>OY787634.1:14835000-19835000 GCA_963678965.1 Cruciata laevipes | reverse complement strand
TTTGTACGACCATTCCGGCGAGGAGTACTACATCGAAGGATCCTACGCTCACAAAAACTGCACTATTCTCAACGGGAAGAAACCTGTGGCTGAGATTCGACGCAAGGTCGACGCATCCACGAACATGGTGCTCGGACAAAACGTGTTCTCTTCTCTCTGTGCCTGAAACCTGGGTTCGACGGCGACTTCGCCATGGGACTGATCCTCGTCCTCGACCAAATCTGCGGCGACGATGATTCCGACGAGGATGCGTCTAAAGTTGTGGAGGAGCTTGTTGCAGAGGATTCTGATGATTCGTCTTAAGTTTGATTATGTGTTCTTATACTTAATCGCGCGTTACTTTTGTTAATTGTTCGTTAGATAGTTTAATTAATTAATTAACTGCCATATCAAATGGAGAAGATACGATGAATAGATATTTTACTCTATTTAAGAACAAGGTACGTACGTGGTTGGTCTGAATCATCTTGTGCAAGAACGAATATATGAGTGTGGAAATAAACTCACAAAGTCAAATAATATTCTATTCGTTAATACCTACTAATATACGTACTTATTCTGTTCTTTTCCATAGTTAATTTTGTGGTTAGCTAATTTTAATCAAGTTTAAAAGTTATAGCAATGTAATTTAATCTAGTTCATCTCGGTTCAAAAGAGAAGCTATAGTATTCTTTCGAATATTATTTATGCTTTCGCTCTACAAAAGAATATACTACTACATTTTGTCTTTGCATATATTGTAACTTGTTAGTTGATTTTAGCTTTAAGTGTTAATTTAATACTCCCGTAACAATTTATATCAGGACATAATCTTCTTCAGTCGAAAATGAAGAATTCGGACTAAATATTTATATGGCAAATTAAGATCGTAATATAATATCGATGCATTCGTTTGTAATATTTAGTTTATTAATGACAAATTTTTATGATTTATTCAAATTAAATAGTGAAAAATATTAACAACAAAACACAGGTCTAGAAGATTTTGAAAAACATTCTACTCCAAACATCAACCAAATAAATATAGTTAAAATTTTAATTTAAAAAAATTAAAAAAGTAATAAGTATTATTACTATTTATAAAATGATTAATTGATAAAATGTAATGATTATTTTCTTCAAATTTTATTCGCAAGTGTGGTAAATAAACAATAAAGAAATATACGTATCTATTTATTTTCCGCTTGGTAAAAAAAGTTATGATAATTATAATTTAACTAATAAAAAATTAATTATATCAACGTCAACGTTTGTATCAATATTATTATATTATCAACTTGTATCAAATTAATTTTTGGATATCTAGTTCAGAAAATTACACAGCTCATTTTATTAGCACATTTTGAATGTTTTCCTCACACTGAAAGGGTAATATGTTTTTTTTAAAAATATCTCAAGAAACAAAAACTTAAACACTTTTATGAATGCTTACTTACTTTTCCTTTCTTTCGTTGTCAAGTTTTGAAAGATCCATTTTGTAAAGGTTAGATCGATTTTTATAATATACAAACCGCTGCTTTGAGTGGATGTCAAACTTCTCAGACGAGGACAATTCAGTAGAAATTTAAAATACGTATCGATCCAAACGTGATATATTCAGGCGCGTTTTCACAAAATGAAAAATCATCTAGAACATACTCATAATCAACTTTGGTACAGTTCTTACGGTAAAAAAGAAAAATTTTCAGTTGAGGTTGATTGAATAAGCATGCTTAATAAGTAGTTAGAATATCAGTGTTCAAAGTGAGAAGATCAGCAACAATACAATGAATGTTCATGTTTTAAACGTAAAAGAAATATCATGCATGCTTGAAAGTCAGATCTACATTTGTGGTGAGTCTCCATTTAGACTGGTCTCACACGAGAACTTCTTCATAAGAAATGCAGCTCCTCATCACGGTACAATGTCCTTTACTCCGAGCAGTTTAATTAATGATGGCGATGAATGTCATCAAACATTCCATTGCCATCCAGTAATTTTATTTTTTTAACATTCATGCATATATGCCCTTAACATTCATCCATTATATGTAATTTATATTTTATTAGCACATATTTTATTATTATATTTCCTTAAAAGAAAATTATATATTTATATATATAAACAAAATTAATAATAAAATTAAAATAGACAAATTTAAAAGGAATCTTTAACATTTATGCTAAAATATCCAGAATTATACAACTAATTACATGTAATCATAATCTTTTGTCACCATATCATCATCCCAACTGCAGATTTAACTAAACTATTTCTACCCTATCATCACAGTCCTTCTTCTATAAACTCCGGTAATACGTTGGACTGCTTCCTTTAAGAATTGGTTTCACCTTCTAATACGTTGGTCGGCTTTGTTTAACCTTTTCCTCTAGTTTCCGATTAAAATCCCCTATCCGATAATCTGTATAATACAATACAACAAACATTAGATATACAAATTTTAGAAGATTACAGGTAAAAATCAACAAATAAAAAATACCTAAATTATTCTTTTGGTTCAGAATCCTCCCATCGATGTATTTACAAACACACTTTCTGCTGTATGATTCCAATAATCTGAATATAATAAAATACTTATTATTCAATCAACAAACATAATCTACGAGTATATACACAAACGAATTTCAAATTATAATAATGGAGTGATCTCTTTTTCACCATGGAGAAGATAAGAAGATTAGAGTAGTAGAGCACATCGACATCCAATGTTTATTCTCATTCCAGAGCTTGAAAATGATTCCGAAACATAGAGGATGTGAGTAATGTCGAAGGTAAACAAACCACTACGTATAAACATGACCATTATCCATGTAAATAGGAAGAAATTTGGCAAGGAAATGGTGCGCCAATTTTTTACCGAAAATAATTCAAACCATTATCTCCACCAAACCACTTTCTCTTTTTCTTTTACATTCATTTTCTCCACTACTGTTGGTTAGTAATTGGAGTATACTGAATTTATAATTATTTCATTAATTATTTGCATATTAACTTTTTACTTAGAATTTAATGTTTAAATATTAAAAAATGAAGCAGCTTACAATAATATCATTAATTTGATTACATTTTTATGTTCCACCAAATTATAAGTGCATACATGTATTTATGAAGTATATTGTATTTAAAATTATTTCATCAATTATTTGCATATTGACCAAAACTTTTTATGTAGAATTTACTAGTAAAATATTAGTAAATTAAATAGCATACAATTATATCAATAATTTGAATAAAATTTTGTATGTTGCACATTATAAGTCCATAAATATTTCTTTTTTTTCCTTAAGCGTATGTTTGGTCAAAAGTACTTTTTTTTGGTTCTTTTCATATATAGGAGATTACTAAGGTTTTCATTGATTAACAGTTCCGTTGGCGCTTAGTGGAGAAGGTATTACAAGTTCTTTAATTATCTGCACTTTGCCTTGAAGAAACGGACGATAATAGGTTTTTAAATAATGATTAATTGAAATCCTTCGCAATTCAATTAGATTTTAATTTGGTTTTCGTGGGTCAACAGAAAATATGTTTTCTGTTGCACAAAGTAAGCACAGAAGTTGCACGTTACATGCACAATAAAATAAAATATATATACAACCAATATTACATGTACAAAATATTTATTTGATTTTAGGTTTTTTGTTTTTTTTTGAAAATTTGATTTTAGTTCAGTTTTGTACTAGGTTTTAAGGAACATGTTTCATGTCTGCATGTAATAGTCACGCGAAGGTAAAAATAATTCCATGCGCAAAAGTTGTGCAACCAAAATTAAATAAAATCACATATTCTACTCTATTTCATTATAAGTAAACTTGCACATAAGACTTTTCACGATCTTGAGACATTTTGCTAGAGGTAACCCCTTGCAATATTTTGCAACTTTTTCTCCAAGCCATCCAACTTTTGATAGAGGTAACCCCTAGAGGTAACCCCTTGCAATATTTTGCAACTTTTTCTCCAAATTCCTGAAATGCTGGAGGCCAATCTCTTAGATCTGGGAATAGCTTCTTCTGAAGTAACTCCAAACTCTCTTTGCTAGTGAAATGAAGAAGAAAAAGAGGCATATCATCACCATAGTTGTCAGGATCTCGATCCTGGATCGTGGGATCTTACGATCCTACGATCCCACACCCCCTTCCGTTCCAGGATCGGTTGCAGGATCTATTTTGCACATGGGATCAGTAAAGTCGGGTGGGATCGTACGATCCCGTACGATCCCATACGATCCTGCTCATTAGGGATTTGTCTTATCTTTTTTTGGCCCGTTCGGGTCGGTGACCCATTAGGAATTATGATTCATTAGTCCATGTCCAATATGAGGCATGTATGTTTGTATCCAAATTAATTATTAAACTGAAACATTACCTTCCGACCTTATCAATCCATTTTGATTTCTTAGTGCGACCGTGCGAGTTTCATCTTCACAATTGCAACCGTTTCTCATTTCATTCCACCGTAGTGGCGCACCCGCATATTCGCTCCCACGGTCCCGTTGACAGGTAAATGACGAGGAGTGTTCAATTCTGCATCTATTTCCCTCTGGTTGAGACTTGAGAAGATTATGTTATAATTAAGTTTGTGATTTCTTGTACACAGTGTTAGTGTTTGATTTATTGTTAATTGTTTTGACTTATGTTTGTGGTATTTGGTCACTAGTGTTGATTTCTTTATTTGGAAGGAATTCTATTTATTAATGATGACAATTTGGCCCTGTTTACTAGAGCTTATTTCTTGATGTACTGAACTGAACTGAACTGAATTGAATTGAACTGAACTGAACTGAATTGAACTGAACTGAACTGAAGTGAAAATTGATGTATTGAAAAATGGAATCAGCATGACTGAATTAACCTGAATTTCATCAAATTGTATTTTCACTGAACTGAACTGAATTGAACTGAATTGAACTGAATTGAACTGAACTGAACTGAACTGAACTGATCTACAGATAAGTTCTGGTAAACAGGGCTTTTTTAGTAAGCTTTATTTTAGTTTGCTTACTATAACATTCAGTAATTTGCAATGTTAATTTTATGTATGAATTTGTGACTACCTAATGTACTTTTGTGTTACTAATTAAAATTTGTACTTCAATAACATTTCATTATCGATCAATTGAATGTTGAAATATGTGTTCATGCTTACATTATTTATGCCAAATAGTGTAATAGAGCTCAATTACTTTTACTTTTTTTTACATATTAATATTATATATATCAAATTAATAAAACTAATACAGAATTACAGATTTAGCGATTGTATAATACAAAATATGACATTCTGTAATAGGCATGATGAATCCAATGATTATTTCACTACATTTATAGTATATAAACCTCTAGAAAGTGATTCCGATAAGATTTGATCAATTTTAGTGGAATCTTACGATCCTACAATTCCGATCTTACGATCCCGATCCTGCTACAAAAACGATACTGCGTAGAATCTCGATCCTGCGAACCTCGTATACTCCATGTAAAGCAAATATTTATGTTACTACCAATGTTTTGTGGACAATGGAGAATACAAGAATGAAAAAAGAAAACAACGTAACAGAACTACCATCTTCTGCCAATATCGGAGAGGATACATTTGTAATTTAGAAATGGTAGCATGATCTTTACTGAGTATCCTCATCCTCCTTGTCGGGTGAATCCGGCTCTTTGCTGTAATCATTGTCGAACGGAATTTCCTCAGGCACTTTCACACACAGAGCTGAATTTCCCATTTCGTTTTGATAGTCCTCAACTCCGATTACTAAATTTGTGACACATGCTAGACAGCGCGTGACCTGAATCATTTCTAGAACTACAACATTCTTTAAACATTCAGGAATCTCTTCCAACTCGGAGCAATTTATCAATTCTAACTTCTTAAGGTTTGGAACTTCATCATCTGTAGCAGATGTCCACTGGCCAATGTCCAAGCCATCCAGCTTGAGGATTTTTAGTTTTGAGAAATCCCCTTCTTCCAAGAACCATGAGTCCCCAATGAACGAATTTTTGAGTAGTTTGAGTACCTCAAGATTTGGCAGATCTGCTATTCTTGAAATTTTGGTCCAGGACCACCGACATCCCCACAAACTTAACTTTTTTATACTATCTGGAAAAACAAGATCCGTCCCACTCGATTTATCATGCCATGATGACAAAGAAAGTGATTCCAGCTGACTCAGAAATGTCAATGATATATTCATGCTAGGTTTCCCAGGAAAATTCAGAGTACAATTTAGCCTACGGATGTTGTTTTTTTTTTTTTTTTGCCTACGGATGTTAGTAAGCCTTTTCAACTGCTTTTCCACAATGTCCAGAGTATTGAAAAATAGTCAAGATGCACTGTTTAGATTTAGATAATGATGAGAGCTGCCAAGAAATGTAGAAAGGACGACTTAAAAATAGATGCCTCAATTTCTGCAGATTCCAGAATGTATCAGGCATTCTAACACTTCCCATCCTTGGGAAAAGAATGGGAGTTTCCAAGTTGATAAGTTTACCTATCAATGGGCTGACGTCTCAACTTGGATTGCCAAATATTTCAATTGGACAAGAAATTCAATTTGACGTGAAAAATGAGTTAAACCGACATGTTTTATAGCCAACACTCTGAGAAGCTTGAAGATGCGAAAAATGAATGACATATCAAGCTTGTTTTCCAAGTCATTTTCCCTATAGAATAACAATGAACGTAAGCGAGGACAATACAGAGCTGACATCTTCAAATTCTCGGCTCTGTAGTGTATACATAGCCTTCGCATGTTTCCTAGCCCATCAAAAGATAAATGATCATCTTGCCCTTTCCACACATGGAAAACTGCATCTTGCTCTTTGGCTTTCCTCAAGCAAAAATCATGTAGCAGATCATGAACTCGACAAGCCTTAGCGCCTCCTCTGGACCCTTCTTTGGTTTTCATGACCATGCATCTGCCAATCAAATCGCTCAAGTACTCCCTTGCGACTTCTTCCAAGCTCTTTGACTCAGTTTTCCAAATACAGCCCTCTGCAATCCATAAACAAATCAATCTGTTGACGGAAACCACTTCATCTTCCTGAAATATGCCAAATGAGATAAAACACGGTTTTAGATGATAAGGTAAGTGCTTGTAGCTCAGCTCTATGCATTCATCTGAAGTAGAGATAACGGCTGACAATAAACTTTCCAGAATATCCTCCCAATCCTCTTGCCTTTTATTTGTTAAAATTCCAGCTACAATGACAACAGTAAGAGGTAACCCCTTGCAATATTTTGCAACTTTTTCTCCAAATTCTTGAAATGCTGGAGGCCAATCTCTTAGATCTGGGAATAGCTTCTTCTGAAGTAACTCCAAACTCTCTTTGCTAGTGAGATGAGGAAGAAAAAGAGGCATATCATCACCATAGTTGTCAGGATCTCGATCCTGGATCGTGGGATCTTACGATCCTACGATCCCACACCCCCTTCCGTTCCAGGATCGGTTGCAGGATCTATTTTGCACATGGGATCAGTAAAGTCGGGTGGGATCGTACGATCTCATACGATCCCGTGCGATCCCATACGATCCTACTCATTAGGGATTTGTCTTATCTTTTTTTGGTCCGTTCGGGTCGGTGACCCATTAGGAATTATGATTCATTAGTCCATGTCCATTATGCGGCATGTATGTCAGTATCCAAATTAATTATTAAACTGAAACATTACCTTCCGACCTTCTTTCTTTTACCTTCTCCCGACGAAAGATTTTTCCATAGTATACGGACAAATTTTTCTCTAGTGTTGGGTGTACGAGCGAAACATTAGAGTTCATTAACAGAGCAAAACCATGAAGACCGGGTTTATTAATATACTATATTGCATGGTCCTGATTTCCAAGTTGTCTTGTGACACACGAAATGTCACTATCTACAATGGATAATTTTTAGCATGTAGTTCACATCAAACGAGGAGAAAGTTTCATAGTTTAGTTCAAATCTAACGAGGATGATGGATTGTACCAGAAAGATGTTGGCAATCAAGGATCCCCTCCCAACATATATGGTGAGCACACTTTGTAACCGGATTTGTTTCCAACTCCACTTTCAATTTGAGTAATACATCTTTACCACTGATTTCAGGAAATTCCAGGACTTAATGTGACATATCGAGGACGTATTCCACAGAGCGTAGTCTTGTACACTAGATCGTGAATAATGCTGTCGAGGTTGCACTATGTTACAACCCAAGAAAGGGCAACATTCACAATCGATGGCACAACCGTCGAGTATATTCTCACGCTTCTTGCAATTGAGCCAGGAGATCATTGGAGTTCGAGAGGCATTCTAGCAGTGAAGTTATCGTTGGAGCCTACGACAGACAAGAACGGGAAAACAACAAGAGGTATCGAAACACTCATTGGAGGTTCCACTTTAGGATTCAGCTTCAAGCAGGATTCCGGGACAGCTTGGTAAGAACCTCCAATGATCGTTTCTTTTGATCTTTAAAACAATTGTATTCGAAACACTTATATTTAGAACTCCCATCCCACAGGATCTATCAACTGTCATCACCCATCCCATCACCACGTCGTGGCCAAATCCAATCAACCTCATGACAGTTTTGGGCCACCAATGGGTCAGGGGCGCCTCTGGGCCGCCTCCTGGGGATGGCCGTTTTTGTCTTCAAAGGCGTACGTGGGACAGTTTCCAACGGTTACATCAGCTGGAGGGAATGATTCTTGTCTTAAAGAAAGATCCCCATGGGTTCAACTTCGAAGTCTTCTTCTACAACGCAGATGGATCAGAGGCCGGCGCCATCTCTAGGGAACCGGCCGGTTTCGGTCCTGCAGCTATACCATTACGACTCATTAACTTCATTAGCCGTACACGTATGTTTAGTAAGACGAGACCGTAGTAACATGGAAGGAGTCTGTGTAGGTACGTCTTTCTACAAATATCTTCACGAAATTAACATCGAAGGAGCCGAATTGGTGATTTATGTGTTTATTTAGACCCTTAATTACCAACCCCCATCGAATAATCCATTTAAATACGCTTTGCATATGCTGAAATAGTTCATGTGTTTATAAGATTTGTTCGTGTATTTCTAAACTTTGTTTCTAAAATTATTTCCAACGAGATTTATTATTATACAGCTGAGATTACCTTTACTCCATTTAATTTGTACGTATAGCTAAGAAAAAAACTTGATAAGATTGCAGGAAAGAATTAAAAAAAGTTATAGGATGACAGAGTTAATTAAATTAACTGGGTAAAAAGAAACAGGCAAAAAACGTTTTAACAAGTGCATGTCAGGTAATAAGTTTGAAATAATATTTTCCAAAATATTTAATTATATTCTCCTATAAATGTACAGATACGTACGGAACTGCATGTTATATGCACAACTTTGTTTTGATTGATTTGTTTTGTGTAAAATTCTGTATTTTAAATTTAATTTATTTGTGTAATGAAATTGTACTTGATTTTCAGTAACTAATTATAAAAACGTGCAACGTGTATCAATATTTATGCACACTTATTGCCCGTTAATATGAAAATTCATTATTTTATGGCTCTTTTAAAATTGTGTTATAAATTATTATTTCTCCTTGAATTAGTTAACGAATCGTTTGTTCAATAATGATTTATTTGACCATATAATACATATCATCATTGAATTAGTTAACATGTACGGGTAGTACACGCTTGCATGTGCGTTTAAATATGCAAGCATTATCTTAATCCACGCACAGTGCGAACGTAAACGTAAAGAATGCTTTAAAAAAAAATTATAATTGTTTTTCTTAAATTTCCTGTCCCAACTTCGTATATGCCATCTTTTATTACACATTACATTAATATTTAAACAGAGCACAAAAAGTGCACGATTTTCAACAATATATTACAACACTCCGATGAACATATACTTTTAAATAACTGATTAAATTAAAGAAAATATTCAGATCAGAGACTCCAAAAATAAGTAACGTCTTATCATAATTTATATAACATTTTTTTAAGTTTATATTTGAATTAAATTAGTTTATCTATTTATTTTATTATACAGTGACTTCAAGATGGGGAAAAATTGATCAAGGTTATAAGAATACACCCAAATAAATCATGATTACAGAAAACCGGTATATAGCATCAATCGAACAAGCCCAAACCTACAAAGTTAAAGCTAAAACTGAAAAGGCTAGAAATAAAGCCTAAATTGAATAAACCTGGAATTAATAAAGCCGAAATCCAACGTTACAGATCTGGAATCGAGCGTTTGGAACTGAGTAAGCCGGAAACTAAGGGGAAAAAACCATCGCTGGAGACACCATAAATCGAGACCTTTGACGATCCTCAAAGTGGGAGACCGTAGCCGGAGACCCCACGTATCTTGGCGGCGATCTCACTCAGAAAACGAGAGGGCAGATCTGATTGCCGAGTTCTGGCAATAGTAAATTTGAGCTAACAGGTTTTTTTTGTTATACTTGATATTTTAGTTATACTATTTCAATTTTTTACTACACTTATTTTGACTTCATCTTCGATTAATTCAAATTTAGTTCCTGTTTATTTTCCGTTAGGGACAAACAATTCTGATAATTATAATTTAGCTACTATTAAATTAATTATACTTATATCCTTTCATGATACTAGGAAACATCCATAAATCATTATGGTTAAATTAACATCAAATTCAAATAGCCTATTACAAGTATAGATCATTGTAGTAATCATAATCATATATCCTGTCCCATTCCTTTCGCTCTCCGGTTCCATTTCCTTGCAAGTGAACTAATTCTTGTGTCCTTAGGAAGATAGGCCTGATTCGCGAAGAAAACTCGGTCGTATTCATATTTGTCAGCTGGATAAACCCAGGACATTTTCCAGAGTGGTGATGAAGATTCTTGATGATGAATGCTTCCGATTTCTTCATCCCACTCGAATGTGACAGTGAAGACTGATTCACCAATTGTTATATGGAGGCTGGTTTTGTGTTCCAGTTCTCCAAGAATGCAGGACTGCCTATTTTCCCTGAAAATACTTACTTTCAAGTTCAAAATAATGATATTTGATTCAATTTTCATCTAGGTTTTTCATTTATTTTTATTTTGGAAACAATTTCATCTGAGGCTTAGTTGTGGAAGGTTTCATCAATTAATCCAATAAACATCCCTTTCATTGCACAAGAATACAAAATAAATTTAGATCATGATAAACAAACCATGTTAGATAGCTATATATGCATAATCAATTGTATTTAAATTCACCAAACTAAATATTTTAAATTCAGTGTATATTCAAAAGAACATGAAATCATTTATACACTCCAAATATTTTGATGAAAGAGAGTCATAAATACAAAGTGGTTATGTATCAAATTCTAATATGATTGGAAGTCATTTATCAAACGGCATCTAAATTCTCAAGGGGCACCGCAGTGACCGCACTACCTTATAACCATCTTTTTTATTTGTAATCCGTAAATTAATATCTCCATCTTTAATTTAGCTCCTGTTTGCTAGAGGTTTTTTTTAAAAAAAACTAAACTTAACTAAATTGAACTGAACTTAACCAAATTAAACTGAATTAGAATGAAATTAATGTATTGAAAAAAGAATCAGCATAACTAATTTAACCTGAATTTTATCAAATTACATTTTTATTGAACTGAACTGATCTACAGATAAACTCTGGCAAACATGGTCTTAATCTCATAAAAAATAACTTCCTTGAAATTGTAACAATTAAAAAAACTTCTGAGCTTGTATTAAATATTGTATTCATCATTTAAATTTACTTACTTTTAATTGAAACCACCGAATTTTTACTGGGCTCCCTTAACCCTAAATGTTGCGCCAAATAAGCTAATTAAAAGTCTCGATCTGAAAATACTGTCACCGACTCACAAGAAAAATCTAATGTGGATAAAAAAACGTGTAAAGTTCAAATTTACTAATCATGGATATGAGACCTTTTCTTTTTTTTTGCTGTCCATGGATATTGAGGGGCTTGTATAATTGTATTCATCACGTCATTATATCTTTTTGTTTCTTCTTTACATCTTTTGAATACTTAGTTTTCATATTGTGACAAGTGAAAGTGAACTAACATTGTATATACTTTACTCCTATGCTTAATTAATTTAATAGAAAATTAATGTTTTCAACTACTTTAGTTTTAGCTGTAAATGTTATTATATATGAAGGGAAACATATAGGTAGATTTTTGTTGATATGTATTGATTTTTAGTTGATATGCATAATAATGTAATTATTTCAAAAAAAAAATGAATTTCATATTTACTTTAGGAAGGGATAGACAGAGCTCAATTGATCAAAACAGATTGAACTTTGTAATCAAATTAATAAAATGTTCAATAGGGAGTAGCTAGTTTTATTATTGTAGTAATTACCTTGTACATCAGATTAACTTGATTGACACGACTAATCAAAAATGAAGAGAACCAAAATAGCTGAAAACAGATGAACTATTTGTAGTTGCCAAATTTGAAGAGTTAGGTAAAATATTCGGGTAAATCCATCACAATCCAAAATTTGAAATTAACTCATGCACTATCACTGTCCAAATTTTGAAGGACTAACAGTAAATCCACCTGTGTGTTGCACAATCCTCAAAATTGATCGTATTTTTCAAGACAGGAATAATTATATATGTTTACTTTTTCTTGTAATATTCCAAGGCCACTTTGATAACCAGTGCTTTATTCTTCACCCTTGTCTTTTTCATTTTTCCTCAAATATAAGAGAATCTCCCACATCATAAAAATAAAACACTATCCAATTTCAAAAATAAAAGGCTGTGTACCAAATAAATGCATATGTTTTATTTCCACCATTCTCTGTCTATTTAAGTTTTTTTTGAGAAACTTATTCATGCTACCGAAAAACGCTCATAAACTATTACAAATGATGGATTTAGTATCCTTGTATTAATATATAGATAAAAATTAATTTTGTAAATATCAACCAGTTTTTAAGCTTTCAGTATAAAATGGAGTATAAAAGTTTGTGCGGTTAGATTCCATTTTCATATCTCGAATTTCATGCAAACAAACGGACAAAACAAACAGACAGAGACGGAAAATACACCTGAGGAATTCGAGACGGGATCGGCGCCGGCGTTGACGGAGCTGATGAGCTGCAGCGACACCCGCTTGCCCAGAAGCTCGTCGACGCGGTCGGCCGTCGCGGCGGTGTAGTCATTCAGGTCAAGCACGCTCTTCTTCATCAGCACCACCGTCCCTTTCACGGCCACCTTTTTTCCGTCGCCGTCGTCTTTTTCTTTCCATAGCTTCACTTTTATGGCCTGGGCTACTTTGGTGAAGCAGCTGAACATGTTTGCTCTCTGAATATTTTGTCGGTTAAGGGATATTAGATATATTTATGTTATGTGGTAAAAAGTTGAAGGTGATAAGAGCTTAGATTTGGTGCAGAGAGCTTTAATGGTTATGGCAATGTCAGATGAGGCTAGCTTTAATGGTTATGGCAATTCAGATCAAATAAGTTGTCTAAAATACTGACTAGCTGTGTTTTAGGTTTTACTGCATAAACATGAAAAACCTTAAATTGCAGAAAATAAAAGACACACAGATTTGATCACGCAGTTCGGTGCAATGCACCTACGTCTGCGGGGCCGTAGCCCTGTGTTGAAATCATTCCACTAAATTGTCAAAAGACAGATTACAGACTTATCTTTTACAATTTCTAAGTGGTTGTGATCCCTCGCTCCAATCGGACCACCAGTTCTCCTAGTCTTCGATGTTGCGATCCCTCGCTCCAATCGGACCACTAGTTCTCCTTAGTCTACGATCACTCCCACACCAGGAGCTTTATGGTGATTTCGAACACACCGGCTTCCACACGTCCAAATGGTTGTGATAAAGTAAAACGGACTGTGCTGCCTTTTGCTCAAGATTGAAAACAGATTTTGAAGACAGAATTGTTGCGTGTAAAAACGTTAGGTTGAGCAGCGCATCTTATATCCTTTTTATAGCATTATGCCGTGGTTGAAGAGGTTACTTCACGGCATCAAATTCTTTCCTTCAATCATGGTTGATTTGATTCTCGAAATCTCTGAAGATAAGGAATAAAGAATATCTTCCAACCAGAAAATATGGCAAGATTTCGATCCCGCTCATTGATCAAATCTCCATGGTGAAAACACTTAGTTGTTGATATTCGTTGGACTGTATTTACCATAAATCCCATACGCACAATATTTCCTTGCCTTTTAAAGCTGCGTTGAAATTTCTGTCACTTTCTGCTAAACCCTAATCGATGTTGCAACATCGAATCTGCCACAAATAAGCCAATAAAAAATGACTCTACAGGCTCAGAACGACATGTTTATATATATGGATGGGTTGGCTCTCACTTAATAAAAAGTTGGTAGGTGGAATAGATTAATTGCGTGAATTACAAGAATGTTCTCCCCCGACATGATTTTAGTGGATTATTATTGTTACATTTTTATTTGTTACGTTTAGTTTTTTATTTTTCCTCTCTTTATAAAACCATACTACTAATTCCCTCTTCCTCCACCAATAGTGATTATCATGGATTTAGGACCCGAACTTTGTGAGTTTAGATCAATCGAGTTGGCTTTTGGATATTAGTTTTTTTAAGACGTGTCAGTTAAGGGACGTGGTCCGCATCCTAAATATTAGAATTCATCTTGACTAGGATGGCACCGGCGGTATTTGGTGGATACCCGCTTGCCAAAGGGGCGGGTATGGATGTTGGATTCAAACCCGCCATGGGTAAATGGGTAGGTATGGATATTGATTTTATACTCGCCCATATCCGCCCGCCCCACCCGTTTCATACCCGCCCCATACCCACCCGTATAATACTTGTATAATATCCGTTATATGTAATATTAATAATATTATTTATATTTATATTTATATTAATAATATTATTAATTTTAGCATTTTTTAAGCATGTTTGGTATATTTTGAAACATAAAAGAATTTTATAAGTTAATGATTAACATATTATAAATTATTTTGTTCTATTAATATAATATATTTGAATTATTAGTGCTTTTATTTAAATTTTTATGATAATTAATAGATTTTAGCTTAATTTTTTTAAAATATGAATTAATAAGTCGGATGGGGAATGTGGGTATAGCATGGGCATGGATATCCACGGATACCCAAATGAGATGGATATCCAGTTGGATGGGTATGGATATAAAATTTGTACCCATCATGGGTAAATGGGCGGGGATGGATAGTAAAATTTTAGATGAGGATGGGCATGGATAGTCTACTATCCACGGCTAGTTCGCCCAATGTCATCCCTAATCTTGACACAACCCAAGAACTATCAATAAATAATAATATTATTATTTATACTAAAATATAAATAATTAGCAAGGCACGATAATACCATTCCATTTTTACTTTTCAGATTATTTTGAGATTGGTTCGAATATCGCTTAACCACTTCGCGAACCTCATATGCCAAGATGTTGGTTCCAATTTCTCTCCTACACCAAGGACCATGGACTCATCAGACCCATTAGATTTAGGTCAAGAGATTTCATTTTTTAGACCACACAGTTGCTGGTCGGGTCTGGGTCAGTTCCGGATTTTACTGGATCCGACACAGATCTCAACCCACGATCATCCCTATCCACTATGGTGAGGAAGGGACGTACACATTAGCGGTCCAAACCCACTTGGGATAACTCAAGTGGGCAAAGACATTGTCATGGCTAGGAGAGTTTTAGGGTTCGAACCCTCATTCCCCCAAATTTGGCTAGATGAGATTCTTTCCTTGTCTCTCAAATCCTCTCTATATGCAAGAGGTGTGCTTAAGTGTGTGACATCAACTAGCGTACACATCAGCGGGTGTAAAGTGGGATACTTGCTCCACTCAAATCAAGGTGAGTACGGAAGTTACTCGACACACTGGATCAATAGAGTAAACTATAATAGGATTAGATTAGTATAAAATCCATGTATCGGATTCGGTTTTTGTGTAAGAGCATTTGCCCGCTTTAAAAAAAACTCCAACAGCCTCACTTCAATTTGCATTCTTACTTTTGAGAAAGTCTTGGGTGAGACCTGTCCTTGTGGAGACCAAGAGCAGGGGATGGGCATTTACTGTTTCTGTTTGATCTTTTAGTCAGTTTGTTTGATCTTTCAATCAACGTCCTTGAACATTTTTAGCTCATCAATTTAAATTTGTCTCTGATATCTACTTATACCATCACTTTGCCACAATTAATTTCTCCAATCTGACTTCAAGATGTTGCAGTGGTGCTGCCATGCATAATTATAAAAGAGTTTACATCAATGAATTATATCATTATACACCATTCATTTGTTTGAATTTTAACACAGAGTTATCAAATGATACATCAACATAACTCTACACTAATATTCTAAATACTACAAATACAAATGAGACATTTAATCTTCTTGTACCTTGCTTTTGATGTCCCCTGTACGTTGTCTGCACAATTGATGTTTGATTCTCCCGCATCTTCTCCATCGTCCGATTGTACTCCAGCTCGTACCGGAACTTCCGTCGGTCTTTCTTATTGACGTCAATTTCCCGCTTTAGCACGCCCCATCTCTTAGGGATTTGTTCCTCTGGGGCGAATATAAAAGGGTTCTTCCATATCAAAGATGAGGCAGTCCCCTATAATAATTTCATTCTAATTTTGAAAACACCTGAAATTTGTATACAAATCGCTGGAATATATTATTTTCCGATCAAGAATAATATATACAGGAATTATAGTTTTATTTAGCGGGGAAGGGAGGGAAAGAACAGACAAAGGGCGCGTATAGAAGGAAAAAAAGGAAACCCTTCAAACCATTTAAAAATAAAAGAAAATAAATTTTAAAGAAAGTCTCCACGACGTGTTGGTTTTTGATTGGCCTCCGGATATATTATAAAATCAGGTCGATCCGGACATATCTTAATCTATTTATTTAAATAATATGTAATTATGGTAATAGTTGTTAGCTAATTCTTGTCTTTGTTTAGATTGTTATTCCCGTACAATACTTATATATGGAGGTGTTTTCCTTTGTTTTCATTAATCAATAATCAATCAATAAACACATTTTCTTGAAACAAAGAACTTATAGTTTGTTAGACTACAAATCAAACAAGCCAAATCCCCAGGTAGTATTATCCTCGTCAAGTGTTGGTGGATGATCATACATTATGTAATACTAGGTGGGTGCACCGCACTGTGTGCGGTTCTAGCCCGTATAGAAGATCAGAAATTTGGTATGATAAACATTTACTTCCATATCTTAATAAAATAATAATAAGATTCACTAATAATAAGATACACTGAGCAATTCTTATACTACTATAGTCACGAAGTTTGTTCAGTTGGCTGGAATTCCTTCTTTACAAGAAAACTTAATCTCTTAATCTCTGTCACACACCATATTCATTTATTACGTCTCCAAAGCGAAGAAAGGCAACTCTGTCTCTTTCAAATACTTCACCGCAGTTAGATTCCCTTTAAACACAGATAACCAGTAGTCTGCTGACTTGAGCTCTGAATTGTAAGAGTTCCAAAATGCCTTGAAGAATGATGATGTCCAAATGAACACTGAAAATATAATGAACTATGGTACAACAAAATAACATGACATTTTCCTCTTGACCAAATTATTCTCATTCCATATCCTGCAGTAAACAAATTGGGAATACATTTTCTTTTTCTTCATATATGAAATAAGTATGAACTCACAAAATCTGATGGATACATTAGCAAAGGAGGTACAACAACTTGTTTACAGAATCACCAGAGGGTATGTTGGAAAGTAAACATAATCACCAGAGGGTATGCTGGAAAGTATTAAAATTTACGCCTTATATTCTCTATTTTATGGGTATGCAAACGTTCCATCTTTTTACAAGGTGACAGTTACAGAATATAGTAGCTGAGGCATGCATAGGAGACTGGAGACCTATGTGTTAGAGTGTTAGAGAGAAATTCTGCATTTAATAAGCTCAATTCAGTAGAAGAACACACCTTCTCACTATTTCTTTCAGTCTTCACCAACACAATGCTTGTTCTCCGGGAAAAATATATGCAGAGGAAATTGAAAGGGTATTCACACTCACTTTGTATGAAATGTAAAATATACAAAAATAATTTACTCCTTTTAAGCAGTTTCTAGTATGAAGAAAAACTCGTACCAGTAGCAGAACACACTTGTTCGCTGTTCTTTTAGTCTTCACCAACACAATGCTTGTTCTATAGGAAAAATATATGCGCGTACATGCACAATAAGACACTCATAAGAGAGGAAATTGAAAAGGTATTCACACTCATTTTCTATGTAATGTAAAATATACACACATAATTTATGCTCATTGCAAGCAGTTTGTGGCAGAAGCTGAAATTGCCTATGACAATGACTGAGACCAAAAAACTGTGAAATAACATTAAGTTAATATAAAGCAGATATTGTGAAACAAATATTTCAATACCTTCTAGTCTCGTCCAAGCTTTTAGACCATAAAGATTTGTTTTTTGATTCCCGAACAAGCTCCTCACATGTTTTAGCTCCCTGCACAAAGTTGTAGATTCATGATGCAAGAGCATAATTTCAGAAGAGAACCACCATTTAAAAGAAGCCAACACTTTCACTCATCGATTACGCGCATCAGAAACTTTTCTTTCAAGCTCGATGAGTATAAATAAGTGATAAATTTAAATGCATCAAACCACCAAACAGAACCAAATTAGAAATTTTAAGTTAAAGTATTGAGCTTTACACATATATTTTAATTGAATCAAAGCCATGCATCCCCTCAAAGCAAGCTGACACAAATCCTACTCAAATGCAATATCGAAATATTGTTGTACAACCCTTTTGCAGCCTTACTTCCTCATATTGGTAAGGATTTTTAATAGGACTCTACTCATATAAACTTGTAGCCTTACTGCTTAATAGAGAGTGAATCATATTATGTCATAAGGGGAAGTTAGTTCAGTCATTTATTCGAACACGTAATGTGCAGGAAAAGATAAATAACAGAGCAGCAGAGAAGAGGTTAAAATTGCAGAAATTCCATGTTCTTACAGAAATTCCAGTTTAAAACATAAATTTGCAGTCACTTTGTAACCCTCTTTTCTTACTGAATTCTTATCCAAATAGGTTCATTCTAAATTTGAAAGCACAGTTTGGAATTCTAAGAGTACTACTGTGAAGGAATTAGCCTAATAGGAGCTACGATTATTTAGATATATATTTTTGAAGTAGCAGTCAGCTGGCTGACCAGAACAGTACCAAGCAGACTTACAACTCAATTATCTCCATTATTACAGATGAGAATTTAGAAATTTCAGGTTCTATAACCTAGAGCATCTTACAAGGATTTCACAGGTACAAGAATCAACAAAATCAAATTTGCAGGTTGTAAGTTAGAATCAATTAAAGTTGGTGTGCTGAAAACCATTAGTTCTGCAGTGAGCTAAATGCGCAGCAGACTTCGACACTGATTATCTCATCCATTACCTAATAGTTTTCAATAATTCCAAGTTATGAACTGAAGTTTATTCTACAAAGATTACACAGGTATAAGACCTGACAAAATCAAAGTTATGGTTGATTTGATACTTATTTTTAAAGTACAACTCAAACTGCTGCCAGAGAACAGTACCAGTCCAGCACAGCAGTCATAAAACTCAACCACTGTAAAGACACAAAAAAAATTTCACCTAACTCTTCCAACCACTGTAAAAATCAGCACAAATTAAACAGCTGAGTACAAAAGGAACCCAGAGGCCAGAAGGGTTAAAAGTAGTTCATTACCTTAAAAGAACCAGTCTCTGATCCATTAATCCAACCGCCCCTACAACCTTAAAACAATGAACATGACTCTGTTATAGACATCAGATCTGCATTCCAAATAATTATCATGGCAATAGTTAGTCAAAATAATTAAAGATAATAAATTTGAAAACAAGTAAGTTATCATTTCATACGACAAAACAAAAACAGGAGAAAATGAAATTCAAATCACTTAAAAGCAAGAATAAAGACAAGAATAAGTTAACGTGCAGTGCAACCTAATGCAACAGTTTCATTTTGAAAAAAAATACATGTTATCAGTTGCATGCTGCGGAAAATTTAGAACAGACGCTGTTAACAAGAAAAAAGTGAACTTGTTATCACAGTTCTGAAATTATTATAATGATGTTTCAAATTTTTGTTCAGAGTAGACAAGTACATGATATTAACACCCCTTGTAAAGAATGAAGGAAGGAAACACATTGATCCTAGCCTAAACCGAAGGCTTGACTTTGCTACATCTTTGTACCTAACCAAATTAAGTGTCACCTACATAAATCCATCCAGATTACACTCTTTGACAGCATCACACACCTGTAATAAATATAAAAATAAAATTTCCATAAGCACAAAAAATCAACATACAAAAGGGAAAGACAACGAGCAAGAAAGGTTTTGATCATATATATGAAGATTAATTGATACAGAGAAAATAGGACTGTGGGTAAAAAGAGAATTAATTGAAGCATTTTATCGAACATGTAGGTTGCAGAACTGAAAACACTGCCAACCAAACGTTTTTCCTTTACTTTAGCCCTATTATTCCATCATCACTAATTCCAACCTCTAAACAAAAAAAATCTCCAACAAAAACATCAACTTTCGCAGCTATAAACAACAGATTATGAGAGGAAGAGAAAGGAACAAAAAATCTTACTGATTGAAGCAACCACGAAACTATAAGGAAACCAGCAAAGAGAAAGATAAAGAACAAAGTTATACCGAAAACATGAATCAGGCAGGTGCGTGTCAGTAGGAGATTCAATTGAATGACGAGTGTCCGTGGCCGAGAAATTTGACCGACAGCGACAGTAGAGAAGAAGCTTTACGTTGTCACCGGTTACCATCCCAGAACAGGTAGGGGCAAAATGGAGAAGAGATCAATTTGGGGCAGGGCCACCGGAAGAAACGGCTAAAAATCGGTGAAGCAGGGAGGAGAAAAAAGTAGGCGCCGAAAGTAGAATAAGAAGCAAATGACCGGGTACCAGGCGCGGGATAGGCCGGGGCAAAATTATTCACGCTTTTATATATAGTAGATTTTGAATTTCATTGATTTTATGTTATGAAAAATATTTTATTCGATTTTTATATTATTTGTACAAGGTTTATGAGTATTTTTGTAACATCATTGTTTACTTTAATAAAACAAAATATTATGAACTATAGAATTTTAAGTTATTTTTATATATTTGTTTAAAAGCATTTTAAAAAGATATATACAAAAAAATGTGATTAGAAAATTATTTTTTAAATGATATATAAAATATATATAATGGAACGATGGATTTTTAACCTAAAGTTGGAAACGGAACAAATTATTTCTTAAAATAGGGCGAATTAATGTTTTCTGTTCCTAAACTTCCAGATATGAAACCGGCCCACCGACGACAACGCACAACAAACTCAGGACAGTATTTGTATATGACGGCTTCTCAATTCCTTGTCATAATTATCATCAAAGATGAGTACGAGGCATCTAATTGTTGACATCGTGCTGAGACTCCCCTTGAAAGCAGTTCATCGATTCCGTTGCGTCTCCAAGTTCTTTGATCATCTCCTCACTTTTGACGGCTCCTTCTTTCGTTCTTATGCCGAGATGGTGAGGAACAAACGCGTTAGTATCAGCAAAAATATCATGGTTCCAAGCCTTCGTGATCACCTGAGAGACAACTATGAGCTCAAGAATCCTGACGAACTGGGCAGGATGTTCTCATACGATTATATATCCTGCCGATTCTTATTCCCAGACGATCGCGGGTTCGATTTTTACCTGGCAGGTTGCTGTGATGGGATTCTGTGTTTTTTCCAGTGGAAGCTTGATGCAAATTACAATGACAATCTGATACGTATATTTGTGCAATTCGGCTTTAAACCAGGTTAGGGTTCTTCCCACACTCAAGTTCCCTTGGTATGCAGAGAACTTGGAGTTAGCTTCATGGTTTGGTTCTGATTTAACTCTTGAAAAAGGACGGGATAGGACATAGGTGTGCTTTGTGTCTCATCCATCAGCTAATGATGACTACAAAGTTTTAGTCATCCGGGATGACGAAATTCTCATCTCCAGCCTGGAAGACCCGGGACGACGACAAATTACGCTATGCCATGGCTCCAGGTTATGGGAATTCAAATCTCGTTGTTCACAATCAATCTCCTCACTGAATGGTTGGAATCGTCGGCCGGAACTTGTGGTGAATACACT
The DNA here is from genome assembly GCA_963678965.1 of Cruciata laevipes. Taxonomy (NCBI): domain Eukaryota; kingdom Viridiplantae; phylum Streptophyta; class Magnoliopsida; order Gentianales; family Rubiaceae; genus Cruciata; species Cruciata laevipes. The sequence goes on along the minus strand of OY787634.1, from coordinate 19,812,768 downwards.
GGACATAGCCACAGAAAAAATCCGACCAATTCAGCTTCCTGCGGATTTCACCTCTCCAAGCGCTAAAAAATAACGCTTTCTGGATATACATTATTGGAGCAATGATCGGTATCTCAATCGGCCTTATCCTTACATAAACGGTCCTCAAGGAGAATATGGTGGCGATCCTACTCTTCATCTGGAACCTTCGATTGTCGAGCTGTGGGTGATGCAAGAAGAGATCATGACATGGTTTAAACAGGTTATTAGGATGACCTTCCTCGCTGGATCTATGCCGATGACATGGGGTGGTCTGCAGAACCCCGTGGGCGAGCACGAGTTGGATCCAATTTCGATGAAAAACAGAGAACTGTAATATTTACTGATGCGGAGGATACAAAATCAGCTCAGAAGTGCAAGATTCACTAGTGCAAACATGTGCATTCACGGCGCACGATTCACGGCGGTTTTTCAAAACCGCCGTGCTTGGGAGGTTCCGACGTCGTAACCATGTAGGCTGTGGATGTTCCGATATCGAAAGTCCTTAGGGAGGAGTTTGGACGAGTATTAACGGCGGTTATTATAAAACCGCCGTGATTGGGAGGTTCCGATTTCGTAATCCCAACCGTAACTGCACCGGAGATTGCAACTGATGTCTGAAACCTAGCCGAAACCGCAACCGATTTTGGTTCCGATATCGGAAGGTTAGCAGCAATATTGAAATTCTTTTTCCTTTCTTAAATTTAATTTTATTCAATTATTTTTCTCTCTTATCTTCTCGCCTCCCATTCTTTTCACTTCCTAGATTCAACTTTTTTCTTCGTCTTTCTCCGATGAATCGCCGCCGCTGTCGCATCTATCCCGTGTAGAAAGCCCAGGGAGAGGAGAGTGTCGTCTACCTCCTTCTCGAGAGCATTAGGGTTTGTTGGGCTTAGAGCAGCCGCTGTCGCCGCCGCCGCTGTCGCCTCCGATGAATCGCCGCCGCTTGGAGCCGGTCTCGCCGGCGGCTCTTTCTCCAATTGTATATATACCCATAATTCTTTTCTTTCGATTCAACTTTGTACCTTTATTGATTTATGTGAGCAATTTTGTAGTTTAGCTTTGTTTTGTTGTTGCAGTTATTGGGCATTCTGTTGTTTGATTTATGTCTCTTGATTTATGTGGAATGTAGGTATCGGAGCTGCCTCCATGGGAGAGATTTATGTCTCTTGTGTGTTTTTGTTAAAAGCTTGTTTCTTTTATGATATTGCTCTTGTTCACGTCTATTCACCCTATGTTTATGATGTCTATTTTATCTATGCATGTAGAAGTTGCTATCTCCTCTGATACAAGTTGGAAACGGGCTTCAATCTCTTGCATACTGGGAATACCCTTCAAAATCTGCAATCTTCTGTTTAGCTTAAACATTTGTTATCATCAGGTAATAACAATATTTAACTCTGTTATTAGTGATGTTTTTTTCCCACTGGAGACCTTCCGTTTAAGTTTCCTACCAGCATGGGAACAACTGTTTGTTTTATCATTATCCTGCAATGTTAAGCTTTGCAATGGAGGTTGGTCCATGGGTTTTCTGATCAAAGGTTATAATAGATTGTTTATGTTTGGCTTTGTTTTTTCCTAAAAAGTTTAGGTACGGTTGTATTCTTTTCGGTGGTTTAGATCAGTGTTCTTTGCAGAAAGCTTCAAAGTGTGTAAATTGCTTGAGTACCTTTTATGGTTATTACATGTCTTCAAAATGATTTATGCTTATTATAGTTCCTAAATGTGCTCTTCAGAATGTATGGTGAAGTTTGGCATGAAGATGGTGAAAAATATAAAATGTCAAAGCAGTAAACTTTATCAGCAATTTTTCTTTTCTTTGATGAACTACTTTGCCAGTAAACTTATCCTCATAGTTTTTGCCTCTGTTAGAAACTCCGGTGCAGAAAAGTAGAGTTCGATTTTCTTCTGAATCATTGGCTAACAATTGAAGTTTTGAGTCTATTCATATTGCTTACTCATTAGTCATTAGTCATTACAGTCATTACAATGTTTTGTTATTAATCTATGTTATTTCCCTACTACATGTACTACGTGACATAAAATATGTGATGTTTTCCTACAGACATCTGATCTGAATGCATTACTATATCATATAATTGTCCATAATCTTAATGAATACTACAATCTTTTCAACTTCATGTTTTATTTGCAGGTAAGTATCCAATAACCAAGGGCGGGAGGAGGTCTACTGAGCGCATGGAATTTTCAAGTGAAATCAGCAATGTATTTGCATATAGAAAGGGGTCAAAAGATGGGGTGTCTAGCGATGAAGGAAAGGGCTCAAAAGAGCATATAGAAGCTGCATGTGTTCCCTCTCATAATTTTGCCGACCAAATTTGGCCGGCAATTTTTTTTTTAGTACTCCCTGGGGAGTTTCCGACGTCGTAACACCCTATCCTGGACACTTTCCGATATCGGAACCAAAAAACCGCCGTAGCTGGTCATTGACCAGCTACGGCGCAGCCAACAACGGCGGTTTTTAACCGCCGTAAAACCACCAAAAAACCGCCGTAAACGGCCTGTTTCTGCACTAGTGATTAGAACTGGGAGACATCATGGGATCCAGATTTTACGCAGTTGCTGATTATATCGGGACTTTCGTTTCTGTCATTTCTCATCCTGATGAAGAGGATGATACTTTTTGCAGTGGTTTCCAGAAACTATTGAATGATGCATTGGCCAGCCATCGAAGAAGGAAGGAAGAGAACTCATGTAATTTGTTTTAGTGATTTTGAGTAGTGTTTATTTTGTTTAGAAAATTTGGTTTCACTTCTTTCATATTTGGTTTCACTTTTTGCAGTGGTTTCCAGAAGCTAATTTAATTATGCACGTGTGTGTGTTTTGTAAACAATTCTATTTGTATGTTTATATTTCGAGCCTTTGCAGTTTTCTTCATAGCTAATCAACGTCAGTTAAAATAAAAACGTCGAAATGTTCATAATTTATTTGAACAGTGTATATGATCAATGTATATGCAAAATGATCATTTTTTTTTGGAAGTTAAATCACGGTAGTACTGGAAAGAATGCCCAACTGGCAACAACGAGTCATTAAAATAAGTGAATCAACATTCAATCTATTTTTTGTTTAAAAAATATAGGGATGGCCGGGTGGGCACGTGATACCGGGTACGTACGTAGTAAGAGCGCTAGGGTTTAAGGAGAGTATGAAAAGTCTAGACGACTGATGTGAAAAATGGTTACAGAAGATTTTAAGGATGAGAGGTCTTTGGTGAGATCAGTCTTAATTGAAAATAGGGATAAAATATTAATTTTCTCACTTTCAAACACAACCTTTAATGTATATTAAGTATGATTATGTAGTGTATTATTACTAATTGTTTTACATTTACGTTTGATTTTCTCATTTTAAGGCTGATCCATAGTGGGTTATTTCATACAGATACGTTTTTCTTATGCAGGTCTAAATTTGTACAAGAATACCCTTAATATTAGTAAGGTTAAAAAACCTAACTAAAATGCAATTGTACAATTAAGAGTATTTTGGTAAAAATTGAACCCATGAAGAAAACGTGATTATTTGGTGAGAACAATTGGCGTCAATCGAACAATTTTTTCTTTTAAAATTAGAATTACAAGAATTATGCATGAATACAACAAACAACATGTGTGCAATAAAAGAATTAATGGAAAAGATCCTGGAAACATAATTTGCAAACATTTTGTTTTCTTTTGCCCGAAGGCGAATTTTGAGGATTATTGACGGCCCCTCAACCCAAGTAACATAAAATAAAATACAAAGGTGGTCCGAAAGCTATTTCCTAGACTTTTGCCCGATAGTAATGTGTTGCCAATTTGCAAACTATTAAAACTAGTGGTAGCAATCCGAGCAATTCAATTAAAAAATTTATTTGAAAAGTATATTAATTTCATGTTCATTACATGGTAGATTCTATTTGCGCGAAGTGCACTCATAACTCCAAGTTATGGGTTTAGTGGAATTATAATCCCGAATTTTCGGAAAGTGCACTTGGGTTATAATTCCGACAACTTTTGGCCGGCGATACTTGACAAAATATGAAAAGACTTTCAATTATGAATAAAAATTACATTTTGCCTCACCCTAAATCCCCAAAATTTCCTAATCTAATTTCCACAAAATTTCCCCAATTGGTAAGGTGGAGGAGGAATAATGTTCTTAGGGATATCATGTTCTTGATGTTACTCGATGAAACTAGGATATCAGGTTCTTAATGTTGGAAACTATGACCAGCCCGCCGATGCCTGATTCTCGGCTTTCGCCTCAAGTTGCGTGATCTCCTCTTCGTAGTCATCGGAGTTTCTCGGACCAAAGGTACTCAAAATCTCTGCAACTTTTCCATAATTAATAAACCCTTTGTTGTTGATTTTACTGTTGTTGGCTAACATAAGCTAAAGAAGCTCATCTCTTTTCTGAATCTCCATTCGATCCACGGCGCATGCTTTTTTGCCTGTTTTCGAAGAAGATCAACCTACTCCCTGGTGTCCATGGTCAGATTCAACGAGTTCGGGGTTTTTTGATTGTTGTGTTTGTCCTGATTTGATAAACAGACAAGAAAGTTAATGAACGAAGAAGAAAGCAAAGTCTGGGAATTTTTTGTTGTGGTTGCTTTAATTCTGGGGTTATTAATTTTGGTTTGTGGTGTGTAGCGGTGAGACGCGGGGCGGAGGGTGATGGGTGATTGGTAGAGGCAAGGCAAGGGTTGTGCCGGTGCTCATCGAAAATTTCATCAAAAGAGAACCTTTTGGCGTGAGGTGATTTGGGAAAAGCTTTGGTGGTGGAATAAATGTTTACGGGTGAGTGGTTGTGACGCCAGAAAATGGTGGTGGAGTGGGGTGGTTGTGACGCCAAAAATTGGTGGTCGATTGCGGAGTTTTGCGGATGTGGTGGTGGAAGGTTGAGGTCGTGCAGAGGTGTGGCGAAAGAATGAGAGAGGAGCTGACAGGGTAGCAGTAGGGGAGGGTATTTATGACCTTTCAATCATCAATTGCCGGAATCAGATGGTTAAATGGTGATGAAGGGGCTCATGTCTAAATTGAGGGTTGTAATTGCCACTATTCACAAAATTGAGGGTCGTAATCACACTTTTAAAAAACTGAGGGCACTTACCCCAAAACTCAGGGTCATGAATACATTTTGCCCATTCTATTTTCATATTGTTAATTGAATTTATTTATAGTAATTATTTTTTTAGGAATATATCCTTAATGGCAAAGTCTTGGAAGAGATATTGTCTCCATAAGTCTTGGAGACCGGATTAAATTTTAAATAGTGTTATAAGTCAAAAACACGGAAGGACCAATTTGAAATTTCTTAAATTATTTTAAAAATTCACTCATTACAATGTAAAGTCAAGTGCTACAGTGTTGAGCCGCAACAGTGCCGATCCGTTACAATACCGGGTTGTTACAATACCGATCCACTACAGTGTTCCAAGTTAAAACATGAACATTTTAACTTGAAACATAAACATTTTTACGTGAAACACGAACATTTTAACGTGAAACATGAATAATCTAACTTGAAACATAAAATTTGAACACTTTAACTTGAAACTAAAACATGAAATTTTAACGTGAAACATGAACACTTTAATTTGAAACTAAAACATGAACACTTTAACTTGAAACCTAAAATATGAACACTTTAACTTGAAACATAAAATATGAACACTTAACTTGAAAAATGTAGAACACTGTAGCAAAACACTATTCACATGCGGAACACTGTAGTGCGTGATTTTTTTAATTTCTCAAAAATCGCATATTGATCCCTCCTTGATTTTGATTTATTACACTAGTTACAATTTAATCCGTTCTCTATATAGAGACGGTCTCCTCAGAGACTATCTCCAACTTAATTAAAGAAATAAATTTGGAAGCATTTATGTAATTGCCTAAATTTTTTTTCCAAATATTTCAGAAATATTTTTGGAAATATTCATTGTTTTAATAATTTTTTAAATTTATGTTTAGGTCATATATGGTAATAAGTGTATTATTGGAATATTGAGTTTAAGTCATAATTTGGAATCATTCTTCTGAGAGAACGTCTCATTTAAGTTCCCCTTACGGTAAGGGCACCACATTTTACAAGATTTAGGTTTACTATATACAATTACTTTAATTATTTGGGCCATAAAACATAAAATATCAAAGAATAAAGTGAAAAGATATTTTAACGAAAATCTGATCAAAGCATTCAAGCCTAAAACATAAAAGATCAAACCAAATAAAAAATTAAAACGAAAAAAGATCAAACAAAAGTATAAAAACATCAAACTAAAGTATGAAAACATCAGGATCAAACAAAAGTAACTCAAATAATTAAAATAATTGATTAATAACACTCGATCTCGTAGAAGATGATCTACTTTTTGGTTGCCCTTATCGTAAGGTGCACTTATTTTTTTGCATGATTTGAATTTTTTAAGGAATATTTATGTTATATATTCGGAAATTTTTTTGGATAATTATATTACTACGATAAATAAAATATATTTTATAATCATACATTTTATATAAATATATTATATAATTATTTGTATTCAACAAACATTAATTAAGCTAAATTTACAAATTAGGATGACAATTAATCCTATTATCAAACAAATTAGGAACCCAACAAACATTGATTAACCCTATTATCCTAAAAAAATAAAAGCAACCAAAAGCAGCACAGCTAATCGTCATGCCGCCGACTCTCTAAACCCTAGGGTTTAGAGAGAAAAAAACTTCCGTCCGCAAGATCTAGATCTTGGTCGCCGCCTCCATAAATTCAAGCCGATTGAAGAGCAAAACCAAAAATCAGAGAGCAGCAATCTTGCATCACCACTATGGAGGTTATTGCATCAAGAATATAGGGTTTAACCCTAATGGCAGATGAACGGGAAGCGGATTTTCCGGTGAAGGAGGGCAACGATGATTGTTTCATGCTGGCGGGGATGATCAGACTCTGGATCTCTGGTGAAAAAGTGTGGAAACCACCGTGGACCGGGGCTGGGACTGGAACTTGGACGGGAATGGAGCAGGAGACCGGATCTGGGCCTGTAAGGGGGCTCAATGCCAGGGATGGGACCGGAGCTGGGCATGGAGGAGGTCTCGGGACCAGGGTGAGGACCAGACCTGGGACACTGAAGGGGCCGAGGACCAGTACGGGGACGGTAGAGGTACTCGGTGCCGAGGCTGATGCCTGGACAGGGACCGTGAAGGGGTTGGGGCTCGTTGTGGGCTCGGTACAGTCTCTCTGGACCGGGACTGAAACTGGAGTTGGGCAGGAGCTAAAAACCAGGGTTGGACTGTCGCTGCACCACGACTCTACGGTGGCCAAGAGGGACTGGATGGATGAGGTCGAGGAGGTGATGGTGGTCGAGATGCCGCTGGAAGAGACCATTGTGCGCCTATATTTTCTTTTATTTTTTGTTTTTTACTTAGTTCAGTATATCTTTTTAGCTCAAATAACAGACGAGAAGATTCATCTCGTCGAGGAAGAAGCAGATGCCCGAGAGTCTTCCGGAGGCATATCATGCCAGGAAGAGGATGGAGAACCCCTTTGGAAACTCTTCGCTGTAAGGAAAGTTTGTCCAGATGTGGAGACAATGCCAATGGAGAAGTTCACATCTGAGTTAGGGATTAGTACATTCACGGGGCCATGTTGGTCGCCTTGTTCTTCAATATTCGATTTAGCTCAATCCGGATCCCTAGCGTTACTCACAGAGTTGAGCACCCTATTAGAGGGAGCTCTTCTTGACCATGTTCAACCGCGGCTGGATGATTTCCAGTAGTTTACGAAAGAAATAAATATTTGAGAGAGTCTTAGGTGAGACTTGTCCTTGTGGAGACCAAGGGACAAGGGATTGAGTACTTACCATTTTTGCTTGATCTTTTAGTCGGTTTGATTGATCTTTCAGTAAGTTCCCTTGAGCATTCTTGTTTTGCCTTGATCTTTCAGTTCATTTGATCTTTCATTCAATTTTCTTGATCTTTCAGTCAATTTCCTTGATCATTCATAATCCTTGGTACATTACTATTATTTTGTACAAATTTATACCGAAGCTCAGTCTCGAGTCAGCCCATGTGAGCCGTTGAGCTCTAACGACACCAACATCCTAAAATCTAACAGCGTCGGCGGGGTTGAATTCGCCAATGGCAATCTCAACCGATAATGTCCCTTATAGAAGTTTGTCCCTTATAGTAGTTGGTCTCTGTATGACAAGTTTCAAATGAGAATTTGTATAAATATTTTATCTTAAAAAAAAAACCCTATTATCCTTCTCCATATTACACACGGAAAACAATTAGGATAACAATTCTATATATTCAACTTGTTCTTCTTGTATTGTCACATGAACCCGAGGAAAGTGAAACCGATTCTTGATCCTACCTGGCGAAACAAGATCATAATATATATATATATAGAAACCTTGAAAATTAACACAAATTCAGCGCTACGTACCATGGAGATTCTGACGAGAGATCTGATAGTTGAGGTGGTGCTGAGACTCCCCGTGAAAGCAGCTCTTCGGTTCCGTTGCGTCTCCAAGTTCTTCTACAACCTCATCACTCCAGAAGGTGAGTCGGCATTCGCTCGCTGTCGTTCCGACGTCGTTTGGACGCTCAACAAACACGAGAGCTTCAGAGTCAGGAACAGCACCAATTTCGTGGTTCCCAGCCTTCGCGAACACTTCAAAGATAACTACACGTTTGAGGAGCCAGAAGACCTGGGAAAGACCATCTTACGTGACTTAAACGGAGCGTTGGGCATATCCTCCCACGGCTGCCGGTTCATGTTTCGCGACGACCGCGAATATAACTACAAGTTCCACCTCGCTGGTTGCTGCGATGGGATTCTGTGCATGTACCAGTTGTATGGTTGTGGCGGTTTTATGACAATATATCTGTGCAATCCTGCTCTGAACCAGGTCAGGGTTCTTCGCCAACTAAGACATGGGCGACAAAATCCCTTAGAGCTGGAACGAACCAAGGTGTGCTTCGTCTCCAATCCCCTAACGCATGACTACAAAGTTGCAGTAATCAGTGGACATGAACCTATGATTTTCATCTACAGCCTCAAAACCGATGCTTGGAGAGAGATCACGCAGGACTCAGAGTATGTAATGATGCGAGGGTATGGCAATACGAATCTCGTGATTCACGACGGTTCGCCTCACTGGCTATCTCACCGGAAACAGTGGAAGAGGAACCAGAAACTGGTTGTGAATGTGCTGGACATGGCCCAAGAAGCCATTCGAGAGATTCCACTTCCGGCCGAGTTCAGTGCTCCACGAGGTGAAGAAAACAGATCTTATAAACCGGGACCTTGTTTTTACGACAGCGACAGAATCGATTCGACCCATCCCGAGGATTACGAAGGCTATGAAGAGTACTATACTTATAGTTATTATGGCAGAGACTCTATAGTTCTGTGGGGCGATGGCGGCGTTCCGGAGCGTGATATAACCCTCCATCTGGAGCGATATAAGGGATGCTTGGCCCTGACTTACGACGACCTTCGATTCTGGGACCCTGTCGTTGTGCTATGGGTAATGCAGCAAGATATGGAATGGGTTAAACAGACCATTACCATGGATGTTCCGAGGTGGATCTACAGTGACGACGGTTACAGAGATGGGGTGGTTTGCAGAACGCCGTGGGCGGCCACGACTTGGACGTACATGATCTCCAACTTCGGTGAGGATAAGAGTACTTGATAGATTAATCTAGTTGTTTCTAGAAGTTTCTATATTAATTTAGGAAGTTTAGGAAAGTTTAGGAAAAGTTTATTAAGGAAGTTTTATTTACGAATTTAGGTTAGAAAAGGATTTATGTTTTCATGTTTTGTAATGGTTGTTTGTCTATAAATAAAGATAAAGAAAACGACGTGATTATTGCGTCACAAATTATCCTTGTACTTTTATGCTATGTGTTCCTTAGAATCGTGTTCGTCATCCAAACCGGGGCCGAAAAGCTAACAATTGGTATCAAGAGCTAGTTTTAAGTCTTAGGGGAAAATATGATGGTTGGCGACAAAGAGTATTTGAAGAAGGGAGCTGAAGGTCAAAGAAGGTCATCCAATGGAGGCGAAGTTGTCAATGAGACAATAAGGAGCTTCATAGTTCCGTTTCAATATCCGATGTTAACTGAAACGAACTACAGCATATGGGCTGTCAAGATAAAGATAATCTTGTGTTCGACAGGGGTATGGACGGCAATTGAAGAAGGACCTAAAGACGTCTACAAGGACCAAGGAGCGATGTTGATCATCTCTCAATCAGTGCCAGACTCTGTAATGATGGCAATTGCAGAGAAAGAAACGGCAAAAGAAGCATGGGACGCAATCAAAGTGATGCGAGTCGGAGACGATCGTGTCAAAAAGGCTTATGCAAAAGTGCTTAAGCGGCAATTAAATCAGTTGCAAATGGGGGACTCGGAGACGATTGAAGGTTTCTCAACGAAGCTTACCACGGTGGTAGGAGAAATACGTTCACTTGGCATAATTCTCAAAGAGAGTGATGTTGTCGAGAAACTATTTAGTTCTGTTCCTGATCGATTCCTCCAGATAATTGGAACGATTGAACAGTTTGGAGATGTTGAGAACATGTCCCTACAAGAGGCGATAAGTCGTCTTAGGATATTCGAAGAAGGGCTCAAAGGGCGGACACACTCAAACGATGAGGGATATATTGACATGTCTCTACAAGTCGAGTGGGAAGCAAAGAACCCAAAGACGAATGAAGGTTACCGAAACACAAAGAAGAAAAGACGCGTGAAAGATGAAGGTCAAGATGATAGTGATCGCATGCTCGACAAACGAAAGTCTCGCAACTTCGATAAGTCGAAGGTCAAGTGTTTCAACTGTAACAAGTATGGACATTTTGGTAAAGATTGTCTGAAGCCTGACCGGAGAGAAAAAGTTAATCAAAGTGAAAGTGATGAAGATGGAAGGTTGATGATGGTCAAAGAATGTGAACTTATGAATGGAGCATCGATGCCAGAAGAAGAAGAAGAAGGAGAAGAAGAGTTTTTGCATGAAAGCATGCAAAAACTAAGTGAAACCAAAAGAAAGGAAAGGTATCCAGATACCGGCACAGGTAGAAGTACTATGTTCCATTCGAAAAAGTTAAGTAAGTTCGATATAAAAGAAATGGTTGAAGATGTGGGGAGAAGCAAAAAGGTTGCTGGAAAGAAGAAAGGGAAAAGAAAGAAACGAAGAAAAGAAGAAGAAAAGAAGGATGAAGAAGACCATAGGGAAAAGAAAAAGGTTGATGAGAAGAAGAAAAGGAAAAAGAGGAAAAGAAGAAAAGAAGAAGAGAATGAAGAACTTGACACTAAGGATGATGGTGATGATGAAGAAGCAACAAGAACTAAGAAAGAGGAAGAAAAGTTTGAACTAGTTCAATCTAAGGATGACAATGAAAAAGAAGATAAAAGGATGGCAAACAAAGAAAGGACTGACTCGGTTAATTCTGATGGGAAGGATAGTAATGCAAAGAAAGATGTAAATGAAGAAGATGCTAAGGAAGGGTCTGCCAGTTATGGAGAAGTTAAGGTAAAACCAACCCATGGAATAACAATGAAGGAGAAGCAGGCGTTGGTTCAAGACAATGGAAGATTGGAACTTGTTTCATCGCAAGCAAATCTCCAATACAAAGATTTGAAGTGGTTGTTCGAATTCAAAGGCATTCAAGACACGAGTGTAAAAGACAAAGAAAGGTTAAGGGAGTATGCTCAATGTCAAGAGTTTGATGGAGTTGTTGATCATTCTAAAGGATTGGAGGCTTATCATATGGGTGCTAAGTTTTCATTCCTAAATAGTGATCAACAAGTAGAAGTTTGTCTTGTGACATCTCAAAGTTTTGAAAAGAAAGGTGGGAGACACGATGTGTTAAGATTTCACAAAGTAACAAAGGTGACTAGCAAATGTGGTATGAAGGAGTGCAGTCAAACTGAAGTGCCGATAGAGCATTGGTTGAAGTCAAGAAAGAAAAGAACGAAGACGGATTTAGCTTTTTTCAGATAGCATGGCGAGCAGGTTTATGAAGAAAAAGAGCACGTGGACTTTATCATTTTCAGATGACACGAAGATCAAGTTCATGGAGGAGTTTACAACGAAGACCAAGTTCAAGGAAGAGCTAACAATGAAGAACAAGTTCATGAATGAGCTTACAGTAAAGAACGTGTGCACAGTGAAACACATACGAAAGATGATACGAAAGAGAAACCTTGAACTATGGGTGTATCTACGAGAAGAAGGATAGCATGAAAGATTGAACTTGGAAACAACAAGTTTAAGGAGGAGATTGATAAGTTAATCTAGTTGTTCCGGATCGTAAGTTAGAAACAACAAGGTTAAGGGGGAGATTGATAGATTAATCTAGTTGTTTCTAGAAGTTTCTATATTAATTTAGGAAGTTTAGGAAAGTTTAGGAAAAGTTTATTAAGGAAGTTTTATTTACGAATTTAGGTTAGAAAAGGATTTATGTTTTCATGTTTTGTAATGGTTTTTTGTCTATAAATAAAGATAAAGAAAACGACGTGATTATTGCGTCACAAATTATCCTTGTACTTTTATGCTATGTGTTCCTTAGAATCGTGTTCGTCATCCAAACCGGGGCCGAAAAGCTAACAGTACTGTGATTCTTACCGATCCGGAGGATGCGAAATCGGCTCAGAAGTGCAAGATTGGAAGTGGGAGAATGGGACTACATCCTCACGATCAAGCCCCGTTTTATGCCATTGCTGATTATGTCGGCAGTTTTATTTCGGTGATGCCTCCTGCTCATCGACTTCCTTGATCGTGGATTACTAGTTTTTGCAGCGATTTTCAGACATCGGAGGACATCAAATCACTTAATTAGGTATTGTTTTGTTTTGTGGTTTTGCTTAATTAAATATATGGTTATTGTTTTGTTTTGTGGTTTTGCTTAGTTAAATATATTTTTTATAGAAGTTGGGTACGTATATATTTTGTTAATGGCCTATCCTTACACAATTTGAGCCAGATTCAAGGTTATCTATTACATATAAAAATAAACTAAATTGAATTGAATTGAAATAAATGTAATCAGTTTCAACATATTTAATCAAAAACTAAAAATTAAAGTATAACATAATACAACATGAATGAATTAACGTGAATTAAACTGACTGGAAATCAATGTATTGAAGAAAAAAATTAGCATGATTGAATTAACCTTAATTGCATCAAATTATATTTCTATTCAACTGAACTGAAGTATATTAATAAATCAAATTAAAATGATCTAAAAATTACCTCAAAAGAACATGAAAAACTCATAATAGTATAATCGATCACATATCATTTTTAGTCTTATTTAACTTAACTGATATGAAAATAAATAAATTTTAACATTGAACGTCGCAATTAGCGTTGCTTTTGCGCCACCAAATAATTGCCACAACAAAACTCGATTTAATAATATTTCGGGCTTCCCTTTATTAATGATGTACAATAAGGTCAAAACAGTCTAAAACATGAATAGTCTCATGTCAACTTTTTCTACCCCTGAATCCGTCGTCAACACTTGTTTCAGTGGTTAAAATTTCCAAATCACTGAACAATAACAAACCCCAGTTATTATTTTATTCTGCTCCAATGAATTCTAATTTAATCCAGCATGTACGAAGGAAGATGGATAAATGTTGTTTTATTTTTTGTGGCGAGTTTTTGAATTTCAAGATACCCGAGAGAAGCAAATCATGTCCCAAAGAGATAGTAGCGTAGATGTAGTTATGTAGATCTGATTGATATATATATATATATATATATATATATATATATATATATATACTGAATTTGAACTAAAAATAATGTTAAATATACTGAACTGAAAGAGAACATTCATAGAGATCATGAGTTTTAGAAAAACAGGGCCTTATTCATTCATTCATCACACGACTGGAAAAAACAAAACAAACCCAAAGCAAGAACGACCATGTTCTGCGGAAATGAAACCAAAACATCTTGACTTGTAAAAAGAAAATGACGATTGACGACGATCCTTGAAAGCAAAGCGATCTGATCACGTCTTCTTTATATAATAAAAAAAATGGCCCTGGACAAGCGAACAGTCCCCCAACTCAGATGAATGGCTTCCTGTCCACCTGGTGATCGAAGAGCTGATTGGTGAAGTGGTGGCTCTCCTCCTCCTCCTCCTCCTCATCCGCCGCCGCATCCTGGTGAGGGAGGTTGGCCGGATCAAAGGCGGCGTAGGCAGGTGCAGTGCTGGTGCCAGCATCGACACCGAGGCCAAGACCAAAGTTGCCGTTGCTGATGTTCATCATGTTGCTTGAACGAGAGGAAGATCCATTTGAGTAGGCTGGATTCGGAGCTGCAAGCTGGGTCTCCTGAATTGCGTGAGCATTACTGATTGCATTCGCCACTGCCAATCGCTCGCTCAGCAGCTGGGCTTGCACCATCGCCAGCTCAGTTTGCAGACTTGCCACCTGATGTATAATGAACATAAAAAAGTACATAAAAGTTTGTCAATTTTAATTTCCATTGAAGGCAATGCAACATGTGAGTGTACTTCTTTAGTAAAAAATATATATATAAGCTGAGATTTTCATCGAAATTTGAAGTGAAAAAAATCAAATTTATAATCAAACGATGAATATTTATATAACTATGAATAGTTAAAAACCTTTTCAAAAGATTATTTGACGAGTGAGGGATTGCTTTCTTTAAAATGATTATTGGAACTCTATTTATTTGATGAGCAAACAAATAATAGAAAAACAAACCTGATGCTGCAGAGCAAAGATGTGTCCCACACAGCCATAAACAGGACTAGAGGCCCTAGCCTGAGCCTCATAATAGATGGTGTATACAGCTTCATTTCGGCATTCCTCAGGGAGGCGATGCAAGAGCTTGGAAACATTGCTAGCCCCAAACACCTTATGAACCGCTGCAAAATGGGCCGAACCTTGATCAGACCCAAAGTGGGGAGCGAAGATACAATCGCTTACGCATCTCCTCCTCAGGAATTTGCAGGCCCCGCATGGGGGAGGTGGTGGTCCATCAGCGCGGAGATTCTCCGACACCTCCGCTGCTTGAGGAAATCCAGGTGCACTTCTTCCGCTGCTTGAGGAGGAAGGAGCTCCATTCCTCCTGCTTCCACCGGAGGGTTGGCCTTGCCCAATGCGTAGGGTCACGGGAGGAATATCACTCATGATGATCAATTTCAAGTGAGATAATTGAGTGTGATTTGAGTAATGTTAACATCTGCCTAACCTCTCTTATATATAGGTAAAATATTTTTTGGAACGAGCGTTGCCCTCGTGAGGGATTATTGTGGTAAAATGTGTAAAATAAGGACTGATAATTTTGACGTTATGGAGTGTTATAGTTAGGACAAAACATGTTATTATTTGTGTGAATAGCACATGCAAGGAGAGTGTGGTGATTGATGATCTATTTTCTTTTTGATAGTACTCATTTTACTTTTCCTTTGAATTTATATATTTTTCTTTCATGCTTAGATTGGATTTAAATGTGTGGTATAATAAATTTCCCTTATTAAGAAACATAAATTACTTGTTCCTACATATATAGCAATATGAATTTTAGTAGTGGAAAATACAAGGGTATATATACTAGGAAAATTTAGCTATAATGAAATATAACAAATTTGGCATATGGAATGTGTGTGAGAATAAGTTTGTACATGACTTGACATGATAACGAGTAACTCGTGAAATTATAGTTCTCAGAAATGAACTAACCCATCGGTGAACAACTTGTGTAACTAGAAGTGTAAATAAACTAAGCTTGTAGCGGACTCCTCGTGAAACTATAACTGTAGTTAATTTGTATTTAGTGGAGAGGGACCAACATTATGAGTAAAATGGAACTGAGAATATGAATTGAGCCGATAACGAGTAACTCGTGAAATTGTGGTATCTAGAATTGAACTGAGCCGCTGGTGAGCAATTTGTGTAACTAGAAGTGTAAATAAATTAAGCTTGTAGCGGACTCCTCGTGAAACTATAACTGTAGTTAATATGTATTTAGTGGATATGGACCAACATTATGAGTAAAATGGAACTGAGAGTATGTAAATCATGATTCTTAATATAATACCAAACTTGTAACAGTTAACTCGTGAAAATATATGAAGTTAAACTGACTAAGATGGTAACGGGTAACTTGGTGAACTATGTAGTGGTAAAAACATTCTGATTTGAAATGACTAACTCATTAGCAACTTGGGCCAAATCGTACATGATAATTATGATGTATGATATTGCCATAGCCCCATGGGCAAGAGAGTCTTTTCCTTATGTTTACTGTCTTTTCCTTTTATTTATTAAATAATTGGTGAGGTGGATAGAATTGGGGGTGAGGCAGCTTGAAATAGGAAGTTGCAATATGTTGCAAAGATTTGGGATGCAGGGAGTATAAGGAGCGTGTGATACAGTAGAGTAAGGTAGACTATTGCTATTTTGTAATTGATGATTATGATCTGAGTTTTCCCATTCCTTCGGAACTCTGTTATTGCAGCTTTTAAAAGGAAATATTAATACAATCCTTTTGCCCTAATTCAGTATCTGACAAATTGGTATCCGAGCCGATGTTCCTCAGATCAGAAAAGGCGGACAACACTCACAATCGCGCGGTAGACCAACAATTGAAAGAAATGAATCTCAATTTAACCAGCATGTTCCAGCGGCTACATGAATTGCATGTGGAGCAATCGCTGCATCGGAAGAGCATTCGGCAAGGGCGGATGAGACTCTCAGAGAGTTACGTGATATTCGCGAAAAGCATGCGGATATGAGCAAGTTTATCAAATTTCTGATGCGGAAGTTGGATGGAATGTCATCAGAGAGGCTAGATTGTTCAAATACTGGAGGCCGGCGAGGTTTTGCTTCTTAGAAAACTCCAGTCCAAGTAAAATCTGACTTTCCTGAAGGGAATATGAGCGAAAATATACTTAATATGCATATGGGGAATGTAGAGGTCCTAATATGCAACCTAGGCTTGAATTTTCTATGTTTTCTGGATTTCAAGATGTTGATTGGCTGAAATGTTGTGAGAAGTTTATCAATTACTATAACATGCATGATTTTGTGAGGCTAGATACTGTTGAACTGCACTTGGAGGGAAAGGCATGAATTTGGTATCAATCTCAAAAACTGTACGGTAGAATTAACAGCTGGGGAGAGTTTTGTGAGGTAGTGCTGAAACGTTTACAGAACTCTGGAATAAGTTGTGTTAAAAGGGGTCTGTTAGGGATTACATTGACAAATATGATGAGTTGCAGTCACTTATAATGCTTAAGAATCCACACTTGAATGAAGAGTATCTAGATAGTTTTGTGAGTGGACTCAAGGAAGAACTGAAGCCACTGGTGATAATTTCCAGGTCAATGAGTGTGTATGATGTCATGGAAGTGGAAGTACTAGAACTCTAGAAAGGGGAAGACTCACTTTGGTGGAGGTAATACGACTGGGTGGAATAAGAGGGAGTTACCAGAAGCTCCTTGGGAGAATCTTTTACCTGAGAAAAAAGTTGAACAATGAGGTATCAAGAGTATTACACCAGAGGGATAGCAGAAGTGAAGTCTGGAGGGATGGAAGCACTGGGAATTGACTGGGAAGTAATTCAATAGCAACTTTGGGAGGTGATCAAAAGCTTTGTGGATGTGTTTAAGGTTCCCAAGTCTCTACCTCTCGTGAGGAACATTGACCACCAGATTGTGTTGAAGCAGGATGCTCATCCATTCGAGATAAAGCATTGCAGATATCCCCATTCACAATGAGATGAGATTGAAAAGCAGGTTCAGGAGTTAATTAAGAACAAGGTGGTGCATGATAGGTGAGTCCCTACTCCTCTCCTGTTTTGATTGTCAGAAAGAAAGATAATGCCTTGAGGATGTGTATTGACTACAAGAGGTTGAATGAGCTTGTGTGAAGGATAAGTTCCATATCCACATTATTGATGAGCTTTATGATGAGCTACATGGAGCTGCCTATTTCAGCAAGATAGATCTCATTTTTGGTTACCACCAAATCAAGGTGAAGGAATAGGATGTGCCCAAGACTGTCTTTCATACTTATAGTAGACATTTTGAGTTCTTGGTGAGGCCAAACCACCTTCCAAGCCTTGATGAATAAGGTTTTTGAAAAATACTTGAGGAAGTTTGTGTTTGTCTTCTTTGATGATATCCTTACATATAGTCCTAGTATGAGGGAGCATGTAGAGCTAATTCTGAGAAGTATGAGGAAACATCAGCTTTATGCAAATGGGTCAAAGTGTGTGTTTGCACAATAGAAGGTGGAATATTTGGGACATCTAATCTCTTAGCAAGGGTGGAGATGGATTATCAGAAGGTTGAATGTATTTTGAGATGGCATGTACCTTCTGCTGTAAAGGAGCTAAGGAGATTTTTGGGTTTGACTGGCTATTACAGGAGGTCCATAGCCAACTATGGGTTATATGCAGACATCTGCGCAATCTACTGAGGAATGATTGTTTTAAATGGGATTAGGATGCCACTGTTGCCTTTGAGAAGCTCAAAGACTGTCATTACATCAGCCCATGTACTGAAGATGCCATACTTTTTTGAATATGGTAGACACTTATCATTTATCAGTAAATATTTTAGCACCAGAAATAAAGGGTTGTCAACTCATGAGAATGAACTGCTTGCAGTTGTAATGGCTGTGGAGAATTGGAAACACTATTTGGTTGGACATCAATTTGTTATTAAAACTGACCAATATCAGAGTCTCAAATATCTGCTGCATCAGAAGTTAAACAATGTTATTCAACACAAGTGGTTCACTAAGCTATTGTGGTTGAACTTTGAGATTCAGTACAATACGGGCAAAACCAATGCAGAAACAGATGAACTGTCTAGAGCACCAGCAGTTATGTTAGAAGATTAGTATCATGGTTGTACATTAAGCAATGTGACTGCCACATCATTGATTCCTACTTGGGTTCAACAGGTTGAGGGAAGCTATGTTGGGAATGAAGCGCATAATGTGTTGGAAAATGTGGCTCTAGCACAAGGGAGTATGGGTTACTAGAGCTATCGGAATGAATTTTGAAGAAAGGAAATGATTTATGTGGGGGAAAATGGGGTTGCTAGAGCAGATATCTTGGCTTCTTTGCACTCTTCTACTATGGGTGGTCATTCAGGGAAAAATGTCATCCTAAAGAGAGCGATCAGTACATTCTATTGGCCTAACATGAAGGGAGAGATAGTGGAGTACATCAGGAAATGTGATGTCTACCAAAGGAATAAGGGAGAGACATGTTATCCTCCTGGACTGCTGCAACCTCTTCCTATACCCTGCCAAGCTTGAAAGCATGTAACGATGGATTTTATTGACATGTCACTTGATTCTCATGGTTTTAACACTGTTATGGTGGTGGTGGTGGATAGGTTAACCAAGTATGGGCACTTTTTGACCCTGTCACATCCATTCACAGCTAAGATTGTGGCTGAGAAATTTTTGGATGAAATCTATAGGCTACATAGGTTACCAGATAGCATAGTGTCTGACAGGGACAAAATCTTTACCAGCTGCTTTTGGAAAAAGTAATTGCATATCACCTTGAATCATATGGCCATGTAGAGAGGGTGAACCATGTTTTGGAGAATTATTTAAGATGTTTCTGTTGTGACAAGCCTCAAAGCTGGAAGTAATGGCTGGGACTAGTTGAGAGGTGGATTTATGAAATGATCCATCAACCTTGATTAGTATGCACTCATCCCCTTGCCTTTACTCTTGGATAGTTCTGTGATCCTCTGAAAAAGAAGTTAATTCCTATGGGAGAGAGGCAGCGGAGTGATTTTCTACTATGTCCTGTTTCTTGTAGAGTAGAAATTTTGTAGTAGCCAGCTCAGCACAAATTCTGGGTTCAATGCTAATATCCTCAATGGCCTTTTTGTTTCTTTGAAGCCAAATTTCCCATAGGGAAAAGACTAGGAGCCTTGTGTCAACTTCCAGGCTGCCACTGATAAACCATTGGTGGAGCCATGATTTGGAGTGTGACCTGACTGTGATTAGAAACTTTCAGGCCAATTGGAGAGTGTGACCACAAGGTGACACTTTCAGTGCATCCTACAAATAGATGATACTCACCCTTCTCTTCTAAGCTACATCTTGGGCATAGCACTTGATCATAATTCTTTCTTTTCCTACGGTTGTGTAGGGAGGGCTCTGGAGAGGATTCTCCATAAGAATACATTCAACTTGTATGGAACTTTATGGTTCCAGACCTTGTCTCAAAGCTTCTTTCTTATGAGATCAACACACCCTGTTTCAGTCATCACAACATGGTACCCTCTTTTGACTGTGTATTTTCCATTCCTGTTATGGAGCCAAATTGGTACATCTTCTAAGTTGGGGTCAACATTCACTCGCAAAGCCGGGATATGAGGGATAATCCTGATAGGGAAAATGGCTCTTAAAAGAGGTTCCCGCAGTTAGGTCCATGAATCAGATGCTCCACTCTCAAATTGGTGTGTTGAGTTGTGACATTAAAAGCATTCAAAGGATTATTAACTGTGGGAATCCATTGTTCGTCTATCCTGACTTTTTTCCCATTTGTGATCTTCCATCCCAAATTCTCTGTGATATCCTTGGCCCAAAGAATAGACTTTCATCCCCATGAGTCATTAGGCTTCTGTTGCACATTTCTGACGTCCGAGTTTCTTAGGTATTTAGCCTTGAGCACTTTAACCAGTAGAGTATCCTTATTCTTGAGTATATTCCAAGCATGCTTGGCTAAAAGTGCATTGTTCATTCCAACAGCTGACCTCAGCCCCAAACCACCTTCACTCTTGGACTTTGTAAGATTTTCCAAGATCTCCAGTGGGTAGTTCTGCCTTCAAGTTCACCTTTCCATATGAAGCAAGCTGTCATCTTGCAAGCTTCTGCAGTATGCATTTAGGAATCTTGTATATACTCAATGGATATATGGAAAGTGCACTGAGCACATGTTTAGCTAGAGTGATTCTGCCAGTGAAGTTCAAAAGTCTAGACTTCCATGATCCAAACTTCTCTTTAGCTCTCTTGATCAGGATTTGGTAAATCTCATTTTTCTGTTCTCTGAAGTTGACTTGGATGCC
This sequence comes from Cruciata laevipes, assembly GCA_963678965.1. Taxonomy (NCBI): domain Eukaryota; kingdom Viridiplantae; phylum Streptophyta; class Magnoliopsida; order Gentianales; family Rubiaceae; genus Cruciata; species Cruciata laevipes. The sequence continues at coordinate 19,791,641 of OY787634.1, read as the reverse complement.
AAGGTATGTCTCTCCAAGTCCTTGATTATGAATGTTCAATGTGAACATGAGATACTGCTTCATCTCCTCAAGTGTGTTAGGACTGAATTGGAACGAGCACTTGTCAAAGTTCAATCTTTGGCCTGAGGATCTGGCATATAGGTCTAGAGTTTTTTCCAGAATGTTTACAGAATCATATGTTACCTTGGTGAAGAGTATGCAGTCATCAGCATACATCAGGTGACTCACCTTGGAGCCTCCTCTTGACAATTGGACTCTCAGGCTACCATTTTCCAAGGTTTTTTGTTCCAACCAGGTAGACATGAACTGTTGAGCTAGGATAAATAAGTAGGGATACAATGGACAACCTTACCTGATGCCTTTATTTGGATAGAAAGCAGATGAGGTACTGTTCCCATTTACCACAACTTGATACGATACTGTCCTGAATCCTGATACACCACATAACAAGGTTAATCCAGCTAGGTGGAAATCCCATTGCTCCTAGTTCAAGTTCCATAAAATTCCAAGAGATTCTGTCATATGCCTTGCTCATGTCAAGCTTTATTACTGCCATCCCAACCCTTCCTTGATTCCTATGAGAAAGACAATGAACAATTTCATGTGCCAGAAGGACATTTTCAGTTATATTTCTCCCAGGCACAAAACCATTCTGATTGACAGAGATGAGGCCTCCAATGCACTTTTTCAATCTTCTAGCCAAAACTTTGGCTATGATCTTATATTTTACATTGCACAGTGCAATGGGCCTGAAGTCAGCCGCTGTTTGGGGAATTTTCTTCTTTGGAATCATTACTAGCTGGGTCTTGTTCCAAGTAGGGGAAAAAGGCTCCCCATTTAGGATTTTGAGTAGAGTCTCAGACATGTCTTTTCCTATTATCCTCCAGTACCTTTTGTAGAAGCAAGCTGGAATTCCATCTTCCCCAGGAGAGGTCCATGGCTTCATTTCCCTAATGGACTGCCAAATTCCAGCTGCGCTAAAACTCTTTTCAAGGGAGGATACCTGCTGACATGTAAGTTTCTTATTGTTGCAGTTCATGAATGTGGAAATTCCTATATCTCCATCAATTCTATGAGGGTACCACTCAGGAGTGATGAAAGTAGTCTTCACATGATCAGTAATGGCCCTAGTGATCTCACTGTCAGTTGTCAACCAAGAGCCATCCATGTCTTGGATTCCTTGAACTAAGTTATTATTCTGTCTCCTAGTAGCCCACTTGTGATAAAATGAAGTGTTTCTTTCCCCCTGAACCATCCATGAGACCTTGGTTCTTTGTTGCTAGTAATCAGACTATTTTTGGAGAAGATCATCCAACTCAACTTCAGTCTGTTTCAGCCTTTCCTAAAATAGAGGATCCCCTGCTTTTGTTTGCAGAAACTCACATCTTTTGTATAGCTCTATTACGGAGAATATTATGTGAATATTGTCTATATATTACCTTATTGTATTTAGATTAGGTTAGCTTAGCCTACAAGCTATCTTGTCTATATATTGTATATTCATGAGATCAATAAAGCATCCTTTTCATCTGATATAATTCTACATGGTATCAAGAGCATAAAAATCCTACGACCTAATATCGATTTTTTTTTTCCAAATCACTAGCCGCCGTGTTCCTCTCACCGCCGCCGCACTCCTTGTTGCCGCCTTCGTCGAGTTCTACACCGCCGCTGCTACCGTACTTCGCTTCCGCCTTTTCCTGATCTCATGGCTCACCTTCAGGATGGTTTCGTTGAGGATCTCGGGAACGATCAGGAGATCCCCGTTGATGCTGCTGCCAACCAAGCCGCCGCTACCAACCAAGCCGCCGCCGCCGCTGCTGCTCACCTTGCTACTCCCTCTGACGCTGCTACTTCGACACTAGCGTTAGGAGGTTTCGCTGATGGCTTACAGGCCGCCGCCTCGAATGCTGCTCTCCACGCGGCTATTCAGGCCGCCGCTAATGCCGCTGCTGCACGTTTCTTCAGCCAGCCCCAAGGCGATCCACAGAATCCTCTTCTTCTGCCCGGAAATCCGTTTTATGTTCATCCTTCGGAGCATCCGGGGCTTGCAGTTTCTCCGGTGATTTTAAAAGGAGATAATTATCAGGATTGGAGTGACACCTTTCTCAATGCCTTGATCGCTAAGCGCAAAGATGGTTTCATTGATGGAACCATAGTTAAACCTCTACCAGGTTCCCCTTATGCTTCGGACTGGCGTAGCATTAACTCCATGCTTATCGGTTGGATCGTTCAGACTTTAGATCCATCTGTTCGATCCGTAATCACGATCTCTTCCACCGCTAAAGAACTTTGGGATGATCTCAAGCAACGCTTCTCGATTGGGAATGGCCCTCGTATGGCCCAGATACGGGCAGATCTCTACACCTGTCGTCAAGATGGCCAACCTGTTGCCGCTTACTATGGACGATGCAAGAAGCTATGGGATGAACTTCTTTCTTATGAGCCACCAAGTCGATGTACTTGTGCGGATGCTCCGAATGCCATCATTCGACGAGATACTGAGATTGTTCAGCACTTTCTCATCGGCCTTGATGCTTCGTTTGGAACTATGCGTTCCAACATCTACGCGCATGATCCATTGCCTCCGATGGCTCGTGTATACTCGATCGCTGTTCAGGAGAAGCGCCAAGTCGCCGCTGTCAACTCACGATCTTCTCAGACTGACACCGTCGCCTACGCAGCTCGCCGTCCCGCTCCAGCTCCGAAGTCAACCTCTCCAGCTGTTCAAGCCGCGGCTGCTCCAGTTCCAGCCACCACTGGAGTCAACACCGTGGACCGTCGAGAGCTGCACTGCACCAACTGCAATCGTCGCGGTCATGACGTCGACAGTTGCTTCAAGATCGTTGGCTACCCGGATTGGTTCGTTCATAACCGCGGTCCGAAATCAAACCCTAGGACCCGCGTCTCTCCTGGAACTCCTTTCGCCGGAGCTGCTCAGCCGGTCGCTGCCCCCGGAAATCCACCTCCGGGTTTTGCAGCCGCCATAGTCAACGACGCCGATCGTCAAGCTCTCGGCCAGGCCCTTTCCAAGGACCAATGGGGTAATGTCCAAACCATGTTATCTAGGATGGATTTTGATGGTTCTGGTAAGCCGCTTATTCCATGGATTCTCGATACCGGTGCTTCTTATCATATGACTGGTGCTAAATCTTTACTGCATGATATAATGCCTGCTGAACATGTTGATGTTATATTGCCTGATGGTTCCGTGTCTGTTGCTGCCGAACATGGAAGTTTGTACTTTGGAGATGTACTTATTACGAATGTCTTATTTATTCCGGAATTACGTTGTAATTTGCTATCTTTTGCTAAGTTGACTGCTGCGCTAAACTGTCTAGCTTTGCTTACAAGTCGAATTTGTGTATTACAGGATATCAGCACGAGACAAGTGATTGGTGTGGGTAATCAGCAAGGGGGTGTGTATTGGTTGCGCAGACTTGGACCTTCGATCTCGTCTCCGCCGCCGACCGTTTCTGCTGCTGCTGTGTTGTCTTCTGTTGAGTTATGGCATCTTTGTTTTGGCCACCCATCACATTCCGTGCTCTCTTCCGTTCCTGTTTTAGCACTTAGTCGTCAAAATAATAATGTTCCATGCTCTACTTGTCATAGAGCTAAACAGTCTAGGATCAGTTTTCCTATTAGTACTTTTCAGGCTAGCAGCTCGTTTGAACTTATTCATTGTGATGTTTGGGGGCCTTATCACACCCCCGCTACTAGTGGTGCTCGTTTTTTCTTAACAATTGTTGATGATTTTTCTAGATTTGTTTGGGTATTTTTATTAGTATCTAAGACTGAAGTTTCTGCCAAGATGAAGGAGTTCTTCGCGTTTGTTTCTACTCAGTATCGTAGAAAGATTAGGTGTGTTCATGCTGATAATGGAACTGAATTCCTGCCGCTTCGCTCTTACTTTGCTGACAGAGGAGTTTGTTTCGAGACTACCACTGTTTATACACCACAACAAAATGGCCGAGTAGAACGCAAGCATCGCCACATCCTTGAAGTTGCTCGAGCACTGTTTTTTCAAGGCAATCTTCCAATTCAGTTTTGGGGAGAATGTGTGCTTACTGCTGTCTACCTGATTAATCGCACTCCTTCAAAAGTGTTGCAAGGACGCTCGCCATTTCAGAAACTCTTTGGCCGCGTTCCTGATTACAGTAATTTGAGGGTGTTTGGTTCGCTTTGCTTCGCCTCCCAGCTTCCAAAGCCCACGGACAAGTTTGCATCTAGGAGTCGCCGGTGTGTATTTCTTGGCTATCCTATCGACAAGAAGGCTTGGCGATTGTTTGATTTGGAGTCCAAGACCATGTTTGCCAGCCGAGATGTTGTGTTTTATGAACACTGTTTCCCGTTCGCTTCTTCCGTACCGGCAGTCTCCTCCGCATCAGCTCCTCGTCCGTCCCCCGCTGCTTATGACGATCTGGCCGATCCGTTTATTCCCTTGGATGATTTGCACGTGTCTGCGCAACACACTGGTCCACCATCCGCGCAACAATCTGGTCCCACATCCGCGCAGCTCTCATTGCCTGCTTCCGCGCAACCGGCTGGTCCCGCGTCCGTGCAGCCGGCTGGCCCCGCGTCCGTGCAGCTGGCTGGCCCCGCTTCCGCGCAGCCGTCTGGTCCCACATCCGCGCAGCCGGCTTGTCCCGCGTCCGCGCATCCATCTGGTCCAGCGTCCGCGCAGCTAACTGGTCCAGCGTCCGCACACCTGTCCTCTGAGCCGCTCGAAGTCGTGCCAGCAGTGTACAAGCCATCCGCGCCTATTGCGTCTGTGCCATCTGCTCCAGCTCGGGCGCCTAGCACACGCATCCGCTCGGTTCCAGCGAAATTTAAAGATTATGTCTGCACTGCGACCACTTTACACAATACACCCCCCACTGCTGCTTGCTCTGCATCCTCACTTTCTCAAGGTATTCAATACCCAATTGCTGATTATGTTTCTTGTAATAACTTTTCGATTTCGCATTCTAGATTTTTGGCTGCAGTTACATCCGGCACAGATCCTGTTACCTTTTCCGAGGCTTCTCGTTCTGTTCATTGGCGTCTGGCTATGGCCGCTGAAATTGATGCCCTTGAACGTAACAATACATGGACAATGACGACCCTTCCTACAGGTAAACATGCCATTGGCTGTAAATGGGTGTTTAAGACTAAGTATCAGTCTGATGGTGCCGTTGAACGCTATAAAGCTAGGCTTGTTGTTCTTGGCAATCGCCAGATCGAAGGTTCTGATTTTTCTGAGACTTTTGCGCCTGTGGCGAAGATGCATTCAGTTCATTTGTTTTTGGCTGTTGCTGTTATTAAAGGATGGCATCTTCACCAAATGGATGTCCATAATGCGTTTCTGCATGGTGATCTTCAGGAGGAGGTATATATGCGTCCCCCACCTGGCTATAAGGTTTCTTCACCTGGTCTCGTGTGTCGGCTCCAAAAGTCTCTTTATGGTCTTCGTCAGGCTCCTCGAAATTGGTTTGCTAAGCTTACTCAGGCGCTTTCCCATTACGGTTTTGTACAAAGCCGTGCTGATTACTCATTGTTTTCCTATCAGAAATCTGGAGTCTCGATTCATGTCCTTGTCTATGTTGATGATCTCCTTATTGCTGGTTCAGATATGAATGCTTTGTCGGCCTTCAAAGCATATCTGAGTTCATGTTTTTCCATGAAGGATCTTGGTGTGCTGAAGTATTTCCTTGGGATTGAAGTGGCCCGTCGCCCAGATGGTTTGTTTTTGTGTCAACGAAAGTATGCCTTGGATATTTTATCGGATACTGGCTTATTAGGGGCAAAACCGACGGACTTTCCAATGGAGCAGAATCATGATCTTGCTCGGGATGAAGGGCCGCTACACGAGGATCCGCTGCAATATCGTCGTCTCATCGGCAAGCTCATTTATCTCACTATTACACGCCCAGAGCTTAGTTACTCGGTTCACACACTGGCACAGTTTATGGAGAAGCCGCGAGCTTCACATTGGCAGGCTGCTCTTCGCGTTCTGCGCTTTCTTAAGAGCCATCCTGGCCAGGGCTTGTTTCTCTCAGCTCATAGTTCTCTTCAGCTCACTGCTTTCTGCGATTCCGATTGGGCTGCTTGTCCGATAACCAGGCGCTCTTTGACGGGTTATTTTGTCATGCTTGGTGCTTCGCCTATTTCGTGGAAGACAAAGAAGCAGCCGACTGTTTCTCGTTCGTCTGCTGAAGCTGAGTATCGTGCCATGGCCGTCGCCTGTTCTGAATTGCTTTGGCTTAAATACATGTTGCAGTCCTTGGGTGTTGTGCATTCTTCTCCTATGCGCTTGTTTTGTGACAGCCAGGCTGCTCTTCACATTGCCGCTAATCCGGTGTTTCATGAACGTACGAAACACATCGAAATTGATTGTCATTTCGTTCGTGATTTGGTTCAGTCTGGTACGATTGTTACTCATCATATTCGGACTTCTGAACAACCAGCTGATTTGTTTACAAAAGCTTTGGGACGTCGTTCTTTTCAGGGTTTAATTGGCAAGTTGGGCATTCGTGATCCTCATGCTCCATCTTGAGGAGGAGTATTACGGAGAATATTATGTGAATATTGTCTACTCCCTCCGTCCCAACCAAAGTGTCTTACTTTCCTTTTTCGTTCGTCCCACCCAAAGCGTCTTACTTACAAAATTACCTAATTTGGCATAGAATTTAGACACAAAAATACTAAATTACCCTTAATAAAATACATTAATATGACAACTTTTACCATCACTAAAAATAATATTTAATATTAAGTTATGCCTTTACCTAACTAATTAAAGGTTCAAACAAAATAATCAATCTCATTTTTTTATCTAACTCACCTCGACCTTATCCTATCTCCACCTAAAATCCAAGCTTTCCAAATCCTATCTGCAATTTTATCCCCTAAATATCTTCCCATATCATTCGCCGCTGAAGAAACTGAGGATTGGTTTAATGTGGACCTCTACTAAATCTGGCCTGAAGATCCCAGAAGAATATGGAACCAGACATGCTGAGGAGAATGAAACACAGGCCTTGATCTCCTTGTGCAGACCCCACCTAGTGAGAGTGTGGTGGATGTTCTTCAGTGAGGGCAGGACCAGGCTGAAGCTCTGTTCTTCACCCTTCTCACAGAGGAGCTTGTGGCCAACAACAATGGTGGAAACGTTGGTGATGGGGTAGTGTGCAAGAACATTAGCCCTGGTCCAAGATTCAGCTTTTAGGACATTCATGGAAACTTCTTGAAGGTGCTCATTTGGCACCACCACTACTGGGATTGAGTGTTTAAATGATTTATGACCGGAAGGAGGGCGGCGCCGACCGGAGGAGGGAGTGTTTAACGACATCAGATTAGAAGATTATTGTGGTTTATCTATTCCGATTTTACCCTTCAGATCTGAACTTTCTCAGCCAAAGATACAGCCACATCAGCTTTGTCTTAATAAGCGAGCCCTTTCTGTCCCAGACCCTTTGGCTGGGACGGAGGGAGTATATATTACCTTATTGTATTTAGATTAGGTTAGCTTAGCCTACAAGCTATCTTGTCTATATATTGTTTATTCATGAGATCAATAAAGCATCTTTTTCATCTGATATAATTCTACAAGCTCCTTTATTTGATTTTCAAGATTTCCATAAGTGTTCCAGTGCCAATTTGTCAAGTGTTTCAGAGAGATAGCCAAACTTTCATCCAAAACCTAAGCATTCATACCATATCTATGTTGGGTTTTTTTGAAGCTCCAAACTCTATCAATTATCTGTTCAGCTTGCTCAATCGTGGCCCAGAAGGACTCAAATCTCACCTTTCTTTTCTTCCTGTTTTCAACAGCATATAACTCTAACAAGATTGGACTGTGGTCAAACTAGCCATGGGCAAGTTGTTAATCCTAGCCAATGGAAACTAGTTATTCCATTCTTCATTACTGAAAGCCTTATCAAACCTCTCCAGAATAGTCTGTGGTGGCTCCCTCTTATTTGACCAAGTGAACCAAAGTCCTTTGTTTCTTACCTCACTCAAACCTTTTTCAGATATCAGGCTATGGAGTTCTGTGGAGAGGTTTCCAGGTACTGGTGTTCCTCCATTCTTATCTTGTTGGCTCAATACTTGATTGAAATCACCAACTAGTACCACTGGCATGCTATCTAAGTAGTGAAAAGACCTAATATTATTCCAAACAGAAGGCCTATCAGCTTGTTCAGGTGCCCCATAGATAAGACCAAAACACCACTTATGCTGATTAGCACAATTAACAAAAACAAAGATGAAATTACTAGTGGCCTGCACTACATCTAAGGCCAAATTATTATTCCAAAACATAGCTAGTTCCCCAGATCTCCCAGCTGGTTCAACAGAAGTCATATGAGCGTACCCAGTATTTTTCGTCCACTTTTCTAAATTATCTTTGATCATTTTTGTTTCCACAAGCAAAGAATACTAGGCTTATTTTGTCTAACCAACCGAGAGACCATCTTCTTTGTAGGGGCTTTGTTAAGGCCCCTACAATTCCACACGAGGAGACTCATGGCCCTTGTGGGAGCTGATTTGGTTCAGCTCCCCGAGACCTCGGCTCATTCAATATGAAGTGAGCTCAAGCTTTGAAACTTTTAAATGTGCCAAATTTCGTATTAGATATTTATTAACTCATTTACAATCATATCCCCTGTTTGTTAGAGATTATTTCTTAATAAACTGAACTAAACTAAACTGAATTGAACTGAAATGAAATAAATTTAAACATATTTAATTGATCTGAAATAAATTTTGATAAATTTAATTATATCATTGTAATCTATAGTAAAAATTTAACTTTTAATAATAAAAATTATTGAATAGAACTGAACTGAAATAAATTTAAATATATTTAACCAAACTGAAATAAATTTAAATTTATTTAACTGAACTGGAAAAAATATAAATATATTTAATTGAACTGATCTATATATAATTTCTGGCAAACAAAATCTTTGGATTTTTTTTTTTTTTACTGAAGACAAGGTTGTAGCACAATTTGTATTGCTAGCGATTACCACTATCAATTTATAATTTAACATCAATTGAAAAGGTAACTTCACAAGTTTAAAAATCAAAGTTAAAAGAAATTTCTAGTTTTTTAAAAAAAATAAATGAAGTTAAGAGTCACTTTTGATTTTTGAAAATAAAATCCAAATAAAATGAGCAACTATTTTTTTTTTTTTTGAAGAAATTCATTCAAGGTCCTGGGAAACGCCCAGAAACGATTACAATGAGTGGAATTGACATCCAATTCGACTAGTCTATTACAGAATAACCGAACTATATGGCAACCAGACTAATTGTGTCTGTACTATTACAGCTTAAGAGATCCAATAAAAAATGTAATACCACCCTCAGGGATATTATCTTTCAACCGCGAAAACCATATCCGCTTGGCAGAGAAGAACTTTTACCGCATCAATTACTGCGCCAATCAAGGATCTGCTACAACCGCAACACCACTTGATCCAAAACATGATCTACGTTCTTCAAACTGCAAGCACCTTGAAATCCACAGATCACGAGCGGAAACACGATCCGTACAATCAGATCGAGAACAATAAGACAAATAAAAAAACACGACCTTTATAACCAGATCGAGAACAAAAGTTCGATATAAATCAAGATTTAATCGAAGAACTATTGTTTTGTGGATTAGTCACACTTATTTCACCGTAAATCAATAAAAAGAAGAATCATTGCGAGATGGGGAAGAAAATCAGAGAGGAAGAGAGGGTTTGGACGGCGGCTACAGGAAGGGAGAGAGGGTTTAAAAAACAATTTGCTCTAGCAACTACTTTTCTTTGGTTTCTTGCAACTGAAACCAAAATTATGGAAAATTGCACTCTTGTCTCAGTTATATATGAGCATACTTTAACTTTTATCAATTAATTTAAAACAATGTTTTGTTATCAATAAATTTAATCATGTGAACGTAGAGGTTATAGAAATTTGATATAAAAAATACGTGATATTATGACTTACAAATCCAACAATAGCATATATAATTGGACTCGGAGCAAAATTTTATTGAATTCGTGGCTCCTGGCTATTACGTGAACTAATAAATTCTCCTCAAATCACCAGCATAGGGTGATTTTTTTCAGCAAAAATAGGACAATACAACAGAAGGATCGATCTTTTCAAAATACTGGAGATACAAAGAACAATAGAGACGTTTGCATTTGTATAAAATTCTTCATGTAAAATGTGTTCTTCAAAAGATAAATAAGCCAACAATCTTCTTTTGTTTTTAGACCCTAATCCAGTTGAGCTGACATGAGATAGAATGAGCTAAGACAGTACTGGAATCAGGTGAACAAAGCTGAAAATTGCAACGTTGGAGAAACATCAAATCGCTGTATCTCTGCATCTGGCCATTTAGGCACGAAACAAGCCGAGGATTAACCATCACTGGACCGTGTTTGAGTTTTTTCATGCGTAATTGTGATTCCCTACACAAAACAATGATGAAAAATGAGGAATGTCATGAATCTGACCATCAGCTTCTTAAACAAAAACCATATATTATTATACGAACACTTGCCTTCAAATTTGCATTGGAAAAAAATATACAATTGGAGATGATTGCAAGTCCTCCATCCAACAACCATCCAGCCTGGAACCATGTCTCCCCGGCATGCTCATGATTTGACGAGCACCACAGTTGATTAGGTAGCAAAATTACACTATTTCCATCCCTTGAACACAAAATGGGCGCGGTGCTTGTCTTCACCTCCACCAGTTCTCTAACATTCGTGACCTGAAATCATACCATATATGACCACAAAACACTAGTGACAGTATGCAAATAAAGTCAGTAAATTCAGTACTTCTAACCATATTCGCTTGGAAAGTAGCACTAGCTTGGTGAGTATGACACCAATTGCCAGAGATTTTCGAAGACTGCAATGCTGGTGAGGAGGCAAATGCAGAAACCCCATTTCTGGACAGACCATTTCGATTCTCGCAAAAAACTTGGATTGCCTCTATCTTCATCCTCAGCTCCCCCTCACCATAGACTCCGACCTTCTGGATAATGCTCACCCGGGACGCGCTGTCACGAGGATCAACAAGGCAATGCTCCAGCTCCAGCACTCCTTTCACCTGATCAGACCAAACAGCCACATAACAACCACTAGCTTCATAACCAAACGCAATGGCAGAACTGCAATCGGTATTAACACTCCTTTCGAGGACACTGTAGATTGGAGGAGCATCAACCTCGCATGCAACAGCAGGAAGCAGCCTTATTAACTTGTAGGAGAAGTGAAATCGAGGCACCGGAAGAGCTACAGAGGGACATTGAGTTTGCCAGTCGAAAACCTTCACCTCCCACTCCTTGTACTCCTCGGGGATCGCTGACTCGGGCAGATGGATAGGTTTTCCTTCGCTGCTGAAAACTGCTCCATGTCCATTCCATTCCCCTGAGACATTCTGTGAAAACTCTAACCACCTTCCTGCCATTGCAGTACTGTCCATTTCCTACTTGTAATTTATTTCCTGGCAATTTCACAAACACTTTGTGTGCATAAACAAAGTTCGGCAATGTTTCTTAAACACGATTGTATTGCCAAAAACCATTTTATCAAAACCAAAACTGGCACTTAATTCAAACTGAAACGGAATCAAAGCCTATTCCAGTTTTAAAGTCAGAAAAACTTGCATAAAAAAAGTTTTATAATCAAGAAATCGATAGGGCCTGGCTTTTGGATACAGCTGATCAACAGTCAATGCCAAATACAGTCGACGCGAAGGTTAGGGATCGAGGCGGATATGTATGACAAGCATAGAGAAAAGAGAACACCGACCTGGTTTGGTTGATTGTTCAAGCCTTCAAGGTATCTAGTTTTTTTTTCCGAATTTCAGATTAAAAGTTATAGAAAAAGTTCATTTGTACCCCTGAGTTCTTGTATATGTATTAATATCCCCTCAGTTCTTGAAAAGTGCTGATATACCTCTGGTTCGTCACTTTGATTAAATTTTGGTCGATCATAGATGTTGATTTTTAAAGAGAAAAGATTACAACTTCAACATTGGAGTGGCGACAACAGAATTGAAAATAGAACACTCAATTTGAAATTTAAACCTAAGTTAACACATGCGACACGAGTTAATTGGGACAAAAATGACCACCAATTTTGCCAATGGGTAATTTTGTCTTTTCAAATCGATTTTTCTACTATACAGATAAGTTTTTACAAATTATCAATTGAGAATCGGTCTTAAAAGTTTTGTAGGATTGATGGATTTTGTCTTTTCAAATCGATTTTTCTACTATACAGTTAAGCTTTTACAAATTATCAAATGACCCCTCATGTTATAATTAATGGATTTTTTAGATGTATTTGGAGGTATTTGTCAGTGCAGAAGGTTTGGCTAGCACAGAGTGGTGTTTTTCTTGTTCGGTTTGGCCAAAAATCCCATAGAGACATAGTTGTAGCGCAGGGGTTGGTGCTATTTGATAATAAGCCAGTTGTTGTGCAGGGATGGACTCCAAAATTAGACCTAACCCTTCCTACTACAGTCCCAGTTTGGTTACAACTTCCTGGTTTACATGTTGTGTACTGGAAACCTTCCTTTCTCAATAGAATAGTTAGTCCTCTAGGTGTCCCCTTGAGACTGAACAGGGCTACAATGGAGATTGAACGATTGAGTTATGCTAGAATTCTAGTGGAGGTTCCTTTGGGAAAGCATATCCCTAGTTTTGTGCCATTTATTGATGAACAAGATGTAGGAAAGCATATCCCTAGTTCAGCATCAGGAAGTAGTGTGTGAGTGGTATCCTGCAAATTGTGAGCAATGTGGTATGATGGGGCATGCTATGACAGACTGTAAGAAGAAATTGCTTGAGAGCACAGAGGGAGACAAGGTGCAACTGAAACAGCCTCCTCAGCAACATAGGCAAAATTTCAGGAATCAATCAAGAGGCAAAGTATTTGTACCATTCAGAAGGCTATATTCACAGAAACCTGCACCTCGGGTTGATAAAGAGGGCTTTACACTGATTATTAGGAGGAAAAAGGGTAAACAAGTGCATAGGGCAGAGGATACACCTTCTACTAAAGAGCTGGAACATGGAGAAGTGGCTGAAAATGTGGTTAATCATACATTTGTGCTATTTGGACCAGGAATAGCCAGCACTTCTCAGTAGGGATGACACTGGGCGAAATGGGCGTGGATAGTAGACTATCCATGCCCATCCACATCTAAAATTTTACTATCCATCCCCGCCCATTTACCCATGACGGGTACAAATTTAATATCCATGTCCGTCCAACTGGTTCTCCATCTCATCTGGGTATCTGTGGATATCCATGCCCATGTTATAACCACATTCCTCATCCGATTTATTAATCCATATTTATATACAGCCTTCGACCAACACCTTGCTTCCGGGCGAAAGCCTAGGAAATAGCCTTCGGGCAACACATTGCTTCCGGGCGAAAGCCTGAGAAATAGCCTTCGGGCCACCTTTGTATTTGAAAAAAGAAAAAAATCCATATTTATCAAAAATTAACCTAAAATCTATTCATTATCACTAATAATTCAAATATATTATATTAAATAGAACAAAATAATATATAAAATACTTTTAAAAAATTGGATAATAATCCAAATGGACCCCCAATCAAATCCCACCCCTTTGCCCCCAGCAGGAATTGAACACAGTACCTCTAGGCAATTCTACAAGTGTTTTACCACTTGAGCTATTATCAATACCTAAATAATATATAATATACTAATCATTAACTTATAAAATTCTCTTATGTTTCAAAATAGACCAAACATGCTTCAAAAAATGTAAAAATTAATAATATAATTAATATAAATACAAATAATACTATTAATATGATATATAATGGGTATTATACGAGTATTACACGGGCGGGTGGGTATGGGTGGGTTTAAAATCAATATCCATACCCACTCATTTATCCATGGCGGGTTTGAAACTAAAATCCATAACCGCCCCATTTAAAAAAATGCATACCCATACTCGCCCCGCTGGGGCGGTTGACGGGCGGGTATCCACCAAATACCCGACGGGTGCCATCCCTACTTCTTAGGGAATTGTGGATATGGGATTCCACACTCTTCTACCAGAACCCCCCCCCCCCCCCCCATGGAGTATAACTTCATTTCCTGGAACCTAAGGGGTGTGAACAGTGAAATAAAGCAGAGGCAGTTCGGGGATTTTTGCTTGCAAAATCATATTTGTTTAGCAGGATTCTTGGAGAACAAGGTTAAAAGAAAAGATGAACAAAAAAAAGGGAGAAGTTTGGTCTGAGGTGGGAATTAATTACCAACAGTGATGTGATGGATAAGGGGAGAATTCGGCTAGCTTGGAGAAAGGATTATTGTCAGATTCAGGTTTGGAGTAAAGGGGATCAATGGATAGATGTGGAATGCTGGTTAAAGGGGATGAATCAGAGAGTGTATGTAACTGTGGTGTATGGATTCAATGATATCACTCGGAGGAAAAACCTTTGGAATCATCTAGAAGGAGTAAGTTACCATGATAGACCATGGTTGGTCATGGGGGATTTCAATGCCCTCCTAGAGTTTGATGATAAACTGGGAGGGAATGAAGTCAAACAAGAAGAACTGGATGGGTTCCAAACCATGGTGCATAAGGTGGAGTTGAAGGAGTTGAGAACAGTGGGGCCTGCATATACTTGGAGCAATAGAAGAAGGATGGAGCAAAGAATCTATCGTAAACTTGACAGGGCACTGGTAAATGATCCTTGGGTTGCAGAACTGATGGATTCTTTATGTCAAGTGAAGATAAATGGGTACTCAGACCATTTCCCGGCCCCTTGATAATTCATATACAAAAATCTATAAGAAGACCACCACCCCCCCTTTAGATTTTTTAACATGTGGACTTTGTCAGAACACTATATGGGCACTGTTATGGCTGTTTGGAACTCCGGGCTAGTGTACAATCTTAATGGTCTTTTTTGATACATTGAAATGTTTGGAACAACCATTATCCTCTTTGAATAGAAGGGAGTTTACTGATATTGGGAAGCAGACACAGTAGGCAAAACTTGAGTGGGATCAGACTTTGTTACTTCTGACTCAGAATCCTAGGGATATTGGTTGTCAAACCAATGAGGCTTGTGCTAGGAAGAAGGCTGAGGGCTTGTTGTTGGCAGAATATAAGTTTTTGAAGCAAAAAAAGCCAAGGTGAAATGGCTTAAGGAGGGAGAGAGGCCAACTAAAATATTCTATGCAGCTATGAAGTCTAAACAATACACTAATCAGATAATGTGTTTACAGGATAATGGGGATATGATACAAGGCAGGAAGGAGGTTGAAGAGCATTTGATTGCTCATTTTCGGAAACAGTTTGGGGGGAGTACATTGGAACCAGTACAACAGCTGGATGCTACCATTACTCAGATGGGAACAGTGCTAGGTCTGGAGGATCAAGTGAAACTGATTCAACCTAATACCCCAGCTGAGGTGTTTGCTGCATTGAAGAGCATAAAATCCAGTAAAAGCCCTGGTCATGATGGTTATACCAACCATTTCTTCAAACACTTATGGGGTAATATAGGCGAGGACATCACAAAGGTAGTGCAAGGTTTCTTTATAGGGATGAAATCCCACAGAATTTTGGTAGAGCTGTCATTACCCTGATCCCAAAAATACCAAATCCTCAGAGTGCTAATGACTATAGGCCCATTGCATGCTGCTTTGTGGTTTATAAGATTGTGACAAAAATTTGGTCTACCAGAATTGGGCAAGTGCTTCCTAAGCTGATCAGTAGTAATCAGGGGGCCTTTGTGAAGGGTAGAAGCATAGACCATAATATTCTGCTCACACATGAGCTCCTCAACAAGTATAACTCCTCTACCATGAAAGATAGTTGCCTTATACGAGTGGATATATCAAAAGCTTTTGACAGTGTGAGCTGGGACTTTATGTTCAAGTGGTTGGAAGAGCTGAAGTTTCCAGGTTTGTTACTTCTCTGGATACAGAAGTGTGTTAAAAATTCTCATTTTTGTTTGTCTTTGAATGGGAGTTACGCAGCAGCCTTTGAAAGCAAGAAAGGGGTGAAGCAAGGGGGCCCCCTCTTTTCTTTACTGTTAGTTTTGTGTATGGAGTACTTGAGTAGGATGTTGAAAAAATGGTATCAGCTGAAACTTATTGACTATCATCAGAGATGTCAAGTCTGTGGGATTCATAGTCTACTCTTTGCTGATGACCTGCTGATTTTTTGTGGTGCTAATAGAAAATCTATTGAGGGTGTCCGGTCCATTCTTGATGAGTTTAAAGGGATAACTGGATTGGCTGTAAATGACAGGAAATACTCTGTCCTTTTTTCTAGAATGGAAGAAGTAGATAAGTTGTTGTTAACTGAGATATTGAAGATGAAACCAGGCACTTTCCCCGTCCCGTATTTGGGCCTTCCACTCTCTCCCAAGAGATGGTCCAACACTGATTGTGAAAAACTGATAGAAAAGATGACAGTCAAGCTTAAAACTTGGAGTTCTAGGAACTTGAGTTATGCAGGGAGACTACAGGTGGTTAACACAGCTTTACTAAGCATTGGAAGCTACTTGGAGAGTGTTTTTCAAGTTCCAGAAAGTGTGCATAAAACTATAGTTGAGCTGTGCAGGGATTACATTTGGGGGAGAGAGAAAGGGGAAAGAGGTTTCACAACTGTGGGGTGGCTTTCCATGTGTGTTGCAAAGTCTGCTGGGGGTTGGGGGATTAGGGACCCAACTACTTGGAACAAAGCTGCACTCTGTAAGCTCCTTTGGGATGTTCATAACAAGCAGGAAATATTGTGGATTCAATGGCTCCAAGCCTAATATATGAAGGGAAAGACACTAGAGCATTGTACAACAACAACATATCATAGCTAGAGTTGGAAGGTTCTTATAAAGATTAAGAAAAAAATGTTTTCTGCCTTGCAGAGTTGTGTGACAGCTACAGGTGGTTTTAGCACCAGAAAGGCGTATGATTTGTTGAAGAACAGAAGGGAGATGGACCTTAGTGCTAACCTAATATGGCACACTGCTATTCTTCCAAGGCATAGGGTGTTTCTTTGGATGTTGTTCCATGCAAGGTTAGCAACTGTTGATAGACTGCACGGCTTCAATATCCTTGGGCCTCAATCTCCTTGTTGTCTATGTCATTTACAGGCTGAGAGTGCCAACCATCTATTTGCTCAATGCAGTTTTGTTAGGCAACTGATGGTAAATCTGGAGATGGGGATGGTTCGGAATTTGAGAGAACTTAAGAAACGGATGGAGCAAATGCGGAAGAGAAAGCAAATGAAAAAGTTGATGTTGTTCTCTACTTTACTGTATGCAGTTTGGACGGAGCGAAATCGAAGGATTTTCGAAGGCCACAAACTAGAGTTGGAAGTACTAGGGGCAAGGATAGCACCAGAATGCCAAAGCAGGAGTTAGTTGTTTTTCCTTACTAGTTTTACAAGTGTGTTTGGGTTGATGTAATTAAATAGCTACTGGTTAGGCTTAGAGAGATGGCCTAAATTTTGTTGTAATGTGTTTGATGATTTTGATGACAAAACTTTTCCATAAAAAAAAAAAAGTTTTGTAGGTAAAAGATCATACTTGAAAATGAGAAGATCATCAACACTGAACATGTAATGATCCGGCATGAAAGTGAGAAGATCAATAGTAATACATTGAATGATCATGGTTAATAGTTAAAGATCATGCTTTGAAAGTGAGAGGATCAACACAGAACAGGTAATGATCATGCATAAAATTAAGAAGATCAACATTACCCTTTGTTTTAATTAATATCGTGATACAATAAACACTCTAAGTTTTAAGATATATTATTGTTTAAATTTAAACATATAAATATTTTTTGAGAGGTTCAAAAAGTTGTACATATAGAAGACCAACTCAAAGTTAATATAATTTGACAATTTTTACATGTGTGTTTTAAACTTTTGGGTCTTCTTCTCAAAATCGTTTCTTGTTAAATTGAATTAAATTGTATTGAATTAAAGTGAAATTAATATATTAAAAAAAGGTATGTTCCATAAATTTTAGGGCTAAAATTTTAGTACCTCACTTTTGTTGCAGTTGTAAAAAAACACAAAAACACAAGGACATTTTTGAAAAACACTCTTAAAAGCCAGCATCTTTTACAATTCGTTTGAAATTGACGAAACAACCAATGTTGCTGCTCCAAGCAACCACTGTTTCCTTCAGAATTCACATACCATAATTTTTATATTAATTCTGGACTACTATTTCCAGGCGATGGTAAAGACAACATATCCGACTAAGAGAAAAGTTACGACGATTTTGACACTCATCTAACATTGATCACACAGATGGTAGTTACGAAAAATTTATAAAGAACCTTTCTCGTTATTTTGGGTGAAAGCAATTTCACCGACTTCATCGAACATCATAAGTATGTAATAGACCTCGTGATGTGGTCCTTGGCGCCAAATTAAGCCCCGTTGCGATGAAGCTTAAGTCATTCGCTTGTGAAGTTAGATGCCACCAAATATGTCTAGTTTATCGTATTGTATTGTATTTCATTGACGTAGATCTGGCTCTAGTACTAGGAAAATGTAGACCTAGCTAGTTCTAGATTAGGTGAAAACAAGATCTGGTACAACGTATATTTTCTCCTATTATAGTTTGCTTTATCTTTAGATTTCTTCCTTGGCCTGGTTTGAGGTTTGGGTCGCTGATCGTCGGTTGTTGAGATTTGTGGTTGGTGGTGTTGAAGATTGTGGTCTTCGGTGTTGAAGTTTGTGTCATTGGAGATCTGGTTGCCGATGTTGAGATTCACATCGCTAAATGTGAGATTTTGGTTGGTAGAGGTTTTGGTTGCGGTGAGATTTAAGTCCGGTAGCGGCAAGATGGTGAGTGCTGAGGTATAAAAAAGAAGAAGAATTAAGGGAACGAGAAAAAAAAAATTTACATTTTGATTTTAAACTCGTATAAGAATGTATTTTGTCTTATACTTACTTATAATTATAGGGATTAGGGTGTACGAGATATTGCCCCGTTATGTGGATGCCTCCCAGAAGAATTTGTCATCGAAAAATAGAACTGATATATAATCAATAAACTTAAATTTAAGCTAACCGTATTTTTGCATAACTGAATTGATGTAAAAAAAACAATATATGATGATTGAGAGGATTAGGTAGGGAGAAGTTAACACAAAGTTAAGGGGCGGTTTTGTAAGGCTTCAATACTGAAGGGTCTGTCGCTGCAATATTTCCATCTATCTGTGTAAGATATAAATATAAAAAATATAAATATAAAATACAAACTCCACCGCCAATTTTGCATTCATCTCAATTTTGTCTTTCCTGTTTCTTCAGCCTCGTGAGTCAATCCGTGAACGAAACCGACGAACATAGCTAACCGATCATTCCACGCGACCGCAGATTCTGTAAATCGCACGGTTAGTTTTCATGCCGTTTCACGATCATTTCCTGTCAATTTCAACTGTTCATTTTCTCGTTTCCCCAATTTTACGACATACTGTGTAGAAATGCTCGCGATTATTATTAGGTTAGCGATTGACGCATGCAGATGAAATGAATTTCTGCTTTCAGGTCGCGTTTTTATTCTATAATGTTTTGTGAAGTGAAGAATTTGTTTCCTGATCATGGCAGGGTGAAGGGGAACTAGCTGGACACCTGGGCTGAGGATATATTTGTGAAATAGAAGTTGTGTGTGTCTGTGTGTATTTGTTTCTAAAGCAACCATGAGTGATGAACTTCTAGATGTCGACCCACCTCGGGAGCTCAAGTTCACTGGTAAGCTGAGCCACATCATTTACTTGGTGAAATTTATGATCTAGGATTGAGAATTTGTTTTATTTTCTGTGGTTTTGTTACAGTTGAAGTGAAGAAGCAGAGTTCGTGCTCCGTTCAGCTATACAACAAGTCTAATTACTATGTTGCTTTTAAGGTAATAGATTAACAAACAAATCTTTTGTTATGTTATGGAACACGTGTTTATGCTGGATTAATTGCTGTTCTTTTTTTGAACAGGTCAAGACAACAAATCCGAAGAAATATGTTGTCCGACCAAACACTGGCATCATTAAGCCAAAGTCCACTCATCATTTTCTAGGTATTTTCTCTTCCAATGAAATTTTACTGGTAGGAATTTTATTATTCCGTAAAATAGTCTATGAAATCTGTTAATCCTTTCAGATGCTCTGTGCTCTGGTCTGGTCCATATTTTCATTTGAAATGTTCAACTTATATGTTGCTCTGCACTAAAATTTTTATTTGCTTGAATATGTATAAGTTATCACCTGTTCTTTGTTGTTTTAGATTCACTCAGGCACTAGCTGAGTTATAGTTTAATGCTTAGCCACTTATTAAGCTTCTGCCTTCGAATGTTACCACATGAGTTGTTGCTAGACTTTTTAATCAGGTTGTTATGAGGAGATGCAAACTTCATAATGAGATATGAAAATTTGAATTCCATCAGTTATTATTTGAGCAGTTTCATTCAGATCCTAATTGTATATCTTACCATTGGGATCATGATTGATATTTCTTGTGTTAGTTTTACGATTCAATGGCTTGCAGTAACTTGATATTTCTTGTAGAACTACTAGTTTCAAAAAGAATTTCATGAGAAGCTCTTCAGTGTCAACCATCGCTAAAGTTGATTATCCAAACATTAGTGTTGTTTAAAGAACATTTAGGGAAGATTAATGCACCCTTCTACCTCTTTTTCTGTCAATGAAGTGTATGCATACACTTGTAGGATAACAAGCATAACACCTTGGCAATGTTAAGTTGTCTGCAACTCTCAGAGATGAGGAACTTTGGCTGCAACTGTTTTTGATGTAAACATTAGTAAATTTTTATTTTGTTTTTAAGAACATAATAATTTCTATTTGCCTTTCATAGTTTATGATTTTTTTATAGCATGCTAGGTGTTTTTGTTCTCTTTTTACTTTCCCCCTCAAAAACAATATTGTGTTGCATTCTCTGAAAAAGAAGCCTTGAGAGTTCTTCCACCATATCTGATTAGGTTTCATGTAGTCCTGAGTCCTGATAAACAGATTATCTGCCTGTGGTACTACTCACAGTGGCAAATGAAAGAACTCTTTTTGTAAGAAATTGCATTCATAGGAAAAAGGCTTCACTTCTTCAAAAGAAACAAAAAGCCTTGACATGTATTTTTAGGGGTTTTACTGGGGATATTTGTAAAGTTATACCACAGTTAAAAAGTGCAATGTATACATTCTAGCCTATATGCTATCTGGGGCTTCTCTTATAATTTTTATGCATTATGATGCATCATTGCACCTTTTTCTTTTCTTCCCCTGACAGCCTGATTACAGTAGAATTTTGGAACAAAACCTGTTAAATTTAAGTAAATATTTTGGAGACAATTGATTATGATACATGTGTTTTATTGTGACAGCACCGATATTACCAAGTTTATGATTCGTTATGTAATAAATGGCATTCTAATAAGTACTGTGTGCTTTGTTGTGTTTACAGTCAACTTCTTTGAGGATTTTCTGTTGAATTATGTTGAAAACTAATGTAATTTTGCCAAATTAAAAATACATTTACGTGTAGGCTAATCAAAAATAAAATGTCAGTGATTTTTAAAGTGAGCCGGAAAGACCACTGTGTTATGTAATGCTTTGCCTCTGCTGAACCAGTTTTTCAATTAAATATCAAGACGTCAGACCTCAAATTTCATAACAAGATGGTCACAGTCTGAAAGTTGAAGGCATGAACAATAGTAAAGAAGCTAGGGGTTTTTACGCCCCACTCTTCAAAAAAGAAAAAAAATTAACCTTTTCAGTTGAAGCATATCGAATTAAAAAGATATGCATATTACTGAAATATGCATTGGGGAATTTTCTCAGTGATGCTGTCTTGTCCTGTTTCGTAGTTGGTTTGGAACATATTCTTGTACATTTCAAGCTGATCTAAGCCTTAATCATTTTTACACTATGATTTGGCTTGCTTTCTATCAAACTGTCCTTAAAGGAGAGTGCACTATGCTTTAGAAAACCAAGAAAGTATAAGTTTGTTCATAAATTTTAGTATAATTACACAATTTCTCTGAATCCAGAATATCTTTCCTAATTTTCTTGGTAGAAATTTGACATTCAATACTCGTAGCCCAAATGAATGATACATGCTTTGTTAAGTATTATTGATACTACAAATTGGGTTTACGTTTGTTTTGTTTTCCTGGATAGGACTGTTATCTCAAAATCTATGGTTTGTTATCAATGCAGTAATTATGCAGGCACCAAAGGTTCCTCCTACAGATATGACATCCAGGGACAAGTTCTTAATTCAAAGTATAGCAGTTTCTGCTGGAACAATGGAGGAGGACATTACATCTGGCATGGTTAGAAGTGTATTTATGTTCTTCTTTTTTGTTCAACATACTTACTCATTATTCTCTGTGCAGTTTGCGAAAGACACTGACAACTATGTTGGAGAGCGAAAGCTTAGAGTTATCTTCATTAGTCCACCTAATTCTCCTACACCATCACCAATGAGTAGCGTGCTTGGCCCATCTTCTTATGGTACATCACCACCGAAAAATCAGTTTCCCCCGAGGGATGAAGAAAGTAGTCCTCAGTCAAAGGTGATAATGCCATCTATTGCAAGAGAGTAGGATCATATGTTTGTTTATGTAAAGATAGTGTACATTGGACAGCAGATCATTCCATAATATCTCATGTTCTTTACTAAGCCTGTTAAAAAATTAGAGTCCACTTTCCGAAAACAGTTTTTACCATTCAAAAGTGGACTCCAGTTTTGGAAAAGAGGAAGTAGTACCTTTCTATACGAATTTATCCTTGATTTGTATGTATGGATGTTGTGTAATCATTTACTCATATATATGCTTCAGGTGACTCAAGGAGTAGTAGATCCTCAACTTGGAGGCCCCACAGCTCCAGAGCATGTGGAATTAATTGAGAATACTAATAGTTTGAAGGAAAAGAGGAGGGAACTTGAAATGAAGTTGAAGGAGGTTAAGTGCTTCTGTAGTTTGTTGTTTCTCATATTATGAAATATGGATGAGCTGAGTGTTTGCTTTTGGGTTTCCATACAGGCGCAGGAAACCTTTTCACAACTAAAAGAAGCAAGGATCACAACTGCTCAAGAAAGAGAAAATTTACAGCATGAAATGGTAATGTCATATGCTGCCATTTTCCTTCGGAAGACTTGTGATATTTTGCAGTGGTTAACATTTTTTATTGCTTGTTCACAATTGTGTATTCTATAAATTGAATTTGCATAAGTTGAACATACTTGGACTTGGAGTAGCAATATGCATGCTGCTGAGCCTACAGGGTTCATTTGAAAGAAACTTGCTCCTGTTAGATATCTTGACCAGCTGAACCTTGCTTTCCCTAAATTAAACTGTTGGTGGAAAAGAAGCTAGTAATAAATCCGATCATTTGTCTCTAAGAGCACTTTGATTGTAATTTTATGAAATTTAGTCTCGAATTTGAAGGAGGTCTTAAGTGGTTGACATTCGATGTATCAAACATCTTAACAGTAAGGTTTGATGGCATCCTTTTATTCACATTGACAATGGGATCTAAATTCTTTCTGAGGCATAGTAAGGTGCTCATTTCCTTCTTCAACCATCCTCATATTTGAGCTCTTTTCCGGTTCTATGCAGGAACTAATAAGAAGTAATAAAGCAGTGGAACGTGTCCAGGTTGGATTTTCATTTCTCTCTGTCTGCATGGTCGCCTGTATATCTCTCTCCCTCGGATATCTTGTACGTTGCTTATGACCAAAGACCACAAGGTTTAGAGCTCGTGCATGTAATGGTGGTACATTTCAGCGCAATGAACCATATTATGATGCCATTTCAGACATATATTTATCAATATATGCTTAGCTTCTTTAAAAAATTTGGAATAAAAAGCCTCTGATATTGTCGAGTTGTAAATTTTGTTTTTAACGCTCCTCCTGCTTAGATCTTAAATGAATCTTTTATCAACTGGGCTATCCAGTACTTCTCTAGTATATAAAATTTCCAGTTGTGAATAGCTTTTTTTCTCTTCACGTTTTTGTAACATTCTAGAACCATGTGGCAGTTTTGTCCTGAAGAGGACTCTGTAAAGTATAGTGCAGATTTACATTTGATTTTATATTTCTACTCCAATTCATAGACTTAAACATACTTCAGTCAATTTCACTTTAAAAAACTGATCTGTTCTAAGCTCTCTTCCCATATTACTTCCGATATTGCTTCTCAAAATCTATTGTTTTGGCTCTTGATTTGTTTTTAGTCCATCTTAGAAAGGATTAATCAGGTCAAAAAAACCTGATTGATGATTCCGGAAGATTAAAAACAAAACTGATCAATGGCTTAACATGGTATCGTGCATTCCTATAAAACAGCCTTTTTAAATACTTTCAAAATTAAAAGCCTAAACAGCCTGTTTCTTTTCAAAAAAAAAAAAAAAACACAGCCTATTTAAATACTTCCAAAGGTGGACTTCTGGTGAAAAAATCACCACAATAGGCTGTTTAGTTTTGAAAGTTTTTAAATCCTGAACTTGTAGGATTTGGGTACTCTGTTCAACTGTACATTCACCATAGATTATCAAAAACGAATCACCATAGATAAAAAAATAGTCACCATAGAATTGTTTCTCGAGTCCAATAAATAAACCACAAAAATCACTCACCCTAATGTAGCAGACCTAAACACCCTGAAATATTGCCTAGAAGCTGAACACGATATATATACAGACATACATATGTGCAATAGGTTGAGGCCATTATCATGGAGGTGATCACTTTGACATAATAACTTAACATTGGTCAAGCTCTCCCCTTCAACGTGAAGTAGTCTAGTGCAGAACCCTTTCTGTAGGGGAGCCAGGAACAACAGGGACGAAACCTCGTCCCCCAAACACAGGTCGCATGAAGGAGTCATCAAACTTACGCCACATACGATGCACAGAAGGCGTTGAAAGAAGCATGCGTAGGCTTGTTGGCCGTGGAAGGTTATGTCCGCTTATAAAACTTTCAGTATCATGCTGATTGTCGAGGAGCGGAAGAGATAACTTGGGAGAATTAGGATCCAAAGATGCAGCATTCCCAGAGCTTCTCACTGGGGGCCGCATTAGCCGTATAAGAGGCTTTGTCAACAATCCAAACACCTAAGTATGCCACTAAAGTGTTAGATACATAAAGATTTACTTCAAGAGTCTAAGGCTCTGTTTGGTAGAGCTATACTTAAGTAAAGTTGACTGAAAAGTACTTTTTTAAAAAGATTATGTGACCAACTTCTACTTTTGATACTAAAAATAGCTTATGCTTCCACAAAAAGCTGATTTTTAGCAATTTACCAAACATAAAAAATTACTTTACTTTGAAGCTAAGTAGGTAAAAAGTTGTACCAAACAGAGCCTAAGAGAGGAGATCAACTTACCATAGTGCTAAATAGGACAATGCTTATAGTACTTGTGATCATCAAAGCATGGCCTCGCATGTTGGTATGTCCTGAGATGGCAAACTGCAAAAAGTAACGATTAGTCAAGCAGCAGTGACTTTTAACGAAAATTATAGTTGGAAAAAAGAAATGTGAACTGTCTAACCTTATTATATGCTAATGCAATTGATACAGCACCCCTGATCAGGCCAGCCCACCATATGATGACCTGAAGTATCACAGAAGGTCATGTAAATATTTGATGACAGAAAAAAATGCTTAACCATAAAAAGAATGAAAGGCCTTACCTGCTGTCTGAAGGTGATTTTTTCGCTTGGAGATTTCTTGGTTAGGTTTGATAAGAAGGATATGGGGAACACAAAAGCTGCTCTTCCCAGTAATATTAAGCCAAACAGGATTGAACTTGCACCAATAGATGTCCCAGGACTGAAAATGAAAAGGTTTTAGCATTTTCAGAAAAATATTTCCAATGAACATCATGAGCTGACTGCTAGAATAGTGATTTGAAGATTGCTGACATGAGTTGTGAAAACTAAGCAGCATGGAACCTTTTTTTTCAAAAAGAAAGTGTTCTAATTTCTGCTGAGCATACCTGTCATTGATTAGATTCCATTTCTCTATATCCAACGCATCCATACCGACATACAGAAATATAAAGATCTCAGCAACATATGACATAGTCGCAAAGGAATGCCTGTGATTGACCAAGTAAACCAGAGTAATAAAGAAGTCAAATATCGTTCACCTATATCAACTAATCATCACATAAATTATACTGAAACTAAAAACTTTTTAGTACGAGCATACTTGGCAGTAATTCTTGAGCTCTCAGTAACATTGTGCCAGGTGTAATGGGACATAGCTATCCCACAGAAAAACACTGTAAGAATTCCACTGAAATCTAATAACTGCAAAACAAGAATCAGAAAAAAAAGGCTATTATAAACAAAAAAGAGCAGTGATAAAAAAATGCATGGATGTCAAAATGACTGATGCTTGGAAACCAGAGTTACCAGGGTGTTTGTTAGTCAAGCAAAAATTTACCTCAGCAAGCATATATGATAAGTAGGCCATGAGCATCATAAGGGCAACTTCACGATCTGTCGAGTGCCTGGAATTGGATTGCAACTTAAAAATCAATTCCCTTACATGAAACCATTTTTCAATGCATCTTAAGAAAATTAGATACATTCTAAATGAAGATTTTGTTATGTCGAAGGTTAATTACGACTTCACTTTAGAAGTTTGAAATGCCAACAATAAGTTTAACATTGGTTTAAAGTATCTACACCAGTCATGACCTTCAGATTAGCTAACCATCCATCGAAGTCCAGAGGAAAAACAAATATGTAGACTTCCAACTATGTCCTATGCCAAAAAATGCACTTTTTAAGCGCTTTGCCAGAAACACTGAAAACCACAGTAAAGAGGTGACCCTTGCGCTTGGCAAAGCAAAGCGCTAAGCCCTGCACCTAGTGCTTAAAGCATGCTTTTTGAAACCTAGCTTACAACTTACAACTTTTTATGAATGAGGGAATACAATGCGTGAAATAAATTTGGAACCTACATATTCCACTCTTAAACTACATAAATTTGGTCAAAAGATATCGCACGAAACATATCTATTTAAGACTATAAGTAAGGAAATGAGATATAAATATCAGAAATACGGTTCCTTATCGCTTAAGGAGTGTGTAACAAAAACAATTTGAGAAACAGAATAGCCAACACAACATAGCCAATACTCTAAACTCTTCAATTGTTTGCAATGCTTATATATAAATCCATATAAACTTAAAAGGCTTAGTAACTAACAGAACCAACCGAAGATAATAAAAACACTGCAATGTGTAGCCTTCTGCTAGTGAAGGCTTAGCTACTCAGTTACCAGATTTCATGAGCCTGGAAGTGTTTCAACAGTGATGATAAATGATCATCACTTATTTAACAGGACACTTTATTTTAAAAAAGTAAACATCTGATGCATAAATTAATACACTCTTCTGTCCCTCTATTACCAGAAAAAAAAATTAAGTCCTTAGAATAGCAAAGTGAGAAGTAGACGAAAAAGAAATCTCGTCTATTTTAATATTTTATGACTTTCAATATTTTGCCAAAATTTTAAGACATTAAAAAAGGGACACCAAATAAGGCAAGTAAGATAATAAGAGAGCCAGATAAGTAAGCTGAAAACTTGTCAAAATATTCTCAGACTACATCAGCTACATGAAAGTCTGCACCAAAGTATAGCTTCCAAAGAAAAATTAGGATGGCACAAAATAATTAACTACACCTTTATACCTTCCAAAGTATAGCTTTTTGATGATATAAGCACAAAGCAACCCAATCTGCACCAAAGAGAACACATCAATCCAAATACTGAGAGAGAGAGAGAGAGAGAAAGAGAGAGAGAGAGTTACCATTACTCCCAGAAGTGTGCTAGCAAAGAACAGATAAAGGAAATTCCCAAGAAAGTGTAGGGCTGTGACAGGGTTGGTTCTTGATAGATCAAAGCTCTGAATAGCATTGAACAGCACTACTGATGTCGCATCATTCACAACACCTTCTCCAAAGACCAAACTGTAAAGAAGGGGAGTTTCATCCTGATTCAGTACCTGCATGAGTGGTTATTGTTTTAGAACATACTATATCTCCATATTCTACTAACTACATTAGAATGCTAGTGTACCTGCAATGTACACACAGAATCCGTCGCGGAAAATATTGCCCCAATAGCTGAAATTCATGATGGTTAAAGGTTAAGAGCACAATACATACAAGCATATGTGTGTGTGAGTGTGAGTGTGAGTGTGTGTGAGTGTGAGTTTGTGTGTGTGTAAGAGAGAGAGAGAGAGAGAGAGTTACCAAGAAAATCCCCAATATCATAATCCGCAAAAATATCCCATCCACTAAGAAACTGGGTCACACCTGAATTAATACATGACAATCACAAATTTGAAATACAATGGATGTAACCAATAGCTATAGCTCAAAAGAAACGACCAACATATCTACTCATTCAATCTTTCAACCAAAATAATCCATAATACATGACTATCGTACTAGTTAAAGCTTCTCCTTAGGACCCTAATCTAAATAGATTTTGAGTCATTAGAGTCTTCAATAAGATATCATATCTATTGCTAATGGGCTCTATTATCTAGGACAACAAACATCTAGATTATCCATAAATAGCCATGAAACCCTAAATTTTCCTGGTTTAATCAGCAACAGTTTGCATTCATTTCAACATCTTAAAATTGCTTGAATGCACAGTAAGGTAGGATCAGACTGAAATTTGAGCTCAGGATCAAAAGCAAAGTGAAGGAGAGATCATTAAGTAGAAAGCCCACACAATTATCAACCTAATCAAGCTTTAAACCAACACTGGCATAGGTAAAGTAATAAAACTTAGCATTTCACTCATACCAAATGATATTACTGCCCAGGAAACAAGTGTACCCACTGCTCCAAAAAGTGTAATTGTCATAAAGTTACGGAAAAATTGCTTCTTTTTAACCTGAAATCTGTTAACAAAGAATCATTGTGAGTTGTAAAGAGGATCATAAAAGTAAACATCAGAATGCTGTATAGAAACTTCCGCGTATATAATATATCAAATATCTGGAAACATAAAACAATCATGATTAAAAAGGAAAACTTCTCGGATGTATAATGACTGAAACTTGACTGTTGAAATATCATTTTGCTATCTTTAATCTAACAGGACCTTAATGACTTGCATTAGCCGAACCAGACAAAAATATTTAGAGGGGGCTAGGCATTAAAATTTAATTCTATAATTACTTAATATGATTTACAAATATCTAACTTTACAAATTTCAAATTTCTTAATATTTATAGATTTTTTGTATAATAGTGAACATATTAATAATAAGTTTGATTAAAAGTTAAAAATTAACTTTTTGGGAAGTTTACAATGTAACAACTAACCAACTAATGTTCACACGTGCTTTATAAATGTTTGATCCAGGTTAATGCGAGATCATCTCTTCATCTAACTATTATAATTCATGACAGAACTTTCAATTGATATGACTTCAAAATATTTTAAACTTTCGTATTTTATTTTAAATAACTGAATATAATTTTTTTAAATTTAGTCTACTGTATTTGTATAATAATGAATTGATTTTGGATCTACTTGCTATATGCAGAGTATGCATGCAAATCGATTATCTCGGACTCTATTTGGCCCATTGAGTTTCTTATCAAAAAAATAAAAGTACCCTGATGAATTAAGGAATAAGAATAAGTGCATAACGAGTGGTTGGGATATATGTGGTACGCCGATAACTGTATATGCCACCGATAACTGTATATGCCAC
This sequence comes from Cruciata laevipes, assembly GCA_963678965.1. Taxonomy (NCBI): domain Eukaryota; kingdom Viridiplantae; phylum Streptophyta; class Magnoliopsida; order Gentianales; family Rubiaceae; genus Cruciata; species Cruciata laevipes. The sequence goes on along the minus strand of OY787634.1, from coordinate 19,761,847 downwards.
CGATAACTGTATATGCCACCGATAACTTGTACATATAATCAGTACTGATAGTTTTAAATAATCTCCTTAGTGCTCCATAGCATGGGTTTTGCAACAGTTTTCCTCCTTGTGATTTGCTTGGTTCAACTTTATATTCACCCTTTCGGTCGACAACACTAAATAAATAAGCCACAGAACTGTCTACAATAGTATCTAGTCTAGGTAATGACACTACAAGATGCAACACTTATTCAAGCATACAGTACACTAAATATTCCTCAGAATAAGTATGAGAAATAGAACTATTAAGTGCTCATTGCAGTAGCATGTGCACCATGAAATAGCCTAAGCATTGACCTCTTATTCAGTGAACAAACTGATGCATTGTTGATTGTAATAGCGCTATTTACTTTAATAACTTCCACAATTAGTTACATTCATTTGCTTCCCCAATTCCTCGACCGATGAACTTTGGATGTTAAAATCACCAAGTCTGTCTGAGCTAAATCTGAATTTACCATTTCCAATCGTGCTAGACTTCAATCTGAACCACTAATCACTTGAACCAATTTACTTAAATCATACTTCCTTTGTTCACTTTCAAGCATAACCTTTTCCTTTTCAAGGATGTGTCAAAATTAATGTAACTAAGTCACTTTAGTAGATCTTGAAGTAATGAACTATAAAACTGCCCTATTTTGAACTTCGCTATGTAGGGTCAACGATATGAATCATATCTCATTGTTGTTCTCCATCAGAACACATCACAATTTTACATTATGTACCATATTGTCTGCTGTTATACAGTTTCTTTTCAAGTTATATAATAATAAAGGTCTGCCCCAAATTCTAATTTGACTAAGGGGTTCTTTACTTTTTACAGATAGTTTTCACTTCCTAAATTTTTATGTACATACCCAAACCACCTGAAACACGTGTCGATTGTTTACATCTGTTGGTGGCATGTTTCTACATCTAGCCTACCATATACTTGTTCTATAGATGGTCTAATGGGTCAACATATTTAATACTCTCAGGTCTCCCTCATTTTTCGCACGAGTTGTTCTGCGGTAATTTACAACCAGAGAGTTTAGAAAATATGCACTCTCCTCCATGTGTTCCGGTTTAGTTAAATTCAGAAAGCAACCACTTGAACTTATCAAAGCATTTCATAAATGCTCACAAACTTATAATTTGCCCCATCCTCTAAAATTAATGAAGTGGTACTCAGCAGTATAAAACTTATCAATTCAATAGAATGCTAAAGTACCACGCAATCACAACATGATTAGAAAGAGTCTGAAACCTTACCCGGCATTAAAAATAATAGGCGGGAGCAGATATATAAAGAAAAGATCTTCACTGAAGACCAGAAGATGAGAGCTTTTCCCATGACTGAACAGCAAGATAACAACCCCAGTACACAAACCCTGCAAACATCCAAATCATTGTATAACTAGAAGACAATCTCCAGAAACTGAACCGCGTATAATTTATTACCAATAACAACTGAAATCATCAAAAACTGAACTGAGAACATGGCCTTAGACTTGCCAAGACTCGATCTTTACTACAAAGTTTGGGGAGTTACCAGAATGAGAGCAGTAATAGACTCGTTCATCCATCGATTCTCCTCCAGCAAATGGCCGATCACAATACACGCACATAGCAACGCTACGAACAGGTTGATTGACACCACTGCTAAGTAATCAGTCGCCACTAAGTAATCAGTCGCCATTTTACCAGTATCTTCGAAAGTTGAAACCCCTTTACTGCGTAAATTTGAAGGAACAACTATTGCTTAGAAGGAAGCTCACGCAAGAAACCATCCAATAAACCTCAAACAGTCAACTGCTGTTCTAAAAGGTGGAACCCAGTTGGTGAAAAATAAGGTGAGTCAAAAGTAAAAGGCATCGGAGAGTACCTGTGACAGAAAAAGTTAAAGCTTCAGACACGAGACACGAGGGCACTCAAAGCCAAACAAGTGGACTGTACGGTGGGAAGTCGGCAAAACTGGTGTTTGAATTTTACTCAATCGGGATGCCACATACTTTATGCCATCCAGAGGATTCCTAGTTTTTTCTTGGTGTGCTATTTACCCTCTAACCAGAAAATAGGATGTAAAATAGTATCTTGAAATTTAATTATCACATAAATTTTATGAAAGTAATTATACTGGTATTTCAGTTATTAATTTTTGGGTGGTCTCCGGGGCGACCGTCTACATCAGTGGCGGATCTAGAATTTTGTAAACGGGGTGCACAAATTTAAAATTTTACGGCAAAAATTGTTACTTTATACGAAACGAAACGACGTCGTTTATTCCACACACTTTTTGAAGCGAATAACTTTTCAAGTTCCCTTTAGGGATAACATGAATAAAATACATAAAAATTAAAATACTTATCAAAATAACTCCAAAACAATTGATTAAAATATCTTACAATCAAAATCATAAGTGCACTTTTCTTAATAAGGAGTACTCCTTATTTAAGAAGGTGAATTGTTGAGTTTTAAGAATCACTCCTTAATAAGGACTTACGCGGTTGCTTTTTTATTTGTGTATTACTACATCTCATATTTCTATCTTATAAATTCAAATAAGAAGTGCTTCTTAACTTTTCTTCTATTTTTAGTTGTTATTTTTTACCTAGTTCTTATCAAAATGACGACATGGTACTCAAGAAGTGCTCGTTAACCACAAAACCATTATGAATGTTCTTAAAACGCAACGGGGGATTTTCAGTTTTGGGATATTTATTGGGTGCATTATTTTTTTAATATTTTTATTTACACCTATTAAAAATAGTTTTTTTTTAAAAAAAACAAAAATCTAGGGTGCAGGTGAACCCCGCGTTACGTCTTGCATCCGCCCCTGGTCTACATATGTAGACCGGGACTAAGTTATAAATAGAGTAATATATTAAAAACAAGGAAGGACCAATTTGCAATTTTTGAAAAGTTTAAAAAAATCACGCGCTACAGTAATTTCACGCGTATACAGTGTTTGCTACAGTCCCTTGCTACAGTAACATGTGATGTTTAACCCAAAACATGAAGCTTGCTACAGTAACATGTGGGATTTAACCCAAAACCTGAAATTTGCTACAGTAACATGAGGGATTTAACCCAAAACTTGAATTTCGCTACATGAGGGATTTAATCCAAAAGCTGAAGTGTGCTACAGTAACATGAGGAGTATAATCCAAAACCTGAAGTTTGTTACAGTTAAATGAGGGATTTAACCCAAAACTTGAATTTTGCTACATGAGTGATTTAACCCAAAAGTTGAAGTTTGCTACAATAACATGAGAGATTTAACCCAAAACCTCAAGTTTATTACAGTCACATGATGGATTTAACCTAAAACCCGAACTTGTAATTTAGAAATTAAACATCATGTATAACATAAAACATGGGGAATTTAAACCAAAACCTAGAAGATTTCAATTATCTAATAAACTGAACTTGTAACTCAAAGGTGATCATTATAATATAAAACATGTGGAATTTAAATCAAAATGTGTCACTTAAAACATTGAGGTTATAACCTAAAATATGAGCAGTTTAAAGCAAAACCTGAAAGATAGTTAATCATATAAAAATGGCTGATGTTATTGCAAGAGCAATATTTAGCTGCCAGAGCAAAAATATAATTATCTTCCGAAAATACCCTTCCACGATTCTGGTATATTTGTTGATTAAATATTGACGTCCATTGGTTTGATCCCACTATACATGTCGGCGATTCACCGGGCGAGCTCAATTGTGTTTTTGGGTTCTGTATCAGCGCGATCTCTATCCATTTTCTGGCAATCGTTTGAGCTCGCCCACAACACCTCTGCATCACAGCCATGTCAGGCTCGACATCTACTCCAAATTCCAGGTGACTTCCCGTTGAAGAATTCCATCTGGAAATCACAGCCGCCAATGAAGACATAAACTAGAGTTCAAGATTTACTTTTATGCTTCTGAGTCTTAAAAAAATCTCTTCTTCACCTATTCAAGAAAACAACTTGATCCTTAGCTCTCAATTAATCTCAAAGATAGACACAATGAACTAGAGAGAGACTTAAAAAACATAAATAGGTTGATTAAAAAGGGTAGATATGCATTGAAAAAAAAAAGGTTTTAAGGTGTACAAAAATATCACCGTGAATGCATTTTCAACTAAATGAATTCCCCTGCTGCCTGCATTCCAACAATCAAACAATTGTAAAACATGTGCCTCCAGGCGCCTGCATCTTGATCTCCCATCGGACATCCACATTTTCTGCATTCCTTCTAAAACCAATTGTTTGGTCCCGATCTTTACCATTGCCTCAGTTACCTTGTCCAGCCGGCCTTCTTGCCTGCTTCACCTTCTCCGTCAGAAACATCTTGACCTGCAATCTCCTGCAAATGCCTTAAGTAATTCCTCTGGGAAGTTGTGCCTAGAAATACAAACCCGTTAGAGGGTCCGTTAAAGCGGTAGTGGTGCGGTTTGGGGTTTTGAATTGGCCAAAAAATACTTCAAACTTTCAGTTGGGCGTTAAATTCCTCTGGTCATAGTGGAGGTGTTGGTGAGGGCCTTGATGTAGTGGCGGTCCGGTGGTGGTGATGATTGGGGTTTCCACTGGGCAAGTCTGCTATGGTTTCGCAGTTTATGATGGAATGGTGGTGATGGGAGTAGTAGGGGATGGTGGTGGCCGGAAGAAACGGCAGAAGCAATGGTGATTTTTGGGTTAGAGATGGTCAGAAAATTTAGTCACCGCTCTTATGATCGTAAAAAAAAGGTAGAAATTTATAAAAGGGTAATTTAGTAAAATGGTATATTTTTTGCTCTGGCAGCTAATTACTGCTCTGGCAATAACAGCAGCCTAAAAAATTGGTACAATATCAATCATCTAAAAACCTAAAAGATGTAGTTTATAAATTAAAACATGATCAATTTAAAACAAAATCTGAATTTTGTTAACAAAAAAAAAACTGCACATGTTACTGTTCACGCGTGAAATTACTGTAGCGCGTGAAATTTCTAAATTTTTAAAAATTGTAAATTAGTCCCTCCTTGTTTTTGAAATATTACACTATTTACAATTCAACCCGGTCTACATATGTAGACGGTCACTTCCAAGAGTTTGCCATTAATTTTAGAGTGATTTTAATTTTTGGTCACTATTCTTTTCCAAAATATTAAATTTAGTCATCATTCTCTTTAACTTTAATTTTTAGTCATCATTCTTTCATTTTGTTTAATTTTTTGTCACTTTGTAATTTTGCAATGTTAACTTTCCGTTTGATGTTCCCCAAGGGCAAGTTCGGCACGCACATCTAAATGGGACATTTAACTAGAGCTTATCAGTTCAATTCAGTTAAATTTAATTAAATTCAGTGAAAATGTAATATGATAAAATTCAGATGAATTTAATCACATTGATTATTTTTTCAATACATTAATTTTCATTTCAATTTAGTTCAATTGGCGGCACAAGAGGGAAAAACAAAAAAACCAATATATTGTCATTTGATAAATTCTTGGGTGAGGCAACTCACCCAAGAGGCGGGACCAATTAAACGTTGTTTTTGGTAAGATTTGATGAACAGACACAAAGGTTTTGATGAGGTGACATGTTTGATGAAATGACACCGATGTTTGATGAGGTGGCGTCGAGATTTGATGAGGTGGTAGTGATTTATGATGAGGTGGAAGCAATGAAATTTTCCTTATTTGGTAGGAATCTCTCAATTTACTATCATCCTGTGATTGAAAGAATGGAACATGCTTTATCAAATTGGAAAGTAAAGTGGCTTACAGCTGCAGGTAGAATGGTCCTAATCAACCATACTTTTCTTGCAATACCTATCCATGTTTTTGCTGTTTTAAGACCTCCTCTTACTGTGATAAAAAGAATGGAGAGATTATCCTCTAGATTTTTCTGGGGTGAGCATTCATATGGCCAGAGGAAAATTTGGAGGAAATGGTAAAAGATGGCAACCCCGAGGACTGAAAATGGAATCGGTTTTAGAGACATCAGAGCCATGATTGAAGCTTTTTCCTGCAAGTTGTGGTGGAAATTGCAGATCAATGAGAATATATGGTCAAGATTCTTATGGAATCTTCCCAATAGCCACAGAACTTCTCTCACATGGAAGAGAATATGTTTGATCACTCAGTTTGCCAATACTCATTCTAGGGTGATAGTGGGCACGGGTCAGTCATCTTTTTGGGATTCTAACTGGTCAGGAAAGGGAGCTCTTTGTTACATATGGCAAGAACCTTTTTTACCTTTCCCTGATATTACAATTGCTGAGTTCACACAAAATAAATTTGCATATTTACCCCAGATGGAGCCTTTTGTGGCTACCAATGTCTTAACTCTTTTACAGGAATTGGAGGTAAATTCACTGCATCCGGATAAATTAGTGTGGGAACTAGAAGAGAAAGGACAATTCGCAGTTAAATCTGCCTATCAGGCTTTGAGAAACAGGCAAGCACCACTACTCTCAATGGAAAAGGCATGGTCAAAACATATACCAGGTAAAATCTCAATTCTAGCCTGGAGGATTTTTAATAATCTACTTCCATTTGATGATAATCTTATGAAATTTGGGATTAAGTTAGCATCTAAATGCCCACTGTGTAATCATAGCGATTCTGCTGATCATTTTTTTAATGCATGCTCACAAAATGTTATTGTTCTTAACATGATGCATAATCTACTTACTGTGCCTGTGCCCCAGTTCATTTCTATCAATCATAGGCTTTCCTATTACCTGAACTTCAAAGGGAATTCAAAAATTCTTACTAAAGTATCTATCTCTTCTCTACTGGTTACTCTGTGGTATCTGTGGTGGAGAAGAAATAAGAAACTTTTTGATAATGTGATTATGGAGAGCTCTATGCTATTTGGCAATATTGTTAAACACATATCCATGATATTCACTGCTTCACCTTTGACTGGCCAAGCCTCAAAATTCAGGGAATTAACCATGCTTGGTTTAGTCCCAGTTTTTAAACAAAAAAGGAAAAAGGCAGTTAAAATAATCAAATGGTATCCACCTGATACAGGATACAAGATCAATGTGGATGCCTCCTTTATCAATGCTGATAAAGTGGGTCTAGGTGTTGTTATTAGAGGTGTGGGAGGCAGTTTAATCTCTTTGTTTACAAAATATACATGTGCTATGTCTCCATTACATGCTGAGCTGTTAGCTATTCAATATGGGGTAGAACTAGGACTTGCTTCTGGATCTTGCTTTACTATTGAATCTGACTGTATGAATGCAGTAAAGTGCTTAATGAACCCATGCTCAGCAAACTGGTCTGTTTTGAATATATCTTATGAACTTCATTGCTATGCAGACAGAATTAAACATATTTACAGAGAGTGCAATGCTGTAGCAGATTTCTTATCAAAATTATGCTCTAAGACAGCTTTATCTGGAAATATGTTTATTCTGGATGCCCCTTCAAAATTGAAAGGTTTCTTACACCTGGATAAATTAGGGGTACCTTATGTGAGGCTTTCCTCTGTTTAGCCTTTTATTATGCCCCATTTTCATCCTTTTTGATGGCTTTGATACTGCTTTAGTGCTTTTATTGTAGAATGGGGAAGACCCTTTGGAATTCTTATCCAAAGGTGGAGTTTACATGGATGTTGTCATTCTGGAGCAGCCCTGATCCTTGCTGGTTAATTTTCTGAGCAGCACCCGAAAGTATATTTGCTTGGTGCTAGTACTAAGTAATCTCCACTTCACAGAATGCCTCGGTAATTCTCTTTCCTGGCTGATTTGTTTTTCAACCTGGGCTCGGCTTGGGTTGATTAGCTAACAAGCTCGGAATGTTTTGAATGCTTATGGCTGATGTGAGATATGGAGATCATAACACATAGTATATAGTATTATCTTTATTCATTGGACTAAGCATATATGTTTTTTTTCCACCATTCTTTTGGAAGCAATTTTTGGGCTTCGGAGTTTGTATACTCCATCTACTTGTTTTACAAAGCTTTGCTTATATATATTAGTCTATCGAAAACTTTCCTAGCCTTTAGGCTGTGTAATCTATTTGTGATGGGCTTGGGACCCCTTTAAAAGATTTCCTACCACTTCATGTGGTTTTAAATTAAAAAAAAATATTTCCTTATTTGGCCTTGCCTCATGGGTGAGGCTGTCTCACTGGAGAATTACTCTTGTAATTTTCACTTCAATAATCTATTTCATTTTGGAAAATGCATGGTTCTTTTTATATATTAACCAGACTACGCATTATCAGTATGTACACTTTCCAAGCATGGAAGAATGGGGAAAGGTGACAGAAATAGCTAAATTTTTGCGCCCTTTTAATGATATAACCACTATGTTCTCAGGTTCACTTTATCCGACTGCAAATTTGTACTTTCCGCGTGTGTTTAAAATTGAAGTGTTGATTATGAAGCACTTGGAAAGTATTGATCCTGTCATGAGAGAAATGGCAAAGCTGATGTATGAAAATTTTCAAAAGTATTGGGAGTGCTATAGCCTTATCTTTTCTTTGGCTATTGTCTTAGATCCTCGATTCAAACTAAATTATGTGAATAATGTTTTCAGTTTCCTTCACAAAACAGATCAAGAGGAGAAATTTTAGATTGTCGAAGAGACTTTGTTCTCATTGTTTGATGAATATATGAATTACACAGATAGTGCTTCTGTGTTGGTTTCTCAAGATATGATTATGGATGATGCTAATCAACAATTTGATGATATTGATTTGGTAAGTGCCTTGTTCTTTACTGTGTGACTGTTTGTTTATAAATTGCCTTGCTTTGCTGTAGATACGGTTGCTGACTTGCTGTATATACTGTAGATACTGTTTGTTAATTTTGTTTATTGATATATATATATTGACAGGTGAAGAAAATTGATGCATTTGTATATGTGTTTTAGAGGAAATTGGGAGGTCGTCGCCGTACCTCTCAAATATACATTTTTTAGATCACTTACTACCTTTACACACTATTAAGTGTACAATGGCAAGTAAGGTTCGTTCCACAGGGAAAAGGTTATTCCTATGTATATCTTGTAGGATATATATACATATACATATATATAAAAGCAATGTAAACAGGGGAGGTTTGAGTTGAGTTTTGTTTAAGACACTACTAAGTAAAACTACTAGAACTTTAGAATTACAACTAGTTTAGCATCTAAAAATTCAACTAAAGGATTAACTAATGAGAATAAGAGACTTGGGTACATGAGATTTGTATCTTCTTGTTATGGATTTTTCCTCAAACCTACTTATGATACTTTGAGAATGGTGATTGTTTTTAATGGGAAATCATCTCTATTCTAGTTGTGAATCATGAAAGCATTTTCACAACTCTTATTGGCAACTTATCTATATGATAGCAAATAGATAAATTGACCAATGCTAATTCAAATTAGATGTTTTCCCACCTTACCCATGCAATGTGATAACACAATTGACATAAATATTATGCTAATGAATGATCTCAAGAACAAATACAATTGATAACAACATATATTTGATTCTGAATTCACTACTTTTACATAGAAGAAATGATAGCATTTCAACCATGGAAAGGCAATGTCTAACACATATCCAACACATATCTATGGTTAAGAAATCATTCCTAACCCTTTCAAGCATCAAATACACATACAAATTAAGATCATTCAATAGCAAATCAACCATTCCTAAGCTTCATAAACCATGTTCTCAAATCATAACAAGAGGTTTAATCTCACATACCCAAGATGGGTTTTAGCCTACTACCATAGTTATATAATCACAAACATAATCAACACAACAAACCATAGTGAATTCAAAGATCAAAGTGAAGAGAAAATGAAGAAAAGAGTTCTATCTCTGTAAAATTCGATCCCTCAAACAATGAGGATAAGTTCCATTTATACTTCCAAAATTAACAAAAATAAAACAAAATAAAATGCCACTTGCAGGGCCTTCGCGGGTCGCGCGAAATCCCTCGCGGACCCGAGCCTGATTCTCGCGGCTCGCGGCCGAGGATTCGCGCCCCGCGCGCCCGTGTCTCGGTCTCGGCGTGGTGCGCGCGCCCGTGTCTCGGTCTCGGCGTGGTCCGCGACCGGAGTCTCGCGCCCGTGTCTCGGCGTGGTCCGCGACCGGAGTCTCGCGCCCGTGTCTCGGCGTCTGGTCCTCGCGGCTCGCGTCTGGTCCTCGCGGCTCGCGAAACTCGGCATCTTCAAAACAGCAACACACACCCTCGCGGTTCGCGACCTAGGGTTCGCGGCCCGCGAGAGTGTGCCTTCACGCCACTTCTACGACCGGTTCTTCAATGTATCAAACGCGGTCAGGACGGTCATAGAAGGTCTTCAAATCATTCAAATCTATCGCAAGTGCAATTCAAGATCGAAATGCACGTCTTCAATTTCAAACCACTATGAATGATTCGGTCTAAAAGTCTAATATAATTACACAAAATACTATCTAAGATAGCTCTCAAATGCTACAAAATAAGAGTATATCTAGGGTCTATCAAAATCCCCCACACTTGAACCTTTCTCGTCCTCGAGAAAGAACGATTAAGATCCAAGTGTATACTCTAAATAATTAAGCACATAACATTTGAGAGCTTACATATTTAAACAAGATAAAAGAAAATGTTTTTTTTTTTTTTTGGCCTCTCATTTTTGCCTGATTCTCTCGTATTTTTGGAACCATCCGGGCATGCCTCTCATTTTTACCTGATCCTCTAGTATTTTTGGGACCATCCGGGCTGTTTTTTTTTTTTTTTTTTTTTTTATAAAGTAGTAAAAATAGCAGCAAAAACAGCAACAAAAGCAGCAACAAAAGTCCTATACCTCTCCCCCACACTTAGTCTAAACATTGCCCTCAATGTTTAAATATATGAATGAAAACCATAGTGAAAGGAAAGGGTGTAGGATATACTCACTGCGAGGGGCCGGAACCATCGCGACGGCGCTGAGCTCGCGATCTGCGATGACCCGCATAGTCAAAAGCCCCTGGTCCATGTGGGTGCATGGATGCCATCATGGCGAACATCACCTCCATGTCGTCCTCATACCTCTGAGTAAACGCGTCATGCCTCTGCGTGAACTCCTGGAATTGCTGCTGAGTGACATACTGAGGATCCTGATGTGGAGGAACATACTGCTCTCCATGCTCCGGAGGTGCCTCTAGCCTGGCAAGGGCGATGGTAGGTGCAGGGACTGTGATCTGAAGGGGTAAGGTGAGCTCCTCCATGCGGGTGCGCTCAGTCAGGTGCACAGCCTCCGGATTTGGCAGGTACATGTGCTGATTCTTGGCTACTAGCCAGATGAATCTAGGAGGAGGGAATTTGTGCATTTGCAAGACATTAGTGGACTCCAAAGAAGCAATGGAGTGTAACTGGTGAGCTCTCTCGGCTGTCTTGCCTATCGCCTGAATATCTGGAGGTAGATGGATGCGCAAATAAGCTGCCAGAAGAGAAATCATACCCCCCTGCGGTATCTTCCCTGAGCTCTTCTGGGAGGTCTCCAGGCATTTCTGCACAAAGAGATCTACCCAACATGGGTGCTCTATCCTCTAAAACATAGTCCAAAGGCATTGGACTTGTTCCCTGCTGATATGCGTCAACTCCCCCTGGCAAAAGATCGTCATCACTAGGAGCTTGTGCACCATACGAACAGCTGGATGTATGATGTGGTTGTTCTTTGTAGCGCCCGTGATGTTGGGAGATCCAGACAAACAATGCCAAAAGAAAGCTAGATCAAATCCTTGTGGGGCATATTCTCTTGGATTCTTGTAGCCCTCCGCATATTGGAATCCAAAAGCATCTTGGATTTCATCATAGGACATCCTTCGGTCTACATCATTCAACCTGAAGGTGATGAAATGCCTGTCATGGTCCTCGTCGTAGTGCTTGGCTAGAGTGGATAGGAACTCAAGTGTATAGCGGATGTAGGTCGGTGCCGACCGATCAATGAATCTTCTCATGCCAACGCGATCCAATAAAAATAGCACAGGTTGCTGCAAACCTAGCTCCTGAAGTAGCTCAGAGGAGAGGAACTTCGTCTCCATGATCGTTCGCTTCCCATTCCCAATCAACTTTCTCCACCGTTGTTGGGCATCTTCATCCAAACCTTGCAGTCCCATAAGGTCAATAGGAGGCAGGTTTTCTGCAGGGGGAGGGCTAGGTTGGCGAGGGGGTGATTCGGGGATCACAGGTTCATGGGAACTAGAGGCTTCCCCTTGGCGAGACCTTTTTCTCGGTGCCATTATCAAATTCTACTCAACAACAGTCCAGCACAACTATACTAGCTACAAGGCGGCAAGCCCCTACTAATAAAGCTCAGTTTATAACCAAAGGCGGCAAGCCTTTGAAATTTCAATGAAAACCTATTGGCGGCAAGCCCTAAATCACCCAAAATTGAAATAAATTCAGTAGGGTACCGTCAATTGAAGCCTTTGGAGAAAGGTAGTGATTCACTTTCAAGGGAGAAAGGATTAGATGCTAGTGACTCTTGCACTTGCCTCCTAAGTTGGCGGAGACTTCTTACTAGCTCGGAATCGTATTGCAAAGGGTCTTGGTTCGAGGATCGTGTAAGAACCATGCACCAAGAGCTAGAGCAATAGGGTTCCAAACCAAAATAGATCCTAAAAAGAAAGATAGATTAGAAATAAAACTACAATACACACATAAAAATACGCCTAGTCCCCGGCAGCGGCGCCAAAATTTGGGAGGTCGTCGCCGTACCTCTCAAATATACATTTTTTAGATCACTTACTACCTTTACACACTATTAAGTGTACAATGGCAAGTAAGGTTCGTTCCACAGGGAAAAGGTTATTCCTATGTATATCTTGTAGGATATATATACATATACATATATATAAAAGCAATGTAAACAGGGGGGGTTTGAGTTGAGTTTTGTTTAAGACACTACTAAGTAAAACTACTAGAACTTTAGAATTACAACTAGTTTAGCATCTAAAAATTCAACTAAAGGATTAACTAATGAGAATAAGAGACTTGGGTACATGAGATTTGTATCTTCTTGTTATGGATTTTTCCTCAAACCTACTTATGATACTTTGAGAATGGTGATTGTTTTTAATGGGAAACCATCTCTATTCTAGTTGTGAATCATGAAAGCATTTTCACAACTCTTATTGGCAACTTATCTATATGATAGCAAATAGATAAATTGACCAATGCTAATTCAAATTAGATGTTTTCCCACCTTACCCATGCAATGTGATAACACAATTGACATAAATATTATGCTAATGAATGATCTCAAGAACAAATACAATTGATAACAACATATATTTGATTCTTAATTCACTACTTTTACATAGAAGAAATGATAGCATTTCAACCATGGAAAGGCAATGTCTAACACATATCCAACACATATCTATGGTTAAGAAATCATTCCTAACCCTTTCAAGCATCAAATACACATACAAATTAAGATCATTCAATAGCAAATCAACCATTCCTAAGCTTCATAAACCATGTTCTCAAATCATAACAAGAGGTTTAATCTCACATACCCAAGATGGGTTTTAGCCTACTACCATAGTTATATAATCACAAACATAATCAACACAACAAACCATAGTGAATTCAAAGATCAAAGTGAAGAGAAAATGAAGAAAAGAGTTCTATCTCTGTAAAATTCGATCCCTCAAACAATGAGGATAAGTTCCATTTATACTTCCAAAATTAACAAAAATAAAACAAAATAAAATGCCACTTGCAGGGCCTTCGCGGGTCGCGCGAAATCCCTCGCGGACCCGAGCCTGATTCTCGCGGCTCGCGGCCGAGGATTCGCGCCCCGCGCGCCCGTGTCTCGGTCTCGGCGTGGTGCGCGCGCCCGTGTCTCGGTCTCGGCGTGGTCCGCGACCGGAGTCTCGCGCCCGTGTCTCGGCGTGGTCCGCGACCGGAGTCTCGCGCCCGTGTCTCGGCGTCTGGTCCTCGCGGCTCGCGTCTGGTCCTCGCGGCTCGCGAAACTCGGCATCTTCAAAACAGCAACACACACCCTCGCGGTTCGCGACCTAGGGTTCGCGGCCCGCGAGAGTGTGCCTTCACGCCACTTCTACGACCGGTTCTTCAATGTATCAAACGCGGTCAGGACGGTCATAGAAGGTCTTCAAATCATTCAAATCTATCGCAAGTGCAATTCAAGATCGAAATGCACGTCTTCAATTTCAAACCACTATGAATGATTCGGTCTAAAAGTCTAATATAATTACACAAAATACTATCTAAGATAGCTCTCAAATGCTACAAAATAAGAGTATATCTAGGGTCTATCAGAAATTAATACTGGAGATTATTCATTCTTGCATGTCTTTAGGAAATTAATACTGGAGTTATTTGATTTGTTTAGGATGTTTTGTTTGTTTATAGAGAATAATACTGGAGATTATCCATTCTTGCATGTCTTTAGGATTTCCATTGATTTCTTCAAGTAGATTATCTTGGTCGATCGTTTCGATGCAACCAAATAACGGGAGTTTATTAGTTTCTTCCATTTTACCTTCATCAACTCATCTTTCTCAAATATTTCTAAGAATTGAGCTTTGAAATATAAGGTCTGTGTTGCTCCATCTTTTGTTTTCAGATTCTCAGTTTTCTAGTTTTATAGTGTTCCACAAAAGTTGATAACTTGATGCATGTTGGGTTATTCGTTGGGTCTGTGTTGCTCCATTTTTATGTTTGTTGTCCCAATGAAATTGCAGATATGCAGGACTGACTAATTTGTGTGCAGGAATTGTACTCAACTGAAATACAGTCTCATCTTGGGTGAATTTTTGGTGCAGGATTTTGTAGCACATGAAAATAAACACGGGTTGGAAGAGAAAAAATATCAGTTGAAAGTTTATCTGGAAGAAGCAAGTCTGCCCAGAAATCAAAAGTTGGATATCCTCGGCTATTGGAAATCTAATAGCGTTAAGTGGCCCGAATTAGCATTGATGGCAAAGGATATTCTGAGCATTCCTCTAACAACGTTTTCTGCGGAATCTTCATTCAGTTGTGGAGGAATAATGTTACCCTTTTCAATCATCTTTGTGGATTACTAGATTAATGGTGCATTCAATCAATCACTAATTTAATCGGTTTTAGAGACATCTCTTCCCTAGTTAATGCTTTCTCCTGTAAGATGTGGTGGAAACAAAAAAAATGAGATAGTTTGGACCAAATTCTTATGGTCACTTCCAGAATCTCACAAAAGCTCCCACACATGGAGAAGAATCTGTACAGTAATTGAGCATGCTAATTCTAATTCTATGGTTATTTATGGTAAAGGTTCATGTCCCTTCTAGTTTGCAAATTGGTCAGTTACAGGAGCACTATGCTATGTATGGCCATCACAAATGGAAATTCCATTTCCTAATATATCTCTAGATGCTTTCATACAGAGCAAGGACTCTTATCTAACTCTCTTAGTGCCACACTTGGCTACTAGCACCGTCACTATTTTGCAGGATATTCAAATACTAGAGGAGCATGATGACAGGCTTATATTGAAGCCATCATGAACAAGGGATTTCACCATCAAATCTGCTTACCTCAGTTATAGACCCAGATCTCCATAGGTCACTTGTCTCAAACAAGTATGGAGTGCTCCAACACCATCAAAAATCTCTTTCCTTATATGAAGAATTTGGAACAAGATCTTGCCTTTTGATGATATTCTCTCAAAATTTGGCTTTAATCTTCCATCAAAATGCTCTATGTGTCAGTCTCAAGACTTTCTCAATCACTACTTTAATGCATGTCCTGCTTCTGTTGAGATTTGGAATTTTATTGACAACTTGCTGGTAATAAAACCTCCCATTTTTGCAAATGTTAATCAAAGACTGAGATTTTACATGTCACACATAGGTTATTCTAAAGTTCATACAAAAGTAATAAGAACAACCATATTTGTGGTGTTCTGGGCTTTGTGGAATAGAAGGAATAAACTGTTGTATGATAATAAAATCCTATCCAAACATAGTGTTTGCAAAGAAATAATGAAACAAGTTGGTTTGATTTTCTATGCATTTCCTTTAACTGGTTCTAGTGAAAAGAACATTTTCCTAGTTGAATCTGGTCTAGTGCCTTTCCTGAAAAGAAGAAGGTCTAGACCAGTTAAACTTGTGAAATGGTTTCCCCCAGATTCATGCTATAAGATTAATGTAGATGCCTCTTTCCAACCAGATACTCCTGACAACACTGTGATTGGTATTGTTGTAAGGAATAGCCATGGTAATGTCTGCAGGCTTACCATGAGAACTCTAAATTCAACATCCTCCTTACATACTGAACTACAGGCCATCCTCCATGGATACAATTTAGGTCATCAAATGAACCTGCACTCTTTCACTGTAGAGTCATATTGTATTGTTGCAGTACATGGAGTGATCAATCCTAGCAACATTTACTGGAAATTCTACTCTTTATGTGCTAAATTGCATAGCTTTAGTGTTACAAATCCAACATGCCATATTTTGAGAAAGGCAATTAGTGATGCATAAATTCTAGCTAAACACAGTGTTCAGTTTCATCTAAATGAGGGTTTACATATTGATCTGACCCCTAGGAAACTAAGGGGTATTATCCAAATGGATAAGGTTGCAGTGCCCCATGTTAGAGTTTTAGTTAGTTAACTTCCTAGGACTCTTTACTGCTCTTTCTTCTGAAATTGCAGGAACTAAAGGAACTGAAGGGATATGATACTCATGTTCGATGAACTGATGGGACATGAAACTGGACTGGAAATACAACTGGATCATGATGACAAGCTCTGGAGAATGCTTGTATGCAATGGAGAAGAGGGTCTCCAATTTTTGTACTGGAAAAGTGGCACAATTTGAACTGGAAAAGAACTTGTATTTATTACCATTAATCTCAATTTTGGTGATGCTCTACTTGTAGCAGTTTTGTATTTCTCAGATCACTGTAAATATTTTGATGTGAAATTGGGTGCCTTAAACCTATCCGGGTGGTGGAGTTGTGCTTCGATTCGTCGATCACTAAATTGCTCCCCGGTGTTACGGCTTTTGGTACACTATATCTTTACATGCTTAATATATTTAGAATAGGCCTAGTTAGCTTATTCGTTATTCTTTTGGAGGCTCATCATGCCTCGTAGAGCATTTTTAGCTCTCTCTGTAATAACTTTATTATGTTTCTTTCATGGTTTGGAGTGCCAATAAATTTCTCCTCCACTAATGGTGGATTTTGCCTAAAAACAAAATCACTAATTTAATCAATCAAATGCTATATTACATAAAGCCCTATTCAAATAAGGGCACCTTACGATAAGGGCATCTCAAAATGAGACCAATATCTACAAGATTGGGGTTACTAAACATTTATTTTAACTAGGTGATCCACACCATGCAGAGCGTGGTGTTGATATTTACACTCAAAGTTTTTAAATATACATTGGAATGTTTTTATTTAAAATTATTTGCTTTTAATTTATATATTTCCAAATATGTTTAATATATTTAGTAACTTTTACTTGTTTTACCTTCACATATGAAAATATTGCATTAAAATATTTCACATGACTATCTCGATTTGAAGATATCTAAGTTTGATCTCATTTCACATTAAATAAAAAGTTTAATTCTATTTTCAAGATTTTTTTTTTGTTTATTTTGGTTGGTTTAGTTTGTCTAAAAGACCAACCTTCTTGAAATTTCTGGAACTATCATTATAATTTAAGCTCAAATATGAAAATGTAAAAAGTAAATTATATAAAAATGTAGAGTAATTCTCCTGTGAGGCAGCCTCACCCATGAGGCAAGGCCAAATAAGGAAAAATTCATTATTGCCACCTCATCATAACTCACTACCACCTCATCAAATCTCGACGTCACCTCATCAAACATTGGTGCCAGTTCATCAAACATGTCACCTCATCAAAACCTTTGTGTCCGTTCATCAAACCTCACAAAAAACAGTGTTTAATTGGTCCTGCCTCTGCCACACCCAAGAATTTGTCAAAAATGTATACTTTTAAGTTAAAAGATAAGTAATTAAATCCAAATGTAGACCATTTTAAATTAAAATGTAAAACTATTTTTAAAATGTTAGTTTGAATTCTAGGAGATCAATACTAATCTAATTACTTGTCATTTTCAGTTTTATTGTATTTTTTAGCTTATTGTACATTTTACCTAAATTGAGTTCAACGAAAAAATGTAGGCAATGTTATGAATAACTAGTAAATGACTATAGGGCATTACCACCTTTTACCAATGTGATGTGATTAACGTCTAACAATTTTCTTATGCTTATGTTAATGTATGATTAAATTACGTCCATATAATTTGATGGTGTTACTAATATGCTCTTAAAATTATAACTGAAATTAATTAAATATAACAAATATAAATGCTTATATTTCAGCCAAAATATAACGGTTACAAACGGCCATAAACGGCTATATTTTCAACCAAAATATGACCGTTATGAACAGTCCATGAACGGCTAAATTTTGGTCTTATAAATTCACACTCATCCCATACTTCAAAATCACATTTTCTCTTCTTCTTCATATCATTCCTCCACTAAATTTTTCGACAAAATGTCCATACTTGTATTGGTTTTTTGTGCCGTAATAATTTGTGCAATGCATATTATTATTATTCTCATTGAAGATCTTCCGCCGACAGATTTTGAATTTTATTCAGTTACGATAGCATTCTTGCATTGCCTTTTAATCGTTGCAATTGTTGTATAGATTTTAAGTGTTGAATTAAATCTAATGACATATTTTGTTCCACTTTGTTGGTTATCACCATGTCAAATCTTGTGAAGCTTGAATTTGGTCCCCTTGAAATCAGTTGAGACATTTTATAACTCAATTCTTTCACAATTATCATCATAGCAAAGAACGGTCTCATAAATATACTACTGCATAAGAACCAAAAACAATATTGGATAGAGTTTCTCTCAGAACGCTAGTATAATTTATGCACTAAGGTGTTCGAAATATTTTTCATCAGTTTGCAGTGTGAAGGAAGAGTTCTTGTTGCATTTCTCCACCACATAGTGCACCAAAGAGCCCTCAAATTCATCAGCATCATTTCAGTTCAGCCTGTACCAGATCCCTTGGACTGGATTACCAGCAACAGATTATTCTAAATCCTCTCAGAAATTGCGAGGGGTCCTCTTGTATCTGCAAACAACAGAGAGCCATCAGTACCACTTTTAACACATTGATTTCCAGTACACCCTAATCTAACATGATTCATCATAAACCCATAAAAAAGACCACTGGAATTAAGAAAACTGAATCGTATAGCAAAGATTAAAGAAGCTACATGTTGAGAAACACCAAGACCCATGCCTTCTTTCCAACCATGCTTCTTCAAAAATGCAATTTTGAAGGGAAACGCGGTCAGAAAATATTCCAAATAACTATACTTATCTGAATATTCAACACACAGATTTATATAAAATACCTAACAAAACTTCATCTCAATCAATAAAAGTGCAATAAAATGTTCATTTGACATACCTATTGCTCAGATGTAGAAAATATTTCAGTAAACACAATGTTCTTTGTCCTAGTATCAGTCCGCTCTTTCTCATTGTTTCAGAACAAAAATTAATTATCGAATTTGATTCATATACTATGGAAATCAGTGCGCAAAAAAGTAAGATTACAACTACTTTATATGCAAAAGACAAACCATTTTTCTTACATTACAACTAAAAGCAACTTATATTCTGTCAAGCTTAAATGCAGGTGGCACAAAAGCACAATTTTTGGCCCAACTATATCTTTTCTGATATCAATCAGAGAAATGATGATAACAATACCATTGTTTCCAATAGAGAACACTTCAAAAGAGATTAGTTACAAGACTTCATACAGAAAAAGACATTGTTATAGGTATTTACTTGGCAAATGGTACTTTTCATCATCATCTTGATCGAAGCATACACTTTGAACAAGATTTGTATTCTACAAAAACTACAGTGTAAGGGACAACACACAAGAAGTCCATTTTTATCTCTTTTCCACCTCCACCATCCAAACTATGCTTGTAAAAATAATTAGAGAAAATGAACAAGCAGTAACAAAACAGAAAGCTTCTATGTGGCTTCAAGGGAAACTACATTGAAAGATATAACTCACATTTATCTCTTTTCCATCTCCAACATCCAACCTATATAATAATGCAGAGCTCACTATATCAAAGATTTACTGTGGAATAATCTAAAAGGTCAAGAAAAAGCTGCGCTCTTGGAGAAAAACTACATACCAGAAGAAAAAAAATGTTGATCACTTATAATTTGTGTCCATCTCAATGCTGTGGATCAATTTGCAAAGAAATTAAAACAGTTCTTATCTGAATATTCAACACACAAATTTATATAAAAAAATACCTAATAAAAACTTCAGCTCAATCAGTAATGAAGTGCATTAAAATGTTCAAATATTTACATGATTATGGAGTTAAACATTATTCAGGCAACAATATTTCAGACTTCGTCTTTTTAGTGTCTCATTACCAAAATTGGGAGAAAAGGATCAAGATTCCACAACTTTAGTTTATATAACTCTACTATAATCAAAACAGTCTACTAAATATCAAAAAGAAAAACATATGAATTTCAGCAGTAGACGAGAATGTTAGTTCTCGTACATGATAATCTTCACCACGTAGAGGCTTTCCAGCTCCGTTATCAGGAACATTCACAACCTGAAGCGAAACATTAACCAAGTTTGGATACTTTAGAACAAAATATGGGTCAGGATCAAAATATTATAACTTATTCCAAGAAAACACCGATCCTAAAAGTTCAGGACGCTACACTTTTATAGAAAATCCAGGCAATAAAAAGTTCACGCTGATAGAATTAAAAAAACTGCAAAGCAATGATCTTGTCCTCCAATCCATTCCATAAAAAACATGAGACTAAAGTCAACAAAACACAGATTGGATCAACACCCTTAGTGAAAATTTATGAAGTTTTGAGTAAATCAATAAACAGTTAGTTTTGTTCAAGAAAGTATGCGAAAATGGTTAATTACCTCAACCATATTTTTGTCCACTGTGAGTTTATTGAGGGTTAGAGTTCCTGTTTTATCACTGCACAGAACATCCATTCCTGCCATTTCCTCAACGGTTGTCGTTCTTTTAGTTATCGCGCCCTGGAAAAGTAACACAATACCATTTCTTAAAGTTAAACAACTGAACAGAAATGAATCAAACTGAACTGAAAGATTATAATTTTGAGGCCAAAACTGAGACCAAAACTGAAATCAAAACACTCTGCAGCAAATTCTAACACTGGCTAACAGCATTATCTACCATTTCTCACCACCAACTAAGATTTCCTCAACTATGGAGCAACATTATTTACCATTATCTACCCTTTTCAAATGCAAGAACTTTGGAGATTGCTCCTAAACCTACCTTCTCTTCTAACAATTTCCAAAGAGACCATGGTTGTATTATTGAAGAAGAAAGAAAAGGAATGCTTAATACCTCTCAAAACTTTCTGTTCTGCGTCCATACACTTTATTTTTCTTGACATTGATTTCATTCCCTCGCCAAATGAACTCCAGAGCCCCTTGTCAACTCTTCAGTCGCCTCCGAAATCTCGCCTTTGTATACACAAACATAGCCTCCCTCGCGGTCTCGCCGACCTTGAAACTCTCAGTGAGAAATCGCACGTTTCTAAATGTAAATCCAACAGCGAAACTTCTGCCAAGTCAACGGATGCCAACCCCACCGACCTCTGATTCTACGGCATCCAACTCAGACCAAGAATCAACGGTATCTAAGCAAGACCAAAAATCGACGGCGTCCAAGCTAGACCAATAATCAACGGCACCCACGCAAATCATACATTAGACCAGAAAATCGAACGGTATCGATGCAACGACAAAACTGACCAAGACGACAAAATTTGATTTCTCACGAGTTACGACTTGTAAGTTTGGGCAGCAAATCTCTGTTAAGGGTAGGGGCACGGGCAGGGAAGAAGAAAAGGGATAGGTGAAGACACGACGTCGTTTCATGGTTCAAGGTGGAGGAAAAATTGAAAATACTCTTGGTGACCAAGGAAGATTTCTTGGGGCTATTCTACTTCTTTTTGATTTATTTGAGTTATTTTTGTTTGACATGATGTTTTTATATTCGAGTTTGATCTTCTAGGTTTTTGGTCTGATGTTTTTATTTGTTTTGATCTTTTAGATTTTGAGCAATATCTTTTAACTTTATTCCTTGATATTTTAGGTTTATATTTTATGTTTTATGATCTAAATAATTAAAATAATTGTGTATGGTAACCCCCAATCTTGTAGAAGTTGATCTTCTTTTGGTCTGCCCTTACCTTACAGGAGATATTCTCATTTAGAGGTCCAAATTTTTTAAATTTCCTAAAATAACCATATAAAATTATTATTCAATATCAACCACATAAAATATACTCAATCTTTATAAATATTTCTATCACTAGTTAATTTTAATTTAACAATTAAATATTATTTTTATATAAAATTTCGGAAAATGATGGATAACGATAATCTTATAACTTAGTAAGTATATTAATATTTTTTTCAAAAAAAAGTATATTAATATTTATTATAATTTATTGAATCTATATAAAATAAATCATAGTTTATTAAAACATAAATATTAAAACAAAATAAAAATATTTTAAAACTATTTCAATTTATTAGAAATATAATATTTAAATAAAAACTACCCTAAAAGTATTTGAATATCAAAATACATAAGGAAATTTTACTTTAATTTTAGATGGACTAAAATTTAATAAAATAGTAATTGATTACAAAATTTTATGAAGGCATTTTAGTAAATTTGTAACAAAATGGGATTTGCAATTTTTTTTTTTTTTGAAGATAAAATGGGATTTGCAATTAGGCATTATGGTTTGTGTTTATGGTTTGTGCTAAAGTAATAAATAATGCTAAATATGAAGATCATTCCGATATTTGATCAATGAAAATTATGTAGCATGCACGGTGAAAGAAAAAAAAAATCAATCCAAGAGTAACCTCACAAATACGACAAATAGACAAGAAAATAACTTTTCTCAATAAAATGAAGCAAATTAAATATAATTTATTTTTTAAGAGAATTGTACAAAATAATAAATAATGCGTTATTATTAACACTTAAAAAATATAACAATAAATAAAATCGACCAAAATTGGCAGAGGAGAACAGGATTTGAGCCCTCGATCTGCCATGAATATCAGAATATGAAGATATGGAGACACGTCTAAGCACCCAAGCTCACCCACACGCCTTTACTGGGAATCGGCCCCTGCCCCAAATACAGCATGTAGTATCCTTCCGGCGCAATCTGAACTGACGACGGCGCCACCGCTGTGATAACATATGTAAGTGGCGCAACCATCTTAACCACGGACTTCTTCAAAACCACCATCCTCTGATTCATCGCGAATGAATGCGTCGTGAAGCTCGGCGCCACCATCCTCACCGACAAACGCCGCATTTCGAAAAACGTCGGAGTAGTGAAATTCACAGAAAACGGCTTGTTGTAATGTAGAACTTCATCGTGCTGCACGATGCTTGGCCGGATGTAGTCGAAAACGGGTGATAAGTATGGCGGCGTGAAGGCTTCCAGGCTCAGATCCGTCGGAAACTCCTCGTTGGTGAAGTTGTAGTATTTGTGTGGATTGCTCCCTCCGACCAAGACCCTGCCGTCGGCCATCAGAAGGGCGGTGGAATGGTACATCCGCGGGCGCGAACTGGCGGACATTGCTTGGAACCTGCTCCCGTTAATACCGTTGGGGTTGTATATCAACGGCGTGGTGACCGGATTCTTCGCCGTCTCCCAACCGGCGCTGCCGGAACCTGCACCGTTTATTATGATCACTCTGCCGTCCGGGAGAAGCAGCATGTCACCCATCACTCGCGCGAAAGGCATCGTCTCCATCTCCCACACCGGCGTGTCATCTGTAACCTTCAGGCGGCCGCAGGTATTGCTCACCGGCCGGAAAATCCCACTTTTAGTGGCAATGAAGTTGTCCGGGGGAGAACCGCCGCATATCATAACCTCAGCTTGAATCCGGCCGCGCTTTTTATCAACGATCGGAAGGAGAACTGATGAGCCCGTGCTGGGGTAGTTCCTGGCATCACTTCCAGGGATTTGAGGGAACTCCTTGATTATCTTCCCCGTCTGGTAGTTGAACAAAACGGACCTCCTATTGGCAAATAAATACAGGTTTCCATCAGGCAAAAGATGAAGAAACGGGTAAAGATTATTCTCTGTGCCACTGACATGCATTGTCTGGTTGAGAAAATCCATTTGAATCGCACCGGCAGGAGAGGAGGGATTGTAGAATTCATAGTTAAACTGCATTCTTCCACCCAAGATGATGATCCGGCCACCAGGGAGAATATGATTCGTTGCATACCATCTCTTGTTAATCAAAAATCCGGGAAACTCCTTCCAATCGCACAGATCATCGTCGCAGGGCGTGAACGACCTCAAGATTCGATCGCCGGAGTTGAAGCCGCCGGTCTGGATCAAGGTTCCGTTGGGGAGGACCGCGCCGGAGGAGCACCAGGTGTCGCTCTGAACCATCAGCGGCCGGAAGGTGTTTGCGAGGGTGTCGTACAGAACGGAGTGAGCCGAGCAGTCCTCCTTCTGGAGCAGGTCGTCCGGGGTGGGCCGGCAGCGGTTGAAGGGCAGAGAAATGTTGGAAGTTCCGACTTCCGTACGGTCGTAGATCACCACCTTGTCGTCATGCATCAGCTGCATGTGCATTGCTGATATGCCGATGCTTTTCTGCAGAAGCTGCCATTTTCCTTGGACTGCGTCGCCGGGAGAATTTCGCCCGGACAGAAGCTTTTCAACGTCCAATTCAGCTCCGATGAACGGAGAGAAGAAAAGGATCAAACAAACTACAACATGGTGAAATTTCATGGTGATGATGATCGAGGTTTAATTTCACTTTTACAAGAGAAGTGAAAAATAAAAGGCTGTGATCGAAGTTGAAAAGATTGAAAGATATATATTATAGACACGAGAAGAGGATTAACCTATGTGCTTGTCAATAGCTGTATTCTGTAGATTTCAGTGTATAAATTTGGTACATGAATATTGTACAGAAATATTTTTATACGGGAATTTTTTGATTAGAATGGCCTATTGAATATTAATGGAAGTAATGGATTGGGAGTTTACGAGTAACCACATTTATCCAACTAGACATTTCTATATGCCTAATATATTTAAGTTAGTTATATTCACTGCCTTCAAATCACCTTCGATGTAATCACTAATCACATTTACACTTCTGGTTCTGATATATACTCAAGTAATAACTACGGATGGTATGTTTGCTGAGAATATGAGTCAGGCTACATTTCCAACTCTTATCAAATTCTCCAACACATAATTTGACAAAAATAGAAGATCAATTCAAAATATTATAGAGATACTCTATTGAAGTTAAGGAAAAATAACATGAAAATTATTGACTTTCATTTCCCATAAATAGATTTGATTTTATGGAAAATTTTACAATCCATCCACTTCACGAGTTTTGTTTTAATATTGTGAATGTATACTACTATTATATAGAAATATAAACTACTATTTAAGGCTTCAAAAATCCAAAAAATGGTTTTCTATGCTTTATTAAAATTAAGAATTTTTAAACCAAGTACGTAAAAGTACATTTTAATGAACGAGATTTAGTTTTCTAAAACTTGAGACATAAGTAGTAATTAAATATTTTATAATTATATTAAGAAATATCTTTAGGCCAAGTTGACGGCCATTTTTAATTTTGTAAAACACACAACTAATAGTTACAGTTTATGAATAATTTATATGTACTAATTTATATTGATTCTGATTTTTATTAACATAATTTAACCATTTTTTATAGTTAATTAGTACTATAACAATAAAAATAACTACTATAATATCATGACGGAAATAACAAGATATTAATGTTTCATTTTTACGATGATAATCTTGATTCGAATTATATATTCCCATGTTGTTTTTTAGGTGTCTAGGGCCGGTCCTTCAATTTTGGGGGACTCAAGAAAAAATACTGAATTTTTAGGGTTCTAAAGTAAAAATATTTTGTTGTTTCAAATTTTACTAAATACTATAAATTATACATAAAAAAACCACTATAAATAGTGAGTTCCTTATTTATATTTAATTTCGTATAATTTGTGAGGGCCTTATTTTAGAATGATATATTTTCTTTATATAATTATATTAAAATTAATAAAAATACAATGTATTTTTTTCTAAAAATGAGGCTATTTTTTCCAAAATTATTTGGGGCTCAAGTGAGTGCGTAACTCACTTATAACCAAGGCCGACCCTGGTCATGTCAACATATTATTGAACTAAATTTAGTTGAATTAAAGTGAAAATTAATGCATTGTAAAAAATTGCAAGACTAGATTAACCTAATTTTCAACCAATCATATTTCTATTTTACTATATTTTATTGAACAAATTATAATGAGCACGTACTTTTGACAGGGGAATCCCATATTGGGAGTTCATATTTATCATTTTGTGTTGTGTACTGTAGAATTTTTTAGATACGTGATTTTTTCATCGGCTTTTAAGGAATAGTCTTATAGACCTTATTAACTGAACCAAACTGGAAATAAGAATAAGAAGTTTTTTGTGAAATGAATTAGTTTTTTTTTTTTTGAAGAAATTCTTTCATGGTACTGGGAAACGCCCAGAAACGATTACAATGAGTGAAATTGACATCCAATTCGACTAGTCTATTACGTAGAAGAACAACCGAACAAAATGTCAACCAGACTTATAGTAACAAGTCTGTACTATTACAGTTTGAGAGATCCAATAAAAAGTGTAATATTATATCGCCCTCAGGGATATTATCTAATAACTGTTGAAACCACATCTGCTTGGCATAGATGAGCGTCTCCCGCATCAATCACTTCGCCAATCAGGGATCTACTACAACCGCAACACCACTTGATCCAAAACATGATCAATGTTCTTTAAACTGCAAGCACCTTGAAACTAGAAATCATGACCGGAAACACGATCTGTATAATCAGATCAGAGCAATAGACACAAATCATAAAACACGATCCTTATAATTGGATCGAGAACAAAACTTCGACATAAATCAAGATCTAGTCGAAGAACTTATTATGTGGATTGAAACACACTTATTCAAAGGTATTTAAACAATAAACAGAAGAACGATTGCTTCCCCGTCTCCCCATTATGGGAAGACGGGGAAGAAAATTGAAGAAGAAAAGAGGGAGTTTGGGGAGGATTTTGGGAGAGGGGCGGCTAGGGTTTTTAAAACAATTGACTAATTGAGTGAAACCAATTAGTTCAAATGATATATTTTGCACCTGCATAAAAAATGTGGTTTCGAATCCCTCCTAAATAATCATCTTATGTATATTATTTACGGTTACTAATGGTATGCATCATAATCGGTTCATAACTTGGATTTGGTTATGTACTATTGAGACTCTAAAATACTAATCTCATGTTGATTATGTATTAAAAAGAAAAGAAAAAAGTAACAAATCTTTATCAACAAAAATCAAAGTTTGATTAATAATCAAACGTGCACATGGTGCAATGATATGGTTTGTACATCAATTAACTAAACAAGGAATTTTAACTTCGACATCATAAAATAGGTGTTCATAAATAAATACATCAGCATTAGGAGTCCCCATGAAACTATTCTTCACCATTTAAATTTTTATTTAGTTCCCAACAATTTCTCGCTGATCAGTGTGCTGGTCAAAATTTCTTACCTTAAACACACAGTCAAAATTTACTAATTAAATAAAAGTATTGAGTTTGAGTATCAAATAAACACCAAACATGTGCTTGTCAAACATGTGTTTGTCTTCCTCTGACGTGCTCTATTAGTTTTCATTTTATCATAGAACCATTTCATTCAGCCCCCAGGTCCCACCTTCAACTTCTTCGGTGGAGTAGCAATTGTCATCACATCATCCCGATGTTGATCAACATTACTATCTCGAGCAACCAACCTCATAGCTTCCGGATTTGCATCAACAAGGTCTTTAATATTTGGACATCAAGATCTTCAACATTTTCTTGATTGACCTTTTTACATTCTTCCATCTCATCAATTACTTGTTTCATCCCTCTCTGCCACCTCAGCTAGTGAGTATGTTAATGAGCCAATGGTATGTAACTAGAGTTTCTATATGTGATAACTCACTAAATCGCTCAGATAACGGAATATTAATATCTACTTCCATTGTATTTCCACTTGTATTGATAACAATATTGGGATTGCGGATTTACTCCACATTGTTAAAAAATACTCATAGGAACATCTTTCACATTATTCATCCACCACACTTTCAATATGTGAGCACAAGGGATGCTAGTGAACTCAAACATTTGGCACGAACATTTAGCTGTTTGCTGAACATATATACTCGACTCGACGAACTCTTCCAGTATTATAAAACTCCACCTCATACGTGACCACTCAACTATCACCACTTTCCCGATTATTTGCACCAAGATCAACAAGTTTATTCAGCTATGTCTGGAAGAGAAAAAATACATTTTTCTAGTATAGAAATCCTGAGCCAATGGTTCAACAACCCACATTGATGATAAATTAGGCACACTTTGGTTTGACTTAAAATCTACTTCCTTTTCTTTCAAGCGGCGGAGTACTATTGTTTTATCAAATTGGTTCATGAACTCACTAAGAACTTGTTGTCTTTTGAAATACTTCTTGAAATAATTATTCATACTCTCATTGCGTTGTGTACTAGCCATGTCTGCACAAAAAAAAAAGAAATAATTTTCAATTCTTAAATTCGCATTCATGTGTAGTAATTGCTAACAACATAGAAAATTAGGCTAAAGGGGAAAAAATTCACATGCGTGATAGGTCCTAAATATACTCTTATTTTGTAGCATTTGAAAGCTGTTTTAGATAGTATTTTGTACTTTTAGATTAGACTTTTAAACCAAATCATTCATAGTGGTTTGAAATTGAAGACGTGCATTTTGACTGTGAATTGCACTTGCTATGGATTTGGATGATTTGAAGACCTTTTATGACCGTCCTGAAGGAGTTAGATCCATTGAAGAACCGGTCATAGAAGTGGCATGAAGGCACACTCTCGCGGGCCGCGAAACCCCGGTCTCTTTCCTTCTTTCTGTTTGTGCTCTCTGCGATGGTTCCCTCCACTGATTCCGGCTATTCGGAAAAGGATTACGCATTGGCTTGAGACGCATCCCCTTCGGATAGTTGATCTCGTTCCTCCTCTCGGCTGGCGCCTCCCATCGGACTGTGCAGCTCTTCGAGACGTGTCCAATTATGCCACAGAAACTACAGAAGTCGGGTAACTTCTCATATTGCAGCACAAGCATATTGGACGCTCCCGGCGGTATTTGAACCCTTTTTAGGGGTTTCAGTATGTCAATCTCACATCGGATTCAGAGGAATTCACCGATCAGTTCCCCGTCCTCATCCCTTTCCACATCAATGAACTTTCCGATCGCGTTCCCCACATCCCGGGCTGTCTCCACGTTCATCTGATCCAGTGTAGGTTTGTGCGCCAGAATCCAAAACGGGACCTTGTCGAACACCATGTCCGATGGAACCACGTCACCTTTGGATTCCTGGAGCGCGAGCAAGCTGCCGTCGATAATCCACGGCTGCGTCTCGAAAGTCCTGTTCCTTGATCCAATATTCGGAAAAGAAAATTGGAAGATATTTTCGGCTAGGGTTTTTACCTTGAGATCGGATCCCAATCTCCACGCCCTAGCGAAGCATGTCTGTATGTCCTCCGCCGGAAATCTCCTCGGCGCCATCAGTTTCCCGATCAGGAGCTTCCGGTGATCCAGCGTTGGCGGCCGCGGAGTTGCTTGCGGCGGCGCCCTTCTCTCCTCCTCCGTGAGCGAGAGCCCCGAGTACAAAGCTGCGATTGAATCTGCGTCAGTCATCTTCAATACCTGATCCGATCACGTTGGTTGCCATGAAAACGAGCGAGATATTGCAGAAAATTTCGTTCCCGTCGCCGCAAAACCTAGGGTTTAGGTTTTAGGAGAGAGAAAGGTCATTTCTTAGTTTTGACATGGTTGCGTTGATTATATGTTGTGAAGCTAAATAATACCAATTATTGATCATGTGTACTAATCAATACCAACTATCAAATTGAAATAGACTTATCTCTACCTGACTGACATTCGGTAGTAGACTTTTAGCGGGCATTTACTAGCACTAGAAAGGACTCATTTTTCCTTTTTCTTTTATTATCGTCACATTGGCTTTTTTCAGGCATCTATATGTTAATTTAACACATCTCTGGTAATAGATCACTTAATTAATTAAGTTGCATGTAATCCGCCATTCTGATATTCTTCATTGCTTATAGAGTTTAGAGAAATCATTATTAAAAAAAAAAACCGCTATTGTAATTTATTTATTTTTAAATAAAAAAGGGTGAGAAAGTCTTGGGTGAGACCTGTCTTTGTGGAGACCAAGAGCAGGGGAATGAGCATTACTGTTTCTGCTTGATCTTTTAGTCAGTTTGTTTGATCTTTCAATCAATGTCCTTGAGTATTTTTGTTTTGCCTTGATTTTTCAGTTAATTTGATCTTTCGTTCAATTTGCTTGATCTTTCGGTCAATTTTCTTGATCATTTCCTTGGTCAATTTCACCAATGACAAATTCAATCAAGGAAATCGGCGGGTTTAAAGCTCACCAACGACAAATTCAATCAATAACAGTCTCATATAATCTTTGTCTCATTTGAGACAATGAGAATTTGCCAAAAAGGGTAACAAATTTTATTTTATTTTTTTGAAGGTAAAAAAGAGAGTAACAAATTTGTTCTTTGATTAACGACTGCAATGGCCACTGAAATTTTTACTTAATTAACGAAAATAACCTTTTGACCAGATAAAAAAGGTTCCAAAATTTGAATTGTTCATTAAATGTCCGGTGCTCGACAAATGAGGATATACATCTGACCCGGTAATGTTGTCCAAAGATCCTTAAACCATGCAAAGATGTAGTAAACTCTCCTGCAAATGGGTCAAGGCTCAAAGCTCGTCACCTTGTGTAATTAGATTATTTCGGGGTCACCATTTCTTAATGATACTACTGTATATATGATCTTGCTTAATTCTTGTACCTAAAACTTAACTTCTACATATATGCATAAGTTTTGCACCATAAATTAGCAGATCATTTTCATTAATTAAATTACACACAGCTCCGGCGTTTCATCAACTTCCTGCCAACTACTCAGGCACCAACATTCAGCTAACAATAATCACACACAAAGTCCCAATTTATCCGAACTTTTTCGATCCCTCTTACATATGAGTACTAGTATTCATGTGGCCACTTTTCTCTTGTTGTTGTACAGTACTAATTTCATCGTCCCCGGCACATCGCAGTATCCTCCGATCCCATTCGTCAGCATTCAAGGAGAATGGAACATGTTACGTGAAAGCATCGGCATTTCCGCCATGCATATGCAGCTCTTGTACAATAACAAGGTCGTCATCTATGACCGGACCGATTTCGGCCAGTCTAACGTTTCTTTGCCGGGCGGCCGGTGTCGGTTGGACGACAACGACACGAGGCTGAAGGTCGACTGCACGGCCCATTCGGTTCTCTACGACGTTTTCAGTAACGACTTTAGGCCGTTGATGGTTCAAACCGACACGTGGTGTTCTTCAGGAGCCGTCATTCCGGACGGAACCCTGATCCAAACCGGCGGTTTCAATGATGGGGATCACGTGGTTCGAATCTTTGAGCCGTGTGATGATGGAACCTGCGATTGGTTTGAGCTTCCAAACGCATTATTGAACAGAAGATGGTATGCATCTAATCAGATACTCCCTGGTGGACAAATCATCATCATTGGTGGAAGAGGGCAGTTTAACTACGAGTTCTACAATCCTAGGTCAGCTTCGGCGGTTCCTTTCGGTTTTCTTCGAGAAACGAGGGATAACTGGGAGAACAATCTGTATCCATTCCTTCATCTTCTACCAGATGGTAATCTCTACATTTTCTCGAATACGAGGTCGATTTTGTTTGATTACAAGCTGAACAGGATAGTCAGAGAATTCCCTCCAATCCCTGGAAACTATTCTAGGAATTATCCAAGCTCAGGCTCGTCGGTTCTTCTTCCAATCGATGAAAACGTCGGTCCAAATCAAGCCGAGGTCATGGTCTGTGGCGGCTCGGCTCCTTCTGCCTACAACGACGCGAAAGTGGGCGTCTTCTACCCCGCAAGCTTCACGTGTGGACGGCTCAGGGTGACCGATGAATTTCCGGTCTGGGAAATGGAAATGATGCCCTTCCCTCGGGTCATGGGAGACATGCTGATCCTTCCCGATGGGCGCGTGATTGTAGTAAACGGTGCCAGTTTAGGCAGTGCCGGTTGGGAAAGCGCGCGAAGCCCTGAGACAAGGCCGTTGATATACAACCCTGGTGGAGCAGAAGGAAACCGGTTCTCAATCATGGAAACCGCGGCTAGGCCACGGTTGTACCACTCAACCGCCATTCTCTTGGCTGATGGAAGGGTATTGGTTGGAGGAAGCAATCCACATGTCTTCTATGACTTCGGCCCTGAGCAAGAATTCCCAACCGACTTGAGCTTGGAGGCCTATTCTCCACCCTACTTGGCATCCATATACGACCAAGTGAGGCCGGAGATTGTGCAAATCAACAAGGTTATAAGCTACCAGAAGCCATTTTCGCTGAGTTTCACGGTTGCGAATTTCATGGATTTTGCAGATTTATCGGTTAGGATTGTTGCTCCATCTTTCAATACACATTCATATTCTATGAATCAGAGAATGGTTGTTCTCAAGGGAGTTGAGGTTAGTTTGGTAGCTCCCTTTACCTACAGTTTAACCGCGGTTGGACCATTTGCGCCTGAGATTGCACCACAAGGCTACTACATGGTCTTTCTTGTGCACTCAGAGATTCCTAGTTCCGGCGTTTGGGTGAGTATTACTAACTAGTGACAAGAATATTAGGTCTCAGCAACTCCCTTAGTCAAATTTTCCTATATACTCCATGTATGTTATACCATCTCTTGGGATTCGTATCCCAGGATTATTGTGCATCTTGAAATATAAGAGTGTAATCTTTTGTTAGATAAAATAGGTTAACCTACTATTCTCCAAATTATTTTATATTGATTTAAGATATATTTATGTTAATTTAGTTATCCAACAAAATGATGATTCCTATAGACAAGTTATAATTTACATAAATAGTCAATTTTCAAAATTAATAAAACACATCATGATTACCTTTTACTTTTGTTAATCCTCCGCGTTGATGGAGATGTCTTGACGCTTTCTGTACTCTCGGCTAGGCATATTACACCTTCATCATCTCCTTGTTTTATATCTGGAAGCATATCAATGATCACGTCACATCTCTCTGGTAAAAGAAATCCTTGAGCTATCTCATCGATCGTAAATAATTTTCCCAGTTAACCATCGTTATTATTCTGAAGCAGTTAATCAATTGTAGTAAAGCTGGTTATCCTTACTTAATAATATATATACAATTGATGAAAAAAATGCAAATTCCTTTATTTTTGGGATTTTAATACTTCTCAACTCAAATCCTTCTTTAATTTGTAACTTTCTATGGTTTGTGCTGCAGGAAAATGGTATTTGATGGATTAGAGCAGCAGTGGTAATAAATTGGACAAAATAAATCATCAAGGATAATTATGTTCGAGAAGAGTTGAGAGCATCTTGGTGACACCGTACTACCATAAAATTATGGTAGAATGAACAATAGTTCATGTGTTCATGGCAAACAAAATTTAGAAACACACAAACAAATTTAATAAACACATAAACTATCGTTCGTTCTACAATAAGCGTATGGTAAAACGGCCTCACCCAAGATTTTGTAATTATGTTCGATGAAATTTGACGAAAGCTTCAAAATAATTGTCCCCGATACAAGAAAATAAATAATGATACTACCACTGATATTGTTTTATTGGCACAATACTATTCATCGTAGTTTATGCTGTAAGTTTGACCATAAATTTGAAATAACATACGAGTAATGATATTCATGTATGATATAGTTTTGCATTCTCTTAACACATTTTTTTAAACTCAAAATTTTAGATCTACTTAATATATGTAACTAAAGTTATCGATGGTCAAACTTGGCGTTAATTTGTTTTTTGGTTGCCAATAAAACAAAACAAGAGGCAATAGTATTGGTTGATTACAATTTGGAGAGAAATTTCTTCAAAATTAAATAAAAATGGTGAGATCCATAATCAATATATTTTTTGGCAATTAACCTTGTAGGTTCAATCAAACTACCGCGAGCAAAATATTAATAGATGAAATTTATCCGGAGAAAATAAAATGGGTGTTATATTAGTCATTTCACGTGATATTTAAAAGACAATTAATTGTTTAAGCCCAAAAAGATATTAACCATCACAAAAAAAAATTTATGATAACACTACAATGATCGAATCTGATACATTGATCCTATACTATTATAATCTAATCCTACTCTATTATAGTCTACTGATCGCATATGTCAAGTGGTTGAGGTCCTCACCATGCTATTACACAGGGTGATGCCCTGCAGTACTTGACACCGTTGATGCAGCTCCCGTCACTCGATTGAGCACGCCTCATACGAACGAAAAGTAAAGACTTGAGCCTGTGAACTAGGGAGAAATGCTTGAAATTATGCCTTACAGGAAAACCTTTGTTGGTGGTACAGTTATGGTCAATGGTAAACTCTTTAGATTCATTCTCGTTGTTGCTATTTATATATGTGTATTCGTTGGGTTTTGTAGTTCTATTTGCATGCATCAAGATTTTGAATATTCTGTAGCTACTGAGTTGAATTATTAACTGCTGGGAAAAACCTTTAGGTCGACACATTGGACAATTATCGTGAAGCTTATGATGACATTCGGGAATAATTCTACATATTGATGGAGATGTCTTGACGTACTCTCAGATAAGCATATCACGCATTCATTGTCTCCTTGTTTTATCTATCGAAGAACATCGATGACCACATCTCATCTCTCCCGTACGGGGAATTCTTGTAGAGGAAGAGCTATCTCATTATAAATACCCCTCCCATATATAGCCAATATCTGAAAAGAATTGCCGATTAAATATTCCTTCAATAATTGACTCATCATAATCCAGAAACCTCAAGTTGAACATCGTGCACAATGAGAAGGCCAAAATAATCCACACCCCGAAGTCTTTGATCATCACCATCCTGAAGTAATTGATCAATTGTAGTAAGGTTGATCATCATTATTTAATATTTATAGAATGGCTGAAAAGTTATTCAAACTCCTAACTGGTTTGCAGGGCCGGCCCTATAAGTTTGGAGGCCCGAGGCAAAAACTAAAAAATGGCTCGTATATTATTTCTCAAGATACTAGTTATTAAATCATCTGGACCTAATTCAATTTCAAAAATAATCTAACATAAATAGGCCCAAATCTTTACACAATAATTTATTTACTCCTACAAATTAGAATTTATTCTTAAATTTGGGCCAAAAACACTAAATTTTGAGGACTTTTTTTACTCCAAAATTTGGAGGTCTGAGGCTAGCATTTCACATGCTTCACCAATTGGGCCGGGCCTGCTGGTTTGAGATTTTTATACTCCCCAACTCGAATCCTTCTTTAATTTGAAATTTTCTGTATTTATTTTTGGTTTGGAATTCTAATACTTCTCAACTCCAATTCCTGTTTGGTTTGGAATTTTCTATTTTATTTTGTGAATTTAAAACAATGACATGGGTGAAAAGTCAACAGCCTATCATGATATTACTTAATTGGTGAATAGAAAAACAAATTACTTATTATATTCTATACACCTCATTATGAATTAGCGGCAACAAAATACTTATCATATTACCGGCAAATTGACACAATAATAGACTCTCAGATTCCGGGATGACTGAATCTAACTGTAGCAACCCCAACCTTATTCCGTTGTTGGATCCCCACCAAGCTGGTTTAGAACCTCCTTGTTTCCTTATCATTTGTTTCATATGCATCTACATCTATGAGAGATTCCCTAGGATTATGTTTATCCTGTTAAATCGACGTACAAGATCAGATGATCCAGTCACTCAATCATATTGCACACTGTCCACATCAATTGATAGAATTTTACCTCAATGCTATTGTGTGAATATAAGTCTATCCCCTTCATCAGCCTCACCATCACTAAGTTTTCCCCCGATAAATGCTCGCATCTCCTAACCAGTTTAAGGGTTAGGACATCTAGAATTTCGAGTTTAGGACATCTATCAATTTAAACCCCCGAAATTCTTCTTGGCATCGAGTTTTGAAGAAAAAAAAAACGGATCTCGATCCTTTGTACGCGTGTGAATTTGAGTTCATCTTTAAGCAAAGCTGCTTTAATCCTAGATGTCCATTGTTCTTTAGAAACTTTCGTGGGATCTAGATCGTTGACATCTAAGTTCAACAAAAAATTTGATCTCACTGATATTAAACCTCTCTTTAGTCCCTGAAATCCTCAAGAAAGCAAAGGGTATTGATGTAGAGCGAGATGTAAGCGGAATCGTTGATTCTAAGAATGCCCGGAGGTTGAATTTAATCTTGATTAGCATCCAAGTTTCCGTTGAGTCTTAGGCCCTGTTTGCTAAAGCTTTCAGTTCAGTTCAGTTCAGTGAAAATGTAATTTGATGAAATTCAGGTTAATTAAGTCATGCCGATTCCATTTTTCAGTACATTAATTTTCAGTTCAGTTCGCACAACACAAAATAAGCTATAGCAAACAGGGCCTTAGAATGCCAGGAAAATTAGAGTGTAAACTGAAAACTAAATTTACTATCTCAAATTAAAGATGATGAATACAATCATAGAGAACTATATTGATAGCCAAATTCTAAAGTTAAATGATTCTAAATCATCACTGGGAAGGTAAATATATATATATATAAATGGTAATGAAAACTTGTAAACCTTCAAAAGTCTCAAACCTAATGTTTTTAGGTATCTTCCAGCTAAAATCTTTCAATGATTATTTTTAGAATAATTCAAAGAATTCAAAAATGCTAGAGCAACTAGGTCTGCAATTGGTGCACATTCTGATTAAAAGAAATGACAGCAACAATATTAAAAAAAAAAAAAAAAAACATAAGTCAATTACATGAAACTCCTGGGCTTGTGATCTCGTAAGAGAATCCCTCCACTTAGTTGGATTTAACCTTAAAAAACTACATGAAAATCATAAATTAAGTAGAACATCGTATCTAAATTAAGTATTCCAGGCATCCCAATTACATGAAACTCTTAAAAAATGCCTCAACTTAATGTCCTCGATGCTTCTCTTAAAAAAGGCTGGGGCTCACTAAATGTTCTCGATGCCTTTGTGATCATACATCATGCATGCTTTCAGCCAAATTATAAGTTGTAAATGTAACGTGAACAACTATTTTAAGTAGTTTCATGTAACAATTAGATTAGTGATAAAAAAATTGCTTATCACAATTATACCTTGTCATAGACGGATTTCAATTTAACAAAGTCTAACACCAAACAGCAAGTGATCTCTATAATTGGTGATGGGCAAACTTTATTTTCAAGTGGATGCAATTTGCAAAAGATCGGAATACCCATTTTTTATCTTAATGTTACATTCTTAGTCGGATTCTCAATATTCGACTTAGAAGTGAAGCCTTATATTGGTTGGCATAAGGGTGATTGGAGTGTCTATTGGTGGTGGTGATAGTGGTTTTGAGGTGAGTAATATATGTGATTAATGTTGCATATTTGAGGGTTTATATTGTGCTTTTATGAGATTAATGTGCAGTGTATTTTCCCATGCAAGAATGATGGATTGCGGAATTGGAGATTTTTCAGAGCAAAATGCAAAAGGATGGAATTCTGACGGATTTTTGGAGCTTAAATTAAGTGGAATCACTGAACTCTTTATTCCCATGAGGTTTTTAATGAAGTAATGATTTTGATCCAACACTCGAGAAGATGCGGAAATAAAGAAGAATAAAGGTCGAATAAGTTCATAACAGTTAGGATTTAGGGACGGAATATATTGTGAACGCAGTGGATGAACTTAATATATTCCGTCATTAGTATATATTTTATTTTATTATAACAATAAAAGGACATAAACCTGAAACATTAGTATGTGTGAGTTACAGTTTGGATCATTAGTGTGGGAGTTACACTTTTGGGATATTAGTGTGTGAGTTATTATTTTTATTAGCGTAACTCATGGAAATTGGTTATGGTGGTCGGTGAGTATATTTATACTCTTGGGGTGAGCTAAATGAGGCATTAGATAGTAGG
This sequence comes from Cruciata laevipes, assembly GCA_963678965.1. Taxonomy (NCBI): domain Eukaryota; kingdom Viridiplantae; phylum Streptophyta; class Magnoliopsida; order Gentianales; family Rubiaceae; genus Cruciata; species Cruciata laevipes. The sequence goes on along the minus strand of OY787634.1, from coordinate 19,723,512 downwards.
AATTAGTTTTAGTTAGATATTATTAGTTAGGGCTTAACATTGTTATGGAGATCATTGGCGGCCGGCGGGCATAACTTCATTAATAACATTGATCTGATCTTATTGCGCGTCATCTGGTTTAGTTTTATTTCTTTTAATTTATTTAATTATGAATATCTAGATTTTTATTTGGCTATTTGAATGATGCATGAATCGCTAGTTTGTGAGGTCCAAGTGTTTTTACAATGATATCCTCATTCTTAAGTGTTCTTGGATGAACTATGTCTGCTTTTTGAGTATGATCACCTTGAATCATGTTAGGCTAAAACTAAAAAAAAAAGTAGTAATTTTCTATGAAAAACAGATAACTGATACAGATTATAATAACAGGAATGTGGAACAATAAGCTAAACAGTCATTACTGGCGAATACTTGGGTGATTGTTATATCGGGTCCTTTTTGTGCTTCATGCTATTAAGATGTATATCTAGTTTATCACATACTTGCTAGAGACGCCTTAATAAGAGAAGTGGTTGGTTTAGCAAATACTTGTCGACTACCAAGAATGTAAGAGAGGATTGGGGTGGTTTGATGCCCTATAACCGATTGATTTATGGATGTTAATATATTATTGTGCCAAGGATCGAAAATAAGTAGCGATGATTTATTTGAATCTGCATGTCTTTTATGTGATTTTTGTGTTATTTTAGTATTTAATTTAGTTTAGTTTATTTTTATTGATTTCTTAATTAGTTGTTACAAAAATCTTTGCAAACTATAATGCATGGTGGCATCACCAAAATTTGATGTTGGAAAATTGATATTTTATTACTGCGTTTTCAGTGAATTTGACCCTAATCACTATTGTCCTAATTTATGATTTTAGCGTATTGCAGGAATATTTTGTGATTGAACGATCCACTACTAAGCTAATGCAAAAGTAGAATTTTATGGGTGGCGAGGGATAGATATTACACATGCATCTTCTAATAATTCTTTGGAGAGAGAAAAAATCACTAACCAAATTACATCACCTTAGTGGATAGTAAGTGTAAAGAGCCATGAAAATGTAAAACTAGGTTGAAACTGCGAAAGATAATTATAATTAATTAAGTTTTCCTTTTTTTATAATTATGGCTCACCTTGAATCCTTTGCAAATTTGTTAAGACGGCTTGGAGTGGGATGAATTTGTTAAGGTTATTAATTCAGATCCTGAATACTATCCTACTCAATCAGGGAATCCTACCACTAAAATGGAAGAGAGAGGACAGTAGGATTAAGGGATTAGGATCAAGACTGCTGGTCATTTGATTCAGCACTGTCCTACAAACAAATGCTGATCCTGAATTCCTGATTATGACATCAAGCGGCTTAGACCTCCACCTGGCATACCAAAATCCATGCTACGATAAAGGTTTTTGTTTTGTACTAATGCACCACCTGTTTATTTCTTGTGCCTGTTTCTTGACTTAAGATACACGTGGATTTTCCAACATCAGAAAGTATTATATTAATATCAAGATTCAAGAGCTACAAATTTTGAGAAAAAAATATCATTTGTTTTTATAATCTAAAAAGGAATCGGGGTAAAAACTGTCCATTAATTGTGCAACCAATGTAATGTACATCCTGACCTTGATAACTGATAAGCAGGAAATTTCTTAGCTAGGAGTCCTTCAACAGGTGCCTCTTTGCTAGAAGTCCTTTAACAGATGCTATCATGGAGCTTATAGCAAAATGTCTGTTATCATGGATCTAATTCACTGTTAAATTGCCATCCAGCCTCTTCAGAAGGATGATCAAAGTTTAGCAGGAGCACTCTTAGCATCCTTTCCGCAGCACCTAAAAATACCAACATGAGTGAGTAAGAACTGAACATCTCAAAATAGGGAGGGGAGGAGGGAGGCTCGTGGAAACAGCACTCAGAAAGAGATGAAGCAGATGATCACAGAGACCTCAGCACTCTGATTAACAGTAGATCAAGTAAACTTTGACAGCTAAGAAGCTATCCAGCCTCCTCCCAAGGTTCAATAGTGGAAGAAAATTACCTCTTGTATAACTTCTTCGAGCCACAAGGACAAGGTGCATTCCTACTTATTTGTCCACTCTTAGCAAGGTTTGACCGTGCTACATCCATTGGAGTTGACCCCATTAACTTTTGCACCTATAGTGAAGCAAATGCAATGATAGAGCTGAGTTGAATAACTACCAAACACAGTGGCAGTTTTACTTTCAATACTATATATGGATAAATACCTGATAATATATCATGGGGTAAAAAGTAAAATATATAAATAAAATTTCGCTTATCCACTGAAGCATGAAAATTCAAACAGATGACTTTTGACTAGAATATATCATTATCAAACTTCATGTGTAAAGCTCGAACCGATGGAACCAGTAATTACCCTATTGCTTTCCCTATTTTCTCTTGATTCTACTTCCATATTTTATCAGTTATCAGAAATGGACTTAAAGGTCATACCTATGATGCTTTTACACATCCTTTCAAATATGTGTAAATAGCAACAAGGTTTTGATTTCTTGTTGACTTAGTCCTTAGGTGCTTCAACAAAGTGACAAATTTCTACACAAATCAATAGAAACCTACCCAGCAGATGCAAACGAAACCTACTAAGCAAAAGACCATACTAACATTTTGAGCTAGCGAACTCCAGTTAAAGGATGAACAAACATCAGTAACTAAAGGGCCAGAAAGAAAAGGTAAATAATTCCTGTTGCAAGGGAGGGCGGAAGAACAGTTACCTCAGCCATACTTTTTGGCATGGGTTTTCCTTCTTCCTTCAACTTCTCAAGTTTTCGTTGAGCTTCTTTGGCCCAAGTAAACTTTGACAAGGCATTCTCTACTTCTGCTATGGTGCAATTACATTGCTTTGCTGCCTCTTGCTTTTGAGCAGTAGAGAGGTTCTGCATAATTACTAACATAAGCATGATCCAAGAATAGAATTGAATTAATTAAAAACAATTTGCTGGCTCACAGAACAACTGAAAATAAATCAATACAGCCTGTTAATCTAAAATCTCCAATCACATACTCCCAGAGTTTACTTCATAAAATGTCTTAACCAAACATGATAAAATTTGACAGTAAAATACAATTGCATATACCTTACAAATATCAAGTGTTAAAAAACAATCCATAAAGTAAACAAACATTAAAAGCAAACTCACATCTCCAGTGACATCGAAACCCCCAAGAACCCGAATAACAGCCTCTTGCTTCTCAAAAGAATCAGAGAACGTGACCTGACTGCTTCGACCCACCATATACTGCTTGAACGCCCCGACCTTCCTCGCTCTGCTCAGCTCATCCGCGAAACCTGCTCCACATTCCACACACAGTTTAAAAAATAGCATAGAAAAAGTCGAATAAAACACCAATTGACAGCACGTACGGAGGAGGGTGAAGGATTCGGAGGGCTTGGAGGTGGCGTCAGGGGAAGGTTTCTGGCCGGTGAAAGCCCCTTTAATCTTGTCCACCCATGAGGCCTGGAGAGGAGCGGTTGAGGAGATCCACCGTTGCTGCGGCGGAAGAAGGCGGTGGCGATGACGAATGAATAACGGGATTCTGGGACGAAGCATTTAATTGGTTTTTTAAGAATGATTACGTGAACTACGAAAGATGAATGCAGGAAGTGGTTTTACTGACAGAGAAGAGAAAAGTGGGGGTTTCGCGTGGGTTTTTCTCTGCAAACCGAAGAATACGACGTCGTAGCTACATTTTAATTCTCATTTCACGATCCTTCATAAATTTGCAACATTAGTCCATCAATTTTCAAAAATGACAATTAATAACATCAACTGTCCCTAACATTTTATCAATTGGTATTGGCACAAAATATTTTTCACGATTTTCTAGAAATGTAAAAATATATCAATCGTACATAAAATATAATTTAATAATATATTTATATTATGGTCCCTAACATTTTATCATTGGTATTGGCACAGAATATTTTTCACGATTTTTAACTCAAATTCATAAACAAAATTATATTTGTATTATTAAATTTTAGTGCTTCAAAATTTCAGTAAACATTAAATTTTATTTTAAATCACCTCTATTTTGATATGCAACCAATTTAATCAAATAATTCGACCTACGGCCGCTACCTGATCTCTGGAGTTTCCCAAAAATTACTTGGAAATATTTATAAAGAATGAATTTGATCTCTAGGTATATTTTATGAATTTGATATTGATTAAGGTCCCGTTTGGTAACGAGAGGTTTGAAGAGCGTTTAGCTTTTTCATCTAAATATGGATAGTTGATTAGTCAAACAGCTAGTTACTGTGTTTGGTGAATAGCTTTTTCTACGTAGCTGTTTTGGTGAAACCTCTCGTTTCTGAAACGCTGAAAAGAGCAGCGTTTACAAAAACTTCATTAAAAAAATATTACAAAATATCTTTTTTATCCCTATTTCTCAAGAATTTCCTTTTTCTTTATTTCATCAAAACCTCAATATTTTTTATCTACATGACTTTTTGTACGAAGGCAACCGTACAAAACATTAATTTTGTATTTATTTAAAAACCTCAATAAATAAATAAAAAATTTATGCAAGAGTATAAAAAATAATAAACCTCACATAAATAAATAAAATTAAAGGGGCCACACATTCATGTTTAATCTAAAAATAAATTTTAAACAAATATAGGTATAAACATTAATAATGAATAATTTTCAATTTTCAAATAACATAAAAAAAACAAACATATAGTAATAAAAATATTTTTCAATACTTCAAAACAAGTAACAGATAAAAAAAAATATATATATATAATGAATTGTAATAATGTCTATTTTAGTCATTTAACACAATAAAACAGCTAACAGCTAATTGTTATTTACCAAACACTCATATACAAACCGCTAGTCAAAACGCTAGTCAAAACAGCTAATTAAATCCGCTAACAGCTGGTGGAATCAGCTAACAGCTGAATGCCAAACGAGGCCTAAGATTGAAATTTAAGAATGAAGATTAAATTATAATTATAATTTAATAATTAGAGTTATTTTTGTAAATTTACAATTAATAGGATCCACAAATGTGGATCTGCATTTATACACACCCACTATTAAATTATTTTTACTTATATTTATTGGCAAAAAAGGTTAATATCCTTTTTTGTCTAATTTAATTTAGATCACTTATGTTTAGTTTTGCTAAGTTCCCTCCAATTTGGGTTACCGATTGAGTTTTGGGTTGAAGACATTGAGCTTGTGTTAAGTTGCTGACATTAAGATTTGGAACGCCGGTGGTGAAAATTGAGTCGTTGAAGTTTGATTGTTGGCATTGAGGTTTCGATTGCCATGGTGAGAGATCGTTGATGCAGTTGTGAGCCAATAGAAATAGGTTTTTTCTTTTCTTTGTTGATAACAAAGAAATAGGTAATTGGTACCCATTGGGTAATGGAAATTACTACCACCTCTGGGTACTATAAACCAATAACGTCTGTAGGCTTTTTAGTTTAAGCATGTAATCTACTAGTGTAAAACTACTGAAAGTCTCGAATTTGAGCATCAGTGTAAATATAAGGTTTAGCCCTTATAGGCTTTTGTACAGGAAAGAATTGATGACATTCTCCACATAAGGTCACAATTGACATAGTCTAGCCATAAAACACACATACAGCAGTTACAACATCTTAAAGCACATTTTCTAACCTACAGCAAACATCTGCATATTGAAACTATACGCATTTCTACTCAATTATCATGAAAACACAAAGTAGGGACCTTACCAACTGAACTTGTAATCCTGAGAGCTCATCCCTGTCTCGACGGAATCTGACAGTCCTCAAAATTGGTGTCACTAGCAGATGACTGTAAGCAACATGTTTGGAACCAGAAGATCAGAGTTGTGATGACAAGATGTATGTTTCTCGTTTGAATCTGCTGCACAACTGTTTCAAATCTTCGATCGCTTGAATTCAAACCAAATCTCGTAGTGATTGAAAAGTAAACTATCATGAGTGCGCTTTCCTACATACACAAGCCCCAAACCGTGTAGCTTCTTTGTACATTCTTCTCCCCCAAGTCGTGTGCAGAACTTTATATTATGTGACACAAATATTCGACCTTGTACAGGCTTTAATCTGTTTGCTAACTTCTCCAATCCAACCCAAACAAGTTTATCTGGTATATGAAGAAAAACTGCACTTGCATATATTAAATCGTAGAGGCCTTTATTCCCAAACTTGCTAAATTCCATGTCTTGGCCTCTGATGATCAGAGGACGCTTATGCAGCAGACCTTGAGAAGGAAGCTCATACCTAAATGCAGCCATTAATGAAAGCTCGTCTCTTTCCAAGCAATGAAAATGCTCAGCATTCAGATATCGGATAAAGTGCAAGCCAACACGTAGTGTCCCACATCCAATCTCAAGAACACGTGAACCAGGGGAAAGGTGGACTGACTCCGCTAAGAATTCAAATACATCCCGGCCTCCAGCCCAAGGCTCCCCATAGTTGCTATGGTGCTGTTCTACAAGTAATTCACCAGGACATGGCAGAGGAGTATGGCTTTGGTTCTCCCCTTCTGTTCCTTCATAATGTGATACACCCTTGAACCTAAACATCAGGAAACGATAATTCAACCACTCATAGATATGACACTAAAGAAATGACAGTGTAGAAAGATTTACAGCCTTCTATCAATACACGGAAAATAAAATCTGAAATATACCAAATAAATGAGTAAAAGATGCATCATACAAGGTCTTCGACCGTTTTCACATCTCTAAAAGTGACTTAAAGTGACTAAAAATCTGTGATGAGTACAAACAGAGTTCAGTCTACACTTTGCCTTTAGTAATGCATAATCGAGTCATCCATGTCCATTATATACACAGCATGCAAAACCCATAAATTGTTGGCCTAGCCATCATAATACATGTGAAATGTCACGAGATGCGCACTTAAGTAACTTACCATCAAAGTACCCAAGTGGGTAGCTCATATTTATGATCATATATATTATCTCATGAGAAAGGCAACAAGAAATATTTTGCAGTTGGAATAAACACTAATGTTGCCAGAGTTCAAGGTGCTTTTTAAAATATTGCATATTCAGATTATCAAGGATCAAGTGATGTGCTTTCCGATAAGATTATTACAGAAAGAGTCTAGCCTAAATATGTTTACGAACAGCAAAATCATTAGAAAGTCCAAGCTGTAGTCATGCAATAATTTGTGTATTGGCTAAGGTAACTCATGCTCAACTGGAATGAATAATGGCAAGTATTTTGAAATCTGTTCATAATAAGTCCAATGCACGAATACATTTTGAGACCTAAAACTTCCTCAAATCACATATTAGGTCAGATCCCATCGTAAAAGGTTTATTAGTCAATCTTTGATGCATCTATTTCTGCATTTCTAAACATATAATTTTAATGCCTACTTTAAACTGGAACTAATAAATAAAGCATCCAATCTTGATAAAATGACTGAAGGAACGTTAAAGGACCTTGAGGCATCTCAAAACTACTCCAGCTTCATTAAAGTACTGGAAGTTTATTCTCATAGCGGAAACCCCAAGCACCTTGAGCATAATCATGAAACAGTGGTATCTAGATCAATACATTACATACTGGTAAATTAGGCAGAGAACGGTGCTTTTAATCTATCAGCCTAAACCCCATGCAATTTTGTTCGAATTCTATTGCCTTTAAACCCAGTGCAATTTTGTTCGAATTCTATTGCCTTTAAACCCAATGCAATTTTGTTCAAATTCTATTGCCTTTAAAAGCTGAAAATGATAAGCATCAGATTCCCCTTTTTGCCACACCAGAATATACTAAGAAGTATCTACATTACAAAAAACAACACCTCTAAAAATGCATCCCCCAAGCCAAGATCAAGAAAACTGCCAACAAGGATAACAGCAACAATTGAGCTCACGGAATCTCGACAATGACACCTATTGGAACGGGAATTATATGACAAACCACAAATGTAAGCCTAATCGGATGCTTCAAACACAGAATAGTAAAAAAAACGAGTGAAAGGGGAAAGGAGTAGTTACTGAAGGAGATCTTGGAGCTGTTGTTCGCGGGTTCGAGGATTGATGCCTTTGCGGAGCACATTGTCGGCCATGTGGAGCCCATTAGCATCGATCTGAGTCTTTACCCACTCTATATCATCCTTTGAGGTGGAGATCCGCCCCGGCGACGGAGCTTGTTCGGTTGTTGAATAAGTGGTGGTGGTGGTAGGGTCGGCGGGGCAGGAGCATGGAAGAGGCGACGGAGAAGGGGATGTGAGGACGTAGAATAGGAAGATTGCGGCGCCGGCAGCGGCAACCACCAGTATCGGGAACTTCGTCATTACTCCTTTCAATGATGATAGAGCCATCTGCTTCACCGGAATCTCAGTTTTTCACGTTTGCGAAACCCCTTTTATAGTCACTGCGATTCATACGTGCCGGGAAGATCCAAAATCCAAATCTAATTGGTGTGAAATTATGAATTAACTGTTCAAGAATATAATACCTAGAGCTGTCGATTCGGGTCTAAAGGTCGACCTCGGGTTCGGGTCTAAAAATGTTCGGGTCAAACGGGTCGGGTTCAAACAGGTCTAAAATATCTTTTCGGGTCTTGTCGGGTCGGGTCGGGTCGGGTTCGTGTCGGGTTGATGTCGGGTTGGGACTATTCATCGGGTCAGGTTGGGTTCGGGTCGGGTTTTATAGGGTCGGGTTGGTATCGGGTCAGTTTTATTTTCGTGTCGGGTTCGGGTCAAAATATTATATTTTGACAAATACTCATAATTATATTAAATTTAACAATTATTCTAACTTGTATTAACACTTCGGTTAGAAAGAAACTCTAGTTTTAAATATGAATATTAAAATGTCAATAATCACGATGTCAGTAATAAATTAAATTAACAAAAAATATGATATCAACAAGTACTCTATTTTATATTAACACCAAAATAACATGAAATGAAATAATTATTGGGTTGATTTTGATATTAGAATTGGGCATATTTGATGGGCTAACTTTTGTCTTAAAGCCCCAAACCCCAAAACTCAAAACCCACTAAACCCTAAACTCACCCACTAAACCCTAAACCCACTAAATTGATGTAATTAATCGAATTGGAAACCTGCTTAACTAACAACGATAACTAAATTGAAATAAATTTACCGAAAATTAATCCTTAATTTAGTTTCAATAAACACTTAAAAATAAATTTAGTTACTTCTAAATATTACATTTAATTTAATTTTTTTTATAAATACTATGAAATAATTTATATTGAATTTTACTAATCAAATGGCAAACCTTACTTGACTTTCCATACGTAACTGAGTTTTAGTGCTAACACACTAACTTAATTGTATTTAACTAACCAAATGTCAATTATTACTCGACTTTATTCAAAAATTAATTAAGTTCAATTTAACTATACAACTGTTAACCATCACTCAATTTATAATAATCAAGTAACTTATATTTATTTAAAAATAGGGATTCTCTATAAATTAGTGATTAATGTTTAATTTGTTACTTTCGACAATTAATGAACTTCATTAACTGACTTTGTTTACTATGAGTTGAATAGAAATAATTAAAGGTCAAATAGTATATTTAAGTAGTATATTTTATAAACGAATGTAACTAGTATATTGTATTTAAGTAGTGAAAGATCAAATATTCCTTGATTATTGAGTTTAACTAGTGTTAGATCAAACTGACTTGATTTTCTAAAAACACTAACAAGTAAATTAAAATTAAATAATAAAATATCAAATCTTAATTGAGTTTCTATAAACACTGGAACTAAATTGAGTTTCACTACATTCCCTTATAGTTCAATCCAATTTTATACTTGATGAGTTAAAAATTGTATCGTCGCCAGAGATTATTCAATTTAGCTCAAGGCATTATGACGACATGATCTTCATAAAACAAAAATGAATTGAAATAAATATTAATATACACAATATACTGAATTGATATTTTTATACTTATATATATATCAACTCTACTAGAGAAAATATGCTCTTGTAATAAATATATTATTTTTTACTGAACAATTGCTATAATCCACCAAATTATTCCTATAATTCATTCAACAAATTGCAGTGATCATAAATATATTTATAAACATTTTTATGGAAAGCAAATTGCAGTGATCATAAACATTTTTACACCAATTCTATTACTACTGCTAGTTCATTAACTTAATTTTAGAGTTCGGGTCATTTTCGGGTTTGTGTCAAATCGGGTTCAGGTCACTTTCGGGTTCGGGTCATTCTCGGGTTCGGGTCGGGTTCGTGTCGGGTTAAAATTTATTCGGGTTCGTGTCGGGTTCGTGTCGGGTCGAATTTGACCTAATATTCTCGGGTTTTAATCGGGTTAAAAGGTCATTCGTGTCGGGTCAGTCGGGTCGGGTTTTTCGTGTTCGGGTCTGAATTGACAGCTCTAATAATACCCAAACTTTTCTAGAGAAGGGGAATGTTTTTCACTTAACTATTCATATATCATTTTCTTAGTGACTAGCTCAAGTGCTGAACTATAACCTTAAAATTTAATGGATAAAACTTGGAATATTACCATATGTTTGATCTGGATGGATTCATGATAATATGTAATTTCAAAATATTACATTTTCATAATTTATAGTTGCACACAATTAAAAATATTAATGATCAAATATTTTTGAATCGATCATTAAAAGTTGTACTGTGCAAAAATAGCTTGTATAGAGGAAATATGTAGATTAATTTTGATAATGAATCTGATACAAGGATCTTAATATATGCTAATATAATCATACTTTTGCCTAATCTACTGATCCCGTATGTCGACTGGCATAGGTATCCGCTTGGCTTTGAGTGGGTTTGAGGACCCCACTTACACCCGCTGATGCAGCTCCCGCCACTAAGTTGAGCACGTCTCTTGCAGATTGGAGGTGATGGAAACTTGAAAGACCAGGAAAGAAATCTCATCCAGCCCAATTTGAATTGGGGGAGTGGGGGTTTGAACCCTGGACCTCTCCTAGCCAATGCAAAGCCTTTGGTCACTTGAACTAACCCAAGTGGTTACTCCCTCTGTTTCACTCAAAACTGCACACTTCTTGGTTTTTTTTTTCAAGGCATGTTTAACATGATTTTGGCCCCCTTTAGCTTCAATTTCTCGTTCTGCCTCTAACCACAGGTTTATAGCATCATCGGGAGTAGGAGATGTGCCCAGTAGCACACTTTGATTTGTTTTTGTGTTTGTAAACTTTGTTTGCCATAAGTTGTTTTCTTCTGTAAATGATCGATCAAACAAAACTTGAAAATATACAAACAAATCTAATAAACACATTAATTATTATTCGTCCTACCATAAAATTGCATAAACAATTGATACGTACACATTAATATCAAATCTGATTATCACCACAAGGTGCGGGCTCACTATACTTCATATCCCGGAATGGTTGGTGGCAGATTGGCAGTCGCACTGATTTCCGCGATATAGTTCTTCTTTGTCGTTGCAGAAATGATACCCCTGTGTCAGATTCGCAAATGGTAAACACCCCATGTGCTATAAGAACATCCTTGGCTGTAATTTAACAGATCTGGAAAATCCAGCTCAAGTTAAGAATATAGTGTTGAGCTGAGCTGGTACAGATACTAAAGAATTCAATGACCAGACTTTAAGGAATAACTTCTCCAGCAAAATAAAATGTCACCAAAAAGCAGATGGGATCCTCTACGCAAATATTCTGCGCCAACATTACGCCAAAACGATGCAGCTTATTCTTTTGGAATAAATTGTTTCGCATTTAAACCTTTTATCTGTTGAGTTAAATGTTTTACCACTTCCACGGTAAGTCTGGATTATTTTTAACGCTCAAATTTTAGTTAGTTTTTAATTTTATTAAAACTTATGATAATACAATTAACGCTTAATTAAATTTCTTTTATATAATTAACAAAAATATTAATTATTAATTAATATCTTAAACTCATATATATATATATATATATTGATGGATGAACTCGTAAGTAATTCACATTTTTATATAAAATAAATTAAAAAAATTTATATCAATTATACTTATTCAAATAACAATATTTATATTTTAATCAAATAAACGGATAATCCTATAATCATTTTATGGTATTAAATTATGTACATTTTAGATGTTGTGATAATATTTTGGTACAATAGTTATTCTAATTCAATCAATTAAAATTTGTTTATTTATTAGTAGATATTTTATATATATTATTTCTATTATATTCTAACCCCATCAATTAAAATATGTTTATAAATTAGTTGATATTTTATATACAATATTTTATTATATTTTGTTTTTTCATCACATCACATCACATCGGTGTATATGGAAAAAATGGTTAATAATTTGCTCAACTTAAAGTCGCTCCTTTAATCGAGTCAACAGAAACAGATTGGTTAATATCCTTTAATCGAGTCAACAGAAACAGAAGGCTGTAAATTTAATACGTAAAACTATTTACTCCAAACAAATGGGTAATTTACTCAAAAAAATGTGCTATGTCGTTTTGGCGTGATATTGGCGTAGAATCTTTTGCGCAGACGATCTCAACCGCTAAAAAGGTTCTCTGTCTAGACTTCTATTACACACTCCTTCAAATCCGAGCAGAGTTAAGAAGTTTTGGTTAGGACGAGAATAGATTACAAAACATACAAAGGATCAAATTTCCCCAAATGTAACAACCATTACTTTCTGTGTAGATTACAAAGATACATATATAGTAACGGCTCAAATTTCAAACTCAAACCAAGTCAGATCCTAGAAACAAGTCCTCCACTGGATCCCCTCAAGCTATATACTGTATAAATTTACACACTTGAACAAAAGCCCGTGACAACTGATAACTCCTTTCTAAAAATAGGAGCAAAAAGGAAAAGAAGCAATCTACAATCACAGTGAGCAAACCAGGTATCAAAAGCCTAGTGTCAGCCAGAAAAAGGGATTAGAAGGAAATTGATGGTCCGGTCAGCCATTAAATCATGTCCGACATCCTTCTTCTGTGGTGAAAGACAGGGACTTTCATGTTGGGATTAGAAGGAAAACTTGTTCTACCTGGAGTCATGGCAGCTGAATTGGAATGTAGAACGTCGCATTTTGCATCCCCCACTATGGAACATGCTGATTCTTCATATCGAGGCTTCTTATTTGAGCTTCGTAAAATCGCTCTAAATCGAGGATCTGAATAGCTATTGGACTGAGAACCTGATATTTGCATTGAACTTTTGGTCTCTGATCTGAAACTTCTTACACTGCTAGTAATCTTTCTTTCTGCGGTGCTCTTCCTCTGACGACTAGCAGCCGTGGAACTCATGAAATGGGGTACTGAAGTTCCATTATGTTTTGTTACAGTTTTGCCAGAAGCTCTAGGTGTTGCAAGCACTTCAACAGGAGCATCTTTTTGACTTTCAGGATTCTTCACTTCTTCAAGACTTAGACAAGATGGTGCTGAAATCGTTTTATACTCAGCTAGCAGAAATTCAATCTTTCTAATTTGTTTTTGAAGTTTTTCACTCTCTTCTTCAGCTTCTTGCATCTCATCTTCATGTTCAGAAATTTTGTTCTCCTTTTGCCTCTTCAACTCCTTAAGTATAAGAGATTCATAGCATTAGTAAATGATCAAAGACAGACCTAAAGTTACTATTAGTGAACACATTAAAGCACATACTTCTGAAAGTTCTCGACTGAATTCCACTGCTCTTGCTCTCTTGGCAAAAGAAACTGAACAAGTTGTTTCCGCAACATCCTCTTCATATGGACTAACATGGACAAACATCATGACTTTTGATCCATCACCTAATGTACACGAATACATAAGAACTCACAAAGTTTTATAAGATGCAATATGTGGAAGCTGAACTTGAATGCTAAGAGGTGTACATTCATCTTATGAAATCCAAATAGTGATTTCAGTTTACCTAAACAATCTCTGAGGATTTGAGTCAACTTGCTGTTTCTGCACAATGAAGACATATCGGTGTGGTATATTTAGTTTCACACAAACTGCATTATATTGACTCAAAAGATGAAAGACACCTAAACTGAAGACATACCTGTATGGTACATGTCCCTTCTTTCTTCTAAGGGCTGCAATAACATCTCCTAAAGCCGAAAGGGAGAGATTTATTGCCCGCCCTTCATCCATTGTTTGTCCAGTGGCTCCGGTTTTCAGCAACCGCTCACTGCCACCAAGATCAACCATCCACAGCTTGCTTACTTCTGTTTTGGCTCCTGGTGCATCCCCGACACGGTATATGGTAATCTTCGTTAAACTAAACAAACAAACTAAACAGGTAAGGTTACTATTAAGTTGTAGTGATAGAACAGAAATCAATGAATCTCCAGATAGAGCCAAACCCACCAATGCGATCTGCTTGATGCCTCATTCACATTAGTCCATGAAGTAGATCTCACACGCCGCCCTTTATTATACCACCAACTTGCTTTTGTTAAATTTGTGATTTGCACTTCTGTGAGTCCTTCAATCTCAACCAATCCTTTCGAATTAATTTGAATTGTGGGATTGCTGTAAAAATATTAGCCAGTGTCCAAAAACATCAAACATATTATGAGATCAAATGTAAGTTAGTATAGAATTATGCTATGTGAGAATAATTACCATCTTGATTCAAGATATGATTTGCTTTTCTTAGGAGCAAGCAAGTCTCTCAGACTGCCTAAATAGACTTCCACCATACTAATGGAAAATGTAAATGAAGTAGAGTGTACTGAAGATGCCTTGCCTAATAGTTCTCTTAGAACACAGGGAATCAGACCAGGGGAGTCAATTGTCCCATCCTATACAAAAATGAAACATTGTCTGTTATGATTCATTCGTACAAGCCCATAGCAAATCAATAAATCTAGTATGCTCACCATGGTGAAAGTCTTGCCTGTACCAGTTTGTCCATAAGCTAATACGCATACATTGTGGCCATCCAGTGCAGATCTGAGAATGGGCTCAACCTCAGCAAATACATCTTCTATACATTGATGATTAAGGTAAGAAACACTCAGTAAAATTCAATTGAGAGCACGAAACGACCAAGCAAATCCAGTTAAAAAATAAAGATTTAATACTACCTTGGCATGCTTCTTGAGCAAAGACCTTATCGAATCCAAATTCTTTCCTTGTTCCAACATACTTGATCACAATTTTCTCTTTTTCAATGGAAATAGGCTGTTGAATCCCCCTCTTAACAGTTAACGGAAATGGTTTCACCCGACAAAATACTCGAATATTACCTATAATTGCAAGACATTTCTCAGAGGGGGGAACTAAGCTGAAAAGGATGCATATTGCATACCATAAAACAAAACCAATCAGGCAATAAGTAGTAACAGAACTGCCACCTTTCATGTCCAGGATTTTATTCAATGCAGCTCTTCTTTTTTCATCCTGGTATGCCATTTGCATCTTCAAAATCTCAATCTCTCCTGTAATAGTAAAGACCACAAAAACCAGGCTCTGATCAGGAATCATCAGATCGTACATAAAACCATTGACATTTTACAAAAGTTTACCTTCTAAATCCCTCATACTCAGTTCAAGCTGATCCTTCTCCACATCCTCTGAATTGGGATTCGTAACCCGAATCCCACCATGGTCATGAGGTGAAGGGATCTGATCTTCCTCGTTGAAAACATACATATTTCACAGAATGCTCTAATCTTGTCCCAACAAAAAAAAATCCAAATTTCGGAAAACCAGAAAGCTAGCTGTTGGCTCAAATGAAAGGCGGAGAAGATGCAAAACTGAGCATGCTCACATGGAGAAACAGAGCGATCAGCCAATGAAAGCAAGCTCTTTTATGATTCGAATAAAAAATGGAGTAAAACAGAAGCTATCCCAATCCCAGGTTTTAAGCAATAAAAAAACAGAATGACAACCAGATCGTCAAACACCCCATTAGAATGAATTATAAAATGATAATCGCAAGGCCAGGCAGCAGAAAACACACTATGATTGCAGAAATGGCAGGGATTTCTGGTTTTCTTCCTGGGCTTGGGGGGTCGTTGCCGGGATGTTTTTCCTTTCACATATTTTGGGTGGGGGAAATGCAAATCATGCAATGATTGATTACTCAATGGAGACTTTTTGTATTAGGAGGCAGCGGGAGGTGGAAAAGTGATGTACACCTTCCATTCAAAAGTAGTATTTTTTCACGAGAGAAAAAGTGTTAATAAACCCATATTCTTCCGAAGTGTAATAAAATAAATGTAACGAAACTAAACTAAACTAAACTAAAATAAAAATCAATATATTGAAACAAAAAATCAGCTTGTTTGAATTAAGCTGAAGTTCATAAAAGTGTAATTTCACTAAACTGAACTAATTTAGAGATAAAGCTCAAAGGAGGGAAAATTTATATTAAGTGCGTGAGACAAATCTAGATTATTATAAAAGTGTAACAATTCTATATTTATTGTTAAATGTTTCATGATATTTATATTCTTTAGCACTTCGATTTAATTAGTTAATTAAAATTTATTCAATTTAGTTCAGTTTAGTAAAAATATATTTGATGAAATTTATTTTGATTTACTTTGATTGTTCCCAAAATTTGATACTTGTTTTCTTACTTCAATAAAGTTTAGTTCATTTTGGAACTAAACTAAAGAGATGAACTAAATTAAATTGAGTTGAACTAAAAATAAATGTAATAATTGAATTTGGAACAACAAAAAATTAAGCTAAATTTCATCAAATTTATTTTTAGTGAACTGAGTTGAAATGAAATGATTAAAAGTACACTAATTAAATTGAAGTGCTAATTTAATGAGAACAAGATCGAAGAAATGTTATTTAAAAAATGAATTTTTAAAGGAGAAAAGAATATAAATGATATTTTTTAATAATAAAATAAAGAGTAGAAATGGCATGACGCCCTTAATAACAAAGAGTAATTCTCCTGTAAGGCAGCCTCACCCATGAGGCAATGCTAAATAAAGAAAATTTCATTGATACCACCTCATCATAACTCACTACCACCTCATCAAACCTCGACGCCACCTCATCAAAACTCGTTGCCAATATATCAAAATATCACCTCATCAAAACCTCGGTGTTACTTCATCAAATCTCACCAAAAAGAGGGTTTACTTGGTCTTGCCTCTTGGGTGAGGCTGCCTCATCCAAGAATTGGTCAATAATAAATATACAAATGTACGATACAAATGCCCTTAAGAATGATTACAAAGCGTACGATTTAATCCAATGGTTAAGTCGTGTTCAATATTAAGGAAATTTTTACTAATTTTATTCATATTAAAAAAAGAAAAAGAGCTCCCGCGGATCGCAATAATGCTCTATGTGATACTCTTGATTTCTCATGGCACTGATTTCGGGTTGTTGAGTGTCGCCACTAATTCCCAATGAATCCGTAAGCAAGACAATCCATGAAAATGTCCTCTAACTGTTGCTTTAATGGTCCTTCAGCAAGCTTCCGGTTCAGCCTGCAAAGGAGATGCAGATACAAAGAAATTGGTGCCTCTAGATTGGTTGCTTCCCCTGATGATGCTCCATCCAGCAGTACCTAGATTGCAAGTTTTCTAAAGAGATTCATCCACCATGACTAAGGTGATTTCATTTTCCTAAGGATGACGGTAATTCTGCCTATAATCTTTAGAAAAAGAGTGCACTTCTTGTGAAATATGGCATGTGTGCTTATTCCCAACTCCTCATTGTCTTTTGGACACCATACATTTGGTTATGGCAAGATTGGCACACATATTACCTTCCAAGAAAGTACCTTCCATGGCTTTCTTATTTCTTTGCATCCAAATCTCCCATAGAAAGAAGTAGAGTAGGACTAAGTCTTTTGAGTGACCAACCTTCAGCCATTGCATCAACCATTTCTCAGAGAAATGAGAGGCCATATGTGCTATATTTTGTCCAAAGTTGAACTCTCTCTGCAGCTGACAAACAAATGAAACTCATCTTCCTCATAAATACCACATCTAGGGCAAGTTGCATCATCAGTGATTTTTTTTTTCCAGTTAATCATAGTGGGTAGAGACCTGGACAAGATTCTCCAAAGGAGCATATTGAACTTGTATGGCACCTTGAAATTCCATACTTTACTCCAGGCCTTCTTCCTTCTGAGGTCTGCACACCTATCTCAGCCATAGCAATTTGATATCTCTATTGTAGATCCATACGAGGGTGTCAGGGACTGAGGGGTCAACATAAACTTTAAGAGTCATGATATGAGGGACATTTTCTCTTGGAAATATGGCTTTTAACAGAGGCACTCTCCAAGTATCCTTTTCCTGGATGAGATGCTCCACTTTCTTGGAAATATGTTATAACAAAATTGACTAAAAAGTGTGCAAAAAAGGCTTGGACGGAGGGAGCATTTAAATTGATGATATAATAAGAAATGTTTAGCTTGATTGAATTATTGAAAAACAACTCGATTTAAATATCCCATTAATCAATTCTAGGTTTAACTAGTTTTTAGAATTATATGTATATGTCCCCTAACCATGTAAGAATGGATTATATTAGTAACTATTAATTCAGCCAACAAAATAGAGTTAAAAATTTTCTAAGCTAAAGTGAAACATACAAATTTGAACAAGGACAATCAATACCCTAATTATTAATATCGCCAGGAAACGAATCCATCAATCAATGATGATATGATCATTGTGCTGGAGGAAATGTAATTAAGCTAAAGTAAAGCATCCACAATCCGTCCAACTCTTCACCGGAATTACATCTAACGACAGTAATCATACATGTCCAGTAGTATTACAGCTAGCTAACGGAATCAAACAGAACAAAAACACAACCGCCAGAAGTATTACAGCGCTGGTCAGGCGTCGGGGTTTCTTTCCGGTCTTTCCGGGTTATCATTTCCCCCGGCTCCAGAGCGCTCATCACCGGTGGTAGGAACAGCAGTTGGACCTGCCGGCAGCGCCTGGACTTGCTGGGTCGAGCAGTCAGAACAAGGACAAGGCTGATTCGTCTGCAAGAACATTTCCATTTCTTGGCGACAGCCTGTCACCCTATCCTGTCCCGGAGAAAAACACGGCCAGAATTAAAAACGGAATTGCAGCAGCTTTCTTGACAACAACAACAACAAAAAATACAGAAAGAAAGGGACGTCTACTTACTCTATAGACCCTCACGTAAAACGCGTTGGGTAATTCCACTTCGCGCTAATCGGCGGCTAGTATCACGGCTGCGGCAGCAACTTCTGATGGAGAAAACCTCCACCAGCTACATACATGAAAACTTAAAGAAAGTAAGAATTTCTTTCGAAATCAGCAGAGTTCATTGAATTGTGTGCGAAGATGAATCAGTACCACAGATTGAGCTCAAAACGAGAAAGTCGAAGGTAACGACAATGTGAACGGTCCGGCCGAGAACCGAAGAAGGAGGTAACCGGGAGATGAAATATTTCCGGAAGTCGACCGGCGTAACAAAGTCACGATTTGCCCTCCGGCGTAACCGCTCCACTACTTTGCCCTCCGTATCCATAACCAGCTCGGCTGGAAACGAGTGTGGTGTCTATATTCCCTGTAGGTCCACCGCTGAAGGTATTCTTGCCTGTGTTTCTTCCTCTTTCGCCGCCACCAATAAACACACCACCGCTAGCAGCCGGTACTCGAAAGTATGCGACTGCACGTACGACACCGATGAGATGATCAGCGTAAAAGTTTAATTCAACGAACAAGAAAATCACCGGTTGAGTAAAAGTGAACACCGGAGTAGTGTCGTTCGACATATACCAGTCGAAATACCAAAGAGTGTGGTAGGCGGTTGCAAGGCTGAAGCGGAAATTCCGATGCCTCTGTTAGGAACTCAAGATTAATATGAATGCATTGAAGGCTATGCTTTTGAAGGAAAGGAAACAGACCTCAAGAATCCAGGTGACGCAGTCCTTCCGGAAAGGGGAGTGACGATTGAAGTTTGTGCCGTTGAGTACCTGTCGGCGTTCAGTGTTGAACAGATAATTGACGGAATGTAATTGAACTTCCCCGATGTCTTCCGGCATATCATCTTCCCTGGCTCCGGAGCTCTCTTCACCGGTGGAATCGAGAACGGGGCTTGCTGGGGCGAGCAGTGAGAACAAAGACAAGGCCGATTCGTCGGTATGAACCCTTCCATTTGTTGGCGAATTTCTGTGAGCCTTACCTGTCAAGGAGAAAGACAAGGCCGGAATTTAAACGGAATTGCGGCAGCTTAAATTCTTGACAACAAATAAAGAACAAAAAAGAAAACATAAATAAAGGGACGAAGTCTAATTACTCTATTGACCCTCGGTAAAACGCGCCCGATAATTCTTCATGGCGCAGCCGGGCGGCCAGTATCACGGCAGCGGCAACAACTTCCGACGGCCGAAAGCTCATTAAATTCCTAACTGAAAACACACACACACTTCAGAGTCAAGAGAGTAAGAATTTCTAGAGAAACAGAGCTCGTTTGAAATGTGCGAAGAGGGATCAATACCAGAGAGTACATCCGAAGTGAGAAAATGATAGGATTCCATTCCTTATTTAATTATATTACTATTCCTTTCTTTATTTTAATTAGGTTATTTGTTATGGTAATTGTTATTAAATATTCCTATTTCCTTTTAGAATGTTATTTCCATAGAGATTCCTATAAAAGGATTGTCAGACTCCTATGTTTTCATCAATTCATCAAATCAATAAACAAATATTCTTGAGTCTTTCGATTCAATTGGTTGTTAGGCTACAAACAAACAAGTCATATCCCCCTGAGGTATCGAACCTCATCATTTGGTATCAGAGCCAGATTGAAAAATTTGATATTTTTTCCCTACAGTCCCCATTATGACGGTGAAGGAATTGGAAGAAGTCACTACTGGCCACGCATCTACCTTACGTGACCATGTCACCCGGCTTGAAGCACTCCAAAAGACTATGGACGGTGTTACCGGGAACGTGCGCCAACAGATGGAAGCGTTCTCCGCATCGATTCAGACTCAGATCCGGGAAGCTTTCGCCTAATTTCAAAATCAGTTTCAGGAGTCTCTGCATAGTCAATCGCAGGTTCTTGCTCATTTGGATTCCCTTGAACAGGCCAGACCTCCACCACTGGAGCCACAATCTAACTCCAACCTGCCTCCACCTCCTCCCCAGTTCGTTATGGCCGTCTTGAGTTTCCGAAATTTGAGAGTATTGATCCAGCAAAATGGCTTTTTCAAGCCGAACAATACTATGCCCTCAATTCGATCCCTGCTGCCCAACATATTTCCATGGCAGCCCTTCACCTTCGCAGCGATTGCTTGGTATCGCTGGAACGTTACACAACTAGGTGAATTATCGTGGATTCAATTTTCGACATCTCTTTGTCAGCGCTTTGGTTCTCGGGAGATTTTGGATCCCATGAGTACTTTGGCTAAACTCTCTCAAACTGATACAGTGTCAGCTTATATAATCGAGTTTGAGACATTGATTAATTTGGTTCCGAATTTGGACAATTTTCACCAAGTCAGCTTGTTTTTGTCCAGATTGAGAGCTGATATTGAAGCTAGTGTTCGTCTTCTTGTTCCGCGGAGTCTGTCTCATGCGTTTGCCTTGGCTATGAATCAAGAGGATGCCATTACTGCCACTCGGAAGTTCCATGCTTCCGGTACCATTCAGCCATCCGTTTTTCAGACACAATTACCAAATCATGTTCATAAGGCGCTTCCGGATAATGCATTAGTTTCGACGAGTGCTAGACGATTGTCTTATGCTGAGCAACAAAAGCGACGTGAGAAAGGTCTTTGTTTCTATTGAGATGATTTTTACAAACCGGGTCATAATTGTAAGTCTCCTCAAATTCTTTTTTTGAAAGCTTCTCCTTCCACTACCGCAGACGTTCAAGTTGGAGACCGGGGATCCGAAGAGCTAGCTCAGAATTATCAAGATTTTCGCCCTTGTTGAGGACAAGCAGTGTTTCAGGGGCGCGGGAATGATAGGATTCCATTCCTTATTTAATTATATTACTATTCCTTTCTTTATTTTAATTAGGTTATTTGTTATGGTAATTGTTATTAGATATTCCTATTTCCTTTTAGAATGTTATTTCCATAGAGATGCCTATAAAAGGATTGTCAGGCTCCTATGTTTTCATCAATTCATCAAATCAATAAACAAATATTCTTGAGTCTTCCTATTCAATTGGTTACAAAACAAACAACCCATATCCCCCTGAGGTATAGAACCTCATCAGAAAATTTAAGGTAAAGACAGTGTGAACGGGTGAACGGGAACCGGCCGAGAAGGAGGTTGCAGGTCGGTGAAATAATCGCGGAAATTGAGCGGTGTAACACAGCCAACTGAGCCTAGATACATCAGTAACCAATCCCTTACTCTGCTCTCTACCCTCATAATCGCTATGGGTAAAAACGATCGCGGCTGATTACCAGGGCGGCTCTGTAGCTGTAGATCTTCATATGAAGGCATCCTTGCAGGTGTTTCTTCCTCTTTCACCGCCACCGATATGTACGCCACCACCAGCAGCCGGTACAGCCGCTCATCATCCTGCACGTACGAGGCCGATGAGATGATTAGCGTGAAAATCCAATTCAATGAACAAGAAAATCAACGATTAAGTAAAAGTGATCACCGAAGCCGAGATGCTCGACAGACACCACTCGAAATACCAGAGGGCACGGTAAGCGGTTGCAGGGCTGAAGCGGAAATGCCTATGCCTCTGCCATAATATTATTCCAGATCAGGGAAAGATTAATATGAATGAACTGAAGGTTATGCGAAACAGACCTCAATAATGAATCTGATGGCGTCCTGCCGGAAAACGGAGTGGTAATCGAGGTTTTCAGTAATTATCTGTTCGCATTCAGCGTCGAAATATGATTGGATTTCCGCGCCACCTCCGGGAGCTTGATGACTGGACATCTTGGATTGGAGGAACAGCGCGGTTATACTATATATAATCTGGAGGTGGTGGCGGTTAGTTCTGAAAGGGAATTAATGGTGGTTTCGGGACGTACGCGTGCTTACGGTTACAGAATTATGTATATAAGCACATGCATTAGGTGTACCTCACTGTGTGTGTGCGTGTTTTTTATTTCTCACTCTTCTTCATGAGCGCGTGTACTTCGGCTGCGGCAGAGATGCAAGGGCAGTTCTGGAGTTTTGCCCAGAGAATTGGAGGAAGGAAAGTAAAGGGAAAAGCTAAATGTGGTAAATATTGGGTCATGGTAGATTTTGTTGTGTTGAGTTTTTTTTTTTTTTTGACTAAATTAATATGCATAAGGTGAAATTAATGAAATGAAGATTCGGTCTGAATGGACAATACATGATCCAATGGTATAGTTCACAATATTATAAGGTTGTTTTGGTTTTGAAATTTGGTGGATAAAATCCAGTGGACATTTTACAAAGTGACATTTTATAAACATGATCTTTTACATATTAAGTGTGATCATTTAGTGTATTATTGTTAATCTTCTCGCTTTCATATATCAACACTGATCTTTTACGTATTAAACATGACTATTCAGTGAGTCCGATTGAGAATTTTTCTTCATAAAAATTTAAGTAAGCTTTAATTTTTTATACTTATTTTAGTTAGTATACGTAGAAATCTGAGTTAGTGTCAACTTAGCATGTTCAACCCTTAGTTTTCTCATAAAGCTAACTCGTTAATAATTTATTATATATTTTAAACAATAAGATAATAGTGATAATGACTGAAAATTTTACCTAAACTAACCCGAACTAAAATTTTGAAATCAACTCGATCTAAATTAACACGGCTAATAATAATGATCCAAAATCCAAAATTTGTTCTTCCCATGTCAGTTTTGTGGATTATAGTTTTACTTAATCTGACTCAACCTAACAAACGAGTCTAGCCCGACCCGACCCGACCCAACCCAATGCAATTCTTTCTGAATCCGACCCAACCTAACAATCAGCACTGACACGAATTTAACTCGACACGACCCGATAAAAAAGTTTTGACCCGAAGAAACCCGACACATATCAACTTGAACCTATCTGATCCGAACACGTAACCCGACACGCCAACCCGAATTGATAAGTAACCTTGGTAATTGTTGAAAATACCAAAACTTTTTGAGACCAGTAAGTTTAATCGGACTGTGGGATTAATAAGGAACCTTTGAATAACTATAACATGGTGATTTATTAGTAAAGTATAGAGATACTAAACTTAAAAATGTGATGTGCGACTCATTGGACATTAGGGCAAAAGACTCAAGTTAAGAATCTAGATAAAAATAGATCAAATGTTCCTTGTGAGCATGAACTGATGATATACGGCCCGTTTCGTACCAAACCGAGCCTACCTCAGATCCGGGTCGGGCCGGAGATGGCCGCTTGATGACAAACAATGCTTGGACGCTTCTGGCTCACGTACCAACATCGGTAAATGGGGGAACCAAACCGTACTCCATGTGACTTGGTTCCCCGAAGGTATAGAAAATGAATCACCCCCTTCTAATTCCTTGGATAAAGCCATCACTATAAATACTCATATCATCTATAGTATCAGGTATGTTCACTCAACTCCACAGATGTAATCATTTCCCAACCATTGACGTACGATATCAGGCCATCAAATTTTGAGTCAACATTCTCATCTAGATTCTTAATCCGTGAGTTGATTGACAATACAATCTCCTTTTTTTTACTAAATCATTCAACTACTATTAACCAAATCTTACTTTTTAGATGCATTAAACTAATAGTTTGATTGAATCAACTATTACAAAATCTCTCATCCAATATAAGCCTTTAGCCTTAAGCGATAACCATTAACCAAATCTTATTTTTTACATGCATAAAACTAATAGTTTGATATGATAATCAACTATTACACAAGCTCTCATCTCATCTCAGTCCTTAGCCTCAAGCATCAGTCAATCTAGTCCTCGGCCTCAAGCAACATTCAACATATTATGTAGCCCATGCATTTCACTTGATGGTCATCCCTCAACTTCCTAGACGCGGCTTTGTGCAACAAAGGGTACAGAACCATTGTGAATCCTTATGAGTGTGGTTGTAGTCGAGCATTTCCTCATAGGAATGCACATAGAAAAAGTGAGGAATAGTCTTCTCCTCGCATGGAACACATCTGAGAGCTCGAAGGCTGGACGACGCGGGGCCGTATTGGCAGTGGTGACGACCTCCTTGAACTGCTTTGTGACCACTTATGGACGACCTACATTTTAATCACATACAAATGTTATTTTTTTTGCAAATAAAAACCTATTTCTTTCAAAAATTCAAGTAAAATACTATTAAATTCACATGCTAAGAGAGCTTTGAAATTATTAAAGAGATGATTGCTTACACCAAAGCCCTAGCTAATGCCGAGTATGCCGAACCTTGTGGTCGCGATTACTAGTTAGAACATCATTAATAAGCCTACTAATTCTAGTAGTTATCTTCTCCATTGCTTTGGGGTAGCTCTCCGAAATTGCTCTCCCAAAGGCCGTCCCCGACATTTTGGAGGCCCTGTGCAAAATAAAAAATGAGGCCTCTGATACATTAGTATAAAAATATATAAACTTTCAAAGAAAGTATAAACAAGATTTATTTGGGGGAGTGTGTCTGGAGAGATATTGAGAGACAACTTGATATAAATAAGCAAAAATTAGACCGTTAAAAACTTGCTTGTTGAAGCCTTGAATATTTCGCCGGTGAAAACTGGCTTTGCCGTTAATTTCATCCTTGGGCAGCGAGTTTAATGAAAGAGTGAGTTATTTTCAAGAAATTTAATTTAAACTATTTGGAAATTGGAATAAATATTGAATGATCTAGTTGGAAAAATAAACCATAGATACGAGAAAATAGAAGAAGATGGCGCAATTTCCTAAGACTGTGATTTTTGAAATTTGAATTGGAAAAGGAAAAGATGCGATTTTGGAAAATCAAAATTTAATTTTCCTACTAAAAATAAATAAACATACTATGTAATACCTTGTGATAAAATTTTGGGGGCCCTGTTCGGCGGAACCGGTTAAATATGCTAAAGGTCGGCCATGTGCTCTGCTCTCCCCATGCCCTCATCAAATTGAATTTTTTCAGTAGAAAATGAAGGAGAAAGCACAAAGCGAATTTTGATGGTTGTAGGAGATACCGAGCATAAAGCATAAGTCTCTTGTATTTAGGAGTTTTGGCGGGCTTAATACCCATCTTCACCTTCCCATATTTGTGATACTTCTTCCAACTTGGATTTAATGTGGAGGGCTTTGATGATATATATGACTCACCAAAGGCTACCACCTTCCAGGCAGCTTCTGAGTCACGTGAGAATGGACTGGAAGGAGGAGTCGGCTGGTACACTCATGTGGGTCAGCTCCCCAATAGTACGGAGTGATTCGCTACATGATGAGTCATCAGCACCAGAATCTTTTGGCAGGATCAGCCACCATGTTTCCTCGTTCTGAGAGGATCCATTGTCGATCCACCAAACTTGGTCCAAAATAAAAATATATGTAATATGTAATACTATAAATATCTTTAGTGCCGCCTACAAACTCTCGAACCAGATCAAACCAGAGTATCTTTAGTGCCGCCTACAAACCCTCGAACCAGATCAAACCAAGATTTCCTTCAATCACCATGTCGAAGAGAGGTGTCACGCGTCGCGAAATGCTCTCTCCGCGAGTACACGTGTTGAAGAGAGAAGGTAATCGCTAAATTTCCATTAACATCGGATTTCCTTATCTAACCCTAATTTCCATTAACGCTTGATTTCCTTATCTGAATCTAGGGGGCGGTTATGAGTAGTGGTGAGAGAGTTTTGACGGCAGTAAGAAAAATTTGAACAAGTTAAACACCCTCATTCACCTTGTAAGGTAATAACCTTTGAACATGTCACTATCGAAAAATTCAGAATTCAATCTATCATTTCATTTTGGAAGCAGTAAAGGGAACAACATATATAAATACAATTACGGAAAACACAATCACAGTGATGATCAATTTCAACAAAATTAACATATACCTCCAAGAACCAATATTACAAGAAGATTTATACATTGGATATTGGACACAACGAGATAAATAGTAAACTCCCTACATTAATTTGACTTTGAAAACTTGTAAAAACTTTTAAATAATTAAACTATAAAACTTTGTCCAGTCATGAATACACATCTAGTGGAAATCCACTATCGCATATATCCCATAGGGGTGTAAAAAACAATATGAATATTTGATGCCATAAGTTAATACTCCACTCGTTCCTTTTAAATAATTGGCAACATCCATATGGGCACTTGAATTTAGGTGTGAGTTTGTTAGACATGAAGTCATGTTTTAAGAAGTTGATCCACCAATAAAGGGAGAGGATAATATGAGTATGAAGTAAAATGTATCCACACATGCTATAATATGCAAAAAGTGTGGTAATAAACCAAAATTGAATTTGAAAAGTGCGGTAATAAACCAAACTGTGTTAGCCTTTTTTGATGCGCATAAGGGTTACCATCAGATACCAATGGCCGAATAAGATAAAGAAAAGACGTCCTTTATCACCAACAAAAGAACTTTTTGTTATAGGATGATGCCGTTTGGTCTAAAAAATGCGGGGGCAACTTACCAAATGATGGTGGATGATGTTTTCGGGGACCAAAAGAGAAGAAACATGGAAGTTTACGTGGATGATATGGTGATTAAGAGCCGGAGATGAATCCATAACATTTTAATTATTGTACAGTTTACATTTTTCAATGCCATTGAATTTGAGCATTAATTCCAATGCCAATTCTAGCTAGCAAACCAACACACCCTTAACTATAACCTAAAACATGACCTTATATATGATTAGTTTATATGAGTAGTGAGTAGTTTATGACAGTAGTTTACGGAATCAATACCAAAGATGGTCACAGCTCAATATGACGCAGTCAGAATAATCAGAAAAGATCCGCCTACACAAATCTTAAAGAACAATAAAGGGCTGCAAGCACAAATCCTAGTTTCTCGTAAACGAGAGAAAAGTTTTCTCAGAATTTTATTGTAAAAGATAATCCTCCAAAACATTACAAAATGTCTTAAATAGTAAAACATAACCCCAAGAGGGTAAAAACGAGAATTCGGAAATAAAGAACTCCGGCCAAATCAGTCATGATTCCGATAGGAATGCACTGGATTTGGATTGGGTCTGATGTATTTCATTTGTGATTTGGCTTGTACTTGGATTTTGATGAATGCAATTCGGATTTGTTGATTGCTGGAAAAAGGCAAGTCTTCTGTGACAGATGAGTTCAAATCAAAGCACGATGAAATGGATATCATTTTATCATCTCGGAAATCGACCCAATTCCGTTCACAATCCACTGATGCATGTTTTCCGTTCACAGTCCACAACCGCTGCTCCGTCGGAGTTGGGTCGATTTCCGATATGATAAATACGGCAAGACCGCATGGCCCATAAAACCATCCAACCATTGCCGCCGAAAACCCATTAAAATGTTGGTTTCTGCATCGAATCCGTCGAAAATCCATATCCGTCGAATCTCAGTTAGTAGTGGAAAGTTCACCAATCGGAGCAAGACGAGATAGTCGCCAGAGGGTGGTCTTGAATTAATCTGTTTTGATCGATCGGACCTAATAAAAATATAATTTGCGATGGTAGTTTCTCCAATACCTGGCTTGGGAGCCCAAAAATCAAGTCTTTCTCGGTGTAATTCTACGGCGAGGTGGTAGCCTATTTCAGGCGGCACCGCGAGGAAGAACACGATGAAAGAGAAGACAAAATCTTCAGTATACTGTAATTAGATTTTAGGAATTTTAAAAGTCTAATTAAAATAATTTCATTAGTTAGTCATGTCTAATCAGAGTTAGTGAGGCGAGTTTATGTCATGGTAGGGGTTAAGTAAGTTTAGACACATGGCATCATGTGGTTGGTGGCACAGAGGATAGTATACAAGAGTGGTATAGAAGATCTGGAGCCCTTCACTAGTGGGATTTGATGCTACTGAAATCCGTCCGTATCCCGGGTGTTGACGCTATCCGGGCTTCGTTCCGAGCAAGCCCGCACCAATCCTGCAAAACAATCCCCGGGAGGCGTCCCGGGGAAGAGGCTCCGACGCGATGATGAGATGGGGATAGCGATGAGGGGAAAACATACGGAAGAAGCTCTTAATATGAAATAGAGAGATATAAGTCACATACCTTGTTTACTGTTTGAGACTAGTATTTAGAGCCGAGCTTTGCCTGCTTGGGGATAAGGTGCAGGACCACCTCCATTGTCATCATCTGTCCTGTTTCTTGTCCGGACATGCCTCTCTCCGGGAAAGATACCACTCTGTTACTTCTGGGCCGCGGGCCTTCTTCCTGGCCCAACAGGATTCTGGGCCAGTATTATCACTAGCCACCCAGACCAGTCATCCGGGTTTCCGCGACGCGGGAGACTGATCTCATCCGCTCCTCCTCCTTTTGCTGCTTCTTTTGGTGGGGCCCCTCTGTGTTAAAATTGATTTCTGACAACGCCGCCCTTTTCCCTTCTGCATTAATCAGTACCTTATTTATCGTGTCATCATTGCTTTTCCTCCTTTTGAGGCAACGTTTCCTGTTCACCTGCCTATATAAGGGGCTTAACCCTCTTCTCACTAGATTACTTTCTTCACA
Organism: Cruciata laevipes; assembly: GCA_963678965.1. NCBI lineage: Eukaryota > Viridiplantae > Streptophyta > Magnoliopsida > Gentianales > Rubiaceae > Cruciata > Cruciata laevipes. The sequence continues at coordinate 19,693,902 of OY787634.1, read as the reverse complement.
CAATTTCCAGACGCTCCGCCTTCTCTTAACAAGTAAGCTCTAATTCTCCTTCTTTGCTTCTTCCGCTCCTCTTCCACCATGAGTTCCCCGCGTATTACTGCTTCCTCTTTAGATTCCGAGGGGGTTCAAAACCAATTTGAAATTCAATTCCGAACCCCCAATCCAATTCCTTCTCCGGGTTCCTCCTCGGGTTCCCATTCTGAGGCCTTCAGCACCTCCCAAGAGCTAATCGCTCCGGGTGTGCCGGCCCTAGGAGGAGCGAGCTCATCCCCCACTGGGCATTCCCATCTCCCCCGGGAGGATCAAGATAGGGAGGCCTTTGGTGAGGACGTTGGCGATGATGCTCCCCGGGGTCCTACCCACGGGGTGAAGCCCTCGGGCCATCGGTTTTTTAATCACTCCGGGCCTCCCCCTCCTTAGATAGGGACATTCTAGATTTAGTGAGACGCTGCTTCATCCCTTTTCTGTTGGATGCATCTTTATCCAAATTACCCCCGGGAGTGTCCGAGCGGGTGTGCCTTGCATTCCCCGGATTCACTTCCAATACGGGCTCAGCCTCCCTTTTCCTCCTCTGTTTATAGAGATTTTCAACTTTTTCCGAATGGCTCCGGCCCAACTACACCCCAATGGGGTTGTACTAGTGCTGGCCTTCTTGCTTAATTTTGCGAGATGCCACGTTCCCTCCTCTCTCCTTCTCTTCCGTTCTTTCTATGCCTTGCGACGCGCTCATGCGTCCTTCCCGAGTGTGTTTTCCTTTGTAATTCGTTCCGGGACGAGGAACTTTGTTAAGGGTAAGCCCAAATCTGCCAAAGGGTACCTTGCGAAAGGTTTCTTCCGCTGCGACTCCCGGGTGTATCACATGCCCTCTTGGAACAATTCCCTCGTCCCTGAAGATAAAAAACCCCTTTCCTCTCTTCCAGTAGTTATTACCAACAATCATAACCTCCTCCGGCTATCTCCCCTAGACCTGGATGCTTTCTTTAAGACTGGGAACGCGGGCTATTACTGGCCTCGCGGGATATACCCTGAAAAACTTTTTACCCTTCCACTCATCTCCGCTGTGTGGCCGGCTGGAGGTGCCTATTAAAGGCTCCTTTGTTTTATTTTGATATATATGTGTTCCTCGTTCTAATTTTCTGTTTTCTGGTTTCAGTTCAGCCTACTCTACACGCGGACGTCACGCCATTCGTTGAGATGGCTTCCGGGGGTGATAGTCAGCACGGAACTCCTCGTCTGGGGCTGGTCACTCCAGCTGAGCAGCAAGTGGCTCCTCCGCCCGGGCCAGATGCTACCGAAAACCCCGGATTTATTCCTCAAGGGGCCCACCAGCAACGATCTCCTTCCCAGCAGAAGGCCCCAGGGTCCTCTCCTACCCCCGGGAGGAAATCTTTCGTCCAGCATCCAACTTATAGCGGCGGGGCTAGTTCCCGTTTTAAGCGGCCGCTGTCTGATGATAAAGAATCTCCTCCGCGTTGCCGCCAGAGGTCAGAGGGTGCGGCTCCGCCCCCATCTCCTCCTCCTCCTTCCAATACTCCTTTACGGGATAATTCTCAAGCTATCCCTGAGGAGAGGGAAGAGGTATTCTAATCTTGCTCTATCACTAATTATCTTATCTTCCTTTTTTTTTTTTTTTTTTTTACATTTTCGGGTAGTCTTACTCCTGTTTGAATTGTAGAGCACCACTTTCGCCGACTCACTCCTGGCGGATTCCCAGCTGGCTGAGGCGCTCAACCGGACGTATTCTAAGTACAACGCGGGTTTGTTTGCAAAAAAGGAGAAGGAACTCCGCGATGCCCGGGAAAGGTTAGCCGGGCGAGATGACCTGGAGGCCCTGCTGGAGGCTTCTCAGAAGAAGCTAGCCGAGAGGGAGAAGAAGCTATCGGAGAAGGAAAAGAAGCTGGTTGAGGTGGAGAAAAAATATTCTTCTCTCAAGAAGGAGAAGAAAGATGCCCAGCTCGAATCCCTGGATGCTGTGGTTCAGAAGGTTCTCCGCTCTGCTGAGTTCGACAAGAGGCTAGAGGGTATCGCCGCTGCAGCCAGTGCGGATGCCTGCCATGAGATGTACCGCAGTTTGCGGGGTTGGCTTCCGGGGCCTGCTCGCCTCGAAGCCCAAGCCTCATACTATCGCCCCAAGGTAAGCGACCTGCTGAACCACCGCTGGAGATCCCTCCAAGAGGAAAACCTAGAGAGCCTAGTGTCCCGGCTATGGGATTCGCTGAAGATGTCCTCCCGGGTCCCTTCCGCCTCAGACATTAAGAAGGCCAAGCTCTCGGAGATCGACGAGGTTGCTATTCCTGACCCCGGCCCGGAAAACTTCAATGCTTATGGGGTGGTCCCGGAGACACCTCACTGGGTTGAAAGTTATCAAGAATTTTGCGCTGTACCTGACAACTTCGGGTACCGGGCTGTCTTCGAGGAGAAGGTGGGTGGTTACCTCGTGGGGCTTCCGGAGGGGCAACATGACTTGCTATACCATTCCCGGAAGTCTACCCGGAAAGTGGGGTTCCCTGAGTGCCCAGAAGATAAGCCTAAGGTGGATGCTCCTGCTTACTGTGGTCCCAGCTGGTCTGATGCGGACGTAGCTGAACTGGAGAGGAGGTGGAAGAGGGCCCATGCTACCCCGGGAGAAAGAAGCTCTGCTGATGTACTCCCCTAGACTTTTAGCCTAAGTTTTTTTTTGTAATCCTTGTCTTATTTTATAACTTACCTCCCCGGGAGGTGTTTGTAGAACTCGGCCTCGTGCCCATTTTGCTTAATACAAAGTTCTACATTTAATAAATTTGTTATCTTTTGTAGACTGAGTGCTATTTAGATGGAGATCTCCCGCAAGGACCCATGCATTTTGTATTCCCTCATCCTAATTGTTCTTCTGGTACCTACTTCTCTCTCCCCCGCGCTGGGTGTCTCCAATGTTCTTTCCTTCAAAGGAAACTGGTCCACTGCGGTTTGGAGGCAACCAGGCAAACCGGGCCTTGGTTGAGGCGGGGCTGGATTGCTTCCTTCAGGAGTTTGGAACGATCCGGGTGCTGGTATCATTCCTCAAGGCAACTGAGGCCAAGTTTGGGTCATTAAACCAGTGTTTTGACCTTGCTTCCGACCATATGCGGGAAGCCCTGAATTCTCATCAAACCATCGCTGAGTTAAAGGCCCTTCACGACGATTCTCAGTGTCGCACCGCCAAGGAGTTGGGTATGGTGTGGGGCGAATTAGAGCGGGCGCAAGAAAAACTTTGGAAATTGGAGATCCGTTCTGCTCAGAACAGGCTTCTCTGCGACTTTGAGAAGGAGAATCGGTCCTTTACTCACGGGAATAGGGTCCTCCAGGATGCTCTACTAGTCACCCGGCTATCCTACCACCTCTTGGGTCTCAAGAATGGCTTAGTTGGGGTGTCTCCTCTTACCGATATTCCAGCCGGGGTTTGCAGAACGATTGAACGCATGGAGGCTAACCCGAAGAAGTTTGGTGAGGGAGCTCCTAATCATAAGGCCTATCTAGACGTCGTGGAGTGGCATAATAAAATAGCCACGGGAGAAGCTGAGCCCTATCCCTCTAGCCTTCGCCGAGTCCCTGCCCCGGTGGAGGTGGATGTGGCGTATGAAAGATACGAAGATATGACCGTATCTATTGACCCGGAAGAAGTAGCACGTCGGATAAGACGCATCCGGGAAATTGCCGATTCTGGAGTCACCACGAAGGGAGTTAAAACCGTTGAGGGCACCCGCATCAGCCGGGAAGAGAAGGGTAAAAGTGTAGCGAACTTGTTTCCTAAATACAAGTTTGTTACGTCAGCCGGGGTAAGGAGGATGCGCCTGGCGGAGCCGCTTCCAGAAGGGTCCGTGGTTGTTCCTATCCCCGAATTGAACGAAGAAGACGCCGCGCAATTGGAAGAGGAACTTGCGTGGAATTAAACCCCGGATGCCCGCTTTGCCGAAGACCTCCTGTCTACTCAATTCTTCGGATGGGGTTTCCGCCCGGGTAACCCTGAGGGTGCTTCCGGGTCAGGTCCCAAGTGGGTATAGTAGCAAATAGATAGGAAAACATGTATGTAGAATCCTATGTTATTGTTCCTTTGTAATGTAATAGCATACTCATGCGATTTGAAATTTAAAGATGACTGAATAAACATCTAAGAAATTTTCAGAAAACCCGTCTTTTCATTAACTCTTTTAGTAAGCATTACATCATCTGGTCCCCGAGCTTCATTCAAGATCCGGGTTCATTCTAGCGGGGCACCCGAATGGGAGCTACCCATGGGTTCCCCTTACAATCCTTCCTCTCTAAGCCCAAGACGAGGCCAAACGTCGGGACTTTCTCTCCGGGCATATTCATGCTTCCGGGGGGCATATCCATGCCTGGCATATTCATGCCTTAGCAGCTAAGGTTCTGCGCGGGGCACTCTACTTCCCATAGAACCTTCTTAGGTTAGCCACATTCCATCTCCTGGGGATTTCCTTTCCCTGCTTGTCCTCCAGCGCATAGCTCCCTTCCGGGTGTGCCTCTTTTACCCTGTACAGCTAAGGTTCTGCGCGGGGCACTCTACTTCCCATAGAACCTTCTTAGGTTAGCCACATTCCATCTCCTGGGGATCTCCTTTCACTGCTTGTCCTCCAGCACATAGCTCCCTCCCGGGTGTGCCTCTTTTACCCTGTACAGCTAAGGTTCTGCGCGGGGCACTCTACTTCCCATAGAACCTTCTTAGGTTAGCCACATTCCATCTCCTGGGGATCTCCTTTCCCTGCTTGTCCTCCAGCACATAGCTCCCTCCCGGGTGTGCATCTTTTACCCTGTATGGCCCTTCCCAGTTGGGTGCCAGCTTCCCTTCCGGGGATTGGTGGCTCTTATCGTTCCTCCTCATCACCCAGTTTCCCGGGGTAAAAACTTCCTTTCGCACCCTTCTATCGTGATACCTCTTTACTCGTTCCTTCACCTTTGCTTCCTGGAGTGCCGCATTCTCTCGCTTTTCTTCCAAAAGATCCAAGTCAAGGCGCCGTCCAGCATCCTCCTCCTCCGGGCGCTGGAATTGGGTTCGAGAGCTCGGGATCCCAATCTCCGCGGGTATCACCGCTTCGGATCCATATACCAGGCAGTATGGAGACTCTCTCATGGCCGAGCTTTCTGTGGTTCGGTGGGCCCAGAGGACACTGGGCAGCTCCAAGCGGGTTTTTAGGCCTTTGACAATGGTGCGGTTGGTAACTTCCACTTGCCCATTTGCTTGGGGGTGGTACACAGATGTCAACCTTTGCTCTATGCCATACTTGACACACCATGCTTTGAAAGGGTCATTTTCGAACTGTGCTCCGTTGTCTGTAACTATGATTTTTGGGATACCAAACCGACAAATGATGTTCTTCCAACAAAACTTGACACAAGTTAGCCCCCGTATGTTGGTGAGCGGCTCTGCCTCCACCCATTTGCTTAAGTAGTCAATTGCCACAATTACGTACTTGGCTCCTCCCGGGGCAGTGGGAAATGGCCCCACCAAGTCAATTCCCCATCTGCTGAATGGCCAAGCTCCTGTGACCCCAATTAACTCCTCCCGGGGAACATGGATTAATGGCGCAAAGGTTTGGCATGACAAACATTCTTGGGCATATTTTTCCGCATCTTTGAACAACGTCGGCCAGTAATATCCCAGCCTTAAGATTTTTCTAGCCATTGTGTGGGCTCCCTGGTGGCTCCCATTAGATCCCTCGTGCACTTCCCGGATGAGGTGCTGACCTTCTGTCCTTTCCACGCATTTGAACAGAGGCTGGAGGTATCCTCTCTTGTACAACTCCCCGTCTTGGACCACATATTTCGGCGCTTTAACTCTCAGCTTCCGGGCCTGCACCTTGTCCCCCGGGGTGATGCCTTCTTCTATGTATGCCCGCATGGGGGCGATCCAGGATTCTTCCTCATGTACCATCATTACTTGGCCGTTCTCCTGGTTGCTCCTTCTTCCTAACACCTCCACACACAACCTTTGGTTAGGCTCCGGTTTTAATTCTGAAGAAGCCAACTTGCTCAGAGCATCCGCTTTACTGTTCTTCTCCCGGGGAACCTGGACCAAGTCAAAAGTTTCAAATCCGTCTATCAGAGGCTTTACCATCTCCAAATACTTTTGAAGGTTTCTCTCCCGGGCTTCGTACTCCCCTTTTACCTGCTGCACCACAACCTGGGAATCGCTGTGTGTCGTGATAGCTTTGATGCCCATCTCCCTTGCCAACCTTAATCCTGCGATCAAAGCCTCGTACTCGGCCTCATTGTTGGTTGTTTTGAAAACGAACCGGATCGCATAGGGGTATTCCTTTCCTTTCGGGCTGACCAACAAGACTCCCGCTCCGCTACCTCCGGAGTGCGCCGAACCATCCACATACAACTTCCAAGCCGCGACTATCTCCTCCATTTCCTTCTCCTCATGTATCCTTGCTTCTGATTCCACCAGGAAGTCTGCTAGGGCCTGCCCCTTGATGGCCCTTCTTGGTTCATACCAGATTTCATACTCTCCCAGTTCTATAGCCCATTTCATCATTCTTTCTGATGCATCCGGCTTAAAACATGACTTGTTTAAGCGGGTAATTGGTGAGGACTACTATGGAGTGGCCCTGGAAGTAAGGCTTAAGCCTCCTGGAGGCATGCACCAATGTCAGGACCAGCTGCTCCAACTTAGTATACCGGGTTTCTGCCCCCCGAAGTGCCTGGCTAACAAAGTAAATCGGGTGCTGTTTTCCCTCCTCTTCTTTGATTAGCACGGCGCTTACTGCCTCCCGGGATGCCGCTATGTATAGAAAGAGCTCCTCTCCCGGACATGGCTTCTTTAAGGTGGGCAATTGCTGGAGGTGCTCTTTCAGGCTTTGGAACGCCTTTTCACATTCCCCAGACCACTCAAACGCCTTAGCCTTCCTGAAAATGTTGAAGAAGGGCAATTTCCTGTCTGCTCCTTTCGACAGAAATCGACTGAGAGCCGCGAGGGACCCGGTTAACCGCTGAACTTCCTTCACCGACCTGGGGGAGGTCATCTTGTCTATGGCCTCTACCTTCTCCGGGCTAACATCGATGCCCCGACTTGATACTATGAAACCCAGGAACTTCCCCGCGCCTACTCCAATGGTGCTTTTGGAGGGGTTCAACTTTAGGTTGCTCCCTCCAGCTTTTCAAACATTTCCTCTAGGTCGTTTAAGAAAGCCCCGTAAGCCCTGCTCTTAACCACCATGTCATCGACGTATACCTCCATGTTTCTTCCCACTTGGTCCTTAAAGAGTTTGTCCACCATCCTTTGATAAGTAGCCCCCGCATTTTTCAACCCGAAGGGCATCTTCTTGTAGCAAAAAGTACCGAAGTCAGTGATGAAGGAGGTTTTTGCCTTATCCACCTCATCCATCTGTACCTGGTGATAGCCCTTGTGCGCATCGAAGAAAGCCAGCACCGAGTAACCCGCAATAGCCTCTGCCAATCGATCCAAATTTTGGAGGGGGTAACTGTCTTTGGGGCAGCACTTATTCAGGTCTGTAAAGTCGATGCACATGCGCCAGCTTCCGTCGAGCTTCTTTACCAAAACCGGGTTAGCTATCCATTCCGGGTAAATTATTTCCTCGACCACCCCAGCTCTCTCCAACTTCTGAACTTCGTTTTTTATGAATTCCGCTCTCTCCGGGGCTACAGGTCTTTTCTTCTGCCTGATTGGCTTGGTTGCCGGGCTTATGTTTAACTTGTGTACCCCCAGCTCTGGTAACACCCCCACCATATCCTCCGGGCTCCATGAGAACACTCCTTGGTATCTAGCCAAGAGTTCCTTCAGGGTGCCTTTTACTTCCTCCGGGAGATCCTTTCCCACCGTGACCATCCCTTTGTCCGCCACTTGCATTTCCTCCAACTCTTGGCGGGGAATTTCTCCATGCACCGCCCCTACTGCTTTCTTTGCGTCCAACACCGCCGTCATCATGCAACTTCTTGCGACCGCTTGGCTTCTCCGCACGACCGCTACTACTTGCGCGGTGGGGAACTTCATCGTCAGTAGGTACGGGCAATTCGCTGCCCGGGCCTGGGTTAGCCATGGTCTCCCTATGATTACGTTGTACGGTGAAGGTGCATCAATAACCGCAAAGTTGCATGTCACTGAGACCCTCTTGCTCCGATCCTTCTCGTCCACCATACATACTGCAACGGGAATCACACCCAGAGGAACTTCTGGTTTGCCCGTGAATCATGATAGGGGAGATGATGGAGGTTTCAGGTTCTGCCTCTCAATCCCCAATTGATCGAAACAGGAAGCAAACATGATTTCCACGCTGCTTCCGTCATACACAAACACCCTCTTAACCAGGAAGCCTTCAATCTCCGCTGTTACAACCATTGGGTCCGAATGGGGCATCTGTGGCGGGGCTGCATCCGTCTCAGAGAAAGTGATAGTTTCATCGGGGCGAAACCTTTTCCCCTGAACCTCCCCCGGGGGGACATATCGCGTCCGGGCCCGGATAGCGGAAACTGACTGGCATGCCTCTCCGATTTCTCCGCTTATCACATTGATCATCCTGTTGGGCGCTGGGGCAGGCTCCACTGCTTGAACTGGTATAGCAGCTATGACGGGCCTCCCCGGGGCCCTGTTGCCTTGGTTGCCTTGGTTACCTTGGGTTCTCCCGTTTCCTCTCCCGGGGTTGGGTCTCCATTTCCTCCGGGGTTGCTCCTGAGGTTGGTCCCGGGCCGGGTGCTCCTTCTTTGCTTCTGCCGCCACACAATCTCTCAGTTGTCCCCGTTCTATCAATTTTTCTATCTCGTTCCTCAGCCCCCTACACCCCTCTGTCGAATGTCCGTAAGACTTGTGATAGGCGCACCATTTGTCCGCATTTTCCCTAGACGGGGTCCCCTGGATAGGCAACGGATCCGGGAACAAATCCTTGTGAATAGCATGTATCTCTGTCCGAGACTTGCTGAGCGGGGTAAAGCTATCTGCCCTTGTCCGATTCACCGGCGCAGGACCCGAATCCCTTATACTTAGGTCAGCCGCCCTCCTCCTTTCCATTTTATCTGGGAGGAATCCCCCAGATTCTTCCTTCCTCTTCCGGGTGGCGTCATTAACCGCACAGTACAGTTGCACCGCCATCTGCAAGTTGTGAAAAGTTTCCGGGATGTTTTCCATCAACTTCTGGAACAACGCCATATCCCTCAAGCCATTTATAAATCCGCTAATCACCGCCTTCTCCTGTTGCTGTCTGTCAATGACCTTCATGCTATCGTCCATGTACCTTCGGTAATATTCCATTGTTCCTTCTGCAGCCTTCTGCCGAGTGGCGAGAAGCTCAGTCAGCTGCTTCCCTTCCTTCTTCAGTCCGGCGTACCCGAACAGCAGAGCCTTAGAGAAATCATAATAATCTCTAAGACTCTGCCGGGGCAAGGAGTCGAACCATAGGAGACAATTTCCCCTCAGGTAGCAGCCTACTAACTTGCATCTTAGTTCCTCCGGGAAGTCCCTTGACACCATTAGGTTCTGGTACGTCCTGACAAACTCTTCCGGGTCTGTCTCTCCATTATACGTTGGGATTCCCTCCGGGACCCGGAGGCCCGGCGGCCATGGGTATGCAAGCACCCGAGGTACCCATGGGGAGGTGGGTTGAGCTCCGTTTCTTCCCACCAGCTTGTCCAGCCGCGCCTCCAAAGAGTTGGGGTCCTGCTACGCCACCTGATAGCCCCGCATCCTGTCGTCCTCCCGATAGTATCTCTCCGGGTAACCGTAGTTCATCCCCATTGACCCATGTATGTGCATGGAATACTGGATCGGGTTCCCCTGGGTTCCAGGGGCCTGATAACCCAATAACTCCGCAGGCATGACTGGAGGGTCATGCCCAATCCCCCAGTTAGAACGCGGGTAGTAGGGTGGAGCATGCGGGACTAAATTTGATTGTTGTCCTGTGGCCGCTCCCCCTCCGACCCCGAAATTCGGGGGGAAAGAAGGTGGGACGGTTGAAGGATTCACACGCCCCTGTATCCTTGGCGGTTGAACAACTCCGTCTAGATCGATAACTTCTCTTTGATGTCCCCGTAGAGGTCCTGACGGGTTCCCTCCAGGTTCCCTTCGTCTATGGCTTTCCCGGGTAGAGAGTACCCAATGGCGGTACAACTCCTTGTTGGCTCTCATGAATTCCAACGCTGCCGATTCTTCTGCATTAGCTAAGGGTTGCCCCTCTTCCGGAAAAACCGGTCCCCGGATTTGAGGGTTACTAGCCAGGTATTGCCCCTCTTCCTGGGTTTCAGGTCCCTGAGCCCGGGAACTGTTTTCCCTGGCGGGCCTAGGTCCTCCTTGCTCGTCCTGGTACTCTCTTTCCGAGTCAGCTTCGTCGGAGGCAGTTTCCATGTGACCATCCTGTGGTACTCCCAGCTCACGCTGGTGTCTAGCCTCCTCCTGCAACTGCCTCAAAGTTACATCGTCCCCCGGGGGTGGAAGAGGGCCACCCCCAGAAGGTGCCGCGTTCTTCGCCCTCTCCTTGGCAACTCCATCGTGCGAAGGTGGAAGGGTCCCACCGGGCGTGCCAATTGATGCTACTGAAATCCGTCCGTCTCCCGGGTGTTGACGCTATCCGGGCTTCGTTCCGAGCAAGCCCGCACCAATCCTGCAAAACAATCCCCGGGAGGCGTCCCGGGGAAGAGGCTCCGGCGCGATGATGAGATGGGGATAGCGATGAGGGGAAAAACGTACAGAAGAAGCTCTCAATATGAAATAGAGAGATATAAGTCACATACCTTGTTTACTGTTTGAGACTAGTATTTATAGCCGAGCTTTGCCTGCTTGGGGATACGGTGCAGGACCACCTCCCTTGTCATCATCTGTCCTGTTTCTTGTCCGGACATGCCTCTCTCCGGGAAAGATACCACTCTGTTACTTCTGGGCCGCGGGCCTTCTTCATGGCCCAACAGGATTCTGGGCCAGTATTATCAGGATTTTCCTTCATGCAATCATAAAATGACTAAAGTACCCCTGACAGAAAATATCGACTATAACAGATCTGGCCCAAAGGATATGAAAACTCTATTTAAAATTATATGGGCCACAAAATCTCATTTTAATATTTTGAGGGGCATAAAACTTGCATTTTTTTTATGCCCAAAAACTACTTTTTCTAAAATTTTAGGGGCCATAAAAACCTTTTAGTCTCTTTTTATTGAAGAGCATTATTCACAACCAACCGACCGTTATTCATGGTTACTCACAACCAACCGCGAGGGTTAATTTTCAAAGGTAACAAGGAGCGAGAGAAATTTGAGAGAAACATAAATTTATTTTGCAACAAGGGCAGTTTTACTTTTGCGACTTTTATACTGTATCCATGATAAATAACTTCCTACTTAAATTTTGACCCTTTTTAATTCTTACAAAAGATTTTGTCATATAAAACTATTTTTGAATATCCTCAAAGGTTAAAAGCTACAATTTTAAAATTTTAGTCCAATATACCGACTAACGGTCTAATAAATAACATAAAGTATTAGGTGAGACCGTCCTACCATAAGTTTATGGTATGACAAATGATTTCTTATACTGTTATTAGGTTTGTTTGTGTATTTGTAAGCTTTATTTGCTTTTCTAACTTAATTAGTTCATTTACAATATTTAAATGAATAAAATAATTTAATCAACGAAGAAAATTACAATAATGACACACATTTGAACTAACTATATATACATATTTATGATGTTAGAATTAAATTTTAGCCAAAATAAATAATTAAAAATATTATAATAAAATAGACACATCAAATAACTTAAAAAATGTAAAGGAAGGAATATTATTATTATAAGTTTATGGTTAGACGGTCTTATTTGATTATTATTTCTCAATAAATAATGATTGTGTTTTTTAAAAAGAAAAAAAAAAAATGATCTTGTTCTCAACTCAGGGTGGTAATTGTAATTGGTAAACAATTTCCATGGTACATGGGCCCCCGGTACCCTACGCCTTTCAATGACTCCCAAGTCTCTCACTCTTGTTGAAGTTAAAAACTTAAAAAACGATAGTCTCACAGACCTCTGAAAATCACCGTTAGTCATCGGAACCGCCTCTTCTCCCGAAGCTGCCTCCACCATTGTTCGCCCTGTTGACACCACCTCTCCACCTCCGCGCCAATCGAGTCGCCTGACTGTATCAGGTACGCCCAAAATTCTTCTGATTCTGTTCTATGTTTATGCATATACATATATACCGCGATTGTATGGCCTCGCAGATTTTATCTTTCCATAGCATCGAGAACGATAGGTATTGAATTGGGAGAACTATGGGTTGTTTGATTGTTTTGTGATAGAAAGATGTATGCCTTTCCACTTTCTCGATTCTTATTATCATCTACAAGTTTTGACTTTTTAAGAATTTTCTAGATGCCTTGTTTGTGCTTTAAAGTGTTTCTACCTATATGATAACTTAATTAAATCACTTAATTTGGATTCTGATCAGGTGAGAGCATCACTATTCTTGCTGAATAAACTGGATTACAAATGCATTCTAGTTGTATTTATGTGAGTCTTCCAACATGGGTTTCAGTAAATGTTGGGAATGCAATTCATTAAAAGTAACACGCTTGTAAAAAATAGTGTTTTATCGGTCTCAGTGTGCTAAGAGGTTAAGTTTGTGCTTTTGTCGCCACTAGTATGTTTATTTCCTAAGATGAAAATGGGCGTTATGGAATGTGCACACCTTTTATTCGGTCCTTTTGGGGATTTTGGGGATTGCGGTGTGACTGAAGAATATTATTTGATGCTTTTAATTCCGTTACGCATAAAAAAATCAGCTACCAAAAGCTCATACCCTACTAAGATATGATTGTTTTACTCTTGTGCACCACACCATCCTCTAAATTTGTAATCAAATTCATTTGCCTGCAATTTTAAGTGCATCATGTATGCTCCAATATAACTCTCAATAAAACTGATTCTGATTTTTTTTTGAAATTGTGATCTTATGCGATTTTAGCATAACAGTACAATATTCAACCTGCCTATAAATACCTAGAGGAGCCCAACCTCTGGAAGCACCTTTTGTTATTACTGGATAGAAACGCGGTACTTGTCTATACGACATTTAAAATGTAGTTTTTGGAATATTTGAAGGACATATGAAATAGTTAGCCATTTCTATTCCCGAAAAAAAAAATCAAAGTTATCAATCATTCAATTGAGAAAAAGGTATCGAGTAATCAATTATCTCAAGGTGTTGAGAGGAGCCGTTATACTATTAAACGTAGGTGATGAAAACCTGTAGTTTGACATCTAGATCATGAGGGCTGGTAATCTGGTATAACTAAGTAGGAGATTTAAAGAGCATCCTATTAGCGTTGTTATCTGAACTGTAAATCTGGGATGGGCAGGGATGTAAAATTTTTCCAGTTTCTAAGAACAATGTTCCAACTCTAAGAACTACACTTCACTTCTGCAGATCATAAGATTTCACTCTGTTTAGTTTAATTGAAAATATTGGCTTTTTAAGAAAAAAGGACATGTGTAATTTACTTGTTATGGTAAACCTGTTATGATACATCTGAAATGTTCAGTGTCTTTATCTAGCTATAAAAGTTTCTAAAAACCAACAGTTTCACCATTCAGTGTGATTGTTATTTTTCATATTTGATACTGCAACAGTGCAGCAAAATTATTGGCCATTGATCTGTTCATTTACCTCTATGCTCTTCAGGAGTTTTGACATGCACCGTGTAGCGAGTGCAGGGAACACAGCAAGTTCAGTCCGGCCTCGCAAAGAGAAGAGATTGACATATGTTTTAAATGATGCTGATGACACAAAGGTGAGCTGTCATTTTTTTCTCGTTTTAGTCATGCATTTATATATGCAATTATTTATTTCATTTGTGCTTATAATTTCAAAAATTGGATATTCCAGAAATTCTCAGTTCTGTTTTGGTTGTAACTCTGTTCCCACCATGCTCCGCGTTCATGACAGAAACGACTACTCAGCTCCTTACCCATATTTGGAATGAAATGATAAATCTAAGGCTTATGTGTTGCTTTAGCTGTATTCCTAGAGAAAGTAGAACGAGGCACTTCTGGTAGCCATTGATACCGTGTAAATTGTCTCATCTTGATTATGTTTTCCCTTGACAGCATTGTGCAGGAATCAATTGCTTGGCTGTCTTGAAGTCAACTGTAGATGATGAGGTTGATTGCCTCTTCACTGGGAGCCGTGATGGCACCTTAAAGAAATGGGAACTGGATGAAGAAAGCCCCACCTGCTCCACTACATACGAGTCTCATGTTGATTGGGTATTCCTTATAGTTCCAAGTCTTCTAGTCATTAATTATTTAGTTATTGTCAATTAATGTCATCACCGATATTATGTTTTCTTGATCATGATTGGGTTGTAGCTACAAGTTTCCAGTATATAACTATTTTTTGGAATTTTTGGAGGTGAAACTAAAAATAGATGCTTGCTTAAGAGGGGTTCATATTTCATGTTTTAAACAATAATTTTCTCCTTCTGTGTTTTGTGCACAACTTGAGGTTCATATCCTTATTGCTTTTGCAGGTCAATGATGCTGTCTTGGTTGGTGGGAACACTCTAGTTTCATGCTCTTCAGACACAACCGTCAAGGTACTTATACACACATGATGCACTTTTTAGGTATTGCACTAATTTATAAGCGGTTTCATTTTATATTGTTAACTCACACTTTCTTCATTAGGTTTGGAGCTTGCAAGATGGAACTTGTGCGAGGACCCTTCGCCAGCACTCTGACTATGTCACCTGCCTTGCTGCTGCTGAAAAAAATGTAATATTTCTTTACTGTACCTTTTGTTTTGTTGGTTATTTTTGACATGTGAAAGTTCAATGTTTGTTTTAATCGTGGAAGTGTATTTGTAATTTAGCATGGTCCTAGATTCTCATGCTTCTCTTTTGATCACATTCTCCCTTTTATCTAATGATTTTGTTAAAAAATGCATCACAGTGCAATATTGTTGCTTCTGGGGGACTTGGTGGAGAAGTATTTTTATGGGACCTTGAAACTGCACTGGTACCACAGTCAAAGGCGAGTGATGCTACCGAAGATGAATGTGCAAATGGAGTGCAGGGCCCAGCACCGGTTACTAGTCTTAGACCTGTTAACTCAAGCAACAGCATTTCCTTGCACACAACTCAATCACAAGGATATATTCCCACTGCTGCCAAAGGTCACAAGGATTCAGTCTATGCATTGGCCACAAATGATAGTGGAAACCTTCTTGTTTCCGGTGGAACTGAGAAGGTATATTCTGGTAGATAGGTTAGTTTTTCAGATTCTGGTTTTGCTAGGATTTTAAGCTTCGTTCACCTTTTTCTCCCTACTTCTTGGTAGGGCTGCATAATTGTATTTGCTGCAAATGTCTACATGTCAATTTCTGATTGCTTGGTTAGTGTTGGTATATTACGTCTGTGTATTAATGCCAACTGCTCGTAGGTTGTGCGTGTTTGGGACCCAAGAAGTGGTTCGAAAGTGATGAAACTCAGAGGTCACACAGATAATATTAGGGCATTATTATTGGATTCTACTGGCAGGTCTGTGTTTTAGTGAGTTGACTTTTGGCTTTTTCATTTGTGACATTTTCTTGAGACCCTTCTGTAATTATTTATGGAATGGGAGAAGTGTGTGGTTTCTAGGAAAATAGGTTAAGTTAGCTAATCTAGAGGTTGGTTTCAGGTTGTTAGAAATTTTGCAACATATGCTGCCCTTATACAGTTATTCCATGATAAGGTTATGTATTCTGCATTATGCTACTATAATATTGGGATGAACCAATATGGCCAGACATGTTTTAGTTTAAGATTGTTCTTTGAATTCACTTGACTTGCTTATCACAAAGATCTTCCTTTCCCCCTAGATTTATCAACAATCTACACTTCCTAATTCATTACATAATCTTTGAGTAGAACTTTCTATAGTGTAGCATGTAGCTCTATAACCTGTGATGCACGAAGGTGAATTTCAGTGGTGTTATCATGTTTCCTGCACTAACATGCACCATGTTGACTGTAATTGCTATTCATTGTAAGTGATTGTTCCCTGCTGATCCTTGGTATAACAGGTTTTCTGTTTACTTGCAGGTTTTGCTTATCTGGATCCTCTGATTCCATGATCAGGTGAACTTGAAAGAATGCCCTGTCTCTAAAGCAGTCAACATATATAAATCATTATGAGAACTTTAAATAAGCATACTGTGCTGTTTCTCAAAAAAAAAGAAAAAAAAAGCATACTATGCTGTTTCAGCTTTATATTTCATGTTTATGAGATAACATTGGTAATGTAGGGCTAGATCTAGAAAATAGAGCTGTTCAATCTGTTGCCGTTAGATGTGTGTTCTTGAAATTATCAGAATGTGTGAATCCCATATGACCATATCTATTAAAATGTATGTATATAAATTTCGATTAAACAGAGGAAATTCTCTCTAACATATTCTAATTCTAGATTTAGTCACTTTACTAGATTATTTTGACAAGAACATCCGTGGACTGTTAATTCACATACAATATTAGTTGGATAACATCTTTGTTCTATATGCATCGATTTAATGGTCAATTTTCACAGTTATAATATATTTGTCATCTTCCTCTTCCTACTATAGTTTTCTCTTCATTTCCCTTCTAGCTCAGCTGATTCTGCTCAAATCTGTATAATTCTTGACTCATTTTACTATTGTAGGCTTTGGGATCTTGGTCAACAACGATGTATTCACTCTTATGCCGTGCACACTGATTCTGTTTGGGCACTTGCTAGCACTCCTAACTTTAGTCATGTCTATAGTGGAGGAAGAGACCTTTCAGTGAGTACATTGCACGTCTGAATTGTGAATTTCATCTGTAACTGTATCTTTGCTAAATCCAAGTTTTCTATGTGACAGCTATATCTAACTGACTTGGCAACAAGAGAGAGTGTTTTACTCTGTACAAAGGAACATCCTATTCTGCAATTGGCATTGCATGACGATGGGATTTGGGCTGCAACCACAGATTCTTCTGTACATAAATGGCCAGCTGAAGCACAAAACCCTCAGAAAGTTTTCCAGAGAGGTGGCTCATTTTTGGCTGGGAACTTGTCATTTTCACGAGCAAGGGTTTCATTGGAGGGATCCACACCTGTGAGTCCTCGTCTCCATTTTGTTTTTGTTCTACGTTTAATGACTTATACAGAGAATAATATTTTTTTTAATTAATAGCACTTTTGCTCTAAAGAAGTGCATTTAGTGATCTAGAATATATTTTGTTGTAATGCAAGGTTAGAGTTTTATTTAGTAGTGTATGTTAAATCTGAAATAAAAGCTGTAAGGATCAATAATAGATGGAAAGAGATATATTTGATGATCAGTGATTCAGTATATCACCATAGAACGGGTTTGGAAAGAGCGCACTCTTATCTGTATTCATTTGGTTATCGTTCATGTTATATTAGTGTGAAAGTAGTTTCTTTGATAAGATTCATTCTAGATCTAAAGAACCCTAGTAGAGTATGCTTTAAGCTCAATTTCTGGATTGTTAACATGAATAGTGTTTGAAAATGAATTTGTACTTTTAGGGCATCTATATAATTCTTTTCACCTTAAATGATGCTGAGTCATTTCTTTTACAAATAATGCAAAGTGTAGTTTTGTCTATTTATTCTCAGGCTAGCATCCCATTTCTTGTCGATTATCATTTTCTTTGGATAAACACCACGTTCGATCTCTTAGACTTTCCTCGTGTTTGAATTTCACAGTTATCTGTTGTCATCCTTTTTCTCAGGTGCCTGTTTATAGAGAACCTTCTTTAAGCATTTTGGGGACTGCAGGAATAGTCCAGCATGAGATTCTGAACAATCGTAGACATGTTTTAACAAAGGTATGGTGAAAGTCATGCCTTGTGTTAAACTTGTATATCTTTTCTTTCTGTATTGCTTTACTCCTATGGTGATACAAATTTGTTGATCACTTCTGAGACGTCTATGTTTCAGGATACTGCTGGTACGGTAAAATTATGGGAGATCACAAGAGGTGTTGTAGTTGAAAATTATGGACAGGTTGGTTTCCTTGCTTGAGATGCAGTTACTGAAACAAGAGCATATTGCAATGACACTTTCCCTTTTTTCTTTTAATTCTTTATATTCTTTGTATTTTTCTTTGTTCAGTTTTTCTTAAAAACTTCTCTGATATTTTTCACTAATTGTAGGTTTCATTTGAAAAGAAAAAAGAAGAACTATTCGAGATGGTAAGTCTCTTTATCTTATACCCGCTATCTTTCTGATTTAGTTTTGTTTGACTTGTGTTGTTTCTTCAGGTCAGTATTCCTGCTTGGTTTACTGTAGATACTAGACTTGGGAACCTAGCTGTACATTTGGATACACCGCAGTGTTTTTCTGCTGAATTGTATTCCGCTGACTTGAACATCAATGGGAAACCTGAAGATGACAAGGTATTAACTTTTACGCTGATTTTACAATTCCCCTTCACTAAACTTATCAAGTATGAATGTCTCTGAGTTTGACCTCCACCTGTCATTTTGTGCCTACTTGTTGTAGGTCATTATTTCCTTTGATAACTTGACTTGCAGATTTGCTAATACTAATTTGTCAATATGATCGGTAATTATATTCTTTTTTGCATTCATACCTTTAACTTGAGGACCATACTAAACATTCCCGAGATTGATTTCTTGTTTGGAGAAAAATGAAGGTAGATTTTTTAAACTTGTTTTCACCTTGGCAATCTAATGTGTACTCAATCATTCCACTTAGATTTTATTACAAACTGATGTGTGGTGGAGATTAATTTGTTTATTGTGAGTGATTGCATGCTTTCCTTAGTTGGAATGTAATTAATTAGACTGTTTTACGATTTTTCTGGCACTTTATTTTCCATGAAATTTCCTCACCATCATCGGACAATATATCATGTATATCCAAAGCTTTTTTTTATGTGCCTCTACCTTTTTTTTTTTGATTTACAGGTTAATATAGCGCGAGAAACTCTTAAAGGACTCTTGGCTCATTGGTTGAGCAAACGGAGGCAAAAACTTGGTTCTCAGACTCAGGGCAGTGTAGAAGTTCAATCTGGCAGTGGTAGAGGAGATATATCTTCAAGGAATATTTCTCTATCAAGAGAGGTAGATGGGAATGTTGAAAACGATTCTATGGTGTATCCACCATTTGAATTTTCAACGGCTGCACCTCCTTCAATTATCACCGAAGGCTCTCAAGGTGGTCCTTGGAGAAAGAAGATCACGGACTTGGATGGAGCTGAGGATGAGAAGGACTTTCCTTGGTGGGTTCTGGACTGTGTGTTGAATAATCGCCTTCCACCCAGAGAAAATACCAAGTAATATACCTAATTCATCTTCTTTCGAGCTTTAAACAGATGTTAGTTACTTGCTCATACTCATCCAAATTTGTGTTGATCATTTTTTTTAAAAAAAAAGATGCTTTAAGCTTTTCTATCAAATTATTCAGAGTAGTAAATAATAGTTTTTCTTGTACCTTGGTTTGTTGAACTAACAAATATTTTATAAGTACTTTTTATTTCATTTGTGCCTATGAATCCATTCCAAAAATTCCCTGAAATCTTGCAGGTGCAGTTTTTTCTTATATCCACATGAAGGTTCAGCGCAGCCATTAACACAAGGAAAGCTGAGTGCGCCACGCATATTGAGGATACATAAAGTAAGATTATGATAAAGTTCAGAGTTAATTTTTTTAATTGCTATTACCATTTCAAAAAATTTCATTAGATAAAGAAAGCTGCCATTCCTGTTGCTGTATGATGATCAACCATGATAATGTGGGCAATCAGTTACATGTACTTGACGTTTTTTAAACACTTAAGGAAAAATAATTTAGCAATGGAAACTGCTGGTTAAATGTATAGTTTACACCTTAGCTATTTTAATCATATCTCCTAAATGACCCATTCTTTATAAATAATGTTTAGGTTGACTTTTATCTAAAGCTCTTTGTTATATTCATTCTCTTTAGAAAGCTCTGTATCCAAAGCTCTCTCCAGACTAGGAGTCCGAGTAAATTACTAACAGCGAGTTTCCTATCGCTCATCTCCTATTAAATGATGGAAGAATCCTACCAAATACTACTATAGTAACACCCTTAAGGGCTTGCATGCAGTTCAGAAATTGCCCAGAATAAGTTCATTGTGACCATAACGAGACTTGAGCTAAGCCACCCTCCACAAATCCTTCGTTAACATTTTAGGTGACTCTCATTGTTTTTTAGGTTGTCAATTACGTTGTAGAGAAAATGCTTCTTGATAAGCCTCTGGATCCTTTGAATTCTGATGCCTTGTTTCCGGGGTTGCCTGGAGGGCAATTGTCGGGTGCTGGAGTAGATGGTTCTTTCCGAGCAGGGGTGAAACCTTGGCAAAAGCTTAAGCCTTCTATTGAGATCCTATGCAATAATCAGGTAAAGTAATCTGATGCCATTGGATTTGAATTGGTATTAAGATTTATATCAGTTTTCCTGATACCAGATCTGAATGCTTTGATCCTTCCCTTTGCCCAGGTCTTGTCGCCTGAAATGAGCTTGGCCACTGTCCGGACGTACATATGGAAGAAACCTGAAGAGCTGTTACTGAATTATCGAGTTGTACAGGGCAAGTGATATGAGGATCATATTGGTTTTCAATGGTTTGGAGTCCTTGCTCCGCCGCCATGATTTTCTCCTGTAAATTATTTATTTTTCTCCTTTTCTTCTTCTTTGAGAGGGTGCGGTAGATGATGTTGGTAGGGGAATATGGGGTTCATAGAATTGCGGGGCTCTTTACGACTTTCAAGTGTTTGTTACTGAGTACTCTTCATAAGTTGGAAGCTGGAGTATGACGTAGCCATAAAGTCGGTGAGAAAATTAGACTTACAAACTTAGCTCTCAATTTAATTATTGAATGAGAATCGATTCCGCATATATTTCTTTCAGATCTTAATTTATGAAGTACATGAATGATAGCAAGTGCGGTATGACTAATAAAGATACATGCTCCGGTGGCCTAGAATACTGGCCAATTTTGCCGTTCGAGCCACAAATTTGAAACATAAAAATATTCTGCAATTTTTTCTTTTATCCACATTTTTTGGAGTGGGAATGCTTAAAAACAATTGTGTGGTAACTACATAAAAAAGAAGTATACTATGTTACTGGATTACAAGAAATTTATACTAAAAAAATAAAAAAAAAAAAAAAATTTATACTTTTTCTTTTGTAACAAATAAATTTAAGGAACAACTTTTAAGAGATTGGTCTCATAGACGGTAACATAAAATATATTGATATGTTCGTTTTGTTTATTTTAAAGTAATTTTTTACTAGAAATTTTTTTACTTGATGTAATAATTGAAAATGTGAACCAAAAACGTGGTACATATATAGGGCTTATTTCAAATAAATCAAAAGCTTCAATTCCATGGTTGATCAGCTTTATTCTACCATTGATAGGGTGAGACTGAGATGAGCCCGATTATTAACAGGCTCGATCTTGAATTGATAAATAATATTTGGGCTCGAGATCAATTTGTGCTCCAACTTGCTTCGGCTAGATAAAACAAGGCTCGAATTCGGCTCGCGTGTGACTTGTTTAAACATTATTTTTAAAAGGTACCGGCACCGCTTTACACATAAATTCATATTATTTTCATTGCGTTGATGAAGTGCTTACACATAAATTCATATTATTTTCATTGCGTTGATGAAGTGCTTTTGAAAATACGAATCAAATATGGTTGTACAAGTACATATGAATAATTCATAAGAAATATGAAATTCATATGTGCGGTTTACCGTACGGAAATCATATGTTTTCATATGAAATTTGAATGTTTGATGATTAACCTAATAGGCTTGGATGAGTGGAGGGTTTTAAAAGAGCATATGAAAGAAATCCCTCAAAATTTGCCATTCTAATATGTCATCCACCCCTAACGAGAGGCTCAATTGGTAGTTCCTTACCACCACTACGTGACTGCCATTAAAATGGTCAACTGTGATGAGTCGACACTAAATGCTGATTAACTCCACGATTTCAAGAACGGGAACATATGTGACATTGCAGTGAACGATTCAATTAGAGAGACATGAATAGAAGGTATAGAAGAAAAAAGTAACTAGGGAGATCGTTGAAAATTGGCGGTGGCGGTCACCCTTGTTCGGAAATAATGTGTGGTGTATTATGAATAATTTTTTCCATAAGTTAGAAAAAGCATTGGATGACATGCAAAGTACTCTCTTTGGTTTTATTTAGTTAACATTTGTCATTTTGAAATAATTTGTTGATTACTTTCTTCCTTTTAAAATTTAATTACTCCAGCTGTATCAGATATATCTGCAAGGAATTTTTTTTCAGTCAAAGATGTAAAATTTTGACTGTATTTTTGAATGCATGGATAAAAAAAATACCATCGTATTTAATATTGTTGAAATCGTCGTAACATGTAGTTAATTAATATCCAATTTTTATATATTGATAATATATGTACTTAAAGATATTAGCAGTCAAACACGTGTATAGAAGATCGTGAAAAAGATTCATTGCAAATATAGCTGGTACAGAGGGAGTACTAAAATTTAGAATTTCACTTACATGATCTTACTTTTCTATTTCCAATATTTTTTTGTCCAAATGTCACTTTCTTTAATACAATACTTTTGTTAAATCATGTGTTTGTGTGGAGTACTTGATCACTTATGAATGCAATATTTTAAAATGGTTGTGACGGTAATACTTGATCATGTATTACTTGATCACGTTTTCTTATATTTTTAAATTTTAACCTTAACTTCTCTTGGTGAAAATGATAGAGAGCATATTTTATATTTTATAAAAGAGCCTGATTTTTTCCTATTAATCTCTCATATTGTTATGTTTCTTTTAAATTAAACGTACATAAAATACAAACCCAAGAAACGTACATAAAACACAAACCCTATTTGCTAGAATTTATTTTATGCTGAACTGGCCTTGATTGAACTGAACTTATTGAAGAATTACGTTTACGTTTATATATAAGCAATTTACAATTACGTTTATATATTTTTGAATTTAAATAATATAAAAATATTTAAACCTTTAATCTTGTTTGTAAATAACGTTTGCTCATTTCGTCTGTGTTAATACTTAATAACTACCGTACGTACATATTTAGATAATATAAATAAATAAAATTCGTTAACATAGTATAGGATATATTCGAATATATTAAGAAATGTATGAAGATATATATATATATGTATATTTTTAAGTTTAAGAAAATATATAAAATATCTAATCAATTAAACCATGTAATATATTTGGGAAAAAATATTTCTTGATCAATAAATATCAATTTTTTTGAAATATCCTACAGAAAAATCTATAACATCAATAAAACATAGAAAGGATATGATATTAAGGAAAATTGTAGGAATCACCTAATTCTGGAGATTTTTAGTAAGCACTTCTATATTCCTCATTCAAGAATTTCAACATTATAAGTTCCTAACTACATTTATATTTTCCTCATCAAACATTTGCAAAATAATCTTCACAAAAAATTTGCAAATTAATTTGTGAGTGGCTGAGATTCACACTAACTTCTGAATCATCTGAAATACAATTGTGCATTTAAAATCTACCGTTTGTGTGAGAACATCATCGACAAATTGATGGCATAAACAAAGCTGAAACTAAACCATTATACAAAACCTTCGACAGCTAACCCTTACATCTTCCATTCAATTTACAATTATTAGACCATACACCAGGGGTACGTAGAGAACGGTACCCCCAATGTTCATATTGTAAAATAAGACTCAATTACAACACCTAATAAATAAGATTTGTTACTATATTATCCTCTACTAAATATTTAATCGTCAATATAGTGTTAACCGTCAGAAACGGTAGTTTAACCACGAACCAAACTTCCCACGTACCACAACAACAATCCATTTTAAATACATTTTGATATTTGAATCTCATCGCACACATATATTCATTTTTCTGGTTATTCTAATACTTTTCTGGTTATTCTAATACTTCGCCGGCGCAGTGATATTATAGGTGAAATTCATGTATTTTGGTGTCCAAATGTGCCTGGTAAATAAACGACACGTGCAACGTATAGATAATGAATGTGCATTTTGTAAGAATTTGCCTGTATTAGTTTGCAAGCGCATGGTTAATTGCCAAATGTGCATATTAAATAAACAAATGTGCAACCTAGTTAATGAATGTGCATTTTGTAAAAATGTTTGTATTACACCATATGCAATATGTAAAATACCAAATACCAAATGTGCATTTTATATAAACGACATGTGCAACAAATAGGCAGTGAATGTGCATTTTGCAAGAATTAGTAAATTATTGTATATTTGTGTTAACTGTCAAATGCCAAATGTGCATTTTAAATAAACGCATGTGCAACATATTTATAATGAATGTGCGTAAGTTTGTAATATTTTGTAATTTCTTGTATGTTACAAGTGCATATACTAAATACCAGAGGCTAAATGTGCATTTTATATGTATGAACGACGTGTGCAGCTAAGGAAAAAAAAGTTTACGTGCGATAAGAAAGGATGAATTTGGAGAGAAGTTACGGTTATGAAAACTAATTTTAAAAACATAATTTAAAATTAAATAAATATTTAATTTATTTATTTAAAAGGGTCTGGGGTGCGTAGAGCCCCATACCCCCGGTGCACGTAATAAATTGCCTTCAATCAATTTATATCGGGAGCCACACATCATCACCTCCTATCCTGCGGTTACGAGGTGATTGTTGTAACCGCATGTGTAAATCATGTCATTAACAAAAATATTGAATAGAGAGAGCTCCATTCTCCAGATTTTGACGGAAGATGTGAGCATATTCATCTATAAGATGTTTAAACTCATTTTTTTGTGATTTTATCCATGAAATCTAGCAATGAACAATCACCAAATTCACAATATTAGAAATAAAATAAATAAAACATTATAAATCTTCAAAGCGTACCTCAAACTTCCAGAGATTTACTTCATGATAGAAGAAAAAAATTGTGACTGAAGAGTGTGATGCCATATTAAAGATCAAATAAATATATACGAAGTTGCAAATTTAAATATAAAAAATATATATTATAAATACATTACAAGGGATTCCTTAACAAAAAGGAGGGAATCTCAAAAACTAATCACGCAAGCTCCTCAAAAAAGAGAATATTGATACGAGTACCTATTAGAGCAAAACGATTCAATTACTCCATTCATTTCACACACAAAAAAAAAATTCAATAATTTTTAACATCATTTTCATTTACGATAAATTTCAGTCATTTTACCCACTTTTACCACACCTTTGTAATATATAAATGAAATTGATATTTTTAACATCACACAATTGTCATCAAGTCATGAATACACTACTGTAATGAAAATTGAAAAATATCTACTACGTACGTTATTGGACAGAAAAACGAGGAAGAAGATGGCAAGAATTAGTTCTGGCCTTCTGGGCAAGTAATTATTGTTCTCCACGAAAAGTAAACTTTGCTTGTTGGTTCAAAAAGAGTAAATGGCTCGCTTTCACCAATTAAATCAAGGTGGTGGTGAGAGAAAACTAAAACTCACCAGTTCTTTTCAGTACTCGCCCACTGTAAATCAACGGCGCGCGTCTCCCGAACTCCGGTGGATTCCAGCTGAAGCTGTTCTCGTACTGGTCTACTCAGGGGATGGAATTGAGGTAACAAAAGTTTCGGTTTTCAGATTAATTTGTGATTGCTGAGGAGTTACTAGGGTTTCAATGTTTGATGAATCGGCTTGTATTTGTTTCTACTACGTAATTCTGGATGTTTTATAGGAAAGCCCTAGGCTTGCTTGCATTTGTTTTGGAAATTAGTTGGAGCTCTGCTCGAAATGCTTTTTGATGAGCTGTGATTATGATTATTGATGATTACAGATTGAATGTTGATAGATAGGTCATTTTACTTGGGTTTATGTTGCTTACAGGAGATTACCATCCTTTTAAAGAGATCAGTATTTGTTTGGAAGGGTGAAAAATGGGATCTTTGGAAAAGTTCTCTGAAGCCATAGCTGTGGTTGGACAGAAAAAGGAGGTCATTGAGAATATAATGAAGCTGATGATGTGCGAATGGAAAGGTGTTCAAGAAAATTCCAAAACCATTAGGGATCTTTCGGCTCAAGCTGTTGGTGAACTTGACTCGAAACAGAAGCAGTCAAAGGCGCTTGTGGAATCCGTGAAGGCGAGCTACGACATGTTGAATTCAAAGAAAATGTCGTTGGAGGAGGGGTTGAAGAAACTAGATGAGAAGTATAAGCTTGTCAGAGGGGTGTTGAAGGATGTAGAACAGGCGCAAGGAGTTCTGAAAAATTTCACGGATCAACAGTTCAAGGAGCTTGCTCTTAAAGAGCATCGATTTCAGGAAACTCTGAAAATGACTTCCAGACATGTAGAGGAAAGGAAAACTGAGCTTGATTTAATTGAGAAAGCTTTGAATGGGAGGAAAAATGAGATGGACTTGAGGCAGAAACAGCTTGAAACAATGGAATTGAATGCTTGCGCTGATAATAAAATGTTGAAGAAAATGCAAGAGGAGATGGATGCTGAAAAGAAGAGGCTGAATGGTGAATTGGATTTAAGAAAGGCTGCTTTGGTCGAACAAGAAAGTTCGATCGCCTCGAAGGAGAGAGCCTTTGTGGAAAGAGAGTGAATTTGCTCGGAAACAGAAAATTTATGAGACTGAGCTTGAGTCAAGAAAGACGAAAGAGAACTCTTGATTGCTTCTATGAAACTGAATGTTGATTTGAAGGAGAAACTTCTGGAAAAGAGGGGAAAAAAAGTAATGAGCAATGCCAGAGAAAAGATTGTTCATCAACCTGATTATCCTCAAGGAATATATGCATGTATGGAAACAAAAGAGGTTTTCGTGATGGATCCACTGGTGAAGTCTTTGTTGAGGATTTCCTAAGGCGTGATGGTAAAAGACGGTGTTCTGGAGATGGATTGGCGGAAGACGTTAAAGTCCCACATCATCCTAAAAACTCTGGTAATGTCTGCAACATAATTTATTTGATAATTTCTGAATCTAGATACTTAACATGCTTCTCTTTCTTGTTTTTAGCTGTATTAGAGTCTTACCTAAGTGATCAATTATTTCCCATGAGCAGATGCCAGGTTACAAACAAAGGCCTATGAAGCTGTAGTAATTTTGGATGACTCTGACTCTGATACAGAAGTGAGGACTGATTTGGTTTTGAAGGATACTCAGAAACAGAAACTGGTACGACACTACAATGTAGGTGACGCATGGGCGTGTTTTGATACTAATGATAGGATGCCAAGAACATATGTTAAAATTCTTGGTATAACTGAGCAGGGTGAAAATGTCCACCTTCAATTTGAATGGATGAAACCTCTTCCAAGATCTGAAGGCGAAAAGGAGTGGATTAGCGCAGGTTTGCCAGTTGGTTGTGGAACATTTGAACCTTCCAGAAAGAGTGCTGTGTATCCTAGCAATTTATTCCATCCCATCTTTATTGCTGGAAATCCCTGCACAATAATTCCATATAGTGGTGAAACATGGGCTATCTACAAGGATTGGAATCTTAAAACATGGAGCTCAAGTCCCGATATGCACAAAAGATGCAAGTACGAAATTTGTGAAATTCTGCCATATTCTCAGTGTGGTTCTTCATCTGTGGGTGTCGTACTTAGACAAAGTCAAGGATTCTACTTGTTTATTTGAGCGGCGAAGCAAGAAAGAGGAGGACTCGTTTCTCATACAGCCTGATAGTTTATATCGATTCTCTCACAGGGTGCCATCTTCCAAGAGCTCCGGTAATGGTAATGTTCCTGCAGGCATGTTTGAGCTTGACCAGAATGCCTTACCTTCTGGACTCTGATCTCAAAAGAATGGGGGCTCAAGGGCTATATGTATAAGCTAGTATAGTGCATCTGTAGAAAGGGCTAGTTTTCGGGTCTGTAAGTGATTTAGAACCTGTTCTTTGGTTTTAATGGACTGCTGTGAATTTATGGATTAAAATTACCTCTTAAATTTCTTGATCATGAAATTCAAGAAATGATTTTCAAGCTGGCATCCTCTTTTACTCAAGCTGGCTTCCAAGTACTATTCGTCATTTATAAATTTCTTATGGCCACTCTTTATTAGGTGTACTTATTAGTATTGGTACATCTTTAAATGATCTGATGTAGTATTCTTGAAGGAGGGTAAAACAACCAAAAACTGCAACGCATTTAATGTTCACATTTCATAATTTAGGGATCTTCTTGCACATATGTGTTTACTGTATGAATCCTACGGCTGCCACCAAGTTCTTTGAGTTGTCTTTCCATCTAGCTTGTATACTCCACTACAGTCTACAGTGACCCGTTCATAAAACAAATTTTAAGATAATTCTATAAATTGCAGAAGTTGAGTTCTCGTTCAACGAAATCCCTTCATTTTGTCTTGGTAAGACCCTGCTTCTTTTACCCAACTTATGGGTTGGTTTTTAATATTTTGCTTTGCTGGGTACTGCTGGTTTTGGTAATCTCTGTTTGGATTGATGTTTTGCTTTCCTGTGCTGCTTTTTAAGCTTATTGTATCTTGGTATTGATGTCTTAATAAGAAAAGATTCTGGAGTATATATTCTGGATACTGTTTCTAGGTACTTAGTAGCCGTAGGAGTACGTGAGCCCTTCTTGAAAGTTATAGGAGTAGAAGATATTTGTGGATATGCCAGCTTATGTTCCATACTGATTTACTGTGGAAAAGATTTGGCCTTGGTCTTAGTTTTTACATTTGTATTTGCTCAAGGTTGTAAGTTTTGGACTAAGAATGTTGTTTCATATGGGAAATGTTAAACCTCCTTTAGAATTTAGTATTTTGGATGTTCATCCATGCAAATTGCATTCAGTGGCCTTCTGTTATAGAGTGTGTGTTTCCCAGTATGCTTCTTTTAGTCTTCAATCGTCTAGAACACGGGATTTCTTAGGCCATTATGCATATACTCATCGCCACTGAACATTTCACTGGCTTGGTTTCCAGGCTGCCTATATTTCTCTAGGAAAACAGCATAATTTCTTGAAGAAGACATGGTTTCTTCTGGCTATGTCACTGCTTCTGAAAGTGGTTCTGTGAACTATCCTGGCAGATCTGGAGCTGCTGTTGTTGATGATGAACATCTGAGTGAGCAGGATCGTGTAATCCGCCGTTACAACTGCCCCTGTCCAATAACTGATTGCAACGTTGCTGGTGGTATCCCATTTCTCGTTTCACATCTTAGTGGGTATCATGAGATTCCTATACACAGCAGGTGTTCTGTGGAGCACTGTCTTAAGATTCGTAATCGTCAAGAAGGCACTGATGCTGCATGGATCTTGACTGTAAGTTCTCTTTTGGGCGGTTCAAATATATCCAGTCTTAGCCATTCAGACTTCTTAAACCATATGTTTTCAATGATTAATCGATAGCAATGTCAATGTGTGAAATCATTGATAGTATTCATGTTATGGAACATCTACCTCGACTACCGTCTCTGTAGTTGATGATTTGTGCTTCCTTTTCACTGATTCTGATCCTGATGTTACTGTTTTCTATTTCTGAATAATTCTGGATCACAAACTCTGGTAAATGTACTGAGGGTGCCACTTTGTTGTGTGTGTACAGATGATGAATTGCTTTGGTCACTACTTCTGCTTGCACTTTGAGGATTTTGTTCTATGCGGGGTCCCTATTTACATGGTATACGTGAGGCTCATGGGTAGCAAGGAGGATGCAGGAAAATATAAATACACAGTAGAGCTTCACGGAGATGGCAGAGCGATGCTAGTATGGGATGGATTTCCGAGGAGCATCCGGGATAGCCACGGAGCAATCCGACGCAGCGTGGATGGGCTGGCTCTCAGGAAAAACCATCAGCTTGTTACTGATACAGGTTCAAGTAAACTGGTTAGAGTCACCGTCCACATCCGGAGAAATGTGATGTAATGTAACTATGTGAAACTGGCTGTGGATCTGTCATCTGTGGTATGTTATTGCAGTAAGGTTTAGTCCAAGGTTTTCTAGTTTTGGAGTGTGCATGAATTTGTGTTGATAAGATTGTAATTGGAGTTGTTCTCAAATAATTATTGCGTTAGATTGATTTGTTTCATTAATATAATACTGGTAGTCGAAATCTAAAACTTGACAGCACCTTGAAACTCTTTTATGATGTTGGAGTATGCAAATTCATTTTGTACGCTAACAAACATTTTTGGAAGCGTGTAACTTTGAAGCTCTGAGCACTTGATGAATTGAAGTTAGGATTTGAAATATTTTGGAGAGAATCAAAAGTATATTTTTTACAAAATGTAAAATATAAAGTTATATGTAATGCATATTTATTGTATTACCTTTATTCAGTGATAAGAGTATGAATTATATCCATAGGCATATGTCTTTTGCAAGCACCATTTTGCATTATATGGAAGAAAATAATAGAGGTACATAAAAATTATATTGTGATCTAATTTTTACAATTAGAAATACTAAAAGTGGAAAATACTCTCACTTTCAAGCTTAATCATCACATGTTCCGTGTTGATTTTTTTACTTTCATATAAAACATGATCATTCAGTATTATTATTGATTTTCTCACTGTTATGCCTGATTTTTACCTATTTTATGTTGATCTTTTAACCCTAATTTTTTTATGTATTAAACTTTTGAGAATAATAAAATTTACGTCAATAGAGTACCATGAAATAAGATTTGGAAAAATTCCCACAAAGGGCGTAATAAGAATTGAAATTCCTACTAAGGGTGTAAAACTTTCATAATTCCTACTAAGGGTGTGAATTTAATTTAATACTTAAAATTACAACTAAGTTACAGTTCTACCCTTTAAATAAAAAATCACACTTCACTACAGTTTACTAAAGTTAAAAATATTCAGTTCGACAAAAAAAAATCAAATTCATTAAAAGAAAATTAGCTCAATTTCATGAAGTTAACTCGAATTCGAATGAATTCTGATCACTTTAGTTCAAATAAGTTCTTAAATTAAAATTACTTTGACTATATTTCAATAAGTATTTTTGTAGATTGTTTTTAATTTAATTTAGTTTGGTTCAGTTAATTTCAGTTCAAATCAGTTTACAAAAAAATAAATTAATTGACTCGTTGAATTTCAGTTTCTAAAATAGACTCATTGAATTTAAATATCAACGAGTAAATTTTTTTTCTTGACTAACTTAAACTGAATTGAATTGAATTGAACTAAACTAAATTAAAATTTAAATATCGTCAACCAAAATTATTTTAAAACTGAATTTAATAAAAGAATAAGTCTATAGAGTAAGGCATATTTCATAAACATAGAAATAAAGGAGGTCCTTATTTGCAATTGTTAAAACATTAGCAAAATCACGCGCTGTATCCTTCTTTCTGGCGTAAAAAATATGTGGAACCCATTCGTGTATGTACATCTCCTTGGCCTCCTTTCTATTTCCCGACTTCCGTTTTCCTTCATCCCATTTGTGTATTTTTTTTTAAAGATTAATATTTGTCCCGTGTATCCTGATTTTTGCAGAATACGGATAACCACTTACCAATTGACACGTATGGTATCAAATAATTATCTTTCCTTTCCTTACATTTTTCTAACCCCAATTAATCTCAAACTATGTGAATACAGTACGCAATCGCAATCTTGATCCTTGCCGCATAATTTCGTTGTACAGATCATAATCATCCATTTCCATTTTAGGGATCAGAATAAATTCAGCTACCTGGGAAAAATTTATAATATTTAGGAGGTTTTGAGTAGAAAAGAACAAATATTGAACTCGAAATTTTAAGCTACTTTTTCAATATGAAATATGAGCCAAAGCAAGGACGACGATGGAGACCGTGGTGGAAGGTTTTCCGTCAGAATGTGAAGATGAGATTTTAGAGCCGCGTAAAGAGTAATATAAAAGAAAAGGTAATTAGTTAGTTACCATAATAATCTTACTTGTCGGTAATATAAAAGAAAAGGTAACTAGTTAATTATCATAGTAATCTTACGTGTCAATTAGTAAGTGGGTATCCGTATTCTGCAGAAATCAGGATACACCGGACAAATATTAATCTGTTTTTTTAATGATTATTCTAAACTAAGGCCCTGTTTACCAGAGCTTATCTGTAGATCAGTTCAGTTCAGTTCAGTTCAGTTCAGTTCAATTCAGTTCAGTTCAATTCAGTTCAGTTCAATTCAGTTCAGTGAAAATGCAATTTGATGAAATTCAGGTTAATTCAGTCATGCTGATTCCATTTTTCAATACATCAATTTTCACTTCAGTTCAGTTCAGTTCAATTCAGCTCAGTTCAGTTCAGTTCAGTTCAGTACATCAAGAAATAAACTCTAGTAAACAGGGCCTAAGTGGATCCAATTAGGAAGTCCTCCTTTTTAATAATAATAATAATAATTAGAAAGTCCACTAATTATTATGTTTAAAAATAAAAAATTACTATTAGGCCCTGTTTACCAGAGCTTATCTGTAGATCAGTTCAGTTCAGTTCAGTTCAATTCAGTTCAGTTCAGTTCAGTGAAAATGCAATTTGATGAAATTCAGGTTAATTCAGTCATGCTGATTCCATTTTTCAATACATCAATTTTCAGTTCAGTTCAGTTCAGTTCAGTTCAGTTCAATTCAGTTCAGTTCAATTCAATTCAGTTCAGTTCAGTTCAGTACATCAAGAAATAAGCTCTAGTAAACAGGGCCTTATTACTATGTTTTAACTTATAACTTTTATGTTATTTTTTAACTTATAACCTTTATATTTAAGTTTAAAATGTTCGTGTTTTAACGTATAACCTTTGTGTTCATTATTAACTTATAAGCTTTATGTTTAAATTTAGAATGTTAATGTTTTACCTTATAAGCTTTATGTTCATGTTTTAATTTATAACGTTTATGTTTAAATTTAAAATGTTCATGTTTTAATTTATAACCTTTACGTCCATGTTTTAATTTATAACCTTTATGTTCATGTTTTAACTTATAACATTTATGTTTAAGTTTAAGATGTTCATGTTTTAACTTATAACCTTTACGTCCATATTTTAATTTATAACCTTTATGTTTATGTTTTAACTTATAACCTTTACGTTTAAATTTAAAATATACATATTTGAACTTATAATATTTATGTTAATGTTTTAACTTATAACCTTTATGTTTGATTTTAAAATGTTCATGTTTTAACTTATAACCTTTATATTTGATTTTCAAATGTTCATGTTTTAATTAATCTTTATGTTAATGTTCATGTTACAAATGTTCATGTTTGAATAATCTTTATTATGTTAATGTTGTCATTGCAAAATAATGTTTTAACTTTTCTATCAAAAGTCATTAATGAGAAATAGACTTTAAAATTCCATCACACGTTGCCCAAATAACCACCCTTTCCCCATTTCCTGTCCAGGCAAATTCCTTTTTTGTTTGTCTAATTGTCTAATGTTTGATTTTTTGTTTGATTTTTGATTGGGTTTTTGTAAATTTGTTTGTTCCAGGGTTTAGTAGACTACAAGAATTAAAGTCCACCAATTCGGCGGCCCAAAATAGAAATCTTTGTTTTATGTGGACTCTACCACACCGTCCGGCGTCCACCAACATGAGAATTTCCTACTGCTAGGCGCGTGTACAGCGCGTGAAAGAATAAAATTTACAAACTTTGCATTTAAACACCTCCGTGTTTTTACATTTGATTATACTTATAACTTAGGAGTCGTTTGGTTCATGTGGGAATTAAATTCCCACGGATTTGTTAATTACTCGGAAATAAATTTCTCCATCAGAATACTCAGAATTTGGAAAAATTGTTTGGTTGCACCTTCGTATTTTGTAATTCCTAGGATTTTATTTACTACATGTTGTTTGGTTGACTTCTTGTAGTCCAGGTCTATATTATATTGAGAGACCGATTAGTAAAAATAAGATTGTTTTTGACAAATTAGTTTCTATTACTAAATTTTTTAATACAAGAGTATAATAGTAATTTAATTTAAATTTTAATCATTAAATTAATTTCAAACCCTAAATAGGAATTATGAAAGTTTTACGCCCATAGTAGGAATTTCAATTCTCATTACACCCTTTCTGGGAATTTTATTAAAAAGTGTGGAATAAACGACGTAATTTTATTCCACTAGTTTACGAAAGAAATAAATATTTTATCTTAAAAAAATGAGTGATTGATGACCTTCATTACCTCCAACCACACAACCCCTAAAATTTTTAAATAAAAATCTATTTTGGCAGTCCCAAACTTGTTTGTGACTACTGATTTATTAGGAACTAAAAAATAAAAAAATTAATGCATTGAATTTATATTCAATATAACCAAAATTTATCAAATCATACTATTCTTAATTTTATTTAGAACTTCATAATAGATGATGTTTAGTTGAAAGAACAACTGAGGCCCTGTTTATCAGAGCTTATCTGTAGATTAGTTCAGTTCAGTAAATTTAAATTTTTAAGTACAGTTCAGTAAATTTAAATTTATTTAAGTTCAGTTCAGTTTAATATATTTAAAATTAGTTCGGTTCGGTTCAGTTCAGTGTATTCCTAAATATTTATTTTTTTAAAATTTTTGTAAACATTTTCTTACTTAATTTTTTTTAGATTTCCAATGTTTTGTTTAGTTCAGTGCAAATAATATTTCTCTAGAAAGTTTATATTATTCGACTCAATTTTTATTTCGATATACATTATTTTTTGCTTCAATTCAAATTAAAATAGTTCAGTTTGGTTCAGTTCGAATGAAATATAAGTTCATCAAATTTCCTTTTATATGATGATGATCATTTGTTAATAACAAATGAAAATATATTATT
This sequence comes from Cruciata laevipes, assembly GCA_963678965.1. NCBI lineage: Eukaryota > Viridiplantae > Streptophyta > Magnoliopsida > Gentianales > Rubiaceae > Cruciata > Cruciata laevipes. The sequence continues at coordinate 19,659,081 of OY787634.1, read as the reverse complement.
TTTATTTTAGTTCAATTCATATAATTTCAGTCCAATTTAGTTCAGATCCTCTGAAATTTAATTTTATGATGTACAACTCAATTTATATCTTACTTTACCATAACCTTTACTTTAAATATAATTTAATTATTTGAATCGTTATTCCTTTAAATCGACTCAACCAAATATAATATGCTTCATTATATGACTATTTTTAATTAGTTCAGTTCAGTTTGTTTAATTCAGTCATCATATCAGTTCATATCCTCTGAAATATAATTTTATTATATACAACCCAATGACTCATATCCTCTTTAATATATTATTATGATATTCAACTCAATTTTTTTAAAAATATATACCATAACCTTTACTTTATATACTCCAATATAATTATTTGAATCGTGATTCATTTAAATCGACTCAACCAAATATAATATGCTTCATTATATGACTATTTTTAATTAGTTCATTTCAGTTCAGATCAGTTCAGATCTTCTGAAATATAATTTTATGATATACAACTCAATGACTCATATCCTCTTTAATATAATATTATGATATACAATTCAATGACTCATATTTCTTGAAAAATATATGACTATGATATTCAACTCAATATATTTCTTTAATATACCATAACATTTACATTTTATACTCAAATATAATTATTTGAATCATGATTCATTTAAATCGACTCAACCAAATATAATATGTCATCATTATATGATTAGTTTATTTTAGTTCATTTCAGATTAGTTCCATTCAATTCAGAACAATTCAGTTCAGTTTAGATAAGTTCATATCATCTGTACTATAATTTGATGGTATTTAACTCAATTCAGTTCAGATTACATCACCTCAACGTGTTTTTATGTTTAAATTATATAAAAATGTATTTATATTTATTTCAGTTCAGTTCATTTCAGTTAAATATGTTTAAAATTATTTCAGTTCAGTTCATTAAATTTAAATTCAGTTCAGTTTAGTTCAATACAGCAAAAAATAAGCTCTAGCAAACGGGGCCGGATTCGTACGTATGCATAAGTTTTGAAAACTTAGAATATTCAGAAAATCATTGCCTATATTATCAAATTAATAAAGTACGTAATAAAAAATTCAAATCAATACCCAAAGTTTATTTATGTGAAGAGAAAACAGTCAAAAAAGAAAAAGTGAAATTCAATTTATTTATGGAGGGAAGAAAAGGTCAAAGAAGAATTGAAAAATGTTAAAAGAAAAAAGCCGTTAGACACGTATTGGCCACGTCCGCGTTCCTTACGCGTGTCTAGCACGGGTAAACCACGTAATCACAGCTGCCTATATATATATCCTGGCAGCCGCCCCTCAATTAAATCATCCGACACCTATTCTTGAAATTTCAGTTCTCTCCCAAATCCTCAAAATCTCTCATTCCTCCCTTGAATTCGCCTCTTCAGTTCGCTTCTTCAGTTCGGTGATATTTGGGGTTTGCCCAAATCGAATCGGTTGAATTGATCAAATCTCGAATTGTATCTTTCTTGATCCGCTTGTTGGTTCGGTTGTTTGATTCTTCCGATCATCCTCCCCTTTCTTCTGACTGTCAATTCGGTTGTTTGATTCGGTTTTGATTAAGGTTGCTTGATTTGATTAAGGAATTTGAGCTAGGGTTGTTTGATTTAGGAATTTCTGATTTAGGGTTTGTCTTGTGTTTGTTTGGTACTTGTTGATATGGATGCAGGTTCTCCTCTCCTTGCCAGGAGATTATTCTGTACTCCTTCTCCGGAAACCCCCAAGGTCACCCGGAGATTGGTTGAAACTCCTTCTCCGGCGTTGCCGCAGGTGGTCCGACCGGTACCCCCTGAAGCTCTAGCACAAGGTTCTTCTCTTCCTCTTGCCAGGATATTATTCTGCACTCCTTCTCCGGCAACGCCCAAGGTGGCTCGGAGAATGGCAGATACTTCATCTCCGGCAATGCCCCAGGTGGCCTCCCGTCCCCCTGAAGCTGTAGCCCGGAGACATGTAACCCCTCTATCCAGGAGGAGACTGTTCGACGACTCCCCGACCCCTCCCCCTGCACGATGCCAGCGACTCCGTGTCACTGGTCCTCGTTTGCGCAAAATATTTGATACACCTCCACCTAGGTCCCATTTCCCTGATTTTGAGCCCATCTCTCTCAAGTGGAATACCAAGGCCATAACTGCTTATTTTAACAATTACGCACCCAAATACTTTAGATAACTGCTTATGATTGTACTGTTACTTGGTTGTTTTGGTTATCTTTGCCCTTTGGTTGTTTTGGTTTTGTGCAGGAAACTGCAACAACTTGCTAAACAAGTTTGGAATATTCAGACATGGAGAGTGTGCATATTCTTACAGGGCATTCCGGAACGGTGACATCAAGTGGTTGATGTGCAGCGGATCTTGTATCTTGTTGGAAATGCTGTCTGCTGAAGCTCTCTGTGTTCTTGCAATGATAACACCCCTGAGGCAACTAGCTGAGGAACTAGTAGTTGCTCTAATGAAATATAGAGTAGTTGACTTGATGTAAAGATCAAATTTTGATAGTGCTGAAGTATGTAACATGTAGCTTTTGAAGCTCAGTTTACCTCAACTGAATATATGTTTACTTGATCTGAATCCAAATGTGTTTCCGTTTTTCTGTTTCTAATTTCATATCCTGGTACAGTTGACTCAGGAACTAAATTTCTTTTTAACATTTACAAGATCAAAAACAGAGATTTATCAATTAAGAAAATGATCCAATTTTTTACATAGAGGAATTTTATGTTTCAAACAAGAAGCATAGAGATAAAATCAAAAAATTAGTTCTTTATATTATAATATGAACAAAGACTATACAAAAGAAGTAGTCCTACATCAATTGCCTACATCTTGTACAAGAGCCTAATTAATCAACCTAGTCACTTAACATATCCAACAATGACAGTAACATCGTCGTATTTGCCACCCAAGAATCTGTCCCATCCAGCCTTTCTGGCCGCCATAGAAAAGGGACTAACTTCATCATCGTAAAGTGATGCCTTTCTGGCCATCTTCCCCACCACATCAGCCATAGTCTCAGGCGAAGCCTTTTGTTCCAAAGAATCTTTCACTAGCCATTCAAGCTCCTCATCAAACATATTATCAAACACTCCGTCTGTGGCAGCAACGATCACATCCCCTGCCTCAACCTCGAGTTTGATCTCATCGGCATCGCATGGGGTATTTCCACCACCGAGTTGAAAGGGGCAGTTGAAATAGCTTCTCACTCCGTCGGGGAACTGTACACAACCTTCTCACTCCGTCGGCTACTCCAATGGTCTGCTCATCGCCGGAGATGAAGTAGGCATCTTCCCCATAGGGTTTATCCTCGGACTCCTTGGGAAGGAAACACTCGCCGGTGATCAACCTCATCGACCTTCTTGAATTGTGTTTTTCTGCAATGGCTTCAAATTCTAGAGGAAGGGAGGAAATGGGAAAATGCACGGTTTTGGTTAAGCACAAGTGAACGAGTGAAATGAATGAATTTGATGGAGACGATGATTTATAGAAAGGGGAATCGAAAGAGCCGTTGAATCTGTTATCGCCGCCACCGGATGGATTAAAATTAGGGTTTGTGATTGGGAATTGAGGCTAAATAGATTGACCTCCGGCTTTTACAGTTTTCGAAATGTCTATTATACCCCTACTTCACAATGCACATAACTGGACATGGATGGGTACTGTTGGAATTTGGTGAGGCGTTCTACACATTACACACATTCACTCGTCGTCCACTCGTCCTTCCCCATCCATGTAACGGTAAGTTTTTATTAATGTTTATTAATGGGGCGTAATTTTTTGAAATTTATCATTAAGAGCATTATAGTATTTTTATTCTTTATTTTATTTTTATCAAAAAGTCATTATCTCCAAAGGAACTAACTACAAGAGTTATTCTGTTCAAAAAGTGTGTGAAATAAACGGTGTCGTTTCTGTCAAGACAGTTATATTCATTATATTTTAATTTATTTCCAAAATAATTCTGACATTAAAAATTTCAAAGTTATGAATGTTTTACGTTGAAGTACCATTAGTAAGTATTAATATACCATTAGTAAAGCTTGAAGTACCATTAGTAAGTATTAATGATTTTTTACGTTGTTGTATGATTGCATAAATGATAGTTAGAAAATGCTAAAAGAGTAAAAAATATATGTTTGATACCAAGTTAGTAATAAATATGTGAAATGTGATGTACGAAAGAAAAATGTTAAATGATAATGAAATACATGTTTGTAAGTAAGGCTTGAGAAATGACATAAAAGAGAAACAAAATTTCAAACTTGAAGTGAAAATAATGTTATTCTATATTATATGTAAATTTCTTAAATTTGATTTATACATTATTTTTTTAAAGTAATTCATGAGTTAAAAACAGCAATAGGATAAAAAAAACAAATGCTAAATACTATTATGTGTAACGGTAACAAAATCAGTAGAAGCAAGGCCCACCAGAGACGGTTGGAATTGGTCAACAAACATTGACGCGTGGTATGTCTTAACGGTAATAAAATTCGTTACTATCCACTAGTGACAGCTGTCAACAAAGCCCCTATCCACTAGAGACAGCTGTCAACAAAGCTCCAATGGGTTCTATATATATATATATGAAGGTACCCCGTTGTCGCCACCCATTCATATTTTTCCCACAGCTTCTTCCCTCATTCTCTCCTTCTCTACTTTCATTCCCCCAAATTCAGAAGCCCTAATTTCTTCTAATTTCCCAAGTTTCCTGTTGCTGATTTCCCTGATTTGAATTCGTAGTATTTGATGGGTTCGGGAATTCCACCGCTCCCATTTCAATCGAGAGTCTTCGATCCCACCGGTGAAGAACTCATTGCCCACTTCCTGAAAAATCACATTCTCCACCAACCTTATCCCGAATCCGGCACAATTCAGGAGGACACAGTGTTCGGAGACGACGTAGACCCCTGGGATAAGTTCTGCAACCCCCGCGAACCTTATCCATGGCAAGACGCCGTCGATTCCACCTCCACTCCCTCCCTGTTCCTCTTTACCCGGAACTCCAATGTCGGAAACACCAGCAAATCCAGCAAAATCCAGAAGAACCGGCGCGCCGGCAACGGGACCTGGCATGGGACCAGTTCCGTTTTGAAGGTCACCTCCTCCGCCGATGATGAAACCGTCGTCGGTCCGTACAGGATTCTCTCCTTCCGGTCTCTGAACGGTGAAGAAACCAAAGGCCAATGGAATATGTATGAGTACGGCATCTCCCCGGAGGCCTTCCCGGAGATACGAAAAGTCTCGGATTGGGAGAATCAGGTGGTTTGTCGGATCAAGAGGGATGACAGCAAATCGAACGTCGGAGGAAAGGTCACCAAAAGAAAATCCTCTTCCAAGCCGCCGCTTCCGAACAAAAGACGACGAACTGGCTCGAGTGAGAAGCCGGTGGTGGTTGTGGATGATGTGAGCCGGGAGCCGGATCAGGTATGTTACGAGGAAGTGGCTGATTCCTACGGCCTCAGTATGGATGAGCTATTTCAAGGCGTTGAAGTAGAATGTTGCTGATTCTTAGAATTGATCAACTTATTTTGATCTTTTATTTTGGACAGCAATCCTAGTTTAGGGGATTAGGTTGTTAGATTGGGAAATTCCAAATGTACACTAAACTCTTTGATAAATAAAACCCCCTTTTTTTACTTCTCTACTCTCTTGAGTCTTGTTTTCACATTAGTCTTAATCTTGTGAATACATACCTGATCTTTTGTATAGTCAGTGTATAAACATTCCATGTTAATGAGTAGATGATTCATCTTATTTCTTGTTACTTCTCTGTTATTTTATCAGTAAATTATAACAAGGGAATTCATTTACTTTATTCTAGTCTTGGTCTGTTTTCTTCATGTTCTCTTGCTGATTCTTAGACATGTTCTTCATTTTATCAAATCTTGGTCGGTAAAGAATAAGCCCATGTATTCAGGTATGCACTGCTTTTTAGGCCTTTTCTTAAGTAGCTCTGTTTACATGAGTATCAGGTGTTTGAGGAAATCATCTAAATCTTTCAATTTTTAGAAATACAGATTGATCCATTATTGAAATGATGTAAATAGGCCAACCTTTTGTTTTGCATATGTCTTGCTTATGCTTGTGGAAATTGATGCTTTGTATCATCATAAAGCTCAAACACCATTTCTGATTCTTTTGTGGTTGTTGTAGATGACTGGCTCACGAATGAAGGTTGCTGGAATATTTAAACCATGTGTGCATATGGGGTGCTTTGCTCTTGAAGTATTTGTGGAGATGAACATGAGGTCTAGGAAGGCAAGTTCTAAAATAACTCTAAATTTTCTTTTGGTGTTCAGGGGAAATGGTGCAACTCTCTCTTGAGCTTTCTTTACCTCATCTAATTGACAACTTGCATTTAACATGATTGCAGAGGAAATGTCCTGTTTGTCTCACGAATTATTGCTTAGACAATATCATCATAGACCCATACTTCAATCGCATCACGGCTAAGGTAATACTGGTAATACTGTTATTTATATTACACTAAACATCGTTTGATTTTTCCACCTCTGATATATGTTACTACTATTTTGGGTATAAGCTGCGGAGTCTTGGGAAGATGTGAATGAGATTGAAGTTAAGCCTGATGGCTCATGGCGTGCAAAGTCAGATGGGGATAGTAGGGCTCTTGAGGAACTTGCACTGTGGCATGCACCTGATGGCTCTCTTTGCGTGTCTCTGGGAGTAGAGTCCAAACCAAAACCAGATATTCTTAAGCAGGTTAAAGTTTAAACAGGAAGGTGATTCTGATGGCCATGCTGGTCTGAAGATTGGAATGAAGAAGAATAGACTTGGTATCTGGGACATCAGTAAGCCAGATGACATACTGACATATTCATCAGGAGATAAAGTGCAGCAGCAAGAGTTCTACCAAAGACCACTTGTCATTCCCATGAGCAGCAGTGCTACTGGCAGTGGGAAAGACGGTGGAGATGGCAGCGTAAACCAAGATGGTATTATAAATATTGACTACTCACTCAACTGCCAATGGGCATGACCTTGAATCAATATCTCTACACATTGACCAAACGGCTACAGTGATCGGAATCCATCAACAGTGCTAGGGGATGCTGAAATTATTCTCCTCAGTGACCCGAGGAAGATAATGAACCCATTATATCATTTGGTCCTGCTTACAATAATCACCGGACAGATGGTGGAGTGTCATACTCAGTTGGCTCACATGGAAATTACTGAATCCTATCTTGTAGATCCTGTCCTCAATGCTGGAGTTAGTTCATGCCCTCCATACAATAGTGAAGATGATTCGATGCTGTGTGTCTATATCCTTCTGGGGGTCAGCCCACTGGAATCCAGTTATTCGGTTCAGATGGGGACGTATCTGATGCCTTAGTTGATATGCCGTCAGGTTCTATGGCCTGTCCCTCGTCAATCAATTGCTATTTTCTGGCTGGGGAGGCTGCAATGAGATCTGTTGCTCTTGTTCCTGAGTCTTCTACACCACTCTATCAGTGAAGGTTTGGTTCACAATCCATTGGGCTTCAGTAGAAATGATCTGTCACTCCAAATTTTCCTCCCTACAAAACCGACAGATGCATCCATATAGTCAGAATTTAGGAATAGGACCAATTTGTCCAATGGTATCCAGACCGAGGATTGGATATCCCTCAGGCTGGGGGCAGTAGTGGAGGAGGGGCAAGTAATGAATCTGCTGCTGCAAATGGGATATACTCAGGACAGCAAGTTCGATCAAAGGAAGGTGCCAACCTGGACTCACTAGCTGAAGGTATGTTCTCTATCTTGTGTTGTGTTCTGCTTTTCTTTCTTCTTAAGGTTGTGCTTAAATGTGCTTGATATTGGTTTCTGCTGGAGAAGTCCTAGCCGGCTTAGAAGAATTTTTCTGCATTCTCTAGATACTGCTATTATTAATTTGAGTGCTACATGAATCCAACAATCTTCAACCAAGATTTGAGGCTTAAAAATGTCCTGTCCCTAGATTGAAATGGGGTCATTCAGGTTTTAACAGAGGCACTTTCAGAATGGTGAGTTGCAGCTTTACATGGTTAACGCTAGCAAAAATAACAACTTATGTGCTAATTATGCTATTTTCCAGTTATTATGATAAATAGTTTATGTCTTTTGGGTCAAGAATCTGTTTGCTCCTAAATTTAATTCCATTTAAATCATTGCAGATTATATGTTGGAGTCCCTTGTGTTATTCTGAAGATATATTTGGTCGTTGTTTTCAGCTCAAGCACTTGGCGTTTTCAGGGCTCATCTAAAATCTCGGTGGTCTTGTAGAAAGAAAACGTGCTTTGTCTCCTCAATAATGGAGAAAGTTAGAAGTGCGGTGAGTTTATATTTTCATGGAGTTAGAATATTCTTATCTTCATAGAAATGAAAATTAATGGTTTTTATTTCATCATTTAGGGCTCTGGTAAAAAAATGCAGTGATGTAAGTTCCTTCTTATATTCCATTATATAGGGCTCAGGACGTTTTTGAGTGCATAGGTTTTCGCTTGATGCATATGTTTTGGTGACTTGTAATTTAAATAATCACAACTCAAGATTGTACACTTCCAATTGCTTGAGATTGTTGTACTATAACTTTTCAGAGACTCATCCAAATATTATTGTTTGTGTGTTTGTTTTTTTACTTTTCCATCTAAATTGGTTAGTGTTTTGTTTTATGGAAGTAACTGGTGAAGTTTTATCATTGTATCATTATATCTATCTATATAGTATCTTTTGTAGATTACAATTACGTTGAAGCTTCTCATATATCTTGAAATTAGTTTGCATAAAATGGTAAGTCTGGTGAGTATAATAGTAAAGGGGATCGGAAGTCGGAACACACTTGAGGATTCAGAATACTTAATATGACCAATCCGAGTTCCTTTACCTTCTTGCCTGTAGAAGTCGATTCATTTAATAAAAGGAGTAAGGGTCTGTCCAGGAAAGTGTTAGCTAGCCTGGGGTTTTATAAGCTCAGCGTAGTGCATTCATGGTATTACAAATATATATATGTGTGATCATGAGATGTTGTTTCATAATATTGAGTTGCAAGTAATACAATTGTTGGTTATTTGGCTTTTCATGCTGCACACAAGGTTCTTGCTTAATGCTGATATTCAATTCTTCTCTGTTCAGACTTATGCTCATCAAATGGAAGTTGATGTTTTAAGAATATAACCTGGTCTGAACTGTTGGTGTATAACCATTTAGAGCTCCTCCCAATATTATTGTTTGCGTGGAGTTTTTTTTGAATTTTTCCATCTAAATTGGCGAGTGTTATGTTTTATGGAAGATACTGGTGCAGTTTTATCAAAACATGTATCCTTACAGTATTCTTTGCTGATTATTATTACATTAAAGTTGATTACACATCTTGAAAATAGTTTGCATAAAATAGTAATTTTGGTGAGTATTACAATTTACAGTAAAGGAGATTGGAAGTTGGAACACACTTGAGGATTCTGAAAACTTAATATGATCACCTTAGTTTTCTGCTGAATAGAATGAACCATTGTAAGAATTCAGATCCAAGTTCCTTTACCTTCTTGCCCATAGAAGTTGATTCATTTATTGCAAGGAGTTAGGATCTGTCCAAAATATAGTGCATTCATGGTATTCCGAATATGTTTGCGTAGTACATGAGCATGTTTCAAGTGGGAGCATGGTATTCAAGTTTTTGGAAACTTGAACATTCAGAAAATAATTGTCAATATTTATAAATTAATAAAGCAGCAAAAAAATCAGGACTATTTGTACCCAAAATAATATTTTAAATTATTAATACTGTTGACATGAGAGAAAAGACTTGGTTCCACCAAACAAAGGAAAAGGAGAACATTCAGATTGAGGAGACCAGGATCGCCTTGGAATCATGGAAATCAGTCCTAGTTTAGGATATTAGTTTGTTAGATTAGGAAATTCCGAATGTACACAAAACTGTTTGATAAATAAAACCCCTTATTACATCTCTGGTCTCTGGTTAAAACATTACTCTTAATCTTGACTTCCGGTGCAGAACACTTTCAACTAATCTCCTTTCATTTGCTTGGTAAGACCTCGCTCTCTTGCCCTTTTATTTTCCTTCCCTTGCTGTTTGTTGGTTACCTGAGTTCTTCTTTGCTGGGTACTATCTTCTGATGCTTTGCTTTTCTGGGTACTGTTGGTTTTGGGTAATCTCTGTTTGGGTTGAAGTATTGTTATTCTGTGCTGCTTCTTGGGTTTACTGTATTCGAGTATGCATTTCCTTTTTATGGCTCTTGAATTGTAAATATTTTGGATTGTTTGAGTATCCAGGTTAGTGTGTCTAATGACTGTCTTTTTTTGTTCTTGTATAATCAATTGATTATCGCAATCAAGGAAAGCTACTTTAAGGGCATTTCTCTGATAGGGGCAACTGGTGAAATGAAAGGAGTATTTTTTTTTACTTTCACTTTACTAAAAATACAGGTGCCTCGATGATTCTTTATAGATATTATAGGGTTAGCCTCATTCCGTTTGCCTTTGTTCGGTGTGAATCTTCCAGTGAAGATTGTCCTGCAAGATGGCAGAAAGCAGACAGTCCGACGAAGGCTCGGTTCTCTTAGTTTTTACCTATTTAAATTGAAGCCCTCTCCAGTTTGGTACTATCCAACTATTTTCTAGTATTCGTGTCCATATTGAGGTAATGAGAAAGCAATCTCCTATTATATTTTCCTTCCTAGCTATTTGTTGGTTTTGAGCTTTTCTTTGCTGGGTGCAACTGAATTTGGCAATAGATTGAAGGTTTGGCAACTGAATTGGCAATGGTGAAATGATTTTATTGATTTGACTGTCAAGTCTGTACTAAAGAAATGGATTCAAGGAGTTATTTTGTGTCATTTCGAAACAAGTCACCTAGGTCATTTATTAATTTGGAAGCTAAAGAGACGTTATCCCTATTGACTCGCAGGAGGTCAAGAAAGATGGAGACAGTTAGAAGAATATCCTCTTGCCAGGATATTATTCTGCACTCCTTCTCCGGCAACGCCCAAGGTGGCCCGGAGAATGGCAGATACTTCATCTCCGGCAATGCCCCAGGTGGCCTCCCCTCCCCCTGAAGCTGTAGCCCGGAGACATGTAACCCCTCTATCCATGAGGAGACTACTGTTCGACGACTCCCCGACCCCTCCCCCTGCACGATGCCAGCGAACTCCGTGTCACTGGTCCTCGTTTGCGCAAAATATTTGACGCACCTCCACCTAGGTCCCATTTCCCTGATTTTGAGCCCATCTCTCTCAAGTGGAATACCAAGGCCATAACTGCTTATTTTAACAATTACGCACCCAAATACTTTAGATAACTGCTTATGATTGTACTGTTACTTGGTTGTTTTGGTTTTGTGCAGGAAACTGCAACAACTTGCTAAACAAGTTTGGAATATTCAGACATGGAGAGTGTGCATATTCTTACAGGGCGTTCCGGAACGGTGACATCAAGTGGTTGATGTGCAGCGGTTCTTGTATCTTGTTGGAAATGCTGTCTGCTGAAGCTCTCTGTGTTCTTGCAATGATAACACCCCTGAGGCAACTAGCTGAGGAACTAGTAGTAGCTCTAATGAAATATAGAGTAGTTGACTTGATGTAAAGATCAAATTTTGATAGTGCTGAAGTATGTAACATGTAGCTTTTGAAGCTCAGTTTACCTCAACTGAATATATGTTTACTTGATCTGAATCCAAATGTGTTTCCGTTTTTCTGTTTCTAATTTCATATCCTGGTACAGTTGACTCAGGAACTAAATTTCTTTCTAACATTTGCAAGATCAAAAATAGAGATTTATCAGTGTTGATTAAGAAAATGATCCAATTTTTTACATAGAGGAATTGTATGTTTCAAACAAGAAGCACAGAGATAAAATCAAAAAATTAGTTCTTTATATTATAATATGAACAAAGACTATACAAAACTAACAAAAGAAGTAGTCCTACATCAATTGCCTACATCTTGTACAAGAACCTAGTCACTTAACATATCCAACAATGACAGTAACATCGTCGTATTTGCCACCCAAGAATCTGTCCCATCCAGCCTTTCTGGCCGCCATAGAAAAGGGACTAACTTCATCATCGTAAAGTGATGCCTTTCTGGCCATCTTCCCCACCACATCAGCCATACTCTCAGGCGAAGCCTTTTGTTCCAGAGAATCTTTCACTAGCCATTCAAGCTCCTCATCAAACATTATCAAACACTCCGTCTCCCCTGCCTCAACCTCGAGTTGAAAGGGGATACCTGGGCAGAAATCTTCTCCTCCTATAAAGCCCCACCACCGCACCTGTCCTTTCACCTAGGGGCCGGGATACCTCTTGGTTCATCAATATTCACGAACTGCATTCCGTATAGACACGCAGTTACCGGCTTCATCTCTAAGGTAAGCCCTCTTCTTTCCTTTCTTTGTTGCTTCATATCGTAAGCTCTTCTTCTTTGTTGTTTCTTCTTCCAAATACTTTATTTTTATCGCCCACAACCTGTTCTATTTATTGTCTCGGTATTATTTGCTGTGATTTACCATGTCTGGATTTTATTTGATTTCAGTTTCAGCTATGTCTCTTGAAATCTGTATGTTGGCAGATTATCTTTCTCTTCTGAAGTTGGCCTTTTGCAGATTAGTTCCTTTATGATTGTTGTCTTTCACCAGTTGCCTATCTTTCCAGCCCCTGCAACATTCATTGAACTGTGATGTTTTTTAGTTAGCTTTTTGATGGGTGTGTGTTTGTCTCTTTGTTGCTTCAAATCAGAGGAATATTATTTGAATGGAAATTTAGATAAATTAATAGTCACATGAATGTTGAACCATGTGTCTCAGAGTAATGGTAAAGTTTGCTCGTAGAATTTCATGACTGTTTAACATGTTGTGATGTTTCTCCCTTATCCTCACAAAACAGTTTGGACAATCTTTTCAACCTCTGAATCTAAGTAATAAAGCTAGGAAAAATACTGCAATTTTTTTTTTCCATTTTAGAGTAATTTGCCTACAGGATTAGAAGTTGCATTGTATTTCGATGGACTGAATGTCTAAATTTTCATGCCTTTTAAACATTTTGTTTCCCTCTATTATCACCTCATTTTCTTACTACTCCAGACGTGTTCTATTAAATTTATGGTGTCAGTATCATTTACAACAAGTAGAAAAATGTGTTCTATTTTTTCGGTTACCGGCATTTGTAGGAAGATTAGAATTCCAAAGAACATTTTGTATTTTCTGAAGTCGTTAGCAAAGTTTAGCAAAGTGTTTTCAACTTAGGATTAGACAAGTGAAGTTAGATTAAAAAGTTTGATATTCTGTGCCATTTAAGATTAATTTGCATTGTATTTGTATTGATTACATTCTTAAATTTTCCCAGTTTTTAAAAATTTCATTTTATGCCATCCTCTCAATTACTTGGTTGTCATCTGATGGCTATATATAATTTTTTGCAAATAAAATGGGATATAATTGTCAACCCCAAGTGTTATACTTAAGACTTGATTCTTGAAATTGAAATGGCATCGTGTAGAAAGACTGGAATTTGGTTGATGGTCTTCATCTTCTCTTTGACTCTCTTTAAGAGCATGTATGCTTATAATCACAATAATGAGAGATGATCCATGCTTTAAAAATCACAGCATAAAATTATGATTGTTGAAATTACAGGGCAACATTGCAGAAGCTGGCAGAATTAGACACAGGTAACTGGAAGAATTTTTTGAGAGGCAAGAACAGATTAAGAAAGCACTTGATCATATGGTTGGGATTTTTTAAAACATTAGCAGTACAGGTTTGCAGACTTTTAAACTCTTTTTGTCTTCTCTTTGATCCACGTTATTTACCTCGTGGTTTGTAGAGATTATTAAATTAGATTATTTCAGGTCTTATCTTAGGCCCTTGTGGTTCGCTTGGTTTTGAGTTTTGGTTTTGGTTTTTGGGTTTTGAGCAAAACCTGATTTTAGAATTGGGTTTGATCAAAATCAGTTTTGGGTAAAACCTTGTCTGGTTGAAAGGTTTGGGTTTTGGGTTTTGAATTAACTATTATTATATATATTTTTTATTATTTTAGTTTTGGATTGAAAATTTGACATGCCATTTGATTTTACTTAGTCATTCATAATATTTTATTAAATAAAAAATTTGGTATATTAGACCGGGCCAGATAATATTTTATAAAGCATTTTATATCAGGTTGGGTTATGATCAAATAAAAATTTTGGAATTTTTTTGACCCAACCTCATTTTACATTGTTTGCACAAAAATTTTAATTTTAATTTTGGATGTGGTTAACAATTTTAATTTGACTCAAATAATGCATAGCTTTAAGTTCAATATAATATTCAAATAATAAATCGTCAATTTTTGAGTAAAAAGTATAAACCCAACCCAAGACTTATTCTCTAGATGAGTGATATTTACATTTTTGATTAAGGCCCTGTTCACTAGAGCTTGTTTCTTGATGTACTGAACTGAACTAAATTGAACTAAACTGAACTGATCTACAGATAAGCTCTGGTAAACAGGGCCTAAGAAGGGTCAGATGTTAATTTTTGAAAAAAAGAAAAGAAACACAATTCTAATTTGACTAAATTTTATTATTTTAAAATTAGAATGAGATTATAAATTTTGACCCAACTGTTCATGGTATACAATTTTAACTCGACTAAATACAAAAGACAAAATCAAGTGTGTAGTTACTAAACTATTTGTAATGTTCTTTTAAATGGTCAATTTTGGGTCAAAACACGATTTTTACAAATTGATTTTTTCACGTTAGAAAATGTAAATTTTAATTATAAATATTTAATTTTAGCGGATTTATAATGTTCATAATATTTTTAGAATAAAATGATCAACTATCAATCATATGTTTATTAGCTATGTAATATAATAATTTATAAAAAACTTATTTTATTATATAATTTATTAATAAAAAATTACTTTTTATCTTATTTTATAAAATATATTTAGTTTACTATATATTTGTCCTAGTTTTATAAAAAAATGAAAAAAATAAGAAAAATATAATTTAAAATGAAAAGTTAAAACCTTGTCAAAACTTGGTTTTGCACCAAAACTCAAAACCTTGTGCGAAACAAACAAGGTTTTGGGTTTTGGGCAAAACCAAAACCCAAAACCAAAACCTGAACCACACACAGGGCCTTAGTGTTCTAAAAGAGTTTTTAACCTTTTTTTCCCATGATTTCTTAAAGTGAGTTTGGCAGCTATCTAAAATCCACACTCATTTTTTATCTGTTGCTAATTTCAAAGCAAGATGTAAAAGTTTAGCCACATATATATATATATATATATATATATATATATATATATATATATATATATACTAGCGTTGGCAGTCGCGCCTACGCGGCCATGACCCAATTTTTATGATACAAAAATTTTGAACACTTGTAATAAATAATATGTATTTGATACATGTGCTACAATCGGAAGGAAGTAAGCTACATGTGTAATACAATCTGATAAATGTGAAGAGATTAACAAGGTTTAAATTTAGCCGTTTAGTTTTGAAGGGTCTAAAAATCATTTTTCCATAGGTTACTATTTAGAAACAAAACATGAAGTCACCTATCGAGATTAATTATTTGAATGTGAAAAGTTGTGTAACTGAAATTTATGTAAATAGCGAATCACTTTATTATATTTAACATGCCATATGCATGGGCGGACCTAGGGGATGGCCCAAGGTGGCCCGGCCACCTCCAAAACATTTAAAATTGCATATTATTCTCTTGTAATATTTTATGAATAATAAAATTTAGTACTATATTTTTAGTTATATTATGTTATGACCCCCCTCAACCTTAATTTCTCGGTCCGCCCCTGCATATGGACCCAAAATTAAAGTTGTGAGTGTAAAGACGTTTTATTCATGTAACTAAAATTTGTGGTTATAATTCATGAATTGAATAATTATTAATTGTGACATTAGAAAACTGGAGTTGGCAAGCCCAACCATAAATCTCAAGCCCAGTTTGGAGTCATTATTGTTGGGTCGGAAGTTGATCCAGAGCTGTTTGATTTCTCATAAACCGGAGGGTAGGATTGTAGTTCCAGCTAGGTTCAAGGGTGAATTCGTCAGCACTCCTCAAATTATGCCTATGGTGGAAAATTGCATTTTCGTTTGGGCCGTAGGCTCTTTATCAAATTTATTTCTTGCAAAATTGATAAAATTAAACTAATACTACAAAAACTTTAGTATTTGTTACATAATATTTTCCATAAGAATATACAAAATAGTGTTTTTTAGTTTTGTTTGGTTGATCTTATTTTTTACTAAACTGAATTAAACTAGATTAAACTGAAATGAAATGATCTACTTCTACTTTTATATGATTGGCAATTTTACTATTTTTGGATGGTTTCATTTAATTGACACTTTCTTTATTTGGTAAAGTTTAGATTAATCTCATAAATATATATTACTTTCCACTCTAGCTAGAAACTTTGTGCCCAGCTAAGAATGCCAATTAAACAAAACTATTAACCAAATAGAGGTAGTCGAAAAAGTTTAAACAACCAACACAATTATGCCGCCTTTAAAATTTTAAAATCTTGTAATTGGTAGCCAAACAATCTCTTATTTGACCCATAATAATAAAGTTGTTACTAAATATAGTATGTTTCAATCGAATTTGAAGTTCGAAAATTTTGACATTATGGCACAATATATGCACTGCTCTTGCAGGTTTTGCGATCATTTAGTAAACCTCGTGGCCAAGCCCATGTCCTCAAAACATGTCCCGATGCTCCTCCTAGTTTGTCCTCCAAACATAGTCCTCAGCATATACCTTTCTTCGCCTCTGGGTTTTTTGTTTTTCGATTCTCTTTTCATTTTCTGTGTGTATGACTCATACTTCACCGCAGCTTCTGATTGCACATACCAGCGGCAGCCAGTGCTAGCACCACTCACATGTCGGCCAAATTTTTGTTTTTTTTGTTTTCCGCTTTGACGGCCATATTCCTTTCTTTTATATAAATTTTCATTTAGCCATCTATTCCTATCAACTATTTTAAATTTTAAAGATCTAATATTGATATGTGAAAGAATAAAGATCACCTACAACTTTAAAACAATTAATCGCATGGAATTAGAGCCCCTACATGAAACCGCCAAACCCTTACAAATCTCAACATATTCTCAGCTTGGACAGTGTGTTGAGAAAGGGGAAAACATGAAAAAGAAGTATCCAGTAATTCCAGGTTTTTCAAATCTCCCGAAAGAATTTCAATCATTTAACTCTTTTATGTACTGTTTAATATAAAATTAGTCATCATTGTCATTTTTTTACTGGTTAAAAGTTTGTTGGCCAGTCAAATCATCAATAAATTTGCTGTTTTATTATGATTAACGTCCACCTCTTATGATTGTTACGTTTACAAATATATTGTGAAACAGAAGAACTTTTTGATGTTTAGAAACATATAATTGGTTCAGCTTTTGAAATATTAGAATGCAAGAACAAACCTTAATGAATGCAAGAACAAACCCTAGTGAAGCAAAGAAACTCAAATCTTAACTCGAAACGGGAAACGACATTATTCATACAAACCATAAAGATGTTTCAGTACAACGTAGAAAGTCAAACCAGCTCAAACACTTCACACACTAATGTACATCATAATTCATAATTAAGGTAGACTAGTCCCGCTGAACTCAGCATGGTTTATTACAAACTTCAACAACAACTTGTTTCAAATATAACCGTCGTTTCATTAGTACTTCAGCAACCCGTTTCCATCTCACCTGCGAATTCACCAAAATAAATTTAGCATCATTTTACCAAGTATAAACACTGTTAATAGTAAAAATTATATATACCTACCATATTGATAATTTCCAGTCATCAGTTTCCCCGCTGCATGATTCATCAGTGTTTTCAACTGCCTGATTCTGCTAAAATTAATAAGTATAAATCAGGACAATTTATATACATGGCATGCAAAAACATCAAGTAAAAGTTGTTGGTTGCCTGAAGTGGTTGTTGCGGCAACGTGTACTGAAATGTTGGTGGTGGTTGCGCAACCATATACGGGTACGGTGGTGCTCTCATCCCTCGACTCTCCTGTAAATATTATTGGTTAAGAGTTATCAGCCCTCTGTAAAGTCCAGAATTTATTGGCTGCTTTGTGGAAAGTCATGTTGCAACATGACTTCAGTTGGCAGAAAAAGATAGAATATTTTCTAGGTTCCAGCGCAGACTTTGAAGATGGAAGGAATATATTGTGCGATGGTTCGTATGGAAACTACAGTCCTATTGGGTGTCTACAACGTGGTTTGCAGCGATAGTAGAATGGAAATATTTGTGGAGATCGATTTTCCATATACAAGACGTTGAGATACACTTAAATTCCTTTTCTTCAAGGTTTTAATTTGGAATACAATTCTATTGAAGGAAGGAATCAAGAGCCGTGTGAAAGGAAGTTTTTACATGGCAATGAGCTATAAAAGATGGACATCAGTCGCGTGCTAAAGGGTGGTTTTACACAGCAAAATTCTGTTAAGCAGATTTTAATCTTTAGAGCACAAGGCGACGCAGTCCTGGTTTTTCAAACCTTACACAAAACACTTGGGACGTGTGTTGAAGCTCGGGTGGTTTAAAACCTTGCCGCACCTTCGTGGAAAAGAAGGTAATCACTGTAACAGCTATCTATGCTAGAGTAGCCAATTGATAGTGTGATATGCTTGCTAGAATAGCCGGTAGCTTGTAATAGATAGGGAAAATTTTATTACAGCTAGTGAAGGGTTTTACCACAGGCTACGGCCCCCAGACGTAGGTGCATTGCACTGAACTGGGTGATCATATCGTGTTCCATTTTATTCCGCACTTGAAGTTTTAATTAGTTGATTGTTTAGTTAAAACTTGAACACGGTAGAACTTAGATCACGTAAGCAGGGAATTTCATTTGGTATCAGAGCTTAATCACTTGTTTAATCCTCTTGCGAGGAGAGTGAACGATCTGCTTACGATGGCCAAGGAAGGAGGATCCATCACAAGGGCACCGTTACTGGTTGATGGGAGTTATCCAGACTGGAAAACTAGGATGCGCATCTTCATAGATCAACTTGATGATGATGCCTGGAACATGATCGAGATCGGATACAGTCCACCTACCATACCAAATCCAGCTGGTGGAACTATGCCTAAACCTGTTCCATGGACTGACACAGAAAAGGCTATGAAGAGGCTGAACAGCAAAGTGCTAGGCGCTCTCTATAATGGAGTAAAAGATGATCAATTCAGAATCATCTCGGGGTGTACTACTGCCAAAGCTGCCTGGGAAGCACTTGAGAAGGAACATGAAGGATCCAGGTCCGTTAGAAAGATCAAGCTTGGAATGATCAAATCTGAATTTGAAAGCCTGGAGATGTTGGAACATGAGACAGTTGATGAGTTCAGCACTAGATTGAAAGATTTAATTCATAGAGCACATCAGTTTGGAGAAAGATATACTGAGGCTCAAGTTCTGGACAAGGTGAAGAGGTCATTGCCTGAGAGATTTTCAGTCTTAGTGATGAACTTGGAGATCAATGCTCAACTGGACGTTGTTACTCTAGATGAGCTGTTGGGGTTTATGAAGACTTCTGAGATGTGCACTGAGAAAAGTAAGGATAAAAAGGCTCTGTCATTTCATGTTGCAACATCAAAAAGTAAAGGAAAGATGGAGGAAGATAATATTGGCTCTGATGAAATGGCATTACTTGCTAGAAACTTTGGGAGATTCATGAGGGGAAACCAAGGAAGAGGATATTCTGGCACTCAAGGAAGAGGAAATCAAGGTGCTCAGAATCAAAGCAATCAGGGTCAATTCAGAGGGGTTCCAGGTCAACAGGGTGTACAAGCTCAAATGAATCAAGGCCAGGGAACTCAGAATTTTCAATTCCAAGGAACTAAGCCCTATCAGAATCAGGGAGATCAAACTTATCAGAACCAGGGAAATCAGCCCTACCAAGGTCAAGGAGGTCAATCTGTAGAATCTCAGAATGCTGTCAAAAATTTTCCAGGAGGAGATTCTACTCAAACTAGACTCAGAACTGTTGATGATCTACCAAGAGGTCCTGAAGGAACTAAGCATGCTGGTAAACCTCAGTGCAAGGAGTGCAATGGCTTTGGACATCTAGCATATCAGTGTGGGAATTTTTTGAATCAATCTAAGGCATTTGTGGCATCAGGAGAAACCTGGAGTGATGATGAAGATGAGATTCTGCCTGAAAAACATGTGTCTTTTGGAGTTAGAGTTGTGGAATCAGGACCAGTTCCGGATGAATCAGAAAGTACTAATCTCCAAAGTGAAGCTACTGAAATGTCAAGCCTTGCAGAAGAAATTGAGTCTCTGAAAGTAAAGATCAATACCCTAGTGAATGACGCAATGGTTGAGGAGCAGGAAATTGAAGAATTAACCGTGAGTCTTAAATCCATGACTAAAAGAGCTGAGACAGCTGAAGGGGAGCTTGCTGATCTGAGAAAGAAACTTGAAATCTCAGAAGGAAAGAAACATGGATGATGTGGAGAAATCACAGAAGCTAGAGATAATGACAAAAAGGGCTAAAGATGCTGAAGTAACGTCTGATATCCTGATTAAGAAGCTGGAGATTATGACTTCAAGAACAGTAAGTGCTGAAGAAAAGGCTAAAGCCAGAACCATTGACTGTGACAATCTGGGGAAGAATTTGAGAACTGCAATTGCTAGAGCTGAGGAAGCTGAAGCAACCATTCATAAACTGAATACAGGAACTGCAAAATTAAATGATCTCTTGGTGATGGGAAAGACAGATGGTAACAAGCATGGTCTGGGATTTAACAGCAAGGTGTCAAACTCTCAGATGACCAAAACAGTGTTTGTGTCTGCAAGAAATCAAGCATCTAACAGTCAGAGAAAATTCAGAAGAAATCAGCCTAACTGTGCACCTGTCTCAGAAAAGAGAGGATCTCAGGGAATTATAGAAAGGAAGACCCCTCCTAGATGTTGCGACTACTGCATGATGCAAGGACATGATGAAGTTCGATGCATGAAACTACTGAGAGATATTATGAGAGGAAAGCAATTTACCTCATGTTGCAACATGGAGCCTGATCAACAGAAGAAACTCACTAGAAAGGTATGGGTACCGAAATCTTCACTGAATTGTCTTGTAGTTCACACCTGCTATAATGTATATGCCAGTAACACGTGGTATTTTGACAGTGGGTGCTCGAGGCACATGACTGGATCCCCAGATCTGTTAAGCAATATGGTGTCATGGAGTGGTACAGTACAATTTGGAGATGGTAAGATTAGTAAGGTTATTGGAAAGGGAGAACTTAAAATTCAAGATTTTCCTGTGCTGTATGATGTATTGCTAGTAGAGGATCTCAAGGCAAATCTAATCAGTATCAGCCATCTGTGTGATCATCAGATGACAGTTCATTTTAATGAATCCATATGTACAGTCAAGCAAGGGTCTAGTGCTGTACTTACTGGGAGAAGATCATCTGACAACTGTTACATCTTGGAACCTTTTATTACATGCCTCAGTGCTAAGAGTGATAACTCAATCTTGTGGCATCGTAGATTGGGACATGCAAACACGAAAGCACTAAGTAAAGCATCTAGAATTGAGGCTATCCGTGGACTCCCTCAAATCACGTATCAGAAGGATATGATCTGTGGCCCATGCAAAGAGGGAAAGCAGACAAAAGCACCTCATCCAGCTATTACTGAAATTACCACATCCCAAAATCTGGAACTTCTACATATGGACCTCATGGGACCAGTAAATGTGTTGAGTGTGTCGGGGAAGAGATTTATATTCGTCTGTGTGGATGATTTTTCAAGGTTTTCCTGGGTTGAGCTGTTGACGGACAAATCTGAGGCAGTGAGTGTTATTCGAGATCTGGTCTTACGCCTGAATAATGAAAAAGCCAGTGTAAATCAGAGGGTAGTCAAGATTCAAACCGATAATGGTGGGGAATTCAAAAATGATGCAATGGCTCAGTTCTGCTCAGCTAATGGAATTACCCATATCTATGCTCCTCCTTACACAGCTCCCATGAATGGAATTGTAGAACGCAAGAACAGAACAATCCAAGAGATGGCTAGGACTATGATGGCCGAGTACAGTGTCCCTAAAAGGTGGTGGAATGAAGCAGTCAAAACAGCTTGCTATGTGATTAATCGCGTCTATTTGAGGCCGTGGACCGAGAAAACAGCTTATGAAATATGGAAAGGAAGGAAGCCAAGTGTTGCTCACTTTCATGTATTTGGTGCAGAGTGTTATATTCTCAGAGATAGAGAGAAACTGGGAAAATTCGAATCTAAATCCGACAGGGGTGTGTTCCTTGGGTATGCGATGAACAGTAGAGCGTACAGGGTTTTTAACAGACGTACTGGGACTGTTATGGAATCTATTAATGTGATAATTAAGGATGTGCCAGATAGGGTCCCAGAAGATATTGATGATATGGAGTTACAGCAGAGAACCTCAACTCAGAATATTGAAGGTTCAAAGAATCTATCTTCTGAACAACCTAGTACCAGTTCTCATGTTGCAACATCACTTCTGACTCCAGGAGATGGTCAAATTTCTAAACCTACTGAAGTTGAGCATACTAACCCAGAAAATCCCAGTGTATCATCAGCATCTCCTTTGGATGAATCTATTCAACCAATCACTGAAAATAAGTCAGATACATCCGATGAATCTGATGGAGAAGCAACACGAGTAAACACTGAAATTACTCCAAGACAGAAAAATCCCCGAGGAAAGCCTCCTGTGAACTATGCTCAGATGCACCATGGAAGCCGTCATGTGCTGCAATGCTTTCTGTCCTTGATCGAGCCAAAGAACCATTGATGCTACCAAAACCGTCCGTATCCCTGCACTTGATGCTATCCGCGCCTCCTAGCTGGAATACCCGCGATCAAGCCTGCAAAACAATCCCCGGGAGGCGTCCCGGGGAGGAAGCTCCGGCGTGATGATGAGACGGGGGTA
Organism: Cruciata laevipes; assembly: GCA_963678965.1. Classification (NCBI taxonomy): domain Eukaryota; kingdom Viridiplantae; phylum Streptophyta; class Magnoliopsida; order Gentianales; family Rubiaceae; genus Cruciata; species Cruciata laevipes. The sequence goes on along the minus strand of OY787634.1, from coordinate 19,636,099 downwards.
GTAATGCGAGGGAAATCGTACGGGAAAGACTCAATATCAAATAGAGAGATATAAGTCACATACCTTGTTTACTGTTTGAGACTAGTATTTATAGCCGAGCTCTACCTGCCTTGGGGATAAGGTGCAGGACCACTTCCTTTGTCATCATATGTCCTCTTCCTTATCCGGATGTACCTTCCAGCGGGAAAGATACTGCTTTGATAGTTATGGGCCGCGGACCTTCCTGGCCCAGCCGGATTCTGGGCCAGTATTATCACTAGCCCCCCAGACCAGTCGTCCGGGTTTTCATGACGCGGGGAACTGGTCTTAAACGCTCCCTCTTCGGTTGCTGCTTTTCTGGTAGGACCCATCTGTGCTAAAATGGGTTTCTGACGACGCCGCCTTTTCCTCTTCTGCATTGATCAGTGCCTCGTTTATCGTGTCATTATTGCTTTTCCACCTTTTGAGGTGGCGGTTCCTATTCATCCGTCTATATAAGGAGCCTCACCCTCCTTACTAGGTTACTTCCTTCAATCAATTTCCAGACGCTCTGCTTTTCCCACCTTTCGCCCTTTTCAGCCAAGTAAGCTCTCATTCCCTCTTCCTCTTACTTTCATGGATTCCCCGCTCTACTCCGACTCTTCCTTGAACACCGAGGGAGCTCAAGGTCAGTTTGAAGTCCAGTTCAGGGCTGCTGATAACTTGGCTTCCCCCCCAGTCTCTTCCCCGGACACTCATTCCGAGGCTTTCAGTACGCCCCGGGAGCTAGGCGTCCCGGACGCGTCGACCTTGGATGGAGAGGGTTCACATCCATCCGGTCATCCTAGTCACCCCCGGGAGGGCCAAGATGAAGGGGTGTTCGATGGAGTTGGCGAGGATGCTCCCCGGGGTCCTACCCACGGAGCGAAGCCTTCTGGTCATCAGTTTTTTAATCTTTCCGGGCCTGCTCCTTCCTTAGACAGGGACGTTGTAGATTTAGTTAGACGCTGCTTCATTCCTTTTCCATTGGATGCGTCTTTATCCAAACTCCTCCCGGGAACATCCGAGCGGGAAGTGCCTTGCATTCCCCGGATTCACTTCCAGTACGGGCTCAGTCTCCCCTTTCCTCCTCTATTTTCCGAAATTTTCAATTTTTACCGAATGGCCCCGGCCCAGCTTCACCCCAACGGGGTCGTGTTGGTGCTGGCCTTCTTGGTCAACTGTGCGAGATGCAACGTCTCTTCCTCCCTCCTTCTCTTTCGTTCTTTCTACGCCCTGCGACGCGCTCATGCGTCCTTCCCGGGTGTGTTTTCCTTTGTGATCCGATCCCGGACAAAGGACTTTGTTAGAGGTAAGCCCAAATCTGCCAAGGGGTACCTGGCAAAAGGGTTCTTTCGCTGTGACTCCCGGGTGTATCCCATGCCCCCGTGGAACGATTCCCTCGTTCCTGAAGATAAACAACCCCTTTCCCTTTCCTCTCTTTCAATAGACCTTACCAACGATCATAACTTCCTCCGCCTATCTCCCCTGGACATGGATACTTTTTATAAGACCGGGAACGCGGGCTATTATTGGCCTCGCGGGATATACCCGTCAAAACTCTTTTCTCTTCCAACCGTCTCCGCTGTGTGGCCGGCTGGAGGTGCCTATTAAAGGCCTTATTCTTTGCTTATTTTGATGCGTATATGTGCCTTGTTTTGACTTTCCTTTTGCTTGGTTTCAGTTCAGCCTACTTTGTACGCAGACGTTACATCATTCAACGGGATGCCTTCCGGGGATCACACTCAGCAGAGAAGTCCTCATCCGGGGATGGTTACTCAGGAGCGGCAGGTGACACCCCCATCTGGTCCAGTTGCCACTGAAAATCCCGAGTTTATTGCCCAAAGGGCCCGCCAGCAGCGACCGCCTTCCCAACAGAAGGCTCCGGAGTCCTCTCCTACCCCGGGGAGGAGATCTTTCATCCATCACCCTACCTACAGTGGGGGGGCTAACTCTCGCTTTAAGCGGCCTCTGACCGATGATAAGGAAACTCCTCCGGCTTCTCGTCAAAGGTTAGAGGGTGCGACCCCGCCCCCGCCTCCTCCTCCCCCTGTGAATTCTCCTATGCGGGATAATTCTCAAGCTATCCCTGAGGATAGGGAAGAGGTATGTCAATCTTATTGTTTGTCATTATTTCTCACGGTACTATCCTTCCGGGTAACCTTACTTTTGTTTGAATTTTACAGACTACCACTTTCGCCGACTCACTCCTGGCGGACTCCCAACTAGCTGACGCGCTCAACCGGACGTATTCTAAGTACAGCGCGGGTTTGTTTGCTAAGAAGGAGAAGGAGCTCCACGACGCCCGGGAGAGGTTGGCCGAGAGGGACGACCTGGAAGCCCAGCTGAGGGCCTCCCAGAAGAAGTTGGCTGAGAAGGAGAAGAAGTTGGAGGAAAAGGGGAAAAAGTTGGCTGAGGTGGAGAAGAAGTACACCTCCCTCAAGAAAGAGAAAAAGGAGGCGCAGCTTGACGCTCTGAATGCTATAGTTCAGAAGGTCCTTCATTCCTCCGACTTCGACAAAAGGCTTGAGGGGATCGCTGCTGCGGCTAGCGAAGATGCCTGCCATGAGATGTACCGCAGACTGCGGGGTTGGCTTCCGGGACCTGCTCGCCTTGAAGCCCAGGAATCCTACTATCGCCCCAAGGCGGGCGATTTGCTGACCCACCGTTGGAGATCTCTCCAGGAAGCCAAGCTGGAGGACCTGGTGCCCCAACTGTGGGATTCGCTTACGATGTCTTCCCGGGCCCCTTCATCCTCAGATATTAAGAAGATCAAGCTTCCGGGGATCAAAGAGGCGGCCGTACCTGAGTCCCCCGGCCCAGAAAGCGTCAATGCCTACGGGGTAGTCCCGGAGACGCCCCACTGGGCTGATAATTACCAAGAATTCTGCGCTGTTCCCGATAACTTCGGGTACCGAGCTGTCCTCGAAGAGAGTACCGGCGCTTACACCGTGGGACTCCCAAGGGGGCACGATGACCTGCTGTATCAATCCCGGAAGTCTATCCGGAAGGTGGGATTTCCTGTACGCCCAGAAGACGAGCCAAAGGTAGATGCCCCCGCTTACTATGGTCCCTGCTGGTCTGAGGAGGATGTGGCTGAACTGGAGAGGAGATGGAAGAGAGCTCACGCTACCCCGGGAGGAAGGGAATCCGCTGAGGATAATGTACTCTCCTAGACTCTAGTTCACATTTCTTTTGTAATTTTCATGTTTTTTGTAATCTTCCTCCCCGGGAGGCATTTGTAGAACTTGGCCTTGGTGCCCATTTTGATTAATATAAGTTCTGCCTTTTGATGGAATCACTTATCTTTTGTAGACTGAGCGCCCCTTAGGGGGAGTTCTCCCGCGCGGGTCTGTGCCTTATGTTTTTGCTCACCCTAGTAGTTCCTCTGGTACCTACTTCTCACTCCCCCGCGCCGGATGCCTCCAATGCTCTTTTCTTCAAAGAAAACTAGCTCATTGGAGGTTTGGAGGCAACCAGGCCACCCGGGCGTTGGCCGAGGCGGGGTTGGATTGCTTCCTTCAGGAGTTTGGAACGATCCGGGCACTGGTGTTATTTCTTAAGGCGGTCGAGGCCAAGTTCGGGTCCTTAAATCAATGTTTCGACCTTGCTTCAGATCATATGCGGGAAGCCTTAAATTCTCACCAGACCATAGCTGAGTTGCAGGCTCTTCATGATGATTCTCAAAGTCGTACCGCCAAGGAGCTAGGCATGGTATGGGGCGAACTAGAGCGGGCGCAAGAAAAACTTAGAACCCTGGAGACCCGCTCTGCCCAGAACCGGCTTCTCTGCGACTTCGAGAAGGAGAACCGGTCCCTTACTCACAGGAATAGGGTCCTCCAGGATGCTCTACTAGTCACCCGGCTATCATATCACCTGTTGGGTCTCAAGAATGGCCTAGTTGGGGTGTCTCCTCTCACCGACATTCCCGCTGGGGTTCGTAGGACAATGGAACGCATGGAGGCTAACCCGCGGAAGTTTGGCGAGGGAGCTCCTAATCATAAGGCCTATCTGGATGTTGTTGAATGGCATAATAAGATTGCCGCGGGGGAGGCTGAGCCCTATCCCTCTAGCCTTCGCCGAGTCCCTGCCCGGGTGGAGGTGGATGTGGCGTACGAAAGGTACGAAGACATGACCGTGTCCATTGATCCGGACGAGGTGGCCCGTCGGATAAGGCGCATCCGGGAGATTGCCGACTCTGGAGTTACCACAAAGGGGGTTAAAACCGCCGAGGGTACTCGTATTAGCCGGGAAGAGAAGGGTAAGAGCGCAGCAGTCATGTTTCCTAAGTACAGGTTCGTCACCTCTGCCGGGGTGAGAAGGATGCGCCTGGCGGAGCCGCTTCCAGAGGGATCTGTGGTCGTGCCTATCCCCGAACTGAACGAAGAGGATGCTGCGCAACTGGAAGAGGAGCTTGCGTGGAATCAAGCCCCGGATGCTCGTTTTGCCGAAGATCTCCTGTCCTCTCAATTCTTCGGAGGGGGTTTCCGTCCGGGCAACCCTGAGGGTGCTTCCGGGTCAGGTCCCAAGTGGGTTTAGTAGCAAATAGATAGGAATACTTGTGTATAAAATTCTATGTATTTGTTCCTTTGCAATTTGACCGCATGTTCATGCGAGGTATAAATTTCTTATGTAATTTAAAGATTGAATAAAATTGCTTTTTCGAAAGAACCCTTCTCATTAACTCTTCCTTACAACACTACATTTCTTGGTCCCCGGGCTTCGTTCGAGCTCCGGGTCCACTCTAGCGGGGCACCCAAATGGGAGCTACCCATGGGTCCCTTTTTACAAATCCTCTCTAAACCCGGAACGAGGCCAGACGTTGGGTTATCTCTCCGGGCATATTCATGCGTCCGGGAGGGGTATATTCATACCTAGCATATTCATGCTTAGCGTATTCACACTTCCCGGGGGGGCATATCCATGCCTGGCATATTCATGCCTAGCATATTCATGCTTAGCGTATTCACACTTCCCGGGGGGCATATCCATGCCTGGCATATTCATGCCTAGCATATTCATGCTTCAGTAGCTGTGGTGCGATGCGGGGCGCTCTACTTCCCGTAAAACCTCCTCAGGTTAGCTACGTTCCATCTTCTGGGGATCTCCTTTCCCTGCTTGTCCTCCAGCACATAGCTCCCTCCCGGGTATGCTTCCTTGATCTTGTATGGCCCTTCCCAGTTGGGCGCAAGTTTGCCCTCCGGGGCTTGGTGGCTCTTATCGTTTCTCCTCATTACCCAGTCTCCCGAAGTGAAAACTTCTTTCCGCACCCTTCTGTCATGATACCTCTTTACTCGCTCCTTCACCTTGGCTTCCTGAAGTGCCGCATTCTCTCGCTTTTCTTCCAGGAGATCCAAGTCAAGGCGTCGTCCATCGTTTTCTTCTTCCGGGCGCTGGTATTGAGCTCGAGGGCTTGGGATCCCAATCTCTGCGGGTATTACTGCCTCTGACCCGTACACCAAGCCATACGGGGATTCCCCGGTAGCCGAACTTTCTGTAGTCCTATGGGCCCAAAGAACGCTGGGTAACTCCCAGATCCAATTTCCCCGCGCGCCTTCCAAGCGGGTTTTTAGTCCCTTGATGATGGTGCGGTTGGTGACCTCTACTTGCCCGTTCGCCTGGGGGTGGTACACCGACGTCAACTTCTGCTCTATGCCATACTTGACGCACCATGACTTGAAAGGATCGTTCTCGAACTGCGCCCCGTTGTCTGTGACTATGACCTTCGGGATGCCGAATCGACAGATGATGTTCTTCCAGCAAAACTTGACGCAAGTTAGTCCCCGTATGTTGGTGAGCGGTTCTGCCTCCACCCATTTGCTGAAGTAGTCGATCGCCACAATCAAGTATTTGGCTCCTCCCGGGGCAGTCGGGAATGGTCCGACCAAGTCAATTCCCCATCTGCTGAACGGCCAAGCTCCTGTGACTCCGACTAATTCTTCCCGGGGAACGTGGATTAGCGGGGCAAATGTCTGGCATGCCAAGCACCCCTGTATATGCTCTTCCGCATCTTTGAACAACGTCGGCCAGTAATACCCCAGCCTTAGGATTTTTCTGGCCACGGTGCGAGCCCCTTGGTGGCTCCCATTAGATCCTTCGTGCACCTCCCAGATGAGGTGTTGGCCTTCCCACCTTTCTACACATTTTAGCAACGGCTGGAGATACCCTCTTTTGTATAGCTCCCCTTCCTGAATCACATACTTAGGCGCCTTCACTCTTAGCTTCCGAGCCTGAGCCTTATCCTCCGGGGTAGTTCCTTCTTCTAGGTACGCCCGCATGGGCGTGATCCAGGACTCTTCCTCGTTCACCAGCATTACTTGATCGCTCTCCTGGTAGCTTCTTCTTCCCAGTACCTCCATGTACAGCTTTTGGTCGGGCTCAGGTTTTAATTCCGAAGAAGCTAACTTGCTTAAAACGTCTGCCTTACTGTTCTGCTCCCGGGGAACTTGAACCAAGTTGAAGGCTTTAAACCCGGCTATCAGAGGTTTTACCGTTTCTAAGTACCTTTGCAGGCTCCTTTCCCGGGCTTCATACTCTCCTTTTACTTGCTGCACCACAATCTGGGAATCACTGTGTGCCGTGAGGGTTTTGATTTCCATCTCCTTTGCCAACCTTAACCCCGCGATCAAGGCTTCGTACTCAGCTTCATTGTTGGTTGTTTTGAAAGTGAATTGGACTGCATAGGGATACTCCTTCCCTTCCGGGCTGACCAACAATACTCCCGCTCCACTGCCCCCGGAGTGCGCCGATCCATCCACATACAACTTCCAAGTCGGGTCTGTCTCGGCCTTCGTTGTATTCTCCGGAGATTCAGGCATCTCCTGTTCTTCACTGATCCTTGCTTCTGATTCCAACAAGAAGTCCGCTAGGGCCTGGCCCTTGATCGCCCTCCTTGGCTCATACCGGATTTCATATTCTCCCAGCTCTATGGCCCATTTCATCATTCTCCCTGATGCCTCCGGCTTGAACATAACCTGTCTTAGCGGGTAATTGGTAAGGACCACTATGGGGTGGCCCTGGAAGTAGGGTTTAAGCCTTCTTGAAGCATGAACCAGAGCCAGAACCAACTGCTCCAACTCGGTGTACCGGGTTTCTGCCCCCCGAAGTGCCCGGCTAACAAAATAGACTGGGTGCTGCCTTCCCTCCTCTTCTTTGATTAGCACGGCACTTACTGCCTCCCGGGACGCCGCTATGTACAGGAAAAGCTCCTCCCCCGGGAGTGGCTTTTTTAAAGTTGGCAACTGTTGAAGATGCTCTTTTAGACTTTGAAACGCCTTCTCACATTCCTTGGACCACTCAAACGCCTTGGCCCTCCCGAGTATGTTGAAGAAAGGCAACTGCCTATCTGCCCCCTTTGATAGGAATCGACTGAGAGCCGCGAGAGACCCTGTCAACCGCTGTACTTCTTTTACTGACCTGGGAGAGGTCATCTTGGCTATGGCCTCCACCTTCTCCGGGTTGACATCGATGCCCCGGCTTGACACCATGAACCCCAAGAACTTCCCCGCACCCACTCCAATGGTACTTTTGGAGGGGTTCAGTTTTAGATTGCTCCGCTCTAGCTTTTCGAACATCTCCTCCAGGTCATTCAAGAAAACCCCGTAAGCCTTGCTTTTGACCACCATGTCATCGACATACACCTCCATGTTTCTTCCCACTTGGTCCTTGAATAGTTTGTCCACCATCCTCTGGTATGTGGCCCCCGCGTTCTTCAGCCCGAAGGGCATTTTCTTGTAGCAGAAGGTCCCGAAATCGGTAATAAAAGAAGTCTTTGCCTTATCCGCCTCGTCCATCTGCACCTGGTGATAGCCTTTATGTGCATCAAAGAAGGCCAGAACCGAATACCCCGCGATGGCCTCCGCCAGTCGATCCAAGTTCGGGAGAGGATAGCTGTCTTTGGGGCAACATTTGTTCAGGTCTGTAAAGTCGATACACATGCGCCAGTTTCCATCATGCTTCTTTACTAGGACTGGGTTAGCTATCCACTCCGGGTAAATAATTTCCTCAACCACCCCGGCTCTCTCCAGCTTCTTAACTTCACTCTTTATAAATTCCGCTCTTTCCGGGGCTACAGGTCTTTTCTTCTGCCTGATTGGTTTAGTTGCCGGGCTTATGTTCAGCTTGTGTACCCCCAATTCCGGCAATACTCCTACCATATCCTCCGGGCTCCATGAGAACACTCTTTGGTACCTAGCCAAGAGTTCCTTCAGTGCGCCTTTTACTTCTTCCGGGAGATCCTTTCCCACCGTGACCGTCCCTTTGTCTGCCACCTGCATCTCCTCCAACTCTTGGCGGGGAGCTTCTCCGTGTACCGCCCCTACTGCTTTCTTCGCGTCCAAGACCGCCGTCATCATACAACTTCTTGCGACTGCTTGGCTACCCCGCACGACCGCCACACCTTGCGCAGTGGGGAACTTCATCGTCAGCAGATACGGACAACTCGCTGCCCGGGCTTGGGTTAGCCATGGTCTTCCTATGATTACGTTGTACGGTGAGGGTGCATCAATAACCGCGAAGTTGCATGTCACCGAAATCCTCTTGCTCCGGTCCTTCTCATCCACCATGCACACTGCGAGGGGAATAACACCTAGTGGAACTTCGGGTTTACCCGTGAACCCCGACAAGGGAGACGAGGGGGGTTTCAGGTTCTGTCTCCCAATTCCCAACTGATCGAAGCAAGAAGCGAACATGATCTCCACGCTGCTTCCATCGTCCACAAACACCCTTTTGACCAAGAAGCCTTCGATCTCCGCCGTTACCACCATTGGGTCAGAATGGGGTATCTGTGGCGGGGCTGCATCCGCTTCAGAGAAGGTGAGAGCCTCATCAGGGCGAAACCTTTTCCCCTGAATCTCCCCCGGGGGAACATACCGGGTGCGGGCCCGGATAGCGGAAACCGACTGGCATGCTTCTCCCACTTCTCCACTGATCACGTTGATCATCCTGTTGGGTATTGGGGCCGGCTCCACTGCTTGGACCGGTGCAGCGGCTATGGCAGGCCTCCCTGGGGCCCTGTTGCCTTGGTTGCCTTGGTTTCTCCCGTTTCCTCTCCCCGGGTTAGGCCTCCACCTCCTACGGGGCGGCTCCTGAGGTTGATCCCGGGGATTCTCCTTTTTTGCCTCCGCTGCCACGCAATCTCTCAGCTGTCCCCGCTCTATCAGTTTTTCTATCTCGTTCCTCAGCATCCTACACCCCTCTGTCGCATGCCCATAAGACTTGTGGTAGGCGCACCACTTGTCCGCATTCTCCCTAGACGGGGTCCCATGGATGGGCAACGGATCCGGGAACAGATCCTTGTGAATAGCATGAATCTCCGTTCGGGATTTGCTGAGCGGGGTGAAACTGTCCGCCCTTGCCCGGTTTACTGTTGCGGGAGCGGGGTCCCTCCTACTTGGGTCTGCCGCTCTCCTTCTTTCTATCTTGTCCGGGAGAAATCCCCCAGATTCTTCCTTTCTCTTTCGCGTGGCATCGTTAACCGCGCAGTATAGTTGCACCGCCATTTGCAAGTTGTGAAAGGTTTCCGGGATATTTTCCATCAACTTCTGGAACAACGCCATATCCCTCAAGCCATTTATAAACCCGCTAATCACCGCCTTCTCCTGCTGCTGTCTGTCGACAACCTTCATGCTATCGTCCATGTACCTTCGATAGTACTCCATTGACCCTTCTGCGGCCTTCTGCCGGGTAGCCAAAAGCTCGGTCAACTGCTTCCCTTCCTTCTTTAATCCAGCGTATCTGAACAGCAAGGCCTTAGAGAAATCGTAGTAATCTCTGAGACTTTCTCGAGGCAAGGAATCGAACCATGAAAGACAGTTTCCTCTCAAGTAACAGCTCACCAACTTGCATCTTAATTCCTCCGGGAAGTCCCGTGACACCATCAGGTTCTGGTACGTCCTGACAAACTCTTCCGGGTCTGTCTCTCCATTGTATGTTGGGATTCCCTCCGGGGTCCGAAGGCCCGGCGGCCATGGGTACGCAAGCACTCGAGGTACCCAAGGGGAGGTAGGTTTAGCTCCGTTTCTTCCCACTAGTTTGTCTAGTCGAGCCTCCAAAGAGTTGGGGTCCTGCTGAGCCACCTGATAGCCCCGCATCCTATCGTCCTCCCGATAGTATTTCTCTTGGTAACCATAGTTCATCCCCATTGATCCATGCATGGGCAAGGAATACTGGATCGGGTTCCCCTGGGTTCCAGGGGCCTGATAACCCAACGACTCCACCGGCATGGCTGGCAGGCCATATCCAATTTGTCCCGCCCCCCAGCTGGAACGCGGGTAATAGGGTGGAGCGTGTGGAACCAAATCCGATTGTTGTCCCGTAGCCATTCCCCCTCCGACCCCGAGACCTGGAGGGAATGAAGGTGGGACGGTGGAAGAGTTCACACGCCCCTGTATCCTTGGCGGCTGAACGACTCCGTCCAGGTCGATAACCTCTCTTTGGTACCCCCGAAGAGGTCCTGCCTGGTCTCCCTCAGGCTCCCTCCGCCTACGATTTTCCCGGGTAGAGAGTACCCACTGGCGGTACAATTCCTTGTTGGCTCTCATGAATTCCAACGCCGCCAATTCTTCCGCCTCGACTAAGGATTGCCCCTCCTCCCGGGCTTCAGGTCCCTGGGTCCGGGGACTGCCTCCCCCGGCGGGCCTTGGTTCTTGCTCCTCCTGGTACTCTCTTTCCGAGTCAGCTTCGTCGGAGGCAGTTTCCACATGGCCGTCCTGCGGTACCCCTAGCTCCCGCTGGTGCCTAGCCTCCTCCTGCAACTGCCTCAAGGTCACCTCATCCCCCGGGGGTGGAAGAGAACCACCCCCTGAGGGTGCCGCGTTCTTCTTCGGGCGCCCGCGCCCTCTCCTTGGCGACTCCATCGTGCGAAGGTGGAAATGTCCCACCGGGCGTGCCAATTGATGCTACCAAAACCGTCCGTATCCCTGCACTTGATGCTATCCGCGCCTCCTAGCTGGAATACCCGCGATCAAGCCTGCAAAACAATCCCCGGGAGGCGTCCCGGGGAGGAAGCTCCGGCGTGATGATGAGACGGGGGTAGTAATGCGAGGGAAATCGTACGGGAAAGACTCAATATCAAATAGAGAGATATAAGTCACATACCTTGTTTACTGTTTGAGACTAGTATTTATAGCCGAGCTCTACCTGCCTTGGGGATAAGGTGCAGGACCACTTCCTTTGTCATCATATGTCCTCTTCCTTATCCGGATGTACCTTCCAGCGGGAAAGATACTGCTTTGATAGTTATGGGCCGCGGACCTTCCTGGCCCAGCCGGATTCTGGGCCAGTATTATCAACCATAAAGAAGCCTTATTGGATGAATACTGGATCTCTGCTATGCAGGAAGAACTGAGTCAATTTGAACGGAATGATGTATGGGAGTTAGTTGCACGTCCGCAAGGAATTAATGTCATTGGTACGAAATGGATTTTTAAGAATAAATCTGATGGAGATGGAACAGTTACCAGAAACAAAGCAAGGCTCGTGGCTCAGGGATACACTCAGGTAGAAGGAGTGGATTTTGATGAAACATTTGCCCCGGTTGCAAGACTTGAATCTGTTCGAATCCTATTAGCTATGTCATGTGTGCTGAACTTCAAGCTACATCAGATGGACGTCAAGAGTGCCTTTTTAAATGGCATTGTTAATGAAGAGGTATATGTTGAGCAACCTAAGGGTTTTGAAGATCCTCACTTTCCAAACCATGTGTTTAAACTCAAGAAAGCTCTGTATGGTCTCAAACAAGCACCAAGAGCCTGGTATGACCAATTGACTCAATTTCTGCTTAACAAGGGCTATATTCGAGGGGGAGTTGATCGAACCCTGTTTATGTATTCTCAAGGGACAGACATCTTAATAGCTCAGATTTATGTGGATGATATTGTATTTGGTTCAACTTCCACAGATCTTGTAAATGAATTTGTCTCATTGATGACATCTGAATTTGAGATGAGCATGGTGGGTGAACTCTCGTACTTTCTGGGATTACAAGTCAAACAAGGTGATGATGGCTTGTTTATCAACCAAACAAAATATGCCTTAAACTTGGTCAAGAAGTTTGGCCTTGGAGATGCAAAAGCAGTACGAACTCCCATGTCTACCACTGAGAAGTTAACTAAGGATGAAAAAGGTGTTCCTGTTGATACTAAGTTATATCGAAGCATGATTGGTAGCTTATTATATCTAACGGCTAGCAGGCCTGATATTTCCCTAAGTGTTGGAATATGTGCTCGTTTTCAAGCTGCACCTAAGGAATCTCATGTATCTGCAGTAAAGAGAATCATTAGATACATTTCTGGCACTGCTGATTATGGTATCTGGTACTCTAAAGGAACTAGTTGTCAGGTGTATGGTTACAGTGACTCTGACTGGGCTGGAAACGCAAATGATCGAAAAAGTACAACTGGAGGATGCTTCTTTATTGGAGAGAATTTGGTGTCTTGGTATAGTAAGAAGCAGAACTCAATCTCTTTATCTACTGCTGAGGCCGAATACTTAGCTGCAGGGAGCTGTTGTACTCAGTTGATATGGATGAAACAGATGCTCCGAGACTATGGTATTAAGCTTGGAAGTCTTACAATTCTGTGTGACAATAAATCTGCTATTGATATATCTAAGAACCCAGTTCAGCATAACAGAACCAAACACATCGATATCAGACACCATTTTATCAGAGACTTAGTTGAAAGAAAGGAAGTGGAACTTAAGCATGTGCCTACTGAAAGCCAATTTGCAGATATCTTCACTAAGCCTTTGGATGCCTCAACATTTGAAACCCTGAGACAGCATCTTGGGGTGTGTACTATCTAAAGTACCGAAGGCTGTCTGTTGTATAGTTGTTATTTTGAATTTTGAATTTTGTTTTTCAGTTTACAAAAATCAGAAAATACAAAAAATATATGGTTAAGGTTGAAGTTGCATGTCATGTTGCAACATGAAGTTATAAGGTGCAAGTGATAAAGATGGGGCGTGTATGTGTGGGGGACAGCTGGGGCCCACTAGATTTATGTGTGATTTTTCCGTTGGGCAGCCTTAAATTCTCGCGTAAAAAGGCGGAAAAATTGGTCTTTCCACTGTATTGTTCGCGCCCAAGCCAAAACCTTTCCCTATTCCTATTGCAACACCAACTTCGCTCTCAGCCCATCGTAAAATTGCTCGCAATCGGTTTCCGGCTTCTTGGCATCATCGGAATCGGCAGCTCTGTCTTAAGGTATATTCTTGGTCTCTCGGATCTCTTCGCTGCCATTGAATTCTTGAGTTGCATGTTAGGGTTTCTCTGGTATTAATCTCCGATTTGCTGAGTTATTTGAGCGTTTAGAATCATGTATTTTCGCGAGAGTGATCGGTTCAGTGTGGGATTTGAAGGGCAAGTACTAACAGATTTAGGGGGAGTGTTTGATACTCGCTGGGCCAAGGGTTTATGGGATCCATGCCTTGATTTGGTTGAGTCTGAGACTTATGTTGTTGGATTTGTGAAACCCATACCTGAATCACCCCCATCGCCTGCACTGGATGCAATTCCAGAAAATTTTATCCCTGCCCCCGGATCCAAAGATGCAGAGCGTTTAAAGAAGTATTATAACGATTTGGATGTATGGGAATATGCTAAAGGGTTAGACGATTATCTGCATAATGCTTTGGGTACTAGGAGCAATCCTGACAGATGCTCTTATAATGGTCAGATGAGACCAAAGCCCCCTAAGACTGATGTGGTTATAACCTCAGATCTTTATAAACCCACTTTTGTGAGGCCTAAACCTAAAGTTAACCCTTACCTGAGGCCATCTTCCTCTTCCAGGTATTCTACAAGAGGTACATCTATGGCAGGGAGTCAGCACAGGGATGACAGCTCTGAGCCTCCAAAGAGGACTCCAAACACGAAGATTCCCTGTGTGAGGAGTAGGCCATATCACACCAGATCCAACACCAAGTTGAAGTCTGTGTTTACCAACACCAGTGATAACCCAATAGTCCTGGATGATTCTGGTTCTCAGAAGGGAGAGCATGAAAGTATTGAATCTATCATCTCCAGGTGTGCTGATTTTGTTGATCCTTTGGATCACTTGATTTTGGGCCAGCGACTCAAGCACAGACAACAGGCTCCTGCAACAGCACAGGCACAGTCACAGGAGAATATTACTCCAACTGTTCATGACACCATTCATGGTCCAGCTGTTATTCCAACCTCTGCCACCTCTCCTGGAGTCTCCTCTGGTCCTGTTTCTGATGGTTCATCTCCTACAAAAGTGGTCTCCAGGAGAACTAAAATGACTGCTGGAAGGATATGGAATGATGGCAGAAGGAGGCAGCGATTCACAAACTTTCCTCAAGCCACACCTCGATGTGAGGGTGATCTTTCTCCCCAATCATTAAGAGCCTTCAGACACCCTGCCTCTGCTGATGAACTAGATGGGATTAGAGTCACTGCATCTGGGATTCCTGATGATGTTCCAGGAGATTCTTACTCAGAACCAACTGCAAATACAGACTTTCTAAGGCATGGTGAGACTGGAGCAGTGTTATTTTTTCCAGATGGCCTAACTCTTGAGGATTGCTTTGAGGCTGTAACGGATGATGAGGAGGAAGTAAGTGGTGAGATGCTGGTTGCAGATATTTTGCAAAGTCTGAGGAAACCAGTGGTATCTGCTGCAAAATTACCAAGTGTTCAGCATCCCTCTCATGTTGCAACACCAGATTCTCCCAATCCTTCTCAGAAAACTGAAGTTGTAGAATCTGAGGCCCAAACAAAGACTGCAGTTCTTGAAGATCAGGAGGATGGACATGATGATGAAGTCCAGGGCCCCTTAAATGTGTCTGCAGAGATGCAAACTGCAGCACCAATTGATGATCTTAATGAGCAGAGTTCTCAATCCCAGGAGGAGGCACAAAGTCCTTCAAGCAAATCTGTGTCACATATAGAGGTTCCTCTTCCTGTTTCAAAACTCAGAAGCTTGAACAAGCTCAAACCAAGGGTGGCCAAGAAGTTTTCCTTAGGTAGCTCTTCAGAGAATGGTGTTTTGCTATCTCTAAAGCAAAGGGTGGCTATCAGATACCACCAGAAGAAGTTTACCACATGGTCAGCTCCTGCTCTGAAGAGGTCTACCAATCTTATCCCTGTACCTGTGCACAAGAGACCTCCTACAATCAAGCACTACACTAGGAGATCCAGAAGGACAGCTGGGATGCCTTCTACCACAGCTGCCACTGTAATTGGAAGACAGCAGGAGATTTCTAGCTCAGGAAATCCCTCATCTTCAGTACCTTCTAATGCCAGTCCTGTGACTAGGGATGCTAGTCCTGTGACTAGGGATGCTAGTCCATCTAAGGCTGCAAATGTGCCTGACCTATCTGGACTCAGCCCAATTAAGCTCACTGTTCCAGACTCTCCAATTCATTTGGATAATATCAATATTGAGCAGGACTTGCTCTCTCCTGCATCTCCTTATCAAGCTCCTAATGCAGAGGATCCAGCTGTTGAGACTAATGCTCCAGATGAGGAGGATTATGCTGATTTGGAGGATCCAGAGGTTGAATTAGAGGATAATTTTGGAGATGGGGATACATCTGACTCTGCTGAGATGCTTCGGGCCAAACTGTTATCTCTGGCACACTCTGAGAAGTTCTACAATGTCACAGCTAGTCTGCACTATGATCTTCTAAGTTCAAGGGGCTTCTTTGTTGAAAAGGTGCTGGATATCAAGAAGTGTGCTGAGAGTGGCTTTGATACTTTCCTAGGACAAATTGGGTATGTTCAAGCAGCCACTGTATTTCAAGGTTATGACCCTGACATGGTTCTGGAATTCTACAGCAATCTTCAGAGGGGTACACTCATGGTTGGGACTGATTGGTCAGGGAAGCTATATTTCAGGGGGAGAATAGTTGAGATCACTCCCGAGAAATTAAATTCAGTTCTGGGAATTAAGCTCCTTGCAGGCTCGGATATGGTTTATCCCGGGGATTACAATGTGGATAATAATGTGCTTGCAAGAGCACTGACTTTTGGGAAATTCAACACTTGGCCGTCTGGTTATGTGCCTACCAGTTCCCTCACTCTCAGATTCTGGTTGCTCTTCAAGGTTCTTATCAACTGTTGGATGCAAACCACCAATACCACCACCTTAACTCCTGATCAAGCAGAGCTTCTCTTTGGTATGGGTTCGGGGTGTGAAGTTAATCTGGGAGAGTATATTCTCAGAAGGATTGTTGGAGCTCTTGATGCTTCCAGATGCACTGAGGCATTGCCTCATCCTTGCTTGATTACAGCATTCCTGATGGCTGAGGGCTTTGAGGTTGATGTGGAGAGCTTGATTCCAGCTGGCAAGTTTGGGTTCACTGCTAAATCCTTGGACAGGACTGTGTTGGACTTGCCCTGGGATCAGAAACTTATGTCAGGGGACGTAGTGCTGTCAAGTCAATTTGAGCTGCGAGCTGCTGAGAAACAGATTCAACTGCATATGGATCAAATTGTATTTCACAGTGAGTTATTGAAGAAAGCTCAGGATACTAAGGCTCGGATTTTGGCTGCCATTGCCAAGGAGAATGCGAAGGATGATTCTTCTGTTCCACTGGAGTCGACATCATTTGCTGCTGCTCCCTCCAGTTCTTCAAAGAGAGTTCGCTCTTCAGGCCCTGTGAAGCAGCATCGAACCAAGAAAGCCAAGATTCCAGTCACTCCTGCTTGGAAGAGAGGCAAAGTTCTGTCTGATTCTGAGGATGATGCTCCGTGATTTTTTGTCTGTCTCATTTCTCTCATCCCTGTTTTTTTTTGGTACTTTGGGTTTCTGTTTTGAGTCCTTTGGCATTTTATGGCCCCAGGGGGAGATATATTGTGATTGTGATTTGTTGGTGACTGTAGTTTATTAAGGATTCTATCTTTTCTGCTACGTTTATGAAGTAGAAGCTTGTGGTATTCTGGAATTCTGGGTTGATTTGAAGCTTTTGCAAGTATTGGGTCCACAAATTGCCAAAAGGGGAGATTGTAAAGTCCAGAATTTATTGGCTGCTTTGTGGAAAGTCATGTTGCAACATGACTTCAGTTGGCAGAAAAAGATAGAATATTTTCTAGGTTCCAGCGCAGACTTTGAAGATGGAAGGAATATATTGTGCGATGGTTCGTATGGAAACTACAGTCCTATTGGGTGTCTACAACGTGGTTTGCAGCGATAGTAGAATGGAAATATTTGTGGAGATCGATTTTCCATATACAAGACGTTGAGATACACTTAAATTCCTTTTCTTCAAGGTTTTAATTTGGAATACAATTCTATTGAAGGAAGGAATCAAGAGCCGTGTGAAAGGAAGTTTTTACATGGCAATGAGCTATAAAAGATGGACATCAGTCGCGTGCTAAAGGGTGGTTTTACACAGCAAAATTCTGTTAAGCATATTTTAATCTTTAGAGCACAAGGCGACGCAGTCCTGGTTTTTCAAACCTTACACAAAACACTTGGGACGTGTGTTGAAGCTCGGGTGGTTTAAAACCTTGCCGCACCTTCGTGGAAAAGAAGGTAATCACTGTAACAGCTATCTATGCTAGAGTAGCCAATTGATAGTGTGATAGGCTTGCTAGAGTAGCCGGTAGCTTGTAATAGATAGGGAAAATTTTATTACAGCTAGTGAAGGGTTTTACCACGGGCTACGGCCCCCCAGACGTAGGTGCATTGCACTGAACTGGGTGATCATATCGTGTTCCATTTTATTCCGCACTTGAAGTTTTAATTAGTTGATTGTTTAGTTAAAACTTGAACACGGTAGAACTTAGATCACGTAAGCAGGGAATTTCACCCTCATCCAATTTCTGAATGGACTTGACTGAATTACCTGTTGACGTTGGAGTGACACAGCGAGTGCTTCCAGATACTGAATTCGCTGATCAAGCGCCTCCTGATTCTGCACTTGCTGCTGGAGTGATTTGAAGTAAATCGTAGCTTTCTCCAACTTTGTACCCTTACTCCCCTGTCAATTTTATGAAAAAACACAACGATTAATATTGCATTATGGTTAAACTTATACATTAATTAATTAACCGTGAAGAAATTTAACCTGTATGTCTGGAACAAGATTAAACAGATTATTCAGATGCCTATTCATGTTGTCCCGGCGTCGCTGTATAACAGAGTTGAATCATCATATCAACCAAACAAACTCCGAAGGAATATAAATATATAAATGTGAAATACCTATAATATATACCCTTTCTGATAGACTGTGCTTTTTACTAGCCTCGTCACTTTTTGGACGTCTAGCCGTGTTTGGCACCTGTATAGTTTTGATACAACCTTATATCATTTGTAAATAATGTGATCATTTATATTTATAGACCCAACTCGCATCTCCATCCACACGATAACCGACTCATAAATAAATAAAAATTAACATAATCTTTATGTACCCACATTTATGCCTAGAATTGGGATTACTGCTTAATATTAGAAGCGTTTGCACATAAGACGAAAAAAAGGTGTAGAGGCTCAAACATCATCAGCCGGGCACATGGGGGTGACTCTTCGGTAGGGGTGATAACGAGTCGATCCGATCACGATCATCACTATGTTCATGATCGACTCGTTTAAATTTTGAGGTGATCACGATCCGATCGCGATCAAAGCGATCAAAATAATTCATGATCATGATCGGATCGTTTAAAAATTATAATGATCGCGATCGATTCGTTTAGATAATCGATCAGATGATCAATGATCAATAACGATCGGCTCGATCAAATGATCAATGATCAATCATGATCAGTTTAAAAGTTTTTTAAAAAAGTTAAAAATTAACAAATTACTAGAAAATAATTCATTTAGATGTATATATTTATATTATATTAATCGATTATCTTATCGATCGATATCGATCACCTTATCGATCTGTTCGCGATCATGATCGAGTTTTAATGTCTATGATCGTTGATCGTTCATTTATTAAACGATCAAAAAATTTTGATCATGATCGGCTCATTTATTAAATGAACGATCTCGATCCGATTTTTAACCGATCCGATCGCGATCCGATTAACGAACGCTCGTGATCGTGCTCACCCCTACTCTTCGGGAGAAATTCATGCAACTTCCTTGACCTTTCCAGATCCTACTATTCTTAGCCTATGTCTCTTACCCTTTCCATATGAAATAATGGATTTCTTTGTAATATAAAATAATGGAATTTAGTTCTAAAATGAATGAAAATTATGCACCCTCAGTTTAATTTTAAAATCTTGTTTAATTAACGATTAAACCGATTAAGAAAACTTATCTATTGAATTCTACTTCCTTTTTATTAATACAATATTAATTAATCTCAATTTAGAGTTTTCTTTTTATGGTATAAAAAACAAGTTTTAACTACTAATATTTGAATTCTATGTAGCTAATTAAAGTTATGAAAACAATTTAAAATATGTGTTATATTGAGTTTAATAAAATCTTGACTGTAATAATAATAATACATATAGGAATAATATTGTAGGTAATTAATTTAAACAGATCTGGCTGGATATGTTTTGAAAGTAATTAATTAGGGTTAAAATTAAATATTATATAAATTACTACGA
This sequence comes from Cruciata laevipes, assembly GCA_963678965.1. Lineage (NCBI taxonomy): Eukaryota > Viridiplantae > Streptophyta > Magnoliopsida > Gentianales > Rubiaceae > Cruciata > Cruciata laevipes. Next base: position 19,616,556 of record OY787634.1, on the reverse strand, counting down.
TATAACATACTAATTATTCTTGATTAAAAACCATATTAAGTTTAAAAAATGTTAAACTGGGCAGGTAACCTTGAATAAAAAATATATAACTGTATATACTAATCTCTTTGTTTTAGACTAATTCTTGGGTGAGGCAGCCTCACCCAAGAGGCAGGACCAAGTATACCCTATTTTTGGTGAGATTTGATGAAGTGACACAGAGGTTTTGCTGAGGTGACACGTTTGATAAACCGACACCGATGTTTGATGAGGTGGCATCGATGTTTGATTATGTGGTAATGAGTTATGATGAGGTGGTAGCAATAAAATTTTGTATATTTGCCCTTGCCTCATGGGTGAGGCTGCCTCACAGGAGAATTACTCTTGTTTTTAGCTTAAAAACAGCATGCTACTACTGTACAGATACGATAGGGAACGGTGCAATCGGTTGCCTGCCGAATCGGTGACGTGGCATAAGAAGTTAAGATGAAATATAGAGCAATCAAAACAACATATAGCTCCATGGGGTTAAAAGGAAAAGTTGGGTTAAAAAATTTATACTTGGAAAAAATGATTTGACATTTCAGTAATTAATAATTAATTACCAGGGAATAGTTCTCCACCTGCACCGGCTGAGAAATCATAGAACATGTCCCGGCCACCACCGGAGTCTCAACATAGCTCGTCGCCGATGAAGAGGATGACCCGAATGCAATGATCGGGCCATCTGAAATGGTAGCAAAATAACTGAAGTTAGGGCCCATGGGTGAAACAAACTTCTCCGGCAAAGTAGCCGCAACTGGCGGCGGGGCAGAGGCGGAGCTAGGGCTGAGATTGATCGGATGATAGGCAGGATATAAATTAGCAAATTCTTGAAGAGGTGGATTTGCACGTGGAGGATTTATCCACGCAGGTGAATCTTCAGGATGTATGCACATATGCTTGTGATGGTGATGTTGATGTTGAACGATGTTTGTTTCGAGCGGCCGTGCTTGACAGGTACTATATCCGTACAACATCTCCTCCTCATTTATTGCAGCAAATTCTTCCCTGTGGAATTCGTCAGAAACATATTTATACAAACTGTACTGAAAATTAAATAAAAGAGAAAATCAAAAATCAAAATAAACTTACCCTGCAATCATGAACTGTTCAGTTGAACTATTTGTGCTTGGAGTTCCATGGTTATTACTGTTGTTATAATCCATGTTGAAATTCAAGTGGCTATATTGATTCATTGAATTCTTCTAGTGGTAATACAAAGAAAAATTAAATTGGTGGATCTAGAGTTTAAAAAAAAACAAAAAAAAGGTAGAGAAATCAAAATTAAACGTAAGAGAATGAAAACTAGCTAAAGATTAAGATTAAGAGTTTATACGATATGCCATCGATCAAAAAAATTTGAGATTAAAATCAAGTAAAGAGTTCAAGTGAACAGAAAATGTTTGTGGGTTTTGTGAGTTTGTATTCTGGAGCTGTGCGTATTTATGGGGCGGTCGAGTGGAGTAACACGTACCCAGCGGCAAAATATATTAAATAATATATTTCTGTTGCTAACTAGTGGCGCACTGAATCATGTCTAGATTGGTCTTAATGTACAGAATTAGATGAATTCGGGAAAAACCAATAAACTACGTTATTTTGTGACGGTTAGTTGCGCGGCTGCAATTGGGTTGTATTCGGATTTCGTACCAGTCTTGACTCCGGACAAACTAAGAGCATTTCTGTGGATTGATCATTTTTCAATAATATCTAGTTTTGCGACATTATATACGCACTTGATAAAAATTACATATTACTAAATAATTATTTGTTATTTTTGTCAATTGTGGAATTATTTAAAGCTAAATGTTATGTGTTATTGATACTTAAAAAAGGGTAAACAAAACCTTTCATTTCATTTCATGTAGCTTGTCATAGGCTCATAGCTTAAATTATACAATTTTTAGTCAACTTTGTCAGTACATTTTTTACTGTAAATGAAATTGGTACATGTGTTATAATAGTATTATGCAATACATGGTTAGATTCACAATGAGCTCTATTTTTGGACCATACATAAAAATAAAGTTATTAACGTTCAAACATAGTGTAAAAAATTTGACCAAAAAGTGTAACAGAATGGTAGTAAAAATGGTAGTAAATTAAAATAGTAGTATGCATTCCAAGGATTATGGCCAGAACACAATATGCGTCTTTACCTGAAGAACACGATATGGCTTTTAGTCTTACCCCACCTACATAAACCTAGAAAACCCAAATTTACCAACACAAAATTTCCATCGTGCACTCCTCATTAAAAGACGGTTTTATCCTTATCGTGAATTTAGTTCTTTAACTCCTTACTTAACATAGTCATCAAATTTGAATCATTATTAAACTATAATCAATTTTGGGTTAATATTGTAATGACATGTGTTCTCCAGTCAAACAAGATATTATTTTGAACCATGATGGATTGAAATTTCAGAATCTAAATAGTGATTTTTGTATTTTCACGAAAAACACTAGATAAGTCGAACCAATAAATAAGGTTAAGTATAACAAAATAAGTATTAAAATCATAATATGAGTAAATATTAAAACTCTCGGTTATTAAGTTGAGAAAAATAAATGTTATAGTAGGATAGGATTATTTTAGTTTAATACAAATGAAACAAAACTCTCAAATTATATACTATAAGAAAATAAATAAAGTAATAAAATAAAAATGTTAAAACAAAAGAAGAGAGAATGAGACGTGTCATGCTGAGGAGAACACTACTCATGACTAATCAAGGGAAATGTTAATTAATGAATCTAACTTGATCATTTTGTCTCTGTTTCGTTCTAAGCCATACTCTTCTCCTTCCTTCCGGTATCTTTCTCTTACATTCTCAAACCGTTTCCCAAATTCCAGCCTTCTCCACCTCGAGCATCACCGGAGTATAACCCCCCCCCCCCCCACCGCCGACTTCTCTAATTCCATCACCGGCGTGGCCAACGCGCTGCTACCGCCGCCGCAACTGGCTCGTCTTAGGATACGGATTCAGTACCCGGCTCTTCCCGGCCGTCGCACTTCGCCGCTACCACCCCAAACCCCAAGCTCGGCCACCAGCAGCGCCGGCTAACATGAACTCGGCTCACCAGCAGGGCAAGTACGTGAGCCGGTGTGGAAGCCCAACGAGATGTTGTGACTGGCCAGGGCCTGGAGGATTCAGTACCCAGGGAGGATCTGGTTCGAATGAGTCAGAATCCGATACGGCTAACACGCAGGCGCCGGTGAGAGGCAAAACCGAGCTGATAAGGACGGGGAGGTTGCCGAATGTCTGAACCGACACGGGGTTAACAGGGATGCTGCAACCGACTCCCTGTGAATCGTGAATCCCTCCGATGAGGTTATCAACCAGGATTTGGAATAGTTATTGAATGTTTTGACTTTGAGACAGGTGAGTGTTCTCACTTTTCAAAAACTATATATAGTTTTAAGCTGTCATGCCTATGTGTAATATGTGTACTATCTATATTTACAAAAATGTACATAACGTACTACAGTCTGATTATTTAGGATGGTTTTAAAATATACATGGCGAATACTCTTATTATTAAGATATGTGCTATATGAAAATGTACTGCTAGCTGCTATCTGTAAATGAGGTGTATTTACTTGGTTTGACATGTAAAAGGGGAGATGTTCATACTCGTTGGAAATCTGGATAGTTACTAGATACTTCTATAGAAATGTGTTCTGCCTATACACTGATTTGTTGTGATTTAGTTAGTGGACAGTGGTTGTACTACTGTGTGTTTACATCATGGATTATTCTGAGCTAATAAAGGACTCGGTGTGTTTATTATGTATCTGGTTATATGATATTATGCTATATGTATATTTTTATTAGCTGAGAGATGATGTGTTATTGTGTGTAAAATATATTGTAAATTCTATAATTGACTATCTGGTTGCATGTGTCCTCTGTTAAGAGGATACTTGTACACTTGGAATAGGTGCTAGCTGGAATGGTGCTGCCATTTTAAGCGTACTATTTGAATGATGCATGCCTCTACTTGTAACTTGAATGATATAGTGTATAAGCGAGTTTATGCATTGCTGTTGCGCTACAGTTGTCTCTGGATTGCTATCTGATATTCTGAGCATTATCGATCATATGCATGTACCTGGAACTTTTAGTTGCCATGAGTAAAATGTGTCGTTGTCGTCATAGCTGGACTGTTAATTGATGCCTGACTTTGAGGTTGCTTGTTAGTTTGAGATATGTAATTAGAGTTATTTACCTTGCACAATGTGTTCGATATTATTATTATTATTATTATTATTATTATTATTATTATTATTGGTCCTGGTCAACTAAGTGCTACAAATGGGAACCACCTCTAGAGTCTATATGAAGCTAAGTGCTACACTCGAGAGTCACCTCTAGAGTCCGTATGGAGCTAAGTGCTACGAGTGGGAGCCACCTCTAGAGTTCATATAGAACTAAGTGCTACATTTGGGAGTCATCTCTAGCCAATCATTACTTGACAACATGATATTGCGACTGTGTTCTATAACATGCTTTAGTGAAAATCTTCATATTACTTGAGGTATCTATTTAACATGTTAAAAAGTTATATGCATGTATCTTATACTTGTGGGTAAATATATTGTGTATTTGATACTTCCGTAGACATGTAGACATTAAATGATATCATATTATGTATCTTTAGAAGCTGATAGTTGACATCCTTTTGTTGTGCAATGTGTTGTATTGATTGTAAAATATCTAAATGATTATGTGTTGTTTTGATTGTAAAATCCATAAGTGATTACTATAGTTTTGTTCTTGAGATATGTTTTACATGAGACTGTGCCACTAACTGTAAATTGAACTATATCTTCTCTACTTGATTGGCATAATTGGTGGTGTGGATTGTATTTATTGTAACTTGCAACCTAATTACTCCAATTCAACTGCATCTTCTCCATATGCTACTTGTAACTGGATTGACATATTTACACCATGAATTGTTATGGCCTAATAAGTGATAAGTGAGTTTACTGTGGGCGTGATAATACACTATATACGCTTAAGTGCTAATGGAGGACCTATTTATTTAAGTGCAAAACTACCTTGATCGTGTACTTGTTCGATATAAGTCTTATAGCTCACTCAGTATTGCTAGTCTTAAATGAACAACAAGAATATGATACTTTACTATTAACTTATCTTTTGATCTCATTGGTTGGTATTTTCTAAAATTATTAGTGACTTGCTTTTCTTTTACAAACTGGGTTACATGTAAGAATACTATTTCTTTTGCCTAGCTGTTTTGCATGCTATATGTATATATTGTGGCTATGTGATAAATTGGAGTAATACTAATTGTATGAACCTCAACTTGATATATTGTTGCAGTTATAGGATTTTGATTGAACTATTCAACGGAGTAAAGTGGGAATTGATTCTTACACATTCTTTAAATATTTCATAAACATGTGCAAGACTATTTCGTAGTCCTTTTCATATAATGATTTATATGTTATGAATCAAACGATTAATTTCTACTTAATTGTACTAATGTGTATTGCATGAAAGTTATGATGCCATTTAACGTGTTTTGGATGAGGGCATCTTTGATGATATTATGTGTATTGGTTTGTATTTTGATGCCATGAGCAGCATACCACTTGCTTGCAACCGGTCGCTATCGAGACGTGTATGCATGTGAGAGTATGTTGTGACCAGGACTTGCATGTTAGGTCCAGTTTGCGGCCAATAACATGTGAGACGAAGCAGTATACTACTTTCTTGCACAGCCCTTTATCGATAGGAAGGGTGTTTGTGCTTGTAGAGTATATTGTGCCCAGGACTTGCACGTTAGGTCCTGTTTGCGGCTAATAACGTGCAAGACGGTCTAAAATGTTGAAACGGCCCTGAGGGCGGATTGTGGGTGTGATACCTCGATTTATTGTTGAGTGGGTGGTGATACCCCGATTGATTGTTGAGTGGGTGGTGATACCTGATTGATTGTTGTGTGGGTGGTGATACCCTGATTATTGTTGTGTGGGTGGTGGTACCCCAATTATTTATGTGTGGATGATACCTGATTGATTGTTGTGTGGGTGGTGATACCCTGATTATTGTTGTGTGGGTGGTGGTACCCCAATTATTTATGTGTGGATGGTGACACCCCAATTTGTTGGCGTGTTTATGAATTTATTTATTATATTTGATGATTGATAATCTTAATATCCCGATTTGGATTAAATTATGAGATGATGTTAATGACGTGGTAGGTGGATTTAAAATCCCGCAGTTATATGTTGTGTTTATGAATCTGTCATATTTGGTGAAGATCTGGATATATTGTTACTCGTGTGATAATGGGTGTGGATGTAGTCATGTGCTTTATTGAGATTCAGGTTGATTTGTTTATGATCTATCGTATTTGGTGATATATTGGTATGTTTAGGCAACTCTATAATCTTGAGTATTTTAATTTTCTGTAATTGGATTGAGGTGTACCATATTTGACTGTGTCTTGATATGTTGATATGGTTACTTTGAACGTGTTAATCTTGTGTGTTTGATTTTATAATATGCTTCCGAGATATCCTATTTAATTAAGGATTGTGCTACTTTAGTATGTCTTGAGTTTTCTTTGACTTTGGTGATTATATCTTGCCATATTCTTTTAAACCTTTTATTTAAATTAGATTGGATATGTTAAAGTCATAATAGTATTTAAAAGTCTAGAAACCTGTTGTGGTATTTATGTGATTAAACCTTATTATATTTTACGGAGAACATCACTGGGCGAAAGCTCATTCTGTGTGTTCTATGTGTGGCATGGCAGTCAGACGGAATTAAGAGTACTCATACGGAGTCGAGACAACCTACCTTTCAAGTTTGATGTGTCAACATGGAGTAGTTATTATTATTTGTAAAATGAGTTAGATTGATTCAAATTAGACTGTAATTCTAAACGATTCAATAATAGTATAATAGGGTTGCTTTTGTTACTGACTCTGTATTTAAACTTGAGTCCTGGTGAGAACCAGGCAGACGTCCAATTAAACTCACCGTACTGGATAGGTGGTTTATATGGGGCGTTACAGAGTGGTATCAGAGCATTAAGATCTAGGACAACTTTTGTACACATACACACGGATGTATGTATATGCATTAGTCATTAAGAAAAGTGAACCTTGAAACAATTTATATTAGGTTTATCATACACTATATGAGTAAAAGCATAAATATTAAAATTAAAGTAAAGTTAAACTTGTACGAAATTTCAGAATTCGAAATAAAATACTCTAAACATTAAAAATAAAAATATAAAAAAATAAAATTACTAAAATTAGTATATTATCACTTAAGAATCTAGCTTAGTATTCTCAGGAAGTTAAGTATTTGAATTATTATCCCTAAAAATTAAATTTCGGGACGAAATTTCTTTAAGGTGGGGTGAATGTAATGACATGTGTTCTCCAGTCAAACAAGATATTATTTTGAACCATGATGGATTGAAATTTCAGAATCTAAATAGTGATTTTTGTATTTTCACGAAAAACACTAGATAAGTCGAACCAATAAATAAGGTTAAGTATAACAAAATAAGTATTAAAATCATAATATGAGTAAATATTAAAACTCTCGGTTATTAAGTTGAGAAAAATAAATGTTATAGTAGGATAGGATTATTTTAGTTTAATACAAATGAAACAAAACTCTCAAATTATATACTATAAGAAAATAAATAAAGTAATAAAATAAAAATGTTAAAACAAAAGAAGAGAGAATGAGACGTGTCATGCTGAGGAGAACACTACTCATGACTAATCAAGGGAAATGTTAATTAATGAATCTAACTTGATCATTTTGTCTCTGTTTCGTTCTAAGCCATACTCTTCTCCTTCCTTCCGGTATCTTTCTCTTACATTCTCAAACCGTTTCCCAAATTCCAGCCTTCTCCACCTCGAGCATCACCGGAGTATAACCCCCCCCCCCCCCCACCGCCGACTTCTCTAATTCCATCACCGGCGTGGCCAACGCGCTGCTACCGCCGCCGCAACTGGCTCGTCTTAGGATACGGATTCAGTACCCGGCTCTTCCCGGCCGTCGCACTTCGCCGCTACCACCCCAAACCCCAAGCTCGGCCACCAGCAGCGCCGGCTAACATGAACTCGGCTCACCAGCAGGGCAAGTACGTGAGCCGGTGTGGAAGCCCAACGAGATGTTGTGACTGGCCAGGGCCTGGAGGATTCAGTACCCAGGGAGGATCTGGTTCGAATGAGTCAGAATCCGATACGGCTAACACGCAGGCGCCGGTGAGAGGCAAAACCGAGCTGATAAGGACGGGGAGGTTGCCGAATGTCTGAACCGACACGGGGTTAACAGGGATGCTGCAACCGACTCCCTGTGAATCGTGAATCCCTCCGATGAGGTTATCAACCAGGATTTGGAATAGTTATTGAATGTTTTGACTTTGAGACAGGTGAGTGTTCTCACTTTTCAAAAACTATATATAGTTTTAAGCTGTCATGCCTATGTGTAATATGTGTACTATCTATATTTACAAAAATGTACATAACGTACTACAGTCTGATTATTTAGGATGGTTTTAAAATATACATGGCGAATACTCTTATTATTAAGATATGTGCTATATGAAAATGTACTGCTAGCTGCTATCTGTAAATGAGGTGTATTTACTTGGTTTGACATGTAAAAGGGGAGATGTTCATACTCGTTGGAAATCTGGATAGTTACTAGATACTTCTATAGAAATGTGTTCTGCCTATACACTGATTTGTTGTGATTTAGTTAGTGGACAGTGGTTGTACTACTGTGTGTTTACATCATGGATTATTCTGAGCTAATAAAGGACTCGGTGTGTTTATTATGTATCTGGTTATATGATATTATGCTATATGTATATTTTTATTAGCTGAGAGATGATGTGTTATTGTGTGTAAAATATATTGTAAATTCTATAATTGACTATCTGGTTGCATGTGTCCTCTGTTAAGAGGATACTTGTACACTTGGAATAGGTGCTAGCTGGAATGGTGCTGCCATTTTAAGCGTACTATTTGAATGATGCATGCCTCTACTTGTAACTTGAATGATATAGTGTATAAGCGAGTTTATGCATTGCTGTTGCGCTACAGTTGTCTCTGGATTGCTATCTGATATTCTGAGCATTATCGATCATATGCATGTACCTGGAACTTTTAGTTGCCATGAGTAAAATGTGTCGTTGTCGTCATAGCTGGACTGTTAATTGATGCCTGACTTTGAGGTTGCTTGTTAGTTTGAGATATGTAATTAGAGTTATTTACCTTGCACAATGTGTTCGATATTATTATTATTATTATTATTATTATTATTATTATTATTATTGGTCCTGGTCAACTAAGTGCTACAAATGGGAACCACCTCTAGAGTCTATATGAAGCTAAGTGCTACACTCGAGAGTCACCTCTAGAGTCCGTATGGAGCTAAGTGCTACGAGTGGGAGCCACCTCTAGAGTTCATATAGAACTAAGTGCTACATTTGGGAGTCATCTCTAGCCAATCATTACTTGACAACATGATATTGCGACTGTGTTCTATAACATGCTTTAGTGAAAATCTTCATATTACTTGAGGTATCTATTTAACATGTTAAAAAGTTATATGCATGTATCTTATACTTGTGGGTAAATATATTGTGTATTTGATACTTCCGTAGACATGTAGACATTAAATGATATCATATTATGTATCTTTAGAAGCTGATAGTTGACATCCTTTTGTTGTGCAATGTGTTGTATTGATTGTAAAATATCTAAATGATTATGTGTTGTTTTGATTGTAAAATCCATAAGTGATTACTATAGTTTTGTTCTTGAGATATGTTTTACATGAGACTGTGCCACTAACTGTAAATTGAACTATATCTTCTCTACTTGATTGGCATAATTGGTGGTGTGGATTGTATTTATTGTAACTTGCAACCTAATTACTCCAATTCAACTGCATCTTCTCCATATGCTACTTGTAACTGGATTGACATATTTACACCATGAATTGTTATGGCCTAATAAGTGATAAGTGAGTTTACTGTGGGCGTGATAATACACTATATACGCTTAAGTGCTAATGGAGGACCTATTTATTTAAGTGCAAAACTACCTTGATCGTGTACTTGTTCGATATAAGTCTTATAGCTCACTCAGTATTGCTAGTCTTAAATGAACAACAAGAATATGATACTTTACTATTAACTTATCTTTTGATCTCATTGGTTGGTATTTTCTAAAATTATTAGTGACTTGCTTTTCTTTTACAAACTGGGTTACATGTAAGAATACTATTTCTTTTGCCTAGCTGTTTTGCATGCTATATGTATATATTGTGGATATGTGATAAATTGGAGTAATACTAATTGTATGAACCTCAACTTGATATATTGTTGCAGTTATAGGATTTTGATTGAACTATTCAACGGAGTAAAGTGGGAATTGATTCTTACACATTCTTTAAATATTTCATAAACATGTGCAAGACTATTTCGTAGTCCTTTTCATATAATGATTTATATGTTATGAATCAAACGATTAATTTCTACTTAATTGTACTAATGTGTATTGCATGAAAGTTATGATGCCATTTAACGTGTTTTGGATGAGGGCATCTTTGATGATATTATGTGTATTGGTTTGTATTTTGATGCCATGAGCAGCATACCACTTGCTTGCAACCGGTCGCTATCGAGACGTGTATGCATGTGAGAGTATGTTGTGACCAGGACTTGCATGTTAGGTCCAGTTTGCGGCCAATAACATGTGAGACGAAGCAGTATACTACTTTCTTGCACAGCCCTTTATCGATAGGAAGGGTGTTTGTGCTTGTAGAGTATATTGTGCCCAGGACTTGCACGTTAGGTCCTGTTTGCGGCTAATAACGTGCAAGACGGTCTAAAATGTTGAAACGGCCCTGAGGGCGGATTGTGGGTGTGATACCTCGATTTATTGTTGAGTGGGTGGTGATACCCCGATTGATTGTTGAGTGGGTGGTGATACCTGATTGATTGTTGTGTGGGTGGTGATACCCTGATTATTGTTGTGTGGGTGGTGGTACCCCAATTATTTATGTGTGGATGATACCTGATTGATTGTTGTGTGGGTGGTGATACCCTGATTATTGTTGTGTGGGTGGTGGTACCCCAATTATTTATGTGTGGATGGTGACACCCCAATTTGTTGGCGTGTTTATGAATTTATTTATTATATTTGATGATTGATAATCTTAATATCCCGATTTGGATTAAATTATGAGATGATGTTAATGACGTGGTAGGTGGATTTAAAATCCCGCAGTTATATGTTGTGTTTATGAATCTGTCATATTTGGTGAAGATCTGGATATATTGTTACTCGTGTGATAATGGGTGTGGATGTAGTCATGTGCTTTATTGAGATTCAGGTTGATTTGTTTATGATCTATCGTATTTGGTGATATATTGGTATGTTTAGGCAACTCTATAATCTTGAGTATTTTAATTTTCTGTAATTGGATTGAGGTGTACCATATTTGACTGTGTCTTGATATGTTGATATGGTTACTTTGAACGTGTTAATCTTGTGTGTTTGATTTTATAATATGCTTCCGAGATATCCTATTTAATTAAGGATTGTGCTACTTTAGTATGTCTTGAGTTTTCTTTGACTTTGGTGATTATATCTTGCCATATTCTTTTAAACCTTTTATTTAAATTAGATTGGATATGTTAAAGTCATAATAGTATTTAAAAGTCTAGAAACCTGTTGTGGTATTTATGTGATTAAACCTTATTATATTTTACGGAGAACATCACTGGGCGAAAGCTCATTCTGTGTGTTCTATGTGTGGCATGGCAGTCAGACGGAATTAAGAGTACTCATACGGAGTCGAGACAACCTACCTTTCAAGTTTGATGTGTCAACATGGAGTAGTTATTATTATTTGTAAAATGAGTTAGATTGATTCAAATTAGACTGTAATTCTAAACGATTCAATAATAGTATAATAGGGTTGCTTTTGTTACTGACTCTGTATTTAAACTTGAGTCCTGGTGAGAACCAGGCAGACGTCCAATTAAACTCACCGTACTGGATAGGTGGTTTATATGGGGCGTTACAAATATATATAGTTAAGTGATCAAAAAGTAGGATTTTAAATTTTATCAAAGTATTGAATTCGAGTAATTATCATTTGTAATGTTTTTAAATTTTACTAGCGATATTTTAAATGGTATGCATCAAGCATGTAATATAAAAAAGATATGCGCACAAAAACAATTTCAAACCCCTTTATGCAACGTTTTAACATAAGTATATATCAATAGGTTAAAAACATCACCACAGCCGCAATCCCAATGCATGCATACGTAAAATTTACTTTGGCGGCGAGTAACCACGGCCGAGGCGAACCTGGACAAACATCACGCACGTGATTCACCTTCCTGCGTTGGTTGGTAAAAGAAGGGATTGCTTCATTCAGGTCCATTTTTCTCTGGTCGGTAGTTTTACCATAATACCCTTAATATTGTTAAGGAAAAAAATGGCTTGAAATCATAGGTTTTCATCAGGGGCATTATGGTAAAAATATGCAACTGCAAAAGAGAAAAATGGACCTCCGGAAGAAATTGCTTAAAATAATGGATGAAATTACGGACATGTGCCGGACGAGAAAAACCGTGATAGCGGTCTGCATGAACACGTGAAAGACCTCTTAATTATTTATGTTTGTTGGTAAAATAATGGATAGATTGAGGACAAGGAGAAACTCTACGTGACCCAAAACTCGTGTGCCCGTTGGACGAGAAAAACCTATACATCTGCACCGAGAACTCGTGGGTCGACGGACGACAAAAACCATGGACAACTGCATGATTATGGCAACTTCGTAATTCTGTGTTGGTTGGTTGGTAAAGTAATGAATATAATACATAGATTAAGGCCGAGGAGAATTTGGATAGGCAGTTTGATCGATCGGGTGCGCCTGACGTGAAGTTCGTTATTATCTGTATTCATTGGTTTTTAAAATAATGGATGAGAACGTATCTCAATTAAGTTCATATTCGTTTAATTTATTTTAATTAAAATATAATTTGATAATATTTAACTTACTACTATTAATATTTATTAATGCATTAATTTGGTTCGTAGCAGTTTCATTGTTGAATTCAAATAAGTTCAAAAATATAATTTTCCTAAAATACTGTGTTGCTTTTGGATCTCTCGTTAATTTTTCATTTATTTCGTTCTTCCCACTATATACTTTTACATATTCTATTTTATCATATTTGGTTAAATGTCTTCCACAACATTCATATATATCACAATTAACTTAAACATCTCAGAGCATTTATCCTTTAGGCATTTTGGAAACTGCCAATACATCTACCATAAAAAATATATTTTCATTTTAAATATTATACATTTTTTTGTCAACTACAAATATTATACATTCTAATAAAACTTATAATAAATCATGTTGAAGGTGAAAAGATAGCAATGAATTTTTAGTTGGGCAATATGAAATTTAAATTCAAATATGTGATATTTAAATTAATAGTAGGTTGGACTTTCATCATTAGTACACCAAGAAGTCATTGGTACACCCGTTTATAAGATAAAATATGCGAATTTCAATAAATAACCAGTTTATTAAAATGAAAAGTCGCAAACCGCTACAAAAGTAAAAAAGGGGAGAAAACATGAAATGCAAGATGCCTAGTGCAAGACTCCTAATGCAATATGGATGAGAATGATAAATTTAAAACCAGATTGCTCTATTTTAAAAAATAACAGATGGGTCCCCTTCACTTTTCAATCTGGAGCTTCTTGGCTGTATTGGGTTCCTGCTTATCTCCTCTTCATCACGATCACTTCCAAGGAAGCCACTTGAACTGTTATCAATCATTGCCTTTACAAACATTTTCAGTTTTTTTTTTTTTTTTTGGAACGAGGGTTTGGTCGTCCATTTCATCAATGCTATAGCCTATAGGTGCTCTGGTAGGTACTTTCATATTGTCCGAGAAAGGAAACAATAGGACGAACCTCAAGAGGTTCTTTGATTTTCTCAGTCAGGACAATATCCTGCAAAATGAGGGTATTTCGTAAGATTTAAGGCACGTAAATGATAAATGTTATAACGGTTTGATTCGTTTGTGTATTCACATACATTATCTTCAGTTTCTTTTAGTTGTGCAGTGGTGAAGTTGATGAGGTTCTCTGCATCTTGCCCAAAGCTAAAAGCTGTAATAGTTGAACGAAAATCAAGAAAAGTTACCTGTGAGCTTCATTTTATGAGATTCTTTGATCTGGTTTCTCACTTCCATATCCATGTGGTACTATTTCATGGGGTTGTGGTCCAGTAAAAATCAAAACAAAAAAGTTCATCACATTCAGTAACAAATTGCAAAATAAATTCAACACTCTTTTCTAAATATAAAAAATTTAAAATTAAAACATTGGTTTCAAAGAAAAAGTCGTGGTTGAGTCGGAGAGGGAGTAAAAGTGTTCTTCTCGGGGTTCCTGTATTAGTCACTAATGTAAAGGTTGGAGGAGGGAGTATTGTTGACCCATTCATCTTTTGTTATAATAGTGATTCCGACTCATTCATTCAACTTGTTGATCTCGTCCGAGAAATCCCGATCGATAATCAGTTGATCGAACATTATAAAACGTGTCATCAAAAGAATATAAAATGTCATTATATATAGAAAACTATACATGAAAATGAAGAGTTGTTGATAGAATTAATTTTATAAGTAAATGAAAAGGAAGAAATGTAATCAATTGAAAACTAAATGAAATCAATGAATTAACTAAAGAAGAAGATGAAGAGGAAGAAGAGAAGATGCTTCTGATTTAGAAATTGAAAGGTCACCCAAGGAAAATTTAAGTTCATGAAATTATTAAGAAAATTAAAGAAAAACAAGAAGAATGGATTAATGTAAGATTAATGGCATTGAATCAAGAAATGAAATAATGAATATGAAATTAAAGAGGTGAGGAGTTTAGGAAAATGAAAAGAATCTTTGCATAAATAATAATTTGTGAATTAAAGGGGTGTGCTAAATGATGAGGTGGAATTGAGGTGGTAGATTATGTGTCATGCCACATGTCAAGAGAAGATGTGTGTTTTGTTAAAAAAACTTGTTTTCATATATATATATATATATATATATATATATATATATATATATATATATATATACTAGCGTTGGGCGCGGCCATTGCCCAATTTTCATGATACAAAAAATTTGAACACTTGTAATAAATAATATGTAATTGATACATGTGCTGCAATCGGAAGAAAGTAAGTTACATGTGTAATACAATCTGATAAATGTGAAGAGATTTAACATGGTTTAAATTTAGCCGTTTGATTTTGAAGGATCTAAAAATCATTTTTCCATAGGTTACTACTTAGAAACAAAACTTGAAGTCACCTAGCGAGATTAATTATTTAAAGGTGAAAAGTTGTGTAACTGAAATTTGTATAAATAGCACTTTATTATATTTAACATGCCATATGGACGAAAAATTAAAGTTCATTTTATGAGGGTAATTGTCTGAAGAGGAAAAGTTGTGGGTGTAAAGACGTTTTATTCATGTAACTGAAATTTGTGGTCATAATGTGACATTAGTATAATCATCAGAGCAAGTCCAACAGCTACCCTACAAGATTCTCCAAGATATAGTACTACATCTCCATAATCTCTATCTTTTTTTACTTCAACTCCAACAACTTCCCTAGTGTGGGGATTATAATTTAATTCATGTGCATTAAATTTCAGTATTTTATATCTTTATTTATGTTTTTCACTATTTAAATATATTTTGAAATCTTAATATATTAAATTATGTATAATAAAAAATGTGAAAAATATATATTATTAAAATACAAATTACAACGAACATAACAATATCCCACATGATAATATTCAAATTTATATATGCATGCGAACATAGTCATGTAAGATCGTGTTACGTTCGTTATAATATGAAAATTAAGAATATATTATTTTTATAATTTTTTGTAGTATATAACTAAAGATATTTACATTTAAAGTGTAAATTTAATTTGTTAAAAAATAAAAACAAACAAATGAATAGGAAAATAATCAATCATACATGCAAAAATATTAAATTTTACTTCCTCAAATTTTTTTTCTCTCTACAGATTTGGGGAAGCAAATTCATTCCCTCTTCAAAATTCCCAAGTTGGAGAATGGGTTGGGGAAGCTGTTGGAGCAAATAAAAAGCTCATATTCCCCAAATTTAATGAAATCCCCCAAGTTGGGGAAGCTGTTGAACTTGCTCTCACAATCTTGTAACCCTTGTAAAATCCTTTATTAATCAACTTATAGCAAGTTAGCAACACAAAATAAATAAGGTCCGTTAACTTATCAGAATTTATTTCAACTCAATTAAGTTCATATCCGTTTAATTTATTTTAATTAAAATATAATTTGATAATATTTATCTTAATTTAAATGTACTATTAATATTTATTAATGCATTAATTTGGCTCGTAGCAGTTTCATTGCTGAATTCATATAAGTTCAAAAATATAACTGCACTAAAATACTGTGTTGCTTTTGGGTCTCTCGTTAATTTTCCATTTATTTCGTTCTTCCCACAACTTTTACATATTCTATTTTATCATATTTGGTTAAATGTTTTCCACAAACATTCATATATATCACAATTAACTTAAAAAATCTCACTGCTTTTATCCTCTAGGCATTTTTGGAAACTGCCAATACATCTATCATAAAAAAAAATTCATTCTAAATATTATACATTATTTTTGTCAACTACAAATATTATACATTCTAACAAAACTTATAATAAACCATGTTTAAGGTGAAAAGATAGCAATAAATTTTCAGTTGGGAAATATGAAATTTAAATTCAAATATGTGATATTTAAATTAAAAGTAGGTTGGACTTTCGTCATTAGTACACCAAGAAGTCATTGGTACACCAGTTTATAAGATAAAATATGCGAATTTCGATAAATAATCAATTTATTAAAATGAATAGTCGCAAACCGCTACAAAAGTAAAAAATGGGAGAAAACATGAAATGCAAGATTCCTAGTGCAATATGGATGATAATGATAAATCTAAAAAGTAGCATGAATTGCTCTATTTATTAAAAAAAAGTTGGATACCCTTCACTTTTCAATATGGAGATTTTTGGCTGGATTTGGGTTCCTGCTTATCTCCTCTTTATCACGATCACTTCCAAGGAAGCCACTGGAAGAAAACTGTCATCAATCCTTGTCTCTACATGCATTTTTAGTTTTTTTTAAAAAATTTTGGAACGAGGGTTTAGTCATCCATTTTATCAATGTTATAGGTGCCCTGGTAGGTACTTTCATATTATCCGATAAAGCAAACAATAGGACGAAGCTCAAGAGGTTGTTTGATTTTTTCAGTCAGGACAATATCCTGCAAAATAAGGGTGTTTCGTAAGATTTAAGGCACGTAAATGATAAATGTTACAACGGTTTGATACTTTTGCGTATTCACATAAATTATCTCCAGCTTCTTTTAGTTGTGCAGTGGTGAATTTGATGAGGTTGCCCAAAGATAAATGGTGTAATAGTTGAACGAAAATCAAGAAAAGTTACTTATTATCTTCATTTCATGAGGTTCTCTGCTCTGGTTTCTCATTTCCATATCCGAGTGGTACTATTTCATGGGGTTGTGGCCCTATAAAAATCAAAACAAAAAAGTTAATCACATTCAGTAACAAATTGCAAAATAAATTCAACATATTATTTTCTAAATATGAAAAATTTAAAATAAAATCATTGGCTTCACAGAAAGAGTCGTGGTTCCTGAGTCGGAAAGTGAGTAAAAGTGTGCTTCTCGGGGTTCCTGTATCAGTCACCAATAATGTGAAGGTTGGAGAAGGGAGTATTGTTGACCCATTCATCTTTTGTTATAATAGTGATTCTGACTCATTCATTCAACTTGTCGATCTCGTCCGAGAAATCCTGATCGATAATCAGTTGATAGAACATTATAAAACGTGTCATCAAAAGAACATAAAATGTCATTATATATAGAAAACAATACATGAAGATGAAGAGTTGTTGATAGAATTAATTTTATAAGTAAATGAAAAGGGATAAATGTAATCAATTGAAAACTAAATGAAATCAATGAATTAATTAAAGAAGAAAAAAAGGAAGAGGAGAAAATGATTCTGATTTAGAAATTGAAAGGTCACACAAGGAAAAATTAAGTTTATGAAATAATTAAGAAAAAAAAGAATGAATGGAAGATTAATGACATTGAAGCAAGGAATGGAATAATGAATATGAAATTGAAGAGGTGAGGAGTTTAGGAAAATGAAAGGAACCTTTGCATAAATGATAAGTTTGTGAATTAAAGGGGTGTGCTAAATGATGAGGTGTAATTGATGTGGCATATTATGTGTCATGCCACATGTCAAGAGAAGAGGTATGTTTTGTTAAAAAAACTTGTCTTCATATATATAGTTAGATATTTTAACATTGAATGTATTATGTTATATTTTTATTAAGACATAAATGGGGGAAGAAGTTAAGTTTTGCTACTTAATTGGGCTTATTATGTAGAATTTTGTCAATAATGTATGATAAGTATTATTTGTCATTCGTTTCTGGACGATTTCCAGAACCCTGAAGTTGAATGGAATTATTACATTTAAAGATTTTTTTTTCTTTTGACTTCCGTATGGGTTAAAACCGCACAAAGTGCGGTACCCTACCTAGTTATATATAAAAAGGGCGACTTAATTTGCCCCTGCCTGTTTTAGCCCGTTAACCGGTCATCTCCTTTATCGTCTGTCGTTTTCCGCACGACCTTTCCTCCGTCTCATTTCCATCGATTTCTCCGGTCACCAGGGCCGGCCCTGAGGCCGGGCCGTATGTGCCACGGCACAGGGGCTCGGATCTCTCAGGGCCTCAAAATAATTTAAAAAATTCAGTAATATTTTTTTTAATTAAATCGCATTCTAATTTTCACTAAAACTTGTAAAAACTTGTCAGATAAAAAGGAAAGATTCAATATTTATCACATAAAATGAATGATTAGGGAGGTAAAAGGTCCATCTGAAATGGCGGCCATTGCAACATTTTTAGCTCAAATCTGGCATCACAGAAACAAACTACTCCATGGAGAAAGCCATGAGCTTAATCCCCAACAATGTGTCCTTTATGTAACAAAGATGCTGGCGGACTTACAAAGAATATATCAGGGTGTTGCAGTACATGCCCATTTGAATATGGCTATCCCTGAACCTGTATGGGGGTATACGCTATCTTTTGATGCAGCTATATCTCATGACAAGGCATGCTTAGGGTGGTTTATAACTGACCCATGTGGTGCATGGGTGTACGGAGAGTCTCAGGGAATTACTGGAATATATGAAGTGAGATGTGCCGAGGCAATGACCCTTCTAATGGGGTTACGGGCATCTTTCAATAAAAGAATTCCTATCCACAATATACGGGGAGACTCACAAATCGTCATAAATGCAATCCGAAGAAAAAGGGTAGATTTATCATATTTTGGATCACTCATAGAGGAGATAGTAAATCTTATTGATTGCAATCAAAACCCTATTGTATTATGGGTTAAAAGGCACCTCAATGGGGTAGCCCACTCTTTAGCTAGACATGCCAAACTTTCTAGAGAACCTCTTTCTCAATGGGATACCATCCCAAATTTTGCAACTCTTTTCCCGAATGAATGAAAATGAAAATTTTACTTCAAAAAAAAAAAAAAAAAAGGAGGTAAAAGGAAATGAGAATAATTTAGAATAATTTAGGAGAGTAATTTAGTGTAGATTAATGCTTTGACGATTTTATGCGTTAGGAAAGAGAACTAATTTAGGAGAAGGATTAGGGAGAGTTAGGCCCTGTTCACCAGAGCTTATCTGTAGATCAGTTCAGTTCAGTTCAATTCACTTCAATGAAAATGTAATTTAATGAAATTCAGGTTAATTCAGTCATGTAAGTTTATATTAAAATGAATAAATCAAATTTGAGAGCCAAAATTTTATTTTTTACCACTGCCAATTGCCCCCCTTCGCTATTTTGCCCCTGCTCACCTCCAGCCCACCTTTTTTCCTCCAGCCGATTCGACGACCGAGACCCATAAACGTGGCACCTTCTCCGTTTCCATTGTGTCGAGTCATCATCGGGTACCTTCGACCTCATTCTGTAATCGTATTCATCCTATTATCACAAATCACAGCTCCTTCCATTCCACTTCTTTGCATGTAATTATTTTCTCCTGTATTTTCTTAGAGGTGCGATATCATCCCTTCTGTCTTTGCTGTTTCCTTGTTTTTATGCGTCTTTTCCATTCAAATTCGTTGCTTTTTTGGTTATTATTACACCCGTTTTGGTATTCTTTGGCTTTTAGGGTGAGTTGGATTTCTATGTTACTTTTGCTTTCTGGACTATCAAAGGATTTTGGTATTCTTTTGCTTTCAGGGGCCAACGCTGCACTCTGAGTTCATGTACTGAGAGATTGGCAAAATCTCATGTATCTTAATATTAAGACTTTAGGATTCTTCTTCGTGCACATAAGGTGTTTGTTTAAATGTCTAAATTGAAACCTAAATTGTCTCCTTAAGCTTTTTCATCCCTAATTGTTGTACTTCATCTCATGAGTCCTAGGCCATAGTTTCGTATGTCTTGTTGATATGGGAACTACTATACCTATTCTTGGGGAAATAAGGAAACACTAAATAAGAGCTCATGTCTGTTTTAGGGTGACTTAGATTTCTATGCTACTTTTGGTTTCTGAATTGGTGGTGATGAAATAATAGGCCTAAAGTAAATCACAAATGATTGATTGACTGTGTTTTCAATTTATGCAACTTATATGTTTGATAAAATGCTTCAATTAGTTCCCGTTTACTCAACCAACTGTGTTTTCAATTTATGCAACTTACATGTTCGACAATGCTTCAATTACTTCCCTTTTACTCACTGTCCTATTTTCTCTGTATCAATTAACCTTCACACATATGATCAGGAGCTTTCTTGCTTCTTCTCTTTAATTCTGTTTTTTTGGGGCTGATTTTTGTTATCCTCCATTGATCAATAACGATTCTGATTTGATCACAGGTAGCAGGTCCCCGTGCTCGGCAATTCCTCGCATTTAAGTGTTAGCATCACACAAGGTACATTTTTAGCTGATATCAAATACAGCTGACACAATAAATTGTAGTTTACTGTCTTGTGTTTGCATTCAGTTTTAAGCCATCCTTGTACTGTTATTTGAACTGGGAAATTGGTTGTTTGTAACATGTCCAAACATTGTTGAGTCAGAGAAGGAATTTCTTGCAAACTTGGGTAGGATTTGTATTATTTGGTCAAGATTTGTATTATTTGGTCAGTTGTGATGTGCTGTAAATCAACAAAGTCAGCCTAGACTTCATCCAATTCAATACCTTTGCAAGTAGTTCTAAAGCTGCTGTGATAATTTTTGATGTACTCATGTAAAAACCAAAGTCAGTCATATGTTGGATGAACTAAAACATACACATGTCACTGTAAGTTTTGAACCTAGTTAAGGAATGAGTAAAGAGCTATCTAACCTTCTTGGTTAGAGTTAGAAACCCGACTTCTGTCTTCTAAGTTAAAATGGCTAATAACGTTATATTTATTATATTTTTGTTGTGGTTCTAAACAGGTTTGTTTGTAGTGTAATCTGGTTCAAGTTGGGCATATTGAAACAGTTGGATTAATTAGTATAACAATATGGATGCAAAAAGCACAGGGGCAATGCTGAGGTAATTTCTTGTGGAAGGTTTATGATCTATTGCATGTCATCACATGTTTATGTTCAGGTTCATATATATTATATTGTGCAATGATCTGGAATATGTTTTTTTGTCGTTTGTTATCACAGGCTTTTGGATAAGCAGAACGAGCTCTTAGCGGATTCCCATAAATCAATGTCAAATGAGTTGCATAAGCTCCAGGTCTACAGTCAACTCCATCTCAATTAGTATTTTTTTTGTTCTTTGGCTTTTATTTTGCTATATTATTACAGAAATTTATTATCAAGTTATAGAAATCATAAATTTATTCCGGTCATTTGACCTTCCATTTTCTTTTTAGGTAGAGGAAGAGATGTTAATGCGCAAGTACTATGAATTCATGTCAGCCCAAGGTCTTGTTAGAAAGGTACCTTCTGTCTTTGAATCTCAATGCTGCAACCCTGTACATGTGGATCTTGGTATAATACAATCTTGTAGGCCGTTTAGTAGGATATATGGTGTTGGTTTTGGTTATAGTAGATGAAGCAGTTGAAGGGAGAGTCAAAATCTCAATTATCCTTTTCGCAAGTTCTGAACACACAAATCACAATATTGTTACTAAAACCAGGAGTTTACGTGCTTGTCTGGTGTGTCCAAATGTAGGCAAAAATGCAGACATGTTCTGAACAAAAACTGTTAAATACTAGCGCCTGTAGTCATTTTAATGCTGACTCCAGCATTTTGAATCAAGGAGTAACTGCCATTCTGCAAGGCTACGTGTGACAAATTGTGTAGACCGCTTGCTTTTCATTGAGATCTAAGCCTAGTCATAAATATTAAGATTATGATGAACCAAATTCCTCATTTTGTTGTATAGCGTTTCTAAGTCAATTATTTTTAATGTTTCACTATAGCATGTGGTTCTTAGTTTCTATATCAAATTTTTGCCACTTGTTTTTGCAGGCTAAAAATGGTAGTGAGAATCAGGGTGCTGGGAAAACTAACAGCCAAGGTGCCGAGTGAAGCACAAGTGATCAAACTAGTTAGTAAATGAACAGTATGGTCTTTATGCTTTGGGGTTATCACCATTTCCCATATGAGCCAAAATGTATATTTAGGAGATAGGATCGGGAGAGTTATCAACTTTCCTCTCAATTTAGGAGACGTTAAGGGAAAGCATTTTCAAACCAGTGTTATGCAGGGCATGCCATATTGAAAATGACTCGAGAAACTTGTAGGAGCATATTATTTTCGCTCTTTTTAAGACAATTTACTATCGTTATATGTTATTTTGATATTTTTCTCTTAACATTTACTCCATTTATTAAGATGATCAATCTTCTTACTAGCCTTTCTGTTTCTCCTTTGCCTCTAGTCAAGTAAACTAGAAAGCTACAGTTGTAAAACGCTCCATCCAAGCTTTTATGAGGTTGCAAATTTAAGTTATGAGTGAAAAACTTGATGAATGATTTTTCATGAAATACAAAAAGGAAAACCAAGTATATCAATAGATAGATAGAGAATGAATAAGATTTCTACATTGGATTTCTCCCTTTCCCTTATCATGTACTCCTCTTTTTGCCCTCACATATACTCTTTTTGCCCTCACATGCCTAATTTATTCAATCGTATGAAATAAGAATATTTTTGTAGCATATATATAAAATAGAAAAAATTAGTGGAGGGCAAGAAAAATACCAAACGCAAGAAATTGAGAGGTCTCAGTTGACCTTGGTGTGCTTGTTATGCATGTGGACACGTATTACTTCCGTAAACTGATGCGCACTCCAAATCTTGTGTATTTTATTTAAAATCGAACGACCTCCGCATGAGCACTCCACTGTCTAAAACGTCACGTGGGCCAATTCACACTGTGTCCAAAAATGAATAAAAAAAGAGAAACAGCAAAAATAGATGGAAAAGGAGGGTCTAGACTTTCCACCGTTACGCACCACTCCAAAATCTCTCCTCATCATGCGTTGCTGTTCGTTCGAGCACCATTATTAGTTTAAACAAATTCACTACTACTAATTTTGTTTTGAGCATTTCCATAGCTGCTCTGAATCGTGCCATGGTTTCAGTTGTGTCCAATCTGTGGGCTTCAAGGTGTTTCAGCAGAGCTCAAATAAGGTGCTCGGCCACCCAAGAGTCTTCTCTGATTTCTGCAGACTCCGTGAAGCTCAACGGGGCCGCTTCTGGTAAGGAGAAGGAGAAAGGTGCTGCTTATGGTGGAAATGGCCATCTGGGCAGTGCCAGGAAGAAGGAGGCAAAGAAGGAGGAGGTGGTGGAAAAGTTGGAGCCTTTGTGGGATGATGGATATGGGAACCAGAGTGTGCAGGATTATCTTGACATGTCAAGGGACATCATAAAGCCTGATGGCGGGCCTCCACGCTGGTTTTCACCATTATCATGTGGCCCTCCCATGAAAGATTCACCTCTTCTCCTCTTTTTGCCTGGTAATTTGTTTGGCCAACCATTTCTTGTGTGTCTGTTACTTTCATTTTTTTTTTTGTAGGATGTTATGTGATTTGGTGGTGTTGATGATTTGCAGGAATGGACGGTCTTGGATTGGGGCTAATATTGCATCATCAAGCTCTCGGAAAGTAAGCCATTCTACTTATAGTTTACAAGCACAGTTTGTTATGACATCAAATGACTAATAGCTATGTTAATTCAGCACATTCTGTTTCATATTTTATATTTCAATCTTTTTTGTCAGAACAAAGAGGTTACAATAGTATACAAGTTATTATATATGGTAGTAAGGATCTATCCATATTTTTATGTCCAATCGTGTGCAGATGATAAATGATGTAGTTCTACCTATCCTAAAACACTGACTTATTATTTAGTATGTGATGTTAAATAGAACGGCATTGTTTTATAATTTGGATAAGATTGGACACAGTAGCTTGGACAGGTGATTTGAGGTTACTATCACGATACACAGTAAAGATTGATTTAAAGTTGTAGGATAGAACACTTCTATTGGACCAAAAGTATATTTTATTGTAATGTAATGGAGAATGTAACTCGATTATTTTCATTCTTAAGTATGTGTCACTGATTTAAGTCACCAACCAACATTATCTAAAATTCATTGAGCTCTTTAATCTTGTTTGATAGCCAGTTATGTTCTCATGTTCATTTAGCCAGTTATGTTCTCATGTTCTTTGGGCAGGGTGTTTGAGGTATGGTCCCTGCACATTCCTGTGAAAGATCGAACACCATTTGAAGGTCTTCTTTTCTTGCTTCTAAGTCTTGAGAATTTTAATTTCCAGCAAGAATTTGTTTCGAAACTTTTTGTAATTGTTCACAAAATTAAGTTACACTTATTGGTCAGCAAAATTTCGAACTATATCTGTGATTTCTGTATGCTGCATATTTAAATAGTGATCCACAATGATGTTGGTTGACTGACCTGGCATACTTGACTGTATATAGGGTTGGTTAGGATGGTTGAGGAGACAGTGCGAGCTCAACATGCTTCATCCCCGAAAAAACCAATATATCTTGTTGGGGATTCATTTGGTGGATGTTTAGCACTTGCAGTTGCTTCCCGCAATCCGACAATTGACCTCGTAGTAATATTAGCTAATCCGGGTAACTTTGCATTGCTGTCCCATCCCATACATCATTCTGCTATATACTGTATTTCTTTAGGTCTCTTCTGGCTCTATATTCTGCTAACTTTTCTATTTATTTCAGCAACTTCATTTGACAGGTCACCTCTTCAACCGGTGTTACCTTTGTTGGAAAAATTGCCGGATGAGCTTCATTTTACCATCCCATATCTATTAAGTTTTGTTATGGGTAAGCTTTATATAGGATAAAATTTGGTATCCTTTTAAAATAGTTGTCATATACTTCAGCATTCATTTTTAATATGGTCCTTGTGAGTTGTGACTGCTGCATATAATTCTGTCGAAATTGCTGAGAGGTCTTCTTATTTATTTTGTCTCTATTGATGTAGTTTCAATGCTTAAACGCTTATATACTCGTGTTCGTAATTGTTTCGGGTCTAATTTGTGTCATGTTTTGCTGCCATTCTCAAAAGTGGTTTCATGTTGTCTGGTGATAGTCATATTAGGAATTCTGGACACAGTGATCATCTCGTGGTGAAGTTGAACCAACGGAAACTATTTCTATGCTATATTTTGCTATTTAAAATGTCTAGTTTCGTTCTAACATCCATCAGGATTTCTCAGTTGCTCGGTGACATATATTCAAGAACATGTACTAATTTCATTTTAGCTACACTGGAATTTCAGCTAGACTCAGAAGCGTTATGATTTGGTTTCCATGCAACTCATAACCATATCTAATTGTTCAACCTTTTGAATATGTTTATGTGTGCTATTCATTGAAAAGCCGATGACAAGAGTTCGTGTGCTCAACTTAGAAACTATGTACATACATTTGACAGGATATCATGCTTTTCCTGTAATTGGTAATTAACTTTACAGTTTACAATAGCAATATTGAGAAAGCTTGAGTGAAAATTTATTTTTGCCAAAGAGATATGTTTAACTTGCATAATGTGAACCTTTGTGTGCTCTTTATAGTTCTCTACATTATACTATAATTTTATGGTCTCCTTTGCCTTTTCTTTGACTCCATATTGTTCGGTAATCTTGGCTCTTCTGTTTGTGTAATGAAATGGGGTGCCATGTCCAGGTGAGCCGATAAAAATGGCAATGGTCACTGTTGATACTACACTTCCACCAAGTTCAGTTCTTCAGAAGTTGTCTGGCAACCTGACTGGTTTGCTGCCGCGTCTGTCAGTGAGTTGCTTCATTTAGTCATTTGTTTAGTACATTTGGATATTTAATCAAATTAGTCCAACTTCTACTAAATTAAGAACGATGAAATCAAATGCTAGAAGTTGTGCTTTGCCTTCTGCTCAGGATTCTGTATTTGGTCAAATACGCAGGCATATAAATTTAAAATGCTAAGTTCACATCTGATCTCAGTTTTTTTGGTACATGTCTTTATAGGCGTTGTCTGATGTTATTCCAAAAGAAACTCTTCTCTGGAAGCTGAAGCTTCTGAAATCTGCTGCTGCTTA
Organism: Cruciata laevipes; assembly: GCA_963678965.1. NCBI lineage: Eukaryota > Viridiplantae > Streptophyta > Magnoliopsida > Gentianales > Rubiaceae > Cruciata > Cruciata laevipes. Next base: position 19,589,710 of record OY787634.1, on the reverse strand, counting down.
TACTAATTCTCGTCTTCATGCTGTAACAGCCGAAGTACTTGTGCTTGCAGGGTCAGTTTCTCTGTTGTAAAATTCTGTATACGCTCCTCTTCCTTACTTGGACTATACTATATCAATTGCTCTTTTTCATTAAAATAAACATAAAATTCAGTTGGCTTTTTTAGAAGAAAGCTCAGGAAAGAATATAATCCTTCAATCATACAATCACTCTAGTCTCCAACCCATATGATTTCATGGCTTCAAGATAGAATCAGTTGCCCATTTTAAGTTTATAACCATTTCTATTATCACTTAGAGGTACAATAGATCAGGGTTGCCATAGATTTGTTCAAAAACATACATACTTTTTTTTTCAAGAATGTAATTTGAAAATAATTTGTTCAAGAACATACTAGATCTCCACGTATTTTGGACCTGCTGATCACAAAATCAAAAAGTTTCCTTTTTTGCTCGGGTGATTCTGACTTTGTAATTTCATACCAGTGGCAAGGATAATATGCTCCCAAGCAAAGATGAAGCAATTAGGCTTGAAGCTTCGTTGAAGAACTGCAAAGTGAGATACTTCAAGGACAATGGACATACCATTCTGTTGGTACGTGAGAATTCATTTTACTTTTTCAAAAGATATATGGTCTAGGCCATTACTTTTTCTTACTAAGTTTTTTTTATTTTATTTTATTTTTCCAATCTTTATTGGTTATGAATCTCTTAAAGAAAAATGAATTCTTACATCTTCCCTTGACTTGTAATTGGAAAATCTCCAGATTGTAGTTTTAACAAATCTGAATTTGTCTTTTACATCCATGATAATTTAGATATGCTTCAGAATATGCTAGAGTCTGAAGATAGTTGATCATGTAGGATCTATGTCTCATTTCAAAAGTTCTTCAAACATCCATCTAACATAAAAGTTTGGAAACACAATACACAAGGAACTTTTGGCTGTAAAGGAGCAGTGTGCTTAAACTCTTGCTTATTTTTATTTTATAAAAATATTAATTTTTTCACATTTTTTATGTAATCTCAAATTTATCGGATCCAAGAACTGAGCTCCCATTGAAGCTAATTAACAATATTCCATAAGAATGTTTATCAGATCTTCATTCTCTGCATTTTCAATGTCTCTCTTAATCACTTGAAAAAGATCTTGTTACTGGGCAAAATTTTCATTTCCTCTGTGCATTTTACATTAATCTCTAGCATAACATTTCTTTTATCATGATTGCATTGCTGAAACAAATCTCTGTAGTATTGTAGTAATGTGGTAGAAGCTTGTAAAACTAATTGCAAAGGCTCTTTGTGCAGGAAGATGGTGTAAATCTGCTAACCATCATAAAAGGGGCTAGCAAATACCGTTTCCAGTCCAGAAAACATGACTATGTTGAGGATTTTATACCTCCTAGCAAGTCAGAGTTCAAGCAAGCACTGGACAGTAATAAGTAATTGTTCACACTGCTGTTTTTTATGATATTCTTTTATGCACCTAGTCAGATACAAAATTGGGGTTACAAACCTTATAAAGTCTTAATTATAAAGTTGTGGGATGGACAGCAGCCTTATATTTGTTATAGAATGTTGATAAAGCTAACATGTTAATGCTTGAAACAATGAATTTATTATGCATAGACATTTGAGATATCCAGTGAAGTATGCCATGCAAAATTTAGAGCTTTAAGATAAATTTTACTTGCAATATATACATGTGAGATGGTAATCAAGTTAAGAATCATATCTGTGTTGACAGGTTTAAATGTATGGTAAGTACTAAGTAGTGCTGTTGTCATGGGATCTATTAAATAGGAACAGCAGACAAAACAAATAGCAAGTTATTTGTGGAACATGTCTAAAAACCCTTTGAGAGACTAATTGGTTCAAATGAATTGTTGCAGACACATAGAGAAGGAAGGCCAATGTTTTTATGAAAGTAGTCTTAATGATATAACACCTTATACACTAGATTTGACAAGCCAATATTGTCAATGCAGATTCTACCGATTCCTCACTGGCCCAGTAATGTTTTCCACCTTGGAGGATGGGAAAATTGTTAGAGGTTTGTCAGGAGTTCCTGGCGAAGGTCCAGTCATACTAGTCGGTGACCACATGCTTATGGGATTAGAGCTGGTTCCACTAGTTGAGGAATTCTTGAGGACAAGAAACATCCAAGTTCGTGGTATTGCACATCCTGCACTGTTCTCAAAAGCCACTGAAAGTGACTCAAAAGAGTTTACCTTCATGGACACTTTGAGGGTGTATGGAGGAGCACCTGTCAGTGCAAGCAGTCTATTCAAATTGTTCAAAAACAAATCTCACGTGCTGCTTTACCCTGGTGGTGCCCGTGAAGCCTTACATCGTAAGGTATATATACAGGTTTAATGTTCTGGAAAAACAATATTTAACTTGAGAATCTGCCTTTGAAACTGGAAATAATTAGGACGTGTACTGAAGTTCTGCATTTTATTACGATGTTTTGAAACTCGACAATGCATATTAACTGAATTCCTTCTAAATTGATGATACTCAGCCCCTTTAGTAACCTTATCTTAAATTCCTTCTGCGTGTCATACGTTAGAAATTCCCAAAATTTTCATTTTATGTCATAATCCAAGTATGCTATGGTTTTTGTTCATAACTCTCTCACTTGAACTCTCAACAGGGTGAAGCTTATAAGCTGTTTTGGCCTGACCAGCCAGAATTTGTAAGAATGGCAGCCAAGTTTGGTGCCACTATTGTACCTTTTGGAGCCATTGGGGAAGATGATATAGCTGAGGTATATTTTGTCTGGTTTAAGTTGGATTCTATGCTTCCGTTTCCTAATGCCGCAAATAACTTCTTGCTTACCAACATGTTATGATACTGCATATCTAGTTAAGTTTAGAGTCATTCAAACTTCTTGCTTACTTTCTCAAACCTGTCATCGTTTAAATGTAATTCATGGTTGCAGTTAGTTCTTGACTATAATGACATGATGAAGATCCCTGTGGTCAGTGACCACATTCGACGAAGCAACAAAGAAGCTGGTTTTAACAATAGATCAATGTAAGACTCTCTTCTCAAATCAAATGTATGATGTCATGTACTTGGCTCTATCCTTCTTTAAACTAAGGATAGAATGAGTGGAAGTGTTATTTACCGAGACTGAATTTGGATGGCTTACAGGAGCGATATGAAAGGAGAGGTTGCAAATCAAGATTTGTTCCTTCCAGCCATATTGCCTAAAATTCCAGGTCGACTTTACTATCTGTTCGGAAAGCCTATTCAGACAAAAGGGAAAGAGGAGATACTGAAAGACAGACAAAAAGCGAGAGAATTGTACCTTGAGATTAAAGCCGATGTTGAAAACAGCATGGCATATCTGTTAAAGAAAAGAGAGGAAGATCCTTACAGAAGCATTCTTGACAGAACAGCATACCGGGTATTTTCTTCTCACATAGATCATGTACCAACTTTTGAGCCTTGACATGTATAGAATGTGTTACTTGTAGTGATTTATGACACATGTATTACAGTTATTCTTTCACCCATCACAACAAATAAGACGGGTGAAAAATATGTATAATTGGAATAGTATATATCTCAAACCTATGCTCAGTAGAACTGCTTGTCTGAGTTCCTTTGTTCTAGTCCATTTTCTATTCCACAAAAGCAAATTATGACAAACCAGGATAGTAAATAGTAGTAAATTATTGTAAAGGAAATACTAATGAGACGAGCAAAACAAAAGGGGAGGTAAATTACTTGGGATGTATATTGTTCTCAAAATGAAGCCTGTTCTCCAAGCATATTTGGCCAAAATTGATTTTAACGGAGCTAAAAATTATATAATTACAAATTAATAACAACATGAATAAATTAAACCAAGTTTCATAAAGTATATTACATCTAAGAGCATCTCCAATGGCAATGCAAGATGATTAAACCAAGTTTCATAAAGCATATTACATCTAAGAGCATCTCCAATGGCAAGCAACATCTTGCATTGCCATGTCATGTTTCAAGCCAATAATGTGGCAAGCAACACACTTCAACAATGGTGAGCTACTTGTGTTGGTCCCCACATTTTAATAACATTTATTATTAAATTTAAATTACTCATCACATTATATAAAAGTATTAAAAACATTATTTAACTATTTTATTTATAATTAAGAATTTTATATAATTATTAAATACAAGTGTTAGTTTTAAACAAGAATCTTGTATGGCGTTTTATAATTAGACTTAATTCAATTTTTTGGCCTTTACTTTGTCTAAAAGATAGTTTTTCGGCCTTTACAAAAAATCGTTCAAATCCATTGACCTTACTTTCAAAAAAATTTCTTTTTCGGCCTATTAGACAGAACGGTTAAGTCAACCGTCAGTCAACTATCATGTCAGGGGCAAATTAGTAAATTCGCACATTTACAAATCCAACCCCAATTTAGAAGGTCATTTTCGTCATTATCTTCAAAACCCACCCAACTTCTGTTTAATCTGATTTATTGCTTCATCTGTTCCCACGCCCCACATACTTCTTAATTTGACCTGAAAAAATCCGGCTCAGCTCAATCTGTCTGACAAAATTGGAGATCAACGAGGCAGCGGTCAATCGGGCATTGTAATTGGAACTGAACCCATTGCGTTGGTGTGACGGTGGGGTTAATGATCATAGGTAAGGAACCCTAAATTTCTCAACACCAGCATTTTATTTGAAATTTTAATCGCGGGTCATTCGTAATCGTCTTATAATTGAAGGGAAATATGGATGAGGACCCAATACTTGAGTTTGGGAATGGAAGCAGAAACGGGAAAGACACCATCGTACACAAAAATGGTACGTCTTTTAGTTCTTGAATCCGTCAATTTTGACAGGTTACAAAAAAAGCGTGTGTTTATTTCAAGAATCAAAGGTCCTCTTGGGCCAAAGGTGAGGCAGAAACAAGAGAGAAGTATGGCTGAATCAAACCAGTGGTTTGCTACCCATGTAGGTGACTATGTTTTTGAGGTTAAGAATTGCCATCAGTCTATGTATGAAGTTAGGTTGGAGGAACGCTTGTGTAGCTGTAGAAAGTGGCAGCTTTCAGGGATTCCATGTGCTCATGCTGTGGCTGCAATCAGTCATACCAAGGAAGAGCCCCACGCTTTTGTGGATCATTACTATTCTCGGGAGATGTATTTGAAAGCATACAAGTACATTATCTATCCCATAAATGGTCCTGAGCTTTGGGATATATCTGATGAACCAAGGTTGCTTCCACCGAGAGATTTGAGATTACCGGGCAGACCTAAAAAAGCTAAGGATGAAAGGTTGGGTTGAAAAGTTGGAAGATAAGAATAAGAAGAAAAAAGAAGCTTTGGAAAAGGTTTCTCGAGCAGGCAAAATGAAACCTTACAAATGTCGATTGTGTAAGGAATCTGGGCACACGCAGAAAACATGTCCAACGAAGGTGCAACAATCTGCAAACGCTCTTGCAAAACCACCTATCTCAAAGAAGCCAAGACGAAAGGTAAATAATATTATTGTATGAAATATCTAGTACATTTAGTTTTTCAAACCAGGAATTTTCATGGAGATCTGATTGTATCTTGTGATATTATTGTAGAGGAAACAACAAACATGTACATCATGTGGTAAGTTTGGTCATAACAAGACCACATGTTCAACACCGATCTCGGAGCGTTTCCTGCCAACTGACCACTCAGATTTTTGTGGTGATGCATAGCCCTCTATAGGGGATCATTGATGATGTTTGTTCAAGTAATATGATACAGTATTTTGTATTTCCGAAAAATTTTGAATATCTGTTTTATGATTCTATCCTTTGTGATTCTGGATAATCTAGATTGGTAAGTTGTAAGATGCTTATATTACTAGATTGGAAACAATATATAATGGAGCCAAAAATTTGGCATTTTTGATGTTTATCATGCAGTGCCCTTTTTCTTTATTCCTTCTGGCTTTTGAATCAAAACACAAATGACAAATTTGTTGAGATCATTTGTTTCCTTAGTTTGATTTTGGAACTTATGATGGTTTGATGTAGTCGATTGATTGCTTGAGTTGTCCCTTGTTTTTATATTGAACCCAATGGAGGAATACAGAGGAGGGAGAATGAGTTTACTAGGGCGGGGCACAAGAGAGTGATTTATAGGAGTTGAGTAGGTTTTGATGGTAATGACAAAAATACCATTCAATATTGTAAATAAGTAAAATTACGAATTTACCCCTGACATGTTAGTTGACTAACGGTTGACTTAACCGTTCTGTCAAAGAGGCCGGAAAAGAAATTTTTTTGAAAGTAAGGTCAATGGAATTGAACTTTTTTTTCTAAAGGCCGAAAAACTATCTTTTGGACAAAGTAAAGGCCGAAAAATTGAATTAAGTCTTATAATTAATTGAAGACCTACATGATGAATGTTTTATTATATTATTTAGAACATTAATTAATTACAAAAATTATAAAAATATATTAATTATAAAATAATATAATATAATTAGATTAGATTAATTACATATATTTTATTACTTAACAATTTAGGTAATGCTCAAGAAATTTAATCGCTGAAAGAGAAAGTGAAATTACTATATTTATAATATAGAATTTAAATTAATATAATTAAATTAATATAAATTAAATTATATAATATAGAATAGCGTACATAATTATTTACCTTTTGTTTATATGAAAAGGAAATTAAGTATAAGTTATAGTAATAAAATATTACACAAAATACTAATTTTTGGCTGCATTTGGAAATATATTATTCACAACCAAACTTACGTGGAAAATAAAATATACGTAAAATGCACGTAGAATAAATGGTTCAGCAGTATGGTATACATTTTTAAATATTGCAACTCCCAACACAAAACCATTGGAGATGCTCTAAACTGAGCTGTACAAATTAAATAAAATTGAAAATTTTTCATTTCAGTTTTACCCGTTGACAAATTGCAACACAAGCAATAACTCTAAAATGTACTTTGACCTTATTCTAAAACTTTGCAACAAAAGTTTTTCAAAAAAAAATAAAATTTGCAACACAAGTAATAACAATTTGCAGATGTTGTATACTTTGACCGTTTGATTGGGTATCAACGGCGTCCCTATGGAAACGGACAGCCGGATAACGGCTAGCTGTACAATATCCGGCAAGAAAATGGGAGCCGCAAACTTCGCCGTCGGCAAATTATTTCGGAAATTTGCAATCTAGCCCCTAAAGTTTCCTTGCATTCTTTGAAGTGATAGCCAAGCTGAAACTGTTACAAATTTATCCAAGAATTAAGAATGATCAGAATGCCTGGTTTGTACCCGTCCTGTACATAGTACTGGTGTTTTATATATTTTTAAATCCCTATGTGTAATACTTATTTTTGTAGTAAGCATGGAATGTGTGACCTGTTTATGTTTTTGTAGTAAGCATGCAATGTGTGAACTTCATATGCGTGTCTACTTCATTGTACTCGTTTATGGAATGACAATATGTTATAGTGTCCTAATGGTATCTTTGCTAAGGAAATAGCTTCAAACAATTTCATTCACCATCTATCTTGAAGCAAGGAATTAATGGCCTCAACATCTGTGAGTTATGTCACAATAACACAGTTAGGGACAATAAGTTGTGCATGCAAATGGAATTTCTCAGCTGAGGTTAGACATATGGAGTTGATGAATTCAAGGGCTGATCGGAGGAGAGTTCATAGACTGTGTGTAGCTGGTAGTCATCAGGAGGAATCCAGGAAGAAAGCAATGTTGTTATCGGATTTTGAGGAATCCCGTATTCCTGAGAAACTGGAGCCGCTGTGGGACGATGGATATGGAAGTCAGAGTGTGAAGGACTATGTAGATACAGCAATGGATATGATTAGGTCAGATGACGACTATGGACCTAGGTGGTTTTGCCCCACTGAATGTGGAGCTCCTGTTAAGGATTCTCCTCTCCTTCTCTACTTACCTGGTAAGATTGTATGATCAGATAAATTTAGATGCAAACTTTTCTGTTGTTAAAGTGGTTGTCATGATTTTTTAGGATTAGATGGACTTGGATTGGGTCTCATTCTGCATCATAAAGCACTGGGGAAGTAAGTTCACTTGTCAGTTGTGTTAATAATTGATTCTAAACTAAATTATGGTCATCAATGTTCACTTTCGTTTAGATGCTAAATGATAGCCAGTGCTTTCAATGTATAAAAAAGGTTTAACCAAATACAGGGTTTTTGAAGTCTGGTGCATGCACATTCCTGTTAAGGATAGGACGCCATTCAAAGGTATTCATCCTCGTACTTTTGAAATCAAGACAGTACATTCCATGTTTAAATAATGTTGTTATGGAACTAAGGAAAATCAATGGCACATGCAGGACTTGTGAGGTTTGTCGAAGATGCTGTCACTTCTTCAAAGAAGAAACCGATATATCTGATTGGTGATTCACTGGGAGCCTGCATTGCACTTTCAATAGCTGCTAGAAATCCCACAATTGACCTGGTTCTTGTATTGGTTAATCCAGGTCATTTCCAAGTTTTACATGTTTCTCATTTTCTGTATCTATCCTCCTGTGTATCTCACATCTTTGATAGTGTTACCAATTGAACTTTTTTTGTAGCAACATCTTATAGCCGCTCAAAACTTCAATACTTTCTTCCGGTGTTGGAGGCCTCGCCTGATGAATTGCATATATTTTTGCCTTACCTTTTTGTACTCAATTCTGGTAATCCATCGGTCCCTAAAAGTTCCCTGCCTAAAACTTCTATTAGTTCAAAATATATGTATATCTTCAACATTGTTTTATCTTTAGTTGGCCAATGTTTTTCTTCTGACCTACTGTTATGCTGAACTAGGAAACCCATTAAAAATGGCAGTAGCTAATACTATTGGGATGTCACCTGTCGAAAACATGAAACAGGTTTTCAGCAAGCTCATTGAATCTATGCCTCAGCTTTCTGTAAGCACTTCATGAACCCAGATTTCATTTAGTTCGAGTTGAAACAGGTTTTTTTTTTGAGCTGTTGCTATATTTTCTCACAGCGGGTGTCTGATATTATACCAAAAGATACTCTTCTGTGGAAGCTGATGCTACTAAAATCAGCGGCTGCTTATGCCAATTCTCGTCTTCATGCTGTAACGGCTGAAGTGCTTGTGCTTGCAAGGTAAGTTTGTTTCTCTTGGGAAACAAACTAGTCCTCAAGAATCTCTGATAATTTTCACAGTTTCCAGATATAATTTCCTGGCCATTCTGACCGTCGATGATCATTTGAAGAAATGTTTTACCTTTTTTCGCATTTGGTTAATTAGTCGATCCTGACTTGGTACTGTCTGACAAGTGGCAAGGATAACATGTTCCCGAGCAGAGATGAAGCGGATAGGCTTGAAGCTTCTTTGAAAAATTGCAAAGTCAGATACTTCAGGGACAAAGGGCATTCCATTTTGTTGGTATCTGAGGATTTCTATTTTTCGCTTGTTTTGAATTATTTGGATCATCTTTTATGTTCATTCATATCTTTTTGAAGTAAATCTCTGACAGCATATTGTGGTATAAGCTTGTGAAATTATGTAAAAGTTTTTTTTATGCAGGAAGATGGTGTTAATCTACTAACCATCATTAAAGGGACTTTCATATACCGTCGCGAATCCAGAAGATATGACTATGCCACAGATTTTATTCCTCCGAGCAAGTCAGAGTTCAAACAATTACTTGACCAAAATAGGCAAGTTTTGCATACTTTTGCTGTTCAATGTTACAAATATTTACCTGTTTTTTTGTCACCTCAGAATTTACAGATGTCTGACCAGCTCAGCAATGTTTTCCACCTTGGCGGATGGGAAGATCGTGAGAGGGTTGTCAGGAATTCCTGACGAAGGTCCAGTCATACTTGTCGGTTACCACATGCTAACTGGATTGGAACTCCTTCCAATAGTTGATGAATTCTTGAGAACGAGAAATATAATTGTTCGTGGAATAGCACATCCAATATTGTTCTCTAAAGTTGCTGATTGGTTCTTGGAAGAGTTTATCATGAAGGACTCTGCAAAGGTATTTGGAGCAGCACCTGTCAGTGCAACCACTCTGTTCAAGTTGTTCAAAACTAAGTCACACGTGCTTATGTATCCTGGTGGTGCTCGTGAGGCTTTACATCGTAAGGTACATTCTTTTTGACAAATGATTTCTTATTTGAGAGAGATTTTCTGGAATATGAGAACATAACACAACTGAACTTCTTGCTTAAAAGATAAATGCTTAATCTGATCTTTATAACATTATGACCAACAGGGCGAAGCTTATAAGCTGTTTTGGCCTGACCAGCCAGAATTTGTAAGAATGGCAGCCAAGTTTGGTGCTACTATTGTACCTTTTGGTGTCGTAGGTGAGGATGACTTAGTGGAGGTACGTTTTCTCTCTATTCAAATGGAGGATTTGATTACATAATTCCATAAGAATGTCCTTGCTATATAACATGTTTGATTTAGAGTCATGCAGCATCCAAATGTGATTAAACTCGCTTTGTTTGTTGCATAATGTGACATGCATTATGAGATCTGCTTCATCATTTTTAAACTTGAGAAAGTTCCACTAAGAGTTCTTACCTGAATTTCGTATATGGATGCAGATAATTTTTGACAACAATGACCTGCTGAAGATCCCTGTGCTTAATGACCTCATTCGCAAGAGCAACGAACAGTCTAGATCAAGGTAAGATCCCTATATACAGCTGCTGGCAGTGTTGTGTACTCAGCTCTCCTTTTCACTATAATTTTATACTTGAAAAGAAAAAGGGAACAAAAATGAAGTAAAATGGCACTCTCTATGTGCAAAACCAATAGAATCATTTCTGACTAGAGAAACATTTGTCAAGTTTCCAACTTCTGTAAAAGAGATTAACTATTTGATTAGTTGAATTTGGGTTTTTTACAGGGTTAATGCGACCAGAGAGCTTACAAATCAAGATATGTTCATTTGCATACTGCCTAAGATCCCCGGTCGATTATATTATCTGTTCGGGAAGCCTATTCATACAAAAGGGAAGGAGGAGATGTTGCAAGACAGACATAAGGCAAGGGAACTGTACCTCGAGATAAAATCCGAGGTAGAAAACAATATAGGCTACTTGTTGTTCAAAAGAGAGGAAGATCCTTACAGAAGACTATTTGATAGAACAATGTTTTGGGCATTTTCTGCTCTTACAGATCATGTCCCAGCATTTGATCCTTGATTGACCTGCCCTTGCATAATCTGTTTTATATGTAACTCTTTTATACTCAGAACTGCAGATATAGAAAGGCTAGTTCACTTAAATGAGATCTTAAACGTTCTTATTTGGAAGTGGAATTAAGGAGACTTTTAATAAAAGAAAGAAAAAGTAAGTGAATTGTTATATCTCGCCCTGTATTTTACTACTTACGCCATAATACGTATAGTCAGTGGCGGATCTAGGATTTCATATCCGGGGTGCACAATTTTTTTAATGCATACAATATAAATATTTTTATATCACTTAATCAGATATTACACCATGAAAATTATGCATATTATCAGCATATTTTAAAATACTAAAATTGACTCGTTGATAGTAGGTTTTTCAAACCAATTTACAATCTCATTAATGGTAACATCTAAAGCATTTTTTTTAAGAGGCATATAAAAATAAAATATCAAAATTGCAACATTTTTATAACATGGTTAATCAAAACATTATAACCAAAAATTGCAGAAATTTAGTCTAAGCTATACCAAATACATTTTATTTAACGATAATAACTATATACTTTTAGACAATATTTTAACCACCAAAATTAACAATCATTGTCATCATTACATCAAATTAATTTGGAAAGTTGTGCTGCAAAAGGGTTTACAAAATTAGGCCACTCTTTTTTTCTTTTTTTTTAAGTAATACATAATTGAGTAATTCTCCTGCGAGGCAGCCTCACCTATGAGGCAGGGCCCAATAAAGCTCATATTATAAGTAAATATAAAAGAACACTAATTATTAAAAATTTCAGGGGTTAATTTATAAATATCACTAATTTTTCATTCTTTCTTCGCCACCTCATCATTCTACCTTGCTGCCACCTCATCAAACCTCGACGCCACCTCATCATACCTCAACGCCAACTAATCATACCTCGATGTCACCTCATCACACCTCGATATCTTGTTATCATACATCGATGTCATGTCATCGATGCCACCTCATGAAACTTCATCGCCACCTCATGAAACCTTGTCGCCACCTCATCATACATCAACGTCACCTCATCATACCTCAACGCCACATCATCTACCTCAACGCCAACTAATCATACATCGATGTCACCTCATGAAACTTCATCGCCACCTCATCATACCTCAACGCCGCCTCATGAAACCTCATTGCCACCTCATCATACCTCAACGCCGCCTCATTAAACCTCGTCGCCCCAATTCAAACCTCACTCCATGCTTCGAAAAAATAAAGTGTCCGGCGTTCATCGGAATCAGCCCGGAGATGGTGGCGTACAGCTTCCGGGAAGAGAAAATGACCGACACTGAGTTAATGGCGCCGCCGCCGGGATTCCCTCCGTCGTGCTTAAAGCTCCAGACACACGATGCTCGCGGGCTCAACTTCTACGCAGCGTTGATCGAGCCCGGATCCGGGATTTCCTTCCTCCGGCGAATCCTGATCACGTCGCCTGGAGGTCCGATTCACGCAGGAGATCGGCGATTGGGTGAGCTTTTCGTCGACGGATCAGAAGATGTGGAATTGGGGGAAAACATTTCAATAATTGCGCAGTGGTCCCTGTATTTTGGCGTGGTGTACTATGACACCGAATTTGTATTCTTTATTTTTTATACTGTGCCTCATGGGTGAGGCTGCCTCACCCAAGAATTTGTCTACAAAATTAGGCCACTGAACAATAATTAACGAGAAGGCCTTATAAATTATGAAGGTACACCAATTTCTTATTTTATTACTTTGACGGTAAAATTTTGAAAACAAAAAAAATTAAAAATCCTGGGGTGCACGTGCACCCCAGGTTACCACGTACCTCCGCCACTGCGTATAGTACGTGTATATTACTATTTAGTAAATTTAAAAGTAAATAAAAATAAACTATAATTTCCTAAAATCAGCACGAGTTAGTCTCGGAGGAGACCGTCTCTATTTAGAGACCAGATTAAATTGTAAATAGTGTAATAAATCAAAATCAAGGAGGGGTCAATTTACAAATTTTGAGAAATTAAAAAAATCACGCGCTACAGTGTTCCGGTGCGTGAATAGTGTTTAATTTGCTGCAGTCGCTACAGTATTTTGCTACAGTGCGCTGCATGTTTCAAGTTAAAATGTTCATTATTTAGTTTCACTAATCCAAAAATCTTAATCATTAAAAAACCCCATTATGCATTTATACTCACATTTACTAAATATAGGTTCTTGCTAAAAAACTTCTTAATACAACTAGTGATAGTAGACCACGCGTTGCATGGTTTATTTGAAGACTTTGATTTTTTTTATTTTTTTTAATTTGGAATCGCCTATGAAAGGTGAAGGGATTTTCATTAGGTTCCCCAAGCCTATGTAACCGAAAATTAGAATCCAACTCAAATTTGAGTTTTACAAAGGAAAAACAAAAAAAGAGAGAGTTGTTTGCATCATGAACTAGTTACAGCTTCATAAGAGAAGAGGGATTAGCTTAGAGGTTTCCGAGTGCTCAGAAATCCCTGTAACCCAAGCCTATAAACCCCATGCAGCGCTGTGAAAACGAAACAAATCGGAACACAACTTTGCTCAGAATTTAAAAGGCTCCAGGTTGGATGTATGTGAACAGCAACAGTCAGCATATTGGTGCTTTGTTTGATGAAATGGCAGCAGCTATGTAGCATCCTACATTGTGCAATATCTTCTTGCATTATGAGTTGATCTGGAACATTCTTCAGCACAAGTACCTGGAGATAGACAGAGAAAATATTGTGAGTAGCATCCAATCTTCAGAAGATTCTGATATATGGTATCTGATCTCTATCCATCTGCAAGAGAGCCTTAGCTTCAGCAGGAAAGCAGGATAAATTGATAATGGAGCATAGTTTATGCTGAAAAGCAAATTTTGCCAGAAAATCTGCAACAGTGTTCCCTTGTCTAAAGGTATGTTGCAGTGTAAAGTGATGGAGTAGGACCTTTATACTATTAGCTAAACTAAACAGCTTCCAGTGTGCAGTTATGGGATTTAAAATCATTGAGATTCCTATGAGGCAGTCAGATTCAATAATGCATTTAATCAGTCCCAAATTATGGCCACGTAAAATGCCAAACTTGATGGCTTTAATCTCTGCCTCAAGAGGAGAGGATGCATCAGTGAAAACATACTCAACAGACTTGAAATGTCCCTGAAAATCTCTGCATATGATGCCTATACCTGCCCTAGAGGATGTACTAGACCAGGATGCATCAACATTTATCTTATAACCATCTAAAGGATTTCCCCATTTGATAGCAATAATCTTTGGTTTGCATGGTTTGGTTGAGGCAGGGAACAGTCCCCTCTCTACCATTCCTCTATCAAAAACAGAAGTTACAGAGATTGGATTGGCATATAAAACATTGTATATCATCTCTTTAATATCTCTAATGATAAGGGCTTTGGAAGGGGGCTTATTATCATATAATTTGCTATTCCTAGATTTCCACAGATTCCAGCAAGTCAAACATACCACAATTTGAATGAGTTGAGAATGGAGGGAAGAATGGCCTACATAACTAAGGTAGTAAGAAAAGTCTATTCCAACAGGTAGAAAAGCTACTATCTATGACCTCTATATATTCCAGAATTTCCTTCCATATACTCAGGGAAAAGGGGCATTCATTTATAAATTGTTCTATGGAATCAGAATTCATGCAAAAACAACATTTTGATACTAAGTTAAAACCCATATGTATAAGAATGTCATCAAAAGGAAGCAGGGAATTCAGAAGTCTCCACATGAAAATGGATATTTTCTTTTGAATTGTTTTTCCCCAGATTCTTTTCAGAGATACAGAGTTACCTAAGTGTTGAACCAGAGCACTGTAAGCAGACTTGAAGGTGAACCTTCCAGAACTCTTAGGTTTCCATATTAGTCTATCATCTCTATGATGAAATATTTCAGCCTCCTGTAGAAAAGCATTCAGATCAGCATTAAGAAAAGTAGATATAGATGACATAAATGAGCTTTTGATCTCAATGAAGCATTCCACTGTTGTTGTAAAGGAATTGATGTATCTTCTGGATCACAGGAATCTGCAATGGAGCCAAAATTGGTCCAATTAGATGTCCAGAAGTTACATTTTCCTTTTCCATGAATAACTCTGGATTTTCTTTCTGCAAAATCATTTACATGGCATATTCTTTTCCACGTAGGAGAGTTTCGAGCAGAGGGGGGAAGGGCTGCTATAAACTCAGTCCATAGTGCTTTACCAGATTGGTACTTCCACCAAAGCTTCACAGAACAGGCAAGGATAATGACAGAAATTTTCCTGCATCCAAGTCCATTATGTGGAGTTGGTGAGCATAATTTACTCCACTTTCTCCAGGTTTTTTTGGGTTTTAGCTCAGTCATGCCCCAAAAGAATTTAGAAAATTTCTTTTCTATCAGTTTAATAGTAAAAGATGTGGGAGTCATGACTGCCCAAATGTGTTGTGGCAGGGAGTACAATACAGACTGGATCAGTGTGAGTTTACCACCAGTAGATAACCACACATTTTTCCAGTTGTTTAGCCTCTTATCTATCATTTCTAACACAGGCTGAAAGTGAATATTGAGTGTTTTTCCAATAAAGATAGGGCATCCTAGATATTTGAATGGAAAATGCCCCTTTTTCATCCCTAATATGACTTTGATCTGATTAACTCTATGAACTGTTGCATATCTACTCGCAAAGAAGTCACTTTTATCAAAATTGATTTTTTGACCAGTGACTTCTTCAAATTTAATCAGAAAAGCTTTTAAAATGACAAGATTTTGCTTGCTGGCCTTAAAAAATACAACTGTATCATCAGCATATGAGAGATGAGATACTGGTGATAAGTTGCCTGGAACATCATAATATTGCAACTTGCCAGTTCTAAAAACAAAAGTCAAATTTCTAGTAAAGGACTCAGAGAATAGATTGAAAAGAAAAGGGGAAAGAGGATCTCCCTGTTTAATCCCTCTGGTAGACTTAAAAAAGCCTACAAGAATGCCATTAATAAGGATTGAGAACCAAACTTGGGATAAATTTCTCATTATGCATCTAACAAAGCTACCATGAAAGCCAAATTTGAGTAAAATACTATTGAGAAAGGGCCAACTAACTCTATCAAAGGCTTTCATGAGATCCAGTTTGAGAAAACAGTTGGGGATCCTATCCTTTCTATTCAAATGCCTGACTATTTCTTTAGGGTATAAAACATTATCTGAAATGTCCCGATCTTGCATAAAAGCTGTTTGATTGGGAGAGATTAGGTCAGGCATAAATGGCTTTATTCTTTCCATTAAAATCTTGGAAATTTTTTTATTAAGCACATTAGAAAGGCTAATAGGCCTAAAGTCACTGAAAGATACAGGGGTATCTTTTTTAGGAATCAGTGTAATCCAAGTGCTACCTATTCCCCTTGGCATTTCAGCACCAGCCATAAAATCATTGCAGGCACTTAACAAGTCATTTGCAATAAAGTCCCAAGTTTTAGTATAAAATTTTGCAGAGTAACCATCAGGGCCTGGAGTGCTGTTTTTATTTAAATTAAAAACCACACTCTTTAGCTCATCGATTTCTACTGGCCTAAGCAACTGCAAATTTTGTTCAGAGTTTATAACAGTTGGGATTTGACTCAGAAAGTGAGAGTAAAACAGAGCATGGTCAGGAATATGTGAAGAGGGCAAAAGGTTATGGAAAAAAGAGATGGCCTCTGATTCTATATCCTGTGGTTCATCTAGCCAAAGCCCTGTGGATGATTGGATTTTTGTAATTGCCAATCTACTCTTTTTTTCCTTAACAGTGTTATGGAAAAACTGGGTATTATCATCACCCTCTCTTAACCATTTTACTTTAGCCTTAGATTTCCAGAAATGTTTTTGTTCTTTTAGTGATCTAACTAGTTGTGCTTTACATTTTTTGAACTCAATAAGATCAGAATCTGCACGAGTAGTTTCATATTGTATTTCCTGGAGTCTAAGGTTTTCCTCAACAATTTGAACATTATCATGTATGTTACCAAATACATTTCTATTCCATAATTTCAGAAATTTTTTAAGTCTCTGTAATTTGAGAAAGAAAGATAGCATACCTTGTCTATTTGACACACCACTTACCTGAAGTGGAAGCTTCCAGTTGTCATTCATCAGTGGAATGAGCTCGGTCCTCTTCAACCATGTATCTAAGAACCTGAAAGGTCTTGGCTTGGACAAAATGGTGCTTCCTATCAATAAAAACATGGGACAATTATCAGAAGACTCTTTATTAAACATCTGAATAGAGGATGATGGAAAATTAGATTTCCAACTACTAGAGCATAGACCTCTATCTAGTCTCTGGATAGTAGGATTAATAATTCTTCCATTAGTCCATGTGAAGACATTACCAGATGTATTGATGTGTTCTAAAGCCATATTGTCAATGAATTTACTAAAATCCTTTATACTCCCTAAATTGGGAGAGAATGATCATTTATATTCATTGACAGATGTGATAGCATTGAAATCCCCAATGTACAATGAATTTGTAGTTGGGAGTTTTTTAAGATCTTTCCACATCTGTTTTCTACCATTCCTACTCCTAAGACCATAAGTGAAGTAGGCATGCATAGGAAAAGTAAGCTTATGACTCTGAATATGCACATAGAGAAATTTCCTATGGTCAAGGATGAGATCAACAATTAAGTGATCTTTCCAGAAAATCCAAATTTGACCATTAGCAGCATGAAGAAATTTTGAAAAGTAAAGCAGTTTCATATATGATTCACATTCAATATTTTTGTGTTGAGGTTCAATGAGGCAGATTAGTTCAAACCTATGTTCAAGTATCATTATTTCTAATCTTAACATAGAGGTATCCATTCCCCTAATGTTCCAAACTAGAATTTTAACTTGGGAGGTTGTACTATTCATGTTTCACTGATTGTTTTGCTTTTTGAAAGTGAGCCTGTCATTTTTTTTATTCAGTTGAGTAAAAAATGTGGTCACTTTTTCCTTAGCTTGTTGAGGGTCACTTACCTGAGCTATGCTTACCATACCATGTTGAGTTTGCTCATCATCCAGAGTGTGATGCATTGTTTGGGATTGAAGAGCTGTTATCTTCCTCATCAGTTTCCAGTTCAGTGTCATCTTCATTGAGGGGATCAAACCCGTTTCTGATTACTGGGGGGACAGGGAGGAGTTGATCAGTAGTAACTATAATTTCATTTTGTTGAGAAACCTTACCCGGAGCCATAGATATATCATCTTTGGCAAGCTTGGCAAAATCCATTCTCTTTCTGGATCTTTTCGTGATAAAGTTCTCATTTTGCACAAAGAGTTGATCATCATGACTCACCACTGATAAGGTCTCAGATGGTTTATCATTAGTTACCAGTGACAGTAACTGCTTATTGGTGGGGCTGTTTGTGACATGAGGGATCTGTTGGTGCTTGTGTTCCAAATCATTGGAGCTTGAAGGTGTAGAGGAATATAGTGAGGGGTGGTAGGATTGGTAGTGCCTTTTTGGAAGTAGGAAGTGATGACAGCTTGGGTAATTGTTTTGGGAACTATTTTTTTCTCAATAGGTTTCCAGGTTATTTGAGCCTGCTGTTTCTTGTGAGTTGTAGTAGCCTTATTTTTCTGCTTATTAGCTCTAGGATGAGGAGCATCCTTGTTAACAACTGCTACATCTCTACTTGCAGGAGTTGGAGCTGGTCTGTTGATAGCATTATCTAAAGGGTAGAGGGGTCGAGAAGCTTCTTGTAACTGGCCATAACAGCACGGGTCTCGGAAAGTTTCGACGTGTCTATTGGATTTGGCCATAACAGCTCGATTCCGACCAATTCCTCCAACCTTTCCGCCGCTAACTTATCATGTTGTCTCTGCAGCTCCTTTAAGGCTTCGACGCGTTTCTGAACCTCGGGAGACAGATCGGCCATGGCGTCGAGCCTCTCTTCCTGCAACTCCTTTAAATTGGCTAACAAGGAAGCCACCATGGCAGGATCATCATCCTTCTTGTTCACATATGCTAGGATAGCTACGGCGGCGGCGTCGGTGACCATAGCGTTGGGGCTATGCACGAAGGCGATCGCCATGGCGGCACCGGCGGAGTCAATGGTGGTGGCCTCGGCGGTTTCGGGGGTGAAAGTCCTGCTTACTATGATCAAAACTGATTCGTGTGCTAGTTTTACTTAATACAACTAAATAAAACTAAAGGTGCAGAAATTAAAGAACACATGAATTGATCACCCAGTTCATTGCAATGCACCTACGTCTGGGGCCCGTAGCCCATGGTAAAGATCCTTCACTAGTTGCAATAAATATGTCCGGTCTATTACAAACTAATGGCTACTCTAGCAAGACTATCACACTACCAATTGGCTACTCTAGCTCTTTGATAGTTGCTACGATGATTACCTTCTTTTCCACGAAGGTGCGGCAAGATCTCTTCCACCCGAGCTTTAACACACGTCCCTAGTGTTTTGTTATGGTCGAAAACCGTGGACTGCGTTGCCTTCTTGCTCAAAAGATAATAACCCTGAATTACAGAATTTTGCTGTGAAGATCGGTATTAGTGCACGCAACTGATGTCCTTCTTGCATAGCTCATCGCCGTGGAAAAACTTCCTTTTGCACGGCTCTTGAATCCTTCCTTCAATAAACTTTGATTCCAAATCTAAAACCTTGAAGAAAAGAAATCCTTGAATGTCTAAATCTCTTATTAATGGAAAATTCCAATGCACGAATATTCCATTCTGATAACAACTGCAAAACATGTTTTAGATATCAATTAGGACTGTAGTTTCCTAAACAGATCAGCACAATATTTCCTTCCTTCTTTCAAAAACCTGCGCTGGAACTCGGAAAATATTCTCTCTTTTTCTACCAACCGAAGTCATGTTGCAACATGACATTCCCCAAATCAGCCAACAAAAACTGGACCTTACAGGGGTGGCCTTCTCGACGGCCGATTTATTGATGGCGTTCGTGTACGTGGCAAGGGCGGCGGCGGGATAACATATTAAATATTGAATCTTTATCTAGTTCAAAACCTTGAAAAGGGTCCTCAATTTTTATGGGAGGTAGAGCGACCAGAGATAGATACATTAAAAACTATATCTACACATAAACATGAGTCATCTATTAGTTAATAATCCTTTGACATTTCTTTATAATTTATTAACGCTCATTATGTATTGTAATTGATGATATGTATTTATTTATTAAATTTTACCTTATTTTCAATGTTTTTTGTTGACGTTGTCTTTGTTCACATATACTTCGTGTAAAAGTTCAGTTTTGATAGTATTTGTGATACGAGAGTTTGTGTTATTAATATGGAATAAGGATAGTTATTTAGATTTAATTCAATTTTTCGGCCTTTACTTTTCCCAAAAGATATTATTTTGGCCTTTATAAAAAATCGTTCAATTCCATTGACCTAACTTTATAAAAACACTTTGTTTTGGCTTCTAGACAAAACGGCTAGGTCAACCATCAATCAACGCAATATGGCAGGGATAAATTCGTAATTTTGTGGTTTAAGCACCAGTTGAATGCCCGCTTTACCGAAGCCACCTTTAATGCCTTCAATTTCACCGGACAGATTGAGTTTAGCTTTTTTTTTTTTTGCAGTAGAAAATTAGGAATAAGTTGGGTGTGCGCGGGTAAAAATTTTAACTAGATTAAATGGGAGTTGATTGTGCATTGATGATAATTAATGATGAAAATACCCTTCAAAATTGGGACTGAATGGGAAAATATATGAAATTACAAATTTGCCCTTGTCATGTTGTGTTTACTGACAATTGATTTCGATCCTGTTCTCTAAAGATTATTTGAACTTATCTGAATTCATCTGAACTAAAAAAACTTTATCTGAACTTTAAAAACTTTATCTGAACTCATCTGAACTTAAAAAACTTTATCTGAACTGAACTCATTTGTACTTGAAAATTTTAGCTGAACTCATTTGAACTTAAAAATTGAGCTGAATTGAAATATGTAGATAAATTGAACTGAACTAAATTGAAACTAACTAAAATATATGATCATTTCCAATAGCCCTGTCCAATAAGCTGCTGAAAAGTGCTGAAAAGTGCTGAAAGGTGCTGAACCTTGCTGAAGGGTGCTGAACCTTGCTGAAGGGTGCTGAACGTCTGAAAATAAGTTGAAGGGTGCTGAAAGGTGTTGAAAATAAGCTGAAGGGTGCTGAAACGTGCTGAAAATAAGCTGAAAGGTGCTGAATGTGTTGAAATTAAATTAAAATTGTATGATATATATAATTATGTGTTGTGATTAATAAAATAATGTGAATGTTACATTTTGAAATGCGTTGAATAAATTTTTTTTAGTAGTTGAACATAATTTTAATTTGGCATAAGTGTATCATAAAATTATATCCAATAGAATAACTATAATCCATCTATATATATTATCATTTATATATTATTAATATTAATTTTATATTCATATACAATATTTAAAAAATTTATATTAATCCTACAATTTTACTTTAAAAACATGTAATTTTATGCCACCTTTTTTTTTTCAAATAGCCCCTTGAACCCTTTGAATATTACAAGAAAACCCAAGCTCTCAAGTGATCCCTATTTTATCAAATTTTCACCTATTTTATCGGATCTTCACCTATCTTATCCTCACAAACGCGATCCAGCTTTTCCCGCAGTTCCCCCGACTTCCGAACCAGCCGTGCGTCCGCCGACCAGCCCACCGCCGTCCAGCCCATCGCCGACCAGCCTTCCAGCCGTCCAGGCCACTGCCGACCAGTCCGTTGTCCGTTCTTCCAGCCGACCGTCCGTTGTCCGTTCTTCCAGCCGGCCGTCCGTTTGCCCACTGCCCGCCGTCCGTAAGATTCTGATCTTGCATCTTTCTTTTTCTTTTTTTTTTCTTTTTTTTCCTTGATTTTTGTTTCAGTTTTATTTATGTGTTAGGTGGTGTAAATATGTGCCATGTTTATTTTTATGAAAATCCATTCTTACTCACTTAATTTTTTTAAAGAAAATGAGTGGTGATAGATTTTCTTGGACTCCCGAACGTTCTAAGATCATATTAAGAATAATGATTCGTGGTAAGACGACGGGATCTAGCAAAAATGATTGGGGAAACCTTGCAAACACGTTTAATAAGCAGACAGGGCTTTCAATTGGTGGGAGTCAAGTTAGGAATCACTTTACCGACGTGAAGGCTAAATATAAGGCGTATGTTGCCTTGCAAAAATTGTCTGGTATATCATTTAACCCGACAACTAAACGAGTTGATGTGATGGAGATGAGTTTGGACCGATACACAGCCTATATTGAGGTATAATGTTTTTGGTTGATTCATATAATTTCCTGATGGATTGATATTTCAATTTTTATTGACATGAAAATGCCTAATTTTGTTTGCTCATAATTACAGGCACACCCAAAAAAAAGAGCAGCCGTTGCCAGGGGCGAAATAAAGCATGTGGATTTGTTGGCACAACTGTTCGACAAACAAGTAGCTAAAGGGGCTGGTTGTTTCTCTCCAGCGATGGGGAAAAAATCATCTTACATTAACAAAGGTAAGAAGAAAGTTGTGGATTTGAATGTCGATGCTGAGCTTGAGGACCCCGACCTAGTAGAGGGTTCTGGAGATAGTGAAGATGGTCCAAACAATGACAATGACGATGGTGCCGTGATAATACTGGCCCAAAATCCGGCTGGGCCAGGAAGGTCCGCGGCCCATAACTATCAAAGCAGTACCTTTCCCGCTGGAAGGTACATCCGGATAAGGAAGAGGACATATGATGACAAAGGAAGTGGTCCTGCACCTTATCCCCAAAGCAGGTAGAGCTCGGCTATAAATACTAGTCTCAAACAGTAGACAAGGTAGGTGACTTATATCTCTCTACTTTATATTGAGAGTACATTCCGTACGTTTTCCTTCTTCGCTATCCCCATCTCATCATCACGCCGGAGCTTCTTCCCCGGGACACCTCCCGGGGATTGTTTTGCAGGATTGAAGCGGGCAGATCAAGGAGGAGACCCGGATAGTGTCTCCACCCGGGAGACGGACGGATTTTGGTAGCATCAATTGGCACGCCCAGTGGGATCTTTCCACCTTCGCAGGATGGAGTCGCCAAAGAGAGGGCGCGGGCGCCCTAAGAAGAACGCGGCACCTTCAGGGGGGGATTCTCTTCCACCCCCAGGAGACGAGGTGACCTTAAGGCAGTTGCAGGAGGAGGCTAGACACCAGCGAGAGCTAGGGGTACCGCAAGACGGCCACGTTGAAACCGCCTCCGACGAAGCCTACTCGGAAGGAGAGTACCAGGATGAGCAGGAAGGGCTTGGGCTCGCCGGGGATGGCAACACCCGGGACCAGGGACCTGAAGCTCGGGAGGAAGAGCAGCCCTTAGTTAGCACAGAGGAAGTGGCGGCCTTGGAATTCATGAGAGCCAACAAGGAGTTGTATCGCCAGTGGGTACTCTCCACCCGGGAAAGCCTGAGGCGAAGGGAACCCGGGAGGAACCAGGCAGGTCCTCTAGGGGGGTACCAAAGAGAGGTTATTGACTTGGACGGAGCCGTTCAGCCGCCAAAGCTACAGGGGCGTGTAAATTCCTCCACCGTCCCACCCTCTTTCCCTCAGAATTTCGGGGTTGGAGGAGGAGCGGCTACGGGACAACAATCGAATCTGGTTCCACATGCTCCACCCTATTACCCGCGTTCCAGTTGGGGGGCGGGACAAATCGGGTACGACTTGCCAGTCATGCCTACGGAGCCGTTTGGGTATCAGGCCCCGGGAACCCAGGAAAACCCGATCCAGTATTCCGGACCCATGTATGGATCAATGGGGATGAACTTCGGTTACCCGGAGAGATACTATCGGGAGGACGATAGGATGCGGGGCTATCAGGTGGCACAGCAGGACCCCAACTCCTTGGAGGCTCGGCTAGACAAACTGGTGGGGAGAAATGGAGCTAAACCTACCTCCCCTTGGGTACCTCGAGTGCTCGCGTACCCATGGCCGCCGGGCCTACGGACCCCGGAGGGAATCCCAACATATAATGGAGAGACAGACCCGGAGGAGTTTGTCAGGACGTACCAGAACCTAATGGTGTCAAGGGACTTCCCGGAGGAATTAAGATGCAAGCTGGTAGGCTGTTACCTGAGAGGAAACTGTCTCTCATGGTTCGATTCGTTGCCTCGAGAAAGTCTCAGAGACTATTATGATTTCTCTAAGGCCCTGCTGTTTAGATACGCCGGATTAAAGAAGGAAGGAAAGCAGTTGACTGAGCTTTTGGCTACCCGGCAGAAGGCTGCAGAAGGGTCAATGGAATACTATCGAAGGTACATGGACGATAGCATGAAGGTTGTCGACAGGCAGCAGCAGGAGAAGGCAGTGATTAGCGGATTCATAAATGGCTTGAGGGATATGGTGCTGTTCCAGAAATTGATGGAGAATATCCCGGAAACCTTTCACAACTTGCAAATGGCGGTACAACTATACTGCGCAATTAATGATGCCACACGGAAGAGAAAGGAAGAATCTGGGGAATTCCTCCCGGATAAGATAGAAAGAAGGAGAGTGGCAGACCCAAGTAGAAGGAACCCCGCTCCCGCACTGATAAACCGTGCCAGGGCGGACAGTTTCACCCCGCTCAGCAAGTCCCGAGCGGAGATTCATGCTATCCACAAGGACCTGTTCCCGGATCCATTGCCCATCCACGGGATCCCGTCTAGGGAAAACGCGGACAAATGGTGTGCCTACCACAAGTCTTACGGGCATGCGACAGAGGGGTGTAGGATGCTGAGGAACGAGATAGAAAGACTGATAGAACGGGGACAGTTGAGAGATTGCGTGGCAGCGGAGGTAAAGAAGGAGAACCCCCGGGACCAGCCTCAAGAGCAGCCCCGCAGGAGGTGGAGACCTAACCCGGGGAGAGGAAACGGAAGAGTCCAAGGCAACCAAGGTAACAGGGCCCCGGGGAGGCCCGCCATAGCCGCCGCGCCGGTCCAAGCAGTGGAGCCGGCCCCAATGCCCAACAGGATGATCAACGTGATCAGTGGAGAAGTCGGAGAAGCATGTCAGTCAGTCTCCGCTATCCGGGCCCGGACCCGGTATGTTCCCCCGGGGGAGGTTCAGGGGAAAAGGTTTCGCCCCGATGAAGCTCTCACTTTCTCTGAAGCGGATGCAGCCCCGCCGCAGATACCCCATTCTGACCCGATGGTGGTAACGGCGGAGATTGAAGGCTTCTTGGTCAAAAGGGTGTTTGTGGACGATGGGAGCAGCGTGGAGATCATGTTCGCTTCTTGTTTCGATCAGTTGGGAATTGGGAGACAGAACCTTAAACCTCCCTTATCTCCCCTGTCAGGGTTCACGGGCAAACCCGAAGTTCCACTAGGTGTTATTCCCCTCGCAGTGTGTATGGTGGATGAGAAGGACCGGAGCAAGAGGGTCTCGGTGACATGCAACTTCGCGGTTATTGATGCACCCTCGCCGTACAACGTGATCATAGGAAGGCCATGGCTAACTCAAGCCCGGGCAGCGAGTTGTCCGTATCTGTTGACGATGAAGTTTCCCACCGCGCAAGGTGTGGCGGTCGTGCGGGGTAGTCAAGCAGTCGCAAGAAGTTGCATGATGACGGCGGTGCTGGACGCAAAGAAAGCAGTAGGGGTGGTACACGGGGAAGTTCCCCGCCAGGAGTTGGAGGAGATGCAGGTGGCGGACAAAGGGACGGTCACGGTGGGAAAAGACCTCCCGGAGGAAGTAAAAGGCGCACTGAAGGAACTTTTGGCCAAATATCAGGGAGTATTCTCGTGGAGCCCGGAGGACATGGTGGGGGTGTTACCAGAGTTGGGGGTACACAAGTTGAACATAAGCCCTGCAACTAAACCCATCAGGCAGAAGAAAAGGCCTGTAGCACCGGAAAGAGCAGAATTTATAAAGAATGAAGTAAAGAAACTGGAGAGAGCCGGGGTGGTCGAGGAAATCATCTACCCGGAATGGATAGCTAACCCGGTCTTAGTAAAGAAGCACGATGGAAGCTGGCGCATGTGTATTGACTTTACGGATTTGAATAAGTGCTGCCCCAAAGACAGCTATCCTCTCCCAAATCTGGACCGGCTGGCAGAGGCTATTGCGGGGTATTCGGTGCTGGCCTTCTTTGACGCACATAAAGGGTATCACCAAGTGCAGATGGATGAGGCAGACAAGGCGAAAACCTCATTCATCACCGATTTTGGAACCTTTTGCTACAAGAAGATGCCCTTCGGGCTAAAGAACGCGGGGGCTACGTACCAGAGAATGGTGGACAAACTCTTCAAGGATCAAGTGGGAAGAAACATGGAGGTGTACGTTGACGACATGGTGGTTAAAAGCAGGGCTTACGGGGCCTTCTTGAATGACCTGGAGGAGATGTTCGAAAAGCTGGAACGGAGCAATCTAAAGCTGAACCCCTCCAAAAGTACCATTGGAGTGGGTGCGGGGAAATTCTTGGGTTTTATGGTGTCAAGCCGGGGCATCGACGTCAACCCGGAGAAGGTGGAAGCCTTAGCTAAAATGACCTCCCCTAGGTCGGTGAAAGAAGTACAGCGGTTAACAGGGTCCCTCGCGGCCCTCAGTCGGTTCCTGTCAAAGGGAGCAGACAGGCAGTTGCCTTTCTTCAACATTCTCAGGAAGGCCAAGGCGTTTGAGTGGTCTGGAGAATGTGAGAAGGCATTCCAAAATCTGAAAGAGCACCTCCAACAGTTGCCAACTTTAAAGAAACCCCTCCCAGGGGAGGAGCTCTTTCTGTACATAGCGGCGTCCCGGGAGGCGGTAAGTGCCGTACTAATCAAAGAAGAGGATGGAAAGCAGCACCCAATCTATTTTGTTAGCCGGGCACTTCGGGGGGCAGAAACCCGGTATACTGAGTTGGAGCAGTTGGTTCTGGCGCTGGTGCATGCTTCAAGGAGGCTTAAGCCCTACTTCCAGGGCCATCCCATAGTGGTCCTTACCAATTACCCGCTAAGACAGGTTATGTTCAAGCCGGAGGCATCAGGGAGAATGATGAAATGGGCCATAGAGCTGGGAGAATACGAAATCCGGTATGAGCCAAGGAGGGCGATCAAGGGCCAGGCCCTAGCGGACTTCTTGTTGGAATCAGAAGCAAGGATCAGTGAAGAACGGGAGATGCCTGAATCTCCGGAGAATACAACGAAGGCCGGGACAGACCTGACTTGGAAGTTGTATGTGGATGGATCGGCGCACTCCGGGGGCAGTGGAGCGGGAGTATTGTTGGTCAGCCCGGAGGGGAAGGAGTATCCCTATGCAGTCCAATTCGCTTTCAAAACAACCAACAATGAAGCTGAGTATGAAGCCTTGATCGCGGGGTTAAGGTTGGCAAAGGAATGGAAATCAAAACCCTCACGGCACACAGTGATTCCCAGATTGTGGTGCAGCAAGTAAAAGGAGAGTATGAAGCCCGGGAAAGGAGCCTGCAAAGGTACTTGGAAACAGTAAAACCTCTGATAGCCGGGTTTAAAGCCTTCAACTTGGTTCAAGTTCCCCGGGAGCAGAACAGTAAGGCAGACGTTTTAAGCAAGTTAGCTTCTTCGGAATTAAAGCCTGAGCCCGACCAAAAGCTGTACGTGGAGGTACTGGGAAGAAGAAGCTACCAGGAGAGCGATCAAGTGATGCTGGTGAACGAGGAAGAGTCCTGGATCACGCCTATGCGGGCTTACCTAGAAGAAGGAACTACCCCGGAGGATAAGGCTCAGGCTCGGAAGCTAAGAGTGAAGGCGCCTAAGTATGTGATTCAGGAAGGGGAGCTGTACAAAAGAGGGTATCTCCAGCCGTTGCTAAAGTGTGTAGAAAGGTTGGAAGGCCAACACCTCATTCGGGAGGTGCACGAAGGATCTAATGGGAGCCACCAAGGGGCTCGCACCGTGGCCAGAAAGATCCTAAGGCTGGGGTATTACTGGCCGACGTTGTTCAAAGATGCGGAAGAACATATACAGAAGTGCTTGGCATGCCAGGCATTTGCCCCGCTAATCCACGTTCCCCGGGAAGAATTAGTCGGAGTCACAGGAGCTTGGCCGTTCAGCAGATGGGGAATCGACTTGGTCGGACCATTCCCGACTGCCCCGGGAGGAGCCAAATACTTGATTGTGGCGATCGACTACTTCAGCAAATGGGTGGAGGCAGAACCGCTCACCAACATACGAGGACTGACTTGCGTCAAGTTTTGCTGGAAGAACATCATCTGTCGATTCGGCATCCCGAAGGTCATAGTCACAGATAACGGGGCGCAGTTCGAGAACGACCCTTTCAAATCATGGTGTGTCAAGTATGGCATAGAGCAGAAGTTGACGTCGGTGTACCACCCCCAGGCGAACGGGCAAGTAGAGGTCACCAACCGCACCATCATCAAGGGACTAAAAACCCGCTTGGAAGGTGCGCGGGGAAATTGGATCTGGGAGCTACCCAGCGTTCTTTGGGCCCATAGGACTACAGAAAGCTCGGCTACCGGGGAATCCCCGTATGGCTTGGTGTACGGGTCAGAGGCAGTAATACCCGCAGAGATTGGGATCCCAAGCCCTCGAACTCAATACCAGCGCCCGGAAGAAGAAAACGATGGACGACGCCTTGACTTGGATCTCCTGGAAGAGAAGCGAGAGAATGCGGCACTTCAGGAAGCCAAGGTGAAGGAGCGAGTAAAAAGGTATCATGACAGAAGAGTGCGGAAAGAAGTTTTCATCCCAGGAGACTGGGTAATGAGGAGAAACGATAAGAGCCACCAAGCCCCGGAGGGCAAACTTGCGCCCAACTGGGAAGGGCCATACAAGATCAAGGAAGCATACCCGGGAGGGAGCTATGTGCTGGAGGACAAGCAGGGAAAAGAGATCCCCAGAAGGTGGAACGTAGCTAACCTGAGAAGGTTTTACGGGAAGTAGAGCGCCCCGCATCGTACCACAGTTACTGAAGCATGAAAATGCTAGGCATGAATATGCCAGGCATGGATATGCCCCCCGGGAAGCGTGAATACGCTAAGCATGAAAATGCTAGGCATGAATATGCCAGGCATGGATATGCCCCCCGGGAAGCGTGAAAACGCTAAGCATGAATATGCTAGGCATGAATATGCCAGGTATGGATATACCCCTCCCGGAAGCATGAATATGCCCGGAGAGAGAGAGAGAACCCGACGCTTGGCCTCGTTCCGGGTTTAGAGAAATATTTGCTTAAAAAGGACCCATGGGTAGCTCCCATTTGGGTGCCCCGCTAGAATGGACCCGGAGCTTTGATGAAGCCCGGGGATCAAAGAATGTAATGATTACAGGAAAAAGTTAATGAAAAGGGTCTTTCAGAGAAACAATTTTTATTCAATCCTCTTTAAATTACAAATCGCATGAATACGTGGTCATAGTCATGGTAGGACAATTACATAAGCATTTTACATACAAGTATTCCTATCTATTTGCTACTAGACCCACTTGGGACCTGACCCGGAAGCACCCTCAGGGTTACCCGGGCGGAAACCCCCTCCGAAGAACTGAGAGGACAGGAGATCTTCGGCAAAACGGGCATCCGGGGCTTGATTCCACGCAAGCTCCTCTTCCAGTTGCGCAGCGTCCTCTTCGTTCAGTTCAGGGATAGGCACAACCACAGATCCCTCGGGAAGTGGCTCCGCCAGGCGCATTCTTCTCACCCCGGCAGAAGTAACAAACCTGTACTTAGGAAACATGACTGCTGCACTTTTACCCTTCTCTTCCCGGCTAATACGAGTACCCTCGGCGGTCTTTATCCCCTTCGTGGTGACTCCAGAGTCGGCAATTTCCCGGATGCGTCTTATCCGGCGGGCCACCTCTTCCGGGTCAATGGATACAGTCATGTCCTCATACCTTTCGTATGCCACGTCCACCTCCACCCGGGCAGGAACTCGGCGAAGGCTAGAGGGATAGGGCTCAACTTCTCCCGCGGCTATCTTATTATGCCATTCAACGACATCCAGATAAGCCTTATGATGAGGAGCTCCCTCACCAAACCTCTTCGGGTTAGCCTCCATACGTTCTATCGTCCTGCGAACCCCGGCTGGAATATCGGTAAGAGGAGATACCCCAACTAAGCCATTCTTGAGACCCAACAGGTGGTAGGATAATCGGGTGATTAATAGAGCATCCTGGAGGACCCTATTCCTATGAGTAAGGGACCGATTCTCCTTCTCAAAGTCACAGAGAAGCTTGTTCTGAGCGGAGCGGGTCTCCAATGTCCTCAGTTTCTCCTGCGCCCGCTCTAGTTCACCCCACACCATGCCTAACTCCTTGGTAGTACGATGCTGGGAGTCATCGTGAAGGGCTTGCAGCTCAGCTATGGTCCTATGAGAGTTCAGGGCCTCCCGCATATGGTCAGAAGCAAGGTCGAAGCACTGGTTCAACGACCCGAACTTGGCATCAACTACCTTAAGAAACGCCACCAACACCCGGATCGACCCAAACTCTTGAAGGAAGCATTCCAACCCCGCCTCAGCTAATGCCCGGTTAGCCTGGTCGCCTCCAAACCGCCAATGGGCTAGCTTCCTTTGAAGAAAAGAGCATTGGAGGCACCCAGCGCGGGGGAGGGAGAAGTAGGTGCCGGAAGAACTACTAGGATGAGGAAAAACATAAGGCATGGGCCCGCACGGGAGAATCTCCTCTAAGGGACGCTCAGACTACAAAAAAAAACGGTCATATCATTAAAAGGCAGAACTTGTCATTAATCAAAATAGGCACCAAGGCCAAAGTTCTACATGCGCTTCCCCGGGGGGAAGGAAAGCTACAAAATGCTTAAAAAAGGAAGATTACAAGGGAAAAGGCAGGCTAAAGTCTAGAGTTATACATGGTCTTCAGTAGAGTGCCCCTCTCCTGGAATAGCGTGAGCTCTTTCGAACCTCCTCTCCAGCTCCACCAGATCCTCGGTGGTCCACTCAGGGCCGGCATAAGCAGGGGCGTCCACGGCGGGCTCATCAGCGGACCGTTCAGGGTACCCCACCTTCCGCGTAGCCTTCCGGGTTTGGTAAAGAAGGTCGTCTTGACCCGCAGCAAGGCCAACCCGGTAGTCCCCCCCTTGGACTTGAACTGCTTGGTACCCGAAATTGTCAGGCACCGCGCAGTATTCGAGATAATTCTCTGCCCAGTGGGGTGTCTCTGGGACGACCCCATAAACATTGAAGTCCTCGGAGCCAGGGTCGGGGCAGGAGGCCTCACCGATCGCAGGGAGCTTCATCTTCCTGATGTCCGAAGCAGAAGAAGCCCGGGAGGACATCTCCAGTGATCGCCACAGCTGGGGCACCAAACTTTCCAGACTCGCTTCCTGAAGATCCCGGAAGCGATGGTTTAATAGGTCATTGGCCTTGGGCCGATAGTAGGACGCCTGGGCATCAAGACGCGCGGGCCCGGGCAACCAACCCCGCAAACTCCGATACATTTCATGACAGGCGTCCGCGCTGGCCGCAGCGGCAATCCCCTCCAGCTTCTTCTCGAACGCCTCAGAGCGAAGGAGCTTCTGTGTGACAGCATTGAAGGCCTCGAGCTGAGAACTCTTCTTGTCCTTCTTCAGGGCGGAGTACTTCTTTTCCACCTCCGCCAACTTTTTCTCTTTGTCAGCAAGCCGCTTCTCCTTATCAGCCAGCTTCCTTTTGGCCTCTTCTAGCTGGGTCGCGAGGCCATCTTGCCCGGCTAGCTTCTCCCTGGTCTCGCGGAGTTCCTTCTCCATCTTGGCAAACAGCCCCGCGCTGTATTTGGAGTAGGTCCGATTCAATGCCTCGGCAAACTGAGAGTCCGCCAGGATGGCGTCGGCAAAGGCAATGCTCTGCACAACAAAGAAGCAAGTAAGGAAAACGGAGGGATTACCTTAGACAAAAGACAGATCTAGAATAGCGGTTACCTCTTCTTTTTCTTCCGGGATAGCTTCGGAAGCAGTGGCCCGCGAAGGAGAAGGAGGAGGAGGAGGAAGGAAGTCCTGGGTCCTCTGACGAGAGGGAGGGGGCGACCCGGATAGCTCGCTAGGAGGCGGCCGTTTGAACCGCGAGCTTGCCCCACCGCTGTAAGTAGGGTGTTGGATGAAAGATCGACGCCCGGGGGTAGGCGCCGAGCCGGGGGTAGCACGGACCTCAGAAGAAGGCCCGGAGGGTGTCTGCTGGCGAGACTTGGGAGGCGCACGAGGCCTCTGAGGGACAAGAGCAGGGTTCTCGGGGGGAGGTGGCCCAGGTTGGGAAGCTACTGGCGGTGTTGAAGGAGTCTGTCGATCTGGGTGAGCGTCCCCCGCTAGAGCATCACCTCCGGAAGACTTGTCGGTGAGGGCCATGACGTCTGCGTACAAAGAAGGTTGTACTGAGGCCAAAGAAAACAAGGAAGTTAGCAAGCAAAAAAAAAGGAAAAAAAAGAGAAGTTCATAAAAACAAGATAAGAAATAAAATCTTAACGGGCACCTCCATCCGGCCACACCGCAGAGATACGCGGGAGCGTGAAGAGGTCGCTGGGGTAAATCCCGCGAGGCCAGAAATAACCCGCGTTCCCACTCTTGTAAAAAACCTCCATATCTAAGGGGGAAAGACGGAGGAAGCTGTGGTCACTAGCAACGACCGCAGGGAGGTTGGACAGAGGCTTCTTGTCCTCTGGAAGAATGGAATCATTCCAGGCAGGCATGGGATAAGCCAGGGAGTCGCACAGGAAGAAGCCCTTGGAAAGATACCCCTTGGCTGATCGGGGTTTGCTCAGGAGGAAGTCCTTTATCCCCGAACGGATGTTGAAGGAGAAGACGCCCGGGAAAGAAGCGTGCGCCTTCCGTAGAGCGTAAAAAGAGCGAAAGAGGAGAAGAGTAGGGGAAATGGCGCATCTAGCGCAGTTGAGAAGGAAAGCCAAGATCAGAGCCACCCCGTTAGGATGCATCTGGGCCGGGGCTATCTTATAGAAAGTGAGTATCTCGAGGAAGAGAGGAGGGAAGGGAAGGCTAAGCCCGTATTGAAAGTGTATACGCGGGATGCACGCGGCCTCTCGCTCGGAGGCCCCCGGGGGAAGCTTGGATAAGGAGGCATTAAGGGGAAGAGGAATGAAGGAGCGCTTGGCTAGATCCAAGACGTCCCTATCTACGGGAGGAGAGTCCACGGAAACATCGAAATACTTAAGCCCTAATGGGCGCACCCCGTGAGTAGGCCCCCGGGGAACATCGTCGCCGAGCCCTTCGTCAAAAGCCTCCTCCCCCAAATCCTCCCGGGCATGACCAGGAGAACTACCCTGGCGGGAACTCATTTCTTCCAGGGCGAATGGGCCAGGGGCGTCTCGTTCCAGGGGAATATCGGAATCCTCGGAACGAGCGTCCAGGGAAGGATTCGGAGAGGAGACAGGGCTATCGGCAGTCCTAAAATGGATCTCGTACGGGCTCTGGAACTCTTCGGTATCTAGAGAGGAGTTGGAGTGAAGAGGGGAACCCATAGAAAAGAAGAGAATAAGGAGATAGGGCTTACTTGGCTGAAAGGGCGAGGGAGCGAATGAGCAGAGCGTCTGAAGAAATTTTGCAGAAAGTAAACTAGTGAGAAAGAGGTTAGGCCCCTTATATAGACGGAGGAATAAGAACCGCCACCTCAAAAGGTGGAAAAGCAATAATGACACGATGAACGAGACACTGATCAATGCAAAAGAGGAAAAGGCGGCGTCGTCAGAAACCCATTGTAGCACGGATGGGTCCTACCAGGAGAGTGGCAGCCAGAGGGAGCGTTTAAGACCAGTTC
This sequence comes from Cruciata laevipes, assembly GCA_963678965.1. NCBI lineage: Eukaryota > Viridiplantae > Streptophyta > Magnoliopsida > Gentianales > Rubiaceae > Cruciata > Cruciata laevipes. The sequence goes on along the minus strand of OY787634.1, from coordinate 19,555,840 downwards.
CCCGCGTCATGAAAACCCGGATGACTGGTCTGGGGGGCTAGTGATAATACTGGCCCAAAATCCGGCTGGGCCAGGAAGGTCCGCGGCCCATAACTATCAAAGCAGTACCTTTCCCGCTGGAAGGTACATCCGGATAAGGAAGAGGACATATGATGACAAAGGAAGTGGTCCTGCACCTTATCCCCAAAGCAGGTAGAGCTCGGCTATAAATACTAGTCTCAAACAGTAGACAAGGTAGGTGACTTATATCTCTCTACTTTATATTGAGAGTACCTTCCGTACGTTTTCCTTCTTCGCTATCCCCATCTCATCATCACGCCGGAGCTTCTTCCCCGGGACACCTCCCGGGGATTGTTTTGCAGGATTGAAGCGGGCAGATCAAGGAGGAGACCCGGATAGTGTCTCCACCCGGGAGACGGACGGATTTTGGTAGCATCCGATGGTGATGAGAGTGACTCTGATGATCATAAGAAAAGGATGTGCAAGAAGAGATCCAGTGGTGAAGCTGAGGTGTATCAACAATTGAAGAAAACAACTTCAAGCATGGATAGTGTGCTTCAACTACTAGCCAGAGATCATGAACCTGTTGTATCTGCAAGTGCTTTATTGGCTAAAGATTGCCGCAATGAGCTTGTGAGGTTGGGAATCATGGAACAAGAGGGCGGTGAGGATTATTTCACTGCTGCAATGACATACTTGGAGACTGGAAGAAGGGCAGACACTTTCTTGCATCTTTTGACTGATAGACAGAAGATGAACTACTTGAGAAATGGAATACAGTAGATTATGCAATCTTGAAATATGTTTCATGTATTACCAGTTTCATTGTGATATGTTGGTAGACTTTAATTATGTGTCAAACATATACTGCTTTGGTGTGTGAATTTGTATTTGTTATCTTCAAGAAACGGGTGAACTGTTTTATCTATGTTTAATTGGTAATAGTACTTCGTTGTTGGTGATACAAGTATTGAGAGTGTTTAATGACTTTCAGTGGATTAATTTATTTGTTTCCCCATTAATGCAGGATGAGTAATAATGTAAGGCGGCTTGCATTTAGGATTATACTCGAAGAATTGCAAAGTTCAATTCAGCTAGCGCAACTGCAACTAGGTGGGGCACATGAACCTGAAGAACCTGAATCATCTTCCAGGCATTCTCAAAGAGGAGGTGAGAGTGGTGAGCAGTTTGTATACAGATTGTTAACTGAAACTGAGAATGAGTGTCACGTGCAACTTCGACTTGATCGTCATATGTTCAGCCATCTGGTACATTTGATGTGATCGCGACAACTTCTTATCGATGGAAGACGAGTTAAGATAATTGAAAAAGTTGCTATTTGTTTATGGGTATTGGCCAAGGGACAATCTTATCGTGATGCTTCTTCACGATTCAACTGCTCCCCAACCACCATTGGTTCATGTTTTAAAGAAGTGGTGAATGCTTTGGTGATATTGTCGCACGATATCATTAGGCCTCATCGTGATTTATTGGAGCCTTCCCCGGAGGTTACAAACGATGCACGATATTGGCCTTTTTTTGAGGTGATGTGTTGTACTAAATTTCTATTATTTTGGTCATACCAGTTTGACTCATTTTATATGATGAATATGTTTCAGAATGCTATTGGAGCTCTAGATGGAACTCTTATAGATGCAGTAGTTGGTGATGAAGAAGGTGTAGCATATTTCACTCGCAAGGGTAAAAAAAGTTGGAATTGCTTGGCACTATGTTCTTTTGATCAAATCTTCACATATATTCATGTGGGATGGGAAGGAAGTGCCCACGATACAACAGTGTGGAGAGATGCATTGGGTAACCCAGAATTCTGTTTTCCTCATCCTCCGGAAGGTAATATTTCTAATTTACACCCACTTATCTAACAACTAATAATGTATAATGTATTTACGTATTGGTCAATCTGTGTAGGAAAATATTATTTGGTAGATTCGGGATATCCAAACACCCTTGGATACTTGGCTCCATACAGTGATGGAACAAGCCGAAGGCATCTACCGCAATTTAGAACCGCACCACCTCGAGGTATGAAGGAACATTTTAACAAACGACATTCTTCTTTAAGAATGAAAGTAGAAGGAGCTTTCGGTCAGTTGAAGAGTACTTGGAAAATCTTAAAAAGAATGCCCCAAACTGACATTGATTCCCAAAAAGCAATAATTGTTTCATGTTTCACACTTCATAACTTCATTCGAATGCAAAAACGAGACATTCCCGTGTTAGATCATCCTGAGGGTGAAGGAAGTATTGATTCAGGTTTGTACGCTGATGATCGAAAAGCTGCTATGAACGAAGTGCGCGAGAGTATTGCATTACAAATTTGGCATACAGGAGGTGGTGATTTAGAAGTTAGTGATGTTAGCGAAGATGAATCATTAGATGATAGCGATTAGTAGTATATGTAATTTTTACTATTATTGGAAGTACTAATATGTTTGCAAAAGTTGTACAATTTTTATATATAAATTTGGTTTACCATTGCTCAAATTGTTATTTATATATATTTGAAAAATGATTAAGCATTAGGAAACTATATATTTGAAGAATGATTAATTCATTTTTAAAATTTTTTTATAACAATTTCATGTATATGAATAGTGACAAGTGCTGAAAGGTGCTGAAAATAAGTTGAAGGGTGCTGAAAGGTGCTGAAAATAAGCTGAAGGGTGCTGAAAGGTGCTGAAAATTTGCTGAAGGGTGCTGAACCTTGCTGAAGGGTGCTGAACCTTGCTGAAGGGTGCTGAACCTTGCTGAAAGGTGCTGAACCTTGCTGAAAGGTGCTGAACCTTGCTGAAAGGTGCTGAACCTTGCTGAAAGGTGCTGAAAGTGCTGAAAATAAGCTGTATTGGACAGGGCCTATATTTGAAATTTATTAATCTAAATATAACATAATACATTTAATATTAAAGTATACTGAACTGAGTTGCACTGATGTAGATAAACTAAATTGAATTGGTATAACTAAATTAACCTTAATTTCCTCAAATTATATTTTACTGAACTAAACTAAACTAAACTAAATTGAACTGAATCGAAGTAAAAATTAATGCGTTGAAAAAAAATGGTACGAATAAATTAACCTTAATTCATTGCATCAAATTATATTGTTCTTGAACTAAACTGATATGGACTGAACTGAAGTGAAATTAATGTTTTGAAAAAAAAAGAATTGGTATGACTAAATTAATCTAAATTTCATCAAATCATATTGAAACTGAACTAAACTATATAGAATTGACCTGAGCTGATATGAACAATTAAGCTCGAAAGAAGAGGGTCTACGACTACGACGCATGATAGTAAAATTACAAAATATTTTTAGCATTATTTAATTAATTATTATAATATACAATATTGAACTGAACTAAACTAAATTGACATGAAAAATATAAAAATATTGAAACTGAACTAAACTGAATGGAATTGAACTGAACTGATATGAACGATTAAGCTCAAAGAAGAGGGTCGACGCATGATAGTAAAATCACAAAATATTTTTAGCATTATTTAAATTATTATAATATACAATATTGAACTAACTGAACTGAATTGACATGAAAAAATATAAAAATATTGAACTGATTTAAAATGAAATGAACTAAAATACAAATAAGTTTACTGAACTTAACTTATATGAAAACTAAATAAGTTTACTGAACTTAACTCATCTGAACTTAAAAAACTCTGAACTTAAAAAAGTTTATCTGAACTTAAAAAACTCTGAACTTAAAAAAGTTTATCTGAACTAAAAAAATTCAAATAATCTCTAGAGAACAGGACCTTAACGATCGATGCTATATTAAAAGGCCTAAACAGAATGTTTAAAAAAAGTAAGGTCAGTGGAATTGAACGATTTTTTGACCAAAAAACTATTTTTTGGGCAAAATAAAGGTCAAAAAATTGAATTAACTCTTAGGGCCTGTTTACCGGAGCTTATATGTAGATCAGTTCAGTTCATTTCAGTTCAATGAAAATGCAATTTGATGAAATTCAGGTTAATTCAGTCATGCTGGTTCCATTTTTCAATACATCAATTTTCACTTCGGTTCAGTTCAATTCAATTAAGTTCAGTTCAGTTCAGTTCAATTCAATTCAGTTCAGTACATCAAGAAATAAGCTCCAGTAAACATGACATTAGTATATATTTGCATTTCTGCTATAACTTATATAATTCTCTATCATCCCTGTCCAATTCAACTTATTCAGAGTTCAGTTCAATTCAATTCAATTCAATTCAACAGCAATCAATTCAATTCAATTCAATTCAACAGCATTCAATTCAATTCAATTCAATTCAACAACATTCAATTCAATTCAATTCAATTCAGTTCAATTCAATTCAATTCAATTCAATTTATTCAAATTATTTTAAATTTATTATAGTTCATTTTCATTAAGTTTAAATCATCTCTAAAGGGAACTATAAAAGTTATTCTCTTTAAATTGTGTGTGGGATAAACGACATCAAAATGCATGGTTAATTTTTCTACCAAAATATGCACATTATTTTTTAAACAATATTATATACACTATTTTATATGATATTATTTTATTTTCCAATCTTATATATTTATAAAATTTAAGTTATAAACCAATCCTATATAAAAAAATCCAACACAATGATATTATGGTATTAATTAATTTTTTAAATTGCTACAAAATATTTTAGCAATGTGAATTAGATAATCACACGTAAATCTAAATATTTGAATTTTCAAAAATTTCAATAAAATAATAAACAAATAATAATAACATATTCAAATATTCATCAAATGAGGCGCGAATGTGAATTAGATGATCACATGTACATCTAAATATTTGAATTTTAAAAAATGTCAATGAAATAATTAAATAGATATTAATAGTATATTAAAAATGTTCATTAAATGAGCAATCAATTTTTATGGTGTTAAATTATTTTCTGATCAATTAAATTAAATTAAATTAAATTCAACAGCAATCAATTCAATTCAATTCAATTCAGCAGCAATCAATTCAATTCAATTCAATTCAACAGCAATCAGTTAAATTCAATTCAATTCAATTTCAGCCCAATTGGACAGTGCGTAGTGGAGTGTATGGGTCTCAAATCATTTAATTAATATACACCCCAAATCCAATCCATCACCTTCATTTCCTTTTATAATATAACAGACATAATTGATCTCGCCGAGGTTATACATACATTTAAAAAAAACCCAAAACGAAGTACTGCTGCATCTTATCGAGCAATTAATGGAGAGAGTAGAACAGACGGTCCCGATCATAGCCTTCACAGCAGAAAGGCTGAAGCCCGGCACGGAAAGCTGGATCTCGACATGCAAATCCGTGAGGAAAGCCATGGAGGACTTCAGCTGTTTCGTCGGAGTTTACGACGATCAGACGCCGCCGCCGCCGCCGCTGATCGGTGGTTCCGATGTGTTCTCGCCGCTCAAGGAGTTCTTTGATCTTCCCCAGGAGATAAAGTCGCTCAACAAATCTGAAGTGCCTGGTTTTGGTTATATTCAGAACCCGGGTAGCCTTCTCGAGACCATGGGCATTGGAGACTCCACCGCCATGGAAGCTGTTCAGAGTTTTTCAAATCTCATGTGGCCCCAGGGAAATCATCTATTCTGGTATCCTTCTCTTTGACAATTTAATAATCTTATCTTTGATGTATTTCACGTAATTAAGAGTTTTAAAAACTATTTCTTATATTTAGCTGTATGTATACTCCCTCTGTTTCTACAACTTTGGCACTGTGAATAGTGCCAACAAAAAGTGAAATGAGAAAGAAATGATATTTTACCTATGATTATTATATAGATTTGGTTAATTTAGATCATATTTAGTATTTAGTTGATTAGTATAATATTGTAGTATAAGTTTTATTATATATTAAAGATAATATAGATAAGTTTTTAATCTTAAAACAAATAAAATGAATAGTGACATATTGGCATAGGTGCCAAAGTGGTAGAAACGGAGGGAGTATTATGATTGAAATGGACTAAGATGTTAGAAATTAGAATATGAATCTCTAGAAAAGCAAATTGGAAAAATTGTTCATAATTGTATGTTGTAATTACAATGTTAGAGTATATTATTTTGTAACATGACTTTATTAATACGACCCATTCTTCCATGGCTTCGTCTTCACGTTTTTTTCAAAACAAACAAGATCTGGAAAGCGAACATGTTGAAAGTTTCCCAATGGATGAGTATTTTTAAAATTTTATTACTTTGGGATCGGAGGATTTCTCAATGAGCGTTTATTATTTGTCGTTTATTCAAATGATATCCTTTTCTATTTGTTTGGTATTTTAAAGATTTTTTTTTTTGTAAACAGTTGCGTGTATGAGTGAATAAACGTCACATGTATGATAATTTCCTTTAATTCTCATTCTTAATATTTTCATACATATATATATATATATATATTATTGTTTTTTGGAAAGAAACTAAATTTAAAAATAGAAAAGCGTGGATATATAGAAGAACATAATTAAATTCGTGTGAATGCGTGTAAAATAGTTTTGAAAATATAAACACCTAAAATTAGCCACAGACAAATCAAACGAGCAAATAAATTTTATAAAGAAAATGAAGAGAATTCATAGTAACAAAAAACCGTGAAAGCAGATATTTTCAATTATGAAGTTACATAAATTATATTCATTAATGATACTATATACTTTGAGAAGTGATTCAGTGTGTTGAACATGTTTTTGACAGTAAAACTTGTGATTCTTCAGTGAACAGATAAACGGATACGCTACGGAAGTATCCAAGATTCAGGAAAGTGTGACGAGAATGATCTTCGAGGAGTACGGCGTTGACCGGAAGAAATGCGAGTCTCATCTCAGCTCAACTTTTTATCTGCTGAGAGCCAACTTTTACAGGGCACCCCTACCAGGAGACGACACTCGCGTCGGGATAAAGCCTCACACCGACACAAGCTTCATCACCACAGTCAAGCAAGACGAAGTCGGCGGACTGCAAGTACAGCACGCCGGAACTTGGATTCCGGTTCATTTCCCGGTGCCAACTTCCTTCATCGTTCTCGCAGGCGACGCCCTATACGTTAGTTTCTTCTCCGGCTTAACTTGGACGGACTGCGGCAGATTAATTAACAATCTATTTTTAATTGTTTGGTTTGATGCAGGCTTGGAGCTGCGGTAAGATACGAGCGTGTTTTCACAGGGTGATGTTGGATGAGAAAGCGAGGATGTCGGTGGGGGTTTTTTCCTTCCATAAGGGGATAGTTGAAGTGCCGGAAGAGCTAGTTGGTGAGGATGATAGCTCGTTGCAGTTCAACTCCTTTGATCAATTGGGACTGTTGAGGTTTCGCGCCAAAAATCCAGCTCTGTCGTCCGAGGAGAGAGTTAAAGCATTCTGCACCATCCCCAACTGATCTTTGATGGAATTTACAGAGTGATATGTGTGTGTGATACTCTTTTTAATAATTTCATATTTAGAATTTGGCTCAAAGATGCTATATATTTCAAGCAATTTTTGTATGAAAATCACAGATATGCCTATAGATGGCAATTTAGATGAACCGCCATATTTCCGGTGGCTATTGGCTAATTATCCATTAATGAGACGAGGAGAGCATTAATTCTTGAATGTCTATGAGGTCTTCCGCTTCATGTTTCATATATTGTTGAGCATTTCCCCACCACCACAAGGGGTCTCCTGGCCTTGTGACATTCAACCTGAAATGGTATATAAAGTCAAACTTCTCTTTTACTCTTCTAATCAGACTAATGTATATCATTTGTTTTTCTCCCTAAAAATCAATAGACATGTCTAAGTACTTACCTCCTAGTCCCAAATTATGAATGTTTAGGTAGTACATAAGGTATTGTCTTATATTTGTGGGTGTATTTGGACTGAATTGGATTGAGCACTTATATATCATTGTTCAGCCTTTGTCATGAACACCTTGCATATCGTTCAAAGTTTTTGCAACATCTTGAACTAACCGGTGAGTGACTTTGGTAAACAGTATGCAATCTTCGGCATATGTTAAATGACTGATTTTAGGGCTTCCTTTAAATATTTGAACACCCAACATCCTATTGTTGCTGGCTTTATGATCTAGCCAAGTAAACATATACTACTTAATGATGATAAATAAGTAAAGGGATAAAGGACATCCTTGTCTCAAACCTTTATTTTGAGCAAAGGCTGTTATTCTGAATATCATAATATTCTTGTTGAATTGGATGTTAATTCCATGTCACGTTTCTGGCCGTTCCCAATATCCTGAAAGTATTTCATAAAAGAAAAAAAAAAACTTCAAGTTCAGGTCATTTTTGGGTTATGTCAGTGTGGGATCACTAGGGGTTACGGTCATTTTCGAATTCGTGTTATACTGAATTGATTTAAGATTGGATTCGTTTTCAACCTTTTATTTATCAAATTGAGGATATGTGATAGTATTCTTTTCTCTCTCTGGCGGCAGCGCTAGGGTTTAATAGAAAAGCCTTCTTCGACGCTTGGTCTTCTCCGGCGTTTGTCAATCTTTTTCCCGGTTACTTTCTGATCATCTACATCGGCTTCATTGACATGGCTTTCAATTTGGAGGATATTGTTAGGCGTTGCGAGAGTCTCACCCTTACGGCCAGGGAGAAGGAGGGGATCACCGGATCTGCCGATGCGGAAAGCTTCAAATTCTCCCTTGTTGGAAAGATCCTTGCGCCTCGGAGGATCCCCCGCTCGGATGTGGCGGGATTGTTTCAGAGTATTTGGGCGATCCGTGGAGTCTTGACGACCAAGACTCTTGGTGAGAATATATTTTTGTTTCAGTTTGATAATGAGATTGATAAGGCTAGGGTTTTGGACACACAGCCCTGGCTTTTCGATAAGTATCTGCTTGTTATTCGTGAGCCCTTTCTCGACATGATTCCGGCTCAAATGGAATTTCATACCACCCTTTTCTGGGTCCTTGTCCATGATGTGCCGGAGGTATTCAGATCGCCGGAGACTGCGGTGGAAATCGGTAACAAGGTCGGGAAGTTTTTGGCTGTGGATAGGGATGCAGACGGCACCACGATCGGTCAGTTTTTACGTGTATTATGTGAAGTTGATATCACTAAGCCCCTACTTAGGGCACAGATGGATAAATTTGGTGATTCTGAGTTATGGGTAGCTTTCCAATATGAAAAGTTGCCGGATTTGTTTTGTTCTTTCTGTGGAGTTATTGGTCATATACATAAGGATTGTGACAGCCGTGCTTTGGCTTCGGCTGTTGATCGCATAAAGATTCATTATAGTGACTGGATGCGCGCTGATTTCAATACTTCCCCCTTTGCCGAGGAAGTGAGGAAGCCCATCCGGCTCGCAGCGGCGTGATCGTGGTCCTCTCCCGAGGTCATATCCTGCTAGATCGCCGCAACGCCGAGGAGATGGGATGCTCAGTTCTGATCTGGTGGCTACTTCAGGGGGTGTTTCTGACCCATTTTCTGCAGCTACTGGTACGGTTTCTACTGGTGTGGTGGGGACGGCTCGGGCCGCGGCTATTGGTGTGGTGGGGACGCCTGGAGCTGCAACTGTGGGTCGTAGGTCTGCTGATGGGGTTGCTAATGGGGCCGCGGCTACTGGAGTTGCTGCTGGGGCCTCGGTGGGCCCTGTTTTGGTCAGCTCTGTTCCGAGCGTGGGGACCGCGAGAGCCACTAGCTGTGCAGGTGTGCAAGCGAGGTCGCCCCTGGTCCGTGTAAGTGTGGCAGGGGGTCCACGAGGGCGGAGTCGCCGCTGATCCGTGCAAGTCTGGCAGCGGGGTCCACGAGGGGCAATTTGCAGGTTTTGGCGGTGGCCCAGCGAGAGTTTCTGACCCGTTTTCTGCAGGCGGGTCAGATTATTTGGTGAGTTCTGACCCGGTTCCTCCTTCCGGGTCTGATGTTTCCTCTGCAGGTGATTTTATTGGGCATTCTAAATTGAATCAGATTGGAGCAGCAGGTGGCCCTACTATGGTGCCAATTTCTAAGACTATCTCTACTCTAAAAGAGGGTCTCTTTATGGAATCTGACATGTCAGTGACAGGGAGCCCCTTGTTAGTGCATGAAAATGATATTTCTCCGCCGTCAATGCTTCAGGACGATATGGTCATGGAACAGGCTGACCCACTTGATCCTCTGCTTGTTGCCGTCCCGGTGGTCTTTAAAGCTCAGTGGAACGAATGGGATAAGAGGAAGGGGCGAGGTCGTGGCAGGGCTAATAGGGGTGCCAGACTGAGCCGTGGTGGACGTCACTCGGATGATAATATGGGTGATGGGCAGCTTTCAGGGAAGATGAAGCATGGGGATTCTTATGCCCCAGAGGTATTGGATGAGAACTTCTTGGTCATCACCAACAAGAAGGCAAAACCAAGTGGTGATAGTTCTTCTACGGGAGATCTCGGTTCGGGTACCGGTGCAGAAACTCTGGCAGAGACTGGCGAGGATGACCAGTCCTGCCAAGAAATATGAGTATCTTGAGTTGGAACTTTCGTGGGCTGGGAAGAGCTCGGGCAGTTCAGGAATTGCGCACGATGGTGCGGTTGAAGTCTTATATTTTTTTTTTTTATGTGAAACTAAGTCTTCTGTTTCTTTTATTGATACTTTGAAGTCGCAGTTAAATTATTTTGGTGTAGCTGTAGCATCGCAAGGTCGTTCTGGGGGTCTCGCTTTGCTATGGAATAAACAGTTTGATGTTGAATTGAAGTCATTTTCTTCTCGCTATATTGATGTCCATGCAACTTTATTTGGTCAACTTATCCGTGTTACTGGTATTTATGGAGAGCCCAATGTTTCACGACGTCGTCGGACTTGGGAGGCCTTTAAATTGCTATCTCCGGATCCTTCAGTCTCTAATACCCCATAGATTTGCCTCGGGGACTTTAATGAGGTTCTTTCTCAGACTGAATTCCAGGGGGCTCATCCTAGGGCGGAATGGCAGATTACATGTTTCAGAGATGCACTTGATCATTGCCATCTGTTTGATATGGGTTGTTCGGGCACCCTATTTACTTGGCACCGCCTTATCCGAGATTCGGATACTCAGAGGGGTCGTCTGGACAAAGCTGTTTGTAATTAACAGTTTTTGAATATTTTCCCGTGGTCTTCTGTGGCTTCGGTTCCCATGGTTTTCTCTGACCACACACTTCTCCACGTATCTCTAAGGCAACGGGATCCTCATGCTCATCGTCGGAGGAAGAAGCGAGGCTTTAGGTTTGAGGCTCACTGGTTAAATCGTCGGATTGCGAGAGGCTAGTGGAGCAATGTTGGGACTCCTCGGATCCATCCTTCTTGGATAAGCTGCAAAGTTGTAAGATAGGCCTTATGAACTGGAGCAAGGGCGCGTTCCCGATTATTCCGAAAAGGTTGGAGGAGCTAAAGAAGGAATTACATCGCCTACAGAGTGGGGTGATTTCGAGTGATGTACAAGAACAGATTGCTGCTGTTCGTTCGGAGTATGAGATGTTGCAAGAGGCCGATAATATTCGTTGGAAGCAAAGAGCGAAGCAGCACTGGTATCAGGAGGGTGATAAGAACACTAAGTTTTTCCACCGTTTTGCTACAAATCGCAGACACAGAAATCATATTTCAGGCCTAAAAGATGATCAACAAATCCTCAAAACAGATGATAATGATGTTCAGCGAATTATTATGGACTACTTTGGAGGTCTGTTCTCCTCTTCCATGCCCCCTCTTGATCTTATGGAGCAGTTTCTAATGAGATTACAGCCTAGAGTTAACCCGGATATGGCATCCAACTTGATTAGAGAGTATGGGGATGTGGAAGTTGCACGTGCTGTTAAGCAAATGCACTCCTATAAATCTCCGGGCCCGGATGGAATGAGCCCTGTTTTTTATCAGAAGTTCTGGAGGATTGTTGGTGAGGATGTCACTCGTTTTGTCTTGGATTTCTTGAACAATGGTATTTTTGAGCCCTCTACAAATTATACTCACATTGTCCTCATTCCGAAGGTAGAACAACTGGAGCATATCACCCAGTTCAGGCCAATTAGCTTGTGTAATGTGGTTTACAGGATTGCCTCGAAGGTAGTTGCCAACCGCCTAAAGCCTATAATGCAGTCCACTATTTCAGAATCTCAGTCTGCTTTTGTTCCGAGCCGACTCATCACAGACAATGTCCTTGTTGCACATGAAGTCCATCACACTATGAAGAAGAGAAGTCTTCCCAAGTTGGGTCATATGAGTATTAAGCTGGATATGAGCAAGGCTTTCGATCGAATTGAATGGAGTTTTGTGACCCGTACTCTTTCTTATATGGGATTTCCGGAGAGCTTTGTGAAGTTGGTGGAGCAATGTCTATCTACTGTGGCTTTCTCCTTTATCTTCAATGGAGGAGAGTTGGGTAATATCAAGCCCAATCGGGGCCTTAGACAAGGTGACCCTCTCTCACCTTATCTATTTATTATTTGCTCGGAGATTTTCTCTACATTGCTTACGGATCTAGAAAAGGCTGGAAAGATCAAAGGGTTAGGTGCTTCTAGGCATGGCCCTAAGATCTCCCATCTATTTTTTGCGAATGATACTCTGTTGTTTGGGGAAGCTACAGTGGAGGATGCTACCCATTTTAAATGGACGATCACCATTTTTGAGAGCATATCGGGGCAGCGTATCAACTATGACAAGTTAGGTATTCTCTTCAGCCCTAACACTTGTGAACCGATGAGGAGGAAGGTCTGTGATATCTTGAAGATCCCAGAATCCACCTCCCATGGGAAGTATCTTGGTTTGCCTTCTGAAATTGGGAAAAGTAAATCTGAAATCTTCCAGAGCATTAAGGATCGTATTCGGCATCGGATAGATGGGTGGAGTGAGAGGAACCTATCTAAGGCATGGAAGGATGTTCTCATCAAGTCTGTTCTACAAGCTATCCCCAGCTACTCTATGAGTTGCTTTCTTATCCCGAGTACTGTTCTCAATGACATAAAGGCCATGATTGGTAACTTTTGGTGGGGAGGTGATGAGGACAAGAGGAAGATGCATTGGGTGTCTTGGCCGAAGATGAACAGATCTAAGCAGAATGGTGGTCTGGGTTTCCGTGATTTGGAGTCTTTTAATTTAGCTTTGCTAGCAAAGCAAGCTTGGAGAATGCTCACGAATCCCTCTTCAGTTATCGCTCGAGTGTACACAGATAAGTACTTCCCTAACTCGCCTATTTTTCAGGCTCCTACTGGCTCTAGACCTTCATGTGCATGGAGGAGCATCTCTAGAGGAATCTAGGCTTTAAAACTGGGTTGCAGGAAGCATATTGGCACGGGTGAGAGTATCAGTATATGTCATGATCCTTGGCTTCCGAGTGCACAGTCTTTCTTTGTTACTTCCCCGAAACGTGTCCCGAGCAATCTACGTTTTGTCAGTGATCTTGTTGACCCGGACACCAGCTGGTGGAGGGATGACCTCTTAGATGCACATTTTGATTCTACTGATGCTGCACTAATAAGGACTATACCGTTGGGAAATCGGAATAGGAGGGACCTGTGGCGATGGCACTTTACTTCTTTTGTAAAGTTCACGGTCAAGTCAATTTATCATGTTTTGATAGAACAACCACGATATCTCCAGCACAACAATGTCCCATCCGCTACTCAAGCCGATTCTGTCTTTTGGAAGAAGCTTTGGAGCCTCCGAGTGCCGAACCGTGGACTACACTTCGCATGGAGACTTGTCACTGACTCGTTGCCTACTACAGAGAATCTTCGAAGGAGAACGCTCCAGGTTTCACCAACTTGCCGACTTTGTGGTGTAGCTAATGAATCTACAGCTCATCTGTTCTTCACCTGCCCGTATGCCCGTCATGTTCTTACCATTGCGGGGTTGTGGCCAGCAGTTTTAGCGGCTGAAAGGAGTAGGGGTGAGTTCTGGTTTCGCCAGTTTGTTCTAGCCAATGAAGCGGAGATGTCGGAGTTGCTGTTAATGCTTTGTGATGCAATATGGTCTCAGCGTAATAAGGAAGTGTTTGAGAATTGCCATCTTGACAGCTCAATTGTGCCGACCATGGTCACGGGTAATCTTTCGAGCTTCCATCGGGCTAACCACTGGCCTGAGCGAATTTCTTCGACATTGGAGGAAACTGCACTCCTTCGAGCCCCTGCAGATGTTCCAAGGGTTTTCTTCGACGCGGGATTAGGTCCTGGTTTCGCGGGACTGGGAGCAGTGGCTATAGATTCAGACGGTCATTTTGTTAGAGCTGTATCTAGGCGAATGCCTCTGGTCGGAAATCCCCTATTGGCCGAAGCTTATGCAGCCAGGGATGCCTGCAAACTAGCGGGGTCGATGTCTGTTTCTCCAATCCTAGTGGGAGACTGTTTGCCACTAATTCAGATGATTCGTGGGGATATTACATGCACATTGGAGGTTGAGGCTGTGGTTGAGGAAATCAGGAGCCAGATTCTCGATTATGGACTGAATTTCCCATTTTGGGTGCCGCGATTAGAAAATTCCACGGCTCACTTACTAGCTCATGTTGCTAAGTCGAGTTTTGATGTTTTTAATTCGTGGTCCTCTCCACCCCGTTTCTTGTATCAAACGATTCTGGACGTTTTCCAGGACTTTGAAATAATAACATGCTTTCCTTTCAAAATTTTTTTTTTTTTTATCAAATTGAGTTATTTATCAAATTGAGTTTTGTGTCAAATTCTGGTCTGGTCGGGTCGGGTCGGGTCGGGTCGGGTCAGAAACTTACCGCTCTTACCCCTTCTATAATTGAAGGACTTCCCTTCCCTCCTTCCTTGACCCCAAGTCCCACCTGAGAAAGCAGAACCACCACTGAAGTCTCTCGTCCGCCGGAGGCGGTGCGGCGTCTCTTCCAGTGTTCTGACAGTCTGCCTAATTCTTTTTATGGAAGTTTTGTCAAGCCTCTCATAGTTCGGTTTGGCCACTGAGTAACTCAAATTCAAAACATTCTGTAAACTGTATTTTCTTGCTTAAGTAGTAGTTTCCCAGACGTGTGTCTCTTGAATCTTACATGGTTTTATCAATTCAGACAAGAAGTTTGTTCCGTTACAATTTATGTGCAAGCATGCGGAGTGTGACCTGTTTTTGTTGCACAATTTCGGATATGCTGTCTACTTGTACTCACACTCATTATCTTGGAGCTTTAAGGTTATACACTAAACATTTTCAGACATCTTTGTCGAAAGGAAATGGGATCAGTGAATTCCTTCACAATATCACATTTAGGGATAATAAGTTCAGTATCTAGATGGAATTGTTTTAACGAGGTTAGAGTGAGGGACTTGGTGAAATCCCAGGCTAATTGGAGTGTTCGCAAATTATGTGTAGCTGGTTATCTGGGGAAATCTCAGACGAAGGTTACCGCATTATCGGGTTTCGAGGGATATAGTGCTCCTGAGAAGTTAGAGCCTTTGTGGGACGATGGATATGGAAGTCAGAGTGTGAAGGACTATTTAGAAATAGCAAAAGAGATGATTAAGTCTGATGATGATGATGGACCTAGGTGGTTTTGCCCCATTGAATGCGGAGTCCCTATAAAGGATTCTCCACTTCTTCTCTATTTACCTGGTAAAATCTTGATGTATAATCCTGGCAAGTGATCTTAATAGAAGGTTCCTCTTTTGTTATGAACTATGATGTTGTTGCCTTCAATTTGTAGGGTTGGATGGACTTGGACTGGGTCTCATTCTGCATCATAAAGCACTCGGGAAGTAAGTTTTCTTTGTCAACTGTTAGCAATTGATGTTTGCCTTCAAGCTATATTATGGTGATCAGATACCACTTAACAGAATCATTTGATGAATTGACCATCCTTTTCACGTCTGTGTTTCCGATGACTATAATTGTTGGAAATTTTTCATATTTACATTTTGTTAAGAATCGTGTTTTCTGCCATGGTATCTTTTGGTTTTCAATCTGGAAAATCTTAGTTGCCTATGACTTAATGAGGTTTACATGGATGCAGGGTTTTTCAAGTCCGGTGTATGCATATTCCAGTTAATGATCGCACACCATTTGAAGGTCTTCGATATACTCCTAGTTCTAAAAGTACAATCCAAGATAAATTGTTCTTATGGATCTAACGGAATTGCCTGCAGGACTAATGAAATTTGTTGAAGATGCAGTAAGGCTCGAGAATGCCTCTTCTTCAAAGAAGAAGCCAATATATTTGATCGGTGATTCGTTGGGTGCCTGCATTGCACTTTCAGTGGCTGCTCGAAATCCAACAATTGACCTGGTTCTTATATTGGTTAATCCAGGTCTTTTCCAACTCTACCTGCTCATAACTTTTGCATTTCGATCTTGCCATATTTATGTCATATCATGTGCTTCTCTTCTTGTCCTCCAGTTCAAAATTTCATGTTTTCTAATCATAAATGGATCTGTCTTGCAGCAACTTCTTATAGCCGTTCGAATCTTCAATACTTTCTACCAATGTTGGAGGCTTCACCTGATAAATTCCACACACTTATTCCTTACCTTTATGGCCTCAACTCAGGTAAATCCATAATGTTTTCTATGAATTCTTAGCAGCCTAAATATCTTGACTATCTATAATATCTAGTCTGCTTTAATCAGCACCCAGCCCGCTTCTATGACCTTGAATGCTACAGTTTTTACTGGCACTTTCTTTTTCACATCTACATTTGGTTATGAACCAGGAAACCCATTCAAAATGGCAATGGTAAGCACTGTGGGGATTTCACCTTTCGAAAAGGTGAAGCAGGCCTTCAACAGGCTCACTACTTTTCTGCCTCAAATTTCTGTGAGCGCACCAACCCAT
This sequence comes from Cruciata laevipes, assembly GCA_963678965.1. NCBI lineage: Eukaryota > Viridiplantae > Streptophyta > Magnoliopsida > Gentianales > Rubiaceae > Cruciata > Cruciata laevipes. Next base: position 19,539,088 of record OY787634.1, on the reverse strand, counting down.
ATTTTATTCATTCTTTCATGGCATAAACACTGTTGTCTTTTAATCTGTCTATTTTTCTTTCACACTTCATGATTAATGCCAACCAATGGCAATGTTCAGAGGAATTCTGCAACCTTGTGCAATTGAAAGATGCATAGAGTAGCAAAAGCACATAAATATGCAATGTGCACATACAAGAAAGTCGTGTGGACAATACTAAAAACCATTTTTTAAAACTGAACTGTCATTATCTTGGATGAAGTAGGATAGTTGTAAACCATAGACTATAGTAACATAATGTTGTAGTGGCTTTGTTATATTTTTGTCCCAGTGTTTGGTGTCTGGTGACAAAATCACAGTTTTGTGGGTTCGAATCTCACCAGTAATGGAGTGTTTTTTTATACCCTTAATGGCTCCCCATTATAACCTGCTTTACCGTTTTTAAGGACCTAGCGGACATGATTCCCATGGACTTCTACGTTTGGAAAGTGAAGATGCTTAAATCTGCTGCGGCTTATGCAAATTCCCATCTTCATGCTGTCAAAGCTCAAGTTCTTATCCTAGCAAGGTCTGCATCAAAAAATACATGTATTTTAGCTCAAATTTTCACCTCTTAGTAGTTATTCTTGAGTTCGAATTTCACCATATCAATTTAATGTATTGAGCTGTTTAAGTTTATAAAAATAGGGATACACCTGCACCAATCAAATGTTATACAGACCTTTTACGCATGATTTCCTTGGTAAAATGGGAGAGCATTTTGAAATTTCTGTTATATTTTGTTGTGCCAATCCAACATGAATCTTACAACTTTGTTTCTATTCTGAGCCATCAGTCCATCTCTTTGTTTTGGATTCCAGTAACAAGGATAACATGTTTCCAAGCCAAGATGAAGCCATAAGACTTTCGAAATTGCTTCAAAATTGCATAACTGGAAACTTCTCGAAACATGGCCATGCCCTTCTAATGGTACACTCTCTACTTCAAATGTATCCTAAATCTTGAATATTTCACTATCCTAGAATAATGTCTGTTGTTTATTTTACTGAGAATTTAACACTTTCTTTGGAAAAGCTAGTTGAATTGCCAAAGTGTGGACATCTTTAGAAATTAAAAACTAGTTGCCTTGCCAAATCGAGGCTATCTTTAGAAAATGTTGTTCTATAGACTGCCTATTGTTTGAAAGTTTATTCCTCTTGCTATGCTTTGATATCAAGAAATTACAATCGTATCAGGCAGACAGTCACACTTTGTATGCTTTCAGCTCCATATTGGCAAACAGTCTTCCTTCATTGCCAGCCCTGTACAAATCTCTAATAAACACGCACAATACTGTGTTCATTGGGAGATGTAGTTGTTAAGGACAAAGAATGTTGTCTGTCATAAATTTTTCATTACTGCTATGCTGAAAACATGTCAAAACGGGATGCTGACAAGTCGATCTTTCTATAATCTACCTGAACATTGTACTATTTATTCAGTATTTCTTGTGTTTCCACTTTCAAACACATTTTATCATGTTTTGAAGTTAAAATGTACAATGTTTTAGTAAAGGGAAAAAATGGCTTAAGTTAAAAAGTGGTTCCATATAACAAGGGTAAATGATGAAACATCATGGAAACTTGATTTCACCGTTAGTTTTTTTTTGATGAAATGTATGCTTCTGGTGTTCACGTGTTATAATGGATTGTACCAGGAGGATGGCTTTCGTCTGCTGTCAATTATAAAAAGTGCAGGGATTTTTCGGCGCAAGAACAGGATTGACATCGTCAGGGATTTTCTGCCTCCAAGTTTGACTGAATTCAAGCAAACCTTTGATTACAGGCTCGGGTACTTTTCTTTGCCTCTAAAGAAATAACACACTGTTTTTCAAATGTTTTTTTTCTTTTAAGAATACTGAAAGTGAATGAACGTAAATTTTTTGCTTTGCTTTCTGAGGAACTATTATTGATTTCCTTGGATGGCTAAAAATGCAGATGGTTTCGTGAACTCACGAGTCCTGTAATGTACTCAACTCTGGATGATGGAACCGTGGTTAGGGGCCTTGGGGGAGTCCCTAAACAAGGGCCAGTTCTGTATGTGGGTTATCACATGTTACTTGGAGCAGAAATTCATTCAATAATTGAATCTTTCTTGAAGGAGAAGAACATTCTTGTCCGTGGTTTGACACACCCTGAGATGTTTACAGAAAATTTCAAAATAATGTATGATGATTTATCCAATTTTGATGTGTTCAGAGTGTATGGTGGGATACCTGTCTCGGGTAGAAACCTGTTCAAATTATTCGAGGACAAATCACATGTTCTTCTCTATCCAGGTGGTATACGTGAGGCATTACATCGAAAGGTATGTATACTCACAATAAGATATCATGATAATCCTTTGCCTACGTAAGTTGAACAATTTCATGATTTAATGTTTTTTTGTTATGCAACAATTTTACTCGTAGTTTAGTCCAATTTTTTTCCCATATCCACGCAAACCTGTGAAGAATGTTAACTGCTTACACAAAAAAGGATTATGCTGTCCTGCAGAATGAATACTACAAATTATTCTGGCCTCAACAACCTGAATTTGTTAGAATGGCCATGAAGTTTGGGGTAACAATTGTGCCTTTTGGAGTTACTGGTGCAGACGACATCTTCGAGGTAAGCTTTCCCGTTTTTGTTTTTTTTTCAAGCTGAGAAAAGGTTGGTTGTTATTTTTTACTGCAATAGACACTATCATGGTCAGGAAAAAATAACAACTATGTCTTGTGTCCATTACTAAAACTTTAACAGGATTACAAACATGACTCTTTCTTTTACTTTATTTTCTGGGTATTTTGATGGTAGAATGCATTGTTCTGAATTCATGGTTACATCTACTTTTCAGTTATTTTTTGACTACAATGACCAAATGAGAATTCCATTTCTCGAGAATTCCATAAGAAATCGAAACCAGAGAGCCGTAAAGCTTAGGTAAATCAGTTTTGTGGCATTGTTTTATTTTGAGTCTAGTCCATTTCCCATCGTAACTTTGAATTCCATATGTTATCGAGATTCAGGAATCGAATAGACCTAGAAAGCGAAGAGCTGTCTCAGCAACATTTCCATGTTCCAGGCTTTTATATCAAGAAACCGGGTCGGTTTTATTATCTTTTTGGAAAACCAATTGAAACAAAAAACATGGTTGAGAATTGGAAGGATGAGCATGCTGCAAAGAAGTTGTATCTTGATATAAAATCCCAAGTAGAACAGCATTTAGCATATTTACTTGAGAAGCGGGAACAGGATCCGTTCAGGGATATATATGCAAGAGCGGCATATTGTGCCTTTACAAACTCCTCCACCGTTGATATTCCATCTTTCAATCCATGAAGGCATGCAGCCAGTCACTGATTATAATGAAAATAGTTAGATGACACAGAATTGTGTTTGTCGGGATGAAGTTCAAATCCTGATAGCTTCATTTCTCGGGATGGCGAATTGTGCTCCCTTTTGCCTTTCCTCATATCATGTAGATTATGAAACACATTTTGTTATGATTTCCAAGAAAAGTTTAGAAAATGAGTTTTTTACCTCATTTATTTTACTTACATATACTCTGAGTCTCTGATCATATCTATTGGAAAAACAATATTTACATAAGCTATCATAAAAGGTTATTATTGAATTATGATGGAGAGGTTGAAATATGAAAAATTATCATCTCAACTTTTTACCTATGAGGAACATCCCAATAGTAGCTATTTTGGCTAGATACATCTTTGTTAAAGAGCCTGATCAATGTCCTGAAATGGCTATTCTTAAATTTTCTTGGAACAAGATTGTTGAGCATAAATTCTAGGAGATTTCTGATCTAGTCATGGATAAATGCTCAAAAAAAAGTGGCACTGTATTGTCATTTCAGGTTTGAAATATATTCGTTTTTACAGCTAATCTTTTATCAAATATCCAATGTACGAAAACGTTATTCACACATTCATTCATTCAGTGGCTGAAGTACTTATTCTAACTTATCCACCTCTTGCTAAAATCAAATCCAGCACAGTAAACGAGTGTGTTGGCAGTTTCTCAATACACAGATTGCTGAAATGAATATGCTTAAATTTTCATGGAACAAGATTGTTGAGCATAAATTCTAGGAGACTTCTGATCTAAAAAAATGGCACTGTATTGGCCATTCAGGTTTGGAATATATTCATGGAATTTGTATTTATGAAATTGCCATGTATGAAAACCTTATTCACACATTCATTCATTCAGTGGTTGAAGTACTTATTCTAACTTATCCACCTCTACCTAAAATCAAATCCAGCACAGTAAAAGAGTGCTCAAGCAACAGTTTCTAGTGATGCACTATAAATAGAATGCAGGCTTGTTAGTAAAGAACCAAACCTTTCCTCAAATACACTCCTTCTTAGGCACAAACAAGCTACTTAGCTAGTCATCCACTCCATGAGTAAGCTCTATGGCAAGTACAGCGATATCGAACCCTACGCCGCCACAGGGTACGCAGACCAGGTTCGTCGCCCTGCCACGGTGGACCATGAAGGAAGGAAAAACCCCAACATGAGATACCAACCAGGCTATGTCATGACAACCGAAAGGGTTGTGGAGCATGTCACTCGCGCTCCGATCATCAGCATCGTGAGGCCAGCTGATCGCCCCTACTGGTCCAACTACGGAGCTGATGATAATGATCAGCCTGAAATGGACAACTATGGATATCCACAGCCTAACTACAGTCACCCTATGGAGAATTTCTTCACCAAGGTCCAAACCGAAATCAGCAAACCTCAGCCAGCAACGAAACTTCCTGGCCCTTTCACCTCCAACTGGCGAGCTCAGCCGAATAACCACTCAACAGCAAGACAGGAAGCTGAAGATTATCACCAGGTTCCGAAGAAGATCCAGAGTGTTCCAATCGGGAACCCTAGCCCGGGTGCAAACAAGTATAACCACTCAACAGCAAGACAGGAAGCTGAAGAACACCACCAGATTCCGAAGAAGATCCAGAGCGTTCCGAACAAGTACAACTTCTACGAGCGGCCTAACGAGGGCCCTGTCTTGCCTGCTCGGCCACTCAGCCGGCCGACAACCGACATCAATGAGGCCGTGGAGATGCTGACTGGAGGTATCGGGGCTCTTAACAGGCCAGCCATGGGAGGAGCCCCGAGGAGCAAACCCGGTGGCGATGACATGAAGGAGCAGAAAGGTTATGATAGGATGGATCAGAGTCACAGCCCCCAAAAGATGCATCATCAGGAGAAGCGTTTTGGAGTGGCGCCAAAAGAGGTAATCTCCTACTCCTCTGGCTCAGACTCGGACTCGGTTGATGGCGGTGAGGCTAGGAAGCAGTATGGAAAGCTTAAGCCTCAGCCGGTGCCGTTGCCGGAAAAGGCGTATAAAGGGCCAATTAACAGTGATGATCTGATCAGGAAGTATAATGGTGCCAAAGTTCCATGGTGAAAATTCAGCACAAACTAAGAATCTACTAAATGTAAACCATATAAATGGTTTAGTGGTGTGGTGTGTTTTTGTTTTCATTTTAACTTCGTCAGTTTGTTCTACTCTTGTTCTGCTGCATGCGTTATGAGCAGCCATATGGTCATGGTGTATGTATGCCAAATAACATCGTGTCAACGCTGCGTCGGCCTTTGCTATTCTGTTCCGGAATATTATATTTGCTCTGATTATGTTAGGTTTGACTTTTTTTAAAAGACTAAAATTGAACCAAATTATATATTTATGGCAATATCTTAGAAGTGACCAAAGCAGTAGGTGCTTAATTTGCAATTTCTGAAAATTATACAAACATACGCTCGTGAATGTGGGTGCCTAGCATCTACAATAAAAATATATAATCTAGATAAGTGACAAAAAATATAATTACAACTAAGGAGCAATAGTTGCAGTACTAACCACTTGGGTTAGCTCAAGTGGCCAAAAGATTTGCCTTGGTTAGAAGAGGTCCGGGGTTCAAACCCCTACTCCCCCAATTTGGGCTGGATGAGATTTCTCTCCTAGTCTTTCAAGTCTCCATCACCTCCAATCTGCAAGAGGTCACTTATCTGGAGAGAACCATGGATTCAATCCACGAAAATGTGTCACTTATGCTACTAAGCTAGTATTTGCTGAGATGAACAGGAACAAACCAAATGAAAGGATCCAAGAACAATAAGCATACGATCAGAGTCCAGTTCGTGGAAATACACTATTCTTTGATGCTGCAGAGAAGACATGTGTATGTTGGTGTATAATATCTCAGGATGGAGATTGGCTATGTGGAGAAACATATATCCAGTAAAGCATGTAGATCTTTCGTATTTTGGCTTAATAATGATGATATAGTTGCACTAATAGGAAATCACCATTCTTCAACACTATATTGGATTAAACGACAGTAGAATGTTGTTGCTCATACTTTAGCATAATTTCCAAAACATCATCGAGAATAAGTGTTCGTTGGGATACCATCCCACACTTTGTAACACCTCTCTTTAACTAATGAAATCCAATTTTATTTCAAAAAAAGGAGTAATTCAGTGGTCCTCCACAATGATCATTTCTTAAATATACAGGATTCAAATTTTATATGTAATATGATTCATGATTCAAAATATATTTTTCATAAATATGCTCATTCAAAATTTCTTAAATATACGTGATTCAAAATTTAAATATGTTAAATGCAAATCAAAAGTCTGGAGAGAAATAGGGAGCGAAGATTCAAATTTTTGGGGGGGGGAAATGCACACTCTATATGGTGTTTGCTACGGTAAAACACCAATTTTTCCGTTTCACTGTGCATCAAACCATAAATAGAGTGTACGGATTTGTCCAAAATATAGTGCAGGCACACCACCTATCTGTTGGATTTGGCGCACGGCCGGAGATGCTCATAGAAGCACCATTGTAGATGTTCTTAACTAATACATGGTGGAGACGGGAGAGACATATTCTCTAGAAATGAGCTTTTAAAATATCAAAATTTAAAATTACTAATAAGTTCAAGAGTACATGACCTAAATAAGTGTCTAAAATAGTTAATTATTTGTTTAAAAAGTAATAAAACTCTTAGAAATATGTCTTTATGAATTTGGAAACAATGAAAAGTAAATTGAATAGTTGACTAATTTTCAAATGTTATTAATCATTAGTTTAAGCAAATATTTTGCGAAAAGAATTAAATTAAATGGAATGAGAAAATAATTAAATTAAATGGAATGAACTTAGGCCCTGTTTACTAGAGCTTATTTCTTGATGTACTGAACTGAACTGAACTGAACTGAACTGAATTGAACTGAACTGAACTGAACTGAACTGAAGTAAAAAATGATGTATTGAAAAATGGAATCAACATGACTGAATTAACCTGAATTTCATCAAATTACATTTTCACTGAACTGGACTGAATTGAACTGAACTGGACTGATCTACAGATAAGCTCTAGTAAACAGGGCCTTAGTAGATCAAATTTAATAGTTGAAAATATTATGGATTGAATTTAAAATGGAGGAAACTTGGTGGACTATTCCCCAATTTCTCTGGGCATACCTTGCGTGCACTCCTTGTGTTCAACATGTTCCACAATTAGCAAAATTAAAGATTTGGCATCATACGCCGACAGTGAACTAGTCTACGCTTACATTATTGGTTTCTATTTTGCTACCGAATATTCAAATCCTCAAGCAACTCCAAAAGGAAGAGCAAACCCGTCCAAATATCTTGGAGCCGTGTCTGATGAATCCGTGCTCTGCTTGTTGTTGAAGGTAACTAATAAAAAACACTAATTTGTAGCATTTAATCTTGATTCTATAAATCTAGAACAATTTGGATTATCACCGAGAGAACAGTGAGCTGGGGTAAACTCAGGAGAAGGTAGATCTTGATCCAGAACTTGTTTTTGCTTTCAGTCCCTTTTATCAGTTAGCTATTTTCCTGTAATTACTTTGGTATTAAATCGAGAATTGACAAGATGCTCTCGTCGGATAGACTGCTAAAGATGTCAAATTTTGTGGGATAAACCAACTAGCAAATTCAATTAGTATTCTCTCGTTTTCCTAATTTCTGTATTAATGTAATTGTTCATTGATACTGAGAAGTCTGAGAAGGTATTATGGGTGTATTAACTATGAACAAGAAAAGCTACAGACTTTGAGTAGTACGTGTAGGCTAATCAGGGCATAATTATTATTTTGCTCAGAGTCTTAGATATGTGTAGTATCTGTCTTCTTTTCCTTCTACCATCCTGAATTCAGAGAATAGTAGTTGTACCATATAATGAGTGAACATTATATTCCCAGTCTTTTATAAATAGATGAAAAAGAAAGGTTGCTGCAAGTCTTAAATTATCTATGTCAAGGGTAATTAGCCTGGAGTAATAATTCAAAATATTTATATTGCAGACTACATAGAGAAAACTCTTACGAAGCTTGCGGATTAGGGGTGAGTGTCTTCACCTTTCAAAAATAAAATAAATATATTTTTAAAACTGCCATGCCTATGTGTATATTGGTTATACTACTGGTACTTTACAAATAAATGTACTGTATGGTGTTCAGGTTGTTTAACTTGTTTTGAAATGTGAATGTTTGCTACTTTGACTACTTGTATGATACATCTCATTTAAGTGGTGTTGAGATGAGGCTGGATATATTTCTTTCCTTTCTTTACTGGGCTGGCTGAAAATAAAATGGATAGAATGCTAAAACTAGCTTGAGATACAACTGTGTACCTTAACAGATAGCTAGATATGTAGGGATTGTTACTGAACTCTTATTGCATGTTGGTTGCCTGTGTTGTGAAATTTTGAATCTTGTATGAGAATATGTGGTGGAGATAAATGGCGTGGCAGGTGGATTTAAATCCTGCGGTGGAGTTATTTGGCGTGGCAGGTGGGTATTAAATCCTGCGGTAGAAGTATTTGGCGTGACAGGTGGATTAAAAGCCAGTGGTGTAGATAAAACGCGTGGCAGGTGGGTTTTAAATCCTTCTGTAGAAGTATTTGGCGTGGCAGGTGGATTAAAAGCCTGTGGTGTAGATAAATGGCGTGACAGGTGGATTTAAATCATGTGGTGGAGTTATTTGGCGTGACAGGTGGATTAAAATCCTGTGGTGGAGTTATTTGGCGTGACAGGTGGGTTTTAAATCCTGCGGTAGAAGTATTTGGCGTGACAGGTGGATTAAAAGCCTGTGGTGTAGATAAATGGCGTGGCAGGTGGATTTAAATCCTGTGGTGGAGTTATTTGGCGTGACAGGTGGATTAAAATCCTGTGTATATGTGTTCTTATTTGAATCTATCTTGTCAGTTGCTTTGCAATACGATGAGTATCTTGTTTGCACCACCAGGGTGTGTCTTGGCTAACAGAGATAACCCTGGGGACTTTATGAACTTATAACTTTGTGTGACAGTTGCTTGGAAATTAAATACTCTGGTGGAAATTTAATACTTCTGCTACTGGTATTTCTCTAGTTGTTGATAAATTGTGTGACTGGCATTTCTCTAATTGTTGATGAATTGTGTTATCCACCTCAACGTGTATGCTTCCAATGAAAAACAAAATGATGGAATTGAAATAATCCTACCTTGTTTTGAATTATGATCTGCAGCTGAACTTGGTGATCCATTATGTGGTTATGAAATGGTTGAATACAAATAATAATGTGGTTAGGCTTAGACATGAGCTATGTTATAACTTTAAGTGTCTAAGAGTGATGTCTTGTATTTAATGTTGTTGAGGATGCCACTGAGCGTAAGCTCATTTGTGTGTTTATGTGTGGCATGGCAGATATCGGTCGATGTGGTTAAGCTATGGTGGGAGTGGGAACAATGTGATGTCTAGTTACATATCCTCCACAATAATGTAAATGAACCTATGTAATTTACAGTTCTAAATAAGGCCTGTGCGCCACCTTTTGAACTTTTGTGTTATATTTTATTTCAACCTGGGTTATTACCTATGTAATAATAATATGATCACTTCTGTATTATGTTTCTGAACTCTGTACTCGTGTTTGAGTCCTGGTGCGCGTTCGGTTCGACTCATTATGGTCAATGGGTCGTACTGGGGCGTCACAGATATGTTTTTGATTTGAAGAAAATTTACATGTTGGTATTCGCTTGCATGATTATGCTGATTATATTAGCTCTTTAGGTTGATTATTTGTTATTGATTTTGTTTATCAAATGGTTTGGTGTTTGATAATGAAAAATAGATCAAAGTTATAATATGGAATCAAGTTCAATTCCTCCTTGGTTTTCAAATTTACTTGTATTTTTTGGAGATCAGGATAAATAGATCAAAGTTAAAATGATATGGAATGAAGTTTCATTCCTCCTCGTTTTCAAATTTACTTGTATTTTTGGGACACAATAACAGTAAAGGTTATGTTTGCTTTACCTGTAGATTACTCATTCTCCTTGAACATTTCAGAAGCTACCGAGTATGGATATCATCTGTTGCAATGCCACATATTGCCAGTCTGTTGTTGAATTCAGTGAACGTGCTCTTGGAAGCTGCCTGAATCAGAGTTCGTCCAATTGCATCAACAAAAAGTTGAAACCTGCATTTTGTGGATCACAACCTAAATTTCTTCAAGTTTCTAATATAGATCAACCAAGATTGAGGAGGCTTGAGAAAAATCTCAAATATAGAATACGAAGTGCTCCAAAAGGATTTGAGCATGGTGATCCTGCTGGTATCTTAAGTGAAACTATTGATCCTTATTTATTAGATGGTAAGAAAGGTGTTCACGACAAAACTATTCCTAAAGTCTTGCTTCCAAGTTTACCAGACGAAAGCATAGGAGAATCTGCTGCTTCAATTACTAGTGGCTCCTGGGAATGGAAACCAAAACTGAGTGTTTACTATGAAAAAGCAGGATGTGACAATGTTGATTCTCCACCAGTTCTATTTCTTCCTGGTTTTGGTGTTGGTTCCTTTCACTATGAAAAACAATTGAAGGATCTTGGTCGTGACTTTAGAGTGTTGGCACTGGATTTTCTTGGGCAGGGGCTGTCGTTACCCCATGAAGATCCAACTTGGCTGACTAAGAATGGTGAAAATCTGAAACCAGATGAGGAGAACTCTTTATGGGGTTTCGGGGATGAGACTGAACCTTGGGCAGAAGAGCTTGTCTATTCAGCTGATTTATGGAAAGATCAAGTCCATTACTTCATAAAAGAGGTAGTTTACGAGCTCATTTAACTGTTATGTTCATATATACTTTTGTACATTATAAGATAGTGCATCATGCAGTTGCTGTTGTATTGGTAATTGTAAAGTATGGGCTCTTTCTTTTTGCGTAGTGCTAATGTGATGATTCAATATTAACACTCCTGTTTGGAGCATACATTTGTTGGTTAGATGAAAGTAGGAACCATTAACTTGTGGATAATTTGGAGCGTCAAATAATCATTTTTAAAACGATTCAAAATTCAGTTGGCTTGGCTTTGTCAATTTACTTAATTGAAGGAGGTTTTGATGTGATGGAAAAGTAAAACTTGTGTTTCAAATGTTGTCTGTTAAGAAAGTAATTCATTCAGCTTCCAGATATTTATTCATCTCCATTTTGCTGTTCTGGATGAATCTGTATTATTATCAGTGTCATTAGGAAAATTACATTCTAACACTTGTTTAGCCAAGGGGTTTTAAAAATTTAGTCACGTACTACTTCTTGTAAGTGTCACTTGATGGAAAAAAACTCGTTTCATGATGCAACAGGTCATCAAAGAACCAGTTTATCTGGTTGGAAACTCACTTGGAGGATATATAGCTGTCTACCTTGCAGCTTGCTACCCTGATTTGGTGAAAGGTGTAACCTTGCTAAATGCAACACCTTTCTGGGGATTTCTTCCTAATCCTGTAAAATCTCCGAGGTTGTCAAGTATATTTCCTTGGGCTGGGACATTCCCCATTCCTACCAGGGTTCGAAGTCTTATGGAAATTGTGTAAGTTCTCTGGCATTCTGTCATCAGATATTTAAATTTTGTGTATTGATACAACTAATTCTTCAATGTAATTCTTCGGGTAAATCAATATGCCTAGTATCATCCTCTTTATTTTAGCTTATTAATCTGTTTCACTGTTGTTATTACTGAAAATTGGTTGGACTTACCTGATGATCCATTATTCAATATGATTTTAGATGGCAGAAAATCAGTGATCCTGAAAGTATTGCGGGGATACTTAAGCAGGTATATGCTGACCACTCAACAGATGTTGATAAGGTGTTTTCCAGTATACTGAACATCACAAAGCATCCAGGTGCTGCTGCATCATTCGCCTCAATCATGTTTGCCCCCACAGGACAATTAACTTTTAAGGAGGCTTTATCTAGGTACTTTGATTCTATATTTTTGCAATTGAACTCGTAGGTTCGGGAATCTGCTTCTCTCACCATTTTGTTCTGGAACTCTTTCATATACTGGTATTTGATAATGCAGGTGTGGAATGAGTGACATACCTGTCTGCCTCATGTATGGAAGAGAAGATCCTTGGGTGACACCTGTCTGGGGTTTAAGAGTGAAAAACCAACTGCCTGAAGCTCCATACTATGAGATGAGCCCGGCCGGTCATTGCCCTCATGATGAGATTCCAGAGGTACCAAATTCATGCTTTCGCTGCTTCGTTATTGAAATAATTAGTACTACAGATCAATAATAATAATTTGATCATGTATTATGCGTGTCACATCAGGTAGTGAATTTTTTATTGCGGGGATGGATCAGAAATGTGGAGTCTCAAGGCTCAGTTGCATTACCCCTGCTTGATTCCCCAGAGGATTTTCTCTATGATTTTGCCAAAGACGCTGTATTTGTTAGAAAAGGCTCAAAAAGATCAGCCACGGTCAAGTTTTATGGATCGAGAGCATCTTTCTGGGCAAGGGTAGTCTCTTTGATCACATCACAGTTTAGAAGTGTAAAACAGTAACACGATCATAGTTCCAGGCGGGAAGGTCTGAGGATTACCTTCCCTTTAGATGTATATAGTTGTAAAAATGTGTTAGGGTTGTTCTATACAAATGTGATGTGGACATTTTTCATTGGTTTGATAACAAGTGCCTACTAGAAAAATTAAACAGTAAAAGACGCTACAGCTTTGTCAATTTTCACTCAACTCTTAAGCGAATCCCAGCTTTCTCATTCGTGTTAACAGAGCACAAGCCCAAACTCAATCCCTCCAGCTTTGTCATTCTGAATAATCATGATCAACACGTAAAAGAATAGTCTTGAAAGTGAGAGAATTATGCATGAAATTGAGCTCGGTTTAGTTTATGAATTTTGACTAAACTTTCCGTCATCAATTATCCAATAGAAACGTAACACATGTAGAATTATATTTTAAAGTAATTCTACTTTAAGTAAATCTAGTATTCAATTTCTTACACAAATTAATTGAACGATCAAAGATGTAATAAATCAACGATTCTAGATTATTGACTGAAGATTCAGTTAAAATATTAAAACAGCCCTGAGGAGATATGCAATAGTACAATGAATATTGATAATGCTTAACATGTAAAAAATCGGATTTGTAAATGAGAAGATCAACATTTGTATCTAGTCTCAACGGATAAGCTTTTGACTTAAAACACATGATAAAAAATGCCATGATTTTGTTTGGCATTTTGATATTTCTTTCTTTTTATTCGTCCATGATTTACGTTAAGCTTCTGTTTCACTTATTGTGTTTCTTCCATGGTTTCTCCCTGTTTGACGATTCTCTGCCTTGGGGAGTATTCTACTGTTTTCCTTTTTGTTATTTGAACAGCGCATCCAACTTCATAAATATATAATAATTCAGAAGTAAATTTCTTCTCTAGGTAATTTTACTGTTACTTTTTATAGGTAATTGCTATTTAATGGCCTATCACGTACAGAGCTGATGCAAAAAATATAATGGCCTTTTTATAAATATAATTCTCAGTTTTTATATATGTGGCTTCTCTTTTTGTAGCAAAAGCAACAAGAGAGGGCCTTGATGGTGATCGGAATATTAAAACTGAGAATTATCCCGTCAACCCCATAATTAAGGATTATGAACTCATGATTGATTTGATTATTAAAATGGATATTATAGGATTGAATTGAAATGTTGTATTCTATAAATAGATCAGTAACCAATTAGCGGCGAAAGCAGGTAAATGGAAATAATATCAAGAAATGATATAACAATATGATAAATATATAATCTTTCTTAAATTACATGCAGGGAGGAAGGGAAGAAGAATATTCACTATCAGCTGCATTGATTAACGAAATAATTAAGAAGATATTGATTACCATTACTAAACCTATTCATATTAATATGCACAACGAAAACCTGCTTATGGATCGACGATCTAAAACCATCCTCTAAGGAGAAGAAGAAGAACTAAAACATGGGTTCTGTATTTTGCAATTTCTGGACTGTCATTGCAGTTTTAGTTTTGAGTTTGATCTGCAAAAACTGCGATGCATATGCAAATACACAACCCAAAGTTTTCAACGTCAAGAGATATGGCGCAAGACCTGATTTATACGACAACAGCAAGGTAGATTTCTTGTATATATATATATATACACTTGTGTTTTTTTTCAATTTCGATTTCAGTAAATGATTTATGATTTGTTGAAGGAATTTATGAGCGCGTGGAATGCAGCATGCCGATCCAGAGGGAGGAACAGAATCGTGATACCCAGAGGGGTGTACAGGCTGAAGTCGGTGACGTTCATAGGGCCTTGCAAGGGAGAGATTGCTTTCGTCGTCAAGGGCACTTTGAAGGCCCCAACTGATCGCAACTATTTCGTTACTGACACGTGGATTGCTTTCCGGTATGTCGACCGGTTAACGGTCACCGGCGGCGGTTATCTCGACGGACAAGGCCCCTACGGCTGGAAGCTTAACGACTGTCAAACCAACTCCAAGTGCGTCACCCTCCCCTCGGTATGTCACTCTGTTTTTTCCGAAATCTCAACATGTTTTTGTTGAAACCGAGTTTGATTGTTGATTGTTGCTTTGCTCTACAGTCGTTGAGGTTTGAGTTCGTGACGAATTCGAGAATTCGGCGCATTAAATCTGTGAACAGCAAGAAGCAGCACATTAGTCTGTTCGCGTGCAAGAACATTGACATCAGCTATGTCAGGATCACGGCGCCGGATGAAAGCCCCAACACCGACGGCATCCACATCGGCAACTCGCAGAACGTGAAGATCTCGAAGAGCGTCATCGGCACCGGAGACGACTGCATAGCCATGATCTCCGGGAGCCAGAACATCCATATTTCCGAGGTCCTGTGCGGGCCCGGCCACGGGATCAGCATCGGGAGCCTCGGCCGAGGGGGCTGGACCGACCCCGTCAGGGGCATCACCGTCGTCAACAGCACGATCAGGAACACGCAGAACGGCCTGAGGATCAAAACCTTTTCTCCGTCAGATTCGAGCGTTGCTGAGGACATCCATTTTGAGCATATTAGGATGGAGAATGTCAATAATCCGATCTTCATTGATCAGGATTATTGCCCCTCTTGCGGCTCTCGTCAGGTACGTCTACGTCACGTGGCATTGTTTTATAATAAAAAAACTCTTGTTCATTTCGAAATTCTCAAGAATCTTTTGTTGTGTTGTTTAGATGGGTACTTCGCAGTCGAGAGTTGCGATAAGAAATGCAACATTCAGGAACATTTGGGGTACATCGAGCTCGAAGGTGGCAATGTCATTGCAGTGCAGCAAGGTGATACCGTGCAAGGATGTGAATCTTGTGAACATAAACTTGGTTTACAAAGGGAGTCTCGGCGGCCGCGCTGCTTCAGCCTGCTACAATGTTCAAGGAAAAGCCTATGGCATTCAGTCCCCTTCTGGCTGCCTATAACTCTTTCATACAGGACTTTGTGAATTGTTTTTTTAGTTTTGCTCATGAGAATTACTTTTGAATTTGGATTTGTTTTAGGTGTGATGGAGTGTAGAGTTGATCTTACCTATTAAGTGTTTGATGAATGTGGTTATAATGTTGGTGTGCTGTTTCCCCCACATTTCTTGTTCAAGTTTTTAATAGAACTTTGCAGACACATGTCATCTTTTGAGCTATTCTTATCAAGTTAGATAGAGCACACGTTTCATGAAAGAACTTGTTCTTCTGATGGATGGATTACAAGAAAGGCAGCAGAATCAATTGCCAGCGACTATGCAAAGTTAGACACAGGTTTAAGACCATCAATATATCCCTTGGGTTGCAAAGATATGCAATTCAAACTCCACACTTCCGGTTAAAAATCAAGCAGGATCTATTTATGGTTAAAACACACAAAATATTTAGCTGTTGAAAAATATTACAAACCTGCACAAATACCACCCAACCCAAGAGAGATCACTGTTGAATTCTAACAGTTGGAAATGAAGTAAAATGAGCTGTTCCTGGGTCACATAATTGTACAAGTGATAATCCAAGAAAGATCAGCAGGAACAAAATATTTAAGAAAGTAAAAAAGAAAATTTTGTAATTTAGCTATCTCCCTACATATATACTAGTATAATATGCAAATCTACAACCCTTAAGTTAAGCATCCTGAAATTACTTCACATACATAACAATAATAAGCAATTAAGAACCAAACACAATTACCAAGCTTCTACATTCAGCTCGAAAAACTAAGCATAATGCTTTAGACCAACTAGACAGAAGAACCGAGCAGAAAAAATAGCTTTAGGAATCAGAAATCTACAGGTACACCTTCCCCATTGCTGCAGAGCTTTCATGACATGCAACAACCCACAAACCTTTAGGCAAGAATAACCAAGCCAAGTTAATTAAAAAACTAGCAACAACCTAAAAATTTTGACCAGTGAGAATTGATAGAGAGAAGCCAACGTTGAAGCATGTTAAGATTTACAAGTGTGGTAGCAGATTCAACTCCATTTATATCTTAATTGCAAAGAAATTTATTAGAGTTAGCACAAACTTTTGACAAGTGTTCAGACTATAATACTAGTACCCTTTTGCCTAGCAAGCCATCTTAGGACATCACTTTCTCATTGTCTCAACAAGGAATTTGCAGGAAAATCTTCACCGGCAGATTCACACCTAACAAAGGCAAATGGAATAAAGCTAACCCTATCTAAATCTATACAGAAACATCGAGGCATCTGTATTTGTGGTAAAACGAAAGTAAAAAAACTAGACTCCTCTCATTCCAATAGCATACTCTTGCCAGTTGCCCCTAACAGAGAAATCTCCTTAAAATATCTTTTCTTGATTACGATAACTAAGTGATTATACAAAAACAAATATAGACAGTCAATAGACACACTAACCTGGATACTCAAACAATCCAAATCAATTACAACTGTTCAAGAGCCACAAAAAGGAAATGCGTACCCGAATACAGCGAACCCAAGAAGCAGCACATACCAACAATACTTCAACCCAAACAGAGATTGATTACCCAAAACCACCATCACCCAGAAAACCAAAGCATCAAAAGATAGAACCCAGTAAAGAAAAACTCAAGTAACCAACAAATATTCTTCTAACTCTCTCCATCTTTCTTGACCTCCTGCGAGTCAATAGGGATAACGTCTCTTTAGCTTCCAAATTAATAAATGACCTAGGTGACTTGTCTCGAAATGACACAAAATAACTCCTTGAATCCATTTCTTTAGCTTCTACAGACTTGACAGTCAAATCAATAAAATCATTTCACCATTGCCAAACCTTCAATCTATTGCCAAATTCAGTTGCACCCAGCAAAGAAAAGCTCAAAACCAACAAATAGCTAGGAAGGAAAATATAATAGGAGATTGCTTTCTCATTACCTCAATATGGACACGAATACTAGAAAATAGTTGGATAGTACCAAACTGGAGAGGGCTTCACTTTAATTAGGTAAAAACTAAGAGAACCGAGCCTTCGTCGGTCTGTCTGCTTTCTGCCATCTTGCAGGACAATCTTCACTGGAAGATTCACACCGAAAAAAGGCAAACGGAATGAGGCTAACCCTATAATATCTATAAAGAATCATCGAGGCACCTGTATTTTTAGTAAAGTGAAAGTAAAAAAAAATACTCCTTTCATTTCACCAAATGCCCCTATCAGAGAAATGCCCTTAAAGTAGCTTTCCTTGATTGCGATAATCAATTGATTATACAAGAACAAAAAAAGACAGTCATTAGACACACTAACCTGGATACTCAAACAATCCAAAATATTTACAATTCAAGAGCCATAAAAAGGAAATGCATACTCGAATACAGTAAACCCAAGAAGCAGCACAGAATAACAATACTTCAACCCAAACAGAGATTACCCAAAACCAACAGTACCCAGAAAAGCAAAGCATCAGAAGATAGTACCCAGCAAAGAAGAACTCGGGTAACCAACAAACAGCAAGGGAAGGAAAATAAAAGGGCAAGAGAGCGAGGTCTTACCAAGCAAATGAAAGGAGATTAGTTGAAAGTGTTCTGCACCAGGAAGTCAAGATTAAGAGTAATGTTTTAACCAGAGACCAGAGATGTAATAAGGGGTTTTATTTATCAAACAGTTTTGTGTACATTCGGAATTTCCTAATATAACAAACTAATATCCTAAACTAGGACTGATTTCCATGATTCCAAGGCGATCCTGGTCTCCTCAATCTGAATGTTCTCCTTTTCCTTTGTTTGGTGGAACCAAGTCTTTTCTCTCATGTCAACAGTATTAATAATTTAAAATATTATTTTGGGTACAAATAGTCCTGATTTTTTTGCTGCTTTATTAATTTATAAATATTGACAATTATTTTCTGAATGTTCAAGTTTCCAAAAACTTGAATACCATGCTCCCACTTGAAACATGCTCATGTACTACGCAAACATATTCGGAATACCATGAATGCACTATATTTTGGACAGATCCTAACTCCTTGCAATAAATGAATCAACTTCTATGGGCAAGAAGGTAAAGGAACTTGGATCTGAATTCTTACAATTTCAGCAGAAAACTAAGGTGATCATATTAAGTTTTCAGAATCCTCAAGTGTGTTCCAACTTCCAATCTCCTTTACTGTAAATTGTAATACTCACCAAAATTACTATTTTATGCAAACTATTTTCAAGATGTGTAATCAATTTTAATGTAATAATAATCCGCAAAGAATACTGTAAGGATACATGTTTTGATAAAACTGCACCAGTATCTTCCATAAAACATAACACTCGCCAATTTAGATGGAAAAATTCAAAAAAAACTCCACGCAAACAATAATATTGGGAGGAGCTCTAAATGGTTATACACCAACAGTTCAGACCAGGTTATATTCTTAAAACATCAACTTCCATTAGATGAGCATAAGTCTGAACAGAGAAGAATTGAATATCAGCATTAAGCAAGAACCTTGTGTGCAGCATGAAAAGCCAAATAACCAACAATTGTATTACTTGCAACTCAATATTATGAAATAACATCTCATGATCACACATATATATTTGTAATACCATGAATGCACTACGCTGAGCTTATAAAACCCCAGGCTAGCTAACACTTTCCTGGACAGACCCTTACTCCTTTTATTAAATGAATCGACTTCTACAGGCAAGAAGGTAAAGGAACTCGGATTGGTCATATTAAGTATTCTGAATCCTCAAGTGTGTTCCGACTTCCGATCCCCTTTACTATTATACTCACCAGACTTACCATTTTATGCAAACTAATTTCAAGATATATGAGAAGCTTCAATGTAATTGTAATCTACAAAAGACTATATAGATAGATATAATGATACAATGATAAAACTTCACCAGTTACTTCCATAAAACAAAACATTAACCAATTTAGATGGAAAAGTAAAAAAACAAACACACAAACAATAATATTTGGATGAGTCTCTGAATGGTTATAGTACAACAATCTCAAGCAATTGGAAGTGTACAATCTTGAGTTGTGATTATTTAAATTACAAGTCACCAAAACATATGCATCAAGCGAAAACCTATGCACTCAAAAACGTCCTGAGCCCTATATAATGGAATATAAGAAGGAACTTACATCACTGTATTTTTTTACCAGAGCCCTAAATGATAAAATAAAAACCATTAATTTTCATTTCTATGAAGATAAGAATATTCTAACTCCATGAAAATATAAACTCACCGCACTTCTATCTTTCTCCATTATTGAGGAGACAAAGCACGTTTTCTTTCTACAAGACCACCGAGATTTTAGATGACCCCTGAAAACGCCAAGTGCTTGAGCTGAAAACAACGACCAAATATATCTTCAGAATAACACAAGGGACTCCAACATATAATCTGCAATGATTTAAATGGAATTAAATTTAGGAGCAAACAGATTCTTGACCCAAAAGACATAAACTATTTATCATAATAACTGGAAAATAGCATAATTAGCACATAAGTTGTTATTTTTGCTAGCGTTAACCATGTAAAGCTGCAACTCACCATTCTAACCAATCTGAAAGTGCCTCTGTTAAAACCTGAATGGCCCCATTTCAATCTAGGGACAGGACATTTTTAAGCCTCAAATCTTGGTTGAAGATTGTTGGATTCATGTAGCACTCAAATTAATAATAGCAGTATCTAGAGAATGCAGAAAAATTCTTCTAAGCCGGCTAGGACTTCTCCAGCCGAAACCAATATCAAGCACATTTAAGCACAACCTTAAGAAGAAAGAAAAGCAGAACACAACACAAGATAGAGAACATACCTTCAGCTAGTGAGTCCAGGTTGGCACCTTCCTTTGATCGAACTTGCTGTCCTGAGTATATCCCATTTGCAGCAGCAGATTCATTACTTGCCCCTCCTCCACTACTGCCCCCAGCCTGAGGGATATCCAATCCTCGGTCTGGATACCATTGGACAAATTGGTCCTATTCCTAAATTCTGACTATATGGATGCATCTGTCGGTTTCGTAGGGAGGAAAATTTGGAGTGACAGATCATTTCTACTGAAGCCCAATGGATTGTGAACCAAACCTTCACTGATAGAGTGGTGTAGAAGACTCAGGAACAAGAGCAACAGATCTCATTGCAGCCTCCCCAGCCAGAAAATAGCAATTGATTGACGAGGGACAGGCCATAGAACCTGACGGCATATCAACTAAGGCATCAGATACGTCCCCATCTGAACCGAATAACTGGATTCCAGTGTCACCCCCAGAAGGATATAGACACACAGCATCGAATCATCTTCACTATTGTATGGAGGGCATGAACTAACTCCAGCATTGAGGACAGGATCTACAAGATAGGATTCAGTAATTTCCATGTGAGCCAACTGAGTATGACACTCCACCATCTGTCCGGTGATTATTGTAAGCAGGACCAAATGATATAATGGGTTCATTATCTTCCTCGAGTCACTGAGGAGAATAATTTCAGCATCCCCTAGCACTGTTGATGGATTCCGATCACTGTAGCCGTTTGGTCAATGTGTAGAGATATTGATTCAAGGTCATGCCCATTGGCGGTTGAGTAGTCAATATTTATAGTACCATCTTGGTTTACGCTGCCATCTCCACCGTCTTTCCCACTGCCAGTAGCACTGCTGCTCATGGGAATGACAAGTGGTCTTTGGTAGAACTCTTGCTGCTGCACTTTATCTCCTGATGAATATGTCTGCATGTCATCTGGCTTACTGATGTCCCAGATACCAAGTCTATTCTTCTTCATTCCAATCTTCAGACCAGCATGGCCATCAGAATCACCTTCCTGTTTAAACTTTAACCTGCTTAAGAATATCTGGTTTTGGTTTGGACTCTACTCCCAGAGACACGCAAAGAGAGCCATCAGGTGCATGCCACAGTGCAAGTTCCTCAAGAGCCCTTCTATCCCCATCTGACTTTGCACGCCATGAGCCATCCGGCTTAACTTCAATCTCATTCACATCTTCCCCAAGACTCCGCAGCTTATACCCAAAATAGTAGTAACATATATCAGAGGTGGAAAAATCAAACGATGTTTAGTGTAATATAAATAACAGTATTACCAGTATTACCTTAGCCGTGATGTGATTGAAGTATGGGTCTATGATGATATTGTCTAAGCAATAATTCGTGAGACAAACAGGACATTTCCTCTGCAATCATGTTAAATGCAAGTTGTCAATTAAATGAGTAAAGAAAGGTCAAGAGAGAGTTGCACCATTTCCCCTGAACACCAAAAGAAGATTTAGAGTTATTTTAGAACTTGCCTTCCTAGACCTCATGTTCATCTCCACAAATACTTCAAGAGCAAAGCACCCCATATGCACACATGGTTTAATTATTCCAGCAACCTTCATTCGTGAGCCAGTCATCTACAACAACCACAAAAGAATCAGAAAATGGTGTTTGAGCTTTATGATGACACAGAGCATCAATTTCCACAAGCATAAGGCAAGACATATGCAAAACAAAAGGTTGGCCTATTTACATCATTTCAATAATGGATCAATCTGTATTTCTAAAAATTGAAAGATTTAGATGATTTCCTCAAACACCTGATACTCATGTAAACAGAGCTACTTAAGAAAGGCCTAAAAAGCAGTGCATACCTGAATACATGGGCTTATTCTTTACCGACCAAGATTTGATAAAATGAAGAACATGTCTAAGAATCAGCAAGAGGACATGAAGAAAACAGACCAAGACTAGAATAAAGTAAATGAATTCCCTTGTTATAATTTACTGATAAAATAACAGAGAAGCAACAAGAAATAAGATGAATCATCTACTTATTAACAAGGAATGTTTATACACTGACTATACAAAAGATCAGGTATGTATTCACAAGATTAAGACTAATGTGAAAACAAGACTCAAGAGAGTAGAGAAGTAAAAAAGGGGGTTTTATTTATCAAAGAGTTTAGTGTACATTTGGAATTTCCCAATCTAACAACCTAATCCCCTAAACTAGGATTGCTGTCCAAAATAAAAGATCAAAATAAGTTGATCAATTCTAAGAATCAGCAACATTCTACTTCAACGCCTTGAAATAGCTCATCCATACTGAGGCCGTAGGAATCAGCCACTTCCTCGTAACATACCTGATCCGGCTCCCGGCTCACATCATCCACAACCACCATCGGCTTCTCACTCGAGCCAGTTCGTCGTCTTTTGTTCGGAAGCGGCGGCTTGGAAGAGGATTTTCTTTTGGTGACCTTTCCTCCGACGTTCGATTTGCTGTCATCCCTCTTGATCCGACAAACCACCTGATTCTCCCAATCCGAGACTTTTCGTATCTCCGGGAAGGCCTCCGGGGAGATGCCGTACTCATACATATTCCATTGGCCTTTGGTTTCTTCACCGTTCAGAGACCGGAAGGAGAGAATCCTGTACGGACCGACGACGGTTTCATCATCGGCGGAGGAGGTGACCTTCAAAACGGAACTGGTCCCATGCCAGGTCCCGTTGCCGGCGCGCCGGTTCTTCTGGATTTTGCTGGATTTGCTGGTGTTTCCGACATTGGAGTTCCGGGTGAAGAGGAACAGGGAGGGAGTGGAGGTGGAATCGACGGCGTCTTGCCATGGATAAGGTTCGCGGGGGTTGCAGAACTTATCCCAGGGGTCTACGTCGTCTCCGAACACTGTGTCCTCCTGAATTGTGCCGGATTCGGGATAAGGTTGGTGGAGAATGTGATTTTTCAGGAAGTGGGCAATGAGTTCTTCACCGGTGGGATCGAAGACTCTCGATTGAAATGGGAGCGGTGGAATTCCCGAACCCATCAAATACTACGAATTCAAATCAGGGAAATCAGCAACAGGAAACTTGGGAAATTAGAAGAAATTAGGGTTTCTGAATTTGGGGGAATGAAAGTAGAGAAGGAGAGAATGAGGGAAGAAGCTGTGGGAAAAATATGAATGGGTGGCGACAACGGGGTACCTTCATATATATATATATAGAACCCATTGGGGCTTTGTTGACAGCTGTCTCTAGTGGATAGGGGCTTTGTTGACAGCTGTCTCTAGTGGATAGTAACGAATTTTATTACCGTTAAGACATACCACGCGTCAATGTTTGTTGACCAATTCCAACCGTCTCTGGTGGGCCTTGCTTCTACTGATTTTGTTACCGTTACACATAATAGTATTTAGCATTTGTTTTTTTTATCCTATTGTTGTTTTTAACTCATGAATTACTTTAAAAAAATAATGTATAAATCAAATTTAAGAAATTTACATATAATATAGAATAACATTATTTTCACTTCAAGTTTGAAAATTTGTTTCTCTTTTATGTCATTTCTCAAGCCTTACTTACAAACATGTATTTCATTATCATTTAACATTTTTCTTTCGTACATCACATTTCACATATTTATTACTAACTTGGTATCAAACATATATTTTTTACTCTTTTAGCATTTTCTAACTATCATTTATGCAATTATACAACAACGTAAAAAATCATTAATACTTACTAATGGTAAACGTCAAACATTCATAACTTTGAAATTTTAAATGTCATAATTATTTTGGAAATAAATTAAAATGTAATAAATATAACTGTCTTGACAGAAACGATACCGTTTATTTCACACACTTTTTGGACATAATAACTCTTAGGCCCTGTTTACAGAGCTTATCTGTAGATCAGTTCAGTTTAGTTCAGTTCAATTTAGTTCAGTTCAGTTCAGTGAAAATGCAATTTGATGAAATTCAGGTTAATTCAGTTATGTTGATTCCATTTTTCAATACATCAATTTTCACTTCAGTTCAGTTCAATTCAGTTCAGTACATCAAGAAATAAGCTCTGTTTAAACAGGGCCTTATAGTTCCTTTGGAGATAATGACTTTTTAATAAAAATAAAATAAAGAATAAAAATACTATAATGCTCTTAGTGATAAATTTCAAAAAATTACGCCTTTAATAAACAGTAATAAAAACTTACCGTTACATGGATGGGGAAGGACGAGTGGAAGACGAGTGAATGTGTGTACTGTGTAGAACACGTCTCACGAAATTCCAACAGTACCCATCCATGTCCAGTTATGTGCATTGTGAAGTAGGGGTATAATAGACATTTCGAAAACTGTAAAAGCCGGAGGTCAATCTATTTAGCCCCAATTCCCAATCACAAACCCTAATTTTAATCCATCCGGTGGCGGCGATAACAGATTCAACGGCTCTTTCGATTCCCCTTTCTATAAATCATCGTCTCCATCAAATTCATTCATTCACTCGTTCACTTGTGCTTAATGGTAATTAGTTTTCAATTTTAGCTTAAAATGGAGTCTGAATATGAAGATAAGAATATGTATAGAGCAAGTCCACACTGGAAATGAATCCTTCTCCCAATCAACGTATGAATTCTTTTCCACGGGGTTCAAACAGGCTTTATTTTCCCATATTCTTACACTGGAAATCCGCTTGACGGGATTCAAGTCCAGTTTGGCATCCGGATTCAATCCGATTTCACAACCAACATGCCGCTAAAGTCAGAACTTCCAAAAGTGTCTGAATGAGCAACTCCATGGACAGCTATGCCCATAACTAAATTGATCAAGAGAACTTCAGGCACACAGTTCTGGATTTTCAGCTATAGAGTCATTATATGCATATAAGGGGAAACAATGTAATGCTCAGACACCATAACCTCATAAATGTTTTATTGTCAGAGCATGTTCTGAAAATTCCTCACTTTTTATACTGCTACAATACATTAGAATATTGCACTTCTAAACTAAATGCTAAGTTATATAGTATGTTAAATAATTAAATGTGACCGAGAACAAGATAGAGCTACTCATAATTCTTGTTCCCCAAAAATAATAGACTGAAAAAGAGTTGACAAAATTTGTGGAAGAAACAACCAGTCAGGTAATCAACACAGTAGCACAGTCATGAATGAGCCTTTGAATTTAAGGTGACAACTTCTTAGGCAACCAAGAAAAGGTTGAAGTGTTCCAATAAATAAACAGCACAAATAATCTCAAAATTTAAGGATCCGAAACATATACACAGTAATAACAAGGGAAGCCACAAAGCCCCATAAAGAAATGTAAAAGAAGAAAGTTGTTACTTTATACTTACGGAAAGAGAATATAGCAAGCCAAGGTCTACTCTGAACTCACTTTACTTGGACAGCCTCATCTGCCAGGAAACATAAGCTGCATAAGTGGTGGGTCAAAGGTTCCCGTGGCCAGCCCAATATCTGCTTCCTTGTATTCCATGAGCATTAACACCATGAAAAAAAATCCTATTTTCTATCTCTCCTTCCTGCAGAATATTTTCTTGACTCCCGTGCATCTGCACCTGTGTTCTTCTTTCTCCTACCACCTCCACTTCCAGTGTCTACAATTGGACCAGACCAGTTTTGAACAGGTTCTTTTGAATATGTGAATGAGGTAGAACTAAAAGGTACATCAGGAGGAACAAGGGATGGGTCAATGTGATGTGAAGCACCCAGTGGAACACCTAGTGCTCCATCTTGGTGTGGTGGAGGAAACTTCTCACTTTTGCTCTTAGCATTTGCATGTGATATCAGCCGCCGCCGCTGGACAAGAAACAGAAAAACATTTAAAACTTGATGATAGAACGTCCTAGTAACCAGGGTCAGAAGTCCATTAATATACAAGTAAGCATGTATAGCATGGAGAAAGCAAGAAAATATCATGGTTGACTTGACACTCACAAGTGATCATAAATTAATAACACACAACACCTGCATAAGGCTTTACAGTTACTAAATGGTTCCTGATATTTAGCTATTATTTCTAAGTATATTTATTGCCGATAAAAGAGTTGTGCAGAACAAACCAGTAGGTCCTATGCACTCCATCGGGGGTGGACCAAGAAATTAAGGTTGAGGGGGGCCATAACATAATATAACTAAAAAATATAGTACTAAATTTTAATATTCATAAAATATTACAAAAGCATAATATGCAATTTTAAATTTTTTGGGGGTGGCCGGGCCACCCTGGGCCACCCCCTAGGTCCGCCCATGCACTCCATATCATGTGTAAAACTGATACACTCAAACTGAACGTGAAGCGCAAAAACACAAAGCTAGATATAATTGTTGCCAACAGCTTGCTTATCCAAGTTGCTGTCCCATTCAGGAAAGACTTATTATTGCTTATCTTCATATTATTTTGCTTATCCAAGCAAAATGCCAAATTGCTATAGTCTAGGCTCTTAACCTTTTCATAAGAGCATAAGCTTACCTATTACCTTAAAAGTAGGGAAAAGAAAACATATAAAGGCATAAATGTCAATGCAAGTTCAAGCAGCAAGAAAGACTTACATCAAGATTAGACTGAAGTTCAGCGTTGGCATCAGGAGCAGGCATTGCCCGAACCGCCCGATCTCGCGCCCGATTTCTCTTAGTATTATCACCGGGTGCTTTAGTAGCAGCTCTTTGTCTGCAAATTAAAGAGCGTCACTATAACAATAGCACATCTAGACTAACCTGTTGGAAAATAAAATGAAGGAACACTTTGGGGACTGCACAAATATAAAATTATTCTAACCTTCTAGCTTCATCATCTCGTCGTTTGGCATCCATCTCTTTGCTAGGGGGATACTGTGGCAGGCTCTCAGGGTCACAAGCAAATGGTTCAGTGGTGAAGAACTGCAAAACGAAAACATAAAATCCACCGTCAAGAAAGTAAAGTAGACTATTTATAAAGACACTTCAATTTCAATTTAAAAGAAGCCCAGCACTCGTCACTGAAAGGGTATTTCTGGAATGTGAGAAGTTCATTCAATAATCTCTCTGTAAATCCTAAAAATGACAACCTTGCCAAACTAATTTAAACTTTAAACTATTGCTTGGTTGGATCATGCGAAAACAAATAATATTCAACTAACACATAATGATGCCAATGACATCTACCAGGAAACTATACTGACAGTGACAGGAGTGGAATACATGAGTAGTCATAGTCAGAAAGTCTCCATCAGGGCCGTCCCCGACATTTAGGAGGCCCTGTTCTAAGTAAAAAATGAGGCCCCTAAAAAAGTTAATGTTATAACTTACATTATAATGAGTACTTATTGTATGATTTCAAAACAACATAATACCTCTTTTTTTTATTAACTATCTACTATTCATCATAGTTTTTGTTGCATATTTGATTATAAATTTGAAGTACTATATGAATAATAACATCATTATATAATACAGTTTTGGATTCTTTTTAAAATGTATTTTCTAAATATCAAAATTTAGATTTAGTTAATATATGTATCTAAAGTTATTTGTAGTCAAACTTGCAGTCAAATAGTGTTTTGGTTAAACAGTGCTAATATAACAAAACCAGAAATAGTATAAATATGTATGCATAAATAATTTTTCATTTCAATTCTATAATAATACTACTTAATTACTGTATGAAAAAAATATTGGTCAATAAAATATGAAAAATGCTTCGAAAGATGAGTTAATTCAAGCATGAAGAATAGAGGTTTTGAAAAAGATAATTTGATCAAATTAATGCGCATTTGGAATTTTGCACCAGAAATTGAAAGATGTTGCTGGAGAAAAAGATGGGTGAAAATTTTAAAATGAAAAAAATAAAATGATTAAAATACTACTTAAAATTAATAAAGTAATAAATATTAAATTTTGGGGCCCCAAATATTCAAGTGAACCGGTTGTACCACCCAATGGCCGGCCCTGGTCTCCATAAGCAGGCAGCTACAGATGTCTTTAGTATGCTAGATTCATAAAAGAAAGAAAGGAGGATGACTTAACAAACATTTTTGTTTAGTAACTCATCCAATGACAGCAGTAGACATGGATTTAGGCATCATAAAAGTTGATTTTAGCAACATAAAAAATCCCACGTTTGTTACAGGGTGAAATACTGAAAGGGGGTTATTTTATGGTACAGGGTGCCTGAGTAATGGCTGGTTTCCGAAGAAACATAGACAAGATGCCTGAGTCGTGGTGGGTTTAAGAAAGAAGGAACAGAGACAAAGATGTATTGTCAAAGGTTTTAGTTCAAAAAATAAGAATGATACTCATTTTCCATAATTGTCATACACTCGTTTAATCAAAGGATTTCCCAATTCATCCCAGTTTATCACCAAACCCCATAAATGTAGCAGTTCTTGGTAACCCCTATGATGATGCATTTGGCGCAAGTTTTTATTAGGTTTTGGATTCAATCTTGTAAGAACTGGTCGTATATTGGATTATCTTTTGAGAAAATTTTCTTTGTTGGGTACTTTAGGGGTCGTTTGGTTTTAAAATCATTTTTCACTCAAGGCCTATATTTCAAAAATCTTACTAATAAAAACCTGTGATATAACAAAAGAATTCCCTATACTACCAAAAACCACCCAAAACATGGGTCACATGTGTATACAACCCTAAGTTTTCAGAGCCTAAAAATCAGCCTGACTGGCTGAGTTTGATATCTTCATAAAAAAGTAGATGAAAATGTTTCAAGCTTGATTCCAAATCGATTATATGCTGAGATTGTCTTTAAGCATTTATTAGATAATAAAAGCTGCTTACTCCTGCAATAAAATTTGACTCTCTTAAGGCATAGAGATACCAGCCCATAAAAAGGTCTACATCCACAGATTGCGTTTAGATATTCACACCTGAAACCCTATAGCTAATATCGATTGTTATACTTGAACATGGCATTCAAAGTGATTTTAAGTTTTCAGGTCTTCAGTTAATCAGAGTTCATAGTACCCAACATCATAGAGTTTCTAATACTTAAATGGTAATAACTCAGTTTGACAATGAGCTTGATTCTTGAAAAAAAAAATGTATACCTCTTTGGATTTAAATCATAGGTTAAAATAATAAAAAAATTAAATAAATAAAGATGATAATAAAAAGATGCAAAACTTACTTCACTTTTTAACGCATCTGTAGCAGTCATTCTATCTTCTGGGTCAATTGCAAGGAGGGTGTCAATCAGTGGCAGAGCTGACGAAGGGAAGTCCCTGAAGGTCTCTCTGATGCACCGCCTGTATGGTTCCCGGGGCTTGAATAATGTTGCATTTGGAAGCTTACACTTTTTCCAGTACTCATCAGAAGGTGAGCCGCAAAGCTTATATATCTTATGCAGTTGTTCTACCTTGGTGACAGAAAAATTCTGGTGTTAATAACAACATAAGGGGAAAATAAATCCATGTCAGGTCCAAGTTACCCAAAAAAAATTCCTCAACTGCGGGTGAGAAAATGTCGAAACATGAGTGTAAGTTTTGTATTACCGGTATAAGGAAAAGAAAAATAAATATAAATGAGCCTAAATCTCAATTGAGCTCAGCTATAATCTCAGTTAGATCAACTCAAAAGCCTGCCACCATCAAACAAACAAAATACCAAACCAAGAACAGAGAGCACTTTAAAAAGAATCACTTCTGCATAATTTGTTTGTGAGAAATGGGAATAAAAAGGTTGGACTGATTACATATATCTTGATTAGTGTAGGAATGTATAAGAAAACATAAATATTGAAATACAAAAGAGACAACCCAAACTTCAATATTTATGCCCATGTTACATAGATAATACAACTTTCTAATGAGCAGAATCACAGGTTGTAATCAAACAGCAAAACCAACAATCAATTTGTATCCCACTATTGTTGCCAGGCTCTATGAATTATCTTGCTGATGGATCCAGATGCACTTTTTAGTTCTGTATAAATCTAACATGGTTTTCTCAGGTGTTTCCAATTCCTTTTAGGTCCTCTTCATCCCGCTCAATATGAGCTAATACTTCATCTTTTTTTATACTAGGACCTAAATGTTATCAATGTTCTAATGTACAAATCCAACCATTCTATGCATGGTGTTCTGTAGGGGCTACCACAAATTTGCTTTTTAAACAGTTCTTATTCTATTTAACCTAAAGTGTTCATTTATCAAACTCAATCACAGGTAGCTAGTAAATCGGAAGAGTATCAATAACAGGTGTCAATGAAGTACCTTGGTAAACTTTCAAGCAGCATAAAAGTCAGATCTTATTAGAATAATATGCAAATTAAGAAGTGTCTTACAATCCCTTTACTAGCTCAGCACCATAGAAATATTATCTTCGTTATATAATCATAATCAAAGATTCAAAGCGCATTAATCAGGGTCTACTCTAACCAATATTACATCTATTTACAGATACATAAAAACACCATATATAAACAAGGGATGCACAACAGATAACAGTTAACAGCGAAATAAAGAACTTGCAAAAACTAGGCCCCCTGTCCACCTAGAAAAACAAATTAAACATGAGCACATATTCAATAGTAATTGGTACCTCTGTACGGCCAGGCATGATGGGTTTTCCCGCCAATAGCTCAGCCAAAATACATCCAGCACTCCACAGATCAATACCTACACTATAATCAGTAGCACCAAGAAGAAGCTCTGGAGGTCTGTACCAAAGTGTAACCACACGGCTAGTCATTGGGTGCTTATGGTGTGGATCAAAAATGGTAGCCAGCCCAAAATCAGCTATTCTCAGATTGCCTGAATTGTCCAGGAGAAGATTTGATCCTTTAATATCGCGATGAAGCACGTGGCGTTTGTGACAATGCTCCAATCCAGACAGTAACTGTTTCATATAGCATTTAACCTGCGATCACACCTAAAAAATATGACAAACAGTTCTGCTATACCAAAACAAAAGAAGACTAAGCAAAGACCCAGCGGCAATATTCAAGAGATGTAGGCACTAAAATCTAACCTGTGGTTCAGTAAACTTAATGTCTGGACTAGCAGCAAGTCCAGCTAAATCATGCTCCATGTACTCAAAAACAAGATATAAACTACAAGACATTCTTGAAGTGACAAGACCCTCCAATTTTATTACATTCGGATGATCTAGTCTCCGCAAAATGATAATTTCTCTAGCCATGAACCTCACACTTTCTGGTTCAAGGTTATCGAACCGCACTTTTTTCAAGGCAACAATTTTACCAGTAATAGTATCTCTTGCTTTATACACATTGCTATATGTTCCCGATCCAATCTGCCAAAAACAAAAAGGGATGCACCTTAAGTGGTGAATACAAAATACATTAACTATAAGCAAATTAAGAAAGATTATAACGCTCAACACACCTTATCAATTTTTTCAAAAGTGTCAGCTCGACGAGGAAGCCAACCCTCAATTGCTTCTCCAACGTGGGCAGATAACCATGACGGCCATCCAGCAGCAACCTGTTCCCCATACTTATGCCTAGGGGGATTACTCAACCTAGGATTTGGCTTGGACCGTCTCCTCTCCTTAGGCTTCAAATCACCCTCCCCATTCTCCTCCTCCTTAGCATCCTCAGTGGCATTGACTTGGATAGCATCATTGCCATTATCTACCTTAACTGTAGGTGCGACCCCTGATGATCTCTCATTTGACTCGACGCTTGCATTCCGGTTTCTTCTATCACGACTCACTACCCGTGTCCGTTCTTCCTTAGGCTCAGAAGCCTCGCGACCCAGTACACAACCCATTCCTCAAACCTACACTTCATTGCCTGACATTCTCATCACTTCACCAAACATACTCAGCAATCGTGGGGCAGATGAACTTAATGCAAGCTACTATAGTCCTAAATATCCTGCCAGGAACCGAAAATAAATCATAAAAATCCAACACCAAGTTCAAAAATTGATTCAATTCAGAGATAAGCACAACAAAACAAAACAAGAAACGAAAACGTGGGACTGATCAACCGTCCACCATCAATAGTCAACCATTAAAAACTCAAAATTTATAAATAAAACCAAGCTGTAAGAGACAGCTAGGGGAGGTCAACTAAACACTAAAACATCATAAGCCCTAATCCGAGAAACGGGATTAAGGCATCAGAGTTGCAGGTCAGACAGGGGTTTAGAAAAAATTAGTAGAAACCTGATTGAATCTGAAAGCGTAGGCAGGAAGAGAGAAAGAGAGAGCGTGCATGTGCTAGTATTATATGGGGCGGGTGGGACAAAGAAGGAGAATAATCACGCTGAAAAGAAGAAGCGATCGGAGGTGCTGACCCCAGATTTGGAGTTTTATTGGAGAATTTTTTACGAGTGATGATGATGATGATGCTACGATTGAGAATAGTGAATAGGGAGGAGTATTATAATGACAGGGTCAGTTCATGTCTTCATCATTTGTTTCCATTCTAGTCAAACCACCACTTTGGCCTTTGTACAGTACTTGGTATGTGTTATTTTCCATTCACTACCAAAATGTTTTTTATTTTATTTTCTTTATGGTCAGACAAAACCAATTTTAGAATCTTTCTCAAAAAAAAAAACCAATATAGAATCAGAATATATTATTTAGTCGGTTTTCTTTTATAAGATTTCGTTAATGTTTTGTAATGTTGTACCTACATGGAAATGGGAACCTACTGGGGTATTTTGGTAAAAATAAGGACATACCTACATGAAAAAATCCAAAAAATTTATGAATAATATTTAACAAAAGGCTATAAATACTTTTAAAATTTAATGGCATGAAATGGTCTTAGTTTTAAGAAATAATATATTTTCTTTACATAAATAAATTTAAATAAATACAAATACCATATATTTTTCCTGAAAACGGGTTTTTTAATCATAAAATTATTTGGGAAGTCAAGCAATTGCTAAACTCATATACCCATAGGGTCGGCCCTGAATCTCTAACTTGGAATGGAGAATGCCACCAATTAGAGCTTTGTTTCCACCTGAAGTTGTCCTAATATTCAGGCCATTCATATCCCTTATAACAGGGAGTCAAATGACAAGGTCGTCTGGGCATTGAACATAAATGGATTTTATTCTGAATCTAGAATCTGAAAATTGTTAGAATCTTATTTTGCCTGGAAATTAACTGAGAAAATTGTCCATATTGTAGTAAATTTGGTTCGAAGGAAGATCATACACGATTTGTCGGAGATGTCGTGGCGATGTGGAAGACGAAATGCACCTGATCTTAAATTGTATTGAATCCAAAAAATATGTGGCATATAGCTGGAATCTCGGTTCTAAATGTAACATGAAATGGAAGGGATTTTAGTGACTGGTTGCAACACTGGTTTGAAAACGCCTCAAGTGAAGAGATTTTGTACAAGTATGTATTCGTGTCATGGGAGATCTGGACGCAGAGATGTAAAATGGTCATGGAAGAATACAATTAGACCCAATCGGGGGTGTCCTTGCAGCAAACACAAAAGTTCGGTATGAACCAAAAGCTGAACTTAAAAAAAAAAAAAAACTTGCGAAAACACCACATTTTCTGATACAAAGGGATGAGTCTGGCGTGCATGAAAACAGTAGCCAAACGGTTATCAAGGTTGATGGCTCTTTTTTAAAAAGAGCGCGGGTAGGTTCCGGAACATACTCAATAGCCAGAACCGCACAACATGGACACATCCAAATTCCAGATTCAGATTTCTTCACATGTGTTTCCCCTCTCCGGGTAGAAGCAATTTCCCGTTGGAGACCAATTAAAGCAGCATGTCGTTCGGACATCGGATTCTGCTTTGACTGATGAGCAATGGCGTACAGCTCTAAACCTTCTTACTAAAATGCATAATCCTTCTAGCCATATGCCAGGTAAGCTTGTTCTACCTTGGATACTTGATTCGGGGGCCTCCTATCACATGACTGGTGCTAAGGGTGCTTTTTCTGATATTGTTACTGCTGATCATACTGTTGACGTTGTTTTACCTGATGGATCGATTTCTACTGCCAGTGAATATGGAACTATTACTTTTGGTGGAATTGCTTTACCTCATTTGCTTTATACACCGGAATTACGTTGCAATCTATTATCTTGTTCTAGATTGTTAGGCTCTTTAAAATGTCTTGCTTTGCTCACTGACATTTTACAGAAAGTCAGTTCGAGGATAGTGATTGGCGTGAGTGAGTAGTATGGTGGGGTTTATTGGCTTCGTACGTTGGATGATGGTTCTAGCTTCCGTCCACCGCCGTTGGTGCAGAGTCGAGCTGCCGCCGTTCCTGCTTCGTCTTCCAGCATTTGGCATCAACGTTTTGGACATCCATCCTCAACGGTTTTGTCTTCTTTTTTTCCTAGTAGTTCACATAAAAATAGTGCTCCCTATTCTGTCTGTTTTAGAGCAAAGCAAATAAGACATAGTTTTCCTGAAAGCTCTTTTCGAGCTAGTGATTATTTTGAATTGATACATTGTGATGTTTGGGGGCCTTATAGCCATCCTTCTACTAGTGGTGCTACTTATTTTTGACTATAGTTGATGATTTTTCTAGTGCTGTCTGGGTTAATTTGCTTGTTGCAAAATTCGACGTTGCTTCTACGATTAAGAAAGTTTTTTACATTAGTTAATACACAGTTTAGTCCACAAGTTCGCCGTGTTCGTGTAGACAATGGCACTGAATTCCTGCCTTTGCTGTCCTACTTTGAAGAGAATGGTATCCTTTTCGAGACTACATGTGTGTACACGTCTCAACAAAATGGTAGAGTGGAGCGCAAACATAGACACATACTCAACGTGGCTAGAGCGCTTCTCTTCCAAGCCAGTTTGCCTATCAAGTTTTTGGGTAAATGTGTTATTACGGCTGTTTATTTAATCAACTGGACACCAACTCTTCTTCTTGATGGTCGAACTTCGTTCGAACTTCTCCATTGTCGTGCACCAGATTACAAGTTATTGCGAGTTTTTGGATGCCTTTGTTTCGCTTCTCAACTTCCAAAGCCTAGAGATAAGTTTGCTTCAAGAAGCCGAAGGTGCATCTTCCTTGGATACTCTATTGGGGAAGAAATGATATCATCTCTTTGACCTTGAAACACATACATTCTTTGATAGTCGGGATGTTGTGTTTTTTGAAGACCACTTTCCGTTTGCTACTGAGGTCGCTCCTCCACCGTCGACGAACTCTTCTCCGACTGTTTTATCGCCGCTTTATGATGACCTTCCGGATACGACTCCATTGTTGGCATCCGTGCCGCTCCAGACTCGTTCGCCAGCCTCACCGTCCGAGCCGCTCCAGTCAGCCTCGGTCGATACATCCGAGCCGCTCTAGTCTCGGTCTCCATCCGCGACCGAGCTGTCCGAGTCCATCCGGTCCAGTTCTCCAGCCTCAGTCGAGCCGTCTGAGACCTCTCGGTCTCATTCTCGAGCCTTGGCCGATGCCTTACCACTTCCTGCTCATGCGTTCGAGCGTGACTCCCTTGCTTCTCTGGCCCCGCTCGGAAAACGGTCAAGGAAAAGACCTGGATTTCTGAATGATTATGTCTGTTCTGCTACTGCTGCCAATAAACCCCCCACTATTGCTTCTTCCGCTTTGCCGTCGTCACTATCTTCAGGTATTCCATACCCTATTACTGACTATGTTAATTATGATAGATTTTATGCTTTGCATGCTAGACTTTTGTGTGTCGTAACATCTAGTACAGATCCTACTACATATTCTGAGGCATCTAAGCACGATCACTGGCGAGCTGCTATGGGTGAGGAGCTTAGTGCTCTAGCCCGTAATGGCACATGGACATTATCGTCTCTTCCTCCGGGCAAGTCTGCTATTGGCTCTAAGTGGGTTTACATGACAAAGTACAAATCTGATGGCTCTATTGAGCGTCATAAAGCACGCCTGGTTGTTTTTGGAAACCGTCAAATTGAGGGAAAGGATTTTACTGAGACCTTTTCTCCTGTTGCGAAGATGGGCTCTGTTCGCTTGTTTCTATCTGTGGCTGTGATTAAGGGCTGGGAGGTACATCAGATGGATGTTCATAACGCATTTCTGCATGGTGATCTTGAGGAGGAGGTTTATATGCGTCCACCTCAGGGTTACACAGTCCCACCAGGATTTGTCTGTAAGCTCCAGAAGTCCTTGTATGGTCTGCGACAGGCTCCTCGTAACTGGTTCGCAAAGCTGACTTCAGCCCTACGAGTTTTTGGTTTTGTCCAGAGTAAAGCCGATTATTCCCTCTTTACCTATGTTCGTGGTGTCCTCTCCTTATATGTTCTTGTTTATGTGGATGATTTGATTATTGCTGGTAGCTCAAAGACTTTGTTGACTGAGTTCAAGATGTATCTAAGTTCGTGCTTTCATATGAAAGACCTAGGTCCCTTGAAATACTTTCTTGGGATTGAGATTGCTAGGAGTGCTGATGGAATGTTTTTATCTCAGCGAAAGTATGCTCTTGGTATTCTTTCGGATACAGGCTTGTTGGCGTCCAAGCCTACAGATTTTCCTATGGAGCAACATCATGACTTGGCTCGGGTTGATGGACCTTTGTATGACAATCCCAAGCAGTGTAGGTGACTGGTCGGTCGTCTCATCTACTTAACCATTACCCGTCCTGAGCTCTGCTATGCTGTTCATACTTTGGCTCAGTTTATGAAGGCTCCATGCGTTCCCCATTGGCATGCTGCTTTCCGAGTTCTTCATTACCTCAAAAGCCATCCTGGTCAGGGCTTGTTCTTATCTGCTCGCAGCTCCTTGCAGTTGACAGCTTATTGTGACCCGGATTGGGCTGCTCCGCCGATCTTTGTCAGGGTATTTTGTGATGTTATGAGACTCGCCCGTTTCATGGAAAACAAAGAAGCAATCAACTGTTTCTCGTTCGTCTGCTGAAGCCGAATACCGAGCTATGGCTGCGGTTTGTTGTGAGTTATTGTGGCTTCGGTCATTTTTATCCTCGTTGGGTATTGAGCATCGTCCTCCCATGCGGCTTTTCTGCGACTGTCAAGCTGCTAATCATATTGCGGCGAATCCAGTATTTCATGAGAGGACTAAGCATATTGAGGTGGACTGTCACTTTGTTCGTGATCTTGTTCAGTCAGGGGTGATTGCTACTTATCATATTCGTACACATGATCATCCTGCTGACATTTTCACTAGGCTTTTGGCAGACATCAGTTTCAGACTTTGCTTGGCAAGTTGGGCATTCTCGATCTTCATGCTCCAACTTGAGGAGGAGTGTTATGATACTTTGTGAATATATTGTGTATATATGATTGTTTAAGTTAGGTTAGGGGAGATACCGTTTCCTTTTATGATTATATTTGTAACTGGCTATAAAGCCTTGCTTTGTGTATCAATACGATCATAAAATTCTACGATATAATTTTTACGGCTGCCCTTTCAGCTGCGGCAGCAGCTTGGCGGTTGCCATGGCCTGCAACAGAACTCTCCCGCAACGTCACGTCATTCCCATAGCTATCCTCAGGCTCATCAACCTCTTCTACAATGAAATCCCGCTGTCCAGTTGCTGCCCGCGCGGCTTGATCCATTCGGCTTACCGGTGGCGGCTTTTTAAGAGCCACCGAACCAGAAGCTGATGCCAAACCTTGAACTCGATCAGAACAACTAAAACAAAAATTGTTGCAGTTCTCCAACAAACTGCCACCATCGGTGTTTCGCGGCTCTATCAGCCGCCGTGATAGCATAAAGATAGCACCAACAATCTGCACAAAACCAGAGCTCTCGCCTTGCCACGCAGAAAACCCCGCCTGCAGATACGTCGCCATCACAGCCTCTGTAGATCTCCCAAACGTAGAATGGTTTGGAACGATTTTTCAACCTCTCTCAATGTTAAACCACTAATTAGTGATTGAGTATAATCCATGTGCGATCCGATTAGGAAGATCAGCACAAGGATTCGTGGATTGGCCGGAAAAATCCTAGGGTTTAGGATGAAGGCGGTTTCGGGTTCTCTCATGGGAGAGTCGGCGGCGGGAGGGTTTAACTCCACGTCTTAAGCATAAGTGTATCATTGAAGATTTAGTTAGCTTGCTTAACAAGTATTTTATGCATTTTGAAGTAGTAAAAGTAGAACTCTCGGTTGTAGGTAATGAACATAATAAGGCAATTGCACTTTGCGCTCCATTTGTGATTTGCTTAAAAAAAACCGTATAGAACAAAAATGAATTAAAATAGAAATGAATATAATGAATCGAAACAATGTAGTAATACGTGAATATATGAATTAAATAGTTTGAGAAACTCTTGGGTGAGACCTGTCCTTGTGGAGACCAAGAGCAGGGGAATGAGCATTTACTGTTTCTGCTTGATCTTTTAGTCAGTTTGTTTGATCTTTCAATCAATGTCCCTGAGTATTTTTGTTTTGCCTTGATTTTTCAGTTAATTTGATATTTCGTTCAATTTGATTGATCTTTCGGTCAATTTTATTGATCATTTCCTTGGTCAATTTCACCAACGACAAATTCAATCAAGGAAATCGGCGGGTTTAAAGCTCACCAACGACAAATTCAATCAATAGCAGTCTCATATAATCTTTGGTCTCATTTGAGACAGGTTTCAAATGAGAATTTGATCAAGACGATTTCAAAAATAATTAAATTGAATTATTTTCAAAAAATATACTGTAAGGCCCTGTTTAGCAGAGCTTATCCGTAGATCAGTTCAGTTCAGTTCAGTTCAGTTCAGATCAGTTCAATTTAGTTCAGTTCAGTGAAAATGCAATTTGATGAAATTCAGGTTAATTCAGTCATGCTGATTCCATTTTTCAATACATCAATTTTCACTTCAGTTCATTTCAATTCGGTTCAGTTCAGTTCAATTCAATTCAGTTCAGTTCAGTTCAGTTCAGTACATCAAGAAATAAGTTCTAGTAAACAGGGCCTAAATAAATTAATTAAATGATAAAAATAATTTTTTTCAGTCAACTGCACACTCTCTTTCTAAATAGGCAAAAAAAACACAAAAAAAGGTGAAAAGTGGGATGAAAGGGGAAGGGAACGGAGGCCTGGTCTGGGAATTGCAGCAAGAAAAATGGGTACAATATCAAAAGTATTCAAATCCTTGAAGCCTCATTCTGAGTGCTTCCCCCCTAAATCTATTTCTTCGCCACAGACATCCAAATTAAAACCTCAACAGTCTGAATTTCCAGAACCTAGGAAGAATCAATGGTCTGTGTATTTGATTCTATCGACCAATCCACCCATCAAGACATATGTCGGCGTTACCAACAATTTCCCTCGCCGGTAAGTCCAACGCCCCTCTATTATTTTTATTTTTTTACCAATCTAAATTGCTATGAAACAGCCATTCTAATTTGTAGTCTTGTGGATAACCTTTATGCTTGCGGGTGCTATTTATTTTTTTGCTAGTGTTGGGTATTCAC
The DNA here is from genome assembly GCA_963678965.1 of Cruciata laevipes. NCBI lineage: Eukaryota > Viridiplantae > Streptophyta > Magnoliopsida > Gentianales > Rubiaceae > Cruciata > Cruciata laevipes. The sequence continues at coordinate 19,499,158 of OY787634.1, read as the reverse complement.
TACTGCTTTCTGGTCATCTGAATATGCTGTTTAAGGGTATTAGATTTTTAATTTGTTTTTAGAGCTCTAATTACAATTTAAAGTTATACTGTTAACAAGTTAAAGAAGGAAAAGTATCATGAATTTAAATATTTGTACAGATTCTACAACTTGAAAAAATTAGGGTTCAAGGCAGAAAAAATTAAAATAAAATTTTATTTTCTTCACTCCGCTGTTCTAACGGAGAGTATTTCACATATTTACCGAAAATGGCACTGTTTATGGTAAGGTGATCAAAGTATAGTTTTTGCCTGAGGAAATAATATATGTTCAAGAATTTTAGGGACACAAAGAGTCCCAGCATGTTAGTTCTTGATGCAATGTGATCCATGATTCAGTCTTTCTTGCAGATTTGTTTTTATAAAAAAAAGTCTTTCTTATGGTATTTCATTTTACCCGAACATATGATGGTCATTTTACCTTATTTGGGTAATGATATGAGATATGTTGGTAATACGACTTCTTTAGATGGGTGCAGTGATGTAAAAATCATGGAATCAAAGTCAGTTAAAAAAGATGGAATAGGCAATTATGATGTAAAAATGCAACCTTTGAGGCTCACGTGTCCAAGAGGATGCACCCCGCTGTCAATAATGCTTTACAGCAATTTAACTTTAGACAATAGACATTTGAAAAAATGTTATTCTCCATGGAACTTACATTAATTAATTGTTTGCTCAAACTAGGTTTCTTATTTTCTCTTCCATTTGGTTACAGACTGAAGCAGCATAACGGTGAGCTTAAAGGTGGTGCAAAAGCATCCCGTGCAGGAAGACCGTGGGTATGTGCCTGCCTGGTAAATGGATTTCATGACAAAAGTGAAGGTAGTTGGTCAAGCTTTACATTGAATTAAGTTTATAATAGCATTCTAAACTAATATGTTCTAATGCTGTCTTTTAGACTGCTTAACCTTGGAAATTATATGGTAGTTGTATTTAGAGAATACAAATATACATACGACTAGAGAAAGTTGCTACCTTGGACAGACCTAACTAACTCTGTTACCATGGACAGACCTAACGAACTCGGTATTGTAATCAACATTTTCTTAATATGATAAGTACATGGTTTGTATGGGACTTCAGAAAAATATTTGGTTCATAACATAGCCTTTAGACTGATTAATTGATAATTGTAAACTATCTTGTGCGAGTGCCGATTCTGAAGTAATTGAGTTTTTTGTCCCAGAACAATCTTTCTGATTACTAGCAACGTGTTTTTAATCCTTCTCATAACAGAAATACTGTCCTGAAGTTGGACTACATTTTATCCTTTCACAGAGAAGGCATCAGCAATTCTTATGGTGATGGAACCTTGGGATCCGTTAACATTTTCTGCAGTCAGTCCTATCTCGGTTAATGTTATGGTAGTGAAACCAGTAACAATTTTGGATATGATAATTAAAAGAAAAATCTGTCTGTTGTAAGTCAAGTTTTGCTTACTGAATTGTTACTACTATGGTGAGCTGGGATATGGAAATCAATCTGTCTCTTATTTCAGTTGATTATCTCATTTGTTGAGAATTCTTAAGAGACTTTGCTGTCTGATTTGGGTTAGAATTTATATATGTGATTTATATGAAAGTTAGGAACCCATATTTAACATGGTGGATGGAGAGAAATTACAAATTCTTGAAAGAGGTTAACTTATTGGCTATTGATTAATCAGTGTTATGGCTGAACTGCAGCTGCTATACTGTAAACACCATTTGTGGACGATTATAATGAGTGACATGTGTTGCTTGTGGTTTTCAAAAATCTCGAGGCTTATATATGAAAATACTAATGAAAAAACAACCATTGGACTCAAGATGCTCGGTTTCATTGCTTTATTTTGTAGGACCCATTGACTTTAACAATGTAGCAACTTCTTGGTATTATGATTTATGAGACTAATCGATCACAGACTTCACAGTTCAGATGAGCATTTTATATCATGGTTTCTGTGTGATATCGATTGCTGTGGATACCTAAAGCTACATGTGTTTATATCTCAGTATGATTTATGGATTTCGATGAATTTAAATGGGAATATTGAAATATATTGACTTTTTGGTGAATATTTTAATTGTAGCTTGTCAATTTGAATTTCAATGGAAACAAGCTTCAAGGAAATCATCCCGCAGAAGCAAAGCTAGTGATTCAAACAAAGAAGTAGAGGACGGCTCGCTTTCATTGTTGTTACACAGACAGAGTGCACTCTCTCGTGTCCAGAGTAAAACTGTCTGCAGTCATTTAGATATTAATTGGCGCTTTGAGCTTTCATAGCTTGATGTTCTGGCTGATAGTATATCTCAATCAGCTCTATGATATGCTTTGTGGCCAAATTTTTAGACTTTCCGAATTCTGTGCAAGTATGAGTCATATGAGTACAGTGTAAATATGAGTTGTATCTTTGTTAAAACTACTGCAGTCATCATCGTAATTAAAAAATCTTATTTGATTGTAATGTGATTTACTGTTGATGCTAAAGTCACCATTTCATGAATGGGTATCAACTTGTAGCTGGTCTTTTACTGATACATAAAATGAAGCCCCAATTTTCAAAAATACCAAACCAATTAACAGAAAGAGATACTGTGAGCAAGCTGATTCTAGCTAGCATTGAATGATCTTGTTCTCTTATACTCTTAACAAAATCCGAATGTTCTGATAAAGAATAAGATGAATTAATTCTTGAATTTCTGTCTGACTCTTACTATTATGTGCAAGAATAAGATCCAAACTACTGTACACCAGGAGAAGTTGTGTTTGCGGATTGATGGATTTGATGACCTTGTGTAAGAGGCTAAAAGCTTATTTTTGATGATATTTGTGATAAAATAGTACTGATAAAAGCTCATTGTTGATGATATTTGGGTAAAATGCATTAGATAAGTGCTAATATAATCTAAAGTTCTTGAAAAGTACTATAATAACCTTTGACAACATTATCAAAAGTGATAACCCTGAGACCAAAACCGGCATTGACTTCCAAAACAAATATATTCTTACTGTTTGGGCTGAATTTTTCAGCCTCTCCCTCATAATTAATCCACCGATTCCTTCAATAACTCCTCTGTTTTATTTCCATCACATTTGCTGTAAAAATTGAGCTTTTTGAGGATGTTTCTTGATGCAGATATGTCTTTTTCAATTGATTTATTAATTTTGATCGGTGAGAAAAGATAAGATTGCAGAAAAGTGTGAAACTTGTAATGTTATATTTATATACTTTAAATGGAAATAATGATAAATTTTCGGTGCGTTGTCTTTGTACCGGTTCCAAAGAACGGCGCTGTCATCGCACTCTGGAGACGCTTCTCTTTCTGGATAACGCTCTGTTCTTTTATCTTGCCGCTTCTCATTTCCAACACTTTCTCTTATTCTACGTAAAACCCAATTTTTATTGTTTATTATTATACGAACTCTCTTGCCAGCCAAGCCAATTCTTTTCTTGTTTTGATTTCTCCATGTTTTAGGAACGTGGGTTAAAAATTGAAAGGAAACAGGATGATGGTGTCACTTGGTAACGTGGAACTAAACATATCGACCGCTTATACTCCTAGTTTGGCTCGAGTTCTGAGGAGTAGGTTGGATTTAAGGAATGCGCTTAGTTTCTCCAGACAAAAGAGCTTAGATTGTAGTTTTAGATGGGATTGTACCTCTGGAAAAGCTAGTAATGGTTCAGTAGTAAGTCCACCGGGGCTGTGGGAAGATCCCGATGATGGTAGTGGCAGTGACTTTGATGATGATGACAGTGAAGGGGAGGAAAATGACTTGGAGTTTGAGAGTGATTGGGAAGAGGATACTGATGCCGCTGCTCGTGTTAACATTGTTGGTCAATTACCTGATAGTAACTGCGAGGAGGATCTTGCAAAAGGTAAAGCCTGCATTTTGATTACTATGCTATTTTATTTCATTTTGTTTGGCTCTTAACCTTGTGTTTTTTAAATTCTCTATGTTATTGATTCAATCGTATCCGCATCACTACTATGTAAAACCATTTTCATCTCCATAAGCTTCTAAACAAACAGAAAGAAGGGTTTTCTATGTAATGCTGGGGGGAAGAGGCTTTAAGAAGGAAACGATCTTACTCTTGGAATATATTAACTACTAAGTAATGTTGAGCCTATTGTTTAAGGTCAATCATATTTTTGTGTTAACTTGTGGTAATCAAATCATTTGTCGTTGCTTATAGACCAGTTGTTGAAACTTCCTAAGTTTGTTTAAAAAGCTTGCTTTGGAAAATCAGCCCATCCATGAACTTTGAATGAAACGTGACTCCTGAGTTCTAATGGCATTGATAAGAATGAGTACTTGATGTAAGTTTTGGTCTTTTAATGTGATAGCTCTTCTGTTGGAGCCTTGTTGAACTACTGGTAAGGTTTCATGTCACAATTATGTTCACCTTCTTCATGTGTTTTATTTCATTGGCACCAACTCTTCATTGCAAACCTTAGAGTTTTCTCAGCTGCCAACTTGTATATGGAATAAATGTCAATTTACTATTTTTCTGCCTTTTGAACCACTTCCCCAATAGTTTCTGCTCCAATGATTAAATAAAACAAATTACCACTGAGAGATAACTTGCTCCTTGCAGAGGTTGAACAACTTTTGACTATGGAAGAAAGAGAAATTCTGCAAAAAAATGAGTCTTCAAACTTGGAGATGATATCAACAGTGAGTTTCAAGTATCTTTAGCTTCCCTTTCACCATTCAATTTATCGTTCCAAGAAATATTAAACTGTCTGTTCCGATGGACAAAACATTAAAATAAAGGCTTTTGGCATTTCCACTGAATAATTTACAGTCGCAATCATTTATTGCTGATGGTTACACTACTATTCGGAATAATATTCATACATTCATGAAGATGCCTGAGACTGGAGCTTTTACTGGATATATTAAACTAATTTGATTTGGATCTTGTTACAGATGAAATGGATACCTTTGCACACTTCTGCTCTAGCAGGGCAGATAAAAGATGTGGATCGGCTCCTTGAAAAGGGAATTGACATAGACATGGCTGATAAGGTAAATTATTGTAATACTTTAAATTTTTCTTAGCCCTGTCGTGGGTAAAAAATTGTCTTAGCCAAAAGGTTGAGAAACATTTACACTCTCTGTATGTGGGAAGCCATCTGAACTAATAGACATGAACAGGATGGTTTAACTGCCCTTCATCATGCAATTATTGGTAAAAAAGAGGCTGTTATAAGTCATCTTCTCAGGAGAGGGGCAAGCCCTCGTGTAAGAGATCAGGTAAAGCAAATTTTATTCAGCTTAAGTTACACTATGTTCCTTTTAGTCTTAGAACTAAAACAAAAGCTCAACCATCACGGAATATTGTACCAGGATAGTGCCACACCACTCCATTATGCAGTTCAAGTAGGAGCAACGCAAACTGTCAAATTACTGATCAAGTACAATGTTGATGTGAATGCTGCTGATAATGTGAGCAAACATTTTATTTTTATGGGCCTCTCAGAATTTTATGCACCTTTCTAGTGGTTACCTCTCTGTCTTGTTCTACAGGAAGGATGGACACCATTGCATGTAGCGATCCAAAGTAGAAATAGGGACATAACAAAACTTTTACTGGTTAACGGAGCAGACAAGACAAGGAGAAATAAGGTAATACATGCATAGAAATAACTTTCTTTTGCTGGTTGGGATTGTTTCTGTAATTGTTTGTTTTGTGGCGAGATTTAATTTTGCTGATTGTATTGTATGTCATGCAAGCGACCACCATTATCATATAAGTGACTTATTTTTACCAAATATCATGAGAAATGTCGAGTTCCTTTATTATCACTGTAAGGTTACTATTTGTTTAACTTAGACGTTTACAGTTTGCTTAAAGGAATTGCTGAACTCCCCTTCTGCTCCTTGCTAACCTGCAAGAAAATTCACCATAACTGGACAAAACAAATACAGTCTCTCATCAGTTTTTATGCCCCCCTCCACCTTTCAAAGATTTTAGTTGACCGTTCTTCATTTAACTAGCACTACTGTATCAGATTTGCTGCCTGGGACTAATTTTAAACTGTTTGAAGTTTTACGTTCTTAAACATGTTCTAATAGTGTACTTACATGCACTTTGGAAGATGAATTATATGCTTCTTACGACACTTTTGTGAGACTTGAACTCTATCAAGAGTGCTATGCTAAACATTGTTAAATATTGGGAGAATTTTCTATTTATGTGGAGTGTCAGAGTATTGAAATTGTTTCGTGTTTCAGGTCGGAACTACTGCTCTGGACCTTAGCTTATGCTACGGAAAAGAATTCAAATCTTATGATCTTACCAAGTTGCTGAAGATTTTACCGGCTGAGACGAATAGCTACTGATCATTGGGCTGCATCACTACTCCCTCCAATGCAAATTGTGCACAGTGAAGAAATGATTGGATATACAAGAATGTAGAATACAACATTCAGTGGTTCAGTGGAACTAACTATGATGTTTCACAACCTTCCTATTTCACTGAGATTTTCCTCTTGACTAAGGGTATCTGGACTGATCTAGAAAGAAAGGTGCATCAAAAGAAACTCAGCTTGCCCTCTCCAAAGATCTAAGTGAAAGCTAAAGTCATTAGATTAGCTCTAGAAAACTGATGGTACAGGTACTTGTACTCCAGCAGAAGCTTAGCAAAACTGATGTGAACTCTTATGCTTCATTTCTGTTGCAGTTTCAATGTACTAACAGATGATTACCGATACAAGGATTCGCTCACTCAAAGCTTTTTTCTTCTCTTTACTCTCGTGATTTTGTGTTTATATATTTACTACGTTTGCACATTTTGGCTTTCCTGGTAAGCATCTAATTCCCCCCGAAACTAGCCTCAGGCCTTCATGCTTTTTTAGAAACAGCAAAGCAAATCACATCAAATTTGGTTTTTACCATATTTTCAATTAGCACACCCACATTTCAAATAACGTTAATCCTATATAGTAATCACCTCACCTGGAGAAATGGAAACTACCCCACGAGTAGCTACAGTTGTCTTCTGCGCAAATATATAGGTATGTGTAGTTGAATAAAAGCCTTGGATTTTGTGAGAGAACTTGTGATATGATTCTTCTTTCCTTATTCCGTCGATTGCCACCTAAACAGCCCGCGGTGAACCTGCAAAAGATCCCCGGAAAGGCTCCGGGGAAATCTCCGATGCTAAAGTCAGTTCCTTTGTTTTGATGAGGATAGATTCTTAACTTATTTGAGCGTACCTTTTTCATGGCGGGTCTGGCTCATTTTTATAATATGTTCTTCCCGATTACTCTCCTCACGATCACTTCCGCGTTTGTCTACTCGTGGGGTGACCGTGTTGCCCGTTTCATGAGTGCGTGTTTACTTGGTCATTACTTCATGTTATTTGGGCCGTCCTCTTGCCTTTATCTGTTGAATGCTAACGTGTGTGGGCTTTTCGGCCTTCTTGTGGTTATTTGGGCCGGTTGAGTATGGTGGTATACACCATAAGCCCCCCCCAGTCGCTAAGGTTGGAGGTTAGGCGTTCGATTACGTGATTAGCGTTCGTGATGTTGGGAATCGAGCGGTTAATCCTTCTAACCAAAGCGACTGATAATTGATGCTTTCGTTTGTCGGAGTGACCCTTCGCTTTCTTTTTGTTCGCTATGGTTGCTAGTTAAGCACGTGCTTTTATTGCTGGCGTTCGCGATATTTAGCTTTGAGCAAAGAATCCCTCTAGTCTTCGTCTTGATAGTTAATCCGTATGCGGCCCTATCTGTATTCCGTATCCCGGTACATACGCCGCTTTGTATGTATTTTGTTATGATTTTGTTTTTTTTGTTTTTGAATATTTAAATTCCGTAAAGGTAGTGGCTTTCCGGTTTTCGTGCCTAATCATATCCGTAATTTGAATTGGGCGGCTGTGATGTGTTTGGCCCGACGTCGCCGTTTGTACTTCTTAAAAAGGGGAGGATTGATTGAACTTTCATCATTTTCAAGTCGCCATCAATTCCCGCTCCTTCAATTTTCCTCTTAAATTTGCAGCAGCTTCTGCCTTCCTCTTCCCTACTGTAATCAAGTAATATCTTCTACCTTTACTCGTAGTTTGTACTGTTTTCATCCCTGTGGTCTCTAGATTTAGTTAGGCTTGTGTGATCTATATTGCTTGTGATTTTGTGGTTTGAATCTTCTTCTCCTTCGGTTAATATTTGGGGGATTTTTTAGTTCTGGTATGACGATGAGCGATCCTGAGATTTCCGATGATTCTACCCGGGATTCTATTTCTCTTGATACTGGTGTGCCGCCTGATTCCGACGAAGCGGTAGCGTCAGGCTTAAGAAGATTAAGGATGCTAGCATGATGCATGGCCGATTGTTGGCTTATTTCCGGCGTCGGCATCCCTGTTTGGAGAATGTTGAGATACACTCTCCTCTAGGGGTGTAAATGAACCAAGCCGTTTGTGAGAAACTCGTGAACAGTTCGACAAAAGCTTGGTTCAAACTCGAAATAAACGAACACGAGCCGAGCTCGAGCCGGCTTGATTAGTAATCGAGCTCGAGCTCGAGCTCCATGACTATTGTTTGATAAGTTCGTCGAGCCTTAACGAGCCTGTATAAATTAATTATTATATATTAATTATTTTTTAAAAAAAAGCTTTTAAAGGTTAATTAACATAAACGAGCCGAGCTTGTTCGAACGAGCTCGATTTACCCGAGCTAACGAGCCGAGCTCGAGCTCATTACAGCCAATCAAGCTCGAGCTCGAGTTTATGTTTTTATGTTCGAACGAGCTCGAGCTCGAGCTCGAGCTCGCTAATTTTTATCAAGCCTAAGCTCGATAAGGCCAAAGCTCGGCTCGGCTCGGCTCGTTTACACCCCTACTCTCCTCTGCCCAGTGAGACCGTGAAGAACCCCGGGCCGGATTTTTTTGCTGTATATTGTGATTTGTTTACCAGAGGTTTGTCACTTCCTATTCCTACATGGATGATGGATATTGCCAAGGGTTTCAATATAGCCCTTGTTCAATTCAATCCGAAAAGTATTATGATCATGCTCACTTTTTACGAGGTCTGTTCGACGCTCGGTCTTACTCTCTCTTTCCAATTTTTTCGGTCTGTGTTTCGGCTGCAGACCATTGCTGGTGAGAGTGATCGATTCACCGTTTATAGCTATCTTCCCGAGCTGACGTTCGTAAAGGAAAATCCTGATCATTTTGCCAGGTGGCGAAATGAGTATGTTTTTATTCGATGGAGAGCCGGGGTGGACGAAGATATGCCCTGTTGGTCGACTACTCTGTCCGTGGACAAGTCTGTTGACAAAAAAGATCAATTGACTCGGGACCATCCATTGTATATGCAGCTTTTCCAGCATACGCATAAGCCGAGAGAAAAGACGAGGAAACCCTCCTCGAAAGGTTGACGGGCACTGATTATATTATGGCATCTATGCTTTCTTTTAATTTTTCGCTGTATTCTTACCCTTTCTAAGGTGCTCTATCATTCGCACCATTTGTGCGTTCTTTTACCATGACTTATGTCTTTTATTTTCTTTTAGGTATGGATATGACTGATGTCCCTATCGACTTCCCAGAGTTCGAAGTTAAGAAACTCCATGCGCAGCCCGTTGTTCAGCAGGTCCCTCGAAAGGGTCATAAGAAGGGCACTTCCTCTAGTGTCCAGGGCGAAGGACATGGGATGAGGTTTCCCAAGAAAGTGAGCCCCCCGTTTTTAAGGAGCGTTTGAAGTGTGGGCCTCGGAACATTGAAGGAAATGCTTTCCCTAGGATGAAAAGCAGACATGCTTCGAGCGTTGTTGTAACGGTGCCGGTCGAGTCGTCTTTAGCAACCCTTCAGAGTTATCCGGCTCCAAATATGTTGAGTACGGTGAGTATCTTTCGTTCAAATTGTTTATTTTTGTGAGTTGGTGTCTTACGTTGAACGTCTTTTGTTGTAGTTATCTGACCATCTCCAATATGTTGCGGACTACGTTAGTACCTTGGGTGCTGCAATCGCCACTCAAGAGACAATGCAAAAGTTGGATGAAGAGAACTTGAGTTTGAAGAGTCAGCTAAAGGCGTCCCTTGCTCGTGAGCAGGCATTGGCTGACGAACTCAATTACCATAAGACGGAGGGTGCTTTAAACCCTTCGTATCTCGGGGAGTTCATTGATGCTTTGTTTAAGAGCAAGGGTTACGCTGATCATATCCGTGCTGGTTATGGTGGTGTAAAGCGGGTGGGTATGTGCGAGTATATGAAGCATCTAAAGGAGAAGTACCCCGACCCCGCCGTTCTTTAGTATCAAGATGACGACACACTTAAAGCAATGATTTCCGATGCCAAGGCTAAGGTCTCGACTGCGTTCGAGGCAAGTGTTCGCAAGGGTGGCTATTCGTTCGCTCTTCTTGAACATTGCAAAGGCCTGGCTAAACATATAAGCATTCGCGAGCTCAGAGAATGTGTTGTGGATCGACTTTATAGTGATAAGGAAGTGGCAGTGAACGCTACCCCTCTAGTCGTGGATGATGTCACTCCTACTTCAGGTGTAGCTATTTCCGTAACGAACAAGGAAGCTCCGGCCGTTGACAATGTTGTCACTGGTGACAGGCAGGTGGATGAGCTAGAGGAAGAGGCTGCCAATGCTAATGTTAGTTCTTAGTTATTCTCGGTGTACTTATTTCCAAGATTTTATGAATGAAAAACTATTTTTCCTTGCTTAATTTTGCGTCTCTCTTCCTTGGTATAAGTTTAATACTTCACTCCAACTGTGTAGGGTAATGTAGCTCCCGTAGGATGAACTGACTGTGTTAAAATTGTTCAACTGAGAAGGAGTGTTGATGCCGCTGTACTTAGGTAAACTCCCATTGGATTGCTCCAAAGTCGGTTGGAAGGTGTTTTCACTAAAATCTCTGATTTAGGTTGGCTTGAGAAGAACCGAACGCTTGCTATTGATGCTTTCCGGAGGGAAAGGGCTGCCCTTGCTAAGGAGTGGATTTCTGCTTTGTCTGATACTGATGAAGCTACCACGGATGAGGGTGCTTTTTCGTCCCCTTCATTCGAGGAAGAAGAGTTCGTATATGGGAAAAAGAGTGTTTCGAGCTTCGCGATGAGATAGAGAAGTGCCGTCGTGACCTAGCAGGTGTTTCTACATATATATCTGGTCTAAGGCTTCCTGCCGATCCTTATCACTGGGTTACCCAGTTTGGTAATCATCTTGATCGGATTTTTTCCCAATTTGGGCGGCGTGAAAACTTCTGGGAAAAATTGATGGATCATGTGAACGTGATGAGGCTTGAATGGCACAAGTTGTGTTCTCAGAAAAATGATATTATCCATCACAATCGTGACCATATTGGTACTCTTGTCACTCAAGGGCGAGAGTTTAAGCGTGCGTACCTTGAAGAGAAGCGTCGAGCCGAAAAGCAAATCGAAACCATTTCTAACTTGAGAGGTGTCGAGCACCATTTGAGGGAGAGGATCAATACTCTCAATGGTCATATAAGTGAGTTTCAGAAGAGATATAACGAACAGTGTTCGATAGCAGACACTGTTGCTCGAAAGCATCAAGACGCTTTGGAGCGGTCCGCGCAGTTGAAGGCTGATCTGCGTGCGTTGCAGAGTCGGTATGAAGAGCTAAAGGGTGAGACTGTGAGTAATAGAGTTGTTGTACCTATTCGGCACAAATTTTTCGTGAAAGATGGTCCATATTTCCATCGTCTTGAAGATAAGGTTTCCGAGCGTATCTTTGAGATCGAGGAAGAGATCGAAACATTGAAGCGAGAGATACAGCACCTAAAGGTTGATGCTGAGGCCTACGAACGGACTTGTGCTGTGATGAGGCTTCAGCTTAACCAGTTCGGAACTGGACCTATCGGGGATTTTCGCCAGTATTACGAGGATCAGTTGCCGAACCTGTCTGTCATTAGGTATTTGCAAGATCATCCCGCAGTCGTGTTTATGCGTAATGAGTTATTGCGGCTTGATGAGGGTGATGCCAAACGGGCCCGCATTCGTCGCTGACAGGATTCAACTCATGGGCAAACGGGTGTTCCTCAAAGTAGTCGTCGTGGGAGTTCTTCTCACAGCGCTCGTGGTGCGGCCAAGTGGTTTTCTAGTGGTAGGGGAAATGCTCGTTAGTACTATTAGTTAGCACAATGTGTATGTAAATAAGATTTGCACCTTTGCTGGTGGCTTTATTTTGCACAAATTTTTATTGTTTACCTTTTCGAAGGGTTTATTGGTATTCGTTACAACTGCTTGTTGCAGTTGGTTTATTGTTACAAGTCTTGCTGACATGAGTTGTGGTGACTTGGTTTATATACTTAGGATGTGTGAGTATGTTGTGTGTTGCTTTTGGGTTTATTGTACAAGTCTTGCTGACATTAATTGTCGTGACTTGGTTTGTGTATTTAGAATTAAGTATGTTCTTGAGCATTCACTCTAAATTAGCGTCGTTTGTTTGGAAGAGATTTGTGCCGAAGAATTGGCAATTTTTTTGATTTATATATGAACAAATAGCGAATGATCGCTTGAAAAATGCCGCCATTGATCATATCAAGGCTCATATACAAGTGTTTACATCATGCTGCTATGCGTAATACTTCCTGAGATTTGATGCGTGCCAGGTGTTTGGTACAGCGCTCCCATCCAATCTTTTCAGCTTGTACGAATTTGACTGGTTTGCTTCGACCACGCTGTATGGTCTTTTCCATTTGGGTGATAATTTTCATGTCTTCTCCGCCAGGCTGACTTCGTTTTTCCTTAGTACCAAGTTGTCTACCGCGAACCGTACCTCTCTCGATTTCAAATTATAGGCTTTCGTCATTCGCTCTTTGTACTTTGCCTCGCGAAGGTGTACTTGGCCGCGTCGTTCTTCTAAAAGATCCAAGTTTCCTTTGATGGCTTCGTCACTGGCCGTTTCGTTGAAGTTGAGGACTCTTTCGCTTGGCACTTCTACCTCTATGGATATCATTGCTTCGTGGCCGAAGACTAGGCTGTAAGGTAGTGTTTCTCCGTGTGGTGTTCACGGCGTAGTCCTGTATGCCCATAAGACTTCTGGGAGTTCTTTCACCCATCCCGTGAGTTTCCCATTTAGCTGTCTCTAGATTCCTTGCAACAAGGTTCTGTTCGTAACTTCAACTTGTCCGTTCGCCTGCGGGTGTGCGACTAAAGTGAACTTTTGTGAGACTTTCTTTGTTGTACACCATTCTTTGAAGGCTGCGCTTGTGAACTGTGTACCGTTGTCGGAAATGATCGTTCTTGGTAAGCCAAATCGACAAAGTATGTTCTGCCAGACGAACGTTATAGTAGTGTTCGCTGTGACCTTTGGAATAGCTTTCGCCTCTACCCATTTTGTGAAATAGTCGACCATGACTATAAGAAATGTAGTGTTTCCTGTTCCTTTGTCCATCCCCCATTTTTCGAATGGTCATGCACCGTGGACATTGATTAATCTGCTTTTTGGGACGCGACTGTCGTTGGCATTGATCTGACAGGGGCGGCATCGTTGTACGTAAGTATTTGTGTCTTCGAACACCTTGGGACAGTAGTATCCCGAGCGTATGATTCTTTTGACAAGAGTACTCGCTCCTTGATGGCCTCCGCAACAACCTTCGTGCATGTCTTTAATAATCTTTCTTGCCTCGTTTGGGCCAATGCAGCGTAGCCGTGGAACCAAGTAACCTCTCTTGTATAAGATTCCGCCTTCCACTTAGTACATGCACACCTTTCGTTCAATGGCATTGGCTTCTTTTTCATCTTCTGGAAGTGTTCCGTGTTCGAGGAAAGACTTAATAGGTATTATCCAAGTTGCCTCGTGGCCGTACTGGCGACGGTGACGATGGTAGTGCTTTTAACAGGTACCACATCGATTAGGACGTTTGTGGATTTGTGCAAATCACTGAACTTAGCATTCGCTAATCGGCTTAAAGCGTCTGCTTTCTGATTTTCTTCTCGCGGTACTTTAGGGAATTTGATGTACTCGAACAACGATATAAGTTGTTGTACCGTTGCTAAATATTTTGATAGTTGGTTGTCTCGTACTTCGAAGTCTCCCAATATTTGGCTTATCACGATCTAGGAGTCGTTGAATACCTTGATGCTTGTGATCTTCATTTTGCTCGCAAGGTCTAGGCCGCTGATCAACGCCTCGTACTCTACCTCGTTGTTCGAAAGGTGAAAATCAAATATTAATGCGTGTTTTAGCTCATCGCTTTCTGGGCTTATTAGTAGGAGACCTGCTCCGCATCTTTCTTTGCTTGACGAACCATCCATATATAATAGCCATGTTGTGTCCTCGAGCTTTGACTTGCCTTTATCAATTGTTTGAGACGATTGGCCTGGTACATCGTTATCCAACGAAAACATCTCCGCCATGAAGTCCGCCAAGGCCTGTCCTTTGATAGCTTTTCGAGGGCTGAAATTTATGTCATGTTCGCTCCATTCAATTGTCCATTTTATCATTCTTCTGGACGACTCTGGCTTAAGCAATATCTTCTTAATTGGTTGATCGGTTAGTACCGTCACTTTATGGCTTTGAAAATACGTTCTCAGCCTTCGAGCTGAATGTACCAATGCTAAGGTAATCTTTTCGATGGGCTTGTAATTCATCTCTGCCACATTTAGGATCCTGCTTGTGTAGTAGATAGGTTTTTGTTCTTTGTTTTCTTCTCTAACTAACACCGACCAAATTGATTTGTATGATGCAGCTAAGTACAAGAACAGAGGTTCGCCCACGCGTGGAATGGACAGAGATGGTAGGCTCTGAATCTCTTGTTTAAGGAGTGTATACGCTGCTTCACACTCTTCGCTCCATGCGAATTTCTTAGCTCCTTTGAGGACGTCGAAGAAAGGCATATGTTTGTCTGCTGCCTTTGCCATGCAGCGGTTCAGAGATGAGATGTATCCCGTCAAGATTTGGACGTCTTTGATGGATCTAGGCGTTGGTAAGCCCAAAATTTCCTTGATTCTCTCTGGTTTCGGGTTCAACCCTTTTGCTGAACTGCACCCCTAAAAATTGACCTGTCCCTACTCCTATGACGCATTTCTTTGGGTTGAGTTTCATCCCAATGCGATGGAGTGATGCGAACGTCTCCTCTAAATCCATTGGGAAGTCGGTCAGCTTCGAGCTTTTGATGACCATGTCATCTATGTATACTTCCATGCTTCATCCGATCTAAGGTGCGAACACTCTGTCCATTGTTCGTTGGTAGTTTGCTCCTGCGTTTTTTAAACCGAAGGGCCTTGATAGACCCTAGATATATTCTTATTTTGTAGCATTTGAGAGCTGTTTTAGATAGTATTTTGTGTATTTATATTAGACTTTTAGACCGAATCATTCATAGTGGTTTGAAATTGAAGACGTGCATTTCGATCTTGAATTGCACTTGCGATGGATTTGAGTGATTTGAAGACCTTCTATGACCGTCCTAACCGCGATTGATACATTGAAGAACCGGTCGTAGAAGTGGCGTGAAGGCACACTCTCGCGGGCCGCGAACCCTAGGTCGCGAACCGCGAGGGTGTGTGTTGCTGTTTTGAAGATGCCGAGTTTCGCGCGGTCCGCGAAACTCCGGTCGCGAGCCGCGAGGACCAGACGCGCGGTTCGCGAAACTCCGGTCGCGAAAACCGCGAGGACCAGCACGAGGACCAGCGCGAGGACCAGAAGCGCGGTCCGCGAAACCTCGGTCGCGGACCGCGGAAGCCAGAGACGCGCGGCGCGCGATTTCTCGGTCGCGGACCGCCGAGGCCACGAGCGCGCGGGGCGCGAATCCTCGGCCGCGAACCGCGAGAACCAGGCTCGCGGTCCGCGAAGGATTTCGCGCGACCCGCGAATAAATCCTGCAACTTGCATTTTGTTTGGCTTTAATTTTAATTGTTTTAGAGTATAAATAGAACTTATCCTCATTGTTTTGAGGGATCGTTTTTACAGAGCTTTAGAGTGTTTTTCTTCATTTCTCTTTGGATTTTCACTTTGAATTCACCATGTATTATTGTATGGATTATGGTTATGATTGTGTAGTTATGGTTGTAGGCTAAACCCCATCTTGGGTATGTGAGATTAAACCTCTTGTTATGGTTTGAGAACATGGTTTATGAAGCATAGGAATGGTTGATTTGTCATTGAATGATCATAAGTTATATATGTATTTGATTGTTGAAATGGTTAGGAATGATTTCCTAACCCTAGATATGTGTTGGATATGTGTTAGACATTGCCTTTCCATGGTTGAAATGCTATCATTTCTTCTATGTAAAAGTAGTGAATTAGGAATCAAATATATGTTGTTATCAATTGTATTTGTTCTTGAGATCATTCATTAACATTATTTTTGTGTCAATTGTGTTATCACATTGCATGGGTAAGGTGGGAAAACATCTAACTTGAATTAGCATTGGTCAATTTATCTATTTGCTATCATATAGATAAGTTGCCAATAAGAGTTGTGAAAATGCTTTCATGATTCACAACTAGAATAGAGATGGTTTCCCATTAAAAACAATCACCATTCTCAAAGCATCATAAGTAGGTTTGAGGAAAAATCCATAACAAGAAGATACAAATCTCATGTACCCAAGTCTCCTATTCTCATTAGTTAATCTCTAGTTAGAGTAATCTTATGATAAAGTAGTTGTAATCCTAAAGTTCTAATAGTTTTATTTAGTAGTGTCTTAAACAAAACTCAATTCAAACCCCCCCCCCCCCCCCCCCTTTTGTTTACATTGCTTTTGTATATGTATATGTATATATATTCTACAAGATATACATAGAATTAACCTTTTCCCTGTGGAACGAACCTTACTTGCCATTGTACACTTAATAGTGTGGAAAGGTAGTAAGCGATCTATAAATTGTATATTTGAGAGGTACGGCGACGACCTCCCAAAATTTTGGCGCCGCTGCCGGGGAAAAGGCATATTTTTATGTGTATATTGTAGTTTTATTTCTAATCTATCTTTCTTTTTAGGTTCTATTTTGGTTTGGAACCCTATTGCTCTAGCTCTTGGTGCATGGTTCTTACACGATCCTTGAACCAAGACCCTTTGCAATACGATTCCGAGCTAGTAAGAAGTCTCCGCCAACTTAGGAGGCAAGTGCAAGAGTCACTAGCATCTAATCCTTTCTCCCTTGAAAGTGAATCACTACCTTTCAACATGGCGGACGATGAAGAGGATACCGGCCAAAACCCTCCCCGAAACCAATTCTACAACCCTTTCCAAAACCCTAACACTTCTCCTACCAACATTTCTATGAGAGAGTACATGCCCCCAACTATGAGCAACAACAATCGAGCATTGTTTACCCAAACTCTCAATATGAAATCAAGACGGGAGTGATAAATTTGCTTCCAACTTTCCATGGTAGAGAAGTGGATGATCCTAATGACTTCCTTGAGGCTTTTCATAGGGTTTGTAGTAGTCTGAAACCTTCCGAGATGAGTGTGGATGAGTTTAAGTTGAAAACCATCACCTTCACCTTGAAAGACAAGGCCGCTAAATGGTTAAGCCGTTTACCTTCATCATCAATCACTACATGGCCACAATTGAAGAAAAAGTTCCTTGACAAATACTTTCCTCCCTCTAAGTCCTCGGTCTTGATACAAGCCATTAGCAACATCACTCAAGACGATGATGAGACCTTGTATGAGTATTGGGAGAGATTCCAAACTCTCCTTTCAAGTTGCCCGTACCATAGTTTCACCGAACCTCAATTGGTGTGTTTCTATTACAATGGCTTGAATGATAGGGAAACCGAGTCGATAAATAGGTCTTGTTATGGTTCCATTGCTAACCTTGGTTCATCCGATGCCATGATGCTATTTGAGCAATTAGCCGAGGGGTGCAAACCAAAGAGGGACCGAAGACTACGAGTGGGTAATTCCGGTGGGAACAATGATGGATCTCGTCAAGATATCAAGGAGCTTACGGCATTGATGAAGGGTTTCATGATGGGAAATAGCTCCGGGGGAAACCAATCAAGGCAACAAGTGATGACGTGTGGGATTTGTGCTTCGAACCATCTCACCGAATCTTGTCCTCAAGCAAACGAGGATTATAACGAAGAAGTCAATGCCATGGGGGTCTATGGAGGAAACCAAGGTTTTAGAGGCGATCAAGGAGGAAACCAAGGTTTTAGGGGCTACCAAGGAGGACGAGGCTACCAAAGTGGTAGGGGTTTTCAAGGTGGACAAGGCCAAGGTGGTGATAGGAGTAACCAAAGGAAGTATGATCCGTTTGCTCAACATTATAACCCCGGAACTAGAGATCACCCCAACTTTCGGTGGAGAGATGAACCGACGGGGCAACAAGGCCAACAAGGTGGCTACCAAGGGGGTTACCAAGGTCAAAGTGGTCAATCCTTTGATAGGACGAGGGGGCAAAATGACCAAGGCTACCAAGGAGACCAAAGCCACCAAAATCAAGGGTACCAAGGTTACCAAAACCAAGGGTACCAAGATTTTGGCTATCAAGGGTACCAAGATCATCAAAACCCTCAATATCACCCTCAACCACAACAATACCCAAGAAACCAAGGTCAAGGCCGTTTCAATAACCGTGCCCCTCAAAATACTCACCCGAGGTTGGAAGATAAATCTCATAACCAAGGTGAAAGCTCGGACCAATTCCCACAAGATGCTAGACTCAAGAGCATTGAGGTGCAAATGAGTCAAATGGCCACGGTTTTGGGAAAGTTGGAAGCACAAAACTCAGGGAAACTACCCGCGCAAACGGATTTAAATCCAAGGCCTCATGCGAGTGCCATGACCTTGAGGAGTGGTAAACAAGCTCTCGAACCCGAAGTGGTTGTGAAAAAGGCACCCAAGAGAGGCCTTGTGAAGAAGAGTTTAGCCAATGACGAGGTTGAGGCGACCTTGGCCGACGAAGAAGTAATTCTTGAGGGGCTAGCCAAAGAAAAAGGTGATGCCGAGGTTGAGAAGGAGAAAGAACTTATTGATGAGGAACATGTAGACACAACTTCTCATGTTGAACCAATGTCACCTCCATTCTCACCTCTTCACAAGAAAACTAGGGTGGACACTACCTTTGATGTGGAAGCACCATTTCCCGAAGCTTTGAAGAATACTCGGAAAAAGGAGATGGACAAGGAAGCTTTCGAGGTCCTTCGAAGGTGTGAGGTAAACATTCCTTTGCTCGATGCTATTGATCAAGTTCCTAGATATTCTAAGTTCTTGAAGGAATTATGTGTAAACCATCGTCAACAAAGGTCTAAGCATGTTAAAAATGAAAGAGTCAATGAACATGTGTCGGCTTTATTTCAAGATAAAATGCCTACTAAATGTGGTGATCCGGGCATGTTTACCATTCCTTGCATCTTAGGGAACACTTACTTTCCTAGAGCCATGCTAGATCTAGGTGCATCCATAAATGTCATTCCATATACATTGTATGAATCGTTGAATCTTGGCACTTTGCATAAAACCGGCGTGGTAATCCAACTTGCCGACCGCTCTAATGCATAACCTAAGGGTATTGTTGAAGATGTCTTGGTGAAAGTCGACAAGTTGGTGTTCCCGGCCGATTTTTACGTTCTTGACATGGAACATGATAAATTTGCTACCTCTGTCTTGTTAGGGCGTCCCTTTTTGAAAACGTCAAGAACTATTATCGATGTGCATAGTGGTAGGCTTACCATGGAATTTGATGAGGAAAAAATAGAGTTCAACATTTATGGTGCAATGAAATACGATGATGAGGAAACTTCTTGCAATGCTATTGATGTGATTGAGCCTTATGTGCAAAAAAGTTTATGAAAATGATGTTGATGATCCTTTGTTAAATGCTTTAGCTAATAGTTTACACACAAGTAATGTTCATACATATGCTTTGAGTGCTAACTTGAAGGAAAGCATTTTTGAGCTAGATACCTTTGAGGAACTTTCTCTTGATGCACCAATTTTAGACCTTGAGGTATTGAAGGGCTCGGGCAACCGACCATCTTTCAATAAACCTCCGGTGGTGGAGTTGAAACCACTACCCGAGAATCTAAAATATGCATTCCTTGGTGATGGTGAGAATTTGCCGGTGATCATCTCCAACAAACTCACCAAGGAACAAGAGGAAAGGTTGATGAAAGTGCTTCAAGATCATAAGGAAGCCATTGGATGGACTATTGCCGACATCAAAGGTATGAGTCCAAGTACTTGCATGCACCGTATACTATTGGAGGATGATGCTAAACCCATCCGACAACCTCAAAGGCGGTTGAACCCTCCTATGATGGAGGTAGTAAAAGCCGAGGTTCTTAAATTGTTGGATGCGGGAATGATCTATCCAATCTCCGATAGTAAATGGGTAAGCCCAACACAAGTGGTGCCAAAGAAAACCGGAGTGACCGTAGTGGAGAATAGTCATGGCGAATTGATTCCCACTCGTGTCCAAAATGGATGGCGTGTTTGCATTGATTACCGAAGGTTAAATGCGGTAACAAGGAAAGACCATTTCCCTTTACCATTTATTGATCAAATGCTTAACCGGCTTGCAGGCCACTCTTTCTATTGTTTTCTTGATGGCTATTCAGGGTACTTTCAAGTTGCCATTGCACCAGAGGATCAAGAAAAAACCACCTTCACATGTCCCTTTGGCACTTTTGCATATCGACGCATGCCTTTTGGCCTTTGCAATGCGCCGGCCACATTCCAAATGTGTAGGTTAGCATTTTTTCAGAATATCTTGAGAAGTTTGTAGAGGTTTTCATGGATGACTTTACTGTTCATGGAAACTCTTTTGACAATTGCTTAATTCATTTGTCATTAGTCCTAAAAACTTGCATTGATAAAAACCTTGTGCTTAATTCTGAAAAATGTCATTTTATGGTAGAAAAGGGCATTGTGTTAGGTCATGAAGTGTCATCTAAGGGTATTGAAGTAGACAAAGCAAAAATTGATATCATCCAATCTCTTCCTTACCCTACTTGTGTGCGTGATGTGAGGTCCTTTCTTGGCCACGCGGGTTTCTACCGCCGTTTCATAAAAGACTTTTCAAAAATTTCTTCCCCTTTATGTAGATTGTTGCAAAAGGATGTGGAATTTGTGGTAGATGAAGGTTGTAAAAGGGCATTTGATTGTTTAAAGTCTATGCTAGTGTCGGCCCCTATTATACAACCTCCAAATTGGTCCCTCCCATTTGAGATCATGTGTGATGCAAGTGACTACGCCGTTGGTGCGGTGCTAGGTCAAAGGGTGGGGAAAATTCCCCACGCCATCTATTATGCATCCATGACTCTCAATGATGCTCAAAGGAACTATACCACTACTGAAAAGGAATTGCTAGCGGTAGTCTTTTCCTTAGAAAAGTTTAGGCCATATTTGCTTGGTAGTTTTCACTGACCATGCAGCTCTTCGTTACTTGATGACGAAGAAAGAAGCAAAGCCTAGGTTACTCCGATGGATTCTACTCTTGAGTGAGTTCGATTTGGAGGTCAAGGACAAGAAAGGAGCTGAAAATCTAGTGGCCGACCATTTGAGCCGATTGGTGCCCAATGAGGAGTTTGGGACCAAAGCATTGAAGGAGCATCTTCACGAAGAATTCCCCGACGAGCAATTGTTTGCTCTTGGTGTTTCTCTTCCATGGTATGCCAACATTGTGAATTTCCTTGTCACAAGTAAGTGCCCTTCTCATTTCACAAAAGCACAAAAGGATAAGTTAAAGCATGATGCTAGGTTTTATGTGTGGGATGATCCCTATGTATGGAAACATTGTGCCGACCAAGTGATTAGGAGATGCATTCCTAATAATGAAACAAACTCAATCCTCGCTTTTTGCCATTCATATGCATGTGGTGGTCATTTTGGTGCTAGGCGAACCGCTAGGAAAGTGCTAGATTGTGGTTTCTATTGGCCTAGCTTGAATAAAGATGCATACACATTTTGCAAATCTTGTGATAAATGCCAAAGAGTAGGAAACATCTCTTCTAGGAATGAAATGCCCCAACATTGCCCTCTATATTGTGAACTTTTTGATGTTTGGGGAATTGATTTTATGGGACCTTTCCCTACTTCATTTGGTTTCAAATATATCTTGCTTGCGGTTGATTATGTTTCTAAGTGGGTTGAAGCAATCCCCACTCGTACTGATGATTCTAAAGTGGTTGCAGAGTTCATCAAATCTCACATCTTCTCTAGGTTCGGGGTACCCCGAGCTTTGATCAGTGATCGAGGCACTCACTTTTGTAATAGAACCATTGCCGCATTGTTGAAGAAATATGGGGTAAATCACAAAACTTCCACCGCCTATCAACCACAAACAAATGGACAAGCCGAAGTTCCAATAGGGAAATCAAGTCCATCCTTGAGAAAACGGTTAGGCCGACTCGCAAGGATTGGAGTACTCGGTTGGATGATGGATTGTGGGCATATAGGACGGCTTATAAGACTCCAATTGGCATGTCTCCATACCGATTAGTCTTTGGAAAGCCGTGCCATTTACCGGTGGAGTTAGCACACAAAGCCTATTGGGCAATCACAAGGTTCAACTTGAACTTGGACGAGGCCGGGAATGAAAGGAAGCTTCAATTGCAAGAGCTTGAGGAAATCCGGAATGAGTCCTATGAGAACGCGGCCATTTACAAAGAGAAGACGAAGGCATGGCATGACAAGATGATAATTAGGAAAACTTTTGAGGTAGGTCAAAAAGTTCTTCTATTTCAATCACGTCTTCGGTTGTTTCCAGGTAAACTGCGTTCTCGGTGGACTGGACCATTTGTAGTTGTGCGAGTTTTCCCTCATGGTGCAGTGGAGATCCAAAGCGACAAGGATGCCAAAATCATCAAGGTCAACGGCCAAAGGTTGAAACCGTATTACGAGGGTTTCAAATCGGAGATCCTAGAGGACATGTCTCTAGGCAACCCGGCCTACGAGTGATCTTTACCATGGAGGTACATCGTGCCGACAATGTTAAATAAACGAGTTTTGAGCTTTAAAAGCATTTCGTCGAACAATTTCAACATTTGGAACATTACTTTCTTTATATTTATTTGCTATGTACATTTCATTAAGCTTGTAATTCGAACATTACGCTAGTTTTTATGTTGTTTTTGTAGAAATAGGTTTGAAGTGGTGCAAAACGACAAATGCCAAGGGGCCATTCCTCGCGGTCCGCGAATTCATCGCGCGGACCGCGACCGGGATCGCGCGGACCGCGACGGGAAACTTCGCGCACCGCGCACGGAACGCGCGCGCCGCGACAGTGTCTCGAGGTCCGCGAAGGAGACTGCGCGACCCGCGAGAAAACAGGGGATTCCTAGGAATCCCTGGAACGAAAATACACGTTTTCGCGGTCCGCGACTTGATCGCGCGGACCGCGGCTTTGTGCTCGCGGTCCGCGGTTTCATCGCGCGGACCGCGACGATTTGTCGAACGCGGCACGCGATTTTCATCGCGCGCGCCGCGACGGGCTTCAGCGCGCGCGGTCCGCGAATTGATCGCGCGGACCGCGAAGCTTTAACGCGCGAACCGCGAACCAGACCGCGCGACCCGCGACGGAGGCCAGGATTTCTCGGAAATCCCTGGAACAAAAATGCCACTTTTCGCGGCCCGCGACACTGTGCTCGCGGACCGCGGTTTGATCGCGCGGTCCGCGAAGAAACCGCGCGCGCGGAGCGCGATTTCACCGCGCGCACCGCGCCGAGGTTTTGCGCGCGCCAGGATGAGAATTTTCTCGCGGCCCGCGGCGGATGGCGCGCGACTCGCGACGGAGGCCAGGATTTCTCGGAAATCCCTGGAACAAAATGCCACATTTTCGCGGCCCGCGACGGGGTTTCGCGACCCGCGATGATAGCCCGCGGCCCGCGACGGGAGCCTCGCGGCTCGCGACAAAACGGGGCCAATTCTTCTTCCCAAATTCTTCTATCTTTTTCTACTCCTTCCCAAACTATTCCCACCCGACCCCAAAGCTCATTTTCCGGCCACCATCCCAAATCTTCCATTCCAGCGAGTTTTGAACCAATTTCTTCCACCCAAATCGTTCCCCAACTCATTCCCAACAAAACCCACCAAAAATCCCAATCAAAAACACCATCTTTTACCCACATTGCCCAATTTCCGCCGGAAAGTTCTTCACTCCGATTCGCCGGCCTCCGGCGACTTTTTTCCCAAACCAATTACACAAAAACCTTCCCTACACCACCCTTAACCTTTTCCCCATCTCAATTTCCAAATCCCAAATCGAACTTAAATATCCCCAAATCTCAAGAACCCTAATTTTTGGGCATTTTTGATTTGGTGATATTTTGGTTCAATTGATGATCTCCTCAAGCTACATTGCTTCCAAAGGCTTCAATTGACGGTACCCTACTGAATTTATTTCAATTTTGGGTGATTTAGGGCTTGCCGCCAATAGGTTTTCATTGAATTTCAAAGGCTTGCCGCCTTTAGTTATATACTGAGCTTTTTGAGTAGGGGCTTGCCGCCTTGTAGCTAGTTTAGCTGTGCTGGACTGTTGTTGAATAGATTGTGATAATGGCACCGAGGAAAAGGTCTCGCCGAGGGGAAGCCTCTACTTCCCGTGAGCCCGTGCTCCCCGAATCCCCTCCTCGCCAACCTAGCCCTCCCCTTGCAGAAAACCTGCCTCCTATTGACCTTATGGGACTGCAAGGTTTGAATGACGATGCCCAACAACGGTGGAGAAAGTTGATTGGGAATGGGAGGCGAACGATCATGGAGACGAAGTTCCTCTCCTCTGAGCTTCTTCAGGAGCTAGGTTTGCAACAGCCTGTGCTATTTTTATTGGATCGCGTTGGCATGAGAGGATTCATTGATAGGTCGGCACCGACATACATCCGCTATACACTTGAGTTCCTATCCACTCTAGTCAAGCACTACGACGAGGACCATGACAGGCATTACATCACCTTCAGGTTGAATGATGTAGACCGCAGGATGTCCTATGATGAAATCCAAGATGCTTTTGGATTCCAATATGCGGAGGGCTACAAGAATCCAAGAGAATATGCCCCACAAGGATTTGATCTAGCTTTCTTTTGGCATTGTTTGTCTGGATCTCCCAACATCACGGGCGCTACAAAGAACAACCACATCATACATCCAGCTGTTCGTATGGTGCACAAGCTCCTAGTGATGACGATCTTTTGCCAGGGGGAGTTGACGCATATCAGCAGGGAACAAGTCCAATGCCTTTGGACTATGTTTTGGAGGATAGAGCACCCATGTTGGGTAGACCTCTTTGTGCAGAAATGTCTGGAGACCTCCCAGAAGAGCTCAGGGAAGATACCGCAGGGGGGTATGATTTCTCTTCTGGCAGCTTATTTGCGCATCCATCTACCTCCAGACATTCAGGCGATAGGCAAGACAGCCGAGAGAGCTCACCAGTTACACTCCATTGCTTCTTTGGAGTCCACTAATGTCTTGCAAATGCACAAATTCCCTCATCCTAGATTCATCTGGCTAGTAGCCAAGAATCAGCACATGTACCTGCCAAATCCGGAGGCTGTGCACCTGACTGAGCGCACCCGCATGGAGGAGCTCACCTTGCCCATCTAGATCACAGTCCCTGCACCTACCATCGCCCTTGCCAGGCTAGAGGCACCTCCGGAGCATGGAGATCAGTACGCTCCTCCACATCACCATCCTCAGTATGTCACTCAGCAGCAATTCCAGGAGTTCACGCAGAGGCATGACGCGTTTACTCAGAGGTATGAGGACGACATGGAAGTGATGTTCGCCATGATGGCATCCATGCACCCACATGGACCAGGGGCATTTGACTATGAGGGCCATCGCAGATCGCGAGCTCAACGCCGTCGCGACGGTTCCGGCCCCTCGCAGTGAGTATATCCTACACTCTTTCTTACACTATGATTTTCATTGATATATTTAAACATTGAGGGCAATGTTTAGACTAAGTGTGGGGGAGAGGTGTAGGACTTTTATTACTGTTTTTGTTGCTGCTTTTGTTGCTGTTTTTTGTTACTATTTTACTACTGTATTTCCTTTAAAAAAAAATAAAAAAAAAACATTTTCTTTTCTATTGTTTAAATATGTAAGCTCTCAAATGTTATGTGCTTAATTATTTAGAGTATACACTTGGATCTTAATCGTTCTTTCTCGAGGACGAGAAAGGTTCAAGTGTGGGGGATTTTGATAGACCCTAGATATATTCTTATTTTGTAGCATTTGAGAGCTGTTTTAGATAGTATTTTGTGTATTTATATTAGACTTTTAGACCGAATCATTCATAGTGGTTTGAAATTGAAGACGTGCATTTCGATCTTGAATTGCACTTGCGATGGATTTGAGTGATTTGAAGACCTTCTATGACCGTCATAACCGCGATTGATACATTGAAGAACCGGTCGTAGAAGTGGCGTGAAGGCACACTCTCGCGGGCCGCGAACCCTAGGTCGCGAACCGCGAGGGTGTGTGTTGCTGTTTTGAAGATGCCGAGTTTCGCGCGGTCCGCGAAACTCCGGTCGCGAGCCGCGAGGACCAGACGCGCGGTTCGCGAAACTCCGGTCGCGAAAACCGCGAGGACCAGCACGAGGACCAGCGCGAGGACCAAACGCGCGGTCCGCGAAACCTCGGTCGCGGACCACGGAAGCCAGAGACGCGCGGCGCGCGATTTCTCGGTCGCGGACCGCCGAGGCCACGAGCGCGCGGGGCGCGAATCCTCGGCCGCGAACCGCGAGAACCAGGCTCGCGGTCCGCGAAGGATTTCGCGCGACCCGCGAATAAATCCTGCAACTTGCATTTTGTTTGGCTTTAATTTTAATTGTTTTAGAGTATAAATAGAACTTATCCTCATTGTTTTGAGGGATCGTTTTTACAGAGCTTTAGAGTGTTTTTCTTCATTTCTCTTTGGATTTTCACTTTGAATTCACCATGTATTATTGTATGGATTATGGTTATGATTGTGTAGTTATGGTTGTAGGCTAAACCCCATCTTGGGTATGTGAGATTAAACCTCTTGTTATGGTTTGAGAACATGGTTTATGAAGCATAGGAATGGTTGATTTGTCATTGAATGATCATAAGTTATATATGTATTTGATTGTTGAAATGGTTAGGAATGATTTCCTAACCCTAGATATGTGTTGGATATGTGTTAGACATTGCCTTTCCATGGTTGAAATGCTATCATTTCTTCTATGTAAAAGTAGTGAATTAGGAATCAAATATATGTTGTTATCAATTGTATTTGTTCTTGAGATCATTCATTAACATTATATTTGTGTCAATTGTGTTATCACATTGCATGGGTAAGGTGGGAAAACATCTAACTTGAATTAGCATTGGTCAATTTATCTATTTGCTATCATATAGATAAGTTGCCAATAAGAGTTGTGAAAATGCTTTCATGATTCACAACTAGAATAGAGATGGTTTCCCATTAAAAACAATCACCATTCTCAAAGCATCATAAGTAGGTTTGAGGAAAAATCCATAACAAGAAGATACAAATCTCATGTACCCAAGTCTCCTATTCTCATTAGTTAATCTCTAGTTAGAGTAATCTTATGATAAAGTAGTTGTAATCCTAAAGTTCTAATAGTTTTTTTAGTAGTGTCTTAAACAAAACTCAATTCAAACCCCCCCCCCCCTTTGTTTACATTGCTTTTATATATGTATATGTATATATATTCTACAAGATATACATAGAAATAACCTTTTCCCTGTGGAACGAACCTTACTTGCCATTGTACACTTAATAGTGTGGAAAGGTAGTAAGCGATCTATAAATTGTATATTTGAGAGGTACGGCGACGACCTCCCAGGCCTCTTAGTGTAACAGAAAACTCATACGCTTGTGGTAATAGCCGTTTTTTCTGCGTCGAGTGGATCCATTAGGATTTGGTGATATCCCTTGTATGCATCCAGGAAGGTTAGCACTTCGTATCCTGCTATTGCGCCGACGAGCCTATCGATTTTTGGGAGTGGATAGCGATCTTTGGGGCAGTGTTGATTTAGGTTTGTATAATTGATGCACATTCTCCACCCAGCGTCAGCCTTGCGCACCATTACTGGGTTTCCCACTATGTTGGGTATTGCACCTCTCGCAGTATTCCTGCCTTGGTTAGTGTTCGTACTTCTTCTATTGCGGCTTGCCTCTCTGCCGCGAATGTTCGCTGCTTTTGTCTAATAGGCCTAACGGCCTTGTCTATCTGTAGCTTGTGTGTCACAATGTCTGGGTTAACTCCTCCCATATCCATTATTGACCATG
Organism: Cruciata laevipes; assembly: GCA_963678965.1. Taxonomy (NCBI): domain Eukaryota; kingdom Viridiplantae; phylum Streptophyta; class Magnoliopsida; order Gentianales; family Rubiaceae; genus Cruciata; species Cruciata laevipes. The sequence goes on along the minus strand of OY787634.1, from coordinate 19,470,985 downwards.
CGAACACCAAAGCGTACTTTTTCAGTATTTTTTCCACTTGTAATCTTATTTGTCCTGGTAAGTTTGATCCCACCCTAATAGTCCACGAAGGGTCTCCGTTAATGACATGGAAAAGTTCAGCTTGTTCTCCTAAATCAACATTGGTTGAGATCGTCACTACATTGACCGACCGAAGCACTTTTGGCTGTGTTACTGCGTTTTCCGGCTTCATTGCAATTGCTATACATTGCCTTGCTGCTCGTTGATTTCCACGAACTGAAGCTATGCCTACTAGTGTTGGAAATTTCATGACCAAATGGTAAGGCGACCAGATGGCCCTTGCGGCGTTCATCCATGGGCGCCCAATGATAGCGTTGAAAGGGCTTTGCGCTTCTATTACCACAAAATTGCACATGACTGTCACGATATTTCCCTCTTCTCCCACAGTGACTGGTAGTTGGATTTGTCCTAGGAGCATTTCAGATTTTCCTGTGAATCCGACCAGAGCGGAAGCTGGTTTTTTTAGGTCATCTCTTTTGAAACCCAGCTTGTCAAAACAATCGGCGAACAGTATATCTACCGCGCTCCCGTCATCTACGAACACTCTATGGACCGTAGAGTTTCCTATTTTTGCTAAAACTACCAGAGGTTCATTGTGTGGAGATGCAATTGGTACCGCGTCCGATTTATCGAACGTTATTGATTCTGACATCTTTAACCGTTTCTCTGAAGGCTTCTGTGGCGGCATGTATCTAGTTCTCTATTTCCATCCATTGTTTGAAATATATTCTGTTGTCCCATGGATGGATAGAATCACTCTATCAGTTGTTCGAGTATCCACCATCTCTTTTGTATTGAGTGAGATTCCCTTGGCGTAGGTTGTCTTCTATCTGCCTTTTGAGTGAGACACAATCTTAGGTATCATGGCCGTGATCCTGGGGAAAGAACAGTAAGTTTCTTTCAAACGCTTGTCTAGTGGTGCCAGCATTGGTTTTGGTTCGCTGAAGAGGTCTTTATGTAGCTGACAAATTTCTTTCCTTGACTTAATCAGGGGGTGGTGACAAATGTTTTGCCTCCCGGTTCTTTAGTTTTCGCTGGGAACGTTGTTTTTGCCTTTTTTCCTCCCCACTTCGAATCTTCTTCGAGTGTTCGCTTATCACCCTTTTCGTTCTCGATCTGTCGGTCGTTTGCTTCCTGTGACCGCACATATTTCTCAACTAGCCTTTGTAACTCGCGCTCATTTGACGGCATTTCTTCTCGTAGCTTTTTGTAAAAATATCTTGGTTTTAATCCGCTCATGAAAGCTCCTAAAAACATCTGGTATGTTAAGTCTTTGATACTTAAGCTTTCGATCACCATCTTTGCATGGTAAGCTCCAACACTGTCGTCGTTTTGCTTGACGTTTACTAAATAAGCGATGGTGCATTCGAACTTTTGATTCCTATACAATCTACCCAGGAAAATGTCTGATAGTTGCGCCAATGAGTGAATGTTGCGGCTTGGCAGATTTTCATACCATGTAATGGCTGGGCCAGTCAGGAATATTGGGAATGCCTTGCAGATTAGTTGTTGTGATGCGTTCCTAAAATGCATGCTGCTCCCATACAAGTGCAGGAAGTCTTTCGGGTCCGTTGTGCCATCATATACTTTCACATGCAGTGGCAGCTTGAAGTTATCTGACATCCGTAGATTCTGTATGTCCAAAGAGAATGGCGAATCATCGTTGTTTTCGCTCGCGACGACGTTTCTCAATTAGTCTTCGTACTGTAAAGGTTGATGGTACTCGTGCGAACGTTGAACTCTGTTCTCGTTTGGGACTATCCGCGTGTTCCTACTGCGATCTTCCTTTGTTCTTTTGAATTGTTCGTAAAGTCTTGCTTTCTGGTTTTCTAGAAAATATTCGAACTCTTTCTGCTCTCTTTGGCGGTTAGCCAGCGGGGATTCTGCCTCCTCATCATAGTTCTTATCCGAATCCTTATAATCGTAATCGTTCTCTTGGCTGTACTCTCGATTCCTTGTATCATTCTCGCGATTGTTCGCCTGAGCTTCTTCCTGGTTATTCACCGGGTCATGTCCCTGACCGTTCATCTGGTTTCCCTGGTTGTTTCCTGGGTTGTTAGCTCAGTTGCTCAGCTGATCGCTATCTTGGATGTTTCTGTCTTGGTTCATGGCGCGGTTTCTTCCTCGCCTATCGCTGACGGTTCGTGAAGTGGATCTGCTATTATCGAGTATTAATTTATAGAGGTTTCACTGTATTTGTATTTTTATTTCGTTTAATTTAATTCAAATGATGCTAAATATGAATTTTTACAGGATATAATAAATTACGAAGGTAAATATTATAATATTATTAAAGAAAGTCTGCCAACCTAAAGGTTAGACAGTTGTTGTTTTTCAACAGTCTTTTAATTTTCTTTAATAATATGTTTATGTTGATTATGTATTGTAATTGATATTGTGCATTTATTTGCTAAAATTCACTTTATTTTTTCACTTTATTTGCAATGGTTATTAACACGGCTAGTTCCTTTGTTTATGTTGACATTGTGTAAGAGTTCACGTGCAATGATATTTGGGGCGTTCTGATATTTGTGATTAAATAGTCTATTGTCTATTCTTTAGGACATTATTAATACAAAATATTGGTCTTTCTTAATATTTTATATTTTCCAGAAAGTTTCCATAAAAAAAAAATATTTTTTTGGAAATCCCACAAATTTAGTATTAATTGGTGTGACTTTACTCTTTACATCAAAAGATTCAAATCACAAAAATAAAAGCCCGGAAAGTGATTTAATAGAAGAGCAGGTGAAGTAAGCAGGCGGTATTCTATTTCTCTTCCCTACCCTACTCCACACGCACTCACACAGTGACCGGCGCTTTTTAGTGACATGCTCTTTTTTTTCTTTTGAAAAGCTGGTTGAGAGATGATGGAGAGCGGTGTAATGGTGAACAATGTTGCTTCGGCGATGTCGGTGTGCTTGGACTGGAACTCTTCCCCCGACGCTCGTCAGACTGCACTTTCCTACTTAGAATCGGTAAGCCCCAATTTTCTCCTTCCATCAGTGGCTCGTATTGGTTGAACTGTGCATGTTTCTTGTTTGATTTTATTGATAATTTATGTACTAATTTTTTGGCGAGCTCATCAAGAACACGTTTCTTCTTTGATTTTATTGAATTTTTTTGTACAAATGCTACGGTGATGTACCATACATTTGGATGATTTCGGGGCAGAACAGTCATCATTAGGGTCGGGATGGGGTTTCAGCAATATTATAATGGATGCTCTGAATGATCGGCTATTGCTTAAGATGACAGAAGTTGAGGAGTTGGAAAGTATATATTTTTTTTAAAAAAAACAATACTTCTTATATCTCCAAGTTCGGTGAAGTTGGCTCAAAAGAACATTATAAGGAGAAAGTTATGTATGTGTGTGAGGTACTAAAAAGGAGGTGGAGTTAGTGCCTTAGTAGTTATCAGTCTTATTGTATAAGAATTTATTGGGAAAGTGAAGAAAATCGAAAGTGAGAAGTTAAATATCTGCGTCAAGGTGTCGTTGATTTTCCTAGATCCCCAGAACATCGATATTTTTAAAATTTTGCTGTTAGATATTCATTTCTAGTGTTAGGATGAGTTATTCATGCATTTCTGTTGCATAAAAATACGTGGTTTTTAGAATGGCTGAGTTGGCCCTCACCGCACTTTTTTGGTCATTTTACCCTTTTGTCATGTCATTCACCATGTCAATGAGAATATTAATATTTGGCATGTCATCCACTTTATTGCCTTTCCTGGATTCTAAGCCCTATCGTTATGCCCTTGATGTAAGACTGTGAGTTTTTTATTAAATGCAAACAGTCACTACCTGCAATTTATTTATTTTGATCAACTTTGAGTTGACAGATTTGGTTGTTGTTTTGCATCTATATTGTTATTTATCACTTTGCTATTAATGTCAACAGATTAAAGCAGGGGATGTCCGTGTCTTGGGAACCACATCATTCACCCTAGTTAAGAAGGGATGGCCTTCTAACATTCGCATACAGGCTTTTAAAATGCTTCAGGTATGCCATTTTCCTTATTTACTTCCCATTCTACTTGAAAATCTGATGTTGTACCGGGTGTTAGAGCTTCTTTCCTTGGAGATTTGGTCATTTTTAGCATTGAAGTTCTGTATTGAGACTTTTTAAGATCAGTATATAAGCTTGTAGGTTGACTAGATATTATTTGTTCCAATGTTTTAACTTAGGGCATCCAGAACTTTTTTCAGCATTGTTCAAACTCTACACTTCTTAATTTCATAGCAGAATGATACACTGTGCATTTTTACAAACTTCTTCAGATTTTGAAATAGAGGAGGAGATAAACAATATGATATATGCCCACAGCGTTACTGACCACCAAGTTAAAGTTGTTGTAATTGTAGTGCTATTTGTGTTAAGTGTTCCTTTTTCCTTCCTTAAATTTTTCAAAACATGCATGATATATAAGGCAAATGCTATTTTTGTTTCCCCTTATGTATGGTTTATTAAACGCCTGATACAAAAGGTATAAAAGAAACAAATGACTTGAGATTTACCTAATATGTGAAGAGTCTAGCAGAAGATATCCTAGTTTAGTGGCTGACAACGAAAATCAATTTATAATTTCTTTGTAAATTCCATATTAGACCTATTTGAGATAATATGGCAATTAAATTTTGTGGGAAGCTCACAACTAATCCCATGGTTATTGAAATGGGTTTAGTCTTTTTTTTTAATATATATTCATACAGCGTGGGAAGTGCTTGTGAAGGATAAGAATGAGAAGGATTCTTTGGCAATATCCATTTTTATGGGAGAAAACTTGGGTCATAAATTTGCAAAATGTTTCAGAATATTGATGTTTGTATAAGCATGCAAGATCCTAAGTTGCCCACATAATAAAAAGGCAGAATTGTTTGAGGTGCTAAGATACAGATTGTTACTAATAAAATTTTATTACGTAACTATCTGAGAAATTGAAGATTATATTCAACTTGGTTCTTATTGGGATTGTGGTGGCTCGGTTACTTGTAGGAGGTCAAGGTTGCTGAAGTGTGATAATGAAAGTTGCTGGTTTTGGTTGAGTGAAAACTGTAATTGTTTGTGACGGGCTACAAGACTTTTTTTGGTAAATATATTTAGCTTGAATCAGATGGTTGCATTGTCTAACATAAATGATTTATGACTATATTGAATAAGTTAAGTAACAAACCCATTTACTAAATTATATTCCTTGATTGATCTAAAAATGATATCTGTGTTTCTACTGGTTCCTACTACATTTATTGTGAAAAATAAGAAAATGGTAAGTAAAAGTAATGGGAGAGGACTATATTCCAAGAGACTGCAAGCTCAATAAGTTCAAGGAACATTATGTTTCTTGCGAAAATGAGCAATTGTTCTCCAGGGGTCAAGATTGCAATGAATTTATAATCACGATAGAGTATCTGGCATGAGTAAACTCTGTACACTATTATCTCTTGTACTGACTCCTCTTTTCTGTCCAATTTGAAGCACTTGGTGCGATTGAGATGGGATGATCTAAGTACTACTGAAAGAAGAAGCTTTGCAAATGCGGCAGTTGATTTGATGTCTGAAATTGCGGATCCTTGTGAAGACTGGGCCTTGAAGAGTCAAACTGCTGCTCTTGTTGCTGAGGTTTTGGTTGTCTTTGTTATGTTCAATTTGGCTAGGATTCTTGGATAGTACTAAGTTGTCCTGGTTTACTTTGTTGCAGATGATTAGGAGAGAAGGTGCAAGTTTCTGGCAGGAACTTTTTCCATCTCTACTTTCTATGTCCAGCCAGGGTCCTATCCAAGTGAATCTCATATCTCTGTCTCCACTGCTTTGTTTCATCTTGGTGTATTCTATAATCTCCGCAAACTTATGCAGGCAGAAGTAGTATCAATGACTCTCAGGTGGCTCCCTGAAGATATAACGATTCACAATGAAGATTTAGAAGGTGCTTTTCATTTTATTTTGTTTTACCTCATGCTAGAGGACAAAAACTAAAATTTTAATCACCATTCTTCTGTTATTCTTCTTATGATTTGTTCTTTCTTAAAAAGATGGCAGCTACTTTTTGGGTTGTTGGGCTCAGGGATTATGTTGTCAATGTCTGTAAAGTAGGACTCCTTTTGAATTTTTTTTTTGGTACAGGTGATAGGCGTAGGCTGCTGCTACGTGGGCTTACTGAGTCCCTGTCTCAAATTTTACCATTGTTATACAGTGTAAGTGGTTTTTAGGTTGATTGAAAGTGATGTAAATTTTCAGTAAGATTCTGAATACTTTTTCTGATGACCAGTTAATAGAGAGGCACTTTGGTGCTGCAATAACTGAGGCAGGCAGGCAGCAGCTGGAGGTTGCAAAACAGCATGCAGCAACTGTGACAGCTTCTCTCAATGCTGTTAATGCATACGCCGAGTGGTCTCCTTTGCCCGATCTTGCAAAATACGGGATAATCAATGCGTAGGATCTCTCTCTCTCTCTCTCGTACTTTTGTTGTTAATTGAATCTAACAGAATTGTTAGAAGCTTAATCTCTCTTTTCTTAATCAGGTGTGGATTTCTGCTTACTTCTGTAGATTTCCGCCTTCAAGCGGTAGAGTTCTTTAAACTTGTTTCCCAAAGGTATATAATGTGTAAAACACTCTGCCTTCGATAGATTTGAATTTCTGCGCAAAACATATAAAGTCTGAAATCCCCTCTCATCATAATTAGTATTCTGAATGGCAGGAAACGCCCTACTGATGACACCCCTGAATATGACTCAGCTATGAGTCAGATCTTTCAGATTTTAATGAACAGTGCAAGAGATATCTTTCTCAAGTCTAGCTCTGGTGATGCTGTCAGTGAGAGTGAATTTGAGTTTGTAGAATGTATCTGCGAAAGCATGGTCAATCTGGGATCTTCAAACCTGCAGTCTGTTGTTGATGATGCTACAATTCTTTCATTGTATCTGCAACAGGTAATGGAGAACTTGTACTTGAGTGTTATATTTGGAGAAGTATCGTACACAACGTGCTTAAATGACCAGTCTTTGTGTTGCTTGTCATTATTTTTGCTTGCTAACTGAGGGTGGGATCATCTGTCAAATGCTAGAATTTTTAAACTATTGGACCAGTTACTTTTGACCCTCCTTTTCCAACTTATTATTGAAGACATCACTGATTCCATCATAGAATCTTTGCTCTTACATTCATTTAAAAATATAGCTTACCAGTTAGATCCATTAATCTATTTAGTATTAAAACTTCTATTCACATTTGTTTGTCCAGGTGAGAACCATGCCATTCTGTAGAGAGTACTACCAAAATATTGCTTTATCAGAGATAGTATCTGTCAATGAACAGTTTGTGAAGGAAATTAAAAAAGGCAGGTCCAAAAGTTCAAAACAAGTCTACTATCTTAAATGGTAGCATGTGAGGATTTCTAGGAATGAATCTGAAGTTGACCAGTGTAGTGGGTTGTCGGAGCTGGATAATCAATAGTGGTGGTGATTGGGTTAGATGTCCTAAATTTTGAGCCTGAAGGTCAAACAAAGCCTTAGTTACCGGTGTTAGTGGAGACCACGTGTGTGGACTATCAGTGACATCAAAATGTCCTGTAGATGAACAGGTTTCAGTGATGAACTCATTGTTTTAATATAGTTGTTTATACTTTCTAGGTCACTAATCCGTTCTCAGTAATGATCTATATAATAGTAAAACTGTTTTTTCTTCAGAAATAGTAACTTTTGCTGGCAAAGATATTGAAGCACTGGATGAATAGGTGAAATTTTTAAAGAGCATATCTACATCCAATCACTTCATCTACATGGGTTGAAATCATCTGTGTATTACTTGTTGTGAAGGGTGCTAACACAGATTACTAAGATTCGTGTGGTGATTTTTTTTCTCTTTTTCAGGTTCATTTTCTCTTATAAGTTTAGATCTATAGTTCTCAGCAATGAATGTTTCACTCTTCAAAGATCTGGTCTGTTGTGTTAGCAGATGCTTTATTATATTTGGTATCCTGCCACCTTGGGGTGGGGTCCAGCTTATAATAACACTAAGATTGTGTATTTGTGTTACTGACATCAATGAATTCATCTCTATATCTTCACCATATAATCTAAGTTATTGTAATAAATGGCTTATCTTGAGATAATGTGAAGTTGTATATATTGTTAGCTAGGATATTTGAATAGGATACTTGCAATGTACATAAATGTTTGATATGTTTCTTCTACTGTCAGTTGAACCAATGCTTACTGCAGAACTGCTAGCTTCTATTATCTTTCCCCCCTGAAGTTGTCTAGTTGCTTGCAAAGGCTCTTTCATGTTCATCACGTTTATTGCTGCCAATTGTTTTGACAATATGAACTTTTATCTTTCTGAGATTTGGACTGGATTTACCGTGCTGGTGTGGTTATAATTATTTCTTGTGTCTTTTCAAATCAATTTTCTTTTATATTGCTAATGTTGGTAACGAATTATGAATTTTATTTTGTTTGCAGATGCTTGGGTTTTTCCAGCACTATAAATTGGTCCTACATTGTCTGGCACTTCCCTTTTGGCTGGTATGCTCTCCTGAAAGTGACATCTAACAATTTGATTGATTCTATATATTCTAAAGTTCTGTTCCTGTTTTTAAAGGCTTTGATGAGAGATCTCCTATCCAAGCCAAAAACTGCTGGGTCTGGAGAAAAGTCAACCGACAGTGCTACCTCTTGTTCTGGAGAGGCTGATAGAGAAAAGAAAAAGATTTTGTCTATCATAAATGACAGCATAAGTAGTGCAATATTAGATACGGGGTTCCAGCGTATGCTCAGGAAGGAAAAGGTTCATCCTCAGTCTACGTATTCTGTAGGACCACTTGAATTGTGGAGTGATGATGTTGAGGACATAGGAGGTTTTGGCAATTATCGCTCACGAATGGTATGCAGTTTTATGTCATCAACTTCCACATGCAACTATTCTATTTAAGTATCAGTAAATATATATGAATCTGTGAGTTTTAAAGAATGTGCAGGCAAGATATGAATCTTATAACCCACTTACATAGTGTGTTGAAAACCTAGTTATTGTTATAGCTTGATGACCTATAATTGCACTGTGAATGTGAATCAGATTTCAAATATTTCTCTCTCCGATTCACGCATCCTAAGATATGTTGATACTTGCTCAATGATTCTGGTTGTGTTGATTAAGCAGTGATCTTGGTTGTATTCAATATTAACATAACACAGAACCAATTTCGATTGGTAATTTTCCAGGCCCTAGGAGTATTGTGAAACTTGGAGGATCCTGTCCATTAATTTTATCTCTGGTTTTGAAATTAAAATTGCAATGTGCTTTGAGCCTTTGGCTATGATAATCTAATTTTTTTGTTGTCTAGCATATTTTGCACTTTGGCTGATAACATAAATTCTCAGTTTCTCTGCTCTACAGTGCTCTTCATAGGATAACTTCTCCAAGACATATATTTAGCCATAATATTTTGATTATGTATACCTCAATATTATGGAAATTTGAAACATATTTTGATGACTCTAACAGTATCACATATGATGGCGATACTATTACTTATGTTTCAATTCAATGTTTTGGTCAAAATTTACCATTTTGACCACTAAAAGTAGTATGAAAAAAACCATGGGACAGCCCTCATTTAGAGTAGCATCTCGCAATGTTTTCACTTGCTTTATATCTTAAATTGGTTCTGTTTAAGGTCATACTTTTTATTTCAAGTTTTCCCAATGTTTTTGCCCAAACTATAGCATCTATTACATATTGTTGACCATCTTGTGTAGATATCTGAGCAGTTAGTTAAGTAAGAATTGTTATTAACCTGTATGTCTCTGTGCAGTTGGAGCTTATCCGTTTTGTTGCTTCTTATAAGCCCCTCATTGCTGCCACAAAGACTTCTGAGAGAATCAATAATATTCTTAAGATTGTAATACTTGCTCCATTGCCTACTCAGGTTTGCTTTTTGAAAACTCTTATGATGTTTTGACTTTTCAATAACTATTGCTGCCAGTTTCCTTTTGGTTAAATTTGGTACTTGATGGCTGACTGTTTTTAATTTAATACAAGACTAACAGTTTCCATATTTAGGAATTGCCTATAATGGACAGCATGCAGCTACCTCTTGAAAATGTTGTCAGCACAGTTTTTGATGATTCAAATGATATTTCCTGGACAAGTTCTGAAGACAAACTAGTTTTGTGCAGAGTGTTTGAAGGTATCATAAAGGTAGCCCAAGCATATTTACTAACAGTGTTTGCTTTCCACAGTACCCTTAATGTAGCTACGTTTGAAATGAAGGCCTCCTTGAGCAACTTCTTGCTATAAAATGGACCGAACCAACTCTTGTTCAAACTCTTGGACGCTACTTAGATGCATTGGGTCCCTTCTTGAAGCATTTCCCTGATGGTGTGGGCAGAGTAATCCATAAACTTTTCGAGCTTTTGAACTCCCTGCCATTTGCTGTCAAGGTTGTTTGTGGTGCCTTATCTGCTGACTTATTGCTTTTTGGGGAGAACATTGCTTTTTGACAATGCTTGTCCTTTGACAGAATCCTTCAACAAGCACATCTAGGCTTGCAAGGTTACACATCTGCACATCATTTATTCGAATAGCCAAGACTGGTGGCAAAAGCCTTCTTCCTCATATGAAGGTAAATTCCTCGTTATTCAGCTGTTGTTTATTGTTGGTATGTGAAAATTCTGTTGAGAAACAACACAAAGAACCTTTTCCCCAGCAAGGGCAGTGCAGAAAGAATTTCAGTGTCACCCATGTTTTATCTTATTTTATAACAGAACATCAGTTAAGATTAACAAAAGTTATTTCCATTTATTATGAATCTGATTGTGATTAGAGCTTCCAATGCATGTCATTCTGGTGTACTGTCCAAGTTTGTTTCTTATAAATTTCAAAGCTTTGGTCTAAGTATTGATAACCACGTTAAATGTTGGGTCTTTTTATTTTTTACCTTTCTTGAGTGAAATAGACTGAGGGATTTGTTTTAATGTAGATAAAGAAAAAACTATGTCGATACAAAAATTATCGTGTTATTAGATCTAAATAAAACATGTAATTGGTCATGTTGAAGAATTTTCATTTGGGTAGATCCATTTGCTCCTTCGTGTTTGTGCCCCATGTATTAAAGTGTATTAATGGAAAATTATTTGCATCTATGAATTGTCTGAAAGAATGATCAGTATTACAGCTATTAATTATCATATATATCTGAAAATGCATCCCCGTTCTTAGAAGAACAATTTGCTTATCTTGTTGTATTTTGCAGGGAATTGCTGACACGATGACATATTTACAGAAGGAGGGTTCATTACTTCGTGGAGAGTATAATACTTTAGCTGAAGCATTTCTGATTATGGCATCTGCTGCTGGGTACTGAACTTTGCGTGTTCTTATTTATTTATGTATTTTCTTTCATGCCTTATGTTTTGTGCATTTACTAGCACTATCTCTAAATTTGCAGTGCTCAACAGCAGCAAGAAGTTCTGGAATATTTTCTTGAGCCTTTGAGTAAAGAGTGGACAATGGTAGATTGGCAAGATATGTATTTGTCAGAGCCTGCAGGCTTTGTTCGTCTCTGTGCAGAGACATCATTTATGTGGTCTCTCTTCCACACATTAACTTTCTTTGAGAAAGCACTGAAGAGAAGTGGGTATGCAAAAGGCAATACAAGTTCTCAAAACAATATGCCTAATCTGTCTACCAATTTACATCCAATGGCTTCCCATTTATCATGGATGCTGCCTCCCCTTCTTAAAGTATGTGTGTCAATTAAGTATTACATGATGATTTAGGACTTTGACTAAATATTATTCTGCATCTAACTTTTGATTTATCATTCTATTCTCTAGCTGCTTCGTTGCGTTCATTCTCTTTGGGCTCCATCTGTAGCTCAAGCCTTGCCTGCTGAGTTGAAAGGAGCAATGATCATGAGTGATGTTGAAAAAACCAGTCTTCTTGGGGAAGGAAGCCTAAGATTGCCTAAAAGTGCTACTACATTTTCTGATGGATCTCAGTTTGATGTGCAGAAAGAAGGCACTTCTGAGCCTGTGGAAAAAGATATAAGGAATTGGCTTAAAGGTATCAGAGATAGTGGGTATGTTCATTATCCTTCTTGAATGATATCCATTATTGTGAACTTTTATTATTAGACCAAAGAAGTTGCTATCTTTTCTGTTAAATCCTATTTTGCTGTATCTTGTTCTTTAGTCTCTTGAATCTGAAATGTATATTATACTTGGTTTCCTTGAGAACTTGTCATATATAGAACTAGTTATAAATGACCGTGTTTTGTTATCATAGCTCACAATATAATAAGAATAGTGTTTTTTTTCTTCCTCCCCCCAGAGAATTCACTTTCAAATGAAAATAAAGCAAGAACTTGCTATCGTATAGTTTGTATTTTGTAAACATTTCCTGCAACTATTTTTAACTTTAAAAATGGTAAGTAGTGGATTAGAAATTGTTAGTGCATGAAATAAGTAAAACACTCATGCCAGTGTGGTTCACAAGTTTAGGTTTTGGACCTTGTTTTGTTTTGACAAGGTTTTGAATTTTGAATTTTGAATTTTAAATTATACTTTTATCATATAAATCACCTTTTGTACTAGGACAAATAAACTTAATATATTTTATAATTGTAAATTATATTTTTCTTTTACAAATAAAATAATAAAGATAAGTTTTTATGAATTGTTGCATTTCACTGGTAATAATTAGCAGTGTGATTGAAAGTTGATTAATTTATTTTAAAAATATTATGAACATTAGGAGAGCGTCTCATGTAAGTTCCCCTTACGGTAAGGCAGGCCAAAGTAGACTACCTTCTACAAGATTGAGGATTACTATATAAATTGTTTTAATTATTTTGGTCATAACATAAAAGATTAATGAAATAAAGTGAAAAGTAATGCCCAAAACCTAAAAGATCAAGCCAAATAAAAACATCAGGCAAAAAATCTAAAAGATCAAACCAAATGAAAGATCAGCCCAAATTAAGGTCAAACTCAAGTATAAAAACATCAGGCACAAACAAAAATAATTCCAAATAATTAAAATAATTGTATAATAATCATAAATCTTGTAAAATATGGTATCTTTTGTCATGCCCTTATATGAGACTTTCTCGAACATTAGTGGTCGGTAAAATTAAATATTTTATGATTAAATTTTACTTTTTTGACATGAAAAAATAAATTTGTAGTCGTGTTTTGACCCAAAACTAACCATTTTAAAAAATACTACAGATAATTTTTGTAACTACATACTTGATTTTGTCTTTGTCTGAGTTAGAATTTTTGAACTACGTGATTTTGTTTTGCTTTGGAAGAATGTTTTATTTTTTTCAGGCTGAAAGAACCATGTTTGTTATTTGATGTTGATATTTTCTGATTCATGTATATTTCACTAATACAGTTTGACCCCCAGGTATAACGTGTTAGGTTTGTCAGCTACCATTGGGGACTCCCTTTTCAAATGCATGAACTCTGATTCAGTTGCTGTAGCATTAATTGAAAATATACAGTCTATGGAGTTCAGGCATGTAAGGCTGTTAGTTCACTTGGTGATGATTCCACTGGTGAAATACTGTCCTTCAAGCATGTGGGATAGATGGCTGCTAAAGCTCTTGCATCCATTAGTACTTCATGCTAGTAATGCTGTTAGTTGTTCATGGTCTAGTTTACTGCAAGAAGGTCGCGCAAAGGTTCCGGATCTTCATGGAATAGAAGTGGGGTCAGACCTTAAAGTAGAAGTGATGGAGGAAAAGCTTCTTCGAGACCTGACTCGTGAGATTTGTTCACTTCTTTCTATTATGGCTTCATCAAATCTGAACCCCGGGCTTCCATCATTAGAGCAACCGGGACATGTTGGCCGTAATGATTCATTGAATCGTCAAAGATTAGATTCATTTGCATCCAGCTCTTTAGTTGGGTATGACTGATGATTACTTTGTATTGAAGTTTAGTTGGACTGTACTGTATTCTTACATTATCCTATTAATTTGCAGATTCTTAGTGAACCAAAAAAGTCTTGCTGTGCCTGCATTTCAGATTAGTTTGGAGGCCTTTAGATGGACAGATGCTGAAGCTGTAACTAAAGTCTGCTCCTTCTGTGGAGCTGTTGTTCATTTGGCCATTTTAACAAGTGATGCTGAATTGCAGGAATATGTTTGCAGAAACTTGTTTACTGCAATCATCCAGAGTTTAGCACTTGAATCAAATGCTATTGTGAGCAACAACTTAATTGCCCTTTGCTGTGAAATATTTATACACCTCTCTCATCGAAACCCTGCTCCTAGAGAGGTATGACCTTTTGTTACTTTTAGCTTTTAACTACCTTTGGATGCAATCTTAGTTCTAATTCTTGAATACAGATTATGCTTTCTCTTCCGTGTGTTGCGCCACATGATTTGCTTGCATTTGAGGAAGCCTTGTCAAAAATAAGTAGTTCTAGGGAACAAAAGCAGCATATGAAGAGCTTTTTGTCAATGGGCACTGGAAACAAGTTAAAAGCACTTTCTGCTCAGAAAAATGTCAATGTCATCACAAATGTATCAGGTGAGATTACTGTCTTATTCTCATTTATAAGTGTGTGCCATCTTCAAATGGCCTTGATTCCTTCTGGGCATAATTCGCCGTTGGCTTGAATTGCCTTTTATAAGCATGTCTGCTTCTTATTATCAATGTGCCATGAGGAGGTTTGTAATGAATAATAGTGAAAGAGTAGATATCCTGATATTATAATCTGTGCTAGCATTTTTGCTTATCAACCATCTCACTGTGCGTACTCTCAATTGCTTAAAATTGCAGAGTATATTAATTGTATATGTGTAAATTCTTACCAAGCATTCTTGATATATTGCAGCGAAACCTCGTAATTTGGATCCTGCCCCAGAATTGAACCGTGACGAAGGAGATGCAATAGGTTTGGCTGCACTTATGTAGTGTTGTTGAAGATGTTGGTACAGGGATGAGATTGCTAAAAGGAAAGGTATACATGACGTTGCTGAAAAGGAAAATGTATATCCTCGCACCGAGTTGCTGAAAATGTTCCATCACCAACTGTAGAGTAACCTTCGTTTTCGGATATAGGTCATAAATACTGGCACCTCATTTTTGAGGCTTACAAGTATAACACTGTGCGCCGGCAGCCGCCTACAGTGTAACTGTATAACCATAAGTTATTTGTTTTCCTTTTTAAAACAAAACCCATTCATAACTTCCCACTCCCAAGAAACTGGCTAAAGTTATTTTCACTAGTTTTAGTGCACATTTGATTATTCATCTGGGATTAAGAAAACAAGGGAGCTACTTAGAAATATATATTGAGAAAAATCTATTTTTGAAAAAATGGCCATATGCTGTCATGATTTAAAATTATTGGTTTTCGGCAAAATAAATAGATATAGAAATTGGGGGTGGTGAGCATGTCCTATGGGAGGATTTTGAGGATTTGTAAAATGGATGAATAAAATATGTGAGGAATGGATTTAATTACTTTCTAATCTTTTCTTAAAAAAAAAATTCTTAACCTAATTTTAAAAAATACAATACTCTGATTTACATTAATATCATATTTATTTATTATCATTTAAAAATTATTTTAAATAATAAATTTTATTAAAATAAAATATATTATAACGATAACCCTTATAATCATTTCCTACTATTATCATTCTCATTTCCATTCTTATTCCCCTTCTCCAACCAAACACCCCCAGAGTTGGGGGCTTGTGTGTATACCCAGAAAATGCTAAAAACCAGTAAATTGTCTATCCCATGAAATAATAATTTTACCAGACTCCCTTTTTCCTCTTTTCCCTTTGTTTCTTTATGTTTTCAAAGCTTGTGTATCTTCAAATTGTGTGTCTTCATTAACTAATTTAGCAACATCCTAAAATTAATTAGGCCAAATGTGCCATAATGAAGATCTAGTGGTAAAGACTCGAAATCGTGCTTGTATTAAATTTAAAATTTGTTTAAAAATTGGTAAATGCTCTCAATATTAATGATTGGTAACTTACAATTGTATTTTAAATTTAGTAAATGTAAAAATATATGTTTTAATTTATAATTTAAAAACAAAGTTATTTGTTATGAAATTGTATCAAATAATAATTTTTGTTTCAGAGTTGGTAAATGTTATAGCAATTTTATAAATTTAATATTTAATTTGAATTTGAATAATATTAAATTTAGCAACCCCTTTTTACCCCATAAAGTGGATAAATGAAATCTTGATTGGCCAGACAAAGTTACTGTTAACAATATCAATGTAGTATTTGAGTTATCAAGATGGTTTACACCCCACTTTTTGGTAAAAGGGGGTGTAAATAGCATCTTCAGTGACAAATGTCTATGGATAAAAACAATAGACTTAAATCTTCACGAGCACCAATCTATGGATAAAAAAATAGCCTTAAATCTTCACGAGCACCAATGTTGACATTGTAGAAATTAAGCCCTATTCAACAAAGTAAACAATTAGATTTAGATTCGATTCGGGATGCAAAATTCTTCCCCCTTCCATCTTTTTCCATCTTTTTCCCCATTTTACTTCCTTTTTCTTCCAGCAACACATTTGCACAACAATTATCCAGAACAAAATTGAACTTGAGCAAAACAGCAGCAAACTTCGATTTGGGATAATTTACAACAGTAAATGTAGACAACAAGACAGGGGGATGTGCTACATGTAAGAAAAGCAGTCTGGCAACATTTGAACACTATCTCAATCCTCCTCCTCTTCTTCTTCAGATGCTTCATTCAGCCACTGCATTCAATACATAGAGAATGAAAATGCACGAAATTAGCCCAAGTAAAATGCATAATCAATTCCACAGAGGTCATCATCTTAGTAAATTGGAAACCATAGAATTTTCAGCCCTGCTATAATAGAGTGGGTTATAAAGAAATAATATTGCAATTAACATCAAAATCCTGTTATGATATTACACCGGCCCAAGTTTAGTTGATGAAAAACTCAGTAGTCTGGCTGGCAGCCTTTTGTGGTTTCTTTGCGAACTAGCAAAAGGTAAGGAAATCAAATCTACAGCCTGTATTCCCAAGGCAAGCTAAGACTCAATGTTAAAAACCTTAATAACACTTCAAGACTTGATAATAGTTTACCAATAAAGTGTCCAGGCCAAACCACAGAAAGTCAAAAAATAACTCAGATTACTCATAAATTCCCCAAAATTCTTGTAAACAACAGAATTATTGGTATACCACTGAAACAAACTTTAGTTTTGTTGAATTATTCAATCCACAAAAGGGTATAACTGTAAGCTTCTAAACTGCCCATGTCTTACTTTTACAGCTCTGTTTCATAATCAAGAAGTGGAATGTCCCAGTTGAGCAATTCGCATAGAATGCAGACAGACAAGGTTTACAACAGAATTTCCTTCACCATGCTGTAATTATAAAAATAAAAGGTCATGGAAGGTTAAGTGCAGCATACCTGGATAAATTTTTCTGCTTGCCTAAGGAAAACCTTATCACACTCATCAGCATTTTCCTTCTCAGATGCCCACTTCATTACTGCTTCCTCTTGTACAATATCTTTATTATACAAATGATGCAGAACCTGAAGGAGAACAATAGAATAGAGTGACTATGACAGAATATGAGAACACGGTAATATTTACTCCCCCATCCCACTAACAGTGTCTTATGGCCCAAACTCAGTCTTTGAGAACATAATAATATACTAATATCTGAATATGTGTAATTCAAATCATAAAAAGCTGATATTTCAAAAATAAATGTCACGAAAAATGTTAAAGATTCCGTTAATATTACAATTAAAACTTGTAAAGTCTGTCCTAAGATTAGTGAGGTAAATAGAGGGAGTACTTATTGTAGAAGCTGCTATAATTTTTAAATACACTCTTTTCACATCGCATCACTTAAGATTTATTCAAGGGGATATTGAGCGAAATCACGAGTGCAACAGGGATGAGGATACCTGAACAAATAATGGTGCGTACTCCTTTGCTGATTCACATAATTCTTCAAATTTCATTATCACTTCAATCTGTGAAATTAAAAAGTATATGAACAAATTAATACTACCCAGATGTGCCAAAGATAACTGGTACACAAGTTTGAGGCAGATATACTGTAATTTGCAATTTGTAGTCAAACTGAAGTGTCTAAATTTATTCAGTGTCGAAATAGTACTCAGTACAGAAAGAACTAACCTCTTCATCTATACTTGGCAGGTAATACTTTAGAAGTTTCTGCCATTTCGTAAGCAAACTTGCAGCATTTCGGTACAACTCACCTGCAGGAAAACAATATGCCCTTAAATGCATAATATTGCACTCCCAGTATGTAGAATACAGTTTGCATAATTCCTAGCATACAACACCAATTAAGGTGAGATGGTAAAACCGACACTGGGAGTTATGAAGAATTGAAGACCCAGTATAACGCAGCCCTTAAGACGTGACTATCTATCTACATCAAACCCTTAAGACGTGCCTATATAAATAACGCAACCTTATTTAACCATTGTCAATTGGATAAAGAAATAAAACTAGGTCTCTGTTTAGGATAACTGGGTCTTGCTGTTGTTGAACAATACAATTTAAACAATGATGAATAAAGAAACATAATTTGACTTTCATAATTTTCAGTTAATCCCATCCTACCTAGATTAATTTCATGGATCATTATTATAACATTTCAACCATTTCAAGTCTGTTGAGAGATTCGATAATTTACTGCACATTTGGCAAAATTAAGTAGGACCAAAGAGACCCGAGAGAGTCACTTCCACAATGGGAGTAGATAAAAAGGTAAAAGATATGATGGACAAGAAACAGCAGCCCAATACAACAAGATAAGGCAAAACAGAAAAAATAAATTGTACAGGGAAAAACTAAAAGATTTAATGATACAAAAATTAAACAATATAACTTACTATGAGAACTATGATCTCTAGCCAATGCAACCTTCATGATTGAATCAAATAATGCACCAGCACAATCTGCAGTAATCAGATTGTATGACAACCTGATGGAGAAAAGGAAAATACAACTTAAAATCTTGAGAAAGAAGACACTCCAACTGCAGTCAGTAACTGAGCAAAATGGAATTCAAGTGTAAAAAAACATTAAATGAATGCAACAGACCAACAAAACCAAAAGAATTCACTTAATAGAGGACCCAAATTCACATTACTCAATATACCAAACAAGAAGCTTCACATTTTCAGCTTTACATTTACGGCATGGTTCAGTATAATACTTGACACTACTTTCTCATAACTTATAATTTTTAAGATGTTTACTGCAGATGAAAATTTCCACAATTTGAAACACGTGCAAGGCCATACACACGAGCTTTAAGAGTATTATATTTAGCATAAAGATGGTCCCAAACAAGCACCCAATAAATGTATTTCAGAAAATTTTCTTCAAAAAAAAATAAATGTATTTCAGAAAATTGGATTTTAGGTTTCTAAAATAAACAATCTTCAAAATACTGTTCATCTCTGCGACATAAATTCATATCATTAATATAAAATATAAGATCATTCCACACTGGGATTATGCTGGAGTTCTTATAATGATACAAATATCACTAAATGCTAACCGATAAACACCAGGATTCAGAACATTCATAATTCTGTCATACAACCCTTGCCTACATAGACAAGTAAAAGAAATATACCGTAATGAATTCACTTCCAATATAACATTCTTATCCGTGTGGTTCTCTAGTTCAGCCCGCTCAAAAGTAGCTAAAACCTGCATATAAAACAAATTATTATTTGTGTCTCACCCAATTGTAATGCAACTCCATTACATACCTCTTTCTCAAAGTTCTGATATATAACTTCACCATCATCATCGGAATCAGAGATAGCAGAGTCACGCTCCAGCTCCCCTGAAATTGGAACCGTGCCTTCTTGATGTGGCTCCTCCTCAAGCTCATCATTTGAGATGAGAAAAAGTTCAAGAAGCTTTTCTGCAGGAATGGGTGCAACTGAATGCCTCCATTCCTCTTCTTGGCTCCCCTCGGTAGTTGACCATATGAAACCAACCCCACCATTACCGACCTAGCAAATAAAAAAGAAAGCTAAAGCTTATCTAACCTTCATGGATAAGTTAAGATCTTGTATCGAAGATCACGGGTCAATCAATCAATTACTGGAAATGTTACAAGTCCTTTAAGCTTGAGAAAAATGGAAAACTTGAAATTTTAAAATGAATACTGAGACATGCATATTTATCTTCACGAATGGGGCCATTGGTGATAAGAATTGGGAAGACAGGATAAAAAAAATTAGACTATACTAAAAGCTATCCTCAGCTATGTATACTCACAAAATCAATTATGAGTGAGTCTCACACTTTCAGGTTGCCTCAATTAAAGGTTACTACAAAGTTTTCAAGTCTCTCTTTACCTCTACACCATCTCCTAATTCTTCACCTCACATTTCAGTTCTTTCTTGAATCACTATGAATATTAGGATGGAGAATATATGTTCAAGGCCAGATTGAACATGATTATGCTCGTAGTGTGATTATTGAAGCTTGTAAGAGAATTTGTTAGGCCAATATCCAACAAGAATAAAGTCATGCTAATGTTTTACACTAAGAAAGGATTAGTCTATTCATTTGATTTACTTTGATTACCAGATCAGCATAAGCCCGTGATTGCACCTAATAAATTTAAGCTTTGAAGTTAAAAAGAAGTTGTTCAGATAAATGTATTCATCGCCAACCAGTTACAAACAAATTGCTCTAGGTCATAGATAATAGCAAAGAACTGATTTATACCTCTGATGCAGCCTGCAATTGTAACTTAGATAACTGGGTAGTTGTTTCATCTAAATCATCTGTATTAGATAATGCTGCATATCAAACACGTAATCATAAGTGTACAAATAACATAAACAAGACAATTTACCATATTAAACACGACAATTCTATTACAGATCCTGCACAAAGCTGCTTGTCAGTTTGCTCACTATAATCTGATAGTCATAATCGAAGGTGTCACTCAATCTATATACTGTCCAGCGGACAAAATGAGCCAATACATTGGGATTTGGGACGTTAGACACGGTACTTAAATTAAGAACAGCAAGCCAGGTTCCAAGTCTTTTCTGCATTGTCAGGCAACATATGAAGAAAGAAAAACAAGGGGGGGAGGGGGAATTGGGTGGAGAACCCTTGGTCCAAATGAGTTCCAATGTGATTGTAACAGAAGGTTTCAGTGATCCAAAAGTCAGACTCAGAAAAAAAAAACAAAAACTTGATTTCTCAAAACATGAATTTAAAAGAAAAAAGGTATAAAGATTAATAAAGACCCTAAGTTTTTATCATCCTATCATCTTTCCATCCAAGTGGACCAAGTCTAAACAAAGTCCGTATCTCCTGAGAAAGGTTATTATTCCAAGGTACAAGGACACTGTCACTTGTCCAACATTTTATATCTATAAAGAAAGGTTTATTCTCATGAGATCGCACACCATAATGCATCTAGAAGTCTTTGTAGGTGCCCCTTTTGAATAGATATAAATTTGCTGCTTAAGGTAATTATTCAGGACGGGT
Source organism: Cruciata laevipes (assembly GCA_963678965.1). Taxonomy (NCBI): domain Eukaryota; kingdom Viridiplantae; phylum Streptophyta; class Magnoliopsida; order Gentianales; family Rubiaceae; genus Cruciata; species Cruciata laevipes. The sequence continues at coordinate 19,449,396 of OY787634.1, read as the reverse complement.
ACCCTTCGTTGGTCTTAAGACAGCCAAAATGTACATATGTGGGACATGCAATGCGAATGACAGATCAAATTCAGAACTAAAATAGCAACCAAATTAGGGGGGAAATTTTTTCAAACTGGAGGATGAGAAGTTACATGAGATGTCAATAGTCCCATTGCTATTGTCAGCATATTCCAGCTCTTCATCACTATCCTGCATAATGGGTTGCTGGTATAATGATACCTTTGAGTAAGCAGGAACAATAAATTGTTCTCCAACTACAACCTGGACAAAATAAAATAGAAAGGAGGAAACAAGAAAATGAGACAGAATAAAGGCATGAATTTGGGTAAACTACAAATTATAAGTAATATTTTAAAAATAAAAATACATGTACACGTACTAAACTTGATGTCAATCACTTTGATGAGATTTATCTTGGAAAAATGACCACTGAATGCAAGAGAACAGGTACTAGGGTACAAAAAAATAAAAATGTAAGAGGTTTGAGACCCCCTGAATAGTTAAAACACATCATCTGTCTATCTATCACAAATGATTTCTGTGAATTTTGCCAACTATCATAGGAAGTGAAAAATATAAATTTATAAACAAAAAGTTAAATCAGATTCATTGGTTACTCCATTGCACGGTGCAGAACAGTTATCAGTATCTTTTTTCAATTTTTTATCAATGAGACAGGAGAGAGAGAGAGAGATAACACATATAGCTTAGAAGGATGAAGCCTTATAGTTGAAATGTTTACAATAACCAGAATGACACTGAACAAGTATGAATGGGGTAAATATTGCAAGCAGGCCAAGTTATGCAACTGAAGGTAGATTGGAGATACCTTATAAGACAAAACAGCTCCAGGTTCCAAACTCGCTCCTGACTTGATAATCACCCCATCACACACTATTGCATTCTTGAGTACACAACCATCTTCAACGGTGACATTGTGCCAGATATAGCTACCATCAATTGAAACATTTTTGCCGATTTTACAACCTTTGCCAACCACTGAATTTGAAACTTTGGAGTAGTTTCCCACTGTAGTGCCACTTCCGATAACAGTGAAAGGACCAATTTGAGCAGATCGCGACTGTCCTATCCCTAATCCTCGATACGTTCCTTGCCTATCAAGTTTGGTACTAGAACAATTTCCACAAAATTGTACATCAGGCACCAAAGGGTATGTCCACCTCTGAATAATATCTTTGCTCACGGTGTCATAGCTACGAAAATTGTCAACTCTAGCTGCATAACTTGAGTGAATCTCATGCGTAAAAATCTTGTAACCCATAATATCGTCATCAAGCAAACCCTTCAAAAAGTGACGGCGCAGATGTTGATAGTCAAAATTGTCGGCAAACGTACTCAGGACTTCTGGAGAGCAAATGTCAATATAACAATCCTGCATCAAGAAGTATGATTAGAGCATTAATTGATGATGTACTCCAGATAAAAACTTCAAACACGCAAATAAAGAAACACAAGGGTAATCATAACATCTGGCCCTAAAAAATTTTTAGCACCATGATAATACAAAGTTGACAGGAGAAGGCCACAACCAGATATATAAAAAGTAAGCTTCTGCTGGACTGAACAACTCCACTGAATCTCAAATAACAAAACCGAACTAAATGTAAAGCATTGGTTCTCTCAGCCTCCCTGAATCTAAGCTGTTCTGCAATGCAGTACCATGACCACACATAGTTTTATCTGAAAAAGCTGTACACGACACCAGAGTAATTACTTGATGGTCTAACCAATCATAAATTCAGCTCAATTTCGCATATATATGGTTTCAGACATGCACAACCAGCAATCAGCATAGAGAGAAGCACCTACTCCCAGGGCAACATCAGTTAACTTCCAGAAACTCATATACTTATAATAATTGGAATGAAACAGATCAAGAATAGGAAGTACCCAGCATCAAGATCAACGCAACAAAGAAGTGAGCAAAGCAATCAATGCTAGTTAATCAGTATAACCAGCAAACTAAGGAAGGAAAATGTAAAGGAGAAACCTGCTTGTCATTATGAAGATATATAGACGGGTGCACAGGAGGCAAAGTCTTATCAATTGACACAGTCCCCTTATCAGCACTTTCCTCGTAATACAGGAGCTGCTTTGTACCGGGATCAATTGCCATAAACAGCTCATCAGTTCCTAGACGAGATTGACGCGTAACTGGCGAAGGCTTGGACTGCCTAACCACCATGGTGAGAATGGCATTGTTATCCCTTTTCCTCCTCTCCTTGTGTTCTCTTAGAGCCTCAGCAAGTGACATATTACTTACTGTGTCTCCGCTCACAAGCACAAAATCCCCACGTATCTTCCAAAACACACACACATTCACATAAATCAGATAACCGAACAAATCATCAACGAAAAAAAGAGGATGAGCAAGTTGCAACATACCACATTCTGATCGTATATATATCGCAGAGCATCCCCAGCTCCCGTGGCATTATTGGACTCAATTGTGGTGACGGAGAAGTTGGGCTGAGTGAACCAGCCGGAAGTTTGCAAGTGGTTAATCACTTGTTTGGCATGAGCGCAGCAGAAGACGAAAACCTCCTCGACTCCAGCGGATTCGAGCCAGGATAAGGTGTGATCTATCATGGCCACGTTCACCAGCGGCAACAGTACCTTGGGGCGCTCCATGGTAATTGGCCGGAATTTGGTGGTGAAGCTATCGGCCAGGAGTATTGCTTGTAGGGGAACGCGGGTTAGCTCCTCCACGGAATCTTCCATCGCCGGAGCTGCTCCGCCACCTCTGCCTTTTCCACCCTTTTTCACCACCATTTTGCAACAAAAACCCTTTCCCTTCCTGCTTCACTTCATAAACATAAACCCCTGCCCCTTGTTTCTTCTCGGGTTCTTTCCTTAAGTACAAGTCTTGCAAGTTGCAAGCAGGGCCGGGCCCAAGACCAAGGCCCAAAATTCTTGGCATTCTTTATTAAATATATGTATGGTAATTTTGAGTAGCATAATTGTGTCTTTAATGCATATTTTAATGGGTCAATCAATTTTTTTGGCAAGTTAATTATTTCTTAAAAAATTATTTGTACTTAGCATTTATTAAAAGGTCCTTCTATTTCTGAATTCTCATGTTTGGTTAAATTGTTATGTTTTAAAATAAAATAAAAAATTGGTAAAATAGAGTAGAAACGAATTAAGTAATTTACATTCTTTTCATAAAAATATATACACAATAGTGCCTAGAATTTCGTAATTTTCATAATAACTTAAATCATTTTTATGTATAAAATTGTATTAAAGTGAGGGACTAAAATTTTATAACGCACGGTGCCTCAAAATAGTTTGGACCGGCCCTGGTTGCAAGTACAAAGGGCGTTCAAAATTATCCTTCTATAATTTGTTCCAAACAATTTCACAAATTACTTTTAACTTCATGTTTATTTTATTTTTGAAACAAATATATTTTAAAATATTTTTGTATATTACAAGAAGAATTCTAAAATATTATAAATGTTTTTATAGAAAACAGTATATTGAATACATATGTGAATTTCATTTTTGTGAACATTCAACATTCATATGAACTAGTTAAGTGGACGGTTTGCATCTTATTTGATTAATTATATAAAAATGAAAAAACAAACACCTCATAAAAATATGATCAAGGAAATTATTATACACAAAATATATCACACCCTAAATAGGGTACATAAAATAGTCAATATTACATCTTTTCATAAAATATGAAATGCCATTTATAATTTTATATGGAAACTGAATTAAAAAAATTAAAAAGGAAACTAAATCAATTTTGAGAATGATCATACGCAGGCCATGTTTGCCTGATTTTTTTCGGTAGATCAGTATAATTCTATAAATATATTTATTTTTTCAGTCCAGTTAAATATACATAAATTTATTTCACTTTAGTTCACTAATTTTTTATATATTAAAAGTTTCATTTTTACTATACATTTCAATAATATATGATAAATTACAAAATTATTTCAGCTCAGTAAATATATTTAAATGTATTTCAGTTTAGTTCAATAAAAAATAAGCGTTCTAGCAAACATGGCCGCGGAATATGACACCTCATTTATATTGATACTAAATAAAGTTTCCAAATAATCATATGTTGAATTACTAATTTTAAACTACCTAAATCTATTTTAAAATGTTTAGAGAATACTTGTATTATAAATAGTATAAAAATATTTAGAGTATAATTATTTGACAGAAACGACATCGTTTATTCCACACGCTTTTTGAAATGAATAACCGTTTTTTTGTAGAAATTTATTCAAGATTTTGGGAAACGTCCAGAAACTATTACAATGAGTGGAATTGCCATCCAATTCGATTAGCCTATTACTAGAATAACTGAACTACACTTCAACCAGAATAATAGTGTATGTACTGTTACAAGTTGAGGAATCCAGTAAAAAGTGTAATAACGCGCTCGGGATATTATCTTGCAAGGCGAAAACTACATCTGCTTGGCAGAGAGGAGTGTCTCCTGCATCAATCACTTCGCCAGGGATCTGCTACAACCGCAACACCACTTGATCCATGTTCTTCAAACTGCAACTGCAAACCTTGAAAGTTGAAACTCATAGATCACGACCGTAAACACGATTCGTACAACCAGATCGAGCACAATAAACATAAACCATAAAAATACGACATTTACAATTAGATCGAGCACAAAACATAAAAAAGAGCAACTAAAATCATTGATCTAATCTATCAAATTGAAGAGCAATTCTGATGCGCGGATAGATCCACACTTATTCAATGACAAAAAATCAATAAACAAAAAAGTAATTCCTTCCCTATCTCTCCAGGACAGAAAGATGGAGAAGATTGAACATGTTTTTGTTTTGGTGCGGCAGTGGGAAGGTTGAGGAGGGTTTTGTTTTGTTTTAAAATGAATAACTATTATAGTTCCCTTTGGAGATTAGGTAAATAGATAAAATTGATGTGACAAATTATTTTATTTATTTTTAGTACAACCAACATTAGTATACGAGAATGTCAAAAAATAGCATACACTTTTATAAAATATCACTTTGGGCCACAAAAACTCAAAATAAAATTATAGGGGTCAAAAACGCTGTAAAGACATAATTCTATATTTTGAAGGTTTTGGGAGTCTTCAAAAACATTTTAGTCTTAAATTATAAGTATGTATTTTTGTTATATTGTAATTTAAGTTATATGTACCCAAAAATTGAAACAACTTGACACAGAATGGCCCTGTCCAATAGCGCACAAAACCAGCACCACCAGCACCTACCAGCACCCACCAGCACCTACCAGCACCCACCAGCACCCACCAGCACCTACCAGCACCTACCAGCACCTACCAGCACTTGTCACTATTCACAGACATGAATTGTTTAAATTTTTTTTTTTACAACAAAAGGATGATTTCTCTTTAAAATTAGTTTCACAATGTTTTGTATGAATTATCATTCTTCAAATATATAGTTTCATAATTATTAATCATTTTTCAAATATATTTAAATAACAATTTCGTACTAGTAAATCAATATTATAAATAAATATTTTACAACTGTTACAAACATATTCGTACTTCCAATAATATTACAAATCAGATATACTACTAATCGCTATCATCTAATGATTCATCTTCGCCAACATCACTACCTTCTAAATCAACATCTCCTAAATGCCAAATTTGTAAGGCAATACTCTCACGCACTTCGTTCATAGCAGTTTTTCGATCATCATCGTACAAACCTGAATCACTACTTCCTACACCCTCAGGATGATCTAACACGGGAATGTCTAGTTGTTGCATTCGAATGAAGTTATGAAGTGTGAAACATGCAACAATTATTGCTTTTTGGGAATCAATGTCAGTTTGGGGCATTCTTTTTAACATTTTCCAAGAACTCTTCAACTGACCGAAATCTCCTTCTACTTTCATTCTTAAAGAAGAATGTCGTTTGTTAAAATGTTCCTTCATACCTTGAGGTGGTGTGTTTCTAAATTGCGGCGCGGTGACGGGCGAGACGGACGGAGCGGGCACGGCGCGGGCACGGCGCGGGCACGGGCGAGACGGCGCGGGCACAGCGCGGGCACGGGCAGACGGACGTACGGACGGCTGGGCTGGCCTGGGCCAGAGGCGGCCGGACAGAGCCTGGGCTGCAGAAGGCGGTGGGCGGTAATACGTCGGCGATTGGGAGAGTTTCAGAAATTGGGAGAGTTTCAGAAATTGTGAAGTTTCTGTTTTGGATATCTTGGATCGCGAAGATAAGATAACATCACCACTTGGTTTTTCAACACAGTCAAGGGTCTGTGAGAAAAAACAAATTGGGATACAAAATTACATGTCTCCAAAGTAAAATCATATTATTAATATAAATTTTTTAAATTTATAAAATTTATATTAATAATATGTACATGAATATACATATAATTTATTTATTTTTGGTTACAGTTATTGTATTGGATATTATTTTATGATACACTAATGATTAATTAAACTTATGTTTAACTAATCAAAAAATAGTAAATGTATTTCAACATATAACATTGACATTATTTTATTAATCACAGTACATAATTATGTACATCATAATTATACAATTTTAATTTAATTTAAATACCCTACCAGCACCTACCAGCACCTTCCAGCACCTACCAGCACCTACCAGCACCCTATTGGACAGGGTGCATGACTTCGCATATTAAAGTTGTCAAAAATTCATAGTTAATTTCGGCTCGGATTTTAAGAAAAACGCATTTTATATCTTATAAGTGAAGTTCTAAGGATATAAACGGAATATCACTTAATTCATTAAACGTATTTTGGTATAAAGTTTTAATGGAATTCATTAAGGGTATGTTTTGGTAGGGACAGATCAAAAAGTAAAGAAATTTTTTGTTGGGACGGATGAAGTCCATTTTTTTTAAAAAAAACTGAAAAGATACACAACAATCTGCTTAATTTAATTCAATTCAGATAAACGAAGTTCAGCTTATTAGTGCAGTGAACATGCATCTTCACATCATAAGGTAGCAAAATCAACACAAACAAGCAAAATTTGTAAGCAGTCTTATCATTAATTATTACTTTGAGAACAATGCTTACAAGCTGAAAGGTATAAACAGCAGAACCATAACTCTACACATTGTACTCCAAATACGGTGAAGGGAAAATAGGAGACCAAAACCTCCGATGAGGAGGTGATCTCTGACGGCGTGGTTGCCTGTGTCTGCGATCTTCTCTCTGTCTGTGAAGTCGATCCACCTTCTCCCATCTCTTCTGACGCTCCCAGGACTTTGCAAACCTCTTCTTCCACGAAACCTGCCCGGGTTCCAACTTCTTCTTAGCATCATTAAACTGTTCCTCATACTTGTTCTTCCACATATCATCATCACTCGATCCCAGGTACCTCAGCTCACTCGAAACACAGCTCATCCTCGCAATATCAGTCCCGGGTAGACATTCCAAGATCAGGCGCATGAAGCAGGGCGGCAGCCCAAACCCGAGCTTCTCGCAGAAATCAATCAGCAATGGAAGTGCAAGGCTATCCTTAACCAGTCTCCAGAACTTGAACACCTCCTTCTCAGGTGTTGTGCTGAGGACACTATCAGCGGTTACAATCTCATCGTTCATACCGCAGTTAGCCCAGACTACGTTGAAGAATGAGACGAGCTCTTCCTTTAAGAGCACTGAGTGGTTTGTTGCAGAAGTCGACTCAGGAACCAGGGATCCATAGATTTTCAGCTGCTGGGCAAAACTTTGACATATCAACTTAATGTAAGGCATAGAACCATCAACACGTCCATCTCTAACAGTACGAGGATGAGAGTAGAACAATTTATCCATGTCAAAAAGCGAGTGCCCTGTAACTACACTTTTCGTTTCCATGTCAAAACCAACGAATCCAGATTCTAGGAGAACGGCGTGTACAGCAATTACCAGGAGTTTATGCTTCCGCCTGCTGCCGCCATCATCGCCGCCCAGCTCCTCCGTGAAGACCTTCCGCAGAAACCCCGGCACAGAGAACCCCTTCCCCATATCCTCCTCCACTGCGTAGGCTTCACCGTCATCAATCTCCATTCCGTCAGATGAATTAGCACCGTCGTCAGCAATCTCCATCTGCTCAGACGAATCAGCACCGTCGGAAATCTCCATCTTCTTAGAAGATTCGGCCTCGATCAAACTAGGGTTAGTTTGGAGGGTTTTGTCAAAAACGACGTCGGGAGCTTCCAATTTCAGACTGAATTCAGGATCATGCGCCTCGGCGGATACGGGTCGCACCACCGGATCCTCGCCGCCTGTGGTGGGTGCTTGAGACATAGTTCTGTAGTAGACCACATCGCCGAATCTCACGCCGACGGAGTGGAGAGTATCTTCCTCCGATGAGGTCTGAATCTCGTCGACTCTGTTGAGGGACAGCCGGATAGATTCCGGCGGCGCCGGAGCGGAGGATGGCGACGAGATCGTCTGGGAGAGGGTTTGTTTGAGGTGTTGAAGGGAGCATTGAAGTGGAACCTCCACTCGTACGGTTTCTTTGGTTTCCAGTGATCTAAGCCGTAGCTTCATCATCTTCACGATTCACCAACAAATGAGTTTTTTCCCATTTTATTTATAGAATAGCCCAGTTATGGGTTTAAAAACAAGGGTTTGCTGTTTGCATTGTGTTCTTTTGAAGGACTGGACACCCGGCTATGTTCCTACTATCGCACATAGCCATGTTAGAATATCCACAAGGACCACAACGCTAAGCTACAAGACAAGGTAGTTTGACACATTTTCAAACTACTAGTTGGCAAGTTATATGCACTAACAATGGTGAATTATCTTAGATATTAGCTTGTGTAGTCTTATGTAAATGTAAAATATAGTAAAATGACTTGAATTAATGGTATGGGTCCACCAAAATAACCTCAAACTACTAGCTTGGTGAAACTATATAGCTTGAAGAAAGCTAAATATGTGCATCCCACCAGTCCACCACCATTATCTGGGAACTAGCATCTATGAAAACGTCTTACTTGTACAAGGTGTTGCTATATTAAGTTGGGTAGTGAGTTTTGTCCTCACCCCATCCCAAACTTGTAGTATCATCTATTTGTAATTTAATATGCCGATTTAAACTATTTTTTACTAATTAATTGCTGAAGTATATGGATATTGTTCACCTAAAGTCCTTTGTTATGAATTTTCAAAAAGTATATAATATATGTATATATATTAAAAATATCAAAAGAAAATATTACAAGCTCTCTCTATTCTTAAATATTTAATACCCGCGTTGTAGGGTTGGTGAAATATATGAGAGAATGTTAATATTTTATATTATAAATTTTTGCCAAAATAGTAAATAGGTAAATTTCTTTGGGGATCAAAAAGGAAATTGGTTACATCCATTGGCTTAGAGGGAGTAATTAATTCATAGTTGATATTTAATTATGGTTGTTACATACAAGTTTTCATATTCATATTATTGAGTTACAATTCATGAACATTAAAGTATAATTTATTTGTAGCAATTATTAAATATATATGTTAAAATTTGTCATATATTTAGTCAGTATTAATTGAGGGTTTTATGATGGTGGTTACAAATTCTCTTTAAAATTGGGGAGGTTACAATTATTGCTATATATTAAATTATAACTTAAATATGTAGGGTAAATATAACTATACATCAGTTTAACAATGTTGTTTTTCAGACAATAGTTTGACTAACATTTTGTATTCTAGTTAATATTTATTTATTGATATCTATTAGGTTTAAGGCATGGTAACAAATGATTAATTATATTTTTTGATTAGCAAAGTGAAGAGGATATTCAATATGAAAATAATTAATTTGGATTATCCAAGGATGTAATCAATTTCTATGCTCAGAGGATATATATGCTTAGGTTCACCTAGAATCCTTTCTAGGTATTATACTATAACTGCTACATAGCCAATATAAATCCCTCCACCTTTGGTGTTTTAACCAAAAAAAAAAAAACCTTTTGTAAGACCAATAAAAATGTATAATGAAAAGAGACTAAGGCCCTGTTTACCAGAGCTTATCTGTAGATCAGTTCAGTTCAATTCAATTCAGTTCAGTTTAGTTCAGTTCAGTGAAAATGCAATTTGATGAAATTCAGGTTAATTTAGTCATTTTGATTCCATTTTTCAATACATCAATTTTCACTTCAGTTCAGTTCAGTTCAATTCAGTTCAGTTCAGTTCAGTTCAATTCAGTTCAGTTCAGTACATCAAGAAATAAGCTCTAGTAAACAGGGCCTAAAATTGACTTGGTTGCATGCACCTAAAAATTGGAGAAGAAAAAAAAAGGAAAATAATTTTAACAAAACAAAACAAAAATCGTCAAGATATGCAAGAACAAATTGGAGTAACATGCCTTCATCTAGTATATGGTAGCGAGACGTAAACAAGTTTTGAACCAATGACTAGCTAGTACTCGAGATAATCCATAAATATAAAAACAAGGTGAATAAGCAAAAAACAATGAATTTCTATTGTTTGAAATAATAATTAAAATTATGATTATTACGATATAACCAGTTGAGCTAGGTTTTGAATATCCATAGGGTGTGAGTCTGAGGTTTCCTGAGCCTGAAATGCCATTCTTCCCACAATCATATTCGCAGCTTCCGTTGGATGAAAAGCATCCCAAAACAAGTAGTCTTTCCTATTTTGACATGGATTTTGGAAGGGGAAACATGTTATTTGGGCATTGTTCTTGCCCACCCCACAACATGCTGTATTTGATACTTTGAAATCTGCACATCATCCAAAGAATCTTTTAAACAAAAAAGATTAGATATTTTTTAAATTGAAATATGATGAAAATAGAGTGATTTTACCTAATTTAGAGAAAATGCCAGTAGTATTAATGTAGATGTATTTTGCATCAGTTTGCTTGTTGTTCAAGGAATCCACTAGTTGTTTGAGTTTCATGCTGAATATATCATTTTCCTGGTTGAGTTTTTCTACGCATGTTCTGTTGTCTGGGCTATGCCGGACTAGTATACCCGGCACACACCCAATCTGCCCCAATCCATGCAAAACAAACTTTCTAGCTCCAAACGTGTGCAATGTCTGCGATAAATAAATAATCATATTTCATTATATAGTTTATGAAAATACAATATTATATTATGCAATACAGTAGTTGTGTACTAACCATTAACAGCTCCGAGTAGCGCTGAATAAGAAGGGTGGCATACTCTTGTGCAGTAAATATCTTACTGGTTGGGTATAAAAATGGCATAAAAAAGTTGTTGAGATAGTCATTACTCCCAATTCCAATGGAGAAAATGCACTTGTTCAGATATCTTGTTGTGTAGTTTTCGCCTCCAAGTAAATCCACGATTTGCAACACCGTGCTTTTGTAATTATTAACCTGCATTCTAAAACTGCTCCGAGAACCCTGCATATATATTTTCATACCAATATTTTTATGCAATGACATAAACCCAATTAGTACAAATGTTAGTTTTGATCGGTACGTACCAGGTGATAACCGGTTTCATCGCTAATTCCAGCTGCTGCAGAGGCATAATTTACTCCCCTCAATAAATCTTTTCCAGCGGCTCTCGTGTATGGTAGGATTTCATCCTTAAAGCCTAGCAGTTCAGCTGAATCAAGTAATACAATATTTTTATTAACATATAACAAAGTTTACAAGTAGATTGTATATGAAGTAGTTAATTACCTACGACATCCATTAGAGTTTTTCCATTGGAAAATCTGCCAGTCGGCCCGCTAGGAAAATCAACACCATATGGATGATAGTTTGCTTTTGCAAAAGAGAAGATGAAATTGTTGTTGCCATTGTCCGAAAGAGAATCACCGAAAATGAAAAGGCATGGTACTAATTGTTTGCTTTCTTCCAATACTTCAGTCCGATGATCAGAATTTGACGCCACAATCCCTATCATAGCCAAACCCATGAGGATTTTCATGAATACAAGACTGATCATGTTATATGTTTCACAGAGGAGAGTGAGATGAAAGGCTTGAAGCTGAAATTGCTTGTTTTTTTTATGATGCATATATACAAAGAAACAAACACTCTCTCTATAGTCCATTCTCATCATTAATTTCAATTAATATATTCAAAACGTTTCATCTAATTATTTTAGTCTTGTAAAGTATGTGGTCAACTTTCACATTAATCTTGTAATTTGATGAGAATTTAAAACGTTCCATTTGTCATTAATTTTTGTTATAAATATAAAATTATATGTGATTATTTAATTGCTTTTGTTGACCACATATGTAAAGTTTTGTGCGAATCCGTCTTATATCAAAACAAGAACTCATAAATATGAACTTGATATATTTAAATATTTAATCTCTATTAAATTTTATTTATTTATACTTTTACTCTCCAAAATATTTAAATGGATTATATAAAAACACCAAATTATCTCCATATTATAAATAATTGTTATAAATTTGTACGGCCACTTAGATTTAGTTACTTATTTTAAAAATCTATATAAAATAGAATAGAAAAGTTTAATTAAGTTCATGATTAAATTTAGAAACTATAAGTGTTTTACAAATTTCTATCAAATTAATAAAAACAAATAGCTATAACTTATTTCTTATTATCACATTCAAGAATATTAAATACCATTCGAGCCATATTCTAATTGGATTAGTTCTTCTTTTTTATACTAATTTGAAATGAAATAAATTAAAATAAAGTTAATTTATAGAACATAAATATATTGAGCCTTGTTATCCGAGCTTTTTTTGGTTGAATTGAATAGAACATGACATAATTAAACTAATCTTAACGGAATTAAATTGAACTAAACTTATCGTCCAACTCGTAAAATATAATGTCTAAGTTATTTCATGACATATATCTATCAATATTGTTTTCTTGGGTCAATGTATAACATAAAGTCCCGCTCGATCTCCTAAAAAAATCATCAACGAAAAAAGAGGATGAGCAAGTTGCAACATACCACATTCTGATCGTATATATATCGTAGAGCATCCCAGCGCCCGTGGCATTATTGGAATCAGGTGACGGAGAAGTTGGGCTGAGTGAACCAGCGGGAAGTTTGCAAGTGGTTAATCACTTGTTTGGCATGAGCGCAGCAGAAGACGAAAACCTCCTCAAAATACATTTTAAATATTTTTGTATATTACAAGAAGAATTCTAAAATATTATAATTTTTTTTATAGAAAACAGTATATTGAATACATATATGAAATTATTTTTGTGAACATTCAACATTCATAAGAATTAGTTAAGTGTACGGTATGCGCCTTATTTGATTAATTAGATAAAAATGAAAAAACAAACACCTCACAAAATATGATCAAGGAAATTATTATACACAAAATATATCACACCCTAAATAGGGTACATAAAATAGTCAATATTACATCTTTTCATAAAATATGAAATGCCATTTATAATTTTATATGGAAACTGAATTAAAAAAAAATTAGAAAGGCAACTAAATCAATTTTGAGAATGATCGTACGCAGGCCATGTTTGCCCAAGTTTTTCGGTAGATTAGTACAATTCTATAAATATATTTATTTTTTCAGTCCAGTTAAATATATATAAATTTATATCAGTTTAGTTCACTAATTTTCTATATATTAAAAGTTTCATTTTTACTATACATTTCAATAATATATGATAAATTGCAAAATAATTTCATCTCAGTAAATATATTTAAATGTATTTCAGTTTAGTTCAATAAAAAATAAGCATTCTAGCAAACATGGCCGCGGAATATGACATCTCATTTATATTGATACTAAATAAAGTTTCAAAATAATCATATGCTGAATTACTAATTTTAAACTACCTAAATATATTTTAAAATATTTAGAGAATATTTGTATTATAAATAGTATAAAAAATTTTAGAGTATAATGATTTGACAGATATATTTGTATTATAAATAGTATAAAAAAATTTAGAGTATAATTATTTGACAGAAACGACATCGTTTATTCCACACGCTTTTTGAAATGAATAACCGATTTTTGTAGAAATTTATTCGAGATTCTGGTAAACGTCTAGAAACGATTACAATGAGTGGAATTGACATCCAATTCGATTAGCCTATTACTAGAATAACAGAACTACACTTCAACCAGAATAATAGTGTATGTACTATTACAAGTTGAGAGATCCAATAAAAAGTGTAATAACGCGTTTGGGATATTATCTTGCAACATCGAAAACTACATCTGCTTGGCAAAGAGGAGTGTCTCCTGCATCAATCACTTCGCCAGGGATCTGCTACAACCGCAACACCACTTGTTCCATGTTTTTCAAACTGCAACTACAAACCTTGAAAGTTGAAACTCATAGATCACGACCGTAAACTCGATTCGTACAACCAGATCGAGCACAATAAACATAAACCATAAAAATACGACCTTCACAATTAGATCGAGCACAAAACATAAAAAAGAGCAACTAAAATCATTGATCTAATCTATCAAATTGAAGAACAATTCTGATGCGCGGATATATCCACACTTATTCAATGACAAAAAAAATCAATAAACAAAGAAGTAATTCCTTCCCAAGCTTTCCATGACAGAAAGATGGTGAAGATTGAACAGGTTTTTGTTTTGGTGCGGCAGTGGGAAGGTTGGGGAGGGTTTTGTTTTTTTTTAAATGAATAACTATTATAGTTCCCTTTGGAGATTAGGTAAATAGATAAAATTGATGTGACAAATTATTTTATTTATTTTTAGTACAACCAACATTAGTATACGAGAATGTCAAAAAATAGCACACACTTATAAAATATCACTTTGGGCCACAAAAACTCAAAATAAAGTTATAGGGGTCAAAAACGCTATAAAGACATAATTCTATATTTTGAAGGTTTTGGGAGTCTTAAAAACATTTTAGTCTTAAATTATAAGTATGTATTTTTGTTATATTGTAATTTAAGTTATATGTACCCAAAAATTGAAACAACTTGACACAGAACGTGCATGACTTCGCATATTAAAGTTGTCAAAACTTCATAGTTGGTTTTGACTCGGATTTTAAGAAAAACGTATGTTATATCTTATAAGTGAAGTTTTAAGGGTATAAATGGAATATCACTTAATTCATTAAACGTAACCTACCCGGGTTCCAACTTCTTCTTAGCATCATTAAACTGTTCCTCATACTTCTTCTTCCACATATCATCATCACTCGATCCCAGGTACCTCAGCTCACTCGAAACACAGCTCATCCTCGCAATATCAGTCCCGGGTAGACATTCCAAGATCAGGCGCATGAAGCAGGGCGGCAGCCCAAACCCGAGCTTCTCGCAGAAATCAATCAGCAATGGAAGTGCAAGGCTATCCTTAACCAGTCTCCAGAACTTGAACACCTCCTTCTCAGGTGTTGTGCTGAGGACACTATCAGCGGTTACAATCTCATCGTTCATACCGCAGTTAGCCCAGACTACGTTGAAGAATGAGACGAGCTCTTCCTTTAAGAGCACTGAGTGGTTTGTTGCAGAAGTCGACTCAGGAATCAGGGATCCATATCAACTTAATGTAAGGCATAGAACCATCAACACGTCCATCTCTAACAGTACGAGGATGAGAGTAGAACAATTTATCCATGTCAAAAAGCGAGTGCCCTGTAACTACACTTTTCGTTTCCATGTCAAAACCAACGAATCCAGATTCTAGGATAACGGCGTGTACAGCAATTACCAGGAGTTTATGCTTCCGCCTGCTGCCGCCATCATCGCCTCCCAGCTCCTCCGTGAAGACCTTCCGCAGAAACCCCGGCACAGAGAACCCCTTCCCCATATCCTCCTCCACCTGCGTAGGCTTCACCGTCATCAATCTCCGTTCCGTCAAATGAATTAGCACCGTCGTCAGCAATCTCCATCTGCTCAGACGAATCAGCACCGTCGGAAATCTTCAGCTTCTAAGAAGATTCGGCCTCGATCAAACTAGGGTTAGTTTGGGGGGTTTTGTCAAAAACGACATCGGGAGCTTCCAATTTCAGACTGAATTCAGGATCATGCGCCTCGGCGGATACAGGTTGCACCACCGGATCCTCGCCGCCTGTGGTGGGTGCTTGAGACATAGTTCTGTAGTAGACCACATCGCCGAATCTCACGCCGACGGAGTGAAGAGTATCTTCCTCCGATGAGGTCTGAATCTCGTCGACTCTGTTGAGGGACAGCCGGATGGATTCCGGCAGCGCCGGAGCGGAGGATGACGACGAGAGCGTCTGGGAGAGGGTTTGTTTGAGGTGTTGAAGGGAGCATTGAAGTGGGACCTCCCCTCGTACGGTTTCTTTGGTTTCCAGTGATCTAAGCCGGAGCTTCATCATCTTCACGATTCACCAACAAATGAGTATTTTCCCACTTATTTATAGAATAGCCCACTTGAAGAAAGCTAAATATGTGGCATGCAACAATGGTAAGTTATGAGAACGCACGTTTGGAGATGGAGTCAACCTCGATTCACCAACAAGTGTTTGCATTGTATTCTTTTGAAGGGCAGGAACACCCGGTTATGTTCCTACAATCGCACATAGCCATGTTAGAGTATCCACAACATTAAGCTACAAGACTATGTAGTTTGACACATTTTCAAATTACATAGTTGGCAAGGTATATATACTAACAATGGTGAATTATCTTAGATATTAGCTTTTGTAGTCTTACGTAAATATAAAATATAGTAAAATGACTTGAATTAATGGTATGGGTCCACCAAAATAAACTCAAACTACTAACTTGGTGAAGCTATATAATTTGAAGAAAGCTAAATATGTGGCATGCAACAATGGTAAGTTATGAGAACGCACGTTTGGAGATGGAGTCAACCTCGATTGACCCCACGTCTATTTGGAGAGACAGTTCGACATCTAGCATTTCTTCGTCCCACCAGTCCACCACCATTATCTGGGAACTAGCATCTATGAGAACGTCTTACTTGTATAAGGTGTTGCTGTATTAAGTTGGGTAGTGAGTTTTGTCCTCACCCCATCCCAAACTTGTAGCATCATCTATTTGTAATTTAGTATGCCAATTTAAACTAAATTTTACTAATTAATTGCTGAAGCATATGGATATTCTTCACCTAAAGTCCTTTGTTATAAATTTTCAAAAAGTATATAATATATGTATATGTATTAAAAATATCAAAAGAAAATATTACAAGCTCTCTCTATTCTTAAATATTTAATACCGTGTTGTAGGGTTGGTGAAATATATGAGAGAATGTTAATATTTTATATTAAAAGTTTTTGCCAAAATAGTAAATAGGTAAATTTCTTTGGGGATCAAAAAGGAAATTGGTTACATCCATTGGGTTGGAGGGAGTAATTAATTTATAACTTCTCAAATATAGATATATTGGTTAGTTGATATTTAATTATGGTTGTTACATACAAGTTTTCATATTCACATTATTGAGTTACAATTCATGAACATTAAAGTATAATTTATTTGTAGCAATTATTAAATATATATGTTAAAATTTGTCATACATTTAGTCAGTATTAATTGAGGGTTTTATGATGGTGGTTACAAATTCTCTTTAAAATTGGGGAGGTTACAATTATTGCTATATATTAAATTATAACTTAAATATGTAGGGTAAATATAACTATATATCAGTTTAACAATGTTGTTTTTCAAACAATAGTTTGACTAACATTTTGTATTCTAATTAATATTTATTTATTGATATCTATTAGGTTTAAGGCATGGTAACAAATGATTAATTATATTTTTTGATTAGCAAAGTGAAGAGGATATTCAATATGAAAATAATTAGCATGGTAACAAATGATTAATTATATTTTTTGATTAGCAAAGTGAAGAGGATATTCAATATGAAAATAATTAATTTGGATTATCCAAGGATGTAATCAATTTCTATGCTCAGAGGATATATATGCTTAGAGCATCTCCAATGGTTTTGTTTTGGGAGTTGCTTGCAATATTTAAAAATGTATAGCATACTGCTGAACCATTGTTTCCATCCACGTAGGCACTGCTATAGGAGCTGTACTGCTCTACAAAGCAGTATGCCAGACATCGATTATTGCGTTCTTGCATTTATTTTACGTGCATTTTACCATTGTAATGTGATGAGTAATTTAAATTTAATATAAATATTATTAAAATGTGGGACCAACATAAGTAGCTCACCATTGTTGAAGTGTGTTGCTTGCCACATCATTGGCTTGAAACATGACATTGCAATGTAAGATGTAGCTTGCCATTGGAGATGCTCTTAGCTTCAGAAAAAATTAAGTGGAAGAATCGATCATTAATCCTGGGTAGTATTGGGAAATGTTTTTTGTGATTGGCTTGGGACAATCCTCAACTCTTAGCAAATAGTAAACTCCACAAATAATTAAGCATATGACTTTATCTTTAAGCAATTAGTCCCTATTTGCTAGAGTTTATTTCTTGCTGCACTGAACTGAATTGAAGTGAAGTGAAAATTGATGTATTGAAAAATGGAATCAGCATGACTGAATTAACTTGAATTTCATAAAATTACATTTTCACTGAACTGAATTGAACTGAACTGATCTATAGATAAGCTCTGGCAAACAGGGCCTAATTAAGCTGTTTTTTGCCTTATAAAAGCAAGTCCAACATATTTGTTAAAGTTTTTTCCAATATAGATAAGCAAATAAAAAAAATCTATAATTTTTCATTTGGGAATTAAGTTCCTACAGATTTTGTAATTATTTAGAAATTAATTCTCCACCAAAATACTCAGAATTTGACAAACTTGTTTGGTTGCACATGCGGATTTTATGATTTCTAGGATTTTATTTATTGCATGTTGTTTGGTTCACTTATTGTGTTTCTTTGAAATCTAACAATTTTGTAACTAACTTTTTCAAAATCAATCAATCAATCAGCTATTGCTAATTCTTTTTTTTCAATACATTAATTTTCACTTCACTTCAGTTCAGTCAAGTTCATTTCAGAAATGAGTTTTAGCAAATAAGGCCTAAGTGATCAAAGATCAAATACAAAGTGAAACTCACACCATATTTATTTATTTTAGAAAAAAAATCTTCAATCGAACTGGTAAATAACTTCCATAAGTTTATGGTAATCCGAAAGATAGCTCACGTGTTTATTAGATTTGTTTGTGTATCACAATTTTGTTTGCGTTTCTAACTTAATTTCATTTACACATGAAAACAGCTTATGACAAAAAAATCTTAGAGACATACAAACAAATCTAATAAGCACATGAACCATTATTCCTCTTACCATAAGTTTATGGTAGGACGGTCTCACTGAAGACTTTGTACCATACTTATTAGTTTACAAGGAAAGTCAGGTTCTATCGACCTTGTCACTATAGTTCAGTTTGAAAAATTATGGGCACAATTAAAAAATCTACCAAAGCGCAACATTCACTCATGGGCACAATTATCAGACATTTTCCTAGGAAGATTTTATAGAAATCAAAAGTTCGAACGCACCATCGCTAATTTAGTGAACGTCAAGCAAAACAGCGATAGCGTTGGAGTCTATCATGCAAAAATGGTGATCGAAAGCTTAAGTATCAAAGACTTGACGTATCAGATGTTTCTAGGAGCTTTCATGAGTGGACTAAAACCAGGATATTTCTACAAAAAGCTGTGAGAGGAAATGCCATCAAATGAGCGAGAGTTACAAAAGCTAGTCGAAAAATATGTGCGGTCAGAGGAAGCAAACAATCGAAAGATCGAAAACGAAAGAGGTGATAAGCGAACACTCGAAGAGGAGTCAAAGTGGGGAGGAAAAAAGGCAAAAACAACGTTCCCAACGAAAACTAAAGAAACTGGAGGCAAAGCATTTGTCACCACCTCCCTAAGTAAGCCAAGGAAAGAAATCTGGCAGCTACACAAAGATCTCTTTAGTGAACCGAAGCCAATGCTGGCACCACCAGACAAGCGTTCGAAGGAAACTTACTGTTCGTTCCACCGAGATCACGGCCATGACACCGAAGACGCATATCACTAAAAATGCAGATAGAAGACAACCTGCGCCATGGGAACCTCACTCAATATAAAAGAGAAGGGGGATACTCGAACAAACATGACAGTACCAGCCTAGCGAACGTTGGAAAAATAACGGCAGCAGTAGAGCGAGCGGAGTACCTTTCGTATCGAACAACCGATAAAGTGATTATATCCATCCATGGATCGATAGAACATATTTCGAACAATGGATGAAAGCAGAAAACCAGATACCTGCCGCTATAGGAACCATCGAAGAAACGTTTAAAGATGTCAGAAACGATAACGTTCGATGAATTGGACGCGGTAACAAATGCATCTCCACACAACGACCATCTGGTAGTCGTGGCAAAGATCGGGAACTCTACGGTCCATAGAGTGTTCGTAGATGATGAAAGCGCGGTAGACATACTGTTCGCCGATTCTTTTGACAAGTTAGGTTTCAAAAGAGATGACCTCAAGAAACCAGCATCCGCTCTAGTCGGATTCATAGGAAAATCCGAAATGCCTCTAGGACAAATCCAATTACCAGTCACTGCGGGAGAAGAAGGAAAAATCGTGACAGTCATGTGCGATTTTGTAGTGATGGAAGCGCAAAGCCCTTTTAACGCGATCATTGGTCGCCCATGGATGAACGCCGCAAGAGCCATTTGGTTGCCTTACCATTTGGTCATGAAATTTCCAACACCAGCGGGTGTAGCGTCAGTTCGGGGAAATCAGCGAGCGGCTAGGCAATGTATGGCAATTGCAACGAAACCAACGAACGCAACAATAAAGCCGAAAGTACTTCACTCGGTCAATGCAGTGACGATATCACCTAATGTTGACCTAGGAGAACAAGCTGAACCTTTCTTAGTTTTAGACGAGGACCCCTCGTCGATGGTTAGAGTGGGATCGAACTTGCCAGGTCCAGTAAAGTGCAAGTGGAACATATACTGAGAAAGTATGCTTCAGTGTTCGCATGGTCAATAATGGATATGGGAGGAGTTAACCCAGACATTGTGACACACAAACTAAATATAGACAAGGCCGTTAGACCGACAAGATAGAAGCAGCGAACATTCGCGGCAGAAAGGCAAGCCGCAATAGAATAAGAAGTACGAACACTAACTAAGGCGGGAATACTGTGAGAAGTGCAATACCCAACATGGTTGGCAAATCCGGTGATGGTACGCAAGGCGGACGCTGGGTGGAGAATGTGTGTCGACTATACAAATCTAAATCAGCACTGCCCCAAAGATTGCTATCCGCTCCCAAAAATCGATAGGCTTGTCGATGCGATAGCTGGATACGAAGTGCTAGCCTTCCTGGACGTCAACAAAGGATATCACCAAATCTTGATGGATCCACTCGACGCGGAAAAACAGCTTTCATCACAAGCATAGGAGCTTTTTGTTACACAAAAATGCCGTTCGGATTAAAAAACGCAGGGGCGACATACCAGCGAACAATGGATAGAGTGTTCGCACCACAGATCGGACGGAATATTGAGGTATACATAGATGACATGGTCATCAAAAGCTCGAAGCTGGCCGACTTCCCACAGAATTTGGAAGAAACGTTCGCATCACTTCATCGCATTGGAATGAAACTAAATCCAAAGAAATGCGTTATCAAAGTAGGAGCAGGTCAATTTTTAGGGGTACGAGTTTCGGCCAGAGGGCTGAACCCAAATCCTGAAAGAATCAAGGAAATTTTGGACTTACCAACGCCTAAATCCATCAATGATGTCCAAATCCTGACAGGATACCTCGCATCTTTGAACCGCTTCATGGCAAAGGCAGCAGACAAACATATACCTTTTTTCGACGTACTCAAAGGAGCAAAGAAGTTCGCGTGGGGCGAGGAGTGTGAAGCAGCATATACACTTCTCTAAAAAAATTCAGAGCCTGCCATCTCTGTCCATTCCACAAGCAGGCGAACCTCTGTTCCTATACTTAGCCGCATCATACAAATCAATTTGCTCGGTGTTAGTTAGAGAAGAAAATAGAGCACAAAAACCTGTTTACTACATGAGCAAGATACTAACTGTCGCTGAAGTGAACTACAAGCCCATCGAGAAGATCACCTTGGCATTGGTACATTCGGCTCGAAGATTGAGAACGTATTTTCAAAGCCATGCCGTGACGGTACTAACCGATCAACCAATCAAGCAGATATTGCTTAAGCCAGAATCGTCAGGAAGGATGATGAAATGGGCAATTGAATTGAGCGAACATGACATAAATTTCAGCCCTCGAAAAGCTATTAAAGGACAGGCCTTGGCAGACTTTATGGCATAAATGTTTTCGTTGGATACTAACGTACCAGGCCAATCGTCTCAAACAATTGAGGATAAGGGCAAGTCAAAGCTTCAGGACACATCATGGTTATTATATGTAGATGGCTCATCAAGCAAGGAAGGATGCAGAGCGGGTCTTCTATTAATAAGCCCAGAAGGCGACGAACTGAAACATGCGCTAAGATTTGACTTTCATCTTTCGAATAACGAGGTAGAGTACGAAGCGTTGATCAGTGGCCTAGACCTTACGAACAAAATGAAAATCACGAACGTTAGAGTATTCGGCGACTCCCAGATCGTGATAAGCCAAATATTGGGGGACTTTGAAGTACGAGACAACTAACTATCAATGTATTTGGCAAAGGTACAACAACTGATATCGTTGTTCGAGTACATCAAATTCATTAAGATTCTGCGGGAAGAGAATCGGAAGGCAGACGCTTTAAGCAGACTAGTGAACGCCAGGTTCAGCGATTTGCACAAATCCACAGATGTACTAATCGATGTGGTACCTGTTAGAAGCACCGCTATCGTCACAGTCGCCATTACGGCCACCGAAGAGGCATCATGGATAACGCCTATCAAGTCCTTCCTCGAACACGGAACGCTTCCAGAAGATAAGAACGAAGCTAAGTCCATCGAACGAAAGGCTTGCATGTACCATATAGAAGGCGGTACACGAGAGGATAAGTTGCTTTTATAGTCCAATAAAATTAAAATTAAAACAAAATAAAGTGCAAGTTGCAGGACAACTTTCGCGGACCGCGCGAAAACCTTCGCGGACCGCGAGCTCGGTTCTCGCGGTTCGCGGCCGAGGATTCGCGGCCCGCGCGTCCATGGCGTCCGCGGTCCGCGACCGAGGTCTCGCGGACCGCGCGTCTGATCCTCGCGAACCGCGGCCGACGTTTCGCGGATCGCGCGTCTTGGCTTCGCGAACCGCGGCCGATGTTTCGCGGATCGCGCGTCTTCGGCTTCCGCGGTCCTCGTGCTGGTCCTCGCGGCTCGCGACCGGAGTTTCGCGGACGCGCGAAACTCGGCATCTTCAAAACAGCAACACACACCTTCGCGGTTCGCGACCTAGGTTTCGCGGTCCGCGAGAGTGTGCCTTCACGCCACTTCTACGACCGGTTCTTCAATGTATCTGCTTCCTCCAGGACGGTCATAGAAGGTCTTCAAATCATCCAAATCTATCGCAAGTGCAATTCAAGGTCGAAATGCACGTCTTCAATTTCAAACCATCATGAATGATTCGGTCCAAAAGTCTAATATAAAGTACAAAATACTATCTAAAACAGCTCTCAAATGCTACAAAATAAGAGTATATCTAGGACCTATCAGCTAGTGAAAGTAGAGTAACTAAAATTTTCAATCATCAAAATCTACCAGTCAACATAAGAGGTCTAATTGTTTTAGATAGCCAAGAGTTTCCTTATGTTAGAATGGTTAAAGATTTACCCTAGAACACAAAGATACTGCTGCTCTTTTGTTTTAATATTTTCAGGAAACAATGCAAAGGAGAAAACAAAGCTAGCTCAGTCTATAAAGAAGCATTGGAAGGATCAGGTGTATAATTTTCAAAGTTCTATTATTTCAGCTACATTCTCACCTAGAACATATCACTACCTTACTCTTATTTCCTTTCAGGACAACTTATCAAACAACTTCAAATCTCTCTCTCACAATTCACTCAAACTGGACAAAGGCTGAAAAGAATCTGGAGCTATGAATGGGTTTCAGACAATTGGACTAGCAAGGATCATATCACACCCAAAACAACACCTCAGAAGAATTATCTGTCTAAAAGTGAGAAAGATTCTGTAGCATTCAAGTTACAGATCACATTCAACTGTAACTTGAATGAATATCCTCACCTTGGCAAACTTGTGGTTCAACCTTGGGGGCTCTGAACTACTAACTTGGATGGGTTAGAGTTGATAGCTATGGAATCTGCTTACTGAAATAGATACAGGGTCTTTCCCAAGTTTTTTCATCCCAATTAGTGGGGTTTTTTCTTGAACCTCAAGTTTTTTTCATCCCACATCATTTTTGTTGGGGTTTTTCTTGGACAAATTGTAAGACCTTGGAAAATTTATAAGGTTCAGGGAGCCTAATATAAATCACTCCAGCGATGCTGGTTTTAAATTAAAAAATAAAATAAAATTGAACACTACTAAATCAAACAACATCATTAAACCACACCATTACAAAGCAACCCCACTCAATCACATCACCCATTAGTTCACCCAAGCAACCGCCGCGACACCTACCCCACAACCACTACTGCCGCAGAATCACAACCGCACAACCACCACATATAAACAAAATACACCACCAGTCCTAAAATTAATTGTACAAAAACACTAAATCATTTATCAACACCATCTTATTTCAATCGCAATTACCTCCATGTAATTCATCAAGACCATATCTAATTAAATAACTGATTTGAATATACTCACCGGTGATGTCAATCCACTCTTCGGCGAAGGATGATGGCTTCTTAGCCATCGACGGATAAGAGAAAAAAATAGAAGAAGAAGAAGAAGAAGAAGAATGATACATAGGAATGGATCTAGATGAATAATGAGATCGATAGAGAAGCAGATGAGCGATCCAAAATAATTGATCTAGATGAAGAATGAGATCAATCGAGAAAAAGATGAACAATCTAGAAGAATGGATCTAGATGAAGAATGGGATCGATCAAGGAGAAGATGAACAATCTACAATTAGGAAGTTAAAAAAAATGGAATCGAGAGAGATTGGCAGATAGAGAGATAGAGAGAGAGATAAAGATAACACATGTAGCTTAGAAGGATGAAACCTTATAGTTGAAATGTTTACAATAACCAGAATGACACTAAACATATGAATTGCTACTTCTGTAATATGAAAGTAAGAATAGGGTAAATATTGCAAGCACTATGAATTGCTGCTATTGTAAAGTAAGAACGGGGTAAATATTGCAAGCAGTCCAAGTTATGCAATTGAATGTAGATTGGAGATAACTTATAAGACAAAACAGTGCCTGGTTCCAAACTCGGTCCTGAATTGATAATCACTCCATCACACACTATTGCATTCTTGAGTACACATCCATCTTCAACGGTGACATTGTGCCAGATATAGCTACCATCAATTGAAACATTTTTGCCTATTTTACAACCTTTGCGAACCACTGAATTTGAAACTTTGGAGTAGTTTCCCACTGTTGTGTCACTTCCGATAACAATGAAAGGACCAATTTGAGCATAGCGCGACTGTCCAATCCCTGGAGATGTGAAATATTAGCTTGAACCACAAGCAAAGGAAAACTCACTAGAGTTTATGCAATGTATAGTGTAAGTTACCAGAATGGTCACATAACAAAAAGAATAATTCAGGCAGTAAGTGATATGAAAAATGGTTGTTTATTAGTAAATCAGAGGATGTCCAATTTAACACTACCCTCAGAATGGTTTAAAATGATTGTAAGATTATGCCCACACAAAAGGATCTAATACTGACCAACTAATTAATGTAGGTTTAAAGTTAAGAGTTGTCTGAATTAACAGTAGCTACTCAACAAGGCTCATCAACAAGTCAGATGTTGGCCACAAAGATCTTCATTATAAAACAAACCAGTTAACTCAAAAGTTCCAAACATGACAAACTAATGGAATGACGTTTTTGGAAAGAAAACTAGTGGGCGGGGGAATTCATGGGTTGAGATACATTTTACAGAGAAAATTTGAACAAACTTATTTTTCAACAGAAACCCCATTTCCAAATCACTATATATTTTACTTTTTCACCTGTCAATTTCTTAATCATAATTTCAGACTCGTAAGAAGTTGGATTAAATTTCAAAGAAACTCAAAATTTTACAAACCCAGCAAACTAACACCTACCTGATCCTTGATATGTTCCTTGCCTATCAAGTTTGGTACTAGAACAATTTCCATAAAATTGTACATCAGGCACCAAAGGGTATGTCCACCTCTGAATAATATCTTTGCTCACGGTGTCATAGCTACGAAAATTGTCAACTCTAGCTGCATAACTTGAGTGAATCTCATGCGTAAAAATGTTGTAACCCATAATCTGGGAGAAAAAAATATATTCAAAGGATCAGAACAGAACATTTTAAAATTTTGAGACCATATCTTCGGCGAAGTATACTCACCGGTGATGTCAATCCACTCTTCGGCGAAGGATGATGGCTTCTTAGCCATTGACGGATAGGAGAAGAAGAAAAAGAAGAATGATACATAGGAATGGATCTAGATGAAGAATGAGATCGATAGAGAAGCAGATGAGCGATCCAAAATAATTGATCTAGATGAAGAATGAGATCAATCGACAAAAAGATGAACAATCCAGAAGAATGGATCTAGATGAAGAATGGGATCGATCGAGGAGAAGATGAACGATCTAGAATTAGGAAGTAAAAAAGAAATTGGAATCTCGAGACATTGGCAGATAGGAAAATTTATTATATGTGTGCCTTTGTTGAGAAGTATAAATAGCACACTCTAAACTCGGGTTACGACTTCGAAACAATTATAAACGGTCCGTTGTTTTTTAAAAAGTTGGGCCATTGTTCGTTGGTCAAAAGGATATTATTCCCATCTTGGAGCGAACAAGTTCCGATATCGAAAGTGTTATAGCCTTTACTAGTCGATTGAGATTTCCATTCTTGAGGAAGAGTGGATCATCATTTTTAGCCGCGGAAGGAGGACCTTGTACGGCACGGTGCAGAACAGTTAAATCAGATTCATTGGTTACTACTCCATTGCACGGTGCAGAACAATTATCAGTATCTGTTTTTAGTATTTTATCAATGAGATGAGAGAGAGAGATAGAGAGATTTTTTAGGGCATCATCAATTAATGCTCTAATCATACTACTTGATGCATGATTGTTATATTGATATTTGCTCTTCACAAGTCCTTAGTACGTTTGCCGACAATTTTGACTATCAACATCTGCACCATCACTTTTTGAAGGGCCAGCTTGATGACGATGTATGTCTACTCTCTCTCTCTCTCTCTGGCAAAATACAGATAACATCAAAGTTGTTCACTCAAACCCATTGAATTTAGGTTGAGGAAAGCTGTATTAGAAACCCTGGTGGATTAATAATCTTGATAGCCTACTTGTGGAGTAGTCTATTATTCATTAATTTTCCTTGCATAATGTTATCCTACCTCGAAACTGAATATTATCTTTGTATATCTGCAGGGATGTACTTTTTCAAGGCCCATTTGAGATAAAGGCGATCACTTTATTTTATTTTCGAATTTTACCCATACGATAGGTCTTTCTACAGACTTTTCAATCTCACTGCACTTGAATTCTAAAACTCTCTCGTGCCAAGTTTGCTATGTACTAGCATTTTTTATTAGTTCAATATATCGTCCTTTACATTTGATGAATTTGGACACTTGTCACTATCAGGTACATATAGTTTAAATTTTAAAATGTTCTGTTCTGATCTTTTGAATTTATTTTTTCTCCCAGATTATGGGTTATAAGATTTTTACGCATGAGATTCACTCAAGTTAGCAGCTAGAGTTGACAATTTTCGTAGCTATGACTAGGGCTGAGCAAAACTAACCGGATAACCGAAACCGACTGGTTAATCGACCGGAACCGTACCGATTTTAAGGTTAACCGAACCGTTGCGTTAGGTTAAGGTTATCACTTTTTGACTAACCGGTATCTCGGTTAAGGTTAAGATTTTCAATATTCAACACGAATAGTTAACCGACTAACCGGGGATTATTTTGCAATTATTTAATTATATTATTATCAACCCTATATAAATAGCACCGAACCCTTACCAAAACTTAACCCTCCCACATTTCACTCTAGGTAGCTAGCTTTTGTATTAATTCCTCTTGCCTCTTGGTGTATGAGGAAATATGTATGTATAGGTAGCTTTTGTATTCCTCTTGGAGGTAGCTTTTATATAACTCTTGGCATATTGGGAAATATATGTTATATATAGTATGCTATACCGTGTCTCAAAATATTTTATAATTAATGAATTATCAAAATTATTGGTTAACCTAACCGAATTTCTAATTAACCGAGATAAAGGTTATCTGATTTTACTTGTCAATCTTAAAGGTTAACCGAACCGTTGAATAGTTGAGCGGTTAGTATATTTTCTAGAAACGAGAAGGTTAACCGTACCGTGATCAACCCTAGCTATGACACCGTGAGCAAAGATATTATTCAGAGGTGGACATACCCTTTGGTGCCTGATATACAATTTTGTGGAAATTGTTCTAGTATCAAACTTGATAGGCAAGGAACATATCGAGGATCAGGTAGGTGTTAGTTTGCTGGGTTTGTAAAATTTTGAGTTTCTTTGAAATTTAATCCAACTTCTTACGAGTCTGAAATTATAATTAAGAAATTGGCAAGTGAAAAAGTAAAATATATAGTGAGTTGATTTGGAGATGGGGTTTTTGTTAAAAAATAAGTTTGTTCAAATTTTCTCTGTAAAATGTATCTCAAGTCTCAACCCATGAATTCCCCCGCCCACTAGTTTTCTTTCCAAAAACGCCATTCCATTAGTTTGTCATGTTTGGAACTTTTGAGTTAACTGGTGGTATTTTATAAAATGCTACAATGGCTTTTTTGGTGCAACCATGTGACTCCAACATGTGGGGACTTGCGAACTGATTACATTAGATAGTTAAATGAAAAATCAATTATCGTAATCGTTTCTCATTAAAATGCAATGATCTACGACTGGTGACTATGAATGGTGGTTGGGGTCTAAAATGGTGACAACGATGGGGTTGTGTGGGTGGCAGAGTTGAGCGGAGGTGGTGTGATGGGTTCGAATGTCGCTAAGGAAATGGAGGAGCTGATTAGTTTTAAAATTATAAAATAACAAGTACTATAAAAATATCATAAATACCCCTGGTCATTTAACGATTTTATCACAAATTGAATTCGGAGCTATAAAGCGTCCAAATTTATTCATTTTAAAAATTTTGGCTAGAAATTAGTCAATTGTAATATGTGTTGGATAAAAATCAATTTATTCTTTTATTCCCGGGTGAGAGATGAGTAAAGTTTTGACTCATAGAGTAACCGGAGCCGATTGGAACCCATGTCTGATGCCTTATTGAATGTTGTAGCGGTTTTTCACTGAGAGGATGGCCGGCGACCAATAATAGCTCCTCCAAAAATCAGATATAAAAAAGCAGAACCCTAGCCCCAAAATCTGAAACGGAGAAGAAGAAGAAGAAGATGGATGAATCAATGATGCTGATGCTGTCCAACCTGCTGCACCTCCACAACCACCTGGACCCCACCACCTCCCTCCTCTCCGACCTGACCTCCTCCTCCTCCGACGTCACCTCCCCCACCACCCTCCTCACCTCCACCTCCGCCGCCCCTCTCCTCTTCTTCACCATCGCCTCCGTCCTCTCCTACATCGCCTCCCACCCCTCCTCCGCCTCCCCCAAGCCCAAGCCCGCCTCCAAAAGCCCCACCACCTCCGCTCCGCCGCCCTCCACTGGCGAGTTCTCCGTCGCAGCTTTTCGGGCCCTCTCAACGGAGCACATCTGGGCCATGGAGGCGCCTCTCCGTGACGCCCAGTGGCGGTCCCTCTACGGCCTCTCCTATCCCGTCTTCACCACCGTCGTCGAGAAGCTCAAGCCCTACATCGCGCAGTCGCAGCTCTCGCTCCCATCAGATTACGCCGTCGCCATGGTCCTCTCCCGCCTCTGCCACGGCCTCTCCGCCAAAACCCTTGCTTCCCGGTATGCCCTCGAACCCTACCTTATTTCCAAGATTACCAACATGATTACCCGATTGCTTGCCACCAAGCTCTACCCCGAGTTCATCAAAGTCCCCGGGAACCGACGCCGCTTGGAAATCACCCAGGGCTTTCAGGAAATTACATCATTGCCCAACATCTGCGGTGCCATTGATGGCACAGCTGTGAAGCTTCACAAGCTGCCTTCGGATATAATTAACCCATCCATGTACATTTCTAGGCATGGTTACCCGTCCATCTTGCTCCAGGTTGTTGCAGACTCCAAGAAGAGGTTTTGGGATGTCTGTGTTAAAGCCCCTGGTGGGTTCGACGATGCTACCCATTTCAGGGATAGTTTGCTCTACAACAGGTTGATATCGAGTGATATTGTGTGGGATAAGGGGATAAATGTTAGGGGTCAGCACGTGAGGCCCTACATTATTGGGGACTGGTGTTATCCTCTGCTGTCATTTCTGCTTACTCCATTTACAGGGAATCGTACTGGGAGTCCCGCACAGAATGCGTTTGATGAGGGGCTTATGAAGGGGAGGAAGCTGGTGGAGGAGGCCATTGGACTATTGAAGGGAAGGTGGAGAATTCTTCAGGATTTGAATGTGGGTCTGAATCATGCTCCACAGACGATTGTGGCGTGCTGTGTCCTGCATAATTTGTGTCAGGTTGCTCGGGAGCCTGAGCCTGAGCCATGGAAGGAGCCAGAGGAGAGTGGGACGGCTCCAAGGGTGCTGGAGAATGAGAAGTCCTATTGCTATTACGGGGAGAGCTTGAGGCAAGCCCTGGCTGATGATTTGTATCAGAGGCTTTCTTCAAGATGATCTTCTACCAAACTAGGGACTGTGAGCATAACATTCCTACTATATTATATGTTAACTGTTATTCCAGCATTCTGCTTAATTAATTAGGTATGATGTGATTCATGGATGTAATCTTGTTTGTTGTTACATGAGACCAACTTAGTCTAGCTTTGATGTGTATTGATATCCGTAGATCAAGATCATGTCTATCTTCCCTATGACATATGTTTAACCTGTTTTGCTCTACTCAACTGAATTTATGTGATTTGTAGTGTTGCTATACATCACATAAGAGAGTAGAGATGAAGCTTTTCATGATTAGGATTCGAGTCCAAAACATAAAATTCTGCTCTTTTTTTTATTTGGATGGGAAAGATGTAACACTGCTTAGAGTGATGAATCCCCAGTCCCTACTTTGAATGAGTGAATATATTGGAATTTGTGGTTCTTTTCTACATTTGCTTTTGAATTCATGACTTTGTTTTTGAGTAACTGCTAAGTTATTAATTAGAACTCCTTGATAACTGTTGAAGGTTTGTTGCGATTAACATGTGGTGTGTA
The DNA here is from genome assembly GCA_963678965.1 of Cruciata laevipes. Lineage (NCBI taxonomy): Eukaryota > Viridiplantae > Streptophyta > Magnoliopsida > Gentianales > Rubiaceae > Cruciata > Cruciata laevipes. The sequence goes on along the minus strand of OY787634.1, from coordinate 19,418,001 downwards.
ATGTTTGTACTTGTGATACATGCTAGAATGTTACTTATGCTCCACTGCAATTCAATTCTCTGTGATACACATGGTATTAAAGAAGGGTGATGTCAAAGTTGAGAAATCAGTTTTGCTATACCTGAAAATCCTGGTCATAGATGATTGTGCAGAGCCACCGTGGCATTTGTTACTGCTGGTTTCCAAGTTTTAGCAACCTTGTTGTTACTGCTAGTCATAGGTGTTCTGTTAGTACCAATGTAGTTGTTGAAACCATTGTAACAGCACATTTCGAGTAGTGCATTTTGTTTTGCACTAAAGATGGAAACAGATACGTAAGTTTCTGATGTTTCAAATACCTAGTACCCCGACTCCCATCCAGCTGAGAAGGTCTTAGACCCCAATTTCTAGTCTTCCCTCTCCCTTAAATTACTAATCACCTAAGCACATGCTAAAGAACTGCTGCAATACATGCAAATTAAGCACAAAGAATTCAACTACTAGAACACTCTTAATTTTATTCTTCTGGAGTAGCTAAGATGACCTTGAGCGAAAATTCCACAGAACTCGAAAACTCAATGCGTTGAGTTTGATATTGGAACCCTAAATCCAAATCCTATAGGAAGACAGGGAAGCTCCTCTTGATTATTCAAATGTTTGTGATATTTCACAATTTGTTTGTGGGTGTTGCTATTTTTCCGTAAGTTTTCATTCAAACCATCAATCACAGTGAATGCTCTGCGATATTTTTCGAATTAATTAATCATAGCAGGGTCATCAAAGTTTGACCGGTGAATAAATAAACTTATCTATGCTGAGTGATCGTTGCAGTCTGAAATTCTGAATATTGGAATATTGGAATATTGTATAAAGAACTAATGACGCCATTTGACTAATTGAACTACAAGTCTACAATCCAACCACTGTCCTCATTCTCCTCACAGCAGCCTTTTCCATTTCCATTTCATGCTGATGGACTCTTCAAGCATCACTCCGTCCATTCCGACTGACAAACGCAGACGACCTACTTCTCTGGGCCGGAGATGACCGCGTAACCCGTTCCAGCCGGTGGAAGACGCTGACGTCAAGAGATGAAGCGTTGACCTTCATCGAGGAAAAATGCTTGCCTCATCCCTGGAGGCGTTCGATATGCATCAACGATCGGTCCATCGGATTCGTGTCGGTTTTCCCAGGATCAGGAGATGAGAGATGCAAAGCAGACATAGGGTACGCTATATCAGTGGAGTTTTGGGGTCAAGGGATCACTACCATGGCGGTCAAAATGGCTGTCCCGCAGGTTTTTACAGACCTTCCTGAATTAGTAAGGCTCCAGGCATTTGCTGATGTAAACAATGGAGCTTCACAGAGGGTACTGGAAAAGGCAGAGTTCTTAAAGGAAGGTGTACTGAGAAGGTATTGCTACATCAAAGGGAATTTGCTTGACTTGGCTGTTTACAGCATTCTGTCCACCAACAAAGAACCTCAAGTCCTGTAATTTCTGTTGTCATCAGATTTTTGTTCTATGGTTCAGTCTGTAGCATTCAAATGTATCCATCCATCATACATAAATTGATACTTCGTATTATGCATTCAGAAAGTTGTGTGAAAATATACACTCAAGATTTAGGAGGAACTAGTATTTAATGATAAGGGGTGAAATGTACATACTTTTGATTTAACGGCAGGGTATAAAATTATGATTTCGTCTGAAAATATATAAGTACTTATAATTTGTTGAGAAAATTCCAATTAAGACCGTCATAAATCATAATAAGTAAAAGTTTTCAATATTACATCTAAGAACGTGAAATTAATTTCATAGTTACGGTTGAGTGACTACACTATCGGCGTTGGGATTTGAACCGAGGTTATGATAACATGTCAGTCGCATTGAGGTGACATTCAGGTTTGAGTTGATGACGTTGAGATTTGGGTAGATGACATTGAGGTTGGGGTCACTGACGGTGAGATTTGAGTCGGCGTTGAGGCCACTAACATTAAATTTTGGGGCACCGTCATTTAAACTTTGGATCATCGGTGTTTATTTTTGGTCACTAATGTTGAGTTAATAACGTTGAGATTGGGGTTGCTAGAGGTGATGAGTTTTGGGTTGTTGATGCTGAACTTAAGTTTTGGTCGAGAGTGTTGATATTTGGGTTTGAGTCGTAGGAGCTGAAATTGGATCACCAATATTGAGGTTTGGGTGTTGGTAGTGATGAAGTTGGATCGTCGATGGTGATATTTGGGTCCTGCGGAAGCAGGGTGTGGTGATGTGACATCAAGTGTTTTAGTAGCAAGATAGAAGAAGATATAAGAAAACTTAGATCATGTTTGCTAGAGCTAATTTCTTGCTGAACTGAACTAAAGTGAAAATTAATGTATTGAAAAAAAGAATCTGCATGAGTGAATTAACCTGAATTTCATCAAATTACATTTTCACTGGACTGAACTGGATTGAACTGAACTGATCTACATAAAGTCTTTGGCAAAGAGGGGTCTTATGAATAAGCACAAAAATATTGGACATTTAGTTTTAGCCTCAAAATTATGTAACAATGTGTTTTGTTGAATTTGTTGTTGTTGGACTTAGAACAAGTCCAATAGCTTTGCTATAAATTTGTCTAAAGTATAGAATGAAATTCAATAATCTTCATAATTTTATGGGGGAAATTGGGATTAAGGGCAGTGGAACATGAGAAATTGGAAAGTGGGGTGTAAGTTTCACATAACTTCTGAAAAGGGAAGTAAATAATTAACTTAATTTTAATTAATATGATTATTAATATAAAGACACTAATACCCCTATTTCTATTATTTTTTATTTAGATCAATTTTGCTTAGTTAAATTAAGTTTAGTTTCAATAAGTTCACTCCAATATCTAAATAAATGTATTTATAATAAAATTAGTCCAATTAGCTCTATGTCATTTTATGTAGTTCAGTTTTGGTTCACTTTACTAGTATTCAATTCAGTTTATTTTCATTAAATTTTATGAATTCACTCAAATTTAGTTGAATTCAAACCAATTCCCTTAATTAGTTCCATTTAATTTAACTTTATTCAGATCATTCAAAATTGGACGAATTCAATTCAATTCAAGTTCACCTTTCTTTAGTTTAATTTAGTCCCGGCTTCATTAAAAGTAATCAAAATTTTGGTAAAAATTCAATACAGGTCAATTCATATCCAACTAAAAAAATAGATTTACTTTTATTTAGTTCAATTTAATTCGATTTGGTTGACTAAGTTAATTTACATCTGCCTAAATTCAATTTAGTTAAGCTCCATCATATTTTCATATTTTTAAATCTAATTTAGTTCACTTCCTTGGTATTCAATTAAGTTTCATCAAGTTCATATGAATTTTATTGTTTGGAACTGAATTGAAATAATTTGATTAGAAATAAATTTTATTTAATTTGGAATAACATGAATAAAGCTAAACTGAATTTAACTAAATATAAGGAATTTAAACAAAAAATAACTAAAATAAGGGTATTATTGTCTTTATATTAATAATTATATTAATTAAAAATAATTTAATTATTCACTGCCCTTTTTAGAAATTATGTAAAACATACACCCTACTTATTAATTTGTAATGTTGCACTGCCTTTAATCCCAATTTTCCCTATTTTTATTTCTAAACTCCAACAGAATCTCTATATTATTTTGAATAAAATTTGTCAAAATCTCCAAATTTGAATAAAATCTCTATTATAGCAAAGATGTTGGACTTGCTCTTATTATGTTTCGACTCTCCTTATGTGGTTGCATCATAGAATAATTAGTTTTAAAATTAACATTATAAATGAGATTGGAAAATTTTGGTGAAAAAGTGTTATTTAGGTTGAATTGAGGGAGTATTCAGTAATCTATCATGACATCATGTAGCAATAAGATCTTGTTTTCTTGAGCTATTTTTTTGTTGAACCGAAATGAAGTTGAAAACGAATAATGTCGCGTTTGCTATATCTTATTTCTTGGTGAACTTGATTGAACTGAAAAGTATTTAAATATATTTAATTGAACTGAAAATTATAAAATATAGCTAACTGAATTAAAATAATTTTGAAATTTATATCAGATTAAAATTGGTTCGGAGTATCCTGATTTCTGCATTCTACGGATGACCACTCACTAATTGATACGTAATAATACTTATGGTAATTAACTAATTATCTTTCTTTTTAACATATTTATCTTCCCTTTTCTTACCTCTCCTTCCGCCCCAATTAATCTCATTCTCACTAGTTGCGCTCAAATTCTCTGCAACGCGAATAATTCCTGAAAAACTTTGGCCTTGGTCTCGTATCTCCAACCGATCAACATTTTGATGATTATAATGAATCACTGGTATTAGATTTAAATCATCCCATATCTCATGGCTGGCCCTTAGAAAAGAAAAGATATGTTAATTCGGTAAGAAAAGTAGTGGTGTCAATTCGGGTAAGAAAAGAAAAGTATTATTACGTGTTAGTTAGTGAGTGATCATTCGTAAAATGTAGAAATTAGAATACTCCGTACCAATATTAATAGTTTAGGTTGATACGGGTCAATTCGGGTTGGCGTGTCGGGTTACGTGTTCGGATCAGATAGGTTTAGGTAAGAAAAGTAGTGGTGTCAATTCGGGTTGGCGTGTCAGGTTAAGTGTTCGGGTCAGATAGGTTTAGGTTGATACGGGTCGGGTTTTTTCGGGTAAGAACTTTTTTATCGGTTCGTGTCGGGTCCTGTCGGATCACGTTCGTGTCAGGTTAAATTCGTGTCGGCACTGATTGTTAGGTCGGGTGGGGTCAGGTTAGACTGTTTGTCAAGTTGAGTAGGATTAAGTAAAACTATAATCCACAAAACTGACATGGGAAGAACAAAATTTTGATGTTGGATCATTATTATTAGCCGTATTAATTCAGATCGAGTTGATTTCAAAATTTTAATTCGGGTAAATATTTCAGTCATTATCACTATTATCTTACACAAGATCTATTTCCACAACCCAATATCCTAAATCCACAACCCATTTAGTGATAAATTTACTTAATCACCCCTCATTAAATTTAGGATTCAATTAACATTTATTATATCATTTAAATCCCTTAAGTTTTGAATAATAAATTTTGGATTCAAGTTTTTGTTAAATTTAATTGTAGGCCCAAGAAATTCTCAAAACCTTCAACATTCATTCAACACCTTCAAATTTAGGCCCTATTTGCTATAACTTATTTCTTGGTGAACTGAACTGAACTGAAGTGTAAATTAATGTATTGAAAAATGGAATCAGCATGACTGAATTAATGTAAATTTCATCAAATTACACTTTCACTGAACTAAATTGAACTGAATTGAACTGAACTGAACTGATCTACAGATAAGCTCTCGCAAATAGAATGTGAATTTATAGATTAATCTAAATAGCTACGTGAAATTTGTAGAGAAAGTTGATAAGGATATTTTATACTATATACAAAGAGTGGGGTGCATTTCATTAATTAGAGTTTGATTAGGACTAAGTTTCATAATAACAGCTAACTAAAATTAAATTTTAATAAGGGATATTTTAGTAAAATTTACCCTAAATGGGTTGTGGATTTAGGATATTGGGTTGTGGAAATAGAATCATCCTTATCTTATTGTTAAAATTATATAATAAATTATTAACGAGCTAACTTTATGAGAAAATCTTACTTAATTTTTTATGAAGAAAAATTCTCAACCGGTCTCACTGAGTAGTCATGCTTAATACGTAAAAGTTCAGTGTTGATATATGAAAGCGAGAAGATCAACAATAATACACTAAATGATCACACTTAATATGTAAAAGATCATGTTTGAAAGTGCGAATATCAACATTTGTCCTAATCTCAAAAGAATAGTAATGATAAATATGTAAAAGATCAGTGTTGAATTGTTGATATATGAAAGCAAGAAGCTCAACAATAATACACTAAATGACCACACTTAATACATAAAAGATCATGTTTGAAAGTGAGAAGATCAATATTTATCATAATCTCGAATGACACGAGTCTTAAAAAAAAACTAAATATAGTTTAATTACTTAAATTCTTATAATTAACAACTAAACTTTAATAATCAAACATAAAATCTTAGTTGGGTTTGGGTTCGGGTTAGGTTGGGTTCGGGTTTAGGTCGGGTTTAGGTCGGGTCGTGTTGGGTCGGGTTCAACATAAAAAAATTCGGGTTACAATCGGGTCACGTGTCAGATCGGGTTGGGTCGGTCGTGTTTCGTTTGTCGGTTTTGTGTCCGGATTGATAGCACTACCAAAAAGTGATTGAAAATTATTGAACTGAACTAAAAAAAATTAAAAAATTATTTAACTGAAAAATTTCAACAAAAAGTATTAAAAGGGCCTTGATACGCGTTTGGAAATGTAAATACTAATACTGTACGCTTAATTCGTGGCACACTGACGAAGACCCCCCGGAAATTTCCCGAACACTTCCTTCAATTTACCCTCACGTCATCAGTCGCCACCGTCATCTGTCCACTGCCTTAAGTTTCACACTTGCCTTCTCCTTTTCCCCACCACTGTATATACGTACAGAATAATACACTAACTTATTCTAACCTGACCGCCACCGCCGGCGATTTGACTTGCTTCCGCCGGTGATTTGACTTGCTTCCGCCGGACTCCCTCTGTAATTATACAACCATAGTTTATAGAGAGAGAATGAAGCACATTTTCAAGAAGCTTCATCACCACCCTAATCGATCCAACGAAACGCCTCCCCCGAATTCAACCGCCTCACCGTCCACCGATCATCGGAACTCAACTACCGCTGCCAGTTCCTCGTCGACGACGACTACTACTTCTTCTCCTGCTCCTTCTACCACAGCTGTGACGACCCCGACGACCACGACGACCACGACTTCGGTTCCCTCGTCTCCTGCAGCTGCTACTCCACCGGCGTTTAATCGGCAGCAGGATTACTATACCTCTGAAGAGGAGTATCAAATGCAGCTAGCGCTGGCGCTGAGTGTGTCCGCGTCATCCGCGCAGGAGTCTAATGTCCTGGATGCTAGTGTAGATCATCACCGTCTTCATCATCATAATCAGAGTCTGCTCGGAGGCCGCCACAGAGATTATGCTAGCCACAGAGACGATGCTGCAGCGGACACATTGTCGAAGCAGTATTGGGTCAGATTCTAGTACCGAGTTTTTATTAGAAAATAAAAGTTTTTGCCTCATTCTCGTGTTTCTCTTTGGTTTTGTTCGTTTGAAGTGTGTGAACTGAAATGTAAACTAATTTGCAATAAATAGTAGTTATGATTTCTGAATGGGGTTGAAGAATACCTAGATGGAAGGTAATTGAAGAAGCCACTACTTCGCAATTTGCACTTTGTGCATTTATAATCTGTTTCTTACACTGGCTAGCACATTTAGGACCGTTTCTAATACTCTTATTGGTAATGCACACAGGCTTCATGTCATGGAATTTGTGTTTCATAATTTGAAATACGTCAGAATATACGCCATTTTAGGATGCTTGTGCATGTTGGACCCCTCTGAATTTCTAAATAGCTCTAAAGAATTGCTCAGAATTGAGTGGTAGATATCTTTATTAAGTTGAACTTCAATGTTTTTATGTGGCAAACAAGCATATATGGGTTTTGACTTGAATGATATATAATTTTTGCTTTGGTGGCAACTGGCAAATGAATAGTTTATGTATAAGAGAATTAGATCATATGTGCTCCACTGACATGGGGGATTCTGTTTTGTTTGTCTGGGGCTCAACTTCATTGTTGTGTAGACACCGAAAATTGAACACTGATTGCTTAAAAATATCCAATCTCAAGTGGTGAAGCTATTCAAATGATATGATCATATAAATGGAGTAACTAACTTGTACAGGACTTACAGGCTACATAACTGAGGTGTATTTCAAGCTCAATTGACATAGTGCTATCTTACTGTGTTTTTGACTTTCTAGGTTGCATACTAATACGCAATTTTAGCCATTCCTTGTTAAAATTGAGTATAATTATCTTGTTTGACTTCAGATTGCCGTAATGTGAAGATTTTTACTGCCTGTATCCTGATTTGTACCTATTCTATGTAGCATAGGTAAAAGGTGATACACATACGATGATTTGGACTGTTTATAAAATTTTGTGACTGAAACATCACTGTAATAACTTCTAAGTTAGGTATGTGGTCTGTGATTGGTCATGTTGCATTACTACCCAGTCTCTAACGGGGTTTTTATGTCTTTGAAAGTTTCACTCAGTAGGGATAATTTTTATTAACTCTTTTAAGGGAAAAAAAGATACAAGAGTATGTGTGCGCAATGTTGAGGCTTTCCATCATTACCTGTCTCTGGAATACTAATTTAGTCGATGCACAAACCTTGCTCTGTCGAAAGTCTGTTATATGAATAGTGGTCCTCTAATTAATCAATGTCGTGTATATGCATTATATCACTGGCTGAATATGCCTGTTTCCTTGATTGTTTATTTACTTAAGTTCTCAGTTGCTGAGTCAGTGAAATAGCCCATACATGGGCTGCAGAGTTCAAATCTTACTATTTACAAAAGTTGCAGTTGATAGATGATAGCTGATATATGTCACTGCAGTGTGAATGTTCCGTATTCCGATATAAAGCCTCTTCTCTGTATGCTTATTTACTTTTCAGCTTCCATGTTTTCAGCCTGGGCTGGTACAATAATGCATGGTTATGGAGAATAAAGCTGAATTTTTTGTTCTTTGTTGAGATTAATTTAAAAATGATACTTATGGTTTTCTCTTTGTTTATATTTTTCTCCGGGCTCCAGGATTATAATGTTCTTGACTATGGCGAAAAAGTTGTAGAAGGCTTCTACGATGTATTCAGTCTCTCCACAGATCCAGCAGTCAGAGGGAAAATGCCATCTCTTACCGATATTGAGACAAACCCTAGTGGCTCAGATATTGAAGTTGTAATAGTCAACCGCAAAGTTGACCCTGCTTTAGAAGAGCTGATGCAGGTTGCACAGTGTATTGCATTAGATTGCCCAGCTACTGAGATCAATGTGCTTGTGCAGAGGATAGCTGAACTTGTTACAGATCACATGGGTGGACCTGTGAAAGATGCAAATGCCATTCATGCAAGATGGATGGAAAGAAGTAATGATTTACGAACTTCCTCACACACAGCTGTCCTTCCTCTAGGGTCACTGAGACTTGGGCTTTCGCGGCATAGAGCATTGCTATTTAAGGTAAAAGCTAATTATATTATTTCTGTTGTGCATTTAGGTTTTCAAATGTATCAATGAGAACTTCATCCTTGTAATGGGTTTGATGTTTTTATGCCTTGGCTGCAGGTATTAGCTGACAGTGTAGGAATTCCTTGTCGATTGGTTAAAGGCAGTCACTACACAGGAATTGAGGATGATGCTGTTAACATTATAAAGTTACCCAATGAAAGGTAAAGATCATTTTTGAATTTGGTTTTCTGGGTTTTTTTGCTACGTTGGGCATTGATGCTATGATGTGGCCCTTCCTCCACTTTCAGTGTCTAATTATTTCTTTGTTCAGCGAGTTTTTAGTTGATCTCATGGGAGAACCAGGGACACTTATACCTGCTGACTTGAGTACAAAAGATACTTCTCTGAAGTCATATAATCCAAAACTCAGCAAACTTCCAAGCCTTCTGGTGGCTACTGATATCAGACCAAGTACATCATTGCTGGAGCCCAGCTCTACCATGCAAAACAATGATTTATCAGGAAAAGAGTCTGAAAGTACAGATAAAATTTCTTCTCTTCCCAATAGAAGGTTGGTAGGTGCTAGCACTTCTGGGCTGGCTAAAAGGGTGCCTGTGCCAAACCAGATAGATCATATTCCATCCTTAGCCTTAGGAGCATCTATGTACAAAGGTGGTCGCAGGCCCAATACAGCTGTTGATGGTGGTAGGCTGAATGCCAACCAAGTTCCAAAGAGTCAAAACAACTCTGTAGACCCAAAAGATCTTTTTGCTGATCTCAATCCTTTCCAAATAAAAGGTTCTGGTAAGGCTTCAGCTCAGGAGGGTCATGGGAAATTTTTTGATGAATTGCAACAGCCAAAGGGAACACATGTAACTGGTCAGCCTCCCCTACCATTGGGACGTAGAAGTAGCCCCATGTATGATACAGACCCCAAGAAGAGTGTAGAAAGCCCCTTTGCAAGTGGCAATCCCAGTAGATTGTTGTTACCTTCTTCTGCTAGTTACAATGAATCGGAAAAATCTGCCTCAAATGTTCACAACATACACAGTGAGCTGTATAATCCCTTCATATACAATGAAAATGCTTCTGACCGTGATAATTCAGTATCAATTGATTGGAACATTGATCCGCTGACTTCAGAGGATGTCCAGTGTGATCAGGAGGAAAGATATGAAAGTGGTGAGGATGGCAGAAACAATAATCAAGATGGTAATGTATCTATAGATGAATACAATTCTAGCCCTCCTATGAAGTCTGGTGTGCCTATTTGTGATCCAGTCATTGATGATGTCAGTGAATGTGAAATTCCATGGGAAGATCTTGTTATTGGTGAAAGAATTGGACTAGGTAATCTATCATAATTTACTTTGACTTATTAAAATTAACAGAATTTGACTGACTTACTTTGACTATCCATTTGTTCTCCAGGATCTTATGGGGAAGTATACCATGCTGATTGGAATGGCACGGTAAGCAGTTCTACAGAATCTCACAGCTATATTTCTATTGCTTTGGAAATGATTTTTCTGCCACTGTACAATTCCTTTTCCCTTTCTTTCAATGTTCCTTCAGTTAGAGAATTTTCATACTACAATTTATGAATAAGGGGCATACAGGGATACACATTTATGATTTAAGCCTATAGGCCATTATCACTTTCAGCATCACTACCTTTGGTAATTGAATGATATTGAGTATGCACCATTGTATTGGAGGCTTGTTACCTCTCTGTCGTGGTCTTCCAAGAGTGTCTCGGCATGTAAATTGGTTGGCCAACCCCATTCCAACTTGTCAAACTGGGTGACACAATCAAACAAAAGATAAGATGAGCCTAGAACTTAGCACCATATGTTATTAATTAACTTCAGTATGCACCATATGTTGCTAAGGAATAGAGTTTAATTATATGAGTAGGATCACTTTACGATCCTAACACTTAGCAATCATAAATTACCCAGCCACCTATTTTGTTTTGTTTTTTAACCATCCTTATATAAGAGACTAGATTTCTTCAAACTTTTACCTTCCCTTTCCCCCCTTGCAAGAAAGCAATATACTTTCCCTAACCCAATCATCTATGGTTTGTACAGGAGGTAGCCGTGAAAAAATTTCTTGACCAGGATTTTTCAGGTGCTGCTTTGGATGAGTTCAGGAGAGAGGTAAGAATCTTTGTTATTAGGCACATTTATTTGTGCCCACCCACATAATATGCAGCCACCTAGACCCCTTAAACTTATATATAATTCACTAACCTCATTTATGAGCATTTAATGATTCCACTAACTTGCTTTGTGAAAAAGGAAGGGGGATGGAAAAATAAAAAATAATAGAGTGAATCACTATCAGAAAGAACAAAATGTGGATTTTAGGATTTCATCTTTATTTTTGCATTCAAACTTTTACGTTTTACCCTGGTTGAGTTTAAGTTACTTATGGATTAATATTGCTGTGACATGTCAGTCCAAATCGTTACATCAATTTTTTTTTGTTTGTCTGCTGATGAAAACTGATAATAATTCCACTTTAAATGGCCTGCGATAGTTTGATTTTGTATATTTAAAATATTGATTGAAGTGTAATAATTTCACTCACGGGTTGAAGTGTGAATTTTCTAAGGAAATTGATAGTTCTGGAGGTAGTGAATCAACTTCAACATAGCCGCACCTTTCTTTGTATGATTGCCCCACATCTCCAGATTTATATATGGACTGACATTGTCACCTGTACTGCTATAATTTATCTTTTGCTCATTTTTATAACCGAGATGTACATTAATTTATGCACCAGAAAGTGGCTATTTGTTGTTGCATGCATGTAAACAACTATGTGTTACTTTGCCAGGATAGTCCTTTGCAAACATATACGTAGCAGCAGGAGTAGAATTTGTCATCATTATATGTTTTCAAGACATTATTCAACTGCCATTGAACAAACCTACAAGTGAATATAGAGGAAAGCGGTATCTTAAGTTAGTATCACTGAGTGTCGTTCTAATGCATGTGAAACAATGATGAACTAAAATAGCTTCTCTATGTTCAAATGTTGTTTAGTATATCATGAAACAAACATGGCATTTATGCTATTCTCCAATGAATGGAGAGAATAACTCTTCCCTTTAGCTGTTTTTTAATTTTAAATATTCCGGTTCTGCTTTTGCTTATTGTTCTTTGTTTATTTGTAATTGTTGTACCTAAAAGAAAATAAAAATGTTGTTATAATAAAGTATGAAGCAATTATTTCTGCATGCAGGTGCGGATAATGCAAAGGTTACGCCATCCAAATGTAGTTCTTTTCATGGGTGCTGTAACTCGTCCTCCAAACCTTTCTATTGTAACTGAGTTCCTTCCTCGGTAAGTTTTCTGTCTTTGCATATTTATTTCCTTGCTTCTTCATCTTTGGTTAGTCTTCACAAAAAGGATGTGTATAGGCAATGTTCGCCTTGATGATTTTAAACCCCTTAATTTCCCAAGTGGTTCGTGAAACTGTAATTACCACCACCAAACGATTTTGTATTGAATTGTCAAAATGGCCATTTCCTTCTAAATGTTATGGTTTTAAAGATAGTTATAAGGATTTGAATATGTTGACACTTCAGTTCACAACAACCATTTTCTTTAGGGTGGGTTCGTAAGTCTGTTCTTTATATCGTACTGGGGAAGTGAGAACTTGAAGAACTCTGAAGAAAGCCACTTTCTTTACTCTGGAGATACCTTTCTTAGGTTTATGTCTTCTCCTTCACCTTAGTTCTGCTCATAGCACTCTTCCTTTTCTTTATTATCTTAGCTCTTGATCCTGAGCCTTGAAAACTACATTTGTATTATTGTCATCCTCCAGTTACTTCTTCACTGGTTTGTGGCTATTGAAAGCGTGTAGAATAGAGGATCTGACTTATTGGTTTTTTTTTCCCGCTTAGAACAGAAACTAAATGAATTGTGCATTTTAATGAAACTGAACCTGTATGCGGTGCTAAGTTTAAATGGCCTTTGAATTATGAGTCAGATTGATGGAATATGTTATGGAATATGAGTCTAGAATGCTAAGGTAATATCCAATCAGTTACTCCCTCAGAGTTCACCTCATAAGGTCACATCTGGTATTCCCAGAGTGACAGAGTCAAAATTAACAAATTTTGACCATTAAGTGGAATGTTATTAGGTAATTTATCATCAGATGTGATTTTGTTAGATTAGTCATGAGACACATGCTTTTAATTTATCAACCTTCAGTTAATTTGAATTCTATGAATTAACGATATAAATTGTCAAGCATAGTTATTGAAGAGTGAAAAAACTATATATGACAGTGATTAATAGTATGGTTGTAGTAAGCAAGTGGCTTACTGCAGTTGGAAGAAGTGTTGTCTTATAATTTTCCAATTGTATGTTTTTCTATATCCTAATTAAGTTGGATTAGTAGTTTATGACCAGTCTTCTAGAATCAATGCCTTCACTGGACTTAAATTCAGTTAAGTTCTTAAAACAGTTGGAACCCACATATATGTCTATAAGCAATCTCCCCATGTGTCTACATTTTTGTGTATGTTTTTATGCAGTTATATCTGTGTATGTGTCTTTTCTGTTACATTAGAAACAAAAGAAGACATCTATACTTTTCGATCATATAATTAATTTTAATGTCAAAAAAATTATACATTAAAGAAAACAAAACAGATGAAACTGGCCCTGAGCTCAGATTTAAATATACTTTTGGTCACTTTAGGTCTCTTCTGCTGCGATTCAAATAAAAATATTGTATTTGGTGGTAAAGTCTATCCCCGTCCCTTAAAAGTGTACACGGGCAAATTGAGAATAGCTGATATGATTATCAAGTGTGATGATGACCTTTAGGAGTTTATTCTGTCTTAGTAGTGACTGACTTCATGGATGTGTTTATTTTACAGGGGAAGTTTATATAGGATCATCCATCGTCCTCAATCTCATATTGATGAAAAGCGAAGAATTAAAATGGCTCTAGATGTGGTATGAATTAGGTTAATGTATGTTGGTTATTTTATTTTACGTTGCCTTCCATTTTGCTTTTGTCCTAATTGTGGATTGTTTCCATAGGCAAAGGGCATGAACTGCTTACACACAAGCTCGCCTACAATCGTTCATCGTGATCTTAAGTCACCAAATTTGTTGGTTGACAAGAATTGGAACGTGAAGGTATGCTGTATTTTCTTCAGCCTTGCTTCTCTGACTTTTAGGAACATAAGATAACATCCACATTGCATAGTGACCTGTTTCATCTTAGATACCTTCTTGTAAATTATTGACTGAGCCGTAATAGTTGAATGGGGTATTGATCATCTGTTTTGACATTGAAATATTTTGCCTTGGTAATAGCATGCTGCATCTTCTTGTATTTATATATTTTTGTTTTTCAGGTGTGCGATTTTGGGTTGTCACGCTTGAAGCACAATACATTTTTATCATCCAAGTCAACAGCTGGAACGGTAGGGGTTCTTTTTCTGTTATGTTGGCAAAATTACTCAAATTTACTTCATGGAATCTTTGTTTTTAACTAATTTTCTTTTGTCCCTTTAGCCGGAGTGGATGGCACCTGAAGTTCTTAGAAATGAGCCTTCAAATGAGAAGTGAGTAAGTTTACATGATTATTCCAATTGCTTGTCCTTTGCCTTTAAGTTAATGTCATGCGTGTTGTGCTTCCTCAATAGTAACAACTAGAGAAGATGATGATAAGTTGGGCTGTAAATACTGGGAAGAGAAAGATTCTTCAAATTTTCTGTCCATGATTTGTTAATACAAGTTTCTTGTGCTCTATAGACTGGGCCACTGGAGACTATGGAAAGTCAAAAGAAAGGAAGTCCCTTCTTTTAGTGAGCTCAACATATTTTGTGATACTTTACTATAGCAATGGACGTTGGAAATTGTTCATTGTAGAACATTTATACGTACCAAAACCGATCCCTTCCGTGTGTTTAAAGAAGTTGTTCTGTTAGATACCACTCTTAGCCAGCATCTAGCAAAGAGGATTCCACTAAATGTAAGAATCTCACAGTTAAGATTTGCAGCAGGAAAATCTCCTACACACTTTTTCAATTCATCATAATCATCTCCCCCTTACAATGAGACTAACTAAACCACTATCAAGATAATGGAGTTAGTGCCCTAAATACTAGGAAAAACTACTAACATAGGATATCTGAATAACTTACCTTAAAACTGACTAATGATACTTTTTCTAACTTACCTTAGAATATCTGCCTTCAATGTTTAGGTATGATTGTAGCTGTACTGTGCCCCATTATTCTTTCATGAGTATGATTTACTCTGCTCTTTTCTTCATGAAACATTATTTCAACAAAAATAATTTTGCCTTATTCTTATAACTTTACCTAATTTTTAGGTTATTATGAAACTTGACACAGTACATTGCCCTTCTACCTTGGTACATGGAGTATATGACCTCCATTTCCCTGTCAAGATATTATCAGGGCTTTGATATCTTGACGAGAAAATGGGAGTAGTCAAATGAATAATTTGAGCTATATGCATGCTACTTGTGACATAATTTGGGAAATTTTTGTACAGGTGTGACGTGTATAGTTTCGGCATGATTCTATGGGAATTAGCTACCTTGAGATTACCTTGGAAGGGGATGAATCCAATGCAGGTTGTGGGTGCTGTAGGTTTTCAAAATCGACGACCTGAGATGCCGAAGGAAGTTGATCCTCTCGTAGCTAGAATAATTTGGGAGTGTTGGCAAACGTAAGTTGTGAATGCCTGGTCTGGTGCATTATATTCTGTAGTTGATTTTAATTTCATAAACAAGCATATTATCTGAACTGCTTTTGTTACCCAGGGACCCAAACCAGCGACCATCTTTTGCGCAGCTTGCTGTTGCACTGAAGTCATTGCAGCGGCTTGTCGTCCCATCACATGTAGATCAGCCAAACTCACCTATGCTGCAAGGGATTTCAGTGAATTCAACTCCTTGAGGAGGAGCATGTCGAGACCTCAAATGCATGTTAGTCTTGCAAAGGAGAAAAAGGTGATATATTAGATTTTGTTCAAGTGATCGGCCCGACTAGAAGAGAGGGTGGTGGTGTGCTGCTTTTATATGGGACTTAAGCTTAGAGAACAAAGCTAAATTGAGTTGGGTGTGGGTGGGTTGTGCGTGTATCTTCACAGCTCAAAACTATCTGTAGATCTTTATGTACAGTAGGTTTATGTACATCTTTTACTCCAAAAATATGCAAAGATCCACCCTTGTATACCTACAACACATAGTGATGTTTCCAAGGCGTACAAGGAACTTGATGGCATATTAGTGATTAATGAAATTATTTCCAATGGATTTTTTTCTTCACAAGCTAACTGTACTAACAGAGCGTGGCAACTTACCGGTGAGATTTCTGTCACTTTCAATCATAATTTTAGAGAAGCTAACTCTATTGCTGATGCCCTGGCCAAGTTAGCTAGTACTAGTAAAGTGACTAGGTCTTTTAATCATCAAAATCTACCAAACAATATAAAAGGATTGGTACAATTAGACAGTCAAGAATTTCCCTATGTTAGACTTGTATAAAATTTTATACGGGGAACTTGGATACTGCTGGTTTGCTGTGTTTTTGATAGGGAATGAAGACAGATGGCAAAGCAATCCATACCACCTCAACTTGAACTTTGCAACCAGCTGGAAAACTAACTGGAGTGCTCAGGTGTATAATTTTCAAAGTTTGATACTGTCACATGCTTTAATATCAAGATTTTCTTACTGGTTGGAACTCATTTTAATACAGGAACACCACAAGGCCTTTGCCAAAGGCCTTGTGGTGGATGAACAGAGGCACCAGCTCAACTTTATCAAGGTTTCAGAAGCACCATCTCAGAATAGCTACATCTTCCTATGTTGGCTTCTGTTGGACCTTAAATCAAAATTTTCCTACTGCCTCAACCCTAAAGTTGCTGGCAGTTACAATCTCTACTGGATATGGACTTTTATAGTATACACTGTAAAGTTAGGGATTCTCAATCACAGTCAAGTGGCTAAGTGGCTTTTCGTCTTGCTTGGCTTGCCGATTACCGACTTGCTCCTTGAACTGTTATCCTCGCTGTGGCAAACTTGTGGGCGACAGGTGTCATGCTTGTTGACCACTAATCTAGATCAGCTGAGTAGATATCGATTAGAAACCCATAACTATAGGATCAAAACTTGTTCTCTCAAGTTTTTTCATCTTATTAGGTAGTGTTTTTCTTGGATCATCCCCAAGTTTTTTCATCCTACTTGATAGGATTTTTCTTGACTCAATGTATTTGAACCTTTTTGGTCCTAAAGGCAAGGGGAGCTAATAAATTACCCCCCACCATTGGTGGTTTAAATTTTTTTTAAAAAAATCTTGGATCTAGCTGCACTGCCCACTGGAATATTTTTTTAGTGCTGTTTCATGCTCTTTCTTCAAGCTATCTAAGTACGAAGCATATGTACATCATGCAAAAAAGATGTTCCAAAAACTACATCATTTTTTTTTTCCCCTTTAAACCACCGTAGTGGGGTATGTATATTAGCTTCCCCAAGCTGATAATTACAAATAGGTCTGTTACAATAAGCAAAAACAAAAACATACTAAAACATCTAGAGTCAACTTCCTTTTGAATCTGTGAAATTGATGTATAGAGGAGTTCTTTTGGGTGCTTCATTCCCCCGATATACCTCCATCCCAAAATGAAGCAATCAAAAGCCGATTCAAAGGAAGTGAGAAAGAAGGACAATGTCCTTGAAGCTGTGTTGCTTCCAAAAGAATAGTATATCAATTCAAATATGTTCTATGAGTTGCGGATAACATGAATACTATCCACTAGACTTTACGAAACTAAAGATAAATTCTCAATTGAGACTTATCTGAATTGGTCTCACTGGATGATCATGCTTAATATGTAAAAGATCAAACTTTGAAAAGGTAATGATCACGCATGAAAGTGAGAAGATCAACAATTATACACTGAATGATCATGTTTAATATGTAAAAAAGATCAGGTTTGAAAGTGAGAAGATCAACATTCGCCCCTCTGTCTCAATTAGGACCGTCCTACAGAAGATACTCTCGAAACTAAACGGGCACCTACTAAAATATATTTTTTTTTAAAAAAATAGACAAAGTAGATTGAAAGCACGTTTCCGGATACACTGTCAAAGCCACTAGTTTATAATACAAAGAACACGGCCACCCCCTCTCTCTCACTCTACCCTGTTACACTCTCTATCCGGACTGAGTTGTTTTCGGATGATTAAAACATTTTTATATACATAATATTATATACTAATCAAATAATTAGTTATATTTTATATTTATAAGAATTTATTGATGAAAATCAATTTTTTGTTACTTAATCATGGGCTCCTTTTATTTATTTATGGTACCTTGAAGACTTGCATCACTTGTTTCTGGTTTGTATTTCCCTCGTTTCAGCAAAAATGAAAGTCACATGAAAAAGAGTTAGGAAAACATTAGACACCTTTTCTTTTATCAAAGACAACTTGCTTGATTTATTTGAAGTTTACAAGTTGGGATGTGAAGGGGAAATAACGCAACAGAGCCAACTATACTACTCCCTCCGTCCCAAGTTTGTCCTAGCGAAAACAGCACATTTTCCATTTGGAGAAACTTTTATATAGTAGAAGACATTTTTGACCCCGGTTATTTAAAACTCCCAAAACTGCATCTCGTCCGTATCTCTCCATCCTCCAACACTTCACCTTCCCTCTCCAGATTCAACCTGTTCTCTCTCCAACCTTCTGATCCCAACTTTTCTTCATCCTACTGCAAAAAAAAAAGAACTTTTCTTCATCCGCCAATTAATCATCTTCTCCATCTATTTATCCACTCCAATTATGGGTGATTCCGCTTCTCTGCTCAGTCGAACCGTGGTGTTTATTAAATTTCTCGACTGAAAGTGGTTTTGGTGATTTAATTAGGTTTGGTTTAATTTGATTGGATTTAACTGATTTTCGGTATGATTAGATTTGATTTTAGTTTTAAATTTGTTTGGGTTTTGGTTGAATTCATTTGGAACTGGGATGAGTTGAAGAAAGAATTGGTAAACAATAACCTTGGATGGATCAAGAGGGGGCAATGTTGTTGGTGATGATACGGGTGGTGGAGAGGGTGTGGTGGGATAGATTGCAGAATCTGCAGATGATGAGCTGAGCGGTATGGCAAAATAGTAACTTTCCGTTCATGAAAAATAAACTTGGATTTTCTCTCTGTAGCTATCGCTGGACAGAGGGAGTAGTAAACTATACAGCTTGCTATGTTTAAAATAAAAAACTACCGATGCAATTAGAGTAAGTTGAGCTCCTACATGATAAGGACTTCTATCAGCAACCACACT
Organism: Cruciata laevipes; assembly: GCA_963678965.1. NCBI lineage: Eukaryota > Viridiplantae > Streptophyta > Magnoliopsida > Gentianales > Rubiaceae > Cruciata > Cruciata laevipes. The sequence goes on along the minus strand of OY787634.1, from coordinate 19,398,458 downwards.
CCTAGATGATAAAAAAACCCGAACCTCTCCTTATCTGTATGGCTTGAGGGATGACATTCTTCTCTGTTAAGAAATTCTGCTAGAGACACTAGGGACTACTCAATTTATCATCATAAAAAGGGGGAAAATCCACTCAAACATAAAATAAAGTCACAATGACAAATGAATTCTAACATTGATGATTTCAAAGGGTTTTATTAATACAAGGAATTTTGACGACGTTACAAAAAATGTATACACACAGGTAAGAACCGTAATATGCAAACCTACAAAATTGAGCTATTTGGGTCCTATCTCTCTTTTATGAAGATTCTCAAAGCAATCAGGTTTCCTGGCTGTAGAAATTGGTTTGTTGGCATTTAATTGGCACCACAAGCAGCAACACTGCCATCACATGTCTTTAACAATTCCAAGGATAACTTACAGTATTCATTATACAAGCGGAACCTTGTTCTATGTAATCACAAATCATCCGCCAACTCATCTGGAACACGCAGCTTCTCAATAGCAGCCTGTCAACATTTTTTGAAAGGATGAAGGGATTTAAACCTTAAAATCATCAAACCATAAAAGAACATCAACACATCCACTTGGTCTCATAAAGTTTGGGATTGTAACAAAACCTTGCACAGTTTGGGAATGTAACAAATCCTTGCACGGAATGAGAATGAGAATGAGAATGAGAGCAGAGAGATTTAAAAGCTACTGACTGAAGTGTAAGTCCCTTAGGCAAATGAGGTAAGATAAGAAGGTAAATAAGGTTGTCACCTTAATTGTAGCAACATCTGTAGTGGATGGTTTCATATCCAAAGCACGTCCAAAATAGAGCATGGCCTTGTCGTACATATTGCGCTTTTTATATATCCTGCCCATCAATGCATAAACACTACTCTCCCGAGGCACACACTCCTTGAGTTCCTCCAATACTTCCAGAGCTCCATCAAGATTGTCCATGCTCACAAGAATAACAGCCTTCTGATAAAGTGGGAGAGGATTCTTCTTATCAGCTAGTATAGCTTTCTCCATAATCTCCAAAGCTTCTTTACTTCTCTGCAAGGATCAAGGAATAGTCAATGGCGATCATTATAATTACAAAAGTGACAACCCTAATATAGTACTTGCTCAAACCTTAAAGGCTTGTAAGGCTGTCCCCAAATATGACATTATGACAGAAGAACGAGAATTGATTTGAAATGCCTTTCGGAAGTGATGTTCAGAAAACTCCAACTTCTCTTGCCGAAGATACACCATTCCAAGGCCATACCAAGCATTATAATGTCTGTCATCAACACGAAGAGCGCTCTGGTAGCACTTTATACCATTCTCATAATCCTCCAGTGCCACATATCTGTCAATGAAGATTAAATCTCAATGGAGCTAAAAGGATGACAAGCATATTCCGTGATTTTGCAATACAAACAGAAAGCAAATCAACTTTCAAAGTACTGTTTATCCTCATGGAAGAATATGAGCCTTACTCGTGACCACACAGAGTGTGAGCATAAGCAAATCTTGGATCTAACTGTACTGCCCGCTGGAAAATTTTTAATGCTGTTTCATGGTCTTTCTGCAGACTATAGCAATTTCCTAGGGCACACCTGTCACATGAATGTTATAAATACACCATGCAAAAAAAAAGTTCCAAAAGCTATATCAATTCGAATTTTTTTTATAATCCCTGAATAAGATCAACCAGAGTTGACGAAATTAAATGGCCACCTCAAACAATAAAATAAGAATATGACAAGGAGAGACTGCATGAATACAGCACATTTCTTATAGTTTGATCCATGAATTATAAAACATATTTCAAAGCCCTAATTAAGTTCCAATTTCAGAATTGAAATGCAAATTTTATGCACTTCTTGGTGATAATTTAAGCAGAGCTTTACATAATTTATTTAAGACTTAAGAAACAATAGTACTCAAGATATGGGTGTGGATGGTGGTGTAATTACAATAGTACACAAGATGCAATCAAACTCGTAATATTCAAAAGATAATGTTTCACTGGATACTACTTGTTTGTATCCACATCTGTACCATGACTGAGGAGCCAAGCGGTCAATTGATATCAGCTCCTGAGCAAGGTAACTCAGCTTCATATCTTCCTTGAGATGCTGAGACAAATTGGAATGTGATTACAATCAGAGCTAGTTGAGAAGTAAAAGCAAACTGTAACGATGGCTAGCGACATCTATGAGCACATGCAATAAACAATGACAACCAACATTCACCCTCACTCTTCTTGTTTATCAATTTCAGCATCGTATATCCAGCGTAGTAAAACATGCAACAAAACAAATAAGGAAGCAGAACCAACAAACGGTAACAATTACTAACCAACATCTATCAGCACTCTTCTCTTTTACCAATTCAGCAGAACTTTTAGAGGTAAGGAAAGTATGCTATACTACAAATATGAATTACAGTTGATTACTAATAAAAAAAAGGAAGCAGCAACAACCAATTTTTTTGTCTGGGGAGGTCCTGGGTTCGAAAGACCACCTCCTCCATCAAAACTAAAAGAGGTGCAAAATTCGGACTCTTGTAATAGAAATTGTAAAGGAAAAAAACCAAAACAAATATGATATACTCTCTAACTTCCACATGCTAAGCCATTATTATCTTCTAATCCGAAGCTCTGAGTCAGGCCATGACTAGTACCTAAACTAAAGCCAACAAAACTTGCTAAGGAACTACAACTTTGCACCTAAAAGGAAAAGAAAGGATCTCACTGTGTAGCTAGAATAAATGTGATCTGATATTTTAAACAAACTAAGATGATTGTTCAAATAGAGGTGTAAAGGGTATTCCTGCAAAATGCATAGCTCTTGCTGACTTCCTTATAAATTGCACAGCCAATTTTCATGTGCATACTTCAAAAGAATAGATCTTTTTTTACCAGTGAAGAGCACTCACATAAAGAACTGTAGAATAGATGTCCATTCCCTCTAAACTATAAGGGCAAGCCACACGAGCAAGGCAAAATGCACGATCTGCTTCAGCGTAATTCACCATTTCAAAATATGATTTTCCAACCTGCAAAAGTACCCGTGGCAGTAGAATAACCTTGAAATGAATTCAAATCCAAAACACAACAGTTGAAAACTAAAAGAAATGAACAAAACCACATTATAATCCACCTGTGAAAGTACCCAGCCAGTATTATATTGCTTTTGAGAAAGCTTCATAAAAATATCCAGTGCTTCCTGTCCTAGCAAAATAACTCATAAGCCTAAACTTAATGGACACTAGATAATTGAATGGATTTTAATTGACTGCATTGGCAGTTTCATACCTGACATCTATAAACACAGAAAAGACGATAACCTTCCCCAAGTATCCGTAATAGTGCCAATAAGTCTAAAGCCCCAGCTGCAGACACTGTTGGCCCTTCTTGCTCTAGTGATGTAGATTCACTACCGGGGGGTGAAGAGATAGTGCTAGTGATACGTGTATCATCATAGACATCCTGCTTGGTCCCTGAAAATGTCAATTACTTTGTTTAGCAACTAGATCACAGGAATGTCTGCAAAATAACTGGCTAAAGGATAAATTTAACTCTTTCTGTGTATTCTACTAGTTTTATGTAGTTGACAAGGGATACAACTGCAAGTGTGTGCATTTACAGTTTACATCAGCACATTTCCATCCTGTACATGTATAACAATTGTGTATATTGAAAACTACCTTAATGAAGTGAATATTAAAACAAAAAAGAAAAAAAAAATTAAAGTGCCTATTGCCTCCTTAATCTGAATCTATACCCAATTAAATATTAATATTGTGCAGAGTGCAGTAACACATGAAAGTCAGAAGTCGGCATGCAGACAACAGGGGTAGGCGGATAAAAATCCTCTAGAGTGCAGAGAAATATATCACATTTATCACACAAGCCACAGTAGAAGAGACAATAATATGTATGATCCAAGTTCATTTGAATCTGATGCACACCATATATCTGATTTTGATCAAAATATGTCATTTCTACCAGTGCAACCAATGAGAAGGCTAGATATTTTGGTACATAGATGAGTTGTGTAGGATTTCCCTACTACTTTGTTCCCCTTCACTTTTTGGGTAGCAATCATTATTGCTTCAGAGGGCTATGTCAGCTCCAACAATGGATACCACATGGCTTGTAATTGTAACAATGCCTTGTTTGGAAAATTATTTTGCTCATGGGTCTAGGTTGCCCCAATACAAAACCCTCCATAATTGGTGGTTTAATAATAATAACAATAACAATAACAATAACAATAATAAAGAAGAAAAGCTAGATAAGAGATTTCTGAACTAGATTCATCACCTTCATCAGAATTTTCATTTCCCCAAGATTGTCCCTTTCGACCTGTGACTGTACGGAGTGATGCAGTGCTCAGCTTAGAGACACCAATATATTTAGATGAGTGGTTAATTCCATTCCCAGATATTGTCGCCGCACTCGAATTCATGTTGGTAACAGCTTCCCCAGAAGAAAGTCTAATGCTCCGCCTAGGGCCTGAATCAGTAAATAACCTTCCTGATACCTGTGTCAAGCACAATGCATTCAGTTCTTAGCAATCAGACACCGAAAAAAGAAAAAGAAAAAACATGTAAAAGTAATATCAGCTACTAACAAGGAGAACGTTTCCACCAAAATGGGCAGGAGAATGAGACGATGACATGGCTCTGGCTAATATGTTCCAGAAATATACTAGAAAAAGAAGCATGCCAAAGTATGATAAGATCCACAATCGAAGATTACGCCAGGAGGAAGGAAATCCAAACCATGCGTGTACATGAAAACTTCATGAAAAATGAATTTTAATGTCTATTCGACGTTTAAAATTGTTTGCCAAATTTGCAAGGCAGCAAATTATAGACATACCATTCACAAGAACCCAATCTACTTTGAATGCCACTCTTCAGGAATAATTTGGGTTCATATTGTACTCTAACTCATCCCCTTACATTTGTAGCAAATCATAATCACATGGCTTAACCTATTCGTCCTATATCCAACATGACTTCCAGCTAAAATATTCTTAAGAATGTCCAGAAAATTTGTTCCGCCAGTTTCCCTCAGGTCAGAACATATACTTGAGGTTTTGCCCTATGTAAATGTTTCCTAAAAGCCTCTTCATTAATAAATAAATAAAATCACAGCAGTAAACAGAACAATAAGGCATGAACCATGTAGTTAAATCATAGCAGTAAACAGAACAACAATCCACGCTTCAATGTTCCAACCTTTCGTAACTTTCCTTCATCAACAAATTTCCTTCTAGGTGCCGGTAATGCGGTTGACCTTGGAGAACCATCGACGCCGTATGCACATGGGGGATTGGGACCATTTATGTGCACATTCCGACATAAAGGGGGAGGAGCAACACCTGACAACTGCAAGATATTAAGAGGCTAAGATGCTTGCTGATCTAGAAACACCATAGGACGCATAGAACAAACATTCTATGGAGATCCAAAAATAAACTTTGATGACTTTCACATAAGTACCATAACAACGGACCCAAGAAAACAGCAATTCTTGGTAGCTACATTAAATTTTCCTTAATCAAGTATAAGCTGTAGGAAATCAGTTTGTTTAGTAATTAAAGAAAATCTATACAGATCGGAACACAAGCCTTCAGTTGAGGAACAAATCCTAAAAAAATCATATTCATTAATGAATAAAAGTTGCAACAGCACCAACTAAAGAAAAAGGAAACAGAAAATTTTACCTCAAAAATCAAGGCATGGAATAGGGAATTTATAAAATCCATTTTTCTTCTTTTTCATAAGAACACACTCCCGCAAATATAATCTGATACGCCTTTAAATTTAATTGAAATAGATTGGAATCAATATTATATTAAAAAAATTATGGTGACAGTATTTTGTTGTTCATAGTATACAATTTACCATGCAATCTGTTATGCCTTTTAAGAAACTATAATAATTAAACACCCTCAATAGGATACAGCACATATAAGACCATTCAAAGAAATCATCCCTTATTTATACCACCATTAACAGAAGCACAGATTTTTGACTAAAAGGAAATTGAGGGAGATGGGTTTGAAGAGACTTGGAAGGAGACAGCTAAAAGACACGTGACGTGATTTTTTTAAAATCGTATATAAACATCTTTTTTTTCAAAATGAACACAATTGGGATATAATGGACATGAAATTTGGTGTACCAAAGTCACAGGAAATTTTTATAGGGTTTCTTGTCTATCTAAAGTCTTCCATTCCAGAGTACAAAATGCATCACCTTTCAGGAATTAAATTCCAGCTCCTTATTCTATAATCTAAAAAAAAATTTGACAATACCTGTGTTGTTGTCGCCATGGGCATGGGCGAAGGAGTATTATAGAAGGGCGCATTAGTAGGATTAGCATTAAAAGGCAAAGCTCCCCCAGCTTGAGGCAGACCCTGATAATATGCAGACATGTCCCGTTGACTAATGCTTTGCATATGTTTTACATGCCCCGGACTCAAATCTTCTAAACCAAAATGTTTGCTTAAATTCAGACCATGGTTCTCATTTGATGATTGCAAACGTTTCATTGCTGATCCATGCGGTATGTGCTGTTTTTGGACACAAAGTGAAGCAGAATCACCAAACACTATAACAGCCTCTTCTGCAGCACCTGCAACATTGTAACATAGGAGTCAGAACCAACTAACATAGTGAAGTCAAACCTAAATTCTTCTTACTGATTAATAAATTTTGAACAAATGGTTGGTTGGAAGGTGTTGCTATGGGAACCCATAGAGATCAAAGTCAATTAAAACTCCCACAAGCTCCCGGCTTAAACTAAATCCAGTTGCTAGTAAGTTGTACAGTCAGGGAAAATGACCTCATATTGTTACGATATTTCTGATTTTAATAATAAAGTCCCAGAGTTGTACAGACAGTGCTACAAACACACTTGTCTTGAAGACAATGAGAGGTAGAACTCATCTCAGTATCTAGAGAAAAAGGTGATAGCATCCAACAATGGCAACCACCAAGAAAATAAGACGGAGAGAAAAACGAATATTTTTTCTAATACAAACCTAATATGCAGAGTTCCTCATATGCAGCCCATAGCAGAGGATCTAATGACAGAGCCTGATTAAAATGTTGAATGGCACATTTTCTTCGGTCTGTATACCTGACACATATGTGAACCCATTATCAACTCGCTTCATAATTAATAAGGCCTCCAAACACAAAATAAGCATCACATGGCAATTATGCTAATTAGCGAGGACAGCTGAAACTTAGGAAATTACTAATCAACTAATCATGTTATATAACAGGATGCAGCATTAAACTTATAAGTTATTATGAATGCGAGGCATCATATACCACGAGCCCATTACCCATGAATCAAAGCAAAACATTGCAAGGGAATGTTATTTTAATCAACAAAAAGGCAAACAGACACTACAAGAGGGGGTGAAAAAATATTTACAGGACGAAGATGGAGAAGAGGAAGAGTAAGAACTGGTATGAACCTGTAAATAAGGCCAAGAAGGTAGTGACCAGCAGCACCATTCGGGACCTGAAGAAAGAAAAATAATTGACCATCTTCAGTTTTGACACAATAAATAAATAACACATTTTCCACAAGCTCATCCCACTATTCTTAGTTACCAACCTCAACTCTCGAGTTATTGCACTCTGAGGTTTTGACACTCTATTTATTGCACATTTTCCACCAAGTATATGTACTCTGGTTTACGAGGGTAAGAAATCAAAAGATAGGATTCACATTTCAAAGATACGACGCCAAGCACAGCATGAGGGAAAAAATGCATACAAGTTCCACTTAAGACATTTACAGAAAACAGCACTAATAAACTCTACCTCTGCAGTTGAGTCGTTAGGCGGGCACAATGCTTTTTCAGCCTCAGCAAGAAGATCCATCTTAAAGCACGATTGCGCAAATAAGTAGCGGGACTGAGCCATGTTGTGGCCTTCATAGTACAAAACCACAATTAGAAAAAGGATATTTTTATTTAAAATTTTACTTTTGTAGTATTAGTAAATAGGGAGAATAATATGCTAGTCGTACCTTTTAAGACATGGTAAGCAGAATAAGCCTGATTATTGTTCAAGTAGCAGACAGCTAAAAGCTGCAAATTGGTCTGCATTCGAAAGAAAAACATAAAAAGTTGGAATTCAGACATTTTCACACATCTCCACACAATTAACTAACTCTGAACATAAAATGTCCAAACCATATAGGACGCTACCTCGGAGGGGCACTCGGCACAGAGGCGGTGGCACATGAAGATGGCGTTGCCGTATATGAAGTGCCGGAGACTGTTCTGCACGCACTCCGTAAGAATTGCTTCCATGGATTCTTGATTTGGCAGACCAAGCAATGAAATGTATGCTGAGCAAGAGAGGGGGATTTACAGATTCAGGGAGGCGGCAGTGACATTTGAATTCCAATTCAAAATTGGGGCACGTGACGGGTCTCTCCAGACTCCAGTTGCTACTGAATCTTTTAGCGAAAAACAAAAATGACAAAACAAATGGCTCGCTTTATTTGCTTGTATTATGCTGGGTTCTGTAGAAGCACCACCAAGAGCCTTGTCCCTTGTTGCCTTCTTTAATTCCAATTAATCTTTTTTCCTAAGGATAACAATTCAAAACCCCAAATGAAATTTAAAAGATCCTAATTAACCAATTTCATATTTTTTTTATATTTTTATAAAGTTTCTTACATTTTCTCTAACATATTTTATTATAGAGGCAAGGCGGCTTTATTGATGGTTCATGTTGATGTTGGTTGAAATTTGTTGAGGCTCATCGTGTTATATTTGTATTGCCCTTATTTTCATTTTTGATTATATGGGCAATAATAAACCCGTTGAAAGGTTTTATTTTTAAGTTGACAGATTTGATGTTTAAAATTTAAAGTGTTTCCAAACTCTAAAACTAAAACAATTTTCAAAAAAAACATGAAACCATTCAATAAAACATGGTAATGAGTCCGCATTGGTGGTAAATCGGGACTATAAAAAGTGACAAGGATGGATCGAGGGGTAGGGCTTCGGTCGTGGTCTGGACTATGAAGTAAGTGCCTATAATCATGTGTGAGATGAATACTTGTAAATTAATGTTTTGTTATGTGAGTTAGGTTATGTTGATTAGTTATGTAGTGTATGAGCGAACCTATCCTTTTGGTACCTATTAATTCTCATGAGTTTGGCCTTTTAAACTTTTGGATGATTCTTGATTTTTATAATTTGAGAGGATTATGTTCTTGGTGAACCTGCCGTTGTCATAGGTAGTATCGATTTGTGTTTGTTGTTTTGGTCAAGCAATTAGAGTTCATGTTGGTTCATCAGAGTACCCAGTTTAAACATAATCAGAGGGTCAAGTATCTTCTTCCCCCTTTTATATGTGGTTGATTAGGTGTTTCCCATTACAGTTAATGATAGTTCTTAACTTCCGGAGAAGTTTCATCTATGGTAGCTCCAAAACCGCCATAGGCACCGATTCCATCTAAGGCACGGCCACACAAGACGCCTTTTATCCTCCCTTTTTTTTAAATGAAATTAATCACCTATGAAAGGTGAAGAGATTTTCATTAGGTTCCCCATGCCTATAAATAACCGAAAAAATAAAAGGAGAAAACTCCATGTACTTGATTTACAAATGAAGAGGTTCAAACTAGAAACTAATGAATTGAAAAAGACAAGCTAAATGGATGAGTATGGAACTCAAAATGCTTTTTTCCAATCTCTAAACATAGAGAAGAGGTGCTGTAATGATGAGTAACTCATATTTCCATCTCCTGAGACTACAAAGAGACCCCCTGCAACTCTGTGTAAGACGAACCAAATCGACACACAACTTAGCTTGGGGTTTCGAATCTTCAGGTTTGGAAATAGAGTTAGAGAGAATTCTGCTTGTTGATCTGATTTGAAAGAGTGGAGGACAGCTACATAGATACTTCTTTGCTGCAGTTCCATAGGCCTTTTGTAGTGTACTAGCCAAAGTTCCCTGAATAGAGTACCTGCATTTAGATAGAGTGACAATAAGGTCAGTAGCATCCATCCTTCAGATTCTGATTGATGGAATCTGTTCTCTGTCCATCTGCAAATGAGCTCTAATTTCTACAGGAAGATTTACTAAATTAACAGATGAACTGGGTTTTAGCTGAGAAGCAAATTTTGCCAGTGAATCAGCAACTATGTTCCCCTGTCTGAAAGTATGCTTCAAGGTGAATTGTTTTAAAAGGGAATATGTGGTATCCAGTATCCACCAGATGAAACAGTTTCCAATGAGCAGTTATGGGATTTAAAATCATTGAGATGCCTACTAGACAGTCAGATTCTATAATGCATTGAAGATAACCATGTATATGACCATGCAATATCCCAAACTTTATAGCCTTTATCTCAGCCTCAAGGGGAGAAAAAGCATCTATGTAAATATGCTCAGCAGATATAAATTGACCTTGGGAATCTCTACATATAATGCCAATTCCAGCCTTAGAGGATAATCCAGACCAAGATGCATCAACATTAATTTTAAACCCATGAGAATGTTTGGACCATTTTATTGCAACAGCCTTAGGCCTTTGGGGTTTAGTTGGATGAGGGAAAAGACCTCTATCAGCTAAACCTCTATCATATTGAGAAAAATCAGAGAATGGATTGGCATGCACATTGGAGTAAATCATCTCTTTAATTTCCTTAATAGTTGTAGATCTGGATGGGGGTCTGTTATCATAAAACTGACTGTTTCTTGTTTTCCAGAGATTCCAACACACTAAACAGACTACCATATGAATGAGTTTGGAATGGAAAGAGGAATGACCTACATAACTGAGGTAATAGGATAACCCATTCCAACAGGTTGAAAAAGTTTTATCTATAATATCAATATAGGCCATCATTTCCTTCCATATACTCAATGAAAAGGGGCATTCATTAATAAAATGTTCAAAAGAATCAGAATTCCTACAGAAGCTACATTTTGAAACTATGTGAAATCCCATGCATGTAAGAATGTCATCAAATGGTAAAAGAGAATTCATAAGTCTCCACATAAAAATGGAAGTTTTCTTTAGAATTCTTTTTTCCCAAATTTTGGATAAAGACACAGAGTTACCTGAGTAATCCACCAAAGCTATATATGCTGATTTGAAAGTGAATTTTCCTGTCAGCTCAAGCTTCCATATAAGCCTATCATCCCTATGTTGATGAATTTCGGAGTCCTGTAAAAAAACCTTTAAATCATCAGTGAGAAAAGGAGAAATAGAGATCATGAATGATGTCTTATCTAGAATAAAGGTTGCAACAGTAGCATCTAGAGGAATAGTTGTATCTTCTGGATCACATCTATCAGAGATGGCCCCAAAGTTGGTCCAATTAGATGTCCATAAGTTACAACTCCCTTTACCATGTATAACCCTGGAATTTTCTTCTGCAAAGCCATTGGTTTGGCAGATTCTCTTCCATGTAGGAGAGGTTTTAGCAGAAGGAGGTAGTGCTGCAATCATTTGAGTCCATAGAGCAGTTCCATTTTGGTATTTCCACCATAGTTTAACAGAACAGGCTAGGATGATGGCAGAAATTCTTCTGCATCCTAGTCCATTCTGTTGAGTTGGAAAGCACACTTTGCTCCATTTTCTCCAGGGTTTTTTTTGGCTTTAATTCAGTCATACCCCAAAAATTTTTAGAAAATTTCTTTTCTATCAGTTTAATGGTGGCTGAGGTGGGGACCATGACTGTCCAAATATGTTGTGGCAGTGAGTATAAAGCTGATTGAATCAGTGTGAGCTTACCACCAGAAGATAGCCACACATTTTTCCAGTTATTTAGCCTTTTGTCAATAACCTCTAGCATAGGCTGGAAATGAATATTGAGGGTTTTACCAATAATGATGGGGCATCCTAAGTACTTGAATGGAAAACTCCCTTTTTTCATTCCCAATATAGCTTTTATCTGGTTTGTTTTGTGAATTGTTGCATTTCTGCTCACAAAGAAGTCACTCTTGTCAAAATTAATTTTTTGACCAAAGACTTCTTCAAATTTAACCAGAAAAGCTTTTAGAATAACAAGGCTTGGCTTACTGGCTTTTAAGAAAACCACTGTATCATCCGCATATGAAAGGTGGGATACAGGTGGTAGATTACCAGGTACACCATAATGTTCTATTTTACCAATTCTGAACACATAAGCTAAACTTCTAGTGAAAGATTCAGAGAAAATGTTAAACAGAAATGGAGAGAGTGGGTCCCCCTGCTTGATGCCTCTAGTAGATTTAAAAAACCCAACTGTACTACCATTGATCAAGACAGAGAACCAGGCCTGTGACAAATTTCTCATTATACATCTAACAAAACTGCCATGAAAGCCAAATTTCAGGAGTATGCTATTAAGAAAAGGCCAACTGACTCTATCAAAGGCTTTCATGAGGTCTAGTTTAAGAAAACAGTTTGGTGTCCTAGCCTTTATATTTAAATGCCTAATCATCTCTTTAAGATATAATATATTGTCAGAAATATCCCTCTGTTGCATGAATGTTGTCTGATTAGGGGAGATGAGGTCAGGCATAAGGGGCTTAATTCTTTCCATCAAAATGTTTGAAATTTTTTTATTAAGCACATTAGAAAGGCTAATAGGCCTAAAATCACTAAAGGAGACAGGTGTATCTTTTTTAGGAATTAGAGTAATCCAAGTACTTCCAATTCCTCTTGGCATTTCAGCCCCTGTCATGAAATCATTACATGCAACTAACAGATCATTGGCAATGATATCCCAAGCTTTAATGTAAAATTTAGCAGTGTAACCATCTGGGCCTGGGGTACTGTTCTTATTTAAATTAAAAACAGCACTCTTCAGCTCTTCTAAGTTTACTGGCCTAAGCAACTGCAGATTTTGTTCATTACTAATTATAGATGGGATTTGACTCAAAAAATGGGAATAGAATAGGGCATGCTCAGGAACATGTGAAGATGAAAGGAGATTTTGAAAAAAAGAAATTGCTTCTGTTTCAATATCCTGTGGCAAGTCTATCCAATTACCTGCTGCTGATTGTATCTTAGTGATAGCTAATCTACTCTTTTTTTCCTTAACAGAATTATGGAAAAATTGAGTATTATCATCACCTTCTTTTAACCATTTTATTTTAGCCTTAGATTTCCAGAAATGTTTTTGTTCTTTCAAAGCTCTGAGTAGTTGTGATTTGCATTTTTTGTACTCAATTAAATCAGTTTCATCACAACTACTTTCATATTGAATTTCCTGGAGTCTAAGACTTTCCTCAGCTATTTTTACATTATCATGTATGTTTCCAAACACATTCTTATTCCATATTTTCAAAGACTTTTTGAGTTTTTGTAGTTTAAGGAAAAAGATTAACATACCTTGTGACTGTGTGTGACCATATACCTGTATTGGAAGAGTCCAGTTCTCAAGTATTAGTAGAAGTACATCAGTCCTTTTCAGCCATGTGTTTAAAAATCTGAAAGGCCTTGGCTTTGACAAAATATTACTTCCTATAATTAAAAACATTGGGCAATGGTCAGAGGTATCTTTATTAAACATCTGAATGAAAGATGATGGAAAATTAGATTTCCAACTATTAGAGCATAGACCTCTGTCTAGTCTCTGAATAGTTGGATTTATAATTCTCCCATTAGACCATGAGAAAATGTTACCAGATGTATTAATATTTTCCAAAGGCATAGTTTCAATGAATTTACTAAAATCTTTTATGCTGCCCAGGTTAGGAGTGAAGGAACCTTTATATTCATTAACTGAAGTGATGGCATTAAAACCCCAATATACAATGAACTAGTAGTTGGGAGTTTTTTCAGGTCCTTCCACATTTGCTTTCTACCATTCCTACTCCTAAGGCCATAGATAAAATAAGCATGCATAGGGCAGTTAAGAGTGCTACTGTTAATGTGTACATAAATGAATTGTCTATGATCCAGAAGCAAGTTGACAGTCAAATTATCTTTCCAGAAAAGCCAAATTTGACCATTAGCAGCATGAATAAAATTTGAAAAGTGTAGTTTTTTCATATATACTTCACATTCCAGATTTTTGTGTTGAGGCTCTATGATGCATAATAGTTCAATCCTATATTCAAGTAACATTCTTTCTAGCCTTAACATTGAGGTATCCATTCCTCTAATATTCCAGACTAGAACTTTAACTTGAGAGGTTGTACTATTCATGTTTCATTGACAATTTTACTTTTTGATAATGAGCCTGTCATTTTTTGATTGATTTGTGTGAAAAAGGTTGTCACTTTTTGTCTTTGTTCAGGGGCACTTACCTATGCTGTGCTTACCTTAGCATCTTGGGATAGGTCATCCTCCTCTTCATCAGAAGCAGAGACATAAATGTCTGAGTTGCCTGCAGTGGTGTGAGTTGGAGAGCCTTTGGCCCCGTTTGGTGACGAGAGTTTTGAAGAGCGTTTAGCTTTTTGGGTTAAATATGGATAGTTGACTTATCAAACAGCTCTTTCTAGTGTTTGGTGAGGAGAGTTTTCTAATTAGCTTTTTTGGTGAAACCTCTGATTTCTGAAACGCTAGAAAGAGCAGCGTTTGTAAAAAGTTAATCAAAGAAATATTACAAAATATCTTTTATATCCTTATCCCTCACAAATTTCCTTTTCAAATTTACTAAAACTAATTAGAAAACCTTTTTATATAAGTAAATAATAACCTTTTAGTAAATTTAAGGTACGCATCATATTTGCGTACGTACATTTTAAGGTTTCTTACATTATTTTTAATTTATTTTTAAGTATTTACACATATTTTAAATATATAAAAAATAAATTTCAAGTATTTTAATTCAAAAAAAGTTTTTTTAAATAGATGTAGATATATTAATAAAGAATAATAATTCAAATAATAAACATCATAAAAATAAATGAAAATATAGTGATAACAATTTTCGATAAACAAGTAACACACTACAAAAAATAAATAATAATAAATTGTACTAATGTCTATTTCAGTCATTTAGCGTAATGAAACAGCTATCAGCTAATTGTTATTTGCCAAACACTCATATACAAACCGCTAGTCAAACCGCTAGTCAAAACAGCTAATAGAATCCGCTAACAGCTAACAGCTAATAAAATCCGCTAACAGCTAACAGCTAAACGCTGATAGCCAAACGAGGCCTTTGTCCTCTTCATCTGTATCCATCTCAGATTCTTCTTCTATAAGTGGACCAAACCTGTTTCTGTTTGTATGTTGAGAGAGAGGGAGCAGCTTATTAGTAGTAAAGATATTGAATGTGTTCTGAATATCCTTACCTGGATCCATGGATAAATCATCCTTAACAAGCCTTGAAAAGTTTATTCTTTTCTTTGATCTTTTGGCGATGAAAACATCACTCTGCACATTGGATTCATCAATGACCTTTCTATCCACTAGAGAGAGCTGATTATCACCATCCCTTTGAGGCTGGTTGTACTGAATGATAGGATCAATATTGAGAGTGAGTGTTATCTGGTCAGAGTTTAGCTCAATGAGTTCTGTTGGTGCTGAGGAAACCATGGTATCTGTTGTTGCAGATGTGTATAAAGATGGGTGGGTGGATGGATTGGTTGTGCACTTTTGAAAGTAGGAGGTGATAATAGCTTGGGAAGATTTTTTTGGGACAATCTTTTTCTCCATTTGTTTCCAAACAATTTGAGGCTGGTGGTTTCTATAGTTATTTGGATTTTGGTTTTTTTGCTTATTGGCTCTGTAAGGGAAGGGTGCATCCACTTTATGGGTGGTCACATGCTTGATTGGTTCTCTCATCAAAACATCAGGGATATCTCTAACCAATACAGCATCAGGTGTGTTCTTGACATTATTAACCAAGATTGGCTTATCCTTAAGAGGCTTAACAACATGATTCCCCGGATTGGCAGGTTGTTTCCCATGATTAGCAATTTTCACATCAACCAGTTTAGCCTCAGAAGCTAACTTATTAGGTAAATTTGGATGTAAAATCAGACAGTTCTGAGGGGTGTGTCTTAACCTTTTACCGTGGGAGCAAAAAGAAGGGAGGTCTTCATACTCAATATCAAATTCATCATTATCACCAGGAAGACCTAAATTAATGGTAGAAGACAGTGAGGTTTGAAGATCTACCTCTACACAGAGTTTGAGTGCAGATGGCCTGGACAATGCTTGAGTAGCTGCATCCATCTTTATGAAGGTGTTGCTGCTATTTCCAACATGCCGAATTCCAGTCTGATTATAGTAATACACCGGTGGATGCCTGATGGTGATCCACACTGGTACTATAGATGATTCCCTTTTGGGAGAGAAATCTGGCGTCCACCTTAGAACTCTAATAGGAAAACCTATGATATTCCACAGTGATTTCATCCAACATATTTGGAAATCCTCCTTGGCTATGAACCGTAGAAGTATGCGCCTGTGATCTAGTGCCCCAATTTGATATTTTCCGATGAAGCCAACCGTTTTCATCGCAAGCTCGATCCGGTCCATGGATGGACGCCCTCTTTCGAATTCCCCAATTAGAGCATTCTGGTATGGAATGGACATATCCCTGACATCTTCTGGCGAAAAGAGGCAGGCTAGTTTGCCTTTGAATCAGTGATTGGCTTAATGTTTGAGGTTATGGGCAGGTTAGAGTATAGGGGTTGTGGTCGATTTTGCAAGGCTAAGAGAAAAGGGGTGGGCGGGGGTTCATGCGGTGGTTGCTGCGGTGGCTTCACCATTGGGCGGAGTAGGATTCAACTGTTTAGGATCCGTTGGCGCTAAATTTTTGTCAGAAACCAGCCGTTATGGCACTGTTTTGGCACTAAAGGGGGGCGCGTGAAGTTCAGTCAGTTGGAATTAGGAGAGACTAGCGGGCACTCACCGCGCATTGCGCGGTGTATTTGCACACATAATTTATGTTTAGTAATATACATTCACGAGCTACACAATATATGATTGTAAAATAGAACGATTATTACACCCATCCTATGGCAATGCATGGGTTTTTGATTAATTTTAAAAAGGAAAGATATTGTTATGATATAATTTCTTGTAGTTGTATTGCGAAATTTATAAATAATTATAAATGTAAGCAAGGAGGTAAATATATTGCATAAAGATATTTTTTAGCCGCTCCAACACATGCTGGACAACATATTCTTTTCCACCGAGATGTATAAAAATAATGCACAATTTCCACCGAGCTTTTGCAGGGCTTTGTGAGGTGCTGAGGTAAGAAGATGAAGGTGACCGGTAACTGGAACTCGTATAGGACCAGGAGAAAGCTAAGCTGAGTAGTACTTCTCTGCAACAATTTTCAGATAAAAATTGCAGAAACTGGCCAGATGAGGAATAAGACTATGCATTCTTGAACTTTAACCATGTTTAATGATTATAAGAATTGGATAGTTTAAAATAGTGTGTAAGTTTATCTATTTATAGTGCAGTGGAGTCTGCTATCCTTAAGAAAATGTGCTATATTCCAGGAACTAATGACAATATTATAAATAGTAATATGCCGTCAAATGTACTTAATATGACAAAAAAAAGTAGAGATAGTTTGATTCTTGATTGAGTCTACTGTGATTCATTCCTTCCTATTCTCAACCTTGGTTGAGTCTAAAACGCCATCTGATTCGTATCCTCAACCTTGAATGAGCCAAAAATTTGCCATATCAGCATCCTCAACGTTGATTGAGCTTTATTTCATACCTACATATACAATCTGGGCTGAGTTAGACCACTTGCATTGTCAGAGTGTGAGTGCGTATTTCTTGTCATTTTAATTGAAATCTTGAACACTCGATCCAGATGCATTTGTTGAAAAAGTATGAAAGTCTTGTAGTAACACTACATCAGATACTAACTTACTAAGCAAGTAATTTTTAACTTTCTTTGTATACTGATCATAGAGCCTTATTATCTGCAGATTAAAAAAATACTATCGGAATGTCTATAACATTCGAAGCTCAGTATATCTACAAAATTGCAAGAAAATAATACAGTGTAAAAGTTGCAATGCATACAAGAAAATAGTACAACTGCAGTAATCAAATTATACTCTAAGTAGTTGCAAATAAAAACAATCCGAGCTAAGAATAAGACAATAAAAACTTCACACTGTACTTGAGAAGTTTGCAGAGGATCGGTATCTTACTAAGTTCCCTTTTGTACCCTTTGAACATCCCTATAAGATCAAAGAATACATATTAACCCTAACGCTAATAAAAAATTGCTTCAAATAGAATTAAACTTCAAATAGCTTGGGTATTATATTTCCACACATCAGCACATCAAAATATGACCACACTAAAGATGAATGACCTTTCAAAAGAATATACACAGTTTAAGTTGCCACTACTTCAAGAGGTTTCTCCACCAATGGGAGACTTTTCTTACATAATATATTATTGGGAACGCAAATTATTATGTACAACGGAGTACGTAAAGCACCATACCCAGGCCCTTTAAATAAATAAATAAATAATTTTTAAATTAAATTGGAAAATTTGTTCCTGTATGTATGTAGATTTGTAACCTCTATTGCACTGACAAGTCTTGAAAAAGACGGTCCTTCGTGAGACCAAAGGGCATTTCGCCTTTTTCTTAATTCTTGTCTATTTACAAGAACAACCCACATAGTTTGTAATAATTACATATTAACCTACAAACTTTGTAATGAATAATTAAACCAACCCAAATTCAATTTATATAAAAGGAAAACTAAAATTTTCCGGATATAAACAAATTGAACTGCATTGTTATGTAGACACAGGCGCAAGCATGTGTGTTGCTAGCAAAAATGTAATACCCAAGGAACATTGGGTAAATGTAGAAAGACCAATAAGGGTAAAAATTGGAAATGGATCACATATCATACTCTCTAAGGTCTGTAAAAATCTTAATATAATGATAGCAGGTGAAATATTTCATATTCCAACTGTGTATCAACAAGAATCTGGAATAGATTTTATTATTGGAAATAACTTCTGTCTGTTGTATCATCCATTTGTCCAATACACAGATAGAATAATTTTCACATTAAATAATAATCCTATACACATAGGAAAAATAAGAAGAGCTCTTAGAGTAGGAGTTCCGGGATATTTAGATTATATGAAAAAGAAATCTAAATTATCAAAACCAGAAACGCTAAATATTAGCCCTAATAAAATTACTTCTCTTTTAAGGAGGGGGGGGGGGGTATATATGCTAAAGAACAACAACTTTTTGTGCTTCAAAATACAAAACTTTGTAAAATAGAAACACTTCTAGAATCTGTGTGTTCAGAAAATCCAATAGACCCTAACAAGTCAAAATATTGGATGACAGCAACCATAAAACTAATCAATCCCAAGACAATTGTAAAGGTTAAACCAATGCAATATAGTCCTAAGGATAGAGAAGAATTTGGAAAACAAATTAATGAATTACTAGAATTAAAAGTGATTAAACCTAGCAAATCACCTCATATGTCCCCAGCCTTCTTAGTAGAAAATGAAGCTGAAAGACGCAGAGGAAAAAAGAGAATGGTTGTCAACTATAAGGCTATAAACACAGCCACAGTAGGAGACAGTCATAACCTTCCTAATAAAGATGAGTTATTAACTCTAATAAGATGAAAGAAAATATTTAGTAGTTTTGATTGTAAATCAGGATTCTGGCAGGTATTGCTAGATGAAGAATCACAACTATTAACTGCTTTTACGTGTCCGCAAGGTCATTATTAGTGGAATGTTGTACCCTTTGGGTTAAAACAGGCTCCAGCCATATTTCAAAGACATATGCAGAATGCATTTAGAACCTTTGAAAAATTCTGTTGTGTTTATATTGATGACATTTTAGTCTTCAGTAATAATGAGACAGAACATCTATGGCAAGTAGCAGCAGTACTTAAAAAATGTGCTTCTCTGGGAATAATACTCTCAAAGAAGAAAACACAGCTTTTTAAAACTAAAATCAATTTTCTAGGACTAGAAATTGAAGAAGGATCTCATCGACCTCAAGATCATATCTTGGAACATATTCAAAAATCCCAGATATCCTTGAAAATAAAAAACAGTTGCAGAGATTCTTAGGAATTCTCACTTATGCTTCTGATTATATTCCTAAGCTTGCTCAGGTCAGAGCACCATTACAAGCAAAGCTTAAGGAAGATATTCCATGGGAATGGAAATATGCAGATACCAATTATATGGTAAAAGTAAAGAAAAGTTTAAAAAACTTTCCTAAGCTTTATCACCCACAACCTGAGGATAAGCTGATCATAGAAACTGATGCATCAGATTTATTCTGGGGAGGAATTCTTAAAGCAGAAAATAACGGCAAAGAATACATTTGCCGATATACTTCAGGAAGCTTTAAGGCTGCTGAAAAGAATTACCATAGTAACGAAAAAGAATATCTTTCTGTTATTAGAGTAATTAAAAAATTCTCTGTCTATCTAGCTCCTTGCAAATTTTTAGTAAGATTAACAGATAATAAGAATTTTACTTATTTCCTAAAAATAAATTTAAAAGGAGATAGAAAACAAGGTCGTCTAATTAGATGGCAAATGTGGTTATCTAGATATGATTTCGATGTTGTTCATATTGCAGGTACCAAGAATTATTGGGCAGATTTTCTTACCAGAGAATTTCAGCAAAATTATAAAGAATAATACAAATGTTTCTAACGTTTGTTTCTTTGTGAAGCATCCAGCATGGATGAAATGGAGCAACTAAAGCTGCAAGAAGGACTTTTAGTCCAAGAACTGGAGCTGGTCCGAGCCAAGCTCAAGTATCTCAACCTGATCAAATTGGGTAAAGAAAAAGAACAAGCTTCTGAAAATGAAGTAAAAAAGGTTATCTTATTACCTTCTCCCTCAAAAGAGAAAGATAAGGCTATTCCAACGCAAACGGCAGTTGGTAAAGAATCAACAAATCCGTTGAAGGCTGTGGATTTGCCAAAAATCCAGAAGGAAGTACAAACTTCCATCAAACTGGTTAGCCCAGTAGATTTTTGCTTAAGGCCACATAAGGGAATTCCAATCCCACAGTCTAAAGTTATGCCTTTAGCATCGGAGAAATCCGAAGAGGGAATTCAAATCCCAAAAAGATCTAAAACATATTATGTTGTTTACAACGGCCCCAATGCTGGAATTTATGAAGATTGGAGCTTCGCCAAAAAAGCAACTAAAGGAGTCTCCAACATTGCGCACAAGAAGTTCAAATCTTTCCTGGAAGCAAGAACTTCAGCAGACCTATACACTGGGTCATCTTTATTAGCACCTCTGGAGCTAATTACCAATGGCGAGATGATGAAGCCTAACACCTTCAGTGCAGCTCTGTTGTCCAAAAAGAAGTCATTGACCTCGCTAGGAAGACTTCCCAGCAAACCTAGGGAAGACACGGTAAGTTCTGCAAAAGTAGACTACACCGACGAAATTACCGAAGCAGGCTTTGAATACTTCTACCGATATGCAAGATCTGCCAACGAAGAAAAGTTTTTGGAGGAGAAGTTCTTCACTACAGACTCCAAAAATTTAAGTTATTACAACTTCACTAAGAATGCTAATCCCGAACAGGTTTACGAGGCATTCCAATATGGTTTGGTAAAAACCATATATCCAAGTCCTAATTTGTTAGAAATTAGTCATTTCCCTAAGGCTATTATCGACACAATTAAGACTTTTAGGAAAAAATGCACCAAACCAGGGCAGGAAGTTTTTCTAAAAATCAATAGTTCCGGTCCATACTGGAATCAATTAGGATTATTGGTATATCATCCTCAGCATTTGATCCAGATTGGCATTTGCAAAGGAGATCATTATCATCCATCCCAGCCCATGGAGTGCAACCTCGAGGCTAGCGATTGTTAGAATCTGTATACAACTTTGGGCATAAATAAAATATTACATAATTTGCAGGGACTAATATGCAAAAATGAAAATTACAATATGCATAAATAAATTCGAATGGAATCACGACGAACGTTTTCCTTGAAACAAATTAGGCCCCGTATGGGTCTTTGTTCCCTAGGATAAGACCATCAAGGATGAAAGACAACTCGTGACGATCATCCCGGAAGGCGCATAGCCCGAAGGCACTCTATCACATTAGTACACTGACCTGAATAGAACGACGGGAGAATAGAGAACCAAGAACAGACAGAGCCAGACAGAAAATGACGGAGAGAGAGAATTTGATTGCATAAGGCTATTTTGTTTCTGAACTCTTTCTAGGTTGGCTCTAAGACTGTACTTATAGGGAGGTGAGGGGGTCAGGTCTAAATGCAGACATGAATGCAATCAATCAAATTTGGGACGTTTTTCCCTTGATTGTTGCCCTGAAACTGACACCTTGATTGTTGCCCATAAATCAGACTACTTTATTGTCTGTTATAATTCAGCCGTTAATTGCGTAATTAGAGCTGATTCACATTAATGGAAAATAAAACTGATCATCAAGTTTTGAACAGTTACACAACGTTTGAGCCCAAGCCTGAGCCCAAGCCCAAAATCTTTATTTTCCAACAATCCCCCACATGAATCAGATATCAGTGCGGGAATCAGAACAATCAAGACAGACACAGAATGTTTGACTATGTGATAGATTCGTATCGATGGCATAGAATGCTGCATAGGATAAGTATGGGGTTTGCCCTTTGAACTTTCCCTTGAGAGAGCACACCTGTTCCACTGGTTAGGAAGTATGCGATTGTGATCACGTCCGTTGAGAGAAGTTGTCTAATGGAGCTATGTCCATGTAGAGACATACCATTATCGATATGTTTTCATAGTAATTCAATAAGCATATATTTGTTTTGATTACCAAGGGATTCCTTTTTCGTAAAAGGTATGGACATTAATTTCCTTTCCCTTAATCCAACCCAGTGGATTTAGATTCCCCGTATGAATCTTAAAAGAGAATCATTTCTCTACACATTTCAAACACTGTCTGATCGAGTACAACTCATTAGGTACTATAGACCTTCAATGACTCTTCATTTCTCTTATCAAGAGAAACCTCACCTTTGCGAAGGCATTCCACCCACGTTAGAGTCATTCCATTGAATACAAAACATCTTTCCAACAGAATTAGTCATTGTATCAATGTTGCTATCAATGAGCAAATAAATATCCAAGAACACAAATGACATAGTCATTTCTCGTGTCCTTTAGCCCAAGCTCATTGATTCAAATCATTGGCTCAACAACAATCAGTGCCATCAACCTATGGACTATTTTGGAGCATCGAGCTATTAATATTGCTCTATTTAGATTTTAATATCTAAATCCCCACATAACCATTTGAGTCCATTTGATTTACTTTCAGCTTTACAATGTTTCAATACTAAGTATCATCATTTCAGGCTTCATTCTCATTTCTAGAGAATACCCATCAAGTATACAAATATACTGACTAATTGTTGAAATGTACTAGATGTTTAGTGATTTGCCGCCTCACATGGTAGATCAATTTCACCATTAATTACCGATTTTTCCATAAACATCATTTCATGGAATTCTAACCTGTTAAAGCTTTCAGATATACCTATAAAGCAAAGCACACAACTTTGTCTTGTCACATTTGTTTCATTTAGGTCTATCATCAAAGATCCTCAAAGATTTTATCCATTGACTCATAAGTCCAATTTTAGGATAAATCGAGATCTCCGGGAATTTCCAAATACTCTTTCTATCTAAAGATGTATTTCTCTATTCCATTGCACATTTCTTATGAATTTCAAAGATATTTGATATTCTTTCACAAGAACTCAATAAGCACTAATGTATTGTGCAGTCTGATAAATATGCCATTTCAGGCTATATCTTTACCATACATGGTTAGACGTCAGCCCCACATTCGAATGAATTTATCGGATGACTCTACAACATTAGGTCAACCCCCACATTCACAGGAATTCGTAGGATTAATTTGCACCATTAAGAGTTTCAATTACTCTTTTATCCTTTGGGATATCTTAATTAAAAGATCACAACCTATATGTAGGTTTCCCCTCACATTGTTTTCACAATCACGTTATACCACAAATGATACGAAAATGGACTTAGCACCATTTATGTAAGTATCACTTCAGTGATTTTCCGTTAACTACCATTTAAGACAAAATGTCTATCTCACTGACTCGTTTGGTCAATTTCAGGGATTTCGTTTTACTATCCTTATGGTGCAGATACACCCAACTTTTTTGGGTACTACTATGTGAGTTACAAACTATACATAGTTTCTGCCCATTTCCAAATCAAAATTCGACTATCATACTCGATTTGACTTTCTCATTTAACGTTCATGTCTGAACTGACCTCTCAACTTAAGTTTGAGCAACACTCTCTCGTTATGAGTTCACGTGTTATGCTCTTGACACAAGGTCCTATTCGAGTCTCATCTTGCTCGAAGATTAACTCCCCATGCTCAACTCACTTGAGTTCAAGTCTTGGCTCGGGATTCCGCCTCATCGGCAGTTTCTCACTTTATTGACAAGTAGTCTTTAGTGATAACTCCGTACCTTATTTAAATTCACATCGTTGAATTTCCAAGGTTTTTGGGGCCCCCACATTGGACGGATTATCTCCACACATTTAGTTCCTCGGAACTTAGTGTCTTGGAGTTCCTAGACCTTAAGTCTTTGGACTTCATAGTCTGAGAATTTTCCCGTTACTGGCCAAAAGTCTAGACTTTACCACATCTTAGGATCCCAATCTCAGAATTCAGAATTTCTGGATTTCACTATATGTCCTGGGATTCCTGAACCTCAGATTTCTCTGGTTTTATCGACCAATCTGACGATTTTCCAAATTTTCAATTACAAGTAATTAGAATTTTAACCTCAGAATTCTTAGGTCTCACAACCATAATTCTGACGATTATACAATTCTTCTATTACAAGTAATCAGAATTTCAGCAGAGTTACAAAAACTCAAGCTTTCGGGGTTTCTAGTTTTAGTTCTTAAAACCAATACCCTCGACATAGTTAAAAACTCATGTCCTTTTGTTCATATTTTATAGATTATAAAATAATCAAAACATCAAATTTTGAGCCATATGCTCAATTCGTGCAATTTAAATTGCCAAGGGCTTACGTAGCCACGCTACTGCCAAGTGCAATTTAATTGCTAAAACTAGTATGTACATCGCTTTTCTCACTTTCACAACAACAAAGCCACAATTTCTTATGCAAGTACATATATACATTTGTCACACCTTGCATGCATCAATCAAAACAAGACATGAGTTTAAGCATATACCAGAGTTTCATGAAAACAAGCTCATCACTTTAAATATTTATGCACCTAAATTAATCAACCATTCAGCATATTTCATACAACTCATGATTTACTAATCAAACTCATGCACAATCTGCTAGCATTTCTTACATGCGTGTACGCAGGCATTCGTAGCATGAATTCACATATTTCAAATAAACACGTGCGCTACATTATATGATCACTTGCATAATATAATTTTTTTTTTCCATACACGGAGATTTTGTAGCATCTTAAATTGCATGCATATCAATAAAGACCACGTTAATGCAATTTAAAAACTCGTGATTTTATCTTAATTATTTGCATGCAAACTAAAGCAATTAATTATGTCCATTGGTTTTAATAGCACACCACGTATCATGCAAGCAAGCACATTACCTTAATTTATCATAACCACGTTTGGAAAACAGTTTTTCCAATTTCATATTTATTTTCATAAAAACACGTTCACACAACATTGATATCGTCAAAATAAATCAGACCAAACACCGTCACTAATTAAGGCTTCTTGATATATATCAGTTTCCTCAAAACTTTTCAAGCAAATCAAACCAATCAGTTTATTCTTAGAATATAATGGCAATCTCAATATATATGTCATGTACATAGATAAATATATATATTTAGCCACATTCGGATACATATATGCATGCATTAATATTTATAATATTTCAAGTCAAGCATGCATCAATCCTATATTGCATTCACGTCCAACTTTCATGCCAATAGACAATTCAGCCAGTCTAAATCGAATAGACATCTAACTCAGTTTATTAGATTTGAAGTTCTAACCTCTTGTTTATACGTCGAGACCATAGTATCTCTATAATCCTTCGATCAACACATCCTCCTCCATGATACTTGTTGATACTCCGTACTCGAATAAAATTCAATCGTTCAAGTCAAAAAAAACTCGGCAAATCATTAGTAAATTTTAGATGAGTTTTCCGGATTTAAGTTCACGAAGAACCATTTCCGAAAAACCATAAAGAACAAATACACATAAAGCATATGTAATAATTTCAAGGAAACACAATTATGCATTCTCACATTTAGCATGTAATTTTTCGTGTAAAGCAAGCATGCATTATTCAAAAAATTAAGGCATGCATAAATAAATTCGACAAAATACGAGGAGCATGCAATACTATCTAATTAACTAATTAGATCATGCACACAATTTCTAATATATTTGCAATTTAATATTTTACGAAAATATACAGATCAAAAGGTAATTTGTTTCAAGACTGTTAGAATCTGTATACAACTTTGGGCATAAATAAAATATTACATAATTTGCAGGGACTAATATGCAAAAATGAAAATTACAATATGCATAAATAAATTCGAATGGAATCACGACGAACGTTTTCCTTGAAACAAATTAGGCCCCGTATGGGTCTTTGTTCCCTAGGATAAGACCATCAAGGATGAAAGACAACTCGTGACGATCATCCCGGAAGGCGCATAGCCCGAAGGCACTCTATCACATTAGTACACTGACCTGAATAGAACGACGGGAGAATAGAGAACCAAGATCAGACAGAGCCAGACAGAAAATGACGGAGAGAGAGAATTGATTGCATAAGGCTATTTTGTTTCTGAACTCTTTCTAGGTTGGCTCTAAGACTGTACTTATAGGGAGGTGAGGGGGTCAGGTCTAAATGCAGACATGAATGCAATCAATCAAATTTGGGACGTTTTTCCCTTGATTGTTGCCCTGAAACTGACACCTTGATTGTTGCCCATAAATCAGACTACTTTATTGTCTGTTATAATTCAGCCGTTAATTGCGTAATTAGAGCTGATTCACATTAATGGAAAATAAAACTGATCATCAAGTTTTGAACAGTTACACAACGTTTGAGCCCAAGCCCAAAATCTTTATTTTCCAACAGCGATCTGCTACCCTTAGCAATAAGAAGACTGGAAGGTTTTATTCAAAAAGTTTTCAGTTTCAGTTCAGATGATGGGTTATTTGTAAACTATCAAGATGCCACCATCTTGATATACATCAAGTCACCCAAAAAGATCAGCAAAGCCGATGAAGGCAAATTTGTTAAATTTCAAAATACTTTGGTTAATCCATTTGTTTTGGGAGAACATATTCCAGACCTTTGCAAAAGGTTGAAGAATTACCGCAGTAATTATCTATGCGGTAGATGCTCAGAAGAAAGTGGATCACCCACTAAAGAAGATAGTGACCTCTCCACCATCAGGGCTGCCGACAGTCCTATGGACCCCTCCACTTCAAGTGACAGCAGGTAGTGAGATAATAATGCATCTATTCTGAGTGGGTGCAATAATGCAGTAGTGCATCTACTTTAGGTAGAGGCAATAATGTAAGTGCGTTTGTACGTAAGGGATGACACACCCCTCTTCAATAATGCAGATCCTTCCTTCTCTATAAAAGGGAGTTCATTTCTTGTAATATAGGAGCGCCCCTCACTTCTGCGCCTCATTGTACTTTACTTTCAACTTCTGTAATCTCCTGGAGACGACGCTCGTCCAGGCTTCTGTCTGATCTTCGGATCAATTATGCGTGAATAAAAAATCCTTTAGGGCCCTTGTAATTTCATGTGAGTTTCTATAATCTTTATCTTCTTTCTTATTATGGATTGCTGTATACGTGCTTATCTGTTATAATGAAACCTGGAGTCCGTAGAATAGGGAGTACCGCTTAGGCAGGTGGCCGTTTAGGGAAACAAGGTTCGTAGGATTGGTTAAATAATAAACAGAAAGCATGATAAAAATACACTCTTGATAATATAGCAAAGAAGGTAAAAGGAACTTGCATAAATTACTTAGGGTTCTAAAGTATTAAAGTCATAAACTACATCAAATAAAACATCTAAGCATAAATGAGCAAAAATATTTGTAAATCTATTCTCAACAGAGAATTATCTAAAGAAGATAAAAAATTATCTGAATTTCATAGGGTTGGCTTTAATAGTCAATCCAGATATAGTTTTGGAATTAAGTTTTGTAAAAAACATCAACTCCAAATTTATGTACAATTTATGAATACCTCAAAATTCTGCATAAAATGTATAAAAGAATCTCAAAATTCAGCAAAAGAATGAACCTCAAATGAGTAAAAACGTTTGTAAATTAATTCTTGACAGAGAAATAACTAAAGAAGATAAGAAATTATCAAAATTCCGTAGAGTTGGCCCTTATAATCAATCTAGGTATAGTTTTGGCACAAGATATTGTGAAAAACATCAAACTCTTGTGCATTATATGAACATCTATAAAGGATGTATAAAATGTATCAAAGAAAAATAAAATTCCGCAGATAGACCATCAGATCATCAAAAACCTGGTATCAGAGCCATGTTTAAAATAACAATTATTATCTAAAAGATTCAACATTAAAATGAATCATTTAAATGATATAGAAGAAACAATTGATGAAAATCAAGATGTTTCTAACGTTCAAACCTTTGAATCTAATGAAGGATTCATCGGAAGCTTCTTGATCAAACACGAATTACTTTCAAAAATTAAGTCTTCAAAACTTAATTTGAGAAAAGAAAATATCTTTAATATACCTTTTTTAGAAAAATTAAAAAGGAAAAATAGCATCTACTATTTTGTAGGAACTAAAGAAATGCATGTAGATATCAAGGATACTACAGGCGAAGTATACTTACCTTTAATCACTCTAAAAGAAATTAAAGAAAACTTAAGCAAAATAGATAGTAAAATTAGATCTACTATCTCAATGGTACATTTTGGTGCCATTAAAATCCTATTGAAATCAGAATTTCAAGAAGGAATAGATTCTCCAGTCAAAATGGTTTTAATAGATAACCGAATAAATGATAGACAAGATTGCATTTTAGGTGCAGGTAGAGGAAATTTAGCTTACCAAAAATTTATGTTTACAGTTTATCCTAAATTTGGTGTTAGTATAGATACAGCAAATTTAGACAAAACATTATCTTTTGTTCATAAATTTGAAAGAGAAAATTTAATGAATAAAGGAGATAAAGTATTTAGCTTAACCTATGTGGTTGCTTATGCTTTAACCAATAGTCATCACAGTATTGACTATAAAAAGAAAGAATACATCGAACTAGAAGATGTATTTTCACAGATAGGAACTGTTCAAGAAAAACAGTTTTCTGAAATCTCTCCTATGGGTAATGCTTGGGCTATTGATATAGCTAAAGATAAAAAACTCATGGGAGAACGTTATAAATCAAAAGTAGAAAGAAATAAGCTTATAATTGGAGAACCCTCCAGAAAAAGTATTTCCAAAGAACCTAGCAAGAGAGATCTCTTAATAGGAATTTCAAAAAGAATAGAAGACATGGAAAGTCAACTTGAACAAATGTCTTGATGAGTCTTAAAGAAATACAAGAAGATATAGGTTCTTTAAAAACAAGATTAGAAGAAATTCTAAAAATCCTAACTAACGAGGAAAATAAGTTAGAAGGTGCAGCAGCAAAAATTATTATTGAATTAAAAATAATAATTCAAGAAAACCAACTTAAAGTTTTAGAAGCAATAGATCAAAAAGATTTAAAAATAACTCCTATAGGAGAAGAGGAAAAACCGAAACCTATAAGTTTAGGAAAATATTCTTACCCCAATCATGGAGTAGGAAATGCAGAATTAGGATCTTCTGGGAATCCTAAAGCATTAACTTGGCCATTTGGTAAAAATGACAAACAACTAATATGACCAACTATATACCAAAGATTGAAAAAATCTTTTGGGATCATCTAGAAGGTGATGAATTACAGGTACACGAAGAAAACTTCGATTTACTTGACCATGCTCTTAGGTTGCTAGAATTAGAGAATGATGAACTAGCAAATCAAGAAATAGAAAACAGTCCCAAACTAAAACAATTGTTTGGAATTGAAGACTTAAAAGTCTTAAATAATGAAGAGTCAGCTAGTGAACCTGAAATAAGTGAACAAGAAAATAGTGACTCAGATTATACACCTAAAAACTTTAACATAAATAATGTTAAAAGAGAAGAAGGTGAAAGCTCATATATGGGCTCTAAAAGAAGAAGAGCTAATCAACCATGGTATTTTCCAGAAAGTGCAAAATCCAAAGTTAATAGTTCAAAAGGATCAGATGATAATTTCCTAAATATTGACTGTCAAAATAATAGGAAAGAAATCATTGATAAATGGGCAGCAGAATTAAGTTTAGTAATTCAAACTAATCGTGATGCCTATACAGAATCACGAACCATTTTGCTATTAATAGAACATAAGAGTCTGGGAATAGCAAAAGAATTTATAAAAAACACCATCTGGACAGATGCTAATAACAACATTCCATATAATATTCTAGATATTGTTCTAGATGGATTATATACCATGTTCTTAGGAATTGATTTTTCCGGTGACAAAGAACATGAAAAACAATTAGTACAAGAAAAGGCTAAAAAACGGCTAACAGAGCTACAACTCTGTGATATATGTGAATTAGAAGATTTCAATTGTGATTATGAAGTAAATCTTTATAAATTAGAACAAAATGAATTTCCAGAAATGATACTTCAGTATCTAAGGAAAATCCCTTTGGTAGGAGAAAAAGCCTTAGAAAGGTTTAAAATCGAAACTTTCAATAGTAGAACTACTAGTTACAGTCTAGGATATGCTATGAGAGTAGTAAAAGACGAACTGTCAAAATTCTGTGAACTAATAAGAATTCAGAAAAAACTTAAAAAGTTTAATAAAAACTGTTGTGCAATATCAGGAGAAAATCCGGTAGAATATGGTTGCAAAACAGAATATAAAAAGAAGAAAAAATTCTTTTCTAAGAAAAAATCTTCTAAATATAGGTTTATTAAAAAGAGAAAGAAATTCCGACCAGGAAAATTCTTTAAGAAAAAGTCTGATACAAGATCAGAAAAACAAAAATTCTGTCCAAAAGGAAAGAAAAATTGTAGATGTTGGATATGCAACATCGAAGGACACTATGCAAATGAATGTCCTAATAGGCAAGATTCTAACAAAATTAAATTATTAGAATTTGCATATAATATGGGATATGAACCTATAGAAGAAAAATATGATGATATAGAAATTGTATACAACATAGAAGAATCAGAAATAGACTACAGTAGTAGCGAAGAAAAATCAGAATCTGGAGAGTCTACTTCATAATATGTGAAACATAAAATAATTATGTTAGAACCCCTAACACATAAAATGACAATTTTGTCCCTAAATCCTATATGAGACAGGTCCTAGAGGAGATCCTCTCCTATTGCACACGTTTTATGCTAACAAGGAATCACATTCCAACTTCCTTAATTCCAAATTTAAATGTTTATCCTGATTATGATCAAATCTTTATCCAATCATCGTCTTTTTAATTTTCAAACACTCTTCATCATAGTTTATTTGCAAACTATATTTAAAGCATTTTTATTATAAATAAAGTGTATATTATTTTATATTAAAAAGTGAAACTTTAAAAAATGCATGACATTAAATTCTATTTTGTGTAATTTTTAAGCTAGAATTGCCTTGTAAATTATTTCACGTAATGTGCATTTGAAATCCATAAATTGTGCATATTGTTGATGCTATAAGTGCATTTTGAAATCAATAATTCTTTCACTTATTAATTTATGATTATTCTCATAAAATATGTGCATATTCATTTTGCAAAAAGTGTATTTCATAAATACTGATATTTCATAAAAAATAGATATATTCTCTACCATGTGTATATTGAATATTACTAAACAAATTACGTATTGAATTGCACATCATACTTAAAATTTAATAGTACAAAAAATGATAATGTTCGAAATGCACATACATCCTTTTTTGAATGCACAATCATCACCTTTGAAATGCATAATTATTATTTAAATTTCTTTTACCAAACTATATAATTGTAATTCTTCAAAAAAAAAACTATATAATTGTAGTTGTATAGAATTGGAGTTTTGGTATAAATTAAAAGTTCAAATTTTGTAATTCAAAACTAAAATTTAATTAATTAAATAGATTTTCCAGGCCAATTCATATATCTACACAACAAATGTGCAATCACACTACATTTCATGTGTATTTGGCTAATTAAAGATGCGCACTGTGCACTATATATTCAAAAACAAAAAGTGCAATCACACTATATCTCATGTACATTTTACTAATTAAGGATGTGTATTGTGCACTATATATGAATTCGAAAACAAAAAAGTGTAACCACACTACATTTAATGTGCATTTTACTAATTAAGGATGTGCATTGTGACTGCATACAACCACGAACGTCACGTCGAGGATGTGTATTGTGCCTGCATATAACCATGAACGCCGATAATTTCAGGGACTAACCCATCTCTATCCGCATTTACCTATAACCATGTAATCAAAAATTTAAAATTGCATATATAAATAATGAAACAAAATTAATGTAATTGAAAATAGTTTTTTTTTTTCCATAGAAACCACCATTGGTGGAGGGATGTATATTGGCTTCCCCATGCCTTTTAAATGACAAAAAAGAAATAAAATTACAAGAACCGCATCAAAAAGATAGCAGTTGAAAAGAAATCCTAAGGATTTCCATTTGTGCAGAGTTTGTGATAAACTCCACACGAAGCTAAGCAAGCTTCCAAAAAGAATGAGGTAGTCTAAATATACACTCCTTCTATACTAAAAATAGACAAAATGATGAGAGTCCTTTTGTGAAGAAGTCTTAAATCCACTTGCTTGTCAACTTAGACTCAATGCAGCCTATGGAAGACTAAATCTCAGCCAACTCTCTCAGTTTGAAGGCAGAAATTGTTGCTGGTGCAGTACAAAAAGTCACTTCTGATCCATTGGATGGATTCATATGACAATCAGCAGTCCAGTGTTGAAGTTATCCTGGAAGATTAGTCTGTGTAAAGCTGGAGCATAGACATAACAGATCCATGATGGATTTGAAGACTCATTAATGATCAAAGATTATCAATGAGCCTGAACCTGAAAACATGATGAAAACTAATCAGTAGAATCCGTTCTGGAGACTCTTAAGGTAGGGGTTCCAATTTGATCAAGTCTTATTAATCCTTGAATAGCATTAGGCAAGGTAGAGAAGGTAAAAGTAGAAGCATGCTTTGACTGTAAACATAATTTAGCAATAGCATCTGCTGGCACGTTTGCTTCCCTATACTCATGGGTTAAAGAGAAAGAGTTGATGGCCTGATGAATAGAGTCAGAAAGCTGGAAAAGCTTCCAGTGTGCTGTGATAGGGTTGAGAACAGACGAAACAGCATTAAGGCAGTCTGATTCTATAGTAATAGTATCTGTGAAACCCTCTGCAAGATGAACTGCAAATTGAATGGCTTTCAGTTCAGCCTCTAAAGGAGAACTGGCTTGGATGTAAGAGCTGTGTCCTGATATAAAACCACCCCTATTGTCCCTAGCAATAGTGCTAATTCCAGCATGAAGAGAACTCCAAGCAGCATCAACATTTAATTTAAGCCCAGATATAGGTTTGATCCAAGCAATTTTAAAAATTCTTGGTTTGGGTGGTCTTTTCCCAAGTGGGAGGAAGCTGTGATTTGCAATTTCTGTGTCAAAAGCAGAGGAGATGAAGAAAGGTTTGGCTGAAAAGGTAAGAAAAAGATGCTCTTTAATTTGTTTAAGAACATGAGCAGCAGATGCAGGGATACTGTCATAGAGCCATCTATTTCTTGTTTTCCAGAGTATCCAGTAGGTAATGGATGGACTAAGTCTTATGATTAAATTATGGAGAGCACTTAGTCCACTATATGTAAGATAATATGACATTCTTTCCCAAATAGATGAAAAATTTCTATCAGCAATGCCCATAAAAGAATGCATGATTTTCCAAATACCAAGAGTAAACTCACAAGAGTTATAATAGTGGTCTAAGGAGTCTTCATGTTTGCAGTTAAAACATTTAGATGGGAGACAAATATGCATGGTTTTCAGAACATTATCAAAAGGCAGAAATGAGTTAATCATTCTCCACATAAACACAAAAACCTTTTTCTCAAGCCTAGGGTTCCATAAGTGAGGAATTGAAGAGATAGTATCCCTATATTGTCTGAGCTTGTTGTAAGTTGACTTGAAAGTGAATTGACCTTTGTTGTCCAGTTTCCATATCAACCTATCTTCTCTGTGCTCATGAATCTGAGTTTCCTGTAAAAGTGACAAGGTATCAGTAAAGAGAAAAGGGGCCAGTTGCTGCATATAAACCACTTTATTATTTACAAATGCAGCAACAGAGGTGTCTAAAGAGATAGAAGTAAGATGAGGGTCACAGTGGTCCATTATTGGACCAATATCAAGCCAATTTGAAGACCAAAAATTGCAATCTCCTTTTCCAATGATAACTGTAGAATGAGATTCAGCCCAAGAATTGATCTTGCATATTCTTTTCCAGTTGGGTGAATTTTGGTATGAAATAGGGAGAGATGCAATGAAATGGGTCCACATAGCTTCTGCTTGTTGGAATTTCCACCAAAGTTTAACTGAGCAAGTATCAATGATTGTATGAATGGACCGAAACCCTAAACCATTTTCAGAAATGGGAGTACATAAGTCATCCCATTTCTTCCAAGATTTTTTTGGTTTTTGGTCATTCATACCCCAGAAAAAAATGCTAAGTTTCCTTTGAAATTTTTTAACTATGTGCTTAGGTGGAACAATCACAGACCAGATATGTTGGGGTAGGGCATATATGCAAGAATTGATGAGAGTTATCCTACCACCAGTTGATAGCCATTTATTTTTCCAGTTTGACAGTTTATGATCAATGGCTTCAAGTAGAGGGTGAAAATGCACATTTAGGGCCTTACCTCTAAATATAGGAACACCTAAGTATTTAAAGGGAAAACAACCAAGTTTCATTTCCAAAATCCTTTTAATGGAATAAATTTGAGTAGAAGTAGCATGCTTACTGATAAATAAATCACTTTTATTATAGTTTATCTTCTGATCACTAACTTCCTCAAACTTTAACAGAAAAGCTTTGAACCTTGTCAAAGTTAGTTTGTTAGCATTTAAGAAAACTACTGTGTCATCAGCATAACTCAAATGTGAAACTTGTAGGGCATTAGCAGGTAGGTCAAAATAGTTCATTTTGCCATTTTCAAATCCAAAAGCTAGACTCCTAGTGAATGACTCTGAGAAGATATTAAAAAGGAAGGGGGAGAGGGGATCTCCTTGTTTAATACCTCTTGTAGGTTGGAAGAAACCAACTGGCTTACCATTGATGAGTACAGAGAACCATGCCTGTGAGAGGTTCTGCATGATACTGAAAATAAACTGACCATGAAATCCAAATTTCATAAGTATAGCCTGTAAAAATTGCCACTTAACCCTGTCAAATGTTTTCCTAAGGTCTAGTTTAATGATGCAGTTTGGGTGTGTGCTTTTTCTATTGAGAAATCTGACCATCTCTTGAAGGAAGATGACATTATCTGAAATGTCTCTTCCTTTCATGAAGGCAGATTGGTGAGGAGATATGATTTTTGACATAAGAGGCTTAAGCCTCTCCATAAGAAGTTTAGAACAAATTTTGTTCAAAACATTAGAGAGGCTAATAGGCCTATAGTCATCAAAGGAGACAGGGGTGTCTTTCTTTGGGATAATAGTTATCCAAGTGCTTGCTATCCCTCTAGGGATTTTTTTCCCCTGTTGAAATTCAGAGACTGCAGAGAGGAGATCAGATGCAATAGTATCCCAAGATTTAATGAAAAACTTAGCAGTGAATCCATCAGGTCCTGGGCTACTATCTTTATTAAGTGAAAAAACAATTTCCTTAAGTTCAGCTTTTGTAACTGGACTTAGAAGTTTCTGGTTATCCTCAGAAGTGATGAGTTTTGGAATTTTCTTAAGAAAATGGGATTGAAAGAGATTACTATCAGGAGGACTATCATCAGAGAGAAGGTTATGATAATATAAAATAGCTTCATTTTCTATGTCAGCGATATTATCTAACCAAATACCAGCAGAGCTCTTTACTTTTGTAATATTAAGTCTGCTTCTTCTTTCTCTCACAGAGTTGTGGAAGAATTTGGTATTATTGTCACCCTCTTTAAGCCATTTGATCCTAGATTTCTGTTTCCAGAAATGCTTTTGTTCAGAGACTGCTTTAAGCAGTTTAGCTTTGGCAATTTTAACTTTTAAAAGATCATCAAGGGAGTTATTAAGATCATATAATGTTTCCTGATTCTCTAACTCCTTTTCTGCTTTTTCTACATTTTCATGCACATTGCCAAAGTGTTCTCTGTTCCAGACTTTGAGAACTTTTTTCAACCTTATCAATTTAAGGAAAAAGCCCATCATGCCTGATTCAGTTAAAGGAAGATTCCAATTGTCAGATATGATTGTACTGAATTCAGGCCTTTTGTACCATGTGTTAAGAAACCTAAATGGTCTAGGAGAGGAGGGGATAGTGCTTCCTATGGTAAGAAGAAGAGGATTATGATCTGAAGTTGCTCTATTCAGAATCTGAATTGAAGAAGCAGGGAATTTAGCATTCCATAAGGAAGTGCATAATCCTCTATCTAATCTCTGTCTAGTGGGGTTTCTCCTTTTATTGCTCCATGTAAAAAGATTACCTACTGTGTTTATCTCATCTAATGCCAGAGAGTTAATGAAATTATCAAAGTCCCTGATACTACCAAGTTTGGGAGTAGCAGGACCTTTATATTCCTGAATGGATCTCAAGGCATTAAAGTCACCAATAATCAGAGAGGAAGTATGAGTATAGGAAAGAAGAGATGACCAAAGGGTTTTTCTATCTTTTCTATTTCTCAAGCCATAAACAAAAAAGGCATCCATGTCATTACTAAGTGATAAACAGTTTATAGTGACATGCAGAAATTGTAAGTGATCCTGAATGAGAGTAACAGAAAGATTTGATGACCAAAAGATCCAGATTTGACCAGAACAACCAAACATGCAATTGTCAAAGTGAAGTATCTGTCTATATATATCACAAGTAGAATTAGCATGCATAGGTTCTATAATACAAATAAGATCAAATCTATATCTATTATTTAAGTTAATTAATCTATCAAGAGAAGTAGTCATCCCTCTCAGATTCCATACTAAAAATTTAGTATTGATGTGATTCATAGGGAAACTTCTCCAGTGCTTTTTGATCTAGTCATAATCCTATTTAACTGAGTTACAAGGAATCATTTCTAGATTTTGAAACTTTTTGATTTTTTTTCTTTTTCTTAAGCTGCTTAGATGGCTCAGTGAGGCTTACCATAGAGGAACTTATCTCATCCCCTTGTGAAGATGAGCCTTGGGTATCCATGGTATTCCTGTCAGCTTCTTTATCTTCAGTATCCCCAGTATCCTCAGTTGAGAGCACATGGAATCTGTTATGATACTTTTGCTGCTGAGAGAGAAGAAATTTTTTAGCTGCTGAAAGAGTATTAAAAGGGGAGAAAACCTTACTCTGTTTATTCAGTGACATAGTGTCATCTTTGACTACAACTTTATTCTTTCCTTTCTTACTGAAAGGTTCAGAATTAGGAGTTGAGAATCTTTTTGTAGCATCTCTTGAAGGAGAGGATGATTGTGATTCAGGGATCTGTTGAGGAGAGCCATACACTGATATATCAAGAGAGGATGAAACTTGCAGTGGAGCTATCACATTTGCTGGATCAGGGGCTCCCTCTGAGTGAGTAATGATGTCATTGAACTCTACTATCTCAGGGATTATAGGCAGAGTAAGTAAAGGGTGAAGTTGGGAATCCTTTGCCAAATTAATAGCATCATGTTGAGTGGTTTGTGGTAATGGAGTTGGCTCTGGGAAATCCTTTACAGGAGGAGGATGATCAACATCTTCAAGAGGAGGATTTGGATCAATGGTTTTAGGTTTGGGAATGTAGGTCATCTTAGGCTTTGGATATCTGTAAAACTGGTTGTTGCCTTTCTGGCCAGTCCTTTGAGCATAGATAGTTTTTTCTTTATCCAGAGGAGTAATACCAGAAGGACCTACATTATCAGCTAGCACAACATTACCAGCTATCTCTACTGGCAATTTCTCATCTGTCAAATTCCCAACTGGCACTTCAGCTCTAGGCATGTTCTTGTCATTCAGAGGATCTATCCATTGATGTCTAGGTCTTTTTAACTCAGGGTGGAGATGAATACACTGATCCTCATGATGACCAATACATTTGCAGTGGAAGCAATAATATGGAAGGTCTTCAAATTCAATTGGCAATTTAGAAACTCCATATTCTATTCCATCTTCTTCTATACCCACCCTAATGTGATTAGGCAGCTTGTGCTTAACATCTACCTCTACACATATTTTAACCACAGAAGGTCTGGACAAAGTAGCAGTAGCCATATCCATTTTGATAAATTTTCCTATCTGATTTCCCATGGATTGTATCATAGTGTGATTATAAAAGAAGATTGGTACCTTGGGGATAACTACCCACACTGGAACAATGGAGGATTCTGCCTCAGAGGAGAAATCGATCGTCCATTTCAACACTTTCATAGATGCTCCGCTAAAAACCCAATTCCCTTTAAGCCAAAACCTTTGATAGTCTTCCTTAAGTTGGAAGCGGATCAAAATATGTCTGTAATCCATTGAACCGAGCTGGTATTTGCCTTTGAAATCCACTGATTTAAAAGCTTCTTGGAGAGCTTCCATGGTTGGCTTCCCCCTTGAAAATTTACCGATGAGAGCATTTTGATAGTGTACTGCAAGAGACTCAGCTTCTTTGCGGTTTACGAGGCAAGCGATCTCCCCTTTGTAGAGTGTTTTGGGGATAATTTCTGGGTTGGAGGGGAGAATAGAGGTAAGTGGAGGGGGGCGATTTGCTAAAGCTTCTAGGAAAGGTTTTCCAGAAACAAAACCACCGCGATTCAGCGGTGGCGCCGCCATGGGCGCGGTAAAGATGTAACCGTTTCTGACCGTTAGGTGTCAGAACGGGCTGATTTGGGAAAGAAACCGGTGTTGTAATTGAAAATAGATTGAAATTGCAACTTACCGGGGCGATTAAGTTGATCGAGCACCATATTAAAATGAAAGAAATCAATCCAAAAAATATCTCATCATGAAAAGAACAGAAAAGGAGAAATAAGGTGAATAATTAGGTTTAAATGGATATTTAAGGATCTGGGCGAGGGAAGTTAAACCCGAAATTACGGGAGAAAATTGTGTGAACGTGGGAATGTGCAGACTTGAAATAAATTGTGTGCATGTTTCATTATTTTTATTTACAAAATAGGATCTGGGGGTACGATGGGCAGTGTACCCCAGTGTAGTATATAGTAATTGAAATTTCTATTAAGGGCGTAGGAGAAGTCTAAATTATTAAAAAGGGCGTAACATTAATATAATTATTATTAAGGGCATTCTAATATTTGCAATTATTATTAAATCATGAGAAGTACATTCTTACACTTATAAATTTTATAAAATATTAAATAATATATCAAAATAAAACCGACCCTCTCCATCTGTGCTGAACTTCGCCGCCATGACCTTCCCGTCATAGTAAATTTTAATCTAAGAGACGGAAACTCGTTGGAACCCCAAAAAGTTAAAGTCGTCGCCGTCTCCTCCACAATGAGAAAGCCACTATGCCAACCACCACCACCTTCGCACTTTCCAATCTCTCACTTGCGGTTCATTCTTTGACAGCCAGATCCTACATCGGATTTTGGGTTTCATCATCGTCTCCGGCGTTTGGATCTGTAATCGGACAGAAACAAGGTTTTGGTATCTCGTTGGCATTCGAAAGTCAGCCTGGTATTTGGTCAACAAAGCGTCGTCGGTGTCTCTGGTTCCCCTATGTGATCCAATACTACTATTGATTTTGGTGCTGTTTAGTTTGTTACCCGGAATACTGCACCCAAAAAACCCTTAAGCTATGGTTGTAAGTTACACCCACGTGGACGTGGCCCTCCAGTAGGCATGAATAAGACCCCAAATTGGATGAAATTTGAGGGCACAAAGAAGACCCATTGTCGGCAGTGATGTAAATTAAATGATTTTGGAAGAATCACAAGAGAGAGTAAACAACTATCATGTGTAAACACACCAAAACGGTTTTGAAATTTGAAGGACACCTGGCTCACTCACTTTAACAACCTTCATCATATCATGCTTCTCGTACACAATAACCAAAGCCCCAATGCTAATGAATCTATTGAGTGACAACTTCTTTTCAAGAACCATTGGAAGCGTGGTTGGATATCCAGACCTAACATATAAGTTTATGCTACATTTAGATTGAAATATGTCCACTTTAATGAAAGACACCAACACGAAGTTGCTGAGAAATATACTATATGGCAAAAACACATACACTAAAAAGCTAATATGAAGCTATATAAATTCTGGAAAATACCTCGTTGAACCAGAACATCATCCTGGAAGGAACAATACAATTGATATCAGTGGCGGAGCTATGAAGGAACCCGGGGTGCACGTGCACCCCAGAATTTATTTATTTTTTTAAAATTATATATTTATAAAATAAAAATTATATTTAGTAATGTTTGTGCACCCTAAAATATTCTATTATTATATACTTTCTTCACCTAAAATTGTTGAATGATAGTCTGTTATATATATTTAGAGAAATATTAGGTCTTAAATGTTAGTATTGATATGTTTGTAAGTCGGTTTTAAAGTATAAAATCTTGACAAGTGACTGCTTTGTATTGTAAAATAACTTTGTCAAGGTTTGAATATATTTGAATGAAGATTTAAACTAAACTGTATAAAAATCTTACTTTCAATTGCGTACTATAGAATAAGTTTAAAGTACGTGAAGTATTTTAAACATTTAAAGTGCACCCCGATTTTTAATTCCTGGCTTCGCCTCTGATTGATATCACAACGGTTGTCCACCTCTGCAAGAAAAATTAATAAAACCAAATCAAACCAGTACATGAATTCGTGTATTCAGAAAACCAGTACCAAGCATTGAATATGTAAGGAAACTATGGAAAAAAAACATGAAATATGCATCAACTTCCAAGGATTCAATACTCAAACACTTAACCACATAATTAAGACAAAGGTTACTTTATCATCGAAGCAAAACTCAACGACCTTCTGCAAAAAACATGGTTAGCATATCACACAAGATCAAACAAAATCCAATATCCACATTGACACCTACAGTGTCTAATGAAAAAAAAATACAGATGATAAATGAGAATTTTATGTCTACCTTGATCAGAAAATGTCGGCGGCAACCAACGCCTCCGCTAGTACAAAACTACACTGTCCATTCGCCACTAATGGCAACAATTCTATCTCCATACCTGAAATAAACCTCAAAATATTCAACCAAAAACTTGGGAAAAAACCCCAATTGCCAAGCTACTTCATTATAAACACAAACCAATCAATAAATTATCATACCTTCCCTCATACACCTTTCCGTGCTTTTGGCATGCACTAATGCCTTAATGTGCTTTGCTCTGTCATATGAAACAGAAAACCATTTACTTCACTTCAATTCAAATTTGCAGAGCAAGGAAAATGAGGACTGCAAAAAGATACAATAATTAAACAGAAAAGCAAGCTTAAATTACAGTCGATCGTGCTGGCGAATCTTACGATATTCCCACCGCGTCAATTGGTATCAGAGCAGGCTTTTTCCTGTCTTTTTTCGATTGATCCACGATGGGGCAAACTATCACCAGGGCCGATTTGGATGTGGTTATCGCATCGATTGCCGCTTTGGGGAGTCAGATAGAATCGTTGTCATCGCGGATGGATAACCGGAGCAGCGACAATCGATCGGGCAGGAAAAATTCTTGGGGCAAGAAGGTGTTCGATGAAATGACAGAGAGTGAATGCATTGGAT
Source organism: Cruciata laevipes (assembly GCA_963678965.1). Classification (NCBI taxonomy): domain Eukaryota; kingdom Viridiplantae; phylum Streptophyta; class Magnoliopsida; order Gentianales; family Rubiaceae; genus Cruciata; species Cruciata laevipes. The sequence continues at coordinate 19,356,410 of OY787634.1, read as the reverse complement.
CAAACCATGGTAATCAACATGTCAATTTGTTTTCTGGGGTGATTAATGATATTCCCTTGTTCTATGGAGGAGGGGAAGAGTTTATGGATTGGGAGATCGAAGTTGACAGGTTCTTTAGTATGAATTATATTTCTGAAGATAAACAAGCAAAGAAGGTAGCAAAAAGTTTACAAAGTACACCATCTAGGTGGTGGGATAGATTGATTGTCCAGAGGCATAGAGAGAACGCGTCATCAATCAAGACATGGAGGAAGATGAAGCGATACATGAGAGATCAATTTCTACCTAAAGATTATGAGGAGATTCTTTGTAGGAGAAAGAAGCTTGAAAGAGACAAAGAGATCAAATCACGTGATGATGATAATTGGAAGGGATTAATTGCAAACCTTAGCACCACTACTTTGTCGAAGGATGAGCTCGTCGTTTCCAGTCATGAAAAAGATATCCTTCAAGTTGATCATCATGATTATAAATCTGAAGTTGTCACCGCCATGGACGGAGATTTATTCGATGTTCCTTGTGACAACGAGGGTTTCGAGGCTTCTTATAGAGACATGAATTTTGTTCAACCATTTTTGTCTAAAGTTATTTGTGAAGAATCTGAAGGTTTTCTTGTTGGACATGACAATGGAGTTGAGGATGAGAAACTTGGAGTCCAAGGTTTTGAAGGCTTTGTGGGGGAACCTCAAATCAATGAGAGGACCTTTGAAGACATCAATTCTTTGGGTGATAGGTACGAAGATTTGAATATTCAAGTTTCAATCTTTGAATGTGCTATTGAAGTTGTTCCTGTGAGGGAGGATGAAGATGCAAAGATCAAGCCTAGTGAAGGAGAAGAATTTCATGTTGAAGGTGGTTTTGCTAAGTTTGAAGAGACGCCTCGTCTTGTTGAAGAATTTATCAATATGGCTGAATTTTTTGAGACAATTCCAGCATTTGTTTTTCCGGAATTGGTGTTCATAGACGAGTCATTAATGTTGAGTTGGAATTGGAAGATGGTTCTTTATGTTGCCTTGACATCAACAGAGTTTGCTATGGAGGTTGAAGCTCTTGATGGTGGAGGGGAGAACTCGGGGCGAGTTCTTTTTGAAGTGAAGGAGACTAATGTAGGGAGATTTTGCCTAAGAATTGAGGAAAATCTGTCATCGAACAGGCTGGGAAGTTTCAGGGCAGATTCAGATATCAAAGTATGAATGGTATCATATTATATCTGAATCTGCCCCGAAACTTCCCAGCCTGTTCGATGACAGATTTTCCTCAATTCTTAGGCAAAATCTCCCTACATCATATTACATATTACTCTAGGAGAACAGAGCATAGCATGGAGAGAGAAGAGAGCTTGCTCAATGGAATCGCCTTTTATCCTCCTTAAATGGTTGAGATGAACAATTTGAAATGGATTTATCCTCCACTAGTTTTTAACTCTGTATAACGAATCTCATCAATATCAAAAAATTTGCCACAATTAATTAAATGTGAGTTTAGAATAAGAGCAAGATCATTTTACAATGACATCATCTAAGAATTGTATTTTGTGAGAACTAAAGGAAAAACAAAAAATATCACCATACATACATGGTATATTGTTCAATGAGCCCTATTTCTTGATAAATGAGGGCTCCCATCTCTTCGAATCTAGAATGGATACTGCTGATGTTTTGTCTGTCCTTTCTTCTTTCCAGGTTTTCCGATTCACAATGAAGGGCTAATTCAACACCATCTCAACATCCTCTACTTCCTCTTGATGGATACATTCCACTCAACTCACCTCTTTGTTTAGCACACAATGCAAGGAATCTGAGCTGCACCCACAAGAATAACATTGGAGTCTTACCAGTATGACATGGTGCTTTTGTATAAGAGCTTAAGAAATGAGCATGTGCTTTTCATAGGCTATCTTTTGGTTGGGTCATTAATGACTCAATAATAAGCAAGTGGAATGTACATTTTCTCTTATTTCATACTCTAACCTTTTGTTTTTATTTAGAATAAGTCAAATATTTCTAACATGACTCTTAGCTCATCTTTTTTTGGTGGCTTTATGCCTCATGTTGTATATCTTGGTTATATACTACACCAATAGTGCTCTTAGTTTAGCGTGCTAGTTTTTAACGTTTCACTGCAGTACTTTGCCTTGTGGCTTTCCGGTTCTACAGCGGAATTCTGTATTTTTATTTTGTTAATTTATGGCTTGGGAAAACTAATAAAAATCCCCCACCCATGGTGGCTTGATTTGAAAATAAATAAAAAATGGTATATTGTTCAAATCTCTTTTTAAAATAAATAATACATAAGAAATAATTTACTCCAATGATTCTTCAAGATATTGTCAAACATTGGATAGGGAATTATTTAAATTTTCATCACGAAACTTTTTTCTTCGAATAACACGTTTTTATTTCTATTATGTGAAAATATCTTAACATGAACCGGCTTCATTAAAGGTAAAAATACACATGGGCCTAATAGTATAATGAAACAGTTATCAACTATTTATTAAAAAGTTATCAAAAAATCATATAGAAACTTCCAATAAATATAGCTAATAAAATCTACTAACAACTAAAAGTTAAACATTCATCTTCAAACGAGTATAATAAAATGGCTATAACTAAAAATAATCATACATGATTATATGATTACTAGTTGGGCTCACCCGCACGTTGTGCGGTATATTTTAAATATCTAAATATTTTAATTTATATAATAAATTTAATGATAGTAGTATTTGTACTAACATAATAATATGAAATATTAGGTGAAATCAAACCAAATATTGAAAATATGATAATATATGTATTTGTTTTATATTATTGAAGAAACGAAATTTAAAAAATTAATTAAAAACCCTTTTAAATATTCATATTCAAAAGAACTGAACCAACAAAATTGAATAAAAAATAAATCCCAACACAAAGTCTCAAATAAGGTCAGCTTATTTGAGAGGTTTAGGTATTTTTCAAAATTATATGTTTTAACAATTAGTAGAATTTTATATTAACAAATTTACTATTATAATTACAAAAACATATCTGTACAAATTTACTAATATAACATACTAACAACGTCTAACTATACAATATAATCATCACATGCCTAATTTAAAATAATATTTGATATATTTTTAGCAAAAATATTATGAATTCTATATACAGTATATTAGCTAGCGGCTAAAGATAAAAGATGTGAAGATAATGATATGACGTAGGTTAAATAGAGTTTAAAAAGACATATTATTATAGTATGAAGTATTTTAATAGGTAAATATATTTTAATGAAGTATTTAATAAAAGATTGAGCGAAAATTGGGATTAAGTGCAGTGGAACATTATAAATTGGAAAGTGGGGTGTAAGATACACATAATTTCTAAAAAAAGCAGTGAATAATTAACTTAATTTTAATTGATATGATTATTAATATAAAGACACTAATACCCCTATTTCTATTATTTTTATTTAGATCATTTGTGCTTAGTTAAATTAAGTTTAGTTTCAATAAGTTCACTCTAAATAAATGTATTTATAATGAAATTAGTTCAAGTTAGCCCTATGTCATTTTATGTAGTTTTGGTTCGGTTCAGTTCAGTTTGGTTCAATTTAGTTCACTTTAGTAGTATGCAATTCAGTTCATTTTCATCAAATTTTTTGATTCATTCAAATTTAGTTGAATTCAAACCAATTCCTTTAATTCAATTTAATATAAATTTATTCAGATCATTCAAAATGGGACGCATTCAATTCGATTCAAGTTCACTTTTCTTTAGTTTAATTTAGTACCGCTTCACTAAAAGCAATCAAAATCTTGGTAAAAATTCAATATAGGTCAGTTCATATCCAACTAAAAAATTATATTTACTTTTTTTTAGGTCAATTCAATTCAATTTGGATTTTCCTAAATTCAATTTAATTTAGCTCCATCATTTTTCAAATTTTGAAATCCAATTTAGTTCACTTCCTTGGTATTTAATTGAATAAAATTTCATCAAGTTCATATGAATTTGACTTTTTTGAACTGAATTGAAATGATTTGATCAGAAATAAATTTTATTTAAATTGGAGCTATATAAATAAAGCTAAACTGAATATAACTAAATATAAGGAATTTAAAAATAAAAGTAAAAATAAGGGTATTGTTATCTTTTTGTATTAATAATCATATTGATTAAAACATATTTTATTCACTGCCTTTTTCAGAAATTATGTAAAACATACACCCTAATTACTAATTTTTAATGTTCCACAGCCCTTAATCCCAATTTTCCCGAAGATTTAAACAATATTATTATAGTGTCTATCAATTATGTTATATGTGCCAAAATTGTAATAAAAGGTACAACATAGATTATATTGTAAAAGGTAAGGTAAGGATAGGAAATACTTGATTTCACCTATCTAAAAATATATAAATCCCTTTGTTCTTTTTATTTCCAGAGATATGTAATATTCTCCTTGTTCTAAAATATAGTAAGGAATCAACTAAATCACCTAAATTGAGTATAATGTTCAGTATTTTAAGAATCATGAGTGTATCAAGTAATCGATTATAATGATCATTATCGTGGGTAAAGAGACACAAATATAACAAATTGGATAAATTTACCCGTCCAATCAAATAAAAATGTACAAAAATAGGATGTTTAAAAATGCTACATGTACTCATTGCGGTGATTGAAAATTGATCACATGCTTTACATTCAAGAAAAACAAAACACAAAATTGCACAAAACGATAAGAATAAAATAAATATATCAACTAATGAATATTGAATGCCGATCAATCTATAACGAAATCAAAACTAACTAATTCTCTGACCTCAAGAAAGAATAAAAATGAAAAGAAATCATCTCATTATAAATAAATATAAACGCATAAGAATTGGAGTTTGCAGTTTCTAATCTTTGTTTATTCATGTATACAAAGGTACACATTAAGCAAAATGACTTAAAATAAAATAATATTATAATCTTAACAAAAACCAGGGATATGTTGAATTCTAATCATTAAATGATAGCACAAAAATCATCAAAATAATAATCAAAACCTTTGATACACTATTATCAAAATTTAATATTTAGGCATAATTGAGAAAAAAACTCTACCTACGGATTTTGAAAGATGATGTTTAAACTCATTTTTGTGAGTTTATAGTCGTCTCCACATGAAATCAAGCAATGGACAATCACCAAATTCACAATATTAGAAATAAAATAAAATGATATAAATCTTCAGACATACCTCAAACTTCCACAGATTTACGGCATGATAGAAGAAAAAAATTGTGATTGAAGAGTATTAGAGATCAAATACATATATATAAAGTTGAAAAATATAAATATGGAAAATGTATATTATGAATACATCAAAAAGGATTTCTTTGGGAAAAAAGAGGAGCTCCTCAAAAAACTAATCACGCAAGCTCTCAGAAGAGAATATTGAATTGAGTCTTAATTAAAAGAGTGCAATATTTAATACCATAAATTCATAAGAAAATACATAAATATTTTATACCATAATTTAACAAAATACCTAAAATAAATACACTGAATCAAATACGACAAGGAAAAAATAGGAGCTCCTCAAAAAACTATCACGCAAGGTCTCAGAAGAGAATATTGAATTGAGGCTTAATTAAAAGAGTGCAATATTTAATACCATAAATTCATAAGAAAATACATTAATATTTTATACCATAATTTAATAAAATACCCAAAATAAATATAATGAATCAAATACGACGTCGTTTATTCTACACACATTTTGAAGCGAATAACTATTATAGTTCCCTTTAGGGATAAGAATTTTGTAATATATGTCTATATTAATGTTTTGATTAGTTAATTATTTGTTAAATTAGTCAAAATACGTTGATAAATATACAGGGTAGAATGATAAAGAATTGGCGAAGTTAAAATATTTTACATCTAGAAGCGTGAGAGATCTAGGTTATTGTTTAATCGATGAAGTGGGGGAGTAAAGGAAGTTTTGATGAGATTTATTATGCAAATAATAATAACTTTAACTTAGTGACACATTTAGTATGAACCATCAACTGAAAATGGAGGTTAACATCATAAAAGGGTAAGTATTATAAATGAGGTTAAGGGGTGGTTTGGTTCGCGTACTAAACGTAGTAAATATAGAATTCGCGTATTTAAGATTTTGGATTGTTGTTTGGTTAACGTAAAATGGTTAAAACGCTGGAAAAGACTATTCCGTGGAAATTCAATTTCCCACACAACGTAGGAAATTTCTTACCGAGTACTACCTAGGTCGAAATGAAATACGCGTAATTTTTATACGAAATTACCATTTCTCCCAACCGTAATTTTTCTACGATCATGCATATATATATTTTTTATTTCCTCCAAATTTATTTCGCGGCCATTTAAATTTCTTATAACGTTTTTTGTTTATTTAACTGTACGTATACATATTATTAACATGGGATTTCGAATGAAATATTTTATTGTTATCAAAAAATTTTTATAAATTCAAGTGAGTTTTTTTGATTATTTGAAAAATTACAATAAGTTGAATATTTTATTCGATTGAGTTCATTTGAATGTTTTTGGGATATATAGTTGAAAAACTGTTAAATTCGAGTGAGTTCATTTGAATGTTTTTTTGATATATAGGGTCGTTTGGTATGCGTATGAAACGCGGTAATAACAAAATACGAGGATTTGAACCTTGCCGTGCTTGTTTGGTTGACGTAAAATAACCAAAACGTCGGAAATATAAATTCCGCAGAATTTCAAATTACCACAGAACGAAGGAAATTTGTTACCGAGTACACCCTAGGTAGAATACAAATACGCGTTCATTTTCTACGATTTTACCAATTTATCCATCATGCATGCGGAAATTTTCCACTTCTACGCGGCAAATTTTTATTTCCCTCCAATTTTAAAGAATCACGTGAAATCAACCAAACAACATGCAGTAAATAAAATCCAATCAATAACAAAATCCCCACGTGCAACCAAACAAGTTTTTCGAATTCTGGGGATTTTTTCAAAGGAATTAAATTCTGAGTAATTACAAAATCGGTGGGAACTTAATTCCCACATGAACCAATAGTTGCAAAATTGTTAGATTCGAAAGAAATACGTAAGTCAACCAAACAACATGTAGTAAATAAAATACTAGGAATTATAAAATACAAAGATGCAACCAAACAGTTTTTCCAAATTCTGAGTATTTTGATTGGGGAATTTATTTCCGAGTAATTACCAAATCTGTGGGAATTTAATTCTCACATGAACCAAACGACCTCTAACACTTGAACCCTCCCATATCTATACTTATAAATAAATTACGCATGCAAGTTGTATTAATTAAACATAGGGAATAAAGGGGCAATATCTCTTCTATTTAATATATAGGTTTTTCTAACGAGTGCCCAAGGCACTTGTTAACAGAATTAGATTCAATGATAATTAGTGCAGTAATTAGTGATATGTTGCCATAAATACAAAGAAATTAGTGCATAACAGAATCTTTTTATCTCTCCTATTAATGATACGTTGCAATAAATACGAAAGTTATTACGGGAAGAATACTGAAGATATCGATTAATTAAAAGACTTATCTGTTTTCGTTTCAATTTTGAAATTTTTAAAAAAATTCTTATACTAATTTACATAATTTTATCAATCTTTTTTTAAATATCATTCAACTCTATTAATTAAAAGAATTATCTATTTTCGTTTCAATTTTAAAATTTTAAAAGATTTATCTTATATACTACTTTAGACTAAAAAAATGTTATTCAGTATGTTGAATGATATTTTAAAAAATAAAATACACAGACTATGAATGTGTATCATTTCTACCATGTATTTTAATCAATTCACAATATATGATGGGATTTTAAGCATTGAATATTTTTTTAAAAATATACTTTCATAATAATGTACTACTCAATATCAACATTACATTATTTTACATGCACATCTCGTCTTTGTGTGAGTTTATAATTTACTTCTCAATTTTAAAATTTGAATGATTATAATATATGAAAATGTGGAAATTCATAAAGTTGAAGATAAGTATTATAAATATTCATCCATATCTTAATTATATATTTTGGGATTAGGAGTATAATTTATGACAACACCTAATTAATAGGTGAGATAAAATGATTCCAAGTCGGATCCTCTGCGCAAATATTCTACGTAAACATTACGCCAAAACGACGCTGTTTGTGTTTTTGCAATAAATTATCAAGTAAAATGTTCTGCGGACATTAACCATAATTTCGTACAAACATCCACATGAGTCTAGATTAAACTATTTTGTCATGTTTTAGCTTAACACAATATTATTTAATATTTGTTTTATCAAAAAAACTATAATTAATGTTTAATTAAAATTTTAAATATAATAAACAAAAATATTATAAATTAATAAATTTAAAATATTAAATAAAAATTAATTAAGTTGTATTTAATTAACTTCATTTATATTTTTATTAAATAAATTGAGAATGACAATAAATTAATCGAAAATTATATATTTGAAATGATAAATATTTCTTTGGTATAAAATACATAATTTTTATCTTTCCATGGTATAAAATGTATGAATTTATCGTTCTATAGGTATATTTTGTTGTTGTTGTCGTGTTTCTTTCTTAGCAAATTTATCATCCTTCCAATTCTAATACCAAGTCTAACTGTTTTAAAAAAGCGTTCGTGAAAGAAATTATTGAAAATAATGTGGCATGGTTGAATATATGCAAGTAATCTATATTGAAGAATATCAGTCAGATTAATAAATGATTGAAATTTACTGTAGAAAGGCAAATAGTCATTTTTGCGTAACATTGTCGTAAAATCTCTTGCGTAGAGGATCTCGAGCGAAATGATTCAGTTACTACATTAATTACTACACTAATTAACAGAGAATCTAATTCTGTTAACAAGTGCCCAAGGGCAGTCGTTAGAAAAGCCCTTAATACATATATGTAAATTATGCATGCAAGTTGTATCATACGTACGGAACAAAGAGGTAATATATTTCTAATAAACATCTCAGGAACCCAGTCTGGAAATAATAAAGTCTTTATCAAAAAAAAAAGTCTGGAAAAATAAAATCTCTATGTTAATGTGGAGAATGATCAACTCACTACTACCCTTTGATAATATTCTCAACATTACTATGAAATTTAATCTTCCATCTAAAGGCCCTATGTGTGAAAATGAGGACTCTTTAGATCATTTCTAGAAAAAATTACTGTTTTGTGATGGAAAAAAAAAATGGAAATTTATGGGGCGATTTTTTTTTGGCTTTCTAATTGTAGGGGTTTCGCATTTGGCAAATGCGAAATAGTTGATAGTTCGCATTTGCCAAATGCGAACTACCATTTTTTTTTAAACCAAAATTACACGTGGATATTGCCTTGTGTACACGTAATTCGCATTTGGCAAATGCGAATTACGCCGAATATTAAAAAAAAAAAAAAATTTCGCAAAATCAGATCTGTTTCGCATTTGGAGATCGGGCGATTTCCAGCGGCCGGCGAATTCTAGCTTCGGCGGCGAGCGGCGAGCGGAGAGCGGCGCGGGGCGTGCGGCTTGTGTCGAGCGGCGGGGGCGGGGGCGAGTGGCTGCGGCGTGCGAGCGGCGGGGGCGTGCGAGCGGCGGGGGCGTGCGAGCGGCGGGGGCGTGCGAGCGGCGGGGGCGTGCGAGCGGCGGGGGCGTGCGAGCGGCGGGGGCGTGCGAGCGGCGGGGGCGTGCGGCGAGCGGCGGTCTGCTGCGTTTCAGCGGCGGCGGCAGCGGCGGCGTTTCAGCGGCGGCGGACGGCGGCGGGCGGGCGGCGTTCCAGTGTACGGCGGGGTTTTTCATCGGCGGTTTTCCAGTGTTCCGGCGGCGATTTCCAGGTAGTCTTGATTTGTCCCTTTTGTCATTACAAATAAATGTAGAATACTTGAATGCAAATTATCATAGTACAATGCAAATTATGCTTAGTTGTGTGTTAAAATGGTGCAAAGTTGAGCACTCTAGTATGTGTACATTTATTTAATTTACTTAAATGTGTTAATGATTTTTTGTTTTTAAAATGAAACATTTATTGAGATGTTACAAATATTTTTAAATAGGTGTCTGAGTGCCTATATTACCATGGTTAATCCTGGACCACTATCCACGGAAGTGTTGTTCATGCATACCGAGCATCGTGCTAGGAAGGTATATGATGGCGTTCTTGATGAAACCCTCACAGTTAGGAGGTGTGACGGAGAGTTGTGGAGAATAGTTCATCGCTTGTCATCTGAGGTGTTACATTACATTAGGCTGGCTGGTTTTTATGGTGTGTTAGGGTCTGGTCATATTAAAGTTGATCACTCCCTTATCACAGCCCTTGTGGAGCGTTGGCGTCTAGAGACACATACATTTCACTTTCCTATTGGCGAGACTACCACGATGCAAGATGTCGGAGTGCTTTGGGGTTTGCCTTTAGATGGCCTTCCTGTGACAGGTACAGACACTACACACACATTAGAGGAGTGGCAACTCATGATTCATGACTTTTTGGGGTGTCCGGAACAATCCATTCAAAAGGGTCGAATTCTGTTGTCTACTCTAGCTGCACATCTTCATACACCAGCTCCAGACACTTCACCAGTAACAAGTCAGCAACGAGCTAGGTGTTTTATTATGTTACTTCTTGGTGGTTTGTTGCTGTGTGATACCAGTGGTAGTGTTGTGCCACTGTTGTATCTGCCCATGTTGCTTGATTTTGATGCTATATCACAGTATAGTTGGGGCGGAGCTGTTCTTGCCCAACTATATAGAAATCTTTGTGATGGTGCTTTGTGCAAGAAAAAGGACATTGCCGGTGCTCAATTATTATTACACGTATAATTTTAAATATTGTTTTTTATTTTATATTTCATTACTACCATTTTATGTTACAAAACATTAATTTATTTTTGTGATTAGCTTTGGGCTTGGGAGAGAATCCCAACATTGTGTCCACGTGTTAATAAGCCGGTTACAGTGTATGAGTACGGATACGGAGATAAGTGAGTCTTGTTTTTTTAATCATTTTTGATATTAATTCAATCTATGTGATATTGATTTCTTTTCTTATTCATAAAGGTGGAAAGGTCCTTTAGATTTATCCAAGACTTCAAGGTTCTTTTCTACTCATTTGTATTCTTTCAGTATCATATTAATAATACTAAGCTAACAAATGTATATAAAAAATCAAAAAAGTAAATTGCCAATTTAAGAAGTAACCTTTGAGTTTATAAGCTTCAAACCTTGCTAAGAAATCTGTCAGTGAGCTCCAAAATTCAGAATAGCACTCTACGAACTAAACCAATAGGGAGCAAAACCTACATAAACTAAGAATCATTAGAACCAAAATTTAAAAAAACTTCACACATATTCTACTAATTCATACAATTATTTTAGGCATCAAACACAATTACTAAATTACCTTTGAAGAACCGCCGCTGCCATCCGCCGCCGCCGCTGCCTTCCGGCGCCGCTGCCCTCCGCCGCCGCCGCTACCTGTCCGCCATTGCTTGTTGATTGTCCAAAAAAACCAAAACCGAGCCACCCAATAATCACCGAATCTTAAACCGATCAATATTATTTGATTCGGGGTTTGATTTGGATTATATTTGGAACATTTGGGTTTTAATATGGATTGTAGATTTTGGGCGGAAAATCAAATCGGATTGTAGATCTGGTTTTTGATAAGTAGATTTTGCAAAAGCTTTGAAATTAGATCTGGTCTGTGAACCAGAAATTTTGGCCGTGCTTTATCTGGATTATAATTCGCATTTGGCAAATGCGAAATATCCAATTTTTTTTTTAAAAAAAAGAATCCACGTCCGCACAAACTTGAAAAAAAAAAAGGCTATTTCGCATTTGCCAAATGCGAAACATACATAATTCGCATTTGGCAAATGCGAATTATAATCCAACGTGGCTGCCAATAAGGATTAAGTCATTCAAAAAAAAAAAAAAAAAGATAATTCGCATTTGCCAAATGCGAATTATGTATGTTTCGCATTTGGCAAATGCGAAACACCTAGAACTAGAAACACCAAAAATTTCAACCTAGATTTTGAATTGGTTTTTTTTTAACCCCCTTTCGGGAAAGAGATCATCATTTCTACAACTCTTATATTTTATCTAAGAAAGTATGGACGATTATTCATAGTTTCATGGGTATAGCAGGTAGACAATTTGCATCCATCTGATCTTCCGCAAGGGCCGGTCCAATGTATTTTGAGACCCCATGCGAAATTCAATTTTAGGCCCTTATATAAAATATTTGAAGGAAAGAAAATTAAAGAAATATATAATATTATCATTTCTTATTTCTTATATTTAAAGTAAACATTTAATTTATTCATTATTATCATTAATTATATTTTTGAGATAAACTTATGTCTTGGTTGAATAAAATTATTGGTCAGTAGGGAAAAAAAGGTTTAATACTAATTTATTTCCATAGAAAAAATCCCTCAAAATTTATCCTATTAAACTAACAAAATAAGTTTATAGTCCACTTTGAGCCCGTTTAAAGTTTATGGCCCATTAGTAAATCTCACTATGGTCCATGTGATATGGCCTATTTCCAAATACAATACATCAGAATAAAAAAGACAGAAAAATATGACATATAAAAGGGATGTGAAACATATTTTGGGTCCATTAATGGTATGGGCCCTGTGCGGTCGCATTGTTGGCACTGGGCCCGGGCCAGCCCTGCCTTCCGCATGTATCGGGGCTGCTAGCCTTTTCTCCCAGGGGTACCACTTACTGATCGTTAGGCTTATGTGAGAGGTTAGTCTTCTTGGACAGGTACAAGTCCAATGCTCATCAATAAATTGTCTCACCTAGACATTGTATTCCATTATGATGCCGGGCACATAGAGAAAATCTTATATGAGTCAGTTAGATATTGAGATTTGATCTCATATGGACCATACTTCCTCGGTCCCTCCGTTTGCTTTATATTGACACACATGCCATAAAAGGAAATTCACCTTATATTGGCACTTACCATTTTGGGTTAAGTTTGAGATAATCTCAACCTTTCATTTCACTTTTTTTTTCTTTTGCTTGAATTTGGACGACTCAAATTGAATCTTCTTAATCTTTGCACCCAAAAGTGGGTGCCAATATGAAGTGAACGAAAGGAGTAAGTAAATACAAAATAAAATATATTATTACTAAATTTTTTGTTCAAATTATGTAAACACACTATTAAATTAAACATAATATTAATAAAAATGTAAATAAATGTGTATTTATCTCATTTTTAATCCTATCTCATGATAATAATAAAATTGATTTTAATTTATCTGGGAAAATCACAACCGCTGAAGTGTCAACTAACCAATGCAACTCTTTTTTTTTTTTAAGGTCAAAACCACCATTGGTGGTAGGGGACTTATTTATGGGTTCCCAAGCCCAAAAGGACCATATAAATAATGGCTCAGAAAAGTATTTATACAGACTTATAGAGGGAGTCCCTCTGATGCATGAAGATTGCATCCAAAAGAAAAGAGCAAAAACAAAAGCTCTGAGAGTTTCTCACTGTCAGAAATCCAGCACAAAGAAAAATCCCTAGACCAACCAAGCTTATTAGCAAATCCGAAGAGACACAAAGCAGCCGAGAAGGTAGTGAAATTTCAAAGAGAACTGGAAAAATGATATGAGTTAGATTCTGGTAGTTTGTTGCTGCAGTGGAAATTGCATCCCCTGGAGCATGATTTAGCTTTTAGCACACTGCATTTAGCTTTCATCAGTGGATCTGCAAAGAAGATAAAGAAAATTAGTAGCATCCGTTCTGATTTAACCTTAGAGTAGGAAGCTGGAGTCTATCCAACTGTATAAGTCCTTTGACTTTGTGAGGAATGAGGTCCTGTTCTCTAGAGATTATTTGAATATTTTTTAGTTCAGATAAAGTTTTTTTAGTTCAGATAAATGTTTTTTAGTTCAGATGAGTTCAGATAAAGTTTTTTTAGTTCAGATGAGTTCAAATAATCTTTTTTCAGTTCAGATGAGTTCAGATAATCTTTTTTCAGTTCAGATGAGTTCAGTTCAGTAAACCTTTTTAGTTTTCAGAAAAGTTAAGTTAAGTAAACTTATTTGTAATTTAGTTCAGTTCAGTTTAAACCAGTTCAATCTTTTGAGCTTAATTGTTTATATCAGTTCAGTTCAATTCCATTCCATTCAGTTTAGTTCAGTTTCAATATGATTTGATGAAATTTAGATTAATTTAGTCATACCGATTCTTTTTTTTCAATACATTAATTTCACTTCAATTCAGTTTAGCTCAACAACAATATAATTTGGTGCAATTAATTAAGGTTAATTTATCCATACTGTTTATTTTCATCACACTTATTAATTTTCAATTCAGTTCAGTTCAGTTATCTATATGCTTCAACTCAACTCAAATCAATATGTTTAACTAGCCATGTGTGCCAGAACTTTTATATATCAGTTCAGTTCAGTTCAGTAAATTGAAGTGAAATGTAATTTGATGAAATTCAGGTTAATTCAGTCATGTTGATTCTTTTTTTCGGTACATTAATTTTCACTTCAGTTCAATTCAATCCAGTTCAGTTCAGTTGAACAAGAAATAAACTCTATCAAACTCTAAGTTATACTCAAATTATTAAATTTCAAATGTTTTGAAAATGTCATATTTATTTCATTTCACTTCAGTTGATCTATATATTCCAGTTCAACTTTGTTCTACATATTTTCATATTAAGATTAATAAATTGATCATATATTGAAATTGATCGTATTTGTTAATTCAATTCAGTCCAGTTTATCTACATCAGTGCAACTCAGTTCAGTATATTTTAATATTAAATGTATTATGTTATATTTAGATTAATGAATTTCAATATATTGGAAATGATCATGTATTTTTTAGTTAGTTTCAATTTAGTTCAATTCAATTTATCTATATATTTCAATTCAGCTCAATTTTTAAGTTCAAATAAGTCCAGCTAAATTTTTTAAGTACAAATGAGTTCAGTTCACATGAGTTCAGATAAAGTTTTTTAAGTTCAGATGAGTTCAGATAAAGTTTTTTAAGTTCAGATTAGTTCAGATAAACTTTTTTAAGTTCAGATGAGTTCAGATAAGTTCAAATACCGTGAAGAGAACAGGACCTGAGCCTCGGCTGATATGCATTATTAGACAGCTCAGAGAGCGCTAATTTAGCCAAAGCATCAGCCGGTTGGTTACCTTCTCTCAGCACATGGATTAGAAGATAAGAGGAAAACTGAGTGTGCAGTTGTTCAACATAATCAAAAAGGATCCAAGGAGCTAGAGAAGGATTTTTGATCATATTAATAGCATTGAGACAATCCGATTCAACAGTAGTCACAATAGGGAAAAAAGACTCAGCAATTTGAAAACCTTTGTGAATAGCTGTGAGTTCAGCATGTAAAGCAGACATGGCAGTAACATAGAAAGTATTCCCTTGGATACAATTAGCAGAACTATTTCTAATGATGATCCCTATACCTGTATCCCTGTTAAATTTGTTCCAAGCAGCATCCACATTAATTTTTAAACCTTTTTCTGGAAAACACCAAGTAATGGGAGTAGCTGTTGGACTGGGAAT
The DNA here is from genome assembly GCA_963678965.1 of Cruciata laevipes. Classification (NCBI taxonomy): domain Eukaryota; kingdom Viridiplantae; phylum Streptophyta; class Magnoliopsida; order Gentianales; family Rubiaceae; genus Cruciata; species Cruciata laevipes. The sequence goes on along the minus strand of OY787634.1, from coordinate 19,340,795 downwards.
AGCTCTAAAAGAAGTGACTGGGATGATCCCAAGAACAGCAAGTTCTTTATCAAAAGCATTGTTGAGTCTAACTGGCCTTACTAAAAAAATGTTAAAAATTAATTTTTTGACATTTTTAGAGAGTATGGCTGGACATGAAGAGATATTATCATAGAGGAACTTATTTCTAGCTTTCCATATGAACCAACATAAATAGCATGAGTAAATAATAATCAGGTTGGAATGTAAGTTAGAAAATCCTTCATATGTCCAATATATTGATAGTCTCTCTCATAGAGTTTGGAAGGACCTATCTGGGAGTCCTAGAGCACAATTAAAATCTTTCCAAACCAGTTTAGCAAAACTGCAGTCATTAAAGAAATGATTTAAACTGTCTAAATTGTCACAAAAACAACATTTTGATGGCAAGTAGTAACCAAAGGAAGTGATGATATCATCAAAAGGCAGCAATGAGTTGACAAGTTTCCAGATAAAAACCGAAACTTTTTCTGAATTCTAGAGTTCCATATTTTGGAAAGAGAACGAATATCACCTTGATTGGGTCTAAGGAGCTTATATGCAGATTTGAAGGTGAAATAGCCCCTTGGATCTGGTTTCCAAATGAGTTTATCTGGTCTGTGGCTGTGTAAGACTAGTTCCTGCAAAAGAAAGCAGATTTCAGGCTGCAGTAATGGAGAAATGGATGGAAGATAAAGGTTTTTGTGCACCTGGAAATCTCTGACTGTAGTCTCTGGTGGGATACATGTGTTTGCCGGTTCTATCAGATCCATTAATGGACCATGACCAGTCCAATTTGAAGTCCAAAAATTGCACTTTCCATTGCCATGGATCACCCTGGAGTTTTGTTCAGCTGTTGCATTAACAGCTACAATTCTCTTCCAGTTTTGAGAGGATCTATGTGAGATTGGAAGGGACCAAAGGAACTGACTCCAAGGTGCTTCTCCAGTTTGAAACTTCCACCAAAGCTTGAGTGAACAGGCCTGAATGATTTCTGGAAGTGATCTAAAGCCTAGCCCATTTTGTTCTGTAGGCAGACATAATAAGGACCACTTTTTCCATGATTTTTTTGGTTTAAAAGCAGTGGAACCCCAGAAAAAGATAGCCATACATCTTTCAATTTTTCTGATAATGAATTTGGTAGGCTTAAGAACATTCCAGACATGTTGAGGGATGGAATATATACATGATTGTATTAAAGTTATCTTACCACCCATAGACAACCACATATTTTTCCAATTATTGACTCTATTAGAGATTTGTTCCCTTAAAGGCTGGAAAAGATCATTTGTTATCCTCCCTTTGTGAATAGGGCAGCCTAAATATTTAAAAGGAAATTTACCTCTTTTCATACCAAGAATGGACTTAACTAAACTGATGTGATGAAAAGAAGCATGCTTACTAATATAAAAGTCACTCTTTTCATAATTTATTTTTTGACCAGTAGTGACTTCAAACTTAGCAAGAAAAGCTCTCAGTTTAGTCAAAGTAGATTTAGAAGCCTTAAGAAAAATCACAGTATCATCTGCATAAATTAGATGAGAAATAGGCAAGGAGTGTGGAGGCAAACCATAGTATTCTAAACTACCATTGTTAAAAACATGGGCTAAACTTCTAGTAAAGGCCTCTGTGAATATATTAAACAAAAAAGGTGATAGAGGATCACCTTGTTTAATACCTCTAGTAGGCTGAAAAAATCCTACTGGGTTCCTATTTATGAGAATGGAAAACCATGCATGAGAAATATTTTTCATTATGCAATGCACAAATTTACCATGCATACCAAACTTAAGTAAAATACTATTTAAAAAGGACCATCTCACTCTATCAAAGGCCTTTTGAAGGTCCAGTTTAAGTATGCAGTTTGGATCTTTGTTCCTTGTATCCAAGAATCTAACCATCTCTTGTAAATAAATTACATTATCAGAGATATCCCTTCCTTTCATGAAGGCAGTTTGATGTGGTGAGATAAGTTTTTGCATAAGAGGCTTAAGTCTTTCCATAAGAATTTTTGAAAAAATTTTGTTTGTAACATTAGAAAGACTAATAGGCATGTAGTCACCAAAAGTCACAGGGGTAGGCTTTTTAGGTATTACTGTTATCCAAGTACTTGCAATACCCCTAGGCAAAGAAGAATTAGATAAAAAATCATTTGATGCATTTAGTAGATCATGACAGATAAAATTCCATGATTTGATGAAAAATTGAGCAGTGTAACCATCAGGTCCTGGACTGCTATTTTTCTTCAAACTAAAAACAATATTTTTAAGCTCAGTCATGTCAACAGTTCTAAGCAGTGCATCATTATCTTCATCTGTAATAATTTTTGGTATCTGGCTAAGAAAATTGGAGTAAAAAAGACCATCTTCATGATCAAATTCCTCAGTGAGCAGAGTGGAAAAGAAATGAATGGCTTCTTCCTCTAACTCCTGTGGATCATCAATCCAGGATCCCTGGCTATTTTTAATCTTAGAGATGAGTAATTTACCCCTTTTCTCTTTAACAGTGTTATGAAAATAACTGGTATTTTCATCCCCACTTTTAAGCCAGTTGACCTTAGATTTCTGTTTCCAAAACTTACTTTTTTCCTTAATAGCTCTCTGTAAAGACAGACTAGCTTCATTTAATTTAGTAAGCTCTAATTCAGATAGATCAAGATCATAGCTGATTTCTTGAGCATTAAGTGTAGCTTCAGCTTTTAAAACATTATCATCAATATTACCAAAGACATTTTTATTCCACAACTTTAAATGTTTTTTTCAGAATTTGTAGTTTAAGACTAAAAGCTAACATTCCAGAAGCAGGTACAGATGTATTCCAGATATTACCAATGAAATCCTGGAAATCAGGTCTACTATACCATATGTTCTAAAATCTGAATGGTCTAGGTGTTGACCTGACAGAGTTACTAATGGTGAGAAATAAAGGATTTTGATCAGAAGATGCTCTGTTGAGAACATGAACTGAGGATGCAGTGAACATAGATGACCAAGATGGAGTACATAATCCTCTATCTAACCTTTGGAAAGTGGGGTTTCTTAGCCTTTTATTAGTCCAAGTAAAGTTATTGCCCACAGTATTAATGTGGCTTAAACCATTTGAGACTATAAATGTGCTAAAATCTGTTATACTGCCAGTTTTTGGTATGGCTGGTCCTTTATACTCAGTGATGGATTCCATAGCATTGAAATCACCAATGAGTAAAGCATCTAATTTAGATAGAGGGACCAGATCATTCCAAAGTAATTCTCTACCTTTCCTTGTTCTAAGACCATATATAAAAGCAGCATGAAAAGATTGTGGAAAAATGGGTCCAGAGATTAGTACATGTAGAAACTGTAAATGATCTGTAATTAGTTGTATATGAATGTTATTCCACATCAACCAAATTTTCCCATTATCAGCTTGCATACAATTAGAGAAATGCAGAGATCTCCTAAATACATCACATTGAACATTATCATGCATTGGCTCAATTAAACAAATAAGTTCAAAATTATTTTTCCTAATCAGACTTTGCAATCTATCTAGAGAAGTTGAGATACCTCTAACATTCCACACTAACCATTTGGATTTGATAGGAACTTTACACATAAGGAACATTTTCAGTGCATTTAGTTGATGATCTAGTCATCAATTTATTCAGTTGGCTAAAATAATTTGTAACATCAGGTTTAGATTGAGAGGATTTACCTTTTTTCTTACCTTTACCTTTTTGTGGTTGGTCTATTCTATCCCCTGTAATTATTTCTGGATACTCCGTTGAGGTAATGTCAACCATCTCTATCAGGTCATTCTGTTCATCTTCATTTTCCTCAGCTATAAGTGGTAGGAATCTGTTCTGTCTGAGTTTTTCCTGAGAGTGATAGAAGAAGGTATCAGTAGGACATGAAAATTCAATAGGAGAGTTACCTGCCTGACTGACCATATCCAAGTCATCTTTGGAGTATGAAGTTTTTAGGATTGGTGAGGACAATGAGAGTGGAGAGTGAGTGTCCTGGGATTCAGCATGTGGTGAGAGCAGTTCCTCTGTAGAGATGTCAATCAAAGGAGCAGGGATAACCTCATTAATCACACTAGCTTCAGGTATTTTATCAGTCATTCCTTCAGATGAACTGGCTTCAGTAACTACCTTTTTCCTCCACTTAGTAACCCTTTTAAACCTTTTAAAACCCCATCTGGATCCCTTTTTTATAGCCATAGCAGTGTTCTTGTCAAACATATTATCTTGGTCCATAAGGTTTGAAGAGGTAAGGTTGTAGGCAAGGGGATTGGAGCTAGGATTAGTAGTAGAGACAAACAGGGAAGTATCTTTCAAAGGCTCCTTTGTCTGCTTGGGCACCATACTCTTACTAAGCTCAGGATCTGGTACTAAGGGAGTATTTTGTGAGTTCTTTCTTGGGTGAGCAAAACCACAGCCATAAATATCATGCCCTATAATCTTACAATGACAACAGTATAGTGGCAAGTCATCAAACTCTATCTGATACTCATTAAAGTTTGGAGTGATTCCAACCACTATAGAAGAAGGCAAAGGAGATTGTAAATCCACTTCAACACAAACCTTGATGGCCGAGGGCCTTGTAAGTGCCATTGTTGCTGCGTCCATTTTAAGAAATTTTCCAATTTGGCTGCTGATTCCTTCAATTGCAGCTACATTGTAAAAATGGATTGGGAGCTTGTGAATTGTGACCCAGGCAGGTATGATCGAGGATTCTTGCTCCGGCGAAAACTCCGGCGTCCACTTCTGGACTTTCATCATTGAATTGCCAATACTCCATGACCCCTTCATCCAGCAGCGCTGGTAGTCCTCCTTCTCCTGGAAGCGAATCAAAATATGCTTGAAATCAAGAGAACCCAATTGATAGCGCCCAGCGAAGCCAATTGATTTGAAAGCTGCTATAAGATACTCCATGGAGGGATTTTCTCTGTTGAACTTGCCCACCAAAGCGTTGTGATAATAAGATGCTAGAACAGCTCCTTCGTCCGGCGGTAGAATATAGGCTAATTTGCCCTTGTACTCAGTGATTGGATGTAGATTTGGAGTGTTAGGTAGCTTTGAGTACAAAGGCTGATGTTTGGTACCAAGAATCTGTTTGAAGGTTTTAGCAGTGGCGGTATCGCCATGGTGGAGCGGTGGCTCCGCCATGAGAGTGGCCGTTTATTTCCGTTAGAAAGACGTTATCAGTAGAGGATAAGGCCAAAAACTGAAAAGTAACAGTAAAGAGGAGAGAGATCAGAGCATATGCGAGGAGAGGAACCAATGCAACTCCAATGCAACTCCAATGCAACTCTCTAAATTGTCCTTATTGCATCGTCGTCACCCAATGCATTAATAGCTAAGCCAATCATTTGAGTGTACACTTCACAAATCAACCATTTCTCACAACTTATATAATTTGGTGAATAAAAAGAAAAAATAAAATACTGCACTTCTTAGTGAAATTACGTTGAAGAAGAATTCCAAGAATGAAAAGCTTAAATTTGAAGTTCGTTGTTTTATTTTTAAAAATGTAACTTGATGTCAACAATGTACTAAGGAGTAAGAAATACAAACAATCCCATATAATATCAAAGGGCATCTGCTTGTCACGTATGCAATAATGTTGTCACGTGTACAATAGTGTTTTAGTAAAATACAGGACGTGGTATAACAACACCCAGTTTAAAAGGTGAAATATGTTTAAATTTTTTTTTTTTTAAAAAAAATCATTCATAATGTTAGGAAACATCCAACCGCGATTATAATAAGCAACATGTGGATTACAACTACGATTATGTTGAAAAATATATTTAAAAATTAAAAATTAACTATCTAAACATGGATTAAGTTACTCAATATAATAGACTGCGGGATTCACTTTTCGGCTGTGCCGGGAAAGTGAACCCTTACCCCAGCAGTGCTTGTCGGGCGCAGTAATCCACTCAATAGTGTATGATGTCGTACTGAATGAAGCAAGGAGTGTAATGATAGGGACCGCTCTACCTAGAGTTAGAGTCAGAGCTCTACTTAACTTCTCCTTATTTGAGCTAGGAGTTAGGAGTGCAGGGATCAGCTCCTACAAACAGGAGATGCGAACCGCTAGAGCGGCGTCGCGACCTATGGTACTGAGCCAACCAGTATTGATCGAGACACTTCATATTCAAAAAGGAGGAAGCCGTAATCAGTACTCGATGCTTAAAAGTACCATGGGACAGAGTTCCAGCACATAAGGAGTCGGTCTGCCTTAAGAATAAAAATGAAGTCCAGTCAATGATTGATTTTTATAGTGCTAATATGAAAAGTATTTTAATGAAAATCACAACCATTGAATTGTAATATTGTTATTAAGCCATCTATGAACCATGAATCATCAATTCTATCTAAAGTCTCCTATCACACTTGAAATTGTATTTGTTTTAGACTTAATTCAATTTTCGATCTTTACGTTGCCAAAATATAATTTTTCGGCCTTTACAAAAAAAAAATCATTCAATTCCATTGATCTTACTTTTTTTTTTAAAAAAAAAATCGGCCTCTAGATAGTAGTAGTACTGTTAGGTCAACCGTCAGTCAACGCAACATGGCAGAGGTAAATTTGTAATTTCACACTTTCACAGAAACCAGCCGTTAATGTCTTCAATTTTATGGGACAGATTGAGTTTAGCAGATTTTTTGCAATAGGAAATTAAAAATGAAATGGGTGTGCAAGGATGAAAAATGTAACGAGATTAAACGGAAGTTAATTAATCAAATTGAATTAATTCCTTTTTTATATCAACTTTTCTACGAAATATTTGACCATAAAATTAAGTGAATATACAAGTAAATACCATATTATTGTGTGAGAGAAGATCAAACTCCCTATAATATGTAATAAATCACGACTTGAGAAAATTGACACAAAAAGTAAAATGTAACTGTCTACCAAGCAATTGATAATTGATATAATGGTAGAATAATATAGGGTTCTAGGTTCGATTTCTGCATGCATAGGGCAAGGGGAAATTGAGATTTGTTTTTTGATGTACATTTGGATATATATTACCAAATTTTAAAAAAAGTTGAACAGGACCGACCGACCCAAACCAACTGAGAATTTATGCTAACACGATAATATTGACCCAAACACGACCTTACCCGAACATAAATATGGCTGAACTAAATCGTTTATTTTGACCACAAAGTAATTAGTATTGAATTCTATCAACTCACAATTAATTGATGTTGAAATAGATCCGATGTGAATTAACCGAACAAAAACATAAACCGACGCGACCCAATCCAATCTGTTATCAACCCGACATGACCCCGATAAGACAAGTCTAGCCCGTTTAATCTGAAACTTTTTTACCATAATCTGAGTTCGATCTCTTAACCCGAAATGACAACTCTATATATGAATATACAAATTCACTATAACACATATTTACAAACGATAAGGTCTTGGGTGAAACCGTCTTACCATAAGTTTATGGTAGAACGAAATATATTTATTTGATTTGTTTTTGTGTTTGTAATCTTTGTTTGTTTGTGTGTTCATTTACACAAGAACTTCTCCCCAATTTCACCTTCAATTTTCGAGCAACACTCTACACAACCGACTAGAGTGAGATCTCTTCAATTTGAGAATTTTCTTGTCCATTGTAGTGAACCCAATGTGGTAGAAAATACAAATTCTCAATTTAGATCTGCTTCAATTGGTCTTATTGAATCTATCATACTTAATTTGTAAAAGATCAGTCTTGAAATTTAGAAGATCAGACATGAAAGTGAGAAGATTAGCAATACTACACTGAATGATCATGTTTAACATCTAAAATGCCGAGTTTAAAAATTAGAAGATATATATATATATATATATATGTCTTTGTTCTCAATTGAAACTAGTGTCACAGGAAACCTTCTCGATAGAAAAAATCAAAATTATTCGAAAAAGGAAGCACAAATACTCTTCATGATTGTATGCATAAAGACATTGATTGTTTATTAGCCAATATCCAAATGCAAGTGCGTACTTCAATTGTAAGAGGAAGAGCATTGAATAACCATTTACAAATTCACAAGATCTAAATCCACAACCCAATATCCTGAGCAATGTTCGCAGGATCGTTTTTGTAGCAGAATCGGGATCGTAGAATTGTAAGATTCCAGCAAAAATGATCATTTTTTATCGGAATCACTTCCTAGAGGTTTCTATAATGTAAACGTAGTGAAATAAACACTGAATTTCACATGTGTATTACAAAATGTGATATTTTATATTGCACAGTTGCTGAAAATATGTATTAGTCTCATTAGTTTTTTTAAAATTATATGTAAACAAAAGTAAAAGAGCACTAATTACAAATGCCTCTAATACAACATCAATAACAACCTTATAAATCAATAAGATATTAAAAAATGAGGTAAACAATTTAGCATAAGTAACATAAACATGAACAAATATTTCAAAATTCAATTAATTCGGTCATGAAATCAAATATGATATTAAAGTAAAATTTCAAATTTATTCTTCACACAAATTACATCAAATTTTCATAAAGTTATACTCCCTCCTTCTCACCAAAAGACCACATTTAACTTTTCACGGTATTTTAACTACATATAAGATAATGTATAATTAATATTTTGAAAAATAGATGTAACTTATAATTACAATCAAAGTTTTCTAAGGTTGACTCTAAAAAGTCAACTGTGTAGTTTGAGGTGAGACATAACGTACATAATAGTATTACCGCAAATTACATAATCCTAGACCACTATATAATAAGAATTCTTTTGATCCGTGGTCAACCAATTTTGGTATCCGGTCTGGAGGGTATGTTTGTAATTTCCCCCGGTGTGCTAAACGACGTCGTTTAAGGTCTTGCAGGGGGTATAATTTGTTTTTTCTATCTTCTCTGCTGCGTTATTCCCGATCGTTTAATATTCTGCAAGGCTTCATTCCAGCGTCGGCGACATCATCCTTCATTAACCCTACGCACTCCGGCAATCAATTTCATGATTGTCAACCATAAATTTGCAGAATCATATTGTTGAAAAGAAATTGCAGGGATCGGAGAAGAAGAAATTGGGCGAGGGTGATGGAGAATGGAGATTGAAGAAGGATTCGGTGTTGTGGTTCCCGACTTGAAAACCAAAACAGTGTGTCATTGTGTGTGAAGTAACTGTTGTGATTGTGTGTATGCGAAAATTGTCTTTTCTATGCAGATTTGAGAATAAATTCGTTTGTGTTTCATGCTATGTCCGCTCGATCGCCTGCCGGACAGAAGTGTATCCGGTACAGATTAGGAAGTGCCGGACAGCGGTCGATCGGAGGAGAAGTGTATCCCGGTGCACAAGAGTGATTGCTCCTGTGTAGCTCTAAATGTGTTACCACAGGTCCACAAGCCAGCTCTACCCCAATTTCTTGCTCGATAGGTTTGTGCCTTTCCAGGATTTATGTATTGAATGTGCATGTCGCCATTTGTATATGTTTTTGTTGTAGTTGCTATCGGAATTTGAAAGGGACTTTGTGTAATTTGGATCTTGTACTGAGCTAGGAAGAGGTCTGCTGTGCAGCTATCCAAGACTACATCTCCAGCTGAACAGTTTCTGCAATCGCTGGTAGCTAGCCTTCTTGATGTTGGGTCGGCCAGATTGTGCATAAATAGTGTTTCCACTTTTGTGGTAAAAATCCAATCTTTTTATGAGTTATATAAGCAACAAATGAAATAAACACCGAAACATACTCAATTGATTCTTGAGTTCATTCTTTTTTATTCTTTTCCAGAACTCTCACTATTTTTGTAAATTTGAGTTCATTCAATTTAATTATAATCACATTTTCTTCTTGTTCGTCCATTCAGAACTGTATTCTTATATAGTCAAAATTATTTTCTGAATTTCTAAGGTACTAACCATAAACGATCTCCAATGGCCTAACCAGCATGGTGCTCACTACATAGTAGTGAGTTATGTTTATTGACTCGTTTTCCTTTCCGCAAAGGTATAATGTGACACCATTCATATATTGACTTCTGAATCTGCTTCAAAGCTGCTCATCCTGCATGACGACAGATTTTCCTCAATTCTCGGACAAAATCTCCCTACATCACTTCAGCATTACTAATTGCAAATTAGTAACTGCATACACCTTTTTCTTTGCTCCTAAATAATATTACTAGATGATCACTGCAACAACAAAAGAAACCTTCATATTCTCTCCTTACTTTATCTTTATCGTTCTTTATATGTTTTGGTTTGATTTTGCTAGGTTTTTTTGTAGGGTGATCAAAATGGATGAGTATTAATAAGGGAATTTCGTGGCTTATGTCTACAAATATCACTCACTAACTTTGTTTGTTAGATACTGATAATGGATATGGTATTTTTAGGAAATAGACTAAGCTTTTGTAACCAATTTCATCAGGACATTTGCAGGTTTTTTGGTGGTTAGTGATCGGACAAGCAGATTTAGCGTTATAGCTTTGTTAGTAGTTTATTCAGCGGTCTTATTTGTACATAATACCTCTTTTGAATATAGTTTTGTGTTCAATTTATTGTATTTTCCGAGCAGCCTCTCAATTGAGTAATCGACTTTCTTCATTTGTTTACCTGAAAGGGGGGTGGGCTGTAGAATGTGAATATAGGTGTCTGAGTAACTGTTCTTTTACTGCTTATGCTTATGATGGCAGTAGATGATTATTTCAAATATTTGGCTCTGATGTTGTTGGATATTAAGTCTTCTGTTTTGAACATTGTTCATTGTTTAATCGGTGTTTCATCCTACCATGAGTACCTTAATCTCTTATAGTCTTATGTCTGCAAGAATGAAATATGTGTATGAAGCGGTACATTGCAGCTCCGAAGAGAATTCTGGCAAAGGCGATAGATATTTACGTCCGAAACATGATCGAATTGGGCAAAAAAAGTTAGCTATGCGAGCAGCATGGTGATGCCCTGCCCTATTCAACCAGTTCCGGCGGGGTTTTGCCGGGAAGACAGTTTTTTTTCAGTCCAAAACAACCGTCGATGCGATCTTTTTACACAGAAACCGTTCTGATGAAGATAATGATGAAGATGAAGGAGGAAAAGAAAATAAAGCACGAAGATCACAGATTGGAGGGATTGATGATGGGAAGAAGTTAGCGTTGGTGTGGGGAGTATTGAGAAGATGGATGAGGACGAGCCTTGTTTTTTCCGGGGAGAAGAAATTATTACGAAGAGTGCAAATTTTGTTTCCTACGTGCAGACTTTGAGGCTTGGGCATTTAGAATATCTGTGCTATTAGTGTTGTATTAGTGTTTATTTTTGTTCAACTGAATTAAATTGAACTAAAATGATAGTGAAAATAATGTATTAAAAAAATCAATATAAATAATCCTAGACCAAAACTATAATGAGAATACTTTGATAAAAGTTTCTCCTTATCTTCCAGCAAGGGTAATTTGGTAATTCTACACCCATACCTTTTCAATAAATATAAGAAACAAAAAGTTGTGTCTTTTCAATAAAAACAAACAACCATCTGCATATAAATATACCAATTCATAAATCAAAACCAAGATAACTCAACCTGGTCTTAATCACAGATTTGGCCACATGCAACACAATCTACCGCACAAATTATTAAGATACATGGTAAGTATTTGTTCAAATTTTTGGCCAACCCCATGCTAGCTGAAACAGAAGATGCAGAGATAATCATTCTTCTTCGGGAAACCATAGCATAAGAATGTTGTTCGGGAAACCATAGCATAAGATGCAGAGATAACCACTGCGTTTGTTCGACTTCTATTTCCTGCCCAGAAACTCCCAACACCAAGCTCATTATTCGTCTCCCTTTGAACACCAATAATAGTTCCTCCTCCGAATTGCTGTTCGAAAGTAGCAATTTTGTTCAGGTTTTGAACTCTCTTTATGTTCAGAAATTGCAGCAAAAGGCGTTGCTGTCAGGTCATCAAAAGAACAAGAATGATCTCCAACACGGCTTGCAGCCCATTTGTTTTGAGACAGAAACATAATGACCTCTGCTTCTTTGAACACTTTATTCCCACAAAACAAAATGACAGTTCTCAAGTTCCCATCAAACTGCAAATTCGACCTGAACATTTCTTAGCAATTGTTGAAATTTGGTAGAACAAATTTTGTAGTTAGGATCTATGCAGGGCTTCTAGAACAAATATTGCCTCTCTAGATCTATGTAGTTAGGATTTTGTGCTGCCATACAAGAATTTAGCTGGGAGTACACTATTAAAGACTGTTGATGTTGCTGTAACAAAAAAGCAGATACCAATTAATGAGGTTTATTGTCTTTCTCTCAAAGCGGAAAATTAATGAGGTTGATTGTCTTTGAATTTTTTTTTTTGTATCCTGTATTACAAAACTTCTTATTACTGATATATGTGAGGTCTTTCAAATCACATTTTATCATGGGAAACTGCTTATCAGCGTTGTTCAAATATCTGAGCTCTGTTCACATGCGCATCTGTTACAGGACTGTGACATGGTTCAGCTGAATTCATATACATAGTTCATTTAATATCAGTTCTAGATACCATCTGACTCTCACATTGCTAGGGGAAGAAGCATATGGTTATCAGCTTCCCCAACAACCCACACTCTGACACTGCTTCTCCATGTATTACTTAACACTCACGTGTACGTGTACGGGAACTAACCAGTAATGCATTTACACTGCCTTGGGTGATAGCATTTTCTTTTTCCTCAAACACATGTTGCAGAGATACTATCCTGCACCATCTTTTGTTCTGTTTTGGATTTTTGCTAGTGTATATGTAAATATTAAGTGCACAAATTGCAATTGAAACTGAATAAGCAATCTCAAATGTATAATAGAATGAATTTGACTCAGCACATCTATCAAAAAATATTTAGTCTACAAGTATATTTTTGCAATATACTTGTAAACTTGTCATGTGTTGAGGTCATAACATTGTCAAGTTTACATTTAAATTAAGAAACATATTTCAGTAGGCTGCTTCAATTCCTAATTCCATTTCAATTTTTCGCATGTGCACGTGCTTTTGCATATTGAAAAAGACTGGAAATGGGGTTTGCAGTTTCTTCCTTCTATATGAGTAAATTTTTATGCCTTTATATATATATATATATATATATATATATATATATATATATATATATATATATATATATGGTTTCCAGATTTGTGTTTAATGATTTTGCTCATTCAGAGGAACCATCTCGTAGTTGAGGATCAATGCAGTGCAAGTTCTTTTCTGATTGACTATTTTTGAGTCAATGATGTCCCTCACTAACTGTTATAATTGTAGCTTAGAATTCCATTTTAGGTTAATGTCGTCATCTTATCCTTTCTATTTTTTTTCCTTTGGGCAATGGAGGTGATGTAGTATTAGGAATGAATGGAACTGTTAAAGGGGTGGTGCTTCAATTTGTAATCTTAAATTCTGACCACTTACAATCACACAGTTAATGGCTTAAAGGTTCCCTAGAGGCTAGATTGCATCTCAATATCTTTGGAAGGTTCTTAATTTAGTGCATTGTCTTTCAAAGGCGCCTTTGAAGTCAAATGAAGAAGGATATGTCGTGCTCTCAGTACCTCTAAATTCAGAAAATTCAATAAGGAAATTAGTCATGTGAATCAGGTCTAAATTTTTTTTGTAGTTGGCCATATATCTTCTGGAACTTTTTTATTCTTTTTTGGAGGACAAGTCATACTAGAGGGCTTTAAAATTCAATAAGGTTCATAATTTAATCCCTTTTTCTCATACTTTTTTGTCATTTACATTAAGCTTTGTGGTTAGTTACATGTTCCGTGTACTTCTACTTCACTATTTAGTTATGACGTTGAATCAACGTCATAAATTATGGTCAAAGAATCACTTTTTGTAGTTGGCCATATATCTTCTGGAAACTTTTTGATTCTTTTTTGGAGGACAAGTCATATTACAGGAAATTGTTCTGTCTTATATTATAATCGTTTTGGAACTCTAATCATTGACAACATCGTTATTTTTGAATGGTTTTGATTTCTGTATTTCTTCGTGCTGCCGATCTCTTTGTGCTGTTATTAGTCACATTACATGCGCTCATCACCCCAACATTTTTTATTTGCAGCTTACGGGTTTTATCTAATGTCGATTACTTAGAGAATAAAATGAATGGTTCATTCTGTGTGAATTGTGGATGAAATTCCCTTGAATGTCAAGGCTGAGTTATGTGAATGTTTTGGTTCGCTTGTTCTCCTACTTGCTGAACTCTCTGTTTTCATCAATGAGCAAAGTGCCATCCAAGTTACTGAGATTAGTTCTTACGCTCTTTTTATGCTCTCATTTGCATTACCCCAGCTATACTGTCCAGCTGCATTTCCAAGTGATGCTCGAGATTCTGTCAGGCCGGGCCGTGATTGACCCATCCAGGGCCGGTCCTGGGATTTTGGGGGCCTCAAGCAAAAATAATATTTCTTAGGGCTTTAAAAGTAAAATTTAATATTTTTAGGGTTATAGCAAAAATATTATAAATTATACATAAAAATGCATATAAATATTAAATTTTCTTATCTATATTTAGTTCTCATAATGTATAAGACTCTATTTTGAAAGAATCAATATATTTTATTTATATAAATATATTCAAATTAATAAAAATACTACATATTTTTACTAAAAATGGGGCCCTTTTTTCTAAAAATATTTGGGGGACTCAAGCGGTTGCGTAAGTTGCTTCCAAACAGGGCCGGCCCTGGACCCATCGCGGCCTCGCGAAAAGGTGAATTTGGTGGAGTGGGCCATGAAGTGTATCAGCAGAGGCGAGGTGGAGAAGATTGTGGATTCAGACATTGTCTTTGAGGTGAAGGGTTATTGTCTGAACAAGTTCAGGGAGACCTTGTAGAAGTGCTTGGCGGAACTCAGCGTGAATCGGCTGGGAATGGGAGATGTGCTGTGGAATCTGTAGTTTGCTCTTCAGCTTCAAGTCGGTGATCAAAGAGCAGAACAAAGAGCAGTGTTGCAGCAGCAGTGTGGAGAATTCAGACCCGAGCATCGAATCTACTCTCTAGGGGGAATTTGGTAGCTTTGTGTCAATGAGGAGGATGAATTCTCAGATGATTTAAGGCTGAAAATGGAGCTCAACAGAATCATCACCAAAATGCCAGTATTAGTAAATTTATACACCAATTTTGTTTCTGCAAAACTTGTTC
This sequence comes from Cruciata laevipes, assembly GCA_963678965.1. NCBI lineage: Eukaryota > Viridiplantae > Streptophyta > Magnoliopsida > Gentianales > Rubiaceae > Cruciata > Cruciata laevipes. The sequence continues at coordinate 19,325,634 of OY787634.1, read as the reverse complement.
TGTAGTGTTTATAGTATATTCATTATATTCTTGGTAAATTTCTTAGGTCAAATTTGTTATATTCTGGTTCAAAGTTCCACCGTCCCTTGTCTGAACAATTTTATACATAGTTGTTTGCATGTGTATATACTGAAATGCAATTTTTATAGTTTCTGTTCATATACTGGTTATAATAAATTAAAAAGGATATTCAAAAGGATAACTGAATCCGTATATGGTTATTTGTGTAGCGAGATTCGTTGATCTTCATTTTTCATTAATTCCGGAAATATAAAGCCATTTTTCATTAATTCCGGAAATATAAAACCAGTGGCTGCTACTTGTATTCGTATAGTTCGGTTAAGATAAAATGTTTACTATTGATTGTACAAATACACCGCGCGATGTACGGTGAGTGCCCGCTAGTTTACATAAAAGAAATTTTGAACCATGATAAGAAATTTTCAATGATGATCGTTTCATTGAAAGGTCGATTTCTTTTGAAGTGTGAAATAAAAGAGGAAATTCGGGATAATTAGGTTGGTAAAATGATAAAACCAACCACGCACTAGGCTACTGTTAGTCTCCATGCTTTGGTCTACGTGCTTTGATGCAAACTGAGCCCCGGCCCCTCTTTGTTTAGCTTTTTCTCCGTTCTTTTATAATTTAGGTCTCCATTACTCTTGCATGTCCATATTTTATATGGTAATGACTAAACTACTCTATTCATTCTCATGTAAAATATGGATATGCAAGAGTAATTTCAAGTATAGAAGGAGAGAAAAGGCAAAGCAAAAAGAAAGTGGGGCTCAGTTTACATCAAAACATGCAGACCAAAAGCACGAGGGACTAACAGTAGCCATGTGAGTGGTCTCATTTTACCGACTTTTTTAACTCAAACTTACCGTTTTATTTCACACTCCGAAAAAATCGACCTTTCAAAGAAAACGTCAACATTGAAAATTTCTTATTTACATAAAATAAATTTTCAATGATGATCGTTTCATTGAAAGGTCGATTTCTTTTGAAGTATGAAATAAAAGGGGACATCGAGATAATAAGGTCAGTAAAATGATAAAACCAACCACGCACTAGGCTAATGTTAGTCTCCATGCTTTGTTCTACGTGTTTTGATGCAAACTAAGCCCCGACCCCTCTTTGTTTAGCATTTCTCTCCTTACTTTTATAATTTCCATTTGTAGGCCTATATTACTCTTGCATGTCCATATTTTAAATGATAATGACTAAACTATTCTATTCATTCGCATGTAAAATATGGATATGCAAGAGTAATTTCAAGTAGAGAAGGGGGAGAAAAAGGCTAAGCAAAAAAAAGTGGGGCTCAGTTTACATCAAAACATGCAGACCAAAAGCACGAGGGACTAACAGTAGCCTGGTGAGTGGTCTCATTTTACCGACCTTTTAACTCGAATTTACCCTTTTATTTCACACTCCAAACGAAATCGACTCTTTAATGAAACACTTGAAAAAAATCTATAGATAATGTATGTGATATGCCGAAAAGAATTTTTGAATGATGATCGTTTTCATTGAATGGTTGGTCTCTTTTTAGAGTGTCAAATAAAATGGAAATTTTGGGATAATAAGGTCGGTAAAATGGTCAAACCAACCATGCACCCGGCTACTGTTAGTCCCCATGCTTTGGTCTACGTGCTTTGGCTTTGGTCTAAACTCAGCCCCAGCCCTTCTTTGTTCAGCTTTTTTTCCCTTTTTTCTTTGATGGGTTGTTAGGGTTGTTGCTATTGATAACAACCCAGATTTCCTAGCCAACTGAGCTAGGGCATTCCCCGCCCAGAGGAGGCCAGAGATTCAAATCTCCACAGGTGCATAATTTCAAGCATTTCTCCCTGATTCTCTGGGTCAAGCCTCTAGTCGCACTCGCTCAAGAGTCGGAGCTGCATCGATGGTGTCAAGCGCATGGAAGTATCGACGGTGTATCATAGTGGAATCTTCGCACCACTCTAAGCACAGTGAGGACCTCGGCCGTTCGACGTACGGAATAGTAGGAGTAGGCTGTAGGATCTTGTACTAGAATAAGTGAATGAGTGGTTGTATTAAAAAAAAAAAAAACCCCAGATTTTCTGTCTCATTTTTGCAGGGCTTTCGTTCTTCGACTTTGGATTATCTTGAGCGCCAACGAGATAAATTGAGAATAAATGATAAAAAAATACGATCGTGAGTATGAGGTAGATTTCCCAAGAATATATAACTCTTTGAAAATATTACAAAGAGATTGCCGAAAGTTTTTCAATCACATAACCTCTATATCCAATTTGATACATACATATATATATATATATACATATATATATATATATACTTTTATCCAGAACTAGCAGGGACACACCACGCGTTGCGTGGTTTATATGGATAAAAAATGTATCTTCTATTTAGTAGACATTATCAATTAAGATTTTAAGAACCAATTCAACGTATAGAATGTGGGTAAAATGAATATTGTCCTATGTTTAATTATGATATTAACAAATTCAAACCAATTCATTCTTGGTGCTCCTTGTGTGTTTTTCCAGTTAGGAGGAGTTTATCCATTGGTTTGCATTCAAACCAAACCATTGACTTGTTTTTAGTAATAAACTGTAAAGAATTCAAATGATTCAATCGAAATAATTTGAATTATAATCCTTGTAGTACCAGGTTATATATTGGGCACAAATATATGCTTCGTTATCAGGCTTTAAATTCATTACAAGCAAAAACCATTCAAATTCAGATTCAGAACCTATTCCCTCACTTCTAATAGTCAAAATAGAAAGGAGAAAGTGACAGACTCGAGTTGAATGTCCCTTCACCTATGGCCAGGTGTGCTTACCTGAATTATTAGATCTTTCAGAAGTTCCTTGTAGTTATGCTCATGGCTGGTTCTGAGATTTTTAAGGCTCTGTGCGAAACAAAAATTGAGCCCTAATTTTTAAAATTAATACATCAAGTTCATATGGTACTATGAAGATGATCCATACTATAAGTTGATAAGTAATATTAAAATGTAAGCATTAATATTTATAAGGAGTGAAATATTTTTTTAAGATCCTAACAATAAAAAGAATTGTTTAAAATTTGATTTTAAACTATACACATGTTTTAGATTTATAATCCATCAAAAATTTATTTATTTATCAAATAAAAATAGCTAAGAAAATATTGAACTTCCATGAAAATACTAAAACATTTGTTTTATTTTTATTGAATTTCTTAGAATATATTATAAAATAAATAATTATTATTAATTGAAATTTGATTGGATACATTTACTTCACATGCTTAATAGTAAATAATTAACTTCATATGTATACACATGAAAACTTGGTTGTCTAAATTTTACTTCTCTTTTTTCCCCAAAAACTTATTAATTAACATTTTCTGATGTCCTTTCAGCCAAATGCCCCCAACCTCCCAAATCTGAATCGTTTTCCAAATCAAATCTGTTTTAATATCACTATTAAAGTGTACCTAATTAATTCAACTAATTGCCTTGACCTGCAACGTTATACTATGTCTGCGACTTGTCCGCAACATTATCTCTGCAATTCATTCAAATGGTATCAAATGTGCAATTGTTCACGGTAAAAATAAATTTACCAGAATGTATGTGTTTTGAACTACTGGAACGTTTAAGAATGCAATGAAAGGCAGATGTTTTACTGCTAAACGAAGTGTTTTCTATTGCTATCAAAGAGGAAGGTAAAACATGACATTATCATACAAATATGTATGTTAAGGTGCAACATTCTTATGGTATGGTTTCCCGAAGAAGAATGATTATCTTTGCATCTTCTGTTTCAGCTATCATGGGGTTGGCCAAATATTTGAACGAATACTTACCATGTATCTTAATAATTTGTGCGGTAGATTGTGCTGCTTGTGGCCAAATCTGTGATTAAATTTTCCAATACATAGACCAGGTTGAGTTATCTTGGTTTCGATTTATGAATTGGTGTATATTTATATGCAGATGGTTGTTTGTTTTTATTGAAAAGACACAACTTCTTGTTTCTTATATTTATTGAAAAGGTATGGGGTGTAGAATTACCAAATTACCCTTGTTGGAAGATAAGGAGAAACTTTCATCAAAGTATTCTCATTATAGTTTTGGTCTAGGATAAAATTGAACTTGAGCAAAACAGCAGCAAACTTCGAGTTGGGATAATTTACAACAAATGTAGACAACATTTAGAAAAGACAACAAGACGGGGGATGTGCGCATGTAAGAAAAGCAGTCTGGCAAGATTTGAACACTATCTCAATCCTCCTCTTCTTCTTCAGATGCTTCATTCAGCCACTGGATAAATTTTTCTGCTTGCCTAAGGAAAACCTTATCACACTCATCAGCATTTTCCTTCTCAGATGCCCACTTCATTACTGCTTCCTCTTGTACAATATCTTTATTATACAAATGATGCAGAACCTGAACAAATAATGGTGCGTACTCCTTTGCTGATTCACATAATTCTTCAAATTTCATAATCACTTCAATCTCTTCCTCTATACTTGGGAGGTAATACTTTAGAAGTTTCTGCCATTTCGTAAGCAAACTTGCAGCATTTCTGTACAACTCACTAGGAGAAGTATGATCTCTAGCCAATGCAACCTTCATTATTGAATCAAATAATGCACCAGCACAATCTGCAGTAATCAGATTGTATGACAACCGTAATGAATTCACCTCCAATATAACATTGTTATCCGTGTGGTTCTCTAGTTCAGCCCGCTCAAAAGTAGCTAAAACCTCTTTCTCAAAGTTCTGATATATAACTTCACCATCATCATCGGAATCAGAAATAGCAGAGTCACGCTCCAACTCCCCTGAAACTGGCTCATCATTTGAGATGAGAAAAAGTTCAAGAAGCTTTTCTGCAGGAATGGGTGCAACTGAATGCCTCCATTCCTCTTCTTGGCTCCCCTCGATAGTTGACCATATGAAACCAACTCCACCATTACCGACCTCTGATGCAGCCTGCAATTGTAACTGGGTAATTATTTCATCTAAATCATCTGTATTAGATAATGATGAGATGTTGCTATTGTCAGCATATTCCAGCTCTTCATCACTATCCTGCATAATGGGTTGCTGGTATAATGATACCTTTGAGTAAGCAGGAACAATAAATTGTTCTCCAACTACAACCTTATAAGACAAAACAGCGCCAGGTTCCAAACTCGTTCCTGACTTGATAATCACCCCATCACACACTATTGCATTCTTGAGTACACAGCCATCTTCAACGGTGACATTGTGCCAGATATAGCTACCATCAATTGAAACATTTTTGCCGATTTTACAACCTTTGCCAACCACTGAATTTGAAACTTTGGAGTAGTTTCCCACTGTAGTGCCACTTCCGATAACAGTGAAAGGACCAATTTGAGCAGATCGCGACTGTCCTATCCCTAATCCTCGATACGTTCCTTGCCTATCAAGTTTGGTACTAGAACAATTTCCACAAAATTGTACATCAGGCACCAAAGGGTATGTCCACCTCTGAATAATATCTTTGCTCACGGTGTCATAGCTACGAAAATTGTCAACTCTAGCTGCATAACTTGAGTGAATCTCATGCGTAAAAATCTTGTAACCCATAATATCGTCATCAAGCAAGCCCTTCAAAAAGTGACGGCGCAAATGTTGATAGTCAAAATTGTCGGCAAACGTACTCAGGACTTCTGGAGAGCAAATGTCAATATAACAATCCTGCTTGTCATTATGAAGATATATAGACGGGTGCACAGGAGGCAAAGTCTTATCAATTGACACATCAACACTTTCCTCGTAATAAAGGAGCTGCTTTGTACCGGGATCAATTGCCATAAACAACTCATCAGTTCCTAGACGAGATTGACGCCTAACCACCATGGTGAGAATGGCATTGTTATCCCTTTTCCTCCTCTCCTTGTGTTCTCTTAGAGCCTCAACAAGTGACATATTACTTACTGTGTCTCCGCTCACAAGCACAAAATCGCCACGAATCACATTCTGATCGTATATATGTCGCAGAGCATCCCCAGCGCCCGTCGCATTATTGGACTCGATTGTGGTGACGGAGAAGTTGGGCTGAGTGAACCAGCCGGAAGTTTGCAAGTGGTTAATCACTTGTTTGGCATGAGCGCAGCAAAAGACGAAAACCTCCTCGACTCCAGCTGATTCGAGCCAGGATAAGGTGTAATCTATCATGGCCACGTTCACCAGCGGCAACAGTACCTTGGGGCGCTCCATGGTAATTGGCCAGAATTTGGTGGTGAAGCTATCGGCCAGGAGTATTGCTTGTAGGGGAACGCGGGTTAGCTCCTCCACGGAATCTTCCATCGCCGGAGCTTCTCCCCCACCTCTGCCTTTTCCGCCTTTTTTCACCACCATTTTGCAAAAAAAAACTCTCTATATCCTTTTGATATTGATATTGATATGCCTTATCTTATATAGTATAGACAATAACTCATTATATCCTTTTCCCATAAGGATTCAAACATCAAACCTAACCTAAGAATGAATGGGATAATAACCCAATGCATAAAGGAAAAGGATATATTTGACGCATCCCAAAAATTAAATTATTGGTGTAAAATTAGCAAAAGGAACAACCAACTTAAAAAAATAAACTCAAACTTAGTCTTTGTTTGCTATAGTTTGTTTCTTTCTAAACTGAACATGAAAATATTAAAATTCATTGAACTAAAATAAATTTAACTGAAATTTAAATTTCATTTGATATCTTACCGGAATATCTCCGCGAACAAGTAGGCCGCAATGCAATGTCCTTGGATAGAGACCATCGTGAACAATCAGTAGAATTTATTTTGTTTAAAAGCAGTAGGGTTTAGGGTTTAAAGCTTAGTTAAATTAAATTTCATTGAGTTTATTTAGATTTGGTTGAACATTTGGTGTTTGTAAACTACCGAGGAGTTTGCTTATCACAGACATACTTTTGAGTAGGCAGGTTAGTTTTCGGTGTCTGTCACATGGAAGACAGAAATAGAGATAAAAATCCTGGAACCTTTAATTTTATTCATACCCTTGTACCAATACTACAATTGTTATATTTTTAGATGAATGTATTGTTCCTTGCCGAGGATTTTGAGTTTCTGTAGTCACTCATATCTTTATGAGTTAATAAGAAATATGTCCAAGTTCTGATGTAGAGGATTAGCTCAGTCAAGGAGTAGTTTCAGTTATATTTTTTTCTTCTGAATATAATTATGTCCTATGTTTTATTTGGTAATTGCTTGCCATTTGTGTATAAATTTAGATATCATTATCTACTCATAAGCACCCCACTCTGCTAATTTCAGTTGACACATGGATAACATGTTTACTCATACCCCACTCTCTATTTGTAAACTAATTGGGACAACAAATGAACAAAAAGAGAGCTAAAATAACCTAAAATCTCCAATCTTAACAACAAACTGTGCATAGAAGCTCAATAGCAGAACACAGTCCATCTAATCACGAAAGCATCAAACATCAAACAGCAAAATGGATAACTAAATAAAGCCTCAAACTTCAAGAGAATCTCCCTACATTTATCGGTCTAATTAGTTGTAGAAAATCAGATTGAACAATGCAGGAGGCAAAGTCCCGTCAACTAAAGAAAAGCAAGAACTACATAAGTTACATATGACTAACCAATAAAATAATACTAAAATGTAGCAATCTACTGGTGTGATTAGAAGGATAATAGATTCCAAGTTTCAACATATTCTAGTAAAAATGTATTTGATGGAGTGGTTTTTTTTAAGGCATGGCAAACCCAATACTTCTATCAAGAACATCATTTATGTAAAATCCATATTCAACACATTCCCTGTATGCAACACCGGTTTTCAAAGAACAAAAGAATAAATAAGATAAGAAACTCAAAAAAATAAGAAAAATTAATGCCCTCTCCTTCGTGACTGAGCTGAATTTCTCTGGCAATTTACAATAAAGTGATATTAAAAAATTAAATTATCTTTCATAAAAACTCAGATTAAGATTTTTTTTTTTAAAAAAAAATAGGGCATTAGGGCATTAGTTTGTAAGGCTACTGGCAGTTTGGACTTTGGATAAAATGGGAGCTGTCTAAATTTGTCTAAATTGCTGTAGAGATGCTCTGGTTCTGTGCCTTTTTATTCATTTTCTACTCATTGGAAATATCATTAGAGAAAACAATTAATATTAAATGACATATTTTCAACGTTATAACCAACACAACAAAATTTAATCTGAAAATATGATGCATTAGAGATACTATCCTGCACCATCGATCTTTTGTTCTATTTTGGATTTTTGCTAGTGTATATGTAAATATTAAGTGCACAAATTGCAATTGAAACTGAATAAGCAATCTCAAATGTATAATAGAATGAATTTGACTCAGCACATCTATCAAAAAGTCTTTCTGAAAGTATAACACTTAACTTCAGAGTTAAATCGATCTGTGATGTGAGAAAGTAAAAGACGATTGAATGAGCTAGCAACATACTCTTTGACAATGTTTTCAGCAGCATGCAAGTGCAGAAGGGGATATCAGGCAATGATCTTCAAATATTTATTGTCGCTACAGCATGATGGACCAACCGAAGGAAGAGAAACAATAAAGAGCTATCATACTAAAGAGCTATCACCAGTCTCGATAAATCTGCATTCATTTAATCAAACATTTTATATCATACTAAAAGGAGCTATCATAAACGCAATTAAAAAAAAAACATCAAATTATCCCTGGATAAAGTGAGGTAAAAAACATCAATCTCTGAACTTCAGGTCTAACAATAATTCAAAATAGTAAATATTAGTTGTAAAATTTATAATGATCATACTAAATACAGTATGCAAGGACACTGAGAGACACGAAGATCCTTATAATTAGTTGATATGTCAGTCAAAAAATCATCACAAAATTCATAATGGACAGAACTTTTTAGCTAAAAATCAAAACTTTCAAACAAACACAGAATTCCCAGAAACATCAGAAAATTGAAAACCAAACCTTGTTTTGCTTGGTATTTAAGGCTATTCGGCATATGTTCCAGCAAACAGTACTCAGATAAATATAACAAAACACAAATAAACCAAATTTCAAGTTGCAGGAAAAATAATAATTCCCAAGTCATCTGCACCACTTGATCACCAGAAAAAAACCAAAGTGTGATCTATATCATCTTGGCCGTTAATAAAAATCCACATTGCCGACATGGGAGCAAAGTTTCCATGTCATGTTCAGGCTAATGATGAATAATGAGAACATGTAATTAAACGGTAAAAACAATTGTAGTAGCCATTATGTTCTAATTAAGTCAATGTCTGTAGCATCCGAGTTTAGGTAAAAGTTTAGAGAATGGAATATAGAACACATAATTAATTTTCAAGACAAATAAGTTGGAAAGGTAGAGTTCAGTATGATTAATTCATAGCCATAACATAAACCTAGGCTTTCAGAAAATCATCTCATAAACCTAGCCAAAAATATTCAGCCCTCTTAAATAACCAAAATCTAATCAACCAAAAACATGCTTACTTCGAATAGATATGCTACCTAAAATGGAATTCTAAGCTACAATTATAACAGTTAGTGAGGGACATCATTGACTCAAAAATAGTCAATCAGAAAAGAACTTGCACTGCATTGATCCTCAACTACGAGATGGTTCCTCTGAATGAGCAAAATCATTAAACACAAATCTGGAAACCATCAACTGGAATATATTGCATAAAAATTTACTTGATCCTAATAGAACAAAAATCTGACATGTTTTCAGATTAGTGTTTTTAGTGCCTGTATGTTGGTTTCGCTTGTGTTGCTGATGCTGATGTGTTTTGATGCTTAAACTGATTTTCACTGTAAAAGGTGAGTCTTTATCTTTCAAAAACAAACAACTGCATATCTGTAAAGGACAAGTCATTGTGTGCTATTAGTTAACATCTTTTGATATCTCTACTCTCTGCTTTTATACACACTTGACTGAAACATGGACTTACATTCATGATAATCTATTAGATATAGACAAAGTAACAAGTGCCCAATTGGTAGTTTAAAGGCATCACTATGGCCTCCCATGGCAAATTTTAAGTTATTCTGTTATTTCAAAATGATTAAGGTAGATTCTGAAACTTAGACTCCAATTAGTCCCATTGATAAAATTGGGTATTTTAATGTATATTCTAGAATTTGGGTATGGCTTATTTCAGATTATCTTCTTGATTTAATTTCGATAATTGATACCAGTGATTTTATGGCATGAATGTAGTTCCCCGTACATGTATTCCTTCGATTTACTACTTTCTATGACACTAGTGCAGAATGGTGCATTCACGGCGCTGCATTCACGGCGGTTTTGAAAAACCGCCGTTACTGGGAGCTTCCGACGTCGTAACCATGTAGGCTGGGGAGGTTCCGATATCGGAAAGTCCTAGGGAGGCGCTTAAACAAGTATTAACGGCGGTTATTATAAAACCGCCGTGGTTTAGAAGTTCCGATTTCGTAACCCCAATCGAAACCCCAACTGAAACATCAACGGGAAGTTGTTACGATGTCTGAACCCTAAATGAAACGGTAACCTATTGCGATTCCGATATCGGAACGTTAACGTAAAGTCAAAATTTTTATACTAATCTTTATTAAATCTAAATTTTGTATTATTCTTTTTCTCTCTTATCCTCTCGCGTACCCAAATTGCCTTTTCTGGATCAACTTTCTTCATCTTCTTCTATATCTGGTCGGAATCCAGGTCGGTTGCTTATGCCGGGAGCTCTACAGCCTCGAACACATCATCCAGCCCAATGGCATGATGCCGAGGTATGAATTTCTCCGATGAATCGCCGCCGCCGCAATCTGTCCCGGGTAGATAGTCCAGGTAGAGTGTCGTCTACCTCCTTCTCGAGAGAGTTAGGGTTTACTGGGCTTGGAGCAGGTCTCGTATGGGAAACATTCCAGGATGTTTGGGCGGCTCTTTTTCCATTTGATTCTGAATGTGTGGAACAGACCTCAAATTTGGCAGATGTTTAGCATTCAAGATAAATCTCTCTTGCTTGCTCCGGTAATCCTTTCTTCAAATTCCCGAACCCAAAATATTCAACTTTGATGATAAGCCTCTTTTAATAATGTTTGATGCTTTAGATATTCTGTTGATGCTTTAGTTTAGATAAGTCTCTGCATTTCCCATTAGTGTATTTATGCCATGGATTTATTATCATTACTTGTAAAAAGATTCATTCTATAGAATGGTACACTCTAGTTTTCACTGATTCTAAAGATTTAGGCACTGTTACTTTTTTATTCTCCCACAACTTTGTAATTTTGGTTTTTAAAGTTTGAATTTAATTTGGTTTTTCAGACTTGAAGGCTTAAATGGAATTTCTAATGCATCTTTCCTAGTAAGAACAAACTACTGGTTATTATTAGCAAAATGTTTACAGTATATTGTATTTAGATTTTGTGATTGAGTGGAAATTTATTATTGATTTCGGGCTAAGTCGGCTTGTAGATATGGGTTTCAGTGGGGTATGTTTCTACTTTGATCTGTTTAACTTTTAGTCATATTTTAAGTGTATTAACATGATGGAATCTGTTTTTATCGATATGGAATTTTGATTTATTGTTTACCATCTCGTTAAGCATCATTTGGAATTCATTGAGCCTTTAACATCTTCCATGTTCTTTCAGTTTGTTTATTTAGTTTTGGTTTAACTTCACACAGATTGGGCTACGAAAGGGTTCACTTTCATTTGCTGAAGCCCGTGCTGCCGGATTCAATGAGGAGGATGGTACATTTGGAGATATTTGGGAGACCATATTCGTTACAGATTTAATACTGCTCTTGATTTCTGATGCAGCTCGGGTATTTAAATTTCTTTCATACTCTGCTTGTACACTCCATTGTCTATTAACCAATGAACCGATGATTTCTCTAGCCACACACATGGATTCTCATTTTTTCATCATATTTTGTATTATGTGCATTTTATCTGTTGGGTGTAGGCTTTGCTTGATAGTTTCCTTTGTCATTAGATTGCTTCAACTAGTAAATTTTTTTTAATCTTAACTAGTAATTGACATTTTAAATGTTTATTCTTTTCATAGTGGAACGGTTCCTCGTTGTAAGTGTGAGACACAATAGTGAATATAGTTTAGCTTCGGTTCTTGTTGAGTGTTGCTTCAGCTGAGAACTCAATAGTATATGTTTAAAAAGTTATAATAATGTAGTGAGTGAAAATTGACAAGTTATGGCAGAAAGTGTGTTTGAGTATATTAGTGTTTTTCCACTATATTCTAAACTTGTGAAATGGTACAATGATGTTGTTACATTTTAGCAACCTTTGTATACATGCAATTATGCTTTTCACACTGTATATCACTTCACTACATGATTGATACAAAGAAATCTTGGTTATCAATTGCAGGATTATAATTATTAAGTATGAAAAGGTTTTATAGAACATGAAGCCAAATGGTATCGTCGAGCTCTCCCATGGTTTCTTATGTGCAAGATGTAGATGGCAGAGCTATAGATGTTGCTCTGGGTGGTCCATTTCCCTCAGGTCACCTTTTACTATTGCCACTACACTGAGAGTGACATTTTTGGAGAGCCAGGTGAGACTGGCTCACTTTTGATATATCCTAGAAGCATATCAGAAACATCTAGTTCTCTATTTTCTCAATGAGATTTGTATAAGATCATCTTAATTAATCATTATGAGCAGATTGCCACTCATTCTGGTGTTATTTGATTGTTTGCCCTTTATTATTAAGTACAGATGTAGTTTGAATATTTCAAGAGACTCTTTTAGTTTGAGTTTGGGCGTTGAGTATAATTTGGCCGGCCAAATTTGGCCGGCATTTTTTTTTACTACTTCCTGGGGGGTTTACGATGTCGGAAACCCCGTAGTCTGGAGGGGTTCCGACGTCGGGAAACCCGTAGTCTGGAGGGATTCCGACGTCGGAACACCCGTAGCCTGGAGTAGTTCCGACGTCGGAACACCCGTAGCCTGGAGTAGTTCCGACGTCGGAAACTCCGTAGCCTGGAGGGGTTACGATATCGGAACCTGATAACCATCCACGGCGGTTTAAACCGCCGTAGCTGGTCATCGACCAGCCACGGCGCAGCCAACGACGGCGGTTAAAAACCGCCGTAAAAAGGCAAAAAAACCGTCGTTAATCACCTGTTTTTGCACTAGTGTGATCAAAAAAATTGTCCGCTGTTTATGTATAAGGCCTATCAATATCAAAATGGAGTCACAATTAGTAATATAGAGCTGGTAACTTTGTAAGAGCGGTATTGAAAAAGATAGTATTGAACCTGGGCACATTTTTGGTGCAATCTTTTGTTCCCCATCTGAGTTTATTTATGGCATGATGGTCTTCCGAAGCAATGTCCGTCCAGGCGAGTCTGTGCCACATTTACTGCAGTTCTGCTTCTATTATTGGTTTGCCTTGCCTACCATGGTGCTTGATTTTCTCCATTCCTTTCTTCCCTTTATTTAACAAATGTTGGCTTGCTTTTAAAGTTTTTATGTAATAAAGATATTTCATATTGAACCTATCCAAAGCATGTAATGAATGGCGTAATACAAGCTTGACAACAAGTTCGTTGTATGTTAAGTATTATGGCTTTATGATTTGCAGTCTGTCTCAATCTAATTGAATTTGATAGTCATTTGATGCCCTGAAAAGAACGCAATGGTCTTCATCACCCTGGCCTGTAGGGGAGATTGTCGGGTGTAACTCTGTATGTCTGGCCTAATCCACGCGGAGATCTATGGTGCAGACAGAGAGAGGTATGTTTGTTGAGTTTCTGTTGCTCATCCTGCCTTTTGCTTAAAATTCAAACTCATATTGTTCTCATGTTGCAGACAGGATTGGCCGAGCACATATATTGTAATTGTAAAGTAGTGAATATACAAATGGCTAAAGAGAGGCTAGCTTTAAGGGAGTGAAGTGAATTGTGATGCCCTTGATATGTATGTTGTGCAGCTTGAGGAGGTGTGTCTTCTGAAATTAGGTTTCTTGAGAATTAATATTACAATAGCAGCTCTATTATGGTAGTAAATTTAACTTTAAGTTTCCACTTGCAGGCAATCTTTGATGAACTTAATTATCTTGCTCTAACTAGAGGGGATTCTGAAAGGGTCATGCACAAGGTTGTTTCTCGTGTAAAAAATCTTTTCTTCTTTATTTCTTTTGATTGCTGAATATAGGTGATTAGACGAAAGAGTAATACAGATATATGAATAACATTTGCGTTTATCGTCGCCGCAAAGTAAGTAGCAAGTTCCTTTGTCTTACTGCTATGTATTTGATTGAGGTTTGATGATTTTATGTAGCTATCGATTTTTCTATTTGATGCTTTCTGCTTTCATGATTACCTACAAAAGCTTCCGGGTTAAGAAAAATCCTATTGAGTTTCTATGTGTATGTGTTAGATAGGAGATTTTAGGCGATCTAAGTGACCGGTATATAATATTCTACCATTGAGCTTCTATGAAAGTTTTATTGTTAAGATTGGAGTTTTTTGGTGATATTAGCTCTCTGTTCATGTGTACTGTTTGCTGTATCACCTGCTTAGTGATAAGTTAACTGCTGTTATTTGAATTAAGCTAAATTGTTTGTTTAATGGCTCTTAATGTTTCAGAGATACAGTCACATCAGCTAGCAGCTCAGAAATGGTTTCTAGGTGGAATTCCAGGCGAAACCGGGAGACTGGTCAACTTGGTGCATTTGGATCCCCAAGCCGTGGGTTCGGTAGTCCTATTCCGTCTGAACAAATTGGACAGCTCAGTGGCTCAATCTCTCCTGAGCTGTGGAATCTGAGCAATGGTGGTTAAAATGTGTACACACTATACAGGAACTATAAATATCCTCATCATCTGGTTTGGATGGCTCTGCTCAAATTTTCAGGTCTGATTTTGAACATCTATTTATGAAACATTCCACCTTATATGAATGCAAAACTTGCTGCAGTTTAGGTAACTTTGATGCATCATATAATTTTAATTTTTCAAGATATCAGTACTTTTCAGGGATATAGGGTGTGCATTAATTATGTTTTATTGTAGTGCTTAAAATCTAATAAATAGAGACCAGTAGCATTACATAAGCAAAACAACACTATGTGCTATCCCGAACATATACACATGAGATAACTAAAAATTTGCACAAGTTTATAAAATAATGGGTAGACTTTTGTAAAAAAAAAATTTGCAACAATAATATTTCATTTAGTGGCATAATCCCTGCTATATTTTTATAATACATGCACAACCTTAGTAGTTGTATTTGCAAAGAGATCTTGCTATAAGTGTTGTTGTCGCTGCAAGAAGCATGCACAGCTAAGCGATTTGGTGAAAAAAATGGTCAATTTTCCACAGTTATTTATTACTTTTTACTAAGTTACTTTACCATTGTGGGATTGTCTTTTCTGAATTACTTTCGATCTAAGCAGGATAATGATATTGGAGAACAAGCACTAGGAAAAAGGCTGGTTTCAGTTTTTCGAGGGAATAGAATGAAACATGGGCTAAAACCAAGGTTCAAATACGGTAAATTTTGGTGATAGTCTTTGGATATTGCCGCATCGTATAGATTTGAAGTCCTCGCCACAACACAATAGCAGCTAATAAAATATCTCTATATGCATTGCCTCACATTTCTGGCCGCGTCTTGGAAAATTTGTTCTTTGAAGGACTTCAACATTTTTGTTTTTAGATTATACATTTTTTGAAAGAAAGGTGTATCTGGTTCATTTCATGATAGTTTCTGTTCGAAAGTCAATTTTTCTGCACTGTCATTTTTTTAATCTGTATTGTGCCCTAGCAAGTTCACTCAAGGCAGTGATAAACTGATAATTGTATCGAAGTAATAAACTTTGATGATGTTTCTTATTACCATACTCAAATCACTGAAAAGGTACCATGCATTCTTTTTTGTTTTGTTTTCGATCTCTATCAAGAATTCCATTATTCTTCTGCAATTGAGCTTGATCATTTGATTCAATAGCTTTGCATCCTACCAGGTATCTGGAGAATTCAGCACGAATGGGGACCATTGAAGACACTAAAGGAATGGTGGCTGATCTAGAAGAACCATAATTTCTGTTATTTGTTAAAACCGCAATCCATTATTTGAATTATCAATGTATAGTTTTGGAGTGTATGGCTTTGATGTTGCTTCTGGTGAGAGGGAACTGAAAGTCATTGTTCTTCTCAAGCTGAAGGAGAAATCCAGAATATCTTGCTCCATGGCATGGCCTTATCCTTTTCATGCCTATGGCTTTCAAGGGTGGCATTAGCTTTTTGTGCTAATTAACTTTTAAGGAATTTCAGATACTACAATAGGTATTATACTTGAGATTTGAGATGTGTGGTCAAAACAATTTCTGGCCAATTAGAAACGCTATTTGTGCAGTTTAAATTGAGGTTGAGGGAGCGAAAAACCTATAGCTACTTTGGAAAGATATTTTGGACAATTCACATATTTATACATCTGAAATGTAAGGATATTTCTGATGGAAGTAGGGTCAAGCAACTGTAGATGCATGTAAATTCACTTTTGTAGATGATCTGCACTTTACAAACGGCTCAGATTTGGCCACGTCACAAAGTAACCCACTACCGAAGTAGATGTAGGCTCTCCCGGGAGGTGTATTAATTTTTTGACCAATTTGGAAAGGGGTATTTTTATCTTTTCGTTCTTATAAATGCATAAAAATCCAAAAAATCTCAAAACTTAAATATATTACACTAATATTAAATTAAATATTTTATCAAATACTTCGCGAAATGTGCGAAGAGGCCTTGAAGCATTATTACTAATTGGCATATTTGTGGTGCAAATATGTTTATTTTACCACACCAAGTAAAAAACACAATGCGTACAATATCTAAGACACTTGATAAATTGGAATAAGTTCAGATGAATCAAACCAGTGAATGAAGGGCAGAGATTCTTGTATTAGTCTAGAGGAATCACATCAAACTGATGATATATTGCCATAACAGATTCCTTATTCGATTCAGCTCAAGAAAGTTTGCCATAAAAGATCAAATACCTCTCAGAAGAATCATCATATGCTCTAGAGTATTGGAAACCATAACAAGTACGTATCATATCATCAAAGGACAGAAGAATCGGACAAGTATACTAAACCTTAAGAACATTAGCATATAAGATTATTGCGATGCAGATGCTTTATCTATTTCAAGCTTTGCAGAGCGAATCCAATAAGTTCATTCGGAGTCCAGCAAAGCATGGGTATTATGTCCAGTCATCTTATTTTATTCCAATACCAAACAAGAAAGCAAGATTCACAAAAGGCAGCCACACTGTGAACATTTGAAAATTTGCCTTTATTAAAATTAGTTTGTCTATATCATGTGATGGGCGCCATGGGAATTTTTTGATAAATATTGCCATGAATTACAAAGAAACATGATATATATTTAGTTATCCTTTTGAATATCTTTTTAATTTATTATTACCCGTATATGAACAGAAACTATAAAAATTGCATTTCAGTATATACACATGCAAACAACTTTGTATAAAATTGTTCAGACAAGGGACAATGGAACTTTGAACCAGAATATAACAAATTTGACCTAAGAAATTTACCAAGAATAAAATGAATATACTATAAACACTACAGAACAAGTTTTGCAGAAACAAAATTGGTGTATAAATTTACTAATACTTCAAATGGCATTTTGGTGATGATTCTGCTGAGCTCCATTTTCAGCCTTAAATCATCTGAGAATTCATCCTCCTCATTGACACAAAGCTACCAAATTCCCCCTAGAGAGTAGATTCGATGCTCGGGTCTGAATTCTCCACACTGCTGCTACAACACTGCTCTTTGTTCTGCTCTCTGATCACCGACTCGAAGCTGAAGAGCAGACTACAGATTCCACATCACATCTCCCATTCCCAGCCGATTCACGCTGAGTTCCGCCAAGCACTTCTACAAGGTCTCCCTGAACTTGTTCAAACAATAACCCTTCACCTCAAAAACAATGTCTGAATCCACAATCTTCTCCACCTCACCTCTACTGATACACTTCATGGCCCACTCCACCAAATTCACCTCTACTGATACACAATTTGTTGCAGATGCACATGTGGGGTCATGATTCGGAGTACATAAAAGGGCCAGAGTCCATAAGAGGGGCACAGCCAGCGGCAATGCTTCGGCTTCCATGCTACTGCTGCGCTCAAGGCTGCAAGAACAACGTCAACCATCCCAGAGCCAAGCCATTGAAGGACTTCAGGACCCTGCAAACTCACTTCAAGAGAAAGCACGGATCCAAGCCCTTCAACTGCCGGAAATTATGTGGCTAAACCTTCGCGGTTAAAGGCGATTGGAGGACACACGAGAAGAACTGCGTAAATTTGTGAATGGGTCTGCTCAGTTCCTCCTCGGAATCAGTTTCTTCTGATTTCTGAAAGCCAAATGACGAACATACCGGAATGGGGGAATCAGTTTATTGGAGATGCTCTTAGGATGCTTTTGGAATGGGGGAGTACAGTTTTTTTAAACTTATATTTTACTACGATTGCAGATGGCTAGATGGGACAAGATTCTATCTCTTCCTGTCCAGAATCCCCCGACCTTGGAGTTTTCTTCTCATGATCTTGTGTGGTCAATGGTGGAAGGTTGGCGTAAAAATATAGATAGGGGTAGCCTCATTCCATTTGCCAGGGTTGATGACTTTGTTAGGGGTGAATCTGCCAGTGGAGATTGCCCTACAAGATTCCATGTTGAGGCAAGGAGAAAGCGATCATCTAAGATGGCTTGCAAGCCTAAAGTTGATGGAATTCTTGAATATATTCTGTAAGTCCATGTAAACTATCCCAATCACTAAGCTTTCCTCTATTAACTTCTTGAATCGTGTCCTCCCCAGGATACAAACCATCTGCATTTGGTTTAGTGAAAATTTTAGGTACTGGTGACCATAGGAAGGGAGGAATTGTTCGGCCTAGCAGGAATACATATGTGCGAAAGACGAAGTCTGTTGGTAGACCAAACACAAATAGAGGGTGCACTTGTCGCTTCATTGTCAAGCGTTTAATTGCCGAACCCTCTGTTGCACTTATTATCTACAACCAAGCTAAACATATAGATAAGAGTGGATTGCCGTGTCATGGACCTCTTGATAAGAAGTCTGCTGGATCTCTGAGGATCTTCGACTTCGTGTCTTATCTCTCTTGTATGTTGGTGTTTCTGTAGAAACCATCATGCAAAGGCATAAAGAGTCTGTAGAGAGACGGGGAGGTCCCTGCAACCGTGATGACTTCTTAACACACAGATGTGTTCGCAGACGAGAGGAGAATTAGACGATCATCGTATGAACTGGACAGTGATGATGCAGTGAGCGTCAACATGTGGGTTGAAAGTCACCAGAGTTGGGTTTTCTTTTATGAGGATTTTTCTGATTCATTGGGTATTCAAACAGAGTGGCAGCTAGATATATTTATCTCCATCATGATATATTTATCTCCTTGCACTCTTTGTAGTTAAGTTATCTTACTCTGGCATGGATGGATTATATCCAGTATCCTGTTCAAAGTCTTGTTGTATTCAACTCTGAGAATAAGTCTATCCCAGTAGCATGGATAATAGCACCTAGGTTTGCAACTGGAGATGCATATAGATGGATGAGAGCTCTGTACAACAGAGTTCGGACAAAGGATCCTTCATGGAACATAGCTGGGTTTGTTGCAGATGATCCTTTGGCAGATATTCATTCTATCAGGTGAGGTTCTTATTTTCAACAGAGTTTCATATACGAGCTAGCAGTAATTATGTCATATATGTGAAATATGGCTAATATGATGTGTGAATTTGGTTATCAATATGTTCTGTTTATTTGTTTATCAATGTTTGGATATCTACTAGTTTAAGATAACAAGGAAGTGTGTGGTGGATAAGTAGCCGAGAGAAAGAAAATAAAAGGTAATGTAAATGGGTTGAGGATTAGTAGGAGAAAGAATGTAAGATCTGAAGACAAAGTTTGCATCCTTAACTGAGACTTGCCAATAAGAAAGTGTGACATTAAATGAAGACATTGGAGTATATATATATTTTTTAAATATATTGTGGCTTGCAGAATCTGTGTTAAAGCATTGATCATCATAAGAAGTACAGTAGATGTTAGATTCACTCTAACAGGACATTTGCTTGAAAGGGGTACTAGTAATGAAGTCTGAACAGTTGTAAAAGGTTCGTGCTAACTCTAATAAATTTCTTAGCAATAAGTTATAAATGGAGTTGAATGTAATCTTAACATGCTAAGATTACATTATTAACGCTCACAACTTAGCATGTTAAGATTACATTCACAAGTGCAGTAGAGGTTTTCATGTATGTAGGTTTGCTGTTTGCATAATCCTACAACTCTGCAGGCTGCTAAACTGCCAATTTTTCTCTTTAAACTTTCACAATAGAGTTTGTCCTACTAATTTTTCTTGGAAGATTACTTGTACAATTATGTGACCCAGTAACAAGCCACTGAACTTTTGTTGACTTTTTATCTCTTGGGTTACAAATGCAGATTGGCCAAGATGGTAAACTTAATTTGCTTAATTTCCAACCGTGTTATAATTTAACATTTAATTTGTTGGGTTGATTTATCTTGTGGTGGATGGCAGTTGAGCTAGTTTGTACATTAGTATTATATGTATTTGGAGTTTACAGTTACCCATATATTGATGACAAGTTTTTTAGGTTAATTGAAACTTGTAACCTATTAAGTTTTGAGCTACTTTTCTGGTGTTTCTATTGGTTCTGTTGGTATTTAAAGTCCTCTTTCTATCTTGCTCAGAGATGTCTTCCAATGCTCCATATTGATAAGCTTTTGGCGAGTTCGTCATACCTGGCATAAAAACTTGATGGAGAGGAGTTCAGATGTAAACTGGGTACCAAAGTGCATTCTTACTTCTGGCTGGATGAATATTCAGGAAAGAGTGATTTTGCACGATACTGGAAGGATGAATGGTATTGTGGCCAAACAGCTTGGAAGAAATCACTGGAGATCCCAGATTCTGATGTTATCAGGGAGAGCGCATGTGGAAGAATCGTTGACCAGGAAGATCCAGATGCCATTCACAGTGTATGGAATCCTGGTTCAGAATATGCATTATGTGACTGTGATTGGGCAAGTTCTGGAAACTTGTGTGAGCACATATTTAAAACCATCAGATTCTACCGTGATAAGAAATTTGCCGGCCCATCAATGAGTGGTCCAGTATCACCAGGCTTTGACTAAGATACTACACTACAATTCTTTGCCTCGTGATTATGCTGTCTCTTTAGCAGTCTGGGTGCAGATGCAACTAGATGCGCAAATCGGGCAGCATAGTAATTCACGGGCATCAAATTCTGTTATGGAAGAATCAGGTCAGCCGTCTACATCGAATCATGGTGCATTTGTTGTCAGTGAGAAATCCCTTCCAAATGATAATGCTGGTATACATAAACTATCAGCTTGTGTGGCAGATGAACAAAGCAATGCCTTGATTGAAAATAGAGAGTGAAAATGATAGCGCTGAGGTGGAGGTTTTTTCTTGTGCCGAAATGGAAATCGACATATAAATCATCTCCCACCTGGCATCAAGTCACTTCTTGTTGTGAGGGAATGCAGAAAACTGAAATCTAACCCAGTGAGGGAATTCGTGGTACAACAAAAGGGAAGAGGAGCTGGGTTGGGAACTTGAAATGATGGAATCATGGAACTCAGAATGATTGCTGATTGCGATTAACCCGGTTCTTCTGACCAAGAAGGGCACCCGTGCGGCGGTGCTGAAGATAAGGCAAACAAGCCTAAGTCCCCAAAGAAGGCTGATGTATAAGTTGTTTACAGTAAATTAGTTAAGTAGTCTATTAGATTCAGGCAGCTGATTGCTTGCTGTTTGGTAGTGTTGGAATTTGATGTCTGTAGAAATAGGAAAGAGTACAAATCTTATGGTTTTAACTTTTAACAGGGTTGAGATTATTTACCATTATATGTGGATTCTTCGTATATCTGTCTCATGTTCTAGGTTTCCTTTGTATTATATCCAGATTATGCTTCATACAAACTAAAAGTTTAGATAAAGGAAAGTAACTTGTCCACTTGCAATACTAAAAATGGCTTACAAAAGAATTTCAAACATTGTACACGGTACCGTTAGACAATCTAAAGAGTAATGTTAGACAAATCTAAAGACTACGATAGATTATACTTCTACAGAATGCATAACAATAACTCAGACAAATTAAAGATTATACTACTACACAATGCATAACAAAAACTCACACAATCTAAAGACAATCTACATTTGGACCATAACTTATGGAGTAGTATTTCAACCAACAACTTATAGTAATGGACCATAAAATTTCATTACTAAAGGTGAAATTTCATAAATTATGTTTAATTCTACTTTTAGTAAAATCTTCTTTCTTTATTCCATAATATAAACATTTTAGAAGTATTTTATCGTATTACTACTTAATTTGAACCAAATATCATAATATTTATTTATTTTATTAAATTACGTATTGTACTTTTACAATATTTATTTATTTTATTAAATTACGTATTGTACTTTTACAAATCATTTTTAAAGAACAAATAACGAATATAGTATATATAGTTTATTAAAGGGTTTATATTTTAATTGAGTAAGTGACAGGAATGAACTCAATAAACTGGAACGAAAGGTAAATTTACACAGACATGGAGTTTGGGATGAGAAAGAACGTAGAGATTGGGATGAGAGGAGAAAGTTACACTTGATCGGAATTACACTCTAGCTATCCGATGCCTTCTACATTTCCACTACCCAGTATATATCATCTACTCTAACTGAATCTGTTGCAACCGCCCCTGAACCTTCTACTTCCTCCAGCTAGCTGCCTTCCCCTTTGACTTCCTTATTTGACCCTCCAAGAAATTACCACTTTGCCCTTAGACCATTCCAAGCATCATGACAACTCCCTCTCCCTTAAAAACAACTTGTCCTCAAGTTGATCAAACTAAACAGTGAAAGAAGGATACTGATTTGAGATAAACTCAGCAGACTCCCAAGATGCATCTTCTAGGGGGTGATCATGCCACTGCACCAGCCATTGAACTTGCTGTAGTCCATCCACCAAGGCCATTCTCCTCTGCAGTACTTTCAGAGGTCTGAGAATAGGCACCTCAGGCATAAGATCAGCTGGAATGTTGTTGATTACAGCAGGAGGAGCTCCAATGTGTTTTTTAAGTACTGACACATGGAAAACAGGATGAATTTTGCTGCCCTGGGGCAGCTTGAGCTTATAGGCCACCTCCCCTATTCTCTGCTCAATCAGAAAAGGATCAAAATACTTAGCAGTTAACTTGGATACATCATTCCCCACCAAGGACAGCTGCTTGTACTTCTGGATCTTAAGATAGCACCACTCACCCACATGAAGCACTCTCTCTGATCTCTTTGCATCAGCAAAAAATTTCATTCTTACTTGAGCTTGCTGCAGATGCTTCTTCAACAGCTGTGAGACTTCATTTCTTTGCTGCAACATATTCTGGGCAGCAGGTATAACCATATCAGAAAACTCACCTAATGGCAGCTGAGGTGGTTTCACCCCATATAAAGCCTTATAAGGTGTCATCTGAGTGCTGGTGTGGAAGGAGGTGTTATACCACCACTCAGCCATGCTCAACCAATCATTCCAAGTTCCAGGCTTATCACAGCAAAAACATCTCAAGTAGTTTTCCAGCACTTGGTTTACCCTTTCTGTTTGTCCATCTGTCTGGGGATGATATGCTGTACTGTAATGCAGTTTAACTCCCAGCTTCTGTAATAACTCCCTCCAGAAATGACTTGTGAATATCTTGTCCCTGTCACTCACAATGCTCTCAGGTACTCCATGCAATTTGCACACTTCCTTGAGGTATACTTTAGTCACTTGAACAACTGTAAAAGGATGGTGTAGGGATATGAAGTGGCTATACTTGGTGAGCCTGTCTACTACCACCAAGATCACATCCATATCTTCAGAAAGGGCAGCTTCTCTATGAAATCCATAGATACCTGCTTCCAAGCCTGATCAGGAATAGGTAATGGTTGGAGTAATCCAGGGTTGCTGCAGTGCTCAGCCTTGTGCCTTTGGCAAACATTACATGTTGCAATGAAATCAATGATGTCCTTTCTCATGCCAGGCCATATAAAGATAGAAGAAATCCTTTTTGTTGTTGCATTTTGTCCAGAATGGCCTCCTAGTGGTGTATCATGCAAAGATTTGAGAAGTTCCTCCCTGATGTTGCCTGCACTCCCAATATAAAGCTTCCCATCCTTCCTAAGAATGCCCTTGTCAAAGCTCAGCCTCTGGCTTGGAGTTAAAGCTGCCTGAGCAATTAAGTCTTGAGCTGCTAAATCCCCTTCATAGCTGGAAGATATCTGTTGGATCCATTCAGGAATTAAAGAAGCAGAAGTCTGTATCTTAGCTAAGAGAAGTTCATCAGCAGAGCTGGCAGGTCCTGCAGCACTCAAGAATTCCTCAATCAGAGGCATCACTTGCCTGGCATCATCCTCAGTTCCATCCTCCTCAAGCTCATCCCATATCACAGCATGGAGTTTCAGATCATTACTGTTATCAACATCATCTTGAGTTTCAGTCTCCCCATGTCTTCTAGACAGTGCATCAGTAGCCATGTTCTCAGAACCCTGTTTGTATTGAATTTCAAAGTCCATTCCTAAGAGTTTAGTAATCCATTTATGCTGTAAGGCATTGGATAACCTCTGCTCAATCAAATATTTCAAACTTTGATGGTCAGTCTTGATGATGAAATGGATTCCCACTAGATAGTGTTTCCATTTGTCAACAGCCATCACTAGAGCTAACATCTCCTTTTCATAAGTAGACAACCCCATATTTCTGGGACAAAAAGATTTACTCAAGTAAGCAATAGGTCTGCTGTCTTGCATTAATACTGCTCCCATGCCCTTATCACTTGCATCAGTTTCAATCACAAATGATTTTGAGAAGTCTGGCATCTTTAACACAGGGGCTGAAGTCATTACCTTCTTCAAGGTCTCAAAAGCAGCTGTAGCCCCCTCAGTCCACTGAAATGCATCCTTTTTGAGCAAATTGTGTAATGGTTTGCAAATGGTACCATAGTTTGCAATAAATCTCCTGTAATACCCTGTTAGACCCAAGAAACCCCTCAGCTGTTTTATGTTTTGAGGAACTGGCCAGCTAATAATGCTATCTATTTTGTTTTGATCCATCTCAACACCTTCCCCAGATATCACATGGCCTAAATATTCCATCTTTGATTTAGCAAATTCACACTTGGACAATTTTGCAGATAGTTGATGAGCTCTCATAATTTCCAAGACCTCCCTTAGATGCAATACATGATCATCTAAACTGGTACTGTAAACCAAGATGTCATCAAAGAATACTAATACACTCTTCCTTAGCAACTTCTGGAAAATTTGGTTTATCAAACTTTGAAATGTAGCTGGGGCATTGGTTAAGCCAAAAGGCATTACCAGAAATTCAAAATGTCCATTATGTGTTTGAAATGCAGTCTTGTAAATGTCATTTTCATTGACTCTGATTTGATGGTAACCAGACCTCAAATCCAACTTTGTGAACCACAGTGAACCATACAACTCATCAAGAAGTTCATCTATAACAGGAATGGGAAAACTATCCTTCACTGTCTGCTCATTAATTTTCCTATAGTCTATACAAAGTCTCCAACTACCATCCTTCTTCTTGACTAATAGTACTGGAGATGAATATGGACTAGTGCTCCCCCTTATTATCTTGTTGTCCAGCATTTCCTCCACTTGTCTCTCTATTTCATCCTTCTGAGAGTGAGCATATATGTATGGTTTGCTTCTGAAAGCCTGGGCACCTGGTTTCAAAGGAATTCTATGATCAACATCCCTGTAGGGAGGAAGGGAGGTAGGAGCAATAAAGACATCAGGGAATTCAGAGAGGACCTGTTGAATTTTAGTGGGAGTGTCTGCATATCCTTCTTCTTTCTGTTTCTTTGCAGTGATTAAAGTATTGGTGGAAAACTGGTCCAGGTTGTCCCCACCTCCTTCACTTTCAGTAGTGTATGACACCATTTGGCTCCAATCAATCTCTCTACCTCTTTTCTTTCTGTAGGTGAATAATTCCTTAGCTTGAAATCCCTCCAACCTGTTGAAATTATCCACAGCCAAATTTCCCTTCAAAAACCACTGAGCACCCTTACTGCAGAAAGCCACATCCTGTGTATTGAAATCAAAACTCACAGGGCTAAACACCTTCATCCAATCAGTTCCCAAGATAACATCCAACTTCTTCCCCAGTGGTAACACCCTTACATCAAAAATGAAGCTGTGCCCTTGTACCTGTCATCCCATCCTTGGTATTATAGTAGCTCCCTTGATCTCAGCCCCATCAGCTACTGTCACTTTCCCTTTTTTGTTCTGATTTTCCCACACCACCTCTTGGATAAGAGCTACATCCATCACTTCAGTCAAATCCCCAGGTTTAAACTGCATTACTAAAGGCTTAAGATCTTCTTTCAAACCACTGACAAAACTAGAAACATAATAAGATTCAGAGAGCTTAGAATCTAAATTTTCCACCAAAGTTTTAAGCTCCTCAAAACCTTCTATGTATTCCTTCACTGTTGTTCTCTGGTACAACTTACTGAACTCAGCAACAATATCTCTGCCCCTAGTATCAGAAAATCGTTTAACCAGTGAAACACAGAAATCTTTCCATGACATTCCCACTGCCTTCTTACTGAGATACCACACTTCAGCCTTACTGTCTAGATAGAGCTCAATTATACTCATACGTTCAACATCATCAATTTTATTGAATCCAAAGTATTTCTCAGCCTTCCTGATCCACTCTATAGGGTTAGAACCAGAAAACACAGGCAACTCTAATTTCTCCACATTTCTATTCACAGATTGACCCCAAATAACAACCGGATTACCAACATGAGCTACTTCTTTAGACTTATTCATATTATCAGGTTGAACAGGCACATTTGTCTCGAAATTTGGGAGGAGCGGTACCTGATGCGGAGGAGTCTGGGTGAATATTAGAGGAAAACGATTTTCCATATATCCACCTGCACCCCGGGGTGGAACTGGTGGCAGCTCGGTGGTCCTGGCTCCCTGAGGCACTATCATTTCCTGAATCTTCTTGAGTAAGTCGTCCGAAGTCTCCTTGCTGCTCCGGTGAAATTCCTCGGTCATGCGTCGGTGCGAATCCTCCAATTTGCCCGACCACTCGAGATTCATTGCACTTAGCTTTTCTGCGAACGACGCCCCTTGCGTGCTCACACTCTGCGCCACCGTGTTCACATTCAGCGCCATCGCTTGGATTTCACGGCGTGCCTGCTCCAGCTCGCGTCGGTTCTCCGCCTGTTCGCGGCGGTGCTGCTCCAAATCTTCCCGGAGAGCTTCATAACTCTTGGTTCTTGTTCCTTCCGCCATAGATCTGCCGAGGATCTACAGCTCTGATACCAAATTGACAGGAATGAACTCAATAAACTGGAACGAAAGGTAAATTTACACAGACATGGAGTTTGGGATGAGAAAGAACGTAGAGATTGGGATGAGAGGAGAAAGTTACACTTGATCGGAATTACACTCTAGCTATCCGATGCCTTCTACATTTCCACTACCCAGTATATATCATCTACCAGATTCAGTTATGTAACTGAATCTGTTGCAACCGCCCCTGAACCTTCTACTTCCTCCAGCTAGCTGCCTTCCCCTTTGACTTCCTTATTTGACCCTCCAAGAAATTACCACTTTGCCCTTAGACCATTCCAAGCATCATGACAGTAAGGTGGGCCAAGAAATGATGTGGGCTAAGGCCTGGGAATTGTTGGGAAGCCCGTATCCATGCTCTGTATAGTTGGCTGCTAGTGGGGTCCACATTTTTGTAGTGCATGAATCCCACATCGAAACATGAGAAACCTATTCCTTTGCATATTATTTCGGGACGGTAGAATCATTTTGCCGAGGAAACTTGCTATAATAACAAGTAGAGGCGCTTGAACCGGAGCTGTGAACCTGCGTTGCTGCCTTGGACCGGACCGGACCTGCGTTGCCGTATTCCAGCGGAACCAGTTTTTTCGCCTAGTTAACTTTTGGTGGGGTCCGCATTTTTGTAGTTGCAGGAATCCCACATCGGTGGAAGATAATCCTCTTTATCTACATATTAGCTCGGGACTTTGGTATAATATTTGCCGAGGTAACTTGCTAGTATAACAAGTGGAGGCGCTTGAACCGGACTTGTGAACCTGCGTTGCCGTATTCCTGTGGACGTGTTTTTTCGCCTACCTGACTGTTGTTGGGTCCGAATTTTTGTAGTTGCAGGAATCCCACATCGGTGGATGAGAAACCACTTGATCTGCATATTACCTCGGGACTTTGGTTTCATGTTTGAGAAACCACTTGAACTGGAGCTATGAAGGCGTTCCGGTATTCAGGCGTACCTGTTTTTTGCCCTAGTTGACTGTTGGTGGGGCCTGTATTTTTGTTGCAGGAATCCCACATCGGTGGATGAGACTCTCTTTATTAGCATATTGACTGGTACATGTTGCTGGTGCTGGTAGGGTATTTAAATTAAATTAAAATTGTATAATTATGATGTACATAATTATGAAACTATATATTTAAAGAATGATTAATTGGTACACAACATATTGAAACTAATTCTAAAGAAAAATTATTTTTTATTTTTTTTAAAAAAATAAATCATTCATGTATGTGAATAGTGACAGGTGCTGGTGGGTGCTGGTAGGTGCTGGTGGGTGCTGGTAGGTGCTGGTGGTGCTGGTTTTGTGCGCTATTGGACAGGGCCTATATATGTAAGTATCACAGGCCGAGGCTCTTAAAAATTTGTTCCATACGTTTTTTGCTGGTGATCAAGTTCATCCATTTGCAAATCAGATTTATGATTTTCTTGAGAACCTTAATGTCCGTGTCACTGCAGCTGGTTATGTGCAAGACAGCCATAGCATTTGGAATGATATGGAGCCGAATGCCCTCATCCATAGCGAGAAGTATTGGCTATTGCATTTGAACTGATGAGTTTTCCTGATCCAATTCCCTTGCGCGTGATGAAGAATCTTCATGTCTGTAATGACTGCCATAACTGGATTAAATATGCATCCAAGGTTGCTAACCGCACCATCATGGTAAGGGATACATACAGGTTTCATCATTTCAAAGGTGGCTCATGTTCATGCAAAGATTACTGGTAGATTGATTCGATATTATTTCTGTGGTAAAGTGGCTTCTTTCCACTTTTCCTCAGTTGCCACACAACTCTAGACAAGAATCAAGCTTTGATCATCCAAAAAAACTACTAATAGAGTATCAGAGGAGTTGCTGGACTACAAGAGTCAATTGAAAGAGTCTGTCCTACAGTTGGACCATCTAAACATGGTTTGCGAAGAGTTGCGAGTTCACCAGATACATGGTATGAACATGTTGCTGAAGAATTGAAGATAGTGAAATTGGAGAGGGAAGTGAAGGTAACTAAAATGATTGAGGAACTTGCAAAGACTTACAAGGTGAAATGGCAGAGCTGCTAGTAAAGAAAGATGATGAACTGAAGAAAATGAGAGAGGAAAAGGAGAAATCACTTGCTGAAATGACTGAAAAGCTAGCATATTCTTTGTAGCAGCAGTAACTTATCTAGTTCTTCCTTGTACATTTGAGATAACATCGTGTGTCAACTGTCAAGAGTGTCTGAATTTTGGTTGAGTAATGTAAATACGATGTTGAAGTAGAGTATACTATGTCCAAGTGTATTATGAAATTGATTAAAGCATCAATGAAAACTTTATTCTTAATATTTTCTGACATCTGAACAGTGTGATTATGGATTGCTGATAGTATCTTAGTTGTACTTCGTACTTAACATATGTATGGGTGGGAAAATTTGTTTGACTACTTTGTGTCATCATAAGTCTTACAGTAGATACTGAGAATGCATTAGTATTGGCTTCAAATTCTTGTTGTTGCAGTGATAGATACTGTCTTTGTTCATTGTCACCTTTTTTTGTTTGTTTTCTGTGTGGCCCATTAAGTTGCTCTCTGAAAGACTTACAAAAGTTCCTGTTACTACATTCATTTTTACACATAGGTTTAATCTTAATGACTATTGAAACAAATGGAAAAGTTGTTGTCTTCCATTTTCCCTTCTCTTCCCTGGGTTATTCCTACCAATACATATGCTGCAATGACAAACAACAGTCAAGACATACAATTCAACGTTAAAACATGTGATTATGAAATTCATGTGATTTCTTGGATGGAAATTTGCCTCTGGTGAAAAATATAGAAAGGGATCATGCTGATAATTTCTTCTTTTGCTGATGACCTGGAATTCATTAACATGAAGAAGAAATCAAGTTTTCAGTTACATAAAAAATGACTCTTGTGCTAAATATTTCAAGGTACTTTTATGACGTGTGCTTGGTCTCTTGGAAATCCGAGTTAATTGGCAGTTGGCTAATGATATATTGAGATTGTTTCTCTTTCATGCTCAGTATTGGGGCACATCTAAGTTTGTTTGAAGGGTTTGATGGAGATGCTCTTTGCAGTGTTTATTTCTGTAGGAACTATATTGACAGTAATTTGTGGTAAATAAAATTACAGAATATAAATTACAGAAAATACATGAATAATAAAATACTAGTTATATTATTTATATTAATCATGCAAAACATGCCAAGAGTTACAAATAATTATGCATACAACATATTAAATATCCTAGACACAAAAGCATAGATCATTATGGAGTCGAGCTACTCTCCGCCCTTGAAACTTATGAGGCCAACAAATGACACCAAAGTCCCATAGGATAAAACCATAAGGTAACATACAAAGTTACCTGGATTTCGTAGAGCCGATCTTCAATCACAATGACTTGACTCTCAACTCACTCATCACCAATGAAAACACCAACTCTCTCAATTTAATATGTCTCACTATATTAATTCTACGAGTTCAAAAAAGTGTGTTCTCTATTGACTGATGGCTCTATATATATACTCCTAAATCCTATGAATTAGGAAACATAATTTTCAGCTGGAAAGATTCTCAATCCAATACGCATATGGATTCTCTCACAAAATAAGGTAAACTGTGTTTTAATTATAGCATAAGAACTTTCCCAAATAATGAAAGTCTTATCTTTATGGAATAACACAAAGTAATTTCCATAAACCAAAAGAATGTACTCCAAGTAATTCTTCAATTAAAACACATTCCGGGCTTTTCTAGAATGTTCAACATATGAACTTCATAAACAATAGAAATCCTATTTTGGGTAAATTTCTTTAACCAAAACTTTCTATATCTCATTCATCTCCGAATGATAAGCCCCAAAAGATTCTCATCCCATAAAACTATATTTTAAGGATAGATTATTTCACTACAACACTTTCGTGTTTCAACTGATTGTGGAAATCTCTCTTATCTATACAACATACTTAGAATAAGAGATGACCAGATTTCCCAATATCAAGTAACCATTTATCCCAGCAATTACAACAACAGATAGAAGTAATATCCATGCCATCAAGGATTTGGTTAACCATTCACATCAGGGATTTCGATTTACTATCCCTTATGGCGCAGATTTCCCATCTCGTAGGGTAAAATGTGAGTTAGCAAACTCTACACAAAATACTGCCCATTTCCAAGTCAGTTCAGTACAACAGTACTTGACTACACTCGAGTGACTATCTCAATTCACATATAAATTGATATCTCAGCTCAAGTCTGAGTTACGCCGTCTCGCGATGAGTTCACGTTTTACACTCTTGACCCAAACATGGTCCCATTCGAGTCTCATTCTTGCTCGAATACATTTCCCTTTATGCTAAACTCAATCGAATTCAAGTCTTAGTATGGGATTCTGCCTTATCGGCTCAATTTAGAGTGTTTCACGTACTTTTCCAAGTACTTAGTGATATCTTTCTACCTTGTCAAAATTCATCTATTGCTGAATTTTAAGGTTTCCGGTTCCCCCACATTGGACCGATATCATTATCATCTCCACACGTATAGTTCCTCGGAACTTTGTGTCTTGGAGTTCCTAGACCATATGTCTACAGATTAGATAATCTTAGAATTTTCAGTTCTTTCTGACCGAAATTCTAGACTTACCAAAGTCTCGAAATCCCTATCTCAGAATACAAAATTCTAGATTTGACCATATTGTCTTGGGATTCTCAAATCTCAGATTATTCAGGTTTCTCAACCAATCTGACGATTTATCAAATTCTTCAATTATGAGTAATTAGAATTTTAACCTCAGAATTCTTAGGTCTCTCAACCATAATTCAGACGATTATTTAATTCTTCGATTACAAATAATCAGAATTTCAGCATAGTTACGAAAACTCATGCTTTCAGGGTTTCTCGTTATGGTTCTTAAAACCAATACCCTTGACATAGTAAAATTACTCATGTCATCTCGTTCGTATTTTATAGATTATACACAATAATCAAAATATCGAACACAGAGCCGTATGCTCATCTCATGCAATACACAATTGCCAAGGTCTTACGAAGCTTGCTGTGAATTCATGACAATTGCACACAGCACATTGCCAAATCCATCACATAGCATAGCTTCTGCCACCAGTTCTTGGTGATTGCACACAGCAACCCAACCACAAAACCGTAGTCATAGAATCGCCAACATATCATAACTCATAAACTTGCAAGTATAATAAGCCAGATAATATAAACAAATTATAATATCACATACAATTATACATTGTCAACTCAAGTTCATAATATGCATTTAATCAATCCAATTTAGATTCCATCATCTACCTCTATCACCCGAACTAACCACATACACTCACATAATTAAATTGCATGGAGGTGATAAAATGGATCAATTTCATACTGTGACATGCATAATCTATATTTCATATTTAATTAATACAGACATACAAATTAATGTAACTTTGCATGCAACCAATGAAGCATATATATTCACGTAATCACATTGCCATTCAAAAATCATGCATCATTACGTACGTAATCAATAATTTCATGGCAATTTCCAGACCAATTTCAACATATGCAAATTGATCAATTTAACATGTGAATTTCTCAATCTATTTTAATTAGATTTTCAACTTACTAATTCGAGCTAAATGACAAACAATTAGCATCCAGAATCAAAAGTTTATCACATAATTATCCATGCATTCATGCGTCCATCAAAATTAATACTAGAACCACATATTAATTCTCATATTGTTTAATGACATGATCAATTAAAATTAGTTAACTAATTTCCCATGATCATCAAAACCCTTTATATGGACACGTGAAATCAGAAACAAGGTTCATTTAGCATGCAATTACATGATATCAAACTCAATTAAATAGTAAGTTGCATCTGCTATTAATATCACTAAATCCAGCATGCCAATTATTAACACGTTTGCATCAATTTAATATTCATGCATAATTCAGTTTCTCATGCAAACAATTAAAGTTGATCATTCTTGCAAACACATAATATTCATGCATATTTATGAATATTTTAATAGCCAAATAAATATGGTTCTCAAATCAAACCCATCCAAACTAAATCGAATACCACAACTAATTCAATTTATTGGGTTTGATCCTCTAACCTTTCGTTTAAAAGTCGAGACCATATATATCTCTGACTGATCAACACCATCTCCTCCACGATGCTCATTGATCCTCGTAATTGATATTTGTACATGCCAAGAAAAACTCGGCAAACCATTAGAAAAACTTCACATGAGTTTTTCGGATTTAAGTTCACAAAGAACAATTTCCGAAAAACCCTAAATCAAATAACACACATAAAAATCATGCTCATATAAATATATAATATAAGCACATAATTAATCATGCACCCCTACTTTTGGTTTATTCAATATAATAACCTTAGCATGCATAATTTATAACTCACGTAGCATGTAGTATTCGTAATTCTAATCACATTAAATTTCCAAAAACCACAATAATATTTCCGTAAAATATTCTATAATTTTCTGAAAAATTACACATCAATATCCGCCCTTTAAAAGTTTCATAAGTTTCAAGACTGTAGGAACTATATTGACAGTAATTTGTGGTAAATAAAATTACAGAATATAAATTACAGAAAATACATGAATAATAAAATACTAGTTATATTATTTATATTAATCATGCAAAACATGCCAAGAGTTACAAATAATTATGCATACAACATATTAAATATCCTAGACACAAAAGCATAGATCATTATGGAGTCGAGCTACTCTCCGCCCTTGAAACTTATGAGGCCAACAAATGACACCAAAGTCCCATAGGATAAAACCATAAGGTAACATACAAAGTTACCTGGATTTCGTAGAGCCGATCTTCAATCACAATGACTTGACTCTCAACTCACTCATCACCAATGAAAACACCAACTCTCTCAATTTAATATGTCTCACTATATTAATTCTACGAGTTCAAAAAAGTGTGTTCTCTATTGACTGATGGCTCTATATATATACTCCTAAATCCTATGAATTAGGAAACATAATTTTCAGCTGGAAAGATTCTCAATCCAATACGCATATGGATTCTCTCACAAAATAAGGTAAACTGTGTTTTAATTATAGCATAAGAACTTTCCCAAATAATGAAAGTCTTATCTTTATGGAATAACACAAAGTAATTTCCATAAACCAAAAGAATGTACTCCAAGTAATTCTTCAATTAAAACACATTCCGGGCTTTTCTAGAATGTTCAACATATGAACTTCATAAACAATAGAAATCCTATTTTGGGTAAATTTCTTTAACCAAAACTTTCTATATCTCATTCATCTCCGAATGATAAGCCCCAAAAGTTACCATACTGTAACTTTCAATTTACCTTAAATAAATCATTTTCCAACAATTTCTACTGTGATGTTGTTTGTAAATGCTGTTGCAAATTCATTCTCTTTCATAAGCTCCCATTTTTAATGTCTTGCATTGTCGGTTCTGCTCATGCTTTTGTCCTCAGGACATACAAAATGAGTACTTTCTTGGTCCAGTTTCTATCCCTGAGGAAATAATTGGTGAGGCAGATTCCGAGACTACTGAGCCTGTAAAGATTGTTCTTGGCCGAGAAGCCTGGAGTTGGTTGAAAGGAATGCTCTGATCATCAGCATCCTAACCAGAAGCAAACAAGGTCACTTGCTTGAAAATTCCATTACAAATCAGAGGCTTCATAGAGATTTTGGCTTAGGCTTAATTTTAGCTTCTAGGCAAATTAGTTCATCCTACGAATGGATGATATTCATGTAAAATTGTATTCTTATCAATAGCAAACAATAACTGTGTTGAATACGTATCCAAGCCAATCTCAAGTTACCGTAATCTGATAGCTAAAATCTCACTACATCTAAACACACCTAACTTATCTTCTTCGTTTTGATTGCCTA
Source organism: Cruciata laevipes (assembly GCA_963678965.1). Lineage (NCBI taxonomy): Eukaryota > Viridiplantae > Streptophyta > Magnoliopsida > Gentianales > Rubiaceae > Cruciata > Cruciata laevipes. The sequence continues at coordinate 19,290,179 of OY787634.1, read as the reverse complement.
AAATGACTGAACTCCATTTGGAATGGTACGGAATGGCAGAAGAAATCAAGTGAATAAATGATAAGAAGAAGAATTCAAGTGAAGAAATGAACTTATTTTTTGGTTTTGGGCAACCAATGGTTGAATTCACAAAGTATAAACTACAACTTTACATGTACTAAGTAATTACAGGGGTTCAAGAGCAAGACTACAAAAATGTGATGATATGCTCAGAAAATCTCTTGCCCCATTGACAGTAGTTCCTCTAACCATTGATCCTCTGAGGCAATTTGATCTAGAAAAGTCGAAGAACAACTTGGAACCCAACTTTGTTGAGCTCGGAACCACTCGCTTGGAACTTGCTCTTCTTGACATTGTTCAACTCCAAGCATGTCAGGAACATAAACAGAAGCCGAATAAAAACTGTCAACTTGCTCTTGTTCAAGAACAGGGATGCTCATGATGTGTTCAGCAGGATCATAAACAAGGATGCTCTCCTCTTTTACATCTACCAGACCCGAAAACTCATCAACATCGATCGGTTCAGAACTGAGCTCTTCGACCTCCTCTTTTACATCAACCTCATCATCATCCATCTGTCCAGAGGTGGATGATTCCTCCTCATCATCCTCATCGTATGCAACTTCTGAACAAGAACTCGACTCCGGGGTCTCCTCACGTCGGCTTCTCTTGGCAGCCCGGAGGACATCACCACCTTGGCGGGGGCGCTTGCTACCGCGTTTGACCCGACAACCTTTACTCAGGTGTTTCATCACCCTACAAACAACATAGTCCGAGGGTTTGGATAAGTGTAGCTCGTTCATGTAGTAGTGGCTCTTGCCCTCCTCCGCACCATCGCCGCCGGAATACTCATAGGTCAGCGTCCTCCAGTGCCCCACCTCCTGCCCACCGACATAAACCGGCTTCTTCTTACTTTTGTCCAGCCAAAGTCCGTCACCGGCCGTTCTCGAGAAATTCTTCTTCCCGATCCGCTTCAGCTTCGTGACCACATATTTTTCCCTGACCTTTTTCTGGAGATCGTAGGTTTCGTGGAGCTCCAATATCTCGTGGTCACCGGAGAAAATTCTCCACGGTTCCTTACCCGGACCATACATACCCATCTCAGCTAGGGCTCCGGGGACTTCCGTGGTGGCGGAGAGATCGAATTTCTTCCCTTTCCTCTTCCAATCGAGAATGGATACCAAGAACTCTTCGCGGGGGCGGAATCGCCGTCCAACCCGTATGGAAGTCATAATTCAATTGAAACTCAAAAATTTCAGAGAAGTAGAAAGCTAGGGTTTTGAAATGGGGAAAATTAAGGCCGCGAGATCAGGGATCGAGAATTAAGCTAGAGCTTCGAATTGCGAAGAAGAAAACAGAGAGAAATGAGAAGATGATGATTCGGGATCGCAGGGAAGAGAGAGAAATGAGGGAATTAGAAAACTGGTACTATGATCGGAGGAACGATGAATTGGGGGAAAATTAAGGCCGCCGATACTATTTATAGGCAAACCCTAACTGGATGTGTCCGTTGAGTCGGTGACTCAGCAGTTAACCAATTCTGTTGGGCCTTATGGGCTTTCATTTTCCGGAGCTGACCTAGTCTCGGAACCACCTACTTGTTTTCTAGCCTATTTTCTCCTTAACTAAATAAAATCAAAATCAATTTAAATCAATCAGTGTATGTATTTAACCAATGAATTAAATTTAAAATTTTCAAAAAAAAAAGAAAATGAATTAAGTTTAAATAATTTTTCGAATGTATTAAATTAAAATTTTCAAAAAAATGAATTAAATTTAAATAATTTTTGAGATCACTCCCAAAAACATGCATTTGTTTAGTATAAATAGAAGTTTTAGTCTGAAATGTTTAGTTCAGTGTAGCTTTCATACAATCCATGAAATTTTGGATTTTCTGTAAACTTACCATTACTTGTTTATATATACTGAATATATGCCGGAGATATTAACTACACTTTGCATTCAGATTATGTATCCTTTTCCTTTGGTTTCATGAGAGTTATAAATTGAGAATGATGATACATTACCCCTCTATGTCTTTGGTTAATTATCTTAGGGTTTTATATGCATTGTTTGTTTTGTTATATATTTGACTGTGTTGTAAATCAGCATTATATAAAACTCATATATATTCAGCAGTGAAAAGCAATAACTACAGTAGTTAGGATAGATATTGTACCGAGTCTGTCAAGCTCGGGTACATTTTTTAGTGAATCCAAACGACACAATGGAACTTGTTATGAAATTGTTATGAAAGACTGGGAGAACAAAGAACGCATTATATAGCAAGTAAAATTTTATCAGATGTATTGTGCTTAGTAAGTTTAGTGCTTTTGCTTACCATTATAAGTTCAGTATCCCATCACATTCTCGCTCCCAAATTGCATGTACCAATTCCCTCTTCCAGATCCTGCAAACACCAATTCCATATCAATGCAGCTGAGCTCATAAGTTATGGACATGGTTCCTTGGAGCACTTCCAAACAAACATCACATGAGGTATTATATACTTACAGCCAAACACTCACTTTTACTGCATCATTATTCATCATCATGTATCCACTTTTTCAGAGAGGAGAGGAGAGGAAAAGCTTTTGATAAAAAATTGCAGAAAAAGGTTTATAAAAGGTTTACTGATGTCATACTGAGAATTCCCAAAGCCAGACTAATCATACTGCACAGAAGAAACTTTATAAAACTATTATTATCTGAACTGATTAAGTGCAATAGAAAGTAATATCATCTCACAGAGGAAAGAGCTTGAGAACCATATACCCAATGTCATAAACTCAATGGAAACTCAATGTGCTAAAAAATCAAACTCCTTAGGAATATAACCATTACAGTCAATATGACAAGTAACCTCACCACAAATAAAGTTTTAGTCATCCATAGTCAGGGTAAGTCATCCATTCAATTAGAAATTAGAAAAGATGAATGACTACTACAAAGTACGTTACGGCATTTGGTCCAAAATCCATACCATAATCCAACCATTCACCATCAAGAACAGCACAATTAACCACTCAAACTAGTAGCACTGCACTGCTATCTATACAGAATGCAGAGATATTGTTCTAAGAGGCATTTCCTCAAACACCTAGGACACGTAACAGAGTTGGTGAAAATCATTATCAATAAGACATGAGCATAGAAGCAGCAGATGTTTGAATTCGTAGCAGGCAGCATAAATGAAACCAATAGAATGGAAGCAAGGCATCAAAATTACGAGCCAAGAAATTATGTGTACAGGAAAGTGAGCATGAATGAAGCGATGAATGTTCTCAATCTCATTGTTTTGTTGATCAAATAACTTACTTGTTCTGTTGCTATTCGAATTAAAGATACTTGTTTTGTTTCTCATTTAAAATTTAATATAAATATATTAAAAATAATTAACTAATACAAATTCGGAAGCTGACCAAAAGCTGACCAAAAGGACATATTCTAGTTCGATTATTCAGACAGCGCCGAGGTTTTGAAGTAGAGAGCAATGCTAAGCTTAAGCAACAACTTCCCTTCCACAGCAGTTGTCTCTCACTCAAAACCCGATTCCACGCCTCTAACACCTTCATCTTCTTCCTCGTTCAATCCTCAGAGAAGAACATCTTCTAGTTCTGCTTGCGGTTTCCAAATGCTGAGGTGGCCGCGCCGCTCACTAATCGTTGATTCGAGTACTCCTTCCACCAGGTACCAGCCCCTTTTGCCTAGTGTTTTTGAATGTTACATACTCCGCCCACTAAGTGTTTGAGTTTTTGCTTGTGTTTCGAGTGTACAAATGAGACACTTTTTTTTGGTTAAATTCAACTTTCTTGAGCTTTGTGTAGCTGTAGGAGGATTGTATTTGCACTTTTGCAGAAATATGGAAACGTAGTTTTGAATATTTGGTGAAAATGGCTTTGTTTTTGGGTTAGGATTTTCAATTCTAGCTGGTTCCGAGGCTTCTTTTTGTGATGTTATGAGTGGGTTGGTATAGGGAGCATGATAGACTGGGTCACGGGCCTTCGGAGATGGTTGTTGGTGTTTTGGGAGGAGGTCAATTGGGTCGTATGCTCTGTCAAGCAGCATCCAAGTTGGCAGTCAAGGTTGCTATTTTAGATCCCATGGAGAATAGTCCTGCTAGCTCTTTATCTCACTACCATATGGTGGGAAGCTATGAGGATAGTGCCACAGTTCAAGAATTCGCTAAAAGGTGAAGAAACAAAAGCTTCTGTTTGCGGTTGGTTGTTTTTGTTTTTTCTGAACTAACTCTTTTACATAGTTAGGTGTGGAGTATTAACAGTAAAAATTGAGCATGTTGATGCGGAAACTCTAGAGAAGCTTGAACAACAAGGTGTTGATTGCCAGCCAAAAGCCTCCACTATTAAAATCATTCAGGTCTGTCCCTTTTCTTTTCCAACTCAATATGTCATTGCATCCTTGCTGCTTGCCAAAGTGTAAAGAAGATATACATGATAATTTTATCAGTATATGACAATTGCCATTCATAACGAGCTTTCTGCTTGTCTATTTCTGTTCATATTGATAAGACCAGCTTTTTAATTCTTTTACCATCCATACATTATTAAACTAGTATTATTTTACTCTGGTTACCGTCGACATGTTTTATTCACCAAGTTTTCCTCTTTGATCAAAGTGACTTTACTTTCTTGCATTTTCTACAGAGGACAAGTTTCTTCTATCTGCTCTTTATTGTGGCTGTATGTGGATGTCCTTAGATGATTGGTATTCACATTGTGTGATCCTTGCTGAACCTAACCATGAATTTTACAGGATAAGTATCTTCAAAAAGTCCATTTTTCCCAGCATGCCATTCCTCTCCCAGAGTTTATGCAGGTCAGTACAAAAATGAACTTCTATTTCACTTTTGACTATCTTTCTAGTACTATTGTGAATTGTTGGTTTAATGCCTTGCTATTTGATAATTTATGGTAAAACAGGTAGATGACTTTGATGGTGCTAAGAGAGCCGGTGAACTTTTTGGCTACCCACTTATGATAAAGAGCAGAAAGCTGGCTTACGACGGGCGAGGGAATGCTGTGGCTAAAAATGAACACGAATTATCTTTGGCAGTGAATGGTAACAACTTTTTTTCTTATGGTGTGACGCCATCATTATCTTATTTTCTTATCTTCTTGATTGACCTGTGTGGTATGATTAATTCACAGTAAACCACAAGTTCATGAATATTTATCCAGATACTATTATATTATTCATCAACAATTCACCAAGGCCTAATTGCTATTTGGTTGTATTTAAACCTATCTGGTTTAGAATTAAACCTGAAAATTAAAAGTATTGGTGATTTTAACATCCTAGATAACTAAGGAAAGTCCAATTTAAAACGGGAGAAGTCTTACCTCATTCTTCTTTTCTCATAAGTTCTTATTGTTCCCTTTCTCTTTCTTTCTCCTCATTTAGATAAATTTGGTGGACTATTTTCTATACTTACCTACACTCCATAATATTTCCAGCTCTTGGAGGATATGATCATGGTTTGTATGCGGAGAAATGGGCACCCTTCATAAAGGTGAGCATCTTCATACATATTAACAATTATGCAAACTAGTGTGTTTCCACACAGAATTGATGTTCAACCAATTCCGGAGCTGTCTGTAATTGTGGCAAGGGGGAGAGACAATTCTATTATCTGTTATCCCGTGGTTGAAACTATCCACAAGTAAGATGTTTTATTCATTGTTTTCATGATTCTGTCTTTCTAGTTTGACACTCTATGCTTTTAAACTAAACTAAGGTGCATTTCAGGGAAAATATTTGTCACATTGTCAAGTCACCTGCCAATGTGTCATGGAATATTAAGAATCATGCAACTGATGTTGCAAGCCGGACAGTTAGATCATTGGATGGAGCTGGTGTATTTGCAGTTGAGATGTTCTTGACAGAGGATGGCCAGGTGGAATGATTAATTTTGTCTGGATGCATTTGTAATGATATATTGATCATTGGCTTTCAATCTCTCAGATCTTAGTGAATGAGGTGGCTCCCAGGCCCCATAACAGTGGTCATCAAACTATTGAGTCTTGCTTCACTTCACAATATGAGCAGCATTTACGCGCTGTTATAGGTCTTCCCCTGGGAGACCCATCGATGAAAACAAATGCTGCTATCATGTATAATATACTTGGAGAAGATGAGGTAAATGACATTCTTCCGTCCTTGTTTTTACATGTACTTTGAATCATTACCAGATTATATTTTAAAAGCAAATAGTTTCTAACTAATTTTGTTGTTTCCCGTTTGGCCTATATGTTTGTTTTCATTGCGCAATTTTTGGTTATGCATCATCCGAGATTTTCCAATCAACTGCATTGCCCACTTGCTTAAATGTTCATGATTACAGTTAACTAGTGACCCATACACCCAAAAATTGTTGATTGCGTGAAAGACAATATTGGTCATTATTTAGCCTATGTTCATTTTATGGGTGTATAATCATATGACACCAAAATGTTGACTCTGATGTTTAGAGCACTTGGCCTCTTTACCTGGACACAAAAACTTTTTGAGATTAAGTAAAAGCGTGATATACATTCATGTTGATTATCATGATGGGTTCATGCTTTTGATACATAGTTCGGATATACTAGAATTTTGTATATTAGAATTTCTCCATACTCATGATAGTTCACCTTTGATTCCTATAAGCAGGGCAAAGCAGGTTTCCATTTGGCTCATCAACTAATTGGGAGGGCCTTATGTACTCCAGGGGCTTCTGTTCATTGGTATGACAAACCAGGTTAGTTTGGTTAAAGCCTTCCTACCATATCTGACTTGTACTCCTACACTTGCTGATAGATTTCTTGATGGCATCTCATAAGCTTAATTTACTTTCACAGAAATGAAAAAACAGCGAAAAATGGGTCATGTAACGTTAGTTGGCCCATCTATGGGTGTTCTGGAAGCACGGTTGGAGTCACTTTTAAGTGAAGAGACTATGGCTGGTGAGAGTAGCTATAAAAGTTACTATGAATTCATGTGTTGTGTCTGTCAAAGTATTATATGATAAAGTGAAGCTGTTTGCTTAATTACTCCTACATTAATTTGTTTAATTAGATGGTTTTATTTTGGATGTAGTACTTTACCATTCTTATTTTGAAGTCGAGGTTTCGAAAAACTATATAACAGAGCAACTCTGTAGAGCCATGGGGCCTGCTGATTTGCTGATGGTTTGATACAAATTTAATTCTGTATTTTTTATGCAGCAACTCCACGTGTAGGTATCATCATGGGTTCTGATTCAGATCTTCCTGTTATGAAAGAAGCGGCAAAGATTTTGCAAGAGTTTGATGTACCAGCAGAGGTTTGATTTCCGGAATTTTATGTGCACATATTAGTTGAACAGGTACAGTAGCTAGAAATAATATCGGTAAATAATCATTAACTTCTTGCAGGTGAGGATAGTTTCAGCTCATCGGACCCCTCAATTAATGTTTGATTATGCACTTTCTGCTCATGAGCGGGGTGTTCAACTCATTATTGCTGGAGCTGGTGGTGCAGCTCACTTGCCAGGTGAGCCATGTTTGAACTTGCAAGAGAAATGATTATAGACGAATAAATAATGAATCCAACAAAATGTCATCACAGTTCATGCAAATTATGAAGTCTTTTGCACTCTTTTCTTAAGGCTGTTATTTACAGTGGTAAAAATAAAGACAACTGTAAATTCTTGATTCCTTGTGCTCCTATAGGTATGGTGGCTGCATTGACGCCTTTACCAGTCATTGGTGTCCCAGTACGTGCCTCCACCCTAGATGGATTGGACTCTCTTTTGTCGATAGTTCAGGTAAGCTTAATGGATGTTCAGCAATTCCTCCCTTAAGATGCATAAAATTAGATATTTTATTAATTGGAAGTTAAAACTTGCTGAATTCTGCTCAAGTTCTAGATGTGAAGTTTTTTTAATAGTTCACTGAGAAACTCAAATTGAATGATCAATTGAAAAATTATTCTGCTGATTTTTCAGAAGTATGGGTATGACATAACATGAGAAGTGGGTATCACAGGGAACATTGTTTTGCTTACATAGTATAAGGAATATGCCATATGGATCAGATCTCAATGAGATTCATTTCACTGTTTGTATTGTTTCCGATGAAGTCAGTATATGCACTTAATGTTTAAATGGGTGAATGTGTAGTTGGTGTGTTTAATTTTCTTTTTCCGTTTTAGATGCCAAGGGGTGTACCAGTTGCAACTGTTGCCATAAACAACGCCACCAATGCAGCTCTTCTAGCAGTAAGGATGTTGGGCATTGGTGACTTGGACCTCCAAGCAAGGTTAGAATCCTCCTTCCATTTCCCTAAGGACAACAAAAGTAACTTACAAATTTATTTTGGTTAGGTTAAGATGGTTGTATATGATTCCTTTTGGTTTGGTTCTTTGGTTTATAGAATGGCACAATACATGGAAAACAGAAAAGATGAGGTTTTGACAAAGGGTGAGAGGCTGGCGAACAATGGCTGGGAGGAGTACTTGAAGTCTTAGACAGTATGAAACCTTTCTCGAGTAGTTAGACACACTTTCTGAGGCAATGGATGGAAAATTAGAGCCTCTGTCATCATCATCAAGTCCAGATTTGTAGCTGCAAGGTGAAATGGAGCTGTATCAGAATACATTATAAACTGGTGGTGTCTGATGCAGTGAGTGCAAAATTGGTTGCAATTCTTTTTGGTATTTAACTTTCGGAGTTTAGAGGCACCTTTTCTGACATTTTTGTATTAGAAAATTCCAATTTCCCTGAAGAATTTACTAGCTTTACATGGCTGGTTGAAGGAGTATATAGCATTTGTCTTTGTGTCCACCTGTCCTAATTGATTGAATACTGCTTTATATATATATATATATATATATAATGGTTTTATGTAGTGTGCGGTGCTAAGTTTGCAGCAGTGAAATAAACAAATAGTGTCTAAACTGTGAAGATGATATAAAAACCAAACATATTTGCCTGAAACTTCATACTTCTCTCAGTAGCCATTTAAATTTATATGTTTAAAGTTAAGACCAATTTACTTGCTCAGTGTTAAAGAAAGAGTTCAAGAAAAAGGTTGTTATGAAGGTTTAGATGCTGATGATCGGGTCTGGATTATGCTTTGGAATGAATTGAGAGGAGGGAGAGAAGGCAGAGGATGATGTTTCGGGATCAAGAAGTGGGAATTGAAGAATTTGGGAATGAGATCGCGAATTGAAAGTGAAGAGATGAAACCCTAATTAAATGGTTTGGGGATGAACTGGGATCGGATCGGACCGCGTCTGAGAATTGGTATTAACAGCTTCTGATATGGTCTTATGCAACTCAAGTTTTCAGATTCCTGAAACTCCCTTGTAATCAGATTTTAAAGAAGTTTTTATGGCACCATGCTAAGAGTAGGGAAAAGGAGAACCTCTTAGCTTTGTTTGCTGCAATATATAATCCTTGGCTTCAAAGGAACTGAAATTTGTGCAATTATTGTCTGATCTTCATTGCTGGCAGTTTGGAAATGCTGTTATATTTTATTACTGTAGCCTGACAGAAGTTAGTTGGTTTACTCCTTTTGTAGTGATGTGGCTAATGCAATGGAGACTTGAGGAGCAGTGATGCTCACATGGTGGATCTGGCTCCTGGTAGAGGATGTATTTATAGTAAGATTTTATAGTCTATGATCACCCTCCTATATTCTTTGGAAGGGTGCATGAATTTTATGGCTTCTATACCACCCCTTCTGAATGTCCAGATTGATAGAGGTTTATTAATTCGGATTGTTTGAGTATCCAGTTTAGTGTCTATTGACTGTCTCTAATCACTTAATTATCGTAATGGAGGAAACTTCTCTGATATGGGCAACCGGGCAAGGGTATATGCTATTGGAATGGGGGAAGTCTAGTTTTTTACTTTCATTTTACCACAACTGCAGTTGCCTCGATGATTCTGTAGATATAGACACGGTTGATGGAATTCTTGAATATATTTTTAAAGTCCTTGTACAATATCACCATGCTCTCTTCTATCATCTGCAATCCTAGCTTTGCACATTATTTAAAACCATCAAATTCTATTGTGTCAGGCCATCAATGAGCATGTATCACCAGGCTTTGACTAAGATACGACATTGCCCACCCTTCAATCCTTAGCAGTCAACTTCTGTTATGATCCTTAGCAGGTTAACCATCTACGTCGAATCATGGTGCATTTGTATTCATTCCCGGGTTTCAGAGTTTCAATTAGCTTACTATGATGAGAGAACCATAACAGTAGAGTTGATTGGCAAAGATAATTGGATTTCTGTATGGAAAAGGATAACTGTATACCTACAAACTATATATCACTACATTTACAAAAAGAATATCAATGAGCTAATCATCATATTAACAGTAGCTCAGATGATCAGAATACAGACACACAGTGGCTGCCATTGGAAGCCAATTTCCTCCTTTTGTGGCACTTGAACACATCAGTGGCTTTCCTCTTGCAATTACTTGTCTCTGCTAGCAACTTCTGAATTTGTTTTCGCGTTGCCTCCGAAATAGTGTTTCCAGCTATGTGTTCCTCTCGAGAATGGACATTGTTCAAGCGCTTCTGACACAAAATGGTGCCATAGAAATCAAGAAATGTGCAGCCCAGAAAGTTGAGTCTGTCGGACTTGTTCACTTTTGAGAAGCCAAAGTTGTTCTGCCATGTATTTACCACACATTTAGCAGCTGGTAGAACCAGCCACTCAATTCCAAGCTCAGCCAGAGTCTTCTCAAGTTGATTCATCAAGATCCGACACATTCCAAGACGTCGGTAATCAAATCCCGTGGCCACAAGAGGCATCTCAGCAACTTTTTCTCCATGAATCCTTACCAACGCCACTGTCACCAGTTCATCATTTCTCTCCAATGCGAGTGTGTAAAACCCCTGAAAGTTGAGCCTGGGCAGATCAGACCTTTTATTAAAAACAGCATCTTCCACCGTGTCCCTCCCATTGTATGGCTCTTCCGAGGGTTCAAAACACTCATGGATCATGCTCACAACCCTGTTGAGCTTACTGATGAACTTATCATCATCTGAACCACTGTGATTGTACAATGTCCACTGTAAATTATCTTGACCGACAACAGGAACTGGTTTCCCTAGCATATTCTGGAGACCTAAGTGTATCTGTTCACATTTCGAGCTGCAAAACCAGAGGCCGTTTCCTTTCGGATCCCTTCTTCTCAAACAAGCATTGTGATATCGATGCAGACACTGAGCACACTTGTGCAGACAATCACCCCCGAGGCCACAAATTCTGCAAGTGCACGAAGGGCAAAACCAGCTCCCTTTTGGAAAAACCCGTAGACCTAAGCATCGTGAATGAAAAGCTGAGGGACATTTAGCACATACGAGGAGATGGCCTTGATCATCGTGACAGACGGAACAAATATTGTCATCTTTCTTCGCTGCATTTTGAAGATGCCATCGGCAGGCTGAGACCAGAGAGGGGAAAATTGTGCCGTCTGGGGATTTGTATCGCACCTCTCTTCCATTTCCCTTCTTCTGGTAACAGATTTTCCATCCCACGGCGGCCAAGTGCTTCTTCGCCGCCGGAATCAAACCCTTACTTCTAACTTTTGAGTACTCTGCAACAGCTTCCGACATCGAATCGTCGGAGATCGCCGGAAAATTGAAGAAATGAATCGAAGAATTTGGGAACGAAATCAATTGAAGAAATTAAAGAAGCAGAGAGAATAAATGTGATTATTTGGGGGCTAATCAAATGCGGAATTACTCTCTGAGATCCTTGATTTATACAACGAACCAACGGTCTAGGGCTTACCCCTCTGCTCCGGTGGCGGTCCGCGGCCATATTACGCGTTTACACGTTTTACCGTTGTTGCTCTGGTGGTTTTGAAAGTCAAAGCCTTTTTATCCCCCCTTTTTTTTTTTCTTTAATCAAATCTGAAATAAATGAGTAGCTCTTGACAGTTGACACTCCTGCTTTCCAAATCAAATTTCATTTTTCTTTTATTTATTTATTCTTGCCGACCGTCTGATTTCCATTTTGGGGAAAATTCCGAGAATATGCACTTTTGTACACAAAATTCCCAAAATGTTCTCTTTGAGAACTTTTGTTTTGACTTTTCATTTTAGTCCTTCATTTTATTTGTTATTTTTATTCTCACCCCTAAGGTTTAATCAGATGTACTTAATTCATCTGATTCTGTTTCACTGGAGCTGGAATCTATTTCTATGATGTAAACTTTTTCTATTTCATCATATTTTTCTTCTATGGGTTCATACCCCATTTCATATGCAATTTCTAACAATTTTATTTTGTTATTATTTTGCCTATTAGGACATTCATTAGCGTAATGTCCTTCTATGTTGCAAACCCAACATCTACAATTTTTCTTTCCTTTTGGACAGAATTTTTGTTTTTCTGATTTGTTATCAGATTTTTTCTTAAAGAATTTTCCTGGTCGGAACCTCTTTTTCTTTTTAATAAACCTATATTTAGAAGATTTTTTCTTAGAAAAGAATTTTTTCTTCTTTTTGTATTCTGTTCTGCAGCCATATTCTACAGGATTTTCTCCTGATATTGCACAACAGTTTTTATTAAACTTTTTAAGTTTTTTCTGAGTTCTTATTAGTTCACAGAACTTTGACAGTTCATCTTTTACTATTCTTATAGCATATCCTAGACTGTAGCTAGAAGTTCTTCTATTGAAAGTTTCAATTTTAAACCTTTCTAATGCTTTTTCTCCTACCAAAGGTATTTTTCTAAGATACTGAAGTATCATTTCTGGAAATTCAATTTGTTCTAGTTTGTAAAGATTTACTTCATAGTCACAATTGAATTCCTCTAAGTAACATATATCACAGAGTTGTAGTTCTGTTAAACGTTTCCTAGCTTTTTCTTGTACTAGTTGTTTTTCATGTATTTTATCACCAGTAAAATCAATTCCTAGGAACATAGTATATAATCCATCTAGAACTATATCTAGAATATTATATGGAATGTTGTTATTATCATCTGTCCAAATGGTGTTTTTTATGAACTCTTTTGCTATTCCTAGACTCTTATGTTCTATTAATAACAATATAGTTCTTGATTCTGTATAGGCATCAGGATTAGTTTGAATTACTAAACTTAATTCTGCTGCCCATTTATCAATGATTTCTTTCCTATTATTTTGACAGTCAATATTTAGGAAATTATCATCTGTTCCTTTTGAACTATTAACTTTGGATTTTGCACTTTCTGGAAAATACCATGGTTGATTAGCTCTTCTTCTTTTAGAGCCCATATATGAGCTTTCTCCTTTTTCTCTTTTAACATTCATGTTAAAGTTTTTAGGTACGTCATCTGAATCGTAATTGCTAATTACTTGTTCGCTTATTTCAGATTCACTAACTGATTCTTCATTATTTAAGACTTTTAAGTTTTCAATTCCAAACAATTGTTTTAGTTTGGGACTGTTTTCTATTTCTTGGTTTGCTAGTTCATCATTTTCTAATTCTAGCAACCTAAGAGCATGGTCAAGTAAATCGAAGTTTTCTTCGTTTACTTGTAATTCATCACCTTCTAGATGATCCCAAAAGATTTTTTCAATTTTTGGTATATAGTTGGTCATATTGGTTGTTTGTCATTTTTACCAAATGGCCAAGTTAATGCTTTAGGATTTCCAGAGGATCCTAATTCTGCATTTCCTACTCCGTAATTGGGGTAAGAATATTTTCCTAAACTTATAGGTTTTGGTCTTTCCTCATCCCCCAAAGGAGTTATTTTTAAATCTTTTTGTTCTAAGATCACTTTCTGGTTTTCTTGAATTATTGTTGTTAATTCGATGATAATTTTTGCTGCTGCAGCTTCTAACTTATTATCTTCTTTAGTTAGAATATTTAGAATTTCTTCTAATTTTGTTTTTAAAAGGTTTATCTCTTCCTTTATTTCTGTAAAACTCATTAGGACATTTCTTCAAGCTGAATTTTCATGTCCTCTATTCGTTTTGACATTCCCATCAAGAGATCTCTCTCGCTGGGTTCTTTGGAAATACTTCTTCTAGAAGGTTCTCCAATAATAAGTTTATTCCTTTCAACCTTTGATTTATAACGTTCTCCCATGGGTTTTTTATCTTTAGCTATATCAATAGCCCATTTATTATCCACAGGGGAGATTTCAGAAAACTGTTTATCTTGAACAGTTCCTATTTGAGAAAATACATCTTCTAGTTCAATGTATTCTTTCTTTCTATAGTCAATACTGTGATGACTATTTGTTAAAGCATAAGCAACCAAATAGGTTAAGCTGAATACTTTATCTCCTTTATTCATTAAATCTTCTCTTTCAAATTTATGAATGAAGGATAATGTTTTGTCTAGATTTGCTGTATCTAAACTAATACCAAATTTAGGATAGACGGTAAACATGAATTTTTGGTAAGCTAAATTTCCTCTAGCTGCACCTAAAATGCAATCTTGCCTATCATTTATTCTGTTGTCTATCAAAACCATTTTGACTGGGGAATTTATTCCCTCTTGAAATTCTGATTTCAATAGAATTTTGACGGCACCAAAATGTACCATTGTGATAGTATCTCTGATTTTACTATCTATTTTACTTAAATTTTCTTTAATTTCCTTTAGAGTAATTAAAGGTAAATATACTTCTCCTGTAGTATCTTTGATATCTACATGCATTTCTTTAGTACCTACAAAATAGTAGATGCTATTTTTCCTTTTTAATTTTTCTAAAAAAGGTATATTAAAGATATTTTCTTTTCTTAGATTAAGTTTAGAAGACCTAATTTTTGAAAGTAATTCTTGTTTGATCAAGAAGCTTCCGATGAATCCTTCATTAGATTCAAAAGTTTGGATGTTAGAAACATCTTGATTTTCATCAATTGTTTCTTCTATATTGTCTAAATGATTCATTTTAACGAATTTTTTAAATTGTTATTTTAAACATGGCTCTGATACCAGGTTTTTTGTCGATGGTGCGGAATTTTTAATTTTCTTTTAAACATTTTAAACATCCTTTATAGATGTTCATATAATGTACAAGAGTTTGATGTTTTTCACAAAATCTTGTTCCAAAACTATACCTAGATTGACTATAAGGGCCAACTCTACGGAATTTAGATAATTTCTTATCTTCTTTAGTTAATTCTCTGTCAAGAATTGATTTATAAACGTTTTTGCTCATTTGGATGATTTTTTTAGAGTTCATCCTTTTGAACGTTCTTGAGATTCTTTTACACATTTTATGCATACTTTAAAGGTATTCATAAATTGTATATAAATTTGGTTTTGATGTTTTTTGCAAAACTTAGTACCAAAACTGTATCTGGATTGACAATTGTTATTATTCCTATGGAATTCAGATAAATTTTTATCTTCTTTCGATATTTCTCTGGAGAGAATGGATTTACAGATACTTTTGCTCATTCAAGCTTCAATATTTTATTTAATGTAATTTATGAATTTAATACTTTAGAACCCTAAGTAATACATGCAACCTTCTTATATCTTTCTTTCTATATTATTAAGAGTGTATGGTTATCATGTTATCTGTTTATAACTTAACCAATCCTGCGAATCTTGTTTCCCTAAACGGCCACCTGCCTAAGCGGTACTCCTATTCTATGGACTCCAGGTTTCATCATAACAGATAAGCATGTATACAACAATCAATAATAAGAAAGAAGATATAGATTATAGAAACTTACATGTAATTACAAGAGGGCCCTAAAGGGCTTTTTATTCACACATAGTAGATCCGAAGATCAGACAGAATCCTGGACGAGGTTCGTCTCCAGGGGTTTACAGAGGTTGAATTTAAAAGACAAGGAGGCTCAGAAGTGAGGGGCGCTCCCATATTACAAGAAAAGAACTTCCTTTTATAGAGAAGGAAGGATCTGTATTATTGAAGAGGGGTGCGTCATCCCTTACGTACAAACGCACTTACATTATTGCCTCTACTTAAAGTAGACGCACTACTGCATTATTGCACCCACTCAGAGCAGATGCATTATTATCCCACTACCTGCTGTCACTTGAAGTGGAGGGGTCCATAGGACTGTCGGCAGCCCTGATGGTGGAGCTGTCATTATCTTCTTTAGTGGGAGATTCACTATCTTCTGAGCATCTACCGCATAGATAATTGCTGCGGTAATTCTTCAACCTTTTACAAAGGTCTGGAATATGTTCTCCCAAAATAAATGGATTAACCAAAGTATTTTGGAATTTGACAAATTTGTCTTCATCGGCTTCGCTGATTTTCTTGGGTGACTTGCTGTATATCAAGATGGTGGCATCTTGATAATTGACAAATAGTCCATCATCTGAACTGAAACTGAAAAGTTTTTGAACAAAACCTTCCAATCTTTTCATTGCTAAGGGTAGCAAATCGCTAGCCTCAAGTTTGCACTCCATGGGCTGAGATGGATGATAATGATCTCCTTTGCAAATGCCAATCTGGACTAAATGCTGAGGATGATATACCAATAATCCTAGTTGATTCCAGTATGGACCGGAACTATTAATTTTCAGAAAAACTTCTTGCCCTGGTTTGGTGCATTTTTTTCTGAAAGTCTTAATTGTATCAATAATAGCCTTAGGAAAATGGCTAATTTCTAATAAATTAGGACTTGGATATATGGTTTTTACCAAACCATATTGGAATGCCTCATAGACCTGTTCAGGATTAGCATTCTTGGTGAAGTTGTAGTAACTTAAGTTTTTGGAGTCTGTAGTGAAGAACTTTTCTTCCAAAAACTTTTCTTCATTGGCAGATCTTGCATATCGATAGCAGTATTCGAAGCCTGCTTCCGTAATTTCATTGGAGTAATCTACTTTCGTAGATTTCGCCATGTCTTCCCTTGGTTTGCTGGGAAGTCTTCCTAGAGAGGTTAATGACTTCTTTTTGGACAATAGAGCTGCGCTGAAGGTGTTAGGCTTCATCATCTCTCCATTGGTAATTAGCTCCAGAGGTGCTAGTAAAGATGACCCAGTATATAGGTCTGCTGAAGTTCTTGCTTCTTGGAAGGATTTGAACTTCTTGTGTGCAATGTTGGAGACTCCTTCAGTTGCTTTTTTGGCGAAGCTCCAATCTTCATAGATCCCGGCATTAGGGCCATTATAGACCACATAGTATGTTTTAGATCTTTTTGGGATTTGAATTCCCTCTTCGGATTTCTCCGATGCTAAAGGTGTAACTTTAGTCTGTGGGATTGGAATTCCCTGATTTGGCCTTAGACAAAAATCTACTGGACTGACCAGTTTAATGGAAGTTTGTACTTCCTTCTGAATTTTTGGCAAATCCACAGCCTTCAACGGATTTGTTGATTCTTTACCAACTGCCGTTTGCGTTGGAATAGTCTTATCTTTCTCTTTTGAGGGAGAAGGTGATAAGATAACCTTTTTTACTTCATTTTCAGAAGCTTGCTCTTTTTCTTTACCCAATTTGATTAGGTTAAGATACTTGAGCTTGGCTCGGATTAGCTCCAGTTCCTGGACTAAAAGTCCTTCTTGCAGCTTTAGCTGCTCCATTTCATCCATGCTGGATGCTTCACAAAGAAACAAATATTAGAAACATTTGTATTATTCTCTATAATCTTGCTGAAATTCTCTGGTAAGAAAATCTGCAAAATAATTCTTGGTACCTGCAATATGAATAACGTCAAAATCATATCTAGATAACCACATTTGCCATCTAACTAGACGACCTTGTTTATTATCTCCTTTTAGATTTATCTTTAGGAAATAAGTAAAATTCTTATTATCTGTTCTTACTAGAAATCTGCAAGGGGTTAGATAAACAGAGAATTTTTTAATTACTCTAATAACAGAAAGATATTCTTTCTCGTTACTATGATAATTCTTTTCAGCAGCTTTAAAGCTTCCTGAAGTGTATCGGCAAATGTATTCTTTACCATTATTTTCTGCTTTAAGAATTCCTCCCCAGAATAAATCTGATGCATCAGTTTCTATGATTAGTTTATCCTCAGGTTGGGGGTGATAAAGCTTAGGAAAGTTTTTTAAACTTTTCTTTACTTTTACCATATAGTTGGTATCTGAATCTTTCCATTCCCATGGAATATCTTCCTTAAGCTTTGCTTGTAATGGTGCTCTGACCTGGGCAAGCTTAGGAATATAATCAGAAGCATAAGTGAGGATTCCTAAGAATCTCTGCAACTGTTTTTTGTTTTCAAGGATATCTGGGAACTTTTGAATATGTTCCAAGATATGATCTTGAGGTCGATGAGATCCTTCTTCAATTTCTAGTCCTAGAAAATTGATTTTAGTTTTAAAAAGCTGTGTTTTCTTTTTTGAGAGTATTATTCCCAGAGAAGCACATTTTTTAAGTACTGCTGCTACTTGCCACAGATGTTCTGTCTCGTTATTACTGAAGACTAAAATGTCATCAATATAAACGCAACAGAATTTTTCAAAGGTCCTAAATGCATTCTGCATATGTCTTTGAAATATGGCTGGAGCCTGTTTTAACCCAAAGGGTACAACATTCCACTGGTAATGACCTTGTGGACATGTGAAAGCAGTTAATAATTGTGATTCTTCATCAAGCAATACTTGCCAGAATCCTGATTTACAATCAAAACTACTGAATATTTTCTTTCCTCTTATTAGAGTTAATAACTCATCTTTGTTAGGAAGGTTATGACTGTCTCCTATTGTAGCTGTATTTATAGCTTTATAGTTGACAACCATTCTCTTTTTTCCTCTGCGTTTCTCAGCTTCATTTTCTACCAAGAAAGCTGGAGACATGTGAGGTGATTTGCTAGGTTTAATCACTTTTAATTCTAGCAATTCCTTAATTTGTTTTCCAAACTCTTCTCTATCCTTAGGACTATATTGCATTGGTTTAACCTTTACAATTGTCTTGGGATTGATTAGTTTTATGGTTGCTGTCATCCAATATTTTGATTTGTTAGGATCTATTGGATTTTCTGAACATACAGAATCTAAAAGTGTTTCTATTTTACAAAGTTTTGTATTTTGAAGCACAAAAAGTTGTTGTTCTTTAGTATACATACCCCCCCTCCTTAAAAGAGAAGCAATTTTATTAGGGCTAATATTTAGCGCCTCTGGTTTTGGTAATTTAGATTTCTTTTTCATGTATTCTAAATAACCTGGAACTCCTACTTTAAGAGCTTTTCTTATTTTTCCTATATGTACAGGATTATTGTTTAGAGTGAAAATTATCCTATCTGTGTATTGGACAAATGGATGATACAACAGACAGAAATTATTTCCAATAATAAAATCTATTCCAGATTCTTGTTGATATACAGTTGGAATATGAAATATTTCACCTGCTATCATCATATTAAGATTTTTACAGACCTTAGAGAGTATGATATGTGATCCATTTCCAATTTTTACTCTTATTGGTCTTTCTACATTTACCCAATGTTCTTTGGGTATTACATTTTTGCTAGCAACACACATGCTTGCTCCGGTGTCTACATAGCAATGTAATTCAATTTGTTTATATCCAGAAAATTTTAATTTTCCTTTTATATAAATCGAATTTGAGTTGGTAATATTGCTCATTTTAAAGTTTGTGGGTTAATTTATAATTATCACAAACTATGAGTTGATTTAGTAATTACTCTATCTTTTGAAGCTTGGCAAACCATTTGCCAAGTTACCTAGTTTGGGAATTTGAACCAAAAGTTGAATATTTTGGGCATTTGGACTCCCAATTTGAACATTCTTGGAATTGATCCTCCATTTTGTTTCCAAATCTAGAGCATTTAAATAAAAATTGTATTTTTTTTACATCATTATAGTATATTTTTGGTAAAAACAATTTATGAGGCTGCAATAATATTAAACAAGGAATTATGTAAGTATAAATCTCATTAAAATTATTTTTTACACTCGTTCAATGTACATAAATTGAATATTATTTAATAACAACTGAAAATAAAGTTTAAATTCAATAAATAAATGCAATGCATCATTGAATAAATGTATACAATATGCATTTTCCCGTGTTCTTTATTTCTTTCTCCTCAATCAGTGAAATGAATGACACCTAACTCCTAACTATTATGTGATTTCGCTCTACTTGGTTGTAGAGTGCTTTATTTTATTTCTTTCAATCACTTGGTTCTCATTTATATAACATACGGTTATTCAACAATACATTATTTATTTAGATCTTTTGAATGTTTATGTTTTATCCCTTGATTCATAAGAATTGTGTTATTTAAGCTCTCCGTCCAGTTCTTAGATTTATAGATTTATAAGAATTATGTTTTATCCTTAAGTTTTCAAGTATGTGCTCATGTACCCCAAGTTCTAAGAAAGTGCTCATGTAACTCTAATCTGATCTGAAAAATATGAGATTGCCTTTTAAGAATGGAAAAGACGAGGTTATCCTTGATTTTTTTTTTTAAATAAAAAATAAAATATTAGAAAAATACATGATTATCCATGAAACACCTTTCATCCTCTTCTTTCATGCTTATCCATGAATGTACCTCAATCCGCCATTCCCAAGCCCTAGAACTCAAAGAAATAGTTCCCAAAAAGGGTGTGAAGGCCGCTCCTACGAAGGTCAAGAAGGTTGTGAACCGCTCTTCCAGAATCGCACGAAACAGTTCGGGATCGGAGACGCATTGCCGCCGAAGGAGTTCGGGTTCGGGCAAGGCACGATTGGGAATTATTGTTCACCATAAAATTTCTTATGTTTTGTGCCTGACTTCTGTTATGGATGAAGACAAAATGGAGTTCAGCAAAATAATATTGGTGATCATTGTCCAATGCTCTGCAGCATTATCTCGATGGTTTTGAAATTGTAGAATCATGCTAATATTTTTTCTACTTCTGCTTAATTTGAGTTCTTGCATTATTATGGAGATCATCCACTGATCACTCATTTTCATTTCTTGATTTATCTCTTTTGGAAAAACATTTTGTTTTGCAAAAATAACTAATATTTTTACCACTCTGCAAAACCACTCTGTTTATCTGATTTTCTGGGGATTTGGTTCCCACCTCCCATGGAGGAGAAGGAGATTTCTGTTATTACTTTTACCGTTCTTGGAGTGAACAAGAAGATAGAGAGTACAGATCACGCTGACGCTTCCCAGCCGTCGATCGGGTTCCCTCTCAGATCGCCAACTATCAAGAAGCCGGCGCCGATGACGATGACGACAACGACTCGATCACCAAAGCCAATCAATCCCACCTGCTAATTAATCTTCTTCTTCATTTCTAAGATCCTTTAATATTCATTATTCGATTTAGTGCGCCATGATTGCTCTATTTTATTTCTGAAAATTTGAAGTTTCATATAAAGAAGCCAACATTCTACTTATTTTAATAATGATGAAGAGAGTAATTTTTTTTATTCAATCAATAAAAATTTAAAAGGTTATTTTTGTCTTTTATTGTTAATAAAAGCATAAATTAGAAAGTCATATTCAGTCAAGAGGTAAATAGCCACTTTCTCAGAACTCGGAGGTACAAGAGCACTTATCAAAGTACTTGGGGTACACCACCATTTTTCCCTATAAAATCAAATGAGAAAATAAATATACATCGATGTTAAAGAAAAATTAAGTATCATTCCCACTATCACAACTCTCTTTCACAACATTCCCTATTAAGTATATCTCTTTAGTGGATTAGCTCTTTACCCTCTAAGCATATTTAGGATTTCTAAGTGCATTCTGGAAAAGCTTGATAAGATGGCAGCCATCTTCATCTGGAGAGGAGAATTAGAAGGTAGAATAGTCCATTGGCGATCGTGGAAAACCATATCCAAGTCGAAGCAGGAAGGTAATGTTGTGTCTAGTCACACAAATTTGAAAGTTGGAAGCTTGATGAGAGAGGATAGAACTTGGAGAGAACCATTGATCAGAGCTATATTCCCACAATATGTAGTCCCTCACATATTGGTCCTTAGAGTGCATGGTGATTCAGCCCTTCAGGATGTCCCTCTGTGAAAACCGAATAGAGATGGTAAGTATACGGTGAAGAAAGGCTATCATCTAGCAATGACAGAGCAAGGTTGCATAGATCTCACAAGGAAAAAACTGTGGGACAAACTATGGAACATCAAAGTTCCATATAAGCTGACTATTTTTCTTTGGAGAATGATGACCAGGGCTTTACCAACAACGGTTAACAGGAGGAAAAGGAATCTGGACAATCAAGCCAGGTGCTCCAGGTGCAGTTAGCAGGAAGTGGATGAATTACACATGTTTTTTAACTGCAGGAAATCTCAAACCATATGGTCTCAATCCCCGCTGAGATCCAAAATTGGCAACCGACTGATTGTTACCTTTGAAGGGTGGATGAAAAACTGGTTCGAGAACACAAGGGACAAGGAAGAAATCATAATAGATGTCTTTTTGCTTTGGGAAATTTGGAACCAAAGAAACAAGAAAGTAATGGAGAACCTAGAGGTGAGCTCAAGGGTATGTGTTCAACTTGCGGTGGATAAAGCTACTATGTACATGCAACAGGAAAATCTAGAAGTGACTACCCGATGTCCAGAAGAGCAGTAAAACCAGTCTTTTACCCTGGACTTGAGAGACGATTCTCAGAGAGGAAACGAGCAGGAGATCACTTTGATCAAGGTGGATGGCTCCTTCCACAAAAGAAGACAATTAGGAACTGCTGCATGGACAATAAGCAGCAAGAATGGTAACCAAAAAGGTTCAGACTTTTTCGTCTGCACCACTCCTCTTCAAGTAGAGGCAAAGGCATGTTGGAGAGCAACAAAAGCGGCAACCAGAGGTAATCCACTGGGTTTATGTCTGCTTACAGATTCGGCGGAGTTAGTGGCGGCACTCAAGACCCCGGAGTCAGCGCCATGGGAGATTAAGAACATCTCAGAGAGCATTCTGGCACTACTGAAGAGTTCTTTCTCCTTTTATAGTATTAATAAAGTTAATAGAGCTGTGGTATGTAATGAACATGATATGGCGTTAGGCTTAGACCGTACGCTTTGTAATCATTTTCTTTCGTAATTTTTTAATGAAAGTTTGTTTCAAAAAAAAAAAACTAACAACATCACAAATTTTTTCAACTTTAAACACATCACAAAAAAGACAAATGGTCTCAAAATCATTCTAATTGGTTGCTCTATGCATGGGCAACCTAACAACATCACAAACTTTTTCAACTTTTTTTTTTTCAAACACAAACTTTTTCAACTTTAAACACAAATAATTACACTAAATTAGAGTTTGGACTATAATTTGATCACTTTTACAGTTGAGATAAAAAATACATTAAATTAGAGTTGAGTGATAGGTCCTAGATATACTCTTATTTTGTAGCATTTGAGAGCTGTTTTAGATAGTATTTTGTACTTTATATTAGACTTTTGGACCGAATCATTCATGATGGTTTGAAATTGAAGACGTGCATTTCGACCTTGAATTGCACTTGCGATAGATTTGGATGATTTGAAGACCTTCTATGACCGTCCTGGAGGAAGCAGATACATTGAAGAACCGGTCGTAGAAGTGGCGTGAAGGCACACTCGCGCGGACCGCGAAACCTAGGTCGCGAACCGCGAGGGTGTGTGTTGCTGTTTTGAAGATGCCGAGTTTCGCGCGGTCCGCGAAACTCCGGTCGCGAGCCGCGAGGACCAGCACGAGGACCGCGGAAACCGAAGACGCGCGATCCGCGAAACATCGGCCGCGGTTCGCGAAGCCGAAGACGCGCGGTCCGTGAAACTCCGGTCGCGAACCGCGAGGACCAGCGCGAGAACCGCAGCGAAGCCAAGACGCGCGATCCGCGAAACGTCGGCCGCGGTTCGCGAGGATCAGACGCGCGGTCCGCGAGACCTCGGTCGCGGACCGCGGACGCCATGGACGCGCGGGCCGCGAATCCTCGGCCGCGAACCGCGAGAACCGAGCTCGCGGTCCGCGAAGGTTTTCGCGCGGTCCGCGAAAGTTGCCCTGCAACTTGCACTTTATTTTGTTTTAATTTTAATTTAGTTGGACTATAAAAGCAACTTATCCTCATTGTTAGAGGATCGGATTTTTACAGAGCAAAACTCATTTTCCTTCATTTTCCTTTTGATTTTGATCTTTGAATTCATTATGGTTTGTTGTATTGATTATGGTTTTGATAATATAACTATGGTAGTAGGCTAAAACCCTTCTTGGATATATGTGATTGGACTTCTTGTTATGGATTGAGAACATGATTCATGAAGTTTAGGAATGGTGATTTGCTATTGAATGATCATAATTTATATGTATATTTGATGCTTGAAATGATTAGGAATGATTTCCTAGTGATAGATATGTGTTGGATATGTGTTAGATATTGCTTTTCCATGGTTAGAATGTTATCATTCTTTCTATGTAGGAGTAGTAAATTAGGAATCGAATGCATGTTGTTATCAATTGTATTTGTTCTTAAGATCATTCATTAACATTGTACCTATGTCAAGTTTGTTATCAAGTTGCATGGGTAGGGTTGAGGAACATCTAATTTGAAGTAATATTGATTCAATTGAACTAGTTGTTATCATCTAGTAAGATTATCAATTGAAGTTGTGAAGATGCTTTCATTTTTCATAACTTTGGTTAAAGATAGTTTCTCACTAAGTTCACCATTCTAAAGGCATCATGATAAAGTTTGAGGAAAATCTCATAGTAAGAAGTCACCAATCTCATATGTCCGAGTCTAGTATTCTCATTAGTTAATCCTTTAGTTAAAACCTTAAATGCTAAACTAGTTGTAATCATAGAATTCTAGTTGTTTTACTTAGTAGTGTTTCTTACAAAAACTCAACTCAAAACCCCCCCCCCTTTGTTTACATTGCTTTTATATATATATATATATATTTATATATATATATATATATATACACTACAAGATATACATAGAGATAACCTTTTCCCTGTGGAATGAACCTTACTTGCCACTATATGCTTAATTGTGTGTAGAGGTAGTAAGTGAACATAAATTGTATATTTGAGAGGTACGGCGACGACCTCCCAAATTTTGGTGCCGCTGCCGGGGAATAGGCGTATTTTTATGTGTGTATTGTAGTTTTATTTCTAATCTATCTTTCTTTTTTAGGTTCTATTTTGGTTCGGAACCCTATTGCTCTAGCTCTTGGTGCATGGTTCTTACACGATCCTCGAACCAAGACCCTTTGCAATACGATTCCGAGCTAGTAAGAAGTCTCCGCCAACTTTGGAGGCAAGTGCAAGAATCACTAGCATCTAATCCTTTCTCACTTGAAAGTGAATCACTACCTTTCAATATGGCGGACGATGAAGAGGATACCGGCCAAAACCCTCCCCGAAACCAATTCTACAACCCCTTCCAAAACCCTAACCCTTCTCCTACCAACATTTCTATGAGAGAGTACATTTCCCCCAACTATGAGAAACAACAATCGAGCATTGTTTACCCGAACTCTCAATACGAAATCAAGACGGGAGTGATAAATTTGCTTCCAACTTTCCATGGTAGAGAAGTGGATGATCCGAATGACTTCCTTGAGGCTTTTCATAGGGTTTGTAGTAGTTTGAAACCTTCCGAGATGAGTGTGGATGAGTTTAAGTTGAAAACCTTCACCTTCACCTTGAAAGACAAGGCCGCTAAATGGTTAAGCCGTTTACCTTCATCATCAATCACTACATGGCCACAATTGAAGAAAAAGTTCTTAGACAAGTAGGGGTGATAACGAGTCGATCCGATCACGATCATCACTATGTTCATGATCGACTCGTTTAAATTTTGAGGTGATCACGATCCGATCGCGATCAAAGCGATCAAAATAATTCATGATCATGATCGGATCGTTTAAAAATTATAATGATCGCGATCTGATCGCGATCGACTCGTTTAGATAATCGATCAGATGATCAATGATCAATAACGATCGGCTCGATCAAATGATCAATGATCAATCATGATCAGTTTAAAAGTTTTTTAAAAAAGTTAAAAATTAACAAATTACTAGAAAATAATTCATTTAGATGTATATATTTATATTATATTAATCGATTATCTTATCGATCGATATCGATCATCTTATCGATCTGTTCGCGATCATGATCGAGTTTTAATGTCTATGATCGTTGATCGTTCATTTATTAAACGATCAAAAAATTTTGATCATGATCGGCTCATTTATTAAATGAACGATCTCGATCCGATTTTTAACCGATCCGATCGCGATCCGATTAACGAACGCTCGTGATCGTGCTCACCCCTATAGACAAGTACTTTCCTCCCTCTAAGTCCTCGGTCTTGATACAAGCCATTAGCAACATCACTCAAGACGATGATGAGACGTTGTATGAGTATTGGGAAAGATTCCAAACTCTCCTCTCAAGTTGCCCGTACCATAGCTTCACCGAACCTCAATTGGTGTGTTTCTATTACAATGGTTTGAATGATAGAGAAACCGAGTTGATAAATTGGTCTTGCTATGGCTCCATTGCTAACCTTGGCTCTTCCGATGCCATGATGCTATTTGAGCAACTAGCCGAAGGATGCAAACCAAAGAGAGACCGGAGGCTACGAGTGGGTAACTCCGGTGGAAACAATGATAGTTCTCGCCAAGATATCAAGGAGCTTACGGCATTGATGAAAGGTTTCATGATGGGAAATAGCTCCGGAGGGAACACGGGGAACCAACCAAGGCAACAAGTGATGACGTGTGGGATTTGTGCTTCGAACCATCTCACCGAATCTTGTCCTCAAGCAAACGAGGATTATAACGAAGAAGTCAATGCCATGGGGGTCTATGGAGGAAACCAAGGTTTTAGAGGCGATCAAGGAGGAAACCAAGGTTTTAGGGGCTACCATGGAGGACGAGGCTACCAAAGTGGTAGGGGTTTTCAAGGTGGACAAGGCCAAGGTGGTGATAGGGGTAACCAAAGGAAGTATGATCCTTTTGCTCAACATTACAACCCCGGAACTAGAGATTACCCCAACTTTCGGTGGAGAGATGAACCGACGGGGCAACAAGGCCAACAAGGTGGCTACCAAGGGGGTTACCAAGGTCAAAGTGGTCAATCCTTTGATAGGTCGAGCGGGCAAAATGACCAAGGCTACCAAGGAGACCAAAGCCACCAAAATCAAGGGTACCAAGGTTACCAAAACCAAGGGTACCAAGATTTTGGCTATCAAGGGTACCAAGATCATCCACCACAACAATACCCAAGGAACCAAGGTCAAGGCCGTTTCAACAACCGCACCCCTCAAAATGCTTACCCGAGGTTGGAAGATAAATCTCGTGATCAAGGTGAAAGCTCGGGCCAATTCCCACAAGACGCTCGATTCAAAAGCATTGAGGTGCAAATGAGTCAAATGGCCACTGTTTTGGGGAAATTGGAAGCACAAAACTCCGGGAAATTACCCGCACAACCGGAGTTAAATCCAAGGCCTCATGCGAGTGCCATGACCTTGAGGAGTGGTAAACAAGCGGTTGAACCCGAAGTGGTTGTGAAAAAGGCACCCAAGAGAGGCCTTGTGAAGAAGAACTTGACCAACGATGAAGTTGAGGTAACCTTGGCCGATGAAGAAGTGATTCTTGAGGGGCTAACCAAAGAAAAAGGTGATGCCGAGGTTGAGAAGGAGAAGGAACTAATTGATGAGGAACATGTGGACTCAACCGCTCATGTTGAACCAATGTCACCTCCATTCTCACCTCTCCACAAGAAAACTAGGGTAGACACTCCCTTCGAAGTGGAAGCACCATTTCCCGAGGCTTTGAAGAATACTCGCAAAAAGGAGATGGACAAGGAAGCTTTTGAAGTTCTTCGAAAGTGTGAGGTAAACATTCCTTTGCTCGATGCTATTGATCAAGTTCCTAGATATTCTAAGTTCTTGAAAGAATTATGTGTGAACCATCGTCAACAAAGGTCTAAGCATGTTAAAAATGAAAGAGTCAATGAACATGTGTCGGCTTTGTTTCAAGACAAAATGCCTACTAAGTGTGGTGATCCCGGCATGTTTACAATTCCTTGCATTTTAGGAAACACTTATTTTCCTAGAGCCATGCTAGATTTAGGTGCATCCATAAATGTCATCCCATACACATTGTATGAATCATTAAATCTTGGCACTTTGCATAAAACCGGTGTAGTGATCCAACTTGCCGACCGCTCTAATGCATACCCTAAGAGTATTGTTGAAGATGTCTTGGTGAAAGTCGACAAGTTGGTGTTCCCGGCCGATTTTTACGTTCTTGACATGGAACATGATAAATTTGCTACCCCTGTCTTGTTAGGGCATCCCTTTTTGAAAACGTCAAGAACTATTATCGATGTGCATAGTGGTAGGCTTACCATGGAATTTGATGAGGATAAAATAGAGTTCAACATTTATGGTGCAATGAAATACGATGATGAGGAAACTTCTTGCAATGCTATTGATGTGATTGAATCTTTTGTGCAAAAAGTTTATGAAAATGATGGTGATGATCCTTTGTTAAATGCTTTAGCCAATAGTTTACATACAAGTAATGTTCATACATATGCTTTGAGTGCTAACTTGAAGGAAAGCATTTTTGAGCTAGATACTTTCGAGGAACTTTCTCTTGATGCAACACTTTTAGACCTCGAGGTATTGAAAGGCTCGGGCAACCGACCATCTCTCAATAAACCTCCGGTGGTGGAATTGAAACCACTACCCGAGAATCTAAAATATGCATTCCTTGGTGATGGTGAAAAATTACCGGTGATCATCTCAAACAAACTCACCAAGGAACAAGAGGAAAGGTTGATGAAAGTGCTCCAAGATCATAAGGAAGCCATTGGATGGACTATTGCCGACATCAAAGGTATGAGTCCAAGTACTTGCATGCACCGTATCTATTGGAGGATGATGCTAAACCCATCCGACAACCTCAAAGGCGATTGAACCCTCCTATGATGGAGGTAGTAAAAGCCGAGGTGCTTAAATTGTTGGATGCGGGAATGATCTATCCAATCTCCGATAGTAAATGGGTAAGCCCAACGCAAGTGGTACCAAAGAAGACCGGAGTGACCGTGGTGGAGAATAGCCATGGCGAGTTGATCCCCACTCGTATTCAAAACGGATGGCGTGTTTGCATTGATTACCGAAGGCTAAATGCGGTAACAAGGAAAGACCATTTCCCTTTGCCATTTATTGATCAAATGCTTAACCGGCTCGCAGGCCACTCTTTCTATTGTTTTCTTGATGGCTATTCAGGGTACTTTCAGGTTGCCATTGCACCAGAAGATCAAGAGAAGACAACCTTCACATGTCCCTTTGGCACCTTTGCATATCGACGCATGCCTTTTGGCCTTTGCAATGCACCGGCCACATTCCAAAGGTGTATGGTTAGCATATTTTCAGAATACCTTGAAAAGTTTGTAGAGGTTTTCATGGACGACTTTACTGTTCATGGAAACTCTTTTGACAATTGCTTAATCCATTTGTCATTAGTCCTAAAAACTTGCATTGATAAGAACCGTGTGCTTAATTCTGAAAAATGTCATTTTATGGTTGAAAAGGGCATTGTGTTAGGACATGAAGTGTCATCTAAGGGTATTGAAGCAGACAAAGCAAAAATTGATACCATCCAATCTCTTCCTTACCCTACTTGTGTGCGTGATGTGAGATCCTTTCTAGGCCACGCGGGTTTCTACCGCCGCTTCATAAAAGATTTTTCAAAAATTTCTTCCCCTTTATGTAGATTATTACAAAAGGATGTGGAATTTGTGGTAGATGAAGGTTGTAAAAGGGCATTTGATTGTTTGAAGTCTTTGTTAGTGTCGGCCCCTATTATACAACCTCCAGATTGGTCCCTTCCTTTTGAGATCATGTGTGATGCTAGTGACTATGCCGTTGGTGCGGTGTTAGGTCAAAGGGTGGGGAAAATTCCCCATGCCATCTATTATGCATCCATGACTCTCAATGATGCTCAAAGGAACTATACCACTACTGAGAAAGAATTGCTAGCGGTAGTCTTTTCCTTAGAAAAGTTTAGGCCATATTTGCTTGGTACAAAGATTATTGTTTTCACTGACCATGCAGCTCTTCGTTACTTAATGACGAAGAAAGAAGCAAAGCCTAGGTTACTCCGATGGATCTTACTCTTGAGCGAGTTCGACTTGGAGGTCAAGGACAAGAAAGGAGCTGAAAATCTAGTGGCCGACCATTTGAGCCGTTTGGTGCCCAATGAGGAGTTTGGGACCAAAGCATTGAAGGACCATCTTCACGAAGAGTTCCCCGACGAGCAATTGTTTGCTCTTAGTGTTTCTCTTCCATGGTATGCCAACATTGTGAATTTCCTTGTCACAAGTAAGTGCCCTTCTCATTTCACAAAGGCACAAAAGGATAAGCTAAAGCATGATGCTAGGTTTTATGTATGGGATGATCCCTATGTGTGGAAACATTGTTCCGACCAAGTGATTAGGAGATGCATTCCCAATAATGAAACCAACTCAATCCTTGCTTTTTGCCATTCATATGCATGTGGAGGTCATTTTGGTGCTAGGCGAACTGCTAGAAAAGTGCTAGACTGTGGTTTTTATTGGCCTAGTTTGAATAAGGATGCATACACCTTTTGTAAATCTTGTGATAAATGCCAAAGAGTGGGAAATATCTCTTCTAGGAATGAAATGCCCCAACATTGCCCTTTATATTGTGAACTCTTTGATGTATGGGGAATCGATTTTATGGGACCTTTCCCTACTTCCTTTGGTTTCAAATATATCTTGCTTGCGGTTGACTATGTTTCTAAGTGGGTTGAAGCAATCCCCACTCGTACTGATGATTCTAAAGTGGTTGCAGAGTTCATCAAATCTCACATCTTCTCTAGGTTCGGGGTATCCCGAGCTCTGATCAGTGATCGAGGCACTCACTTTTGCAATAGAACCATTGCCGCATTGTTGAAGAAATATGGGGTAAATCACAAAACTTCTACCGCCTATCACCCACAAACAAATGGACAAGCCGAAGTTTCCAATAGGGAAATCAAGTCCATCCTTGAGAAAACGGTTAGGCCGACTCGCAAGGATTGGAGTTAGGGGTGATAACGAGTCGATCCGATCACGATCATCACTATGTTCATGATCGACTCGTTTAAATTTTGAGGTGATCACGATCCGATCGCGATCAAAGCGATCAAAATAATTCATGATCATGATCGGATCGTTTAAAAATTATAATGATCGCGATCTGATCGCGATCGACTCGTTTAGATAATCGATCAGATGATCAATGATCAATAACGATCGGCTCGATCAAATGATCAATGATCAATCATGATCAGTTTAAAAGTTTTTTAAAAAAGTTAAAAATTAACAAATTACTAGAAAATAATTCATTTAGATGTATATATTTATATTATATTAATCGATTATCTTATCGATCGATATCGATCATCTTATCGATCTGTTCGCGATCATGATCGAGTTTTAATGTCTATGATCGTTGATCGTTCATTTATTAAACGATCAAAAAATTTTGATCATGATCGGCTCATTTATTAAATGAACGATCTCGATCCGATTTTTAACCGATCCGATCGCGATCCGATTAACGAACGCTCGTGATCGTGCTCACCCCTATAGACAAGTACTTTCCTCCCTCTAAGTCCTCGGTCTTGATACAAGCCATTAGCAACATCACTCAAGACGATGATGAGACGTTGTATGAGTATTGGGAAAGATTCCAAACTCTCCTCTCAAGTTGCCCGTACCATAGCTTCACCGAACCTCAATTGGTGTGTTTCTATTACAATGGTTTGAATGATAGAGAAACCGAGTTGATAAATTGGTCTTGCTATGGCTCCATTGCTAACCTTGGCTCTTCCGATGCCATGATGCTATTTGAGCAACTAGCCGAAGGATGCAAACCAAAGAGAGACCGGAGGCTACGAGTGGGTAACTCCGGTGGAAACAATGATAGTTCTCGCCAAGATATCAAGGAGCTTACGGCATTGATGAAAGGTTTCATGATGGGAAATAGCTCCGGAGGGAACACGGGGAACCAACCAAGGCAACAAGTGATGACGTGTGGGATTTGTGCTTCGAACCATCTCACCGAATCTTGTCCTCAAGCAAACGAGGATTATAACGAAGAAGTCAATGCCATGGGGGTCTATGGAGGAAACCAAGGTTTTAGAGGCGATCAAGGAGGAAACCAAGGTTTTAGGGGCTACCATGGAGGACGAGGCTACCAAAGTGGTAGGGGTTTTCAAGGTGGACAAGGCCAAGGTGGTGATAGGGGTAACCAAAGGAAGTATGATCCTTTTGCTCAACATTACAACCCCGGAACTAGAGATTACCCCAACTTTCGGTGGAGAGATGAACCGACGGGGCAACAAGGCCAACAAGGTGGCTACCAAGGGGGTTACCAAGGTCAAAGTGGTCAATCCTTTGATAGGTCGAGCGGGCAAAATGACCAAGGCTACCAAGGAGACCAAAGCCACCAAAATCAAGGGTACCAAGGTTACCAAAACCAAGGGTACCAAGATTTTGGCTATCAAGGGTACCAAGATCATCCACCACAACAATACCCAAGGAACCAAGGTCAAGGCCGTTTCAACAACCGCACCCCTCAAAATGCTTACCCGAGGTTGGAAGATAAATCTCGTGATCAAGGTGAAAGCTCGGGCCAATTCCCACAAGACGCTCGATTCAAAAGCATTGAGGTGCAAATGAGTCAAATGGCCACTGTTTTGGGGAAATTGGAAGCACAAAACTCCGGGAAATTACCCGCACAACCGGAGTTAAATCCAAGGCCTCATGCGAGTGCCATGACCTTGAGGAGTGGTAAACAAGCGGTTGAACCCGAAGTGGTTGTGAAAAAGGCACCCAAGAGAGGCCTTGTGAAGAAGAACTTGACCAACGATGAAGTTGAGGTAACCTTGGCCGATGAAGAAGTAATTCTTGAGGGGCTAACCAAAGAAAAAGGTGATGCCGAGGTTGAGAAGGAGAAGGAACTAATTGATGAGGAACATGTGGACTCAACCGCTCATGTTGAACCAATGTCACCTCCATTCTCACCTCTCCACAAGAAAACTAGGGTAGACACTCCCTTCGAAGTGGAAGCACCATTTCCCGAGGCTTTGAAGAATACTCGCAAAAAGGAGATGGACAAGGAAGCTTTTGAAGTTCTTCGAAAGTGTGAGGTAAACATTCCTTTGCTCGATGCTATTGATCAAGTTCCTAGATATTCTAAGTTCTTGAAAGAATTATGTGTGAATCATCGTCAACAAAGGTCTAAGCATGTTAAAAATGAAAGAGTCAATGAACATGTGTCGGCTTTGTTTCAAGACAAAATGCCTACTAAGTGTGGTGATCCCGGCATGTTTACAATTCCTTGCATTTTAGGAAACACTTATTTTCCTAGAGCCATGCTAGATTTAGGTGCATCCATAAATGTCATCCCATACACATTGTATGAATCATTAAATCTTGGCACTTTGCATAAAACCGGTGTAGTGATCCAACTTGCCGACCGCTCTAATGCATACCCTAAGAGTATTGTTGAAGATGTCTTGGTGAAAGTCGACAAGTTGGTGTTCCCGGCCGATTTTTACGTTCTTGACATGGAACATGATAAATTTGCTACCCCTGTCTTGTTAGGGCATCCCTTTTTGAAAACGTCAAGAACTATTATCGATGTGCATAGTGGTAGGCTTACCATGGAATTTGATGAGGATAAAATAGAGTTCAACATTTATGGTGCAATGAAATACGATGATGAGGAAACTTCTTGCAATGCTATTGATGTGATTGAATCTTTTGTGCAAAAAGTTTATGAAAATGATGGTGATGATCCTTTGTTAAATGCTTTAGCCAATAGTTTACATACAAGTAATGTTCATACATATGCTTTGAGTGCTAACTTGAAGGAAAGCATTTTTGAGCTAGATACTTTCGAGGAACTTTCTCTTGATGCAACACTTTTAGACCTCGAGGTATTGAAAGGCTCGGGCAACCGACCATCTCTCAATAAACCTCCGGTGGTGGAATTGAAACCACTACCCGAGAATCTAAAATATGCATTCCTTGGTGATGGTGAAAAATTACCGGTGATCATCTCAAACAAACTCACCAAGGAACAAGAGGAAAGGTTGATGAAAGTGCTCCAAGATCATAAGGAAGCCATTGGATGGACTATTGCCGACATCAAAGGTATGAGTCCAAGTACTTGCATGCACCGTATCTATTGGAGGATGATGCTAAACCCATCCGACAACCTCAAAGGCGATTGAACCCTCCTATGATGGAGGTAGTAAAAGCCGAGGTGCTTAAATTGTTGGATGCGGGAATGATCTATCCAATCTCCGATAGTAAATGGGTAAGCCCAACGCAAGTGGTACCAAAGAAGACCGGAGTGACCGTGGTGGAGAATAGCCATGGCGAGTTGATCCCCACTCGTATTCAAAACGGATGGCGTGTTTGCATTGATTACCGAAGGCTAAATGCGGTAACAAGGAAAGACCATTTCCCTTTGCCATTTATTGATCAAATGCTTAACCGGCTCGCAGGCCACTCTTTCTATTGTTTTCTTGATGGCTATTCAGGGTACTTTCAGGTTGCCATTGCACCAGAAGATCAAGAGAAGACAACCTTCACATGTCCCTTTGGCACCTTTGCATATCGACGCATGCCTTTTGGCCTTTGCAATGCACCGGCCACATTCCAAAGGTGTATGGTTAGCATATTTTCAGAATACCTTGAAAAGTTTGTAGAGGTTTTCATGGACGACTTTACTGTTCATGGAAACTCTTTTGACAATTGCTTAATCCATTTGTCATTAGTCCTAAAAACTTGCATTGATAAGAACCGTGTGCTTAATTCTGAAAAATGTCATTTTATGGTTGAAAAGGGCATTGTGTTAGGACATGAAGTGTCATCTAAGGGTATTGAAGCAGACAAAGCAAAAATTGATACCATCCAATCTCTTCCTTACCCTACTTGTGTGCGTGATGTGAGATCCTTTCTAGGCCACGCGGGTTTCTACCGCCGCTTCATAAAAGATTTTTCAAAAATTTCTTCCCCTTTATGTAGATTATTACAAAAGGATGTGGAATTTGTGGTAGATGAAGGTTGTAAAAGGGCATTTGATTGTTTCAAGTCTTTGTTAGTGTCGGCCCCTATTATACAACCTCCAGATTGGTCCCTTCCTTTTGAGATCATGTGTGATGCTAGTGACTATGCCGTTGGTGCGGTGTTAGGTCAAAGGGTGGGGAAAATTCCCCATGCCATCTATTATGCATCCATGACTCTCAATGATGCTCAAAGGAACTATACCACTACTGAGAAAGAATTGCTAGCGGTAGTCTTTTCCTTAGAAAAGTTTAGGCCATATTTGCTTGGTACAAAGATTATTGTTTTCACTGACCATGCAGCTCTTCGTTACTTAATGACGAAGAAAGAAGCAAAGCCTAGGTTACTCCGATGGATCTTACTCTTGAGCGAGTTCGACTTGGAGGTCAAGGACAAGAAAGGAGCTGAAAATCTAGTGGCCGACCATTTGTGCCGTTTGGTGCCCAATGAGGAGTTTGGGACCAAAGCATTGAAGGACCATCTTCACGAAGAGTTCCCCGACGAGCAATTGTTTGCTCTTAGTGTTTCTCTTCCATGGTATGCCAACATTGTGAATTTCCTTGTCACAAGTAAGTGCCCTTCTCATTTCACAAAGGCACAAAAGGATAAGCTAAAGCATGATGCTAGGTTTTATGTATGGGATGATCCCTATGTGTGGAAACATTGTTCCGACCAAGTGATTAGGAGATGCATTCCCAATAATGAAACCAACTCAATCCTTGCTTTTTGCCATTCATATGCATGTGGAGGTCATTTTGGTGCTAGGCGAACTGCTAGAAAAGTGCTAGACTGTGGTTTTTATTGGCCTAGTTTGAATAAGGATGCATACACCTTTTGCAAATCTTGTGATAAATGCCAAAGAGTGGGAAATATCTCTTCTAGGAATGAAATGCCCCAACATTGCCCTTTATATTGTGAACTCTTTGATGTATGGGGAATCGATTTTATGGGACCTTTCCCTACTTCCTTTGGTTTCAAATATATCTTGCTTGCGGTTGACTATGTTTCTAAGTGGGTTGAAGCAATCCCCACTCGTACTGATGATTCTAAAGTGGTTGCAGAGTTCATCAAATCTCACATCTTCTCTAGGTTCGGGGTATCCCGAGCTCTGATCAGTGATCGAGGCACTCACTTTTGCAATAGAACCATTGCCGCATTGTTGAAGAAATATGGGGTAAATCACAAAACTTCTACCGCCTATCACCCACAAACAAATGGACAAGCCGAAGTTTCCAATAGGGAAATCAAGTCCATCCTTGAGAAAACGGTTAGGCCGACTCGCAAGGATTGGAGTTAGGGGTGATAACGAGTCGATCCGATCACGATCATCACTATGTTCATGATCGACTCGTTTAAATTTTGAGGTGATCACGATCCGATCGCGATCAAAGCGATCAAAATAATTCATGATCATGATCGGATCGTTTAAAAATTATAATGATCGCGATCTGATCGCGATCGACTCGTTTAGATAATCGATCAGATGATCAATGATCAATAACGATCGGCTCGATCAAATGATCAATGATCAATCATGATCAGTTTAAAAGTTTTTTAAAAAAGTTAAAAATTAACAAATTACTAGAAAATAATTCATTTAGATGTATATATTTATATTATATTAATCGATTATCTTATCGATCGATATCGATCATCTTATCGATCTGTTCGCGATCATGATCGAGTTTTAATGTCTATGATCGTTGATCGTTCATTTATTAAACGATCAAAAAATTTTGATCATGATCGGCTCATTTATTAAATGAACGATCTCGATCCGATTTTTAACCGATCCGATCGCGATCCGATTAACGAACGCTCGTGATCGTGCTCACCCCTATAGACAAGTACTTTCCTCCCTCTAAGTCCTCGGTCTTGATACAAGCCATTAGCAACATCACTCAAGACGATGATGAGACGTTGTATGAGTATTGGGAAAGATTCCAAACTCTCCTCTCAAGTTGCCCGTACCATAGCTTCACCGAACCTCAATTGGTGTGTTTCTATTACAATGGTTTGAATGATAGAGAAACCGAGTTGATAAATTGGTCTTGCTATGGCTCCATTGCTAACCTTGGCTCTTCCGATGCCATGATGCTATTTGAGCAACTAGCCGAAGGATGCAAACCAAAGAGAGACCGGAGGCTACGAGTGGGTAACTCCGGTGGAAACAATGATAGTTCTCGCCAAGATATCAAGGAGCTTACGGCATTGATGAAAGGTTTCATGATGGGAAATAGCTCCGGAGGGAACACGGGGAACCAACCAAGGCAACAAGTGATGACGTGTGGGATTTGTGCTTCGAACCATCTCACCGAATCTTGTCCTCAAGCAAACGAGGATTATAACGAAGAAGTCAATGCCATGGGGGTCTATGGAGGAAACCAAGGTTTTAGAGGCGATCAAGGAGGAAACCAAGGTTTTAGGGGCTACCATGGAGGACGAGGCTACCAAAGTGGTAGGGGTTTTCAAGGTGGACAAGGCCAAGGTGGTGATAGGGGTAACCAAAGGAAGTATGATCCTTTTGCTCAACATTACAACCCCGGAACTAGAGATTACCCCAACTTTCGGTGGAGAGATGAACCGACGGGGCAACAAGGCCAACAAGGTGGCTACCAAGGGGGTTACCAAGGTCAAAGTGGTCAATCCTTTGATAGGTCGAGCGGGCAAAATGACCAAGGCTACCAAGGAGACCAAAGCCACCAAAATCAAGGGTACCAAGGTTACCAAAACCAAGGGTACCAAGATTTTGGCTATCAAGGGTACCAAGATCATCCACCACAACAATACCCAAGGAACCAAGGTCAAGGCCGTTTCAACAACCGCACCCCTCAAAATGCTTACCCGAGGTTGGAAGATAAATCTCGTGATCAAGGTGAAAGCTCGGGCCAATTCCCACAAGACGCTCGATTCAAAAGCATTGAGGTGCAAATGAGTCAAATGGCCACTGTTTTGGGGAAATTGGAAGCACAAAACTCCGGGAAATTACCCGCACAACCGGAGTTAAATCCAAGGCCTCATGCGAGTGCCATGACCTTGAGGAGTGGTAAACAAGCGGTTGAACCCGAAGTGGTTGTGAAAAAGGCACCCAAGAGAGGCCTTGTGAAGAAGAACTTGACCAACGATGAAGTTGAGGTAACCTTGGCCGATGAAGAAGTAATTCTTGAGGGGCTAACCAAAGAAAAAGGTGATGCCGAGGTTGAGAAGGAGAAGGAACTAATTGATGAGGAACATGTGGACTCAACCGCTCATGTTGAACCAATGTCACCTCCATTCTCACCTCTCCACAAGAAAACTAGGGTAGACACTCCCTTCGAAGTGGAAGCACCATTTCCCGAGGCTTTGAAGAATACTCGCAAAAAGGAGATGGACAAGGAAGCTTTTGAAGTTCTTCGAAAGTGTGAGGTAAACATTCCTTTGCTCGATGCTATTGATCAAGTTCCTAGATATTCTAAGTTCTTGAAAGAATTATGTGTGAATCATCGTCAACAAAGGTCTAAGCATGTTAAAAATGAAAGAGTCAATGAACATGTGTCGGCTTTGTTTCAAGACAAAATGCCTACTAAGTGTGGTGATCCCGGCATGTTTACAATTCCTTGCATTTTAGGAAACACTTATTTTCCTAGAGCCATGCTAGATTTAGGTGCATCCATAAATGTCATCCCATACACATTGTATGAATCATTAAATCTTGGCACTTTGCATAAAACCGGTGTAGTGATCCAACTTGCCGACCGCTCTAATGCATACCCTAAGAGTATTGTTGAAGATGTCTTGGTGAAAGTCGACAAGTTGGTGTTCCCGGCCGATTTTTACGTTCTTGACATGGAACATGATAAATTTGCTACCCCTGTCTTGTTAGGGCATCCCTTTTTGAAAACGTCAAGAACTATTATCGATGTGCATAGTGGTAGGCTTACCATGGAATTTGATGAGGATAAAATAGAGTTCAACATTTATGGTGCAATGAAATACGATGATGAGGAAACTTCTTGCAATGCTATTGATGTGATTGAATCTTTTGTGCAAAAAGTTTATGAAAATGATGGTGATGATCCTTTGTTAAATGCTTTAGCCAATAGTTTACATACAAGTAATGTTCATACATATGCTTTGAGTGCTAACTTGAAGGAAAGCATTTTTGAGCTAGATACTTTCGAGGAACTTTCTCTTGATGCAACACTTTTAGACCTCGAGGTATTGAAAGGCTCGGGCAACCGACCATCTCTCAATAAACCTCCGGTGGTGGAATTGAAACCACTACCCGAGAATCTAAAATATGCATTCCTTGGTGATGGTGAAAAATTACCGGTGATCATCTCAAACAAACTCACCAAGGAACAAGAGGAAAGGTTGATGAAAGTGCTCCAAGATCATAAGGAAGCCATTGGATGGACTATTGCCGACATCAAAGGTATGAGTCCA
The DNA here is from genome assembly GCA_963678965.1 of Cruciata laevipes. Classification (NCBI taxonomy): domain Eukaryota; kingdom Viridiplantae; phylum Streptophyta; class Magnoliopsida; order Gentianales; family Rubiaceae; genus Cruciata; species Cruciata laevipes. Next base: position 19,250,738 of record OY787634.1, on the reverse strand, counting down.
AGTACTTGCATGCACCGTATCTATTGGAGGATGATGCTAAACCCATCCGACAACCTCAAAGGCGATTGAACCCTCCTATGATGGAGGTAGTAAAAGCCGAGGTGCTTAAATTGTTGGATGCGGGAATGATCTATCCAATCTCCGATAGTAAATGGGTAAGCCCAACGCAAGTGGTACCAAAGAAGACCGGAGTGACCGTGGTGGAGAATAGCCATGGCGAGTTGATCCCCACTCGTATTCAAAACGGATGGCGTGTTTGCATTGATTACCGAAGGCTAAATGCGGTAACAAGGAAAGACCATTTCCCTTTGCCATTTATTGATCAAATGCTTAACCGGCTCGCAGGCCACTCTTTCTATTGTTTTCTTGATGGCTATTCAGGGTACTTTCAGGTTGCCATTGCACCAGAAGATCAAGAGAAGACAACCTTCACATGTCCCTTTGGCACCTTTGCATATCGACGCATGCCTTTTGGCCTTTGCAATGCACCGGCCACATTCCAAAGGTGTATGGTTAGCATATTTTCAGAATACCTTGAAAAGTTTGTAGAGGTTTTCATGGACGACTTTACTGTTCATGGAAACTCTTTTGACAATTGCTTAATCCATTTGTCATTAGTCCTAAAAACTTGCATTGATAAGAACCGTGTGCTTAATTCTGAAAAATGTCATTTTATGGTTGAAAAGGGCATTGTGTTAGGACATGAAGTGTCATCTAAGGGTATTGAAGCAGACAAAGCAAAAATTGATACCATCCAATCTCTTCCTTACCCTACTTGTGTGCGTGATGTGAGATCCTTTCTAGGCCACGCGGGTTTCTACCGCCGCTTCATAAAAGATTTTTCAAAAATTTCTTCCCCTTTATGTAGATTATTACAAAAGGATGTGGAATTTGTGGTAGATGAAGGTTGTAAAAGGGCATTTGATTGTTTCAAGTCTTTGTTAGTGTCGGCCCCTATTATACAACCTCCAGATTGGTCCCTTCCTTTTGAGATCATGTGTGATGCTAGTGACTATGCCGTTGGTGCGGTGTTAGGTCAAAGGGTGGGGAAAATTCCCCATGCCATCTATTATGCATCCATGACTCTCAATGATGCTCAAAGGAACTATACCACTACTGAGAAAGAATTGCTAGCGGTAGTCTTTTCCTTAGAAAAGTTTAGGCCATATTTGCTTGGTACAAAGATTATTGTTTTCACTGACCATGCAGCTCTTCGTTACTTAATGACGAAGAAAGAAGCAAAGCCTAGGTTACTCCGATGGATCTTACTCTTGAGCGAGTTCGACTTGGAGGTCAAGGACAAGAAAGGAGCTGAAAATCTAGTGGCCGACCATTTGAGCCGTTTGGTGCCCAATGAGGAGTTTGGGACCAAAGCATTGAAGGACCATCTTCACGAAGAGTTCCCCGACGAGCAATTGTTTGCTCTTAGTGTTTCTCTTCCATGGTATGCCAACATTGTGAATTTCCTTGTCACAAGTAAGTGCCCTTCTCATTTCACAAAGGCACAAAAGGATAAGCTAAAGCATGATGCTAGGTTTTATGTATGGGATGATCCCTATGTGTGGAAACATTGTTCCGACCAAGTGATTAGGAGATGCATTCCCAATAATGAAACCAACTCAATCCTTGCTTTTTGCCATTCATATGCATGTGGAGGTCATTTTGGTGCTAGGCGAACTGCTAGAAAAGTGCTAGACTGTGGTTTTTATTGGCCTAGTTTGAATAAGGATGCATACACCTTTTGCAAATCTTGTGATAAATGCCAAAGAGTGGGAAATATCTCTTCTAGGAATGAAATGCCCCAACATTGCCCTTTATATTGTGAACTCTTTGATGTATGGGGAATCGATTTTATGGGACCTTTCCCTACTTCCTTTGGTTTCAAATATATCTTGCTTGCGGTTGACTATGTTTCTAAGTGGGTTGAAGCAATCCCCACTCGTACTGATGATTCTAAAGTGGTTGCAGAGTTCATCAAATCTCACATCTTCTCTAGGTTCGGGGTATCCCGAGCTCTGATCAGTGATCGAGGCACTCACTTTTGCAATAGAACCATTGCCGCATTGTTGAAGAAATATGGGGTAAATCACAAAACTTCTACCGCCTATCACCCACAAACAAATGGACAAGCCGAAGTTTCCAATAGGGAAATCAAGTCCATCCTTGAGAAAACGGTTAGGCCGACTCGCAAGGATTGGAGTTAGGGGTGATAACGAGTCGATCCGATCACGATCATCACTATGTTCATGATCGACTCGTTTAAATTTTGAGGTGATCACGATCCGATCGCGATCAAAGCGATCAAAATAATTCATGATCATGATCGGATCGTTTAAAAATTATAATGATCGCGATCTGATCACGATCGACTCGTTTAGATAATCGATCAGATGATCAATGATCAATAACGATCGGCTCGATCAAATGATCAATGATCAATCATGATCAGTTTAAAAGTTTTTTAAAAAAGTTAAAAATTAACAAATTACTAGAAAATAATTCATTTAGATGTATATATTTATATTATATTAATCGATTATCTTATCGATCGATATCGATCATCTTATCGATCTGTTCGCGATCATGATCGAGTTTTAATGTCTATGATCGTTGATCGTTCATTTATTAAACGATCAAAAAATTTTGATCATGATCGGCTCATTTATTAAATGAACGATCTCGATCCGATTTTTAACCGATCCGATCGTGATCCGATTAACGAACGCTCGTGATCGTGCTCACCCCTAATTGGAGTACTCGGTTGGATGATGGATTGTGGGCATATAGGACGGCTTATAAGACTCCAATTGGTATGTCTCCATACCGATTAGTCTTTGGAAAGCCGTGTCATTTACCGGTGGAGTTAGCACACAAGCTTATTGGGCGATCACAAGGTTCAATTTGAACTTGGACGAAGCCGGGAATGAAAGGAAGCTTCAATTACAAGAGCTTGAGGAGATCCGAAATGAGTCCTATGAGAATGCTGCCATTTACAAGGAGAAGACGAAGGCATGGCATGACAAGATGATAATTAGGAAGGTCAAAAGGTTCTCCTATTTCAATCACGCCTTCGTTTGTTTCCAGGTAAACTGCGTTCTCGGTGGACTGGACCATTTGTAGTTGTGAAAGTTTTCCCTCATGGTGCGGTGGAGATCCAAAGCGACGAGGATGCCAAAGTCATCAAGGTCAACGGCCAAAGGTTGAAACCGTATTACGAGGGTTTCAAATCGGAAATCCTAGAGGACATGTCTCTAGGCAACCCAACCTACGATTGATCTATACCATGGAGGTACATCGTGCCGACGATGTTAAATAAACGAGTTTTGATCTTTAAAAACATTTCGTCGAACAATTTCAACATTTGGAACATTACTCTATTTCTATATATTGTTGTTTATATACATTTTATTAAACTTGCAATTCAGACATAATGCGAATTTTTGATTTGTTATTTTTGTAGAAAGAGATGTGAAATGGAACAAAACAAAAAGGCTAGAGGAGCCATTTCTTCGCGGCCCGCGAATTCATCGCGCGGACCGCGACCGAGGATTTCGCGAACCGCGAACGGAGCGCGCGAGCCGCGGCCGTGTCTCGCGGTCCGCGAACGACGTCCCGCGAACCGCGAAATACGTGGGATTTTCGGGGAATCCCTGCCACCAAAACGCCAAGTTTCGCGGACCGCGACTTGATCGCGCGGTCCGCGACACAATGCGCGTGGTCCGCGAATTCATCGCGCGGACAGCGAGGATCTTGCGCGCGCGGGGCGCGATTTCACCGCGCGCACCGCGACGAGGTTTTGCGCGCGCGGCCCGCGAATTAGGGTGCGCGGTTCGCGAAGACTTTACGCGCGGTCCGCGAAGAAGACCACGCGACCCGCGAGAACCATGGGGATTTTCAGAAATCCCTGGAACGAAAACGCTCGATTTCGTGGTCCGCGGTTTGATCGCGCGGACCGCGGCAATGTGCTCGCGGTCCGCGGTTTCACCGCGCGGACCGCGAGGGTTTGCCATGCGCGGCGCGCGAATTCATCGCGCGCACAGCGAGAACACCGAGCGCGCGGTCCGCGGTTTCATTGCGCGGTCCGTGGTTTCATCGCGCGGACCGCGATGGTTCAGCGCGCGACCCGCGAACGGAGACGCGCGGACCGCGAAAATCCAGGGATTTTTCGGCAATCCCTGGAAGGTTTTGGCATGTTTTCGCGGCCCGCGACGAAAGCCCGCGGCCCGCGACGGGAACCTCGCGGCTCGCGACAAAACGGGGCCAATACTTCTCCAAAATTTCTCTATCTTTTTCTCCTTCTTTCTTCCCTATTCCCTCCCGACCCAAACACTCTTTTTCCGGCCACCATCGCAAATCCTTCATTCCGGCGAGTTTTGAACCAATTTCTTCCACCCAAATCAATCCCCCTAGCTTTCCCAACAAAGCCCACCAAAAATTCACATCCAAAACACCATCTTTTACCCACATTGCTCAAATTCCAACCCAAACTTCTCCATTCCGATTCGCCGGACTCCGGCGACTTTTTCTCCAACCCCAATACATCAAAACCTTCCCTCCACCACCCTTATCCTTTTCGCCATCTCAATTTTCAAATTCCTAAACGAACTTAAATATCCCCAAATCTCAAGAACCCTAATTTTTGGGCATTTTTGATTTGGTGATATTTTGGTTCAATTGATGATCTCCTCAAGCTACATTGCTTCCAAAAGCTTCAATTGACGGTACCCTACTGAATTTACTTGAATTTTGGGTGATTTAGGGCTTGCCGCCAATAGGTTTTATTGCAATTTCAAAGGCTTGCCGCCTTTAGTTATATACTGAGCTTTTTGAGTAGAGGCTTGCCGCCTTGTAGCTAGTTTAGTTGTGCTGGACTGTTGTTGAGTGGATTTTGATAATGGCACCGAGGGAAAGGTCTCGCCGAGGGGAAGCCTCTAGTTCACATGAGCCCGTGATCCCCGAATCACCCCCTCGCCAACCTAGCCCTCCCCCTGCAGAAAACCTGCCTCCTATTGACTTTATGGGACTGCAAGGTTTGGATGGAGATGCCCAACAACGGTGGAGGAAGTTGATTGGGAATGGGAGACGAACTATCATGGAGACGAAATTCCTCTCCTCTGAGCTGCTTCAGGAGCTAGGTTTGCAGCAGCCTGTGCTATTTTTATTGGATCGCGTTGGCATGAGAGGATTCATTGATAGGTCGGCACCAACCTACATCCGATACACACTTGAATTCCTATCCACTCTAGCCAAGCACTATGACGAGGAGCATGACAGGCAGTACATCACCTTCAGGTTGAATGATGTAGACCGCCAGGTGTCCTATGATGAAATCCAAACTGCTTTTGGATTCGAATATGCGGAGGGCTACAAGAATCCGAAAGATAATGCCCCGGACGGATTTGATCTAGCTTTCTTTTGGAATTGCTTGTCTGGATCTCCCAACATCACGGGCGCCACGAAGAACAACCACATCATACATCCAGCTGTTCGTATGGTGCACAAGCTCCTAGTGATGACGATCTTTTGTCAAGGAGAGTTGACACACATCAATAGGGAGCAGGTCCAATGCCTTTGGACCATGTTTTGGAGACCGGAGCACCCGTGTTGGGTTGACCTCTTTGTGCAGAAATGTTTGGAGACCTCCCAGAAGAGCTCAGGGAAGATACCGCAGGGGGGTATGATTTCTCTTCTGGCAGCTTATTTGAACATCCACCTACCTCCAGACATTCAGGCAATAGGCAAGACAGCCGAGAGAGCTCACCAGTTCTACTCCATTGCTACTTTGGAGTCCACTAATGTCTTGGCCATGCACAGATTTCCTCCTCCTAGATTCATCTGGCTAGTAGCCAAGAGCCAGCATATGTACCTGCCGAATCCGGAGGCTGTGCAGCTGACTGGGCGCACTCGCATGGTGGATCTCACCTTGCCCACCCAGATCACAGTTCCTGCACCTACCATTGCCCTTGCCAGGCTAGAGGCACCTCCGGAGCATGGAGAGCAGTACGTTCCTCCACATCAGGACCCTCAGTTTGTCACTCAGCAGCAGTTCCAGGAGTTTACGCAGAGGCATGACGCGTTTACTCAGAGATATGAGGACGACATGGAGGTGATGTTCGCCATGATGGCATCCATGCACCCACATGGACCAGGGGCATTTGACTATGAGGGCCATCGCAGATCGCGAGTTCAGCGCCGTCGCGACGGTTCCGGCCCCTCACAGTGAGTATATCCTACACCCTTTCCTTTCACTATGGTTTTCATTGTTATATTTAAACATTGAAGGCAATGTTTAGACTAAGTGTGGGGGAGGAAATGTAGTACTATGATTCTGTTTTTGTTGCTGTTTTTGCTGCTGTATTTTTACTACTGTATTTCTTTTTAAAAAAAATAAAAATAAAAATAAAAATAAATAAATAAATCTTTTCTTTTGTATAGATATAAAAAACTCTCAAATGTTATGTGCTTAATTATTCAGAGTATACACTTGGATCTTAATCGTTCTTTCTCGAGGACGAGAAAGGTTCAAGTGTGGGGGATTTTGATAGGTCCTAGATATACTCTTATTTTGTAGCATTTGAGAGCTGTTTTAGATAGTATTTTGTACTTTATATTAGACTTTTGGACCGAATCATTCATGATGGTTTGAAATTGAAGACGTGCATTTCGACCTTGGATTGCACTTGCGATAGATTTGGATGATTTGAAGACCTTCTATGACCGTCCTGGAGGAAGCAGATACATTGAAGAACCGGTCGTAGAAGTGGCGTGAAGGCACACTCTCGCGGACCGCGAAACCTAGGTCGCGAACCGCGAGGGTGTGTGTTGCTGTTTTGAAGATGCCGAGTTTCGCGCGGTCCGCGAAACTCCGGTCGCGAGCCGCGAGGACCAGCACGAGGACCGCGGAAACCGAAGACGCGCGATCCGCGAAACATCGGCCGCGGTTCGCGAAGCCGAAGACGCGCGGTCCGCGAAACTCCGGTCGCGAACCGCGAGGACCAGCACGAGAACCGCAGCGAAGCCAAGACGCGCGATCCGCGAAACGTCGGCCGCGGTTCGCGAGGATCAGACGCGCGGTCCGCGAGACCTCGGTCGCGGACCGCGGACGCCATGGACGCGCAGGCCGCGAATCCTCGGCCGCGAACCGCGAGAACCGAGCTCGCGGTCCGCGAAGGTTTTCGCGCGGTCCGCGAAAGTTGCCCTGCAACTTGCACTTTATTTTGTTTTAATTTTAATTTTGTTAGACTATAAATGCAACTTATCCTCATTGTTAGAGGATCGGATTTTTACAGAGCAAAACTCATTTTCCTTCATTTTCCTTTTGATTTTGATCTTTGAATTCATTATGGTTTGTTGTATTGATTATGGTTTTGATAATATAACTATGGTAGTAGGCTAAAACCCTTCTTGGATATATGTGATTGGACTTCTTGTTATGGATTGAGAACATGATTCATGAAGTTTAGGAATGCTGATTTGCTATTGAATGATCATAATTTATATGTATATTTGATGCTTGAAATGATTAGGAATGATTTCCTAGTGATAGATATGTGTTGGATATGTGTTAGATATTGCTTTTCCATGGTTAGAATGTTATCATTCTTTCTATGTATGAGTAGTAAATTAGGAATCGAATGCATGTTGTTATCAATTGTATTTGTTCTTAAGATCATTCATTAGCATTGTACCTATGTCAAGTTTGTTATCAAGTTGCATGGGTAGGGTTGAGGAACATCTAATTTGAAGTAATATTGATTCAATTGAACTAGTTGTTATCATCTAGTAAGATTATCAATTGAAGTTGTGAAGATGCTTTCATTTTTCATAACTTTGGTTAAAGATAGTTTCTCACTAAGTTCACCATTCTAAAGGCATCATGATAAAGTTTGAGGAAAATCTCATAGTAAGAAGTCACCAATCTCATATGTCCGAGTCTAGTATTCTCATTAGTTAATCCTTTAGTTAAAACCTTAAATGCTAAATTAGTTGTAATCATAGAATTCTAGTTGCTTTACTTAGTAGTGTTTCTTACAAAAACTCAACTCAAAACCCCGCCTTTGTTTACATTGCTTTTATATATATATATATATATATATATATATACTACAAGATATACATAGAGATAACCTTTTCCCTGTGGAACGAACCTTACTTGCCACTATATGCTTAATTGTGTGTAGAGGTAGTAAGTGAACATAAATTGTATATTTGAGAGGTACGGCGACGACCTCCCATTGAGACTATAATTTTAAAGTTGGGGTCGAAAAAATGATATTTCTACAGAGTTAGGGCTATAATTTGGTCACTTATAATTAATGTATCACAGTGAAAAAATACATTAATAATAAGAAAATAGAGAATTTTATAGAGACCCCCAACCTTTACAAAACTGTCAGTTTAACTCCCTATCAAATTTTAATGTCAAAAAGACCCCCTAACCTTTCGTTTTTGCTTCGTTTGGACCCCCTCTGGCTAACTAGGCCATTTATTCATTAAAAACAGTTAAATGTTGGGGGTATAATAGTAATTTCAAGTTCAATTTAATGGGGAAAAGGTGCAACAAGTGGGTTTGAACACGGGTCTCCCAAAATTACAAACAAAGCTATTAACATTATGTCACAAGAACTTTATTACCATTTTGAGCCTTTTGAAGTTCTTGCGGCATAATGGTAATAGATTTGTCTGTAGTTTTGGGAGACCCGGGTTCAAACCCACTTGTTGCACTCTTTTCCATTAAATTAAATCTGAAATTACTATTATACCCCCAACATTTAATTGTTTTAATGAATAAATGGCCTAGTTAGCCAGATGAGGTCCAAACAAAGCAAAAATGAAAGATTATGGGGTCTTTTTGACATTAAAATTCTATAGGGGGTCAAACTGACAATTTTGCAAATGTTGGGGGTCTCTATAAAATTCTCTCATAAGAGAACCTTTCGAATGAGATGTTGCAGACTTGTTTTATACGAAGAAGACAACTTAAAATGTTGTTTTCTCCTATCTTTATTCTTGATACGCACTGCACAAAATTTCGTAAGACGTCGTTAAATTAAAATGATACAAAGCATGAACCAAGCTATGTCTTGATTCCTAGTCCATCCACATTTCCCTTTGGGGTGGTCTCTGGAGTGACCATCTACATATGTAGACCAAGGAAATAAGTTATAAATAGGGTAATATATCAAAAACAATGAAGGACCAATTTGCAATTTTTGAATTTTTTTTAAAAAATCACGCGCTACAATAACTTCGCGCGTGTACAGTGTTTGCTACAGTGCTTTTGCTACAGTCACATGAAGGATTTAACTCAAAACCTGAAGTTTGCTACATGAGGGATTTAACTCACAACCTGAAGTTTGCTACAGTAACATGAGGATTAAACCCAAAACCTGAAGTTTGCTACAGTACATGAGGGATTTAATTCAAAACCTGAAGTTTGCTACATGAGGGGTTTAACCCAAAACCTGAAGTTTGCTATATGAGGGATTTAACCCACAATCTGAAGTTTGCTACAATAACATGAAGATTTAACCCAAAACCGGAAGTTGCTACAATAACATGAGGGATTTAATCTAAAACCTGAAGTTTGCTACATGAGGGGTTTAACTCAAAACCTGAAGTTTGCTACAGTAACATGAGGGATTTAACCCAAAACCTGAAGTTTGCTACATGAGGGGTTTAACTCAAAACCTGAAGTTTGCTACAGTAACATGAAGGATTTAACCCAAAACCTGAAGTTTGCTACATGATGGATTTAACCCAAAACCTGAAGTTTACTACAGTAACATGAGGAATTTAACCCAAAACCTCAAGTTTATTACAGTCACATGAGGGATTTAACCTAAAACTTGAACTTGTAATTTAGAAGATGATCATTATAACATAAAAAATAGGGAATTTAAACCAAAACCTAGAAGATTTTTATTATTAACCAAAAGGTGATCATTATAACATAAAACATGTGGAATTTAAATCAAAATGTGTCACTTAAAACATTGAGGTTATAACCTAAAACATGAGGAGTTTAAAGCAAAACCTGAAAGATAGTTAATCATATAAAAATTGGAAGAGTATCAATCATCTAAAAACCTAAAAGATGTAATTTATAAAATAAAACATGATCAATTTAAAACAACATCTGATTTTTTTACAAAAAAAAAAAAAAAAAAAAATTTGGAATTAGCACTGTAGCAGTACTATTCACACACTGGACACATGTATTGTTCATGCGCGAAATTACTGTAGCGCGTGAAATTTCTAAATTTTTAAAAATTGCAAATTAGTCCCTCATTGTTTTTGAAATATTAGACTATTTACAATTTAACCCGGTCTACATATGTAGACGTTCGCTTCCAAGACTTTGTCTTTCCCTTTTGTAAGATTCCTTATAATTCCACCTTTTATTTTTATAATATTTTCCCTTTTCAAGTCGGGGTGGTCTCTGGAGCGACGGTCTACGTACGTAGACCAGGGACTAAGTTATAAATATGATAATATATCAAAAAATAAGAATGAACCAATTTGCAATTTTTGAAAAGTTAAAAAAAATTACGCGCTACAGTTACTTCGCGCGTGTACAGTGTTTGCTACAGTACCGCTATAGTGTTTTGCTATAGTAACCTGAGACGTTTAACCCAAAACTTGAAGTTCGCTACAATTAGATGAGGGATTTAAATCAAAATCTGAAATTTACTACAGTGTTTGTTACAGTAGCATGAGGGATTTAACCCAAAATTTGAAGTTTGCTACATGAGGGATTTAACCCAAAAGCTGGCTACAGTAACATGAGGGATTTAACCCAAAATTCAAAACCTCGAGTTTATTACAGTCACATGAGGGATTTAACCTAAAACCCGAACTTGTAATTTAGAAGATGATCATTATAACATAAAACATGGAGAATTTAAACAAAAACCTAGAAGATTTTTATTATCTAATAAATTGAACTTGTAACTCAAAAGGTGATCATTATAACATGAGAGAATTTTGTATAGGCCCCCCAACGTTTTCCAAAATACCAGTTTGGTCCTCCATCGAATTTTGGTGTCAAAATGGCCCCCTAACCTTACGTTGTTTTTTCATTTTGACCTTCTTGGAAGGGTATGACTGTCTTTTTTGCCCCTAAATTATTTTGGCCCCCTAAATTTTTGAAAAATATAAGTTTAACAACGATAGAATTTTGTTTTAATTAGGGTAATTAATTTATTTCTTATTTAGCAAAATTAAATTCCATAATACTAAAATTAATCTAGAGAGTTAATTTATTCTACCTCAAATAATAACATAATTATAAGGAAAATTCTTGGGAGTGACCGTCACTATATAGTGACCGGACTAAATTATAAATAGTGCAATAAAGAAAATCAAGGAGGGACCAATTTGCAATTTTTAAAAATTAAAAAAAATCACGACAGTATTTCCGCGCGTGTACAGTATTTTTCTACAGTTGCTACAGTGTACTTCAATGTTTCAAGTTAAAATGTCCATGTTTTATGTTTCAAGTTAAAGTGTTCATGTTTCACGTTAAAATGTCCATGTTTCACGTTAAAACGTACATGTTTTATGTTTTAAGTTAAAATGTTTATTTTATATTTCAAGTTAAAATGTTCATGTTTCAAGTTAAAGTGTTCATGTTTCACGTTAAAACGTCCATGTTTTATGTTTTAAGTTAAAATATTTATGTTTTATGTTTCAAGTTAAAATGTTCATGTTTTATGTTTCAAGTTAAAGTGTCCATGTTTCACGTTAAAACGTCTATGTTTTATGTTTTAAGTTAAAATATTTATGTTTTATGTTTCAAATTAAAGTGTTCATGTTTCAAGTTAAAGTGTTCATGTTTCACGTTAAAACGTCCATGTTTTATGTTTTAAGTTAAAATATTTATGTTTTATGTTTTAAGTTAAAATATTTATGTTTTATGTTTCAAGTTAAAGTGTTCATGTTTCACTTTAAAACGTCCATGTTTTATGTTTTAAGTTAAAATAATTATATTTTATGTTTCAAGTTAAAGTGTTCATGTTTCACGTTAAAACGTCCATGTTTTATGTTTTAAGTTAAAATATTTATGTTTTATGTTTCAAGTTAAAATGTTCATGTACATGTTTTAAGTCAAAATGTTCATGTTTTAAGTTAAACTGTTCATGTTTTATGTTATTGTAGCAACTCGACACTGTAGTAAATCGGTACTGTAGCGGCTTGACACTGTAGCGCGTGGCTTGACACTGTAGCGCGTGATTTTTAGAAAAATTCTGAAATTGCAAATTGGTCCCTCCGTATTTTTTTAACTTATATCCTATTTGCAATTTAATCTTGTCACTATATAGTGACGGTCACCCAAGAGACCAACTCTAATTATAATTAGTTGATGGTTAAAATATGAAGAGAATGTCTTCTACAAAGTCCCTTTCAACAAAATTTGAGGTGACTATACAATTATTTTAACTACTTAGGCCATATAACATAAAAGATCAAGGAAATAAAGTTAAAAAATATTGCTCAAAATTTAAAAGATTTTAAAAAAAAATCAAGCCTAAAACCTAAAACATCAAATTATATAAAAGATCAAACAAAAAAAAATCAAACTCAAGTATAAAAACATCAAGTCCAAACAAAAGTAACTCAAATAATTAAAATAATGGTACAATAACACCTAATCTCGTAAAAATTGGTCTCCTTTTGATCTGTCCTTATTTGAGACTTTCTCATGTTCTCAAATAAGAAACTACTCTAATCACCCTAATGAGAACAAAATTAAAATTAATTACTCTTATTAAACCAAAATTCTACCCGTTTGTTAATTTTGTAAAGGATCTCTTCATATTTACATATATCACCTTCAATTTCAGTGTGATTGTACATGAGCATGTACAGTGAGAATTTTTTTTAAAATGTGAACGTGATTGATGTTGAAATTAAAGATATTAGAGTTCAATAAATAAATAAATAAATCGGGCTAGTGTATATATAATAAAAATAAAGCTTGTAAGAGAAATTGATTATTTAAATATTTAAAAAAATACTTTGGAAAATGCATTTTCCAAGTGATTATTTACATTGGAAAATGCATTTTCCAAATATTTCATTAGGGTAATTAATTGTATTGACATTTCACAATTATTCTTGGAAAATGCAGCATGAAACACAACTATTAGGGGGTCAAAAAATGTAAGGGGTAAAAAACAATTAGGGGGCCAAATGCAGCATGAATCAAACAAGTTAGGGGGCCGAAAAGACAGTTCTACCCTTCCAATAATGGATGAAAAAATGATTTAACGGCCAAGTTAGGGTTAGGGGGTCAAAATGAAGCAAAAACTAAAGGTTGGGGGCCGTTTTGAAACTAAAATTTGATGGGGGCCAAACTGGTATTTCGGAAAATGTTAGGGGGTCTATATAAAATTCTCTCTTATAACATAAAATATGTGGAATTTAAATCAAAATGTGTCACTTAAAACATTGAGGTTATAACCTAAACATATTGTTCATATGTTACTTGTTCACGTACGAAATTACTGTAGCACGTGAAATTCCTAAATTTTTAAAATTTGTAAATTAGTCTGTCCTTGTTTTTGAAATATTAGACTATTTACAACTTAACCCGGTCTACATATGTAGACGGTCGCTTCCAAGACTTTGCCTTTCAAGTCTCTTTATGGAGTATTAAGATAATTGAAATTAAAATTGAGTTTTTGACGAATTTATCTAGCTTAGAAAGACCTTTTTACTGTTTTACCTTGAACCAAGTCTCTTGGTGCTTCTAGCTAGTTGGTCTGAATCACTATGATGAAAGGAGAAGCTTGGTGTCAAAAGAGCTTGGTAATTCAGGAGTGTAATTTTGCAATTGCTAAAGATCTGCATAATACAAGGTCAAACATTTATGTTGAACTAAAGTTCTGCTAGGAGTCCAAATGAATAGGCTTCCGATGGAGATCCATCTGAAAAACTTCACAAAATTCTTGAACCAATGATTTGCAAGTCAAATCGATCAATTGCTTATCACTGATATGATACAGATCTCCAGATTTAGTAGATGGAGCAAGTCCCTGCTGCAGCATGTCCTTTATACTACCTACTCGGCGATCGTGGATGCCACAAGGGACGATTTCACGAAAGCCACTCAAGTCAGTAGTAACATTCAATGCTAAGCCATGATAAGCTATCCACTGTGATACCTTGATACCAATAGCTGCAATTTTTTGGTCCCCTGGAGGATTCCAAACTATTAGGATATAAAACCAGTAACTTCAGTTTCTTTAAGTGTAATTTAAATTACTAAACCAGTAACTTCAGTTTCTTTAACATGTAATTTAAATTACTAAACTAATGTAGTTTACAACAGATTATTTAAGAGCATTTTAGACACTCAATTTTTTTTATTTTGAATTAGCTCAGTATTATTAGGTACAGTTGACATGTAAAAAAAATTAATCAGGGAATATATGACCTTACCAACCCATACACCAGTCAAGCCAGGAATGCGTGATGCTTTGATGGCAAACATTGAGTTTAGTACACGGATGGCCACTTCTTCAAGTGCCCTGAGATACCAATGAAGATCCGTCGTATGATATCGAAGATTGATTATAGGATACATTACTAGCTACAAAAGAAAAGCACAGGCATATATCAGCAGAAACTTAAGAAGGTAAAGAAAACATACTTATCCACTGTGTGCTTGTAACGGGGTTAAAATATCACACATTTATCAACAGAATCTGATAGAAAAACATTCAAGGTAATACCATCCAACCAGTAACTCCCAGGCGATGGAAAGAAACTCTGAATGAAGGAGGAGGTCTTTTATTTAGGCTATTTGGCACATTCCATCGTTCAAAAGCACTAACTATGTACAAGTGTATAACATGAAGACCATTTAAAATAGTAAGTTCAGTTCTGATTCTGAGACAATCTAGCACAATGCATAGTTCAAAAGCAGAAATTATTCAAAACTACAGGCAAATTTCAATACTGCCCATCTCTCAAATTAATTATCAACTTTATCATCTTAAACTTTTGCTCTGGTATGCGGAATACCTGACCAGGCGCATGATATGTAACTTCACCTCCACGCTCAGTTCTATACACATCAAAGGGTGCCTTTTTAATGTCAAAATTCACATATTCCTCCGAACTACCAGCACCCAATGTGTATACAGGCTGGTGTTGCAAAATGATGAGAGTGTCAGAGCAGTCTTCCCCATTTTCCATCAGTACTTTCTTCTTCTTAACAATGTCCTTCTGCCAAGACCATGCTTCAGCATAGGGAACTAATTCTTGGTGTAAATCATAAAACTCACAACTGCAGTAAAACCAAACTCCATCTATGTCAAACACCATAAATGTTAGACTCTTCCAAAAAGTGGTGTCCAAAAAGCAAACTCACCATCTTTTAGCATCATGGGTAATGCCACATGCTAAATTCAAGACAGGAGCACGAACTCTTTGCCATAGATTTGATGATCTATAAGAGGGGCCTTCAAAGAATGAACTCGGACATGCATTTGCCAGGCTGGCCATGTCCTGTGAGAGTAGAAACCAACAATAAAATGGATGGAAGTATTAATAACAGAGCTTCTAGAAATTTTAGTTCCACCGTCATTCCTACACCATCTGCCAATACAGAGTGAGTCATTCATACTTATCATTCACGAAAAGGTAACAGGAATTATTAAAATTTTAAGTTAATTTTCATCTAGTTAGTAGCTAACAAGTGGAAGCAGAGGATTTCCTAAGATTTCTCAAAAGCACGTCTGTATCTGACAGAGATTTGAAAGTGAGCACGTTCACAGGAGAAGAAAGGTGAAGGAGGCAAAACTCCTATCCAAATATGTAGATAAAATTGAGTTCAGTACTTTGATCACAAGATTCAAGGTTTAAAATGGTGCATTTTCTATTAACTGTGTTTAGCCCTCAAGGAACCAAGAATGAACTATTTCCCTCAATAGTACACTTATAGATGACATTTATACCCACTATATGAAAGAACAGGCATCCAAAATAAAGGACCATCTGATTATATGACCAAAGAGAAACATAATATATGCAACAATATAAATTAAAACATAAATAGAACTGGTCTACATATAAAATCAAATAATATTTACACTTTTGTTTACAAAGAAACAGAAAGGATCAAACATGGTCTCATTTAAACAAAACTAAGAAAACAACCAGCAACAATTGCGCTCCATACAGAAATCAAGTAAAGGAAATCGATAAGTAACTAAAAATTAAATCACATTATTTCGACCATAAACTCATAGTCCCAGTAACAAAGCATTACTTAAAAAAAATATCAGATCAATCTTAACAGACTGAAAGCACAGTATGCAATCTGTAGAGTCCGTTAAGGGTCCAAAAAAAGTCTGTAACTAAAATGGTCTCTTCCGAAACTGTATAATCCAGCAAACTTGAAGGAAGAACCTTTTCTTGATATATAACTGACGATCCAAATTCTGAGCAGCGCCAGCAGGTATTCTTACAATGTTTTTCTCTGTGTTATGCCAGAGCAGAACATTCTGTAAGTAGCATCAAGAACTCAGTAAACATGCATTTGTTCTCCAATTACCAGAAACCACAAATTGGCAATTAGGCATGATTTTAAATTTAAAAATTGTAAAACATAAAAAATCCCAAAAAGAAAATATACTAGAGCAAAATTCTTAGAGGGAATGTGTTAGAAAAGTTGCTCAAGATCAAGATGGATATGTGCACATTCACATTCACAAGACAATATTTCATCACAATGTCACAGGATCCTAGAACTGACAGTAAGCTTAGATTAAACAGTGAAAGTTGAAACTTAAACTCCAGCCAACAAATAAGGATTAGGAAAACATAAGTTACTTGGCAATTTCACTTGAGACATAAATGCATGGCAGAAGCATTGATCCCTTCAACCATCAGAAAGATCGAAAGAAAAATTCATGAATCTAACAGAAGCTGCTTATAGCATCGTCAGCCAATCTTTAGTTCGTTACAGTATATGTAGTTCACTAAATCACTTGGGATTGAAAATGAAAACCCAAAATTCTACGCCTTAAAAGATAGTACAATTTTGATTAACTTTTTCATTCACGTATAAGATAACAAAACAAATTAATATCACAAATTTAGAAACCAGGAAACTGCAAGGAAGTGGTGAAAAATATGTCCTTAAGATGACACGAGAAGTACTAATTTGGATGGATGCAAATCCCGTGCAGTGAAAATGGTGACATACAAGGTCAAGAAGTTCCTTAGTATTTTCAGCCATTTTTCTCCGAGAAACTAAAGAATGGAGAATTCAAAATTCTCCAGGTTATCCCTGTCTTAAACTAAGATTATAAATTCCAATTCTATAATCGCATAAATTATCCAACCAAACAATGGACCTGGGATTGTGAACTGCCAATTCAGATACAAGTAAAAAGCAGATTGTAGGAGACAGCAGGTTATACCAAGTTAAACGGGTGGGCTGGTTAGAAAAATTACAAGTATAAATAAAAATTGTTTTGGGATGAAAACGCAGCATAAAGAAACCAAAATACAGAGGATGGTAGTGACTGCTAGGAAATAGAGTTAAGCTCTCGTATCCTAAAGAGTGCATTTATGTAATCCTAACTGCATTCTGAGCACTGATTAATTATCCAAGAAACATCTTAGCAGCAATGTGAAAGCTTTTGGAGTGCAGTCTAGTACTTATCCTAAACTACATTAAGCACTGCAGCACACTCTGCTGTAAGTTTCTTTAGGTCAGGGTTTATTATGCATGTACAAATCCTACAATTTCTCGGTGATCTTACAATCCCTAAAAAAGGTCAATTTAACAATTTTAAAGGTCACATAAGCATACTTCCCTTTTCACGTAACCGTGATCTCACTCAAAGACGTAGCTAATCCATTAATACCTTTGTTTTCAATGGCCAGTAAGTACTACACTCATTTTGTTTTCAAGTAAACTATGCAAGGGACAGAAACAATGAATTACCCATTAAGCAATTGCTCCCAAGTTCCAAAGACAAAACATTCATTTGAAATCTCGAGAATTTTAGATAGTATAAGAGAAGGAACTAATGAATAAGTGTGCAGATTAGTTTACAGGTTTATCAACTCATATTTCAAAAACCCAAATGGAATCACTATCAATCCATTATAACAATATCTAGACCACCCAGAGTAAGTTAACATTAGAAGATCAAGATCATTTCTACCACATCAGAAATTCCCTGCCCCAAATTCTCTACCTCATAGAGATGGTGTTTATTGCCAAATGGTTCACACGTCATACCCAAAACCACGTTTAGCAAATCCCTTATTCTATTGCAGCTACAATCATTCTAGACCATTCTAGACCAGATGATCTAACTAAACTCATAGCACACAATCAACAAACACAATATTCTTACATACCTTTACTATGAAAAAAAAGTGATACAAGACAGTCTTTAAACATAAACCTCATACCTCGCAAATTTAGACACTAATTGAAAGGATGATTTAAACGGTTAGTACCTAAAAACTCATACAACCTGATCAAATTTAATGCTAAGTTAATGCTTATTCCTCACATGATATTAATCTTAAAACATCATAGATAAAAAAAACTAGCAAGAATTCCTCACCGTACTATTACTATTAAAGAACGAACTTATCATGAGATATGTAAGAAATGCAGTTACAGCAAACAAAACGTCAAAACCCCAGTATTACAAAAAGGAAAAAATCCCAGAAATACAGCAAATTCAAGAGAACCCACAACCAAAATGTTATATTCAAGCATGAATGTATGTCCAAAAAGGGTAGTTTAAACCCAAAAAAAACCCTTCAATGATTGATTTGGAAAATAATAGATTGAAATATCACTGACCAATCATAGTGGGAAAACGGCGCTGTAGATGGTGGAAACAAAGCAGCTTATGGATGAAGTTTGGGTTTCGTCGTTTCGA
Source organism: Cruciata laevipes (assembly GCA_963678965.1). Lineage (NCBI taxonomy): Eukaryota > Viridiplantae > Streptophyta > Magnoliopsida > Gentianales > Rubiaceae > Cruciata > Cruciata laevipes. The sequence continues at coordinate 19,231,815 of OY787634.1, read as the reverse complement.
ACTTCTTGTGTTCTTCACTGTGGAGTGTGGACTGGTTTGAAAATAAAAATTCTTTTTTAGGCGCTTCTAAAATCAAATTGTCCTAATATGCAGGTTTAAGTCAAAAAAAAAAAAAAAAATCTTTGGCAAGGAACTTAATTAAATTTCTTAATGCTGTAAATAACTTCGGAATCATTAAGGTCGAATATGAATAGGATATTGTTATTGTGGCTCGTCATATGTTCTTCATTTTCACCCACCACTTGTTAACCTGAAAAAAGACGTACGGTTAGTTAGTTAAAATAAAAGACACTTGTAATCCTCCTATGATCAAGAGGCAGTTTTCATCCACTCCCACTGCTATATAATTGCGTTAATTACCAGCCATTGTTTTTGTGTTTTGTTTTTCCTTTCTATAACTTCCACTAAATCAAATAAAATCAAAACCAATTCAACATTTGTTCCTCGGAAATTATCAGAGAAACTGAAAAAGAATTATGAGTCAAGAACAACCAAGCAGGCCTCTCCAGGCCGAGGAAGAGCAAGTACCACAGGCTGCTGCCAAAACTAGTTCCAGCGATGTTGCATCCAAGAATTCTGCGCTCGCTCATCTCTCACAGGTTTCATCATCACTTTCTTGAATGTTGTGTTTTCGGTTTTTTTGTGAGAAAAAGATGAGTTGAAAATGTGTGTTTTGGTAGAATATTGGCGGGCAGGACAGCCAAAAAGGGCAGCAAAACGCATCGCAGTCAAGTGCCTCTGAATTGAAAGGCAGTATCACCATTGGAGAAGCTCTTGAAGCCACGGTTTTGACTGCGGGGCACAGGCCGGTGGACTACAGCGATGCAGCTGCCATTCAGGCGGCCGAGGTGAGAGCAACCGGCCGGACAAACATAGTCCCCGGTGGCGTGGCTGCCGCTGCTCAGTCCGCAGCCACCCGCAATGCTCGTGCCACCAGGGATGAGGATAAGACCAAATTGTCTGAGGTTCTATTGGTATGAATGATATCATTCTTCTGTCATCATAAAATGTCTTTGTTTTCTTGTTTCAAATATATACTACATTTTATGATCTTTGGTAATATGTATGATTTAAATAATTTACGATGTGCAGGAGGCAAGCAGCAAATTGCCATCAGACAAGGCGGTGACACGCCGTGATGCCGAAGGGGTGATCGGTGCGGAGTTGAGGAATGACCCTAACCTGTGCACACGTCCAGGAGGGGTGGCAGCATCTTTGGCTGCAGCTGCAAGGCTGAATCAAAGTATGATGACGAACCAGAAAAATGAGAAGAGCTGATTCCATGAAAAATAATCACCTTGATATATGATGATGATCCAAACACACAAATTCATTCCGTTAATTTTGTACTTTTAGCCTGTTTAGAGAAGGATTGAACTTCAACCCAAATTGGTCATACTATGCCTTTGTGATGGCAATTCTTGCCATTTTCAAAATTTTCTATAAATTAATTGTCTTTCTCCTTAGTCTTTGCCTTGTAAAGTCTCTTTTAATGAAATCGATTTATTAAATATATTTTTAAAAGTGGTCTGTGATTTGCGCTTCATTTGATTAATAATTGATATGTTTTTATTATAACTTTTTTTTTTTTGATTAAACCATCTTATAGATGGAGGGACATTTTATTTGGCTTCCCCAAGCCTGCAATATAAAAATAAAATGAGGATTAAACCTCCAGTGCATAGTCTCATAATATTAAATTAGAGCAATACTAATCCTCTAAGGGAAGAGCTGCTATAGCAAAATACTACATATGCTATCAAAAGAATGGAACAGGCCTATAACTATAGTACCATAATCCAACCCCTCGAACATGTTAGCTTGTCGTTTTCAGGCGACTCACAAGACTGTCTAAGGGGAGAGATTATGGGATCAAAGGATTACAAGCCTGCAGGACAGCAAAGATGAAATCAGTGTTAGGCCATGTTTCAGTGCATAGTGGAGATCATGATAATTGTTGGAGATAGCCTCTGTAGTCATCATCTGTGCAGAAAGATGGTCAACTTCTTATCATTGATGAAGGATAAAAACACCAGGACCAGCAGTGAGTGATTTGAGTGATTTGAGGTTTCCCGAGAACCTGCAAATATAAACAAACATTCAGCAGTATCTATTCTTTGGAGATTCTAAGGCTTGGAGTGGACATTTGGTCCATCCTGATGCAGCCTTGGACAGTAGAAGGCAATGAACTAAAAGAAACATTTGAAATGTTCAAATTGTTAGTTAAAATCCACTTAGCAAAGGTATCAGCTGCCTGATTACCTTCTCTATAGATGTGACATAAACAGGAATTGAGAACCCTATTATGCATGTCATCTGCCAGTTGGAATAATTTCCAGTGGGCAGTGATGGGATTAATCACAGAGGATATAGCCTTAAGGCAATCAGACTCTATAATACAAGGCTCAGAGTAAAAGCATGCATGGTCAATAGCACAATTAATGGCAATCATTTCTGCTTCCAAAGGAGATGTAGCAGATGTACACATACCAAGAGCATTAATAAAACCACCCCTATTGTCTCTAACTATAACTCCAATACCAGCTAGCAGTTTGGATGAACTCCAAGAGGCATCAACATTTAGTTTAAAACCTGTTGAAGGGATAGTCCAAGAGACTCTAATGATTCTAGGCTTAGGTGGTTTTCTACTGAGTGGGAGAAAACTAACATCAGCTATCTCTGCATCTAATTGATTAGAGACAAAGAAAGGTTTTGCAGAGAATAGGAGAAAAAGCTGATCTTTTATGGCATGCAAAGTGTGAGGATAGGACAAATTCTTATTATCATACAACCAGCTATTTCTAGCCTTCCATATATTCCAGCATGTAATGGAATATTAATGGCAATCATTTCTGTTTTTATTATAACAAAATAGGAAGGAAAATAGTACTATCACATAAAATATAATTAACATTAGAGAATAATATCTATACAGATGAACCGGATACAGCCTAAATACGGCACCCAATAAAATTTCGCCACGTAAAATTTTACTGCAATAATTTAGTTAAATAATTAACCCCTTTCTTCTTCATTACAAATAACGGCAGAATAACCATCACAAATTTTCCTTTTTTCTCCAAATTCTATCACCATGCCATTCCTTTTTACATATTCCACCATTCTGATTTTGCCCGCTTCTTGAGATTATTATATATATAGGTACAAAAATTTCTGTAAGGATGAATATTATTGTTGACATTTGTCCGGCAAGATTTATGGGCGACTATTCCGATTCAATGATTTCAGATGACGGAATCTTTGGTATTTCAATGACGGAGAATAGAATTTGAATCAATTCATTCAGTTGTTCTTTCAAATTGCAGTAAAAATGGCTATACTAAAATTCAGAAGAAAAGGAAGAAGAAGAAGAACGACCATGGTTTATGGAGGAAAGATGGTGCGTGACTGCGTGTGAGAGAAATCATTTATCTAATTAAATTAATGCTGAAAAATCTTACGCGGCAAGATTTTATTGGGTGCCGTATTTAGGCTGTATCCGGTTCATCCGTATAGATATTATTCTCTTAAGAATATAATCAAATTATTATTTTAGAGTCTGTCTCCTGAGTGACCGTAGGACTAAATTGAAATATAATAAATATGATAAAATCTCGCGGGTCAAGTAACGGGTTAGAACCGGGTTATAAGAAATATGGGTTTCTCCACGCGCCTATAAACTAAATTTCCCCAAATTTATTTCATCTCCTCCCCGACTCCTTCTCTCCTCCTTGGATTTTCAAAATGCCCAGATCGTCGCCAATCCCGGACGCTTCCCTAAAGTAGGGGTGATAGGAGAAAAATGGTAGTTTTTGGGTTGAAATTTTTGGGTATTCCTACAATAGGTATTTCGCATTCTTCAAATGCAAAAAACACTATTTCAATTATTAGACAATCACCCACAAAGTTTCTAATAATAGGAAAAATAACCCCAAACTTTAATAATGGTTAATAAGACAAACCCAAACTCAATATATATCATGGGAAAATTAAAATTTTCTGGATATAAACAAATTGAACTACACTGTTGCGTAGATACAGGTGCAAGCCTCTGTATAGCATCAAAATATGTTATTCCCGAAGAACATTGGGAAAACGTTGCAAGACCTATTCATGTTAAAATTGCAAATGCCACAAGCATTACATTAACAAAGGTATGTAAAGATTTAAATATTCTTTTAGCAGGAGAAATCTTTCATATACCAACAGTTTACCAACAAGAATCTGGAATAGATTTTATAATTGGTAATAACTTCTGTCAGTTATATGGACCTTTTGTCCAATATACAGAAAGAATTATTTTTACCTTAAAAAATCAACCAGTTATTATTGGAAAAATACGAAAATCCTACAAGGTAGGAATACCAGGATATCTAGCGGCTATGAAAAAGAAGTCTAAGACCGTAAAACCTGAACCTATTAACATAACTTCTAATAAAATTCATTTATTAGAGGAGGGGGGAGTTATAGTACAAAAGATAAAAGAATTTAAAACTTTTGTCTTAAATCAAGAAAAGTTTTCAACCATAGAAAAACTATTTGAAAGAGTATGTTCAGAAAATCCAATTGACCCTCAGAAGTCTAAAAAATGGATGACAGCTAGCATAAAGCTCCTAGATCCCAAGACAATTGTTAAGGTCAAACCTATGCAATACAGTCCTCAGGATAGAGAAGAATTTGGTAAACAAATTCGAGAATTACTAGAACTTAAGGTAATTAAGCCTAGTAAAAGTCCACACATGTCACCGGCCTTCCTTGTAGAAAATGAAGCAGAAAGAAGACGTGGAAAGAAAAGAATGGTGGTTAACTATAAAGCCATTAATCTAGCAACAATAGGAGACAGCCATAATTTACCTAATAAAGATGAACTCTTAAGTCTTATTAGGGGCAAAAAGATTTTCAGTAGTTTTGACTGCAAATCAGGTTTCTGGCAAGTATTGCTAGATAAAGAATCACAATTATTAACTGCATTTACTTGTCCTCAAGGACATTATCAATGGAATGTTGTACCATTTGGTTTAAAACAAGCACCGTCCATATTTCAAAGACATATGCAGAATGCATTTAGATCCTTTGAAAAATATTGTTGTGTCTATGTTGATGATATTCTCGTCTTTAGCAACAATGAACCAGAACACTATATACATGTAGGAATGGTCTTAAAGAAATGTGAAGAATTAGGAATAATTCTCTCTAAGAAAAAAGCACAACTCTTTAAAGAAAAGATTAATTTCTTAGGATTAGAAATAAATCAAGGAACTCATAGTCCTCAACCTCATATTCTCGAACATATACATAAGTTCCCGAATAAGATAGAAGATAAGAAACAACTTCAGAGGTTTCTCGGAATATTAACTTATGTTTCTGACTACATTCCTAAACTCGCAGAAATAAGAAAACCTCTACATGTAAAACTAAAAGAGGGAGTTTCTTGGGAATGGAAAGATTCTGATACAACCTATGTAGGTAAAATAAAAAAGAATCTAACAAGTTTTGAAAAACTTTATCATCCTCTTCTAGAGGATAAACTCATCATTGAGACAGATGCGTCCAATGAATACTGGGGAGGAATCCTCAAAGCTATAGATAGCAACAATATCGAAAGAATTTGTCGCTACACATCAGGCAGCTTCAAGGCAGCAGAATTAAATTACCATAGTAATGAAAAAGAATATCTCGCAATTATTAAGGTAATAAAAAAGTTTAGCATTTATCTAACTCCTTGCAGGTTCCTTGTCAGGACAGATAACAAAAACTTTACATCCTGAAAATCAACCTAAAAGGTGATAGAAAACAAGGAAGATTAGTTCGATAGCAAATGTGGCTAACACGATATGATTTTGATGTTGAACACATTGCAGGAACAAAGAATGTCTTTGCAGATTTCTTGACAAGAGAGTTTTACAACTAATTCACTCTTATGTTTTCTACAGCTAATAACCATCATGGATGGGGTATATTAGAGGGTAAAACCTCAGTCTCTATTTGAGATTGTTAAAATCATCTTACTATGGATGAAGAGCAACAGTTGTTGATAAAAGAAAGACTTCTAGTCCAAGAACTTGCTCTCATCAGAGCTAAACTCAATTTTGTAAGACTTTTTAAGTCTGAACAACAAAAGGATAATTCCGTTCCTTCTTCTGAAACAATGAAGAAAACTGAATCTAGTCTCGAGAGTCCGGCTCCGAGTAAAGACACATCAAATCCGGTGAAGGTTGTGAATTTACCAAAAATTCAGACAGAGGTACAGACCTCACAAAAATTGATTAAGCCGATAGATTTAATTCTAAGGCCTAATATGGGAATTCCAGTCCCTATTAAACCTGATTCATTATCAGTCTTGGAGAGATCCAATGAAAAGGGAATTCAAAAATCCCAAATACAAATTCAAAGGCATACTATGTTGTCTTTAATGGTCCCAATGCAGGCATCTATGAAACATGGAGCATTGCAGAAAAAGCCACCTGTGGAGTTTCTGGCATTAAGCATAAAAAGTACAGAACTTTCATGGAGGCAAGAACAACAGCAAATTTATACTGCACAGAGAATAATGTAGCTCCTCTGGAATACATCACCAGTGCTGCAACTCTCAAGCCAAACAGCTATGCGCTAGCAATGAGCCAGGCTAAAATGACCAAAGTTTCTCTTGGAAAACTCCCGGTTAAGATCCCTAATCCAGTGGATGACGGCAAATTACCAGATCTTAGAGTCTCTGACTTTATGTATCTTTATTCCATGGCAAGGCGTGCCACAGAGCAACAATTCGTTGATGAACATTACTTCACCAATGACAAGACCAACATTAGTTATTATAACTTTTGTGAAAATGCTAATCCTCAACAGATAGCAGAGGCATGGACGTGTGGATTGATTCGGACAATCTACCCCAGCAAAAACCTCTTGGAAATCAGTATGCTACCCAAGCAGGTCAAGAAAGCCATCAAGGCTTACATAACTAAGGTGCTCAAAGAGTCTGAAAAAGATATCTTCATCAAAGTTCAAAGTACCCTTCCTTTGTGGAAAGATGGTGTACAAATATATACGCCTCACTACTTGGTTCAAATCGGGGTCAGTAGCGGAAAGCAATACTTTTCTTCAAAGGCAATGGAAGAAAAACTGGAAGAATCAGATCTCCCAGAACTAGCAGAGAAGAGTATTGAAAAATACTTATCTCGTATCTTCGGATTCCATTCAAAGGATAAGATTTTCGTCAATCATGCAGACGATAAGATCTTAATCTTCTCCAGCTCATTCAAACCAATTGGAGAGGAAAGTGAAAAAGCAATCTTATCTTATCAGAGAAAGATTTGCAATAATGGAACCTTCGGGTCCCACAAGACCACTATCTGCAGAATGATGGAGGAAAAAGTACAGAAAGCTGGCATCCACTACATGTGTCAGAAGTGTAAAGGAAGCTGCGACATCCCACCTAAAGATGCCCTTGGCTCCACCAGCTCATCCTCCACCATGTAAAAGTTAGTGGAAGAAAACGTCAGCAATGACGAACCAGACCCTCTCTCCTTGTCTATAAAAGAAAGAGTTCCATTTCAGTTGGAGGCATCACGATTGAGACACACACTCCACTACCTTCATCCATTCATCCCAGCTAATAAAGCCTTCATGTTTGAGTAGAATCCTCCCCGGAGGAATAGTATAAGTCATAGTGCTGATCATGTGTTGATCTTACCTAGCACTATCTGTAACCTTTTTCTTATTATCAATAAAAGCCGTTTAAATATTCACAGTATATCTTCATATTTCACCAAAGTAGCATCCTGGAGTCCAACGCCTGAATAGTTCAAAAGTACCGTTTAGACAGGAGGTCGCTAGGGAAAGGAATTGGCAAAGGATTGGATCTACAGGTCCAGAAATTGAAGAAGTCAGCTGAAAATTAAGGTACGGCATTATACTTTGATAATATTACAAGGACAGATATTTGCTTTGATATTCTTTGCATGATTTATTACCAGCACTTAAGAACTTTATTATTTCCTCTGAGGAATTTAAAAATATAACTATTTAAATCAATATCTATCTTGAATGATAAATCATTAAAAGATTTAATTAATCAAATGAGTAAAAACATTTGTAAAACTATTCTCAACAGAGAATTAGTTAAAGAAGATAAGAAATTACCTGAATTATGTAGGGTTGAGCCTAATAGTCAATCCAGATATAGTTTTGAAACTAAGTTTTGTAAAAAATATCAAATCCAAATTTATGTACAATTTATGAATACCTCAAAATTCTGTATAAAATGTATAAAAGAATCTCAAAATTCTGCAAAAGAATGAACCCTCAAAAATCATTCAAATGAGTAAAAACGTTTGTAAATTAATTCTTGACAGAGAATTAACTAAAGAAGATAAGAAATTATCTAAATTCCGTAGAGTTGGCCCTTATAGTCAATCTAGGTATAGTTTTGGAACAAGATTTTGTGAAAAACATCAAACTCTTGTACATTATATGAACATCTATAAAGGATGTATAAAATCTATCAAAGAAAATTAAATTTCCGCAGATACTATGTATAAAAGAAAATTAAAATTCCGCAGATATCCAAACCTTGGTATCAGAGCCATAAAAACTAAAAATAATTTGAAAGATTCAACTTTGAAATGAATCATTTAAAAGATATAGAAGAAACAGTTGAAGATAATCAAGATGTTTCTAATATTCAAACCTTTGAATCTAATCAAGGATTCAACGGAAGTTTTTTGATAAAACAAGAATTACTCTCAAAAATCAGGTCATCAAGACTTAATTTAAGAAAAGAAAATATTTTTAATATATCTCTTTTAGAAAAACTAAAAAGGAAAAACAGTATCTACTATTTTGTAGGAACTAAGGAAATGCATGTAGATATCAAAGATACTACAGGAGCAGTATATTTATCTTTAATCACTCGAAAAGAGATTGAAGAGAACTTATTAAAAATAGATAGTAAGATTCGATCCACTATCACAATGGTACACTTTGGTGCCATTAAGATCTTATTAAAATCAGAATTTCAAGAAGGAATAAATTCTCCAATTAAAATGGTTTTAATGGATAATAGGATAAATGATAGACAAGACTGCATTTTAGGCGCGGCTAGAGGAAATTTAGCCTACCAAAAATTCATGTTTACAGTATATCCTAAATTTGGAATTAGTCTAGATACAGCAAATTTAGACAAAACATTATCCTTTGTTCATAAATTTGAAAGAGAAAATTTAATGAATAAAGGAGATAAAGTATTTAGCTTAACCTATCTGGTTGCTTATGCGTTAAGCAATAGTCATCACAGTATTGACTATAGAAAGAAAGAATACATTGAACTAGAAGATGTATTTTCACAAATAGGAACTGTTCAAGAAAAACAGTTTTCTGAAGTCACTCCTATGGATGAGTCTTGGGCTATTGATATAGCTAAAAATAAAAAACGCCTAGGAGAACCTTATAAATCAAAAATAGAAAGGGATAAGCTTATAATAGGAGAACCTTCCAGAAAGAGTACTTCTAAAGAACCTAGCAAGAGAGATCTCCTGATAGGAATTTCAAAAAGAATAGAAGACATGGAATCACAACTTGAACAAATGTCTTAATGAGACATGGAATCACAACTTGAACAAATGTCTTAATGAGTCTTAAAGACATACAGGAAGATATAAATTCTTTAAAAACAAAACTAGAAGAAATTCTAAGTATTCTAACTAACGAAGAAAATAAGTTAGAAGCTGCAGCAGCAAAAATTATTATTGAATTAAAAATAATAATTCAAGAAAACCAGCATAAAGTTTTAGAAGCCATAGAGCAAAAAGATTTAAAAATAACTCCTTTAGACAATAAGGAAAAACCAAAACCTATAGGATTGGGAAAATATTCCTATCCAAATTATGGAGTAGGAAATGCTGAATTAGGATCATCAGGTAACCCTAACGCATTAACTTGGTCATTTGGAAAGAAATAATAAAATATGACCAACTATATGGACAAGGTAGAACAAATCTTCTGGGATCACCTAGAAGATGGTGAATTACAAGTAGAGGAAGAAAATTTTAATCTACTTGACCATGCTATTAGGTTGATAGAATTAGACAATGAAGAGCTAGCAAACAAAGAAATACAGAATAGCACAGAACTAAAACAATTATTTGGATTTGAAAAACACCAAATAAAAATATTAAACAAAGAAGATTCACTAAGTGAACCTGAAACAGAAGAAGAAGTTTCGAACAGTGATTCCGAAACTGAAACAATCCCTGAAAATTTTAGGGTAAAATTAGAAGATATAGCTGGACCTTCTAACACAGGAAGAAAAAGAAGAAAACCTAATCAACCTCGGTACTTTCCAGAAAGTGCAAAGACTAGGGTTGGAGGAAGTTCAAAAGGATCCGATAGAGATTTCTTGAATATTGATTGCCAATATGACAGAAAAGAACGCATCGATAAATGGGCAGCAGAACAAAGTTTGATAATACAAACTAATTCTGAAGCTTATGAAGATCCTAGAACCATATTATTATTACTAGAACATAAAAGTTTAGGAATAGCAAAACAATTTATAAAAGATACAAATTGGAGAGAACCTCCAAATGGAGAAATACCACATGACATCTTAGATAAAATCTTAGATGCATTATATACTATGTTTCTAGGAATTGACCTTTCCAGTAATAAAGAATATGAAAAGGCAATAGAGCAAGAAAAAGCTAAAAAACGATTAGCAGAGTTGCAACTTTGTGATATTTGTTTTCTAGAAAAATTCAACTGTGATTATGAATTAAATCTTTATAAATTAAATCAAGTTGTTTTCCAGAAATGGTACTTCAGTATCTTAGAAAAATCCCTCTCATAGGAGAAAAATGCTTAAAAAGATTCGAAGACGAAACCAGAGGTAGTACAACCACCAGTTTCAGTCTAGGATATGCTATGAGAATAGTAAAAGATGAATTAGCAAAACTCTGTGAATTAACAAGAACACAGAAAAAACTTAATAAGTTTAATAAGAGATGTTGTTCCATATTAGGAGAAACTCCTAAAGAATATGGATGTAAAACAGATTATAAAAAGAAGAAAAAATCATTTTTTAAGAAAAATTCTTCTAAATATAAATTTATTAAAAAGAAAAAGAAATTTCAACCAGGAAAGTTCTTTAAGAAGACAGACCAAAAGGAAAGAAAAATTGTAGATGTTGGATATGCAACATAGAAGGACATTATGCAAATGAATGTCCTAATAGACAAAATTCTAATAAAATTAATATATTAGAATTAGCAAATAAGATGGGATATGAACCCATAAAAGAAAAATATGATGAAACAAAAAATGTTTACATTATAGAAAAAATAGAATCAGAGATCAGCTCTAGTTCTTATGAAAAATCAGAGTCAGATGAATCTGACTAAACTAATTGGGCAATACTATAAATACTAGAAACTATTACCCTAGAAATGAAAAGGAAATCAAAACCACCCTAGAAGTAGAAAGAAAATTTCAAACAAGAATAGAAAAGGAAAAACCTCCGCCAATCCCATCCCTTCCCTCTGCAACCTCACCGCCACCAATATGGGTTGACGCTGCTCCGTCAGAGTTCTCGTCTGGCTCGTCCGCCAGTGACCGTCGACGTTTTGGATCGTCCGCCAAAACTGTTCTGCAACCCATTATCATCTGTTCTCTTCGTTTCGTCATCTTCTCTCCTTGCCCAGATCTATTCAATCGTTTATGAGTAAAATTGCTATGATGACGGGCGGAGATCTGGAAAAATCAACCGTGGTGCGGCTCGTAGCGGCGGCGGATGGGACTCCGGTGGCAGCAGAGGATGACTAAACCCCTGCTCACCGTAAAAATGGAGTGAGGATGTTATTGTGTTGTTATAGTCTAACATTGGGATGTGTCCAGTGGTGTGGGGTTGCTAGATTTGATGAGTTTGAATAGGTGAATTGGTTGGAAATAAATCAAATAATCAAAGTTGGGTGGAGCAAGCAAACAGTTTTCGTGTAAATGTAGAAACAAACAGACAAAGATGGGTTTCGTAACAGAAGCAAGTTTGGACTTTGGAGTAAAAAAAATATTAAATGGTATTTGATGGCCCTAAAAATAATGTGCAGCATTCATGGCCCATAAAAATAAAAATGCATCATTTGTGCCCCAAAATCAATTGTCAAAATTATAAATTCCGTTAGGGGTAATTATGTAATTGCCTTATTTTATGCTTTAAATAAATCTTGATGATGTCATCACCATCGTCACTCAGTCACCGTCCAGATCGCGACGGATTGTATTCGAAACGACGGATTCTGCGCGGCATAGATAGTGCTCGAGAACGACGGCCCTCTCCCACAGATCGAAGGCGCGACGATGGGCTCCAGATCGACGGTGACACGACGGGCTCCAAGTTTCCTTCCAGATCGGGATGGGCTCCGACTTTCGATTAGGACATGATTTCTCCAGTTGTTGTCATCGTGATTGCTCTGCCGGATTTTTGAGGTCTCGTCGGTGATTCCGTCCTAGTAGCTGCGGCAGCGGCGAACTGAGGGAATTGGGGCGGCGGCGCAATGGTGGGGTGGTGTTCCATCGTTTTCCCCATTGTATCCTTGATTGCTGTAAACTGGAGCTTGGATCCTTATCATCAGAATGGGGCTCCTCAGTATAATCCGAAAAATAAGGCGCAATGAGAAGGAAATGTGGATTCTGATGGTGTATGTTTCCGAAACCAATTTCGCCAATTTCCCCAATCTGTTTCAGATGGTAACTTATCTTTTTCGGTGAACAGATGCATCGATAAATCCGACAAAACGACGATAGTGCTCAAAATCAACGGCGAAGACACCAGCGTTATCAGCCCCACTCTCGGTTTCAACATCAAGACCATTGCCTACCAAAAGTAATGCTTATAATGCTATATTTTTTTGCACATTTCACTGTGTTTTTGAGTTTGGTTTGATTGTAATGTCAATAATTTGCAGGTATGTTTTGAACATATATATGGGATGTTAGGGGCCAGAAAAACAATAAGGTTTTACTGGAGGAACTATTTTATGCAGATTGATGGCTTAGTTTTGGTTGTTGACAGTTTTGATGCAGCATGGTGGTACACGGTGGTGGTGGGGAGGCGTTCTAGTCAACGAAGATGATGTGATCGTCGGCAGGGATGAGTGAAGATGGTGATAACTTTTATTATTCTTTAAAGCATAAAATAAGAAATTACAAAATTACCCCTAACACAATGTAGAATTTTGACGGAATTGATTTTGGGGCCACAAATGATGCATTTTCATTTTTAGGGGCCATGAATGTTGCACTTTATTTTTAGGGGTCATAAATCTTCTTTTTCATACTTTTAGGGGCCATCAAATACCATTTAATCTATAAAAAAACCATAGAGTTTTTAAGCATGTGTAGTAATTAAAATGTGGACTTTATAAATTAAAACATGAGCATTTTAAACCAAAACCTAAATGGTCGTTCATCATATGAAAAATAAATGGGGGTTCTATATGCAGGACGTTATTTCTTTTGCAGGACACAACAACTTGAACTTCCCGCAATACCCTCGGTTAGTTTTATTTGATACCCTCACAAACCAAACTTGCAATTCTCACCCCCAGTGAGTATTAATAACATTGAAATTCTCAAAACTTAAGAACAAATTAGGGGAAGTTCAACTTTTGTTCTGTCCTGCAAAAGAAAAGTCGTCATGCGTTTAGCAGACCCCAAAATAAAACATACATCTTATAACTTAAAACATGAGCATTTTAAAACAAAATCTGAAAGGTAGTTAATCATGAGAAAAAAAATAAAACATGGATCTTATAACTGAAAACATGAGCATTTCAAAACAAAACCTGAAAATGTAGTTAATCATATAAAAGAAATATAACATGGGGCCTATAACTTCAAAAATGAGTATTTTAAAACAAAACCTGAAAAAGTAATTAATCATACTGATGCGGGGCCCATCCGCACTAGTAATCTGGGCCTTAGATAGTTGACGTATCCGGAGCTTCTGGGTGTTGATTGTTGATGAAGTATTGATGTTGCTCACTAATTGTACTTGACCATCCGAGCTCCTTGCCCTCGGACTGGACTTGTTTGGAACCTGTCCTCCGACACCTGCAAAACAAGCCCCTCGGCGCTACCCTAGGAGTGGTAGCTCCAGTGTGATGATGAGATTTTGTGCTTTGGAATGTAAAAACTCTGTATTCAAGAGTTAGAGAACTTACCTGGAATGGTTGATTGTGGCCTCTATTTATAGGCGTCCTGGAACGCCTTCCTCGTCCCCTTTTCCTTGATGACTCATCATTCTTTTTCCTCCTCCCCAAGTATGTCTCATGTGAAACTGTACCTCCCATATCTTTCTTAAGATTCTCTCACGTGCCCATGCATTTTCCTGGCAATTTCCTTATGCAGCTGAGTCACCACCTTTCCTAATTGGGGTGACGCGTTCTGTATCATCACAAGCCCCCTAAGTCGAGTGTTCATTATGGAAGAGCGATGCTTGACTTGACCTGATCCGACCCTTCTCATCTTTTATCTGAGCTTCCTTTGCCGATGCTTTGTGGGCTTTGCCGCTTTGTCATCCCGGGGCGACATCCTTTTAATAGGTGGGCCCTGATTGGCGCACTTTTCGCCTGAAGGCTGCACAGTGTCCAATTTTTTCCTTTCTTTTGAGTGACTTAATCATTTTGTCTTCTACCTAGGTACGGCTTGTCATTTCCCCTTTATCTTCCACTGTCTTGTTTCTTTTATTCAGACTATGAATTTCTTCCCCCCTTTTCTCCATTCCACTCGCATGGCTGACTACCTTTCTTGCAATTCTTTTTCCTTTTCTGAGGATTCTTGTCCGCTTACCCTGAATCGTTCTCGCTTGACTTCGCATGTTCATGAGAAGTCTTCTGATAGCGCCGCCACATCATCTTCTTGCAGCGACATGGCTCGCCTCAAGATCGTTCCTTTTGGTGAGGGTCCTAGCTCTCGTCGTCTCGACTCTCGGACGGGAACTGGTGAAGCCCCTAATGAATCCTTGCGCATTCATTTGCGAGGAATTGTTTCTAATGTCCAAGGGTTCCCTCTCGATCCAGCACAAGAGTGGATCCGCTCTGAGACCTTCCAAGCCGCCCTCACGATGTTCTGCCCTTTGGCGGTGGATGCCCAACTCTTTCCTTTGGTCTTAGATGGGTATCAAATCAACGGGCCTGCATCCCGAAGCGTTTGTTTTGGTTTGGCCTAAGCCTACCCTTCCCCCTTTTGTACTCTAACCTCCTTCACCACTCCCCTACTCAAATTAATCCCAACGGATTTGCAATCATCCTTTAAATTCTTATTTATGAGTTCATCGGATGGTCCTCTTCTTACGAGGGCATCCATCCGATGGTTTGAAATCTGTAAATCTTTCCTTATGAGCTCGTCGGATGGTCCTCTTCTGACGAGAGCATCCATCCGATGATTTGAATGCCTTAAAATCTTAAATCTTCAAATTCTTCCTTATGAGTTTATCAGATGGTCCTCTTCTGACGAGGGCATCCATCTGATGGTTTAAAATCTTTAAATTTTTCCTTAGGAGTTCATCGGATGGTCCTCTTCTGACGAGGGCATCCATCCGATGGTTTGAATGCCTTTAAATATTAAACCTTGAAATTCTTCCTTATGAGTTCATTAGATGGTCCTCTTCTGACGAGGGCATCCATCCGATGGTTTGAATGCCTTAAAATCTTAAATCTTCAAATTCTTCCTTATGAGTTTATCGGATGGTCCTCTTATGAGAGTGCTCGACTATCTACCGATCCCAAACAGAATCAAAGAAGAGTTCAGAGATTACTCAGAATTAGGGAATTTGGGAATCGAATTCAGGCATCCGAGCTTTGGCGTATCCACGTTGAGCCCATAATCATTCTTTTAGATTTCCCTTTCTTGATCCCCTTAAACACCTTAGGGATGACCACCTCTTAATATCCTCTCCCTTCTCTTTAATCCGACCCTTTTTTTTCCTATCCGATCTCCCTTTTAAGCTTTCCTCTTATCTTTGATGAAATTTCCTTATTCATCCTCTTTCTCTATTCCTCCCTGCCTTCCTTTTTTTAGTTTCCCCCTTTGTTTGGAACCACCTTTATTATTTCCCCTGTGCTCTCTGCCCTTTTCTTATCTTCCTTCTCCTTACCCTCCTTTTATTCTACCCGAAGGTTATCTCTCCTTTTTTTTTGTTCTCCTGAATCTCCTTCCCTTCACCTCGAATCTATCTTGATCACCCTCCTTTCTCTTCTCCTCCTCTCGTTATGCTCTTTTGTTCATCCTTCACCGAAATCATTCCCTTAGTGCACTGTCCGAGACCTCCTTGTATTATTATAACTATCCTTTTTTCTCTCTTGTTGCCCCTTTTGAGCCTTTACGCTCCCGTTATCCGAAGATCCTTATTTCCGATATCTTGTCCCTTCTTAATATTATCCTTCCCTTTTCCATACCTCCTTTGTGATTTGCCCTTACCCTTTCCCTATCTTCGGATATCCTGACAGTGATCCGAGCTTACCGTATTTTTCCCTTTTCTTGTCTCTCCTCTTTCGCTCCTCTCTATTTTATCTATTTCCCAATTCTCACTTTTCAAGCTCTCTCTCTTTCTTTTATTTCTTTTTTTTGAATTCCCTTCCCCGTATTCTTCCGAGGGTGTTTTCTTACGAACCTCCCTCCCTATTCTCCCTTACCTTCCTTTTCTTTTGGCCCCTGCCAGTAACTCTAATTTTCTTATCTCCTGTCAATTCCTCCTTCTTTCTAAGTTAACTCTCTCTTTTCTTTTTAAGTTGTTGCCTTTCTGGTTACGTCTCATTTTCCTTCTCCTCGTCTGAGCCTATCCTGCTGAGTTTGTTGTTCTTTCTCTTCGAATGCCTCCTTGTCTGTCGTCGTTGCCTATCCAATGTCATGTCCTGTATGACATAATCCTTCAGTTCCTTTCCTGACGTCACCGATTTGCTGCATTGCTGCCTTCCGTGGATGTTTCACTTCCAAGCTTTTATTCTTCTATTGCCTCATCCTCATACTCTCGCCTGGGTAAATTCCTTCCTTTTATCTCGTCCCGCTTCCTCTCCTATCGTCTTCGTACATTGCCTACAAAGAAATTTCTTAAAGATAGTATTTGTTACACGATTTCTTTCGTGCTATTTTTCTTCCAATCCCCTGTTTATCGGACCGGTACCTGATAGACCCTAGATATACTCTTATTTTGTAGCATTTGAGAGCTGTTTTAGATAGTATTTTATATATTTATATTAGACTTTTAGACCGAATCATTCATAGTGGTTTGAAATTGAAGACGTGCATTTCGATCTTGAATTGCACTTGAGATGGATTTGAGTGATTTGAAGACCTTCTATGACCGTCCTGACCGCGATTGATACATTGAAGAACCGGTCGTAGAAGTGGCGTGAAGGCACACTCTAGCGGGCCGCGAACCCTAGGTCGCGAACCGCGAGGGCGTGTGTTGCTGTTTTGAAGATGCCGAGTTTCGCGAGCCGCGAGGACCAGACGCACGCGGGGCGCGAGACTCCGGTCGCGAACCGCGAGAACCAGCCCGAGGACCAGACCGAGGCCCAGACGCGCGATCCGCGAAGGTTCGGTCGCGACTCGCGAGGACCAGACGCGGGCGGGGCGCGATTTCTCGGTCGCGGACCGCCGAG
The DNA here is from genome assembly GCA_963678965.1 of Cruciata laevipes. Taxonomy (NCBI): domain Eukaryota; kingdom Viridiplantae; phylum Streptophyta; class Magnoliopsida; order Gentianales; family Rubiaceae; genus Cruciata; species Cruciata laevipes. Next base: position 19,214,167 of record OY787634.1, on the reverse strand, counting down.
ACCACGGACGCGCGGGCCGCGAATCCTCGGCCGCGAGCCGCGAGAACCAGGCTCGCGGTCCGCGAAGGAAACCGCGCGGCCCGCGAAAACCTCTTGCAACTTGGCTTTTGTTTGCTTTAATTTTAATTATTTTTGGACTATAAAAACATCTTATCCTCAATGTTTAGAGGATCGAATTTTTACAGAGTTGAACTCATTTTCCTTCATTTTCCTTTTGATTTTGAGCTTTGAATTCATCATGGTTTGTTGTATTGATTATGGCTTTGAATATATAAGTATGATTGTAGGCTAAAACCTATCTTGGGTATGTGAGATTAAACCTCTTGTTATGATTTGAGAACATGGTTTATGAAGCTTAGGAATGGATGATTTGTCATTGAATGATCATGAATTATATGTGTATTTGATGCTTGAAATGGTTAGGAATGATTTCCTAGGTATAGATATGTGTTGGATATGTGTTAGACATTGCCTTTCCATGGTTGAAATGCTATCATTTCTTCTATGTAAAAGTAGTGAATTGGGAATCAAATATATGTTGTTATCAATTATATTTGTTCTTGAGATCATTCATTAGCATTATATTTATGTCAATTGTGTTATCACATTGCATGGGTAAGGTGGGGAAACATCTAATTTGAATTAGCATTGGTCAATTTATCTATTTGCTATCATATAGATAAGTTGCCAATAAGAGTTGTGAAAATGCTATCATGATTCACAACTAAAATAGAGATGGTTTCCCATTAAAAAACAATCACCATTCTCAAAGCATCATAATTAGGTTTGAGGAAAAATCCATAACAAGAAGATACAAATCTCATGTACCCAAGTCTCTCATTCTCATTAGTTAATCTTTTAGTTGAATCTTCAAATGCTAAACTAGTTGTAATTCTAAGGTTCTAGTAGTTTTACTTAGTAGTGTCTTAAACAAAACTCAACTCAAACCCCCCCTTGTTTACATTGCTTTTATATATGTATATGTATACAAGATATACATAGAAATAACCTTTTCCCTGTGGAACGAACCTTACTTGCCATTGTACACTTAATAGTGTGGAAAGGTAGTAAGTGATCTATAAATTGTAAAATTTGAGAGGTACGGCGACGACCTCCCAAATTTTGGCGCCGCTGCCGGGGACTAGGCGTATTTTTATGTGTATATTGTAGTTTTATTTCTAATCTATCTTTCTTTTTAGGTTCTATTTTGGTTTGGAACCCTATTGCTCTAGCTCTTGGTGCATGGTTCTTACACGATCCTCGAACCAAGACCCTTTGCAATACGATTCCGAGCTAGTAAGAAGTCTCCGCCAACTTAGGAGGCAAGTGCAAGAGTCACTAGCATCTAATCCTTTCTCCCTTGAAAGTGAATCACTACCTTTCAACATGGCGGACGATGAAGAGGATACCGGCCAAAACCCTCCCCGTAACCAATTCTACAACCCTTTCCAAAACCCTAACCCTTCTCCTACCAACATTTCTATGAGAGAGTACATGTCCCCCAACTATGAGCAACAACAATCAAGCATTGTTTACCCGAACTCTCAATACGAAATCAAGACGGGAGTGATAAATTTGCTTCCAACTTTCCATGGTAGAGAAGTGGATGATCCGAATGACTTCCTTGAGGCTTTTCATAGGGTGTGTAGTAGTTTGAAACCTTCCGAGATGAGTGTGGATGAGTTCAAGTTGAAAACCTTCACCTTCACCTTGAAGGATAAGGCCGCTAAATGGTTAAGCCGTTTACCTTCATCATCAATCACTACATGGCCACAATTGAAGAAAAAGTTCCTTGACAAGTACTTTCCTCCCTCTAAGTCCTCGGTTTTGATACAAGCCATTAGCAACATCACTCAAGACGAGGATGAGACGTTGTATGAGTATTGGGAAAGATTCCAAACTCTCCTTTCAAGTTGCCCGTACCATAGCTTCACCGAACCTCAATTGGTGTGTTTCTATTACAATGGCTTGAATGATAGGGAAACCGAGTTGATAAATCGGTCTTGCTATGGCTCCATTGCAAACCTTGGCTCTTCCGATGCCATGATGCTATTTGAGCAACTAGCCGAAGGGTGCAAACCAAAGAGAGACCGGAGACTACGAGTGGGTAACTCCGGTGGGAACAATGATGGCTCTCGTCAAGATATCAAGGAGCTTACGGCTTTGATGAAAGGTTTCATGATGGGAAATAGCTCCGGAGGAAACACGGGGAACCAACCACGGCAACAAGTGATGACGTGTGGGATTTGTGCTTCGAACCATCTCACCGAATCTTGTCCTCAAGCAAACGAGGATTATAACGAGGAAGTCAATGCGATGGGGGTCTATGGTGGAAACCAAGGTTTTAGAGGTGATCAAGGAGGAAACCAAGGTTTTAGGGGCTACCAAGGAGGACGAGGCTACCAAGGTGGTAGGGGTTTTCAAGGTGGACAAGGCCAAGGGGGTGATAGGGGTAACCAAAGGAAGTATGATCCTTTTGCTCAACACTACAACCCCGGAACTAGAGATCACCCCAACTTTCGGTGGAGAGATGAACCGACGGGACAACAAGGCCAACAAGGTGGCTACCAAGGGGGTTATCAAGGTCAAGGTGGTCAATCTTTTGATAGACAAAGGGGGAAAAATGATCAAGGGTACCAAGGGGACCAAAGCCACCAAAATCAAGGGTACCAAGGTTACCAAAACCAAGGGTACCAAGATTATGGCTATCAAGGGTACCAAGATCATCAAAACCCTCAATATCACCCTCAACCACAACAATACCAAAGGAACCAAGGTCAAGGCCGTTTCAATAACCGTGCTCCTCAGAATGCTCATCCGAGGTTGGAAGATAAATCCCACAATCAAGGTGAAAGCTCGGACCAATTCCCCCAAGATGCTCGACTCAAGAGCATTGAGGTACAAATGAGTCAAATGGCCACTGTCTTGGGAAAGTTGGAAGCACAAAACTCCGGGAAACTACCCGCGCAAACGGAGTTAAATCCAAGGCCTCATGCGAGTGCCATGACCTTGAGGAGTGGTAAACAAGCTCTTGAACCCGAGGTGGTTGTGAAAAAGGCACCCAAGAGAGGCTTTGTGAAGAAGAGCTTAGCCAATGACGAGGTTGAGGCGACCTTGGCCGACGAAGAAGTTATTCTTGGGGAGCTAGCCAAAGAAAAAGGTGAGGCCGAGGTTGAGAATGAGAAAGAACCTATTGATGAGGAGCATGTAGAGACATCCTCTCATATTGAACCAATGTCACCTCCATTCTCACCTCTTCACAAGAAAACTAGGGTGGACACTACCTTTGATGTGGAAGCACCATTTCCCGAAGCCTTGAAGCATACTCGCAAAAAGGAGATGGACAAAGAAGCTTTCGAAGTCCTTCGAAAGTGTGAGGTAAACATTCCTTTGCTCGATGCTATTGATCAAGTTCCTAGATATTCTAAGTTCTTGAAGGAATTATGTGTGAACCATCGTCAACAAAGATCTAAGCATGTTAAAAATGAAAAAATCAATGAACATGTGTCGGCTTTGTTTCAAGATAAAATGCCTACTAAATGTAGTGATCCGGGCATGTTTACAATTCCTTGCATCTTAGGGAACACATACTTTCCTAGAGCCATGCTAGATTTAGGTGCATCCATAAATGTCATTCCATATACATTGTATGAATCGTTGAATCTTGGCACTTTGCATAAAACCGGCGTGGTGATCCAACTTGCTGACCGCTCTAATGCATACCCTAAGGGTATTGTTGAAGATGTCTTGGTGAAAGTCGACAAGTTGGTGTTCCCGGCCGATTTTTACGTTCTTGACATGGAACATGATAAATTTGCTACCCCTATTTTGTTAGGGCGTCCATTTTTGAAAACGTCAAGAACTATCATAGATGTGCATAGTGGTAGGCTTACCATGGAATTTGATGAAGATAAAATAGAGTTCAACATTTATGGTACAATGAAATACGATGATGAGGAAACTTCTTGCAATGCTATTGATGTGATTGAGCCTTATGTGCAAAAAGTTTATGAAAATGATATTGATGATCCCTTGTTAAATGCTTTAGCCAATAGTTTACACACAAGTAATGTTCATACATATGCTTTGAGTGCTAACTTGAAGGAAAGCATTTTTGAGCTAGATACCTTTGAGGAACTTTCTCTTGATGCACCAATTTTAGACCTTGAGGTATTGAAGGGCTCGGGCAACCGACCATCTTTCAATAAACCTCCGGTGGTGGAGTTGAAACCACTACCCGAGAATCTAAAATATGCATTCCTTGGTGGTGGTGAGAAATTGCCGGTGATCATCTCCAACAAGCTCACCAAGGAACTAGAGGAAAGGTTGATGAAAGTGCTCCAAGATCATAAGGAGGCCATTGGGTGGACCATTGCCGACATCAAAGGTATGAGTCCAAGTACTTGCATGCACCGTATACTATTGGAGGATGATGCTAAACCCGTCCGACAACCTCAAAGGCGGTTGAACCCTCCAATGATGGAGGTAGTAAAAGCCGAGGTGCTTAAATTGTTGGACGCGGGAATGATCTATCCAATCTCTGATAGTAAGTGGGTAAGCCCAACGCAAGTAGTGCCAAAGAAAACCGGAGTGACCGTAGTGGAGAATAGCCATGGCGAATTGATTCCCACTCGTGTCCAAAATGGATGGCGTGTTTGCATTGATTACCGAAGGTTAAATGCGGTAACAAGGAAAGACCATTTCTCTTTGCCATTCATTGATCAAATGCTTAACCGGCTTGCAGGCCACTCTTTCTATTGTTTTCTTGATGGCTATTCAGGGTACTTTCAGGTTGCCATTGCACCAGAGGATCAAGAAAAGACAACCTTCACATGTCCCTTTGGCACCTTTGCATATCGACGCATGCCTTTTGGCCTTTGCAATGCACCGGCCACGTTCCAAAGGTGTATGGTTAGCATTTTTTCAGAATATCTTGAGAAGTTTGTAGAGGTTTTCATGGATGACTTTACTGTTCATGGAAACTCTTTTGACAATTGCTTAATCCATTTGTCATTAGTCCTAAAAACTTGCATTGATAAAAACCTTGTGCTAAATTCTGAAAAATGTCATTTTATGGTAGAAAAGGGCATTGTGTTAGGTCATGAAGTGTCATCTAAGGGTATTGAAGTAGACAAAGCAAAAATTGATATCATCCAATCTCTTCCTTACCCTACTTGTGTGCGAGATGTGAGGTCCTTTCTAGGCCACGCGGGATTCTACCGCCGTTTTATAAAAGACTTTTCAAAAATTTCTTCCCCTTTATGTAGATTGTTGCAAAAGGATGTGGAATTTGTGGTAGATGAAGGTTGTAAAAGGGCATTTGATTGTTTAAAATCTATGCTAGTGTCAGCCCCTATTATACAACCTCCAAATTGGTCCCTTCCATTTGAGATCATGTGTGATGCAAGTGACTACGCCGTTGGTGCGGTGCTAGGTCAAAGGGTGGGGAAAATTCCCCATGCCATCTATTATGCATCCATGACTCTCAATGATGCTCAAAGGAACTATACCACTACTGAAAAGGAATTGCTAGCGGTAGTCTTTTCCTTAGAAAAGTTTAGGCCATATTTGCTTGGTACAAAAATTATTGTTTTCACTGACCATGCAGCTCTTCGTTACTTGATGACGAAGAAAGAAGCAAAGCCTAGGTTACTCCGATGGATTCTACTCTTGAGTGAGTTCGATTTGGAGGTCAAGGACAAGAAAGGAGCTGAAAATCTAGTGGCCGACCATTTGAGCCGATTGGTGCCCAATGAGGAGTTTGGGACCAAAGCATTAAAGGAGCATCTTCACGAAGAGTTCCCCGACGAGCAATTGTTTGCTCTTGGTGTTTCTCTTCCATGGTATGCCAACATTGTGAATTTCCTTGTCACAAGTAAGTGCCCTTCTCACTTCACAAAAGCACAAAAGGATAAGCTTAAGCATGATGCTAGGTTTTATGTGTGGGATGATCCCTATCTATGGAAACATTGTGCCGACCAAGTGATTAGGAGATGCATTCCTAATAATGAAACAAACTCAATCCTTGCTTTTTGCCATTCATATGCATGTGGTGGTCATTTTGGTGCTAGGCGAACCGCTAGAAAAGTGCTAGATTGTGGTTTCTATTGGCCTAGTTTGAATAAAGATGCATACACATTTTGCAAATCTTGTGATAAATGCCAAAGAGTAGGAAACATCTCTTCTAGGAATGAAATGCCCCAACATTGTCCTCTATATTGTGAACTTTTTGATGTTTGGGGAATGGATTTTATGGGACCTTTCCCTACTTCCTTTGGTTTCAAATATATCTTGCTTGCGGTTGATTATGTTTCTAAGTGGGTTGAAGCAATCCCCACTCGTACTGATGATTCTAAGGTGGTTGCAGAGTTCATCAAATCTCACATCTTCTCTAGGTTCGGGGTACCCCGAGCTTTGATCAGTGATCGAGGCACTCACTTTTGCAATAGAACCATTGCCGCATTGTTGAAGAAATATGGGGTAAATCACAAAACATCCACCGCCTATCACCCACAAACGAATGGACAAGCCGAAGTTTCCAATAGGGAAATCAAGTCCATCCTTGAGAAAACGGTTAGGCCGACTCGCAAGGATTGGAGTACTCGGTTGGATGATGGATTGTGGGCATATAGGACGGCTTATAAGACTCCAATTGGTATGTCTCCATACCGATTAGTCTTTGGAAAGCCGTGTCATTTACCGGTGGAGTTAGCACACAAAGCCTATTGGGCAATCACAAGGTTCAACTTGAACTTGGACGAGGCCGGGAATGAAAGGAAGCTTCAATTGCAAGAGCTTGAGGAAATCCGGAATGAGTCCTATGAGAACGCGGCCATTTACAAGGAGAAGACGAAGGCATGGCATGACAAGATGATAATTAGGAAAACTTTTGAGGTAGGTCAAAAAGTTCTTCTATTTCAATCACGTCTTCGGTTGTTTCCAGGCAAACTGCGTTCTCGGTGGACTGGACCGTTTGTAGTTGTGAAGGTTTTCCCTCATGGAGCAGTGGAGATCCAAAGCGGCGAGGATGCCAAAATCATCAAGGTCAACGGCCAAAGGTTGAAACCGTATTACGAGGGTTTCAAATCGGAGATCCTAGAGGACATGTCTCTAGGCAACCCGGCCTACGAGTGACCTTTACCATGGAGGTACATCGTGCCGACGATGTTAAATAAACGAGTTTTGATGCTTTAAAAGCATTTCGTCGAACAATTTCAACATTTGGAACATTACTTTCTTTATATCTATTTGCTATGTACATTTCATTAAACTTGTAATTCGAACATTATGCTAGTTTTTATGTTGTTTTTGTAGAAATAGGTTTGAAGTGGTGCAAAACGAAAAACGCCAAGAGGCCATTCCTCGCGGTCCGCGAATTCATCGCGCGGACCGCGACCGAAAGTTTCGCGGACCGCGGCCGAGAACGCGCGAGCCGCGACAAAGCCTCGCGGTCCGCGGCCGAGGTCTCGCGACCCGCGAGCGAAACCTGGATCTCCAAGAAATCCCTGCCACAAAAACGACGTTTTTCGCGGTCCGCGGCTTGATCGCGCGGACCGCGACACTGTGCACGCGGTCCGCGATTTCATCGCGCGGACCGCGACGTTCTGCCGAGCGCGGCACGCGATTTCATCGCACGCCGCGCCGAGCTTCAGCGGACGCGCGGCCCGCGATGGAACCCGCGCGCGCCGCGACGACATCTCGCGGTCCGCGACGGAAACCGCGCGAGCCGCGAAAAACAGGGGATTTCCAGGAAATCCCTGGAACAAAAATGCCAATTTTCGCGGCCCGCGACTTGATCGCGCGGACCGCGAAACTATGCTCGCGGTCCGCGGTTTCATCGCGCGGACCGCGCCGAGGTTTGCCGAGGTTCGCCGAGGTTTTGCGCGCGGTGCGCGCGCACCACGCCGAGTTCCAGCGCGCGCGACCCGCGACGAGACGCTGCGCGCACCGCGACGAGGATTCGCGCGCACCTCAACGGTCTTCAGCGCGCGGTCCGCGAATTCATCGCGCGGACCGCGACGGACTTGCGCGCGGCCCGCGACAAGGACCGAGATTTCTCGGAAATCGCTGGAACGAAACGGCCCATTTTCGCGACCCGCGAAGAAGTGGCGCGGCCCGCGACGGTGTTTCGCGGCCCGCCAATGGACGCTCGCGACCCGCGAGGTGGCGTGGACTATTTCTTCACCTTTTCTTCTTCTTTCTTTCTCTTCTTCTTCTTCTCCTATTCCTCCCGACCCCAAGACCCTTTTTCCGGCCACCTACTCAATCCTCCATTCCGGCGAGTTTTGAACCGATTTCTTCCACCCAAATCAATCCCCCAAGCTTTCCCAACAAAACCCACCAAAAATCCCAATCCAAAACACCATCTTTTACCCACATTGCCGAATTCTCACCGGAAAGTTCTTCACTCCGATTCGCCGGCCTCCGGCGACTTTTGTTCCAAACCAACTACCCAAAAACCTTCCCTCAACCACCCTTAACCTTTTCCCAATCCCAAATTCCAAATTCCAACTCCCAATCAAATACCCCCAAATCTTATGAACCCTAATTTTTGGATTCTTTGATTTGGTGGTGTTTTGATCAAATTGATGATATACTTAAGCTACATTGCTACCAAAGGCTTCAATTAACGGTACCCTACTGAATTTATTTCAATTTTGGGTGATTTAGGGCTTGCCGCCAATAGGTTTTCATTGAAATTTCAAAGGCTTGCCGCCTTTAGTTATAAACTGAGCTTTATTAGTAGGGGCTTGCCGCCTTGTAGCTAGTATAGTTGTGCTGGACTGTTGTTGAGTAGAATTTCATAATGGCACCGAGAAAAAGGTCTCGCCGAGGGGAAGCTTCTAGTTCCCATGAACCTGTGATTCCCGAATCACCCCCTCGCCAACCTAGCCCTCCCCCTGCAGAAAACCTGCCTCCTATAGACCTTATGGGACTGCAAGGTTTAGATGAGGGTGCCCAACAACGGTGGAGAAAGTTGATTGGGAATGGGAAGCGAACAATCATGGAGACGAAGTTCTTGTCCTCTGAGCTACTTCAGGAGCTGGGTTTGCAGCAACCAGTTCTATTTTTATTGGATCGCGTTGGCATGAGAGGATTCATTGATCGGTCGGCACCGACCTATACCCGCTATACATTTGAGTTCTTATCCACTCTAGCCAAGCACTATGACGAGGACCATGACATGCATTACATCACCTTCAGGTTGAATGATGTGGACCGCCGGATGACCTATGATGAGATCCAAGATGCTTTTGGGTTCCAATATGCAGGGGGATACAAGAATCCAAAAGAAACTAACCCAAACGGATTTGATCTAACTTACTTTTGGAATTGCTTGTCTGGATTTCCCAACATCACAGGCACTACAAAGAATAACCACATCATACATCCAGCTGTTCGTATGGTGCACAAGCTCCTAGTGATGACGATCTTCTGCCAAGGAGAGTTGACGCACATTACTAGGGAGCAGGTCCAATGCCTTTGGACCATGTGCTGGGGACCAGAACACCCTTGTTGGGTGGACCTTTTTGTGCAGAAATGTCTGGAGGCCTCCGAGAAGACCAAGGGAAAGATACCACAGGGGGGTATGATTTCACTTTTGGCAGCTTATCTGAACATCCACCTACCTCCAGACATTCAGGCAATAGGCAAGACAGCCGAGAGAGCTCACCAGTTTTACTCCATTGCTTCTTTGGAGTTCACTAATGTCTTGGCCATGCACAAATATCCTCCTCCTAGATTCATTTGGCTAGTAGCCAAGAATCAGCACATGTACCTGCCGAATCCAGAGGCTGTACAACTGACTGGGCGCACCCGCATAGAGGATCTCACCTTGCCAACCCAGATCACAGTTCCTGCACCTACCATTGCCCTTGCCAGGCTAGAGGCACCTCCGGAGCATGGAGAGCAGTATGTTCCTCCACATCAGGATCCTCAGTATGTCACTCAGCAGCAATTCCAGGAGTTCACGCAGAGGCATGACGCGTTTACTCAGAGGTATGAGGACGACATGGAGGTGATGTTCGCCATGATGGCATCCATGCACCCACATGGACCAGGGGCTTTTGACTATGAGGGTCATCGCAGATCGCGAGCTCAGCGCCGTCGCGATGGTTCCGGCCCCTCGCAGTGAGTATATCCTACACCCTTTCCTTTCACTATGGTTTTCATTCGTATATTTAAACATTGAGGGCAATGTTTAGACTAAGTGTGGGGGAGAGGTATAGGACTTTTGTTGCTGCTTTTGTTGCTGTTTTTGCTGCTATTTTACTACTGTATTTTTCTTTAAAAAAAAAAAAAAAAAAAAAAACATTTTCTTTTATCTTGTTTAAATATGTAAGCTCTCAAATGTTATGTGCTTAATTATTTAGAATATACACTTGGATCTTAATCGTTCTTTCTCGAGGACGAGAAAGGTTCAAGTGTGGGGGATTTTGATTTTCAGAGGAACAATCAGCATTCATAGCTGGTAGAGATATTGCTGAGAATACATTGTTAATGAAAGAAGCTGTAAGGCTTCTTGATAAACAAGAGGAATCTCTCAATTTAATCTTTAAGTTGGACATGATGAAAGCTTTTGATAGAGTGTCCTGGATCACTTTGAATACCTTACTCCTTAGACTGGGTTTTCATGGCCATATAGTCAGAATCATCATGAATAACATAAATGCAGCATGGTTCTCTGTTATTATTAATGGAAGTGCATATGGATTTTTCAAACCTACAAGAGGATTGAAACAAGGTGATCCAATGTCCCCTTTTCTGTTTAACATGCTAACAGAACTTCTCACAAGGAATTTAAAGCTGCAGTTTGCATCAGGAAACCTTTCATCCTTTAGAACTCCACCAGGATCACTTCAACTCACTCAATTGTCCTTTGCTGATGATACTGCCATCTTTTTGAAGGGGACTAAAAAATCCCTCACAAATATTATGTCCTTTCTGGATATATATCAACAAGCAACAGGACAAAAGATCAACTTCAGCAAAAGCTCTTTCTTTGCTGGACATAAACTGAGCTCATCCAAGAAGAGAGAGATAGAAAGTATTACTGGAATGGTTCAAGGGATTTTCCCTTTTCAATACCTGGGGGTTAACATTTTCAAAGGGAAAAAGATGAATATCTATTTCCATGGAATTCTTGATAAAATCTCTCATAGGTTAGAAAACTGGAAGAATCAATGGCTTTCAACTGGGGGGAAGCTGGTTTTAATCAACCATGTATTGGCAGCCATCCCTCAGCATATATGGGCAGTATACTCTCCAACTGCACACATAATAGGGGTGATTGAGTCCATATTCAGTAATTTCTTCTGGGGGCAGAAGGACACAGGTAAAAATCGGAAACACTGGGCTTCATGGCAAAAGATAACCAGACCCAAACATGCAAATGGATTGGGGGTAAGATCAGTTATGTCTACAGTGGAGGCTTCTTCACTTAAAATCTGGTGGAATCTCCAACAAGGAAAATCACCCTGGGCTAAATTCATGTGGTCACTTCCTAACCATGCAAAATCCTCTGAATCATGGACTAGGTTCAAAGCTGTAAACAACCATGCAACAGCCAACTCACAGGTTTTATTGGGTGATGGTTCATGTAGCTTTTGGGAGGCAAACTGGACAGGGGAAGGAGCTTTGATTGATAAATGGCCAAATGCTACCCCACCAATGCCCTTTTTGCAGGTAAAGGAAATGGAAGGAGCAAGGAGTTCTCTATTACCACTGCTCAGCTCTCAACTGGATTCTCACACCATTCATACAATTGAAAGGGGGACTAAGCTGTGGGAAAACTACAAAGATACTTTGGTCTGGAAACCTCAACTCTCAGGTCATTTCAGTACTAAATCAGCTTTCAAGTCCCTGCAACCACAATACAGTCCACTCAGATGCCACTCCAAGCTATGGAGTAACCAGGTTCCTTCTAAAATATCTATTTTTACATGGAAATTGCTCAATACTTGGCTGCCTTTTGCAAATGTTTTGAGAAAAAGTGGTTTCAACATTGTCTCTAAATGTCCAGCATGCAACCATGTTGATAACATGTCACATTTTTTCAACTCATGCCCCTTAAGCTTAAATCTATGGAAAAAGATGCATGCTCATATAGGACTGCCTCAGTTAACCTTTGCAACAATTTTTGATAGGATATCATATTACTGGTCCTGTAAATCCAAATCAGCTGTCACTCAATCTCTTCTAGTCAATTTTCCAATGATTATTTGTTGGGAACTTTGGAAGGGTAGAAATAAATTCTTATATGAAAATGAGAGTTTCCAGCCACAAAGTATTTGGAAAAAGATTTTGAATCTTTCTTTCATGATTTACACAGCCAAACCTCTTTGTTTGTCTCTTCAATCAGATAAATATTACATTGCACAAGGGATAATTCCCTTCCTTCAGAAAAAGAGAACCAGAATTATCAGAGTTATTAGGTGGAACCCTCCTGACAGAGGTTATAAGGCTAATTGTGATGCTTCTTTCACTGACTCTAATAAGGCTGGTTTAGGTTGCATTGTAAGAGATAATTCTGGCACATTCATCATAGGAATACAGGATTATGATATGACTGCTACCTCACCATTGCATGCAGAACTTCTTGCAGTTAGTGCAGGTCTATCCTTAGCAATCCAGAAAGGACTACAGCCACTGCAGATAGAGACAGACAGTTTACAGCTCACCCAGATCATCAGGAAGGAGCAGCCACCACCATGGCCTATCAGGAATCAAGTGATGAATTTAATCAATGCAATTGAGACAAATGATATCAGTATTTCCCATGTCTACAGGGAGATCAATGCAGCAGCAGATTTTTTGGCAAGAAAAGGTAGACAGTCTCATCAGAGAAGGATTTTTTCTCAATCTGCAGTTCCACAAGAGCTGAGAGCTATTCTACTAACTGAGCAATCAGTACCTCACTTTAGGAGGTTCAATGCCTAGTAAGCTCCTTCTATAGGAAGCATTCTTTTGTACAGGCATTTTTTGATCAATAGAATGACACTACTCTATCCTTCTGATTGATTATGGAATACTCGGCCTATGATCACTTCACCACAAGGGGCAGGACACCAAGGGGTATGGTGATCCAGGGGTGGTGATTATGGTCTAGGAAAGTTTTCCAATAATCAATCTCACGGAATGAAAAAGTGTTATCATTAGCTTTCTCACTAGTTGTATAACAAGTGATTTGTAAAACTCTTATTCTATTTAATAATGCTTGGGGAAGCTATAAACACCCCCCACCTTTGGTGGCCTTCTAATTAAAAAAAAAAAGATAGCCCCTAGATATACTCTTATTTTGTAGCATTTGAGAGCTGTTTTAGATAGTATTTTGTGTAATTATATTAGACTTTTGGACCGAATCATTCATAGTGGTTTGAAATTGAAGACGTGCATTTCGATCTTGAATTGCACTTGCGATGGATTTGAATGATTTGAAGACCTTCTATGACCGTCCTGACCGCGTTTGATACATTGAAGAACCGGTCGTAGAAGTGGCGTGAAGGCACACTCTCGCGGGCCGCGAACCCTAGGTCGCGAACCGCGAGGGTGTGTGTTGCTGTTTTGACCATGCCAAGTTTCGCGCGGGCCGCGAGACTCCGGTCGCGAGCCGCGAGGACCATGCCGAGACCGAGGCGCGCGGACCATGCCGAGACCGAGGCGCGCGGACCATGCCGAGACGGGCGCGCGGACCACGCCGAGACACGGGCGCGCGGACCACGCCGAGACACGGGCGCGCGGACCACGCCGAGACACGGGCGCGCGGGCGCGAGACTCCGGGCGTGCGGACCACGCCGAGACTCCGGTCGCGGACTACGCCGAGACACGGGCGCGCGGGCGCGAGACTCCGGTCGCGGACTACGCCGAGACACGGGCGCGCGGGGCGCGAATCCTCGGCCGCGAGCCGCGAGAACCAGGCTCGCGGTCCGCGAAGGATCCCGCGCGACCCGCGAATGGCCCTGCAACTTGCATTTTGTTTGGCTTTAATTTTAATTATTTTAGAGTATATATTGGAACTTATCCTCATTGTTTTGGGGATCGTTTTACAGAGCCTTAAGCTCATTTTCTTCATTTTCTCTTTGGATTTTCACTTTGAATTCACCATGTATTATTGTATGGATTATGGTTATGATTATATAGTTATGGTTGTAGGCTAAGCCCCATCTTGGGTATGTGAGATTAAACCTCTTGTTATGGTTTGAGAACATGGTTTATGAAGCTTAGGAATGGATGATTTGTCATTGAATGATCATGAATTATATGTGTATTTGATGCTTGAAATGGTTAGGAATGATTTCCTAGGTATAGATATGTGTTGGATATGTGTTAGACATTGCCTTTCCATGGTTGAAATGCTACCATTTCTTCTATGTAAAAGTAGTGAATTAGGAATCAAATATATGTTGTTATCAATTGTATTTGTTCTTGAGATCATTCATTAGCATTATATTTATGTCAATTGTGTTATCACATTGCATGGGTAAGGTGGGAAAACATCCAATTTGAATTAGCATTGGCCAATTTGTCTATTTGCTATCATATAGATAAGTTGCCAATGAAAGTTGTGAAAATGCTTTCATGATTCACAACTAGAATAGAGATGGTTTCCCATTAAAAACAATCACCATTCTCAAAGTATCATAACTAGGTTTGAGGAAAAATCCATAACAAGAAGATACAAATCTCATGTACCCAAGTCTCTCATTCTCATTAGTTAATCTTTTAGTTGAATCTTCAAATGCTAAACTAGTTGTAATTCTAAGGTTCTAGTAGTTTTACTTAGTAGTGTCTTAAACAAAACTCAACTCAAACCCCCCCCTTGTTTACATTGCTTTTATATATGTATATGTATATATATTCTACAAGATATACATAGAAATAACCTTTTCCCTGTGGAACGAACCTTACTTGCCATTGTACACTTAATAGTGTGGAAAGGTAGTAAGTGATCTATAAATTGTAAAATTTGAGAGGTACGGCGACGACCTCCCAATAAGCTCCTCAAACAGAAAATGATGGTGAGTTCTATGGAAAGTATTCACCACTATTTATACTAAAGCCTACACCAGTTAGTATTCCTAAAATTAATCATGGTGCTTTAATTCTTACCAAAACGTGCACCATTAATCCTACTGATTACTTGCCCATCATACTTAGCCTTTATTATTAATCAACCACAGGAAACTAAACCGACTAATATTCCTATTAGTAAATAAGTCTAGGTTCAAATGAATAGTCTCTTAAATCTATCAAAATAAATAGTTAGTTAAACTATACAGCCTCAAGACAATATATACTTATAGTTAACTTATTATTTTATTTTATTTTCTATAATTAACTTAAATTATTACTCTCGATAATATTTTCTCGTAGTATTTATCTATATATTTTATAATAAAAATCTCGGGTCTCACACGCCGAGTTGAGCTCGCGACCCGCGAGATTTCGGGCACTACTTCTTCCCCATTTTCTTCTATCTTTTTTCTCCTCATTCTTTCCTATTCCTCCCGACCCAAACACCATCTTTTCCGGCCACCAACTCAAATCCTTCATTCCGGCGGGTTTTAAACCAATCCCTTCCACCCAAATCAATCCCCAATTCATCCCCAACAAAACCCACCAAGAATCCAAATCAAAAACACCATCTTTTACCCATATTGCCCAAATTCAAACCGAAACTTCTCCACTCCAATTCGCCGGACTCCGGCGACTTTTTTCCCAACCCAACTACACAAAAACCTTCCTTCCAACACCCTTAACCCTTTCCCCATCACTAATTCCAAATTCCAATTCCCAATCAAATACCCCCAAATCTCATGAACCCTAATTTTTGGATTCTTTGATTTGGTGGTGTTTTGATCAAATTAGCGATCTAATTTCATTTAATTGTTTATTTGGAATGCTACATTGCAATTTTTGAGTAATTAGGGCTTGCCGCCTCTAGTTTTTCTTGTTGATTTTGATTGGGCTTGCCGCCACTAGTTGCAATTTGCTTGTTGAGTAGGGGCTTGCCGCCTTGTAGCTAGTTTAGCTGTGCTGGACTGTTGTTGAGTAGATTTTGATAATGGCACCGAGGAAAAGGTCTCGCTGAGGAGAAGCCTCTAGTTCACGTGAGCCCGTGATCCCCGAATCCCCCCCTCGCCAACCTAGCCCTCCCCCTGCAGAAAACCTGCCTCCTATTGACCTTATGGGACTGCAAGGTTTGAATGACGATGCCCAACAACGGTGGAGAAAGTTGATAGGGAATGGGAGGCGAACGATCATGGAGACGAAGTTCCTCTCCTCTGAGCTTCTTCAGGAGCTAGGTTTGCAGCAGCCTGTGCTATTTTTATTGGATCGCGTTGGCATGAGAGGATTCATTGATCGGTCGGCACCGACATACATCCGCTATACACTTGAGTTCCTATTCACTCTAGCCAAGCACTACGACGAGCACCATGACAGGCGTTACATCACCTTCAGGTTGAATGATGTAGACCGCAGGATGTCCTATGATGAAATCCAAGATGCTTTTGGATTCCAATATGCGGAGGGCTACAAGAATCCAAGAGAATATGCCCCACAAGGATTTGATCTAGCTTTCTTTTGGCATTGTTTGTCTGGATCTCCCAACATCACGGGCGCTACAAAGAACAACCACATCATACATCCAGCTGTTCGTATGGTGCACAAGCTCCTAGTGATGACGATCTTTTGCCAGGGGGAGTTGAAGCATATCAGCAGGGAACAAGTCCAATGCCTTTGGACTATGTTTTGGAGGATAGAGCACCCATGTTGGGTAGACCTCTTTGTGCAGAAATGTCTGGAGACCTCCCAGAAGAGCTCAGGGAAGATACCGCAGGGGGGTATGATTTCTCTTCTGGCAGCTTATTTGCGCATCCATCTACCTCCAGACATTCAGGCGATAGGCAAGACAGCCGAGAGAGCTCACCAGTTACACTCCATTGCTTCTTTGGAGTCCACTAATGTCTTGCAAATGCACAAATTCCCTCCTCCTAGATTCATCTGGCTAGTAGCCAAGAATCAGCACATGTACCTGCCAAATCCGGAGGCTGTGCACCTGACTGAGCGCACCCGCATGGAGGAGCTCACCTTGCCCATCCAGATCACAGTCCCTGCACCTACCATCGCCCTTGCCAGGCTAGAGGCACCTCCGGAGCATGGAGATCAGTACGCTCCTCCACATCACGATCCTCAGTATGTCACTCAGCAGCAATTCCAGGAGTTCACGCAGAGGCATGACGCGTTTACTCAGAGGTATGAGGACGACATGGAGGTGATGTTCGCCATGATAGCATCCATGCACCCACATGGACCAGGGGCATTTGACTATGAGGGCCATCGCAGATCGCGAGCTCAGCGCCGTCGCGACGGTTCCGGCCCCTCGCAGTGAGTATATCTTACACTCTTTCTTACACTATGATTTTCATTGATATATTTAAACATTGAGGGCAATGTTTAGACTAAGTGTGGGGGAGAGGTGTAGGACTTTTGTTACTGCTTTTGTTGCTGCTTTTGTTGCTGTTTTTGCTGCTATTTTTAATACTGTATTTAAAAAAAAAAAAAAAAACCCGGATGGTCCCAAAAATGCTAGAGGATCAGGTAAAAATGAGAGGCAAAAAAAAAAAAAAAACATTTTCTTTTCTCTTGTTTAAATATGTAAAGCTCTCAAATGTTATGTGCTTAATTATTCAGAGTAAGCATTTGGATCTTAATCGTTCTTTCTCGAGGACGAGAAAGGTTCAAGTGTGGGGGATTTTGATAGACCCTAGATATACTCTTATTTTGTAGCATTTGAGAGCTGTTTTAGATAGTATTTTATATATTTATATTAGACTTTTAGACCGAATCATTCATAGTGGTTTGAAATTGAAGACGTGCATTTCGATCTTGAATTGCACTTGCGATGGATTTGAGTGATTTGAAGACCTTCTATGACCGTCCTGACCGCGATTGATACATTGAAGAACTGGTCGTAGAAGTGGCGTGAAGGCACACTCTAGCGGGCCGCGAACCCTAGGTCGCGAACCGCGAGGGTGTGTGTTGCTGTTTTGAAGATGCCGAGTTTCGCGAGCCGCGAGGACCAGACGCAAGCCGCGAGGACCAGACGCGCGCGGGGCGCGAGACTCCGGTCGCGAACCGCGAGAACCAGCCCGAGGACCAGACCGAGGCCCAGACGCGCGATCCGCGAAGGTTCGGCCGCGACTCGCGAGGACCAGATACGCGCGGGGCGCGATTTCTCGGTCGCGGACTGCCGAGACCACGGACGCGCGGGCCGCGAATCCTCGGCCGCGAGCCGCGAGAACCAGGCTCGCGGTCCGCGAAGGAAACAGCGCGGCCCGCGAAAACCTCCTGCAACTTGGCTTTTGTTTGCTTTAATTTTAATTATTTTTGGACTATAAAAACATCTTATCCTCAATGTTTAGAGGATCGAATTTTTACAGAGTTGAACTCATTTTCCTTCATTTTCCTTTTGATTTTGAGCTTTGAATTCATCATGGTTTGTTGTATTGATTATGGTTTTGAATATATAAGTATGATTGTAGGCTAAAACCTATCTTGGGTATGTGAGATTAAACCTCTTGTTATGATTTGAGAACATGGTTTATGAAGCTTAGGAATGGATGATTTGTCATTGAATGATCATGAATTATATGTGTATTTGATGCTTGAAATGGTTAGGAATGATTTCCTAGGTATAGATATGTGTTGGATATGTGTTAGACATTGCCTTTCCATGGTTGAAATGCTATCATTTCTTCTATGTAAAAGTAGTGAATTGGGAATCAAATATATGTTGTTATCAATTATATTTGTTCTTGAGATCATTCATTAGCATTATATTTATGTCAATTGTGTTATCACATTGCATGGGTAAGGTGGGGAAACATCTAATTTGAATTAGCATTGGTCAATTTATCTATTTGCTATCATATAGATAAGTTGCCAATAAGAGTTGTGAAAATGCTATCATGATTCACAACTAAAATAGAGATGGTTTCCCATTAAAAAACAATCACCATTCTCAAAGCATCATAATTAGGTTTGAGGAAAAATCCATAACAAGAAGATACAAATCTCATGTACCCAAGTCTCTTATTCTCATTAGTTAATCATTTAGTTGAATCGTTAGATGCTAAAGTAGTTGTAATTCTAGAATCCTAGTTACTTTGCATAGTAGTGTTTCTTAAACAATACTCAACTCAAACCCCCCCTTTGTTTACATTGCTTTTATATATGTATATGTATATATATTCTACAAGATATACATAGAAATAACCTTTTCCCTGTGGAACGAACCTTACTTGCCATTGTACACTTAATAGTGTGGAAAGGTAGTAAGCGATCTAAATTATGTATATTTGAGAGGTACGGCGACGACCTCCCAGTACCCATCTGTTGTCTTGCAGCCGTACCCCTCGGCGCTTCTGGTATCCGACCTATACAGGTAGTCGGGAACTCCTTATTGTTCCGACTCTACTCCCCTGTCCCTTTTCCTACTTAAACTCCATATCGGCCTTCATTATCCGACACCTGACCCCTTGGAAAAGTCTAAAACCCTAGTTGTCCTTTTATCCGACCTATGCTCATGAGCGAACCCTATCTGATACCCTAAATACCTATTCTTTCCCTTACATACTTCTATATTCCTAATCTTCACGCATATCATAGCCAGCAATAAGCGTAAATAATCTTGCAAAAAGCTTTAATCTATCATCCAAATAACATTTAATATATATATCGTTATATACCTACATACCTCCACCTTCGGGCCTTTTTGTTCTTAGGTGGGTCCTAGCTTTATCCGCTTCTTTGGGTTGGTTGCAACCGCTGAATTTCCTCTTTCTTGGTCTTTCCTCAGCCGAGCTGTCCTCCGCCGAGGCATCACTTATTGTCCGAGCAGCTTTCCTGAATGCCGAGCTGCAAGCGTCATTCTGAATTGAGGATGAGACCCCTAATGTCGGGGTCCCACTGGGCGTGCCAGCTGATGTGGGGCACATCCGCACTAGTAATCTGGGCCTTAGATAGCTGACGTATCCGAGGGCTTCTGGGTGTTGATTGTTGATGAAGTATGGATGCTGGTCACTAATTGTACTTAACCATCCGAGCTCCTTGCCCTCGGACTGGACTTGCTTGGAACCTGTCCTCCGACACCTGCAAAACAAGCCCCCCCGGCGCTACCCCAGTGGTGGTAGCTCCAGTGTGATGATGAGATTTCATGCTTTGGAATGTAAAAACTCTGTATTCAAGAGTTAGAGAACTTAAATGGAATGGTTGATTGTGGCATCTATTTATAGGCGTCCTAGAACGCCTTCCTCGTCCCCTTTTCCTTGATGACTCATCATTCTTTTTCCTCCTCCCCAAGTATGTCTCACGTGAGACTGTACCTCCCATATCTTTCTTAAGATTCTCTCACGTGCCCATGCATTTTCCTGGCAATTTCCTTAAGCAACTGAGTCACCACCTTTCCTAATTGGGGTGACGCGTTATGTATCATCACGTATGAAAAATTGAACATGGAGCCTATAACTTAAAACATGAGCATTTTGAAACAAAACCTGGAAATTAGTTAATCATATGAAAAATTATAACATGGGCATATAACTTCAAAAATGAGCATTTTAAAACAAAACTTAAAAAGTAGTTAATCATATGAAAAATTGAACATGGAGCCTATAACTTAAAATATGAGCATTATGAAACAAAACTTGAAAATTAGTTAATCATATGAAAAAATAAAACATGGAACCTATAACTTAAAACATGAGCAATTTGAAACAAAACCTGAAAGTTAGTTAATCATATGAAAAAACAAAACATGGAGCCTATAACTTACAATGCGACCATTTTAAAAACAAAACTCTGAAAGATAGTTAATCAAATGAAACAAAATAAAATATGGAACCTATGACTTAAAACATGAGCATTTTAAAGCAAAACTTGAAAGGTAGTTAATCATATGAAAAATTGAACTTGGAGTTATAACTAAAAACATGAACATGTTTATGATTTTAAGATGATGCTTTTAATTTAAAAGGTATTTTTTTGAAAGGTTACATTTTTAATTTAAAAGATCTATAATTTTTAAACATTATATTTTAAAGATTCATATGTAAAAGGTCATGTTTATAATTTGAAAAGTGTAAAGTTTAATTTAAAAGGTTAAAATTAAACAAATATTTTATTTTATTTTCTTTACTAATAATAAAAAAACAAGACAAGTATAGAACAAAACTTGAGAATGAGAATCATTTTAATGTGCAAGAAACAAGCCACGTGAAGGATCATGGAGCCAGCATTAACACAAACAAAAACGCGCCTATTGTGATGTACTGCACGCGCGCGTGAGTTTTTCTAGTTTTCAGATATTGCAACTAAGGGCCCGCGCCTTTTTATTTTTCTATATTTACAGTTGAAACCTTGGTCACTATGTAGTGACGACGGTCACTTCCAAGACTTATTCTTATTGTATAAATTAAATAGTGTAAATATATTTTGCATCTCTACAACAATCACGTGTTAAGCAGATAATATAGGAAATATTTGAATTACATGTATACATGATGTGGATATATGAATTTACATTTATATTTAAATAATTCTAACAAAAATTTGAAATAGTCCGTCTCCTGAGTGACCAGGTACGTTGCAAATGAAGGTCTTGTTCTTCTCACGGTATTTGAACTCATCTGAACTTAAAAAACTTTATCTGTACTTAAAAAACTTTATATGAACTTAAAAAACTTTATCTAACTACATAGGGTATGCATGAGTGTTCCTTAGCAGCTTCAACTACATCACAAAGCTAGGTTTTTTAGGCTAAAACAACCCTATTTGAAAGAGCAACACAAAACCAAATAGAATATGCACTGTTAATATTAAAATATCCACAAAATAGTTTGAAACATTATACAGCTCAGCCACAACGTAACTAGAGTCAGTTTTGCACTAGTTCATAATATGTAATATGTATTGTAATAAAAAAGAATTTCGAAGTTCTCTATCTTTTTCAGCATTTACTCCCAACAAAACTTTCTTTTATACATTGCACCAGAAAGTAGATATTCGGGAGGTCGTAGCCACCATCTCCATCGATCTCAACCCACACTACCACCTTTATTTCTAGTCCTCTAAAACACCCTCGCCCCTCACCTCCACCAAACCACAAACGGCTTTTCGAAATAGTCATATGGTTTTTTAATTGGGCCTAATTTCATCGACCAGTGGGCCCCTCCTTTCATATCTCCACAAAGGCAACAAGGATAATAAAGATGAAACTTCATGGGTATTTCCATCAGTAAGAAAATGTAATCATAATTTTTGTTTGAAAATTTGGCCAACTAGAGATAAATTAATAAAGAGTTTATTGACAAATTAAATGGTAATAAATGACCTCATTTTTAAAGGAAAAAAGTTGAGTAATGAGGATCAGCTTAACTTGTAGTAAACTTGTTGCATTATCTGCTTACGCTTGTCTCGCTGCACCATAACTGTTCTAATTTTGGAAAGGTAAAAATTGATCATAATCAGAAACGATAAACTTTACACCAGAAGATGTACATAGACACAATGTTGAGTTGAGTTGGCCATGCCAATAGGAAGGTTGTAGGATGTCGGACCATTGGAGTTGCAAATTTGGTTTAGGGCCACAATGCTAAAACCTTTGTAACCTTATCAGAGACGATACCAATATATATTTGTGCCATAAGTTTCAACCCCCGGTGCCATAAGCTTCACCCCCACAGGAGATTTACGCCTTCTTCCTTTAAAGATATATCATCTCTCCGTCCGGAATTTACTGGTCCATCAGCAGATATGTTTAATTCAGACTTCCAGTTGAAGTTGGAATTAATGAGGATAATGTTTAAGTTGGTGGGTTTTGGTTTGGGCGTCACCAAGTTTTTCACAAATCTTCAACTGTAATATATTTTCCTTATTAATTAATTAATATTTAAAATTACCTATCTTAACGCTTTAGACTTATTATAACACCGAGAAAGTGTTAGGATAATAAAAAGTGTCACGATATATATAATTTCCCAACAATTTTAGGCGTTTACAAAAGCCCTTTTTCTTGTAGTGCGAAATTTCCCTTTGGGTCAAAATTGTTTCGGGTTGAGATGGTTTATTTTCATTTGTCGGTTCATGTCGGTTATTGCCGAGAAAAGGCCCAAAATGGTATTGGTGTTACTTCAAATTCACACTTTAGTACTCACTTTTAAATTTGCACAAAAAGGTAGCCGGATTTACATTTATGTTCCAAAATAATGCCAATGACCTCCAATAGCAGGTTTTAAATAAGTCAATTCATAGTCAAAGGTTAATGCCAATTCTTACAATATTAAATTCCAAAAAAGCTTAATTGACTAAAATCTTTTATAGTGCCATAAAATATCTTGGAAAATTAATTTCTTGACTTAAAAAAAGACATCTAACTCTTTACCCTTACATTTTGTGAACGTTTTTTTTCAGGACATAAGTTTGATATGTCCGGTTTTGCATTATTTGGTTGCATGCTTTACACTTGCCAAATATTTACTGGCTCAAGAGATATTAAAAATATATATTATTTCACTGCCGTCTACTCTTATTTCAAATCATATGAATTCAAATATTTCAAATTGTGAAAATGACCAAAATACCCTTAAAGCGGCGATAGAAATTGATATGTGTTAATCACATGTGGGTGCGTGGTTATCTTCCTCTTAAAATGATCTAATGCTTGAAGGATAACTACACCGAGAAGACGAAAAGAAAATTCCAAGAACTAGATTGGAGTGACATGTTAATGCGAGAAAAAGTGTTAAGAATGTGGGATTAGTTGATTTCTAGTACTATTCAAAACCTTAAGCAATATGGAAGCGAAATCAACAACAAAAATCGTTCTACATTTCATCATAAATTATTCACACAATCTCTATAATTTTGCCTTGAATAATTTATTCTTATTTCACAATAGAGACATCCAATACAAAGAACAAGAACTCTGTTTTTTTAATCAAACAAGAAACACACTTTCTTGAGCAATACCAAACCAACTTGTACTAGGCTGACACAACAATATAAGAAGTATTTTAACAATAAACAATATAACACACTAGAAACAATAGAAATTATTACTATACTAAAAATATTATTTACAATTAAAACATTATAAAAT
This sequence comes from Cruciata laevipes, assembly GCA_963678965.1. Classification (NCBI taxonomy): domain Eukaryota; kingdom Viridiplantae; phylum Streptophyta; class Magnoliopsida; order Gentianales; family Rubiaceae; genus Cruciata; species Cruciata laevipes. The sequence goes on along the minus strand of OY787634.1, from coordinate 19,190,007 downwards.
GCTAAATTTAAATGGGTTAAACGGGTCAACCCGCCAACTTACTGGTTTGACCCAACTCAAGATACCTTTTTAGCGTGTCATTCATGGCTAACCCCAATTGACTCATGATGTTCTCGATCTATTTGAATGTTTGATTTTTTGTTTCTAAGGTGTTTATACTTTACATCAATGTGTTTATAGTTATGACGACAATCAGCTTGTTTGTGGTGTTGCGGAGATTTTAACTCAAATAACATAAATTTTTGTGGTATTTTCAAACAAGATATATTGTTCAATTTAATTTCAATTATTGTACTTGTCATAATTGTATTTAAATAACTTGGTTGTAATCTTTACTTCACATGTTTTTGAGGTTAGTTTATGTGTTTGTATTATTAGACTCTAATTATACTACTTTTTAATTATTACTATTTAAGAAAATCATTTAAATGTCATAAATATGGTACATAGTTTTTTTTAAGTGAAGCCACCATTGGTGGTGGGAATTTTATTAGCCTCCCAAAACCTTTAAAAACCATAAATGGAGATGTTTGTACAGATTGATTTACATATGGAAAGCACATTTCTTAGTCCGTAGGATTGATGCCTAAAACAAATTCCATAGAGATGTTCATCATCCCTAGACATCCTACCCTTGGTGACGTCTTTCACCCTATGATGAGCATTCTAGGCCTAGTTTTTCAGTATCAATCGAAAGGAAGAAGATGTGCAGGAACAGTAGAGTGATCAGCCATACAGTGGCTCAAGAAGCTAGGCTTCCAAAAGAATCAAAAAATAGGATAGTGTAGTTCTTCCTAATAATGATGCTAAGGTAGGCATCAAAGGCGTGGTTATTGATGTGTTAAAAACCGGCTGCATTGTTTTTATTGTCACCACAACAGCACCATGAATTCTCCTCAATGATGTTGAAATTTTCCTCTTGCAGCTTGTCCTCCTTGACTATCCTTGTTGTGAAGATTCCTTGCTGCTATCTGCAAAAAATTACAGGAAAGCAGTAACTCGTTCTAGAAATCAAGATGTTATCATTCTAACTGATGGAGTACCGATTCTATCTAGATAAATTATCCCTCGAAGTTTACTTGGAGCATTTTGGAGGGATATTTCATCTGTCAGATGCATTTGGGAGCTATATTTGGCTAGAAAATCAGCAGCACAATTTGATTCCCTCAGAATGTGGTGGATGGGGTTTCTAATGGTTAGAGCATGCAGTTCATGACACACAGAGTAAGCTTTCCAATGACAGTTCTCAGGATTAAGAATCCCAGAAACTGCATTGAGGCAGTCAGATTCAACACAGAAAGTGTTTAAATCCATTTGTTTACCTATTTGATAGCCTAATTGAATTCAACTAATTCTGCATGCATGGGGGATAAAGAATCAGTGTTTTTCATGAACATTTTACATACATTTCCAAGTGAGTTCCTTACGATGACTCCAATCCCTGTGTTTGAAGGCTCGGTTGTGAAAGAAGCATCCACATTTATTTTAAAACCAGAGTCAGGTGGAATCCATTTCACAATTTTTATAGGTCTTGGTCTTTTCCTTTTCAGGAATGGAACAATGCCTGATTGAATTAAGAAATGGTTCTTTTCACTAGACCTGTAAGGGGAAATGCTGAGAAAATCATATTTACCTGTTTCACTATATCCTTACACATGCTTTGTTTTGTTAGAAGTTTATTTTCATACAGAAATTTATTTCTTCTACACCACATAGCCCAGAATACTACCATTGTAGTTATTCTTATTACTTTTGTGTGTATTTTGGATAAATCCTTGTATGTCATAAAAAATCTAACTCTTTGGTTCACATTGATGAGTCTGGGGGAGCTTAAAGCAAGCATATTATGAAAAGAATCCCAGATTTCACCATTGACAGGGCAAGCATTGAAAAAGTGAAATATAGTTTCAAGAGATGTACAAAGTAGGCATTTAGAGGGGAGATTAAAACCAAATTTGCTAAGTACATCACCAAATGACATAATCCTATTACTAATCCTCCACATAAGAGTAGAGATTTTTGCAGGAGTAGGAGAACACCATACCTGATTTAGAATCTCATTTTGTATTGATCTTGGCCTGTAGCTGAGATAGGCAAATTTGATTGAGAAATCACCATTCCTTGAAGGTTTCCATACCAGCTTATCATCATGCCCATGAGTGATCTGTGCATCCTGTAAAAACAACAGAGAACTGGTAGCCAAATGAGGCTCCAAGGTAGAGGTAAGTCTGCTTACTTTGAATGAAAGTGACCAGAGAAATATTAGGGAATGGAATTTCCATCTCTGGTGACCATTCATAACAAAGTGCCCCTGATCCTGTCCAGTTTGAAAACCAAAAAGGACATGTACCTTTACCATATAAAATGACAGAATTTGAGTTAGCATGTTCAGTGACTGAGCAGATTCTCTTCCATGTATGTGATGTTTTGTATGATTCTGGGAGAGACCAGAGGAATCTTGCCCATATTGTGTCATTTTTTTGAAGCTTCCACCACATTTTTGCATGAAAAAAAGTCTATCAGAGACTTAATATCTCTGAACCCTAAGCCATTTTCACTCTTTGGAGCAGTTAGTCTAGACCACTTCCTCCATACTATTCTATGGCCATAATTAGTTTCCCCCAGAGAAACCTTGTTGCCATTGATTCCATCTTTTTTATGACCTTTTTGGAGGATTGAGTACTGAGAGAATGTGAATGGGTATAGCTAGCAGCACATGATTTATTAAAATCATCCTCCCAGCATAGCTTAGCCATTTATTTTTCCAATTCTGAGTGGATTTTTGTATTCTCTCTAACACTGGTTGGTAATAGCTCACCTTATTCCTCCCATTGAAGACAGGAACTCCAAGATAGGTAAAAGGAATTTGGCCAGGCTTCATTCCCAGAATTCTTTTAATTTGCCTATTCTTGAAATCTGAGGTTTTTGAGTGAACAAAAAACTCTGATTTGGAGAAATTAACCTGTTGACCAGAGGTACTTTCATATGCTTTCAGGAATGACTTGACCCTTTTCATATTCCTCTTATTGAAGGAAGTAAAGAGAGCTGTGTCATCAGCATACATGAGGTGTGTGAGTGAATCTACCCCTCTTGGCATATTAAAACTTTGAATGTATCCAGAGAAAACCAATTTCTTCATGGCTCTAGAGAGTGATTTTGTGACAAGGTTGTAAAGGAATAGAGAGAGGGGGTCACCCTGTTTGATTCCTCTACTAGATGGGAAGAAACCAGACACTGTGCCATTTATGAGGACTGAGAATGACACTGTTGCAATGTTCTACATTATGACTCTTACCAAGGAGCCATGAAAACCAAACTTAAGTAGTATGGTGTTCAAAAATCCCCATGAAACCCTGTCAAAAGCTTTCTGCATATCCAGCTTTAAGATAAGATTTTGAAGCTTATGGTTCTTCCCAAGCAATCTCACCATTTCTTGCATCTGTATTGTATTGTCTGTAATGTCCATGCCCTTTAAGAAAGCTGATTGCTCTACAGAAGTGAGCTTGGGCATTATAGGCTTCATTCTCTCCACTAACAGCTTAGTGAAGATCTTATTGATGAAGTTGGAGAGACTGATAGGCCTAAAGTCTGCAAAAGTTGATGGATTTGGTTTCTTAATATGCTTGACATTGCTTTAGGTACTTTTCTGCCTTGAAGGAACTCACAGACTGCCTCTAACCATGTGCTTGACACCACACTCCTCATCTCCTCCAGGTTTGGGAGTCTTAATAAGGTAGCATTTTCTTCTGGTGTAACTAGGTTGGGGATGACTGATGTGAAGAGGTCAAAGTGTTGGACTGGATTATCTTGTGGTGGTTCATTGAGTAGGGTCTCATAGAAATGGACCCCCTCAACCTTGATCTCCTCTGGATCAGATATCCATGCCCTATCTCTATTTTTTATCTTGCTAATTCTTGTCCTACAATATTTCTCCTTCACAGAGTTGTGAAAATACTGAGTATTAGCATCTCCCTCTTTCATCCATTTGATGTTGGCCTTTTGTTTCCAGTAGATACTCTCTTCATTTTGAGATCTAATGAGAAATGCCCTACATCTGTTAAGCTCAGTCAGGTCTGCATCACTTCTTGAGGCTTCAAACTTTACTTCCATCTCATCCACTTTTGCTTCTGCAGACAAGAGGTTCTGGTGCACATTTCCAAAAGTTGTTTTGTTCCAGCCTTTAAGGAGCACTTTTAGTCTTTTGAGCTTAAAAACCATGTTAAACATACCTCTGAATTCACTTGGTTCTGACCAGTTTTCACTGACAATCCTTGAGAATTCAGGTCTGTTTAGCCACATCTTCTGAAACCTGAAGGGGGGTGGGGACATTTCTATGGCTTCCTGGATAGAGATTAGGAGAGTGTTATGATCTGAGGAGGTCCTATTTAGAACAAGGATGGAGGTGTTTGGAAAGAGATTGAACCCATCCAAATTACGGAGCCCTCTATCTAGTCTTTGAAGTAAAAGATCATCATTGTTTCTTTCGTTAGACCATGTGAATTTGTTACCAACGGTATTCAACTCCTGAAGGCCAGATGATGTTATAAATGAATTAAAGTCAGAGATACTACCTATGGGTGGCCTATTTCTTCCTTTATGTTCAGTTATGTTAGCAACTGTGTTAAAATCTCCAACAAATAAAGTTGGAGCCTGTGGTAGATGAGCTAAATCACTCCAAAGTGGGTTTCTCAACCGTCTAAGGACTTTTGCATATATGAATGCACAATTCCAGGTTTGGGAAGTAGCTGAGTCAGTAATGGAAGTGAGCACATATTGATCTGACTGTGAAAGAATATTAACATTGAACGAATCATTCCAAAACAACCAGATTTTTTCAAAAGATGCACGGAAAGAGTTTTGAAAATACAAATCAAATTGGAGTTTTTGAATATCAGAGTTACTATGCATGGGCTCAATTACACATAAAATAGCAATTTTATGTATAACAAGTAATTTTTGTAATCTAGCTAAAGAGGTACCATACCCCCTTATGTTCCAAACAAGCATATTTTCTATTATCTTGTATCTAATCATTTAGACAGTGTATTTAATGTGTTGTTTTGGTCTGAGTATTCTACTAATACTCTCAGTGATTCCCTCTTTATCAGGTTTCTTTTTTTTACCTCTCTTTTTAGAAAGGCCTCCATTGTTACACTAATAATAATGCTAACATTAGAATTATCATTGTCACCATCATACACACTATCATTATTATCATAAACATGCTCAGAAAGATCAGAAACATGCTCAGAAGGATCATAAACATGTACATTAGTACTAAGGTTATGCTCATTTTCAGTGATTGCATGCATACTGATAAGGGCTACATGTTCACTATCATCAATACTAATAATAGCATGCTCACAAGTAGTAACAGAAGAGGAGTTGGGAGAGATAACTTGTAGCTCACTAGATGAGCTAGATGTGCCTTTTGAGTAAATACTTTGTTCGTCCATTTTCCACTCTAGTTCACTAGGGGCATCATTATATGAAGCCTCTGAGCTGTTATCCTCTTCCTGCAAAATAGAGAAATGGTTTGATAGTTCCATAGGCTTGTTGTAAGGAATTATGGTCAACCTTGAGGTATCTTTATGAGCTTTGAGATGTTTTTCCAATTTAGACACATGTAGGTCATCAACTGAAATGAATGATTCTTCCCAGCTAGATTTATTCCTCTTATCATCAATGACATCCCCATTCCCTGTCTGTTGGACCACTGCATCCTTAGCCCATTTCCCCTTATCAATGTAGGGGACCATAGCATTCTGGATTTGAGAACCAGCAACAGAAACATCAGGAAAATCAGCATCAACCAATTTAGATTCCTTAACTGGACCAGACTTAACACCTGATGGACCAGACCCATCTTGAGTTTTCCTTCAAACTTTCTTTAGATTTGGATGCAGCACATTGCAGTTGACTTCCTCATGAACCAGTTTCTTACAGTGTTTGCAGTAAGAAGGCAGCTTTTCATATTCAACCGGACATGTAATCCTGAATGGATCCAACAGGGATTGATTTGATTCTTTCTTGCTGTAAGTCCACCTCAATACACATCTTTAGAGCAGAGGGCCTAGTGATTCCACTTGTAGCTGCATCCATCTTAATAAATGTACCAATCTGACTTGCAACATCCTTAATCAAAGTATGATTATAGTACCAAAGTGGGATATTATAAACTGTGACCCAAACTGGGACAATGGAGGACTCCTTCTCCGATGAGAAATCTAGCGTCCACTTCATCACTTCCATAGGAACTCCGGCGATGGACCAGTAGGGGCGGATCCAGAACCGTTGATAATCTTCCTGCTCTTGAAACCTGATCAAGATATGCCTGTAATCAATTAAGGCGGCCTGAAATTTACCTTTGAAGCCAATGTCTTTAAAGGCTTTCTGGATCTGAACCATGTGTGGCTTTCCCCGCCCAAACTTGCCGATTAAAGCATTCTGTTAATGAGATGCGAGAACTTGGATTGAAGCGGGATCGTAGAGGCATGCTGGGCGGCCATTAAGGGTTGTGATTGGCTTGATTTCAGGATTCGCATGGAGAGTTGAATATAGGGGAATGGGTTTGTTGGTTAAAGCATCGAAAAAGGTTGTTCAGAGGCTGTGCCACCGGTTTGGGCTGGTGGCTCCGCCATGTTTAAAGCCGTTGAAAGACCGTTGTCGGCAGTTTTGTGACCGTTACTGACTGGGATTGGATAACAATAACATAGATTGGGGGCGCGTGTGGGAACAACTTAGAGAGAAGCGAGAGAGAAAGTTGAGCAGCACGATGAGTCTTTTTTTGATCCATGTATGTATACATAGTTAGCTCAAGTGTTTGTGTCATTAGTTCCATTTTATTGTAGTTTCCTTCTTTTACTAAATTATTTTTATTTATTTAAATATTATAAATGAATTAATTAAGTAAGAAATGCAAACAAAACTTGCAAACAAAACTTGCAAACACACAGACAAACATGATAAACACATGAATAATCATTTGTCCTACCATAAACTTATGGTAGGACAGTTTCACCCAAGACTTTGTATTTATATATATATATATATATATATATATATATATATATTTTTTATTTTTTTTAAATTCTGCAATGAGTTCTTGTTTCTTCCGCATTATCCACGTAACAGTTAATTGAGTTCAAAGAAGTGCACGAATTTTAAACAAGCTATCCAACGTTTTAAACATCAGCTCAAAATACTCTAAGTTCTACAACTACATATCCATATCCATAGCATCAGTTGAACTGTTTCTAAGCTTTGCTGCCTCAGCCTAATTTTTCTTCTTTTTCGACTGAGTTTTAGGCTTTGGGCGATACTTAGGAGGAATTGTGCACGAGTGGTCATCTTTGAACTGTTTTGAAACCAAGTTGTTGCCGCACTTTCCACATCGGAACTTGGACTTGACATCATCATTGTGAATTTGATCCGAGTGTGTGTTCATGTGCACCAATTTGGTCGTCTTGGTGTCAATCTCTTCTTCCAAGCACCTCAAACACTTGACATCCCCTAAGGCAGCCCTATCATTCTTATCAGCATTGTCATCTTCATCATCTCCAAGATCAAGATCCGAAAAGTAATCATCTACAAGATCTACCACAAAATACTCATCGGCAGGATCATCTCCAAATACTCATCGGCAACATCATCTCCAAGATCAATGTCAATTCCAACTCTAATGTCTCCATCAACGTCAACTCCAACTCCAATGGCTCCGTCTTGGGCGACACCGACGGTATCATCTAGATCTAGGGGATCGGCTGGATCAGCAACCAATGCTAGGGAAATTGCGCCAATAATGATTCCTAAAATGGCGGCGAAGAGTAGAAGATTTCCACGATTAGCTTGATCTTCGCGCCCAAAATCTCCGAAAAAATGGCAACTTGGGTTTGGGCGGTTAGGGTTTGCCATGGAACTGATCATATTTATATTTTATTTATTTGATATGAAGTTTGTTAGTTGTATAAAAATAATGGGAAATAATATTGTTCCGTTAGCTGAACGTTCAGTAAACTCATATATTTTTAGAATTTTTTTAGAAAATTTGAATTGAGAACTTATCTCAATCTTTGAATTTAGTCTAAAGGCGATGGATTAACTTTAATCTTTCCCAAAAATAATCAGTAGGAATTTCGAAAGTTTGATTCCCTTTGTACCAATATAAATTTTAATTATGCCTTTTAATTCTTTTTTTACTTAGCACTGTGTGAAGTTGGTGCTCTCTCAACCTAGGGTTTAGAGACGTAAAATTTCTTGCCGCAATAACCCCACGCAAGCAATCGATCTGATCACACATTCACCAGCTATTATCATCAGTCACCGGCGAGCAGTCCGCAAGGAATATGAAAGCGATGGCGTCAAAGTTCAGCGATCTCAGACTTACGGCGGAGGAAGATGAGGATTTGATCGAGACGGATCAGATTCGACAAGAGAATCCGAGCGCGGCCAGGGTAACGCTGATCGGTAAAGTCTTGGCGCCGCGTCGGATACCCCACGAGCAGTTGGAGAAGGCTTTCAAGGGGGTTTGAGCCATTCCTGTTCTAGAATGCAAGACTCTAGGGCACAACATCTTTTCATTCGATTTTCCCGATATCGGCGAGAAGATTAGGGTTTTGCAAACCCAACCATGGATTTTTTTTATACTTAATTGATTGTGGTACGCGACCCACTACCTGGCAGGATCCCGAGTCAGATACCTTTTGACACTGTCCCATTCTGGGTTCACGATATCCCACATGATTTGTTGAACGTGCCGATGGCGGAAGTGATAGGCAATAAAATTGGGAAGTTCTTGGAGATGGAGAAGGAACCGGAAGGGAAACTACGAGCGAAGTTCCTAAGGGTTCGTTGTGAGGTCAGTATTCTCAAGCCCTTGAAGATGAACATCCCGATTAGGGATTTGGAGATGATAGTAAATTTACCGTTGAAGTTCGAGAAGGTGCCGACATTCTACAGGTTTTGTGGCATCATAGGACACGTTTATAACACTTGCAATGCGTTTCACGCTGCACCGGTAGAATCCAGGGAGATGGACCTGTACCCAAAGGATTTTAGGGAGAAGCCTTTCTCTTCGTCGTTTTCCAGGGACTCTTAAGGCAGTGGTTTCAAGGGCTATGGAGCCTGGAGGTCCGACGGGCAGCGCACGGGAGCCCAAGGTTGGGCGCAGCAACCAAAAGGGCGTAGTGACGGTATGCGGAGGACTCCGGTAAATCCGACGAAGCTGATGGCCGCGTCAAAGGAGCCAGTGGCTGAAGTGATCTCGTCAAGTCGTGAGGGTTTATTTAATGCTCTAGCTCATGCAAGGGAAATGGGGGAATGCGATTCGGTGTATCAAGTTCGCCCACCAAGTAGGGAGGTCTTTGAACGAGCGTCTGGCACTAGAAGCGCATCGTCGGAACATGGAGAATGATGTGGAGCTAATGCCAGACCAACTAGAGAAAGTGAAGCATGCTCTAGTACAGTTGTTTTGGGAAACTAAGAAACCGGTGAGCATGGAGATCGATGGAGGGGAGCTGTCCCAAAAGGTGGTCCAGCCAGTTTAGGTACATGGGGACCAGTGTTAAGGACCGGGATAGAGACCGGAGCTGGGACGGGAAATGCACTGGGAACCGGAACTAGGCCAGAAAAGGGGCTAAGTACCGGAACTAGGACAAGAGCGGGACATGGAAAAGGGCTCGGGACCATGGTAGGGGCCGGACCTGGGACGATGAAGAGGTCAGGGACCAGTGCGAGGACGATAGAGGTGCTCAGAGACGAGGCTGATGTCGGACTTAGGCTGGTGTAGGGGCCGGGGGCCGCAGCGGGGCTGGTACAGTCGCTCGGGATGGGTACTGGTACCAGAGTTGGGCAAGAGCCTGGGACCGGAGTTGGGCAAGAGTCTGGGACCGGGGCTGGTCTTGTGCTGCAGCACGGACCTATATTTGACATACAACACTGGATGGACGAGGTTGAAGAGGTGATGGCGAGATGCCGCCGGAGACAGGGGCAGGTGAGCAGCGGCAAGCTCAGCACGGGGACGATGGGGTGTAGGTCTCCGTGGTCGATTCCGGCATGGGTGAAGGGATAAAGATGAACTTATGGATGACTTTCTCAGTGGCGAGGTTCGTAGCATCCCCGCAGCGACAAAACCATGCATCAGGGCCCCCTCTAAGCCCATTTTTGGTGTCAGTTCCGGTATCCTTGGATACCCCCAGACTGGCCCTGGGAATCTACTACTACACCCTCATAGTTTAATTGAAATTTCAATCTATCAATATCCAAACTAGAGCATTTTGTTTCACAAAGAGATAAAATTAAAGGAGATTTCAAGCGCACCGGAGCGCGTAGTTCATGAACTGTCGCAGAATCCAAGTCCCTCAGGCCACCACGGTAGTTCCAACTTATAATACTCATGGCTCCTGGCGGGACTGGGCCTCCTCGCTATTCTCCGCCTGAATGTTGAGAACCTTACTACCCAGGGAAGCGTTTGACTCGCTAACCCTAGGTTTCTTTGTTGCTCAAGCTTCCGCCCTCTTCTTTTGAAAGATCCACCAATTCAAGTTTTCGCTTCACAGACCCCACATCCGGTCCCTTAGATGCCTCTTGACCTCCTCTTCTTGAACATTTACCGCTTCCGTGTCCATACCCCGGTCACATCCGCGTCCCCTTCCTCGACTCCCTCTTGTTGGCCCTGCTTTAGCTTTCCTCTCATATTGCTTTTCCAGTAAGCGTCCCAGGGTATCCAAGGATACCGGAACTGACACCGCTTAGCTATGCTTTGGAAAAAACAAATAAAAATAGAGTGGCAGTCTTCTTCTTATTACTTCATAGATGTTATGGCTTTTATTTCTAATGTAAAGGTGTGAATTACGGGGGTGTACTGTGAAACGAGTCCAGCGCTACGTTAGCAAGCTTGGATTCGGTTCCGTGAGCTGGAGAGAGAGAGAGAGAGAGGGTGATATCCCTTGGTTGTGCATGTGCGACTTCAATGAGGTGTTGACGCGAGAAAAGTTTGTGGGGGCCACGTCGAGGTCAAACAGACTTATTGAGAACTTCAGGGAAGCCTTGAGATATTGTGGATTGATGGAGGTTCAGGACGAGGGGTACAATAGCTCTTGCTTCACTTGGTTTCGTGTTCGGAGAGAGGGAACCAACTGTAAAGGCAAGACTAGATAGGGCAACAAGGAACCAAGCCTTGTTGGATGCTTTTCCATGGTCATCGACTACGACAACGTCTATGCCATCCTTGGATCATATGGCGGTACTGATCCAACTGAGGTAGAGAGACCCATCGGCCAATAGAGTCAGGAAGAAAAGAAGACACAGGTTCAAGGCTTTCTGGGTGAAGGTCGAGGACTGTGAGGTTCGAATAAGGGAGTCGTGGAGTGATGAGAACATTCACCTGGCTGATAAGCTGGAGAAGTGTGTGGTTGGTCTTATGGATTGGATTCGGCGATCCTTTTCGGCTAGCGCCAAGCGAATAGAGGAGCTGAAGAAGCTCATCCATGACAGGGAGGATAGCTAGGGCTTGGTGGATCACGAGGAATTGTTCTTTTTGAGACAGGAGTGCAGTTTCTTTCATGAAGCCAGAGGAATTAAGTGGATGCAACGAGCGAACAACACTGGTATCGGGAAGGCGATCGCAATGCCAGGTTCTTTCACAGGTTTGCAAAAAACAGGAGGTCGCGGAACCAGATTGCGGGTCTCAGGGATTCCTGCAGGTTATACGCACAGATGTGGACAGCATGGAGAGAATCATCGTGGACTACTTTGGGGGACCGTTTTCCTCTTCTGAGCCGGATGAGGGTAGGACGGCTCAGGTGTTGGATCAGATGTCCAGGAAGGTCACGCCGGAGATGGCTTCCAGGCTTTCGAGACCGTATATGGAGACAGATGTGTCAAAGGCGGTGAAACAGATGCATCCACTCAAGACCCCTGGGCCAGATGGTATGAGCCCTATCTTTTTTCAGAAATTCTGGCATATTTTAAAGAATGATGTAGTCACTTGTGTACTGGATTTTCTAAACAAGGGGGACTGGAATCCGAGGATGAATTACACGCACATAGTCCTCTTGCCGAAAGTACACCAGCCTGAGCTCATTACTCAGTTCATGCTTGTAAGGTTGTGCAATGTAGTGTACATGTTGGCCTCGAAAGTGGTGGCGAATTGGGTGAGGTTTATCATTGACAGCATTATTTCGCCATCACAATCAACTATTATCCCGGGAAGGTGGATAACGGATAACGTGTTGGTGGCTCTTAAGATTCACCATGCGATGAAGGTGAAAATGAGAGGTAGGGGAGGGGAGATAAGCATCAAGCTGGATATGAGCAAGGATTTTGACAGGATAGAATGGATGTTCGATTCCCGCCATCTTTCGTATCGATCGTCACTCAGTGCTTGTCATCAGTACAGTTTTCGTTCATACTGAATGGGGAAGTGTTTGGGCAGCTATCGCCGAAGAGGGGCATCAGGGAGATCCCCTTTCCCCATACATGCTCATAACATGCTCGGAGGTGTTTTCTATGTTGCTTTCGGACTTGGCGGCGGCAGGAAGGATCAAAGGGGCGTGTGATTCGCCCAACAAACCGAGGATATCTCATTTATTCTTTGCAGATGACACTCTTCTATTCGGGGAAGTATCGTTGGATGAGGCATGCAGGATACAGTGGGCGTTAACTCTCTATGAGTCAGTATCAGGCCAGATGATCAATGTGGATAAATCGGGTGTGCTTTTCAGCCCTAACACGGCCATGAAGCTCAGACCCAGAATATGCGAAATACTGAAGATACCGGAGGTGGAGGCGCATGAGAAGTACCTACAGTCATTGGTAGAAAGAATGGAGAGATCTTCTAGAGCATTAGTGATCGCATTCTCTAGAAGATTGATGGGTGGAATGAGCAGCATTTATCGAAGGTCGGGAAGGAGATCATGATCAAATTGGTTTTGCAGACTATATCCAGCTACACGATGAGTTGCTTCCAGCTGCCAGACTATGTGGTGAATGAGATACAAGGCCTGTTAAGCAACTTCTGGTGGGGTGGCACGTCCTCGGAAAGGAAGATACCATGGGTAGGCTGGAGGAAGATGTCTAGATCTAAGAGTAAGGGTGGTATCGGCTTTCGGGACATTGGGGAATTCAACCAGGTTCTGTTGGGGAAGCAAGCATTGAGACTGATCACATAGCCGGAGTCCCTGCTGGCCAGAGTGATAGGTCCTAGATATACTCTTATTTTGTAGCATTTGAGAGCTGTTTTAGATAGTATTTTGTACTTTTATATTAGACTTTTAGACCGAATCATTCATAATGGTTTGAAATTGAAGACGTGCATTTCGACCTTGAATTGAACTTGCGATGGATATGGGTGATTTGAAGACCTTCTATGACCGTCCTGAAGGAGTTAGATACATTGAAGAACCGGTCGTAGAAGTGGCGTGAAGGCACACTCTCGCGGGCCGCGAAACCTCGGTCGCGAACCGCGAGGGTGTGTGTTGCTGTTTTGAAGATGCCAAGTTTCGCACGGACCGCGAGACTCCGGTCGCGAACCGCGAGGACCAGACGCGCGGTCCGCGAAACCTCGGTCGCGGACCACGGAAGCCGAAGACGCGCGATCCGCGAAACGTCAGCCGCTGCTCGCGAGGACCTGACGCGCGGTCCGCGAAACCTCGGTCGCGGACCGCGGAAGCCGAAGATGCGCGGACCGCGAATCCTCGGTCGCGAGCTGCGAGAATCAAGCTCGCGGTCCGCGAAGGATTTCGCGCGGTCCGCGAAAATACCATGCAACTTGCATTTTGTTTTCTTTAATTTTATTTATTTTGGACTATTAAAGGCACTTATCCTCAATTGTTAGAGGATCGTTTTTAGAGAGAAAAACAGAGTTTTCTTCATTTTCCTTTCCATTTGATCTTTGAATTCATCATGATTTCTTGTATGGATTATCTTTGTGATTATGCAATTATGGTTGTAGGCTAAAACCCATCTTAGGTATATGAGATTATATCTCTTGTTATGGTTTGAGAACATGGTTTATGAAGCTTAGGAATGGATGAATTGTCATTGAATGATCATGAATTTTATGTGTGTTGGATATGTGTTAGACATTGCTTTTCCATGGTTGAAATGCTATCATTTCTTCTATGTAAAGGTAGTGAATTAGGAATCAAATATATGTTGTTATCAATTATATTTGTTCTTGAGATCATTCATTAGCATTATATTCATGTCAATTGTGTTATCACATTACATGGGTAAGGTGGGAAAACATCTAATTTGAATTAACATTGATCAATTTATCTATTTGCTATCATATAGATATGTTGCCAATAAGAGTTGTGAAGATGCTTTCATGATTCACAACTAGAATAGAGATGATTTCCCATCACAAACAATCACCATTCTCAAAGTAACATAATAAAGTTTGAGGAAAAATCCATAACAAGAAGATGCTAATCTCATGTATCCAAGTCTCTTATTCTCTTAGTTAAATCTTTAGTTAGAATAATCATATAGTAAAGTAGTTGTAACTTTAAAGTTTTAGTTGTTTCACATAGTTTTATTTTAAACAAAACTCAACTCAAACCCCCCCCCCCCCTTTGTTTACATTGCTTTTATATATGTATATGTATATGTATGATACAATATATACGTAGAACTACCCTTTTCCCTGTGGAACGAACCTTACTTGCCACTATATGCTTAGTTGTGTGTGGAGGTAGTGAGTGAATATAAATTGTATATTTGAGAGGTACGGCGACGACCTCCCACAGAGTGATGAGGGCAAAATATTATCGGAACGGGGATCTACTTTCTTCGGATATAGGGACACGACCATCATGGGCATGTCGCAGCATCCACGGGGCTTTGAAGTTGGTTCAGAAGGGGTGTAGGAGATCGATTGGTTCGGGACGTCAGACCTCGATATGCAACGACCCCTGGATCCCGAGAGTAGGGAGCTTCGTGATTCAGGATCCACAGCGGGTCCCAGGTCATATTGCGAGGGTGGTGGAGCTTATTGACGTGGATACTAGATGGTGGAAGCCGAGCATTCTAGAGTCCTTATTTACGGAGGAGGATGTGGGGCTGATCAGGGAGATACCGCTTCATAACCTGAACTCGTCGGACAGGTGGATATGGCATTTCACGAATCCAGGGAAGTACACGGTGCAATCAGCCTATCATGTTGCAGTGGAGACAATGATCCAGCAACCGACGATAGATGTAGGGTCACCGGCATTCTGGAGTCGATTTTGGAAGTTTAAAGTTCTGAAGAGGGCTTTGCACTTTGCATGTAGGCTTTGTAAGAACTCTCTTTCAACGGTGGCTAATATGAGGCATCGAGGGGTGGAGGTGGAATCGGCGTGTCCTTTCTGTTTGTAGGAGGAGCACTCGACGGCTCATATATTCTTCGATTGTGATTATGCCAGGACGGAGTGGGGGACGGTGAATTTATGGTCGAAGATTGAGTTGACTAGGAGGCAGCGATGGGATGCTTGGTTCCGGGAGATCCTGAAGGATAAAGATGAGGAGTTCTGTGCGCTGGTGATCATGGTCTGTGACGGATTATGGTTCCAAAGAAATAAGAGGATCTTCGAGCAAGCTCAGTTGGCAGCTGGAGTCGTTGTGGCGGGAGTGGTGGCCAATTTGAGGAACTATATGGCAGCTCAAAATTGGAGGGAGGAATCGTCGAATGCATTGTTGCCGTAAACTTTGTTGAGACCGCCATACCCTAGTATCCAGATCAACTTCGATGCTGGCATACTGAATGGGGACGCGGGGTTTGGTGTGGTGGCATTGAACCAGACATGCCAGTTTCTAAGAGCAGTGGCAAGAAGGATTCCGCACGTCAGTGATCCGACGTTGGCTGAATGCTTAGCCTTGGAGGAGGCGCTCGTGTTGGCCAGAGATTTGAACCAGTCGGAGATGAAGCTGGTGGGGGATGTCCTCTAGGTTGTTCAGATGGTGAATCAGGAGATGGATTGGTCGGACAGCAGTAGGGAGACGATTTTGAGGATTCGAAGTTTGCTAGAGAATAATACTTGGTTAGAACTCTTTTGGGTACCATGTAGTCAGAACTTTATAGCTCATTCTCTAGCTAACTATACTAAGTCGAAACCCCTGATGTATGATACTTGGGATTCACTCCCGAGTTTCTTGTAATTCGTTTTTGGACGAGTTGAATGGAATTATTACATTTTCAATTTTTTTCTTTACTTTCTTTACTTTTCTCAATCAGTTTTAGTTGTGTCTTGGGGTTTTTTGAATTCAGTTCTTTTAAGATTTGGTTTTCATGGCTCTTTTGTCAAGATAGTACTCTAAAACATAGCATATGCTAGTTTTTCAGTACTAATAAATGGAATTGCATCAGGTTTTTTCTCCTCTAGTAGGGGAATCAAACAAGGTGATCCACTCTCCCCCTTTCTGTACAATCTTGTAACAGAAGTTTTCTCCAGAACCTTGAAAAAACTGGTGAGCATACAATATTTGGAAAGTTTCCAAATGCCAAGAGTAGTCCCTCCAATCACTCATCTAATGTATACAGATGATACTGCCATCTTCCTCTCCTCCAAGAAAAAGAACCTTAAGAGGCTAAAACTTTTTCTCCAAGCCTATGAGGAATTTTCTGGTCAAAAGGTCAACTATGCTAAATCTGAGTTTTTTGTTCACCCTAGAACATCAAATATCAGAATTAGAATCATCAAAAGAACTCTTGGCATGAAGCTGGGAAAAATGCCATTTAAATATCTTGGAGTGCCAGTTTTCAATGGCAGAAATAAGGTTAGCCATTATCAGCCCATTCTTGAGAGACTTGAGAAACTTACCTCTAACTGGAAAAACAAATGGCTTAGCAGTGCTGGAAGGATGATCCTCATTAACCATGTATTGTTGTCCACACCAATTCACATTTTCTCTGTCCTCAAACCTCCAAAGACAATCATTAAGAAAATGGAAGGCATTACTATCAAATTCTTTTTGGGAGAGTCCCAATTTGGCCAGAGAAAAATATGGAGAAAATGGAGCAAATTAGCTTTTCCAAAAATTGAAAATGGCATAGGATTTAGAGACATAACAACCCTTATTGATGCATTTTCATGTAATTTGTGGTGGAAACTCCAAACAAATGACACCATATGGACACAATTTCTCTGGTCCCTTCCAGAATCATATAGATGCTCACACACTTGGAAAAAGATCCGCCTTATTACTGAACATGCAAATGCTAATTCCCAAGTCTTGGTTGGTAAAGGCACATGTCCTTTCTGGTTTTCTAACTGGCAGGTCAAGGTGCCTTGTGTAATCTATGGCCAGCAGAGGAGGAAATCCCTTTCTCTGATATCACTGCGGAGGCTTTTATTAATAATAAGGTCTCATATATGACCACTCTGGAGTCACATCTGGCTACCACCACACTTTCTCTCTTGCCGGTTGCTCAAATCAGACCTTTTCATGATGATCACCTCATCTGGAGACCCACAAGAACTGGGAATTTTTCAATCAAATCGGCATATCAGAGTCTCAGACCTACAACACAATCTTCAGACATTCTCAAACAGGTTTGGTCTAATCAATGTCCAGGTAAAGTCTCTATAATGCTCTGGAGAATCAGAAATAAAATCATGCCCTTTGATGATATCATGATGAGATTTGGTTTTAATATGCCATCAAAATTTATGTTCTGTGACAACTGTGACTCCATGGATCATTACTTTAATGCATGTAGCTCTAATGATGAAATATGGATCTTTTTTAACAACAAACTTGCAATTAAATCTTCATTGTTCAGAAATGTGAAACAGATGATGGAATTTTACTTATCATATATGGGTTTTTCCAAAATCCATAATACAGTAATAAGAATAACCATGATGATGGTATTCAGGGCTCTATGGATTAAAAGAAACAAGCTCTTATATGATAATATAAAACTCTCCTCTGAATCAGTCTGCAGAGAGGTTGTTAAACAAGTGAATCTTATATTCCATGCATGGCCACTAACTGGTGCACTCGAGAAATATTGTTTCCTGATATCAGTGGGACTAGTTTCCTTTATAAGAAGGAAAAGACTAAAAAAGGTCAAAATTGTCAAATGATACCCACCAGATGTAGGTTTTAAGATTAATGTAGATGCATCATTCCAAAGACCTAACACTGGTCTAGGCATTATCATCATAAATCAAGCGGGTAAGGTAACTAAAATGTCCATGTATTACACGCATGCTAACTCTCCTCTCCATGCTGAGATCTTGGCCATTCAAAAGGGACTTCTAATTGCCAACCAAATGCATCTTTCTACATTTTCCATTGAATCTGATTGTTATAATGCAGTTAAAGGGATCAAAGATCCTCTTTCTTGTGATTGGCATGTTTATTCACTATGTGCTGAACTTAATTCTGTGATTAAAGATAGAGTGACACATGTACTTAGAGAAGGAAATTCCGCCGCTGGTTTCCTTGCTCAAAGAAGTTCTGAATTAACCTTCTCTGGAACCTGTCTCTACATGATGCCCCTAGAAAGTTAATAGGTCTTTTTTGCTTTGGATAGACAGGGCACTCCCACTGTTAGAACTTCTGCCTTATTTTAGAACTCTTTACTGTGTTGTGTTTTTTTGCAATTTGCAGGAGAAGGAAAGCAGGACTAATGATTTTCTGGGCAATCTCATGATGGTTACTTCAGTAAACTCTGGTTGGAGTACACAATTTTTTGCACACAGAACAAGGGACTGGAAGCTCTTTTGTAAACATGTATCTACTCCTTAGGAATAACTCTGAGTAGCCTTTTTTGGAAAGTTTGTTATGCAATCTCTCGGGTGGCAAAATTGTGCTTCGCTTTGCAATCACTAAGCGGCTCCCCGAGAATTTTTGCTAACTATATCCTCTCACCATAATTATAATATAACTTTAGAATAGGTTATCTAGGCCTATTCTTTATCTTTTTGGAAGCCTTGGCTTCATATGCCACACCTCGGCTTGGCTTTGTATAAACCTTTATTCTTTTGAGGAGCCTAATAAAGATCTCTCAGTGGTTTAACTTAAAAAAAAAAAGAAAAAAAGTCAGTTTTAGTTGGTCAATAACAGATCGGATTGATGTTCGAGTAAAGTTTGGTATGAATGAAATTCGGGTATTGTCGGGTCTGAATGTAAAGTAAGATCAGTTTTCGGGTTTGGTTCAGAACTAAAATCAATCGGGGTAATATGATTCAGGGGTAAAACAGGAAGATACCCTGACTCCGGGTAGCTTCTCTCCTGCTCGGCGCACGTGCTTGGTTTCACCGTGAGGAAAACCGAGATCTCTCTCCAGCTTTTTCTTCAGCGGGTTTTTATTTATAACTACACAACAGACGACAGTAGAGCTCGGAAGAACTGGAAGCTTTTAGGATTTCCGCCCGAACTAATACACGCGATAGATTATACTCTCTCAGAGTGAGTTTCTCGTGGGAGGGATGGCCGCTCTAATGGCGGTACTGGAGGCGGATCTGCGCTCCCTCTCTGCAGAATCTCGTCGCCGATACCCCGCCGTCAAAGACGCTGCCGAACATGCTATTCTTAAGGTCCTACATATTTCCTTCAATCATTTTGCTTTTTCTTGGTAGTATGCCTTGATAGTAGCTAGCCATTGCCATTGTAGTGTCTGAATTATGTGCATTTGAGATCATGTTGACTGAGACATTTTCTGAAACTTGCAGCTACGGTCTGTATCGAGTCCGAGCGAAATTGCACACAATGAGGACATTCTAAGGATATTTTTGATGGCTTGTGAAGTGAAAACCGTCAAACTGAGTGCAATAGGCCTGTCTTGCCTGCAAAAGCTGATATCACATGATGCAGTTGCTCCATCGGCTCTAAAGGAAATTCTTTCGACGCTAAAGGATGTAAGTGTTTTTGGTTCTGCAATTTAGTTTTGCAATTGATAAGAACTCAACGCCTCAATTTTTCCTTTCTGTTAATTAATCCGTTACCTTTCCCTTAAATTGTCTTTATATACTATCTCAATGTTTGGTATCCAAGATCCATTTTCTTTCATGTTCATGGTATGATTAGTTACTAGTGTAAATTAGTTTCTGATCTGTTTCTTTGGTTTTTTGTTTGCATCTTTTATAAATTTAAGGCATATTTGTCAGAAAAAAATAGAATCCATGATTTTCCTTGAACTCGGTTAAGACATAATATAACTCAAGATGCTTTGTCAAAAAGACTGTATGAAACTTTCTCTCAACTATCTGAATCCACTATCACAGTTCATGACTTTCAAGCCCAAAGCACATAATTTATTCATTTATTAATGGTGTAGTTGTAACTATTGAATTTTCATGCTTTTGAGAAGGGCAGTTTTTAGACTTTTAGTCATATGAATGATAAAGCACCAGCGTGAGCTCAGATTTGTTTCTGGGATTTTAGGAAGGCAGGAAGGCAGGAAGGCAGGAAGCTATATTTTTAGAGATCAAATTACTTAGTGATGCTGTGGGAATAATTTAAGATACAATGAGGTTTCTCTGAGAAACATAAGTGTAATTCTTGGGTGTGGCACCTTAGGACACCTTTAGGGTCTCATTTATTAACACATTTGATGTTTCTTATCCATTGTTGCTTCTGTTCTCTTCCATTGTTGGAGCGGTAATACCTTGTTTAACCTTTATTACTTTTTTCTTAAAACACGTTTGCATGCAGCATGGTGAAATGCCAGATGATAGTATTCAGTTGAAGACCCTCCAGACAATCCTTATAATATTTCAGTCTCATTTACAGCCTGATAATGAGGTGGGTCAGAAAATCTCTATCTTGTCTTGTCTTATTGCATCCGCTTATTTATTTGAAGAGTTTGCTCTTTCATGAACTAGAATAGCTCTCTGCATTCACTCATCATCTTATATTTGGGGTGAGTAATTGTGGGTTTTCCACGTTTGCCTCTTATTTGATGTAGACAAAAAACCCATCCTACAACTAATTCCATACCCCCAGGGTTTTAAAAAAAACTTTGATTCAACGAGAGGTTTTGGCTCAACCTCAAATTAGCCTTAGTTGTTGGGAAATATAAAAGTACATTTTGAGAAGCCAATTTCTTGGCGCCTTAATCAATCACCCAATTTATGTATGTTAGCAAGCTTGGTTCTAAAATTGCGAGCAACAAGCGCAATATTGCGCGCAATATTATGTTGCGCTGCCTTAGTGCAACGGATATGGTATATTTTGTGTTTTCCAAGTTGCGATCGCAACGGGGCGCAACAGAGCGCAACGCCAGATCGCAATATTGCGATGTTGCGGGCGCAACACGGTCTGCTGCTACTTTTGTTTATTTAAACCCATCCCACTTTATTTTATTAATTTCAGCTCACTTTGTTTATTAAACACAGCCTAAAATAGCCCTAATTTACTTAGTTTCTTGTGACTTTGTGTGTTCTTTTTCTATGTTTTTGTTCAGACTTGAAAGTCTTGGAAGTTTGGTACTTTATATCATTGGCATATGTTCTTCGTATTTGGTATTTAGTCACTATTTGGTATTTGATTGAACTTAATAAGTCATTTTATATGTGATGAATATTTGAACTCTCTTGCACATGCCTATATATTTGTAAATAAAATAGGTAGCGCAACGAACCGTGTTGCGCTCGCAATATTGAGCGCAACGCGCATTATTCATTATTAGGGGTCAAGCGCAACAGAGCGCAACACTTAATTTAGAACCAAGTTAGCAAGGCAAGTTCTAGATTCAACTAAATCAATTTCAAGAAAGCTTGAGAAACTTAATTTTAGTATGCTTTTGGGTGCTATATAGCGCATCTTGCTTTAAGAAGATTAATGCCTTTGTCTAGTAACAACCATTAGTACGCAACCTTGGTCCCAAAAAATTAGTAACTTTCAAAATTCACAATGATTTGAAAATTTGACACTATACAAAAAAACTCTAGTTTCTGTTTATCCCCCTGTGCATTCATAATTTACTTGAACTTAATCTGATACACTGTTTTCCATGTTTCTTTGATTTGATTTTGTTCACATTAGACCCTACCTGTAATCAATACTCTAGTGTTTTTTTATATGATATTGACTCTATGAGTGTCTTCAATCATCATACATGAGCATTGTCCTTCAATCTCTCTTGGTGTTTTTTTGTTTGTTTTCGTTCATGTCATCTTTTCATCATGCAAGGGTTGACATGCAATCTAATGTTGTGTCTTTTGACACTTGACTACATATGTGAAATTTCTTGGCTTTGTTCTCACCTCCATTTCCTTTTAAATGAGTTTATAAGGAAGTTTTCACGACATTTGTCCCAATTATTGAAAACTCACGTTGGTTGGTTTTATGATGAATGTTGATGGTACTAGCCACAACTTTCAGGAGAATATAATGAGGTTTTAACTGTTCGTGGAGTTTCAGGAGAATATGGCTCAAGCTCTTGGCATCTGCCTTCGTCTCCTTGAAAGTGCTAGATCTTCTGACAGTGTGCGGAAGTAAGGATATAGTGTATTTTTTTCTTTCAATAATTTCTAGCATAGATGACTGATTTCTTCTTCAGGCTCTTCTCTGCTTTTTTTGTGGTATTTTTTGTCCAGTTTAACTTATTCTGTGATTGAGCACTTGTAGTGATTCTTATCATCCATTGCTACTTTTATGAAGCACTGCTGCAGCAACCTTCCGGCAGGCAGTAGCGCTGGTGTTTGATCACGTGGTTTCTGCTGAGTCGCTTCCTGCAGGAAAAGGTGGTTCTGGAGGATACATTTCACGAGTTAATTCAGTAACTAGTGATGTTAATCGCAATTTAAACCGCCTAGAGTATGTACTATCCTATGATGATTAGTTATTTTGTTGATCATTTTAATCTGTATATTTGTGTGTGTGCATTTATCTGGCATCTATGCTGTACTAATTAGCAAATATGGAACCTCTGTTAACAAAATTATGATAGTTATGTTTAGATTCTTAAGCCCACATTCTTGAGTTTATAGAATTTACAGGTATGCAAATGTAATCGATCTGTCCTATCTAGATGTTGGGAAAGAGGCTTTCAATTGAAATGTACCACTATCAGTAAATATGTAACTAAATATATGGAATGCCACTTGCATAATATTAAGAGAAAAAAATTGATACAGGAAAATTGAAAATTCATAAATTAAGTGAATTTTCAAGGTCAAAATGTCAAGGCTCTATCATAGAAGAAAACAAGGTTTGTAAAGATATTACTCTGAATACTGGCGGTTTTATATCAGCTATGATACCAGTGATTGTAAATATAGAGTGTCCAGAGCATTGAGCTACACAGGAAAAAGATGGGTAGCAGAATTACGATGGTTATGGACATAAAATTGCATGAAATCAGTGCTGAACATATTCAGAACAAAGTAGTGGTAGTCCCAATAAATTGAAAAACAGAAGTTGGGGAACATGTTTAAAATGGTTTCAATATGTAGTAGGAATTAAGACTTGCAGATGCCTTAGTATGACTTGATACTTACTTGTACCTTGACGGATTCATAGGGAAAGCTTGAAATGATCTAGAAAGAATGTATTCAAAAATGATTGTGTTATTTCAAAATAATGCAGTAATGTGTCCCGACCAAATATGACTATGAGCATGAGATTTGATTCATTGAATTTGAGCTCTATATTATTAGAGTAATATGTGTTACAAATATTACTTAAAACTATTGAACCCCTTGGTTGGCTAGGGTGCTGGACATGGAAACTGTCTCTAAAGACTCATCTTCACTGCGGGGTACTCTGACTAGTTCTGGAAAGCTTGGGCTACGCTTGCTTGAGGACCTGACAGCTCTCGCTGCAGGTGGATCAGTATGTCTTTCCTTGTTTTGTATAGTATGAATATTGCAGCCTTGCTGCTACATGAACTATTTGCACAAGTTTATTCTTGTGAGCTATATCTGTAATTAAACATCATTTGGAAATGAATCCTTTCTCTACGTAAATGTTTCAGGGCATCTGGTTACGAGTGGGCTCTATACCACGAGCATTTGCTCTTGATATACTCGAGTGAGAAATCTTTCTCCTCTATTATTCTACCCAAGTCTTTTGCTTTGAAATTCAGGAAATTGTGTAAGATGCATTTGAACAAGCTGGGTGAACTATGGAATGAATGGATATGACTCTCTGCATGAGTTGAGTGTATTTTTTTTATTGGTCTAGGAACACAATTTAAGAATGAAAAACAGGAATCATAAAAGTGGGGATATGGCATTCTTCTCCTTTTGTCTGACTTATGTTTCTTGATGATAAATATTGAGATTAAAGCTATGAAACTAGTGCCCTCCTCCTCTCTAAAAATAGGACTGTCTACTGATATAATCTTCGATAAATATCCTGTATATGTGTCAAAATGGGCACTGGAATACTGGATATTGGTGCAAGCTCATTTAGAATGATATCATTAATATGTTTGTCCATTTCTTTGGTGCTTACTTTTGAACTTGTGTTTGTAACATCGAGGTAATGATCATTTTATGCTCTAAAGATATAAACTTGGCTGATACTCCATAGGGAAGGGAATCATTTTATTTTTGTTTGTACTTCATCTACATAACTGAAGGAAAAGTGAACTCTAAAGATGATACATGTGATATGGTCTTTGATAATGTTGTAAAAATGCTGGAGATATAAGATATTGAGTATTGACTCACTGAATATAATTATTCAGGTTTGTCCTCTCCAACTATGTTGCATTATTCAGAAACTTGGTTCCATATGAACAGGTTCTCATATTTTCTTTATTGTTGATTAACATTTTATTGAAGTTTTCATCATTACTATATGATATCCTGGAAAACCTACAGGTCCTGCGTCGTCAAATCTGTTCACTGCTTATGACCTCACTACGAACAAATTCCGAGGTACTTTTTTAAACTGCATTTATATGATATGCGGTTAAATGAGAAGCGTCAATAATTGTTTTGTGTTTGCTATCTGTTCTATTTTATCAGCCAGAGGGAGAAGCAGGAGAGCCTTACTTCCGTAGGCTGGTCCTTCGTTCGGTAGCTCATATCATTAGGCTTTACAGCTCAACACTAATTACTGAAGCAGAGGTACAATTTTGTGACAGCATCAAAAAGATCTACATTTAGCTTGCCTGTCTGTAGGTAGACTATTTTAACAGTTGAAGGGGGAAATTGCAAAAGATTAATAACATAGAAACGTTTGCCCATATATGTGATATGGATCATTTAATGCCCTCGTGCTTCCATGAGAACTTGGGCATGGCAAAGAATGGGCATGAAGTTCATGCATGCGTTAGCCACACCTCAGCATGCAGTGTGGTGAAACATGACCAAGAGTCCTCCAATTGACTGTTGAAATATCATTCCCTTTTGGTAGATATTATGTGTATAAGAAACAAAATCTTTAGGGGTCAAACAAACAATAGTATTAGACTCGGCAAGATCTAAATTTGGTACAAGAGTAAATATAAAGGTTGTTTTTATTTGTACTTGCTGGTACAAGTAGCCGAAGAAAGCTCATAGAAGTGTTTTGAATTATAATTATTGTATGCTCAAAAGAATCAATAAAAGTTGAATTATGAGAAGATTTAAATAAATCATGAAGGGGAGGGATATTACTGGTATGTAGAGAAGGGTAATGGTGAGTACAATGGGGTTATGACTCAGGGTCTTAAAACTGCGAATCTAAAATAATCATGAGTATGATGGCTTATAAATCAATTATAAGTATACCACCTTACTGAACACGAGAACTGGAGTAAATTAAATGGGAAAGGTGAAAAACCTAGAAAGTGCTTGAAATGAGATAATAAAAAAAAGACATGCTAGATTTGATACTTAATGGTACAATATGCCTCAACCCATAGAATGGTTTTTTGTATGATGGGATGAAGGTTAAATTTCTAACGTAATCTTGATATTGGATAGTTTAAAAGTTTGGGGAGTAATATCTTTGCGTAGCAATCCTTTCGATAATTGGTAGAAATCAGAAATAGAATTGGAACCATGTGAGCTATAAGAGAAACAGCAAAACTCAATAAGTTTAAAAAGAAAAAGGAAGGAAACGAGAACTGCCATCCTATTTATATTCCTTAACTTCCTATAATCTTTCTTATGCATGGATAAAAGTGGAAGTGTCTGGTTCTGGGATGACTTCTCCTGTATCCCTCATATATTTCTAAAAGTATGTACTTTGATTCTGGCTGATAAATCGTAGTATTTTAATTATATAATGTGTAACCATATTTTCTCTGCTGAACAATTTCTTTAGCTTAATGAATATGCTCCTTTGTGATGAATTTATTCGGATACATGTTTATATCCATTAACCTTTTTCTTTTTGCAGGTTTTTCTTAGCATGTTGATCAGAATCATATCTCTAGATCTACCATTGTGGCATCGGATACTTGTTCTCGAGATCTTGAGGGTATGTCCAATAATCTAAAAGTTGAAACATCTACTAATTGTTTATTATTCTCTCCAGTAGATGTGATAAATAACTTCGTTATCTGGCACATATTGATAGGGCTTTTGTGTGGAAGTGCGTACGTTACGGATCCTTTTTCAGAATTTTGACATGTAAGGTCTCTCAATCTGATTGATGCTGGTGATTCAGAACTTTAAAAGAAAAATTGAGTACTGTGGTGAAACTGGCAAGATGGGTATCCTTAATTAAAAATAAAAAAAATTTTGAAGCTAGAAATTTTTTCCAGAAATTCATGTAATTTTCAGAACGTCACTTGTAGAAGTTACATTTATTTCCCTTTAACTCATTGATTGGGTGAATGCCCCCGTGTGAACCCCCACCTACCAACCTTCTATTTATTTCTTGATTGGAATAACTCTCTAGTCGGGCATGAAACGTGGTTGCTCCTTGCAGGATGCGTTTGCTCCTGCAGGACCAGTTTTGAACTTAAAGTGACCATACTGCCCTTGTTAATTTTATTTTAATTTATATATCATTCAGCCCATTAAATACATGTATTTGCAAATCAGTGTCCACTATTATTTTAGGGTCACGTTATTGAGTGGGCTGAATGGTATATTAGTAATATAAAATTAGCAGAGGCAATATAGTAACTCCACGCTCAAAGTCAGTCCTGCAGGAGCAAACTAGTCCTGCAAGGAGCAATACCCGTATGAATTATACTGTTCCAATATGATTTTGCATATTGAGATTGGATCTGGCAGGTACAATTCATATAATTGACTTTTACAGTGCATGTTGGTTGGTTTGTACAAGCTATACCAAAGATGACCAAGGCTGTGCTTGTTGCAGCTTGTAAATGCCTCAACTTTTAAGTTGTAGAGTATTAGGTGTTTGGAAAAGTATTAAAGATTGGCTTTTATAGGAGAAAAACTGATCTCTTATTATTTATTAGAGGAACAGGCCTAGGATGGTCGGGACATGTATATAGAAGAGTCATAGAGGCCCAATATATGGTAGAAAATATAAGCCTTGACGATAATCGAATGTAAAGAGGAAGGTCTCTAAGGAATGGAAAGGGGAAATGGTTGTATATAAAAAGAGATGAAACTATATATTTGGACCAAACGTTGTAGTGAGATGATTTGTTTAGCCCAAACCACATAGTGAGATAAATGCCTAGACATTATCACAGGATATCTACCACTAAAGAACTAACGTATCTTTTGATAAAAACTGAATTTTGGAAATATAAGTGCCTTGCTTTGTTCAAGATGTTAAGTATAGCTGTTTGGATCATTGGTAGTAATACATGTATGAAATCCTCTGTAAGTTAGTGAAAAAAAAGGACTTGAATATTGGTTTTGGATGAAATAAATGTATTTTGATACTTATCATTGGAGTTATAATCTCATATATGAAATTGTATGTTGAAATTGTGGTTTGAATTCTGTTAGCTATTTAAACTTTATTTCCACGATTTATTTATTTAATAGAACACCAGAATCATGCTAGAATAATAGAGTATCAACCCCACTGTTGACATCTACTACACATGAACTAAACCATTTTTTTGTTTGGGGTAGAATAGATGCACCATGGCTAATCAATGAGGATATGTGTTGTATGACTCCTTATTGCAAGTTGGTACCTGAACCAAGCTAATTAGTTGTATGTGTGCAGGAATCCTAAGAACACAAATATCGTCGAGGATATGGTAAAGTCGCTGGCTCGAGTAGTTTCCAGTGTGCAGGTAAATGGTGCAGCTCAGGGTATACATTTATCTGTTCTGTAGTTTCATTTTTCATAAGAGAATGATCATTTGCAAACTTTATTTTCATTTGAAGAAACTGAATAATTACGGAACTTCTGTAATAATAGGCATTTAACTGTGGAAGAAATATAGATATCTTTAAAAAATTTATACTCCTTTGACTCCACTATTCTATTGACACTAACTATTCTCTTAATCAATATTGGCTAACTTTGATAATTATATTTCATTTGTATATCAGTAACAATATTATCATGTGGGATGTTGTTAAAATCGTGTTAATATTATTTGTTTTTGAAATATCAACTTTTTATCATCTTAGATAATTAAAATTATGATATTAATGATTCAGCTTGTTTCTTGTGGACGTTGTCAGGCTTTTTGGAGAAATTTAAGTTTAGATGCCATTAACTTAACAAGAAAAATAAGATTGCTCTGTAGTAGTCTGGAGCACATTTTTGTTAGATGAAATTATAATTTGTCCACAATCATTTTCTTAAATCAAATATCCATATTCTTTACCTGTTGATAGCAGTAGGATGATTTTCCATTTTATTTCAAGCTACTCTTCTCTTAATTTTAACATGTTTAAAATTCTTTTGCCTTGGGCATCTTTATCTTGCAAAAAAATATCTCATTTTGATCACATTTACAGTTTCAGGAAACAAGTGAAGAGAGCCTTGCCGCGGTTGCTGGAATGTTCAACAGTAAAGCTAAAGGTATTTTAAGATGGTAAAAATTACTTAGGTTTTGGCATACGGTAACCTAACTTATGCATAGAGAAGACATTCTCAAGGATGTAGTGATGATACTATCTGGAAATTATGGTGCCCCTCTGAAATCACTTAATCATGATTGTGATCTTCATATCCTCTTTTGCCCTTTGTATACAAAATTATATGCCCTTTGTAAACTAGTAAAACTTATGTCTGAAAGAATCTTTGATTTAGTAATCTGACTGACATCACTCTTTCTGACCAGTATACAAGAGCTTCCTTGTATCTGCACTTTGAAGCATCTTGTACAGATATAAATTCAGTACAAGACCGGCCAACCAGTGCAAAAAGAATGTCACTTATCATGTAACTTAATAAAGTTGTGACAGAATGATAGAAAAATTGACTCTGAAAGCAAATGTTCAAGTTGGTTGGAAGGCATACAAAAGAATTAGGGTAGAGAGCCTAAGGTACAACAGAGTCATAAATTTATGTGTAAAGTGATTATACTAGAGTTCTTGACACCTATAAATAAAAAATGTGACTACGATCATTCAAAATCTAATTGTTTTAGTTATATTCATTGAATCTCATGTAAGTTGTGCAAAGTTATCTGTCTAGGTTTAGACATGTGTTCTCCAATTTTCACCTGTTTATAATTGTGCCAGGGGTTGAGTGGAGTTTAGACAATGATGCATCAAATGCGGCTGTGTTGGTTGCAAGTGAAGCCCACTCAGTAACATTAGCTATTGAGGGTTTGTTGGGTGTTGTTTTTACTGTGGCTACTTTGACTGATGAGGCAGTTGATGTCGGTGAGGTACACTTAATATTAGTTGAATATATCATGATTGGTTCTTCTAATACCAATTTCTTATCGTATCCTTATCTTGGAGAGTTAGATTGAATCTCCTAGATGTGATTCTGATCCGTGGGAAAAATGCATGGGGAAAACAGCTGCTCTTTGCATTGCAATGGTTGATTCGATGTGGCTCATCATCCTCGATGCTTTATCCTTGATCTTATCAAAGTAGGGAAAAGTATCTTTATATTTTTAGTAGCAACTGCAATTTTTCTAAAACATTTCTGGGCTGATACGAAGTGAACATTGATGTAGGTCACAAGGTGAGGCTATTGTACTAGAGATTTTGAAGGGATATCAAGCCTTTACTCAGGTAACCACGAACAGCATAAGTTTCTGTTGTGACTATTGTGATGTCATTCTCATGTATATGTGTGTGGGTGTGCCCCCTCTTCCCATGGTGGGCGCATTTTTAGAATAGAATCATTGGTCTATTAAGTGTTTCTTCTCGTATGCTGTTGTTCTTGATTAATTTTGTAAATCATTACTTCTAATAAGCTGTGCTCCTCTTGTGGTGTTGATGTCTTTGAGTTCCTACTACATTAGTTTTATATATGTTTTCAGACAATAATGGTCTTACATGTTGTTCTAAGGCATGCGGAGTTCTTCGTGCTGTTGAACCATTGAACTCTTTTCTGGCATCCCTTTGCAAGTTTACCATCAGTGTGCCCAGTGAAGTTGAAAAGAAGAGGTATAACTGGTCATTTCTTATGCATGAAGTTCATTTTTTTCTCTCTCCTCGTTAATTCTTGGGTTATAACTCTAGAGTACTAAAATTGTAGCGAAAGAGGAATCATCAAAGTTTTTTCTCCCAAAAATAAGCTTAAGGTTGTGATTGTTTACGTCCATCCTGGTGGGAACTGAACATATCTTGTATTAATATTTGTTTGCTAAGTTTCTTCTATTTCAGGAGAAGTACATAGGTAGCATGTATTCTGTTCTTTCAATTTCCCTGCTTTACTGATGCCAAAAAAAAAACTTAGATCTCTAATATCTCGTGGTATAATCAGTTACCATTGAGTAGAACCATGTGAAGTTCCCTCCCCTTACTATTTTCCTTTGATTACCTACCCACACCTCAATCATGGATAGTTACAATGTCCAACGAAACATCTGTTCATGTGAAAAAAATAACTCTGTTTGTAGCAATACATAATGGTAATAAACGTTTAACTGAGCTAAAATCCAGGTAATGATTTGGTCAATCTAGTGTTAGGTAACGATTTCTTTGTCCTGTGAGGTATGACTTGGTGAGGGTACATATTGTAATACAAAAGTTTAATGGAATATTTTGCACATTTGAACTTGGAGTCAGCTGTTATCTTTTGCCTTGTTCGGGCCTAACTTTTGAATAATATGCAGTGTGGTGCAGTCACCTGGAAAACGCTCTGAGCTTATTATTGATCAGAGGGAGAGCATTGTCCTTACCCCTAAAAATGTCCAGGTTTGTTCTGCATAGTGGGTCTTGGAGTTCTTTTCTTGAAATGAATGAAGTATTATTATATGTATCAACTGATTTTAATTTTGCAATGTCTTCAATTCAGGCTCTAAGAACTCTTTTCAATATAGCTCATCGACTGCATAACTTTTTGGGCCCTTCATGGGTACTGGTATGGCATTGCTCCTTTGGTAAATGGATGAGAGATGGATTTCATATTCTTACGGCTTTGAATATATTTAGGTACTGGAGACACTTGCTTCTCTTGATCGTGCAATTCATTCACCACATGCCTCGACACAGGTAGAACCTATTATTTATCTTTTTGTGGTTGTCATCCTTTTCAAAGAGTATAAACATACGTAGCAACTTTATTCTCCTTCGATTGAATTTTATTCTGAATTTGACTTTGCAATGGCGTTTTGAGAGGAACTTGTTCTATGCTTTATGGATGAATAAATATAGTTTACTTGACTTAGCAGAAAAAAAGTCTGTATAAATCCTATGGAGATGGGAAAATGTTGGAGTTTATACATAAGTGATACTTGAGGATAGATACTTGGTGGGACACTACATTTTTGCCGATGAATTAAAGAAAAATAAGTTTAAGCCTGGCTTTGATAGTATGTATTTAGTCATGTTAACCTGTGTCTAGCAAAGCTTATTCCCTCATACAAATGAATGTCCACATTAATTTGCAGTTTATAATCTCTTAATGGCAAATGAGAAAATTAAATAATTAAATAAGAAGGCTGTCCTTGGAGATGCCTGTCTTCCTTACTTACTTTGACTGGCAGCAGTATTGCAAGGCTAATATAAAGTTAAGAATCTTTTTTTGTTTTTTGGATAAACACCAGACTTTTGGTATTATTATAATTAAAGTTCTGCGAAAGGCTTCATGGTGTTTTGTGTATCGCGTGTGAACTTCTCTCACCCCCTCCCCCCTCTCTGTGATTCTCTCGAGATCATATTTGTTTTCTTTTGCAAACTTCTTCTGTCCCGGAATAAATGAGTATTAATGACAAGCAGCTGAGTATGCTAATATTCTAGTTGTATTGAGCTGTTTTTATTGTGCACTACTTATCATTTGTTAGTGGCTTAAACTATGTTTCTACATCTATAAAGGAGGTATCCAATGTTGTGCCAAGACTTACTAGAGATTCATCTGGTTCTGGTCAATATAGTGACTTCCATATTCTTTCTTCACTGAATTCACAGGTACTTTTCTTCATCTATGTTCTGCTATTTTGTTTTATATTGTGCAGCATAATTTATGGTATGTAGCATCGTCATTTAATTCTAACATGCTTGCTAACATTTTCCCTTTTGGTGGTTAGCTTTTTGAGAGCTCTGCCCTAATGCATGTATCTGCTGTGAAATCACTTATATCTGCTTTGCGTCAGTTGTCACATCAATACATGATGACAATATCTGGTAACATGACCCAATCATCCAATCAGAGACTGGGTACCATTGGTTTTGCAGTCGAAAAATTGCTCACGATTTTAGTCAACAATCTTCACAGTAAGTCTAATTTGTACCAGAAATTGGATTTTATGGTTCCTTTAGAT
Source organism: Cruciata laevipes (assembly GCA_963678965.1). Taxonomy (NCBI): domain Eukaryota; kingdom Viridiplantae; phylum Streptophyta; class Magnoliopsida; order Gentianales; family Rubiaceae; genus Cruciata; species Cruciata laevipes. The sequence goes on along the minus strand of OY787634.1, from coordinate 19,157,297 downwards.
GTTTCTGTAATTTTGATGTCAACTACCTCCGCGGCTCTCTTTATTATTTTATTTTTTTTCAGCTTGTCTGTGATTGAAAGTTTTACTCTCCTTATTCCATTTTTTGACCTGAATTTAATATTCTAAAGTTTTTATTTTGTACAACAGGAGTAGAGCCATTGTGGGATGAGGTTGTTGGCCATTTTCTTGAGGTATGTGAGGCTTTTTATGAATTTGTTCCCATCTTAGTTTTTTTTTTTTTTTATTTAAAAAAAATTCTTTTCAATTGGGATCCCTTGTACTCCTTGCAGCTTGCGGATAGCTCCAATCAGCATTTACGCAATTTAGCATTGGACGTGTTGGATAAATCAATCTGTGCTGTTTTAGGTTCCGATCTCTTTCAGGAGCCCAATGTAAAGGAAATCCATGGTTTCTCCAAAAATGTGAGGAGTGTTTTCCTCTCTGGATGAAGATTTAGTTTTGCTGTGATACTTATGTGGTTGACAATTATAAACTGCAGATGCACATTAAGTCTAGAGACTTCAAATCCTTGGAGTGTGCAGTCATATCCCCCTTGGATGTTCTTTATTCCTCCTCTCAATGCTTAGATGTTCGTGCAGGGTGTTTAAGGATTCTACTTCATGTTCTAGAAGTAAGTATCTGATCTTTTATAGAATGCTTAGGGCTCTGCTCTTCACAAATTATGGAACTTTTGTCTCTCACATTTCAGAGGCATGGGGAAAAGCTGTGCTTTAGCTGGCCAAACATTCTGGAAACTCTAAGGTCTCATTTAGGCTGACGTCATTTGCTTCATCAAGAAGAATGTGATTGTGCCATATTAATCTTGATGCTCAAACTTTCAGGTCTGTCGCTCTTGCACTCGAGAAGGATTTGGTTGCCTTGGGATTCCAGGTGAGAAATCAGATAAATGTTGCTATTCAACAAGTTGTGATTTGGTGGTTCAACTGCACTTGAATAAACAAGAGGCTGCAGTCTCAAATTTATCCCTGTCCCACAGTATTCGATTAAGCAGAGATTGAAATGAGTTTCATACAGGCAGCGTATTTGTGAACATTCTTCCAATGGGAATCTGCTAGACTCTGATTCAACTACCTAGCGTGCTGGGCCATAATTTTGAAACCTAATTATTAACTCTTTCTTACATTAAATGTATTATGATGTTTTGCCACTTTTCCTAGTACTTCAATCCGAGACTGAGTACTCCCTCCATTCTCTTATTATTGATACATAACATTTTGCACCAAAATATAGAAGATGCTTAAGTGGTGGTTGAAATTATACCTAAATGATTGTAAATTAAAATGAATTGTTGGCATTAATCTATTTTTTGCCTTATTTGGCTTGACATAAAGTTAAAGCCTATGTTAATCTCTGAGTATCAAAATTGTTTCTTGATTGAGTTATTATATTCTTTTCTTCCAGAGTCTTCGTGTGATAATGAATGATGGTCTTTCAACTATACCTGCCAATTACCTCCACGTGTAAGTTTCTGTTTATCGTTAACATTCTAAATTTATTTACTTCTTGAGCTTATGCAAGTAAAACTGTTTCAGAATTTTTCCCAAGTTTACGGCTTTAAAGTTAAATCATTCAATAAAGTTAATGCTGTATCATAAAGATGTGGCTCCATTAGGGCTTTTTTCAATGAAAGTATCAATTCCAAAGTGTCGTAAGCATCTTTTAAGCTGCATTCAAGCATTACAAGTACTTCAATTCAACTTTTCTCAACATTTTCCAACTATTAAAAATAACAAGCTACATGTCCATTCATTTAAATTAGTTAGAATTTGAAAACTTTCTAGTTATACAAAATAGTCTTTTAGTTTACCTACATATTATATCTGTTTTGGCATGCATTCCTAGTGTATAACCATACTGTCTATTATTATTAAAGAAAGCCTTTTTGTCTATGGAATTAGATTTCTGATGTTTGAAGAACTAAAAATAAGACATGAAATGAGCTGATGCTGCATCATAAAATGTGGGCTGGGCAACCACAACTTTTCTAACATGTTGCATCTACCCTTTTCAATTTTTCCGCAGATGCATTGATGTAACTGGAGCTTATAGTGCTCAGATGACTGAGTTGAATATAAGTTTGACCGCTATTGGCCTTCTGTGGACATCTACGGATTTTATCATAAAGGGTGTTTCATGTGCGTATCAAAGAAAACACAGAGAAATGCTTCTGTTTCTATATCTCATTTTCTTAATGTGTTTATTTTTGCAGATCAAAACAACAGTGAAATGAGTTCACAGCTAACTGACTCCAATATTACTTCATCTGAGGAATCAACCCAAACAGTTCACCGTGATACATTGTTATTCTCTGTTTTTTCTCTACTTCAGAAGCTGGGTGCTGATGAAAGACCAGAGGTATTGATTCGCTTAGGAAGTAGGATACTGCAATTTTTTAGCATTTGAACTTATTGAATTGTGTCATCTGGCTCATCCCTCGGAAACAATGCAGCAATATAACAGAAAAGAACATTTGAAATAAAGATCATGCAGGTGACCTGACTCATAGTAAAACAGACACTTAAACTGTTTGTTTGTCTGTTCCTGTAAATTGAGCCCCAATCTCTGAAGTTGAATTTTAAACATATTCTGTTTAAGAAAAACTTCTATCAGGTTGATCCAAAGTTCTCTAAAATCAGGCATCCAATCAAAGTCTTCCACGTAAATAGTTTTTTAATTAATCGAATTCTTTCTTCTCATCACGTTGCCTCGCTAACCTTATGTTTTTCTTATCCATGAGCAACAGTAAATACCTCACCTTATAATTTTCTTCCCTTTCATCAATTGTCATTAAGTTTTGCAGAACCTCGGGAGTTCCTGAATTTCATATTTATAATCAAAATGATATGTTTCCTGGGATTGTTGACTAATTGCTTCAAATATTGGGACCTTCACTGCCCATTATTATTGCTGGCGTTCTTGACGGATTCTAGAAAAAATAAGAGAGGAATGTGGTTGACAGTACTGATCAATTTTTGTATGTTGGAATGAGGAAAGTGACGACGCGTGAGAAGTTGTATATGAAAAGAAAGACTGTAGAATATGTTATGTGGAAGAGTATGATTGGATGCCTTATTTCTCCAAAATCAGGATCAACCAGATTAGATGTTTTTCTCATTTTTGTATGAAAAATTATGTATCATGATGTGACTGGATTCCAGTATAGCTGCTTTCTCTAAGAGTGCTTAAAAAAAAAAAAGGGTACATCACATTGGAAGTGAAAAGAAGTTCCTGGTTCTAAATAATTTGCTGAACACAATAGCCAGATAGTATCTATAATTCTCTATGCAGTAGTCTTCTTTGTAATTGTGGCTGTGTACAACAGTGCTAGACTAGATACTAGATACCGTTTTTATAAAGTGCATCCTCATCCCTGGAAATGTGATTACCCATGTTTTTGTAGCTCATTTCATGTAGGAGCAGTTGGATTGGATGTATGCTATCTTAACTCAGGAAATGAATACATTGGATTTTAAACTACCCATTTCATCTGTAGGTGAGAAATGCTGCTGTGAGAACACTTTTCCAAATTCTTGGAAGTCACGGACAGAAGCTTTCAAAAAGTATGTGGGAAAATTGTCTTCATGACTATGTTTTCCCAACCTTAACTCGTGCATCCCACATGGTAGGTCAAGGTGTTAAATACACAAATTTCTATCTGCCACTTACTCCCCGTTCAAAAAATTGAACCATTTCATTGTTAGGCTGCAACATCATCTAAGATTGAATGGCAAGGGAAAGAACTAGGAACAAAAGGTGGAAAAGCTGTTCATATGCTCATACATCATAGGTGTCTCTCTCTCTCTCTCTCTCTCTCTCTCTCTCTCTCTCTCACACACACACACACACACACACACTCACAAACACTCACAAATTGTGGTTTAACTGTCATCATTTGCTGAATTTCAGTCGAAATACAGCTCAAAAACAATGGGATGAGACACTGGTCTTGGTTCTTGGTGGAATAGCTCGGATCTTGCGTACCTTCTTTCCCTTTCTCAGAGAAATGAAAGAGTTTCAGTCTGGTAGTTTTTAAATCTTCTGGTAAAATTGCTTAGGTTTGAAATATTTGAAAATTCCCTGTTTTATAAGAAATATTTGAGTGCAGGATGGGAGTTATTACTTAAATTCACGGAGAAGAGTATTTTAAATGGTAATAAAGAGGTGGCTTTGGCAGCAATAAATTGTTTACAAACGACTGTAGTATCTCACTCTCCAAAGGTAGCCATTTTATCCTATATTATCTGTTCTTTTTTCGTTTCATTGAACTCATTATGCAGCTGCCTCTTGTGATGCTGTTGGTGAATTTCAAATGCTGATGATTTTTCCAGCTAATATTATAATTATTTCTATTTGTAAATGAAATGATGCAGTACTTCTGATAGGTAATTTATTTATTTTTTGCAAGGGAAACTTTCCAACATCATACCTTATATCAGTGCTTGATGTATACGAAATTGTTCTTCAAAAATCCACCGACTGTGGTGATAGTGCATCAAACAAGATCAAGCAGGAGATTTTAACTTGCTTAGGTAATAAATTATCTTTTTTTTGCTTTTTGACATACATGTGAACTTAGCAAAGTACAACATCTCAGTGGCACTCTTGGAAGTGATTAAAATCTGAGACTCAATGTAGTAGATCTATTCTGTTTCTTTAACTGGTATCCTAGTGAACCTACATAAGATTGCATTGCACTAAATTGTTTGATACAGAATTATCAGTCATAAGTATATCATACCTTCCTGTCTAGTTCTTTTGACGAATGCTAAATTACTTACCTAACTTTTGGCAGGAGAATTGTATGTACATGCACAGGTGATGTTTGACAGTGTCATGTATAAGAAGCTGCTCTCTGTTTTGGATGCTGTCATTAGAGAAGCCAATTTTTCCGGCAATAACCTTGAGGCAGAATATGTAAGTGTCAAATTGGCAAAATAGTCATGTGAATCTTTGTGCTATCTTCCAAATTTTCTGGATGGCTGGTTTAAAATTTCTGGCAGACTCAAATATTATATAATATCCTCCAAAGTAACCTGGGACTCTCTTGTCAGATACAACTTTTGTCTGATATGTTTCTAACTAGTTCCTCATTTGCTTTTTTGTTAAAAAATTGTGTTTTCTGTTTATCTATACACAACTTTGCATATACGGGGGTTTATGTAGTTATCAGTAATTGTTCAACGTTTACGATATTTAGTTCTGTTGTTAACTTGTATAATGTGAGGAATTATGTTGTTTTAGGTCCCACTTGTTCAACGTACTGCACTTGAGATTCTACCGTTGTTACGTCCGGCAGGACACCTTTTTTCCATGTGGTTGCTTCTCATTGGAAAACTGCTGGAGTATCTTCCAAATTCCAATGCAGTCGCAGGAAGCAATGAGAATGAGTTGGAGACTGCTGATGGTAAATTTGAGTCTTTGAGCAGTCTTATACTTCTGTCACAATGTAGTCATCAAGATTTGTTATTTCTGTCTTCTGTTAATTTTTTCTTTTCATTTACTTAGAATTGATGTTGTTTTCAGGCGTAAAAGATGCAGGGGAGTTTTCTAATGGGATCACATTAACATCTCAAAATAATGGGCTAGCTTCCCGTAAGAATCTTGAAGCAGTCACCAACTCTAGTTATTTGTTTGCGGAAAAGCTTGTTCCTGTTGTTGTTGATCTTTTTTTACTGGCTCCTGCCTTGGAAAAATGTAGTATCCTTCCTGATTTTATTCAAGCTCTAGGAAGGTGAGAGTTGATGTCAGATTTAATTGCTCCTCTAAATCTTTCCAGTATTATTGTCATGTTGTTAAAAACTCAAAAAATAAAATAAAATAGGATACCTCTCTCTCTCTCTCTAATTTTCTCTTTGCATGCAAATCAATTGGGGGACTCTTCAAGCGCTATATACTATTATAATTCTGGAAAAAAAATTAAAAGAATAAAATTAGAAGTATAGGTACAACCCATGATTTGCATTCTTATTGAAGAATATATTCAAAGCATTGGATGCATTTTGAAAGTAGAGTCTCATTCTCTTTGAGACACATAGCTCCAGGACCTACAGCTTTATTTCCTCCTTGTTCTTCTACAGGTGTATGACAACAAGAAGGGATAACCCTGAAGGCTCACTTTGGAGGTTGGCTGTTGAAGGCTTGAATCAAATTATTGTTGATGATGTAAGCAAATTAACTGCAGACACAGGCATAACCTTCCCCCGAGCAGCAAGAATACGTATCTGGAAGGAAGTTGCTGATGTCTATGAGATTTTTCTAGTTGGTCATTGTGGCCGCGCCCTTCCTTCTAGTGCTTTGACTGCAGCTATGCTCAAGGCTGATGAGTCCTTGGAGATGAATGTCCTAGACATTGTGGGAGAAACAATTCTAATCTGTCAGAATGATGCGCCTCTTGATGTAAGCACTATTTTGACTTCATCTTTACTTGATACATACATCATATCCAAATGTAATGTTGCGATTTTTCATATTTTGTGTATGTTTGTAGTTTGAGAAAATTTCATTGCTATGACTTCACCAAGGGGGCTTATGGACTAGGGAGTAATCCTACAATCTGACCGTAACACCTCTCTTGAGAGTAATTTATAAGACCATAGGACATTCATTAAAATAAATGATTTTCATTGGATTTTCCCACAACTTTGTCAACAGCTCTTGAAGTTCATAAATTCATTTGCATATTTCAGCTCTCAACTGTCACATATCCAAATTTCCATGTCTTGCTTTTTCATTTATTTTAAAATCATATTTGAGAAACAGTAACTGGCTTGCAAGTTTTACCTCATCTTTGGCATGTTTAAGAATCTATCTAACTCTTATTGATGTTTTGCAGACTATAAAACGACTGGTGACTACCTTGGACCGATGTGCATCACGTACCTGTTCTTTGCCAGTTGAAACTGTCGAGCTTATGCCTTCATACTGCAGCCGTTTTTCTTTGGCTTGCTTGCAGAAGCTATTTTCTTTAAGCAAGTAAGTTTAATAGTAGTAGAGTTGAGTATGGTTTTTATATCTCCTCATGTTTGTACATATAATTTCTTAGTATAACAATTACCTACCTTATCAGTTGCACTCGTGGAGCCACAGCCTGGAATACATTTAGATCTGATGTGAGCAAAGTATCAGTTATCATACTAATGTCAAGATGCGACTTCATATTGAAAAAGTTTTTGACAGATGAAAATGATTTAGGTTTGTATTCTGGCGGTCCTAACTTAATGTTTTGAAAACCTTTCCCTGCAATTTCAGTTTATCTAGCTTATGTCTGACTTCAGGTGATCGTTCATTGCCTCATGCTCGAGTGGAGGAAGTTATTTATGTCCTTCAGGAGCTGGCACGTCTTGTGATTCATTCAGATACAGCATCTGCCCTTCCTTTGCGCCAATCCCTAAAGGAGGGTATCTCGGAAGAAGATAGAGGACGTACACACTTGCTGGTTCTGTTCCCCTCCTTCTGTGAGCTTGTCATTTCAAGGTATACAAGGGCCTTCTTTCTGTTTGGGATTTTATCTGTTCTGTCTCTCTTGAATGTGTTAATCCAGAACTGTGGGGACAGATTGTTTTACCAGAAGTTCATTATAGCTGTTAAGTAGGAAAGTTGTCGTTTCTGAACAAATGACCTATTTAATAAGCATTGCTAGCTAGGAGTTGCCTGTTTGCTTTTGGATCCTTCAGCACAAGATTTAGCTCCTGCAATCTTGCCTCACTGCTTCTTCGTTTTCAAAATTATTACATTGACTTTTCTTTAAAACCCTCAACAATTTCATTGTCAACATACTGTTTGTTTTTTTGTGAAACATTTTCCCTATATAAACAACTCTAAAACTGTCCAGTAATCCTGGTCTCCAGAAACTATATATATGCTAAATGAGAGGGGGAAAAAAAGTAACAATTTGGACATGGTTATCAGTTGTTTTCTCTATACTAAAGAGATGAATTTGTGCAGGGAAGCTAGAGTGCCGGAGTTGGTACAAGTATTACTGAGACTTATAGCCTCGGAATTGGGTCTCGATAAGCTGTGCCTAGGAGATTGATGAGTGAATAACTGCTGGAGTAGTGCACATTTTGAGTTTTTAAAATTGTACATGTGGAATTCACCCTCCCACCCCAACCAATATCCCATCTTGATGTTGTATCACATAAGTATTTATGTCTGCCATATTTGGGATTTCTGGCCTATAATTTGTACTTGGGGAGAGAGCGGATGTGTACATTAATAACTTTTACTAATATAAAGTATATATTTTTTGTTAACTTAAATACTAAATCAGGACTATGATATTGATAACTGTAAAACTTTAATCAACTGATAATTCCAGGCAACCTATAAAAAATTCAAATTAAGCCACTGTTAGAGTTAGTTTTTCTAGTCACTTTTACCAACTATTCATTGCCTAAACAAATGGAATTAGAAGATATGTGTAACGTCTGGATTTGCGTTCAGGATGAAGGGACAAGCTTCAAAGATTCTTTCATGTATCATTGGATGATGCTCTTGGGAGCTTTCAGATTGGTTGTGCATTCAAGTAGTTACTTTTCTGGTTATCCTTTACATTCTGCCCCAGGTCGTAGTACGGCTAGTAGGAGTGTGTTCCTTTTCTGTAAGAATCAAATGTTAATTTTCATCTATGAAAAAATCAAATTACAGGAATGATTTACTTGCTTTCACATATAGTAAAGCTAGTCTCTTTTGTTTAGTCTCATACGGTGCATGCATTTGTGCCTTTTAATTTCCCTAACTTCATGTTCCTACATTTGCAAAATGAGGGAAACCACATACGTAGTTTATTTTCCCTGCAATATTATGACTCAAGCAAATCAAACACCGTATTTAAACTGTCCTTTTAAACTGATAAGTGTTTTTTGTTCGACGAATACTAGTTCTTAAAAGGAGGATGAATAAATACATCAAGAAGATTATTCAAGTTGGTAGCACGTTGTAATGCTACTAGTTATCATGAACTATGTAGTCCAGCGGATAATACGGTCTTGCGCTCCCTTACTCAAATGTCAACTTCTCCGCTTCTGTCCTAGCAGAATCAAACAGCACTGTAGATAGATAACGTTCACCAGAACTAGGGAAAAGTGTCTGAAAAAAAAAACAAGAAACAGATGACATAATTCTCCAGTTAATGTATGCAATGAAATACAACTGCTAGCAATCGTATTATCATAAAGACATGATGTAAACATGTAGTGAACATTGGTATGATGCAAGGTCACCCAGACACGAAAATGAGAGCCAGACAAGTAAGTGGTTGTAATCCATCCGAGGAACGTAACTTCATCAACATGTTCACTCTCGGTGTTAGCCTTTAAAGAATAAGTTCTATTCAGCAGATTTTTTTTTCAGTTTGTAGGTAGTAGCTAACCGAAGAAAATTGGCATACTGTACAACTTTATGTCAATTCTTTTTTTTTTTTTTTTTTTTGAAAAACTTTATGTCAATTCTAAGCAAAATAAAACTAAAGAAGTTCTGAAGAAATGAATTTTCCCGTTGTTCACTTACAACAATGAGCTTTCCGGCATATTCAGGCCTTTTTGCCAACTTAATTGCAGCAGCGGCGGCAGCCCCTGAAGAAATGCCTACCTGCAACTCCCAAAGGCAGTATCATATGTATTAGGAAAGCAGAAATAGGTCAACCATGTTTGGCCACTAATACCAATGATGCTATAACATAAACTGGAGTTCAACTTACAAGCAAGCCCTCCTTTAGAGCAAGAAGTTTTGCCATTTCAATAGCTTCATCACTGGTTATCTGAAAGGCCGTGGGAAAATATTAAAAACATCACCAGAAACAGACAATTCATTACAAAGTAACCCAACTCTTGATGCAATTGAATGGAACTATTTGCGGGAGAAGCATTGCACATTTAGAGTTGGAGAATTTCTTACTTTTGACGCCACAGAAAATACTAAAATCATGAAAACAAAATCTGAACACTCTACTGTTAAGTGCTAACCATCTAAGTCAAAATCTCTTCAAGTTTTGCTGAGATTCAAAGCAGAAAGTAACAATGGAAACATATATTAAACAGGAAATAGGTAAGGTCAGCAATGTGAGAACAGATATGCTGCCCATTGCCTGGTACAGTAAAAGCACTCAAATGTATCAGAATCTGATAAGAATTATATAGTTTTCTTCTAAAACAAGTCCATCTTTAAGAAAAGTATTATTTTTCTCCACAAGTTCTAGACCAGAAAGGTAGGTACATTTGACTTTCAGGCTATGGCTATTAGGTAAAGCCTACATCATCATGATACAAGAAAAAAAGTGGATAAGGTAAAAAAGGAAGTGATCCTCACATGAATTATTTCATCAAGGATACTGAAGTCCAAAACAGGAGGAATGAAGCCAGCACCAATTCCTTGAATTTGATGTGGACCTATGATATTAAAGGGGGGAAATGAATTAAGAAAGTGATGGCATATTGAAATAGTATAAAGTTATTGCTCTTGCAAACACAATGATTCTTCAATAAAAGCTTCCTACAGCTGAACAAGCATAACAGGCAGAGAATGTAGGACTGTCTGTTCTTGATCAGTACAGCTCTATCATCATTTAGACTGCAGCACATTTAAATTCAACTAAGTGGCAATGTAACACTTGTTTAAAGGACAATCTTACCACAAAAGTATTGTCATTCATATGCATTGGATCATTTATTACTAACTTATTAGGATTGCACCACTCTATTCCAAAGAACTTAAATTTGAACTTATACCGAGTTACCGACTATAAAAAACACGATACAAATAGAGCACCACTGGCGTACTAACACAATAAGGAAAACTCCCATTCATGAAATACAAATCACCTGCTTGACCTCCAGTCAGAACGGCACTCTCAGAAGGTTCAATACCATACACCTGTGTTATATAAAAACAGGATAAGTACATCAATCTAAGAGGGAATGAAAGATAATGATGATAAAATGTAATTTAAAACTCAATAGGTATCTGACTTTTATTTTTGCATTTTTCTCCTTCAAAAACCTTCCAGCGCCAGTGACTGTGCCACCGGTTCCAATTGCTACGACGATAGCATCAACTTTTCCTTCCGAGCTTTTCCATATTTCTGGCCCAGTGGTTTCATAATGTGCCTATGAATTGACAAAGTTAGGTGACGTGTTTGTATTACAGGGAAACAATTTAAATAATAAGAAGGTACCTTTGGATTAGCAGCATTGTCAAATTGTTTGAGAAAATAGCAATTGGGAGTTGCCTCCACTAACTCATCGACCTTTTTCAGAATGCCATCTATACCTATTGCGCTATCAACAAGGTGCAACTCAGCTCCCAGAGCCAGGAGAAGAATTCTCCTTTCTATGCTATACGTGTGTGGCATAACTACTATAAGCTTATATCCCCTAGCTGCCGCAACGAATGCAAGACCAATACCCGTGTTTCCACTGGTTAGCTCAAGGAGAACCGTCTGTGGGATCATTATTTTTGCATGTTCAAAACCAAAAGATAGATAGATATAATATGTGTACAATGTAATAATTTCAAATGTAAGCTCACAAATTATAGTCTCAATTCTGAATTTCTTAAGGAACCACAAGAAAATGTCACTATTACTACATAGCAAGGATTAAAAAAACACGCACACACACAAACAAACCTTCCCAGGAGTGATCAGGCCTTTCTCTTCTGCCTCTTTTATCATACTTAATGCAATCCTACATGGTAGTAAAGAGAAAAATGATGTTCACTTGTTTTATTCACTGCTTATTTCCATGCTCTATCTAGATTCAAAGCCATACAGTGAGCCAGCAAAAAAACACAACAAAAAATCGCACTCCAGTTTCTTAGGACTTTCCGAAAACAATGAGTCATAACAAGTAAGACAACCAATAATCACCTGTCTTTCACACTCGAGCACGGCTCCATTGTCTCTAGCTTGGCAGCAATCCGTCCAACACAACCCTCGACAACATTGTTCAGATACACCATTGGTGTGTTTCCTATCAGCTGCAAGTTTAGCACAAAGAAACCAACATAAACAACAGCACTAAATGACTGACAGATTCAAAAGGTAAAAGTATACATTAATTTGTGAGAAAACCAAGACCGTACTTCAGTAACGTCATTCGCAATGCTGCTATTGTCTTCCATTGAAACCTTTATCCAACTGCACAACGAGAAGAGAAATGAAACAGCTATAAAGAAAAAAAAATGTACATGCTAATAAACTTAAACTGGGCATCATCATCTCATCATGGCAAGAACAAACATACGGTTTACATTTCCATAAAACTAGACACAAGCTCTTAATCTCACCTCAAGCTGGTCCCTTCAATCCGTCAATTTGGCGTCCCTTATAATTTAAGGTTTCAATTCTTTTCAATCCAGAATTTGACTTCTCCCTCTCTCGTTTTTTGTTTAAATAAAGAAAATCAAAGATGGTACGCTAACAAGGATTGGACATAAATAGATATGATGTAAAAGTCCCACCTGGAAAGTGGAATGAGGGGGAACTTTCTTACTACAAGTCTACAACTATATTTAAATCGACTGTGTATCTTTTTGGTCAAAGAAAAATATAGGGAAAATTCCGAGAATATGCACTTTTGTACACAAAATTCCCAAAATGTTCTCTTTGAGAACTTTTGTTTTGACTTTTCATTTTAGTCCTTCATTTTATTTGTTATTTTTATTCTCACCCCTAAGGTTTAATCAGATGTACTTAATTCATCTGATTCTGTTTCACTGGAGCTGGAATCTATTTCTATGATGTAAACTTTTTCTATTTCATCATATTTTTCTTCTATGGGTTCATACCCCATTTCATATGCAATTTCTAACAATTTTATTTTGTTATTATTTTGCCTATTAGGACATTCATTAGCGTAATGTCCTTCTATGTTGCAAACCCAACATCTACAATTTTTCTTTCCTTTTGGACAGAATTTTTGTTTTTCTGATTTGTTATCAGATTTTTTCTTAAAGAATTTTCCTGGTCGGAACCTCTTTTTCTTTTTAATAAACCTATATTTAGAAGATTTTTTCTTAGAAAAGAATTTTTTTTTTCTTTTTGTATTCTGTTCTGCAGCCATATTCTACAGGATTTTCTCCTGATATTGCACAACAGTTTTTATTAAACTTTTTAAGTTTTTTCTGAGTTCTTATTAGTTCACAGAACTTTGACAGTTCATCTTTTACTATTCTTATAGCATATCCTAGACTGTAGCTAGAAGTTCTTCTATTGAAAGTTTCAATTTTAAACCTTTCTAATGCTTTTTCTCCTACCAAAGGTATTTTTCTAAGATACTGAAGTATCATTTCTGGAAATTCAATTTGTTCTAGTTTGTAAAGATTTACTTCATAGTCACAATTGAATTCCTCTAAGTAACATATATCACAGAGTTGTAGTTCTGTTAAACGTTTCCTAGCTTTTTCTTGTACTAGTTGTTTTTCATGTATTTTATCACCAGTAAAATCAATTCCTAGGAACATAGTATATAATCCATCTAGAACTATATCTAGAATATTATATGGAATGTTGTTATTATCATCTGTCCAAATGGTGTTTTTTATGAACTCTTTTGCTATTCCTAGACTCTTATGTTCTATTAATAACAATATAGTTCTTGATTCTGTATAGGCATCAGGATTAGTTTGAATTACTAAACTTAATTCTGCTGCCCATTTATCAATGATTTCTTTCCTATTATTTTGACAGTCAATATTTAGGAAATTATCATCTGTTCCTTTTGAACTATTAACTTTGGATTTTGCACTTTCTGGAAAATACCATGGTTGATTAGCTCTTCTTCTTTTAGAGCCCATATATGAGCTTTCTCCTTTTTCTCTTTTAACATTCATGTTAAAGTTTTTAGGTACGTCATCTGAATCGTAATTGCTAATTACTTGTTCGCTTATTTCAGATTCACTAACTGATTCTTCATTATTTAAGACTTTTAAGTTTTCAATTCCAAACAATTGTTTTAGTTTGGGACTGTTTTCTATTTCTTGGTTTGCTAGTTCATCATTTTCTAATTCTAGCAACCTAAGAGCATGGTCAAGTAAATCGAAGTTTTCTTCGTTTACTTGTAATTCATCACCTTCTAGATGATCCCAAAAGATTTTTTCAATTTTTGGTATATAGTTGGTCATATTGGTTGTTTGTCATTTTTACCAAATGGCCAAGTTAATGCTTTAGGATTTCCAGAGGATCCTAATTCTGCATTTCCTACTCTGTAATTGGGGTAAGAATATTTTCCTAAACTTATAGGTTTTGGTCTTTCCTCATCCCCCAAAGGAGTTATTTTTAAATCTTTTTGTTCTAAGATCACTTTCTGGTTTTCTTGAATTATTGTTGTTAATTCGATGATAATTTTTGCTGCTGCAGCTTCTAACTTATTATCTTCTTTAGTTAGAATATTTAGAATTTCTTCTAATTTTGTTTTTAAAAGGTTTATCTCTTCCTTTATTTCTGTAAAACTCATTAGGACATTTCTTCAAGCTGAATTTTCATGTCCTCTATTCGTTTTGACATTCCCATCAAGAGATCTCTCTCGCTGGGTTCTTTGGAAATACTTCTTCTAGAAGGTTCTCCAATAATAAGTTTATTCCTTTCAACCTTTGATTTATAACGTTCTCCCATGGGTTTTTTATCTTTAGCTATATCAATAGCCCATTTATTATCCACAGGGGAGATTTCAGAAAACTGTTTATCTTGAACAGTTCCTATTTGAGAAAATACATCTTCTAGTTCAATGTATTCTTTCTTTCTATAGTCAATACTGTGATGACTATTTGTTAAAGCATAAGCAACCAAATAGGTTAAGCTGAATACTTTATCTCCTTTATTCATTAAATCTTCTCTTTCAAATTTATGAATGAAGGATAATGTTTTGTCTAGATTTGCTGTATCTAAACTAATACCAAATTTAGGATAGACGGTAAACATGAATTTTTGGTAAGCTAAATTTCCTCTAGCTGCACCTAAAATGCAATCTTGCCTATCATTTATTCTGTTGTCTATCAAAACCATTTTGACTGGGGAATTTATTCCCTCTTGAAATTCTGATTTCAATAGAATTTTGACGGCACCAAAATGTACCATTGTGATAGTATCTCTGATTTTACTATCTATTTTACTTAAATTTTCTTTAATTTCCTTTAGAGTAATTAAAGGTAAATATACTTCTCCTGTAGTATCTTTGATATCTACATGCATTTCTTTAGTACCTACAAAATAGTAGATGCTATTTTTCCTTTTTAATTTTTCTAAAAAAGGTATATTAAAGATATTTTCTTTTCTTAGATTAAGTTTAGAAGACCTAATTTTTGAAAGTAATTCTTGTTTGATCAAGAAGCTTCCGATGAATCCTTCATTAGATTCAAAAGTTTGGATGTTAGAAACATCTTGATTTTCATCAATTGTTTCTTCTATATTGTCTAAATGATTCATTTTAACGAATTTTTTAAATTGTTATTTTAAACATGGCTCTGATACCAGGTTTTTTGTCGATGGTGCGGAATTTTTAATTTTCTTTTAAACATTTTAAACATCCTTTATAGATGTTCATATAATGTACAAGAGTTTGATGTTTTTCACAAAATCTTGTTCCAAAACTATACCTAGATTGACTATAAGGGCCAACTCTACGGAATTTAGATAATTTCTTATCTTCTTTAGTTAATTCTCTGTCAAGAATTGATTTATAAACGTTTTTGCTCATTTGGATGATTTTTTTAGAGTTCATCCTTTTGAACGTTCTTGAGATTCTTTTACACATTTTATGCATACTTTAAAGGTATTCATAAATTGTATATAAATTTGGTTTTGATGTTTTTTGCAAAACTTAGTACCAAAACTGTATCTGGATTGACAATTGTTATTATTCCTATGGAATTCAGAAAAATTTTTATCTTCTTTCGATATTTCTCTGGAGAGAATGGATTTACAGATACTTTTGCTCATTCAAGCTTCAATATTTTATTTAATGTAATTTATGAATTTAATACTTTAGAACCCTAAGTAATACATGCAACCTTCTTATATCTTTCTTTCTATATTATTAAGAGTGTATGGTTATCATGTTATCTGTTTATAACTTAACCAATCCTGCGAATCTTGTTTCCCTAAACGGCCACCTGCCTAAGCGGTACTCCTATTCTATGGACTCCAGGTTTCATCATAACAGATAAGCATGTATACAACAATCAATAATAAGAAAGAAGATATAGATTATAGAAACTTACATGTAATTACAAGAGGGCCCTAAAGGGCTTTTTATTCACACATAGTAGATCCGAAGATCAGACAGAATCCTGGACGAGGTTCGTCTCCAGGGGTTTACAGAGGTTGAATTTAAAAGACAAGGAGGCTCAGAAGTGAGGGGCGCTCCCATATTACAAGAAAAGAACTTCCTTTTATAGAGAAGGAAGGATCTGTATTATTGAAGAGGGGTGCGTCATCCCTTACGTACAAACGCACTTACATTATTGCCTCTACTTAAAGTAGACGCACTACTGCATTATTGCACCCACTCAGAGCAGATGCATTATTATCCCACTACCTGCTGTCACTTGAAGTGGAGGGGTCCATAGGACTGTCGGCAGCCCTGATGGTGGAGCTGTCATTATCTTCTTTAGTGGGAGATTCACTATCTTCTGAGCATCTACCGCATAGATAATTGCTGCGGTAATTCTTCAACCTTTTACAAAGGTCTGGAATATGTTCTCCCAAAATAAATGGATTAACCAAAGTATTTTGGAATTTGACAAATTTGTCTTCATCGGCTTCGCTGATTTTCTTGGGTGACTTGTTGTATATCAAGATGGTGGCATCTTGATAATTGACAAATAGTCCATCATCTGAACTGAAACTGAAAAGTTTTTGAACAAAACCTTCCAATCTTTTCATTGCTAAGGGTAGCAAATCGCTAGCCTCAAGTTTGCACTCCATGGGCTGAGATGGATGATAATGATCTCCTTTGCAAATGCCAATCTGGACTAAATGCTGAGGATGATATACCAATAATCCTAGTTGATTCCAGTATGGACCGGAACTATTAATTTTCAGAAAAACTTCTTGCCCTGGTTTGGTGCATTTTTTTCTGAAAGTCTTAATTGTATCAATAATAGCCTTAGGAAAATGGCTAATTTCTAATAAATTAGGACTTGGATATATGGTTTTTACCAAACCATATTGGAATGCCTCATAGACCTGTTCAGGATTAGCATTCTTGGTGAAGTTGTAGTAACTTAAGTTTTTGGAGTCTGTAGTGAAGAACTTTTCTTCCAAAAACTTTTCTTCATTGGCAGATCTTGCATATCGATAGCAGTATTCGAAGCCTGCTTCCGTAATTTCATTGGAGTAATCTACTTTCGTAGATTTCGCCATGTCTTCCCTTGGTTTGCTGGGAAGTCTTCCTAGAGAGGTTAATGACTTCTTTTTGGACAATAGAGCTGCGCTGAAGGTGTTAGGCTTCATCATCTCTCCATTGGTAATTAGCTCCAGAGGTGCTAGTAAAGATGACCCAGTATATAGGTCTGCTGAAGTTCTTGCTTCTTGGAAGGATTTGAACTTCTTGTGTGCAATGTTGGAGACTCCTTCAGTTGCTTTTTTGGCGAAGCTCCAATCTTCATAGATCCCGGCATTAGGGCCATTATAGACCACATAGTATGTTTTAGATCTTTTTGGGATTTGAATTCCCTCTTCGGATTTCTCCGATGCTAAAGGTGTAACTTTAGTCTGTGGGATTGGAATTCCCTGATTTGGCCTTAGACAAAAATCTACTGGACTGACCAGTTTAATGGAAGTTTGTACTTCCTTCTGAATTTTTGGCAAATCCACAGCCTTCAACGGATTTGTTGATTCTTTACCAACTGCCGTTTGCGTTGGAATAGTCTTATCTTTCTCTTTTGAGGGAGAAGGTGATAAGATAACCTTTTTTACTTCATTTTCAGAAGCTTGCTCTTTTTCTTTACCCAATTTGATTAGGTTAAGATACTTGAGCTTGGCTCGGATTAGCTCCAGTTCCTGGACTAAAAGTCCTTCTTGCAGCTTTAGCTGCTCCATTTCATCCATGCTGGATGCTTCACAAAGAAACAAATATTAGAAACATTTGTATTATTCTCTATAATCTTGCTGAAATTCTCTGGTAAGAAAATCTGCAAAATAATTCTTGGTACCTGCAATATGAATAACGTCAAAATCATATCTAGATAACCACATTTGCCATCTAACTAGACGACCTTGTTTATTATCTCCTTTTAGATTTATCTTTAGGAAATAAGTAAAATTCTTATTATCTGTTCTTACTAGAAATCTGCAAGGGGTTAGATAAACAGAGAATTTTTTAATTACTCTAATAACAGAAAGATATTCTTTCTCGTTACTATGATAATTCTTTTCAGCAGCTTTAAAGCTTCCTGAAGTGTATCGGCAAATGTATTCTTTACCATTATTTTCTGCTTTAAGAATTCCTCCCCAGAATAAATCTGATGCATCAGTTTCTATGATTAGTTTATCCTCAGGTTGGGGGTGATAAAGCTTAGGAAAGTTTTTTAAACTTTTCTTTACTTTTACCATATAGTTGGTATCTGAATCTTTCCATTCCCATGGAATATCTTCCTTAAGCTTTGCTTGTAATGGTGCTCTGACCTGGGCAAGCTTAGGAATATAATCAGAAGCATAAGTGAGGATTCCTAAGAATCTCTGCAACTGTTTTTTGTTTTCAAGGATATCTGGGAACTTTTGAATATGTTCCAAGATATGATCTTGAGGTCGATGAGATCCTTCTTCAATTTCTAGTCCTAGAAAATTGATTTTAGTTTTAAAAAGCTGTGTTTTCTTTTTTGAGAGTATTATTCCCAGAGAAGCACATTTTTTAAGTACTGCTGCTACTTGCCACAGATGTTCTGTCTCGTTATTACTGAAGACTAAAATGTCATCAATATAAACGCAACAGAATTTTTCAAAGGTCCTAAATGCATTCTGCATATGTCTTTGAAATATGGCTGGAGCCTGTTTTAACCCAAAGGGTACAACATTCCACTGGTAATGACCTTGTGGACATGTGAAAGCAGTTAATAATTGTGATTCTTCATCAAGCAATACTTGCCAGAATCCTGATTTACAATCAAAACTACTGAATATTTTCTTTCCTCTTATTAGAGTTAATAACTCATCTTTGTTAGGAAGGTTATGACTGTCTCCTATTGTAGCGGTATTTATAGCTTTATAGTTGACAACCATTCTCTTTTTTCCTCTGCGTTTCTCAGCTTCATTTTCTACCAAGAAAGCTGGAGACATGTGAGGTGATTTGCTAGGTTTAATCACTTTTAATTCTAGCAATTCCTTAATTTGTTTTCCAAACTCTTCTCTATCCTTAGGACTATATTGCATTGGTTTAACCTTTACAATTGTCTTGGGATTGATTAGTTTTATGGTTGCTGTCATCCAATATTTTGATTTGTTAGGATCTATTGGATTTTCTGAACATACAGAATCTAAAAGTGTTTCTATTTTACAAAGTTTTGTATTTTGAAGCACAAAAAGTTGTTGTTCTTTAGTATACATACCCCCCCTCCTTAAAAGAGAAGCAATTTTATTAGGGCTAATATTTAGCGCCTCTGGTTTTGGTAATTTAGATTTCTTTTTCATGTATTCTAAATAACCTGGAACTCCTACTTTAAGAGCTTTTCTTATTTTTCCTATATGTACAGGATTATTGTTTAGAGTGAAAATTATCCTATCTGTGTATTGGACAAATGGATGATACAACAGACAGAAATTATTTCCAATAATAAAATCTATTCCAGATTCTTGTTGATATACAGTTGGAATATGAAATATTTCACCTGCTATCATCATATTAAGATTTTTACAGACCTTAGAGAGTATGATATGTGATCCATTTCCAATTTTTACTCTTATTGGTCTTTCTACATTTACCCAATGTTCTTTGGGTATTACATTTTTGCTAGCAACACACATGCTTGCTCCGGTGTCTACATAGCAATGTAATTCAATTTGTTTATATCCAGAAAATTTTAATTTTCCTTTTATATAAATCGAATTTGAGTTGGTAATATTGCTCATTTTAAAGTTTGTGGGTTAATTTATAATTATCACAAACTATGAGTTGATTTAGTAATTACTCTATCTTTTGAAGCTTGGCAAACCATTTGCCAAGTTACCTAGTTTGGGAATTTGAACCAAAAGTTGAATATTTTGGGCATTTGGACTCCCAATTTGAACATTCTTGGAATTGATCCAAAAATATATGTGTAACCGACTAACTCTAAATTAAATTAATAGTATGTGAGTAAATATACTACATATGTTTTTGTTGCATTCCTTGCATTAAAAAATAATTAACTATCATCAATTTCAATCACTTTCTTCCGTTTTCTTGTATATATCACCTTACTTTTCTGAGTATTTAGTTAAAAAATGATATAGTAAGGTGATGATCAACTTATAGTAGAATGTGTGGTAGGAATTAATTTAAAATTTGTCATTTTTGCTTAAAATGGGAAAATGAGACAAAATAAAACACAAATCATTTTAATAAATTGTCATAATAATAATGGAAATAAAAAAGGAGTAATGTATATACTACTGAACATCGAATGTTCAAATTAATGTGGCTCTTGCCTCTTTTTTCTTGTTTTTTAGATAACTCTGGCCTTGGTAAGGAATAAAGAAATGGATAGTGTCACCATCTCTCCTACCATTTAATATTTCTATAAGAAGAAGAATAACAACAATTTGCCTTCTCCACAAACTGCATTTGTTTTACTACATTATTTTTTATGACCAATATATGTAAAATGATCAATTCTATGCCTCTACATAAAAGTACCTAATTTATGGTGCCAACATAAATACATTTTATAGCCCTAAGAGCATATACAGTGAATCAGTGATAAAACACAAAAATAAGCTACTCATCCCACTTCATTATTTAACAAATATTATTTTTCATCTTTTATCTACATTTATGAAATTTGTCATGGAGCTTGTCACATAATTAATGCATCATTTTATTTTATATTTGTATGGTTGATTTTATTTTTATTTTTATTTTTATAATTGATAAATAAAAGAGTTAGTCTCTGAGGAGACCGTCTCTATATAGACACCGGACTAAATTATAAATAGTGCAATAAAGAAAATCAAGAAGGGACCAATTTGCAATTTTTTAAAAATTTAAAAATCACGTGCTACAGTGTTTCCGCGCGTGTACCGCTACAGTGTTTTCTACAGTGTACTTCAATGTTTCAAGTAAAATGTTCATGTTTTATGTTTCAAGTTAAAGTGTTCATCTTTCACGTTAAAACGTCCATGTTTTATGTTTTAAGTTAAAATGTTTATGTTTTATGTTATAAGTTAAACTGTTCATGTTTTATGTTTCAAGTTAAAGTGTTCATGTTTCACGTTAAAACGTCCATGTTTTATGTTTTAAGTTAAAATATGTATGTTTTATGTTTCAAGTTAAAATGTTCATGTTCATGTTTTAAGTCAAAATGTTCATGTTTCAAAAAATATTCATGTTTTAAGTTAAACTATTCATGTTTTATGTTTCAAGAAGTGTTCATGTTTCACGTTAAAATGTTCATGTTTTATGTTTCGAGTTAAAATGTTTATGTTTCAAGTTAAAGTGTTCATGTTTCACGTTAAAACGTCCATGTTTTATATTTTACTAGTGTTGGTTGACCCGCGCTGCGCGCGGGTTGGTATAGTTGGAAAATGGGGAGGTATAGTCCCTTCCAAAGTTGAAATAGAGTGTCACTTATTGCCATTCATTCAAGTGTATAAAATATTGTCATTCATTTAGAGCATTTTAAAAGTAGTGTATAGAATACATAACACACTTCTACTATAATGTGGTGAAACCAGTAATTGAACTGTAAACAACACAGAATCGAAACAAAAACCATCTACTCTACTGAAAACCAGCTACTGAAATATAGGAGGAGTTTGCTTCTCCCTCTCCGGTCGTCTTCACTTACCCGAATATGACTTTCAGTCTATTCTCTTCACCTTGACTTTCAAGATAGCGCTTTCAGTTTGCGGTTTTGCTTTTTGCTGTCCATATTCGGAGTTTCACTTGCATTCTGCATTTCAACTAATGTCAGCTAATATTGTACAAAGGGCTATTCACACACATAAGAAGGAGAAAATGTATGAATGTTCAAGGTTCACAAAATACAAGCCAGGGATTAGAATGTGCTTATTTTCACGGTTCAGTTCAACAGAAACAAAGCCATTAAATGAAAGAACTGCATTTCGTGAAAGACATATAACTGATAACTTCTGCTAAAAGTGAACGGTTCTATTCAGTTGACGATCAGCTAAGCAATTTCAAACATCATAATACGAATCTTATTAGAAGCTAAGAGATCAAAAACACCAAAAATTCAAATTTCAATCTTCATAATGCTGATCTGGGAAGCTAAAAAATTGTTAAAACAAAAAAAAAAGCTGAGCTTACCTCATCACTTCGAGAAGGTGTGAAGCCCTAGCAGAAAAGCAACCAGTGTCCTTTTTCTAGAAGCAAAACAATAAAATTAGATGATCAAACCTGCAGAGCTTTCAATGGCTACAACTCTCGTAAAAGACTTTTAGTTGGGGCCAAGGAAGGAATAGAAAATGTAGCTAACACAAGCTAGATAAAGTGTGAAGGAATAAACATATGAAAATACCTTCAGAGTAGTTACAAGAAGAAAAACTAAGAATTACAAGTCTGTTTTGTTTTGTTTGTTTTAAAAGCAAATGTGGATTCTTAACATGCAATTATTGGTCGCTAAGATTATAAAGTACATATAGCAGGAACCGTTGTAGACAACTCCACTTCTGATACAAGTGTTAATAAAGCTAGTATATTTTAGATTGTTGCACACCACATACAAGCAATTCTCCAGAAAACAGGTGTGGTAATCATACTCGAAATTATAGAAACCCACACCTCTCCAATTAAGACATCCATATAATGTGCTTAAGACATCCATATAATGCAAAACAAAGCCACTTAATAAGCAAAGCTAGGATCCATCACATATCTTTAAAATGCCTCCGGTCAAAAGACTCAAACCATAGTATGAGAGGAAAATTCACCCAAGTCAGATTTACCTGCAGATATTATGGTGAAGCCGATCTTGAAGATCAATGAAACTGTTGTATCTGGCTTCATCAAATGTTATGCCTCGTAGAACAGCACAAACAATATATGGGCGAATTTGAGATGTCTGCAAGGACAAAGAAGAACACTGTTACAGAAATTTCAAACATGAAGTTCTCGATCATCATATGAAGTTCTCGAAGATCTCACCGTGTGAGATGACCTAAAGCTTCCAAGGGCCTCTATCTTAATATACAGATCTGGCAGGGGGTCACTTTTCGAACTCTTCTTACAGTTCATGGGAACAACAATAGGAATTTATTTGTTAGTCTAATACTATATAAGAGGTTCATATACTACCTCTTCTTCAGTGGCCTGATTTGATGCAGAAAGTAGAGGTCGGTCATCGGCTCATCACTTCCATCTGAATCTGTTACACAAACACTTAGTTAACACAAACACTTAGTTAAGCGCCAAATACATTATTCAAATCATATATCTGTTTAGTAATTTCTTTGAAATGCAATTTTATGTATATATGCCATAAACATATATAGGGGGCTGCTAAACGCAGGACGGCTTTTCTTTTGCAGGACAGAACAAAAGTTGAACTTCCCCTAATACCCCCGATATGATGAAGGCATGTGTTCTGGTTTTCCAATTTAGGGGGACTTTTTTGCAATTATGGCGTTCTTTAATTGTAAAAGGTAAACTTGTTTGGATTGTCCTGCAAAGTATAGAAATTTCATTTGCCCTTTGTTATCCTTGGAGTTTCATCCTATGTTTTGATACCCGCAACTAAGGGATGAAGATGGGTCGAAGATCGTGAGCCATTCCACACATATTAGCAGATCGGTTTCGAAGATCGGGGATTCGATCTGCAAAGATTTGATGTTTGATTGGTTTTGGGCTGCTCGGTCGCCGGTTACGAACTCTGTGACTAGCCTGATGAACAAAACAACAAAGAAAAGAACTCGGGACTTCTCGGTGTCTGCGCGTGTGTAGGTTGTAACCATTTGGCGCAGATATTAAAATCAGATCTCTGCAAGTTAGATTCTAGAAACTGGGGAAGAAGACCCGAGGTCTCGTGGTCGAAACTTTCCTTCCATGGTTTTCCTTTTTTTTCTCTTTTTTCTTTTTGAGAAGCAATGAACGTCTTCGATGGGCCTCACTGAGATTCCATGGACGAAATGGCATGGCTTTTGTACAGAAGAACATTGGCACTCTATTTTGGCCCAAGCCCTTGCCTCATCAAGAATAATTTTCATTGTCTTGGGGTATTCAGTTGTCTTGTCGAATATTCCAAGTACCTGGACAGCTTCCGTAATTTTTATTGAACCGTATAATAAATGTATTAATTATAAAACTAAATATTTAAATATGTATAAGAAACTTTTTTTATAAAAAAAAATGTATAAGAAACCTTAAATTTAATGAACATGAGAAATACTCTCTCCGACCGAACCAAAACTTCTTAGTTGATTTTGGTTCGAATTTTAATAAAAATATATTTTACATATTATAAGTGAAATTTCATTGGGTATAAATGGAATATCACTCACTGTTATGTTTGTTTGTAAGAATTAATTAAGATTATATTTATCTTTTTGTAGTTGTTTTTGCCAAAGGGGTATAAATGGAATATCACTTACTGTTTTCTTTGAATTTTTAAGAATCAAACTTGTCTTATAAATAAATTTAAAGATGTCTACGGTATTATAACTCAATGTTATATCCTAATATGATATATGTAATGCATACAAAAAGTATAGTTTTTTTTGAGTTGCAGAAGTAGTTGGTGTAGAACAAATCCATGAACTATAATAGATGGTTAACAAAGGTTAAACATATTAGTATTGATACATCGTCAATAGACTGTAGATAATATTTTTGATATTGTGAATAATATAACATTAGTTACTTAGATGTTAATTAAAAATTCCTTAGAGCGGATTTTAATTTCGACGTTTCTACAAAAATTTTACTCTTTTCACTTAAATCCCTCCAAGAAATTGAGAATTGTCAAATTATAAAATTGAGTAGTGTAAAACCTAATTGAAGTCATATGAAATGTAAAAATATGATTTTAAGTATTTTTTATTTAGCGGATGAGGTAGAAAAAATGTTTGCATGGGTTGGCCTCATAGTTCTATAAATGTTATTTTGATTATAAATATGTGCTTTACAAATAGAGAACAAGCTATTAGACTCGTTTTCGAGCCTCGATGCTAACATTTTTTTGTTTAACTTTAACTTGGTCCGGGCCATGACTTGAATTAAAAAACAAAGACCGAAAAGTATAAAGTAAGGAGATTTGACATCGTGACGTCTATTGAGTCAGGAAAGGTCTTCAACCAATTGATCCACTATAATTACCGAACACAGTTAAATCTACTCAGTGTGTTGGGCCTGTTGGCCATCACCCCCACAGTTAAATATATCTCTAGAATTTTATATTATTCGACTGAATTTTTATTTTGCAATACATTATTTTTGTTTCAGTTCAAATTAAAAAAGTTCAGTTTGGTTCAATTCAGTGATCCTAAATTACCCATTACCTTGAATTTTTAAGGGTCGTACTTGTATTTAAAATAAATTTCAACGTATTAAGGCATTCGTGAAATTTTAACTCAATATTATTTTCTAATATAGTATAAATAGTGCTCGTGCAAATTTTTAAATTTTTATGAGGTACAGAAATAGGTGGTGTAGAACAAATCAGTAGTGTTTACTAGTAGTGTTTACAAGTTACGATACAAAGGTTCAAAATATTAAAACATTGACTCTTTAGTGTTCAAATTCGAATGAAAATTTGATGATGTTAAAGTATAATATTAGTTGTTAAGATTTTTGTTAGAAATTCCTTCAAGCAGATTTCAATTTCGGCATTTATACAAACTTTTTACTTTATTCACCTACGTCCCTCCAAGAATGTTGGAAGCGTCGAATTTCAAAATTTAGTAATCCGAAACCTAATTGAAGGCTCACGAAATGTGAAATTACCATTTTAAGGTGTTTTGGGTCAACGTGGGTGGTAGAAAAAATATTTACAAATGTTGCCCGAAAGTTCCAAAAATGTTGTTGTGGCCATTAAATTTTGTTTTCAAGATTTTCCACTCAAATTTAACCAAACTATACCTGATTTAGTACAAGCACATGCTTCAGGAAATATTACATCGCTTTTTTGACAAATACACACTTCAAACTGAGCGTAAATCACCCGTTACATTGAATTTTTAAGGGTCGTACTTGTATTTAAAATAAATTTCAACGTATTAAGGACAATCGTGAAATTTTAACTCAATATTATTTCCTAATATAGTATAAATAGTGTTCGTGCAAACTTTTGAATTTTTCAGAGGTGCGGAAATAGGTGGTGTAGAACAAATCAGTAGTGTTTACTAGTAGTGTTTACAAGTTACGATACAAAGGTTCAAAATATTAACACATTGACTCTTTAGTGTTGAAATTCGAATGAAAATTTGATGGTGTTAAAGTACAATATTAGTTGTTAAGATTTTTGTTAGAATTCCTTCAAGCGGATTTCAATTTCGGCATTTATACAAACTTTTTACTTTATTCACCTACGTCCCTCCAAGAATGTTGGAAGCGTCGAAATTCAAAATTTAGTACTCCGAAACCTAATTGAAGGCTCACGAAATGTGAAATTCCATTTTAAGGTTTTTGGGTCAACGTGGGTGGTAGAAAAAATATTTACAAATGTTGCCCGAAAGTTCCAAAAATGTTGTTGTGGCCATTAAATTTTGTTTTCAAGATTTTCCACTCAAATTTAACCAAACTATACCTGATTTAGTACAAGCACATGCTTCAGGAAATATTACATCGCTTTTTTGACAAATACACGCTTCAAACTGAGCGTAAATCACCCGTTACATTGAATTTTTAAGGGTATGACTTGTATTTAAAATAAATTTCAACGTATTAAGGACATTCGTGAAATTTTAACTCAATATTATTTCCTAATATAGTATAAATAGTGCTCGTGCAAACTTTTGAATTTTTCAGAGGTGTGGAAATAGGTGGTGTACAACAAATCAGTAGTGTTTACAAGTTACGATACAAAGGTTCAAAAGATTAACACATTGACTCTTTAGTGTTGAAATTCGAATGAAAATTTGATGGTGTTAAAGTACAATATTAGTTGTTAAGATTTTTGTTAGAATTCCTTCAAGCGGATTTCAATTTCGGCATTTATACAAACTTTTTACTTTATTCACCTACGTCCTTCCAAGAATGTTGGAAGCGTCGAATTTCAAAATTTAGTATTTCGAAACCTAATTGAAGGCTCACGAAATATGAAATTACCATTTTAAGGTTTTTTTGTCAATGTGGGTGGTAGAAAAAATATTTACATATGTTGCACGTAAGTTCCAAAAATGTTGTTGTGGCCATTAATTTTTTTTTTTAAGATTTTCCCCTCAAATTTAACCAAACCATACCTGATTTAGTACAATCACATGCTTCAGGAAATATTACATTGCTTATTTAACAAATACACACTTCAAACTGATCGTAAATCACCTGTTACCTTGAATTTTTAAGGGTCGAACTTGTATTTAAAATAAATTTTAACGTATTAAGGACATTCGTGAAATTTTAACTGAATATTATTTCCTAACATAGTATAAATAGTGCTCGTATAAATTTTTGAATTTTTCTGAGGTGCAAAATAGATGGTCCAAAATACTTTTATGTAAATATTTTTTCTACCACTCTCGTTGATCCAAAATAGCTTAAAATGGTAATTTAACATTTCATAATGGTTCAATTAGGTTTCGGACTACTGAATATTAGAATTCGACGCTTCCAACTTTCTGCAATGGATGTAGGTAAATGAAGTAAAAAGTGTGTAGAAATGCCGAAATTGAAATACGTTTAACTTAATTTGTAACTAATATCGTAACAACTAATATTCTACTTTAACTCCATCAAATTTTGCTTAAAGTTTCAATAATAAAGAATCAACATGTTAATTTTCTTCAAACTTGATATCTTAATTACTAATAACTATTAAATACTAGTATAGATTTATAATGTATCTATTTCATTTATTTCAGATTTATAATACTATTAAATTTCATTTTTCTATTCAGTGCAAAAGAGGTGGGACCCCTACTTTTTAATTTTAAAATCAATGTTTGCTCTGACTTTTTTTCAAAACAAAATAAATTATCCAGATGGGTCCCACCCAAAGGTCCACTGCTCCGTTGAGAGATCAGATGAGGAAAGGCTTTTGTTTGGGGGTGGTGGTGCGGCTAACCCCCGGGTAGATGTAACGGTGTCCAAAATTGTTGTTTCAGTTTTCAGCTTTTATGCTTTTTTTAAGCATAAAATAGTTGTTGGCTACATCCCTTTTGCACCTGACACGTCCCAGTCTTCTGTTTTGTTATCATAATTATCAAATGCACTGCCCCAAATTCTGACATGCACAGCACACATCCCATCCTTGTTAACATTTTTATTTTTATTTGTTTTTAGTTTGAGAAATTGTTTAGAAGGACACATTAGTTATTGGATAGCTATTAAAATCATTTTTACATCACACACTGCTATTAAAATACTGAAATTAGTAATTTTAATAGGAATATATGATGTTGTGATATTGCTAATGTAAGAACATTTTTTCAGTATCGGGTGTTTTAGAAAACAATAAATTAAAATATGTTGTTCGTAAGTTTCATATATATTTTTTGTAGCCCTTTAACTAATTTTGAAACACTTTCCTCCCAAATTGAATTAAAAATTTCATAATTGAATGGATTAACATGTTTATTATACATATCTTGAATTGAACGTAAATTACCTTTTACTTTAAATTTTCAAGCATCGATTTGTTCTACACCAATTACTTTCGCAACTTGAAAAAATATATAAAAAAATTGTGTACGGTACATATATCATATCAGAAACTAATATTGAGTTGTAATGATTTAGATATCTTTAAAGTATTTTAATTTATTTCAAAAAATCCCGACTCTTAAAAATTTAAAGTAACGGTTGCTTTACATACAATTTAAGGGGTGTATTTGTTAAATATCCGGCATAATACATGATGAAACATGAGAGTATTCATAGTTAGTTTATTCATTTGTTCGAATATAGTATAAAACGTTTGAAAATTATTTAAATATTATTTTTCAACATTTTATAAATAAATTTAAATACGTTAAAGATGTTTTCGACATTCTAACTCACTACTATCTCCTAATATGATATATGTAACGCACACAAAAAATTTAGATTTTTTCCTACTAGCGAAAGTAGCTGGTGTAGAACAAATCCATGAACTATACAAGAAAGTTAACAAAGGTTAAACATATTAGCATTGATACCTCGTCAATAAAGTGTAGAGAATTTTTTTAATGATTTGAATAGTATAATATTACTAACGATGATGTTAACTAGATATCCCTTTAAACGGATTTCAATTTCGACGTTTCTACAAAGTTTTTACTTTTTTCACCTAGGTCCCTCCAATAAATTGGGAGGTGTCAAAATCTAAAATTGATTATTCCGAAACCAAATTGAAGCCATATGAGATATGAAATTATAGTTTTAAGGTTTTTTAAGGTAGCGGAAAAGGTGGAAAAAATAATTACATTGATTGGCCCATAATTTCATAAATGTTGTTTTGGCCCTATCTAAAAGTCAGATATAAGATAGATAGTCATTTATTTACAATCGGTGTATCTCCCACATATTGGTATGGGTGGTAAAAGTCAGTCAATGAAGTTTGAAATTTCTAAAGAACTTGGGTTCGAGCCCTATACTTGGCATTTTGATTTTTAATATAAGCTTGGTCCGGGCTAAAACTTGAAATAAAAGAGGCCAAAAGTAACAATCAAGTGGCTTCGAACTTGTTACCCCGCATATGGTGACAATGAGACTAACCAGTTGACAAATTTTTGTTCACTTTCTCGGTTAAAGTTTTTTTTTTCCAAAAGCAACAAATAGAAGACCCCACGTGGCCTCGTACATGGGAATGTTGGTACGTAAAATACCTTCTTGTCCAGGAACTTCGTTCATACAATTTACTATTTCCTCCGTCTCAGTTGAATTGTTTTATTTTGACTTCTCTAACTCAAACAGAAACAAATTTTACCATTAATATCCATTAGTTAATATGTCAGCTTATTATTATGTAATATATTATTAGATTCATAATAACATATATTTTAAATAATATTTTTTTAAAAAGAATTTATATACTTAAATAAATATATTTTTTAAGAATAATTAAATAAATATATTACCAGACAAAGTTGCTAATATATGTTGGTTGAGACGGAGGGAGTATATTTTGTTAAAATTTCTTTTTCAGTTCCATAACAAAATTCCCATTTAAGTTTAATTAATTAGTATTAAATAATTTGCTTGCATAAAAATTTCTCATTCACAGTTAATGATTAGAAAGCTATTATTCTTTAAGTTTGAAACCAATAATTAACAATGCAATTTTTACAAATATCAAAAATTAATAGAATAATATAAAAATTAATTAAACAATTTATATGAATATTACAGTTGTTTAAACATGTGTATTTGTTAGACAATCGAAATAAGACGCGAAGAAACATAATAGTATACTCAATTGAGAATTTATTGGTTCAGATGCAAACTTATTTAAAGGGATACAACAACATATATGAGAGTATACTTAGGCCATGTTTGTCAGAGCTTATATGTAGATCAATTTAGTTCAGTTCAGTTTAGTGAAAATGTAATTTTATGAAATTCAGGTTAATTCTGTCATGGTGATTCCATTTTTGCATGCATCGATTTTTACTTTAGTTCAGTTCAGTTCAGTACATCAAGAAATAAGCTCTAGCAAACAGGGTCTAATTTGCCAAAACTTATTTCTTGTTACACTGAATTGAGCTGAACTGAACTGAAGTAAAAATTAACGTATTGAAAAAAAGAATCAGTATAATTGAATTAAGCTAAATTTAATAAAATTACATTTTTACTGAATTGATAAGATCTGGCAACCAGGGCTTTAAATGGGATTTATTGGTGGGGAACTATTGAAGCCTTATTTTAAGATTTCAATTAACTTGGGTTCGAGCCCAGTGCATTCATCTTTATTTTTTCGATTGCTGGGCTAACTCGAATTAAAAGAGCCGACAGAGCCCATTGCATACATCTTTATTTGAGCCAAAAAATTGTTGAGCAAGGAGTACTTGACCAAACCAGTCCTAGAGACGTGTACTTTAACCAGCAAGCCAGCATAACCTTCTTCACTCTTTTCTAAAGTTAAAGGAATATATATATCTTTGTATATTTAGATATAATTTGACTTCGTTTCTTTGACTGCACAGAGTCTTCTTCTTCGTCGTCTCTTCTTCTTCATCTCTTCTTCTTTCTTTTCTTTGTATTTTTTTTTCCTTTAACCAAATTCTCATATTCTCACTCGGAACTCAGATCCTAAATCGGACCATTTGACGGGTCGTTCAAAATACTCATATTCCGGTGGAGTTGAACAACGACGTGGTCAAAAAGGACATGGTTTTTGACTTCCGAATCAGATCTCGGATGGGGGTGAATAAAGGCACAGTTTTTTAACTTCTGAATCAGATATCAGATGGGGGTGTAGAAATCAGATAAAAAATCTGAGATGGAGGTGGGTGAAAGTAATCAGATTCAAAATATGAGATGGGAAAATCTGAGATATGGATGAAGAAATCTGAGATGAAAATATTTTTTGTTCATCCCTTGACATACTAGCCTTTGACGAAAAAAAAGAAAGACATATTAGCCTACATTTGCAATTTCTGCATAATAGTTGAGGACATGACAGTGAAAACAAGCGAATAAGGGAGTTGATTGTAAGTTCAGTTGAAGGGTGTACGAAATAAAACTAACCTGGGGTATTCAAGGAAATTCAACATTTTTTCTGTCCTGCAAAAAGAAATACAGTCCTGCAAATAGAACCCCCCCATATATATTATCCATATATAGATATGAATTGTCTTCTCCTCGTGATCTGGCAAATTTATGAAAGAAAAAAGTAAGAGAAATCATGAAAAAGGAACCAAAAAACATTCTTGACCTTCATACAGTTTGAAGCATTAAAAGAGAAAATTGATGAAGAACTTATTTTATTTGACATTGTTTAGCAATGCTGAAAGCCAATCTTATTGAACACCGAAATAACCATAAAAATTTGCTTTTTTAGATTACTAATCACAGGATGCATACTCCTCAACCACAGGCTTCTTCATTGCCTCCCTCCATTCAACCATCAAAATAAGAAAACCAAGCACAACAAAGCTATCCAGAACTTGATAGGCCAAAATTATTCTACCAAGGTTTAAAAGAACTATCACTTATTAAGAGCTGTATATCATGTTTTTTTCTGAATATTAGACCTACTAAAAGCATTTAATACCGCTTTTTCCTGTACTAAATTATTAAAGACGGGTGCAAATGCATGGAAGATTTCCTTCATGACTTACTCTTGAGTCCTGATATATGTATGTGTCTTTACTTGTTCTGAAATAATAGTTACTGGTTAAAACGCCTATTATCCTAGTAATGATGTCACTTAATGCTTTCTAAGACTCTAACTATTCAACATTACTAAATTACAATCCAATTTCTTAGCACAGTCACCTGTGAGTGTTTAAGTCTGATGGTGATCCAAGTCCATATATATTCTCAGTATTACACCACATGAAACACGTTAAGGACGCAATAACTAAACAAGTTGAGATAACTTTGTCAATCTCATGATTTAATGGCAACAAAAAATGACCACTACTTTATCTCCAGACACAGTATTGATTTTAGAATTGCACAAAAGTACCTGATCATTCCACACATTGTAAAGTCGGTATAAGTTTTAAGGAATGGCTAAGATACAAACTTTAGCAATGAATTGCATGCTATAAGTACACCATCAGTACACCATCAACACTTAAAAAGAAGCAACTAAGATACAAATTTGAATGCCTAGAATGCTAAAAAATTTCTAGAACAAACAATACAACAGAATGAAGCATAAACACACAGTCACACATACACCACAATAAATTCGAATGTAATAAATATATACTGAGAGTGAGAGAAATGCCTGCATATGAAGATTAGAGCAGCACACATGCACGCTATGTCTTTATACGGCGCATTCATATGGCACATTCAACACATAAAAATGAACAAAACTCACAACAACAACAACAACAACAACAAGAATGAGAGCAGTAAAATTGAGAACTTTACATTCAGATGCTCAAGAAGCTCATCCACATTCTCCGAGGAAACAAGAAGATGGATCCCAGAAACAGAGGTCATTTTGCAGATTATACTTATAGAAGCATTAGATGGGAGAGGCTTGCACATCTCGATGTATTGTTGCCCATGCAACAGAAGGCTCGGATCAAACCTACAAAACGAGAAGATAAAAAGCTTCATCGTCTCAAATATCCAACGAAATCCTAGCTCTCAACAGGACAGAGGAAAATGCACAGATAGAGCTGAGCAAGAACTTACTGCAAGCCTGGTAGATTACTAATTTCTGAAGAAAGACCACGAGAAAACAAAGCTGCAAATGTTGGCAGAACCTATAAGAAATAACACAAAATCAATAAAACAAAGCCAAATCACCGAAAAACGGACAAGAATCATCAAAGTATATAATTTACAGGTTACACTAACTCATAATCCTAGAACCCCTCAAAAATCAATCTTTACGCCCTATGAAACTGAATTTGATGACTTTAAGGTAATTATTTTACCTGGATAAACTTCTGGCCATCAGGATACAGATACTTGAGTTCCTTATCATCTAGAGCATCCTTTCCACAAACTCCAAAGATGGAAAACAAATTGCAATCTAGCAGAGCATCTTCTAAATGATAAGCAACAATGCAAAAAAGTGACAGGATAATCTACCATCGCCTGCTGCATCCATGTCCTTCTCACTGATGTTATCAGGACGTTTGAATCCTCTGGTGATCTGCAAGTTAAAGCAATTACTAACAAGCCCAACATTTTGAAATCATGCTTTTAGAATACAGACTACTGTACCTAAAATCAGGTTCTGCACGTAGTGAAGCATACTTCAGAGTATCATTGCAAGGCACCAAGCACTTAACATTCAGCTCCTCAAGAACGGACTACAGTTATAAAAAGAAAGAAAGAAAGAAAAAGAAAAAAAAATCAGTGCAAGAAGATTAAAGTGCCAAGTACAAACTTCTTGCCTAAAGGATGGTTAAGTAAGCTTCATTAATCACAATTTATTCAGGAATTGAATCTTGCAGAAATTTAAAAGTGATAATAATGTACTAAAGTTTTTAGATTCAGATTACGAGAGACTGAACACTCATGGTCACTCATGGTTCAACCGTTCAAGTTAGCCAACATTGAAATTTTTACTCTATATCACCCAGTACACATTGTGTTACCAGTACACATTGTGACTCATGGTCACTCATGGTTCAACCGTTCAAGTTAGCCCTTGATTTTGATTTAATATTTGCTCTAGCACTGGAGACTGACACCTCTAAAAAACTTTCTAAGACAAAAGTAGTGTCTGTTCCATTAACCAAATAAGGAATCTAAACCAATAACAGACTGAAAACAGCATATAATAGCTCCAATTTTTAGCTTCTGCTCATTTTTATCCTCCTTCTAGATAGACATGCAATACAAATAATCTAAAATATATGTTGCTTCGTGTTTACAAAATTAAACATAAGCTAAAAATGTACATGAATAACATGCATCCCACGAAGAACCGATCAACACGGGAAAAACATTTTTTCACAACAGTCAAATGAACTTTTAACAAAATGTGAATAAAAATCTTGTTCTACTGACCTTCATTGCATCATTCTAAAACTCTGACATCCACACTAACATGTCCAAACACCTTAGCCGAAATCAGCCCATTCTTGATAGGCATTATTACACCTCGCACGGCACAAGAACATTCTTGCCTCAACAAGCTCAAAAGAGCCTCAACACTCTGCAAACAGGAGAGAAATCAAATTCACAGCTCAAAATACACAAACTTCCGCACAGCTGAATGCATAAAAGCAGTCTAAGGATGAGTATAAACTCAGGAAAACAAACAATTATAACTCGTGTCTAGTGCGTGCAAATAGATGCCTACAGCTAAATATTTGAGTAACTTTAGGGTTCTTCCTCCCAAATGAATCAGCCACAGAAGTATATATGCTCCAATATCATCACAGCAAAAAGTAGCATACCCCATAAATTATAATTTCAACCATCTGCTTCATGGCGGGTTTGATAGTGATCTATGTGGCAGGTTCGTAAATGGTAAAATCTGGGTTGCAAAGGCAGACCTAAGAACAAGCAAAACTCCAAAATTAAAAACCTGAAGATAACATTCCTGAGAAGAAGTCATCAAAAACCTTTTAATTACCATCAAGTTTCTTTCATAAAGCTCAATGCAATATCCACATCTACACTAACAATATCTTCCCGTCTACTCAAGTTCATATCAATTTAAAAGAAAATATTTCAAGCATATATAAAGGAGAAGTCCAGAATTAACCCAATATGAACAAGAATATCGAAATATAAAACCTGTAAACAAGGATTATTAAGCATGAAAACCTGCACAGAAATTGCAAATCCAATCATCAAACACCTTGCATGCACAATCAAAAACCTCAACTTAGCAGAGAAGAAGAAAATAAAACTCACCGAAAACAGAAATCGGTTAACAAAGAGAGAAACCATTGCAAGTGAAGCAGGGGACAAACGCAAATACCAGCCGGGGACGATCAATCGATGCAGGGGATTTCTGGAGACTTGGAGGAAAGTGGAAGAATTACAGAGGAGGAAGAAGATGAGGCCATTAATCGATTGTGTGATGGAATAATTCTGTGGAAAGAAGAACATAGGAATTCACGGGAATGGACACGCGTTGGCAGAAGATGATGCATGAGAAGATCGATAGGGACGCGTGGAGATAGAACAGTAAAATAATAATAATAAAAAACGACCATTTTTAGTACTGTAGAATAGGGGATTCCCCCTTTATAGATATAGTAGATGTTTCAAGTTAAAATGTTCATGTTTCAAGTTAAAATGTTCATGTTCATGTTTTCATTCAAAATGTTCATGTTTCAAAATATTCATGTTTTAAGTTAAACTGTTCATGTTTTATATTTCAAGAAATGTTCATGTTTCACGTTAAAATGTTCATGTTTTATGTTTCAAGTTAAAATGTTTATGTTTTAAGTTAAAGTGTTCATGTTTTTATGTTTTACTGTAGCAACTCGACACTGTAGCAAATCGGTACTGTAGCGCGTGGCTTGATACTGTAGCGCGTGATTTTTAAAATTTTCTGAAATTGCAAATTGGTCCCTCCGTGTTTTTGACTTATATAACTATTTACAATTTAATCCGGTCTCTATACAGAGACGGTCTCTATTTAGAGACGGTCTCTTCCAAGACTTTGCCTAAATAAAAGGGGTGGTCTCTGGAGCGACCGTTTACCTATATAGACCGGAGACTAAATTATAAATAGGGTAATGTATCAAAAACAAGGAAGGACCATGATATTACCGGCCCAAAGGCCTACTGGGCCGGTGATAGGGTCCACGGCCCAGTGCCCAAAAGGGCGGTGCCTTTCCCGCTAGGGGGCACGTCCGGACAAGAAAGAAGGACGGACGGGGACAAAGGGAAGTGGTCCTGCACCTTATCTCAAGCAGGAAAGCTCGGCTATAAATACTAGTCTCAAACAGTGAACAAGGTATGTGACTTATATCTCTCTACTTTATATTGAGAGCACCTTCCGTACGTTTTTCCTCCATCGCTATCCCCATCTCATCATCACGCCGGAGCTTCTTCCCCGGGACGCCTCCCGGGGATTGTTTTGCAGGGTTGTCGCGGGCTGATCTGGAAGGAGACCCGGATAGCGAATCCACCCAGAAGCGGACGGATTTAGGTAGCATCAATTGGCACGCCCGGTGGGACCTTCCCACCTTCGCATGATGGAGTCGCCAAGGAGAGGGCGCGGGCGCCCGAAGAAGAACGCGGTACCTTCAGGGGGTGGTTCTCTTCCACCCCCGGGAGACGATGTAACCTTGAGGCAGTTGCAGAAGGAGGCTAGACACCAGCGGGAGTTATGGGTACCGCAGGATGGCCACGTGGAAACTGCCTCTGACGAAGCCGACTCGGAAAGAGAGTACCAGGAGGAGCAAGGACCAAGGCCCGCCGGGGAAGGCAGTCCCCGGGCCCAGGGGCCTGAAGCCCGGGAGGAGGGACAATCCTTAGCCGAGGCGGAGGAATTGGCGGCGTTGGAGTTCATGAGAGCCAACAAGGAGTTGTACCGCCAATGGGTACTCTCTACCCGGGAAAGTCATAGGCGAAGGGAACCTGGGGGAGACCCGGCAGGACCTCTACGGGGGTACCAAAGAGAGGTTATTAACCTGGACGGAGTCGTTCAGCCGCCAAGGATACAGGGGCGTGTGAACTCTTCCACCGTCCCACCTTCTTTCCCTCCGAGTTTCGGGACAACAATCGAGGGGGTGGCTACGGGGGGTGGCTACGGGACAACAATCGAATTTGGTTCCACACGCTCCACCCTATTACCCGCGTTCCAGCTGGGGGGCGGGACAAATTGGGTATGGCGTGGTTCCAGAAGTTGATGGAAAACATCCCGGAAACCTTTCACAATCTGCAGATGGCGGTGCAACTGTACTGTGCGGTTAATGATGCCACGCGGAAGAGAAAAGAAGAATCCGGGGGATTCCTCCCGGATAAGATGGAAAGAAGGAGGACGGTTGACCCAAGTCGAAGGGACCCTGCTCCCGCACCGGTAAACCGGGCAAGAGCAGACAGTTTCAACCCGCTCAGCAAATCCCGAACGGAGATCCATGCTATCCACAAGGATTTGTTCCCGGATCCGTTGCCTATCCAAGGGACCCCGTCTAGGGAAAATGCGGACAAATGGTGCGCCTATCACAAGTCTTATGGACATTCGACAGAGGGGTGTAGGATGCTGAGGAACGAGATAGAAAAATTGATAGAGCGGGGACAACTGAGAGATTGTGTGGCAATGGAGGCAAAGAAGGAGAATCCCCAGGACCAGCCTCAGGAGCAGCCCCGGAGGAGGTGGAGGCCTAACCCGGGGAGAGGAAACGGGAGAAATCAAGGCAACCAAGGCAACAGGGCCCCGGGGAGGCCTGTCATAGCTGCCGCACCAGTCCAAGCAGTGGAGTCTGCCCCAGTACCCAACAGGATGATCAACGTGATAAGTGGAGAAATCGGAGAAGCATGCCAGTCAGTTTCCGCTATCCGGGCTCGGACGCGATATGTTCCCCCGGGGGAGATTCAGGGAAAAAGATTTCACCCCGAGGAGGCTCTCACTTTCTCTGAAGCGGCTGCAGTCCCGCCTCAGATACCCCATTCTGACCCAATGGTGGTAACAGCGGAGATTGAAGGTTTCTTGGTCAAAAGGGTGTTCGTAGATGACGGGAGCAGTGTGGAGATCATGTTCGCTTCCTGCTTCGATCAATTGGGAATTGGGAGACAGAATTTGAAACCCCCTTCATCTCCCTTGTCAGGATTCACTGGCAAACCTGAAGTCCCTCTAGGAGTTATTCCCCTCGTAGTATGTATGGTGGATGAGAAGGATCGGAGCAAGAGGGTCTCAGTGACGTGCAACTTTGCGGTTATTGATGCACCCTCACCATATAACGTAATCATAGGAAGACCGTGGCTAACCCAAGCCCGGGCAGCGAGTTGTCCGTATCTGCTGACGATGAAGTTCCCCACTGCGCAAGGTGTGGCGGTCGTGCGGGGAAGTCAAGCAGTAGCAAGAAGTTGCATAATGACGGCGGTCCGGGACGCAAAGAAAGCAGTAGGGGCGGTACATGGAGAAGTTCCCCGGCAAGAATTGGAGGAAATGCAGGTGGCGGATAAAGGGACGGTCACGGTAGGGAAAGACCTCCCGGATGAAGTAAAGGGCGCACTGAAGGAACTCTTGGCCAGGTATCAGGGAGTATTCTCATGGAGCCCGGAGGACATGGTGGAGGTGTTGCCAGAGTTGGGGGTACACAAGCTGAACATAAGCCCAGCAACAAAACCAATCAGGCAGAAGAAAAGACCTGTAGCCCCGGAAAGAGCGGAATTTATAAAGAATGAGGTAATGAAGTTGGAGAAAGCCGGGGTGGTTGAGGAAATCATCTACCCGGAATGGATAGCTAACCCGGTCTTAGTAAATAAGCACGATGGAAGCTGGCGCATGTGTATCGACTTTACAGATTTGAATAAATGTTGCCCCAAAGACAGCTATCCTCTCCCAAATTTGGACCGGCTGGCAGAGGCTATTGCGGGGTACTCGGTGCTGGCCTTCTTCGATGCACATAAAGGGTATCACCAAGTGCAGATGGATGAGGCGGACAAAGCGAAAACCTCCTTCATCACCGATTTCGGAACCTTCTGCTACAAGAAAATGCCCTTTGGACTGAAGAACGCGGGGGCTACGTATCAGAGAATGGTGGACAAACTCTTCAAGGACCAAGTGGGAAGAAACATGGAGGTGTACGTCGACGACATGGTGGTCAAAAGCAAGGCTTACGAAGCTTTCCTGAATGACCTGGAGGAGATGTTCGAAAAGCTAGAACGGAGCAATCTAAAGCTGAACCCCTCCAAGAGTACCATTGGAGTGGGGGCGGGGAAGTTCTTGGGTTTCATGGTGTCAAGTCGGGGCATCGATGTTAACCCGGAGAAGGTAGAGGCCATAGCTAAGATGACCTCCCCCAAGTCGGTCTCTCGCGGTTGAAAGAAGTACAGCGGTTGACAGGGTCTCTCGCGGCTCTCAGTCGATTCCTATCAAAGGGGGCAGATAGGCAGTTGCCTTTCTTCAACATTCTCAGGAGGGTCAAGGCGTTTGAGTGGTCCGGAGAATGTGAGAAGGCGTTCCAGAATCTGAAAGAACACCTTCAACAATTGCCAACTTTAAAGAAGCCACTCCCGGGGAGGAGCTTTTTCTGTACATCGCAGCGTCCCGGGAAGCGGTAAGTGCCGTACTAATCAAAGAAGAGGAGGGAAAGTAGCACCCAATCTATTTTGTTAGCCGGGCACTTCGGGGGGCAGAAACCCGGTATACTGACTTGGAGCAGTTGGTTCTGGCACTGGTGCATGCTTCGAGGAGGCTTAAACCCTACTTCCAGGGCCATCCCATAGTGGTCCTTACAAATTACCCGCTAAGACAAGTCATGTTCAAGCCGGAGGCATCAGGGAGAATGATGAAATGGGCTATAGAGCTGGGAGAGTATGAAATCCGGTATGAGCCAAGAAGAGCTATCAAGGGCCAGGCCCTAGCGGACTTCTTGTTGGAATCAGAAGCAAGGATAAACGAGGAACAGGAGACGCCTAACACTCCGGAGGATATGACTAAGGCTGAGACAGACCCGGCCTGGAAGTTATATGTGGACGGATCGGCACACTCTGGGGGCAGCGGAGCGGGAGTATTGTTAGTCAGCCCGGAAGGGAAGGAGTATCCCTACGCAGTCCAATTCACTTTCAAAACAACCAACAATGAAGCTGAGTACGAAGCTTTGATCGCGGGATTAAGGTTGGCAAAGGAGATGGACATCAAAACTCTCACGGCACACAGTGATTCTCAGATTGTGGTGCAGCAGG
The DNA here is from genome assembly GCA_963678965.1 of Cruciata laevipes. Lineage (NCBI taxonomy): Eukaryota > Viridiplantae > Streptophyta > Magnoliopsida > Gentianales > Rubiaceae > Cruciata > Cruciata laevipes. The sequence continues at coordinate 19,116,543 of OY787634.1, read as the reverse complement.
TAAAGGGAGAATATGAAGCCCGGGAAAGGAGCCTGCAAAAGTACTTGGAAGCGGTGAAGCCTCTGATAGACGGGTTTAAAACCTTCAACTTGGTTCAACTTCCCCAGGAGAAGAACAGTAAAGCAGATGTTTTGAGCAAGTTGGCTTCCTCAGAATTGAAACCTGAGCCCGACCAAAAGTTGTACTTGGAGGTACTGGGAAGAAGGAGCTACCAGGAGAACGATCAAGTAATGTTGGTGAACGAGGAAGAATCCTGGATCACGCCCATGCGGGCGTACCTAGAAGAAGGAACCACCCCGGAGGATAAGGCTCAGGCCCGGAAGCTAAGAATTAAGGCGCCTAAGTATGTGATCCGGGGAGGGGAGCTGTACAAAAGAGGGTACCTCCAGCCTTTGCTAAAGTGTGTAGAAAGGTCGGAAGGCCGACACCTCATCCGAGAGGTGCACGAGGGATCTAATGGGAGCCACCAAGGGGCTCGCACCTTGGCCAAAAAGATCTTAAGACTGGGGTATTACTGGCCGACGTTGTTCAAAGATGCGGAAGAACATGTACATAAGTGCTTGGCATGCCAGACATTTGCCCCGCTAATCCATGTTCCCCGGGAGGAGTTAATCGGAGTCATAGGAGCTTGGCCGTTCAGTAGGTGGGGAATTGACTTGGTGGGACCATTCCCGACTGCCCCGGGAGGAGCCAAGTACTTGATTGTGGCAATCGATTACTTCAGCAAATGGGTGGAGGCAGAACCGCTCACCAATATACGGGGACTAACCTGTGTTAAGTTTTGCTGGAAGAACATCATTTGTCGATTTGGCATCCCGAAGATTATAGTCACAGACAATGGGGCGCAATTCGAGAATGATCCTTTCAAATCATGGTGTGTCAAGTATGGTATAGAGCAGAGGTTGACATCTGTATACCACCCTCAGGCGAATGGGCAAGTGGAAGTTACCAACCGTACCATCATCAAAGGATTAAAAACTCGCTTAGAAGGCGCGCGGGGAAATTGGATTTGGGAGCTGCCCAGTGTTCTTTGGGCCCACCAGACTACAGAAAGCTCGGCTACCGGGGAATCTCCATATGGTTTGGTGTACGGGTCGGAGGCAGTGATACCCGCAGAGATTGGGATCCCGAGCCCCCGGACTCAATACCAGCGCCCGGAAGAAGAAGACGATGGACGGCGCCTTGACTTGGACCTCTTGGAAGAAAAGCGAGAGAATGCGGCACTTCAGGAAGCCAAGGTGAAGGAGCGAGTAAAGAGGTATTATGACACAAGGGTGCGGAAAGAAGCTTTCGTCCCAGGAGACTGGGTAATGAGGAGAAACGATAAGAGCCGCCAAGCCCCGGAGGGCAAACTTGCACCCAACTGGGAAGGCCCATACAAGGTAAAGGAAGCATACCCGGGAGGGAGTTATGTGCTGGAGGACAAGCAGGGGAAGGAGATCCCCAGAAGATGGAATGTAGCTAATTTAAGAAGGTTTTACGGGAAGTAGAGTACCCCGCATCGTACCTTAACTACTAAGGCATGGATATGCCCCGCCCGGAAGCATGAATATGCCCGGAGAAATAACCCGACGTTTGGTCTCGTCCCGGGTTTAGAAAGGAAGATTTGTAAAAAGGGACCCATGGGTAGCTCCCATTTGGGTGCCCCGCTAAAGTGGACCCGGAGCTTGGATGAAGCCCGGGGATCAAAGAATGTAATGATTACAAAGAAGAGTTAATGAAAAGGGTCTTTTCGAAAAACAATTTTATTCAATCCTCTTTAAATTACAAATCGCATGAACATGCGGTCATAGTCGGTGTAGGACGATTACATAAGCATTTTACATACAAGAGTTCCTATCAATTTGCTACTATACTCACTTGGGACCTGACCCGGAAGCACCCTCAGGGTTACCCGGGCGGAAACCCCCTCCGAAGAATTGCGAGGACAGGAGATCTTCGGCAAAGCGGGCATCCGGGGCTTGATTCCACGCAAGCTCCTCTTCCAATTGCGCGGCGTCTTCTTCGTTCAATTCGGGGATAGGCACAACCACGGATCCCTCTGGCGATGGTTCAGCAGGTCGTTCGCCTTGGGGCGATAGTAGGAGGCCTGGGCTTCCAAGCGAGCGGGCCCCGGAAGCCAACCCCGCAAACTGCGGTACATCTCATGGCAGGCGACCGCGCTTGCCGCAGCTGCGATACCTTCCAGCCTTTGATCAAAGGCGGCGGAGTGAAGGACCTTTTGGGTCACAGCATCCAGGGCTTCAAGCTGTGCCTCTTTCTTCTCCTTCTTGAGGGAAGAGTATTTCTTCTCCACCTCGGCAAGCCTCTTCTCCTTATCCGCCAGCTTCTTCTCCTTTTCAGGCAGCCTCTTCTGAGACGCCTCCAGCCGGGCCTCCAGGTCGTTTCGCCCGGCCAACTTCTCCCGGGTATCTCGGAGCTCCTTCTCCATAGTAGCAAACAATCCGGTGCTGTATTTGGAATAGCCCCGATTTAGCGCTTCGGTGAACTGGGCGTCTGCAAGGAGGGAATCCGCGAAGGCGGTGCTCTGCAAAACGAGACATAAAACTTAGGAAAGAATTGGATTAAAACGTTAGGTGAAGAACAAAGCTAAAAGAAAGTAGTGTTACCTCTTCTTTTTCTTCCGAGATAGTCCCGGAAGCAGCGGCCCGCGGAGAAGCATTCCGGGGAGGAGGAGGAGGGAAGTCCTGAGTCCTTTGGCGAGAGGGAGGAGGCGACCCGGATAGCTCGCCTGGGGGCGGCCGTTTGAATCTCGAGCTGGCCCCGCCGCTATAGGTCGGATGCTGGATGAAGGACCGGCGTCCGGGTGTAGGCGATGAGCCGGGAGTAGCGCGGGCCTCAGAAGATGGCCCGGAAGAATTCTGTTGACGAGACCGCGGCGGCGCGCGGGCCTTCTGGGAATGATGGCAGGATTCTCGGTCGGAGGTGGTCCGGAGGCCATTTGCTGAGAAGGAGCCTGGGGATCCGGACGAGCATCTCGGGCTTGAACATTGTCCCCGGAAGGCTTATCAGTGTAAGTCATGACCTCCGCGTATAAGGCAGGTTGAGCTGAAATCAAGCAGACTGTGAGGTTAGATCATGAGATATATATATATATAAATAGTTTGATGTAACTTCCGAGAAAGATAGGAAATAAAAGCCTTAATGGGCACCTCCGTCTGGCCACACCGCAGAGATGCGCGGGAGCGTGAAGAGGTCGCGGGGATAGATCCCGCGAGGCCAGAAATAACCCGCATTCCCGTTCTTATAGAAGGCGTCCATATCTAAGGGGGAGAGGCGGAGAAGGTTGTGATCACTGGAAATAATAGCCGGGAGGTTGGAGAGAGACTTCTTGTCCTCGGGAGCGAGAGAGTTGTTCCAGGCGGGCATAGGATATACCCGGGCGTCACAAAGGAAGAAACCCTTTGAAAGATACCCTTTGGCGGATTTGGGTTTAGAGAGAATAAAATCCTTTAGGCCGGTACGAATCGTGAAGGAAACAACGCCCGGGAAGGATGCGTGCGCCTTCCGCAAGGCATAGAAGGAGCGGAAGAGTAAGAGAGAAGCGGGAACGGCGCACCGGGCGCAGTTAAGCAAGAAGGCTAGGATAAGGACCACCCCGTTAGGGTGTAGCTGGGCGGGGGCTACGTTATAGAATTGGAGAATTTCAAGGAAGAGAGGAGGGAAGGGCAGGCTAAGCCCATATTGAAAATGGATTCGCGGGATACAGGAAGCCTCCCGCTCGGAGACTCCTGGAGGAAGTTTGGAAAGAGAGACGTTCAAAGGAAAGGGAATAAAAGAACGTTTGGCTAAATCCAAGACATCCCTATGTAAAGAAGGAGAGTCCCCGGGGACGTCATAAAATTTGATACCCACCGGGCGCACCCCGTGAATGGGCCCCCGGGGAATGTCGTCACCGCCTTCCTCGCCGAACTCCTTATCCTGATCCTTGCGGGGATGGGGAGGATGCTCGACTGGGCGCGAACCCACCCCATCCGAGGCCAACGCACCCGGGGTGACGGGCCCCCGGGGCGTACTGAGGGCTTCGGAAGAGGTGTCCGGGGAGGAAGGGGAGGAAATCACGTTATCAGCGGCCCGGAATCGGGCCTCAAACTGATTTTGAACTCCTTCGGTGTCCAAAGAAGAATTGGAGAGAAGCGGGGAATCCATGAGGAGAAAAGAATAGGGAGTTAGGGCTTACTTGGTTGAAAATGCGAAGGAGCGAGTAAGCAGAGCGTCTGGAGAGATTTTGCAAAAAGTAACTTGTGAGTAGGGAGGTTATGCCCTTTATATAGGCGGAGGAATAGGAATCGCCACCTCAAAAGGAGGAAAAGCAATGATGACACGGTGAACGAGGTACTGATCAATGCAGAAGGGGAAAAGGCGGCGTTGTCAGAAACCAATTTTAACACGGATGGGCCCTACCAAGAGTAACGTCAGGAGAAGGTTATGAGACCAGTTCCCCGCGTTATGGAAACCCGGATGACTGGTCTGGGGGGCTAGTGATATTATCGGCCCAAAGGCCTACTGGGCCGGTGATAGGGTCCACGGCCCAGTGCCCAAAAGGGCGGTGCCTTTCCCGCTAGGGGGCACGTCCGGACAAGAAAGAAGGACAGACGGGGACAAAGGGAAGTGGTCCTGCACCTTATCTCAAGCAGGCAAGCTCGGCTATAAATACTAGTCTCAAACAGTGAACAAGGTATGTGACTTATATCTCTCTACTTTATATTGAGAGCACCTTCCGTACGTTTTTCCTCTATCGCTATCCCCATCTCATCATCACGCCGGAGCTTCTTCCCGGGACGCCTCCCGGAGATTGTTTTGCATGGTTGTCGCGGGCTGATCTGGAAGGAGACCCGGATAGCGAATCCACCCGGAAGCGGACGGAATTAGGTAGCATCAGACCAATTTACAATTTCTGAATTTTTTTAAAAAATCACGCGCGACAGTAATTTCGCGCACGTGTTACAGTTATTTGTTATAGTAATTGCTATAGTAAATCTAAGTTTAAAATTAAAAATCATACATTTTAAATTAAAAACATAATGTTTTAAATTAAAAGTGCAACCTTTTAAATTAAAAATCAAAACTTTTCACTTAAAAATCATAATCTTTCAAATTAAAATTTATACGTTTTAAATTAAAAACATAACGTTCAAAATTTTGAATCTTTTAAACTTAAAGCATGGATAATTTAAACCAAAACCTTGGTCAGTATTGATTATATAATAAATTGAACTTGTAACTCAGAAGATGATCATTATAACCTTAAATATGGGAAATTTAAACAAAAAATTAACAAGCATACATTAGTTAAAAAAAATTAAACTTGTAACTCAGAAGATGAGGATTATAACTTAAAACATGGGGAATTAAAACCAAAACCTTGACCGATATTTATTATCTAGTAAATTGAATTTGTAACACAGAAGATGATCAATATAACATAAAACATGGTGGATTTAAACCAAAACATGACAAACATACATTATTTCAAAAAACTGAACTTGTAACTCAGAAGATGAGGATTATAACTTAAAACATGGGGAATTAAAACCAAAACCTTGACCGATATTTATTATCTAGTAAATTGAATTTGTAACTCAGAAGATGATCAATATAACATAAAACATGGTGGATTTAAACCAAAACATGACAAACATACATTATTTCAAAAAACTGAACTTGTAACTCAGAAGATGAGGATTATAACTTAAAGCATGAGGAATTTAAACCAAAACCCTGACCGGTATTTATAATCTAATAAATTGAACTTGTAACTCAAAAGGTGATCATTATAACATAAAACATGGGGAATTTAAACCAAAATGTGTAACTCAAAACATGGATATTATAAATTAAAACATGAGAATTTTAAAACAAAATCCGAAAGATATTTAATCATATAAAATCTGAAAGATATTTAATCATATAAATATTGGATGAATATTAATCATTTAAAAACCTAAAGATGACAATTTTAAAACAAAACCTGTAATTTGTAAAAAAAAAAAAAAAGTATTGTAGCAGGACTATTCACACGGCACTGTTTAAGGTAGTGTAACTTAATTGGAATGAAAATTTGAAACTACTGGTAGTGTAATTTTTTCACATGGCAGGGGTGTAAATGAACTTAGCCGTTCGTGAGCAATTCGGTCAACACTCGAGTTCGAACTCGGGTTGACCAATCCTGATCTCGAACTCGAACTCGTTCGTCTATTTAACGAGTTGAGCACGAGCACATTTTTACCAACTCGATAGGCTCGACAAGGTTATCGAACGAAAGTGTATAATATATTATTATTGTGAATTTTATATAAATAAGGGAAAAAATTCAGAATAAAAAATTAAATGGGTAACATAAATAATAAATGAACACATTCAGGTTGTTTATTATTTTTCTGAATTATTTAAAATTTTGGTTATTGTTGGTTAGAATATCTCATAAATGAGATCTGAATAAGATAAGTTAGCTTGATGTTGAATTTATTGTGTTTTACGAACTGAGTTGCCTCGACTTTTATTGGACTTTTATTGGATTCGCGAGTCAACTCGAACACTTAAAAAAGACAAACAAGTCGAGTTCGAATACTTTTTTATAATCGGTAGAACTCGAGGTTGAACTCGTAAAGTTTTAACGAGTTCAAACTTGAGCACGCCCCTGCTCGAACTCGACTCGACTCATTTACACCCTCTGTGCCAAATGAATCACATTCCAATTCTTTTATATAAAAAATAAATAAAAGAAGGTACCCCTTGTAATCGTCAATCCCCAAACTCGTAATCGTCAATCCCCAATCTCGTAATCGTTTTTCCTGAGGATGGAACTCGTAAGTGGCTTTTCGTCTTGTTCGGCTTGACGATTACCGAAATTCCCCTTGTAATGTTATTCTCACCGAGGCAAACTTGTGTTCAACAAATGTTATGCTTGTTAAGCTCTAATCTGGATCAGTTAAATAGATGTCGATTAGATATCTTTGACTATAGGCTCAAATTTTTTTGCTTTCCTCAAGTTTAATCATCCTATCGGGTTTTTCTTGTACATCCCAAGTTTTTTCATCCTAATTGTTAGGGTTTTCTTGAACTCATTACACTCATAAGGCAATGAGCTTATGATGTCGATTAGAAATCTTTGACTGTATGCTCGAAAAAAACTTTTGTTCTCCTCAAGTTTTTTCATCCTATCAATTAGAGTTTTTCTTGGACATCCCAAGTTTTTCATCCTAATTGTTAGGGTTTTTCTTGAACTCATTGCACTCATAAGACAATGAGTTTAATTTTTAGGAGAAGGTCTTGGGTGAGACCGTCCTACCATAAGTTTATGGTAGGACGAATGATAGTTCATGTGTTTAATGGATTTGTTCATGTGTTTCACAGGTTTGTTAATTCATTTACATATTATTACAGATTATAACAAACAAAACTGTGAAACACATGAACAAATCTATTAAACACATGAACTATCATTCGTCCTACCATAAGCTTATGGTAGGACGGTCTCACCCAAGACTTTGTATAATTTTATTATGGTTTGGGGAACATAAAAAATCACCGCACCATTGGTTAGAGCTCTCAGTTTGGTTTTGGGTTGAATTGGGCCGGGTTCAATTGTGTCGTATCAGTTGGATCAAAAGTTTCAGGTTGGGTCTAAAATTGACAGCTCTATCCTCTAGTTAAAACACTGCGGAGCTATTCCGATCAGCTAACCGGGCAAAAAATTACTTATTTACATATAAAAGTGAGTAAAACCTTTATCCTCGACTTTTAGGCACAAAACATACAAATGCTAATACCCTCAGCCCCAGCCCTCGCATACATTTGATTCGTTATTTTTGAAATCCTAGTTGAAGCTTGTAGATTTGCTCGAGTAAACAAATCCACAAGAAGAAGGAGAATGGGGGTTCCGGCATTTTACAGGTGGCTGGCGGATCGGTACCCTCTGGCGATCGTGGATGTGACGGAGGAGGAGCCCAGAGAGGACGGGAACGGTGTTGTGGACGTCTCGAAGCCAAACCCTAACGGAATTGAGTTTGATAACCTGTACTTGGACATGAACGGGATCATTCACCCCTGTTTCCACCCTGACGGCCGGGTAACGCTCGAAATTGAGGAGCTAGTTGACGTTGCTTTTTTATTTTGCTTTGCTTGTTTGTTTATATTTTTGAAGTTTGTTTTGGTGACTTGATTTAAGGTCTAAACTTGACCTCCACATATAAAGATTTTGTCTCTCCAATTGCTGACGAAGTTGAATACTTTGTTGTTTTTGTATAAGGTTTTTGATTTGGAGATATCTCTTTTCCCTTTTTTTTTCCTACAGTCTACACCAATTATCTGAATCCTTATCAATTTTTTGGTTGATGGAATTCCAGTTTAGGTAGATTGCCCTTATGTGTGATGGTTTAGAAGCATTCTAGTCGCAATATCATTGTCATGAAAAGGGTGTTTTTTATCGAACTAGGTTAATGAAAAGGGGTACATTTTATCTGGCTAGGTTATCGAAATAAGGCAGTTTTCATGAGTTGACTAGTTAAGAAGCAAGTAGAAGGTTAAAAATCGTAGGATAAATGGCCGGCTAGTGTCAATAATGAACTGGGTAGGAAAGAATTAGTTATAGTGAAGATTTTGTTTACTTCTTTAGGTGAGATTGGGGTGAATGGTTCTTGTAATGGATGATACCCAAACATTTGGGGGAAATGAAAGAGCAGGTGCACATGGAAGAGATCTGATGATTATCTTCGGAGGTAGGATAAATACAAATATGATGGAGACAAAAATGTGGGTTAAGTGGTTAAAATAGAAGCTAGAGTAAGAACTAATGAGGTTTGGGGCCATGTCGGCAAGAAAACAGGGTGACAGAAGAACCCGAGGGTTTTAGATGGGAAATATAAGTCATTGGAGGTTAAGAATAATAAATGGAATTTATGAGAGAGGATTATGGCATTTTGATTCTTATATGGTACTGGAGAAAGATCTGGAGCATGTATATTTGGACCTCAGCATCTCAAGAGTGGAAGGTTCTGTTGTCAAGTAATCATACCTGTTTCTCGTATGTTCATGAGTGAGAGCCATAATGTTAGGCCTGACTAGTGGCGGTGCATTTTAAGTTACTCATTAAAAGGGCCACTACTATAACCATCCTTTATTATGAAATGTGGTGTTTGTTACATGTGTTCTATTGAGAAGTTCGTTATATGAATTCTATCACTTAAGCTTAAAACTTAAGCTAACATTGTCTAATAAGAAAACAGAAAATTACTACCTTGTATAATGTGAGAATTAGGTTTTTGAAGAGAAGAACCTAGGTTTACCGATCTTATTGCTAGGGTTGTGGTATTAAAATATGTTTATCAAGAAAAAAGTTGGTGATACAGTTTTCTTCCATTGGCATAGGATATTGATTATAATCTTAGATATGCTTCAGTATGTAAACGGAGTTTGTAGGTATGTACCATGTGAATGTCAGGATTTGAATGGGAGACAAAACCTTGAGTAAACATTTGGTTAGTCTTGTTACATTGCAATTTCAATGCTTCCAAGGCAGTGTGATGAAGATCTTTAATACCAACTAATGTTCTTTTGGTAAAAAAACTTTTCATTTACTGATTGGCAATTTCTTGGTATGCAAATCATAAGTCATCTATTGCAGATACTCTAATCATCCATCTTTAAAACCTGTAAGGATTAGTTGAGAGTTTAGGGAAAAAGTAGGGATTTTGAGGTCTTGAAAGAGAAGGGGAAAAGTAGAGAGTTTTAGGCCTAAAAAGAAGATTCTTTGACCCTTTGTGATTTATCATTGTTCTGTCTGTCTGTTTTTTTTTACTTTGAACTTTACGGCCTTGTGTTAAATTAGTTTCTGGAGCTTTTTGGATCCAGTTTGGTTTTTGGCCAAATAAATTGTAAAATGAGTTTCGGAAATGATAATTTGAATTGTGCTTCACTCTGTATCTGGTCTTGTCAACATATATTATGTTGAAAAAATAATTTTGTAATGTACAGTATAAATATATTTTCTAAAACTTACAAATTACCAAACAAGATTTTCTAGAGTTTAGCTTTTGAGCTTGAAGCCAAATATTGAAACTTTCAGCATACCAGAGTATGAATCCTCCATATAATCCGCCTTCTGTTCTTTAATTAATTAGAGTATTAATTTCAACATTAAATTTTTCATATTTCACAATAGGAGTTCCATTTCGAATCTGCTGCGTTGATAAAATATACTATTTATTGTAAATGAATATATATTGTTGACATATCAAATTTGGAGCATGTTACTTTCATTGAAAATATGAGTCAACAAAATAGTGTTTATGGGAGTTGTACCTTAGTCAAATGAGACTCTAATTATCAGACAACTAGTTTTTGCTTGTTCTGTAGTACTCTATGAAATAATTGTAATGCAAAAATTTGGTAGAGAGAATTGGGTATCATTAAAAACATTTGTATTACGTAGTATCATTTTCTTGAACTACCTTGCACATGGTTCACTGGGATCCTGAATTACTCGCACCATTCACATAGACACAATAAATGTTTAGGTCTTGTTGTGATGTATAGTTGGTTCAGTGATTTTTTAATTTCTTTTGGTGTTCCCATTTTAGAAGATGATGGTTGTGATGAAGCATTTGATAGCATTCAACTGTCAACTACAGCATTTTTCATTCAGTACCAGTTTGAGAATGCTTAAACTCGAAAGTTACCTGCTCTTATCTGTGCAAGGTTTCAGTTGTATATCTATGAATGCTTGACAAGCATGCTTTGTCTTGATACAGCCTGCACCAATGACCTATGATGATGTCTTCAGATCTGTATTTGACTATATTGACCATCTATTCTCTTTGATACGACCAAGGAAGCTTCTTTATATGGCAATTGGTGAGTTTGCTGTAGTTAATTCCTTCGATTCCTTCCCAGAGTGGATCAGTTACAGCTTTATATTTGTCCCATGTTTAGATGGTGTTGCACCAAGGGCTAAGATGAATCAGCAAAGGTCTCGACGTTTCAGGGCTGCTAAAGATGCTGCTGAAGCTGTAATATTTCTTTGATCTCCATATATTTCAGCAAAACATTTTTCGTAACATTATGTTCTTAGGCTCCTTTTCTTATCTTCAGGAGGCTGAGGAGGAAAGGCTAAGGAGAGAATTTGAGGCTGAGGAGGCTACCTTATTGTCACCCAAAGAAAAGCCCGAGACAGCTGATTCTAATGTCATCACACCTGGTACACGGTTCATGGCGGTTCTTTCTGTTGCCCTTCAGTATTATATACAGTCCAGGTTGAATCGCCATACTGGCTGGCAATCTACAAAGGTTTGATATGATTCTGAATTTGTTTTGTCATATCAGATTTCTGGTTGAATCAGATTTCTGAATTCTGCATAAGGTTTAATCTTCACTCACTTCTAAGTTTCTGGATAGTATCCCACCTTGGCTGTTCTCTATCAGTTGGTTATACAATTCTAATCCCTCAACCCAACACAAACTTGGTGTTTCTGCTTTTAAAGCAATATAATTAATTGGATTTAAAATATCTCAGAGGGTATATGATATAGAAGAAAGATGTAATAGTTTAAATTTCTACACCAACCAGGATATAATTTTGCTCTTATCTCAAAGAATTTTGTATTGCAATGTCATTGCTAGAATACACTTCCAGTTCGGTGTAAGATAGTTTAATATGGATAGTAGGCTGGTCTCTCTTAAAATATTCATGGTGCTGCATTGGTTACTCTTCTGAAGGTTATTCTTTCTGATGCAAATGTTCCTGGTGAGGGGGAGCATAAGATTATGTCTTATATTCGGTTACAACGCACTCTTCCTGGTTTTGATCCAAATACTCGGCATTGCTTGTATGGTTTGGTAAGTTAACTATATCATTTGGTTCACCTTGTAGTTCATTCCTTTGTGTTCATCTGGTTTTAAAAAAATCTAACTGCTTAATTGTTTGTTGGATTTGTGGTTTTATAATATTTTGTTCTTTGAAGTCTTTAAATTTGTTTAACTTGATTCATATTAGGATGCGGACTTGATAATGCTAGCTCTGGCCACACATGAGATCCACTTTAGCATATTGAGGGAGGTTGGTTCAAAGCATTCTTAAAAGAAGTGTTGGAAATAGTTTTGTTGATGTCGTCAGATTTCACAACATAAAAACTTGGTTCTGCAGGTAATAACCCCTCCCGGACAGCAGGAAAAATGTTTTTCATGTGGTCAAGTTGGTCATTTGGCAGCTGAATGTCATGCTTCATCAGCTAAAGATGCAAATGGGAACTTAGTCAATGACATTCCAGTTCACAAAAAAAAGTATCAGGTATAGAGATTGACTTCAAAGAACTGTTCTATTTCTGCTTAAATATTTCCAATTGCTGACACAGGTCTAATCTTGTTTTGCAGTTTCTCAACATATGGAAGCTACGAGAGTATTTGCAATTTGATTTGGAGATAGCCAACCCTCCATATGCAGTCGACTTTGAAAGGATCGTGGATGATTTCGTGTTTTTATGTTTTTTTGTTGGCAACGACTTTCTTCCTCATATGCCCACTCTTGAAATTAGAGAGGTATTCTGCTGCAGGCTAAGTGAATAATATCCGACAGTTACTCCATTATTCGACCTAGTGATGATAGTCTGCTGTTTATTGACACAGGGTGCAATTAGTCTACTGATGGTTGTGTATAAAAGAGAGTTCACAGCAATGGGTGGTTATCTTACTGAAGCCGGTGATGTAATTTCCTCTTATTTCTGGTCTTCCGTGTTATTTTGTTTTTAATGTCATATCTATTACAAAGCAAAAATCTTGAGGAATGTTTCAAATTTTCTCTCAGATGCCTATAAAAAGATTATTGTTTGCGGAACCGTTGATTTTATAAATTTAGGAATTTTTGAATGTAAAACATTAGTTAAAGAGTGCTGAGTTGCGTGTACAATTAGTTATTGTTATGCAACACCTTTTAGCTTCATGTGCAAACGTTATTGTTAGTTCCTCCCTCCCCTAATGAGGGAACCATACTTTCTTCACAAGGAGTTGGAAGATACTAAAGGAGTTTATGCAAGTAATATGAATGACTGTAAAGTAAATTAAGTGGATGGTATTAATCTAAAGTTTGCCTAATTTGGTATTAATCTAAAAAGAAACATCCCTTTGCCACTATTAGGGGAGTGGAGGGACTTCTTGTGAATGCAGGTTTCTTTTAATAGGCTAGATATATGGTAAGATAACATAACAAGAATGAAACTAAAAGAGGGAAAATGCGTTTTGGGGAATGAAAGAGAGCTAGAAGGCACAGTGGATTTTTTGTGTAACTTTTCTACTGTATTTATTCATATGTACTTGTAATAATTTAACAAATGTGATTTTGTTTGTCCCTTAGGATTCAGTTATTGTCTTGTAGGGATTTAGGCTTAATAAAAATTACTGCATCTTGATATATTATCAGTGGCACATAACAGATGGAGCTGGATACCCAAAGTCGGTTGAGTATATGGCTAAATAAAACAGAATAAATAATATTATGAAATAAACACAGAAAGAGAGATAAGCGGAGGAGAATAATGGTGGTTGTATTGTAAAAATGATTGACCCATGGGTTAGAGACTGATTATTAAGTAAGGGAACTAGCTTTATAATTTACATACCTATTACTTACAAAATACTGCATGTGAAAATGGTAATCTCATTACCTATTTCTATTCCCTCAACCTATCACTGTTCAGATTTCTCATAGTTTTTACTGCCACCAAGGCAAAATAATTAATTGGGCTAGAAAAATCTTGAACGGCAAATGATATAAGAAGAATGTAAGAGTTGAAACTTCTGGCTCCAACCAGGATATCGTTTAGCTGTTATCTCAAAGAAATTGTATTGCAATGTCATTGCTTGAATACACTTTTAGAACATTTCATTAGCTTAAGTGCATTCTGTCTCGACTTCTATGCGCTATAACAATGATCAAGCCTATGACAATACACGGGGCTTCTTCGTTTGTATGTCAGGAATTTTGAAGTCCTTGATCATCAATTTTGCTTTAGCATCATGAATGATGATTTTGTTAATTCGTTAGAGCCAAAATTGTTCTTAATATGAATAGCAGCCATCCCTTTTCTGTTTTTTGATTTAGGTAAGATTTTCTGTAAAGCTAAGTAATAATGTTCCTGGTGCTGTGGGGGTTGTTGGACGCATAATTTTGTTCCTTAGTTTACATAATTTAAGGAAGGATATATTTGGGTCATCCAACAGTAAAGACTAACCCTTTGTAGCTAGCTAGTTATATCATGTTGTGTCTTCACAGACATGCAAAGTTTCTCACTGCTAATGTTTGGCATAGCATTATGTTTATATGCTTTTGGATTATGGTCTTAATTGAATTGCATTTTTGTCTGATAGTTACAATAACTGCAGGTTATGCTTGACCGAGTAGAACATTTCATTCAGGCTGTTTCAGTTCACGAGGACCAAATCTTCCAAAAGCGAGCTCGTATACGGAAGGTGCTTATGTTTCTTCTCATTTGGTTTTATTTTGTATTGGGGGGGGGGGGGGGGGGCATATAATATGCACTTCATTTCATTGGTGGAAAAATATCCACAAGTGTGAGTTTGTTCATCTTCATGGCGTATTTCATGAAAATTTTGAATCACTGTCTCAATTTGTTTGATTTTTAGCCTCTCTAATTTTCTGTATAAGTTTCTGATGGCATGTTTTGTAAAATAAAATAAATTATTCTGTGTCTTAGTCAACCGTGATGGTGGTTGTTCCTGTTCAAGGATTATGATGGCATTGACTGTACTGGTTAACCGGATATAGGAACGCTATGAAACAGCTGCAGTATACTAACAGTATATTGTCATTTGTTTACTTGTCACAAGCTGCAGTATACTATGTATTTGTCACTTGTTTACTTGTCATAAGCTGCAGTATACTATATATTTGTCATTTGTGTACTTGTCATAACCTGGAGTATAAACTGACAATGTGTTGTCATTTGATCCCTATTGATATATTTTGGTAATTATCTCTGTTGTCAGGCCATAGACAACAATGACCAGTTTAAAGCTAGAGCAGAGGGTATCGAGGTGTCCCCCCCTACTCCAGTAGTGGATAAGGTTCGTCATCTTCACATATCTTTCCTGGTTTGGTCATTTTTTTATTGCTTAGGAGCATCGGTTATGGTTCAGTTATGACCAGACTACTCGCCCTATAATTCTTGCTCTCTAGGACAACTCCTTTTGGTAATTTTATTTATAATCATGATAAAGGCTATTATTGTTACAGAGGTACTCCCTCCGTCCCATCAAAATTGTCTCACTTTTCAGTCAAAATTTTTCATACCATATTTGACCATTAATAACTTTTAATACACTTCATAATAATGTATGAAATTTTGATATTAAGTGCATCAAACGAGGATTTAATACACTTCATAATAATGTGAAATTTTTTGACTGAAAAGTAAGACAATCTATAAGGGACGGAGGGAATAACTTAAAAGGGGAATCAGGATCCTGCATTAGCTATCAATACAATCTTATCTTCTTGGCTTCTGATGCAATGTGCATGAATTGACTGATTAAATAGAAATATGTATCCGCTGTTGGACTGTTCATTTTTAGTTTGTAGACAGTTCTCTGAATTTCCTTTTCTGCAAGCTTGTTGTGCTTTTTGTTCTCCTTTTTATTATTAGCAAATCCTCTTTGTTCATATTAACCTAAATGTGTTTACTGTTTACTGTTTACAACACATCATTTCATGTGTGGGGTATGAAATGAGTAAGGTCCCAGTTTAATTATTTTTTGCGGTCATGCATTTGTTTGTAGATAGGTGCATTTGGAGTTTCATGTGAGTGGAAACTGTAATGACTAGTGTAATAATAACTGAGGTTCTCTGCGACTTTTTGTTATGTACCTCTGTTTCAGGTGAAATTAGGGGAGCCTGGTTACAAAGAAAGGTATTATTGTGAGAAATTTGGCGTGTCTACGACAGAAGAAATTGAGGAGATAAAGAATGACATTGTAAGTATTGTGTGAGTTCTATTTTTTCCTTTACAATTTGTCAAACTAATAATTTTTTGCTCCCAAAACTTATCGAACCTGTGAGCAGCCGCTATTTAGGATATGAAACCGATAAAACTAATTGGTAGATGATTCTTCCTTGAAATGAAAAATGCCTCTATCAAACTGAATTTTTCATGGCAAACTGCCATGTTTCATTCACTTGGTGCTTACTTGACTAGCTTCTCAAGTGTTAGTATTTCAGTCCTTGACCTTGTTAATGGATTCTACAATCCCTGTTTCTCTTACATTCTCATTTGCTCAGGGCTCCTAGTTCAATTAGGGACTATCTAATGTTCTCATTCTTACATTCTAATAATATTTCTTACATTCACATTTGCTAAAGTATTGTATAATGTTTACATTTAATGTTGTGCAGCGATTACTTTATTTCTAGAGGTAGACTGATTATGATCCACATGTTTGCGAACCCTAATGGCCATTTGAGCTCCGCTATCTGGTCTATTAGTAAAATATCATCCACATGTTTGCGAACCCTAATGGCCATTTGAGCTCCCCTCATATACTCTGTGAATGATGCTCTAGAATGAGATTACTTCGCATAAATTGCTTTATCAATGGGAATAATTAACTTGGTCCAGCAGGAGAGTTAGTACTGAGCGTATCTGAGGGTAATTCTGGTATGAAAATGTCACCATTGGAACACTCGATGTTCAATATGGCTGGCTTTAGTATATTAGCTATTATGCCCCCCCTCACCCCTACAGTCACCACCCCCACAATATTCATTTTTTTCTCCCCTGTAAGCTGTCCCGAGGGTATTTAATTCTACCACTAAAGCATGAATGTTTTGTGCAGGTTCTGAAATATGTCGAGGGTTTATGTTGGGTGTGCCGGTATTACTACCAAGGTGTCAGCTCATGGCTATGGTTGGTGGTTTTATTTACTTTTTTTACAAATTGTTTTCCCATGCCAGTTTGGCTGCTTCTCAATTTTGTGCCTTTAAAAAACTGCGATGGTGATAGTGTGAACCCTAAAGTGCTGATTTTAATTTTTCTGGTGTAAAATCCAAAATTGGTATCATAAATTAATAATATTTTTTGTCTTGGGCCTCTTGGCCACTCTTTTAGTTATTTTATGTGTGCTATGTAGATGTACGTGTATACACCTTTGTTATTTAGTGTAATACTTTGTTTTTCCTAACATTTGCATGATTGTGTTTCAGGTTCTATCCGTATCATTACGCTCCATTTGCTTCTGACCTCAAGAATCTGGCAGATTTAGAGATTACATTTTTTCTCGGGGAGCCATTTAAACCCTTTGATCAACTTATGGGTACTCTGCCAGCATCAAGGTATCTGTCATTATTTGTGTATTTCAATTTTGTAGAGGCTGATGTTTGTCTCACTGGACATTTAATGTACTATGTTTCTCTTTATCTCATAAATTTGTCAGTTCAAATGCTCTTCCAGAGAAATATAGGACATTGATGACTGATCCGTCATCACCAATTTTAGATTATTATCCATCAGGTAAATTCAACAAATCATTTTGTTTACTTCTGTTCAGTTTCTCCTTGGTGAAAGTAATTTTCTCTCTATCGAATGATTATAGATTTTGAAGTAGACATGCACGGGAAGCGATTTGCATGGCAGGTACATCTTGATATCATATTTCCTATGGAGTCACAATTTCACTGAATCATATCAATGTGTGAAGGCCTTTAATTTCCTTTTGTTTACTTAGGGTATTGTCAAATTGCCGTTCATTGATCAGAAGAAGTTACTGTCTGCGACAAAGAAAGTTGAAGGTACCTTAACGGTAAGAAATCTTCTTACACTTTACTAGTTATTTTTTGTGTGTTATAATATCACGGGTAACAATAGGTTTATAAGCGGTAAAACTATGCATAAAGATTTAACATGTGAAATGACTCGAGTAAGGATGAGTTGCCAAGTCTTGGAGGGTGTTTAAGGTAATAACATATATTTTTATAATTCTTAGTCTTATGGCAATCAAAGACATTTAAGGTCATAACATGTTTGCTGGATACCACACAAAACCAGACACTATAGAGGGAGAAGGAGTACCTTTTTGTTTTAATAATGGACTTCTAAGCATATGCAAACTGTAAAAGTCCATATAAAAGTTTTTTATCCTTTGATTTCTTGTCTTTACTACATCTTAACAAACAATCAAGGTCTTGTACCTTCTTTTGACTATATACTTTGTGAGTTTAGCTTGTCAGTCCTCACTATATATATTTTATGTCTTCAAACTCTTGATTTGCTCTTCTTGTAGGAGGAGGAGCTTCAACGGAATAGTGTTATGTTTGATTTGCTATATGTCCACCAAGTGCATCCCTTGGCTCCAATCATCTTATCATACTATCAGCTCTTTGGTTTAGTGCCTCCTCAAGGGAGGCATGCCTATGCAATTGACCCTAGTGCAAGGTTTTAAATGTTTACAATGCTTAGTTTCCATTGATAAAATCATGTGCTTCCTGAATTACACTTCAGAAGGTTACTGAAACCCTTTTGTTTTGTTTTGTTTTTGTTTTTGAATTGCAGTGGCGGGATGAACGGATTCTTATGGTTAAGTGAGAGGAATGGGATAAGACAAGTGGTTTCTTCCCCAATTAATGGATATCCAGACATCACTGATAATAAGACACTGTGGGTTTCTTAAATTTGATTTCATCTTCTATTGTATATAAAGAATGCATATTCACTGTTATCTTTTTTAAACCAGAAACATAACGTATCTGAACCCACTACCACATAGTCACATCCCAAGGCCTCCTAATGGTGTTGATGTGCCGGAAAAGGTCTGTAAATTTGAGTTATTGGTTCCTTTTCATATTTATTGATTGAGCCAGGATGAGAAATACTGCTGCCAGTAAGAGTTGTAAACTGGTTTTGTATTATATGGTGCTTTAGTTTGTTCATTTGGCGCTCTTGTGTTATTTTCTTCTCATTTTGTTAATGTTGTGTGATGCATTCCTATGAAATTATAATCATATATTATTTTCTTTTGCAGATCCTTAGATCTGTAGACATAAAGCCCTCCCCTGTGTTGTGGCATGAAGATTTCGGTGCGCGTCGCCAGTTGGGAAGAAATCGGTACAATGCCTTTTACAAACTACTGTTAAATCATTTTTTAGGGCTTTATGATAGTGTGGATATCTAAGCTTTTCGAATTTATGCTCAATATTTTATTAATTTAGCAGTATTCAATCTCAACTTGACCCATACTTCCCTGATCCATATTTTTGGGCTGAATTCTGCTTGTTTTATGCAAGCTTAAGTTTTCTAATAAATTTTGTTGATTACTGCTATGCTGCTGCTGCTTGGGTGTGGGTCTGTTAGGTTTATTGTTTTCTTAGATCTTTGTTAAAGAATATAAAGTTGGGGATGCCAGCATTTATTGCTCAATGTGTGCTCTTTTTTGCAAGTGTTGACCTTTTATTGTGTCTTCTGTCATCCTTCAGTGTGTGATTATTTGTTTTCCACAGGCCTCAAGTATCCGGAGCAATGACTGGCCCCTCATTGGGAGATGCTGCACACAGGCTGCTTAAGAATAGTTTGAACATAAAATCCAGTGATAGGTATTCCGGGGCTGTGGAACATAACCACAGATTTTCAGGAACTCCTGTTATTAATGGGCCAAAGGCTGTTGGAACATCTGCTAATGGAAGTGGCCTATATGAGCAATTTTCTTATAGAAATGCACTTGGCAACCCAGGACATCATCAGGCTAGACCCCTTAGACCAGCTGTAAACGGTAGATTTTACGAGGAGCAGGTTTACTCCAACGGTCAGTATAATCACCGGGTGATGATGGGAGAACAAGGATATGGTCCTTCTCCCGATGAGCTACGAGGCCATAGACCTAGTTTTAGTTCACAATATAGATATCCACCACAAGAGCAGTATCACAACATAAGGAATGGAATGTCTTCTCTAACAATTGAAGGTGGTGTTCGCCCTAGGCCAAATACTGGATTTTCTCCTAGGGTTGCTGTTTCAGGCCAGTTTTTTAACCCACAACTGCAAGGGCAGAGCTTTGGCCCAATGCCACCACCACCCTCCAATTGGATTGGCAAACAAGCAGCTGGAAATAGCAAACCTTACTTTAAGCAACAAGAACAAGTGAAAAAGGTTTATCTGGTCAAAAGCCGACCAACCCTGAATCCTTCTGACGTGACAGGATCCAGCAATGATGCTGCATAAAGTTGGACCACAGAGCATAACCTCCAATATTCAGAGTCAACTAGTATGCTGAAGCTATGCTGGTGAGTGTTGATGTTGTTGTTAGTTAGTCTGAGCAGCGGGGAATCCGGGGATGCCTGTGTATTTGGGTCCCCATGTATCTAATGGCAGCGGATATTAAATTGTGCATGAGTAGGGTAGGACAGTCTGCACCTTCTCACCCACTAGACATATTAACCTGCTGTGGATGAGGGCAGGACATGCTTGCCAGTTGTGAAGGTCTCCTTAAAAAGTTGAAGAGTGTATCTTCAATACTATTAACTACTAGTTGTTAGCAACAAACATGCTTAGGCTCATCATCTCTATGTACAATTCCTTTCACATAGATTTGGTGGGTTTTTTATTGTGATGTTACGTATTAATAAGACATCAAGGCAATAACTTGAAAAAGAAGCAGAAGAAATATTGTTTGCGGATTAACAATCTGCCTGGCTGCGCCTAATTCTGATCTTTGCTGGAACATATGAAATAAGATGCTTACTGCTAGGCTAGTCGGTGAATGATCATGTTTTTTTCTTATTCGAGGAGATAATTATGTTTTGTTTCGTTGGTGCTTTGTAGTGAGAAATATCAAAATTATGAACCAGACTTTGTTGGTGGTAAGATTTTTTGTTTTTGTTTTGAAAATAGTAAGATTATGTTTTGTTTGCTGGTGCTTATGTTTCATTAGACTATGAACAATGTTGTAAGATCCTATTAGAGCATGTTTGGTACTTGGTTGTAGGCTTGTTGCGTTAAAGTTTTCTTAATACCTCTTCATACGAGCTTTGCTTGATTTTAGGTAATGCTTCGTTAACCAACTATTAGCTTTATGTCTCAGCAGCGAATTCCTACATATGTCAATGTACATTATATCTTGCAATTCTGCTGGCCAGGTTTCAGCTCTTCAGGTGTAGAATTATTTCAAGCATGATCTAGGTGATTTAGTTTGGATATCGGTTATGAGCATATGATGCTTTTTAAAAACCTGGAAAATTAGAGAACTCAGTCAATGATGAAATGAAGACAAAGTCTTGGTTAGGACGGTCCTAATTAGGACGGGAGGGTACATAAGACTTTTTGTCAGTTTTAGGAGCAAAATATTCTTTGGGTTCGTTTCATAAAAGGCGCAGGGACTAGTTTGCAAATTGAGTTTCTTTCTCTCTATCTCTCACCGGCTGCAACTCCGGCGAGGAGTTTTCGTCGGAAGCTCTTCAAAATCATATTCAAACTCCAACGCCAAACTGTCTGTTATCACGGATTTGATGCCGATAACTCTTCGATTTGAAAATTTTCGATCGGAGAAAATAGGTCATACATTTGGAGAAATTTTCGGCCAACTTTATTACTTTGCCGATGACATAATACAGTTCTGTTATTTTTGACGGTTTTTGTAACTTTCCCGACCTACATCTGCCCTTTGATAATTAATAATTCGATGATTTGATAATTCATTTGTATAAATTGATGATTATAAAATATAAGTTGATTTAAATTCGATGATTGATGAAAATTATTTGATGATTAATAAAAATAAGTTGATATTTTCAAAATAAGGTAAGGATTACAATGTTAATGATTTAATAATATGAGTTGAAGTTAAAGAGTTATAATTTAATAATATCAGTTATACCTTAATAATTAAAAATTAATTTTTAGATTTGATGTTTAGATGTCTCAGTTGATGAATTACCATCGAACGACTTGATGTTTTAAAATATGACTATTTATAAATCTATCTTGATGATTTAAATATTGATGATTTATAATTATGATTTGATGATATAATTTTTGATGATTTATGATTTTGATTTGATGATATATAAATATGACTTGATATTTTAAATTCTTTGATGAATTTATAAATAGGGATGCTATAGGGGTGGGGTGGTGTGATCAGGAACAGGTTCTGAATCATAGTACTACCCTGATCCTCCTCAATCGGCGCTGCACTGAAACTCCGACGTCGGGAATTGCAGATTGGGAAGAAAAGATGCAATTTTGCAGATAATTTCATTTTAGTCCCTGAATTTTAGCCTAATATTAACATTGCGCCAAATCCTAAATAATTACAAATTGAGCCCAACATTTTGAATACTCCTATTTTATGTATTTATTGGACTCCTTTTACCTCTCCGTCCTAATTAGGACCGTCTCGCCGGAGACGCTCTCTTGGTACTTGTTGTAGGCTTGTTGCGTTAAAGTTTTCTTAATACCTCTTCATACGAGCTTTGTTTTTGTGTTTTTTTTTTTGAAAAATGTAATAATTTCATTCAACTTCAGGGTTCTGGAAATCGTCCAGAAACGAATGACATGAAACTCGGAGTGAATCCCAAGTATCATACATCAGGGGGTTCGACTTAGCATAGTTAGCTAGATAAAATTCTGGCTACATGGAACCCAAAAGGGCCCTAACCAAGTACTATTCTCCAGCAAACTCCGTATCCACAAAACCGTCTCCCTACAGTTGTTCGAGCAATCTATCTCCTGATTCACCATCTGAACAACCTGGAATGCATCCCCCATACGAGCTTTGCTTGATTTTAGGTAATGTTTGGTTAACCAACTATTAGTTTTTATCTCTCAGCAGCGAATTCCTACATATGTCAATGTACATATTATATCTTGCAATTCTGCTGGCCAGGTTTCAGCTCTTCAGGTGTAGAATTATTTCAAAGCATGATCTAGGTGATTTAGTTTGGATATCGGTTATGAACATATGATGTTTTTTAAAAATCTGGAAGATTGGAGAACTCAGTCAATGATGAAATGAAGCCATTAAACCAGATTTTTACTTCTTAACCTATAGTAAATGTAACCATAACTGAAATGAACTACTAAAATACTCAGCTCTCTTCGAATTTTCTGGCCGTAGCAAATGAAACTTGCAATTTCCACTATGTGGTTTTAATTTTATTTTTAAAAAAACTTTGCAAATTGTAAAACACTAGGAATCTAGGATGCATTCCATTTCAGCACATTCTATTTTGAAGTAGTGGTTTGCTTACTTCAGTTACATTTCACACTAGGATGCATTCCATTCTAAAATACACAGATTATCTGTGTCCGGACTGATGTACAATTGCGAATATGCAACAAACAGTAAACTGCATTTCACGTTTCCGGCAGTTTAATCCGAGAGTATTAATTTTCAATCAGGGATGCCAAAGAAGAGGAAAGGAAAAAAATCCCTACATGAGAAAACAACATTACTCCGAGTTAAGGCTAATTTCTTACTAAACAAACTAAGTGGAAATTAATATTTTCTGATATGAATGAATCATATTGAATTTTTCACAGAATTGAAGTAAACTTAGCTAGCATCTGTATAGACAAGCTTTGGAACTACTCTTTTCAGTATCCACATTAGCATTTGTATAACATGATTCAAAGCGATGCTACATTTGCAAACAGATTTTGCCTCTCTTCTCTTTTATCCACATTGCACTTAAACAAAAGATTCACACAAACTTATTTCTTTGAACATAAACGGAAATCATTGAAGAAAATAGCCAGACAAGAAGAACAAGAATCCCAGCCCCAACCCACCATATATAAGCAGGCCCTTCTGGCCCGAGGTAAGCGTGTTGGCGCCGAGCCCGAACTGCTGATTCTCTGCAAAACCAGCGATCTCCACTCTCTTGCTCACGAAGAAGTTCTGTGAAGCTCCGCAGGTGGGGCACCGCCAGTCGTCCGGCAGCTTATCGAAAGGCAGCCCGGGCGGGATGGGATACGAAGGATCCCCGGAGGACTCGTTGTAATTGAACCCGCAGGACCGGCATTCGTGAACGCCGGTGTTCAGGACGGCGAATTTCTCCTCCGGCCTTCTCTTCGGAGCCCCGTCCTCGGCAGCTGCTGCTTCGAATGCGCCGTTGGCGGAGGCCTCTTCCGTGGGCTTATCCTCCTTGGAAACATCGATGGATTTTGGTGGGGAGAAATGGGGTCTTGAGATGGAGAGGGATTTGGAGATGGTGGGAAGGGATTTGAGGAGCCTGGGATGGGATGATGATGATGATGATGATGGTTGAGTGAGTGGGGAGGTTGGGAGGTTAAATGTGAAGGAAGGTCTTGCTGTTGCTGATGCCATTTTTGTTTGATAGGTGGATTTTGATGATTCTCAGAGATTTTGCTGGCATTTGCAGTTGTGTGTGTGGAGGAGGCCATCACCATGTAAATACTATGGGGAGAATATGCCCCCTTTTAAATTGGAATTGGATAATGTTTTTATTTTATTTTAAAAGAGAGGTTTAAATGGCGTGTTTCTTCAAACACTCAAAATTCAGATTTAACCAAATCCAATTAGCGAGAATTTCTTGTGCTTTTGCACCATAACCAGTTTCTGCACCATCTTTAGCTTAGCCCAGTAAGAATTATCGGCAAGCTTTTCACTGGATCAGGATTCACCCTCCAGAAGGCATTCACAGTTTTTATTCTGTTGCTTTTTCACTGTTTTATTTTCAGAAGATGGGTAGTATGGGGATTTCAAATCTGCTTTACTTTCTCCACCGAATCTTTCACTTCGGTCTGTTGCGAGTACAATTTTATTATGTTTTTACAAGTTCACTAAAGTGTACTAAAATAACCATTTTTTAGTGCTCGAATGAAATAGCTGGTTCATTCTCAATTTTAGCAAAAATATCATTCCAATTTGTATATCGTTCAACCATTCACCTCTCATTCTATTACGTAGATTGGTCTTGATTTCTTTCATGACAGGAAAATCCGTTCAACTAAAAAGCAATTGTAAGATAGCTGATTTTCACGAGCCTTCAACAACCACCGTAAACCAATTGTTAAGTTAAAACCGCCTAAAATGGCGTCTATTGATGGTTTGACTTCTGGTCAAATATAGTTTGACTATCTCATTTTGCTATATACGGTTACGTACGTTGTTCTCTGGTTGCGTTTTTTGATTTTGTTTCCAAAGGTGCATTCATTTTGGGATATACTGATATACTTGTCACTTGAGCTGGACCCTCTTCATGCAGGCGTAGGCCTGCATTTTAAGTTTTGTTTTTGCCTTATTCTTAGCTACTTCAAAGTATGGCATTTGTCATTTAATTAATTATAGAGAAGAACTCAAGAAGATGTATACAGAAATGCAGATACTAGACTGTCAGAGTCTTACATTTGTATAGATGACATGAAATATGCTTTTACACAGAAATGAATATGGTGAATTAAAAACTAGAAAATTAAGTTCAGTGGCTGGAAATGTAGCCTTATAAATAAAGATCGGCACAGATGCTTTACATCTAAGTTGAAACCAAGCTATTTCTACTTTGCAATCCAGAGCTAGTGAAGTACCTGAGGCCAATAATGGATCCGGCTCGCGCATTCGGGAAGCCGTGGAGGCATCATGCAGTCCCGGATTATGAAGTTGACTATGGCTGGCCGATCATTGGTGCAGCTCCTTACTGGAATCTTGTTAACTTGATGATCAGTACAAGTTGTGGACATGACATTGAGGCCATCCTTGAAGTTGAAGAAGGTGAATTCAGCAACATGTTGGATGTTCAATTGTAAGGATTTCTAACTGGTGAACTTGAGAAAATGGCATACGATTTAGTCAGGCATTAGAAGGCATTTACATTTGTTCTTTATTTCCATCATGGAGAAGATCTTCTGTACTTGATACCAGTCTCAAGACATATGTTGATATTCTCATTTTTTAAACCCGACATTTTACATATATATATATTAAGCATATGCTTCTGATCTTCTCACTTTTATGTACGATCTTCTTACTCTCAAGACTGATATTTTACATATTAAGCATGACCATTCAGTGAGACCAGATTCCAGTCTCAATAATTGAGAATTTTTATTTATCATGAGTCACAAAAAGGAAATATTGCACAAAAGAAAATTGTATGATAATGGCCTAAAATCATGTTGAAGTCTTTTTTTGACCCTTTGACTAGCTATAGCTCGGAATGGGCACATCTTTTTGGACCAAGCCATGCATTAGTCCCGAAATTCAGATAAAGTTGAATTATTTGGCTGCATTCAATTCAAAACTGCTTACCTTCCCCTTATCATTAGAAGCCAAACCAATCTTCATATATTTACAATTTTACATATTCTGAGTGGCTCACCAAAAAGCTCAGAAACGTTAACAATGGTGGCCAATATGGAAATAACATCAACAGAGATGATAAAACCGTCATCTCCAACACCAAATCTCCTTCGAAGCTTTAAACTCTCGTTCCTAGACCAGCTTGCACCACCAATACACACCACTCTGATCTTCTTCTACCAACTTCCCACTCCAAACCGCATCCAGATCCTTCAGTCAGTAAAAGAATCTGTCAAATGTGCATACTCGATTTTATCCTCTGTCTGGGAGACTCTGCACGCAAAACTACACAGTCGATTGCGACAATTCGGGAGCTTTGTTCGTCGAGGCCAAAGTTCATGCCAATCTAATGGAGGTCATCAAAGATCCTTCCATGGATGAGCTCAAACAGTTTCTTCCTCTTGGCACAACAAGTCAACAACCAAAGATGTCAAAACTCTGTTACTAGCCGTACAAATCAACGTCTTCGATTGCGGAGGAATAGCAGTTGCTGTTCAAATGTCTCACAGCATAGCTGATGGAGCATCCATGGTCAATTTCATGAACACCTGTGCCGAGGACCGAGGTGATCATGATCAAAAACTGTCACCCGAACCCGAACCCGAATCATTCAATCTCGTGGATTTATTCCCTCCGAGAGACTTATCCATCTTTAAACCATAGATGGCTAACATAGAAAACATCGTCACCAAACGAGTCGTGTTCGACAAGGAAACGTTGGCAAAGCTAAAGCGTGCAGAAACCTCCACCCGGGTGGAGGCGGTTACTGCATTTTTTCTGGCGGCGGTTCATAGACATGGCCAGGGCTAAAGGTTCTAAGAAACAGATCGGCGCGACACATGCAGTGAACCTGAGGCCTAGAATGTGTCCGCCTCTTCACAGTCAAACCTTCGGCAATGCATACCGGCATTGTATGGCAGTTGCATGTGATCGCGACGATCTGGCCGGCGAGTTGAGGAACGCGATAAGGAAGACAGATGGAGATTATGTTAAGGGAATTCAGAATGGAGACGAGTTGCTGAAATCTCTGAACTGCGAAGTGGAGCTCGTGTCGAGCGGAGAGGTTGAACTGTGCTTTTTCAGCAGCTGGTGGAGCTTTCCGGTTTACGGTTGGGGAAGGCCTGTTTGGGTGAGCATACCATGTCTCCTTACAAAAACCTTGTGATATTCATGGCTACCAGATCAGGAGATGGCATGGAAGCATGGGTTAACCTGCCTCAAGAAGATGAAGATGAGGATTTCGCCATTAGCTTCTGATGAAGCTGAAGGAAATGCAAATGATGATTCAGTCATACTCATACTACATTTCACGGTTTCCTTTTTTGTTACAGATGGTAATTAGAAATGGAAAATTATATGGTGTTTCGACAAATGAAAACTATAAAATGAATAGCACGGTATCATGTGCATTTAATTTGCACGTCTAGGTAAATTAAAAGTTTTTACAGTCTCCCACATAATTTATACAATAGAAAATGTTTTATATCAAAAAGAGTGTTTTTATTTTTATTAACTAAATAAATGTGACCATTTAATGTTTATTATAAACAAGATACTGTATGTCTTTTCAATATGTATATATCTATTTGCATGTAAGTTTTCTCACAAATTATGAAAGGGTAAATAAAAGTAAAAATATTGCATGGAATAATGCGATCACCCATGATGCTCTAGCCTAATCACACTTATTTGCAACGGTTTTTCTAACGAGTGCCCTAGGGCACTCGTTAACGTGAGTCAGATTCCATCGGTAAGTGTATTTTACTCTTGTTAATTGTGTTATCGTAATTACACCACCCAATTGAATGGTTGTCCGTGCCAACGGCAATAAATTGTATTTTACTTGGTAAAGGTATGTCGCATCATAATTACTCGGCGCGTATGCTTTTCTACTGGTTTATTTAAACAACATAGATTATTTCATATGGCTTATTTTATTCTTTAAAATTTACTTATAAAAATATTATTATTCAACTTCAACACCAAGTATACTCGAATTTGGATAACTAAAATTTTCAATGTATTTATTAAACAATAAATTTTCTTTAAAATTTTTTGATTAAATATTATTTTTGTCTTTTGTAATATATCAAGGGGTTTGCTACATGCAGGACCATTTTTCTCATGCAGGACCAGTTTTTTACCAAAATGCCCCTTTTATTGTGAAGGCAAAAAAACTACTCAAAATGCAAGGGCACACTTGGGGTATTATGGTAAAAAATCGGTCATGCATGAGAAAATCGGTCCTGCATATAGCAATTGGGTATATCAATGATTCAATAATATTCCACATGACATTTATTTTTTCATCACTAATTCATGAAATTAAATATTATTATTTAATGTATATCCATGTAAAAAATTATTTCTAGAATTTTCTAGAATTTTCTAATATTTAAATTTATAAAATATTATTGACTTCATAACAATTAGAATATTATACCAATTATAAAAAAAAATTACATTCCAATTTTGAGTGGTTAAATCACGTTTTTGATTTAGGTACATTAGCTATTTTTATTTTCAATAAATAATCATCAATCATGTGACCAAAAATATAATTTTATCACCAGTAACACAGACAACCACGTACTTAAATGATGTAATTAAGATTACCACACGTAACCCAAAAGTAAATACAGACAACGAAGCATTTTTATGAGGTAATTATTATCAACACAATTAACAAGAGTAAAACTACACTTATCGATGGAATCTAACTTACGTTTAACGAGTGCCCTAGGGCACTCGTTAGAAAAACCGTATTTGCAAAATGCAAATGATACTTTCTATTAAGGTCCTACAATTTAGGAAGCGCTCACTAAATACTAATCATGATCATGAGAAATGTTTGGGACCGCGAGAATCATATTCGGAGGATCGAAAGTAGTTGCGCTAGAGGGACTCAAAAATAGATGGGTATATAGGTGGAAAGTTTGAAGCATAAACAACTTTCGAAAGTAAGAAAAAAATCGTTATTTATTTTATTTTTTTGAAGAGAAGAAAAAAAAAAAAAATCGTTATTATTGCATTATTTGTAAGTTATGTCATACTTCTAACCTTAGTAAATGGAAATAAATTCCTTTATAATCTTTTGGTATATATAATTTATAAATTTTCATGTAATCCTTACAAAAATTGCACGCACTTTAAAATTCTAAATGTTTAAATATTTATTTTGTTTTATGCCCCCAAATTCATATGAACGGTCCTTAGATAACTATATCATTGAACTAGACAAATAGCCTACTCCTTCCGTCCCATATTTATGTGTCCAATTGCTTTTGACACAATTTTTAAGAAAGCTGATGTGGCACTGATGTGTATGGTATATAGTTGGTGAAGTATGTGAGTGAAAGTTAATAGTTTATATTATAATTTTTTGTTAAAAAATAAAATGGGTAAATCTCTTTGGGACAGACCAAAAGGATATTGGATACATCTATTTGGATCGAAGTACATGTTATTAGACAAATAACCATATAATTTTGTTTTCAAACATGAAAGAGTGAAATTGAACATATGTTGGTGGCAAAAATAACCCAAAGGCATCGAAGTACATGTTATTAGACAAATAACCATATAATTTTGTTTTCAAACATGAAAGAGTGAAGTTGAACATATGTTGGTGGCAAAAATAACCCCGCCTTTGGGTTATTTGTTTTCCCGCCAAAAATAGCATCCCAATGAAAATTTTGATAACTTGAGGCACCAAATGCTGAAAGTCTTGATAGTGCATAGGTATACAGTAATCGGTAACTTGACAGCCCTATTTTAACAGCTATCCGGTAGAGTCGGCTACATTGTCAGAATGTGATTACTGATTACCACTCCGTCCTAGTTGAAGTTGCAGAGAGAGAATATATCACAAATATTAAGGAAGGTAAGATGGGTGGATGAGAATTGATTTAAGAAGTAAGTGGAAGAAATGAGTGGTGGAGATTGAAAGAAATAAACCATAAAAGGAAAGTGTGAACCTTTCTGGTGGGATAAACTAATAAGAAAAGTGTCCAGCTTCTGTTGGGACGGAGGGAGTGCTAATGTACTTCTCCTTTCCTAATAATCCATTTCTTTTCTTCTCAGTATCTTCGGCAATCGTATGAAGCAAGATGCCTTACCTAATATCCTTTAAAATAAAATAAAATTAAAATCACCTATGAAAGGTGAAGGGATTTTCATTAGCTTCCCCAAGCCTTTAGGAATAAACCAAAAAATAAAAAGTTAAGCTCAAAGCTCAGTTTTACAACATATTTAAACTAAATGAAAACTATAAACATGAGTTTTGAGGCTCATAAAACTAGTTACAACCTCTATAGGAGAGTTGAAAGTGATCATAAGTCCCTATCCCTAGACCATACAAACCCCAAGCATTTCTGTGAAAACAAAACAAATCGAATAACAACTTTGCTTAGAGTAATAAGTCTTCAGGTGGGAAGAACACTCAGAAAAGAGGCTGTATATGAACTACAAAAGATCTGCATCTTGGTGCTTTGGTGGGGTAAAATGGTTGCAGCTAAAAAGCATCCTACATTCTTCAGTCCTTTTGGCATGTTGAGTTGATCTGGAACTTCCTTCATCATAGATACATGCATTGGGATAAAAGAGGCAGTATGAGTAGCATCCATTCATGAGAAAGTTCTGAGACTAGGTATCTGATCTTTGTGCATCAGCAATAAGGCATTGGCCTCAACTGGAAATGAATCAAAATTGATAGTGGAGCATAGTTTGTGTTGGGAAGCAAATTTTGCAAGAAAATCTGCAACTGTGTTCCCTTGTCTAAAGATATGTTGCAGTGTGAAGTGCTGTAATTGGACTTTAATGCTATCAGCTAAATTGAAGAGCTTCCAATAGGCAGTTATAGGGTTTAGAATCATAGAAATATCAATGAGGCAATCAGATTTTATAATACATTTGAGAAGTCCCAAGTTATGACCATGTAATATGTCAAACTTGATGGCTTTTATCTCTGCCTCAAGAGGAGAGAAAGCTTCAGTGAACACATATTCAGCAGATATGAAATGGCCCTGAAAATCCCTACAGATGATACCAATTCATGCCCTAGTGGATGAGCTAGACCAGGAGGCATCACCATTTATTTTACAACCATCAGGGGGTTTACACCATTTAATAGCAACAATCTTTGGTCTTGGTGTTTTAGTTGAGGCAGGGAACAGTCCCCTCTCAACTAGTTCTTTATCAAAAGCAGATGTTACAGAGATATGATTGGCATAGAGAACATTATATACCATCTCTTTAACTTCTTTGATAATTAATGCTTTGGCAGGGGGCTTGTTATCATAAAGCTTGCTATTTCTAGATTTCCAAATATTCCAGCAAGTTAAGCAAACCACCATTTGAATGAGTTGGGAATGAAGGGAAGAGTGACCTACATAGCTAAGGTAATAAGACAGTCTATTCCAACAAGTAGAAAAGTTACAGTCAATGACCTCAACATATTCAAGGACTTCCTTCCATATACTCAGAGAAAAAGGGCATTCATTTATAAAATGTTCAATGGAATCCGAATTCTCACAAAAACAGCATTTTGAAACTAGGTTAAAACCCATGTGAGTGAGGATGTCATCAAAAGGAAGAAGGGAATTCATAAGCCTCCACATGAAAATGAAGGTTTTCTTTTGAATTTTTTTCTCCCAGATTTTAGCTAGAGACACAGAGTTACCTGATTGTTGAACCCGAGCTTTATATGCAGACTTGAAGGAGAATCTCCCAGACAATTCATGTTTCCATATGAGCCTATCATCTCTGTGATGAAAAATTTCAGAATCCTATAGAAAAACTCTCAAGTCAGAATTGAGAAAATGTGAGATAGATGGCATGAAAAATGATTTTTCCTGTATGAAGCTGGCCACTGTTGAGTTTAGAGGAATTGAAGTTATTTCTGGATCATAGATATCACTAATGGAACCAAAATTGGTCCAGTTAGATGTCCAGAAATGACAATGTCCTTTTCCATGAATAACTCTTGAATTTCCCTCTGCAAAATGGTTGACCTGGCATATTCTCTTCCAAGTAGGAGAATTTCTAGCAGAGGGGGGGAGTGCTGTTATAAACCAGTTTGGTATTTCCACCAAAGCTTGACAGAGCAGGCAATGATAATGGCAGAAATATTTCTGCATCAAGACCATTCTGTTGAGTTGGAGTGCATAATTTACTCCACTTTCTCCAGGTTTTTTTGTCTTTAAGCTCAGTTATACCCCAGAAGAACTTAGAAAATCTCTTTTCTATCAGTTTAATAATGAAGGAGGTGGGAACCATGACTGTCCAAATGTGTTGTGGAAGAGAGTACAAAACAGACTGGATAAGTGTAAGTTTGCCACCATTAGACAACCACACATTTTTCCAGTTATGTAGCCTCTTATCTATCATTTCTAACACAGGCTGAAATTGAATGTTAAGGGTTTTCCAGTAAAAATAGGGCATCCTAGATACTTGAATGGAAAACACCCTTTTTTCATTCGCATAATAGCTTTGATCTGATATACTTTATAAAGAGTTGCATGCCTGCTCACAAAAGAAATCACTTTTATCAAAATTAATTTTTTGACCAGTGACTTCTTCAAATTTAATCAAAAAAACTTTTAAAATGACAAGGCTTTGCTCGCGGGCTTTGAAAAATACCACTGTATCATCATCATATGAAAGGTGAGATACTGGTGGTATATTTCCTGGGACATCATAGTATTGCAGCTTGCTAGTTCTGAATACAAAAACCAGACTTCTTGTAAAAGACTCAGAGAACAAATTGAACAGAAATGGAGAGAGGGGATCCCCTTGTTTAATGCCTCTAGTAGACTTGAAAAAACCTACAGGACTACCATTTATACGAGCTGAGAACCAAGCTTGAGAAAGG
This sequence comes from Cruciata laevipes, assembly GCA_963678965.1. Classification (NCBI taxonomy): domain Eukaryota; kingdom Viridiplantae; phylum Streptophyta; class Magnoliopsida; order Gentianales; family Rubiaceae; genus Cruciata; species Cruciata laevipes. The sequence continues at coordinate 19,083,362 of OY787634.1, read as the reverse complement.
TTCCTCATTATGCATCTAACGAATCTACCATGAAAGCCAAATTTGAGTAGAATGCTATTGAGGAAAGGCCAACTGACTCTATCAAAGGCTTTCATTAGATCAAGTTTGAGAAAACAGTTGGGAGTCCTATCCTTTCTATTTAGATGCCTAACCATTTCTTTGAGGTATAATACATTATTAGAAATGTCCCTATCTTGCATAAATGCAGTCTGATTGGGAGAGATTAGGTCAGGCATAAATGGCTTAATTCTTTCCATCAGTATCTTTGAATTTTTTTATTAAGCACATTAGAGAGGCTTATAGGTCTAAAATCACTAAAAGATACAGGAGTATCTTTTTAGGAATCAGTGTGATCCATGTGCTACCTATACCTCTGGCATATCAGAACCAGCCATAAAATCATTGCATGCATTTAACAGATCATTTGAAATAGTATCCCAAGTTTTAATGAAATTTTTTGCAGTGTAACCATCAGGACCTGGAGTACTGTTTTTATTTAAATTTAAAACAACACTCTTCAACTCATATTTTTCAACTGGTTTAAGCAGCTGCAAATATTGTTCAGAAATGATAACAGTTGGGATTTGACTCAGAAAGTGTGAGTAAAAAAAAGCATGTTCAGGATCATGAGAAGAAGACAGAAGATTTTGGTAAAAGGAAGTGGCCTCTACTTCTATATCCTGTGGTACATCTAACCAGACACCTGAGGATGATTGAATTTTTGTGATAGCCAATCTACTCTTTTTTTCCTTAACAATGTTATGAAAAAAACTGAGTGTTGTCATCACCCTCTTTCAACCATTTAACTTTGGCCTTAGATTTCCAGAAATGTTTTTGTTCTTTTAGAGCTCTCAGTAGTTGTGCTTTACATTTTTTGAATTCAATGAGATCAGATTCAGCCCGACTAGTTTCATATTGTATTTCCTGGACTCTAAGGTTTTCCTCAGCTACTTTGACATTATCATGTATGTTACCAAAACCAGTCCTATTCCATAGTTTCAGAAACTTTTTCAACCTTTGTAGTTTGAGGAAGAAAGATAACATACCTTGTCCGTGTGATTCACCATTTACCTGAATTGGAAGCTTCCAATTATCATCAATGAGGGGGAGAAGCTCAGCCATTTTCAGCCATGTATTTAAAAATCTGAAAGGCCTTGGCTTTGAGAGAATGCTACTTCCTATTAATAAAAACATGGGACAGTGGTCAGATGAGTCTTTATTAAAAATATGGATGGATGAAGATGGAAAATTAGATTTCCAACTACTAAAGTATGGCCCTCTGTCTAATCTACGAATAGTTGGATTTATAATTCTTCCATTAATCCATGTGAAAGTATTTCCAGGTGTATTGATGTGTTCTAAAGCCATACTGTCAATGAACTTACTGAAATCTTTAATGCTACCTGTGTTAGGAGAAAAGGATCCCTTATATTCATTTAAATATTTTATAGCATTAAAATCCCCAATATACAATGAGTTTGTAGTTGGGAGATTTTTAAGATCCTTCCACATCTATTTTCTACCATTCATACTCCTAAGACCATAAATGAAATATGCATTCATTGGACAGTTTAGCTTATGACTCTGTATGTGTACATAAAGGAATTGCTTATGGTCAAGAAGGAGATCAACAGTCAAGTGATCTTTCCAGAAAAGCCATATTTGACCATTGGCAGCATGAAGGAAATTTGAAAAGTGAAGAAGTTTCATGTAAGATTCACATTCAATTTTTTTGTGTTGAGGTTCAATGAGGCATACTAATTCAAACCTATGTTCAAGTATCATTCTTTCTAGTCTCAACATAGAGGTATCCATTCCCCTAATATTCCAAACTAGAGTTTTAACTTGAGAGGTTGTACTATTCATACTTCACTAACTGTTTTGCTTTTTGAAAGTGAACCTGTCATTTTTTGTTTTAGTTGTGTAAAAAACGTGGTCACTTTTTCCGTAGCTTGTTGAGGGTCACTTACCTGAGCTGTGCTTACCTGAGCAGGTTGAGGGTGTTCTTCATCATCAGAGGCAGAGACATATGTGTCTGAGTGAGATGTAGTGTTGGGGATTGAAGAGTTGTTGTTCTCCACATCAGTTTCCAGGTCAGAATCTTTTTTAGTGAGGGGATCAAACATGTTTCTGCTAACTAGAGGGACAAGAAGCAATTGATCAGTAGTAATTTTATTTTCAGAGTTTTGGATTTCCATACCTGAGAAACTTGCTGAATCATCTTTAGCAAGCTTTGAGAAATCCCTTCTTTTCCTGGATCTTTTTGTGATGAAATATTCATTCTGCACCATGGGTTGTTCAGCATCCTGACTCTCCACAAGGAAAACTTCCTTTCCCATTTGAAGTGGTGTGTCATTAACTACTGATGTCAGGTGTTGCTGCTTGGTTGCTGAGGCAGAAGGAATATCTTGATGAAGGTTAGGGATATGCTCAGGGGCATTGGAGCTTGAAGGTGAAGAAGTATATAGGGAGGGATGGGTGGCAGGGTTGGTGGTGCATTTTTGGAAATATGAAGTGATGACAACTTGGGATGTTTTTCCGAGGACTGTCTTTTCTCTACTTGTTTCCATGTTGTCTGAGCAAGCTGTTTCCTATGGTTTTTTGGAGCCTAATTTTTCTGTTTATTGGCTCTAGGAGGGATATCCTTGTTCACAGCTAGGATAGCTCTATTAGCAGGGACTGTTTTCTTGATACTATCAACAATGATAGGATTATCTTTCTCAGAAACAGTCATTTTAACATTTGGATATGGATGTAAAACCTTACATTCATGAGGTGTATGTCCTAGCCTTTTACAAAGACACAGTAGGATGGGAGGTCCTCATATTCAATATCAAAAACATCATTATCACCAGACTGACCTAAAGTAATGGTTGGAGACATATTGGTTTGAAGGTCTACCTCTACACAAATTTTGAGCGCAGAAGGCCTGGTGACTGAGTTGTTGCATCCATCTTGATGAAGGTGCCAATATTGTTTCCGACATACCTAATTCCTGACTGATTCTAGTAGTAAACCGGTGGATTTCTAATGGTGACCCATACCGACACAATGGAAGAATCTTTCCTGGGAGAGAAGTCTGGTGTCCACTGCAGCACCCTCATCGAAAAACCACTGATATTCCAAAGTGTCTTCATCCAGCAGCGCTGGAAATCCTCCTTTGAGATGAAATTGAGTAGGATATGCCTGTGATCTAGAGCTCCGATTTGGTACTTTCCGCTGAATCCAACGGTTTTCATTGAGGCTTCAATTCGATCCATCGAAGGTCTCCCTCTTTCAAATTTACCAATTAAGGCGTTCTGGTAGGGGATGGACATCTCTTTGACATTCTCCGGCGAGAAAAGACAGGCAAGTTTGCCTTTGAATTCATTGATCGACGTGATGTTCGAAGTATTGGGCAAGGATGAGTATAGGGGATGTGGTCTGTTTTGAAGTGCGGCTAGGAAAGGTGTGGGAGGGTGTTCCTGTGGTGGTTGAATCGGAATGGCGGAGCAAAATTTACTATAATGGAGCCGTTTACGGGAAGTTTTTTGTCAGAAACCAGAGAGAGAAAGCTTGATTTTTGGCTAGAAAAACTTAGATAGAGGCCTTACCTAATATCCCATTTTCTTTCTTATTTTTCTTTTTTAAACCCAATATCCCATTCAAACCTTACTTAATTTTTTATAAATACTATCTAAATATAGATTAATTTTTTTAAATACCGACAAACACTAACTATGCTTTACTAATCAAACAATGAATTTTTAAAGATCAAATGTCAAAGACAATATATACCTGAATTTTTGTATACTAACAACGATTGATCAAATATCAAATTTTATCTGACTCTCTATGAAAGCTAATTATATACAACTTGAATAATCAAATATAAAAACATTATTTGACTAGTTATAAACACTAACTAAATTCAACTTTACTAGTACTAATTGGATGTTAGGCCAATCAAACATAGTTTGACCATGGTCTTTCCGATTTTATTTTTTAATGTCGGATCCCCAAAAACGGCAGTACATGTATTTGAACCTGGGCCTCCCCCAAGAACCTCTAAACTTTAAATACGACACCATTAAAAGTCTTTTTAAATTTAAGTGAAGTATATATAAGGGGTGTTTGGTGATTAACTGATAGCTGTTAGCTGTTAGCTGATTGTATTAGTTGATTGTATTAGCTGATTTGACTAGCTGTTTATACTAACTGATTGTATAAAAGTGTTTGGTAAAATTAGCTGATATTTAATAGCTGTTTGTTTAATAAACAAGGTAAAATGACATTTAAGGGTCTACTTATAGTTTATTTATAAGTAATCATTTTATAAATAGATATATTAATATCTATATAATTTCAAATTACTATAAAATATTATACTATGTGAATTATAAAAGGTAGATATTAATAATTGAGTAATTCTTCTGTGAGGCCAGGCCAAATAATAAAAATTTCATTAGTGTCACCTCATTAGACTCACTACCACATCATCAAACCTCGACGCAACCTTATCAAATCTCGATGTCAGTTCATCAAACATGTCACCTCATCAAAACATTTGTGTCATTTCATCAAATCTCATCAAAAAAAGAGTTTAATTGGTCTTGCCTCTTGGGTGAGGCTGTCTCACCCAAGAATTGGTCTTAATAATTTTCAAGTACATGAATATATATATATATATATATATATATATATATATATTAAACCAGCAGTGCTGAAGGGATATTTATTTGGCTCCCTAGACCATATCTCTCAAAGTCTTAAAACTTAATACAAATTGTCCAAGAAAAACCCCAACCAAGTGGGATGAAAAAACTTGAGGTTCAAGAAAAACCCCAACTAATTGGGATGAAAAAACTTGGGAAGTTCTAAACTTTATGAGAAGATTTTAGTTAGCAATCCTTAATCTATATCGTCTCAGCTGATCCAGTTTAGTGATCGACCAGTTTCCCAGTCGAGAGCACACTTTTGCCACAGCGAGGATATCACTACAAGGAGCAAGTCTGTGAATATCAAGATGAACTTGAGTAAACACAAATTAGCCACTTGAGTGTGATTAAGGTTTGCCAACTTGTGAGATAAACTTGGGTAAAAACAAATGTTTTCACAGCTGCAGTCTTCAAAAGTTTGCAGGAGATAGCCTTGTGGTTATCACGCTGTAGCATCCTTTTCTACCCTTTGTGCTGTAACTATAGTGCGTCTCACTTTGCTTGTGCATCACATTGTACACCTGCTCAAAAGTTTGCAGGAGATAGCTGGATGTTTTCATATCATTTTTCCACAAGGTCAAAAGACCTTGTGGTTATCCTGCTGTGTAATAATTGTGAAATCAGTACCTTAATGAGATACGAGATGTATATAGAAGAAAAGATAGTGAAAAAAGAAAGTGTACACCTGTTCAAATGTAACATCCTTCAACATCCTTTTCTGCCTTTTGTGTTGTAACCATAGTGCATCTCCCTTTGCTTTTCTCCTTGTTAATCCTGTCATGTAAATACAAAAGAGTGCAGTGCCCATTCTCACATAATTCAATGATTTCTAACATATGTGAATTCTATACTATCCAGTTGGACTAAACCTCTAATTTAAGAAGGAAGTGAATCATGCACAAAGTTGCTAGATGATTTATTAGTACTTGCAATCTTAGCTAGAGCATCAGCAACTGAATTTCCTTCTCTAAATATATGGGAAAAAGAAACAGTGAACTCACCAGACAAACTCCAGATGTTTCTGATTAGATCGTTGAATCTCCAAGGAATTTTAAACTCCCTTCTCACCATTTTCAGCAGTACCTGAGAATCCACTTCACAGTGGATATTTTCATAGCCATTGACATAAGCTGTTTCCAAACCAATGGCTAGGGCATGGATTTCAGCTTCCAAGCTATCCATCGGACCAAGGTATCTTGATTTAGCAACAAGAACTTTTCCTTCATGATCCCTAATTACAATACCAGCCCCAGCTGACCCATCTTTTAAAGAGGATCCATCTGTGTTAACTTTAACACTTTGGTTCTGAGGAAGTTTCCAAATTACAGTTGTATTTTGGATTACCTTGTATATTGTGGAAACTGGAACCAGGGAAAGTAAGTTGGGGCTAAGGTGAACAATATCTGATTGTTTCCATTTGTATTTATGGATTTTCAGTATGGTTTTGATCGTCCCGAAAATGTTGGTTGCAATATTCAACCAGTAAGCTATCTTAGTGTCATAGAGCCATGCATTTCTAACACACCAGATATACCAACAAGTGATAGTGGGGATCAATCTTATTGCTTGAGCTTGGGTTTTATTTTTAATGTCAACATTCCAGTAATAGTAGAATCTGTCCCATAAGTTCACGAAGTTGACATTTCCAATATCAAACCATTGATTAATATAGGTCCATATGATTAAAAACTTTTCACAATCATTGAAACAATGGTGTATGTCCTCACTGTTTTTCATACAAAATGGACAAACAGAGGGTAAATGGAAGTTGAAATCTTCCAGAACATCACACATTGGCACAAGTCTGTTTAAAAGTCTCCATGCAAAAAATGCAAACTTTTTGGGAAGTATCTTAGACCACAGGTGTTTAAAAGATGAGATTTTATTTCTCCTAGGTCTAAGTAATTCATATGCAGAAGTTAGAGTGAATACACCATTTGTTTCAGGTTTCCAGATAAGTGAATCTGGGTATTCTTCATACAGAGCAAAGTCTTTCCTCAATAAATCAATGTATTCTGGTTGTAAATAAAATCTGAGATGGTCATATCAGGCATAGGTAAGTTATAATCTCCATCCCAGACATCCACTAAAGGATATTCAAGTAACCAGTTTGTGTGCCAGAAAGAAACTTTTCCTTCACCAACTTGAAGTTTAGTGTGTGGAGATGCAAATTCATGAATGTATTTAATTCTTTTCCAAATCTTTGAATTTTTAAGATAGGTTGGTAAACCCCACATAAATTCAGTCCAAAGACTTTTTCCTAATTGCAATTTCCACCACAGTTTCATGGAGAAACTATCTATGATGGTATGAAGATTTTTGGTGTTTAATCCATTTTCCAGTTCTGGATAGCTAAGATTTATCCATGATCTCCATACTCTTTTTTGTCCATATTCAGAAGTTCCCCATAAAAATTTTGAAAAAAGAACATGTATTTTATCAATGACCCCTTTTGTTGGTTTGGATACTGCTAATATATGTAAGGGTATTGATGTTAAAACATGCTTTATCAGGATTAATCTCCCTGCTTGATTTAACCATTTATTCTGCCAGAGAAGTAATCTAGATGATATTTTTTCAAAAATGGTTTGAAAATAGCTATGCTTTGTTCTTCCAATGTAGATGGGACATCCCAAGTATTGGAATGGAAATGCACCTGGGGTTACTGATGTAATTTGCTGGATCAATACTCTAAATGTGTTTGATGCATGTTTTGAGATGTAATAGGATGTTTTTTGGAAGTTAATTTTCTGCCCAGTAGAGGCTTCATATTTTTCCAGAAATTTCCTTAATGCAGAAAGACTAGTTCTGTTAGCTTTTAAAAAAATTACTGTGTAACGCCCCAACTAAACCACCAATCCATTATGGTGAGTTCAGTCGGACGTCTGCCTGGTTCGCACCAGGACTCACGAATAAACAGAGTGAGAAACACAAGCATAAGTAAACTAATATTATTACATGATTCTGAAAACCCAATCCAATTTTAATTTGAACTACAACTGCCACCTAAACTCCTAATTTAATCTACATGTACAAGGGTCTCACAAGCTTGGCACCTCCATCTTGCGATATCAGATCGTCTCTCAACCATGACTTAATATCTTTAAAGTTTCCTAGGACTGTCATGCCACACAAAAACACATAAATGAGCTTTCGCCCAGTGATGTCTCGCGTAAAACATAAATATATAGTATACTATTTCAAATTAAAGTTAAAACCCGGTTCATAAAATGCAAGGTTTAGGAAATGGTTATAATTTCAGAAACAGAGCACATATCCACCAGTCAACTATAACGCAGTAATATGACATTAGCAAGTGACTTACCATATAATCATGTTTTGATACCCTAACAGCAAGAGTTTATACATTCAACAACCTTTCCATCATTCATCTACTCTTTACAGGTAGCAAGTCAGGCAGAAAAGCAATTCATGAAATTCTAATATTTATCTTTGTTTCATTTCTAATACCGATCATTGTTCATAACCAACACAACAAATATTCAATCAATACAATGAGCGAGCAAGTTATACCATGGATTCACAGAATTTACAAATAAGGTAACAGATAAGTACAGGATGAACAAGTTCTGAATTAATCCACTCAAACGCGGGAGTTATACAAATAATCAAGCATGGTATAGAAAACAGTATTGTACTCAAAACAATTAACTCATCACATAATAGTGCACAACAATAAACATGCCATCAACATGGCAAGATCTCATTGTAAACACATACAAGTCCGATAAAACACTTCCCAGTCAAGTGAGATAGTTCAACCACGAGTTATGGGATTCTAGAGGTGTCTTTCGTGTGTAGCACTTAGGTCCATTTGGATTCTAGAGGTGGCTCACCCACACGTAGCACTTAGGTCCCAAAGGGATTCTAGAGGTGTCTTTCGTGTGTAGCACTTAGGTCCATTTGGATTCTAGAGGTGGCTCACCCACACGTAGCACTTAGGTCCCGAACAACATTTTACAAGAATACTAAAGGTGGCCCCCGTGTGTAGCACTTAGATCCATTTGGATTCTAGAGGTGGCTCACCCACACGTAGCACTTAGGTCCCAAAGGGATTCTAGAGGTGGCTCACCCCGTGTGTAGCACTTAGGTCCATTTGGATTCTAGAGGTGGCTCACCCACACGGCCTTTAGGTTCCTGGTCACAACTGAATTCCATACTTCACACATTTTCAATACTAGTCAATATAATTTAGTTAAACAACCTGGATATCCATGTCACAGCTCACATCACATCAAACTCGCAAGATCACACAATAATAATTTGGAACTTCACCAACTACAATATCGGGTGTCAAGAACGAAAGACAGAGCAACAAAACAACTAGTAAAATCAAAGTTCAGTAACATCACATTCTCATATAACATCAATAGTGAATAATCAATCAGATCGGTATGCTCAAGGTCATTAATTAACAGTTTATTAACAGTCCAACTATATCGGCGACAACACATTGTACTCATAGCATCACAAAATAATCCAACTACAACTCAAGTACAATATATCACAACTGGAGTACAATATATTGTATATACTCAGGATCCACACAATCAATTATACTAGTCATATTACACTAATTAGGTAGATAAGATACAGTTCAAGTTACAGTTGGTGGCATAGTCTCAGGTAGCATATATTCCGAGAAGCATATATTCCGAGAATAAGACTAAAATTCTCATCTGTTATTTTAAAGATACATCTCACGTTAACAAGTAATCTCACACAAAATAACACCACAAGGTCATCTATTAGTGAGTAAAAGTAAACAATGTGATATCATATAACCATCTAACTAGATTTACAATAAATACACTTTATCAGCTCAGATAATCCATGATGTAAGCACGCCCAATACAACCATATCATTATCCACCAGCCAAATCACAACAAGACAATATATAATCAAGACATTAAATCAGAAACAGAAGTATCAGATAACTATCCAGACTATCAACGTATCCTTTCTTACAAGTCATACCAAATAAAAATATATATACACATCTCATTTACAGGTAGCATATGACAGTCTCATATAGCACATATCTTGAGAATAAAAGTACTTACTTATATCTTAAACAATCTCAAATATCATAAATGAATACCTTTTTTATTTTTAAAAATATAGATAGTACACATATTACACATAGGCATGACAGTTTAAAACTATATATAGGTTTTGAAAAGTGAGAACACTCACCTATCACGCGTTTCAGATGATAGAAGTTTCAGAACCATGCGGTTATAATTGTATCACGGAACTAATCAATCCCTAAAGGAGAGTTTACTGGCACAGGACGGCTACACAGCTGAACTGAAGTTGTAGTTTACTGGTGACCAGTTCTGTGAAATATATTGAAGATCAGTTCTACAAACTAAATTCTGCAGCGTACTTTACAGTCCCTTCTGCTACCGTTTCCCAACCAGATAAAATGATTTGTGATTTTTAAATATATTTCATCACTTCGAGATCACAACAAAACAACAACCAATCAAAACCGAGTCACGGTTAACAAGATATGGATATTCCAAGTTAAGCATGCTAAAACTCTTCATTCAGCAGCAGATTCAAAAGTCCATTATCTTACCCATTATTTATTCCTTTTTTAACAACTGAACGTTCTGAAATACAGATGACATGACAAGGTTTGTAATGGTGCTGGTTTTAGCAAAAACAGAGTTGCAGTTAGCGAGATATGGCTATATTAAGTTAAGACCGCTAGAACTTTTATTCTATACGCAGCAGACTTAAAATTCGCTTTATCTCACTCATTACCTATCCGTTTTTAACAATTCCAAATCCTAAACTGAAGATTATCCTACAAGGATTACACAGGTATAAAATTCAACAAAATCCGAGTTATAGTTTGTAAAATATGAATATTCAAAGTTCAGACTGAAACTAATCCTCATCTGCAGCAGACTATGATTGCAGCGCACTTCAAGGTTGATTTCCTATCTCATTACCTTTTCTATTTTGAAGATTCAAATTCCTATGTTATATTTTAGGTCAAAAGGGTTACACAGGTTCAAAATTTAGGAAAAGTAGAATTATGGTTCATTGAATACGTTTATGTTCTCTGGAAACCCTTTTACATAAACTAAATATGCAGCAGAGTTAGAAGTTGATTTTCTCACCCATTTATAGGTTAAATTGGATGAATCAAGACTCCATTATGAAGTTCATATTGCAAGGGTTGTACAAGTATAAAATTCAGTACAATTGGAGTTACGGTTAACAAGATACGGTGATTTTAAGTATGTTCATTCTGTGCTGCAGAGTGCAGAAGTTCTGTCACAGCAGACTTCAACATCGATTATCTAATTCATTTCCTACTCTTTTTCAATAATTTCAAGTTCCAAACTGATATTTATTCTACAAAGATTACACAGCTTCATGAATCGACAAAATCGGATTTATGGTTGATTAGATATGGATTTTTAAAGTTTATATTCCTGCTACAACACAACTGGAAGAGGGCAGAATTTAAAAGTTCTCTCTCTCTCATTCCTTAACCAAATTGGATGATTCTTGATTCTGATTAAAGTTATGAATCATAGGCTTCCAACGACATAAATTTCATCATAGTTAGATCTGTATTGTGTAAGATAGAACCTTTTAAAGTTCACCGCGACACCTAACATCAAACTGTTCAGATTTCATAAGTTCTCCCTTAACCCATTTTCTTTCCTTGATAAATCTACTCCAAACATATATTTACAATTTTTAATCACATGCATAGACCTATTACTCTATACGATTTCATTAAGACTTCCTCAACAACTCCTGACCAAAACTCAATACTCACTATCCAATTGATTGTGTTCGATGTCTAAGGGTTATGAGGTGATGGGATCAAGAAGGTTCGGTTGATACCTGAATTGAGTGATCAGAAACTGAAGATGGTGTGGTTGCATCGAGAAGCGGGGCAGCAATAGAGAGAGACGAACAACATGAAGGTTGATCTGAAGTGACCGCAACGTCGAAATCCCTCATTCCCTAGCTCCTTCTTCTTCGACATGGCGGTAAATGGATAGAGCCATTACCGCCACGGAGGTGATGGCCATGTTTAGGATGGAGAAAGAGAATGGCAAGATTATGAAAGAGAGATGGTGGCTGATTGAGTTTTCCATCGGAATCGGCGGAGTAAATGGTGGAGCAGTGTGATTTTGTAGAGTTTATTAGAATATTGATGTTCTAATTTTGGGGAAAGGAATTTCTACAGAGTTCTGGCCAGTTTCTCTCTTTGATTCCCACAAGTTTTCATGATTAGTAGAGCTGTCGATTCGGGTCTAAAGGTCAACCTCGGGTTCGGGTCTAAAAAGGTTCGGGTCAAACGGGACGGGTTCAAACGGGTCGAGAATGTCTTTTCGGGTCTTGTCGGGTCGGGTCGGGTCGGGTTTGTGTCGGGTTGATGTCGGGTTGGGACTATTCATCGTGTCGGGTTTTATAGGGTCGGGTTGGTATCGGATCAGTTTTATTTTCGTGTCGGGTTCGGGTCAAAATATAATATTTTGACAAATACTCGTAACTATATTAAATTTAATAATTATTATAACATGTATTAACACTTCGATTCGAAAGAAACTCTAGTTTTAAATATGGATATTAAAATGTCAATAATCACGATGTTAGTGATAAATTAAATTATCAAATACGATATCAACAAGTACTCTACTTTATATTAACACTAAAATAACATGAAATGAAATAATTATTGGGTTGATTTTGATATTAGAATTGGGCATATTTGTTGGGCTTACTTTTGTATTAAGGCCCCAAACCCCAAAACTCAAAACCCACTAAACTCACTAAACCCTAAACCCACTAAATTGATGTAATTAATCGAATTGGAAAGCTGCTTAACTAACAACAATAACTAAATTGAAGCAAATTATCAAAAATTAATCCGTAATTTAGTTTCAATAAACACTTAAAAATTAATTTAGTTACTTCCAAATATTATATTTAATTTATTTTTTTATAAACACTATGAAAAATTTATATTGAATTTAACTAATCAAGTGTCAAACCTTACTTGACTTTCCATATGTAACTGAGTTTTAGTGTTAACACATTGACTTAATTGTGTTTAACTAACCAAACATCAACTATTACTGGACTTTATACAAAAATTAATTAAGTAGTATATTGTATTTAAGTAGTGAAAGATCAAATATTCTTTGATTATCTATAAATACTGGATAAATTGAGTTTAACTAGTGTTAGGTCAAACTTACTTGATTTTCTAAAAACACTAACAAGTAAATTAAAATTAAATAATAAAAGATATCAAATCTTACTTGACTTTCTATAAACACTGGAACTAAATTGAGTTTCACTACATTCCTTTATAGTTCAATCCAATTTTATACTAGATGAGTTAAAAATTGTATCATCGCCAGAGATTATTCAATTTATCTCAAGGCATTATGACGACATGATCTTCGTAAAACAAAACTGAATTGAAATAAATATTAATATACACAATATACTGAATTGATGTTTTTATACTCCATCCGTACAAACTGGATTTGCACATCTGACTTTTAACGGTTTTCAATACACGTGTTTGACTACTAGCTAATATATTTAACCAGATATATTATGAACATATATAAATTTGATATTAATAAACTATATGTTATCACGATTTCAACAATATTAGATACGATAATATTTTTATTTATTTATGCAGAAACAGTTAGAACAGAGAGTATTTATTTTTAATCTATCATAATTATAAAAAGTAAGATACAAATTGGACTAAACTGAAATATATATAAATAAATATCAACTCTACTAGAGAAAACATGCTCTTGTAATAAAAATAATATATAACTTTTGAAATGCATAAATTTTTTGTTAAATCGGGTTCATTAACTTAATTTTAGATTTCGGGTCACTTTCGGGTTTGTGTCAAATCGGGTTCGGGTTCGGGTCACTTTTGGTTTCAGGTCATTCTCGGGTTCGTGTCGGGTTAAAATTCATTCGGGTTCGTGTCGGGTTCGTGTCGGGTCAGATTTGACCTTATATTCTCGGGTTTTAATCGGGTCAAAAGGTCATTCGTGTCGGGTCAGTCGGGTCGGGTTTTTCGTGTTCGGGTCTGAATTGACAGCTCTAATGATTAGTCATCTTGATGCATTACTCTTGGATTGACACGTATTCTCATCATGCTTTTATTTTTAAAAATTTATTTTTGTCTTTTTTTTTTTTTTTTTTTTTTTCCTTTGAAAACCATACCTTTTAACTCAATTTACTCCCTTTTTAATTCTTCAAAACTCTCTATACTTAATTCGACTTTCATCATTTTAATAACCTCCAACAATTAAATTTTTTTTAATTAATTTTTTTTAAATTTTTTTTTTTTAGTTGAGGTTATCCTGATTAAAAATGTTTGTCTACGTTATAGGACCTTTTACCTTATATATTATAGTAGTTTATTTCTATACATACATATTAATTTAACCCTTAAATTACAATTACAAGTGTTTCTACCTTTTACCAAGTCAATTACAATTTGTTTCTACTTTATAAGACGGGGTTTTCACAATTATCAATTAAAAGATTAAACATTTCAGTCTATCATAGTTCAAAGTAATATTATATCTAATTTCAAGATACGGGGACTCACATACTGTATCATCAGCAAAACTAAGATGTGTCACTTTGTAAACAGAATTTGGCAGGTTGTAATAACCAATTCTTGAATTTTCATAGAGTAGCCTTAAATTCCTTGAAAACACCTCAGTGAGAAGAATGAAAAGATAGGGAGATAATGGATCTCTCTGTTTTAAACCCCTCGATGTTTTAAAAAAACCAAAAGGCTTCCCATTGACAAGAATGGAAAAAACTGTTGCAGCCATGTTGCCCATTATATTTTTAACAACTAGACCATGAAAACCTAATTTTAATAACAAAGAGTTTAAAAATGACAATGAGACCCTATCAAATGCCTTCATCATATCTAATTTGAAGCACACATTAAATCCCCCTGACCTATTGTTCAAAAGTTTAACCATTTCTTGCATTAGGAGGACATTATCAGCCAGTTCTCTTCCCTGAACAAAGGCTGACTGTTCAGGAGAGATTAAAGAAGGCATAATGGGCTTTAACCTTTCTGTATAGACCTTTGTAAAAATTTTGTTTAGAAAGTTAGATAAACTAATTGGTCTGTAATCATTAAAATATGAGTTAACTTTCTTTTTAGGTATTAAAACTATGAATGATGATGCAATAGCCCTAGGTATTTGTATTCCAGCAAGAAACTCATTTACAGCACTAAGTAAATCCCCATAAATGATGTCCCAACATACAGTATAAAACTTACCTGGAAAGCCATCTGGCCCTGGTGAGGAATCACCATCCATTTCGAATATAATCTTCTTTAGCTTTTCCAGGTTGATGGTGCTTAAAAGCTCTGCATTCATCTGATCAGTGATCATGTTAGGGATCCCCTGTAACATCTCATGAGAAGATAAACCATCAATATCAGTATTCTCAGCAGTAAGGAGATTTTGAAAGAAGGAAACTGCTTCATTTCCTATCTCATTTGGATCTTTAATCCAATTGCCCTGTGTGTTTTTTATCTCAGTAATGGCCTGCCTAGCATGTTTTGCTTTTACAGAAGCATGGAAATATTTGGTATTTGAATCCCCATCTGCAAGCCATTTTATTCTAGCTTTTTGTTTCCAAAAAATTTCTTTTCTATTCAAAGCTAGAGTAAGTTCAGCTTGGGCTTGATTCAGTTCCATTCTGGATTGGTTGTTATTTGATTGTTGATGATTAAGTTCTTTTTCCATGATTTTATCTTCAGCCATCTGAACTAAATCATGTACATTTCCAAAAACTGATTTGTTCCATTCTTTTAAAACAATTTTTAACCTTCTCAGTTTTATGGAAAATCTAAGCATTCCTTGTTCCTCACAAAAACCATTCCAGTTTTCAGACACCAAGTTCATAAAAGTATCGTGTGTAGTCCAGCAGTTCTGAAATCTGAAAGCTTTTGGTCCAGATGAGTAATTTAAGTTTTCTAAAGTTATTAGAAGAGGGGAATGATCTGATGGAAGTCTAGATTTAACTCTTATACTAGTGTTAGGAAATAAGTTCAAGAGAGCTTCATTTGCTAGACCTCTGTCCAGTCTTTCCCATACATTCCCATTCCTTACCCCAACCCATGTGTACTGGTTTCCAGAGGTAGGTACTTCTATTAAATCATTGTTTTCAATGAAGACATAAAAATCTATCATACAATTAAGGTCAGGTGCTGACTGGCCTAAATACTCACTAGGTTCTGTAATGCAGTTAAAATCACCTATCAACATTAATGGTTAACCATAGTGTTGATTTAACCTTGACCATAGAGGGTACCTAGATGATCTATCATGCCTTGCATAAATAAAGGCAACACGCCATTTAAAAGATACAGATGAATGCATTAACTCAGTTAAAACATATTGATCATGCACCTCAAGAATAGAGATTTTAAAAGCATCATTCCAGAAAATCCATATTTTATCTCTAGGGTCTGCATAAAAGTTATTAAAACCTAGTTCAAAAGCTATTGTTATTATCTGATCAGATTTTAACATAGGCTCAATTAACACAAATAATGATATGTTATTTTTTCTTTTAATGTTCCTGACTCTATTTTGTGCTCTAGAATTTCTAATACCCCTAACATTCCATACACAGATGTTAAATGATACCATTATTACGTAGGGTTTGTGTGTCTAAATGAGTAGTAGTCCTAATGGATTTGGCAGAAGATGTATAACTCTTTTTATTTTTCTTTTTCTTGGATTCTATCAAAGAGAAAATCAAATCATCTTCCGATATTTCCTCATCACTAGTAAAACTTTGAAATCTGTTTTGTAACAGCAAACTAGGTTCCAGAATAATATCACCATCCTTTTCTTTAGAACCTTTATTACCTTTTGTTCTTGACCACTGATATCTAGATTCCAGATTATCTAACAAAATTCTATCCTCACCTGTAATTTTGATTGGAGATTCCGAGGATAAAAGATTCTTACCTTCCCTTACCTCACTTACCTTTTCCAATTCTTGAACTTGTGTTAGGTCCTTGAGTGAATGTTCCTTCATGATTTCGTCTGAAGTCTCGGTTGAATTTTTTTCAAAGTTTGGCATCTCTTGTACCTGTGTAATCTCTGCAATCTCCTCATTGCAGTTATCAGTATCCTGGTTCATATCAGTAGTAATAATTCCACTGATATGAGAGCCAGTGAGAAGATTATCACTTGCTCTGTTATCTTTTTTCGGATACTCAGATTCTGTGATATCTTCAATTATAATCTCATTATAATTTTGAGGTATTACAAAGGACTTTCCCTTACCAATAACTACCTGAGAAGTACTTATGTTTTGAGTTCCTTGATCTTTGCTTGCTTCTTTAACTATCTCAATTTGTGTACTCGGAACCGTTTGAGGAATAACATCTTGAGCTTCTTCTGTTTGTGTTTCCTTTTCCTTCCAAACTCGATATGTCCTCTTTCCTGCATGAAAAGCTTTACCTGCAAAATTTGGACCTCTCTTTTCCAAGGAGATAGACTGAACAATGGGTTTATTAGCAGTAACAGTAGGAGTATTAACTTTCTTCTTATGGTTTAGACCTGAGGAAGATGGTTTATTGAGATCTATATTGTTAACCTCTGTAATAGTAGGTCTCCAGGCAATTGCTTGAGGTGTAACAGATCCAATTTTACAATAATCTTTCAGATGTCCAATTTTAAGACATTTAGAGCAATAAAAAGGCAGACCTTCATATTCCACTTTTTGCCAAAAACCAGTTTTTCTGTAACTTATCCAATTTCTTTTCAATAGGGGTTTTGTAATATCCAATTCAACACAAACTTTAGCAACATGTGGTCTAGTCCTATCCAATTCAAAGTCCTCTTGCCCTAGTGGTAATGACGGCGGTATTTCAGAGGAGAGGTCTCAAGTTCGAGCCTCACACTCACAAAAAACCCTTCAAGTGAGTAGGGGCAAGCGGTGTACACTAATCCGTAGGTCCAAGCCAAAGTTGGGTCTCTCTACAAAAAATAGAGTTTATGAACATTACACATGAGTCCAACAACTGATATGAATTTTGTTTTGGGCTGAAACGCTCCGTAATTAACGGAATCGTCTCTCTCATACGCTACCGTCTTCTCAATCTTTCCGGCGCCGCCGTGATGGCGGAGCCACCAACCAACGCGCAATCACTTGATCCCAAAATATCCTATGCTCAATCCCTCAACGTTCACACTGATCAATCTGAGAATACTCAAATCAAACCCAGAGATCCCTTCAATCCATCTTTTGTCCCAAAACCTAGAGTGGATCATCTTGGAGAGCCCGGGCTTCACTTTTCCGATGAGGAATGTGACAGACTCGAGGCTCCTCTGAAACATACCTTGGTCGGGAAATTCTCAAGAGCCAGACCAAAGCTTGAAAGTTTGAGACGAGATTTTCATACGGCTGGATTTCTTGGTCATTTTGCAATTTATTTGTTGGATAATCATCAAGTTCTAATCCATTTCGATCTCAGTGATGATTATTACAGGTGCTGGCTCCACAAGATTTGGAATTTCGGAGCATACTCAATCAGAATCACTAAATGGAGTCCAGATTTTGATCCATCGGCTGACTCCCCTATTGTACCGATATGGATCTCTCTCTATGGTTTAAAGCAACAATTTTTTGATGAAAATGCTATGCTTTCTATTGGAAACCTATTTGGCCATCCTGTTAAAGTAGACAAAGCTATATGAATATATATATATATATATATTTATATATATTTATGGTCTTTAAAAATAATAAAAATAAATAAAAATCATTGAACAATGCTATTTCTAAACTCTTAATTGTTTTTAAGAAATTATCTATATGTATATACTTACACAAAAGCTTATATGTCTATTAACTAAATTAAATAAAAATTTAATTTAATTGAAATACTTGACAAAAATTTTACATTCAAAATTAATTCATAAAAACCTAAAGAATTTGGTAATATTACAATAATATTTAACCAAAAAAGGTATATGGACATAAAAGGAATATAAAGTTTCATGAAATATATTAAATATTATTTTCTAACAATTAAAAAAAATCAACGTAAAAGAAAATGTGAAGCTACTGTACACGAATTAGTTTGGCAAGGGACTCACACTTGATTCGTGGATAATCAAATATGCCAAATAAATTTTTTTTTTTTTTTTGAAGAAAATTCATTCAAGGTCCTGGGAAACGCCCAGAAGCGATTACAATGAGTGAAATTGACATCCAATTCGACTAGTCTATTACAGAATAACCGAACTACATGGCAACCAGACTAATTATGTCTGCTATTACAGTTTAAGAGATCCAATAAAAAAATGTAATACCGCCCTCAGGGATATTATCTTGAAACTGTGAAAATCACATCCGCTTGGCAAAGAAGAGCGACTACCGCATCAATTACTGCGCCAATCAGGGATCCGCTACAACCGCAACACCACTTGATCCAAAACATGATCTAGGTTCTTCAAACTGCAAGCACCTTGAAACCCCCAAATCACGAAACGGAAACACGATCCGTACAATCGGATCGGGAACAATAAAACAAATAAAAAACACGATCTTTATAACCAGATCGGAAAAAAACTTTGATATAAATCAAGATTTAATCGAAGAAACTCTTATTTGTGGATTAGTCACACTTATTTCACCGTAAATCAATAAAGAGAAGAACCATTGCTTCCCAATCTTCCCATGATGGGAAGATGGGGAAGAAAATCAAAGAGAAAAAGAGGAAGAACAGCGGCGGCCACCACAAGGAGAGAGGGTTTAAGAGAAAAATTATTAGTAAGGAGAAATATGCCAAATAATTAATGTACAAAGAAATGGTAAATAAGGAAGTAAAATGAGAAAGACAATTATCTGTTTCAGAAACGCTCCTTTTTTGAGCGTTTTGAAAATTAGCTTTTTGGGTCCAAACAGCTAATTCAAACAGCTCTTCACCAAACACTTTTATTAACCTTTTCAATTGGTCAAACAGCTAATTGGGTTCAAACAGCTAATTTTGCCCCAAAAAACTCTTCACCAAACACCCCATATATATATTCATTCATTTACTTGGGTTTGAAGTATAGACGTATGTGGTATAATTTAATATTATCCCATAATATGATATAAGTAATGCATTTCAAAACTTTCGTATTTTTCCGAGTGGCGAAAGTATGTACTATAGAACAATTTTCATTATTTTACTAGTGATGATACGAAGGTTGGAAAGATTAGTGTTAATGTCTCCTCACTGGAATGTAGGTAGAAATTTAATGGTGTGATGAAAAGTATAATGTTAGTTTCAGACACGTTAGTTAGAAATCCTTACAAGCGGATTTCAATTTTGCCATCACTAGTGTCAATGACAGCCACGTGAAGCATAGTCTTTGCACCAATAGCAGCTGTATTATGCTAACATTGTTTTTAATTATTAGGCACCCTAGACCTTTAAAATCACCAACCAAAACAGTATTCTTACAAGAAAAACCTTGAGCAATGTGCTGGGATTAAAAAACTTGTAGATATAAGAGAGTTGATGACTAAATTAACAGTTAACAGTTGATATCGACTTCCGGGGCAGGTTAGTGCGTCGATAGCCAGTCGAAACACAAGTTTGTCCCCGAAATGATATCCATTTCAAGGGGCTGGTTAGAGAAACATCGAGGTGAGACCCAAGATAGCCACTTGAATGTCCTGTGAACTGCCAACTAAAACATAAAGTTACAATGAATATTACAATGAGAGCCCTATGATATAGACCATCTTTCCTAGTTGAATTGATCAACATTGCAGAAAGATTGGGTATGAATGAGTGTTGACATGAACCATTCTGTTGCATCCTTCATCATTTTTATTCTGTAAAATTGAGGCCTGAAGGACCACACCACGGTAAAGACATCAAATCCAACACCTGAGCAGATGCTCCAGAGCCAACAATAAATAACACAAGGTCGAAATACCTTGTGTTTATAACCTGTAAAAAGAGGATGGTTAAAGTTTTGAGCATGAGATACTTTTTCTAAATGAAAATGGAAGTAGTACACCTGATTGAGAGATTTCATAAATTCCTTGTGTTTGATCTGTTCCATGTAAACTTTCGTTTGCTCATCTTTAGCTACATTTCCTTTTCTTCCAATCTGCAAATAAAACATAATAACAGCATTACCCATTCTATAGAAAATCATTTTAAAAATCTAATATATGGGGTCTCCCTGCTGTCTAAAAGCACAATGCCTTTGATTTCTTTAGGCAAATTCTCATGATTAAAAAGATATGACATTCTATTTGTACTAGCTAATTTAGCCAATGCATCTGCCACTGAATTTGATTCTCTAAAAACATGGCTAAAATGTACCTGCATTTCTCTCTGTAGGTTCCAAATGCTACTAAGAACAGGGATCAATCTCCATGGAGTCTTGTTTTCTCTTGAAACTATTTTCAAGAGAACCATAGAATCCATTTCAGACTGTATCACCCTGATTCCTTGATCAAATGCAGCCTGCAAACCTAGACACAAGGACCTTGCTTCTGCTTCCATACTATCCATTTTGTTGAGATAGATGGATTTAGCTAAAACAACTCTTCCAGTTCCATCCCTGATCACTAAACCAGCCCCAACATCATTTGTTCCAAGTGAGGATCCATCAGTGTTGAGTTTCAGAGTATTCCTTGGAATATTCCACTTAACCTGCATAGTTAGTGCATGCAATAGTGGCCTTACCGGGGCCATGTCAATCAAATCCGGATGCATGTTAACCAATTCAGATGGTTTCCATTTCAAAGAGTGAGCAGTAATGATATTTCTCAAAATTTCTAGCACTCTTTTTTTCATGGTAACAATCCTAGATTTTTTAGCTTCATATAGATAGGTGTTTCTGGTACACCATATGACCCAGTTTAAAATGCATGACATTAATCTAACACATAGTTGCATTAAACCAGAACTAACTTCCACATTCCAAAAATGAAAATAAGTATCCCATAATGAGGAAAAATGTTCTAGTTTAATATTAAGCAGCACATGCATATCTCTCGAAAGGGTTTGTATAAAGACACAATTATGGAAAACATGATGTAATTCCTCAGATTCATCTTTACAAAAACAACATATAGATGGCATGTTAAAGCTGTGTTCACGTAACACCTCAGCTATAGGAATCATTCTGTTTAATAGCCTCCAGTTAAAGAAGGAAATTTTCTTAGGTAAATACTTAGACCAAAGATGATTAAAAGAGTTAACTGTAAGCCTTTTTGGTCTATGTATGTCATAAGCTGAAGATATGGAAAAATTCCCAGTTGGTTCAGGTTTCCATACAAGTATATCTTTGTATCCTTCATACAATGCAAAGTCTTTTCTTATGAGCTCATTAATATCATCATTAAATCCTGCACTCAAAAGGTTAGACATCTCATCCTGATTATGAAAGAATTCTCTAACTGTGAGATCAGAATCAGGTATGCTAACATATTTTAATGACTCCTTGCAAAACAATATTTTATATTAAGTATGAATTATGAACAGCCCCAAAAAAATTAAAATTTTGTGCATCTTTTCCTTCATGCATTATAACTCTAGTATATCTACACTTGGCTCTTTAAATACTTTTCAACACTGTTTACATGAATTGAACCAAAAATTTACTAATTGAGTACACTAACATGTTTCATTACTTCTTATGTCGGTTATTTGACAAAAACACACCTCAAATTGGTTGCAAATCACAAGTTATTTTAGAATTTCAAGTGTATCTTAGGTCCTGTTTGCCAGAGCTTATTAGTATATCAATTCAGTTCAGTTCAATAAAAATGTAATTTTATAAAATTTAGGTTAATTCAGTTATGCTGATTCTTTTTTTCAATACATTAATTTTCAATCCAGTTCAGTTCAATTAATCCAGTACAGCTCAGTTCAGTGCAGCAAGAAATAACATCTAGCAAACAGGATCTTAGGGTTATAACTCCACATACATAACTGTTAGGTAGAACGTAATTTTATGTATAATATGAAACGTCTTGACAATCCACTTGTTCAATGGAAAGGGTTAAAAGATTTAATGTTAGAAGAACATTGGCAACAATCGTAAATCATCCTAAGTTAATTTAAACCGATATGCTTTGTGGAATATTTCTATCTTTGCAAGTGAGAGGCGTGATAAAACATAATATTCTATATCAATTTTTTACAAAATTAATAATCACTGTATATGGTTGAAAGTTAGTTATGCTATTACCAGTGATGATACGAAGGTTAGAAAGATTTGTGCTGATGTCTCCTCACTAAAATGTAGGTAAAAATCTAATAAAATAAAATGTAGGTAGTAAAAAGTTAGTTATACTATTACCAGTTGGTTTGAGGATGCAAGACTACTGATATCCCATGAAATTCAATAAAATAAAAATTAACAACTAAAAATGAGGCTGAACTCTTGCTTTCGTTTCCCTGACCTCATCAATCAGCATGTTACGAATATCCCGACCAATGGATCCTTGAGGAAGTGCGCAGCTGTTGTTCCTGTTCCTCACATCATAACCAGATTGTTAATTATCCGTGTAATCATGAAATTCCTTTCTAATTAGTTGGGTTTTTATTCTTGAGTAATTCTTCTATGAGGCAGTCTCACCCATGAAGCAATGTTAAATAAGGAAAATTGCATTATTGTCACTTCATCATAACTCACTTCCACCTCATCAAACCTCGACGCCTCCTCATCAAACTTCGGTGCTAGGTTATCAAAAATGTCACCTCATCAAAAAATTTGTGTCAATTCATCAAAACTTACCAAAAAAGTATTTAATTGGTCCTGCCTCTTGGGTGAGGCTGCCTCCAAAAATTGGTCTTTATTCTTTCGGTGGTTTTTTTTGACTTTTATTATTTACCTTAGGAAAAACATAGTACTCATAATTAACAAGTTAAACCAATCCTTTTTCGACAATTAATAATTAGGGATAATGTAATGGGCGTGTGCACATTATTCTAATCACGTCAAATCATGGAAATCAATTAGCTACCACACAGTATCTTCTTCAAAAAAAAAAAAAAAAATTAGCTACCACACAGTAGCTATATTATATATAATAGTGATTTCTAAAAATATTGGTGAAATATTATTATTTCACCGATAATAATTATTTCCACACGGTTCGCCTCTGTTTATTAGTCGGCTGAAGTTGAATCATGGATGCATCCAAATCATTACCACGCGATTACTACTAAATTCGTCCTTATAAATTATAGAGCACAACGTGTCGAAAACCATAGCAAACAGGGATGGGGATTCCTTAAAATAGAAACCGTGACAATATTCTTGGCTCTTGAAGCTAAAAATAGAAACCGTGATTATCCTTGCCTCTTGAAGCGCAGCAAAGATGAACACGGCAGAGTCGTACGTTCATCAACTTAAGAGCCGTGTCCATATATTTTCTTTTAATGTTAATTAAGTTTCGTACTAATTTTACGCCAGTTAGGATGTGGTTTGTAATTAGTTTGTGCGAACTTTCATGAATGCAACTTGGAAAAAATGAAGCCAAAATGATTATATGGTTGTTTAACCCCACTTTTCTCTTTTTTTTCCCATTCTATAAAAGTATAACTGGGATTTCAGATGTTTAGATGCAATCTATCATCAAAACCCTAACATTCCTCATGTGCTGCTGGTTTTGTTTAATACTTGCTGTTACGATTGATACTAACTTTTTTTGTTTAATACTGAGATCCCTCTTTTCTACTGTTACGATCGATACTAACTAACTTTTTTTTGTTTAATACTGATCATATCCCTCTTTTTTGTTGTTACGATCTATACTGACTAATTTTAAAAGTATGGGAGATTACATTAAGTTATTTTTTACTTTAATTAATTATATATATTATCACGAAAATTCATTTTCTAGCCATTTTTTGGATTGGAATAGAGAAATAGAATGCTAAATATCACTAGTTATTCTAATCACGTCAAATCATGAAAATCCATTTAGAAGCCATACTGTAGCTATACTAGTGAAATTAAAATAATAGTGATTTCAAAAACAAATAGAGAAATATTATTTTAGTAGGGCAAAAACAAATTGAGTAATCCTTAACTATTCGAAAAAACGTTATTTTTTGTTTTAAATTCAACCATTCTTTTTAAAATTTGAATTTATGCACACGAACAATTATATTGTCCTAAAATTAAATGTAACGTACGTGATTAACTATTAAAAAATTGTGTAAACCTACTGGACGGAGATATATACAAGTAGGAAAATTCTACAGTCCCGTGACTGAAGGTTCAGTCAAACAATTTACCATCGTTGGATTAACTTTTAAAGGTAAAGATAACTTTAAATTCAAATTCAAAATTTTCTAAAAATAGATTAGGTTGTTTTATGTGGTATTATTACGTGACTGAACTTTCAGTCAAAAAAGGAAAACTGGACTGTAGTCTCTTCCATAAAAGTAGACGCATTATATGTATGCATTGTTAAAATAATACTAATTACCACACGATTACTAATCGCCTCTGTTTATTAGTCGGCTTAAGTTGAATCATGGATATGCATCCAAATCATTACCACGCGATTACTGCTAATTAAATTCGTCCTTATAAATTATAGAGAACAATGTGTTCATCTCCCACACCCTTATCTGACCTGAAACTAACCAAATATCCATATTTTGAGTGCTCCACCAAAAAGCACAGAAACATTAATGGTGGCCAATATGGAGATAACATCAAAACAGATGATAAAACCATCATCTCCAACACCGAAACACCTTCGAAAACTTAAACTCTCGTTCCTCGACCAGCTCGCGCCGCCAATCCACACCCCTCTGATTTTCTTCTACCAACTCTCCGGTTTAAGCATCGAAGACCGCCACAAAATCCATCGATCTCTGAAGCAATCTCTGTCAAATGTTCTCACTCGATTTTATCCTCTTGCGGGGAGACTCTGCATGCAAAACTACGGCGCCGTCGATTGCGACGATTCAGGAGCTCTGCTCGTCGAGGCCAACGTCCATGCCAGTCTGATGGAGTTCGTCAAAGATCCAACCATGGATGAACTCAAGCAGTTTCTGCCTCTGAATTCTCCCAGTACCAAGGATTTCAACACTCTGTTACTAGCCGTGCAAATCAGCAGCTTTGACTGTGGAGGAATCGCGGTTTCTATCCAAATATCCCACAAGATAGCTGATGGAGCATCCATGGTCAGTTTCATGAACACCTGGGCAGCAGTCTGCCGAGGTGACGATCATCAAAACCTTTCGCCGAAATTCGGTCTCGCCGATTTATTTCCACCTAGAGACTTATCCGTCTTTAAACCGTCGACGGGGTTGGTTGCGATGGAGAAGATCGTCACCAAACGGTTCGTGTTCGACAAGGAAAAGCTGGCAAAGCTGAAGCATGCAGAGTCCTCCGCTCGGGTGAGCGATCCCACCCGAGTGGAGGCGGTTTCTGCATTTTTCTGGCGGCGGTTTATAGACTTGGCCAGGGCTAAAGGCTCAAAGAAAACCATCGCTGCGATCCACGCAGTGAACCTGAGGCCGAGAATGGACCCGCCTCTACCAAACCACACCTTCGGGAACGTGTGGAGGCATTGCTTAGCGGTTCCCGGTGATCACGACGATCTGGTCGGCGGGCTTAGGGAGGCGGTAAGGAAGATCGATGGAGATTATGTTAAGGAAATTCAGAATGGAGATGAGTATTTGAAGTCTATTAACAGTACGGTGGGGATGAGATCGAGGGGGGAGCTTGAGATGTGCAATTTCAGCAGCTGGTGGCGGTTTCCGGTGTATGAAGTGGACTATGGCTGGGGAAGACCTGTTTGGGTGAGCACTACAACGGTTCCGTACAAGAATCTGGTTATTTTGATGGGCACTGGAGCTGGAGATGGTATGGAAGCATGGGTCAACTTGCAAGAAGATGATGCAGGTGAAAACTTCATGATGAACATATGTTAAATCTTGATGGAAGTGAGATGTGTGCTATTTCATGTTGTATAATATTGGTGATTGGTATTACTTCAGTGTTTATTGGAAGTGAGATGTGTGCTATTTCATGTTGTATATTGGTGATTGGTATTACTTCAGTGTTTAATGGAAGTGATGAGATTGGTATTACTTTTGTGTTATTGGTCGGGAGAGGCTACATCTACTTTGGTAGTAGGCTACTTTGTGATGTGGGCAAATCTGATCCGTTGATTGAGTGTAGATCATCTACATAGGGGTATGTACACTGTACATCTACAGTTGCTCAGTCCTACTTTTATCAAAATTTTCCTTACATTTCAGATGTATAAGGTGGGAAATGTCAAAAACATCCTTCCAAAGTAACTCACTACCAAAGTAACTATATGATTTTCAAGTGTTGATAGCATTTTTTGTTTCAAAAACAATTCTACATTGATTTATTATGCCCCTCTAGTTTTATTTAATTGTCACTCTAATTACCATTTTGGGATGATTTTGTTTGATTGTCACTCTTGTTTTTAAACACTTGAATTGATGATATGTATTTATACTTCTATTTTATGTAGTTTTATTACATTATTTCGCACTTGCTGTGCACGTTTAGGTGTTTATTGTCCAGAGTTATGGGGGAATGAGATCAAGTGACGAATTGCTGGATTATGAAGCAAAAGATGCATAAATGGAGATATTCGAGCTCATGGAGAGAATCGATACACTATACTCTTTTTCCTATGGGTTTTAATGAGGTAGTGTGCTCCAACGGAAAATGGACCAATATATTCCATTATTCCGGCATTGAATAATTAAGAGTTTATAATTATGATATTATTGGGCTGTAATACAATTCAGTCCAGAGAAGATTAAATCTTTGATTCATCTGAATGACTCCACAAAAGAAAGAAGACTGCAAGCGTGTGTGCCCGCTTTTGAAGATTAGAAAATATATTTTTTCCCTTTTCTTTATTGAAAACTTGTTCCATTTAAGATGGGCATTGATATATCACGCCTTGTATTTTGCTTACTAACGCCCTGTATTTATATGAAAATACAATAATTTAGTTCATTATTACTATAATTAGTTCTAATTATTACCACTTTCAATTCTAATCATCCTGTTATAATTATTCTAATTTGTAATTACTATTTCTAATTTAGTTGATGAATATTCACAAAATCAGTCCAATGCCCACCGGAGACCGCGTCTGACTCCTCTCCTCCGACCCCCATTTTTGGAGAGGAAACTGTCCAGACCGTGCCCAAGTTTCAGAGACTCGAATCCTCTCCTCCGCACATTTTTAGCGATTCCGACTCCGGCTCCGGCTCCGGCTTCACTGATCCTTCTCTGACCGCGATTCCAACGTCACTGATCCTTCTCCGACCGCGATTCCAATGTCACGCTCCTTCTCCCGCCATCATGGACGAAGAAGAGGTAAACAAATTCGAATCCCAAGTTTTTATCAACCCCATGCTAAAATCTGACATTTTCCCCATGCCCCTTGTATGCGTTCTTCATGCCGGAGTTGTAGGACGATTGCCAGTTGTTGATTCCTGTTAGAAGAGCCTTTCTCTAGTACATAGAGAAGGCTAGTGGGAACCTCTTCCTCATTTAGTGAAACTAAGCTTTATTTCCTTGACATGTTAGAGAAAATTGTTTTATTCTTTATTAACTAGAGAAGAAACTAAAAACTTTTCTGTATAAGTTAGAGAATCTACTTGTTGTTCTCTCCAGTAATTAGAGAATGGTTTGTAGGCTTTCTCCAGAATGTAGAGAATATAGATATTTTCATCTTGAAAGTCTGAATTCTCCAGTAGTTAGAGAATCCTATTTAAAACCTTCTCCCCCTATATGAGAAATCCACAAACTTGATTCTCCATTTACGAGAGAAACTTATCAGTAGAGAGAAACTAACCAGAAGAGAATATTCCATCAACTCATCTCCATCCCCAAATTTCTGTGTTTTTTCTAATGTTTTCTCTAGCAATCAAAGAAATCGTTTAGGGTTTCCTCTTTGTGTCTAAGAAAACCTTGCTCATTTTCTCCGGAACTGAGAGATTAGTTTTTGGATCTTTCTCTACATACTAGAGAATCTCTCTCCTTTTCAAGTTCCCCAAATTTGTCGAGAAATCTCTGAACTTTTCTCGGGAAATCTCTGAACTTTTATAGATTCCTCCACTCCTTCTAAAAAGTGGATATAAAGTTTGCAAATCTTCTTGGGCACTTTTGATTCCGTGAGTAAAATGGGGGGAAAAAAATTCCGGCCAAAATCATTTTCCGGTAGTAACTCCGGCAAGAAGTCATCGGATCCAGTTTGGATTACTGTTCATTCAGTAAATTAGTCTATAGTAATTATTACACTAATTTTACCTATAGGTTAAAAGTTATAAGTATTTATACGTATTAGGGCATTAGTAAGAAAAATACAGGGCGTGATTTAGCAATCCAATTTAAGATTCTACTATTTTTGGAAAAATTGGGCATGGGTGGACGTATTTAGTTTTTGTTAGTTTAGGTTTTTGAGAGACCGGAACTCGATCGTTTGTTTTCGTTGGTTCAGTATTTCATCAAGCAATAAAGAACAAGCAGGTTTTTGTTTTGTTTTGTCTTGCGTCACGCAAGTTCAACATTCTCTCTCCTCTGAGATTCACTTTCTCTCTCCTCGAAGACCCAGCAAAAAACTTCAGTTCGGCGGGGTGGCCTCCGGCGAATCCCGCCGCGTCGGTCACCCCCGCCACCCCCTCCTCCTTTTAGATAGTTTAGTTTAGTTGCTTAGGTAGTTTACCACTTTTTCCCTCGCAAAACTACAGAACCAAACCCCAACCGACGGAGCGCCACGAGCCAACACAGTTTCCAGCCAGACACACAGCTCCGATCGGGTCACCTAAGATCGGAACGCTGCAGAGCTGGATCGGACGGAGATAGCGGACGCCCAGCCACTCGCCGGACCGGCCAGGCGGGTTCGCAGCAGATCTCAATGGGCGGTGGTTTACGGCTTCCGTCACCGGTGGCTCCACTCGGTGTCGAGGATCACGGCGGGGTCACGGATAGGCGGGCACGGCGGGCTGGCTCGGGCCGCTCCCTGACGGATCCGGCGAGATCCCGTCCAGTCGAGGAAGTCCGGTCTGGGTCCAGGTCCAGCAGTGCCTAGCGGCGGCTCACCCAGCTGGGTCATCTCCCGGGTCGGGTCAGGTCGGGCCCGTGGTTCAACCGGGTCGGTCCGACTTGGTCACCTGGTTCTGGTCCAATTAGAGGGTGAGGTGGTTTTTTCCTTTCTATTATTGTAGTAGATTTTATGAATAAGGTCGGGAATATTTGATCTGGGTATTATTTGTCAATTTTAGTTTACCGGACGGGTACGTTTCTGTTTCGGATAAATTTTAGCTGACTTCAACTCTTGTTTATATTGTGGGTAAGGAGAAATCCGAGTCAGAGTAGTAATTATACATTCCTATGGCGATATCCTCAAATATGAACTAGATTTGTAGACCGTGGGATCTAGTGCAGCTTTTCTCGTGTTAGATAATACCTTGTTTCAAATTTCTATACTGTGTGTTATTTGCTAGCTAGTTAGACCCGAATTGGTTGGAATCTGCACATAGTCTTGACCTTATAGTAGGGGATATGATTTGGAACCGGTCTTTTTTGCGGAATTGTTCTGACAGACTTGGTGAGTAGCCTTGCCCATTTGTTTGTTATATCTCTCTTAACCCTTAATTGGCGAGAGAGAAAACCCCATGGGCTTCTGGACTAGGTAACATTTGTGCCTAGACTAGTAGACTTTAATTAGATAGTTTAGAATGCAAAGTTAAGGTGCTACGCTTGTCAGGTAGTTTCAGACAGTAGATTTGTAAGATGTATCTCCTTTTTGATGTAAGCCTTCGGGCACCATTGCCTCCGGGCAACACCCTGCTTCCGGGTGAAAGCCTAGGAATTACCTGCCTTCGGGCAACACCTTGCTTCCAGGCGAAAGCCTAGGAATTAGCCTTCGGGCAACACCTTGCTTCCAGACGATAGCCTAGGAATTAGCCTTCGGGCACATCACCTTTGGGCCACCTTTGTATTTTATTTTATGTTGCTTGGGTTGAGGAGCCGTCAATAATCCTCAAGATTCGCCTTCGGGCATAAAAAAAAAAAACAGATTTTTCTTTATTTTTTCGTTTCGTTTTGCATGTGTTCGTACAATCGTACGGATCTTGATTTTACATGCATGTTTATTTAGGTTTGATTTATTAGGATACCATTATTATTTGTTTCGTTTTGTCCAGAAGTATAATTGTAATTTTTTTTTTATGGTTAGTATGATTATGGATAGCACAATTCTTTAATCCAGTTGATAATTATATGAATCCAAATTAAGTTGTGAGGTTTAAATGTTAAAAATATCGATTGTTGCACGTATTTGTTATTCTGTGCGAGTCTTTTATGATTAATTGGGTTGTCTAGTGATCACCATTAGTTTGGTCTAGTTAATCTTAAACCAATTAGATCAATGAGGTTCGTATAATAAGTGGTACATTGGTATAGTGGTATAGTTGTGGCACATGATTCACTATCAAGGGAATAATGAACTAATCTACATGAATCAAGGGTTGGTTTATTGGTTATGAACTAGGTCTTCCTAGGTCTTAAATCTTAATGCAGTCAAAACACTAAAGCCTAAGAAGGTTTCTACGGTTATCTTTTGATTAGAGAAGCAATTAGTGGAGGCTCCTTTGTTGTCGACAACGTAAGGGAGGATTGGTGCTTAGGCGATGCCAAGTTACTATAACTAGTTTATTTGCAATTAATTGAGAAATCTGTGAGTCACATACTTGGAGGATTGTTGAAATTATATCATTAGTAGAATGTTTGTCTTATTTGATTAAATCTTGTGTGTTTATTGCATTGCATTCATTATTTTATTTTAATTATTATTTGTTACAAAAACCCCAAAAATCATCAATCATCTTTGCTACTTGTTACGTGAAAAAGAAATCAGTATTCCGTCCCTGTGAGTTCGACCCTACTTGCCTCTATTCTAGTAGGAACCTTATTTTGGTGTTATAACATCTACATCAAATTGGCGCCGCTGCAGGGACGGAGAAAGACCAAAATAATTTGATTTAGTCGTTAAAACAACAAAATAAATTTACTACTAAAATAGAGGCAAGTAGAGTCAAACTCATAGGGTTGGAGTACTGATTTCATTTTCACGTAACAAGTAGCAAAAGATGATTGATGATTTTTGGGGGTTTTTTGTAACAAATAATAATTAAAATAAAATAAATGCAATGCAATGTAGTAAACACACGAGATTGAATCAAACAAGACAAATATCCAACTAATGATATAATTTCAACAATCCTCCAAGTATGTGATCCACAAATTTCTCAATTAATTGCAAATAAACTAGTTATAGTACCGTCTAAGCATCATGAATCAGTCATTGAAATAATAGATTAAGCAAAAGAATCAATTTTATAAATTAGTCTCCACATATTTTATCAGTAGTTACATTTAGTTTGAAATTGTTCACAATTAAGGCTGACTCTAACTAGTTACGTCCCTTTGGCATTCTTACAGAATATCACTCAACTGGTAAAGTGAAGCATCTCTCGGCAGGTCCAATCTACACCTTGCCAAAATCAACGGATTAACCAATGAACCCGTTGACCTTGTCATTTGTTTGATACACGAAATAGCATTTGAACGGTCTAGACACGTCTAACACAATTTAAAATATATCCAATTATCCAATTATATATCAATCAACGAACAAAGATGTTTTTCCTGATCCTTAAGAGTTGGTTCAAGAATATAATTTTATAATATAAAACTCAATTTATTTCTTACTTTACCATAACCTTTACTTTAAATATAATAAAATTATTTGAATTGTGATTCATTTAAATCGACTCAACCAAATGTAATATGTCTTCATTATATGACTATTTTTAATTTAGTCCAGTTCAGATAAATTCAGTCCAGATCAGTTCATATCCTCTGAAATATAATTTTATGATATACAACTCAATGACTCATATCTTCTGAAATATAATATTATGATATACAGCTCAATGACTCATATCCCCTGAAAAAATACATAGCTATAATATTCAATTCAATTTGTGTCTTTAATTTACCATAACTATTAACCTTTACTTTATATAATATAAATATTTGAATCGTGATTCATTAAATCGACTCAACAAAATATAATATGTCTTCATTATATGATTATTTATTAATTTAGTTCAGTTCAGTTAAGAGCAATTCAGTTTAGTTCAGATAAGTTCATATCATTTGCACTATAATTTGATGATATTCAACTCAACTCAGTTCAGATTACATCACCTCAACGTGTTTTTATATTTGAATTATAAAAAATGTATTTATATTTATTTCAGTTCAATTAAATTTATTTAAAATTATTTCAATTCATTTCAGTTCAATATATTTAAAATTATTTCAGTTCAGTTCAATATATTTAAAACTATTTCAATTCAATTCAGTATATTTAAATTTATTTCAGTTCAGTTCAGTTCAATTTAGTTCAGTCCAGTTCAGTACAGTAAAATGTAAGCTCTAGCAAACAGGGTCTTACTTCTAAGAAACACATAAACTGTATTAAAAAACTGAAATATATTTTTTAAATATTAATTTTTTTAAATACCATAAAAAATATTTAAGAAGGGGTTTTTTTATAGCTCGTCTCAGGCTCCTTAAACACTAGGAGTCTAGGACCGGCACTTAGGGATGGCACCCGACGGGTATTTGGTGGATACCCGCCCACCAACCGCCCAACGGGGCGGGTATGAATATGAGTTTTTTATACCCGCCATGGGTATGGATGTTGGATTCAAACCCGCCATGGGTAAATGGTATGGATATTGATTTTATACCCGCCCCATACCCGCCCGCCCCACCCGCCCCATACCCACCCGTATAATACTTGTAAAATATCCGTTATATATAATATTAATAGTATTATTTGTATTTATATTAATAATATTATTAATTTTAGCATTTTTTAAGCATGTTTGGTCTATTTTGAAACATAAAAGAATTTTATAAGTTAATGATTAGCATATTATAAATTATTTTGTTCTATTAATATAATATATTTGAATTATTAGTGCTTTTATTTAAATTTTTATGATAATTAATAGATCTTAGGCTAATTTTTTTATAAATATGGATTAATAAGTCGGATGGGGAATGTGGGTATAACATGGGCATGGATATCCACGGATACCCAGATGAGATGGATATCCAGCTGGATGGGCATGGATATTAAATTTGTACCCGTCATGGGTAAATGGGCGGGGATGGATAGTAAAATTTTAGATGGGGATGGGCATGGATAGTCTACTATCCACGCCCAGTTCGCCCAATGCCATCCCTACCGGCACTGGATGCATTAAGCATTTTTTGCTCCAACTTTGCAAAATAAAGTTTTCTAGCCCTTACATTCAAATGATGAAGATTTTTGGCCCCGTAGACAAAACAATTTATTCTCACGTCGGGCAATTCTACGTGGTATAGATAATATTAGTCTTTTCCTAATAATAAAAAATCATCCTAATTGCGGAAAGGATATTAATGACTTAACGGTTACGTCTAAAAGGCCAAAAATCCTCATATTTTGCATGTAAGGACTAGAAAATTGTATTTTTCAAAATTGAGGCAAAAAATCCTTAATTCGACCAAAGTATGGGCCAAATGTTACTATTTAATCTATTGAAACCTATTTACCATTTTTGGTTGTAGTAACAAGTCCAGTCATATATGAAGAGAGACGAAATGTGTAGTTGAAATTGTATTGAAAGTGGAAAAATTAAAATGTGGTTGAAAATGAGAATAATCTTGCCAAAAATGGTAATCGAGACAGATTGAAAATCGGAGGAAGTACTTGTCAATTGACTGTTATCTAAATAATCAGCATTTGAAGATAGCTCTAAAAAGGAACAATTTTGAAACAGCAGAGCAACCACCTGAGCAATAGCTTTTCAAAACATTCAATGTGGACGAGAAATTGTCGATAGAAGCAAGAAGCAACTAGTGGAAGCTAACTTGCACAACTGAAACTGAAAAGAATCCATGGGTAGGCTAGTTCTAGCAGAGGCCATTCCGGTCGACATTGGTGTTGCTGTGTAGCTCATATAGGGCATAGAACGGAACTTATCCAGGTGGAACAACATGGAGTAGATAATAGTCCCCGAAACGGAACTTGTTCAGGTGGAACAAATAGAGTTGATACTAGTATCTTCAGGGACACCTGCTGAGACTAGAACAATACAGATGGTTTGCATAGTAAGCAACTCCATGACCAAAAAAACTATGTTTTGGACTGGTCGAATTTCAAGCTAGTTGAATGCATTGCATCCCCTGGACCACTTAATTTAAACACATTACACAAGATTATTCGGAAATTAAACCACTGCAAAGAATAGCAAGCCTGATCTCACTCAATGTCCCTTTAAGAAGAAGATGCATCAGAAAAGGTGGAGTTTCGATCCCTTCTGTCTAACCAGGTAATAGTTTCAATCCTTTTCATTTGTATATTTATTCAGATCATAAATCAATTAAAACCAGTCTAAACAACTTGATTTATAAAATATTTAAAGGCTATTGCTAACTTTCTGTCATTAATCATTATTAAGGAAGATGGAAAAAAAAAATCAACAACCATGGTAAAGGCCAACAGAAAAAGGACCACTACTCTCATTTTCCCAGCAAAATTGCCAGTGTATTTACTGGAGAATTCTCTTCAGAGCAACAAATGCATAAACTTATGACAGATTTCAGGTCTTATTCTCACTCCAGCATGGAGGCCCCAGGAGCCATTAACTCTCAAAGGAATACTAAGTTATAGAGACTAAATGTCAACATTAAAGTGCAATATGCCTGAAATTTGGTGCAGTGATTACATGATCTACCAACCAGAATAACGGCAGCAACGGTAGTAAGCATAGAACTTCAAAGTACCTACAGATTATGCTATTTCATTATGTCGAACACCTACGGAGAATAAATACATCTTAACCATAAACATAATACTTTGCCCTTTCACTTTCATGATTTTAGAAGAGAAAGGGACAATTAGATTCAGACATATGAAAGAAAGAGATTGAACATCGATGTTCCACAAAAAATGAAGTATATCAGTAGGACAAAAAACGAATGTTAGGTTCCAAATAAAATGGTCTCACTACAAAATCTCCAAGCAGGCTCTTCTGTTACCGATGGCAACATTGTTTGAGCAACAAATAACAAAACTGGAGAATTGAGACACAGAACATGAAGAAGAAAGAAAGAAATATAAACATTCAAGCTAATTCACTGAACAAAAGGATATGGTGTTAAATGTTCCACAAACAGTAAACTATTCAGAAAAACAAGTATATGGATATCAAATAACCAGTTCTCTAAGAATCCATTCTCATGTACATGTCAAATAGCTATCTGCACAAATATAAGGAGTCAAGGAACTCCAGACAAGCCATGAAGGCTGATGTTTCAAACATATTATTCTGCAAAAGTTAAAAAAGCTAAACCAATTACCCGAAGAAATGTATCAACTAAAGCCTATACCGGGAAAAGAGATGCAGTACCGCCACCTTGCTACTCTTTAGTTTGAGACCAAGAACTCCCATCTATCAACTAGATCTCGGTACCTTAAAATGTATCAACCTCCGATTGACCTCAGCTCCTCAAGTTGCGCTTTGATTTGATCCTGAACCAGCTCCAACCTCTTAGAATAAACTTCCAACTCCAATATCTGTTGCCTCCTCCACTTCTCATCTGCCACCATATCTCCATGCAATCCTAATGGCATGGGATTTAAAGCAAAACCAAACCCTCGAGAGCTGCCCATTGCGGCTCCATTCACACTCATCATCGCATTACTCAACAACTCCTTAAATATGGGTGATATACAACTCCTCACCGTCTCCTCAATTAAATTGCTGCCCTGTGTAGGCATTGCAGGGGGTGCTGGTGTTGTCACTACTCCAGGTACAGGTATAGTTACTGATGCTGCCTCAACAGGGGTTGCTGGAGGCATTAACATGCTCACATTCTGATGCTGCAGATTGCAATGCTGCAGAGTAGCTGCACCAGTGAAACCAAACTGCTTCTCCTCGGTCTTCACACGAGGTCTTTTCCTGGAACGAGGAGTTTTCTTCTCCAAACTGTCTAATCCATTAGGGCTAGGGTTAGGGATAAGGTTAAGGTTATGGTTGCTCATAAAATTAGAGTTGGGGCTTTGATCAATAAAATTGATACTGAAATTGTGGTTAGCATCTTCATCTTCAAAACCGCCTTCCTCTGCCACCATCCCGCCTCGGGCGGTTGCTACCACAGCACCGCCACCGTTACCGCCCCAAATCTTACGGGAAATTTCAAAAGTAGCTTGATCATGAGGACTTTTAAATATGTAATCTTTACCTGATCCCATCTTGCTCATCACATTTCGAAACTTTTTCTTCAGCCTCCGGAGCTTCTCCACCAGCTGGTTCTTGTTGAAGTCCAGCTGGAGCTTGGACTTGATCTGATCGTAGAACGCCGTCGTATCATGGTGGTGGGAGGAATTCGCCACTCCTCTGGATGCAGTGTACTCCAGAAAACCTTGCAAGAGCTCGATCTCATCCTCATCGGTCCACAGCCGCTGGAAAAGCCTGCGGGACTCGTCGATCGGCATCGGCTTCTTCCCCTCGGGCACCGCCGCGACGGTTACCTGGTCAACGCGGGGGCGCTTAAATTCCGGGAAGGTGTGATCGGGAGCAAGGGCGATCGTGACTTCCCCGGCTGCGGAAGCCACCAGCGGCGGAGGAGGAAGGTGGTTGAGATTCTGGTTGTGGTGGTGCTGGTGGTGGTGGTTGGGGAGGGAAGACGGATGAGCCGCAGCGGCGGCATTGGAGGAGGAAGTCGAGTCATCAACGTCTTCATCCTCGTCGACGTCAACTTCAACGTCCTCATCCTCATCATCCACAACAGCCTCGTTGAGGGAAGGGTTCATGAGGTCGATGCCGGGGCCGGGGCCGGCGACGGGGAGATTGACAGAAGCGGGATTGAAACCCCCGCTTTCTTCCTCATCTTCCTCCTCCTCATCAAGGTCTTGGGGGTTGAAAGCGTTGTGATTTCCATCGAGGGCCATGCTTGGGAAAGGAATCGAGATTGGAGGGAGAGGATCGGAAATGGGAGAGACGGGGAAGAAAGGGAATTTGTTGGGCTGACTTAGTAGGAGTGGTGGTGATGGTGGTGGTGGGGAAACCCGGGAGGTGGTGGAGTCGTGTTGGACTAGGTTTGGTTGAGGGTGAGTTGAACGGTTCATTTACCGGATTTTAGGATGATGCATTATTACACGTGACTACGGCCTCCTCCTCATCTCATGTCACCGCTCGCTCTAATTTCTTTTCATTTCCCTTTGAACTCATTTACACCAAATTGATGTCCTAAAAAGAAAAAAATGTCCAAAATGGTAATATTTTTTTAAAGTGGTATCAAAATTGTATTCAATTTCTTTTAAGTGTTACAAAATGTTATGCACGACATGCAATAGTAGGTTTTCAGTGCACATCGTTAAACGTTATTGGATCAATTCCCATAATACTATAAAAACGATGGAATACAATTAAATTACCTAAAATTTCGTTCAACTAAACTGGTTTCTATGGAAGGCTAGAAATAGGAACTATTTTGATAATGTTGCTCCTAATGTTCAAGGAAGTAAAGGAGATGATTTTTAATGCTTTCATAGTGAAACATTTCTTCCTTAGAGCAAGTCCAATAGTTTCCCCAAGTTGAGGACTTTCAATAAATTTAGGAAATTAGGGCTTATTTTTAACTCCAACAGCTTCCCTATCTCCATCCATAACTTGGGGATTTTGAGGAGAAAGAAGATTTGTTTCCCCAAATCTGTAGAGAGAGAGAAAACAAAACCCTTATAAAATAGAGTAGTAGATTCAGTGAACGTACATACCTTTTTTTTTGTAGTTGATTGATTATATTTATAGTGACCAGTCATTCAAGAAACCAAGTACTGATGACTCATCGAGGGTGAGTCATTCTTTCGTACATTAGGTAAACTGAAGCACGTGAGTGTACTACCCAGTTGCCTTTCCTCGCGTAATCAGCACGTGGCACAGAAGACACCAAACTGTACTGTCACAGAAGATCCACCCAAGGCTCAACCTCTAGGGTCGGACTCGGTTCCGGTCTGACATGAGGTGAGCCCGGGTATATCATCAAGAATTTAGTCTAGTAAATTTTTTTTGCGATTTGATATTATGAATTGAACCAATAACATTTGTCTATGTGTTGACTTACTCAAACTGTAAATTTCATGTAAAAACGGATACCATTTTGGGCATTTTCACGAATGAGAAAAGACTCGCTAAAAATTCTACAAAAATACAATGGTGCCTTAATAAGTTCTTAAAAACAATAATAGAGTAAGTGACATTCCATTTATATCTCTTAAAACTTCACTTGTAAGGTTTAATACACACTCTCCTAGAAATCTAAATCTAAGTCAAAGTCGACTAAGAAATTTTAATTGGGGCGGAGGAAGTAAGCAATAGCTAATTGAGTCTGCTTATATTTCAACATATGCGCGAAGTTCGATTGTATTCATCTTTTGTGACATTTTTTTTTGAATGGATTCATCTTTTGTGACATCTTTTTGCATTGTAGTTACATAATATTGAAATTGATTTTGATAAGTACGAAAGTACGAGATGTATATATTCCCAGTCAACGTGGGTCATTTTTTGATTTATAAGAACTTTAGTTATGTGCTAAAATCAATTTGGATGATGATCTTTTCTAAAATTTGGTGGTTATATGTATAAAACATGATGTGGCTTCATGTTCATATGATTTATTAAGAGTTTCCGTACCATCTGCCAGTATAACTGATGCGGGGTAAATCCGCACTAGTAAAGGGTACCTCGGTTTCGTGATGTAGATTGTCGATAAAATATGCAGACTGCTCGCTATGAATGCCTCCCTGTCCGAGCTCCTGGGCCTCGGATAGGACTTGCTTGGGACCTGTTCATCCGAAACCTGCAAAACAAGCCCCCGAAGCCACCCGAGGGTAGCAGCTCCGGTGTGATGATGAGATTTTCTGTATTGAAAGGAAAGATAAAACTCTATATTCAAGAGTTAGAGAGCTTACCTGAAATGCCTGATTGCGGCCTCCTTTTATAGGCGTCCTAGAACATCTAGTTCAACCTCTTTTCCTTCTGCTGACTCATCATTTCTTTCCTCCTCCTCACGTCTGTATCACGTGACACTATACCTCCTGTATCTTGCTAAGATCCTCTCACGTGCTCTACGTATTTTCCTGGTAACTTCCTTTGAGTAGCTGAGTCATCATGCTCCTCTTGGAGGATGACATATTTCCTGTTATCAAGGATGACGTATTTCTTGTTATCACAAGTCCCCAAGATAGGTGTTGGTTCTGATGGGAGCAACGTTTGTCTTAATTTTCCCCGATCCTTCTGCCCTTTTATCCGAGCCCCCCTAGCCGCTTTGTCGTTTCGTTTTCTCAGGAGTGACCCCCGCCCCCGTTTAATGTGTGGGCCCCAACTAGCGAACTTTTCGTCTGGCGGCTGCGCAGTTTGCGATTTTTTCCTTCTTTTAAGTGACTTAATCATTTTGTTTTCTTCCTAGGTACGGCTTGTTCTTGCCCCTTTATCCTCCACCGTTTTGCTCTTTTATCTGTACTACAAATTCTTCCCCCTTTTCTCCCATTCCACTTGCATGGCTGATTACCTTTCCATCAATTCTTCCTCCTTTTCTGAAGATTCTTGTCCGCTCGTTCTAAACCGCTCACGCCTGACTTCATCAGTCCCCTTTGACTCCTCTGATAGTGCCACCGCTTCATCCTCCTGCAACTATATGACTCGCCCTAAAATTGCCCTTTTTGGTAAAGGCACCAGTTCTCAGCGTCCGAACTTTCGGACGGGGAATGGTGAAATCCCAGATGAATTCTCGCGCATTCAACCACTGAGGGTTGTTTCCAACGTACTAGGGCCCCCTGCTAACCCAGAGTAAGAGTGGGTGGATGTGGAGCTTTATGAATTTGCCTCAAAAATGTTCTGTCCCCTGGTCCGAAATGCCCAGCTTACCTCTCTAGGTTCTGATGAATATCAAACCAATGGGCCCTGCATTCCCAAGCGTTTGTTTCACTATGGCTTGAGCTTGCCCTTTCCTCCCCTGTATTCCGAGCTTCTCCATTACAATGAGATTTCTCCTGCTCAAATTGATCCTAACGGATTTGTAGTTATCATGGCGTTCCTAGTCAATTGCCGCCGATGTGGGGTTTATGAGTCTGTGGACCGATTTTGGTCTTTCTTCTGCCTCTCCGTGGCTACAAGTCGAATCCTTGGTATCTTTGGCTTTTCCTCTCGTGTTCCCGATGCCCATTTCATCCGGGACTTTATCAATTACCCGAAGGGATGGCTAGTGGACGGTCATTATTCTTATGACCATTCGATTTATCCGGCTCCTTGGTGGAACCGCAATGTTACATCTGAGGACCAAGTACCTTGGTTTCCTAACGAGCTACACTTGGATCACGAGACTCTGCTGAATAGTCTAGTGCACCTGTCTCAATACTGGATTCTTGAAAACGGGGGGTTTTCCTGGCCTTACGAGGTATACCCACCTGAAGTTTTCTCATTTCCTCATTACCGCGCCATCTGGCCCGATCAAGGTAACCTCTCAAACTCCTTCTTTTACTCTGATGGTTTATTCACCCTTTTCTTTTTGTTTCCTCTTTTTGTCTAATATACTTTCTCTCTCTTTTAGTGCTCCGATTTCTCCTAGATGATCCGTCCTACCACCTAGCTCTTGACTCTACCGTCCTGCCGGAGTTAGATGGCCCGAGCCCCCAGGGTGAAATTCCTCCCGTGGGTCCTGGTTCTATGGTTCCCGTCTCTATTCCTTTCCCGAACTTGGTTGGCGCCCTTGCCAACGATCCTCTAAGCTACAATCGGAAAAGGCCTCGGACTGAGGCTTTAATCCACCAGTCCCCTTCCCCTCCGAGGGATACACAGCTACAGATTCCCGATTCCTTGGTAATTTTCTTTTTTCTCTCGTGTCTCGTTTTCTGTGCATTTAGCAGCCGAAACCTAATCCTTAATGCTTCAGGTATTAGAGTTTTCCTCTGAAATACTCAGCTCGGCTTATCTCCGAGATTTTCTTGAATCTACCTACCAGCGTCATCTGTCTGATCTTCTGTCCGAGGAAAAACATCGGTCTCTTGCCTTGGCTCAAGAGCTAGGACAAAGAAAACTCCACTCGGCCGAGCTGGAGTCTCGTTTGTCCGAACTTGAGCGGAAATTACTACCTTGGAGAGATGGTTCCAATCTCCGTGATTACAACATTGCCCTTTCGGAAGAGCTTGTCCGATCTCTTGAGTTCGAAGAAGCCGTGAAGGAAGTCATGACCGAATCAAACAACCACCAGACCACCTGGGTTTATAAGCAAATGCGAGGGTGGATTCCTGAGGGGTTCAGACTTCAATTCCATAAAAGCTTCTACAAACCCGGTGCCCTAGAGCGTTTCATTACAAGTTTCGGTGCCTCATAAACAAAACCTTGGGTCAGTTGGCCCCCAAGATTTGGGAAGCTCTCCATTCCGACTCTCCTTCTCTTTCGGCTTCTTCTCTCCGAGCCCTGGCTGCTCCAGAGAGACCTCCATCTCCTGGCTCTCCTCCTCCCGAGGACGTTAGGAACTGTAAGGGAGTCTGCCCTGAGTCCCCCGTTCATAACGGCTACACTAAACTCTGTATTCATTCTGCCTTTTATGGATTCTCTGTAGGTTATCAAGATGGTCAACCGAAGGTAGTCTGCAAGAACCCTCGGTCCCAGCTTCCTGATGCTTCCCGCCCTCCTGACTCTTGATTATCAATTGCGCCTATATTTTCTTTGTATTCTTGCTTATTTTGTAAAATTTCCTTCCCTGTGCAATATTTATAAAATGAAACTTTCATTTCGTTCTATGTGTATTATTTCTCCCCTTATTACCCCCTTCAGAAGCATTGAATACAAGATCCTAGACCTGGTGTTTGATGTTCTAAATACAATTCTAATGTAATATCAAATGCTTAAGGGGTTTTCTGCACATAGCTTTAATCGTCATTTCTTCCGTAACTCTGAAGTTCGACTAACCGAGCTGAAACATGAAGTGCTTCCCCCCTTCTGGCGAGGGTAGTCAACCTGCTACCTGAAATCCTGCATCATTCCTGTCCTTAAATCATTTTAAGTTTTCCTTTCCTTATTTTTCTATGCGTTCTTCGGATGGTCCTCTTCTGATGAGGGCTTCCATCCGAGGGTTTAAAGCCTTTAAATTATTAAAGCCTTTAAATGTTTTCCTATGCGTTCATCAGATGATTCTCTTCTGATGAGGGCATCCATCCGAGGATTTGAAACCTTCAAATTCTTAAAATCTTTAACTTTTTTCCTTTGCGTTCATCGGATGGTCCTCTTCTTATGAGGGCATCCATCCGAGGGTTTGAAACCTTTAAATTCTTAAAACCTTTAAATTTCTTCAATGCGTTCATCGGATGGTCCTCTTCTTATGAGGGTGTCCATTCGAGGGTTTGAAACCTTTAAATTCTTAATGTAACCAAACCGATTTCCTTAATAAAATATCCTTCTTTTGCGGGGCACCATCGTGGGAGTGACCCCGAGGTCCCGACTTCCTATTACAAAGTACTATCCAATACTTAGTATTTTTTTATTCCTAGGGCGTATCCACACCCTTTCTTTTTCCGCAATGTATTATCCAATACCTTGCATCATCTTTGACGTATCTACGCCACCTGCCAGCAGGCGTATCCACACCAAATTTTTCTTCCTTATTTCTCATAATTCATGAACGGGGGACTTACCTGATTCAGTTCATTTCCATGATTACCTCTACGCCCTTGCCTGATGGCACCTTTTCTGAGTTCTCCTCCTCCGCATCTGAAGTATCAGTCAATTCCTCATTTCCTAGTATCTCCTGGTACTTCCATTCTGATATTACTGGCCCAGAGGCCTACTGGGCCGATAACATGGTTCGCGGCCCAGCACGTCTAGGGCGATACCTTTCCCGCTAAGGAGCATGTCCGGACAAGAAAGAAGGACGGATGGGGACAAAGGAAAGTGGTCCTGCATCTTATCTCAAGCAGGCTAGCTCGGCTATAAATACTAGTCTCAAACAGTGAACAAGGGATGTGACTCATATCTCTCTACCTTATATTGAGAGTTCTTTCCGTACGTTTTCCTTCCCCACTATCCCCATCTCATCATCACGCCGGAGCTTCTTCCCCGGGATACCCCCCGGGGATTGTTTTGCAGGACTAAAGAGGGCCGGCCGAGGAGGGGACTAGGGAAGCGTCCAATCAGGAAGACGGGCGGAAACCG
This sequence comes from Cruciata laevipes, assembly GCA_963678965.1. Lineage (NCBI taxonomy): Eukaryota > Viridiplantae > Streptophyta > Magnoliopsida > Gentianales > Rubiaceae > Cruciata > Cruciata laevipes. The sequence goes on along the minus strand of OY787634.1, from coordinate 19,039,249 downwards.
GTAGCATCAATTGGCACGCCCAGTGGGACCTTTCCACCTTCGCAGGATGGAGTCGCCAAGGAGAGGGCGCGGGCGCCCTAAGAAGAACGCAGCACCTTCAGGGGGAGATTCTCTTCCACCCCCGGGAGACGAGGTGACCTTAAGGCAGTTGCAGGAGGAGGCTAGACACCAGCGAGAGCTAGGGGTACCGCAAGACGGCCACGTTGAAACTGCCTCCGACGAAGCCTACTCGGAAGGAGAGTACCAGGATGAGCAGGAAGGGCTTAGGCTCGCCGGGGATGGCACCACCCGGGACCAGGGACCTGAAGCCCGGGAGGAGGGGCAGCCCTTAGTTAGTACGGAGGAAGTGGCGGCCTTGGAATTTATGAGAGCCAACAAGGAGTTGTACCGTCAGTGGGTACTCTCCACCCGGGAAAGCCTGAGGCGAAGGGAACCCGGGAGGAACCAGGCAGGTCCTCTAGGGGGGTACCAAAGAGAGGTTATTGATTTGGACGGAGCTGTTCAGCCGCCAAAGCTACAGGGGCGTGTAAATTGCTCCACCGTCCCACCCTCTTTCCCTCAGAATTTCGGGGTTGGAGGAGGAGCGGCTACGGGACAACAATCGAATCTGGTTCCACATGCTCCACCCTATTACCCGTGTTCCAGTTGGGGGGCGGGACAAATTGGGTATGACCTGCCAGTCATGCCTGCGGAGCCGTTTGGGTATCAGGCCCCTGGAACCCAGGGAAACCCGATCCAGTATTCCGGACCCATGTATGGATCAATGGGGATGAACTTCGGTTACCCGGAGAGATACTATCGGGAGGACGATAGGATGCGGGGCTATCAGGTGGCACAGCAGGACCCCAACTCCTTGGAGGCTCGGCTAGACAAACTGGTGGGAAGAAACGGAGCTAAACCTACCTCCCCTTGGGTACCTCGAGTGCTCGCGTACCCATGGCCGCCGGGCCTACGGACCCCGGAGGGAATCCCAACATATAATGGAGAGACAGACCCGGAGGAGTTTGTCAGGACGTACCAGAACCTAATGGTGTCAAGGGACTTCCCGGAGGAATTAAGATGCAAGTTGGTGGGCTGTTACCTGAGAGGAAACTGTCTCTCATGGTTCGATTCGTTGCCTCGAGAAAGTCTCAGAGATTATTACGATTTCTCTAAGGCCTTGCTGTTTAGATACGCCGGATTAAAGAAGGAAGGAAAGCAGTTGACTGAGCTTTTGGCTACCCGACAGAAGGCTGCTGAAGGGTCAATGGAATACTATCGAAGGTACATGGACGATAGCATGAAGGTTGTCGACAGGCAGCAGCAGGAGAAGGCAGTGATTAGCGGATTTATAAATGGCTTGAGGGATATGGTGCTGTTCCAGAAGTTGATGGAAAATATCCCGGAAACCTTTCACAACTTGCAAATGGCGGTACAACTATACTGCGCGATTAATGATGCCACACGGAAGAGAAAGGAAGAATCTGGGGGATTCCTCCCGGATAAGATAGAAAGAAGGAGAATGGCAGACCCAAGTAGAAGGGACCCCGCTCCTGGCGCTAGAAGGGACTCCGCTCCCGCGCTGATAAACCGGGCAAGGGCGGACAGTTTCACCCCGCTCAGCAAATCCCGATCGGAGATTCATGCTATCCACAAGGATCTGTTCCCGGATCCATTGCCCATCCACGGGACCCCGTCTAGGGAAAACGCGGACAAGTGGTGTGCCTACCACAAGTCTTATGGGCATGCGACAGAGGGGTGTAGGATGCTGAGGAACGAGATAGAAAGACTGATAGAACGGGGACAGCTGAGAGATTGCGTGGCCGCGGAGGTAAAGAAGGAGAATCCCCGGGACCAGCCTCAGGAGCAGCCCCGCAGGAGGTGGAGACCTAACCCGGGGAGAGGAAATGGAAGAATCCAAGGCAATCAAGGTAACAGGGCCCCGGGGAGGCCCGCCATAGCCGCCGCGCCGGTCCAAGCAGTGGAGCCGGCCCCAATACCCAACAGGATGATCAACGTGATCAGCGGAGAAGTCGGAGAAGCCTGTCAGTCAGTCTCCGCTATCCGGGCCCGGACCCGGTATGTTCCCCCGGGGGAGGTTCAGGGGAAAAGGTTTCGCCCCGATGAAGCTCTCACTTTCTCTGAAGCGGATGCAGCCCCGCCGCAGATACCCCATTCTGACCCGATGGTGGTAACGGCGGAGATTGAAGGCTTCTTGGTCAAAAGGGTGTTTGTGGACGATGGGAGCAGCGTGGAGATCATGTTCGCTTCTTGTTTCGACCAGTTGGGAATTGGGAGACAGAACCTTAAACCTCCCTTATCTCCCTTGTCAGGGTTCACGGGCAAACCCGAAGTTCCACTAGGTGTTATTCCCCTCGCAGTGTGTATGGTGGGTGAGAAGGACCGGAGCAAGAGGATCTCGGTGACATGCAACTTTGCGGTTATTGACGCACCCTCGCCGTACAACGTGATCATAGGAAGGTCATGGCTAACTCAAGCCCGGGCAGCGAGTTGTCCGTATCTACTGACGATGAAGTTCCCCACTGCGCAAGGTGTGGCGGTCGTGCGGGGTAGCCAAGCAGTCGCAAGAAGTTGCATGATGACGGCGGTGCTGGACGCAAAGAAAGCAGTAGGGGTGGTACACGGAGAAGTTCCCCGCCAGGAGTTGGAGGAGATGCAGGTGGCGGACAAAGGAACGGTCACGGTGGGAAAAGACCTCCCGGAGGAAGTAAAAGGCGCACTGAAGGAACTTTTGGCCAAGTATCAGGGAGTATTCTCGTGGAGCCCGGAGGACATGGTGGGGGTGTTACCAGAGTTGGGGGTACACAAGCTGAACATAAGCCCTGCAACTAAACCAATCAGGCAGAAGAAAAGGCCTGTAGCACCGGAAAGAGCAGAATTTATAAAGAATGAAGTAAAGAAGCTGGAGAGAGCCGGGGTGGTCGAGGAAATCATCTACCCGGAATGGATAGCTAACCCGGTCTTAGTAAAGAAGCACGATGGAAGCTGGCGCATGTGTATTGACTTTACGGATTTGAATAAGTGCTGTCCCAAAGACAGCTATCCTCTCCCAAATCTGGACCGGCTGGCAGAGGCTATTGCGGGGTATTCGGTGCTGGCCTTCTTCGACGCACATAAAGGGTATCACCAGGTGCAGATGGATGAGGCGGACAAGGCGAAAACCTCATTCATCACCGATTTTGGAACCTTTTGCTACAAGAAGATGCCCTTCGGGCTGAAGAACGCGGGGGCTACGTACCAGAGAATGGTGGACAAACTCTTCAAGGATCAAGTGGGAAGAAACATGGAGGTGTATGTTGACGACATGGTGGTTAAAAGTAGGGCTTACGGGGCTTTCTTGAATGACCTGGAGGAGATGTTCGAAAAGCTGGAACGGAGCAATCTAAAGCTGAACCCCTCCAAAAGTACCATTGGAGTGGGTGCGGGGAAGTTCTTGGGTTTTATGGTGTCAAGCCGAGGCATCGACGTCAACCCAGAGAAGGTGGAAGCCTTAGCTAAGATGACCTCCCCTAGGTCGGTGAAAGAAGTACAGCGGTTAACAGGGTCCCTCGCGGCCCTCAGTCGGTTCCTGTCAAAGGGAGCAGACAGGCAGTTGCCTTTCTTCAACATTCTCAGGAGGGCCAAGGCATTTGAGTGGTCTGGAGAATGTGAGAAGGCATTCCAAAATCTGAAAGAGCACCTTCAACAGTTGCCAACTTTAAAGAAGCCCCTCCCGGGGGAGGAGCTTTTCCTGTACATAGCGGCATCCCGGGAGGCGGTAAGTTCCGTACTAATCAAAGAAGAGGAGGGAAAGCAGCACCCAATCTATTTTGTCAGCCGGGCACTTCGGGGGGCAGAAACCCGGTATACTGAGTTGGAACAGTTGGTTCTGGCGCTGGTGCATGCTTCAAGGAGGCTTAAGCCCTACTTCCAGGGCCATCCCATAGTGGTTCTTACCAATTACCCACTAAGACAAGTCATGTTCAAGCCGGAGGCATCAGGGAGAATGATGAAATGGGCCATAGAGCTGGGAGAGTATGAAATCCGGTATGAGCCAAGGAGGGCTATCAAGGGCCAGGCCCTAGCGGACTTCCTGTTGGAATCAGAAGCAAGGATAAATGAGGAACAGAAGACGCCCGACACTCCGGAGGATACGGCTAAGGCTGAGACAGACCCGGCTTGGAAGTTATATGTGGATGGATCGGCGCACTCCGGGGGCAGTGGAGCAGGAATATTGTTAATCAGCCCGGAAGGGAAGGAGTATCCTTATGCAGTCAAATTCACTTTCAGAACAACCAACAATGAAGCCGAGTACGAAGCTTTGATCGCAGGGTTAAGGTTGGCAAAGGATATGGACATCAAAACTCTCACGGCACACAGTGATTCCCAAATTGTGGTGCAACAGGTAAAGGGAGAGTATGAAGCCCGGGAGAGGAGCCTGCAAAAATATCTGGAAGTGGTAAAGCCTTTGATAGCCGGGTTTAAAACCTTCGACTTGGTTCAAGTTCCCCGGGAGAAGAACAGCAAAGCCGACGTTTTGAGCAAATTGGCCTCCTCAGAGTTGAAACCTGAGCCCGACCAAAAGTTATACTTGGAAGTATTAGGGAGGAGGAGCTACCAGGAGAGCAATCAAGTAATGCTGGTGAACGAGGAAGAATCCTGGATCAGGCCCATGCGGGCATACCTAGAAGAAGGAACCATCCCGGAGGATAGGGCCCAGGCCCGGAAGCTAAGAGTTAAGGCGCCTAGGTATGTGATCCAGGGAGGGGAGCTGTACAAAAGAGGGTACCTCCAGCCTCTGCTAAAGTGTGTAGAGAGGTTGGAAGGCCGATACCTCATCCGGGAGATGCACGAGGGATCTAACGGGAGCCACCAGGGAGCACGCACCTTGGCCAAAAAGATCTTAAGGCGGGGGTACTATTGGCCGACGTTGTTCAAAGATGCGGAAGAACATGTACAGAAGTGCTTGGAATGCCAGGCATTTGCCCCGCTAATCCATGTTCCCCGGGAAGAATTAGTCGGAGTCACAGGAGCCTGGCCGTTCAGCAGATGGGGAATTGACTTGGTCGGACCATTCCCGACTGCCCCGGGAGGAGCCAAGTACCTGATCGTAGCGATCGATTACTTTAGCAAATGGGTGGAGGCAGAGCCGCTCACCAACATACGGGGACTAACTTGTGTCAAGTTTTGCTGGAAGAACATCATCTGTCGATTCGGCATCCCGAAGGTCATAGTCACGGATAACGGGGCGCAGTTCGAGAACGATCCTTTCAAATCATGGTGTGTCAAGTATGGTATAGAACAGAAGCTGACGTCGGTGTACCACCCCCAGGCGAACGGGCAAGTAGAGGTCACCAACCGCACCATCATCAAAGGACTAAAAACCCGCTTGGAAGGCGCGCGGGGAAATTGGATCTGGGAGCTACCCAGTGTTCTTTGGGCCCATAGGACTACAGAAAGCTCAGCTACCGGGGAATCTCCGTATGGCTTGGTGTACGGGTCAGAGGCAGTAATACCCGCAGAGATTGGGATCCCAAGCCCTCGAACTCAATACCAGCGCCCGGAAGAAGAAGACGATGGACGACGCCTTGACTTGGATCTCCTGGAAGAGAAGCGAGAGAATGCGGCACTTCAGGAAGCCAAGGTGAAGGAGAGAGTAAAGAGGTACCACGACAGAAGGGTGCGGAAAGAAGTCTTCATCCCAGAAGACTGGGTAATGAGGAGGAACGATAAGAGCCGTCAAGCCCCGGAGGGCAAACTTGCACCCAACTGGGAAGGACCATACAAGATCAAGGAAGCACACCCGGGAGGGAGCTATGTGCTGGAGGACAAGCAAGGAAAGGAGATCCCCAGGAGGTGGAACGTAGATAACCGGAGAAGGTTTTACGGGAAGTAGAGTACCCCGCATCATACCACAGCTACTAAAGCATGAATATGCCAGGCATGGATATGCTAGGCATAGGTATGCCCCTCCCGGAAGCGTGAATACGCTAAGCATGAATATGCTAGGCATGAATATGCCAGGTATGGATATACCCCTCCCGGAAGCATGAATATGCCCGGAGAGAGAGAGAACCCGACGCTCGGCCTCGTTCCGGGTTTAGAGGAATATTTGCTTAAAAGGGACCCATGGGTAGCTCCCATCTAGGTGCCCCGCTAGAATGGACCCGGAGCTTGAATGAAGCCCGGGGATCAAAGAATGTAATGTTTATAGGGAAAAGTTAATGAGAAGGGTCTTTTCGAAAAAGAAAGAAAAAAAAACAATTTTATTCAATCCGCTGAATTACAAAACGCATGAATATGCGGTCATATTTATAGGACGATTACAGAAGCAATTTACATACAAGTATCCCTATCTACTTGCTACTATACCCACTTGGGACCTGACCCGGAAGCACCCTCAGGGTTACCCGGGCGGAAACCCCCTCCGAAGAATTGTGAGGACAGGAGATCTTCGGCAAAGCGGGCATCCGGGGCTTGATTCCACGCAAGCTCCTCCTCCAATTGCGCGGCGTCTTCTTCGTTTAATTCAGGGATGGGCACAACTACGGATCCCTCTGGAAGAGGCTCCGCCAGACGCATTCTTCTCACCCCGGCAGAAGTAACAAACCTATACTTAGGAAACATAACTGCTGCACTTTTACCCTTCTCTTCCCGGCTAATACGAGTACCTTTGGCAGTCTTAATCCCCTTCGTGGTGACCCCAGAGTCGGCAATCTCCCGGATGCGTCTTATCCGGCGGGCCACCTCTTCCGGGTCAATGGACACAGTCATGTCCTCATATCTTTCGTATGCCACGTCCACCTCCGCCCGGGCAGGAACTCGGCGAAGGCTGGAGGGATAGGGCTCAACTTCCCCCGCGGCTATCTTATTATGCCATTCAACGACATCCAGATAGGCCTTACGATGAGGAGCTCCCTCACCAAACCTCTTCGGGTTAGCCTCCATACGTTCTATCGTCCTGCGAACCCCGGCTGGAATATCGGTAAGAGGAGATACCCCAACTAAGCCATTCTTAAGACCCAACAGGTGGTAGGATAACCGGGTGATTAATAGAGCATCCTGGAGGACCCTATTCCTATGGGTAAGGGACCGATTCTCCTTCTCAAAGTCGCAGAGAAGCTTGTTCTGAGCGGAGCGGGTCTCCAATGTCCTCAGTTTCTCCTGCGCCCGCTCTAGTTCACCCCACACCATACCTAACTCCTTGGCAGTACGATGCTGGGAGTCATCGTGAAGGGCTTGCAGCTCAGCTATGGTCTGGTGAGAGTTCAGGGCCTCCCGCATATGATCAGAAGCAAGGTCGAAGCACTAGTTCAACGACCCGAACTTGGCATCAACTGCCTTAAGAAACGCCACCAGCACCCGGATCGACCCAAACTCTTGAAGGAAGCATTCCAACCCCGCCTCAGCTAATGCCCGGTTAGCTTGGTCGCCTCCAAACCGCCAATGGGCTAGCTTCCTTTGAAGGAAAGAGCATTGGAGGCACCCAGCGCGGGGGAGAGAGAAGTAGGTGCCGGAAGAACTACTAGGATGAGGAAAAACATAAGGCATGGGCCCGCGCGGGAGAATCTCCTCTAAGGGACGCTCAGACTACAAAAAAAAAAAACGGTAATATCATTAAAAGGCAGAACTTGTCATTAATCAAAATAGGCACCAAGGCCAAAGTCCTACATACACTTCCCCGGGGGAAGGAAAGCTACAAAACGTTTAAAAAAGGAAGATTACAAGGGAAAAGGCAGGCTAAAGTCTAGAATTATACATGGTCTCCAGTAGAGTGCCCCTCTCCCGGAACAGCGTGGGCTCTTTCGAACCTCCTCTCCAGCTCCACCAGATCCTCGGTGGTCCACTCGGGGCCGGCATAAGCAGGGGCGTCCACGGCGGGCTCGTCAGCGGACCGTTCAGGGTATCCCACCTTCCGCGTAGCCTTCCGGGTTTGGTAAAGAAGGTCGTCTTGACCCGCAGCAAGGCCAACCCGGTAGTCCCCCCCTTGGACTTGAACCGCTTGGTACCCAAAATTGTCAGGCACCGCGCAGTATTCGAGATAATTCTCTGCCCAATGGGGTGTCTCTGGGACGACCCCATAAACATTGAAGTCCTCGGGGCCAGGGTCGGGGCAGGAGACCTCACCGATTGCAGGGAGCTTCATTTTCCTGATATCAGAAGCAGAAGAAGCCCGGGAGGACATCTCTAGGGATCGCCACAGCTGGGGCACCAAACTTTCCAGACTCGCTTCCTGAAGATCCCGGAAGCGATGGTTTAACAGGTCATTGGCCTTGGGCCGATAGTAGGACGCCTGGGCATCAAGACGCGCGGGCCCGGGCAACCAACCCCGCAAACTCCGATACATCTCATGACAGGCGTCCGCGCTGGCCGCAGCAGCAATCCCCTCCAGCTTCTTCTCGAACGCCTCAGAGCGAAGGAGCTTCTGTGTGACAGCATTGAAGGCCTCAAGCTGAGAACTCTTTTTGTCCTTCTTCAGGGCGGAGTACTTCTTTTCCACCTCCGCCAACTTTTTCTCCTTATCAGCCAGCTTCCTTTTGGCCTCTTCTAGCTGGGCCGCGAGGCCATCTTGCCCGGCTAGCTTCTCCCTGGTCTCGCGGAGTTCCTTCTCCATCTTAGCAAACAGCCCCGCGCTGTATTTGGAGTAGGTCCGGTTCAATGCCTCGGCAAACTGAGAGTCCGCCAGGACGGCGTCGGCAAAGGTAATGCTCTGCACAACAAAGAAGCAAGAAAGTAAGGAAAACGAATGAATTACCTTAGATAAAAGACAGATCTAGAATAGCGGTTACCTCTTCTTTCTCTTCCGGGATAGCTTCGGAAGCAGTAGCCCGCGGAGGAGGAGGAGGAGGAGAGAAGTCCTGGGTCCTCTGACGAGAGGAAGGGGGCGACCCGGATAGCTCGCTAGGAGGCGGCCGTTTGAACCGCGAGCTTGCCCCACCGCTGTAAGTAGGGTGTTGGATGAAGGATCGACGCCCGGGGGTAGGCGCCGAGCCGGGAGTAGCGCGGGCCTCAGAAGAAGGCCCGGAGGATGCCTGCTGGCGAGACTTGGGCGGCGCACGAGGCCTCTGAGGGACAAGAGCGGGGTTCTCGGGGGGAGGTGGCCTAGGTTGGGAAGCTACTGGCGGTGTTGAAGGAGTCTGTTGATCTGGGTGAGCGTCCCCCGCTAGAGCATCGCCCCCGGAAGATTTGTCGGTGAGGGCCATGACGTCTGCGTACAAAGAAGGTTGTACTGAAACCAAACAAACAATGAAGTTAGACTAAAAATAAAAAAATAAAAAAAAATTTCTTGATAAAACCATAATAGGCACCTCCATCTGGCCACACCGCGGAGATGCGCGGGAGCGTGAAGAGGTCGCGGGGATAGATCCCGCGAGGCCAGAAATAGCCCGCGTTCCCGTTCTTATAGAAGGAATCCATATCAAGGGGGGTGAGGCGGAGGAAGTTATGGTCACTGGCAATGTTCGCCGGGAGATTGGAAAGAGGCTTCTTCTCTTCTGGAACGAGGAAGTCGTTCCAAGTAGGCATAGGATAAGCCTGGGAATCGCACAAGAAGAAACGCTTTGAAGGATATCCTTTGGCGGATTTGGGTTTGGACAGGATGAAGTCCTTTATCCCGGATCGAATGGTAAAAGAGAAAACGCCCGGGAAGGATGCGTGTGCCTTCCGCAAGGCGTAGAAGGATCGGAAGAGCAAGAGGGAAGGAAAAACGGCACACCGGGCACAGTTAAGTAAGAAGGCCAGAATAAGAACGACCCCGTTAGGGTGTAGTTGGGCCGGGGCCACGTTATAAAATTGGAGGATATCAAGAAAGAGAGGAGGGAAGGGCAGGCTAAGTCCATACTGAAAATGAATCCGCGGGATGCACGTGGTCCCTCGCTCTGAGACTCCCGGGGGAAGTTTGGAAAGACGGGCGTTTAAAGGAAGAGGGATAAAAGAGCGCTTCGCTAAGTCTAGAACATCCCTATTTAACGAAGGGGAATCCCCGGGGACGTCGAAAAATTTGAGACCCAAGGGGCGCACTCCGTGAGTAGGCCCCCGGGGAATATCATCGCCGATTTCCCCGCCGAACATGTCCGCATCCTGATCATCTAAAGGGAAGTCAGGATCCCCGGATGGGCGCAAACCCGCCTCATCCAAATTCGACTCACCCGGGGTAAGTAGTTCCCGGGGTGAACTAAAAGCCTCGGAATAGATGTCTGGAGAGGAGGCGGGGGAAGGGATAAGGTTATCAGCAACCCGGGACGGGACCTCGAGCTGATATCGAGCTTCCTCGGTGTCAGAAGAAGAGTGGGAAAGAATTGGAGAGTTCATGATGGGGGAAGAAGGAGAGCGAGAGCGAGAGCTTACTTGATCAAGAGAGCAGAGCTTCAGGGAAGTTTTGAGGAGAGTAGTTTAGAGAAAAGGGGTTTGGGACCTTATATAGGCAGGTGAATAGGAACCGCCACCTCAAAAGAAGGGAAAGTAATCATAACACGGCAAAAGAGGTACTGATTAATGCAGAATGGGAAAAGGCGGTGTCAACAGAAACTGATTTTAACACGGAAGGGCCCTACCCCAAGGGTAACGTCAGGGGAAGGTTATGAGACCAGTTCCCCGCATCACGGAAACCCGGGTGACTGGTCTGGGGGGCTAGTGATATTACTGGCCCAGAGGCCTACTGGGCCGATAACATGGTTCGCGGCCCAGCACGTCTAGGGCGATACCTTTCCCGCTAAGGAGCATGTCCGGACAAGAAAGAAGGACGGATGGGGACAAAGGAAAGTGGTCCTGCATCTTATCTCAAGCAGGCTAGCTCGGCTATAAATACTAGTCTCAAACAGTGAACAAGGTATGTGACTCATATCTCTCTACCTTATATTGAGAGTTCTTTCCGTACGTTTTCCTTCCCCACTATCCCCATCTCATCATCACGCCGGAGCTTCTTCATCGGGATACCCCCCGGGGATTGTTTTGCAGGACTAAAGAGGGCCGGCCGAGGAGGGGACTAGGGAAGCGTCCAATCAGGAAGACGGGCGGAAACCGGTAGCATCACATTCCTTTGCCTTACCTTTTTCTAAGGGTGAGCCTTTTACCTTTGCCTCTACTTTGCTTCCAGATCCTTGATGGATTGCCCCTACTGCCTTTCTAGCATCTAGGATGGCCATTAGCATGCAACTTCTTGCTGTGGTCTGGCTTCCTCGGACAGACGCTACCCCCTTGCTCTGTCAAAAATTTGATTGTCAATAGGTAAGGCCAATTTACCACTCTAGTCTGTATCAGCCATGGTCTGCCGAGGATAGCGTTGTATGGAGATGGATCATCTATTACCGCAAAGTTGCACAACGCCGATGTTTGGCGGCTCCTATCCATGTCGTCCACCATGTCGCCGATGTTTGGTTTCCGTTGTTTACATAATCTTGCTCCCCTCCTTGTATCCGAGCCTGGTTCGGATACTGGTTAGCACCATACTGATTTGCCCCTCTCCACTTCTTCCCAAAGTGCTGTTGTTGTCCTTCCTTCCTTGCTTCCAGAGCAATACAGTCTCGCAACTGTCCATTTTCTATCAATTTTTCTATCTCGTTCCTCAAGGTGCGGCAGGCATCCGTGGTGTGCCTATGAGACTTATGGTAAGCACACCACTTTTCTACATTCTCCTTTGACGGGATTCCTTGAATTGGTGGTGGGTCTCCGAATAAGTTCTTGTACACTGCCAATATCTCTGAGCGAGGCTTGATCAGAGGCGTGTAAATCTCCACTCTAGATTTCCCAGTCACAATGGCTCCTGAGTCCCTCTTCCCTGTTTCCGATGCTCTCTTCTTATCACATTTTCCGAGAGAAGGCCATCATTGTCTTCCTTCCTCTTGCAGGTCGCGTCATAAATAGCGCAATATAACTGTACAACAATCTGGAGTGCATGGAAAGTGCTATGAATATTCTCCATTAGCTTTTGGAACAACTCTTCATCCTTTGGGCCGTTAATGAATCCGCTAATGAATCCGCTAATAACTGTCTTCTCTTGCTTTTGCCTATCCGACACCTGTATACTGTCGTCCATGTATCTCATATAATATTCCATTGGTTTCTCTGAGGCTTTCTGCTTGGTTGCCAACAGCTTCCCTGACTTCTTCAACTGAGAATACTTGTACAGTAGGGCTCGGCTGAAATCGTAAAAATTTCTTAAACTTTTCCTCGGAAGGGCATCAAACCAGGTGAGACAGTTGCCTCGGAGGTAGCACCCCAGCAGTTTACACCTCAAATTGTGTGGGATATCCCTAGATATTATCAAATTTTGATAAGTCCCTACAAACTCCTCGGGATATGTCTCTCCGTTGTAGGTAGGGATCCCTTCTGGTGGTCTCAACCCTTGAGGCCATGGTTCGGCCAAAATTTCCGGAATCCAAGGGGAAGAGGGCCTCGCCCCATTCCATCCAATTAGCTTGTCCAAGCGTGCTTCCAAGGAGTTTGGATCCGGTAGGTAAGGAGTCTCGCCTCTATAGTATCTGTCCTCATTGGCCTCTCCTTGATACCCTCCTTAATATCCCCTTGCTCCAACCAAATTCATCGGATAACTTTGGCCCTGCACTCCTGTCGTCCGATACCCACCTGAAATTTTCACGTCATAGTATCCTGCCGGTAGTTGCTCGTTTGGGTAAACTCGCCGAGGTAGAAACCAAGAATCCCGGGGTTGCGAATGAAACTGCTAGTAACACCGGTCCCTGAGGATATGCCCATTATCCTTGCCTCGTGCTCCCATACAAATGGTTCGGCCGTGAGTTTCCCGCGTTTGATCCTGTCCTTAGGGGTGGAACAGTTGGAGGTATTGTGCTGGAGATAACCAACATCCTTCTCTCTTGCTCCCTCATTCTGTCCAGAGCTTCTAGATCGATCACCGGTCTCACGGGCGGAGCCGGTCCCCCTTCTGGCTCTCTCCGATGCTATATCATCCATTGCTGATATAACTCCTTGTGGGCCATCATAAAATCTAGTGCTGACGAATCCTCTCCCTTTTGTCTTGGATTGTTCCGAGCTACCCCGGACGACCTTGGGTTGTTTTGAACCGTGTTCGTCTGCCTCAGATTGTTTTGAACAGTCTCTACTTGCCCTGCCCCAGGTAGTGCCCCCATGTTTGGCACCTTCTGAAGATTACCCTCGGCCTCATCCTCTTCCCCTTATGTGACTGGCACTCCCTCGGGCGTTCCTTCAGGTGTGCCCTTTCATCTCAGTCCTTCAGCTTGCAATTGCAATAGCGTGGGATCCTCTTCATTTTGTATCACCTCGTCTGTATTGGCCACCGTCAAAATCGAAGTGTTGGTGGACTTTTGAGGCCGACCAGGTTGGCGCTTTGTGGTGTCTGTCATGATGAATGAAAGTAAGAATCCTCCAAGTCGGGTCCCACTGGGCGTGCCAACTTATGCGGGGTAAATCCGCACTAGTAAAGGGTACCTCAGATAGTTGATGTATCCGAGGGTTTCGTGATGTAGATTGTCGATGAAGTATGCAGACTGCTCGCTATGAATGCCTCCCTGTCCGAGCTCCTGGGCCTTGGATAGGACTTGCTTGAGACCTGTTCGTCTAAAGCCTGCAAAACAGCCCCCAGAGCCACCCGGGGGTAGCAACTCCGGTGTGATGATGAGATTACGTGTATTGAAAGGAAAGATAAAACTCTGTATTCAAGAGTTAGAGAACTTACATGAAATGCCTAATTGCGGCCTCCTTTTATAGGCGTCCTAGAGCGTCTGGTTCAGCCCCTTTTCCTTCTGCTGACTCGTCATTTCTTTCCTCCTCCTCACGCCTGTATCACGTGACATTGTACCACTTGTATCTTGCTAAGATCTTCTCACGTGCTCTACGTATTTTCCTGGTAACTTCCTTGAGTAGCTGAGTCATCATGCTCCTCTTGGAGGATGACGTATTTCCTGTTATCAAGGATGACATATTTCCTGTTATCAATAACATTAATTTTTGAGTGGTGTTTGATACCTTGTCACCACGTTGTGTCGTTATCGTGTAATCTATATCTGGTACCTTTCGGTTCTCATTTGTTTACACTTATGAGAGTGTTATCGTGTAACATAGTATACCAAATGGACAAGGAGTCAGCTCGTCTGATGGATTCATATGTACATTTTATTAGGGATATAATAGTTAAGGACTTACTGATGGCAGTGAAAGAATTTATGTCTGGAGTCCTCATACCTAAATCCATAGCATTCTCTTTTATTACATTGATCCCAAAAAGACAAGTTAACTCAACTTTTTCAGATTTTCGACCAATAAGCCTTTCTAATTTTATAGAATAAGATCTTTCAAAGGATTTTATTGAAAGAATGAAGCCCATAATTCCAGCTCTCATCTCTCATGAACAGTCAACCTTTGTTCCAGGGAGAGAATTGGCTGAAAATGTTTTGCTAATGATTGAACTAGTATAATTTTTGAATAATAAACCATGAGGATAAATCATGATGGAGGCATTTGATAGAATTTTCTGGTCATTTTGAACAATTTAATGCTAGAAATCAATAGGAGTTCATGGGTTATTTGTCAGAAATGTTATGGGCAACAATGTTGCGCATCTCATTTTAGTACTAGTTAATGGCAACCCTTATGGTTTTTTTAAAACCTCAAGAGGTATTAAACACGGTGATCCATTTGTTTATTATTCTCACTAAAGCCTTTTCTAGAAACCTTTGTCTGTTATATCAAAATACTATCATTGTAATAAACTGATAAATCACTTAAGTTTTGTGGATGATACAATGGTTTTTCTAAAAGCTATAATTCAAGCATGCAAAACTTTATGAGTCTTCTAAATACCTATGGAAATTGTAAATTGGAAAAGTCGTCATTTTGCTTGTCTAAGTATGCTCATGTGAGCTATAAGAGAATAGTTGAAAATTGTACTCAGATTAAATTGTATTGCAATAGGGATGTACGCAAATGATCATATTTTTCCAATTGCTTATGTTGTGGTTGAGATAGAAAATAAAAGCTCATGGACTTGGTTCTTAACAACATTGTAGATGGATTTGATGATTGAAAACTCCAAAAAAATGAACCTTAATATATGACAAGCAAAAGGTAATATGATCCTCTCACATATAATATGTATATATTTTACATTTTCAGTGTCTCATTGTTGCAATCTTCATGAAAGAGTTCATTCAAAATATAAAATATATATAGCTGAGAGATATTTAATGGAATGATGAATATCATTTTACATTTCCTCTTCCGGCTACATTTATATTTAGAAATTGATCAATGCCTCATCCACCTGTCATGGACCTCGCAACATTTGCAACCTGTCATAAAAGGTGTACTTAAATAATATAATCCACACAATTATAAATTAGAATATATAACTCTGATTGAGTAAAACTTAATTGGTGAAGATCACTTACTCTGTTTGTATGGTGAAATTCCCAATTTTCAAGAGAACATTCCATCAGAATTTGGAGACTCTGATAAAAGATAGTTCATATTGTATGCCTCCATGAAACGCTCCACAGTCACTATATTACTTGAAGTAGTTACAGTATTGGGAAGCATTTTTTGTGGATTCAAACTTGTACCCACTTTAGGTAGAAAAGCATTTAGTGTTGGATGAGATAATTTTCCAATATACTTAGTCAGGTTTCCATTTTGAAGATCCTTCCATTCTGAACTACTCTCAGGGGTTGGGATATAAGCCACAAAGCTGCCATTTTCAAGAGTTGCAGTTTTCACATTTGTTGCAGCTTTGTTGCTAGAAGAAGTTGTTGAATGTCGTTCACAATGCATCTTGGAATAATACTTACAATCCGGACATGGCATACGCCCAAAAACTATTGTTTTGATACCATTTGAAGATTTCCACTTCTTAAACTCTTCCTCTATTGGGAGTTTGTGTTTGTCATGTCGACAATTCTAGGATAATTAAACCATCATATAATGATTAATAATATATCTCTTGTTACACAAATTCTTGTTACACTTCTTTGATTTCAAGTTTACAGTCACTTTTCCGTCAATAAAATCATATAAGACAAAGATTGGAGGTGATAAAAAAGCATTTCATTACATTATTAAAACCTCTCAAGTAAGAAAAATGTGACACTAATATTAGGAAGAACTTATTATTCAAAAGAACAAGTTATTCTCTCTAAATATTTGTAAAAGACTAACCTGGAGATGACTAGCGACTTGCATCCTTGTAAGCCCAGGCACATCCATCATGGCCAAAATCTCTTTCGGATAGCAATCTAAAAATAATAATATGGTTATCACCACACGTGTGTAAAGTGTAAAACTTAAATATCAACTAGACACATTTCACTAACCATTCATATGTATAGATAAGAAAACTTGTTAACTACTCAAGGTACATGCGTAGATTTCAAATGAAAAATTAATCTTGTTATAAAGTTTAACTAAGGAAAAGGAAATGAAATTACATACTTCCTTCTCCAAGTTTAGTGCTAGCATCCAAAAACTTTTGGTGGAGATCCTTGGTCCATTTAATGCGTGTTTTATTATTGCAAAACTTCTCATTAGAGCTTGATCTAGCAATAAAACTTCCTTGATAAGGCACAGAGTTGATTTGATTGGAATGATCAGCATCACAGTTGTTTGCACAATACTTTTCACCGAATTCTGTTCTGCTCCCCTGTAATCTTTCCTTAACCTCAAATTGGTACAACCACTTTATGATTCGCTGATCAATAGGTTTCTTGATGAAAATAAAAGGTCCAACTTCCAATGCCTTCTTCATCAACAAGGGGTCTTTATTTGCAGATGTTAATGACAAGAAAAGAATAAATCAATTAGTCGAACAAATGGATCAAAATCAAATCAAATGTAAATACATTCTTACGAACTGGAAAATAGTAATTGTGAGATTAAATAAAATTATAAAGTAATTACACAAAATTAGGATCCCACAATTTAAAATTAAGATCCCACATTTTTGAATTTTACCATAGAATTCAAAACCGTCCATGTCTGGTAAGTCCACATCAGTTATGACCACATCAAATGGTTTATTTCCAGCTGCAATTGACTTCATAGCTAAAGAAGCTGGCATCCCCAATGTCACTAAACACAAATCAAAATTACTAATTATTATTAGACAACTAACAATAAATAAATATCATAGTATTAAGTATGGATGTTTTAATGTAATTGTATGTTATAATATTATGTTTCAACTATTTTCCATATTACAACGAAAATATCTTAGTAATAAATTGTAAATAAAAAAATAGTTCAAAATATCTTCATAATAAAATTTAATTTTGGATGGACAGTAAGTGGATTTAATAAAGTGAACATTGAAAGGTACAAGCACACTAGTGCTAATTTTATTTAAGATGATTAATATACTTCATTGTAATCTATATAATCTCTTTTACGTAATTGTATGTCAAGCAAAATAATTTTAAGAAAGCTCTTTTTTTTAAAAAAAAAAAAAAAACTTGTCAAATGGGATAAGCATGAAAGTGGTATTTAATAGAGTCCACGTGCATCAATATATAGATTTCATCGTGATTAGATAGAAAAATATATTAATATAGATTATTATAATCCATCAAGTGTTGATCAGATGATTCAAAACCAACTTTTAGCATTCATTATTAATTTTTGCATATGAAAATAAAAATGCTCTTTTACATCTGAATAACCACAATAATAATCTCATTACTTGACATGAAATTTAACATTAATGGGCAATACATCATACAATCCAAACATGAAATACCAACTAATGAAATTGTGAGATGATGCATTATGTTAATTTGCATTTGGAAATTATGTTTATCTTCATTCATATGAGGCCTTATTTTGTTCACATGTTATTACAATACTTGATAAACAAAATAGTGTACAACATGAATAATTTAACTCCATATCATCCATTGTGTAAAATATGTATATTCAACTAAAATCTTAATTTAAAAGCCATCAGGAAATTGCAGATGGGTTGTATGGATCATTCATACTGATTGAGTAAAAGTTTTTTTTGTAACAATATCAAATGTCATATCAAACTTATTCAAACATGGAGACAATATTCATGGACATACAATCCATAAATAAAGTGAAGATATCAAGCCAATTATATACTATAAAATTAAATTTATTATGAAAACATACCTTCACGAGATTCATCAATAAGCAGCCTGGCCATGGTCATCATGTGTTCAATGTCATGGTCAAGTATCAAGATTTGAATTACATGCTCCATACTAGTACTAAATTTGAAGAAGATGTGTTTTGGATCAGATTTGGTCAAAGAAACTAAGTATTGTTGGTTGGGAAAACAACTTAAGTTTACATATCTCTTTATAAAGAAGAGATCCCCTTAAAATAATATTTTTTATGTTGGAAGTCATTTGGATTCTTAGTATCACCGCTAATATTTGATTTAGTTATGCAATAAATATACCATGACGTTAACCTAATTTTATCTTTTTAAAACATTTGAATTCAGTTATTATTTTTTCTCACTTACCTTCTAGCTTGTTCTTGCACTTTGTTGCTCATTCGGTCAAGATCATTAATAAACTCATTTTTCACAGTTGAACTTGTATTAGCGGCCCCTTTAAATAGATTAAGGGTGTTGTTTGTGAATACAAGTTAAATTTACACCTAAGCGGTCCTTTTAAAAACAAAATTTAGTTTAAAGCCATTTGGATTTGAGAATCACTTACAATATTTGATACAATATAAAATTCTACATGACGTTAACATAATACTTATTTTTGACACGTATGAAATCAACTATTGTATTTTTCCCACTAATCTTTCAGTATATTTTTGTAATGAGAGCGTCTCCGGCGAAACGGTTCTAATTAGGACAGAGGGATAAAAGGAGTCCACAATATATACACAAAACATAAACTATGAAATAATGGGGTCATCCGTAATTATTTAGTATTCGGTTCAATAGTCATATTAAGCTAAACGTCAGGGGCCGAAATGCAATTCTTTCGCAAAATTAAACTCCTAAAATCATTTTTTCTCTGTTTAATTCCTTTCTCCAGCGGCGACGATGTACTCTCCCAATTGTTCAGGCGGTGAGGAGTGAGGACAACTTCGTCGATCCACAAGCCACCGTCAATCTGCAAAAACATTTGTAGATCCACAAGTACAATTTGGATGCTGATCCACAAACTCTTCATTTGGTACTAATTAGACAAAAAGTCGCCACCGTCGAAATCTACATCCACAAGCCGCTGGTCGCATCCAAATTTCCGGTCCCAGGATTTGCAAAAGATTTAAATTTTCAACCTTTGGATTTGGAGTTTGTGATTCAATCTGTTGACCAGGATCTCTATTTCAAACTTTGGTTAATTCCTTGCAAAACCCATGGCTAATTATATTGTTTTTGTTGGCATTTCTGTAGATTTGGGATCTTTTGGATCCTGTTCACGTTGATCTCAAAGAAGATGACGAAATGGTGAGGATTATAGTTATGTTTTTGATCATTATAAATCATCAAATCATATTTATAAATCATCAAGTTATAATTATAGATCGTCAATATTTAAATAATCATGTCGTATTTATGAATCATCAAAATTTAAAATCATCAAATCATTTGTCAGGTTGAGTCGGATTAAGTAAAAACATATTCCACAAAACTGACATGGGAAGAAATAAACTTTTGACGTTGGGTGATTTTTGTTAGTCAAGTTAGTTCGGATTGAAGTGATTTCAATATTTTGGTTCGTATTAAAATTTATGTCATGATCCTTTTTATCTTTTTGTCAAAATATATATAATAAATGATTACAAGCTAAATTTATTTAAAAAAACTAAAGTTTAAACATACTATGTCGACACTAACTCAGATTTCTATATATACTATCTAAAATAAGTGTCACAAAATTAAACCTTACTTGAATTTTTATAAATACTAACTAAATATCCCAACAAATAGTGAATGGTATATTTCTAAAATTGAGTAGTCCAAAATCAAATTAATTCCATATGAAATGTGAAATTAAATTTTAAGATTTTTTGAGGCATGGGAAGCAGTATAAAAAATATTTACATATTTTGCCCAAAAGTTCCATCTATGTTGTTCTAGCCCTTTAAATAACGATTTTTACTCAAATTGAACCAACAAATATCCTAATTGAGTGCACTAACATGTTTTATTGCTTTTTATTTCGGTTATTTGACACAACATACCTCAAATTGGATGTAACTCACCCGTTATTTTAACATTTTCAAACGTCGGACTTGTTTTTTAAATAAATTTGAATATAATAAAGACACTCATGGTGGTATAACTCAATATTATGGGATGCATGTAAAAAAATTCATATTTTTTTGAGGTGCGAAAGTATGTGCTGTAGAACAAATTGAAGTACTTTACTAGTGGTATACGAAAGTTAGACATATACACGTTGATGTCTCACCACCGAAATGTAGATAAAAAAATTTAATGGTGTGAAAAGTATAATGTTAGTTGTAGAGATGTTAACGTTTCTACAAAAAAATTACTTTTTTTCATTTAGGTCCCTCCAAGAAATTGGGAAGTGTCAAATTTTAAAATTGAGTAGTCCGAAACCAAATTGAAGCGTTATGAAGTGTGAAAATATAGTTTTAAGGTGTTTTTAGACATCCGAAGAGGTAGAAAAATATTTACAAGTGTTGCTTGATAGTTCCATGTATGCTGATGTGGCCCTTAATAAAAGTCAGATTTGAAGTATATAAATAAGCTCTTCACTAACTTGTCAAGTTCCAACAGTTGGTGTAGTGGATAAGTGGTTACAAGCGATGTTCGCAGGATCGAGATCCTACGCAGGATCGTTTTTGTAGCAGAATCGGGATCGTAGAATCGTAAGATTCCAGCAAAAATGATCAAATTTTATCGGAATCACTTCCTAGAGGTTCTATAATGTAAATGTAGTGAAATAAACACTGAATTTCTCACGTGTATTACAGAATGTGATATTTTATATTGCACAATCGCTGAAAATATGTATTAGTCTCATTAGTTTTGTAAACATAATATGTAAGTAAAAGTAAAAGAGCACTAATTACAAATGGCTCTAATATAACATCAATAACAACCTTATAAATGAATAAGATATTAAAAAATGAGGTAAAAAATTTAACATAAGTAACATAAACATGAACAAATATTTCAAAATTCAATTGATTCGGTCATGAAATCAAATATGATATTAAAGTACAAATTTCAAATTTATTCTTCACACAAATTGCATCAAATTTTCATAAAGTTATACTCCCTCCATCTCACCAAATTAAAGGACCACATTTAACTTTTCACGGTATTTTAATTACATATAAGATAATATATAATTAATTTTTTGAAAAATAGATGTTACGATAAATCTAATAATATCTCATATGATAGTAACCTATAATTACAATCAAAGTTTTTTAAAGTTGACTTTAAAAAGTTAACAGTGCAACTTGAGGTGAGACATATCGTACATAAAAGTATTACCGCAAATTACATAATGTATAATAAACAAACCAAAATAAGATACACTAATGAAACTTAACTTACATTCTTATAATATATAAAGCATACTTCAAATAGTCATCATTCAACAATATCAAAATCCATCACATTCTCGAAAATATGGTCTTGTACTTTTTTGTAATAGCTATCATTATCATCATAAATTCATAATAATCGTCACCTTCATTAGTATTCCCCTTCCATGAGAGTTTTGTGATTAAATAGGGAGTTTAAATATAGTATAAATATGAAATATGGGTCACCCGGTCCATCCGAAGAAAAAAAAGAGAGCAAAAATATAGAGTAAAACTCTATTGTGCAGGATCTTACGATCCTACGATCCTGACAATACTAGTTACAAGATCATTTATCATCAAGAGTTCAAGCCTTGTGGTATCAATTTTTCGTAGGATCTTGACAATACTGGTTACAAGATCATTTATCATCAAGAGTTCAAGCCTTGTAGTATCAATTTTTCTTTTCTTGAAACATTTTTTTTAATCTTGAATACCCAAAAATGTAAGCGGAAGGATTTGAACCTAGATCTTTTCCAAGAAAATCTAAGTTTTAACCACCATACCAATAGTTCTTCTTTAGTGAATTGATATTTTATTATTGATCTTTTTAACCTTTTCATTATTATTTATTAATATATTAGATAGATTTGGTTTAGTAAAAATTGAAAATAAATAGGAGTTAAATTAAAATTACATTAACTTTTTATGAATGATAAAGTTGGTTTAATTCATCTTCATGTTCAGGTCATCTTTGAGTACGTGTAAAGTCGGATTTGGATCATATTCAGATTTGGGTTTGGATTCGCCGCCGACTCTCCTCCCTCCTCTAGGGTTTAGAGAGAACCTTACCTTGTCCAACAAGTATTCCGAAAAATGGCCGATTATCACCATAATCTGGAGCAGATCAGCCGTGGATTGTCATCTAAGATAATACCGACCTACAATCATGGTGGCGAATAACACAAAAACCGTGGTTACAGGGCCCTTGAGCCGATCCGCCGTGAAACCGCAGGGGAAGAATATTTTTGAAAACTCCGAGATCAGCCGCGCAATCGAAGCCTGCCGGATTGCAGGGCGGCACCGAATTTGGAGTGGAGGAACGTGCGAGCAGACGCGATCAGAATGTGGCAGCAAAGAGAGGGGTGGGCAGGAGATGTCGGACCAGGGAATCAACTACTTCCCTCGGACACTTTTTCGGCGATAAGGAATCAACCGCTAGCGATGATATCGCTTCTCTTGACGACGACCTCACCAAGTTTCAGGCGGAGAATGGCATGCCCCAGTCCCGCCATGATCCATGAGTCGCCCTAGCTGGAACCGTCTGGATGCCCCTAAAGTTAAATCGAAAGATCTCCAAACGGTTCAGGATAGGCGCACAAGTATGTGCCTTAGCTTTTTATTATATTTTATTGTTTGCTTATTATTTCAGTCTTTTATTTTGGTACCAATAACCGGCGAGGAGCTACATCTCGTCGAGGTAGGAGCTAATGCCCGAGGGTTTTCCGGAGGCATCTCATGGGAGGAAGAGGATGAGGAACCCCCTTGGAAGCCATTCGCTATAAGGAAAGTTTGTCTAAAAGTCGAGACAATGTCAATGGAGATGTTCACATCTGAGTTAGGGATTAGTACATGTACGGGGCCATGTTGGTCGCCTTGTTCTTCAATAGTTTGTTTAGCTCAATCCCTAGCGTTACTCACAAAGTCGAGCACCCTACTAGAGGGATCTCTTCTTAACCATGTTCAACCGCAGCGGAACGATTTCCAGTAATTTACGAAAAGAAATAAATATTTAATCTTCAAAAAAATTTTGGGTTTGGATTCGGGTCTTCTACTTCATTTGGATCATCTTTGGATTCGTGTTATGTCGGGTTCAGGTCATCTTCGGGTTCGGGTTCGGATTAGGTCGGGTTAAGATTGGTTTTCGGGTTGGGTCGGGTTCAACCTTGTAATTTTTGGGTTACAATCGGGTTACGTGTTTTATCGGGTTGGGTCGGTCGTGTCGGATTTGTCAGGTTCGGGTCAGGATTGACTGCTCTAGTCTCGACGGATTCATATAAAATAAGTAGTGCAGGGTCGAGGGGAAAGAAGGGGAAAATAAAAAGGGCGGGGGAAAATAATAGAAATGGCCGTTTGGAAAAATGGAAAAATACACGAGCACTGATTGAAAAATGCACATAATCCAGGAGATACAATCCAAATAAGAGTACATCAGTTTTCCCTAAATTTTGCTGAAAATATATAAACACTTGCTGGCACGGATGTGGAACTTAGTATGTTCACATTATTCAACAGTTCAATGATCAATTCCTCCCTATAATGGTCCAAATGATTGGTGAGAAATTCACAGCAAAATGTTTTGCCTAATAAATTTGGAATTTGGCCTTCGTTTTCTCAAAGACTTGTTCTGCGATACGATTCGCATTACCATCAGCCATTTTGATCTCCAGGTTAGCTTTCTGATAGAAGCCAGTACCTCTTAAGGCATCTGCGATAAAATCATCGAATCCAATTGCAATGGCCGCTTCAGCTTTGGCACCATATACGAGCCTCTGTGCATCAAGATTAAAAATATAAGCATCAACTAGTCAAATGAGATGTTAAAAGTCTATATAAGCATTAAAAGGGAAAATGATATGTATGTCAATTGAGATTAAACGAAACAAAGAATAAAAATTCCAAACCTTTATTCTAGAAAGATGGATAGCACCAAAGCACATAGGGCAAGGCTCACACGAAGCATATATCTCACAATCTGATAGCTCAATCTTATTGAGCTTCTTGCATGCCTGGAGAAGAGGTAAAAAATGTAAGAAAATAAGCATGTAACAGAGCAGCAATCAATAACACTTTATGTTTATGGATCCAGTTAATTAGAACAGAAAGTAAAAGTAGCAAGAACTCAACCATTCTCGCTGTATTGAAGTATGTAAGTTTTCCTATCATATTTTTTACCTACTCCTGCACCCTCTAATCTGCTAATTCATGCTCTCTTATTGATTTTTAAGAGTTGACCATCCAACAATCTTTATAACATAGCTCTGACCAACAATTATTCAACATGGTATTCATCAACATTTATTGCAATGACTCGTCTTAAAAGGAAAATGTTGTTATAAAGTGAGCTTTACCACAACGAAAAAGAAACTTTGCAACAAGATTTCCAAAAGAGAGGGAGGGATGAGGGTTGTGAACTCGAGTCTGGAAACTCCAAAACTTCCATCACAATGATTTTAAAACTAAACTTCAACTATGTAGATGACTTGTACAATGTGCAGTCCAATAAAAGAAATAAAGTAATAAGAAACCAAAAACTTCTGTCCAACAAAGGAGTCCATAAATAGACAAAATAAGCATCTAACTATACTTGCTTACTGATCTTTATAAGAAGAAACTGAACAGATACATGAGAAGCAGTTTCTTCCTTTTACTGCAGAGATCTTTCCCAAACTCTTTGAACTCTTTATATTTATTACAAATCTCAACCTATGTGGGATGAGAGGGGTACAGTTGATACTACAATTTTTTCAGGCTTTCCCTACTCTAAGATACTTAAAAGTACCACTCATATCTATTGAAAACTACCTCCTATTCATGACTAATTTAGAAGTAATCATACTCACTCATCAGCACACTTAAAGTAGCACCCTATTATCAAAAAAAAAAAAAAACTAAAAAAAATTAATCAAGAAAAGGGCATTAGCATAGACGATTTGGTATGTAGAAAAAGAAGAAAAAATACACTTCACTGTCAATGAAAATATTTTTAATAGGGATTCTTCAGCAAAGATTTGAGTCTGAAGTTTAAATTTTTTTGATACTTAGCTTAGATATAGAGGACCAGCCTGTTAAAGCAGCAGTACAACTCCATTACCATCAAAGTTAAGTATCATGGCTATGCCTTTTCAACCACAGGCTGGCCAGTGTGGAATCATCATCTTGTAGAGGGTACTCAAGGCAGATAATTCTCACGGTATACATTAAAAACACAATAAGGAATCAGATATTTCTGAGTGTCATCAACACCATCAAGAAACAAATCCTCATTATCTCATATCAGATCAATAGTTGAAATATTAAGATCTTTCAGCAGATTCATCCTGACTGGCAAGGCCTAGCTAATTAAACAGATAGTTGTACCTCACTGACTACCTATATGCATGAAGAGAGACCCTTTCGTCAATGATGTCTCTCCAGACTAATTTTATAAAACTTCTTAAAAGTATGAATGTTCCAGACAATTGATTTAGTCCATTGCTACTTTGTGAGGAGTACACCGTACATTACAGGCAATTGATTTTTATTTGAAGGAAGAGAAGCCTAGCCAGCTAGTCTCTTTTTAAATCATTTCAGACTCTTGAGGCTTAGTTAACTGTACGATACTTTAAAGCTTTGAAAACTAAGAATGAAAAAGTAGATACTCTTTCATCTCTCATTATCTTTCTCAAGGTACCCTGAATATCTGAGTTAGTGCTTGCCCCATCATTCAACCACCATACAGTCAATCTCCAATACAGCTTCACAACTATCCAGGTTCATATCGTTTGACTATGCAAATAGGAACACAAATTACAGTTTCTAAGGATTGAATAATGATTTTTTCATTGATTTAACAGGAACATCAAGCTAACATAACAACAATTCAGATTTTACGTATCTTAGGTCTAAAATGTGGAGGAGTCTAGAATCAAAGAGAGGTTTCATCAGTAACAATCCATGCACATGGTAACTGATCCATACCCCAGAAACTAAGTAAGGGAACAACTTCAAATATTTGCCACTTATAAACATATAGTTCCTCCATCCTATAGATAGGGTCCACTTTTAACAAATGTATGTAGTACAACTTTTTAATTGGACAAAAAGGTACCATAAATTTAAATTGAAATTCTCAATAAGTGCTCTAAATTAATTCATCTCATATGTTTGTTAGGATCCAGGAAACTAGAGGACATGACAGACATATTTACAGCAATCGCTTAAAATTCAAACGACTTCCTGTTACATGGCCACAAACAGCAAAACTATAAGACCCACACTGTACAGAATTATTTAAACGTATCATTTTCTCAAAATAGTGTAAACAGTATGAATCAAGGCAAGGAAATCAGGTGAAAACTAACTTTCTGAATGGCTTGTCACGATGAACACGTAAACATATGACCAACAAAATTTCTAACCTCTCTAACCGCTGTAACTTCTGCGTGTGCAGTAGGGTCAAGATGATGCAGAACCATGTTGTGACAGCTGACGACAATGTCATCGTTGCGAACGACTACAGCACCAAAGGGACCTCCGTGACCACATTCGACTCCTTTATAAGCTTCTTCAACAGCTTTGGCCAAAAATTTATGATCCCTGTCCTGCACAGCTGTAAGAACCCAAAGGAGCATACAAATCAGCAACTACGAAAACAAATGAACACCGGATAAGGTTATCAGCACATATCAATCTCCAACCCCTTGCAAACGCAAAATTGAACTACTGTGCCATCAAGTAAAAGCTGAATAAATGGAAATGCAAACTACAGCTTGTTGCTATCCTCATTTGAGTTCAATGGAATAGGTCGTCAAACACAGTATAGCTCAATTCAAGATAAAAACAAATGAGCAGGAAGAAGTTATAGCAAGAGTGGGAAGGATTAGGATTTTACCTTGCTGCTGACCGGCGAATGCAGAAGCAACGGAAACAGTTCCATCCTTGGTCTCAATAACTGAAACGAAAATCCACAAAAAGCATCTTGATCATGCAGTTCAAGGCACAGTAATCACAAAATTACAGTCATCAAAATCAAGCAGCAATATAATATTGATCAAAACATGACTGATCCGATCAACGCAACCCTTACCATTGGCATCTTCCATGGCTGCTACTGTTAAATTCAGAAATCGATGAAATGGTGGAGAAATTGGGGGTCGTGATATGTTAGGTGGTTGCGGGCACGGGGTGGGAGAAAGCGTATGAAAAAAGGGTCCACGTCGTCGTATGGGTGCGGTGGGATTAAAAATAAGAGGAAGACAGCTAAATCAACGCAGATACAGATTACAGATCCGTATCAACATGCATTCACACACGAGAGATGAAGAAAGAAGTGTGGTTCACAGAGACTAGTGCTTTAAAATAAGGGACGAATTGGAATCTCGTGGGATTCAATTTCAAATTTTTAAAAAAAACTAAAAATTAAAGGAAATGCCGTCACTTGCTGGAATTGGTACGATAACATTTTTTTTTATCGATATTATGGTTCTGTTTGGTTAAGCTGCGCTTATAAGCAAAGTAAATTGAAAAGTACTTTATTTTAAAGCTGATATGATCTATTTTTACTTCCTAAAAACAGATTCTGCTTTCTAAAGAAGGTGAGTTCTAACACCTTACCAAACACAAAAAATCATTTTACTTTGAAGTAAAATAGATAAAAAGTAAAATCAAACATATCCCATGTACCTTACCAAGTATGTTGGTACACAATGGGAGGTCTTAAACACATGTTTCAATTAGGATTGACAGATAGATTTAAATTGCCAATAGGAACTGTGAATGTCTCACAATTATCTTATGCTGGTGACACTGTCATCTTCATCCAGGCAACTAAAAAATCCCTTTACAACCTAGTTACCTTTTTAGAGCACTACCAAAATGCTTCTGGTCAGCTAGTTAACTTTAGTAAGGGTGCTTTTTATGCCGGGAAAAAGACTAGTTCACTGAGAATTTCAATGATAAAAACCATTACATTCATGTCTTAGGGAGCTTTTCCATTCCAATACTTAGGGGTACCAGTTTTTAAAGGTAGGAAATTGAACATTTAGTTTCAACCTTTAATTGAGAAACTGAATGCTAAAGTTCTAATATGGAATAACAAGTGGTTAAACATGGCTAGTAGAATTATTCTTATTAAGCATGTTTTAGCATCAATTCCTCCGCATACTTGGTGTGTCATGGCCCCCAAAAAGCATATTATAGAAGTCATGGAATCCATTTGTGCCAATTTTTTATGGGGTGTCAATGAAAATAATAATACTCACAAAAGATATTGGTGGACATGGTCTGAACTGTGTTACCCAGTAGCTCAAAATGGTCTAGATTTTAGATGTTTTCATACTATCATTGACAGTTTCTCTCTCAAACTGTATTGGAAATTGCAACTGGGAGTCACACTTTGGTCCAGATTAATCTGGTCATTACCTAAGACCCACAGAACCTCTGACCCTTGGAAAAGGGTCATAGCCAACACACCGGTGGCTGAAAACTACACTATAATTATAGTGGGTAATGGGGACTCAAATTTATGGAATTCCAATTGGACATGGTTGGTTTTTTTATCTGACAAATGGCATTCAGTGGAAGATGTTACTCACCCAGCCTTGACAATTGCCCAATTTCAGCAGGCCAAAACATTTTTACTTTCACGAATGATAAATGGCTTTTCTAGTGACACTATTTTAAAACTGCAAGATCATTTAACCTTGTTTGACTGGAAAGATAAGATCGTCTGAAGCCCGCAAATTCAGGTAGTTCTCTGTATCCTCTGCATACATTTCTATGGCTAGGAATAGAGAAAACTCATACTCCCTAACAAAGGTATGAAACACTCTCCTCCCTCCAAAAATGTATGTGCTCCTTTGGAAGATTATAAATAAGTTTGTGCCAACTAATGAAATCCTCAAAAGGATGGGCATCAACATAGTGTCTAAGTGTCATTTTGTGATAGTGAACTCACTCTTGATCATTGTTTTTATAGATGTTCCACTGATGCACCATTGTGAAAAGAAATGTTTCAAATCTTACAAATACATGCTGTTACTTTTCCTCGTGCTTTTGATGTTATTTCCTGGTGTTGGTCAATCTCTTTGTTTTCCAAGGAAAAAAACAATTTTGTTTCATATTCTTCCCAGTTTGATTATTTGGATTATCTGGATAACTAGAAACAAATTCATCTTTGAGGGTATTCGACCTTTTATCATTGGTATGAAAAAACAGCTTCATTTTTTTATAACTTCCATTTTCACCATACACCCTCAGATAGTAAAACCGGATTGTGTTGGCATGGCTGCTAATGAGTTGTTTCCTGTCAGAAGGTCACCCAAAATTAAAATGGTTAGATGTTACAAATGGGAACCACTTGACACTGGTTTTTAGTTAAACACTGATGCAGCTTGTCTCTCTCTGAATTATGCTTCCACTGGATATGTAGTTAGAAACAATAATGGCCTAGTTAAACATCTAGGTTCTTCAGTACCATCAGTATATGATGACCCTCTATTTGCATAGCGCAAAGCTTGCCTTATTGGACTAACCAGGTGTGTGAAAAACTTTGTATTACCACTGACAGTTGAATCCGATTCAATGCAGGTGATCAAGATGATCAAGCAACAATTACCAGCTCCCTGGAGAATTGAGAGAGATTTGTGGCAGATTCACAAGCTAGTTGGAGACCTCCCCATCACCTTTAATCATATTTTCAAAGAGCAGAACACCTCAGCCCTTGAAATTGCACTTCAACCAAATTTAGCGTTGCAACATGCATTTCCACCCATTCAGTAAGGAAAACCTTCATGGGAGATGCACTGCAGCTACCTACCCTCAGAATTCAAAGCTTTCGAAACACCACTTCATCTCGGACAATATGTTGAGAAGTTTATGGACCAGATCTTGAAGCCATTACACTATCACTTACTTGGCACAAACTTGAGTTTCGTTTTGACGATTCGCAGACCTGGGCCTTGTCAATAATGATACTCTAATGGTTCCTTAATTCTCTTCATCTTTTCACTTTCATATTAAACTTTTTACTATAACTAAACTTATATTTTTTGGAAGCTTGTATGCTTCGAACTCATTATGTTGTAACGAACTGGGCCTCCGGCTCCTATTTTATGCTCCTGAGTGAGGAGTGTTAGTCCTTGGGGTGACTAATATAATCCCCTACCACCTTTTCAAGGTGGTTTAAATTAAAAAAAAAGAAGTATGATGGTACGCAAATTTTAAAAACCAATACCAACAAAATATGTCGGTATACCAATATGTTGGTAACCAACAAGTTCGGTTGGTATTCGGTATATAGTATATACCGTTAACGTACCAAGATTATAAAATGGTAAGAAATCTTTAAATTTGTGGGAAAAAAATTCCGATAAAAAATTTGGTTTCTTAAATCATATAATAGTAATTCAAGGTGAAATTTGGTTGGTTAAATCCTACAATTTCAGTCTTAAATATCCAGTTCATAATAAAAATCAAAATACGCTATATGCAAGAGGTATAAAATGAGTTTTTGATTTTGAATTCATAGAATGACGATGAATCTGTAGAGTTTGAAGAAGAATAATGAGTGATTAGTCTTGGAAATAGAAACTTAGTTGGCATATTTAAAGAATTTAATTTGAAGAAGAATACTAGGAAACTTGAAAATGGAAAAAAATTAATGGTAATTAAAATTATAGTGTAATTAAATAATTTAAATAATAGTTAAATAATTTAATTATATAAGTTGGTACGGTACGGTAATACCGTGGTATTTAAAATTTAATACCCATGCCATCCCAATATTAAGTCATGGTGCGGTAATACCGTACCAACAATGTTGGTAACCAATTTAATTGATATTGTTTGATAATGGTACGGTTGGTAAGTCGGTTGGTACGGTATTTTGGTACCAAATTCCAGCCCTTCTTGTCCACCTAATTCTATCAAATTTTAATTGTTCTGAAATAGCATGTAGTTTGATTTTATTTACACTAAATGTTTAATTACACTTGTTGTAAATACAATTCGGCGTTTAAAAATCATTTTTTTAAAATTCTATCAAATATTTATCAAATTATCAAATTATACTTAAGGTTTAGATTAAGAAAAGTCTTTTTTAAAACAATCATATATGTTTATAATAAATTTTATTTTCATAAATTTTGGTCAAATATGTAAAAATTGCACAAAATAAGAACCTTTTTGTAAATATTTGGAAAAATAAATAAATTCAATTTTATACATATGTATGAGAGCAAGTCCAACAGCTTTCCCAAGTTGGGGGTTTTCAATAAATTTAGAGAATATGAGCCATTTTTCAGCTCCAACAGATTCCTTATCACATTCCCCAACTTGGTGATTTTGAAGAAATCTATGTTGCTTCCCCAAATCTGTAGAGAGAGAAAAAAAACTTGGGGAAGCAAAATTTAATGCTTGCTGCATTTATGTTGATCCTTTACCTCTCTTTATTAGTTATATGATTCAAATATATATTTCAAATGTGATTATCTTTAATTGTATATAATAAAGAATTATAAGAAATATATTATTAAATTTCATATTATGGCGAACAAAACAAGATCATACATGACTATGTTCACATGTACATAAAAATTTGAATATTATCATGTGAGATCTTGTTATGTTCGTTTTAATTTATATTTTAATAACATATATTTTTCACATTTTTTTATCATACGTAATTTAAAATATTAAGATTCTAAAATATATTTGAATGGTGAAAAAACAATAATAAAGAGATAAAATACTGAAATTTAATGCACATGCATTTAATTCTAATCCCCACACTAGAGAAGCTGTTGGAGTTGAAGCAAAAAAAGATAAGGAATATGGGGATGTAGTACTATATCTTGGAGAATCTTGTAGGGAAGCTGTTGGACTTGCTCTGATGATACAGAACACGTCACTCCTATTAGGAAAGACGATGACTCAGCTGCTTAAGTAAATTGCCAGGAAAATGCACGGGCACGTGAGAATCTTAAGCAAGATATGGGAGGTACAGTCTCACGTGAGACATACTTGGGGAAGAGGAAAAAGAATGATGAGTCAGCAAGGAAAAAGGGAACGAGGAAGGCGTTCCAGGACGCCTATAAATAGAGGCCACAATCAACCATTCCAAGTAAGTTTTTTCTGACTCTTGAATACAGAACTTTTATATTTCAAATCACGAAATCTCATCATTACATCAGAGCTACCCCCCAGGGTAGCGCCGGCTGGGCTTGTTTTGCAAGTGTCGGAGGACAAATCCTTAGTCAATTCCCATCCGAAGCCTCCAAGGTCGGACAACCAAGCATTTAGGCGAGCGGTTTATCGACTTATATCTCCAAGCCTTCGGATATTAGAAGATCCCGAGGCATCTATTTACTAGTGCGGATTATCCCCGCATTAGTTGGCACGCCCGGTGGGACCCCACTTGAAGGGTTCCTCATTCGACCGTCATGTCAGAGACCGCAAAGGGCCGACCTGGTCGGCCTCGCAAATCTACCGCTACCCCAGCATCAACTTCAGCGGCGGCAAACACAGATGAGGTGATACAAAATGAAGACGATCCCACGCTGTCGCAGCTACAAGCCGAAGGACACAGGCTAAGAAACAAGCCAGAGGGCCAACACGAAGGGGAGCCTATCACCGAAGGAAAAGAGGATGAAGCCGAGGACAACCCTCTGGAGTTAGGCATGGAGGCATTACCCGAGGCAGGGCCATCAAGGGATGCTCTAGACAACCAAACGCCAGCAAGTACAGTTCAAAACAATTTGAGACCCTCGGGCACAACTCGGAATAACTCAAGGCAGAGAGGTGAAGATCTGACAACGCTAGATTTTATGATGGCCCACAAGGATTAGTATCATCAGTGGATGATACAGCGTCGGAGAGAGCAGGAAGGAAGACATGCCACATCCATAAGATCAGTGATCGACTTAGAGGCACTAAACAGATTGGAAGAGCCCGAGAGAAGGGTGCCGTTCAGTTCTAGCATAGTACCTCCAACTGTTCCACCTCTACGGACCGGCGCAAACGTGGGAAACCTTCAGTCAAATCAGGCGCATGGAGACGCAAGACAAGGAGGATGGGCATGTCCTCCAGGGTTCGGGTTGCCGGCCGTATCGTTCGCAACACCGGGAATTTTGGTCTCTACTCCAATGAGGCTACCCAATGAACATCTACCAGCAGGGTATTACGATATGGGAATCTCTGGGGGGTATCGGACAATGGGAGTAGGACAATGGGAGCAGGGTATTGTACGTATTCAGCATTCTTTATGTAATTTGCAAAACTTGAGGGATACGACAATATGAGGAGAATTATGAATTGGGACACAAGAAAAAAATAGACAACTGATATTTACTACCAAAACCAAGTTAGAATAAGCTAGTGAACTAAATAAAGAGGCACCATAAGCAAAGAAACAAGACAATTTAATAATGCAAAGTCCAGTTTATTACAAACTGAAAAAGAAGAAAACAAATATGGTGAAACGCTGTAGCCTGTAGGATGCTAGAGTTACGAGCAGGACGCTACCCCTTAAAATCAATACTATCATGGAAGCTTAAAACCATTACACTACTCTTAAAATCAATCCCCTTAAAAATAAAGATTAAATGGGATCTTCAGTAGTTAAACTCATATTAACTAAGCTGAAACAGATGTGGCATAATCTAAAATACTAACAACAGATTGAAGAGGTCAATGATCATAGATAGCTCCTTCCTAACAAAAATAAAGCTATACATTGAGAGTACAATACTGCACATGTCCAGAACATGTAAAGCCTAAATTCTAAACCTATCACCTTCTTGGATTGAAAATGTTGTATAGATTATATCTTAATTCAAGAATAAAGAAAAATCTAAAAAGAGATGAAACTGAGGTGGGTAGAAGTAATATCTGTAAACAACTTAAATGGATCTAAATCAAATTACTTTTCATCATACACTTGAGGCTCTATTTCAAATCCATATCAACTGTAAGAAAATGAACAACTTGACAAACAATTTTCATTATCAAAGGTATTTCTTCAGAAAACTATTTTCCTAATTGCTTAGTTGGAATAAAAAACTTTAGTAGAACGGCACATAACTGGAAAATAAGGAATAACAGAACAAATAGAGATGCATATAGAAACAATGACAATTCGAGAGGAAACATACGTACACCGGGAAGTACTTCCGGTCGAAACCACTTCAACGGTGAGTTCTTGGTCGAGCTCGAACCACTGGGACCCCTTTCGCTAGTCCCAAAGCTTTGCCACCGGCTGCATCTGCGGGTTCAGCAGCCCGCGTCTTTCTCATTGTACGCCTCGAGGAAGCTCTGCTTCGAGTTGACGAGTACCTCGTAGA
Source organism: Cruciata laevipes (assembly GCA_963678965.1). Taxonomy (NCBI): domain Eukaryota; kingdom Viridiplantae; phylum Streptophyta; class Magnoliopsida; order Gentianales; family Rubiaceae; genus Cruciata; species Cruciata laevipes. The sequence goes on along the minus strand of OY787634.1, from coordinate 19,004,696 downwards.
CGGTGGAGAAGTTGAAGAGTGGGAATGCAGGCTTCAGACAAGAGGTGATTTCTTTGTTTTTTCAATTTGAATTCAATATAAGTATGACCGAATACCTAGTTTCTCGGGCTTTCAATTCCATTTTCCTCAATCTGAATGTGCCCAAACCTCGTCCAAATTGAACGTCCGACTATCTCCACTGAGCCCACCCGAAAACCATCGTCACTCCATGTTGAAATAATGAACTAAGCTTCCTGGATTAGGACTTGATGTTTCATAGTTTTATATCAGAGTTAGTATTTGGGTTTGAGGTTACAGGTTTGGGCTTGGCATATGAGGCCCATCTGATGTAACCAAACAGCCCAGTTGGTCCAAGTCAAACACTCAAACTAACCGTTGTTGACTGACCGTTATTCACAACTGGCTCTCACACGCAGCTGATGTTTTCCATTTCTCAACGGATCAGTCAGTTACTAAAACTGATTCAATAAGTTGGTTAGATAGCTTAGGTGACAAGTTAGACTAGCCTATAAATGGAAGATTAGTTGCTGCTTGTAATGTGTGAAATAAACGACAATTGCCTCTGAACAAAATCAGTTACTTCTTGTTGCCTTTAATGGCGGTTCTGAGTTTTCAGTTTCAGTAAATTTCATATGGTATCAGAGCGCGATCTGGTTTGGATTGTTGCTTTTTAATTGTACGAGGATTGGTTTTCTTTTCTGCATCGATTGAACCAAGAAAACGGTGAACAAACCGGTGGAGCGACTGGATCTGGAAACGGAGCTTGGGGAGCTCAAGGAAGAGGCGCGGGAGGAAATCTGTGGAAAGCTGGAGGCTCGTCAGGTCCTGGGGGTTCCGTTGGTAGAAACAACGGCGGTGGCGGTGGCGCTACTGCGGAGGAATGCTTGCAGGCGGGGGAGGGGGGGGGAATCTCGATCTGTACCACTCGAATTTTCCTGGCGTCGTGTTGGTGACAAATGTGTTGACTGAACAAAAATATGTTCAGTGGAGTTCGTTGAAGGAAAGTTGCAGAAACCAGCTGAGAATGATCATGCTTTTGCAAAATGGAAGAAGGTCGATTATATAGTGACCTCGTGGCTGTTGAATGCGATTTCACCAGAGATTGTTGAGAGTTTCCTATATGCAGCTGGGGAGCAGTTGCTATATGGAGAGAATTGGAGGAATGTTTTGGAGTACCAAATGGAACTCAAATCTATCAGCTACAGAGTGAGATCAGTTCCTTGAAGCAAGGTAACAACTCGTTTGCTATCTATTTTGGAAAGCTGAAAAGCTATTGGGATAAACTAGCCACTGTTTATTTTGTGCCTATTTGTACTTGTATTGTGTGTAACTGTGGAGCTGCTAGAAAAATTTCTGATAGAGAGAATAGAGCAATAGTCATTCAGTTTCTTATGGGTCTAAATGAAAAATATGATGTTGTGAGAGATTCTGCTCTTGTTATGGATCCAACCTAGTGTTTCTAAAGTGCTGAATATGGTAAAACAAGAAAAAATGTACAAAATGGGTATGCTGATAGTGTGGAGGTTAATCAAACAGCCTTCCTAACTAGTTTTGGGGATAAGAATAGCTATAGGAAGTCTGATGGAGGAAAGAGATTTGCTAGATGTGATTACTGTCAGAAGGAAGGTCACACTTGGGATTTCTGCTACAAGTTGAAGGGTTATCCTGACTGGTGGAAGGGACCAAGGGATAGTAGAGTTGATAATAGAGTGAGACAACCTAGTTTTGGAAGAAATTTTGCTAACCAAGCGGAAGTGGGTGATGATGAAGTTTCTCTACACCAGTATGGAAATAATGCTGTTGTTCAGTATGATGGAGGAACCAATGGAGTTGGAAATGGTTATGGGGGAAATGGTTATGGTGGCAATACCTCTGGTCAGCAAAGCCTTGGGAATTTTTAGGTGTATGGTCTTCAGATGCAACAAGAAAATGGTGGTAACAGTTTGAGATTTCTGATTCAACAATAACTGAGACAGTTGATTAAGGGAAAAGGAAAGGCAGTGGAGGATGAGCATGCCATGATAAACTTTGCTCACTTTGAGTACTTTGCAGGTATGAGTACTTTTCATGCTCTGAGTCTTTTAGATTCGGCATTTTCTGATGGCTCCTGGATATTAGACTTTGGTGCTTCTATGCACATGTGTTCAAATGTTGGTTTTCTTGAAATTTTTACTGAACATAAGGATTATATTCCTGCCTATTTGCCTGATGGATCTGTGAAGTTTGTTAAACATATTGGGAATGTGGTGTTAGATGCTTGTTTACAGCTAGAAGAAGTCTTGCATGTACCTGGTTTCAGATATAATCTCTTATCAGTTAACAAGTCGTCAGCTAACAGAATGTTGGTTTTTCGATTCTATCCTACAATGTGTTGTGTTCAGGACCTCTTGACTAAGAAGGTTATAGCAGTTGGAACAGTGGTGAAGAAGTTTTACATACTTAATAAAGAATCTTCTGACAAGGCTTTTATACACAAGATGCTGGTGTCACTGAAGGAGTCCATTGCAAGGATCCATAAGTCTTCTTTGAATTCTTTTAGATGTAATGTTGCTGTAGTTAGCTCAAATGATAGTATCTGGCATCAGAGGATGGGCATCCATCTCTGAGTGTCCTTCAACAAATTCAAGTAGATGGTGCAGAACCTTTTGAGGATTGTAATTGTGAAATTTGCCCTTTGGCTAAGCAAAAGAGATTGCTTTTTAATGAAAGAGATCATTGTGCAGAAAAGTGTTTTGATTTGATTCACATGGATATATGGGGACCTTTTAGACAAAAATTTATGCATGAGCTTCTTACTTTTTGACAATTGTTGATGATCATTCCAGAAATACTTGGGTATTTCTGATGGCATCTAAGGCACATGCTCTTAATATTTTTCAGACTTTTGTTAAAATGGTGCACACATAGTTTAATATGGTTGTCAAAACTGTGAGAACTGATAATGGTTCTGAATTTCTCAGTAGAGAGTTTCAGCTTTTTCTGGCTCAACAAGGAATATTGCATCAGAAAAGCTGTGTTTATACTCCACAGCAAAATGGAGTGATCACTACTGGAAACCACATCAATACGCGGCGGTGGAGGCGGCCTCTCGCGGCGGTTTTTGGGCGCCGTCAGCAGAGGGGCCGTGAATGGGTATGGGTATCGCGGCGGTTGCTCAAAACCGCCGTGATTACTTGAATTCGCGGCAGTTTTCCACCGCCGCGATTTGTTGCAGAAAACCGCCGTAGTAGAGTTCCGACGATGGAACGCGTTGGGCTACCGTCTTAAAATTTTCAGTTCCATCAGCGGAACAGATGAGACGGCGTTAACGAGTTTGGTCATCGTTATAGAGTTCCGTCTACGGAACTTTGGTCTCGGTTATGAATTCAGTTTTTAGAGTTCTGTTGTTGGAACAGTGAGTTTAACGTGTTGGCTTCCGACATTGGAATTTGCTTTTAAACGGTGTCGTTCTTGTTAGTGGGCCTAGACGCTTTGATTTAGTTCCGACGTCGGGGATCAGTTCAGTCTCAGTCTCAGGTCGAGTGCAAAAATAATAGAATTGTATAAAATTGAGATCCAATATAGGAACTTGATTAGGAAGATATGGTAAAAGTTTATTTTCATTACTTTTCCAGGCAGAATTTTGCCTTCATATGAGTCAAGAACAGCAACATACATAAAATTGTATGCAAAACAACATACATAACATCATCTACCTAAGAACCTTATAAACTCTAATACAAAAGATATAAAAGATATTTGGGAGCTCACTACGATAACAAAGGCACAACAAGCACACTTACGAGAACTCCAAATCAATCTAACAGTCACGTAGCATTCATTGGTGGATGAAGAGTGTTGCATGTTGGATTCCAAGGCTTTGCGAATTGGTCGAGACAAATAATGACTTTAGTTATTCTGAGTAACATTCATCTCCATCAAAGTGTAGGGAGTGATGTCCTTTGGCAATAGTTGTACCCACAAGAGCGAAACACAATCCATGAAACCTTCAACAATCAAGCAACATGCACAAATTCAAGTAATTGTATTAAGTCTTTTTCCCCAATCAAATATGAGAATAGCAGCATATATAAATTCTTACCAGAGTAGAGTTATTCCTTTTCCCATCAGTTCCTCGAATCAGACACTTAAACTCAATATGTGTCTTCATTTTGTTCCTCTGTGACTTAGATTAGTCAGATGCTGTAGTACAAACAAAGGATCATGATTTAACATTTTTAAAAATAGGCAGGGCTGCAATAAGTCAGATAGATTAAAGAGACATAAAATGTTACAGTGTTTCAGAGTGACCCAAACTGAACACTTCTCGGTGTTTCGCTCAAACATGTTTGTAGCTCGTTAAGGAACGAATCAGGTAGCAGGCGTGCCTGAAAGAAACAAACACTTCATCACTACTGAAGATACGTGCAATTGAATCCAGGAAAATACAAACCTGGAGTATTGAATCCACTTCACGAATATGTGATAAGAATTTGTTTCCAAGACCCTGTGCATTGAACAAAAAAGAAACATTCGAAACAAATAATTTGTCGTAAGTCAAAAGAGGTTCTTCCTTCTCATTACCATTTACCACTCCCTAACTAGCCCCTTTAACAAACTCGGATATATAAACAAATTCTCATTACCACTAAAAAACTAGGGAACTCCTAAATCAACAACATTCTCACTATTTTCGTCTTCAAAAATGTTCAACAAACATATATGCAGACATTTATTTACATCTCTCTTATATTCGCTTGAATCAATAAGACAAGAATTCGGAGGCAAGAAATATGAACTTTAAAGAGAGCTAAAACCTGCCAAATCAAGTCCTAAAATTTGAGGAAAATATAACAAGAACACTCATTTTTCACAGGGGACTTTTCACAAACAGCTTACATGCACACAACACACTTAGCAAAAATCAAGAAACAAATTCAAATGATATTCATTGAGAAGAAGGTTGTTTCAGAATCTCAAGCGAAGAATCAAATCCTTACCAGAATTCAATTGAATTTCCGAAGAGGCTACTCGGCGAGCCGGAGAGGATGGTGCGGTGCGACTGTGCCTCTGATTGCGATTCAATGATAAGGGTCGACGATTGGGGCAAGCTTAGTGAGGGAGCGAATATAAGAGAGATGCAAATAAGGGGGTGAGCTTCGATTGGGTCTCCGATTGCATCTCTCGGCGGTAAAGGGGCGGCGATTGGGGCAAAAACCGAATCGATTAATTGGGGGAGAAGATGAGTTATAGTTGCAGATATTCTGGAGACAGCCCGCAAAGTTTGCAATTTTTGGATCTTTCCTAATTGCAAGCCCGTTTCTATTTAAATATTAAGGAATGTCCCGACACCGGAACTGTTCCTTTCATATTAATACACCATGGTTACGATATCGGAACTAGTTCTTTCATACAAATACACCACAGTCCTTAAATACTATATGCATGTTCCTATACAGGAAGTTAGGTTACTTGCAACTTTTGGTTTTGGGTTGAGTAATTTTACAATATTGCTTACTAAGTTCCGAGTTCGGAACTACTTCATTCACACATTTATTCCAGTTCCTACATCGGAACTATTATATTCAAATATTGCATTGCAGTTCCGATATTGGAAATCTTTCAAAACACCAATATTTGTTTTTTTCAAAAACTATATTATCCAAAATCAATTTCGATTAAATTTTAATTGCAATTTTTTCGTTCCAGTAACGGAACAGTACCTAAACGCGGCGGTTTTTCTGCCACCGCCGTGAACATAACGCCGCGAATACAAAACCGCCGTAAATTCGGTTGAAATTTACGGCGGTTTTTGATAACCGCGGTGTATTTACCGCCGTAAATTCAAAACCGCCGCAAATTTGTCTTATAACCACGACGGTTTACTCAAAACCGCCTAAATTGGTCTTCCAGGCGACCGCCAACTATGCCAAAAATAGTTCATGTATAGGAACAAGAACAAATCACGGCGGTTCGCAAACCACCGCCGTAAATCGGCGCCCCAATTGCCCTGTTCTGCAGTAGTGGATAGAAAGGAAGCAACAACATTTGCTTCAATTGGCAAGAGCTCTCATGTTTCAGGCTGCATTACCACTCAAGTTCTGGGGAGAGGTAGTTCTAACTGCAGCATTTTTGGTAAACATGCTACCTTCTCAGATTTTAAAATGGAAGACTCCTTATGAAATCTTGCATAAGAAGCCTCCCATTCTTATGCATCTAAAGGTGTTTGGATGTGTCTGTTTTGCATCCAACACTCATCCTCACAAACACAAGTTTGATGCTAGGGAAAAGAAAGCCATTTTTCTTGGCTATTCTGCAAGACACAAAGCTTATAAGCTTTATGATATCTCTGCTCACTCCATTTTTCATAGCAGGGATGTGGTGTTTCATGAAGATAGGTTTCATTTTGAACGTACACCATCAAGTTCTGCTCCTTGTGTTCCTGTTGCTCTTTTTGAGCTTCCTTCATCACAAACTTATGTGCAGCAATCTCCTCTTCTTCAAGAAGGTTTTTCTCCATCTTCTTCATCTATGTCACAACATGAGGATGTGTTTCATGATGCTGAGGAGCCCATTGATGATGATATTATTCCTATATCTCCAGTTCTTCCTCCAAGAACTAGAAAGAAGCCTGCATGAATGGAAGATTACTTGGTTAATAGTGCTGCTACTGAGCCACTTGTGACAGAACCTAATTATTATAACGAGGCTTGCACATAGGCTGAGTGGATTTTGGCTATGCAGAAGGAATTGAGTGATCTTGAGAAGAATCAAACCTGGGAAGTGGTTCCACTTCCAGCAAGGAAAAAGGCAGTAGGATGCAGATGGGTGTACAAGGTCAAGCATAATCCAGATGGAACTGTGGAGAGGTACAAGGCTAGGCTTGTAGCAAAAGGATACACTCAGAAGTTGGGAGAGGATTATAATGAAGTGTTCTCACCTGTTGCAAAGGTTGTCACTGTAAGAGTCTTCTTTGCAATGGCTGCTGCTAGAGGTTGGAGTTTACAGCAGCTTGATGTGAACAATGCTTTTTTGCATGGAACTCTAGATGAAGTGGTCTATATGCAACCACCACCTGGATACACTGTTATATATTCCCAACATAAATTTTTGCTCAAGAAGTCATTATATGGTCTTAAACATGCCAGCAGACAATGGAATCAGGCTTTCTCTTCAGCTTTGAGTCAATATGGCTTCTGTCAATCTCCTCATGATCCATGTCTGTTTACCATGAGAAATAAGTCACATTTCTTGGCTCTTTTAGTATATGTTAATGATGTGCTGGTAACTGGGAGTTCAGAAGCTGTAATTTCAGAAGTAAATGAGTTTTTGCACAAGAAATTTTCCATTAAGAACCTTGGAGAAGTAAAGTTCTTCCTTGGAATTGAAGTGTTCAGGGATAGTTCTGGAATAGTCCTTCATCAGCACAAGTATATCATGGATCTTCTTAAGCAAGCCAACCCGAAGGAGTGTAAGGTTGTTTCAACACCACTTCCTCCTGGTACTCAATTATCTGAAGATAAGTCTCCATTGCTCTCTGATCCAAGGCAATACAGGAGACTCATAGGAAATTTGTTGTAACTCAACTTTACTAGACCTGATATCAGCTATGATGTTTAACACTTGAGTCAGTTTGTTCAAGCACCAACTGAGGCTCAATTTAAGGGTGTCATTCATGTGCTGAAGTATCTGGCTGGTTGCTCATCTCTTGGTTTATTTTACTTTGCTGATTCTCCATCTCTTCTAAGGAGTTTCATTGATGCTGATTGGGCATCTTGCAAGACATCCAGGAAATCTCTCAATGGATATTGTGTGTTTCTTGGTGATTCTCTTGTGTCTTGGAAAACCAAGAAACAGACCACTGTCTCATGTAGTTCTGCAAAAGCTGAATACAGGAGTATGGCAGCTGTAACAAGGGAGCTGCAATGGTTGTCTTTTCTTCTCCAAGATCTGGTGTTTCACATTCCCAGACCCATTCCTCTCATGTACGACAATCAAGCTACACTTCACATTACATCCAACCCTGTATTTCATGAAAGAACCAAACATATTGAAATTGACTGTCACATTGTTAGAAATCAATATTTGAAGGGTTTCCTTGAACCTCAGTTCCTGTTTACTAAGCTTCAGCTAGCTGATGTTTTCACCAAGGCTTTGGTTGCACCTCAGTTCCATCATTTCATTGGCAAGCTAGGATTAGCTTCCTGTCTCCACCTTGAGAAAGGGGTGTTGAAATAATGAATTGTGCTTCCTGGATTAGGACTTGATGTTTCATAGTCTTACATCAGAGCTAGTATTTGGGTTTGAGGTTACAGGTTTGGGCTTGGAAGATGAGGCCCATCTGATACAACCAAATAGCCCAGTTGGTCCAAGTCAAACTAACCGTTGTTGACTGACCGTTATTCACAGCTGGCTTTCACACGCAGCTGATGCTTTCCATTTCTCAACTGATCAGTCAGTTACTAAAACGGATTCAGTTAGTTGGTTAGATAACTTAGCTGACAAGTTAGACTATAAATGGAAGATTAGTTGCTGCTTGTAATGTGTGAAATGAACGGCAATTGCCTCTGAATAAAATCAGTTATTTCTTGTTGCCTTTAATGGCAGCTCTAAGTTTTCAGTTTTAGTAAATTTCATACTCCCCCGTAGCGCCTGAGAACTGCAGAAGAGGAGCAAAATCATGTTACCATTCGACCACAGCCCAATTTTATATGCATCAGGAGCGAGAAAGGGATCACTTTTCACAATAGAAGAAAGCATAATCAAATTTGGGTCTTGGGAAAAAATAGTAGAATCTTCCTCGGACACAAAAGAAATCATAGTCAGTTTGGAATTATACCACATCAAACGACGTAGTTTCTGAAACGTGTGTTTTTTAAAAAAAGGAAAAAAATCAAGAGGGGAGAAACATAGAAACAAACCAATAACTATTTAATATTACTCTGGATAACTCCATGTATATGGGCTGAAATTGGTGTTAACTGATAATACCGGCCCGGGATCCTGCTGGGCCTGGAGAATGGCCCATGGCCCAAGGCGAAAGGGGACAACACTTTTCCTGGATAAAGCACGTCCGGACGTGCGGGAGGACAAAGAAAGCGACAAGGAGAAGTGGTCCTGGACCTTATCCAAAGTAGGCAACCTCAACTATAAATACTAGCCCAAATAGTGAATCAAGTATGTGACTTTTATCTCTCTACTTCTTATTGAGAGCATTCCTGTACGATTTCCTCCTCATCGCTATTCCCATCTCATCATCACACCGGAGCTTCTTCCCCGGGAAGCCTCCCGGGGATTGTTTTGCAGGTTCATTGCGGGTAAAAGCCTGGAGGCTCCCCGGATAGCGTTGATCCCAGGGAGACCGACGGAATTTGGTAGCATCAATTGGCACGCCCAGTGAGACCTTTCCACCTTCGCAAGATGGAGTTGGAAAGAAGAGGGCGTAGACGACCAAGGAAGAATGCAGTACCTTTGGGGAATGATCATCTCTCTCCCCCGGAAGACAGCATGACCTTGAGACAGTTGCAGGAGGAGGCCCGGCGTCGGCATCGGACGAAAGAGCATGAGCCAAGAGTAAGTATTCACTAATACTAAATAGCCAGGATCATGATAAAGTAATGCGTAGAAAGATTACCGGATTGACAAATCACGTATCTCCGGTATCCGATGCTTTCCTTGTTGATGTGAGTCCCCAATTGATCCGACGGTTTGACCGTGGAAGATCTCTCAGTGGCGTCGATCTCCAGCCGCACAAGTGGTCCGGCCTCTGATGGTATCCACACGAACTTTGCTACTGGGAGAGTCAGTTCAACGTGCCAGCTCCATTCACCCAAATCTATATTTAGAACTGATTTCTAGTAATAGTGTCGTGGTGGTGAACCTGACTTAGGAGACTATTTATAGAGGCAATGGGATTGTAGAGATAAGATCATATTAATGATACAAATTCATAATCATGGAAACGTTTCCCTTAATCCCTCTCAATTCATTCCTTGATTTATGTCTCCATAAATGCTGATGAATGAGAATAATGATATAGCACTAATGCTCATATTAGTACTAATATCAATTCCATATTTATCTTGATTATCAAATAATCCATAAATATATAATTGCCAATTAGTCACCATGAATTAATCACTATTAATCCATTCCTTCCCAATGACATGTTCTATTGTGTGTGACCCTTCAGGTTCCAAAATACTTAGCAATAAATATATTAATAGAAATTCCATTGGCATTAGTCCATAATCCAACAGACTCCCACTTGGACTAAAGACAATATTCAGTCGTGGTAATTCTAAAACTGATCAAATTAACAACTTAATTTATCATTATATTTATAGATCAAGATTGGCTTCTAGCCAGGCATCATGACCACCCAAGCATTTAGGAATAAGTCAAATGATCGACTTCACCTATCCATGAACCAGATTCCATGTAATAAATATCCTTTCACTATACTATATCCATTATCAGTTAAGAGCAAGGTATTGTGTCAACTCTTTAACAAACTGATATTTTCTTGTTCCCGAATTCAACTCCCTCCCAATAAAATTAGAACTTTTCTAACTTTATCAGATCGTTTGCAAACACTGTGAGCTGATATTCAACAAGTGGCCATATCCTAGATATACTCTCCCACTGGAGCGGTGAATCTTTTATTAATCATAAAATATCAATCTATGCTTCTTGTCATACCCAATCCAACCGTACGCGGAGTCAGTTACGACCAAGGACGAGAAGGGTCAAAGCATAACTATCCACATAAATTATACTCTTTATGATTTCAAGTCAAAGGATTACTTTACACTACTGTCATGTAGAGAATTTCCATTAGCACTAATTAAATAACCCTATGGAAATCTCTAATGGTCATTCCAATGAACTATTCTCCAATAGATCACTCATGTATCACGATACAAGCTAGTCTCTCCGTATTTAACAATGCCCTTATTATTGTTAATACTATGACTAGGGAACTTTAAGAATAACAAAATATTATTCTAAGGACTTTACCATTTTAATAGTAGCCAAGTACATAAATTAAAAATGATAAACTGTCACATTATGTGTATAAAAGATAATTTATAAGTGTCATATTTCCATAATCCAATTAACTGGGAATCATAAATGCATTTGTACTTTTCAAACAATACATGTCACTAGTATTCATATTTATCTTCTTGTACTTCTCAAGTAACTAAAGCATAATCATAATGAACACGTGTCTCATACTTCTCAACACTTGAGATTCATAAGTATTTTAAACACTTCTCAACACTTGAGCTTTGAACGAATTACTGTTTCATACATCTCAACACTTGAGAATTATCTAGTGAATTAGTGTTTCACACATCTCAACTCTTGAGCTTCATCATGATGAATTAGTGTTCACACATATTTTATAGAATGTGCATTAACTGTGCACGGTTATGCAGCGGAAGCATTAACTGCACATATATCACGTTGATAAGACCTTAATCACTAGAAACACTTTACCTTTACCATTTCATTGAGAATTCATTATTTACATCCTTAACATACTTAAGGGTAAATAAATCTTTCTTATACTCATCCTTAACATACTTAAGGTTATATAAATATCATAACACTCCCACTTAATTCTTGTATACCAATAAATTATCACATAAACTACAGGTATACTTATTACTTATCATATAAGCATAACTTATCAAATAAGTTCGAACCAACTATTTTACTTATCATATAAGCAAAACTTATCATATAAGTTTCATTCAACTAATTTCGACTACTAGTTTGTGCCTTTAGAACTTCTCTAAGTTCAATTTTCTCCCACTAAATATTTTAAAATAACTAGATCTTGTTCTTCTTCTAGGAAGGTTGAACAATCTCAAAATCACATGGTTGAAAAAAAAGGGTGTTAAAACATTATAACATATTTTATGAAATGATTAGAAAAATCACATGGCTTACTGGTAAATGAACAATATCTAATATGGTTCAATAAGATAATCATGTACTTAAAATTACATTCTAAATTCTCAACGAATTCAGAAAAGTATTTCGATAAATACTTGTAAACATCTTGAAGTACAGAAAAATCGTCCTAACTTACACAAGTTTGCATTCATCAAGATGTATCAGACTTAGTATTCAGTAGACTGTTTTACCTCCCACTTGAAATATGTATAAACAATATGTGCATTGTCAATGATTCACAATCAATTAACTTACATGCATCTCATGCAGTTTGATTTCATATATTCTAGTTTATAAGTCTACCTTTTCCAGGAAAGATTTATCGATCTGCTATCTTTAAATCTTTGTGTTTATTGAAATAGGATCTAACTCAAAATTGCATAATTTATTGTTAAATAACACAATAAAAGAACAACAATTATTCTTTATTGAAAATTATCCAAATTCAAAATGAAATGGAAAAACATTCTTCAAAAGAAATGTTGTATATTAAACAATAAATATTGAATTCATTAAATCCGTCCATGCGAAATTGACCCTAAACCCTATAGTCTATGCAACAACACTTGCTCCATAATAGGTCAGTCTCTCCATCGCCAAATCTCTTACTCTTCCATAGGTCCTGCATATTTCAAAAATATGAGAATAGGTATCAAATACCGACTTTCTATAAGTATAGAGATCTATTCAATCACACATATACCTGAAGTAGAAACTTCTCTAAGTTTCTTCTCCTTCACGGTATCAAGATATTCCTTGCAATTCCTTTTCTAGTGTCAATCTTGTCCACAGTGGAAACAAATGCCCTTAGCCTTTCCGTCCTTAGTTTTCTTAAACTTCCTCTTTTTATTGTAAAGAGATTCAACCAATAACTCACTTCCCTTATCTTTCTTAATAGACTCCTCTGCTGTTATCAATATATTCAGCAATTGAGGTAGAGTGATAGCTTCAACATCAGTCATGTTAAAGTTGATCACAAACGAAGAGAAACTTTTAGGAAGGGATTGCACAATCAAGTCAACACTTAACTGATGTGGCAAAATAAATCCCAAACTTTCTAATTTCTCGATGAGGCTCATCATCTTCAACACATGAGATGAAACTGCTAACCCTTCAGCCATCTTAGATCTAAAAAGCTCTTGAGAAATGTCATATCTCTCATTCCTAGCTTCTTTATGATATAAAGAGTTAATATGCATAAGCATTCCATAAGCAGTCATGTACTCGTGTTGCTTTTGTAGCTCAATACTCATTGAAGCTAACATAAGACAACAAGCATTTTCGGAATCATCAACATGTTTCCAAAAGACATCTTTGACTGCTTGATCAGCCTCATCAGAAGAAGTATCAGGGATAGGGTTATCAAGGACATAAGCGATATTTCCATGCCTTAAAACTATTTTAAGGGCTTGAAACCATTCAATGAAATTTGGACCAGTGAGCTTATTCTCAAAAAGAGCGTTATGCAGATTCAAATCGGCAGACATTTCTAGAATAACAATTTATTGAAAAATAAATTATCAAACACATTAACAAAACTAAAATTAACAATATTGTATATGACATAACTCCATTTTAGTTTTGCTCCTACTATTTTATCCAAATCAACATCCCTCACTGTTGATTTCGAGAATTTACATATAAATTCATAGCAGGCTAGGATCCCAATCTCAACTATCGTAACCTTGGGTATGCCCAACAAATCACAATAACCTTAATAAGGTAGGTAACTCTTTACCAATTATAACAATCAGATATCATCATATCTAACTATCATGTCATAATCACGAATAACTGATTTAAGCACTTCTGAAATTTCCTCAAAATTCCCAGGAAAGGCTTGTGGAGGGGTCACAAATGGTCTCACTTAAAATCGCCAGCCTCCTTAGACAGAAATTTTCTTGGTTATTTCTAAGAAGTTACTCTTAAATCTTATTCAAAATGAACGTTTCAACCATTATGACAAGATACTTATAATTCCTAGATACTTGCCTCAAAACCATTTAACCTTGGGTATGCCCAACAAGTCAAATGATTTTGTTAAATCGGACCCATTATTCACAAATCACATTTAAAATGGTACAAATTATGATATTGGTGGAACAACCTTGAGTATGCCCAACAAATCATTCCAACAAAAAATTTATTTAATACCACCAATAATGGAAGGCAACGATTTCTGATTTAATATTAAATTGAGGGAATTTGTAATAATCACATTATTACGTTACAAAAGATATACATATTGGTAAAATAAACATATAAACATTTTATTTCCCTTTATTTACTCAATAACAATCTTTTATTAATTCTAAAATAATCACATTATTAGTTTAACATATGTTACAAACAATTGGTGCTATTCAATTATCATATTAATTTCATTAAACTTAAATAATCTCATTATTAGTATAATGTAACCACCAATTGACATTACTCATTTAATCATATTAAAAACAAATAATCATATTTTGAGTAACATATGTAACCACCAATCATGCATATCTAATTAATCACATTAATTTCATTAAATTCAAATAATCATATTATCAAAATAACATATGCAACAATTGTCAAATTAAAAATAATTTAATCACATTAAATATATTAATTATACTGATTAACTTTTAATCACTTTATCTAATTAATCACATTAATTGGTAAAACATATGTAACATTCAACTAAAATTATCAATTAATCAAATTAACTTGATTTAATCACATTACAACTCAATTAATCTCATTAATTTGTAAAATATTCAGTTGACATTTCCAACTAATCACATTAATTGGATTACCCAGGTTTAATCATATTAAAACTAAATTAATCTCATTAATTTCTATAACATATGTAGCATATCATTTGTATTGTTAAATAATCATATTATATACAATTAATCACATTAACTAAAACAATGCAAAATTTTAAAGCCAAATTAATCTTATTAATTTCAATAACATGTGTAATGTTTCATTTGTATTGTTAACTTAATCACATTAAATTTCAATTAATCTCATCAATTGATATAACAATATGGAGTATAAATCAAATTAAAACTCAGTTTATTTTCATTAATTTGTAGACTGTTAAATTGGTTTTTTCTAACTGATCTCATCAATTAAATTTAATTTAATCACATTAAATATAATTAATCTCATTAATTTTCATACCATATCTCACATGTCATTTAAACAAATTAAATTAAAACTCAATTAATCTCATTAATTGATGAAACGTTACAAAAACAATCATAAATTACAAATATATTCAACTAATTCTGTTTAAACATTTTAAACTTGTTAAAATGTATTCATATTATTTCACTAAATAACATTCTAAATGTAATTAATGATTACTAAATGTCATTAAGGATAATTTACAATTAGAGCCAAATCAGGGTAATAAGTTCATAACTATTTCCAAAATTACAAAATGTTTAGCACTTAAACTGAGAGTAAATTCTTGTCAATAAATCAAATAATCAACATTTCCTTAATCTGGGCTGTTACACATTAATTTTAAAATCAAACAGTCCCACCCCTCTTCAGGCCCAGCAAAATTAAAACAAAATCCAAAAATAAAAACAAAAAGTATAATTTCCTGAAACACGGTTCTGGAAATCTTCCTGCAACCAACTTGCAAAAATACTTTTGAATTCAGCCAATTTTAGCCAGATCAAATCGGGCTATTTCCGGTCATTCATCTCAAGCTAGATCCAATCCGGCAACCCGGAACAAAACCCATGAACGGTGACCAATTGACCCCGACAACATTTTGCCGATTATTTCACGAACTGATTTCGAAAATCTAAGTCCATGAAAGACTTGGACACATGTTTTAATCTCCGGATACATCTAAATCTCATTAGAAAATCTCAGGCCAATTTAATTTTTAATCAAAAATTTGTACCCATTTTAATTACGAAAACGAAGACAACAAATCTCGGAAATTTAGTTTCCCATTCCGTCGTAATTCAAAAATGAATTTAACATTGAAAACTTATTTTCCAATCAAATGAACGTACATCAATTTAGTGGGTTTTACAAAATTAATCCAATTAATTTTTCATCAACAAATTGAGCAAAAACGCATGCATATCATATTGTCTCTGATACCACTGTAAGTATTCACTAATACTAAATAGCCAGGATCATGATAAAGTAATGCGTAGAAAGATTACCGGATTGACGAATCACGTATCTCCGGTATCCGATGCTTTCCTTGTTGATGTGAGTCCCCAATTGATCCGACGGTTTGACCGTGGAAGATCTCTCAGTGGCGTCGATCTCCAGTCGCACAAGTGGTCCGGCCTCTGATGGTATCCACACGAACTTTGCTACTGGGACAGTCAGTTCAACGTGCCAGCTCCATTCACCCAAATCTATATTTAGAACTGATTTCTAGTAATAGTGTCGTGGTGGTGAACCTGACTTAGGAGACTATTTATAGAGGCAATGGGATTGTAGAGATAAGATCATATTAGTGATACAAATTCATAATCATGGAAACGTTTCCCTTAATCCCTCTCAATTCATTCCTTGATTTATGTCTCCATAAATGCTGATGAATGAGAATAATGATATAGCACTAATGCTCATATTAGTACTAATATCAATTCCATATTTATCTTGATTATCAAATAATCCATAAATATATAATTGCCAATTAGTCACCATGAATTAATCACTATTAATCCATTCCTTCCCAATGACATGTTCTATTGTGTGTGACCCTTCAGGTTCCAAAATACTTAGCAATAAATATATTAATAGAAATTCCATTGGCATTAGTCCATAATCCAACACCAGGAGTATCATATGACGGTCGTGTGGAAACAGCTTTTGAGGGGGCTGAGTCAGAGGAATACCAGGAGGAGCAAGAAAGGTCCAGGCCTTCCGGGGAAGACAATCCTCTGGTCTGAGGGCCAGAAACCCGGGAAGAGGGGCAACTCCTGACTCAGGGTTTTCGGGCCCGGGTACCGGCATCCCCGGAAGAGGAACGGGTACATGTCAACATAGAAGAGCTAGCGGCGTTGGATTTCATAAGAGCCAACAAGGAGCTATACCGACAGTTGGTAGTTTCCACTCAGAACCCCAAGGGAGTGGGATCTGCAGGGAATCAATTGGACCTCCCGCAGTTATCCCGGAAAGAGGTCATTGACTTAGACGGAGTCGCGAAACCACAGAGGATACAAGGGCATGTCAGCTCCTCATCCATCCCTCCCTCTTTCCCTCCAAACTTCGGGACTGGAGTGGGAACCGCAACAGGGCAGCAGTTTATTTAGCCCCACATGCTCTGCCCTACTACCCTCGCTCTAGCTGGGAGGTAGGGCAAGTCGGGTATATTCCGCCGTTTGTGTCCAGGGATTTCTTGGGATCCCAAGCCCCTGGGATGTATAGGAACCAAGCTCAATATTTTGTGCCGATGTATGGGTCTATGGGACTAAACTACGGTTATCCGGAGGGCCCTTACAGGGAGGATGACAGGATGCGGGGCTATCAGGTGGCCCAGCAGAACCCTAATTCTTTGGAGGCGAGGCTAGACAAGCTGGTGGGGAGAAATGGAGTCAGACCCACCTCCCCATGGGTGCCTAGAGTACTTGCGTACCTATGGCCACCGGAGAGACAGACCCGAAGGAGTTTGTCAGGACTTACCAGAATTTGATGGTGTCAAGGAACTTCCCAGAGGAGTTGAGATGCAAGCTGGTGGGTTGCTATCTAAGGGGAAATTGTCTCCTATGGTTTGACTCCTTGCCCAGGGGAAGCCTTAGGGACTATTATGATTTTTTTAAAGCCCCGTTGTTCAGGCACGCAGGGCTGAAGAAAAAAGGAAAGCAGCTGACTGAGCTTCTTGCCATCCAGCAGAAGGCTGCGGAGGGACCCATGGAGTATTACCGGAGGTATATGGACGACAGCATGAAGGTGGCAGATAGGCAGCAGTAAGAGAAGGCGGTGATAAGCGGATTTATAAATGGCTTGAAAGATATGGCGCTGTTTCAGAAGCTAACGGAGAACATTCCGGAAACCTTTCAAAAACTGCATATGGCGGTGCAATTTTATTGTGCTGTCAATGACGCCACCCGGAAGAGAAATGAGGAGTCAGAAGTATTCCTCCCCAAAAAGGCGGAAAGAAGAAGGGTGGTAGTACCAAACACAAGGGATCCGGGCCCCGCGCCGGTGATCCGGGCAAGGGCTGATAGCTTTACCCCGCTTAGCAAGTCCCGGACGGAGATACACACCATTCATAAAAACCTGTTCCCGGATCCATTGCCTATCCAGGGAACTCCGTCTAAAGAAAATGCGGATAAATGGTGTGCTTACCACAAGTCTTATGGACACACCACCGAAGGATGTAGGGGGCTAACGAATGAGATAGAAAAATTGATAGAAAGGGGGCAACTGAGGGATTGTGTGGCAGTTGAAGCAAAGAAAGAATACCCGGCCCGGGATCAGGCTCGGGAGCAACCCCGGAGGAGGTGGAGGCCAAACCCCGGCAGGGAAAATGGCAGAGATCAAGGTAATAGGGCCCCGGGGCGACCCGCCATAGCTGCCATACCTGTTCAAGCGGTGGAGCCGGCCCCAGCACCAAACATGATGATCAACGTGATAAGTGGAGAATTGGAGAGGCATACCAGTCGGTTTCTGCTATCCGGGCCCAGACGCGATACGTCCCTCCGGGGAAAACTCAGGGAAAAAGGTTTCGCCCCAACGAGACTATCACTTTCTCTGAGGCAGACGCGGCACCACCGCAAATACCCCATTCGGACCCGATGGTGGTAACAGCGGAGATTGAAGGTTTCGTGGTCAAAAGGGTGTTTGTAGTGATGGGAGTAGCGTGGAGATCATCTTCTCCTCTTGTTTCGATCAGTTGGGAATTGGGAGACAGAACCTAAGACCTCCCTCTTCTCCCCTGTAAGGATTTACTAGCAAGCTGGAAACTTTTCTCGGCGTTATCCTTCTCACAGTCTGCATGGTGGATGAAAAGGACCGGAACAATAGAGTTTCGGTGATGTGCAATTTTGCAGTGATCGATGCTACCTCACCGTACAATGTAATCATAGGGAGGCCGTGGTTGTCTTAGGCCCGGGCAGTGAATTGCCCCTATCTACTTACAATGAAGTTCCCCACCGCGCAAGGAGTAGCGGTTATCCGGGGAAGCTAGACGGTCGCAAGAAGTTGCATATTGACAGCAGTATTGGATGCAAAGAAGGTAGTGGGGGTGGTACACGAAGAAGCTCCCCGTCAGGAGCTGGAAGAAATGCAAGTGGCAGACAAGGGGACGGTCACGGTGGGAAAAGACCTCCCGGAGAAAGTAAAAGGCGCATTGAAGAAGCTTTTGGCAAAATACCATGGAGTATTCTAGTGGAGCCCGGAAGACATGGTGGGAGTGCTGCCAGATCTTGGGGTGCACAAGCTGAACATAAGCCCGGAGACCAAACCAATCAGACAGAAAAAGAGGCATTTAGCCCCGGAAAGAGAGGCATTCATAAAGGATGAAGTACAGAAGTTGAAGAGAGCCGGGGTAGTTGAGGAAATCATCTACCCGGAGTGGATAGCCAACCCGGTCCTGGTAAAGAAGCATGATGGAAGCTGGCGCATGTGCATCGACTTTACGGACTTGAACAAGTGTTGTCCCAAAGACAGCTACCCCCTTCCAAACCTGGATCGGTTGGCAGAAGCCATTGCGGGGTATTCAGTGCTTGCTTTCTTCGACGCACACAAGGGCTATCACCAAGTACAGATGGATGAGGCGGACAAGGCAAAAACCTCCTTCATCACGGACGCCGGAACCTTTTGCTACAGGAAGATGCCTTTTGGGTTAAAAAATGTGGGGGCTACATACCAGAGGATGATGGACAAACTCTTCAAGGACCAAGTGGGTAGGAACATAGAGGTGTACGTAGATGACATGGTGGTCAAAAGCAGAACTTACGGGACTTTCCTGAATGACCTGGAGGAGATGTTTGAGAGACTGGTACGGAGCAATCTAAAGTTAAACCCTTCCAAAAGCACTATCGGGGTAGGTGTGGGGAAATTCTTAGGCTTCATGGTGTCAAGCCGGGGTATTAATGTCAACCCGGAGAAGGTGGAAGCCATATCCAGAATGACTTCCCCCAGGTCAGTAAAAGAGGTGCAGCGCCTGACCGGGTCCCTTGCAGCTCTCAGTCGATTCCTGTCAAAGGGAGCAGAAAGACAGATGCCCTTCTTCAGCATCCTCAGAAGGGCCAAGACGTTTGAGTGGCCCCGGAGTGCGAAAGGGTGTTCCAGAGCCTGAAAGAGCACCTACGACAATTGCCAACCCTAAAGAAGCCACTCCCGAGGGAGGAGCTTTTCTTGTATATAGCGTCGTCTCGAGAGGAAGTGAGTGCCGTGCTAATCAAAGAATAGGAGGGAAAGCAACACCCAATCTACTTTGTTAGTAGGGCACTCCGGGGGACAGAAACCCGGTACACTAAGTTGGAGCAACTGGTTTTAGCGTTGGTACATGCGTCAATGAGGCTTAAGCCCTATTTCCAAGCCCATCCTATAGTGGTCCTCACTAATTACCCGCTCAAGCAATTCATGTTCAAACCGGAAGCCTCGGGGAGAATGATGAAATGGGCTATTGAACTGGGGGAGTACGAGATCCGATATGAGCCAAGAAGGGCCATTAAGGGGCAGGCTCTAGCGGACTTCCTGGTAGAGTCTGAAGCAGGGATACAAATGGAGCCGGAGATATCCGAAATAGCCCCGGCTTGGAAACTGTATGTGGATGGGTCCGCACACATCTTATTGGTTAGCCCGGAAGGAAAAGAGTAACCATATGCGGTTCAGTTCACTTTCAAAACAACCAACAATGAGGCTGAGTATGCCTTGATCGTGGGACTGAGGCTAGCAAAGGAAATGGAAATCAAGGTTCTTACGGCGCACAGTGACTCCCAGATTGTGGTGCAGTAAGTGAAAGGAGAATATGAAGCCCGAGAGAGGAGCCTGCAGAAGTACTTGGAGATGGTGAAGCCTCCGGTGGCCGGTTTTGAATCCTTTAGCCTGATCCAGGTCCCCCGCGAAGAAAACAGCAAGGCAGATGCCCTGAGCAAGCTGGCTTCCTCGGAACTAAAACCTGAACCTAACCAAAAGCTGTATATGGAGGTATTGGGAAGGATGAGTTACCTAGAGAACGACAAGGTAATGCTAATAAACGAAGAAGAATCATGGATCATCCCCATGCGGGCATATTTGGAGGAAGGAATTTCCCTAGAAGATATGGCACATGCCAGGAACCTGCGGGTGAAGGCGCCCAAGTACGTGGTCCAAGGTGGGGAGTTATACAAGAGAGGATACCTCCAACCTTTGCTCAAATGTGTAGAAAGAGCGGAAGGCCAGCACCTTGTCCGGGAAGTGCATGAGGGATCCAATGGAAGCCACCAGGGAGCCTGCACGATGGCTAGGAAAATCCTAAGGCTGGGTTATTACTGGGCGACGTTGTTTAAAGATACAGAAAGATACGTTCAGGAATGCCTTCCGTGCCAAACCTTCGCCCCACTAATCCATGTTCCTCGGGAAGAATTAGTATGAGTTACAGGAGCCTGGCCATTTAGCAGATGGGGAATCAACTTGGTAGGACCGTTTCCCACCGCCCCAGGAGTAGCCAAGTACTTGATCATGGCAAGTACTTGCATCAACATACGCAGGTTGACTTATATCAAGTTTTGCTGGAAAAACATCATTTGCCGATTTGGTATCCCGAAGATCATAGTTACGGACAATGGGGCACAGTTCAAAAATGAGCCCTTCGAGTCATGGGGCGTCAAATATGGCATAGAGCAGAGGTTGACCTCCGTCTATCACCCCCAGGCGAATGGACAGGTCGAGGTCACCAACTGCTCCATCATCAATGGCCTAAAAGCCCGCCTTGAAGGCGCTCGGGGGAACTGGATATGGGAGTTGCCCAGCGTCCTTTGGGCCCATCGAACTACAGAAAGTTCAACCACAAGAGAGTTCCCCTATTGTTTGGTATATGGGTCGGAGGCGTTAATACCCCCGGAGATTGGGATCCCGAGCCCCCGGACCCAATTCCAGCTCCCGAAGGAAGAAGACACAGAACGGCGCCTCGACTTTGACCTCCTAGAGGAAAAACGAGAGAATGCTGCGCTTCAGGAGGCAAAGGTCAAAGAACGAGTGAAGAGATATCACGACAAGAGGGTTCGGAAGGAGACTATCATACCGAGGAAATGGATGATGAGGAGAAATGACAAGAGCCACCAAGTCCCGGGAGGGAAGCTTGCACCCAACTGGGAAGGCCCATACAAGGTGAAGGAAGCATACCCAGGAGGAAGCTATGTGCTGGAGGACAAACAAGGGAAGACGGTCCCCAGGAGATGGAACGTAGCTAACTTAAGAAGGTTCTACGGGAAGTAGAGTGCCCCGCTTTGAACCTTAGCTGCCGAGGCATGAATATTCCCCCTCCCGAATGCATGGATATGCCCGGAAAGAGAGCCCCAACGTTTGGCCACGCCCTGGGCTTAGAGAGGAAGGATGGTAGAAGGGACCCATGGGTAGCTCCCATTTGGGTGCCTCGTTAGAACCCGGAGCTTGAATAAAGCCTGGTGATTAGAAGATGTAATGTTTGCTTGACAGAATTAATGAAAGGGAATCCCAAAAACTTTTATTTGATCATCTTAAATCACAAGCATGTAAATATGCATTCATATCACAAAAGATAATTACATGGTATATTACACATGTTCTCCTATCTATGCGCTACTATATCCACTTAGGGCCTGAGCCGGAAGCACCCTCAGGGTTAACCGGATGGAAACCTCATCCGAAGAACTGAAAAGATAGGAGGTCTTCAGCGAAGCGGGCGTCCGGAGCTTGGTTCCAGGCAAGTTCTTCCTTCAACTGTTCGGACTCCTCTTCATTCAACTCCGGGATAGGGACAACCACAGACCCTTCCGGGAGTGGCTCCGCTAAGTGCATTCTCCTCACCTCGGCGGTAGTAACAAACCTATACTTAGGAAATATGTTAGCGGCACCTTTCCCCTTCTCCTCTCGACTGATGCGGGTACCCTCAGTGGTCTTCTATCCTTTGGTGGTGACTCCGGAAGTGGCTATATCCCGGACGCGCCTTATCTATCTCGCTACCTCCTCTGGATCGATGATATGGACATATTTTCATACTGCTAGTAAGCTACATCTACCTCCACCCGGGCAGGAACCCGACGAAGACTAGGATGATAAGGTTCGGCCTCTCCCACGGCTATCTTACGATGCCACTCCCGGGCATCTAAATATGCCCTGTGACGGAGAGCTCCCTCTCCGAGCTTCCTCGGGTCAGCTTCCATGCGCTCGATCACTCTTCTAACCCCGGGTGGAATATCAGTAAGAGGAGACACCCCAACTAAGCCGACCTTGAGACCAAGAAGGTGGTAAGATAGCCGGACAACCAATAAAGCATCTTGGATGACCCTATTCCTGTGGGTAAGGGATCGATTCTCCTTCTCTAAGTCGCAAATTAGCTTATTTTGCGCGGAACGGGTTTCCAGTCTCTTAAGTTTCTCCTGCGCCTGCTTGAGTTTGCCCCACACCATACCTAGCTCCTTGGCGGTGCGATGCTGAGAATCGTCATGAAGGGCCTGTAGCTCAGCTATGGTCTAGTGGGAATTTAGGGCTTCCCTCATATGATCGGAGGCCAGGTCAAAGCAATGATTCAATGACCCAAACTTGTTCTCAAGTGCCTTAAGAAATGACACTAACACCTGAATGGACCCGAACTCATGACGGAACGAACACCACCCCGCCTCGGTCATTGCCCGGTTAGCCTGATTGCCTCCAAACCTCCAGTGAGTTAACTTCCTCTGAAGGAAAGAGCATTGGAGGCACCCAGTGCGGGGGAGGGAGAAGTAGGTACCAGAAGAGATATTAGGATGAGGAAAAATACAAGGCACTAGCCCTCGCGGGAGAAGCTCCCCTAAGTGGCGCTCAGACTACAAAAGAGAATGATTTCATTAAAAGATAGAACTTTATATTAATCAAAACGGGCACTAAGGCCAAGTTCTACATATACCTCCCGGGGAGGTAGATTACAAGGTACTTAAATACTACAAAAAAATACAAAAGAAGGCTAGAGTCTAGGGTTGTACATTGTCTTCAGTAGAGTCCCCTCCCCCCGGGGTATCATAGGCCCTTTTCCACCTTCTCTCCAGTTCAGCAATGTCCTCAGCAGACCAGCCGGGACCACTATAAACAGGGGCGTCCACCTTAGGCTCATCCGCTGGATGCTTGGGGAATCCCACTTTCCGGGTAGACTTCCGGAACTGGTACAACAAGTCATCTTGCCCCTCTGCAAGCCCCACGCGGTACTCATCCACCTTCTCAAGATAGACAGCTTGATACCCAAAATTATCAGGTACCGCGCAATACTCGTGGTAATTTTCGGCCCAGTGGGGCGTCTCCGGGACCACCCTATACACGTTGTAGTCCTCCGGGCCTGGATCGGGGAAAGAAGCTTCGCCAACCTCCGGGAGCTTCACGTTCTTGATGTCTGAGGCCGAAGGGACCCGGGAGGACATCTCCAGCGACTGCCACAGCTGGGGGACTAGGCTCTTCAAATCTACCTCCTGGAGGGATAGCCATAGATGATTTAACAAGTCACTTGCCTTGGGGCGATAGTAAGACACTTGGGCGTCAAGACGAGCGGGCCCTGGCAGCCAACCTCGCAGACTGCGATACATCTCATGGCAAGCACTGGCGCTAGCTGCAGCTACGATTCCCTCCAGCCTCTTCTCGAACTCCACCGACCGGAGGAGCTTCTGAGACACAACATCGAAGGCTTCCAGCTGGGAGCTCTTCTTGTCCTTTTTTAGGGATGGATACTTCTTCTCCACCTCAGCTAGCTTCTTCTCTTTCTCAGCCAGCTTCTTTTCCTTCTCGGCCATCTTCTTTTGGGATTCCTCTAGCCGGGCCTCAAGGCCATTTTGCCTGGCCAGCTTTTCCTTGGCCTCGCGGAGTTCTCTCTCCATCTTGGCGAACAGCCCGGTGCTATACCTGGAATAGGTCCGGTTCAACACCTCGGCGAATTGTGAGTCCGCCAGGAGGGATTCAGTGAAGGTAGTGCTCTGCAAAACAAAGAAAGGGCGAAGGGTTAAGGAGATTCGGGAAATCGAAAAAAAAACTTTGATAAAAGGCGGGGCCTCAGAAGTATAGTCACCACTTCTCTCTCCACCAGAATAGCTTCAGAAGAAACGGTCTGTGGGGGAGTGACCTGAGCAGGAGGAGGAGGAGGATTATCTGTCCTCTGCCGGAAGAATGGGGGAGAGCCTGATAGCTCATTAGAAGGTCGCTTGAACCGCGAACTGGCCCCGCCACTATAATCTGGATGCTGGATGAAGGACCTTCGCCCGGGAGTAGAGGATGACCCGGGAGGATTCGCCAAGACTGTGAGGTGGCCAGAGAAGAAGATGACCCAAGTGGATTCTGGTGGCGAGGTCGTTGCTGTGAGCGGGCCCTTTGCGGGATAATTGCAGGATTCCCGATAGGAGATGGCCCATGAGAGGGAGCCACCTATTGCGTAGGCGGATCTTGCTGCCCCGAGCGAGGATTCCCTGTCTGGCCATCTCCCCCGGAAGACCTCTCGACATAGGTCATAACCTCCACGTATAAGGAAGATTGAACTGAAACCAAGCAAAAAACAGAGTTAGAGCATGCAATAACAAAAAAGAAATCAGAAATAAAGCTTTAATAGGCACCTCCAGCCGGCCACACCGCGGATATGCGCGGGAGCGTGAAAAGGTCGTCAGGATAGATCCCACGAGGCCAGAAGTAAATAGAAATCATCCATATTCAAGGGGGAAAGGCGGAGGAGGTTGTGGTCACTGGTTACGATCATCGGGAGAGAGGAAAGGGGTTTCTTGTCCTCAGGAAGGAGAGAGTCGTTCCAGGCGGGCATAGGATACACTTGAGAATCACACCGGAAGAAACCCTTCGAAGGGTACCCCTTGGCAGATTTAGGCATACCCATGAGGAAATCCTTTATCCCGTAACGGATTGTAAAAGAAAAAACACCCGGAAAGGACGTGTGTGCGTGTCACAAAGCATAGAAGGAGCGAAACAATAGGAAAGAAAGAGGAATGGTGCACCTTGCGCAATTGAGCATAAAGGCCATTATCAAGACGACCCCGTTGGGATGCAGCTGGGTCGGGGCTACCTTGTAAAAGTTGATTATTTCAAGGAATAGAGGGAAGAAGGGGAGGCTAATCCCGTACTAAAAATGGATCCGGGGAATACACGCGACCCCCCGCTCGGAGATCCCCGGGGGGAGCTTAGAAAGTGAAGCATTTAGCGAGAGAGGAATAAACAAGCGTTTAGCTAAATCTAGGACGTCCCTATCTAGAGAAGGAGAGTCTCCGGAAACACCCAAAAATTCCAGGCCCGACGGCCTCACCCCGTGGGTAGGGCCCCGAGGAACATCATCACCAACCTCTTCATCGAATACCTCCTCGTCCAGATCCTCCGGGGGAGACTAAAAGGCCCGGCCGAGTGTGAACCCGCCTCATCCAAAGCCGACGCACCCTGAACGTTTAGTTCTGGGGGCGTGCTGAAAGCCTCAGAGTAAGTACCCGGGGAAGAACCCAGAGAGCAAATTTGATTGTCAGAGGCCTTGAACTGGACCTCAAACTGATTTTGGACCCCCTCGGTATCCAAGGAAGAGGTGGAGAGAAGTGGGGAACTCATGATTAGAGAAGGAGATGGGAGGAAGTAAGGGAGAAGGAGAAGGAATTAGAGCTTTCTTGATCGGAAAAAAAAGCGGAGCGCCTGGAAGAATTTTGGAGAGAGAAGCTTAGGGAAAGGGGGTTAGGCCCTTATATAGGCAGGAGAATAGTAAATGCCACCTCAAAAGAAGGAAAAACAACTTGGATGCGATAAACAAGGTGTGGGTAAATGCGGAATAGAGAAAGGCGGCCTCAGAAATTGAAATTAGCACGCATGGGTCCTACCCAAAAATAAGTAAAAAAGAAAAGGGAAAGAAGTCCCTAAGACCAGTCTCCCGCGCTGAAGAAACCCAGGTGACCGGTCTGAGGGGCTAGTGATAATACTGTCCCGGGATCCTGCTGGGCCTGAAGAATGACCCGTGGCCCAAGGCGAAAGGGGACAACACTTTTCCTGGATAAAGCACGTCCGGACGTGCGGGAGGACAAAGAAAACGTCAAGGAGAAGTGGTCCTGGACCTTATCCAAAGTAGGCAACCTCAACTATAAATACTAGGACCAAATAGTGAATCAGGTATGTGACTTTTATCTCTCTACTTCTTGTTGAGAGCATTCCTATACGATTTCCTCCTCATCGCTATCCCCATCTCATCATCACACCGGAGATTCTTCCACGGGAAGCCTCCCGGAGATTGTTTTGCAGGTTCATTGCGGGTAAAAGCCTGGAGGCTCCCCGGATAGCGTTGATCCCAGGGAGACCGACGGATTTTGATTGCATCATTAACATATATCTGAGAGTTACATATAATGTCAGGAGAGTTGCATTTCAAAGAAAAGGCATTCCAGAGATCAGTGTGTAGCTTTGCTTTATGGTCCGTTTGTATAACCACAACCATATATTGGTTGAGTTTCTCATACCTTGATACAAAATATCTACATCTAACGAAACTATTTCAGCCTTTTGGATTAGGCCAACTTCTCTGATTTGTCGGACTCAAGAACCAATCATCTGGTACTTTAAAGCATCTGTTGATGTTCATATGAAGTGTAAATAGGAAGTTAATAAAAAGTAGAATCCAAGAGAAAAACGTACATATGATAATAAGAATAATATATCACGGACTGTGTTTTTCAAAAACAATCTTTGACGCAGACCCCTCGGTCCCGGCCCCTTGGTCCATTGGTCCTTGGCATGGATCCCTCGGTCCTGGCCACCTTTCC
Organism: Cruciata laevipes; assembly: GCA_963678965.1. Lineage (NCBI taxonomy): Eukaryota > Viridiplantae > Streptophyta > Magnoliopsida > Gentianales > Rubiaceae > Cruciata > Cruciata laevipes. The sequence goes on along the minus strand of OY787634.1, from coordinate 18,976,845 downwards.
TTCAGTAGTCGGCAATGTCAGCATGGTTCCTCGGTCCCATTCGATACTCCACGGTGCTTTCTTCCATTTCCTCGGACTCAGCATGGTCCCGGACCATCCGCTCCAGTCCTGCACTCACTGTCTCCGGTCCTTGGACGGTCCCAGCTCTGTGCGCTCCCGGACTCGACCGTAGATGGTCCCATAAGAGTTCAAAACATTTTCTATTAGTCCCATTAATTTTTTTTCTATTTGGTCCTAGAAAAGTTATTATTGATTCTATTTGGTCCCTTGATTAGTCAACGAACGAAATAGTAATGTTGACTAACGGAATTTCTTAAATAAATTGCATAAATACTCTCTGTTTCTATTAAGATATCAAACTAGTCTTGTAATTTTTGAACCAAATAGAACCAATAATAATTTTTATGGGACCAAATAGAATTGAAAATGTTTTATGAGACTAAAAGAAAACGATCTGAACTTTTATGGGACCATTAGGGTATATTTATGGGACTAAAAGAAAACGATCTTAAATTAAACTAGTATTCATACATTTTATACAATTAAAAATATATATTTATACAGATGTATCTTTTAGGAGGGCGAACATACACGTCCCAACTTTTTCATATACCGATGTCACTTAATCTTGGTACATGTATTTGTATAGAATCTAGTGAGGCAAAAGTGGACCAAAAGTCGCGACCCATCAGTTTCATTTATAGAATCTTAAAAGACGCATTCGCATAAACAGCCTCAAATGCATGCCTTGTTGTCTCGATACATTGCTCATCGGCAGCTTTAAAGCATTCTTTTTCTTCCAGTGCTATTCTTCTACAAATAGCCTTTCCATACTTCTCCGCAAAAAATTTCAACAAGGTATTCACATTGACAAACCGTTTAAAATAGTGATGCATGCATTCGCTCCTCTACGTGCTAGACATCCTTCCCTAGAAATCACCTTTGAAGTAAACTGGTACCCACCTAGACCTTTCCTTGTACATATCTTTTACCCATTTATTTCCTTGCAACTCATACTCTGTCACCCATTTCTTCCATTCGAACTCAAAATCTTCCATTGTGTACGAATCATGCAAAATATTCTGCAAGTCCTTGTATAACTTCACGTACGATTTTTTCATCCCTAAGTTTTTGCTGCAATTTTTCATCACGTGCCAGAGGCACCACCTGTGCTTAGCATTTGGGAAAACCAGACGCACTGCCTTTCCTATGGGGATACAGAAATTTTAACCATGATAACACAATGCAACCAACAGACAGTCACAATTGTATACATCCAAAACTAGTACATCCAAATATTAATGATGCATCAAAATTATATGAAGACTGAAACTCAACAGGCAGGAAAAACATACCAATTAAATCTCAACAGACATGAAAGTACCAACAAAATATAATTCATGCATCAAAGTTATACGCGGGCTGGAACTAAATGTACCAATTGCACGATCTTGGTCAGTCAGTATGTGTTGCGGCTCCAAACCACCTATGCACTTCCTCCACGTCTTGAACAGCCACACAAAGCTATATGTATCTTCTTTACCTATCAATGCACATCCAAACAATATGTTTCTGCCTTGGTGATTAACGCCTACAAAAGGCACAAAGGGCATTTTGTACCTATTAGACACAAATGTTGTATCAAATGACACATTATCTCTAAACTCTGTAAAGGCCTCCCTGCATCTTGCATCTGCCCAGAACACGCTCTTCAAAAGTTCATCTCCACCAACATCATAATCAGAATAAAAATCGGGAGTCTCTTCTCTCATTTTCTTAAAATGAGCCTCCATTTGGGCAAAACCAGAGCTGCTGACTGGTTTCGAAGTGTTGTAGTAAAGAAAATTCTCCAAGTTGTCATCTAAGAATGGGACCTCATCATAACCCCCGTAGCGATTGACAAAAAAGTCAAAGATGTTAGAGACTTTGACAGATGCTCGGTGAAGTTCCAGGATGACCATTTGATCTGCCTCACTAATAACCATGTACTTCGGTAAAAATTAGTTGCAGCTTGGAACGAGGACGTGGTTGTGAAAGTCTTCAATTTTAGAAATTTTCCAGGGAGTTGCCTCATTTGGATTCCGAGTCACAATTACCGATCTGGAGAGAACAAACGGTCTATCTGGAGCAGGCACATGAGGTTGTGCAGCAAGGCCATTCCCTAACTGTGAATCCCGAATGGTCACCCCAAATCCAGCTGACCGAGCATACCTATTCAAGAATGCAATGAATAGTTCTCTAGACTCAAACTCCATACCAACTGCAGGTACTTTTGGTGGTTGCGGTGGTCCACCACCACCAACTCCTTCACCCTCAGGGACATCTAAAACCCTATCAAACATGGGTGTAAAATCGTTATACAGGCCCTCTACAACAAGTACACCTTCACCAGATTCGCCTTCTACATCATCATCAAATAACAATTCAGGAACAACTCCACCACTGTTCCCATCATCATCAGATACGATCTCCATGGCAGAGTCTACACATTTTGTACCACCACTGTTCTCGGTCACAGTTACTTTAGACTCCTTGTCACCTACTTCAATAACCGGCCGGTTGGGGTTAGGCAAGGCATCGTGGAAGTTCAAACCACCCCCTTCCAGCAACTGTGTAAAACTTTCACCAGGATCTAAGGGATAGCCATCATCGTCTAGTGGTAATCCACCTCTAAAGTACACTCCATTTATGACTTATATCCTGCATCATCTATATCTACGTATTACCTATCCCGTTCCGCATCTCCAGTTAAATCCATTCGGTTAATTAGCATATACACAAAACGATTGCAAATTAACAATGCCTACCAATTTCAACAATGGCGATGGGGCAACAGATTTAATTTCAGAATGATCAAAGTATCAACATCATATTCATACTTACCACCTAAAACGGAATTAGACAAACGTCGTCGCCCAAGACACAAAACCTATCACCGTCGCCCACTTTGACGTTGTATGAAGTGGATCGAGTAAATAATTAGTTAAATTTTACATCAACCCGGTTTGTACCGGTTTAAACTTCGAACCAATGAAGCACGTACAAAACATTCAAATCAACGATTGACCCAAAACTTTAACTGCGGCCATCCTATCAGTTTTAACCATTCTCATAAACTGGATTGTAGACAACACGAGGCCCACAGTCGGCCCCACCACTTCCGCCAACTCCAAGCCTTCATCTCTCTAGTGGATCAGCAACGAGCCAAGATGCATCCACGTCACAAAGTAGGTTACTACAAAAGTAGCTATACATTTTTCGGAAGAAAAGTACCATTGATTACTTTACAATTTTAGTTTTTTTATATGTCATGAAGCCATATGAACCACTCATCTAGTAACTTGTAATCTTCCATATGGTATAATGTCTGAGATTAAATAAAGGTGGGTCAAATTTTTGGGGTCACGTTATGAATCAATAAGGAGAACAAAACTTCCATATAAGTTAATCAAGACTTTAAAATTTTAACTATTGGTAGTAAGTAAAGGTATCTAGAATATATATCACGTATCCAGCCATTATTTAACAACATTGCATACACATTTAACAATCTGGGCTAGATTCCCAATTTAATCTACATTCTTGACTGCTTTCCGATTAACCACATATTTGGTGGATATCATGGAAGAGACAAATGTTGTGATTAGAATATAGTGGGATTAAAACATGGGAAACAATTGTATAATGATGCTTTGAAAACCCGAAATCACCAAATACTCATACTCGGTCACATTAAATTTCAAGGACCTCAATCTACGTAGAAATCGAGTAAGGATTTCGATTTAAGGGATCGATCCGGAAAAAAGAAAAAATGTAATTAAAAACTCATATGTAAGGAGCAAAATTCAATAAAAAGCAATTAAAGATTAGTCATGAAAGATTCTCCACAACCACATGGTCCTTCACTATTTGGATTGATAAATACGAACTCAGACCTCAGATTATCATCAACAAAGTCCATCGTGGTTCCTACAACATGCATGATAGCATTATTCTCAACCAAAATCTTTACTCCCTTATCACAACCAACTCATCAAGCTTTCCCTACTTATCAGTATAATTGAGGGTGTAGGATAAGCCGTTGCAGCCGCGAGACTTGATTCCAAGCTTGAGTAATGGTCGTTGGCGCTGTTCCAAAAGTTGACGTACTCTGGAAGCGGCGTTTTCCGTTAGGCACAAAATTTGTTTTCCGTTAGGCACAAAATTTTTGGATGCAAAGTAGTATGCAAGAACCTAAAAACCCAATTTACAAATCCGAGCTGAAAACTGTTATTGCACTTCACCTAATCTGTAATAGAAGATTTTATTTAATATTATTCAAATCCACCTAAAAATGTATTCAAGGAACATCCTTTCTTAAACCAATTTATCGAAATCCTAAACTAAAAAGGAATTGGCCAATAAACATCGTTTTCTAAACTAGTTGATCCAAATTCAAACCTAAAAAAAGTTAATGGTTCCATAAAAATCCAGTATGTTTTCGTTTAGTCCCGTTAAAGTTTTTCGTTCATATTTGGTCCCATGAATTTCATTATTGGTTTTATATGGTTAGTCAGCTAACGGAATAGTAGTGTTGACTAACAGAATTTCTTAAAATATTTGTACAAATACCCTCCATTTTATATTAAAATATCAAACTAACCTTGTAAGTTTTGAAACATTTAAAATAATGAATTGCTCTAATAAACTTTATTTTTAACTCTAATATCTTTAATTTCAACATCAATCGCATTCACATTTTTCTTTTTTCTGACCGCAACACTCATGTACAATCAATTTGAATTGTTTTGAGTAGTCTCTAACTCTCAATGAAGTTGAGGGTGAGATATGGATAGGGAATACAAAGAGATTCTTTATGTATAATTAAATACTATCATATAGTATATAAATGTAGCAACAAAATTCATTAAAACTTTGATCAGTCAATTATTGTGACTGCTATATCTAGTAGTTGAGACTACAAAAATTTGAAAATTATAATTTTGTTGATTTCAAAATATTGAATTTAATTATAATGTTAATTTACAAAACAATAATTGTTTTGAAAATTTTGTTATCTTGAAAGTTAACGGTATAATTAAATTTACTGGGGATTCCTCCATGCATGTACTTTTTCTTATGCAGGTCCACGTTTTTACCAAATACCCTTAAATGCACTCTTGAATTTGAGAGAGTCTTGGGTGAAACTTGTCCTTGTGGAGACCAAGGGCCAATGGAATGAGCATTTACTATTTGTGCTTGATCTTTTAGTCACTTTGATTGATCTTTCAGTCACTTTGATTGATCTTTCAGTCAGTTCCCTTGAGAATTCATTTTTTACCTTGATCTTTCAGTTAATTTGATATTTCATTCATTTTGCTTGATTTTTCAGTCAATTTCCTTGATCATTCATAATCCTTGGTACATTACTGTTATTTTGTACAAATTCACACCGAAAATCAGTCTCGAGACGGTCCATGTGAGACGACTAAGTTCTGGCGACACCGGCAACCTAAAATCTAACAACGGCGGCGGGGAAGAAACTCACCAACGGCAACTTCACCCGATAACAACGGCCCCTTATAGTACTTGGTCTTGTAGAGACATGTCTCAAATAAGAATTTGTACTTGCATTTTGGTTAGCACTTTTAGCCTTACTTATATTAAGGACATTCTTGTAAAAATTTGAACCAGAATAAGAAAAACGTACATGCATGGAGCAACATAATTTACAATTTATAATTTTTTGTAGTCTCAACTGCTAGTTATATCAATCGCAATAATTATTACCTAATTAATGTTTCAATCTAGTTGAAATAACAAATACAAACTGAATCTAAATTCAATAAAACAAACAAATTGGCCCTAGGGAGAAAGTCAAGTTCGGAAATTAGGGGAATGTGAATATGGATTTCGTAATGATGTGGGCGTACAAAAAATTGAGACTTGGGTGGAGAAAAGAAGAATGGGGGATTAGATTCGTGTAAGAGATAAGTGAAAAGAATGAAAAATGATATTTTAGATTTTTTTTAAATGTTAAATTCACCTATGAAAGGTGAATTGATTTTCATTAGGTTCCCCCAAGCCTATGGATGACATAAAAAATAAAATATAGCCCCAAGGTTTAGTTTTACAAGCTAATGGTTCAAAACAAAATGAATGGGTGAGTATAGAAACTCATGAGGCAGATTACAACCTCCAAATTAAAGAACATGTTATGGCGTTAAGAGAGCTCAGACTTCCAATCAACAGAGACTAAAGAAAACTCCATGCAACTCTGTGAAAGACGAAATAAATCGACACACAACTTAGCTCAGAGTTTCTAGTCTCCAGGTGGGAATTTAGAGCTATGTCAGTGATGCACAGTCTGCTTGTTAGTTTGATTGGAATGAGTAGGGAGCAGCTACACAGAATACCCTTGCTGCAAATCCATTTGGCATTGTGGAGTGTGTTGACCTTGATCCTCTTTCAGTATTAGAGTACCCGAATGATATTTTTAGATCTAAAATCGCGGGAGATAAGGTTGAAGATAAGGTTAGCCCACGCGATTTCTTATAATTCTGTTAATGGAACTACCACATCCTTGTCTCAACCAAAGAATTTAGTTTCTCATTCGAAACACATTTTGAACATGTAAATTTCATAAAGTTCCGTGTTCAGTTTACCGTTCGGTGACACGTGCTCCCGTTCTTAAAATTTTCCTCTTTTCCTAGTTGAATTTTATTTTTTTAAAATTAATTTCACATGTTTTGATTGCGGAACTAGGCATATGTGAAACCGCTATGAATAGGGCGTTGTTGATTGAAAAACAACTGTTGATTGAATGTGAACCGTCATGGTAAGTTTTCCAAGTATTGTGTGAAATATCTCCGGGTCGTGAGTTCAATCTCACCCATGTGACCATGTCCCATTAACTATCAACTTTAACCTTTCTCATCTCATTCCGCTCATACATGTCGGATCCCATCGAAACATGTCCAACATCATCCCTAGTTAAAACCGCACATATACTTTCATCCCTAGTTAAAATTGCACCTATACTAAAAGAGGAACTAAACCAAAATGGCCATTTTTTCCCAACAAACTCCGTAACCTTCCCTACAGAAGAAGTATGTGATTCTGTGATTGTGAACGAACCTCGCCGACTCCGACCGTGGGCGAGAATGAAAAGATTGAGGGCAGCTTAATTGACCCACAAAGGAGGCCAGACTTTATTGCTGCAGACCACACATATCCGAGGTAGCTCGCAGACAAAGTACAATTTGGCATCCGATTCAGCCTATGCTTCAGATTACATATCCAATTTCTCACGTCTCACATTTAGCCACCACAGCCACCCTTATTTTTATTTCTCGTCTTCATCGTTTGACCCACTCAAACTCTTTCCTATCGCCTCCAACAAAATACTCTGTTCTTCTTGCCACAGTATTCAGTATGTTGAAAATGAGCCTCAGCTCCTGCTACATGTCTTCCATAACAACAGCAAAACCAACCCTTTTGTTGTTCGATTCAAACCTCAAATGGAATCCTCTGAAGCCCTTTAAACCCGCGTACAAATTCCAGCCAGCCACCAGGTTTAAGCCGGCAAGATTAGCCCTCTCCGACAATGATAAAGTGTCCAAGAAGCAGGCTCAACAGAACCCTCTTGATGCTCTCGCCAAGTCAATCGTGAAAACCCTCAAAGCCTTGCAAAAGCCCGCAGTTGCCGCTGTTATTGTGGGATTGTTGTTGGCCTACGACCCCAGTTCTGCATTGGCTGCCTCGGCCGGTAGAGTAGGCGGCCGCTCGTTTTCTTCGTCATCGTCGTCCTCATCGTCGAGAAGCTATTCAGTACCCGGTGGGTCCGGATTTACGTCCTCGGTTCCGTACTATGCTCCTTCACCATACCTGGGCGGCGGCGGTGTTTATGTTGCGCCTGCGGTGGGCTTTGGTTCCAGCTTTTTCCTCATTTTCGTGGCCTTTGCGGCTTTTATGCTGGTCTCCGGCTTCTTGACGGACAGGTCCGAAGACGGGGGAGTGTTCAGCTCTACTGGGGTGACTACTGTTATTAAGCTGCAGGTACATGTTGGTTCTTTTTCTGAGGTTTACAGTTCTTTCTTTGAAATGTGTGTTTTATGTTTATAAGTAGTTTAGAAAAATATATAGATGGTAATGTCATATGTTGGATGGTTTTGGATATAATGTTCACTAAATTTACTCTTAGACAACTTTACTCATCACCATTTACTTCTAAGATATCTTGGGCTGTGTTTATTAAAACATGCTTCCTCTGTCCGAGGACTAACCGTGTCACTGTTGATGATCTCATGACATTATTTTCATAATATTTATATCTTTGTAATAATTTTTGGGTTAACCATGATTACAGATGATAATGACGTAAAAACTGGACATAGGACATTCTTAGTATGTCAACTCAGATAGTTTTTGGTTTTCTTATGATTTTGCAATAGAGTAGAAACATCTCTCACACATTCTGCTGGTGGCAAATTTTCCAACTGATGCCCTTTTCATTTGTTTCTAGTAAACTCAATAATTTTTGAGTGTAGTCTTTCCAAATGTTTTCAGGCCCTTGACAAAAGATATCATATTTTCTCCTCTGCAGGTTGGCTTGTTGGGCTTAGGGAGATCACTTCAGAAGGATCTTGATAGAATTGCAGAAACTGCAGATACATCCACACCCCAGGGTTTAAGCTATGTATTGACTGGTAACAACACCTGAGCCTCTTCTTGCCATAATTGTGTGATATCAACTTTGGTACCAAACTGTTATGCTTATGGAGGAACAAGGATCACACTTGCAAATATATATTTTGATGTTAAGAATAAGCGTAAGATGTATAACGAGGGAATATATTAGATATAACCAGGGCTAGTCTTACTAGGTTATAACAAGCTTAAAGTAATTTGGCATATGCCTGTGAGTCCTTTAGGTTTATCAATGGAGTCCCTTGGATTCATCAATGTACGGCATGTATGTAGTGAATTATTGAATCAAATTAGAGAGCCAGGGGAAAACTTGAATGTACAGTAAAAGAAGTTATTTAAAAAATATGTGCAGTGTCTAAATTTGAACGTAACATTCATGTGATGGAGCCTGGGATTTGTATCATGTAGCTGACATAGCTTGGGTAATTGAGCTAGATTTGGTTTTAGTTTTAGAACAGGTAGTGCTTCTATTTTATACATGTTGCATCAGGACATTGAGATCTCATATTTACATGTCTCGACCATTAGTTCAATCCCTTAAAAGTTTTGGAATGAAGTTCTAAAGGATGGCATGCTGTTTTAGGTTTTGTTGTTTAACTTCTAAGAGCTATGATTATGCTGTTATCACATTTAACTGTTTGCTTGCAGAGACCACACTAGCTTTGCTTCGACATCCCGATTTCTGCATCTCTGCTTATTCATCTGTGAGTAAGATACATTTTGCAATTTCATAAATATGTAGTTTATAATTTGTCATGAATATTTTTCAGTAAATATATAGTCAGTTGTTATATCTGAACCATGGGATTCAGAGATTTATGTCAGCCTCTTGACTTTGGATGCACTTTTATAATGGTCTTCACCAGTTGAAGATATCCTTACTTCCCCTCAACCCCTCCCCACCCCCTCCCTGGTGCTTGGAACTATAGAACTCTTTGTTTCTTTACTCGGTTGAGTTTGTGTTGTTCTAGCTAGATATTCTGACTATCCTGAATCCTAGACTTAATAGGTGCTATTCTGTAATACTTTTGATGTCACCTTTGTTCTCTCTTGTTCGTCCGTTCCCCTCCTTTGATTTTATTTTTTCTAAAAAGTTGTTATAAAAATTCTAAAGTTGAATTGGAAATCTAAAAAGGTGTATAGCAATCATGATTGTTTGGTCAAACTAAAAGTCAAAGATTAGTAAATCTAGAGAGGTCACACCTTTCATTTTCTACAAGCAAGTCATTTGTAAATATCGCCAATGAGGTGAAAGAATTTTATAACATTGAAACCCCTTTTGAGGACAGCAGATTTTAGTAATTGTGTAGGTAACATCCACTGAAAATTATAACTAAATGCAAACTTAGCCAGGCCAATGTCACTATGTAATACATATGATCTGTTAATCATGGGATTACACCAGTGATACAGGTTAAGGCTTGTTATATTGGACTGTGTGACGAGTGACTATAAAGATGCAACATCTTCAGTGTAGCATAATTGTTACTCCTATGCAAATAAATGGAGGAGGAATTATGTGCATGAGTTTGCATGACAAAATTCAAAACATTTTGAGGGGTTTAATGATTCAATCATCAAAGCTTGCTCAAAATCGATATCAAATGAAACTCAACCTTATGTTGGATTTAAAGAAGCCATGATAAAGTCTAAGATAGCTGTATGTACTAGCCAGTGGTGATCCTAGGACATGTAAACTTCCTAATGATGCCCAATCACATATTTTTGTTCAGTTATTCTTGTTTCATTTTTGTATCTGTTCATTTGATTCTCAAGGCTTACGTTTCCTGATGTACTAATTCTTGTTTCATTTTTATATCTGTTCATTTGATTCTCAAGTCTTACATTTCCTGATGTATTTGCAGACTGATGTGAAGAAAAGCATTGATGCTGGGGAAAACCGATTCAATCAACTTTCTATTGAGGAACGTGGTAAATTTGATGAAGAGACACTCGTCAATGTGAACAGCATAAAGAAGCGGAGTTCAACTAGCCAGAGAGCCAGTGGTTTTAGAAATGAGTACATTGTGGTAAGTGTTACCTTTAGCAGCTTTTGAATTTTTATAACTCGCCTGGGAAGCTTAGTAGAAACACTCTCGAATGAAATTATTCGTTTGCATATGCATCTTTTGAAAGATGAAACCTTTTTTACGAGTGCTGATTCTTTTTAAAAATTTTACATTTCATGGTGTAACCTTGAATTTCTTTGTCTAATTCTTAAGAGCAGGTGTTTTGGTCTTGACATCCTAGTGCTCTTTGGATATTACATATCAACTGCATTTGTATTTTCTGATTTAAAAGGTTTTCAAGAAAGTGTTGGGAGCTTATTTGGGAGACTTAAAATTGCATAATTGTTTGACTCTGGGTTACCATATGTCTAAGGCTTTCTGTGCAAGTGTGAGTGGGTCTAGTTTTATCGACTTACTAATTTAAGCATAAAGACCGGGATAGTTAGTGTTTAGTATTTGGCTTTACGTATAGCCATTGTCATCATATTGGATCTCCGAAAGATTTTTTTTGTTATTGGCTTTTTTCATTGCATATAAATGTGGTTCTGTGGTCTACCTATGCACTGGTTGTTTGATTCCCTTTTCTGAATTGTTCCTATTAAATGCTCTGTGCTCGGAGTTATTAAAGATCATTAAGAAAGAGCATTTTGTCCTCACCATTAATTAGATTTATATCCAACATTAGTGTGTGTGCTTTTAAGTCACTGAACACTAGCAATTTATCATAACATAACTAAAGGAAAAAAAGTAAGTTATCATTCAAATCCATGTTATTTCATCACCTCCCCCTCTATCAAATCCCCTCCCCTTGTTGTCATATTGTAGAAGGGATTTTGTTATCATAGAATCAGTAAACCTGGAATGATGATGAAATGGGAAGCTAACTACTCCATTCCACAAAAAGAGTTCGATCCCTATTTATCTAATTTTCTGGGGTAAATTTACAATTGCATTTAGATCTTTGCAAGGTTGAAAGTTTTATTATGTCCCAGAATTCTTCATTACATTTTCCTTATTTCATGCAAACTTATGGAGTTAGTATTTGAACTTGCTTTTCTAGCTCCCAAAAAATCATTGATGCCAACATCCATTTTCTCAATAGGTTACGATATTGGTGGCCGCCGAAGGGGAACATAAGCTGCCTACAATCAATAGTAGCTTAGACTTGAAGGAAGCATTACAAAAACTTGGATCCATTCCTTCTAGTAAAACTCTGGTAAGGAAGTGAGAAGTTATCACTAAGTTATGGCCTCTATCTTCTGTTTACTAAGACTTGAACTTTGTAATGATGCTGATGCAGGCAGTTGAGGTTTTATGGACTCCTCAGAATGAAGATGATTCTTTATCAGAGCGTGAGTTACTGAAGGATTACCCTTTGTTGCGCCCTCTATAACCAACAAAGACTCTCTGTGCTTCAGTTTTCAAACTTGTGTATCGAAGTGATACTACATGAAAACATAGACCATAGCAAATAGTGTACATAAATAAATAGCAGGTATATTCAGTTGCGTGCCTTTCTTCACAATTTTGTCAATAACATTTAAATTTATTAGTTTCGGCTATGTCCTGCTCACGAATGAACGTGTATAGCTTTGTTCTGGAGTAATTAGTACAGATAACTTGACCTAATATGTCAAAACAGGATCGATGTATTTCAGGAGATCACAATGCTCAGTATCCATCTTTTCTTGAGTCCTTACCCCTGTCAAGAATAATTACTGAATACAACCAGCTTGGTTGGGTAGAAAAGAATGTTGTAAATTGGGGGTGTATAACATTGTTTTTCCATTTAGACTATGAAATTTTGAGACCGTGTTAAAAAAAATTAAATGATTTTGTATAGATTTTGGAAGTTTATTTTTTTTAAAATAGATTTTGAAAGTTCCATCACATGTTATTAAACTCAGACTTAAAAGCATGTTTACTAAGATCTTAGAGGACCACCCTCTCTATAACTGAGAGGTCCAAGGTTCAAAACACACCCCTGACAAAATTGTGAATATTTGAGCAATTATTGTCAGGGTCTACCCAGCGTAGAGGGGCCGATGGTGGTTTCCCAGGGGCCGTGTTGGTGGCCCCCGCTGTGGTTTCCCATGCTGCAGGTGGTGACTCATGATGGTGCGATCGGTGGTTCCGGCTTCGGTGGTTCGGTGGCTCGTTGGTACAAGCAGCTGGGTCCTTCAGGAGGACGTCTCAGAGCTACGTGGATGGAGCGTGTATAGCTTCACTGTGCTTACATGGATCTAATGTGGTGTCTCCTAGTTAGTCCTAGATTAGGACGTGTATATGTAATAGGTAGGTTGTAATCTATCTTGAATTCAAGAAAAAAAGAGGACCACGGTCAAAATCCCAAATTTCTCTACAATGGGAGTTCCATCAAGAAAAAAAAGCCTTTCAAAAAAAAAAACGAGAAAAAGGATCGCTTATGTGGCAAACAATTGTCTTCATCAGAAGGACTCCCGTTTTTGGCCAGTTGAAGGCCAGGAAGGTACTCCCTCCGTCCCAGATGAAACTGCACACTTTTTAGTCAACTTTGTCTGAACATGTTTGAATGTAAATTGCAATTGACATATGTGTTACAATAGTATCATATGAGATATGGTTAGATTCACAATGCGCTCTATTTTTTAGTTATAAAAGTTTTAGATCATAATAATGTATAAAAATAAAGTTATTCACGGTCAAACATGCTCTAAAAAAATTGACAAAAAATTGTGCAGTTATGGCTGGGACAGAGTGATAATAAAAATTATTTGTTGATTAAATTGATATTTATAACCCGACTTTGATCACTTTGAAATTTTTAACCCCATCAATAAAAAAGTGTCTAATTCCTATCTCTACCATAATAAATTGATCTCTTTATAGCCCCAGACCAATTTTTGTCATAAAGGTAGTTACAGTTTCAATTTTTACTGTAAATCCAAAGGGGTATTTTTGTACTTTTGCTGTTGTTGACCCACTTGGGGTGAAGGTCTAACACAAATACTCAACGGCGTCGAGCTCTTAACCGTGGTGCTAAAACTTCCGGCTAATCCAATCCAAGAACGAGTATCTATTTGGAAAGATGTGTATTTATATGGACTCCTTTTGACTCTCTATCTCAATTAGGATCGTACCCTAAGAAATACTCTCTATAAGTTGGTATACCGAAATTCTTTATACACCTAACTGGTCAAACACCTAATTGGGCTCACTCGGCTAATTTTGCCTCAAAAAAATCTTCACTAAACGCTCTCACTAGTAGAGATGGGAAAAAAAACCAACGAAAAGGTATCGGGTGAGACCGTCCTACCATGTGCTTATAGTAGAACGAATAATAATTCATGTGTTTATTAGATTTGTTTGTGTGTTTCACAGCTTTGTTTTCTAAATTTTTTATGACAAACAAAACTGTGAAACAAACAAACAAATCTAATAAACTCATAAACTATCATTCGTTCTAACATAAACTTATGGTAGAACGGTTTCACCCAAAAGTTTGTAAAAACCAAAAACCAAAAACAAAATCGAAACCAAATTATCCGAATCCAAAGAACCCAAATCCGAATCCGAATTCAATTACTATATCTAAACTGCAAAAACCAAATTATGAATATGGATTCTAGGTAGAAAAACCGAGTCAAAAAATTAGGGGACTGTTTCATAAATTTTAGAACTTAACATTTATCATCAAATTTTTAAACACCCACTATGACGTCTCTCATGTCTCTTAAGCATGAATTTTCAAAATCCTACGAGTAAATTTTAAGTGAATGATGCAAATCTAAAATTGTCATAATTGAATATTTTTTGCATTTGTTTTGTTGAAGTCTTGAGAACATGATTTTAATGACTGCTTTAAGTTTATATGAATGATTTAATTTATCACCATTTGTTTCGTATTGTAATCTAAATTTGATTTTTTTTAAATGTTGTCCAAAAATAAATTTAATAATTCAAAATGTTTGGATTGTTCGAGTTCACACCGAAACTCAAACTATCTGTATCCAAATTTGAAATTTGGGTTTGAAATTTTTAGGGTTCAGTTCGGACAAATAACCACGAAAAACCAAACAAATCCCGAACTACATTAAATTTAAAACGAGCGCAGTTGCTAGTTGCAGAACAAGTGCAGACACAAGAGCATGTGAGTTCCCAATCTGACAAAAAAACTAGGGACAAAGAAAATGCTGCAGCAGCATTATTATTATTATTATTATTATTATTATTATTATTATTATTATTATTATTATTATCAATTTAGCAATAATCACAATCAAAGCCACATCTTAACAAACCATACTCCATTCATCATGGGACACAGTGGTCTCCAAACACAATAACATTACACTAAGGCCTAAGCCTAATTGTCAATCATCCCCTCTATCATTGCACCACTGTGGACCATGCCCCTATATCCCTATTATCAACTGCTCCATCAACAACAATACACTTGCTATTTATGGATAGGATCAAATTCCAGCTGTGATTAGGGATGGCATTGGGCGAACTGGGCGTGGATAGTAGACTATCCATGCCCATTCTCATCTAAAATTTTACTATCCATCCCCGCCCATTTACCCATGACGGGTACGAATTTAATATCCATGCCCATCCAGCTGGATATCCATCTCATCTGGGTATCCGTGGATATCCATGCCCATGTTATACCCACATTCCTCATCCGACTTATTAATCCATATTTATAAAAAATTAACCTAAAATCTATTAATTATCATAAAAATTTAAATAAAAGCACTAATAATTCAAATATATTATATTAATAGAACAAAAATAATTTATAATACGGTAATCATTAACTTATAAAATCCTTTTATGTTTCAAAATAGACCAAACATGCTTAAAAATGCTAAAATTAATAATATTATTAATATAAATACAAGTAATACTATTAATATTATATATAATGGATATTATACAAGTATTATACGGGCGGGTATGGGGCGGATATGGGGCGGGTGGGGCGGGCGGGTATGGGGCGGGTATAAAATCAATATCCATACCCACCCATTTACCCATGGCGGGTTTGAATCCAACATCCATACCCATGGCGGGTATAAAAAACTCATATCCATACCCGCCCCGTTGGGCGGTTGGCGGGCGAGTATCCACCAAATACCCGTCGGGTGCCATCCCTAGCTGTGATGACAAGTGATTCTGTTTTATCTTTCAATGCTATTTTATTATTTCCATCTTAAATATGATCATGATTTTATAGGCAATTATAAACAGTGTGTAAAGACGAGCTTATAATGTTTTCCATTTAAAAATTCACTTAGAAGAGATTTTCTTGAAAAAAATTGTTTCCAAACATGATTAGTGAGGCATGTGCAATAATTTCATGGCCCCCATTATTTGCTTGAGAGGTTGTGAGAGTAGAAAGTTCTTGGAAAGAGGCCAACTACAAACTGACATGCCAACAAACTTCAAGTACCATTCTGCATGGAAGTATCATTTTCTTGTTTAAGAATCATGATCATTTGTACTGTCTGTCCTTTAAGATGCATTGTTGAGGTGTATCAGAACATGATCAGTGGAGGAATCTGAAGCCTTTTTGTTGATTTATTGACCTGTCTCATGATTGTATAGATTATCTTTTCTCATCTGTACTTCTCATCATTGGAGAAGCATAATTTACAGTAAACTATCCAGGAAGTTCTTACACAAGAAAATATGGTTTACAATCTACAGCTCCATGAAAATTTGCAGACAGGATGAAAACTACAGAGCCAGTGACTGTTACAGGTAGACAGCATCAACAGGCAATGATGTTGTTCTATGTAGGGAGTTGGGTAGTATTTTACCATTGTAGAACCTCTTTGCAGTACTGCTAGTAGTGTCTGATCCTGCCTCGCATTCTCGAACTCTTTGGGATACCGAATGAAGGCTGCTTTGCTGCGATTTTCTGTTCAAATCTGACCTAAACTCATCATCATTCCTAGCTCTGGATTTACTAATGGCTGTAATCATATGAGATTCCAATGATCTTCCTGAAAGTCCTAGCTGCTGATCTCTAAGCTCCCTCAGTTTGATCCGATACATAGCTCTAAGCCATCTGAATTCCTGCTGAATTTCATGTTCATATCCGTTTGGTCGGTCATAAGGGAAACAAGGAACTGAGGCTAAAGTATGAAAACCTGAAAAAGATTTGACATATTTTCTTGGACTGGATAACTTACTCTTTTGGACCCCCATCTCTACCCCAAAATCCCTTGATGCTTCTGCAACCAAATTTCCTTCAACTTCTTCGTCGTCTTCTTCTTCTTCTTCTTCAAGCGAAGAGCTCCCTACTGATCCTAGTGAACTGCATTCATGGATATCCTGTTCATTCCACAACTCTAGACTATGAAGGCCACTTCTATGGTTGGATAAAACAGGTTTAGTTCCTTTCTTCAAAGAATGATGCAAAGGACTATCAACTTGGTACGTGATCTCCTCAAATCGACCATGAGTAGCAGTACATCCATTTCCTAAGCATTGCAATATCTGGAAACTCTTGGCGCCTGGATCATTAGATAGCAAGTTTATCAAAGAACCTGTAGATGTGTGAGTAGAAGCACAGTTTTGACAAAAGTTTGTGTTTGCATGGCGAGGAGTTTCGAGTATTCCAGGCCCTGGATTCCACTCCGGCACTAGTGAAGCTAGCTCCCCATCAATCATATCAGCTATCTTCGTTACATCTTGGTCAGTCATATCCAGTTCAGCGACCATTTCAGTTGCAACACTCAAAGCTGTGTCTAGTTCAATATCAAACGGAAAGTAGATGTTTCTGATGCGACCTGAAATGAGGGTAATTTACATTTTTAAATGTCAGCCATCATATAAGGCAAAACAGCCGTGTAAGCACAATATACATTACGAGTAATACACAATATACATTATGAGTAATATGTG
Source organism: Cruciata laevipes (assembly GCA_963678965.1). Lineage (NCBI taxonomy): Eukaryota > Viridiplantae > Streptophyta > Magnoliopsida > Gentianales > Rubiaceae > Cruciata > Cruciata laevipes. Next base: position 18,959,251 of record OY787634.1, on the reverse strand, counting down.
AGGATCACTTGCTTACCTTCCTTGTCTGAAATTCGAAGCCTTAAGAAGATGCTGTCATCTTCTCTTCTCTTCCCTTTAATGGTGATATCCAAATGTGTAGATTCTTCATCATGGCCTTCCTCATCATTGTGCTCAAAAAGTTCAATTCCACTTTGCTCATAGTCATAAGGATGACACTCCCATCCCTTCTGGTCTTCAAATGCATAACCATTGCAGTATCCATTTAAAGTGCTGTTGCTAAATGATTCTCCTTCATACTTAAACCCTGGAAAAGACTCCATGTGATCGAAATCCCTCTGGTTATCTACATGACTTGATTCCGATTCACAACCATCAACTTTGAGGAATGGATCATCAAGAAGTTCCCTTGCTGACAGCCTTGAAGAAACAGTTGCTAAGCATTTCTCAATAAACTCTCGTACTTCTGGATCCTTTACTTCATACAGAGCATCTGGCTTTTTCCCCTATACGAGAAAATTCAGTTATAAGAGAGTTGCTTTACTAGGAAAGAGCAGGAAAAGGTATTGAGAGGAAGAACACTTACAGAGACAACTTTCTTATAGATTTGTGCAGGATGAGTGCACTCACTGTATGGATATTCAAAGGTTACCATCTCCAAAAGACACATCCCAAATGCATATATGTCAACTAATTCGTTGTATTCCTCTGCGTAAACTTCAGGGGCCATGAATTCAGGAGTTCCTGATCAAACATTTCATTAAAACATTTCACCACAATAGTTTACTACAAAAAAACTCTTGGTGATCAACAAAGTGACAAGCTAAAATGGCAATACAATCATGAAGTCACAAAATGCATGCAATCATGACGTCAAGCAAAAAAGATGCACTAGAATCTCAACAAAGTGAAAATCTAAAAGAGATGGATTTAATGAAGAATAAGATAAAATGGCAATACCAACACAATGTGCAGCATGAGACTTCCGTAGAATTGCAGCAAGACCAAGATCCCCAATCTTAACTTCTCCCTGGTTGCCATTTACGAAGATGTTGTCACATTTAAGGTCTCTATGGATCACCGGTGGGTCAAGGGTATGAAGATAATGAAGCCCTTCTAAGATCTGCCTACACCAATGCTTCACTGCTCTAATGTTAACTCTCGGATGCCTCATTCTATATCTACCATATTTCAGAACCAAAAGGTAGACAACCAAAACAATAAAAATCACGACTTTCAACAAACTAAGAAAGAATTAGAGAATCAAATGACTCACTGTTTGAGAGTCCCAGAGGTGAACAGTTCAGTCACAAAATTGATGTTCCTGTTGGCAGTATCCACCCAAGAAGTATAGAACTTCATAATGTTCTTGTGCTTTAATGTCTTCAGAAGATGAATTTCACAGTAGAGCCTCTCAAGATCCTCAGGGCTTTGGAGGAAATCATTAAGCTTGATTTGGTTCCACGCAACTTCGATCCCTTCATATTCATCAAATGCTCTATACCTGAATCAACCAAAGAACAGAAACCTTAAATCCTGTGAAAATTTCCGGAACATCCCAAATAGGAAAGGTACAAAACTTAACAGATTTGCCAAGCATTGCACAAATCAAATTCCCAGAAAAAGAAACCATCCACAAATTCAACAAGAGAAATGCAACACAAAGCAAAAAAAAAATACAACTTGGATTCCTTACACTGTTTTGGAAGCTCCTTTGCCCAGAACCTCTTTATACTGCATCAAGAAAGATGAATCAAGCTCACAGAAACCATGAAACAAGAAAACAAAAATGAGGAACAGTTAAAAAAACATACCCTGCCATATCTCCCTGTGGGATCTACTTCAACGAAGTCACAGTAATCAGGCTGAAGACCATTCATCTTCTGGATATGGAGATTGAAGAGGGAAAAAAAGGATTTTTTATGTATCTCTTCTTATCTTAATAAAACCTGTGCTACTGACACCAATGGAGAAGATGTCATTGGGAAGATGAGATGATGTATCTAATACCTATTGCCATGGCCATGTGCTCTCATCTTTGGAGACCTTTTGGTGGCAACAAAATGCTCAAATTAGGACTAACAACTCTGACCTCAACAACGTATGTTTACTCCATTTAGATCTCACTGCACTTGCACCATAATCGTGAATGAGGTAGACACAGACAAGGAAAAGAGGGCTACTTTCTCTTTGCTTTCTATTTTCCCTTTTCAGCAAAAAATAAAAACCAAATAAGATTAGCAACCCAAGAACTGCACCTCAGAACAAGCCAGCTCAGTTTTTCCTGTGTTTTATTACTTATGACAAGATAAACTTTGACTAAAATTTTCAGGTAGAAATTTTACAAAATTATTAATATTAATTATGAAGTAATATATAATTTTAAATAATTTTTAAAATGGTAAAAAAAATAGTTTGGATCGGACTAAGCTGATCTTGAAAGATTGATTGGTACATACAAGAAAATGTATGATTTAAACAGTAGTGGAAATGGGCCCTACTTAAATTTGGAGACTTTTATGAAATCATCTTCTTTGTCTGCCCTTTGACCGTGGACTAAATTGGTTTCGGTTGGATTTGTTTTGTAATTTTAATCTCTATGAAAATGTGTAATAAATACATAAAAAGTAAGATAATGTGAGTTGAAATAAAGAGAAATGATTAATTGTATATAAAAATGGAAATGGATAGGAACAGACTTTAAAGCTGTGGAGTATTTCCCTGGCGGAGTCCAGTCAGAAAAACAATAAAACAAATAAATAGCGAAAAAGTTTTTTCCCCTTAGTAGTATACATAAATAAAATAAAATAAAATTGTACAGTGAATTTGCGAGGTACAATATATCAAAGATGGCACAAAAGTTTAGTTCAACAACCGCACCGCAAATGAAAAACTTCATAAGTGGAAAGTGTACGGAAGCTAGTACGGAAGAAAATTTTGCTTTTCTGACTAATCTTCAGTTTTATTTTCATCTTACTCAAGCCCCCACGTCTTATAAAGGGAAAATAGTTTAATAGTTTAAACTTCCTTAATACTACTTTTTAAGTCAACTATTTGACACTCAAACCTAAATTCATGAAATAAACTAACTCCATTAGTATTTTTTTTATTCTCGTCATAAACTTTTAAACATAACAAAATTTGAGTTATAAGACAGTAAAATTCACTACTCTATACAAGTCTTTTGTTCTTCGGTGGCTGAATAAAAAATTGACAACTTTTTAGTTAGATGCAATTATTCTCTATACTTTTTTATTTTATTGGCACTCATATTTGAGCAATTAAGATTTCCGGATATAACGCCATGTTCTCACTTCTCAAAATTGTGTATTAGCATCATAGTAAGCAAGATCTCAAAACATGATTCTATTTGCATTTCATGAGAAAATCAACACCTCAATTGCTAAGCATAGTTTTCGAGTTAATTCAAAATGTGTGAAACTATATCGAGGATCATTCTCTTCTAACAAATAAAGCCTACGTAAGGTTGAGCACCATAAGAGAATTATAATAGTTACTGAAGATTAGGGATGACACTAGGGCGGGTTTGGGGCGGGTACTACCTATCACATCCTCATCTAATATTTTAAAACTCATCCCCGCCTCATGACCCATGATGGGTACAAAATAAAAAATCATCCCCGCCCCATCGGGTTTTATTATAAAATCATCCCCGCTCCATGACCCGCCTCACCCCATGCCCCATGACCCATCCCTGCCCCATGACCCATTCCTGCTCCATGACCCATGACCCATCCTCATCCACCTCTTATATCAGTTTATAATACATTTGTTTATATAACTTTTACTCAAATGCAATAATAATTATATTGAGAAATATAAAATCTTTAAAAAGACAAAAATCTCAAACCCAAACAAAAAAATGTGTAATTGAAATCTAACTCAAATTTGAAGCAAACAAGAAGTTTGTAATTATAAAAACGATTGCCAAAGAATAGTCCAAATATATTATTATTGTTAGTTTTCTTCTCATTTTAACTATTTGGGATTGATTATTAAATTATAGTAAGAAATTAATTAATATTAATTTTTATTAATTAATATATAATAATATTATTAATATAATTATATTGGGGAGTCCGGGTATGAGGCGGGTATAACGGGGATGAAGCGGGTTAGGGCGTTGGGAGGTCGTCGCCGTACCTCTCAAATTTTACAATTTATAGATCACTTACTACCTTTCCACACTATTAAGTGTACAATGGCAAGTAAGGTTCGTTCCACAGGGAAAAGGTTATTTCTATGTATATCTTGTAGGATATATATACATATACATATATAAAAGCAATGTAAACAGGGGGGGGGGGGGGGGTTGAGTTGAGTTTTGTTTAAGACACTACTAAGTAAAACTACTAGAACTTTAGGATTACAACTAGTTTAGCATCTAAAGATTCAACTAAAAGATTAACTAATGAGAATGAGAGATTTGGGTACATGAGATTTGTATCTTCTTGTTATGGATTTTTCCTCAAACCTAGTTATGATACTTTGAGAATGGTGATTGTTTTTAATGGGAAACCATCTCTATTCTAGTTGTGAATCATGAAAGCATTTTCACAACTCTCATTGGCAACTTATCTATATGATAGCAAATAGACAAATTGGCCCATGCTAATTCAAATTGGATGTTTTCCCACCTTACCCATGCAATGTGATAACACAATTGACATAAATATAATGCTAATGAATGATCTCAAGAACAAATACAATTGATAACAACATATATTTGATTCCTAATTCACTACTTTTACATAGAAGAAATGATAGCATTTCAACCATGGAAAGGCAATGTCTAACACATACCCAACACATATCTATACCTAGGAAATCATTCCTAACCATTTCAAGCATCAAATACACATATAATTCATGATCATTCAATGATAAATCATCCATTCCTAAGCTTCATAAACCATGTTCTCAAACCATAACAAGAGGTTTAATCTCACATACCCAAGATGGGGTTTAGCCTACAACCATAGCTATATAATCATAACCATAATCCATACAATAATACATGGTGAATTCAAAGTGAAAATCCAAAGAGAAAATGAAGAAAATGAGCTTAAGGCTCTGTAAAACGATCCCCAAAACAATGAGGATAAGTTCCCATATATACTCCAAAATAATTAAAATTAAAGCCAAACAAAATGCAAGTTGCAGGACCATTCGCGGGTCGCGCGGGATCCTTCGCGGACCGCGAGCCTGGCGCGGCTCGCGGCCGAGGATTCGCGCCCCGCGCGCCCGTGTCTCGGCGTAGTCCGCGACCGGAGTCTCGCGCCCGCGCGCGCGCGCGCCCGTGTCTCGGCGTGGTCCGCGACCGGAGTCTCGCGCGCGCCTGTGTCTCGGCGTGGTCCGCGCGCCCGTCTCGGCATGGTCCGCGCGCCTCGGTCTCGGCATGGTCCGCGCGCCTCGGTCTCGGCATGGTCTTCGTGCTGGTCGGTCCTCGCGGCTCGCGACCGGAGTTTCGCGGCCCGCGCGAAACTTGGCATGGTCAAAACAGCAACACACACCCTCGCGGTTCGCGACCTAGGGTTCGCGGCCCGCGAGAGTGTGCCTTCACGCCACTTCTACGACCGGTTCTTCAATGTATCAAACGCGGTCAGGACGGTCATAGAAGGTCTTCAAATCATTCAAATCCATCGCAAGTGCAATTCAAGATTGAAATGCACGTCTTCAATTTCAAACCACTATGAATGATTCGGTCCAAAAGTCTAATATAATTACACAAAATATTATCTAAAACAGCTCTCAAATGCTACAAAATAAGAGTATATCTAGGGGCTATCAAAATCCCCCACACTTGAACCTTTCTCGTCCTCGAGAAAGAACGATTAAGATCCAAGTGTATATTCTAAATAATTAAGCACATAACATTTGAGAGCTTACATATTTAAACAAGATAAAAGAAAATGTTTTTTTTTTTTTTTTTTTTTTTTACCTCTCATTTTTGCCTGATTCTCTCGTATTTTTGGAACCATCCGGGCATGCCTCTCATTTTTACCTGATCCTCTAGTATTTTTGGGACCATCCGGGCTGTTTTTTTTTTTTTTAAAGGAATACAGTAATAAAAATAGCAGCAAAAACAGCAACAAAAACAGCAACAAAAGTAGTAACAAAATTCCTACACCTCTCCCCCACACTTAGTCTAAACATTGCCCTCAATGTTTAAATATATGAATGAATACCATAGTGAAAGGAAAAGGTATAGGGTAGACTCACTGCGAGGGACCGGAGCCGTCGCGACGGCGCTGAGCTCGCGATCTGCGATGGCCCTCATAGTCAAATGCTCCTGGTCCCTGTGGGTGCATGGATGCCATCATGGCGAACATCACTGTCATATCATCCTCGTACCTCTCAGTATATGCTTGAAACTGCTGCTGAGTGACATACTGAGCCTCATGATGTGGAGGAGCGTACTGCTCTCCATGCTCCGGAGGTGCCTCTAACCTGGCAAGGGCAATGGTAGGTGCAGGAACTGTGATCTGGGTTGGCAAGGTGAGATCCTCTATGCGGGTGCGCCCAGTCAGTTGTACAGCCTCTGGATTTGGCAGGTACATGTGCTGATTCTTGGCTACTAGCCAAATGAATCTAGGAGGAGGATATTTGTGCATGGCCAAGACATTAGTGAACTCCAAAGAAGCAATGGAGTAAAACTGGTGAGCTCTCTCGGCTGTCTTGCCTATTGCCTGAATGTCTGGAGGTAGGTGGATGTTCAGATAAGCTGCCAGAAGTGAAATCATACCCCCCTGTGGTATCTTTCCCTTGGTCTTCTCAGAGGCCTCCAGACATTTCTGCACAAAAAGGTCCACCCAACAAGGGTGTTCTGGTCCCCAGCACATGGTCCAAAGGCATTGGACCTGCTCCCTAGTAATGTGCGTCAACTCTCCTTGGCAGAAGATCGTCATCACTAGGAGCTTGTGCACCATACGAACAGCTGGATGTATGATGTGGTTATTCTTCGTAGTGCCTGTGATGTTGGGAAATCCAGACAAGCAATTCCAAAAGTAAGTTAGATCAAATCCGTCCGGGTTAGCTTCTTTTGGATTCTTGTATCCCCCTGCATATTGGAACCCAAAAGCATCTTGGATCTCATCATAGGTCATCCGGCGGTCCACATCATTCAACCTGAAGGTGATGTAATGCATGTCATGGTCCTCGTCATAGTGCTTGGCTAGAGTGGATAAGAACTCAAATGTATAGCGGGTATAGGTCGGTGCCGACCGATCAATGAATCCTCTCATGCCAACGCGATCCAATAAAAATAGAACTGGTTGCTGCAAACCCAGCTCCTGAAGTAGCTCAGAGGACAAGAACTTCGTCTCCATGATTGTTCGCTTCCCATTCCCAATCAACTTTCTCCACCGTTGTTGGGCATCCTCATCTAAACCTTGCAGTCCCATAAGGTCTATAGGAGGCAGGTTTTCTGCAGGGGGAGGACTAGGTTGGCGAGGTGGGGATTCGGGAACCACAGGATCATGCGAACTAGAGGCCTCTCCTCGGCGTGACCTTTTCCTCGGTGCCATTATCACAATCTATTCAACAACAGTCCAGCACAACTATACTAGCTATAAGGCGGCAAGCCCCTACTCAAATAGCTCAGTTTATAACTAAAGGCGGCAAGCCTTTGAAATTTCAATGAAAACCTATTGGCGGCAAGCCCTAAATCACCCAAAATTGAAATAAATTCAGTAGGGTACCGTCAATTGAAGCCTTAGGATGCAATGTAGCTTAAGTATATCATCAATTTGATCAAAACACCACCAAATCAAAGAATCCAAAAATTAGGGTTCATAAGATTTGGGGGTATTTGATTGGGAGTTGGAATTTGGAATTTGGGATTGGGAAAAGGTTAAGGATGGTGGAGGGAAGGTTTTTGGGTAGTTGGTTTGGAACAAAAGTCGCCGGAGGTCGGCGAATCGGAGTGAAGAACTTTCCGGTGAGAATTCGGCAATGTGGGTAAAAGATGGTGTTTTGGATTGGGATTTTTGGTGGGTTTTGTTGGGAAAGCTTGGGGGATTGATTTGGGTGGAAGAAATCGGTTCAAAACTCGCCGGAATGGAAGATTGTGTAGGTGGCCGGAAAAGGGTCTTGGGGTCGGGAGGAATAGGAGAAGAAGAAGAAGAGAAAGAAAGAAGGAGAAAAGGTGAAGAATTAGTCCCCGTCACCTCGCGGGTCGCGATCGTCCATTAGCGGGCCGCGAAACACCGTCGCGGGCCGCGCCACTTCTTCGCGGGTCGCGAAAATGGCCCGTTTCGTTCCAGCGATTTCCGAGAAATCTCGGTCCTCGTCGCGGTTCGCGCGCCCTCCGTCGCGGGCCGCGCGTAAGTCCGTCGCGGTCCGCGCGATGAATTCGCGGAACGCACGCTGAAGACCGTTGAGGTGCGCGCGAATCCTCGTCGCGGTGCGCGCCTTGTCTCGTCGCGGGTCGCTCGCTTAAACTCGGCGCGGTGCGCGCGCGCACCGCGCGCGCACCGCGCGCAAAACCTCGGCCGAACCTCGCAATCATCGCGGTTCGCGCGATGAAACCGCGGACCGCGAGCATATTGTCGCGGTCCGCGCGATGAAGTCGCGGGCCGCGAAAATGTGTTATTTTGTTCCAGGGATTTCCCGGAATCCTCTGTTTTTTCGCGGGTCGCGCGGTCTCTTTCGCGGACCGCGCCCAAACGTTCGCGGTTCGCGCGATCTTCGTCGCGGACCGCGCGCAAATTGAAGCTCGTCGCGGCGCGCGCGACGAAATCGCGTGCCGCGCTCGACAAAACTTCGCGGATCGCGCGATGAAACCGCGATCCGCGTGCATAGTGTCGCGGTCCGCGCGATCAAGCCGCGGACCGCGAAAACCGTCGTTTTTGTGGCAGGGATTTCCAGGAAATCCAGCCTTGATCGCGGGTCGCGAGGCCTCGTCCGCGGTCCGTGAAAACCTCGAGCGCGGTCCGCGCGATGAATTCGCGGACCGCGAGGAATGCATTCCTTGGTGTTTGTTGTTTTGCACCACTTCAAACCTATTTCTACAAAAACAACATAAAAACTAGCGTAATGTTCGAATTACAAGCTTAATTAAATGTACATAACAAATAAATATAAAGAAAGTAATGTTCCAAATGTTGAAATTGTTCGACGAAATACTTTAAAAGCTTCAAAACTCGTTTATTTAACATCGTCGGCACGATGTACCTCCATGGTATAGGTCACTCGTAGGCCGGGTTGCCTAGAGACATGTCCTCTAGGATCTCCGATTTGAAACCCTCGTAATACGGTTTCAGCCTTTGGCCGTTGACCTTGATGATTTTGGCATCCTCGTGGATCTCCACTGCTCCATGAGGGAAAACCTTCACAACTACAAACGGTCCAGTCCACCGAGAACGCAGTTTGCCTGGAAACAACCGAAGACGTGATTGAAATAGAAGAACTTTTTGACCTACCTCAAAAGTTTTCCTAATTATCATCTTGTCATGCCATGCCTTCGTCTTCTCCTTGTAAATGGCCGCGTTCTCATAGGACTCATTCCGGATTTCCTCAAGTTCTTGCAATTGAAGCTTCCTTTCATTCCCGGCCTCGTCCAAGTTCAAGTTGAACCTTGTGATTGCCCAATAGGCTTTGTGTGCTAACTCCACCGGTAAATGACACGGCTTTCCAAAGACTAATCGGTATGGAGACATACCAATTGGAGTCTTATAAGCCGTCCTATATGCCCACAATCCATCATCCAACCGAGTACTCCAATCCTTGCGAGTCGGCCTAACCGTTTTCTCAAGGATGGACTTGATTTCCCTATTGGAAACTTCGGCTTGTCCATTTGTTTGTGGGTGATAGGCGGTAGAAGTCTTGTGATTTACCCCATATTTCTTCAACAATGCGGCAATGGTTCTATTGCAAAAGTGAGTGCCTCGATCACTTATCAACGCTCGGGGTACCCCGAACCTAGAGAAGATGTGAGATTTGATGAACTCTGCAACCACTTTAGAATCATCAGTACGAGTGGGGATTGCTTCAACCCACTTAGACACATAATCAACCGCAAGCAAGATATATTTGAAACCAAAGGAAGTAGGGAAAGGTCCCATAAAATCCATTCCCCAAACATCAAAAAGTTCACAATATAGAGGACAATGTTGGGGCATTTCATTCCTAGAAGAGATGTTTCCTACTCTTTGGCATTTATCACAAGACTTGCAAAATGTGTATGCATCTTTATTCAAACTAGGCCAATAGAAACCACAATCTAGCACTTTCCTAGCGGTTCGCCTAGCACCAAAATGACCACCACATGCATATGAATGGCAAAAAGCAAGGATTGAATTTGTTTCATTATTAGGAATGCATCTCCTAATCACTTGGTCGGCACAATGTTTCCATACATAGGGATCATCCCACACATAAAACCTAGCATCATGCTTTAGCTTATCCTTTTGTGCTTTTGTGAAGTGAGAAGGGTACTTACTTGTGACAAGGAAATTCACAATGTTGGCATACCATGGAAGAGAAACACCAAGGGCAAATAATTGCTCGTCGGGGAACTCTTCGTGAAGATGCTCCTTCAATGCTTTGGCCCCAAACTCCTCATTGGGCACCAATCGGCTCAAATGGTCGGCCACTAGATTTTCAGCTCCTTTCTTGTCCTTGACCTCCAAGTCGAACTCGCTCAAGAGTAAGATCCATCGGAGTAACCTAGGCTTTGCTTCTTTCTTCGTCATCAAGTAACGAAGAGCTGCATGGTCAGTGAAAACAATGATCTTTGTACCAAGCAAATATGGCCTAAACTTTTCTAAAGAAAAGACTACCGCTAGCAATTCCTTTTCAGTTGTGGTATAGTTCCTTTGAGCATCATTGAGAGTCATGGATGCATAATAGATGGCATGGGGAATTTTCCCCACCCTTTGACCTAGCACCGCACCAACGGCGTAGTCACTTGCATCACACATGATCTCAAATGGAAGGGACCAATTTGGAGGTTGTATAATAGGGGTCGACACTAGCATGGACTTTAAACAATCAAATGCCCTTTTACAACCTTCATCTACCACAAATTCCACATCCTTTTGCAACAATCTACACAAAGGGGAAGAAATTTTTGAAAAGTCTTTTATGAAACGGCGGTAGAAACCCGCGTGGCCAAGGAAGGATCTTACATCACGCACACAAGTAGGGTAAGGGAGAGATTGGATGATATCAATTTTTGCTTTGTCTACTTCAATACCCTTAGATGACACTTCATGACCTAACACAATGCCCTTTTCTACCATAAAATGACATTTTTCAGAATTAAGCACAAGGTTTTTATCAATGCAAGTTTTTAGGACTAATGACAAATGAATTAAGCAATTGTCAAAAGAGTTTCCATGAACAGTAAAGTCATCCATGAAAACCTCTACAAACTTCTCAAGATATTCTGAAAAAATGCTAACCATACACCTTTGGAATGTGGCCGGCGCATTGCAAAGGCCAAAAGGCATGCGTCGATATGCAAAGGTGCCAAAGGGACATGTGAAGGTTGTCTTTTCTTGATCCTCTGGTGCAATGGCAACCTGAAAGTACCCTGAATAGCCATCAAGAAAACAATAGAAAGAGTGGCCTGCAAGCCGGTTAAGCATTTGATCAATAAATGGCAAAGGGAAATGGTCTTTCCTTGTTACCGCATTTAACCTTCGGTAATCAATGCAAACACGCCATCCATTTTGGACACGAGTGGGAATCAATTCGCCATGGCTATTCTCCACTACGGTCACTCCGGTTTTCTTTGGCACTACTTGCGTTGGGCTTACCCACTTACTATCAGAGATTGGATAGATCATTCCCGCGTCCAACAATTTAAGCACCTCGGCTTTTACTACCTCCATCATTGGAGGGTTCAACCGCCTTTGAGGTTGTCGGACGGGTTTAGCATCATCCTCCAATAATATACGGTGCATGCAAGTACTTGGACTCATACCTTTGATGTCGGCAATGGTCCACCCAATGGCCTCCTTATGATCTTGGAGCACTTTCATCAACCTTTCCTCTTGTTCCTTGGTGAGCTTGTTGGAGATGATCACCGGAAATTTCTCGCCACCACCAAGGAATGCATATTTTAGATTCTCGGGTAGTGGTTTCAACTCCACTACCAGAGGTTTATTGAAAGATGGTCGGTTGCCCGAGCTCTTCAATACCTCGAGGTCTAAAATTGGTGCATCAAGAGAAAGTTCCTCAAAAGTATCTAGCTCAAAAATGCTTTCCTTCAAGTTAGCACTCAAAGCATATGTATGAACATTACTTGTGTGTAAACTATTGGCTAAAGCATTTAACAAGGGATCATCAATATCATTTTCATAAACTTTTTGCACATAAGGCTCAATCACATCAATAGCGTTGCAAGAAGTTTCTTCATCATTGTATTTCATTGCACCATAAATGTTGAATTCTATTTTATCCCCATCGAATTCCATGGTAAGCCTACCACTATGCACATCTATGATAGTTCTTGACGTTTTCAAAAATGGACGCCCTAACAAGATAGGGGTAGCAAATTTATCATGTTCCATGTCAAGAACGTAAAAATCGGCCGGGAACACCAACTTGTCGACTTTCACCAAGACATCTTCAACAATACCCTTAGGGTATGCATTAGAGCGGTCGGCAAGTTGGATCACCACGCCGGTTTTATGCAAAGTGCCAAGATTCAACGATTCATACAATGCATATGGAATGACATTTATGGATGCACCTAGATCTAGCATGGCTCTAGGAAAGTAAGTGTTCCCTAAGATACAAGGAATTGTAAACATGCCCGGATCACTACATTTAGTAGGCATTTTATCTTGAAACAAAGCTGACACATGTTCATTGATTTTTTCATTTTTAACATGCTTAGATCTTTGTTGACGATGGTTCACACATAATTCCTTCAAGAACTTAGAATATCTAGGAACTTGATCAATAGCATCGATCAAAGGAATGTTTACCTCACACTTTCGAAGGACTTCGAAAGCTTCTTTGTCCATCTCCTTTTTTCGAGTATGCTTCAAGGCTTCGGGAAATGGTGCTTCCACATCAAAGGTAGTGTCCACCCTAGTTTTCTTGTGAAGAGGTGAGAATGGAGGTGACATTGGTTCAACATGAGAGGATGTCTCTACATGTTCCTCATCAATAGGTTCTTTCTCATTCTCAACCTCGGCCTCACCTTTTTCTTTGGCTAGCTCCTCAAGAATAACTTCTTCGTCGGCCAAGGTCGCCTCAATTTCGTCATTGGCTAAGCTCTTCTTCACAAGGCCTCTCTTGGGTGCCTTTTTCACAACCACCTCGGGTTCAAGAGCTTGTTTACCACTTCTCAAAGTCATGGCACTCGCATGAGGCCTTGGATTCAACTCCGTTTGTGCGGGTAGTTTCCCGGAGTTTTGTGCTTCTAACTTTCCCAAAACCGTGGCCATTTGACTCATTTGCACCTCAATGCTTTTGAGTCGAGCATCTTGGGGGAATTGGTCCGAGCTTTCACCTTGATTGTGGGATTTATCTTCCAACCTCGGATGAGCATTTTGAGGAGCACGGTTATTGAAACGGCCTTGACCTTGGTTCCTTTGGTATTGTTGTGGTTGAGGGTGATATTGAGGGTTTTGATGATCTTGGTACCCTTGATAGCCATAATCTTGGTACCCTTGGTTTTGGTAACCTTGGTCCCCTTGGTACCCTTGATCATTTTGCCCCCTTTGTCTATCAAAAGATTGACCACCTTGACCTTGATAACCCCCTTGGTAGCCACCTTGTTGGCCTTGTTGTCCCGTCGGTTCATCTCTCCACCGAAAGTTGGGGTGATCTCTAGTTCCGGGGTTGTAGTGTTGAGCAAAAGGATCATACTTCCTTTGGTTACCCCTATCACCACCTTGGCCTTGTCCACCTTGAAAACCCCTACCACTTTGGTAGCCTCGTCCTCCTTGGTAGCCCCTAAAACCTTGGTTTCCTCCTTGATCGCCTCTAAAACCTTGGTTTCCTCCATAGACCCCCATGGCATTGACTTCTTCGTTATAATCCTCGTTTGCTTGAGGACAAGATTCGGTGAGATGGTTCGAAGCACAAATCCCACACGTCATCACTTGTTGCCTTGGTTGGTTCCCTCCGGAGCTATTTCCCATCATGAAACCCTTCATTAATGCCGTAAGCTCCTTGATCTCTTGACGAGTTCCGTCATTGCTTCCACCGGAGTTACCCACTCGTAGTCTCCAGTCCCTCTTTGGTTTGCACCCTTCGGCTAGTTGCTCAAATAGCATCATGGCATCGGATGAACCAAGGTTACCAATGGAACCATAACAAGTCCTATTCATCGACTCGGTTTCTCTATCATTCAAACCATTGTAATAGAAACAAACCAATTGAGGTTCGGTGAAGCTATGGTACGGGCAACTTGAAAGGAGAGTTTGGAACCTTTCCCAATACTCATACAAGGTCTCATCATCGTCTTGAGTGATGTTGCTAATGGCTTGTATCAAGACCGAGGACTTAGAGGGAGGAAAGTACTTGTCAAGGAACTTTTTCTTCAATTGTGGCCATGTAGTGATTGATGATGAAGGTAAACGGCTTAACCATTTAGCGGCCTTGTCCTTCAAGGTGAAAGTGAAGGTTTTCAACTTGAACTCATCCACACTCATCTCGGAGGGTTTCAAACTACTACACACCCTATGAAAAGCCTCAAGGAAGTCATTCGGATCATCCACTTCTCTACCATGGAAAGTTGGAAGCAAATTTATCACTCCCGTCTTGATTTCGTATTGAGAGTTCGGGTAAACAATGCTCGATTGTTGTTGCTCATAGTTGGGGGACATCTCTCATAGAAATGTTGGTAGGAGAAGGGTTAGGGTTTTGGAAAGGGTTGTAGAATTGGTTTCGGGGAGGGTTTTGGCCGGTATCCTCTTCATCGTCTGCCATGTTGAAAGGTAGTGATTCACTTTCAAGGGAGAAAGGATTAGATGCTAGTGACTCTTGCACTTGCCTCCTAAGTTGGCGGAGACTTCTTACTAGTTCGGAATCGTATTGCAAAGGGTCTTGGTTCGAGGATCGTGTAAGAACCATGCACCAAGAGCTAGAGCAATAGGGTTCCAAACCAAAATAGATCCTAAAAAGAAAGATAGATTAGAATTAAACTACAATATATACATAAAAATACGCCTTGTTCCCCGGCAGTGGCGCCAAATTTTGGGAGGTCGTCGCCGTACCTCTCAAATTTTACAATTTATAGATCACTTACTACCTTTCCACACTATTAAGTGTACAATGGCAAGTAAGGTTCGTTCCACAGGGAAAAGGTTATTTCTATGTATATCTTGTAGGATATATATACATATACATATATAAAAGCAATGTAAACAAGGGTGGGGGGTTTGAGTTGAGTTTTGTTTAAGACACTACTAAGTAAAACTACTAGAACTTTAGGATTACAACTAGTTTAGCATCTAAAGATTCAACTAAAAGATTAACTAATGAGAATGAGAGATTTGGGTACATGAGATTTGTATCTTCTTGTTATGGATTTTTCCTCAAACCTAGTTATGATACTTTGAGAATGGTGATTGTTTTTAATGGGAAACCATCTCTATTCTAGTTGTGAATCATGAAAGCATTTTCACAACTCTCATTGGCAACTTATCTATATGATAGCAAATAGACAAATTGGCCCATGCTAATTCAAATTGGATGTTTTCCCACCTTACCCATGCAATGTGATAACACAATTGACATAAATATAATGCTAATGAATGATCTCAAGAACAAATACAATTGATAACAACATATATTTGATTCCTAATTCACTACTTTTACATAGAAGAAATGATAGCATTTCAACCATGGAAAGGCAATGTCTAACACATACCCAACACATATCTATACCTAGGAAATCATTCCTAACCATTTCAAGCATCAAATACACATATAATTCATGATCATTCAATGATAAATCATCCATTCCTAAGCTTCATAAACCATGTTCTCAAACCATAACAAGAGGTTTAATCTCACATACCCAAGATGGGGTTTAGCCTACAACCATAGCTATATAATCATAACCATAATCCATACAATAATACATGGTGAATTCAAAGTGAAAATCCAAAGAGAAAATGAAGAAAATGAGCTTAAGGCTCTGTAAAACGATCCCCAAAACAATGAGGATAAGTTCCCATATATACTCCAAAATAATTAAAATTAAAGCCAAACAAAATGCAAGTTGCAGGACCATTCGCGGGTCGCGCGGGATCCTTCGCGGACCGCGAGCCTGGCGCGGCTGAGGATTCGCGCCCCGCGCGCCCGTGTCTCGGCGTAGTCCGCGACCGGAGTCTCGCGCCCGCGCGCGCGCGCGCCCGTGTCTCGGCGTGGTCCGCGACCGGAGTCTCGCGCGCGCTTGTGTCTCGGCGTGGTCCGCGCGCCCGTCTCGGCATGGTCCGCGCGCCTCGGTCTCGGCATGGTCCGCGCGCCTCGGTCTCGGCATGGTCCGCGCGCCTCGGTCTCGGCATGGTCTTCGTGCTGGTCGGTCCTCGCGGCTCGCGACCGGAGTTTCGCGGCCCACGCGAAACTTGGCATGGTCAAAACAGCAACACACACCCTCGCGGTTCGCGACCTAGGGTTCGCGGCCCGCGAGAGTGTGCCTTCACGCCACTTCTACGACCGGTTCTTCAATGTATCAAACGCGGTCAGGACGGTCATAGAAGGTCTTCAAATCATTCAAATCCATCGCAAGTGCAATTCAAGATTGAAATGCACGTCTTCAATTTCAAACCACTATGAATGATTCGGTCCAAAAGTCTAATATAATTACACAAAATATTATCTAAAACAGCTCTCAAATGCTACAAAATAAGAGTATATCTAGGGGCTATCAGGCGTGGATGGGGCGGGTGATGTATAAAATACATCCACGCCCCATGACCCATGACGGGTTGTGATTTCATCCCCATCCCCACCCCATTACCCATCAACTTTTCCCCATCCCCGCCCCAAATCGGTGCAAATGGGGCGGGTCACCACCAAAACCCGCTACTAATGATATTTTTAACACACTAGAGATATATTTCGTACTAAAATATTCCTATAGATAATGTTTACTAAAGATATTTTCGTACTAAAATATTCCTATAGATAATAGTTATCTTATATAGTATATATAAAGCCAATTTGCTCCATTTTTCATGTGTAAAATGGATAGATATGTAAATTAACGCTTAATTGTTTGTTGAATTCAATAAAAATTTCCAAATAATAAAATACAAATCTACTAACAAAAGGTATTTTAGAAATTGCTCACCCAACAAATTTGGTATGATTACACAAAATAATTTTTATATAGTAATAAGATTTTTAACATTACCATTTAATTATGCATCTAATTCGTACTATCATATATGAAGTAAAATTATCATAAAAAATATTATTTATGTTATTAATATTTGTAAATTACCAAAATTATTATCATGTAAAATAATCATTACCAAAAACCAATATTTGAATAAAAATGATTGTTAGGAAAGAACATGCAAATACCAACCTTGACGAATGCAAGATTGAAGGAAAAATCACAAACTACGAAGGCTTAGAAATTGGTTGATAAAATATTTATATTATTAATTATTATTTTTAAACGATTAAATATACCGGACGTTGTCCGGGTACTATTACTAGTTCATCTATAGTGTGGAATAAATGACATCGCCATCGTACTTGAATTTGTTGTATTTTTCAAATACATATTAGAAGCATATAAATATAATATAAATTGATAGGTACTTAGAGAAAGTCTAAAAAAAAGGTAAGGTAAGGACATGCCAAAAGGATACGATATTTTACAACATTGGGGTTAGTATACAATTATATTAATTATTTGAGTTATTTTTGTTTGGGTCTGATGATTTATACTTGAGTTTGATCTTTTATTTGGTTTGATCTTTTATCTGGTTTGATTTTTTATTTGGTTTCATCTTTTAAATTTTGTGTCTGATGTTTTTATTTAGTTTGATCTTTAAAACTTTTGGCAATATATTTTCAATTATTTCCTTGTTCTTTTATGTTTTATGGGCCAAATAATTAAAATATTTGTATTTTAACCCTCAATTTTGGACTTGCCCTTACTGTAAGAGATCTTACGGGAGACGCTCTCCAGTACTCTAACGTATATATTTTCATCGTATATCTTGATACTTCTTAACGTATTTATAGATAATAGCCATAATAATATCAAGCCCTGTTTACCAGAGCTTATCTGTAGATCAGATCAGTTCAGTTCAATTCAGTTCAGTTCAGTTCAATGAAAATGCAATTTGATGAAATTCAGGTTAATTCAGTCATGCTGATTCCATTTTTCAATACATCAATTTTCACTTCAGTTCAGTTCAATTCAGTTCAGTTCAGTACATCAAGAAATAAGCTCTAGTAAACACGGCCTCAGTGTCTCGCATAGCCTTTTCTTTGGCCACACGGTTATGACAAATATATTTTTTATTTTTTTATTAATAGCATTTTGTTTAGGGTATATTTCACTATTTGCTCAAAATATACTTGTAATATCTTTACATTATTTAGATTTATATAAGTAACTATGTAATTAATAAGTTATTATTTTAGTTGCTAATTTGGTCTATTTAATATCTTAGATATAAGATATATAATGTTTTTCAAAAAAATATATATATAATGTGAAATATCTATTTTAATATATGGTAATTTTTTTTATGTGGTGATTTTTTTTTTCTTTCAGCTCTAACAAGAATATTAAATATCAATCAAATAAAGCCGCGAAGTGTCGACCACAACTGATTTTAGTAGTTGGAAACATAATCAATATCCTTCAACTCTTCAACTGATTTTAGTACAATGCCTCTTCAAAATTCTAGTATTATGCCCCTGTTTACTAGAGCTTATTTTTTGATGTACTGAACTGAAATGAATTGAATTGAACTGAACTGAACTGTACTGAACTGAATTGAATTGAACTGAACTGAAGTGAAAATTGATGTATTGAAAAATGGAATCAGCATGACTGAATTAACCTGAATTTCATCAAATTGCATTTTCACTGAACTTAACTGAACTGAATTGAACTGAACTGAACTGAAGATAAGCTCTGGTAAACAGCGCCTGTATACATGTTCAACAATTTAGAGTCATGTAGTTGACAATAACATTGAATAGCTAACGCCCACAACTAATATGCTTGTTATTGTTTGTCATCAATGTAAATTTCATATAATAGTCTATTTAGTGTTATGTGTATTCTAGCCTATTTTCAGCCAATTGGTTCAAGAACTTTAGAGATTTTGGGTCGGACCGGTTGAACAACCCTATTAGGTCTCCGACCTCTCTTTAGAGGAATAGGACGGAACTTCTTCCTATGCAGAATAGTCGGTAGAAAAAGTCTCCGATGTTCCCTTCTACATATCCTTTGCTTGCCGGATCTGCCAGATCTTCCTCAACTACTGCTGCGACCTACCCTCTGGCTGTCGCTCCCCCAGCAACACAGATTGTCACCGCTCCCCCAGCCCACACAATCATTAATATTGAGGAACCCGAAACCGCAACCCCCGCAAGACGATAACGGTCGTGTTTGGACTTGGTTGAAGTTTTTCATTGTAAGATATAGGTTTTCGTGGACTACACCAAATCAGATAGAATTAATATGACTGTTAACCGATCTCGCCTTTTTTTTAAGAAAATGTTGACAATGCAAAGGACGTGATATGTTTAATAGTTGCTTTTAATATTTGGTCGGTGTTTGCCGTGATTTCGATAATCATCTTGGGGATTGGATGTGGGCTCTCTCTGATAGCTCGCTATAAACTGAACCTCACCCGTCTCAAAGATTTCGGAGAATTTCTCTCCATACTTGGAGTCTTAGTTGTGATAGGAACTTTCTAAAAGTATTTTTGAGTAGGATAAACTGGTTAAAATCAATGAAAGCTTTTATTGTTCCCTAATTCCTGATTTATTGTTTTCATTTGAGTCTAACCGTTCTCAGAATCCATAATTAATATTATATATATATTTTTTGAAACCACCAATGTTGAGAGGTATATATTAGCTTCTTCAAACCTTACTTATCAAAGAAAAAAATAGTTCTTACAATGTGGAGAAATAAGAAAAAAACAGTTAACAACCAATAACTAGATTGGTGTAAATCAGGTTTGTTGTATCAAAAAATCTATAGTGATATCTCCCAATGTTGAATTTAACTGTGCCATAATAGAGCATTTGAATTTTAAGGATAAAAATGCTAACCAAAATGTAAGGGTGCATTTAAGGGTGCATTTAAAAGTGTGTAGTTAAATAAGAAAAACGTAGTTGCATGGAGAAATACAGTATAAATATCACTCATAATTTTAGCATTGAATGAAGAGTAATCTCCATACCAATACATACTTTCATTCTCGCACAAGGTTTCCAAAATCTCATAATCAGCCCTGATAAATAGAAACGTGGAATCATATTTGGATACGAAACCAATATCCTTCAACTTCTAAATTCTAGTATTAAACCAAACATTTATAGAGTCGTGTGTTTGACAATAAAATTAAATAGCTCATGCCCGCGGTTAATGTACTTGTTATTATCCCTCAAAAAGGTATATATATCATATTAACCTATTCTTCAATTTCAACAGAATCTGCAAAATACAGTAGTGATTTTGTTTTAAATATTCTTAATTTGATTACATTCATGTATTTATGTGTGTACTTATTGGAGATTTTTTTGGATCTATTAAGGTTTAAACTCCTCAAGTATTTCGAACACCAAAACATGAATAGTGCAAACTCTAGAAGATTTTTTTTTTTGGTTAAACCACCAAAGGTGGAGGGATTTATATAGGATTCCCCATGCCTTATAAATAAACATATTAATAAAGTAGAGATACAAAAACCACTTCAATGAAGCGGTTATAGTAGAAACCTAAAAAAGATTCTACTTGAAGATAAGCGTAGCTTCCAAAAAGAATGAGTTAAACTAAATATTTACTAAAGTAGAGAACTCATTCTATATAGCCAGAAGTTTCCATGTCAAAGGCTTTTGGAAAGTACGACTGGAATTCCACTTGCTTGTTAGTGAATCTGAAGCGCAAGACAACTGAGACACAAGGCAGCCTATGAAGTAGTCATAGTTTCATAGAAAAGCTTTTATCATTGGGAAGGATGTCACCAAGGTTTTCTGAAAATCTAGAACTAGCAATGAGGTGAAGCTCAGAGTTGTATCTGTCCATTTTGTCCAGATTGAGAAGAATACTAGTATAGATTGGGAAGCCTCATTAGCATCAATGAGCTTCTTTATCTGCAAAGAAAAACAACATTAGTTAGTAGCATCCATTCTAGAAATTCTAAGTGAAGGAGTCCCCATTTGATCTAGTTGTAGCATTCCTTGAATAGCATTAGGAAGGGAACCAAAGTTAAAGAAAGCATCATTTTTGGATAACAGACACAGTTTGGCCATTGCATCAGCAGGTAAATTTGCTTCTCTATGCACATGTTGAAGAGTAAATGCAGAGATACACTGGTTTACAAGATCAGAAATGTGAAAAAATTCCCAGTGTGCAATGCTAGGATTGAGAATAGATGAAATAGCATTTTGACAGTCAGATTCTATAGTGATGGTTTCAGAGAAACCTTCAGCTATAGAGACAGCAAATTTAATAGCTATGATTTCAGCATGAAGAGGAGAGGAAGCAGAGGTATATGATGTATGACCATATATAAATGCTCCCCTGTTATCTCTAATGATAGTACTAATGCCAGCTTGGAGAGATAGACTACACCAAGCCGCATCAACATTAAATTTAAGTCCAGACAAAGGTTTAGTCCAAGCTATTTTAAAAATTCTTGGTTTGGGTGGCCTTTTCAAAAGAGGCAAGAAACTATGATTTGCAATATTAGCATCAATTGTCGAAGAGATGTGAAATGGTTTAGCACAGAAAATCATGAAAAAATGATCCCTTATTTGCTTGAGAATATGAACTGAGGAAGGAGGGGCATTTCCATATAGCCATTTAAAAAATAATAGCAAGTCCAACATCTAAAAAAATCAAGATCTATGGAATCAGTTGGTGGAGATTGTGATTTGTGAAAGAAAAACATTTTGTAAACATGAAACATATAGTCACGCAATACGGAAAATTTCCTCTTTAAAAAATGGGAAACAAAATCACGTACTTAATAAATAAATAAATTCACTAAGAAAAGCTTGTGTTCTATTAAGGGAATTTTTTTATTAAGGGTGTGGTATATATGTAAATTATTATAAAGCACGTGAAACTTGTATATTTATTATTAAGGGTGCTATGATATTTTATTATTTATTTTATTAAGAAAACTCATTTATACCCTCTCCTCCCTAAAATAATTCAGATTTCTAATTAGTAGGTTTTGTTCTCTTGAGCTTATTTATATATAAGTTCAGTAAAAATAAAATTTGATGAAAATTAGTTTAAATCAGTCATGTAATTGATTTTTTTTTCAACACATTATTTTTCACTTTAGTTCAATTTTGTTCAGTTTAATTGAATTCTTTTGATCAAT
Organism: Cruciata laevipes; assembly: GCA_963678965.1. Taxonomy (NCBI): domain Eukaryota; kingdom Viridiplantae; phylum Streptophyta; class Magnoliopsida; order Gentianales; family Rubiaceae; genus Cruciata; species Cruciata laevipes. Next base: position 18,936,761 of record OY787634.1, on the reverse strand, counting down.
TTTTTGTTAATACAATTTTTTTTTACTAAAAACATGATCAAAGGACTTCAACTAAACTGAACTAAATTGAAAAATAATACACTGAAGGAAAAAAATCAGCATGACTGAATTATACGAAATTTTATCTTACTGAACTAAATTGAAAAATAATGCACAAAAGGAAAAAAATCAAAATGATTTAATTAAACTAAATTTTATTTTACTTAACTAAATTGAACTAAATTAAAAAATAATGTACTGAGAAAAATCAGTGTGATTGAATTAAACTAAATTCCGTCAAATTTTATTTTACTGAACTAAATTGAACTAAATTTTACTAAACTGATTTATAAATAAGCTCAAGAGAGCAAAACCTATTAATTAGAAATCTGAATTTTTTTTTGTGGGGAATAAAGGTTATTTTTTATTTTTGAAATCTGAATTTAAAAAATAACCACCGTTGGTGGGGATGTATATTGGTTTCCCCTATCCTTTTAAATAACAAAAAACAAAGATACAATTCCGCTGCAAAAACGGATGTGGCCATAAGCACAGTGCGGTAAGAATAAACTATGGTGTACCCTAAAGTAAGGATAAACTATGGTGTAGTAATGCAATACTATACTTAGGCAAGAATGAAACTGCCATAAAAAAAGAATGAGTAAACCGAGGGAACACTAATTCTGAACCACATTAAGTGAGGAGAGGAAGATAGAGGTAGGAAATCTGTCCACTTGCTTATCAGTAGGTCGGTGAACAAACACAAAACTACTAGGCAGCCTGTGGAGGAATTATTTCCCATCTTCAATCCTATGCTGGAATTTCAAAGCACCATGTGTTGAACTGGGAGACCAATAGAGCATTTGGGTGCATCTCAGTGAGGTGGAGGTCCTTTTGTTGAGAGTTGTAGAGGTCCCTTTGTGTCCAGTTTTCTTCATTAGCATCTGAAATAAAAACAAGAGAAATCAGCAGTATCTAATTCTGAATGCGCAATGAGAGAAGTTCAAGTTTATCAAGAACTAAAGCCTCTCTTGCTCTGGTTGGAAGGAATTGTAGATTACATTCAGCATTTAGATGAAGTTTTAAAGCATGCTTTGCAAGTATATCAGCTACACAATTTCCTTGTCTTAAAATATGTCCTAAAATAGCAGGAAATAGACAGCAAGATATAGATTCTACCAAAAGGAGCAGTCTCCAAGGAGCTTTGCCATGGTCATGTATGATAGATACAGCATTGAAGCAATCTGACTCTATGAAAAACAGATACATATTGAGAGAGTGAGCAATTAAAATGGCTAATCTAACAGCTTTTAGCTTTGGTTCTAGGGGAGATGTGGTTGAGACATAGAAACATCTAGCTAGTATGAATGATCCAGTAGAGTCTCTAAATATAATCCCAATACCAGCCTTATTTAGTTTAAAATTACAAGCAACATCAACATTGATTTTTTACTCCACTTGGTGGGTTGGATCACTTTATGGAAGTAATATCAGGCTTTGGTGGTTTTAGCCACTTGGGCAAGACCCCTGAATTTGCAATATCTATGTCATGCTGGTTGTTAATGTAAAAAGGTTTGACTACGAAAGCATTGAAAATCATCTAATTTATTTCTTTAGTTATGCATTGTATACTAGGATAGAAATCATCAAACAAATTTCTATTTCTAGCTTTCCATAAACACCAGCAAACAAAATATGGAGCCAAGTTAACCAGATTAGAATGAAGGCTAGTAAGACAATTAAAAGTCCAACAATTTGCTAATCTACTCCATAGAGTGTCAAAAACTGGATTACCAATGCACAAAAAGGAGTGTAAGGCCTCCCAGACTTGGGTGGCAATGTGGCAATGATTGAAAAAGTGATCAATACTATCAATGTTGCCACAGAAAACACATTTAGACACTATATTAAAACCAAAAAAGATCAAAATATCATCAAAGGCAACACGCAGTTAAATAGTTTCCACATAAAAACTACCACTTTTTTTGGTATTCTTGGAGACCAAATCTTTTCCATAGAAGAAATATTACATCTTTTTGGTCTCAAAGCATTGTATGCTGAGGAAAAGTAAAATTGCCTCTGTTGTCAGGTTTCCAAATTAGCTTGTCCTGCCTGTGGGGGGGAGAGTTTGATGTCATGTAGAGTAGAAATAGCATCAGTGTCTAATAAAGGAATCAAGGAATGCATATAATGATCTTTATGAAGGACAAAATATGTCACTAAGCAATCCAAAGGTATATCAGTGGCATTAAGAGATATGAAATCACTTAGAACACCCGAGTCAATCCAAATAGAATTCCAGAAGCTACATAATCCATTTCTAATGAGGATTTTTGAATTGTTTGTAGCAAAAGGATCCATTTTGCATATCCTTCTCCATGTTTGTGAGGTTTTAGCAGAATGAGGAAGAGAGGCCAGAAACAGTGTCCATAGAGCTTGTGTTTTTTGATACTTCCACCATAACTTAACTGAGTAAGCTTTGATTATAGTGGAAAGTGATTTAATCCCAATACCATTTTCAGATGTGGGATAACACAGGTCTTTCCATTTCTTCCACTTTTTTCTCTCAGCTTGTTCAGATTGACCCCAAAAGAAAGTGGAAACCACTTTTTCAAGAATTTTTAGAATGAATTTAGGGGGGTCCTAGACTGCCCAAATATGCTGGGGAATGGAATAAATGCAGGATTTTATTAAGGCCAATTTACCACCAGTGGATAACCATTTGTTCTTCCATCTATCAAGTTTAGTATTTATGATTTCAAGTACTAGCTGGAAATGAGAACATGTCAATTTTCCAGTGAAAATGGGACAACCTAAGTATCTAAAAGGATATTCCCCTATTTTCATGCCTAAAACTGACTGAATTAGTCTAATGGTATGAACAGAAGGATGCTTACTATAAAAAAACCTCACTTTTCTGAAAATTTATTTTTTCACCAGTAGTTTCCTCAAAAACTACTAAGAAGGCTTTTAATATAGTTAGGCTTACTTTATTGGCATTTAGAAAAATGATAGTGTCATCAGCATAACTCAGATGAGAAATGGGGATGGCCCCATCAGGGAGGTTAAAATATTGAATTTTGCCAATATGGTAAACATATGCAAGTGACCTAGTGAAAACTTCAGAAAATAAATTAAGAAGAAATGGTGAAATAGGATCTCCCTACCCTTGTAGCTTTGAAGAAGCCAACAGGTTTGCCATTGACTAGAACTGAGAAGCAAGCTTGTGATAAATTCTTGAGGATATTGTGAACAAAAGAACCATGGAATCCAAATTTTAACAGCACTGAACTGAGAAAATTCCAATTCACTCTATCAAAAGCTTTCTGCAGGTCCAGTTTCAAGATACAATTTGCTCCTCTTGTTTTCCTATTGATGAATCTCATCATTTCCTTTAGATAAAGGACATTGTCAAAGATAAAGGACATTGGTGGTGAGAGATGAGGGAGGGCGTCAATGGTTTAAGTCTTTCCATCAAGATTTTAGAAAAAAATCTTGTTGCTCACATTGGAAAGACTTATTGGTCTATAGTCATTGAAAGAAACTAGAACCTCTTTTTTAGGGATGATGGTAATCCATGTGCTGGCAATACCCTGAGGGATGGTGGGGTTGTGTAGAAAATCATTAGCAGCATTTAGAAGGTCTTCACTAATAATATCTCAAGCCTTGATATAGAATTTAGCTGTGTAACCATCAGGATCTGGGCTGCTAGATTTGTTGAGGCTGAAAACAACTTGTTTTATAGTTCCTCTAATGAAACAGGTTTGATGAGAGTTTCAGTTTGAAGTGGAGTGATAAGTGTAGGGATCTGGCTGAGAAAGTGAGAGTGGAAATGGGCTCTTTAAGATGTTATCTGAGGAAAGCAGATTCTCATAATAGGAAACAGCTTCATTTTCAATCTCATAAATGTCCTCAAGGCATTGGCCTTGAGAATTCTGAATTTTCTTAATGCCAAGCTTATTTTTCCTATCTTTCACTGACTTGTGAAAGAATTTGGTATTTTCGTCACCCTCTTTTAACCACTTTATTTTAGCCTTTTATTTCCAAAAATGCTTTTCTTCAGCAAGGGCTCTATTTAAAGTGGTTTTGGCCTCCTTAAGTTTAAGTAGCTCCTCATCTGTTTGAAGAAGATCATAGACTATTTCTTGTAGTCTAAGATTTTCCTCAGCCTTGGCAACATTATCATTAATGTTACCAAAGATCTCTTTATTCCAAGTCTTGAGAATTTTTTTAAGCCTGTTCAACTTAAGAAAAAGTCTCAGCATTCCAGGCTCAGCTAATGGAGAAGCCCAACTATTCCTAATCACCTCAATAAAGTTTTGTCTTTTGAACCAAGTGTTAAGGAATCTAAAAAGCCTTGGCGAGGTGGGAATAACACTACCAACTGTCAGGAGAAGAGGACGATGATCAGAGGTTTCTTTGTTAAGTACTAGGATAGAGGATGATGGAAAATTAGTATTCCAGGAATGAGAGCACAGTCCTCTATCTAGTCTTTCTATAGTAGGTGGGAGGTCGTCGCCGTACCTCTCAAATATACAATTTATGTTCACTTACTACCTCTACACACAATTAAGCATATAGTGGCAAGTAAGGTTCGTTCCACAGGGAAAAGGTTATTTCTATGTATATCTTGTAGTATGTATATATATACATATATAAAAGCAATGTAAACACGGGGGGGGGGGGGGGGGGGGGGGTAGTTTAGCATTTAAGGTTTTAACTAAAGGATTAACTAATGAGAATACTAGACTCGGACATATGAGATTGGTGACTTCTAATTATGAGATTTTCCTCAAACTTTATCATGATGCCTTGAGAATGGTGAACATTAGTGAGAAACTACCTTTAACCATAGTTATGAAAAATGAAAGCATCTTCACAACTTCAATTGACAACTTTACTAGATGATAACAACTAGTTCAATTGAATCAATATTACTTCAAATTAGATGTTCCTCAACCCTACCCATGCAATTTGATAACAAACTTGACATAGGTACAATGCTAATGAATGATCTTAAGAACAAATACAATTGATAACAACATGCATTCGATTCCTAATTTACTACTCCTACATAGAAAGAATGATAACATTCTAACCATGGAAAAGCAATATCTAACACATATCCAACACATATCTATCACTAGGAAATCATTCCTAGTCATTTCAAGCATTAAATACACATATAAACTATGATCATTCAATAGCAAATCATCATTCCTAAGCTTCATGAATCATGTTCTCAATCCATAACAAGAAGTCCAATCACATATATCCAAGAAGGGTTTTAGCCTACAACCATAATTGCATAATCACAAAGATAATCCATACAAGAAATCATAGTGAATTCAAAGATCAAATTGAAGAGAAAATGAAGAAAAGAGTCTCAAACTCTGTAAAAAACGATCCTCTAACAATTTTTGGATAAGTCCTATTTATCTCCCAAAACAAATAAAATTAAAACAAAACAACATGCAAGTTGCAGGAAAATTTCGCGGGTCGCGCGAAATCCTTCGCGGACCGCGAGCCTGGTTCTCGCGGCTCGCGGCCGAGGATTCGCGGCCCGCGCGTCTTTGGTTTCCGCGGTCCGCGACCGAGGTTTCGCGGACCGCGCGTCTGGTCCTCGCGAACCGCGGCCGACGTTTCACGGATCGCGTGTCTTGGCTTCGCTCTGGTCCTCGTGCTGGTCCTCGCGGTTCGCGACCGGAGTTTCGCGGACCGCGCGTCTGGTCCTCGTGAACCGCGGCCGATGTTTCGCGGATCGCGCGTCTTCGGCTTCCGCGGTCCTCGTGCTGGTCCTCGCGGCTCGCGACTGGAGTTTCGCGGACCGCGCGAAACTCGGCATCTTCAAAACAGCAACACACACCCTCGCGGTTCGCGAGAGTGTGCCTTCACGCCACTTCTACGACCGGTTCTTCAATGTATCTGCTTCCTTCAGGACGGTCATAGAAGGTCTTCAAAACATTCAAATCTATCGCAAGTGCAATTCAAGGTCGAAATGCACGTCTTCAATTTCAAACCATAAAAGTCTAATATAAAGTACAAAATACTATCTAAAACAGCTCTCAAATGCTACAAAATAAGAGTATATCTAGGACCTATCAGTAGGGTGCATTCTAGCATTGGTCCATGTGAAGAGGTTCCCTACAGTTTGGATTTCAGAGAGAGCTAGACCTTGGATAAAATCATTAAAGTCATGTATACTCTCTAGTCTAGGAGTAGAGGGGCCTTTATACTCACATACCGATTTATAAGCATTGAAATCACCAATATAAACCACATTATTAAAACCTAAAGTAGACAAATCATTCCACGTATCTTTTCTTCCAGTTTTTGTTCTCGAGCCATAAATAAAAACTCCTTCCGTTGGAGAATTTAGTTTATGGCATAGAATATCCACTGCAAGAAACTGTATGTGATCACATTTGAGAGAAATGGAAACAGAATTTTTCCAAAAAAGACATATATGTCCTGAGGCAGCATGCATACAGTTATCAAAGTGAAAGGTTTTCATGTAACTAGCACATTGAGAATTGGGATGTTTAGGTTCAATTAAACACAATAGTTCAGGTTTATGAGCAAGAACAAGTCTTTCTAGTCTAAACAGGAAGTGTCCATTCCTCTAATATTCTAGACCAACATATTTATTCTAATGGTTGTACCATTCATTGGAGACAAGTGTTGGAGCTTTTAGTGGAAAACCTAAGAAGATGGGCCATTTTATGAAGCTGGCTGTTATAGGGTGTTTTTCTAGATTTCTTTGAAGTCCTCTTGAAAATTGAGGGATTTTGTACATGTGTTGTGCTTACCTGAGTAGAGGAATCTGAGGGAAATGAATCAGTAGATGCAGCAGTGTGAGTAGCATTTGTGTCAAAATTATCCTCCTGCTCCACATTTTCCCCATCATCATCATCATCAGAACTTGCTGTGAGACCATCAACATGTTCTGCATTTAGACTAGCCAATGGAGAGAACCTGTTTCTATTTTTCTCTTGGGAATGGAAAATTAGAATGTTAGTATTAACAGGGGAAAAAATGGACTTGTGGATACCTTCAACTCTGATGTCATCATGAGAATAAAGAAGGTTGGTATTTGGATTTAGCTCATCCTCTTTGGATGCATCTCCATTCTCAGTAGCTGTGTCATCTTTGGTCAATCTGATTGGGGAGAGCATATTGTGCGAATCAGACAGGACATTAGATGTATCCTCCAGTGCAACCCCTTTGGTTGCATCACCATAATCAGCAACAGATAGGACCTTAGGTGTATCATCCAGTGCTACTCCTTTGGCTGCATCACCATGATCAGTAACATGCAAGACCTCAGGTGGTCATTTGTAATTTCCTCCCAAATAGTTACTTGCTTTAGTGGTGAGGCCAGAGGAGTGATTTGTGATGAAATTTGTTGGGTGAGGACATTATCAACACAGCTTGTAGCCAAAGTATCAGCTTGAGGAACAAGTGGATTGCTCTTTGGGATATATTTGGTAGTAACTCTGGTACTAAACCTTGAGTTCATGTATCTGGTCTTTCTTCTTTTGTTCCCGCTAGATTTAGACTTGTCATTAATACTATCCTTACTCAAAGGTTGAGGAACAAGTTGTTTTTCTGCAGGGGTGAGGCTAGAGGAACTAGGGACATTATTCTTGTTTCCCTCTAATTCTTTACCCTTGTGGTTTCCTGGTAGAGGGTTTATCACTACTGAAGTGTTAAAAGTTTCCAAGGCTCTAGGTTTTCTTTTGAGTCCAGGGTGAAGAAATCCACACTCCTTTTCAGCATGACCAACTACTTTACAGTGATTACAATAGGGGTAAGTCTTCATACTCAATGGGATATTCTACTATGTTTTTTCCAACTCCAACTACAATGGTTGATGGCAGAGTAGCTAGTAAATCAATTTCAAGACAAACTTTTATAGCAGATGGTCTAGTAACCCCTAGAGTAGCAGCATCCATTTTCAAATACTTTCCAATCTGACTACTAACTCCTATTATAGTAGAAGTATTGTAAAAATGGCTTGGAAGTTTCTGTAAAGTTACCCATATCGGCACAATTGATGATTCTTGCTCCGGGGAGAACTCCGGTGTCCATTTCTGGACTTCATCACAGAGCTTCCAAAACTCCATGTCCCTTTCATCCAACATCGCTGATAATCCTCTTTTTCTTGGAATTTGATTAGAACATGCTTGAAGTCCTGGGAGCCCAACTGGTATCGACTTGAGAATCCGATGAATTTGAAAGCAGAAGTGAGAGCTTCCATGGTTGGCTTAGCATGGATGAATTTCCCGACCAGGGCATTATGATGGTATGACACAAGGATAGCTCCCTCTTCCGGTGGCAGAATATAGGCAATCTTGTCTTCATATTCAGTAATTGGATGCAGATCTGGTGTATTTGGGAGACAGGAGTATAGGGGGCGTTTTGACGGTGAGAGCTTGAGCAAAATATTTTGGGGAGGTGATTCCGCCGCTGGGGAGCGGAGGCTCCGCCATGGGGAACAGTCGATTATAACGTTATGTGAACGTTATCGGCGGTGAATAGTTAAAAGTAGGAATTGTTAAATATTAAAAGAACTGTGCGGTAATAGTAATTTGTAGAGAGAAGGGAGAGCATAAATCTAGAGAGAGAAACGAGCGCTGGTAGCAAAATATCAAGGAAATTCAGATTAAATGGTTATAAATGACTTTTCTAAATAAAATAAAGAGTAGAAATATCATAACACCCTTAACAATAAATATACAAGTTTCACGCCCTTTATAATAATTTATATTTATACCACGTCCTTAATAGAATTTTCCTTCTTTTAATTAGCCTCATAATAAAAAAAAAATTTGAGTGTAAACAAATCTCAATGGTAATCATCATAGTAGAATCATTTTTATCGGCATATGATTCTACAACATGTGGTCCAAACTAATTTCCTTATTAACATTTTTCTAAATTAAGGGCTTGAACCTTTCCACAAGATCATAAACACGCCCAAAAAATGGCGCATCTATATATACATTTGGTTCTCAATCTTCCCACAAAAAAATTAGATTAAAAAACCATGTATTTTATTTTTTTTTGTTCAAAATATTTTTTTCTAATTACACAGCAACAAACACAAATTTTGTTGAGGAAGTCATTCTATTAGGACAAGATATCATCCCCTGCAAGAAAATTCTAAAACAAAAATGAGTATTATAGTTTTGGATGGTCCAACATTGGAAGAGTTTGTAAACGATTCAGGAGCGTTTAGCCGATGTGTGGATGATCATTTCAACATGCTAGATGTCGACGGAGATGGAGTTCTCTCCCGGGGAGAATTGCGCAACCGAGGTGGCAAGGTTTCCAGGGAATGCGAATTGCAGTCTCATGAAGAAATTGAAAGGTTGTATGATGCCCTTTTCGACAAGTTTGATGCCAACCGGAATGGAGCAATTGATCGGGACCAATTCCGGGCTCTCACAAAGGAGATCATGTCCGCCAAGGCTCAAGGAATCGGTAACTCGCCTGTTACGATCATTGTTCAGAGTGATAGTCTGCTTTTGAAAGCTCTTGAGCACACAAGAGATAGGTAAGAACAAAATGCTTCTGATGATCTACAGTTTGAGTTAGCTGAAGGATTTGCTTGAGTTGTGTAAAAATTATTTATGTTTTTCGAAATAAAACATCAATTCCTTTTAAGACAATATCGCTGGGCAGATATTCCATTCGCAAAAGGATTATTTATCTAACATTGGAAAAGTTTATGAATAGTTTATTTCTGATAACATTAATACACAAGTTCTGATAATAATTTATGAATAATCTATATCATGAATTCATGAGAAGCCATAAAAGTCCCCATTTAATTAATTAAAAGTTGGAGATGGAAAACATAACATAAAAATATGCCTGCTGAATTCATAAGGGTACAACTACAGAGAGTACATCAACAGTTTGACTGTATTTTATCTCAAAAGAAGTTGGTGGAATGTTAGCAAGTTTCCACAGAGACCAGTAATTCGAAGCGACCGAGATAAGCAAGCACACAATACCAATAACACTACAGGGTACACAGATAGCTTGGCACGACCTTTCCGACTGCAATGCAGAAACTGATGGTTTTCAGTCTCCACTGGCACAACCTTTACAGCCACAATGCACACACTCGATAACCTTTTCCTCCCTCAGATGCTTTGGCACTCGACAGACGCATGTTGTTTGGTAGTTGTGATCACGGGATTGAATGCATTTTAAACAACACAGACGCTCATATCCAGGCTGTTACCATCACAAAAACAGAATGCTAGAAAGGTTAGATACATAACATCAAAAACTCCACAGGAAAGTGAGATACCAGAAACACTCAAGTAGACGAGAGAGAAATATACAAGTGCAACAAAGAAATTAAGTAGGAAAAATGCACATGAAACTGCTCAATAATTATATACCTTTTTTAGTACTACAAAATTACTCTACCGTGGATAGCAGTATCAGAAAATCTAAAAAGCCAGATACATATCTACCAGAGTGCATATTCAAAACATTGCTCACTAAACATTGCTCACTAAGCCTTTCAATTTAGTCAGACTACTGTTTTAGTGCAACTGCAAATTATAAACAGATCATGGATGATTTGGAAAGTAAAATCAATGCATAAACAAGGGGAAGATATAACAATTTAAGCATAAATAGCCAAACCTTTTTCCACTTGGCAATTAAGTTACGGTCAGCATAGCCTTGGTCCAAACAAAATTCATACAACTCCTTGGAAATGTCTTTCCTCCTGTGATAAAGGTCATAAATGTATCGACTCTTCTGATGGGCTATCTTGAAAATGGGCCACAATGCCTCACATTTTCTTTTATTATCATTTGGGTCATTCTCGGCTGTATCAAATTACAGTGGGAAAGAAACAAAAGAAAAACGTAATTATAATACCATCATAACAACATAGTAACAAAAAAAGTCGGGCTTGAAAGAAGACTTTTATTACCTTCTCTCATCTTAGCTTGTAGCTCATTAAGGGTGGGTTCAATTAGTTCCCATCCCTGAGGGTATTTAACTCGGTTTGTCTTCACCTTTGGCATGATTAAAGCTGCAAATTCACAAATATATGTTACAAGTTTGAGGTAAAAAGACAGATTTTACAAACAAAATATGTTCATACTAAGTTGATAAGATAACATGAGGTTGAGAGATGACTAAGAAACAATACAGTATACACAAGTTTGAGGGTATTTTGACTACTTTAGGTTTAAGGAGAGTTAGCTATCGCCTCTACGCAATTCAACAACATCAACAGAAGAATATATAAATCCACTCACTTTCTATCATGCAGATGCTATCACTTGTAACTTGCTAGCAGTCACATTGGCAGTAAAATTCAGAAATCATTGACAAGTCCCTTAAGGAGTTACACTTTCTCTCATTTTGAATATAAATTAAGAATTATCAATTACAGCATCAAAATAATATTTTGACACTGTAACTTCTGTGGTATTAACATTTAGTCATGGCAAGGAAGCATACTTTGCAGCTAGGTTATTTATAATCTTATTGTAAGATACTAGTAACAAGGGAAAATCGAGTTAAATAAGTACAACAGCAGAAGATATAACAATTCTAAAGCATAGACTAACTCTTTAATCAATAAGAATCCAGATTAATCCAACCCAGACACGACACGAGGACATGAATAATATTTCTCCAGACATGATATGAAAATATTCTAATTTCTAACATCAAAAAAAAGTAACTGACAAAGCCATCAAAGAGCAAAGTATCTGTTTGTTTGTTATCACTGTTTTTTTTTACTCCAAGAGAATTTTTGTTCAAAATGAAAGTCTGTCCTAAAATTACATTCAAAATGAAAGCCACCACAATCTCGATCAAAATTACACAAATAAGCTTATGGGCATTGAAATTCAAAAGCTGGTTGGATTGGCATTCAAAACAAATACCACATACAATTTGGGATTTGAAAACACACAAACTCAGCAGCATAAATCACAAAAGTAAAACACCATAAACGGTTCGTAATCAAGATGATGAAACAGGTCCAAGACTCCCACCCACCTGAATGATGAAAAAGATGGCGGGATAGCGCTTCGATTCAGCTTCCAGACAAATTGAAGGAGGAGCGAGTCGCTGAGTCGCCGAGTTTAAGAAGTCTAGGGCAGGTTTTACACAAATCGGATACGGGGCTTCAAATTTGGGGGTATTTGATTTAAATGGGTCTTTGACGACCAAAGCCCGCTAGAACTCTCACAATTGGGATATTTTTTTGGGTGTTATTATACCCTTATTTTAGTGAAACACGCACTGTATTTTAATTATTATCTAATCATATTTCAAAATGATATGATGTTGAAAAATAAAAAAATATATTTAGATCGTGTTTAATTTTCTGCAATTATTGAATAATTTTATCTAAAAAAATAGAACAAAAATAATTATTTTAGGGCGTATTTACACTATTTCTGGGCGTGTTTCAATAAAATACAGGGCGTGGTATAACAGTTCAGTATTTTAAGGAGGCTTTCCTAAAAAGAAGGGTGATGTTATACCACGCCCTGTATTTTACTGAAACACGCCCTGTATTTTAACTATGATTTAATTATATTTAAAAATAAAATGAGGTTGAAAAATTAAGAAATATATTTAGACCAGGTTTAATTTTCCGCAACTATAGAATGAGTAAAAAAACAGAACAAAATAATCATTTTATGGCGTATTTACACTATTTCAAAGCGTGTATAAGTAAAATAGACGCTCTAGTACAAGACAAGAAAATGAAGGCATAATTACTTTTTGTGTTTGGTTCTTAACTTCATGATTTGATTTGTTTTTATTAATTATTCATTAATTAATTAATTAAGTTTGCTTTTATTAAAAATAATAGAAAAGTTAATACCTCCAAATTTACTAAGGGGGTGCTTGGTTGGTTGAGGGGAATGGGAATGAGAATGATAATAGTGGGGATTGATTATAGAGGGAATCATTATAATGTTGGTGTTTGGTTAGAATTAAGAGAATGAGTTTACATACTAAAAATAGATTAAAAATTAATTAAAAATAGTAATTAATAGTGAGTCCCATTCATTATAGAGTAATGAAACTCATAGTTCTCATATTTGAGGGGAATGGATGATTGGCCAGTATGGGGTAATGGTGGTGGGCCCTCTTCAATGATTATAGTCTACCAAACAAGCAACTCTATAATGAAACCCATATCCCACTCCCAAACCCCCCAACCAAGCACCCCCTAAGTCAATATTTATCGTATTAATATCAATGAAACTCTTTCGAACAAAACAAAACAAAAAATCGTCAAAACTACCGTATTAATATTTAGAAAAAAGTTCCCTTGTACCCCTAAGTTCTTATATATGTATTAATATGCCTCTTAGTTCTTGGAAAGTGCTAATATACCCCTGGTTTATAATTTTTATTGAATTTTGGTCGATGAAACATGTTTATTCGTAAAGAGGAGAGCTAACAATTGTAGCATTGGAGCAGCGGAAAAAGAATTGAAAATGAAATACCCAAAATTTTGAAATTTAAACCATAGTTAACACACTCGACACAATTTTGAAATTCAAAGAGTCTCGGTCTCACAACGGCTCCGTTGCAGTTCTGCCCTCCAAGGACCATAAGGATCATCACCAAAACCATTGTGTTGATCTTCGTGTGCTCCATTCTCGATCTTGTACCAAATGAACTGATTATTTTCCTGATATATATTAATATGACCGGTGCGCTGTGCTCTGCCTTTTCAGGATGAATTTATAAGCACGGCTTGTGCTTGAATTGTTTGGGCTGGGCATCACACTTGTTGTCCTGTGGAGTTGGAAAAATTAAGTAGCTCATGAAAATTGGAATCATCATACTTAACTTGTTCTACACTTGCATTTGTTTCACCTTGCCTTTTCACACCATAAGGACCAACTGTCAATCAATTGTTTGCCCATAAGAAACTGAAGAGTGCTGCAATACAACATCTTCAGGAACACAAATGGTCCTTAGACTGGGAAAGATAGCAAGTTCACTCGAAATTAAACGATTTAGACAGTGGTAGCACATGCTTGGTCTTTACAAGTACCAAGACGCTAGCAATTGGATATTTGGGCAAACAACATTTACTAAATCAATCCGCGTATTTTCTGCTGGATCCTGCTGGTTTCTCGATTTCATGATTGCATTTGTTTTCATTTAGTTGAGCTTATAAATCCTGGAGTAAATAACTGGCCTACTGCTTCAAGGGCGCTTATGTCCCAACTCTCAACATGCCTAATAACCTGCACATCTCAAGCGAACCTTGATGATGCCTTATGCTGTCATAATTTAAAGCATTGCCAATACTGTGCACTGATTTCACTTACTTTCAATTGTTCATCAACGTCATAACATGTCGATCCATCAATCAAGATGAGAGGCCGCCATGGAAGTTTGAGATAAGTCCTACAAAAGCATATCGTAGAATTTAATCACTAGCTAAGCACAGACAGGCGTTCATTATATCAAGCAGTTTTGCAATACAAATAATCAGAAATACAGTTACTAAAAGTACTCAACAAAGAAGAATGTAAGACCTTAGCCTCCATGATGCAACTATGTTCCCTGTTCGAGAGTTGATACCCTACATTTACAGAGTTGAAAAATAATAGCATGAGCTGGCAGTTATTAGCATCCTTGCTGATGAAGTTTGGATAACGTGGGTTTAATTGCAGCAAACTATTTAAGACCACGACATATACAGTCAATCAACCACACATTCATTCCCACGTTAGATCATGGCATTCATTTGTGATTACAAAATGCAAAACAAATGTACTCTAGGATAACTCAGAACCTATAATTCATCATTTAAGAAATATGCTTAGAAATTAGTACTATATCCATGTAGAAGAGCGTAACAGCAACTCTCCACATCTCTTTAGAATGATGAATCATTTTTCCTTTAATCAATCATTGTCAATACATTTCCAAGTAAACATGCAGACATAATGGCCAGACATAACTTTCAACTTTCATAACTTATGCTTTAGGTAAGAAAAAGTAATCTTGATGGCCAAGAAACTGTCACCTCAATATTCGTTCTGATTTTCTGAAGCTCCAGGTGATATCAAAGTGGATTTATTAAATATAAACAATGACAATGTACCCATCCTATGCAAAAACAAGTTCTAAATCCCTTTCAGTATCCTTTACATCAGTGTAAAACATTTTGGTAAGCAACTCCCTCATGAAATTCTCGCACATGATATGACAACTGAAACATGTAAGTTTTGGTAAAATGATACAACAAGAAAATCATTCTATAGCTCTTGTTAAAATCACTTAAACAAGCAGAACTAGTGATTATTAGCCAATGCTTGAGCTCTTAACAGACAAATGAATTCAATTTAACTCATCAGACATTTCACCCAGACTAGGAATGCAAGTAAATGACAAGATACAATATGTACAGATATCTCATATACATGTCTTAATCAAGGGCCTTTGACAGCAACAAACTTATCACAACTCGTCAATCTACAGAATACATAGCATAGTGATCTTCGTTTAGTGTTCTTAACTGAAGGCCTTTGACACTAAAAAAATATAGAATATATACTACATCTGGCTACAGATCATCATATCAATCACTGGGCATAGTGTCAGATACAAAAACGTCCATAATAAGAAATTTAAGATAGAGTCTTCCTCTTTTCTTGACGACTTTCTGATCTTCTTTTATATAAATATCAACACATGGTTCATTGATGATAATAATAAATAGGATGGATGGATGGATGTATGGTCATATCTCATACAATTACTTGTCTGATAAAAGGTATGAAGCAAAAAACCAAAAAGATTAACTTCACATCCACAAAGTGTTATATTTATTGATCCCCATCATAGATAATTACACAGACCTAAAGCTGAAATCTAAGTATATAGTCTTGTGCAATATTTAAGTATTTTTCACACAAACAGAGATATAAAACATGTAAATAAGTAAACAGCACTGATCAGATTTGGAGCACCATACATTTCTCAGTAAAACTGGGAAGCAAATAATGAATGAATGTCCATAGCCATAACATCCCACTTTTTCAACAGAATACCTTTTCAATCTTCTTCAAGAATATGGATGGACTTTCGAAGAAAGGAACAAGCAATTTCAAGTTGCGTGAGTATAAATCCCTTCCTGATAAAGGCCAGCACTGTATAAATCTAAGATGTCTGTTTCCAGGAGAAAAAAAATCGACTCAAGCTACTAAAAAAATCACAAAACAATTGAAATCACTTGGTATAAGTTAAGATGTGGCAAATTTAAGAATCAAGAATCCTCCTGATATGAGATTATATTATATTCAACCACGGAGTCTAAGCAATGGAAACTAGCACAGATTATAGCAAGATAAAATTAAGCATTAGGAAAGTTTAATATAAACATAGGTCACAAGTACTTTGTTAGAAGAAACCACCCGATATAATAGATTCTCCATAGGCCTGTATTAGACACAAGAAGGTTTTAGATTTAAAGAAGTTGTTTGGTGCCTACCTGATAGAATGGGCAAGGGCTTTAAAAACCATGGAATTTAAAACTAAGCCATTCAAAGGGCCAAAATTATGTTATTATGAGGATGGCATATTAATTCACCCACCTAAACAGAGGCTGCACATGGAAAATGAATCTCATAACTGGAACTGGAAAGGTGTAAGGAAATTCAAATAATACACTTCAGCAAACTGAAGGGGACTCAGTCCATCAACTGATTATTAATAAGGTCACTTTTACAGGTTTCCAGATCTCATGTAGCTAATTAGTAAGAAATTATTCCACATATGACGTTGTGGCATACCAAATTGGTTGGAAGGAAGAAGCTTCACTTGACAAAACTCCACACACCAAAATCCAAAAGCAAAAGTAGCAGAAAACTACAGGGTCGCAAAACTGCCATAAATGAGATGCATTAAGATGATTTATATTCCTCTAGAATTGCATTTTTATCCTACCTACTTAAAGGCTTAAAGGCCGCAAATCTACTCTCTTCACTCAGTTATTTTTCAAAATTCCGACCTTCATCAGAACATTTCTTTCCATCGTTGTAAAGATTTCTATGTTAACATTGTAGTGAAGAGACAAAAGCAACAGGCAGCTACAAAGTCAAACGTTTAGTCAACAAGAATATGAAGAAAAGAGAGCTAAATAGCTGAAAAGGAGTTCATATTTTTTAAATTGTGGCAAAAACATAAAAGTTGAGTTACAACAGCAATAAGATGATTTAACACGTTACATGATTCAACATTTTTACCTTGAAATTTGATGGTTGGATCTTCAAAGGTGCAATTATCTGCATAAATTGCAGATGTAAAAACTCCTATAAGTGAAAAGGGAGTATATGAGTTAGTTTAGACCATAATTTGTTGGTATAGTGGAATTTAACCAACAAAATATCTCGCTTATAGACACGCAAAACTATCCTATACAAGTTAAACCTAAGCAAAAGTCCAAAATACTGAAATTTCTTTAGACCAACTGCTCTGTAAAATCATTTTCCAATGATGAAATGTAAATGCTTAGGCCACAAAAATTGAACAGACATGGCAGACAATTAATTTATAGCTTTTCTAAATCTTTCTCTAGCATAAAACCTTTGAAGAGGAATACAAAATAATCAGGTAATATGCCATTTTGGGCTATAATTCCTTTGAAGCATCATACTTTTCAGGATCATTTATCTTACTTTTTAAAATCCAAATTCTGTTGCTTCAATGTCATTTTTCATCACAAAATTGACCAATTAAGCAAATAATTGATAAATGAGAGGAGGCATAAGCTAGCACCTGTAACAAAATAAGCTTTCTCAAAGTCAGACTTGATAACCATTAGGATGTCATCGATGTCGGAAACCTTAACATCGTCTATAATTCTATTAGACTCATCTGTTCTGGATTCAACAACAATATGAAGAATTAGTGAATTGGATATTCCTAGGACATCTGAAGAAACTCGAATGACACTGACCTATTTTGATGAACGGGAGAGAAGAGCCTTATCAGTTCAGTAACTCCACTAACAGAAAATTTCAACAATTTAGGGGTCCGGGGCGATTTTCTTTGCCTGCTATTGGAGCAGCATTTCACACCATGAAATCTCTGTACAAGGTAAATCATTCAGAAAGGTAAAAAGTAAAACCGCACAATAAAAACTTAAAAGATATACTTACTGCGCAGTCTACGCTGGCAAGCCGAATGCTTTGCGATGGCAAGAAGAAACCGATTCCCGCCATTGAATTTCCGCGGAGGATTTTCTGACATACTCATACAGTAGACTCGAGCAGTTGTTGTTGGATCCCATATTTTGGTGGTCCATATATTTTTGCCGCTATAATTATATTTTGGTGTTCATTGAGTTTTTTTTTTTGGTTAAATACTCGTAGATCCATGAGTTTATGAAAAATATGTCAATGTATCCCTGAATAACATTTAATTTGTAAATTGTACTTATGAAAGCTCTGATTTACCATTCAAAAGTGTATTTTCGATTAGGTGACTTAAAAAGAAATAAACATATAGATGTCGGTTAGTTTTATGGTTAAAATTTTAAGAGTTAATAGCAGTCTAGAAGTAGATGAGTTCTTTTCATAAACACTTCAGAAATTCAGGGGTAACCTTTAAAAAAAATGCATATCATGTGGAAAAAATGGATTTTTTGTGAATTGGCATGAATTTTTAAACTATTTTATTTTATTTTTTTATATATATATCAAAAGTTTATAAGATGTATCTAACCTTTGGAAGGGGTCTTGACCACATATGTTTATTTATTAAAAAACTCACTTAAGTGAGGGGTTTATTATTATTAGGCTCCCTAAACTAAAAATGCAGAATTGAAATGTAACGTAAGTGTAAGGGTTAAATATATTGTTGAGTTTGAATTAAGTTATGAACACTAAAATCCCATGAAAGAGTCGGTCTTTTGAATGTTCAATTTTCGTTATATTAATGGAAAGTTCTTGATTTTTTTTAACTTAACCATTTCACTTTGGAAACTTTGAATTTTCAAATTAAAATGTATATATTTAAATATAGATGCTTACATTTTCATAATCAATACATGTATGCCTTAAAATGTACAATATTTTATCTAAAATGTGTACAGAATTTTATAAAAAGTTGAACTTTACAAAGAATTTGACCAAATGGAATATTGGGTGAAATTAAAATTTTCAAGCATGTAAATTTTTTTACTAAGTATTAAAATTAAAAACAACAAATCCAAGATCATGAGAGGGGTATGACTAGGGCTGTCAAACTGGATAACCCATATCCATTTACAATTTGAACTCATTGGATAATACTTATTGGATGATGAACTTATTGGATAAAAAAAATAAATAGATTAAATGAATAATTAACTTATTGGATAAAGACTTATTGGATAATTAGATAAACGGGTTAAATGGATATAGATAACGGTTATCCATTGGATAATTTTGATCAAACAACCCATTGAGTTCAAACACACATATAACCTAGTTACAATCAAACAACCTAATATAAATCAAATATCAACCATTGCTTCATATGCGACATTGATACAATTATTAATATTATATAAGTTGTGTTAAACGTTATTTTTATTTTCGATATAACACGGTACCAGACAAACAACCTAGTATAAAACAAAAATATCTTGTACATATCAAACCGCATCAAATATTTTACACTCCATAACGATGACATTATTAGTTACATTTCCCAAATTTTGTTAAATTAATTTTTCCATTTCCGACGTAAAATGGTACCTAGTAAACAACCTAGTATAAATCAAACTAACATATTACTAATAAAAACGATCTATTATTTCATATACCATAGTTATACCATTGTCAATACTAATCTTGCATGGGCTCGTTTATATTTTAAAAGTAACATGGTAACAAACAAAATAATCTAGTATCAATCAAATCAACCTAGTATCAATCAAATCAACCTAATTTAATTTATCTTTGATAAATTATGGGTATTAAGAAAAAAATAAAATAAAATTTAATTAATCAAATCAACTTAATATTTTCACGTCATCTCAATTCAATACAGTTGAGTTCAGCTCAGTAAAATCAAACTCGGAATAATTAAGTTAAAAGTAGTATGCGATTTATTAGACATTGATCTAATAGATCAATAAGTTTTATCCAATGGATAAATGGGTATCTGATCAATTTAAATGGTACCAATGGGTATCTGATCCATTTAAATGGGTATCTTAAAAACGTGTGTCCTATTAATTTACCTGTTTTTACTTTTTAAAGAAAAGGTTTCTTGATATATACCACCTTTATTTGAACCTCATGGATACGTGTTCTGGGGTCATCATGCATCATCGCGAATGCATCCTTCACATCTGTGTTCCACGCACTTCAACACATGAAAACTTTTGGCTCATTAGTTGCAAAGAGTGTATTAACAATAATTAATGGTAAATTGGTAATTGGTAATTGGTAACTACTCATACTAGTTATCAAATCCGTGATTTTATGGTTTGATTTGGTTTCCAGAAGTTTTTAAATGATTGGAGGATATGTAAAATGTTAATGTATCATCTGAATGGTGTGAAACAAATGCAAGTGTAGAACAGGTAAAGTATATATGGTGATTTCAATTTTCATGAGCTACTTAATTTTCCAACTCTGCAGTACAACAAGTGTGATGCCCAGCCAAAACAATTCAAACACAAGCTGTGCTTATAAAGGGCAGAGCATAGCACAGGAAAACAATCAGTTCATTTGGTACAAGAAGATCGAGAAATGGAGCACGCGAAGATCAACACCGTTGTTTTGGTTATGATCCTTATGGTGCTTGGAGGGCAGAATCTGGTAAGGGAAGTGAAGTGCAACGAAGCCATCGTCGTGAGACCTAGATTCTGCCTGGACAGTTGCATGTTGGGTTGCGAAGCCAGCGGCTGTAGCTCTTTGAAGTGCTACGGATACTGCAGAATGCACTGTGGTTTAGCTGCGGATCAGAAGAAGACGTCTCCCGGCAGTTCTGAAGTAAACATACCAAAAGCATCGTTTTAATATTTGTATTCCCACTGCATTCAATCTTCCATAAGCAAGGTTTGTTTTTGGAATCAGAATTCTACTCAAACAAAAATATTTACTTCTAAGCGTTTGTAAACAAGAACCTTACAGAAACTGGAATTACTCTCTGATGTGTGCAGTTTTAAGCAATTACAAAATAATACATTATCCAAATGTCAACTTAAGGTTAACATTATTTTCTGTTAGAAACTCATTCCATTCTTTTGTATCAGCAAATACAAGCAAGGAATGTCAACCTTTTAGTTTCTCATCCACAAATCATTGACTCATTGTGGAATAACTTCTACCATCTATTCAAAAACTCATGTTCAATACGAAGTAAATGAATCCTGCAAACCAACATCTCTAACAGAGTAAACATAAGTAAGAGATGCCTGAATGAGACAGCCAAAAATGGTAGAATGCAAAAGTGATTCAGTAACAATAAAAGGGAGAAAGTCACCAATTCAAAAATCTTACATCATTCAGACAAACTGTCAGAATGTAATTCAGGTGCCTAGGGAGCACACCATCCCATTAATCATCAACATCAATGGAATATGTTGAACTGTCAGAATGGCAAGGGTGGCAGATAACACTCTCTTCAGCAACATGCAGAGCTGATTCCAAAATTTAGTGCATAGCTCGGGATTCTCTTTGCTCACAGAATCTTTTTGTGATAAATGACGAGCTTCAAGAAGACGAGTAAGAGCAGTTTTAAGCAGTAAAGGCCTCCATCAAAGAAGTTGACAAAAATATGATTCTCGTAGACAAAAAATGCCTCTTTGTCAGGATTTGAAAATAGCACAAAATAATAAATGCAAATGATGCAGAATATCTACTTTCACAACAGACATAGGGGCATGGAACAACGACCAAAGCCATCCTTACCTTGTTATGGATGACATCTTTGAGCATGGTTGTGATCCGAGACAGTGTCTCAATATACTTTTCCGTTTCACTCACATGTGTGAGATGAGCAACATTTTTATCCTCCTAAAATGACCATACAGATATGTTATTCTGCCAAAAAGGGAAAATCGTCACACAGCACACAAAGTAACTAGAAACAAAATGCAAGGAGCCTAGGAAGTGGAGGAAATATGGGGAAAAAAACGTTTTTTTTCAATACTTTTCGTCCTTGAAGCTCGACTTGCAAATCTGCGATTTTCCCTTGCACGGAAGTCAGCTCCCTCAGAACCCTGATCAAATCAATCACCCTTCTCAGTTGGGGGGAAAGGGATTGAACGTCTTCCTATTCAAATTGATACAGAAATCAATTCAAAGCTTCAGATGGGTAAAATTGAACTAGAAAACTGAAATCGACATGAGCAGTAGAAGATCTAACTGAGAAGAAAAAGAAATGAGACCTGATAAGGCGGTGGGGCGACGGAGAAGCCAAGGTCAGCAGCGATGGAAAAGGCATCACATATTCTTCCGACGCGTCTCACAGCCTTCCTTCCCACCCATGATCTCAAAACCACATTCATCGATCTGAAGTTCCAGGATATAAGCTGATTTTTGCATTCTTCCAACACTGCATTAGCAGCAATATAGTTCCAGTTGAGGCTTATGGGTTACAGGTCAAGGTTCAATTTATAGAAACATCCAATTCATTTTAACCATTAGATTGTGTTACACAAACAAGATGGAAAGATACAGGAAACTATGGGCAGAAAAGTACTGACTGTATGTTTTATATATACATAAAAGACTCGTAGAGTATGCACTGAGCAGGAAGGAAGACAGGGAGATTAGGTCATGTGTTTGATGAGTATCGCTCTAAGTATATTATTATGCAATTAGGATGGTAGAATAATGCTAGATAGAAGTTCAAGGACATGTACTGTATGAATCTTCCAACTTGGAGATGCAATTCAAAATGAATAGGTAGAATATTTATATTTCATTCATATAAACGTTGGGATTTCTTACAAAGCTAAAAATATACACAACTCAGTAAAACTACAATCTGTACTCAACTACGCCTACACTACACTTCAAATCAGATTTCTAAAACTGGTTCTGTAAGCCAAATTGTCCCACGGACTTCTTGCATTCAGACCTCTTCTTCGTCGTCATCAATCCCAGATAATAAATCTGATAATTCATCAAATGTATCATCAAGGCCATTCAGCAAATTTGAATAGAAGCCAGCAACATTTGCATCTTCAACATTTTCATCAATGACACAATCATGGTCACAAATTTCCGTAGAATCGGGAATTTCCAAGAAATCTTCTTTCTGACTTGAACAAGTGACAAAACAGCCCTCCGGAAGATCATCCAGTGTCATGAACGGCACCAATGACAAAGAGCAGCCTTCAACATATCCTTGATTCAGGTCAGCAGCATTTTCCTCTACAACATTTTCCTCAACGACACAACCAGGATAAAAAATTACCCTAGAATTAGGGATTTCCAAGAAAGCTTCGTTTTGAGCTAAAGAAGTGACAAAACACTCATCCGAAACATTCTTCTTGGCTTTCTTCTTTGGAAGCTCATCCTCCATTGTTGAAGAACTTACACGCTTCTTGCCCCTTTTGACATGACATTGTTTCGAGAGATCCTTAATAACTCGGCATATGACGTAATCACAGCTGGAAAGTCCGATTTTCTCAAGGGATTCTTGAGATAGATGGTATTCGTGCATCCAGTAGTGAGGCTTTCCGGCTGCCTCACTAAGATCACCACAAAATTTATATGTGAGTGTGCACATACTAAAAATCTGTTGGCCCTTAAACACCACAGGCTTGCTACCCTGACCATCCCAAGAACCCGCCCCTGCCCCTCTACAGTAATTGCGAGGTCCGACTTTAGACAGCTTTGTCACCAAAAACTTAACTCTAGATCTCTGCTGCCAGTCGCTTACATCGTGTAGCTCAAAGATTTCATTGCTACCGGAAAACAGATTCCAGGGCTCTTTTCCTTCCCCATACATATCTGTAATCTCCACAATGTCCCCGAGGCAGAAATCAGAACAGACATTTGGGTAGTCTGACATATTACCACCTTCAACCTTGAACTTGAGAGCTTCCAAAAGGTCTCCCAAGTCAGGCCGGTATCGATAACCTACTTTCCTAATCATCCCTAATTTCTTCAAATTCTTCCTGCCTAGACCGTTGGGTTCCAAAGAAAAAGGTAAACGCGCACAAAAAGTTCGACTCGAAAACTATCTGAATATTAGGGTTCCAAAAAAAAGACTTTTCAAACTCAGAAAATTAGGGTGATAAAAACGAACCTTGAATCAATGTTATAGCTTCTTGGAGTGCTTCGAATCAAAGAAATCAAATCGGTCTCTTCTTGCAGTTCTTCGGATCAAGAAAAATAATCGATCGAAATGGATCGGAAACGAGGAGCGAGGAACAAGGGATTTCAAAATATCAGAAAAAGCGAGAGCAATGAGAAATCAGAGAGGTTGAGAGATTTTGAGAGAGTTGAATTGGGAAATCCCTAACTTCTGATTAGGGGAAGAACAAGATGGTAAATCAGCAAATAGAGAGGAACAGAAAACTTGGGAGAATGAAAGGGAGATTAGAGTTTCGAATTTGGGGGAATGAAAGTAGACAAGGAGAGAATGAGGGAAGCTGTGGGAAAAATATGAATAAGGGTATACCTTCAGGTATATATAGATAATTGGGGCTTTGTTGACAGCTGTCTCTGGTGTTTCCAGCTGTTCTTTCACAAATTATAACCATATTACCGTTACACGAACGCGTAACAGGTTGGTGGTGCGGTGGTTTTGTTTATGTTATAGCTACAATTGGTCTCGAGTTCGAATCTCGTGTTTTTCGAATCTCTTGATTTGCATTTATGGTTATTTTTTATCATGAATTATTTAACTCTATCTCAACTTTAAATACTTATTATTTTTAATTGGAAAAATCTTAGAAAATTCAAACTTTTAAAGACAAGTTTTTTCAATTTTATGCTTTGACCTTTTAATATAATATGTTTTACAAATTTTCATTTGAAATCTGTTTCTTTAGAGACCAAATATAATATGTCATCATTATATGATTAGTTTATTTTAGTTCATTTTAGATTAGTTCAATTTAATTCAGAACAATTCAGTTCATTTTAGATTAGTTCATATCATCTGCACTATAATTTGATGATATTTAACTCAATTCAGTTCAGATTATATCACCTCAACGTGTTTTTATGTTTAAATTATATAAAAATGTATTTATATTTATTTCAGTTTAGTTCGGTAAATTTAAAATTATTTCAAATCACTTCAGTTCAGTTCGGTAAATTTAAAATTATTTCAAATCACTTCAGTTCATTAAATTTAAATTTATTTCAGTTCAGTTCAGTACAGCAAAAAATAAGCTCCAGTAAACAGGGCCTTGTATTGTACTAGCAATCTAGCAAGGTGATACCACGCGATTCGTGGTGAATTGGATGGTAAAAACTAAAATATTAAAAATTGTTAAGAAAATTCTCATTAAGAGCGTAATAAAAAATTTAATTCCTACTGAAAGGGTAAAAATTTCAATATTTCTACTAAAGGGTATAAGATAAATTTTAATGTTAAAATAATACTTCAGCTTCATTCAATTTTTTTATAAAAAACATCAAGTTTCATTAGTTCAATTAATTCAGTTCGTCTAAATTTTATTCAGTTATTTTAATTACTAAAACTTTATATCCCTACATCTTTTAAATTTTTTTAATATATATTTGTTTTCTTTTCCTACATCTTTTTTATAATGTTGTTTGGTTCAAATTTAGTTGCTTTTAGTTCAATTCAATTCAGCCAAATTTGTGTCAATAAATTTTTTATTAATTAATTTAAACTTTATTCTTCTGCATCTTTTTATATTTTTGTTCAAATAAGTTTAGTTTAGTCCAGTGTAATTAATCAATTCATTTCAAATCAGTTCAACCACAATTGTTTTTAGTCTAGTACCAGTTAATTTTCAAACTCTTGAGTACTCTATAAATTAATTTTGTAAATTATCATCATCTTTCTCACATTCCAGTCTAAAACCATAGCCATTAACCTCTCTAAACTGAAATCGTGAAGTGGCAACAATTAATTGCTGCATCAATTCTATATTAATCTAAATTCTATAATATTTTTAGCCATATTTCAGCAAATATTTTACAAAGTCTTGAGTACTCGGTACATTAGTTTATGCAAAGTTGTGATAAGTATAGTTTTATGCAGAGTTTGCAATATTGCTGATATACTCACGAGTACTCATCATATATAGATTCAATATTGCTAATTCATGGAGTAGGTAAAAAATTAATGCAGCAATCATTTTCCTACAGCAATTACGATCGATATTATTGTGTTCATTCCATCTAGTAGTAATAAAGGAGATATAAAAGAACCACAAACAGAGGAGGAGATACGTACGTTCATGGCAGGTCACAGGACCTCCCATTTTTCAAAAATAAATTAGCACCATGGAATATTGGTATTAGAAATCTGCCGAAGAAGTTGCAGGTTTACCTTTAAGATGAGAAAACAACCAGATAATGGCTCTGTTTGGTATTACTTTTTATCTACTTTACTTTGAAGTAAAGTAGTTTTTTGTGTTTGGTAACTTATAGAGCTGTCAATTCAGACCCGAACACGAAAAACCCGACCCGACTGACCCGACACGAATGACCTTTTGACCCGATTAAAACCCGAGAATATTAGGTCAAATTCGACCCGACACGAACCCGACACGAACCCGAATAAATTTTAACCCGACACGAACCCGAGAATGACCCGAATCCGAAAGTGACCCGAACCCGATTTGACACAAACCCGGAAATGACCCAAACTCTAAAATTAAGTTAATGAACTAGCAGTAGTAATAGAATTGGTGTAAAAATGTTTATGATCACTGCAATTTGTTTTCCATAAAAATGTTTATAAATATATTTATGATCACTGCAATTTGTTGAATGAATTACAACATAGACATGCCATTACTGAGCTTAAATACTGGATATTAGCAAAGTCCATTATAGGAATAATTTGGTGGATTATAGCAATTGTTCAGTAAAAAATAATATGTTTATTACAAGAGCATTTTTTCTCTAGTAGAGTTGATATATATATATATATATAAGTATAAAAATATCAATTCAGTATATTGTGTATATTAATATTTATTTCAATTCAATTTTGTTTTATGAAGATCATGTCGTCATAATGCCTTGAGCTAAATTGAATAATTTCTGGCGACGATACAATTTTTAACTCATCAAGTATAAAATTGGATTGAACTATAAGGGAATGTAGTGAAACTCAATTTAGTTCTAGTGTTTATAGAAACTCAAGTAAGATTTGATATTTTATTATTTAATTTTAATTACTTGTTAGTGTTTTTAGAAAATCAAGTAAGTTTGATCTAACACTAGTTAAACTCAATTTATCCATTATTTATAGATAATCAAGGAATATTTGATCTTTCACTACTTAAATACAATATACTAGTTACATTCGTTTATAAAAGTCAAGTAATATTTGACCTTTAATTATTTCTATTCAACTCATAGTAAACAAAGTCAGTTAATGAAGTTCATTAATTGTCAAAAGTAACAAAGTAAACATTAATCACTAATTTATAGAGGATCCCTATTTTTGAATAAATATAAGTTACTTGATTATTATAAATTAAGTGATGGTTAACAGTTGTATAGTTAAACTGAACTTAATTAATTTTTGTATAAAGTCGAGTAATAGTTGACATTTGGTTAGTTAAATACAATTAAGTTAGTGTGTCAGCACTAAAACTCAATTACGTATGGAAAGTCAAGTAAGGTTTGACATTTGATTAGTAAAATTCAATATAAATTATTTCATAGTATTTATAAAAATAAATAAATTAATTATAATATTTGGAAGTAACTAAATTTATTTTTAAGTGTTTATTGAAACTAAATTAAGGTTAATTTTTGGTAAATTTATTTCAATTTAGTTATCGTTGTTAGTTAGCAGGTTTCCAGTTCGATTAATTACATCAATTTAGTGGGTTTAGTGGGTGGGTTTAGGGTTTAGTGTGTTTTGACTTTTGGGGTTTGGGGCTTTAAGACAAAAGTAAGCCCAACAAATATGTCCAATTCTAATAGTATCAAAATCAATCCAATAATTATTTCATTTCATGTTATTTTGGTGATAATATAAAATAGAGTACTTGTTGATATCTTATTTTTTGGTAATTTAATTTATTACTGACATCGTGATTATTGACATTTTAATATTCATATTTAAAACTAGAGTTTCTTTCGAACCGAAGTGTTAATACAAGTTAGAATAATTGTTAAATTTAATATAGTTATGAGTATTTGTCAAAATATAATATTTTGACCCGAACCCGACACGAAAATAAAACTGACCCGATACCAACCCGACCCTATAAAACCCGACCCAACCCAACCCGACCCGATGAATAGTCCCAACCCGACATTAACCCGACACGAACCCGACCCAACCCGACCCGACAAGACCCGAAAAGATATTTTAGACCCGTTTGAACCCGACCCGTTTGACCCGAACCTTTTTAGACCCGAACCCGAGGTCGACCTTTAGACCCGAATCGACAGCTCTAGTAACTTACTAAAAATCATCTTTTTATGGAAGTAGAAGCTATTTTTAGTATAAAAATTAGAAGTAGCTTACATCAACTTTAAAAAGAAATACTTTTCACCCAACTTTACTTATAAGTAAAGCCCTACCAAACAGGACCAATATATCATTTAACTAATTTCCTTATAAATAGCTACTGGACTACGTGTTTCGATTTTGCTTGAAAATCTCTTTGCAGTTTAGATTTTGCTTATTTTTACCTTTTATATTTAGGATTTCTTTCCTTATTAGATGATTTTTTTTCTAACAGGAATATTTTTTAAAATTTCCATTCCACGTTCACAATTTAAAAGTATCACATCATCTTTTACTGGGATTAGTCTCATCAACCGAACCATGGTAGCATACACAAATAAAAGAGCTACATAGATGGTGGAGGTGGATGAGATAATAGTTCAGATGTTCAACTGCCTCCGACTTCTTGAAAAAACCAAGCTATCTCTTCATGTTCCTCTAGCTATTTATGGAGCAACTTCCACATTATCTCATCTAAGGAATGATCATTAGTGATAATCACATCATTGCCATTATTCAGAAAAACAGACGCAACAATATCCATGCGATTTCACCTCAATCTAAATATAACCTCCAGTTCTCTCAATTTACTTCACACCTCCCATTTACCAAATTTTCAAACTTAATAAGGACAACCCATATCTGAACAATTCTAAAATTCCTACAAAATCTGAAGTAAACTTCAAAAGTCTACCAGAAAAGACTTAGGCAAGCTTGAAACATCTGTTCACTAAACACAATGAAGCTTGAGGTGAAAGGCAAATTTGTACACATTTAATGAATATCGTAACTTTAGGAGCTTGAGAAAGACATGCAACAAACTAAAAATTTGAACTTCCAGCAACTTGTAAGAAAGAAAAATAAAATAAAATATCAGCAAGAGCACACATGGTAAAATATTATTGAACTGAACAGAATTGAAATACATTTAACTGAAATGATTTTTTAAAATTTTATTTATAAATTATTGTAATTTATAGTAAAAAATAACGCTTAGTAAAATTTATTGAACTGAAATATACATATATTTATCTGAACTGGAAAAATATAATATATTGAACTGAACTGGAAAAAATTAAAACACATTTAGTCGAAATGATGTACTGGAAAATTCTAGCAAACATGGACTTAGAACCCTATTTGCTTGAATGTTTTGCAAGATCAGCTCAAGTAAATGTATTTAAATTTTTTTCAGTTTAGTTCAATATATATTTTAAAAAATCAGTTCATTTTAGTTATGAATATTTATAATTTTGTTAAGTTCAACAAATTCTTTAGCAAAATTTATTTTGTTACTATAAGGCCCTGTTTCGTTGATGTTACTTTTTGTTGAACTAAACTGAACTTAAATAAATTTAAATACATTTAAATGAACTAACTAATCTGAAATAATTTGAAATTTGTTATATATTATTGTAATCTATAGTAAAAAAAATTAATAATAAAAAATTAATTTAATTCATTTGGTTGAGTTGAATACATTGATTTAAATTGATTTTGACTTTATTCCATTAAGGAGAAAAAAAGCCTAGAAAACAGGTCATAAGAAAGTAGGTGGTGCAGGACCGCAGGTGGTTCCGAAACATGGTGACAGGAGCTCAAGGTATATTCATGGATTGAAATGTAAAAGTACAGATTTGGAAGCCGAAGCTTCAGAGTTAGATGAGAAAGCAGTCACAGAATGAGATGAGAAAGAAGATCAACATGATCGGAATTACACACCACGAAACCGATAACCCTAACTTCTCTAACTGATTCAGTATATAAACGAAATGGGTGAAACCGTCGCCGAACTGGATTTCTCAACTGCTCCTCTGCTGTCTCTAAACGGCTGCCTCGATGACTAGTCAATCTTCCTGGGAATTTACCAAACTACCCCTCCAGTAATGAAGCCTTCATGACAATCCCTCCCTGTTAGATTAAGCTTGTCCTCAAGCTTAGGAATATAAAAAATAGTTCTGCATCATCTTGAGAGGAATCCAGAAAAAAGTTGCAGCAACCTTTGTTGACTTGTTGATCCAAACACCTTTTTGCATTGTAGAGCTAAAATTGGTTTGCATTGTTAACAAATCTGTTGCACTTGTTTTCTGAATTTTCTGAGCTGCACTTTTCACTTTTTCCGAGCTGCTCTTTCTATATTATTTTTTTCTTTTTTCCGAGCTGCAGCATCCAAAGTTGTTTAGAATCAAAGGCCAGAGGAATCTATAAAATTGTAGAATATGTGATGAAGAGAAACTTAAGCAGATTTGGAAACGGCTTCTCTGGCTAATACGGTTTCTTGTTGCAGCAGTAAGACTCAATTCCAATGCTCTGTAACATTCAATCACTTTCTTGGACATCCAAAATAAACATCCAGAATAGCAATAATCTTGAATCCCCTTATAGCGACCCCTTGCATAAGAATAACATTCTTGACGTTTTAGACACAAAAATGCATCAGTTTCAGCACAGCTTTTGGAAGCAATATCAGAAGTTAGTGACTTGATCCCCTTCTTAGTTCCTCCTCTGAAAGAAGTCATCAGTTCATTCCATGGTTTCGGAATTGCAATGACTTGAGTGCAAGCGAACTTATTCAAGCTTAATGAAACCAAGTAATTACCACACACCTCAGATTTCTCATAAGCTCTCATGATATCATGGTCCCTTAAGAACCAGCCCCCAAAATAAGTGCTAGAAATACTAAAAGAAGTGCCAGAAATTCTCGTTCCATCCTTAGAGGTCAATATTCTCCAATTGTCAAGAAAACAGTACAAACCCTCACAAGTACCTCGACTCAGATCACCTCCTCTGATCATTATCATGTCAAAGAGGCAAATCCCTTTCTCAACTTCATCCTTCCTCTTTGACCCGAAAATCAAAGTGAGAAATGTCACAAAACCTTCACGCATTACAACAGAAGTTCTTTCATCAGAGATTATGTCTATATTGAATTCTTCTGTAGCATCATCTTTCATCTCAGACATTGACAAGCAGTATGGAGTTCTGCTACACAGGAGTGATGCATCAGACTCAATCCTCACATGGTATAACTCAGATGGATGATCTTCATATTCCAGAAGATCATCATGAAGAGACTCCCTTACAGTACCCAATCTGATGCACTTGAAATCTGCACAAGAACTCTTCAAATGTGATGAATGCAACCTAAGAAAGAACTCTTCAGTTATTGTAAAATCTGAATTATCAGAAAGAATTCTTGATGATATTATTTCCTCCCTGCCATCTTTGAGCTTGTCCTCAAGCTCATGAAGAATCAAATGGAGAACAGTGCTCCCGTTAAACACCAGTGGAACAAAATGTGTAAAACAAAATGTTTCAACTTCAGACTTGAATGGATTAGGGAAAATTAAAGCACCCATATTCCACTCAACTCCAAGTTCCCATTGTACATAAGTTTCCCTTGTCATTTCTTCCTCTTGCAACTGTGTGAGAAACTCTTCCAGAAGGATAAGCTTTCGTTGTAGCTCTTGCCTTTGTTCATCAATAGTTAGGATTAAGGGATTTGCTGCAATGCCATCTCTATTTCCAGCTGCATTTTCAGAAGTATGAATTGACACAATTTTTAAAACCTGAGCCGCTGCACTTTCTAGGCTGGAAATTAGCACTGGATCATAATAGCACACAATATCCCCTGAAATGATGCTATCGTTATCATCATTTTTCACATGACACTCTGAATCACCTCTTGAACTAAACTCTTCATTAGACAATTCACAAATACCGGGATCAAAAGACCATATAGCTTCCTCTGATTTTCTACAGAACATGATTTCTGTAACTCTATTTCCAACCATGCCTAATAAAGCATGATCATCATAAACTACACTGTACTCCACTTTCCCTTTAAGACATTCCTCGCCAATACTTCCTACAACAATATTTCCATTGTTCTTTACTGCAACATTTCTTCCTGCGTATATTTCACCCAAACCATTACAGTTTCCCTCAAACAGACCTGGATCAAAGCTCATGACACACTCACAGGATTCACAACTATTATTGATCTTTTTCATACTCCTTACTAGAGGCCTAAAACATTCGGAAAATTCCACTTCATTTCCAGACACCAACTTCTTAACTTTGTCACTAATTATCACAGTATCAATACCAAACCTCCATTCTCTATTATCAACAATGGACCCATTGATATCAGTTATCACAGCAATCATAAGTTTATCAACAACTTCTGTATCTTCATCACCTTTACTCCCACTGTTGCCAATATCTATGGACTTAGAACTCAAGCACTCATCAATCAGTAATTTGCACAGATTTTCCTCATCAAATACTGGATATTTAAACTCTTCTTCCCAGTCATTCACACAACATGAATCCTCACTAAGCATTTCCCATATTCCAGGGTCATAACACACAGCAAACTCAGAAATTTTACTACTATCCTCCTTCAATCCCAAAATTTCAGAATCATCACAGTTGCTACAGTCAAAACTACCACACATCACACTCTTCAGTTTTACTACTTCACAATACTCGGACAATTGAATGATCCTAACAGTTTCTTCATCCAAACCATTAACAAGACAAGCATTATCATCAGTCATCTTAACAATCCCAGGGTCAAAACACACATTATCACCATTAAGACTATTAGTTTCATCCAGTACAATCATTATTCCATCCTCAGAACATTTTTCCAATAGATCAATCAAATTCACAGGATATTCATCAATCACCAAAGCATCATCTGAACTAAGAGAATGTGAGGAAGTAAAAGAATTCATACTCTTATAATCATCAACCGAACTTGAGGCAATTACAGGTAGCACATCAGGAGCTGGTTCCAGAGAGTTTTCCTCGATGACCGGTTCCTGCAATATGTCACCGGCAACCGCCGCCGGAGAGTTCTTGGCAGAAGTTTGCACCGGAGAATCCCCTAGAGTCATCAACCGCTGCCCAAGCTGGCGATATGCCTCTTCGATCTGATGTGCCCCAATTTCTGCGTCCTGCACCTTGATTTCATCCCGTAACACATTCTGCTCCAGCATTAGCCTACGAGCTTCCCAAGATTCCACTAGAGAGCTCTCGTCCGCTGTGGAACCCAAAGTATTTAACCGTAACAAGTGAGTTTGCAAACTCTCCTTCCAGAACGATAAAGCATGCCTCCAATATCGCAAATTATACAGTTCACTCAGCAATTTGTTGTATGTCGGTACAGGCGGCGCCGCCGTTGGTTTGGCGAACTCCGCTCGCATCATATGCTCCAATGTCACTTCTAACGCCTGCATCGCCTGCGTGAATTCCTCCCACGATGATTGCATCGCCGCTCGCACCTGCAGTAGTAATGAATCCAGCTCCGGCAAAAATGACGCCTGAGCTTGATGCAACTCCACCGACGGTATCTGAAGTTCGTTGAGGTCTCGATCTGCCATTGATTTGCCAAGGATCAGGTTGCTCTGATACCAGTTGACAGGAGCTCAAGGTATATTCATGGATTGAAATGTAAAAGTACAGATTTGGAAGCCGAAGCTTCAGAGTTAGATGAGAAAGCAGTCACAGAATGAGATGAGAAAGAAGATCAACATGATCGGAATTACACACCACGAAACCGATAACCCTAACTTCTCTAACTGATTCAGTATATAAACGAAATGGGTGAAACCGTCGCCGAACTGGATTTCTCAACTGCTCCTCTGCTGTCTCTAAACGGCTGCCTCGATGACTAGTCAATCTTCCTGGGAATTTACCAAACTACCCCTCCAGTAATGAAGCCTTCATGACACATGGTCAACTCAGGAAAATTAAAGCCCATCAGGCCCAGCAGAGCTGGTAACTGCTGAGTCACCGACTCAACGGATACATCCAGTTAGGGTTTGCCTATAAATAGTATCGGCGGCTTTAATTTTCCCCAATTCATCATCGGTCCTTCGATCATACCAGTTTTCTAATTCTCTCATATCTCTCTCTTCCCTGCGATCCCGAAACACCATCCTCTCATTTCTCTCTGTTTTCTTCTTTGCAATTCGAAACCCTAGCTTAGTTCCCGATCCCTGATCTTCGCGGCCTTAATTTTCCCCCATTTCAAAACCCTGGCTTTCTACTTCTCTCATTCTCTCATTGAAAATTTTGAGTTTCAATTGAATTATGACTTCCAGACGGGTTGGACGGAGATTCCGCCCCTGCGAAGAGTTCTTGGTATCCATTCTCGATTGGAAGAGGAAAGGGAAGAAATTTGATCTCTCCGCCACCACGGAAGTCCCCGGAGCTCTAGCTGAGATGGGAATGTATGGTCCGGGGAAGGAGCCGTGGAGGATTTTCTCCGGTGACCACGAGATATTGGAGCTCCACGAAACCTGCGATCTCCAGAAAAAGGTCAGGGAAAAGTATGTGGTCACGAAGCTGAAGCGGATCGGGAAGAAGAATTTCTCGAGAAGGGCCGGTGACGGACTTTGGCTGGACAAAAGTAAGAAGAAGCCAGTTTATGTCGGTGGGCAGGAGGTGGGGCACTGGAGGACGCTGACCTATGAGTATTCCGGCGGCGATGGTGTGGAGGAAGGCAAGAGCCACTACTACATGAACGAGCTACACTTATCCAAACCCTCAGACTATGTTGTTTGTAGGGTGATGAAAAACCTGAGTAAAGGTTGTCGGGTCAAACGCGGTAGCAAGCGCCCGCGCCAAGGTGGTGATGTCCGCCGGGCTGCCAAGCGAAGCCGCCGTGAGGAGACCCCGGAGTCGAGTTCTTGTTCAGAAGTTGTATACGATGAGGATGATGAGGAGGAATCATCCACCTCTGGACAGATGGATGATGATGAGTTTGAGGTAAAAGAGGAGGTCGAAGAGTTCACTTCTGAACCGATCCATCTTGATGAGTTTTCGGGTCTGGTAGATGTAAAAGAAGAGGAGAGCATCCTTGTTTATGATCCTGCTGAACACATCATGAGCATCCCAGTTCTTGAACAAGAGGAATTGGACAGTTTTTATTCGGCTTCTGTTTATGTTCCTGACATGCTTGGAGTTGAACAATGTCAAGAAGTGCAAGTTCCAAGCGAGTGGTTCCGAGTTGAACAAAGTTGGGTTCCGAGTTGTTCTTCGACTTTTCTGGATCAAAGTGCCTCACAGGATCAATGGTTAGAGGAACTTCTGTCAATGAGGCAAGACATTTTCTGAGCATATCATCACCATTTTTGTAGTCTTGCACCCCTGTAATTACTTGTTACATGTTAAGTTGTAGTTTATACTTTGTATGAATTCAACCATTGGTTGCCCAGAAAGAACTTTTCTTTTCTTCACTGGAATTCTTCTTCTTGTCATTTCTTCACTTGATTTCTTCTGCCATTTCGTACCATTATCAATGGAGTTCAGTCATTTTAGGCAAATAAAACGAAGAAGTCTAGAACAGAGAGTTGAAGGTGAAAATGGTCCTTAGTGCACTAAAATCAGAATCCAAGGAAAGTAAACTAGTTCAACCACTCTCTTACAACAATCAACATCAATAGAATCAACAGCAATCAACAGAAGCTAATGGAATAGACTATAGAGAACTGATTTTGTAGATTGTAGCTCAGCAAATATTCAAACATCATTTGTAGGCTCAAATTGAAGTATTGATAAGAATAAAATTTTACATGAATATCATCCATCTGTAGGATGAACTAATTAACCTTAGAAGCTAAAATCAAGCCTAAGCCAAAATCTCTTTGAAGCCTTCTGATCTGTGATGGAACTTTCAAGTAAGTGACCTTGTTTGCTTCTGGTTAGGATGCTGATGATCAGAGCATTCCTTTCAACCAGCTCCAGGCTTCTCGGTCAAGAACAATCTTTACAGGCTCATTAGTCTCGGGATAAAAACTGGACCATCTGAGTCATAGGCATATACCAAGAAAGTATTCATTTTGTATGTCCTGAGGGCAAAAGCAAGAGCAGAACCGAAAATGCAATACATTCAAAATGGGAGCTTTTGAAACTTTGTCATTAGCTGAGAATGAATTTGCAACAGCATTTACAAACACATCACAGTTATCAAAGAGAAATAAACACTGCAAAGAGCGTCTCCATCAAAGCCTTCAAACAAACTTAGATATGCCACAGTAAGCAGGGATCCCCACACTCATTATTCTCAAAGGAGCTCCTAGTGTGTAGTGGATGGTAAGGGCAGTAGTAATTAAAACAAATCGTTAATCGTTAATTGTAACAAATCGTCAAATTGCTTGATACAAACTTGTTTGTCTGGTTGAATGACTGTTATCGAAAAACTGAAGGAAGCCTGCAGTCTATGATCACCTACAGGCTACAGCTCTCCACCTACAGGCTACATCATTGATGGCCAGCACTATTAACCAAGTTCTTGTCTGATCATTTTGTTTAGCAGTAAATCTCGAGGGTGGCAACTTCAGAATACTTGTATCAACTAATACAGGAGCACACACACTTTTGTCTTCCTGATTATACCATTTTCCCGCCTGAGCTCTCCACATTGGGGCTCCATAATTTTCGTCGGTTTGCATTGGTTTATTTGGTTACTCCCAGCTGCTGCATTGTTACAGTCAAGAAATGGCCCTGAATCAGTACTTCCATGAAGTGTTCCTCCAGCAAAAATAGTTACCAGCTCATTCCAAGACTTAGGAAGTTGCTGAAAAATTGTTCTGTGACTGGAAACAGGCTGACTTCAAAAGTTCAGGCAAAGGATACACAAATTCAGAATCTGATCCCAGGGAATACCAGGGGTCAAAACACATCACCTTGTTTTTATACCCGTGCACTAAAGCATTTGATTTAGTCAAGTCCATCCTGAATGAAGACTTACACATGCAGATGTAGTGTAAGTGTCTTTGTTTCTCGGTATTTACATCTAAGAATTACAAACAACTTCAACAGAGACATACAAAAAATTGCAGATTGATTCTGGGTATTTACACCTAAAAATTACAAACTTTTTCTATTAGAATACAACACAGAACTTTTCCCAAGAGGCTCCAAGAGATTACCATCACAGGCAAAAAATCAAACAGTTCATGCCCGTAAACCTTTTGAATAAATAAACAAACTCAAACACCCCCAGAAGCAATAATGTAAATTATGAAAATTTAAAAACTCCAAACACATAGCATGCAACCGAAAAATTGAAGTTAATAAAGCATAAAAGGGAACTCAATTGACATCAATTATCGAAATGAAAGGGCTTAAAATGTAAAATCAAGCGCAGATGGTTTGTATTTTGCAGTAAGTCCCGATGAGCAAAACTCACCACAAATTCATTATTATCAACAGCATCTCCAAATCTGTAAGGATCATTCACTATAAGAAGCAATTTCATATCCAAAAGAGCTTTGACCAGAAACCATGTTTTTCATAATGAAATGATGCCTTTTTCCTGTCAAATACGGGCAACATGGAAAATTAAGTTGGTGGAAAGTAGAATGGCAGTGAGAAATTTACCCTAAGTTCATTTGTAAAGACAAGCTATACAAATTAACTAGTGTAACATACTATTAAATAGAAAACATTTCTGAACATAAAAGAAGAAAACATATTTGTGCTTCCTCCTCTAAACCAGAAAAGGATTGCTAATCTTTGTGTCCTTTAAAAACAGCCTAATGTTGAATGAGCTTTGCATATGCTAATGGTAAATTATCTGAACTGCAAGTTCCATAGGACGCTATTATATAGAGGTAGCAAGGCAGCAGGGTACAGGTTGCAAAAACAAGGGTATTTATCCTCCCCGACCAGGAACTAAAAGCAAAATGATAGGTATTGGAACAAATCAAGTAAAACAATAAGAGACTGGCTGAAGTCCATGTGGACAGTAGATTTGAAGCCACAATCAATCTTTTTTGTTCAGAGTTCAGACGAGTAGAAGGGATTATTATTATTAAGAATGTAAACAAGCAAAACAAAGATATACATACCTTACAGGGCAGCATGTTTTGTAAGATACAAGATTTAATCCAATAAAGTCAAATTGAATGAGGGAGAACCAGAATAACAGCAGATTGAAGTACACAAAAAGGCGAATGCAGCACGGGGGGTTTAAAGGTTCATCCATGCAGACAATAATTTCAGCTAGCTTTTTTGCATATTAAACATATAGTATCACGTTACTAACAAGTAGCACATTCCTAAAGGTTCATTCGGTTCCTAAAATTCCAAATATATGCCACATATATACAGATTGATTTCTATGACATTGCAGAACACAATAAAAGAATTGACTTATGTGGTAAACCAACCCAAATCTTCATTGTCCTTAATGCCCTTCAATCTAGCAAAACAATAAATTTATTCAGTTTCACAAAAGTCATCAAGTCAATGCATTCATCATTTTAAAAAGTTAAAACACGTACATCATTTAGGCCGCGTTCTGGTAAATTTTCACAAATACGACAGAATTATTACAAGCTCGTAAGAGAAACTCTTTTGAAAACACCTGAAATTTCCACGAACTAGTTCTTTCAATGTTAAACCAACCGCAGATGGCTTGTCTTGTGCACTAAGTCCTGATGAGCCAGAACTTCATTACTAACAAATGCATCTCCAAAAATGTAAGGATAGATCAGAGATCGTCCCCACTTTTAGAAGCAGTACCATAACCAGAAATGATGACAAGAACCATTTTTTCTTCATGAGTAGATGCCATTCTCCTGACAAATATGGGCAACATGGATTAAAATTAAGTTGGTGAAAGTAAAATGGCAGTGAGCACTTGCATAACTGCAGAAACACAAGTACTAACAAGGGGAAGATGCACAATAAATTTCATGCAAGAACATACTCACCATATACATAGATACAAAAATAAACACAAACAGGAAATGCATTTTAAACCTAAGAAGCAGAACAGGACAACAAAACTTCAATCCAAATACATATTACCGAAAATCATCAGTTCTTATTAAGCATCAAGTTCTTCTTAACTAAGGAGAGAAGGGAGTGGTCTCTAAGTTATGCTCATCCATGCGTATAATACAGAAGTTTACAGAAAGTTAACGCTCTCATCAAATGACAAGCTACATTATCATAGTCTGGCTCCTGGAATGTAACAGTAGTGACCTTCACTATCCATGCAGAGAACATTAAAACCCTTTTTTTTTATACAATCAGAAGTTTCGAAAGGGTCCAAAGTAACTATAGAAGACAAGTTTTTGTATTATGTAAAATCATATGTTTTCATTTTTAACATATGAAGAGGGTAATGTAACGACTTATCAATATACAAGACAAGACAAGTTACCACATAGGGATGAAATATCCATTGCAATCATGAGCAGGAATGTATCAATTAGGAAGCTACTCATGACGACATAGAGGAAGAAAATAGAAGAGAAGTTGCCATATACATTAGGGTTAACAAACCGAATCAACCTAGGAAGGAAACACAGATTGAATCCCAAATCGTGCTAAAAAATTCAGACGGAATCCGAATTCTAGAGCAGCAACAGAGATGAATCTGCACGAGCAACTAATAAAAGAATTCTTTGCCGGAATCAACGACCCGGAAGCTAGGGCGTAACTCAACGGAAATTCAAAAGGCACTCAGAAGAGAGAAAATATGCGAAAGAAAATGTGGGAAGAACGGAAATGAAGTGGGTGGACTGTGAAAGTCGGCGATATTTATATATGGAGGTAAATCAATAGATATACGGCCTAGATTCATTTTCAGCTATTAATCATGTCGTTGTATTTTTTAACAGACTTTTTTTTGAACGGTTTACCTGGTCATTTCTTATCTTTTACTAATAACGGTTATCTAATACCTAACTTCTCATTATACCTAGGTACAGTAATAAGTAATTACAAAAGAACTCTTCTGTCTTGCTTCAAGATCAATGGATCCCTAGCAAACCATCCTGAAATGTTGGGTAAGAAAATGTAGGCAGATGAATTTACTTTCTATACTTAGAGTGCCATGAACAGAAAAACAAAACATATATCATTTTCTACTTCAAAACAGTACAGTTGGAACTTGGAAAGTCAGGAAAGAAAGCAGATATAATATAAGCATTTCTTCAATTGTCTTATCATAAGCCCCCCCACCCCCCTCCAAGTAAAACCAAGTGAAATGGTAAAAGATTCCTATTTATCACAATCTGCAACATATAGTACTCAGAACTCTGGGAAAATAGTAGTAGATTACTAGATTATTATCATCTCATCTTCATACACAGAAAGTACTTAAGAGTCACATGTATTCTCATAATCTCATCAAATCCATAAGGAATACAAGAGGCAAACATTTGTCTCAGACATTAATCCACCCACAAAAATGATCTTAACTTGTATTCCTCACCTACTGTATAAAACCATCGGAACAACTCCTTCAGTAGAAACAAGCCCATGAGAAGGTCGAAAACACAAAATTCCACAATATGAAGCAGGCACTCTCATACTTCCTCCAGTATTAGTACCTGCGTTAGACAGAAACCTTAAACGATCTAGCTGACTAAAACTTCAAAAAAACATTTCACCATTGCCATTTGCAATTCAGTTGCCAAATTCAGTTGCATCCAGCAAAGAAAAGCTCAAAACCAACAAATAGCTAGGAAGGAAAATACAAGGGAAAAAGAAGCAGGGTGTTACCAAGGCAAATGAAAGGAAATTCCTTGAAAACATTTT
The DNA here is from genome assembly GCA_963678965.1 of Cruciata laevipes. Classification (NCBI taxonomy): domain Eukaryota; kingdom Viridiplantae; phylum Streptophyta; class Magnoliopsida; order Gentianales; family Rubiaceae; genus Cruciata; species Cruciata laevipes. The sequence continues at coordinate 18,895,553 of OY787634.1, read as the reverse complement.
GCACAGAGATCAAGTTCAGAAAGTCAAGATTAAGAACAGTGTGGAACAAGAGAACAGAGAAATAGTAAAGGGGTTTTATTTATCAAAGAGTTTTGTCCACTAACATCTACTGTCCTTCCTATGATGATTAATGCTTGAATACAGATTCCACAAGTCACAATATTAAAAAAATAAATAAATACTCCAATGTCTTCATTTGATGCACACTTTTCCTATAGACATATCTCAGTTAAGGATGCAAACTTCGTCTTTGACCAATTATGCATTCTTTCTCCTACTAATCCTCAACCCATTTACATTACCTTTTATTTTCTCTCCCGGATACTTATCCACTGTCATCTTAAACTAGTAGATAACCAAACATTGATAAACAAGTAAATAGAACATATTAATTACCAAATATACACATCATTTTAGCCATATGGAGTAGATTTTCACATATATGGCATAATTATTGCTAGCTCATAAAAGAAATACGCACAAGGGGAAGATGCACAATAAATCTCATGCAAGAACATACTCACCATATACATAGATACAAAAATAAGCACAAAAAGGAAATGCATTTTAAACATAAGAAGCAGAACATGACAACAAAACTTCAACCCAAATAGATGATACCGAAAACCATTAGTACCCAGAAAAGAAAAGCATCAGAATCCAACCAATCTTTTGGAAACAATAAAAGGGCAAACGAAGCAGGGTCTTACCAAATCAAATGAAAGGAAATTCCATGAAAGCGTTCTGCGCAGAGCTTAACTTCTGGAAGTTAAGATTAAGAATAATGTGGAAACAAGACTCGAGAGAGAAGAGAAGTAGAAAAGGGGTTTTATTTATCAAACAGTTTTGCGTACATTTGGGAATTTCCTAATCTAACAACCAAATTCCCTAAACTAAGATTGCTGTCCATGACTCCAAGGCGATCCTGGTCTCCTCAATCTGAATGTTGTCCTTTTCCCGTTGAATCATTTTTTGCAGCTCAGATTGAATCTTTTTCATTTCCTCAGCCAACTCTTTCTTCCGGAGAGAAAGTGCTTGTTGCTTCTGAACTGCAAGACTCCTCCGGAGTGCAGCGGCGGCCCTCTTTTGGTGAGCCTTTTCGTCGGCAGGAGCTTTCTTCATATCGCAGATCGGAAATGGAAATCGCAGATCGGATATGAACTTGGAGAATGAGAGATGAAAGGGAAACTTGGAGAGAAATTAGAGAATGGGAGAATGAGGGAAATTAGGGTTTATGAATTTGGGGGAATGAAATTAGAGAAGAAGAGAATGAATAGGTGGCGACAACGACGTAGGTAGAACCCTTTCTCAGTAATTGTGTATTTATAGACCAATGCCAGTTGTCTCTGGTGGGCCCTCTGATTGTAACGATTTTTTAGTACCGTTAAGACAAAACGCGTATATGTTTGTCGTTTTATTAATTTTTTATTTGTTCCGAGACATGGTCAACTCAGGAAAAATTAAAGCCCATCAGGCCCAGCAGAATTGGTTAACTGCTGAGTCACCGACTCAACGGACACATCCAGTTAGGGTTTTCCTATAAATAGTATCGGCGGCCTTAATTTTCCCCCAATTCATCATCGGTCCTCCGATCATACCAGTTTTCTAATTCTCTCATTTCTCTCTCTTCCCTACGATCCCGAAACATCATCCTCTCATTTCTCTCTGTTTTCTTCTTCGCAATTCGAAACCCTACCTTAATTCTCGATCCCTGTTCTTGCTGCCTTAATTTTCCCCCATTTCAAAATCCTAGCTTTCTATTTCTCTGAAAACCCTGATCTTTGAGTTTCAATTGAATTATGACTTCCAGACGGGTTGGACGGCGATTCCGCCCCCGCGAAGAGTTCTTGGTATCCATTCTCGATTTGAAGAGGAAAGGGAAGAAATTTGATCTCTCCGCCACCACGGAAGTCCCCGGAGCCCTAGCTGAGATGGGTATGTATGGTCCGGGGAAGGAGCCGTGGAGGATTTTCTCCGGTGACCATGAGATATTGGAGCTCCATGAAACCTGCGATCTCCAGAAAAAGGTCAGGGAAAAGTATGTGGTCACGAAACTGAAGCGGATCGGGAAGAAGAATTTCTCGAGAAGGGCCGGTGACGGACTTTGGCTGGACAAAAGTAAGAAGAAGCCGGTTTATGTCGGTGGGCAGGAGGTGGGGCACTGGAGGACGCTGACCTATGAGTATTCCGGCGGCGATGGTGCGGAGGAAGGCAAGAGCCACTACTACATGAACGAGCTACACTTATCCAAACCCTCAGACTATGTTGTTTGTAGGGTGATGAAAAACCTGAGTAAAGGTTGTCGGGTCAAACGCGGTAGCAAGCGCCCCCGCCAAGGTGGTGATGTCCGCCGGGCTGCCAAGAGAAGCCGCCGTGAGGAGACCCCGGAGTCGAGTTCAGAAGTTGCATACGATGAGGATGATGAGGAGGAATCATCCACCTCTGGACAGATGGATAATGATGAGTTTGAGGTAAAAGAGGAGGTCGAAGATCTCACTTCTGAACCGATCGATGTTGATGAGTTTTCGGGTCTGGTAGATGTAAAAGAAGAAGAGAGCATCCTTGTTTATGATCCTGCTGAACACATCATGAGCATCCCTGTTCTTGAACAAGAGCAATTGGACAGTTTTTATTCGGCTTCTGTTTATGTTCCTGACATGCTTGGAGTTGAACAATGTCAAGAAGAGCAAGTTCCAAGCGAGTGGTTCCGAGTTGAACAAAGTTGGGTTCCGAGTTGTTCTTCGACTTTTCTAGATCAAAGTGCCTCAGGGGATCAATGGTTAGAGGAACTTCTGTCAATGGGGCAACACATTTTCTGAGCATATCATCACCATTTTTGTAGGCTTGCACCCCTGTAATTACTTAGTACATGTTAAGTTGTAGTTTATACTTTGTATGAATTCAACCATTGGTTGCCCAGAAAGAACTTTTCTTTTCTTCACTTGAATTCTTCTTCTTGTCATTTCTTCACTTGATTTCTTCTGCCGTTTCCTACCATTCTCAATGGAGTTCAGTCACTTTAGGCAATCAAAACAAAGAAGATAATTCTACTGATCGAATCTTGCTTTTCTTCTGTTACTATTTTTTTAATGCTGATGGTACAGAGAGTTTAAGGAGAAAATGCTCCTAAATGCACAAAAATCAGAATCCAAGGAAAGTAAACTAGCTCAGCCAACTTTTACAACATTCAACATCAATCGATGAACCAACCTTTACCGCATTAGCATTAGCATGATCATCCCAGATTCCATGACCCTCCGAGAGGAAACATATGAATGAATGCATAACAAACAACTCAGCATCAAATGTGCTACCTCTTTATGGATTCTATAGCATATAGTATATCTCGGACAGTATGTTCATAAATCATACATGTTTCTAGTTCATGAACATCAACAGTAAACGTTTTATACAATCCATTGGCACAGCTGCCGTGATTAGGTGGTGGATGTGATAATAATTAGTTGCATATAGTTCACAGCAGATGTTGGCTAAGATCTACCATAATCCAAGTGTTAGAAATATAGGGAAACAGGACTTCTTCTTGTTCAAAATAACATAACTGTCAAATTCAAAGAAAGCCAAAGATACCCAGGGTGAATTAAAGAAAGCACAGCACACATCTGCTCATACTAATTATAATATGCATTACTCCAAAATTAGCCTATTATAAATACAACTTAGCCTTCAAAATCATCACTGTCACAAATTGAAAAAACGAAATGGAACTACAGGTTATTCAGCACAGATGAAAAAACGGTCAAAAAGTAGCTAACTTGACAGCAAATTTGATCTGACTCAGAAGAATATGAAGGTAAAAAACTCCTTGTGCTGCAAATTTCAAATAATTAGGCAAATCTTAGCTGTTCATCTACCAATTCAGTGTCTACACCATCCATAACAGAAAAACGCGGACTACTCATAACAAACAAAACGGGCATTACCAGCAAAGCAAAAGTGCAAATTTGATCAAACTCGGAGACATGATAAAAACTCTTTCTGCTAAAATTCAAATAATTAGGAAAATTTTAAAGTCTACACCATCAATCCATTACAGAAAAATGCATATTACAATTACCTTAATATGTATAGAGCTCCTACTGTATATCTTTTTATAGAACAAACACGGATGCGTACCCATAAGAAGAGCATATTCATCTCTATCAAACATTTCAACAAGAGTGGCAAAAAATGGAGCTACATGCAACAGTGCAAAGATCTCATCTTGGACCAAGTGTCCTTAATCCCAAAAGTAGATATAAGAAATGATTCAATCACAATCTGTCAAACAAATTTACCAGTACTAGATGCTGCTAAATTGATCTACAAACCCCTTTTCAGATGACACAAAATCAAGGCAATTCAAACATCATATTAGGACCAACCCAAATACGATCTCGGCAGAACATTTCGATTCTCACAGCTTAACTAAAACACTCGGTTTGACAGAATCTTTAAACAATATTTTATACATCTAAAAAGTAACAGGAAAAAGGGAAGAAAAGAGAATGTTCAAAACAAAGTAAATAAATCCTGAAAACCAACATCTCAAAAGCAAGAATTGCCAGAATGAGACAGCAAAAAATGGTAAAGTGCAGAAGGGATCGAGTAAATGCTGACATTGCCCCAATCACTGCAACTTGTATTGTTGGAATTTAGGTAAGACCACTTTGGCTACTGCAGTTTTCACTAATCCTTATGTTTCATTTCATTTCCATACTCTTTCACGGGCAGATAATAGTAAACAGAAGGAAAATATTACTAGTCGCTGGCAAAATGTTGTTCCTCCTGGCCTAATGATCAACCAGGAACTACATTGTCGGCATTTGTAACCCAAGAGATATAGATTGAAGTTCAGTGGGTGGTTACTTCACATACCAACTCTTTTGAGAAAGTTTAAAGAGAAAATTTTGCATTTTAGAAATCTCATGTAGAGAACAGCCTGCAGACTACTAGGATTATGCAAATCTACAATGCTTAAGAAAAAGCAACTGCTAAAAAAACCGTCCTGAAATCCGCCTCACCTACATGATATAACAATCACCAAATACTGAGACATGAAGCTTCTCCTTCAGCTCGAAAAGCATACGATTGTGTTAACACCAACTAGCCAGAAGAACCAAGCAGATAGAACTAGCTTTCTGGTTGTCACTGGAAACTGGCCCAGCCATGAGTAGAAAAGAAAAGGCTTTAACACCACCAGCATTTCTCTCCAAAATCATAGATAGTCATCCGAAACTAAAAAGTATTGTAAGTAGTTTAACCCACCCAAAGAAACAGATCAAGAGAGTACATCTTGCTAATAATGGTAGCACTGAGGGTAAAAGATCATGGAGGCTGCAGGAACACTTAATCATGTTAACCTTCTCAACTTAGGATGTTAAGATTACATACACAAGTGCGGTAGAGGGGGTTCAACTCCAATTACACCTGATTGCTAAGAAATTTATTAAGGTTAGCACGAACCTTTTATAAGTGTTCAGACTTCAGAACTAGTACCCATTTCAAGCAAATGTCCTGGTAGAGTAAAATAACTTCTACTGTACTTCCTATCATGATTAATGCTTGAATACAGATTCCACAAGTCACAATATTAAAAAAATAAATAAATACTCCAATGTCTTCATTTGATGCACACTTTTCCTATAGGCATATCTCAGTTAAGGATGCAAACTTCTTCTTTGACCAATTATGCATTCTTTCTCCTACTAATCTTCAACCCATTTACATTACCTTTTATTTTCTCTCCCGGATACTTATCCACTGTCATCTTAAACTAGTAGATAACCAAACATTGATAAACAAGTAAATAGAACATATTAATTACCAAATATACACATCATATTAGCCATATGGAGTAGATTTTCACATATATGACATAATTATTGCTAGCTCATAAAAGAAATACGCACAAGGGGAAGATGCACAATAAATTTCATGCAAGAACATACTCACCATATACATAGATACAAAAATAAGCACAAAAAGGAAATGCATTTTAAACATAAGAAGCAGAACAGGACAACAAAACTTCAACCCAAATAGATAATACCGAAAACCAATCTTTTGGAAACAATAAAAGGGCAAAAGAAGCAGGGTCTTACCAAGACAAATGGAAGGAAATTCCTTGAAAGCGTTCTGCACAGAGCTCAAATTCTGAAAGTTAAGATTAAGAATAACGTGGAAACAAGACTCGAGAGAGAAGAGAAGTAGAAAAGGGGTTTTATTTATCAAACAGTTTTGCGTACATTTGGGAATTTCCTAATCTAACAACCTAATTCCCTAAACTAAGATTGCTGTCCATGACTCCAAGGCGATCCTGGTCTCCTCAATCTGAATGTTGTCCTTTTCCCGTTGAATCATTTTTTGCAGGTCAGATTGAATCTTTTTCATTTCCTCAGCCAACTCTTTCTTCCGGAGAGAAAGTGCTTGTTGCTTCTGAACTGCAAGACTCCTCCGGAGTGCAGCGGCGGCCCTCTTTTGGTGAGCCTTTTCGTCGGCCGGAGCTCTCTTCATATCGCAGATCGGAAATGGAAATCGCAGATCGGATATGAACTTGGAGGATGAGAGATGAAGGGGAAACTTGGAGAAATCTCCGATCCGAAAGGGAAATCGCCTCAGCAACCGATAAAGGGAAACTTGGGAGAAATTAGAGAATGGGAGAATGAAATTAGAGAAGGAGAGAAGCTGCTCTGGGAAAATATGAATGGGTGGCGATAACCGTAGGTAGAACCCTAACTCAGTAATTGGGTATTTATAGACCAGTGCCAGGTGTCTCTGGTGGGCCCTGATTGTAACGATTTTTTATTACCGTTAGGACAAAACGCGTTTATGTTTGTCGTTTTATTAATTTTTTATTTGTGCAGTAGGTGGTTGCGAGACATTGTTTCAACTCTGGAAAATTAAAGCCCATCAGGCCCACATCCAGTTAGGATTTGCCTATAAATAGTATCGGAGCCTTAATTTTCCCCCAATTCATCATTCCTTCGATCATACCAGTTTTCTATTTCTCTAATTTCTCTCTCTTCCCTGAGATCCCGAAACACCATCCTCTCATTTCTCTCTGTTTTCTTCTTCGCAATTCGAAACCCTAGCTTAATTCTCGATCCCTGATCTTTGCGGCCTTAATTTTCCCCCATTTCAAAACCCTAGCTTTCTACTTCTCTCATTCTCTCTTCCCATCCCAACTTCTCTGAAAATTTTGAGTTTCAATTGAATTATGACTTCCAGACGGGTTGGACGGCGATTCCGCCCCCGCGAAGAGTTCTTGGTATCCATTCTCGATTTGAAGAGGAAAGGGAAGAAATTTGATCTCTCTGCCACCACGGAAGTCCCCGGAGCCCTAACTGAGATGGGTATGTATGGTCCGGGGAAGGAGCCGTGGAGGATTTTCTCCGGTGACCATGAGATATTGGAGCTCCACGAAACCTGCGATCTCCAGAAAAAGGTCAGGGAAAAATATGTGGTCACGAAACTGAAGCGGATCGGCAAGAAGAATTTCTCGAGAACGGCCGGTGATGGACTTTGGCTGGACAAAAGTAAGAAGAAGCCGGTTTATGTCGGTGGGCAGGAGGTGGGGCACTGGAGGACGCTGACCTATGAGTATTCCGGCAGCGATGGTGCGGAGGAGGGCAAGAGCCACTACTACATGAACGAGCTACACTTATCCAAACCCTCAGACTATGTTGTTTGTAGGGTGATGAAAAACCTGAGTAAAGGTTGTCGAGTCAAACGCGGTAGCAAGCGCCCCCGCCAAGGTGGTGATGTCCTCCGGGCTGCCAAGCGAAGCCGCCGTGAGGAGACCCCGGAGTCGAGTTCAGAAGTTGCATACGATGAGGATGATGAGGAGGAATCATCCACCTCTGGACAGATGGATGATAATGAGTTTGAGGTAAAAGAGGAGGTCGAAGAGCTCACTTCTGAACCGATCGATGTTGATGAGTTTTCGGGTCTGGTAGATGTAAAAGAAGAAGAGAGCATCCTTGTTTATGATCCTGCTGAACACATCATGAGCATCCCTGTTCTTGAACAAGAGGAATTGGACAGTTTTTATTCGGCTTCTGTTTATGTTCCTGACATGCTTGGAGTTGAACAATGTCAAGAAGAGCAAGTTCCAAGCGAGTGGTTCCGAGTTGAACAAAGTTGGGTTCCGAGTTGTTCTTCGACTTTTCTAGATCAAAGTGCCTCAGGGGATCAATGGTTAGAGGAACTTCTGTCAATGGGGCAACACATTTTCTGAGCTTTTGTAGTCTTGCACCCTTGTAATTACTTAGGAGTACATGTTAAGTTGTAGTTTATACTTTGTATGAATTCAACCATTGGTTGCCCAGAAAGAAAAGAAAAGGTTCATCTCTTCACCTGAATTCTTCTTCTTGTCATTTCTTCTGCCATTTCATACCATTCTCAATGGAGTTCAATCACTTTAGGAAATCAAAACAAAGAAGATAAGTCTACTGATCGAATCTTGTTTTTCTTCTGTTACTTCAGAACTTTGAAAACGAAATCCTGGATTATAAAAATTGGGTTTTGATTGTTAGTCCAGAATGAAGAGTAAAGATTGGGTGCTGGTTTTTAGAGAATATAAATTGAATCTTGCTGATTGTTTTTGTGTTTTTGTATGTTCAGAGACTCTTTAGTGTAGAGGAGCTTGCTGTTTACAATGGTAGTGATCCCCAGCTTCCCATACTTAATGCAATTCTTGGGTCAGTGTTTGATGTAACCACTTTTGCTGGAAGGTCTGTTTTTTGCTTCATCGTCTTTCTTTCGTATCCATATCACGATGAATGATTACATGGAACATTCTCCAATGTACATTAGAGCCTGTTAAAATATCAATGCAATCCATGTCTTGTTATAGAACATACTGCTGGGAAGATAATTGTGAACAATTTTGACTATTTTGCTTCAAATTAAGTCCCTTGCATGTTCTGGGATCAATTGTTGTAAAAGCAGTTCATTATCACCTTTGCCGTTGTCTTTTCGTTTGTAGACTTTACCCAAGTTTCTTTTAAACAATGATGCAGGGATGCTTCTCGGGCATTTGTTTCTGGACATTTTACAGGTACTTCATTTCAGTTTTGTAGCTAAAAGTGCTCTTTTAGATATGCGATTAATAGGCTATGTTTAGGGCATGTAGAGCATTTTTGTGATGGTTGTATGAAACTAGGCTTGACTCACTCGTTGGTCACTGAATCCCTTATTCAGTACATAGTAGTTTTGGTATTAAGAAACATTAATAACCTTGGCAGGAGAGTTGAAGTAGAACTGAGAAATATGAGCTTTAATTTGGGAAATTCTTGAAAGATCCCCAAAATGTATACATCCATGGCATCTGTATATTTGTTTTATGTTGCACTTGCAGGGGCTTGATTACTGGAGATTCTGTGATGTCAGAATGTTTTGATATCTCATTTTGAATTGGTGTTTGTTTGATGGTTGTTTTCCTTTATTGTTTGAAGAAGAAAATGCTCCTAAATGCAACACAATCAGAATCCAAGGAAAGTAAACTAGTTCAGCCAACTTTTACAACAATCAACATCGATAGAATCAGCAGCAACCAACATCAGTAGAAGAAACAGAAGAAGTTAATGGAATAGATTGTAGAGAACTGTTTTTGTAGATTGTAGAGCTCAGCAAATATTCAAACATCATCTGTAGCCTCAAATTGAGGATATTGATAAGAATACAATTTTACATGAATATCATCCATCCATAGGATAAACTAATTAACTTAGAAGCCAAAATCTCTTTGAAGCCTTCTGATTTGTGATGGTATTTTCAAGTAAGTGACCTTGTTTGCTTCAGGTTAGGATGCTGATTGCTGATGATCAGAGCATTCCTTTCAACCAACTCCAGGCTTCTCGGCCAAGAACAATCTTTCCAGGCTCAATAGTCTCGCAATCTGTCTCACCAATTATTACCTCAGGGATAGAGAGCTGAATCGAAAATGCCAAAGTATTTAAAACAAAACTCTGAGCTGATGAAACTTCCCTGAAAATAAAAATGCATAAGTTGACAGCTAAATAGTCAAACAAAAACATGAATGATTCGACAACAGACAGCATATCCCAAAGCACCATAACAATCAAAATATTGTATCCTCTATTCGCTTTCATAGTCCCGAGATCCATCTAGGACACCATTCAGGCTCCCAAGCACTGGCTCACCTCTCTAATTTGAAGCTGCATTTCAGATTCCAGCGTATGCAGGGATCCCCACACTCATTATTCTCAAAAGGAGCTCCTATTGTGTAGTGGATGGCAAGGATTATTGCAGTAGTAATGCCACAACCTATCGTCAAATTGCTTGATACGAACTTGTTTGTCTGGTTGAATGACTGCTATCGAAAAACTGAAGGAACAATATGAAAGTGGAGACTTTCTATAGTAATCAAAGTATTTAGCTTATGTTGGAACAAGGAAGAAATACATAAAGGAAAAACCTGTCCTGTCAAAAGGCAAGTCCATCAATAAGCCTGCAGTCTATATACCGGCTAGGCTCTCTGTGATCAACTACAGGCTACAGCATTGATGGCCAGCAATATTAACCAAGTTCTGTCTGATCATTTTGTTTAGCAGTAAATCTCGAGGGTGGAAACTTCTGAATACTTGTATCAACAAATACGAGAGCACACACTATTGTCTTCCTGATTGTACCATTTTCCTGCCTGATCTTCTACACACTAAAGTTTCAGACAGGCTCGGATTATGCAAGTACACTAAATCTTCAACTATATAAAAGACAGTTCATAAAGCTTTACAAATGACTAGCAATAACATTCACAAGATTTTATCTATTCAAAATATCAATTGAAAACAACAAATGGAGTTCTAATAGCCTTTTTTTAATAAAAATACAACTTACTCTGCTTTCATCATCTTTAGCCATGCAAAGACAAGTGTACAAACTTGCAGCTTTGTATCAGGAAACCTTGCATGCACCTCAAAAAATGTTTGTTTTGTGCACCAGCAAATCCTGTCCATGCTAAATAGCATCTTTGCAGCCTGAATTCAGGATTCAAGTCAACGAAAGTGAGTTTGTCAGAAGAAATTTAGTGCAGCAAGAACACAATTTGTGTCAAAAAGCATATCTCCCTGATAGAAGACTTGCATATCATTGGGGACTAATACACAAAATGAATAGTTAAAACACTTCACTATCCCACACATAGTTGAGAATATATAGATTATTGAGTACTAATCACTATGGCGACAGTCACTTTATTGAATAATAGGTAGATTCTGGTATAAATATTTATTAAATATAAAACGTGTTATTATCAATCCAAAATATATTCAAAATTGAGTTTTCGAATATTCGAGTGTTAAAATAAAGTATATTTCAATTAAGTTGAAAAGGAAAAAGGGGGTGGTGGGGGTGTTTTTTATTTATTTATTATTGTGTGAGTGTTTTATTAGGTATCCCAATTAAGACCCAGTCAAGCATAGGTCATCCCAGTCCGGTCCCGTCCAGCATAGGTATGCTCTTGCCACGCACAGGCCCATGAACCCAACACCTTAAGCCTCCACTCGTTGTCTTTTTTACGAGCTTCCTCGGCTAAACTTAGAAGTAAGCCTGGGGCTTGTATGGAAGCCAAGGGGGTTGAATTCCATCGATGTGGGATTCCAGCAATTTCAAGAACAGGGACCCCACCAACTGCTAGGCCGAAAAATCAGGCTTTCCTATATTAATTAAAACTAAACAGGCTTTTCAGCAACTCCTAGCCCAGATTAATTCAGCTATACTATGTATTTTAACTATTATTTAGTTATACTTAAAAATAAAATTATGTTGAAAAATAAAAAATATCGTTTAATTATAGAAACAATAGAATAATTTTGGTTAAAAAAACAGAAAAAAATAATCATTTTAAGGCGTATTTACACTATTTCAAGGCGTGTTTACACTATTCCAGGGTGTGTATAAGTAAAATACAGAGCGTGTTATAGCAACTCAGTAACTTAAACCACAATATTACCATCCAATTATCTTATCTTGCTATTATTATAAACATGTATTCATGATATTTTCATAATATAACAATAGTTAGTTAAATCTAAATAAAATTGTACTTCTGAATTCTCATATGAAATTTAATTAAGTACTTTTAATAATGCTCCTGTGATAATTAAAGTACTCATAAAAACATGTATTGTGATAATTGTAGAGCACGGGTGGTCTGAAAAGAACAAAAAATCATGTTGAAATCAAACAACAAAAGTGTTTGATTGGATTATTGGAACTTACTTGGGAGTTGGGAGCATCTTCTTGTGTGATAACACTGATCTCATTATCTACATACCCTCATTTACCTCATTAGAAGGCAACTGCGAGTTTGTGACCCCTGAAGAGGAAAACATATGAAGTTATGAAATATCATTAGAAGACGACCCAAAAAACACGAACGCGAATTTATTATTCTACACGAATATTCCCACTTATGGTATATCGGTTTTTATAACATGATTTGAAATGATAGGCTTGAAAAAGGGAGCAAACTATGGCTTAGCAAGTTGAAATCAAACAAAAGAAGCGTGTGAGATTGGAACTTACTCTGGAAACATATGAAGTTATAACACTTGGCATCAATTTGGGATTCAAAGCAATGAAAGTGAGTTTGAACTTTGAAGTGTAGCAAGAACACAAAGTTTAGGGTGCTAAAAAAGCCAATAAATATCCATTTCTCTGGCTGCCACATCTAAACAGCTTGTTTCTAAAAGACACAAGCATACAAACTGCTTTCAATATCGATGAACAAATTTCACCACCTGCTAATAGACTTCTATATTGGGACGAGTATAATTATTTTGATTACTCATTATCATGTTTTGGGCTATCCAATTTAACTGATCCTTCTAACTGAATACAGCAAACTACCACGTTTTTGAGCCAACTATAAGCACTCTAGGCAATCTGTTTCTGTTCACCAAAGGATCAACAGTTTAACGCTGAAGCCACAGCCCACAGTTCTACTGTAAAACACGAGAGCAAGCAAAACACCAGGGACTAAATTTAACCAATCATAAAACATCTGGGAACAAAATGACGGGGCCCTAGAAATAGGAGCCTAAAGATGTAAAATTTCAGGCACTGAAAAAATAGACAGGCCAAAAACCGACATTTGGTGTACACTAAGTCTTCAGCTAGACAGACGAAAGTTCATAAAACTTTACATATGAATAGCAATAACAGCCAAAACAACAGGGTTTTATTTATCTAATCAAAATATCATTCTGAATTAACAGATGGAGTTCTTATAGATTTTTTAAAAAAAAATAAAAAAGACTCAGTGTGCAACTTACTCTGCTTTCATCATCTTTAGCCATGCAAAGACAAGTGTACAAACTGCTGCTTTGTATTAGCCTTAGCCAATACAACGTTAGTTTTGTGCACCAGCAAATTCTGTGCATGCTCAATAGCATCTTTGCATCCCTGGATTCGGAATTCAAATAAAAAAAAAGTGAGTTCTTCAGAAGAAATTTAGTGCAGCAAGATAGGGATAGTGCTAAATGAGCCCTGATTATCCACTAAAACAACTTGTGTCAAAAAAAATGTCTCCCTGATATAAGACTTGCATATCATAAAAGAAGAATCGGGGACTAGTACACAAACTGCATAATTAGAAACACTTTCACTATCCCACGGATAATAGACTTACAAACTCCATTTCCAAACCATAAAATCTTCTAGTTCAGAGCTGAGATGACAACAGACACTATCTAATGTACTGAAATTATGTGTAGTTCTCCTATTAATGGATACTGTTTGACATATAATAAAAGAATTCCATGGTACATGACCAGCATCTACTGGGAAGCATAAAACCTGGCATCCAAAATTATCAGTCACTTGCAGTTGCATCCCAACAAATTTTTTTAAAAAAAATCCCATTTTACACAGTCCACTCTTCTGCTTGGTTATATTACTTTCCATCCCATGCTCTAGAAAAACGATGTCCACAGAAAAATTGGACAATAAATTAGACATGTTCATTGCAGAGGCATAACTTACCATACTGAATTCACACAGCTCACATACAGAAGGTGATACAAATTATAAATACATAACTTACCACCATTCCCTTGATCTAGGACAGAGGGATTTATTCATTTCATAATACACTTGGACATAGTATACTCTAATTCAACATCGTGTTTACATTACTCAACCAAAATTCAAACACTCTTGACAGTTGACACACGATGTTATCTCAAATGTACAAGGAAGAACTAGATAAGTTACTGCTGCTACAGACAAAGAATATGCTTTTAGAAAATGTAAAAGTACCTTCAACGGGGGAATTGGGATTTTTAGTTCCACGCCCATTTCGAGAAGGGAGTCTGTCCTTGGAAATTTCTGATCGCTCAATTCACCAGGCATACTGCCCAACTCTTTTTATGCACTGCATTCACATCACGTTCTTTCGTAATGTCTTCCTTCAAGGAGAGAACTTTGGCCACAAGGTCCTCAAGTTTCTTATTCTTCCAGTCTGTAACTGGTTTATTTCTCTATCCTTCTTTGCTAGCTTTTCAGTCATTTCAGCAAGTGATTTCTCCCTTTCCTCTTCCATTTTCTTCAGTTCTTCATCTTTCTTTACTAGCAGCTCAGCCATTTCACCTTGTAAATCTTTGCAAGTTCCTCAAGCATTTTAGTTACATTCGCTTTGCTCTCCAATTTCACTATATTCCCATGTATCTGGTGAACTCGCTGCATTGCGCATCTCTTCGCAAACCATGTTTAGCTGGTTCAACTGTAGCACGGACTCTTTCAATTGACTCTCGCAGTCCAGCAGCTCATCTCCAGTTTCACTATCTTCAGTTCTTCAGCAACATGTTCATACCGTGTATCTGGTGAACTCACTGCATTGCGCAACTCTTCGCAAACCATGTTTAGCTGGTCCAACTGTAGGACAGACTCTTTCAATTGACTCTTGCAGTCCAGCAGCTCCTCTGATACTATATCAGTAGTTTTTTTGGATGAACAAAGCTTGATTCTTGTCTAGAGTTGTGTGGTAACTGAGGAAAAGTGGAAAGAAGCCACTTTACCACAGAAATAATATCGAAAGGTAAACATCAAATGTGAAACAAGCAACTTCCTCATGCTCTTCAGAGTACAGACAACTTTCTTGAATCAATCTACCAGTAATCTTTGCATGAACATGAGCCACCTTTTAAATGATGAAACCTGTATGTATCCCTTACGATGATGGTACGGTTAGCAACCTTGGATACATATTAAATCCAGTTATGGCAGTCATTACAGACATGAAGATTCTTTATCACGCGCAAGGGAATTGGATCAGGCAAACTCATCAGTCCAAATGCAATAGCCAACTTCTCGCTATGGATGAGGGAATTCGGCTCCATATCATTCCAAATGCTATGACTGTCTTGCACATAACCAGCTGCAAAGACACGGACATTCAGGTTCTCAAGAAAATCATATTATCTGATTTGCAAATGGATGAACTTGATCACCAGCAAATAACGCATGGAACTTTTTTTGATCTCAATCCAGCTACGACCAGGCTCTTTCTTTGCACCTCTATCTTTCATCAGTACAACGTCTCAGAATTTTCAGAGCAGTATCCAAGTTTCCGTGTTTAGTATACATGAAAAAAAAAAGGACACTGCAGATGTAAGCATTAAGATGGAAGCCAGTTTTCATGAGCTGTGTTTCCAAGAAGAACACAGGTTCTCAAGATACTTGTATAAGTATACTCATTAGGTTGCAGCCTTTCAATCTGCATCTGTTGAAAAAGCTGCAAGGACTCATCAAGATCCTCTCACCCCATAAGCCACGAGCACCAAATTTCCAAAGAACCAAATTGTCCTTCTGAGCGGTGACAAAGATTTCCCAGCTGCTTGAAGCTTCTCTAACGCAGCCCCGGTTATAAGAATCCTTCAGAAAATCAAACTCCTTCTTGAAATCATTCATCTCTATTAGCAGTTTACTTTCGCAAAATATCATCAACCTTTCAGCTTCATTATACTATATTCCTCAAAAGAATAACGCACTGCAGAGATTATCTGAGAAATAGATGACTGCTCATTGATACCCTTCAACACACTCATCTTCTTTCTACACAGCAGCTAAAAACAACTAAAGAAACAAAATCATTAGTTCAAAAACCGAAAGGAGGCTTTAGGAGAAAACATATTATTCCCAACAATTTTGAAAGCAACAAGCCAAATGAATCATCCTCCCATGAAAACCAAAGGGTAAAAGATCAGAAGAAGAAGTCTCCCAGCAGTTCTGAAGTAAACATACCAAAAGCGTCATTTTAATATTTACTCCATTATATTTGTAGAAACAATCCCATGAGAAGGTCGAATACCCAAATTTTCACAATATGAAGCAGGCACTCTCACACTTTCTCCAGTATTAGTACCTGCATTAGACGGAAACCTTAAGTGATCTAGCTGACTATTTGGTGGAAAGTAGAATGGCAGTGAGAAATTTACCCTAAGTTCATTTGTAACGACAAGCTATACAATTAACTAGTGTAACATACTATTAAATAGAAAACATTTCTGAACATAAAAGAAGAAAACATATTTGTGCTTCCTCCTCTAAACCAGAAAAGGATTGCTAATCTTTGTGTCCTTTAAAAACAGCCTAAAGTTGAGTGAGCTTTGCATATGCTAGTGGAAAATTATCTGAACTGCAAGTTCCATAGGACGCTATTATATAGAGGTAGCAAGGCAGCAGGGTACAGGTTGCAAAAACAAGGGTATTTATCCACCCTGACCAGGAACTAAAAGCAAAATGATAGGTATTGGAACAAATCAAGTAAAACAATAAGAGGCTGGCTGAAGTTCATGTGGACAGTAGATTTGATGCCACAATCAAGCTTTTTTGTTCAGAGTTCAGACGAGTAGAAGGGATTATTACTATTAAGAATGTAAACAAGCAGAACAAAGATATACATACCTTACGGGCAGCTTGTTTTGTAAGATACAAGATTTAATCCAATAAAGTCAAATTGAATGAGGGAGAACCAGAATAACAGCAGATTGAAGCACAAAAAGGCGAATGCAACACGGGGAATTTAAAGGTTCATCCATGCAGACAATAATTTCACCTAGCTTTTTTGCATATTAAACATATAGCATCACATTACTACCAAGTAGCACATTCCTAAAGGTTCATTCGGTTCCTAAAATTCCAAATATATGCCAGATATATATAGATTGATTTCTATGACATTGCAGAACCCAATAAAAGAATTGACTTATGTGGTAAACCAACCCAAATCTTCATTGTCCTTAATGCCCTTCAATCTAGCAAAACAATAAATTTATTCAGTTTCACAAAAGTCATCAAGTCAATGCATTCATCATTTTAAAAAGTTAAAACACGTACATCATTTAGGCCGCGTTCTGGTAAATTTTCACAAATACGACAGAATTATAACAAGGTCGTAAGAGAAACTCTTTTGAAAGCACCTGAAATATCCACGAACTAGTTCTTTCAATGTTAAACCAACCGCAGATGGCTTGTCTTGTGCACTAAGTCCTGATGAGCCAGAACTTCATTACTAACAAATGCATCTCCAAAAATGTAAGGATAGATCAAAGATCGTCCACTTTTAGAAGCAGTACCATAACCAGAAATGATGACAAGAACCATGTTTATCTTCATGAGTAGATGCCATTCTCCTGACAAATATGGGCAACATGGATTAAAATTAAGTTGATGAAAGTAAAATGGCAGTGAGCACTTGCATAACTACAGAAACACAAGTACTAACAAGGGGAAGATGCACAATAAATTTCATGCAAGAACATACTCACCATATACATAGATACAAAAATAAACACAAAAAGGAAATGCATTTTAAACCTAAGAAGCAGAACAGGACAACAAAACTTCAATCCAAATACATATTACCGAAAATCATCAGTACCCAGCAAAGCATCCAACCAATGGTTTGGAAACAATAAAAGGGCAAAAGAAGCAGGGTCTTACCAAGACAAATGAAAGGAAATTCCTTGAAAGCATTCTGCACAGAGTTCAACTACTGGAAGTCAAGATTAACAATAATGTGAAAACAAGACTCAAGAGAGTAGAGGAGTAAAAAAAGGGGGTTTTATTTATCAAAGAGTTTAGTGTACATTTGGAATTTCCCAACCTAACAACCTAATTCCCTAAACTAGGATTGCTGTCCATAATAAAAGATCAAAATAAGTTGATCAATTCTAAGAATCAGTAACATTCTACTTCAACGCCTTGAAATAGCTCATCCATACTGAGGCCGTAGGAATCTGCCACTTCCCCGTAACATACCTGATCCGGCTCCCGGCTCACATCATCCACAACCACCACCGGCTTCTCAATCGAGCCAGTTCGTCGTCTTTTGTTCTGAAGCGGCGGCTTGGAAGAAGATTTTCTTTTGGTGACCTTCCCTCCGACGTTCGATTTGCTGTCGTCCCTCTTGATCCGACAAACCACCTGATTCTCCCAACCCGGGACTTTTCGTATCTCCGGGAAGGCCTCCGGGGAGATACCGTACTCATACATATTCCACTGTCCTTTGGTTTCTTCTCCGTTCAGAGACCGGAAAGAGAGAATCTTGTACGGACCGACGACGGTTTCATCGTCGGCGGAGGAGGTGACCTTCAAAACGGAACTGGTCCCATGCCAGGTCCCGTTGCCGGCGCGCCGGTTCTTCTGGATTTTGCTCGATTTGCTGGTGTTTCCGACATTGGAGTTCCGGGTGAAGAGGAAGAGGGAGGGAGTGGAGGTGGAATCGACGGCGTCTTGCCATGGATAGGGTTCGCGGGGGTTGCAGAATTTATCCCAGGGGTCTACATCCTCTCCGAAGACTGTGTCCTCTTGAATGGTGCCGGATTCGGGATAGGGTCGGCGGAGGATATGGTTTTTCAAGAAGTGGGTGATGAGTTCTTCCCCGGTGGGATCGAACACTCTCGACTGAAATGGGAGCGCAGGGATTCCCGAACCCATCTCCACGAAATGCTGCAAATTTAAGCTACTGTAGTGGGGAGTGCCGGAGTGGGGAGGAGAGATTGATCGATACGAAAGGAAATCGCCTCTGCAACCGACAATAGTAACAGAGAGAAACGGGAAACTTGGGAGAAATTAGAGAATGGAAATTAGGGTTTCGAATTTGGGGGAACGAAAGTAGACAAGGAGAGAAGGAGAGAATGAGGGAAGCTGTGGGAAAAATAACGGTATACCCTCAGATATATATAGAACCCTAATTGCTGTAATTGGGGCAATTCCAGCTGTACTCTTGCCAATTATAATTATGTTACCGTTGTACGAACGCGTAACAAGTTGTTGTTGGTGCAAGTGGTTGTGCTAACATTTTAACTATAGCTGGTCTCCAGTTCGAATCTCTTGTTTTACATTTATTGGTTTTTTATATCTTATTGTTGTTTCAACTCATGAATTATTTAACTCTATCTCAACTTTAAATACGTATTATTTTTAATTAGAAAATTCAAAAGTTTTAAAAGACAAGTCATTTTTCCAATTTAATGCTTTGTCCTTTAAATATATTAATATTTGTTATGTAAGTTAATTATTATACTTATGTTTAGATTCATGTTAAATATACAAAACCAACTTGAATCACATATTATACTCAGGTTCATGTTAAATATATAGAATTAAGTTGATGTATACGAAATGTAGTATTTAAATTAATGTTTGAAATTTATTAATTTCAATAAACATGCTTTTATTATTTTCAATCGTTGTCAACTAGTATTATACTGTATTAATTTCTTCTTACTTTCGTTTCAACTTTCAATAGTGTTTCGTCGTTTCCTTCCTTTTCTAGAGACCTTTCCAATTAAATACGCTTTCACTGAACCATATGATTTAAGGAATAGCGCATGTTGTTATTGATGATAGGAGGGTTCAAACTTAGTCATGTTCATATTCATATCACATTCTATTTCTTAAAGCACACAAAATCAAGAAACCAAGAAAATGACATATGGTAGAAAATGATGGTGTTGGGATGTTGTCGGTTTTCTCATTCTTACACAGCGGAGATCATTAGCCTTGTCATCGGGCATACTAATATTACCATCGGAGTATCCTATCTTATCTTCTTCTTCTTATTATTACTAGATAATGTCCGGGTTCATGCCCGATTCATATTAATTTTGTTAGCATTATATTTTTACATATTTTAAGGCTCAAAGTTTCAAAAAAAATTAATATATAAATAAGTATGACTATTAATCTTTAAATTAGTATTAATAATCATCAAATCGACACATGGAAGATTTATTATACTCCATAAATTTCATATCTTGATTAGTATATATTTCATTAATTCTATTTCTTATATGACTAGTTGGGCTCACCCGCACGTTGTGCGGTATATTTGATCACTTTTTAATAACTATCTAAATATTTTAATTTATATAATAAATTTAAATGATTGTAGTATTTGTACTAAGATAGTAATATGAAATATTAGGTGAATTCAAACCAAATTTTGAAAATATGATAATATATATGTATATTATGTATTTATATGTTTTACATTATTGAACGAAATGAAATTTAAAAAATTAACTAAAACTCTAATAAATGTAATAATGAACCATCTCCCAAGCCTAATAGACAAAATATTCCTATTCTTTTTTTAAAAAAAAAATTAAAACAACCCAAGGTGGGGGTGATTTATTTGGCTCCCCGGACCATAATATGCTCAAAATATATGCTCAAAAGAGTTGAATCCTTTTTCCGTCAACAAAATCTTCACAGTAGTATATATTTAGAAAAATATATGCTCATTTTGTTGACTCTTCCTTGCTTAATCTTCAATATTTAACCGTCAACAAAATCTTCACAGTAGTATATATTTAGGAAAAACTCCATCGCACAATATATTATACATAAGCTAGCATGAACATTGACGGATTTGAGCTGGTATATTTATAGTAGAGTCAATAAGAAAATTAGTTATTATGAAATCCAATATTGAGTTTCCCTTTTAACTTTCAGAGCACATCCACAAAGTTGTAGATTGTGTGATTGTGTTAGATTCCTCAAAACAATTAGGTAAATATATATCAATCTTAGATTCTTAGCAATGACTTTAAAAAAAATCAATATTTGCAGTTAGTTTGGTAAAATGAAAATATTCCATACTCGAAATAGTGTATATATCTAAATATATAATATATAAAATTCAATAAATAAAACAAATGTATTTACATACGTTAAATTTAGGTTAAACAAAATATTTCATAATATGCACAATATCAGTAATATTTACATTTCTAGCACAATCATCATCAAAACGAAAAATAGAGTTATATAAACATAACATAGTACCCATTCAAACATTTGAGGAATCTAAATGAAATTGCTAATTATTAAGAAAGCTTTCAAATCAAACACTATATCAAGAAAAATTCAAAAACAAAATTTAGTAGAAAGAATCCATACCAACATCAAACACAAGCACAAAAATATAAAAAATATAATGCCAACAAAGAATCGGTTTTCGCAAAACAATAATAATAATATACTCAAACATAACAAAACATGAAAATATTTAATTTCACCAAATTTAGAATACAAAATCTGTTTAATTGCTAATAATAAAGAAAGGAATCACAAAACAATTATGAACACCTTCATATTGCACAGAACAGAAAAATGAACTTTAATTACGGATGAAATTCTAAACAATTATGCTTCACAACATTGAATCCAACCCAACCCAAAACTTGTTACAAATGAAATTCTAAACAATGAACTCTAAGCATCACCTGAAGTAAAGGAGGTCACTTTTACTTCCTATTTGTGCAGATTGAACATCTTAGAAGCTTACAAATTGAACATCTTTTAGCATAAATTATGGAGTAGAATGTCAATACCCTTCTGATAAGCTCCTAGCACCAAGAAATTGTTTTGATAGACATAGACAAAGTGCTTATTAGACAATATAAAAAATTATAAAACAAAAAATTAAACACAAGCCATCCCTAAGCTCTTGAACCATAAAGACTAATAAGGAAAATAAATAATAGAAATTAGAAATCACGTGTATTGACATTAGAATTTTACTCCTACATATGACGGTAGTATTTAATAAGAACAATATATATCTAAATGTCATACCATCAACTCACCCGGAGAAAAAGAAGGCATCAAGAATAAGGAGCACCAAGAGTATCGAAATTATTTGTCCCGGGGATCATAGGATTTTTTACTTCATCTTCATCGCAAGGGGTATGTTTCATGTTCATTAATATAATCATCTACAATCAATATGCATATTAATTAAAGACAAATTCTTGGGTGAGGCAGCCTCACCCAAGAGGCTGGACCAAATAAACCCTCTTTTTAGTGAGATTTGATGAACTAGTAGCGAGGTTTTGATGATGTGACATGTTTGATGAACTAACATCGATGTTTGATGAGGTGGCGTCGAGTTTTGATGATGTGGTAGTGAGGTATGATAAAGTGGCAGCAATGAAATAAGGAAATTTAGCCTTGACTCATGGGTGAGGCTGTCTCACAGGAGAATTACTCTTAATTAAATATGGCATGCTAATTATTTACATGGCAGCTATACAAAATTATAAAATATGTGCTCAATATTACATATTAATTAAATATGGCATGCTAATTATTTACATGGCAGCTATACAAAATTATAAAAATTTTGCTCGCTCCTATACCAACTTACTAATTTTGAATAAACTTTTAATCATTTTAAAATATTTAGAAAATATTTTGTATCATAAATACCATAACAATATAAAATATACTAAATTTTGTACATAGATAATTAATACATATTTAGTCCAATTTATGCCGTGATTTTTAAAAATATATTCGTGTGTATTATATCCCAATTTGTTGCCCTAATTATATAAGTATATAATCCATATTTAATCCAACGTGATTTTTTATAATTACTACCATATTTAAGTTGACTGCAATACGAAACGACGTCGTTTATTCCACACACTTTTTGAAGTGAATAACTTTTCAAGTTCCCTTTAGGGATTAGGTGGTAAATTTGTTATTTTAAATAAACTAGCATTAAAAAACTTGTTTAGAAAAGTCAAACATATTAATAGTATAATTAAGGAAAAAGAAATATTGCATGAGAATCTTTTGCTCCAAGAACAAAAAAAAATATTCTAGAGACTCTTGGGAAAATAGTGTTTTTAGTTTTTTTTAAAAAGAATGAATAAATTCTATGAGAGCGGCACGTGGCGCTTCCATATGCTTTCAAAGTGTAGCACTTTTATATATAGTATAGATAAACTTGTACTCATGATATTTTCATAATATAACAATAGATAGTTAAATCTAAATAACATTTAACAATAATTTTCTGATAAAACACGGAACAAAATGATGGGACCCTAGACATAGGAGCCTAAAGATGTAAAATTCCAGGCACCGAAAAGTGAAAAAATAGACAGGCCAAAAACCGACAGTTGGTGTACACTAAGTCTTCAGCTAGACAGACGA
Source organism: Cruciata laevipes (assembly GCA_963678965.1). Taxonomy (NCBI): domain Eukaryota; kingdom Viridiplantae; phylum Streptophyta; class Magnoliopsida; order Gentianales; family Rubiaceae; genus Cruciata; species Cruciata laevipes. The sequence continues at coordinate 18,872,072 of OY787634.1, read as the reverse complement.
AAGTTCATAAATAACAGCCAAAACAACAGGGTTTTATTTATCTAATCAAAATATCATTCTGAACAGATGGAGTTCTTATAGATTTTTTTTAAAAAAATAAAAAAGACTCAGTGTGCAACTTTACTCTGCTTTCATCATCTTTAGCCATGCAAAGACAAGTGCACAAACTGCTGCTTTGTATTAGCCTTAGCCAATACAACGTTAGTTTTGTGCACCAGCAAATTCTGTGCATGCTCAATAGCATCTTTGCATCCCTCGATTCGGGATTCAAATAAAAAAAAGTGAGTTCTTCAGAAGAAATTTAGTGCAGCAAGATAGGGATAGTGCTAAATGAGCCCTGATTATCCACTAAAACAACTTGTGTCAAAAAAAATGTCTCCCTGATATAAGACTTGCATATCATAAAAGAAGAATCGGGGACTAGTACACAAATTGCATAATTAGAAACACTTTCACTATCCCACGGATAATAGACTTACAAACTCCATTTCCAAACCATAAAATCTTCTAGTTCAGAGCTGAGATGACAACAGACACTATCTAATGTACTGAAATTATGTGTAGTTCTCCCATTAATGGATACTGTTTGACATAAAATAAAAGAATTCCATGGTACATGACTAGCATCCACTGGGAAGCATACAACCTGGTATCCAAAATTATCAGTCACTTGCAGTTGCATCCCAACAATTTTTTTTTTTTAAAAAAAGAATTAATTACCCTAATGGTCCTATAAAAAGCCACTTTATTTTCATTTGGTCCCGAAGAAATATTTCGTTTATATTTGGTCCTGCAAAAATGTTACTCGTCTCTATTTAGTCCTGAACTCAAAATCCGTCAAATCGGAAATAGATAACGTTAAAGATTTCATCTTAAAGTCAACAATGACTTTGATTAAAGTCAACATTTCATCTTATTTTACACTTGGACATAGTATACTCTAATTCAACATCGTATTTACATTCCCACTGCATCATTTTAATATTTACTCCATAATATTTGTATTCCCACTGCATTCAATCTTCCATAAGCAAGGTTTGTTTTTGGAATTAGAATTCTATACTCCAACAAAAAGCGTTTGTAAACAAGAACCCTACAAAAAATTGCAAATCGATTCTGGGTATTTACATTTAAGAATTACAAACGTTTTCTATTGGAATACAACACAACTTTTTCCAAGAGGCTCCAAGGCATTATCATCACAGACCCATAAACCTTTTGAATAAACAAACAAACAAACTCAAACACCCACAATCAACAATATAAATTTAACAAATTTAAAACATAGCATGCAATGCAACCAAAAAATTGAAGTTAATAAAGCATAAAAGGGAACTCAATTGACATCAATTTTCAAAATGAAACTAACTTGAAATCAACGGCAAACAAACCAAAACCATATCTTTTTTTTCATCAAACGCTAAAACACAGCAAAACCAGAAGAATTATAGTTACAAAAATAAAATCCAGAGGATTTAAGAAACAATATACATCACCTCTGTCATGCAAATAACCTTAATAATTAATAAAGCTTCGCAGAATTAATTGAGGGAGTTTTGAACAACGTTCTTAGACAAGTTCTAATTAAAATTCTACCTCAAAAAAAAATTCAAATTCAAATTTTCTAGAAATGGATAAGTTTACTACATTATCATTTATGATGTTTTTCCCTCAATATTTATAAAATTTTATTTCATTATTTGTTGTTATTCTTTTTAATTATGTAGTCCCAAATGTCCACTAATAGTAACTCAATTTTATAATATAGAGCATTCCACTAATAGTAACTCGATTTTATCATTTTATTTTATACTAGTATTTCCAAGCCCCGCTACGCGGAGCTGTCGGAGTTTACAACGTGAAGAATTCGAACATAATGGCATCAGCTTAATTTGTTTAATGAAATGTACCATGAAAATAAAAATAGAAATGAAACAATCGTGTGATAAGATACTTGTATAACCTTGAGTTACAATTATACAAAGTTTTAGTCTTGACTTAAAATCTTAAAACTTATTGATACACCTCCACAACAAAGTCCATATGCAGCTCTATTGCCTATACAGCCCGAGGATTCTAATTTAAGCTGAAGGTCATGGTGCAAATTAATGACTCGAGGTTTCTTCTTCTATGTTATCCTCCCCAATCTCATCGTCATCATGTTTTCTTCACCACCAGATTCTGGACCTACAAAACCATGAGCACACAAAAAATAGCTAAATTTTTTACACCAAACTGTAAACCGGAAAAACCATGAGCACGCAAAAGAACAAAAAACATACCAATGGTTTATAAACATCAACACAAGACCATAATCAAAAACAAAATATAAAGGGAATTTCCGAAGTATATTATATGTCCCAATAAAAATACAACCAGAACTTAAATTGATGAGTACAACCATATAAAAGTTACTACTCAAGTTTGTGAAAGAAGAGTGAATAATTACACCTCAGAAGAACATGAGTGCTAGAAAAAGAGAAGGTTATCAGCAGATTTTTTTTTTCTGTATCTGACCTACCTCCAGAGTTCTATCTCAGTATCATCTTGTACTAAATATTTAATGGACAAAATCACAATAAACAGGGATTTAGAAGCAAACTCGGACGCTTTCAGATGCTTAGAAGAAGGCAATCTTTAATCATCCTTAAACTGAACCTGAAAATTTATTGTACTGTAACTGATAACCAACTTTTTTATAATACGCAAATGAGAAAGAGTACTTACCTAAAGAGTCTTCTACAATGACTTATCAACTGCAAGAACACACACAACAAAAAGGAAGCCTCAACAATCATGCAGTTCAGGAGAAACAGACCTGCAAGCAAAACGAAACTTGTAAAGACCTTTCTACAAAATCCCAACTCAAAAGAAATTCCAAAAGGAATGGCAAGATCCCAGCTCAAATTCAAATGAAAACCAAAACTAAGATATACAGGCCAAAAAAGAACACATACATGGAGTTTAAAAAGCAATCAAGCACCAACTCATCAAGTTCATAATCAAAGTTTCCAAACCTAAAATAACAATCAAATTAAGAGAATGAACCTGAAAACCGTTTGATTAAATCGTGTTAATCATGTGCCTCAAGATGAAAGAGCATAAATTCATAAGAGAACCACCATTTAAAAGCATCCAGCACTTTCACTCATCAACTATGCAACACAAACTTTTCCTTCAAGTCCAATGACAAGTGAACTGCATGATTCTCCTGAACTACCATTAAATGCATCTAACAACCAAACACACCGAAATTAGAAATTTGAATTTGAATTATTCAGCTTTACCTTTCTATTTTAATCGAATCAAAGCCATGCATCCCTTCAAAGCAATCTGACACAAATCTTACTCAAATGCAATATCGAAAAAATTTAGTATCAATCCTAATTCAAAGAATAAAATTATAATGATGAACGATATGAACACACGGCATTAAAAGGGAATTGCTAATTGTAAAAAAAAAAAAGTGGTGTGATAAAAAGCACCAACACTTACTGGTGAGTCAAGAAACGGAAAAAAATAGATATACAGATAGATTGATGGAAAACACAAACGATCTGGAATGTGAAGATGAATTTATAAAAAGGGGAAAATGGCTAGACTTTCCTGTAGGAAAAAGCATATTGAAGAAATAAAGCGATCGAGGCCTCATCCTAGCGACTATATGAGCAAAACATCCTGCATTAAATTTAAATGGAAACTACAACAACCTATGTACACATTGTAATACGAAGATAAGAACAGAGTGAATGAGTACCTGGAGTTCTGAGAGAAGCTCGAGATATTCAGCAAGACAGAGCCCGGACAAATTTTGACAAAATATGGAAAATTAAGAGAACCAAGAAACATTCAAAAATTTTAATTTGTTAAAAAAGTACGAAGAATTAGTACTCTTATGATCTGCTAGCATTACCTTTGTTGGGCTATGACCGCCTCTTTGCAAACTGAGCTATACATGTCCATGATTTGCTTCAGTTCAAGCTTTATTTTGTTCATTTCAGCTTCAAGATGTGCAAATAAATGATTATGTGGTCTGGTCAGTTTTGCTACAAAAAAAGTATCAACTTTTTACAAGTATGCTATCACATGTAGTTCAATTATTAATAGCCAAATATGTTTTTTGGTATTCTGTGCATATTGGTCTGGAACAGATCAGAATCATAAAACTTGTAACATTCCATGCAAAAATGCTACTTACCGAATATGATGTGGTACTGCTTTCATTACTTTTACATTGCTAACACTCTCAATGCTTCCTGCCTACAAATTACTCATGAAATCCATCGATCCAAAGTTAGACGGTCCAGAGAAGTCATTATCACCATAAGGATGATTGCGTCTGGATGGATTACTCAGTGTAACAAAAGATATATCGAGGTTTAGGCTTTCCATCTAGTCATTTGAAATAGACTTTGGCCAGATCTTTGGAGATCCTACACCCTTGCTCAATTCCCTGTTCCTGAAACCAGAGGAAAAAGATGAAAACCAGTTTCTGCTTTTAAACCTCAAAAACTGATGAGAATAACCATACAAAAGTAAATACCAACATTACTAATCATTTTTTGAAAGAACAATGAATAACTACCTTAGGGATGTCCTGTAAGAACATGAGTGTCCTGGAAAAAGAGAAGGTTACCAACAGATTTAACTGTTTCTTCATCTACTAAAAGAGTTCTAGGCCAGTATCATCTTTGTGCTAAAAATCAGTGGAAAAAATACAGATTTCGAAGCAAAGCTTTGGCACTCAAGAGAAAATTCATAACACAAACTAACACCAATAACAGAGCCTCAGGTATTCAGTTAAAACAAATTACAACCACAACCATGATCTACATTTCTATAATACACAAAGAAACAGAAATGAGAAAGAGGACTATCCTGAAGAGTCTTCTACAATGGCTCATTTTACAAAAGTAATAAACAAGGTTGCAAGCTGAAAATATGTCAACTGCAAAAATGCCACAAGATATAGAAATTTAACCAAGAAAATCCAATAACATCACATGTACAAGAAACAATCATACTAGCATGCTCCTGCGAACACACAGAATGAAGACATCCATATCAAAATGCTATTTCGCAGTTCTATTTAGCAATCTCTACATCTAGACCGGTGGTAATACTTCAATTTTTTTTTTAGCTATAGAAAATCAAAACTTGGAGGCAAATAGCTGACTTACTCATGGCAGCATATGCATTTTGAAGGTTTCAACAACATTGATGGTATCGTTTGTGCAATCAAAAACTTGAGCTCAATTATCTTCAAAAATCACGCAGGCAAGATAAAAAATAGTATAAAGGCCCTGTCCATTAGGGCGCTGGAATTGGTAGCTGGTGCTGGTAGGTGCTGGAGGGTGCTGGAAGGTGCTGGAGGGTGCTGGAGGGTGCTGGAAGGTGCTGGAGGGTGCTGGAGGGGGTGCTGGAGGGGGTTGAAATTAAATTAAAATTGTATAATTATGATGTACATAATTATGAAACTATATATTTAAAGAATGATTAATTCGTACACAACATATTGAAACTAATTTTAAAGAAAAATTATTTTTTATTTTTTTTAAAAAAAATAAATCATTCATGTATGTGAATAGTGACAAGTGCTGGAGGGTGCTGGTAGGTGCTGGAGGGTGCTGGAGGGTGCTGGAGGTGCTGGAAATAAGCGCTAATGGACAGGGCCAAAAGCAATCGAGCCATATGATCAAAAGGTGTATAAAAGCAATCACCATGTCTGCTTTCCAATCTAATTCTCATAAATGGCCACCTATATTTCCATTACGATGTACATCGGTTACATCATAACCTCGTTAAAATCTTCTTTAAGAGCATAAGAAAGTCTTAACAAAGTTAAATGACCAGAACTCATCCTTCCATAATGACCATTGAAATGCATGCAAACAAAAATCAAAACTAAGCTCAATATGAAAATCTAGAACTAAACTGAAACACAGCTAACCTGAATGAAGCTAACTTTGGCATATAATCGAACACCTTGTGTGCAGGAACATAAAAACAAATCTTAATTAGAAAATATGAAAGGAAAGCAACGGAGGCTAATCATGTCAGGGATGAATTTGTACCTGAGGTGCTGAGAAACGTGGGGTTGGTTACTTAACACTATTTCGTTCGTCCATGTCGGGATTTATTCCTTCGTAATTACGGGCCGGCGCTGAAGATCTGGAAACGTCACAAAGGAATATGGAGCAGAGAAGATTGTGTGTGTGTGATGGAATTATGTGTAAAGTAGAAGATGGAATTCTTAGGAATGGACACGCGTTGGGCGTTGGCAGAAGATGGTGCATGAAAAGAGCGATGATGGGAACGCGTGGCGTTGAACAGTAAAATAATAATAAAATAACAACGACCAAGTTATTTACTGTAGAAAGGGGATTCCCCTTTTAAGATAAAGTAGATATTCAACGACGCAGGTTCAGTCCGGCCCGTACAGGTCCAACAAAAAACAGGATCGCAGTTATGCGGCAACGCAGGAACATTCAGGTCCGCATCTCGGCAACGCAGGTTAACATGTTGTTAACCCTCCACCTGTTAATCCTAACAAGTATCCTTGCTTGGCAAAGAGGGTACCAAAGTCCCGAGGTAATATGCAAATAAAAGAATTCTCATCCACCGATGTGGGATTCCTGCAACATCAAAAATGCCTTAGCCCATATTATATCTTGGCCCAACTAACTCAATTAAAATATAATGCTTACAATATTCTGTTTTTTTTTTGTTCTATAACACTTATTTGATATACTATATTCGTTATTTGCTCTTTAAAAATTATTTTTAAAAGTACAATACATAATTTAATATAAATAAATAAATATTGTGATATTTGGTTCAAATTAGTAATTACATCCATGCTTCTAATACGATAAAATGTCTATATTATGAAATAAAGAAAGAGGAATTTATTGAAACTAATAGTAACTTGGTTTTAAATTAATGATGATTTAAAATGAAAGAAAAATATTATGGCAAACTGTTAATATGTCGAAAATACAACTGAAACTGTGTGAGACAGATTAGAACTTACTTGGGGAGCAACACTCGTCGATGAACCAACCTTTACTCCAGTGAGATTGAGATTGGTCATTTTAACATATTGATACAAATCACCAAGGTGAAGAAGTAGTAAGGTACACTGTCTAAATCCCTTATCTGCTGAAGTGCTCCATCTGGATCAACAAGAGCTCTCACAACTGGGCTAAGGGCAAGAGCCAACGCATTTCTTGCTTTATCATAAGGCTGCATGTTATTATCACACATAATTAACATTGATTCAAGAACATGTAATGTACATATTATGCTGGCTAACATACCATAATAACAACTCTGACGCTAGGTAAACAAAATGACCGTGGATCTAACAAAAGTATATATGTTTCCTATTTCCATTGTAAAAATTATCTAAACACTAAAAATGATTAGCTCAATAAAATAAGAATTGCTAGCGGATTTGTAGTCAAGAAAGCATGGATTCCATGCAAAAAAGCCCCAACCAGAAGAGCTACTGTCTCTTACTATGAAGAGCTACTGTCCTCTGAAAGTCATCCAGAACAAGGAAGGTTTTATTCACATTTTCTCTCCCAAATCCCAAGCTGCATAACCCAAGAGGATAATGATAGATTACTCCTCCCAGCCACCCATGAAGAGGTCAGGAGCATTGTTTTTGGACTCAATAAAAACAGGGCCCCTGGCCCTGATGGTTTCACTACATCTTTCTACATTAAGTGTTGGGATATAATTGCTATGGATGTCACTAAGGCAGTCAATGAATTTATTTCAACTGCTGACATCCCCAGAGGCATCTCCTCCACCTGGATAACACTTATCCCCAAAAAAGTCTCCCCCGTGACCTTTGATGATTTTAGGCCTATCTCTCTTTCAAATGTGATCAATAAAATTTTTACTAAACTATTGATGGAAAGGATGAAGCCACTTATGCATAAGTTGATTTCTCCAAACCAAACTGCTTTTATGAGAGATAGAGACATTTCAGACAATGTCTTGTATCTAAATGAAATGGTCAGACACATAAATAGGAAATCTAGGGACCCTAACTGCATTCTGAAATTAGACCTAAGGAAGGCTTTTGATAGAGTCAGTTGGTCATTTTTAAATAGTGTCCTTCTTAGGTTTGGCTTCCATGGTCTTTTTGTTCATTGCATATTGAAAAATCTTGCACAGAGCTGGTTCTCAGTCCTTATAAATGGTAAGCCATGTGGTTTTTTCAAACCAACCAGAGGTATAAAGCAAGGGGATCCCCTTTCTCCTTTTCTCTTTAATCTGTTTTCTGAAGCTTTCACTAGGAGTATTTCATTTGCATTTAACATAGGCAAGCTTCACTCTTATGATTTACCAAGAAATGCCATAAACATTTCTCATTTGTCCTATGCTGATGACACAGTGATCTTCATGAAAGCTTCAAAAAAGAGTCTCATTACATTAAAAGTTTTTTTAGTTCAATTTGAGATTGTCACTGAACAGAAAATAAACTTTGAAAAAAGTGATTTTTTTGTAGGTAGACATGCATCCTTAGCAAAAATCCATCAAATTAGGAACATCTTGGGTATGAAGCAAGGTAGCTTTCCTTTTAAATACCTTGGATGTCCAATCATCCAAGGTAGAGCCCTAAACATCCATTTCCAACCTGTGGTGGAAATGGTGGAAAAAAGGCTCAATAACTGGAAAAATAGATGGTTATCTTCAGGGGGGAAACTCACTCTTATAAAATCATGCATTTACTCTCTCCCTCAACATGTTTTTTCTGTGCTAACACCAACAAAACACATTATCAAGGTCATTACAAGATTGATTTCCATTTTCTTCTGGGGTGAATCAGATTTAAAACCAAAGAAAACCTGGAGAAAATGGAGTGATCTTTGTTTTCCTATTACACAAAATGGTTTGGGCACTAGGTCATTTTCCACCATCATACATGCATGTTCTGTAAAATTATGGTGGAAGTTTCAAGTAGCTTCTGCTCCTTGGACTTTATTTATTGCATCCTTACCCATGTCATATAGATCATCACCTACTTGGAAAAGAATCTGCCTTGTTGATGATTTCGCTACACAGCACATTACAGTATTGCATGGTAAAGGGAATTGTAGTTTTTGGAATACAAAATGGTCTACCTGGGGTTCCATGCATGACTTAGTTCATCATACCCAAACCATAATTCCTGAAAATGCTACTGTGGCTGATTTCATCAACAACAAGGCTCATTTTTTACCTTCCATAGCACCATGGATCCCATCTGATGCACTTCTTTTTTTGCAGGAAACAACAATAAAGGCACACAGAGAGGACATTTTAATATGGAAACCAGACCTAAAGGGAAGATTCACCTTCAAAACCGCCTATCAGAGACTTAAAGAACAAAGAGGTACTTCCCAATCTCTATCAAAACTATGGAATAAGAGAATTCCTAAAAAGATATCTATCTTTATGTGGAGACTCTTTAACTCTTTGTTACCTTTTGATAATGTTCTCATTCATTATGGTTTTCAAATTGCTTCAAAGTGCTCACTATGCCATGCTGCAGATTCCATAGATCATTTTTTTAATGAATGTCATCTACCTTTAATCATATGGAAGAAATCAATGTGTTTAGTTGGTATCATAGATCAACCTTTTCAAAGTATTTGGAGTAGACTAGCATATTACTTGTCTTATTCTGGTTTAACAAAACTGCAATCCATTTTAACTCACAATATAACTTCATATATTTGCTGGAGTTTATGGAAGGCCAGGAATAAAATGCTCTTTGAGAATATAAAGCCTAATGCCAATTCTTTATTTAAAGAAATCAGGGATATGGTTTTTTACTCATTTATTGCTAAACCAGTTCACTTAGTCAAACAATTTGACATTGACATGTTCTCCAATACTGTTCTCCCTCTATGTAGCAAACCACCAAAAGCCAAAATCATCAGTGTCAAATGGAGGAAACCAACTCAGGGTTTTAAAATAAATACTGATGCATCTTGGTTAAATGGAAAAACTGGTTTAAGTTGCATAATTAGAAATTCTTTGGGAGCTATAATTACTGCTGCAGTTTTATTCTCTGATGCCTCATCTCCTCTTGAGGCTGAGCTCAAAGCAATAAAACATGGAATCCTTCATGGCCTATCTGTTGGGATTAATGATTTTATTATAGAATCTGATTGCTTGGTTGGAGTTTCAATGATTCTTAATCCAATAACTGCTCACTGGAAACTTTTCAACCTAGCTGATGAGATACATGGATTACTAGGTGCTCATAAATTACAGCATGTTTTTAGAGAGGCGAACAAAGTAGCTGATGCTTTAGCTAGATTCTCTATGGAAAAGGCTACCTCTGGAAAAATTGTCATTTTACCTCCACATATCAAAGCACTTGTCATAATGGATTCTAAACTGCCAAGTCTTAGGATTACTCATAATGAATAGATACTGCTGAGTTGTTGCTCTTATGGCAGGTACACACCATAGACATGGATGTACACTCGAGGATGAGGGACAGCTTTCCATAGCTTCTGCACCACCCTCCAACAAGCTGGAAATCACACTCACATGGAGTTTTGATAAAGGAGTATTTTCAGATGATGAAGGAATAGATCCATAGGCTGACTTGTGTCTCACTGTGTCTCACTTTGATTCACTAACAAGCAAGTGGATCAATTTTTCTCCTCATCTAAATTCCTCCTCTTCACACTACAGAAAAGAGTTCTGTTAACTCTTTCTTTTTGATGGCAATTTTTGGCCTGTGTAGTTTCTTCTACACTACTCACCTCTCCTATGAGGTTGTTTTTTCTTTCTTTTTTCAATACCTCTGTTGGTTTAGGAATCCTTAATTTATTTTATTTAGTTTTACATGTAAACTACTCTATTTCATTATTCTAAAGGCTTGGGGAAGCCAATACACACCCCACCAATGGTGGTTTGCTCAAAAAAAAGAAAAGAAAGTCAAGCTCTGCAACCACATGCATAATACATAGATCAGATTGTCACAATATATACTTCACCAATACAAGAAGATAAATAATACAGTAATTGTATCTTGACAAGCTAGTCGCAACCGTAGTGAAACCAGCATAATAACAATAACAACATATATAATTTACCAAACTACAACTTTGACCAACTAAAACCACTTTCTTTGTTGACAAACTAAAACCAAATTTGTGATAAATCACTGCCGTAGTAGGTATAAACAAAGATTCCAATGTTACTTATGAATTCATACGTGTTCCTTTCCTTGTTTCCAATTTCTTCTGTTTTGAAAATTATTTTTGAATTTTGACCGCTTGCAGGATGTGGATGATGGCAAGAGAATATTGAAAGATGAGTCCAGCAAGCACTCAACTTAAAGTGCTAATGAATCAAAACGAAATAAAATTGAGAAATTAAAGAGACGGCTCTAATAAATTCATGAAAATAAAATGGCAAGCAAGAATGATAAGAAAGTATAAATTAAAGAGAGAAAAAAAAGTTGAATAATAATAATCTAGAGGATGTCAGTGGCGAATGTGGCAGTTGGAAAGAAGAAGAAGAGGAGCAGAAAAAGACTAGAAACTGGTGTATGAGATAATGAGAAGAGAGTCGATGGAGAAAAGGAGGATGAAGCAGGCCTGCAAGCTAGGTTAGATTTAAGAGACGTTCTTCTTGGATAATCATATTAACAGCATTTTTAAAACGTATGTTTGTATAATCATTTATTGATAGATCATTAATAGCATCTCACTTGGCTGGTAAGGCTTTTTGCCATGTAATATAAAAGTTTCCTAAACAACACGTCTCTTGTACGGTTTATCCCTAAAGGGAACTAGAATAGTTATTCAATTCAAAGTGTGTGTGGAATAAACGATGTAGTTTTGTGATATATATAATATAGGTTGACGACGTAAATTAATGTGTAATATTTGATTAATTAAAGTCTACCTTTTATTTCAAACCTAAATATGTAATATAATTAGTTATGGTTTGCTGGGATTGATTATTAATCTGAACATATATCCGATTCCCTAAATAATAATTATTCAACGTCTGGTCGGTCTCCCAACTACCTAAATATGCAATCTATTTCCTGGAATTGATTATTTAGCTAAATCAATCATCATATGATTAATGAAGTTGACAACGTAGGATTAACGTATGATTAAAATCTACATCCTATGATTTACCTAAATATGTAATATATGTGCAAGGTCTAAACCTAAATATGTAATGTAGGTGATGGGATTGGCTAAATATGTAAAAGTTATATTTTGGAGGCATGGTGTGATTTTATCATGCGTGAAATCATATATATCCACAAATATATTCACTTAAATATAATATACACTTACATGTTTAGTTCCAATGAATCATTTTTCCCAAAAAAAATAAAATAAAAATTCTTACATATATATATATATATATATATATAGTTCCATTCTATTTGTATTTTACCATTTCGTTCTTGGTGAGTGAAATTTTCTCAATGATCTTCTATTTGATAAGAACCTTCTTCGACCAGGTGCCTTTGTACATCTTCTTCTTATCTTGAATGTTTTTCATGTTATATGTTGTTCAAATTTTTGTAAGCATCTGTTTGGTAGATTTTGACTGCATTCACGTCTTGGAGCATATACGAGGCAAAGCTGGATCAATGAGTTTCTTTTGTTACATTATATATTTGATATTTGATATATTAACAAACTTAAGATTTACAAGGCTAATGTTGTGGTTGCATTCTAAGGTAATTGTGCAAACTCTGAACCTTTCAAGGAGCCAAAACTTTGAGTGGATTAGCTGAACCACGAGCATAATCTTTGATTTCTTTGAGAACGTTGATTCAAAGAAGCCAAAAACGGGTAAGATTTGTATATGATACAGGGAACTATTCTCTTAAGAACTTCTTTTAGCCTCCATTTGCTCCTAGATTCGGAATTAACAGTCAAAATTATTTTCTGCCCATTGGACATTAAAATGCTTTTTATTCGGAATACAGCATTTTACATTTTATTCGAGTTAGAACAAATATATATATGGTACAATGTGTTGTCATATACTTTTTTTAAAAAACTTTTATTCACAAAACAAATTATGATTGTTTAAAAATATTGTGATTACCCAAATTATATGATTTATGTAATTACTTCTTTAATAAGAGCACAAAGAGATCATCATATACTTTAAAATGGGTGAAAACAATTATTTCCTTACCTTAAAAATTTATACTTTAATTGGCAGGAGATTAAATGATGAATATTGTATCATCCCTAAAGGGAACTAGAATAGTTATTCAGTTCAAAAAAGTGTGTGGAATAAACTATGTCGTTTTGTATATAGTATCATTTTGCCGTCATTTTAAATATAGATATAAACTTACATTTTAATTATTTGTCTAAATATGTTAACTAATAATATCATCGTGAGTATTTTTAGGCTAAGTTCACAAATTTACGTAATTACTTTTAGCCGACAACAGTCTTGAATGGTTAATTTTAGGTTAAATTGACAATCACATATTTTTATGTGATTATTTACCTTTATTTTGCGTGATTAATTTTAGGTTAAATTGACAATCATATATTTTTATGTGATTATTTACCTATATTACCGTGATTATTTTTGTTAATATATTATTGTAATTATTTGCATATGATTATTTTTAGCAAGAGTCGTCAAGAATATATTGTGTGATTATATTTAAGTCTAAGTCTAATAATAAAATTGGTGGACTAATTTTTGTTATAGCATACTATTATTTGTTAACTAAAATACTTTAAAAGAAAAGGAATAACAAGATTAGATTATATATTGCATATCTTACTATTTTATCATGTTTTACTTTAAATCATTTATCGATAAATATATTTACTTAAATATAATATACACTTATTTATATATATATATTTAAATTAGGGTTTAGCACACCGGAGTTGAGGTTGTATATATAGCCATATAGGGATCTTGAAGACGCCTTTGTGTGCTACCACCCATATAGGGATCTTGAGGACGCCTTTGTGTGCTACCACCACGTTGTCTTGGGCGGATGCATCTGCTTTTCTCAGGTACTCATCTAATGTTGAATGATTTTCATAATATCCGGTGTTCACTTTGTACCTCTCTTAATTTGTTTCAGGCTTCTGTGTGTGAAAATTTCAAAAACAACTTTGAATCATCTTCAACCAGGTTTTTTTTTTAATCATCTTCTTGTGTTGAATGTTTTTCATACATGTTGTTCAAATTGTACCTCTCTTTGCTGCAGAGTTGGATCTTTTTTTGTTGGTTGATTTATATGAAATTGATGTTATTATTCTTAATATCATTTGTTGTTTGGAGTTTAAGTTCCAGATTACAATATTGATAGTCTGTACGAAAAGGCTGGATATGGTTTGCTTCTATAAATAAAGTATAATAAATTGGTGGCGGTGTAATTAAGACCCGGAGGTTTAAGCTTAACAACTCCAAGAACTGGATTCGACAATCCTGCATTAAGCGACTGCAGGAAAGAAAGAGGATTTGATTACCTTCCGCCTATGATTTATATCAGGGTGAATTTCAATATGCTCTCCGACAGCAGCGACAATGAAATGATCCAACAGATCCATTCATACGTACGTTTGCTACTCCCTTTTCCTTTCCTTAATAATTAGGGTAATCAGAGAAACAATTTCGACGTATATGAGTTGCAGCGAGCAGTTTGATGAAAGGTGTGGAGCCGGTACACCGCCCGGGATAGTATTAATTCTTATACCAAATTATTTCTTCTCATTCTTAGGTTTAAGTCTTTAAGAGACCCTCTATGATTTTCAGTGTAGTATGAGTAGCCAAGTCTCCCCTCCCAATTTTTTCATTTTTCATTGTAATCTTAATTTCTAAAAACCTTAATTATTTTTTTGTTTGATGTGCTCATATAGAAATTGACCTTCTAAAATTTTGCAAGGAATTCTGATTAGCCGAAAGAGATGTTTATGACATAATTAGTTCAGGAGATGCTGAGATATTTTGCTCTTTGATTAGTTTTTAGGCATAGTATGAGTTTCCGGAATCAACTGAATGATATATGATTCAAATCATAACAAAAATTATTGATGAAAAAGTAACTTATAGCTTTATCTCTCTTATTATTCAAAGCTTTATTTCGTAAATAAATGCAAACATCACCAAGTCTAACTCTCAAAACTCAAAAGGCAATCATATCTAACCATATCACTAACAATATTCACAAATATCTACTTTTATCAATATAATCAACTTAAATATCTTCTATCCTTACATTGGCATTCACCTTTGAATATCCTGCTCCTCTTTTAACAAAGAGGAAGTGTAAAGAGAATATTAAGACATTGAGATTTTAATTGGAGAATATATAACAAGAACTTCAAAAATATATTTTTCTCAATCTACTTCTAAAAAGAAACTGGAAGAGCATCATGAGGAATCATGATCCATCTTTTTTTTCCCTTTAATTTCAACTTGCTTCTAAAGTATGTGATCATATGAAAATAGACATTATGCATATATAAATTATCAAAAAAATCACAACAGTACTCTAATTGTTAATTTTAATATTTGTAACAGTTGATTTGATGAACACACAAGCAAAAAAAGCTTAGAAAAATACAAACAAATAGAATAAACACATGAACTATGGGAAAATTGGGATTAAGGGCATAAGAACATTAGAAATTAAGTAGGGTGAATACGTAACATTTTTTAAATTAATATGATTATTAATACAAAGACAACAATACCCTTATTTTTATTTTTTTTAAATTCCTTATATTTAGTTAAATTCAGTTTAACTTTATTTATTTTACTCCAATTTAAATAAAATTTATTTCTAACCGTTCAAAACAGTCAAATTCATATGAACTTGATAAAATTTAATTGATTTAAATACCAAGGAATTGAACTAAATTGGATTAAAAAATCTGAAAAGAAGATGGAGCTAAATTAATTGAATTTAGGCAGATATAAATGAACTTAGTCAACCAAAATGAATTGAATTGAACTAAATAAAAGTAAATCTAATTTTTTAGTTGGATATGAATTGACCTGTATTGATTTTTTACCAAAATTTTGATTGCTTCTAATGAAGCTGGATTTAATTAAACTAAAGAAAAGTGAACTTGAATTGAATTGAATTCGTCCAATTTTGAATGATATGAAAAAAGTTAAATTAAATTGAACTAAATTAAGGAATTGGTTATAATTCAACTAAATTTGAGTGAATTCAAAGAATATTATGATAATGAACTGAATCGAATACTACTAAAGTGAACTAAATTGAACTGAACCAAAACTACATAAAATGACATTGGACTAAATTGGGCTAATTTTATTATTAATACATTTAGATATTGGCCAAATGAAACTAAACTTAATGGAGTGAACTTATTGAAACTAAACTTAATTTAACTAAGTACAACTAATCTAAATGAAAATAATATAAATAGGGGTAAAAAAGTCTTTATATTAATAATTATATCAATTTAAATTAAGTAAATTATTCACTGTCATTTTCAGAAATAATGTGAATTTTACACCCCACTTTCCAATTTCTCATGTTCCACTGCCCTTAATCCCAATTTTCCCAACTATCATTTGTCACACTATAAGTTTATGGTCTAACAATCTCACCCATCACCTTTAATTTTAATTGATTTTCCTTTATTATGTTAGTATAGTATATTCCAATCGTTTAAATTTATCTATCAAATGAATGATGTTATTCCTATAAAAACAAAATTTATTTGAAAATTTTATTAAAAAGTGCTCAGGTACACCGGGCAACGCACGGTGCAGAGCCCAGCTAGTTAGTTTATAAAAAGGATACTAGCTAGAATAAAAGGTTTTGTTCAAATTCATAATACACATGCAAACTTCACTCAAAATGGACAAGCTAGGAACAAAATGGCCTATTGTTATCTTAAGTTCATACAAAAGGCAGGCTCTATTATGCATGTCAAACTATACTTCCACAACTAGCTAGACTCGGCCATCGTTGAGAATAATATCTGCAGGGAATTGGTGATTACTAATTCAACCTTGTTTAAATTAGTGGTTTTTCCCACTAATTCAACCTTGTTTAAATTCTAAGTGTCTTCCATTTGGTTCAAATTAATTAGTAATATGATAGTGCCAGGGAATTGGCGTAACTTATGCCAGGAAATTGGCATTTACTTGTGACAGGGAATCGGCGTTTTTAGTTGTCGTGATTTAGTACTGATTTTATATTAGTACATCCGAAAATCTAAAATTTTCCCATTCTTTCTTTCATTTTTTCCCTTAAAAATAAAATAAAAAATGAACGAGTCATTTTTCGTTTTAAAACACATAAATAAATTTGGGCTTAACTATAGTATTCTTGGTTTTGATTTTAATAACACCATTTCAACGATAAAAATATTTTTCTTTCATCTTAGTTTTCTTAAATTCCAATTTAGGAGTTAAGTCAAATAAGTCTTGAGATGTTAATACATTTAATTTCAGTAGTAGATAAATTAAGGATTTTGGGACGAAATCCCCTTATGGAGATGTGATTGTGAGACCCCGTATTTTTGGATATTATTTAATATCATTTTAATATATATTGTTGAGAATGATAAGGTTAAGTTGACTAGACTTGCAATTAAAATAAGTTTAATAGGTGAATATAAACGTTAAATCAATTTGATTAGAGAATGTGATCAGTTGATATATTCTATAAATATAGTCTTAATTGAAAATAAAATAGTAATTCAAGGGAGTAACTACGGACATAAATAAAAGGTTTTTTATTAGGCAAGGTTTAAAAATATTGAAATTTCAAGAGATTGTTGAGGCATTAATTAAGTGGAAAATTATTTCCTTAAAAATAATTTTAGACTAAAAAGAATTGATTGTGTTTCGTTAATAATTATATGGAAACTGAAAGGTACAATAAGTTTTAAATTTAGTATATAGTGATTGGAGGAGAGGCCATTTAGTTTCTAAATAATATTAATTTAGGAATTGAACTGAACTGAACTGAACTGAGCTGAATTGAACTCAAGTAAAAATGATGTATTGAAAAATGGAAACAGCATAACTGAATTAACTTGAATTTCATCAAATTAAATTTTCACTGAACTAAACTGAATTGAACTGAAATGATCTACAGATAAGATCCGGCAAACAGGGTCATAGTACCACATCCTCATAATCCCTATAATTTTTTTCATCAATTCCAACAGCTTCCCTAGTGTGGGGATTAGAATTTAATGCACGTGCATTAAATTTCAGTATTTTATCTCTTTACTTTTGTTTTTTTACCATTTAAATATATTTTAAAATCTTAATATTTTAAATTACGTATAATAAAAAAATGTGAAAATATATATTATTAAAATATGCATCACAACGAACACAACAAGATCACATGACAATATTCAAGATTTTATGTACATGTGAACATAGTCATGTATGATCTTGTTTTGTTCGTCATAATATGAAATTTAATAATATATATTTATTATAATTTATTATTATATATAATTAAAGATATTCACATTTAAAATATATGTATTTGAATTATAAAACTAGTGAAGAGAGATAAATGGTCAACATAAATGCATTAAGCATTAAATTTTACTTCCTCAAATATTTTTTCTCTCACTACAGATTTGGGGAAGTAATATGGAGATTTCTTCAAAATCCCCAAGTTGGGGAATGGGATAGGGAATCTGTTGGAGCTGAAAAATGGCTCATATTCCCTAAATTTATTGAAATCCCCCAAGTTTGAGAAGCTGTTGGACTTGCTCTAATTAAACATGGATTATTTTCGTGTGTGAACTCGATTGAATGCATGTTTTGTTGACTAATTGGCTGCCATGTGTGTTTGATTGTAAAATTACCGATTGTTAAGGGTTTTAGGGAAATGTGAAAACAGTGTCAGGTGTTCACGCGTTAATAATATGTTGAGCAACTACTCATTGTTGATTCATTTTGGGATAGATCTTCTTAAAGATTCTAACATCCACAAAGGATGTCACATGTAGCTAATGATAAAGGAGCTAGCTCCACCTATACTCCATACTTCACATTTTTGCTCAATAAGAACTTTAGTTCCATAACATACAGTTGCGCGTTAGAAAAAGATAGAACGAAATTTAGGGAAGAGTGCTTAAGGAATAAAAATTAAATTTTATGCATCTTTTCATAAATAAAATCTCATCTTGCCCATGAAATATTGTATTTAATGTAGATCTGTGGGATAAACATGATAATAAGTAGGGATTTTATTTCGTGATATCTAACAATTGAGCACAAAAAAGTATAGGCCAATGAAACTATAAACACTTCACAATTCTTCTCAAAATACAAGGAAGAATCAACTAGATATCATTATTACAATACACATAAAAACACAATATAAATAAAGGGCTGCGGGCATTTTCAGATGCTCTATAGCACAATTAAATTCAACATTGGGAGACATCACTATATATATTTTGATCCAACAAACCTGATTTACACCAATCTAGTTATTGGTTGTCTACTGTTTTTTCGTATTTCTCCATATTGTAAGACTATTTTTTCTTTGATAAGTAAGGTTTGAGTAGGCTAATATATACCTCCCATCATTGGTGGTTTCAAATTAATATATATATATATATATATATATATATATATATATATATATATATATATATATAACAAACCTGAGATATTAATTATGGATTCTGAGAATAGTTAGACTCAAATGAAAAAAATGAACCGGAATTAGGGAACAATAAAAGCGAACACTTGCGGCAACGTCTTGCGGGAGGTTCAGGCTCAAGAAACGATTCAAACAAATCCAAACACAACCGGCAACGTCTAGGGGGAGGTTCAGGCTCAATGTCGATGGTGATGTGGGGTTGGGGAGTGGGTGCTGCTGGGGGAGCGAACGTAGCAGTTGAGAAAGTATTCCTCTGACATCCATAAGGGTACTCAAACCTTATGTAGTAGCGACCAAGGTCATCATCACCAGTCCTACAAGTGAACGTGGAATACCTTCTGTAGCGACCAAGGTCACCAGCTCCCACTCCCATCCTATTTCTCTGACGGAGGGACGACACATCTTGTTCGGGAAGAGAAGCCCCCTCCACCGGAAGGGAACTCGATGACCTCGAATTCAACAAAGAGCGGCAGACCTCCTTCTCGGCCTACCGTACCGGCCTCTTCTCCGCAGACGATGCGCCCAACTTCTGAACAACGTCCTTCTCCGTAGGAAACTTCAACTTTTGAACAGCGCCGGACTGGTCTTGCCTCCAGGACCCAAACTCCAGTGATGAAGAAGTGGGAAGCTTCTGAATAGGGCCGTACTGGCCGTGCCTCCCGAACCCAAACTCCACTGAGGAAGAGGCGGCGCCCGCACGAAACTTGCCGGACTAGCCGTGCCCCCATTACCCAAACATCTGAACAGCGCCGGACTGCGGGATCACCCCGGACCCAAGCTGACTCAATAGGGAATTGGCGGCCGGAGTAACCGCCGTTGAGTCCCGGAATTTCTTGTCGGAAACGGCGATGAAGTTTGACATTTTTGTTTTTTATGCGGCTAAAGCTGAAGACTTTCATCAGAATGAGGATGGTATGGGGTTTATTTATGGAGCTCCCCCGCTCCCGCTCCTCCAGTCAGGTCGAGGATGACTCATCCCGCTCCTCCTTCTCCTTGTACCCGAGGATGACTCACCCCCAATAAAGCCGAAATACAGAGGACTCTCTATGGTTGACACTTCCTTCCTCCTTGTACTTTGGAGGATGACTCACCCCAATAAGTACTAGTCTGGGTTGGCGCTCCCAGAATAACGGATGGCGACAAAAAAAACCAGATGTCAATTCGGACTTAACGCTGACGACTCTTTAATAGAAGAGTAGTCGGTTTAATAGAGGAGTGTTGGGCCAAATTCAGTGATTGGGCTTTGCATCCTAAGACCACATACAATGGTGTTAAGATATCCCACATCGGTTGTGTACGAACTTAATAACTAATATATAAGATCAAAGGTAACACCACCTATTGCCAATTGGTTTTAGGATGGAAGTCTGAGATCCATATAATTTAATATGATATCAGAGCGGTTTTAATATGGACATGAGCCCTAATGGGTTAATTGGGCCGGTGTGTGGATCCCCTTTGGCCGGTGATATCTCGCTTAATTTAAACGGTGGAGTATTATCCTCCCTGGGTTGTGGACTATTTCCATGTTTGCACATGAGGGGCGTGTTAAGATATCCCACATTGGTTGCGTACAAACCTAATAACTAATATGTATGATCAAATTTGACACCACATATTGCCAATTGGTTTTAGGATGGAAGCCTGAGATCCGTATAATTTAATAAATGGCAAAACTTAAAATTCATCCCACTTTCTTTTCTCAAAATCCTCATTTTTAGGTTTTCACCTACAACCATTCACCTTGTCACATCATCAGATTCCATATTTATTATTTTTAATATTTACATCATTACATAAATATATACATATCATTAATTGTATTTTATCATTATTAAATAATTATATCATTTGAAATTAACAAAAAATTAATCTAATTATCCCTAAAGGGAACTAGAATAGTTATTCGCTTCAAAAAGTGTGTGTAATAACGATGTAGTTTTGTTATTGTTATTTAAGCAAATAGGCAAGTTATTGTTATTGTTTGGAATTAGTTCAATCACAAGATATTGCTGTGATTTGCCGTGATTATATATTGCTATAATTACTTAGCTAATGTGATTATTTTTGGCTATGTCAAGCATACGATATTGGTGTATATTCCACCACACAAGATAACAAGATATTGTTTTTATTCATTGTGATTATTGCTATAATTATTTAGCTAATGCATTATATCTTAAATAAATTCCAACAAATCATTACAATCTACTTCCGTTCTCAAAAAATGAATTGTATTAGTAGTTGTGAGGAGTTTTTAGATTAACATCCCATTGGTGGCGAGTATGGATGATTTATGAGGTACGTTTTGATGAATATACAAATTATTTACTTCTGATTTTTTTCCTTTAACATATATTTTCATTTACGTTATTTCATCCATTACGATGAACTATTTTCTTATTTGATGTGATTATAGATTTGTGGATAACCCCACTCTCATTATTGATAGGAATTTTTTGATAAATATCGAGGTGATTCATTTCATGATTATTATGAGGGTACGATTTTTGTGATTTTATCTACGATCTCTCAAGTATGTGTAGTCTATTTTTACCTAATGTTTTGTTATGTTCAAGTTTTTTTTAATTTGTCCAAACCGATTCATTGGTGAAGCTGAGAAAGGTAAAAAAAAAAAAATTATTTCAAGCTAGATGCTTCTATTTAGCTTCATTCTCAATTCGCCAATTGATGCTCCAACTCTTCATTCTCATGCAGTCTTAATAATTATTACTTTCATTTATATTCCTCAAACTCTTGTATGATGGTATGTTCATCCAACTCTATTTTATTTTGATGATGAAATTGATTGATTTAGTTAGATTTTGCAGGAAAATATTGTGCATCTAATTATATTTTGTATTGATGGTGAAGATTGATTAAAATTGTACATCAAGTTGTTTGATGTCGTGTATATGTATGGTGTGATCAATTGTAATTTAGGTAAAACATGCAAATATATGATTATTAGAATATTAAATGTTATACTCAATTTAGGCAATTTGGGTTATTCCTTTTATTAAGAGTACAAAGATAGGTCAAACACGTGTATTGAAGACCGTGAAAAGTCAACAGTGCACATCCAGCTGGTACGGAGGGAGTAGTGAAATTCAAGAATTATTAAATTTAATTCCGTTGGAATACACAACAACCCGGATAAATGTGTTCTTGAATGTTTTTTGTCATGTTCTTTGTGTAAACTTCTGTATTACAATTTGATTGTTTAGAATTTTTTTTCTTCAAGTAATTATTTTAAAGATTTCCTAAATTTCTGATTTTTTTGGACTTTTTTCCCCCTTTATAAAAGTAAAAAAGACAAAAATGTTCTTTTCCAAATATATCAAATGTTTGACCGTTAGACTAATTGTACTTTAACACAGTGAGCCCGATAAATTCATTTTTAATAGTATAATGACCTAAGAAAATAATATGAGATATAAGTGACCTAGAACCAAAATGATTAAAAGTTTAGTGATATCAAATAAAAATCACTCTATTAAATATTCGCCAACAGACAGCATATATAGGACGAACCCGAATACGACCTCGGCACATAAATAAGAACGTTTCGATTCTCACAGATTTGGTTTAATCAATCTGATAAGTTGAGAGCGCTCTTAGCTTAACTGAAACACTCGGTTCGATTTCTTTAAGGAATCGTCACTTTTTACTGGGCATATTCTTGGTCCGAAATCCAACTTGCGAAAATCTTTTGGGTCTGAGACGATTATAATATTATTATTGTGTTAAATCTTTTGTTTTCGCTGCATCTTTAAACAATATTTTATACATCTAAAAAGTAACAGGAAGAAGGGAAGAAAAAAGAGGGAAAACTCATGTTCAAAACAAAGTAAATGAATCCTGAAAACCAAGCATTTCATACAGCGTAAACAAAAGCGAGAATTGCCAGAATGAGACGGCAAAAAGATGGTAAAGTGCAGAAGAGATCATTCAGAGGAACTGCCATCCCATTCATCAATATCGGTGAAATAAGTTGAACTGTCAGAAGGTAAATTTGCTTTGCTTTCGCCTGTCAGGTAAAGCCTTTTCTGCTCCCCTAGCAGCTTAATCCTTGCACACCTGTATCACAAAATTCATCCATGGGGTTAAATTCAGTCCTGAAAACACAGTAATTTTAAGCAGAATCTCATCCACATCATACAACAGAATGCAATTCTAGGTTAACCATATACCAGAAGCATCAAATTACGTATTCGATAGCATCTCCTACTGTTCCTATATAATTAGAACACTTCAACTATTCTAACTTTGAAGCCAGGTGTAATTTTGAATCTGGTTATAGTTAGAGCTGAAAAGAAACAATTTACTTGTATGTGTAATGAGTCTTTGGAAACAAGAATCTTCTGAAATTTGGAAATGTGGAAATAGGAATTTAAGAAGAACAGCTTCTACCATATGTTTCAGCAAGAAAAACGAGGAGCTAGAAACAACTATGCAAGAAAATACTTACATTCACTTCTCAGTTCTCAAACACACATAATTATATTTCCCCCAAAATGTAAGGGAACGTATAAATATACAAGACAACCAAAAGTATGGAAATTGTCCTCACACAGAAATGGAAAAACAAAAGAGTAAAGAATGAACGATCATAACTACTAACAAATAAATGATGTTAGACTTAGACAAAAGCCAATGCATAATTGCAGTAAGTAAAACACCAACTTGTGTGATTAATAATTGTAAGCAAACAATTAAACTTTCAAAGTTCAGGACATGCTACATTTATGCAAATGTTCTATCAACCTAAGGTGTAACAAATAACATTGAGTAATACATTTAAATAAAAAAAATTACCTCGAGTAGATATTCGGTAATCTTCTTCCATCTCCTTGGACTGCTTCTTTGAGTGAGAAAAAACTTGGGACTAGTGAAACTCCCTCACATTTTGATTTAGTCCCACAAACCTTAAGGCAGTCCCATTTCTTGGTATCTATATTGTAATGTATCAAGAGATTGTGTGGGTAGTTAAACATCAACAGCGAGCCATTGCTCAGGTAATCAATTGGTTGGCAAACAAAGGATTGTCCCAACTCTCTCTTTCGGAACTTAAGTATTCTGTTCCATGATTCTTGAACACCATACTGTTCCATCACCCATAGGGTAACAGCATTATGATCTGCAAGACATAAGTACAGATTTCCTCTAAGCACACCTAGACTCATATGGAGAACGTCACGAGAGCTAAATGTGTCAAAGGTTGGTTGTGGGAAGTTTTGAAAGCTTTCATTTGTGAAATCAAATGAAAGAATAATCTGACCATACCCAGTTTCACGGCGCAGCCAATGCAGACTTCCATTCAGGCATGTGGCAGAAGTTAACTTCCGATAGTAACATGGTGCTTGACCAATGTTTACCCAAGATTGTGTGCCCAGTGTGTATACTTCTGCCATCTTAATAGTATTTCTTCGTTCCCCTGAATCAAATATTCTGACTAGTTTATACTGGTTGGTGGTTGGGCAAAAACCAAATCCACAATCATAACCTTCATAAGCATCCTCACCATCTGGAATGTTCATGTATTCACCAGTAACAGGATTGCACACCATAACAGGTTCGTTAGTTGAGGGCACAGATAAGCATAGGAAACCATTGTAAGAATTCACAACTCTAAACTTGTGATCTGTAAGCTTGAGCTTAACACGGCGATTCTTCTTCACAGCCTCCATACCAAAGGCAGCTCTTGGATTGCGCAGAGGTATCTTCAATTTAACATTCAGACTGAAGTGAAATGGCTCACCTCCCTGCTTCGTCTCAGGATCGATTTCAGATGGATCTACAAGATAGCAAGTTCTTGGAACGCATGTACTATCCATGTTTCTCAGTAACAAGCTCGTTCTTGATTGTGCAAAGTGCTGCTTAACAAATTGAGGGCTTAATATCAGGCGGCGCAAACTTCCACAGACGCACTTGCAAACAAGAACTCCTTTCAGAGGCAGCCTTAGCAAAATATCCATATGGATTGCTTCAGGTAGATCCATGATTGACGTACCAAATGTTATTGTTGGACTGTCTGATTCAGCCATTCCCCTCTTCATCTCTAAAGCAATCACATCCCTTCTTCTTTTCACAGACATCTTAACAGCACTGTCTAAAAAAAGTACTCGCTTTAGCAACAACAAACTAAGATCCAGGGACGAAATCTTTCATATAACTAGATAAAAGTGTTCTCTTGTATTGTGACACGAAATCATGAGAAACGTTTAGGGACTGACTTTGTATCTAAGCAGATAAAACATCCAAGAGCAAAATTTAAACCACTTAAAAATTCACAAGTGGGGTGAAACCTAGAACTCTTAGCTATCTAACATATACTTCCATATACTTCCAGTATAAAGATCATTATTTGTACAAAGACTTCCAGCAAATAGATCCTTTCATCACATAGGAATTTTTTTAAAATGTAAAAACAAACAAAAATTACATCTTTATACGCAAAATAAGCTGTTGATCATTCATCACAAGATTTTTAATTAAATACTGAAACCGAAATATATTTCTTCGAGAACAGCAGACAAATCTATACATTTCGACAAACACTTGGCTTGCAAGTTGCAAGAGGCATTATTTCGCGATCGACAAACACATCATTGATATTGAATCATAGAGCAAGAGTGCCAAAACATACCTTGTAGATGAAGCGGCAAACTGACATGACTAGTTAGACCACAATTGTCATCTTATATCACTATTTTAGGCGGGAAAGGTCTAAACGGGGGCGGGAAATTGAATGGCAGTATCGTGGACCGAAATAAGCGCCCCATTATGTAACAAATTTAATATTTTTTGGTTCTTTTCAAAAACAAAACAAAATTGTATTTTTTAAGAAAAATAATATCTTTTAAATACTTCTAGTATTAGTTATGGACTTTTACGAAGACACTGATATAACCTATAATGTAAGCTGGTTTTAAAACGAAGAGTAACCATAAAAAGATGCTTAACCATAAGGGGGACTCTGAAGAATGAGGTGCATAAAACAGTTTCTTTTGCTTCTTGAGGGGTATTATTCATAATAAAAAAATCGAGGATTAAATGTTAACCACTGAGAAAACTGTCCCTCATTTGATTGAGGCTCTTTTGGTGAAAGAGATACATGTAACGCTATCGACCATAAGTACGTATACAATGTACATACATAGGAGTTTTAGTTTCCTATATATTCGATGTTCTTGGCCAGTTTCCATCTTTTGTTGTGCAAAAGGGCCCTTTAATTCCTACCTCGATTAAGTGTTGGCATCACATTCCCAAACAACCATTCTTGCATCACACATAGCTCAACTGATCTGCGGCTTTGCTGGATTCAGCAGCAGCAAGCTTTGTTCTAATAGTCACTAATTCTTCACCAGCATCACAGATGTATGCTGAAGCTTGTCTCCCTGATAGTGTTGCTCCTTCCATGCTGTCTATATAATCCTGAAATAGATGAAGAACACAGTTTAAAATGAGAAAGCCTGCACAAAATTGTTGTAATACTGTTTTTCAACTATTAGAGAACCATTGTAACAGCTTATATGGCAATTCCTTACAAAAAGTCGACGGAAATCAGTATCATTAACAGGCCTGATACTGACATAAAGTTAAAATTTTCTCGATTTTACTGTCATCGGACTCATCACTACTTAAGACAGATGCAGAGACGCAGACCACACAAAATAAAGCAACAAGGACTCCAACTTGAGCTTTATCAGAAATCAGAGACTCGTAGAAACTGCTGACATTTGAGTGTCCCTTTGGAAAACAGAAAATACATAAAACTATTTAAAGACTTAAATTTAGACTATTCACCTGCTTTGTATATGAACCAGCAAGGTAGAAATTTTTAACTGGAGTCTTCTGATCAGGTCGAAATGGATCTTTTCCTGGCCCTTCACGATATAGTGACTGGCCAATTTTCACAACTGATGACCAAGTAACTTCCAGACCTTGGGAAGAAGGGAATAAAGCCAGAACCTGATAAAACGTTAATGTTCATAAGTTGTTATGCAAAACCAACTGACGCTTCTATTTTAATGGAGCTAACAAATAAGAGAGTAGCTAAATTAATATGCGCTGATTTAATACATTGATGAAATTTTTATCAGCTTGACCTTTCAAATCTATAACCTACCTGCTTTGTAACCCTGTTTATAATTTCTTCGTTTGGTAGAGGCATGTAAGGGTCACCTGGAGTAAGCACACACCTATATGAAACCAATTAATTAATAAGGATTAGGATTAAAATAATCTATCACAGACAAAAGAAAGATAAGAAACTTCAGTCAGAATTGCCAATAAGCAAGGAAGCCCATTAAATTTTACAAGGTGCAGGTCTTACTGTAGCAATGAACCCTGGCCTTCTATGTAATAGTCTGCAGGAGATGTCAGAGCGAGGTCTGCAAAGCAAGAGAAATCTGCATCTGGTGTATATAGGAGATTGTCCAAACCTTCAGCACGTCTTAGCTGCCTATGTATCAGTATATGAAATGATGAGTAATTAATAATCACAAATATCTCACTATGACCAACTAAACTGACCCAACTAAAATGGAATCAGCCAACTTAGAAAACACAGAAGACATGATTTCTACCTCGATCGTTCCAAATCCTGCAACTCTGTGACCCAGCCATTGTATCTTAGTTGTACAGTAACGACGGGAACTCCAACCAGCTTATAGATATTGTCAAAGAATTCCCACTCCCTCCAATTCTTTGGAAGTAGCCTCTTAATTCCAGGAACATCACATGCTGTGGCCCAAAAGAACAAGTAGAAAAATTAAATGCACAATGTTATATGATATTGGACTAAGTAGGTTTGGTGAAAAGAAAAGGCACAAACCTGCAACATATACATCAGCTTTTACTATCTTCTTTTCAGTGGCCTGAACAGAAATAAAATGAGCTGTACATCATCATCCAATGGAATAACTGTTACGTACAACTAAAATTCAAAGATAGTTTGGTCGAAAATCATAGAGCAGAATACCTAGTGATAAAAAGGATATTTTGGTAGAATAATTACAATGATATTAAAAGTTATAACATATTCTTTTTTTTTAGAAGCAAAAAAGTTAAAACATATTCTTGTTCATCAATAGTGTCATAGCATAGCACAGCCCAGTTTTGAATCTCAAATATCCAGCTGACACAGTTCAGCATTATTGCTTTTCGAATGAGCATTCTCTGGCCAGAAAGAAATCGTTTACCTTAGACATTAAAAGGCCAGTGACAAATGTGTCTCCATCAGGAGATTGTTCATAAAGAACCTCTCTACATCCCCACCTAAGGTGAAACCTATACTAGCAAAGAACAATGGTCAGAACTGGGGAATAATCCTTATTCTTGAAACAAAATTATACGCTACACAAGCAAATGCAAATAAATGGAAATTTGTTTACTAACCGGCCTCCTTTATCCACGATATATTTCCTGATAGGGCCACTTAAATAAACATCAGGAGAACCCTTCAGCATACGCAGTAGAGATGCCTCTGTCTTAGTGGCAAACAGTGCAAATATGGTGAGCATACAACGAGCACTGATATTATCACAATCAATGAACCCAAGGGCATAAGCAACTGGATCCCACATCCTCTGTATGCTAGCACGTGTGCCCCCTTTGGACAAGAACCAATCTGAGAAGCTAATCTGTCAAAAAAAAATTTTACTCCAGTGAGATTGAGATTGGTCATTTTCACATATTGATACAAATCATCATGGTAAAGAAGTAGTAAGAGATCCCGCACACTGTCTAAATCCCTTATCTGCTGAAGTGCTCCATCTGGATCAACAAGAGCTCTCACCACTGGGCTAAGGGCAAGAGCCAACGCATTTCTTGCTTTATCATAAGGCTGCATGTTATTATCACACATAATTAATTGATTCAAGAACATGTAATGTACATATTATGCTGGCTACCATACCATAATAACAACTTGGCGCTAGGTAAACCAAAATGACCATGGTTCTAATTGCTATTGTCTGTGCTATATATGGAGAGCAGTAGACAAAGTATGTTTCTTATTTCCATTGTAAAAATTATCTGAACTTTGGAAAAATGTTTCGAATACATAGTATGAAAAAGTAAAAACGATTAGCTCAATAAAATAAGAATTGCTATTAGTCAGATGCTTAGAAGTAACACAAAAATACAAATGAACTCACTAACATTCATGACAGGTGATTGAAGGGGATATTTTTAAGGAACTGACTCTCTGTTGAAACTTGAAAGACCAATATCCTCTAGTCTCAATCACTCAAGATGAGTAGCTCTAACAAAGTATAAATAGACCCAGCAGGCTATCGAAATAAAGTGATACATGCTGTCAATCAAATTAAGAAGCTTCACAATAGATAAACTACCTTCAGCTGATTGGTAGTCAAGAAAGCATGGATTCCATGCAAAGGAGCCCCAACCAGAAAACGAAAGTCAAGCTCTGCAACCACATGCATAATACATAGATTAGATTGTCATACTTCACCAATACAAGATGAAGATAAATAAAAGTCTGCACAATTGTATCTTGACAAGATAGTCGCAATCATAGTGAAACCAGCATATTAACAATGACAACATATTAACAATAACAACATATAATTTGCCAAACTACAACTTTGTTTACAAACTAAAACCATTTTCTTACCGCCAATTTCACCCCCTTTGTTGACAAAAGTGTGAGTATGATCCTTTACAAGAAGATTTTCATTAGCACCAACCTAGATTAGAGAGCATCAGCAAACCAAATCAGGGTTTTGCAACAATCCACCAAGCATTGAAGCCAAAATTTGGAAAAAACAACATAGCAGTAAAATAGGTTAGGAAGTTCATAAGATAAATTTTTGAAATTTCATTAAAGCAATCATAGTATGCATCTGAAAGACCCAAAAAATAAAAATAAAAAAACTCAGATGATTTTTTCAATCACCTTCTTCATCAGCCGGAAAAGGTTGTTATAGCAACCAAAAAAGACATGAAGACCCATTTCGACATGGTTTCCACGTTTATCAACAAAAGAGCCCACTTTGCCACCAATGAAAGGCCGTGATTCATAGATATCCACCTGCAATGCACAGTTGAAAATGGATGAAACAGTTTACTATTTTTCTTCAAAACAAAAATGGATTAACGATAGTGCCAATGTAAAAACTGTACTCCTTAATTTATGATCACATTCATATTGGTTTTGTTACTTCCAAAGAAGCTGTCTAAATAAAGGGGTATGAACCTCATGGCCTTGCTCCAAAAGCTCCACTGCAGTTGACATGCCAGCAAGCCCAGCTCCAATTATCGCAACCTTCAGCTTGGGTCCCCGATAATGCTCAGGTTCTGGTGGAAATAGACCTTTCGGAGCTGCAAAGGTAAAAGTAGCATTTAGTTCCAACAAAAAGCACAACGATCCCAAATCCTTCTTGCAGTAACTAACGGATTTAACCGAGACAATCTGATAAAATAGATAACTGAATCACATCACCACAGTCCAACTAAAAAAAATGGAGCAAGGTATCCATACATTTTCAGAAGCTTTTCTTGTCGAAATTACATACCATTGTTAATGTTAACAACTTAGGCCCCAGTCTTAACGACATTAAATTCCGTAAAATTTATTACAAAAAACATTTTTTTAAATGCTGGCCTTTCAAAACAACAGCAGATAAGAGAAATGTAATCACATCAAAGAAAGGGCTAATACAGAACAGAATTATGATATAAACAGCCAAAATTCATGGTCAGAAACTACAGAAGCCAACGACAAAGTTTGGCTTCCCTCTGTATATAAACAGACCATCATATAGATCAATTCGAAGTTCCTGAGGATAGATACACACTCTCAGTCGCTCACCAGTTCATAGCAGACTAACAAAAGGTTGTGACTCAAAATCAGAAACGTCAATCCATGGAGATTAAAACACAAAAATCAGATAAACGTATAGGAATCCTACGAGCTCAGACCATGGACCAAACAAAATGAAAAACAAATTCTCATACGCACAGAAAGATTGGAGATTTATACCATTATTTCTCATGTCAGACACATTCGAGTCCAAGTCGGAACGAACAACCGCTCTCCTGCAACTCAACTGAGCCAACCCCCGGTGGGGGCCCCTCAGCAAAACACCGGCCGGTCGCCGGCCAGACAGAAAGGCCGCACGGCCCCCTCCGGCGGCAGCTGAAGTACCCGGATGATACAAAGACGCGGACGAGCACGCCATACCGCAGGACCCACCAACCGAACTAGAATTCTCGAGGGATGGAAATGAAGATGGCTGGGAAAATCCAAGAAGGGAGTTGAATAAAAGGGGGGTATCTGGAGGAGAAGGCGAATGGGGAGATGCTGAAAGTTGTGAATTTGGCAGTTACAAAAGATTCCCTCAGTATTCAACTCATCTCTAAATTTGGAAGGTAATGAATGCGTGGGATTTTAGTGGGCGATTGTTTGCGCTCAGGACGACTAAAAAGCATAAATTTGGTGAATGTTTATGTTGCTGCTGCGTGCCACCACCACTCACAAGTGTTGGATCATGCACCACCCCAGAAGATAAACCATTAAAAACAAAACTTAGCTCTATGGAAAGCTTGGTAACGGCACTTTGCCCAATTCCGAACACTTCACCCACCACATTCTAACTTGGGAATATTCCTTGAAACAAAATTACTCCAATATATAAACTGAAATAATTCAATAAAATATGGTAAAAATAGAATTAAATTAAGATAAATTTACTAAATCGTATTTTACTGATCTGAACTACCTAAATTATACCTGAAATGTTATATATGTTAACAAAGACAAGTTAGGAAAATTTAAGTGTAGAATCCAATATTTTAAAAAATTCCCAATAACTTTTTTTTGTATATAGTAACAAACAAATACATATATAGTACAGGAGAAAGGTGAAAGTATGGATGATTATGGTTAGGGATGGCAGTAGTAATTTGGTCCTGCAAATAGTAACCCCCTAAAAATAAAGTCAAGTTCATACTGATTCGTACTCACATGATCTACAGCATTGAAATTGATACCCAAACTCAATAGGTTCTAATTTCTTTATTTGTAAATTTAATCTTAGTTTTAGAAATGAAAATGAAAATATATACATCCAAATAAAACATTATAGCCTATACTCTAGGTAGTCTATGATATATTGAATTTTCAGTTTACAGTCCACATCCAAATGAAACACAATTTACTTATAAAAAGAAAATTAAGAAAACTCATCAGCTTTTCTATGATGTAAGCTAGATTAGAAAGATGCAAAAAAATTAGCATGACTAAATTAAACTAAATTTCATCAAATTTTATTTTTATTGAACTAATTAACTAAATTGTACTGAACTGATTTACAAATAAGATCAAGAGGACAAAACATATTAATTAGAAATCTGAATTTTTTTTAGAGAGGAGAGGGGTATAAATGACTTTTCTTAATAAAATAAAGTGTATAAATATCATAATGCCCTTAACAATAAATATACAAGTTTCACACCCTTTATAATAATAAACATTTGTACTAAACATTTGTACCACGCCCTTAATAGAAATTTTCCATATATAATCAGAATCATGGAAGATAATGCTCAATTTTACTGGAAACGGGCGATTAAAGAAGACTCATTATTAATAACGAGCCCGGAAAGATTTCGGTAAAATTTGCGGCATTATTTATCAGAACGGCCCTGAAATTTTAGAGGCCCGTGCAAAAATAATATTGTGGTCTAAACTAATTTTGTACTTATTAAAAATAAGGATAAGTTTGGAATAGACCGTCTATATTCTGATCAAAATATAGACGGGACTGATATGTTAACTATACAGACACGGAGGTACCAATTTGCAATTTATGAAAAATTAGGATTTTCACGCGCTACAGTAACCCGCGTGTGAACAGTGTCGGTGAATAGTGCCAGACCTTCATGTTTGAACATCCAGGTTCCATGTTATAAAACTTTCATATTTCGTATTAAAATCTTAATGTTTCGTGTTAAAACCTTCATGTTACATGTTAAAAACTTCATGTTTGAACCTCCAGGTTCCATGTTATAAAACCTTCATGTTTCGTGTTAAAATCTTAATGTTTCGTATTAAAACCTTCATGTTACATGTTAAAAACTTCATGTTTTAACCTTCAGGTTCCATGTTATAAAACCTTCATGTTTCGTGTTAAAATCTTAATCTTTCGTTTTAAAACCTTCATGTTACATGTTAAAAACTTCATGTTTGAACCTCCAGGTTCCATGTTATGAAACATTCATGTTTCGTGTTAAAATCTTAATGTTTCGTTTTAAAACCTTCATGTTACATGTTAAAAACTTCATGTTTTAACCTTCAGGTTCCATGTTATAAAACCTTCATGTTTCGTGTTAAAATCTTAATGTTTCGTGTTAAAACCTTCATGTTACATGTTAAAAACTTCATGTTTTAACCTCTAGGTTCCATGTTATAAAACATTCATGTTTCGTGTTAAAATCTTAATGTTTCGTGTTAAAACCTTCATGTTACATGTTAAAAATTTCATGTTTTAACCTTCAGGTTCCATGTTATAAAATTGCATAAAGGTCCCTCTGTGTTTTTGTAAAATTGCATAAAGGTCCCTCCATGTTTTTGTCTAAAATTTTCTAAAATTGCATAAAGGTCCCTCCGTGTTTTTGTCTTATACGCTATTTACAACTTAATCATTGCTCATTGGTCTATATTCTGTCAGAATATAGACGGTCTACTCAGAGACCGACTCAAAAAATAAAGAGTCGGTCTCTGAGTAGACCGTCTATATTCTGACAGAATATAAACCAATGATTAAGTTGTAAATAGCGTATAAGACAAAAACACGGAGGGACCTTTATGCAATTTTAGAAAATTTTAGACAAAAAACACTGAGGGACCTTTATGCAATTTTACAAAAACATGGAGGGATCTTTATGCAATTTTATAACATGGAACCTGAAGGTTAAAACATGAAGTTTTTAACATGTAACATGAAGGTTTTAACACGAAACATTAAGATTTTAACACGAAACATGAAGGTTTTATAACATGGAACCTGGAGGTTAAAACATGAAGTTTTTAACATATAACATGAAGGTTTTAACACAAAACATTAAGATTTTAACACGAAACATGAAGGTTTTATAACATGGAACCTGGAGGTTAAAACATGAAGTTTTAACATGTAACATGAAGGTTTTAAAACGAAACATTAAGATTTTAACACGAAACATGAATGTTTCATAACATGGAACCTGGAGGTTCAAACATGAAGTTTTTAACATGTAACATGAAGGTTTTAACACGAAACATTAAGATTTTAACACGAAACATGAAGGTTTTATAACATGGAACCTGGAGGTTAAAACATGAAGTTTTTAACATGTAACATGAAGGTTTTAACACGAAACATTAAGATTTTAACACGAAACATGAAAGTTTTGTAACATGGAACCTGGATGTTCAAACATGAAGGTCTGACACTATTCACTGGACTGTTCACGCGCGGGTTACTGTAGCGCGTGAAAATCCTAATTTTTCAGAAATTGCAAATTGGTCCCTCCGTGTCTGTATAGTTAACATATCAGTCCCGTCTATATTTTGATCAGAATATAGACGGTCTATTCCAAGACTTATCCAAAAATAAATATAAAATTACATATTTATAAATTACATTTTAATGTATGAATTATTTTTCTCACAATAATAGAAGTGAGGAGTATATATTGTAAATTCAAAAATATTAATTTTATAGGTAATATACAATTTTACAAATTAAATATACAAATAAGGAATTTTTTATTAGATGGGCACTTGTTAGAAAATCCTTTATCTTATTACCAATTAGCAAATAAGTTTACCATGTGTACCATGTATTTTTTTCACATTTAAAAATCAAAATAAAATATTAGAGCTTATCAAAGTCCAACATAAGCTTATTCTTGTGTGAACCATTGAAGAATTTTAGTAGGAGATGATAAATTAAAGGACATTAAGAATGATGAAAATATGAGAGCAAAACCAAATTGAAGAGACGGGCATTTAAACAATTAATATATTACTCTTAATGTTAAGCCTATTTTAATCTTTGACTTTCCATGTATAAGTGTTTGCACCTTATCTACTAAAAACATAAAAATTAAAAAAACAAATTACAAAGAATAAGCAAAACGTGGCTAATAATGAGACAAGAGTTCTCGCTGGTCCTATATGTTACGAGCCCCTCTACGGGGACATCAAAGAGAATTTATTAATCTGGATGAAATTGTTCAGCCGCCAAAAATACAGGGGCGTGTGAATTCCTCAACCGTCCCTCCTTCTTTCCCTCCGAGTTTCGGGGTTGGAGGAGGAGCGGCTACAGGACAACAATCAAATTTAGTTCCACATGCTCCACCCTACTACCCGCGTTCTAGCTGGGGGACGGGGCAGATTGGGTATGACCCTCCAGTCGTGCCCGCAGAGTTATTGGGTTATCAGGCCCCTGGAACCCAGGGGAACCCGATCCAGTATTCCGTGCCCGTACATGGGTCAATGGGGATGAACTATGGTTACCCGGAAAGATATTATCGGGAGGACGATAGGATGCGGGGCTATCAGGTGGCGCAGCAGGACCCCAACTCTTTGGAAGCACGACTGGACAAGCTGGTGGGAAGAAACGGAGTCGGGGCATTGATGTTAACCCGGAGAAGGTGGAAGCCATAGCCAAGATGACCTCTCCCAGGACGGTGAAGGAAGTACAACGGTTAACAGGGTCCCTCGCGGCTCTCAGCCGTTTTTTTGTCGAGAGGAGCAGACAGGCAACTGCCATTCTTTAACATTCTCAGGAAGGCCAAGGCGTTTGAGTGGACTGGAGAGTGTGAAAAGGCGTTCCAAAGCCTGAAAAGGCACCTTCAGCAACTGCCCACCTTAAAGAAGCCACACCCGGGAGAGGAGCTCTTTCTGTACATAACGGCGTCCCGGGAGGCAGTAAGTGTTATGCTAATCAAAGAAGAGGAGGGAAAACAGCACCCAATCTACTTTGTTAGCCGGACACTTCGGGGGGCAGAGACCCGGCATACTGAGTTGGAGCAACTAGTTCTGGCATTGGTGCATGCCTCCAGGAGGCTTAAACCTTATTTCCAGGGCCATCCCATAGTGGTCCTCACCAATTACCCGCTCAAACAAGTCATGTTCAAGCCGGAGGCATCGGAAAGAATGATGAAATGGGCTATAGAACTGGGAGAGTATGAAATCCGGTATGAACCAAGAAGGGCTATCAAGGGGCAGGCCCTAGCAGACTTCCTGGTAGAGTCAGAAGCAAGGATACACGAGGAGAGGGAAATGGAGGAGATAGTCTCGGCTTGGAAGTTGTATGTGGATGGTTCGGCGCACTCTGGAGGTAGTGGAGCGGGAGTTTTGCTGGTTAGCCCGGAAGGGAAGGAATACCCCTATGCGATCCGGTTCGCTTTTAAAACGACCAACAATGAGGCCGAGTACGAGGCTTTGATCACATGATTAAGGTTGGCAAGGGAGATGAACATCAAAGCTCTCACGGTACACAACGATTCCCAGATTGTGGTACAGCAGGTAAAAGGGGAATACGAAGCCTGGGAGAGGAGCCTGCAAAAATACTTGGAGATGGTAAAGTCTCTGATAGCCAGTTTCGAAACTTTCGACTTGGTTCAGGTTCCCCGGGAGGAGAATAGTAAAGCGGATGCTTTGAGTAAATTGGCTTCTTCAGAATTAAAACCGGAGGCTAACCAAAAGTTGTGTATGGAGGTGTTAGGAAGAAAGAGCTACCTGGAGAATGACCAAGTAATGTTGATAAATGAGGAAGAATCCTGGATTGCCCCTATGCGGGCATACCTGGAGGAAGGGACAACCCCGGAGGATAGGGTGCAAGCCCGGAAGCTGAGAGTCAAAGCACCGAAGTATGTGGTTCAGGGCGGGGAATTGTACAAAAGAGGGTACCTCCAGCCTTTGCTAAAATGTGTGGAGAGGTCAGAAGGTCAGCACCTCATCCGGGAGGTGCACGAAGGATCTAATGGGAGCCACCAGGGAGCCCGCACAATGGCTAGGAAAATCTTAAGGCTGGGGTATTACTGGCCGACGTTGTTCAAAGATGCAAAAAAAATATGTCCAAGAATGCTTGTCATGCCAAACCTTTGCGCCACTAATCCATGTTCCCCGGGAGGAGTTAATTGGGGTCACAGGAGCTTGGCCCTTCAGCAGATGGGGAATTGACTTGGTGGGACCATTTCCCACTGCCCCGGGAGGAGCCAAGTACGTAATTGTGGCAATTGACTACTTCAGCAAATGGGTGGAGGCAAAGCCGCTCACCAACATACGGAGGCTAACTTGTGTCAAGTTTTGTTGGAAGAACATCATTTGTCGGTTTGGCATCCCAAAAATCATAGTCACAGACGACGGAGCACAGTTCGAAAATGACCCCTTCAAAGCATGGTGTGTCAAGTATGGCATAGAGCAAAGGTTGACATCTGTGTACCACCCCCAAGCAAATGGGCAAGTGGAAGTTACCAATCGCACCATTGTCAAAGGCTTAAAAACCCGCTTGGAAGGAGCACGGGGAAACTGGATCTGGGAGTTGCCTAGTGTCCTTTGGGCCCACCGAACCACAGAAAGCTCGGCCACGGGGGAGTCTCCATACTGCCTGGTATATGGATCTGAGGTGGTGATACCCGCGGAGATTGGGATCTCGAGCCCTCGAACCCAACTCCAGCGCCCGGAGGAGGATGACGCTGGACGGCGCCTTGACTTGGATCTTTTGGAAGAAAAACGAGAAAATGCGGCACTCCAAGAAGCAAAGGTGAAGGAACGAGTAAAGAGATACCACGATAGAAAGGTGCGAAAGGAAGTTTTCATCCCGGGAAACTGGGTGATGAGGAGGAATGATAAGAGCCACCAATCCCCGTAAGGGAAGCTGGCACCCAACTGGGAAGGGCCATACAGGGTAAAGGAGGCACACCCAGGAGGAAGCTATGTGCTGGAGGACAAGCAGGGAAAGGAGATCCCCAGGAGATGAAATGTAGCTAACTTAAGAAGGTTCTACGGGAAGTAGAGTGCCCCGCGTAGAACCTTAGCTGCTAAGGCATGAATATACCAGGCATGGATATGCCCCCCGGAAGCATGAATATGCCCGGAGAGATAGTCCCGACGTTTGGGCTCGTCTTGGACTTAGAGAGGAAGGATTGTAAGAGGGACCCATGGGTAGCTCCCATTCGGGTGCCCCGCTAGAATGGACCCGGAGCTTGAATGAAGCCCGGGGACCAGATGATGTAATGCTTACCAAAAGAGTTAATGAAAAGATGGATTTTCCGGAAAAAAATTCTTAGATGTTTATTCAGTTATCTTTAAATTTCAAATCGCAAGAATATGCTATTACATTGCAAAGGAACAATAACATAGGATTTTACATACATGCTCTCCTATCTATTTGCTACTATACCCACTTGGGACCTGACCCGGAAGCACCCTTAGGGTTACTCGGGCGGAAATCCCCTCCGAAGAATTGTGAAGACATGAGGTCTTCGGCGCAAAGCGGGCATCTGGAGATTGATTCCACGCAAGTTCCTCCTCCAATTGCGCGGCGTCTTCTTCGTTCAATTCAGGGATAGGAACAACCACGGATCCTTCTGGAAACGGCTCCGCCAGGCGCATCCTCCTTACCCCGGCTGATGTAACAAACTTGTTTCCTTCCGACTGATGCGGGTGCCCTCAGCGGTCTTGACCCCCTTGGTGGTAACTCCAGAATCGGCAATCTCCCGGACGCGTCTTATCCGGCGTGCTACTTCTTCCGGGTCAATAGATACAGACATATCTTCGTATCTTTCATACGCCACATCCACCTCCACCAGGGCAGGAACTCGGCGAAGGCTAGAGGGATAGGGTTAAGCTTCTCCCGCGGCTATCTTATTGTGCCACTCCACGACGTCCAGATAGGCCTTATGACTAGGAGCTCCCTCACCAAACTTTTTCAGGTTAGCCTCCATGCGTTCAATCGTTCTGCGAACCTCGGCTGGAAAATCAATAAGAGGAGACACCCCGACTAAACCATTCTTGAGACCCAAAAGGTGGTAGGATAGCCGGGTAACCAGCAGAGCATCTTGGAGGACCCTATTCCTGTGAGTAAGGGACTGATTCTCCTTCTCCAAGTCACAGATTAGTCTATTCTGAGCAGTGCGGGTTTCTAGCTTCTTAAGCTTTTCCTGGGCCCGCTCGAGCTCGCCCCACACCATACCTAACTCCTTAGTGGTGCGATGTTGAGTGTCGTCATGAAGGGCCTGCAACTCGGCAATGGTTTGGTAGGAGTTCATGGCCTCCCGCATATGGTCGGAAGCAAGGTCAAAGCACTGGTTTAACAACCCAAATTTGGTCTCAACCGCCTTGAGAAACGACACCAGCACCCTGATCGATCCAAACTCCTGAAGGAAGCAGTCCAATCCCGCCTCACCTAATGCCCGGTTAGCCTGGTCGCCCCCAAAACTCCAATGGGCTAGTTTCCTTTGAAGGAAGGAGCACTGGAGGCACCCAGCGCGAGGGAGGGAGAAATAGGTACCGGAAGAATGGTTGGGATGAGTAAAAACATAAGGCATGGGCCCGCGCGGGAGAATCTCCTCTAGGGGGCGCTCAGACTACAAAAGATAGTAATTTCATTAAGAATTAGAACTTTATATTAAATCAAAATGGGCACCAAGGCCAAGTTCTACATAAACCTCCCGGGGAGGTGAGTTACAATAGACTTAGAAAAAAATTATAACATAAGAAATTACAAGGAAAACAAACAGACTAGGATCTAGGGGTGTACATGGTCTTCAGTAGGCACCCTTTCCCCCGGGATGGCGTGAGCCCTCTCAAACCGCCTCTCCAAATCCGCAAGATCCTCGGCAGTCCATTCCAGGCCGGCATAAGCAGGGGCATCCGCAGTGGGTTCATCAGCGGAGCGCTCGGGAAACCCTACCCTTCGCGTGGCCTTCCGGGACTGATATAACAAGTCATCTTGACCCGCGCCAAGACCTACCCGGCAGTCGCCCTCTTGATCATGGACCGCGCGGTACCCAAAGTTATCAGGCACTGCGCAGTATTCATAGTAATGTTCCGCCCAATGAGGTGTCTCCGGGACTACCCCATAGGTATTGAAGCTTTCCGGGCCGGGGTCAGGGTAAGAAGCCTCGTCAATCTCCAACAGCTTGACCTTCTTGATATCAGAAGCAGAAGGAACCCGGGAGGACATCCTCAAAGATTCCCATAATTTGGGCACCAGACCCTTCAGATCCGCATCCTGGAGGGATCTCCAGCGGTGGTTCAGCAAGTCATTAGCCTTGGGGCGGTAGTAGGAAGCTTGGGCTTCAAGGTGAGCGGGGCCCGGAAGCCAACCCCGCAAACTGCGGTACATTTCGTGGCAGGCGACCGCGCTCGCCGCAGCCGCGATGCCCTCCAGCCTTTGGTCAAAGTCGGTGGAGTGAAGGACCTTCTGGGTCACAGCATCTAGGGCCTCAAGTTGGGCGTCTTTCTTCTCTTTCTTGAGGGAAGAATATTTCTTCTCCACCTCGGCGAGCTTCTTCTCCTTGTCCGCCAGCTTCTTCTCCTTTTCGGCTAGCTTCTTCTGAGACGCCTCCAGCCGGGCTTCCAGGTCATCCCGCCCGGCTAGCTTTTCCCGGGTGTCGCGGAGGTCTTTCTCCATCTTGGCGAACAACCCAGCGCTATATTTGGAATAGCGCCTCGGTAAAATGGGGATCCGCGAGGAGGGAATCAGCAAAGGCAATACTCTGCAAGACAAGGCATAAAACTTAGATAAAAATTGGATTAAACTTAGATGAAAGATGGGGCCAAAGGAAGGCGGAATAGTTTCGGAAGCAGCAGTCCGCGGAGGAGTGTTGTGAACAGGAGGAGGAGGAGGAGGATGGAAGTCCTGGGTCTTCTGACGAGAGGGAGGGGCCGACCCGGATAGCTCGCCAGGAGGCGGCCGTTTGAACCTCGAGCTTGCTCCGCCATTATAAATAGGATGGTGGATAAAAGACCGACGCCCGGGTGTAGGTGATGAGCCGGGGGTAGCGCGGGCCTCAGAAGATGGCCCGGAAGAATTCTGCTGACGACATCGCGGCGGCGCGCGGGGCTTTTGGGGAATAAGAGCAGGATTCTCGGTCGGAGGTGGCCCGGGTTGGGAGGCCACTTGTGGTGTAGAAGAGGTCTGTTGATCCGGGTGAGTATTTCTCGCTTGAGCATCACCCCCGGAAGGCTTATCAGTATGGGCCATGACGTCTGCGTACAAGGAAGGTTGAACTGAAACCAAGCAAACAATGAAGTTAGAGCACGAGATATAAAAAAAAATCTTTCATTAAACCCGAAGGAAAGATAAAACATAAAGCCATAATAGGCACCTCCATCTGGCCACACCGCGGAGATGCGCGGGAGCGTGAAGAGGTCGCGGGGATAGATCCCGCGAGGCCAGAAATAGCCCGCGTTCCCGTTCTTATAAAAGGAATCCATATCTAAGGGAGTGAGGCGGAGGAAGTTATGATTGCTGGCAATGATTGCCGGGAGATTAGAAAGAGTTTTCTTCTCCTCAGGAACAAGGGAGTCGTTCCAAGTAGGCATAGGGTACGCCCGGGCATCGCATAGGAAGAAACCCTTTGAAGGGTATCCTTTGGCGGATTTGGGTTTGGAAAGGATGAAGTCCTTTATCCCGGATCGAATAGTAAAAGAAAAGACGCCCGGGAAGGACGTGTGTGCCTTCCGCAAAGCATAGAAGGAGCGGAAGAGTAAGAGAGAAGGAGAAACGGCGCACCTGGCGCAATTAAGTAAGAAAGCCAGGATAAGGACAACCCCGTTAGGGTGTAGCTGGGTCGGGGCTACGCTATAAAACTGAAGGATCTCAAGAAAGAGAGGAGGGAAGGGCAGGCTAAGCCCGTATTGAAAATGGATCCGCGGGATGCACGTAACCTCCCGCTCAGAGACTCCCGGGGGAAGTTTAGAAAGACAGGCGTTTAAAGGAAGAGGGATAAAAGAACGCTTGGCCAAATTTAAGACATCCCTATCTAAAGAAGGAGAATCCCCTGGGACATCGTAAAACTTGAGGCCCAATGGGCGCACCCCGTGAGTAGGCCCCCGGGGAACGTCGTCACCAACTTCCCCGCCAAACACATCCTCATCCTGATCATCCAGAGGGTGGTCAGGATTCCCGGACGGGTGCGAACCCGCCTCATCCAAGGTCGACGCACCCGGGATGTTTAGTTCCCGGGGCGAGCTGAAAGCCTCGGAATAGGCGTCCGGAGAGGAGACGGGGGAGGTGATAAGGTTATCAGCGGCCCGGGACTGGACCTCAAACTGATTTTGAGCTCCCTCGGTGTCTAAGGAAGAGTTGGAAAGAATTGGAGAATTCATGATTGGAAGAGAAGGAGAGGGAGAGAGCGAGAGCTTACTTGATCGAAAGAGCAGAGCGTCAGGGAAATTTTTTGGAGAGAGAAGTTTAGTGAGAAGGGGTTTGGGCCCTTATATAGGCAGATGAATAGAAACCGCCACCTCAAAAGAAGGAAAAGCAATCATGACACGGTAAATGAGGTACTGATTAATGCAGAATGGAAAAAGGCGGCGTCGACAGAAATCAATTTTAACACGGATGGGTCCTACCAAAAGTAGCAACAGAAGGAGGAGCTTATGAGACTAGTTCCCCGCGTCACGGAAACCCGGATGACTGGTCTGGGGGACTAGTGATATTACTGGCCCAAAGGCTTACTGGGCCGGGAAGAGGGTCCACGGCCCAGCACCAAAAGAGCGGTACCTTTCCCGCTAGGAGGCACGTCCGGACAAGAAAGAATGACGGACGGGGACAAAGGGAAGTGGTCCTGCACCTTATCTCAAGCAGGCAAGCTCGGCTATAAATACTAGTCTCAAACAGTAAACAAGGTATGTGATATATCTCTCTACTTTATATTGAGAGCATCGTCCATACGTTTTTCCCCTCATCGCTATCCCCATCTCATCATCACGCCGGAGGTTCTTCCCCGGGACGCCTCCCGGGGATTGTTTTGCAGGGTCGTTGCGGACTTGCTCGGAGAGAGGCTCGGATAGCACTAAACCCCGGGAAGCGGACAGATTCTGGTAGCATCACCTGTGCCGCCGCACACACTGACCGTCGTCAGGGCCGGCCCTGTATATTCATGTTGGAATTAAATTTTTAGTATTTGGTCATAACTTTCAATGGAAATACTCGGGTACTTTTTTCCCATATAATCTTATTATTGAAACTAACTCTCAAAAATCAAAATAAGATCATGTTTGCTAGAGCTTATTTATTGTTGTACAGAATTGAATTGAAATAAATTTAAAAATATTTATCTGAACTAAAATAAATTTAAATTTACTGAACTGAACTGAAATAATTTTAAAAATATTTAACTGAACTGAAATAAATTTAAATATATTGAACTGAACTGAAATAATTTAAATGTTTATTATATATCTTTGAAATAATTCTAATATTTATCATATATCTTTGTAATCTTTAGTAAAAATGTAACTTATAATAAAAAAATTATTGAACTGAACTGAACTGAAATAAATTTAAATATATTTATCTGAACTGGAAAAAATATAAATATATTTATCTGAACTGAAATAAATTTAAATATATTGAACTGAACTGAAATAAATTTAAATAAATTTAACTAAACTGAAATACAGAAAAGATCTAGCAAACAGGGCCTAACACTCTCCTGAAACTAATTGCATAACTAATACTCTTCTACTAAGTTTAATTAGTATTAAAATCCACAAATTCAGTTTATTCCAACTAAACCCACAAAATAACCAATTAACTGGCTACGTCAGCAACAATGTTCGATAGTGTAACCGTAATTGTTGATGTGGAAGACAATCGTCTTCGGATTGTTGCGA
The DNA here is from genome assembly GCA_963678965.1 of Cruciata laevipes. Taxonomy (NCBI): domain Eukaryota; kingdom Viridiplantae; phylum Streptophyta; class Magnoliopsida; order Gentianales; family Rubiaceae; genus Cruciata; species Cruciata laevipes. Next base: position 18,827,544 of record OY787634.1, on the reverse strand, counting down.
AGCACCGTCGATATGTCCTGAGCCGTTACCTGGAAGCTTCCAATGCCGATGCACACGATCACCCGCTTCTCCTTCGCAGCCTGAGCGTACCCGAGCGTGGCGGCGGCCGACCAGCCGATGGAGTCATGCTGCAACTGGAACTCTTATGTGCATTCCCTCCCGGAATATTTAAGTGTTGACATTTTTCTGTTCCATTTTTACCCAAAAGGACTCAAACCTGAGCCTTTTCTCCCTTGACTCTTCATGCACTAAGCTCCAACATTATTGGGCTATGATCTGAACGGAGTACTATAGAAAGGTTCTTCACCCTGGTTCTTGGAAAAACTCTTTCCGTTTAGAGTTGCAGAAGACTCTGTCTAGCCTTTTACAGACTTGTTATCCCATGAAGTTTTACAATATATACTCAAGTGAAATAAAAGAATTTAGCGTAGTTTTTGCCAAGAAATTAAGTTTAGATTCTAAAATTTCATGTGATGTGATTTTAAAATGCTCACATAGCTTCGCGTGGTCCACTGTCGACAATCACAATATTTAGTTATTTAAGTTTGCTTTTTTTTTAAAAAAAAATAACGTGACATTTTTACTAACGGTTTAGTCTAATTAAAAAATCTCACTAAAAGCATAATCAACTACACAACTTTTTGTGTGCTTTTGGAAAGCATGATTTTGTTTAATGCAAGAGTAGTAACATGATTCTCCAATGCTAGAATCAATACAAAATCTATCGTGGTGTAACTCTGGCTCAAATGCCTTTCCTCTATGATGATAATCTACAAGAAAGTGAGAATCAATACCATTTTTATATCAATAATATCACAACTTGCATAATCTAAACAAAAAAGGGAAGAATTTTAACTAACAAGGGATCATGTGCATGTATAAGAATCAACGAAAGAAACGAAGATTTCCAGAACATGCAGAAACCTCTATGAAACCTCTATGAAAAGTTCCTCTTCACCACATCCTTCCCGACTCACTAATCGACCAATAGGACTTTCGAATTATCGACTCGCCAATATGATTATGGTGCTAGGAAAGACTGGCTAATGAGGAGAGTGGCTTTCTCATAAGGATCTAAAATCACCTGGGCAAATTCAGCCTTTGGTACACTACTGCAGAGGGGGTCACTCGCAGTGTCAATTAACAGCAGTTTTCGCTGAACCGCTGTAATTTGATGTAGTTCTTGTAAAAGAACTAATTTTGGCGCCGTGAAATGGTTATTTTCGGCTATCTTTTGTTAACCGCCGTAAATTTGCAACGAATTAACGACGATTTTTTATTTACGGCGTTATATTCACGGCGGTGGTTAAAAAATCGTCGTGAATTTGTCCCGTTCCTTCAAAGGAACGTTGAAAAATTGAACTAAAAATTAATCGAAATTGAGTTTGGATTATATTTTTTGAAATAAATAAATAATTGTGTTTGGAAAGATTTCCGATATCGGAACTGTAGGGCAATGTTTGAAAATAATAGTTCCGATGTAGGAACTGGAAAAAATGTGTGAATGGAATAGTTCCGAACTCGGAACTTAATAAGCAGTATTGTAAAATTAGTCAACCCAAAACCAAAGTTGTAAGTAACCTAACTAATTAATCAAATATTCTCACATTTTACTTAATTTTATGACAAAGGTAACTAAATTGAGTTTAATCTATCCAATATTAAACCTTAAACGAGTGTAACTAATGAAAAGTTACCTCTTAGGCCCTATTTGCTAGAGTTTATTTTTTGTTGTACTGAACTGAGCTGAACTGAACTGAACTGAACTGAACTGAAATAAATTTAAATTTACTGAACTGAACTGAAATAAATTTAAATTTATTGAACTGAACTGAACTGAAATAATTTTAAATATATTTAACTGAACTGAACTGAAATAAATATAAATACATTTTTATATAATGTAAACATAAAAACACATTGAGGTAATATAATCTGAACTGAATTGAGTTAAATATCATCAAATTATAGTGCAGATGATATGAATTTATCTAAACTGAACTGAATTGTTCTGAACTGAATTGAACTAATCTGAAATAAACTAAAATAAGCTAATCATATAATGATGACATATTATATTTGGTTGAGTCGATTTAAATGAATCACGATTCAAATAATTATATTTGAGTATAAAATGTAAAGGTTATGGTATATTAAAGAAATATATTGAGTTGAATATCATAGCCATGTATTTTTCAGGGGATATGAGTCATTGATTTGTATATCATAAAATTATATTTCAGAGGATATGAACTAATCTGAACTGAATTTATCTAAACTGAACTGAACTGAAACAAACTGAAATGAACTAATTAAAAATAGTCATATAATGAAGCATATAATATTTGGTTGAGTCGATTTAAAGGATTCACGATTCAAACAATTACATTATATTTAAAGTAAAGATTATGGTAAAGTAAGATATAAATTGAGTTGTACATCATAAAATTAAATTTCAGAGGATCTGAACTAAATTGGACTGAACTGATCTAAATTGAACTAAAATAAAAATAACATATTTTCATTTGTTATTAACAAATGATCATCATCATATAAAAGGAAATTTGATGAACTTATATTTCATTCGAACTGAACCAAACTGAACTATTTTAATTTGAACTGAAGCAAAAATAATGTATTGCGAAATAAAATTGAGTCGAATAATATAAACTTCTAGAGACATATTATTTGCATAGAACAGAACTAAACTAAACTAAACTACATTAGAAATAAAAAGAAAATTAAGTAAAAAAAATGTTTACAAAAATTTATAAAAAAATAATTATTTAGGAATACATTGAACTGAAATAAATTTAAATTTATTTAACTGAACTGAACTGAAATAATTTTAAATATATTGAATTGAACTGAATTGAACTGAAATAAATTTAAATTTACTGAACTGAAAAAAAAAATTACTGAACTGAACTGAACTGATCTACAGATACGCTTTGGTAAACAGGGCCTTATTTGATTTTCTATAGACACTACTTAAATTTAACTAGTATAATACTTCACTTGATTTTCTACATACACTAACTAAAACAAGTTTACTTAACTCAAAGTCAGTTCAGCAAGAAATAAGCTCTAGCAAACAGGGCCTAAGTCATCAAAAGTTAAGTCTTACTTGAGTTTCTTTAGTCACTAACTAAATTTATTTGAGCTATCGCTGAATCGTCGACCCTTATCGCTGAATCGCAATTGGAGGCACTATCGCACCGCACCATCCTCTCCGGCTCACCGAATAGCCTCTTCGGAAATTCAATTGAATTCTGGTAAGAATCTGCTTCTTCGCTTGAGATTCAGAAACAACCTTTTTCTCAATGAATATCATTTGAATATGTTTCTTGATTTTTCCTAACTGTGTTGTGTGCATGTAAGGTGTTTGTGAAAAGTCCCGTGTGAAAATTGAGGGTTCTTGTTATTTTTTCCTCAAATTTTAGGACTGAATTTGGCAGGTTTTAGCTTTGTTTAATGTTCATATTTCTTGTCTCCGGATTATGGTCTTATTGATTCAAGCAAATATAAGAGAGATGCAAATAAATATCTGCATATATGTTAGTTGAACATTTTTGAAGAAGAAAATACTCAAAATGTTGTTGATTTAAGAGTTCGCTAGTTTTTTTAGTGGTAATGAGAATTTGTTTATCTTTTTGGGTTTGTTAAAGGAGCTAGTCAGGGAGTGGTAATGAGAAGGAAGGACATCTTTTTGACATACGACAAATTATTTGCTTCAAGCTTTTATCTTCATGTTTCTTTTTTGTTCAATGCACATGGTCTTGGAAACAAATTCTTATCACATATTCGTGAAGTGGATTCAATACTCCAGGTTTGTATTTTCCTAGATTCAATTGCACGTGTCTTCAGTAGTGATTGAGTAATATTTGTACCCAAGGGGTTCTATTGTCATGCTTCATTGTCTTGATTAACATTAAATTTAAGCAGTTTCTCCATGCAGGTCCATTTTTCTCTTGCATGTCCATATTTTTACCATAATGCCCCCTGATGGAACCCTATGATTTCAAGCCCATTTGTTGTCTGAACAATATTAAGGGTACTATGGTAAAAATACGGACATGCAAGAGAAAAATGGACCTGCATGGAGCAAGCTCCTAAATTTAAGGTGTCAATTGTTACATTCATTCTCCGGTATTGATGAAGTATTTGTTTCTTTCAGGCACGCCTGCTACCTGATTCGTTCCTTTACGAGTTAACAAACATGTTTGAGCAAAACACCGAGAAGGGTTCTGTTTGGGTCACTCTGAAACACTGTATCATTTTATGTCTATTTACTCTATTTGACTTATTGCAGCCCTACCTATTTTTTAAAATCTTAAATCATGATCCTTTGTTTGTATTACAGCATCTGACAAATCTAAGTCACAGAGGAACAAAATGAAGACACCTATTGAGTTTAAGTGTCTGATTCGAGAAATTGATGGGAAAAGGAATAACTCTACTCTGGTAAGAATTCATATATGCTGCTATTCTCAGATTTGATTGGGAAAAACGATTTAATACAATTACTTGAATTTGTGCATGTTGCGTAATTGTTGAAGGTTTCATGGATTGTGTTACGCTTTCGTGGGTACAACTATTGCCAAAGAACATCACTCCCTACACTTTGATGGAGATGAATGTTACCCAGAATAACTAAACTCGTTATTTTGTCTCTGCCCATTCGCAAACAGCATGGAGCATTCTTCAACCACCAATGAACGTTAGTGAGCATCTTTGTATCATTTGGATTAGATTTATAAGATTCTTAGGTATATGATTATATGTATGCTGCTTTGCATACCATTATATGAATGTTGCTTGTGTTGACTCATATGAAGGCAATGTTGTGCATGGAAAAGTAATGAAAATAAACGTTTACCATATCTTCCTGATCAAGTTCCTATATCGGAACTCAATTTTATGCAATTTCTATTATTTTTGCACTCATTCAGACAACGAGACTGACCCAGTCCCCGACGTCGGAACTAGATCAAAGCGTATAAAGCCCGCTAACCAGAACGACATCGTTTAAAACCAACTTCCGACGTCGGAAGTCAAACGTTAAACTCAATGTTCCAACAACGGAACTATAAAAACTGAATTTATAACCGAGCAAGGAACCAGTCCATTATGTATCTCTCTCGTTCCAAAGTTCCGTCGACGGAACGACGGAACGGAAGATCAACTCGCGTACACATTTTTCGACGTTCCTATAATAGAACGCTGACGCAATCACCAATAACGCTGACGCATAACTCATCTGTTCCGTCGAAGGAACCCATATACGCTGCCGCATAATTAATCTGTTCCATTGTCGGAACTCTACTACGCCGGTTTTCTGCAACAATTAGCGGCGGTAAAAAACCGCCGCGAATCCAAACAAATCATGGCGGTCTCCATCAACCACCAAGAAAGCTCAACCCTTTCGCGACTCCCCTGCTGACGGCGTCCGAAAGCCGCCGCGAGAGGCCAAAATACCCGCCGCGAATGGGGGTTGTTTCCAGTAGTGGTAATAGAAGTTAGAAGTGTGTTGTCAAAGTTTCATTTATATTTTATTCAAAAACTAGAATAAAGCCACGGCTCTTACTGTTTCTTTTAAGTAATATATTTTATTTTACATAAAAAAGAAAAAGAGTGGCTCTATTTGCCATAAATGTTCACCGATGTTGAAACCTTTTTAGAGTTTAGCTCTAAATGCTATATTTTGGAAGCAATTTAATACTCCACACATGCCATAAAAGGAAATTCACCTTTATATTGACACTTACCATTTTGGGTAAAGTTTAAGATAATCTCAACCTTTTATTTTATTTTATTTTCTTTTGCTTGAATTTGGGCCACTCAAATGGGATCTTCTTAATCTTGGCACCCACTTTATAAAGTGAACGGAGGGAGTATTGCTCCCTTCTACAATTTTGAATTTCTATTTCCCTTTGTAAGACAGTTTTTGGACCTTTTGAGTTTTGGGTAGATCAATCAAATCCCCATGACAGTTTTATGATTAAAAAAAAAAAAACAAGATTTGATGGAAAAAAATCGAATGATAGTTCATTTGTTTTACACATTTGTTTGTGTGTTTTACATATTTGTTTGCCATAAACTGTGTTCATATGTAAATAAACTAATACATTTAGAAATGCAAACAAAAGTGTAAAACACACAAACAAAACTGTAAAATACATGAATTATCATTCGTCCTACTATAAGCTTATGGTAGGACGGTCTCAACGAAAACCTTCTCAAAATTCAATATACTGGATAGTTTAGATTATAAACATAAATAAAAGATAAAAATGAATCCACGAGGCCGAAAATTCATATAGAGTACTCCCTCTGTCTCACCTCAAGCTGCACAGTTGACTTTTCAGAGTCAAACTTAGCAAACTTTGACCGTAATTATATGTCAATATATAAATTATAAAACTATTATATGAGATATCAATAGATTCATTATAACATCTATTTTTCAAAAAGTAAATTTTTATATATTGTTTCTATATGTACTTAGATATTAATGGCGATCATTGAAGACCATGAAAAATCAACTGTGCAGCTTTGGGTGAGACGGAGGGTTGGAGCTAATGGAAAGGATGATGTGAATTATACTTATGCTGGAGCAGAGACAAATGGGCCAAAGGATGGTCCCATGGCTGCATTTCAACCCCAGGGCCATTTGCTGGTCGAACTGGTAGCCTCTACAGTTTGTTGTAGGAACAATTGGGTGTCGTTATGTGCCACCGTTTTGTGAGTCTTTTTGCACGTATGGTTTTAGTATTTTAGATGTGTTTGTGCCACTGTTTTGTGAGTCCTTTTGCTTGTATGATTTTAGATGTGTTTTTGCTAGCTGTACTCTAATTACCTTGAAAGATTTCTTAATCTTCTTTACTTTATTGTTTTATTGTTTTGTACCTTTAGTTCCATGCAACGATACTTGGATATCTGGGAAGCAAATGTTTTGAAACAAATTAACGTCTCTATTTTCAGTTTCTTCACACCACGTGTCTATCATTATCGAATGACATTTAATATGCAGCCACCTCGCTTGAATATTTTCACTACTAGAAAACCCCCCTAGAAAACCCCCTATAGGCACCGGTTTTCGGCAACGCTTTATCAAAATCGGTGCTGAAAGTATAATAAACACCGGTTTATAGCAGCGCTTCATCAAAACCGATGCTGGAAGTATAATGAACACCGGTTTTTAGCAGCGCTTCACCAAAATCGGTGCTGGAAGTAGAATGAGCACCGGTTTATAACGACGCTCCACCGAAATCGGTGCTGAAAGTACAATAAGCAGCTGATTTAATCATTAGCATTGATACACCGCTGCTAAGATATTTTTTTACATTCTGAAACAAAAATTAAAATTTTTAAGCGCTGCTTGGTGTGGAATAATAAAACTAAATTTTTTTCAGTTTATTTAATTAAAACTAAATTTTTTTCAGTTTATTTAATTAAAACTAAATTTTTTTCAGTTTATTTAATTAAAACTAAATTTTGTGTGGAATTATTTACCGCTGATTGATTGATGAAATACGATTATTAAATATTACATGATTAATATATCAAATATATAATAATTAAAATAATATAAATATAAATATTTTTAATGAAAATTGAGTATTGTATTTTTGACTAATTAATGTCAAATTCTGATATAAATGTCAATTTTTTTACTGTAGTTAAGTTGTTATGAAACTATTTTCATTTTATGTTTTACCAATTAAGGCCCTGTTTACTAGAGCTTATTTCTTGATGTCACTGAACTGAACTGAATTGAATTGAACTGAACTGAACTGAACTGAAGTAAAATTGATTTATTGAAAAATGGAATCAGCATGACTGAATTAACCTGAATTTCATCAAATTACATTTCACTGAACTGAACTGAACTGAACTGAACTGATCTACAGATAAGCTCTGGCAAACAGGGCCTAAATTTGAAATTGAGTTTAAATTTAAATCCCGCATCCGATAAAATAGATAATTTGTATATGAAAATTATGAAATATGATCATGAGTATACTATTTTGTGATTATTTTAAAAAAATGAAGTACGCCATGTTACTTTTATCGAAAATGTGAAGAGTCAAAACAACCAAATTTAAGACCACTAATTTGTATTTGCAAAAATCATTGAACTCTCATTCATATTGTTCTATTATTTTAAACACATTTTTTTCGCAAAAATAAGTGAAAATTTGTGTTAACTTATCCATTAAACAAACCAAGAGACCAATCTCATACAAATTTTTCACATAATTTGTTTTTATTTGTTAGAGAGAATTTATAAAAATGCATAATTAGTGTATTTATGTTAATTAAAGTATCCTTCAATATCTTCAACTATTATGGCATAATTAGTGTATTTATGGTAACATTAGGTATAGTAAATCAGTACTAAAATAACTTTTACACATATAACTATAGAATCTTTAACAAGTGCACTCATTAATCTCTTTTATCAATTAATTCTCACCTTAAAATAATTTTCAAATAAGTAAACTGACAATCTCTTTATCAATTAAATCTCACCTTAAAATAATTTTCATTTTTCTCAAAGTATCTCTATCTTCATCCCTTTCTCTCTCAAAATCCCTCACGGCTTCCACGGCAGGTTCCAATTCTTTGCGATGCTCGGTCGAAATTCGTCCTTCGCCCAAATCCTCCTCGCCCGCAACTTGCAGATAACATTGTCGTTTTTATCGCTTCTATGTGCTCTCATGTCGTTTGGGCGCGACCCGATTCATGATTTGGTGGGTTTTACGTATACGTGAGCAATGTTTTTAATGTGTAGACTAGGTGTTTGATGAAATGTCTGACTGACTTTGCAGGTTTTGGAATCACTAGATGCCGAGCTTGATGTGGACAAGAAGGATGTTGGACTCAGTTAGTAATCTCATTTACATACTATATATTACCGCCTTGGCATGGCCAGAAGAGAGATAGAAGCAATTTCTGGTGACGATGATGAAGTAGGAGGGTTTCAAGATGAATATTTTTTTTTTATGTAGATGAGATTTCGAGATGAATTTTGTGGATTTGCTAAGGCAAATATAGAACTTTTAGTGTGAATTTTGCTGTTGTAAAAAGTAGATAGTATAGGGATTTTAGAATAAAATTGTAAGTAAAAAAAAATTTGTAGTTCGATTTGTTAATATATAAAAGTATTAGATTTTTTTTCGCAAATATAAAAGTTTTGATAGGTAATTTACAAATGAGAAAGTTATGGGGACTGAATTGTTACTAATCTAGCGGTGGTTGGTGAAATTCAGGCGGTGCTATATTTTACCGCTACTAGAGAAATCTAGTAGTAATATTTTAAAGCAGCTGTTTGAAAACCGCTGCTAGGAAAATCTAGTAACATTTTAAAGCAGCGGCTAGGAAAATCTAGTAACATTTTAAAGCAGCGGTTTTAAAATCGCTGCTTGTCGGAATTAATGTAGCAGCGGTACAAAAACCGCTGCTAAGAAAAGTCCAATTCTAGCACCTCTATACATACACACCGGTCAAAATTTGGCCTAAAAACTGCTGCTTGGGGGGTCAAAAACCGGTGCCTATAGGGGGTCTTCTAGTAGTGTTTAGTCGTCAATGTCATGATGCTCTCTGAGACTATGACTTGTCTTGATATAATGTATGTTTACAACTATTTATTTCTGAAGAGATCTGAAGGATGACTATTGTCTGTCTTGTACTTGTACTTGTCAGGGCCGGCCCTGAGATTTTGGAGGCCCCGGACGAAAAAATAATATTGGCGTCATTCAAAATATTAAATTTTATTAAAATGTCAAATTTTATTTACTAACATGTTTTCTCATTACAAATAAATTTTTATTTAACAAAGTAAAATATAAATCTAAGAAATTATGGACAAAAAATCCTAATTTTGTTGATATTATGTGCTCTAAAATGTGAAATAATTCTTTTGTAGCAATTTTATTGTATTCAATCTAACAGATAATATCAACTAAAATGAGACGAGTTAATATTATATGGTCTAAAAGCAAAATCCTAATTTAACTCAATTTTAGGTATAATTATCTTAATTTAATTTGAAAATGTTAAGAAATTGAGAGGTAAAAGTTTTGTTTAAAAATAAAAATCAAAATAAAATGGGTGCAGTAAAAATGTCATTAATACCGAAACGGAAAGTTTGCTGCCGCCGTTAGTTTTGTTTGTTTTCTTAAACAAAATGGGCTGACGGCCCATGATATATAAGGGATTTTTTAAAATATTTTGAGGCCCCTGATCAGCTGAGGCCCTGTGCCTTAGCACATTCGGCCCGCTGTCAGGCCCGGCCCTGGTACTTGTACTAGTGTGAATTCCCAAGACGATTACATGCGTCATGCATATTTGTGGATCCAGGACCTGAATTAATTCAAGTCATGTTGAGTAAGGGTGTTGCTATATCTAGCTCAACATTTTGCTCTTGTAGCCCAAAATACAAATGAAATAACAAAACTGCCCTTATTTTTTAGTTCATGAAAAACTAGTAGGCTAAATACATGGAGCATTATAGTCATTTGATGGGGATTTTGGGTTTACAAAGAGTAAAAACATTAGGTACATTTAGCAATTCAGTTGATTAAAGATGTTCAGTTCACCTCTGATTTACAAAGATTCTTTATAGGCTAACTATTTACTGTTGGTTTATTTCAACAGTTGGTGACGTTCCTGAATCCAATGGCCTGGGACAGAAGGGTTTAAGAGAGATTTTCTATCTTATGTTTAAGAGAGATTTTCTATCTTATGTTTAGGACTCATTTCAACCCCTAGTTCTGTAGTGGTTCATCATACATGTTTTCATAAGAAATCAATGTCCTCTTGCATGCTCGTTCTTTTCTAACCATTTAGGTGTATATTAGGACTCTAAATCCGAATGTAAGTACTTCTCTCCCGAGATATGAAAACATGTGCAATCATTATAATACCCTTGTTTGCATTGTGCACTAATATAATACTACATGATTTGTTAATGAAACTTATTACTAAAATATGGATCCAAGATAAACATTGACATAAAATCTAAATAAATGTTCTAACCAATGAAATAAAATACTCGTTTTCATGCAATAGAAATCAAAATATGATTTAAACTTTGCTTATTATGATATACTTTTTACCAAGTAATTCTTTTATCATAATCAAATAAATTTGGATTATGATTAGTTGTGTCAGTACGGAAATGATAAATAATAAAACCATGAAATATAAAAGCAGTAAACTATATGTTAGTGTATATTAGGAAAATTACTTGGTAGATACACAAATACGCGGTTAATACACGCCTACATGCTTACACGGTTAATACAAAATTAATACACGGTGGTAGGAATACACAAATAATACACGGTGGTAGGAATACACGGTTAATACACCGTGGTAGAAATACACGGTCAAAGTAGATACACGATTAATACACGGTCAAAGTAGATACACGGTTAATACACGGTGGTTAACCCACGGAAAAATGTAACTACGCTATAAATACGCGGCCAAGCTTCCAGGTCTCATTTCACTTCCCTTCAAAGTTCAAACTCCAACCTTTTCTTCTTCCTTGCTCTCTCTTCTACATTCGAAATCCATTCTGCCATTGCTACCATGAATTCTGCTGCAATGAATTCTCCCAATTCAACCGGTTACTTTTCCCCCAATTCGAGCCCTAATTTTCCCCCCAATTCAACTCGTTACTTTTCCCTCAATTCGAGCCCTAATTTTTCCCCCAATTCAAATCCACTGAATTTGCTATCACCGCCACCGCACCACCGCTTCCGAGCAACGATTCGGGTGTCGATTCCAGTTCTTTCTCGAAATTTGGCGGCGGATTTTGATGCCGTTGCAGATCTCGTCAATAATCAGCCGGAGCCGGAGCCCGAACCCGACCCGAACCGGAGCCTCGGGGTGACGTCATATGGCGTCACCTCTCTATCAGATTACAGGGTGACGGCGATGAAGGAGAAGGAGAAGGGGAAGGGGAAGGGGAAGGAGAGGGCTTTTGTGGTGGGATGTGTGTAATTTGCCAGAATGACTTTGCAAATGGTGAGAGGATTGGTGTTCTTGATTGCAGCCATGAATACCACGATACCTGCATTCACTCCTGGCTAATGCGCCGAAACACCTGCCCACTGTGCCAGCAAACTGCCATCAGGGAGCTTCCCACTACTTGATCTTGCTTCAATTTCTTGTTTTGTTTTGTACCCTAATGTCTGTTGTTTTGCAGGTTTGTTTCATTTGTTGCAACCCTAATTTTGATGATATTTTAGGATTTGATTGATTGTTTTATTTTGAGCCCTAATTCCTTTATTGCAGGATATTTGATAGTACTGATTTGTTTGTTATGAGTGCAGCCCTAATTTCTGTTTTGCAGGATTAGGATTGAAACAGTTGTGTTGTTTGCTTTTTTGACTCTGGCAGAATTTCTGAACAGAGAAGAATTCATGAGTGTTGTCACCCCTCAAGGCTTAGGGATAGAGAAGGTTCAGGTTGCTGATACAAGCCCGAATTCATGAGTGTCATCCCTCAATTCAAAAGAGGGCAGCCCAGCAATCCTACTTTAGGGAATTAGATTGTTAGATTAGGAAATTCCCAATGTACGCTAAACTGTTTGATAAATAAAACCCTTTTTCTACTTCTCTGTTCTCTTGATTCGACATTGTTGATAATCTTACTAATCTTGACTTCCCATAATAGCACACTGCAGAACGCTTTCAACGAAATCCCTTTCATTTGTCTTGGTTTCTTTTGCCCTTTTATTTTTTCCTACTGGTTGGATCTGATGCTTTTGCTATTCTCGGTAGTTTTGGGTAATCTTTGTTTAGGTTGAAGTTTTGTTCTTTTGTTTATTGTATCTTGGTATGAATTTTGACTTGATACCCAACATCATAAGTGAAATGGTACAGTCATGACCTACAAATTCATTCATGCAAATTGTAACCACTGGCATTTCTGTTATAGAATATGTGTATGAGTGTATCCCCTTTTTTGTATATGCTTCTTATACTCTTCAATCCTGGAACAGTTCACTGGTCTGTATTTTCTGAGCCTTATGTTGATAGGTCATTACACTAAATGGAGCTTTAAGGGTATAACTTTGCTCTAGTTTTTCTTTCATGCACAATGATGGGGCACTCCATAAGCAGGCTGCTGTTTGGTTTTCTTTTGTAGTCTGATCATATTTTCCCCAAATCTCTTTAATCTTTGAGTTTGTTTGAAGTGTAAGATGGACATGCTCTTTGCTGTATTTGTTTCCTTTTGTTTGATAATTCTGTCGCAAATTCACAGTGAGCTAATGACAAAGCTTTCCAATTGATATCTAATATGCATTTCCTCTTTGTGGCTCTTTTTGAACAGTTGTAAAAAAAATTTCTAACAAAATGGCTTGAAGTAGGTGTACTTTGGGGTAAATGTTGTGGATATTGTTGCTGGAAAAAAATCACTAGAAATCTCGGATTCTGATGTTTATACAGGGAGAGTATATGTGTAAAAATTGTTGACCAGGAAGATCCATATGCCATTCACAGTGGTTCAGAATATTCACTATGCTATTGTTGTTGGGAAAATGTTGGAAACTTGTGGAGCACATTTTTAAAAACATCAAATTGTATTCATCAGGCTTTGACTAATATACTACATTGCAAGCTTCTGTTGTGAAAGAAGCAGGTTAGGCGTCTAACAGTAGAGTTGATTGGCAAAGAAAATTGAATTTCTGAATGGGAAAGGATCACTGTATACATAAAAGCTATACATAATTACATATTCACAATGAGCTAATATGTTTCTATCATATCAACAGCAACTCAGATGATCAGAATAAAGGTACATCAGTAGCTTTCCTCTTGTAATTACTTGTCTCGGCTAGCAACTTCTGAACATGTTGACTTCTGAATATGTTGTCGTGTTTCCCCCGAAACAGTGTTGCTATCAATGTGTTCCTCCCATTGTATGTTCAAAACACTCATGGATTATACTGACAGCCCTATTAAGCTTACTGATGGACTCATCATCTGAACCATTGTGCTTGTACAATCTCCACTGCAAATTATTTTTACAAAAAATCCTTACTCTCAAGAAGACGCTCAAAAAATAACATGCTAACCAACAAAATAACAACCAGAGCACATGCCCCAACTTCCACTACATTGGAATGAACTGATCTTATACTCACACAAGTGTTCTTATCATGCTTTAATCCCACTCTATTCATAAGCAGTTAAGCACCCTTCAAACCGGTATCCCTGAGATAAGATTATTACAAACAGCCACACTTAAAACAGGTATCAACCTGATAACCTGTCTCCCCTTACCTAAAATACATATGAGACAATTGAACTCCAACAATCATATGACACTTGACAAATTTAAACACTAATACAGATTTTAAATTCAGCAGTTCCAATGTAGTGGCTTCGAACACAAACGATAAAAATGAAATTTAAAGGTATCTGAACACCAAAAAATTGTGGATGCTTAAAAATATTATTAATCACCCAGTGACTAACTTTAGAAAACTTTGAAATGATTCCAGCAACAAAAACCATAAACTGAGAGAAGTAATTCAGCAAAACCCATGTAATCAGATCAAAACCCGCTAAGAAATTCATAATGCCGCAACAATCAATAAAAACCCGCTAAGAAATTTATAACGGAAGTCCAAACACAAAAGCAGGGAATCTTATAATAATATATGCACAGGTCACAGGGGGAATCTCATAATAACACAATAAACAAACAAGTTTTTCATCTTAGAATAGTTAACTAGCTAAAGTAAGAGTGGACAGCGTGAATGCGGACCAAGATAGCAAACCTAGTGCCAGACTGATACACGTAAAATCATAGGAATCCATGGCCAGAACTTGTCGGCCAATTTTCCAGAGGTTCGAATCCGCTACCTGATCGAAATCGGCCAACAAATTCCGGCCATCTGGGGCGTAATCACTCTGGATACGTCGGAGAGGGTAACCCATCAGCGATTGCGAATTGCGAAGAAGAAAATAGAGAGAATTGAGAGGATGATGTTTCGGGGAACGAGAATTGGGAAGGAAATCGAAGAATTTGGGAAGAACGTCGCGTAGAGATGAAACCCTATTTATATAGATTTGGAGATGAACCGGATCGGATCAGACCGCGTATGAGAATTGGTCAGACCGTGTTGCTACCGCCGTATTTTCCGTGTTTTTTGCGTGGGTAGATCGTATTTTCGTGTTTTTTGCGTGGGTCAATTTAATCGACCCGAACCGAATGATAAGGCGGTTCAAATCTCGTGAACCGACCTAGAAGACCCGAAGTTTTTGGGTCAGCAAACTGGATTACCGTGGGACGGGCTGGGTAACGGCCCAAATTGATCTCTATTGGGCTGGGTAACGGCCTAATACGGAAATTTTGGATTAAGATAAGTGTATGGTAACTTTTCCTCAATTTAGAAAATGGTAGTGAATAATTAATTAATTAATTTGATTTAATGTGATTATTGATAAAAGAATATAAAACCATATTTCTATCATTTATTCAAGTGTAAATAATAATAAAATACGTTTCACAATCAGGTGAGTACAAATAAAAAAATTATTAAAATATTTTCAAAATTGTTTTTTTATTACCTTCAAAAAAAAACAATTGTTTTTTTATTAAAACGATAAACATATACGCGCTTTGTCCTAAAAAATCCGTTACAACCAGGGCCCACCAGAGACACCTGACATTGGTCTATAAATACCCAATTACTGAGTTAGGGCATAATTTCCCAGAGCAGCTTCCCTCGTTCTCTCCTTCTCTAATTTCATCCCCAAGTTTCCCTTTCATCGATCAATTTTCTCCTCCCCATTCCGGCACTCCCCACTACAGTAGCTTGAATTTGCAGCATTTCGTCGAGATGGGTTCGGGAATCCCACCGCTCCCATATCAATCGAGGGTCTTCGATCCCACCGGCGAAGAACTCATCACCCACTTCTTGAAAAATCACATTCTCCGCCAAGCCTACCCCGAATCCGGCACCATTCAAGAGGACACAGTGTTCGGAGAGGACGTAGACCCATGGGATAAGTTCTGCAACCCCCGCGAACCCTATCCATGGCAAGACGCCGTCGATTCCACCTCCACTCCCTCCCTCTTCCTCTTCACCCGGAACTCCAATGTCGGAAACACCAGCAAATCGAGCAAAATCCAGAAGAATCGGCGCGCCGGCAACGGGACCTGGCATGGGACAAGTTCCGTTTTGAAGGTCACCTCCTCCGCAGACGATGAAACCGTCGTCGGTCCGTACAAGATTCTCTCCTTCCGGTCTCTGAACGGCGAAGAAACCAAAGGCCAATGGAATATGTATGAGTACGGCATCTCCCTGGAGGCCTTCCCGGAGATACGAAAAGTCCCGGATTGGGAGAATCAGGTGGTTTGTCGGATCAAGAGGGACGACAGTAAATCGAATGTCGGAGGGAAGGTCACCAAAAGAAAATCATCTTCCAAGCCGCCGCTTCAGAACAAAAGACGACGAACTGGCTCGATTGAGAAGCAGGTGGTTGTTGTGGATGATGTGAGTAGGGAGCCGGATCAGGTATGTTACGGGGAAGTGGCAGATTCCTACGGCCTCAGTATGGATGAGCTATTTCAAGGTGTTGAAGTAGAGTGTTGCTGATTCTTAGAATTGAATTTTGATCTTTTAGGATAGACATCAATCCTAGTTTAGGGAATTAGGTTGTTAGATTGGGAAATTCCAAATGTACACCAAACTCTTTGATAAATAAAACCCCCTTTTTTACTTCTCTACTCTCTTGAGTCTTGTTTTCACATTATTCTTAATCCTGACTTCCAGAAGTTGAACTCTGTGCAGAATGCTTTCAAGGAATTTCCTTTCATTTGTCTTGGTAAGACCCTGCTTCTTTTGCCCTTATATTTCCCTTCCTAGCTATTTGTTGGTTTTGAGCTTTTCTTGGCTGGGTGCAACTTAATTTGGCAATGGATTGAAGGTTTAGCAACTGAATTGGCAAGTGAAATGTTTTTTTGAAGTTTTAGTCTGCTAGATCATTTAAGGTTTCTGTCTAATGCAGGTACTAATACTGGAGGAATTATGAGATTGTCTGCTCCATATTGTGGAATTTTGGGTTTTTCGGCCTTCTCATGGGATTGTTTCTACTGAAGGAGTTATTCTGATGGTTTTATACAGTAGGTGATCAATACAAACTTAATTTTATTCCATTGCCCATATTACTTTCTCACTGCCATTTTACTTTCACCAACTTAATTTTATTTCATGTTGCCCATATTTCTCAGGAGAATGGAATCTATTCATGAAGAAAAATATGGTTCCTGGCATCATTTCTTCTGTGAACTATCCTTACAGATTTGGAGCTGCATTTGTTAATAATGAATTTCTGGTGAGTTTTGCTCATCGGGACTTAGTGCACAAGACAAGCCATGCTGGCCGTAAGGTATGTATATCTTTGTTCTGCTTGTTTACATTCTTAATAATAATAATAATAATAATAATAATAATAATAATAATAATAACCCCTTCCACTAGTCTGTACTCCGAACAACAGAAAAGATGGATTGTGGCATCAAATCTACTGTCCTCATGGACTTTAGATATTTTACGACTTCATGTTTTTACAACCAGTCTCTTATTACATTACTTGATTAGTTCTAATACCTATCATTTTACTTTTAGTTCCTCGCTCGGGAGGATAAATACCCTTGTTTTTGCAACCTGTACCCTGCTGCCTTGCCACCTCTATATAATAGCGCCCTATGGAACTTGTAGTTCAGATAATTTACCATTAGCATATGCAAAGCTCATTCAGCATTAGGCTGTTTTTAAAGGACAAGCAATCTTTTTCTGGTTTAGAGGAGGAATTACAAATATGTTTTCTTCTTTCATGCTCAGAAATTTTTTCTAGTTAATAGTGTGTTACACTAGTTAATTTTTATAGTTTGTCTTTACAAATGAACTTATTTGTATGCTAGATCATTTAAGGTTTCTGTCTAATGCAGGCACTAATACTGGCGGAAGTATGAGAGTGCCTGCTTCATATAGTGGAATTTTGTGTTTTCGGCCTTCTCATGGGATTGTTTCTACTGAAGGAGTTATTCCGATGGGTTTCTACAGTAGGTCAGCAGTACAAATTAAGATAATTTTTGTGGGTGCATTACTGTCTGAGACAAATGTTTGCCTCTTGTATTCCTTATGGATTTGATGACATTGTGAGAATGCATGTGACTCGTAAGTACTTCCTGTGTATGAAGCTGAGATGATAATAATCCAGTATCAAGCTAAGAATTTGAATACTTAGTAGTTTGGAAGTGTCTGACTATCGTATTCAAAGTTATATGTTCTTATTACTTGTTTGGCTCTGTTGAAGGGTTTTCTTAAAGTTTTAGGTTCTTTTATAAGGTTTTCTTTCATATGAGATGATAGTTATACAGTACCAAGATATCTGCTTGAAAAAGGTACTGTTTCTGAGGTCTGAACAGCTGTTAATTGTTTGTGCTAACAGTAATTTATTTCTTAGCAGTTAGTTATAATTAGAATGAATCTCCTTGAGAGTGAGAACCCTAACACTTTAGAATGTCTTTCTGTTTTGTTGATGAATTTATGTGTACAGGAAACTGCAGAGCGTGATTCCCTTTGTAAGTGAAACCTAAGAATTTAAGAAAATTTAAGTTTAAACCCATTGGATGTTTGGTATATGGATGTTTACTATTTACTGAGTATCCAGGTTAGTGCAATAGTATTTTATAAAATTGACTTTGTATTCTTATAAGTGTTGCTTGCATATGACTCTGTGTGCTAGGAGATGGCCTCAGAAGTTAAATCTTGAATTAATTATTCATGTGTGCTCATAGTTGCTCGGAAATTGGCTTGACTATTTCAATCATCACTAGTTAAATTTTATAGGATTCTGCTAGATATTTTAATTAAAGGTTTGTGGGTTGAAGCACTAAAGAGTCTTCATATTGCAAGCCATGAAAACTCTGCAGAAATGGAATCATATCACCATCTTTTGAGACTAAGATTGGTTAACAAGAGAGGCAACATCGTATACCAGCGTGCGGATAAACTGAGTACCAAAGTGTATTCTTACTTCTGGCTCAATGAATATTTAGGAAAAAGTGATTTTGACCAGGAAGATCCAGATGCCATTCACAGTGTATGGAATACTGGTTCAGAATATGCATTATGTGATTGTGATTGGGCAAGTGCTGAAAACTTGCGTGAGCACATTTTTAAGACTTTCAGATTCTACCGTGATATGAAATTTGCTGGGCCATTAATGAGCACGGTCCAGTATCACCAGGTTTCGACTAATGTTCTACATTGCTCACCCTACAATTCTTAGCCCCGTGATTATGATGTATTTGGCCGTGTTACTTGTGACATCCCATTTCTTGTTTCACAATTCCCATGATTTCACTGAATTATTTCAACCATCCTCTTGTGGAAGTCCCTCATACTGCATATATCTTTGCTGTAAGTTCTCTTATTTCATGATATACTGTGTGTAGTTTCCATCACTTTTGACTTGTCAAAATCGTATCAATGAATTTAAGCTTTGACTGCATAATTGTAATTGTAAATAAGAATTTGGTTGTGTAAAAATTTGTTAGGTTCGTGACTTGAAAAAAAAATGCAAATAGTCAACAATGCTCCTTGGAGTAATTGGGACGGAGGGAGTGTATGGGTTTACAGTTCATGACGTAAATGCTTGCAAAATATAAAAATCATGTTTGCATAAATTGCATTTACTCTCTCAAAGTGGCTGTTTTATATTTTTAATTGACAAATTCTGGACAACAGAGTGGTAACTGTTTTTCACCAAAAAGGGTGTGCCTTTGCTGTGTGTGCAGGTTTACAATTGCTATAGTCACTACTTCTACTTACACTTTGAGTATTCCCTTTTATGCAGGAACAAGACCTCTGCTTCATGGGCAGTTAGGAGGATGCAAGAAATTTGGCGTTGGTTTAGAGCTTTGTTGAAATGATAAGAAGCTAGTTGGGAAGGAATTCCACGGATGCATATGTAGATTGCTTCTCATGAAACACCATCTGATTGTTTCAAGTACAATCAACCAGGTCAGATTGACCAGCCACATCTGGAAAAATGAGATGAGATGGTGTCACCCTGTTTCTTTTGCCATTTTCTTTTACTAACTATTATTTTTCTTCTGATGCTTTGCTTTTCTGGGTACTGTTGGTTTTGGGTAATCTCTGTTTGGGTTGAAGTATTGTTGGTCTGTGCTGCTTCTTCAGTTCACTGTATTCGAGTATGCATTTCCTTTATGTGGCTCTTGAACGGTTGTAATTAATTCGGATTGTTTGAGTGTCCAGGTTAGTTTGTCTATTGGCTGTTTTTCTGCTTGGTGCTTCTGTCTAGTTGATCTAAATTTGCTTTGTTTTTCAAGTTGAGGTAGCTTGATATTTCGTGTTTGGTGCTTATTATTGTAATGTTGTGGGGATTTCAGGAACTTTTTTAGTTGCAATTGCTTTAACTTAAGGGTTGTTGTCGATCTGCATAATTCTCTCTTTTTACTTTCTTAAATTTTTGTTCCCGAAGATCTTTCTTGGATGATTACTTGTACAATTATGTGACCCAGTAAACAACTCGTTTTGCTTCATTTCCAACTGTAAGAATTCAACAGTGATTTCTCTTGGGTTGGGTGGTATTTGAGCAGGTTTGTAAAATTGTTCAACAGCTAAATATTTGCGTGTGTTTTATCTATAACATTATTTATTGTTTTATTACAAATCTTTTTAACCCGAAGTATATATTGATGATGGTATTCTTAGAGTTATTGAAACTTGTGGCCTATGAAGCTCTGGCCTACTTTTCTGTCTTGCTTAGAGATGTCTTCCAATGCTCCATATTGATAAGATTTTGGCAGGTGTTCAGATGTAAATTAACAAACTGCAATTTCCAGAAAGTTCTGTGAGTCCATCTCCAGTATTTGTGAGGGGCCTGGGACTGCAAATGTGTTTGATTCTATGTGGGAAGACTCCATTGGTGTTGCTGATTATGTTGATTGCTTTCCAGAAAGCAGGTATGTTGAATTTTAAAACTTATTGTTTAAAACAGCTCGTTCCTAGACAGTATGAGCAAATAGTATTATACTCATAGTTGCTCGGAAATTGGCTTTGGCTATACCGAGTGAAGGGTATTAAAAGCTATATGCTCTTGTCTGTAATCGATTAATTACAGTTCTTTGTATTTAGATCATCATATACACTACATTTTTTGGTAAGAGTTTTATAACTCCATCTGTTTCAAGGCATCACTTATATAAGCATGTTATGATGAGAGAACCATAACAAAGTAGATTCGATTGGCAAAGAAGATTGGATTTCTGCATTGAAAAGAATCACTGTATATTTACAAACTATAATATGATGAGATTTACAAAAGAATATCATAGACTAATATGTTCTATCACATTAGCAGTGGGCTCAGATGATCAGAATACAGACACACAGTGGCTGCCAATGGAAGCCAATCTCCTCCTTTTGTGGTGCTTGAACACATCAGTGGATTTCCTCTTGCAATTACTTGTCTCTGTCCTCTTGCAATTACTTGTCTCTGCTAGCAATTTCTGAATATGTTTTCGCGTTGCCTCCGAAATAGTGTTTCCAGCAATGTGTTCCTCTCGAGAATGGACATTGTTCAAGCGCTTCTGACACAAAATGGTGCCATAGAAATCAAGAAATGTGCAGCCCAGAAAGTTTAGTCTGTCGGATTTGTTCACTTTTGAGAAGCCAAAGTTGTTCTGCCATGTATTCACCACACATTTAGCAGCTGGTAGAACCAGCCACTCAATTCCAAGCTCAGCCAGAGTCTTCTCAAGTTGATTCATCAAGATCCGACACATTCCAAGACGTCGGTAATCAAATCCCGTGGCAACAAGAGGCATCTCTGCAACTTTCTCTCCATGAATCCTTACCAACGCCACTGTCACCAGTTCATCATTTCTCTCCAATGCGAGTGTGTAAAACCCCTGAAAGTTGAGCCTGGGAAGATCAGATCTTTTATTAAAAACAGCATCTTCCACCGTGTCCCTCCCATTGTATGGCTCTTCCGAGGGTTCAAAACACTCATGTATCATACTCACAGCACTGTTAAGCTTACTGATGAACTCATAATCATCTGAACCACTGTGATTGTACAATGTCCACTGCAAATTATCTTGACCGACAACAGGAACTGGTTTCCCTAGCAGATTCTGGAGAGCTAAGTGTATCTGTTCACATTTCGAGCTGCAAAACCAGAGGCCGTTTCCTTTAGGGTCCCTTTTTCTCAAGCAAGCAGTGTGATATCGATGCAGACACTGAGCACACTTGTTCAGACAATCACCCTCGAGGCCACAGATTCTGCAAGTGCACGAAGGGCAAAACCAGCTCCCTTTGGGAACAACCCGTAGACCTAAGCATCGTGAATGAAAAGCTGAGGGGCATTTAGCACACACGAGGAGATGGCCTTGATCATCGTGACAGACTGAACAAATTTCGTCATCTTTCTTCGCTGCATTTTGAAGATGCCATCGGCAGGCTGAGACCAGAGAGGGGAAAATAGTGCCGTCTGGGGATTTGTATCGCAGCTCTCTTCCATTTCCCTTCTTCTGGTAACTGATTCTCCATCCCACGGCGGCCAATTGCTTCTTCACCGCCGGAATCAAACCCTTATTTCTAACTTTTGAGTACGCTGCAACAGCTTCCGACATCGAATCGTCGGACATCGCCGGAAAATTGAAGAAAAAAATCGAAGAATTTGGGAACGAAATTGATTGAAGAAAGTAAAGAAGCAGAGAGAATGAATGTGATTATTTGGGGGCGAGTGAAATGCGGAATTACTCTCTGAGATCCTTGATTTATACAAGGCACCAACGCCCTAGGGTTTACCAACGGCCATATTACACCGGAGCGTTACGCGTTTTCCGGTTGTTGTCCCGGTGGTAGAAACGTGTTGAAGTCAAAGCCTTTTTATTTCCTTTTTCTGTTTTACTCAAATTTGAAATGGATTGCTCCTTTGGTTTCCATTTTGCATTAATAAAAGTTATATTATATTTATATTACAATACAATAAATTATTAGTTGTCCTAAATAAGTGCATTGAGATAAGTAAATTTCCAGTCTTAATTCTACATATTTAAGATAACGTGTTCCATTATCTTTAAAAAGTTTTTTAATAACTTTTTCGGGACAGTATCAGTACAATTCTCACTTAACATTCTTCAAAAGTTGTCATTTGTCATATGGACCATTCTATTTGCTGCCTTACCCTATCATTCTCATCATTTGCTCATATTTGTCATTTTTTTAAAGATAAAACCACCATTGGTGGTAGGATTCTTATTTATGGGATCCCAAGCCCAAAGAAACGTACAAATATAGAATTTATACATTGTCAATAGGGGGTGTCCCCCTGATGCAAGAGGTATTGCATCCAAAAGATTGGAAAGGAGAAAAAACAAAACTAGCTCAAGAGAACTAGGGGATTTCCTCTGTCCATTTCCAGTATCTAGGTTATACCTCACTGTGCCAAGCTTGTTAGCGAATCCAAGGAGACACAAGTCAGCCTAGCAAGGGGTATAAACCAGAGTAACAAACTAGAAAGGGGAAAGAGGAAAAGGATCTAAAAGTGGTGACAGCTGCATTTGTCCTTTGGCTTCCAGCCTTCTGTTCCTAGCTTGTTGCCTGCTGTCAGTGTTCATCCTTCAGTGCTTGTGTGTTAGAGTCTACAAAAACCTGCAAAAAATTAGCAGCAACCATTTAGGTTGACTCTGAGTGTGGCCATTTGAAGTTTGTCCAAATTCAGGAGCCCTTTAACTTTGATAGGTATAAGAGAAGGCTGATATACTTTTTCTGATGACTCAAAGAGAGCCATTTTAGAGAGTACATCAGCAGGTTGGTTTCCCTCTCTTAAAACATGTAACAAGTTAAAAGAGGAGAATTTATTGTGTAAAGACTCAACATAATCATACAAAGACCATGGGGCAAGGTTAGGCTGCTTTATCATGTTAATAGCATTAAGACAATCTGATTCAACTGTGACCATAATGGGGAAAAAGGATTCAGCAATACAAAAACCTTTATGGATGGCACAAAGTTCAGCATGCAAAGCAGACATGGCATACACATAAAATGTGTTAGCAAGGATACATTCAGCATAATTATTCCTTATAATGACACCTACCCCAGCATGCAATTTAGCCTTATTCCAAGCTGCATCTACATTGACTTTTAAACCCTGATTAGGGATGGACCATATAATAGGAGATGCAGTAGGTCTAGGAATAGTACTGAAAGAATTGGATGGTAGAATCCCTAACATTACAAGTTCTTTATCAAAAACCTTATGGATTCTAACTGGTTTAACTAAAAAGATGTTAAAAATGAGTTTTTTAACACTTTTGAAAAGGAAAGCAGGGCATGAAATGGTGTTTTCATATAGGAATTGATTCCTTGCTTTCCATATAAACCAGCAAAGATAGCATGCATAGATAACAATCAAATTGGAGTGCAAAGGAGTAAAACCTTCATATGTCCAATAAACAGATAGTCTATCCCATAGTGATTGGAAAGACATTTCTGGGATTCCTAGAGCACTACTAAAAGCTTTCCAGACCAGTTTAGCAAAGATGCAATCATTAAAAAAATGTTCTAAACTGTCCAGATTTTTGCAAAAGCAACATTTTGAAGGTAAGTGAAAACCAAATCTAGTAATAACATCATCAAAAGGAAGTAAGGCATTTATTAGCTTCCACATGAAAACAGAGACTTTTTTCTGAATTCTTGGGTTCCAAATTTTTGCTAATGAAAGGATATCACCTTGATTTGGGATTGACATCTTGTAGGCAGACTTAAAAGTGAAATTGCCTCTGATATCTGGTTTCCAGATAAGTCTGTCTGGCCTGTGGCTATGTATTTGGAGTTCCTGCAACAAAAAACAGACTTCAGGCTGTAGCAGTGGTGAGATAGATGGGAGATAAAGGTTCTTGTTCACCTGGAATTCTTTGAGGGTTGCAGCTTGTGGGATATTTGTGTTGCCAGGGTCAAGTTTGTCTATCAATGGACCAAAGTCAATCCAGTTGGAGAGCTAAAAACTGCAGTCTCCTTTGCCATGAATCACCCTGGAGTTTTGTTCTGCCATGGCATTCACACTCATGATCCTTTTCCAATTTTGTGAAAGTCTATGTGAAACTGGCAGAGACCATATGAATTGAGCCCATGAAGCTTCACCAATTTGAAGTTTCCACCATAACTTAAAGGAGCAAGTAAGAATGATATTTGCAAGTGATCTAAAACCAAGGCCATTCTGAGTTATAGGCTTGCAAAGGGAAATCCATTTTTTCCAAGATTTTTTAGGTTTAAAATCAGTGGATCCCCAGAAGAATATAGCCATGCATCTTTCAATTTTTTTAATGACAAATTGAGTAGGCTTCAGGACACTCCAAACATGTTGAGGGATAGAATATAAACATGATTGAATCAATGTAATCTTTCCACCCATGGAAAGCCAAACATTTTTCCAATTGTTTATTTTATTTGATATCTGTTCCCTTAAAGGCTGAAATAAATCATTTGTAATCCTCCCTTTGTGAATAGGGCAGCCAAGATATTTAAAAGGGAACTTTCCTCTTTTCATTCCAAGAGTAGACTTAACTAAACCAATCTGATGTATTGAAGCAGTTCTACTAATATAAAAATCACTCTTATCATAATTAATCTTTTGACCTGTAGTGACTTCAAATTTAGCAAGAAAAGCTTTCATTTTACTCAAATTGTTTTTAGAAGCCTGTAGAAAAACAACAGTATCATCTGCATATATTAAATGGGAGATTGGTATAGACTGTGGTGGTAAATCATAATATGACAGACTCCCATTATTAAAAATATGAACTAAGCTTCTTGTAAAAGCCTCAGTAAAGATATTAAATAGAAAAGGGGATAGAGGATCACCCTGTTTAATACCTCTAGAGGGCTGAAAAAATCCTACTGGATTCCCATTGATAAGAATGGAGAACCATGCTTGAGAAATATTTTTCATGATGCAATGTACAAATTTACCATGCATGCCAAATTTAAGAAGAATGCTATTTAAAAATGACCATCTCACTCTATCAAAAGCTTTCTGAAGGTCCAATTTAAGAATGCAATTAGGATCTTTGTTATTTCTATCAAGGAATCTGACCATCTCTTGTAAATAAATTACATTGTCAGAGATGTCTCTTCCCTTCATGAAAGTTGTTTGATGTGGTGAAATGATTTTATGCATAAGGGGTTTAAGCCTCTCCATAAGAATTTTAGAGAAAATTTTGTTTACCACATTAGAGAAACTTATAGGCCTGTAATCAGCAAATGTAATAGGTGTTGGTTTTTTTGGGATTATAGTAATCCAAGTGCTAGCAATACCCCTAGGCAAAGAGGATGAGGACATAAAATCATTTGCAGCCATAAGTAAGTCCTGACAGATAATATTCCAAGATTTGATGAAAAATTGAGCAGTATAGCCATCTGGCCCTGGACTACTGTTTTTGTTTAGACTAAAAACAATTTTTTTAAGCTCTTCAATATCAACAGGTTTAAGCAAGGAAACATTATCCTCCTCAGAGATGATTTTTGGGATCTGACTAAGAAAATTTGAGTAAAAATGGCCATCTTCTTGTTCAAATTCTTCATTGAGAAGATTTGTATAGAAATTAATGGCTTCTTGCTCTATTTCATGAGGATTATCTATCCAAACACCTTGGCTAGTTTTAATCTTAGAGACAAACATTTTTCCTCTTTTTTCCTTGACAGTGTTATGAAAATAACTGGTATTTTCATCACCACTTTTAAGCCAATTGATCTTTGATTTTTGTTTCCAAAACTTGCTTTTTTCTTTTAGAGCTTTTTGTAAGACTTGGCTAGCTTCATTCAGTTTGAAAAGTTCATGATCAGAGGGATTAAGGTCACAGATTATTTCTTGTGCATTTAGTGCTGCCTCTGATTTTAGAACATTATCATCTATGTTCCCAAAAACTACCTTATTCCACACTTTTAGGTGTTTCTTAAGGTTTTGTAGTTTAAGACTAAAGCCAAGCATACCTGATGCAGGTACATGTGTATTCCAGAGATTACCAATAAAATCTTGGAACTCTGGTCTACTATACCACATATTTTGAAATCTAAATGGTCTGGGAGTTGATCTCACAGAGTTTTTAATGGTGAGAAAAAGAGGATTGTGGTCAGAAGAATCTCTATTCAAAACCTGGATTGAGGATGCAGGGAAGACAGAGGACCATGATGAAGAGCATAATCCTCTATCTAACTTTTGAAAAGTGGGATTTCTAAGTCTTTTATTTGTCCAAGTGTAGTTATTACCCACAGTGTTAATGTGAATTAAACCATTTGAGACAATAAATTTACTAAAATCTGCTATACTTCCTGGTTTTGGAATAGCTGGTCCTTTATATTCATTGATGGATTCCATGGCATTAAAATCACCAATGAACGTAGACTCTAATTGTGTTAAAGGTAAAAGATCATTCCAAAGTGTTTTTCTACCATTTCTAGTTCTAAGTCCATAAATGAAAGCTACATGAAATGGCTGAGGGATTAATGGTCCAGAGATACTAACATGAAGGAATTGTAAATGGTTTCGAATCAGTTGAATGTGATTGTTGTTCCACATTAACCAGATTTTACCATTATCAGCTTGCATACTATTAGAAAAATGTAGTGTTCTCCTAAAAATATCACATTGCTTGTTATTATGCATTGGCTCAATGAGGCAGATAAGTTCAAAATTATGTTTCCTAACCAAATAAACTAGTCTATCTAGAGAAGTAGATATGCCCCTAATGTTCCATATCAGCCATTTAAAGTTTATAGAGACACTACACATAAGGATTCATATCATGGCATTTTGTAGATGATCTAGTCATGACTTTGTTCAACTGAGAGAAATAATTAGTTACATCAGGCTGTTTGGACTTGCCTTTTTTCTTTGGTTTATCATTACCATGGGGAGGCAGTGTAAGCTCCTTAGTTGAATTCTGTTGTGAGACATTCAAGGAACTATCTTCTGTATCATCAGAATCAAGCATAATGTCCTCATTGCCTTCAGCAATGAGAGGTAGAAATCTATTCTGTCTGAGTTTTTCCTGTGAATGATAAAAGAAGGTATTAGCAGGACAGGAAAATTCAGAAAGGAGATTACCTGTCTGTGAGTCCATATCCATATCATCCTTTGAAAATGTCATTTTTAGAACTGGTGATGAGAGTGATATTGGTGAATGAAAATCCTGGGACTCATCTTGAGGAGTGAGTAGTTCTTCAGTTGTGATATCAATCAGAGGGACTGGAATGACATCCTTAGACACAGTGGAAATAGCAGCATGTTCTGAGACAGCTGGTATAGGAATCTCATTACTCATATTAGAAGCACACACAACAGTCTTCTGTCTCCATTTCAATGATCTTTTGATTCTGTGATTCTTCTTAAAGCCTCTCTTAGGACCAGTTTTGATAGCCATCTGAGGCACTTTATCCTGGACCATAAGATTATATACTTTTGGATTGGTGGAAGGGTTTGTGACAGAAACAATCTGAGGAGTAGTTTTCAAAGGGCCTTGTGGAGGATTAAACACAACAGTTTTTGGGGCCTCTAGAGGATTAAGTTTAGAAAGAGGCTGGATTTTCTTAGGATGCACAAAACCACAGTCTAAATTACCATGCCCTATAATTTTGCAGTGACTACAATAAGAAAGTAGTGCATCAAACTCAATCTGGTAGTCTTTAACATTAGGAGAAATTCCAACCACAATAGAAGAAGGCAGTGAAGCTTGTAAATCAATTTCTACGCGGCAGAGGGCCTAGTTAAAGCCATTGTAGCTGCATCCATCTTTAGGAATTTTCCAATCTGACTACTAATTCCTTCAATAGCTGAAATGTTAT
Organism: Cruciata laevipes; assembly: GCA_963678965.1. Taxonomy (NCBI): domain Eukaryota; kingdom Viridiplantae; phylum Streptophyta; class Magnoliopsida; order Gentianales; family Rubiaceae; genus Cruciata; species Cruciata laevipes. The sequence continues at coordinate 18,798,629 of OY787634.1, read as the reverse complement.
AGAAGAATATAGGGAGTTTGTGGATGGTAACCCAAGCAGGGATGATGGAAGACTCCTGTTCCGGAGAAAACTCCGGCGACCACTTCTGGACCTTCATCGATGAACTTCCAAAACTCCATACTCCTTTCATCCAACATCTTTGAAAATCGTCTTTCTCCTGGAAGCGAATGAGTACGTGCTTGAAATCCAGAGAACCAAGCTGATATCGACCCGAAAAGCCGATTGATTTGAACGCAGCAACGAGATATTCCATCGATGGTTTGCCTTTACTGAATTTCCCGACTAGAGCATTGTGATAGTACGACGCTAGCTTCGCTCCTTCTTCCGGTGGAAGGATGTATGCCAATTTACCTTTGTACTCAGTAATAGGATGCAGATTGGGGGTATTTGGGAGTTTGGCATAGAGTGGCTGATGTTTAGTTCCCAGTATCTGTTTGAATGATAGAGGCGGGGTGTTGGTAGAAGCAGGAGCTTTGCCAGCGGCGCCGTTGTCATGGGGGAGCGGTGGCTCCTCCATGAGAGAGCCGTTAAAGGACCGTTAAAAGACGTTGGGGGTGGCGTAAAGTGGTTGTAATTGGGAAAAGTAATCTGAAAGTGAATAGGAAAATTTTCGCACCACAAGTGTGTGAAAATCGCACGCAGTCTGAGCTCATATTTGTCATAATAAGTTGTCACTTGTCGATTTGCTCATATTTATTATACTAGTACAATCTCTACAAGCATCATGCATTTTTAACGGTTTATGTTCAAAAAATATTTTTGATAAATTATGCATTAATTTCTTACGTATATCTAATTTTCACATTAAACTTTCCAATAAATATATATTTTTAAATAAAATTAAATTGTATAAGAAATTAATAAAAAAACATAAATTTGAAATTACGCAGATATTAGTAATTAATGCTAATTGACTTAAAATAACAAATTTTCCACCTAATCCTATAAAAAATAGATTTAATGGAATATACTCTATTAATCAAGATGAAATTTATGGAGTATAATAAACCTTCCATGTGTCGATTTGATGGACTACTAATACTATTTTAAAGATTAGCCTTCGTATATATGTATATATAAATTAACTTTTTTGTTGAAACCTTGAAATTGCTAAAAAATTAATATAAATTATCTAGTTGTAAGGGAAAGATAAAAAATAAGAATATTTTTGAATAAAAAGTGGGATAAAAAGCTCAAATATCAACTTCAACTTCAAGCTAGTAACAGAAATACCGAAAATTATACAAAAAAAAAAAACGAGTATAGTATCTCTCAAGTATCTGACTGTTATACTTAATATGAGTCCAGCTAGTATGCATTTAATGTAAATAAGTTAAACGTCCCTATCCAAAGAATGACAGTTGTCACCAACTTTGACCAACCCAGTGGTAATCGGACTAACGACTACTTAGTTTAAATACAAGGCTCCCTCTTGCAATCCCAGTCCCACCATCATTCTTTCTCCACATTTCCTTGGTTTTCTTTCTCCAACAAATCCCATTCCCACCCACATTCTTCTTAACCTCAATCAGATTTAAGATTCGATCAACCCCTTTTCCTTGAATTCGTTACTTTTCTTTCTCCAGAAAAGAAGAAGAAGACCGCCGCTGTTCTTCAATACCCTCCAAGATTGAAGTCATGAATTCGTCAGATCTTCTTATCAAGAATATCGATCTTGCTGTTCTGAATTCGCCTGCTATGGTTCAATCTGATATTATGAGTACGAACTCTGGGAATAAGAAGAGGAAGGAAATGGAAGGCAGGGAAGAGGGCTCGTTTGTGTCCAAGAGAGCGAGGATTAGGGCTACTCTGCCCCATCAAATCAACATATTTCTCGCTTCCATCTGCCCGACAGTGACTGCGACGATTTCAATGACTTCGAGTCCGATGTTGAAATACACGGATCTGAGGATGAAGTTGATGTTGAAATCGACGAGTCTGACGTTGAGATCAACGAGTCTGAGAATGAGGCTGACGTTGAAATCGAAGAGTCTTCTCAACAGGAACTGGTTTCCCTAGCAGAACCAGAGGCCGTTTCGAGCTGCAAAACCAGAGGCCGTTTCCTTTAGGGTCCCTTCTTCTCAAGCAAGCAGTGTGATATCGATGCAGACACTGAGCACACTTGTGCAGACAATCACCCTCGAGGCCACAGATTCTGCAAGTGCACGAAGGGCAAAACCAATTCCCTTTGGGAACAACCCGTAGACCTAAGCATCGTGAATGAAAAGCTGAGGGGCATTTAGCACACACGAGGAGATGGCCTTTATCATCGTGACAGACGGAACAAATTTCGTCATCTTTCTTGGCTGCATTTTGAAGATGCCATCGGCAGGCTGAGACCAGAGAGGGAAAATAGTGCCGTCTGGGGATTTGTATCGCAGCTCTCTTCCATCTCTCTTATTCTGGTAACTGATTCTCCATCCCACGGCGGCCAATTGCTTCTTCGCCGCCGGAATCAAACCCTTACTTCTAACTTTTGAGTACGCTGCAACAGCTTCCGACATCGAATCGTCGAACATCGCCGGAAAATTGAAGAAAAAAATCGAAGAATTTGGGAACGAAATTGATTGAAGAAAGTAAAGAAGCAGAGAGAATGAATGTGATTATTTGGGGGCGAGTGAAATGCGGAATTACTCTCTGAGATCCTTGATTTATACAAGGCACCAACGCCCTAGGGTTTACCAACGGCCATATTACACCGGAGCGTTACGCGTTTTCCGGTTGTTGTCCCGGTGGTAGAAACGTGTTGAAGTCAAAGCCTTTTTATTTCCTTTTTCTGTTTTACTCAAATTTGAAATGGAATTGCTCCTACTACTACATTTGTCTTTCGCTATTGTTTGTTTTATTTTCTTTCAATCTTTTGGTTTCCAATTTGCAGCAAATTATTATAGAGAAATATTCAAAAAATAAAAAAATTGTTTTCAAAAAAAAATTGTATTATTTTTAAGAAGTATACATTTAATAATTTAGTTTTTAAAAAATCTTAAAACTATTATTTATTTGACATTTTATTACACTTGTATGAGACCGTTTCACCAAACTGTTTAGAAGAAATTATCTCATTTGCAAAAAAATTAACTTTCTAAAAGCTATTTAAGTGTATATATTTTACTAGCGTTGGCAGACCGCGCCCACTTGCCCACGGCCCAATTACTAATTTATATATAATAGTCAAATTAACATGTTTAAAATAAGTGGATAAATATATTTACTAATACATAATTTAACTAATTGTGTGAACAAAATTAGTACATAATAAAATATCAATTTTACATTAAACATAAAATATCTATTTTTAAATATAATTTAAAAAAAGTATTTATTTGAAAAGGTTATTACCAATCAACCAGGTTATTTGTTTTAGATTTTTTTTTGTGTACCATCATATAATTAAGATATGAAATATTATAAACTAACTTTAGTTTTTTTATAACATCGTATAATTAACATAAAAAAATAAAAAAATCTATAATGTTATTTACCACACACATGTTGTAACTATGTTGAAATTAAAACATTTATGTGATTACTACGAATTATAAATGATTAAAATATATTTTAATATCAAATTAATTACATCAGTGCAATAACGGTTCTACAATTTACTATTTAAATAAAATTAATAAATTAGAGTTAAATGTGATTAAATGCATGCTTTTAATTGATCAATATTTCAAATAAAAGAATTTTATTTAACTAAAAATAATTTGAAAAATTATACTTGTATTATAGTTAAGTTGTTCTAATATCTTCTTAAACACAAATTCTCATATAATATGGTCTTCTGTCAATCTACTTAATTATGTTTACCAAATTATCAAACAATATCTATGTGAAATAAAAACAACATCAATATTAATGTAAACTTGTTTTTATATGAGATCTCCTTCTCCTTGAAAAGTGTTCTAGAGTTTTTAATTTTAAATATACATTTTTATAAATGGTAAAGTACTTTACAATATGGTGTATACCATTATATTCAATAGGCCCAGAGTAAAACGCAACAAGCCCCCATTATATTCAATGGGCCCAAAGTAAAACGCAACAAGCCCAAAAGGTCCATATACACACTCACAGGAGACAGAGAAGGCTAAATAGCGGCCCAGGTAACAAAGAGTAAGGATCAGGTCAACATAATACCAAGAATAGAGCGGCACGATCATCCACGGATGGTGCGACGTGGAGTACTCGTGGAGAGCTAAAACCGGGAAAGAAGTAGTATAAAAAGGGACACGCCCATCATGAAAAAGGTAGACAACAAGAAACTGAGAATCTAGATTCATCAAAGAGAAGAACTAACTTTAGCATCGGAGCTTATTCCCGGGTTTAGTCGGGAATCTTTTGCAGGTTTATCTCCGGTTGTCTTCTGAGTGTTTATCAGTGGAGTGAAGAGAAGAAATCACATCAGTGGCGCCGTCTGTGGGGATCGTTTTTTCTCTTCTCCAATGGTTTCCACCAGAAATGGTCGGGGAGAATCTCACCACAATACCAGGTCCACATCGAGGACCGTCAGCGAACGAAGAGGAAGAGATCAAGCTCTGAGCCAAGACAGAGATAACCAAGGTAGTCAGATGAATGGCCAAGGACGCGAACCGGTAAATGGCCAAGAAGAGACTCAGGCGAGTAGCCAGGACAGGGATTATGATGATAAGGATTCAGATGAAAACTATGGCGAAGAAGCAGAATCACCCTTGACTAATCGCCAAAAAGAGCAAAAAGAGTTCGAAGAGTTTCTAGAAAACCAGAAGGCAAGGCTTTACGAACAGTTCAAAAAGACAAAAGACGATCGCGGCAGGAACAGAAGAATAATACCAAGCGAAATCAAAGCCCAACATTCGAATAACTACCAACAGCCGTTACAATACGAGGAAGAATTGAGAGACATCGTTGCAGGCGAATATAACGACCATTCGCCACTCTCCTAGGACATCCAGAACCTGCAAATGTCAGATAACTTCAAACTGCCATTGCATGTGAAGGTTTACGATGGCACGACGGATCCAAAAGATTTCTTGCACTCGTATGGGAGCAGTATGCACTTCAGGAATGCATCACAACAGCTGATATGCAAGGCTTTCCCGATTTTTCGGACTGGCCCAGCTATTACATGGTACGAAAGCCTTCCAAAAAGAAGTATTAAATCATGGGCACAATTTTCGGATATTTTCCTAGGAAGATTTTATAGGAATCAAAAATTCGAGCGCACCATCGCGGACTTAGTAAACATCAAACAAGGCAGCGACAGTGTGGGAGCATACCATGCAAAAATGGTGATCGAAAGTTTAAGTATCAAAGATCTAACGTATCAAATGTTCTTAGGAGCCTTCATGAGTGGACTTAAACCCGGATACTTCTACAAAAAGCTACGAGAAGAAATGCCATCGAACGAACGCGAGTTACAGAAGCTAGATGAAAAATATGTACGGTCAGAGGAAGCGAATGATCGAAAAATTGAGAACGAAAAAGGAGATAAACGTATCCTTGACGATGAATCAAAGTGGGGAGGAAAAAAGCTAAAAACAGTGTCTTCAACGAAAGCTAAGGAGACTGGAGGAAGAACATTCGTCACCACCCCCCTTACCAAGTCCAGGAAAGAGATTTGGCAGCTACATAAGGACCTTTTCAGTGACCCAAGGCCAATGTTAGCACCACCAGACAAGCGTTCGAAGGAAACATACTGTGCGTTCCACAGGGACCACGGTCACGACACAGAGGAGTGCGTTTCACTCAAAAGGCAAATAGAAGATAACCTACGGCAAGGAAACCTCACCCAATACAAACTTGAAGGAGGACACGCAAGCAAGCAAGATATGGCTAACACTCCAAACGGGGGAAAAATCGCGGCAGCAGTGGAACGGGTAGAGGATCATTCATACCGAACGACCGATAGGGTAATCTTATCCATCCATGGGTCAACAGAACCCATTTCGAACAAAGGATGGAAACAGAGAACCAGATACCTGCCGCCACAGGAACCTTCTGACAAACGGTTGAAATTATCGGAGGCTATAACGTTCGATGAGTTGGATGCGGTACCAAATGCATTTCCGCACAATGACCCGCTAGTAATCGTCGCAAAAATTAGGAATTCAACAGTACATAGGGTGTTTGTGGACGACGGAAGCGCAGTTGACATACTCTTCGCCGATTGTTTCGACAAATTAGGATTCAAAAAAGATGATCTTAAGAAACCAGCATCCGCTCTAGTCGGATTCACGGGAAGATCTGAGATGCCTCTAAGACAGATTCAATTGCCAGTGACTATAGGAGAGGAAGGCAAAATCGTGATGATTATGTGCGATTTTGTAGTTATGGAAGCACAGAGTCCTTTTAACGCGATCGTAGGTCGCCCATGGATGAACGCCGCGAGAGCGATCTGGTCACCCTATCATTTGGTTATGAAATTCCCCACACCAGCGGGTATAGCCTCAGTACGGGGAAATCAACAAGCGGCAAGGCAAGGCAATGTATGGCGATTGCAATGAAACCTGCAACGAAGACAAAGGTACTTCCATCGGTCAATACAGTGGCAGTCTCACCCAACATTGACCTTGGTGAGCAGGCTGAACCATTCCAAGTCATAGAAGGAGACCCATCGTCGTTGGTTAGAGTGGGATCAAACTTGCCTGGCCCGGTGAAATTGCAAGTCGAGAACATACTCCGGAAATATGCGCCAGTGTTCGCATGGTCTATAATGGATATGGGAGGAGTTAAGTCGGACATCGCAACACACAAATTACACGTAGACCCATCAGGCAGAAGCAGCGAACGTTCGCTGCCGAGAGATAGGCAGCAATAGAAGAGGAGGTTCGAACATTAACCGAAGCTGGAATATTGCGGGAGGTGTAGTATCCAACATGGCTGGCGAACCCAGTAATGGTACGAAAGACAGACGCTGGATGGAGAATGTGCATTGATTACACAAACCTAAATCAACACTGCCCAAAAGACTGCTATCCATTACCAAAAATCGACAAACTGGTCGATACAATAGCAGGGTACGAAGTACTTGCATTCCTAGATGCCTACAAGGGGTATCACCAAATCCTGATGGATCCCCTAGATGCAGAGAAAACAGCTTTCATTACAAGTGTAGAAGCTTTCTGCTACACTAAAATGCCGTTCGGATTAAAAAACGCAGGAGCAACCTACCAACGAACAATGGATAGGGTGTTCGCATCACAGATCGGAAGGAACATGGAAGTCTACATAGATGACATGGTCATCAAGAGCTCAAAGCTGAACGATTTTTCACGGGATTTGGAAGAAACGTTCGCATCACTCCTCCTTATAGGAATGAAACTCAACCCGAAGAAGTGTGTTATCGGAGTAGGAGCAGGACGATTCTTAGGGATACAAGTTTCAGCCAAAGGACTGAACCCAAATCCAGAAAGAATCAAGGAAATTCTGGATTTACCGCCACCCAGAAATATCAAAGGTGTCCAGATCTTGACAAGATACCTTGCATCCTTAAACCGCTTTATGGCGAAAGCGGCAGACAAGCATATGCCTTTTTTCAATGTCCTCAAAGGGGCGAAGAAATTTATGTGGGGTGAAGAATGTGAAGCGGCTTATACACTCCTCAAACAAGAGATTCAGAGCCTACCATCGCTATCCATTCCACTGGCAGGAGAACCTTTATTCTTGTACTTGGCCGCATCATATAAATCAATCTGTTCGGTGTTGGTGAGAGAACACAACGAGGTACAAAAGCCTGTTTACTACACAAGCAGAATGCTAACGGTAGCTGAAATGAATTATAAGCCCATCGAGAAAATAACTTTGGCACTGGTACATTCGGTTCGAAGATTGAGAACATATTTTCAAAGCCATGCAGTAACCGTACTTACGGATCAACTGATTAAGCAGATACTGCAAAAACCAGAATCATCAGGGCGAATGATGAAATGGGCAATTGAGTTGAGTGAACACGACTGACAAGCGATTTCCCCACGTCGTAAATGGGAATCCCACTCAATCAAAACACATTTATATTTCACCTACAACTTCTAACTACTATAGAGTAGATAGTGGGAAGTAGGGATCGAACCACAAGGAGAAGGAGTTTGTTTAGTGTTTTAGCAAAGATTATAAACACATACATATATATTATATAGAAAGAAAGGTAAACAAGGGGGGTTTTTGAGTTGGTTTTGTTACACTACGAAAGAAATCAACTAAGATAAACTACACTACAATGCAAATACTACAAATACAAGGCCTTGGGAGGCAATTGACTTCAATTTCCAACTATCAACTTATCCCCGGGAAAATGCTATTACAAAGGAGTTTTGATCATTCGTCAAGGATGAAAACATCTCATTCTCCCAATTGTAGCTAGAGAAGATGATAACACCTCTCAAGGCTCTTATTGTCGAGTCACCTAGACGATAACATCTAGATAACTCAACAATGGTATTAAGAATGGAGAATTGACAAGTTTACTCACATACCCACGATAACGAGAGCATATAAACAAGACATTTGATAAATATAAAGAACTAAGACGATGATAACATACAAATCTCAATTCATACTTGCTACTTCATGATATTGGAGAAAACGATCACGTTCTACCCACGAATCTAGTTATTTATTGCTAACAATCATACGTCAAAAAGGAATCTTCAACTCAAGTATACAATCACATATTAGGGGGACCAATGGTAGCATTACATCCTTACCTAAAAACATAATTGATTGATCATGCAAGTTCATAAGATTTCCAATTCTAACAACTCATATTTATCATGGCATTTCTCAATTACAATCACATAACCAAGGGGAGAGTTTGTCACCACTCAACCCCTTTCCATAGTCACTAAACTAACTACTAGAGATAACATTACACTACAATCCATCACCATTCCAAATTACCCTAGAATTACTCTAAAACTAGATTATCTTAACCTTATGAACTAATCTATTCTAATTAGTGACTATGAGGCATACAATTGATATAAAACACAAAGCCCATAACAAATTAAGCAAGATTGAACAATATTCATGCATAAGAATTCAAGTTCATCAAATGATAATCAAAATCCAAAGTTCAAGCATACACACCCTCAAAGTCTCAAGGGGAAGTGAATTCAAATGCTCCCAAGATTAAACTAAGCTAATACAATCATTCTAATACAACATTACATCAACATCAAATCTAGAATAAGAAAAATGGAAGAAAAGATCAAGAACAAAGGGAAAATGGGTTTTGGATGTGAGGGAACTCGTTTTTCTCAAATGGGATAAGAGTGGTATTTATAGCCCTTCAAAATCTGATTTTCTGGCCTTCAATATGCCAAAATTCCGCCCATTTTCGCGGCCCGCGAGGCCCATTTCGCGGCCCGCGAGATGTCCCTGGCTGGTTGGCAGCAATCTTCTTTGCTTCGCCACGGATGAACCGTTGATCCGTTTTTAACGTTCTAGTAGTCCATTTTGTAGTACTCGAGAAGACGAAGCCAATGGTACCACTTATGCACTCCAATTCCTCTTGTAACATTTCCAAATTTCAGCTTCAAAACGTTAGTGCACAAGTCTTTCTTCAAAATGCAAGGTAAGAGAAATTTAGCCTTAATTCTTAACCCTTTGCACTAAATGCTACCCCAAATGAACTCTCAAATGTGCTAAAAGTAGAGTATATATTGGCTACATCAAATACCCCCACACTTAAACCTTTCTCGTCCTCGAGAAAGAACGATTAAAGTTTAAGATTATACTCAATTTTTTTTTTTCTAATGCACATTTGAACTCCTCCAAAACTATGACACTAAACAAGAACTTCCAACAAGTAAAAAACACAATCACAATAAAGATCATATCAAATTTCTATGCTTCAACTTGTTGACAAGTTCTACCCAAAAATCCCAACAAAATCAAAACATATACCACATGTAGAACACCCCCACACTTAAACCTTTCACGTCCTCGAGAAAGAACGATTCAAGGCTAAGATGACAATTTCACAACAATCAAACACATGGCATACTTAAACAAAAAATTGCAAAGTAGAATATCCCAAAGTAAACTACTTTGCTCCCACTAGATGAAACATCCCAACAAAGCCAAGATGCAAAACTACTCAACTCTCCATTAATCACCGCATCCTTATGACTTCAACCATCGGAAAATGAGGATAAAATGAGATTCCTCTCCTTTTGCCTAGGTATTTATACCTAGCCACTCTTTTTTTTCCTCTCACTCTCCTTTTGCCTAGGATGTACCTAGCCACTCTTTTTTTTTTTTTTTCACACAAAGCCTCTCAATTTTGCATAAGTCTCTATTTCTTTTGGACTTATCCGGGCTCTAGCCTCTCATTTTTGCCTAAGTCTCTATTTCTTTTGGACTTATCCGGGCTTTCTTTTTTTTTTTTTTTTTTTTTTTTTTTTTTTTTAAACAAAGTCTTCAAAGAAGTACATATTTACACCAAAAACGAAAATCATAAACCTCTCCCCCACACTTAAACCAAACATTGTCCTCAATGTTCAAGAACAACTATCAAAATTGTGAGGAAAGGGAAGGACTCACACTAAATGTTGGCTCTTTAAAAAAAAAAAAAAAAAATATTTTTTTTTTTTTTTTTTTTTACTTTTTTTTTTTTCGCGGGCCGCGAGGCCCGATTTGCGGCCCGCGAGCCCGATTCGCGTCCTGCGAGACCCAATTCGCGGGCCGCGAAAAACAGCCAATTTGTGGCAGCGGGCTGCCTGAAAATGGCCAATTTTCGCGGGCCGCGAGGCCCAATTCGCGGCCCGCGAGCTAATTTTTTTTTTTTTTTTTTTTTTTTTTTTTTTTTTCAAATTCAAATAAAAAAACAAGAATAAAAACGTAATCTACTAATTAAAACAATGAAAGACACAAAGAAACTCTTTTTTTTTTTTTTTACTTTATATAAACACAATAAAAGCTAAATAAAAATAAAACAAGAATCGTTTAGTGGAAGTGTTATTTCCAAACGATCAAAATCGATTTATTTAACGTCGTCGACACGACCCAAATGTTATTCATACAACAAAAGTTTGGAATCCTTCACTTTTGAAAGAAAAGTGAAGGGTGGTAGAGAAGGTGTTGAAGGAGGGATGAATGGTTGTGGTCTTAAAGGAGGGAGGATGATAGGATGTGTAAACAAGTAACAAGATTTCCTAGGCTCCTTTAAGATTTCCGGAAGTAGTGGAATTTGTTGCATAGGTGGAGGTGAGGGTATCAATGATGATTGTAAAGGTTCAAACACACTCACATCCCTTTCTACTTCATAATCCTCAACAAAAATTTCCTCATCACTTTCGAACTCTTCCTCATGCATTGTGGTGATATCACTCACCATAGCAATAGGATTATGTTCTACTTCGGATGGTACTTCCTTGGAGTATTGAGCTTCTAATCTCATCACCACATTCAACATTTCGCTCAATTGCCTCTCAAGATTCTCTAAACGTAAATTTTCATCATAACTCATCGAATCTTGTTCTAGAGGCAATTCACAAGGATGTGGGGGTAGATTTTGTTGCTCAAAATATTGGTTTTCCGGTTGATATCCATAATTCGAATTCGAATAACCACTCCATTGTGGATTATAAGAATCATCATATGGATTAAAACAATTTTGACCTTGAAAACCAATATTTGTCTCCTCCTCATAGCACTCATCATCATAGTACCCTTGGTATGAAGAACCAAGGGGCCTTTCAAGTTCATAGTGCTCACTTCTCGACTCAAAATAACAAGGCTCGGAAAAATCATTTGGAAAATAAGAATCACACGAGCTTGTTACATTCTTCCTCATCCTTTCATGGTTAAGGGTGAGGAATTCAAGAAAATCTTTTTCTTTTAAACTAAACATGACTAAAAAAAATGTTTGAAATGGTAGTGCAAGGGTTCTAAGATAATACACACTACAAGGTGTCGTTTATTCCAAGAAACCAAGCAATACACACTTCAAAGAAAACAAAGTAAGAAATGAATGAAATTATAGTGCAAGGATTCTAAGGCAATACACACTACAAGGTGTCATTTACACAAAGAACTCAAGCAATACACTTTCAAAGAAAAGAAAGAAAATAAAGGGGATAAAAATAAAATCTAAGATAAAACACAAAACAAGAAATGCCTTCTCCCCGGCAGCGGCGCCATTTTTTGACAAGCGATTTCCCCACGTCGTAAATGGGAATCCCACTCAATCAAAACACATTTATATTTCACCTACAACTTCTAACTACTATAGAGTAGATAGTGGGAAGTAGGGATCGAACCACAAGGAGAAGGAGTTTGTTTAGTGTTTTAGCAAAGATTATAAACACATACATATATATTATATAGAAAGAAAGGTAAACAAGGGGGGTTTTTGAGTTGGTTTTGTTACACTACGAAAGAAATCAACTAAGATAAACTACACTACAATGCAAATACTACAAATACAAGGCCTTGGGAGGCAATTGACTTCAATTTCCAACTATCAACTTATCCCCGGGAAAATGCTATTACAAAGGAGTTTTGATCATTCGTCAAGGATGAAAACATCTCATTCTCCCAATTGTAGCTAGAGAAGATGATAACACCTCTCAAGGCTCTTATTGTCGAGTCACCTAGACGATAACATCTAGATAACTCAACAATGGTATTAAGAATGGAGAATTGACAAGTTTACTCACATACCCACGATAACGAGAGCATATAAACAAGACATTTGATAAATATAAAGAACTAAGACGATGATAACATACAAATCTCAATTCATACTTGCTACTTCATGATATTGGAGAAAACGATCACGTTCTACCCACGAATCTAGTTATTTATTGCTAACAATCATACGTCAAAAAGGAATCTTCAACTCAAGTATACAATCACATATTAGGGGGACCAATGGTAGCATTACATCCTTACCTAAAAACATAATTGATTGATCATGCAAGTTCATAAGATTTCCAATTCTAACAACTCATATTTATCATGGCATTTCTCAATTACAATCACATAACCAAGGGGAGAGTTTGTCACCACTCAACCCCTTTCCATAGTCACTAAACTAACTACTAGAGATAACATTACACTACAATCCATCACCATTCCAAATTACCCTAGAATTACTCTAAAACTAGATTATCTTAACCTTATGAACTAATCTATTCTAATTAGTGACTATGAGGCATACAATTGATATAAAACACAAAGCCCATAACAAATTAAGCAAGATTGAACAATATTCATGCATAAGAATTCAAGTTCATCAAATGATAATCAAAATCCAAAGTTCAAGCATACACACCCTCAAAGTCTCAAGGGGAAGTGAATTCAAATGCTCCCAAGATTAAACTAAGCTAATACAATCATTCTAATACAACATTACATCAACATCAAATCTAGAATAAGAAAAATGGAAGAAAAGATCAAGAACAAAGGGAAAATGGGTTTTGGATGTGAGGGAACTCGTTTTTCTCAAATGGGATAAGAGTGGTATTTATAGCCCTTCAAAATCTGATTTTCTGGCCTTCAATATGCCAAAATTCCGCCCATTTTCGCGGCCCGCGAGGCCCATTTCGCGGCCCGCGAGATGTCCCTGGCTGGTTGGCAGCAATCTTCTTTGCTTCGCCACGGATGAACCGTTGATCCGTTTTTAACGTTCTAGTAGTCCATTTTGTAGTACTCGAGAAGACGAAGCCAATGGTACCACTTATGCACTCCAATTCCTCTTGTAACATTTCCAAATTTCAGCTTCAAAACGTTAGTGCACAAGTCTTTCTTCAAAATGCAAGGTAAGAGAAATTTAGCCTTAATTCTTAACCCTTTGCACTAAATGCTACCCCAAATGAACTCTCAAATGTGCTAAAAGTAGAGTATATATTGGCTACATCAACGACATAAAATTCACACCTCGGAAAGCTATCAAAGGACAAGCTTTGGCAGACTTTATGGTAGAATGTTTTCATTGGACAACAACATAGCAAGTCATATGTCTCCAACACCTGAAGATAGAAACAAAGCAAAATGTGAAGACATAGCGTGGCTCCTGTATGTGGACGGCTCATCGAACAAAGAAGGATGCGGAGCGGTCGTTCTGTTGATAAGCCCGGAAGGCGACGAATTAAAGCATGCGCTGAGATTTGATTTCCACCTTTCAAATAACGAAGTAGAATACGAGGCAGTGATTAGCGGCTTGGATCTTGCCAATAAGATGAAGATCACGAGCGTCAAAGTATTCAGCGACTCCCAAATCGTGATAAGCCAAATACTGGGAGACTACGAAGTGCGAGATAGCCAATTAGCAAAATACTTGACAAAAGTACAGCAACTTATACCGTTGTTCGAGTACATCAAGTTTATCAAAATCCCCCGAGAAGAAAATCAAAAAGCGGACGCTTTGAGTAGGCTATCGAACAGTAGGTTCAGCGACCTACACGGATCCACAGACGTACTTATTGACATAGTGCCGGTCAGAAGCACAACTATCGTCACAGTGGCGGTGACAGCAATCGAAGAGCCAACTTGGATGACGCCTATCCGGTCCTTTCTCGAACACGGAACGCTTCCGGAAGATATAAAAGAAGCTAGAGCCATACAACGAAAGGCATGCATGTATCAAGTAGAAGGCAGTTTCTTATACAAAAGAGGACACTTGGTGCCTTGACTGCGTTGTGTTACTCCAAGCGAAGCGCTACAAATTGTAAAAGACATGCATGATGGAAGTTGCGGATCTCATCAAGGAGCAAGTACCCTCGCTAAAAGAATCATACGCGCGGGATACTACTGGCCTAAAGTGTTCGCTGACACGAATGCATATGTCCAATGATGCCGCTCCTGTCAAATCAACGCAAATGACAGTCACATTCCAAAAAACAGGTTAATCGGCATCCACGGAGCATGCCCGTTCGATAAATGGGGAATTGACTTCGTCGGTCCATTTCCAAGGGGGACAGGAAATGCCAAATTCCTTATAGTTATGGTCGATTACTTCACCAAATGGGTCGAAGCGAAAGCTATCCCAAAAATAACAACGAGCGCAACGATAGCGTTCGTCTGGCAGAATATAGTTTGCCATTTCGGCCTACCAAGAACAATCGTTTCGGATAATGGTACACAATTCACGAGTACCTTCTTCAAGGAATGGTGCGCATCGAAGAAAATTTCACAGAAATTCACTTCAGTCGCACACCCACAAGCGAATGGGGAAGGGGAAGTCACGAACATGACTCTATTGCAAGGAATTCAGAAACGGCTCTGCGGGAAACTCACAGGATGGGTGGAAGAACTGCCAGAAGTATTATGGGCATATAGAACAACGCCGCGAACGCCACATGGAGAAACTCCCTATAGTTTAGTGTTCGGCCAAGAAGCATTGATACCTATTGAGGTAGAAGTACTAAGCGAAAGAGTCCAGAATTTCGACGAAACGGCCAGCGACGAAGCAATCAAGGGGAACTTAGATCTTCTGGAAGAACGACGAGAGCAGGCACACCTCCGTGAAGCGAAATACAAGGAACAAATGGCAAAGGCTTACAACACAAGAGCAAGGGAAGTACGATTCAAGGTGAACAGCTTGGTGCTAAGGAAGAACGAAGCCAGTTTGGCGGAAAAGACAGGGAAACTGACTCCTAGGTGGGAAGGACCATACAGAATCGTTGAAGCAAACCAGTCCAACTCATACAAACTGGAACGACTGGATGGAACCACTATACCGAACACCTGGCATGTTTCTAACCTAAGGCAATACTATGCTTAGGAATATGATAGTCATTTGTATAGGAGCCTTGATATGATCAATGGCGGCATTTGTTAAGCGATTTCTCGCTTTTTTGTAGATATATAAAAAGAAAAATGCCAACTCTTCGGCACAAATCTCTTCTAACGATGAACGCTACTAAGCGACGCGTAATACTCAAGCCCTACATGCACAAAGCAGGTCACGACACCTACTGTCAGCTAGACTTGCACTAAGAATAAAGCGAATAAAGTAGGCAAATAAACCAAGTCACGACAATTATGTCAGCGAGACTTGTAAATCAAACAAACTCAAACAAATCGAGCGTAAAACCAAGTCACGACAACCTTGTCAGCAGGGCTTGTAACAAAACCAACTGCAACACACTGTGTTACCCAAACAAAGTGTATAGCACAGTATAAGTAATACTAAAAAACCTTCACAAAAGGCAATACATGTCTTATTTTACAAACTTAACGATAACTACCCCTACCAGCGGATTGCCACCTAGAGACACCACGAGCGCTATGAGAGGAAACCCCACGACGTTCGCTGGTTCGACTATGGGTAAATTCCTGATGACGACGAGCGCGAGCACGTTCGGGATCACTATCATTAAGACGAACCAACTCATTCCACATAAAGACCACCGCAGGATGCTCTTGTGTATACCTAATAGTCGACAAGTTCTCCAGCTGATGCTGGTAATAGTCTCGAAGATCGACAATAGGTCCAGTCCCGTACTGATTAAGCAGGAGCCGCATAATAGCACAAGTCTTTTCGTAAGCTTCAGCATTTGCCTTAAGCTGTTGTATCTCTCGCCTCAAAGCCGTCATGTCATCCTCCATATCGAGGATATGTTCGGCTGCTTTATTCTCGATACGATGGAAAAATGAACCATCATTCAAAACAACTTCATGGCGAACAGTTGCAGTAGCTCCACTACTCGACGAACCAGCCCGCAAACCTTCGCACTGAGCCTGTAAATTACGCAAAGTATCTTCCAATTGGGAACATCGCTCCAATGCTCCTCGGTGCTTTCGAGCAACAGTTTCCGCTATCAAACATTGTTCGTCGTACTTCTTTTGAAACTCACATATGAACCCGTTGAGATTAGTAATTCTCTCCTTTAAGTGGCGTTCGACTTCTCGCAGGTTGGATATGGTTTTGCCTTGCTCTTCAGCCCGACGTTTCTCTTCAAGATACGCACGCTTAAACTCTCGGCCTTGAGTGACAAGGGTACCAATTTGAACACGATTATGATAAATGATATCGTTCTGCTGCGAACAAATCTTGTGCCACCCAAGACGCATCACATCCACCTGCTTCAACAGAGCGGTCCAGTAATTTTCACGACACCCGAATTGAGAAAGAACCTGATCAAGTTGTTTACCGAACCTCATAACCCAGTGGTAAGGACCGGCAGGAAGTCTAAGACTCGACATATAGGTACAAACACCTTCCAAATCCCGACGGCATTTATTTCATCACGAAGTTCGAACACTTTCTCTTCCTCATAAACAAACTCCTCATCATCGGCTGAAGGAGACGAACAACAGCCTTGGTCGGTAGTAGTTTCGTCAGTATCATATAGGGCAGAAATCTGCTGCTGAGCGCTAATCAATTTTTCCTTGTTTAAAACATCAAGTGCAATTCGTCGGTTCTTTTCAAGCCATCCTAAGTCCGATATCTTGGAAAACACATTTCCCAACCGATTTTGAAGCAAACCGATAGGAGACGATTCCCTGAGTACAACAGCATCAGTACTACTCCTCAACTGGCAGATTTTAACACAGTCGTTCCTTCTTATAGGGAGTATTTTATCCTACAAAATGGAAATAGAACAACAAAATATAAAATATAAAATAAAAATAAAAATAAAACTTCAAAATGCAAGAAACTGAATTCGTCCATTCATAATAATAGAGACAAAATACACAGGAAGACTAACTAACATTGCTATCAGGAGTTTCTTTCTCTGGCTCCTCCGCCTGTAGCTCACTAATGACAGCACGTTCATCTGCCAAAGATTCCCCGCCGGTCAGAGAGGCACCCGGACTAGCAGAAGGAGTGATACTGGTAGGGACCAGGGGAGTGACAGTGGTAGCAACTTCCTTATCACCGAAAAGCTGATCGACAGGACATTTCCTTAGTTCGTGCAAGCTCAAAGGTTTACCCAGGCGCTTACAGTGTTCGACAAGGGCAAAAGAATGACCACCCTTACGAACGCTCTCCTCAAACGCAGTCGAAACTCTAGCTTTAGCTTCAGAAACCAGTTTGTTAAGGGCTGCGTCATCTTGATACTGAAGAAGCGCAGGATCAGGAAATGTATCCTTCAGGTACTTCATATACTCGCACATGCCCACCTGCTTAACGGAGGCATATCCAGCGCGGATATGATCAGCATAGCCCTTCGTTCTGAACAAAACATCAACAAATTCGCCCATATACGAAGGATTCAAAGCACCCTCCGTCTTGTGAAAAGAAAGCTCGTCGGACAGAGCCTGTTCGCGAGCCATACAAGCTTCAAGTTGACTCTTCAAGCTCGCATTTTCCTCCTCCAACTTGCTCATACCCATATAAGCTTCCAGTTGGCGTTTCAAGCTCTCGTTCTCCTCCTCCAGCTTAATCATAGCTTCTCGGGTGGCAACAGTCGTACCCAGAGTACTAATATAGTCCGCAGCATACCGAAGGTGATCAGATACCTACACAAAATTAAAATCGACTTTAGAAGAACAAACAAAGGATAAAAGAGAATCGAACGGAATATCACTCACCACATTCAGCATCTCAGGAGCGGAATAACGGTCAAGAGTGGCAGCAGTCGACTCGGCTTCCGCCACAACAGCACTTGAAGAAACCTTCTTTTTGTTCTTAGGAGAATTAGGGCCATCAGCAGAACACAGATCGCGCTTAGAACCACTCTTGTCACAAGCAGGCTCACGGTTGTGAGAGGAGCTTTTTCCCGCCTTCTTTGACCGAGGAACAGAGGTAGTAGATTTTCTCGTGACCTTCCGAGAGCCTGGCTAAACATCTGCCTGCTCAGGGATAAGCTTCTTTTCAAACTTTGGAAACTCAACGGGAATATCAGTCATGTCCATACCTGAATACAAACATATAAAATAATTCAGGAAAAGTTATACACACTCGAACGAAAACAGAAAAATCCAGCGGAAAATCACATAAAGGCATTAACATCGAGCCATATAATCATATCTCATAGAACCTTTCGAGGAAGTTTTCCTTCGCTTTTCTCGAGGCTTATGAGTATGTTGAAGCAGCCGTTGGTATAGGACAGTATCACGAGTCAATCGATCCTTCACATCGACAGCCCGATCTACCGACAAGGAAGTCGACCAACAAGGCATTGGGTCATCCACCCCAGCTCTTCGTCGAACGAACACATATTCCCTTTGCCACCCAGCAAAACTATCAGGATACGACTTTACGAACGTCAGCTCTTTCAAATAACTATACACAGTGAATCGATCGCTTTCACCGGGCAGACTTTGCAGCCGGAAGACGGATCGAAATAACTGGAACGTGAAAGGAACATCAAGGGCGGAGCAAGCATCATGGAACGCAATCATGACCATTATACTTTTGGGATGAAATTGAGCAAGAGACATATTATAACCCTTAGCAATCTCCATCATCCACGGAGGAATCGGCAACAAAACACCCCTTTTGAACCAATCACAATACACAACGAAAAAATCACTTCCGGGATTTTTTACACTTTCACTAGGCAGAGGAGAATGTAAATCGATCTTCTCAAGACAAGGGTGCCGGCGCCAGAAATAAGCCAAAGAACGGCCATGCATAAGACTAGCATCTTCAACTCTTTTAGCAGATTCAAGCAAAGCTAGCGTATCATCGGAATCAGGAGGGACACCGGTATCAAGGGATATCTCACTGAAATCACGAGAAGAATCAAAGGACTTTTCGGAATCGCTCATCCTTACTTATCAGAACTAGGTTTCAAAATCAAACAGAGGCACGGATTCAAATAGCAATAAACACAAGCCTAAATATTTCCTGATCAGATATGAAATACGATCAAAAGGAGAAGTTGGAAAAATTACTTGATTACAGGAGAAAGACAGAGACTTTCGCGAGACTTATGGAGAGCCGAATTGATGAGTAAATTGATGAAGAATGGGAAAGTGAGGATAAGTTCAAGGCATTTCCCCCTTTTTAAGAAGTACAAACGGCGGCGTCAGACCAAACGCATCTCAGCCGTTCAATTCAAATTAAAAGATATGATTAGGCACAGAATCCGGAAAAAGGCGATTACCTTTATGGATTTAAAAATTCAAAATTTGAAGAGTCTAACTCACCTCAATATACGTCGGGTACGGCGAAGATGAGGGAATGTAAAACAGAAAACAGACAAGACGAACGAACAAGATTCCCCATACATCAGCCGCTAAAATTAGAGCAACTACTCGTTCGACTCATCTAGTCAAAGCACAAACAAGAGAGTCGAACACTTAGTCTCAAACTTCAGCGACTGGGGGGGCTTATGGTGTATACCATTATATTCAATAGGCCTAGAGTAAAACGCAACAAGCCCCCATTATATTCAATGGGCCCAAAGTAAAACGCAACAAGCCCAAAAGGTCCATATACACACACACAGGAGACAAAGAAGGCTAAATAGCGGCCCAGGTAACAAAGAGTAAGGATCAGGTCAACATAATACCAAGAATAGAGCGGCACGATCATTCACGGATGGTGCGACGTGGAGTACTCGTGGAGAGCTAAAACCGGGAAAGAAGTAGTATAAAAAGGGACACGCCCATCATGAAAAAGGTAGACAACAAGAAACTGAGAATCTAGATTCATCAAAGAGAAGAACTAACTTTAGCATCGGAGCTTATTCCCGGGTTTAGCCGGGAATCTTTTGCAGGTTTATCTCCGGTTGTCTTCTGAGTGTTTATCAGTGGAGTGGATGAGAAGAAATCACATCACAATACAATAGCGGTTAAAAATAGTTTTAAGTTATATCCAATTTATATCAAAGAGACCATTTGCATACCACGTACAAGCCTCATCCTATCTATACTTAATTACCATCAAGTCCTAAAACGTCCACTTTGATGAGTTTATATATTATATGAAAGTTACAAAAAATTTCACATACTCATTCAATTGAGTATTATTAATAGCAACTTCATGATTCATGAATAATAGTTGAAACGGTAAAATAATTAGGCATAGTACTTAAAAAAAAGAATTTGGTGTATTTTCAAAGACAACTAATTAAAATTCAGAGCATTTAATATATGCAAGATCATGTTCTTACAAAAACAATGTCAATGAGTGTTGTAGAGCTTAAACACATGTTTTGTAGAGCTCTATAATTAATGAGTTCAACTTTGCATTAGAAAGTAGTTAATCCAACAAAATTGTTAATAGTAACTTGAAACTCACATCAATATTGTTATAGATATGGTTCAATGGACGCAACAACAAAGGAATTGCAGTAGTCTACATTGGAAAAAAAACTGAAAAACAGATACAACTAAAACCTAATGTACATATTTACATACATTTTCTTTGACTACGTTCATACATATATTTGAATATCGAACAATACACACTTCGTACAATAAAACATAGCCTGCAAATAGTTTTAAAAATGTAGTTACATATTCCGTCATCAAATAGTGATCACGAGTAGAATACTTCATAGACCTCTAGATTTACCTGCAAAATTTAAAAAGAACATATTAGCGCCGAGCTATTCGTTATAATATCCTCAGCATGTAAGGCCAAATTGAGATAGTTTTTTTTGTTGAGATAGATAGTTTTGTTATAGGTTGCGTCCATCCTAATCTGATTAATTCAAAATTGTTACGTTCTGCATGTGAAAAAGATTATTATGTTGCATGTATTGTTTATTATTTTATTCTTGATTCTCATTAGTTTACGTCTGTAATTCAAACAAAATGCGCTCCAAAATACTTGTAGGGTGCAGCTAGTATGAAAATATAATGTGAAAAGATCAAGAAAAGGAAGGCAATACGTTTACTGTCGGCAGTTGTTTGGTCATAAGCTAGCTATTCAGTTCCTAGGCTTGTAATTCAGATTGTTCCTTTTCAAATTACGAATGATCAGTTCACAAAATTACAATCAATTCTATCAAACTAACTAATAATTGAAGGGATATTTATCTGGATGATTTCGAGCCTCCTCGTGTACATCTGCTAGCCGATCGAAAGTTAGAGATTCCATCAATCCCCTACCTCCGCAGCCTGAACTCCGTCTACTCCTGCAAGCTCGTTGCGTCTTGGATTAAATCTGTTGGAGAGTCCGGTGAAGTAACAAAAACCATGAGCACCATGCCATTAGGGGCGACCTAGGGCCAATACTCGGAAAAATTGAGCGTTGATAATGCTTGGGAGAGGTGTGCGTTGATAATACTCGAAAAAAAAAATCCTTCAATCAGTTGTGCATTCTTGGTAGTATGCTGATTTAATATTATCTAGCTGCATTCCAGGTTTTATAGGAGGATATTTAGGTATTGTTTCAATTTAAGTGAAGAAACTAAATGAGAATAATGGGCATTTGAATTAATGCTTTAATGGTAAGAAACTGAAAGGAGGAGAAGAAGATGTTAAAGGGAATTTATGCATGAAATTGAAAGGTATATAAAAACTGAAAATTGAAGGAGGAGAAGAGGAGGAGCCAAGAGGTGGAGGAAAGGTGTATTGATGTAAAAGAATTTGAAGAATGGAGAGAAGTTATGTAAATTAATGACATTAAAAGCAAAAATGAATTTATGAATTTAAAACCGAAAGAGAAGATTGCGAGGAGTTGATGAGCTAAAATTTGGGCTGAAATGGGGTGAGTCAGATGATGAGGTGTAAATGAGGTGGCGGCTGATGTGTCATGACAAATGGCAGCATGTAAGGTATGTTTGTTAAAAAATCTTGTCTTCATATATATAGTTAGACATTTGGCAATGCTTTGTCAACTAATCTCGTTTATAATGTGGGCTAGTAATAGAATGTTACATTTTTTATAGAAACGACTTCTTTCATTGTGGTTATTGGTTACTATATACGTTCATTAACCACCCAAATATACGTAGTTGAAGTAGTATAGTATCCAATCACACGATACAAATTAATGGACGAAAATTCAAACTAAATTTATGATATATAATTGGGTGATGATGAAGTAGTTGACGGAATGAACGATTTTTATCTGAAAAAAATGTAGTGGAATGTTCTGAGTCTCTTGTTGACAAGTTTTTTTAACAAAGCACACCTCTCTTGTTGACATGTGGCATGACACATAATCTGCCACCTAACCTCCACCTCATCATCTGACTCACCCCTTTAATTTCCAAAAGTTCCTTTCATTTTCCTTAACTCATTCCCTCTTCATTTTCATATTCATTATTACATTCATTGCTCCAATGCCATTAATTTTCCATTTATTTATTTTTTTTAATTTTCTTAATTATTTCATGAACTTTGCTTTTTCTTGCGCGACCTTTCAATTTCTAAAACAGAAGCATCTAATTAGGTGGCAGAAAGCCTTTTGGAAACGTTTGTTCATTCTAACTGCGGCAAGTGTTTGAATCTTTGAAAGATTGGGCTATTTCTAGAAGTCTTTGTTTTAATTTGTTTGGTAATATTTAACAAAACTAACCTTAATATGATTGTACTTCATTTTGGTTTCTTTCCGGGTGATTTGGGGTGCGGATGAACATATTTCCCTCACCTTCAATTTACATTTTTTTTTTTGCACAATTTAAAGAACTCTTGAAACCATATTGACTGGATTGTTGCCTATGTATGATTACTACTGATCCACAAATTAAGTGAACAAATTTTATGCAAATTATATGCGCGTTTTAATGTATAATAATAAAAAAAGGTTTTACACGTTTCTGATGCCAAGTTAATTTTAAAATTTTAAATGTATTAAATCAATCCACAGACAAAAGTATTTTAGCATTCAGTCGGACACATTTTAGTTCATTGATTAAGTACAAAAAGATTAAAAAAAAAAAAGTAAGAGTAAGACAATTCAGGTTCCATCATATTTTTTTGATTTTATTTTTGCTAAATTGGTCTGAAGTAAATTAACATATTACAAAAAGAATTAATTTATCTAAATTCAATCAAATTATATTTAACTAAAATAAATTGATCTACTTCTGAGGTTAAAAGAATAGGGCCTTATATCTACCTTAAATCGACTTATACGTATAAAAAACAAGACCATCTAATAATGTTTGTAGTCATGTACTCATTTCTAAAGAGTTTTAACCCCTAAACCGAAACCAACTTTTCGTTCAATTCTAGTTCTTCTCCATTTTCTTTCCTGATTACAAACTAAATGAAGAAATTAACAATAATTTTGGCCGTTATGGCCTTCTTCACATTAGTTCCTTACATTTAATATGATTAAAACTTTAAAACCATTATTACATTATTCATATTAATTCCTTCAATTTAATTAAATATGATTTAATGAATTGTAAGATTCAAAAACGTTCTTTCATTGATATAATTTACCTAGCATATTTCTAGACATTTACATTTTATAGTTTACGTAACAAGATATTAATTTAAATTTTTTACAATATCTATTGTAAAATTTGTAAAAGAGTTACAAAGAATGATCATAGAAAATTTTCAAATCATTTTCTTTGTTTAAAATTTGTATGCGAATTATTCTTTTTAAAAACAAGTTTACTCTTAGGCCCTGTTTACTAGAGCTTATTTCTTGATGTACTGAACTGAACTGAACTGAATTGAACTAAACTGAATTGAACTGAAGTAAAAATGATGTATTGAAAAATGGAATCAGCATGACTGAATTAACCTGAATTTCATCAAATTACATTTTCACTGAACTGAACTGAATTGAACTGAACTGATCTACAGATAAGCTTTGGTAAACAGGGCCAAAGCTGTGATGAAATTATAATTTGAATTTAATAAAATCTGTAAAATTTATAATTTATTTATAAATTATAATTTGAATTTAATAAAATCTGTAAAATTTATAAACCGATAATTGGGCAAGGGTCGCACGACCTTGTGCGACCTTTTAATCAGGGCGGACCTAGGGGTGGCCCAGGGTGGTCCGGCCACCCCCAAAAAATTTAAAATTACATATTATGCCCTTGTAATATTTTATAAATATTAAAATTTAGTATTATATTTTTAGTTATATTATGTTGTGACCCCCTCAACCTTTATTTCTGGGTCCGCCCCTGCTGTCAATGCTAGTGAATTCTATAATTGGAGAAAATTGTGATGTTTGTTATGGAGCTTATGGCCTGTGGCCGAGGAGTGGCCGAAAGAGATGCAGCTTTTGGGCTGAATACTTCATTAGGTATTATGGGATCTCGAAGGGATGTTGTAACAGCAGTATGGAAAACTGGACTTGAAGGTGTTTGGTACAAGGTGTTTGCAGTATATCCTAAAGTCCTCTTCTGTTATGTTAGTCCCTAATTGAAAACTGGGTCGGAAGCTCATACATGTTAAATATACTTGTGTTGCAGAGATAACAAAGTAAGCTACTTCACCTCTGTCTCTAAGAGCATTGAGTTCATCACTCGGTCCCGGTGACTTATCTTGTAAATGACCAGAACAATCCCTCAGCAGCTTGGATGGCCAAATTATTCTTTATACCATTAAAAAAAAATTATATATCCATCCATGTTGGAAATTTTCTAAACAGCAAGTGGAGGGGACAAGGGATAACCATATTATGTCAACGTGAACATCCAGGCATTGTAAATACAAAATTTCTAATTTGATGAAAGAACAAAAAGATTGTTTCCTCGTCTCCCGCGATGGAAAGATGAAAAAAAGTGTAAAGAAGATGGGTAGAGTTAGATTCGGGAAGAGGCGACTAGGGAAATCACCATCTTAGTCCAAGGGCTCTCAAAAACATTGCAAAACAAATTTTTTGAAATTGAACACACTAAAACCTAAAACCATCTTAATACATGTTGATTACACTTGTATTTCTTTAATAACAGCATAAGCTACACTGGCGCGGTCTCTAATGACGTCGATTCCATCACTGATTACTGGCGGCTTCTTCGCGAATTGACGCCAAAGTATAGTCTTTCTTCTTGTACGTCCAATCATCAAGCGCCGCACTGAACGACAGCGCCGCCGTCTTGAGCTCCACCAGGCAACTGGTTGCTGCACCGTGAATCGGCTCAGAAGAGTTTTTAGAAAACGCGCGGCACCATCAGTTGTCTAACGGACGCCGTGGAATCAAAAGCACATTTTATGGTTTTGGCGTCAATTTGCACCGCCTCATGACTTTCTGCTTCTTGTTCGCTGGGACCGTTCAAGCATCTCATGCATACCAGAAACCGACTTCCTGTTCCGTTGCAGAGCTTTTCTTTGAGAGAAACTTGTGCAGAACTGGTTTCAGAAATCACGATGATGAGACTTGTACATAAAAGCCAGCCCAGGAAAACAGCTTTGGCACTGTTCATCTTCTCCACTCACTCTTTGTTATAAATAACTTACACACAAATTGAAAAGGACTTTATATGTGAACGGCTGTAACAGTGGGGTGCTTATTATATACAGACGCTACAAGTTCACAACGGTAGCTAGGTAGTAAACGTGCCTTTGAATTAATGGATTTTATTGTGATAATTCAATTTGGATTGTGGTAATGCATTTCATTGAGGTACTTAAGGCCCTGTTTACCAAAGCTTATCTGTAGATCAGTTCAATTCAGTTCAGTTCAGTTCAGTTCAATTCAATTCAGTTCAGTTCAGTTCAGTGAAAATGTAATTTGTTGAAATTCAGGCTAATTCAGTCATTCTGATTCCATTTTTCAATACATCAATTTTTACTTCAGTTCAGTTCAGTTCAATTCAGTTCAGTTCAGTACATCAAGAAATAAACTCTAGTAAACAGGGCCT
Source organism: Cruciata laevipes (assembly GCA_963678965.1). Taxonomy (NCBI): domain Eukaryota; kingdom Viridiplantae; phylum Streptophyta; class Magnoliopsida; order Gentianales; family Rubiaceae; genus Cruciata; species Cruciata laevipes. Next base: position 18,772,017 of record OY787634.1, on the reverse strand, counting down.
AAAAACGGATTGCGGTAATCAAGGGAGGGGAGAGACCGTCTAGAATGAGACCGTCTTATAATAAGTTTATGGTAGGACGGTGCCTTCTCTTTCAATAGGAGTTGCCATATATGAATAAAATGTTAAATTAATTATGTAAAATCATGTATTTTAAATTTTCACATCTAATTAATCACAAAACACCCCCGAATTTAGAAAATATATATAACTGAATTCAAGCTAATTCAAAGCTATAGGTTTTTTTTCAATACATTAATCAAAATGAACGGAATTGAACTGAGCTGAACTGATCTACGGATAAATTCTAACAAACAAGGCCTAACTAGATTACAGAGCAAATAAAATTTGCTATAATACCTTATAGATTATAAATTTCCATGTTCCTTAAGTATAGTAAGTATTAAGAAAGAAGAGAATTCTCCCATATATATATGATATTAAAAAATATAAACACAAATATAGAATATTTATACTTTAACCCCTAAAACTTACTCCCTCCGACCTCTTAACAATGTCATACTTTCCTTTTTGGGATGGTTTTCTAACATTGTCTTCATTCCATTTTTGAAAATATTCCTTCAATCTCAACCACACATTCTACTTTTTCAACTTTCAAGCACAATCTCCTCCACTCATCATATTCTTAATAGCCTAGAGGGAGTATATTATTGGGATTGGGGCCCATCTCATAGGTGAGATCGATAGGGTGCCACACAAGAGACTTTCTCTTATTTTATTATCATTAAATTTAATTAAGATCAATGATTGTGGTCCTAATATAAAGTTAGGGGACATAATTAGAGCACATACAATAAGGTCTTGTTCTCTAGAGATTATTTGAATATTTTTTACTTCAGATAAAGTTTTTTTAGTTCAGAAAAACTTTTTTTAGTTCAGATAAATGTTTTTTAGTTCAGATGAGTTCAGATAAAGTTTTTTAAGTTCAGATAAACTTTTTTTAGTTCAGATAAATGTCTTTTAGTTCAGATGAGTTCAAATAATCTTTTTTCAGTTTAAATGAGTTCAGATAATTTTTTTTCAGTTCAGATGAGTTCAGTTCAGTAAACTTTTTTAGTTTTCAGATAAGTTAAGTTCAGTAAACTTATTTGTATTTTAGTTCAGTTCAGTTTAAATCAGTTCAATCTTTTGAGCTTAATTGTTCATATCAGTTATGTTCAATTCCATTCAGTTTAGTTCAGTTTCAATTTGATTTGATGAAATTTAGATTAATTTAGTTATACCGATTCTTTTTTTTCCACTACATTAAGTTCAGTTTAGCTCAACAACAATATAATTTGGTGCAATTAATTAAGGTTAATTTATTCATGCCGTTTATTTTCATCACACTTATTTATTTTCAATTCAGTTCAGTTCAGTTATCTATATGCTTCAGCTCAACTCAAATCGATATGTTTAGCTAGCAAACATGATCATATTTTTTAACATTAAGGCCCTGTGTGCCAGAACTTTTATATATCAGTTCAGTTCAATTCAATTCAATCCAGTTCAATTCAATAAATTGAAGTGAAATGTAATTTGATGAAATTCATGTTAATTCAGTCATGTTGATTCTTTTTTTCAGTACATTAATTTTCACTTCAGTTCAATTCAATCTAGTTCAGTTCAGTTGAACAAGAAATAAACTCTATCAAACTCTAAGTTATACTCAAATTATTAAATTTCAAATGTTTTGAAAATGTCATATTTATTTCATTTCAGTTGATCTATATATTCCAGTTCAACTTTGTTCTACATATTTTCATATTAAATGTATTATGCTGAGATTAATAAATTTCAAATATATTGAAATTAATCATATTATTTTTAATTCAATTCAGTTCAGTTTATCTACATCAGTGCAACTCAGTTCAGTATATTTTAATATTAAATGTATTATGTTTTATTTAGATTAATGAATTTCAAATATATTAGAAATGATCATATATTTTTTAGTTAGTTTCAATTTGGTTCAATTCAAATTATCTATATATTTAAATTCAGCTCAATTTTTAAGTTCAAATAAGTTCAGCTCAATTTTTTAAGTACAAATGAGTTCAGTTCAGATAAATTTTTTTAAGTTCAGATAAAGTTTTTTAAGTTCAAATGAGTTCAGATAAAGTTTTTTAAATTCAGATAAAAATTTTTTAGTTCAGATAAATTCAAATATCGTGAAGAGAACATGACCTAATAGTCTTTTCACTTGCCAAAAGCTAGTTTTGGCTCACAGTGGAGACTCTTTGCTCGACTTTTCCATAATTTAAGGAACAACACTCCCATTGGGGCTTAGAGCATCTCCAATGCATAGAGCCTCACCCATATTTATAGGAGCCATTTGACGAATTTTTATTGGGCGTCTCTATGACATGGATAAAGAGACTTTGAAAATGAAATTTTGTTCTCCAATGCAATCAATCTTCATCATGATATATTTGAACAAAATGAATTAATTTTAATGCATTAAATGGGCTATAAATGGTAAATTAATTATTGAAAGCCTCAATATGAGCCTCTATTTTGAGAGGGTCTAAGAGCATCTCCAATGCTACCTTCACTTTCAAAAATATCAATTGACATGTAGGATTGAGAGTGAGAAATTGCAAAAATTATCTCCAACCCAGGCATCAATGTAGAGGTCAATCATAGGTGTCATATGATGTGGATTGAAGGTGTCAATTACACCCTCTATATATTGATGCTCACTTTGAAGACTTTAATTTGACAACTTAACAAATATAAAGTTTTAATCATTACATCCTTCCATTTTTAAATTTGAAACATAAATGCAATATTTAATTTAATTATATTTTGTGACAATTTGATGGTTGCATTGGGGAACCAAACTTCAAAATGAAAGCGTTCAATCTTACATCATATTGACACCCAATAAAATTTAAACATTTGACAACTATTTTTACTCTTGACCCTCTCACCATTGGAGATGCTCTAATTGAGGGTGTCAATAATTAATGTTGACACATAGGATTAAAGGTTTCAAAAAATGGTTGCATTGGATATTGTTTTTCAAGTTGAGAGGCTCTAAAATGACATGGCTAGTGAAGTTTACCTATTTGATACTTGCATTGGAGATGCTAAGAGCATCCATAACAAAAATTGGTTCAACTACAATATGACACGTGGCTTGTGGACCAACTTGTTGACCAACCATAATATTAAACCACACTCACGCACCATTTATAAATATTTTCTTGCTATTTAGGCTTATTTATAGTAGCTAAAAATTTTAAGGGAATAAATTACTTTAAATCCTTTTATTAAGTCTGTGATTTAGTTTTAAATATATATTTTTAAATTCTTTATACTATTTATATGTTTAACGTTGTATTAGTCAAACTACCATTTTAACTTTTAAAGTAAACTTTTTATATATAAAATTTGTACTTTCACATTCAAATAATTTTAGTTATATGTATTACTTATAATAAATAAATATGTAAATTATTAATAAAATAATTTAGAACTCTAAATGTAATATTGATATGATATTATTTGCCAACTTTAAATATAATAATGCATTGATGATGTGGCAAGCCTCATATAACAAGTTTCATTGCTGTAGATAAAAGTTGAAACATAATATTTTAAAATGAGAAAAGTGGGATGAGTAGCCCATTTTTGAGCTTCATCAATGCAGGTGCTCTAAAATAACAGTATCTCCAAAAATGAAAGGAGTGGACTTAGTCAACGTAGGGTATTAAATCAATACAAATAGGTACAGTAAAAGGATGGACGTTTGATTCTTATGTGCTTTTAAGAACTCATGAATGGACATTGGAAGTAGATAATTTTGTGCACAACAATATTGCACTCAATCAGATCATCCATTATGCATCCTTGTAGAGGAGTACTGGACGTTTGATTATGCTGACATGGGCACTGATCATATGGATGAGCAAGAAAGATGTCTTGGCAAATATTTGTAATCTCAGAAATCAGACAGACTGGGTACTGTGACCTTTTCAAGTTTCATTGTCACAAAATGATTCTTTGATGAGAAGCCTGTGCTGGTTGATTCAGTTTCTGAATGCGTTATCTTACTTCTCTGGGGATCTGGGGCTTATTTAGTCTAGGATGGATAACTCTGTAACTCTTGGATGTTTTGTGCTTGACTTTTCAACAGGTGTTTCTTTCTGATGCATTCTAACAGTTTGGATTCGGTATAACTTCTGAATTCCAGGCAACTACTGTAGTTTCAGTTGTAGCTCTCTGCAGTTTAGTTGCAGTTGCAGCCTTTTTTCCCTCAGTATGTATATTTCAAGGTGAGCATGGCTCATGAATTTTCTTCTAGATTACTCCCTGAAACCGTCTCCTCTTTGTGGATGATATGCTCAGGAAGAGTTGGTTGAGCACTTGCTTGTTAGGTTTTCATTTACCCGGCAGGTTCTCTGGAAGGCTCAGTTACCTTAATATGCAGAACTTGAGATAGGTCAGAAGGGTACTATTTCAATGGAGCGAATGTTTTACAGTTTGAGGATATCTACAGGATGGTTAGTGCTGTGGCTCTGATTATTTTTTCTACTCTATTTGTTGATGCCTGGACTCTGGAGTAATTTGGTTTGGCTGTGCATTGACTCGATCCAGGAGTTTTGTGCAGCAGGTTTCCGGCCGGAGAAAGTATTGTTTCTGCGTTGTCTTGATTTTGCTGCCAGGAGTTTTATTTCCACAATCATTTGTACAGGAGTTTCAAATTCGTACCTTTGTGCATGGCTTCGTTGTGAATGTTCAGGCCTTCTTGTTCATATTGGATCAACATCTTCAACTCTGCTTATTTCACTGTTGATAATGGTAGCATCGGCGGTTTCAATTCGTTACACTTGTTTACAAATTACTCTTGCCATTCAGGTCTGCTGATTAGTTCTGACTGTGCTTATATACAGATTTGTAGTTGTACCATAGGAACTACATTACCATTGTATGCAATTGCAACAAAAGAAAAACTGGATTGTAGTACTTTGAACCTGGTTTCGTAAGTGTTTATAGTTTGATGAGAAACCAATCTTTTTTTAACCATGTGTTTGTTATAGTGTAGGACTGAACAAAACACATTATTTTCAAAGAATGGTTGTGTGTTTTATTTTTATTTCTGAAATTGAATTCCGTGCAACAAATTCAAGTCTCACACTAAAAAATGACTAATTCTTGGGTGAGGCAGCCTCACCCAAGAGGCAGGACTAGACAAAAAACAAGTTATTTATTTCCGGCACCATATTGTGATATTGCTAAATATCAAGAACCTTTCTGCAATAGTTATAACATCTGCAATCTTTTCCCTAATTCTTTTTCTCCGTCGCGCAACTCCACTGTCGTCTGCCGTCACACAACTCCGATCGCTTAATTGATCCGATCACAAATTCCCGTCACCTCCAGTTCGCCGTCGTCTGATCCCCGTCGCCGCGATCCCTGTCGCCGCGATCCCTTTCGCCAATCGTCTCTGAGTGGATGCGAATTTACCTACCGACTGATGACGATAACGCGAAGGGAATTCTCGATCCCGGTGGAGTCGATCGAGCCTCGGCGTTGCAGACGGCGTTTGAGTTGTAACGCATATCACCGATTTTCAGTTGCACCGGCATCAGATCAATCGTGATGGGTGCCGCTCCAGATCGATGACGATGTGGCGGTAATGCAGTTGTGCTGCTCTAGTCGGAAAACACATAAGGATTCAAGCGTCGGGGACAGAGCTCTGACGGTTGGCTGTGGTGTTTCGATAGTGGTAGTGGTTTTGCAGTGATTAAAGTGAGGTTTCGACGAAATCAGATCGGCGGGGTGGATTAGAGATACCGAGGATCTTTCACGAGGAGCAGTAATTACGGATCTGCAATTTCATGCACAGTGGTGATGGCAGGACAACGGTGTAGTGGTGGCAGAGCAGCGGTGTAGTGGTGGATGTGGCTGGCAGGGGTGGCGGCAACGACGGTGGCCTGACATTGAGCTTCGTGTCCTCGGTTTTGAGGTTAGTGTCGTTGACAATGAGGTTTTTGTCATCAAAGTTGAGATTTTTGTAGTCGATATTGAGGTTTGTCGTTGACGTTGATGTTTGTGTCATCGAAAATGAGGTATGTGTCGTCGAAAATGAAGTTGATGTTCATGTCGCATACATTGAGGTTTGTGCCATCAAAGTTGAGGTTTTTGTCGTCAAAGATGAGGTTTGTGTTGTTAATGTTGACGCTAAAGTTTTGTCGTTGAAAATGAGATTTATGTTATCGACGTTGAGGTTTATGTCATAAAAAATGAGGCATGTGTCATTGATGTTGAGTTTTGTATCATCGTCGTTAAGTAGATCGAGATGAGGTGGCGTTGAGATATGATGAGGTGGTACTGAGGAATGATGAGGTTGTAGCGAGGTATGATGATGTGTCATCGAGGTAGGATGAAATGACAGCAATGTAGGATGATGAAGTGGCTGAATGGAAAAATTAATGAGAGATTAGTAAAATAAGATATTTGCAAATTAACCCCTAAATTTTATAATAATAGATGTTGTTGTTTATTTCCTTATTCTATGGCCCTTATTGGACCCTGCCTCATGGATGAGCCTGGCTCATAGGAGAATTTCTCCTAAAAAATTATTATCCTACTTCCCTTTAATTTTTTAATAATTTTTATCCGACCAAAGTTTAATAGTTCTTATAGGAATTAGTGTGCGTTATTCTTCTCACTCATATATAATTAAGTATATAAACTGGGGTTAGGGTTGAAATTGGGATTTGTTTTTAATCCTTGAATGAAATTTTGTTTGGTTTCGATTGGAGACAAAACATTCACTAAAATGTAGAGATATACTAATGTAGTGTGAAAGCTTCTTTTCGGATTTCAGAATCCAGCTATAGTTGAATTTATGCTTGTTTATATTTTAATTTTTTTTGATAGCATATTTTTTATATTATAGAGAATGATGATATTGATATTAATCAACTATATGTTCAAAATTAAATTTTACACGTCTTCTCTAGAGTTAAAAGGACAAATATTTAATTGAAATTGATTTAACACCAAAAATTTATTAATCAATCGACGTTCAGATAAGACATTGCCCATTGGGTAGCATTTAACAAATTCGGTTGACTGCTAACCTGTTCAAAGAGTTGCATATATTGACGGAATATAGACTCAATCTTAAATAATGTTCAATTGAGTCAGCATATAGAGTAGTACAATTTTTAATGAATCCTTGTGGGCCATGCTGAATTGTTGCAGTTTTTTATTATAAGAACAAAAGTCTGTTTATACATTTCATGCTCGACCAAATAAAATGTTCACAGAAGCATAATTTGCAACATGGTAACCTTGCTTGGTCTCCATCCAGAAAGTAAGCTCCTGCTAAACACATTCCACAAAACAATCAAATCCAATCCTAACTCGCGCGTAATGAAATTGAATTCATAACTATACTTACCTGTATAGATTCTGACATGAATTCAACAACCTTTCCACAAGTTGAATACTGGATCAGATCATGAACATCCTTAGCATACATCTTTCCATCAGAACCGAATAATCCCCTATAGGGATCAGGATTCAGGGCATGGTGAAATCCACTCTGCGAACCAAGGCAGCAGTTCATGATTCAGTAAAAAAAAAATCAACCTCATAATAATTTATATACTCCAGATAAACCTATAGTAAAAAATTGACTTGTACCTGAATGACATTGAATTTCTAGTTGCACTGAGCAGTAGCTCCCATAGTAGCAGCTGCATTTCCATGGTAGGCGTTTCTGAGCGAGATGATAGCGTGAGAGCCCGTGTACAACCGTGCCATCATGATCGCCAACTCATTAGCTTCGGTCCCAGAATTCGTGAAAAACACAACCTACATAAACACATAAATAAAACTGATCAGTATAAGTCCTAGTTCTCCAAAGAACTGAACTAATTAAATCAAACACCAAAGCTAAAATAACATCAATTTAGGAGAATTCTGAACTAAATTGAACTGAAGTGCAGATAACTAGAAAGAACAAGGCCTAAATGTTGTACATATACATTTCTGTGACTTTGAGCCAACATTTGATAATATACCTTTAGATCACCAGGAAACTTGGAGGCAAGAGTTTCAGCAAATTCAGCAATTGCAGCAAATTTCACACAGTTATACCATCAATTCCAAACTGTCAAAATCCCTAGCTAAAGAACCCATTAACCCCATTCAACTTCCATTAACACATACACACAAATTATTCTACCGCATTCAACCACTATTAACATTTAAAACACACATAATTTAAACAACCTCTATTAAAACACGGACACAAATTAACACACTACCTTGGAAGCCGGCAACTAGGTTTCGGTGCCGGTGAGCCCACCATCACACCAGAACCCCCAACACGCCACTAATAAACCACCATCCTCTTCCTCACGACAATCTGAACCTGCTATCGCCATCGGTTTCCACTTTCGTCTCCATCGAAGAAGATGGCTGATCGAAGGTGCTACTGGAGAAGGGAGTTTGGGGCAGCAGGGCAAATCTGGGCTTCGCAACGAACTGGGAGTTGAGCTTCGATGAGCTTGGCCACGGTGTGTGAAGATTCAGATTTGGTGATCCAGGAAATATTTGGATAAGGGTTGAAATTTCTATATAATGAGAATTTTTGACGGATGAGATTGATTTGGTGAAAGATATCAATGGTTCAGATCAAACAAGAATAAATACATTCATTCTTGATATTTTAAATGGGTGCGTGGCAATAAATTTAACCGATGTCGTAAAACTTCCGAATTTGATACAGCAATCTAATAAGCTTCAGATATCGTAACTGATCTCTGTTGAAGATTTGGTTGCGGTCACGGTTCTAGTTATGAAATCGGAAACATTAAATTTACGGCGGTTAAAAACCGCCGTTATACTCATTCAAGCGCCTTCCTAGGGACTTTCCGATGTCGGAACCTCTCTAGCCTACAAGGCTTCCGACATCGTAAGCCCCAGCCAAAAACCGCCGTGAAGCATAGCCGTGGATGCATTACTTTGCACTAGTGCTTTGTGGAAGAACTCTACTTCCAATTGTGTTTTAACATCTAAAATACAATTGCGGATTATGTTCTGCTGCTTTTGGTATGTTCTTGATTTTAGAATTCATTTCATAGAATAGGTGCATCATTGCATATATGTATCCCTCTTAGTAATCAAATGTTTTTTTGAGTGTATGATGCTGCACTCCTTATTAAGTAGAGACATTTCATGTGCCTTTTGCTGTCATGTTCCTTTTGTAGAGTCCATATTTTTGTTGGCTAATTTGTGCAGATTCGATGTTGCAACATCGATTAGGGTTTAGCAGAAAATTTCCAGAAAATTCCGATGCAGCTGTTAAATGGCATGAGGATATTGTGTGTTGGAATTTTATGGTAAATACAGTCCAGAGAATATCTACAACTAAGTATTTTTCACCGTGGAGATTTGATCATGAGCTGGATCGAATCTTTCCATATTTTTCAGATTGGAAGATATTCTTTATTCCTTATCTTCAGAGAATTTGAGAATCAAATCATCCATGATTGAAGGAAGGAGTTTGATGCCGTGAAGTAACCCTTTCAACCACGGCATAATGCTATAAAAGGGACATAAGCTGCGCTGCTCAGATCAAGGATTTTACACGCAACAATTCTGTCTTCAGAATCTGTTTTCAATCTTGAGCAAAAGGCAGCACAGTCCGTTTTACTTTATCACAACCATTTGGACGTGTGGAAGCCGGTGTGTTCGAAATCACCATAAAGCTCCTGGTGTGGGAGTGATCGTAGGCTGGGGAGAACTAGTGGTCCGATTGGAGCGAGGGATCGCAACATCGAAGACTAGGAGAACTGGTGGTCCGATTGGAGCGAGGGATCGCAACCACTTAGAAATTGTAAAAGATAAGTCTGTAATCTGTCTTTTGACAATTTAGTGGAATGATTTCAACGCAGGGCTACGGCCCCGCAGACGTAGGTGCATTGCACCGAACTGCGTGATCAAATCTGTGTGTCTTTTATTTTCTGCAATTTAGGTTTTTTCATGTTGCAACATCGTTTATGCAGTAAAACCTAAAACACAGCTAGTCAGTATTTTAGACAACTTATTTGATCTGAATCTGGTAGATAGATATTTCATTTGGTATCAGAGCTAAGTCACTTATTTGTCCTCTTGCGAGGTTAGCGAGATCACCTATCTACCATGGCTAAGGAGGGAGGATCTATCTCTAGGCCACCACTGTTGAACGATGGGAATTATCCCTACTGGAAGACAAGGATGGCAATGTTCATATCCCAGTTGGATGATGATGCTTGGGATGTCATTGAGACCGGTTGGGTGCCTCCAACTAGTGTGAATGAGGCTGGAGTTACAATCCCTAAACCTGCTCCCTGGTCTGAGGATGAGAAGAAAGGAAAAAGACTAAACAGCAAGGTGATGAATGCACTGTTTCAGGGAGTTGATGATGACCAGTTCAGATTTATATCAGGGTGTACTCAAGCCAAGGCTGCATGGGATGCTTTGCAGAAACGTCATGAAGGTGCTAAACCAGTCAGGAAGAGGATCAGTGGAATGATCAAGTCAGAATTCGAGAGCTTGCAGATGATGGAACATGAAAGCGTCAATGAATTCAGTGTCAGACTTAAGGACTTATCTCATAGGGCACACCAGTTTGGAGAACATTACACTGATGCGCAAATAGTTGATAAAACTATCAGATCCTTACCTGATAGGTTTGACAATGTAGTGTTAAATCTGGAAAATAACAACATGCTGGATGAAATTTCAGTTGATGATCTTTTGGGGTTTCTGAAATCTACAGAGATGCTTCAGGAGAAGAGCAAGGAGAGGAAAACCATGGCTTTTCAAGTTCGGCAGTCAAAAGCAAAAGGTAAATTGGAAGAATCTGACTCAGGAGATACAGAGGAGACTAAGAACTTCTAACAAGAAATTTCAGCGAGTTTCTCAGAGGGACTAATGACAGAAAAGGATACTTTAATAGAGGAGGAAGAGAGTATCATAGTAGAGAACTCAATCAGCACAAGGATGATGTGTACACAGATGGCTCTGGTAGAGGTGTTGAAGGGTCCAAATATGCTGGACAACCACAATGCAGGGAGTGTGGCGGTTTTGGACACATCAAGGCAAATTGTGTCAATCTCCGAAATCCCTCAAAAGCCTTGATTGCTACTGGAGGAACTTGGAGTGATGATGAAAATGATGCTCAACCTGAAAAACATGTGTCCTTTGGTGCAAAGGTCATAGATACAGAACCAGTTGATCTGGATAGCGAAGACATTGATTTTGGAGGGGGGATTGACCTACAAACAGCTTATAATGAGCTATTTGATGCCTGGAAGCAAGGTGTTGAAACTATCACATCTCTGAAAGAACATGGAAATGTTAATGATGACTCTAAGAACTTGATGGAAGAGGTTGAAGATCTGAAGCAGAAGGTCAATACCCTGATGAATGCTGCACTAGTAGAAGAAGGAGCTGTTGATGAACTGACCACTAATCTTGAGTCTATGACAAAAAGGGCTGAGGATGCAGAGAAGAAGCTTGATGATGTAATGAAGAGGGTTGAAATTTCCGAAGGAAAGAAACCAGTTGACAAACCAGTGAATCTTGAAAAATTGGAAACTATGACAAAGAGGGCTAAAGATGCTGAGGTTGCTGCTGAAATTCTTGAAAGAAAATTAGAGATCATGACTAAAAGAGCTCTGGATGCTGAAGGAAAGTTGGTCTAAAGAACTGCTGACTATGACATGATTGGAAAGAAGCTAAGGTCTATGACTACTAGAGCTGAGGAGGCTGAAGACTCTCTTCAGAAATTAAACAAGGGTACTGCTCAACTGAATGATTTGCTGATCATGGGAAAAAATTCTGGAAACAGACAAGGTCTTGGTTTTATCCACAGAGCACCACTAGCCCCAAAAACTCAGGTCAAGAAAGCGATCTTTGTTTCAGCAGGAAGTCAGGAAGCATCCAGCTCACAATTCAACAATTTTAAGCAATCTCGTGTAATGACTGGGAGTGTCGATACTCAAACTCAGACAATCTTCAAGACCAGGAAGGTTCCTCCCAGGTGTTGTTCATATTGCATGATGCAGGGACATGAGGAGCATCAGTGCATGAGGTTGCTGAGAGATATCATGCAGGGAAAATAATTTTCTTCATGTTGCAACATGGAACCTGAGCAGCAAAAGAAGCTCACAAGAAAGGTGTGGGTGCCTAAATCCTCTCTGAATTGTCGAGTTTGTCGAGTTTAAGGTATCCCAAAAACCTTACTTTGTTGTATAGTTGCTTTTGAAGTTTTGTTGTTATTTTGGTATTGTTTTGCTTTTACATAAACCCAAAAAAAAAACACAAAAATATGTGAGTGGTACTGGTACTGGGTGGAAACTCTGAAAGTGCTGGGAAAATTTTCGATGTTGCAACATGAAACCCTAGAGAGCGGGTTTGCTGGTCAGACGGTTTTTGATGTTGCAACATGAAGCCCTAGTTTGCGCGTGGATAGTTAGTGGCGAGTGATGAACAGACATGCGGGACTAGTACTATTTTCCAGCTGACTATTGGCATTCTATTGGAACACAAACTCCGCCCTCTAAACTCTCAATCTCTCTGGAATCGTCTTCCGCTGTCCATAAAATTTCTCCAGAGATATTTTGCTGTGTTTGGTGTTCAAATTCTTCCAGGTTATCGGATTCCCGTCACAACTTGAAAGGTACAGTCGTTGCATCTGAATCTTTGTGGTTGAATTGTGTTCGGGTTTTTCGAGTTTGTCGAGTATATCGGAGTTTGCTGCTGTATTTTGATTCGGGGAGTATAGTACTACGGATGAGTCTAGCTTTCGACAGTGTAGTAGGTTCAGTCTTGGCCCTGGAATGCAGACGATTACAAATTTAGGGGGAGCAAACCCCAGGGGTCGATTCACTCGTGACGGTGTTGCTGAGTCTGACTTTTACCCTGAACCTAATCGATCCGAAAGCTTCTCGGAGACCTCTACATGAGCTACCAAATCCCATGAGCCTGCCCTAGATGTGCTCCCCTGGGGCTGATGATGTTGTGGCTGAAACTGAATGGTTTGGCAGGGTGTATTTCAGAGGTCAGATACTTGCTTTCACCCCTGAGAAGATTAATGAAGTTCTCTGTGGAATAGGGATTGGTGCAGAGGTTGATCTGGGGAAGTAAATTTTCAGGACAATTCATCATGCCGAATCCATGTCTAATTACTGCCTTGTTTTGCCTGCAGACACTCTGCTAAAGTCTAAGTTTTTTGCTCTCACTAAATCCAATGCAAAGAGAGATGTGTTGGATCTTCCCAGTGAGGCTTGTGATTCTGTTCCAGCTTCAGCAGATGCTTTGATTAAGATTAGACTTAAGGCTGTGCAGATGAAGTTAAATTATCATATGGGTCAGATGGAGTTTCACTCTGAGATGGCTAAGAAGTACAGTGAGGATAGAGAGAAGTTGTTAAGCTCAATAGCTCAGCGGCAATCCAAGGTTCATGTCTCTTCATCTGCTACACATGCTGCTGGTTCCTCTGGAGTTAAAGCTTCTTCTGCATTAAAAAGAGCTGGACCCTCTTCTTCTTCTCAGCTTGCCTCCAAGAAGTCCAAGACCAATAGTGCTAAGGAATGTGAATCACCTGTTCTTCGTCGTTCCAAGCAGAATATGTCTCCTGGTACGGATTAAATTCTGGTTCCTAGTCGTTGGCAGTTCATGGTCCGAGGGGGAGTCACTTTTGGATTTTGTTAGATATTAATATTGGATGACTGTATTTTTTAATAATTCTCATTTTCTGCTACATTATTGATTTTCTGGATTTGGATGGTTTGATCTGTTGAAGTATTGCTATCACTCAGGGAGAGTTGATTATTAAAGGTTGTTTGAGAAGTAGCTGTTATTTTGGCGCCATCCAAAAGTTGTTTCCGGTCCACAAATTGCCAAAGGGGGAGATTGTAGAGTCCATATTTTTGTTGGCTAATTTGTGCAGATTCGATGTTGCAACATCAATTAGGGTTTAGCAGAAAATTTCCAAAAAATTCCGATGCAGCTGTTAAATGGCATGAGGATATTGTGTGTTGGAATTTTATGGTAAATACAGTCCAGAGAATATCTACAACTAAGTATTTTTCACCGTGGAGATTTGATCATGAGCTGGATCGAATCTTTCCATATTTTTCAGATTGGAAGATATTCTTTATTCCTTATATTCAGAGAATTTGAGAATCAAATCATCCATGATTGAAGGAAGGAGTTTGATGCCGTGAAGTAACCCTTTCAACCACGGCATAATGCTATAAAAGGGACATAAGCTGCGCTGCTCAGATCAAGGATTTTACACGCAACAATTCTGTCTTCAGAATCTGTTTTCAATCTTGAGCAAAAGGCAGCACAGTCCGTTTTACTTTATCACAACCATTTGGACGTGTGGAAGCCGGTGTGTTCGAAATCACCATAAAGCTCCTGGTGTGGGAGTGATCGTAGGCTGGGGAGAACTAGTGGTCCGATTGGAGCGAGGGATCGCAACATCGAAGACTAGGAGAACTGGTGGTCCGATTGGAGCGAGGGATCGCAACCACTTAGAAATTGTAAAAGATAAGTCTGTAATCTGTCTTTTGACAATTTAATGGAATGATTTCAACACAGGGCTACGGCCCCGCAGACGTAGGTGCATTGCACCGAACTGCGTGATCAAATCTGTGTGTCTTTTATTTTCTGCAATTTAGGTTTTTACATGTTGCAACATCGTTTATGCAGTAAAACCTAAAACACAGCTAGTCAGTATTTTAGACAACTTATTTGATCTGAATCTGGTAGATAGATATTTCACCTTTTGTGATGTATTTCTTTGTCTATATTTTCTGAGCCCTATGTTGGTAGGTCATTGCACTAAATGGAACTTTAAGGGTATAACATTGCTCTAGTTTTTCTTTCATGCTCAGTGATGGGGCACTCCATAAGTAGGCTGCTATTTGTTTGGTATGCTTTTGTAATTTGTATGATCATATTTTTCCCAAATGTCTTTAATATCTGAGTTTGTTTGAAGTGTAATTAGTATTGATATATATCTTTATAATATGCATTTCCTCTTTGTGGCTCTTTTTGAACGGGCTTGAAGAAGGTGTACTTTGGGGTAAATGTTGTGGATATTGTTGTTGGAAAAAATCACTGGAAGACCAGGGAGAATTCTGATGCCATTCATAGTGATTCAGAATTCATATTAAGAATAATATTCTTGTTGTAATAACATGAATTCATAGTGGCATTGTGAATTGAGGGCAATATGGTTTCATTAAGTTTGTGTGTTACTGAGAGTGCAGGAAGATTACGACAACGATTCCGACGTCGAATTTGAGGAAGATGATATTGCGACGGCGGAGAAAGATGCCGTACACTCAACGTTTTGACACGTGATGATATTCGCGCCCGCGTGGACGAAGCTGCGTCGGAGATCGCGAGCCAGCTTTTGGTTTCCATGTCTGAAGCGGTTGTTCTCCTGTCCAAGCACGGTTGGAACCCTAGTAAGCTTCACGAGGAGTGGTTTTCCGACGAAGCAAAAACCAGGAAGAATTGCGGGCTTATGGTTTCATCAGATGGAATGAAAACCGATGACCAATTTATAAAGTACGAAAATCACGTCCTGAGATCTTACGTTGAGAGCCGAAAAAGCATGAAGTGGTGTCCTTCTCCTGCAGGATGCGAATTCGTTATCGAATGTGAGTTCAGAGACACCATAGCGATGAATTCGCACCTGGATGTTGTCTGTAAATGTGAGCATGGATTCTGCTGGAACTGCTCCGAGGAAAATCATTCCCCGTCTGATTGCGACCTCGTAGCCAAATGGACTGAGAAGAACGAGGTTAACAAGGACTGGATGGCATACATAGCCAGCACGAAATTCTGTTCGAAGTGCGGCAGATCCGTCGTGAGGAACGAAGGTCTAACGAATGACTTGGAGATCATACATACATTGCCACGAAGAATGGTCCGAAAATCACAGATCAAGAATGGATGCCATTGAAGAAATGAAAGAGTTTCAAGAGAAGCATATTCATACTCTGAGTGAAAGCCTTGGTCTTCCAAAAACTCAGCTCTAGTTCATGACAGACGCTTGGGCTCAGATTGCGGAATGCAGGAGACTTCTGAAATGTTCTTACGTTTATCGATACTACAATATCCCGTACGAGGAGCCGGCGATCGAAGAGGCTGTTTTTCGAGTTTAGACAAGACGAGGTTCACAGGCAAGTTGCGATGCTTCACTATTAATTTGGTGGCAAATGAGGGTTTTAGCCACATCACTAAAGCGGAGGCAAACCTTAAGAAACGGGCAGTGAAAGTCCTTGCTTACTAAGATCAATTCTACCGTGTCAAGTTTTAAAAGCAAAAACTGCAAAATAAAACTAAGTGCGGAATATAAATGAGACACGATATGATCACCCAGTTCAGTGCATCGCACCTACGTCTGGGGGGCCGTAGCCCGTGGTAAAAACCCTTCACTAGTTGTAATAAATGTTTCCTAATCTATTACAATCTAATGGCTACTCTAGCAAGCCTATCACACCACCTTTTCTTTCAGATAGTTGTTACAGTGATTACCTTCTTTTCCACGAAGGTGCGGCAAGGTCTTGAACCACCCGAGCTTAACACACGTCCCTAGTGTTTTGGTTATGGTTGTAAAACCGAGGACTGCGTTGCCTTTGCTCTCAAAAGATCAAACCCTGATTTACAGAAGTTTGCAGTGAAAAACGTTAACTTTAGCATGCAACTGATGTCCTTCTTTTATAGCTCATTGCCGTGAAAACCTTTCTTTTGCACGGCTCCTAGATCCTTTCTTCAATAGACTTCTATTCCACATTTAAATCTTGAAGAAAAGGAATTTATGCGTGTCTAATCATCTGATAAATGGAAAAACGATCACCACGAATATTTCCATTCTAATACAGCTGCAAACCACATTGTAGACACCCATTAGGACTGTAGTTTCCATAAACTTCATCGCACAATATTTTCCTTCCATCTTCAAAACCAGCGCTGGAGCCTGGAAAATATTCTATCTTTTTCTGCCAACTGAAGTCATGTTGCAACATGACATTCCACAAAGCAGCCAACAAAATCTGGACTTACAATCTCCCCCTTTGGCAATTTGTGGACCCACTACAGCAAAAACTTCTACTGAATTCAGAATCCCAAAAAAAAACAACAGCCTCTACTTCATGCATCCATTATGAAAAACAAACAAGGCAGAAAAGATAGAATCTCCAATAAACTACAGTCATCCAAAAATTCACAGTCACAATATCTCCCCCTGGGGCCATAAAATGCCAAAGGGCCCGAATCAAAACATCCATAGTACACAAACAAAGCAGAGAAGGGGAGAGAAAAAAAAAACAACCATCACTGAGAATCATCCTCAGAGTCAGAAAGAACTTTGCCTCTTTTCCAGGCAGGAGTGACTGGAATCTTGGCTTTCTTGGCTCGATGCTGCTTCACAGGACCTGAAGAGCGAGCTCTCTTTGAAGAACGGGAGGGAGCAGCAGCAAATGATGTCGACTCCAGTGGAACAGAAGAATCATCCCTCACAGTCTCCTTGGCAATGGCAGCCAGAATCCGAGCCTTAACATCCTGAGCTTTCTTCAATAACTCACTGTGAAATACAATTTGATCCATATGCAGTTGAATCTGTTTCTCAGCAGCTCGCAGCTCAAATTGCCTTGACAGCACTACATCCCCTGACATAAGTTCCTGATCCCAGGGCAAGTCCAACACAGTCCTGTCCAAGGATTTAGCAGTGAAACCAAACTTGCCAGCTGGAATCAAGCTCTCCACATCAACCTCAAAGCCCTCAGCCATCAGAAATGCTGTAATCAAGCAAGGATGAGGCAATGCCTCAGTGCATCTTGAAGTATCAAGAGCTCCAACAATCCTTCTGAGAATATACTCTCCCAGATTAACATCACATCCCGAACCAATACCAAAGAGAAGCTCTGCCTGATCAGGAGTTAAGGTGGTGGTATTGGTGGTTTGCATCCAACAGTTGATAAGGACCTTGAAGAGCAACCAGAATCTGAGAGTGAGGGAACTGGTAGGCACATAACCAGACGGCCAAGTGTTGAATTTTCCAAAGGTCAGTGCTCTTGCAAGCACATTATTATCCACATTGTAATCCCTGGGATAAACCATATCCGAGCCTTCAAGAAGCTTAATTCCCAGTACTGAATTTAATTTTTCGGGATTGAGCTCAACTATTCTCCCCCTGAAATATAGCTTCCCTGACCAATCAGTCCCAACCATGAATGTACCCCTCTGAAGATTGCTGTAGAATTCCAGAACCATGTCAGGGTCATAACCTTGAAATACAGTAGCTGCTTGAACATACCCAATTTGTCCTAGGAAAGTATCAAAGCCACTCTCAGCACACTTCTTGATATCCAGCACCTTTTCAACAAAGAAGCCCCTGGAGCTCAACCGATCATAGTGTAGGCTAGCTGTGACAGAATAAAACTTCTCAGAGTGTGCCAAGGACAACAGTCTAGCATTGAGCATCTCAACGTCCTCAGTGGCATCCTCCTCCCCAGTTGTAGCCTCAAAGGCAACATCTGGATCTTCCAGATCAGCAAGATTCTCATCAACAGGGGTATCATCAACAGTTGGATCCTCCAAACTTGCATAGTCTTCCTCATCTGGAGCTGTATATGGAGAGGTGGGGGAAAGCAAATCCTGCTCAACATTTATGTTGTCCAAGTGAATCGGAGAATCTGGGACATTGAGTTTAATAGGACTGAGCTGAGAGGAGGCAGGGACATTATCATCATGTGCTGGAGAGTGTGGAGGTAAAGGAATCTCAGAGCTAGGGTGCAGTTGGTTCTTTCCAGTGACAGTGGCAGCTGTGGTAGAAGTCATCCCAGCTATCCTTCTGGATTTCCTAGTGTAGTGCTTGATTGTAGGAGGTCTCTTGTGCACAGGTACAGTGATAGGATCGGTAGACCTCTTCAGAGCAGGAGCTGACCATGTGGTAAACTTCTTCAGGTGGTTTCTGACATCCACCCTTTGCTTTAGAGATAGCAAAACACCATTCTCTGAGGAGCTACCTAAGGAAAACTTCTTGGCCACCCTTGGTTTGAGCTTGTTCAAGCTTCTGAATTTTGAAACAGGAAGAGGAACCTCTGTATGGGACACAGATTTGCTTGAAGGACTTTGTGCCTCCTCCTGGGATTGAGAACTCTGATCATTAAGATCATCAATTGGTGCTGCAGTTTGCAACTCTGCAGAAACATTTAAGGGGCCCTGGACTTCATCATCATGTCCATCCTCCTGATCTTCAAGAACCGCAGTCTTGGTTGGGGCCTCAGATTCAACAACTTCAGTTTTCTGAGAAGGATTTGGGGAATCTGGTGTTGCAACATGAGAACTATGCTGAACACTTGGGAATCTTTCAGCAGACACAACTGGTGTCCTCAGACTTTGCAAAATATCTGCAACCAGCATCTCACCACTTACTTCCTCATCATCATCAGTTACAGCCTCAAAGCAATCCTCAAGATTTAGGCCATCTGGTAAAAATAGCACTGCTCCAGTCTCACCATGCCTTAGAAAGTCTGTATTTGCAGCTGGTTCTGAGTAAGAATCTCCTGGAACATCATCAGGAATCCAAGATGCAGTGACTCTAATCCCATCTTGTTCATCAGCAGAGGCAGGTTGTCTGAAGGCTCTCAATGATTGGGGAGAAAGGTCACCCTCACATCGAGGTGTGGCTTGAGGAAAGTTTGTGAATTGCTACCTCCTTCTGCCATCATTCCATATCCTTCCAGCAGTCATTTTAGTTCTCCTGGAGACCACTTTTGTAGGAGATGAACCATCAGAAAAAGGACCAGAGGAGACTCCAGGAGAGGTGGCAGAGGTTGGAATAACAGCAGGACCATGAATGGTGTCATGAACAGTTGGAGTAATATTCTCCTGTGACTGTGCCTGTGCTGTTGCAGAAGCCTGTTGCCTGTGCTTGAGTCGCTGGCTCAAGATCAAGTGATCCAAGGGATCAACAAAATCAGCACACCTGGAGATGATAGATTCAATACTTTCATGCTCTCCCTTCTGAGAACCAGAATCATCCAGGACTATGGGGGTATCACTGGTGTTGGTAAACACAGACCTCAGCTTGGTGTTTGATCTGGTGTGATAGGGCCTTGTCCTCACACAAGGAACCTTGGTGTGTGGTCTCCTCTTTGGAAGTTCAGAGCTGCCATCTCTATTCTGATTTCCAGCCATATATGATCCTCTTGTAGAATACCTGGAATTAGAAGAAGAAGGCCTCAGATACGGGTTGGCTTTAGGTTCAGGCCTCACAAAAGTTGGTTTATAAAGATCAGAGGTTATAATCACATCTGTCCTAGGGGGTTTTGGCCTCATCTTGCCATCAAATGAACATCTATCAGGATTATTTCTGCTCCCCAACGCACCATGCAGAAAATTATCTAGACCCTTAGCATAGTTCCAAATTCTTAACCTCTCATGATAGTCCCTGAGTTTAATGTCATCTCTTGAACCAGGGGCGGGTATAAAATTCTCAGGAATCACATCCAGGGCAGGGGATGGAGGTGAATCAGGCAAAGGTTTCACAAACCCAACAACATTAGTCTCGGGCTCAATCAAATCAGTACAGGGATCCCATAAACCCTTAACCCAGCGAGTGTCATTAACTCCCCCTAAATCCGTCCAATCTTGACTACCAAACCCCAATCTGAATCGATCACATTCACGAAAATACATGATAGTGCTAGACCGAATAAACCAGACACGAATCACAGATGCTCACAGAAACCCTATTAATTTGCTCAAGAAGCGGAAGAAACCAATAGATCGAGAGAACCAGTTGGTACCTTAAGAAGAAAGCCGCGGGTTTCAACTGCACAGAAAAAATCCGACTCCGAGTCCGGTGAGCACTGGAAAGATTTCGCAAGAAGAGAGAGCAGAAATTTCGTGTTGCAATAGGAATGGGGACGGGTTTCTAGCTGGGCGCGAATGAAAAGGGGAAAACAAGTTTTTCCGCCTTTTTACGCGAAATATTAATAATGCCCAACGGAAAAATAACACATAAATTCTGTGGGCCCAAGCTGTCTCCTACCCATATATGCGCCTATCTCATGCGCCATAGACTATCACTTGCACCTTATATCTTCGTGTTGCAACATGACATGCAACTTCTGCCCTTAACCATATTTTTGGTATTTTCTGATTTTTGTAAAATGAAAAACGAAATTCAAAATAACAACTATACAAATAGACAACCCTCAGTACTTTAGATAGTACACACCCCAAGATGTTGTCTCAGGGTTTCATATGTTGAGGCATCCAAAGGTTTAGTGAAGATATCAGCAAATTGACTCTCAGTAGGCACATGCTTAAGTTCCACTTCCTTTCTTTCAACTAAGTCTCTGATAAAATGGTGTCTGATATCGATGTGTTTGGTTCTATTATGCTGAACTGGGTTCTTAGAGATATCAATAGCAGATTTATTGTCACAGAGAATTGTAAGACTTCCCAGCTTAATACCATAGTCTCGGAGCATCTGTTTCATCCATATCAACTGAGTACAACAGCTCCCTGCAGCTAAGTATTCGGCCTCAGCAGTAGATAAAGAGATTGAGTTCTGCTTCTTACTATACCAAGATACCAAGTTCTCCCCAATAAAAAAACAGCCTCCAGTTGTACTTTTTCGATCATTTGCGTTTCCAGCCCAATCAGAGTCACTGTAACCATACACCTGACAACTAGTTCCTTTAGAGTACCAGATACCATAATCAGCAGTGCCAGAAATGTATCTAATGATTCTCTTTACTGCAGATACATGAGATTCCTTAGGTGTAGCTTGAAAACGAGCACATATTCCAACACTTAGAGAAATATCAGGCCTGCTTGCTGTTAGATATAATAGGCTACCAATCATGCTTCGATATAACTTAGTATCAACAGGCACACCTTTTTCATCCTTAGTTAACTTCTCAGTTGTAGACATAGGAGTTCGTACTGCTTTTGCATCTCCTAGGCCAAACTTCTTTACCAGGTTCAAAGCATATTTTGTTTGGTTGATAAACAACCCATCATCACCTTGTTTGACTTGTAATCCTAGAAAGTACGAGAGTTCACCCACCATGCTCATCTCAAACTCAGATGTCATCAATGAGACAAATTCATTTACAAGATCTGTGGAAGTTGAACCAAATACAATATCATCCACATAAATCTGAGCTATTAAGATGTCTGTCCCTTGAGAATACATAAATAGGGTTCGATCAACTCCCCCTCGAATATAGCCCTTGTTAAGCATAAATTGAGTCAATCTGTCATACCAGGCTCTTGGTGCTTGTTTGAGACCATATAGAGCTTTCTTGAGTTTAAACACATGGTTTGGAAAGTGAGGATCTTCAAAACCCTTAGGTTGCTCAACATATACCTCTTCATTAACAATGCCATTTAAAAAAGCACTCTTAACGTCCATCTGATGTAGCTTGAAGTTCAGCACACATGACATAGCTAATAGGATTCGAACAGATTCAAGTCTGGCAACAGGGGCAAACGTTTCATCAAAATCCACTCCTTCTACCTGAGTATATCCCTGAGCCACGAGCCTTGCTTTGTTTCTGGTAACTGTTCCATCTCCATCAGATTTATTCTTGAAAATCCATTTCGTCCCAATGACATTAATTCCTTGCGGACGTGCAACTAACTCCCATACATCATTCCGTTCAAATTGACTTAGTTCTTCCTGCATAGCTGAGATCCAGTATTCATCCAATAGGGCTTCTTTATGGTTCTTTGGCTCGATCAAAGACAGAAAGCATTGCAGCACATGACGGCTTCCATGGTGCATCTGAGCATAGTTCACAGGGGGCTTTCCTCGGGGATTTTTCTGTCTTGGAGTAATTTCAGTGTCTACTCGTGTTGCTTCTCCATCAGATTCATCGGATGTATCTGACTCACCTTCAGTAATTTGTTGAATAGGTGCATCAGAAGCAGATGTTTTTGACAGATCCAACCCTACTGCATTGGTTTGCTTATCTTCAGCAAGTTTCGAAACTTGGTTCTCTCCTGGAGTAGCAGTTGGTGTTGCAACATGAGAACTGGTACTTGGTTCAGGAGATGGGTTTTTCAGACTTGCACTACTTTGGTTTAAATTGTACTGAAGTAACTCTATGTCATCAATATCTTCTGAAATCCTATCAGGCACATCCTTAACTGTCACATTAATCGATTCCATAATAGTACCCGTGCGTTTGTTAAACACCCTGTAAGCTCTGCTGTTCAATGCATAGCCCAGAAACACTCCTTTGTCTGATTTGGACTCAAACTTACCAAGTTTTTCTCTATCCCTGAGAATATAACATTCTGCGCCGAATACATGAAAGTGAGCCACACTAGGTTTCTTCCCTTTCCAGATCTCATAAGCCGTTTTCTCTGTCCACGGTCTTAGATATACCCGATTTATAACATAGCACGCAGTCTTAACAGCTTCCCCCCACCAGCATTTTTGCACATCATACTCAGCTAGCATGGTCCGAGCCATCTCCTGTATGGTTCTATTTTTGCGTTCAACAATCCCATTCATCGGTGGAGAGAAGGGAGGTGAAAAAATGTGATTGATCCCATATGTAGAACAAAATTCACCCATGGCTGCGTTCTTGAATTCTCCTCCATTGTCTGTTTGAATGCTAACAACCCTCTGATTTGCACTTGCCTTTTCAGTGTTTAGACGAAGTACAAGATCTCTGATAAAGTTCACTGCCTCGGATTTCTCTGCCAATAGCTCAACCCAAGAGAATCTAGAGAAGTCATCAACACACACAAAGATGAATCTCTTTCCAGACACACTAGAGATATTAACTGGCCCCATTAAGTCCATATGAAGTAATTCCAAGTTCTGGGAAGTGGTGATGTCATTAATGGCTGAGTGCGGTGCCTTTGTCTGTTTTCCTTCCTTGCATGGACCACAGATCATATCCTTCTGATAAGTGATTTGAGGGAGCCCCCTGATAGCTTCAATCCGAGATGCTCTACTTAGTGCTTTGGTGTTTGCATGGCCCAGTCTTCGATGCCACAGAGTTGAGTTGTCACTCTTAGCACTCAAGCATGTAATTGATGGTTCCAAGATATAACAGTTATCAGAAGATCTTCTCCCTGTGAGTATTCCATTAGAGCCTTGCTTGACCGTACAGATGGATTCATCAAAATGGACTGTCATATGATGATCACAGAGATGACTGATGCTTATAAGATTTGCCTTGAGATCCTCTACTAGCAATACATCATAGAACACTGGGAAGTTCTGAATATGTAGCTCGCCTTTCCCGATAACCTTGCTGATTTTCCCATCTCCAAATTGAACAGTGCCAATCCAAGGTAACACATTTTTGAGAAGATCTGGAGAACCAGTCATGTGTCTCGAACATCCGCTATCAAAGTACCATGTGTCCCTGGCATAAACACTATAGCAGGTATGAACTACATAACAGTTGAGAGAGGTTTTAGGAATCCATACCTTCTTGGTCAATTTCTTCTGCAGTTCAGGTTCCATGTTGCAACATGAGATAAATTGCTTGCCTCTCATGATATCTCTAAGTAATTTCATACATCGAGATTCATTATGCCCCTGCATCATACAGTACTCACAACATCTGGGAGGAGTTTTTCTCTCTACAACTCCATAGTTAGACTGAGTACTTCTGTTTCTCTTCTGGCTGGTAGAGTGATTTCCAGCAGACACAAACACTGTCTTTTTCATCTGAGAGGTTGACACCTTGCTGTTGAATCCCAAGCCATGCTTATTACCATCAGTTTTTCCCATTATCAGAAGATCATTCAATTTGGCAGTTCCCTTGTTCAATTTCTGAATAGTTGCTTCAGCTTCTTCAGCCCTAGCAATTACAGATCTCAACTTCTTCCCCAAATTGTCACAGTCAATGGTTCTGGCCTTAACCTTTTCTTCAGCACTCACTGCTCTAGAGGTCATAATTTCCAGTTTCTTGACTAGGATTTCAGAGGCTACTTCAGCATCCTTAGCTCTCTTGGTCATTACTTCAAGCTTTATGGATTTCTCCAAATCGTCCATAGGTTTCTTTCCCTCAGCTATCTCAGTTTTCTTCACGTGATCAGCAAGAGACTCTTCAGCTTTCTCAGCTCTTTTTGTCATGGATTTAAGTTTCAAGGTCAACTCCTCAATTTCCTGCTCCTCAACCAGTGAATCATTTACTAAGGTGTTGACTTTTACTTTCAGAGACTCAACTTCTTCTGAAAGTTTTAAGACTTCAGTACCTTCACTTTGACCATCCTTCAAATTTTTGATTAATTCAACAGATTTTTCCCATTCCTTGTATAGCTCATCATAAGCACACTGGATATCTGAACTTTCTGAGTCATCTGGAACTGGTCCTGACTCCACAACTCTAACACCAAAGGATACATGTTTCTCTGGCTGAATCTCATCTTCATCATCACTCCAGGTTTCACCAGATGCTACAAATGCCTTTGGTTGATTCAGGAAATTTCCACACTGATAGGAAAGATGTCCATAGCCCCCACATTCCTTACACTGAGGTTTTCCAGCATGCTTTGTACCTTCAGGACCTCTAGGTAAATCATCAACAGATCTGAGTCTGTTCTGAGAAGTATCACTCCCTTGATAATTTTTGAAATTATTCTGTGGATCTGTAGGCTGAGTTCCTTGACCCTGATAAGGCTGAGCTCCCTGGTTCTGAAAGGCCTGAGTTCCTTGACCCTGATAGGACTGAGTTCCCTGATTCTGAAAGGGCTGAGCTCCTTGGTTTTGGAAAACCTGAGTTCCCTGGCCTTGATTCGCTTGTACACCTTGCGGACTTGGAAACCCTCTGACTTGACCTTGAGTACCTTGATTTCCTCTACCTTGATTTCCAGAGAAGCCTCGGCCTTGATTTCCCCTCATGAATCTCCCAAAGTTTCTAGCCAGCAAAGCCATTTCGTCTGAACCAGCATTTTCTATCTCCTCTAACTTTCCTTTCCCTTTTGATGTTGCAACATGAAATGACAGAGCCTTTTTATCCTTACTTTTCTCAGTGCACATTTCTGATGTCTTCATAAACCCCATCAGCTCATCTAGAGTAACCACATCCAGCTGAGAATTGATCTCCAAATTCATGACTAAAACCGAGAATTTCTCAGGTAGTGACCTTTTCACCTTGTCCAAAACTTGAGCCTCAGTATATCTTTCTCCAAACTGGTGTGCTCTATGAATTAAATCTTTCAATCTTGTGCTGAATTCATCAACAGACTCGTGTTCCAACATCTCCAGGCTTTCAAATTCAGATTTGATCATTCCAAGTTTGATCTTTCTGACTGACTTGGAGCCTTCATGTTCCTTCTCAAGTGCTTCCCAAGCAGCTTTGGCAGTAGTACACCCCGAGATGATTCTGAATTGGTCATCTTTTACTCCATTATACAGAGCTCCCAACACCTTACTGTTAAGTCTCTTCATAGCCTTCTCTGCATCAGTCCATGGAAGAGGTTTAGGAATGGTTTCACCAGCCGGATTTGTTGTGGTAGGTGGACTGTAGCCAATCTCAATCATATTCCAAGCATCATCATCAAGTTGGTCAATAAATATACGCATGCGCGTCTTCCAGTCCGGGTAGCCTCCATCAACCAGTAGAGGAGCTCGTGTGATGGATCCTCCTTCTTTGGCCATAGTAAGCAGATCGGTCACTCACCTCGCAAGAGGATTAAAAGAGTGATTAAGCTCCGATACCAATTGAAAGTCCTTGCTTACTAAGATCAATTCTACCGTGTCAAGTTTTAAAAGCAAAAACTGCAAAATAAAACTAAGTGCGGAATATAAATGAGACACGATATGATCACCCAGTTCAGTGCATCGCACCTACGTCTGGGGTGCCGTAGCCCGTGGTAAAAACCCTTCACTAGTTGTAATAAATGTTTCCTAATCTATTACAATCTAATGGCTACTCTAGCAAGCCTATCACACCACCTTTTCTTTCAGATAGTTGTTACAGTGATTACCTTCTTTTCCACGAAGGTGCGGCAAGGTCTTGAACCACCCGAGCTTAACACACGTCCCTAGTGTTTTGGTTATGGTTGTAAAACCGAGGACTGCGTTGCCTTTGCTCTCAAAAGATCAAACCCTGATTTACAGAAGTTTGCAGTGAAAAACGTTAACTTTAGCATGCAACTGATGTCCTTCTTTTATAGCTCATTGCCGTGAAAACCTTCCTTTTGCACGGCTCCTAGATCCTTTCTTCAATAGACTTCTATTCCACATTTAAATCTTGAAGAAAAGGAATTTATGCGTGTCTAATCATCTGATAAATGGAAAAACGATCACCACGAATATTTCCATTCTAATACAGCTGCAAACCACATTGTAGACACCCATTAGGACTGTAGTTTCCATAAACTCCATCGCACAATATTTTCCTTCCATCTTCAAAACCTGCGCTGGAGCCTGGAAAATATTCTATCTTTTTCTGCCAACTGAAGTCATGTTGCAACATGACATTCCACAAAGCAGCCAACAAAATCTGGACTTACAGGCAGAACTCGCGACTAATGGTGATGTTCAATCCAAGCTTGAGGAATTCAAACGGTTTCGCAACAACGTTATCGATCTGACCGAACTTTCTCGGAGGGCCAACGATCTCCCGGATGCTAGAAAAATTAATTGGCGGGACTAAAATAGATGGACTATTTACTCATGTATTAAGTTTCTCAATTTTTTTATGTTTTCCCATATCAAGCTTTACAAAATATTTCTATGTACAATGCAATGCTTTTTAACTTTAAATTCCATGGAACGGAGTATTCATAAATAGGGTGAGACATGTTCTTGTGGAGACAAGAGATCGGACAAGTGATTGAGCATTTACCGTTTTTGCTTGATCTTTTAGTCAGTTTGATTGATTTTTCAGTCAATTCCCTTGAACATTCTTATTTTTCCTTGATCTTTCATTCAATTTTCTTGATCTTTTAGTCAATTTCTTTGATCATTCATAATCCTTGGTACATTACTGTTATTCCGTACAAATTCATACCGAAGTTCAGTCTCGAGTACATGTGAGCGGTTGAGCTCTAGCGACACCAACATCCTAAAGTCTAACAGCGGCGGTGGGGTTGAAGTTTGTCAATAACTTCAACCGATAACGCTCCATTATAGTACTTGGTCTCTGTAGAGACATGTCTCAAATGAGAATTTGTATTATAGATAAGGTTGCAAAATTTGAAGTAAATTTTTGTTTCATTCATAATCATTGGAAATCGTCCATGAGCGGTAGAACAAAGCTAGGAGAAGTCACCCATGCATTAAATAACAGGGTGCTTGTCTTCGCAAAGTTTGCTAGAGAGTGAGCTACAACATTTGAGGTTCGTGATACCCAAAAAGGACCCAAAAAAATGCTAGACTCTAACTGTAATCGGATTCTCTCCACTGTCAAAGCTGCTATCTCCGGGCAGGGTTAATTATTCCGGGCTAGGTTGATCAAATTAAGTGGATCCCCAATTAAGGCTGCCTCCTGGATTTGCATGTCGTGAACTAGGCAGATGACTTCCTCTATAGCTAAAGCTTCTCCCAAAAAGGGGTCTTAAAATTTGGATTAAGAGAAGTTGTATGGTAACTTTTACCTAATTTCAGAAAATGATAGTGAATAATTAATTAATTAACTTAATTTCAATTAATGTGATTATTGATAAAAAGAATATAATACCCCTATTTCTATCATTTTTTAGATACCTAAAATTTAGTTAAATTCATTTTAACTTCCTTTATATTACTTTAATTTAAATAAAATTTATTTCTAATCAAATAAGTTCAATTCAGCTCAAGCCAAATTTATATGAACTTGATGAAATTTAACTAAATACCAAGATAGTGAACTAAATTGAATTGATTTTTTTTAAAAAAAGGATGGAGCTTAATTACATTGAATGTGGCCAAATATAAATGAACTTATTGAACTAAATTGAATTGAATTGAACTAATTAAAAGTAAATTTATACGTAAAAGATAAATTGACCCGAATTGAATTTTAGCCAAAATTTTGATTTAGGTGAATAAAAACTGAACAAATGTGAACTATATTGAATTGAATTCGTCCAAGTTTGAATGATCCATATTAAGATAAATTGAATTGAACTAAGAATAAGTGAAATGAAATAAAATGAATTTAACTAAATTTGAGTGAATTAATAGAACTTAATGGAAAGGAATTACACTGAATGCCACTAAAGTAAACTAAATTGAACTGAACTAAAACTATAAAAAATGAGATAGGGCTAATTGAACTAATTAATTTAATGAGAAATAAATTTTATTTAGATTAGAGTGAACTTATTGAAGCAAAACTGAATCAACTAAATACAAGTCTTTATAGTTTAAATCAATAATTATATTAACTAACATTAAGTTATACAAAGCTAGTGTAACTATTCATTCAAACAAATTTTTATCACTAAACCAAAAAATGTAAATTAAAAAAAAAATTTCCATTCTCGTACCTAATTCAACAAAGGTTAAGATAATATCACCGAAAATACTTAAGTTTATTATAAACTCAAGCCATAATTAAATTTATTACAATTGTTTTGAAAGATCATGTTTATAACTATGTTTGTGTTATTAGTTTTACTACCAATTGGATATCTTTTTTATAGCCTTGATCTTTCAACCTTCTTTGAAAACAGTAGCCTTGAACTTGATCGTTCTGCCTCCTTTGAAAATACACTAAACTTTCTGGGGTTATTAGTTTTTATTTGTTTTTTTGAAAAATAAGTTGTGGGGCAAAAGCACAATAAAATTAAAATTAGGACGCCTCTGCTATAAAGTTTAGAGTGGTGAGGTAAATCTGCGAAAAGTCTGAATTCTGAAATCACTAGTACGGGTTTTCACAGTCGAACGGTTGAGAGGAAGATGGAGGAAGCAGCGGAGAAGCCGTCCATGGCAGCAGCAGCTGAGGAGATCTCTGAAGAATTCAAAACCCTTGTTGATTCCCAGGATATGGATTCCCTCAAGCGATTACAACACCTCATGTACTTCCCAGTTCCCACCCACTGCTTTGTTATGCTTCTGTTCCTTTTTCTGGCAATCTCAAGTTCAAGATCTTTACTATTCTATTTCAATCTCTATAGCAGCAAGTATTATTTATGATTGTGCTGATATTATCCAAGAAAATGATCATGAATTCTGAAGAGTGGTATAAATATAGTCTAAATGCTATTTATAGTTTAATTCAACAGGTTTGAATGCTTAATCTTATCCCGGTGCATCTGCAGTTATGTTTGTTTGGTTAATATCAAAGCTTAATAATGAATTTGATGCATTTTCAGCTGTGTTATTATTCTCTATAACTGGAATATTGAGCTATCTGCATCTGGCATTCCTTATGGTCCTCGATATTCCCTGCCTCGTTTAATTTGTTTTTCTCATTCTTGATGCAGTTTGGGACGGTTACAGGATAGCAATGCAGTTCTTTCGCATTTTAATGAGTATTCTGAGAGCTGCTTTGCAGAGGTCTCTGCTGATTTCTCTCGGAACACGCGGCTTCTGAAATCTATGAAGTTAGATCTTGATTACATATTTCAAAAGCTGAGGTACTACTCTGTTACTGTTGTATTTTCGCTAGTAAATGTTAATATTCTTCATCTACAGATCCTCACTATGATTGTTGCTATACTAAATACATAAGTCTAGTCCTCTGGGAGACAGCAAAATATTAGTTCTATCATTTCACATTGCTGATCAGGACATAGAATGCCACTTTCCTAGCTATAAATATGGGGAGCATTGTCCCCTATATGAATAGTTGCTCCCTCTCTTCCCGTTAGAAATCACCTAACTAAAGATGGGGCAGATAGATGTAAGATTTGATCCTCACACAGTGGACTACATGTTTAGCTGTACCTCTTGTTGTTGTTTGGTAAAGTGTACAAGTTTTGAAGACTTTGCCTGGATTAATTCTTCTGATGGATTAATTGATTACATGAATGAATGATATCTGTGGCATAATATGTACAACATGCAACCAACTATGAGGTTTCTCATCTCTCCTATCTCTTTGAATTTGCTTGAAAAATTATAGTTTCATAAAGACTGGCATTTGATATATATAGGGTGATTTGAAACCCTATTTTTATTTAAATCTCTAAGAATTATCAACTATGAGTTTCAAATACTTCTAATTCATGAATGTCTGACAAAGTCATAATTCATCTATTTTACAGTTCACAGCAAAACCATAATTTTCTGGTTGAGGCTGATTTTATAACTGGATGACCCATTTTAGCTACAGAAAACATATTCAAGGACAATTTACCTTTAGAAAATACTCGTGCTGCAATATTTCTTTCTTAGGGAACTTGGATGATTCTGCAAGTTTTTTCTGTCTAGTTTTAGTTACTACATATGTTCCACAGTACAATTCAAACCAAAAACATGGTAAAAGATAAAGAGAATGAATAAAGCATTAATAGTAAAAGAGGAAATGATAAACTGTAAGATTATAAATTTTATATTAAAAAAATGGCCACGTTGAAAATTATACATCTCCAATGTGCATTAGTGATGCTAACCATTCTTTGTACAACCATTTATTCAGGGCGTATCTCGCTAAATAACATGTCCAACCATCAGTGTGCATTAGTGTTGAGTCTGTTGACTTGGATATATTACATGGTTAGACATGCGTAGGAAGTGATTTCCATCAATTCATGTTGAGGATTTGAATTAAGAGGTTTAAGTTTCAAAGGCTTCCTTTTAGTTTAATGGTGAGGCTCAGCAAGAGAGGTGTATAACATTTTGAATCCTAATGTACCTTTCATGAGCTATAGTCCATGCCTACTTTGGTAGCATCTACCGGGGTGTTAGCTGTATACTTCTATCTGAACCCTTCTAAAATTGAAACAAGGAAAGGAGGTTGCCTGTGTATATGCTGGATTGATGTAAGAAGCTTAAGGGTTATTTACATTCAAGATGGGGAATACGTGTCAAGAGTAATTGCGACTGGATTCACCATTGTGGAGTTCACTGGTTAAGATTGGATGGTACCACTTTTCTTAAAATTTTATTTTCACTAATGAACTTTGGAGATGTATAATTTTCTTAACAAGTGATGAAATATTGATACTTTAAAGGGGTTGCTGTCTTCTTTTAAGAAGTACAAGTAATGCAAAACCACGGGATAGTTAAGGTATTTCAATATTGGGTATCATTTTCATGCTTCTTGAAATTTGATACCCGATTGGAAGATATTTTTAGTTTTTGCTGTCGTTAAGCATCTGATGTGATGTGTTGTTGTTGTTGTGTGTTTAAATAATTTGGATCATGGAGATTGAGATGTATATATATGGTATTACACAATCATGAATTATTTTATTATATTTTTAATTTGTCATCACAGAAGCATGAAACAGAAGACACTGGCTACATACCCAGATGCCTTTCCAGACGAATCAACCATAGAAGCACTTGACAGAAGACCAGACCTTGAAGTGCCTAGATAACTCATGTGAATTGTCAGCCCATGTCTTTTTCCTAGGTCATCTTCTGCACCTGCTTTGGCATTTGCTGCTATAGAACGACAACCATTCGAATTTGTGTATACCAAGCCAACTAGTAATCATATGTTTCTTCTTTACATCGGCAGACTCTGATCTTGAATTGAAGATGGATCCGATACTCATATACTTTTGTTGGCATATGGCTGAATATGATAATCGGATCCTAATTGTTAGTGCCATCTTCTCTTTTCTAGGTATGCTTTCAAGGATACTGGTCACACTCCATTCTAATTTTTTATATTTTTATGTTTACTTATTCACAATATGAGTATTAGTATTTTTATCTCACACAAACCATTTTAAGATAAAATACTATTAAAATGATGGTTCAAATTTTCAAATCAGTCAAAAAATAAAACTCAAAGTTAAAGTCATAAAGAAAACACATGAACGATGGACATAAAAACATGGATGTACAACATGAAATTCTCCTAAAAAAATGGAGCTTTTACATATCATAAGAAACTCTCAACCATCAACCAGATAATGCAATCACCTCCATCCAGGCATCCATATAACATCCAGGCCTTCATACCAAAAAAAAAACAAAAAAAAATGGCCAGACTACAAGCTTTCTTCTGCACTTTTCTTCTTGTTGTAATTGCAGCAAACATCAAAGTGCAAGCGGATACACCATGCACCCGCGGATGTCCTGACGAATGCCAAAAGAAGGGTGCGCCGCTCAATTGTTTGTCGACCTGTGTCAAGCAGTGTGAGGGTATGTATGATATGCTCATGTTTTCAGTCAGTCTTATGATATCAATCATGTTTTCAGTCAGTCTTATGATATCTATGTACCTCTATATAACAAGTAATCACATCTAACTTTACATTTAGTTGGGGAGCATGGCGGAAAATGGATCCCAGAAAACAAACCAAGTTTACATTTAGTTGAGGAGAATGGCAGAAAATGGATCCCAGAAAACAAACCAGAATCCGCATCAGTGAATCCAGATGAAGAAATACAATTTCTCGGCAAAGACAACAAAGTAGAAGTGGTGGGTGCAAACCAAGCAGAAAAGAAAAAAGGCAAGAGCAAATCAAACAAGAAAAAGAAGCAACTCAAGGCTGATGGAAACATCCAAAAAGAGCCAGAAGCGAATTAATCAATCAAAAGCAGCAAGTTAAAGATGGATTACTGGTTCCCAATTTTCACAATAAATAAATGTTAATGCTAATGAATGTAGATAGAAATTCATAGCTAGGAGTATATATTGTGCAATCATGCGAACTCCAATGTTATTTTCACATACATTCATTGCAAATTTCCAATGATTAAGATAAATGCTAGAAGAGTACAGTTTCTCTTCCTAAATGGATAAGCCAGCTCATATGGAATTTTTTATTTTTTTTGAGCCATTTACTTTTTGAACATGAGCAAAATGACAAAAAAATTAAATGAGGGCTCAAAATGGGACTAAGGCCCTGTTTACTAGAGCTTATTTCTTGATGTACTGAACTGAATTGAACTGAATTGAACTGAACTGAAGTGAAAATTGATGTATTGAAAAATGGAATCAGCATGACTGAATTAACCTAAATTTCATCAAATTGCATTTTCACTGAATTGAACTGAACTGAACTGAACTGAACTGATCTACAGATAAGCTCTGGTAAACAAGGCCTAACTCTTTATTAAAAAAGAATTTACACTTCTCTCTACCCCTTTCTTCTTCTTCTCTTTACTCTTCACAAATATTATGGGAGCTTCATATTTATTTTCCGGCCATCAACAACAATTTTTTATTTTTCTTTCCAAAAAATCATTAAAAAATAGTTTCGGTATCGTGGAAGAAGCGCGATTAAAATGATACATTTCAAAACAAGGTACGAAATATTGTGAAATTCAATGTTTTTACAAACACATAAATGCGCGCTCTTATAGATGTAAGATGTAAGATATAAGATATCTATCAGTAGCAAAAAAAGTGTTCATACCGGGCCATAAGGCCCAATCGGCCCAGCTACCACATGAAGACTATAACCTGTTTGGACTAGTACTAATCCAATAGTGGACAGAGTCAAAGATACGACAGTGTTAGGAATCGGCAAGCCGGAACCGTACAAAACTGTAAAATTGTAAAGAAAAGAAAAATTCACAATCAATTTGATCATCAACTATCTGATAACTACCATATGGATGAATCCCTTCTATTTGTAGGATCCCCTTAACAGAAATGCAACCACAACTGATCTAACTAACTGGTGGCGCTCCTTAGCTAAGACCGGGCATTGGCCACGTAGAAAATTACCAAAGTGCTCCTGGGCCAATTTTGAGATCGTGACAATCCCCACCACTAGAATTGAGCTTGTCCTCAAGCTCTGAAACAACACAGTATGAACGCATCCATAGTGTGAAGGAGCCTCTGCAGCAGCTCCAATGAAGAAGAAGAAAAGTTGCAAAAACATTTTCTGCTCTCCACATTGGCTATCACGTGTTGTATATTTATAATCACGACCCAAGTATTGATTCAATGAACAAGAACTCCTAGAACTCGAATCCTCCTGATTCTCTATCAGTTGCAAAATCAGCAGCCATGCATCAAAACACTCCCTTATTAGCACTTTAATAGCTTTCCACAGTCGCTGATCTTTCTCCAGAAATTTCCTCCAATCCGATAAGGAAAAACAAATTGGAAATGAACATTGATTTGGCACCAAATAAAGGCCTATTTCCATGTTGCACTCGAGCCATGCAAAGGGGAGATTATGATGACAAAAATGGAGCCATGGGCCCATGGAGATAATGATGACAGAATTGAAGCCATGTAAAGAAATTCTAGCCCACTGGTAACAATCATAAATGCTACTACCTCAAGTAATTCTCCTGCTGTCAAACTTGATTTTCCTCCTGTAGCAAGCATCACCTCATGCAAACAAATATCCTTGCATAAAGCTGCAGTGACCAAACTTGACTTTATTTCCAGTGTGCCATTTCCATGTGATCTGTAACAATATTTCCCATATTTTTATGCTATCCAATCAATACTGAATTTGGTATTCAAAGACTTATCTGAAAAGCTTTTGAAGTTCCCCAAAATTCAAGTATCAAGTATGTACCCAAGCTCATGTTGAACCTCTAGTATGCTTCTCTGTCGCAGTTTTATTTTTTCCAAGAAAACTGGACATCCAGCAAGCTGCATCGTTGGGGTACCTCCCTTGAAAATCCATAATCTCAGCAAAAATAAAGTTGCTCTTTCCAACACTTTAATCAGTTTAATAATCTCTTGATTTGCATACCAACATTCTCATATGGTAAAGAAGCATTTTTTACCCTCATCTCAAAAATTAGAAAACAAGTGTCTCCACCCCGAAAAACAGTCACCACTTTCTTATAACACTTCTAAGTTGAGAGACCTGCAACCTGATATACATCCCCGGAGCAGCAACGAATTCGAACCCCCCTTTCGACAATGAGCTTGTCCTCAAGCTCAGAAAGATCCTTCCAAAATACGGCCGCAACTCAGATATCATCTATCATAAGCTCATTCACTATGCAATGTTGCTGCTCAAGACTTAGAGTTTCCTCTTCATGCTTCTGAAATACAACTTGAAAACACCAGTCATGCATCGAAGTCGAGCGTATCCTCGTATTGAGTTGAAAATCCAGCTCAGAAAAATGACAACTAACTTCACCACATACTCCAGTGCACACCAAATCTCTCATTAAGATGACAACATTTCCTTGAACACTGACACACACTTCAGCAGCCACAACACTTCCATCAACATTACCATAACACTCACTCTTCCTCGCCAGTTCAACATTGAGTTCACTGGCAAAATTTCCCAGAATGATCACACCAATGCCCGGATCAAAGCACTGAATAGAGCCAATCCATTTACTACACTCACCAGTCCTATACTCCTCTAGCTTGCAACTCCCACTGCTTCCCCCTTACATAGACAAATACACCAGCTTGCACATTTGACCAGTACATAGAACTTGAGTTTCCATGAAACAGCTCACAAAAGTCAGGATCAAAACATACAACATCATCAGCAATTTCAATGCTATTGACTAGTCTCCTGCCTATAGAATTCCTGACACCCCATTTAATAATCCCATCATTATTTCTAATAGATGCAACCTCAACTTCGTTCTCATTCTTGAGCTCCATGTCATTAACATATGAGGAATTCATTCTAGGCTCCATTTCAATCACATAATCAACAATAGTATCAGGTTGATCAGATAGTTTCTTACTAGATTCAAAACTTCTACTAGAATCTTCAGAGATACCAGGGTCAAAGCAAATGACAGGCTCAATAGCAATGACATCCATATTATTTCCCTTGCCTGAGCTACAGTCTTCATTATACACTAGACCTTTAAGCTCATCTTCTAACACATTCATATTCATAATGCATGAATTATCCTCACATGTCATATCTTCTATCACTGATTCAACATGCATATTATGTGTATCACAATCTAATAAGATAGATATTCTCTCAACAGCGCACAAACTTTCAACATTCAAGACAACTCTACTAGCATTATCAGAATCCAAGACATCAATATTTTCATTTCCAGCACGCATAGAATCTTTATCAGGTTGAACACATTCCATAATCTTGGGATTAGTTAAGATATTACCCGAGAAAGGAGTTGGTGAATCAGTTTCTGACATCTCATCACGTCACTCTCCATTCTTCATCACTGAGCGATCCCCACCTTGACTTGTGGTATCGGAACACTTCTCTACCTCTTGCTGATCTCCTGTCACAGTTTGTTCTTCGAGTGGTGGTTTTGGATCCGGCAATTCAGCAGTCGGTTTCACGCACCACACAGCCGCCAGCTTATCATCCCCAGCCTCCGGCGACTGAATAATCTTCGCCATTGAAGCTTGATACTCTCGCATCAAACCTTGAATAACCTGCATCGAAGCTTGAACTGAAGCATGAGTTAAGGTCGCGCCGCCGCAAGGTGAGTTCTCCGTCACACAGCCCGAAACATCCGGAAACTGTGAGGTTTGCATCACAATGCGAGAATCCTCCTGAAATCGTCGCTGCTGAAACTCCTGAAATTGAATCGGACTTCTCCGATACTGCTCCTCCCTCCGAACATCTACCGGTGAAACTCCATAGCTCGAGCGACTCCAATAAATGCTCTCTGGTTCAACTCGTTGGGACTGATTGCAGCCCCATGTGCTTTGCTCCTCCGCTGGATTTCCATGGTGAACACTGTAATTCAACCACTCTGAACTCCAAGGAGTGCTCGGCAATTCAACTCGTGAATCGCCATAGTCGTCAGCTGCTTGGACTTCGTAAACTTCATAGTCATATTGCTGCTCCTCCGCCGGTGCCTGAGCTTCATAATTGTACCACATCAACGAATCCTCCATCAGATCTCGCCGAGGTGGAAAATCCCCAAACTCGTAGGGCTCGTATTTACAATTCGAATTCTCAAACCCGTGGTGCTCGTAATTGCAGTCCTCGTAGAACTCACAACCACCGTAATCGTACTCGCCGTAATCGTAATCGCCATCCTCCACCGCCATTGATGCCGAGGAGCGCCGAGCTCTGATACCACTTGTTAGGAACCGGCAAGCCGGAACCGTAAAAAACTATAAAACTATAAAGAAAAGAAAAATTCACAATCAATTTGATCAGCAACTATCTGATAACTACCTTATGGATGAATCCCTTCTATTTGTAGGCTCTCCCTAACAGAGATGCAACCACAACTGTTCTAACTAACTGGGCTCCTTAGCTAAGACCGGGCGTTGGCCACGTAGCAAATTACCAAAGTGCCCCTGGGCCAATTCCGAGATTGTGACAGACAGAAGGATGGAGAGACCACGATCAAGAGCAAACGCTCCCAAAGTCTTCGATTTCCTTCCCAATTCTTGATCCTGAAACATCAACTTTTGCCTTCTCTCAATTCTCTCTATTTTCCGACAAGCCCCAGATGGCCGGAACTTGTTGGCCGATTTCGATATGGTGGCGGATTCGATCCCTTGGAAAATTTTCCGACAAGCTCGGGCCATGGATTTGTATGATTGTACGTGTATGAATTTTGCACTTGGGTTGCTATCTTGGTCAGCATTCACGCTGTCCACTTTCTGTATATTAGGTAAAGGGAGACGGTTATCAGGCTGATGCCTATTTTAAGTGTGGCGGCTACCTGTAAATAATCTTTATTGAAACATGATAAGATCACGAGTGTGAGCATATGATCAGTTTGTATTCTGAGTCTGCTCTGCTTTCGCAAATCAGGTTCATTCCAGTGTAGTGGAAGTTGGGATATTGGCTGATGTTCTGGTTGTTATTTTTGAAATTCCTATCTACCAGATTCAGATCAAATAAGTTGTCTAAAATACTACTTCAGTTTTTATGAGACAGAAACTAAAGATCAGAAAATAAAAGACACACAGATTTGATCACGCAGTTCGGTGCAATGCACCTACGTCTGCGGGGCCGTAGCCCTGTGTTGAAATCATTCCACTAAATTGTCAAAAGACAGATTACAGACTTATCTTTTACAATTTCTAAGTGGTTGCGATCCCTCGCTCCAATCGGACCACCAGTTCTCATAGTCTTCGATGTTGCGATCCCTCGCTCCAATCGGACCACTAGTTCTCCCTAGTCTACGATCACTCCCACACCAGGAGTTTTATGGTGATTTCGAACACACCGGCTTCCACACGTCCAAATGGTTATGATAAAGTAAAACGGACTGTGCTGCCTTTTGCTCAAGATTGAAAACAGATTCTGAAGACAGAATTGTTGTGTGTAAGAACGTTAATTTGAGCAGCGCAGCTGATGTCCCTTTATAGCTCAATGCCGTGCTTCAACAGATAACTTCACGGCTTGGAATTCCTTCCTTCAATCACGCTTGATTTGATTCTGAAAATCTCTGAAGATAAGGAATGAAGAATATCTTCCAACTGAAAAATATGGAAAGATTTGGCTCCAACTCATTGATCAAATCTCCATAGTGTAAAACTGAGTTGTTGATATTCGCTGGACTGTATTTACCATAAATCACATACGCACAATATTTCCTTGCCTTTTAAACATGCGTTGGAATTTCTGTCACTTTTCTGCTAAACCCTAATCGATGTTGCAACATCGAATCTCTACAAATTAGCCAATAAAAAATGGACTCTACAATCTCCCCCTTTGGCAATTTGTGGACCGCAAACAACTTTTGGATGACGCCAAAACAAAACAGCTACATCTCAGTAAAATCATCAATCAAGGAACTCCCCCTAAGTCATAGCATTACTTCAACACACCAATCCATCCAAATCCAGAGAATCAAAAATGTAGCAGAAAGTGAGAGTAATCAAATACAGTCATCCAATAATAAAATCCACATAAATCCAAAAGTAACTCCCCCTCGGACCATGAACTGCCAAAGACAAAGAACTGACCTCAATCAGAATCAGAAAAAACATTCCTCTTGGACCTCATAACAGCAGAAGGCTTAGGTTTCTTGGCAGCAGGGGACTTGGAATTCTTGGTGGCAGGCTGAGCTGCAAGATCCGAAAGCCTTTTCTGATTATCACTATGCTTCTTGACCATCTCAGAATGAAAGTCCAGCTGACCCATATGATAATTTAACTTCATCTTCACAGCCTTAATCTTAATCAAAGCATCTGCTGAGGCTGGAACAGAATCACAAGCCTCACTGGGAAGATCCAACACATCTCTCTTTGCAGTGGATTTAGTGAGAGCAAAAGACTTAGACTTTAGCAGAGTATCTGCAGGAAAAACAAGGCAGTAATTAAACATGGATGCGGCACAACATCAGACTTTCTGGAGTTTTTAGCTGCATGATGAATTCTTCTAAAAATTCACTTCCCTAGATCAACCTCTGCACCAATCCCAATTCCATAGAGAACTTCATTAATCTTTTCAGGGTAAAAGTCAGACTCAGCAACACCGTCACGAGTGAATCGACCCCTGGGGTTTGCTCCCCCTAAATTTGTAATTGTCTGCCTTTCAGGGCCAAGACTGAACCTACTACACTGTCGAAAGCTAGACTCATCCATAATACTATACTCCCCAAATCAAAATACAGCAGGAAACTCCAATATACTCGATAAACTCGAAAAACCCAAACGAAATTCAACCACGAAGATTCAAATGCAACGACAGTACCTTTCGAGTTGTGACGGGAATCCGATAACCTGGAAGAACTTGAACACCAAACACAGCAAAATATCTCTGGAGAAATTTTATGGACAGCGGAAGACGATTCCAGAGAGATTGAGAGTTTAGAGGGCGGAGTTTGTGTTCCAATGGAATGCCAATAGTCAGCTGGAAAATAGTACTAGTCCCGCATGTCTGTTCATCACTCGCAACTAACTATCCACGCGCGAACTAGGGCTTCATGTTGCAACATCAACAACAGTCTGACCAGCAAACCCGCTCTCTAGGGTTTCATGTTGCAACATCAAAAATTTTCCCAGCACTTTCAGAGTTTCCACCAAGTACCAGTACTACTCACATATTTTTGTGTTTTTGGGTTTATGTAAAAGCACAACAGTACCAAAATAACAACAAAACTTCAAAAGCAACTATACAACAAAGTAAGGTTTTTGGGATACCTTAAACTCGACAAACTCGACAATTCAGAGAGGATTTAGGCACCCACAACTTTCTTGTGAGCTTCTTTTGCTGCTCAGGTTCCATGTTGCAACAT
This sequence comes from Cruciata laevipes, assembly GCA_963678965.1. NCBI lineage: Eukaryota > Viridiplantae > Streptophyta > Magnoliopsida > Gentianales > Rubiaceae > Cruciata > Cruciata laevipes. The sequence continues at coordinate 18,730,811 of OY787634.1, read as the reverse complement.
GAAGAAAACTGTTTTCCCTGCATGATATCTCTCAGCAGCCTCATGCACTGATGCTCCTCATGTCCCTGCATCATGCAATATGAACAACACTTGGGAGGAACCTTCCTGGTCTTGAAGATTGTCTGAGTTTGAGTATCGACACTCCCAGTCATTGCACGAGATTGCTTAAAATTGCTGAATTCTGAGCTGGATGCTTCCTGACTTCCTGCTGAAACAAAGATCGCTTTCTTGACCTGAGTTTTTGGGGCTAGTGATGCTCTGTGGATAAAACTAAGGCCTTGTCTGTTTCCAGAATTTTTTCCCATGATCAGCAAAACATTCAGTTGAGCAGTACCCCTGTTTAATTTCTGAAGAGTTGCTTCAGCCTCATCAGCTCTGGTAGTCATAGACCTTAGCTTCTTTCCAACCATGGTCGGCAGTTCTTTGGACCAACTTTCCTTCCGCATCCAGAGCTCTTTTGGTCATGATTTCTAATTTTCTTTCAAGAATTTCAGCAACAACCTCAGCATCTTTAGCCCTCTTTGTCATAGTTTCCAATTTCTTAAGGTCTACTGCTTGGTCAGCTGGTTTCTTTCCTTCAGAATTTTCAATCCTTTTCAGCATATCCTCCAGCTTCCTCTCTGCATCCATAGCCCTCTTAGTCATAGCTTCAAGGTTACTGGTCAGTTCATCTACAACTTTTTCTTCTACTAGGGCAGCATTCATCATGGTATTGACCTTATTCTTCAGATCTTCAACCTCTTCCATCAAGTTCTTAGAGTCATCATTGACATTTCCAAGTTCTTTCAGAGATGTTATAGTTTCAACACCTTGCTTCCAGGCATCAAATAACTCATTATAGGCTGTTTGTAGGTCAACTTCCCCTTCAAAATCAATGTCTTCACTAACCAAATCGACTGGTTCTGAATCTATGACCTTTGCACCAAAAGACACATGTTTCTCAGGTTGAGCATCATCTTCATCATCACTCCAAGTTTCTCCAGTAGCAATCAAGGCTTTTGAAGGATTTCTGAGATTGGCACAATTTGCCTTGATGTGTCCAAAACCGCCACACTCCCTGCACTGTGGTTGTCCAGAATATTTGGACCCTTCAACACCTCTACCAGAGTCATCTGTGTACACATCATTCTTGTGCTGATTGAGTTCTCTACTATGATACTCTCTTCCTTGATTCTGAGGCCCTCTATTAAAGTATCCTTTTCTGTCATTAGCCCCTCTGAGAAAATTGCTGAAATTTCTTGTCAAAAGTGCAATCTGAGTCTCATTTGTATCTCCTGAGTCAGATTCTTTCACTTTACCTTTTACTTTTGACTGCCGAACTTGAAAAGCCATGGTTTTCCTCTCCTTGCTCTTCTCCTGAAGCATCTCTGTAGACTTCAGAAACCCCATGAGATCATCAACTGAAATTTCATCCAGCATGTTGTTATTTTCCAGGTTTAACACTACATTGTCAAACCTATCAGGTAAGGATCTGATAGTTTTATCAACTATTTGCGCATCAGTGTAATGTTCTCCAAACTGGTGTGCCCTATGAGACAAGTCCTTAAGTCTGACACTGAATTCATTGACACTTTCATGTTTCATCATCTGCAAGCTCTCGAATTCTGACTTGATCATTCCACTGATCCTCTTCCTGACTGGTTTAGCACCTTCATGACGTTTCTGCAAAGCATCCCATGCATCCTTGGCTTGAGTACATCCTGATATAAATCTGAACTGGTCATCATCAACTCCCTGAAACAGTGCATTCATCACCTTGTTGTTTAGTCTTTTTCCTTTTTTCTCATCCTCAGACCATGGAGCAGGTTTAGTGATTGTAACTACAGCCTCATTCACACTGGTTGGAGACATCCATCCGGTCTCAATTACATCCCAAGTATCATCGTCCAACTGGGATATGAACATTGACATCCTCGTCTTCCAGTAGGGATAATTCCCATCGTTCAGCAGTGGTGGCCTAGAAATAGATCCTCCTCTTTGGCCATGGTAGATAGTCGATCTCGCTCACCTCGCAAGAGGACAAAGAAGCGACTCAGCTCTGATACCAAATGAAATTCCTATCTACCAGATTCAGATCAAATAAGTTGTCTAAAATACTACTTCAGTTTTTATGAGACAGAAACTAAAGTGCAGAAAATAAAAGACACACAGATTTGATCACGCAGTTCGGTGCAATGCACCTACGTCTGCGGGGCCGTAGCCCTGTGTTGAAATCATTCCACTAAATTGTCAAAAGACAGATTACAGACTTATCTTTTACAATTTCTAAGTGGTTGCGATCCCTCGCTCCAATCGGACCACTAGTTCTCCCTAGTCTACGATCACTCCCACACCAGGAGCTTTATGGTGATTTCGAACACACCGGCTTCCACACGTCCAAATGGTTGTGATAAAGTAAAACGGACTGTGCTGCCTTTTGCTCAAGATTGAAAACAGATTCTGAAAACAGAATTGTTGCGTGTAAGAACATTAATTTGAGCAGCGCAGCTGATGTCCCTTTATAGCTCAATGACGTGCTTCAACAGATAACTTCATGGCTTGGGATTCCTTCCTTCAATCACGCTTGATTTGATTCTGAAAATCTCTGAAGATAAGGAATGAAGAATATCTTCCAACTGAAAAATATGGAAAGATTTGGCTCCAACTCATTGATCAAATCTCCATAGTGTAAAACTAAGTTGTTGATATTCGCTGGACTGTATTTACCATAAATCTCATACGCACAATATGTACTTGCCTTTTAAAGCTGCGTTGGAATTTCTGTCACTTTTCTGCTAAACCCTAATCGATGTTGCAACATCGAATCTGCCACAAATTAGCCAATAAAAAATGGACTCTACAATTTTGTTGGTTAGCATGTTACTTGAGTGTCTTCTTGAAAGTATGGAATTTTTATAAAAACAATATGCAGTGGAGATTGTACAAGCACAATGGTTCCGATGATGAGTTCATCAGTAAGCTGTCAGTATAATCCAATTTGTGTTTTGAACTGTTGAAGAACCACATACAATGGGAAAGGTTCGTTGGAAGATGCTTTCGTCAATAAATTCTCATCTGCCCAGGCTGAAGTCTTTCAGGGATTATACACTCCCATTGGAGAGAAATGATGAACTGATCCGCCATGTTGGAATTTGTCGGATCTGATGAATCAGCATAAGAAGACTCTGGTTGAGCTTGGAATTGAGAGCTGGTTCTACCAGCTGTTAAAAGTGTGGTGAAAACATGACAGGACAACTCTGGCTTCTCAAAAGTGAATGAATCCGAGGGCAGAACTTTCTGGGCTGCACATTTCTTGATTTCTATGGCACCATTTTGTGCCAGAAGCACTTTAGCAATGTCCATTTTTGAGAGGAACACATTGATAGCAACACTGTATTCTGATCATATGATAGAAACATATTACCTCATTGTGTATGTGTAATGATATATAGTTTGTATATACAGTGATCCTTTTTTCCATTCAGAAATTCACTTTTCTTTGCCAACCGACTCTACTGTTATGGTTCTCTCATCATAGTATGCTTATTTTAACTCAAGAACCTGGGAATGAATCATGTTTTAGGGTGTAATGGCTTGACTGGTCTGGATCCTGGCCATATAAGAGATAACATGAAACAGATAGAACTCTTTAAAAAAATGTACTGCATTAGGTGATCTAAATACAAGAAGCGCACTAATTAAACGATTACAGATGCGAATATATATTATGATACAGCTTTCAGTAACACACAAACTTTATGAAATCATATTGCCCTCATTTCCATTCATCCCCATACTAAGAATGGATCTTTTATTTTTATATTTTACATATTCAAATATAAAAAGAAAGCCACTCACACAATTCAACAGCACAAAGCAACCGTGAACCGTTCTAATTTTCCTCCAGAGCAACAGCATGTGCAGCAGGAAGATCCTCATCCAGGAAAATATCCCAATGGCCATCCCACTTGATGAAGAACTCGGTATCTTCATGGTACATGACACGATGCACATCTCCAGCAGGGGTGTAGAGGTAATCCCCTGCCTCCAGAACATACTTTGCACCCTTGCTCACGTTCCACACCGTCTTCTTCCCTTTGATCACCACCAAATCATGGCCGTAAGTATGGTGGTGCGCCGGCTCCATCGCCCCCGCGGTGAACCTCACAATAGCCGACGTCGGGCTCTCCCTGATGATCTTCATAGACGCCCCGGGCATTATATCCACCGCCGTGAAGTCTCCTTCTTTGCGCTCTTTCGCTAAGGAACACAACAAGCAGGGGGACTGGGCTTCAGATTCTCCATCCTTATCCGCTTTCCCGATTCCTGGCATTTCCCTAACGGAAGCGTCTAAGAAAGAATCGATCTCCGGCGGCCACGGGGTGGAGCCGGAGGCGGGGCAGGGCGACTTGAAGGGCGTGTCGAGGAAGGTCTGGAGGATGCTGATGGCGGTTTCGGGACCCGTGGACATGCCGGAGACGGCGAGGACGTTGGAGTTGTTGATGGATCGGGCGTTGAGGGCTTCTTCCGGGGTGAGGCAAGTGGCGGCGTACACGCCGGGGAACTTGTTGGCGAAGATGGCAACTCCCACTCCGGTGCCGCAAGCGACGAGACCGCGGGTTTCCACAGATGGGTCGTCGGAAGCTTGACTGACGCGGCGGCCGACTTCTGCACCGGCGGAGTAGTATTTGTCGGTGCCTAGGTCTTCGACATCAATGTTGAGGCCACAGAGGTGGGCCACAAGGGTGTTCTTGAGTGATTCCCCGAAGGAATCAGCTCCGGCAATAACTCTTATACGCCGCTGCTGGGGCTGAGCCATAGCACTGATAGCAGGATTTTGTCGGAGAAGAGGGCTGGACTCCTTTTGGATAACTAGATATGACTCGCTACTTCTACTGACACTGCTACAGCACAACTACTATAATTATAGTTACAGACTGAATTTGGCCATTATTATGGACTAAATTCATTAATTCTTTAATCCCAATTTTTGGCATAAATGTAATTTTAGAACCCATCATTCAAATCATCCTTTTCTCCTTAAGAATCTTGTATTTTTTAGTTCCTAAGAGCAAGTCCAACAGATACTACATATAAATCTCCAAGATGTAGTATGAAATGCTAAAATGTAGTATGAAATTTTTGGTCATCTCCAAGAGTTACTACATTTTGTAGCTCTTGCATTGATTATCATTAATATTTGCAACATTTTTAATTTTATTTTCTACCTTTTTAGTTTTAAAAAATACATTGTTTTGGGACTTTTGATGTTATGCATTGAAGATGAGAGGAGAGAGAGTGAAATTTGGGTTTAAAAAAAGAAAGAATGCATTGATCAATGTGAAGGCATTAAATTTTCAATCCTCTAAATTTTCTTTCTCTTTCTACACATATAGATGATGAGTTTCTCTTACTACACCAAATCTACATCTTGTAGTAGCACATGTAGTATCTCTTGGAGCTCAATAATGGGATAAAATCTTCATACTTCCTCCAAAATCTACAAAATGTAGTATCTCTTGGACTTGCTCTAACATTTACTATATATTTTATTTAGTATTCTGTAAAGTTTGACAGTTAAAAATGAGTTCACTGTCATTAATCTTATTGTTTTAGGGATGTTTCAATCAGTTGACATTTTTGAAATGTTATTTTAGTTATAATTATTATTATTCTGTTTTATATGTTCGGTTTGCTTTGATTGGTTACCTTTAGATATGCGACGAATGAGAATGTGGGATCTACTTATACATGTTGATTTGGATTTTATTTTCTATCATGTAGACCCCGTTTGCTATAGCTTATTTTTTGTTGTACTGAACTGAACTGAACTGAAATAATTTTAAATTTATAGAACTAAACTGAAATAATTTTAAATATATTTGACTGAACTGAAATAAATATAAATACATTTTTATATAATTTAAATATAAAAATACGTTGAGGTGATATAATCTTAACTAAATTGAGTTAAATATCATCAAATTATAGTGCAGATAATATGAACTTATCTAAACTGAACTGAATTGAACTAATCTTAAATGAACTAAAATAAACTAATCATATAATGAAGACATATTATATTTGGTTGAGTCGATTTAAATGAATCACGATTCAAATAATTATATTTGATGATACCAAAGATTCGGATCTTGTTGACCTTCCAGGAAACTTCCAGGTCACGTGGAAAAGATAAGGATCAACCCGTACGCTCACGTGAGGAGGAGGCGCCACCCGTACATGGAGGTGACGCACACTGATGACGAGGCAAAAAGAGGAGGTTCAGGACGCCTATAAATAGAGGCCACAATCAGTCATTCCAGGTAAGTTCTCTAACTCTTGAATACAGTGTTTTTATCTTTCAGTACACGAAATATCATCATCACACCGGAGCTACCACCCCTGGGGGGGAGGTTGTTTTGCAGGTGTCGGAGGACAGATCTCAAGCAAGTCCTATCTGAGGCTGAGGAGCTCGGATGGTCAAGAGTCGTTAGCAAGTAGTATGCATACTTCATCAACGATCAACACCCATAAGCCCTCGGATACGTCAACTATTATAGGCCCAGATTACTAGTGTGGAAACGCCCCGCATCAGTTGGCAAGCCCAGTGGGACCCGACATTAGGAGATCTCACCCTCGACGCAAAACAATACATGCGACTCAGCATCAAAGGAGATGGCTCGGAAAGTAAACTTCACTATGGTGGACGGCAGTTTAACCGATGCAGGATTAGGCACGGAGATTCAGGTGTTGCAACCACCAAAGGGAGCGATCAAGGCTACGACCCACCCAGGAGCGGGGAAACTTGAAGGTGGATGTATGTAGGTAACTAATGATATATTGAGCATTATTCAGATATAGGTTTCTTTGCTAGCATATTTGATAATTGCTAGATTGCACGAGGTAAATAGGAAAGAAGGATAAAACATAGGTGATGCTACCAAAATCCGTCCGTTCCTCCGCGGTTCACGCTATCCGGGTCTCCTTGTTAATCGGCCTGCTACAATCCTGCAAAACAATCCCCGGGAGGCATCCCGGGGAAGAAGCTCCGGCGTGATGATGAGATGGGGATAGCGGAGAAGGAAAACGTACGGAAGGTGCTCTCAATATAAAGTAGAGAGATATAAGTCACATACCTTGTTCACTGTTGAAGGCTAGTATTTATAGTTGAGCTTTGCCTCCCTTGAAGATAAGCTGCAGGACCACCTCCCTTGTCACCATCTGTCCTCTCTTGTCCTCTTTCTTGTTCGGACATGTCTCTGACCGGGAAAGGTTCCTCTCTGTTGGTTCTGGGCCGCGGGCCCTTTTCTTGGCCCAGCAGGGCTCTGGGCCGGTATTATCACTAGCCCCCCAGACCAGTCTTCCGGGTTTCCTTGACGCGGGAGACTGATCTTACATGCTCCTCCTTTTGCTACCTCTTTTGGTGGGGCCCCTTCATGCTATAATTGATTTCTGACAGCGCCGTCTTTTCCCTTCCGCATTAATCAGTACCTTGCTTCCCGTGTTATCATTGTTTTTCCTCCTTTTGAGGCGACGTTTCCTATTCACCTCCCTATATAAGGGGTCTAACCCTCCTCACTGAATTACTTTCTCCACATCGTTTCCAGACGCTCTGCTTTTCCTTAACAAGTAAGCTCTAACCCTCCTCCTCTGTTTCTTCCGCTCCTCTTTCATCATGAGTTCCCCGCACATTGCCACTTCCTCCCTAGATACCGAGGGGGTTCAAAGCCAATTTGAAATTCAGTTTCAAGCCCCCCACCCCATTCCTTCTCCGGGTTCCTCTTTGAGTACCCCCTCTGAGACCTTCAGCACATCCCCGGAGCCAACCGGACCGGGTGCGTCTGCCTTAGATGGGGTGGGTTCATCCCCCACACAACGTTCCCATCTCCCCCGGGAGGATCCGGATGGGGAAGCCTTTGATGAGGAAGTCGGCAATGATGCTCCCCGGGGTCCTACCCACGGAGTGAAGCCTTCTGGCCATCGGTTTTTTAATCTCCCCGGGCCTCCCCCCTCCTTAGATAGGGACGTTCTAGATTTGGTTAGGCGTTGTTTTATCCCTTTTCCGTTGGATGCATCTCTATTAAAACTTCCCCCGGGGATGTCCGAGCGAGAAGTACCTTGCATCCCCCGGATTCACTTCCAGTACGGGCTCAGCCTTCCTTTTCCTCCTCTTTTTTCAGAAATTTTCAACTTTTATCGAATGGCCCCGGCCCAGCTACACCCCAACGGGATTGTACTGGTACTGGGCTTCTTACTTAATTGCACTAGATGCAATGTTTCCTCCTCTCTCCTTCTCTTCCGGTCCTTCTATGCCCTCCGACGCGCTCACGCGTCCTTTCCGGGGGTATTTTCTTTCGTAATCCGTTCCGGGACGAAGGACTTTATGAGGGGTAAGCCCAGATCCGCCAAAGGGTACCTTGCGAAGGGTTTTTTCCGCTGCGATTCCCGGGTGTATCCAATGCCCTCCTGGAACGATTCCCTCGTTCCTGAAGACAAGAAACCCCTTTCCTCCCTTCCAACAGACCTCACCAATGATCATAACTTCCTCCGTCTATCTCCCCTAGACATGGATGCTTTCTTTAAGACTGGGAACGCGGGCTATTATTGGCCCCGCGGGATATACCCTGAAAAGCTCTTTTCCCTTCCAACCGTCTCCGCTGTGTGGCCGGCTGGAGGTGCCTATTAAAGGCTTTATTCTTTATTTTCGTGTACATATATGCGTGTTTTATTCTGATTTTTTTTTGTTCTACCTGACTTCAGTTCAGCCTACTTTGCACGTGGACGCTACGCCACTCGAAGAGATGCCTTCCGGGGATAACAGCCAGCAGGGGAATCCTCACCGGGGGCTGGTCACTCCAGCCGAGCAGCAAGCGGCATTCCCAGTGGGGGTGGGGGCTGCCGAGAATCCCGGGTTCATTCCCCAAGGGACCCGTCAGCAACGCCCTGCCTCCCAACCGAAAGCCCCCGGGTCCTCTCCTACCCCAGGGAGGAAATCTTTCATCCAGCACCCGACATACAGCGGCGGGGCTGGTTCCCGTTTTAAGCGGCCTTTAACCGATGACAAGGAAACTCCTCCGTCTTCCCGTCAAAGGTTGGAAAGTGCGACCCCGCCGCCTCCTCCTCCTCCCCCTGCAAATTCTCCTTCAAGGGATAACTCTCAAGCCATCCCCGAGCGGAGGGAAGAGGTGCGCTAACCTTGTTGCTTATTACTACTTTTGTCCTCCATCCTTCCGGATAATCTTATCTTTGTTTGAATTTTGTAGACCACTACTTTCGCCGACTCTCTCCTGGCGGACTCTCAGCTGACGGACGCGCTCAACCGGACATACTCTAAGTACAGCGCGGGTTTGTTTGCTAAGAAGGAAAGGGAACTCCTTGATGCCCGGGAGAAGTTGGCCGAGCGGGATGACCTGGCCGCCCGACTGGAGGCTTCTCAGAAGAAGCTAGCTGAGAGGGAGAAAAAGCTCTCTGAGAAAGAAAAGAAGCTGGCGGAAGTAAAGAAGAAATATTCTTCTCTTAAGAAGGACAAGAAGGAGGCCCAGCTCGAGGCCTTGGACACTGTAGTTCGAAAAGTTCTCCACTCTGCCGATTTTGACAAGAGGCTAGAGGGCATCGTCGCCGCTGCCAGTGCTGATGCCTGCCACGAGATGTATCGCAGTCTGCGGGGTTGGCTTCCGGGACCTGCTCGCCTTGAAGCACAAGCATCCTACTACCGTCCCAAGGCGAGCGATCAGCTCAACTATCGCTGGAGGTCTCTTCAGGAGGCCAACCTGGAGAATCTGGTACCCCAGTTGTGGGATTCCCTGAAGATGTGCTCCCGGGCCCCTTCAGCCTCGGACATTAAGAAGGTCAAGCTTCCGGGGGTCAACGAGGCTGCTATCTCTGAATCCCCTGGCCCGGAGTGCTTCAATGCTTACGGGGTGGTCCCGGAGACGCCTCACTGGGCCGAAAATTACCACGAGTTCTGCGCTATACCTGACAATTTCGGGTATCAGGCCGTTGAGGAGAGGACGGGTGAATACGTTGTGGGGCTTCTCAGGGGGCAGGACGACTTGCTCTATCAATCCCGGAAGTCTACCCGGAAGGTGGGATTTCCTGAGCGCACTGAGGACGAGCCAAAGGTGGACGCCCCTGCTTACTGCGGTCCCAACTGGTCTGACGCAGACGTGGCTGAACTAGAAAGGAGGTGGAAGGGTGCTCATGCTACCCCGGGGGAAAGAGGCCCTACCGAGGATAATGTATTCCTCTAGACTCTAGTATATATTTTTTTTTTGTAGTTTTAAGTCTTTTTGTAATCTTCCTCCCCGGGAGGCACATGTAGAACTTGGCCTTGGCGCCCATTTTGATCAATATAAGTTCTACTTTTTAATTTGATGAAGTTACTATTTTTTGTAGTCTGAGCACCACTTGGAAGGAGATCTCCCGCGGGGATCTGTGCCTTTTGTTTTCCCTCATCCTAGTTGTTCTTCCGGGACTTACTTCTCTCTCCCCCGCGCTGGATGCCTCCAATGTTCATTCCTTCAAAGGAAGCTTGCTCATTGGAGGTTTGGAGGCGATCAAGCTATCCGGGCTATGTCTGAGGCTGGATTGTGTGCATTTGTTCACGATTTCGGGTCCATCCAGGCATTAGTTTCATTTCTTAAAGCTATCAAAAACAAATTTGGCTCGCTGAATCACTGCTTTGACCTAGATTCTGATCATATGCGGGAGGCCCTAAATTCCCATCAGACCATCGCCGTGCTGCAGGCCCTTCAGGACGATTCTCGTCATCGTACTGCCAAGGAGTTAGGTATGGTGTGAGGCGAACTAGAGCGTGCGCAGGAAAAACTTAGGACCTTGGAGACCCGCTCCGCCCAGAACCGGCTTCTCTGCGACTTTGAGAAGGAGAACCGGTCCCTTACTCATAGGAATAGGGTCCTCCAGGATGCTCTACCAGTCACCCGGCTATCCTATCACCTGTTGGGTCTTAAGAATGGCCTAGTTGGGGTGTCTCCTCTTACTGACATTCCCGCCGGGGTTCGCAGGACAATGGAACACATGGAGGCTAACCCGCAGAAGTTTGGTGAGGGAGCTCCTAATCATAAGGCCTATCTGGATGTCGTTGAATGGCATAATAAGATTGCCGCGGGAGAAGCTGAGCCCTATCCCTCTAGCCTTCGCCGAGTCCCTGCCCGGGTGGAGGTGGATGTGGCGTACGAAAGGTATGAGGACATGACTGTATCCATTGACCCGGACGAGGTGGCCCGTCGGATAAGACGCATCCGGGAGATTGCCGACTCTGGAGTCACCACAAAGGGGGTTAAAACCGCCGAGGGTACTCGTATTAGCCGGGAAGAGAAGGGCAAAAGTGCGGCAGTCATGTTTCCTAAGTACAAGTTCGTCACCTCTGCCGGGGTGAGAAGAATGCGCCTGGCGGAGCCGCTTCCAGAGGGATCTGTGGTCGTGCCCATCCCCGAACTGAACGAAGAGGATGCTGCGCAATTGGAAGAGGAGCTTGCGTGGAATCAAGCCCCGGATGCCCGTTTTGCCGAAGATCTCCTGTCCTCTCAATTCTTCGGAGGGGGTTTCCGCCCGGGTAACCCTGAGGGTGCTTCCGGGTCAGGTCCCAAGTGGGTCTAGTGGCAAATAGATAGGAATACTTGTATGTAAAATGCTTATGTAATTGTCCTACCATGACTATGACCACATATTCATGCGATTTGTAATTTAAAGAGGATTGAATAAAAATTGTTTCTCGAAAAGACCCTTTTCATTAACTCTTTCCTGTTATCATTACATTCTTTGACCCCCGGGCTTCATTCAAGCTCCGGGTCCACTCTAGCGGGGCACCCAAAATGGGAGCTACCCATGGGTCCCGTTTTACAAATCTTCCTTTCTAAACCCAGGACGAGGCCAAACGTCGGGTTTTTTCTCCGGGCATATTCATGCTTCCGGGCGGGGCATATTCATGCCTGACATATCCATGCCTGGCATATCCATGCCTGGCATATCCATGCCCAAGTAGCTAAGGTACGATGCGGGGTACTCTACTTCCCGTAAAACCTTCTTAAATTAGCTACATTCCATCTTCTGGGGATCTCTTTCCCCTGCTTGTCCTCCAGCACATAACTCCCTCCCGGGTATGCTTTCTTTACCTTGTACGGGCCTTCCCAGTTGGGTGCAAGCTTGCCCTCCGGGGCTTGACGGCTCTTATCGTTTCTCCTCATTACCCAGTCTCCTGGGACGAAAGCTTCTTTCCGCACCCTTCTGTCATAATACCTCTTTACTCGCTCCTTTACCTTGGCTTCCTGAAGTGCCGTATTCTCTCGCTTTTCCTCCAGGAGGTCCAAGTCAAGGCGCCTTCCATCGTCTTCTTCTTCGGGGCGCTGGTATTGAGTCCGGGGGCTCGGGATCCCAATTTCTGCGGGTATCACTGCCTCCGACCCGTACACCAAACCATATGGAGATTCCCCGGTAGCCGAGCTTTCTGTAGTCCGATGGGCCCAGAGAACACTGGGCAACTCCCAAATCCAGTTTCCCCGCGCACCTTCCAAGCGGGTTTTTAACCCTTTGATGATAGTGCGGTTGGTGACTTCTACTTGCCCGTTCGCCTGGGGGTGGTATACAGATGTCAACCTCTGCTCTATGCCATACTTGATACACCATGATTTGAAATGATCATTTTCAAACTGCGCCCCGTTGTCCGTGACTAAGATCTTTGGGATACCGAATCGACAAATGATGTTCTTCCAGCAAAACTTAACACAAGTTAATCCCCGTATGTTGGTGAGTGGTTCTGTCTCCACCCATTTGCTGAAGTAGTTAATCGCCACAATCACGTACTTAGCTCCTCCCGGGGCAGTTGGGAAAGGCCCCACCAAGTCAATTCCCCACCTGCTGAAAGGCCAGGCTCCCGTGACCCCGATTAACTCCTCCCGGGGTACATGGATTAGCGGGGCAAATGTTTGACATGCCAAACACTTCTGAACATGCCCTTCCGCATCTTTGAACAACGTCGGCCAATAATACCCCAGTCGTAAGATCTTCCTAGCCATTGTGCGAGCTCCCTGGTGACTCCCGTTAGACCCTTCATGGATTTCCCGGATGAGGTGTTGGCCTTCTGTCCTTTCTACACACTTAAGCAAAGGCTGGAGATATCCCCTTTTATACAATTCCCCGCCCTGGATTACATACTTAAGCAATGGTTTTACCGTTTCCAAGTATTTCTGCAGGCTCCTCTCCCGGGCTTCATATTCTCCTTTTACCTGCTGTACCACAATCTGAGAATCGATGTATGCTGTGAGAGCTTTGATATCCATCTCCCTTGCCAATCTTAGTCCTGCGATCAAAGCTTCATACTCGGCTTCATTGTTGGTTGTTTTGAAAGTGAATTGGACCGCATAGGGGTATTCTTTCCCTTCCGGGCTAATTAACAAGACTCCCGCTCCACTGCCTCCTGAGTGTGCCGATCCATCTACATACAACCTCCAATCCGGGACTACTTCAGCCTCGGTAATCTCCTGCTCTTCCTGTATCCTTGCTTCTGATTCCACTAGAAAGTCTGCTAAAGCCTGCCCCTTGATAGTCCTCCTTGGCTCATACCGGATTTCGTATTCCCCCAACTCTATAGCCCATTTCATCATTCTCCCTGATGCCTCCGGCTTGAACATGACCTGTCTGAGCGGGTAATTAGTGAGGACTACTATTGAATGGGCCTGGAAGTAGGGTTTAAGCCTCCTTGACGCATGTACCAGTGCTAGAACTAATTGCTCCAATTCAGTATACCGGGTCTCTGCCCCCCGAAGTGCCCGACTAACAAAGTAGATTGGATGCTGCTTTCTCTCCTCTTCTTTGATTAGCACGGCACTTACTGCCTCCCGGGATGCCGCTATGTACAAGAAAAGCTCCTCCCCCGGGTATGGTTTCTTCAAAGTTGGCAACTGTCGAAGGTGATCTTTCAAATTTTGGAACGCCTTCTCACACTCCCCGGTCCACTCGAACGTCTTTGCCTTCCTGAGAATGGAGAAGAAAGGTAGCTGCCTTTCTGCCCCCCTTGATAAGAATCGACTGAGGGCCGCGAGGGAACCTGTCAACCGTTGTACTTCTTTCACCGATCTGGGGGAGGTCATCTTAGCTATGGCCTCTACCTTTTCCGGGTTGACATCAATGCCACGGCTTGACACCATGAAGCCCAGGAACTTCCCCGCTCCCACTCCAATGGTACTTTTGGAAGGGTTCAGCTTTAGATTGCTCAGCTCAAGTTTTTTGAACATCTCCTCCAGATCGTTCAGGAAAGCCCCATAAGACCTGCTCTTAACCACCATGTCGTCGACATATACCTCCATGTTCCTCCCCACTTGGTCCTTAAAGAGTTTGTCCACCATTCTCTAGTAAGTAGCCCCCGCATTTTTCAATCCAAAGGGCATCTTCTTGTAGCAAAAAGTCCCAAAATCGGTGATGAAGGAGGTTTTTGCCTTGTCCGCCTCATCCATCTGTACCTGGTGATACCCTTTATGTGCATCAAAGAAGGCCAGCACCGAGTACCCAGCGATAGCCTCTGCCAGCCGGTCCAAATTCGGGAGAGGGTAGCTGTCTTTGGGGCAACATTTATTCAAATCTGTAAAGTCGATACACATGCGCCAGCTTCCGTCATGCTTCTTTACTAAGACCGGGTTAGCTATCCACTCTGGGTAGATGATTTCCTCAACCACCCCGGCTCTCTCCAGCTTCTTCACTTCCTCCTTTATGAACTCCGCTCTCTCCGGGGCTACAGGTCTTTTCTTCTGCCTGATTGGCTTGGTTGCCGGGCTTATGTTCAGCTTGTGTACCCCCAACTCTGGCAACACCCCTACCATGTCCTCCGGGCTCCATGAGAATACCCCTTGATATCTGGCCAAGAGTTCTTTCAATGCACCTTTTACTTCCTTCGGGAGGTCTTTCCCCACCGTGACCATCCCTTTGTCCGCCACTCGCATTTCTTCCAACTCTTGGCGGGGAGCTTCTCCATGCACCGCCCCGACTGCTTTCTTTGCATCCAAGACCGCCGTCATCATGCAACTTCTCGCAACCGCTTGGCTTCCCCGTACGACTGCCACTCCTTGCGCGGTGGGGAACTTCATTGTCAGCAGGTATGGACAACTTGCTGCCCGGGCTTGGGTTAGCCATGGCCTCCCTATAATTACATTGTACGGCGAAGGTGCATCAATAACCGCAAAATTGCATGTCACTGAGATCCTTTTGCTCCGGTCCTTCTCGTCCACCATACATACTGCGAGGGGAATAACACCTAGAGGAACTTCAGGTTTGCCCGTGAATCCTGACAAGGGAGACGAAGGAGGTTTCAGATTCTGTCTCCCGATTCCCAATTGATCGAAGCAGGAAGCGAACATGATTTCCACACTACTCCCATCATCCACAAACACCCTCTTGATCAAAAAGCCTTCAATCTCCGCCGTTACCACCATTGGGTCTGAGTGGGGTATCTGTGGCGGGGCTGCATCCGCCTCAGAGAAAGTAAGGGCTTCGTCGGGGCGAAACCTTTTCCCTTCAATCTCCCCCGGGGGAACATATCGCGTACGGGCGCGGATAGCGGAAACTGACTGGCATGCCTCTCCGACGTCTCCGCTTATCACGTTGATCATTCTGTTTGGTACTGGGGCTGGCTCTACTGCCTGGACCGGCACAGCAGCTATGGCGGGCCTCCCCGGGGCCCTGTTGCCTTGGTTACCTTGGGCTCTCCCATTTCCTCTCCCTGGGTTAGGCCTCCATCTTCTCCGGGGTTGCTCCTGAGGCTGGTCCCGGGGATTCTCCTTCTTTGCTTCTGTCGCCACGCAATCTTTCAGCTGCCCCCGTTCTATCAACTTTTCTATCTCATTCCTCAGCCCTCTACATCCCTCTCTTGAGTGTCCATAAGACTTGTGGTAGGCGCACCATTTGTCCGCGTTTTCCCTAGACGGGGTCCCCTGGATGGGCAGCGGGTCCGGGAACAGATCTTTGTGAATAGCATGTATCTCTGTCCGGGACTTGCTGAGCGGGGTAAAAGTATCTGCCCTTGCCCGGTTCGCCGGTGCAGGACCTGAATCCCTCCTACTTGGGTCAGCCATCCTCCTCCTTTCCATCTTATCCGGGAGGAATTCCCCAGATTCTTCTTTCCTCTTCCGGGTGGCGTCGCTAACTGCACAGTACAGCTGCACCGCCATCTGTAAGTTGTGAAAGGTTTCCGGGATGTTTTCCATCAATTTTTGGAACAACGCCATATCCCTCAAGCCATTTATGAACCCGCTAAACATCTTCTTCTCCTGCTGCTGCCTGTCTATGACCTTCATGCTGTCGTCCATGTATCTTCGGTAATATTCCATTGGCCCTTCCGCGGCTTTCTGCCGGGTGGCGAGAAGCTCCGTCAGTTGCTTCCCTTCTTTTTTCAATCCCGCGTACCGAAATAGCAGAGCCTTGGAGAAATCATAATAATCCCTAAGACTCTGCCGGGGCAAGGAATCGAACCATATGAGACAGTTCCCCCTCAGGTAGCATCCTACCAACTTGCATCTTAGTTCTTCCGGGAAGTCCCGTGACACCATTAAGTTTTGATATGTCCTGACAAACTCCTCCGGATCTGTCTCTCCATTATACATTGGGATTCCCTCCGGGACCCGAAGGCCCGGAGGCCATGGGTATGCCAGCACCCGAGGTACCCATGGGGAAGTGGGTTGAGCTCCGTTTCTCCCCACTAGCTTATCCAACCGCGCCTCCAAAGAGTTGGGGTCCTGTCGTGCCACCTGATAGCCCCGCATCCCATCATCCTCTCTGTAGTATCTCTCCGGGTAACCGTAGCTCACCCCCATTGACCCATACATGGGCATAGAATACTGGACCGGGTTCCCCTGGGTTCCCGGGGCCTGATAACTCAATAATCCCGCGGGCATGACTGGAAGGTCGTACCCGGTCTGCTCCGCTCCCCAGCTGGAACGCGGGTAGTAGGGTGGAGCATGTGGAGCTAAATTTGATTGTTGTCCAATAGCCACTCCTCCTAGGACTCCGAAATCCGGGGGAAAAGAAGGTGGGATGGTTGAGGAATTAATTCGCCCCTGTACTCTTGACGGCTGAACAACCCCGTCTAGATCGATAACTTCCCTTTGATGTCCCTGCAAGGGGCCTGCCAGGTTCCCTCCAGGTTCCCTTCGTCTTAAGTTTTCCCGGGTAGAGAGTACCCACTGGCGGTACAACTCCTTGTTGGCTCTCATGAATTCCAACGCTGCTGATTCCTCCGCATTAACTGAGGGTTGCCCCTCATCCCGGGTTTCAGGTTTCCGGACCCGGGGACTGCCTTCCCCCGCGGGCCTAGGCTCCTGCTCGTCCTGGTACTCTCTTTCCGAGTCGGCTTCGTCGGAGGCAGTTTCCACGTGACCATCCTGTGGCACTCCTAGCTCACGCTGGTGTCTAGCCTCTTCCTGCAACTGCCTCAAGGTCACGTCATCTCCCGGGGGTAGGGGTGGACTACTCCCTGAAGGTGCCGCATTCTTCTTCGGGCGCCCACGCCCTCTCCTTGGCGACTCCATCGCTGCGAAGGTGGAACTGGTCCCACCGGGCGTGCCAATTGATGCTACCAAAATCCGTCCGTTCCTCCGCGGTTCACGCTATCCGGGTCTCCTTGTTAATCGGCCTGCTACAATCCTGCAAAACAATCCCCGGGAGGCGTCCCGGGGAAGAAGCTCCGGCGTGATGATGAGATGGGGATAGCGGAGAAGGAAAACGTACGGAAGGTGCTCTCAATATAAAGTAGAGAGATATAAGTCACATACCTTGTTCACTGTTGGAGGCTAGTATTTATAGTTGAGCTTTGCCTCCCTTGAAGATAAGCTGCAGGACCACCTCCCTTGTCACCATCTGTCCTCTCTTGTCCTCTTTCTTGTCCGGACATGTCTCTGACCGGGAAAGGTTCCTCTCTGTTGGTTCTGGGCCGCGGGCCCTTTTCTTGGCCCAGCAGGGCTCTGGGCCGGTATTATCAATAGGAGAGAGGAATACGTAGGAAATCGAGTAGGGTTGGCTCATGAGCATAGATAGGATATGAGAAAATTAGGTTTTTAGACCTTTCTGAGGGCTAGACGCCGCGTAAGAAAGGACCGATAGGGAATATAAGCAGGAAAAGGGCTGGTGGCGTAGAGTCAGAATGATAGGGAGGTCACGCTACCAGCATGGGGTTGGATACCAGAAACGTCCAGAGGAACGGCCATTGGACAACAGATGGGTATCGGTCTGATACATAAGGGATTGGAAGGAAAATAGCACGAAAAGAAACATTGTAACTAACACCATTTTTAAGAAATTGCTTTGTAGGTGGCATACAAGGACGATTGGAGAGGAAGCTAAACAGGGCAAGATTAAGGGACTTGCGAAGGCGCAAGCGTGCGGAAGGAGCAATAAAAGAATAGTTTCCAGAAAAGAAAAACATCCTCGGAAGGAAACCACGCAATAAATTGGTGACGCCAAGAAAGGAACCAGAGGACTGCATCGTATAGGCTACAACATCGGATAAGGAGGCGCTGAAAGAGTAAAAGAGTCAGTGAAGGGATAAGCTTAGGAAAACCTTATCTAAGATAAAAGGAGGGCCTAGAAGGGAGATCAGATATAAAAGAAAGGAAGGTCGGATAAAAGTAAATGAGAGGAGATAAAAGGCGATAATCCCTGAGGTGTTTAAGGGGATCGAAAAAGGATAATCTAAAAGAATGATAATGGGCTCATCATGGATATGTCATAGCTCAGAGGCGTGGATACGCACAATAATTGCATGTGCGAGAGAAAACACATTGCAATAAAAGAGGCTTGACGTGGATACATCTAAGTTCGGATGCGTGGATACACCCGGAACAGATTGCAGAGAACCGAATCTCTTCCTTACAAATTCAAGGGAACTGGAGATGTCATCCACAGAGGAAAATTCATCAAGGAGAGATCCGAGTCCAATATCGCATAACCTCTTCTCTCGGCTAATTGGGCCAGAGGGACCCGAGGAAGAAGGGTTACCCGATGGGGGGAAAGAAGGGCGCAAATCCTATGCCAAGAAAAGAAGAAGTGAAAATGAGAATAGGGAAATAAGATGGCAAGAAAAGAAGGTGATAATTTGAAATGTTATTACAAGATATTGTTCGATACATAAAAAGGGAATTTAAACTCTACAACAGGAAAGGGGGTCACGAAGAATTCAAAAGATAGACTACAAAAGCGGCTAAAGCTAGGCAGGAGAGCTATGCCTGGGGAGCCTCTGAAGATTCTTGGGTCAGGGGGTAACCCATGGTGGCCTGGGGCAGTTGAAGTGGAGGCATCCCATCTTCTATCTCGGTCCTCGAAATGCCATCTTCCAGAGAAGCAACAAATCCAAAGTTGCTTGGGTCGGCGCAACGTTCCACATATACTTGGTCACCCTTAGAAGATGGTGTGAAGGGGACTCCAGAAAAACCCCAGCAGGATTGCAAAAGTCAACCTCAACCACGGTCCTTTCCTAAGGAACGGAACTCTTGGGCTCGCCGACCGCCAAAAGGTCGCTAGCTGAGATGGGAGGAGAAGAAAAACTAAGAACATCTCATATCTTGGAAACTCTAAGCGCCAGAGTCCGGGAACCTATTCGCGAAGCTTCTTGTAGATAGAAGTTGTTTGCAGATGGTTGGCTTCCTTGACCACCTCAGTCACGGCGTTACTAAAGACTTCAGATCTAACCACTTCTTCTACCAAGGTTTTCCCAAAGTTCCTAAGAAGGGACCCATCTTCCAGAGATTTTAGCCTGCTCTGCAGAGAGGTTGAACTATCTTTCAAAGACTCCAGCTCATTTTGTAAAAATCCCGATCGATCTTTTTTCGAGGACAAGTACATCCGGCATTGCTCTAACTCTTGCACCAGGCTGGCGTGAGACTTACGGAGCTTCTCGGATAGAAGAGACTGGAATAAAGGAGAGTCGCATATACCATTCATGAAAATGCAGGCCTGAGAAAAGAAGGTCAGGTTAATAAAAGAAAAAGAAAGAGAAGGCTAAAATACACATGTAGTAAGAGAAAGAAGGCAGATAGGCAAGGCTTACGATGGAACGAGCATGGGGCTCGATGAGGAGTCGGTTGTAGGGGTCGGAGTTGGCTGCTTATTAGCAGGAGGAGGGGGCTGCACCTGTTCAGACCTTTTTGGTGAGAAGAGATTCAGACAAGTTTCCTTGGTTTGAGTCCTCTTCAAGGAAGGTCGAGGCTTGGAAGCATAATCTACGGTCGGCTCCAGGAAAGCAGATTCCTCAGAAGGTAAGACATGGGTTATCCGTGAAGAGGGCACCTGTTTCAGGGCCTTTTCGGAAGGTTTCTTGATTGTCCGGCGGCGCTGAGAGTGGCTGCCTGTCATTGGAGGATTGGAGATTAAGGAAAGTTCTTCAGGAAAACCTCGAATAACTGTAAAGAAACATCACAAGATAAGAAAACAAGAAGGAGACATAAAAGGAAAGAAAAATCACAAGTAATAGCGGTAATAGGAAATCACAAAGAAACCTTCGGGAGGCCATTCAAAATAGAATCGAGGCACCGTAAAGATGATCGGAGGATAGATCTCGTGAGGCTAGCTGAATGCGTTGTTCCCTTTAATCCAATATTGAAGGATGTCGATTGAATGATGGGCAAGGGAATCATGTTCGGATATCACATCATCTGGGAGGAAAGATCCGACTTCCTCGGATTGAAGCTTTTCATTCCAGGAAGGAGTAGGGTAAGCAGTTAGATTGAAAGAGTAACACTCAGAATTCATCCAGCTCTTGCCGCAGTCACTTTTACTGTGCACGATTGGACTATCCCTCAGGTAAAAGGTAAACACCCCGGGAGTGGAAGAATGAGAAAGAGCAATGCGATGAAAGGATCGGAATAGGTTCAGAGTTTCTTTTACATTACGCCGACGACAAAGAGTAAGGAATCCAAGAACAGTGGTAACCCCATTAGGATAGAGTTGATCAGGGGATATAGAAAAGTACTCAAGGATGGAGGAAAAGAGGGAAGGAAAAGGAAGAGAAAACCATCCAAAGTGGATGTGACGGGCTGGAAAGCAAGGAGCACCAGACCGGAATTGATCATTATCTATGGGAGATAATTGGGAATCTAAGGGGAGGGGAATGAAGGAGCTCTCGGCAATATTTCTCATGTTCGCAGTGAGCCAGGTAGGGCAGGGCTCGGGGTTACAACGGAACCCAAGGGGAAGGATGCGAGGATCACGGGTGACAGATCAACGAGGTCTCTTCACATTGTCAACTCGATCCTTACCCTTTCTCGCCCTTTTAGCAGACGAGGTTGTTGCAGGTTGGTCGATGGGAGTCCGAGAACCCAAATCAGAAGTAAGGCCATCAAACTCTTGACGAACACCTCGGTTCGTGGGATCAATTTGAGTGGTGGAGGAGTCGAATTGAGAAGGGGATATATCCATTGCGCTCTTGATCCTAGGGATTAGGTCAGCGCTAGAGGTCCTACAGCAGGCCATGCTAAAAGACGGAAAGAGAAAGAAGAGACAGAAGAAGAAGAATGACAGGTAAAAAAGAGGGGGTACCTGAATTTAAAAGGGCGAAAGGGAGAGATGGTAAAGAGGGGAGGAAAGAAAAATGGTTATTTATAAAGGCGGGGGAGAAAACAAGGAAAATATTGGGGATAGGGGAAAATGATTACACACAGGAAAAGAGGAAAAGAGACATTGAGAAAGGGGAATGAAAGCACGTGGTAGGACCCGTTTGAAAACAAGGAAAATATTAGGAACGTGGTAGGACCCGTTTGAAAGCACGTAACTATAACTCACCAGGATACCGGAAACGCCGAGGCAAGAAAAGACAAAAGCTCTTCGGATAAGAATCCTCAGACCTTCTGTCTTCGGGGGCTTGTGATGATACCAAAGATTCGGATCTTGGTGACCTTCCAGGAAACTTCCAGGTCACATGGAAAAAATAAGGATCGGCCCGTACGCTCACGTGGGGAGGAGGCGCCATCCGTACAGGGAGGTGACGCACACTGATGATGAGGCATAAAGAGGAGGTTCAGGACGCCTATAAATAGAGACCACAATCAGCCATTCCAGGTAAGTTCTCTAACTCTTAAATACAGAGTTTTTATCTTTCAGTACACGAAATCTCATCATCACACCGGAGCTACCACCACTGGGGAGCACCGGGAAGGGGGGGCTTGTTTTGCAGGTGTCGGAGGACATGACTCAAGCAAGTCCTATCCGAGGTTGAGGAGCTCGGATGGTCAAGAGTCATTAGCGAGCAGTCTGCATACTTCATCAACGATCAACACCCAGAAGCCATCGGATACGTCAGCTATCTGAGGCCCATATTTCTAGTGCGGAAACGCCCCGCATCAATATTTGAGTATAAAAAGTAAAGGTTATGGTATATTAAAGAAATATATTGAGTTGAATATCATAACCATGTATTTTTCAGGGGATATGATTCATTAAGTTGTATATCATAATATTATATTAAAGAGGATATGAGTCATTGAGTTGTATACCATAAAATTATATTTCAAATGATATGAACTGAATTTATTTGAACTGAACTGAACTGAAACAAACTGAATTGAACTAATTAAAATCCAGCCGAAAATCATGAAATAAACAAATAATAAACAAATCCAGCAGAAAATTATGAACTTATATTTCATTCGAACTGAACTGAACCAAACTGAAATAATTTGAACTGAAGCAAATATAATGAATTACGAAATAAAAATTGAGTCGAATAATAGAAACTTCTAGAGACATATTATTTGAACTGAACTAAACTAAACTAAACATACCTAATAAAAGAAAATTAAGTAAAAAAAATGTTACAAAAATTTATAAAAAAATAAATATTTAGGAATACACTGAACTGAAATAAATTTAAATTTAAATTTTTTTAACTGAACTGAACTGACATAATTTTAAATATATTGAACTGAGCTAAACTGAACTGAAATAAATATAAATTTACTGAACTGAAATAAATTTAAATATATTGAATTGAACTGAACTAACCTACAAATAAGCTCGGGTAAACAGGCTGCATTCATGTTATTAGTTCTACAGTGCATCGCACAACTCATTGGAAAAATGGATCTTATTGACTCATCTTTCTAGACGTGTTTCCAAATTTTGTCGGATTTGGTCAGATAAGTTATGTTTTGATGTCGAATACAATCGATTCCAACCAAGTTTGTATCTAGGATGGGTTTAGACCAGGTTGTTTTAGATTCACTGAGTAAAGGTAGGCGACTACTTAAAGGCTATGCAGATCTTATCTGTAGATCAGTTCAGTTTAGTTCAGTATATTTAAATTTTTTCTAGTTCAGTTCAGTTCAGTAAATTTAAATTTATTTCAGTTCAGTTCAGTTCAGTTCAGTAAATTTAAATTTATTTCAGTTCAGTTCAGTTCAATTCAGTATATTTAAAATTATTTCAGTTCAGTTCAGTTAAATAAATTTAAATTTAATTAAGTTCAGTTCAGTTCATCAAATTTCCTTTTATATGATGATGAGCATTCATTAATAACAAATGAAAATATATTATTTTTATTTTAGTTCAATTCTTATTAGTTCAGTCCAATTTAGTTCAGAATCTTATACGCTCCTCCTCCTGCTATTTCTTTTGGTGGGGCCCCTCCGTGTTATAATTGGTTTCTGACAACGCCGTCTTTTCCCCTTCTGCATTAATCAGTACCTTGTTTACCGTGTCATCATTGCTTTTCCTCCTTTTGAGGCGGCGTTTCCTATTCTCCCGCCTATATAAGGGGCCTAACCCTCCTTACTAGATTACTTTCTTCGCACAATTTCCAGACGCTCCGCTTTCTCTTAACAAGTAAGCTCTGATCCTCCTCCTTTGCTTCTTCCATTCCTCTTCCACGATGTGCCACAAAAAAAAGGAAATGACAAATAAAAGTGTCACAATATGATATATAATGAACAATATCATGTGTTATATTAGAAATATCTTAATACATTAATGCAATGTATCATAAAACTTTAAAAAACAACACATATGTAGTGTAATTTTATATGACCTATAAAAACACTTTGAAACGTGATTTTTTAAAATTATAATATTTTAAAACATGATCACACGTATTTATATCATAAAATGTTAAATGTAATAAAAATAAAATAATAATAATAAACTTAAATGAAATTATTCAGTAATAAGCAATTGCATAAGCTACAAAATGAATAAAAAAATTACTGAAAAATTAATCAAAACTTCAAAATTGGAATATATTGATCTAAATCGAAATAAACACAACAATACAAATTGAGAAATATAAAGGGAATTCTAGTCCAATGCATCCAATCCTACAAATCTGCCAAAATATATACTTCTTAAATCCATTGAGTAAGTGCCACCTGCACACAAAATCATATAAATATTTAGTCAAATGTCATTTGGTGTAAATTTCATCATGGTAGTTAAAATATTACCAGTGTCTTAGAAACATGAGCAAATGTTCGCTTTCCCGTTGTTTGCTCCATACGCCTATTTGATCTTGATGAGGAAAGAACAAAACTTTCGTATAAATCGTGTATACAAAAAATTAAACAATTAAATGTATAAAGATTATGAGATAATAATCAAAATTCAACTTGTTAGGTAAGGAAAAATTGTTAATCTTTCTAAGCTTGATGAGATCCAACAATTCTTTTTTCTTTTGTTCAGGCATCTTATGCAATGTTTTAACATCAAGAGGACAATATTTCCCATTTCTCGCCACAGTGCCCAAGCACTAATTAAGAAAACCCTTCTCATTGAGTTCAAGCTTGATTGGGGAAATTAGATGGAGGCATATCTACAAATCAAAAGACTTTAAATTATATTTACTATTTTTCATAATATCCTCAATCACTAATACAATGATATGCAATAAATAATTATAAAAAAAGCATGAACAAAAACATACTGCATTTGTTAAAATTTACAATATAAAATACACAGAAGAACCACTAAACGGTTTAATTAGGCAAGATCGGTCAAGAGTTCAGAACCACATACTATCATGTATGCCAAAAACTCAAAGAAAAATCATGAAATTAATAGCTATGGATTGTTCATAATAATAAGGAAATTACCAACTTGTCGAACAAAAAAAAAAAGATTTATCCAACCCACCATCTCAAACAAATCAAATGACAAACACTATTGAAATTACCTCTTGAATTGATGAACTAATGCCTTCTTCAGCACTTGTTTGCCCAACAAAGTATTGTTGTCTCTGAACTATGTAATGGAATAAGGTCTATATATTCCATCGATTTTAAGGTTTGTTGTAGATATGATGCTGAATTCCATCGGGTTCGGAGATGATTGGCCGCCAAAGTCTTTCTGTGCGAAAAGATGAAGAGAAGACGGCTGATTTGTTTGGAAAAACAGACAAGCTTTTTTCGAGAAAACAGAAGAAGATGGAGACTTCTATGCCTTTGATTAAGATTCTAATTCTAATTAACTAATTATGTAAGGAAAGTCAATAACTAATTGTAATTAACTAATTATAATTATGTAAGGCAAGATTCTAATTCTAATTAACTAATTGTACCGTGTATGTATGTGAGGCAAGTGAATACTATATGCAAGGCAAGTTAATAGTTTCCTTTTTCTTTCCCCAACCTTCAAATTTCAAACTAATTTCAAACTAATTTAATTATTTCTTATCATCAAATAATGAATGTGTATGATAGTGAATATTTGTTAATAAGTATATATAACATATTATGTATTTAATTTATATGAACGTATTGTTTAATTTTGTTTAATTAGTTTTTGTTCAGTTTAGTTATATTTAGATTTATTTTGTTTCAGTTCAATACACTTAAATTTAATTAGTTTAATAAATGATTTATTTGATTAATGAGATCACCAGTTCACTTATTTTATAAAAAGGAATATTTTGGAAAGAAAATAAAAAATAGATAATTTAGTGCGGGGACGAAGGAAATATAGCACGAAGTTGCTAAATTATCAAGCGGGAACACAAAAACGATGATATAGGCTCATATAGCTTAACCGATTAGAGTAATATTTTAAGCAGAAAGGCCATGTTTGCCGGACCTTATCTGTAGATGAGTCATTTTAGTTTAGTTTAATTTAATTCAGTTCAATTTGGTTCAGTTAATTAAAAATGTAAATTTATGAAATGTAGGTTAATTCAGTTTTGCTGATTCATTTTTTCATTACATTAATTTTCAGTCCAGTTCAGTTCAATGCAGTGCAGTGCAGTAAGAAATAAGTTCTAGCAAACATGGCATAATTTATCACTATCTTTCAGTTAAGACGCGAATTATTAGGCTGAAAATCAAATTGGGGTTTTTTTTCTAAATCCTCAAGACAGGAACTACAGAGAAAAAAACTATTCCTTCAAACTGAAACTCAAATGAAAGCTTGGGGATTGGATTAGTAGATTCCCCAAATACAATTAATCTAGTGCTCACTAAATTTTTGTGTGGTGTTAATGTTATGCTTGTTCTCCGTGTTGTGCTTGTTCTCGTGTTGTGTATTGGAAAATTTTGTGTTTTATTCTTCCTCTTGATTTTTGTTATGATTATGTTTCTAAGAAACTAAATTTATATTCATAGCAACACTCTAAATTTTCAAGAAATAAATATGTATATGTTAGAAAAATGTCGTAATTATGTTTTTTTACCACATTATCAACTTCTGTACATCTTTCTACATAATGTTAATTGGAATTTAATCGTGCTACATAAATGATTGTCACTATAGTGTAAATATCCATACACAAATATATATTGTTGGGATATGCTTTTATATAGTGTCCCAATATGATCTTTTGTGGACATAATACATATATTGTCTTCATATGTACCTATCCTAACACAATTTTGTGGAAGTCAATTCTAGTAATAAACATAGTGTCCTAATATCCATTTATTACTACACCGATTAAAAAGTGTCCTTAAAAATATGTTGGTAAAGACCATTTTTTTAGTAGTGGAGGGCCTTTGCTTTCATCCAGATTCATCATCTCCCTCACCCAGGTAAAACTTCCGCTTCTCTCTTTTGAAAACTCAGATTTACTTCTTCCGCATTATTTTAGTTAGACTAGCATGGGCACCATGGGTTCCATCCGATCTGCTACCGCCGACGAGAACGATGTCTTCGCGCGCGAGCTCTGCCGATCCGTCGGCGGACTCACCGTTGAAAAGGTTGAGTCGAAAATCTTGATGCCTCAGATCGGCAAGGATACCGTAAATTCTGCCCCCGTCGGTTTTATCCCGGTATATTGCGAATATCTATTCGCGTGCGGTCTCCGCTTTCCCGTGTCAGCCTTTTTCCGGTCAGTTTTGCGCTAATTTGATACGCCTCTGCACACCCTTTCGCCGAACTTC
The DNA here is from genome assembly GCA_963678965.1 of Cruciata laevipes. Classification (NCBI taxonomy): domain Eukaryota; kingdom Viridiplantae; phylum Streptophyta; class Magnoliopsida; order Gentianales; family Rubiaceae; genus Cruciata; species Cruciata laevipes. Next base: position 18,703,485 of record OY787634.1, on the reverse strand, counting down.
GTTCGGGCCTTGATCGGGTTCGAGGTCCTGTGCATCCTGCGCAGGGTTCGGGCCAGTCCGCAACTCTTCAGGGCCTTCCTTTATCAGGCCGCTCAGGTGGCTGGCTTCAGCTGAAATGCCGCGAGAAAATGCTGAAGCTAGTCGATGAGCGCCCAAAGAGGCATGAAACTCTGATCTTTGGCGAGGGTCCGGAGGACACGACTGTCCCGGTCCTCCCTCTGGCGATCCGGGGTAAGGCACCTCTTCCTGCAGAGGCGTCTCGTCTGGCCCCTCAGAAAGCGAAAATGGGGTTAAGGAGCTACAACTACTCCATTCTAACTGATGACAGGGTTCTCCAGGCTGCTAGTATGCCATACTATGTAGATCAGATCCCCGATGATGATTTGGGTATTTACTTTTTAGCTTCATTCGATAATGGTCCGGCCCACTGGCCGCTCCTGATTCTGACTGTATTTTCTTTTGTCTTCGCAGGTGCAGGCGCTATGGGGAAATCTTTGCAATCCCTCATCAATGAGCTGACCACCATGCCGAGGCCACGCGTCAGAACAGGTCTTCGATAGGTGAAGGAAGAATTTGATGCGGGGACTGGTGCCGGAACTGACGCCGGAGATTCGCAATCCAGGTCTCCGTCTGTGTTGGTCAAGCATTCGGAGGACGCCGAAGACGCTCAAATCGGAAATAGCATGGGAGGAGGAGTCCACGTCGCGCTAGAGGTTGAGAAACCCAGGATGACCCGGAAGCGTCCGAGAACCGAGGGACTGGATGACGAGGACATAGCTCAATCCCACTCTGACACCCAATCGCCCATTAAGGCCGCAGGTAACAATGATGATGATGACTGCAAAATCCTGACCCCTCCAAGGGATGACGGGAAAATCATCGAGGTCTTGCATGAGCGAGTCTTAGACACTCCCAGTGGACGCAACGCTTTCATGGATCAGATCTTTTCAAAAGCTTACTTGGAAGACTGGGTGACACATGGCCCTAGGAATTATCCAGAGACCTCCGACATCACTGATCGACAAGCCTTCATCGCTATCGAGGTACGCAGCTCATTCTGTCATGTCTTTACCCAAGCCTTTTAGGATTGCAATAACATAATTTTTCTTTTCTTTCTTCAGCACTTGCGCATGTCCCAGGTGCTGAGACAAGAGATGTCCCGGCTGAGGTTGCGAAACGCTAAACGCTGATCTGGGCACTGAACTCGGAAAGCAGGACGCAGAGTTGGCCAAGTTGAAGAGTGTCGAGACTGAGTGTGCGCGTCTCCGCGAGGCGGAACAGGCAATGCTCCATGCAAAGGTTGACCTTGAGGGTTCTTTGTCTGTTGAGCGTGATGCTGCCTCTGCTCTGAGGTCTAGGGTCACAGAACTGGAGGCTCAGCTGTCCTTCTCTGAGGCTCAGCGTGCACGCCTAATCAGTACTACCTTCCCCCGGGTGTTTTCCAAGATCATCCAATCTGATGAGTCCGCTGAAACGTTCACCACTGCTCTTCGAGACTCAGCGGCCTTCCCGGACGAGGTTTACGAGGATGCTAACAAGCACTTCGCCGCTCTGGACAATCTGTTTCAAGTCTTCTCTGGACGTCAGTATTCTGGATACTTCAACGCCCTAGTTGCGATGAAAAATGCGGAGGAGATGGAAGCGTGGGAGGCCCCTGCACTACCAATGGATCAACCCGAGGATCAGTCAGTGGCTCAGACCGAGGACCAGGCGGCGACTCAGACTCAGGACCAGACCAAGGCTTAAGGATCACTCTCCCAACTTAATTTAGGTGACGCGCGTGTGTGCGCTGTTTTGTGCACGTGTGTGCGCTTTTGTTACTCGGATAATCTCAGCTGTTTAAGCTGTAAATTTAACTTTTCTATGCATCGCATTTAATTCGTATTCGTGCATTTTTCCTTCGGGGTTGTTATTGGGGGTTTCATAACCTCTCATTCCCTTAGGGAATTTTGGCCTCATGTCCATGGACTGATTACCGAAATGTCCTTGAACTGACATCTGTTTGTGACCTTCCCTTGGGGAAATTTCCATCTAATCCTTGGGCTGATGGGTCTGACTGTCCTGATATTTGTCTAGGATCAGACTGTCCTGACATTTATCTATAATCTTCCCTTATGAAATTTTCCATCTAGTCCTTGGACTGATGGATCAGACTGTCCAGACATTGGTCTGTTACCTTCCCTTGGGAAGTTTTCCATCTAGTCCTTGGACTGATGGATCAGACTGTCCAGACATTGGTCTGTTACCTTCCCTTAGGAAGTTTTCCATCTAGTCCTTGGACTGATGGATCAGACTGTCCAGACATTGGTCTGTTACCTTCCCTTAGGAAGTTTTCCATCTAGTCCTTGGACTGAGGATCAGACTGTCCAGACATTGGTCTGTTACCTTCCCTTAGGAAGTTTTCCATCTAGTCCTTGGACTGATGGATCAGACTGTCCAGACATTGGTCTGTTACATTCCCTTAGGAAGTTTTCCATCTAGTCCGTGGACTGATGGATCAGACTGTCCAGACATTGGTCTGTTACAAGTTGAATTATGAATGCTTCAGCAGTTAAGGATTTTTGGACTCTTAATCCTAGCCTTATTCATTGCTTGTGAGCAAACAAAATACACATACGGTTACACAGAAAGTGTTAGTTTTGATCACTTCCCCTATTGGGCAGCGAAAAAGATGTGATCAAAACGGAATTTCTATACAAAATTCCCATCTCACCGATCTATCAGGCACAAGAAATATGTACAATATGACATTGATTATTGCCCTTTTTATCCATAATACCTTCGAAGGTTGCTGATGTTCCAGGTGCGGGGAACGGGTTCTCCCGCCATGGTCTCCAGTCGGTATGCGCCGTTTCCGATGACTTCGGAAACTCGGTAGGGTCTTTCCCATTCTACATCCAGCTTCTTCTGACCTTCCACGCGGCTGGCCTCGTTTTTTCTCAGGGCCAGGTCTCCTGCACGCAGACTCCGGACTCGGACCCTTGCGTTGTACCGTTGTTCAACATAGGATTTGTAGGACGCTTCCTTCAACTGTGCGGCCTCTCTGTTCCTTTCCAGTTCTTCTAGCTTTTGCCTGACTGCCTCTTCGTTATCTCCTTGATCCAGGGGTTCGAGGACTCTAGCAGTGGGAACCATGATCTCCGGAGGTATAATGGATTCGCTCCCGAAACAGATGAGGTATGGGGTTTCTCCTGTTGCCGTTCGGGGAGTAGTTCTGTAGGCCCACAGGACACTGTAAAGCTCCTCTACCCAATCCCCTTTGGCGCGAGTCAGCTTTTTCTTTATTCCTTCTACGATCGTGCGGTTTGTCCTTTCTGTCTGACCATTTGCTTGGGGATGCGCCACGGACGTGAAGTTCTGTCCGATGTTATAGCCAGTACACCATGATCTGAAAGGTTCGTTGGCGAACTGTTTTCCATTGTCACTCACGATAGTGTGGGGGAGACCGAAACGACAAACGATATTCTTCCAAACAAAGTTTGTTATACGCCGTCCGGTTATAGTAGCTAACGGTATAGCTTCCACCCACTTCGTGAAGTAGTCCACGACCACCACCAGGAAACGTTATCTCCCGACCGCCATCGGAAATGGTCCGACAATGTCGATGCCCCATATGGCAAACGGCCATGGTGAAGATATGCTGGTCATCTTCTGTCCTGGAAGTCTGGGTATATTGGCACTGATGGCACTTTTTGGTTAGCTCATCTGCGTCATCTTTCATTCTTGGCCAATAATATCCTGCTCGGGTAGCGCGCAAAGCTAGCGTGCGCGGTCCTTGATGTGCGCCACATGACCCTTCATGGAGTTCTGTTAACACCTGCACGCCTTGCGTTTTGTTTACACATCTCAGCCATGGTTCAAGAAATCCCTGTCTGTAAAGGATCCCGTCTTTGACTGTAAAACCCAATGCCTTCTTCACCAATGCGCTTGCCTCTCTTTCGTCCGCAGGTCTGACCCCATACATTATGAGTCTTTTCAGGGGCGTCATCCAACATTCCGTGCCTTCTGCTATTAGACTGACACTCGCACAGTCCGTAGATCTGACGGCTAGCGTTTCCACCAGGACGGTTTTAGTAAGATGTCCACTGGCCGAAGATGCCAGCTTACTCAAAGCGTCCGCACGAGTATTCTCTGATCTGGGAACCCGAGTAATGTCGAACTCCTCAAAACCGAGTGCCAAGCTTTTGACCTTTTCCAGATACTTCTGCATGGCTGGTTCTCTCGTGGCGTAGGATCCGTTGAATTGATTTGCGACTAGAGCGGAGTCTCCGTATGCATCCACCTTGATGGCACCTAGCTTCTTTGCGATTTCCATTCCAGAAATTAGAGCCTCATACTCGGCCTCGTTGTTGGTTGCTGGAAAGTTGAATCGAAGAGCATATGTGGTCTCTACTCCTCCCGGGTCTGTAACGATCAGACCGGCTTCTGCGCCTTCCACACCGGACGCTCCATCGACGTGCAATTTCCACCAGTCAGTTCTATCTTCATGACTCACACGACGCTTTCTAACTGGTATTTCTTCAATGATCGGGCCACCAATCTCTTCCGACATCTCCGCTAAGAAATCTGCCATGACCTGACCCTTGATCGCCTTTCTAGGTGAGAATTCAATGGAGTGTTCGCTGAGCTCCACGGCCCATTTGGCCATACGGCCGGACGCGCCGGGTTTGGTTAGGATCGTTTTCAGAGGCTCATTTTTCAATACTACAACCGGATGGGACTGGAAGTAAGTTCGCAGTCTCCGGGCTGCATGAACCAATGCTAGCACCAACTTTTCTTGAGCTAAGTATCTGGTTTCTGCCCCTTGAAGAGTGCGGCTAATGTAGTAGACTGGTTTTTGCACCCTCGACACTTCCCTGATTAGCGCTCCGCTGATGGCTTCTGTTCCTGTTGATATGTACAGATAGAGGGTCTTCCCGACAGTCGGAGGCGATAGGACCGGCAGTTCATTAAGATGTTCATTCAGCTCCGTAAACGCTCGTTCCTCCGGCTCTCCCCATTATATTACTCCTCCCTTCTCCATGTTCCCTTTCAAGACTCGTAGGAACGGGAGGGTTCTTTCCACTGCCCTAGATAAGAAACGGTTCATGGCAGCCATCCGGCCGTTTAGGCTTTGGATATCCTTGACTGTCCTAGGCGAGCGCATATCCACAATCGCCTGTATCTTTTTCGGGTTTGCTCTCAAGCCCTCCTTCGATACCATGTGCCCGAGGAATTTCCCTTCTCCGACGCCGAATTGGCATTTCTTTGGGTTTAGCTTTAAACCGGTTCGCTCCAGTTTCTTTAGGGTTTCCTCCACGTCATTGATCAGGTCGAGGAACTGATGGCTTTTAATCACCATATCATCCACGTATATCTCGAGGTTTCTTCCCAGCTGGTCCTCGAAGATCTTGTCGACAATCCGTTGATAAGTGGCCCCTGCATTCTTCAAACCGAATGGCATCATTCTGTACCCGAATGCACCCTTTTCTGTTATAAACGCCGTTTTCTCTGCGTCGGATTCCAACGTTGGTATCTGGTGATACCCTTTGTAAGCGTCCAGAAAACACTTTATGGGATATGCTACCAAGGAGTCCACCTTCTGATCGATCAGTGGGGATGGGTAACAGTCTTTCGGGCATGACTTGTTTAGCACAGCGTAGTCGATACACATTCTCCAGCTGCCATCCGCTTTCTTCACAAGCACCGGGTTGCTGAGCCATGTAGGATATGGCACCTCATTTAGGACACCGACATTCAATAAGTCGGTGACCTCTTGATTGATCGCAAAATTGCGCCCCGGACAATGCGGCCTTCTGCGTTGTAGAACTGGTTTGTGGTCTGGATCCACTTTTAACGCATGGTAGCCTATCGATGGAGACACACCAGTCATGTCACTTGGTTTCTAGGCAAACGCCGATTCATGCTTGGATAATACGGCTAGCAACTCTCGTTGGACGGATGTAGGAAGTGTTTTACCGATTTGGACTATCGCCTCATGGGCACAGTCAAGCTTCATCTCAACCACTTCTCCAGACAATTCAGTTGGCCTGGACTCTCATTCCGCTATTGCCATTAGCACTTCTCGTTTGGTGTATGTCCTCTCCACTGGACTGTCCCTGCTGACCTCTCGTTTTCTTTTGCTAAGCGCTATCCGATGGCACTCTCTAGCTTTTTGTTGGTCATCCTTCACGGTAGCCACACCATACTTTGTTCGGAATTTTAATAGCAAATGTAAAGTAGATACTATCCCTTTCAATAGCGCCAAAGCTGGTCGTCCTATAATGAGGTTATAAGGACTGTTCGCTTTGACAACTTCGAACTCCAGTTCGATTACCTTTCGTGTGGGATGTTCCCCGAACACTACTGGTAATGTTACAGTTCCTTCTGGCCATATTGTCCTACGAAATCTACCAGAGGGGTGTCGGTTGGTCGCAGCTTGGTTTTCATCGCATCATCCATCTTTTCAAAACAGTGCCAGTACATAATCTCTGTCGAGCTCCCGCCGTCCACGTATGCCCGGTGGATGAGCTTGTCAATCACCTGGACAGTAATGACAACTGCGTCGCCCCCGGCTGTTCTGCACGGGATGGGGTCGTTGGAGTCAAAAACGATTGATTTTTCTGGACCGAGACGTCTGTCCGGCGGAGTGTCTTCCGGTACGCACCTACATTGCTCCTTTCGTTGCGACTATGTCTAGCCCCCCGCACTGCCACCAATGATTGCGAATATATTGGTGGTGTTGGGATTAACTTCCGTTAGTTCAGGGGACAAATCTTCCTCTTCGTACTTGCGCTTGATGCCTTTAGAATGATCTCCGACCAGAGCGACTTCCTTTCCTTTGTCACCATTGCCAGGACGGTCCAGATACCAAGGATTGTATCCTCCAGTCTGTTTGGTTGACCCTTCGGATCTCCTCGCGTACTTCGCGTCATTGTGGGACTGCGCCTCTTTCGCGAAGTGTGAGAGTTGACCCGTCTTGATACAGTTCTCAATTGCCTGCTTCAAGTGTTTGCACTCATTCGTGTCATGGCCATGGTCATTATGGTAGTCACAGAACAGCTTTGGGTTCCGGCTATTTCTAGAAGTCTTCATCTTGCGAGCCGGATCAAGAACATTCTTGTGTGCCACCAGCGCGAATATCTCTTTTGGAGTTTTATTCAGCGGGGTGAAAGTTTTCAATGGCGAAACTCGGCCTGTGCTCACTTGTGGGTACTCTCTCTTTCTAAGCCTTTCCTTCACAGGCCTGCGCCCGCCTCTGTTCGCCCCAGTGACCTTCTTTCCACTTGACATGACTGTCTTGTCTTCTGCCTGGTTCTTATAATAGGTTTTTTCATCTATGTGCACCTCTATTGTGTCTACCTTATCAAAGAATTCAACTCTGATCATTAACGCATGGACATAATACACTGGGTTTAGCACCAGGTCCCGACTGAGGGCTTTATGGCATAATCCTCGGATGAAAGTGTCGATGACAAACCGAGGACCTCCACGGTGATCAACCGCATTGACCAATTCATTGAACCGTTCCCAGTACCCCGACAATGTTTCTCCCACACGCTGCATGATCGTCAGCAAGTCGTTCCTGGTCTTTGTAAATTTCCTCTTCTGGATGAATCGGCCTAGGAACTCTTCTTCCAGCTCTGCGAACCGTGCGATGGTATTATTTGGGAGGTTTGTGAACCATAATCTGGCTGCTTTGGTCAGCGTTGTGGCAAAAACTTTACACCATATGGGTTCTGGAATGCCGAATGTCGACATGTTTGAAGTGAAAGTGTGGAGATGGTCTGATGGATCCGACGTTCCATCGTATACTCCCAGGTTTGGTGGTATTTTCAGTTTGTGAGAAGCAGAAAAACTCATCACCTCAGCCTTGAACGGACACCCTCTCGTGTCCAGTTCCGGATCCTCCTCAAAGTCGACAGCAAGACGCTGTCTAACCGGGACCCTCGGCTTGACCATCGGGAAGTGTAAATAGACTGTTGGCCACTTTTTAGTCTGATCATCACTCCGTCCCGATCCTTCCCTGGTTGAGCGCCTCGGGGAAGAATGAGCTTCATCTCCCCTATGAGAAGATATCGCTCTGTGACGTGTCCTGTTTCCTCCAGACGTGTCCTCTCCGTCATCGAACAGTCTGACTGGTCGCACACGTGGAAACAGTGTATGACCATTCGACCTCACCGGAGTGCCCTCCTTCAGCTCCTGGAGCTGTCGGAGCATCTCAGTTTGGGTGGCCACGACTTGTTTAAGTATCTCAGCTGTATCCGTCACCTCAGAAATCCGTCGGATTCGTTGAACTGGATTGCTAGGGGTTTGTGTCGTCGTCACGACCGGCCTGCTTGTCGACGCGATCGGCCTGCTCACCGCAACGACCGGTCTGTCAGCAGAATCCAAAATGGGACCGTCCCTGTTGGCCTCCAATAAAGCTCGAGCTCCTCCCAACGGGATTCTTGGTAGCTCAGGGAAGGGATCTGAATCTGCTCTCTCTTCCGTCATGATATTAAAGCTGCGTGGGTTGTGAAGATAGCAATATCCCCACAGACGGCGCCAATGTTAAGGTTCTAATTGGGATTTTCCTGTAGTGTTCTCGTTGCTCAGCCCTGTAAACCTGCGTAGACAGAACAAAGGTCAGACAGGCCGGCTTATGCTTGCGCCTGCTTATGCCTGCGCCTGCTCCGACGATCAAATTAGAGGTGAAAACCATCGTTCTGATCGGGATATTTTGTAGGGATGAGCAGTGAACTTAACTGTTCTGGTCATCGGCCTGGTCCTATTTATAGCCATTTGAGCTGCCGACATCGAACAGTATACTCCGCTACAGTGCTTGGACTCGTCCGTGGGCTGGAACATGGTCCAGTCCAGCTTGGGCCTTCTGCTTGGGCCTTTGACCATTCCAGGGAATAGTACCATATTTATCACACATCTACCCCTGTAGTGTGCTTTATGACCCAAGCTTGTGGCTGAAGTAATGAAGTCTGGTGGCTATCTCCAACAACTACCCTGGTTTCATTCTATGGTAGTGGAGCATGTTACTGATCTCAACCTACACATGCTTATGCATTTTTGGACTGTATATATCATCACCTCTATCTTGATCTCTTGATTAAGTTGAGTTTCATTTCGATGATTCCCTAATCTGTTCGGAGATTATAAGATATGAGTTTGATCATAATCTAGGTCTAGCCTATTATTTCATTCTTTTGGAGGCAAATATATTGCCTCATGAGCTTTGCTCTCATCTTGTAACAAACATAACTGCCCTTTGCCTCTTTTTTATCATGTATTTGTCCTTTCACAAGCTTGAGGAGCCTAATGTAATCTGAGGTCATTCCGGAGGAGAAAGAAGAGGTAACTATTCTTCTGAGGTCCCGTCTTTTATCTAAGTTTTCTGATTGCCCGGATTTCCTTAACCCTTTGCCCTTTCTTCGTTTTGCAGAGCACTACCTTCACTGACTCCCTCCTGGTGGACTCACAGTTCACTGAGGCGTTGAACTGGACCTATTCCAAGTACAGCGCTGGGTTGTTCGCCAAGATGGAGAAAGAACTTCGCGAGGCTAAGAAAAAGCTGACCGGGCAAGATGGCCTTGAGGCCCAGCTGGAGGAGTCCCAAAGGAAGCTGGCCGAGAAGGAAAAGAAGATGGCCGACAAAGAGAAGAGGCTAGCTGAGGTGGAGAAGAAGTATTCCTCCTTGAAGAAGGACAAGAAGATCTCCTAGCTGGAAGCCTTCAACGCGATCACTCAGAAGCTTCTCCGGTCTGTGGAGTTTGACCAGAAGCTGGAGGGGATTGCTACTGCGGCGAGCGTTGAGGCTTGCCATGAAATGTATCGCCGACTGCGGGGTTGGCTGCAGGGGCCCGCTCGCCTCGATGCCCAGGCGTCTTACTACCGCCCTAAGGTAGGAAGATTTGAAGAGTCTGGTGCCCCAGCTGTGGCAATCATTAGAAATGTCCTCCCGGGTCCCCTCTGCTTCAGACATCAAGATGGTGAAGCTTCCGGAGATTGGCGAAGCTTCTTTCCCTGATCTAGGCCCGGAGGACTACAATGTGTACGGGGTGATTCCGGAGACGCCCCACTGGGACGAAAACTACCACGAGTACTGCACGGTGCCTGATAATTTTGGGTTCCAAGCTTTCTACGAGGAAAAGGAGGATGTGTATCGCGTGGGGCTTGCATAGGGGCAAGATGACTTATTGTATCAGTCCCGGAAGTCTACCCGGAAGGTGGGATTCCCCAAGCGTTCAGTGGATGAGCCTAAGGTGGACGCTCCCGCTTATGATGGTCCCGGTTGGTCTATTGAGAACATCACTGAGCTGGAGAGAAGGTGGCAAAGGGCCCACGCTACCCCGGAGGGAAGGGACCGAAGACAATGTACAACCCTAGACTCTAGCCTACTTTTTTCTTTGTTTTTGTAATCCTTTTAAGTATTTTGTAATCTACCCCCGGGGGTATATGTAGAACTTGGCCTTAGTGCCCATTTTGATTAATATAAAGTTCTACTTTTTAATGAAATCATTCTCTTTTGTAGTCTGAGCGTCACTTAGGGGACTTCTCCCGCCGGGGCCAATGCCTTATATCTTTCCTCACCCTAATAGTTCTTCTGGTACCTACTTCCCCCTCCCCACGCTGGGTGCCTCCAATTCTCTTTCCTTCAGAGGAAACTGGCTCACTAGAGGTTTTGAGGCAACCAGGCGATGGCCGAGGCGGGGTTGTGTTCGTTCCTTCATGAGTTTGGGTCAATTCAGGTGTTGGTGTCGTTTCTCAAGGCAGTTGAGAACAAGTTTGGGTCGCTAAATCATTGCTTCAACCTGGCTTCTGATCATATGAGAGAGGCCTTAAACTCTCATCAAACCATTGCCGAACTTCAAACCCTTCATGATGATTCTCTGCATCGCACTGCCCAGGAGTTAGGTATGGTGTGGGGCGAGCTCGAGCGGGCGCAGGAGAAGGTTAAGAAACTGGAAACCCACTCCGCGCAGAATAGGTTAATTTGTGACTTGGAGAAGGAGAATCGATCTCTTACCCACATGAATAGGGTCCTCCAAGATGCTTTATTGGTTGTCCGACTATCTTACCACCTTCTTGGTCTCAAGGTAGGTTTAGTTGGGGTGTCTCCTCTTACTGACATTCCAGCCGGGTAGGTTTAGGACGATTGAACGCATGGAGGCTAACCCGAAGAAGTTTGGAGAGGGGGATCCTCGTCACGGGGCTTATCTGGATGCCGTGGAATGGCATCGTAAGATAGCCACGGGAGAGGCCGAACCTTAACCTCCTAGTCTTCGTCGAGTCCCTGCTCGGGGTGGAGGTAGATGTGGCATACGAGAGGTCTGAGGATATGTCAGTGTCTATTGACCCAGAAGAAGTAGCGCGCAGGATAAGGCGTGTCCAAGAGATTGCCGCTTCTGGAGTTACCGCCAAGGGGGTGAAGACCGCCGAGGGCACCCGCGTCAGCCGAGAGGAGAAGGGTAAGGGCGCAGCCAACTTATTCCCCAAATACAAGTTTGTTACTTCTGCCGGGGTAAGGAGGATGCGTCTGGCGGAACCACTTCCGGAAGGATCCGTAGTTGTTCCTATCCCAGAGCTGAACGAAGAAGATGCCGAGCAGTTGGAAGAAGAACTCGCTTGGAATCAAGCTCCGGATGCTCGCTTTGTTGAAGACATCCTGTCTTCTCAGTTCTTCGGAGGGGGTTTCCGCCCAGGTAACCTCGAGGGTGCTTCCGGTTCAGGCCCTAAGTGGGTATAGTAGCGCATAGATAGGAAAACTTATGCAATATACTATGTAATTATCCCTTTGTAATATAACAACATACTTATGTGCTTGTGATTTAAAGATGATCGAATAAAAGTTTTTTGGAAACCCATATTTTCATTAATTTTTTTCATGCAAACATTACATCCTCTCGTCCCCAAATGGGAGCTACCCATGGGTCGACCCTTTTACAATCCTTCCTCTCTAAACCCGGGGTGTGGCCAAACGCCGGGGGCTATTTCTTCGGGCATATTCATGCTTCTGGGATGAGGCATATCCATGGGCTTGTCTGAGCAGGAGGAGGAAGATCATCTGTCCTCTGCCGAAAGGATGGGGGAGACCCGGATAGCTCGTCAGGAGGCGGCCGCTTGAACCGTGAACTGGCCCCACTGCTGTCATTCGGGTGATTAATAAAGGACCATCTCCCGGGAGTAGGTGACGAGCCGGAAGGAGTAGTATGGGCCGTAGAGGTGGCCAGAGAAGAAGATAACTCGGAGGGATTCTGTTGGCGAGACCGCTGTTGCGAGCGAGCCCTTTGCGGGATAAGGGCAGGATTCTCGATAAAAGATGGCCCAGGTTGGGGAGCCACTTGTTGTGTAGACGGGGTTTGCTGCCCCGGTTAAGGATTCCTTGCTTGACCATCTCCCCCGGAAGACGCCTCAACATGTGTCATGGCGTCCACATACGAGGAAGGTTGAACTGAAACCAAGCAAAAAAACAAAGTTAGAACATGGGATAAAAAATATAAAAAATAAATAAATAAATAAATAAAGCCTTAACAGGCACCTCCATCCGGCCACACTGCGGATATGCACGGGAGTGTGAAGAGGTCGTCAGGATAGATCCCGCGAGGCCAGAAGTAACCCGCGTTCCCATTCTTATAGAAATCATCCATATTCAGGGGGAAAGGTGGAGGAGATTGTGGTCATTGGTAATGATCGTTGGGAGAGTGGAGAGGGGTTTCTTGTCCTCAGGAAGAAGAGAATTGTTCCAGGCGGGCATAGGATACACCTGGGAGTCACACTGGAAGAAACCTTTCGAAGGGTATCCATTGGCAGATTTAGGCTTACCCGAGAGGAAATCTTTTATCCTGGAACGGATGGTAAAAGAAAAAACACCCGGAAAAGACGCGTGTACCTTTCGCAAAGCGTAGAAGGAGCGGAAAATTAGGAGAGAATGAGGAATGGCGCATCTGGCGCAATTGAACAGAAAGACAACTCCGTTGGGATGTAGCTGGGTCGGGGCTACTTTGTAAAAATTTATTATTTCATGGAAAAGAGGGGGAAATGGGAGGCTAAACCCGTATTGAAAATGGATTCGAGGAATACACGCGACCCCTCGTTCGGAGATCCCCGGGGGAAGTTTAGAAAGTGAAGCATTCAGTGGAAAGGAATAAAGGAGCGTTTAGCTAAATCTAGGACGTCCCTATCTAGAGAAGGAGAATCCCCGGGAACATCAAAAAATTTAAGGCCCAATGGACGCACCTCATGAGTAGGGCCCCGGGGAACGTCATCACCGATCTCTTCGTCAAATACCTCCTCATCCGGATCCCCCGAGGGTGACTAGAATGATCGGTCGGGTGTGAACCCACCTCATCCAAGGCTGACGCACCCGGGATGTTTAGTTCCTAGGGCATGCTGAAAGCCTCGGAATAAGTATCCGGAGAGGGAATCAGGTTGCCAGCGGCCCTGAACTGGACCTCAAACTGATTTCGGACCCTCTCGGTATCCAAGGAAGAGGTGGAGAGAAGCGGGGAACTCATGATCGGAAGTAAAGGAGAGGGAGAAGGAGTTAGAGCTTACTTGATCAAAAAAACGGAGCGTCTGGAAGATTTTTGGAGAGAGAAGCTTAGTGAAGGGGGGTTGGACCCTTATATAGGCAGGGGAATAGCAAACGTCACCTCAAAAGAAGGAAAAGCAAACTTGGGTGCGATAAACAAGGTGCGGATAAATGCGGAGTAGAGAAAGGCGTCGTCAGAATTGAATTTAGCACGCATGGATCCTACCCAAAAAATAAAAAAAATAAAAAGAAAGAAAAGAGAAAATGGAACATAAAAGGTTTTCAAGACCAGTCTCCCGCGCAAAAGAAACCCGGGTGACCGGTCTGGGGGGCTAGTGATAATACCGTCCCGGCTTCCGCTGGGCCTGGAGAATCGCTCGTGGCCCAAGACGAAAAGGGACGATGGACTTCCCGGATAAAGCACAACCGGACGAGCGAGAGGACGAGGAAAGCGACAAGGAGAAGTGGTTCTGGGCCTTATCCAGAGCAGGCAACCTCAATTATAAATACTAGTCCCCAAACAGTGAATCAGGTATGTGACTTTTATCTCTCTACTTCTTATTGAGAGCATTCCCGTACGATTTCTACCTCATCGCTATCCCCATCTCATCATCACACCAGAGCCTCGTCCCCGGGAAGCCTCCCGGGGATTGTTTTGCAGGTTCGTTGCGGGTCCGGCTTGAACGCTCCCCGGATAGCGTTGATCCACAGGAGATTGGCGGGTTTTGGTAGCATCATTCGTGAACAACTCGGTCAAAGTTCGTGTTCGAACTCGGTTTGACCAGTTCGAAATCGAACTCGAGCTCGTTAGTTAATAAATGAGTTCGAACTCGAGATCATAACTCGATAGGCTCGTTGAACAGCTCGAGAATAATTTATAGATACTATATTTAGAATTTGTAAAAATAATTTACATGTCTTAAATAAGGTAATTATATGTTTATTAATTTTAGTTCTTTTCATTTTTTTATTTTAGTCTTTTTTATATAAAAAAAAACTAAGAGAATACATTTTGAATAAGAAATGGATAAGATATGACATTATGAAGATTGAAGAAAGAAGTAAAATAAATCTTGAGGGAAAAAGAAAGAGAAAAAGGGAAGGGAGGAAAGCTTGAATCCCACATCGGTGACTAGAGAAAGGGAGAAATCTTCTCAAAGTTATAAATTGATCTCATTTATAAAAGCGTTTGGTGGATTTCTTAGTCCAACTTGCTTTGGTGGATTTCCATGTGCAAAGTTATATTTAGATGTTTGGGCTCGAATTGGGCTTCTAAACAATAATAACAAATAGAATTCATACTCGACATTGTAACATTAAATATATCGAAACAGTCATAGAATCCGGAACTGACGGTCGATTGCGGTCAATATTAATGCGAAACAGAATTGCATTTCCGGTGTCGGAAACTTTAAAACTAACTAGAATTCATACTAGATACCGTAACGTATAATAAATCGAAACGCTTTTATAATCTGGAAAACGGTGAAAAACAACCAACAAGTAGAATTGGATTTCCTGATTCAGAACAATACTCATTAACCAGAATGGAACCTAGAATACGTAAACTATGCAAAATCGAATATGGACTCGTATTCATAAACCTAATGGCCGAATAATTTTATCCCGGCAACAAATCAACGAAAAATACTAACTTCCGAACACGGAACTAATGTAGAGTAACTCCCAGAATCTTAAGTTCTGCCACCAGAAATAAATGGACAACGGTTGGAAAATAAACAATGGATAACATTTGAAAAAGTATTTAATTGTCTCATTGGACGTCTCCTAATTAAACGATGCCTAAAGAAATACAATGAACGGTTTAGCCACCTACGGCTCCTCCAAAATGTCTTCTATCGCCCAAATAACAGTCGTTAATGCTATGCTCTCCCACTAGTGTGACCATTACCTCCATGTTTTGAGCTTGAAGATTATTAGTATTTGAATTTCTTTTTAAAAAAAAACACATGAATCAATATATTAATTTTGTTCAGTTCAGATTAAATTAGTTCAAATTGAATCAATTCATATAAGTTTGAGAACAAGCTAGCCTCAATTCTCTTAAATTGATATGCCTGATACCAAATTTTACTAGTGTTAGTTAGTTCCCTAGATTAATTTAATGTGGTAATAAAATATAAATGTAATGTTTTGTATATGGATTGTTAGTTTAGTCATTAGTGGATTGAAAGATTATTTTTTTATATGGATTCTTTTCACTCGATTAATGTAAATATGATCCTTCATTATACTTTTTTTTTTTTAAAGGTGAAACCCACCATTGGTGGGAGGAGACTTGTTTATGGGTTCCTAAGCCCAAAGAGACCATACAAATAATTCTGTTAAGAGTATATTTATACAGACTTTGTGAGGAGTGGAGGTGGAGTCCTCCTGATGCATATTGTTGCATCCAAAATTAGAAACTAAAAAGAAAAAAATCATTCTCATTGTCCAACTCCCATTACTTGGACTCACTAATCAACCAAGCTTATTAGCGAATCCTAAGAAACACAATTCAGCCGAGCTGGAGGTGAATCCAAGTATACAGATGAAAGTGGTTATGAGAATGTTGCTGGTGGTAGGAGAGCTTTGATTTGGCCTTGCACTTGAAGCTCCATCCTTTAGTTGCAAAATGTCTGAACTTTGGTCCCTTCTGTTTCAGCTCCAATCTGCAAAAGAGTGATATACTATTAGTAGCATCCATTCAGGTTCACTCTTAAAGTGGGAAGTTGGAGTTTATCTAAATGGATAAGCCCCTTAACTTTGTGTGGAATGAGACCAGGCTGAAAAACTCTATTGGTCAACTCAGAAAGAGCAACCTTTGAGAGTTCATCAGCTGGTTGGTTTCCTTCTCTAAGAACATGGACTAAAGGTGTTGAGAAAAATCTGTAATGTAACTGCTCAACATAATCAAACAGATTCCATGGGGCAAGAGAGAGTTTTTGTATCATATTGATGGCATTGAGACAGTCAGATTCAACAATGCATACTATAGGAAAGAAAGACTCAGCTGTTATAATCAACATAATCAAACAGATTCCATGGGGCAAGAGAGGGTTTTTGTATCATATTGATGGCATTGAGACAGTCAGATTCAACAATGCATACTATAGGAAAGAAAGACTCAGCTGTTATAAAACCTTTATGGATGGCACAGATTTCAGCATGCAAAGCAGATTTGGCATTCTCACAAAAGCAATTTGCTTGGATGCAATCAACATTATTGTTCCTAGAGATGACTCCTATACCTGTATGCCCATTAGATTTGGTCCAAGCAGCATCAACATTGATTTTTAAGCCCTGCTCTGGAAGTGACCAAGTAATGGGGATGGCATTTGGACTGTTAATGGTTCTAAAAGAATAGGCAGGAAGGATTCCTAAATGCACCAATTCTTTATCAAAGGCCTTGTGTATTCTAACTGGTTTAGCCAAAAAAATGTTAAAAATCAATTTTTTAACATTCTTAAAGAGAATATCTGGACATGAGGAAATATTATCATAAAGAAAAATATTTCTTGCTTTCCATATGAACCAACACAAGTAGCATGAGTAGATGATAATCAGATTAGAATGCAAGTTGGTGAATCCCTCATAGGACCAATATACTGATAGTCTCTCCCATAGAGAATGAAATGAAGTATCAGGGAGACCAAGAGCACTGTGAAAGGATTTCCAGACTAAACTAGCAAAAGCACAGTCATTAAAGAAGTGATTAAGACTGTCTAGATTGTTACAGAAGCAGCATTTTGATGGCAAATAATATCCATAGCAAGTGATAACATCATCAAAAGGCAGCTTTGCATTAACTAGTTTCCAGATAAAAACTGAAACTTTTTTCTGAATTCTATGGTTCCAGATTTTAGACAAAAATAGGATATCACCTTGATTGGGTCTGAGTAATTTGTAGGCCGATTTAAAAGTGAAGTTTCCCCTTAAGTCAGGCTTCCATATGAGTCTGTCTGGTCTATGACTGTGCAGCATTATTTCCTGCAAAAGATAGCAGATTTCAGGTTGTATCAATGGTGAAATAGATGGGAGAAAAAGGGTTTTGTTCACCTGGAAATCTCTAACAGTAGTGTCAGAGGGGATAGTTGTGATGGCTGGGTCTATGAGATCCATTAGTGGTCCAAATCCAGTCCAATTTGATGACCAGAAATTGCAGTCTCCTTTTCCATGAATGACTCTGGAGTTCTGTTCAGCTGTGGCATTAACAGCTACAATTCTTTTCCAGTTTTGAGACTTTCTGTATGATAGTGAGAGAGACCATAGGAAGTGTGTCCATGGTGCTTCTCCGATTTGGAACTTCCACCAGAGCTTGATAGAGCAAGCATGTATTATGTCTAATAGAGATCTAAAGCCTAAACCATTTTGACCTGTAGGCATACATAAGGATGACCACTTTTTCCATGATTTTTTTGGTTTAAAGGCAGTGGAACCCCAAAAGAAAATAGCCATGCATCTTTCAATTTTTTTAATGACAAAATGGGTGGGCTTAAGAACAGTCCAAACATGTTGAGGAATAGAGTAAAGACAATTGTATGAGAGTTATCTTGCCTCCCATCGACAACCACATATTTTTCCAGTTATTGATCCGATTAGAAATTTGTTCCCTTAAAGGCTGAAAAAGATCATTAGTGATCCTCCCTTTGTGAATAGGGCAGCCTAAATATTTAAAAGGAAACTTCCCTCTTTTCATACCAAGAACAGATTTGACCAAACTAACTTGATGAAAAGAAGCATTTTTACTAATGTAGAAGTCACTTTTATCATAGTTAATTTTCTGACCAGTTGTGACTTCAAATTTAGCAAGAAAAGCACTCATTTTGATCAAAGTATTTTTTGAAGCTTTTAAAAAGACCACAATGTCATCTGCATAGCTTAAGTGTGAGATAGGCAGAGAGAGTTGATGAAGATCATAATACTCTAAACTTCCAATTTTGAAAACATGAGCTAGACTTCTGGTAAAGGCCTCTGTAAATATATTAAATAGAAAAGGTGACAGAGGGTCTCCTTGTTTTATACCCCTAGATGGCTGGAAAAATCCTACTGGATTACCATTGATTAGAATGGAAAACCATGCATTTGAAATGTTTTTCATGATGCAGTGTACAAACTTACCATGCATACCAAATTTAAGGAGAATACTGTTTAAAAAAGACCATCTCACTCTATCAAAAGCTTTTTGTAAATCCAACTTAAGAATGCAGTTTGGTTCTCTGGACTTTGTGTCAAGGAATTTGACCATCTCTTGAAGATAAATTACATTATCTGAGATGTCTCTTCCTTTCATAAAGGCTGTTTGATGAGGAGATATCAATTTATGCATCAAAGGCTTAAGTCTCTCCATAAGAATTTTTGAAAAAATTTTATTTGTAACATTGGAGAGGCTTATTGGTCTATAATCAGCAAATGTAATTGGGGTAGGCTTTTTGGGGATTATAGTAATCCAAGTGCTAGCTATACCTCTAGGCAGAGAAGAACTAGATAAGAAATCATTTGATGCATTTAATAAGTCATGACAGATGTAGTTCCATGATTTAATAAAAAAGTGAGCAGTATAACCATCTGGTCCTGGACTGATATTTTTCTTCAAACTGAAAACTACATTTTTAAGCTCTTCCATATCAACAGGTCTTAAAAGTGCATCATTATCCTCATCAGTTATCATTTTTGGTATTTGACTAAGAAAATTAGAGTAGAAATGACCATCTTCATATTCAAACTCCTCAGTGAGAAGTTTGGTATATAAACTGATGGCTTCTGTTTCTAAATCTAGAGGATCTTCAATCCATGAACCATGGGAATTTTTGATCTTAGAAATTAACATTCTACCTCTTTTTTCCTTGATAGTGTTATGAAAATAACTTGTATTTTCATCCCCACTTTTAAGCCAATTAATTTTAGACTTCTGTTTCCAGAACTTACTTTTTTCTTTAAGAGCTCTCTGTAGAGCTAGACTCATTTCATTTAATTTAGCAAGTTCAAGATCAGATGAATTGAGGTCATAGATGATTTCCTGAGTATTAAGAGCAGCTTCTGCTTTAAGTACATTATCATCTATATTCCCAAAGACAGTCTTATTCCAAAGCTTTAAGTGTTTTTTCAGATTCTGAAGTTTAAGACTGAAACCCAACATTCCTGTAGCAGGTACAGATGTATTCCAAATATTTCCAATCAAGTCATGGAAATCTGGTCTACAATACCACATATTCTGAAATCTGAAAGGTCTAGGTGAAGACTTGACAGAGTTGCTTATGGTTAGGAATAGGGGATTGTGATCAGATGAGATTCTATTTAGAACTTGAACAGAAGATGCAGGAAAAATAGAAGACCATGATGAAGTGCAAAGCCCTCTATCTAACCTTTGAAAAGTAGGATTTCTTAGCCTTTTATTAGTCCAGGTATAATTATTGCCCACTGTATTTATGTGGCTTAAACCATTGGAGACTATAAATTTGCTGAAATCAGCAATGCTACCAGCTTTTGGAATGGCAGGTCCTCTGTACTCATTGATGGATTCCATAGCATTGAAATCACCAATGAGTAAAGCCTCTAATGTTAGAGGGACTAAATCCTTCCAAAGAAGTTCTCTACCTTTCCTAGTTCTTAGTCCGTAGATAAAAGCAACATGAAAGGATTGAGGAAAGATAGGACCAGAAATATGAACATGTAAGAACTGTAAATGATCCTGGATTAACTGTATTTGGCTGGTGTTCCACATCAACCAAATTTTCCCATTATCAGCATGCATACAGTTAGAAAAATGCAAGGACCTTCTAAATATATCACATTGATCATTATCATGCATTGGTTCTATAAGGCAAATGAGTTCATAATTGTTTTTCCTAGTTAAAAGTTGCAGCCTATCCAGAGAAGTTGAGATACCCCTAATATTCCATACTAACCATTTAGATTTAATAGGGACTTTACACATAAGGAATATGGTCAGTGCTTTTTGTAGAGGATCTGGTCATAACTTTATTCAATTGAGTAAAGTAGTTTGTTACCTCTGGCTTAGATTGGTTGGTTTTCTCTTTTTTCAAACCTTTACCTTTGCCTTTCTGAATGTGACCTGTGTTATCCACTGGGATTGGTATTGGAGAGGATATTGGTGTGATCTCTCCTATTTCTGTAGGTTCAACCTGTACATCCTCATCTTCTTCAGCTATTAGAGGTAAAAACCTGTTCTTCCTGAGTTTTTCCTGGGAGTGAAAGAAAAACATATCAGTAGAAAATGAAAAATTATTGAGAGAATTACCTTCCTGATTGTCCATATCCATGTCATCTTTGGAGTATGAAGTTTTTAGGACTGGAGAGGAGAGTGATAGTGGAGAGTGTATATCCTGTGCATCAATCTTTGTTGTGAGCAAATCATCTGTGGTTATGTCCATCAGAGGAGCTGGGGTGCCCTCAATAACATCAACCAAATCATCACCAACCATCTCCATTGCTGAGGTACTATCTTCTGGAACAGTAGGTACAGTTTTCCTCCTCCATTTTGTTACCCTTTTGATTCTGTGAGCCCTTTTGAAACCTCTTTTGAAGCCATTTTTGATAGCCATTGGTGGCTTAATCATACTATCCTGGTCCATAAGGCTAGTGGACTGGTTATAGGCTAGAGGAGTGGTACTAGGATTAGTGGTAGACACAAACTGTGCCATGGTGGCTGCATCCACAAACTGTTGGTTTTGTTTCCTAGCTTCCTTTGTAGGATTCACTACAATCTTAGGAACCTCAGTTATCTCAACTACATTTGGGGGATGAACCTTCTTTGAGTGAACAGAGCCACATTCATAGTTGCCATGACCTATAGCTTTACAGTAACTACAGTACAGTGGGAGTTCATCAAATTCAATCTGATATTCTTTAACATTCGGAGAGATTCCTACCACTATAGAAGAAGGCAGAGTGGATAGTAAGTCAATTTCGACACAGACCTTGATTGCAGAGGGCCTTGTGAGTGCCATGGTGGCTGCATCCATCTTGAGACACTTTCCAATTTGGGAGCTAATTCCTTGAATTGCAGCCACATTGTAGAAGAGGATCGGAACCTTATGTATAATGACCCATGCCGGAATGATAGAGGATTCGTGCTCCGGCGAGAACTCCGGTGTCCATTTCTGAACCTTCATAATTGAATTGCCAAAACTCCACGATCCTTTAATCCAACAGCGTTGATAATCCTCTTTCTCCTGGAATCGTATCAGAACGTGCTTGAAGTCAAGAGACCCCAATTGGTAGCGGCCTGTAAATCCTATTGATTTGAAAGCAGAGATTAGAGAGTCCATTGAAGGCTTGCCTCTATTGAATTTGCCGACCAAAGCGTTGTGGTAGTAGGAGGCAAGAATAGCTCCTTCCTCCGGCGGTAGGATGTAGGCTAGTTTCCCTTTGTATTCTGTAATTGGATGAAGATCCGGCGTGTTAGGTAGCATAGAGTATAGTGGTGGATGTTTGGTACCGAGAATCTGCTTGAAAGATTTAGAAGCTGCAGCGTCTCCCTGCGATTGGGATGGTTGTGGTTGTGATGGTGGTGAGTTAGCCGGTTTTCCACCGACCGGAGGCGGTGGAGCCGCCATAGGTGGTGGCGTTCAGAAGGAAAAACGACGGTTTTGTAACCGTTGTCTTGTAAACAGTGAGAAATAGTGTTTCAGAACGGAAGTAAATTGGGGGCGCGTGTGGTTACTCGAAGAGAGAGGTCAGAGCGAAAAACATGAGCTTGCCGAATTTGAAAAAAAAAAAAAAACTTATAACATTATACCACTCTTTGTTAGTAACATACTCCATCCGTCCCCTTATAAATGTCCTACTGAAATAGTAAAAAAATTTCACACCATGTTTGACCATTAATAACTTATAATATATAAATGATATATTTTCACATGAGATATTAAGTACTTTTTAATATGATGTACTTTTTAAAAATCAAAATTATTTACTCTAATATTAAGTATAATGAAAGTTATTAATGGTCAAACATGGTATAAAAATGTTTGACTGAACAACTAGGACAACCTTTGGGGGACGGAGGGAGTATGAATCAATATTTTCTGAGAAGATCTTGGGTGAGACCTGTCCTTGTGGAGACCAAGGGCCAGTTTGTAATTTATATAATCTCGGCGCCACAATATAAGACAAGCTAAACATTAGGGTCTGAAATGCAAATAATAAAACTTAAGAACAGAAAAGTTGCCCCTTTCTTCTCCGGCGGCCCCAAACCCAGATCCTCCGGCCCCAAAATCAATTTCTGGTGAACAATTCGATTCCTCCGGCTTCTAGGCTTCTTCGTCACCAAACCCAAATTCGATCCCAAGCTTCTCCCAAGCTCAGCGGCACATTTTCGTAATTGATCACGAACGACAACTTCATTCCCCAAATCTGCTCTGCAGCGGCGGCGCAATTTGGTTCAGGCACGAAGAAGCTCAATCAAAATGGGGCTGATTTGCATTTGTTTTTGGTATAAAAACAAAAGCTCTGCGGCGGCCGCGCAATTTCTACTATTTGTTTTAATATTTGGGCTTGAAAAAGCTACAAGAAAAAATCAAACAGAATAAAATCAAACTCAAATGATAATTGAAAAAGATCAAGTAAATATCAAGAGATCAAACAGAATAACATTAAGATCAAGTAATAATTGAAAAAGCTCAAAGAAATAGAATTTTACAATAAAACTTAAAGAGAATCGTGGAATAAGGTCAAGCTCAATGTGATGGAGCATTTAGTATGTTGTCTTGATATTGTAATCAAGATTCTTAAGTATGTACGGTTGTGCCTGAGTATTCTTTGAGTATTCTTTTGTTAATATATTTGGTAAAAGAATATCAATATAAATCAAAAAAGCTCAAGTGTTTAAAATAAAAAAAATCAAAGAAAAGATAAAAATGTCAAGTAATAAACATAAAAGATCAAAAAAAATAAAAAAATAAAACAGAAAAAGATCAAACTCAAGTTATTACTGAAAAAGATCAAAGAATAGATTAAAAAAATCAAACAGAAAAAAATCAACAATCAAGTGATAACTGAAAAAAATCAAGGAAAAACTTAAAAGGATCAAACTGAAAAACCTGAGACGCTGAGCACGGGGAACAAACGAATGGGAAATAAAATCAAGCAGACTTGATATTAATTGATGAACTCGCATAGTAAATACTAATCATTTCCAAGCTTAACTAATTTACCTGAGAAAATGATGCTGGAGTTTGACTATCAAACAAAATGAATTAATTACTGATCATGAGATCATCGGCAATCTGCATGTAGTGATTTAGGCCAAATTCACTCAGAAATCCCACCAGCCCATGTCGGAATGTACTTGGAAACCACCCAGAACTACGCAATCCGGCATCGGCATCATCATTCCTCCGGCCATATCCTGCAGCGATCCTCCCGGCATCCCAAAAGCCATTTTAGCGGCCTTTGCTTTCGTGAGTGGCGGAATCCATTATTGGGATTTTTCGGAAGAATCAGTGGCAAAAGTTTTCATGAAGAATCTAGAAATGCGGAGATCGCGAGGAAGAAGATGGATTGGGATGAAATCGGGAGGAAGAAGATGGATTGGGATGAAATATACTATGTTTACATATAAGCCCCTATAATCTCGCGTGTTTTGCATACGTACCCTAAAACTTATTATAGTCCCTAGTCTCTATAGAGACAGGTCTCAAATGAGAATTTTTAATATTTTCTTGCAGGCTTCATCTACACGGATCCCAATATTTTCGACCCAACTCTTACGGAGGCCATTACTTTGAAGCTACTCTAATTTTAGTGGCGGATTTTGGCTTGCATCAGGCAGCGTTTGTGGGTGATGCGCTCCATGTGATCAATATGGTTTGTGGATCAACGGAACCGTCCCAAAGTTGCAGCCCCGTAATTCAGGAGATTAAAACCATGCTATCAACCTATTCTTTCTCTGGAGTTTTCTGGGTAGTTAGAGATGAGAATTATGTGGCACACTTTCTTACTCAATATGCCAAGATGAGTGCCCCATGCTTTAATGTTTGGACATCTCCACCTCTCTTTATGTCAAACGAATCCGGACATTTTCCGGGGCCGTGAAATGACATAAACTTATTTTCAAAAAAAAACATATGAATTAATATAATTATATTTAGTTCATTTAAATTAGATCAAATTAATTCATATAAGTTAAAATAAGCGGAAAAGAATGGAATGTGGTTCTTTAAAATCAATTAATGTAATAATAGTATATCTCCGCTATACAATTCTTTTGTTTGTATCATATGAATGAATATATTAATTTCATTTCAGCTATAATGAGATTAGATCAGTTAATTGTGGAACTAAATGTATACTATATATGCCATTTCATTTTAGTTAAAATGATATATAAATTTAGTTTAATTTGACAAACATATTTTAGTTTGTTTCCTTTCAAATAATTTATGCTTCAACCTTGAAAGGGTCAGCCCGTCTTTTCATAAGCCTTATTCAAACTAAAAAAATAAAATTTGTGTTAAAAAAAAAAAAAAACTAAAAAAAATTGTAACCATATAATTAATTGATACTATAACAAACTTGACCTTTCGCGACACATATTCATGTAACTAATGGATAAATGTTGTAATTTCAAAAAAATAAAATGTATAAATGTTCTATATTTGAAACACTTATGTTAGTGTCTAGAGTGGATTATTCAAGAATCGAAGTCGATATTTTGAATATTTTTCATTCTAATAATATGTTTCACTAATTTGAGTAAATTTATCTTCATTTTGAATATGTTTCATTCTAGTAAAATTAATTATAGTTATTTTATTTGTAAAGGTTATCCAATAAATGTATTTATTGATTTCGGTCAAAATGCCAACATTAAATAAAACATTTTTTTAAAAAAAAATTTTGCGGCCTGCGGGGAAATGATCTGAGTAGGAGGATGAGGAGGAGGAGGAAGATCATCTGTCCTCTGCCGAAAGGATGAGGGAGACTCGGATAGCTCGTCAGGAGGCGGCCGCTTGCCGCTGTAATTCGGGTGATTAATAAAGGACCGTCGCCCGGGAGCAGGTGACAAGCCGGAATGAGTAGTATGGGCCGTAGAGGTGGCCAGAGAAGAAGATAACCCGGAGGGATTCTGTTGGGTACTGGGGCCGGTTCCACCGCTTGGACTGGTACGGCAACTATGGCGGGCCTCCCCGGGGCCCTGTTGCCTTGGGCTCTCCCATTTCCTCTCCCGGGGTTTGGCCTACGCCTCCTACTGGGTTGCTCCCGAGCCTAGTCCCGGGCCAGATATTTCTTCTTTGCTTCAGCCGCCACACAGTCCCTCAGCTGCCCTCGCTCTAACAACTTTTCTATCTCGTTCCTTAGCCCCCAACATCCCTCCGTCGTGTGTCCATAAGACTTGTGGTAGGCGCACCATTTATCCGCATTTTCTTTGGATGGGGTTCCCTGGATAGGCAACGGATCCGGGAACAAATCCTTATAGATGGCGTGTATCTCCGCCCGGGACTTGCTGAGCGGGGTAAAGCGTTCTGCCCTTGCCCGGTTCACCGGCGCGGGACCCGGATCCCTTCTACTTAGTTCTGTCGCCCTTCTCCTTTTCATCTTTTCAGGGAGGAACCCCTCAGATTCTTCCTTTCTCTTCCGGGTGGCGTCATTGACGGCACAATACAATTGCACTGCCATCTGCAGGTTATGAAAGGTTTCCGGAATGTTCTCAGTTGCCTGTACCCGTTCCTCTTCCGGGGGTGCCGGTACCTGGGCACGAAAACTCTGAGTCAGGGGTTGCCCCTCCTCCCGGGTTTCTGGTCCCCGGACCAGAGGATTGCCTTCCCCGGAAGGCCTGATCCTCTCTTGCTCCTCCTGGTACTCCTCTGACTCAGCCCCCTTAGAAGCTGTTTCCACACGACCGTCCTGCGATACTCCCGGCTCATGCTCTTACGACCGATGCCGGTGCCGGGCTTCCTCCTGCAACTGTCTCAGGGTCGTGCTGTCTTCAGGAGGAGGAGGAAGATCATCCCCCAAAGGTTCTGCATTCTTCCTTGGTCGTCTGCACCCTCTTCTTCCTAACTCCATCTAGCGAAGGTGGAAACGTCCCACTAGGCGTGCCAATTGATGCTACCAAAACCCGTGTTCGAGTTCGAACTCATTTATTAACTAACGAGCTCGAATTCGATTTCGAACTGGTCAAACCGAGTTCGAACATGAACTTTGACCGAGTTGTTCACGAATGATACTACCAAAACCCGCCAATCTCCTGTGGATCAACGCTATCCGGGGAGCGTCCAAGCCGGACCCGCAACGAACCTGTAAAACAATCCCTGGGAGGCTTCCCGGGGAAGAGGCTCTGGTGTGATGATGAGATGGGGATAGCGATGAGGTAGAAATCGTACGGGAATGCTCTCAATAAGAAGTAGGAGATAAAAGTCACATACCTGATTCACTGTTTGGGGAATAGTATTTATAATTGAGGTTGCCTGCTTTGGATAAGGCTCAGGATCACTTCTCATTGTCGCTTTCCTCGTCCTCTCGCTCGTCCGGTTGTGCTTTATTCGGGAAGTCCATCGTCCCTTTTCGTCTTGGGCCACGAGCGATTCTCCAGGCCCAGCGGGAGCCGGGCCGGTATTATCAACGAACGGTTCAGTTCATTTACACCCCTAGTTCCGATATCTAGTATGAATTCTATTTATTAATAATGTTCATGACATTCATCATTGACTTCATCCCATACATCTACGTTTTCCCCATGCCATATCCACTTGGTATATGAAGGCTCAAATCCCCTTATAATCAAATGTGAGTGTAATCCCCGCTCCCCTAGATACACACCATTCCTACAATCCTTACATGGACATCGCATCATCGACATATTCTCCATTCTCGCATGATTAGAAGCAACTTCAATGAAATATTCGATCAACTCCCTATATTCAGTAGATGTTCGAATATTCGATCCAACAATACGAACACGATCCAAGTTCATACTCCTGCAATGTAAATCACAATATATTTAAATCGTATCAATTAAATTACTCAATCAATGAATTCACATAAAAAGCCCCAAATAATCTTGTAAAATATGATATTTCATGTATTCAATATCTCGTAAGAAAGTAAGAGGCATCCTAAATGGTTTGAAGATAAAGAGCACTTCTTAAGTGCCACATAATCATTTTTGAGCAAAACTAAGGAAAAACCCAACACTAACAATGGAACAATACTTAAGAAGCACTTCTTTTCTTTATTTTTATTTTAAACTTATAATTAAAATAATACTCAATGGCAAGAGTAATGTTTTTATTGGCTAGTCAAGCACAATAAAAGAGGTAACCACTCCCTAAATAAGGAATTGTTCTTAAAACTCCACAATGGACCTTCTTAATTAAGGAGTGCTCCTTATTAAGAAAAGTGCACTTAAGGAGCACCATTGTGGATGCTCTAATAACCTTGTATTGTTCGTTTGCCTTGTTCTGTTCATTGTAGACGGATCACGAATCTTCGAACACACCAATTCTTTCTTCACAAATACAAACCTTTATGGTATTCACAAGTGATTACCCGTTCCTGAATATATAGGTATTGCCCCTTTATTTATATAGTCTTCCGACTCGGCCCTTTAAAATTGAGTATCCCTTTCCAGCTAGGTTTCCGAAAAAAAATATAGTCATGTATTTTAGGTTAACATATTTTCAATTTTTTAAATTTAGTTCCGAATCTGGAACTAATAGGGATTGGGAAATTATATTCACTTCCGATCCCGGAACCTAAAAAATACTAGAATAAGGTTCCGATCTCGGAACTATGATGAGATTCTACGTAAAATATGTCGAAACAGTAAAATATTTACGCCGGTCAAACTTTTAAAAAGTTAAAATTTAGCTCCAATTACTACATTAACCGGGATCGGGAACTTATTAGTACTTTCGAATTTGGAACCTAAAAATATATATTAGAATTGGTCCTAAATATCGAAAATATGCTTGTTTTTCCGGTTAATCGTTAACTTCTTTACTTCCAACTTCGGAACCCAAAAATTATTTACTAGAATATTGCTTCCCATCTCGGAACTGGGCTTCCGTTATCGGAAACTACTTTGTTTCGACAGCGTTTTTAAAAAAATGCCGTCTTTTATTACATTGGACAGCTGATATTATAAAACACCGTTCATGAAAATTTTTAGACAGCAGTTCAGAAATCACCGTTTTCTAAAAAATTTCAAAAGTTGTCTAATGATAGAGCTCCTAGAATTACATGCTTCCGATATCGTAAATATTGTTGCACAGCGTTTTCTTGAATTTTCCAACGAACAACCTTCCATTGAAAGTCTTTAATCAAACTTTTTGCACTAGTGTCACTAATAAAAATCTGCAATGTTTAAACGAAGAAACAAGTTCCTTGTGCACAATGCACTGATACTAATAGTTAATACAACGAGCGAAATGACAATTTTCTCCACAAAACAAGTACTTCAGAAATGACTGTCGCACCCCTCATAACTTCTGCCAAAAGTAGCCCACAGGAACTCAAACTTTGCAGCTTCTCTTGTCGTCGCGAAGGCGCGAACCACTCTCGGCCGGATAACCGCAGTCTTTGCACTGGTTTTCAACCTTCGATTCTCCATGTTTGATCCGCACGTGACTGATCATCCTTTTGGGCTTAGTTTCAGTAACAACGCGACCCTTCTGTCCACAAATAATCATTTATGGCTCGGTCTTGGCTTTGGGAGTTTTCTTCTCCATATAGACGGCCTTCTCCGAAGGTTTAAGAGATCCCCATGACGCGATCTGATACCGATTGAAATGGTAAGGAGCAGAACAATATTGATTCATGTGTTGTCAACTAAGAATCGTAATGAAAATCATTTATTAAATTTACATCAATCAATTTACAAGAATCAAGATCTTCAACTTACATGAATAAATCTATCTGATATGATAATTAATGTATTGATTATGGAGCATATACAGTTACAGTAATCGATTTAAAAGATCATTCCCTTAACTTATTTGAGTTGATATGAACTTTTCTTTTTGAAAGCAACACTAATATTAATTATAAAATGTGGTTACACATAGCACGTCGACCTAGGCCTAGCGCCTCATGATGTTCATTACTTACAACCATCCGACTAACTTTTAAAACTTGAAAATAAAGAAAATATGTAGCTAGGAAGCTAACTATATCTTCAACTAAACCTCTGATCTCCCAAGGCGCCTCCTCTGGACATCTGAGAGCTGCCACAAGGATAGCTGAATCTGTAAGCATGTGGATGTTTCGGGAATGAACCCTATATGATGCTTTGATTGCCCTCCTACATTCTACATGAACCCGATATGAACTGAGGTAAACTAAATTGTGTTAAATACAGTAACACGATGATTAAATGAAGTATAATTTAACTAAATCGTTTGAACTAATTTCAAACAAGATCTGAAAAGACATTATAGAGAATTTTTCAAAAATATATCATACATACAAATGTGTTGATTTGAACTGCACAAAAATGGAATGAGATGAAATAAATTTATATATATACATTTGTTTGAATTAAATTACAAAATATTTTTATATATTGATGATATCAACTGAAAAAATTATTTATATTTAACAGAGTTAAATTGATCTATAGATAAATTTAAATAAAAGTGCATAAATGAACATATATTTATTGCGTAGATTGTAGGTAAACTAAAGATTCTAATAATATATAATTCACCATGATATCCATTTTTTTCCACTTCAGAATCTAAAATAAGTATTGGATGGCTAAATGAAAGAATTTATTTATTTAATTAAATATATACTTGAAAAAATAAATACGGTGCGACTCGCACCGTTTCAAAGACAAAAGGGGGAGAGGGTGGTATTACAACTTTTTTGTTACATCTCTCAATTTGTAATATGATTTAGTTAGTCTAGTTGATTAGATGTTGATTCCACTTGTAATCGATACTGGCGGTTTTTCCAGTATCATGAATGATATATTTGTTCAAAAAAAAAAGGCAAGGGGGAAAAATAAAGAATGTACAATTTTTTTTTCACATTTCTTAATAAAATTAATAAACGGAAACGAATCAAACGATACATTCATGCCCCCACGAAGTGCATTGAAAAGTGGATGAAACTGCGAAATCACTTAAATAGAAATACGATATTTACAAAACATTGAAGGAAAAAAATATTTACAAAACACCAGAAAGGGTATTTTAATAAAAACTCCATATAAATCGTATGCTGTTTATCACTAAAAGGGTTATTCAAGTTTCGAATTTTGAAATGTTAGTCACGGCGGGAATACATATATAATTGATAAAAAATGATTAATTACAGAGAAATCTATATCATTGATTAGTACTTAAGAAAAATACGGAGTAGCTGTTATAGCCAAATCATACAAAAATGAACATTTTTTTAATTGATAAAATTCTCTTTTGGATTTTTGTGTTGTATATAAACTGGCTCCCAATTCTATACTGCTCACCCAGCTAAATAAGTTTTAGACAATAGAAAAGTACTTTTATTGTTTTTCCGCTACTACAGAAACGTCATCATCATTCGTATTACTAGTTGACTATATGGCCTCTAGTTCTAATGGTAAAGGGTTTGGATTTTATTTTATATGGTGTTTTTTCGTTCCATCTTGTTTTCTCTTTTATGATTAAATTTCAATATATGCACCGTTCATTTGATGTATTTTGGCTGTCTCTCGTGTTTTCGATGTGTTTAAATCTATGAAATTCTATCGGTGCATAACTGTTATATATATATCCATGGATTTTTGCTGTTGAAACTTGTATGTATTGTATATACCTTAAAAGTGAGACGAGAAGATTTCATAAAAACTTGCAAGGGATATAGATTTAGATTCAAGCCCGGTTGTTGTGGCATTTCTATTATATGATCAAGAAGCACTAAAAACTTATTAGGGTTTTTTGTGGCATTTATTGCTTCTGGGGAAAATGAAACACAGCATTAAAGTCTGTTAGTTTTGGTCGATTTCATCAGGTAACGTCGCCGAGGACACAGAAGAAACGTACCAGAGTGACGATGAGGACGAAAGTGTTGATGAGCTGGAGCAGAAGGTCATCGAACTAGAAGCATCCTTGAAGACGCTGAAGAAAAAATTGCAGCAGAGGCAAGCGAAGGTCAAGGCCAAAGTACTCGATGACAGCGCAATCCAGCGAGAGGCATTGAACCGGCAGAAGAAGGTGACAAGAGCTCGCACTTCAGTCATCACAAGCATGTACCGAATAATGGAGGAGTGCGGCGTCAAGGCCTTCGTCTTCGGGCTCGTCCAGGAAAACGGAAAGGCGGTGGCCAACTCTTCCCAGAACCTGTGGTCCTGGTGGAACAACAAGGTGCAGTTCCATAAGAGTGCCCCTCACGCCCTGATAATCAATGCCACGCTACCTGCCATTACGGTGACCTCAACTCTGCGCGGCCTGCGCGGGATTCGCGATCAAGCGCTGGGGTCGATTTTATCGGCACTGCTTCAGCACTGCAATCCACCGCAGAGGCAGTTCCCGTTAGAGAATAATGACAATCGTCGTCCGCCTTGGTGGCCTAAGGGAGACGAGGAATGGTGGCCGGAGTTAGGGCTTAAGCTGAAGAGAGGAAAAGAGATGAGATACTGCAAACCTCATGATCTCAATAAGCTGGAGAAGGTGGCGGTGCTGGTAAATGTAATCGGGAACATTAGTCCTGATTTTGATATGATTGAAAAGCTGGTTTTGAACAGCAGATTTTTACCCTATAGACTCAGTGCTAAGGACGCATCTTTCTGGAATGCCGTTGTTAAACATGAAAGGACGATGGCTGCTGCAGTAAGCATTAATGATCATGTCAATGTTGATACCGATACGCAGCATGTGGATTCTGAGGCACTAGCAGTACCGGATCGTGGTCTCAAAAGGAAGAGACTCTGTACCGACGACACGACATCTACTTGTGATGGTAATAATCCTCAAGGTCTTCATGAGGGGATTATGCACGCATCAAAAAGGCCGATCATCATCTCAGATCTGCCGGTCGAGCCGACTTCTGTCCAGCTTGTTGCATCAA
This sequence comes from Cruciata laevipes, assembly GCA_963678965.1. Classification (NCBI taxonomy): domain Eukaryota; kingdom Viridiplantae; phylum Streptophyta; class Magnoliopsida; order Gentianales; family Rubiaceae; genus Cruciata; species Cruciata laevipes. The sequence goes on along the minus strand of OY787634.1, from coordinate 18,670,964 downwards.
AAGAGCCGATGGTCATCTCAAATCTGCCGGTCGAGCCGATTTCTGTCCAGGTTGAATCAAACCAGCCGATGATCATCTCTGATTTGCCGGTTGAGCGGACTTCTGCCCAGCTTGTTGCATCAGAACAGCCGATGATCATCTCAGATCTGCCGGTCGAGCCGACTTCTGTCCAGGTTGCATCGAAAGAGCCGATGATCATCTCAGATTTTCCGTTCGAGCCGACTTCAATCCAGCTTGTCGCATCACAACAGCCGATGACCATCTCAGATTTGCCAGTCGAGCCGACTTCTGTCCAGATTGTTGCATCTAGCTCCCCTGTATGGGCAAATCAATATGAGGAGGCCGCGAGTGGGAGCATGTTGACACCTAGTTATGATATGGAGTATTCTGATGAAATGTCATGGATTCCTCAAAATCCATATTTTGATGATTCTGTATTACCTAATCCGGAAATATTGCAGGGCGGCTTGGATGTTCAGAACCTTGATCTTGGATCTTCATTAGATGGGCATGATGTGCAGGTTCCTCAGAACTTTGATCATTCATCCTCTGGGAATGATACATGGACATTCTCTATCGATGATATGTGGATATAGAGAGCATGCTGTCATTAATTTGATAATCAATGGAGTCTTTTTTTAAAAACAAATCAATGGAGTTTAATTTACCAATCTGGAATATGATTAAGGGTTATGTATGTTATTCACAAGGCTTTGGTTTTTTCTACCGTGTAGTGTAGGCATAGTTTAATTTGCTTCCCCTTTTTTCTTTTTGGTAATTTTAATTTAGCCTTTTAGAGATTATGAAAAAAATTAGAATTAATGTAAGATTTTTTTTTATAAAAAATTACTATAATTGTTTTTTCATACAACAAATATTTGTCAATCTATTATTGTGTTCTATTAATTATTTTGGCACTTTTTTTGTGTGTGTGGTTATGATCATGTCTAATAAGTTAAGTTTATGATCATGTCATGCCAAAGTTTCACAAACATCTTTGCGAATTAGGTCAGTTTTAGTGCACAAGATAGCAAGCACCATATTGGCCACGTTTAGCAATTAGTTTACCTTTTTTTTAATTAAAACCATCGAAGTAGGGAATTTATATTGGCTTCCCAACTAGCGTTTACATGTTAGTTGTTTTTGTTTACATGTTAGCTGTTCTATTAGCGGTTAGTGGATTTAATTAGCTGTTTTAATTAACTGTTTTTATATGATTGTTTGGTAAATAACAAATAGTTGATAGCGGTTTCATATTGCGAATTTGCTGAAAAATAATATCAGGGCAATTTATTATTTATTTATTTTATAGTGTGTAATTACTTGTTTTGATGTATTGAAAAGTATTTTTATTATTTATATAGTTACTTATTTCTATGTTATTCGTTATTTGAGGTATTATTCATTATTAATATATAAGAGATAATTTAGTTTTGGAATTAAAAATAAAGGAGATGAATGTACAATTTATTTTTAGTATTGGAGGAGAATATAAGGCCCTGTTTGCTAGAGCTTATTTTTTACTGTACTGAACTGAACTGAAATAAATTTAAATTTACTGAACTGAACTGAACTGAATTGAATTGAAATAATTTTAAATTTACTGAACTGAACTAAACTGTACTGAAATAATTTTAAATATATTTAACTGAATTGAACTGAACTGAAATAAATATAAATAGATACATTTTTATATAAACTTAAAAACGCGTTGAGGTAATATAATCTGAACTGAATTGAGTTAAATATCATCAAATTATAGTACAGGTGATATGAACTTATCTAAACTGAACTGAATTGTTCTGAATTGAATTGAACTAATCTGAAATGAACTAAAATAAACTAATCATATAATGATGACATATTATATTTGTTGAGTTGATTTAAATGAATTACGATTCAAATAATTATATTTGAGTATAAAATGTAAAGGTTATGGTATATTAAAGAAATATATTGAGTTGAATATCGTAGTCATGTATTTTTCAGGGGATATGAGTTATTGAATTGTATATCATAAAATTATATTTAAGAGGATATGGACTGATCCGAACTGAATTTATCTGAACTGAAACAAACTGAACTGAACTAATTAAAAATAGTCATATAATGAAGCATATTATATTGAGAAAATCTTGGGTGAGACTTGTCCTTATAGAAACCAAGGGTAAAGGAGTCCATATAATAGGAGTTTCCAAAGTTTTGGGGTCATTCTGTAATAATTTTATATTCGGCGCAATAGTAATATTTGGTCTAATTACAGGGATTGATTTGCAAACATTCACATATTTCATCCCTTTCTCCGTCTTCTTCCCCAATTAATAGATCAAATCAACCCCATTTCAAATCCGGCCAACTGATCACTCCGCGACGGCGTTGATCTTCTACGACCAATGAATCCGGCGCTGCTCAAATCCGATTGATGATGGTGCTTTGCCCGACCGGCGTTTCTCTTTTCCGACCGTCAGAGGCACACGACGATGGACTCTAACAAGGACTCCGTCCAAAGTAGTTTGGCAACACATTATTCTCAAAGCAGCGCTTCAGGATCTATTTGGCTTAGGTAAGCCCATGATTAGTCCAAGCCCCAGCATACGTTTCGACCAACAATTGTGATTTTCTTGGTTTTCTGGAGTATTCCTTTCTTGACTTGATGTTTTATCAATTTACTTGAACATTTTGTAAAGTGTCTTGATCTTTTAATCATTACGTTTGAGCCTTTTTTATGGTATCTTGATCTCTTAATCAATGTGTTTGAGCATTTTGTATAGTATCTTGATCTTTTAATCATTGTACTTGAGTATTTTGTATGGTGTCTTGATCTTATAATCACTGTCATTGAGCATTTATCATTTTGTCATGATATTTCAATCAATTTGCTTGAGCATTTTGCTGCCTGTCTTGATTTTTCAATCAATTTGCTTGAGATCCTTATTTTGTCTTGATCTTTCAATTTCCTTGAGCATTCTTTGTTATGTCTTGATCTTTTACTCAATGTGCTTGAACATTTATTATGATGTCTTGATCATTCAATCATTGTGCTTGAGTATTTACTGTTTTTTCTTGATTTTTCAATTAATTTGCTTGAGCCTCCTTATTTTGTCTTGATCTTTCAATTTCCTTGAGCATTCTTTGTTATGTCTTCTTTTACTCAATGTGCTTGAGCATTTATTATGATGTCTTGATCATTCAATCATTGTGCTTGAACATTTACTATTTTTTCTTGATTTTTCAATCAATTTGCTTGAGCATTCATTGAATTATCCTTATTTTGATTTCCGCCCCCTTGTTTCCTCTGCGTCTACGCTGCCATGCCGCCTCACTCACATAGTCCAATTCAACAAATCGGGAGTGGAGATAAAACCTAAGGGAAATTGGGACGACGTCCAACGATCTGAAGAATGACCATTTCTGGAACGGAGGATCGATTGCCGAACCGACCAATCCAATTGTGACGTCTGTGCTCAAGGATCTCTACTAGTTCAACATGGCCTATGCTTACTGGAATAGCCGACAAGCACAACGAACGAGATGTGGAGTTCGTTGGATTTTGGTCGCGGGTGGATGGTTGCGGGAGAAAGTTAGAGTCGACGGTGGTCAATTGAAATCGGAGTTGCATAATGATGCAGACACGGGAGGAAGACGGGAGGGAGAAAGGGGAAAATCTTATTTTACAATTAAGTCCCTATATTTAGGCGTGTTTTTCAACCCACACCCATAAATTCTAGAAATGTGCTATAGTCCCTGGTCTTTGTAGAGACAGGTCTCAAGTGAGAATTTGTATATTATATTTGGTTGAGTCGATTTAAATGAATCATGATTCAAATAATTACATTGGAGTATATAAAGTAAAGGTTATGGTATATTAAAGAAATATATTGAGTTGAATATCATAATCATGTATTTTTCGGGGGATATGAGTCATTGAGTTGTATATCATAATAATATATTAAAGAGGATATGAGTCATTGAGTTGTATATCATAAAATTATATTTCAGAGGATATGAACATATCTGAACTGAACTAAAACAAACTGAACTGAACTAATAAAAAATAGTTATATAATGAAGCATGTTATATTTGGTTGAGTCGATTTAAAGGAATCACGATTCAAATAATTATATTATATTTAAAGTAAAGGTTATGGTAAAGTAAGACATAAATTGAGTTGTACATCATAAAATTAAATTTCAGAGAATTTGAACTAAATTGGACTGAACTGATCTAAATTGAACTAAAATAAAAATAATATATTTTCATTTGTTATTAACGAATGATCATCATCATATAAAAGGAAATTTGATGAACTTATATTTCATTCGAACTGAACTGAACCAAACTGAACTATATTTTAATTTGAACTGAAGCAAAAATAATGTATTGCGAAATAAAAATTGAGTCGAATAATATAAATTTCTAGAGACATATTATTTGCACTGAATTAAACTAAACATTGGAAATCAAAAGAAAATTAAGTAAAAAAATGTTTACAAAAATTTATTAAAAAAATAAATATTTAGGAATACAATGAACTGAACTGAACTGAAATAAATTTAAATTTACTTAACTGAACTGAACTGAACTGGAATAATTTTAAATTTATTTAACTGAATTGAACTGAAATAATTTTAAATATATTGAATTGAACTGAACTGAACTGAACTAAAATAATTTTAAATATATTGAACTGAACTGAACTGAATTGAACTGAACTAAAATAAATTTAAATTTACTGAAATTAATTAAAAAAATTTAAATTTAAATTTACTGAACTGAACTAATCTACATATAAGCACGCACTGATGTAGATACTACATTATGGGACTAATCTACAGGGCCTAAATGGGACTAAAAAAGAATATAAAAATTACAATTAAATACTACATTATGCCTCTCCCTCCCACAGTCCCACATGTGAAGCATGTCAGTTAAAGCAAAACCAGAAAAAGAGGGGATGTGTGTGTGACGCAGAAAGAACAGAGAAGTGAACGATACATCAATTCTTGCACATCCTTATTTTTACCATAATACCCTTAATATTGTTAAGGCAAAAAATGAGGTTGAAATCATAGGGTTCCATCAGGAGCATTGTGGTAAAAATACGGACCTGCAAAAGAAAAATGAATGGAGAAATTGCTATTCACAAACAAGGCTGGAACTCGTAATTGTTTATCCTTGCCTTGCTTGCTTGCTTATTCTATACTAATCTTCTAAAATTCGTTATTGTTATCATTAATTGTTATTATTTTATTTCGTTAATTTGCATTTGTGAGTTGGCATCAATTTTTTTGTACAGAGCTTAGCTGGTGTGTGGAGTGACAGTGAAATGAGTATGAGTGTTTGAGTCGTCTACTTTTTGTCTGCTTCTCTCTCCCTCTCTAAATTTTCTTTTATCTTTTTACTGCCAACATTCCCCATTTTTGTCTTTGATTTTGGGGGTCCCCCTCATCCTTTTGTTTTGCTGTATATGTTGCTCCATTTATTGGTTTGCAGCAAGATCCATCTGAGCCCCAGATCAATTACTCTTGCCTGCAATACTAGATTTAATCTACTGTTCTCTCGTATGGGTTCTTGCTCTTTTCCCTGCTAAATTCAGGTACTATGTTCTTTCACTTACTTAAGCTTGTTGTAATCATTTGACTTCCAATTTTTCTCACCGAATTCTGAGTTGCCTGTGTGTGTGTTTGTGTTTTCCTTTTTCGATTTGTACAAGGTTTTAGGATTTTGTTTCTTGAAGCATAGAACCCACCATGAAAGACTTTCCTTCTTGTTTTGGGGAAAATGGGGTTCAGGTTGCCGACTTTTCCTCATCTTCTTCTTCAACCTCTGCATCAAATGCTAATAAAGCTGCTCAGAATTTGGTGACCTCTGTTTACCAGTGCCGTTTACGCGGTAAGCCTTGCTTAATTACAGTTACATGGAGTAAAAATTTGATGGGTCAAGGCCTAAGTGTTGGAATTGATGATAGCTCAAATCAGAGTTTGTGTAAGGTTGACATCAAACCCTGGTTGTTTTCTAAGAAGAAAGGGTCTAAAAGCTTAGAGGCAAATGCTTGTAAAGTAGATGTATACTGGGACATTTCTTCTGCTAGGTTTGGATCTGGGCCTGAACCCCTGGAGGGGTTTTACCTAGGGGTTGTCTGTGAGAAACAGATGGTTTTATTGGTGGGAGATATGAGGAAAGAAGCCTTGAAGAAAACGGGTTCGACCCCAGTTTTATCTGGGGCTGTTCTTATTGCTAAGAGGGAACACATCTTTGGTAAGAAGACTTTCAGCACCAAGGCTCAGTTTGTGGAAAATGGCCTTGTGCACGATCTCATGTTTGAATGTGATACGATTGGAACTAATGATCCATGCCTTGTTATACGAGTCGACACTAAGCCGTTGCTGCAGGTGAAGAGACTCAGATGGAAGTTCCGTGGGAATCATACCATCGTAGTTGATGGCCTTGGAGTCGAATTTTATTGGGATGTCTATAGTTGGCTCTTTGGGACATCACTTGGGAATGCTGTTTTTATGTTCAGGACCTTTCCGCCACCAGAAAAGTTGTGGACTACCCAACCTGTTTGCGATCCTCAGACATTGCAATGGTCATGGTCACAGAGGTTCCGAGATCGGGAGTCACATAATCCTGGTTTTTCACTGGTTTTGTATGCGTGGAAGAACGAATAGAATATCAACGGTCTGCCTTTGGTTGAGTGCTAACTATACTCTCACTGAGCTGTGATGTTATTGACATTTGAGATCATTATCATACTAGAATATTATGTCTCCATTTCCTTTTCAGGGTAATCTGTTGATTGGAAATTTAAGGAAAGATCGGTAAAAAGTAGAAATATTCCTTATCATTGTTTGTAAATTCTCCAGTCGAATTTTGTATGTCGTTTTAGTTATGTTCTGTGGAACTTTAATGCATGATGCTCTTGCAACCTTTCTTTCTTTGGCACCATATGTTGTATGTCTGCTAGTTATTGAAGTGTTGAGCATTGCCTATCTAAGTAGTTAATGTGATTCCAACTTCATATGAAGTCAACCGTGTTGCTTGAAGGTGTTATTGTCTATCTTACGTATTTTCTATCCCTCTCTCTCCATAATCTATTCAGAGAGATGTTGCTCGAATATGTTACTCACAACATTGCAGGATGGCAATTTTCGAACATATGAAGTACCTGAGCAGCTGCCAGTGATACAGTGAATTTTTCTCTAATAGTTGTACTCAACATGTGTGTGTTGAAGCTATTTGAAATAAATGTAACTTAAAATGAAGGTATGCTCACTGTCTTCTTATTTCCATTTCTGGACGCATTTAGGTCAACTTTAGGTTGGTTGATTTATGTTGCTTAGAGAAAATAGTAAATGACACCTTATGATAGATTCTAATCTAGGTTGCCCGTTTAAGTGGCATTTGCATAGTGTGTAAGCATATCTTGTAGCATGACATGAATCATCGGAAAGTAAGATTTTAATTTGAACGTTTTGTATTTTTACGTAATGCTGAATCCTTGTTATGACATTCATAGTCCTAGGAAACCAAATCTAGACCGCATTTGCATAATGTGTAAGCATATCTTGTAGCATGACATGAATCTTCGGAAAGTAAGATTTTAATTTGAACGTTTTAAATTGTTGTTATGACATTCATAGTCCTAACAAACCAAATCTATACCGTAATCTATGGTAGATGCTGTTTTAGCTCTTAGTGAGATAGGTTGAAGTATCATTAAGCTCCGCATCCCTTCTCCATATGAACACGTGTTATATTAAGGAGCTAGTTTAATCAGGAAATAATACTCTATTACCATACTCAGTGAAATGAATGATAGTTGAAGGTGGAACCATTAGGTATGGTAATGACTGAGGTCTTTCCTTTCCTTCTGCTTCCCTGGGATTGAGATGAACTGAAAGGTAAAGATGTTCATCTGATTTGTCCTTGATTGATAGTTAGATATATGAGTTTGCACCTTCAATTGTTCATGAGTGGGAAGGGAGATAAGTTTGGAGTGATTGGGTGAGAACTCGAGATTGTGAGGAGTGAGTACTACTTTATACTGCTTTTACCTTTAGAAACAAGATTGTAATTGTGAGGAGTGATTTATGGGTTCAATGCTTTAGAGTGTAATGGAGGTAAGAGTGCTACTGTATGTTTAAAGGTTTGGGATGTGATGGAAGTAAGCGATGGAGTGACGAAACAGGTTTCCATTAACAAGTGTCACAGTCAGAGCTGGGGTTTTTATTACATTTTGATTCTTGATCGTACTGTGAGATGGACCGAATCAGAACGGATGCCTCTTGGAATCCCATTATACAGCAACAGGCGCAATCGTTTACTCTTAAAATAGATTGTGCTCTCACTCTGAAACAAAATCCAGGCATTGCCTATTCTTCCCTTTCAGTATGTGTTTCGAAATGATTGAACTCAGAATGTTTTGAAACGAGAATTCTCATAAAACACATAAGAAAACCGTTTTGAAACTTGATTCAAGATTCTGGAGCCTGCATGTACAATCCTAGTGAGATATATTAGTGAGATTTGTACTCATACCAAATTCTAGATCTAATTGGAATCATCAACGTCCAAATCTAATACCAAAAGCACGTTCTCCCTTTATCAATCTATTTTCTCCTCTTCATGTTTATTCAATCCTAGCCAAAGTTGAATGGCGATTGGAAAGTTGAATCTTTTCCTGGCGGTAGTCATTGTGACGTTGTGTTGGTAATTTAGTAAAATATACGTAAAATATTATAATGAACTGAACTGTTTTAATCTATATAAAAAAAGGACGACTACATAGTCGAATATCATCAACTTATATTTCATTCGTTCTGATTTGAACTAAACTGAAGTAAACTGATTATTTTTAATAAGAACATAATCAATTTTAACTGACGTAAAAATAATGTATTGAGAAATAAAAGTAGTACGATTAAATTAAGCCAAATATAATAAACTTGTATTTCATCTGATCTAATATGAACAAAATTGAACCCTAATAATAAATGAATCAAAAAATATATATATACATAATTTTTCAAGATATAAGTAGGAATACATTAAATTGAATCGAACTAAAAAACTTAACTAAAAAAATTTATATATTTAATTGAATTGAACTGAACTAATCTACTAAAAACCTTAAGCAAATTGGGCCTAAGTCTCTAATCTAACCATGTGGATCGGGAAGGTACTTTCTCTCTCTAAGAGCATCTCCAATGGTGAGAGGGTCATGAGTAAAAATAGGTTCCAATTGTCAAAATTGTATTGGGCGTCAATGTGATGTAAGATTGAAAACTTTTATTTTGAAGTTTGGTTCTCCAATGCAACCATCAATTGTCACAAAAATATTATTGAATTAAATATTGCATTTATTTTTCAAATTCAAATATGGAATGATTAAATGATTTAATTAATAATAAAAAAGTCTAAATATGTTAAGTTGGCAAAGTGATGCCTTCAAATTTAGCATCAATATATAGACCCCTTAATTGATGCCTTCAATCCATGTCATGTGACACATAATATTGACCCCTTAATTGATGCTTGGATTGGAGAAGATTTTTAAATTTTTAGAGTATCAATCTTAAGTGGCCATCAATTTTTTTTGATTGAGAGGCTTGCATTGGAGATGCTCTAAACATCTAGAGAGAGGCTGGGAGTCGGGTGAAAATTGCCCACCGAAATCTGTCCTTTTCGGTAAATCACCGAGTAAAAGTAACTCTAGAAGCTAGATTTTGATTGATTGCATGTATTAGTAATCAAATTGGGTATTTGAGCATTTTTCCGAAGGTTTTTGTTGAGACCGCTCTATCTTAAGTTCATGGTAGAACAAATGATATCTTATGCGTTTATTATATTTATTTGTAAGCTTTTAAGAGCATGCATAATGGTTTGAACTTAAGGACCACTTCTTAAGTGACATATATCATCATTTTTGATAACTAGCGCGGTCTCTCCACGCGTTGCGTGGAGGACTTGGCACACATACTTCTAGAATATATCAAAATTGTCATTACATAAACATGATTATCTATTCAGTTTTTCACATGTTTACACAAAGTTGGAAACATTTTTCAAAAGTTGTATAGGTAACTTTTGCAGATTTGTGTGCATTTCCAAGGGAGATATAGAAAAAACTGTTTCGGCAGTATGCTGAAACCAAGTAATATTTTGAGAAAAGTAGAAGCTAAAACCAAAGAAAGTAGAAGCCGAACACAAGATCATTGAAATTCACTTTTATAATATTTTAAAAGCTCCTGGAATGCAAAATGCAAATTTGATCAGTGAAGAAATAAGAGCAGCAAACCAAATTCTTCCCCAAACCCCCCTAACATTTTGTATTGATACTTCATCTAAAAATTTCAACGTACTCATGTATATGATAATCATTAAGTAAAGGCCAGAGTGGGCATCAACAAACTAAATGATTAACATGTAGCCTAAATCAAGGTAGGAACAGAAAATACTGAGAAGAAAATAGAAGGAAAGTTATACTTTTAGGTAGAGAGGATATTCTAGATGTGTCAATTTATAGATGCATTGTCTAATGGTAATCAATGTGTGTTTTGGTTTATGTTACTGAAAAGACACAACTTTACATGTATAAATGATGTGACTTTTCAATAAGTTAAGAATTTCATGCCCTATGGGTAAGTGTTTATCCTACACTGGCTTATGATAATCGGTGGAAGTGCTTGCAGTCCCCTATTAGTTAATACTTGAGTACAAACCTTTTGTCACCCATATCAGAATATCTTTTCAGTACTACAAGATTTATTTTTTATTTTTTAATAACTACAAGCATTTTTTAAAATTACAATTAAAAGTAAAATAATAAGAGATTAATAAAATAAACTAATCATATAAACATGATATAAAAAACTATTCTACTACGGCCGTATTACCTTACAGGAAAATTTCCCACCTTTAAAAAGACTATAATAATTCTTTTTATCATGATTAAAATAAATAAAGTATAATACAAATGATCTCCAACCAAAATGGTGAATTATATTAAGGTTTGTTAGTTGTAGCTGAACATAAATACAATCGCAAAATGTCAGATATAGGGGGCCCAATCGGATATAGCCTAGTGTGAAGAGCATAATCAGAAAATTGACATGTTAGAACGTCCACACAAAATTTTACTTTTTATATAGTTTCGGTTATCAACTCGTTCATATAATAATTTAATCATGAGAAACTAATAATTAAGCGATTAAATTGGATGAACCGGGGTGGACGAAGCAACAGACTTACTTTTTAATTTTTTTAAAAACAACAAATTCTCCTTTCATTCATTTCATGGATTTGAAAAATATCCAGAATTTGAAAAAATATCCAGAATTGTTTGACAAATAATAAGGAAAAAATAAATAAATTAGAGAGCTAGTATATGACTACATGTAATAAGAAAATTGACCTTTAAAAAATTAAAATTATGACCAAAACCTGCAAGAGTAAGTGGGAATATTGACTTCTCTTTTAGCTAGGTGTACCTTCCAAGTTCCAATTACCTTCTTATAATTAATGAAAAAGGTTGAGTTATCTTGGTTTTGATTTATGAATTGGTATATTTATATGCAGAAGGATGTTTTTTTTTTTTTTGAAAAGACACATATTTTTGTTTCTTATATTTATTGAAAAGGTATGAGGTGTAGAATTACCAAATTACCCTTGCTGGAAGATAAGGAGAAACTTTTATCAAAGTATTCTCATTATAGTTTTGGTCTAGGACAAATTCTCCTTTCATTCATTTCATGGATTTGAAAAATATCCAGAATTTGAAAAAATATCCAGAATTGTTTGACAAATAATAAGGGAAAAAAATATAAATTAGAGAGCTAGTATATGACTACATGTAATCAGAAAATTGATCCTCAAAAAATTAAAATTATGACCAAAACCTGCAAGAGTAAGTGTGAATATTGACTTCTCTTTTAACTAGGTGTACCTTCCAAGTTCCAATTACCTTCGTATAATTAATGAAAAAGGTTGAGTTATCTTGGTTTTGATTTATGAATTGGTATATTTATATGCAGAAGGATGTTTTTTTTTTTTGAAAAGACACATCTTTTTGTTTCTTATATTTATTGAAAAGGTATGGGGTGTAGAATTACCAAATTACCCTTGCTGGAAGATAAGGAGAAACTTTTATCAAAGTATTCTCATTATAGTTTTGGTCTAGGAAAAAACTACGTAAAATCATTTAGCAACAATGGTATGAAAAATAAGAAACACTTCTTACTTGCTATTTCATCATTTTAAATTTTTTAATTTCAAATTATTAAGACAATGACTTTCGTTCATTGGTTAGCTAAACACGCAAAAAGAGGCAACCACTCCCTAAATAAGGAGCAAGTCCTTATTAAGGAGTGGTTCTTAAAACTCCACAATGATCATTTCAAAATAAGGAGTGCTCCTTATTAAGAAAAGTGCACTTAAGGAGCACCATTGTGGATGTGGATGCTCTAAGCTTTAGTTGCCTTTTTAACTTAATTAGTTCATTTACACATGAACACAACTTATGACAAACAACCATTAGAAACACACAAACAAATATATAAACACATGAACTATCATTAGTCATACCATAAACTTATTGTAGTACAGTAAAATATACAATTTTAAAAAAGTATAATGTTGAATCTCTTATGTAGGGACGATATTGGGCCAAAGACTAGTTCCCAATCTCCATTACACATAATTTTGTTTATAACTATCTCCGCTCAATTACTCATGACGGCACAAGATTTTAATGCATTCGTACTTCACAGTGTCTCGAATAAATACATCACGCCCTATGATCCATCTCTGTCCCGACCAAATTTTCCATGTTCATTTCACAATTATTTTATTATAATATATTTTAGTGGTTGAAACTAACATACTACAAATTAATAAAACATGTCGTTAAAATTTATGCTCCCTCCGCCTCACACTAAACTACACAAAATCTTTTTGACACTTACCAACGCATATGTTTGACCTTAAATATCTTTCATTATATGTATTATTGTCACATAAACAATTGATATTCGAATACTACATGTTACCATGAATCTAGTGATACCACATGATGATATTAATATTAATACATCAATTCAAATATGTTGTCAAAGTTTAAATTTAAAATGTCAAATAGTAAAGTATGCGATTTAGTTTTCATTTAAAATCAACATAACTAATATGAAAATCAAATTTTAGCAACACAAAGTATTATTTAAAAAACATAATAAGTTCATAAACAACTTAAACACCCTCTCTCCTCCTTCCCCTCTCTTATTCTTCCCCTCTCTAAACCCTAGCCGCGGGCCAAAAAGAAACCTTAGTTTTTTGGCGATTAAACAATCGTTTATTTGTTTTTTGATTTTTTTTGCTTTAAATAAGTGTGAATTCACACATTAATAGTGTTCTTCGATATGATCAGTTAGATCTTGTGTTTATGATGCCCGGTCTGGTTGTTCGTGTTGAAGTTTTGTTCGCGATCTAGTTTACAGATTGTGTTTCGTGTTTTTTTGTTTCTTGTTCTTGATCTGCTGTTGCAGATCGTGTTTCCGTTCGTGATTTGTGTCTTTCAAAGGGTGAAAGCTTGGAGAATATAAATCATGTTTTTTATCAGGTGGTGTTGCAGTTATAGCAGATCCCTGATTGGATTTGTGGTTGATGCATGATGCTCCTCTTTACCAACCAGTTATAGTTTTCGCGGCAGCAAGTTAATTTCTCCGAGGGGGATATTACAATTTTATTTTATCTCTTTGATGTAATAGTACAGACGGATAGTCTGGTTGACATGTAGTTTTGGTTACCCTTTTCATAGGTTGGTTTGATTGTATGTCAATTCCACTGTAAATCGATGTTGGGCTTTCCCAACAACATATGAATGATATTTGATTTTAAAAAAATAAAAAATAATAAGTTCAATCAGTCTTTTTTTAAAATTTATTAAGCACATTATATCAATATTGTACTATAAAATTATAATGGGGTACAATAAAGCGGATCTCTAAAAAATCTACTCTTGGTGCATAACTCGTGGTGGTAAGTCGAAAATTCATTCTCGTCACTCTATCTCGCAAACTTTTTTAAAAAATTGTTCTTCATTCCGGTGCAAATGGGACCAATTCCTACAAATCACCATTCCACACTAGTGCTATACCTAATCATCCATCCCTAAGCCATGTAAATCTAATTGTCAACAGCTATCACTTGAGTTGACGAACAGAGCTTTAGACGTCAACCAAAACACTTCCATAAACACAAAAATCACTTTCATGCATAAACAAAAATGGACACAAAAAATGGACTTCCAATTTTGAAGTGGCCTAAAAATAAATAAAACAAAGGAACAAGCGGCACTGATTGAGGATAATGGGTTGAATATAAAACTTTCCAGTAAGAAAAAGGCTGCACAACTTTTCCACTGTCCAGTCTGTCCCTGTCCGCTCCCTCATTATTTTCTCGACAAGGCATTTCCTTTTACACACTGGCATTCAGCTATACTTCTGCATTTTCAAAATGCAAGAACAGGACAAGAAATCCACACGCCTTCGTGAATCATAGACAACCACAAATGTTCACCGTTTCTATTTGATTTCATTGCTGCTGCTGCATTGTGCTGCTTAGAATTTAACTGTTTTGCATTTTGGTGCCGTAACCAAAGTGAATCTCAATGGGAATTGCCAGCGATTCAGTTTCAATTGATATTGAAGTCGGCGATGTCCCATCTCTTGGAGGGAAGGTATTAATTCATGCCCTCAATCTTGTTTTCATGTACTTGTAGGCTTGCAGCTTAAGCTGTAATGTTACGATTTGGGTTTTCAGGAGGTTCGTGTAAGGACTAGCAAAGGTTCAATCTCAGTTTTTGTTTGTGGGGATCAGCAAAAGCCTGCTTTGATAACATACCCTGATGTTGCTCTTAACTGTATGTCTTATTCATTTACTGGTTTTCACCTTATAAGAGCTAAAGCATTGAGTTGTGTGTAGCTGTGTTGAAAATTAAGTGGTTTTAATTGCTAATGCCAGTTAACTATTGATTGACAGTCATGTCTTGTTTTCGTGGACTCTTCTTGTGCCAAGATGC
Organism: Cruciata laevipes; assembly: GCA_963678965.1. Taxonomy (NCBI): domain Eukaryota; kingdom Viridiplantae; phylum Streptophyta; class Magnoliopsida; order Gentianales; family Rubiaceae; genus Cruciata; species Cruciata laevipes. The sequence continues at coordinate 18,655,887 of OY787634.1, read as the reverse complement.
TGCTTCTTTGTTGCTTCAGAACTTTTGCATCTACAATGTTGATGCACCAGGTCATGAGGTCAGCAACTTGCTAAATGAACTCTCACTTCAGTTTCTAAAGTTGGTCTCAAGGCTAAATGTTAGTGATGCATCTTTATATTTTTAAGAACTGGTGTAGTTTGGAGCAGCTGTGATATCTGGAGATGCACCTTTGCTTAGTGTTGATGATCTAGCAGATCAAGTGGCGGAGGTGATTGATTTCTTCAGGTATGGCATGCATTTCCTTTCCAAGGTTGACTGATTAACATTAGTGTGGTAGTGTGGAACTTCATATGTTTTTGGTTTCAAATAGTATGGCTTTGTGATAGGGATATTATAATTTTAACCACTTCCCAACTTCATGCACTGTTTTCAATCAAATTTTTTTGAACTAAAGGTAGGCCTGCATGCATTAGAACCATTTGTTGCAAAAGATTCCCTGCCCTCTAAGAAGATTCAAGTTGCACTTTAGCGAAGAGCCTCAGCAAAACACATTTTCAATCAATAGTTGTTGTTGCCATTAGTTTCTAAGTTTTTCTGAAGAGTAATGTTTCATTCAGATTGGATAAAGTCTTCTGCTTGGGTGTAACTGCTGGTGCCTACATCTTAACGCTCTTTGCTGTAAGTGTGCAACTACCATTTTACCTCTTCCTTTCTCCGGTAGAGCTCGCCTTCATGGTCACTCATCCATATGTAACTGTCTCAGATGAAATATGAAGAACGGGTAGCTGCTCTGATTCTCGTCTCTCCGTTATGTCGAGAACCCTCATGGAGGGAATGGATATATAATAAGGTACTTCTGATCTTGAACATCACTTCACATTACACTGAGAAAGTAAGGGATTTTCTCACAACACATTTCAGGAACCATTTTAAGGAAAAAGTAAAATGTTGCTTACTTCAAGGAACCAATTTTCAGGAATTCCCTAAACCATTTCATGATGTATTCTAGTAATCCAGATTCCCAAAACCGTCGAAATATGCCTGGATATAAATAGCATGAGAAAGTAACCAAAAAAATAGAATAACATTGCTGATCAGTATATCTCTATTAATGAATTTTAGTCTGTCAAATTGGGGTCTCACCAGAAATGCGTTCAATACAAGCAACCAGCATCCCAGCTAATACCTGGAAGACAACTGATATGTTGAATTATTTTTATAGCTAAGTTAATGGTTACATTTTGTATGAGTCTTATACCTTGTACAAATTACTGTACTTTGCAGATTTTGTTAAATCTATTATATTTTTATGGCATGCGTGGCCTTCTAAAGGATTGTCTTCTCCTGCGCTACTACAGTAAGGTACTCGTGTCTCTTCGACGGTGGAATCTCACATATAAATCTCAATCAGTATCTGAGCTTCAGTTGTTTTCAGGAACTAAGGCGAGGCATGCATGGTGCTGAGTCAGATATAATACAAAACTCTAGAAGGGTGAGTCTCCAGCTACAGTTGTCATTGTATTTCCTTTTCTTTGGTTAACTTATTTTTAGATATCTTGACACTCAGGAAGTAGTTTATTTGCCCCTATTGGTAAGTACTGCCAATTTAGGATCTATTTTCTGTAGGGGCTCAGAATCTTAAAGTTTAAGGTATACTATATGCTGTGGATGCACTCAGAATGCATGCTGTCTGAGTAGGTTCTGGGGCGTGTGGGTGGAGGGGTAGAGTAGTAGACTCCATTTATCTGGCTGAACATTGAAGTATCTGGGTTCTGGACTCAAATGGTTGGTTAATGAAGAATCATCACTTTTTTAAAAAAAATCCTCACCTTACATTGATTAGTTATGATCGTAAGATTGTTCATGCTTCTGTTCAAATGCTCCAACGATTTTATTATTATTATTATTTTATTATTTTTGGCTGAACATCTCACACATTTCCTGAGATATCATATATGATCCATTTGTGAACAATTATTTTAGTCCATTGGACTATTTGTCAAAATTATCATTGATCTACATCATCTAAAACATCATTTATCTTGTCTTCTCTCTCTCTCTCTGCAGTTACTGGATGAAAGGCAGAGTGTGAATGTCATGCGCTTCCTTCAAGCAATTAATGAGTAAACCCTCATAATCTCTTCATTTCAGGCATTATGCCTTTTTATATAAGAAAATGAATAGTAGTTTCTTCTTCATGTCACCATTTTTATTGGAGAACCATTTAAGGGTTTTATGTCACCATAGAACATGAAATGTCTTATTACAGTCTGCCCTGAAGAATTTTCCCACCTCATCACCCTTTCTTTCATAGGTATGGTTTCAAGGTCACTAAATGGAGAATCCTAAATCTATCCTTACTGCTCTTCTGCAGAGAAATTTATCATTCTTAAACAAGCTCAAAGATTGATTTAATATACGGGCTGTGAGAATTCTAGGCAACTGCACATATTTGCTTCCCTTATCCCTATATAACGGTTCTCAATCCCACTATAAAGGAGTTCATGTGCAACATCCTGTTATTTAGCCTCTAACTTGCACATAAGTTACCTACGGTTTACTTGGATTTCATTATGTTTTGCTGAACATTCATTCGCAAGTCTCATCATGATGTTAAAATTCCTTGTTTCAATTTTGACTGACAGAAGGCATGACCTTACCGAGGGCTTGCAAAAGTTGCAGTGCAAAACTCTTATATTTGTTGGTGAGAGGAGTCAATTTCATGCTGATTCTACACACATGAATGCCACTATGAGCAAGAAGGTTTGCGCTCTTGTCGAGGTAAAACTGTCATTATCGATTAGCTCGTTCCTTAGCTGTGTTATGCGTATAACTTATCACATTATTCGCAAAAGACACGCGAAAAAAAGAACTTATAAGGCTTAGCATTGGAAGGGTTGCTATGATTAAAGCTGTGTGGCAGTTAATGGCAATGGCAGTGACAAACTTGTGCAAATGCCACTTTTGCAGGTTGAATCATGCGGCTCTTTAGTCACAGAGGAACTCCCCTACGCAATGATAGTTCCTATCGAGTTCTTTCTGATGGGACTTGGGTTCCAAAGCAACACCGCATTTACATCTGCAGAAAGCAATGGGCCATCTGTGCTGACCAAAAACCCTTCAAGACATTGGTGTATAGCTCCCGAGCTTCTGTCGTCCGAGAGTCTTGGAGTGAAGCTTAAGCCAATCAAAACCCGGCCGGACTTTTGAGTTCATGAATCTGGTGTACCATATAATCCTGGTAGGTGAACATGAAATGCCCAGTGGCAAATCTTTTGGCAGAGAATTTGTTAGTAGATAGGGAATTCATTTGTTGTTTCAGTATTAGGTTGCTGGAATATTCCAATGTGAGTTGTGCAATATGCAGAAAAGAGAAGGAAATATGTAATAGATGCCAATACATGTATAACTCCTTGTTCTTTCATGATTAGTTTTAACATAATTTTTAATATACGGAGTAGTATATATTTATACAATTTCGAAATGAAAAAAAGACTTGAAGATCCACGCCACATATATATATATATAATATATATAACCTGTTTCATCACTGTCCCTTATTATTTGGTTTTATTAACCAGAGTTCTTGTCTTGCGTAGTTATCTCCTATAATCAATAATTGGTAAACACATAATAACACGTTCTAGAGTAGCATTTGGTAAATAACAAACTCAAGAAGTATTCTTAATGAATAAAGGTCTAAATAGGAAATTGGGGGCGTGGATAGAATAACCCTTCTTAATATACATAGTATTAAAACACCAAGTCACCGACCTAGATGCTCAAATCATGTCTCCCACTTTTAGATTGTACACCTAAGCCTCATGAACATATCCCAAAATCAGAGCAGTACAATGAGTGAATCTCGAAAATGAATCGGAAATCGAAATATGATTTGTTTGTCAGCCTCTTTATATACATTTGTTCTTTCTTCTATTTTTGTTTTTTTTTTAGATAAACCACCAATGGTGGGAGATTATATTATCTTCTTCATGCCGTAAATAACAGAAAAGAAAAATACAATTCTCCTACCAGCTATAACTCTAAAGTAAGGAAAGATAGGGAACAGTTGTCCGAAGGTTGTGTTGCCCGAGGGCAATTTCCTAGGCTTTCGCCTGGAACCAAGGTGTCGGCCAAAGGCAATTTTCTAGGCTTTCGCCTGGAATCAATGTGTAGCCCGAAGGCTGTGATGCTCGAAGGCTTACATCAAAAAGGGAATACATCAAAAAAATCTACGGTCTAAACTACCTAACAAGCGTAGCACCTTAACCTCGCATTCTAAACTATCTAATCGAAGTCTACCAGTCTAAATATAGAGTAACCAAGACCGGAAGCCCATAGGGCTTACCCTCCAGCCAATAAAGGGTTAGGAGGGATGTAGCAAGCAGATGGGCAAGGATACTCTCCAAGTCTGCCATGATAGTTCCACAAAAAAAAACCAGTTTCGAATCATATTCCCTACTACATAATACAAACAATTAGATTTCGCCAAGATATTGTCTTTTACTTTCCGGTAGTCTCATGGTAAAAGAAACACCCGGTCTGTTCAGATTCTATCAACTCAAACCCTCGATTTCTCGTCACTCGGGATTGTAGAGATTTCAAGAAATCAAAATGAGAGCTTGAGTTCGTACGAAAACTATCTAACACGTATGGAATTGGTAAACAACTCCAACGGTCTAAAGATCTAAAACAGAATCGCCAAAAAGTAAGTTAACAAACTACTTATGACTCGAATTTCTCCTACTTGCTCATAACAAGATCTTAAGCCAAGAACAGTTTAACCAAATACGTCGGAAAAACCATTGTTGGCAGACAACATTCATCTAATTGCAACAAAACAAAGTGACCCAAATAGAGCACACACTCATAAACTTAAAAACAATCCTAGAAACAACAGTAAAAAGACTAAAAACAGTTTTAAAAAGAAAAAGAAAGTGAACCCCCTTTCTGGTGGGAGACGGCAGAGCTCGGCTGGCGGTTTCCAGCACGACGGCACGTGTACCGCACACGCGGGCGCCGTACCACAAGCGCGGTGCATGAAAACGCGCCTGGACAAGCCGCGCGTCGCCAATGCGTTGAGGCGTTGTCCAGTGGCGCGTGGCGTCGGCGACTTACACCCCCCGTCCCGACTGCTTTGCTTCTCCTAATGTGTCCGGTGTGGCTGGGAAGCTTTGGGCTGCAGATATGGATGGAGAACGAGCTCATATTCTGCAGATCTGGTGGATCGGCGTCGAACTTTTGTCGAAGGGCATCGGGTCACTGCGGTCGACCTCAAGTGTTGCAGATCGGCGTCGTTCGGCTCCGAAAATTACAGATCAAGCTCTGGGCCGCCGAGCTACCTCATCAGCGGGATTGGCATGTCCTGACGTCGTTGGGCGGGCACTGGGATTTCGCCGTAAAGGTGTCGGAGTCGAAAATGAGGGGGTTCACATGCGTGAGGGGAAGAGGGGGTGCTAGAAAATAAACTAGGTTTGGGGGGAGGTCACCACCGGCCGGCAAGGACGCCGGTCAGAGCCTCCCCGCGTGTCACGGGGCACCTAGTTGAGTGGTTGCCCCGAGCACTCAGTTGTACCTAAAGACCACAACTACTGTCTTGCAAACTACGTCTGTCGCACTCGGCCCGGAATCACCCGGGCGTTTAGAGGGACGTAGACCTAAGCGGAGCGGACGCTAGAGGTTTTCACGAGAGTATTGCCACTCTTCTGGAATTACAATCTAAAGGCCAAGAAAGGCAACACAACGGTTGGCGAACAAAGTTCGTTTTCAATTAGTATGCGAAAAACGGGTAGGGGAGTGTTTCAGTCACTTCTCCCTATATATGTTGTGCAGGAAAAAACCCAAGTGACAGGTGCGGGAGGTATTATGCAAAATACTACCTACCACCATGAAGGGCCAAGATACATACATATTATTGAAGTATACGTAAATACTAGCTATTACACAAAAGATAACTCAAGGAAATATCTTCCTATCAAGAAAAGACACGGAGCTCAAAATGTCGGGACACGACCGACTGGTGTCTGGGACACGGCCGACTGGTGTCTGGGACACGGCCGACTGGTGTCTGGGACACGGGCGTAAAGACACGCACACGGGGCACGAGCGCTGGATACGATAGGTACGGGCGCTGGACACGGGCGTCAGGAGCAATACGCACGGCACACGGGCGCCGAACGTGCTACTGGCACGGACTTAGCGTCCTTGCTGGGCACGAGCGCTGGGCTAGGGACGCCGATCGGACAAAAGTGGACCGAAGACCGGTCATGAGGAACAACGGACACGGGACTCGAGCACCGGGCCCATTGAGTTACGGAGTGGCTTGCGGTTAACCGTAGATAGAGGATGATTAACCGTGGTTGGGTGGAAAAGTTTTGGGAGGTCCTAGAGGTTTTGGGAGTTTCTTTTAAAGAAACTATTAGAGCACCTGCAGCGGGCAAGATTTGGATGGGATTTATTGCGTTCAAATCCCTTGCATGTGCCACAATGGGGGGCTTTCACATTGTCTTTCATTAAATCTCGGAAAAGGAATAGATAAATGACTTGAATTTTCAAGCCGGTTAACTTATGCTGAAAGCGAATGAAGGTCATGTTCTCTAGAGATTATTTGAATATTTTTTAGTTCAGATGAGTTCAGATAAACTTTTTTTAGTTCAGATAAAGTTTTTTTAGTTCAGATAAAGTTTTTTAAGTTCAGATGAGTTCAGATAAAGTTTTTTAAGTTCAGATTAGTTCAGATAAAGTTTTTTAAGTTCAGATAAAGTTTTTTAAGTTCAGATGAGTTAAGTTCAGTAAACTTATTTAGTTTTCAGATAAGTTAAGTTCAGTAAACTTATTTGTATTTTAGTTCATTTTAGTTTAAATCAGTTCAATATTTTTATATTTTTTCATGTCAATTCAGTTCAGTTCTGTTCAATATTGTATATTATAATAATTTAAATAATGCTAAAAATATTTTGTGATTTTACTATCATGCGTCGACCCTCTTCTTTGAGCTTAATTGTTCACATCAGTTCAATTCAATTCCATTCAGTTTAGTTCAGTTTCAATATATTTATATTTTTCACGTCAATTCAATTCAGTTCTGTTCTGTTCAATATTATATATCATAATAATTTAAATAATGCTAAAAATATTTTGTGATTTTACTATCATGCGTCGTAGTCATAGACCCTCTTCTTTTGAACTTAATTGTTCATAGAAGTTCAGGTCAATTCCATTCAGTTTAGTTCAGTTTCAATAAGATTTGATGAAATTTAGATTAATTTAGTCATACCAATTCTTTTTTTTTCAAAACATTAATTTCACTTCAGTTCAGTTCAGATCAGTTTAGTTCAACAACAATATAAATTGATGCAATGAATTAAGGTTAATTTATTCATACCATTTTTTTTCAACGCATTAATTTTTACTTCGATTCAGTTTAATTTAGTTTAGTTCAGTTTAGTTCTGTAAAATATAATTTGAGGAAATTAAGGTTAATTTAGTTATACCAATTCAATTCAGTTTATCTACATCAGTGCAACTCAGTTCTGTATACTTTAATATTAAATATATTATGTTATATTTAGATTAATAAATTTCAAATATATTGGAAATGATCATATATTTTAGTTAGTTTCAATTTAGTTCAGTTCAATTTATCTATATATTTCAATTCAGCTCAATTTTTAAGTTCAAATGAGTTCAGCTAAATTTTTTAAGTACAAATGAGTTCAGTTCAGATAAAGTTTTTTAAGTTCAGATGAGTTCAGATAAAGTTTTTTAAGTTCAGATGAGTTCAGATAAAGTTTTTTAAGTTCAGATTAGTTCAGATAAAGTTTTTTAAGTTCAGATAAAGTTTTTTTAGTTCAGATAAAGTTTTTTAAGTTCAGATGAGTTCAGATAAGTTCAGATAAGTTCAAATAATCTCTAGAGAACAGGACCGAAAACAAGACATCTAGAACGTGGTCATACACGTGTCTTTTATACCTATTTTGTTTTTCCTGAAAATACTACTCATACTTCCGTAAGCCTTTTTACGTATTTGCCTTTATTTTTTATTTCATTACCTAACTTATCTTTCATTACTTATTTCATTAATTCCAATAAATAATTATTAATATGTTTAATGCTTGTTTAATATAATGTTTTTTTTTTGAAAAATGTTTAATATAATGTATAGTTACATAGTTTAGGTTTGTAAATTACATTATTCATTGCTTATAAATTTGCAAATTTAATTATATTAAAATTTTCTTTATTTGCTATCATAAATACGAAAACATATGGTTTATCTTAAAAAAAAGCCAATCTCATGTTAATCAAAAAAACAATTTGTAGTTAATAGTTTAATAATTAGAATATCTTGATTAATCAAAATTGATTTGTACATATAGATTAGTCTCTTTTCTTTTTTTTTAAATTCAAATCACCTATGAAAGGTGAAGGGATTTTCATCAGGTTCCCCAAGCCTTCAATTGACCGAAAGAAAATGACTTCAACAAACTCGATCCATCATACCTTCTACAAACTCGATCTTCATTAATCAAGAATAACTTTGTACGTTATAGATAAGCTTAACTTTATTGTACCTTGTATTTGTTTTTTGGATAAGTCTTGGAATAGACCGTCTATATTCTGATCAAAATATAGACGGGACTGATATGTTAACTATACAGACACGGAGGGACCAATTTGCAATTTCTGAAAAATTAGGATTTTCACGTGCTACAGTAACCCGCGCGTGAACAGTACCAGTGAATAGTGCCAGACCTTCATGTTTGAACATCCAGGTTCCATGTTATAAAACTTTCATGTTTCGTGTTAAAATCTTAATGTTTCGTGTTAAAACCTTCATGTTACATGTTAAAAACTTCATGTTTTAACCTCCAGGTTCCATGTTATAAAACCTTCATGTTTCGTGTTAAAATCTTAATGTTTCGTGTTAAAACCTTCATGTTACATGTTAAAAACTTATATTTGAACCTCCAGGTTCCATGTTATAAAACCTTCACGTTTCGTGTTAAAATCTTAATGTTTCGTGTTAAAACCTTCATGTTACATGTTAAAAACTTATGTTTGAAGTTGAACCTCCAGGTTCCATGTTATAAAACCTTCATGTTTCGTGTTAAAATCTTAATGTTTCGTATTAAAACCTTCATGTTACATGTTAAAAACTTATGTTTTAACCTCCAGGTTCCATGTTATAAAACCTTCATGTTTCGTGTTAAAATCTTAATGTTTCGTGTTAAAACCTTCATATTACATGTTAAAAACTGCATGTTTTAACCTCTATGTTCCATGTTATAAAACCTTCATGTTTCGTGTTAAAATCTTAATGTTTCGTGTTAAAACCTTCATGTTACATGTTAAAAACTTCATGTTACATGTTAAAAACTTCATGTTTTAACCACCAGGTTCCATGTTATAAAACCTTCATGTTTCGTGTTAAAATCTTAATGTTTCGTGTTAAAACCTTCATGTTACATGTTAAAAACTTCATGTTTTAACCTCCAGGTTCCATGTTATAAAACCTTCATGTTTCGTGTCAAAATCTTAATGTTTCGTGTTAAAACCTTCATGTTACATGTTAAAACCTTCATGTTTTAGCCGTCAGGTTCCATGTTATAAAATTGCATAAAGGTCCCTCCGTGTTTTTGTCTAAAATTTTCTAAAATTGTATAAAGGTCCCTCAATGTTTTTGTCTAAAATTTTCTAAAATTGCATAAAGGTCCCTCCGTGTTTTTGTCTTATACACTATTTACAACTTAATCATTGGTCTATATTCTATCAGAATATAGACGGTCTACTCAGAGACCGACTCTTGTTTTTTTAAAAAAAAACTTTATTGTACCTTGCATAATCAGTTTTGGTTAATTAAAATTAATTTATATTTATAAATTAGTCTAAATTCATTATAAAATATTGATTAAACATGACCATATTGATTAATGAACCATTACTCATAAATAATAATTTTGATATAATTTTGTCATAGTAATTAAAAATTTTTAAACATGAAAAATTCTTCTACATCTTATTTCAAGTAACCTTTATCATCCATTAAAATTATAAATCAATTATATAGGTTAAAGGATGTTAATGGAAATAATGATGTGTAAGGAATATGATGATGTGGCAGACTGTATGATTGTGAGTTAAAATCTGAAAAGTGAGACTTTATAAAAAAAAAAGTTTAAAGCCAAAAAGGTGGCTGAATGGCTGTAGGTGCTCTTATAACACTTGAGTTAAGTATTAATTTTTTTTTTATCATTATTTTTTGCTTGCATGATTTGTAGGTTATAAATACATAATCATACTAGCTAGCATTGTCAGGTCCCGCAAGACGCGACCATTGCCCAGTTACTAATTTATATATAATACATGTATTATGAAAGTCGAATTACTATGTTTAAAATAAGCACATAAATATATGTAATCATACATTATTTACTAATCATGTAAACAAAGGAAAATGCACTTGGTAGATGATAAAATATTAATTTTACATTAACCATAAAAAAGTTACTTTCAAATATAAATTTAATAAAAGTATCATTTGAAAAGTTTAGTAACTATCAACCATGTGATTTGATTTAGATTTATACCCTGTTTTCTAGAGTTTATTTCTTGCTCTAATGAACTGAACTGAAGTGAAAAATTAATGCATTGAAAAATGGAATCAGCATGACTGAATTAACCTGAATTTTATCAAATTACTTTCACTGAACTGAACTGATTTATAGATAGGATTTGGCAAACAGGGCCTTAGATTTGTTTGTGTGTACCATTATATCATTAAGATGTGAAAAATATAAACTAACTTTATACTTCTTTATAGCATCATGTTTTAAATTTATATGTGTGTACTAACACCATATAATAAATTACATACAAAATTAAAGATTTATAATGTTATTTACTACAAAGGGTGTATCTGTAATTCGATAGGGGTCATTTTGACACTAAAATTTGATAGGGGCCAAACCAGTATTTTGGAAAACGTTAAAGGCCTCTGTAAAATTCTTTATCCCTATACCTCACAAATTTCCTTATATTATCAGTTTATAAAAACCATGCGTACTCTTTTGCATGAGTATGTAGGAAATATCATTACTTTAAAATTCAAGCATTTTAAACTTACAAATAAATTTTAAATAAATGTAGATATCTTAATTATATTAATAGAGAATAATATTTTAATTTTAAATAACATAAAAAATAGACAAATATATTAGTAATTAAAATACTTTTTGATATTAAAAAAATAATACACACTACATAAAACACAACTAATGAATTGTACTAATGTCTATTTCAGTCATTTAACACAATGAAACAGCTATCAGCTAATTGATATTTACCAAACGCTTATATACAAAACCATTGATCAAAACAGGTAATTGAATCCGCTAACAGCTAACAACTGATAAAATCCGCTAACAGCTAACAACTAATTTTTTTTTTAAAGCAGAATCCACCCATGGTGGAGGGAAATTTTATTAGGCTCCCCAGACCTCACAAATATAAACGTTTTACAAATGCGAGCTATAAGCTCTTTGAGGCATAGTTAGCCTCCAAAAGAATAAAGGAATAAGCTACTCTAATCCTATTCTATCAAGATTTAGCACGAGATTTTACAAAATAGACCATGACCCCAGGGAGCAATTTAGCAATCGACAAGTCGAAAGACAACTCTGCCACCCAAGTAGGACTAAATCATAGTTTGATCTCGCTGCCAAAGGCTATGTACAAAGTTGCCAAAAAGGAATTACTTCCTAATAATTCAAAAGAGAGGGTGTGTTAAAACACATCAGAGACTTTGTGATTTCTGAACCAAAACAAGAGTGCATGATCAACTCTGACAATTTCCAGTTCTGTGGTCCTTCTACCATGATCCTTAACTGATTGCACGTAAATCCAAGTTCTTCCAACTCTTCCATTTCTTCATTATTGGCCTCGCGCCATTACTGCAATTAGATGAAAATAGCAGTAAAAAAGTCCAGGAATTATCCTAATGGTATTCTAAGACTGGGCATTCCCAGATTTTCTAACTGAATGATACCCTTTAGTTTCCTAGGGGCATTTTCAAGACTCAAATCTTCAGTTAGATTCAACTGTCTACCTAGGTTGGCAAGGAAATCTGCAGCAGCGTTTCCTTCCCTGAAAACATGATGAGTGTTGTTTATGACACTCATTTTATATAAATCAGAGCACATTGAGAAGAAATTCCAGTCTATGGAGCTGGGTCCTGAACACCATGTACTGCTACAGAAAAGGAGGCCATAATTCAACAGCTAACAACTAACAACTGATAACCAAGCGAGGCCATAATTTGTTGAATCACACTAAACTAAACTCACTTGAAATGTATGCAATTAAATTCAACTAAATTGATTTGAATTAAACAAAATTAAATTTATCACAATCAACTAAAATTGAATTGAATTAAACTAAGTTAAAATTGTAGTTAGTTTATTCGTGCTAGAACTGCATGTAGCTTATTGAAGCTGCAATAAATTGAACTGAATAGGGCCTAGGTATAAAAGTAACACGAAAATGTGTTTTTTTTCCCTTTTCCTTTTTTTTGAGAGAATTTTTCCAGAACCCCCTATTCTTTGTGAAATGTTCATCCTAGCCCCCTATAAAAAATAAACGTTATTCTAGCCCCCTAACCTTTCATTTTTGCTTCAAATCACCCCTATTTGTTAGTTTGGATGTTAAATTAAACTTTCCATCCACATTTTAAGGGCCAAACATGTCATTTCTTATATAATAAGGGGAAATTATTATTAAGGGCATAATAAGAAGTAAAATTCATAATTAGGGCGTTAAACTTTTAATATTTCTATTAAGGGCATAATATAAATTTTATAATCAAAATAATATTTAAGTGACTACTCTACCCTTAAACAAAAACCACATTACAATAATTGAATAAATGAACTTATTATTGTAGCAAAAAAAGTTATGGAAAATAAAATCAGTTTAGTTTGAATTATTTCAGTTAAACTACATTCCAAATTTATAAAAAGAGAGCTCATTTTCATTAATTTCACTTGAATTTAATTTATTTAGTTCGTCAAAAGTTTAGTCAATGAAATTTTAATTACATGAACTTATATCCCTACATCTTCTTATAATTTCTTAGTTCAGTGTAATTCAATTATTTCATCCAAATTTGAGCCAATATTGTTTTTTTTATAATTTACCTAAATAACATTTTTCTACGTGTTTTTATAATTTTGTTCAGGTCAATTTAGTCGTTTAATTCAATTCAAATAAATCCAACACAAATTTAGTTTAGTTTAGTTCAACTAAAATGGCCTTGGTAAATGTTATAAAACTAAACATCATAGAAACAAAAATAATAAATAATGGTAGAAAGAACAATTAAAGGCTAAAGTAATCATTTAGCTATTTTTAAAACTACGAATATGATTTCACGTCCCTAATAGGCATATTGAAAGTTTTACACCTGAAGTGGGAATTTTACTTCTTATTACGCCCTTAACGGGAATTATCCCTTATTTTGTAAGAAAATGACTTGTTTGCCCCTTAAAATATGGATGGAAAGTTTGATTTAACTGTCAAACTAACAGAATGGGGGTGATTTGAAGTAAAAATGAAAGATTATAGGGCTAGAATAACATTTATTTTTTATATGAGCTAGGAGGTTCGGAATTTTTTTTTTTTTTGTTTTGTTTTGGAAACCATCTTAATTTTAGTTTAGGGGGTGTGCTTACCGGAGGATGTACAGAGAGTACTTTAGTAGCCATGGCAGAGCAGCCGAACCCCCGACGCCGGCCAGCGACAACCCTAAACGACCTCCCGGACAGCCTCCTCATCCACATACTCACTCTGCTGCCGATCTTGTCCGCCATTGAAACTAGCTTCATTTCCCGGCAATGGCGAAACCTATGGCACTTGATGCCCTCCCTGCTATTCATCCTGGACGACGAACCCCTCTTCTCGAACGTGGTGGAATACGATGTCCGCTTGGCCAATACCATCACCCAAGTCCTCTTCCACCGCCCCAAATCCAATCCTCTCACCTCTTTTCGCGTTGATTTTCTCTACAACCACCGCCACAGCTCTTTTGTCACGGCGTGGATTCGGTACGACCTCGACTGCAAGGTCGAGGACCTGTGCCTGTTTCTCGAACCTTCTGATCCAGAATCTGTCAGAAGGTCTGAAGAGGAATACTCGTTCCCATTTCATTTATACAATATTAGCAACAGGCATGTAAAGGTGTTTGAGGTTATGCTTCTGTGAGATTGTGATGCCAAGTGTTGATTCCCTTCGGTTCGATTCCCTGCGGGTCTTGTATCTCGCTCTTGTACTGGTAAATGATGACACCCTCACTGACTTGATTTCAAGGTGCGTGAATCTTGAAGAGCTTGATATGGGTGGTTTTAGTGGTCCGAGAAACTTCAAGATATGCTCTAAATCTCTCAAGGTTTTGAAATTGAGCGACTCTTTGACTTTTTGGTGGGATGAAGTTGATCAAGTGTCTTCAATAGAGATACGTGCTCCAAACTTGTCCAAGATTAACTTGCTTGATTTTTTCGGAGCAAATTATTCTGGTGACTTGTCCTCTGTGAAGCTGCTAAAACTGAAAACTTGGGGTAGGTACAAGTATTTTCATAAACGCTGGGGCAATGCCTTGAATTTGTTCAGCAATGTTGAGGTATGTACTTTCTGATACATGCTTTCAACTTGAAAGGCTCAAGCATTTAGAGGTTCAGACCGGGTATACCGTATACATATCATGACATGTTGGGTGTGTTTTTGTTGCTTGAGCATGCTCCTGCACTGCAAACTCTTGTATTTTATGATGCTGTACCTCCGAAAGATGACGAGGAAGGTTTTTCTGATGATGTACCTCCGAAAGACAACGAGGAAGGTTTTTCTGATGAATTCAACAACTTGTCCATTAAACCTCACATTCCTAGTCTCAGGGAAGTAAAGATAGTAGAGTTCAGAAACACAATGATTGAGTACTGGATTCTCCGCCTGTTTAGGAAACACGGGGTGGCTTTAAACAAGGTAGTTCTGGTTCCTGCGAATCGTGGTGAGCCTACTGCTGTGCTGGACCCGACATCTGATGATTTCTTAAAAGCTCTGGATGGAAAGGAGGACTGACTCAGAATTGATCCATCTTCCATTCATTCATGTTTTGGCTTCCAGGCAATGTAGCGCGTGTTTTTTTGAAGAAGATTTCTCCCTGTAAGTTTGAAGTACGTGCAAGTTCAGATTTGGTTAATGGAAATAGAGAATGCAGACTCTGAGGTTTTAAATTTTCTTGTTATCTTGCAAATGATTTACTCTCTCTGGTGTTTTCCTTTTCCTTCCTTATGTAGATACTGAGGAGATAGTGAAACTATCATCTCAGATAGTTTGCTCTCTCTGCTCTTCTTTCTTCCATCATCATCCTTTATCATCTTGATTTAGACTTTGACCAGAACTGAGGAACTGTAAACTTCTTTAACAACCATAGGATCAGCAGGAAACTCAAGAAAGTAAGAATTTTTTCCCCTTTCCTTGGGGATTTTGGTTTGAAGTGGAATGAACCATAGTGGGAAATTATAATTATCGCGATATATGGTTTAAAATTATTAAAATCAAATTCTGTAAAGGGGAAACAATTGTTTTTAGATCCATAGGCTTATGATTCGGTGAAGGGGAAAAAAAATCTCTCTTGATTGGATGTTTGAGACAAAATGCCAGATGAGTGGGATAAGATGGATGAGACAAGCAAAGCCATCTGAGTGGTTCCACGTATAGTATATATATGTCCCACTTTTAATTCGCCCTACTGAAAATGTCTCTGGTTCACATGTTAACATTCAGTACTATCCATCAAGCTCAACAGACAGACAAATAAATGTCGAGGTGTTACAAAACATTTGTTCAGACCAAAAGTAAAGGTAAAAAACAAGTAGCTGAGAATGGGGAGGACAATAGTGTTCTACTTTTGTCAAAGGCTTGAAGTGAAAAGATTTTTACCAGATTTGTGAGAGGCGCCAATAATTGCACGACCTGGCTTTACTATTTATGGAGTTGGCAGATGCGTGGGACTGTGTGGTACATGGGAAAATCGCCATTTTTTAACCGGCACAACAAAGACCGCCAGAATCGGTTAGAAATATGAACGGTTATGATGCTACAGGTCCCTTTCCAGCCTTGTATTATTTCCCCAACGTTATCTCATCTGCTGTTTCTGGTTCAAATTCCCCATGTGCATATTTTCTTGGATGTCCTCTTAGCCTTTCTCACTCACCTCTGATCAGTACCATCTCTACGAAATTCCCAACATTTTCAGAGCTACCATTTCACTGACTCTGCAACATTTTCATATTGCACTGCATGCAGTAAGTAGTGCAATATGGAAGCATCTGGTGGCAGTTCATCGGGTTTGGACAAAAGAACCGAGATTGATGTGTTTAAGCCATCTTCAAGTCATGGAGATGGCAAGAAAGAGGGGTTGGATGTGGAGGTGGTCAAAAGAGCAGGTGAGGATGGTGGTGGGGGTAGTAATAATAACATGGAGGTTTTGAATAGGTGGATGGCCTTTAAGGCAGATGCTCCTGAATCTGCGAGTGAGGGGTCTGCAGGATGGGGGCTCATGGTCAGTAGTGAGATCAGTTCCGGTGGAGATGGAGAAGGGGACAAAAGCACGCGTGCATCAAATGAATCTTTTTCCGCTGTGCCTAGAGTTTCTCAGGAGCTCAAGGATGCACTTTCATCATTGCAGCAGACTTTTGTGGTTTCTGATGCTACTAAGCCCGAGTGTCCGATAATGTATGCTAGCAGCGGCTTCTTTGACATGACTGGATATTCACCAAAGGAGGTTATTGGAAGAAACTGGTAAGGGTTGGTTTTTTTTTTAGTTTTTTCTTTTTTATGAGGGTTGAGAAATAGAGTGTGAGTATGAGCTGTAACTAGGCTTGTTTTCTTGTAGCCGCTTTCTGCAGGGGCCTGAAACAGATCAGGATGAAGTGGAGAAGATCAGGACCGCTGTGAGAACGGGGAAAAGTTACTGTGGAAGGCTTCTGAATTACAAGAAGGATGGCACTCCTTTTTGGAATCTTCTTACTGTCACCCCTATCAAGGATGATAAAGGAAGGGTCATCAAGTTTATCGGGTAAGCATAATCTTATGTTCTGGAAACCATCTCTCTTGCTAGCTATGAAAGTTAAAAAGTTGAGGCTCCTAGCCAGGAAATTTTCTTTCGTAGACATATCCACTATAAATCAGCTAGTTTTACTACCAGTTCTTTCACGAGAATCTTTATTCCTCATTCAAACTACATACAACATGAAGATATTCCCATGTTCGATAATATCCTCACAAGTTGTGTCAAAATCAGATGTTGAATGAGATGGTTAAAAATTATTGTTGCTTTATCAATGCTGAGTTAGAAACAGCCATATTTCTCTCCATGACTTATCATTAACTAGCTCCTCTACCATTTCGTAGGATGCAGGTTGAGGTCAGCAAGTACACTGAAGGTGTGAATGACACGGCAGTTCGTCCAAACGGGCTTCCTCAGTCACTTATTCGCTATGATGGTATGTAAAGCATTTGTTTTGTATTCTAATTACTACATGATTGTATGTAAATGTGATTTTGCGTGAATTTTTCAGTCCGTCAAAAGGAAAAGGCGTTAGGTTCGATCACTGAGGTTGTGCAAACAGTAAAACATCCACGTTCTCACGCAAGGTCTGTTAGTCATGATGTTAATTTAAAGAGTGGAAGTACTAAGCTTGGCCTTGAGTTCCTGCTTCCTTCACCTGCTGGTGCTGAGAGCAATGGTACACCTGGTAGACAAACGCCTAATTGGGAATCTGACAGAAAGTCGAGGAAGTCATCTCGAATTTCCTTAATGGGGTATTCACTTAGCTTTGCTTTTATGGTTTTTGAGGTTTTAGTGAAGCTCAATGATTCCAACAAACTTGATAACATTCTGAGAAAATATTTCAACTTCTACAGGTTTAAGAAGAGGTCTTCTGCAAGCTATGCAGAGATGAAGGAGCCCATTATTGAACCAGAAATTTTGATGACTAGAGACGAAGAACGAACTGATAGTTGGGAAAGAGCTGAAAGGGAAAGGGATATACGGCAGGGGATTGACCTGGCAACTACTTTGGAAAGAATAGAAAAGAATTTTGTCATATCTGATCCAAGGCTTCCTGATAATCCAATTGTAAGATCCATTTAAATTTTTAGATTTAAACTGTCAAATACTTCTAGATTATATATAGGCTCCTTCCATGTTGCCACACTTTAATCATTCATAGCTCCTAATGTTGTATATACTTAGGATTCTTGATGATGTTTCATTTACTTTTCTCATTTTTAGGATCGACGTACCTGCTTCCATATGCATTCCTTGCATGCAACTCTGCAGATTATTTGTATGTGGTGTTTACGTGATTTAACCACGCTAATGGTTTGTCTTGCAGATTTTTGCATCTGATAGCTTTTTAGAGTTGACGGAGTACACACGTGAAGAAATTTTAGGAAAGAACTGCCGGTATGGATTGAATTGTATTATTGCACTCTTTGAAATTGTAATTTCACTGAAATGTTTGTAATATCTGCAAACCCTTTTGTGTATTTTCTTTTAGTGGTAAGGCTTGAACATTTCACACTAGTAGCACTACTATAACCTGATAATTTCTCTTGCATCTTTAGATTCCTTCAGGGCCCTGAGACAGATCAATCAACTGTTACAAGGATAAGAGAGGCTATCAGAGAACAAAGGGAAATTACAGTGCAGTTGATTAACTACACCAAGAGTGGTATGCTTAACTTTATTCTTTGCACGGAAATGAATTTCAGTCTTTTTTTAATAACCAAGTGCATTGCAGGGAAGAAGTTTTGGAATTTGTTTCATTTACAACCTATGCGCGATCAAAAAGTAAGCCGAGTAACTGGTGGAGTGTTTTTAGCGAACTTATTTCTATCTCATCTACCCTTTCTAAAGGTTCATTTGAATGTTTAGGGAGAACTTCAATACTTCATTGGTGTCCAACTAGATGGAAGTGATCATGTGGAACCTTTGAGAAACCGCCTCTCAGAGACAACCGAACAAAACAGTGCTAAGTTGGTAAAATTTCTGCTAAAATTATCCACTTCTGTTAGTTTCATAGTTCTGAGTACACTCTTGTTTGTCAGTTTACCAGCATAAGTGTATGAAAAACATTTTTCTTGATTCCAGGTTAAAGCCACAGCAGAAAATGTTGATGAAGCGGTTAGAGACCTACCTGATGCCAACTTGGTAAGGTATTCCTTTCACTCTGGATTTAGTTCAGATTGGAACCCCTTAAACTAGCAATATGAAAATATCAGAGCCAAAACATTCACTGTCTTGCAACTTTTTTCTAAATTAATGCTTTTGATGATTTCCTGCCAAAATTCAACTTGATATAGCCTTGTATTATTTCATGAGCTTCTGTATATTTTTACTAATGAAGATTCTGTTGTACTACTTTCAGAGACCACAAGACTTATGGGCACTGCACTCTCAACCTGTTTTTCCTAGGCCTCACAAACGGTACAGTACTGCATGGGCTGCTATTCAGAAGGTAAGATGTCTTCTCATGCCTCTAATTGATATTTTCAATTTTACCGGCCATCTCGAGTGAACTTCTTACAGTCACAAATTATGAGGAGTTTATGAGACTCTTTGTTTAGATAACAGTGTACCTCTATCTCGTAGATCACAGCAACCGGTGAAAAAATTGGACTTCAACATCTGAAACCGATACGACCTTTGGGATGTGGA
Source organism: Cruciata laevipes (assembly GCA_963678965.1). NCBI lineage: Eukaryota > Viridiplantae > Streptophyta > Magnoliopsida > Gentianales > Rubiaceae > Cruciata > Cruciata laevipes. Next base: position 18,636,152 of record OY787634.1, on the reverse strand, counting down.
GACACTGGCAGGTCTGCATGAGATGATTAACTCACATAGTATTTTTCCGTGATCACATAGTTGTAATTGATGAATTTGTTCATGATTAATAACTGTGCCTCGCATGATAAATCATGCAGTGTTCATCTGGTGGAGCTGAAAGGAACAAAACAACTATATGCAATGAAGGCCATGGATAAAGCGCTAATGATAACTAGAAACAAGGTCAGGCTGATATGCAAAATCTAGTCCGCAGTTTATAACCTATCTCTTGAACTGAATGATAGTGTGTTTTAATAGATTGTATGTATTTTAAAATAATTTAAACAACACTCACTCATCAGGTTCATCGAGCATGCATGGAAAGGGAAATCATTTCTTTTCTAGACCATCCATTCCTTCCAGCACTTTATGCCTCTTTTCAGGTTCCGCTGCTCATATCTCAATTTCGATACATGCTCATATTTCATTTCTTGGATATATGTTTTTGCTTTCCAAATGAACTGAAAGGTGAGGTTTGATAGCTGACAGTTTCATATATCTACCAGACCCCCACACATGTATGCTTGATAACAGACTTTTGCCCTGGAGGAGAGCTATTTGCACTACTTGACAGACAGCCAATGAAAATATTTAAAGAGGATTCAGCTAGGTATTATTTTCTTTTCCTCAGACTATGGGATCTTACTTATCAAGTACTTGAACTCTTCTCAAATGATGCCCGTCTAACTACTACATTTTGTACAATACCAGGTTTTATGCAGCTGAGGTTGTAATTGGTCTGGAATATCTCCATTGTTTGGGTGAGTTTCTTCGCAACTATTTTACAAATTCTAGAATGCCTTTCTGGTTTCCCTCAGGGAAATCTAGTTGCCTTTTCTTACGAGACTATGCTGAAAGTCTTAAATTTAAATGTGTAGAGCTTGAGATTTTATAATCCTTCTTTTCACCAGAAGTGATCAGGGAAATCAAAGGCTTATTAGACTAGATTAGCTTTCTGTTTGCAGTTATGGATGCAAAAAACCTGTCATGCCAACTTTTTAGTAGTTATATACTTCCTCTACTTTGTACTGCAGGAATCATTTATCGAGACCTAAAGCCTGAAAATTTGCTACTTCAGGAGGATGGCCATGTTGTGTTAACAGATTTCGACCTGTCCTTTAAGACCAATGTTAATCCTCAAGTATGCCTTTTATTTCCTATACATAACCACCATTTGAGTATGAGCTTTGACCTGAAACATGATGTAGGAAAACAAAATTATGATAACTGAAAAGTGCTCATAACCAATTTGAAATGTGTGGAGAACAGGTTATAAAACCCCCACCGCCTAAAAGAAAATCTCGGAGTGAACCTCCACCAATATTTGTTGCTGAGCCATCTACACAATCCAATTCATTTGTTGGAACCGAAGAGTATATTGCCCCGGTATGTGCATATGTTTTAACATACATCTTACTTCCTTGCTAGAATTGCATTAACAATAAAACTGAAGTTATATTATATACTATTCGTGAAGTGTTCAACTGATATCCTTTCCGCCTATTGTTGTCGAGAGTCGATACTCATACTATTCTAAAACAGTTGCATTGTTTTGACTTTTGAGCAATCATTTTCCTTAAGAACTCTGAAAGATAGTCTTAGGTAAACACAAGATCAAACTCTGAGCTATTGATATCCTTTCCTCGTGCCAATTGTAATGGATCATGGTTAAGAATCTTAATTCGAGAAGCTGCTCTCGTGTTTTTCTAGAAAAATCATTCATATAATCTTTTATTCATAGTAATCTTGATGGGAGCATGCTTAACTTAATAGTTTTTGGATATGACTAAACAATTGCAACAGTAACTATTCTCTAGTGTACCTTACAGTAATATGTGTTACCTTTGCTCAACTTGCCTCCTGGTTTAAATATTTTAAGAATCATCATCTTGTAATTTTGTTTATATATGCCTGTTTAGCATAAACTTACAAGGTTGTCGATTCCAGGAAATCGTTACTGGGGAAGGCCACAGTAGTGCAATCGATTGGTGGGCTCTTGGTAAGCACTATACTGTAGAATTCTATTTGGCATGTTTCAGATTGCTGAAACAAAACTTTGCCAGGTATTTTGCTCTATGAGATGCTCTACGGGCGCACACCTTTCAGGGGAAAGAATAGGCAGAAAACATTTTCCAACATATTGCACAAGGACCTCACTTTCCCCAGCAGCATCCCGGTATAGTGTACATTATCTTGCACAGGCTTCTGTCAGCTTCCTGCTAAAATAAAGACTCTTCATCATATGCAGCTTCGATCAATTTGAACTTAAGAATACATGTTTAAAGAATGTACATTTGATGTTCTTGATTATTGCAGGTAAGTCTCGCTGCTCGGCAATTGATCAATGCATTGCTACAGAGAGATCCAGGCAGCCGATTGGGGTCCAATGGTGGTGCAAATAAGATAAAAGAGCATCCTTTCTTCCGCGGAATAAATTGGCCCCTCATTCGGAACATGGTACTTGCTCATCCTTCATTCTTGACCTAGTTGTTGGTATATATAGTTAGTTTGTTGATCTAATTGTGGCACATGTTAACTGCAATTTTTGGATTATTTGGTTGCAGAGTCCACCGCCTTTAGATGCTCCTCTGAAGCTAATTGAGAAGGATCTTAATGCAAAAGATATACAGTGGAATGATGATGGAGTGCTGCAAAACCAGTCACTAGACCTATTTTAGAGGTATGTATCCATAGGGATGGTTTTAGATGCTACTTGGTTTACAGTTTAGGTCCAACTATTGTACTCTAAAATTACAAAAAAAAAAAAATTAGATGGCTGTTGTATTTACTTTTCTTCGTACAGCATATCAATAAAAGAATAAATGTGATCTTATTATATGTTATTTTCCTTTACGTTTCTGTTTATCCCTTTTTTACCCGAAAGGGAGGTTTCATTTAAATTCTGCCCTTAAACTAATGATTATATAGGCCTATACACCATAAATTGACGTTAATATACAAGACTGGTTCATTTTGGTGTAACAACCTATATTAGAAGGCATGATATGGAGGGCATTTGCTTGGGGGTCGGTCATCTTGATGCACAAAAGTTCTATTATACGTGTGTGAACCGTTCTAATTAAGTATATCCCAATAAATGAAAATATGAATTTAGGTTTGAGAACTCATAAATCTGGATAGAGCAATGAATTATTGTATAATGTCGTTAATTGTTATTCTCGAGATCTAGAACCACGTCAATGCAACGGTGCTCTAGCCGGGAGAACAAATGTTCATATACATTACATATCTTTAGTGTCGTGATCGCATTAGGGTCAGGGATGAGCATGGGTCTAGGACCCGACCCAGACCCGGCGGGTTTAGACTCATCGGGTCGGGTACGGATCCAATTTTTTAAGACCCGACGGGTTTGGGTCGGGTCTGGATCCAAGATTAAATGAACGGGTCGGGTCCGGATCTTAATACTAAGACCCAGACCCAACCCAGATCCGACCCATAGACCCGTCAAACTACATATTGTAAATAAATAATTAATAAAGTCATTCTATATTTATATTAAATAAACAACATGTTGAATGGACTAAATAAGGTATGATGCTTAATTTTTACTCATCACACGTGTAACAACCAACAAGATAAGGCTAGAAAAAGTTAATCCCATATTTCCATTCATTCAGTAAAAATGAGTGCATTTTTTTGGGTAGAATTACTAAGAGGTCCTGAATTCGATTCCTGCAATGGAGGGGGGTGGAATTTTATTGGGGGTTCATTTGGAGTATTACCCATTTAAAAATAAAATAAAATAAATGAGTGTATTTTTTATTGTTATTGCATGTGCAGACCCCTAATATTGTAAGGCTAGAAAAAGTTAATTCCATATTTCCATTCATTCAGTAAAAATGAGTGCATTTTTCCCATATTTCATAACAATGAGTGCATTTTTCATTGTTATGAAAATGTTTTATTGCATGTGCAGAACCCTAATATTGTTCGGCGCCTTAATTTTATGTAGTTCATGTGCTTTTACATTCTAGTTTTTTTAATAAAACATTATTTCTTCTTTAGTTGGATCACAGTCACAGACTAGAACACTTCAAGACTGTCATTGGTACTTGGCAGTAAATTCTCGATTTCTTTAACAATATAAGATATCATTTTGGCTACACTTATTATGCTCTTTTTGGCTACCAATGATGTTTTTATTGTATATTGTTGATTGAAATTTAACAACGTTATATGGTAGACCATCTAAAAGCGTCGAATTTGTATTAACATTTTATTCTAATGTGTATTATGGATTGTTTTGTTTTTATTTAACAATTTCTAATACCAAAGTTTAATTTTTTATAAAATAATTTAGGGACTCGTTTAAGACCCTTGGACCCTTGGACCCTTAGACCCAACGGGTTTGGGTCCGGATCTTACTTTTTAAAACCCAGCGGATATGGGTCGGGTCTGGATCTTACTATTTTTCAACAGGTCGGGTCCGGATATCACTGGACCCGACCCAGACCCTATCCATGATCATCCCTAGATCGCATCCATCATTGTCATCGCTTAATACAACACTTGCAACAACGGGTACTCTTCAACAATCAGATCTGGGTACTCCCTCCGTCTCACTCAAATCCGCACAGTAAACTTTTTACGGTCTTCAATGATCATGTTTGACCGTTAGTATCTTTATCTAATAGAAAAAATAGTGTATACAAATTTTCTTTTTGAAAAATAGATATTATAATGAATCTAATGATATCTCATGTGATAGTTTTATCATTTATATATTAACCTTTAATTGCAGTCAAAGTATTCTAAGTTTGACTCTGAAAATCCAACTAAGCATAAAATCCAACTAAGCATATAGTAGTACCGTCTTACCGAAAATTTTGTATCTAAGTATAAAATCAAAATTTTATTGAGTTGGAATTTATACTCAATCCAACTAACCTATTACAGAAATAATCAAATTACATGTCGATCTGCAATTAAGGATTAACAAATCCAATAATTCTCCACCAGCGAAAACCAAAGACATTTTGCAAATATAAGCATCTCAATTTCAATCTCAATATAAATATATTTTATAGTTGCAACATCACTTTATCTAGAGTATAATCTTTCTTCACCAAACAATTAATCTTGAAAAATATTAATTCTGAGTAGAAAAAATAAAATTTAAAACATATAAAATAACTTACTAAAATCAATTTCTCATGCACATATCAATGTTAATTTAGTGGTTAAAATACGTCCATCATAGTACATAGATAGGTAAGTAATAGAATTTAGAGAAAAAGTGCTCACTTACCCTGAGTTCTTTGTTAAGTGTTCATGTACTTTCGAGTTTGGGAAAAGTGCTCTAGTCCCCTGAACTAACGTTGACTTTGTAAATCGTACTTCTAAAAGCGCCGCTCGGCACCTAGATTTTTCTTTTCAAATCACCTCATAGTCGGATATATACATTTGAATGGTTGGGCATAGCCTTTAGAGATAAAATATGTCAACGTCAATCCAGGAGTACCAAAGCATTTTTCAAAAACTCAGGGGTACATGGGTACTTAATAAAAAATTAAGGGGTTCGTCATACGTGGATACTTTTATCCGGAAGTTAAAAGTTTCCTACTATACTTGATCTTAAAAAGGGAGGTGTTCTCAATATGATCTAATCATCTTAATTATTCCATTTAAATACGAAACTCATATCCATTTCATTTTTGTAAATAGAAGAAAAATTATGTAAAATAGTTTCATCCTTGTAATGGTGGCATAATGAAGGAAATAGGTTATTTAAACGAGTAGTGTTGACTGTTGAAAAAGAATGAAATGTTAAATTACACGTCTTTAATTAACTATTAAATATAAAGAAAATCCCAGTTTATCAAAACAATTCGGAAAAAGTGTCCAAATTCAATTGCGATTGGAAGTGGTCATAGCTACTATAAATAAACCCCTTTCCCATTCGTCGTCCTCACCAAACTTTGTGATTCATTCTTCAATTTTCAACCCAATATCAAAACCCTTATCTGAAAATCGGAGCGATGTCGAAGGGAGCGGAGAGCTGGGCGGATCAGTGGAGTACCCCTGCAACAAACCAGGTGGAGGAGAAGAAGGATAACAAGATGGGGAAGAAGATGGATGACGTCAAGAAGATTGCTGCCACCGGCTTCTTCAAGGCCAAAGCCGCCGCCGTCATGGGAGCGGCCAAGCTCAAGGTCGGAACTTCCCACGGCGTAAAGTTCGTCAAGGAGAAGTACCAGAAAACCAAGTCCTCCTCCAAGTGATTATCATCTCTGCTCTTGTTTGTTTCAATTTATTGATTAGACGGAAAGTTTTATGTTTTCTGATTTCGGATGAATTATGCTGATGTAGCTTGAATTGATGTATGAAATTCTTGAGCCCTAAATGACATTCGATCGGAGCTTGTGAATTAATTAGATGAATGTGTTTGGATTTCTTGCTGCTATTCCTTCTGTTTATGCCAGTTATTGTGAGTTGGATATGTCAAAATCTAATGCTCGAGTTTTTATTAAAGTATTTAATTGCGGGCTGTGTTGAATCATAATTCAGAGGGATTCTTGTTTTTTTTAAAAAAAAAGCTTGAACGTGTTTTCTTGGTTTTGAATCCAATTCTTAGATGATTTATTGGGGGAAAAAATGCTCGCTAGACCAAACCAATATTTTTTGCTGGTTTGGTATATAAGGGCGATTAGAATACTTCATTTTAAGGTTTTTCCATAGAGAATACCTCCTCTTAAACCACGCAATTGAGGTTAGAGATAAATGTTTGATTTTCCCACTTTTAAACTCGATATTTTACATATTAAGCATGTCATTCAGTGTATTATTGTTGATAATCTCACTTTCATGATTTTATCTTCTCACTTTCAAAACTCATTTTTTACATGTTAAGTATGAGCATTTAGTGAGATCAAATAAGAGATGTCACAATTGAGTATTTGTCTGTTCAATAAAATATGTTTCGATTTTAAGTGTATATGCGCTACTTGAATTGTGGATAGTTGTTTATCTCCGATGTTTTCGAAAGTTTTTCTTTTGAAATAAATAAATTGAAAAAAATCTTGAACCATTTGGGTCACGTGTAAACAAGTAAACTCTTTAAACTATGAATAAGTTCATGTATCACGTAAGTCCCTATTTATACAAGTCTTTTGAAATGTGTTAATGGCTTCATTTATATGAGTGGACAAAATTTTGGTAGACTAGAAGTTTTATATAAATGTAGTGAAAATCAGAATAAATAGCTTAGTGTTAATAGAAATATTATAAACTTTTTAGCCTGCTTTTATAAAAACGGAGAGTTAGATGAACGAATAGATTCATCATTGAAAAAGAAAATAACAACTTAACCTTATTATTTGTATGAAAATAGAGACTAAAAAGCATTTTTTTGCTGAATTAGCCAGTAAAATAATCTATAGACAAACAAGGGAATTTTGATTGGAATTTTATATCGTTGCCAGTATACAGTTGGCGACGTCCTTTACCCCATAACTTCGTTTCTTCGTGCACCGCAGTTTTCTAAGTTGGCCAATCCATTATCGTTATTCGTTACAACCACCACTATTGTTTTTGGCCTTTTGATTTCTAATTAACAAAAGCAACAGTCGACTTCTAATTCAAATTTGCGTTTATAAATGAATATTAACATAAGATCATTGAGTATCAAGAGGTCTCTCAAAACAACTGGAAATGATAATTTCAATTTCAGAAAAACTATAGAGAATAATTCTTCAACCATTGAAGTGATAATTAGCTTAATATTTTTATTGATACCAAACTTTGCTGAATCAGAGGCTTATTATACGCCTCCATCAATTCTCATATCTACGATAAAATTCCTATAGTTTTTTTTTGCAGAAGTATTAGAAGCATGTGATGCAATCGAGAACTAAATAATATCAAAAAAACAAGGGTCATTGCAACAGTCTAAATCTTGATAATAGCTGTGGTTGCAACAGTCCATATCTTCATACCTCTCAGAACACAAACTATGCTCTTAGGATGACAATTTCAAGCTTTTCAAGGTGGCAGTAAGCAGAGCAGTTTTGCTTGAGTTTTTCTGTTTATACTCTTTCTCTAATGCCAATGCGGACAGAGACTGCAGCTCTGAGTTTTCCTTGTCTTCCTTGTTTCTGCTTTTTGTAAGCTGGGTGATTCCAAAGGAGCACTGCAAAACAGCAATAGAGAGTGTTTTAGCCTCGAATGTTAAGCATGAAAAGAACAGCACATAAATGGTCTTCAGACGTTCCCCCTTCCGAGTGTACATGGCCAGTAAAATAACATTCTAGACAGTAATCCGTAAAATTACTGTGCAGTTTGTTTAGGGATTATGACTAGCTGGTATATGAATATCTCACTAATTACCAATACAACGAAAACAATGAAAACGTATTCAATGCATTGTACTTCCTGGGCCAGCCAATTGACACACAGTAAGAGACAAATTACAGTCAATGGTCTACTAGGTAGATAAGAGATCTCACCAGGCATATTCCAAAGAGAGCTCTTGTATTCTTTCCACCAGTTAGGTCTACGGCAGAACTATAATATTTCTTAGCTGTCTGGAGATTTTCTAGGCCACCAAGTGTATAGAGCACCTGGTTTTGACCAAATACAGAGAGAGATGATGTTGATCAGACCAATCAGCCCAAAAAGAAGCTTTTGAAGTAAGCATCAATGCAATATGCACCGCATGGAGAACAAAGTGCACACCAATCAAATGAATAGCATAAAAAAGAGCCTTACAAATTACAAGTGTCACTTACATCAGCATAGGCCAGGTGATATAAAGGAACTGTTGGTTGGGATAAAATGAGCTCTTCATAGCAGAAAGCTGCTTGCTTGTACCTGTAGCATTTTACAACATTATCCTCATATACAATTTACAAAGACTGACTCATGCCAGTCCCATTTTCAGGTAACCCTATAAAACAGTACAGTTGAAGGGCTGAGAACTCACATTTGCAGGGAGACATAGATTTCAGCAAGTTCCCTCCATGCATCATGATCTGCCATGAATCTGAAGGAGTAGATTAATAAACCACAAATGTAGTTCACAAATAAAAAAATAACTGTTGCAAGGTCTTGGAACACTTCTTACATTTCCAGATAATTATTGAGACATTCGATTGCCTGAGTGATATTCCCCTGTGCTTTAGCCATAGCTACTTTTCTCTTGTGTATTACCTACATCATTAGATTCAATCAGAAAAAATTGAAATTCTTCCAGTTATACAAAGAGAGACACAATAATAACTACACACTGGCTCTCAATGGAGATAATGCTTACCTGATCAACTGGATTGTCCTCTAAAAGACTTGAGTAAGCCCTTTCTGCCTCTGCCCATGATCCTTTGGATTCTAACATCATGGCTTCCAGCCTACCTGAAAATCAAAGAAACAGAGTGGTAACCGTCACCTACTGGCTACTTCAAGACACGTAATTTTACTAATAAGCAACTTAGTTAAATTGTTTCTCTATAAAATTTAAACTTCCTATATCAATAGTGAAAAGTAATAATAAATATCAGATTCTATAAAATGCATTGATTAAACTAAAGTGAATCGATCCACCCAAGCATCAGTTTCATTTAGCAGCAATAAATGATTTAATGTTAAGTTGGTTATAACGCAAGCAACTTCTGAATTGGGGAGCAGACACATGGATTTTTTTGGTACACGCAAAACACACAAATTTCTCCTCACAGTGAACAAAGTTATTCACAGTCCCTTTGATTGTTCATTCTATATGATCTAATTGATGCGTGATCAATGCTTTCAACTATGTACATAAATAGTAGTCAACCCATAAATTTGCTCCAATCTTTATTGGTTGAGTAGTATAAAAAAAATCAGAGCATCCTCTTTTTTATGTAGTATAATATAGGTAATTGTTTCATGCAACAGATTCAAGAGACTGTTGGGTACACACTGGACAAAACAAGCATAGAAACAAAGTCAAAAACTCACACAAATATGAAGTGAAAAATATGACAAGACTGTTAGGTGAAAATTTGCACAATTGCACTTGAGCATCACTCAGCATACTCAAAGTGGTAGAGCCCCAATCTCTGTTATTTTTCTAGATAAGCTTTCTCTTCCCAGTATTACTTGTACATAAGGATGCAGACATGTCGAATAAGGCAAAAAATTGACATAGTTTAAATTTTAGAAATATAAAAACCCCTCCCAAATTACATATAGCTGCTATTGTTTGCTTTTTACGCAGGTAGATGGACTATCCAGTACAGATTCAATGTTAAGTGTTTCTTGCATGTTCAAACTCAATCCAGATTATCATTACGAGGCACAAGCTCAGAACTGATTCGGTAGTTATTTGAAGGAAGTGTTGTCCCAGAGCTATATGAATGCTGTGATATTATCAATGAAGATTTGAAATTTTAAGATAGCAGATACATTCAGACATCAAATTCAAATTCATGGGTATCGTGTATGCATCGAAGAGAAATTTTATTCCCCGAAAGCTAAATTATAAATAGATAAAATTGTCATTTATGGATACTATTAGCCATGACATACGGAAGATATTATGCATGCATAACAAATACTCCGTAACTGGAGAGCAACTAAAAAGCCTGTGTAGCATAAGTAGAGCAGACAAAGAAAAAGTACAGGTTGGCAGACAGTCATTCAGTATAACTTACCAACCCTTTTACTTCCAGGAAACTTCTTCTGTAACACCTTGATGCAGTCCTGCATATACTCCAACAAGATAAATGTGTTAAATTCATGTAGATGTTCACAAATAAGTGAGGTACAATAAAAGGTACATAGAAGAGTATGCACTAAACTTGTTCTATTTGAATGGGTATAGATAATCTAATGCCACATCAAACATACAAGTCAATACTCCAGTCGATTGAACAAAAAATCCTAGTTTCAGAGAATCAATTAAAAGTACCTGGGTTTTAAAATAGCGCACCTAGGCACAAGCACATGCTTTTCGAATAAAAGGGAGAACACTATTATGACACGCAAAAGCAAACAAACATAGAATGATGATGAACAACATGGTAAAAAATGGCATTGCTGGGCACTGTGTTTAGATAACTTCAATTTGGACAGTTGAACGTGCGTGTGTAAAACACTCTGGAAAGAGTTTCTTCTAGCAGAAAATATACATCTTTTGGTAGCCAGCAATTGGATACAAGTATTCAGGAAGTTTGTACACAAGAAGAAATTCCATTTGAGATGAAAATCATGAAATGAAACACACAGATTTCACCAAAATAACAAATGTGTCAAGTTAAACTAGGTGCTTATAAAAACAATTTTAAACTACAGCAATGTAGAGTATGGTGCTTGAAACTGCAGCTACATAGAGTTCTTCAAGAAGAGGGGAAGATGAGAAGAGAATGGAAGAGGACGAGAAGAATAAAAAACACATATACTGCCAGATTGTTTGAAACATTCTCCATAGGAGAAGATAAGTTTTATGTTGACTTCTCGGAAAAGAATACTTTAAAAACTTTGGGAGTCTTGGGGGTGAGGGGGAAGATGAGAATGCAGAGCATCTTATTTTCCTATATAAGCGCTTCTCAGAGCTTTGACAAAAGAGGCAAAAAGCACTGGAGAGTACGCTCTTAAGCACCCCTAGTGCTCTTATCATGTGAAACACTACATTTCGCCTAAGCGTCCATTTTAAAACACAAACTGAAACAAAGCATTTATCCTTATGAAACAACTCACAATAAACTAGTTAAACAGTTCCTGGTCCTTACCAAGTCAATAAGTATGAGCAGTTGGATGGTCTAGATTTTACTGAAGGGGTAACTAATTTTGCAATGCCTCAGGTGCTACTTAGTGATTAGTTGAGTATAGGAACTATGTTTCCTAAGAAGTCGTATTTCACATGTTACAGTGTCCAGGAGATGAAGGATTATGCTAAATTGATTATGAGCCAAAACTTCCCATGGGTAGTATGTTGGGGATCAAGGTAAATAAATCAATCGCTTAGCTGTGATAAACATCTTTACCCTGACAGTTCTTGCACAGAGAACATCTCACCCCAGGATTTGATTTTTTGTAAAAAAGTACTTATCAAGTTATCATGTAAGAGTATGCGACAGCTGTAACAAGTCTGCACATCAGTGTAAATTCATGTTGGACCGAGTGCACATTATCATATTTCTCTTGAGGATGCTCTTTAAGCAAACTAGCCAAAATATTAATAGCTTGATGTCTGTTGTATTTTGCAGGATTTTCAATACACCTCTGAGCAGTTTTGGTCAACAGATCAGCTGCCTAATGTGATTTCCCGACATATTAAGGTAGTTCTAACAGGCTATTGCTGGGGAATTAGAATTGAAATGTGTTCTATAGAAGCAAAAGAACCAGAATTTCACAAAAGACTATGAGAAGCTACTGGAGAGCTGATTGGCTACCAATTGTAGGTTTTTAGAAATCAAGGCTTTAAGTCATAGATTTGATGTGCGAGAATTAATTCAAGTTTTAATTTGTCTTTGGCTGCTGAATGGATTGCTAAATGAGAAATGGCTCTTTGTAAGAAGTGCAGGTTGAAAAAATCCTAACCTAAGAAATTACTTGTGGCCACATTGTAAGGGATCAAAATTAGACCTTGAAGTATTATGAGCTTGGCAAAGGTAGTCAAGCGTGAGTCAGTGCAGAAAAGAATGATTATAACAACAACAACAACAACAACACACACTGGCAAAATGAAAGTTTGTATATTGGTGCAACGAATAAGTAAGAAGCTAACCTTTGCCACATCAACACACAGACAGTCCATCGCTGCAATAGCAACTTCTTCGTACAGAGTCCACTCTACATCAGTAGGGTAGAGATTTGTGAGAAAGGCTTCTAAAGTTTTTATCAGATAGATCAGAAAATTGAAAAAATTTAACAAAATGCAGAAGAAACACCAATGTAGGGTCTCTGGACTTCAAATAGACTAGAAACACATTTAGGGTTTCTTGCCTAGCAAAAGAAACATGTTTTTTTTATTTTCCGATAATCTCTTGCAGACTAAAAATCATCAAGGTGCAAAATGAATAACTTTGAACTTGAATTCAGGTTGGCATAACATATATCTCATAATTTGAAAATCATACAGTTGATTGTGTGGTAAAAACATTATAGAGTCCAACAAACAAATCCAATTTAATGCACCATAAACAGAAGATTAACCAAGAAGTTTCTTCATATAATCAGGAGTTAAACACTAAAGTCCTATATCCTTGACAGCATAGAAAGGGATATATAGAATCAATGTGCAAAGGTAGAGAATGTGCATGGATTTGTTGAACATGTGCTCTTTCAAAATCAGGAGAACGTATGCTCTTTAAAAATATAACATGTCTTTTCTGTTCATATTAGCATCTAGTTGCCCAATACTCAAACACCATAATTCATTCCCATTTATTGTATATTGTATTTTGAAAACTTAAGTTTAAAAGCTTAGTTGGAACTTTCCTATAGCGAAGTATACAGCACAAACTGCTAAAGTTGCTCCAACCAACAAGGACTATATGAGCAGAATTCCCCCATTCTTTTGTAAACCTGGAATCACGATAACCAATTTCCAATCGGCTCTATTACGGAGTAATAATAAACAACCCAGATTCAAAGAGTTTAAATCTCCCAATCAAAGTGGAATTGAAAAAGTGAAATTGGAAAAAGTACCTTCGGTGCCAAGAGCAGATCTTTTCTTGGGATCATTGAGGATGGACAATCCAAACTTAAGGACTTTGTGAGAGCGCCTAAGCTTGAGCTTTCGGACTAGGCAAAGGTACTCCCAAGCGCCACCACCGCCATTCTCCACTTGAATCTCCAGCCTATTCACTTGCTCTTCCTCTCTTTTGCTCACCATCTTCTTCTTCTACAACAACTACTGCCCCTCCAGATGATGATGACGGTGCTTCTTAATCAACTGCAGGCTCGCAAGACGGCCTCGCTGTTTCAGTGTCGTCTGTTCTGTGTGTTGTGGGAGTTTTCAATTTTGGATCTGTTAATGACAAAATACTACTAGGAGACTTCTCTCTTTTGTCCTTTTTCACTTGGATTAGTTTTGTTTTCCTTATGGAACCATAACTTGTTTTTAATTTTTAATTGAATATCATATAACTTCTAAGTTAAATAAAAATATATAATAAATTAATGAGTTGGTCTCTGAGTAGGCCGTCTATATTCTGACAGAATATAGACCAATGATTAAGTTGTAAATAGTGTATAAGACAAAAACACTGAGGGACCTTTATGCAATTTTAGAAAATTTTAGACAAAAACACTGAGGGACCTTTATGCAATTTTACAAAAACACGGAGGGACCTTTATGCAATTTTATAACATGGAACTTGAAGGTTAAAACATGAAGTTTTTAACATGTAACATGAAGGTTAACACATGAAGTTTTTAACATGTAACATGAAGTTTTTAACATGTAACATGAAGGTTTTAACACGAAACATTAAGATTTTAACACGAAACATGAAGGTTTTATAACATGGAACCTGGAGGTTAAAACATGAAGTTTTTAACATGTAACATGAAGGTTTTAACACGAAACATTAAGATTTTAACACGAAACATGAAGGTTTTATAACATGAAACCTGGAGGTTAAAACATGAAGTTTTTAACATGTAACATGAAGGTTTTAACACGAAACATTAAGATTTTAACACGAAACATGAAGGTTTTATAACATGGAACCTGGAGGTTAAAACATGAAATTTTTAACATGTAACATGAAGGTTAACACATGAAGGTTTTAACATGAAACATTAAGATTTTAACACGAAACAAGAAGGTTTTATAATATAGAACCTGGAGGTTAAAACATGAAATTTTTAACATGTAACATTAATTGCATAAGTGAAAAATATACATGAATTAAAACATGAATGTTTTAAACTAGAACATAAACTGAAAGTTGAATAGTAATTAGTACTAATGTTATAGTTAATTACCCAGACAAAAGGCCCAAAAATAATATCTAGCCAAGAATGTTCAAATTGTGCTCCCACAATGCGTTTAATTTGAAGAAACAACATTGTGTGGGTCCCGTGGAATATGCCAAAAAATGGGAGTATGATATGTTTTGCGTAAATGTTACACGCGCGGCGCGTGACATTATCTATTTTTTGAAAATTGCAAGTAAGGACCTCCGGGTTTTAGTTCTTTATATTTGAATCCAGTCTATAATATATCCGAATATAGACCGTCTATTCCAAGACTTATTCTAAATTAATAATATATGAGTTTGTAAGCAAGTCCAACAGCATCTTTACATTAGAGATTTTCTATATTTTTAGAGTTTTTTGTCTCCAACAGATTTGCTATAACAATCTCTATTATAAAAAAAATGATGAGAGAGAAGATCTCATTCTCTATATATGCAAAAGCAAAGAGTAATTATAGAGAACAAAATTTATGGGATTTGAGTTAGAATTCCTATTTATAGTAAAAAAAAATTAAACAACCTTCCATTTCCTCTCCAAAATCTCTAAAATAGAAAAACTGTTGGATTGGAATCAAAATTTTATAGCAAATCTTACATTTTTATCTCTACTTTAGAAAAAAATTTAGAGAACCTGTTGGACTTGCTCTAAGTAAAAAATGTAAGAAGTTTTTTATATCGAATGAATAATTTTTTAGTTGAAAATTTATCCTATAATGAGTATTTTCTGAAAAACTATCTCATATAATAGATTAAAGATGTCTCGCAAAAAATTTCAATTTGTAAATTTCTTTTTAAAAAAACTCATTTAATAATACTTAGAGCAAGTCCAACAGATCCCCTATTCTAGGATTTTTGTAATGTTTAGAGGTTTTGCTTGTAAAATTGCTCCAACAGCTCCCATATATCCAAGCTATAGTTTGTAGAAAGGTCCTTAACTTTAAGGAAAGAGAAAATATAGGGGATAAATTTGATTAAATATTAATATTTTGGCTCTATTTGCCAAAACTTATCAGTAGATCAGTTCAGTTTAGTTCAATTTAGTTTAGTTTAGTTCAGTAAAAATGTAATTTTTTGAAATTTAAGTTAGTTCAGTAATGCTGCTTCTTTTTTTCAATACATTAATGTAATTTTCAGTTCAGTGCAACAAGTAATAAATTCTGGTAAATCGGGCCTTTCTACCTCCACTTCTCCCTTTCTCTCTCTCATCCTTTACTTTTCACTATTTTTCACTATATATGATATTAAAATTAAAATATCTAAAATTATGCACAACAAAAAAAATTCAATATGATTCTTGTCGAAATTTTCAAAAATAATTGTTGAAGAATAATAAAGTTGAATTCCCATATCCAAGCTATAGTGTGCAAAAAGTTTAATTTGTAACTGTTGATTAAAGAATAACAATTGCAATTTTTTAATGAAATTGTCGAATTTCATAAAATAAAGATAAAGGTTTAATTTTTCTTTTTACTAAAAATAGATAGGGATAGAATAAGTTTACGTTGCCTTAGAGTGATGGTCAAGAACGTTGTATGTATTTAATTATTATTAGAAAAAAATTCCATCAAAAATATGGGAACTTTAATATAAATTTTTAATAGAAATTATCTAACATTATCAATATTCTCGAGTTGATAAGACATACTTGACATTATCAGAATCAATGTATTAGATGGAATTATTTTTAAAAAATAGGATTATTAGATGAAATCAATGTTGTCAACTTGTCATGACTCATGACCCCAACCTCTTTCGTAGATTAAAATCTTTCACGATGTGTTGTCCGATTAAATATTCATTTATATGTTGGTATAGTTATAAACTTTTCCAACCTTAACATGACAATGCATGAAGAAGCAAGCCATTAGAGTGTGTACCATTTTCAGAAATATAACTTCCCTTTTTTGCATTCGATTCATTACTAATCTATACTATACTATAAGCCGGAGTTATTTATTTTGGTGCCTGTTTAGGTACGGTAGACGGTTTTTGTGGGCGCTAAACTAACCCCTCCTCCCTGCTTCTCCTGTGTGCTTCATCAGCCTAGAAGACGGTAACGGGTCAATTGTATACGGTACAAGGTAGGCGGTAATAATTGTGTTTCAATTTCATTACTCCCTATTATTTATTCAATTCTTCCTTCAAAGTTATCCACCTCCTAGGCCTGTTGCAGGTCACCGCTTGTTTCTCTCAATTACTTACTTGCCCTTTTCATGACGGCACGATTTGCTTAACGAATTAACATGCCTTGGTAATTCAACGAAAATTAGTTTTTCCGTCCTAACTGACCAGATTGTGTTCGTGTAATGGCTCAATTTTTGCAACTTTTTCAGCCCGTATTTTGGCTCCCCTTCCCTCTGTTTCTTGGTTTAGTTAGTATTCGATTTTGTCCGTATTTTACTTATTTTGTTTTTAAGGAATTCATGATAAACTTTACTTAGTATTGCAGCTTAGGTGTTTGATTTATTGTCTGAGAGAATCACCTTGTCACAATTTAATTCAAGGACAACCTCATCCCACATGAATTGTTGATTAAGTATACTTTATCAGAATTACTTCGTTTCGTTCTAAGGAAGATGAAGATGGGAAAACTCATTTAAATAAATGTACTTCGTTTCATACTTGTTGTTCCATTTCTGATTTCATACTTGTGCTTCATTTCATACTTGTGGTTCCATAACGAAGTACACAAGTTATGCATCTGTTTAATAAGCACGGTTATTTTGTTTTTGTCTGTGCACAATTATATTATGAGTATTTGGTCTGTTTGCTTTATTCAACGACATATTCATTATATAGTTTTGGTACCGATTTATTTTTATGCCTTTAAATTGCTCCATGTTTTCCACCGGCCTCTAAATGTTGCTTTAATTTAGTTATTATCTGCTCCAGTGCATGTTGTTTATTTTCTTCTGTTTGTGTACAACCTATGTTTAGTTCATCAACTGAGTTCCATGGCTTCCTCTATTTTGCTGATCAAATCTATACTTCTTAACGCACACAAACTGCTTGACCTGTTGCCATATTTATATGCTTTGTTTTTACATATTCTCTAACACGTTCTCTAATTTTCATTCCCCCTACAGTGTTTAGAATTTTCACCCCACAAAACACCCCAGTTTGTACACTACGAGGGAATCAATTGGTGATGTATTACACAACATATCCTGATGTCTTAGTTCCCATCAGATTACATAAATTTATGATATTGCTTTTTAGGAGTTTAGCATGCATCCAGGGTGTTTGCCTCGAGAAGAGCTTTTGCCAAGACAGGCGCCTCTCGTACTGTCCAATGAATCCTAAACCTAGGTCAACCAGGTTCGATAAAGTTTCGACTATGGTTTAGTTTCAGTTGATGTAGTTAGTCTGTTCCATTTATATAGTTTCTAAAATGTTAGTACCTTTTTTCTTATTACTATGGTCCCAGCATTTGTAGATGATATTTTTAATGATGTTTTATAAAATAACAGTTCATGTGGTTTTTAACTGAACTATTTACTTATAATCTCTTTGGGTTTCAGTTTGAGATCTTAAATGCATTACAAGGTCTTTATTTTGAGATTACCTCTTCTGACTATCTGATTGCTTGGATTACATGGGAAAAAGACCTCTTAGGCACTGTACTTTGAAACTGGGTGGTTTTGTCGATGTTTCTCTGATCCAAACTCTGGAAAAAGAATAATTATGATTGTTTAATAGGCTTATAGGGGAAGTCATGAGGATGTGTTAGTATATTGAGACTTTGGTGGGATGCTGCTGACTTATGTTAACATAAGAATGTGATAACTTTTTAAACTCAGTTATGCTGCTGACCTATTGGTGGAAGTGATGAACAAGCCTTGTTTGACTTCTGCTGATTAAAAGCCATGGTTTTGGTCTTACTATTTTTGCTGCTACGAGCATAGAAGAAAGGAGATTCAAGTTTAAAGATGTTGATCACCTATGTTGAAATGATTCTTTTGGATTATTTAAGTTCCAACACCCGTTAAGTATTTTATTATGCACTTTTTTTTATAAATTTATCATTCTAATATTCTTATAATACATGAAGTAATTGATTTCAAAGCATTGTTACTATGATTTTGTTTTTGTTACACAATCTAAACAAATAAAGTAGGGGAAAAAACACAACTGACCTAACAATTTTTAACAAAGAAGAGAAGTTAGGCCGGGTTAGTACTGCACAAAGTGCAGTTTACATTATCTAGTATTAGTAATATACCTCTTTCCTTATACATTTGAGTGATACACTTTAAATATTAGAGAAGCATATGGTGAACTATTTAGAGAATTGGAGAAACTATGGTATCCTTTTTGGCTTATCTCTTGGGAGCAATATTTTCACAATTGAGTCTGACTGCTTGGTTGGTGTGTCTATGATCATTAATCCAATCACTGCCCACTGGAAGCTTTTCAATCTGGTGGATGGGATTAATAGACTAGCCAAAGACATTCCTCTACACCATATTTTTAGAGAAGCAAATAGAGTGGCAGATGCCCTAGCCAGATACTCCCTTGATAATGCTGTCATTGGCACTATAACTGCAAACATCCCACAGCACATCAAGGCTCTTACTATTATTGATTTGAGTCTGCCAAATTTGAGGCTTGTGAGTCAGTAAGTATTGGTACTACTGAATTTTCTCTCATGACAGGTACATGGAGCTGGAGACACACACACATATGGCACCTATACAATCAGACTTGTATGGAAGCACCACTGGAGATGAGCTGGAAGCTTTTCACTGATCTACCAGGACACATGCTATGGTTTATATGAAAATAAGAGAGGGTGATTAAGGTTTTCCATAGACTGACTTGTGTCTCACTCTGTCTCATTGTGATTCACTAATAAGTATGTGGAATATCTATCCCCTACTCTTATTCTCATCCTTTTGATACAGAATGAGTTCTCACCAACTCCTCATTCTTTTTGTGGGCAATTTTTTGGCCTTGTGTAGTCTCTTTCTACACCACAAAGCACCTCACTAGGAGGTTAAGCATTTGTATTTAATCCATGCCATTAGGGCATTATGGATCATAGTTTGCCATTAGGGTTTTCTTATGTTCTTATAATTTCTCTAGAGACTACTACTATGTAACTATATTTGACTACTATGATATTTCATTATATGGTTTGGGGAACCAATATATACCCCCCACCTACGGTGGTTTGACCAAAAATTTTTTTTAGAGAAACTATCTAACTATTCAGTTTATTCTCTTAACAATTAGATATCCTCACCCATTAACCTCCATAGATAATAGTACAAGCCTTCTTTTGATCACTTCATTCAGGGCTAAAGATACACCTAGGGTGGAGGTGTATCAGGGGGATAAAGTTTTCTAAAGATCTTCTCTTTTCATCAATTTCACGGATTTAAAAGGAAGTACTAAGTTGCATTTAGATGTTCTTAGTTTTTGTCTATTGTTTCCATTTCCTTATGATGTAGTTTAGACATCCATGTAATATGTACATACATACGGAAACTAACATCCTTATAAATCAGCTTAAGCCACAAAACGTTACATGTGTGTACATATTACAGCTCCAAGCCACAAGGTAAATACAAAATAACGTCCTTGAAATAACCTCAAAAGTCTAGCAAAAATCAACTTGTAAACTACCAATTACACAGCTTCAAGAATAATGTAAACATATCCCTTCCAACACAGACATTTTCAATCGATTATAGCATGACTGAATGTTGATGTCTGCTCAGTAGTTTTCCCTCCAACTCCTAAATTTTCTACATAAAAAGGTTAAAATATTTTCCTTTCAGAATTCATATCAAGTTTAAGGAATATTTACATGCATACGATGGTTTTGAACTTGACTTAGCAGTTTTTCAAATTCATATATAAGGAAGATAGTTAGTATAATAATTCTTTGCAAAAACTATAATATGTTCATGAGTTGCTGAATCTAATTTTCTTCTTTAACTAAATTATACACCAACTCTAACCTTTAAAGAATGAATATGTTCTTATTCATTATTTAAATAAACTTCTCCTCTTTCAATTATCATCAACACTATATAATTTACTAATCTAGTATGTAGTTCAGAAAAAATAGTTCAGATCATTATATCTAAAAAGTGAAAAGATCAGTGATCATATGATATGATTTAGAAAACAAATTAATTCTACATGAAAACTTTCATGAAAAAAGTTTAATTGATCTTGCATTAAAGTTTCAGTGAATAAAATATAGATAAAAATTAAAATAGGGGGATATGAACAAGAGAGCAAATTATGTGAACATGCAATTCAGAAGAAAAAAACGAATTATTGCAAATATTAAGCTTAAGGAATTGTACCTTTTTCAAGCTCCTCTAACTCTTCTTCAATCGGATCCCACTCTTTAACCAATCATTTGTGCATACCATTGCCTCCACCATTTTTAGGGTTAGCGAAGCTCTGAAAGGATCTACAACTCAAGATCCCAAGTTAAATGCAGTTTCTGAAGCCACTGTTGAACAAGGAATAGCCAAGATATCTTTGGCTAGCTTTGAAAGCACCGGATAAGTCGCTTCATTCCATCTCCACCATTTTGCAATACCAAATCCCTCGGAAGTAACGCTGACTATTTATCATTCAAGTACTGATCGACCTCTTTTTTTTGCAGCCGGATTTATCTACCACCCTTTGTCTTGCTGCCTCTCTACTAATTGTATCCAAGCCATCAAACTCAGTCTACTTGTAATTCTGGTTCAGTATCACCATCAACACCTTGATTCCCTTCTTCACCTTTGTATTCTTCATACATATCCATA
Source organism: Cruciata laevipes (assembly GCA_963678965.1). Taxonomy (NCBI): domain Eukaryota; kingdom Viridiplantae; phylum Streptophyta; class Magnoliopsida; order Gentianales; family Rubiaceae; genus Cruciata; species Cruciata laevipes. The sequence goes on along the minus strand of OY787634.1, from coordinate 18,614,434 downwards.
AAAAATTTCTTAAGGTCACTTTCTATTTTTTCGTTCACCTCAGCTGAAGCATTCACTGTTTTCAAAGCAACTTTAGCCCACTGAAGCTTGTATATCTACGATGTAAAACATTTGAAATGATGATCACCTTATTAATTACCCCATAACATCCCCAATATTTCTTGAACTTCTCCTTCATGCTTAGTGCAACCTTTTTCAAGATGACATCGATATATTCAAAAGCTTTATCAATTTCGATCTGCAATGTAATCATCTCAACAAACAACACATGAGCAATGACAGATTTCCAAGCACTAAACTTCAAAGTTGCTTCATAGAACTTTTTCAAAAAGACACAAAATTCTTCAGCATTTCTTCCAATTACTATAGCTAGGAGGTCCCGTTTTCCCTTCAAAGTAACTTCTAAAAGCTACATTCTCTTCTCCCATCCTTGTAAATACATAATTCATATTTAAGGGCAACTTCCAACATGATATATGTACTATTCCACCTAGTAATAACATCCGGTACATTTGCATTTGCCCTGCAATTCTCCAACACTGCAAATTGTCTAAACTTATCAAGTCTAGAAGATGACGATCTCACATATTTTGTACAATTCCAAATGGCTACGATTCCACTCTTCAACTCTTTCAACCCATCCGCAACAATCAAATTAATAATATGACAAGCACATCTCAAATGTATAACCTCAAATGTATAACCACCAAATGATAAAGTTCTAGCTTGTTAGCCTCCTCTTGCTATATTGAACAACCACATCATTGGCATATCCATTATCCATTGTGATAGTGAATAGCTTAGTAATCTCTCATTGCCTTAAGCAATTTTCTACAGCCCTGCCTATGTCCTCCCCTTTGCGACTAGTGATTGGACAAAAGTTGATGATTCTTTTGTGCAATTTCTAATCACAACCCATGAAGTGGGCAGTAAGAACCATGTAGTTAATGTACAGAATGGAAGTCCACGTGTATGTGGTGATGGAAACCCTGGTTCTAGATGCCTTAAGACCGCTCATCAACAATGCTCTATGATAAAGATACATATCAAGAGCACCATTTGCAACTTGTTTTCGATTCATAACTGGCCACTCTGGTCTTGCCTCAACCACAAATTCTCTAAATCCCTCTTTCTCTACGAACATGAAAGGAAACTCATATTTTATAATCATGGCTACGCATTTTTCATCTAACCTTTTTTTTGTTGTATTTGTGATACGTCTTGACCCCACTAATATTGTTGATGATCAACTTAGACTGCTTAGGACCGTCTTCATTAGGTTTGGGATGCATCGGATGTTGGAGACACTTATTATTAACATGAGCCCACATTGAAGATGTCTCATTTGTCTTTGCCAAACAATGGTGCCTCTTTACCACATATGTCATTTGAACCCCGACAGCTTACATCTAGAAAAGTATGCCAAAGTGGTGATCTGTTAGTGGGTGTTTTCCTCTTTTGAGGTAAGATGGAACTAGAAGAGTGATGAGGCTTATGTATTTCATTTCCAGTCTCAGTATAAGAGTGTGTTGTTGTGGTGAAGCCACTGGAGTTACTCCATCACAATTTGGAGTTGATTGATCTGATGGGATAGAAATACTAGCCTGCACTTTCTGACCATTGCCAATGACACTACTGCTCATCCTTATGTTTTATCGTCCCTTGTTAAAACTGAAATTTTAAAAAGGACTGTTAGACTGTAGAAAAAATCGAGCACCAAAATACTAAAAGCAAAGAGAATCAACAGAATTTTAACAAGCACAAAAGTTGATCATCAATACACTCTTCAAAAAGTTCAGGATAACACAATTGCAGAAACTTTTCGTTTCCAAAGGCAATAAAAGTCTCTTTACTAAGCCCTTTACTGCCTCGTCAGCCATACACTTAAACAATTAAAGTTTACACTGAAAAAGAATTTGGGATACATGAGGAAGCAGAGTACAGAGAACAGATGGGAAACAAACTGAAATAGCTTGAAATCTAAGATGAAGCGTCATATAACGGCAGTAAAAATCATTGATCACGAAGGAGGAGTATTGTGATTCGTGATATCTGATTAAAGAAGAGTAAAAGACTCTTAAAATTTTAGGTTGCAGGAGAATACTAAAAGACCATCGGGAATTTGAAGAAGAGCAAAAGACATCAACTATAAATATTAAAATAAATTAAAAACAAATATTTAATATAATTTATTAATATAATATAATTTAATATTTATTTTCTATACAGTACGGTAATACCGTGGTATAAATTTTTTTAAGAGGTGATCTCTGAGGCGACCGTTTACATATGTAGACTAGGGACTGATTTGTAAATAGTGTAATATATAAAAAACACAAAGGGACCAATTTGCAAATTTTAAAAAGTTAAAAAATCCCGCGCTACAATTTCGCGTGTGTACACTGTTTGATACAGTACCAACCCAAAACCTGAACTTGTAACTTAGAAGATGATCATTATAACATAAAATATGGGGAATTTAAACCAAAATGTGTAAGCATGAGAATTTAAACCAAAACCTAGAAGTTTTTATTATCTAATAAATTGAACTTGTAACTCAAAAGATGATGCATGGGAAATTTAAACCAAAGTGTGTAAGCATGAGGAATTTAAACCAAAACCTAGAAGGTTTTTATTATTTAATAAATTGAACTTGTAACTCAGAAGATGATCATTATAATATAAAACATGGGGAATTTAAACCAAAATGTTTAAGCAAGGAGAATTTAAACCAAAACATGAAAGATTTTTATTATCTAATAAACTGAACTTGTAACTCAAAAGATGATCATTATAACATAAAATATGGAAAATTTAAACCAAATGTGTAATTTAAAACATTGAGTTTATAACTTAAAACATGAAGAGTTTAAAGCAAAACCTAAAAGATAGATAATCATATAAAAATTGCTAGAGTATCAATCATCTAAAAACCTAAAGATTTAATTTATAAATTAAAACATACGCATTTTAAAATAAATACTGAATTTTGTTTTAAGAAAACGGATCTAGCACTATAGCAATACTGTTTATATGTTACTGTTCACACGCGAAAATACTGTAGCGTGTGAATTTCCTCAATTTTTAAAAATTGTGAATTGGTCCCTCCTTGGTTTTTACATATAAGACTATTTACAACTTAATCCGGTCTATATATGTAGACGGCCGTTTCCAAAACTTTGCCATTTATTAACACCAAATACCATACCAATAATATATAATGGTACGATATTACCGTACCAACTACTTCAGTACTAAATTGGTACAATACAATTGTCGATGACTCTCAAGTTTCTAGGGTTTAGGGAGAACTTTACCTTGTCCAACAAGGATTCCGAAAAACGGTCGATTCCCACCATAATTTGGAGCCAATCTTCCGTAGATTATCATCACTCACGATGGAGAAGGACACCAAAATCGCGATTACGAGTCCCTTACGTTGTTCCGATGCGAGTCTGCCGTGGAAAGTGAACGAGAGCTTTCCGACGAGGTTTTTGAAGGCTCAGATGGCCGTCGGGCTGCTCAAGCTGGAATACTGAGCCGCATCGAATTTCCATTCGAAAATGGAAGAATCGGAGACCGAGCGAGCAAGAACATGAATAGGCTTTTCTTCTATCAACCAAGGAAGGGGATCAACCTTTTGGGAGATATGAGATCTGTGAAGGTTAGCAACAGTTTGGTGGGGCTGCTAAATACCGTGAGCTTAATCCTCTCGGTGGTGATTCTCGATGGCGGATGGCTGGAGAGGCACGACAGAACCGAGTGCGAAAGCTTATCCCAGAAGGCGACGATTGGTGTCGGCGTGTTCCTGCTTGGGGTTTCACTCGCCGGCGTGATCGGCGAGTGCTGTGGCGTCCGGTGGTTGTACCTGGTGGTCGGCATCTCGTGGCTGTACCTGGTGGTCATGTTCCTTCTGATCATCCTACTCATATACTTCAGGATCTTCGACTTCGTCGTGACGAATAAAAGCGCTTGCGAAGCTTTGTCCGGGAAAGGGTATAAGGAGTACAGGCTTGGGGATTACCCCAATTGGTTGAAGAAGAGGGTCAATGACATCAAGAATGGGCTAAGATTCAGAGTTGCCTTCAGGATGCTAAGAATTGCCAGACTCTCGTTGAGGCCAATTATGCTGACCAGGTTGGTAATTTGGAGGCAAAGAAGGGCGTAGAAGGGCCATTCACTTTGTCTCATCATGGCTATTTGGAACATGAGGTCGAAGCAGAGGACGTGGAAGGGCCATACCTGTTATGTTGGAGAATGTTACAGATAAGGAGGAGCCTCACCTGAACACAAGAAGCTTAGGAGTGGTGGAGATATCGATCATGGCGATGAGAGTGCTGAAACTCAAGCGGAGACTGGCAATGAAGCCCAGTCCCGCCATGATCTATGAGTCGATGTAGCTGGAACCATCTGGAAGGCCTAATTCCATGGAAAGATGACCAGATGGTTCAGAATAGGCACACTAGTATGTGCCTCAGTTTGTCATTTTGTTTTGGTGATGATTTACTATTTCAGTTTTTTGTTTTATTGCAAATAACCGCAAAGGAGGTACAACTCGCCGAGGTAGGAGTCGATGCCCGAGAATCTCCCGAAGGCATCTCATGGGAGCAAGAAGATGAGGAACCCTACTGAAAGCCCTTCGTTGTAAGGAAAGTTTGTCCGGCTGTGACAATGCCAATGGTGAAATCATCTGAGTTAGGGATTAGTACAATTACGGGACCATGTTGGTCACCTTGGACTTCATTATGTTATTTAGCTCAATCCCTAATTATGCTCACAGAGTCTAGCGCCCTACTAGAGGGAGCTCTACCTGACCATGTTCAATCGCAGCTGGACGATTTCCAGTAAATTACGAAAGTAATAAATAATAGGGGGATGCTATTTCCACAACCCAATATTCTAAATCCACAACCCATTTAGGGTAAATTTTACTAAAATATCCCTTATTAAAATTTAATTTTAGTTAGCTATTATTATGAAACTTAGTCCTAATCAAACTCTAATTTATGAAATGTCCCACACTCTTTATATATAGTATAAAATATTCTTATCAACGTTCTCTACAAATTTCACGTAACTATTCAAATTAATAAGTAAATTCACATCATGTTTGTCAAAACTTATCTGTAGATCAATTCAGTTCAGTGAAAGTGTAATTTGATGAAATTCATATTAATTCAGTCATGCTGATTCCATTTTTCAATACATTAATTTACACTCAGTTCAGTTCAGTTCCGTTCAATTCAGTTCAGTTCAGTTCAATTCAGTACACCAAGAAATAAGTTATAGCAAATAGGGCCTAAATTTGAAGGTGTTGAATGAATGTTGAAGGTTTTGAGCACTTCTTGGGCCTACAATTAATTTTAACAAAAAATTGAATCCTAAATTTAATGAGGGGTGATTAAGTAAATTTATCACCAAGTGAGTTGTGGATTTAGGATATTGGGTTGTGGAAATAGATCTTGTGTAAATAATAATAAAAATTGGTACAATACAATTGGTATAGTATCGGTTGGTTTTTGGTTGGTACGTTATTTTTAGTATATATTTTTCCAGCCCTACATATCAACACATTTAAGGTTAGGGCAAGTGTAATGATAAAAAATAGGGGAATGGTTAGGGGAGAGAAACGGGGAAGAAAAATGGGTAATAAGGGAAAGGAGAGAGAAAGGGGCGGGTAGGATGGGGAAAAAAGTGAGGGTGGGTAGTGTGAATACTAACCAGAAAATTAGGGGGACAGGTGTGACCTGGTAGGGCCGCCTGTAAGTAATGATTTTTTTTCTTCTAATTTTCAGACTGAGACGCGTGTCGCTCCCAGGTTAGGACACGCGTCCTCAACGGATCTGAGTCTTTTTTTTTACAAAAATTCTTTTGGGACACGTGGCTGCACCGAAAAGCGACACGTGTCCCAAACGGCTATTTTTTTTGAAAATTTTCTAACGGCCATATTTTCAAATCTGCCCAAATTTCCCCATTTTTTTCATCATTTCCAACATTTTCATTCTATAAATAGGTTTCAAACATTCTACATATTCTCACACTTCTTCAATTCCAAATCATAGTCCAATTCTTCTCTAAAACTCTATTTTTTTCCAAATCTTCAATGGATCCAAGAAGAGTATTTAGAGGGAAGAATGTTGTGAATCTGAATGCTTCTTATAGGGTTATTCATTATTATGATCTGAATTCAGTGGATGAATTTCCAAACACTTCTTCTACCCCAAATCTCAATCTCCCTATGAATACCCAACAACAACAATCAAACTATCAAGAGCCAAACTCCCTTTCCCAAACTCCACGCTCAATCCATAATTCTCATATTTCATTCAACAACATTCATATTCATACTCCATTCTCAAACTCTCATTCTCAAAATACATACTACGACCTTAGCCCTCAACATTCAAAAGCAAGCTACCCAAATCCAAACACTTCAATTCCAACACGACGCATCCAATTTTCGCCTATGAATTCTCAATATGATTATGAAAGTTATCATCCTTCAAATGTTGAGTCTACTTACGAATACGGTGGATTTTCTAATCGTGGAGGTAGGGGTACTCCGATTGAGTATTTTGGTTCTCTGGGTGAACATTTTGTCGGTGACCCAAATCAACAAAATGGAAATGATAAATCGGCACGTGGTAAACCTTTTATTTATTTTTAGAATTTCCATTATTCATATTATTGATAAAAATATTTTAAGTATGATGTTTCTTAATTTGTATGCTATTTGATGCATGTAAATGAATATATGCATATTATTTTGTATGATTTTAGACATTGAAAAAATAGTTTGTGTAATTCATCAAGTATAGCTATTTTTTAAGAAGTATGTTTTGACATGAATACTATTCATTTTTACTTTTAGGAAATGTTAGCCAACATAGTATTGATGAAGTTGTTGAAGTGATTACGAAGAAACCACTGGCAGAGAAATGGAGTCATGATGATGACAACGCTCTATGCAGCGCTTGGTTCACCCATTCCACTGATGTAGAAGTAGGTACATCTCAGAATTCCGGTGTGTTTTGGAGGAAAATCACGGCCGGGGTGAATGAGTTTCGAAAGGCCACCATCAGAACATTGGGTTCCTGCAAGACTCGTTGGAACCTACTTCAAACAGCTATCAGTAAATATGTTGCAGCTGAACGCCGAGCAACAAGCCACTTAAGGGATGGAGGTAGGGCTGTAAACGAGTTGAGTCGAGCTCGAACAGACCTATGTTCGAGTTCGAGTTCGAGATCGTATTGCATATTCGTGATCGAGTTCGAGCTCGTACGAGTTGATATATTTTAGTTCGAGCTCGATTCGTCTGACTTTTAGAAAGTTCGAGCTCGACTCGTGAGCTCGATAAAAAATCGAGTTCGAACTCAAACTCGATCTAGTTCGAGCTCGTAAAAGCATTAATGAATAAAATTTAATTAATTTATATAAAAATTCTATATAAAATTCTATTCGAGCTGCTCGACGAGCCTATCGAGCTGGCTCTTATGAGCTCGAGTTCGAGCTCGTATATAAACGAACGAGCTCGAGTTCAAGTTCGAACTGGTTAAACCGAGTTCGAAAACGAACTTTGACCGAGTTGTTCGCGAGTTGTTCACGAACGGTTCAGTTCATTTACACCCCTAGATGGAGGTAGTGGTAGCGGTCCAGTTGACGTGAGAACATTGGCAAATCAATTATACTTTGACAAAATGACGTTTTCAAATTCCAACACTGTTATCAAGTGTGTAAGGGAAACTGTAAGTTTATAACACAGTATGTGACAGCAAAGACAGATGGTCAAGCAACCGGCGATAGTAGTGAAGCAAATGATCTTGGAATACCAGAGTATCCAGCGAGGCCAATGGGGATTAAAGCCGCTAAATGCAAGGTTAGTGGTGGAAAAAGAAAAGAGGTTAAAGCCGCTAAATGCAATGAAAGCGATCAAAGCGTGTCTGCTGACTCAAGAGGAATGGAGTTTGAGTCAAAGTTCAACAACGCAACAAGGGTGGCGGAAGAATTTGCAGCAAAGGAAAAGAAGAGAGAAGAGTACAACTCGAGACAGTATGAACTGTACCAAGGGAGAATGATGGATCAAAAGCTCAGCAAGAATTTCTCAAGCAACAATCGGAGCGTGATGCATTGCAATCAGAGCAAGTGGCAAAACAATCAGAGCGTGATGAGAGGCAGAATCACCACACAACTCTAAATTTATTGTTGGGTAAGACAGATTTGACTGAAGCAGAGGAAAGAGTGAGAGACAAATTGTGGTCGATGTTTTATGGTTCTTAAGTACTTTGTGCTTTGTTTTGTAATAATTGGTCAGACTAGACCATATGTTTTTTATTTTATTAATAATTGGTTAGACTAGATCAATATTTGTAATTTGAATTGTGACATTCCTTTTAATTTGGTTATTGAGATCAATATTATTGTTCTATATATCTATTTTCCAATTATATTATTGTGCATCTCATTGTCATTGATCTATCCCATCTCACCAAGTGGGATGAATTCAAGTTACATATTTTAGTTTGCACTAGACAAAATAATTGTAGTGTTATTGATCAATCTCATCTCTCCATGTGACTTGAATTTTACTCTTCAAAGATTTTTTCAGACACAAAATAATCGATTGTCATTGATATATCACTATCATCAATTGGGATGAATATAACTGTCATTTTTTTGTAAGCTTTCCAAAAATAAAAAAAGAAGTGATTGTCATTGATCCATTACATCTCACCAAGTGGGATGAATTTATGTAACATTTTTTTGGCCTTAGACAATATAATTGCAGTGTCATTGATCAATCTCACTCTTCAAAGATTCTGTCAGCCACAAAATAATCGGTTTGCATTGATATATCATATCTCATCAAGTGGGCATGAATACAACTCTTCAAAAATTCTATAAATATAACATTCATTTTTCTTTCCTTTCAACAACAACTTCTTCCTATCAACCATTTATATCACAACTTTCTTTTCCACAACAATTTCATCCTATCAAAAACCATGTCTTCCTATAATTTCCCAACCAACGATGATGATCTATATGAAGGAGAATCATCTAACCAAGATAACTTTCCCGACTTTGGATTTTTACCAGTACCCCTCCCCCCCTGAGATATCAAATTTCGTCTTGAATTTGCCCCAGATGGGAAGACAGTGGTACAATGCCTTTCAAGCAGAAAGTGCTCAAAATCCCCCAACATTACCAAAGAAAATAAGAAAGTCTATTCAGAGAGATCGTGAAGCAGCGCAAAATGCTATTCAACAACAATATTTTCATCCACCACTAGAAAGAATGTATGACGATGGGCATTTCCGCACTAGGTACCACATGCGTCGTGGTTTATTTCAACGCATCGTGGAAGACATCACCAACCACGATCCATATTTTCAATAAAAGACAGATGCTGCTGAGAGATTGGGATTTACGGGACTCCACAAGTGCACGGTGGCAATGCGTCACTTGGCATATGGCGCAGGATATGATCAACTTGACGAATCCTTGCAAATTGGTAAAACAACGGTCAAACATACGGTGGAACATTTTGCCAAAGCAATTATTGCTGTGTATAAGTAGGAATACATGCGGCCGGCAAATCCAGCAGACATTGAACGTCTTAAGTGCAAAGCTCGCCAAAGGGGATTTCCAGGCATGCTTGGAAGTGTTGATTGTATGCATTGGGAATGGAAAAACTGTCCAACGGGTTGGAAGGGCCAGTTCCAAGGTAGAAGTGGTCGTGCCACCATTATTTTAGAAGCAGTGGCCTCGTATGATACATACATATGGCATGCTTTTTTTGGTATGTCCGGGGCAAACAACGATATCATCGTTCTCGACAGGTCACCTCTGTTCGATGATGTATGTGAAGGAAGAGCTCCAGTGGTAGATTTTGAAGTCAATGGAAAGCCTTACAAGATGGGGTATTATCTTACTGATGGTATTTATCCTAAGTGGGCGGCTTTCATGCCCGCATTTACGGCCCCGAATGATGAGAAGAGAAAGGTATTCACGAAATGACAAGAGAGTTATCGGAAAGACGTTGAACGTACTTTCGGTATTTTGCAAGCTCGGTTCGCCGTGATTCACAATCCAGCCATGTATTGGAGCTTTGAGACGCTGGGTAATATCATGATGGCTTGTATCATATTACACAATATGATAGTAGAGGATGAGCGTGATACTTATGGGAATAATGTTAAACCTGATGACTACGAGCAAGTCGATACATCAAACTTTCACTATGACGCTTCACAACATGCTGATCTCGCACAGTATAGAGCCAATTGGAGGGAAATACGCGACAGAGTTTTACACGAAAAACTCAAAAAAGACCTTATAGAGCATGTTTACAATCATTTCGGTGGAATGACTGGTTGATAAGTCACCAATGGCATGTTGACAAGGATTCAAAAAAAAAATTAGTTTGTTTTAAGAATTAATAATTGATCAAACTAGATCAATATTTTCTTGTTTCATTAGTAATAATTGGTCAGACTAGACCAATATGTAGTTTTCCATTTTTACTAAATCACGATTTACATTATATATAAACATTGTTTCCTTAAATATGTCATATTATTTTACTTATTGTCGCACTTTTTAATATTTTAAATAAAAAAATTTAGACCAATAATATTATATTTATATTATCTAATAGTAGTATTTAGTTTATGAGTCCGTCTCTGAGTAGACCGTCTATATTCTGACAGAATATAGACCAATGATTAAGTTGTAAATAGTGTATAAGACAAAAGCACTGAGGGACCTTTATGCAATTTTAGAAAATTTTAGACAAAAACACTGAGGGACCTTTATGCAATTTTACAAAAACACGGAGGGACCTTTATGCAATTTTATAACATGGAACTTGAAGGTTAAAACATGAAGTTTTTAACATGTATCATGAAGGTTTTAAAACGAAATATTAAGATTTTAACACGAAACATGAATGTTTTATAACATGGAACCTGGAGGTTAAAACATGAAGTTTTTAACATGTAACATGAAGGTTTTAACACGAAACATTAAGATTTTAACACGAAACATGAAGGTTTTATAACATGGAACCTGGAGGTTAAAACATGAAGTTTTTAGCATGTAACATGAAGGTTTTAACACGAAACATTAAGATTTTAACACGAAACATGAAAGTTTTATAACATGGAACCTGGATGTTCAAACATGAAGGTCTGGCACTATTCACTGGCACTATTCACGCGCGGGTTACTGTTGCGCGTGAAAATCCTAATTTTTCAGAAATTGCAAATTGGTCCCTCCGTGTCTGTATAGTTAACATATCAGTCCCGTCTATATTTTGATCAGAATATAGACGGTCTATTCCAAGACTTATCATTAGTTGATTTAAAAAATATTATTTGTAGAATTAATAAGTTGGAAAAAGAAAATGAAGTGGGGTCCAATAAATAGTACACAATAGTGTCGAATAGTTGATATAGTGGTGAGTATTATTGTAGAGAGAATAGTAGAGTGGTGATTGAGTAGTGGTTAGTGATGAGGTGGAAAAGGAAAATATATTAATTTAATAGAAAAAGTGGGAAAATAGTGAGTAGGGGGAGTAAGGCCACTACCCTTGCTCTAATTTTACTTGAAATTGGCCTACCAAAAATTATAACTGTACATTTTACTATTTATTTGGAAGTAGTATAATTCTTGGGTGAGGCAGCCTCACCCATGAGGCAGGACCAAATAAACATTTTTTTTGACGAGGTTTGATGAACTGAAACAAATGTTTTTATGAAGTGACATGTTTGATGATGTGGCGTCGTGGTTTGATGAGGTGGGGGTGAGTTATGATGAAGTGGCAGCAATGAAATTTTACTTATTTGGCCTTGCCTCATGGATGAGGCTGCCTCACAGGAGAATTACTCTTGGAAGTAATATTTGCACTTAACCCATTACTATTTAAGCATTTTGCCCTAAACTATTTAGAAAATAGAAAGGGACTCATAATGCAATTAAAAAGAACGGGACGAAAACTGCTTAAACGGTTAAACCCTGCAGCAGGTTCTGAAATTGTAGAAACCAGTGTGACTCCGGAAAGCAAAACCCAGCTACGACTTCATCAGCAGCTGGGAAAAGCATGGATGACTGTGACGTAGGCATATCCTGCTACATCTCCAAGCTCCCGGGCTTTCGTGGCATCCTCAAACAAAGGTTGATTTTTTCACTCCATTCTTTGAAAAGCTCAAAATCTCAACTTTATGGGAATTTATCGTTCACTGCCTAGGTGGTGCACCTTTCCCCCTTCTTTTTTGTGGAAGTACAGAAAAACCTTAACTTTATGTACATTTTGTTTTTGGTTTGCTCATGTTACAGGTATTCAGATTTCATTGTAAATGAAGTGGGTTTGGAAGGAAGTGTTGTGCACTTGACTTCATTGGAGGTTCCTGCTGAGGTAAAATGATTACCTAATGCTTCACACTCTTCCTTTTATTTCCCGGGTTGCATTAATGTGGGTGATTTGAAAATAATGATGTGTTAACCATTCAGCTTGCTGAAGAAAAGGAAGTTACAGTATCCAATTTGCCAAAGGCAACATATAATGACGAGATAAATTCTTTTAGAGAACTTGCCGGGGAAGAGAATGCTGCTGTTCTGAAGGCTTTTCTAGATCACTTCTGTTCTGGTGCTGAAGTTGATGTTGAGCCTATTATACTTAACCCAAGTTCTGATAAGTCTTATCGCACGGTTAGTTAGTCTCAAGATATTAGTTCCAGTAACAGTTTTGGAAACTATATTTTGTCTTTACATGAATTATCTGTAATGCTTTTCAGGCCTTGCACAACTTTTTTAAAGAGAGATTGAAATTCCTTGTTACTGACACGGTGGATGGACCTGATACTTCATCGAAGTGCATCCGCGTGAGGTTGAACGTGGGAAAGAACCAGAGAGGATATAGTTCTAAGAAGAGAAAAGATAGAGATGATAAACCATATGACAGTAGAGGTTCTTCGAATTGGCCAGAGTCACTTGGTAAATTCCTTAGGTAACTGTTACTTTTCTCTCCTTCTATTTTAATTGTTTACGTTGTTCTATGACTATGCTTCTCTTATTTTGTGTAAAAATTCGATGCATCTCATGTTAATTGAACAAGCGAAGTTAAATTTTCCTTAGCTAGTGAGCATCACTTCTGAAAGAAGCTATCTAGGATAAGGATTTTCCCTGTGGAATCTCACAAGGGGAGCCTGAGTCATCACAGGGAAGTTAAACTTGTGTTGCATGACAGAAGTCTGCAATATCATGAAATTTGAAACATGTTTCCACTAGTTTATAATTAACTTTTACTAATAATAGACTTAGGCCATTCAGCTACCATAAGCTTTAGACTTTAGGAACATTTACTCATATCCACAAACTTCCTGTCAACTGCAAATTATTTAGGATGCCTGGATAACAAAGTTTTGAACTACTGAAAGAACTTGAGTTCAGGTTGTCTGGTGAGGGTAAGTTCATCTGGTTATATAATTTTTAGTTCATGGGTGCTTGAGTTCTTGGCTGCCAGCAGCTGTGGGTTTGTGGCCTTTACTTGTCTATACTGTCTAGTGTATTAAAGAATTGCAGGACTGACTTTCTGTGAAACCTACGTGGATGAAATTTTTGTGTGTGATATTTGGGAAAGTTTAGTAGCTAGGGTGAGCATGGATAAATTGTCATAAATCAGGAGGGTCTTTTGGCGTTTCCTATAATAAATGTTTAACTGGAAACTGTCTTTGGATCCCAGGTTTCATCTCTATAAAGAGAATAAGGATACACAGGAGGCAATTGGGCTTATAGGAAAGATGCTTGGCATTCAGGTAAGTAACACGTTTATGATTCTTGTCGAATTTTCATGTGGAAGTATTTGAAGATTTAGCAGTTAAGCCAGTCATTACATTTGGTACCCCTTTCATATATTGTAGTATGAAGTAGCAGAATTCGCCAATATGCATTCTCTACGTGATTACTTTTCTGATACACTTGATGTACGAAAGGAGGATTGAGTTGTTCACTTATTTGTTCCTTGAAGCCACACCTAAATTGCTCTTGTAGATACGTTCAATTCGCTTAACTTTGGTGTGTGAAAGGCAGGCTAATATTACTCAGTAGCTGACTTACATTTCTTCTTTCAGCCAAGATCCTTTGGATTTGCTGGTACAAAAGATAAGCGCGCCATATCAACTCAAAGGGTAAGGTCATCCTAATTATCTATCATTAAAATGTGTCTTTTTGGCCGCTATTTCATTGTACTTGTAATTCATTAGCTCTCTCTCTCTCTCTCACACACACACGCACACACTTTTTTTAGTGAGGAATAAACAAGAACTATTAAATTAGTAGTACGGCTGTTACTTATCCCGATCTGTATTTTACAATAGTTCAGTTAGTTGCTCCATAGTTAGAGCAATTCATTCTTAGTGTAAGCATTATTGAAGAATGCTGCCGCAAATAGCTTGCAGGAACAACCTGATGATAAGTCAACTCTAAGAGAACCAAAATGTGGATTTTATATGTTTCCTTTCAAGGAGAAAAAAGTGGCTACATGCAATTTTTTGTTTTGTTAGTTTGCATGTTGAAAAATAGGTAATTACTTGCTCTGTCTTTCATTTTTATGAGGTTGGGATACGATCTTTACGAAAGTATGAATCGTTTTTAGTTCATAATGGTCATTTTAGCTTGCAGAATTCTGGAATATACTCAAATTCTCTTTTTCCAGTGCCAAGTAATCAACATTTAGTATCTTGGACCTTTTGTTTTTTTTTTTTTACTTCTTCTAATCTAAATTTGAAAAATTATTCTTCAAATTAAATCATGGAATTCGGAATTCACAATCTTCATGTCACATTCCAGGTTACTGTTTATAAGCAGCGCGCCAGTAGATTAGCTGCTCTAAATGAAAGACTAATTGGCATCAAAGTTGGAGACTTTTGGTGAGAAGAGTGATATATGGTAATGGTCGTTTTCTTGTTATTTTATGAGGATTGGGGAGTCACACTTTAAATGTTTTGACAGCTATGTTCATGAAGGCCTAACTCTTGGGCAGCTAAAGGGAAATCATTTTACAGTCACATTGAGGTAAATACACTGATGTTAATTAGACATAGTTTATGCCAGGTTACAGTACTTTCTCTGTCCCTGAGTTGAGTTTTACTTATATTTTTGGCTCAGGCCAACCCTGTTTTTAAATGTGTTACTTTTATCAAATAATTCCACTCTCCTATCTCACACCTCAGTCACTTACATATCTTTATCATTATCTTCCATTCTTACATTTAGTCTCTGTGCCATCCTTACATGGAACTAGACGAGAGAGATGAAGGAGTACCAATCATTGGTCTGGGGTTCATCTGGGTTATTTTGTAATATTGTTGTTAAAGATAGGAAGAGAAAATTGAGACAACTGAGCTCAATTGATCAATGGAAATAACTGTGTTGAGGCAGAATAACTCAGTATAGAATTAAATATAGAATATAGGGTATGCGAATTTGGATGTTTGGACATTTTTTTGTTTAGCATAACTCTGCAACTGGCCATGTGCTGTTATGAACATAGAAAAATCTGGAATGAACTGTGAATGTGAAAAAAAGTAAGGAATCAGACTGAAGCATTGTTTGTTCCATCTCAAAATTTGATAGTGAGTTTCTATATCGTTAAAGTTTGAATATGAATTATATTGGAGTTGGATGCTATTATTTTTATCTTAATGTATTCACATAATATACTTAATATTTAATATCTGGTTGAAGATCAAAATGTCAAGTCAACTTGTACTTTCGCAGGGGAGTGGTAGCAGAATCTAAGGAAATTATTCAAGCATCTGCAAGCGCCTTAGGAAAACTTGGTTTCGTCAACTACTTTGGTCTGCAGGTATTTACCACAATGATCATTTTTAATCTATCCCCGTCCCTATTATAGTGTGTGTACGATATATAAGAAGAAAGGGAAGTGTGATGGACAGAGCATGAAAAGAAAAAGTAATGTTAAAACTTAAAATAATGGAAAATTTACCATAACAGTTTCATGAACCTAAACATGGGACATATCAATAACCTAAAGAGTGTCATAGTGAGCAATATAATTACTTCCTCCATCCCCAAACAAGAGTTCTATTTAGGAAAAATGCAATTCTTTCTGTGTTTAATTGCTGTCAGCTTCTGTTTCTTAATCGTGGACCATTTCCTAGTATAAAATTGCATAAGTTTTATGATGGAAAATTGCATAAGTTGATCTATTGAATATGCACTACTCCATATGTTCATCCCTTGTATGTGAAATTATTACAGAGGTTTGGGACTCGTTCTGTACCCACTCATCGTATTGGTGCTGCTCTATTACGTGGAGAGTGGAAGAATGCAGTGGACTTGATTCTTGATCCAAGAGAAGGGGATATCCTTTATATACATATTTGTCAAACCATTATATCTTACTCTGCTATACTTGCATTTTTAGTCAAGACCAGGGACTAATTTTCCTTAGCTTAGATTTCTGTTACAAAGGGATGATATTAATGTTTTAAGGGAGCACTATAAGGAGACTGGTGATGTTGAAGGGACCCTGAAGCAACTTCCCCGCCATCTAGTTGCCGAAAGGGCAATAGTAAGTTTCAAGCTACATGAATCGTTATTTTTGGTCCATTTTGTCCCCAAGTTAATTGGTCTGATATGTTTTGCTTTTAATATCAAGAATACATATTGAGAATATGTTCTTCCTTGGTGGGTGTGTACTTCATAAACTGATGAAACCCTTTAGTTTTGGTGTTTTTCTCCCGTTCATTTTTTTCTTTCTGTAGTTTATCTCTTTATTTTTTTCTGACTATTAAACTTTACTAGAATCAAAGTTGCCAGCTCCATCATGTTCAGAGTTTCCAATGAATGAAAACTAGTCTGACAGTCGTATACAGACATTCTTGTTTGTAATGAACTTTTTCATTGCTTCTGCTGTTTCTGTTACATTTTTCTCTTTTAATCAGTCACTAATTCATTAGTGTATGAATGAATACACAGTAAGGAGATGACAATGAGTTGCTTTCAGAATTAGAAAAAAAAAAGATTCTTTTCTTCCCCCCACCCCACCCCCTTCCCCTATTTTTCCTTGTATGCAGGTATTATTTATGTATCCTGTTCCATCATTTAAGCATAGGATTATATACAAACACAGGATAAAAATGAGAAATGAGTTGGAGTGGTATTTGTACAGTAGAAGCTCAAGAAATGAAATTCTTTATTTGGAAGATGTCAAGTATTGTAGGGTTTCTAGTTTACCTTTAAATTGATTCCAATTGCTTTCTCTGCTGCTTAAGGAAATAAATCTTATAGGAGAATGGCTATAGCTTTTTAATAGATTAGCAATCTCCTTCTTCACCATGACCCTGTCACCCTAAAATGTGTCTGCAGTGACTAGCTGTAACTTACATCATTTGCATGAGTTTCCTACATAATACTAAGTGCTAGGGTGTGTTAAATACTATGAAACATGACCTTGAAGTTTCTAAAATACGATTAAGCAATATAATTGTCTGTATTTTGTTGACTGGTGAATCATCATTGTTGTTCTTTGATGTATGGAGATTGGAGACCTTTGCTAGAAGATACTAGCTTTTGTATTCATAGTTATGTTCTCTCTGAAGCTATGTGCTCCTGTCCCTTCCTTTTAATGCTTATTGCAATATTGTGAAGAAAAACTGATTGGAAATTCAAGTTTTTTTGGCCAGTATTAGCAAGTCCTTACTCCTCTCTATGTGTTTGAAGTGCCGGAAGAAAAAAACATGTGCATACTCTTAAGACGTCTCTTGTCATTGTTTTCTTACTCTTTCTGTGCTTTTAGTAATATTGCAACTTCCATTTAGAGCAAGTCCAACAGATTTGCTATAATAGAAATTTTGTCAATTTTTAGAGATTTTGTGTATTTTTCCACTCCAACAGATTTGCTATCCCATTTGCTATTATAGCAAAATTGATGAGAGAAGATTTGCTTTGCTAAATATGCAGAATGGCAAATAAATTTTGAGGAACGGAATTCATGCGCATTGCAAAAGAAAAAAAGCTATTTTTGGCAAATTTCTTAATGCAAAAAAAGAAAAAAAAGAAAAAAAGTTATTAATAAAATCTCTAAAGTAGAGATACTTTTGGATTTGAGTAAAAAATATTTGGAGAATATAGGGTTTCCATTATCTATTTTAGAAAAACTTTTGGAGAATCTGTTGGACTTGCTCTTACTTATTGATTCTGTTATGTACTTAGAATAGATAATATCATGCCCGGATTCTTATTAATTAATTATTTTTAAATATATTTAAATTTATATTAATTTTAAAAAGAGAAATAAAGTTCAATATGTTAATTATAAAAATAATATTAAGAAACTAAGTAAAATATAAAATTATAATAACTCTTAGTAGTATATATTAAGTATGGAAAAAATATTGTAAAATAATATAAAATGATAAAAGATTCCAGAAGAAAGTAAGGGGAATATAGGAGAAGTTAAAGTAAAAAATAAAAGATGAATATTCTAGAAAATTGAGGATAGGATGTTATTAAACAGGGTTTATTTAATAACCATTTTTAGTTTCTTTTTAAGTTGACGTGGATTATTGTGGAAGTGCCAAGTGTCAAATTTAATGTGAGAGTGACATGTGGCTTCAAAGATTGTGCTTTGATATATAGTATAGATGTGGAACGTCTTCACTTTCATTAACTGCTACTTTTATGTTTTGCCCAGCTTCAATGTTTGAAGAGAAGTCCAGGTAACTACTTACAAGCTCTGAAAGCTATACCAAGGACACTTAGAATGATGTAAGCTCTTGTTGTGATTTTTCTTTATTTCTCAATTCCCTAGATTAAAAGACATCAATATCTTACATTGATATTGCCTGTTTCGTTAATTTTCATTCTCCGGGAATGGGTCTGCTCACTGTGATGATTCAAACTTAAAGCTTATATAAAATGTACAATGTAATCTGCTTCCACCTTAAAATGCTCCCTCCGTCCTAGTTTCATGGTTCTAATTTTCTTTTTGAGCCATCCCAATATGATTACCCTATGTTGCAAACTTTTATTAAGTTTGGTATTAATTTTACCCTCACAAAACACTTTTTTCTCTTCATTATTCCCTTACATTATTATTATTATCTTATCATATATCCAAACATTTTGCTTTTCTTAGACAGTATTTGACAACAAGCCAAGCAGGGCAATATGAATGTAAAAATAAGGAAGTGGTATTCACCATATCAAAATTTCACACAATTTACTTGAATTGATGTTTTTTAAATCATGCTTATTAGTTATTTCCTTTTGCCCATGTTATCTTACTCTTTCTTCTGTGTTAAAGTCTGTCTCTGTGAAACCTGCTCAGTAAAATATGGTTAATGCTTATCTCTTTTTCCAAACAAGTTGAGTTTACATAACAGCATATTTGTGACACTAAAGATATAGTGCTAAACATAAAATTATTGTCTGAAAAGTTGTGATTGTCATTGTTATTTGGTCTTATTCAAGTGCTGGACTTCCCATTTGCAGGTACGTACATAGTTATCAAAGCTACATCTGGAACCATGCTGCTAGTATGCGAGTGCAAAAATATGGTATGTTTATGTGTGATAGGAAGACATATTGACTTTGCTAGTAATTAATGGTGACCCTTAAATATTTTTTCTATTTAATATTCAACTGAGCCCTTATCCTTCGGTGCAGTGCTGGTTATGTAGATATTTCCCTTAGTTGTTCCTTTAAAAGTCAAAGTCAAAACTCATCCTCAGTTAGGTTTAAATATAACATATTCTTTTTTATATGCACTGATGCGTGCACACAATTACTCAGATTCGGATCACTTTAGGGAAGATTATATCATTTGAAACTGCCTACAGTTTTTTATGATATCCTCTTCTTAGAAATTTGGTACTTATTGCATCTTGTTTCAAGTGTCTCTGCATTCTAACATTTCTACTTTTGCTATTCTAAGTTTTTTTGTACGTATAGAGGATACGATTTTCTATTTGTTCTTCAAATCTGCTTTTTCTTCCAACATTTTTTAACAACATTTTCTATTTGTTCCAACATTTTTTTCTAACATTTCTACTTATGCTATTCTTCTATTTTGTACACTAGATCTTTAACACTTGGAACTTGGAAGCATTTAGTACACGGCAGTCAAATTTGCAGTTACTCTAGCTATTTCTATGATGATTAGAGGGGCATGTACATATTAGCTATATCTTTAAGAAATTCATGATGAAGTTGATTGAATTGTTTTGTTGAAACTATTAAAAATTCTTACAATAGACCAGCCTTGAGCCTATCTTTTATGTTATTGGGAATTTGATCATTGTTTCAGGAATTGACCATGTTCAGTTGGGAGATCTGGTTTATTGCAAAGAGCAATCAACAGAAAAGGAAACAGGAGCAAATTTTTTGGAGTGTGAAGGTTTAAACGGTTCAGATGACTTGGAACATATAAATGAAATCTCTGAGATAGATCTTCTAGTAGAAAAATATACTTCAGTCAAAGTAAGTGTGCAGTCTATTTTACTGGTCTTTCAAATTGACAAATATAGACTTCTTTCCCCTGCATTCAAAGAAAAATGAACAACTTGTTTTGCAAATTGCTTTGGGCCACTGTTCATAGTTCCGTAAGGTTGTGTACTGAGCATTAGACCACCCACCAGTGTTAGTTCTGTAAGGTCGAAAAATTTGTAATACGCCTGCAATTAACTAGATCATGAAGTTGGAAATCCAATTACTGTGTATATCCTTTTATTTTTGCCCTTGAAACTTATGTGTGGAAGTAATATTAAGTTAATAGTATCTGGTGAGTGGGGAGTGGTGAGGTGATGAGAATTTTATTTTGGAGTAAATAACCTTTTTTCTTTCACAATCTTGTCTAATGTCTTTCGAAGCATTGAGCTGAAGGGCATTCTTCCATCAGTTCATATCTCTCTTCATTCCCCTCTCAGGGAATATGGAATACTGAAGATCATTTCATTTGTGATTTCATAACTTTTTTCAGGCATTGACTGAAGAAGATTTAGTTTCTGGAACCTACACAGTACATGACATCGTCCTTCCTTTGCCAGGGTATAACTAGAGTTCGATCACTTTGTCTTACACAAGTGCTATAAACCATGCATTTTTTTGAATATCCTATTCTGTAATTGCAGATCGCGGGTTACTTATCCAGTGAATGATATTGGAGATTATTATCATGACTTGTCTAGCAAGGTGTGTTATATTTATCAACTTCATCTAATGATTGATTATACCTTTCAATGGAATCAACATGTGATTTGTGTAGAATTTCACTAGAAAATAGGTAAATCTGGAAAACAAATAAAAACAGGAAGTTTGGCTTTTGGAGAGAAGTTTGAGGAAAGCTTTTTTCACTAGAATTGACTTACATGGTTATACACTCGCATGCAGGCTTACTTAACTTAGAAGCTAACTGTGTTACTGAAACTATGCTTAATTACAATTGATTTTTAGCTACAGGGTGAATTGATACTTAGCTACTGGAAAAACTAACTTGTAACCACTAAATAACAGTGTAAACAAATGCTACTTGTAAGTGCAGCTGATCACACGATTAGAGTACTGAGCCATCACTGTATACTTTAATTTGTGAAAACTAATATGGAAATTTTCTGGTAAAATTTTTCTTCCACCATACATGATAAGGAGATTGTAAAGATGATGGTGGATATTGAAATCTCTACTTACGTTGCCTGGATCAAGGTTTGAGTTGTGTGTACTAGTGGGGGTATAGGTGTTTGATGATTCCTCGGTCATTAATTCAGGATCCCTTGTACAGATAGTGTTGGCCCCATTCTGATTAATATGTTCAAACTGTTAGTTGGTCCCATGATTTTTTTAAATGAATTTTGAAGAAAGTCTTGGTTGTCCTAATATTGCGGGTGCTGATCAATTAAAATACAAGTAGACCATACTGCTAGTGGAAGGAACTCTTTTCACAATAAGAATATCTTTTGTAAAAGTTGATTTCTCACACACACGCGCGCGCACACACTCATACACCATTTCTGGGATTGACTTTGGCCATGTTTGAGACAGATATAGCACCAATGTCTGTGATAAGTAACGGGAGTCTTCATGGACTTGTCTCCTGAATATAAGAGTTAACAAGCATATATCATCTTTTCTTGTCATTTAATTGATACTGGTTTTATTGGTCAGGATGCTATCAATCTGACTGAGAGTGTGCACAATGTCAAGTAAGTTGTATCAAATATTTCCTAGTTTTGTGAGGACAGAGTGTCTTAGTATTTCTGGCATGTAACTGTTGGCTGTGATAGATGGCTATGGTAACTGGCGGAACTTCATTTTCCTGAAAATGGAATGAGCTCCTCATATACTGAAGGCTTGTTTATTATGGTTTGCCAGAAGAAAATAATGCTGCACATATTATTTATTGATTTTCTTCTGGCTGCTCTGTGTACATTCAATAGGGAATTCTCAATAACAAATATGACTGGTGCTTATAGACAAGTGTTTCAGAAGCCCAAGGACTACGAATGGTATGCAAATCTCTAACTTGCATCGCAATGACTAATTTTCTTAATCTTCACTTTAAATATTTAAATCTTTCTAGAGGATGATTCCTGTTTATTTATCTTTATTAGGGAACTGCTTACCTACAGAGATGGAAATATTGCTCTGGCAGAAACCGACATGGACCTAATTGCAAAGTCAAGGCAGGCTGGAGAAGAAGATTCAATGAATGGGGAAAAAAGTCTTCTTGGCGGTGAACATCGACCAGGTGAAACTGAAAGAGCAGTCACAGTTTCTTCTGAAGTAGATAGGGTAAACCAAAAAACTATATCTGACACCAGGGAGGTTCAAAGAGCTCTGAAATTGAGCTTTACCCTCCCTACTTCTTGCTATGCAACTATGGCAATACGGGAGCTATTAAAGACGTCAACTTCTGTATGTATCTTTGATTCTCAACTGCTTACACTGTACATGAATAGGGAATATATATTGTGCAATTCTATTCTTACAAGTCTTGCGTTTGCCACAGGTTGCGTTTCATAAAGCATTGAACCCGTGAAGGAATCTTTCAGCCTCGGCTTCCAGACATCTACTCCGGCATGACATCTATTCACTAGTGATGATTTTGGATAAGGATGGTGCATTTTGTGGTTTCACGTGTCACAGCTGCTACATTGGACGGGTCTGTAATATGATTAGAATTGCTTAGTCAAATTACAAGTTGGATGAGGCTCTTCTGTGCAACCAGCAACTCCGTTACTTCTCCAAATACAGCAATAATTATACACCACAAATGTTTTGATAGCTTTATCATTGCAAGTTTCTATAGTGAATGGTATGATTTATGAGTAGTTTGAAACCATTCCAATTCATAGCCACGTTATGCATCTACCTTGAGACATTTTCCTTTCCTCTGTTCTTACATTATTTTAGAATTTTGACACATGGGGTTGCTTTGAATTTCCCAGACTGAGACAATCCTTAGCAACCAAGCAGATGATCTTAGTTAAACCTGAAAATGCCTATATATGACTAACGATATCTATCATTTGTTCTGTGATTGTTTGAAACTAACAAAGAGCGAAACTGTATCATTTCAATTATGCTACTAACATCGATGAAATTCCCACTGTAAGTTTCCAATCTACCTATCCATACATATAAACTAAGTAACAGAACTATGAATGAGTAATCAAACTTCCTCGAATTCGCTTCCGAGTTCAGTTTCATCCGCACCCTCATTCTCAGACTCATCAATTTCAACACAAACCTCATCCTCAGACTTGTTCGATTCAATGTCAGCCTCATCCTCAGACTCTTCGATTTCAACGTCAGCCTCATCCTCAGACTCGTTGATCTCAACGTCAGACTCGTCGATTTCAACATCAACTTCATCCTCATCCTCAGATCCGTGTATTTCAACATCGGACTCGAAGTCATTGAAATCGTCGCAGTCACTGTCGGGCAGATGGAAGCGAAATATGTTGATTTGATGGGGCAGAGTAGCCCTAATCCTCGCTCTCTTGGACACAAACGAGCCCTCTTCCCTGCCTTCCATTTCCTTCCTCTTCTTATTCCCAGAGTTCGTACTCATAATATCAGATTGAACCATAGCAGGCGAATTCAGAACAGCAAGATCGATATTCTTGATAAGAAGATCTGACGAATTCATGACTTCAATCTTGGAGGGTATTGAAGAACAGCGGCGGTCTTCTTCTTCTTTTCTGGAGAAAGAAAAGTAACGAATTCAAGGAAAAGGGGTTGATCGAATCTTAAATCTGATTGAGGTTAAGAAGAATGTGGGTGGGAATGGGATTTGTTGGAGAAAGAAAACCAAGGAATTGTGGAGAAAGAATGATGGTGGGACTGGGATTGCAAGAGGGAGCCTTGTATTTAAACTAAGTAGTCGTTAATCCGATTACCACTGGGTTGGTCAAAGTTGGTGACAACTGTCATTCTTTGGATAGGGACGTTTAACTTATTTACATTAAATGCATACTAGCTGGACTCATATTAAGTATAACGGTCAGATACTTGAGAGATACACTATACTCGTTTTTTTTTTTTTCGTTGTTACTAGCTTGAAGCTTGAAGCTTGAAGCTTGAAGTTGAAGTTGAAGTTGATATTTGAGCTTTTTATCCCACTTTTTATTCAAAAATATTCTTATTTTTTATCTTTCCCTTACAACTAGATAATTTATATTAATTTTTTAGCAATTTCAAGGTTTCAACAAAAAAGTTAATTTATATATACATATATACGAAGGCTAATCTTTAAAATATTATTAGTAGTCCATCAAATCAACACATGGAAGGTTTATTATACTCCATAAATTTCATCTTGATTAATAGAGTATATTCCATTAAATCTATTTTTTATAGGATTAGGTGGAAAATTTGTTATTTTAAGTCAATTAGCATTAATTACTAATATCTGCGTAATTTCAAATTTATGTTTTTTTATTAATTTCTTATAAAATTTAATTTTATTTAAAAATATATATTTATTGGAAAGTTTAATGTGAAAATTAGATATACGTAAGAAATTAATGCATAATTTATCAAAAATATTTTTTGAACATAAACCGTTAAAAATGCATGATGCTTGTAGAGATTGTACTAGTATAATAAATATGAGCAAATCGACAACTGACAATTTATTATGACAAATATGAGCAAATGATGAGAATGATAGGGTAAGGCAACAAATAGTATTTGAGTATTTGACTTTAGCCAGCGCTACAGCGGATATCTAATTTTCACATTAAACTTTCCAATAAATATATACTTTTAAATAAAATTAAATTGTATGGAGTGTTTAAGCTGCCAATAGAATTTGAAAATCTTCCCCACTACTGCTATCACTGCAAGTGTACTGGTCATTATGAGGAGCATTGCTTTGTTCTTTACCCTGAGCTTAGGAGGCCTAGAATCCATATGTCTCATAATGCTAGTAAGGAGCCTATTCAGACTGTTCCTACACATGCCCCTGGTGATACTATCACTCCTAATGCCATGCCTGCTGCTGGTCCCTCTGGGGTTTCTACAACTGATAAGGCCAAGACCATCCAAGCTCAGAAACTTCAAAAACCTCAGTGGAAACCAAAGAACCATCAGCAGGATCTTACCAGAGATATTGCTCCAAAGGATCAGACATCAGATGCTATACCTCAACCCATACAACCTCCTATGTCTGCACTTTTGCCTTTTCTCTTTATCTCTAAATCCTCTGAGGATAAAGAGAAAGATAGTATGGACATGAACAATGTGATCAAGTCTACTCAGAGGCAGCAAGAAAAATCCAATGGAGTAGGCTTTACTGTCACACAGCCTCTTATGATCACTCAATCTATAAATGCTGAGTCTGGAAATACCTCTTCATCAGAGCACTCTATCTATGGATCTCCACAGCATATTCCAGATTCTCAACTATCTTCACCTATCAAGGAGGCATAAAATTTTTCTACTCCAAAGTCTGATCCTATCTATAAGAGAGGCAAAGGAAAAGTTAGAGATGATATTCTCTCTACAACAAAGAAGAGTAAGCCATTCTCTCCTTTTAACACTCTCTCTGCTGCTAAAAATTTCTTTGCATCACAGCAGAAGAAATATCACAACAGATTTCATGTATTGGCATCTGAGGATGGTCAAGATCATCAAGAAACTGAGGAGAGGTCTTCATCCAATACTCATTTTCAGGCTCTACAAAGGGAAGAGGTAAGCATTTCTCAGGTAAATCTGGATGCATCCAGCTCTATGACCTCTCAGAAACAAAAGATTGCCAAAAATAAAAATAAAAAAGTCTCCACTTCTAAAAATGATTCCTATGTTACTCAGTTAAATAGGATCATGACTAGATCAAAAAGCTCTAATGAAGTTTCCTTATGAATCACACCAATAAATTTTTAGTGTGGAACATAAGAGGAATGGAAACTTCTTTAGACAGATTAAAAAATTTAACAGCTAGGCATAACTTTGATCTAGTCTGCATCATAGAACCTATGCATGATAATTCTAAATGCGATCATTACAGACAGATTTTTCATTTTGACAATTGCATGTATGGTTGCTCTGGTCAAATATGGTTGTTTTGGTCTTCCAAGATTACTGTTTCACTGATTCATGATCATCTGCAATTTTTACATGTTCACATCAATTGTTCTTCCCTTCATAATGACATGGATGTCTTTTTTGTTTATGGTTTAAGAACTAGAATTGGTAGGAAAGATTTATGGTCCTCTATTCTCTCTTACACTCATACTTCTTCTCTTCTGATTGGTGATTTTAATGCCACTAAGTCTATTCATGAATATAAAGGACCTTCTAATCCTAAATTAGGAAGTATTAGGGACTTTAATGATTTTATTAACTTTTTGGCATTAGAAGAAATCAATACTGTTGGCAATTTTTTACATGGAGTAATAATAGGCTTAGAAACCCTACTAGACAAAGATTGGATAGAGGTTTATGCACTTCACAGTGGTCCTCTAAATTCCCATCATCCTCTATCCAAATCTTGAATAGGAACACCTCTGATCATAACCCTCTGTTGCTTACCATAGGTAGTTCTATATCTTCTTCTCCCAGACCTTTCCGATTCTTGAACACTTGGTACAAGAGACCTGAATTTTGCTCTGTCATCAATGTTAACTGGAATCTTCCTATAAATGAGACAGGTTTGCTTGGTTTCTTCCTTAAAATGATAAGGTTGAAGAAAGTTCTAAAAATCTGGAATAGGGATCATTTTGGTAATGTTCATGAGAATGTAGAAAAAGCAGAAAAAGAGTTAGAGGATCAGGAAATTATTTTTGATCTCAATAACTCTCAGACTGAACTGTTAAAGCTCAAACATGCCAAAGCTAGTCTAGTTAGAGCTATTTCTGAACAAAAACATTTCTGGAAACAGAAATCTAGGCTGAAATGGATTAAAGATGGTGATAACAACACAAATTTTTTTCACAATTCTGTTAAAGAAAGAAGGAATAAGCTTTGTATCACCAAAATTAAGAATTCAGATGGCATATGGCTTGATAATAATTCAGAAATTGAAACTGAAGCCATTCAATATTATCACAGCCTCCTGACTGATGATAGTAGTCCTGATAGTGATGAATTTCAATCTCATTTCCTTAGTAAGATCCCTAAATTGATCACTGCTGAGGAAAATCAAGAATTGCTTAGACCAGTCACTCTTCCTGAGCTCAGAGAGATTGTTTTTTCACTTAATAAAAACAGTAGCCCTGGGCCAGATGGTTTCACTGCCAAGTTTTTTATAAAGTCTTGGGACACTATAGCTTCTGATTTACTTGATGCTGTAACTGAGTTCCAACAAGGGAAAGACATTCCTAAAGGAATTGCTAGTACTTGGATCACTATCATTCCCAAAAAAGAAACTCCAGTGTCTTTTGATGACTATAGGCCTATTAGCCTTTCTAATGTTTTGAACAAAATTTGTTCAAAACTTTTAATGGAAAGATTAAAGCCTTTAATGTCGAAAATCATTTCACCTCACCAATCTGCATTTATGAAAGGAAGAGACATTTCTGATAATGTCATCTTCCTACAGGAAATGGTTAGATTTCTTAATAGGAAAAATAGAAATCCTAACTGCATCATTAAACTGGACCTCCAGAAGGCATTTGATAGAGTTAAATGGAAGTTCCTACAAGCTGTGCTTATGAAATTTGGATTCCATGGACAGTTCATTTACTCTATAATGCAGAATCTCTCTCAAGCTTGGTTCTCTGTACTCATTAATGGTAAGCCTGTTGGTTTCTTTCAGCCAACAAGAGGTATTAAGCAGGGTGACCCCCTTTCTCCTTTCCTCTTTAATATTTTCTCTGAGTCCTTCACCAGAAGTTTAGCATTTGGCTTTGAAAATGGTAAACTGCATTATTTTGATCTTCCTGCCAATGCCATGCATGTTTCTCATTTAAGTTATGCTGATGATACAGTAGTCTTTTTAAATGCAAACAGTTTAACTTTAACCAGATTCAAAGCTTTCCTTGCTAAATTTGAAGATGTTTCTGGTCAGAAGATAAACTATAACAAAAGTGATATCTTCATCAGTAAACATGCCTCTGCCAGTCAAATCACCTCTATTAAGAGGACATTGGAGATGAAATTAGGTAGCTTTCCCTTTAAATATCTAGGAGTCCCCATCTACAAAGGTAAAGCTCTTAACTCTCACTTCCAGCCTTTACTTGAAATCATTGATCAGAAATTATTCAACTGGAAGAACAAATGGTTATCCACTGGTGGTAAGATTACTTTGATTAATTCCTGTATATATGCTCTGCCTCAACATATCTGGTCAGTTTGTATTCCACCAAAGCAAGTTATAAAAAAGATTAAAAGAAAACTTAGTATTTTCTTTTGGGGTGAAAATGACCTCAAACCTAAAAAATCTTGGAAAAAATGGGATGATCTTTGCTTCCCTATTTCCCAAAATGGTTTAGGTTTTAGATCAATTCACACAATTATACAAACATGCTCTGCTAAACTTTGGTGGAAATATCAAATGGCAGAAGCCCTGTGGACTCAATTAATGGCTTCTCTTCCTACTTCATATCAAACATCCCCCAACTGGAAAAGGATATGTAGGATTAGTCCATGGGCTGAATCCAACAGTAGAGTTATAATTGGAAAGGGTGACTGTAACTTCTGGAACTCTAACTGGTTGGACACTGGACCCCTAATTGATATATGTGATCCTTCTCTCACTGACATTTCTCTGGATAGCTCTGTTGCATCTTTCATTAATGATAGAAACCTATTTATGCAACAACTATCTTCCATTCTCCCAACTAACTTAACCTCTCTTTTACAAGTTGCACAGTTATCTTCTCACAGAGAAGATAGACTGATTTGGAAGCTTGACATTAAAGGAATCTTTTCCTTCAGATCAACTTATCTCAAGCTTAGAGAAATAAGGGGTAATATTGCATCTATTCATCATCTCTGGAACTCCAGAATTGAAAGGAAAGTCTCTGTGTTTATGTGGAAGATGATTAACTCCTTACTTCCATTTGATAATATCTTGAAATCCTTTCACATTGCTTTGCCATCTAAGTGCCCAATGTGCTGTAATGAGGATTCATTGGATCACTACTTTAATTCCTGTGACTTTACTCTTAAGATTTGGGAACATATTCATGTTTTCATGGGAATTACTGATAGACATTTTTCATCTATCTGGGAGAGGTTGTCTTTTTACCTTACATATTCTGGTCTGAGTGCTTTACATAATTTAATCATTAGAATTTCTCCTTCAATAACATGCTGGATACTTTGGAAAACTAGGAATAAATGGCTCTATGATAATATCTCTGCTAGGCCTTCCCTGGTATTGAAACAGATCAAAGAGCTGATATTTCTAAATTTTTGTGCCAAACCTTTCTATGTATCCTCACCTTTTGACACTGATATAGCAAATCATAATTTTTTACCATTGATTAAAAGGCCACCCAAGCCAAGGATTTTCAAAATTGCATGGTCAAAACCTTTCTATGGTTTAAAAATCAATGTTGATGCTGCTTGGTCCAGTTCTTCTAACCATGCTGGTATTAGTCTGATTATTAGAGATAATAGAGGCTGCTTCATCTCTGCCAACAGTGCTTTTATTGATGCTGATTCTCCCTTACAGGCAGAGATGGAAGCTATACAATTTGCTTTAAACTCCTCAGCCTCCTTTACTGTTCCAACTATCATAGAATCAGACTGTCTTTCTGCTATATCTTTTGTGCTCAGCCCCTTTACTGCTCACTGGAAATTGTTTCACTTAGCTGATTCAATCCACCAGCTTATTCACACAAGCACATTACAGCATGTTCACAGAGAAGCTAATAGGCCAGCTGATGCCATAGCTAAGCTTTGTCTAGAATCTCAACATGATACAACTTTTACTTTTAACTCTCTCCCAGATAGGATCCAAGGAATGATAAGACTTGATCAAATGGGTACTCCATCCCTGAGGATTTCAAGAGTGGATGCTACTGATTGAAATGTTCTTTATTTGCAGGTTCACTAGATGTGGCGCAAAACAGATTTTACAATGCAGTTATCGGATCATCTTTCTCCTGAATGGAACCTCTGAGCTGCACCACCATGATAATCCAGGGTGCTTCTTTCCTGCCTTCACAATTGGGAGTGCTTGTTGAGATTTGGTCTTTTCCATCGGCTGAATTGAGTCTAAGTTGCCTCGCGCTTCGGATTCTCTAACAAGCAAGTGGATCTGCAGATCACTTCTCTAAAGCCTCTCATCTGATAACTTATAGTTTGTATAGAATGATCATTCTTTTTGGAAGCTTGGTCAGCTTCATGTAGAGCTTTCTATGAACTCTACACATATGGAAATCTCTAGGATCTCCTTTGATCTGCTATCTTTGATGCAGTTTTGTGCATTCCTTTATTTCTTGTATCAGTCATTTCTACGGCATGGGGAAGCCTATATATATCCCTCCACCAATGGTGGTTTCTACCAAAAAAAAAAAGTAAGGCAGCAAATAGAATGGTCCATATGACAAATGACAAATGACAAATGACAAATGACAACTTTTGAAGAATGTTAAGTGAGAAAATTGTACTGATAGTGTCCCGAAAAAGTTATTAAAAAACTTTTTAAAGATAATGGAACACGTTATCTTAAATATGTAGAATTAAGACTGGAAATTTACTTATCTCAATGCACTTATTTAGGACAACTAATAATTTATTGTATTGTAATATAAATATAATATAACTTTTATTAATGCAAAATGGAAACCAAAGGAGCAATCCATTTCAAATTTGAGTAAAACAGAAAAAGGAAATAAAAAGGCTTTGACTTCAACACGTTTCTACCACCGGGACAACAACCGGAAAACGCGTAACGCTTCGGTGTAATATGGCCGTTGGTAAACCCTAGGGCGTTGGTGCGTTGTATAAATCAAGGATCTCAGAGAGTAATTCCGCATTTCACTCGCCCCCAAATAATCACATTCATTCTCTCTGCTTCTTTACTTTCTTCAATCAATTTCGTTCCCAAATTCTTCGATTTTTTTCTTCAATTTTCCGGCGATGTCCGACGATTCGATGTCGGAAGCTGTTGCAGCGTACTCAAAAGTTAGAAATAAGGGTTTGATTCCGGCGGTGAAGAAGCAATTGGCCGCCGTGGGATGGAGAATCAGTTACCAGAAGAAGGGAAATGGAAGAGAGCTGCGATACAAATCCCCAGACGGCACTATTTTCCCCTCTCTTGTCTCAGCCTGCCGATGGCATCTTCAAAATGCAGCGAAGAAAGATGACGAAATTTGTTCAGTCTGTCACGATGATCAAGGCCATCTCCTCGTGTGTGCTAAATGCCCCTCAGCTTTTCATTCACGATGCTTAGGTCTACGGGTTGTTCCCAAAGGGAGCTGGTTTTGCCCTTCGTGCACTTGCAGAATCTGTGGCCTCGAGGGTGATTGTCTGAACAAGTGTGCTCAGTGTCTGCATCGATATCACACTGCTTGCTTGAGAAGAAGGGACCCTAAAGGAAACGGCCTCTGGTTTTGCAGCTCGAAATGTGAACAGATACACTTAGCTCTCCAGAATCTGCTAGGGAAACCAGTTCCTGTTGTCGGTCAAGATAATTTGCAGTGGACATTGTACAACCACAGTGGTTCAGATGATTATGAGTTCATCAGTAAGCTTAACAGTGCTGTGAGTATGATACATGAGTGTTTTGAACCCTCGGAAGAGCCATACAATGGGAGGGACACGGTGGAAGATGCTGTTTTTAATAAAAGATCTGATCTTCCCAGGCTCAACTTTCAGGGGTTTTACACACTCGCATTGGAGAGAAATGATGAACTGGTGACAGTGGCGTTGGTAAGGATTCATGGAGAGAAAGTTGCAGAGATGCCTCTTGTTGCCACGGGATTTGATTACCGACGTCTTGGAATGTGTCGGATCTTGATGAATCAACTTGAGAAGACTCTGGCTGAGCTTGGAATTGAGTGGCTGGTTCTACCAGCTGCTAAATGTGTGGTGAATACATGGCAGAACAACTTTGGCTTCTCAAAAGTGAACAAATCCGACAGACTCAACTTTCTGGGCTGCACATTTCTTGATTTCTATGGCACCATTTTGTGTCAGAAGCGCTTGAACAATGTCCATTCTCGAGAGGAACACATTTCTGGAAACACTATTTCGGAGGCAACGCGAAAACATATTCAGAAATTGCTAGCAGAGACAAGTAATTGCAAGAGGAAAGCCACTGATGTGTTCAAGCACCACAAAAGGAGGAGATTGGCTTCCATTGGCAGCCACTGTGTGTCTGTATTCTGATCATCTGAGCCCACTGCTAATGTGATAGAACATATTAGTCTATGATATTCTTTTGTAAATCTCATCATATTATAGTTTGTAAATATACAGTGATTCTTTTCAATGCAGAAATCCAATCTTCTTTGCCAATCGAATCTACTTTGTTATGGTTCTCTCATCATAACATGCTTATATAAGTGATGCCTTGAAACAGATGGAGTTATAAAACTCTTACCAAAAAATGTAGTGTATATGATGATCTAAATACAAAGAACTGTAATTAATCGATTACAGACAAGAGCATATAGCTTTTAATACCCTTCACTCGGTATAGCCAAAGCCAATTTCCTAGCAACTATGAGTATAATACTATTTGCTCATACTGTCTAGGAACGAGCTGTTTTAAACAGTAAGTTTTAAAATTCAACATACCTGCTTTCTGGAAAGCAATCAACATAATCAGCAACCCCAATGGAGTCTTCCCACATAGAATCAAACACATTTGCAGTCCCAGACCCCTCACAAATACTGGAGATGGACTCACAGAACTTTCTGGAAATTGCAGTTTGTTAATTTACATCTGAACACCTGCCAAAATCTTATCAATATGGAGCATTGGAAGACATCTCTAAGCAAGACAGAAAAGTAGGCCAGAGCTTCATAGGCCACAAGTTTCAATAACTCTAAGAATACCATCATCAATATATACTTTGGGTTAAAAAGATATGTAATAAAACAATAAATAATTTTATAGATAAAACACACACAAATATTTAGCTGTTGAACAATTTTACAAACCTGCTCAAATACCACCCAATCCAAGAGAAATCACTGTTGAATTCTTACAGTTGGAAATGAAGCAAAACGAGTTGTTTACTGGGTCACATAATTGTACAAGTAATCATCCAAGAAAGATCTTCGGGAACAAAACATTTAAGAAAGTAAAAAGAGAGAATTATGCAGATCGACAACAACCCTTAAGTTAAAGCAATTGCAACTAAAAAAGTTCCTGAAATCCCCACAACATTACAATAATAAGCACCAAACACGAAATATCAAGCTACCTCAACTTGAAAAACAAAGCAAATTTAGATCAACTAGACAGAAGCACCAAGCAGAAAAACAGCCAATAGACAAACTAACCTGGACACTCAAACAATCCGAATTAATTACAACCGTTCAAGAGCCACATAAAGGAAATGCATACTCGAATACAGTGAACTGAAGAAGCAGCACAGACCAACAATACTTCAACCCAAACAGAGATTACCCAAAACCAACAGTACCCAGAAAAGCAAAGCATCAGAAGAAAAACAATAGTTAGTAAAAGAAAATGGCAAAAGAAGCAGGGTGACACCATCTCATCTCATTTTTCCAGATGTGGCTGGTCAATCTGACCTGGTTGATTGTACTTGAAACAATCAGATGGTGTTTCATGAGAAGCAATCTACATATGCATCCGTGGAATTCCTTCCCAACTAGCTTCTTATCATTTCAACAAAGCTCTAAACCAACGCCAAATTTCTTGCATCCTCCTCACTCCCCATGAAGCAGAGGTCTTGTTCCTGCATAAAAGGGAATACTCAAAGTGTAAGCAGAAGTAGTGACTATAGCAATTGTAAACCTGCACACACAGCAAAGGCACACCCTTTTTGGTGAAAAACAGTTACCACTCTGTTGTCCAGAATTTGTCAATTAAAAATATAAAACAGGCACTTTGAGAGAGTAAATGCAATTTATGCAAACATGATTTTTATATTTTGCAAGCATTTACGTCATGAACTGTAAACCCATTCCGTCCCAATTACTCCAAGGAGCATTGTTGACTATTTGCATTTTTTTTTAAAGTCACGAACCTAACAAATTTTTACACAACCAAATTCTTATTTACAATTGCAATTATGCAGTCAAAGCTTAAATTCATTGATACGATTTTGACAAGTCAAAAGTGATGGAAACTACACACAGTATATCATGAAATAAGAGAACTTACAGCAAAGATATATGCAGTATGAGGGACTTCCACAAGAGGATGGTTGAAATAATTCAGTGAAATCATGGGAATTGTGAAACAAGAAATGGGATGTCACCAGTAACACGGCCAAATACATCATAATCACGGGGCTAAGAATTGTAGGGTGAGCAATGTAGAACATTAGTCGAAACCTGATGATACTGGACCGTGCTCATTAATGGCCCAGCAAATTTCATATCAAGGTAGAATCTGAAAGTCTTAAAAATGTGCTCACGCAAGTTTCCAGCACTTGCCCAATCACAATCACATAATGCATATTCTGAACCAGTATTCCATACACTGTGAATGGCATCTGGATCTTCCTGGTCAAAATCACTTTTTCCTAAATATTCATTGAGCCAGAAGTAAGAATACACTTTGGTACTCAGTTTATCCGCACGCTGGTATACGCTGTTGCCTCTCTTGTTAACCAATCTTAGTCTCAAAAGATGGTGATATGATTCCATTTCTGCAGAGGTTTCATGGCTTGCAATATGAAGACTCTTTAGTGCTTCAACCCACAAACCTTTAATTAAAATATCTAGCAGAATCCTATAAAATTTAACTAGTGATGATTGAAATAGTCAAGCCAATTTCCGAGCAACTATGAGCACACATGAATAATTAATTCAAGATTTAACTTCTGAGGCCATCTCCTAGCACACAGAGTCATATGCAAGCAACACTTATAAGAATAGAAAGTCAATTTTGTAAAATACTATTGCACTAACCTGGATACTCAGTAAATAGTAAACATCCATATACCAAACATCCAATGGGTTTAAACTCAAATTTTCTTAAATTCTTAGGTTTCACTTGCAAAGGGAATCACGCTCTGCAGTTTCCTGTACACATAAATTCATCAACAAAACAGAAAGACATTCTAAAGTGTTAGGGTTCTCACTCTCAAGGAGATTCATTCCAATTATAACTAACTGCTAAGAAATAAATTACTGTTAGCTCAAACAATTAACAGCAGTTCAGACCTCAGAAACAGTACCTTTTTCAAGCAGATATCTTGCTACTGTATAACTATCATCTCATATGAAAGAAAACCTTATAGATACTGGATTCGACAGAGCCAAACAAGTAATTAGAACATATAACTTTGAATACGCTAGTCAGACACTTCCAAACTACTAAGTATTCAAATTCTTAGCTAGATACTGGATTATTATCATCTCAGCTTCATACACAGGAAGTACTTACGAGTCACATGCATTCTCACAATGTCATCAAATCCATAAGGAATACAAGAGGCAAACATTTGTCTCAGACAGTAATGCACCCACAAAAATTATCTTAATTTGTACTGCTGACCTACTGTATAAAACCATCGGAATAACTCCTTCAGTAGAAACAATCCCATGAGAAGGCCGAAAAACCCAAAATTCCACAATATGGAGCAGACAATCTCATACTTCCTCCAGTATTAGTACCTGCATTAGACAGAAACCTTAAATGATCTAGCAGACTAAAACTTCAAAAAAACATTTCACTTGCCAATTCAGTTGCTAAACCTTCAATCCATTGCCAAATTAAGTTGCACCCAGCCAAGAAAAGCTCAAAACCAACAAATAGCTAGGAAGGGAAATATAAGGGCAAAAGAAGCAGGGTCTTACCAAGACAAATGAAAGGAAATTCCTTGAAAGCATTCTGCACAGAGTTCAACTTCTGGAAGTCAAGATTAAGAATAATGTGAAAACAAGACTCAAGAGAGTAGAGAAGTAAAAAAGGGGGTTTTATTTATCAAAGAGTTTGGTGTACATTTGGAATTTCCCAATCTAACAACCTAATTCCCTAAACTAGGATTGATGTCTATACTAAAAGATCAAAATTCAATTCTAAGAATCAGCAACACTCTACTTCAACGCCTTGAAATAGCTCATCCATACCGAGGCCGTAGGAATCTGCCACTTCCCCGTAACATACCTGATCCGGCTCCCTGCTCACATCATCCACAACAACCACCTGCTTCTCAATCGAGCCAGTTCGTCGTCTTTTGTTCTGAAGCGGCGGCTTGGAAGATGATTTTCTTTTGGTGACCTTCCCTCCGACATTCGATTTACTGTCGTCCCTCTTGATCCGACAAACCACCTGATTCTCCCAATCCGGGACTTTTCGTATCTCCGGGAAGGCCTCCGGGGAGATGCCGTACTCATACATATTCCATTGGCCTTTGGTTTCTTCGCCGTTCAGAGACCGGAAGGAGAGAATCTTGTACGGACCGACGACGGTTTCATCGTCGGCGGAGGAGGTGACCTTCAAAACGGAACTTGTCCCATGCCAGGTCCCGTTGCCGGCGCGCCGATTCTTCTGGATTTTGCTCGATTTGCTGGTGTTTCCGACATTGGAGTTCCGGGTGAAGAGGAAGAGGGAGGGAGTGGAGGTGGAATCGACGGCGTCTTGCCATGGATAGGGTTCGCGGGGGTTGCAGAACTTATCCCATGGGTCTACGTCCTCTCCGAACACTGTGTCCTCTTGAATGGTGCCGGATTCGGGGTAGGCTTGGCGGAGAATGTGATTTTTCAAGAAGTGGGTGATGAGTTCTTCGCCGGTGGGATCGAAGACCCTCGATTGATATGGGAGCGGTGGGATTCCCGAACCCATCTCGACGAAATGCTGCAAATTAGAATTGATCGATGAAAGGGAAACTTGGGGAATGAAATTAGAGAAGGAGAGAACGAGGGAAGCTGCTCTGGGAAATTATGAATGGGTGGCGACAACTAGGTAGAACCCTAACTCAGTAATTGGGTATTTATAGCCAATGCCAGGTGTCTCTGGTGGGCCCGGTTGTAACGATTTTTATTACCGTTAGGACAAAACGCGTTTATATGTTTGTCGTTTTATTCGTACCACCTGATTGTAAAACGGATTTTTCAAAAGTTCAAAAGATCTAAGGAAGCGTATTGTTAGTATTGTTGGTATTTTGGGCCATGCCCGACCCGCCCAAACTGTAGATATGGCCAGCCCAGACTATTCAATTCATTTAATTTTATATAGTTAAATTTATTTTAGTTCAGTTTAATAATTTTTAAATTAAAAGTTAAATTTTTACTATACATTACAATAATATATTATAAATTTCAAAATTATTTTAGTTTAGTTTAGTTAAATATATTTTATTTTATTTCAGTTCAATTAAATATACTTAAATTTATTTCAGTTTAGTTCAGTAAGAAATAAAATCTAGCAGACATGGGCGCGTCACATTTATATGGAAACAAAATAAACTTTGCAAATAATCATAGGCTGAATTACTAATTTTAAACTAACTAAATCCATTTAAAATTGTTTAGAAAATAGTATAAAAATATTTAAAGTATATTGTTTTGACATAAGCAACGTCGTTTATTCAACACACTTTTGAAATGAATAACTATTATAGTTCTCTTTAGAGATGACACATAAAAATTAAAAATGGCTCCCTTGTTCATTCCCTTAAACCCTAGCTAGGTTTTTCTAATTCTGCTTCGATTTTAATGAGTGTTGTTATATGTAGCCCAACATTTTGCTCTTATAGCCCAAAATACAAGTGAAATGACAAAAATGCTCTCATTTTTTAGTTCATGAAATACTAGTAGCCTAAATGCAGGGGGCATTATAGTCATTTGATAGGGATTTTGGGCTATAACGAGTAAAAATATGGGATACATATAGCAATTCAGATTTTAATGGACGAATTCACTTAATTTTCATGCAGGCGAGTGATAGGTTTAGTCGGCGGAGGTGCTCAAAGCATAGCCAAGTTCTGTTTTGAAGGTAGTTCACCTTTTGAAGGTAATTGTTATAATACTCTTCTCGAAACTTACTTTGAAATTTTGTTTTCTAATATGAAACCCTCAACTGCCTCAATCGAATAGCATAAAATTTTCACATGTTAATTTCAAAAGTCACGGGTTGACACATGTAGCTTTCACTTTCAGGCGGATAACAAAGGCATAATTGTGACTCCTACTCCATGAGAATGAGACATCCAGTGGGTGGAACACAAATTGATGGAGATTTAAACAGAGGCGGATCCAGGATTTCAAGAGAAGTGGGGCATTTTACTTCTAATTTTTTTTCCATTTCATTGCATAAATGATAACTTAAAATGCAACAATTTAAATACAAATACATCAAATAAAAAGATGTATATTAAAGAAAATATTATTCAATTCAATTAAATATCCTTGAAGTACTTCAAAAAACCAGACTAATTATGTGTATTTTCACAAAAGTGGCGGGGCAAAATAATAAATTTTAATAATTTTTGGGTGGCAATCCCACCTTTGCTCTAAGCTACGTCCACCTCTAGATTTATTTTTACTAAGGTAAAAAATAATTTATATATGATTATATAGACAATCTCGAAGCAGATAGAGAGAATGAGGAATGAAGAATTATTACCACAATTTATGTAAATCATTCAAGGGTGAGATAAAAAGTCCTAAATTATTTTAATTATCATATAAATTTTGAACATCCTTGATTGTGATAATGTGACCCGTGCAATCAATGATTCGGATGTGGAAATGATACCATTCGAAAACATAGCACAGACTCCCAATGGAGATGCTCAAAAACAAATCATATCGAAGCATGTGTGGATGAAGTTGCATGATGAAGTTTAATATACTGGGGTGTCACAAGCAACATAAGTCTAAATTTAAATTATTTAGAGTTTGTTTCATATTTATTTTTAATTTTTTCCGTTAAATGTATGATCATAAATTCAAAACATATACATTTGTTTTTAATTTTACTTAATATGATTTTGTTTGTATTTAATGTACATTGAAATACAACATTTTTTGACGTGGTTACTATATAAATATATCAAATTTAATTTTATGTTAGTTAATATAATTATTAATATAAAGAGATTAATATCCAAGAGCGTCTTCAGTAAGGCCCCATTACGATAAGGGCGGGCCAAAAGGAGGTCATATTATACAAGATTGATGGTATTGTAAAATTATTTTTAATATTATTATTATTTGAAACTCGGAAAAATTGAGTCTAAAATTTCTTCGAAGTGTTGTTTTGCATCGAAATCATTCTCTTATCTTA
Source organism: Cruciata laevipes (assembly GCA_963678965.1). Taxonomy (NCBI): domain Eukaryota; kingdom Viridiplantae; phylum Streptophyta; class Magnoliopsida; order Gentianales; family Rubiaceae; genus Cruciata; species Cruciata laevipes. The sequence continues at coordinate 18,574,578 of OY787634.1, read as the reverse complement.
TTCTATTGGAATTCGAAAATGCTGGTCATATTTTTGTGATAAATCATTTTCTTATTCTGCTACCCCAAGTTTTGACCTTCTTGTGGTAAGCTGCCACCTTTATGTTTGGGAGTAATCGGGACATTCTCTTAGGTGCAAAAAATGTCCTTTTGTAAATAATCTCTGTTTTCAAATCTGTTCAAATATGTTTGAGACTTGTCTCTACAAAGACAAGCATTATAAGAGACCGTTATCAGTTGTCGTTGATGAGCTTCAACCCTGCCACCGTGGTTAGGTTTTAAATTGTTGGTGTCGCTAGAGCTCAGCCAGGTCACATGAACATACTCGAGGCTGAGTTTCGGTGTGAATTTATACAGAATAAAAGTAATATACCTAGGACTAGGAATAATCAAGGAAATTGACTGAAAAATCAAGCAAATTGAATGGAAAATCAAATTTATTGAAAGATCAAAGCAAAACAGGAATACTCAAGGGAACTGACTGAAACATCAAGCAAACTGACTAATAGATCAAGCAAAAACAGTAAATACTCATTCCCTTAACATGTCTCACCCAAGACTTTCTATGATGAATGAATTTGGTAATTTGAATGAAGAATGGCCTCCTTTAAGTTTTTTTTTTGTTATAAAGTACCAAGTCATGCTATATGCAGAGAAAATAGGTTTCTTGATTTGGCAGTGAAAATTAATACAGCAGATAACAAAAGAGTGTTGCTATATGTAGTCCAATGTTTTGCTCATGTAGCCCAAAATACAAGTGAAATGACAAAAATGCCCTCATATTTTAGTTCATGAAAAAATACGAGAGTCAAATAAATAAGCATAACTTATCTATCTACGTGATCACAAAGGGAACTGAATTCACTTAGCCGAACAGAGTATAAGCAACTGAATTGGACAGTTTCCATCTTAATTAGAATAGGATCCCAGTGATGCTATTATCTTAAAATCAGGAAACTGATGTGATGCATATTTTGAGCCTTCATGTTACTTTGAGGTTACTGCAACCCTCCTCTCAGCGCTGCTACTTTTGAAATTGCCCTTTTCTATTCTTTTTAGGTGTAGTATTTTTGGCTCCAATATACTGTCGGCTGCTGTCCTATGGGCATTTTGTGCGTTTCACTTCATGTAATTGGAAAATCATTGCTGTTGAGGCTTGCTGTTACTGAACAAAGGCTTGATTGTTTATATGGTAAGTAACTTGAACACAACCCTTGTGTTCTTTGCTTTGAGCATACATTATATTGGGAATCTTGGGATTATGAATAGAGATAACAAAACTTAAACCATTATATTCAAATGTTATTCAATAATTAGGAGATGATGATGATGATGGAGCTTGGGATCTATGGAAGAAAGGTATGCAGTTTACATCTATGGATAGCATGCCCCTTGGACCTTCCAACATTACCATCGATCATCGCTCATACCTTCTATATCTACCTCTTTCACGTGTGGAACGTTTCTCATATGGAGGGTGGTCATAATCATAACCAGATGATCTCCCTTCAGAACAAGGGTGTCGGTTGCTGAGACCATTCCTGATTTGCTCCTCAGAGTCGTACTTTGACCGCTTGTCTGCATCAGACAGCACATCATATGCCTCACCGATCATTTTGAACAACCTTTCAGCATCTTCGTGTACATTTTCAACAATCTCCTTCCATGATTCTCCACTGTTCATCCTTGCCAAGTACTGGCATGCCTTGTCTGGATGATGTCTGAGAGCTGCCCTTTTGTATGCTTTCTTTACCTCAGATTCTGAATCAGATGCTTTTATTCCCAGTATGAGGTAAAAATCCATTGGAGCTTCCTCATGCTTTGTCTTCCCTTCCATCGAAGTAACGCGATGATTCAGTTCTTCTTGAAGACATTTTCCCAAAAGAGGGAGAGTTTTTTGATTATTTCAGTTCAGTTCAGTTCAGTAAATTTAAAATTATTTCAATTCAGTTCAGTTCAGTTCAGTAAATTTAAAATTATTTTAATTCAGTTCAGTTCAGTTCAGTAAATTTAAATTTATTTCAGTTCAGTTCAGTTCAATTCAGTACATCAATAAATAACCTCTAGTAAACATGGCCTTATTTAGGACAACTAATAATTTATTGTCCTAAAATTTTTATTTGATACACTTTTAAAGGATAATTTTAAAGATTTTCTTTTAAATTTTTTAGTATTAAGAAAAAATAATTGATGAACATTATATATATATATATATATATATATATATATATATATATATATATATATATATATATATATATGGGATGAGATCATTTAACACCTCTATTTTTACACAAGTTTAAAAACACGGTGCTAACCTTTGATCAAAATATAATCTAAGGGCTAGAATTAAGTTCATATTTTTATTATTTTCTTTAATTGATATTTATTTTCTTTCCATATTTCATCACAAATCTCCAAATTAAAACCTTTCTTCTTCCTTTCAATTTCAATGATTCTTCATCTTCTCCATTTCTTCATTGCGTCTGGATATACACATCAATCTAATTCTCTTCCAGAAATTATAAATCAATGTGTATAACTATTCCTATATGTCTAACGACACCTTCCCAATTCATTCCACGAAAACCAATCGTTAACCCTAGTTCAATCTGACCTAATGTTCATCAATTCCCTCCACGAATGTTCTCAGAAACCCACTCTTCGACAATTAATTTCACTTGAAAAAGTTGAATCTGATAGATGATTTCCTGATTGGTTAAAGTTAAGATAATAAGAAAATGGATTAAAATAAACTGATGATATATAGTTCATCGTTGAAGAGAGAAAAAGATCAAGGAAAGAAGACTGCAAATTTCGCATCGGATGAATTCAGAATAAAATTAACATTAAGGAAATACGAGGGATGAATGGAGAGAGAAAAATATTAAGGAAAAAAGAATAATAAAAAATTAAAAGGAAAAAATGATTGAAGAAATAAGGAAAACTATTTATTATAAACCGTTGGATTAGATGATTCAAAATGGTCAAGATCATGTCTTAAACCTTGTGTGAAAAATAAGGGTGTTGATTCCCTTCCCTATATATATATATATAAATCAATTTTGGGCCGTGACCAGGTCCGACCCGTGCTACAGTGATCCAGTTTAGACATGGTATTGAACCAAAAGTTTTGGGTTGGATTGACCCACGCAAAAAACACGGAAAATACGGCTGTAGCCTGTAGGGTAGCAACTAGCCAATTAGTATATGGTACATTGGATGTACACAACGGATCGTACCCACAGGCCCTTCTTTTGTAAATAAAAATAATTAACCCTGCACATAATTCGTTCAAAATCTGCACATTCCCACGTTCCCAAAAATTTCTCCTATATTTAACATCTCCTCCTTCCTCATCCTTAAATACCCCATTTTAACACATTCACCGTATTTTACATTTTCCCCTTTCGTCACGATACAAAAAAGGGAGGAAATTAATATATTTCTTTTCTGGGATTGATATTGTTTACGATCGACTTCATCATCGACTTCATCACCGGTAAGTTGTAATTTCATTTATTTTGTTTTATTATTTTTATAGGCAATTTTTAATTTATGATTTTCATGGTTATATGCAGGTAAATTCAGATTTGAAGTGAGATGTATACAGAAAAATTATCGCCAGCGAAAAATTCCTAATACGGAATCTACAATTTTCAAATTCATAATGCACCGTGCACATCCTTAGTAGTAAAATGCACATCAAATGTAATGTGCTTGCACTTTTTGCTGTGTAGAAATATATATAGCTATATATTGGGAAAGTTCTATGTAACTAATTATATTTTAGTTTTGAATGCATTCAAATGGTTTTGGACATTTAAAAAAAAAAGTGCATTTCAAAGTCGATGATGGTGCATTCTAACAATAATATATGTGCATTTTGAACATTACCATTTTAGTACTATCAAATTTTATGTATAATGTGCAATTTAATACGTATAATTGTTTAGTAAAATTCAAAATACACCTTATAGAGAATATATCTATTTATAATGCACTACCAGTATTCATAAAATGTACATTCAAAGTAATTTGAATGCACAATCTTTTATAATGCACTTGTAACATTAATGAAATACACAAATTAAAGAGTACGTATGCACATTGCATAAAAAATAATAATTCTAAAATGCACTTCTAACTCTAATATAATGCACAAATTAAAGAGTAAGTATGCACAGTGCACAAAACATGTTAAGATAAATGAATAAATAAAAAGGTTAAAAAAATTATAATTTTAAAATGCACTTCTAACATTAATAAAATGCATAAACTAAAGAATAAGTATGCACATTGATAAAAAATATTATGATTAAAAAAATAAATAAAAAGGTAAATTTTTTAAAATGCACTTCTAATATTAATAAAATGCACAAATTATAGAATAAGTATACACATTGTAAAAATAAAATAAAATTGAATGAATAAATATTAAGTTTGTTTCCTGTGATAATTTTCAAAATAATTTAATTAGGACAAAGGGATAAACATAATTTAAATGCAAATAGGATAATGGTGAGAGAGTAATTTGATCAAAATCTGTTGAGAGATTCTAGGAGACAGTAAATAAACGTGGGATGATTTAAAAGGGATAACTATAAAACTTCTCATATTTTTACAAAAAAGGGTCTGGGTACCATCCTCTACGTACCCCGTTGTATGTAATAACAATTAGTATATGGTACACTGGGTGTACACAGCGGATCGTACCTCCAGGTCCTTATTTTGTAAATAAAAATAATTAAACCTGCACATAATTCGTTCAAAATCTGCACATTCCCACGTTCCCAAAAATTTCTCCTATATTTCGGGTTTAACCTCTCCTTCCTCATCCTTAAATACCTCATTTTAACACATTCACCGTATTTTACCTTTTTCCCTTTCGTCACGATACAAAAAGGGAGCAGATTAATATATTTCTTTTCTGGAATTGATATTGTTTACTATCGACTTCATCGCTGGTAAGTTGTAATTTCATTTATTTTTTTTAATTATTTTTATATGCAATTTTTAATTTATGATTTTCATGGTTATATGCAGGTAAATTTAGATTTGAAGTGAGATGCGTACAAAAAAATTATCGCCAGCCAAAAATTCCTAATACGAAATCTACATTTTTCAAATTCATAATGCACAGTGCACATCCTTAGTGGTAAAATGCACATCAAATATAATGTGCTTGCACTTTTTGTTGTGTAGAAATATATATAGTTATCTATTGGGAAAGTTCTATGTAACTAATTATATTTTAGTTTTGAATGCATTCAAATGGTTTTGGACATTTAAAAAAAAAGTGCATTTCAAAGTCGGCGATGGTGCATTCTAACAATAATATATGTGCATTTTGAACCTTACCATTTTAGTACTATTAAATTTTATGTATAATGTGCAATTTAATACGTATAATTGTTTAGTAAATTTCAAAATACACCTTATAGAGAATATATCTATTTATAATGCACTAACAGTATTCATAAAATGTACATTCAAAGTAATTTGAATGCACAATTTTTTATAATGCACTTATAACATTAATGAGATGCACAAATTGAAGAAGTATGCACATTGCATACACAAAAATATTCTAAAATGCACTTCTAACTCTAATATAATGCACAAATTAAAGAGTAAGTATGCACATTGTATAAAACATATTAAGATAAATGAATGAATGAATAAATAAATAAATAAAAAGGCAAAAACAGTATTTTATAATGCACTTATAACATTAATGAAATGCAAAAATTAAAGAGTAAGTATGCACATTGCATAAAAAAATAATTCTAAAATGCACTTCCAACTCTAATATAATGCACAAATTAAAGAGTAATTATGCACAGTGCACAAAACATGTTGTAAAAATAAAAAATTGAATGAATAAATATTAAGTTTGTTTCCTGCGATAATTTTCAAAATAATCTTATTAGGACAAAGGGATAAACGTAATTTAAATGAAAATAAGATAATGATGAGAAAGTAATTTGAACAAAATCTGTTGAGAGATTCTATAATGTGTATAAAACTTAAAGTTAGTAAATAAACGTGGAATAATTTAAAGGGGATAACTATAAAACTTCTCATATTTTTACAAAAAAAAACGGTCTGGGGTAAATTTTTTAAAATGCACTTCTAATATTAATATTTGCGCAACTAGCCAGCCACGTCACGAGTTCCCTACGCGTTTACTGTCTAACACGTGTGTAAACCACGTATCACTCACGGCAATATATATCCTGGCGGCCGCATTAATTACCTGATTCTTGAAATTTCGGTTCTCTCTGCAAATCCTCAAAAGCTCTCATTATTCCCTTGTTTTCGCTTCTTTCAATTCGATATTTGGGGTTTTCCCAAATCGAATTGGCTCAAGTTCAATTGATCGAATCTCGAATTGTGCCGTTCTCGGTTGCTTGACAATTGCCAGTTCTCGCTGTTGATTCGGTTATTCAATTCTTCCGATCATCCTCCCCTTTCTCTGACTGTCAATTTGGTTGTTTAATTTTGGTTAGGGTTTCATATCTTCACTTTCTCTCCAAATCCTCCAACAATCGCTGATGGGTTACACTCTCCGACGTATCGAGGGTTACGCCCCAGATGGCCGGAACTTGTTGTCCGATTTTGATATGGTGGCGGATTCGATCCCTTGGAAAATTGGCCGACAAGCTCGGGCCATGGATTTGTATGATTTTACGTGTATCAGTCTGGCAGTAGGTTTGCTATCTTGGTCCGCATTCACGCTCTCCCCTTTACTTTTAGCTAGTTAACTATTCTAAGATGAAAAGCTTGTTTGTTTATTGTGTTATTATGAGATTCCCCCTTCTCATATATTATTATGAGATTCCCCCTTCCCTGCTTTTGTGTTTGGACTCTTTTGATTGATTGTTGCGGCATTATGAATTTGCTTAGTGGGTTTGATTGATCCTGTTTGTTAGTTGCTGAATTGGGTTTATGGTTTGTGTCGATTGATTAGGTGGGTTTTTCTGAATTGTTTGTCTCGGTTTATGGTTTTAGTTGCTGGAATCATTCAAAGTTTTCTAAAGTTAGTCACTGGGTGATTAATAGTATTGTTAAGCATCCAAATTTTATATTGTGTGCAGTCAATGCAGATACCTTTAAATTTCATTTTTATGTTCGAAACCACTGCATTGGAGCTGCTGAATTTAAAATCTGTATTAGACTATTAGTGTTTAAATTTGTGTCATATGATTGTTGGAGGTTAATTGTCTCATATGTATATTAGGTAAGGGGAGACAGGTTATCAGGCTGATGCGGGGTTTAAGTGTGGCTGCCTGTAATAATCTTATCTCAGGGATACCGGTTCGAAGTGTGCTCTGCTTATGAATAGAGTGGGATTAAAGCGTGATAAGAACATGTGTGTGAGTATATGATCAGTTTGTATTCATTCAAATGTAGTTGAAGTTGGGGCATTGGCTGATGCTCTGGTTGTTTTTTTGTTGGTTAGCATGTTATTCTTGAGCGTCTTCTCGAGAGTAAGGATTTTTGTAAAAATAATTTGCAGTGGAGATTGTACAAGCACAATGGTTCAGATGATGAGTTCATCAGTAAGCTTAATAGGGCTGTCAGTATAATCCATGAGTGTTTTGAACATACAGTGGGAGGGATATGGTGGAAGATGATGTCTTCAATAAATCGTCTCATCTATGGCTGAACTTTCAGGGATTTTAGCCGTTGGAGAGAAATGATGAACTGATCGCCATCTTGGAAAATGTCAGATCTGGATGAATCAGAAGACTCTGGTTGAGCTTGGAATTGAGTGGCTGGTTCTACCAGCTGCTAAAAGTGTGGTGAACAACTCTGGCTTCTCAAAAGTGATCGAATCCGAGAGACTGAACTTTCTGGGCTGCACATCTTTGATTTCTGTGGCACCATTTTGTGCCAGAAGCGCTTAAACAATGTCCATTCTCGAGAGGAACACATTGATAGCATCACTGCTTCAGAGGCAACGCGTAATTACAAGGGGAAAGCTACTGATGTGCCTTTATTCTGATCATCTGAGTTGCTGTTGATATGATAGAAACATATTAGCTCATTGTGTATATGTAATGTTATATAACTTGTATGTATACAGTGATCCTTTCCCATTCAGTAATTCAATATTCTTTGCCAATCAACTATACTGTCATGGTTCTCTCATCAAAGCATAGGCTTATTTAAAATCAGAAAACCAGGAATGAAAACAATTCACATCTTAAGAGGCATTATCCAAGCTAGGAAGAAAACAATTCACATCTTAAGAAAACTGAACAAATTTAACAAATCGAAATTACCCCTCCATGAGAGCTGGTAATTGAGAACGAAAATCAAGAACAAATTTGAGAAGATTCAACTGAACTTCTTGAGGAATAGCGTAGCATACAAGCCTTATTTATACTAGATAAGGTTCCCATTCTAATGATGACACGTGGAGAAAATAAAGATAAAACAAGGAAAAGCTCGACTGAGCCAAAATAAATTCTTCAGGCAGAAAGGCTCCAGCCGAGCCTTTTAGGCTGAGAATCTTGGGCATGATTTCAGCTCCAAATGCTCGGGCCGAGCTTCCAGGGCTGAGAGTTGCTATCACAATTCCAACACGCCCCCCTCAAGATGAGCATTTTGTGGAAAACAAAAAACCCATCTTGAACAGTAAAGACTGAAACACAGCAGGCGGAAGCAATTTTGTAAATCCATCAGCAATGTTGGAAGAGGAGTATACATGTAGAGGATCAATGAAGCCTTCTGTATAAGCATCTCTGACGTAGTGGCAGTCGATCTCAATATGCTTAGTACGCTCATGAAACCTAGGATTTTGAGTGATGTGTAGAGCAACTGTGTTGTCACATTGAAGTGGAATTGGCAAAGCTAGAGGCACCCGGAAGTCAGTGAGAAGATAAGAGATCCATTTAAGCTCTGATGTGGTCATAGACATTGCTCTATATTCTGATTCAGCTGATGATTTGGAGACAGTGTGTTGTTTCTTAGATTTCCAAGAAATCAAAGAGCATCCAAGGAATACACAAAAGCCTGTAGTAGACCTTCTTGAGATTTTACAAGTGTTCCAGTCTGCATCACAGAATGCTGAAAGTTCTATATTGTTGACAGCTGGGAAGAGAAGTCCATGTGTGGGGCACCCTTTGAGATATTTGACTATGTGAATGGCAGCTTGCCAATGATGATCAGTTGGTGCTTGTACAAATTGTGAAAGTTGATGAACAACAAAAGTGATGTCAGGTCTTGTGAAAGATAGGTAAAGAAGTCTCCCAATGAGTCTCCTGAAGGGACCTGCATCAGAAATCAGAGGGGAGTGTTCATCCTCTTGCTGCCAAGAGACAGGCAAAGGACTTGCAGCTGCTTTGCAATCCTTTAGGTGCAGGTCTGAGGTGATATCCCCAATGTACTTAGCCTGGCTCAGAAACAGGCCTTCAGAGGATCTAGCTATCTCAATTCCAAGGAAATACTTGGCACATCCCAAGTCTTTGATAGTGAACAGCTGATGAAGATGAGATTTTAACCTGCTGATGTCTAGCTCAGAGTCACCAGCAATGAGGACATCATCAACATAGATAAGTAGGGCTAGGCATCATGTGGAGGAGTACTTGAGAAACAGGCAGTGATCATTTTTAGATTGAGCAAACCCATAGGAAATTAGATGTTTAGTGAATTCAGCATTCCACTCCCTAGAGGCTTGCTTTAGTCCATAAAAGGGACTTTCTCAGTTTGCAGACCTAGCCTGGTGATGCTTTGGTATAGCCCTGTGGAGGTATCATGTATACCTCTTCTGAGATATAGCCATGTAGAAATGCATTATTGACATCTACCTGATGAAGATTCCAGGATTTGGAAACTGCCATGGCTAGAAACAGTCTCACTGTGACTTGTTTTGCAACAGGTGAGAAGGAATCAAAATAGTCCACTCCTTCTATTTGACTGAAACCTTTTGCTACAAGTCTTGCTTTGTACCTCTCTACTGAGCCATCAGCATTACATTTGACCTTGTATACCCATTTACATCCAATGGCTTTCTTTCCTGCAGGTAAAACAACCAAATCCCAAGTATGATTGGATTCAAGAGCTTCTAGTTCAGCAGCCATAGCTTGCTCCCACTCTTGAATCCCACAAGCAGTTTTATAAGAATAAGGTTCTGGAATACTTGACAATTGTGCAACAAATGCTGTATGTGAATCAGAAAAGGTGGGTATGCATGTAGAGTGTTCAGTTGCAGCATTGACAACAAAATCATTCATCCAATTTGGCATGTTTTTCACCCTTTCACTTTTTCTTGGTGGAACTGGTGCTTCATATGGTGGACTGGACTGTGGAAGAACAGGGGAAGGGCATTGAAGCTCTGTTTCATCACTGTCATAATCTCCGTATGGTATTGGTGAAATATTTGACTGTGATGGAACTGGAGGAGAGTGAGAGTGAGGTGGAGAATGTGACTGAGATGGGGCTGTAGCTGCAGCTGGAGTTTGTATGACAGATGGAGACAAGATTGGGATGTGATTTGGATCATGTGAATGATGGAATGGTGTGTGATTGTGATGTATGGGAATGGTAGGCATAGGACATGATCCATTTGTTTCAGGAGATGATGTGGAGGAAGGAGAATGTGTCTTGGCGTAAGGAAACACATTCTCATGGAAGACGGTATCTCTTGAGATGATGATTTTCTTGCTTGAAAGATCAAGAAGTTTGTATCCCTTGTGAGTGGTTGAGTATCCTAGAAAAACACAAGGAAGTGCTCTAGGGCTGAACTTGTGTTTGTTTGGCTGAAGATTGGATGCATAGCAAAGACTTCCAAACACTTTGAGGTAGGAAATATCTGGTGATTTCCTAAAGAGAACCTCATATGGGGATTTCCATTGTAGGATTGAGGTAGGGAGTCTATTTACAGTATAAGTTGCAGCAAGAAGTGCTTCTCCCCAGAAATGTATTGGAAGGTTGGATTGAAAAATGAAGGACCTAGCCACCTGAAGGAGGTGCCTGTGCTTTCTCTCCACTACACCATTCTGTTGAGGAGTGTATGGACATGATTTCTGGTGTATGATTCCATGATTGGAGAAGAGTAGCTGACATGCATTATTTACAAATTCAGTGCCATTGTCTGACCTGATTGTTTTGACTGAGGCTTGAAACTGAGTTTTGATCATTTTTAGAAAAGTGTCAAGCAAAGCATGGACATTATTCTTGACAGAAACTAGAAATGTCCATGTTGTTCTTGTAAAATCATCCACAATGGTTAAGAAATATTGACAGCCAGAAGTGGTTTTCACCTTAAAGGGTCCCCACAAATCCAAATGAATGAGTTCAAAAGCACATTTAGATTTAATGGAAGAATTTGGAAAGGAAGATCTACATTGTTTTGCCAGAGGGCAAACATTACAGATAGAATTCATTACAGGCAGCTTCAAATGTTTCATGACAATATCAGAAGGATGTCCTAATTTATTATGGAGTACTTGACTGTCCACAGATGACTGGAAAACAAGGCTGAATGCAAAGACAGATGTTCTAAGCTTGACCTTGACAGGTTCCTCTTCATTTCTTCAGGCAAAAAGGATTTTTGATTGAGAACATACAGACCATTTTGTTCAGGCACAACAGCCAAGACTTTGCTAGTCTTGAGGTCCTGTATGACACAGATATGAGGATGGAAGTCAAAATGACATTGTGATTGCTTTGAAAATTTACTGACAGATAGGAGATTAAATTTGAAGCATTCAACATGCAGACACTCGGGGAGATAGACACTGTTGCTGATTTTAACATAACCAATTGCATCTACATAGACTATTGATTTGTCAGGTAAATGCACAGGGATTTTGTTTGTGAGAGATTTAAGAGAACTGAAAGCTGAGGCATTACTACACATATGAGATGATGCACCACTGTCAAGTATCCATTCATTATTATTAAAAACTACTGCAGAATTAACAAGATGTGAGAGCACACTACCTGAGAAGTCTCCAAAGTGAGCAAAGTTGATGGACTCGGGTGCTTCTCCCGCACTCTCTCTGGCCCTTCCCTTCAACATTTTCCCCAACTCCTGCTGGATGAGTGATTGTATCATGGTTTGCATGCTCATTGAGTTACTAGGATCCTCAATCTCCAAAGGGTTATGTTGGCTGATATGATCATCTTCATTAGCATAAGTTCCCGGATTGGCTGCAAATGCTTTAGGCCTGATAGGCCATCCATCTGGATATCCATGGATTTTGTAACATGTTTCCCTGAGATGTCCAATCTTGTGGCAATAATCACATTTCACGATCTTTCTAGCCTCTATCTCTCTCTGCCTTTGCACCGCTTTGGCAGCACTATAGTGACATGGATTGCTAGTTTTCTGCCTCACAAACATGGCAGCATTTTCACCCGAGTTAACATATGAGTGTTGTGCATCTCTGTGCTGTTCTTGTTTATGAAAAAGGGAGTAAGCCTTAGCCACACTTGGCAAGGGTTCCATGACTAAGATCTGAGACCTCAATGCATCATAATCATCTGTAAGACCTTTCATGAAGTGTACTAGCCTATCTTCGTTCACTCTCTTACTAAATGATTATTCAAAACCACAAATGCACTCACAATCACAGCACTTGCAACATAACATAGGTCTAATGATATCCAGTTCATCCCATAGATGTTTCATTTCAGAAAAATATTGATTCAGAGACTTTGTACCTTGTTTCAGGTCACCCAAAGCTTCTGACAGTTGATAGAAGAGAGGTCCTTGGCTTTCACCAAACCTTTCCTGGATCTCTTCCCACAGTACTCTTGCATCCTTTGCAAATGCAAATCCTTGCAATAGATCCTCACCGATTGCATTTTGAATCCACGCAATCAGAGTTGAGTTCACCTTTACCCATTGGTCATACACCGGTGAGTTCATCGCCGGTTTCCGGTAGGCTCCGGTCAGTATAGCCATCTTTCCCCTTGCCTGCAGAGCATTCACCATTGCTTCTCTCCAAGTTATGTAGTTCCTCTCCGTCAGCCGCTTCGTCACAATCGTCAGATTTGCATGATCTGAGCTAGGCAAGAACAACGGATCATTCTCATTGATCTTCACAAATCCATCCTTGTCAACTGGGTATGGATTTCTCACAAATCTACCAAAGACATTCTCGTCGACGTTGCTGCCCGAACCGCTCGCCATCACTTCCGATCTCGTCTGGGTCGTCTGGATCTAAGAACCTAGAATCTCTGATACCATGAACAAATTTAACAAATCGAAATTACCCCTCCATGAGAGCTGGTAATTGAGAACGAAAATCAAGAACAAATTTGAGAAGATTCAACTGAACTTCTTGAGGAATAGCGTAGCATACAAGCCTTATTTATACTAGATAAGGTTCCCATTCTAATGATGACACGTGGAGAAAATAAAGATAAAACAAGGAAAAGCTCGACTGAGCCAAAATAAATTCTTCAGGCAGAAAGGCTCCAGCCGAGCCTTTTAGGCTGAGAATCTTGGGCATGATTTCAGCTCCAAATGCTCGGGCCGGGCTTCCAGGGCTGAGAGTTGCTATCACAATTCCAACAAAAACAATTCACCTCTTGGTGTCATTCCTATCCAAGCTAGGAAGAAAACAATTCACATCTTAAGAGGCACAACAAGAGATGATCGATGCCAGGTGGAAGAGGATTTTATGTTGATTTCTATCTTGGCACAAGAGAGGTTTTATGTAATAGATGCTTACCAACATTTCCATTTAGAAGGTACTTTTCACCATGATTCAATGTAGATGGCCAACCTGCTTTTTCCATAACAGAAGCATGTACATTAGTCAAAGCATGGTGATACAATACAATTTGATGGTTTTTAGAATGATCACACAAGTTTCCAAATAGCATAGTGAATATTCTGAACCACTGTCAATGACATCAGAATTCTTCCTGGTCAACATTTCTTGCACATATACTCTCCCTGTATAAACATCAGAATCCGAGATATCCAATGATTTTTTTCCAGCAACAATATCCACAGCATTTACCCCAAAGTACACCTTCTTCAAGCCCGTTCAAAAAGAGCCACAAAGAGGAAATGCATATTAAGATATCTACAATTTTTGGCTTCACCAGTCCATGTCCTGTGCATCCTTTCTCAAATATATTCCAGATGATTGTCAGCATTTCAAAGTCCTAAAATTGGAAAGCTTTGTCATCAGCTGACCGTGAATTTGCTACAGAATTACCAAACAAAAGGGAGATTCTGTAAAATACATACACTTAAATAGCTTTTATAAAGTTCAATTTTTGTAAATGAGATCATTTCTTCTTTGACAGTTTGGTGAAACAGTCTCATACAAGTGTAATAAATAATAGTTTTATGATTTTTTTAAAACTAAATTATTAAATGTATACTTCTTAAAAATAGTACAAATTATTTGAAAACAAATTTTTTATTTTTTGAATATTTCTCTATGTAATTTGCTGCAAATTGGAAACCAAAAGATTGAAAGAAAATAAAACAAACAATAGCGAAAGAGAAATGTAGAAGTAGGAGCAATCCATTTCAAATTTGAGTAAAACAGAAAAAGGAAATAAAAAGGCTTTGACTTCAACACGTTTCTACCACCGGGACAACAACCGGAAAACGCTTAACGCTCTGGTGTAATATGGCCGTTGGTAAACCCTAGGGCGTTGGTGCCTTGTAGTATAAATCAAGGATCTCAGAGAGCAATTCCGCATTTCACTCGCCCCCAAATAATCACATTCATTCTCTCTGCTTCGTTGTTGACGGAATGATTTCCCGGCTTGGCACTAGCCTCGTTGATGAGCTTCGATTTCAATCAATTGGCCGCGTCAGCTTCTAGTGCAGATCCCGGTTTTTTCCTGTCCACATCTTCAGAAGCCTGCAAAAGATCAAACCACTAATATAAAAGATCAAGCAATAACCAGAGATCATCAAAATAATTTCAAAATCCCATCTTTCATGGAATTACCCACGTCAAAAAGATCAAAAAAAAAAAAAAGAAAAATCAAACTCAAATTATACTGAAAAAATCAAAGAAAAAATCAAATAAATTAAATAGAATAAGATCAAATTCAAGTGATAACTGAAAAGATCAAATAGAAAAAAAAAAATCAAACTCAAGCTATAACTGAAAAAGATCAAAGAAAATATAAAAAAGATCAAATAGAATAAAATCAAGCTCAAGTGATAAATGAAAATGATCAACAAAATATCAAAAAGATCAAACTCAAGTTAAAACAGAATAAGATCAAAGAAAATATCAAACAGAAAAAGACCAAACTCAAGTTATAATTGAAAAAGATCAAGAAAATATAAAAAAAAATCAAATTCAAGTTATAACTGAAAAAGATCAAGGAAAATATCAAAAAAGATCAAATAGAATAAGTCATGCTCAAGTGATAAATGAAAAGAATCAAACAAAATATCAAAAAGATCAAACAAAAAGATCAAACTCAAGTTATAACCGAAAAAAATCAAGAAAATATAAAAAAGATCAATCAAAATAAGATCAACCTCAAATGAATACTGAAAAATATCAAAGAAAATATTAAAAAATCAAACATAAAAATGAAAAAAAACAAATAGTAGAGGCACAAACAAATTACTTCTGTTTCGATCAAAGAAATGACTAAGTTAAATTTACATGCCCCAAACGAACATGTCCTTCTTCTCAAGCCTTTTTCGCACAAACCTGGATGAAATTCTCTTGGCTTTTGTCATGTTTATTGTAATGGGCTCTATCATGTTATTATGAACTCCGAATCGGCGTCATCGAAAGCTGTGATTCGGATTGTCAACATTTAAATCGAGCTGGAAGTAGAGAAGCAATGTCGGAAAAATGTCGCCGGCCACGGTGATGGTCTGGAGCGTAAGGAAGGAGAAAAGAAACTAGGTTTGCAAATAAGTCCCTATAATTCCGCGTATTTTGCACACTGAAATGCAAAAAGTAATATATACTTCTGATCTCTACAGAGACATGTCTCAAATGAGATTTTGTAGGAAGAAAATTGGAGATGAATGAGGAGAGAGAATAAGCTAAGGAAATCTTACAAACTAGATACTCTGATCATGCATTTCGTGCCTTTTTCCTTGGACCATTTCTCACCTTATATCCTCACAGCTCAGCTTTATCACATGGTCACTTCTTCTTAATTAAAAGACAAACCCCCCATCTCATCTTAGCTCGAGAAATTACTATATTACCCTTGAATGTTTTAATGAAATGTAACATCATAGAACACGTATTATTAGAATTTTTGGATATGACCTGGCCGAGATCATTCAGATCGGGCTGGGTGAATTGAACAGAATAAAAACTGACGATAATACCCTTGATAACACACGTAAAAACCACGAAAAATACGCGGTCTGACCAATTCCCATACGGCGGCGACACCGTGGGATCCGATCCCCAAATCTATATAATTAGGGTTTCATCTCTTCACTTTTCCTCCCAAATTCTTCGATTTCCTTCCCAATTCTTGATCCCGAAACATCAACTTCTGCCTTCTCTCAATTCTCTCTACTTTCTTATCCGCAATTCGTAATCGCTGATGGGTTACACTCTCCGACGTATCGAGGGTGGTTACGCCCCAGATGGCCTGAATTTGTTGTCCGATTTCGATCTGGTGGCGGATTCGATCCCTTGAAAATTTTTCCGACAAGCTCGGGCCAAGGATTTGTATGATTGTACGTGTATCAGTTTGGCACTTGGGTTGCTATCTTGGTCAGCATTCACGCTGTCCACTTTCAGTTTTAGCTAGATAGCTTTTTTGCATATCTAATAATGACATTCCCCCTTCCATATCAATGGCCTGATTTTGTGTTTGGACTTTTTTGATCGATTGATTTTGATTGTTTGTTGCGGCATTACGAATT
This sequence comes from Cruciata laevipes, assembly GCA_963678965.1. Classification (NCBI taxonomy): domain Eukaryota; kingdom Viridiplantae; phylum Streptophyta; class Magnoliopsida; order Gentianales; family Rubiaceae; genus Cruciata; species Cruciata laevipes. The sequence goes on along the minus strand of OY787634.1, from coordinate 18,557,730 downwards.
TCTTATCAGACCTGTTTGCTAGTCGCTGAATTGAGGTCAGGGATATTTTTATTTGATGATCGGTTTATGGTTTTAGTTGCTGGAATCATTTCAAACTTTTCTAAAGTTAGTCACTGGGTGATTTATAGTACTGTTAAGCATCCAAATTTTTTCGAAACCACTACACTGGAGCTGCTGAATATAAAATCTGTTTTAGTGTTTGGATTTGTCAAGTTGAGTTTGAGTGTCATATGATTGTTGGAGGTTAATTGTCTCATATGTATTATGTAAGGGGAGACGGTTATCATTCTGATGCTGGTTTTAAGTGTGGCTGCCTGTAATAATCTTATCTCAGGGATTTTGGTTCGAAGGGTTCTTATGAAAAGAGTGGGATTGAAGCGTGATAAGAATACGTGTGTGAGCATATGATCAGTTTGTGTTCTGAGCTTGCTTTTCTTTCGCAATTCAGGTTCATTCCAATTAGTAGAAGTTGGGGCATTGGCTGATGCTCTAGTTGATATTTTGTTGGTTAGCATGTTATTCTTGTGCGTCTTCTCGAGAGTAAGGATTTTTGTAAAAATAATCTGCAGGGGAGATTGTACAAGCACAATGGTTCAGATGATGAGTAGTTGAGTACATCAGTAAGCTTAGTAGGGCTGTCAGTATAATCCATGAGTGTTTTGAACATACAATGGGAGGGGGAGGGATGTGGTGGAAGGTGCTGTCTTCAAAAAATTGTCTCATCTACCCCGGCTGACCTTTCAGGGATTTTACACACTCCCATTACAGAGAAATGATGAACTGATCGCCATCTTGGAATATGTCGGATCTGGATGAATCAGCTTGGAAGACTATGGTTGAGCTTGGAATTCAGTGGCTGGTTCTACCAGTTGCTAGAAGTGTGGTGAATACATGACTGAACAACCCTGTCTTCTCAAAAGTGAACGAATCCGAGAGACTCAACTTTCTGGGCTGCACATTTCTTGTGCCAGAAGCGCTTAAACAATGTCCATTCTTGAGAGGAACACAATGATAGCAACACTGCTTCGGAGGGACAACATATTCAGGAGTTGCTAGCCGAGATAAGTGATTACAAGAGGAAAGTTACTGTTGTGCCTGTATTCTGATCATCCGAGCTGCTGTTAATATGATAGAAACTAGTACATTTAATGATATGTAGTTTGTATGTATACAGTAATCATTTTCCATTCAGAAATGAGAAATCCAAGTTTCTTTCCAATTGACTCTACTGTTATGGTTCTCTCATCCTAAGCATGTTTCTTTGCTTATTTAACTCAGAAACCTGGGAATAATTAATACTGTTTTACAGTGTAATGACTTGACTGGTCTGAATTCTGGCAAATATAAGAGATGATGCCTTGAAAAAGATAAGATTTACAGAATTCTTGAAAAAAAAGTGTAGTGGATTAGATGATACTACATTAAATGTAGTGCCTTTGTGGTTGATTGTAGCGCACAAGTTTTGCTCATATGGTAAATTGATAATATGGAAACATTGCTGGCAGGTTTTAGTTTGGATGCTTAGGTGCTTATTGGTTCTGGTGGTAAGTTATGCAAACATTTCATCTCTTAATGTTTATTATGGCTAGACTTATTTTGTTTGCACCCTGTTGGTTTCAAAGACAGCTGAATTCGACTAACAGCCATGAAATTGAACTGGCGCCTCCAGCACTTCATGTATTTTGCTTCAAAAACAATGTATTATGTTGCACAGGAATGAACAATAACAGGGTGCAATAATTTGCAGCTGCTGTGTTTGCCTGTAAGCCTCCTGAAGTTTACAATGCCAAAGGTAAACATAGCCTTATCTCATGGGATTCCCTTCTCTGTAGGGTTTTTTTTAGACAGTGACTTATTGTGATTCAAATTTCAGCATGTTTTGTTTGTGCAGGGACATAACTTAAACTTCACTTGTTTACTCTGTAGTATCTTGACACTCTTGCATCTTAATGGCTGGTGAATGCTGACATTGCATGTAAGCATGGTCTTAGATCTCCCTGTCCTATTTTACGGGAGTGTATATGGGGTTCTTCCAAAGGATCCTGATAAATTTGAAATATCCGAGATTTTTTTTCTTTTTTGGTTGAAAGTTCCAGCTATCAAGGTGAGATTATCGCTCAGGGTTGGTCATTGTTTGATGATCCCTTGTGAATAGGGAATGTAAATAAGCATAAAAATTATGCTGCTTTTAGCCTGTTAGTTCTTTTCTAAGATGACAAGTTGTGTTTTGTACTCCTTCCCTCCATTTGAAATTGTAGGACAGGTCTGGGGAATGGTTGAATGCACAGCACTGACTACCCTGGGAGTGATTATCATTATAACGCGTTTAGTTTTGGTCATGGAAATGCTGACAACTAGTCGTTGCTTTCCTCACGATCATTGCCTACTGATACTGAAAGTCTGAGATGGCTTCATTTAGGTATCGCAGGACTACCCAAGCACAGCTTTCTCCAAAGGAAGCAGAAACGAGATTATTGAACTAGAGGTACAACGGGATTTAGACTAAGAAAAGCAAGATGATGAGCAGCTGCAAAAGCAAGGATGCATCTTCAGTCCAGTTCTATTCGACTAACTAAAGAGCTAGGAGTAATGTAGTAGTTCTAACTCTGGTTGATGTTTGGAGTTTAGTTCTTAGTGTGGGGTATGACATCACCTGGAGTCATATAGATTGGAAAAAATTTCGACATTAGAAATTGTGATCAAAGTGACATTTGGTTTTGTTTCTCCACCGAAAGACTATCTATTAATTCCATTCATTTGTTAGTTTGATAGAAATGTACTACTACAACTTTAGGAAGAAAATGGAACTCAGCATTTAGTATTCAAATGGAAACTTTCCGCAATCAGAACATTATTTCAGGTTTAATTCAGAAAATCAAGTGTTCAAATGTTACAGCAGAGAAATGAAATACCAAAACCCTTCTGTGAACTCAATCTGTCACCTTGGCCATGAAAACAAGCAATCCCACAGCCCTTATGTGTACTCAATCCATCATTTGGCTGCGGCATGTCGACAGGACTTCCCGGTCATTCCCATTTCAAACTGCGGATCGATAAATTCACCATTTCAATTTTCAAATAAAGATTGTAGACAGTAAAAGATGAAGTACAAAGAAGTAACATCCATCTATAATATATACTTACACTGGGAAGGTGAAAGAACCGGTACTCGCATCCGAATGAACGGAGTCAGTTGACTCCCTCGCAGATAACAGCATGGATAACATCGTCCCTCCATGATTAATTTCAGCGTTTTCCATCTCCTCTACTGCACTGATTTCTCCCTCTTCTACCTGTAATTGTGCACCATTCTTAAAGGCATGAATTAATTAGCAGAGTAAATTCATTCATTACATGACCGAGATTTAGTTGCACAATACTTTATAAAAGAAATTGGCTGATTCATGCTCTATCAAGGTTGTTGGAGAGACCAAAATAATATTTAACTTACTTTTGTTTCCTTTGCAGGAATGGATTCTTCAATTTTCATGCCAGCCATGTTTTCTTCAAGGCTGTAGCTCGATTGCATGTCATCCTCTCCCCCAGACTTCATTTTTTTAATAAAGATTTACGGTTCTAGTAAAATCGCAACACTAATTCAAATAATAAAACAAAAAAATAGATTAAAAAATTAACCAACCTTGAACACTCTTTTCTCGTTAATCATATCCAGTAATCCATTGTTATTCGGGTAAAACACAATGTATTCATCCTCTTCCACACCAGATTTGCGTGATTCATCACAATAATCACCTTTCCTATCATTTGTGATGGGTTGTAAACTCAAATTCTTATTTTTGTTTGAGTTTTTTCCGATTCTTCCTCCCTCACTATCTCCCTCAATTGAGTTGAATGCCAACGAATTTCTTGGAACCGAATAATGGTTTGGCTCTTCCAAATCATCTGTAGACAAACAAAATAGAAAGCTATAAATTTATGGGATGCAAAATATAATGATGGTTGTTGAATAAATTACCTGCTGTTTGAGGGAGTTTGCATGAAAAAAAACATGTACGCATATTTCTTGTTCTCATCTTGCTGTAATGGAGGATGTAACGATAGTAGATTATATTGGTGTTATTCCTCCTCTTTGTATTCATCGGATATGGGTTGGAACGTGTATGGGAAAAGAAAACGAAATTAATTTTGAATTTGAAAATAGTTAAGATGGGAGGTGCGTATCGGGAATGAATATAGAAATTCAATAGTTTGAAACTAGTAAAATGAATTAATATAGAAGCTCAGTATGTGAAATGAGTAAAAGTTAGATAAAGAGAAGGAATGAAATTAGGAGATTCTTTCATTAAGGGAGGATGAATTTGAATTTGAAAATAAAACGGTAAATCAGTTATGTTTCATGATACCTACCATAAATAAATACTCGTATTCTTTTTAACCCTTTTAATTAAAATTCTAACCATTATAAACTCGAATTCATTAACCTTTTATACGTGAATAATTGAGTGTAAAAATGTGATGATTTAAGGTAATATGGGTAGAATTTTATAAATATTCAAAATGTGAAAAAAAAAAAAATCCACCCATCTGTTCACATCATTATAAATTATCTACATAAATTATTTTTTATTCCAAAATGTATATATAGGAGATTTTCAGTATCAAAATGTACATTTTTAATATTAATACATTTATCTTCAATATTTAGTTGAATTCAATTCCAGACCCAAATTTAATATATGTCACAAGTTAAAAATATAAGACGTGACCGTTTTGAAGGGCTCCGAATCCTCTACACCACTTTTGTATACCATACTCTACACCACCAATTACATAATGCCACTTGGCTAAACAAACTTGACTCCTAACTCATCCACTAACTCATCAACTAATTATGGTTAACTAATTTCTGATTTAATAAAATATTTTCCTTTTAACCAAAATTTTGCATCCTCTTATCTTCCACAAAATCTTTAATCACCGCCCTCGAACCATCTGCCACCGGAAAATTCGACCAAGAAAGCTACATATGCGAGATCTGAAGAAACGACTTGGAATCAATCTCATTCATAGCCTGATCACACTGAAGTTACCTAGCAACCTCCCTTTCGAGCAACACTGGTTTAAAGCTAGACCTATGACAGAGATGATAAAATAAGGTTTAGTTTAAACTTCTGTGTGATTCGTACAGTAGCATTTTGTAATACTTTATATAGGGACATGAATAATCAGGAGAACCTCTTTTGTCAAAATCCCATTATCAAGAGAATCCAGTAGACTATATTATGCATTATTTATAAATTTAATTACAATTCCCCTCATCGTGATCTCACATCGATCCTTCTTTTGAATTAATCTGTTTTGATGTAACTTCTCCTCCGACACCACACTCAAAAATCCAGCAAACCCAATCAGAGAAAGTGAAATATTCGGCCAATCTAATCGTGCTGGAATCAGGTATCATGGTCGAAATATCCGACGAGGTGGTGGACGGTTCTACGGCGGCTGTTAGAAATTCCATGTGAGATCACGATGAGGGAGAATGTATACTGTAATTAAATTTAGGAATTTGCAAAGTATTTTAATTAAATCAGAAATTAGTTGATGAGTTAGTGGATGAGTTAGGAGTCAAGTTAGTTTAGCCAAGTGGCATTATGTGATTGGTGGTGTAGAGAATGATATACAAAAGTGGTGTAGAGGATCCGGAGCCGTTTTGAAGAAGTATTTTCAAAACATAAAAAATCAATCAATACCCAAATATTATACTCACTTTGTCCTATCGCTTTTTGTAGAGAGAAAGGGGAACTAAAAGTTTTGACACCAGTTTGTTGTTGTAGAGGAAACACTTTCTCTCTGGAAAAAGTCTATAGAGAAGTCTCACCACTTTGGGGAAGAACCGCCGCCACTGCTAGGGTTCCTCCGCCACCCAAATCAATTAAATTAGTTTGGCCTTTTGTTAATCTGCGAGTAGTTCGCACATAGCGAATGTCCTAATTGTTAGAAGAATTTCATCTTATGTGAAGAGAATCTTAAGTTTAATCAGAAGCACAGATTCCTTCTGGGTTTTCACATCGACACCGTCAGAGTTCACCAATTGGAAGAAGAAGAGCATGTTCTCGATGAATTTCTTGGAGCCTAAGTGCACGCTTGCTTATTGCCCGGTCGGAATCTAGGCTTTTCTAGGTGGAGTAAGGGCGGCTCAGCCAGCGGAGTAGAGGCGGCGAAGGAGAAAAAACAAAGCTACTTTGCCTCGATCCGACACCCGAGGATCTGCGTTGGCGGCTGAAGCTTGGGAAATCCAAAAAGGTATTAAAACACAGAAGACAAAAAAGGTAATATTCATATTTCTACCCATTCTCCCAAATTGTGCTAATTCAGATAGGAATCTAGAGCCGTTTTTTAGCCCAACAGGGACTTCGATCCGCTAATTTGAATCATGGAAATTAATTCACACGGCTCTGAGAAATGGAAATGAGAGTTTATTAATTAAGAAAATCAAAGGGTGGGGTACCTTGGTTCTGCTATAAATAGAGATGGCTCAGCAAGGAAAGCCATCAAACTCAAACACAGAAAACTAAAATACGATTTCCACTCTCTCTGGAAAATTAGAGACAACATGTCTTTTGGCTCATCTGATCACATGCTGGAGTTCTACAGAAGGCGCTCAATGTCTGACTTTGCTGAGGAGCGCAGAGAAACCACTGATGAAAACTTTGACTTTGGGGCCATTGCTAGGCCAACCAGAAGGGGAGGACTGCTACGCTTCACTCAAGCAGACATTGAGGAATCTGTTCAGATGTCGCAGAACTGCCTGCTTGGATATTGGGCAGACGACAAGGACTTTAGCTTGAAGAGAATGAGGGAATATGTCAGAGATTTCTGGAAAATGAAAGTTGTCGTGCAGCACAAATGCGAGAACTTCTTCGTGTTTAAGTTCAAAACCAGGGAAGAGGCCCTGGCGGTTCTCCACAGGAGTCCATTTGCTGTGGACGGAGGTCTTCTGGCCTTAAGAAGATATGGATCGGGGATTTCACTTTGAAGAGTCAAAATGGAGAAGATCAAGATTGCGGTGCAAATCCATGGCCTTCCCGGCGAATATTTCGGCCCCAGGGCTTCCATAAAAGTGGCGAATATGGTGGGGGAAGTCATTGAAGTCGACATTGATGTTCTGCCAACTGAAGATACAAAATACATCAGAGCCACGATGTGGGTCAAACCGGAGGAGGCTCTGTTATCTGGTTACCATGCTGAGCTGGTCACCGGAAAGATGGTCTGGCTAAGCATGAGATATGAGCGCATGCATCACTTTTATTAGAGATGTGGAGTAATTGGTCATCTCATCCAGAGGTGTCCGATTGCTAGCAACGCTGATCTGGATAACTTTATTGAGAGGAGAGTTAGAAGGCATAATGCGGATAGGGGAACTGACATCCTCTATAATCCAAACAGAGACATGTTCCCCCCATCTATGAACGCGCATAGATATCAGCCGGCGAAGTGCAACACTAATGTACCAGCTAATTATATGGCTTCAAGATGGCAACGATATAGAGAACTTGCGGATGAGGATGTCCAGGAGGGTTTCTAGTTTTCTATGAGAACGGAAGGCCCACTAGAGAGAGCAGACTACGTGGGGCAACATGGAGGAACTGGTGCCAACGTTTTTGATCAAGAATACTTCGACCCCTATTTTGGAGCAGGCCCGCTGACCTATAATCATCAACCTGGGGAAGAGTTCGGGGAAGAAGTGCAATCGAACCACCCAAGTGAAAGGCTAGAAGATGGAGGTTTCAACCAAGTGGTTGCAAATCTTAACTTGAACATTCCTGACGAACACAGTCAAGTGGCAGGAGAAAACAGGCATCATGTCGCAGGGGAACAAGATGCAAACCAAGACATGGAAGAGATAGTACGGGAAAATCAGGGAGTAGAAGATATGAATGACATCCTGCCCCAAGGGGATCCAGGACAAGGAGAAATGAGGATTCAGCTTGAAGCAATGCCTATGCACCTGCAACTGATTGAGAACTTTCTGTTGGAGGATCTGAATGCAGCAATTGGGAATGAGGAAAACCCATTGCTAGCAGAAAACCCAGAGGATGGCATCTTCATTAATGATCTCTTCATTGAGGACCATCATGACTTGGATTGGCTGAATCTGGAAAATGAGGTTTCGCTGGGGGCAAATCTCTTCGGATGAAAGCTCTTACACTGAGGATGACAACATTGCAAAAAGGTACCTGAATGGAGTCTCGTCTGAGTTGCTTGAGAACAGAGTGATCAAATCCGCCTCTGATTCGGTCACAGAATCTGATAGCGTCTCTCCGGTGGAAATGGAGATAAGCCCCAGAAGCAAGTTTGAGATTGGTGAGCTCATCAATGCAAGAAGGAACAGTGTGAGGAGACTATTCTCCTCTGGAAGGCAGTGATTCTGGAGGAAGCCTCAGTAGTCAAAAAAGGAAGAGGAACAGAAGAATGCCTCCAAAAAAACTTGTACAACCACCACAAGTCAGAGTTCAAAAAGCCCATATGAAGAAGAGAATGACTGCATCCAATACAAGAAATTGTTCAGGCCCCGAAAATGGAGCATGGAGGAGGAGATGCAAAGGAGAAAGAAAGCTAAGATGGCTCTGCAAAATAAGCCTGAAGCTGATAAAAAATCAGTGGATGACAACTGTGGGGAAAAATTTCCAGTATCTTGGAGGCTACCTATCATCAGGGAAGCTTTCTCGGAGCCAATCAAGGAAATTTCCAAAGGAGAAGGAAAGAAGAGAACGGCTTCAGTGTATCCCCTAGGAGACCATATTATTGGGGATTCTAGAGCTAAGGCCAAAAAACGAGCTAAGTTCACTCTCACTTTGCTCAACAATTTTGGTTATAGTAACCAAACAGGAATTGAGAATGAACACTCCGATGAAAGCTCAGAGGAAGATATTTCTAGTGAGATCAAAAAAGTCATCAATGAAATCAATAGCAACAACAACAATGGATTTGGCCAATAGTTCACAGGACAATAACAATGCTCCGCCAGAAGAGGAGCAGAGAGAAGAGGCACAATGAGACACTGAAATCAGAATCAATGCTGAGGACACAGATGGCGCAGGAATCATAGAAGAGGAAGAGGAAGTGGGAAGCACTGATCGTAGTGCAAGAAGAAGAAGGCTTAGATTCTGCTTCTTCATCAAACTGAGGTCGGAGGGGACTGAACCAAATCAGGCCCTCGAGGGGCCATGATAGGCCTTATCTGGAACTGTAGGGGCCTGAACAAGGTCTCTACAAAGAAGATGGGCTCTCGTCTAGTAAAAATCACAAACCTTGCTTGTTGGGACTGATTGAAAGAAAAATGTCAAAAAGGAAGATATTGGACTGGCAGGAATCTACAAGTTTCAGCAAGGTAGAGTGTGTGGAAGCAGAGGGGAGATCAGGTGGCTTGGTTCTTTTATGGAATGACGGGATTGAAGTTGAAATTGTATTTTCAAATAAGAATAGCATCTTTGCTTTTGTAACTAGTGCACCACAGGAAAAGTGGTGCTTAGGGCTAGTTTATGGTGCTCCTGTGCCCTCGGATAGGGCTTTGGTTTGGAATAATTTAAATATTTTTCCATACTTCTCTGAGTTGCCTTTAGTGTTAGCTGGAGATTTTAATCAAGTTCTTAGTCAGTCAGATAAAGAAGGAGGTACTCCAGTAAGTGAGGATCTACACATTGAGCTGCATGATCTGATTGAACAGAAGAACCTCAGAGAAATAGGAAATAAAGGATTGTGGTACACTTGGTCTAATAAGAGAAGTGAACCGGATGCAGTGGTGGAAAGACTGGACAGAGGTTTTGGCAATAGAGAATGGTTTGAGATGCTTCCTCACTCCATTATCAACAACTTACCTATGGTGGGTTCAGATCACAGCCCCATCGTTTTAGATACTATGCCTAGAAGAAATCAGAGGAAAATAAGTCACAGATATGAGTCATTCTGAGCCAAAGTGGAGCAGACAGAACAGATAGTCAACAGAGCTTGGGAACATCAACACTCCAGAAGTGAACATCATCTATCTACTCAAGACTTTGATGAAAACTTACAGATATCACTAAGACATCACAAATTGGCACAAGAACACTTTTGGTAACATGGAGGAGAGAATAAGAGTGCTCATAAAAGAACTTGAGAGATTACAACATAGTGATAACCTGAGAAGAAACTCAGAAATAATCAAGCATATAGAACTGGAACTTGAGGACCTCATGCAGAAACAATCTGAGTATTGACAACAAAGGGCCAAGGTCAACTGGATGCTCCATGGGGAGAGAAATACCTCTTTCTTTCATAAATGGGCTACCAGGAGAAAGAACACAAACATGATCCAAGGAATACAAGGTGCTAGTGGAAATTGGACAGTGGATGAGGAAGAGATTGTCAGTAGTATCACGGATCATGTAAAATCTACCTTTGCCACACCAGAATGGTTCCCCCAGGGGCCCATGAGAGCATCACAGAGTCTGAATTCCTGCAGATTAATAAGAAGAAGCTCAATCACTCCCAGCAACATCATTTGTCTAGGGAGTTCACAAAAGCTGAAGTTTGGAATGCGCTGAAAGATATGAAATCATGAGCTTCTCCCGGGGAAGACGACATCCCAACAGGCTTTTACAAAAGATACTGGAAAACAGTAGGCATAGACCTGACTAATAACATACTAGGTATGTTGAATGGTAACCACATCCCTTCCCAATGGAATAGGACTCAGATCATCATGATTCCTAAAAAAATATTCCTCAGACAGCTGCAGATTTCAGACCCATTGCTTTATGTAATGTCAAATACAAACTGATTGCAAAAATCTTAGCAAAAAGACTCAAGAGATGTGTTGGAAGCCTGATTTCTGAATCACAGAATGGATTTGTACCTGATAGAAGCATCACAGAGAATGTTCTCCTGGCTCATGAAGTGGTACATCATCTCAGGAAGAAGAAACAAGGACTAAAAGGGATAGCATCAATCAAACTAGATATGAGCAAGGCCTATGATAGAATTTCCTTGTCCTTTTTGGAACAAGCTCTAATACAGATGGAGTTGCCTGCTAGTTAGATCAATCTTATCATGTGGTGTGTCCAATCAGTCAGCTATCAAGTCAGTGTAAATGGAGTCATATCCAATGTCTTCACACCAAATAAAGGCCTCAGGCAAGACTGCCCCTTATCTCCTTACCTATTTATTATAGCTCAACAGTTCATGTCAGTCTGGTTAAAAAGCAGAGTGGAAAGCAACAGACACCTAGGCATACAATTGTCAAGAGGAGGGCCAAAGATTAGCCATCTTATATATGCTGATGACTGCATCTTATTTACCATAGTCAGTACACAGTCCACAGATGAGATAGCCAAAACTTTTGATCTATATGCCAGATTCTCAGGTCAGAGGCTAAATTTTGAAAAATGCTCTATACTATTCAGCCCCAACACACCAGCAGAAAACCTATATGCATTACACACTTAACATCCATGGCTCTGGTCTGGGAGGGAAGTATCTTGGCATGCAGATTAACTTCCAGGAACAAAGACAGGAGATCTTTCAGGGACTGATAAACAAAGTGAAGGAGAAATTTGGTTCATGGAAAGCAAGGCTGTTAAACTTACCAGGAAGAATCACAATGGCAAAACATGTCATTGGATCTTTAATCCTATACCACCTGAGTATCTTTAGTATCCCCAAGGGCATATTCAAAAGGTTGGATCAAATGACTGTTACCTTCATATGGAAAGGGGAACTAGAGGGCAGCAGAACTATACATTGGAAATTATGGAAATTCATCACAAAATCCAAAGAATAAGGGGGTCTGGGAATCAGATCCACTCAAGGAATGAACAAAGCTTTACTGGCCAAACATGCATGGAATGTAATTAGAGACTCTGATTCTCTCTTAGTCAAGGTATACAAGGCCAAATATCTCATAAACTCGGATTTCATCAATACAAGTGTGAAAGTAGAAGACTCATGAGGTTGGAGATCCATCCTTGGAGCAAAGGAGCTGATAACAGAACAATTAGGATGGAAAATAAATGATGGAAAGAGAGCAAGATTGAGTGATCAATGGATACCTACCATTAACAACAATCTGGAGGCACATAATTTTGTAGTCCAAGGTACTGATCTTAGAGTGGAGCATCTAATACAAAGAGATGGCTCATGGAGAAGCCCCCTAATAAGATCCATCTTCCCATCAAATGTAGTACCACACATTCTAGCTCTAAAGTACCACACAGTCTGGAGAGGAAATAGAGATGGGAAATACTCTGTCAAGAAAGAGTATCACCTAGCTATGACACCAATTGGATGTGTGGACCTGAGAAGGAAAAAGCTGTTAAACAAAATCTGGAATCTAAAAGTACCATACAAGCTGTGTGTATTTCTGTGGAGAGCTTTGAGCAGAGTACTGCCTACAGCTGTTAATCTACACAAGAGAAGAATATTGGAATCTCCTATCTGCACTAGATGTGGCAGTTCAGAAGAGAATGAGATGCATCTTTTCTTTAACTACAGAGAATCATCGGAAGACGTGCCAATCAGCATCAATGAGAACAACAGACATGGATCGAACTTTAGCACATGGTTTCAAGACTGGTTGGGAAAATGTAACTCAACAGAAGAGATCAATAAGGCTGCATTTCTATTGTGGGAGCTCTGGAATCAGAGAAACAAGAAGGTAATGGAAGGAATCCATATTGACCCAAGGACTGCCTTCCAAATAGCAATGGCTAAATATATGCTCTACATGAGACAATACATAGTCAGCAATACCTCGGAAGCCACTGCAGCAGAATCTCTACAGCTCACTGAAATCATTGATAGGCCAGAAACCGCGAACCATTTATCGGGACCAAATATACAGGAAGCATTGATTATGGTGGATGGTTCATTCCAGGCTAAGAAAAATATTGGCACTGCAGCATGGAGCATCAAGACGGAGGAAAGAAGCACTACAGGTTCAGATCTTTTCATCTGTTCCTCCCCCTACAGGCAGAAGCTGAGGCTTGCTAGAGAGCTATCAAAGCAGCGGAAAGGACAAACATCCTTGGAATTCGCTTGCTCACAGATTCGTCAGAATTAATGGCGGCACTCAAAGACGTCGAGTCAACGCCATGGGAAATTAAGAGTACGGTGGAAGAAATCAGAAGGCTTCTACAATACTCATTCCTTTCTTCAAGGTTCATGAAAGCTATTAGAAATGTTCTAGTTAAAGAGCATAATTCTGCTCTACAACTTAATCGTTTTATTTGTAATCTTTCGGATTTTTAATTATTAATGAAATGTTAACTTAAAAAAAAAGTTTGGACAACGCAAAATTACATTTTTGCCCTTGCTAACTAATCCTAATTACACCACCAAAACCACGCATGCCACCGGTTTTCTCTACCGCCACCACCTGCACAAATCGAAATCACTGCAACCATAAGTTCACCCACAACACCAATCCAATCAAATTCAACAAACTAAACAACAATCGAATCAAAACCTACATGTAAATCTCACATGTGTTGTTTAAAGCCTCGACCATCAAATCTGCCGATTTGGATTAATTTGGCTCGTAGATCGCCATCCTGGAAATGAATTCAGATTTGGCTAGTAGACAAACGAGTGAAAATGGATATAGAGGGAGTGTTTTTAGTATTTAAAAAACTCACGACAAATGCAAGAGTATAATCTGGCTAAACTCACGACAAATCATTGGTGGATCACTCACGATAAATGCACGATTATCATCTAGTTAAATGGTATTTATACTTTAACTGAATTTTCATTATGTATATTTAATTGAATTTGAAATTGCACTGGACGTCTTGTTTAATTTGCGGCAACGTTTTTGAAGTAGCCAGAAGCCCGAGGTCTGTAACTCCATGAACCCGATGATGTGTTGCACCATTAGTGTAGTCAAACCACACATAATGAATATTATGTAACTCATTTCATTAATATGCACAATGGTAATATAATTCCATGATGGCGGTAGGTCAGAGTGAAATTGCTGACCACCAGCAAGGTATTTACATAAATAAGTGTGGTATTTATAGTTGTATAGAATGTGCTTTTGGAAAAGACAATCTAACAAGATCTTATGTATCATTGTTATAATTTTTTATCGCTCAAAACAATTTATGTTAAAATAGTTAAGTTAATATGGAAACTTAAAATGGAAAGACAATGAGTATTTTGGTATTTAAACTCACGACAAATGCACGAATATCTGGTTTAAACTCACACCTAATGCACGATTATCATCTAGTTAAATGGTATTTACCCTTTAATTGAATTTTGATTATCTATTTTTTCATAATATTTAAAAGTGATCTATTCACGTTCCTATTATCAAACAAAAAAACCGAAAATACCATTTTAAGGAGTTGAAACATATACGGATTTATATAAGTTATTTGTCTCTTTAGATTTTCACGCGAGGTCGATAATTGAAGATTTTAACCTGATAACAGTGATCCTAGAATTTAGATGTTATAGTATCTTGCAAACTAGAAATGGAGAACCCGAGATACACAAGTTGTTTCCAAATTTAAGAAAATGATCAGTGGATTACCAATCCTGATGAAATTGGTCAGAAACTGTTAATTTTTGCCATAAGTTATTGACTGATGAACAACTTGGTGATAATGATCTCCTTGTAGAAGAAATGCTTGATACATCCTTTCTTTAGTCACAGAACAAATGAATGATGATTTGACGAAGATAGTTACTAAAGAGGAATTGAAACACATTGTGTTTCAAATGGATGGTGATTATGCACTGGGCACCAATGGATATTCCGGTATTTTTTATACACAATGTTGGGAATATATTGCTGATGATTTGCTTGCAGCAATGCATGCATATATGCTAGGGGTTCCAATTCCTAGGGCAATGTTTGCTTCCTTCATTACTCTCATACCAACAAGATAGGTAAATTCTAGTTTCTTTGATTTTAGGCCTATTAGCTTGTCAAATTTTGTAAACAAAGTATTTTCTAGGATTTATACTAATAGGATGAAGCCCATAATGCCACTACTTATCTCCTTTGAACAATCTGCATTTGTTCAGGGAAGAGAACTGGCAGATAGTGTGTTATTGATGCATGATCTAACTAGCTTTTTGAATAAATGTGTTTTTTAAACTAGATATGATGAATGCCTTCGATAAAGTGTCTTGGAATTTTTTGGAAAAACTTCTTACAAAAATTGGTTTCCATCTCAGTCTAGTTAGAAACATTATGGGCAATATAAGAGCACCTAGTCTTGTGAATGGAAAATCATATGGTTTTTTCCAGGCTTAAAGAGGGTTAAAACAGGGAGATCCTTTATCTCTATATCTGTTTATCCTTCTAACTGAAGTCTTTACAAAAAACTTGGGTAATCTATTTGAGCAATCAAGAATTGAATACTATATAGTGACATATTCATCTAGGAACATGAGAGTTATACTTAGGTTTCGCTAATGATCATCACATAGTTGTATTATTCATGAGAGGTATGATATCACTGGGATGATGATTATGATATCATCAATCTTAATATGCATGTTAGAGATTTCTTCTATGATTAGGACAATCTAAAAGGAATACTCTCACATGGTTTTCCTTCTGATATTGATCTTGTTATATCTAATGATTTTCAGGTGTTCGACAATTATCAGGACCTACTAATATGGAAGCCATAAGTAAGTGGTAAATTTACTTTTTCTTTTGCATATGAGCTCATCAGACCCAAGAGCAAGAAGTATCAAGTGCATCATTTCCAAACACTTATGGTCAAAATATGTGCCAAAACAATTATATGTATTCTCCCGGAGGCTTCTTAATAGAATCATTCCTATTTTTCATATACTCCAAGAGAGTCATGTTCAAATGGCATCTAGGCCCTGTGTGGTTCGCTTGGTTTGGGTTTGGGTTTTGGTTTTTGGATTTTGAGCAAAACCTGGTTTTAGTATTGGTTTTGACCAAAATTTGTTTGGGGTAAAAACTTGTGTGGTTGGAAGTTTTGGGTTTTGAGTTTTGAATTAACTATTGTTATATATTTTTTATTAATTAAGTTTTGGATTGAAAATTTGACATGCCATTTTATTTCACTTAGTCATTCATAATATTTTATTAAATAAAATTTTTGGTATATTTTATATAGCATTTTATATCAGGTTGGGTTATGAATTTATGATCAATTAAAAATTTTGGATTTTTTTTAACCCAAACTCATTTGACATTTTTTCACCAAAATTTTAATTTTAATTTTGTGGGTCAACAATTTTAATTTGACTAAAATAATTCAAATAATACATAATATTAAAATAATAAATCGTCAATTTTTGAGTAAAAAAATTAAACCCAACCCAAGACTTATTCTCTAGATGGGTGATATTTTAAATATTTTTTAAATTTTTGATTAAGAAGATTGAGATTTGTTTTTGAAAAAAATAGAAATAGAATTATAACTTGACTAAATTTTATTATTTTAAAATTAGAATGAGATTATAAATTTTGACTCAACCGTTCAGGGTCTACAAATTTAACTCGACTATAAACAAAAGAAATCAAGTGTGTAGTTACAAAACTATTTGTAACGTTCTCTTAAATGGTTAATTTTGGGCCAAAACACGATTTTTACAAATTTATATTTTCATGTTAGAAAAGGTAAATTTTAATTATAAAATATTTAAGAGGATTTATAATGTTCATAATATTTTAGAATAAAACAATCAACTATCAATCATATGTTTATACCTATATAAAAAACTTATTTTATTACATATTTTATTAATAAAATTACCTTATCTTAAATAAATTTATTTATTTTATGAAATATATTTAGTTTACTATATGTCTATCCTAATTTAGTACAAAATATGAAAAAATAAGAAAAATGTAATTTAAAATAAAAGGTCAAAACCTTGTCAAAACTTGGGTTTGCACCAAAACCAAAACCTTGTGCGAAACCAAAAACCAAACCCAAACCAAAAACCTGAACCACACAGGGCCTAGATGTTTCTTTTGTTTTAGTCACGAGGATTAACGTGAGCATGTTTTTAACGATTGTGTGATGGTTAAAAACCTTTGGATTAACTTGGATACGATATTTGATATTACACCAGAGAACTTGCATGGCCTCTGGGATAGGTTTTTTCATCTTTTTTTAAAAAAAATGAAATCACCACTATGGTGATAGGGTATTTTATTTGTCACCCCAAGACTAATGTACCCGTAAGAGGGATACCAAATGGGAGCCATAGCTCAGTTTGTTACACGAGAATGGGTTGCCTGGGCTAACTCAAAGCAAGAATGCTTCCAAAAAAATTAAGTTTTAAGGCCTACAGACTGATGACTAATGAATTGAGCAAAATAAAGGATTGATGAAGATCCGAAAAGAGAAGCATCTCAATAAGGCCCAGATTAGCGAATCGTCACAACGAGACTCAAGTTTGTGCCGAGTTGGTGCTAGTCTAGTGGAGTGATCATCTACTGAAGCTGATGTCAGGAGTCCGAACAACTAAAGAGCTTGCAGTGCTTTGAATCCTGAGTGTTGGGAGCTGTAAAGTGTCACCCATGAGAGCCTTCCTCACAGATCTTAGCAATGGATGCTGCTGCAATAATGTGTGAGGAATTTTCGCAACTTCATGTGATGATGTGTTCTGCTTTCTAAAATGTGACGAAAAATGATTGGAAGGCCTGCTATAAGGTTGTGAATCTGCCAAAGATCCCTCTTCATCCTCCATGGTGGTGAAAGCTAGTGATTGATCATTTTGACAACATGCATTGAATCAGGTTCTACTATAAGTGGAAATGCATGGTTTTCAACACACCAAATATAGTCCAATAAGGAAAGCATGGAGTTCTGCAATCAATGGATCATCAACTAAGTGAGCACTGAATAACCAAGTTGTATAATGAATGTGCCATTTATTGTCCCTAACTATGAAGCCAGTGGTAGCATAATTTAAAGAGGGACAAGCTGCATCTGTGTTTAGCTTGTACCCTGTGTCAGGAGGATCCCATTTAAAGCATCTTATTGTTCTGATTTTGGGAGACCTCCTGATCGGAAATAATCCTCTAGCAGTTATGAATTCACAATCAGTCTTAACAATCTGGGGGTGGATGGTAAAGATGGAGGATATAAAAAAGTGGAGCTATTTTTTCATGCCAAAAATTGAGTGTTGGACACTCTCAAAAATAAATTTGTTCCTAGCTATCCATAAGATCCAAACAATTAAACATGGCATAATATGGAACAAATTGTTTTTTGCTTTGGAAAATATTGACATGGACCAACACCAGGAGATAGCATCAAAGAGATGTGCGAATGTAACAGATGGAATTTCTAATACCTCAAACATTTCATTCCATAGAGGAGATGCTACAACACATGAATGAAAGCAGTGATCCCTCTTTTTCGCCCCCCCTCTCCCGAGGCCCAGCCCCCCAAAAAACCCCCCTTCTGCATCGACGGGGAGGCACCGGCCGGCGCCCTCGCCGGTCCGGTGGTGACCTCCCCACCCCCTACTAGTCGTAGTTTAGTTTTCCAAACCATTTTTCTCCGCCATTTTACAGACCTCGAGGTGTTTTCCGGCAGCCGGAGGCCAGCACCGCCGCCAAAGCAGCGGAGGTAGTAATGATTGGCTCGCCGCTGGCGTTGAGCTCGAGCCGACGCCAAGCCCGAGCAGATCGACGAATAGCCCCGGCAAGTGGATGCCGACATCGCCGGAGCCGCGCACCACGAAGGACTCCCGCGCACATCGCCGGAGCCGCACACCAACAACGCCGGAGGACCGCGCACGACAACGACGGAGGTGATCCAGATCCAGATCCGACGCGGAGGCGATCCAAATCCAGATCCGACGGAGCACGATGAAGACGTGATCCGACGAAAGCCGCGCACAACGAAGGCCCGAGCTGACATCGCCGGAAACGCTGGCGCAGGAGCCGACCGGTCCGGTTCGGTCCGTTTCCTTCCTTAGACCGGTTCGACCGGACCGCCGGTTCGACCGGTTTGGCTACAACACTCTCAGGTCTGGATCAACAAGGAGGGAGGTGATTTTTCAATTTATTTTTAAGTTGTAGGCTTTTTTATTTCAACTGGGATAAGTGCTTTATTGTTGTGTTTTTGCTAGATAATTAGACGAATGCTATCTGTCAAATTGAGTTTCCGACGGGTCCTTTTTAGTTCGGTAAACTTTATTATGACTTTTAATCTAGCTATTTAACGGGAGGAGAAATTTGAGTCAAAAGTAGTCTTTACTCACTTGTTGGCGACTCCGTTTTCACTAGATTAGTAAACCGTGTGGGCTGACTTGTCTGCTTATTGCGTGTTAGATAGCATTCATGCGTGCTTAATACTGTCATATAGCTTTTCGGAAATTCTCTTTTACCATGAGATGACCGGAGAGTGAGAGTGTTGAGCTGATAAAGTCTGAACTGACCGGGGTTTCTTTTACCGTGAGACTTACCGGAAGGTGACGATAATATCTTTGTGTAGTCTGATTTTTTGAATACTATTTGGGCATCCAACAGGTGAGACCAGCACTTGTCAGAATGTTGGTAGTATTGATTCTTTGTATCCCTGTTTCTTTGCTTCTAGTTGTAGTCTAGTGTAGTTTTAGATATGCTGTTACAGGCATTAGACACAGAGAAGTACTAGAATTGCTACATTGTTAGAAAACTTCTTTGGAGTCCTACTTATCGCCTCCACACGTGGAGTTACAGCAGCCTCCGGGCTACACCTTGCTTCCGGGCGAAAGCCTAGGAAATATCGCCTTCGGGCATCTGTATTTTATTTCTGTTTTGTTATTTACGGCATGGGGAAGCCAATATAATCCCCCACCGCCACCAACGGTGGTTTCAATTAAAAAAGAAGAAGATTGAAAGCAGTGATCAAGAGAGTATTCGTTATCACGAAAATGGCACTTAGACACAATGTGAATACCCATTCTTTTCAAAATTTCATCTGTGGGGATAAAATTATTGATGAGTTTCCATAACAGCACTGAGATTTTAGGAGGGAGCAGCGAATTCCATACCTTTGATAAGGAATAGCAGTTATCATTAGTCCTAGCCATTGACATGTAAGCAAAAGCTACATAGAACTTACTCGAGGCAGCTGGAGTCCAAATAAGCTTATCTTTCTTGTCAAAGAGTGTTAGATGTTTATGTAAATATAAAACAACCTGGGAAGAGAGACCATCAGATAGTTGTGGGAGTAATGTCAATTTTCCTTGTTGAAAATGTTCAATGGTAAGGGTTGGGTGAGGAATGTTATCTCATTATGCCATAAATCAGATAGAAATCCCAACCATATCCAATTAGAGTTCCAGAAATTTGAATGACCATTAGATAGGTTTTTTCATCACTGAAACTATCCTCTAAAGTCTAAACTGAAGAAAACATGTGTTAGATTGATGCCTATATTATTGGTTTGGGCAGTTTTGGTGTGCAAGTAATTCTTATATGTATGATAAAATACTACCCCACCTTTGCAAATATGAAAAAAAAATTTATGAATATTCTGCAGGTAATCTTGTATGTGCATAAACTAAAATGGAATTACTCTGATACTTTTTTCCTGCCAGCTGAAACTATAAATTTAGCTCCATTGCAGAGATTTGTACATACTCAAGCAGTTGTGCAGGTTTGCTGTAAATTACTAAGACCTGAGTTAAAGCTTAATATTGATGGTTCAAGTTTCGGAGCCTCTAGACAAGATGGTGCAGGGATGGTCTTAATGTTAGCTGAGATGCAGTCTCAATAATAATCAGACACGCTCAAGAACAGATCACAAGGTTTTGACTTAGGTGTAACCGAACTGGAATTCATAAAGAACTGTGGGGATGACTTGCATTAGCATACACAACATCTGTTTTCTCATTTAGCATAATAATGTAAGGGTTTTGGTCTCGGATACATTCAAGTGGAAAAACTGTGTTTCGTTGTACGATTCGCTAAGATGCTCCATGCAATGACTATCACTCCGGGGAAAACTTATATTTCGACTTGTCGATATGTTAACCTGCCCTGGAGTTTAATATTATTTGGTGATCACTACTCTCCTTAGGTTTCATATTGAGTAATCTTTGTACCAATTTTTTTCTCGCCCAGTCTTTAAGGGTTTTTCTTGTACTACAATTCTCAAATCGGGACCTTTAGATTAGCCTTTATGGAATTTTTAGGGTTAATGGAGTCTAAAAAAAATCTCTCCACCAATGGTGGTTTAAATTTATAAAACAAAAACCGAGATACACATGCATTGATCTTGTAAAAACATCTTTACCCTTGTGCTATGCTTCAACTTGTGGTTTTACACTGGAACTTGAACTTCAAATTCCCTTCTAGTAACAAACGTATTTTTGTTTGAAATTTCAATACTACCATGCTTCCTTCATTGATTGAAAAATGAAGGGATTTTTTAGGTTGTATCTCTCTTTGTTGGGAATAGTATTTTATGAATTCACTTCCACTCTCACTTTTCACTATTAGTTGTTGTTGGATTTAGTGGCTTTGGTGGTTGAGTAATAGAATAAATCATAAAGATATACGTAAAATATATTTATCTGGCGATGAAATATCTGATGGCACTCGAAAATGAGACTTCTAAAATCGCCAATTTAGTGTGAATTTGCTTGAAATTGCTGACAACAATCATGGTATTTACATGAATTGGCGTGGTTTTAGAAAACTATCTCTAATAGAGAGTTATGTGTTTTTTGAGAACAAAATCTAACATGATTTTATGATTGACGGTGAGGACGCGATCGACCATGAGCAATCAGCCGCGACGGCGATCCGACACATATTATTTTTGAGAACAAAACATATAATTATAAAACAGGGATTCAACATAACATGTTAAACTAATGTTTAGTTCAGTTCAGATCTATCAAATTAAATTTAGTCTAGTTCAATTTAACGTATGTCATGTTTGAAGACAATGTACACTTTGTAACTTTTGAAAAATATATTTAAGCAAAAATTGATCAATACCAAATTAATTGGAGGATATTATAGTAAAATTGATCATAAAGGGATATGTATTAAGAATGTTTGGATTTGTATTTAGAATGAGAAAGTCTCAAATAAGGGCACTTTACGGTAAGGGCAAGTAAAAAAGAAATCAATTTCTACAAGATTGAGGGTTATTATACAATTATTTTATATATTTGAGTTATTTCTATTTGATCTTGATGTTTTTATACTTGAGTTTGATCCTTTATTTATTTGATTTTATTTCGTTTGATCTTTTAGGTTTTTGGCCTGATGTTTTTATTTGGCTTGATCTTTTAGGTTTTAGGTAATATTTTTCACTTTATTTCCTTGATCTTTTATGTTTTATGGTCCAAATATTTAAAATAATTGTATAAGAACCCCCAATATGGTAGAAGATGGTCACTATTTGGTCCGCCCTTACCGTAAGGGGACCTTACAAGAGACGTTCTCTTTAGAATGTTACAAATACTATATTTTTTGGATTTTTTAAGAATAGAATGTAAAGTACTATATTTTTAATCATTAAATTTTGAGGTAAAAATGTAAAAGAGCGTCTCATGTAAGGTCCTCTTACGGTAAGGCAGGTCAAAAAAGACCACATTCTACAAGATTGAGGGTTACCATCCAATTATTTTTTAAATTTTTTTTTATTAAAACCACCATTGGTGGGGGGGTTGTTTATTAGGCTCCCCAAACCATATAGCTCAAAGGCTTAAATGAATTGTATGTTGTCCAAGAAAAACTCCAACTAGTTGGGATGAAAAAACTTGAAGTACAAGAAAACTCTCAACTAGATGAGATAAAAAACTTGGAAATTCAAAAAGCTGTTTGAGACTCTAAAACTAGAGATTGCTAACACGGGTTTGCCACGGCGAGGATATCATTACAAGTAGCTGGTCTGTGATCAACAAGGTCAGGCTTGTTGAAAACAAGTTAGCCACTTGAATGTGAAAAGAAATCTCTAGCAGGACTAAATAGATACATTGTATCAGAAGGGATCCATAGAGGAATGGTGATGCTGGCTTTCCAAATTGTAGATAGGTTGGTGTTGAATGCTTTCCAGAAGGTCCTTGACTGAAACCTGCAGCAGTAAAGACTACACCAGTAAAATGTTCAAAAATCATTTCACTCTAGCAGGACTAAATAGATACATTGTATCAGAAGGGATCCATGGAGGAATGGTGATGCTGGCTTTCCAAATTGTAGATAGGTTGGTGTTGAATGCTTTCCAGAAGGTTCTTGACTGAAACCTGCAGCAGTAAAGACTACACCAGTAAAATGTTCAAAAATCATTTCACTCTGACATACGAAAACTCTCTGTTATCAAGTGCAACAAGACCCTTGATTTCCTTAGGCAGTGAAACATGATTGAATTCATGAGAATTTTGAGAAGTGCTAGCTAATTTTGCTAATGAATCAGCAACTGAATTAGCTTCCCTAAACGTATGAGAGAAAGATATATGGTAGAACTTACTTTGCAGGTCTCATATGGCTCTGATTTGATCAATCAGTCTCCATGGGACCTTGTATTGTCTCTGAATCATATGCAGCAAAACCAGCGAGTCAATCTCAACCTCCAGGTTTGTGATTCCTAGAATGAAAGCAATTTGGAGCCCCTGAATGAGGGCTAAAAGCTCAGCTTCCAGGCTATTTTTCCGGTGGATGTAGATGGCTTTGGCTAAGACCACTCTTCCTTTTTTTCGCTTACGACCATGCCAGCTCCAGCCTGTGAAGAACCTAAACTAGAGTCATCTGTGTTAAGCTTATAGTCCAATGTTGGCAGCTTCCAGCTCACCTGAGATACAAATGAAGAATGTGTATATCTACTCAATGAATCCAGAGAAAGTGTATCAACAGAGAATATAGTGAAATCAGATAGACTCCATGTCAGTTTATGAACATGTAATATTGCATGCATTATACTCATGAGTCTCGTTTTCATTTTTGCAAGGGTTGGTAGTATGTTATCAAACAGATATGTATTTCTTGCACACCAAACTACCCAAATCAGGACAACATGTATCAATCTAGAACAAATTCTTTGCATTTTCGATTTGAAAGGGGTATTCCAGTAGTGAAAAAACCGGCTCCATAGCCTATCAAAGCTAACAGGAGATATATCAAAGCATAAGTCTATGAAAATCCACAGGTTTTTTTTATCATAATGCAATCATTGAAAATGTGTTGTAGCTCATCTTCCTGTTGAAAACAAAAGCAATATCTAGAGGCCATCTGTATATGATTCTCTTGGAGTACATCAGACATTGGAATAATTCTATTTAAGAGCCTCCAACTAAACACAAATATTTTTCTAGGTATGTATTTATACCACAAGTGTTGGAAGGAGTTCACCTGAATTCTCTTTGGCCTGATGAGCTCATATGCTGAAGCAAGGGAAAATTTTCCACTGATTTCTGGCTTCCAAATGAGTATATCCTGATAGTCTTCCATAACAAGAAAGTCATTAGAAATTACAGCATGTATTTCAGGAGGGAATCCATGTGCAAGAGAAACCATAAGGTTTTCTTGATCATAGAAGTAATCCCTCGCAGATATATCAGGATTGATTATGTCTAGTTCATCGTCCCAATGATCTATCAGTGGGCCTTTATCAGTCCAGTTTGAATTCCAGAAGGAAACACCACCTGCCCCAACTTTAACCATAGAGTTTTCTATAGCAATGTCATTTACTGATCTATACCTTCTCCATGTTTTAGATTTTCTTTTAGTATCAGGAAGTGACCACATAAAATCAGACCATAAACTGACCATCCTTTTGTAATTTCCACCAAATTTTGATTGAAACACTCTTGATGCAATGGGTATCCTTAACAGCTAGGCCATTTTCAATGTATGGATAAGACATGTTTGACCAAGACCTCCATATTTTGGTTTGCCCATATTCTGAACTACCCCAGAAGAACTTAGCAAACAACACATGTATTTTGTCTATTACTCCATCAGTAGGTTGTATGATAGTTAGAATGTGTAATGGAATATCAGACAGTACATGTTTGATAAGAACTAATCTACCTGCTTGATTCAAGTATCTATTTTGCCATAGGATCAGTTTAGCAGATAATGAATCAAAAATGGTTTCAAAGTAGCAGTGTTGCACTCTTTCTATAAAAATAGGTGAGCCCAAATATTTGAATGGAATAGCCCCCTGTGTCATAGAGGTAATATGTCTGATCATGGTGTGATATGATTGTGGAGCTGAGTCAGACAGATAGTAGGAGGATTTTTCCAAGTTGATTTTTTGGCCAGATACAGTCTCATATTTTTCCAGGAAGATCATTAAGTTCCTAAGGCTCCTATTAGTTGATGTCATGAAAACTACAGTGTCATCAGCGAAACCTAAATGAGTGATGTTTCTAGCTGGATGTGGCACCTTATAGGATTCTATTCTTGATTGCTCAAATAAGAAACTTGGGTTCTTTGTAAAGACTTTTGTCATTAGGATAAACAAGTAGGGAGATAAAAGATCCCCTTGTTTTAACCCTCTTGAAGCTTTGAAAAAACCATATGGTTTCCCATTCACAAGAACATAAAAGTTTGGTGCTTTAATGTTGCCCATAATGTTCCTGATTAGACCTAAATGAAAACCGATTTTTTGTAAAAGTTTTTCTAAAAAATCCCATGCAACTCTATCAAAGGCTTTCATCATGTCTAGCTTGAAGAAAACATTGTATCCCCCTCTTTTAGTATTTAATTACTTAGTTAACTCATGCATAAGTAAAACACTATCTGTCATTTCTCTTCCCTGTACAAAGGCAAATTGTTCATGGCAAATTGTTCAGGGGAGATGAGTAAAGGCATTATGGGCTTCATCCTATTTGTCAGAATGCGAGAAAATATCTTGTTTACAAAGTTAGTCAGACTAATAGGCCTAAAGTCTGAAAACCTAGTGTTAACTTGTCTCTTTGGGATGAGAATGATAAAGGAGGCAAAGATAGCCCTAGGTATGGGAACACCAACCATGAACTCATGCACTGCTTGCAAGAGATCATTAGCGATACATTCCCAACAGTGTTTGTAGAAAGACCCTAAGAAGCCATCTGGCTCTGGTGCTGAGTCACAATCCATTTGGAAAACTATGTGTTACAGTTCTTCTATTGTGACTGGTTTCATTAGGTCATGATTCATTTGATCTGAAACAACCGTGGAGATATTGGATAGCATTTCATTTTCAAATGTGTCATTACTGCCATGTTGTTCCACAGTTAGTAATTTTTGTAAAAAATTAACAGCTTCTGTTCCAATATCATCTGGATTTGTGATCCAGTGATTATCATCATTTTTAATTGCTGCAATATTCTGCCTAGAATGCTTGGCCTTAACAGAAGCATGGAAGAATTTGGTATTCATATCTCCTTTTTTTAGCCATGTAACCCTCGATTTCTGCTTCCAGAAAGTTTCTTCCCTAGACAAAGCTAAAGCTAACTCAGCTTGGGCTAAATGTAATGATTATTTAGCATTTGGTGATCTGTTTCTTTCTCCAAGACCTTATCCTCTGCTAGTTTGACACTATCATGTACATTTCCAAAAATATCCCTATTCCAATTTTTCAGAACCACTTTAAGCCTTCTGAGTTTTATGGAAAAGTTGAGCATTCCATAGGTGCTAGTGGCTTCAGAACAGCTATTATTTACTGTTGGTGCAAAGTTTAGATGTGATGTCCAACAATTATGGAATTTGAATGATTTAGGACTTGAGTTGATTGATTGGTTATCCATTTTAAGTAATAGTGGAGAATGGTCAGAAGGCCATCTAGTTTTAGCTCGAATGCTCAAGTTTGGGAATAAGTTTAGGAGTTCTAAGTTAGCTAAGCCTCTATCTAATCTTTCCTAGATCTGCCCCCTATTTCTCACCCCAGTCCATGTAAAATTAACTCCTGATGTTGGGATTTCAACTAACTGATTGTTGCTTATAAATTCATTAAATTCCAACATTGAGACTAGGTCCGGTGCTGACTGACCTAGATACTCAGAAGAATCTCTCATAACATTGAATCCCCTATGAGCATTATTGGTTGATTACAATGATTGCTAAGTTCATTCCATAATGGAATCCTAGCAGAGCTTGTATGTCTAGCATAAATGAATGATGCATTCCAAGGTTGAGTCATTGAAGAGTGTGATTCCAGCCAATACAAATTGGTCATGGATGCAATTGATTGAAATATTAAAATTTCCATTCCAGAAGATCCAAATTTTGTTCCTTGGATCAGAATAGTGATTATTATAGCCAAGTTGAAAACTAATAGTGGATATTTGATTACTTCCTAAGAAAGGTTCTAGTAATACAAATAATCCAACGTTATATTTTCTTTTAATGTTTAAGAATCTATCTTGAGCCCTTATGTTTTTGATTCCTCTAACATTCCTTACACAAATATTGTATATCATTTTAATGAATGGATTTAGAGTCAATTTGATATCTAGTCTGAACAGTTTTGGTTGCAACTGTTTTGGTTGAACTGGTGAAATCCTTTCTTCTACCTCTGCTTGGTTTTTTAGGTTGGGTTTGTTGAAGATTATCTAAAAGTTCGGCATCAGATACTTCAACATTTTTTATCAGTTTATTTTTTTTTTTTGATCCTGAAGTGCTGCTTCAAGGATAAAATCCCCTCTAGTTTCTTTAGATTTTCTCTCTATAGACCATTGCATTTTCTCAACTACACCATTTATTTGGTTTGATCTTTTAGGTTTTGGGCAATATCTTCAAATTTATTTCATTAATTTTTAAAGGAGCAAGGAGTTTCTGTGCAAGAGGCCATCCAGCAACAGAACTAGCTTCTCTCCATCACAGGCTGGTGAGGAAGACCAAAAAAAAGATCAAAGTCAAATATAAAAACAGCAGGGTCAAACAAAAATAACTCAAACAATTAAAATATAATTGTATAATAACCCTCAATCTTGTAGAAGGCGGTCTCCTTTTGGCATGCCTTACCGTAAGACACCTTTATTTGAGACTTTCTCCAAAAAAAAGGTCTCATATAAGGGCACCTTACGGTAAGAGCATGACAAAATAATACCACATTTTACAAGATTTGGGGTTATTACACAATTAATTTAATTATTTAAATTATTTTTGTTTGTACCTGATATTTTTATACCTGAGTTTGATCTTTGTTTGGGTTGATCTTTCATTTGGGTTGATCTTTCATTTGATTTGATCTTTTAGATTTTTTGCCTGATGTTTTTATTTGGTTTGATCATTTAGATTTTAGGCAATACTTTTCACTTTATTTCATTAATTTTTTATGTTTATGACCTAAATAATTAAAATAATTTATATTGTAACTGACCACTTTTCATGTTGGATGGTGGATCCGCTCTCCATATGTTCTTTGAATGCCAGTTTGCTAGGAGGCTTTGGAATGCTGCGGGATTATCTCAGGTCATCGAGGTGGTAAAAGGAATCGAGGGGAGCTGTGGTTTAAAAAACTCCTCGTAAGGAATGACGTGAAGATGACAGAGTTAATTTTGATGTTGTGTGATGGAATATGGATGCAGCGAAATAGTAGGCTCTTTACCGATCGAAAACTGGGGTCGGAACACCTCGATGTTTTAGTCAGCGCAAATCTTCGCTCGTAAATCAATGACTGGAACAATCGCTTCTACTTCCTATCCCAAGTGGACTGAGAGTTCTCTTTGACGCTGGGATACATGATGGAAAAGCCGACATTGGAGTCATTGCCATACAAGAGGATGAGACATTTATTCGAACGCGGACGGGCATCTATGACCCTACTTACGCGAAGGGGCTAGCGCTTCGAGCTACAATAACACTAGCGGAAAACCTTAACTTAGAAGCACCATCGTCCGTGGGGGACTGCTTGTCCCTCGTGCGCATGACTCGAGCTCTAGTGTTTGCGGCTCTGGGTTGTGTAGAGCTGGTAGATGAAATTTGAGCCCAGCTCCTTCGAGACAGTTTTGCGGACTCCATCCCTAGAGATAGAAACATTACTGCACATTTTTTATGTCTTTTGTGAAGAAGGTGCACTCGTACATTTCTTTTGTCAAACAATTCTGGACATTTTCCAGTCATTTGAATGGTATTTCTTTTTTTCAAAATAAGAAAATATTCAACCAAAAACCGAACCATGATTCATACCTACCCGCCATCCTTTCTTCTTCCTTTCAACCGCCACACATTTCTGCACCATATTGCAACCCTTCACCTTTAGGGAAAAAAAAAGGAAACAGTGTGAGTACTGTTAGTGCATTCTAGACCTTTTCCATGTTGTTTCACTTGAATTTCGCCATCGCAAATTCTAGGTTAAAGTGTGCCCAAACCCTGAATATTGCTTTTACAGTCAAATAACCATTTATGTACATAGCGGTGAAAGAGGGTTAACTGGGTAGGTCTGAATTGGGCAAATGGAAAAGGATAGTGAAATTGTGGAAACAGAGATTGATGTTCGGAGTTTGAGCGGTGAATCAATTCGAGTACTAATAGAAGGGAACAAGACCGTTCAACAACTCAAGCAACAGCTTAAGCATGCCTTCCCTCCTGCTTCGAATTCCCCCAACTTCCATCTTTTTCTTAAGGTAATCATTCATATCTTTTCTTTTTCAAAATGTGAAAAAGGGTTACTTTGACATTTTATTTTATAGGAACAATGTGGTGATTTTCGTTTTTGATATTGTAAATGCAATGTAAGAGATGTATTTGAACAATGTTGCAGGGAACCAAATTGAGTTTGCGGAGTCAGATAAGTAGTATCTCTATGTTCTCCGGGGAATTCCTGGTTCTTGTTCCGTTTGCGAAAAAGGATAGGCAAAGTGAGATAAGTAATGAGACTTGGGTACCTGGCACTGCTCTAAATAATAGTTTGGAATCTGAGTTATCCCATTCTGCATATTCTGACTTGGTCCAAGACCTAGCATCTCTCAAGAACTCATCTAGTCAGCAATGTCGGTCTCATGTGGAAGTCGTAGTAAAAGATATTAATGGTCAAAGTTGTACAGCATCTGAAGCTTGTTCTTTGCCCTTGAAGCGCAAGAAAACGTCTATTGCTGACAAGAGCCAGGACCTTGTGGTGAATTTTCTCCAATCATCCCATGCCGATACAGCTGAGGAGCGTAACTGGAAAACCTTCTTGCAGATTTTGGAGTCTGTAAACTGTTTATCAGATCCAGTTACTTCCAACTGCATGTTAAATGGAGCCAATTCCCAGGATCCCCGCCCAAGCAGGATTAATTTGTGTATATGTCCATCGTGGTTGAAGAGAATATTGAAGGCATTTACCTTCTTGAATATATATTCAGCTTTTTGTCAGATGTGGCTGATGAAACTTACCTTGACTACTTTGAGTAAAGTACTGGGCCAACTTTCAAAATTTGGACTTGAAGTTGCTATTGCAGATATTGAACAACTTGCTGTAGTTTGTCCAAAGGTATATCTCTTGTTCAGCAAACAGCAACTGGATATTTATAAGGTTGTGGATCTATTTGGTGCTTGAGAAATATGATTCGTACTCTCCAAAATGATCACTAACTTTTCCATCTTATATAGTATTTCGATATCTTTACCATAAATGTTTTTGTCACAGCTATACAAGTTGTTGATCGTAATGATTGTTTGAGAGAGTTCATTTAGTTTCAAAATTTTGGATGATAAATGTTTGCTAACTATTATTTCTGCTAAGAGTATGTTTGCTAACTATTATTTATGCTAAGAGTAATCAATTGATATGAGCTATTGGTTATATCATGCAGCTCAAACTATTCAAAATGTCTTCTCCTTTCAGATTGTAAAAATTGTTGAAGATGAAAGAGAGATGGCAGAGCGTGATTCAATCCAAATTCTGGATGATTCTTGTTTGGAGAAGAAAGATCAAGATGTGCCTCTGTGTAATCTGTTAAATTACTCTTTTACATATAAACTTGCATTACTTAGGTATCTAATTGTTTCCTCCTCATTTTTTATTCTCTCTTTTAACCAGCTAGAAAGCGTGCTCCTCTGTCCAAAGTTCGCAATGCAATAAATAAAAGAGGAGATTCTTTTACTGATATTCTCTTAGCAGCTGTGAAGGCATTACAGGTACAAAAACTTATTTTTTCCCCAGTTCTCATACATATAGTCATTGATGCATTATGCACAAGTTTGTGGAAAAGAATACTATATACAGAAAGAAAGATCTTTATTTAACAATAGTATAATCTTAGAGATCTTTGCCAGTAATTTTGTGGTTGTACAAGCCAGTAAAGAGGATATAATTTCTGAAGATTGTAATGCTTTTGTGTGTCCCAGTGTCCATTAAAGTTAAATTATAGGAAATAGTGAATAGTGAATTTGATAAGTTTGGCAGTTGACGTTCCCTTTAATTCAGCTTCTCCATCAAATATGACACTCATTGCAAGTTTTACCGTTCCTGCCTCTTCTCTCAATTGGTTGAATGGTTTTTGCAGTGTAAGAAAGGAGGTGATATGCTTGAGTTGTTTTCACTGGATTACCTTCTTACCTTTGTGAATGAAGATGTACCTACACAGCGTACTGAAAAAAGATCAAGGAGAAATAACTACCAAGCTTCAAGTCCTAATTCATTTGAACTGCGATGTAGGGTAGGTTATTATTTTTGTTTGCTATTGCTTTTGGTACAGTTGTCTTTTAATTTTAATGTGGCTTGGATTTTGTAGAACTGATGTATACTGAGAATTGCAATCTGTACAGATAATTGGAGTATGATTAGTTCTACTATTTACGTGCCGTAATTTAAAGCTGTTAACTTTGATCAAATACGATGAAGTACTAATCTCTTTATAAAATATATCAAAAATGCTGACTAAGGAGGTATTAAGGAACCAAACTGTTATACTAATGACCAGTTGGCATAAAAACAATAATAAGTAATCATCTAGTTGCACCTTTGCTTCCACTTTCCATATAGATTGGCTTGCAGTGTAAGGGTGGTTATGCTGCTTTGTTACCTTCTGGATGCCCTATTTTCCTACTTGATAGATTTCAAATAGTTAGGATTGTTGGAGAACTAATGTACTTAAAATGAATTTATGAAATTTTATTACTTACAAGTTTTTATTTAATTAGTTGGTTTGTTGGTGCATGGAGATGGTTATTTTCAAAACTTCTAACTGAGTCATGAAACATATCACTATAGGACTTTATGATTGTTAACATAAATAACATTTTGATATTCATCCATCCTGCAGCTTTCCATTTGTTTTTGTCTTCTTCTTCTCTTGTATCTCTTCGTTGTTACTAAACATTTATGAATTTAATGAAGTCCGATTTTTGGCTGTAGCTTGTCTACCCTTATATTTCAATTAAGGTCATGTGATCTGGTTTGTCTTTGCAGGATACCCATCCATTGCTTCCCGAGGGAATGGTGGAACATTTAAAACTTGGCCTTGGATCTCATGGACAGGTCTGTTACTCTTCTTTCAGATAGTTTCAACAGACCAAGTCCTCCTTGCATGCAACACTAATAAAATAAATTAACAGTAGATATTAGATAAAGCTTCAGGGGGGGGGGGGGGGGGGGGGGGAAGCTGTGGTTTTGGCTCTCTTCATTTATTTGTTTATTTGTGGCAATTGTTCGTGAGTATTGTACTTTTTATATCTTCAGTAATAAGTTATCATTCTTTCAAAAAAAAAAAAATGGAAAGGACAAGATGCAATATCTATTCATGATCATATTTTGGATAATGCTGGAAATTGAATTTTTTCAGTTACTTCATATTGTTCTCCTTTCTGGTGTAGGTTGTTCATATTGAAGAAATCCAAGCCCGACATGCCAAATATGTTGAAATTCCCAATGAACTTTCGAAGACCACAACTCTAGCTCTTGCACGCATTGGAATTTCTAAATTGTATTGCCATCAGGTTGGGTGATGTTGTATTTGGCTTTACTATATATCATTAGTATCTCACGATATGTGATTTAAATCATTTAATACTCAGGCCAAGTCCATTCAGGCCTCACTTGCTGGAAAACATGTAGTTGTCGCAACAATGACATCCAGTGGAAAATCTCTTTGCTACAATGTGCCTGTCCTGGAATTACTGTCACGTAATCTTTTGGCCTGTGCACTGTACCTATTTCCAACTAAGGTTATTTCCTGCAATTTTATCAGTTTTCTAATACCGTGCTTTGAGTCCCTTAATTTCTGTTTGCTCAAATTATATTGTTCAAGGCATTCTTTACCAGATCCTTATTTTTGTTTTTGCAGGCTCTAGCTCAAGATCAACTGAGATCCTTGATGGCAATGACAGAAGGATTTGATGAGAGTATGAAAGTTGGAATCTATGATGGAGATACCCCTCAGGTGGATAGATTGTGGTTACGTGGCAATGCTAGAATGGTACTTGTGTATGTTTTTGCTGTCATCATGTCTTCTTTACCTGTCTTTGCTCTTTCTTTGCTGATACATTAATTTTGTAATATGCAGTTAATAACCAATCCAGATATGTTGCATGTCTCAATATTGCCTAACCATAAACAATTCAGTCGGATCTTGTCAAATCTTAGGTATTCACTTCTCTACTGTCTTTATTGGTTTTTCTCCATTTTCAAAATTAGAGCTTTGGTTGTTACTCACTCATATAATAAAGTTCTTATTGTTTCTTTCAGATTTGTTATTCTTGATGAAGTACATACATATAAGGGGTCATTTGGGTGCCATACTGCCCTAATCATTAGACGGCTCCGTCGAATCTGTTCTCATGGTATCTCTGATAATAATATTATGCTGCCCCCATTACTTGTAATCAGTCATCTAAATATTCTCCAGTTACTTGCTAACATAATATTGCTGAATGGACATATTAAGCAGTTTACGGCAGTGATCCTTCTTTTGTATTTTCTACTGCAACTTCTGCTAATCCCAGAGAGCACGCTATGGTAAATATATGTTTCAAGGAGACAGAATGCTGGTTATTATCTATCTTATTTCTAATTTTTTGGAGTGTAACTTAGGCTCGACAATAACTGAATTTTTGTTTTGTTATGTATAGTCAGTCAGCTACATAGTCTCCTCTTGCCATTTGTTAGGATACCTGTCTTTTTTAGGCCTTCCTCTTTCCCTTCTAGTTTAGTTCCGTGGTTTACTTTGTTCTAGGCACGTTACTGGTCTCCTACTTACATGTCCAAACCCTCTTAAATGCTTTCCTATCTATTGTCACTTAAGTTGTAAAAATGTGAAATATCAGAGATGTCTAGTATAACTATGTGAGCTGATTATGGTTTCCTGTGATAACTAATGGTAGGGGATTAAAATCATTAGTTTTTAGATGATGAGAAATGACCTTCTATTGTAAGATTATGTTCTCCAGTGATTGTTCAAACAGTCATTCGGGGTATTTTAGAATTAACTACGTGTTTATTGTGATTCAGGAACTTGCAAACCTACCAGAAATAGATTTGATTGACAATGATGGAAGTCCCTCTGCTCAGAAGCTTTTTTTGCTTTGGAATCCACCTTTGTGCACGAGAAATGTGGGTTATCCCTCTTGATTATACGTTGAGTGCAATTTAATAATGTTTTTATAGTTGAATCCTTTTTGTTTTTTAATTTTATTTCCATGTTGTGGTGTCTCAGGCTCAGAAAGGAAAAATTGCAGACAAAATGGCATCTTCTTCAGGTCGTAGAGATTTGATTACCAAACGTTCAAGGTTTTTGTCCTTACTATGGTTGTAAATTGTCTTTTTGTCTATACTGGTCTTTGCTATGCTTACTCTGAAAAACTGTTGAAGAGCATCAAGAAAAATTAAATTTTTTATCAGTTGGTTGAGTAAAAACAATTTCAAGAACTTCTGTACATTTTGTATGTCTGATTTCTTCAAGTAAAATTTGAAGTCAATGAAATGGTTTTCCATATGCAGTTCGATTTTAGAGATGTCATTGCTGTTTGCCGAAATGGTAAAGCATGGGCTTCGATGTATTGCTTTCTGCAAATCACGGAAACTCTGTGAGCTTGTTCTATTTTACACGTATGAGCATCATCCTCAGTTTATAATCCATCTGAATGATCACTTAGATGAACGAAATGATATATTTTTCTCATTTTGACTACGATAAGGCGTGAGGTTCTTCAAGAAGCGGCTCCTGACTTAGTTGATTCTATCTGTGCTTATCGTGGTGGTTATATAGCTGAGGTTTGTTCCTGAATTTTATCATCTAATTCTTTATTTAAGTTAAATGATAATAGTATCATTTTATCTGCTACCATTCATTTTCAACCATCAATTTTCAAATCAAACTCAAGACTGTTGCATTGTGTGTGTGTGTGTGTGTGTGTGTGTGTGTCCCACAATTGGTAATTTCAAGTATCCAAGTAATTGTATACTTTTCGGTTAAGTCTCATATATTCTGCTTGATGGAGTAGGATAGGAGACAAATTGAGAGCAACTTTTTCAATGGACGGGTTTCTGGTATTGCAGCAACAAATGCTCTTGAGTTGGGAATTGATGTTGGACATATCGATGTAACCCTGCATTTGGGTTTTCCTGGTAGTATAGCAAGGTAAGTCTGTATGATTTTTCTGTCAGTCTTTATAGCATTTTGTTTTCTTTGTCCTTGTTATCATCTCTTTTCTCAGTCTCTGGCAACAGGCAGGAAGGTCAGGTCGGAGGGAAAAACAATCTCTTGCTGTATATGTTGCATTTGATGGGCCTTTAGATCAATATTTCATGAATTTTCCACAAAAACTTTTCCATGGCCCTATAGAGTGTTGTCACATTGATGCAAAGAACAAGCAGGTTACTATTTAATTTTCTCTACTTTTTAATAGGCTGCATCTTTGTCTGTTTAAAAATATTTAGGCCTGCTTCCTCCCAATGTTTGGGCTCCTGTTCCTTCTTTTATGCATAAATTCTAAATCATTTTTGCACAGGTTCTCGAACAGCACTTGCAATGTGCTGCTGTTGAACATCCATTAAGTTTGACATTCGATGAAAGTTTTTTTGGACCTGGATTAGAGAGTTCCGTTTTGGCACTTAAAAGCAATGGATTGCTGACTAATGATCCATCACGACATTGTTCTGCAAGGATATGGAGCTACATCGGACATGAGGTACCAGTAGTTCCGTGTGCCCTCGTCATGAGAGGAACACCTTCATGTGCTTTTTGAAACATACTAATTTTCTCACACATTTTATTGATTTTAATATCTTTATTATATGTTTTTACTTTCTCCAAGAAAGCACCTTCAAAGGCAATAAGCATTCGGGCAATTGAAACTGAGAGGTACAAAGTAATGGACATACAAAAAAACGAAGTTCTTGAGGAAATTGAGGAAAGCAGGGCATTTTTCCAGGTTAGCTTGTGCAGAACTTGCTTGCTATGGGTAATAATGAGGTGCATTTGAGATACAACATGGATTTTTACTCTGTCTTAGTCTTTTGTATATCTTTTTTGATTGTGCAGGTGTATGATGGTGCTGTTTACATGAATCAAGGGAAAACTTATCTGGTTAAAGATTTGGATTTGTCCAATAAAGTTGCTTGGTGCCAGCAGGCAGATTTGAAGTATTACACCAAAACTCGTGATTACACCGACATTCATGTCATTGGTGGTAAAATTGTAAGATGGATTCCTCCTCCTATGTTGAGCTCAACCAAGAATCTTTAATTCCGTGTATCAAAATGTGTTTTATATGTCTGAGCAACCTGTCGTTTTCATAAGTAATAGCAGAATTTCATGTACTTAGTTCAGTCATGAAATAAACTTCTAATCCCTTTGAGTTTGGACTTGTTTTCAGTGCATTATATATTTGCAATATCTGAACTTTGCTCATTGTACCACTCCTAGGCGTATCTTACAAGAATTAATTCATCCATTCTACCGAGAACTACCGCCCAAGCTAGTCCTTGCAAAGTGACGACAACTTGGTTTGGTTTCCGTCGTATATGGAGAGGAAGCAACCAGGTGTTTGATACTGTTGAACTATCCTTGCCTGATTACTCCTACCAGTCACAGGTGCTTATGGATTCTGGGGGCATTTGGAGTGTAGTAATGAGTCACCGAGTCATCTCTTTTGTCTATATATTTGACATGTTTTATTGCAGGCTGTTTGGATTCGTGTTCAAGAGTCAGTAAAGTTGGCTGTGGAGGCCGCAAATTATTCATTCCGTGGAGGATTACATGCTGCTGGTCATGCACTTCTCAATGTTGTTCCGCTGTAAGTCTTCTACCCTGGTTTATGTTGAGTGGTTTTTGTTCGAGTTTCCAGCAGTTCTCTTCTTGCTCATCTCCTATACATTTATGTGGCATGACTTGTAGATACATAATATGCAATCCATCAGACTTGGCTTCAGAGTGTGTAAACCCTCATGATACTCGCTATGTTCCTGAAAGAATTCTTCTTTATGATCCGCATCCTGGTGGGACTGGCATTTCAGTACAGGTTATATCTGGGAATGTCTAATTATGTAGTGAGATGCACAATGTCTTTCTTTAATTATTTTCTTAGGGGATTTACGCAGGTGACTAAATACAGGCAATAGTGGTTTTTCAAATTATGTGAAATCAATCAAAATCCAAAGGCCTTGTGCACCACACACAAAACGAATTGGAAAATGATATATTAAAATATGTGTATAGCTATTGGAAACGTTCTTGTACCTTTTTCCTTAATGAAAACATTGTTGCAGGTTCAACCTCTTTTCACTAAGCTGTTGATTGCTGCATTAGAACTTCTCTCATCGTGTCCATGCTTTGGAGAAGCTGGATGTCCTAATTGTGTACAAGTAAGTTTCACGCATATAATTGAGTTTTTGTTATTCCACTGTTCCACTTGCTATTCACGCATATGAATGACATGCATATATGTGCTCTGCATGTCTCAGAACCTGACTTGTGGAGAGTATAATGAGGTCTTACACAAGGATTCTGCCATCATGATCATTAAGGTTTACGAACAAACTTGGCTTTGATGCATAATCTTGTCTGTTGATTTACCATCATTTTTATAAATTGCCAAATTTTAAATGTCTGTGCAGGCAGTTCTGGAGGCAGAAAAATCTTCTGCCGCAGAGGTACAATGCTGATTCACAATCCTTTACTTGGGGCTTTGCAGTTTTGGTGTTGTCAAGAATATAGTGTGAGGTGTTAGACTTCGTTTAAAAGTGTATTCTAATTTATAGAACAGTTTAGCGCTTTCAGTGTGTTATGAACTATCACTTCAAACCATTGTTTATCACAGATATCACATGGAATTGTTCCTTTTTCTGATGAAATACAGTTTGCCACTGCTATTGAATTAATGCAACTCTTGTTTTATTCAGGCTACATTCTTAGCACTCGATTCCTTTATAACCTTCCCAAGTTAATTTCATTTGAATTAAATCAAACTAAATTGGAAACAAGAGCAAAAGAAAGTAGACTAAACCATCAACTTTTATGAGTAGTAATCAATATTACAACTGTAGATCACTTCTGTCACAAACAAATTTCAAAACAAACTATGATACAACCAACCTAAATGAGCACAAGAAACATAAAATTGCATCAAAATAAAATAAAAAAATCACTGAATCCTACAACATTCCAGTTATTTAATTTATCTAAAGAGCAACCAAAAACCATGGGAACAAAAACAGGATTAAAATTTGATGATGATCAAATCGGTACATATCTCTTGGCAACATTCTTACCAACAACCGCCGCTCCGGCGAGCAAAGCACCGAAACCTCCCGCAATCGCTGCCGATCTTGGCCCCGCCGCCGCCTTGTACATAGCCCCGGTAGCAAGCCCCGCCGCCGCATAATTCCAAGCATCATCATTACCCCTCAAATTATAAATACAGCTCTCCAGCCCGGAAAACATCAGCCCCATTATGCCAAACCTGTTACCGAACTTCCGGCCGGCGGATCCGCCGGAGTTGAGTATCCTGTTGATGACAAGTTTCGTAGATTCCCCCTTCTCCACCGCCTTGAACCCGGAGACCGAGCCGTAGACCCCGCCGCCGACCGCTCCGGTCAAATAAGCGACGCCAGTGCCGTATGTGAGATTCTCCGAGAGCGAGCGGCGCTGCTTGAGGGCCTCTTCTTGGAAGAGAAACTCCGGCGAGGTCTGAAGTTCGTAAAGAGTCCGAAAGGGGGACAACTTGGAGGGGTCTTCTAAGCTTTGGTAGGGATTGTAGACGCGGGTTTCAATTGGTGTGTGATCTGTGGTCTCTTCTTCTTTCCTGGAGAAGAATTTCGCCATGATCGGAATTTGCTTCTTCTTCTGCGGGGGGACTTGGAGTAGGGTTTATCAAGGTTTAGCCTTTAGGCGTTATATATAGTGATGCTTATTCATGCTGTTATTATTTTTCCAAACACTAATTTGTTTTGGTTTTATAAAACTTGAAGGATAAATTGGACAATACTATATTATTAACGAAATTCGAAGGCGCGAATTTCGTTAAGGAATTCAATCTCACTAAAATGAAGCTGTTTGCTGATACATTGTTCTCCAGGAAAGAAGAAGAGACCACAGATCACAGATCACACACCAATTGGTGTGTGATCTGTGGTCTCTTCTTCAAACTGACGATTCTCCAAATCCTCCTGCTTCTTAATGTACTTGTAAGCCAGGCCAAGTCTGTTCTGGAGTCACTAAAATGGCACAGGTGATGGTGGCAAAGAGCATCTGTTTCCTGTAGTAAAGGGCA
Source organism: Cruciata laevipes (assembly GCA_963678965.1). Lineage (NCBI taxonomy): Eukaryota > Viridiplantae > Streptophyta > Magnoliopsida > Gentianales > Rubiaceae > Cruciata > Cruciata laevipes. The sequence continues at coordinate 18,518,153 of OY787634.1, read as the reverse complement.
AATATAACAAAGATCCTCAGTGCTCCAGCAACAAAATATAACCTAACAAGAATCGCAACACTGCACCGAAACTGTAAACAAACAGCTCGTCAAAAAGAAAATGAGCTTACTTACAACAAACCATATCATCAATCATCATCAGTAGACTTCCTACTTAAGTGTTAGCATTTAGATTCGCTTACACCTTTATGATAACCATACATACACAAATCTTCTTGTCCTAATCACAGAATAATTACCACTACATTCAGAATTCTCCTAAAACAAAAATTCAGAGAAAAATAAATACCAGCAGAGTTTTGTCACAAGGAATTCCACGTTTCAGATTAAAAGGATTGATAATAGATTCCCAAACCATTTGGAATTAGGTGACAGACAAGGATTCATAACTAAAACTGAGGGCATCGGATCCGAAAAGGGTTTTGATTTAGATTATTTTCTGCATTAATTCCGCAAGACAGAATAAATAACAACATTCAGATCAGAAGCAAAGGTCATAGGATCCAAAACTAAAGCATGGTGTACCAGAGGTGAGAGTAAAATACAGAGCTGATATTCAACTAAACATTAGTGAGCTTTAATACATATTAGCAGCCATATACCGTGAGGGAAAATAGAACAATCTATAGGAAATACATTTCAGCAAAGCTTCATGAAACACTACATCTCTTTCAGAGTTAGTGAATGCTCAAAGCAGCCCGAAATTAAATTAACGCTGTAAAGATGATTTAGCTTAAAGCAACCAGACTCTTAACAAAGCTGGAGAGCTGGACTCTGCCTCTTAACACCACAGACCAAAAGAAACTATTCCATCTTCCATTATAGATTTCTGTTCTTTTCAACAACTTTTTGCTTTAGAATTAAGATTTGAGTTCAGCAGTTGTTTGCTGGTCTGAACTAAAGCATAGCAGCAAGGGCCGGGAACAAGCAGAACAATATTAACATCCAAGAGCTTACGAATTGTTTCAACTCTTAAAAAGCTCTAAAACTGCACATGGTAAGCTCCGAAGTTAGCATGACAGGTTTAAAGGAAGTCAAATGAGGATGATAAGTTAACCAGATTTGTTCTACCATTGATTTAATTGAAGCTAAGTAAATTTTTACAGTATCAAGCTCCTATGAAAACGTAAAATAGGACTGGAGGAGGTAGCAGTGGCTGTTGTGCATACTAATAATCGCTTAAATTTGCTCCTATATAGCTTTCTGTGCTGCATGAAAATGCAGATGCAAACATGTAGTCCACATGATTTGAAAACCACTAACAAAGCTTGACAACATTAAAGCTAGCAATCTCAAATACTAATCCCCTACTGAAACAAAAAGTAACACGGAGTATCAATTAAAAATCAGAAATATGATCAACAACGTGGTCTTGCTTTTCCTATCATGGATTTCACTATCTAAAACTCAAACACAGTGGAGTGCTTTCGTGGATTTCTCACAACACGCAAACTATCTTCAAATTGGAGTTTAGTACTAATAAACAGAGAGTTTAGCCAAATACAGCAGCCACAAATCAATATAAAAGAAATAAAATTTATATTCAAACATTTCCAGTTAGCCTTAAGAGGTGAAAACAAACAATAAACACAGCCTAGCAAAGATTCGGCTTTCCATTTTAACAAGTTTTGCAGATTTTTGTCTTACTTTTGAAATTTTCATTTAGCTTCAAGACATTAAAAAAATGATTTTTCCTCTTATTTTCAAAAACAATATGTAGGAATCTTATCTAGTAGCGGACAGTCAGATGAACTTCTTATAAAGTTCATGTAACATGGCTATTCATAGATTCAAACAACATCCATGGAACTGATTTAACATCAGTTTGGTAGCGGAGAGCTTACTAAACTCTTACTACACTAGCTATTATAGTTTAGGGGGGTGGGTGGTTAACAAATAACAGCCATCAAACGAGTTAAAAGATTAAAAGTTCAGTGAAGTTGATCTAGAGCTTGATACAAATAGCAACATATATACACAAAAGATTTTTATATATGATTTTTTAAATTGCAGTATGTAAAGCTCACCAGTAAAATCAATGACACTTCTCAACTCCAAGGGATCTACGATTCCTCAAACACACATCTTGCTTCCTGGTTGAATACTTTGCAGAGTATTTCATAATTTGTCACTAGTGAGAATTTAGATGGCGAAGTTGCTGAGGTGATGTACCCCAGTTTCTTCATGTAGAAGTTTATTGCTGAAATGTTTGTCTTCTGAACTGTGAGAACAACAGCACCCATCTTGTTCTTACAAGCAATATGTTCAATGACCTCCATCAAAAGAGTTCCTAGCCCCCTTCCCTGAACAATAGCCTCAAGTTGTAATTCATACACGTAAACTACTGGCACTTCTTCCTCCATTGTAAAGCGGTAATGCACAAATCCTATGATTGTCTCTTTACTACTTGAACTCATTTCCTTCTCACACAATGATATTGTATTGATATCATTTCTACTCTCATAAACAAATATATAACGTGCTTCAGGAGAAACCATTTCCCCGAGCTTCACTTTTTCTTCAACTGGCCAATCCAATCCCAAATTACCCTCCATATTCACCTTAAGAAGCTTCTGAATGTGCAACTTCAGATGGGATTTGATCTTATCACCTCGTCCAGATTCTAGAAAAATAGACATTCCTTTAATGTGGTGATGAATGGAAGGGAGAACATAAGCAAGAGGGTCCTTTTGAGAAGAAGCAGCTTTGATGATCGATTCAGCCCTCTTCTTCTTTTCCAGCACCTCATTCCTACTCATTCTTTTCCGTGGGTTGGCGGCATGATCGATTCCTTCAGCATCCATAGCTTCCCACCTATAAGGAAGTTGGAACATTTGAGCAATACTGATAGTGAGGAAATTTTGTGTAGTTCTATGTTTAGGTAAGCAACTAAACACTAGTTAAAAGCAATTCTCGTAACCTAATTTTGGCCATAAAGGTAAACTTTATGATCCTTTCAGAAATAAATAATTCCTCAAGAAGGTGTTTATCTTTTGCCTAATCAGTACAAGAACAGAAAAAGGTTATGTGTCCAGAGAGGCAGAGAAGGTATTTGACAGCAGAACATCACAGTCATTCATGCTTTGCTTTCCGAGTTAAACATGGAAACTGGCGATGAACTCAAAACACATCAAAACATGTTCACAATAGCAGGAGGCCAACCAAACAATTGAATAAATGCAATGATGCAAGGGAGTTGCAAGGTAATATATTTCTGTCCTAATAATTCACTATAATCCCTGTCAATACAAATACATAAGTAAAATTATAGACTTCTTAGCCTTTTCCTATCCTTTAAGGCGGTGAATCAATCACCCATTTATGTCTTGATCAAATGCTGACACCCTACTTAAAGCTCACCAATTTCAAAACCGAAATTCTACTAAGGCAGAACAAAAAAAACAAAAACAAAATAATTGTATTTACCAATTAGAGTCGTATTCACGGTGTTTGAATCACGACCAGCCTCCCAATCCCGCCTTTACATCGAATGGTAGTGGTGGGCGGAAGCGGTGGCGGTGGCCTCCAAGCATAACCGGGGATTGGAGCTGGGAGAGGCGCCAAATTACGAATTGTGGAGTTTTGGAAAAAAAAAATCAGGTTTTATAGCAGGTGCGAGAATTTTAAGTTTCAAAAATATGGGTGCGAGAATTTAGTTTTCGAGCCACTTGGTTGAATGAACTATTTGGTTGAATTGTTTGAGTTAATCCGTATGTCAAACCCGACTCCAACTCATATGGCTAGAAACTTAAATTTCGAATTTGCATTCGGGTAATTTGGGTTTTTTAAAAAAAAGAGATTATCATTTCAAGATTCTTGAAAACGTCAGAATCGTTTGATACAACAAAAGGGAGGAGAGTCCCAAGAAACAAAAGGGGTAGCTCTAGACTTAGCAAATTGACCTAACAAATGAGCCGATGAATTAGCCAAACGTGGAAACCAATAAGGCAAAGGTAGACTCTTTGCTTGCAGCAGAACCCGAATTTCTCCCACTATTTCAGCGACCTCCATATGGCATTCCGCATCTCCCCGAATCATCCATAATAATTCCAAACAATCCCCCACAATAATACTAGAAAAAGGCAGCGAATTAGCTAGAAGCAATACTTCTTTGCTGCCATGGCTTCAGCTAACAGAGTGTTTTGAATGTTTTGAATCTTGTGTGCTGCACCTCTCAAAAACCGGCCATCTCCATCAAGAACCACATCACCGAGTCCTGCCGTTTCTCACTCAAACCTGCATTGAAACATATTCTAGGCACATTCACCGGCAGCTAAAGAAGTGCAGAAACTTCCAATGTGGCGGAGATGCACTCTGCCATTGATATGGTGGTTGGCGTTGAAGTGACATTAAGGTGGGAAAATATACAAGAAGAATTGGAGGACGAATCTCCCGTGCCCCTCCGAGGTATTGGCCCAACACAAACGACAAAAGCAATTATTGGATGTGGGCTTGAGTGTACTCAGACATGGTCCAGGGTATTCGAATAAACTTTAATAACCTCTCTCCTCTATTACCATTTTCCTCTCTCCACATTTTATCTCTCTTTCATCTTTCCTGGGAAACCATCCCGGCCAACACAATTTATTGTCGTTTGTGTTGGGGCAACATAGCAGTGTTCAGAATTGGAGGAATATGCACCAAATAATGGAGGAAACATGCTCGATGGAGAAAAAATCATCGGAAACCCCCAAATTAAAGCAGTCGTTGTTTTTTTGTGATTGCAGCTGATCTAATGTGCTATTCGGCTAATAGTGATACGACGATGAGATTTCGTTATTTCAAAAATTATTTGCAATCCAATCCCTAGACTCCAACACTTTAAAAAAATAGACCCTACATTCCTATCTAGGCCCTAAAATGGACAGAATATTCTTCCTAATTAGTAGTAATTAGTACCATGACTTGCTATGTTACTGGACCGGTTCAAAGGTGAAGGGATGAGGCCAATTTTAATTTGAAGGTGGGAATGCAAAGGAATGGAAACAAGTCGGTGGGTGGAAGGAGCAATAATGCAGCGCCGTACCGATGGATGCAGATGCAGGAAAATGAAAATGAAAAATGCGTCGCTTTCCGAGCACGGCCATAAATTAAATTAATAATTGGTCCCATTCCCAGAGTGTGTCTGCATGCATTCACGTGTCTGGCCTATATATTGCCGTTAATTACAGCATCATCATGCATAGGATTCTAACCATCGGTGGAACCCAACCAAACCCGGCCCCCATTTATTTATTTCTAATTCTATTACTACTACTCGTACCGCAGAGGCCCCCAACGTTTTCATACTCCCCAATTCTTCACACTATGCTATCTATGGAATATCAATACTATCATATTCATATCTAAGGCCTGTTTACTGGATCTTATTTCTTGATGGTACTGAACTGAACTGAACTGAACTGAACTGAACTGAACTGAAGTAAAATTGATGTATTGAAAAATGGAATCAGCATGACTGAATTAACCTGAATTTCATCAAATTACATTTCACTGAACTGAACTGAACTGAACTGAACTGAACTGAATTGAACTGAACTGAACTGAACTGATCTACAGATAAGCTCTGGTAAACAGGGCCTTAATATACGTACTTCAAATAAAATTCTGTCCGTTAGAGTTTATTTCTAAGCTAAATTGAACTGAAATAAGTTTAAATATATTTATCTAAACTGAAATAAATTTAAATTTACTAAACTGAACTGAACTGATATAATTTTAAATATATTCAACTGAACTGAAATAAATTTAAATATATTTAACTGAACTGAACTGAACTGAAATTATTTAAATATATATTTATCATAAATCATTGTAATCTATAGTAAATATGTAACATATAATAGAAAAATTATTGAACTGAACTGAATTGAAATATATTTAAATACACTTAACTAAATTGAACAAATCTACAAAACGGCTCTAGCAAACAGGACCTAACTCAAGATTGTGTAGATACGTCTTTGTATTATATAAATTATAATAACTAGCAGGGCTCTACCGTGCGTTGCACGGCGAATTTTGAGCACTTATTAATTGAACTTTTGGTTATTATTAGATTGCGTGATTATGTAAATGATAATTTTTATAAATTTTGATATAATGTTATTTAAGAAAAAGAATATACAGTTAGGTCTTGTTTGTGCTAAACTAAATTGAGTTGGATTAAAATAAAGTGAAAATTTATGTATTTAAAAAAAATTAGTGTGACTAAATTAACCCAAATTTAATCAATTTCCTTTAACTTCTTTATCAAAGTACATTCCATAACCTTGTCTAAAGATCTCAATCTCTCTATACCCCAAAGTCAAATTATGTGTCTGTTTCACTATTTTATCCAACGGGGTTCATAGATGGTAGTCTTTCACTACAATGAAAACGAACAAAACTCAATTGAGTTAATTAATTCAGCTAATACTTAATTTTAAAAGGAATGAACCGAAATTCATAGATGCAACCATAACCTAGTCTAGAAGTTAAAAAATAAATAAAATGTATGAAATGCAAATTTAGGAACGCTAAAATCTTTTTTTTTACTCAAACAAATTCGATAAAACACCACTATTCTAAAATTACTCAAAACAATAATAATAAATTTCACATTAGGCAATCATATTATATAGTCAAGATCATCTTAATGCGAATATTTCATTTGTATATAGGCATCGACATAACAAACTTATAAGGTTAAAAACCCCTTATTTGATTATATCACTGATTATATTTCAGTCAATTCATGTATTCCACAGACATAGTTTGGCTCCACCACACAAAGTGCGGTGTATTGATCACTTATTAATGTAATATATTGAAATATAGTGACTGTAATACTTGATCACATAAAATTATTGGATAGATAAGTATTTTATGTATGAAATTAATATAATTTACTAAAAGAGAAAAGTTACAATAAAATAAAATTAGAGGGAGTATAAAATGTAAAAATGTTTAAATAGAAATATAGTTATATTTTAGCTAAAATAATTAGTATTGTTAGTTTCTTATTCTTAAAATTTATCTTTATTAATTTTTTTTTTTGTAATAATCTAAATATAAAATGTAGATTCTCCGGGTGAAAATGGTAGAGTGCATATTTTATAAAAGATGCTGTATTTTTTCCCCTATTTTTATTACCTAACAAACAATAAGTAAAAAAAAAAGTTTCTTTTTTAAATCAAATTTTATGGATTGTTAAGAAATTTCAAATGAATAATAAACATTTAGTGATGTAAAAATTTTTTATCAAAAATAATCTGATATATAATTATCATATTTTGGTACACAAAATATTATGATGAGTTAAATGTAATGGTAATTAATTTATGATGTTACCAATCAATTAACTTCACATATGAAAGTATTCTAAAAGGAAGAAAATATCTAATTTCACCTAATTTAGAATAAAAAATATTTTTATGCTAATAATCATAAAGAAAGGAATCACCAAAAATTACCTAAATCCAGTACAATGTTTACATTGAAAAGAATATACAAATCAACATAGATAAAATATATAATAATAATACATTAACATAGTTACAAACTTTCTTATATAATGAAAGGGACTCTATTTATCTCCTTTATTTTTATACCAAAAAAACATAAAATTGTTTTTTTAAATACAAATATGAAAGTGAAAATAAAACCATCAACTAATAATAAAATAACACATGATCATAGTATGTAAAGGAATACCAAACGTTGGTATAGGTCTCCTTTTTATTCAAACAAAATATTATATAAATGAAATAAAAATTATATTTCTCCCTTCGATAAAGATTAGGTGGCCAGTAATCCGTTCCTATATACAATCACTTGCCTTTAGAGATTATAACATCCAAACACAATATATTACAACGAAGATGATAGATCAGTATACATGACAGTTAATTAAATTGAGTTCCACCATATAAAACAAAGAGCTTAACTATTCATCAAATAGGCTATGATAAAAAAAGGGCCAGCCTCCTTATTCTTCTGCAAACTGAATGTATATTGACATTGTAAAACTATGGCTTAAAGATCTCTATATACACTAATATAGAGTTCTGAATATTTTAGCACACACCGCGCGCGGGGCGAATCCTCAGCAAATTCAGCAAAAGGCTTCTCTAAAACAAACGATAGTCTTCAGTCATGGCCTCGAATTCACGTTCATATAAGTTCGTGTATTCATCTGCATGCAAGGGAGATGAAGAAAAGTTGTACCTTCAATGGAGGAGAGAGAAACAAACAGATCGATCGGAGGGGCTTTGTACGTGTAGATTCCAACCAGAAAGGTCTTCTTTTAAAAAGAAATTACTATTCTATTCATAGAAATAATGATATATTTATGTAAACAACTTCAATTCTACGATCCTGATGAATACATTTAAGATGACAAATAGCATGGTGCGGAAAACAAATAATGAAAGGGAAACTAACCCGTAGAAGATGGATTTCCGTTCAGCCGGTGAACGGGTGTACGGAGAACTGGAGATGGTAAACTGGTACATCACCGTTGAGCAGAGATTTGATTATTTGACTTTTCCAATCAGATCAGATAACACCACACTATCAATCCCTGACTCAAGAGCGCCTTAAGTAAAAACATCCCACTGTACAATACAATCAATCAGAGATATTGATAAAATCAACTGGAACCCTTGTAGCACTAATTAAGTACCTGTTGATATTTATGCATGATCGATGATGCAACTGCGGTCCTGTAGCCGCCGGACCCAGAGAGTCGTTGACGATATCTCGATCATGACTCTCAACGATCATGCATATATACTAACCTTCTTGGGCTAAAGATCCTTGAATATTTTGCTGGAAGAGTACTTAGGACAAATATTTTGTGTTCTTAATTAGTTAAAATACATGTCAGGTTGTAGTATAAAATATTTTGTGTCCTCATTTAGTTAATTTCTGAAATCAAATATACAACACATCAATTACAAATAGCCAATAATTGACGTAATTAGGGTATACATATATATCATCTGAGATTATATATAATATTATTACGATTGCCAATTTAAAGATTACCATATAAATATCTTTTTATTATTCCATATTTTTAATCTGATAAATACCATATTTAAGTTGACTGTCAATACGAAACTACGTCGTTTATTCCACACACAATTTAGAGTGAATAACTATTCAAGTTCCCTTTAGGGATAATAAATTGTATAAATAAATATACAATGCACCTTTGCAATGCATAAAAATGCATTAAATTAGACAGACTATAGTCCCGTGAGTGAAAGTTCAGTCAAATAAATCTACAGTTATGCAAAAATTTATTATTTGTTAAATTTAATTTTAAAGTAAGGATAAGTTTAAAAATAAAAAATAAAGATAAAGTTTTAATTCAATTTTTGCTAAAAATAGATAAAGTTAACCGATACAATAGGTTATTACGAACATTCAGTCAAAAATAAAGACTTAATTACATTTGTTAGAAGATAAGCATCAATATTGAGGTGTGTATTGTATTAGGTAATTTATAGAGAATACATGGAAATAAACCCTAGGTAACCTTAGTTAAACCCTAGGTGTACAAGATGGTCTTCTAGCCCACTAGCTATCTCTAAAACCCCCTCAAGCGAAGCGTCGGATTAACCGAAACGCAGAGCTTGGAACTCAAAAACTCAAAAAGAGGCTTCGGAAGACCCTTCGTGAAGATGTCGGCAAGCTGCAAGGAAGTAGGCACATGACTGACGTGGAGTTTGCCTGAGGAAACTAACTCCCGAACAAAGTGATAGTCGATATCGATGTGCTTCGCCCGCTTATGAGCAACCGGATTCTGAGTTAAGAAGATGGCACTGTTGTTGTCACACAGCAAAAGAGCGAATCATCCAGCGGAAAATGCAACTCTTTCAGCAGATGAGAAAGCCAGACAACTTCAGCAGCCGTATTCGCGAGAGCACAATATTCTGACTCTGAGCTCGAACGCGAAACAGTAGGTTGCTTCTTGGCACTCCAAGACACCAAGTTTCCACCCAAGAAAACTGCATAGCCATAGGTTGAGCGACGTGTATCCAAGCAGCGAGCCCAGTCAGCATCCGAATAAGCACAAACATCAGAAGATCCACCCGAGCGAAAAGTGAGACCAAGATGAGGCGTGCCGGCAACATAACGAAGAATCCTTGTGACAGCGGCAAAGTGGTCTTCGCGAGGATCCTGAAGGAACTGACTAACAGAGTTGACAGCAAAATCTAGGTCCGGACGAGTGATGGTCAGGTACTGAAGTGCACCAACAAGCGAACGATAAAGCGTCGGATTCCCAAAAGGAGCATTGGAGCTGCTGTGAAGCTGAGATAATGGAACAAATGGAGTAGTGACAGGGGATGTATCTATCATGCCAGTACGAGCAAGAATATCCCTAACATACTTGGCTTGCCCAAGAAACAGACCCGAAGGAGTAGTGGACATCTCAAGACCAAGGAAATAGTTTAGAGACCCTAGATCCTTGATTGAAAACTCCTTATCAGTCTTGGAGATAAACTGGCGAATAGCACCATCATCATTGCCAGTAAGGATGATGTCATCAACATACACCAGAAGATACAACAAGGTGATATCTCGAGAGAAAACAAACAGAGACGTGTCCGAGAAACTGTTTCGAAAACCAAGCTGCTTCGCGTAGGAGCTGAATCTGTCAAACCAAGCTCGAGGGGCCTGTTTCAGCCCATAAATTGCCTTCTGGAGACGACAAACATAATCGGGACGTGCTGAATCCTTATAACCAACCGGTTGTGCCATATAAACCAGAGAGTCAAGAACTCCATTAAGAAAGGCGTTCTTAACATCAAGCTGGTGTAGAGGCCATCGCCAAAGTGTTGCAATAGCAAGGACAATCCGAACTGTAGCAGCTTTGACCACTGGGCTAAAGGTATGATCAAAGTCAAATCCAGGATTCTGAGAGTAACCCTGAGCTACCAAGCGAGCTTTGTAACGATCAATAGTGCCATCTGGTTTATACTTCAGACGGAAAACCCATTTCAAACCAACAATATTCATATCTGAAGGACGAGGAACCAGCTCCCAAGTGTTCTGCCGTCGAAGTGCATTCATATCTTCATCCATGGCACTGATCCATTTAGGGTCTTTAAGGGCAGTGTGATAATCACGAGGCTCAAAGTGATCCAAAACAGCTGCAAGAAGACCAGTCGGAACAAAATCAGGGTTGAAAACTAAGCGACGAGTACCATCCTGATTCCGAGTCACCATATGATGAAGCCTTTGTGGAGGAGAGTCAGAATCCGAAGTAGCTCCAGAAGAATCCGAATCAGATGTGGAGGGTGCCGGTGAGTCCACCAGTGAGACCGAAGATGGTGAAGCCAATGGCGTAGTTGACGGAGTGACTGGTAGAGTGATCGGTGAAGGAACCGGAGCCCGAGGTGAGAGGTCATCACAAACAGTGCATGTGGCAGTGGATACTACTGGTGATGGCGGGTTTGACTGAGGGATGGACTACTCAGGATCCAAAAAATTCATAACATCCAAGGATGAGAAAGACTGCTCAGTGCTTCCTGTTGCCATAGGAAAGCAAGACTCGTCAAAACGGGCATGTCGAGTGATATAAATGCGGCTAGTAGCACAATCTAAACAGCGAAATCCCTTATACTGATTACTATATCCAATGAAGATACACAGAATACTGCGAGGGGAAAGCTTATGATCAGCATATGGTCGAATAAAAGGATAAACACGGCAACCAAATGGCCTGAAGTTTGAATACTCTGGAGTTCGGCCAAAAAGAAGACTGTATGGAAATGCACCCTCAAGAACAGGAGTAGGAAGCCTGTTAATAGTGACAGCAGCAGCAAAAGCGTTTTCCCAGTGAGATAGAGGCAAATGGGAATGAAACAACATAGTCAATCCCATCTCAGCTACATGACGATGCTTACGTTCAGCACGACCGTTTTGCTCCGGAGTGTAGGGACATGAAACCTGATGGTGAATGCCTTTAGATGCAAAATGGGTTCGCAGACGATTGTTGATGAATTATATACCACCATCACTCTGAAAGGTTTTGATTGTGGTAGAGAATTGATTCTAAACGAGGGCTTCAAACTGCATGTAAACGTCCACAAAATCCGACTTTCGGCGAAGTGGATACAGCCAAGTAAATCGAGAATAATCGTCCACAAAGATAGCATAATACGAAAACCCATTAACTGATAAAACTGGGGAAGGCCCCCATAAGTCACAGTGTATCAAATCCAAAACCTTCAAAGCCCGTTTAGGGTTAACTGAAAAAGATTGTTTTTGACCTTTAGCCATCACACAGGGGGTACACAGACCCGGCTTAGGTAATAAAGAAGAAGCACACAAAACACCAGTCTTAATTAACGTGGAAATAATACTAGGGGCCACATGGCCAAGACGAGCATGCCACTGGTCAAACGATGCTAGAGTCTTATTCTGGGAAATGAAAGATAACAAAGCTGCCTCTCCTCTGTCCAGCACATAGAGTCCGTGCTCACTGCGGCCTCTGCCCATGATCGCCTTGGTGACTTTGTGCTGAATAACAAAGTTTCGGTCATCAAATATCACATAAGCATCCAAATCATTAGTAAGATGACTTATCGATAATAGATTTTTAGAAATATCCGGAACATAAAGCACATCATAAAGCTTTAAAGAGGGTGTAATCTGATAATCACCAATAGATTCAATTCCAATAGAGTCACCATTACCAATAGAGACTCGGGATTTACCAGAGTATGGAGTCACACTCTCCAAAGCGGAGACGGGGGAGCTGAGATGGTTGATTGCCCCGGAATCAATGTACCAGTCAGATGCAACATGTGATGGCTCCATGGAAAGTGAGGTCTGGAACTGCTGGGCCAAGAGAGCAGATTCATCACGAGCAGGGGCATCACCACGGCGCGGCGGAAAGAGCTTGAAGCATGTTTGAGCGGTGTGGCCGGGTTTAAGGCAAAAATGCCACTCCACAGCAGATCTGGATGGACCAGCACCACCCTGAACAGCAAAGCCACCAGATCGGCCGCCTGACCGACCACGGCCGCCGCCGTGGCCAAATCTGCCGGTGCGTGGCTCCACACGCCACCACCTGTGCGCCCAGATCTTGTTTCCGCCAGAAACGTGCAAGGAGCAGGAGCAGGTCCACCAAAACCCTGCAAATTCCTCATAAAAGCCTCATTATTTTCCGCCTCGGCAACAACATCGATATATACCGGAGTCGGATCGCAAGACAACAATGGAGCACTAAAATCACGAAACTCAGCACCAAGAGCATGTAAAAACCAAAGTACCATATCATCATTGCTAGCAGGGGAATCCATGGCAGCAAGTCTATCAAATAAGGCCTTAAACTGGAGATGTAATTCATGCACTGACCCATTTTTACGCAGGTTCATAATTTGTACACGAAGACTCAATACTGATGACTTACTACAATTATGAAAAATGCTAGTAAGAGTGCTCCAGATCTGAGCAGCAGTGTCACATGAGGAGATTTCTGACATTACCTCAACCGATACCGAGGAGAGAAGGAGACAGCATAGCTTCTCGTTATCTGCGACCCATTGATCAAAGGCCGCCTTGCGTTCCTCATAGACTGCCTTCGATGTGCCAGCGGGGGTGGAAGATCCGCCGGCGGCCTGAGCAAAGGATGGCGGCGGCGGAACCCTAGGGCACGGAGTGGAGCCGTCAATGTGGCCCAAAAGCTTCTGAGAGCGGAGTAGATGTTGAACCTGCTTTTGCCATATCATGTAATTTGTGGCATCCAACTTGATGGTGAGAAGATGGATCATGTTGCTATAGGAGAGCTTGTCGTCGGCCATCGTGAATGAAGAACGGGAACGAGGGGAGGATGAATAAGGTTATGGAGGGGGGAAAGTAGAAGCCAGACGCGGCTGTCAAATATGGAGCGTATATTGTTTTTAGGCTGATACCATGTTAAAAGATAAACCTCAATATTGAGGTGTGCATTGTATTAGGTAATTTATAGAGAATACATGGAAATAAACCCTAGGTAACCTTAGTTAAACCCTAGGTGTACAAGATGGGCTTCTAGCCCACTAACTATCTCTAATAACATTCAATTTCATGGTTCTGGAAATCGTCCAGAAACGAATGACAGGAAACTCAGGGGTGAATTCCAAGTATCATACATCAGGGGGTTCGACAAAGCATAGTTAGCTAGAGAATGAGCTACAAAATTCTGACAACGTGAACCCAAAAGGGCCCTAACCAATTACTATTCTCCAGCAAACTCCGAATTGTCAAAACCGTCTCCCTACAGTTGTCCGATCAATCCATCTCCTGATTCACCATCTGAACAACCTGAAAGGCATCCCCCACATGTTTCATCTTCGGCTGGTCCAAGTCTCTGGCCAACACGAGCACCTCCTCAAAGACTAAGCATTCAGCCAACGCCAAATCGATTACGTGTTGAATCCTCCTAGCCGTTGCTCTTAGAAATTGTCATGTCTGAGACAAAGCCACCACGCCAACCCCCGCGTCCCCATTCAGTATGCCAACATCGAAGTTAATCTGGATACCAGGGTCTGGCGGTCTCAATAAAGTCTGCGGCATCAGGGCGTTCGACGATTCCTCTCTCCATTTCTGAGCTGCCCTGTAGTTCCTCAAATTGGCCACCATACCCACCGCTACTATTCCAGCCGCCAACTGAGCATGCTCGAAGATCCTCTTGTTTCTTTGTAACCATAGGGTGTCGCAGACCATGATCGCCAGCGCACAGAACTCCTCATCTCCATCCTTCAAGATCTCCCAGAACCAAGCATCCCCTCGCTATCTCCTAGCCAACTCAATATTCGACCATAAATTCACCGTCCCCCACGCCGTCCTGGCATAATCACAGTCGAAGAACAAGTGAACCGTCGAGTCCTCCTCCTACAAACAAAATTGGCACGCCGAGTCGACCTCCACCCCCCGATGCCTCAGGTTAGCCACCGTCGAAAGAGAGTCTTTGCAAAGTCTCCATGTGAAGTGCAAATCCCTCTTCAGAACCTTATATTTCCAAAAGCGATTCCAGAATGCCGGTGACCCTACATCTGTCGTCGGCTGTTGAATCCTTACCTCCACTGCAACGTGATAAGCCGATCGTACCGTGTACTTCCTCGGATTCGTGAAATGCCATACCCATCTGTCTGGCGAGTTCAGGTTTCGAAACGGCATTTTCCTGATCAACCCCACCTCATCCTCCGTAAATAAGGCCTCCAGAATGCCCGGTTTCCACCATCTAGTATCCAAGTCAATAAGGTCTGCCACCCTCGCAATGTGGCCTAGTACCCGATGCGGATCCTGAACCACAAATTCCCCCCACTCTCGAAATCCAGGGGTCAAATATTTTACAATTATCCTTCCATTTTGCCTAAAAATTCTCAATTTAATTAATATATGTTTTAGTCCCATTTGGAGATCATCGTTTAACCGTTAGTTATAAGCAAATTATATTCTTTGTTAGTTGATTTTATTAGTTGTTTTGATTAACGGTTTGTATACGTGAGTATTTAGTAAATTACAATTAGCTAATATCTAAATGAACTTTTAGTAAAATTTATAAGTTATTTTTATTTAGTGTGTATTAATTATTTTGAAGTATCGAATTTATTGTATTTTTATGCACTTGTTATTTGAATTATTATTCGCTTATATTTATTTTTTAAAATTATTTTTATAATTAAAATGGTGGTCCTTGAAAAAAATTGATTTCAAACACGCGTCATATAGCTAGAATGAGGTCCATTAATTGAACCAGGGTAAAATCTGTTAGCACAAACAACCAGTAGTTTTAGAATTTACAACATCCTATGTGTGTCCACGAAATCCCCAAGAGTTATCAAGTTTAATTTCTTGACCTCTCTAAAGCCTCCCGGTAAGCAGGCTTTTCGAAACACCCGCTGCTTCAACAAAGAGTCATGATAGCTCTTTATCACCTTCACTTCAGGTGTGTTTTTAGGGTGCAATACATAGTTTGGATATGAGACCTCATAGTAAAGGACCCGTACAGATAGTGGCTACAAAATCCTCATCCCGTTGCCAAGCAAATATGCGGAACAGCCGATATCATTATCACGGGCAGCATCCTGAAAAACCCAATAAGTACCGCAAACACAGCCATACCGATTCTCCTCTTCAACCCTAATAACATCAATAAATCCAACGATCACCAATGAGTGATTTTCACTTACGAGCGCTATAAGAGGCATTCCATGTGATGGTAGCCACTTTATTTTCTCAATAGACTTTGCCGATACAACGTGTCGCTCGTTAATCCAATGAGGCAAGAGAGTGTCGCGGTAAGGGATGGGGGTCTTGGGCTTCCCTTACTCGTCGTCGACATCTTCACTTAGCATCTTAGAAAGTAGCTTGAACGGCAACCAATCTTTTTCCTTCCGTGCCATAATTCCAAGTTCCCAAGCTCCATGGTCCAAGAATTGGACATTTGGAAGCCGAACACCGCATCTACATGGGCTAATAAAATGTTATACTCCAACTGTTGCACCACAATCCCGAAAATCCATGTGTGTGGAGGAGGTAAAAGAATATCATAATCGGAAAAATCGGCCCATATATATGTCACATCGCCATGCTTTATTCTTCCCCGCTGTTGTTGCTCGAGTAAGTCGGTGTAGTGGCTACCTATTCCAGGCACTTCAACCGAAGGTTTTCAGATTGCAGCTATATCCCTGCGTTGTCGCGCCAACAAACGAGCATATACCGGGCAATATGCCCCACTTCAACAACATGATAGTTGCATGGAGGCCGGAGCAAAACCGACGCCGGATATGTGACTCCATAGTACAATTTTCCGATCAAAAGGTTGGATGGACAATGTTGATTTTGCATTCCCTAACCATCATTTCCTTCTATCTACTAAAGAGGTGTGGGGGATGGAATTCTGGAAACCCAAAATGTCCCCGGCATAAGTCCATAATCATTGTTCACATCTACTTCAACAAAATATATAATCAACATGACATGATTCCTTGGTCTTCTTTCATCATCAATGGAATGTTCATTCAAACGGTCATCAAGATTGAGTGTATAAAATCTTTCATTTCGGGCCGGGAAATTTTTGGTAACTTTCATCACAACAACAAGGGATATGCCTCGGGAAAGAGTAGCTTTGATGTCATCAAGTTTGTCTGAAGACACAGATTGTACCTCATTCAACCAATGAGGTAATCAGGTGTGGCAGTAAGGAATTGGGTAACAATAGGGAAGGGTTACGACTCTTTCATCCCCTTCCAAAAGTGTATTCAATATAATTTCAAGTCCTTTTAAATTTCAAGTCATAAGAATAGTTCAAATATAAATTGAAAATATTGTAAACGAATATATAAGCATACAATAAAGATGTATAAAATGGAAAGCACAATTCTTTTTAAAAAATGAAAACACATCAATTAGTTTTGAGGATTAGCTCAATTAACACAATTTAACTGAAAACACATAATTAGTTTTAGAACAAGTCCAATGACTAATCCATATGGGTCTACAAAATGGAGATTTAGGATAATGAGAGAAACACATCCTACATATGAGTAGAGACATGAAGAATTTGGAGACTCTGTAATTTAATGCCAACCACTTTCATTAAGATATAAATTTATTGTTATCTCAAACCCATTCATTCTTATTAATGTTAACCATATTCTTTATCTATTCATATATTATTATGTTAAAAAAAGGAGAACGTCTCCAGTAAGACCCCTTACGGTAATGGTAGATTACATTATACAAAATTGCGGTTTATTACACACAATTATTATAATTATTTAGATCATAAAACATAAAAGATCAAGGAATAAAGTGAAAAGATATTACCATAAATCTGAAAGATCAAAGCAAGTAAAAACATTAGGCCTAAAACATAAAACATCAAATCAAATCAAAAATCAAACAAAAAAAAATCAAACTCAAGTATAAAAACACCAGGCTCAAACAAAAATAACTCAAATAATTAAAATAATTGTTTAGTAACTCTAATCTTGTAGAACATGGTCTACTTTTGGGCTGCCCATAATGTAAGGTGCCCTTATTTGAGACTTTCTCTAAAAAAAATGTTATAAGATAAAATAAAAAAATTATAGACTAGTCCTTGAAACTAACTCTATTCATTCTTAAATTTCATTAAAAAAATATATATAGTTTGTTTATTCTACATAAAAACTAGTCATTCTCATTGAAACCATCCTAATAAAAATTTCACTTGAAAGGTATAAATATTTATACACAGTTAACTCAACTCCTTTAACATTATTCTATTGTACTTTTCTTTATTAAAAAAAAATTAATCATTTAATATTATAAATGAACTAAATGATTTAGAAAACAAAAAAATTACAAACACATATACTATCTTAATAAATAGATGATAAAGCATTCGTCTTATCATAAGTATGATCAACTCAAAACTATGTAAATTAGTAACATGTGTATAATGGACGATTGTGAACTTAAAGATATTTTAGATGTAATTTAATTAGTTCATAAAAACATTATTTAATTACAAATTGTTAAATTAATTAAAAATATTACGATCAATTCAATTTATAATTGTATTTGTATGCACTAATTTAGAATATAATTTAAAAATAGTTAAAATTGAATATTATGGTGTTGATGGAGGTGACCATTATTATGCAAACAAATGTTGCAGTATGTAAAATGGATAATCTGTTGGAGTTGAACCAAAAACTTATGGAGATCATGAGTTTTGTTTTTTTTTAAGTTAAACTACCGTAGGTGGAGGGATATTTATTAGGTTCCCCAAACCTAAATAACTGATCTCCTCAAAGGGAGGCAATTTGAAAGATTACAGTACATATATTGTATCTAGAGCGCTAATACACGCTGTACCTACTACTAAAAAGTGCGATAGAGTACATCTTAACATTCTAAAGTCTAATGCCCTAGAGCATAAAAAACCATCTAACAGGTAAAACACCGATAACTTGCACTGACCAGAATAAACTAGACAACCAAGTCTACTAGTCTAGCTCATTTCACAGAGTCGCCAGAAGTAAATTGCGTCAACTACTCTGACTCGAATTTCTCCTATACTGTTACTAGGAAAGAGACTAGAAGCTGAGGGGATTTTCCATAGCCCAGCTAATTCAGTTACAAGGAAAACAGCAACTAGGTAAAGGATACTCAATAAACTAGTCTAGATGGCTTCACAAAAAGACTCAATTGAAACACTACTCCATCTGACAAAATAAATAAAAGAAACAGAACCAATATCTCACAACGGAAGGATTCCGGCGGCTGCGTGACGGAGCCCTCACTGTGGCGCGTGTCAGTCACGCGCCCGCCACTGCGCGTTGACCGTGTTGGTGGCGCGTGTATCGCTGGCGAGGCGGCAGGCGCGTTGATACGCCAGCTTGTTCGCACCGCCCGGCGGCGCGTGGCAGCGGTGATGCTGCTACAACAGGAGCTTTCCGGGCAGATCTGAATCCAAGTCCGGTCGAGATCCCCTAGTTTTTCCGACTCAAAAAACAAATCAACTTCGTCGCTGGAAGTGAACAAAACAGATGGGTCCATTGTCTTTCCGGCAGGAGCTGTTCGGTCGACGGCGTCTGTCTCGTGACTGTCTTTCCACCGCCGACTTTCATCTATCGATGCAGACATCGTCGACGGCGTCTGTTTTTGACCGTTGCTTGGCGGAAAAAAAAAGAAAAAGGTTCAGGTGAGGGAGGGAGTGGGGTGGCTGGGTGCTGAAATAAAGGGGAAGGGGTGGAGAGGGTGACCAGGCGGCGAGGGGCGCGGATCTCCGGCCACCCCTCCGATCGAAAGAAACTTGGATCTGTTCTTGGGGTGTGTGCCCGAGAGAGAAAAGCTGGGAAAAGTGACAATGTATGTTTCCTGAAAAACTTTTGGATCATGAGTTGTTAATCTCCATTTTAGAAAAACTTTTGGAGTAGTTGTTGAACTTGCTCTTACATGCAAAATTAATTTACTTGAGTTTTGAGGATTATCTTGAGAATTTCGTTAAAAATGGAATTTGTTAGAGACAAGTATAAAAAGGGAACTTTTTACAGAGGTCTAACCAAAATAGTTTAAAAAAGATTACCATTAAACACGATAGAGAGTTGATTGATTGTCAATTATCTATATTTAGGTGAAAAGAATGAACTCTCTTCAAACCTCTAGTCTCCAAACGGAGCCTTTAAAATGTAATCATTGTCATCTTTGAATTTTTTACATCTAAACGTAAAATAAAGTTGATATTTTGATAATATACTCGCCTACGCCACAAAATTTACATGATGATAACTAATATATTTAAAAATTAACTACTACTATTCTGCAAAAATATATTTTTTCTGAATTTACTAATTTTTTTAAAGAGTGAGTGACATTTATATATTTTATTTTGCAAAATGTAAAAAAATAGTTTATTGTAACTAATAATAGGGAGAATTCTAACAGCATAATGTTTTATTGAAAAATATACATCCAGATAGTTAAAACTATGTCTTTAATTTAATTTAACTTATTAGTATTATACAAACTACTTCGTACATTGTTTTTAAAGTAACATAATTTTAAAAAATTACTTTTATAAGAAATTTTATTGAAATATTACTCATATTATAAAGCCAAATGTTACATGAAAGTAATATTTTAAATTTGTTTCTTTTGGAGTAGCTTAATCTTCTTTAATATCCTAATAAATTACCCTCCTACATTATATTCTTTCCATTTACCTTTCCCTAATCATACTCCTAAATTAATTCTCTTTCCCCCTTCTTTCCCTAATCCTTACTTATCTTGATATGCATAAAATCGTGAAAACTTTAATGTCCACTAAATTACTCTCATAAATTATTCTCCTCCCATTTTATCTCCCTAATCATACCAATTTACGATTCACGTATAAAAATGAGCATGCGGTTCCTGTTAGAAAATTATTTTTGAAAGATTTTGAGGCCTCAAGGAACCTAAGGCCCTGTGCCGTGGCACATACGGCCCGGCCTCAGGGCCGGCCCTGAGCCTACCCTTAAATAATTGCACACTTTTTGGCAAACCTTGAGAAGATGTGTTTGAATAATACTCATAAGACTTGAACAAGATTCACGAAGATGTAAAGGACTTGAACTTTTATGTGATTATCCATCAATCGAGAACACATATCTCGATTAAAAAAACCATATCGAACTCCAGTTGAGATCTGATGGGATTCCATTCCTTATTTAGTTATATTATTATTCCTTTTCCTATTCTAATTAAGCTAGTTAATTATAGCAATAGTTGTAACCTATTTCCTTTTTTTAGTTAGTGTTATCCTCATATATGTCTATATAAAGAGGACATATTCTATGTAATCATTGATTCAATATTCGATACAATCATTAATTCAATAGAAGATATTTCTTCAAGGTAGGTGAATCCCTAATCAAAAGGTTCAATAGGTTGACAGACTACAAATCAAAGGTCATATCCCCCTTGAGGTATTGAACCTCATCATTTGGTTTCAGAAAGATTGGAAATCTGCTGACTATGAGCAGAAAGAGATTGGACAGTTTGGTCAACTCATTGAATATGTCGAGCCACGTGCACTGTTTTCCACCGTTGTTAAGCAATCAACCTTCCCAGACGCATATCCTTCAAGTGTTCAACCACCTTCAGATTTTTAAGTTAAGCTTGCGGTTGGGAGTTCTCTTTCTTTTTTGGTTATGAAAGGAGTTGTTTTCAAGTTAAGCTCGCGGTTGGGAACTATGGGTTGCACGAGGATGATGATCCTTTTCGAGAATGGAAAATTATGAGGTTTGATACCTCAAGGGGGATATGACCTTTGATTTGTGGTCTGTCAACCTATTGAACCTTTTGATTAGGGATTCACATACCTTGAAGAAACATCTTCTATTGAATATTGAATCAATGATTACATAGAATATGTCCTTTTTATATAGACATATATGAGAATAACAATCTAACTAAGAAAAGGAAATAGTTTACAACTATTACTATAATTAACTAGTTTAATTAGAATAGGAAAAGGAATAATAATATAACTAAATAAGGAATGGAATCCCATCAAGATCATTCAAATCAAATCCAACAAACAAATCTAGTTGAGTGCCGATTTAAAACTATGAAAAATAAAACAAATACAACACTACGGAATTTATATACAACTCATATCAACTCATCAAACGAATCAAGTACACCATTTCACTCACAATTTTGAATCAAATCAGATATAATTTCACCTACAAACTACGCAATAAACTTTTCCTTTATCTAATCAATACTTACAAATCTAATTACATGAAATCCAATAACCGGTGAATTCATCCATCGCAAAAGTCAAATGTGATCTTCATCCTTAGATGCATCTGGATGCTCCTTGGTTGACAAAGAGCTGCATCTGATGCAAAGGTTGATGCTTTTGATCTTATTCTCGTATTCTAATCATACTTTTTTGATGTTATTCTCCCCTCATTCAAGAAGTATTAACTTTTGCATACGAGAATGGAAATTAAGCTCGATTGAAAGAGTTTACGTGAACGGAAAACGGAAAAGAGTATATATGCATGGAGTAATGAAAGCAAAGGAAATAATTAAATTAAAAGTAGAAAGAAGATATTAAATGGAAAAGCAATATGATAACATGGTTTCGATAGGAAAATCTAATTAGATGCCGGTAGTATAAAAAAACGGCCGAAACCACCGTCAAATGATGACTTGTTATGATCATTTTACACCACTGATTGAACTTTTGAACCTGAAACCTCCATCGTAAGGGAAGTCCCTAACTGAGATGCATACTCCGATAAAAGTGACTTTAGAAAGCGGTTTCACATAGTGATCCTCATTACAATTCACGTTGCTTGAATTTCTAGACTTGGAACTTCCGTCAAAGGGATATTCCATACTAGGAACTTCCATTGGAAGTAACTCTTTAGATGATTTACATTCAAGAGTTGTTCCGAACATAGCTTCCCATATAGAAAGATGACGTTAGTTCTCCATATTTTGGACGAAACTGTTGCATTCTAGTGTTGCATTGTGCTTTCTCCACTTGTATTTATCATGTATGATATGGTTAGATAAGATATTTTATAAATTATAATTTATACAAAATTAATATATTTCCTTCGTCCCAACTCAAACTGCACAGTTTTTTTTTCACGGCTTCCAAGAAACAAACTTGACTGTCGATATTTGTAACAATGTATATTACTGAAACAGAAAAAGTTGATATTAATAAATTACATGTAATGACGAATCCAAGAACATTACACATGATAGTGTTTTACTTGTATATATTAATTCAAATAGTTGTTCAAAGTTTAGATTATACGGTTCAAGTTGAGTTGGTTATGTATATAAGTCAATTTAAAACAGGACTTACTTATGTGACAAAAGTACATCACAATGAATCAAACAACATTGATTATGCAATTTGATAATCAACAAAGTCAAAGTTACTCAATTCTGATCTTAAAATTGAATGATTGAATAACTAAAGATATTTATAAACAATTTTATTTAAACATAGGAAGTACATTTTTTTTAAGCTTTAAAATTAAAAAATGAAATTAATTTGAATGAAATGAATGTTGATAATGTGTTACAGCTTCACATATTGAACCAGCTAGAAACATTTATCTCGGGAGATACTCCATTTTGGGAATAGTAAGCATTATCATTTACCTGGCTGCCCACCCCACGTGTATCCGTGACACGTGCACTGCACCCTCCAATCACATGCTCTGACTTCGCCTCTCTGCACCCTCCTTGTACTGTAGCATCACTCTCACTTGCTATATCCTTCTCTAATCTCTACTCGCCTCCTCCTCTCCCTCTCCCCCTCTCTCCCTCCTCCCAATAAGAGACAAATTTCAGCCCAAAACCCTCCCATAAACAACAACAACAACATTATCAGAGCCGCGTGGGGTTTTGAAGCTAATTTCCCCCAATTCATTCACCACCATGTTCGACGGCGTCCCCGCCGACCAGTTCCATCAATTACTAGCTTCTTCTCTTCCAACCCCTCTCTCCTTCGCCGTCCACCACCAGAACCACCTCCAGAACCAGAGCCTTAGCCATGGAGCTGTGGCGCCGCCGCCGCCGCCTCCGCATCCTCCCACGACCTTTCCCGGCGGCGGTTTTGAGCTCTACGCGTCTCACCCTCACCAGATGCTTCAGGTAGTTCAACACCACCAGCACATTCATCCCCAGCTGCACCACCACTCGTCACCTCCGCCGCCGCCGCCGCCCACCGACAGCGGCAAAAGCGAGCCTGCGCCGGCGGCCGTGGCAGCATCCCCGGAGGATCATCATCCGTGGTTAAATGATGAGGTGCTGACCCTGCTGAGAATCAGATCTGGCATGGAGAATTGGTTCCCGGAGTACACATGGGAACACGTTTCAAGGTATCTTATGAAACATCAATTGTAAATTGTCTGTAAAATTGTCTGCATACTGTGCTAATTGATTCGAAAAGTGGACTCACTTTATCTTTATCACTTTATGTCTGTGCGTGTGCTCATATGTCCATTGCTGCTGCTGCTGACTGCACTAACTTCCATACATCTTTTCCCTCGAGTAAATGTTTCAATTTTTTTTGCCCTTTCGGTAATTAGCCTGGGAAATCTATCTTCATCTCTCACTGTCCCAACCAACCCAATAAATTAAAAGATTATATGTGGCTGTGCGTGTGTGTGTGTGTGAGAGAGAGAGTGAGTGAGTGAGTGAGTGAGGAGATACTATTAAAGAATGCTCAGAGATGCTGACTGCAGACTCTATTATTGTTAACTGTCTGAATTAATTAATGAATGATGATGTTAATTAATGATGGCATGGTGCAGAAAGCTTGAAGAACATGGATACCGAAGGAGTGCTGACAAGTGCAAGGAGAAGTTTGAGGAAGAAAGCAGGCATTTCAACTCCAATATGGGCTACAACAACAAGAGCTACAGATTCTTCGGTGATCTTGATGAGATTTATCCTCATGATGGCCAAGATTTAGGGAAACAAGGAGCTCCACCACAGCATGATGAAGAGCGAGAGATGAATGCTAATGCGGGGACAGAAAATGCTGCTGCAGCTATCACCACCACCACCACCACCACCAACAACAACAACCCTTCTTCTTCGAATCAAGAAGAACAAGCTGCCGGTAGTAAGAAGAGGAAAAGGGAGCACGAGTTTGAAATGCTCAAGGGATTTTGTGAGGCTGTGGTGAAGAGGATTGTTGCCCAGCAAGAAGACCTGCACAACAAACTTGTTCAGGACATCGTGAGGAGGGATGAGGAGAGCATTGCCAGAGAGCAGGCTAGGAAGTGCCTGGAAATCGAGAGAATCAATAAGGAAATCGAGACGAGGGCTCGGGAACAAGACATCGCTTGGGAGCGGCAGGCCAAGATTATCGATCTCCTGAAGCAGTTCACTGCTAATAATTCATCAGGCAACAGTGAAGAAGATGAAGACCTGATGAACAAAATCGATGAGTTCTTTAAGGTGAGAAAGACTACTGCTTCAGCCACTTGTATTACTTCCTCTTCTGAAATCTTGCCCCCAGCATCAAGCTTGTCCAATCTCTCCCATCATCTTAACCCAACCTCATCCAGCACCACTGAAGCAACCCCATCACCCCAAAACCATAACTATTCATCCCTCAAAACTTCTTGCCAAAGCCCCGTCAAGAAGTCACCATTTTCACCTCCTCCACCTTCTTCTGCGCCTTCTTCTGCTCAGAACAAGGTGGTGGAGCGTAGAGACCAGGAGGAAGGTCAGAATAAAGGTGGCGGTGGCAAACGATGGCCGAGGGAGGAGGTGCTAGCCTTAATAAACCTGAAATGCCAGATCAGCAAAGCAGATGAAATAAGCAAGGAATGCGCAGGATCAAAGATTCCTCTGTGGGAGAGAATCTCCAAAGGGATGAAGGAGCTGGGGTACAGCAGAAGTGCCAAAAGGTGCAAGGAGAAGTGGGAGAACATCAACAAGTATTTCAGGAAGACCAAAGATAGCAAGAAGAAGAGGTCCTTGGAATCTCGGACATGTCCTTATTTTCATCAGCTCAACACGCTGTACACCCAAGGAACACTTCCGATGCTGCCGGCACCTTCCGATGTTCAACCGCCGGATCAGACCAGATAGGATTTATTTTCATGTATTGTAGCTCGCTGCCTGCGCCTGCGCTTGGTTTGTTTGTTTCTCAGAAAAATAAATTCAAATTCATTTCTTGACATTTTCTGAATTTCTGTCCGTTCGTAAGTTTGATCGACTTCAATGTCCTCATCATCTTCTGAACATTTTATATGCCAAATGGGAATTTAAAACTGAAGCATTTTCTTCTTCTGTTCTTTGCTTCAAGCTAGTGACATACTATTGGAACTTGGAAGTCATTCCCTCCTTGCCTTGCCATGCAAAGGAAAAAATAGCCACTACGTCGAGGACATTGTAATGATTTTAAAAGCTAATAGGATGAATTTAATTAATATAAAAGTCTTCATAGGTAAATTTGAGAAAACCACTGGATATTACTAAGGACTTACTTACTAGCTAGGCACCAACCTCATACATGTACAATATCTTTTGATTGGATGATCAATGTGATGGCTGAGTCTTCCTCATGCAAAATGTGGTGGAAAGCTACATAAATATGAGACAATATGGACTAGATCTCAATGATCTTATACATGGAGAAGAATATGTTCAGTCACACTACACTCAAATGTAAACTCCCTGATTCTTTTTGGAAATGGCAAATGCCCTTTTTGGAACTCAACCTGGACAAGACTGGGTGCCCTTTGTTATGAATGGCCTGCAGAGATGGATATTCCCTTCCCAAATATATCCCTGTCCGACTTCATTGCAGGAAAAACTTCTTATTTAACATCTCCGGAGCCTCCTCTTAGAGGACTTCTTGGTGTTCCCTTATTTATTCAAAAACATATATTCAATTGTATTCTTCGGTGTAGCTCAGGTAGATAACCAAGAGACTGAACTGATAGGAGGCAAACTTGTGTTTCGACTGACCCTTGATTCGCTAACATGCTTCTTGTCATTTTGTCCAGTCACTCTGGTTTATGTTTCTTGACTAGCTTTTGTTCTAGAGCTTATATGGCCATAGGCCAATCTAACCAATTTTGGAAGCAACCTTATTGCTTCGTAAGCTTCTTAAATGCTTGTGAAAACGGAGCTGTCAAGCTCCTAGGTCTAGTGAGCCTAATAAAATCCCTTCACATTAGTGTTTTAAAAAAAAAGAAAAAAAGAAGAAGAGAGGAAACCACTAGATAGAAGATTAATTTTAATAAGAATGAATTTTACATTAACATCAAAGTGTCACATGTTTAAAAATTAGATAAAGTAAGATTTTTTTTTTTTAACTCATGAGAAGAAAAAATAAATGTTTGTTATAAAATTTACTAGAAATAATGTTTTTCCTTTGTTTCCTTCTATGAGATTGATATATCATAAATTATCTTAAGATATCTAACGTATCTTATTGTTCTTTTATTGGTATAAAAAAAATCCAATATTGGAAACTAAAACTACTATGTTAAACCTATATAATACTTAATTTTATTTACTAAGTACATATGCACCTCTCATAATAGTGATTGGTTAAATAAGACACTTCAACTTCCTCTTACTCAGTAATTTTCTTTGTAGCAACAAGCTCATCTTCCTTGTTGAGGGTCGACTCTTCTTCTTCATCTTCCTTGGTGCCCATACTCCTCCCTGATGCCTTAATACCTCGATTGAGGATAAGCTAATGGAGGAAATCGAGCAGAGCAGAAAAGTGCAACTGGCGAATATCAATATGGTCAAGCACAATTTTGTGAACTCCAAGAAAGATAATACTCAGAAAGACAAAGGTCAATCTTTATTTTTGCTATGAAATTAACTCAATTATATCACTACAGTTTCTTGCATTGTATTGTAATGTTTCGTTATTAGTTCGTTGCATTGTATGTGAAAAAAGTGATGCTGGATTCTTGAATTGTGACGAATTGCATGTTAGTAAAAGCATTTCCAACATTGCTAGATATATTTTTACCTATCTAATCTAGTCTCATAGATAAGATCTATAACTAGCCACTTTTAGCATGACACTTCAACCACATTAGCTATATATATACTTTAGTTTTTGCTTCACTCAACTTGAATTGAATAATGCAAGGCAGGACAGCTGGAAAAACAAGTGGTTATCCACTGGTGGGAAACTAACCCTATAAAATCATGCATCTATTCTATTCCTCAACATATTTGGGCAGTCTATGACCCTCCAAAATTGATTTTAAAAAACCTTGAGAAAGTGATTTCTAATTTTTTCTAGGGATGTACTAACCAAGTTGAGGGGAAAAAATGGAGGAAATGGAAAGACTTATGCTACCCTACACCCGAAAATGGTATTGGGATTAGGTCATTATCTACCATCATAAAAGCTTACTCAACTAAGCTATGGTGGAAATACCAAATAGCACAAGCCCCATGGACACTTGTTCTAGCTTCTCCCTACCCATTTCAGTCAAAACTTCACAAACATGGATAAGGATTTGTAAGATGGACCAGTTTGCAGCTAGTAATTCTAAAATCCTAATTGGAGATGGATTATGTAGCTTTTGGAACTCCACTCGGCTTGACTCTGGTGTGTTAAATGACCTCATTACTGTTGATGCTACTAAAATTCCTATAGATTGTACATTAGCTAAATTCGTCAATAATAAAGATTTCTACATGCAATCTTTAACACCTTTGTTAGATCCTGATGTTATTTCTTCGGTGCAGGATATCAGGCTCTCCCCCATAAACAGGACAAGCTTATCAGGAAACCAGAACTCAAAGGAAATTTCATCTTTTCCTCAACATACAATGCCTTGAGACCAAAAAGAGGTACAATCTCTTCCATGGATAAGATATGGTCTGATAGAACTCCAAAAAAAATCTCTGTGTTTTAGGTGGAAACTCTTTAACTTCCTGCTTCCTTTTGATGATATCTTGATCTTCTTTGGTATAAATATTGTATCTAAATATGCTTTATGTGACAATAATGAAAGTGTTGACCATTTCTTCAATTCATGTGATATTGCTACTCAAGTCTGGGCTTCTTTGCACTCCTTTATGTGTATCGGTGGGAGGTCGTCGCCGTACCTCTCAAATATACAATTTATATCCACTTACTACCGCTACACACAACTAAGTATATAATGGCAAGTAAGGTTCGTATCCACAGAGAAGAGGTTATTTCTACGTATATCTTGTAGCATGCATACATATATATATATATATATATATATATATATATATATATAAGCAATGTAAACAAAAGGGGGGGTTTGAGTTGAGTTTTTATAAGAAACACTACTATGTAAAGCAACTAGAACTCTAGAGTTACAACTAATTTAGCATTTAAGGATTCAACTAAAGGATTAGCTAATGAGAATACTAGATTTGGACATATGAGATTGGTGACTTCTTATTATGGAATTTTCCTCAAACTTTATCATGTTGCTTTGAAAATGGTGATTGTTTATAGTGAGAAACTATCTATAACCATAGCTATGAAAGATGAAAGCATCCTCACAACTTTCATTGACAACTTTACTAGATGATAACAAGTAGTTCAATTGATCAATATCATTTCAAATTAGATGTTTCTCAAACTTACCCATGCAATTTGATAACAAACTTGACATAGATACAATGCTAATGAATGATCTTAAGAACAAATACAATTGATAACAACATGAATTTGATTCCTAATTTACTACTCTTGCATAGGAGGAATGATAACATTCCAACCATGAAAAAGCAATATCTAACACATATCCAACACAAATCTATAACTAGGAAATCATTTCTAACCATTTCAAGCATCAAATACACATACAAATCATGATCATTCAATAGCAAATCACACATTCCTAAGCTTCATAAATCATGTTCTCAATCCATAACAAGAAGTTCAATCACATATACCCAAGATGGGTTTTAGCCTACAATCATAATTATATAATCAAAACCATAATCCATGGTACAATTCATGTTGAATTCAAAGATCCAAATCAAAAGGAAATGAAGAAAACTGAGTTTTTGCTCTGTTAAAACGTAGCTTACAAAATGGGGATAAGATCCCATTTATATCCCAAAAGAAATTAAATTAAACAAAATAAGATGCAAGTGGCTGGAGGTTTTCGCGGCCCGCGAGAACCAGTTTCGCGGCTCGCGATCGAGGATTTGAGGCCCGCGAGACACGGCCTCTTCAAAACATCAACACACACCCTCGCGGCTCGCGAGAGAGGCTTCTCGGCCCGCGAGAGTGTGCCTTCATGCCACTTCTATGACCGGTTCTTCAATGCATCTAACTCCTTCAGGACGGTCATAGAAGGTCTTCAAATCATCCAAATCCATAGCAAGTGTTATCCAAGGTCAAAATGCACGTCTTCAATTTCAAACCACTATGATTCGGTTTAAAAGTCTAATATAAAAGTACAAAATACTACCTAAAACAGCTCTCAAATGCTACAAAATAAGAGTATATTTAGGACCTATCAATCGGAAATCCCGTTTTTGACACTCTATGGTCCGGACTAGCTAGTTACTGGTTTTTCAATGGTCTTACCTTTGTTGACGATGATTTACACACAATTCTTTCAAGAATTTAGAATATCTAGGAACTTGATCAATAGCATCGAGCAAAGGAATGTTTACCTCACACTTTTGAAGGACCTCGAAAGCTTCCTTATCCATCTCCTTTTTGCGAGTATTCTTCAAAGCCTCGGGAAATGGTGCTTCCACCTTGAAGGGAGTGTCTACCCTAGTTTTCTTGTTGAGAGGTGAGAATGGAGGTGACATTGGTTCAACATGAGTTGTTGAGTCTACATGTTCCTCATCAATTAGCTCCTTCTCCTTCTCAACCTCGGCATCACCTTTTTCTTTGGCTAGCTCCTCAAGAATCACTTCTTCATCGGCCAAGGTCACCTCAACTTCGTCATAGGTCAAATTCTTCTTCACAAGACCTCTCTTGGGTGCCTTTTTCACAACCACTTCGGGTTCAATAGCTTGTTTACCACTTCTCAAGGTCATGGCACTCGCATGAGGCCTTGGATTTAACTCCGGTTGTGCGGGTACTTTCCTGGAGTTTTGTGCTTCCAATTTCCCTAAAACCGTGGTCATTTGACTCATTTGCACCTCAATGCTTTTGAAACGAGCGTCTTGTGGGAATTGGCCCGAGCTTTCACCTTGCTCATGAGATTTATCTTCCAACCTCGGGTAAGCATTCTGAGGGGCACGGTTATTGAAACGGCATTGACCTTGGTTTCTTGGGTATTGTTGGGGTTGAGGGTGATATTGAGGGTTTTGATGATCTTGGTACCCTTGGTTTTGGTAACCTTGGTACCCTTGATTTTGGTGGTTTTGGTCTCCTCCGTAGCCTTGGTCATTTTGCCCCCTCGACCTATCAAAAGATTGACCACTTTGACCTTGGTATCCCCTTTGGTAGCTTTGTTGCCCCGTTGGTTCATCTCTCCACCGAAAGTTGGGGTGATCTCTAGTTCCGGGGTTGTAGTGTTGGGCAAAAGGATCATACTTCCTTTGATTACCTCTATCACCACCTTGGTCTTGTCCACTTTGAAAACCTCTATCACCTTGGTATCCTCGCCCTTCTTGAAATCCTTGGCCACCTCTAAAACCTTGGTTTCCACCATAGACTCCCATGGCATTAACCTCTTCGCTATAGTCCTCGTTTGCTTGAGGACAAGATTCGGTGAGATGGTTTGATGCACAAATCCCACACGTCATAACTTGTTGCCTTGGTTGATTCCCCGTGTTCCCTCCGGAGCTATTTCCTATCATGAAGCCTTTCATCAATGCCGTAAGCTCTTTGATATCTTGACGAGTTCCATCATTGTTTCCACCGGAGTTACCCACTCGTAGTCTCCGATCCCTCTTTGGTTTGCATCCCTCGGCTAATTGCTCAAATAGCATCATGGCATCGGAAGAACCAAGGTTAGCAATGGAGTCATAACAAGACCGATTTATCAACTCGGTCTCCCTATCATTCAAACCATTGTAATAGAAACACACCAATTGAGGTTCGGTGAAGCTATGGTACGGGCAACTTGAAAGGAGAGTTTGGAATCTTTCCCAATACTCATACAAGGTATCATCATCGTCTTGAGTGATGTTGCTAATGGCTTGTATCAAGACCGAGGACTTAGAGGGAGGAAAGTACTTGTCGAGGAACTTTTTCTTCAATTGAGGCCATGTAGTGATTGTTGATGAAGGTAAACGGCTTAACCATTTGGCGGCCTTGTCCTTCAAGGTAAAGGTGAATGTTTTCAACTTAAACTCATCCACACTCATCTCGGAAGGTTTCAAACTACTACAAACTCGGTGAAATGCCTCAAGGAAGTCATTTGGATCATCCACCTCTCTACCATGAAAGGTTGGAAGCAAATTTATCACTCCCGTCTTGATTTCATATTGAGAGTCCGGGTAAACAATGCTCGATTGTTGTTGCTCATAGTTGGGGGACATGTACTCTCTCATGGAAATGTTGGTAGGGGAATTGTTAGGGTTTTAGAAAGGGTTGTAGAATTGGTTTCGGGGGATGTTTTGGTCGGTAGCCTCTTCTCGGTCATCCTCCGCCATGGTGGAAGGTGGTACTTCACTATCAAGGGAAAATGGATTGGCGGCTAGTGTCTCTTGCACTTGTCGCTTGAGTAGACGAAGATTCTTAACTAATTCGGAATCGTATTGCAAAGGGTCTTGGTTCGAGATTCTTGTATGAACCATGCACCAAGAGCTAGAGCAATAGGGTTCCAAACCAAAAATAAGATAAAAAAGAAAGATAGATTGTTAACAAAACTACAATAAACACACAGAAATACGCCTCCTCCCCGGCAGCGGCGACAAAATTTGGGAGGTCGTCGCCGTACCTCTCAAATATACAATTTATATCCACTTACTACCGCTACACACAACTAAGTATATAATGGCAAGTAAGGTTCGTATCCAGAGAGAAGAGGTTATTTCTACGTATATCTTGTAGCATGCATATATATATATAAGCAATGTAAACAAAAGGGGGGGTTTGAGTTGAGTTTTTTATAAGAAACACTACTATGTAAAGCAACTAGAACTCTAGAGTTACAACTAATTTAGCATTTAAGGATTCAACTAAAGGATTAGCTAATGAGAATACTAGACTTGGACATATGAGATTGGTGACTTCTTATTATGGAATTTTCCTCAAACTTTATCATGTTGCTTTGAAAATGGTGATTGTTTATAGTGAGAAACTATCTATAACCATAGCTATGAAAGATGAAAGCATCCTCACAACTTTCATTGACAACTTTACTAGATGATAACAACTAGTTCAATTGATCAATATCATTTCAAATTAGATGTTTCTCAAAATTACCCATGCAATTTGATAACAAACTTGACATAGATACAATGCTAATGAATGATCTTAAGAACAAATACAATTGATAACAACATGCATTTGATTCCTAATTTACTACTCTTGCATAGGAGGAATGATAACATTCCAACCATGAAAAAGCAATATCTAACACATATCCAACACAAATCTATAACTAGGAAATCATTCCTAACCATTTCAAGCATCAAATACACATACAAATCATGATCATTCAATAGCAAATCACACATTCCTAAGCTTCATAAATCATGTTCTCAATCCATAACAAGAAATTCAATCACATATACCCAAGATGAGTTTTAGCCTACAATCATAATTATATAATCAAAACCATAATCCATGGTACAATTCATGTTGAATTCAAAGATCCAAATCAAAAGGAAATGAAGAAAACTGAGTTTTTGCTCTGTTAAAACGTAGCTTACAAAATGGGGATAAGATCCCATTTATATCCCAAAAGAAATTAAATTAAACAAAATAAGATGCAAGTGGCTGGAGGTTTTCGCGGCCCGCAAGAACCAGTTTCGCGGCTCGCGATCGAGGATTCGCGGCCCGCGAGAGTGTGCCTTCACGTCACTTCTATGTGTTGGGAATTGATTAAGTCTAACTTAGCGGAACATCAATTATCTAATCCCGGATCTCATGCATATACTTAGTATGAATCTAAATTAGGGTTTAGGCTTACCTCTTGAAGCGTGCTTTACCATCGGATTTAGTCAGATGATTCAATCAACTACGGAGACGAGAATCCCAAGCGTGATCCCTTTATACGTATCCACACAGCACGATCAGACCGCCTCACCGCTGTTAGCTTAGAACATCGATCAGCAACCAAAGACTCGGTCTTTGTTCTTCTCTTGACGATGAGGTTTGTATATGAGAATGGTAGGTTTATTTGTTCTGAAGAGCTCAACACATGAGCTATACGTATGATTGTGTGTATCTCTGTTTATTCATGTAAAAGTCTATTTATACAGATGAAACAGAATCCTCATAAATAGAATCCTAGTCTTATTCAATATGGGCCTAGCCCAATAAGACTTAATTCTCATATAATTACTATTAGACTCCAAGTCTAATTAGATAATTACTTTGTCCAATTTCATGCTTAGTGTGTGACCCTATAGGTTCAGCTATAATAAGCTGCGAGCTCAATAACATTGAAGCTAGCCGATCGGAAGCGGTTTCCAGCTAAACATTTTGATCACTTAAATAACTGAATTAATTATCTCCGTAATTAATCCTCCAACTATTCAGGACAATGCACATTGATCGAAGGACACTATTCCAGCAATCTCCCACTTGTCATTTGGAACAAGTGTGCATTCATATTCCTTTGTCACTTAATGTCTTCATTCGAACATAAGGAAAGATCTCATGTTATCCTTATCAAGTTCAAATGTGTTTCTCGAATTCCCGAGTCAAACTGTTAAGACAGATGATTAATCCATAATCCATCTGAGCACGACCATGCATTTTACAGTCTCAACTCTCCGAGAGGCCCATAAGACAACAATCTCATAAAATGAGAGGACAATCCCATTCTTGTACATCCAAGTTTTCTCTACTCGATTCATGTCACCCAAGAGTTGTCTTTATAGCCTCCTTTCACGGCATGGCGTTCGACAACCCTCAAAGCAATCAATCCACAAGCAAGAAAACACTGAATTACTCAGGTATGAGGAATATGCTCCAATAGTCAATGAGAAATACTTATAACATTCTAGATATCTTTAAGTATTCTCATAGTGGGTCAGTCCAATACAAGTTCCCAACTTGCATCCATGCAATCGATCCATGACATCCCATGTCCTTCAGCCCATGTAACAGCACTGTGAATCAACTTGCAAACTAGTCTTCTTCAGTCATTAGTGTCCATTCTCAATGACCTGGACTAGGGACATAATCAATCATACACTCCAGTTCACTAAATAGGGTTTCATTATCCAAGACATATTCTTGATAACCTATTTGGAGATGTAAATTGATTTTGGACTTTCATTTAACACTAAACCAAGTTAAATGAATATGAAATAATAATTTCATAATTTTATAAACGGTTCAATCTTCAATGTCTAAAATCACCAAACTGTGATAACTAGAACATTATAGAAAATCACAGCCACTATCCAAAGTGCTTGATTCCTATCACAAATGTATGAGCCCTAGGCAACATGCAACATTTGTGGAAGAGGTTTAGATTATGGATCAAATCCATTATTTCCTTTTGCATTTGATAATTTCACCATTCTCTCAAAGAATACGAAATATCCTGAGTATGAATTTTGACTCATGGTATTCCCTTGCCTATATTTGCTTAAGTAACGACTCTACGATTCTCAATCGAGTGCCATTAAATCAGCTAAGATGGGACAATACCAAGGCGAGTGATGAATATCCAATTTCAATCACATTCCGTTTGCAACTTCCAAAGCAGCAATTTACTCAGTTTATTGTAAAATCAACAACATAGCTTCACTTAGCATATTTAACAACCAACTCATTTTCACCATAGATCAAGGAATCCATAGTCCATTTCAGACACTACGAACTTTTCTTGGTCACAAACCATTGTGCCTCACCTGAGTCTATTTGATATCAAATCGTTGTGCTCTAAGCATACGAAATATTATATGTAGTACATCTCATAGCAAACATAATAGACCCTACAGCTCAATGCATTAGAGATCATATTCTTTCTCTTTTGCTCATCACGTCTCGCTAGACACTGAATCTTGCTAAGATTTGTGCCATGAATCTTGGGTAGAAAATCTTTTACGATCTTTCAATTGAACGTGTCTAGCACCTTACCTTGTAGTTGCTTTGACGTATCAATCATCATCTTTAATCTACCTTGTAGAAATTGATGCCCAAGTTGCACTCTACATTTTCAAAGTCCTTTATTGCAAAATACTTTCCAAACTAAATCTCCATAGACTACAGTTTTGGATTGTCATTTTCAATAAATGTCATTGACATAAAAGACTAGGAATTCAATCTTGCTCTCACAGACCTTCTTGTATATACAAGATTTCATAACATTTCGTTGTATGCCAATTCTAAATTGCTTCAATAAAATGCACTTCCAACTCCATGATACTCGCTTCAATCCATAAATGGACATCTTAAACTCGCATATTTTCCTAGATTATAAAAGCTCCGAGATTGTATAAAATACACGTCTCCTTCCAAAATCCAATCAAGGAAGCCAATTTTGATCTCTACCTAGTAGAACTCAAAATCGCACTGAGCTAATTTTTCTAGGATATCCGGATAGATTTAAGTATTCCAACTGGAAAAAGGTCACATCACAATCTACATTGTAGACTTGTTTATACCCTTTCAATCAAATTCCAAACTTGATTTAATACAAAATATCTATTCCAAATTTCATGGTCTTCAACCACTTTGTGGAGTTAGCGCTTGTCAAAGCTTTAATGTAAGTCACATAGGTTCACCATTTTCTAAAAATGTGATTTCATAGTTTCAGTCGTAGGAACATAAATGTACCTTTTGTCTAAACACTACATCTCATTGACTTACATGGGGCATGAGTAACTTCAGCAGTCTCTAAGACTTTACCGCATTCATCTTCACCACGTCTAAAGAAGGGATCGATGTTTCTCGGTTCTGATTGTTGCTCACCTCGAATGCTATCGAGGTCTAAATTTCTCCCACTTGTCATTTTGGAAAGATGATACTTCTCCAAAAGGACACGTTCTTGAGAAACATCTCATAGTTCTCAAAATGTTTGTAGAAGTACCCCCATTGTCACATTTCCATAAAGAGACAATTATTAGACTTGGTGCAAGTTTAATGCAAACAACGTTTCACATGTACTTCGCAACCCCAAATTTAATGAGAAAAGACATTTAAGGAACCATTCCTACTCATATCCCATATGATGTCTTTCCTTCAGCTTTTGACAATACCTTGTTCAGTGTGAACACTACCTTATAGAAGTATATTCCTGGAAGATTGGCTTGACCCATCATGAAAAATCATATCCAACATGATTATTTCTTTCTTGTCAAATGGTCAACAAATTCTTGACTCAAATATTCACCACCTCAATCCAATTGACGTGTTTCAATTTCTAGCCAAGTTGATTCTAAACTTCATTTCTGAACTCCTTAAATTTCTTAAAGGATTCAAACTTGTCTTTCTCGAGTAGACAACCATATCTACTCAAGTCACCGACCAAGTTAATGAAGTGATTCACCTAATAGAATTTAACTCATTGATCTGCATAACACTTTGTTAATAAGACCCAGTAGATTTCATATTCCACCAACCATCACCATGAAGGGTAATTTGGTCATTTTACCATCACATTGTATACACATCAAATGACTCCAAAGTCAAGCGATTTCACAGAACCCTCCCACTTGAGTTACTATGAGTGTTCAATGCTGGTGGCATAATCGACAATATATGAGGTCAAATTCGAATCATTTGTTTTTAGCACTTTTGATATTTACGTTACAAACTTGTTTATCTATATATAGTAAATAAATACTTGTGTCTAATTTTGCAAAACTACAACACAATTACATAAAACGGAACGACCATTGCCCCTTTCATGATAATACATTTTCATGTCCAACATAGAAAGTGTAGAAAATGATTGTGTTGTTGTAACACTTGATCCAAATAACCTTTATATGATCCAGTGAAAGCTCTAAAGGCATAGATAAACCATAAACTCCTATGGTCAATGCAGCAACTCTTGCTTCATTACCTTTGAGTAGGTTGACATCTCATTAACTAAACTCCTACTTTGGTCCCTCCACATTTTCTGAAATTGTGAGAACCATATGGTATCTAATACCAATTAGTAGAGTGATCGTAGAGATTGTCTATAACGTAAACAAATACAATTGTAAATGACTCACTAATCTCTTTGTCCTCTAAGGACTAAAGGTAGTATATTTTTCAATTACAATAGAAGTGTTAGGAACCTAGGCGCATCAGCACTATGCTTGCCCTTATCCTATCCCACTTTTTCATTCTTCCATGTTATATTTAAACCATTTCCCTTATTGAACCAATAAAACCTCGTTCTTGGTCTCAATTTAGACACTTGACTTAGCGTTTTAAGCACCCCATGCAACTTAGTCAAAGTCTTCTCATTTCAATTAAAATGGTTATAAACCATCAATGAAATGAATGATGTCACTGGCTAACTATCAGCCATAGGAAAACCGAGTATCTCCATATTATCAAATAATCCAATAATTTTTCAAAACATGAGATTTAACTTGTTTCCTTTCTTAACTTTACAATTAAGAATAATATTAAGGCCTCAAACCTTTCAACCATGGACGGCTCTTGAATCCCATTTCAGAGCTCCATGTTGATGTTGTAAGTATCCATGTTCAAAATTTGCCTAGAAATTTTGGACACGTACTATACAACACAACACATTTGACATCAATGATTTGAATATCAACGAAATACTTCTTTTCTTTTCTTGCAATAGAACTATCTGAAGTTCATTTGCCAAGAATCTGCCGTTCAATTGCCAAGAATCTGCCGTTCAATTCAACCTTCCAAAGGTTTGAACACAGATAAGAAGAGTTGTTGTTTGTTGTCATACATGATTACTTCAATATAAATAAAATGCAATAAAAAACCATTTAAATAAGTAAATAACAGGCAAGAAAAATACATGCAATCAAACAAGTTATCTACATATTTTATTCAAATCCAATTGTCCCGTGAATAAAATGATTCCAAGACCCTCAAAATCACAAGGAATTAAGCATGCTTTAGCTTGTCTTAAATCCTTTGATTTTAGGTAAGCAATCTCATTGCTAATAGTATCCAATACTACTCTTGGTTGAGGGATACATCCAATGTAATATCCATCTGATTTTGTCTCAACATCTGAGTACCCCTCACTGATATTGATGAGCAAACCAAAACTAACATGTAAACCCCTTTCACTAGGTCTACCCGCATTTTACTCCCAAGATTATAGACGATACTATCGCTTTAGTGAAACCTATCATCAGTGATCAAAGGCTAAATGGGTGTTATCTGTTTGGAAAGACAAATTTTAGCTCATTATTACTTTGGGACTTAGGTTCATTATGTGGTTTGATAATAAGTGAACTATTCCATAATCATTCCACACACATAAACCATTCATATGCATTTATCATATAAAGTAATAATTAAAGGCATAAATAAATTCACATAAAATGATACAACACTGAATCCAATTCATATATTCTGACTATTCTCTTCTAAAGTGAATGGTCTAACATGCATAATAACTGAGAAAAACAATCTATCATGCAAAAAGAGCCAATTATTTCCCAAATTATTAACTTCATTATTACCTTAATAATTCTAAATTATCATAGTAATTTATTATTACATAATTACCTATGTAATTCTCCATACCAAATAATTAATCCAAATAATTTCTAGAATTATTAACATCAATTATTATTTCAGCCATACTTTAATAATTCTAAATTAATAAAGTACTAAATGTACCAAGATAATTAAATTAAACAATTTCTAAAATTATTAAATTTAATTATTTACTACTCTAATCTTAATTAAATTTAAAAAATTAAATGTACATGTTCATAAAATAATTTTGCACTTCCAAAGTCAAAATTACTCCCACTCAAATTTAGAATTTAATTATTTCAAAAATAAAATAAATTCAATATTTAACCATCTGATCCGGTTCATATTAGAATCAAGCCAAATCAGACCCGGTCTGATCAGCTCCGGTCTAACCAGAGCAAGCTGGTCCAACCAGAAAAGGCTTGATGGCTTCAGCTGGGCCGAAAAAGCAAACCAGCCCATAAGCCATTTGGGTCTAATTAAGAAGTCTAGTGGCCCAACCACCATCTTGCACAAGAAACCCTCTTGTCCGTCACTATTTACGGGCGGAACCCTAAACGCTGCCACAGCGAATCAGCTACAGTAACGACGATGAACAGTACTTCGACATGAATAGTGACACTGCGAACAGTACTTTCGGGATGAACAGTACTTTCGAAAATTAATTTGAGTGGTTAAACCAAATAAAATCATCCAATGATTTATTTAAATAAAATATGAACAATTAACTTAAACATCAATTTATGCAAATCCCATCTACATAAATCTTAGATCAAACTAAAACATACAAGAGGCTACTGATACCACTGTTGGGAATTGATTAAGTCTAACTTAGCGGAACATCAATTATCTAATCCCGGATCTCATGCATGTACTTAGTATGAATCTAAATTAGGGTTTAGGATTACCTCTTGAAGCGTGCTTTACCATCAGATTTAGTCAGATGATCCAATCAACTACGGAGACGAGAATCCCAAGCGTGATCCCTTTATATGTATCCACACAGCACGATCAGACCGCCTCACCGCTGTTAGGTTAGAACATCGATCAGCAACCAAAGACTCTTTGTTCTTCTCTTGACGATGAGGTTTGTATATGAGAATGGTAGGTTTATTTGTTCTGAAGAGCTCAACACATGAGCTATACGTATGATTGTGTGTATCTCTGTTTATTCATGTAAAAGTCTATTTATACAGAATAAACAGAATCCTCATAAACATAATCCTAGTCTTATTCAATATGGGCCTAGCCCAATAAGACTTAATTCCCATATA
This sequence comes from Cruciata laevipes, assembly GCA_963678965.1. Taxonomy (NCBI): domain Eukaryota; kingdom Viridiplantae; phylum Streptophyta; class Magnoliopsida; order Gentianales; family Rubiaceae; genus Cruciata; species Cruciata laevipes. The sequence goes on along the minus strand of OY787634.1, from coordinate 18,477,113 downwards.
ATTACTATTAGACTCCAAGTCTAATTAGATAATTACTTTGTCCAATTTCATGCTTAGTGTGTGACCCTATAGGTTCAGCTATAATAAGCTGCGAGCTCAATAACATTGATGCTAGCCGATCGGAAGCGGTTTCCAACTAAACATTTCGATCACTTAAATAACCGAATTAATTATCTCCGTAATTAATCCTCCAACTATTCAGGACAATGCACATTGATCGAAGGACACTATTCCAATACTATGACCGGTTCTTCAATGCATCTAACTCCTTCAGGACGGTCATAGAAGGTCTTCAAATCATCCAAATCCATAGCAAGTGCAATCCAAGGTCAAAATGCACGTCTTCAATTTCAAACCACTATGAATGATTCAGTTTAAAAGTCTAATATAAAAGTACAAAATACTACCTAAAACAGCTCTCAAATGCTACAAAATAAGAGTATATTTAGGACCTATCAATCGGAAATCCTGTTTTTGACACTCTATGGTTCGGACTAGCTAGTTACTGGTTTTTCAATGGTCTTACTATTTTGTGAATCTAGTTAACATGGTTCCATCATTTGTATGTTGTTGTTTGTGGAAGGCTAGAAAAAAAACTGTTTGAAGATGTCTCCCCTAATGTTCGATGTATAGTCAAAGACATTAAAGAGATGATTTTGAATGCATACTTAGTAAAGCCTTTTTACATTAACAAACAACATGATATAGACATTGCCAATGTTGCAGTCCTGCCCAAGTGGTTAAAACCGCCAAAGCCAAATATCACTCAATAAAGTGGTCTAGGCCATCAAGTGTAGTCAAAATAAATGTTGATGCTGCTTGGGATTATAGGGAGCTTCAAGCTGGAATAGGAATTATAATAAGAAACTTTACTGTAAAGCTTCTTCCCTCCTTGAGGCAGAACTACATGCTATTAGATTTTTACAGCTCACTCACTCAACTTGTTTCTATTCATAATTGAGTCTGATTGCCTGAATGCTATAACTATGGTTAATGACCTCAGCAAAGCTCATTGGAAACTGTTCTGTAGCAGAATCTGTCTTTTCACACCTTTAGACAAGGAAATTGTGTGGCTGATTTACTTGCTAAGCATGCCTTAAATTCCATCTTAATACCGAGTGTAATTTTCAAAGCCTTCTAGCCAAAGCAAGGGAGGCTCTAGTTCTTGATAAACTAGAGTTACCTTCCTTGCGCATCCAGAACTAAATACTGCTGATTCTTGGCTGTTTTGAACCAAGAATTTTCAGTTTTAAAGTGACAAATGGATCTACTGCCCTATGGACTATGAGCTCTCAATGCTGCCCTAGTTTCTCTCCTACCTGAGCTGCACCCAAATTTCAACTGATCTGGATTCATGCTTGATCAGAAATTAGGATTTGTGCTAACTAACTTCTACAACTGATCAAGAAACACAATTGCGAATAGACACTTTCTCTCTCTAAGTTTAGAGAGAAGCTAACACACTTTTAGCTTATTGAAGAAGCTAAACCAATTTCTTCAAATTTTCCCCTAAATCAATCAGATTGATTGGATATTTCGAATCAATTAGCAGAATTTGGTCAGATCCCCAGCATTCCGAGGGAGGTAATCATCACAGGCCGAAAGCTGGAGTATTCCAATGGAGGTTGCGTGAAGATGGAAATGGGCTTGGTCAAGTGAAGAGTGGAGGAACTGATCATCGATAGGGCGGTTATCGCGGTGGTTGCGGATGCGGGCTTTTGTTGGCATATACAAGGCATTGAGGTGGATTGGTGGCAGTGCGTGGGAACTTGAAGCGCCGTCGGACTTGATAACACAAAAAGGTACCTTTTCTGATTACTTTTCTAGCTTGATTTAGATAATTAAGGCTAGAAAGTAGGTTTTTGACAATTACGCTAGGAGGTATCCCTCGAATGCATCAGAAAGTAATGATGGAGCATCCATGGAAGGGAAGGAATCGAGAGAGTGGGATAAAAAAGGTAGAATTTCAAAGGCCAAGAGGAAATTTTAGGCCTATAAATAGCAGAGTGAGGAATGGGGAAAATCAGAATAAGTTTAGAGCTAATTGCCACAATAAAAAACTTCCTTTTCAACCCAAGATGTCTTTTGGATCTTCAAACACGCGCCAGGAATTCTTCCCGTTGTTCTCTGGGTCTGAATACTCGGAGGAACGTAGGGATCATAATGCATGGAATCAGGATCTTGATGATATCGTCAGGCCGATCAGAAGAGAAGGTGTGTTGCAGTTTAATCCAGAAGATATAGCAAGGAAATCAAAACGCAGGGATTTCGACACTGTTGGTTGCTTCTTAGAGCGCTAGGAAATCAAATTCTTCCCAAGGAAGACGGCATAGCCAGTGGTAGAACGACGATCAAGGAAGCAAACATGGCAGGTGAAATTATAGATGTGGATATAGATGCGAGGCCAGCAAGGAATATAAAGTACCTTAGGGCGACAATGTGGATTAGACCAGGTGAACCATTGCTCTCAGGTTTCTTTGTAATGTTGGGGTCTGGAAAACTGGAGTGGTTGCAGATGAGGTATGAGAGAATGTATAGGTTTTGCAGAACATGTGTTATTGGACATCCAATTCATAGATGCCCAATAATGAGCAACATGGATCTGCACAGATTTGTAGACAGAATGATTAGAAGACATAATGCTGAGAGAGGTACCAATATAGCCTTTGATGAAGGAAGATAGTTATTTCCTGCCTATATGAATGCACATAGAAATAGGCCTGATCGTAGAAATACGAACATCCCGGAAAACTATATGGAAACAAGGTGAGAGAGATATAGGGCGATGACAGATGCAGATGTGCAAGAAGGCTTTATATTCTCGGTGTATGAAGATGAGATAGCAAGACAGGAGGATTATGTGGGACCGGAGGGTGGCCTGGGCTGTGAGATTCATCAACAGGATTTCTACGATCCTTACTTTGGAAGACAAAACCCTCAGGAGGAAGAACAACAGTATGAGGAAGAGGATGCAAGAGGAGAACAACAGATGGAAGTGGATCAACTGGTGGAGGAAAGAGAGCCATCAGTTAACATTGGTGACATGATGAGGAGATGGGAAAATGTAATTCCCATTAGACAGATGCAAGTCCAGGAGCCAATTAGAGCAGAAGATTTTTAGGACATGGATATACATGAGATGCAAAGGTTGATGCAAAATCAGGTGGAGGCACAGGAAGAACATCTGAGAGGCATGCAGCTGGGCAACGATCAGGAACCAGTTCAGCAGAGACAAGTGGAAGAGGATAGGCATGAGCAGCCGTTGATTGATGTTGATGAGGAAAGAAATATGGAGAATTTACAGGCTGGAGAGGAAGATGAGGTGATAGTGATCTCATCAGATGAGGAGGAGCAAGAGGAGGAGGAGGTTAGAGACCGACATGTGTTGACAGATAGCTCAGTGGATTCTGTATCATTACAGGAAAGAATTGAGCGGTTCTTGGAAGAAGTGGCTAGGGAGCAGGTAGCCTTTCAACAGACGAGTAGTGCAACACATATGACAGCTTCGATGAAGATTAGTGAAAATCATGATGAGAGGGAAGGAAGTGGAGTCCAGAGGGATCTGATAGGTGGGGATGAGAGGAGATCGAGTTAGGAGAAACGGGAGACAAGGACAGATGAACAGAGGAGGGTTAGAGCTGGGGATAAGAGGAAGAGAAATGTGGAAAATGAGGAGGATGAGGAAATGGAGGATAGAAGAGGGATTCAGGCAAGAGGAAGAAAATGGATGACAGTGGTGGAGTATAAGAAGTTCTTTAAGGCACCGAAAAAGACTAGAATAGATAGGGAGCCAAGCAACAAACGAGCACGCTGGGAAGCTACAGGGAAAATAAGTGAAGTGATAGGGCAAAGTTGGGTGAAGAGCCCTAGGCCGATGACTTGGAGATCACTTCTGAATCAAAATGCAATGTCTGAGCCATTTTTAGAATACTCCAATGAAAGAGGGAAAAAGAGAGCTAGATCAGTTGATGATGACAGAAACGCAGGAAGATAATGAGATATTGAGAAAGCCAAAGAGGAACAAAAGGATTATACACAGATGGGGCTTTAATGAGGAGAATGGACTACATCTAGAAGATGGTGAAAGAAAGGTGATACGAATATGGTATCAAATATCATAAAATAATTAGCTAGATTTTTTCATTACCAAGGTTTAGAGTTTTTCCTAAAATGGTGTTTTAATCTTAGTAAGATTATATTAATTTTCCTTATAGTTGTAGGAGTTGATTATTATTTTCAGATTATTAGTAGGATTAGGAATTTTATTAGGGTTATAAATATTGCTCTTGTCATTGTAATAGACAGATTTTTAAACTTTGATAATAAAATTACATTGATTGTTGAACGGTGGTTCGTCATCAGATTGAAGCTTTGGACTGTGTGTTCAATTCTAAGACTCGGTTGCAGTCGCCCCAGGGACGGTGGTTCTTGGTTCTCCAGGTAATTATTTGACGGTTGTTAGGTAATTATCATATCCCAGGTAATTATTTGACGACTGTTGAATAATTATCATATCAAGTTAGTGTTTCTTTTGCAAGTCCGCTAAAACTAAGTGTTCTACGTGGAAAATTCACATCAAGTGGTATCAAGAGCCCAGTTTCCATGAATTCTTATTCGTGAACGATCATGGAGAGGAGTAGAGATCTGCAAAAACGTCTAGATGCGGTGGAGAAAAACTTGGTTAAGGTTGTAGAGCATTTACAGACGATTCCTAAGTATCGACATGTCATGCCTAAACTAATCTGTAATGGTTGTTTCGACTTCAATGGTAAGATTCTTCAGCCCAAACGTACTATAAAGAAGGATGACCATGGATTACAGTCGGATGTACCAGAACACGTAAACAAGGATGATCAAGAAAGTTTGGTAGTTCGAACGGGTTCGCCTACTATACAGGTAGCACATGAAGTAGAACATCAAGAACAGCTATTTCACGGTCGTTGTTTGATTGAAGGAAAAGTGTGCAAACTGGTAATAGATGGTGGAAGTTGTTCAAATTTGGTCTCTAGCACAGTTATAGAGAAGTTGAACCTACCTATTCAAGACCATCCAGAACCCTACAGACTTCGTTGGCTAAGCGATGGCGATGAAGTAACAGTTACTCAACAAGCTTTCATCCAATTAAAAATGGGTGGATATGAGGATGAGATTTTGTGTGATGTTGTACATATGGATGCGTGTCATGTTTTGTTGGGACGTCCATGGCAGCTTATTCGTGAAGTTCTACACTATGAGAGGTCCAATGAATCTGTGATTACGAAAGAGAACAAAAGATTTAAGCTTATTCCTTTGTCACATCCCGAAGTAACTATCACTAAATACACTGCTCAGAAACAATCTTTATTAGTAAGTGAGAAAGAAGTTGGCAAAGAGCTTGATAGTGCGTGTAGTTCTATGGTGAAATCCTCGTTGGAGGAATTTAATGATGTGTTTTCCAAAGAAATGCCAGGTTTATCTTCTGAAAGGGGAATTGAGCAACAAACTGATCTTGTTTCTAAAATACCTTTGCATAACCAATTTCCTTATGACGTTGATGATGGTGTTTATGTTAGCAATGACAATCAAATAAGTTCTCCGATAATTGATGATATGGATTGCGATGAACGACAAGTACTTGACCCTGATACTAGTCATGATGTTGTTGTTGATAATGATGGAGATGGAAATATCGATGATGATGATGATGTTGAGATCTACCTTGACCTTTCAGTCTTTAATGTTCATGATGATAGTATTAAAGAAGAGCATCTTGAAGGAAGTCGTGAAGTATCAATATTTGATATTGGTGCAGAGAATAAAGTTAGAGAGAGCTCCAGTGGTTCATTTTCAATATGAAGGTGCTGACAAAGAGATTGTTCCTTTAAGAGATAAAGATGAACCTCAGAATATGCATATTCTCTTTGATAAAGGATCATTAAGAGGCAGAATCCGAGGCAGAATTCATTCAAATCCAGGAAGAACAATACAAGCTGGAATTGGTAGAAACAAGTACGTGGCATTTTCAATCTATGGAAGTCATTTACTTATACTGCTTGGAGGTGGAGAATTTCAAGAATTGAGGACAGTTCTTTCCGAAGAAGGGGAGTATGATACGAATATGGTATCAAATATCATAAAATAATTAGTTAGATTTTTTCCTTACCAAGGTTTAGAGTTTTTCCTAAAATGGTGTTTTAATCTTAGTAAGATTATATTTATTTTCCTTATAGTTGTAGGAGTTGATTATTATTTTCTGATTATTGGTAGGATTAGGAATTTTATTAGGGTTATAAATATTGCTCTTGTCATTGTAATAGACAGATTTTTAAACTTTGATAATAAAATTACATTGATTGTTGAACGGTGGTTCGTCATCAGATTGAAGCTTTGGACTGTGTGTTCAATTCTAAGACTCGGTTGCAGTCGCCCCAGGGACGGTGGTTCTTGGTTCTCCAGGTAATTATTTGACGGTTGTTAGGTAATTATCATATCCCAGGTAATTATTTGACGACTGTTGAATAATTATCATATCAAGTAAGATTATAATTATCATATCAAATAATTATCCTTACCAAACTTTAGAGTTTTTCCTAAAATGGTGTTTTAATCTTAGTAAGATTATATTTATTTTACTTATAGTTGTAGGAGTTGATTATTATTTTCTTATATTATTGGTAGGATTAGGAATTTTATTAGGGCTATAAATATTGCTCTTCTCATTGTAATAGAAAGATTTTGAGACTTTAAGATTAATACAAGAGATTTCGTGATTCGGGAATTTCGACTTTGAGCTGTGTGTTCAATTTTAAGACTCGGTTGCAGTCGCTCCAGGGACGGTGGTTCTTGGTTCTCCAGGTAATTATTTGACGGTTGTTAGGTAATTATCATATCCCGGGTAATTATTTGACGACTGTTGAATAATTATCATATCCGATTCATTTTTGTTTTATTCCGTGGAAAATTCACATCAAAAGGTTAGAGGATGGATTTGAACTCAGAAAGATGCAGAAGACCAGGAGAGGGAGGTGAAGAAGGATGAAGCTGAGGAGGAAGACACGGCCTGCAGTGCTAGGAACTTGACAGCATAGAGGCAGGCACCGCGAAGGTTTTTGAGGGTTGAACCTGATCAACCCCGACAGGGGCCATGATAGGCGGTACCTGGAACTGTATAGGTCTAAACAAGACCTCTACGAGAAGAGGGGTCGACCAGCTGCTTAAACAATGGAAGCCGGAGGTGTATGTCTTTCTGAGACAAAAATGCAAAAGCAAGGGATACTGAAGTGGATGGAAAGCACATACTTCACCAAGGTAAAATTGTAGAAGTGGTGGGAAGATCAGGGGTATTGATGAGCCCTATTTATTCCCTAGTTTTAGCACATTTTAAGACTTGTTTTTGAGCAACTTTTGGTATTAAATAGCTCATTGTACATTAGATTTGTAATTGCAAGATTTTATGATAATGTACATGTTTTGGAGTAATTGGATTGATATTCTTGAAGACCTTCTATGACTATGTTATAGAGTTGATGATTTGATGCTTGAAACTTGAATAATTGGTCATAGAAGTGGCGAGAAGGCCACTTTACTAAAGGTGGTAGAAGGTGCCCAGAAAAGTGTCGCTTGTGCCCAGAAAAGTGTCGCTGGAGCTTGAAGGAAGTGTCACTCCAGATGAAGAAAGTGTCACTGCTGCCCAGAAGTGTCACTAGCTGCCCAGAAGTGTCGCTATGATGAACAGCGACCAAATAAAGCGTCGCTAAACTCTTGCCCACTTGCACTCTTGAGCTGAATTTTTGGGGCTATAAATACCCCCTTTTCTCCCTCATTTTGGACGAGCTCCCTCTCAATCCAAAGCCAATTTCCCTAGGTTTTCTTCCATTTCTTCTCTTTTCTTCCCTTTGATTCTATGTTTGAATATGTATTGATTAGAATGATTGTTGTAGCTTAATCTTCCTTGGGAGCAATTGATTAAACTTCTATTCTTGAGATTTTCATGAACTTTCATATGCTTCTATTTATGGTTTGATTATCATTTGATGAACTTGTCTTGAATTGTATATGAATGTTGTTAATCTTGCTAAAATTGCCATGGGCTTTGTGTTTTAAATCAATTGCATGCCTCATAGTTTGGATAATTGTAGTTTAAACCCTAGTTCTAGTTAATTTAGAGATTATGTTAATTAGAAGTGATTGGGTGGTGACAAACTCTTTTGCTTGTTAGTCATGGAGTAGTTTAGCCTAGTTGGTAGAGTAATTGGTCATTAGAGAGGTTGTGTGATTGTTGTTATGAAACATGGTAAATTATAGTCATGGGAATGAATTGTTTAGGAGTTTGAATTGTTGCATGTCTTCGTAGGAACCTAATGTGATCATTGATCCTTCGTTATATGCAATTGTAGAGTTGAGATCTTCATTTCCAATGTGTGATTATATGCATCGAATTGCTAGATTCGTGGGTAGATGTTAGCATTTACCCCAATATCATAAAGTAGCAAATATGAATTGAGATTTGTATGTTATCATCATCTTAGTTCTTTATAGTTTTCAAATGTCTTGTCCAACGCTCACGTTATCGATGAGTATGGGTGAGTTTGTCAATTCTCCATTGTTAATTCCATTGTCGATGTATCTAGATGCTATCATCTAGGTGGATTGATAATGAGGGCTCTTGAGTGATGTGTTCATGCTCACTAGCTATTATAGAGAGAATAGGATGTTTTTCATCCACGACTTATGGTCATAAACCTTAGATGTGAAGCGTTCACTCAATGATTAATCGATAGTTGAAGTTGAAGTTAATTGCCTCCCAAGGCCTTGTATTTGCATTGTAGTGTAATCTATCTTAGTTGCTTTCTTTCGTAGTGTAACAAAACCAACATCAAAAACCCCCTGTTTACGTTGCTTTCAATTTTGGGTGATTTAGGGCTTGCCGCCAATAGGTTTTCATTGAAATTTCAAAGGCTTGCCGCCTTTAGTTATAAACTGAGCTTTATTAGTAGGGGCTTGCCGCCTTGTAGCTAGTTTAGCTGTGCTGGACTGTTGTTGAGTAGATTTTGATAATGGCACCGAGAAAAAGGTCTCGCCGAGGGGAAGCCTCTACTTCCCGTGAGCCCGTACTCCCCGAATCCCCCCCTCGCCAACCTAGCCCTCCTCCTGCAGAAAACCTGCCTCCTATTGACCTTATGGGACTGCAAGGTTTGGATGACGATGCCCAACAACGGTGGAGAAAGTTGATAGGGAATGGGAGGCGAACGATCATGGAGACGAAGTTCCTCTCCTCTGAGCTACTTCAGGAGCTAGGTTTGCAGCAACCTGTGCTATTCTTACTGGATCGCGTTGGCATGAGAGGATTCATTGATCGGTCGGCACCGACCTACATCCGCTATACACTTGAGTTCCTATCCACTCTAGCCAAGCACTACGACGAGGACCATGACAGGCATTTCATCACCTTCAGGTTGAATGATGTAGACCGAAGGATGTCCTATGATGAAATCCAAGATGCTTTTGGATTCCAATATGCGGAAGGCTACAAGAATCCGAAAGATAATGCCCCGGGCGGATTTGATCTAGCTTTCTTTTGGAATTGCTTGTCTGGATCTCCCAACATCACAGGCGCTACGAAGAACAACCACATCATACATCCAGCTGTTCGTATGGTGCACAAGCTCCTAGTGATGACGATCTTTTGCCAAGGGGAGTTGACACATATCACCAGGGAGCAGGTCCAATGCCTTTGGACCATGTTTTGGAGGCCGGAGCACCCGTGTTGGGTAGATCTCTTTGTGCAGAAATGTCTGGAGACCTCCCAGAAGAGCTCAGGGAAGATACCGCGGGGGGGTATGATTTCTCTTCTGGCAGCTTATTTGCGCATCCATCTACCTCCAGATATTCAGGCAATAGGCAAGACAGCCGAGAGAGCTCACCAGTTACACTCCATTGCTTATTTGGAGTCCACTAATGTCTTGCAAATGCACAAATTCCCTCCTCCTAGATTCATCTGGCTAGTAGCCAAGAATCAGCACATGTACCTGCCAAATCCGGAGGCTGTGCACCTGACTGAGCGCACCCGCATGGAGGAGCTCACCTTACCCCTTCAGATCACAGTCCCTACACCTACCATCGCCCTTGCCAGGCTAGAGGCACCTCCGGAGCATGGAGAGCAGTATGTTCCTCCACATCAGGATCCTCAGTATGTCACTCAGCAGCAATTCCAGGAGTTCACGCAGAGGCATGACGCGTTTACTCAGAGGTATGAGGACGACATGGAGGTGATGTTCGCCATGATGGCATCCATGCACCCACATGGACCAGGGGCTTTTGACTATGAGGGTCATCGCAGATCGCGAGCTCAGCGCCGTCGCGATGGTTCCGGCCCCTCGCAGTGAGTATATCCTACACCCTTTCCTTTCACTATGGTTTTCATTCATATATTTAAACATTGAGGGCAATGTTTAGACTAAGTGTGGGGGAGAGGTATAGGACTTTTGTTGCTGCTTTTGTTGCTGTTTTTGCTGCTATTTTACTACTGTATTTTTCTTTAAAAAAAAAAAAGCCCGGATGGTTCCAAAAATACGAGAGAATCAGGCAAAAATGAGAGGCAAAAAAAAAAAAAAACATTTTCTTTTCTCTTGTTTAAATATGTAAAGCTCTCAAATGTTATGTGCTTAATTATTTAGAGTATACACTTGGATCTTAATCGTTCTTTCTCGAGGACGAGAAAGGTTCAAGTGTGGGGGATTTTGATAGACCCTAGATATATTCTTATTTTGTAGCATTTGAGAGCTGTTTTAGATAGTATTTTGTGTATTTATATTAGACTTTTAGACCGAATCATTCATAGTGGTTTGAAATTGAAGACGTGCATTTCGATCTTGAATTGCACTTGCAATGGATTTGAGTGATTTGAAGACCTTCTATGACCGTCCTGACCGCGATTGATACATTGAAGAACCGGTCGTAGAAGTGGCGTGAAGGCACACTCTCGCGAACCGCGAACCCTAGGTCGCGAACCGCGAACCCTAGGTCGCGAACCGCGAGGGTGTGTGTTGCTGTTTTGAACATGCCGAGTTTCGCGCGGCCCGCGAAACTCCGGTCGCGAGCCGCGAGGACCAACCAGCACGAGGACCGCCGAGGCACAGGCGCGCGGGGCGCGAACCTTCAGCCGCGACACGCGAGACCAGACGCGCGCGGGGCGCGAACCGTCGGCCGCGACACGCGAGACCAGACGCGCGCGGGGCGCGAACCTTCGGCCGCGACTCGCGAAGACCGGATGCGCGCGGGGCGAGATTTCTCGGTCGCGGAACGCCGAGACCGCGGACGCGCGGGGCGCGAATCCTCGGCCGCGAACCGCGAGAGCCAGGCTCGCGGTCCGCGAAGGATCCCGCGCGACCCGCGAATGGTCCTGCAACTTGCATTTTGTTTGGCTTTAATTTTAATTATTTTAGAGTATAAATTGGACTTATCCTCATTGTTTGAGGGATCGAATTTTACAGAGTTAGAACTCTTTTCTTCATTTTCTCTTCACTTTGATCTTTGAATTGACTATGGTTTGTTGTGTTGATTATGTTTGTGATTATAAACTATGGTAGTAGGCTAAAACCCTTCTTGGATATATGTGATTGGACTTCTTGTTATGGATTGAGAACATGATTCAAGAGGTTTAGGAATGGTGATTTGCTATTGAATGATCATAATTTATATGTGTATTTGATGCTTGAATTGATTAGGAATGATTTCCTAGTGATAGATATGTGTTGGATATGTGTTAGATATTGCTTTTCCATGGTTAGAATGTTATCATTCTTTCTATGTAGGAGTAGTAAATTAGGAATTGAATGCATGTTGTTATCAATTGTATTTGTTCTTAAGATCATTCATTAGCATTGTACCTATGTCAAGTTTGTTATCAAATTGCATGGGTAGAATTGAGAAATATCTAATTTGAAGTAATATTGATTCAATTGAACTAGTTGTTATCATCTAGTAAATTTGTCAATTGAAGTTGTGAAGATGCTTTCATTTTTCATAACTATGGTTAAAGATAGTTCTCACTAATGTTCACCATTCTAAAAGCATCTTGATAAAGTTTGAGGAAAATCTCATAATAAGAAGTCACCAATCTCATATGTCCAAATCTCTTATTCTCATTAGTTAATCCTTTAGTTGAATCTTTAGATGTTAAACTAGTTGTAATTCTAAAGTTCTAGTAGTTTTATTTAGTATTGTCTTAAACAAAACTCAACTCAAAACCCCCCCCCCCCCCTTGTTTACATTGCTTTTATATATGTATATGTATATATATTCTACAAGATATACATAGAAATAACCTTTTCCCTGTGGAACGAACCTTACTTGCCATTGTACACTTAATAGTGTGGAAAGGTAGTAAGTGATCTATAAATTGTATATTTGAGAGGTACGGCGACGACCTCCCAGGTATTAGCATTGCTATGGAATGATGTTGTAGTAGTAGAAGTAGTAGATAAGTCTTTAAACTTTATTTCAGCTTTTGTAACAGGCACTGATCAGATCAAAAGGTGCCTGATCTTCTTGTATGGGGCTCCTGAGGTGACGGAGCGTCCTATGGTATGGAATAAAATCTTGTCTTTTGATTATATTAGGGACTTTCCTACGGCAATCATGGGAGATTACAACCAGGTGCTGCATCAGCAGGACAAGAAAGGGGTAGTGCCAGTTTCACAAAGTCTATTTACTGGCATTCATGAGATAATTGAGAAGTTTGAACTGGTGGAAATAAAAAATAAAGGGTTATGGTTTACCTGGTCGAACAAGAGGAAAGCTCCAGACACAGTGTTAGAGAGATTAGACAGATGTTTTGCGAATGGGAAATGGAAAGACAAATTTCCAGAGTCATTGGTGAATAATCTGCCTATTTTCCATTCAGATCATGGTGCTCTAATATTGGAGTCGAAACCTAGGGTGTTGAAGAGAAATAGAAGGAACAGATTTGAAGCTTTCTGGGCAAAGTTGGATCCTCCGGAGGAGATTTTAATGAAGGTTTGGAAAAATCAGAATGATAGAAGTGAAGGTGATTTGTTGAACGCTGAAATGCTAGATGAGAGTCTACAAATTTCCCTTGACCACATGGCTAATTGGCATAATAGAACATTTGGGGATATGGAAAGAAGGATTAGGGAGCTTAAAGAAAGGCTTGAATCCTTACAAAAGAGCCAAGACCCTTTAAGACATCAGGATAGGATCAGAGGCATTTCATATGAATTAGAAGATTTGTTAGAAAACCAGGCTGAATATTGGAAACAAAGGGCAAAAGTGAACTGGATGATCAAAGGGGAGAGAAACACTGCATTTTTCCATAAATGGGCCACAAAGAGGAAAAATACTAATCTGATACAAGGAGTGGAAGACATAGAAGGGAACTAGATTACAGAGGAGCACGGGATAGTGGAAACAGTAACTGAGCAGGTTAAAGCAATCTTTGTCACTCCAGCATGGTATCTGTTGGCCTGTGAGGGAGATATTCGAATGGAAGAATTCTTGAATGCTAATATGAAGAAGCTCTCGGTAGCTCAACAAAGGAAATTAAATAAAGAGTTTGAGGAGAAAGAAGTGTGGGATGCGGTGAGAAATATGAAATCATGGACATCACCAGGAGAAGATGGTCTTCCAGTTGGTTTCTATAAGCAATATTGGAAGATTTTAGGGAAAGATTTTGCAGGAAATATTCTGGATTGCCTGAAGAAAAGAGAGTTTCCTGCAAGCTGGAATAGAACGCAATTGGTATTGATCCCTAAGATAAAGATGCCCAGGAAAGCATGTGATTTTAGACCAATTTCTCTTTGTAATGTGAAGTACAAAATCATTTCTAAAATCCTTGCAAGGAGATTGAAAAGCTGCATTGGTTCTATAATATCAAACAATCAAAATGGTTTTGTCCCCAAGAGGAATATAGCAGAGAATGTTCTGCTAGCACATGAGATGGTGCATCATATCAAGAGAAAGAAGACAGGATTGGAGGGTGTGACAGCCATTAAGTTAGATATGAGCAAAGCATATGACAGAATATCTTGGGAATTTCTACAGAAAGCTCTAGAACATGTTCAGTTTCCAAGAAAATGGATTAATTTGATAATGTGGTGCATACAGTCAGTCTCATATCAAGTGATGGTAAATGGACAGTCTTCAGCATATTTTGTACCAGATAAAGGACTTAGGCAGGGGTGTCCATTATCACCATATTTGTTCATCATAACACAACAGTTCATGTCTGCATGGCTTGAACAAAAGATGGAAAGCATAAGTTCATTGGGTATACAGTTATCAAGAAATGGACCCAAGGTTAGCCACTTGATGTATGCTGATGATACGATACTTTTCACTAAAGTCTCGTATGAAGCAACAAATGCACTGGCAAAGACGATAGACTTATATGCTAGATTCTCTGGACAGACTGAATTTTGATAAGTGTTCTATCATGTTTAGCCCCAATAATGAAGCAATATATGCAATATTCTCTGAATATTCACAGTCAAGGGCTAGGGGGTAAGTACCTAGGGATTCAGATTGATTATCAGGCTCAGAAGAGAGAAATTTTTCAGAACCTGATAAGAAGGTACAAGGAGAAGTATGGGTCATGGAAGGTGAAACTGTTAAACTTACCAGGAAGAATTACACTAGCCAAACATGTTTTGAGTTCCCTCTCAGTCTATCCTCTGAGAATCTTTAGAATTCAACAGGAAGTTCTGAGGAAGATAGACAAGATGACTGCTAGATTTATTTGGGGTGGTGAACTGGAGGAAAGAACCATACATTGGAGGTCATGGAGACATGTTAGCAAGTCCAAACAGGAAGGAGGTCTGGGATTACGATCAACGGAGGGTATGAATAAAGCTTTGTTAGCAAAACATGTTTGGAATATAGTGAGAGACTCACCTTCACTATTAGTGCAAGTGTACAAAGCAAAGTACATTGGGGAGAAAAGGTTGGAAGATATGAAAGCGAAATCTGGTGATTCTTGGGGTTGGAGATCAGTTCTATGGGCAAAGAATCTGATTCTGAAGAATCTGGCCTGGCAAGTCGGGGATGGCAGGGACATTGCAATTTCAGATCAATGGATCCCAAATATTAACAATACGTTGGCTGATGCACATCATGTAGTCCACAATACTCATTTGAAGGTCAGTCATTTGATAACTGGTGGCAGGGAGTGGAGGATGGCTTTGATCAGAGCTTCATTTCCGGATGAAGTTATTCCACATATTCAAGTTATACATTTGAACCATGGTGGAAATGGAAAAGATAGAGCTCTGTGGTGCCTAAACAACAATGGAAACTACACAGTGAGAAAGGGATACCATTATGCAACAGGGAAATAGGGTGCCTAGATTTGAGAAGGAAGAAGTTATGGGAAAAATTCTGGAATCTGAAAGTCCCATTCAAGATTATCATATTGCTTTGGAGATTGATAGAGAAGGCAGCACCAACAGCAGACAACTTAAGAAGAAGAAATATCATCCCAACTTCAGTGTGTAGAATATGCTTGGTGAGTATGGAGAACGAAGTACATATATTTGTAAATTGTCCTGAATCAAGAAATATATGGAACCGGGCTGGTTTTCATCCTCCTTTGGCAGCAACAAACTTTGGAGATTGGTTTCTAACATGGATGGAGAGCTTGAGTTCGGAGGACAGTCTGAATAAATCTCTGTTTGTACTTTGGGAAATATGGTCACAAAGATGCAAGCTAGTAATGGATGGGGTACAACTTGATTGTGTGGGTGGTGTGATAGCAGCGGATCAAAAATTCAAGCTGAATCAAATCTTGATACAGAAGAGGGAAGGTGGGAGGTCGTCGCCGTTACCTCTCAAATATACAATTTACATACGCTTACTACCGCTACACAAAATTAAGTATATAATGGTAAGTAACGTTCGTTTCCACAGAGAAGAGGTTATTTCTACGTATATCTTGTAGTATGCATACATATATATATATATATATATATATATATATATATATATATATATATAAACCATGTAAACAAAGGGGGGGTTTGAGTTGAGTTTTGTAAGAAATACTACTAGGTAAAGTAACTAGAACTTCAAGGTTATAACTTATTTATCATATGATTATTCTAACTAGAGATTTAACTATGAGAATAATGGACTTGAGCACATGAGATTAGTGTCTTCTTGTTATGGATTTTTCCTCAAACTCTATCATGTTACTTTGAGAATGGTGATTATTTGTAATGGGAAATCATCTCTATTCTAGTTATGAATCATGAAAGCATCTTCATAAGTCTTATAGGCAACATCTCTATATGATAGCAAATAGATAAATTGATCAATGTTATTTCAAATTAAATGTTTTCCCACCTTACCCATGTAATGTGATAACACAATTGACATGAATATAATGCTAATGAATGATCTCAAGAACAAATATAATTGATAACAACATATATTTGATTCCTAATTCACTACTTTTACATAGAAGAAATGATAGCATTTCAACCATGGAAAAGCAATATCTAACACATATCCAACACATATCTATAACTAGGAAATCATTCCTAACCATTTCAAGCATCAAATACACCTACAATTCATGATCATTCAATGACAAATCACCCATTCCTAAGCTTCATAAATCATGTTCTCAAACCATAACAAGAAGTCCAATCTCATATACCCAAGATGGGTTTTAGCCTACAATCATAATTATATAATCACAACCATAATCCATACAATAATACATGGTGAATTCAAAATGAAAATCAAAGGAACAATGAAGGAAAAAGAGTTGAAGACTCTGAAATTCGATCCTCTAACAGATGAGGATGATTTCCTTTTATACTCCAAAAATAATAAAATAAAATAAAAACAAAATGCCACTTGCAGAGGTTCTTCGCGGACCGCGAGAAATCCTTCGCGGCTCGCGAGACTGGTTCTCGCGGCTCGCGACCGAGGATTCGCGGCCCGCGCGACACTGGTTCCCGCGGCACGCGACCGAGGATTCGCTGCCCGCGCGATACTGGTTCCCGCGGCTCGCGACCGAGGATTCGCGGCCCGCGCGATATTGGTTCCCACGGCTCGCGACCGAGGATTCGCGGCCCACGCGACATGGCTTCTTCAAAACAGCAACACACACCCTTGCGGCTCGCGAGAGATGTTTCGAGGCCCGCGAGAGTGTGCCTTCACGCCACTTCTATGACCGGTTCTTCAATGCATCTAACTCCTTCAGGACGGTCATAGAGGGTCTTCAAATCATCCAAATCCATAGCAAGTGCAATTCAAGGTCAAAATGCACGTCTTCAATTTCAAACCACTATGAATGATTTGGTTTAAAAGTCTAATACAAAAGTACAAAATACTATCTAAAACAGCTTTCAAATGCTACAAAATAAGAGTATATTTAGGACCTATCAGAAGCTAGGAGTTCACATCATTACCCAGAAATGTTCATATCAGGAGAAGCTGAAACTAGTGAGGTTGGAGGCGAAAGCTACCGAGGAATCACATCTGTGGTAAAGGTTGATGGTTCATATCAAAAAAAGGCACATATAGGAGCTGGAGCTTGGTCAATCACTAGGGTTGCAGAACATAGGCATGAACATAGGTCAGGCTCGGATTTCTTCACGTGTGTATCTCCATTACAGGCTGAAGCTATGGCCTGTTGGAGAGCTTTAAAAGCAGCATGCATGGATCAGTCCCGAAACATATGTCTGCTAACAGATTCAGCAGTACTAGTGGCTGCTTTGAATCGTCTGGAGGAAGCTCCTTGGGAGATTAAAGGAATGGTAGAGGAAATAGTTAACTTCTTAGAGACGTCTTTTGTTTATGCTAAAATAATGAAAGTAGGTAGACTAGTGGTAAGTAATGAACACGACAAGGCTATATGCCTAGGTCGAGTGCTGTGTAATTTATTATTGCCTTATTAATATTAGTGTTATTTTCAAAAAAAAAAAAAAACTTCTACAACTAAGGAAAAAGAAATGAAGGTATTTCCTCCATAGGCTGACTAGTGATTCTGTAATTGTTCACCGAATTACTAAGAAGCAAGTGGACTGGTTATTTCTTCCTCTTTCTATTTTCCCCTACTTTTTGTAATCTAGAATGAGGTTTTCTATTCTTTTAAGCTTAACTCATACTTTTTGAAGGCATTTCTCTTGCCTTGTGTAGTTTTTGATATGTGATCACTTCTACACCATAGTTTTCCTTACTTTAGGTTGCTATGCATGGTGCACTCTTCCTATGGCCTTACATATTTGCAGCAATCTAGTATCTTTTTCTTTTTGCTCATTTAAAAGGCAAGGAGAAGCCAATATAACACCCCCACCAACCGTGGTTATCTTTTAACAAAAAATTGTTGATAAAGTTTTGTTTTTCTTAATTAGGATGTTTCTATTTTTAAGATATACAAATAAAAATAGATATAGTTAAAGTTGGCTGATTTTAATTTTGAAAAGTCAACTAAAATGTTTTGGAGGAGTAACTATATTTTAAGAGGGTCAACTGAATATATGTTCCAAACGTAGGAGAATATTACTTATGCGGTTTTGTTTTGGAACATATTATCTATTGAACTGAAATGCTAAACTAGTCTAGGAAACCTGCTCAATCCATCTTTCTTTTTCATTTTGGGTACTACAAAAGAGTGAATAATTTCAAGAAAGTAGCAATAAGAGTACACCGATGCTGTTTCATGATAGCAAATAAGATACAGTAACACATGTTCCTGTGATACTGGAATCAGAACTCTTCATCATCTTCTTCAGCTATCTGATGGGCAAGTTCCTGCTCTTGCTGCTGCCTTTCCCTCTTCGTCTCTGCACTTTCTTTCTCCTTGTGAGAATTTTGTGGATAGCGCAGGGCACGGACCGCTTCATTGTGCATGTTGAGGCAGAAGGCAATTCTCGAGTTGAATTGTGTCTGAGGCTCAGTTGTAGAGTACACATCACCCATCTCCTTTGAGACCAACCATCCATTGGCATGATCCAGGGTTGCATCAATTGCACCATCCCGAATAGCCTTAGCCACAATGCTCTCTGCATCGGCAGCAGGGTTTGGTGAATCCAGATGCAGCTTTTTGGCAACATCCACCAATGAGATCCTTGAATATGAAATGCTGATGTTTCTCAGCCCAGTCCTGATAACGTTGTGTCGAAGCCTAACAATCAGATTGCTGGTCCTGTCTGAACTGAACGTGCTGGAGAACTTGTCTGCAACTGTTTTGAACAATTCCAAGTCTCCAATTCTAACAGCATTTGTAAGGTCAAAGTATGGTCTCAAAGCATTTTCCATCCCCTTCTGCATGAAAACAGTCCTCTCAGGTATCTCCCCAAGCAGTAAACGAACTATCACAGCCCATTTAGTGCATTGAATTCAAAAGCAAAGAGCAGATGCAGGTGCTTTCCTTGCAGCTTGCAGAAGTGACTCTTTAGCATCAGTGTATTCCAAATGAATAGTCCTGATCTTTCCAAGGTAGAATAGATACCGGCAAAACTGCTGATTTGAATGATCCTCGAAACGTGGTGCTTTAGCCCTCAAATTTTCCGCTTGGTCATACAAATTGTAATGCAAGTAATTTCGCAGAAGGAGATTCAGAAGGGTTTCCTGACCCAATTCATCATGGCGAAGTGTAGCAATCCTATGCAGTGCAAGCAGGTCTCCCCGAATTTCTGCAAGATCACCAGTAAGCTCATAGCTCAGGGAGTAGTAAAAATAGAGCCTGGAAGTTAAAACATCTAGAGTCCTCTTGTTGAGGCTCTTTGAGCGTTCGATTCCAGCTGCAGAACATGCTTTCGCCTCATTGAATTTCTTTTGATCAATAAGAAATATGAGAACGAGCAAGTAACAAAAAATCTCAAGTTCAGGCAGAGGATGCTTTGCACCGGCAGCATCAGCAGCAATGATTTCCCCAGCAGATATTGCAGTATCAACTTCCATGTCCTGCTCATCATTCCGGGGGATGTACGAGGTTAACCTCCCGTGTACCTCGGATCCAGGTATAAGAGCAAAGCTCAAGAACGCAGAAACCACGGATCCATTCAGCTTCTTTCTCAAAGCAATAGTGAGACGAACAGCTCGCATAATCCTCCTTACCTCCCGAGTATTTGCACCAGTCTCAATCAAAGCTGCTACCTCCTTCAAATGCTGAAACGTAGCCGGGATCGCTGAAGTCACAGCCAAGGGAGCTTGCCGCTCTTGCATCTCAACATCTTGTGTCATTTTTGCGAAGCCCTGAATTTGAATTGCGAGCTTCGAATGTCAGTGAATTAAGTTATGGTGAATTGGTGATCCCTCCTCCTTACATTAGTTATAGACAATAAATAAAATAAACCCTACCCAACTAGGAATTTGTATTCCCTTCTATTTTCCTAATCCAGAGGGAAATCAAATCTTAATACAAAAAGGAAATTAAAATTAAAAAAATCTGAAAATATAAATGGAAATCAGAGAAACTTAATTTCTTTTTCCTTTTTTCTGAAGGGAAAATAACAGAAACTTCTGGAGGGTAGTACTATTTTTGAAAATAATCTCATTCCTCATCAGTAGATTTCTAGGAAGTTTGAGCTCATGTAAAATTTTCAACAACAAAATTTTACACCCAATCACTTCTTGGACATTTCTACTGCTCATGAATGCGAACCAAATAGTGACAAAAGTCCAAAACTACAATGAACAATTTGAAGTGTCATTAAGTTCAGGTGGAAGAACCAATTTTGTTTCCAAACAGTAAATCAGCTTAAATTATACCTCATGATAAACGTAAACAAATGTCCTTCATATTTGCATTGTGGGATTACGTAGTCAACTCAGCACCACTGAATATATGAATCAGTTCTCAGCATAGGCCCACCAAATTTCTCTCCAAATGATGTCAAACCCAAAGGGTGCCGACACATTACTGCAAAGTGAAACCTCAACTGCTCAGTATTATCAAACTTTTCAAGTCATTAACTTCATTCATTCTTTCCTACTGTATTGAGGGCACAAGAATCTGATAACAGTGATAAGCTAATAAATTTGTGTGACTTAAGTTGGAACATTTTTCTTGCTGTTGTAGTAGTGGTTTCCTTCAAACCAGAAAATTGCTTGTGCAATCAAAAAAACCAGAGCACGACAATTTGGTAAGTGCAGGACCAAAATCTACAGGACCAAAATCTACATTTTTATTCATGATACACATCAATTTGGTAACAAACACTTTTCTGTTGGCACAAATTCATCAGAAAAATACACTGAAGATGAAAAGCATTTCTTGGAAATATTAATATGAGCTGAACTGTTTGGTGGAGCTGTGCTTATAAGCAAAGTAGGGTGAAAAGTACTTTTTTTATAAGCTAATGTGACCTACTTCTACTTTTGATACTAAAAATAGCTTCTACTTCCTAAAGAACATGGTTTTTAGCAACTTACCAAACACGAAAAACCACTTCACTTTGAAGAAAAGTAGATAAAAAGTAAAACCAAACACAGCCAATTCAGAAATATGAATCGAAAAGTTTGATAAAAACTACCCACTAGAAGTATGAAATGAAAAGATGTGCTTAAGCATTAGGAAGATTCAGAAATTCATGTGCATCATCATTTACTCATAGCATTTTCTATCAAAATGGTATCTTTACACTCAATTTAAAGGTACAATGACAGGGAACACACACAGCTCTACTTCAGGATTTTGACATCTGCTAACATAATAAACAAGCTCAAGAACTCAAAAGATTCCCATTTTCTACTTAGACCATATAAACAGAAGCCATAACTAAAAACAGCGCAAACTGAAAACTCTGACCGAAAAAAAAATTCTGACACCTGTAAGAGAAAATGAGGGAGAAAGTAAAGAAGTGAATTATTCTCTTTATGTATTTGAACCAATCTTTTTGTCTCTAACCTCTTCCTTTTCCATTTTCCATTAATTCTTTTATCTTTTTGATTATTACTTTTAACTTTAAGGACTGTCTGCACTATTGGAAAGGAAAGGAATATGAGCTGTCAAGTTATTGGCTTATTTGCAATTGCTTTCTAAGAGATCAGATTGATTAAACAAACCTCTAGTAAGCAATGCCACAGTGAAAAGGTTTTATTCAGAACATCTCTAGTACACTAAAGTATGGTTAAGACGCTATTTATAAGCTTATAACTAAACTATTTCCAATTTATTATATGGTATCTCTCTACCGATAGGGTTAATCATGCTATTTTGATAAATAAAACTAATATCTTAGTTATTGTGAATGGTATAACATTAAAAAAAACAAAAGCAGATTTGTCTTTGACCCATCCCATCATTCAAAGTGGGAATAAGAATCAGTGGTAGGTACACAAACTTATCACTTAAAAGCATTAACTATAAGGAAAATCATATACACATTTAATCTGTTCAAGAACAATTTGTCCATTGTTTCTTAAGTGGATTATATGTAACCTAATGCAAAGGATTGCAAGTATGTTACTTCAGTCTTTTCCAAGTTCATATCTGAATATAACACAGTCAATTTAAACAAGTCATAGGAAATACATACCAGGTAATGTGATGTGCTTCCACTAAATGAAGATTTAAGTGGGCTTGAAATTCCATCTCCCCATACATCATACTCAGCAATTGATACACTTCTTTGGCATGGTTTTCATACTCATCAGCATGAAATTCCAAAAGCTGAGAGCCTATCTCAATCCAGCTACAACCTGGAGCTTTTGTTACACCTTTCTGCCTCATCAACAGTCGCATTCTTGCCATATCTTTCCATCTACTTTCATTTGCATACATTTTAGAAGAAATAATATAGTTACCTGAGTTTGCAGGCTCCATCTCAAGGAGAAGCTGCATAACACGCTCACCAATTTCAAAATTTTTAACTTTGTCACAAGCACCTAAAAGTGATCCTAATAGAATTTCATCTGGTTTTTCAGGCATCTTCTCAATGAAGTCCCATGCTTCATACACACGTCCAGCACGAGACAAAAGATCAACCATGCAAGAATAATGCTCAATTTTAGGAGTTAAACTAAAAGATGAGCTCATTAATTCAAAAAACTGGCATCCTTTATCAACCAATCCAGCATGCACGCAAGCAGAGAGTACTCCAATGAATGTAATGTCATTTGGACAGTAACTACTTTCATTTAACATGCGCTGAAATAGGGAAATAGCATCTTGTCCCCTCCCATGAAAAGCAAGTGCAGAGATCATTGCATTCCAGGACACCTCATTTCTCCTTGGCATATTTTCAAAAACTTCAAATGAGTGGTCGAGATTTCCACACTTTGCAAACATATCAATCAAGGCAGTGCCAACAAATATTTCATGTTTTAAGTCATTTTGCAGGGCATATTCATAAATACTTTTTCCAATATCTAATGCGCCAACCGATGCACATGCGGAGAGTACAACCGTCAAAGTTATTCTGTCCGGCTTCACATCTGCAGCTTTCATGTCTTTGTATAATAGGATTGCTTCATCTGAAAACCCATTTTGTGCATATCTATACAGGTAATAATAATTAAGGTTAGAAGTTAGAATAGGGAATAAATAAAACCTACAATCTCAGCAGTAAACACATCATTCATGCAGTTTTTAGAAAAACTTATGGCCAAACCAGGTTAAATGTACAGCCACAACAACTCATACTTGAATTAGTTCAATGATGTTGGTGCAGAAACTGAAAGGTGATCTAAAAATGACATTAAAAGAACTCAACTTTCAATAAAGTCATCATCCATAAAACACATTGTAAAACTGTCAAAGGAAAAAAGAATCTTTGGAGAGAGATCCCAGGGAAGAAAGAAATAAAATAAACAATGGACTCAGATTTTGTTAATTATTACCTAATTCTTTCCCATGACAATTGAAACAAAAAATATTTTTTTCATTGAATTAAGAAATGAATAATAGATAACAATGTTCAACAATTTGTGGCACTCATTTTTTTTTTACATTTCTATGATTATTTAGGAATACTGCCTTCTGGCAAGGAGAAAAATGTACTAGCTCTCACAAATTTTAGCCATATTTATTGTCTGAATGATGTGTTGTTTGGCTTGGTAAATTGCTCAGTATAAGGGGTTACTCTCAATCAGAAGAAATGTGGCTTAGCCAATCTAGAACTATCAGCAGATATACTTTTACATGTTCGAGAAAACAGAACTTCTAGAGCAAAAACATCACACATTATAGTATTATACCTAAATATTAGTCCATCACAGAGGCTAAATATTCAAACAAGTAGATAAAAAAAACTGTAATTCACAATTACATCATTAAAAGCAAAGTATCTTACCCTGTGATCATGGCATTCCATATGATACGATCTTTGATCCTCATACTATCAAAAATCCTCCTAGCAGATGACAAATCCCCACATTTTCCATACATGTTGATCAAAGCTGATCCCAGATAAGAATTCAACTCCATGCTGCTCTTAACAACATAATGCTCGATAGATTTCCCCAACTCCATTTCCCCGGAATCTCCACATGCTCCTAGAACGCTGACCAAAGTCATCTCACCCGGGACAACCTCTTCATCCCTCATCTTTCGAAACAACTCGACCGCCTCTCTAGCAAAGCCCATCTGGGAATACCCTGAAATCATAGAATTCCACGACACCAAATCTCTAACCTCAATTTCATCAAACACCTTGCGTGCGAAACCCAACTCACCACACCTCGAGTACATTGTAATCAAGGAATGGCAGACGTGAAAGTCCGACCAAATCCCATATTTAAGAGCGGTACAATGCGCCAATCTACCATGATCACTGGCCAGGAGGTTCCCACAAGACAGGAACACAAAGGGGTATGTGTAGTTATCGGGTTTAAGACCCGAGAACTTCATTTTGTAGTAAAATTCTAGTGCAAGATCATGTTTTTTCCAGGTTGTGGCTAGCCCTCTGATGAATATGTTGAATGCATAATCATTGGGATATGGATGGTGAGTAAAGAGAATGAATGAACGTTTAAAGTGTTTAAGCTCAATGGCTTTGGAAAGAAGAAAACTGTGTTTGTGAACAGAGTGGATAAGCATCTGAGCTTGAATCTGTTGGAGTTGAATGATAGATTTGCATTTCTTCAGCAGAGACAAGAGTTGTTGGGACATGTTAGTAAAACAATTTGCGTTCTTGCTTTTGATGAAACAAATTTGGGAGGGAAAACGTTGGTGAGTAATGTAAGTTGTTTTATCGGTTCGGATCTTCTGTATTAAAGTTCAATTTTATTTAGTGTCATTAAAACAAATATTTAGCTGCATTAAAGTATTAAGGCCATGTTTGATTGACTTTATTTATTATTTAACTGAACTTGAAAATTTTTAAATATACTGAAATTAAATAATTTTAGTAATTTAATTTAATTTAATTGAAATAATTAATAATTGTAATATATAGTATAAAAATGATATTTAATATATTGAAATGACCTGAAAAAATTCAATATATTTATTAGAATTGAACCATACTAAACTAATATAATGAAAAGTTTAGTCAAACGAGATCTAACAATGTGATATTTTTTGACTTAACTAAATTCAACCAAATTTAAACGAATATAACAAAAAATTTAATAAAAGAGAACTGAAAAACAACTGAATTAAATATAAGATTAAATTGTTTTTTATGGCCATAACATCAGTTATAAAAAGTCTTGGGTGAGATCGTCTTATCATAAGCTTATGGTAGGACGAATGATAGTGTGTGTTTAATAGATTTGTTCGTGTGTTTCACAACTTTGTTTGCTATAAGTTGGGTTCATGTGTTTGATTGATTTGTTCGTATATTTCACAACTTTGTTTTGCTATAATATGCGTTCATTCGTAAATGAACTAACAAAGTTGTAAAACATGAACTATCATTTGATCTTCTCAAATGGTCAATTTTTAACCACAGTTTAAAATGTGACTAATTTATAGCCTAACATTTAAATTTGGGCGTTTTATAGCTCCAAACAGTCAAATTCTGTTTAGGGTATATTGGTAATTACAATTTATTTTAATCTAAAAATTAAAAATAAATTATAATCCTAATTCTGGTCCTCATTCACGTCATCTTCGCAGTTTTATGTCGCCGGAACAGAGGATCTGGGGCGGGCAAAGCCTGGTGGGGTTTACCAGATTGTCGCCAAAACCGCCGGATTTTAGTCTCCGCCATTCTCCCACCGGCCCATGTTCTCGGATTAAATCGAATAGCAGGTCCACCGGATTTTACTATTAATCCAAAAAAAATTCTTAACAATTGCTCTGGGCCTCTGAGCGACGTCGTTGGTTGCTCAATATAAAGACCCGTCCATTTTTCACGGGGAAAATTGAATTCTCTTTTAGCATCCCTTTGCCGCCTCCGAATCTTCACCCGTCACCTCCGGCCAAAATTCTTCGACGAATCACTTCCCGGTAAGCTCTTTTGATAATGATGATTTTGTTAGGCTTGTTGTCGTATTTGCGTGTTTTAAAACTCTAAGGGGTTCCGCCGTTTTACCCTGTTGATTAGTTTGGTTTGCCATATGGAATGTCTCCAGGGCTGTTATAGTAGCTTACCAGATTGTCAGGTTCACGACCTGAACCTTGGTTCAAGGTGGTTGTGGTTATTATTGTGGTTAGTATAGGGAATTTTTGGTTGTGGTTACAATAATAATTTTTGGACTGTTAGTATCATCTTCAAACCATGGGGGAATCATCTTAGCAGTTTTCATTTGTTTATGGCAGGTTATTCAAAGAGGATGGTAGATGACATAGCCAGATTTAAAAAATCAGCAGCTCCTCCAAGAACTCTCAATGTGAAAAAATTTGCTGAATCTCGAGCTTCTGAGCTTGTGGCTCTTCATTCTATAGTCAAAGGCCGCTTGGATGGTGATTTTCGATCACAGAGACAAAAGAGGAGGAGAACAACTGGCCACGACAACCGATCATCCACAAAAAGGTTTCAAAAGAAGCAGAAAGTAGGAGAGACAACTGCTTATCCTGATGAAAAGAAGGTACCACGCAGGATTCGCCGGAGAATTGAACTTAAGAAAAACCCCCAAAGTGGGTTTTCTGCTACAGGAGATGGTTTTAAGAGATTAAGAACACATGTTTGGCATGCAAAGCGATTTACGATGACTAAAATTTGGGGGTTTTGCCTTCCCCTTGGACTACATGGGAGGTAATGTCTTGTACAGTCTCTTTAACTAAAAAAAATGGTGTACTATTACAGAGTGGAAATTTGATAATTTAGACTTTCTTGAGTAGATACCAAGATTTTGACTTATGATGAAGTGATAAACAATGTAATGCAATCCTTTTTGTGATTGTTGCTGCATGCAGAGGCAAGGGCTCAAGGGCTATGCTGAAGAAACAAAAACAAGGAGTTCTTGTGCACGATGCAAGTTACAATGGTGTTGTTCAACTTGATGGTCCTGAGGCAAGTATTTGTGAAAAATATTGTATATTTATTTATCTGGATATTTTATGGTGTGGGGAGGCAAATTATAATGTTAATGAAAGAGCTGTTATATTTTGTGTTTATGCCTATGTTTTGTTGTATTTATGTGGAATTTTTTATTCTTATAATGATATTGTGGTTGTTTCAGGCTGTATTGTTATCAATTCTAAGCTCTGTACTGGCACCTTTTGAATATAAAAATTGTGAAGAGGTGTCTCAGAATATGCTTTCTGGTCAATGTTACGGCAGTGCTATGGTGAGTTCTTTTGGGTTACAATTAGAACTGATGGTGTCGTTTTTGCTGAATTTGTTGAGTGTTATATTTGTGTGTCAGCTCCATCATGCTGGGGGCCCAATTTCTCAGAGTATTGCTCCAGTAACTTATATTTGGAGACCTCGACAGTCATATTCTGTTTCTAAAGTAGTTGATACGGATGACTGTGATGATCAGCAGAGAGTTGGCCAACATTCTTTACTCAGACAGCTCTGGTTATGGATACATCCTGCAGCTTTTGGGGAAGGATATGGTGTTTTCAAGTCAATATGTGAAAAGGTAAGAAGTGCATTTTATAAAAGGCATTTTTTATGTCTTGAGAGTTGAAAGTGATTTTAACATAGCTACGAACCATCATTTAGTTCTATAAACGTCACTGGGACATTACTTTGATAAAATGTAATTCATCATATTAGCCAAATGCTTGATCCAAGCCTCCTCACATTTTTCTCAAAACTTTGTCTCTCTTTATGATGCTTATCAAATTTTCCTGTTAATGTTTATACATATGAAAAAACACATTTCTAGTATTTGAACCTGTCATCCTCCAACTTATTGATGCCAAACTCAAGCTACATTACTGTTAGCTGTGATGCAGCACAATGTAGGTTTTGGAATGGATCTTAGGGTTTAGAACCTGGCTTTAAGAGTGACTATAAGGTAGGTTTATGGTTGTAGGCTAAAGGTAAAACTGCAGAAAACTAGCAAGATAGAATTTAATCATTCAAACCCCCGGGCTTCACTCTCCTCAGGGTCCTTCAGGGGTCACACCTACAGTCACACATGGCAACCATGATGTTTTATTAGTGCCATTCTATATCTCTTCCTCCTACATTATTTGTAAGGAAAGTAAATCCTAGTAGGAATGGAACCCCCACTAATTTTCCTAAACAAACAGTGTCCTAATTAGATTTAGAAAACTATGCAGAACCGATTTTTAAAATAACTCACATTCTGAAAACATAAGAAATTAGTAAGTTTTTTGACCTTATTCCTCACAAATGTTCTTATAAAATAATTTGATGGTTATCTTCTTTGTTTAGTTGAAGATAAATGGACAACCAGTTAGTTGTATCTCTCGTGAGGGTGAGCTTGCAAAGTTGGAGCTGATTGGTCCGGATGCATTTCACCTTATTCAGAAGATACTGCACCCTGTTAAAAGGTGATGTTGTTTGATATGCTACCTGTTCAATTATGTGGGAATCTAGTTTAAGAAACTTATGGATCATGGACATGGGCTTAAAGTTTCAGTTTTATTGTTTTCTTTTTGCCATGCAGTGCACATATGAAGCTTTGTACTCCACAGAGGTTTTCATCTCCCTTAACAAATGAAGATGAATTTTCAACATCAACAATCATTTCCCTTATGGTTAAAGATCCCAGGTTTTCTGTGGGGAAGGCTGATGCGTCAGAGCCAATATCTGCTGTGGCTCTTGGTTCTGAGGACAGTATAACCAAGGAAAGCACATTGAATCAAACTGAAGTAAGAAACTCTCTATCCTTATCCGTAATGCCTGAAGAAAGCTGTCAACATGAGTTTGTTGACTTGTGGGATGCCGATAAGGGGACACCTCCACTAGCTGAGAGTTTTCTGTGTAAGGAAAAGTACTGTGAAGCACTGAATTTCTTTGGTATTGCACATCAAAATTTGGGAAATGTGGATACTTCAGGAGAAAAACCATCAACTAAATTTTCCCGGATTTGTCCTGTTATGCTTTTGAAAGATAAGCTATGTGAGAACTTTACAAGGTGCATTTCCATTTAAATTTTATACATCCTTACAGCCTTAACTTTCACTTCCTTTCAGGAGCACTCCATCTTATTTTTGTGTGACTAGGAAAATTAATACGTTTTCATGAACTCACTTACGGATTTTCATGGAATTTTTCCTCATCCTATCAAATTCTTCCTTTATTATAGTGTTGTCAATTGCACTTTGTATTTCTGTGTTCTAAGTTATAATGTTTTCTCACCTTTGGAAAAGGACCTCTAACAAAATATAAAATTTTGTATGCAAATTTCTGATGGGCTATTGCTGTTATATCTATTCAGGTGGTCTATTGTTCTTCCACTAAGTTGGGTCAAGGTCTTTTGGGAGGTCATAATTTCTAATGGTGCTCAACCGATGGGGCTGAGAGAGAAGCTCTGGATTGCATGTGAAGTAAGTATCTTAAATATTAGTTCACTAGATTTGGTCTAATGTCATTGAAGTCACACCTATTCCCCTTTTCTGTTTCTCAGGCCGGGTTGCCACATTTTCCTGATGATTTTCCCGATACCAAAGCATACTCAATTTCCATGGCAATGGAGGAAAGTATTAACGATAATAAAGGAAAGTCCAAATCCCCCCTGAGACCACTTAGATTCCCAAGTTTGCTTTGTTGGACGCGAATTCAAAGTGCAAAAGTTCTCCCAGCTACTGAAAGCTCTATAGCAAATGGAAATTGTGATGCAATAACTTTAAATGGTGATGATATCTATTTTAATGGATGCGTTGCGAGGACCTCCTCTGTGCTTCGTAATAATTTACTTCTAAATGGTGATGGAAAACTATATTCACCTATGGTTGGAGAAGATGGAAATGTTGTTAAGCAGTCAAAGGAAAATGATCTTTGCTCTGAGGTAGAATGTGGCCAAAAGCAATGTTTTGTAAGAGTGCGTTTGCATTCTTACAGGGAAGGTTTTTTTGAAGAAGGAGCAGTTGTTTGTGCTCCACACTCCGCTGATATATTATCATTGAAAACCAGGTGCATTTCCTTACTTTTGTGAATCTCACGTGTTTCTTGTGAAAATCCCGCTGATATATTTTATCTTTTTAGCAAACAGTTAATCTTCGTGTTTGCCTCATATTTTCTGTCTTTGTCACCCAGGATAAATAGAAATGCAAGTGGATGAGTTGCTAACTCTCTTTCACAATAAGCTTTATATAATAGACTTGATTTGGTTGATTCTCTATTATTCTTTTCTTTTTGAACATACTGTCAGTGTACCCTAATGTTTTATGGAATTTAACCAAAATTTGCATGGAACTTATGTTTGTATCTACCCAAAATATTCCGTTCCTGGGATTATCCTTCCATTTTTGTTTTTTTTGGTAGTATAGAACAGTCTAGTATTTATAAGTGATTTTTTGTTCGCATGGAGTTTGTGTTTTTGATTAAATTCTGTGAAGGAATCAAAGTGGGCAATCTTAACAATTCATGTTTCTGTGGATATTTGGCTTCTTATTGTTAATGTAGGAACCACCCATTTACGACAGATCCACACAAATATTTGTACCTTTTCATTATGTATATTGTTAAAATGAAAAGAAGACCACAGTGCATTAAACTGAAGCCAAATGTCTGTATAAGAATTTACTAAACGAAAGTGCTGAAATGTTTGGACTGGCAGTGCTGGCGGAAAGTGTGAAGTACCTCAATCAATGCTCAGTTGTACACCTCAGATATTGGAACTTGATATAGAAAAAGACTTGGATAGAGAGTCAGTTAGACCGCCAATTGGTTTTGTAACGACTGGGTTCGTTCAAGGAAGGTAACTAGTGATGAATTCCATTCTATAACTAGTGATGCTTTGTAATGACTGTGCGACATTTTATCAATATTTAAGTCATTTTGCTAACTTGCTATACTTTTGTGTGAGCCTAAAAATGTTTTATCCTCTGCTCAAAAATTTTAAAACTAGTTCTTATCTTATTGTTGGCTTGAACAGCAAGAAGCCCGTTGCAGCAGCTCTTTGCGAGGCTTCCTGGCTTGCTCGTCTGAGAGAGGGTCAGCGTGAAAACATTCTAAAACAGCAGAGGAGGAAGGAAATTTATGTACTGGTAAGAAACTTGAGATCCACCATGTATAGACTGGCTCTTGCTACAGTAATCCTGGAAGCTCAAGATGAAGATTTGCAGTATCTATGATTCTCCAATCTTCAGATGTACTGTAATTCATTTGTTTTCAAATTGAAACTCGTGGGTTTTCGTTGGTCCCCATAAGAAGCACTTCTTAAGTGTTCATCATACTGTTCATACACTTTAATTATTTTATTTATAATCAGTAAAAAGATGCCTCTCATTTGGGCACACAGTTTTCGTCCTTCGGGCAACCTTAATTATTAGTTAAACAATTTATTGTATTTTCACCTTATAAACTATTTTGATTCATACATTGTTTTTAATCACTTAGCCCTGTGTGGTTCAGGTTTTGGTTTTGGGTTTTTGTTTTGGTTTTGCCCAAAACCCAAAACCTTGTTTGTTTCGCACAAGGTTTTGGGTTTTGGTGCAAAACCAAGTTTTGACAAGGTTTTGACTTTTCATTTTAAATTATATTTTTCTTATTTTTTCATTTTTTGTATAAAACTAGGACAAATATATAGTAAACTAAATATATTTTATAAAATAAGATAAAAAGTAATTTTTTATTAATAAATTATATAATAAAATAAGTTTTTTATAAATTATTATATTACATAGGTAATAAACATATGATTGATAGTTGATCATTTTATTCTAAAAATATTATGAACATTATAAATCCGCTAAAATTAAATATTTATAATTAAAATTTACATTTTCTAACGTGAAAAAATCAATTTGTAAAAATCGTGTTTTGACCCAAAATTGATCATTTAAAAGAACATTACAAATAGTTTAGTAACTACACACTTGATTTTTTCTTTTGTATTTAGTCGAGTTAAAATTGTATAACCTGAACGGTTGGGTCAAAACTTATAATCTCATTCTAATTTTAAAATAACAAAATTTAGTCAAATTAGAATTGTGTTTCTTTTTTTTTCTTCAAAAATTAACATCTGACCCTTCTTAGGCCCTGTTTACCAGAGCTTATCTGTAGATCAGTTCAGTTCAGTTCAGTTCAATTTAGTTCAATTCAATTCAGTTCAGTTCAGTACATCAAGAAATAAACTCTAGTAAACAGGGCCTTAATCAAAAATGTAAATATCACTCATCTAGAGAATAAGCTTGGGTTGGGTTTATACTTTTTACTCAAAAATTGACGATTTATTATTTTAATATTATATTGAACTTAAATCTATGCATTATTTGAATTATTTGAGTCAAATTAAAATTGTTGACCCCATCCAAAATTAAAATTAATTTTTTTGTGCAAACAATGTAAAATGAGGTTGGGTCAAAAAAATTCCAAAATTTTTATTTGATCATAAATTCATAACCCAACCTGATATAAAATGCTTTATAAAATATTATCTGGCCCGGTCTAATATACCAAATTTTTTATTTAATAAAATATTATGAATGACTAAGTAAAATCAAATGGCATGTCAAATTTTCAATCCAAAACTAAAATAATAAAATATATATATAATAATAGTTAATTCAAAACCCAAAACTCAAACCTTCCAACCACACAAGGTTTTACCCAAAACTGATTTTGATCAAACCCAATTCTAAAACCAGGTTTTGCTCAAAACCCAAAAACCAAAACCAAAACCCAAAACCAAGCGAACCACACAGGGCCTTAGTTTCTGTTCAGTTTTGTGTTAGCTTATTTTGAGGACCTCATCAGATGGCATTAGGGATGAGCATGGGTCTAGGACCCGACCCAGACCCGGCGGGTTTAGACCCATTGGGTCGGGTACAGATCCAATTTTTTAAGACCCGACGGGTTTGGGTCGGGTATGGATCCAAGATTAAATGAACGGGTCGGGTCCGGATCTTAATACTAAGACCCAGACCCGACCCATAGACCCATCAAACTATATATTGTAAATAAATAATTAATAAAGTTATTCTATATTTATATTTTTTTTTTGAAGAATATTCTATATTTATATTAAATAAACAGCATGTTGAATGGACTAAATAAGGTATGATGATTAATTTTTACTCTTCACACGTGTAACAACTAACAAGATAAGGCTAGAAAAAGTTAATTCCATATTTCCATTCATTCAGTAAAAATGAGTGCATTTTTCATTGTTATTGCATGTGCAGACCCCTAATATTGTTCGGCGCCTAATATTGTAAGGCTAGAAAAAGTTGATCCCATATTTTCATTCATTCAGTAAAACCGAGAGCATTTTCCCCATATTTCATAACAATGAGTGCATTTTTCATTGTTATGAAAATGTTTTATTGCATGTGCGACGCCTTAGTGTTATGTAGTTCAAGTGCTTTTACATTCTAGTTTTTCTAACAAAACATTATTTCTTCTTTAATTGGATCACAGTCACAAACTAGAACACTTCAACACTGGCATTGGTACTTGGCAGCAAATTCTCGACTTCTTTAACAATATAAGATATTATTTTGGCTACCAATGATGTTTTTATTGTATATTGTTGATTGAAATTTAACAACGTCATATAGTAGACCATCTAAAAGCGTCGAATTTGTATTAACATTTTAGATTCTAATGTGTATTGTGGATATTTTTGTTATTATTTAACAATTTCTAATACCAAAGTTTAATTTTTTATAAAATAATTTAGGGACTCGTTTAAGACCCTTGGACCCTTAGACCCAACGGGTTTGGGTCCGGATCTTACTTTTTAAAACCCAGCGGATATGGGTCGGGTCTAGATCTTACTATTTTTCAACGGGTCGGGTCCGGATATCACTGGACCGACCCAGACCCTACCCATGATCATCCCTAGATGGCATAGATATGCTATCTCAAAAATTTAGACATTGGGCATTTTTCAGTACAGTTCTTAATAACAGAAATAACAAGCGGAGCAGAGCCAGCTTATGCAGCCTGCAAAACAGCAAAGGAACAAAAATAAGTAATGAATACAGTTGGAAATAGAGCACTGAATAAGTAATTTATTCAAGTCATAATCTATTTAATTCAAAAATCCATGGAAGTTATCAGAGCTACACAATTTACAAACAAGGAGCATAATTTATGTATACAACATTAGGCCAAGAGGCAAGAGGAGGAACAAAAGATGACCAAAATCTGAAACCTTGTGTTGCCCCAGAAGAGCATTTACAGCCTACAAGAACTCATAAAACTCTCTAATATGCTGATCCAAGATACTTAACACCTCATAGATAGGTCCTCTTTGAGGGTGGGAATAGTCTCCAGCTAGGAATTCGTGTTTACTTTTATCTACTTCGATCCAGCTGCAACCAGATGGCTTTTTCAGGTTTTTCCTCTTCACCAGCCTTCTCATTTCCAGAACACTGTCCCAAGTAGCATTGACAGCATATATGTTTGACATAGCCACGTAGTTTCCTATGTCGGTACAATTACTACCGATGAGGCCATGGATTATGGACTGTGCAATCTCAACCTCATGGTGGATAGTACATGCCCCAAGCAATGCGCCCCATACATTAGAACTAGCTTCAGCGGGCATCTTGCAGGCAAGAGAATAGGCATCCTTTATTCGACCTTGTCTTGCTAGGAGGTCAACCAAACACGCATACTGCTCCACACTTGGTTTCATTTGGTGCACCTGTTCAATGGAATCAAATATCTTCAATCCCTCATCCACAAGACCAGAATGATTGCAAGCAGATAGAACTGTGGTGATTATAACCCTATCTGGTTTCAGGCCCAATTGAAGCAAGTGATGAAAAACTTGAATAGCTTCTCTGCCCATGCCATTTGTTGCATACCCTCCAATCATTGCTGTGAAAAGAATAAGATCCTTTTGGGTAGTTGACTGAAAGAGTTTACCAGCATAGTTTATGCTTCCACATTTTGAGTATGTGTCTAGCAGAGCTGCCATAAGGTGCACATCTGCAAAGCAAGCCCGAGTCACATACCCATGACACTGCCTCAGCATATTGACAGATGCAAATTGTACGCAAACGGGAATCAGACTCATAATGGACATTGAATCAGGCTTTACACCATCATTCTGCATCTCATGGAACAGACTCAGAGCTTCATTAGGATAACCATGTATGGCATAAACTCTCACCATTAGATTCCATGAGGTTAAATCCCTTGGCGACATCTTCTGAAATATCCTATTGGCTTCTTCATGAGCACCCGAATTTACGAATCCTGATATGATTGTATTACATGTTACCAGATTTCTCCTTTCTGACATGCTTTCAAACAGTCTATATGCATAATCCAAATTACCACATTTTGAATATGCATCAATGAGAGCATT
This sequence comes from Cruciata laevipes, assembly GCA_963678965.1. NCBI lineage: Eukaryota > Viridiplantae > Streptophyta > Magnoliopsida > Gentianales > Rubiaceae > Cruciata > Cruciata laevipes. The sequence goes on along the minus strand of OY787634.1, from coordinate 18,441,368 downwards.
TCCCACAGTAGGTTCATCATCACTCAGCAGAACACCATGTTTTAGAGAAAATCCATGAGCTTCTTTGATCAAATCCATTCTGGCAGCATAATTGCAGAATCTAACTATGGTTACAATGGTAACAGAGTCAAGCTGTATCCTTTCTGAGAACATGCAGTGTAGAAGATGAACGAATTTAGTTTCAGACTCATTTTGGCTTAGGCAATCAAGTATTGTATTCCATGAAACCAAATCTTTATTAGGTAAGAGAAGAAATGTCTTCAATGCAGCTTCTCTGAGTCCACATTTGGAGTAAAAGCTTATCAGAGCATTTTGCACATTGGTATCTCCAAGCAAGACAGGACGGTGCACAACATACCCATGGATTTGTTTACCTTCACGCAGATAACACAGCTGCGCACATGAAGGGAGTATGCTAGCAAGAGTAACAGGGTCTGGTGCCATTTTCTCAATAGCAACCAACTCATAGAACAAATCCAATGCTTCAGACCTTTGACCATTATTGGCATATCCAGCAATCAATGAGTTCCAGGACACCAAGTCTTTAGTTTTCATCTTCTTGAATAAGGCTTTTGCACATTCCAACTGTCCTATCTTCAAGTAGAAGCTTATTAGGGCATTTACCACAGGTATCGCCGTTGCTAACTCTGCTCGCCTTAGCACATAAGCATGAATCTCGATTCCCAAAAAACGACCAGGTTTCTCCTTCAAGCGAGCACAAAGAGGCAAAACATTCAAAACTGTCGCATAATTTGGTAAAGTTCTACCTTTTAGCATCCACTGGAACATCCCAAAAGCATCATCTACAAGTTGATTTTCCGCTAAACCTGCAATCATTGCATTCCAGGAAATAACATCTTTCTCAGCTATCCCATCAAAGACATCATATGCACTGGGAACAAACCCCGACTTTGCGTACATGGACACCAGAGCATTTCCAACCAGCGTATCAGAATCAAACCCAATTTTTGCAGCATAACAATGCAGAGTTTGACCAACTCTCAAGCATCCAGCACGGGCGCAAACTGGAAGTATTATAGCAAAGCTTACCGTGCTTAAACTAGTCTCCTCGGTAGCATGCATAGAACGAACCAAAGTCATGGCTTTGAAATCATGAACCCTAGAAGCAGCAAAGCCAGACAAGACAATGTTCCATGTGACGGTATCACGACACTCCATTTGATCAAATAACCGCTTGCAGTGATCAAGGGCGTTACATTTGGCATACATATTAAGTAGAGCTTTTGAAACCAGGTGACAAGAACTGTGGCCTTGTCTAATAGCATGGCTATGGAGAGCCCTTCCCAAGTTAACATCCACAATCGAGGCACAAGATTTCAAAACATCTGCAAATGCTTGGTAATCAAGATTCCGTATGCTTCTTTGGCAGAGCAAAACCAATCCTTCTTTCATTGGTCAAATATATAAGTGATTTGTGTGAGACAATTCGTCGAACAGGGTACAGGCAAGACCAGAAACTACCAAGTTCAGGCACAAGTAACTGATCGAGAACGCTAAAGCGAACTGCTGGGGCGGGAAATGGGGCTCAGCAAACTGCAGTGGGAGGGGGGAAAAGCACGTGAATGGTGTGAAAAATAAGAAGTTGTACAATATGCTCTCGTTTTGAATTTAATTATGAAACAGGGTGGTCTGGCAGAGCTTTCCACTACTGCAGTCCAAGTTATGCGTAAAGATGAACTGCACATGAGGGAGTTGGAGAGATCTCTGAGTTAATGAGTGCAGCTTGTCGAGCAGAGCAGAGTAACGGCATCACCAAAGTGATCACCCAAACAAACTTTTGATTAGGCAAATAGTAGCACCTATTATTCGTTAATTGTTTATATACTCAATTTTCGAAAATGATCTTATACTCAAAATACACATTTGAATGACCGATGATTGCTTTTAGAGGTTCAATTTACAAAGTTAATATTAGTCCAAAGTATCAGATCACTTTTAAAATACTCAAAATTTGTCACTCAAATTTAAAAATAAATTTAAACACAGTATTTTTTTAACATACAATATTTTAAAAATAAAATTTAAATTTACGCTTTATAAACCTTTTATTTCTTAAATTAGTTAATTGTTCCTTAGAGCTTCTCTAACGCGCTTGTACGTCTAACGGACATTATTTGTCCGTTCTCTATATTTTTGGTCATTCCAACCCATACTCTATATTTGCTGCGATGTACAGTGAAACGCCATATTTGGTGTGCTGGCGAGGGAATATCTTATTCACGTGGATTTGAATATTTTTGTTCTGTAGCACGCGTGTTTATCGTTTTGTCCATTTTTGATTATGAATATAAACTAAAACAGAATTGGCAGCATGATTGTAAAATTATTTTACGATTAATTAGTTCTTTCCATATCTTTTGAGACATTTGATTTCTTTCCATAGCTTTCAGTGCTTCTAGTTTTTCTCTTTTCATTTGAAGTTTTTGCTTCTCCATCTCCATTTGTTGATTGTGTATCAGCATCCTGGTTTGATCGTTGTTTCCTAGCATGGCAGAAAGTTTCGTATTTTGCTCTTTAAAATGGTCAATCATAGAAGACATTTGACTATCCATTTTTTTCTTCATCTTAGAACTCTTCACTCCAATCGGTCGTTTTGACGACGATCCACCACTACCACTACTATCATCCTCCAAATTAATGGGAAATGGTAGACTTGTGGGAGATGAAACATTTGAAAAAGAATTTGTAGCAGTTGAATCAGAATCTAGCGATACATAATCCATATCCCTCATTTGCTTCTTTGTTGATGAGACATGATCATTATACTTGACAAAATCCTTCATTAAATCTCACACATGATCAAATTTGAAACTCTTAACCTTATTCAGATCATTGCCGCCGAATAACATTTTCGCATTTGCCATCTTCAATAAATTATAAGACAATAGTAGTTATATAATCTAGATTATTGTACACCAGAGAATAAAAAAATAAATTTAGAGGTCAATAATACTCATCTCGCTTGCCTGTGAAGCCCCACTTGTGTTTCGAGCTTCTTCCTGTTTAAGACATGCAAGCAACTGTCCAACATCTTTCTTGATCGTGTTCATTCGTGACTGTAAGGATCGTAAGTTTCTGTCGGTCAAGCCCTTCTTCGCTACTTCAAGGTTGTAGCATTGTGTTATGTTGCTCCAAAATTCATCACCTGACTCATATCTTCCCTTTATGTTATCCTGAGACATATCAACATAAAGTTTACAAAGAATGATATCTTCCGGAACACTACAACCAGCTGTTCTAGGCATTTTGAATAAAGTAAAGGAGATGAAGTTGGGAAATGGCAAATGAAATTGATAGACATGCCATGTATTTATAAGGGAAAAATCATACTATGTATCTCATCCATCTTATCCCAATAACATCACTTAGATTAGATTTTGATATCTCATCCAATCCGTTCATCATATTTTCCTTACCCTACATATCTTACATATCGTATTGCTTTTATATAACCGTCGGATTGGATTTCTGTAAAATCCTAACCGTCCGATGTTATCATACTAGCATCACCAACCACATCTTAGTATAATCCATTAGATTAGATTTTGATTTCATCCAAACCGTTCATCATATTTTCCTACCCTACATATCTCACCTATCTTATTTGCATTTCTACAACCGTTAGATTAGATTTAGATCTCATCCAAACCATTCATCTATATTGCATCTTATCTCTTGAATGTATTTCACATACCAATCCATTTCAAAGTCTATAAATAAACTCATAAGGTGTAGCCTTTTTTTCATCCCAAACTATCGCTTCCAATATATTTCTTACCTCACATAAAGTCATCTCATAAAACTCAAAAAGATGAATTTCAATTTCGGAAATTCATCAAGTGTCTACTCCGATGATTCATCTTCCCCTGAAGATGACAGTCGTAATTCTATTTTGGAGGATTTAGACCGTGATGATGAAGTAATACGCCAGATGATTCAAAACAACAATCATATGATTGAGTTTTTGACCAACAACCAACAAATTGAGCGTCCACGTGGTGGTTCAGTTTTAGGTCATCGAGTCCTTCACTGACATCGTGAGGAAGGTCATGCCAACTTGATGAATGATTACTTTTCAGAAGGTTCAACCTATGGAGTGGATGAGTTTCATCGGCGATTTCGTATGCATCGACACTTGTTCTTACGTATTGTTGATGATGTCCAAAATCATGATCATTACTTCCAACAACGTCGTGATGCTCTGAATGTAATTGGCCATTCAACACTGCAAAAATCAGTAGCAGCGATACGAATGCTGGCATATGACTCACCGGCGGATTCTACCGATGAATATCTTCGAATCGGCGAGTCCACTGCGATTGAAAGTATGAAGAGATTTTGTCGGGTTATTGTTGAAATTTATGGAGAGTGGTATTTGAGATCACCTATCGCCGATGATATTTCCAGGCTACTTTCCATTGGAGAACAACGAGGTTTTCCTGGGATGTTGGGAAGTTTAGATTGTATGATTGGAAGTGGAAAAACCGCCCAACTGGATGGGCTGGGCAATATTCTGGTCATAGTGGAGCACCAACAATTATTCTTGAAGTCGTAACTGACTATGATTTGAGGATATGGCATGCATATTTCGGAATTCCTGGCACAAATAACGACATCAACGTGTTGGAGGCATCACATTTGTTTTCTAATCTATGCCAAGGTATTACTCCTCCCGCTAATCCTAGACCAAAACTATAATGAGAATACTTTGATAAAAGTTTCTCCTTATCTTCCAGCAAGGGTAATTTGGTAATTCTACACCCCATACCTTTTCAATAAATATAAGAAACAAAAAGATGTGTCTTTTCAAAAAAAAAATGTGTCTTTTCAAAAAATATATATATATCCTTCTTCATATAAATATATACCAATTCATAAATCAAAACCAAGATAACTCAACCTTTTTCATTAATTATAGGAAGGTAACTGGAACTTGGAAGGTACACCTAGCTAAAACAGAAGTCAATATTCCCACTTACTCTTGCAGGTTTTGGTTATAATTTTAATTTTTTGAGGGTCAATTTTCTGATTACATGTAGTCATATAGCTCTCTAATTTATTTTTATTTTTTCTTATTATTTGTCAAACAATTCTGGATATTTTTTCAAATTCAGGATATTTTTCAAATCCATGAAAAAAACTATAATGAGAATACTTTGATAAAAGTTTCTCCTTATCTTCCAGCAAGGGTAATTTGGTAATTCTACACCCCATACCTTTTCAATAAATATAAGAAACAAAAAGATGTGTCTTTTAAAAAAAAATATTATCCTTCTTCATATAAATATACCAATTCATAAATCAAAACCAAGATAACTCAACATTTTTCATTAATTATAGGAAGGTAACTGGAACTTGGAAGGTACACCTAGCTAAAACAGAAGTCAATATTCCCACTTACTCTTGCAGGTTTTGGTCATAATTTTAACTTTTTGAGGGTCAATTTTCTGATTACATGTAGTCATATAGCTCTCTTATTTATTTTTATTTTTCCTTATTATTTGTCAAACAATTCTGGATATTTTTTCAAATTCTGGATATTTTTCAAATCCATGAAATTAATGAAAGGAGAATTTGTTGTTTTAAAAAAAATTAAAAAGTAAGTCCGTTGCTTCATCCAGATCGGTTCATCCAATTTAATATCTTAATTATTAGTTTCTCATGATTAAATTATTATATGGACGAGTTGATGACCGAAACTATATAAAAAGTAAACATTTTGTGTGGACGTTCTGACATGTCAATTTTCTGATTATGCTCTTCACACTAGGCTATATCCGATTGCGCCCCCTATATCTGACATTTTGCGATTTTATTTATGTTCAACTACAACTAACCAGGATAAAAAAAAACTACAACTAACAAACCTTAATATAATTCACCATTTTTGTTGGAGATCATTTGTATTATACTTTATTTATTTTAATCATGATAAAGAGAATTATTATAGTCTTTTTAAAGGTGAGAAATTTTCCTGTAAGGTAATACGGCCGTAGTAGAATAGTTTTTTATATCATGTTTATATGATTAGTTTATTTTATTAATCTCTTATTATTTTACTTTTAATTATAATTTTAAAAAATGCTTGTAGTTATTTAAAAAATAAAAAATAAATCTTGTATTTTAGAGTACTGAAAAAAAATTCTGATATGGGTGACAAAAAGTTTGGACTCAAGTATTAACTAATAGGGGACTGCAAGCACTTCCACCGATTATCATAAGTCAATGTAGGATAAGCACATACCCATAGGGTATGAAATTCTTAGCTTCTTGAAAAGTCACATCATTTATACATGTAAAGTTGTGTCTTTTTAGTAACATAAACCAAAACAAACATTGATTACCATTAGACAATGCATCTATAAATTGACACATCTAGAACATTATCTCTACCTAAAAGTATAACTTTCCTTCTATTTTCTTCTCAGTATTTTCTGTTCCTACCTTGATTTAGCCTACATGTTAATCATTTAGTTTGTTGATGCCCACTCTGGCATTTACTTAGTGATTATCATATACATGAGTATGTTGAAATTTTTAGATGAAGTATCAATACAAAATGTTAGGGGGGTTCGGGGAAGAATTTGGTTTGCTGCTCTTATTTCTTCACTGATCAAATTTGCATTTTGCATTCCAAGAGCTTTTAAAAAATTATAAAAGTGAATTTCAATGATCTTTTGTTCGTCTTATACTTTTCTTTGGTTTTATCTTCTACTTTTCTCAAAATATTATTTGGTTTCAGCATACTGCCGAAACAGTTTTTTCTATATCTCCCTTGATTGCGTCGGTTTGTGAATACAAAGTTGTTGGAAATGCACACAAATCTGCAAAATTACCTATACAACTTTTAAAAAATGTTTCCAACTTTGTGTAAAAATGTGAAAAACTGAATAGATAATCATGTTTATGTAATGACAATTTTGATATATTCTAGAGATATGTGTGCCAAGTCCTCCACGCAACAACGCGTGGAGAGACCACGCTAGTTATTCTATAAAAGGAAAAGAATATAATATGAGTTATTACCATATAACCCATATAACCCATATATCCATGCCAAGGTATATATCCAAAGTGGTTCACCCTTGTGCAAACCATACGTAACCCAAATAATGCAAAAGAAAAACACTTTGCTAAAAAACAGGAAGCTTATAGAAAAGATGCTGAACGTACTTTTGGTGTTCTACAACAAAAGTTCCATATAATTGTTGGACCTGAAAGATTTTGGAAAAAGAAGTGTTACATGATATTATGATGGCTTGTATAATCTTACACAATATGATAATAGAGGATCAGCACATGCCTGATCCCGTTTTTAATGAATCAAAAATACTGAAGTATCTGATGTCGAACGTGTGGAAAATGATGATGGACGATTTCAGCAATTCCTTGGTCGTTATAGAAAAATTCGAGACGCTCACTTTGAACTTTGTGCTGCACAAATGAGTACTTCGAATGAAGAAAATTAGTTGTACTCAATCAATAAATGTTTGTTTGAGAGTTTTTCAATTGTATGTTTTTTTTGTATTGTGCTTTTTCAATTAAATAAATTTTAATATTATTTTACAGTTATTTTATATTTTATTATTACTTTATTATATTCATACTAAATGTAAAGTGCATATAAAATTAATTATTGTTTATCGTATATAAATCAAATACAATTTTGATATTAAAGTTTTATGAATAATTTAACTAATCATTTAAATTGAACTATTGTAGTCCTATGTGATGTGATAAAATACATAGTGTTTAAAACTTAATTATGTAATTTTTGTTTAAATTGTAACATATAAATAAAAGAAAAAGAAAGCAATAAAATAATATATTCTGAATAGTAATAAATGGAATATTCATTTTGGTGTAAAATTTGGCGGTGTGGGTTGGAGTAAAATTGTTGTAGCAACACCAACTTTGGTGTGGTAGAACACCAAATATAGTGTTTGGGGCTGGAGTTGCTCTTATTGTATCTAATCACTTGCGGTACCATTATCGACAAACAGGTAATGCAAAAAAGTGACGATAAAATAAAGTGGTGATTGAAATAGGGAAGAAGAAAGGTGTTAGAAGCATTATTATATTTCTAAAACACCTATTTGATCTCAAAATTTGTTAGAATGGCAAAAAGTTTGAGATTTTTTATTTATTTGGGATATAAACAAAATATTAAAACAAAATTTTGAGATCCCTATATTTATTAGCAAAATTTTTATAAGAAAATTTTATATGCACCCCTATATTTATCGATAATAGCGATTTGGCCCTTATAAAAATATGCCCTTGAATCTCTCATCTTTATGTTAGTTCAAAACAAGACTTTTGGCGGTAGGCTCCGTTAGCTCTTGATTTCGTCACATATTTAAAGGATAAAATTGTCTTTTAAATTGTGAGCCTTATTTTTTTTTTTTCCTTTTGTTTCTCTCCCTTTCTCTTTTCTCTTTTCTTTCTCCTTACTTTTTTTTTTTTTTTTCTCATGTCGCTGCTAGTTTTTCCAGGCACGGGGTATCAAAGTGGTGGGGGACCTCATTGCGGTGTAGTGGATGATTGGTGGTGTTAATCAGATATGTGTCTGATTGAACTGGTGGTGTCGAGGAGGCGGCCGAGGAGGGTTTAGATGATGGTAGGGGTGGAAGAGTGATGAAGTGGGGTGGTGGTCGAGTGGTCACGGAGGATGCGCCCGACGAGGTGGATGTGGGGATAAATGTTAATAATATCTCAGTTAAGGCTACAGAAAGAAAACTCTTCTACACCGGTGCCTGAAAAAACTGCCATAAAAAGGTATTTTGATTTCCAGCGAACTTGTTTGAACCACTTTACCCCATGTTTCATTACATCAGGATCATCGTCTGTATCATATTGCCCTCATCAACACCATCTATTTTAGTTGTAGCATCATTGTCACCGATGATCAAATTAGCGAATATTTGCTCAGATTTTAGTACTTGTTCTAGCGTTGCCACCTCTTCCAAAGTTTGGGAGTTTATAATTGCAGCCTTAATTGCTACTCCCTCCGTGCCAGATCAAACTGCACATGTCCATATTCATTTAGTCAAAATTGAGTATTTTAAACGTTCAAATTGATTCAACGTTCAAATTGAAGTAGCATGATTAATCAAATATGATCATATGAGATATTGTTGGATTCGTTGTAACATGTATTTTCAGAATCTCAAAACTTCATTTTTCGCACTTCATAGCTCGCATTGACAATTCCACTCAAATCTTGTTGTAGGAATTTTCTTTTCGTCTTCTCGGTGTTGTTATCAATTATCATTCAAGCATTAATTCATTTTAAGAGGAATATAATCATGACACATGAAAAGATTTAGACTTGTTACATACTTTTTTCTTTTTAAAAACTTTGTAATAATAATAATAATTTTAAAAATATATTTTGAGTTTTAGAGATATTATTGTGAGTATACATTCATTTATGAAGAAATGCTTGGAAATGAATTTGAGTAAAACCCGAGTATTTACTATGTCAGGTTTGAGTTAATTAGATTTTGTGACCCGAAATATTATAAGGTTGGATTTGACTTTAGAGTTTTGAAGCCGCCAACCCGCTAACCCAAACCCGCCAACCCGACCTAATTGCCAGCCTTACATTACTACCAAATCTCATTTAAACTCATCTCATTTAATACCAAATTAAAATAACAATGGAAATTTCTCAACCATTAACTAATGGGTATTAGATTCCCTATTATAATGTGATTATTCACCTTTATAGAATATTGTCATGATCTAGAAATGGATCAAGGGCAAAAAAAAGTCATTTCACCAGGCAACATTAACAATTTAGATAAAGAGTGCATGTAGTAGTTCCATTCTGTTAGATCTTCCCTTCCCCTTTATAATCGGAAGGATAGGCAAGAATCAATTATCGATTTTCACGATGAAGTAATTCTCTGGTTAAGATGTATTCTTTTTCAATTCCAAACTCTGATTCTTTCTCGTCTAACTCCAAAGTTGTGCCTCCAATATGTATTGTTTTACGTTTTAATTTAGTTATGATCTTCAAGATGAGAACCTCAACTACTCCATGGAATTATATCATCTTCTATGCTAGTCTATTACCTAGGATTGCAATATGTAATAGTGCGTAATATGAAATTTGCTACTAATCATTGAAATGGTGGTATATTCTGACCCTAAAAAAAATATGAAATTTTTGATTCAATGATAGATCATGAAATATCGAACATGACTAGATAGGTTTGACATGATTTTGGCGGGGGAAGTTGAACTTCAAAGTTAGACGAGAGAGAAATACTTCAAATATAGAAAAATATGATAGAATATATCTGATCGAATTCACTCTTTCATAATAAAACTGATACTTAACGAAATTTAATCATCACGGATCTAGCAACAAAATTTTGGGGAGGCTAAATAGTATTATACGGGAAAATAATTCTTTTTGTCATTCAACTCAAAAATTATTAAACACAAACTTAATACAATAAACCGAGTGTGATAAAATAGTGTTTTTACAAGTTAACTAAAGAACTTAAAAAAAATATTTTTAATTCTCTAATCTCTAGATCTCTTCCCTTTACTCCGATCAATAAATATTTTTATAAATTCCACCATAACCTATAAAACAACAAGTATAATAAATATATAAATCAAACTCATCCCTACAACGTCGTTTCTGTTAAAACAATATACTCTAAATATTTTTATTTTATTTATAATACAAATATTGGCTAAACATCTTTAAATGGATTCAGGTAGTTTAAAATTAGTAATTCAACATATTATTATTTCAATGTGTATACGATCGTTAAAGCTCCCTTAAATATATTTTAATCCCGTAGATACTTATATTAATACTAATATTTAATATTTCAAAATAAATATTTGTATTAGACAATTAAACTTCTAAAAAACCATACGTAATAAACTCCTATATATTATTTCAGCTTTCATGTTTAATCTATTTGATTTGATTTATTTAAATAGGACATTAGAATATTAATCAAAATGAGGTACAAAACGCCGTAGCCCAATCTAGCTAGTTCATATAAGTCAAAAATCAAAATACAAAATAAAATTAGCATCCAGCACAAAATAAAAATCAAGAACAACGTTACTTATACAAGACACCATGAACTAATAGATGTAATAACCAAAAATCAATTCATTACCCTCTTATCTAAATACAACCTAATTAATAAAAAGGAAAACCCAATTAAAAAATTATTCTTCTGAGCCGAGCGTCAAACTGAGAAAACTGTCACCGAGTGCAATGGGGCCGCCGGGCCTGTGCGGAGCCACGGTGATGAATGTCCAGGACCCAGGTAATTGAGGCGGCCGGCGGCGACGCGGTTGGGATTCCAGGGGCCGGCCGGCTGATTTTATTTTTTAATTTTATTTTGCCTAAATTTGCGCCTTTCCCTCCGACGGCGCAGAGGCTGAAGTTTTTTGGACGAGGCGGAATAAGGCGAACCTTTCCTCCGGTACTGTTCATAAGCTTTCGCCGGGAAATTCAGGGGAGGCTGGAGCCACCCTACGCCTACCGGTGGCTCCGCCCCTGACTATACAGTGACGATCACACATACTTTTTAGGCCACAAATATTTTTTGCACTAGATTTAATTTCAAAACCAGTTTAGTCACGGGGTGAGGGCATAAAAAAGACGGTCTCCAAAAGTGATGGGAGCTGTAGGGCACGTTCTTCTCTCCCGCGCCTTCACTGCATCCAACTCCTTCCTCACTTTCAATTTTTAACCAATCAAAAATACTACTAATTCATATTCTACCCCCGCCTGAACATACCACCACCCAAAACACAGGGGGATGGCCCACAAGCTCTGTCTCTTTCTCAAAGATCTCCCAAAACACTTGTTTATACCCCTAATCCATCTTTTCACAAGCTCTTTTTTAAATATTAATTAATCCCTGGTCAATCAGACAATCCCCTTTAGCGCACATTCCGGTTTGTCCTCTTCTGCATCTCTCTTTCTCTCTCCTCCCCCTGTCCCGACTTTGTCTCCAAATAATAATACACATACACTCCTTCGTCTTCCTCTTCTTCTTCTTCACTGGGAACTGAGCTCACTTCTCCTCTCTGTTTCGCACTGTGTGTGTGCGTGTTTTTACTGAGCTCGGGATCTGCTCTGCTTCCTTGCAGTGGCGGTAACGGCGTCGTTTCGCGCGCGCGGGGGCAGTTAATGCGACCCATCTACATTCTCGGTGAGTCTCCTTTTGGAATGTGAATCTCGTGATTTGGCTCACAGATGGAATGGATGCCTCTTTAAATGGAAATGCGGATCAGTCTTCATTCAATATCCCCATCCTTTCACTTTCTTTATTTCAGTGGTCTGCAGCACTTCATTTTATTTTTGTCGGTTGTTTATTTTTGGAAGTTGGAAATGCGGTTATGGTAGGATTTGATTACGAAGTATTTCCTGCTTTTTGCACAATACCGACTTCAGTTCTTGATCTTTGAACTTATTTGTGGCTGTGTTAACTGATTTTACTGCTACCAGATTGCTCACTGGAGAAAAGTAAATTCGTCTAATCGTGTTTTTTTTATTACTCTTGCCACATTGTTTTGATAATTAATGATTAATTTTTTCTGTGGATGCGCAGATACTCAAAATGTGGGACCAGTATGAACTGCTGGAGCAGATTGGGAAAGGGGCGTTTGGTTCTGCACTTCTCGTTAGGCATAAGCTTGAAAAGAAGAAGTAAGCTTTGTTTGTTTAGGGCGCATATTGTGGTGTGTGTGTGTGTGTAATTGTATGTTGATTAGTTTCTTTAATGCAAAGGTATGTGTTGAAAAAGATCCGGCTTGCTCGCCAGACAGATCGGACTCGTCGAAATGCTCATCAGGAGGTTGGTGTTTAATGTGCATTTCTGTTGCGTTGTCAGTAGGTTTACGTATTATAAATGCCTAGGACGTTATGTTTCACCCTGATACATGTGGTTTTCTATATGCATTGCAGATGGAACTCATTTCCCGAATGCAAAACCCATTCATTGTTGAATACAAAGATTCCTGGGTGGAGAAGGTTGCACATCATTTAATCTTTGTGTTTACCATCCTGTTTTCTTTTTGCACAAGCAAGAAAATACAAAATAGGCCAATTACTCTATAGGATTGCATTTTTTATATTTGATCAGTATTGGCTGAGTCCAGAAACTAGCTGTGTGTACTCATTTGGAGTACCTACAGTTATGCTAGAACTATTGCTCATAGTTAACCCAACTATTTCCTCTTGTTCCCAGGGCTGCTATGTTTGCATTGTCATTGGCTATTGTGAAGGAGGAGACATGTAAGAATCTTTTAACTTGTTACTTGTACTAGGCTCATAGCTCATATAGTGTTTCACTGAATTTTGTTTTCTACACACTCTGTATTATAGGTCTGAAGCTATCAAGAGAGCACATGGTACACTTTTTCCAGAAGAGGTTCCGTCCAAAACTGAAAATTTTCTTGTGTTACATGCAATTACGTTTTCATCAATGTTTGAGATCAAATTTATATAATTTGATCAGCCATATTTTGGTGTATTCTGTAACTCTGACTTATTGGTGAACTCTATACAGAAACTATGTAAATGGCTTGTTCAACTCCTTCTTGCCCTTGATTACTTGCACAAAAATCACATCCTTCACCGTGATGTCAAGGTTAGTTCTGATTAAATTCCTTTATTTCACATCTAAGCTTATTATAAAACTGAAGTTGATATTTCTGGACATTTTGTTAATTTTTGCAGTGTTCGAATATATTCTTAACAAAGAATCAGGACATTCGTCTTGGTAAGAATTAGTTACTGCTGTTTATCAGCTTTGTTGATGGGTGAAAATGAAATAAAAGCTGTTTAGGAGGCCACACATTAATCAATTCACTTTTCCAGGTGACTTTGGACTGGCCAAGAGATTAAGCTCGGATGATCTGGCTTCCTCTGTAAGTAATTGGCGCTGCAATCACTTTCATATGTTCGTTATTGCTTTGTTGCTCACTTGAAAATTGAAATGTTTCTTTTGTACCTCCAGATTGTTGGAACTCCCAGTTACATGTGCCCTGAACTTCTCGCTGACATACCTTATGGGTCCAAGTCTGATATATGGTCTCTGGGTAAGCAAAACACATGCATGATGTAGACTGTAGAGCAATTTAAAAGCCATCTTGTAGCCTACAAGTTATGCACAACAATTTTTGAATTATTCTGCTATGCTTTGCAGGATGTTGCATTTATGAAATGTGTGCACACAAGCCAGCTTTTAAGGCTTTTGTAAGTTTACTTGATAATATTTTCCATTCAAAACATTATTTGGTTGGTTTGATTATAATTTAAATTAGATCCAATTTCTTATTTTTGTTTCTATATTATACTTTGTATTATTTTACATCATAATTATTTACACATTATTGGTTAAAATTATGTAGAACTTCATTTTATTAATCTAAAAATAATCAAAGTCATTGCACTCAAAATGGAGGGAGAATGATTCATTACTCATAGTAGAAATTACCAATCCTTTGTACCAATCATCCACATTTCCTTTCCCTGCCTCATAACCCCATCCTAAATCTCCGTGGTTATAAATTATTTGGTTTTTTCTAATGTGGTTGCCCCTCTTACTGCCTAAATAAATATCTTTGCAAAACTGTTTTGATACAGCTACCGTATAAGAAAATCCAATGGGGTATTCATCTTTCCAGATTTATCTGATCAACTTATTTATCACACCTTATTCTTTATGGAACAGGATATGCAGGCATTAATCAATCGGATTAATAGGTCTATTGTTGCACCTCTTCCCACACTATACTCTGGTGAACTGTAAGTTTTTTCTTAATTTATATCTTTTCACTCTTTTAGAATCTTACTTCGTAGTTACGAGTGGTTTCTCTTAAAGTAGTATAACTGCTGATAGATATTAGGTAGAAATCTTTTTTTTCTCTCTCGTGATGACTATGGCAGTACTCTACTACTCTACCATGTTTAAGAATTTTTATCTCATCCCAAAACCCAACTGTCATTATTCCCAAAACCCCTTTTTACATTTGATATACACTTTTACTTTCTATATCCCATAAAAAGAATACAGTTTGCATGAGATACATACAACCTCTTAAGGGAGGTGATACGAAAATAATCGTAGTCACCACTTTTTCCCCATTTTCATTTTAATACGTATAAAACGTCTCAAAATACATACTCCCTAACAAAGAATGTTTTAAGTCCAATTCCACGGTTTTCATGTTATTTTGTCAGTAATTATAATTTTATAAAAAATGATGTTTTGAAAAATAGGTTATGACTAACATAACATGATCTCACATGATAATAACATTATCTATATATCCAAATAATTTACTATCTGAATTACCCAGGTTTGATTCATAAATAGTAACATAGGAGGTAGGACATTCATAATGAGAAGAAGGTAGTATGTGAATGTTAAGATTCTTATATTAAATAAGAAAATTAACAACAAATTCATTGTCCCACGGGTATGGATCATATCCAGCAGTAAAGACACACAACCATCCAATCCTTCTCTATATGTCTTTTCAAGTATTTTCAGGTTAGCCTCCTACTTTTTTAATTTGATAGGGAAAAAAGGCACTAAAATGCCTAGTTTTGGGACAGAAATGTTATTCAAAGTTGACCCTTTTTATATGAAAAAGGGAGTAATGCTTCTAAGTTAAAACTGGAGCCCAATTTGTATATCATTCTGGCCCGAGTTTAGTGTTCTCCTCTTCTCCCCCAGCCATGCATGTAGTCATTTCATCTGGGTGGTTTATAAGCTGCCTTTATCCACTGCTTAAATTTCCATTATTCATTGCTATTTGCGGTCTGTTGTTATTCTTAACTTGTCACTGACTTTAATTATCTTTTATTATCTGTGTGATAGCCGCGGTCTCATCAAAAGCATGCTTCGGAAAAACCCTGAACTTCGCCCGAATGTATGCTCCATTTATTTACTGCGTATTAATAAAGTTAATGAAATTATATTGGATATCAATCATAGTGATATCCTCTTTCTCCAATGTGGTATGATTGTATTAATCTTGCAATGTGCTTCTGTGGATTATCATTAGGATCTATCAGCTTTCTTTTGTTTTTCTACTCCTTTTATCTAGATAACCTGTTATCAATATGCTTTCCTTGATCATTTGATATGCTTCCTCTTCCCTTTATTTTTTGGATTGATTGTTCCAAACATTACTTGAAAACCATTATACCTCACTGATCTATGTGTATTTTGTTAGTGAAATGTATTTTGGTCCCTGATATATATCCATTACTCTCCCCTTCTCTTCTCTTGGCCTGGTATTAAAAAGAAGCATGTTTGTTTTGAAGAAGTGTCATCAGTTTTTAAGTTAGAAAGTTAATCTAAGCTTGTTGAATGACGATTTCAAACCAGAGGAAGGTATTGTAATCATGTTCCCAAGCGTCCTAGTGTTTAATTCCTATAGAAATATCAGCTTTCTCCCTTTTAATTTGTCCATTCTGCTCATTGAACAGTTGAATCAGTCAATTAGATGCTCTTATACTATGTTTTAGACAGTTGGAATTGTGAAGACTGTAAGTCAAACCTGTCCACCAGGAAGTATAATACAATTGAATTAGGTGCTCTTATATATACTATGTTTTTGAAAGTTGGAATTGTGAAGATTGTACTGAAACCTGTACTCATTGAACAATTTCTCTGGCAGGCTGCAGAGCTTCTCAGGCACCCACACCTTGAGCCTTATGTGCTCAACATTCATCTAAAACTTAATGGTCCTCGCAGAACGAGTTTTCCAATCCAGCGGGCTGAGCTCAGTTATACGAGAACCAGGTTCTCTGAGCCTATAAAAGCTGCTTTACCCTCTTACAGGGAGAAGCGGCTATCATATGGCGGTGACAGGACTTTAAATCCTAGTGTGTCTGATGCTGAGCACGATTGCACTTTCTCTAATCAAACAATTCAAAATAACTATAACTTGCTGGATCGGGGAATGGAAGAGGAAGACATTTCAGTTGGCAGTACTCAGGAAGTTTCATCCATTACTAAGAGAATCACTTCAAAGCCATCCAGTCAGACAAAGTATTCAAGAGTTACCATATCAAAAGCATCTCCAAACACCAAGAAGCAAGTGGAGCCTCTCAGGAACCGGGAATCGGTAAGATTATTTATGATACACTCTAATTTCCTGCAGGTTTCATATCTTGTTTATTACTTTAGGGTGGTGGGTTACTTACTTTACATGGTTAAAAACTTTGACAAACAAAAGTAACTTATTCTTTAATTTAATCATGTAGAGGGACAAAAAGTAACTAAGATGATCTGAGTACATTTTGGTAGAAGTTTCCATTTCTGTAGATCATCACTTACGCATATGACTGTTAATAATGTTTTTGCCTCTTTTTTGGTCCAGCTGGAGCCTTATTTGATTGTTCTCTCACTTTCTGCAGCTCCCAATATCCAAGATGTCATTAAAGAAATCTGTTCCTGCAACTCGTAGAGCTTCTCTGCCATTATCAAATAAAGGTGCAGTTCGAGAGTCAGGCCGCAGACCCAGTCTGGGGGCACTCGACTCTATTAAATCACCAAACATATCTGTCAATGCTCCCCGGATTGATAGGATGGATGAATTTCAACTGGACTCCTTGGAGGATTCCATACTCCACGGACGCAGAACTTCATCTGTTTCTGTGCAAGATTCCTCAAGCTCACCTCAGGGTGACCGCTCAATCATGAAGGACAAATGCACGGTGGAGGTTTTGGACAAACCTATTTGCCGACTAAGTTCCCCAAATGCTTGGCAAGGACTTGAAGGGCCTAAATTCGGTGCGGACAGGGAAGGGGGTGTGAGTGAGTGTTCAGACCAGAATGCAACTGTTGGAG
Organism: Cruciata laevipes; assembly: GCA_963678965.1. NCBI lineage: Eukaryota > Viridiplantae > Streptophyta > Magnoliopsida > Gentianales > Rubiaceae > Cruciata > Cruciata laevipes. The sequence continues at coordinate 18,423,489 of OY787634.1, read as the reverse complement.
CTTCAAGCCGGACATCATCAGACCTAAGGCGCCGTCGCTTTGACATGTCATCACATCTACAGCGTGCTGAAGCACTGGAAGGTTTGCTCGAGTTCAGTGCAAGACTGTTGCATGAAGAAAGGTTTGAGGAACTTGGCGTGCTACTCAAACCATTTGGCCCGGTTAAAGTTTCGCCAAGGGAAACTGCCATTTGGCTGACCAAGAGTATCAAGGAAAACACTAAACAGGCAGAGCAGCCCTCGGTCAGTCAACCTATCTGAACAGCCGGTGCATTAGCCTCTAGCTAGGTGATCGGAAAGTAGAAAGCAAGGTTGAGTCTTATAAAAGGCGGGAGGTTATTTGTAGGCAGAGATCTAACTTCCACGGCTAGATCGACAAATAGAATATGTTGGATGAGGTCAATTGTCTAATTCCTTGTAGGTTGCGAACTAGGATAGCTGCGACTATTAGCTTTCAGTCCCTAATTTTCTATCTCGGATTGATGTGTAAGCGCAGTTAAAGTAAACCTCGTTGCAAAATTACTCAATAAACTAAGCATCAAAGCTACCATCACTTGAGAATTGATCATGAAACAACAGTTTACTGCCGCTGTGCATTACATGAAGTATTTACCAACTCAGAATATAGCTATTTTAAATTTCTGTTTTGATTTGTAATAATAAAAAAGTGTGGTAAGAACTCATTGTATTTTCTCAGTCTCGGCATGGAGAATGTTGAACTGGGCATGGTTTCAACTAGGCCTGTCAAACGGATAAAACAGATATATCCGTGATCCATATCCAATGGATAATTATCCATTGGATCATTTAATTAAATGGATCAAATGGATAATTATCCATTGAGCCTAATTATCCATTGGTACCATTTAAATGGACCAGATACTCATTTATCCATTGGTACCATTTAAATGGATCAGATATCCATCCATTTATCCAATGGATAAAATTTATTGATCTATTAGATCAATGTCTAATAAATCGCATACTACTTTTAACTTAATTATTCCGAGTTTGATTTTACTGAGCTGAACTCAACTGTATTGAATTGAGATGGCATGAAAATACTAAGTTGATTTGATTAATTAAATTTTATTTTATTTTTTTCTTAATACTCATAATTTATCAAAGATAAATTAAATTAGGTTGATTTGATTGATACTAGGGTGATTTGATTGATACTAGATTAATTTGTTTGTTACCATGTTACTTTTAAAATATAAACGAGCCCAGGCAAGATTAGTATTGACAACGGTATAACTATGGCATATAAAATAATAGATCGTTTTTATTAGTACTATATTAGTTTGATTTATACTAGGTTGTTTACTAGGTACCATTTTACGTCGGAAATGGAAAAATTAATTTAACAAAATTTGGGAAATGTAACTAATAATGTCATCGCTATGGAGTGTAAAATATTTGATGCGGTTTGATATGTACAAGATTTTTTTGTTTTATACTAGGTTGTTTGTCTGGTACTGTGTTATATCGAAAATAAAAATAACGTTTAACACAACTTATATAATATTAATAATTGTATCAATGTCGCATATGAAGCAACGGTTGATATTTGATTTATACTAGGTTGTTTGATTGTAACTAGGTTATACGTGTGTTTGAACCCAATGGGTTGTTTGATCAAAATTATCCAATGGATAACCGTTATCCATATCCATTTAACCCGTTTATCTAATTATCCAATAAGCTAATTATCCAATAAGTCTTTATCCAATAAGTTAATTATCCATTTAATCCATTTATTTTTTTTATCCAATAAGTTCATCATCCAATAAGTTTTATCCAATGAGTTCAAATTGTAAATGGATATGGGTTATCCATTGGATAACTTATCCAGTTTGACAGGCCTAGTTTCAACCCAGAAAGCTTGAGAACCGACTTAAACAACAGGGCTTCAGAGGAAATCCCTACATTTTCCTCCAAGGAGATTTCAAGGAAATCAAATCCCAGAGAGAAGAAGCTCTCTCCAATCCCATTAGTCTCTCCGACAACACCATTCCTCAAGTCGTGCCTTAATTTCTCCGAACTGAACCGTGCAGATTCTGCACGTTGACTTGCCATATTTCTGCACGGAAAAATTCAGGCACGACTTAAGGAAGCGTGTTGTTGGAGAGACTAATGGGCTTGGGGGCACGAGTTACTTTCTTGCAAGCATCACATATAGTAGACAAAATAGAAAAACTCATGCATTAATCCTGAAAACAACATCTCGAACAGAGTAACGAAAAGCAAAAGTTGCTTAAATGTGACAAGTAAAATGGTGAAGTAAGTCCCCTAAAAAAGTGCAAACTCTAAAAGCGAACATGCACTAGTGCAGAAAGCTTGATTAAAGGCTTTCAATGGAAGACTGTTCGTTGAAAAATTCAAAAAAATGTTGTGTAACAATATTTCCGATATCGGAAGCATGTAATTCTAGGAGCTCTATCATTAGACAACTTTTGAAAAAATTTAGAAAGCGGTCAAATCTGAACCGCTGTCTAAAAATTTTCATAAACGGCGTTTTATAATACCAGCTGTCCAATGTAATAAAAGACGGCGTTTTTTTAGAAACGCTGTTGAAACAAAGTAGTTTCCGATAACGGAAGCCCAGTTCCGAGATGGGAAGCAATATTCTAGTAAATATTTTTTGGGTTCCGAAGTTGGAAGTAAAGAAGTTAGCGATTAACCGGAAAAACAAGCATATTTCCGATATCTAGGACCAATTCTAATATATATTTTAGGTTCCGAATTCGGAAGTACTAATAAGTTCCCGATCCCGGTTAATGTAGTAATCGGAGCTAAATTTTGACTTTTTTAAAGTTTGACTGGCGTAAATATTTTACTGTTTCGACATATTTTACGTAGAATCTCATCATAGTTCCAAGATCGGAACCTTATTCTAGTACATTTTTAGGTTCCGGGATCGGAAGTGAATATAATTTCCAATCCCTATTAGTTCCGGATTCGGAAATAAATTAAAAAAAAATTGAAAATACGTTAACCTAAAATACATGACTATATTTTTTCGGAAACCTAGCAGGAAAGGGATACTCAATTTTAAAGGGCCGAGTCGGAAGACTATATAAATAAAGGGGCAATACCTATATATTCAGGAACGGGTAATCACTAGTGAATGTCATAAAGCTTTGTATTTGTGAAGAAAGAATTGGTGTGTTCGAAGACTCGTGATCCGTCTACAACGAACAGAACAAGGCAACGAACAATACAAGATTATTAGAGCATCCACAATGGTGCTCCTTAAGTGCACTTTTCTTAATAAGGAGCACTACTTAATTAAGAAGGTCCATTGTGGTGTTTTAAGAACAACTCCTTATTTAGGGAGTGATTACTTCTTTTATTGTGCTTGACTAGCCAATAAAAACATTACTCTTGCCATTGAGTATTTTTTTTAATTATAAATTTAAAAATAAAAATAAAGAAAAGAAGTGCTTCTTAAGTATTGTTCCATTGTTAGTGTTGGATTTTTCCTTAGGTTTGCTCAAAATTGATTATGTGGCACTTAAGAAGTGCTCTTTATCTTCAAACTATTTTGGATGCTCTTACTTGCTTACGAGATATTGAATACATGAACTATCATATTTTACAAGATTATTTGGGGTTTTTTATGTGAATTCATTGATTGAGTAATTTAATTGATATGATTTAAACATATTGTGATTTACATTGCAGGAGTATGAACTTGGATCGTGTTCGTATTGTTGGATCGAACATTCGAACATCTACTGAATATAGGGAGTTTATCAAATATTTCATTGAAGTTGCTTCTAATCATGCGAGAATGAAGAATATGTCGATGATGCGATGTCCATGTAATGATTGTAGGAATGATGTGTATCTGGGGGAGCGGGGTTTACGCTCACATTTGATTATAAGGGGATTTGAGGCTTCATATACCAAGTTGATATGGCATGGGGAAAACGTAGATGTATGGGATGAAATCAATGACGAACGTCATGAACATTATTAATAAATAGAATTCATACTAGATATCAGAACTAGGGGTGTAAATGAACTGAATCGTTCGTGAACAACTCGGTCAAAGTTCGTGTTCGAACTCGATTTGACCAGTTCAAAATCGAACTCGAACTCGTTAGTTAATAAATGAGTTCGAACTCGAGATCATAACTCGATAGGCTCGTTGAACAGCTCAAGAATAATTTATAGGTACTATATTTAGAATTTATAAAATTAATTTACATGTATTAAAGAAGGTAATTATATGTTTATTAATTTTGGTTCTTTTCATTTATTTATTTTAGTCTTTTTTATATTAAAAAAAACTAAGAGAATACATTTTGAATAAGAAATGGATAAGATATGACGTTATGAAGATTGAAGAAAGAAGTAAAATAAATCTTGAGAGAAAAAGAAAGAGAAAAAGGGAAGGGAGGAAAGTTTGAATCCCACATCGGTGGCAAGAGAAAGGGAGAAATCTTCTCTAAGTTATAAATTGATCTCATTTCCTAACCATTCTTAGTCCAACTTGCTTTGTTGGATTTCCATATGAAAAGTCATATTTAAATGTTTGGGCTCGAATTGGGCTTCTAAACATTAATAACAAATAGAATTCATACTCGACATGGTAACATTAAATATATATCGAAACAGTCATAGAATCCGGTCGATTGCGGTCGATATTAGTGTGAAACAGAATTGAATTTCCGGTGTCGGAAACTTTAAAACTAACTAGAATTCATACTAGATACCGTAACGTATAATAAATCGAAACGCTTATAGAATCTGGAAAACGGTGAAAAACAACCAACAAGTAGAATTGGATTTCCTAATTCGGAACAATACTCATTAACCAGAATGGAACCTAGAATACGTAAACTATGCAAAATCGAATATAGACTCGTATTCATAAACCTAATGGCCGGATAATTTTATTCCGGCGACAAATCAACGGAAAATACTAACTTTCGAACACGGAACTAATGTAGAGTAAATCCCAGAATCTTAAGTTCCACCACCGGAAATAAATGGAAAGCGGTTTGAAAATAAACAATGGATAACGTTTGAAAAAGCCTTTGATTATCTCATTGGACGTCTCCTAATTAAACGCTGTCTAAAGAAATACAATGGACGGCTCAGCCACCTACGGCTCCTCCAAAATGCCTTCTAATCATCTAAATAACAGCCGTTAATCCTATGCTCTCCCACTAGTGATGACACCATTTTCCCAATCTTACTTTTCAGAAGATGATTCAGGTTTCCAGGGTCAGAAGGTAAATTTGCTTTGCTTTCACTTGTGTAAAATAACCTCTTCTGTTTTATTAATTGCAGTCCAAGGAATAATATAGTATACCTAGTTCTTTGTTACATGAAATAATAAATAAAACAGCGTGCCTAGTGCGTGCACTTGTGCCACCTAGTTAGTGTACCTTTGCTCCTTATGATCAACTGTGATTCCATAGTACCAAATACTCTGACCAGTTTATACTGGTTAGACAATTTACATAAGCTCCATGAGGCACATCACGAGATGGTACTCGCCGGTTACAGGATTGCACACCACAGCAGGTTTGTTGGTTGAGGTCTCAGATAAGCATAGTGAGAATTCACAATTTTGAACTTGTGATCGGTAAGTTTCAGCCTGAAACACCGATTCTTCTTCACAGCATCCGCTGGATTGCGCAGAGGTATCTTTAATTTGACATCAAGACTGATTCGATCCAATGTCGATTTCAGATGGATCAACATGATAACATGTTCTTGAAATGCACGTACTATCCATGTTTCTCAGTAACAAGCTCGTTCTTGATTGTGCAAAGTGTTGCTTAACAAACCGAGGGCTGGCACCAACTTTGACAGGTGCACCTTAGCAAAATATCCATATGGATTTCTTCGGGTAGATCCATGATTGACGTGCCAAATGTTCGAATTGCACTGTCTCATTCAGCCATTCCCCTCTTAATCTCTAAGGCTATTGAATCCCTTCTTTTTGCAGACATACTAACAACACTGTCCAATAACAAACAAAAATCCCCAGATTCACATGTATATGCATAACTAGATGCAAAGATCATCATGAAACTAAAACATGAGAAACGTTTAGGAAAAAATTGAAGTGCTTTAGAAGTGTGGGAATAACCTAAATTTTGGCCATCCAACAAAATATCAAAATTAAATCAAGGATTGTAAGAAATCATGGACACTTGTGCGTGCCTAGTGCAATTTTAAAACTGCACAATTTTATTTTATTTATAGGAGAACAGCGCACAAACCTAATAATTAGTTTAAAAAAATCAATTGAACAAGAAATGATATAATCAAACTTATAAAAACTAAAATCATTCATCACTCGATTTTTATAAATAACTTTAAAATGCAAAATTTATTTACGGGAGAACAACGCACAAGAATCGATTTAACAAGAAATTATATAATCCAACAAATTGTCAATTGACACTGTGATTCATAGGCAAAGCTGCCATGGAAACGAATTTTAAGAGCAGAAATTCAATTCATCTTAGGCTAAGATACAATTTGTAGTTGGTATTCTATGTGTAGTTGGTATTCACATTCTCAAGGCTAAGATACAATTTGTACATCTCTAGTGATTGAGAATATCGAGAAGGGAAACTCTAGATTTCACAAGTTGCCTGAATACGGTTTCGAGCAACTCTTCCGATTCTTGAATGCTTGAGTTGATTGCCTCCAGTTGTTTTACTGCACTTTGGATGTGTGAAATGTTGTCAGAATTCTTGTTGTTCAAGAACGCTTCAATCTTCTCCATGGTGGAACCTTCGGATTTCTTGTCCCTGGATGCCCCCTTTATGAACTTGGAGACGAAGGAGACCCCCTTAGTGTTTGAGGAAATGAATGAGAGAGTCGACTCTAAGATTGAAACACTTATTTCCTGGATTTCTTGAATCAGGTTAATCAAATTGCTTTCTTGCACTGCCGAATGGGTGATCTTTTTTACTTTCCTCAGCTCTTTGTAGCATTGGAGATCATTCTGTTCAAGTTTTTGGTGGAATTCTTGTAAGCAGAGATTTCATTGGAGAAGTCTCCACTTCTTTTCCTCCTTAGAGATGATTCGAGTTGCTGTACGTTTTGCTTCACCTGTGAATAGATCTCTCTAACTTCACTACAAGTGTCCAAGATCCTTAGAGATCGATCGACAACTGGTTCTTCATTGGAGAGAAGTTGTTGACTTTGAGACAGGTGAAGAACGTCTTTAAGACTCTCATACACAACCTTCATTGGCGTCTCCTGATGATCGCAACCTTTGGAGATGTTCCTCAACATTTGTGATGAGGGGATGAGATGAGGTAGGCAAGCTAATGGAGCGAGAATGGTTGGATAATTTTGGGATTTGAGATGCCATTTTCCAAAGAAAGTGTTTTTTTTTTTTGGATATGAATGTAGAAGATGAGAAGGCTTTGAGTTGATGATGAATCAAACTCTTGACCCTAATGTATATAAAGCAAGGTCAAGCAAACAGAAGGAATCTCTCTCCATCACTTGGTTACATCGTTGTCGGGTTTCAAAAGTTGTACCAACAATTGAGATCTGAGTGCAGACCATCACATGGATAACCAGCTCCAAGACATCTGATCATGGAGATAGAAAACGATAAATCTTGGTGCCATGTTGGGCGAGGTGGAGGACAGGAGGTAACTTTTCTGCTCGTGTGATTTGTCTATTATATAAATGCATTCGTGTTAGAGTTTATCAAGATAATGATCACAATTATATTATAAATGCAATTTGATTACACCACACCACATACACATGCAATGACCATGTGTGATTAAGGCTAATGCTATAGTTTATGTTTTCCTAGTCAATTCTTGTCTCCCTAATACAAGAGTAGATGGTTGAACGTGTGGTGTTATAATTAGCTTATAGTATATGATGATCTCTTGCTAATTTTGCTCCAACTTTAGACAACACGGAAGTGCATGTGACATTTTTAAAAGTTTTCTTGATGATATCAGGCCTTCTATTCATCTGGTAGCTAGACTCGTGTGTATATATGATCAATTACTGATTAGTGACTTGGTCCATTTATCATCCCGGAGTACTCTCATGAATTGCTGAAATGATCTGCTCACAGCATTTCTGTATTGTTCTTAATTTGACCATTATTTCTACAGACTATCTCTTGAGTACTTATCCGCATTTGATCAAAGAACTTAGCATCTTCTTCTCATCCATTGTCACGATTCTGTGATCGGATCATTTCACAAGGTTGGAGGTTTATGATTGGCCATAGTGTATTTATTACGCTGTAACGTGGGTATTATTGAAGAATCGAAAAGGAAGAGGCCATGTTTCTAAATTATTGCTAGGTTGTCCATTTTCTTCTTGTTTCTAATTATTATTCCTTTTTCTGCTCTGTGATTCCTATTGCCTTGTATTTAATCCTGACAAAACTTAAATATACTTTCCTTGATTAATTTAACCTAAGCACTGATGTGTAAAGATTCATGTTGTTCCCCACAATTAAACATGACACCAAAGATTCCTGAGGCGTTTGATGTAATTTTAATCAGTCATGAATGAAACAGTAAAACAAGAATGACTCAGAGTTGGATGAATGAGACTTAAAGTATCACCATTATAGAATTTGTATTCTTTGTATAATCTGGCTAATTGATGTCATCTAAGATTAATATCTGCAAAATTTTGTCTCAAATAAATATCTAAAGAATGATAATATTGAGAAGAGAAACTCTAGATTTCACGAGTTGCCTGAAAACATTTTCGAGCAGCTCTTCTGATTCTTGAATGCTTGAGTTGATTGCCTCCAGTTGTTTTACTGCACTTTGGCTGTGTGAAATGCTGTCTGAATTCTTGTTGTTTAATAGGGCTTCAATCTTCTCCATTGTGGAACCTTCAGATTTCCTCTCCTTGGATGCTCCCTTTATGAACTTTGACACGAAAGAGACCCCCTTAGTGTTTGAGGAAATGAATGAGACAGTAGACTCTAAGATAGAGGCACTGATATTTTGGATTTCTTGAATCAGGTTAATCAAATTGTTTTCTTGCACTGCCGAATGGGTGATCTTTTCTGCTTTCCTCAGCTCTTTGTAGCATTTGGAGATCATTCTGTTCAAGTTTTTGGTGGAATTCTTGTAAGAAGAGATTTCATTGGAGAAGTCTCCACTTCTTTTCCTCCTTAGAGATGATTCGAGTTGCTGTACGTTTTGCTTCATCTGTGAATAGATCTCTCTAACTTCACTACAGATGTCCAAGATCCTTAAAGATCCATCGACAACTGGTTCTTCATTGGATAGAAGTTGTTGAATTTGAGACTGGTGAAGAACACCTTCAAGACTCTCATACACATTCTTGAGACCATCTAATTTCTTACATGTCGAAGTATGTGAAGATGAGGCGTCTCCTGATGATCGCAACCTTTGGAGATGTTCCTCAACATTTGTGATGAGGGGATGAGATGAGGTAGGCAAGCTAATGGAGCGAGAATGGCTGGATAATTTTGGGATTTGAGATGCCATTTTCCAAAGACTGTTTTTTTTTGGATATGAATATAGAAGATGGGAAGGTTTTGAGTTGATGATGAATCAAACTCTTGACTCTGATGTATATATAGCAAGGTCAAGCAAACAGAAGGAATATAACCACATCTCCCTGTTTCATAGTTGTCGGGTTCCAAAAGTTGTACCAGCAATAGCAATCTCAGTCCTGATATCATACACAACCATCACATGGACCAAGAGCTCCAAGTTCAGAAATTTTGGTGTCATGTCAAGAGATGGAGGACAAGAGGTATCTTTTCTGTTCGTGTGATTTGTTTATTAGGTAAGTGAGTGCAGCTTAGAGATTATCAAGATTTAAGGAATTTTAATTTCAAAGCAGCTTGATTACACCACATCCACATGCATAACCAAGTGTGATTAGGCCTATTGGCATAGTTTATATTTGTTCTAGTCAAATCTTGTCTCCCCATTACAAGAGTACACGGTTGCACTTAATCGAGCATTGCGTGGAATTATATTCATTTTGATAGCATATGATCTCTGCTAATCTTGCTCCAACTTTAGGAGGCACAGTAATACGTGTGACATTTTTTAAACAAGTGATCGGATCATTTCACGATGTTGGAGGCTCATTATGCTGCAACATGATATTATTGAAGAATCAATAAGATGGTAATGATTCACGAGCTCTTTCTAGGTTGTCCATGCCCATGCTCTTCTTTTTACTGAATTCTTAGGCAGAATCTCGAGTTGTTCATGTGAATTTGACATTCTGTACTCGCATAATTACACCACAGCCAGATTCTATTATTTCTTATGCTGCCAAGATTCCATCTGCCTTGTATTTGATCCAGACAAAACTAGAAAATTGATTTCCTTGATTAGTGCAACATGCTGGTTATATATTCTTAGAATCCTACTTCCATTGCTGGTTATCAGAACCCTATTATTTCAAGGAACAAATCACTTTGTGAGTATGTTCATGGAAATAGTTTGTGATAAAGTCACTTTTTCTGGTTATTATCCGATGTTTATAAGCACATCAGAGTGATCATCTGATGTGAAGAACATATAAAAGAAGAACCATTGAGGTCAAATAGTAAGAAGAGTTTTTTCGTAAACCTACATGTAAGTTTCAGTGATTTGTTGGGCTCAGATGAGTAAAAGGAAACTCATATGTCGATCTCTTGCCATTACTGTAAGAGAATCCACGAGCTTAAGAACTATATAGTTTAATCAACCATTTCTCCTGGTTTTCTTGGTCTTTGTGCCTCAAGTAAGATTGCTTATGAGGCTGCTGTGCAGCTTCTGAATCAACAATATTCAAACACTCTGATGAAGTTGACCGCCGGTTCTTTGATTTTGAGGTCCCTATGGGGCGTTGCTTAGGCTGACTTTGTGACCTTGCTTTTGCTTTCCAAGATTCTGTGTTGGACATGTAGCTGCAACCGTCAAGAGGCTTCAACGGTTTTGTTCTGGAATCGTTGCTGAAGGTTAAGGTATGTTTCTGTGAGCTTATGATCTCAGTGAATATTTCTGAGGGACTCCAAATGTTGTCATGTTCCAGCTCATGATACGCTAAAAACCGACTAGAAGGACATTTCGTGATCATCATCCCTGGATGTTCCATTGCTCCTTCAATGCGGGGAACATATAAAGGTCCACTCTTGTACTGCAATCCATCCTCTTTATCCTGTAATTTGTTTACACATATGAATGAATTATACTCTTGTTCCATTTTCACAGAACAATTCGAAGCCGATTTACCTGATATCTGTGAACTCTAGATCTCCTGCACCTGGCTCTAACTTGGATAGTCATCAAAGCATGCATACTTTTGAGGACTGCTGTTGTTTGCTTTCTCACCTGGTGACCTCTAACCAGTGCTTGCAACTTCACAAGTGCTCTTAATGCCCTCAATGCTTTCCTTGCCTGTATGAAAAATTCATTACACTTCAAATAAACACTCATTCAGAATCTGAACCAAGAAGCTAGGAGGAGTACACCTACCAAGAACGAGCGAAAGACTGACTGAATTTTGACAGCAGCTGCAACAGCATCGACGTTTCGAAGAAGGTGCTTGGTGGTGGCCCTGGATTTAGAAAATTGGTTGCATGTTTTAAGAAACAGTTGAGCCTTGATACGAATTTGCTCGATTTCGTGGTCCTCCAGCACCTGCTTCACTAGCTGAGCAGTGGAGATTGTATCGAATGATCTGTTCCGATGCATCAGCTTTTCTCTACTTGCACTGCTGCTGCTGCTGGATTTTCTGAAGCTCCATCTTCTCTTCTCCTTCGGGCTCTCACCGATTAGCGCTGCTTCCTGAGGAAGTGATTTCACTCGTTTTTTGTCCTCCTTGATCTCGGCCTTCTTGCCTAGCAACAAGTTTCGCATCCATTTGCTTGCTTTCCCCATACGTTTGATGTTTCCTTAAAACTTACTAGCAGTGCTGCCTGGATATAACGCCTGTCTTACTTTGGAAACTGTCAAATTTATTTTTAGTAGTCTTAGTTTCTTGTATTATTTTATGATCAAGGCCTGCTTTTATTTCCCATTGAGTGCCATTTGACACATTTTCACAAACCCACTTTTGAAACTATGTTGATTGATCGTCGGCTGAGATTAGTCTTTTTGTTTTTGTTATTTAGTGCAAGTCCAACAATCATACAGTAATTGTAGGTGACATAAGGATAGGAACTTCATTAAGGGTGTGCATTGCATAGATTATCATTCCAGCCATGAAAATTGTGTTTCTATCTCACAATACATACCCATTCAAGAAAACACAATTTGCATTCTTTTGCACAAGCTCAAACAATACATACCCATTCAAGAAAACACAATTTGCATTCTTTTGCACAAGCTCAAACAAGATGAAAAGCCAGGGACTTATAAAATTCCAGAGACCACTAAAAACTCAAGTTGGATCTTCTGCGCAAATATTCTACGCAAACATTACGCCAAAACAACGTTGTTTGTGTTTCTGCAATAAATTATCAAGTAAAAATGTTCTGCGGACATTAACCATAATTTCGTTTTGATTGTTTATGTTTTACCGTAAATTCATAAGCTAATTATTTTAGGTACAAACATCCACATGAGTCTAGATTAAACTATTTTGTCATATTTTTGCTTAACACAATATTATTAATGTTTGTTTTATTAAAAAAAACTATAATTAATGTTTAATTAAAATTTTGAATATAATAAACAACAATATTAATAAATTTAAAATATTAAATAAATTAATAATAAATTTAAAATATTAAATAAAAATTAATTAAGTTGTATTTAATTAATTTCATTTATATTTTAATTAAATAAATTGAGAATGACAATAAATTAATCGAAAATTATAGATTTGAAATGATAAATATTTCTTCAACCAACAAAATATTATAAAATACATAATTTTTATCTTTTCCATAGTATAAAATGTATGAATTTATCGGTCTATATGTATATTTTGTTGTTGTTGTTGTCATGTTTCTTTCTTAGCAAATTTATTATCCTTCCAATTCTAATACCAAGTCTAACTGTTTTAAAAAAAAATCGTGAAAGAAATGATTGAAAATAAGGTGGGATGGTTGGATATATGCAAGTAATCTATATGGAAGAAGTTCAGTCAGATTAATAAATGATTGAAATTTACTGTAGAAAGACAAACAATCATTTTTGCGTAACATTGGCGTAGAATCTCTTGCGTAGAAGATCTCGAGCGCTAAAAACTGACATCATATAGAGCTTATATAATGTTTGTTCCATGAATATTTTAGAAGCTAGAAGAAAGATGAATCTCAATTATGAGTTTCAGAAATCCATGCTATACAGCATCATTACATTTAAGCTAGACAAATCAATATGCATACAAAAAATTCATGTCAACAACATGTGTTACAGCAAGAATGATAAAGACATAAACGAGTTGAGTAGATGCAGGTTGAGGATGAAGCCTATGCTGAGCAAGAGCCCGAGGAAGAAGAAGGCAAGTCAGTCGTCATTTTGATTTTCTTGAATGCCGTGAAATCATCAGGTTCCCCCTCAAGACCCCGTGATGCCTTTAGTGAGACAACGTTTATGGCGAGTCAGTCGTATTATGACGTTTCGTGTAATCATATAAATCTTGTGTTATATGATTTAGTGAAAAACATTGTATCACAACTCAGCTCCAGCAGCAGCAGAAAAACAATAGTAGTAGGAAAATAGCAGCAAAAAACAGCAATTCAGTCAAGCATATAACAGAAGTTCAGTCGCAGCAACACGAAGTAGCAGTTCAGTCTCAACTGCAGCAGAAAAACAGCAACAGTTCCAGTCACAAGAGCAAGGAAATAGGAGAAGGAGCATCATCAGCAGCTCAACTGTTTGCTCGTTCACATGAATTTGGAACATGGCTCAGATAAAACCTTGAGTCGACCTAGAAGCAGCTTAAGTATGCAAGGTAAAAAAATTCTCAGTAATTATGTGAGCAGTATTAAAGCAAAATAAACAAGATTTCCCTTTAGAACGTGCCGCGCAAACACCAAGTTTAATTAACTGACACAAGTCCTTCTCAAAAGCAAACATTCCTCTATTTAAAGAGAGCACCGTTGGATACTAAACTAACATCTTAGTTGAAAGTACATTAATGATTGAATTTCGTGTACATAACATATCAAACATCTTAGCTGCAACCAAAACAAACGTGAACAAACCTTAACAACGAAAACAAGGATGCATGCCTGGAAACTAAAAGCTAGGTGCATCAGAAGAGGTACTGTAATTTGTAAATTAGAGAGAATTGGCAAAGATATAGACATTAAGCAAAGATCAACATAAATTGAATTAAAGTTGGGAATTTAAACAAACCTTGAGAAAGATGTTAGCAGCAAGCAGAAAAATACTTTTCAGCATATACTTGAGGCTCTATTTCAATCCATGTCAGTTTGCAGTAAGAAAATGAACAGCCTGACAATCAATTTTCATTATTAAAGCTTTCATTCAGAAACATATTTACCGAATTTGGAAGCCAGCTGCAGCCAGCAGCCAGCATTAAGTAGCTTGTGTGAGTGATTTTTTCCTATGTTGGTATATAGGAAAAATCCTCACCTTTTAATTTTAAATATTAACCTTTCAAATTAGTTTTTTCAAACTAAACTTTTAATCTTTTAAACAAAAATCCACACCTTTTAATTTTAAATATTGACCTTTCAAACTAAATTAGTAACCTTTTAAACAAAAATCCACACCTTTTAATTTTAAATATTAACCTTTCAAATTAGTTCTTTCAAAATAAACTAGTAACATTTTAAACAAAAATCCACGCCTTTTAAAAGGTCGTCGTGTGGCCGTGGGAAAGAAGTTACTTCTCCGGCCTAGTAAATCAATACGGCGTCATAAATTGATTTCCTAAACTGAGTAATCAGTGGTGTCAATTCGGGTTGGCGTGTCGGGTTACGTGTTCGGGTCAGGTAGGTTCGGGTTGATACAGGTCGGGTTTCTTTGGGTCAGAACTTTTTTATCGGGTCGTGTCGGATCGCGTTCGTGTCGGGTTAAATTCGTGCCAGCACTGATTGTCAGGTCGGGTCGGGTCGGATCGGGTTAGACTCGTTTGTCAAGTTGAGTCGGATTAAGTAAAACTATAATCCATAAAACTGACATGGGAAGAACAAAATTTTGATGTTGGATCATTATTATTAGCTGTGTTAATTCAGATCGAGTTGATTTCAAAATTTTAGTTCGGGTAAGTTCGGGTAAATATTTCAGTCATTATCACTATTATCTTATTGTTAAAAATATGTAATAAATTATTAACGAGTTAACTTCATGAAAAAATTAAGGATTGAACCTGCTAATTTGACACTAACTCAAATTTTTACATATACTAACTAAAATAAGTATAAAAAATTAAATCTTACTTAAATTTTTATGAAGACAAATTCTGAATCGGTCTCACTGAGTAGTCATGCTTAATACGTAAAAGTTCAGTGTTAATATATGAAAGCGAGAAGATCAACAATAATATACTAAATGATCACACTTAATATGTAAAAGATCATGTTTGAAAGTGAGAAGATCAACATTTGTCCTAATCTCAAAAGAATAGTAATGATTAATATGTAAAAGATCAGTGTTGATATATGAAAGCAAGAAGATCAACAATAATACACTAAATGACCACACTTAATACGTAAAATTAAAATCATGTTTGAAAGTGAGAAGATCAATAATTGTCCTAGTCTCAAATGAGACGAGTCTTAAAATAATAATAACTAAATATAGTTTAATTACTTAACTTCCTATAATTAACAACTAAGCTTTAATAATCAAACATAAAATCTTAGTTGGGTTTGAGTTCGGGTCATCTTCGGGTTCGAGTTAGGTCAGGTTCGGGTTAAAAAGGTAAGTTTAGCAATAAATGTAAACAACTGATTTGAAAACGCTGCTTTTATAAGCGTTTTGAAAATTAGCTTTTTGGGTTCAACCAACTCTTTCAAAAAGCTCTTTACCAAACACTTTTAAGAGCTTTTTGAGTTGGTCAAATAGCTAATTGGTCTCAATCAACTAATTTGAGCCCAATCAGCTCTTCACCAAACGCCCCGATAAATTCATATGTTTTATACAATGGAAAAGACAAAAAAATTATGTATTCTGTACCATTTTGTAGGTTAAAGAAAATATTTATCATTCCAAATATATAATTGTCGATTAATTTATTGTCATTATCAATTTATTTGATTAAAATATATTTGAATTTAATTAAATATAACTTAATTAATTTTTATTTAAAATTTATTTATAAAAATATGAATAATGTACGAACTCACACGTTAACTTAAATATATAAATGAGTTTAAAATATTATTGAATATTTTTAAACGTTAATTATTGTATTATTTTTAAATAAATCTAACACTAAATAAAATTGTGTCAAACAAAAACATGACAAAATGGTATAATCCAGACTTACTATTGATGTTTGTACGTAAAATATTTAATTTACTAATTTACTGTAAAACATAAATAATTAAAACGAAAAATTATGATTAATGTTGGTAAAAGATTTAACTCGGCAAATTACTTGCACAAACACAAACATCGTTATTTTGAGTAATGTTTGTGTAGAAAATTTGCGTAGAAGATCGGAACTGCTTATAACGTATAATATGTACAGTTTAGGTTAAATTTTAACTATAAATTTTGAATAGATATATTCAGATATCAAATTTTTATGTGCATATAATATTTGTTGTTAAAGATATTTACAATCAAGTAACTATATTGGCAAGTGTAAAAAAGATTTTATGTAATTTAGTCTAAGACGGAGGGGAGAGAGGTTTAGATTATTTGAGATGATAAATCACATATTTTACTATGAGTTCATCCTTTCCTGCACACCTAGACATGAATATCAGTTCACGTCAAAATTTTATTCAAACAAACGGTTGGTTGAAAGAATCAGTAGAGAGTTGTAACTAAACTCTAGTCATATTTGAGACGGGGATGATATTTTGAGCCTCAGATGCTACTAGTATTCGACCTCTAAACAGTTTGTTTAATTAACCGATTAGACATATCCAGTAGTACTCAATTTTAAACCATGTTTGCATTTTGTGATTTTGATTTGACAATTTTGAGTTATTAGGAATGTCTGATAGATATGATAAATTTAACACTACTTGTCCTTGTAACACGATTCTTTTCAATTAAGAACAAGATAGCATCATCCATTTCTACCGTCCACTAATTCCACCAAATAGATCTTTAAGTCTGATTTAGTCGATTGAGTGAAGGTAGAGTTAAGTACTGGAATAGGGTTCTCCAGAACTCCACCTCTCTAGAGGAAGAGACCGACTCACCTATGTGTCATAAGTTTCAACTCATTTTTCGGTCATATTAACGTGTTTGACCACCCACTAATTCATTTAATGTTATATTAAATATGCTAATTACATAAGTTATTTCGGTTTAAATGACAACTAAAAGTGGAAATTGCCACCTTATCAACCTTATTAAAGATGTTAGATTAGAATATATTAATACTTAAAAAAAGAAAGTCTTGTGTGAGGCAGTCTAACTGTTGGGCAGTTGATGTTCATTTAATTTTATTTGATGTTCCCTCACAACCTCTTGATGTTAATTATGTACTGTAATCGATATTGTGCATTTATTTGTTGAATTTCACCTTATTTTTTATGGTTATCAATTGATGTTGTCTTTAGCCTGCCTCATATGAGAGTTTCTCCTTAAAAAATAAAATATATTAATATATTGTGATTAATTTAAAAACGAGTTGATTATAAATAAGGAGTCGGTCTCTGAGTAGACCGTCTATATTCTGGCAGAATATAGACCGGGACTAACTTACAAATATAACTAAATAACAAGAACACGGAGGGACTAAATAGCAAATTAGACAAATTATGTAATTTCACGCGCTACACACGCGCGCCATTACATTTCTCAATTTCCTACTCCTCCCCTGCATTTATTCCCCTCCCCACCCCTTCTTCGTTCCACACACTACAATTTCCTGAATCTATTTCTCCCTTTTCGCCCCCATTCTCCTAGACATATCTACCAAAACACAAACCCAAATCAATTTCAACTAGTAGAGTAATGTAAATGATGATCGGGAGGACTTGGGCGGTGCCGTACACGGTAGGAAATTTTCATATTTTCATCTTCATCTTATCTACTCGTTTTCTTTCCTTTTTTAATTTAAAACCTTCCATATTTATCTTAGTTAAATTAGCCAAAAACATGAACATTTTAAAACATGACATTTTAAAGTTTTTTTTTTCAAATAAACCACCAATGGTGGAGGGATTTATATTAGCTTCCCCATGCTTTTTAAATAACAAAACAGATGAAGTAAAGATACAAAATACCACTTCCTAAAAATCTAGATTATGAAGTGGTTATAGTAGAAGACCTAAAGAGGATCTACATGAAGCTAAGCATAGCTTCCAAAAAGAATGAGTTAGACTAAAAATTAACACTAGAATCAACTCATTCTATACATGAAGAAGTCACTAGGACTCATTTTATACATCAAAAGGTTTCTAGATTAGTGGCTCTGGGAAATGAGGGGTAAAATCCACTTGCTTATTAGTGAATCAGAAGCACAAGGCAACTCAGACACAAGGCAGCCTATGGATCAATTCCAAATTTCCACAGATAGCTAATCATAGAAAAAGCACCAGGAATAAGGCTGAGGTGCTGCTCATTGGTATTTATCTCCATTCTCAAGAATAGACCAGTGATATGAAGTTGAAGCTTTGATGGTGCAGTTGTGGTGTAGGAGGTGATTTGAAGCCTCCTTGATTGAGCTTTGGATTGTATACTCTGTTGAACACCAAGTAGTTCTCCAGTGAACCTGTAGCAAGAGAAAATTTCAGTCAGTAGCATCCATTCTTGACATCCTAAGGGATGGTGTACCCATTTGATCAAGTCTTATCATTCCTTGTATCCTATCTGGGAGAGAGCTAAAGGTAAAAGCTCTATCGTCTTGAGAGTCTAGACATAGCTTAGCTATGACATCAGCTGGCATGTTAGCTTCTCTGTGAACATGATGCAATGTGTGGGAGCAAATAAGCTGGTGAATTGAATCAGCCAATTGAAACAATTTCCAGTGAGCAGTAATGGGGTTGAGCACAAAAGATATAGCATTAAGACAGTCTGATTCTATGATAGTTGGAACAATAAAGGAGGCAGCAAATTGTATAGCTTTCATCTCTGCCTGTAAGGGAGAATCAGCATCAATAAAAGCACTCTTTGCAGAAATGAAACAGCCTCTATTATCTCTAATAATCAGACTAATACCAGCATGGTTAGAATAACTGGACCAAGCAGCATCAACATTGATTTTTAGACCAGAGAAAGGTTTTGACCATGCTATTTTGAAAATCTTTGGCTTGGGTGGTCTTTTAAATAGTGGTAAAAAACTGTGATTAGCTATCTCTGTGTCAAAAGATGAAGGTTTGGCACAGAAATTTAGAAATATTAGCTCCTTGATCTGTTTTAAAGTTAAGATGAAGGTTATAAGTTAAGGCATGAACATTTTAAACTTAAACAATAAGGTTATAAGTTAAAACATGAACATTTTAAACGTAAACAACAAGGTTATAAGTTAAAATATAGCATAAAGGTTATAAGTTAAGACATGAACGTAATGGTTATAAGTTAAAACATGAGCATTTTAAACTTAAACATAAATGTTATAAGTTCAAACACGAACATAAATGTTATAAGTTCAAACACGAACATAAAGGTTATAAGTTCAAACACGAACATAAAGGTTTTAAGTTCAAACATGAACATAAATCTTATAAGTTAAAACACGAACATAAAGGTTATAAGTTCAAACATGACATAAAGTGTATAAGTTAAAACACAAACAGAAAGGTTATAAGTTCAAACATGAACATAAAGCTTATAAGTTAAAACATGAACATTAATATTATAAGTTTAAACATTCATATTTTAAACTTAAACATAAAGGTTACAAGTTAAAACATGAACTGGATAGGTAATAGTGGGGAAATAAAAAAGCATTTTGGCCCTTGGTTGGAGATATGTGGGAAGAACAAAACGTGGGCCAGCATGTGCCAAATCAAGAGTGTACCGTTGTTTTTCCTCCATTCTGGGCGCAGATCCACACGCATAGCGCGTGATTTTAGCTATTATTTGAAAATTGCAATTAAGGGCTTCCTTGAATATCCGGAAACAAAATTTTTGGTCTACCATGTGAATGCTTGCAACAATAATGATCTAGTAGTGGTGACAACTGACAACATATGCTTCACCAAGATCAAGTTTTTTATTTACCAAAAGGTAAGAGATCATATGGTCCATGGTAAAAAATCAATTATTCAAAAATCAAAATACACATGCAACATGTAGTTGCCATGTTCCGAACCCGAGATCCCGAACGTGACCAAACCTGAATCCATTCTTAGCCGAATTCAAATGTGACTCGAACTAAATAATTTATTTTAATTAACGAGTAAAACTCACAATTAAATGAAATTAAATAGTCCTGTTGGCCAAAAGTATCAATACAGGTCTAAATGATAATACAATTATTACCGCGTCTTGCATCATTGCATGACATAGATGACATTTATGAATAGTCTTTGCAACCAACTCATAAAGTAAAAAAAAAGGTCCACAAGATCTATTTATGTGATGGCATAATTTCAGAATGGGAAAACAATTCTTGGTTAGAGAGTTAGACGTTGAACATGATCATGACTTAAATGTTCAATGTACAATTTCCAAGGACCCTTTGAAACCATGCAATTTTTTAAATTATTGAGAACCACCATTAGATATCAATAGCATAACTTTGTATCAAACTTTTTCCATTTTTGAGTTTTTGTTGTTTAGCTAACACTTTTTCTAGAATAGCAGAATTCGTCCATATTAGCACATTATTGGATACCCATATATATTGTTAATTGATTGAGAAAATGAAAGAAATTAGATTTAATTATAATGAAAAAGAGTTTCATTTTTGTAGTGAATTGTTAGGTGGAAAGTAACGTTTAGAGGTGTAAATGAATTAAACCGTTCGTGCACAATTCGGTCAGAGTTCGTTTTCGAATTTGGTTTGACCGCATTCATTTATATATGAGTTCAAACTCGGGCTCATAAGAGCCAGTTCGATAGGCTCGTCGAGTAGCTTGAATATATTTTATATATTATATATATAAGATTTTAATAGAAATAAATTAAATGTTAATTATTAATGCGTCATGTGCTACTTAACGAAGTCAAATTAGCTCGAACTGATTTTTTATCGTGTTCACAAGTCGAACTTAAACTTTGTAAAAGTTAGATGAATTGAGTTCAAACTAAAATATCTCAACTCACACAAAAGTCAAGTTCAACCACAAACTTTGCAAGAACTCAAACTCGAAGATTTGATTCGTTTATTACACTATTGTTACGTTGCAATAGTGAATAATAGTGAGTGATAGGGAAAGAGTTACAATAAGGGAGTACAGTGACAATACTGATGACACTTTCTCTCTACGAAACTTTCTAGAGAGAAGCTCGGTCAATTGGGTGTCGATTCGCCCGCGGAATCGTTCAATCTTGCTACAAAACAACAATTGGAGTGGGAAAGCTAGATCCGAATAGCTTGGGAGGAAATCAGCTAAAGATCGCAGTAAAAGAGCATCTTTAGAGTGGATTATTGCGCATGCAGAAGGTTGTAGGAGGGATCTAGGTCATCTGAGGTGCTTTGATAACAAGATTATGTGCACTGCTCTACTCCAGGTACACGTTTCTTGAAATCTCATCTGAGTAATTTAAATTGAATTTGGGGAAAAGGTTCGGTGGGTTATATTTGTGTTTGGGGTTGTCAAAAAGTACTTTACCTTTCTAGGAAAGCCAAAAGCCGAAATTGGGGATAACCAAACGGAGGGCAGCGGTAGGGGATCTAGGCAATAATTAGGCATTTGTAGAGTTGCAACAGACAGAATATTGGGGCTTTGAAAAAGGAATAATGGCAGAGCTTTGGAGGAAACAAAAAAGCAAGTTTTGGAGTGGTGATCGAGAAGGGATACTAAAGGATTGGAGGGCTTCAAAGTCTATAAATAGTAACAACAATGGAGAGAAAAATTCATTCTTTCTCAGCTCTTCAAAAATTTCTATCATCCTAGGGCCTTGTAATAAGAGGAGGATGAGTCAGCAAGATAGTGATGCCCCTTCTCTTAGTAATCCAGTAGCATACATGATACTTGCAGGCTCAGATTACTCGGAGGAGCGGAGGAACATTATAGGCCATGAAGATGATTTTCTTGATATGTCAAAGCCGACAAGAAGGGGAGGTTTACTATAAATCACTGCAAATGATCTGGAGGATGCAGTGGATATGGAGGCAAACTGCTTACTGGGATATTGGATTGACGACATGGACTTCAGCTCGGATACAATGGATAAGTATTTCAAGAAGTAGTGGAAACTGGATGCAAAGGTTTATCATCGTTGTCAAGTTTCAGTCCAGAGAGGAGGCACTGATAGCCTTGTAGAGAAGCCCATACAATGTGGATGGAGGGCTCCTAGTCTTCAGGAGATGGGGTGTGAGCATCCCGCTGCGCAGGGTCGCAGTGGAAAGAATTAAGATGTCTATTCAGATCCATGGACTACCAACTGAGACGTATGTCCCAAGAGCTGCCATTATAGCTATCAATATGGTGGGAGAGCCAGTGGACGCGAAGATTGATACTAGACCTGCGCCAAATGTGAAGTTCCTCAGGGCAAAGGTATGGATAGGGAGCCTCTGATAACTGGGTTTTATGTTGAAATGCCAGATGCTGAGAAGATATGGGTAGATGTTAGGTACGAGAGGTTGCATAGGTTTTGCAGAAGATGTGGTTTGATTTGACATGTCTTCCAGAATTGTCTTTGCACGGATGATGAAAGGTTGGATGCTCAGATAGAGGAGAGCATCAAGAGGATTTACTTGATGAAGGGCAAGGATGTCATCTACGATCCTACCAGGGAGCTATTTCCCTCTACGTTGAGGGCTTATGCTCACAGGCAAAGCAAAAGAAACACAAACATTCCTGATGGCTATGTGGATGCAAGGAAGGAAAGATATGCGGCTATGAGCGATGCTGATGTGCAGAATGGATTCCAAATGGCGATGTGGAGAGAGAGAAGCATGTATATCCAGAGGTATATTTGAGGAGTTTACCCACATCCTGAGGATGATAGCGACAAAAATAGAAGATGGTTTGATCCATATTTCGGAACGCCACCTCAAGGAGCCGTGCAGTGCCGAATCAGGATGAAGATCAAGATATGGAGATTCCATTGGATCAAAACCAAATGCATGGCGAGGAAAAAGGTGGAAGCAACAATAATGGGATTAACCTGAATAGCAGTGAGGATAATACTCATAACATGGCTAATGATAGTAATGGGGGAATGATGGAGATGATGATAGTGATGGAGATCCCATGTATGTGGAGCAGAGCTATGAGAATGCCATTCCAGTTCAAGATAACCTTTCTGATGGTAGCATTAATCCATCTGAAGAACAGCAAGAAGAGGGGAGCCAAGATATGAGCATTGAATCGCTGGATGGACCAGGATGGATAGTGCATAATAATATGTGGGATGTGGTGGAACAGGAACTACAGACAATCATGCAGGACGCTGTAGCGGAGGAGGAGCAACAAATTCCAACGGGAGAAGTCCAGGCAATGAAGGGATAAGAGAGGAGCAATTGATTGCACCTCAGGAGCCTGAAGTAGGAAATCAGATTGCACAAGTGCAAGATTAGAACTAGAATGTGCAGATGGGCAGTAACTCGGAAGTGAGAAGCAATGCTGAAGGAAATGATGAGTTCTTGAGTTCACATAGTAATCCCAACTTACTATCTCATTGGATAGTTCCGGGGAGGAGGAAAATGCCCAGGGAGCGAATGCTCTCACTGAATTGGTAGTTATCTCATCAGATAGAGAAACTGAAGGACGCAATGGGAAGAGAAAGATGCATAGCAGGCAGCTCTGGAAGGAGATTGGGGAGTTAGGCCCAGTGCCAAAGATTCTCAAAAGGATGAATGCAATGGAGTATAAGGCGTTGTTCAAATCACAGTGCAAACTCAAGCTAGGAGGCAACTCTGGAAGCATGCAACTGTAGGTTTATGTCCTAAATCCAATTCATATTTACTACCAACGTGAGTAGGAAACTAAAGGGTCACACACATAAGGATTGTGTACCAGGTTAAAATGATTAGGGTTAATTTATAAGATAAATTAATCTCATGGACTATTTGATAAATTAGTCTTAGGGTCACTAGGCCCAAGCCCATTTATAAGATATTATATATATCGTAGTTCAAACTATTGGAAGAGGGTTTAAACACATTTAGACCTAGCCAGTCACTTCAATAGTCAATCAATCCTATCCGATAGGATCCTGGAAAGCAATTCGTTTGGACTTAATAGAGGTCGGGCGCTTGTACGGCTTGTGGTCAAATCACCTCGACACCATGTTGATCATCATCATTCATGAAGCAATAGGTGACGTTGGATTGGATGATCTTGCGGCTTGTGTGAGTTGAGTGAGGATTACGTTGAGTGAAAGTGGATTTGCATCTCAAAGGTACGTGATCCATCTCACATTGTATATTTTAAATATTCTCAAGTTTAATAAATTGCATCTCTCACTTGAATACACGCTCACAACATTGTCTACTAATAGACATTGACTGTGAAAGTCAACGTTGTGGTTTATAACATTTATTATTAAGGAGTCATATACTTTACAATTGTTGTAAAAGTATGTATATGTTTGGAAATTTTCTTTCACTTGTAGAGTAATTATTAAATTATGTAATTTTAGTTTGACTAAGATTATCATGTTTGACATGTTAAAATGAATAAAGTTGTTATTCTTTGTACGATGAAAGTTGGTTTTGAACTGATTTTCATGTTTAAAGGGATTTATATTACCTACATCAGATAACTTACTTTTAGTGTCAGAACATGGTCTGATAGATGATATGTGAAAATTTTGTTTTAATCAATCGTGACACGTAAATATCATTTATCTTGATATTGACCAAAATACTTTTATGAGAAAAGTTTAAATGTTGTTGATTAATACATTCCATGTATTTGATCTTATAACATTATATGTTAGAGAACATAAATCATACTCAGTTTTAATCATTTTGATGATTAAATAACACTTGATAAAGTTTATGAGTTGTTACAAATTTCAACCGTTGAAATTCAAAGGTTCTGAGAAAAGTAACTTAGTGTTCGATTTGATCGTACTAGTTATCTTTATACACACTATTAGATGGTGATGTATATAATAAATCTAAAATATTTGATATATTTATGATTTATGCAGTCTATAAATTATGTCATTAGTATTGTCTCCTTTTGTTATCTAGTTTATTATGTATGATATGTGTTACACTTTCGATGTAATTCTTCTGTGAGAATTTGTCTCAAAAGTAATTATCTTTCTAAAATAAAGTGTTTATTCAAGAAAGATAAGTGGGAGGAATTATTGTAACCAAACAAAATCAACTACTAGAACAAATATATGTGATTGCAATAGTTGCTTATGATAGTCATAAGTATACGAAATTGTATTGTACATCATGAGTTTTATAACGCTAATTTCTTACTAATGATTATCATAGATTGTGCAAGATTAGTAAATCTTATTTGAATTTTAATATTTTATTTGATGATCAATTAGTTGATTGTATCAAACTAAATTAGTAAATTCAGCACAATCAACTTTTTAAGTGGGAGCAATATATTTTCTTATTGCATTGCATGAGATAAATGCATGTAGAAAAAAATAAATTTATTTGAGAGTTCAAGAAAATAATAATAAATGTTATAAACCACAACGTTGACTTTCACAGTCAATGTCTATTAGATAGACAATGTTGTGAGCGTGTATTTAAGTGAGAGATGCACTTTATTAAACTTGAGAATATTTAAAATATGTTGAGACGTATTAAAACTATTCTTGGTGGAAAATGGGTTAATTTTAATGTTGTAGATTTTGATCACATGAAAAATAGTATTTTTCATAGCTTACTCTTGTTTATTTTATGTTATTTGTCAAATGAAATAGAACATTATTGGACTCATTGAATTAAACAATATTTCATAATCCAATTTTGTGCAAGACATTAACAATTGATTTTGTAAATGATAAAATATAAGGAGTAGAAAGTAATGTCCACTAAATTCCGTTGAATTTGTTCAGTAGTTGACTAAAACAATTAGATTGAATTTGTTTAGTCAAAGTGGTAGTTTAGTATGTGGACATGTCGTTAAAACCAATTTAAGTTTATGCTATTGGTGATTTGGAGTTATTTATTATTTACTCTATGTTTAACTACATTAGATAAATAACAAAATCCCTAAAATGATATTTGCATGAAAGAGATTGTAAAAGTTATGATAATGAAACTCTTTACATTGCTTACGTATTATTTTTTGAATTATTCCTAGTCATAGTATTAACAAGATGGGACATTGTTGATACAGATAGACTAGAACGTATTTTGTTCTTTTCTATTGTAGAGAGTAGTTGATCTCATCAACTATTGTGTTGCGACACAAGAACAAATATGTGGATGCTTGTTAGAGAACAAGTTCATTGGATTGACCCGTTGAGATTTTCCATGAGGTTAACAATTTAAGTGCTAATGGAATTAATCTTGAAAGTGAAATAATCCTTAGACTTGAGATCATAAGAGTGTCTAGAGTGTGGAGTGTTACACTTGTTTATCTTTTTGCCCTTATCCTTAGTTGGTTACTGTGCTTTTAGAGTTGAGTGTATCATGATGCATGGATGGATGGTTTATGTTCAATAAAGGATTCACCACTTCTAATAGTAAGAAGAGTTATCCCTTTTATGGCCACTTGTTGGAATGTGACTTGAAAATGTTTGCGCAAACTGGAAGTAATTTTTAGAATGAGTTCTAAATTCTACTTCGGATAAGTCATATCTCGAGAACAAGAAAATAATAATTAGTTCACTAAGAGTTAGCACTAAACCTTACTCTTGAACTAATTGGGATATAGTATGGTGAAAGGATAAAATAATTGCATGACCTCTTTTATTTGGAGAGGTGAAAACGATCACAAATATTTTCTATCACTTGGGTGGTCATGATGCCTGGCTATAAGCCAATCTTGATCTGTTAATATGGATTGGAAATTCCATGGCTTAATTGTATTTAGGCCAAGTGGGAGTTTGTAGGTTTATGTCCTAAATCCAATTCATATTTACTACCAACGTGAGTAGGAACCTAAAGGGTTACACACATAAGGATTATGTACCAGGTTAAAATGATTAGGGTTAATTTATAAGATAAATTAATCTCATGGACTATTTGATAAATTGATTTTAGGGTCACTAGGCCCAAGCCCATTTATAAGATATTATATATATCGTAGTTCAAACTATTGGAAGAGGGTTGAAACACATTTAGACTAGCCAGTCACTTCAATAGTCAATCAATCCTATCCGATAGGATCCTGGAAAGCAATTCGTTTGGACTTAATAGAGGCTGGGCGCTTGTGCGGCTTGTGGTCAAATCACCTCGACACCATGTTGATCATCATCATTCATGAAGCAATAAGTGACGTTGGATTGGATGATCTTGCGCCTTGTGTGAGTTGAGTAAGGATTACATTGAGTGAAAGTGGATTTGCATCTCAAAGGCACGTGATCCATTTCACATTGTATATTTACATTATTCATAGATTTCAAAGTGATCTTGGAAATCAATCTGTTTATTCCGCTAATATATATATATATATCCGATAAATTATATTATGATTGATTAGTTCCTTACATCAACAAGGACTTGCTGATCAGGAGTGGAGGAGCACAAGGGTACCGGTGAATTGGGAAAAAGGTAGCTCTTATGCTACTTCTGATCATTCTCTGATTGCGAGCCCCTTGAAGATAAGGAAGAGGGCGTGGTCAGTAGCTGGTGCGGACGCGAAAACAATGGATGAACTTGTGCGTCGTCCCAGAAGAAACTGAAATACAGATATCATAGAATGGAGCAGAGTGATGGAAAAGTAGAGATAGAGTGTTCTCCAAGAACTTCTAAAGGAGAAGTGGACTTGTTTGCTGCGAAGCAAGAGCTGTTTGAGAGAATTGAGAGCTTGAAGGTGAAGAAAGGAATTGGTGCTGAGAATAAGGATGCAGCAGGAACTAAGGAGGCTGAAGGAGTGGCTGAGCGACAGGCATGTGGGGTGGAGGAAGAGGAAGCTACCACTACCACAAACAACATGCTGAGGTTTTCAGAGGTTGAACCATATCAACCCCAGCAGCAGCCATGAGGTCCTTAGTCTAGAACTGCAGGGGCTTTAACAGAGCCTCTGCACAGAAAGGAACTTCCAAGCTAGTTCAACAGAATAAACCAAGTATTATGTGTCTGAGGGAGACAAAGGCCAAGAAGAATGTGTTGAAGAAATGGATGGAGAACACATATTTCACGAAGGTGGAAACTGTTGAACCTGTAGGAAGGTCTGGTGGATTAGCCATCTTTTGGGATGATTCTGTTCAAGTAGAAGTTGTTGTTAGTTCTGTTAATTTTATGTTTGCTTTTGTAACGAGTGCCGACCGAGTTAGGTGGTGCTTTGGTCTTGTTTATGGGGCGCCTGATCAGATAGACAGGGCCTCAGTTTGGAATGAAATGATCCTTTTGCAGTACTTCAGGGACTATCCCACATTGTTGATAGGAGATTTCAACTAGGTTTTATCACAACAAGATAAGAAAGGGGGAGTTCCAGTACCAACTGACCTGGAAACAGGATTGCACAAGATCATCAGAGACAAGCTGCTGAAGGAAATCAAGGATAAAGGCCTTTGGTTCACTTGGAGCAACAAGCAAGAGAGACCTAATACCATACTGGAAAGGCTTGATAGGGCATTTGCTAATGAAGAACGGCCTAGTACGTTCAGGAGGGCAGTAGTAAACAATCTACCAATATTGCAGTCAGATCACGGAGCAATGGTACTAGACTTGGATCCGAGAACTAAACCGCCCAATAAGATGCAGAGGTTTGAGGCATTTTGGGCATCAATGGAACCTCCAGAACAAATATTTAGAAGAGTTTGGAGTACACAAATAGCTTGCTCAGATAGAAGGATAGAGATAAAGGAAGTGGACATCAGCTTGAGAATTACCCTACAACATCTGGTAAATTGGCATAAAAGGACCTTTAGGAATATGGAGAAACGAATAAGGTCACTGGAGAAAAGGCTACAAGAATTACAAGCGACACCAGACCCGAGAAGATATGCAGATAGAATACGTGGCATCATGTTTGAGCTAGAGGACCTTCAAGGGAAACAAGAAGAATACTGGAAACAAAGAGCCAAGGTTCATTGGATGCTGAATGGAAAGAAAAACACTGCCTTTTTTCATAAGTGGGCTTCCAGAAGGAAGAGTTCCAACATGGTCCAGGGAGTCAAAAATGACAACGGAGAATGGATAACTGACCAGGAATGAATTATACATAATTATATGATCACATCAAGAAGATTTTTGTGCAACCTGAGTGGTATCCACAAGGTGTCTCAGGAGATATTCAGTTGGAAGAATACTTAGAGACCAATACAAATAAGCTCAGCGAGGACCAGAAATGCATGCTGGGAGGTCGTGGCCGTTTCTCTCAAAAGTACAATTTATAATCGCTCACTACCGCTACATACAAAATAGCATATAATGGCAAGCAAGGGTTATGTCCACAGAGAAGAAGATTATTTCCAAGTAGCAATGTCGTTATTATACTCTATCTAGGAATGAAATACACACATATATATAGACACTTAGAAAAGCAATGGAAATAGGGGGTTTGAGTTGATTTTTGTGAGAAGCACTACTATGCAAAGCAAATAGAAATTTAGAGTAACAACTAATTTATCATATAATGATTTAAACTAGAGATTTAACTAATGAGAATAAAAGCCTTGGACACATGAGATTGGTGACTTCTTATCATGGGTTTTTCCTCAAACTTTATCATGTTGCTTTGAGAATGGTGATTGTTTGTAATGAGAAACCATATCTAATCATAGTTATGAAAGATGAAAGCACCATCACAACTATTATTAACAACTTTTCTAGATGATAGCAACTAGATCAATTCATCAATGTCATTTCAAATTAGAGGTTTTACAAACTTACCCATGCAATTTGATAGAAAACTTAACATGGATCCCCGTCTCCCCTCCAGACACCTATTCCGAGGCTTTTAGCTCGCCCCGGGAACTACTCACCCCGGGTGCGTCGAACTTGGATGAGGCGGGTTTGCGTCCATCCGGGGATCCCGACTTCCCTCTAGATGATCAGGATGCGAACGTGTTTGGCGGGGAAATTGGTGATGATATTCCCCGGGGGCCTACTCACGGAGTGCGCCCCTTGGGTCTCAAGTTTTTCGATGTTCCCGGGGATTCCCCTTCGTTAGATAGGGATGTTTTAGATTTGGCGAAGCGCTCTTTTATCCCTCTTCCTTTAAACGCCTGTCTTTCTAAACTTCCCCCGGGAGTCCAGAGCGAGGGGTCACGTGCATCCCGCGGATCCATTTTCAGTACGGGCTTAGCCCGCCCTTCCCCCCTCTCTTTCTTGATATCCTCCAATTTTATAACGTGGCCCCGGCCCAACTACACCCTAACGGGGTCGTCCTTATTCTGGCTTTCTTACTTAACTGTGCCCGGTGCGCCGTTTCTCCTTCCCTCTTACTCTTCCGCTCCTTCTACGCTTTACGGAAGGCACACGCATCCTTCCCGGGCGTCTTCTCTTTCACTGTTCGATCCAGGATAAAGGACTTCATCCTGTCCAAACCCAAATCCGCCAAAGGATACCCTTCAAAGGGTTTCTTCCTGTGCGATGTCCGGGCTTATCCTATGCCTACTTGGAACGACTTCCTCGTTCCAGAGGAGAAGAAGCCTCTTTCCAATCTCTCGGCGACCATTGCCAGTGACCATAACTTCCTCCGCCTCACCTCCCTTGATATGGATTCCTTCTATAAGAACGGGAACGCAGGCTATTTCTGGCCTCGCGGGATCTATCCCCGCGACCTCTTCACGCTCCCGCGCATCTCCGCGGTGTGGCCAGATGGAGGTGCCTATTATGGCTTTATGTTGTCAAGATTTTTTTTTTTGGTCTAACATCATTGTTTGTTTGGTTTCAGTACAACCTTCTTTGTACGCAGACGTCATGGCCCTTACCGACAAGTCTTCCGGGGGTGATGCTCCAGCGAGGGACGCTCACCCGGATCAACAGACTCCTTCTACACCACAAGTGGCTTCCCAACCTGGGCCACCTCCCCCCGAGAATCCTGCTCTTGTCCCTCAGAAGCCCCGTGCTACTCCTGGCTCGTCACCTACCCCCGGACGTCGATCCTTCATCCAACACCCTACTTACAGTGGTGGGGCAAGCTCGAGGTTCAAACGGCCGCCTCCTGGCGAGCTATCCGGGTCGCCCCCTTCCTCTCGTCAGAGGACCCAGGACTTCCCTCCTCCTCCTCCTCCTCCTCCGCGGGCTACTGCTTCCGAAGCTATCCCAGAGGAGAAAGAAGAGGTAACCACTATTCTAGATCTGTCTTTTATCTAAAATAATTCCTCCGGTTTCCTTACTTTCTTGCTTCTTCTTTGTTGTGCAGAGCATTTCCTTTGCCGACGCCGTCCTGGCGGACTCTCAGTTTGCCGAGGCACTGAACAGAACCTGTTTGCCAAGATGGAGAAGGAATTCCGCGAGACCAGGGAGAAGCTGGCCGGGCAAGATGGCCTCGCGGCCCAGCTAGAAGAGGCAAAAAGAAAGCTGGCTGATAAAGAGAAGCGGCTCGCTGACAAAGAGAAAAAGTTGGCGGAGGTGGAAAAGAAGTACTCCGCCCTGAAGAAGGACAAGAAAAACTCCCAGTTGGAGGCCTTTGATGCTATAACCCGGAAGCTTCTCCGCTCAGTGGAGTTTGATCAGAGGCTCGAGGGGATAGCTGCTGCGGCGAGTGCTGAGGCTTGCCATGAGATGTACCGCAGCCTGCGAGGCTGGCTTCCCGGGCCTGCTCGTCTTGACACCCAGGCGTCTTATTATCGTCCTAAGGCGGCTGATTTGCTGAACCATCGATGGCGATCCCTCCAGGAGTCTGACCTGAAGAGCCTCGTCCCTCAGATGTGGCAATCGCTAGAGATGTCTTCCCGGGTTCCTTATGCTTCGGAGATCAAGAAGGTGAAGCTCCCGGAGGTTGGCGAAGCTTCTTTTCCCGATCCTGGCCCGGAGGACTTCAATGCTTATTCGGTCGTCCCGGAGACCCCCCACTGGTCTGACAACTATCACGAGTACTGCGCGGTTCCTGACAATTTTGGGTACCAAGCTGTCTATGAGGAAAGGGAGGAGAGGTACGTTGTGGGGCTTGCCGCGGGACAAGACGACTTGTTGTATCAATCCCGGAAGTCCACCCGGAAAGCCGGATTCCCCGAGCGTCCTGAAGATGAGCCTAAAGTGGATGCTCCCGCTTATGGCGGCCCCAACTGGTCTGCTGAAGATGGAGCTGAGCTGGAGAGGAGATGGGAGAAGGCTCATGCTAACCCGGGGGAAAAGGACTCTGCTGATGACAACGTACTGCCCTAGACTCTGGTCTATGCTTTCTTTTGTAGTTTTTAATTTTGTAATCTTCCTCCCCGGGAGGCTCATGTAGAACTTGGCCTTGGTGCCTATTTTGATTAATAAAAGGTTCTACTTTTTAATGATATTGCCATCTTTTGTAGCCTGAGCGCCCCCTAGAGGAGATTCTCCCGCGTGGGCCCATGCCTTATGTTTTTCCTCATCCTAGTAGTTCTTCTGGCACCTACTTCTCTCTCCCCCGCGCCGGGTGCCTCCAGTGCTCTTTCCTTCAGAGGAAACTAGCCCATTGGCGATTTGGAGGCGACCAGGCCAACCGGGCATTAGCTGAGGCGGGGTTGGAATGCTTTCTTCAGGAGTTTGGGTCGATCCGGGTGCTGGTGGCGTTTCTTAAGGCAGTTGAGGCCAAGTTCGGGTCGTTAAACCAGTGCTTCGACCTTGCTTCTGATCACATGCGGGAAGCCCTGAATTCTCACCAGACCATCGCTGAGCTGCAAGCCCTTCACGATGACTCCCAGCATCGTACTACCAAGGAGCTAGGCATGGTGTGGGGTGAACTAGAGCGGGCGCAGGAGAAACTTAGCACATTGGAGACCCGCTCCGCTCAGAACAGGCTTCTCTGCGACTTTGAGAAGGAGAATCGGTCCCTTACTCATAGGAATAGGGTACTCCAAGATGCATTGCTGGTTACCCGGCTATCCTATCACCTTTTGGGTCTCAAAAATGGCTTAGTTGGGGTGTCTCCTCTTACTGATATTCCAGCCGGGGTTCGCAGAACGATTGAACGTATGCGGGCTAACCCAAAGAAGTTTGGTGAGGGAGCTCCCAGTCATAAGGCCTATCTGGACATCATGGAGTGGCACAATAAAATTGCCGCGGGAGACGCTGAGCCATACCCCTCGAGCCTTCGTCGCGTTCCAGCCCGGGTGGAGGTGGATGTGGCATACGAAAGGTACGAGGACATGACTGTATCCATTGACCCGGAAGAGGTGGCACGCCGGATAAGACGCATCCGGGAGATTGCCGACTCTGGGGTCACCACAAAGGAGGTTAAGACCGCCGAGGGCACTCGTATCAGCCGGGAAGAGAAGGGTAAAAGTGCAGCAGTCATGTTTCCTAAGTACAGGTTTGTTACTTCTGCCGGGGTGAGAAGAATGCGCCTGGCGGAACCTCTTCCAGAGGGATCCGTGGTTGTGCCTATCCCTGAATTGAACGAAGAAGACGCCGCGCAATTGGAAGAGGAGCTTGCGTGGAATCAGGCCCCGGATGCCCGCTTTGCCGAAGATCTTCTGTCCTCCCAATTCTTTGGAGGGGGTTTCCGCCCGGGTAACCCTGAGGGTGCTTCCGGGTCAGGTCCCAAGTGGGTATAGTAGCAAATGGATAGGAATACTTGTATGTAAAATGCTTATGTAATCGTCCTACAACGACTATGACCGCATGTTCATGCGATTTGTAATTTAAAAAGGATTGAATAAAATTGTAATTCGAAAAGACCCTTTTCATTAACTCTTCCCTGCAAACATTACATTCTTTGATCCCCGGGCTTCGTTCAAGCTCCGGGTCCATTCTAGCGGGGCACCCAAATGGGAGCTACCCATGGGTCCCTTTTTACAAATCTTCCTTTCTAAACCCAGGACGAGGCCGAACGTCGGGGTATTTCTCCGGGCATGTTCATGCTTCCAGGCGGGGCATATCCATGCCTGGCATATCCATGCCTTAGTAGCTAAGGTATGATGCGGGGTACTCTACTTCCCGTAAAACCTTCTTAAATTAGCTACATTCCATCTTCTGGGGATCTCCTTCCCCTGCTGGTCCTCCAGCACATAACTCCCCCCCGGGTATGCTTCCTTTACCTTGTATGGGCCTTCCCAGTTGGGTGCAAGTTTTCCCTCCGGGGCTTGGCGGCTCTTATCGTTTCTCCTCATTACCCAGTCTCCTGGGACGAAAGCTTCTTTCCGCACCCTTCTGTCATAATATCTCTTTACTCGCTCCTTCACCTTGGCTTCCTGAAGTGCCGCATTCTCTCGCTTTTCTTCCAAGAGGTCCAAGTCAAGGCGCCGTCCATCATCTTCTTCTTCCGGGCGCTAGTATTGAGTCCGGGGGCTCGGGATCCCGATCTCCGCGGGTATCACTGCCTCCGACCCGTACACCAAACCATATGGAGATTCCCCGGTAGCTGAGCTTTCTGTAGTCCGGTGGGCCCAAAGAACACTGGGTAGCTCCCAAATCCAATTTCCCCGCGCGCCTTCCAAGCGAGTTTTTAATCCTTTGATGATGGTACGGTTGGTAACTTCCACTTGCCCATTCGCCTGAGGGTGGTATACAGACGTCAACCTCTGCTCAATACCATACTTGACACACCACGATTTGAAAGAATCAGTCTCAAACTGCGCCCCATTGTCTGTGACTATGATCTTCGGGATACCAAATCGACAAATGATGTTCTTCCAGCAAAACTTAACACAGGTTAGTCCCCGTATGTTGGTGAGCGGTTCTGCCTCCACCCATTTGCTGAAGTAATCGATTGCCACAATTAAGTACTTGGCTCCTCCCGGGGCAGTCGGGAATGGTCCCACCAAGTCGATTCCCCACCTACTGAAGGGCCAAGCCCCTATGACTCTGATTAACTCCTCTCGGGGAACATGGATTAGCGGGGCAAATGTCTGGCATGCCAAGCACTTCTGTACATGTTCTTCCGCATCTTTGAACAACGTCGACCAGTAATACCCCAGTCTTAAGATCTTTTTAGCCAAGGTGCGGGCCCCTTGGTGGCTCCCATTAGATCCCTCGTGCACCTCCCGGATGAGGTGTCGGCCTTCCGACCTTTCTACACACTTTAGCAAAGGCTGGAGATACCCTCTTTTGTACAGCTCCCCTCCCTGGATCGCATACTTGGGCGCCTTAACTCTTAGCTTCCGGGCCTGAGCCTTATCTTCCGGGGTGGTTCCTTCTTCTAGGTACGCCCGCATGGGCGTGATCCAGGATTCTTCCTCAGTCACCAGCATTACTTGATCATCCTCCTGGTAGCTCCTTCTTCCTAGTACCTCCAAGTACAACTTTTGGTCGGGCTCAGGTTTCAATTCTGAGGAAGCCAACTTGCTCAAAACATCTGCTTTACTGTTCTTCTCCCGGGGGACTTGAACCAAGTCGAAGGTTTTAAACCCGGCTATCAAAGGCTTCACCGCTTCCAAGTACTTCTGCAGGCTCCTTTCCCGGGCTTCATATTCTCCCTTTACCTGCTGCACTACAATCTGGGAATCACTGTGTGCTGTGAGAGTTTTGATTTCCATCTCCTTTGCCAACCTTAATCCCGCGATTAAAGCTTCGTACTCAGCTTCATTGTTGGTTGTTTTGAAAGTGAACTGGACCGCGTAGGGATACTCCTTCCCTTCCGGGCTGACTAATAGTACTCCCGCTCCGCTGCCCCCAGAGTGTGCCGATCCGTCCACATATAACTTCCAGGACGGGTCTGTCTCGGCCTTAGTCATATTCTCCAGAGTGTTAGGCGTCTCTTGTTCCTCATTTATCCTTGCTTCTGATTCCAACAAGAAGTCCGCTAGGGCCTGGCCCTTGATAGCCCTTCTTGGCTCATACCGGATTTCATACTCTTCCAGCTCTATAGCCCATTTCATCATTCTCCCTGATGCCTCCGGCTTGAACATAACTTGTCTTAGCGGGTAATTGGTAAGGACCACTATGGGATGGCCCTGGAAGTAGGGTTTAAGCCTCCTTGAAGCATGTACCAGTGCCAGGACCAACTGTTCCAAGTCAGTGTACCGGGTTTCTGCCCCCCGAAGTGCCCAGCTAACAAAATAGATTGGGTGCTGCTTCCCATCCTCTTCTTTGATTAGCACGGCACTTACCGCTTCCCGAGATGCTGCTATGTACAGAAAAAGCTCCTCCCCCGGGAGTGGCTTCTTTAAAGTTGGCAATTGTTGAAGGTGCTCTTTCAGATTTTGAAACGCCTTTTCACATTCTCCGGACCACTCAAACGCCTTGGCCTTCTTGAGAATGTTGAAGAAAGGTAACTGCCTATCTGCCCCCTTTGATAGGAATCGACTGAGAGCCGCGAGAGACCCTGTCAACCGCTGTACTTCTTTCACCGACCTGGGGGAAGTCATCTTAGCTATGGCCTCTACCTTCTCCGGGTTAACATCGATGCCCCGACTTGACACCATGAAACCCAAGAACTTCCCCGCCCCCACTCCAATGGTACTTTTGGAGGGGTTCAGCTTTAGATTACTCCGTTCTAGCTTTTCAAACATTTCCTCCAGGTCATTCAGGAAAGCTCCGTAAGCCCTGCTTTTGACCACCATATCGTCAACATACACCTCCATGTTTCTTCCCACTTGGTCCTTGAAGAGTTTGTCCACCATTCTCTGATACGTAGCCCCCGCGTTCTTCAGTCCAAAGGGCATTTTCTTGTAGCAGAAGGTTCCGAAATCGGTGATGAAGGAGGTTTTCGCTTTATCCGCCTCATCTATCTGCACTTGGTGATACCCTTTATGTGCATCGAAGAAGGCCAGCACCGAGTACCCCGCTATAGCCTCTGCCAACCGGTCCAAATTTGGGAGAGGATAACAGTCTTTGGGGCAACATTTGTTCAAATCTGTGAAGTCGATACACATGCGCCAGTTTCCATCGTGCTTCTTTACTAAGACCGGGTTAGCTATCCATTCCGGGTAGATGATTTCCTCGACCACCCCGGCTTTTTCCAATTTCTTTACTTCATTCTTTATAAATTCCGCTCTTTCCGGGGCTCAGGTCTTTTCTTCTGCCTGATAGGTTTTGTTGCCGGGCTTATGTTCAGCTTGTGTACCCCCAACTCTGGCAATACCCCCACCATGTCCTCCGGGCTCCACGAGAATACTCCCTGATACCTGGCCAAAAGTTCCTTCAGTGCGCCTTTTACTTCGTCCGGGAGGTCTTTTCCCACTGTGACCGTCCCTTTGTCCGCCACCTGCATTTCCTCCAGTTCTTGCCGGGGAACTTCTCCATGTACCGCCCCTACTGCTTTCTTTGCGTCCCGGACCGCCGTCATCATGCAACTTCTTGCTACTGCTTGACTTCCCCGCACTACCGCCACACCTTGCGCAGTGGGGAATTTCATTGTTAGCAGATACAAACAACTCGCTGCCCGGGCTTGGGTTAGCCACGGTCTTCCTATGATTACGTTATATGGTGAGGGTGCATCAATAACCGCAAAGTTGCACATCACTGAGACCCTCTTGCTCCGATCCTCCTCATCCACCAAACATATTGCGAGGGGAATAACTCCTAGAGGGACTTCAGGTTTGCCAGTGAATCCTGACAAGGGAGATGAAGGGGGTTTCAAGTTCTGTCTCCCAATTCCCAATTGGTCGAAGCAGGAAGCGAACATGATCTCCACACTGCTCCCGTCATCTACGAACACCCTCTTGATCAAGAAACCTTCAATCTCCGCTGTCACCACCATTGGGTCAGAATGGGGTATCTGAGGCGGGACTGCATCCGCTTCAGAGAAAGTGAGAGCCTCATCGGGACGAAATCATTTTCCCTGAATCTCTCCCGGGGGAACATATCGCGTCCGAGCCCGGATGGCTGAAACTGACTGGCATGCTTCTCCGATTTCTCCGCTTATCACGTTAATCATCCTGTTAGGTACTGGGGCAGGCTCCACTGCTTGGACCGGTGCGGCCGCTATGGCAGGCCTCCCTGGGGCCCTATTGCCTTGGTTGCCTTGATTTCTCCCGTTTCCTCTCCCCGGGTTAGGCCTCCACCTCCTCCGGGGCTGCTCCTGGGGCTGGTCCCGGGGATTCTCCTTCTTTGCTTCCATCGCCACACAATCTCTCAGCTGTCCCCGCTCTATTAATTTTTCTATCTCGTTCCTCAACATCCTACACCCCTCTGTCGAATGCCCATAAGATTTGTGATAGGCGTAACATTTGTCCGCATTTTCCCTAGACGATAGGCAACGGATCTGGGAAGAAATCCTTGTGGATAGCATGGATCTCCGTTCGGGTTTTGCTGAGTGGGATGAAACTATCCGCTCTTGCCCGGTTTACCGTCGCGGGAGCAGGATCCCTTCTACTTGGGTCAACCGTCTTCCTTCTTTCCATCTTATCCGGGTGGAATCCCCCGGATTCTCCTTTTCTCTTCTGCGTGGCATCATTAACCGCACAGTACAGTTGCACCGCCATCTGCAGGTTGTGAAAGGTTTCCGGGATGTTTTCCATCAACTTCTGGAGCAACGCCATATCCCTCAAGCCATTTATAAACCCACTAATCACCGCATTCTCCTGCTGCTGCCTATCGACGACCTTCATGCTGTCGTCCATGTACCTTCGATAGTATTCCATTGATCCTTCCGCAGCCTTCTGCCGGGTGGCCAGAAGCTCAGTCAGCTGCTTTCCTTCCTTCTTTAACCCGGCGTATCTGAACAGTAAAGCCTTAGAGAAATCGTAATAATCTCTGAGGCTTTCTCGGGGCAAGGAATCGAACCACGAAAGACAGTTTCCTCTCAGGTAACAGCCCACCAACTTGCATCTCAATTCCTCCGGGAAGTCCCTTGACACCATTAGGTTCTGGTACGTCCTGACAAACTCTTCCGGGTCTGTCTCTCCATTGTATGTTGGGATTCCCTCCGGGGTCCGGAGGTCCGGCGGCCATGGGTACGCAAGCACTCGAGGGACCCAAGGGGAGGTAGGTTTAGCCCCGTTTCTTCCCACCAGTTTGTCCAGTCGAGCCTCCAAAGAGTTGGGGTCCTGCTGCGCCACCTGATAGCCCCGCATCCTATCGTCCTCCCGATAGTATCTCTCCGGGTAACCGTGGTTCATCCCCATTGATCCGTGCGCGGGCATGGAATACTGGATCGGGTTCCCCTGGATTCCAGGGACCTGAAACCCAACGACTCCACCGGCATGGCTGGCAGGCCATACCCAATTTGTCCCGCCCCCCAGCTGGAACGCGGGTAATAGGGTGGAGCGTGTGGAACCAAATTCGATTGTTGTCCCGTAGCCACTCCCCCTCCGACCACGAGACTCTGAGGGAAAGAAGGTGGGACGGTGGAAGAGTTCACACGCCCCTGTATCCTTGGCGGCTGAACGACTCCGTCCAGGTCAATAACCTCTCTTTGATACCCCCGCAAAGGTCCTGCCTGGTCTCCCCCAGGTTCCCTCCGCCTACGATTTTCCCGGGTAGAGAGTACCCACTGGCGGTACAATTCCTTGTTGGCTCTCATGAACTCCAACGCCGCCAATTCTTCCGCCTCGGCTAAGGATTGCTCCTCCTCCAGGGCTTCAGGCCCCTGGGCCTGGGGACTGCCCCCCCGGCGGGCCTTGGTCCTCGCTCCTCCTGGTACTCTCTTTCCGAGTCGGCTTCGTCAGAGGCAGTTTCCACGTGGCCATCCTGCGGTACCCCTAGCTCCCGCTGATGTCTAGCCTCCTCCTACAACTGCCTCAAGGTCACATCATCCCCCGGGGGTGGAAGAGATCCACCCCCTGAAGGTGCCGCATTTTTCTTCGGGCGCCCGCGCCCTCTCCTTGGCGACTCCATCATGTGAAGGTGGAAAGGTCCCACCGGGCGTGCCAATTGATGCTACCAATTTTCCGTCCGCTTCCGGGTTGATTAGCTATCCAGGTCTCCTTCCGATCACCCCGCAAGGATCCTGCAAAACAATCCCCGGGGCGTCCCGGGGAAGAGGCTCCGGCGCGATGATGAGATGGGGATAGCGATAGAGGAAAGACGTACGGAAGGTACTCTCAATATAAAGTAGAGAGATATAAGTCACATACCTTGTTCACTGTTTGAGACTAGTATTTATAGCCGAGCTTGCCTGCTTGAGATAAGGTGCAGGACCACTTCCCTTTGTCCCCGTCCGTCCTTCTTCCTTGTCCGGACGTGCCCCTTAGCGGGAAAGGCATCGCCCTAGACGCGCTGGGCCGTGGACCCTATTATCGGCCCAGTAGGCCTTTGGGCTGGTAATATCACAACTCTTATTAACAACTTTTCTAGATGATAGCAACTAGATCAATTCATCAATGTCATTTCAAATTAGAGGTTTTACAAACTTACCCATGCAATTTGATAGAAAACTTAACATGGATACAATGCTAATGAATGATCTCAAGAACAAATACAATTGATAGCAACTTGCATTTGATTCCTAATTTACTACTCTTTCATAGGAGGAATGATAACATTCCAACCATGAAAATAGCAATATCTAATACATCTCTATAACTAGGAAATCATTCCTAACCATTTCATGCATCAAATACACATACACATCATGATCATTCAATTGCATATCACACATTCATAAGCTTCATAAATCAAGTTCTCAACCCATTACAAGAAGTCTAATCACATGCCCCCAAGATGGGTTTTAGCCTACAATCATGATTATATAATCAAAACATAAATCACTACAAGAATTCATGGTGAAATTGAAGAACAAAGTGAAAGGTAAATGAAGAACAAAGGTTCTAATGTTCAGAAATTCGATCCCCTTCAAAATGAGGATAAGATCACTTATATAGTACAATAGAATTAAAATAAAATAAAATAAGATGTCACTTGCAGCAGACGTTCGCGGCCCGCGAGATGTCCTTCGCGACCCACGAGAAGCAGCAAACATCAAAACCAGCATCACACATACTTCGCGGCTCGCGATCAGTTC
This sequence comes from Cruciata laevipes, assembly GCA_963678965.1. Taxonomy (NCBI): domain Eukaryota; kingdom Viridiplantae; phylum Streptophyta; class Magnoliopsida; order Gentianales; family Rubiaceae; genus Cruciata; species Cruciata laevipes. The sequence goes on along the minus strand of OY787634.1, from coordinate 18,382,245 downwards.
TTCGTGACCCACGAAAGTATGGCCTTTATGCTACTTCTATGACCGGTTCTTCAATGCTTCTTGATCCTTTTGGACGGTTATAGAAGGTCTTCAAATCATCCAACTCCATAGCAAAATCAAAGGCCAAAATGCACATTTTCACTTTTAAACCACTATGAATGATTCGGTTTTAAAGTTCAAGATCTAGGTACAAAATACTACCTAAACTAGCTCTCAAATGTTGTAAAACAAGAGTATATTTAGGGCCTATCAAAATCCCCCACACTTGAACCTTTCTCGTCCTCGAGAAAGAACGATTGAGATCCAAGTGCATACTCTAAACAATTTCGCAACATGACATTTGAGAGCTTCACAAATTATATCTACTAAAAGTGCATCAAAATAAGTCTAATGAAACATGAGCAAGTGCAAAAAAAAATTTATTTTATTTTAAACAAAGTCTTCAAAGAAGTACATTTCTAACACCAAAACAAAAGCAGCAAAAGCAAAACCAAAATCCTACACCTCTCCCCCACACTTAGTCCAAACATTGCCCACATTGTTCAAGAACAACTATTAAAATCATGAGGAAAGGGAAGGAGTAGAAAACATACTCAATGGGAGGGGCCGGAACCGTCGCGACGGCGCTCAGCACGTGCTCGGCGATGTGCATCGTAGTCAAAGGCCCCCCACCCCTGTGGGTGCATCGAAGCCATCATGGCTAACATCACCTCCATATCATCCTCATACCTCAGTGAATGTGTGAAACTGCAGCTGAGTGACATATTGAGGCTCGGGAGGAGGATGAGAATCCTGATCTCCATCCACAAGAGGTGCCTCAAGCAATCCGAGCGCAATGGTGGGAGCAGGAACAGTGATCTGAGTGGGAAGAGTTAATTCCTCCATGCGGGTACGCCTAGTAAGCTGCACAACCTCCTCATTTGGCAAATACATGTGCTGATTCTTGGCAACAAGCCAGATAAATCTAGGAGGAGGGAATCTATGCATGGACAAGACATTGATGGATTCCAGGGAAGCGATGAAGTAGAATTGATGAGCACGCTCGTCTGTCTTGCCCACTGCCTGAATTTCTGGGGGTAGATGGGTGTTTAAATAAGCAGCCAATAAAGATATCATACCACCCTGCAGTATCTTCCCCGAGTTCTTCTTGGAGGTCTCTAGACACTTCTGAACAAAAAGGTCTACCTAACATGGGTGCTCCGGCCTCCAAAACATGGTGCATAAGCATTGGACTTGCTCCCTATTGATGTGTGTCAACTCCCCTTGGCAAAAAATGGCCATCACAAGCAATTTGTGCACCATACGAAAAGCAGGATGTATGATGTGGTTGTTCTTGGTGGTGCTAGTGATGTTGGGAGATCCAGATAAACATCTCCAAAAGAGAGCAAGATCGAATGCAGCATGGGGGTTATTCTTGGGATTCTTGTAGCCCTCATCATATTGGAAACCGAAAGCAATTTGGATGTGAGCATAAAACTTAGGTACAAAATACTACCTAAACTAGCTCTCAAATGTTGTAAAACAAGAGTATATTTAGGGCCGATCACATGCTAAACAGGGAGTTCAGAGAGGAAGAAGTGTGGGAAGCAATTAAAGATATGAAATCATGGTCCTCTCCAAGTGAAGATGGACTACCAGTTGGCTTTTATAAGCAATATTGGGATGTCACTGGCAGGGAATTAACTGGAGCTATATTGCAAAGTATAGAAAGAGAGTCATTCCATGTGGAATGGAACAGAACTCAACTGATTCTCATTCCAAAAAACAAGATGCCACAGAATCCAGGAGACTTCAGGCCTATTGCGTTGTGCACAGTAAAATACAAAGTAATTGCTAAAATGTTGGCTAGAAGGCATTCATGGGGTCACTGATTTCACGAAGTCGGAATGGCTTTGTACCAGATAGAAATATTACAGAGAACGTCTTACTGGCACATGAGGTGGTACATTATACGAGATCGAGGAAAGGACCAGATGGAGTGGCAGCGATCAAATTGGATATGAGTAAAGCCTATGGGGCTTCTTGGAGCTTCTTGGAAAAGGCATTACAATACATGAATTTTCTTGCTAAATGGATCAATTTGATCATGTGGTGTGTGCAATAAGTTTCTTATCAAGTGGTGGTGAATGGAGTGATTTCGAATAATTTTATCCCAAACAAGGGACTGAGGCAAGGATGTCCGCTCTCACCGTACTTGTTTATTATAGTGTAACAGTACATGTCAGCATGGCTTGAGAAGAGAACAGAAAGCAGCAGGCACTTGGGAGTCCAAATCTCAAGAGGAGGTCCTATAATAAGTCACCTTATGTATGCGGATGATACAATTTTCTTCACCAAAGTATCGTATCAATCAGCAAATGACATTGCAAAAACATTGGATTTGTACGCCAGGTATTCAGGTTAGAGGCTCAACTTTGATAAGAGCTCCATTCTCTTTAGCCAGAACACACCGAATGAATTAAGATAATATATGATGTATACTTGGAACATCCACAAGCAAGGGCTGGAAGGAAAATATTTTGGAGTGCATATTAATTTCCAGGAAAAGAAGAAGGAGATATATCAAGGGTTGATTCGAAAATTCAAGGAGAAATTTGGATCATGGAAGGCTCAACTGCTTAATCTAGCAGGGAGAGTGACATAAGCAAATTATGTTTTGAGTTCTCTGGCTATATATCCTCTGGGTATTTTTAGAATTCCCAGATGCGTCTCTTAAAGAAGCTGGACAGTATGACTGCAAGGTTCATATGGGATGGTGACATGGAGGAGAGGACAATACATTGGAGGTCTTGGAAGTTCATGTGTAAGTCTAAGCAGGAATGAGGCCCAGGAATGAGAACAGAGGAAGGAATGAATAAAGCCCTTTTAGACAGGCATGCATGGAACATTGTCAAGGGATCAGATTCTTCATTAGCCAAGGTACATAAGTCTAAATATCTAAGGAATGGTGGCTTGGAGGTTTCAAATCCAAAACCGGGTGATTCATGGGGGTGGAGGTCGGTCTTATGGGCCAAGGATCTGGTGACAAATAATCTGGCTTGGCAAGTCAGAAATGGGAGGAAAACTAGAATTGCTGATCAATGGATACCTATGGTGAATAACCCTTTAGCTAGCCATGAATGAGCTATTTCAACAACATATGCAGCTAAGAGTGGAACACCTCATTGATGATCAGGGAGAGTGGAGAACCAACATGCTTAGAATGATTTTCCCACAAGACACTATACCATATATCCAATCAATACACATTCCTAGGCAAGGTTACAGAGAGGATGAAGTGGTATGGAAAGGCAACAAAGATGGAAAGAACTCAGTCAAGAAAGGATATCACTTGGCAGCAAAAGAAATTGGATGTGTGGATTTGAGGAGGAAGAAGATGTGGGATAAAGTCTGGAATTTAAAAGTGCCTTACAATATCATTATATTTTTGTGGAGAGCAGTGGTTAAGGCACTTCCTACAGCAGTAAACCTGGAAAAAAGAAGGATAATTCAGGATGATAAATGCTCTAGATGTGGCATGGATGCCGAGGATGAGATGCACTTGTTCTTTAGGTGCAATGTTTCAGAGAGCATCTGGAGGTCTTCTGGAATGGATAATCTGCTAATGCACGGCTCAAGAAACAATTTTGGAGAATGGTTGCAAGATTGGATACAGATACCTCATGCGGAAGGGGAGCTCATTAAATCTATCTTCCTTCATTGGCAGTATGGGTGCTACGATGTAAGAAAGCAATGGAAGGTATAGACATAGACCCAAATGTGGGATCGACCTTGGCATTACAAAGCTTCCAGTTAAATAGTCAAATAAAGAAGAAAAGAGACGAATCAGAGGGATGAGGAAGATATTTGCAAACTTTCATATGAAAAACGAGGAAACAGGGGCTCAATATAACTCTGAATGTGCAGTTGTTAAAGTGGATGGGTCCTTCAGATAGAACTGTCATCTTGGGACTGCTGCATGGACGATATCAAGGCCAAGCCAGAATCAGAATGATCTGCAAAAGGGTTCTAATTTCTTCGTTTGTACATCTCCAATTCAGGCGGAAGCAGCGGCCTGTTGGAGAGCTATCAAAGCAGCGAGCCGAGTTACAACTCGACAGCTTCGCGTGCTCACAGATTCAACCGAATTGGTGGCGGCACTAATTAAACCGGAGTTAGCGCCATTGGAAATCAGGAGTGTGGTGGAAAACATCCTTAGTTTGTGTAGGAATATGTTCGTAAATGTTTCTGTTACTAAAATCAGTAGGAATAGTTTGAGCAAAACAATTTGTAATCCTTTTTTAATTAAGTAATAGAGTGGTACTTATTGTCAAAAAAAAAAGTTACAATAGTTATGGACAAGACCAACCCATAACCATGGCCCACTTAGATTTTAAGTTAGCTTTTATTGCTAAACTCTTTGCAATATCCCAAACCTCTTGTATTAGGGTTAAAATCCAAGCTACGCCTACAATCTTGAAGTAATTTTAAGTAAATCCTAATAAGAACTGTTCTAAGATCTTATTACGATTTTGTATTAAAAATTATGAGAAAATTTTGGGTCAGACCGGTCCTTGTCGAGACCAAAGGCTAAAGGAATGAGCATTTACTGTTTTTTCTTGATCTTTTAGTCACTTTGATTGATCTTTCAGTCAATTCCCTTGATCATTTTTTTACCTTGATCTTTCAATTAATTTGATCTTTCATTCATCTGGCTTGATCTTTCAGTCAATTTCCTTGATCATTCCTATTACTTGGTACATTACTGTTATTTCGTACAAATTCACACCAAACTTTAGTCTCGAGTCGGCCCATTTGAGAAGACTAAACTATGGCGACACCAGCAATCTAAAATCTAACGGCGGCGGGGGGTTTTTTCTTATGTAATATTTTATTCTATTAAATTGCTCAAAAAGTTCATACAACTGATTTGGCCATCACTCGAAGTCAAACATTCAACAAATATAAATAACTAACCAAAAGGAGAAAAACAACTATTCTATAGCCATCTGAAATACAAGTGGCTATGATCATAACTAGTTCATCAAGATATTGCTAAGATTTTAGCATAACTATCATGACTGCGCTTCCATTCCATATGTTCTTGCATATCTTGCAAAATCTGCATCCACCTTTGGAGCTTTGGTGTCTTCAACGTTCCAATTCTGTTTCCAGCTCGTATATGATTAAGGGAAAATTCACCGTAGCATATCTGCGTATTGACAAGTCAAAACACAAGTCTGCCCCGATTCAGACTCCATAGAAATCAAATAAGCCATATGAAGCCTGGTCTGAGCATGCTTATAATCTTCTTCAATCCAGCCCGTCAAGTCTTTAGATAGTGTCATGGGCCAAGGTTGGGTAACTGGTTTTACCCAGCAGCCCAACACCTCTGAAATACCAAAGGTAATCAGTGCGGTACCTACGACATATGTACAAGTTTCATACTAGGGCCATAATCCCTCATCCAGTCCGTCAAATATTTTTGATAGTGTCATGGGCCAAGGTTGGGTAACTGGTTTTTACACCAGCAGCCCACCACCTCTGAAATACCTAAGGGTAATCAGTGCGGTACCTACGACATATGTACAAGTTTCATACTTGGGGTAAAATCCCTCAACCATTCCATCAAATCAGTAGTGTCATGGGTCAAGGCTGGGTAACTAGCTTTTATACTAGCAGCCCAACACATCTGAAATACCAAAAGGTAATCAGTGCGGTACCTACGACATATGTACAAGTTTCATACTTGGGGTAAAACCCCTCAACCATTCCATCAAATCAGATAGTGTCATGGGCCAAGTCTGGGTAACTGGTTTTTATACCAGCAGCCCAACACCTCTGAAATACCAAAAGGTAATCAGTGTGGTACCTACGACATGTGTACAAGTTTCATACTAGGGATATATCCTCACAACCAATCCGTCAAGTCTTTAGATAGTGTCACTGGCCAAGGCTAGGTAACTGGTTTGTACACCAGTAGCCCAACACCTCTGAAATACCAAAGGTAATCAGTGCGGTACCTACGACATATGTACCAAGTTTCATACTAGGATCCATTCACACCATCATCAACATCAATCAGAGGGGTCATAGCCTGTTTCAATCATCACCTTTAGAGCATCCACTTGCCTAAATTTCCCCTCAAAGATTCTGTTATTCCTCTCCCTCCATACATTATAGAAGATGCTGATAAGTCTGTGGAATCTTATTCTCTTTCTCCATCCTACATTCTTCTCATCCTCCTCAAGCACTCTCTGAAGTTTCCGCCAGTCTCCACCCTGTAATGTGTTTGGAGCTCCACTGTAAACTGGCATGTACAAAATATGTGCTGTATCGTTTCTCCATTCTGCCCACAAAGAGTACAAACATCTGCCACATGAGGTATTATCCCTTTCGACTAAAGTCTCGATATGGTCGATAATCTCCCTTTTAACAACATCCATAGAAAGAATGAGTGTTTAGGTTGTAGTCCCGACTTCCACAATATATTCGTTGACCAATGGTTTTCTTGGCCTCCCCCTTTGAGGTATCCATATGCTTTGCTCGTGTTGAAATTTCCCTTCATGTCAACACATTCCATTAGGTATGGACGAATTTCATCTTTTAGTGATACCAACTTGCCCCAACTCCATCTGTATGTATGCCCGTCTAGGCTGTAGTCAAGAAACTCTCCATCCTTCAAGTAGTATGCCTGCACCCATTTTAGCCACAATAAATACTTCTTTTGCATACATCCCAAACCAGCTTACACAGAGAAGCTCTATTCCAGAATGAAGGATCCCTTAGGCCAACTCCTCCACTTTTCTTTGGCATACAAAGTGTTTTCCAAGACACTGGTGTAACTCTTTTCTCCCCTTCCTTTCTGCCCCATAAAAAATTTCTGCATTTTGTCTCAATGGCTTTGTGCACACTCTCAGGTATTTGAAAAATATTCGCTCAGTGACTAGCTTTACTCAACAGGATTGTGTTTATAAGCTGCACTTAACCTGCATGTCATATTCCTGGACCCCCAAGTGCCTATTTGTCATGCAATCTTCTCAACCATTTTCTCACAATCTTCAGCTCTCCACTTCTCTGTCGAGACTGGAAGTCCCAGGTAAGTCATTGCGAAACTTCCTTGAACTATCTTCAGAGTATCAGCCAACATCTTTGATTCAGTTGCTGTCATTGTCGAGAAGAAAGTCTCAGATTTTCCTTCATTTATTCTCAGACCAGAAACCTTCCTAAACTCCTTCACCAACGGCAATTTCAACCGATAACGGCCCCTTATAGTATTTGGTCTCTATAGAGACATGTCTCAAATGAAAAGTTGTAAAAAAATTAATTAGAAATCAAAATTATAGTTCGGATTCGGATTTGAATTAGGATTCACGTACACGTATCAAAGATCAATTTTAAATTGAGAAAATTCATTTTAAACCACCAATGAATATTGCATTGTGAGGATAACTACTTCGGTTTGAATTGTGTGCTTGAAGTAGGTGAAAAATCATTAAATCCAATCTTTATAACGAATCTTAGTAAGTATAACTTTACCATGTTAATAAATAATTATATCCGGAAACAGTATTTCACAAAAATATTGTAATTTTAGCTATTATTTATATGTATTGAAGACAAAAAATTAGATTGATATGCTATGGTTTTGCTAAATTTATAGGCTCATTTGTTGATGTAATTTGATTGGATTACCAATAAATTATTATGATGTTAGGCATCAAGTCATAAACTTTAATTAAAGAGAGAAAGTGGCCAAAAAACCTTTTAAATACCGATCAATGAAGTTCAATTTCAAGTACAACCACACTTTGAAATATATGCACTAGGGGGTGAATTAAGAAAGTTACAATTTTTTATTTTATTTTTTATTATGCACTAGTTGTTCTCCACCGTACGTGCATGGGTATCTAAGCAATTTTGAATAAAAAATTATAATTGTACCGTTGTGAAAAAATTATATTACTACTACAATTGAGAAGATCGCAAATGAATTTATATAGTTAAATTATTTGTATACTTCTACATTTGGAGGTTTTATTTTTTAAGGTAAACCATCAAATATGGAGGGAATTCTATTTGGCTTCCCCAAGCCTTCAAAAGAAATAGAAAAACACAGGAGCAAAAGCTCAGTTAAGAATTAATACATTAGAGCATCTCCAATACAAAGAGTTTCATTCATATTTATAGGAGTCAAATGGTGAATTATTATTGGGCTTTGTATGACATGGACAATGAGACTTTAAAGAGTAAATTTTGTTCTCCAAATCATATATCAACCTTCATTGTGATGTGTCAAATTTTTTACTATTAAAATATTACTTAATGAATTGAAATCAATGCATTAAATGTTATATATATGGTAAATTAAATATTGAAAGCCTCAATTTGAGCCTCAATTTTGAGAGGGTCTAATTGAGGGTGTTAATAATTAATGAGGACATGTAAGATTAAAGGTTGCTAAAAAATGTTGCATTGGAAATTGTTTTTTATGTTAAGAGTCTTAATGATGATGTGGCTAGTGAAGTTTATGTATTTGATGCTTGGGATGAGCCTAAAAACTCACCTCATGGTTTGCAATTAGTTTTCTTTTTTCACTTGTTGTAAAAACTAAGCTCCGTGCTTCTTTTCTATTTTTTCCTAAAGTATTGGGGAACCTAATGAAAATCCATTCACCTTTCATAGGTGATTTAATTTTTTTTTTAAAAAAAGTATTTGATGCTTGCATTGGAGATGCTCTTAGAAGGATCAAACTCTCATAAAGAGTGACCACTGAAGCAACATGCTTCCAAAAAAAAAAAATGATAGCTCTTGTATTTTTGGAGGCTTTTTTCGAATCTATGGTTAAAACGTCATCGTTTTAATCTGCGAGTATGTGCAAAATATGTGCAAAAAGGCCCTGTTTACCAGAGCTTATCTGTAGATCAGTTCAGTTCAGTTCAATTCAGTTCAGTTCAGTTCAATTCAGTTCAGTTCAGTTCAGTTCAGTGAAAATGTAATTTGATGAAATTCAGGTTAATTCAGTCATGCTGATTCCATTTTTCAATACATCAATTTTCACTTCAGTTCAGTTCAGTTCAATTCAGTTCAGTTCAGTTCAATTCAATTCAGTTCAGTTCAGTACATCAAGAAATAAGCTCTAGAAAACAGGGCCAAATAGTTCTTACTATCATTTAATTCAAATGACAAATAAAATAAAATTTTGAAAATTATTATATACAAATTACTAAAATGAGAGAATTTTATAGAGACCCCCTGACGTTTCCCAAAGTATCAGTTTGACCCACTATCGAATTTTAGTGTCAAAATGGCCCCTAACCTTTAGTTTTTGCTTCATTACAGCCCCCTATGGTTAACTTGGCTGTTAACTTTTAAAAAATCGTTAAATATTAGGGGCATAATAGTAATTTTAGCTTCATTTAAGTTGAAAAATATGCTTGGAGCTGGGTTTGAACTCGGGTCTCCCAAATTAATAGACAAAACTCCTACCACTACGCCATAAGATATTTATATTTTATTACCAAACTAAATTTATATAAATTCTAATCGCGCTGGTGGCCATTCCCCACTTCTTCAAACCTCTCCGAGCAGCAGAAGTCAAGAGCTTGATCATGGAGGCTTCTGAGCTAAGTGGTCAAGGAAATCAACACGATTGTGGAAAAAGAAAGACTTGTTCTTGAATTATACATACCAAATCTCACATATCTCCAAGTTGTGGTTAAAAAGTACTTAAGAGTTCATCCACCTGGAGGACCATTCATCCTGAGAGAGTGCACCATTGGAGGGTACAAAATAGAAGCAAAAACCAGGCTTTTGGTAAATGTGTAGGCTACTAGTAGGGATACTAAGTACTGGGAGAATCCTATGGAGTTTTCACCGGAGAGGTTTGAAGAAGTGGAGAATGGCCACCAGCGCGATTGGAGTATATATCAATTTAGTTTGAAAATAAAACATAAATATCTTATGGCGTAGTGGTAGGAGTTTTGTCTATTAATTTGGGAGACCCGAGTTCAAACCCAACTCCAAGCATATTTTTTCAACTTAAATGAAACTAAAATTACTATTATGCCCCTAATATTTAACGATTTTTTAAAAGTTAACGGCCAAGTTAGCCATAGGGGCTGTAATGAAGCAAAAACTAAAGGTTAGGGGGCCATTTTGACACTAAAATTCGATAGGGGGTCAAACCGATACATTGGAAAACGTTAGGGGGTCTCTATAAAATTCTCTCTTATTAAATTAAACTTTGCTTGTTACATTTAAATAAAACGTCATTGTTTCATCCGTCGGCTTGTGCAAAATATGTTCTAGCCACGAGGTTCACAACAACTAAATGCGATGGCGATTGCAAGAAGATGAATTCGTCAGAGCAATTGAATGTAGTGACAGTTGAACGATAGCAATTCGCTAGATCGGTCGAACGAGATTGAATGTTGTGACAATCAATGGAAATGTTTGGAATTCATTACAGCGTTTGGAATAAAACCCTGATCTAAGATGCTATCTTGAATAATGATTTGGATTGGTGAAATCTGTTGGTTTCACCAATATTTTATATTTATTAAATATAACAAGTTTCTCCAATATTTGCTTGTAGTTGCAGATTAGGAAATTTCCATTGTGGAGCTAAAAATTAGGGCTGGAATTTTGTACCAAAATACCGTACCAACCGACTTACCAACCGTACCATTATTGAATAATACCAATTAAATTGGTTACCGACATTGTTGGTACGGTATTACCGTACCATGACTTAATATTGGGACGGTATTGGTATTAAATTTTAAATACCACGGTATTACCGTACCGTACCAACTTATTGAATAATATTTAAATGATTTAATTACACCATAATTTTAATTATCATTGATTTATTTTCCATTTTCAAGTTTCCTAGTATTCTTCTTTACCCATTATCATTAAATTCTTTAAACATGCCAACTAAGTTTCTATTTTTAAGACTAATCACCCATTATTCTTCTTCTTCATACTACTAATTAATCTCTAGAGATTCATCATCATTCTATGAGTTCAAAATCAAAAACTCATTTTATACTACTTGCATAAATCATATTTTGATTTTCATTACGAACTGTATCTTTAAAACTGAACTGGTTGGAAGCAACCAAATTGCATATTTGAGGTTGAAATTGTAAGATTTAAGCAATCAAATTTTTTAGTTTGGGATTTATTTCCGCATATTTAAAGATTTCTTACCATTTTTATAATCTTGGTACGGTAACGGTATATACCGAGTACCAACCGAACTTGTTGATTACCAACATATTGGTAAACCGACATATTTGGTTGGTATTGGTTTTCAAAATACGTGTACCAACTTACTTGGTACGGTACATGGTATTGAGAAAAAAACATGGTATCCGTACCGATTCCAACCCTACTAAAAATAAACTATTTATATATTGACCACAATTTTTTTGGGAAAAAGGTTTGCATACCTATTTTATTTATATCATTGTCTCACAATATGCTTATCTGGATTATGGAACAAGTAAAATACACATTTTTTTATGTAAATTTTCTTCTATTAATCACTCAAAGGTTCATACAACGGTTTTGGCCATCGCTCTAAGCCAACATCTAACAAGTGGAAAAAAAACCGAAACAACTATTCTAAAGCCACTCAAGATACAAGTGGCAATTATCATAACAAGTTTACCAAGATACTACTAGGATTCTCAAACATCTATGCTAGAGTTTCATTCCAGCTGTCCATGCATATCTTGCTAAATCTGCTCCCACTTTAGAAGCTTTGAGGTCTTCAACATTTCTTATCTTTTTCTCAGTTCTTGTTGGATAGAGAAATGGTCCTCCGTAGCATATCTGTGAATTGACATGTCAAAACACAGGTCTGCCTCGAAACAATTCCCACAGTTCATGTGTTAATAGAGAAAAACAAAGAAGCCATATGCAGTCTGGTCTGAGTCTGAGTCTGATCTCATTCAATCAAGCCCGTCAAATCTTTAGATAGTGTCATGGACCAAGTCTGGGTAACTGATTTTTACACAAGCAGCCCAACACCTCTGAAATATCTAAGGTAATCAGTGCGGTACACACGACATATGCACAAGTTTCATACTAGGGTCATAACCCCTCATCCAGCCCTCAAATCTTTAGATAGTGTCATGGGCCAATACTGGGTAACTGGTTTTTACACCAGCAGCCCAACACCTCTGAAATACCTAAGGTAATCAGTGCGGTACGTACGACATATGCACAAGTTTCATACTAGGGTCATAACCCCTCATCCAGCCGTCAAATCCTTAGATAGTGTCATGGGTCAAGGCTGGGTAACTGGTTTTTACACCAGCAGCCCAACACTTCTGAAATACTAAAGGTAATCAGTGCAGTACCTACGATATATGTACAAGTTTCATACTAGGTTTTCGAGAGATATAACAGTAATGCATGCACTATTGCTTCATTCTCTAAACCAACAACATATGTACCTAGTTCCATACTATTGTAAGCAATAGAGTTCCGTCAATTCATAGTTACAACTAGGATATCCTCCCCTCTATCCTTAACTTCAGCCATATCCATCTTCAATTCTCGCCTTTAAACCCTCTGGTTTCAGTTCCGTTTTTTGGAAGATTCTTATATTCCTTTCCAACCATACGTTATAGAATATGCTAACAAGACAATGAAACGTCTTCTTATCTTTCCATCTTGCCATCATTCTCATACTTTTCAACCATTCTCTGAAATTTCCTCCCATTCCAATATTGAATAAACTTTTTACCTCAATGATGAATGTACAATGATCAAACAAATGTTGTGCCGTTTCTCCCACCTTTCCACAAAAACAACACTCATCTTTTACATTTGTTTGCATACCTTTCGAGTGGAGTCTTCCTATCGCCGATAGTCCTCCCTTCAATAACATCCACAAGAAGAAGGAGTGTTTTGGCTGAAGTTTTGATCTCCATGTCATCGATGCTGCCCAGTGCTTATCTTCGACCGCCCCTTTAAGATGATTGTAACCTTTTCTGACACTGTATCTTCCTTTAACATCCACACATTTGTCCAGAAAAGGTTTTATTCTTTCCTTTACCTCCACCAATTTTCCCCAACTCCAACTATGGAAATGACCCTTCAAACTGTAGTCTAGGAAGGCCTGGCCTTTTAGGTAGTACTCCTGAACCCACTTCAGCCAATGAACATCTTTCTTTAGGCATATGTCCCATACTAGTGTACTTAGAGATGTTGTATTCCATATCGATGGATCTCGTAAACCAACTCCACCTCCATATTTTAAATAGGGAAAATGGGGAATAAGGGTAGTTGAACATGAGAAATTGTAAAGTGGGGTGTTACATTTACATAATTTCTGAAAAGTGCAGTGAATAATTAACTTAATTTAATTGATATGATTTTTAATATAAAGACACTAATACCCATATTTCTATTATTTTATTTAGATTAGTTGTGCTTAATTAAATTAAGTTTAGTTTCAATAATTTCACTCCAATATCTAAATAAATGTATTTATCAGTCCAATTTAGCCCTATGTCATTTTATGTAGATTTGGTTCAGTTCAATTTAGTTCACTTTAGTAGTATTCGATTCAGTTCATTTTCATTAAATTCTTTAAATTCGCTCAAATTTAGTTGAATTCAAACCAATTCCTTTAGTTCAGTTTAATTTAACTTTATTCAGATCATTCAAAATTGGACGAATTCAATTCGATTCAAGTTCACTTTTCTTTAGTTTAATTTAGTCCCGCTTCATTAAAAACAATCAAAATTTTCGTAAAAATTCAATACAGGTCCAATAAAAAATTAGCTTTACTTTTATTTAGTTCAATTCAATTTCATTGACTCAGTTCATTTATATCTGCCTAAATTCAATTTAATTTAGCTTCATCAATTTTTTCAGATTTTTAAATCCAATTTAGTTCACTTCCTTGGTATATAAAGGATATCAAAAATCATAAACCCAAAACCACAAATCCTTATTTTATTTCTCTTTTTTTTTTAAAAAAATAAAATAAAATAAAACCATCCCTATGGCTAATTGGCTATGGTCTATCTAGGGATGACAATGGATTGGATATGGATTGGATTTGACAATATCCATATCCATATCCACTTGTTGATGTCTAAATCCGTATCCGATCCAAATCCGTTGGATCTAAAATATTAACATCCGAATCCATATCCGCTATATCCATGGATATCCGTGGATATCCATATCCACATATGAATTACAATTTATACAATGATGAATAAATTCCAAAATAAGTTCGATAAAAATTCATGAAATTAAAATTGCAATCAAGTAATTCAAAGTGCTAAAAACAAATACATGGAAAAACAAGTTCAAATTCCCCAAAAATCAGTTTAAAGTATAAGTCAATTTCTTTTTCCCTTGATCTATTCTTCCAAACGAGTGAATTGGTAGGGTTAGAAGATTATATGTCAGTATCTAACCATATGTGGCTTTACATATTTTTAATTTAATTTTAGTTATTATTATTAAATATATATATATTATCTATTTATATATTAAATTGATCCATGGATTGGATATGGATATTATTACATATCCGCTCCGCTCCGTAAGTTATAAATCCGTATCCGATCTATGTCCGTTGGATTTCATTTTTTAACATCCATATCCGTCAAAAATGGATTTAAATCCATGGATTTGGACTGGATCGGAAATCCATTACCATCCCTATCTATGGATGGAGGAGGCATGGAGTTATTTTTTTTTAAAAAAAAGGATGCAGTATTTAAAAAATAATAATTTACCTCTCATCAAGTCAAGTCTTTCTTTCCGCCTGTCTCTGTGATTTGGGCTCCACGGATTTTGGGTTCTGAAACTGTGTTCTTCTATTGCCGCCTGCCATGAACTGAATTAAGAAGGAATAATATAAAAGGAAAGTGCCGATGACAAATCTGCTTGCGCTGCTCCTGGTACTGCTATTAGCACCAATTCAACCCACCCAGGCAGTGGTGGAACCGGTGCAATGGGAAATTCTGACAAAGACAAACTACTCCTCCGAAATCCGGCGCCATCCGCATATTCTTCTCATGATCACTGTCCCTTGTAATAACCCTTTGCTTCCCTGTTTTTGGTGTTATCAGTGTTAATTTGGTGCTATTTTCATCTGGGTTTTTGTTTTCTTGATTTACTAGTGTTGAATGCATATACATTTGTCTGCTTATCATGTGTGCCCTATTTTTTAAAATGGTATAAATTGATTAAGATGTTCTTCTAATTTGGTTAGTTGAACCTTTTTACAGGGTGTGGAGAGTCTCGAGCCCTCAAGAAGGAGTTGGCAAATGCTATTAAGAGTGAGCCGGAGAGTTTCAGTACGCTGAAGCTCATGTTAGTCTACAGAAACAATGAGAGGACACTGGCAAATGCACTTGGCGCCTCTGAGGAAATATCCATTATTTATTTCCATCACTCGGTATCTTACAAGTATGGTGGAAGGCTTAGAGTTCAGAACCTGTTGTCTTCTGCTCGCTATGTCATGGCTCTGCAGCCCGGAGAACTTCCTGTCAAATTCTTATACACATCAGACGATTTGAGAAGTTTCTTTGATTCAAGTGACAAAGCTTTGCTTCTTTTCGACTTCTGTGGATGGACCCCCAGGTTGCTGTCAAAGGGTAAGAGTGAACTTTTTAGATAACTAATTTGCTCACATTTTTGAACATGGTATTATGAGGAAAGAAAACTCCATGAAAAGCATCAATAATTAGCAACAGTTGTACTTCAAATAAGAAATAATTAAGTATTTGGATCAGAAGACTTAGCTTGTGATTGGAATATCCTAGGCGAGCCCTTGAGACCTGGAGCTTCGTCATGGTTTATAAATTCCATAGGAATAGTTTTTCTATCGATGGAGAATTTTGTTTCATTTCAGTCAAACTCATTCTACTCTGTTGACCTGGGACATTTTGAATTTGTCTTTGGGTTAATGTAGATTATTCTGGTATAACATAGTGTTACTCTCATCATTCCATCGGTATTGGAAAAGTTCCATCCTTGGCTCTTTGTTTTTCTTTTCGTAATCCTTATGACTGACAATTTCCTGTTAATTTAAGTTTAAAAAACTATATTTTGATCACCTGCAGATAATGTGGTAGCTCTTTGGCCCTTTCCTCATATATTCTTATTTTCTGGAACTTTTAAGACAACTGGCATGTTCAAAATACTCTATCAAACAAACTTAGCAACGTAATATATATATATGTGCAAAGGATATCATAAAACAAAAAATCTGGAGAGAAAGATCTTAAAATTCTTAAGCAAATTAATGCTTCCTCAGAAGAGAAATTTGGATGCTTTTGCAGAATTAGTAACAAAATAATTATAATAAAAACACGCTGGGAAGGTAAGACACATTGTTTTGGCCTTTTGGGAGCAAGACCTTGTGGGGTGGAGGGCTTTGCACAAGGTAGCTAATGGCTTGGAGAACTTGTAAGATGATGGGTATTGAGAATACTAGAGTTTATATTCCAATCTTTGGTTAGTGCAGCTTGACGGTGGTTTATCACATATTTTCTTGTTCAAGATTCATAAGCCTCAAAATGTTATTCAGATAACACCACCTTGACCTTTTCTGGTCTAAATTTCGAATCCAGTGTGTGTGCATGTATTTCTCTCTCTCCCTCTCTCTCTCTCTCTCTCTCTCTCTCTCTCTCTGCTCACGCACAAATACGTCTATATATATATACACATATTTATAATATAATGTATGCTGTATATCATAAGCTTTTTGATACACTTTTATCTGATATATGTAGCCTTTTTGTACTCTTACCAGTTTTTTCCTATGTTTGAACTGCTACTAATTTTTTATGGAAACATAAACACTTTTGGACATTTAGCTTTTATACATGTATTTCAGTTTATATGATAGATTTTGCTAAAAACCATTTTCCAGTAAGTCATATTGATCTTCTATATTCTTATTTTGACCTAGAATTGGTTGAAAGGACTAATGGAACACAACTATGGGAGGAGAAGAACCAGAAGGTGGATGGTATTTTCTTGTCACTCTTCTTTATAATGCTAAAAGTGTGAAGGCATAAAAGCCTGCTAAGTTGATTTAAGCCTCCCGGCTGAATAGTTTTTATTTCTAACTAGGCAGTGGAAGACAACAAGGTGAATTGCAATGTACATGATGGTTTCAGCGCGTTTCCGTCTTATGGTGATGTTATTATGCTGAATGACGGCAGCTTTCCTGAGGAGAACATGACATCTGGAGATGATTTTTCATGCACACGGGAAGGGCTACATCATCTTGAATCTTTTTTCCCTACATTCATAAAGCTCGCTAGGGATTTTTTTCTTCCTCCTGAAAGACTAAGCTTTGGAGTACTTTCTGAGAGATCATTAATTTCTGACTCAGATATTAATGCTTCTGCTCCGTGGTTGATGAAATTATATTCAGCTGACTGCCCAAGCTGCTCACAGGTTTTAGGACAACGTGATGATCTGAAAGTGACCTTAGAGACTCAAGATTCCTTAATCAAAGAGGCAAGTTAGACTGCTACCTCTCCGTTTAACTTTAGATGTTCTGTTATAATGTTCTATATATATTGTAGTTTTCTTATGAGCCAGAAATAGAAAAGTTAATGTACTTATGCCTTAACTTTTTTGATAAAAATGTAGTTTTTGGACTTTTAGATGGATCCTGGCTCTTTCCTGTTCAATTAAGTTATGTGACCTACCTTGCTAATTTTGATCAAGTTCAGATTGAGAAAATAACCATATTCGTTAGTATCCATTAAATGCATGGATTTATCAGTTAAAGCAGCTAGGGCTTATCTGTTATAAAGTCTGTTTCTTATATATATATTTTAATCCTGGTTCATTTTTGTCATTTTTCTGCAGTTAAAAGATGATTTGCATGATGTATATGCACTACCAGCAAGCAGGCCATCAGTTATACTTTTTATTGATAGGTCATCTGAATTATTATCTATCAGGGAAAAGAGCAAAGAAGCTCTTGATGTTTTCAGAAAGTTAGCATTGCAGTTTCAAAATTCAAATCAGAATTGTGTAGGATTGGAGAAGTCTAAGCATGAAAGTTTCCGAGAAATGAATCCATTGAAGATCACTCGTCCAAAGACGTTTCTGGAATCACAGAGACTAAAGCTGAAGGACAAGTTGTCAATAATGATTGCGAATGATGGAAGGCAGATTTCACTTGAAAATCTTATTTCAGATTTGCAAGGTGGTTCACTTCATGAGGTCTTGGCAAATTTGCTCCAGGATAAGAACAAATCGAAGTTTAGCTCCATAGCAAAAGATGCAGGATTTCAACTTCTATCTGATGATTTTGATATCAAGGGCACAGATGGTGTACATGATCAACCAGAACATCAATCTAACCAAGCTCTGGGGCTCTCCGCAGAGGTTAATCTCAGAGATGCTGCTAACCAAGATGAAGGCTCAAAGCTACAATCCCCTGGTACATCCACAAATATGGAGAATGAAGAAAGAAAGATCACTGATACTGAATCTTTGGAGCAGGTTGGTGATGCTAATCCTATTGGAAAAACTGAAGAATCATTTCTGCTTGTCTATTCTGAAGTTGGGAAAAATGAAGAAATCAGACTTCCAACTGAGAATGTGCTTATACAAGAGAAAGATTGTAGTGTTTCATTTTACTTCTGTGATGGTAACTTCAGATTATTCAACTCTCTTACGGCTGCTAACGTGAGGATACCATCTGTAGTGATAGTCAATCCTGTGAAGCAGGAACATTTTATCTTACCAGAAAATGAGGTCTTTGATTTTTCCTCGTTATCTGTCTTTCTTGATGCCTTCCTTAATGGAAGTCTTCTTCCATATCAGCAATCACAGCCTGTTGTCCAGAGTCCGAGGGAGGCTGCTGTGCCTCCATTTGTAAATCTAGATTTCCATGAGACAGAGTCTATTCCTCATGTTACAGCTTACACATTTGCTGATATGGTCATCAGCGATGAGTCTGATTCCATGGTTGGTAATGCCTGGGATACTGATGTTGTGGTTTTATTTACCAATGGCTGGTGTGGGTTTTGCCAGAGAATGGAGACGGTTGTTCGTGAGGCATATAGAGCCATCAAGGGCTACACAAATATGTTGAGAAGTAGGTCAACAATAGAGAATTTTGTTTCCAGCAAAGGTACATTTTCTTTAAAAAGTATATTTTATTTACATTTGACAGAAGTGCTGATAATTATTGTTTTGGTAATAACTGGTTTTACATCCTCACTCAAAGTTATTTTACAAAGGATGTTGGAAGCAGGAAATTTTATATGCTCTTCTTGGTGATTTAGTTCTATGATATATTCTTCACATGATTTTGGCAGAGAAGTCAATGATTCAAAATATATCCCCCGTGTGACAAGCTAATATCTTTTCAATCGCTACAAATTTCCACATAAATTTCAACTAGATCAAATTAGGAGAGTACCACACTTGACAAATCTCTGAACATTTCTGCTTGTCATATTTCATACTTCATCCCTCTCCTAAAAATTTTCAAACTTTGTTTTTTGACACTAATGCTTTCTGTTTTTTGTCAGTAAATCTTTGTCCATCAATTTATCCGTGTTTGACATCAAAGAAAGCTTTAGATGGATCATGCACCATTGTACAAAATAATACAGTATAAGATATTACAATTGAGTATGCTCTTTGGTGTGTCTGAAGATAATGAAGGCAGAGTTACTTAAAACATTTCATACACTACAATTCACTCTCCCTTTGCCTCACTATGATATTCCATCCATCCTACTATGATCTTTCTTGTTCTATAAATAGCACCCCCAGTTTAACCTTAAGCATCCTTTTACTTATTCTCATTCTCATTCTCATTCACTCGATCCTATTACTTTTTCTTTTTGATTCTCTCCACTACTTCTCCAACACATTTTCTCCCTTGATGTGAAGATCATTTTGGGACGGAGGTGTAAATTTGTGATTGTTTCTAGGATTTGCAAATATGATAGCTAATGTTCTTGTTGATCTTTCTCTCCTTGTTGAGCTATATGTAATCATATATTATCCATCATTGATCTGATTTTTCATCTCTCTGAGGTTAATATTTTGACAGATCCTACAATTCCGCGGATTTATCTTATGGATTGCACTCTGAATGACTGCAGTTTGATCTTGAAATCTATTGTTCAGGTATTACTTCATAATATACACCCATTGACTACAAATATTATGTTTCTGTGGATTATCTTTAATTGTTAACAAAGGCTATATGATGTTAATAACTTAATTCTCTTTGTTTCTATTATATGAAATATTTGAATTTTTAACTCTGGCCTCGACCTTTGGAATTTTGGTTTTTTTAATGGTTTCACTTTCTGGGATTTGAAGCTACTGTGAGCCTTTCCATTAGTTAAAATTTTCGCTTTAAAAATATTTAATAATTAATTGTGTCTCTGAAATTAAAGCCACCACTGGTCATATTTTTTCAGCACTGTTTCCAGCAGTTACCTACTAGATTATAGAAGTAGCCAGAGGAGTTCTTAAAAAGGGTGATATCATTTCATTCACAATCTAACTAATTGGCTATGTTTCATGTCAAAATTATCAGATTTGTAGTGTAATCTATGTGTGAAAAGTCATACTTATTCTAGCTTGGTGGAGGAATAACTGGTAATATTCGTTGTTCACCAGGGCTCTATGGGTAACATTAAATTAGTTTTATATTGAATTTATGGGTTTTTTACTTCTGGTAAAATCTTCACATTTTTTAAAGAAACGTTGAGTTCATGTCTTGGGATTGTATTCTGTTTCATTTGATATGGTAAACAATTTCAAGTGGTTCATTATGAAAATAATATTTTTAAGCTCATAGAAATTGTGGGAATCAGGAAAATGGGAGATAAAACTGATCGAATCGTTGTGATTCATAAATGAGTTTGAGAAGTACTAATATACCTTAAGAAGGATGATTAAGAGCATTTATATGGCAGTTCATACTATCGACGTGCTTAAGGTAAGTATTGTTCTCTTATTAAATAAAGCTCTTCAGAAGGAAATTACTCACAGGTTAATGCTTCCACATATAATGAACTAATTCAGCAATACCCTTGTAGTGTTGTTGACAAAAAAAATTTAAGCATGTTGAAAAATGATCTTTTACATGAGTATCATCATATGTCTAGTGGCATTGGAATAACAGAAAAAAAGAAGAAGATTTGAGTGAAAATCGTTTGACCCCTGAGTTTTGAATATTGAATAGGTTAATCCTGTATTTTGAGAAAGTACAAGTAACCATGTATAATAAAATGTCTAATGTCAACTATTTAACTGGTAAAACTTGTGCTTCAGTGTCAATTATTTAAAATTATCAAATTACTTACATGAAATGTGTGTGTGTGTGTGTGTGTGTGTGTGTGTGGGTGTATCTGTGTATTTATATGTCTGTATATAGGTCCTTTCCAGCTCCCCCCAATTCACTCAGTTAACTGTCTTCTTCATCACCATAAAAGTTACTTCAGTCCAAATATATCCATGTTTTGCCCACCAATACTCAAAATCTGTCATCTTCATGTCCATTAAAAATTGGGTTTGCTGTTTGCAGCCTAAAATAAAATACATACATTAATATATACTTGACAATCAAGATTTTTAAATTTTGGACAGAATCATCATTAATGATGTTTTGAATCAATACAATTTCTGAATTTCATGTAAGACATGTATCAAAAGTAGTATATTTATTTTTATACCAAAATAACAGGCTGCAATACAGTCTCAAAGGAACCCAATCTTTTTTAATAGCCAAGTATGGAGACTCAATTTGTCCCATAAACTATGGCTTCAGAATTTAATTTCAGAAACTAAAAAGCCTCATCTCTTAATCAATCATCAGAGATGCTAAATAAGTAATGGTCATTTAATCTCCCCCCTGACCATCTACAGAAGTAGCAAATGCTGAAATTGCTGCCTTGTAATATGGAGATCATAAGTTTGAGTTTGTTCAAACATTTTTGTTGCACTAATACTAATGCAAGGTAAGACTATTTACAAAAAGCTCTTCCCCAAATCCTACTCTTTGGTGGTATTGATGATAAAATGGCAATATGAATGTCTTTGAATTCATTTTTTTATTTTTATGATTTTGTTGGTAATGATGTGTATTAGAGGATAGATAAGGCAAATTACTAAGAGATAAAAAGCCCTTTATACCTATACATTTTTGTAGATTAGGGTGTTTTCTGTATTTAACTGATGATATGGGCTTATACAAGGATTGGAAATAATTTCTTTTAAGCAGAATGCATATGTTATAAATTTATTGAAATATCAACTTACAAATTTTGAAGACATTTGAGATGGTAACTTGCTGTTTTTTGCAGAGGGAAATCTATCCTTCACTGGTTTTGTTTCCAGCTGGTCGGAAAAATGCTGTCCTTTATGAAGGAGAAGTGGCAGTGTATGATGTCATTAAGTTTTTGTCTGATCGTGACACTCTGACCAATGAGAAAGGTAAAAGTAATAAACCTTATATTGTTACATCAGCCACCCACTTGGCATCGGGGTTTCGGTTCTCCAAAGGCTGAAACTATATAGGCAGATCATGTTTTCATATTTTGTGATGCACCAAATTGAAAATAAAGGGGTAGATCTTTTAAAAGTAATAAACCTTATACTGTTACATCAGCCACCCATTTTTTCTCAAGCTGGCAGATTATAAGACAAAAGCTTCTGTTAGAGGACTTGTATTCACAAATGCTTCCAAATAAGGAATTCTGCTGTTTAAAACACAAGTGCTCTAAAATAGTTTGTTTATTTTTATATTTGTTTTTGTATAAGGATGAAACAGTCACTTTAAATTGTTTTTAAACTACACAAATGTGACCAATGCTCATACTGTGGTGCGTATACTCATAGAGTAGAAATGCTTGGACATCTTGTATCAGTTATGAGTTTGTATCTACATGGATTATTATTATCACGTTATCCATTATCAACTAGTAGGTAGTATCAGTAAATTTATCTGAGTGATCCATGTTAGTTATCAACTAGGCTGCAATAAAATTTTAAGTAGCTTTATACTGTCGGCAAGAGATGATGCACGAGAGAGTTATTATATAAGATAGCAAGCTAGGCTTTGACTGGTGAGAATACTGGCACATTGTTGATGCCTAAGAAATGGATATCTTGAATCTTTCATTAAAAGCAAATCCTTGGAGATGATTTGACCTTTCTCAGTTTAGGGCTTGAAGAAAGTATAGCATTCTTTTTTTTCCTTTGTTTTTTTCTGAATGTCTTCCTCATCTTAAGTTGGTATACTTTATTTGAATAAATTATGAACCACCTACATGTCCTGACATTACAAAACCACTTTGTATACTGTGGAAACTTTGAAATACAAATGACTTTTACTTGAAACTTTCCTAGTTGTTTTTAATATGGCTGTTTTTGTTTTCCTGTATCAGGTGTTCCCAGGGTTCAAGTTGAACAAGGGGAAGGTGTTCCTTTGTATCAGAGTATGTACCATGAAGTTCTTCTCGAGGATGAGATCAGGAAAACGGTAGCTACTGAAATTAGGGTTCATTCTTTGAGTGGATTACTTAAGTCAACCCCTCAAGTTGTTGGAGGTTCCATTTTAACTGCAACCAAGAAGCTAACTAATGTGCATACATTCGATGGATCCAGAATTTTGATCGTAAAAGCAGACAAAACTGCTGGCTTTGAAGGTTTGATCTTGAACAAACATATCCACTGGGATTCACTTGAAGAACTTGATGCAAATCTGCAAATGATGAAGGAGGCGCCCCTTTCTTATGGTGGTCCAGTTATGAAACAGGGTATGCCCCTAGTTTCTTTGGCAGACAAATCTGTGAATGACGATGATCAGCACTTGGAAGTACTACCTGGTGCTCACTTTCTTGATCAATGGGGAACACTACAGCTGATGGAAGAACTCAAGGTAGGAAATAGATCGATTCAGGGTTACTGGTTCTTTTTGGGGTTTTCAAGTTGGGGTTGGGAGCAGTTGTTTCATGAGATTGCAGAGGGAGCTTGGGAGGTAAGCTTAGGTACCACCATTGAGCAATTAGATTGGCCTAAGATTTCTTGAAGAATGAGAGATTGATTCATAGATATCTAAAGAGCCATCCACGGGTCACCGTAACCGTAACGGATGCTCCTAGTTAGGTGGACCATGCCATCTTCCGAGATAGCACAAAATCTGTAGCGTTTCTTTGGTGTGTGGTAGGTACCATAAAACCTACTATCCTTATCAACTACATTCCTTACAGAAATAGTTATACTTCAGCTGGGATTCTGATCCTTCATGCTCTAAAATCAATCATGCTGTCAATTGAAGCCTTGCATATTCATTATTTATAGGATAATTGCTTAAAATATCCAACTCTAACCTAGATCATGCTCTTTTGGATTTGTTTTCTTTAACCGCTAGTCTATTTCATTGATTTTTTTTTTCTTTTTCATTATAATCCAACACTAATGGGAGCATATTTTACATCCCGTGAGAGGGGATTATAAATGTTTTCTTAAAAAAAGAATATATAATTTTTTTTTGAAAAGAAAAGATAAAATAATTGCGCAAGAGGGGATGTTGAAAAGCTGTTAATGGGATACCATCAGGTAATATTTGGTAGGACTATTTCCTATATCAGTTTGTTTTAAGGAGTTTATAAAAGCATGAATTTTGAAGGAATATAGTGTTCCGAGTATCAATTATGTATTTTAAATACTTTAAGTCCTGTCTTTATTGTTTGTGTTTGCGCATAGTAAATTTGTAATTAAACTACGGTTTCACTGCATTGGATATCAAACCAAACTAAAATTTTGATTTCCTTCAAAATTTAGGAAAATATTTAAATAACAGTTTCCATAGTGGTTTAGGATATTCATGTAGTATATGAAGTTGATTGATTTTAATAGAGGAGGCATTAAGGCAGAAAAGTAGAGAGACATTCAGGCTGCAATGGCGTCCACGGTGATGGACCGCGTCGTCGACCTAACGCCGAAGGAGAAGCAAATATTCGAGCTCCTGATCGAGGTGGTTCGGTGTTTTAGCCTCCGAACTCAACTCCGAGTTGCCGGTGGTTGGGTCAGAGATAAGCTTCTGGGGAAAGAAAGCAATGATATTGACATTGCGCTTGAAAACATGTCTGGATCTGAATTTTGCAACAAACTAAATCAGTACTTGTCTGATACTAACAGTCAAGCAATCCCTGCATCAATTGGGGTCATTAAATGCAATGCAGAAAAATCCAAGCATTTGGAAACTGCTACAGTTCCCCTGTTTGGTGTTTCCATAGATTTTATCAACCTGAGAGCAGAAGACTACACTCAGAGCAGCCGGATTCCCACAATGCGATTCGGGACAGCAGAGGAGGACGCGTATCGGAGGGACTTGACCATTAACAGCCTGTTCTACAACATTCATGATGAACGCGTCGAGGACTTAACTGGACGAGGCATTGAGGATTTGATGTGTGGGAGAATTGTTACCCCTCTGGATCCTAAACAGACTTTTATGGACGATCCCCTTCGTGTTCTCCGGGCTATACGCTTTGGTGCGCGATTCGGGTTTGAGCTGGATGAAAAGCTGAAAGCAGCTGCTTCTGACAAGGAAGTTGTGGCTGCCATTGAAGATAAGATCAGTAGAGAGCGCATTGGTCACGAGGTAGCTCTCATGGTAAATGGCAATCAACCGGTGAAGGCAATGGAACAAGTCTGTGAGTTGCAGCTGTTTGGGGCTGTTTTCCGCCTTCCTTGGACGGTTTCAGATGGATATGAGAGATCATGTGTTGCTAGCATGGATTCTGCTTCGAAACTTCTGGATGCGATCGAGTCTCGCTGTTTCACTGTCGACCAGCGTAGGCTGTGTCTGTATGGTGCCTTGTTTCTTCCCCTGAGGGGGCTGGTTTACGAGAAGTCTGCAGTTGTTAGCTACATATTTCGCGACTCTCTCAAGCTAAAGGTGGATGATGCAAAAAGAGTGACAGACTTGCATGTTGCAGCTGAAAGGTTTCTTTCTCTGATACCTCACATGATCACATCCCCATCAAACAATGATGTTGAGGTTGATTGGAAGAGCGAGATCATAGATGGCTTATCGGCCTCACAGAAGCTCAGGGTACTGGTGGGATGGCTGCTCAAAGAACAAACTCGGGGTATTAAGGAATTTTGGCGGCCTGCGTTGCTGCTGTGCATGGTCTTAAACTCAGGGGATTTGGAGCAGCAGATGAGGCTGTACAAGATGGCTGAGGATTGGGTTTTAGGACAAGGCTTGGACAATATCTGGAAGGTGGAGCCGGTGGTTGACGGGAACAAGATTGCGAGAGCCTTGAATATCCGGAGGGGACCACTCGTCGGAGAATGGACACACAAGGTATCTCAGTGGCAGCTTGCTCACCCCTCTGGGACGGACCAGGAATGCATTGATTGGATGATCAAACGAGCAAAGGTCTAATGGCATATTTTGTCCTGACACTTTAAACATATAAAAGTATATCATCAAATCCTTGTTCTTGTTTATTGCTATTTGTTCTAAATTGGCACAAGTCAGAAACGAAGAAAATAAACAAAAACTTACAGTATTAAATTAGATGGATCCAGAACGTTTGATTTTACATTTAACGTACACAGACCACCACCCGCAAAGCTTTGAAAACAGAACAGGAAAAAGTCTAGCCCAACAGAAGCTTCCAAACTCTAATCTGAATCATTCAAACTAATTAAGCTCTGATCAGTTAATGTACACCACATACTTATATAACATTCAATTCTTTTCTCAGTTTCTACCCTCCAAGAAATGATCATGGCTAGTTCACTGGCTTACCGTGTCACGATCCTGCTCCTCGTTCTAGTTCTAGCAGAGGCTAATTCTCTGTCACCAATTTTCGGTAACAAGTTTGAATGCATTAATGTGTAAAACTTCAGAAACATTATATATATATGTATGCTTGCAGAGAATGTAACGCGGTTATGCGAAGAAGTGGAATGCGGGAGAGGGCGATGCGAGGCAGCAGCAGGCTATCCCTTCAACTTCAGATGCATTTGTGAACCGAATTGGAAGCGCACTCGTCTGGACACTGAAGATAATCTCGACTACCTTCCTTGTGTTATCCCCAACTGTAAGAAAACATCCATCTTTTTGCATAAAATAAAGTATATTTGTGAATGTTTTTATGATGATCTTATAAATTTAATCACATATTTAACGTATGGATTAAGGATTACAAGCTGTTAATCTGTGTAGGCTCTCTGGATTACTCTTGCATGCCTGATCCTCCTCCACTTCCACCGAATCCATTCAACGCATCAGTATTCGATCGTAAGTATAATAATACTTTTTTGTTGCTGTGTTCCTAGCTAGCTCGATCAAAATATATTGGGTGATTGATTTATTTTTCTAGATTTATTTAAGTCTCTTTGAAATTATGTGTTAGCTTGCTACTGGATATACTGTGGAGAAGGAACGTGCGCAAAGAATTCAACATATGGTCACACTTGTCAGTGCAACAATGGTGGGTCGAATCTGCTAGGTGTCTCAGTTTTTCCGTGTTACAACCAATGTAAGAAAAAGAATAGTAATCCACTTGCAAACTTTCATCTTGAATTTTTTACCTATTCACAAAACACTTGTATGGATTCATTTTGACGTTTTGAGAACGTAAATCATATTAATAAGTAATATCAATTTGTCTCACGGTCAATGGCGGACCTACTATATGGCTATGAGGAGATCAAGCCTCCAAGAAACATCAAAATTTCTACCTAGTTAATTATTCCATATTTGCTTTTATTTCTTCAACCTGATTTAGTTTATTATGTCTCCATGATAAATGCACTAAGGATGAAGATACAATGGATCGTAAAAATAGTATATTGTATTTTTAGCCGATATTTCATAGCACCAATGTTGTTATTGGTGCTAGTATTGGTGATTTACTGATTAATTACCTCATATAGTATATTTATCCCACAATATCTAAATATGTCTTACTTTTGTGTGGTACCTTTTTTTTTTGAGTATATGTAGTATTATTCAGCCCATTCAAAAAATAATTCTGGTTCCGCCACTGCTCACCGCCATTAAGTTGATTCATATATTTCTTACATTTATGTTATAGGTGCCCTTGGATCCGACTGCTCAAGACTTGGAATTAGGATTTCTAACTCAACTGAATATCCCAATAATGACGGTAGCTTCGGTAAAAATTCCAAACCTCCAATTAAACATTATGTTTATTTCATGTTGAACTAAATGAAACTAATTTCAAATAAATTTTAATAAAGTGAGCTGAACTAAATAAATTTAAGTGCTATTTTAACAAAATTTAAATTGTATATATAATTTAAGTGTAGCTACACATTTAACTATTCTTGAACTGAAGTACAGATAATGTATTTATTCTTGTGTTATTAACAAAGAATTGTATAATGGAGAATTAATATAATGTTATATTATTCAATTAAAAATAATATATGTGAAGTAAGACATATTTAGATATAGGAATACCAAAAAAATGGTACCACAAAAAAAGACATTTTGTTTTGAGTATATCTAAATATCTAATAGGGCGGGTTCTCTTAACCTATTTAAACTGAATTGAACAAATTTAACCTGAACTGAACTGATTTAAAGTGAAGTAAGAAAAAAATGTCTTGACATATAGGAATACCATGACTATATTCCGCTATATGTTGCCAAATTAAAATATGGCACATAAAAAAAACTCCTAAACTTTTTTTTAAAAAAATTAAGTTAAAAATGTGTCATTTTGAATAAAAAAAAAGAGATCTTTTAGGTTTAGAATGTACATATCTTTCAAATTATTCTTTCAAATTTAAACTCTAACCTTTTAAAATAATACCAAACATTTTAAAATTAAGAGTAACCTCCAAGTTAAATGATAGCCATTTAAGTATACATGACCTTGTACTTTAGAATGTAACCTTTTAAACCACTTCCTCAAAGTTTAATTATTTTAAATATGAAATTATCGATCTGGTGCGGTTTTGCTCGCCGATCTGATGAGTATGAACTTGTTCCACACCGAAATCAGGCGACGACGACGAGATCAGGCAGGGTCGCGGAAATAGCAGTTAGTCGATGTTTATGAACAAAGAAGATGAGATTTGGAGGATTTTAATTGGAGTTGTTACTTATATGCACAAAAACCCCCGATTTATTAAAAAAAAGTTAATAATAAAACGCCTTCCCTACGTAAAACTTTTTTATGTCCAGGCTTCCCCTAAGGTACTTATTTGAAACTTTGTGTCCATATATTCATTTTGATATTACACACATAAATCAATTTCAATAACATTTCAATTTTATAAAAATAGACATCAATGTTGATGTTGCTTGATAATTGTTGATTTTTATTGTGTATTTTAGTTGATGTCATGACTTTATTTATTGAAATTTACCATTTTTTTAAAGCTATTGAATTTTACCATTTTCATTATTGAATGATGTTGATTTTCTTGATTTTTGGCTTTGTGTAAAATTTGTATTTTGATAGTGTAAGTCTAAGGCCCTGTTTACTAGATCTTATTTCTTGATATACTGAACTGAACTGAACTGAAGTGAAAATTGATGTATTGAAAAATGGAATCAGCATGACTGAATTAACCTGAATTTCATCAAATTGCATTTTTACTGAACTGAACTGAACTGAACTGAATTGAACTGAACTGAACTGAACTGAACTGAACTGATCTACAGATAAGCTCTGGTAAACAAGGCCTAAATAGTCATAATCGTAAATAGTTGTTTTTCTTACAATCTCGCTATGTATGGGAATGTGTCTTTACAAATATATTTCCTCCGTTTCTGTGAATGTGACAGTACATGAATTGGCCTATAGATTGAGAGAAGGTGGGTTTTTCTTAGGAGAAATGACAATAAGGGCGGTGAATTATTGAGCCTACTAAGTACATTTATTGTAATTTTGGAGAAGTTATAAGGGTTGCATAGTAATTTCTTTAGGCTTGCCAAATTAAAAGATACAAGTAAAGTATAGCATGGTGCCATTAATATGGTAACAGATGGAGTATGATAATATGTGATTATTATTTATTGGTGATTTGTAAGACTCTTGGGTTCTTGCTTGGGATGTATTTTTAAATATAATTGTACTTAAATAGAATGAAATATATTATTACTAATCAATTAGGTTAAATTGAACAAATTGAGATAAATATGAATGATAAATCGTAGATATAATTAGAGTTGTTGTTTTGGTTGGTTCATCAAATCCAGGATCTAATATATTTTTTTACTTCAAATTGTTAAAAATCTATTACGGTCAAGTTTATTTAGTAATCAATTCTTGTTATATTAAATATTTCCTTAATTCGTCTTCTTTCTTCAGGATCTTTGATTTTGCCTAAGAAGCTGCACTTGATGATGAGCTTCTTGCTAGTAGTTTGTGTCATACAATTCATGTAATAGAATAAATATTCAATTAAAATTTGTAAAATTATATATGCACATATCATTTGTTTTAGGGTTGAACACATCTATAAAATTTATAAAAATAATCCATGGAAAGATACTTAGCATTTTAATATTCGATCGCGTTATTTAGTGCAACATTATATATTTATTTATCCGCGATTAAGGGAAAAATGATATTATTAATTATGATCAACTCGATTGGGTGTACAGTAAATTGATTTAACTCACTTTGTTCCCAATTTATGGCTCACAAGGTATTTATTACATCTACAAATTTTTAGCAAATCTAACCTTGATTCATAACTTATGGTAACAATTTTATTGATTACAATCGTTTCAATTTTTTTATGCAGGCAAACAAAGTAAAAATGTTTATCAGGTTCAATGTTGTAACTTTCGGAGCAATAGTAACCACAACCATGGTTTTCTCCGATGAGAATCGTATCATTATCTATATGATGTTTTCGATTTGTGTTTTTGTGGCTCCACTTGGAGCAGTAGTAAGTTGAAATTATTTTCTTTATCGTAATATCATTGTAATTTACTTTAGCAACTTAATAATATATGTTAATAATATATACACTCCTCATTTTTACAAATTAGAGTTATAAAAACAAGAAGTGTGCAATACATGCCGGTTCTTTTCTCAATTTCCCTCGTAGTATGCGCCATTACTTGGTTCTTTTACGGTTTTTTCATGCTGAATTATATTTTACTGCAATTACATTTAATTTAGTGTGTGATTCTGAAATCATATATATGAAATAAATTACACAAAGACATACGGTTGCTTGCGTTATTTATGTATTTGTATTGTTATTTGTTACTATATACAATATTAGTACTAGGTTACATCAAGTTTTACTTGTGCCTATGATAACAAGAAAAGACACACCGATGGTATATGTAATTGAACTTTAACATTAAAATTTAACGAGATCGTTCTCTTACCACTAATGGGATAAGTAGTACTTGAAAATTTGAGAAATATCATATGGATGTGGAGAGAGAGAAATTGAACATAATTTTTTTCTCTTCTTAAATTTGTTAACAATAAAAAACTAAGCAGAACTTTCAGTAAAATTTGCACACAATGATATTGATTATTGGTACAATTGGAATTTTGGGATGATTTTGTTAATTGTCACTTTTCCCTTTTAGAAAATTTAGATTAATTTTATCCATCTAACTTAGTATTTTATCTTCCAATACAACTCCCTCTACTCATTCTCCCTTTCAAAAATAAGAATGACAAAGGTAGGGTGCCAGCAAAATAAAACCGGATAGTACTTTTATTTATCACTTTATGAGTTTTTACCGCTCATTCATTGTTTATTCGATTCATAACTGCAACAATCATCTATACTATATATAAAGAGAAAATTCTTGAAACCATGTGACGCTCTCAGTTTAACACGTGGTGCTCTTACACAAATATTAATTTTTTCTGAAGAACAACTGGCTTGCTAAACATAGTCTGTATTTTACTACTTATAGTCTGTATTTTTGTATACTCGGCGAACATGCCCTCAATAATTTTAACTAAACAAATATTCAATCAAGTACATTTTCTATCAATAATTACAACTCCTTCTAACGATGCTAACAATATCGTCCACCATGCACTGCGCACCACCACTCGGGCGTCGGTAACATTGATTTGCCGGAAAATCTAAATTTAGATTCCACCTCCACCAAGATTATACAACCCATAAATCATAATTCCTTGATCTGCTTTATCGGAGAAGGATGTCATAAGAATTTCATCCCTGAAGTTGAATTGGGCGGCGACGGTGAAACACCCGATGGATCGGTATGGTGGAACCGTAAGGTTAAGATGCCGGGGATGTGCCTTAAATTTGAGGGCACCGGTGTGGTAAATGGCAGTCGCAAAGAAGGGATCAAATTTGAGGGCGGATCCTCCCTCCCCATCTAGTTCGACAATAGGTTCGTCACCGGCCAATTTCGC
Source organism: Cruciata laevipes (assembly GCA_963678965.1). Lineage (NCBI taxonomy): Eukaryota > Viridiplantae > Streptophyta > Magnoliopsida > Gentianales > Rubiaceae > Cruciata > Cruciata laevipes. The sequence continues at coordinate 18,349,855 of OY787634.1, read as the reverse complement.
CCATCCACCGATGGCGTTTAAGGTGACTGTAACCGATCTCACTTCTTTTTCTGGTTGTAATTTTGTTTAGTTCGGCCGTTTCCTTAGGGGCGCACAAACCCCGATTTTGAATTTTCCGGTCACTAGTGGTTCTGGCGGGGATACTGGTGGTGAAGGGTGGAGATATTTCTGGTGGGTGGTGGCATGTTCTTATTTTGCTTGCTTTGCAAATTTTACATAATGAAGGTACCTGATTGAAATGTAGTGGAAATTTGAACTACAGAGGGTTTATTTGACCTTTCCAAAAAAATACGGACTATAAGTAGCAATATACCGACTATGTTTAGCATTCCCCAGAACCAATTACAAAATCTCAGGAATATTCTTTTTCATGAATCTTCCTCCATGCAAATTCTCTCCGTTTACTTCCCCGTCACTTAGTTTTTTGTCCATTTCTCTTCTCTTTGAAGCTTCTCCTGGACTATTATCTTATTCATTTTGTCAAGCTTCATCTCTATTATATTCTAAGGCCTTGTTTGTCAGAGCTTTTCTGTAGACCAGTATAGTTTAGTTCAGTTCAGTTCAATTCAGTTCAGTTCAGTCAAAATGTAATTTGATGAAATTCAGGTTCATTCAGTCATGTTGATTCCTTTTTTCAATACATCAAATTTTCACTTCAGTTCAGTTCAATCCAGTTCATTTCAGTTCAGTTCAGTAAAAATTAAGCTCTAGGAAATAGAGCTTAAGTTTAGAATCCCTAAAAAGACTTTTTATTATCTTCACTCAAAATCCTTTTAAAACCTCAACATGACTCATTTGTTGCTGAAGCATTCACTACTAGAAAATATCCCTTATAACAAAAGCAATATTAGTTGTAAACGGGTTGGAAATGCATGTAAAGATACTAAGAAAGTAAATCTGTCAATATCTACTTAATATAAATCTATTATTACCTAGCTACATGATATTACCGGCCCAAAGGCCCACCGAGCCGGGAAGAGGGTCCACGGCCCAGCACCAAAAGGGCGGTGCCTTTCCCGCTAGGGGGCACGTCCGGACAAGAAAGAAGGACGGACGGGGACAAAGGGAAGTGGTCCTGCACCTTATCTCAAGCAGGCAAGCTCGGCTATAAATACTAGTCTCAAACAGTGAGCGAGGTATGTGACTTATATCTCTCTACTGTATATTGAGAGCATCTTCCGTACGTTTTCCCTTCATCATTATCTCCATCTCATCATCACGCCGGAGCTTCTTCCCCGGGACGCCTCCCAGGGATTGTTTTGCAGGATTGTAGCGGGCTGACAAAGAAGGAGACCCGGACAGCGTCGAGACCCGGGAAACGGACGGATTTTGGTAGCATGAATTGGCACGCCCGGTGGGACCAGTTCCACCTTCGCACAATGGAGTCGCCAAGGAGAGGGCGTGGGCGCCCGAAGAAGAACGCGGCACCTTCAGGGAGTGGTCCTCCTCCACCCCCGGGAGATGACGTGACCTTGAGGCAGTTGCAGGAGGAGGCAAGACACCAGCGTGAGCTAGGAGTACCACAGGATGGTCACGTGGAGACTGCCTCCGACGAAGCCAACTCAGAAAGAGAGTACCAGGATGAGCTGGAGCCTAGGCCCGCTAGGGAAGGCAGTCCCCGGGCCCGGGAACCTGAAACCCGGGAGGAGGGGCAATACCTGGTCGGCAACCCTCAAATTCGGGGACCGGCTTTCCCGGAAGAGGGGCAACCCTTAGCTAATACGGAGGAATCGGCAGCGTTGGAGTTCATGAGAGCCAACAAGGAGTTGTACCGCCAGTGGGTACTCTCTGCCCGGGAAAACTTAAGCCGAATGGAACCTGGAAGGGACCCAGCAGGCCCTCTGCGGGGACATCAAAGGGAAATTATCGATCTAGACGGGGCTGTTCAGCCGCCAAGAATACAGGGACGAATTAATTCCTCAATCATCCCACCTTCTTTCCCCCCGAATTTCGGAGTTCAAGGAGGAGTGGCTACTGGACATCAATCAAATTTAGTTCCACATGCTCCACCCTACTACCCGCGTTCTAGCTGGGGGACGGAGCAGACCGGGTATGGCCTTCCAGTCATGCCTGCGGAATTATCGGGTTATCAGGCCCCTGGAACCCAGGGGAACCCGATCCAGTATTCCATGCCCATGTATGGGTCAATGGGGGTGAACTACGGTTACCCGGAGAGATACTATAGGGAGGATGATAGGATGCGGGGCTATCAGGTGGCGCAGCAGGACCTCAACTTTTTGGAGGCGCGGTTGGATAAGTTGGTGGGGAGAAACGGAGCTCAACCCACTTCCCCATGGGTACCTCGGGTGCTGGCATACCCATGGCCTCAGGGCCTTCGGGTCCCGGAGGGAATCCCAACGTATAATGGAGAGACAGACCCGGAGGAGTTTGTCAGGACATACCAGAACCTAATGGTGTCACGGGACTTCCTGGAAGAACTAAGATGCAAGTTGGTAGGTTGCTACCTGAGGGGAAACTGTCTCCTATGGTTCGATTCCTTGCCTCGGCAGAGACTTAGAGATTATTATGATTTCTCCAAGGCTCTGCTGTTCCGGTACGCGGGATTGAAGAAGGAGGGGAAGCAACTGACTGAGCTTCTCGCAACTCGGAAAAAAGCTGCAGAAGGGCCAATGGAATATTACCGAAGGTACATGGACGATAGCATGAAGGTCATAGACAGACAGCAGCAGGAGAAGGCGGTGATTAGCGGATTCATAAATGGCTTGAGGGATATGGCGTTGTTCCAGAAGTTGATGGAAAACATCCCGGAAACCTTTCACAACTTACAGATGGTGGTGCAACTGTACTGTGCGGTTAATGACGCCACCCGGAAGAGGAAGGAAGAATCTGGGGGATTCCCCCCGGATAAGATGGAAAGGAGGAGGATGGCTGATCCAAGTAGAAGGGATTCGGGTCCTGCGCCGGTGAACCGGGCAAGGGCAGATAGTTTTACCCCGCTAAGCAAGTCCCGGACAGAGATACATGCTATTCACAAAGATCTGTTCCCGGACCCGCTGCCCATCCAGGGGACCCCGTCTAGGGAAAATGCGGACAAATGGTGCGCCTATCACAAGTCTTATGGACACTCGACAGAGGGGTGTAGAGGGCTGAGGAATGAGATAGAAAAGTTGATAGAGCGGGGGCAGCTGAGAGATTGCGTGGCGACAGAAGCAAAGAAGGAAAATCCCCGGGACCAGCCTCAAGAGCAACCCCGGAGAAGGTGGAGGCCTAACCCCCGGGAGAGGAAACGGGAGAGCCCAAGGCAACCAGGGCAACAGGGCCCCGGGGAGGCCCGTCATAGCTGCCGTACCGGTCCAGGCAGTAGAGCCAGCCCCAGTACCAAACAGAATGATCAACGTGATAAGCGGAGACGTTGGAGAAGCATGCCAGTCAGTTTCCGCTATCCGGGCCCGGACGCGATATGTTCCCCCGGGGGAGATTCAGGGGAAAAGGTTTCGCCCGATGAAGCTCTCACTTTCTCTGAGGCGGATGCAGCCCCGCCACAGATACCCCACTCAGACCCAATGGTGGTGACGGCGGAGATTGAAGGCTTTTTGATCAAGAGGGTGTTTGTGGACGATGGGAGTAGGGGCGGTGTATGGAGAAGCTCCCCGCCAAGAGTTGGAAGAAATGCAAGTGGCGGACAAAGGGATGGTCACGGTGGGAAAAGATCTCCCGAAGGAAGTAAAAGGTGCATTGAAGGAACTCTTGGCCAGATATCAAGGAGTATTCTCATGGAGCCCGGAGGACATGGTGGGGGTGTTGCCAGAGTTGGGGGTACACAAGCTGAACATAAGCCCGGCAACCAAGCCAATCAGGCAGAAGAATAGACCTGTAGCCCCGGAGAGAGCGGAATTCATAAAGAATGAAGTGAAGAAGCTGGAGAGAGCTGGGGTGGTGGAGGAAATCATCTACCCGGAGTGGATAGCTAACCCGGTCTTAGTAAAGAAGCATGACGGAAGCTGGCGCATGTGTATCGACTTTACAGATTTGAATAAATGCTGCCCCAAAGACAGCTATCCTCTCCCGAATTTGGACCGGCTGGCAGAGGCTATCGCGGGGTACTCGGTGCTGGCTTTCTTTGATGCACATAAAGGGTATCATCAGGTGCAGATGGATGAGGCGGACAAGGCGAAAACCTCCTTCATCACCGATTTTGGGACTTTTTGCTACAAGAAGATGCCCTTTGGATTGAAGAATGCGGGGGCTACTTATCAGAGAATGGTGGACAAACTCTTTAAGGACCAAGTGGGAAGGAACATGGAGGTATATGTCGACGACATGGTGGTTAAAAGCATGACTTATGGGGCTTTCCTGAATGATCTGGAGGAGATGTTCAAAAAACTTGAGCTGAGCAATCTAAAGCTAAACCCCTCCAAAAGTACCATCGGAGTGGGAGCGGGGAAGTTCTTGGGCTTCATGGTGTCAAGCCGGGGCATTGATGTCAACCCGGAAAAGGTAGAGGCCATAGCTAGGATGACCTCCCCTAGATCGGTGAAAGAAGTACAGCGGTTGACAGGTTCCCTTGCGGCCCTCAGCCGATTCTTATCAAAGGGGGCAGATAGGCAGCTACCTTTCTTCTCCATTCTCAGGAAGGCCAAGGCATTCGAGTGGTCCGGGGAGTGTGAGAAGGCGTTCCAAAACTTGAAAGATCACCTTCGATAGTTGCCAACTTTAAAGAAACCATACCCGGGGGAGGAGCTTTTTCTGTACATAGCGGCGTCCCGAGAGGCAGTAAGTGCCGTGCTAATCAAAGAAGAGGAGGGAAAACAGCACCCAATCTACTTTGTTAGCCGGGTACTTCGGGGGGCAGAGACCCGGTATACTGAATTGGAGCAGCTAGTTCTAGCACTGGTACACGCTTCAAGGAGGCTTAAACCCTACTTCCAGGACCATTCAATAGTGGTCCTCACCAATTACCCGCTCAAACAAGTCATGTTCAAGCCGGAGGCATCAGGGAGAATGATGAAATGGGCTATAGAGTTGGGAGAATATGAAATTCGGTATGAGCCAAGGAGGGTTATCAAGGGGCAGGCCCTAGCAGACTTTCTGGTGGAATCAGAAGCAAGGATACAGGAAGAGCATGAGACGATCGAGGCTGAAATAGTCCCGGCTTGGAGGTTATATGTAGATGGATCGGCACACTCAGGAGGTAGCGGAGCGGGAATCTTGTTGATTAGCCCGGAAGGGAAGGAATACCCCTACGCGGTCCAATTCACTTTCAAAACGACGAACAATGAAGCCGAATACGAAGCCTTGATCGCAGGATTAAGATTGGCCAAGGAGATGGACATCAAAGTTCTCACGGCATATAGCGACTCTCAGATTGTGGTACAGCAGGTAAAAGGAGAATATGAAGCCCGAGAGAGGAGCCTGCAGAAATACCTGGAAACGGTAAAACCTCTGGTAGCCGGTTTCGAAACCTTCAACCTGGTCCAAGTTCCCCGGGAGGAAAATAGTAAAGCAGATGCTTTAAGCAAGTTGGCCTCCTTGGAATTAAAGCCTGAGCCTAGCCAAAAGTTGTACATGGAAGTACTAGGAAGAAGGAGCTACCAGGAGAATGACCAAGTAATGGTAGTAAATGAGGAAGAATCCTGGATCATTCCCATGCGGGCATACCTAGAAGAAGGAACCACCCCGGAGGATAGGGTTCAGGCCCGGAAGTTGAGAGTCAAAGCGCCTAAGTATGTGATCCAGGGCGGGGAGTTGTATAAGAGAGGATATCTCCAGCCTTTGTTTAAGTGTGTAGAAAGGGCAGAAGGCCGACACCTCATCCGGGAGGTGCACGAAGGATCTAACGGGAGTCACCAGGGAGCTCGCACAATGGCTAGGAAGGTTTTAAGGCTGGGATATTACTGGCCGACGTTGTTCAAAGATGCGGAAGAGTATGTTCAGAAGTGCTTGGCATGCCAAACATTCGCCCCGCTAATCCATGTGCCCCGGGAACACGGGAGCTTGGCCATTCAGCAGGTGGGGAATTGACTTGGTAGGACCTTTCCCGACTGCCCCGGGAGGAGCTAAGTACGTAATTGTAGCGATCGACTACTTCAGCAAATGGGTGGAGGCAGAACCACTCACCAACATACGGGGACTAACTTGTGTTAAGTTTTGCTGGAAGAACATCATTTGTCGATTCGGTATCCCAAAGATCATAGTCACAGATAATGGGGCGCAGTTTGAAAATGACCCTTTCAAATCATGGTGTATCAAGTATGGCATAGAGCAGAGGTTAACGTCTGTGTACCACCCTCAGGCGAACGGGCAAGTGGAAGTCACCAACCGCACTATCATCAAAGGGTTAAAAACCCGCTTGGAAGGCGCGCGGAGAAATTGGATTTGGGAGTTGCCTAGCGTTCTTTGGGCCCACCGGACTACAGAAAGCTCAGCCACCGGGGAATCCCCATATTGCTTGGTATATGGGTCAGAGGCAGTGATACCCGCGGAGATTGGGATCCCGAGCCCCCGGACCCAACAACAACGCCCGGAAGAAGAAGATGCTGGACGACGCCTTGACTTGGATCTCCTGGAAGAAAAGCGAGAGAATGCAGCACTCCAGGAAGCCAAGGTGAAGGAGCGAGTAAAGAGGTACCATGACAGGAGGGTACGGAAAGAGGTTTTCGCCCCCGGAGATTGGGTGATGAGGAGAAATGACAAGAGCCACCAAGCCCCGGAGGGGAAGCTTGCACCCAATTGGGAAGGACTATACAAGGTGAAGGAAACACACCCGGGAGGAAGCTACGTGCTGGAGGACAAGCAGGGAAAAGAGATCCCCAGGAGATGGAATGTAGCTAACTTAAGAAGGTTTTACGGGAAGTAGAATGCCCCGCGCAGAACCTTAGCTAATTAGGCATGAATATGCCAGGCATGGATATGCCCCACCCCCCGGAAGCATGAATATGCCCGGAGAGATAGTCCCGACATTTGGCCTCGTCTCGGGCTTAGAAAGGAAGAATGGTGAAAGGGACCCATGGGTAGCTCCCATTCGGGTGCCCCGCTAGATTGGATCCGGGACTTGAATGAAGCCCGGGGACCAAAAGAATGTAATGTTTACAGAGTTAATGAGAAGGGATTTTCGAAAAAGTTTTATTCATTGATTCATAAATTTCATAGCACACATGCTGATATGTTACAAAGTATCTTACATACAAATTTTTCTATCTATTTGCTACTATACCCACTTGGGACCTGATCCGAAGAATTGAGAAGACAAGAGGTCTTCGGCAAAGCGGGCATCTGGAGCTTGATTCCATGCAAGTTCCTCTTCCAATTGCGCGGCGTCTTCCTCGTTCAATTCGGGAATAGGAACAACCACGGATCCTTCGGGAAGCGGTTCTGCCAGGCGCATCCTCCTGACCCCGGCTGTTGTAACAAACTTGTACTTAGGAAACAAGTCCGCTACACTTTTACCCTTCTCCTCCTGACTGATGCGGGTACCCTCAGCAGTCTTGACACCCTTTGTGGTAACTCCAGAATCAGCAATCTCCCGGACGCGTCTTATCCGGCGTGCTACTTCTTCCGGGTCAATAGACACGGACATATCTTCGTATCTTTCGTACGCCACATCCACCTCCACCCGGGCAGGAACTCGACGAAGGCTGGAGGGATAGGGCTCAGCTTCTCCCGCGGCTATTTTATTATGCCACTCTATGACGTCCAGATAGGCCTTATGACTGGGAGCTCCCTCACCAAACTTCTTCGAGTTAGCCTGCATGCGTTCAATCGTTCTGCGAACCCCGGCTGGAATATCAGTAAGAGGAGACACCCCAACTAAGCCATTTTTGAGACCCAAAAGGTGGTAGGATAGCCGGGTAACCAGCAATGCATCTTGGAGTACCCTATTCCTATGAGTGAGAGACCGATTTTCCTTCTCAAAGTCGCAGAGAAGCCTGTTCTGAGCGGAACGGGTCTCCAATTTCTTAAGCTTTTCCTGCGCCCGCTCAAGTTCACCCCACACCATGCCTAGCTCCTTGGTAGTAACGATGCTGGGAGTCGTCATGAAGGGCTTGCAGCTCAGCTATGGTCTGGTGAGAGTTCAGGGCTTCCCGCATATGATCGGAAGCAAGGTCGAAGCACTGGTTCAACGACCCAAATTTTGCCTCAACTGCCTTAAGAAATGACACCAGCACCTGGATCGATCCAAACTCCTGAAGGAAGCAATCCAACCCCGCCTCAGCTAATGCCCGGTTAGCTTGATCGTCTCCAAACCTCCAGTGAGCCAGCTTTCTCTGAAGAAATGAGCATTGGAGGCATCCAGTGCGGGGGAGAGAGAAGTAGGTGCCAGAAGAACTACTGGGGTGAGGAAAAACATAAGGGGTGGGCTCTTGCGGGAGAACTTCCTTTAAATGACGCTCAGACTACAAAAGATAAACGTTCTCGTCAAAAGTAGAACTTGTTATTAATCAAAATGGGCACTAAGGCCGAAAGTTCTACATACACTCCTCGGGGGAGGAAACTTACAAAATACTTAAAAAACAAAAAGGGGGTTACAAGAAAAAATAACAAACTAGAGTCTAGAGTTATACATTGTCCTCAGCAGAGTTCCCCTCCCCCGGAACAGTGTGAGCCCTCTCAAACCGCCTCTCCAGCTCCACGAGGTCCTCGGTGCTCCATTCCGGGCCAGCATAGGCAGGGGCGTCCACCGCAGGTTCATCAGCGGGCCGCTCGGGAAACCCTACCTTCTGCACAGCCTTCCGGGACTGATACAGCAAGTCATCTTGACCCGCGCCCAGACCGACTCGGCAGTCGCCCCCCCGATTGTGGACCGTGCGGTACCCAAAGTTGTCAGGTACCGCGCAGTATTCATAATAGTTCTCCGACCAATGAGGCGTCTCCGGGACTACCCCATAAGCATTAAAGCTTTCCGGGCCGGGGTCAGGGAAAGCAGCCTCGTCAATCTCCGGTTGCTTGGCCTTCTTGATATCCGAGGCGGAAGGGACCCGGGAGGACATCCTCAAAGACTCCCACAGTTGGGGGACCAGGCTTTTCAAGTTCGCATCTTGGAGGGATCTCCAGCGATGGTTCAGCAGGTCATTCGCCTTGGGGCGATAGTAGGAGGCTTGGGCTTCCAAGCGAGCGGGCCCTGAAAGCCAACCCCGCAAACTGCGGTACATCTCGTGGTAGGCGACCGCGCTTTCCGCAGCTGCGATACCTTCCAGCCTTTGATCGAAGGCGACGGAGTGAAGGACCTTCTGGGTCACAGCATCTAGGGCCTCAAGCTGTGCCTCTTTCTTCTCCTTCTTGAGGGAGGAGTATTTCTTCTCCACCTCTGCAAGCCTCTTCTCCTTATCCGCCAGCTTCTTCTCCCTTTCAGCCAGTTTCTTCTGAGACGCCTCCAGCCGGGCCTCCAGGTCATCTCGCCCGGCCAACTTTTCCCGGGTATTGCGGAGCTCCTTCTCCATCATAGCAAACAACCCGGCGCTGTATTTGGAGTAGCCCCGATTTAGCGCCTCGGTAAACTGGGGGTCAGCGAGGAGGGAATCCACGAAGGCGGTGCTCTGCAAAACAGGACATAAAACTTAGGAAAAAATTGGATTAAAACGTTAGGTGAAGAACGAAGCTGAAGGAAAGTAGTTACCTCTTCTTTCTCTTCCGGGATAGTCTCGGAAGCAGCGCCCCGCGGAGAAGCGTCGTGAGCAGGAGGAGGAGGAGGGAAGTCCTGAGTCCTTTGGCGAGAGGGAGGAGGCGACCCGGATAGCTCGCCCGGGGGCGGCCGTTTGAATCTCGAGCTTGCCCCTCCGCTATAGGTCGGATGCTGGATGAAGGGCCGGCGTCCGGGTGTAGGCGACGAGCCGGGAGTAGCGCGGGCCTCAGAAGATGGCCCGGAAGAACTCTGTTGACGAGACCGCGGCGGCGCGCGGGGCTTCTGGGGAATGATGGCGGGATTCTCAGTCGGAGGTGGTCCGGAGGCCATTTGTTGAGGAGGGGCCTGGGGATCCGGATGAGTATCTCTGGCTTGAACATTGTCCCCGGAAGGCTTATCAGTGTAAGCCATGACGTCCGCGTATAAGGCAGGTTGAGCTGAAATCAAGCAGACAGTGAGGTGACACCATGAGATATATATATAAAAAAAATGTTTGATTTTAACTTCCGAGAAAGATAGGAAATAAAGCCTTAATGGGCACCTCCATCTGGCCACACCGCAGAGATGCGCGAGAGCGTGAAGAGGTCGCTGGGATAGATCCCACGAGGCCAGAAATAACCCGCATTCCCGTTCTGATAGAAGGCGTCCATATCTAAGGGGGAGAGACGGAGGAGGTTGTGATCACTGGCAATAATAGCCGGAAGATTGGAGAGAGGTTTTTTGTCCTCGGGAGCAAGAGAGTTGTTCCAGGCGGGCATAGGGTACACCCGGGCATCACAAAGGAAGAAACCTTTTGAAAGATATCCTTTGGCGGATTTGGGCTTAGAAAGAATGAAATCCTTTAGGCCGGTACGAATAGTAAAAGAAAATACGCCCGGGAAGGACGCGTGCGCCTTCCGCAAGGCATAGAAGGAGCGGAAGAGTAAGAGAGAAGCGGGAACGGCGCACCGGGCGCAGTTAAGCAAGAAGGCTAGGATGAGGACCACCCCGTTAGGGATAGCTGGGCGGGGGCTACGTCATAGAATTGGAGAATTTCAAGGAAAAGAGGAGGGAAGGGCAGGCTAAGCCCATATTGAAAATGGATTCGCGGGATACAGGAAACCTCCCGCTCGGAGACTCCCGGAGGAAGTTTGGAAAGAGAGGCATTCAAAGGAAAAGGAATAAAGGAACGCTTGGCTAAATCCAAGACATCCCTATCTAAAGAAGGAGAGTCCCCGGGGACATAATAAAATTTGATACCCACCGGGCGCACCCCGTGAGTGGGCCCCCGGGGAATGTCGTCACCGCCTTCCTCGCCAAACACCTCCTCATCCTGATCCTTACGCGGATGATGAGGATGCTCGACTGGGCGCAAACCCACCCCATCCGAGGTCAACGCACCCGGGGCGACGGGCCCCCGGGGTGTACTGAGAGCCTCGGAAGAGGTGTCCGGGGAGGAAATCATGTTATCAGCGGCCCGAAATCGGGCCTCAAACTGATTTTGAACCCCTTCGGTGTCCAAAGAAGAATTGGAGTGAAGCGGGGAATCCATGAAGAGAAGAAAAGAATAGGGAGTTAGGGCTTACTTGGTTGAAAAGGCGAAGGAGCGAGTAAGCAGAGCGTCTGGAGAAATTTTGCAGAAAGTAACTTGTGAGAAAGGGGGTTAGACCCCTTATATAGGCAGGTGAATAGGAACTGACACCTCAAAAGAAGGAAAAGTAATCATGACACGGTAAATAAGGCACTGATTAATGCAGAAGGGGAAAAGGCGGCGTCGACAGAAACCAATTTTAACACGGATGGACCCTACCAAAAGTAGCGTCAGAAGGAGAAGGAGGAGCTTATGAGACCAGTTCCCCGCGTTACGTAAACCCGGGTGACTGGTCTGGGGGGCTAGTGATATTACCGGCCCAAAGGCCCACCGAGCCGGGAAGAGGGTCCACGGCCCAGCACCAAAAGGGCGGTGCCTTTCCCGCTAGGGGGCACGTCCGGACAAGAAAGAAGGACGGACGGGGACAAAGGGAAGTGGTCCTGCACCTTATCTCAAGCAGGCAAGCTCGGCTATAAATACTAGTCTCAAACAGTGAGCGAGGTATGTGACTTATATCTCTCTACTGTATATTGAGAGCATCTTCCGTACGTTTTCCCTTCATCATTATCTCCATCTCATCATCACGCCGGAGCTTCTTCCCCGGGACGCCTCCCGGGGATTGTTTTGCAGGATTGTAGCGGGCTGACAAAGAAGGAGACCCGGACAGCATCGAGACCCGGGAAACGGACGGATTTTGGTAGCATCACTACAAAATTCAATTAAAATACTAAGTGAATCGCTCGAACTCATTCCATAACTCATTTGTTGTCTACTGGTTTATACGGTGAGTCGCTCAAACTCATTCCATAACTCATTGGTTGTCTCATATAAACTGAACATGAAATTTTCGCTTTCTAGTTTTTTAACATTAACTTATTTTTTTGGTTTAATTATTGACTAAATTGTTTTTTATGGCCCTAACATATATTAAATGGTCAATTTTTGGCCCCAACATAAAAAAAATGCCTAATTTATGGTCCCAACATTATAAAACTGAACATTTTATAGCCCGAATGCCAATTTTGTTATAACAGTGTTAATTGTTAAGGGTATTTAGGTAATTTTGAATTTATTTTAATGTAAAATTAAAAAAATAAAAATAAAATTCTAATTTTATGGTCCTCCTGCACGTCATCTCATCACAATTGTACCTCGCCGGAACATTTCTTCCTCCGAATAAGAAGAAAATGGTTGCTCCCAAGCTCTCCCCATGAACCTCTGATTAGCACTTCAAAAGTCGAATTCTCCAATGCAATGTTCATCTCTGAGCTCTTCATTAAGATTACAGGCACAATCATAAGGCCATCGCCACGAAGAGGAGAGCGATTAGGGATTTCACTGATATACGTTGTGCGATCAGTCGGCACCCAAAATTGGGGATTCTGAAGAAAACCTCAATTGCGCTCCTCAACTAAAATGTTAAGCAAGGTCTCTGCATCTCTCTTCTTTTCTTTCCCTGATCTCGATTCAGTAGGTTTTTTGTCTTCTTCTTAAACCTTTCACTAAAGAGAATGTATCATTATGGAAACCAAGACTTCAAAGATGATGTGGAGTACCTTAAGATGACAGTATGACACTACTATAAGCATTTTTTTCCTGCTCTGTTATTTGTTATTTTTGTACATGTGAAATCAACGAAAAACTAATTTTGGGAAATGTTATTGACTTCACCTTGGAAGATGAAGCTGCGATTATGGAGCTTCTGTACAGCGATGTGGTGTTGGAGAGCCAGAACGACCAGTTTCCAGAATCAGCCGGAGCCGGTTGCAATGGTGCCGATGGTGAACCTGGGAATCTGATCATCACATGAGCAAAGCCACTTCAGGCGTCATGCTTCACACCAGCAGCAACCTTCTGAAGACACAATAAAAAAGATCTTACAAATGAAAAGATTTCTATGTGTAGTCTATTCAAATTAAATGTGCATATCACTATTATTGAGTGTGTATTGTGCATTTCAGTGATCATAATGTGCATTGTTCATTGCATCACAAATTCAAAAGTGATATCGCAGTATTCTACAATAATGAAAATTAAATTGTAACATTCATAAATGTGCATTTTAGTTTGATGTTTTGTGCATTGTATTGTACATTATATCTATTCTATTTGTGCATTTTAAACAATCTTAATGTGCATTTTAGTTTAATGTGTTGTGCATTGTATTAATATGCATTATGTCTATTTTATTTTTTGCATTTTACTATCATAATGCACATATACTTAAAATAAAATGCACAATTAAATCAATTCAAATACACAATAATTGCTACCCAGAATTGTTAAAAAATATAGACCTCCAAATTTATAGTGCACGTGTAATGCAATTCTCCATAACCTCTCAACATATTACAATAAGTTTAACGGAACATAATTCATACAGTGCACGTGTAATCACATTAATCTCAGTTTTTTCACTCGTTGTCCCGTTACCTTCTTTTCCAGCATCATTTTTGAATTCCTACGAAAGACATGTTCCACAAGAATGGATCATACAACATCCAATTAGACACCAAAATTAAGTATCACATAATCAATATTACACCAGTTCACAACCACGACACGCAACGCAAGTATATACTCAAATACAAATGCACATTAACACATCCAGAAATACACACAGTTTGGTTGCCTGTTATATTAACAACACAATCATTTTTTACCCCGGTTGTTTTTCATTTGGCTCAACAAAGTCTTCATCTTCATCTTCATCTGTCATTTTTGAATTTCCATGACAATATCGATAATCATTCATGCATCAACATCAGCATATACACATTACAACCTATCATAAATGTACATTATCAATATGGGGTTAGGAATATAGATCAATTATTGCATCTTCTTAAGGTACATGCAACCTACGTACCGAAAATATGCATCCCGCGTACACTATTGTGCATTCCATTGCAAAAATAACAATTTAAAAATTGGTTTTATTATTATTCAACGCATTAACACCAAAATATACTTACGCATGACACATACGCAGTCTAATGTGCAACCTTCTTAATGATATATGCATTCCTACTTACATGAATAATGTGCGTACCATTGAGAACCATTTAATTTCCATCTGTCGTGTGCATCTCACTTAAGGAAACTGTGCATCCATACCCACATTATTGTGCATCTTATTATATAGGGAATCATTTTACAGTTTATTTTAATTTCATCTACAACACATTTGTTTAGCTTAAATATACTCGATCATCTACATGTATTTGCATTATACAAAGACTATACATGAGATTTGTTGAACAACATCAATTCCACATGGATCACCGTAGAGATTTTACTCCTGCATCAAATATTGCAATTACCTCATCAATATATAATAATAAATCAAATGTAAACCCTTAAACAAATTCGCATGAAATCTATATTCTTACTTGTAGAACTCCAATATAGAGACGGTACGTGATTTGGAATAGAATCGATTACAAATTTTTCCAAATCTAAAAAGTGCAGTTCAAACTCTAAATATCCCCATTTCAAAATTTAGGAATAATTCAAATTTTGAACATTTGACTGCGATCGATGGTTTTTGACGTGGGTTGTGGGCTATGTTTATTGACAGCAGTTAAAAACTACGGTTACTAAACGTGTGTTAAATGTTCAGTATTTTTAATTACCTGATATTTAATACAGTTTTTTATTTTGCAATTAAGGACCTGGGGTACGTATCCCCAGGATATAGTATAAGAGCAAGTCCAACAGATACTACATAATAATCTCTAAAATGTAGTATGAAATACTAAAATCTCCAAAATATTTTTGCTCAACTCCAAGAGATACTACATTTTGCATACTTTTTCATTTATGAACACTATTATTTTATATTTTCTTACCTCTTTTTTTGGAAAATAGCAAGAAAATTTATGAAAATAAGAAGGGAGAACAAATTTTGTGTTAAAAATGAAAAATGTCTTGATCAATGTGTATGCATTTAATTTTCAATCCTCCAAATTTTGTTTCTCTTTCTACACATATGGAAGATGGGTTTCTCTTACTACATCAAATCCCCATTTTGTAGTACCATATGTAGTATCTCTTGGAGCTCAAAAATGGCATAAAATCTCTAATTTCCTCCAACATCTACAAAATGTAGTATCTCTTGGACTTGCTCTAAGAATTGGTAATCGAAAAGTATTAGAGCAAGTCCAACAGATACTATATAAAAATCTCCAAGATGTAGTATGAAATGCTAAAATGTAGTATGAAATTTTTGGTCATCTCCAAGAGTTACTACATTTTGTAGCTCTTGCATTGATTATCATTAATATTAGCAACATTTTTAATTTTATTTTCTACCTTTTTAGTTTTAATTAATACATATTTTTGGACTTTTGATGTTTTGCATTGAAGATGAGAGGAGAGAGAGTGAAATTTGGGTTTAAAAAAGGAAAGAATGCATTGATCAATGTGTAGGCATTAAATTTTCAATCCTCTAAATTTTCTTTCTCTTTTTTTTTTTTTTTTTGATCAAAGTATATTTTCATTAAAATCATCCACCAATTACATCATTTTGGCCATCACTCTAAGCCATAACCTACCAACCATAAATTGAAACATGAAACTGTACTACTAGAGCTAAACTTAGTGTCAGTCTTCCAAGAAAAATAAAAATAAAACTAGAATCTCCATTGACATTCTGCCACAATTTTTGCAGCCAAAGCCTCTTCATCAACCATCTTCCCGTCAAAAATTCTACCATTTCTTTCCAACCATATTTCATTTAAGGCACTGGTATATAGAGCAAATTGTTTCCATCTGCTCCTATTTTTGAGAAACAACAAAGCCCTTTTCAACTGTCTCAGTGAATTTACTCCTTTAACACCTATGGTCTGAATCACCTTTTTGGTATAAGCACAACACCCAAATAAATGTCCAGCAGTTTCCTGTTCTTGATGGCACAACCTGCAGTTTGGTTGTGATCCCAACACTCCGAACCTCTGCAATCTATCAACCGTGGGCAGTCTAGAGTGGAGCAACATCCATAGAAAAAAATTGTGCTTTGGGAGAACACAGCTATTCCATACCAGCTTTGCCCTATGATCCTTCAACCTGCAATTTTTCAAGATATCATAGGCTGATCTGATGCTAAATTTCCCCCCCTTCCTTATACAGTCAGGCAGCCTATTAAACAGTTTATCTCTCATATGCAACAAAGTTTTCCAGCTCCAGCTGTGATGTTGGAGAACCTTACATTCTGTTAAGTTTTTCCCCTTCATATAGTAGGCTTGCAACCATTGCACCCAGAGAACATCTTTTTTACTGTTTACATCCCAGAGTAATTTGCACATTGATGCCCTATTCCAGAGGGAAGAATCTCGGATTCCCCATCCACCAGCGGTTTTAGCAATTGACATTGTGTCCCAAGCTACTGAGGTGAAACCTCTCTCCCCCTGTTCTCTGTTCCAAATGTAGTTTCTACACATCTCCACAATAGATTTATGGACACCCTCTGGTATTTGAAACACACTAGTCCAATAACTTCCAATACTCAGTAACACTGTGTTGACCAGTTGGACTCTTCCAGCATAGCTTAAATTTCTGGAATCCCATGTCTTCAACTTTCCCATCATTTGAGCCAATAGTTTTTCACAATCCAATCTCTTCCATTTCTTTGGTGAGAGAGGCAATCCCAGGTAGTGCACCGGGAAATCACCTTTTCTGATTTTTAACACCTCAGACAATAAAGCTTTATCTAACTCATCCATTTTGGAGAAATAAACAGAAGACTTTTGCTCATTTACCGCCAAACCTGTCATACCTTGAAACATGAATAATGCCTTCTTAATTCCCTCCATTGATTTCTGTGAAGCTCCAGCAAAAATTAACAAGTCATCAGCAAAAAGTAGACTATGGACTCCCACCTTCTTACACTTTTGGTGATAATCAATGCTATTCTGCTTGTACAGTCCCTTTAGCAACCTGCTCAGATATTCCATACAGATTACAAACAGCAAAGGGGATAGAGGATCCCCCTGTTTTACTCCTCTCTTCCCCTGGAAAACCTCGGTGTAGTATCCATTAATAGATAAGCAGAAAGAAGAGTTGGTGACACACTTCTTGATCCAATTCATCATTAGCCCTGGGAATTTTAAAAGCTCCATCCACTTGAACAAAAAACTCCAGTTTATGCTATCGAAAGCCTTTGAGATGTCCACTTTAATCAAGCAGCTCGACCTCATTGTATCACAATTGTACTTCTGGAGCAATTCTTGAGCTAAGAGTATATTATGTGCTATGCTTCTACCTCTTACAAAAGCCCCTTGATTGTTGCTAATTATCATAGGCAGCACCTCACCCATTCTGTCACAGATAACCTTGGTGATGGTTTTGTAAATTACAGAACAACAGGCGATAGGTCTATAGTCAGCAGCAAATTGGGGATTAGGTATCTTAGGGAGTAATGTAATAACTGTTCTACTAAAATCTTGAGGTACCTGATCACCATTGAAGAAACCTTGTATAGCTTTTGTCACCCCATCACCTATTATAGGCCAAACCTGTTTGAAAAAATGACTGGAATAGCCATCTTGCCCTGGACTTTTACTGGATTTTATATGCTTCAAGGCTTTGTAGATTTCAGCCGCAGTAACAGGTCTGATGAGTTTAGCCTGCTCATGTATTCTAAGTACGGGACCTTCCTTCAACACTTCAGGGTTTATAGAGACAGTTGGTTCCACACTCTGCCCTAGGTGAGCTTTAAAATGACAAACCATATGTTTTTCTACATCCTCCTTCCCTTGAATCAATTCACCACCTTTTAGCACACATATTATCTGGTTGGTATATTGCCTGCTTTTTAGAGAAGCATAGAAAAGTTTTGTGGGTCTATCTCCCTCTTTGCTCCATTGTATTTTTGCCTTTTGCTTTAGGAACTTGAATTCAGCAGCCATGTATTTTTCTGCTTCCTTCCTAGCCTCCCATTCTTGCTCCTGGCATATTCCATCCAAAGGGTTCCGCCCCAGCTCTTGCAAAGCTTTCTCCCACTGTTCTTTTGCAAAACTGGCTCTCTTTCCTACTTCAGTGAATTCTCTTTTGTTTAGAAGAGCCAATGGTTTTTCTAGTTTCCTTAGTTGTGTAAATAAATCAGCTAAAGTATCCACCTGTTTTGTTCTCCATACTGCTTTCACTATCTCCTGGAATTGAGGTGAAAGTGTCCACATATTGAAAAACTTAAAAGGTCTCTTCTGCGGGGGCTGTGTCTTATGGATTTGTATAAGCAGTGGAAAATGATCTGAGACTCCATTAGCCACCACAGTACAAACTGAATCCACCAACTGCTCCTTCCATGCATCATTAACCATTACTCTATCGATTCTACTGTATATTCTGTGTTCCACTCTTCTCCTGTTGTTCCAGGTTACACGTGGCCCCAAAGTTTTCATTTCCTGTAACGGTACTGCATTAACCAGCTCCTGAAAATCATCTAGTTCTTCTTGTTTAACAGGATTACCTCCCAACCTCTCATCAAATCCCAAAATTGCATTGAAATCACCCATTACTATCCAGGGACTATCACTATAATCAACTCCTTCCAGATGAGTCCACAAAGCCTTTCTCTCAGTCATGTCATTAAAACCATAAACCACTGTAATATACATCTTTTGGTTTCCTCTCTTTAACCAACAGTCCAAATCTATCCATTGTTCGCCTTTGCTGATCACCTGTATTTGACAGAAGTCCGTCCTCCATGCAAGCCATATTCTGCCCTGATCAGTCATGTCACTATTAGTCTCCAACTCCCATCCCAAACCAAATTGCCTCCATATTTTTTGTTCGTCTTTCCTTTTCACTTTAGTTTCCAGAAAACCAGCTAAACAAACTTGATTTATTAAGCAGAACTCTTTGAATTGCTTCTGTTTCACCGGACTATGTACACCTCGTAAATTCCATGTCAAGAACTTACACTCCATCAGGGGGGTCAGAAGGAAGGGTAGATAAACCCTTATCAACTCTAAACACTTGGCTTGTTCCTGAGCTACTTGCTTCCTCTTGATTCATTAGTCGAACAGATGTAGCAATCTGTTTCTCCCCGTGGGTGGTTTGGAACTCTGAAGGTTTGTCAATGATCACAGTCTGTTGTTTCATCTTCTGAGTGAGAGCTTCTTCCTTCTTCTTTTTTCCCACTGCTATGAAACCATCGGCATCTGGTACATTTTTTGTTCTATATCCTTGCCCAAAACCTGGTTTTTTGACAGGGCCTTTTAGTGGAGGCTTGGTTTTAGGGACAAAGATATGTTCTGGTTCTTGCTTTCTTTCCTCCTCAGATTTCTTTTTCCGGCAATGCTCCTCCTCATGCCCCATAATCCCACAGAAATCACATTGTGCCGGGAACCATTCACATATAACCTCTTGGTGCTGGATCACATCCTCTTCATCTATGAATGGGATGGAGTGTGGTATTTTTTTCCCCAATGGGACTTCCACTAGGATTCTAGCAAAGCTAAGCCTCTCAACTTCCATTGTTGCTCTATCAATTCTCATAGGGGTTCCTATAGGACTGACTATCCTACTTAGGAGAGTTGGTTTCCAGTACACAACATCAAGCCCCGGTAATTGTAACCATACAGGAACTGTTGTAGGCATAGTGAGATCTAATTTAGGAGTCCATCCCTGCACCACTACAGGCTTGTTATCAAAACAGAATAAACCCCTTTCTACAACCAAATCCCTGTGATATTTCTGGGTAAATCGAACCATGAAAATCCCACCTTTTACCATCCATACTTTTTCAACAGATAGATTAGCCCAAATTCTACGAAAATAACCATTCATTGCAATGTGAGGAGGGAAAGCTCCAATTACCTTACAAACGACTGTGGTTGCCCAATCTTTTGCACTCTCGTTAACCACTTCTTTCGGGATTTTAGCCATTGGGATGCCATCCACCTCCACAGTTGCGTAATGTTTCACTCCTTCCTGTTTTGTATCAATTAGATGAGCCCAATTCTGCGAGCTCTGTAATTCCACTTCTTCTAGTTTGTCTCCCCACGAAAGCTTCTTCAAGGGGGATACTGTCAAAGGCCCTTTCCTGTTTTCTGTACCTCGAATCGGCTGAATCGGTATCTTCTGGAGTGTTTCTGATCCACTTCCTTCATCATCAGTTGTGTGTACCTCGACCAAATCCGGATCTGGGTCTTTGGAACTGATCGGAGTGGTCAAACCCGCATCTACTCCAACATTATCGCTCTTCGTTGTCACCTCCCCTTTGCTTTGGACATCTCCTCGAAAACCCATATTGACTAGATCTTCGTATTGCTTGAGACTATCATGGACTGTCGAACCTTGTGGTAGTTTCGAATCATAGCTCTGGGCAGCTAGGAGAATTCGTTTCGCCTGCGTCCTTTTCTTTCCTCCAGATTTACCCATAGGGTGGCAGTAATTGCTCGAAAGCAGAACACCAAATCAGGAAGGAAGGATTGAGAAGTACAGGGAACACATAGTTAGGTGTAATCGCACCTAGTTGCTCTCCAAATTTTCTTTCTCTTACTACACATATGGAGGATGAGTTTCTCTTACTACCCCAAATCTACATCTTGTAGTACCACATGTAATATCTCTTGGAGCTCAATAATGGGGTAAAATCTCCATACTTCCTCCAAAATCTACAAAATGTAGTATCTCTTGGACTTGCTCTTACCAATTACAGAAGTGAACCAAATGTTAAGAAACCTTTTCAAATTGGGAAGTAAGTTAATGTTAGAGAATGCGTTATTATTTATACGGCGTGGATACTTTTTTTTTAATTCCAATTGGGCATACTGCTTGTTTTGTGTTGGTGCCGACGGAAGACCTTCTACGCAATAGCCATGTCTACCGAATCCAGTTCTGCTGCTCAGCGAGGCCAAGTAACTACCCTTCTCCTCAATCCTCTGTATTGATTTACGTACCATTAATCAACCAATACAACTAACAAAGGAATCTTATGTTGGTTTTATTATCATCTAGGTTGATTTGGTCGACTGTGTGGATTGGTCTGGAGTTGAATGCCTTAACCAAAGCAGCACGCACTCTCTTCCCAACGCCCTCAAACAGGTACAAATATTTTGTAGTTTTGCCTTTTTACGAGCCGATGAAGAAAATGTTAGTTTTAGGGTTCTAGGAGTTTTTTTTATTATTGGCATTAGTCAATCTAATCTTAAATGGGTCGGTGTTAATCTTTGTAGTTGTGCTGTTAATCCATCATATGATATAGCAATAATTTTTAAATGAATTCGGGAATTCGGAATTTTGAACTTCTATATTACTGGATCTGTTCGAGGTTACTAGGTTCAGTAGATTGTCACTCTTGATTAAGGTCAAGAGAACGCCTTAACACCTTGAATTTTGAAAGTGAACTGGAAGTCGGCTGTGAGATTATGTCAAAGTTTAAAACTCTAGATTTTTTACAGGGAGGATGAGGGTTTGACAATATAGTGCTAGAGTTTTGACAGAATTTATTTATTGGCCTGCTTCATATGTATGATATTTTTCTCATTGTTCTTGGAAATTTTGTATGTATTCTCAGGAATATAGGGAGGATGATGGTTTGATTCTAGAAAGTGATGCTGATGAGCAGCTGCTGATTTATATACCATTTAATCAAGTTATTAAACTACATTCAATCGTTATCAAAGGCTCTAAAGAGGATGGTAAGCACATATATTGTTGGGATTTTATTGCTAGTTTATAGTATCGTTGTACTCTATTTTACTATTATCTTTATCTTAGTTGCTCAATACCATACCAAAACCAGTTGTAACCTTGATATCTATGATGTTGACAATATTGAAGGCTACATGTATATCTATGCATTCAAGATAACAAATATAGAGACTTTTGATCATACAATAGACTTGTAATAAGAGATCCATGATATCTACTAGAAACTTTGTGTGTCTACCATATCATTATATCTATACCTAAATGTGTTTTTCTTTGCAGGTCCTAAAACTGTGAAACTTTTTTCTAACAGGGATCACATGGGATTTAGGTAAGATTTGGAGTCACTTAACTTTCTTGATTATTACATTTTGCATTTGTTTTAAATATGGAACCAACGGTCTGTGTTCTATATGCAGTAATGTTAACGATTACCCTCCAAGTGATATAGCTATTCTGTCTGAAGAAAATATTGAGGTAATTCCAATGCTTACACCTTTTATGTAGAGAGAGAGATCTTCATTTTACAGAATAATTGTCATGTGTTTACTTTCTACCTGTTTAAACATTACAACTGATACAGTACCTATGTTTAGCAGGGGAAGCCAGTAATCCTGAAGTATGTCAAGTTTCAGAATGTTCGAAGGTAGGTTTACGATTTAATACTTTTGGGACTAAATGATGGTTACCTTTTTTTTTTTAAACCAAAATGATGGTAATCTGTATTAAACTTCAAGCATTTTTTCTGTAACAGCTTGACAATCTTTGTTGAGGATAATCAATCCGGTACTGAGATTACGAAGATTCAAAAGATTGCTCTTTATGGAACGACGTAAGTTTGATACAATATATTGTTGGGAAATTCAGTTTCTGGTCGCTTATGTTTCAGTGGTTGCTCTTTGTCCCATTTGATTGAAATTCAGTGTTTTGGTCCCATCTCTCACTGTCTCACAGAGTTCTGGGATTTTTAAAACTATTTTTTACACTACGCCTTCTTCATATTTTAACACAAAGTAGAAGGGCGCTCCTAAAAAATTTTGGTCTGTTGAATTAATTTTAGATTTTGGTTGTATAGAAACATCTGTGTACGTGTTTAGTGCCCTTTTGGGGCACTGTAGTTGTGAAGTCTGAACTTAGACCATAATTCACTGAAGAGTTTGCGTTCTCAGATTCTTAAATGTAAATACCTCACAGTTATAGACCAAGATGGTTGTACTGCATAATGTTTTATACGAGATTATGCTTTTGTAGAACATTCCATCCATGTTACACTCTCTCCCGCTCTCTCATTGCATTTGACTCAGATTGTTTGTTTAGCATAGACTCTATTACTTGCATTTTTTTAACCTAATAATTATCTTATTGCATGACTCTGTTTCAGGGTGGAAACGACAGACATGAAAGCTCTAAAGAAGATTGAAGATCATTAGAGTGGCAAATTTTGTTACTACAATTCAGATCATTATGCACACATGTGCTTACTCTTTGCAATCAAAACAGTGCTGAATATTTGAATTCCTGCTGTTACTGTTGCTCCACAGTGGGGTTTGTACTGTTAGTAACTGTGGTAGTGGATTAGATTTGAGTATCAAGAGGTTTTTAGATTTTGAATTTGAGTAAAAATCCTTAAGCCTCTGGTTATCATTTTCTCAAGTTTTGAACAGTAATATCATTGTACGGGAAAACTTCAATTCCAGTGAAGCATTCTATTTTATGTGGCTGTGGCGCATGATAATCATTTTATCATTCTTGATTTTGATAATGTATTAACCTGCTCTTCTTTTTTATCAAATTGTGAGGCATATGATTCTGTATCATATTACTTCAACTTTGAAGGTTTGAACAAAAATCCATTAAACAGTTGATTACAAATCGTACCCACCAATAATTGTTCTATATGATTTCCTTCCAAGTACACCTCGTCAAAAGAAACGAAAGAAAGAGAAACGAAACGTAGTTATCAATTATATTAAAATAGTTTTAACATGAAGCTCTTGCACAATTTTTTCAAAATTTTAGGAGATCAACAAACATAATATTATGAATTTATTTGATTAGTAAGTAATTAATCTTTTTGAAAAAGATAAAACAGCCATAGGCGAGGATATTGTAAATGGAACCCCAAAAACCATAACAAACATAAAGAAATTTACGGGAACTCCAGAAGTGTGGAGGCGTATTGAAATAAACACATACAATCCAGGAAATACTGTTCGAAAATTAAAGTTAGGGGTATAAACACTAATACAGTACCTTAAATTGCCCTTTTTTTTGTACATTTACTTAGTAGAAATAAATGCAACACATACAAAGCTGTTTATGCATTATACACTCGAGATACTAGAAGATGAGGCTTCAGCTACAAGAGACTGGTTGCTTTGAATAAAGGTCAATGCTACCAATCTGAAATCTGGAAGTTGCTTTTGGATCTCTTACTGAAGTAAACCTAAACCTGATCAGCAAGGCATTGTTAAGCATTGGAAAATCCATTTGCTAGAAAACACCACCAAAAATGAACCATGAGAGTTTACCTAAAGGCGTTGGCTGAAATTCTGGGTGGATTGATCTTGAATGATTTCCGCTGAAAGCGTTCTTCAAATGTCTGCCCACTTTGTTTGTCTAAGATACACCAGTTTGCACCTTCATCCTGGCTTCCTTCGAGCACCCTAAAGTCAACAGAACAAAGTACATGTTACGACAAATACATAATGTTTCCACCAGATGATACAGAGTTGTCTAATCATCAAATAGCAATTTTTCCTCAAAGTTATTATATTCCGCCTCCCAAAAGGCAAATGCAACATTTATAGTATGAGAAGTAATAACTAGTACAACACCATACAACATACACTTATGAAAACACACGGTGTGGTGACAGAACATGTATAGCAAGCTTGTCCAACTTAGAAGAAAAAAGTTCCCAAACATCGCCAGTCAAAAATATTCAGGATTATTAGTAGCTCAAATACCAGCAAGTCATCACCCTCAAAGTTTCCTTAAAAATCACATCTGGTTATATGTCCTCTTGCTCTTCCATTTCATTTCAAATAGGTCTCACCAAACAATGACTGATATAGTATCATCCAAACATATAAAATGGTGAGGTTACAGTTTACACAATAATAAGATGCTGAAGTCAACTGTAAGCCCTTCAAATTCTCTATCTGTCGAATCACTATAATCTCTCTAGCATTCCCATTCCCCTAAACCAACCAAGCACCCCCTAAAGCTTAGATAGCTCTCTTATTGTACTCCTAAACTGTTTTGTAAAATTCCTTATGATATCATAAACCCATGATATTTAGACAGCTCTTGAGTTTACTAAGCGTTGTGGCATCAATCATCCCTTCCGTACAGTAGCATTCTTGCATTATATTAAACTTGCTCTGCTCTTATGACAACCAACTACAGATAACATTCTCATTTAGACAAGTTTGGATTTGTCACCAAATCAAACTGCACTAACTCATGCAAACAACGCACATGTCCACATATTCATGGAGACAAACTTTACACATCATATCAACGATCAGTTTATGAAATATTGAAGTATCATACCAATCTGTAGGATCTCTCTCTGGCGCATCATTTGCTGACATAAGCTCATATGCCACAATATCATACATCTGATTATCCAAAACTTGATACATAATCCAGCAACCTAGCAAATGTAACAGAAATTGAAGCTGCCATTACAAAATTATCCAACATAGTTTGGAGAGAGATTAAATGATTGATAATGGATAAAAACACTAGTGAGCTTAGACTTCTTAAATATAGATTATTGATAATTAAAGTAGAGAAACTATAATTAACTAGGAGCATTGTCCAAGAAATAAGATTTGAGTTTGCTTGTAGCATATCTATAAAGTAACTAAACAGCCACTTGAAACAAACATAACTAGTGGAGTAACAGATAAAATAAGATTATGGCCTCATTTATTTATTTATTTGAGCTTATAGGAAACTATCATGTACACATGCACAGCATGAGCATTCAATTTGAAAACTTGTGTAAAAAATAAAATATCTCACCTCAATTCATTCAAGAATATGTAATGGATAGGGATAAACCTTTATTGACCAAAAAATCTTGGTTCCCTATTTTGATGTAGCATTAATATCGATGCTAAACATCTATACGGAAGTTTTATAGTTTCAGCTAACCCTCAAAGAGAGAAAAAATCAAAAAAATGTGCATATGTAAGCATGGCGCATGAAAAATGTTTTTGCAGTGCACAGCATATTGAAATAGGAAAGGAATTCTCATTGGTCTGAATCTCTCTGGCATAAATGCCACAACATGAGATTGCATTTTTGGAGGTAATTACGAATTGAATTATGATGAATATTTCATTCATCATATTGGGATTCTACCAACATAAACACAACCAAACGTATGATAGAAATTATGCTATGAGTCTACCTGTTGCACCATTTGGTTCTTCCCACTTAGACATCCGAGTTCCATCAAATGCAGAAGTGGACTGGAGTTTCACAAGAAAAATAAATAAATGATAAGAAGCAAACAACAATTAAAATCTAATCGGGGAAATTTAATGCTACAGTTTCAATAAAAAGCAGGTCAAGAGATTTACTATTCCAAAAGGAAGCTCCTCCCCACTTGCTAGGACCAAACCACAACATAATCTATTTAACTTCAGGAGGGGCCATGAAAGATTATTTTTATCAAAGCGGTCAATATGGTTTATTTGAAATATGGCATCATCCAAGGCATGGAAGACAACAGGGAATGCTAAGGCTGTTCTCACAGGATCAGATGCCAAACAAATATCACTTCTCCCGTTCACATCCAATTCGACCTTTAATGAGAGAGCATCCAGCAATTTGGAAAATGAAGGAATCATCTTAAGGAGTCGTGCACTATTTGAGACATAGCTGATTGATGTCCTCCTGGTCTTGAAGGGGGCATTTTTAAGATTCACAAAAACCTCTTTCATAGATCTCAGGATTTCAGTAGCTTGAGATTTTGAAGAAGATTCAACTAACTGACAGATAATAGGAGAAAATGCATTATAGACCTTAGTCACATGAGCATCTATACAGTCGCGAACTGGACAAGAAGAAGAGTTCAATGATTCAGAGCCAAACTCAGATCTGGATATGCGCCATTCAACGTTCCCACTAAGTCTTCCAGGTAATGAGATTGAACCATCAACATGAGCATACAAATCCCGTTCAAGTGTTTCAGTTTCACTTCTGTCTCTTTCCTCAAGAGCATAGAGAACTTGAGGTGGAAAATTTTTTCTACGCTCTTTTGTTATACTTGCGAGAATAACCGAAAGAGCTGGCTCTGTAGTAATGTTTCTTTTTGCCAGAACCTTCAAACCCCAAATAATTTAGCAAAGCCATCAGCTAAAGCTCAAGCATTTAACTAAATCAGAAAAAATAAAACTTAAATCTATGCAGGAGCATTATTACCTCATGCCATTTCCTAGTGTAACGTTTGGTGACATCATATACTCCATCTCTTGCTATACCGATCACGTAGTTCAGATTCTTTTTCCAGCTTCAAAGGAGAAGATGTTGATCAGAAACATATTGTAGATAAATCCATGAAATAACTTTTCCAAAAATTGAGAAATGGATGCATGAAGCATAAATTGTACAGATGTACAATAAGTTAGGATGAAAATTGATTTTGAAATAACTTGTACAGTTCCTTTTGGAGTCTAGTGGAAATAGAGTTTGAGTACCCTTTCTCATACAATAACGGAGTGTCAAATATTCCTTCACACGGATCAAGGTGCATCCACCTGCAAGCATATACAAACCTTGAGCTTCAGTGAAAAGCTTGTGAGAGGAAGTATAAATAGCCAAAAAAATAAAATAAATAAATACCTTTTTAGAGATGGTGAAAAGCATTCTGTCCAGACATGGTCGGTGAAGTCCAAAATCTAAGAAAGAATGACAGTCAGATAGTTCTATAACAGAATTCCTTCCCTAGAATTAGGATATGACATCGTGCCAAAGAGTCAAAAATGGATGCTCACATGCTACTATGCAAGAGATTACACGTATAATCTTTCAGAAGAGCATTGGATCTCAGAAAATGTCAATAGTTTTTAAAATATGTTTGAAACTGGTGAGTCCTAAATATACTTTGAAGTGCATGTAGGCCTGTCGAAAGCAAGCATTTTGTAAACTTGCAGAAAATCACCAATTGTTTTGGAAAACAAGATTCACAATTGTTTTGGCAAGAACCACAAAAGGTGCAACAGGTTTTGGCAATTGTTTAAATAATAATAAGCAGCAATTTACCTAATCAAAATGCTTTATTATAAAATCGCCCAATGACTTTTCATATGTAGAGTAATACTTTTAACTCGGTTTATATCAAAGCTTAGCATTCAGCTCCTTAACTTTTCTATATTTCAATTTCGTTTAATTAAGCTCAGTTCCATTTAGTTCAAAACTGCTTGAACGATTATGATTCTTTTAGAATGTGATCATGTCACTCAAAGAGAACGCAAAACTAGATCTAGGTAATTACCAAAATTCTCGGGAATAACAGTAAGCATTTAAAACTCTAAGAAGAAAAGAACCCAGATCTTTTGACCAATTGAACACTACTAACACCAAATCAGATATACTATTAGGAAGCAAGTCCTAGAATACTCTGTCAGTAATACTATTGCTTTTAATATAAATAGGATGTTTACATTAATTTGTGAAGCTATTTAATAGTAGTACATTAAAAAAATGGAAAAAATAATAATAATTGAAACGCAAAGATAGCTCTGATAGGTAATAAATACAAGAAAAAATGCCTGAGATGGCTTGGACAAGTACAAAAGAGTTTTCAAGATACCGCAATACATTAGAAGACTAATAACATAAATCAGAAGAGGAAATGGCAAAAAAGGAATGGACATGCTATATTTAAGTATGCATACAAATTAGCTGAATTGGATGGTCAGATCCAATTCACATATATTTTGTATGCATCCAATTCAGCTAATTTTATATATATTTTGTTGTAAAGAGAGGTGGAACAAAGGTGTTAACACCATTAAGGAAACTTTTCGTAGCTAAAAATGCAAACATGTTTTATGATTACTGACTAGCTTCACTACTACAACTAGCCTATTTCATTTCCATCAATAACAATAATTTCAAAAGAGAAGTGGTGAAAATGGAGAAGATTCAAAACCGTAGATTACAAGATTATAAATTTATAGTTCCAGCATCTATAACCTTTTCCGCTCAAATATACGACAAAGTAAGCTGTTTTAGGTTTAGTCTATGTAGATACTTTTTTAACATCTAATGAATGACATCAAAGTGAATAGGAGACAATTCAGAACCAGTATATTACAAGATTGTGAGCTTCTAGTTCCATGATCCATTTTACCTTTTTTCATTCAACTATAGGTAGTTTTAGGTTTAGTTTTAAGTAATGTTTTATCAGATTTTAAATAATGATTTGGTAGATTATTTAAGTAAAAATCTCTTCTTTCCCAGATTGTTTGAAGGAGTTTTCCTGGACAGTAAATTGCCTTGCTCAACTTATAACCTTCTACAGCCACCCACAGTTCTCTATATCTTTTTTGAATCATTATCGTTATGGCTTATTCCAATTTAGAAATAAGAATAATTTTTACAAAATATATATGAAAAAATCATTTTAATCATTACTAAGAATTATATTACTTTTGTTCTCTTCTTACAAAAGGAAGAGAGACAGTTTAAGACTAAAGAGTTTTACGATGAGCACAAATCCACTACCAGCTTTTTATTACTTCTGCAGGATCAAGTGAGCCAAGAACATGAAAAACCCTTTGAAACATTGATAAGTTTCTTTGCCTTTTCCGTAAAATAGGTAGCAGTCATAAGTTTTATTGACTCCATTTCAAGTTTGAAAAATAGTAGCTACAAGTATCAGGTTTGTAACAGAACTCAAGTAAAGAAGGATTATAAGGTACGTTAAATCTAATGAAGAATTAGCATGTTACTTTCACTTTTAACTTGCTTTTTAGAAGTGACCTGTATGAAACAATCATAGCAGAGTATATAAACAAAGATAGACACATATTTCAGGACAAAACATGTAAAACAATGTGTAGAAAAAGCGTTAAGAAAAAAGAAAAGGAAATCCTAGCATAAACAGAGAATAGCGAGCTAAATTACGTTCAAAACTATCACAGTATAAACTCACCAAACGAGATTCATAGTTGAAAGCTCGACAATAAAGAGTAAAGCAATTGGCCCACTCTCCACATCGGCCCCTTCTTGTTTCAAGCAGCTGCACAGGTAAGGAATGAGAAAATATTGAGAAACATCAGTAAGGCCAGTTCTCCTGGGCTTATTTCTTGCTGAACTGAAGTGAAATAATGTATTGAAAAATAGAAGCAGTATGACTAAATTAACCTGAATTTAATAAAATTGTTTTTTTTAACTGAACTGGATTGAACTGAAATACTGATAAGCTCAAATAAATAGGGTCTAAGAGAAATTGAGAAATAAATACCTTTAGAGGATCATTATATCTTGGGAAGCGGGTGATGGCTGAGCACGAGTTGCAGCTGTCATAAAAAAATGGAGATGTCATCAAAGATGTACAACTCAACTACAATTAAGAAAATAAGTATCCTCCCTCATGAAGGGTACTTTACAAAACAACCAACAGAAGTTTGTGTAAACGATCACTTTTTAGCCATTTGCACAAGAGTTAATTCACAATCCATCATACTTCAAGGCAATGTAAAGAAGGAAAAATCAAAATAGTTTGTTAGTCATTTTATCATTAAAGTTATCAGGTAAATTCACCAAAAAAAAAGCTGTAGCATGTCATGATAGGAATCCACGTATCACATAATTATAAGAGAATGAAAGGAACCACTGAACAAAAAAATTAGTGTAATGCTTCGGAAACAGAAACATACAAAGCTAGGGGCAAGAGAACAGAAGGTTTTTGAAATTTCTAATTTCGAGGTAAAAATTATGAATTAAGCGAGCTGTGCAGCTGATGAAAAATTACAAACATAGTTAACAAACTGAATAAAAAAACATTTCCAGTGGAGCATCCATAATTGCCCCAAGGTATCATGATTACAAACTTGGGGCATAGCAAGCAGTAATTTGTAGTAGTGGAAGAATTGTGTTTAGAGTTTGTCAAAAGTACCTATCATCCAACTAAAGCAAAAGAAATGAAAATAAATTATCACAATAAAGCCCTCGGAAGATAAAAATATATTCACCTCCCTGGAAAATCAGCAACCACATGTTCACATAAGAATTAAGATGCATTTTCAAAGTCATTAATTTTTATCCAACGTCAAACAAAAGATGGAAATGCTAAAGCAATGACACATAGAGGAGTTAGTCTTTGAAAAGAGCATGCTAAGCAATTTGTAATTATTCTAGGCACTAAGTAGAACAAAATGAAAGAAATTAAAAAAAAAATCCAGAGTAATATGTTATATGGGTTCGTATAAGTTGAGCAGCTTTCTGGCCTCTTATATATGTGAAAACTAAGAGATGCTAAGAAACCCACACACAAACATGAAGTGCAAAAGATATACATCATATAAAGGTATATTACTAAGACTAGAATATATATCCGAGAACATGTATCATCAAAGCCATACCGGTAAAGCTCCACTCGAGAGGCTCCATAACGAATTTCAGAAGAATTTGGAACACCCATGCCCTGGCTTGTAGTTTCCCTCTGGCAATTGTCACAAGGAGGAGCATTTACCCACCTAGAAAGCAGAAACGAAAGAGAAAGAATCAACTGCTGAGCATCATTATATTGCAAACAATACGTGGTGTAGAAGGATCTCATTCTGTCACTGTCCCTGAAAAATGGAATCTGTCTTTTCACATTCATATCTATAAAGCTTTATGAAGGCTCGTATTCTAGTTCTTCTCCTCTATCTAATAAATAATTGGAAATATCACTCAAAAAATTGCTACATGACATGCCAAAGCTGCTCTGATAATTAATTGATAAATATTGAATACAAAAGTTCCACGCATGCAACTGATGCAAGGACCTAATTAGACGTAGGTACACTTAGCCATCGTCTGCATAGATATATTCAGTTTACATCATCACCACCAACCAGAAAACATATGAGGTAGAATGGTTCATCAATTGAAAACAATCCCTCCAGAATTTACAATTTGCATTGGCAATCAGAGATTGTTAAAATTTTAATGCCTACATGGTTCTCAACTTGTAATGGTTCTCAATTAAGGCCAAACAAAAGAAAAATGAAACAATACAAGCGTGTATATCTCAAACAAGCAGGCATACGACATACAAGAATAGTAACAAATTCCGAAGTTATATAATCAGAGCAACCTGAATGACTGCTTGAACCAGAACAGTAGCTGCAGAAGGAAGGCCTGATCTTGCTCACCTTTTGATGGTTGAAAATATCCCTCCTAAACATATACAAATGTTGAACAGATATGCTAATCATCAGTATAAAAATATTGTTGCAGCGATGCAAATACTAGCTTCTGGTTGGATGAAATGTTATCTTTTCGCATCTAAAATTGGGGTGCCCTAGTAATTTGGATCCTGAAGTATATGATTCCTAACTATGTACACAAATATATTAAGACAAACCTATATTTGGTATAGAAGAAGATGCTTTTTAAAAGCATAAACAGGAGAGGTGATGGACAATGTCGATGACAAAGAGAGCAGAAAATCAATGTAACAGGAGAGCTCCACTTATCAATCACAAGTAAAGGATGTAGTTCATGTTCTACTTCTGGATATCTCATTGGCTACAGTTAGAAATAGTGCGGTTCATTTGAACTTTCATAATATTATATGTATTCAGACCTAACAAGTCATGAATAAAGATATACTAAACATGCATCCAATTCAAATATGAGAAATCAAGTCTCTAACCCTGGCCAAAGCAACCAGTGCTTTCTCCTCCAGCTTGTCGACAGGGACTGTCTTCCGAGCTTCCTCTTGACGATATGGGTCTTCGTACTGCACAGTATTTAGTAAATTATAGACCCTCACAAGTAACTTCTGATAAAAATTAATAACTGCACACTTTGATCATAAAGAATAGAACTATAAGCCATCTGGAATTCTGGATATATTGAACCATTTGCATTTTATCTTAAGTTGTTGGACTTCATTTTGCCATTCATGAACTCTAAACACATATATTTACACAAGATACCAACCATTAAAATTTGATCAACATAAGGTCGTATCCTTTGCTCCATTAACTCCTTATTGTCAGCAATAGCAAGCTGCTGCATCATAAGCGCCTCTTCTTCAGCCTGAATCGACACAAATAAACTAGGCATCTAATCAGAGACGTTAGAACAACCCCTGCCTGCTATATTCAACTTGCCTAAAGAACTTGAATAAATAATGGAGAAAATACTAATATTAAAAATTTTAAACACATATCACTTATACTGTAGTCTACAAATTGGTTCAACAAAAAGATTTGGAAATTAAAAAATTACAACAACTTATTTTAAACATCAAATGTTTCAAATTCCTCCTACTGAAGTCCTAATTTCTTGTCATATTATGTTTCATATATATATATATATATATATATATATATATATATATATATATATTCTTCCTGCAATGAACAATTTCAATATCGTACTGCCCCCTAGCATAACCACCATGTGGAAGGATGCTATAAGATTAAGAGATGATCTAAATTTTATTTCTACTAGAGAAAGAATGTAAAAAATCATGAATAACGAACCTGTAATCTGCGAGCCAATTCTTCGTCAGATTTTGCAAATTCTGCATCAGACTTCTTGTTTTCTTCATCGTCTATAGAAACCAACTGAAGCTTATTGGAAATTGACAATAGATCAGAGTCATCTAATATTTCCCGGCCATCTTCGCCTGCCAATATCTGCTCATACAAGCAAAGTCACATTGTACTTATGATAAGTTTATTATTTCAATTTTAGCAACACTAGAAATAATAAAGCAGTGAGTTAATTTTTGTGAATACCAAGAAAGAACATATATGCAGTGCAATTACAACATAGAAATGCAAGTCATGTGTACACATAATTCTTGTTGTTAATTCAGTAGCAGATTTAATAATAAATCCTGAACCATAAAAGTTAGAACTCCAATTATAAAGGTTCTTAAGGCTTTTGAGCACAGACATTAAAAGGATTTAAATAATCTAAACGTGTGAAATATAGACAGGAAAGTAAAGTGTTGGATTTTATAAGAATTTTGCTCTCTTCATTCCAATGAAAAGTTTCCAATCTGATAAAAATACAATATTTCATTGTTTACCAAAAACATCAATTTTGCTCTCATTTTCACGGTAATTTACTTCCCTAACTACTCCATCAATAAGTTTAAATCCAACTCACTAAATTGTAGCATGCTTATACTCTAGACAGTTTGGAAAAAAGAAAAAACTTTGTTGGGGAGTAAGCAAATCTCAACTTGCAATGGTACATTCTAAAACTTAAGAAATCATAAACAACATCAGAAAAAAAACAGCATATACAAATCACTGAAAATCCAGATTAAATTGGCCAGTCCTTTGTAATTAGCAACAATTGATACCTTTTGCTGATCGGGGGGAACTAAAGAGAGGGAGAAAAGCTGGAATTTGAAAACCTGAAACGGAGAATACAAGAAAATGATGATACATAATCTGCACATATACGTAGATAGCGAGAAGAGGAAGGCCGAGACACACTTCAAACCCATCATCGGTATCGTAATCCACGTCGAAGCTACAATCCCTGTGCTTAACCACAAATTTTCGAGCCCCCATGATTCTACTTCGATTCCTTTCTTCTTACACTCTGATTCTTCTATTTTCTGATAATTATTCGAAGGATTAAAAATTGAGGGAATCAGAATTCAGAACCCATCTACTTCTAGTTACTATAGTACTGCGACGATACCTATTTATATCTTGACTTCAAATTGCAGTCTACTCGCCCATTTTAAATTTTAAATTTTAAATTAATCCCAACCCTTTTTCTTTTGAAAAATAAATAACACAAGAGAAAAAGGTTGAGGTACCCTGAGTTCTTCTTGTAGTTTGTTTCATCATAAAACGTCCATAAATCCTTGATAACGTTTGATAAAACATTCCATGGCTCTTGTCCGTACAAATTCTTCTCCACGATGAATTGTGTGCCGATGTTCTTGCCGGCGGCCTTGTTTTGAAGAAACAGAATCAGTTCGCCGTTTGTGAGTCTGAAACTAACAAATTTGTAAAGGTGAAAACCTTGAGAGGCTGTTAATGGCGGAAATCATAACTGCCTCTCATGCAGGAAAGTAAAACAGAAGAACAAGAGAGAAAGCCATTTTGTATATTGATCAGTATTTTTGGTAGTTCTACAGAAGCGTTCAGCTTGATACTTATAGCTGTATAACAAGCTCCTAACTAACTAACTGAATGGTTAACTAACTTGTTCTAGAAAGATCTGAAAACAACCACGCATAAAGCATGTTACAAAACCAACTTAGCCAACTTCTGGTGCAACTTGTTCAAGTGGCAGTTGGCCGTTAGCTGCGTTGACTACTCATTTCATTTCAGCAGTCTCAATATTCATCATCCTCCCTTCAAGGTGAGATTGGGGGAGATAACTCAAGCTTAACTTGCTGAGAAACTGATGAAATATAGGAGGAGACAATGCCTTAGTGAAGAAATCATCAATTTGAACTTTAGTTGGAAGAAACTGAGGTTGCAGAAATCCAAGCAAGAACTGGTTTCGAACCACATGACAGTCAAGTTCTATATGCTTAGTCCGTTCATGAAATACAGGATTAGAGCATATGTATAAAGCTGCTTGATTATCGCACCAAAGGGGAATAGGCTTTGGAATCTGAACTTGGATATCTTTCAGTAGATAACTCAGCCATTGCAATTCTATGGTTATGGAGGCCATACTCCTGTACTCAGCCTCAGCTAAGCTACAGGAAACTATACTTTGTTTCTTAGATTTCCAGGAAACCAGACAAGGACCAAGGAAGACACAATATCATGTCACTGACCTTCTAGTAGTTTTACAAGTGGCCCAGTCAGAGTCTAAAAATCCTTGCAAACCAAAAGGAAAATGAGCTGGATAAAACAAATCCAAGGAAGAAGATCCTGCTAAGTATCTGAGAACATGCAAGGCTCCTTTGAATTGTGCCTCTGTTGGTGCTTGAACAAATTAACTGAGATGTTGCACAGCCTGAATGATATCTGGTCTGGTGAAGTTTAAATATAGAAGCTTACCAACCAGTCTCCTATAAACACTTGGATCAGCTATAAGAGGTGTGCCATCTTCAGTAAATTGAGAGCCAGGATGCAAATGAGTAGTTGCAGGTTTGGCATTAATAAGGCCTGCTTGTTGAATCAAATCCTTGATGTATTTGTGCTGATGAAGAAGTATACCAGAGGCATCTCTATGCACTTCAAGTCCAAGAAAGAATTTAGCAACATCAAGATCTTTAATGGTAAATTGAGCATGCAAGTAAGATTTCACATCTTGTATATCAGCTTCTGAGTTTCCAGCTACAAGAACATCATCAACATAAACAAGTAATGCCAAGAACCTCTTTGAATCTTGTAAAATGAATAAACAAGGATCGTGAGGAGACTGAACAATATGTTCAAAGAGGTTCTGATGTAAAGAGGGTCTGATTCCACTGTCTACTAGCCTGTTTAAGTCCATACAGTGACCTTCTTAGCAAGCATTTATGTTTGGGAGATGGAACAGGATAGCAAGGATGAGGTTGCATATAAACCTCTTCTTCTAAATGACCATGAAGAAAAGCATTGTTTACATCTAACTGATGTAAATGCCATCCTCTAGTTGCCACCACAGCAAAAAGAACCCTCACAGTTACTGACTTAGCTACTGGAGAGAACACCTCATTGTAATCCTCCCCATGTTTCTGAGTATAACCTTTTGCCACAAGTCTGGCCTTATACCTCTCAACTGAACCATCTGAGTTGTACTTGATTTTATACACCCATCTGCACCCTACTGCCTTCTTGTTACCAGGGGGAATAACAAGATCCCATGTATGGTTGGCTTCAAGTGCAGATATTTCCTTTTGCATGGCAAGAATCCAAGGACCATGAGCACTGGCTTGAGAATAAGAGTGTGGTTCTTGTTCCAGAGAAACTGAACCAAGAAAAGCATCTGGATAGTTGTTGTAAACATGATTAGTGACAAAATCATTTAACCATGCAGGTCTTTGTCTATTCCTTGGTGGTAAGGCATGAGCAGAAGAAGGCTCCGCAGATGCTTCAAAAGATGAAGAAAGAGACTCAGAGACCACATGAGTATCATGATCATGAACATGATCTGAAACACTGTGAGGAGGTGTATGAGCAGGAAGAATGTCAGATGGAGCTCCATCAAGAACTGGGAATGACATTGGCTGAGCAGCAGAAGAAGAAACATCAGCTTCTTTGAGTACATCTTGATAGGGAAGTATGTGTTCATAGAAAACAACATCCCTGGAGAACAGTACCTTATGCTCCACCAAATCATACAACTTATAAGCTTTCTGACCTGAAGAATATCCAATGAACACACACTTGTGAGCTCTTGGATCAAATTTTGTTTTATGAGGAGAAGTGTTAGATGCATATCATAAGCAACCATAGACTCTGAGAAAACTTAGATCAGGAACTTTGTTGAAGAGAACCTCATAAGGAGTCTTCCAAGATAACACAGATGAAGGAAGTCTGTTTATCAAGTAAGTTGCTGTCAAGACTGAATCACCCTAGAATTTAATTGGAAGAGCACTATGAAACAGTAAAGCCCTTGCTAGCTGGAGAATATGTTGATGCTTTCTTTCAACTACACCATTTTGTTGAGGAGTGTACACACAACTTCTTTGATGTATAATCCCTGTATCCTCTAGAAAGACTTTGAAGTTGGCATTGAGAAACTCAGAGCCATTTTCAGTTCTAATGGTTTTAATAGAGACTCCAAAATGATTGTATATCATTTTGTGAAAAGACTTGAAGAAAGCCAATACTTGTGTCTTTGAAGCCATCAAGAAAGTCCAAGTAGCTCTAGAATGGTCATCCACAATGGTTAAGAAGTAAACAGCACCACACATAGACTTTTGCTTGTAAAGACCCCAAACATCCAAATGAACCAGATCAAAAATGCTTTCAGCACAATGATCCCTGAGAGAAAAACTCAATCTCTTTTGCTTGGATAAATGACACACATCACACACAGATTCACTGAAAGAAACTGTTTCATTAAGGGGTAAATGATTCAGTACATTAGAGGCAGGATGTCCCATCCTTAGATGTCATAACCTATCTTTTGGTATATGTACAACACTGTGACAAGTGTGTGCATCTGTAAACCTATGTCTAATAACAGTAAGAGACTTCTGTAATTCTTCCAACTCCTGAGAAATGAAGCTCTTGTCAAAAGACTGTTTATTGAGTATGTACAACCTCTTCTGTACTTTTCCAACTCCAATGATCTCCTTAGTTGTGAGGTCCCGTATGCAGCACAATTGTGGATAAAAAAGGAATACAACCAACTGATCAGCTGAAAACTTGTTTACTGATAGCAGGTTGTACTTGAAACCAGGTACATGCACACAATCAGATAGTTTAACAGATGGACTCAGCACAGAAACCCCTATATGTCTGACACATTTCACTGATCCATCAGGCAAATACACAGGAATAAAATCTGTTTGCTCCACATAATCCATCAAACTATTCTTGTCAGCACACATATGAACAGAAGCACCAGAATCCACAATCCAGCAATTTTGAAAACTTGAATCAAGTGAACTTAAGGCATGGAATACAGTAGTACCTGAGAAGTCCTCAAAATGAGCAAAGTTGATCATTGCAGAATCATCATCTATCTTTCCTTTGCCTTTGATGAGTTTGCTCAGTTCCTGTTGTATCAGACTCCTGATATCCAAACTTTCCAAGTTGAAGCTCTGCTGCATATTGGTGGAAACATCTTCAAAATGTACCTCAGCCTGATGAGCATAGTTTCTGAGAGCTGGAAGCTTTCTAGACCCCTTGTACCAGTCAGGAAAACCATGGATATGGAAGCATGTATCCTTGGTGTGTTCATCCACATGGCAATGATCACACTTGAGATCTTTCTTTGCACTAGTGCCAGCTGCAACTTTCTTCTTTGCAATTGCAGGAACAGCCTTGTGTGCAGTTGTGCTCAAAGACTGTGAGAAGAATGCTGTCTGATTTTGTGACTCAGAAAGTGTATTCTGTGTGGCTTTCTTCCTCTCTATTTGCATCATTATGGAAAACACCTTGTCAACATGTGGAAAAGGATCCATGACCAGTACCTGATCCTTTATGGTTTCAAACTCAGGATTCAGTCCCATCATGAACTGTACAACCCTGTATCTGTTCTCTAGATCCAGAGTTTTCCTGATTGATCCACAAGTACATCCACAAATGCAGAGAGGTGTAGGAGAAATATGTGCTAATTCATCCCATAGCTTCTTTATGTTTGTATAGAACATTGCAAGAGAACTGTTACCTTGCCTCATGGTAACAATATCTGTCAGCAGCTGATACACCTGTGTGCCATGTACATCTCTAAAACGCGAATGAATTTCCTTCCAGATCTCAGCTACGCTTCCAGTATACATGAAACCGTCCACAATCTCTTTAGAAGAGAGTTTAAGATCCATGAAGTGACCATCATATCCACATCCAGCCACTGCTCATAATCAGGTGAATCTTCTGCAGGTTTTGGAACAGCTCCTTGCACGAACTTAAGCTTCTTATTAGCTCCAATCGCAAACCGCATAGCTCTGCTCCACTTTCCGAAGTTGTGCTCAGTCAACAACTCGCTGACAAGCACCATTCCAGGAGCATCATTTGGATGAAGATACAGAAGTTTCTGCATCTCAGTTGTACCCGTTTTCCTCGCAACGCCTTGATCTCCATCTTTTCTTCGTTGATCTTCTCCATTTCTGTTTTTTCCATTCACAGATGATTCTCCATCGTTATCTCCATAACCTTCCATTGTTGAGAAGACCGAAGATTGAACTGCTACAGAAAAAGGAGTTCGAGAAGAGAGAAGCCGCGGAGAGTTTCACACGGTGAAGAAGATTGTTCACAGGACGTAACCTGCTCTGATACCATAACAAATTTGTAAAGGTGAAAAACCTTGAGAGGCTGTTAATGGCGGAAATCATAACTGTCTCTCATGCAGGAAAGTAAAACAGAAGAACAAGAGAGAAAGCCATTTTGTATATTGATCAGTATTTTTGGTAGTTTTACAGAAGCGTTCAGCTTGATACTTATAGCTGTATAACAAGCTCCTAACTAACTAACTGAATGGCTAACTAACTTGTTCTAGAAAGATCTGAAAACAACCATGCATAAAGCATGTTACAAAACCAACTTAACCAACTTCTGGTGCAACTTGTTCAAGTGGCAGTTGGCCGTTAGCTGCGTTGACTGCTCATTTCATTTCAGCCGTCTCAATTTCATCAGAAACACAAGCCTTCTATGAGTCTTTGTTGCGTTTCATTCTCCATTAATTACACAAATTAGCGTGAGAAGTTAAAAGAGAGAAAGCTTGAACACACATTTTTGTAGGTCTGAAGTCAGCCACTCCGCTCATTTGTAGAAAACTTGCATTTTGACGAGTTTGGGATTTCATGGGTTTTGAGGTAAAAAAGGTGAATTTGTGTCTAAATAGTAAGGGCATCTATGTGTTTTTAACTGATTAGGTTGCCGGAAAGTTTGAGTCAATGCCGGTAATTCCGCCAGGGGTACAAGAGCTCCGATTTTGGTAAACTCAGGGATACCATGCACTTTCTAAAAACTCAGGGTATACATGAGCACTTATACAAGAACTCAAGGGTACCCCAGCCCTTTTCTCATAACACAATTAGACATTAGGCATTAGACTTTTGAGGTGATCTTTGAGGTGACCGTCTACATATATAGACTAGTGACCAAAGTGTAAATATGAAAAGTTCAAAACACGAACGGACCATAATGCAATTTTGAAGAATTCAAAATATCACGTGTCCGCCCACACGCCTGTAATGTATAAATGCCATGGAAATTAAATAAGGGGTGCACGTACTTTAGGCGCATTTCTCATGGTCTTGGAGAAACAATAATCCTACGTGGTGTTTCAAAAAAAAACAAAAATCATACGTGGGGCCTATCAGATATTTAATCATTTCTACTCCTTAAATAATTAATTCCTCCCAATCATACCTTTAAATTAAAAACCATACCTTTTAAATTAAAATCTTAACATTTTAAATTAATAACGTTTAAAATTATTGATATTTAAAAATGTAAACTTTCAAATTAAAAATTATATGTTTAAAATTAAAAACACAACATTTAAAATTATAAGTCTTTTAGACTTAAAACATGGAGAATTTAAACCAAAACATGTCAGCTATTTATCTAATAAACTAAACTTGTAACTCAAAAGTTATTATAAAATAAAATATGGTAGATTTAAACCAAAACCTAAAAAACATACATTATTAAAAAAACTGAACTTGTAACTCAGAAGCCAGAAGATGGGGATTATAATTTAAAACATTGGGAATTTAAACCAAAACATTGGCAGATATTTATTATCTAATAAACTGAACTTATAACTCAGAAGATAATCATTATAACATAAAACATGAGGAATTTAAACCAAAACTTGGTAGGTAATGATTGTAAAATAAATTGAACTTGTAACTTAGAAGATGATCATTATAACATAAAACATGAGAAATTTAAACCAAAATGTCTAAGTTAAAACATGGAGCTTATAATTTAAAATATGAGGATTTTAAAACAAAACCTGAAAAATAGTTAATTACTTAATCATATAAAACTTAGAGGAGTATCAATCATTTAAAAACCTAAAGATGTAATTTAAAAGATGAATTTTATATATTAAAACATGAGGATTTTAAAACAAAACTTAGAAATAAAAAAATAAAAAAACTGAAATTAGTATTGTAGCGCGATATTGTTCATGAAGAGTAATTCACGCGCAAAATTACTGTACACGGTCGCTTCCAAGACTTTGCCTACACTTTTTTAATTAACTAGCATTTTGATGATTAATGATAAATGTTGTAAAAAATTCTTGGATAATTACTCATTCATGACATATTTAATTGAAATTAACACCCCTAATACTTTACTGAATTTGAAGTATCCACATACCACAGTCCAATCCATTTATAATGAGTATACACACATTATGGCATAGAAGCATCGGAGGTTGAATTCATCGAGGAACTTTTAAAATTTAAGATTGCCAAAGCTAAACTTCTTAAATCAGTTTCTAAACATAAGCATTTCTGGAAACAGAAAGCTAAAATCAAGTGGCTTAAAGAGGGAGATAATAATACCAAATTCTTCCATAACTCTGTTAAGGAAAGAAAAAGCAGACTTAATATCACCAAGATTAAAGGCTCTAATGGTATTTGGTTTGATAATATAGCAGATATTGAAAATGAAGCTATTTCATATTATCAACACCTCCTCTCTGATGATAGCCCTCAGGATTGTGATCTCTTTCAATCTCATTTCCTTAGTAAAATCCCTAAACTTATCAGTGCTGAAGATAACCAAAAACTTCTTAGTCCAGTCACTCTTCCTGAACTTAAAGAAATAGTTTTTGCTCTCAATAAAAATAGTACCCCTGGTCCTGATGGTTTCACTGCCAATTTTTTTATAAAATCATGGGATACTATAGCAAAGGATCTTCTTTCAGCAGTTACTGAATTTCAACAGGGTAAGGCAATACCAAGAGGGATAGCAAGCACCTGGATCACCATCATTCCCAAAAAGGACACTCTTGTTTCCTTTGATGACTATAGGCCAATTAGTCTCTCCAATGTTTTGAACAAAATCTGCTCTAAACTTCTCATGGAGAGACTAAAACCTCTAATGTCAAAAATCATCTCACCTCATCAATCTGCTTTCATGAAAGGAAGAGACATTTCTGATAACGTTATCTTTCTTCAAGAAATGGTCAGATTTTTAAACAGAAAAACTAAGGACCCAAATTGTATAATAAAACTTGATCTTAGAAAGGCTTTTGATAGGGTAAGATGGCACTTTCTACAAGCTGTTTTAATGAAATTTGGCTTTCATGGCAAATTTATTTTTAGCATTATGCAGAATCTTTCTCAGGCTTGGTTTTCTGTTCTAATAAATGGTAAGCCAGTTGGATTTTTTCAGCCTACACGAGGTATAAAACAGGGTGATCCCCTCTCTCCATTTTTATTCAATATATTTTCTGAGGCTTTCACTAGAAGTTTATCTTTTGCCTTTCAGAATGGTAGCTTAAAGTATTTTGACTTGCCTGCCAATGCTTTGCATGTTTCACACTTAAGTTATGCTGATGATACAGTGGTCTTCTTAAATGCTGATA
Organism: Cruciata laevipes; assembly: GCA_963678965.1. Taxonomy (NCBI): domain Eukaryota; kingdom Viridiplantae; phylum Streptophyta; class Magnoliopsida; order Gentianales; family Rubiaceae; genus Cruciata; species Cruciata laevipes. The sequence goes on along the minus strand of OY787634.1, from coordinate 18,306,665 downwards.
AGTTAACTTTGATTAAGTTTAAAGCTTTTCTTTCAAAATTCGAGGAGGTAACTGGTCAAAAAATTAACTACAATAAGAGTGATATTTTCATAAGTAAGCATGCTTCTCTTATCCAAATTAATTCCATTAGAAGAACTCTTGAAATGAAAGTAGGATGCTTTCCTTTTAAATATCTTGGTGTACCTATTTTTAAAGGTAGAGTTCTAAATGTGCATTTTAACCCTCTGCTGGAAATCATTGATCACAAACTTCAAAACTGGAAAAACAAATGGTTATCTACAGGGGGCAAGATTACCCTGATTAATTCTTGTATTTATTCTCTGCCCCAACATATTTGGTCTGTTATTGACCCTCCTAAACAAATAGTTAAGAAGATTGAAAGGAAAGTGTCTATTTTCTTTTGGGGTGAATATGAGCTGAAACCTAAAAAATCATGGAGAAAATGGGATGACCTGTGCATTCCCATCTCTCAGAATGGTTTGGGATTCAGATATATTCACACCATTATTGCAGCTTGTTCTGTTAAGCTATGGTGGAAGTTCCAGCAAGCTGAGGCTTTATGGACCCACCTCATAGCTTCACTCCCAGTTTTCTTTCAATCTTCTCCTAACTGGAAGAGGATTTGTAAAATTAATGCTCGGGCAGAAGCTAATTCAAGAGTTATCATTGGTAAAGGGGAGTGTAATTTTTGGTCCTCTAACTGGATTGATAGAGGACCATTAATGGATCACTCTGATCCTTCTCTTACTACAATTCCTCTAGATAGTACTGTTGCATCATTTATTAATGATAAATCCAATTATATGCAACAACTATCTCCTCATCTGGCTCCTGATACTCTTTTTGCTTTGCAGGAAACTCAACTCCAGCAACACAGAGAAGATAGACTGATTTGGAAACTTGACATCAAAGGAAAGTTCACTTTCAAGTCTACCTACAACAAATTCAGACAAAAGGGGTATTATCTCTTCCATTCATCATTTATGGAATCATAGATTAGAAAAAAAAAATTTGTTTTCATGTGGAAACTGATTAACTCCTTTCTCCCCTTTGATAACATTTTGAAATCTATGCATATCTGCTTACCTTCCAAATGTTTCAAATGTAATCATGAGGATTCCTTGGATCATTTCTACAATTCATGTGAGTTTACCTTAGGCATTTGGAAATCATTGCATCTTTTTATGGGTATCTCAGATAGGGCTTTTTCTTCTATTTGGGAAAGACTTACTTTTTATCTCACATATAATGGACTGAGTTCACTGCATAATTTAATCATCAGACTCACTCCTTCCATTACTTGTTGGATTCTCTGGAAAGCTAGAAACAAATGGTTATATGAGAATGTCACTGCCTCCTCAACTCACATTCTTAGACAGATTAAAGAGCAATTTTTCCTAGTCTTTTGTGCTAAACCTTTTTATATATCATCTCCTGTTGACTGTGAAATAGCAAATCACAGTTTCCTTCCACTTGGTAAAAGACCACATAAACCCAAAATTTTCAAAATTGCTTGGCCAAAACCTCTTTCTGGTCTTAAATTCAATGTAGATGTTGCTTGGTGCAATTCCACTCTTCATGCTGGCATTAGCACTGTCATTAGAGATAGCAGAGGTGCTTTTATTTCTGGTCATTCTTCCTTTACCTCTGCTACCTCACCACTGTAAGCTGAAATCAAATCCATACAATTTGCTATCTCTCTTGCTACAGGATATTCAGAAGCTATCAATATAGAGTCTGATTGTCTTAATGCAATTTCTTCCATCCTAAACCCCATCACTGCACATTGGAGACTTTTCAATCTTGCTGATTCTATCAGACTTACCATCTCTTCATATGCCCTTACCCATGTTCATAGAGAAGCAAACTTACCAGCTGATGCCATTGCAAAACTCTGTCTTTCATCTAAACAGGATTCCTCATTTACTTTTGGTTTGCTTCCTAATGAGATACAGGGTATGCTTAGATTGGACCAAATGGGGACTCCTTCTTTAAGAATTTCTAGAATGGATTCTACTAACTAATTCTCTTTCATGCAGATATTACAGATCATTGATGATCAATGACTCTCATTTTATTTCTGATGGAAACTCCAGCAGATTCATGGTGCCTTTCACTGAGGACTGGAGTATTGAGTCTCCTCTTGCTCTGGAACTGATTTGAACTATGAATAGGCTAGGAATGTTGTACATATTTCTCTCCTTTAGCTAGTCCTCTTGACTAAGTTGAGTTTTGTTTCGACGATTCTCTAATCTGTTCGGAGGACACTAGCTAATGTTTTGAGTTTATTATAGAATGCTAGCCTATTTCTTCATTCTTTTGGAAGCAAATGTATTGCTTCATGAGTCTATGGCTCGATCTTTGTAATACCTTCAAACTGGCTTTAGCCTTTCTTTTCTCTGTTATTGTCTTTAACAGGCTTGAGGTGCCTAATATAAACCTCCCATCCTTGAGATGGCTTTGCCCAAAAAAAAAAAAAATTGATGCCATAGTTGTGTGCCACCGACAAAAAATGGTTTAAGTCTTCTATTTTAATTTACAAAATTTACAAACCTCCATCATAGAATGATGAACGCTGAATATACAATCAAGTCAAAATTTGCATTCATTTAAAGAAACAAAATTTTGAACTCTTACCAATTATAAAACCTAACAGTCCAACGTTGAATTCCATGTCTTTCACACTCATTCATGAGTTTCTAAACTCTTAGACTGTTATGGATGTGTGATTATCTTAATAAATGTGTTGAGAATTTGACATTAAAAAAAACTCAATACATAAAGCAATATATCTACCATTCACAACGTTCATCAAGTCACCAATTGTCACCACAATATAATAGACGATTTACCATATCTAAAAAGATCACTACTCGGATATATGGTCTTTGAGAAAATCGGTGGTCACCCGACAATGGTGAGAAAGTTGGGAAATTTATGTATTTCAATATGACTAAAATTAGGTCAAACCAGACATGGAAAGTAAGGAAACTAGACATGGAAATAATTTTATATGTATAATATCTCAAATATAGACTAAACTTATGTATCAAACCTGCAAATATTACTAAGTTTAGTATCAGATAAATATTCCCCGTGACTCTAAATTTAAACACATTCCTTTGCGTGTATGTTCTTCATGGTGGTGTATGAAGAACTAGGTCATGTTATGCGGGTCGACAAAAACTTCATTGCCCACTGTAATGGCTTCGATTTTTGGGTGGAGAGATGGTAAGCGACGACGTGATTCTGAACTCAATTTTTTTCCATTTCTCCTTGTTCGATTTCTCTTTCTCTTTCCTTTCTTTCTATAGAAAACGTACCTTCCAGGTAGTTATGAACTTTTTATACAAACAAATATTACTCCTTCTGAAAACCCTCCAACACCCATCACAATAACAAACCTTTCGCTTTTCTTTTTACATGAAGAAACACACGTCCAAAGTTGTGAAACATTGATCATGTAACCAATTGAGCATTGTACATTTTTTTGATTCCATCAACCTATAAGTAAAATAACTAGTCAAACAAGATTATAGCACGACGATGATTAGATTTAATCAAAACATAATAACGTAAACCCTTGAACGGATAGAAAAGAGTTCTTAGGATCCAAGTACATTAGCAATCAAAAAGATTTGAATTTGGAGAAGGATACTTTTCAATATTGCCACAAGAAGACCAACTGTTGGCCGGCCGGGATATGGATGCCGACTAAATGATGGCAGAGATGTAATGGTTGTAATGGGAAGGTGTCGAGGCTCGAGATGTATGTGAAAAGATTGTTGCTAGGAGATCGGTTCTTTGCCCAAGCAGAAGAAAAAGAAATGGAAAAAGGAAATAGAAACAAAAGAAAACAAAAGAAAAAGAAAGAGGGAAATAGAAAGAGGAGATAATGGGAAAAAAAAAACAATTTTGTTCTTAAAATGAATGACAAAAAAAAATGTAGCTAACAGAGAAAAAAAAAAAAAAAGAGGGAAATAGAAAGAGGAGATAATGGAAAAAAAAAATTTGTTCTTAAAATGGATGACAAAAAAAAATGTAGCTAACAGAGAAACAAAAAACGAAAGAGTTAGAGATATAGAAAGGGAAGAAAATGGAAAAATATTTATGAGAAAATACAATTTTATTCTTAAAATGAATGACAAAAATAAAGGTAACAAACAGAGAACCAAAATAAAGAGGTCGGGGGTTACTTTGACTTTATTTTAGGTTAGGGGACTAAGCTACACATTTCGGTGAGATTATGGGTTCGTATAAATTTCTCACTTAAATAAATATTTTTAAACGTATAATAAAAGAGTTGGTCTCCTGGGTGACAGTCACTATATAGTAACCAAGAATTGGACTGTAAATAGAGAAAATAGGTGTCAAAACTCACGGGTCGACCCGAGACCCTTTCGACCCGGCGCGTGGCAGCATACATCATATATCTAACTATATATATGAAGACAAGTTTTTTTAATAAAACTCACCTAACATATTGACATGTGACATACCACATCATCTGACACCTTAGCTACACCTCATCATTCTGGTCACCTCAATATTTCTCTAAGTTAATATTCTACCGAAAAGTCTTTTCCATTTTCCATTCCTTCTTCAATTAATTTTCATAAACCTCCGCATCAATTGCTATTTCATTAACGCTCATTCTTCAGTTTCTTTTCACACAATTAATCTCCTCATTAGTTCCTCTCCTTCAATCCTTGTTTAATATTGTAGTCTTTTAGTTTCCAAAATTAATTTTCCTCTTCCTCTTCTTCAGTTTCTTTTCCTTATTTGCCATTTAAATGTCTCCCTACCCTCCGCTCATGAAGTCCCATTCGGGCTGTGTAATCTGAGAAAGTGTGGAAAGAGGATTTAGATGCTCGAGCAAATGATGCATTTCTTCGCCATATGCACAATTATTATGAATATTCTGTAAGCTGCACTTTCGACCTCTTAATTAAAAATGTTCGACTTTGTTTTCCTATTTGCGAATCTATATGGTTTGTAGTATGTGAGTCATTTAGCTAGCTTTGAAGTTGGGAGAACGTGGATGGAATGTTGTTGTGGGTAATCGCAGACTTGGAGAATTCCTATTGTTGTGAGTGTCAAGCCGTTAATTTTTATGGACATATTTAGTTCTTTCGAGCCTTGACTTCTTCAGTCATGATTCAATTTAGTTTTCGATTATCATGAGCTTATTAAAATTTCCAGATTTTGATTGATTTCCTGACACTAACATCCGATTTTGAAAATTTCAGGTAAAACAATGATTGTTATTGATATTTTTGGAATATTCTCTTTGATTTGGAATCGCCTAGACCTCTTTTCCAGGTTTTCAATTTTTTTTCCTGTGCTACAAGGGCATAGATTGTGATGTTGGGGTTTAATTTTATCACATTGAGAAAACATTAGTGGAAATATTTGACTTAAGTTCAAGGAAATATTTGTTAATTGGGTGTCTTTTTAGGTCAGTTTTGGCAAGTGCAAGCAAAACGTACGATCACCGCCAATACAACTGTGCCAATGTAATTATTCTGCTCACATATCTCTCGTGGATGAAGTTTTGAGATGGCACTAATAAAACAAGAAACCAATTTGCCAATGAGACCTTACATACTATTTGTTTAAGTCAAATGTCAAGATTTTCACCTTCAACATGGTTTATTATAAGTTTTATTAGAATCAATGTATAATTTGAAAATTGAAAAATATACTATTTACGAAAGATGTATTTTCCTAAAACTTACTCACGTAAGGTTATAATTTTCTCAATCATTATATTAATAGCATGATTAAATTAAGTTGAACATTGTCAAGTTACATTTTAACTTTATTGAATTAAATTGGTATGAACTTAATTGATCTGAAATAAATTCAGATAAGTTTAGAAGATTTGTTTTTTAGAAGAACAAATAAGGTGAGAATATTTTTTATTAAAGAACAAATAAGTTGATAAGATTAATGGAGCTTATATATTTTGTGTTGCTAATGAATTGATTAATAAAGGGTTTTACGATGGAAGTTATGAGATTGTAAACAAAAAAATAGAATTTTCACATTAAATTATTATCAATTTCAGGTACATGAAAAAAAATGTCTTTAATTACACCCACAAATTATGCTCTATAAAAAATTACCCTCATAAAGTGACCTTTAATTTAGGCCTTAATTTACCACATTCAAGTTACATTTTTGAACTTATTTGGATTTAACAGTAAAACGGCTACGAATTAAATTAAAAATTAATGCATAAATAAAGATTAATAGCATGATTAAATTAAGTTGAACATTGTCAAATTATATTTTAACTTTATTGAATTGAATTGGTATGAACTTAAGTTGAGAAGATTTTATTTTTGGAAGAACATAGAAGATTAATGGACCTTATATATTTGGTGTTGTTAATGAACATCTGCCAATATGTACTTGTGAAGCCTCATTTCTTTCAAAAATAGAAATCGGGCAAAACAAAAAACAGATAAGTACTACAACTTTGTCGAGAATCATCAAGGTAAATATGAATTGCAAATTATTGTGACCTTTTATTTACCTTTTTCATGATTTCTATATATTTTTTATTTGATTACAATTTAATTAATATGAATTTTTAAAATCAGAATACTTTTTATTTTCTTTCTACAAATAACTCAGAAACTCAAGATGGAATGATCACAAGTCTCGACTTTTATGCTTAACAAAACATTTGTAGATCACTCCTCTCTTATTCTTTATTGATGTAACATCATATCGTATTACACATGTATCTTACTTCCTTCCAATTGTAGCACATGTTCAATTACATATTATTAAAAGTTGTTCAAAAAATTTATACCATGAAAATTGGACTATGGCCGTGCGGTCTCCGATGAAAATTTATACCATGTTCAAGTCCGATGTTCGATGACGCGGTCTCCGGCTTCAATTGTCAGCTCAACTTCCTGTAACAGCCACTCGATTGTTTCGACATCAGACCTGTGGCCGAACTCCCTAGTCAATTGGAAAACCCTCGCGGTGCAAGCTACTAGCATTCGAATACGCAGGCCTCTACCATCGAATTTGGTGTGACGGTCTTTAGTTGATCTTTTGGCCGGCGCCGAGCAAGCGTATGAGGCTAATTTTTTTTTACCCGTGTTAGTCAAGGCTTCAAATCTGGTGGATATAGAGGATCTCTAATGGTGTTCTTTTTGGAGTTGCTTGCAAATTTTAAAAGATTGCAGCATACTGCTACACCGTTGTTTCACTGCCTATTCAGCAGTTTCGTCAAGCAGTACTGCCAGCATTAAATGCTAATGTTTTACACGTAAATAAATATATTCGATTAATAGTAAATCCGCGTTCCACACGTAAATAAATATATTCGACTTATAGTAAATCTGCATTCCACACGTAAATAAATATATTCGAGTAAGAGTAAATTTGAATAAATAAATATATTATATAACAAGTTTATTGTCATGATATTTTTTCTTGAATCTGGTTTTGGATTTCGGAGATGTGGGAGATTGGATGATGTAGAATTGTTAACAATATACACAAATCACATATATATACAACAATATATATATATATATATGACACTTTCCAATTCCAATGAGATATAAAAGATTCTTAACATATATAACATTAAACGGAAAAGAAATAAAATTCAACCAACAAAAATATAGTTTTAGTTAAATTCTATATATACAACTTGAACATGTGACTATGATATTTTTAAACGTTTTTAATATCTAATTGCATTATTATAATGATTTAATTATGTCACTTAAATATAAAATAGTTATGAAAATAATTGTTTTATTTTTAATCAATATAATTTTTATATAATACATATTTGATAAATATATTTGTTATTTTTAATAAGAAAATAATTATTGATAAAATATTTCAAAAATATGTGGGACCTTTGTAGTTAATTACCAAAGTAGCTTATCATTGTAGAAGTATGTAGCTTGCCATGTCAGTTGCTTGAATAGTGACATGGCAAGTTAAGCATTAGAGCATCTCCAATGGTAAGCTATAGCTTGCCTTGCCACATCACTATCCAAGCCAATGATGTGGCAAGCTACACACTCCAACAATGGTGAGCTACATCCATAATTAATTCATAGGTCCCACGTATTTGTATATTTGACCAATATTTTAATATAAATTATGATTATCTTTAATTTTAATAAAATTAAATTTGAAGTATATATATTTAATAAGTAAGATTTATCAAATAAATATCAAAATAATTTTCAATCTACGATAACAAAAAAGTGGACAGTAAATATTATAAACTCAAGTTATATAATGATCAAATTTGAATAGAAGTATAATATTCTAATGAACATTATTTATTATTATTTTAAAAAATTATTTTATTATTTCATTTTATCTAATTTTATGTTATAATAATTATTATGTTCTTTTATATTATAAATATAAATAATTATATTATTCAAGTTAGGGAGTTATATGGGTCGAGTTCAAACAAAATAATAATTTTCAAGGAAATATATTTATTTCGTATTATACATAATAAATGTATTATTTTACTTTAAACTAAAATAAGTGTGCTATTATATATTATAAAAGAATAAGTCTTGGAATAGACGGTCTATATTCTGATAAAATATAGACCAAGGACTGCTTAATAAATATAAAAACAAGGAAGGGTTTAAGTTGCAAATTTTGAACAATTGTAGTCCACTCACGCGAATAAAAGCCAAGCCTAAATCCCCAAATTAAAGTCGCAGAACATGAATTCCAAATTTGCAGACGATGGAGAACGACGCGGTTACAACCAGAAGCAATCATCAAGCGGCACAGAAGCAACTATCTAGCGGTTATTCCAGTGACGGCAGATTCACGGCGAAGCGGATATCGATTGTTGAAGCAGCTTGCATTTGAAAGAGGCGGTTGCAATCGCGCGATGGCGACGGCGATTGGCTCTACGATTGCGTGGAGGTCTCTTCATCGGCGACAGATCGATTCCTCATAATGACGGCGGTCGTCTTCTCGAGTCATATCGTTTTGATCTGTCGCGGTTGAGTCGCGCTTGGTGGATCGACGGTGGTGAAAGGTAAGATCATTGATGATGGATTTGTTGTTGATTTTTTTTGACGAATTGTTGATGATGGTGGTGTTGAATTGGTGTTAATGATGATGATCGGGATGAATTGATGATGATTTAGTTTGAGGTTGATAATTAGTGTTGAATTGATGATCATGTTTACATGTTTATGTTATATCTTAAAATCTACAGGTTCTATGATAAAACCTGCATTCTATCTCCCCTACAGGTTGTATGATAAAACATGCATGATTTATCTCCATGCATGTTATATCTTAAAGCATGCAAGTTCTATTATAAAACCTGAATGTTTTATCTCCTTGCATGTTATATCTTAAAGCATGCATGTTCTATCATAAAACATGAATGTTCTATCAACCTGTATGTTATATCTTAAAGTGTGCAAGTTCTATCATAAAACATGGATGTTCTGTCTACTTGCAACGACAAGTTCAACCATAAATCATGCAGGTTTTATGATAAAACATGCATGTTCTATCTCCCTTCATGTTATATCTTAAAGCGTGCAGGTTTTATAAAAAAACATGCATGTTATATCTCCCTGCATTTTATATCTTAAGCCTGTAGGTTACATGATAAAACATGCATGTTTCATCTCCCTGTATGTTATATCGTAAACCCTGCAGGTTCTATCATAAAACATGCATGTTCTATCTACCTGCAAAATCTTTCAGTTTTAACTTTTGTGATTTAGGTTCCATGTTAAAATCTTCATGTTTTGTTTTGCCAGGAATTTTGAACTGCCTTTCAAATGCAGCTGACGGCAATATTGGTGGGTCCACCCTATTAAAAAAGGCGCATCATAGTTTCCCTTGGTGTACGCGCGCAAATTATATAAGTTTCAAAAATTGCAAATTAAGAACCTCATTGTTTCAATATTTATGAAGTAGACCTTGGTCTATATTATTTCAGAATATAGACGGTCTACTCAGAGACAGACTCATTATAAAAACATAAATGCACAAAATAATGGATGGATGTAATACAAGGAAATGTTTCTAATTTACTATATATACAAATTGTAGCACAACCAAATTGAATTGTTGGTTTGTACATGTTTCTCTACTTACCATACATATATATTATGAGAATTTACGTACAAATCGTAGCACAACCAAATTGGATGGTTGGTTTGTACATATTTGTCTACTTATCATACATTTATATTATGAGAATATACGTGTAGCACAACCAAATTGGATTGTTGGTTTGTACATATTTTTCTACCTACCATATATATACATATATATTATGAGAATATACGTACAAATCGTAGTACAACCAAATTGGATTTTTGGTTTGTACATGTTTTTCTACTTACCATACATATATATTATGAGAATATACGTCGTGTATTTTTTCCATTCTGTAAAAACAATGATTAAAATATTGTCATAAATCACTCGTAATTAATGCTGGCAGTACTGCTCTGTTCGGCAGTACTGCTTGGCCAGCTACATTACGTGGCATTAGAAACAATGGTTGAGCAACTGCCGTAATCTTTCAAAATTTGCAAGCAACTCCCAAAATAACACCATTGGAGATGCTCTTAGATTACTATTGGAGATGCTCTCAAGGGAGGCGTCCATCATGTGCGGCGGGTTTTGGGCAGCGACGGACGACGAAGAAGCGACAGTGGATGAATTAGCAACTGTAACAGAAATACTCGTTGTGAGCCCATCTGGATAGAAAGGGAGCTGATACTAAAAGGCCCATGTCGCTGTTGATGTATGCCCTCAAGCTCATCATGTGCCTCAGACCAGTCAGCATTTGAAGATGCTACTGTGCATTTGGCAGGTTAATCAGTTACATTTTTTATCCGAAATCAAAACTATATGCTAATGTGATTGTTAGTACCAATGTCAAATGGATAATGGAATGAAATTAGTCAATTGGAAATTTAGGGATACTTTTTCTTTAAATAATAATTTGGGATACTGGAATGGAATTAGTCAAATGGAAATGGACAGTAAATTTACGATTTCAAACTATTTTGTCATCCTCCTGACAACAACCTTTGTTCTACATCTTTTACTCTTAAATCCCAACCTTGCACTCTTAACCGTCAACCTTCTACTCTAAAATCTTAATAATAAAATTTTTATTGCACGTTTTATTCTTAAACCTCTACCTTTCACTCTTATTAGCCAACCTTCTACCCTGAACAACAACTTTTATATTTTTCTACACCTTTTACTCTTAATACTCAACCTTCTACTCGTAACAGTTAATCTTCTACTCTGAACAACAACCTTTATATTGTTTTACACCTTTTTCTCTTAAACCTCAACCTTCCATTCTTAACAGTTAACCTTCTACTCTGAACAACAACCTTTATATTGTTCTACACATTTTATTCTTAAACCCCAACCTTCAACTCTTAACAGTCAACCTTCTACTCATATATTTAAATCATTTTAAATTACAATTTAAAATATGAAGAAATGTTTAACTTGAAACATGAAGTTTATAAGTTGAAACAAAAAGAAATGTTTAACTTGAAACACGAAGAAATGTTTAACTCAATGAAGTTTACAACTTGAAAGGTTACATTTTTAATTTAAAAACTATGATTTTTAATTTAAAAGTTTACATTTTAAATTTAAAAAAAATTAAAGTAAACAAATCTCCTCATTAAGATGAAGGTTTTGACTAAAAAATTAAACTATATACAAAGAGATTTTAAATTTAAAAAGAAAAAAAAGGGAACCCTACAACTACGAGAAGAAATGTCAAGAAAGACAAGAAGTCTTACGCGCGCAGCCATTTTACAAGGCTTAGAAACTAAACAGACACGCGTCGCGCGTGACATTTGGAAATTGTAAAGGCACCCCTCCGTATATTTGTAGATATAATTGAGTCCGGCCAGTATATAGTGATGGTCACTTCCAAGATTTATTTAACGTATAAACTAACATTATAAAATGTGAAATAAAAAGTGATCTTATCCTTTCGAATATGCATCTAGGAATGGCACTGTGGCATGTTTGGGACGGGTACTAGCTTTCCCATCCCCATCCCCATCCCCATCATCATCCTCATCCTCATCTAATATTTTAAACTCATCTCCGCCCCATGATCCATGATGGGTTCAAAATTAAAAATCATCTCCGCTCCATGACCTGCCCCGCCCCATGCCATATGACCCATCACCGCCCCATGCCACTTGATCTATCCCCGCCCCACCTCTTATATCAGTTTTAAATACATTTGTTTATATAAATTTTATTGAAATGAAATAATAATTATATTGAGAAACATCAAATCTTTAAAAAAGAATCTCAACCCCATTGAGTAATGTATGTAGAAAACAAAAATCCCATCCAAACAAAAAAAAATAAAAATGAAATCTCACTCAAAATTTGAATCAAACAAAAAGTTGTAATTATAAAAACGATTGCCAACCAAACAATAATTCAAAAATATTATTCGTGTCCTTAACTTTCTTCTAACTTTAACTTAACTTTTTTCAAACAATTAAAATAAAAGCCAATAAAAAACTATGCATAAAGTGATGATTCGTTCAAATCTATAAATAAGTAGAAATGAACCTACACATATAGAAGAAACATATCATACCAAGGTCAGTGGTAGTACTGTACCTTGATGGAGTTAATCTAATTGTTGGTCCCTATTGCAAATAGCGAAGAAGTATAATCTTATTAGGCTTTGATCATTATTAAATTAAAGTAAAAATAATTAATATAATTTTTATTAATCAACATATATAATATTATTACTATACATTGGGGCGGGTCGGAGATGAGGAGGGTATGATGGGGATGGGGAGTTTGGGGCGGGTAATATATAAAATCCACGCCCACCCCATAACCCAAGACGGGTTATGATTTCATTCCAATCTCCGCCCCATTAGAGCAAGTCCAACAGCTTCCCCAAATTGGGGGATTTCAATAAATTTAGGGAATATGAGCCATTTTTCAGCTCCAACAGATTCCCTATTCCATTCCCCAACTTGGGGATTTTGATGAAATCTACATGTTAGAGCAAGTCCAACAGCTTCCCTACAAGATTCTCCAAGATATAGTACTACATCCTCATATTCCCTATCCTTTTTTGCTTCAACTCCAACAGCTTCCCTAGTGTGGATATTAAAATTTACTGCATGTGCTTTAAATTTCAGTATTTTATCTCTTTATTATTGTTTTTTCACTATTCAAGTATATTTTGAAATCTTAATATTTTAAATTGCGTATGATAAAAAAATGTGAAAAATATATATTATTAAAATATGCATTAAAACGAACATAACAAGATCTCACATGACAATTTTCAAATTTTTATAAACATGTAAACATAGTCATGTATGATCTTGTTTTGTTCGTCAAAATATGAAATTTAATAATATATTTCTTATAATTCTTTATTATACAATTAAAGATAATCACATTTGAAATATATGTATTTGAATTACAAAACTAATAAAGAGAGGTAAATGATCAACATAAATGCACTAAGCATTAAATTTTGCTTCCCCAAGTTTTTTTTTCTCTCTCTACAGATTTGGGGAAGTAACATGTAGATTTCTTCAAAATCCCCAAGTTGGAGAATGTGCTCATATTCCCTAAATTTATTGAAATCCCCCAACTTGGGGAAGCTGTTGGACTTGCTCTTACTTCCCCAAATCTGTAGAGAGAAAAAAAACTTGGGGAAGCAAAATTTAATGTTTAGTGCATTTATGTTGATCATTTACCTCTCTTTATTAGTTTTATAATTCAAATACATATATTTCAAATGTGATTATCTTTAATTGTATATAATAAAGAATTATAAGAAATATATATTATTAAATTTCATATTTTGACGAACAAAACAAGATCATACATGACTATGTTTATATGTTTATAAAAATTTAAATATTCTCATGTGAGATCTTGTTATGTTCGTTTTAATGCATATTTTGATGATATATATTTTTCACATTTTTTTATCATACGTAATTTAAAATATTAAGATTCCAAAATATAATTGAATGGTGAAAAAATAATAATAAAGAGATAAAATACTGAAATTTAATGCACATGCATTAAATTCTAATCCCCACACTAGGGAATCAGTTGGAGTTGAAGCAAAAAAAGATAGGAAATATGAGGATGTAGTACTATATCTTGGAGAATCTTGTAGGGAAGCTGTTAGACTTGCTCTTACCCATCAACCTTTCCCCATCTACGCCCGTCCCGGTGCAAATGAGGCGGATCTCCACCACGCTCCAGTGCCATCCCTATTAATGCATTTGGTTGAAATTATTTTCAATCTTAATCCTTTGAATTTTTGCTGAAAATCTTCTTCCGTTAGTATTTTAATTTGGAATCCCCTTCCATTTGTATTTAGGATTCTATAACCTTTTATATTTTTCTCGGACTATAATGTCAATGTGTGAGATTTTCTTAAATTTGTTTTTTTGCCAAGTAGAAGTTTTTTTCGGTTTCTTCTTCGGGAAGGTGGTAAATTCGTTAAGTTTAGTGAACCGGTTCTATCCTTGAGAACCCAACTTCAATTTTTTATTTTTTATTTTAATTTTAATTTTAATTTTAATTTTGCTGTGACCGTCCAAACCTCGCTGCTCGTCGCGGTCGCGTCACCATGTCTCCGGCGGCCGCCGATTATACACGCCCCATCCCTCCACCTTCGCAGCCCAACGCTACCCCGGTCTTCCCCACTAGCCGCGGCTCAAATTTTGCTGGTAAGGATCCCAGCAGTGGTCTAGGCTTCGATTTTTCCAACGATGGGGATTTCATCCGTCGGAGTTATTCAAGTACGAGTTTTAATGGCGGTGATGATTCGGCCTCTGATTTTGGGAAGAAAACTTCAACTAATGGTTCCAGTTCCTACAAGGTTCTCCTGTCGAAATTGATTGATGATATGGAGGGCTTGAACATAAACAGTGACATTGCCAAGGCTGAAGATATAGGAGATAATGGTGACTTTTCTGGAACAGAGAAGCAGACGTTTGATGCAGGCTGCAGAGATTTCAACAAGGAGTCGTTTTCTTTTGCCTCCTCTGAATTCAAATTCTGCGCTGGCAATAGTGGCGCAACAGATGATCGAACGAAGAAGACACGGAGAAAGCCAAGGCCAAAAGCTCAGACCAAACCTCTGAAAGAGCAAGATCAGGTATCTTTTAAACCTCCTATGGATTTTCCACTTCATACTGAAAATGTGCCAGGCTCTTCAAGTACTTCTTCTTTTGCTACTGAAAAAAAGAAAGAGGAAATTCCCAAAAAAAGTTCCAGCAACAATGAAATTTTCGAGGAACCTGAACAAGATGGCTCATCAGCAGCGCGGGATCGGCCCAAGAAGAAGTACAGGTTGAAAGTTGGTAGTGCTTTGAGTGGAAAAAATTCACTAGTTGAAAAAGAAAGTGCGGAGGGGAAGAGTGAGGGACAATATTCAGAGTGCGAACGATGGCGAATGAGGGGAAATCAAGCTTACAAGAATGATGATATGTCTAAAGCTGAGGAGTTTTATACAAATGGCATAGATTGTCTAAGAGAGAAAATTGTTGAAGGATTTTACTGTAAATCACTTGTGTTGTGCTACAATAATCGTGCTGCCATACGAATGTCTCGTGGAAGCCTGCGTGAAGCCCTAGAAGACTGCAAATCTGCTGCTAGTTTACATCCTGCCTTTCTCAGTGCTAAACTTAGAGCTGCAAAGTGTCATCTACTTCTAGGCGAACTCGAGGAGGCCATTCAATACTATAAAGATTGCTTGGGGGACACAAAAATTGTGATCGATGCTAGTGAAGGCATACAAAAGGCACAGCAGGTTTCTGATTCTCTGTGCCAGTCTGCTAATATTTTGCAGCAAACAAATTCTGATGCAGCGAGATCTGCTCTCAAAGAAATCAACAAGGGATTGTCCATAAGCTGTTATTCTGAGAGATTACTTGAAATGAGAGGGCAGTCTCTTTTGCTGTTAAGAAGATACAATGAGGTGATTGATCTGTGCGAGGAAACTCTTCCTACTGCTGAAAAGAACTTTAAAGACTCGGCGAGGCAGTGGAGATGGTGTTTGATGTCCAAGTGCCAGTTTCATATGGGACGGCTTGAGGTGGCTTTGGAGCAAATTGAGGGCCTTGAATCCCTTAGTGATTTAGCTGCCACTATACGTAAACTCCTGCACCGGAAGAAAGCAGGAAATGAAGCATTTCAATCTGGGAAGCATTTAGAGGCTGTAGAGCATTATACTGCTGCTATATTTAGTAGTCTTGAATTTGATTCGCGCCCATTTGCAGCCATCTGTTATTGTAACCGTGCTGCTGCTCACCAAGCATTAGGTCTGGTTGCTGATGCCATTGCCGATTGTAGTGTAGCCATTGCTCTTGATGGGGACTATGTGAAGGCAGTTCAGAGGAGGGCCACTTTGCATGAATCTATTAGAGATTACAAACAAGCCATCACCGATCTTCAAAAAACTCTCCCTCTTTTGGGCAGATGTGCTCAAGAAGAACTGAATCATCGTGTTACTTCGATGGAAGGGAAGACAAAGAATGAGGAAGCTCCAATGGATTTTTACCTCATACTGGGAATAAAAGCATCTGATTCAGAATCTGAGGTAAAGAAAGCATACAAAAGGGCAGCTCTCAGACATCATCCAGACAAGGCATGCCAGTACTTGGCAAGGATGAAGAGTGGAGAATCATGGAAGGAGATTGTTGAAAATATACACGAAGATGCTGAAAGGTTGTTCAAAATGATCGGTGAGGCATATGCTGTGCTGTCTGATGCAGTCAAGCGGTCAAAGTACGACTCTGAGGAGCAAATCAGGAATGGTCTCAGCAACAGACACCCTCGTTCTGCAGGGAGATCATCTGGTTATAATTATGACCACCCTCCATATGAGAAACGTTCGACACGTGAAAGAGGCAGATATAGAAGGTATGAGCGATGATCGATGGTAATGTTGGAAGGTCCAAGGGGCATGCTATCCATAGATGCAAACTGCATACCTTTCTTCCATAGATCCCAAGCTCCATCATCATCATCATCTCCTAATTATTGAATAACATTTGAATATAATGGTTTAAGTTTTGTTATCTCTATTCATAATCCCAAGATTCCCAATATAATGTCTGCTCAAAGCAAAGCACACAAGGGTTGTGTTCAAGTTACTTACCATCTAAACAATCAAGCCTTTGTTCAGTAACAGCAAGCCTCAACAGCAATGATTTTCCAATTACATGAAGTGAAACGCACAAAATGCCCATAGGACAGCAGCCGACAGTATATTGGAGCCAAAAATACTACACCTAAAAAGAATAGAAAAGGGCAATTTCAAAAGTAGCAGCGCTGAGAGGAGGGTTGCAGGCGCTGAGAGGAGGGTTGCAGTAACCTCAAAGTAACATGAAGGCTCAAAATATGCATCACATCAGTTTCCTGATTTTAAGATAATAGCATCACTGGGATCCTATTCTAATTAAGATGGAAACTGTCCAATTCAGTTGCTTATACTCTGTTCGGCTAAGTGAATTCAGTTCCCTTTGTGATCACGTAGATAGATAAGTTATGCTTATTTATTTGACTCTCGTATTTTTTCATGAACTAAAATATGAGGGCATTTTTGTCATTTCACTTGTATTTTGGGCTACATGAGCAAAACATTGGGCTACATATAGCAACACTCTTTTGTTATCTGTTGTATTAATTTTCACTACCAAATCAAGAAACCTATTTTCTCTGCATGTAGCATGACTCAGTAATTTATAACAAAAAAAACTTAAAGGAGGCCATTCTTCATTCAAATTACCAAATTCATTCATCATAGAAAGTCTTGGATGAGACCTGCCAAGGGAATGGACATTTACTGTTTTTACTTGATCTATTATTCTATTAGTCAGTTTGCTTGATGTTTCAGTCAGTTCCCTTGAGTATTCCTGTTTTGCTTTGATCTTTCAATAAATTTGATTTTCCATTCAATTTGCTTGATTTTTCAGTCAATTTCCTTGATTATTCCTAGTCCTAGGTATATTACTTTTATTCTGTATAAATTCACACCGAAACTCAGCCTCGAGTATGTTCATGTGACCTGGCTGAGCTCTAGCGACACCAACAATTTAAAACCTAACCACGGTGGCAGGGTTGAAGCTCATCAACGACAACTGATAACGGTCTCTTATAGTGCTTGTCTTTGTAGAGACAAGTCTCAAACAGATTTGAACAAATTTGAAAACAGAGATTATTTACAAAAGGACATTTTTTGCACCTAAGAATATGTCCCGATTACTCCCAAACATAAAGGTGGCAGCTTACCACAAGAAGGTCAAAACTTGGGGTAGCAGAATAAGAAAATGATTCATCACAAAAATATGACCAGCATTTTCGAATTCCAATAGAATAAGATAAGAGAATGATTTCGATGCAAAACAACACTTCGAAGAAATTTTAGACTCAATTTTTCCGAGGTTCAAATAATAATAATATTAAAAATAATTTTACAATACCATCAATCTTGTATAATATGGTCTCCTTTTGGCCCGCCCTTATCGTAATGTGGCCTTACTGAAGACGCTCTTGGATATTAATCTCTTTATATCAATAATTATATTAACTAACATAAAATTAAATTTGATATATTTATATAGTAACCACGTCAAAAAATGTTGTATTTCAATATATATTAAATACAAACAAAACCATACAAATCATATTCAGAAAAAACAAAATCATATTAAGTAAAATTAAAAACAAATGTATATGTTTTGAATTTATGATCATACATTTAACGGAAAAAATTAAAAATAAATATGAAACAAACTCTAAATAATTTAAATTTAGACTTATGTTGCTTGTGACACCCCAGTATATTAAACTTCATCATGCAACTTCATCCACACATGCTTCGATATGATCTGTTTTTGAGCATCTCCATTGGGAGTCTGTGCTATGTTTTCGAATGGTATCATTTCCACATCCGAATCATTGATTGCACGGGTCACATTATCACAATCGAGGATGTTCAAAATTTATATGATAGTTAAAAATTAATTTAGGACTTTTTATCTCACCCTTGAATGATTTACATAAATTGTGGTAATAATTCTTCATTCCTCATTCTCTCTATCTGCTTCGAGATTGTCTATATAATCATATATAAATTATTTTTTACCTTAGTAAAAATAAATCTAGAGGTGGACGTAGCTTAGAGCAAAGGTGGGAATTGCCACCCAAAAATTATTAAAATTTATTATTTTGCCCCGCCACTTTTGTGAAAATACACATAATTAGTCTGGTTTTTTGAAGTACTTCAACGATATTTAATTGAATTGAATAACATTTTCTTTAATATACATCTTTTTATTTGATGTATTTGTATTTAAATTGTTGCATTTTAAGTTATCATTTATGCAATGAAATGGAAAAAAAATTAGAAGTAAAATGCCTCACTTCTCTTGAAATCCTGGATCCGCCTCTGTTTAAATCTCCATCAATTTGTGTTCCACCCACTGGATGTCTCATTCTCATGGAGTAGGAGTCACAATTATGCCTTTGTTATCCGCCTGAAAGCTACATGTGTCAACCCGTGACTTTTGAAATTAACATGTGAAAATTTTATTATATTCGATTGAGGCAGTTGAGGGTTTCATATTAGAAAACAAAATTTCAAAGTAAGTTTCGAGAAGAGTATTATAACAATTACCTTCAAAAAGTGAACTACCTTCAAAACAGAACTTGGTTATGCTTTGACCACCTCCGCCGACTAAACCTATCACTCGCCTGCATGAAAATTAAGTGAATTCGTCCATTAAAATCTGAATTGCTATATGTATCCCATGTTTTTACTCGTTATAGCCCAAAATCCCTATCAAATGACTATAATGCCCCCTGCATTTAGGCTACTAGTATTTCATGAACTAAAAAATGAGAGCATTTTTGTCATTTCACTTGTATTTTGGGCTACAAGAGCAAAATGTTGGGCTACATATAACAACGCCCATTAAAATCGAAGCAGAATTAGAAAAACCTAGCTAGGGTTTAAGGGAATGAACAAGGGAGCCATTTTTAATTTTTATGTGTCATCTCTAAAGAGAACTATAATAGTTATTCATTTCAAAAGTGTGTTGAATAAACGACGTTGCTTATGTCAAAACAATATACTTTAAATATTTTTATACTATTTTCTAAACAATTTTAAATGGATTTAGTTAGTTTAAAATTAGTAATTCAGCCTATGATTATTTGCAAAGTTTATTTTGTTTCCATATAAATGTGACGCGCCCATGTCTGCTAGATTTTATTTCTTACTGAACTAAACTGAAATAAATTTAAGTATATTTAATTGAACTGAAATAAAATAAAATATATTTAACTAAACTAAACTAAAATAATTTTGAAATTTATAATATATTATTGTAATGTATAGTAAAAATTTAACTTTTAATTTAAAAATTATTAAACTGAACTAAAATAAATTTAAATTTATAAAATTAAATGAATTGAATAGTCTGGGCTGGCCATATCTACAGTTTGGGCGGGTCGGGCGTGGCCCAAAATACCAACAATACTAACAATACGCTTCCTTAGATCTTTTGAACTTTTGAACTTTTGAAAAATCTGTTTTACAATCAGGTGAGTACAAATAAAACGACAAACATATAAACGCGTTTTGTCCTAACGGTTACAACCAGGGCCCACCAGAGACACCTGGCATTGGTCTATAAATACCCAATTACTGAGTTAGGGTTCTACCTAGTTGTCGCCACCCATTCATAATTTCCCAGAGCAGCTTCCCTCGTTCTCTCCTTCTCTAATTTCATCCCCAAGCTTCCCTTTCATCGATCAATTTTCTCCTCCCCATTCCGGCACTCCCCACTACAGTAGCTTGAATTTGCAGCATTTCGTCGAGATGGGTTCGGGAATCCCACCGCTCCCATATCAATCGAGGGTCTTCGATCCCACCGGCGAAGAACTCATCACCCACTTCTTGAAAAATCACATTCTCCGCCAAGCCTACCCCGAATCCGGCACCATTCAAGAGGACACAGTGTTCGGAGAGGACGTAGACCCATGGGATAAGTTCTGCAACCCCCGCGAACCCTATCCATGGCAAGACGCCGTCGATTCCACCTCCACTCCCTCCCTCTTCCTCTTCACCCGGAACTCCAATGTCGGAAACACCAGCAAATCGAGCAAAATCCAGAAGAATCGGCGCGCCGGCAACGGGACCTGGCATGGGACAAGTTCCGTTTTGAAGGTCACCTCCTCCGCCGACGATGAAACCGTCGTCGGTCCGTACAAGATTCTCTCCTTCCGGTCTCTGAACGGCGAAGAAACCAAAGGCCAATGGAATATGTATGAGTACGGCATCTCCCCGGAGGCCTTCCCGGAGATACGAAAAGTACCGGATTGGGAGAATCAGGTGGTTTGTCGGATCAAGAGGGACGACAGTAAATCGAATGTCGGAGGGAAGGTCACCAAAAGAAAATCATCTTCCAAGCCGCCGCTTCAGAACAAAAGACGACGAACTGGCTCGATTGAGAAGCAGGTGGTTGTTGTGGATGATGTGAGCAGGGAGCCGGATCTGGTATGTTACGGGGAAGTGGCAGATTCCTACGGTCTCAGTATGGATGAGCTATTTCAAGGCGTTGAAGTAGAGTGTTGCTGATTCTTGTAGGGAATTAGGGAATTAGGTTGTTAGATTGGGAAATTCCAAATGTACACCAAACTCTTTGATAAATAAAACCCCCTTTTTTACTTCTCTACTCTCTTGAGTCTTGTTTTCACATTATTCTTAATCTTGACTTCCAGAAGTTGAACTCTGTGCAGAATGCTTTCAAGGAATTTCCTTTCATTTGTCTTGGTAAGACCCTGCTTCTTTTGCCCTTATATTTCCCTTCCTAGCTATTTGTTGGTTTTGAGCTTTTCTTGGCTGGGTGCAACTTAATTTGGCAATGGATTGAAGGTTTAGCAACTGAATTGGCAAGTGAAATGTTTTTTTGAAGTTTTAGTCTGCTAGATCATTTAAGGTTTCTGTCTAATGCAGGTACTAATACTGGAGGAAGTATGAGACTGTCTGCTCCATATTGTGGAATTTTGGGTTTTTCGGCCTTCTCATGGGATTGTTTCTACTGAAGGAGTTATTCCGATGGTTTTATACAGTAGGTGATCAATACAAACTTAATTTTATTCCATTGCCCATATTACTTTCTCACTGCCATTTTACTTTCACCAACTTAATTTTATTTCATGTTGCCCATATTTCTCAGGAGAATGGAATCTATTCATGAAGAAAAATATGGTTCTAAAAACATGGTTCTTGGCATCATGTGTTCTGTGAACTATCCTTACAGATTTGGAGCTGCATTTGTTAATAATGAATTTCTGGTGAGTTTTGCTCATCGGGACTTAGTGCACAAGACAAGCCATGCTGGCCGTAAGGTATGTATATCTTTGTTCTGCTTGTTTACATTCTTAATAATAATAATAATGATAATAATAATAACCCCTTCCACTAGTCTGTACTCCGAACAACAGAAAAGATGGATTGTGGCATCAAATCTACTGTCCTCATGGACTTTAGATATTTTACGATTTCATGTTTTTACAGCCAATCTCTTATTGTTTTACTTGATTAGTTCTAATACCTATCATTTTACTTTTAGTTCCTCGCTCGGGAGGATAAATACCCTTGTTTTTGCAACCTGTACCCTGCTGCCTTGCCACCTCTATATAATAGCGCCCTATGGAACTTGTAGTTCAGATAATTTACCATTAGCATATGCAAAGGTCATTCAGCATTAGGCTGTTTTTAAAGGACAAGCAATCTTTTTCTGGTTTAGAGGAGGAATTACAAATATGTTTTCTTCTTTTTTGCTCAGAAATTTTTTCTAGTTAATAGTGTGTTACACTAGTTAATTTTTATAGTTTGTCTTTACAAATGAACTTAGGTTAAATTTCTCACTGCCATTTTACTTTCCACCAACTTAATTTTCCATGTATTTGTCCGTATTTGCAGGAGAAAGGCATCATTTCATTATGAAAAACATGGTTTCTGGTCAAAGTTCTTTTGGTTATGGAATTGCGTCTGAAAGTGCATGATCCTAACAGATTTGGAGATGCAGTTGTTAATAATGAAATTGTGGCGAGTTTTGCTCATTGGGACTTACTGCAAAACACAAACCATCTGCACTTGATTTTTTAAGAGCTAATTTCGTGGAATTCCAGGTATTTTCAACAGAGCTAGCAATAATTCTATTGTATTTGTGAAAATTAACCAGAATGTGGCCTACATGATGTACATTATCCTTTTGTTTTTGGACCTCAAGTAGTATCAGCTTTAGGCTTGGTAACAGTAAGTTAGAATTTGAATACTTAGTAGTTTGCAAGTGTGAGTGTAGTGTATTATGTTCTAATTACTTGTTTATCAGTATTTGGCTATGTAGCTGTACTTCTTTTGCCCCAATCCAAGGGTCTGTTGTAAGGTTTTCTTACAGTTTAAGGCTCTTACATAAGGTTCTCTTTCATAAAAGGTGTTAGTTTTACAGTACCAGAATATTTTGCTTGAAAAAAGTACTGCTTCTGAAGTCTGAACATCTGTAAAATGTTTGTGCTAACAATAACATATTTCTTAGCAGTTAGTTATAATTGGAGTTGAATCTCCCTGAGAGTGAGAACCCTAAGACTTTAGGAATTACTTTCTGTTTTGTTGATGAATTTATGTGTATTAAGAAACTGCACATTCTGAGTGAAAGCTAAGAATTTGAGAAAATTTGTGATTTTAACCCATTGTATGTTTGGTAATTGGATGTTTCCTATTTATCTATGGACAACAATCCTAGTTTAGGGAATTAGGTTGTTAGATTGGGAAATTCCAAATGTACACTAAACTCTTTGATGAATAAAACCCCCTTTTTTACTTCTCTACTCTCTTGAGTCTTGTTTTCACATTATTCTTAATCTTGACTTCCAGAAGTTGAACTGTGTGCAGAACGCTTTCAAGGAATTCCTTTCATTTGTCTTGGTAAGACCCTGCTTCTTTTGCACTTTTATTGTTTCCAAAAGATTGGTTGGATTCTGATTCTTTTTTTTTCTGGGTACTGATGATTTTCGGTATTTATCTATTTGGGTTGAAGTTTTTTTGTCCTGTTCTGCTTCTTATGTTTAAAATGCATTTCCTTTTTGTGTTTATTTTTGTATCTATGTATATGGTGAGTATGTTCTTGCATGAAATTTACTGTGCATCTTCCCCTTGTTAGTACCTGTATTTCCGCAGTTATGCAAGTGCTCACTGCCATTTTACTTCCACCAACTTAATTTATTCCATGTTGCCCATATTTGTCAGGAGAAAGACATCTATTCATGAAGAAAAATATGGTTCTAAAAACATGGTTCTTGGCATCATTTCTTCTGTGAACCATCCTTACAGATTTGGAGATGCATTTGTTGATAATGAATTTCTGGTGACTTTTGCTCATTGGGGCTTAGTGCACAAGACAAGCCATCTGCATTTGGTTTAACATTGAAAGAGCTAATTTCGTAGAAATTCCAGGTGTTTTCAAAAGATTTTCTTGTACGAGCTTGTAATAATTCTGTCGTATT
Source organism: Cruciata laevipes (assembly GCA_963678965.1). Classification (NCBI taxonomy): domain Eukaryota; kingdom Viridiplantae; phylum Streptophyta; class Magnoliopsida; order Gentianales; family Rubiaceae; genus Cruciata; species Cruciata laevipes. Next base: position 18,282,041 of record OY787634.1, on the reverse strand, counting down.
TGTGAAAATTTACCAGAACATGGCCTACATGATGTACGTGTTAACCTTTTCAAATGATGAATACATTGGCGTGATAACTTTTGTGAAACTGAATAAATTTATTATTTTGCTAGATTGAAGGGCATTAAGGACAGTGGAGATTTGGGCTGGCTTACCACATTAGTCAATTCTTTTATTGGGTTTTGCAATGTCATAGAAAGCAATCTATATTTACGTGGCATGTATTTGAAATTTTAGGAACTGAATGAACCTTTAGGAATGTGCTACTTTGTAGTATTGTGATATATGTTTGAGTTGCAAGAAAGCTAGCTGAAATTATTCTCTGCATCGATCCTGACCTATCCCGACCTCCGTGTTCAATCTGCTGTTATTCTGGTTCTCCCTCATTCTATTTGACTTTATTGGACATGAAATCTTGTATCTTACAAAACATGCTGGCCGTAAGGTACATACATCTTTGTTCTGCTTGTTTACATTCTTAATAATAATAATAATAATAATCCCTTCTACTCGTCTGAACTCTGAAGTCTGAACTGCAGAAAATATTGATTGTGGCATTAAATATACTATCCGCATGGACTTTAGATATTTTACCATTTCATGTTTTTACAGCCAGTCTCTTGTTGTTTTACTTGATTAGTTCTAATACCTATCATTTTACTTTTAGTTCCTCGCTCGGGAGGATAAATACCCTTGTTTTTGCAACCTGTACCCTGCTGCCTTGCCACCTCTCTATATAGTAGTGCCCTATGGAACTTGTAGTTCAGATAATTTGCCATGGTTTCTGGTCAAAGCTCTTTTGGTAATCTCTGTTTGGGTTGAAGTATTGTTGGTTTGTGCTGCTTCTTAGGTTCACTGTTTTCGAGTATGCATTTCCTTTAAGTGGCTCTTGAACGGTTGTAATTAATTAGGATTGTTTGAGAGTCCAGGTTAGTTTGTCTATTGGCTGTTTTCCTGCTTGGTGCTTCTGTCTAGTTGGTCTAAATTTGCTTTGTTTTTCAAGTTGAAGGTAGCTTGATATTTAGTGTTTGGTGCTTATTCTTGTAATGTTGTGGGGATTCCAGGATGTCTTTTTTGTTGCAATTGCTTTAACTTAAGGGTTGTTGTCGATCTGCATAATTCTCTCTTTTTACTATCTTAAATATTTTGTTCCTGCTGATCTTTCTTGGATGATTACTTGTACAATTATGTGACCCAGTAAACAACTCATTTTGCTTCGTTTCCAACTGTAAGAATTTAACAGTGATTTCTCTTGGGTTGGGTGGTATTTGAGCAGGTTGGTAAAATTGTTCAACAGCTAAATATTTGCGTGTGTTTTATCTATAAAATTATTTCTTGTTTTATTTTGAGCCCGAAGTATGGAGTTTGAATTACATATCTTTTTAACCCGAAGTATATATTGATGATGGTATTCTTAGAGTTGTTGAAACTTGTGGCCTATGAAGCTCTGGCCTACTTTTCTGGCGTTTTATTGGTTCTGTTGGTATTGGTGTCCTCTTTCTGTCTTGCTTAGAGATGTCTTCCAATGCTCCATATTGATAAGATTTTGGCAGGTGTTTAGATGTAAATAAACAAACTGCAATTTCCAGAAAGCTCACTCCATCTCTAATATTTGTGAGGGGCCTGGGACTGCAAATGTGTTTGATTCTATATGGGAAGACTCCATTGGTGTTGCTGATTATGTTGATTACTTTCCAGAAAGCAGGTATATTGAATTTTAAAACTTACTATTTAAAACAGATCGTTCCTAGACAGTACGAGCAAATATTATTGTACTCATAGTTGCTTGGAAATTGGCTTTGGCTATACTGAGTGAAGGGTATTAAAAGCTATGTGCTCTTATCTGTAATCGATTAATTATGAGTACAGTTCTTGTATTTAGATCATAATATACACTACATTTTTTGGTAAGAATTCTATAACTCCATCTGTTTCAAGGCATCGCTTATATAAGCAAGTTATGTGAGAGAACCATAACAATGTAGATTCGATTGGCAAATAAGATTGGAATTCTGCATTAAAAAGAATCACTGTATATTTACAAACTATAATATGATGAGATTTACAAAAGAATATCATAGACCTAATATGTTCTATCACATTAGCAGTGGGCTCAGATCAGAATACAGACACACAGTGGTTGCCATTGGAAGCCAATCTCCTCCTTTTGTGGTACTTGAACACATCAGTGGCTTTCGTCTTGCAATTTCTTGTCTCTGCTAGCAACTTCTGAATATGCTTTCGCGTTGCCTCCGAAATAGTGCTTCCAACAATGTGTTCCTCTCGAGAATGGGCATTGTTCAAGCGTTTCTGACACAATATGGTGCCATAGAAATCAAGAAATGTGCAGCCCAGAAAGTTGAGTCTGTCGGATTTGTTCACTTTTGAGAAGCCAAAGTTGTTCTGCCATGTATTTACCACACATTTAGCAGCTGGTAGAACCAGCCACTCAATTCCAAGCTCAGCCAGAGTCTTCTCAAGTTGATTCATCAAGATCCGACACATTCCAAGACGTTGGTAATCAAATCCCGTGGCAACAAGAGGCATCTCTGCAACTCTCTCTCCATGAATCCTTACCAACGCCAATGCGAGTGTGTAAAACCCCTGAAAGTTGAGTCTGGGCAGATCAGATCTTTTATTAAAAACAACATCTTCCACTGTGTCCCTCCCATTATATGGCTCTTCTGAGGGTTCAAAACACTCATGGATTATACTAACATCCTTGTTAAGCTTACTAATGAACTCATCATCATCTGAACCACTGTGCTTGTACAATGTCCACTGCAAATGTTCTTGACCGACAATAGGAACTGGTTTCCCTAGCAGATTCTAGAGAGCTAAGTGTAACTGTTCACATTTCGAGCTGCAAAACCAGAGGCCAGTTCCTTTAGGGTTCTGGTCCCTTCTTTTCAAGCAAGCAGTGTGATATCGATGCAGACACTGAGCACACTTGTGCAGACAATCAGCCTCGAGGCCACAGATTCTGCAAGTGCACGAAGGGCAAAACCAGCTCCCTTTGGGAACAACCTGTAAACCTAAGCATCGTGAATGAAAAGCTGAGGGGCATTTAGCACACACGAGGAGATGGCCTTTATCATCGTGACAGACTGAACAAATGTTGTCATCTTTCTTGGCTGCATTTTGAAGATGCCATCGGCAGGCTGAGACCAGAGAGGAGAAAATAGTGCCGTCTGGGGATTTGTATCGCACCTCTCTTCCATTTCCCTTTTTCTGGTAACAGATTCTCCATCCCACGGCGGCCAATTCCTTCTTCGCCGCCGGAATCAAACCCTTACTTCTAACTTTTGAGTACGCTGCAACAGCTTCCGACATTGAATCGTCGGACATCGCCGGGATTTTGAAGAAATAAATCGAAGAATTTGGGAACGAAATTGATTGAAGAAAGTAAAGAAGCAGAGAGAATGAATGTGATAATTTGGGGGCGAGTGAAATGCGGAATTATTCTCTGAGATCCTTGATTTATACAAGGCACCAACGCCCTAGGGTTTACCAACGGCCATATTACACCGGTGCGTTACGCGTTTTACGGTTGTTGTCCTGGTGGTAGAAACGTGTTGAAGTCAAAGCCTTTTTATTTCCTTTTTCTGTTTTACTCAAATTTGAAATGGATTGCTCCTACTATCACATTTCTCTTTCGCTATTGTTTGTTTTATTTTCTTCAATCTTTTGGTTTCTATTTTGCAGCATTTAAATAAAAATTATACTATATTTACATTACAATGTATATAATTTTTTTTGTTTCTTATACAATTTTGAACCATTAAATTGTGCCATTTGCAGCCATTTGTTATTGTAACCGTGCTGCTGCTCACCAAGCATTAGGTCTGGTTGCTGATGCCATTGCCGATTGTAGAGTAGCCATTGCTCTTGATGGGGACTATGTGAAGGCAGTTCAGAGGAGGGCCACTTTGCATGAATCTATCAGTATTTGGCTATCTGGTAGTTGTACTTTTTTTGCCCCAATCTAAGGGCCTGTTGTAAGGTTTTCTTACAGTTTAAGGCTCTTTCATAAAAGATGTTAGTTTTACAGTACCAGAATAATTTGCTTGAAAAAGGTACTGCTTCTGAAGTCTGAACATCTGTAAAAAGTTTGTGCTAACAATAATATATTTCTTAGCAGTTAGTTATAATTGGAGCTGAATCTCCCTGAGAGTGAGAACCCTATGACTTTTAGGAACTACTTTCTGTTTTGTTGATGAATTTATGTGTATTAAGAAACTGCACATTCTGAGTGAAAGCTAAGAATTTGAGAAAATTTGTGATTTTAACCCATTGTATGTTTGGTATTTGGATGTTTCCTATTTATCTATATTACTGAATGGTGTTTTACATAATTGACTGTCTTCCAAATGGTAATGCTGATAGTGCCGCTATACGTCATAAACTATCAGCTTGTGATTGAATTAGAGAGTGAGGTGGAGGTTTTTTCTTGTGCCGAAATGGAAATAGATCATCTCCCGCCTGGCATCATTCACTTGTTGTTGTGAGGGAATGCAGAAAACTGAAATACAACTCAGTGCCTCTCAAAATGTGGTGGTTTTCGTCAAAGATTGGACAGGGATGCAGATTGCGAGGGAATTCGTTGTACAACAAGAGGGTAGCTGGAGCTGAAAAGGAAAGAGGAGCTGGGTTGGGAACTTGAAATGATGGAATCATGGAACTCAGAATGACAGATGATTGCGATTAACCCGGAGCTGAAGATAAGGCAAACAAGCCTTAAGTCCCCAAAGAAGGCTGATGCATAAGTTTTATACAGTAAATTAGTAAGTAGTCAGCTGATTGCGTGCTGTTTGGTAGTGTTGGAATTTGATGTCTGTACAAATCTTATGGTTTTAACAAGGTTGAGATTGTTTATCATCATCTGTCACATGTTCTAAGTTTTCTTTGTATTATATCCAGATTATGCTTCATAGAAACTAATTCAGATAACAAATTCAGTCACTTTTGTATAAGTCCATCAAGTCCGTTAAACATGACACCAGCTGAAAATAGTTATTTCATTTCTAATTCTTTAACATAATCAGACATAGCCTGTGTAGTATTGTACAGAACAGGCATCAAAGGTGCAAAATAACTACAGAAATGGAGAGTGCTGAGAGAAATGGAGAGGATGAGAGGAAACCCTAAGAAAATTGATTTGGGGAAAAATGACTCTTGGGATCGGAATTGGACCGCGTCGCGTAACATATACTCCAATTCTGCAAATGACGCGTGGTCCGTGTCCGTTACATGGAACGTTTACAATAATACCCCTCAAACTCGATTTAACTACACTATAGTATAGGGGTATTATAGGTATTTCGACAAAAACAATCGAGTCCTATATCCTTGCGAATAGGGCTGTAAACGAGTCGAGTCGAGCTCGAACAGACATGTGTTCGAGTTCGAGTTCGTATTGCATGTTCGAGCTCGTTAAAGCATTAAATAATTCTATATAAAAATTCTATTCGAACTGATCGACGAGCCTATCGAGCTGACTCTTACGAGCTCGAGTTCGAGCTCGTATATAAACGAACGAGCTCGAGTTCGAGTTCGAACTGGTCAAACCGAGTTCGAAAACGAACTTTGACCGAGTTGTTTGCGAATTGTTCACGGACGGTTCAGTTTATTTACACCCCTACTTGCGAACAATCCCAAAAAGAGTCAACACGGTCAGCAAGTCCTCCCAATAATAAAATATTTAATGTAGCATAAACGTATATAACAAAACAAAAAACAGTATACATATTCATTTTAACTACATTACGGTCTTGAAAATGTTTATATGTTTATGTAAAATTTATAGTACATTTTCATCAATTAATAATGATGATAGATTTCAAAATTAAAGGTTTTCTCCTTACAAAACGTTCTTAATAGATGCTTTAGAAAATTCCCGAATATATAAGCATGAAAATGGACAGTGTGTCTATAATTTTTTTGGGTTCAACTTTTTTTTTTTTTTTTTTTTGAAAACTGGGTTCAACTCTAACCATGGAAGTCATGGCGTCCGCCGAGACCCGCCAAATGGACGACTAGTCGTCATGGCAGAAAATTTTCATCGCCGCAACTGTTCGCCGTGACTTTTGGCGCCTTTTAAACGAAAATATCCAAACGACGTTGTTTTGGTGAATTTTGCAAAGTAAATTAAAATATTTGAACTAAAAAGTTAAAATTTTACCCAATCAAAAACATATTTAAACTTTATTAAATAGAAAGACCAATTAGTTATGGTCTAATTCTTATATCTCAATGTTATAAACAGTCAAGTTTACTCTCATTTATATTAAAATTAAACTTTTTTTTCTAAATTATAATAGCAGGATAAATATTTAAGTATAATTTAAATATACATCCTAAATATATCTATAGTTTAATATATTAACAAAACGCCGTGAACGCCACAACGCAAGCGCCGTAACGACTAGTCGTCCTGGCAGTCGACTAACGCCACGCCTTAAAAGTGCGCCGTGACTTCCCTGACTCTAACATATACTATATTTTGCACACTCAAACATTTATAACTATAATAATGATCACTTCAATTAACATAACAATAATATAGTTTGTTGTATAATAAAGTCTTGTTTGTTAGAACTTATTTCTTGCTAAACTGAATTGAACTGAAAAAATTTAAACATATTTATCTGAACTGAAATATATTTAACTGAACTGAAATAAATTTAAATATATTTAACTGAATTGAACTGAAATACTTTTGAAATCTATCATAAATCATTGTAGTCTATAGTAACATAGTAACTTAAAATAAAAAATTACTGAACTGAACTGGAAAAAATATAAATATATTCATCTGAACTGGAAAAAATATAAATATACTGAATGGAACTGAATAAATTTAAATATATTTAAGTGAACTGAACTGAACCAAACTGATCAAAAGAAAATATCTAGAAAAAGCCTAAGTTGCAAAAATCAAACTTTTTTTCATTTTCGAAAAATAATTATACCTATTAAAATAAAAATAAAATTTGTAGTTTGTGCTTCATGTTACCATTAAAATTCCCATCAAAACCCATCCAACGGTAGCTTAAATTTAAAGCTAATTAGCTCCATTAAAATCCAATCCGACGGTCTACATTGTCGCTTCAATTTTAAGCTAATTTTTTCCAAATATAATCCCATCCGACGGTCCAGATGGTCGCCTCAATTCAAAGCTAATTCCCCCCGTCCCCTACAAAAACCCTTCTTCCCTTAACACGATTTCTTACTCTACGCCGTCTGACCAAAATCCCTCTGCATCAATGGCCCTCCCAAATCAACAGACCGTCGATTACCCCAGTTTCAAGCTCGTCATCGTCGGCGATGGCGGCACAGGGAAAACAACTTTCGTGAAGAGGCATCTCACCGGCGAATTCGAGAAGAAGTACGAGCCCACCATCGGAGTCGAGGTTCATCCATTGGATTTCTTCACCAACTGCGGCAAGATCCGGTTTTACTGCTGGGACACCGCCGGCCAGGAGAAATTCGGCGGCCTCAGGGATGGGTACTACATCCATGGCCAGTGTGCTATCATCATGTTCGACGTCACTGCTCGCCTGACCTACAAGAATGTTCCGACGTGGCACCGTGATCTCTGCCGCGTCTGCGACAGCATCCCGGTGGTTCTCTGCGGCAACAAGGTCGATGTGAAGAATCGTCAGGTCAAGGCCAAGCAAGTCACCTTCCACCGCAAGAAGAACCTTCAGTACTATGAGATCTCTGCCAAGAGCAACTACAACTTTGAGAAGCCGTTTCTGTATCTTGCTAGGAAGCTTGCCGGAGATCCGAACCTGCACTTTGTGGAGTCGCCTGCTCTTGCTCCCCCGGAGGTCCACATTGACATGGCTGCACAGCAACAGCACGAAGCCGACCTCATTCAAGCTGCTGCCCAGCCCCTCCCTGATGACGATGATGACACTTTCGAGTGAAGGCCTGCCTGTTCTTTCTATCTCTTGGCAAATTTACCGTCACCAATAGAGTTTAGGAGAAAGTATTGATGAATTCACTCCATTGGTGTTAGGAGTTTTGAACTTGTCTTTTTGATATGATTGTTGGAAATTAATGGTTTTACTATTCAATGTCAAGTTGATGTTATCTTGCTTTGATTGTTTATGGATCATTGATATTGAATCTTTCTAATTTGATGGCTTCTATAATAAACAAGAGTGATTTAAACTTTTCACATTCAAAGTGTAGAGGTGAAAAACATGGTTGAGTACCAAGTACTAGTTTACAATATACAGTTAGTTCTGGGTTTGTTCTGCAACTCTCTTGATGCTCAAAAGGTTCATCTTTATCTCTCGGCATAGTCTGCCTTCAACAAGGCGCACAGGTAGCCATACTTTTGGCTCCACATCCACAACGTAGGAAAGTGTCGTACTAAACTGGTCACCTGAAACCAAATTTGCCTCTTCCGGTTCTCCTATATTTTTCTGCAAACGCAAGACATTACAACTTACATCAACAACGTTAAGTAACAACAATTAGAACATCATGTTTAGATGCATAGCATACCATAAAGTGAAGCCTACTCACCTGTTCAATGGACCAGGTTCCTTCAAATAGTTGGAAGTCTCCTTTAATCATCAGAAACCCAATGTTGCGCCTTTGACACAGAGGGAGGTTCTCAAGCTCACCTTCACAACATTCAATCACCCCTTTGGCTTCAAATTTCAATCCAAAAGCTATGTTTTGCTGCCCAATCTGTTCAATTCAATGATATGAGGCAATATGAATGTATGAACTTATTCATCAGCATTCATGCAAGGGACGGCAAGGATGAGCACGAGACCTGAAACAAACGGGCAATGTTATCTTTCTTCTCAAGAAGCTGACTGACAGCAAGCCCCGGTATGAACTCAGCCAATCCCTCATAGTCAGTCAAGATGTTCCAAACTTTATCGAGACTGGCCTTCATTGAAATCTTTGATTGGATCCTTCGTCGGTTATTTCCAGTTTTCTCAACCTCTACCTCAACAAGGTGAAGAACACCTTCAAAATCGTTATCACTGTCCTCATAGTTACCATCAGAATCTCCCATGATCTCACCAGTCTGCTTGTAAGCACCAGAGGTAATATTATTATTCCCGTTCATGCTAGAAGACAGAACAAACGATGAAGACTTTTGAGGCAACCGGATTGAAGTGCTGCATGGATATGCCAAAGTGTAAAAGGATTGCAACTGGATAATTCTTTTAAAATTGTTGAATCTAGTGATGCATGCATTGGACATTGCAAGACTTCAAGTGTGCAGCTCAAATTTCGTAAGAACTCCTACAAAATAGTAAGAGCAGATCATCAAATATATATTCATTTCCATTATACCTGAAGTGCAAATCTGTCTTTGTGGCTGAAAGAACTATTGAATCTACTAAGTAGCTTAAAAAAGGCACATATAGCATTATAAAATCAGATTAATGCGTGGAAGAGTGTGAATCCGTCAGAGTTATCCTTTATATGCATTCCATTTAGTTCAAGTATGAATCTATAACTATGCCATGAGTAGTATACAGAGTTCCTACAGAGTGATATGGTTAATCCCGAACTATGCATGAATCACCATATTAAAACCAATAAACATTGCATATATCGTATTCAGGAACAATGAATTAACGAGCACAACTTCAAAAGGTTAACATAAGAGAAGAAAGAACAGGCCAAAAAAACACACACTATGAACTCTCTTCATGAACAATGTTATCTCAGCATGACAACTTATTGATTTCTAATCATATAAACTATGAACTTCATATTCAATTCTAAATGACAGCAACATTAACGTTTTTGAACCACTACTAACAAGCATTTGCCATTAGATGTACTGGATAAAGGCTCTAACATTCCCTTTCTCTCTTTTCACTCAGTTCATCCCCAGAGACAAGATTGAATGAGTATCATAGTTAGATGCTAAAAAACAACCCTCCTTAAGATGCTATTCCCTAATAACAACCATTTTCACTAATAAGTGATTTCTCAACCCCGGAAGATGAGTAATGTTTATACAGAACATTCATTTTCAGAAAACTGGTCCTTGGGGAGTTAACATCTTCAGAGTAAATACGATATAGAATATAAATCATTGATGTAAAGTCAATCAAAGTTCTACTACTCCCAGAAGGCCGAATTTCGATTAAATTCGAAATGGAATATACCTGATGGTGGTCTCGCCGGAAGTTCCAGAGAAAACGGGCAGAGTAGCACCAGTGCACCAGAAAGAGAAGGATATTAAGCAAAGACAAAGAGCAGGGATAGTTGCTCTCCGCTGCTCGGAGGACCTGAACAAACTGCAGCCAATCCCAAATCCCAATCCTTGCATTTTCTTTTATTTCTCCAATTTTAGGGTGCAAATCCCAAAAATGTTGTTAAATGACAATAATGCCCCTGAAAGTAGCCTAACTAGTTTTTCATGAACTAAAATTTGGGGACATTTATGTCTTTTTAACAACATTTTAAGTTACATGAGCAAAAATCTTGGGCTACAAATAGCAACACCCATAAAGAAAGAAAGGGTGATTAACTGCAGCCATTTTCTTTTGTTGTAGCCCAAAATATCAGGTGAAATGACAAAAATACCCTCATTTTAAGCTCAAAGAAAACTACTAGCCTAATGGTTATTTAGTATAATCTTATGGGTTACAAGAGCAAAAACTGGGGTTACATTTAACAATAAAGAAATTCACAATAGAGCAAAGTTCCATTCCCGCCCTTCAATTCACCCAATTTATAATTTTGTTTGATCAAAATTTTCACCAAATTTGACCCGACGATAAAGTGATAGTTTTGTTCTTTTTCAAATCAATTCTTGACTTGAGTTCTAAGATTTGTGCTAATATAATCCCACTTCTCATAAAGTGCGATTATGATTATCAGAAAGTGCAATTATGACCATCAAAATATTGAATAGTAGTAAAATTTAGGCACAAACATCTTCACCACCATTAACTAATCTAGTTCCGATAACTAGGGGTTGTTTGGTATGCGTACGAAACGCGGTAATTACCAAATCCTCGAATTTGAAGTTTGGAGTGCTTGTTTGGTTGACGTAAATTAGTAAAAACATAATAAACGTGAATTCCGCGGAAATTCAATTTTCCACCCAACGATGGAAATTTGTTACCGAGCTCCCCTAGGTAGAATAAAAATACGCGATCATTTTGGTACGAAATTACCCATTTATCCTACCATGCCGCCGCGTAATTTTCCATTGTATTGATTGCATAGGAAAAAAATTGTTATGTACCATAAATTACATAATTTTATTAGTTATTTTATATTCTTGATGGTTAGATTAAAATATATGTCACTAATTCAACGTAAGAAGATTGCAGCAACATTTTTCAAAAAAAAAAAAAAAAGATTGCAGCAAATGTATTGGCAAATGTGGAATCAGGTTATGAAAAGGATGATTGAAATCACCCGCTATCATGAACATTAAGATTAATCCAAAATCACCCCGCAGGCTAGGCAAGGACAAAAATTATTGGTGCAACTCCAATGCCGCTGAACCCAGGCTTCTATTACACCTCCAAATGTACTAACAAAGAAGGTAAGGACATAAACTATTGAATTGAAGGTTTGAATTAGTTTTCTACCAAACTTGAAAAATGAATGATGTTATGGAAAGAGCAAGTAGGCATATTAAAACGACTTGTTAATTGTTTTCAACACGAGTCTGATTATGCCGAGAGGCGCATGAAAGCGATATTTTGTTTGAGTTAATTTGAAATTTTTTTGAAAAAATAATAATTACAAAATCCTTAGATTCTAACAAACACATGAAGTCAACCAAACAACATGCAGTAAATAAAATCCTAGCAATAACAAAATCCGCACGTGCAACCAAACAATTTTTTTTCAAATTCTGAGGATTTTGTAAAAGAATTAAAATTATGAGTAATTGGAAAATCTGTGGGAACTAAATTCCCACGTGAACCAAACGACCCCTAGGCACCCATTGATAATGTTGATAGTAGCGGTCTTGTGGAGGCAAAGAGTTGATCAAAGGAAGTTGGGCTCATTGATGACATCTCTTGCATCCACTCCAAGTAGAGTCTCCCTGATCAAACCCTCAATGTTCATCAGATGCACTATTGTCTCTTGGACATCAACTCCCACATCTAGGAGAGAGAGAGAGTTACCTGGATAAGTTGGATTCCCAAATCGAAAACCCGGAGTCGTCCCCACTTCATGTACATGAGCCGCTCTCGTAGTCAGTCATATTGACATCTTCTCCCTCTGAACTCGGCAAAATTCTTAGGACTTCTACACCATCTTCATCAATCGACGATCCTTTCACCCCCAATATTGTATCACGATTTTTCCTTTTTAAATCTAGAGACATTTTTGGTAAATAGATTTAGTCATATTGTTATATTAGGAATATATTCCTCAATAGTAGCATTGGAGATGCTCTAACAAACTATTTGAGGTGCAGCTGAATGTCATAATCACACTCTCTTAGAAATATATAAGTTATATTAGTAAAATGCCTATAATTCGGGAGTACATATATGCATATTGCTTTAAAAGAAATTAAATTGATAATGTATACTTATAATAATTAAGAGAGTGTATATTAGTAAAATGTCCGTAATTCACGAGTATATATATCCATACTCGTGAATAGAGTACAAAAATAGTAAGGGCCAAACACAAAGATACAAGGATTGTGTTTTTCAAAGAAAAAAAAGAGAGCAGATGGTGGTCCGGTGGATGTGGGTATACAATATACATGTATCTAATAGATTACAAAGATAGTAAAGGCCAAACACAAAGATACAAGGATTGTAATTTTAAATTTTCCTTAATAACTCTATCAGAAAATCATTCAACATTCATGAGGTTTGCAAGACTTCAGAGTGCACAGTAACTGTTCATTTCCTCAGTGGAGGCGTGTTGGCAAAATGAAATGAAGTACGGAAAAGAATTCCACCAATCCTCGGTCCTGCAACCTCATCAATCGGCACTGCCTCACTTAGTTCTTCAACATCCTCTTTCGTGAGCTTCACCTTAAGTGAACCAATGTTATCGTCCAGATTTTTAATCTTAGTTGTTCCTGTAACAAATGGCTTTTAGTATCAACCATGATCCAATCTGGTGTAACAAGACTAACAGTATGATAATAAAAAATAATAAAAACTTCCAAAAGACTCAGTAACGTTGTCGATATTTGTACAACCTTTCATGTTTATAAAACTTCCTCTTGAAACAAATTATTGACCAAGACTAAAAGCTTCAGTTGTCTCATAGGTTACTCATTCACAAAAGTTTTGACACTCTTTCTATTTCTTCCATCAGTCAGCAATGACTTTCAATCAGTACACCAACGAAGAATTAATCCTGCAGACTAGTTCATGGAAGAAAATTTCTTCAATCAAGGGCACTCTCTTAATCAAGAAAAGTTGAATGGAAACAGAATAAAGAATCGAATAACCTGATAGCTAAGTGATGACTCGATATCTTAAAAACGATTGGAAGGACAATACCATACAAACTCGTTGAAAGGTTAGGCACAACTTCTCAAGTTTCATGCTTACAATGGCATGCAAAAAAAAAAAAAACCAAAGGCATGCAAACTCGTTGAGACAACCTCTTTCATTTAGCAGGCATTCAAAATGGAAAAAGAATAAACTCAACACGGATAATGTGAATTTCTATGATGATTTTGCAATCTACACACAACATTACAAACATTAGAACCAATGAACCAAAAACTAAGTTGAGCACTACATACCGGGAATTGGCACAACGTCATCGCCCTGTCCCTGATGAAGAATCCAGGCAATTGCAAGTTGAGCAGTAGAGCATCCATGTGTCTCTGCCAACTTAGATAAGCTGAAGTAGAAAACCTTGTTCTTTTCAAAATTCTCTCCAGTAAATCTAGGATGCTTTAGCTGTACCACACAGAAACATTAAGCTGTAAAACTGCAAATTCAAACAATATATACCATATTAAGCCAAAATACAAAACCATTCTCATACCAAGTTGATATTTTTAGGCAAGCTCTCGACAACAGCCTTCCCACCAAAAAGGCCACGACCAACAGGACTAAATGGAACAATCCCAATTCCAAGTTCCCTGTTAACAGTAATTGAAGATAATTGTGCTAATTAAGTTGAAGTCATTTGGAAGTAGTTACAACTGAAGCTTAAAAAGAGCTAACATGTCACTGCTAAAAGTACTAATAAGAATGCAATGGCTGTAAACTCAACACATGAGAAGACTGTGAGGGAGATGTAACCTGCAAAGAGGTACCAACTCTGACTCAATATCACGGGTCCACAGAGAATACTCCTGCTGTATAGCAGTGATGGGATGAATATCATGAGCTCTCCTTATAGTATCCGGGCTAGCTTCAGATAATCCAATATACTTCACTTTTCCTTCTTCAACTAGTTTTTTAAGTTCACCTAACTGCCATAGAAATTAACCATATGTCAGGCTTTCAGCAATAAGATCAGAAAACCACTCTAAAGCAATGGCTTATCTGGTTTAAGAATGGCTTTCCAGAAGAGATATGCCCCTAAGTAATGGTTATAAGAAAACTTTCTGAAGAATAAGGGTCACTTAACAGTTTCTTCAATTGGTATGGAAGTGTCGATCCGATGTATATAGTAAAGATCAATGTAGTCCACTTGGAGGCGCTTCAAGCTACCCTCACAGCAGGCCCTGACATATTCAGGAGTGCCTTTTCACAGTAACTTGAGTGGGCTCAATCTTATACACACCAAACTTTGTGGCTAATTGAACCTTTGCTCGAGGCAATTCCTTCAGTGCCTGCAACAAGTGTAGCGAATAAGATACAAACAACAGAACTTTGAATTTTCTCTTACTACTCGATGAGAAAAAGGATGCAGAAAACATAACTACTCAGCCAAGGAATATAACATATACACTGATAGGAATCGTTTGTAGGAATCAAAACATACTTCTGCAGTCTCAATGTTCCATCTACTCAGCTGAAAGTTGTTTTCACAGGAAGAGAACATCAAAAATACAAATTTGTACTTATATCTATCTCAAAACCTTTTGTTTATGCTTTGACCAATTAACTCCAGTTATATACTCTCATCAAAATTATTATGAGCACTGACGATTTTAAGTAAATATTTGCCCTGAAAAATTACTGCATTCTACTTGAACCTTCAATTCATAACTAAAAAACTACCTTTCCAATCAAGTATTCATTTGCATGATCCAAACCATACATATCAGCAGTATCCCAAAATGTTACACCCTTCTTAAACACCTCATTCAGCATTGCAATACCATCCCCTTCAGCTAAAGGGGAATTATAAATTCCAGTAAGCCCCATACAACCATAACCCAATCTGGAAACCTGGAAAAAACACATGGAACACACACAAATAAGTAAACATGTCATGATAATTCCACAAAACCATGTTTCCATTTTCAAAAAATTGTCTGCTTCAATATATAAGATCAGTCCAGCCAAATATAATACATTACCAACCTGGATTTGTATTTCCATAGGTTTAATTGACGAGGGATGCAACTTACAAGTTCAAATTACAAAATTCAACGCAGTTGAAATATATTTACCATACTTAAAGATCAAATTAAACCCATATCAAGATTATCATGTTAGTAGAATTAACAGGAGGAAGTGTGAGCTTACCTCAAGTCCTTGGGATTCCAATTTGACCCTTGGAATTTGAACTTTATCAGCCATGACCAAAGCTTTGTACAACACTCTCACAATCAGTGTGCAGATTGTAGTGGCTGCCAGAAAGAGTTGACCATAGTTTGGTGGCACTCTTAATACTAATTGTACATTACGTGTAAATTCGGGTTGACGTCGGGTGTTTGTGTTCGGGTGTTCGTGTAGGGTTATTTCGGGTCAAAAAATTTTATCGGGTCGTGCCGTGTCGGGTTGGGTTGCGTTCGTGTCGGGTTAAATTTGTGTCAGCCTTTGTCAGGTCGGGTCGGGTTCCGAATGAATTATCTCGGATCGGGTACGGGTTGGGTACTGAAAGAATTAACTTAGGTAGATCGGGTTGGTTAGACTCGTTTGTAAAGTTGAGTCGAATTAAGTAAAAATATAATACACAAAACTCACATGGGAAGAACCAAACCTTTGATGTTGGGTCATTATTTTAAGTCGTGTTAGATCGGATCGAAGTGAGTTCGATTCAAGTATATTACACATTTGATAATTTTAGTTTTAGCTAATTTGTGGATTAATTATTGTCACGTATAGTTTATACTTGAATCACGTTGATTTTAAATTTATTTATTATCCCTTTTATGATGTTGTGGCCATTTAAATATTTTTCAAACGTTTTTCACCCAAATTGTACCAATACATCTCTAATTGAATATACTAACACATTTCATTACATCTAATGTAAGTTGTTTAATAAATGCACACCTTTTATTGAATGTCAAACATCGCGTAACTTTAAATTTCAAAGAATTTTACTTGATTTGAAAATGAATTTAACTACTTAACGGACGTCTACGGTGTTGTAACCAATGTTATCTCCTAATAGGATATATTTAATACATATAAAAAATTTTGGATTTTTTTGAGTTGCTGAAATAGTGGACGTAGAACAAATCAATGGACTATACTAATGAGTTTACAAAGGTTAAAATGTTAGCATTGATAACTTGTCTATAGAATGTAGATACAAAATTTAATTATGTGAAAAGTATAATATTAATTGCAAAGACGTTGGTTATAAATCCATTCAAGCGGATTTCATTTTCGGCGTTTCTACAAAGTTTTTACTTCTTTCACTCAGGTCCTTCCAAGAAAATGGGAAGTGTCGAATTATAAAATTGAGTGGTCCAAAATAAAATTGAACTCACGTGAAATATGAAAATATAGTTTTCAGGTCTATTGAGGCAGCAGAAGAGGTAAAAAAATATATTTAGATATATTGTCCAACAGTTCCATATATGCTACTATGACCCTTTCTAAAAGTCAGATTTTGTGGAATGTTCAAAATATATTTATTCCCTTGTCCATAATGTAACAACCACAAAGTGGTTCAGTGGTAAGTAGATGCCACTATTTTGGTTGGAGGTCTTGTGATCGAATCCAAGCACTAAGATTTTTTAGATCTAACATTTTTTTGGATTTAATTCATATTTATACTAGATTCATTAGTTTGAAAATATTTATAATGACACAACAGCTTATACAGAAAAATTTTAAATTAAAAATGCCAAATTTAAAATACTCTTTTGAACATTATTATAAACCAACCTTTTAAACTAAATAAAATATTGAACATTATTAATCTTATATATATATAAAAAAAACCAATTCGCTCCATTTTTCGTGTGTAAAGTGGATAGATTAGTAAAAAAAATCCCCCTACATTCTCTCTCCAAAAAACTTCCCTCATTCTCTACCCAAAATCAGATCCTTTGGGGAGGAGGCCGCCGGCGTTATTGACGCCGCGCCGACCTCCTCCCCACCCTTAGTGTAGCCTAGTTAGTTTACTCGTCAATCACCCTTTCTCCGCCTTTTTACAGATTTCAGGGAGGTTTCTGGCGGCCAAACCGCCGCCATAGCAGCGGTGGAAGACAGGTGGCTCGCCGGTGGCGTCGAGCTCGAGCCGACGCCAAGCCCGAGCAGAGAAGATAGCCGTGCCGCGGCAAGTGGATTCAATAGTAGATCAACAAAGCCGACATCCCGGAGGGGAGCTCGCCGGCCGACGCCAAGCCAGCAGATCGACAAAGGCCGACACCCCGAGTCGCCGGAGAAGCCTGAGCAGATCCAGATCTGGCGAAGGGCAGACGCCAATGAAGCCCGAGCAGAGCAGTGATGAAGACCGACCACCGTCGGTCACCCAGGATGATCCAGATCCGGCCCCAGTACAGGATCCGACCGGACCACACAGACGCAGGTCTGTTTTTTTTTCCGGTTCTGGTCCGATTACGCCGGTTACGCCGGTTCGACCGGTTCGGTTCACCAGCACTCTCTGATTTGGACACGCTAGGAGAAAGGTGGTTTTTCAATTTATTTTTAAGATTTAGGCTTTTTTATTTCAACTGGGATAAGTGCTATGTTGTTGTGTTTTTTGCTAGATAATTAGACGAATGCTATCTGTCAAATTGAGTTTCCGACGGGTCCTTTTTAGTTCGGTAAAATTTTATTATGATTTCTAATCTAGCTATTTAACGGGAGGAGAAATCCGAGTCAAAAGTAGTCTTTACTCACTTGTTGGCGACTCCGTTTTCACTAGATTAGTAGACCGTGTGGGCTGACTTGTCTGCTTATTGCGTGTTAGATAACATTCATGCGTGCTTAATACTGTCATATAACTTTTCGGAAATTCTCTTTTACCGTGAGATGACCGGAGAGTGAGAGTGTTGAGCTGATAGAGTCTGAACTGACCGGGGTTTCTTTTACCGTGAGACTTACTGGTAGGTGACGATAATATCTTTGCGTAGTCTGATTTTCTGAATACTACTTGGGCATCCAACAGGTGAGACCACCACTTGTCGGAATGTTGGTAGTATTGATTCTTTGTAGCCCTGTTTTCTTTGTTTCTAGTTATAGTGTATTGTAGTTTTAGATATGCTGTTACAGGCATTAGACACAGAGAAGTATTAGAATTGCTACATTGTTAGAAAACTTCTCTAGAGTCATACTCATCGCCTCCACACGTGGAGTTACAGCAGCCTCCGGGCTACATCTTGCTTCCGGGCGAAAGCCTAGGAAATATCGTCTTCGGGCATCTGTATTTTATTTCTGTTTTGTTATTTACGGCATGGGGAAGCCAATATAATCCCCCCACCAACGGTGGTTTCAATTAAAAAAATAAAATAAATTTACGCTTAATTGTTTATCGAATACATTTAAATTTTCCAAATAAATACAATACAAATCTACTTATAAAATGGTATTTTAGAAATTTTACAACCAACTAATCTGATATGATTATACAAAATATGGTATTTTAGAAATTACAAATCCGACTAATTTGGTATGATTATAGAAAATTTATAAAAAATATTTGATTTATGATAATAATATGTGTAACATCACCAAAATTAGTTTGTTGTGGCCTAAATATTACTGAATTTATATAAAATTAAGTTACGTTTTTGTAGCTGTGCGTAAATTAAATACTTTAAAGTAAAAAATTTACGCTGTGGCCGGTTTCATAATGATGCGGCAAAAGAACTCCATACCTATACATAAATGCGTTAAATTATTTTAAAACTTTAAGAATCTAGCTGGTCAGCTTAAGAAAATAATTTTCCCACTATATGGAGTGGTTTATCAAAATTTAGATACCGATTACTAATTGACTCTTTATTACTGAATCAAATTCATCAAGTATAGATATTCCGCAGACTTTGAGACCTTAGATGTTGCACTGGATGAATTCTTCGGTTCGTGTTAGGTCGGGTTCGGGTCAAAATTTATCGGGTTAAAATTAATATTCGGGTTGAAGTCGGGTCGGGTTGGGTCGGATTCAACCTAATAATTTTCGGATTACAATCGGGTTATGTGTCAGATCGAGTTGGGTCGGTCGTGTCGGGTTTCTCGGGTTCGGGTCAGGATTCACAGCACTATACATTACCTCTGTACCACGATAATCAACATCGAGTCACTTCTTTATTTGATACTACCTCTGTCTCTGTACTCCAGCACACTTAACAACACTCCATCCCACTTTTAAACTTTTAATTATTATATATTTAAATTTCTTCAAAAAAATATAATATATTTAAATAAATATATTAATATTAATATCATTATATATGTGATATCAGTACCCTCATTGTAATGGGAAGCTTGGTGTGTTGTCTCTCATATTCCAGTTCTCAAGAGGCTCTGACTCATGATGATAGAGTGTTGGCTTATTAACGGATGGAACTATAAGCAAGACAAAATTATGGGATGAAACCCTGGTTGCTTCTTTGAGAGTACCCCAACAAGCTATTAGATTTGCTTATGACGGGGATGAATAGAGTGAGCCTTGAATTAATATGCATCACAACCTGATTCAAGTAGAGGATCTTGGGACTTTTTGTTTTAATGCTTACCTTGGGTTTATACGGCACTTTGAAATTCCAAATCTTACTCCATAAGTTTCTCCTTTTGCCATTCATCCAAGCATAGATTTGGTTTAGACTTTAGTTATGTTTCAGACTCTTATATGGAACCTTGAAGTTCCAGAGCTTACTCCATATTATCTTTCTTCTCAGCTCCGTAAACCTCTGACTGCAACCTATTCGAGGCATTTTCCCATTCATCATTCCTCTTGTATCGTTCTGTTTCATTTGATGCTTTGGAATTGTGGTAGCTACAATATACATCAGAATGTACGAACATAAAGCCAGAGTTATGAGAAGATATGTCTTGGAATCCACCTCATGTTGATAAGTAGTTATAAGTTGACTGTACTCCACAGTCTCCTATTTATCAGACCAGGTTTTTTCCAGGAGAACCAAGTCCCAAGGTTGCTTTATATCTATATTTGAGCTTGAGAATGAGCCTCTGTAAGGTATCTTGAAACTCCAAACTTCAATCCATATTTCCTTCCTGTTATTGGTAGGACTCTGAGTTTGTCCTCTTCTATCCAATCCAACCTTGTTGAACACACACTTGAGCAAGAAATGAAGATAACTGAACAAAATGAGCGAAAGGTTTAAAGTATTACAATCTCGTTCTTTGCACATACTGTCATCCTCCACTTTGTCTGTATTGACTCTTTCCTCCATTTGTGGAGCTGACAGTGAAAACACCTTAACAAATTTTTTTCTTTTTATCCAAACGTTCTTTCAGCTTATCTATTTCCATCTCTAGCTGGAGGACTTCTAACCGCTTAGTTTGTCTCTCATGCAGAGCCTCCTCGTCTTCAATCTAGCTTTTCCAAATTCGTTTGGTCCTATCAAATAATTGCTGGAAATTGATCGTCCTAAGAGGAGTGATGCTACCAAAATCCGTCCGGTTCCCGGGTCTCGATGCTATCCGGGCCTCTTTCTAAGCAAGCCCGCAACAACCCTGCAAAACAATTCCCGGGAAGCGTCCCGGGGAAGAAGCTCCGGCGTGATGATGAGATGGGGATAGCGATGAGGGGAAAACGTACGGAAAATGCTCTCAATATAAAGTAGAGAGATATAAGTCACCTACCTTGTTCACTATTTGGGACTAGTATTTATAGTTGAGGTTGCCTACTTTGGATAAGACTCAGGACCACTTCTCCTTGCCACTATCTATCCTTCTTCTTGTCCGGATGTGCCTCTCGCGGGAAAGGTGCTGCTTCCTCAATCCTGGGCCATAGGCCCTTTTCCCGGCCCAGTAGAATGTTGGGCCGGTATTATCACTAGCCCCCCAAACTAGTCATCCGGGCTTCTGTGATGCGGGGGACTGATCTCCTACGCTCCTCCTCCTGTCGTTATTTCTTTTGGTAGGGCCCATCCGTGTCAAAATTAATTTCTGACGACGCCGTCTTTCCCTATTCTGTGCTAATCAATACCTCGTTCACCGTGTCATCATTGCTTTTCCTTCTTTTGAGGTGGTTATTCCTATTCTTCTGCCTGTATAAGGGGCCTAACCCCCCCCCCCTTTCACAAGATTACTTTCTTCAGATATTCTCCAGACGCTCTGCTTTTCCAATCCTCCGTCTTTTCAACCAAGTAAGCTCTAACTCCCTCTCCTTTTCTTCTCTTCATGGGTTCCGCGCTTCCCTCCAAATCTTCCTTGGACACCAAGGGAGTTCAAAATCAGTTTGAGGTCCAGTTCAGGGCTGCTGATAACCTGATTTCCTCCCCAGTCTCCTCCCCGGACATCTATTCCGAGGCTTTCAGCACGCCCCGGGAGCTAAACATCCCGGGTGGGTCGACCTTGGATGGGGCGGGTTCGCGCCCGTCCGGGCATCCTAGTCACCCCCGGAAGGATCAGGATGAGGAGGTGTTTGGCAAGGAAGTTGGTGACGACGCTCCCCGGGGGCCTACTCACGGGGTGCATCCAGTGGGTCTCAAATTTTATGATGTCCCCGGGGATTCTCCTTCTCTAGATAGGGATGTCTTAGATTTAGCCAAGCGTTCCTTTATTCCTCTTTCTTTAAATGCCTCTCTTTCTAAACTTCCCCCGGGAGTCTCCGAGCGGGAGGTTACGTGCATCCCGCGGATCCATTTTCAATACGGGCTTAGCCTACCATTCCCCCCTCTTTCTTGAGATCCTTCGGTTTTACAACGTAGCCCCGGCCCATCTACACCCTAACGGGGTTGTCCTCATCCCGGCCTTCTTGCTTAATTGCGCCAGGTGCGCCGTTCCCCCTTCTCTCCTACTCTGCCGCTCCTTCTATGCCTTGCGGAAGGTACACGCGTCTTTCCTAGGCGTTTTTTCTTTTACCATTCGCTCTGGGATAAAAGACTTCATCCTTTCCAAACCTAACTCCGCCAAAGGATACCCTTCGAAGGGTTTCTTCCTATGTGATGCCCGGGCGTACCCCATGCCCACCTGGAACGACTCTCTTGTTCCTGAGGACAAAAACCTCTTTCTAATCTCCCAGCAATCATTGCCAGCGACCACAACCTCCTCCGCCTCTCCCCCTTAGATATGGACGCCTTTTATAAGAACAGGAATGTGGGTTATTTCTGGCCTCGCGGGATCTATCCCAGCGACCTCTTCACGCTCCCGCGCATCTCTGCGGTGTGGCCAGATGGAGGTGCCCATTAAAGCTTTATTTCTTATCTTTCCTTCAGGTTAATTTTTTTTTTTTTATATTCCATGCTCTAACTTCGTTGTTTGCTTGGTTTCAGTTCAACCCTCCCTATACGCGGATGCCATGACGTTCGCTGACAAGCCTTCCGGGGGAGATGGTCAAGCAAGGGATACTTACCCGGGTCAGCAAGCCCCGTCTTCACAAAAAGTGGCCTCCAAACCTGGGCCAAATCCTGCCGAGAATCCTGCTCTTATTCCGCAAAAGGCCCGCGCGCCGCCGCGGTCTCGTCAGCAAAACCCTTCCGGGCTGTCCTCTCCCCTGGCCGCCTCTGCGGCCACTACTACTAATTCTGGCTCGTCACCCACTCCCGGGCGGCAATCTTTCATTACCCATCCTACTTATAGCGGTGGGGCCAGCTCCCGGTTCAAGCGACCACGTGCCACCGCGCTGCCCGGGTCTCCTACATCCTCCCGGCAAAGGACGGATGATGCTCCTCCTCCCCCTCCTCCTGCTCAAACTCCTTCGCAGGCTGCTACTTCTGAGGCCACCCCTGAGGAGAAATGAGAGGTAACTATTTTCCCTGCGGCCTTATCTTTCACCTAAGTTTTATGATTTCCCGGGCTTCCTTAATGCCCAACCCCTTGTTTTGCAGAGCGTCGCCTTCGCTGACTCCCTCCTGGTGGACTAACAGTTTTCTGAGGCGCTGAACCGGAGCTACTCTAAGTACAGCGGGGGCTATTTGTCAAGCTGGAGAAAGAGCTCCGGGAAACCAAGGAGAAGCTGGCCGGGCAAGATGGCCTTGCGGCCCAGCTAGAGGAGACCAAGAAGAGGTTGGCCGATAAAGAGAAGAAACTGGCTGACAAGGAGAAAAAGCTAACCGAGGTGGAAAAGAAACATTCCTCCTTGAAGAAGGAGAAGAAGAACTGCCAGCTCGAAGCCTTCAATGCTGTGACCCAAAAGCTACTCCGCTCGGTGGAGTTTGATTAGAAGCTGGAGGGGATTGCTGCTGCAGCGAGTGCTGAAGCCTGCCATGAGATGTACCGCAGTCTGCGGGGTTGGCTTCCGGGACCCGCCCGTCTTGACGCCCAAGCGTCTTATTACCGGCCCAAGGCGACTGCTGAGCTGAATTATCGCTGGCGATCCCTCAAAGAGTCGGATCTGAAGAGTCTAGTCCCCCAGCTGTGGCAGTCGCTGGAGATGTCTTCCCGGGTTCCCTATGCTTCCGAGATCAAGAAGGTGAAGCTTCATGAAATTGGCGAGGCTTCATTCCCTGACCCTGGCCGGAAGACTACAACGTCTATGGGATAGTCCCGGAAACGCCCCACTGGGCAGAGAATTATTATGAGTACTGCGCGGTGCCTGACAACTTTGGGTACCACGCGGTCCATGACCAAGGGGGTAACTGCCGGGTAGGTCTAGTCGAGGGTCAAGACGACCTGTTGTACCAGTCCCGAAAGGCTACGCGGAGTGTAGGGTTTCCCGGGCGATCCGCCGATGAGCCCACAGTGGACGCCCCTGCTTATGCTGGCCCGGAGTGGACTACTGAGGATCTTGTGGAGCTGGAGAGGAGGTTCGAAAGAGCTCATGCTGCTCCGGAGGGAAGGGGCCCCACTGAAGACAATGTACAACCCTAGACTCTAGTCTACTTTTTCCTTGTAATCTTTTTTGTTTTCTAAGTATTTTGTAACTTTCCTCCCCGGGGGGTGTATGTAGAACTTTGGCCTTAGTGCCCATTTTGATTAATAAAAAGTTCTACTTTTTAACGAGATTATTATATTTTGTAGTCTGAGCGCCATTTAAAGGAGGTTCTCCCGCAAGGGCCCACCCCTTATGTTTTCCCTCATCCGAGTAGCTCTTCCGGCACCTACTTCTCTCTCCCCCGCGTTGGGTGCCTCCAGTGCTCTTTCCTTCAGAGGAAACTAGCCCATTGGAGGTTTGGAGGCAACCAGGCTAACCAGGCATTGGCTGAGGCGGGGCTGGATTGCTTCCTTCAGGAGTTTGGATCGATCCGGGTGCTGGTGTCATTTCTCAAGGCGGTTGAGACCAAGTTTGGGTCGTTAAACCAGTGCTTCGACCTTGTTTCCGACCATATGCGGGAAGCCCTGAATTCCCACCAAACCATTGCCGAGCTGCAGGCCCTTCACGACGACACTCAACATCGCACCGCCAAGGAGGTAGGCCTGGTATGGGGTGAACTTGAGCGGGCCCAGGAAAAGCTTAAGAAGCCACCGCTCAGAATAGACTAATCTGCGACTTGGAGAAGGAGAATCGGTCCTTTACTCACAGGAATAGGGTCCTCCAAGATGCTCTATTGGTTGCTCCGGTTATCCTACCATCTTCAGGGTCTCAAGGTTGGCTTAGTCGGGGTATCTCCCCTTACTGACATTCCAACCGGGGTTCGCAGGACAATTGAACGCATGAAGGCTAACCCGAGGAAGTTTGGCGAGGGGGCTCCTAGTCATGAGGCCTATCTGGACGCCGTGGAGTGGCATAATAAGATAGCTGCGGGAGAAGTTGAGCCTTACCCCTCAAGCCTTCGTCGAGTCCCTGCCCAGGTGGAGGTGGATGTGGCGTATGAAAGGTACGAGGATATGTCCGTGTCTATTGACCCGGAAGAAGTAGCACGCTGGATAAGGCACGTCCGGGAGATTGCCGATTCTGGAGTTACCACTAAGGGGGTTAAAACCGCTGAGGGCACCCGCATCAGTCGGGAAGAGAAAGGTAAAGGCGCAGCGGACTTGTTTCCTAAATACAAGTTTGTTACTTCTGCCGGGGTAAGGAGGATGCGTCTGGCGGAACCGCTTCCAGAAGGGTCCGTAGTTGTTCATATCCCCGAATTAAACGAAGAAGATTCCGAGCAATTGGAGGAGGAGCTTGCATGGAATCAAGCTCCTGACGCCCGCTTTGCCGAAGACATCCTGTCTTCTCAATTCTTTGGAGGAGGTTTCCGCCCGGGTAACCCAGAGGGTGCTTCCGGGTCAGGCCCTAAGTGGGTATAGTAGTGCATAGATAGGAAAACCTGTATGTAAAATTCCATGTAATTGTTCCTCTGTAATATAACAGCATATTTATGCGATTTGAAATTTAAAGATGATTGAATAAAAGTTTTTCCAAAAAACCCATCTTTTCATTAATTCTTCCCTATAAGCATTACATTCTCTGGTCCCCGGGCTTCATTCAAGCTCCGGGTCCACTCTAGTGGGGCACCCAAATGAGAGCTACCCATGGGTCCCTTTTACAGTCCTTCCTCTATAAGCCCGAGACGAGGCCAAACGTCAGGGTCATCTCTCCGAGCATATTCATGCTTCCGGGAGGGGGTATATCTATGCCCGACATATTCATGTCGTAGCAGCTAAGGTTCTGCGCGGGGCACTCTGGGCGCTGGAACTGAGTCCGAGGGCTCGGGATCCCAATCTCCGCGGGGATCACTGCCTCAGACCCATATACCAAGCAGTACGGAGACTCCCCGGTAGTTGAACTTTCTGTGGTTCGATGGGCCCAGAGGACGCTGGGAAGCTCCAAAATCCAATTCCCCCGCGCGCCTTCCAAGCGGGTTTTTAAACCTTTGATGATAGTACTGTTGGTAACTTCCACTTGCTCGTCGGCCTGGGGGTGGTATACAGATGTCAACCTCTACTCTATGCCATACTTGACACACCATGATTTGAAGGGATCATTTTCAAACTCACCCCGTTGTCTGTGACTATGATCTTTGGGATACCAAATCGACAAATGATGTTCTTCCAACAAAACTTGACACAAGTTAGACCCGTATGTTGGTGAGTGGCTCTGCTTCCACCCATTTGCTGAAATAGTTGATTGCCACAATTACGTACTTGGCTCCTCCCGGGGCAGTGGGAAATGGTTTTACCAAATCGATTCCCCATCTGCTGAATGGCCAAGCTCCTGTGACCCCGATTAACTCCTCCCGGGGAACATGGATTAGTGGGGCGAAAGTTTGGCATGACAAGCATTCCCGGACATGTTTCTCCGCATCTTTGAACAGTGTCGGCCAGTAATACCCCAACCTTAAGATTTTCCTAGCCATTGTGCGGGCTCCCTGATGACTCCCATTAGATCCCTCGTGTACTTCCCGGATAAGGTGTCGACCTTCTGTTCTTTCCACATACTTTAGCAAAGGCTGGAGGTATCCTCTCTTGTACAGATCCCCACCCTGAACCACATACTTTGGCGCTTTAACTCTCAGCTTCCGGGCCTGCTCCCTATCCTCCGAGGCGGTCCCTTCTTCTAGGTACGCCCGCATGGGGGCTATCCAGGATTCTTCCTCGTTTATCAGCATTACTTGGTTGTTCTCCTGGTAGCTCATTCTTCCTAATACCTCCATGTACAACTTTTGGTTAGGCTCAGGTTTCAATTCCGAGCCAACTTGCTCAAAGCATCCGCTTTACTATTCTCCTCCCGGGGAACTTGGACCAGGTTGAAGGTTTCGAACCCAGCTACCAGAGGCTTTACCATCTCCAAGTACTTTTGCAAACTCCTCTCCCGGGCTTCGTATTCTCCCTTTACCTGCTGTACCACGATCTGGGAGTCGCTGTGCGCCGTGAGAGTTTTGATGTCCATTTCCTTTGCCAACCTTAGTCCTGCGATCAAAGCCTCGTACTCGGCTTCATTGTTGGTTGTTTTGAAAGTGAACTGGACCGCATAGGGGTATTCCTTCCCTTCCGGGCTAACCAACAAGACTTCCGCTCCGCTGCCTCCGGAGTGTGCCGATCCATCCACGTATAACTTCCAAGCTGGGACTACTTCAGCCTCCATCGTTTCCTGCTCCTCGCGTGCCCTTGCTTCTGATTCCACCAGGAAGTCTGCTAGGGCCTGCCCCTTAATGGCCCTTCTTGGCTCATACCGGATTTCATACTCTCCCAACTCTATAGCCCATTTCATCATTCTCCCCGATGCCTCTGGCTTGAACATGACTTGTTTGAGCGGGTAATTGGTGAGGACCACTATGGAATGGCCCTGGAAGTAAGGTTTAAGTCTCCTTGAAGCGTGCACCAATGCCAGAACCAGTTGCTCCAACTCAGTATACCGGGTCTCTGCCCCCCGAAGTGCCTGGCTAACAAAGTAGATTGGGTGTTGCTTTCCCTCATCTTCTTTGATTAGCATGGCACTCACTGCCTCCCGGGATGCCGCTATGTACAGAAAAAGCTCCTCCCCAGGGTGTGGCTTCTTTAAGGTTGGCAACTGTCGAAGGTGCTTTTTCAGGCTTTGGAACGCCTTTTCACACTCCCCAGACCACTCAAACGCCTTGGCCTTCCTGAGAATGTTGAAGAAGGGCAGTTGCCTATCTGCTCCTTTCGACAGGAATTGGCTGAGAGCCGCGAGAGACCCTGTTAACCGCTGTACTTCCTTCACCGACCTGGGATATGTCATCTTGGCTATGGCATCTACCTTCTCAGGGTTAACGTCGATGCCCCGACTTGATACCATGAAACCCAAGAAATTTCCCGCACCCACTCCAATGGTACTTTTGGAGGGGTTCAGCTTTAGATTGCTCCTCTCCAGCTTTTCAAACATCTCCTCCATGTCATTCAAGAAAGCCCCGTAAGCACTGCTTTTAACCACCATGTCAATGACATACACCTCCATGTTCCTTCCCACTTGGTCCTTAAAGAGTTTGTCCACCATCCTCTGATAAGTAGCCCCCGCGTTCTTCAACCCAAAGGGCATATTCCTGTAGCAAAAAGTACCAAAGTCGGTGATGAATGAGGTTTTTGCCTTATCCGCCTCATCCATCTGTACCTGGTGATAGCCTTTGTGCGCATCGAAGAAAGCCAGCACCGAGTAACCCGCGATAGCCTCTGCCAACCGATCCAAATTTGGGAGAGGATAACAGTCTTTGGGGCAGCACTTATTCAAGTCTGTAAAGTCGATGCACATGCGTCAGCTTCCATCATGCTTATTTACTAAGACTAGGGTTAGCTATCCACTCCAGGTAAATGATTTCCTCGACCACCCCGGCTCTCTCCAACTTCTGAACTTCATTTTTTATGAATTCCGCTCTCTCCGGGGCTACAGGTCTTTTCTTCTACCTGTCGGCTTGGTTGCCGGGCTTATGTTCAACTTGTGTACCCCCAACTCTGGTAACACCCCCACCATGTCCCTGGGCTCCATGAGAACACTCCTTGGTATCTGGCCAAGAGTTCCTTCAGTGCGCCTTTTACTTCCCCCGGATATCCTTTCCTACTGTGACCATCCCTTGGTCCGCCACTTGCATTTCCTCCAACTCTTGGCGGGGAGCTTCTCCATGTATTGCCCCTACTTCTTTCTTTGCGTCCAATACTGCCGTCATCATGCAACTTCTTGCGACTGCTTGGCTTCCCCGCACGACCGCTACTCCTTGCGCGGTGGGAAACTTCATTGTCAGCAAATATGGGCAATTTACTGCCCGGGCTTGGAGTTAGCCATGGTCTTCCTATGATTACGTTGTATGGTGAGGGGGCATCAATAACCGCAAAGTTGCAAGTCACTGAGACCCTCTTACTCCGATCCTTCTCATCCACCATACATACTGCAAGGGGGATAATGCCTAGAGGAACTTCTGGTTTGCCCGTGAACCCTGACAAGGGAGACGAGAGAGGTTTCAGGTTTTGTCTTCCAATCCCCAATTGATCAAAGCAAGACGCGAACATGATCTCCACACTGCTCCCGTCGTCCACAAACACCCTCTTGACCAGGAAACCTTCGATCTCCGCTGTTACAACCATTGGGTCCGAATGGGGTATCTGTGGCGGGGCTGCGTCCGCCTTAGAGAAAGTGATAGTTTCGTTGGGGCGAAACCTTTTTCCCTGAGTCTCCCCCGGGGAGACATATCGCGTCCGAGCCCGGATGGCAGAAACTGACTGGCATGCTTCTCCGATTTCTCCACTTATCACGTTGATCATCCTGTTGGGTACTGGGACTAGTTCCACTGCTTGGACTGGTACGACTGCTATGGCGGGCCGCCCTGGGGCCCTGTTGCCTTGGGTTCTCCCGTTTCCCCTCCTGGGGTTGGGCCTCCACCTCCTCCGGGGTTGCTCCTGAGGCTGGTCCCAGACCGGCTATTCCTTCTTTGCTTCCGCCGCCACACAGTCTCTCAGCTGCCCCCGCTCTATCAATTTTTCTATTTCATTCCTCAGCCCCCTACACCCCTCTGTCGTGTACCCGTAAGACTTGTGATAGGCGTACCACTTATCCGCATTTTCCCTGAACGGGGTCCCCTGGATAGGCAACGGATCCGGGAACAAATCCTTATGAATAGTGTGTATCTCCGTTCGGGATTTGCTGAGCGGGGGTGAAGCTATCTGCTCTTGCCCGGTTCGACGGTGCGGGACCTGGATCCCTTCTATTTGGCTCTGTCACTCTTCTCCTTTCTGTCTTATCTGGGAGGAATCCCCCAGATTTTTCCTTTCTCTTCCGCGTGGCATCATTAACCGAGCAATACAGCTGTACCGCCATCTGCAAGTTGTGAAAGGTTTCCGGAATATTTTCCATTAACTTCTGAAATAGCGTCATATCCCTCAGGCCATTTATAAATCCACTAATCACCGCCTTCTCCTGCTGCTTCCTGTCGATGGCCTTCATACTATCATCCATGTATTGTCGATAATATTCCATTGGTCCCTCTGCAGCCTTCTGCCGGGTGGCAAGAAGCTCAGTCAGCTGCTTTCCTTCCTTCTTCAATCTGGCGTATCTAAACAGCAGGGCCTTAGAAAAATCGTAATAATCCTTAAGGCTTTCCCGGGGCAAGGAATCGAACCATAGGAGACAGTTTCCTCTTAGGTAGCAACCCACTAGCTTGCATCTCAACTCCTCCGGGAAATCCCTCGACACCATCAGGTTCTGGTACGTCCTGACAAACTCCTCCGGGTCTGTCTCTCCATTATACGTTGGGATTCCCTCCGGCGGCCATGGGTATGCAAGCACTCGAGGTACCCATGGGGAGGTGGGTTTGGCTCAATTTCTTCCCACTAGCTTGTCTAGTCGCGCCTCCAACAAGTTGGGATCCTGCTGCGCCACCTGATAACCCCGCATCCTATCGTCCTCTCGATAGTGTCTTCCCGGGTACTCATAGTTCATCCCCATTGACCCATACATTGGCATAGAATATTGAACCGGGTTCCCCTGGGTCCCAGGGGCCTGAGAGCCCAAGAACTCCACAGGCACGACTGGCGGATCATACCCGATCTGCCCCATTCCCCAACTAAAGCGCGGGTAATAGGGCGGAGCATGGGGCGCTAAGTTTGATTGTTGCCTTGTTACCATTCCCCCTCCGACTCTGTAATTCGGGGGGGAATGAAGGTGGGACGGTTGAGGAATTCACGCGCCCTTGTATCCTTGGCGGCTACACGACTCCTTCCCGATCGATAACTTCTCTTTGGTGTCTCCGCGGAAGGTCCGCCTGGTTTCCTTGGGGTTTCCTCCGCCTAAGGTTTTCCCGGGTAGAGAGTACCCACTGGCGGTACAACTCCTTGTTGGCTCTCATGAACTCCAACGCTGTCAATTCCTCCGAGTTGACCAAGGCTTGTCCCTCTTCCGGGAAAACTGGTCCCCGGGGTCTGAGGGTTATCGGCCGGATAATGCCCATCCTCCCGGGCTTCTATTTTCTGCCCCCGGGGGTTGCCTTCCCCGACGGGCCTAGGTGCTTCTCGCTCATCCTGGTACTCCCTTTCCAAGTCAGCTTCATCAGAGGCAGTTTCCACGTGGCCATCTTGCGGTACTCCCAGCTCACGCTGGCGTCTGGCTTCCTCCTGCAACTGCCTCAAGCACATCGTCTCCCGGGGGCGGGGAAGTACCACCTGCGCCCTCTCCTGGGCGACTCCATCGTGCGAAGGTGGAACTGGATCCCACCGGGCGTGCCAATTGATGCTACCAAAATCTGTCCGGTTCCCGGGTCTCGACGCTATCCGGGCCTCTTTCTAAACAAGCCCGCAACAACCCTGCAAAACAATCCCCGGGAGGCGTCCCGGGGAAGAAGCTCCGGCGTGATGATGAGATGGGGATAGCGATGAGGGGAAAACGTACGGAAAATGCTCTCAATATAAAGTAGAGAGATATAAGTCACCTACCTTGTTCACTGTTTGGGACTAGTATTTATAGTTGAGGTTGCCTGCTTTGGATAAGACTCAGGACCACTTCTCCTTGTCACTATCTGTCCTTCTTCTTGTCCGGATGTGCCTCTCGCGGGAAAGGCGCTGCTTCCTCAATCCTGGGCCATAGGCCCTTTTCCCGGCCCAGTAGAATGCTGGGCCGGTATTATCAAGGAGAAGGCACCCTCTGATTTCCCATTTGTCTATCTTCTAAAGCAACATCAAAATTAGGGGAGATCCACTCTGATTTCTCCTTATCATTTTGATTATATGAGCATTAGGGAAAACTAGGCCATGTTGTATTACTATCTCCTGGTCAGCCTGATTCTGAAGCATTTCCACATGATATTCCATCATCATATCTGGGAGATCCAAACACATTCGCCATTCCTTAACTTGAAAGAGAAGCTTATCCTCATTCCGTTCATAGCTCTTTCTTTTCTCTTTCTTTTTAACCCTCTTCCATGCAAACGCCCTACCATTTCCACTAATTCTAGGTTTTACATTCTCTTCATGCAACACCATGTCACACACTGTCACATCTAAAGCCTGCTGTGGAGATGACCTTTGCTTCTTATTAGGTTGCTGACATTTTTCTTCCAAGTCTATCCAGGTGCATTTACGTTTCCCATAAGTTGTAGAGAACCGTTTCCCCGCAGAGAGTTCAAGAATTACAGTCTTGCTCTTTGAATTAGCAGATCCAGTCTCTGACATCTCATCTATATCATAAGCCTCAATCATGTTCCTAGTTTTCTTCATACCTGAATGAATTGTTGACAGATCAATTTGCTGACAACGTCTTCCCAATTCTTCTCATTTATTAGATTACACCTAGAGATAGGATGACCAATTACTCCACACCGAGTGCACAATTTAAAGATTTTCTCATATGCACAGAGGAGCCATCTGTCTTGACTATCTTTTCCTTCCATCACAAAACCAGGGACCAGTGGCTTAAATGGATCCACCCAAACCAGTGCCTCTATATACTGATTTTTAGAACCCGAGCTACCACCACTTCGAACTCTTACTACTTCACCAATCACACAAGCTAGTTTAAGTTCCAATTCCTCCTTTATCAGCTCTTGAGGTACATTGAGAATTCTTATTCTCACAAGCAACTTTTTAATTTTTAAACTCCATGGCGGGAGGTCAACTTTCCATCTTGTTAAACCCAATATACCTCTTTCAATATAACATGGGTTGTTCTGCAGAGCCTACAACATGTCATCTTCATCCTCGGAGTTCAAAACTATATTATTTAGTAAACTTCTAGTTATATTTACTTCCACACCCCACAGCTTCTGAAATTGGGTTTGAAAAACTTCCACGTTGAAATCTCTGTCATCAAACCAGTGTCCTAACAAATTGCAGTTATTTGAGGGCTGCACCTCAATTGTTCTTCAGTTAGCAGCACTCTAGTGCTCCTACAATCCTCTTCCACATTGTCAACATATATATATTCCACCATAAGTTCATTTAGTGTACCAGGAGAAGAAGATGATGAAGGGGTCATGTTAGCAAACCTGGCAGAATGACGAATACAACTGAACACCCGTTCACTAGTGCAAACATGTGCATTCACGGCGCACGATTCACGGCGGTTTTTCAAAACCGCCGTGCTTGGGAGGTTCCGACGTCGTAACCATATAGGCTGTGGATGTTCCGATATCGAAAGTCCTTAGGGAGGAGCTTGGACGATTATTAACGGCGGTTATTATAAAATTGCCGTGATTGAGGTTCCGATTTCGTAATCCCAACCGTAACTGCACCGGAGATCGCAACTGAAATAGTTTACGATGTCTGAAACCTAACCGAAACCGCAACCGATTTTGGTTCCGATATCGGAAGGTTAGCAGCAAACTTGAAATTCTTTTTCCTTTCTTAAATTTAATTTTATTCAATTATTTTTCTCTCTTATCTTCTCGCCTCCCATTCTTTTCACTTCCTAGATTCAACTTTCTTCTTCGTCTTTCTCCGATGAATCACCGCCGCTGTCGCATCTATCCCGAGTAGAAAGCCCAGGGAGAGGAGAGTGCCGTCTACCTCCTTCTCGAGAGCACTAGGGTTTGTTGGGCTTGGAGCCGGTCTCGCATGGGAAACCACCAGGAGGCTTGTTTTGTTCGGTTCCTAAAACAAAAACTCGGCCGACGGCTCTTTCTCCAATTGTATCCGATCAAAACTCGGCGGCTCTTACATCATTGGATGATTGATTTGTCTTTTTGAATGGAACACAGATTGGGGTCATTGGGTGGAACTCACAGGTATATCTCTTGATTTATATGCTTATGCATAAATTTCTGGGTTTCAGATTTTTTGCATTCCTTGTAATGTTAAAGTACCTTTTGAAGATGTATATATGCCCATAATACTTTTCTTTCGATTCAAATTTGTACCTTTATTGATTTACGTGAGCAATTTTGTAGAGGTTCCTGTACCTGGAGAGTCGAGATTTCCTTTTCCCAGACTATTTTCGCAACCTCAGGCTCCAAAAGAAGCATGTGAGATTGATTTGCAACAACTTTTCCCTTTAGGTCATTAAATGCATGCTTACTTTGCAACTGAGGAAGATTGGATTAGAACTTAATAGTTAATGTTCTATTCTTTGAACAGAACTATTCAGAAATTATCTGAGGCAAATTCGGGAGGAAACTAGTGGTAGGCTGCTAAGTGTTGCATACAGGCACAGCGGAACACCCAACAAATGGTGGTTGGCATTTGCGAAAAGAAAGTTTATGAATCTCAAATAATAGCCAACAAATATAAAGGGGTGAGTTTGTAATCAAAAGTTCTTGTTGCAAAAATTAAACTTATGTGAAGAGAGTAGAAAAGGGAAAAACAGGAAAATAGTTTTCATTGGATAAGTTTTACTTGCATTATTCAAACTTGCATATAAAAATGTATCTATGATGCACTTTCATCTTTCTATCTTGGTCTATTTTAAAGTGACATTGTACTGTTGGATGATGCCAATATAGATACTATTATCGAATTTGTAGTGAAAGTTGTATGGGTTGAGATTGCTGATACAGTTGATTGGGGACTGGGAGCTGTCAATTGTTGATGGTAAATGGACATTGTGATTTATTAGCTTTTAGTGTTTGTGCAATTTGGATTCCTTATTAATCACATCTAAGCGTTTAAGTTGTTGTTGCAATGCTTACAAGACTATAGTTTGTTATTAAGCAACGTCTCCACCTGTGATCTGTTGTTTGAGTAATGTAAGAATCTGACAATTTCAAACTAGTAGTATTCATTGAGCCTGGCTTTGTTCCATTATTTGAAGTCATGTAAATGTAAGAGTGAGCTTTCCGCACTAGTGCGCCGTGAAGAGCTACCAAAGTTCTTAAACATATCATTCTCCTCAATAAGTACCTCAGTTTTGTCTTTTTTAGTTCTATGAGTTTGATCTTCTACTTATTTTGAGGCCAGGTCTATTTGCCATCTTAGCACAACAACTCCAAACTGCTGACATTCTTAGTCCCCATCAATACAGCGCCTGAAGATTACATACAGGAGATCATCATGGAGAAACATAATGACGGTTCAGATGGTTTGTAGTGATGTGTGGAGTTGCATAGGCTAAAATCAGGAAGGTTCCGATGATTCAGCTGGAGTAATTAAAGATGGGGTGTATATCGATGAAGGAAAGGGCTCAAAAGAGCATATAGAAGCTGCATGTGTTCCTTTTCATAATTTTGCCAGCCAAATTTGGTCGGTAATTTGTTTTAGTACTCCCTGGGGATTTTCCGACATCGTAACACCCTAGATTGGACACTTTCCGATATCGGAACCAAAAAACCAACTAAAAAACCGTTGTGGCTGGTCGATGACCAACTACGGCGCAGCCAAAAACCGCTGTAAAACCACCAAAAAACCGCCGTAAACGACCTGTTTCTGCACTAGTGGTTCTTGTCAAAAACTCCATTTTTCCTAATCAGAATAGACCATCCGAAATCACCCAAGATCACCTGACTAACATTAAAGCAGCTTTTATGTACATTTGACTTATTTTTTCCTTCCAAACCTCCCCGATCATCCTCGTGTTTAATGATCCCTTTCATGCAGATCCTGTTTCCTAACCTACTCGAATCTCCTAGCAGATCCAGAATCTGGGCAGATTCTGAATCCGACGAATCATCAGCCCTAGTCCTTTTCCCGCATACCACCATTATTCAAGTTCAAAGTCCTCGCCGATTGGGAGAACCAAACTGATAAAGGGGTATGAGAAAAAATCCAATCGGAGCTAATAGCTATCCTAACTTTTCTGACTTGGCGCTACTGAGATAGCGAAACTAACAACGAGAGACTACGATTTGAATGTTGCATGCAGTTCTAGATTAGCTTGAACCAAACCCTCATCCCCAAACCAATCTCATCCTTTTTCTTCTGTTTCAAATAGCCAGACTAAAACCAGATCCTGTCTAATTAGATGTTTCCTAAGAGATCGGATCCTTCCTTAGAATTCAAAAGCCCCAAATTTACCAAACACTGATTCTAACGTTAAAGAATCATCCCCTTTCAAAACCATGATCTGAAGTCTACAAGATCATGGAACTTTAAACCGGAATATATCCATGTTTCAATTTTTAGGAACCTTTATTGATTGATTTGGGCAAAACAAGTAGAAAAATTAAAGAAACCCACGAGTACTCTATTGAGAAAATAAGAGAAAGTCCTAATTTTAGAGAGAATGAGGAGAAAAGGTCTCACCTAGTGAGAGAAAAAGGGATAGGGATTTTAAAGTAATCTATTTTACCAATCTCATAGACATGTTAGTGATCTAGTAAATGCTTCAGAAAAAAAGGTTAAATAGAAAGAGGGACAAGGGATCTCCCTATTTAATTCCTCTTGATGCCTTAAAAAAGCCCACTGTTTTCCCATTTATGAGGACTGAAAAGCAAGCCCGTGATAGATTCTTCAAGATAACATGAACAAAAACACCATTAAATCCAAATTTGATTATGACGAACTCAAAAACTCCCAACTTACTCTGTCAAAAGCTTTTTATAGATCAAGCTTAAGAATACAACTACTTTTATTGTTTATAAATCTCATCATTTCTCTTAGATAGAGAACAATATCAGAAATGTCTCTGTTGGAAAGAAAAGCAGATTGCTGGTGAGATATAAGCTTTGGCATTAGTGGTTTTAGTCTCTTCGTTAAGATCTTTGAAAAGATCTTGTTGGGGACATTGGAGAGGCTGATGAGTCTGTAATCATTGAAAGATACTGGAACATCTTTCTTGGGTATCCATTACATGGAAATACCCTAAGGGATGATGGGGTTGTTCATGAAGTCATTTCATTGTTGATGATGTCCCATTCTTTGACCAAATGGGTACTGGATGTGTTGAGACTAAAAACCATTATTTTTAGTTCATTCATTGAGATAGGTTTGATCAAAAATCATTATCCTCTGAGTAATCAGATTTGGGATTTGACTAAGAAAGTAAGAGAGGGTGGAGACTTTAGGGTTTCAGCAGTAAGGAAGTTTTTGTAGAAAGAGGTGGTTTCTTGTTCTATTTCACTAATATCATCTATCCAATCTCCACTGGAGTCTTGGATTTTAGTGATGCCTAGTATATTTTTTCTTTCTTTTACAATTTTGTGAAAATACTACCATTTGATTTTTGCCTTTTGTTTCCAAAAGTGGTTTTCTTCGGCTAGTGCTCTACTTTTTTTTTTTAAGCAAAGAAATTATATTTCATGATTTAGGAAAGCGTCTATAAACGAATGACAAAAAGCTCGGAAGAGTATCCCTAGTGCTCTACTTAGACTAGTTTTTGCCTCTTTTAGTTTAGATAGCTCAAACTCACTCTGATTTAGGTCATAGCTGATTTCTTGGTATTTGACTTATCAAGTTCAATAAGTTTCATCAAATTTATATGAATTTGGATGAATTTAGTTCAACTGAACTTGTTTGGTTAGAATTGAATGTTAGTTAAATTGGGGTGAACTTAATAAAATGTAAACTAAGTTTAATCTAAACTAAAATCTAAAAAATATTTTTTAAAAAAATCTAAACTAAAACTATAAAAACTAGTATCATAGATTAATAATTATGATAAAAATATTAAATTAATTTTTTTCTATTATGTAAAAATTAAAACAATTTAAAATTAGTTTTAATCCAAAATCTGCCTAAGCCTTCTATTTGGTACTGGATTGTTAAAAAAGAGGTATAGTATATTTGTACTTGAAGGAAATCGTGGCAAGGAGAAATATGTCGACATGAGTTTTTTTTTTTTTTTTTTTGAAGCAGACATGAGTTTTAAGTGTATATATATATATATATATATATATATATATATATATATATATATATATATATATATATAAACTTTCATATTTCATATACGTAATTAAATAATTAATGGAACGATACACGCCCTCATTAAGTATGAACTCAAACGGTACATATGAAAGGGTATGACTTATGAGTGAACGATGCGAAACTACGTGAATAGAAAATAGCATATTTACAAAACATTTAAGTCAAAAAAAAGATATTTACAAAACCAAAAAGTCTAAGGCAAAGCCAAAAGGTATCTTAATAAAAACCTCTCATACCGTATTATTAAGTTTTATCACTCGGGTATTTAAACCTAATAAAAATAATTACTATTTTTTGAATATTTGAAATCCAACACATTAATTAGTATTCAAGAAAATACTTTGTGTTTTTATTTAAACACAATTTGTCCCAGTTTCAGAAAAGCACATTCTAATTTATTTTTTTGTTAGGCGACACAAACACCATCTTTATGAACCAGTATTAAAAAACGATGGCGACTAATACTCATGGTAGGTCTTGTAAATTTTATTTCACTTTGATTCTATCTCTTTTTTCAATGACTGTGGGTATTATTGATTAATGGAGATTGTAGCAAGCTAATTTTTTCGTGTATGATCTGTATCATATCAATTCTTATATTTCATTTTATGGCACCAAAGTTTTACCACTATATATAATTGGTTTTCTGGTCTTTGGTAAATGGAATGTAGAGAGAAAGATTTGTGAAAACTTTCATGGGATTTCCAATGTAAATGAGGAGATGATGATGGATCTCTTTTAATTTGCATATAGCTTTCATCCATTAAATTTTTGTTTTACTGTTTTATGTTGATAGTAATTTTATAGATATGATATATACGTATGCCTCGGATTCAGATATGAAGGTTTAATTTTTGAAAAGTAAAAAAGGGATGTAAATTAGATGAAGGGCCTGATCTCATCGAGTTTTCATTTTTCTGGAAATAATGTTGTAGCATTTCTATTTTCTTAAAGACATAAATATAGTATATTTGCTACTTGGGATAAATCAAGATCACAGCATTAAATACTGTTCATTTTGGCTGTTTCCAGGAATCGCTGAGGACACAGATGAGTACC
Source organism: Cruciata laevipes (assembly GCA_963678965.1). Lineage (NCBI taxonomy): Eukaryota > Viridiplantae > Streptophyta > Magnoliopsida > Gentianales > Rubiaceae > Cruciata > Cruciata laevipes. The sequence continues at coordinate 18,242,898 of OY787634.1, read as the reverse complement.
CGAGTGATGTGGAGATGAAACTCTGTACGGTGGACCAGGAGATATTTGAACTGGAAGAGATGCTGAAGAAGAAGAAAATGGAAAGGGAAAAGTTGCAGAAAATGAAGAACCAAGTTATAAATCAGAGTTCAGAAAATCCTGCAACACAAAGCGAGGCCATGAACCGGCAAAAGAAACTGTCGAGGGCACACAACACAGTGATCTCGAGCATGTATAAAATGATGGACGACTGCAACGTCCAGGGATTCGCATTCGGTTACGTTCTCGACACCGGCAAGGCGGTGGCCTGCGCCTCCCAGAACCTCCGGTCATGGTGGCAGAAGGAGGTCCGGTTCAGCAAAACCGGCCCGGCAGCGCTGATCAGGAGCAACCAAGACCAGGCCCGGTCCCCCATCGTGGTGACCTCGACTCCTCGCAGTCTGCTGGAGCTGCTCGACGAAACCCTGCGGTCGCTTCTGTCGGCGCTGATCCAGCACTGCGATCCACCGCAGAGGCAGTTCCCGCTGGAGAAGGGCGATCCGCCGCCGTGGTGGCCGGAGGGGAACGAGGAGTGGTGGCCGGAGTTGGGGCTTCCGGGAGGGATAGAGGTTCCGTACAAGAAGCCTCACGACCTGAAGAAGGCGATGAAGGTAGGTGTACTAATAACGGTGATCAGGCACATGAGTCCGGATTTCGGGAAGATCAACAACCTGGTTCTGCACTACAAATCCCTGCAGAAGAACATATCTGCAAACGAAGCATCTATTTGGAACGCGGTTCTAAGGCACGAGCAGAGGCTGGCAAACGTAAACGGTGATGATGAACATCTGGATATGCAGAAGCAGAACATGGGCTCAGCGGCTGTAGATCTGGATCTGGATCATGGTCTGAAAAGGAAGAGCCCTTCCCCTGCATTCGCGTATGAAGACCGTAAGCCTCAAGGTCTGGAAGAGATTTTCGCAACCCAAAAGCCGATCATGAACTTTAATCCTGATATAGTACCGACTTTTGATGGCACCGGTACCGTTGCTTATCCAAATCAAGAGCCTTGGAGGCTGAATGACGTCGCAAGTGGGAGCATGACATTTCCGGCCAGGTCTGTTGGTGATCAGTTTCCTTCTCATCATCATAATATGTGGAACATTAATGCTCAGTATGAAAACTTCGATCACTCCTTCTCTAGGAATACTGCTCCAAATTCTGATTATTATTCATTCCCTAGGAATGATGCTCAGAATCCATATCTAGATCAATATTCACTCCCTGGGAATGATCAGAACCCAACTTTTGATTATCCTCCATTCCCTAGGAATAGGAATAATATGTAGAAATGATATGTCGTCATTTTGAATATATCTTCTATAATTTCATCCATTATTCGCTGTAGACTTTAATTTTGTATACTTTCTTTGTGTTTTGGGAAGTTGAAGTTCAATAATTGGTACTCAAAGCCGATTAAACATGCTATATATTGTATATTTAGCTAATTGTCAATTATTTAATATTAGTTTAATGAGCAAAATCCACTCTTACCTTGATATTTAAAAGGTGCTTTTGTATTTTCGGACAGTCATTGTTTTAGAAATATTTAAATCTTGAAATAATTGATCGGCACTAATCTATGAATTTCCAACACATAGAAACTTAAAAAGACAAGAATATTATTAGTTAAAAGGCTGAAATATGTTTTTCTCCTAACCATTAATTAAGAATATTTTTTCTTTTCATGTCTCGGAAATTCATATTCAATGATGGTCTAAGGGCATAAGAGTAAATAAGAGTAATTTTCAAGAATTTATGGGTATGTGTTGTCCCAACTTAGGAAATGATAGTCAAAATATCTTCAACTTTGTCTCCAACATTTCCCATTATCGCTCTTGTGACAGAAATTAATCATGCGGTTCACAAACTCCCATAAACATTGCAGATCGAGCTAAAATCTCCAATGGATGACTGAAAACAAGGTCATAGTATTCCAAGGAATTGTTCAATTGTGCTAGAACCATAAACAGTTGATGACACCTTTTTCTATGAAATAAAGAATGAACACTTAAAGATAGAGGATGCATTTTTCTCAAGTTTTAAGAAACAGGGAATTCTGCACAGGCTTCATCAAGAACTTGAATGGGCTGTGAGTAATTAGCTGAGCGGTTTTCCACTACTTTATATTCTTGGTAGCATGATTTTAGAAACGAAAACAAAAACTAATTTTGAAATGGAGAGGGTACATACGCTTATTGTCTAAAGATACATTAGCTACATTTTATCTAAAGATAGCAAAGCTATGTCCAACCTTATCATATGTACATACAATTGTTCGCACCATATGCCAACACAATCCAAGCCTTCTGCTTGTCGAAAAACAAAAACCGTCTCATTCCCTCACAAAACTTAAAGCTCGGAACATAATGAGAGTCATATAACACACTTACAACAAACAACAAAGAAAAAAATATATTATTAAACATCAACTATAGATACTTGGTTCAACACCAAAATTCTCGGTTTCTAATCGAAAATTCACAATCTACTTTTGGATCACTGCTCTTGGCATCAAGGGTTCATTTCTTAAATGTACAGTCAACAAAATCATAGTAGCCCCGATGAATTGTGAGCTTCCCCTTCGCCACCCTCTCTTCTATCCACGGGTAAGTGAGAAGGTTCATCAACGATTGGTTTACTGACGCCTACAGATAAGAATCACAAAAACAACTCTCAAATTTTCTGAATTTCAAGACAAAACATCGTATTTGATACATATATGACAGTAACACAAAATACTCGTGAACTTAGTACCTTTTCACAGTGTTGGCATTGCTGATCCAAGTGTAGGTCTGAAACACTGGTCTTGGTACATAACTTGGCGTGCTTAATTTCCATTACGGACCCAATTTGCTATGAAGCTACTGAATGAAAAACAATATGAATGAGAAGCTTTCTACAAAGCTGAAAGGTAAACGTAAGAGATGTAACAAAAGATTACCTGGAACTACTATCATCCTCCATGCTCATCAAGGCTCGAATACCTCCACAACAGCTATGACCAACAATTAGTATGTTCTCAACCTGCAGAATTTTATAAATGGAAATGAAGAAAGGTCCAAGATCACTGCCCAAAAATCCTATTTTTCAACCAGGAGGGAAAGGACCAGCAATGCAAAAAACATCATAGAGTTCACCATCACAAGTAAGAAGGGAAAAGAATGTGTCCTTGTAGGCTAGGTTGTTATTATTTACTTACTTCAAGAGAATTTACAACAAACTCAAGAGCAGCATTGTTTTCCGTAGGCCCATTCTGCATAAACCAGTAACATTATCATGGTACACAAGAAAGAAGTGGGAAAACGCTAGCCCAACAACACGAGCAAATGGCACACCTGATATGGTGGAACCAGATTAGCCACATTTCGAATCACAAAAGCATCCCCGGGTTGAAATCCCAAGATGCTTGAGGGACAAACTCTTGAATCTGCACAAGCAACCACTATAAATTTGACATTTTATTACTATAAATTTGCTGAGCTTAATTGACATTTTATTACTATAAATTTGCTGTACTCAATTTTTATCAAAATATATAAAGTAATTATTTTCATTTATACACTTTTTGAAATATTAGAGCAAAGTATACATAAATTCTGAAAACAAGTAAAAAGTCAAATATAAATGTGTTTATTTGGTTTAGATCTGAACCGTCAATCTATTTTATCAACTCAATCTACATTTGTCCCTTTCTCTCTCAAAATCCCACACCCCAATATCGCACATTCCTCCTCCGTTCATGGATGCTTCAAAATTCACCAGATTTCGCGACCTGCAGGTACCCACCTCGTTTTCCTCGCTTTTCTGTGCTCCCATGTCGTTTCAGGCGTGACCTGGTTCGGAATTTGGTGGGTTTTCCATATACGTGTGCATTTTTTGATGTGCAGACTAAGTGTTTGATAAAATGTCTGACTTAGGTTTTAGAATCGTTGGATGTCGTGCTCGATTTCCGGACTAAATGTTGGACGAGAAGTATGTGGTGGTGCTGATTGCCGGCGGTGGGAAGTACGTCTTGGTGCTGATTGAGTATTGTGCTTTCTTACAGAATCTTGGGGTTCAACTTGAGAAGTTTTATCCTCCTGTTTAAAACTGTAGAAAGCAAACTCAGTGCAAACCACAAGTTACACGTCTTTTGCAGTGTTTTTCATTGAATGGAGAGCAACGCGTCGGGGTGGAGTATGTCACATTTATATCTTTTTCCATTTTCATTATGAATTCAAGTACTTGCTCTAACCACAACCCTTTATGAATTATGAATTTCCGGGAGGTTTTGCGAAAAGATGCAAATGTCAAGTGCTTGGCTGATGCAGGTCTTTTCCTAAATGAGTATGTTTCTATTTCTACTTACCTATGGTGAATCTCCATTCTCCACATTGAGATGTTTTTTAGTCTTCTGTTCAGTAGAATATGCTGTTGTCGTCTGATGTATATTGATTCCTTGCTTTGTCTTTTTGTTCATCCTGTTGTTTTTTCATAGAGCTTCTGAGCTAACTAACTTCTTTTTGCCAATGGTCGTCCTGTAATTAAAAGGCCGAGTATTAAGTCTTTAGATCTTATCCTCTTATTGTAAAGAAGTAAACAAATTGGCATTTCTGCTTTTAATTTGCCTGCCTAGTGAACCATGCACAAATCATGACTTCTGTATGTGGTCTATTACATGAAGGACATTGCTGGGAACTCTACTATGGAAATGTTCTACCGTGACGTTGTCCAGCTTCAGGTGTCTATAAGATAATTCTTTATCCATTTTTCACAAGTTTTGGGTTTTAATCTCTGAAAGATAGAGTGGATTGAGATCTGAATTTAAAATGTTGACAACTAATGGATCCAGGTGTGCTTTTTTCCTCACGAATTCATGAAGAACATAAAGACTCCACTGTTTTTTGTCCAGCCAGCCTATGATTATTGGCAGGTAACAAAACAAAGTCATTTCTTTAGAGGCGGCTTCATCATCTCTGAGGTGCTTTTCCGAGAGCATTTTCATGCACCTCATCTTTTTCCACAGTGCCTTTAGGCTCAGGTGAAAAGGTCAGACAGAGGTGGCAGAAAGTTGGTGGTGGGACAGTGAAGAAGTGATTTCAGCTGAAGATTTCAATGAAGAGATTTCTGGTGATGATGATGAAGCAGGAAGAGATCTTAATGAAGAGATTTCTGGAGAAATTTCTGGTGATGATGATAAAGCAGAAGGGTTTCAAGATTATTTATGCAGATGAGATTTATGCAGATGAGATTTCAGATGAATTTTGCGTATTTGCTCAAGGCGGAGGGAAAAAGTGAGCAAGTATAGAACTTTTAAGGTGAATTTGTAAAAAGTAGAAAGTATAGGATTTTTAGAATAAAATTGTAAATAAAAAAATCTTTGTAGGCTCCATTGTTAATATATAAAAGTATTGGATTTTTTTTTTGCAAATATAAAAGTTTTGATAGTCGATTTACTAATGAGAAAGTTACGGGGACTGAAATTGTTACTAATTTAACAATGGTTGGCGAAATCCAGGCAGTGCTATATTTTACCGTTGCTAGAGAAATCTAGTAACATTTTGATGCAGCGGTTTTAAAACCGCTACTTATCGTGAATAAAGTAGCAAAAACTTATTTGGCCTAAAAATTTAGCACCTCTATACATAGACACTGACAATAATTTGGCCTAAAAACCGCTGCTAAAGGGGTTAAAACCCCGTGCTCATGTGGATATATCTTAACCAGCACAATATATATAAAGATGGCGACAAGCAAAAACTTGAATCGCGTACATCCAAAAAATTACGTTCGTCTAATTGAAACGTTGAACTAGTCATCATATATTTGCACTTCACTTTCACAACCTTATGACCGAAAGCCACATTTTGAATTGTTCAGCGTACGTATGGATGCTATTCCATTCATAAAGACCCAAATATAACGACGAACATATATAAAATCATGAAAATGAGATTGTCTCTCCTTATAATATATTGCACCAGAAAATTAAGCCAATATCCCTGTAAGCATGGACAACACTACCCTTACACTTCCGTCGAACCTCCTCCAGGATGAGGGCAGCCCGGAGTGGCTGAACAAAGGCGACAACGCGTGGCAGCTTGTGGCGGCGACGCTGGTGGGCCTGCAATGCGTGCCGGGGCTGGTGATCATGTACGGCGGCATGGTGAAGAGGAAGTGGGCGATTAACTCAGCTCTGATGGCCCTCTACGCGTTCGCCGCCGTGCTCATCTGCTGGGTTGGGTGGGGCTACCACATGTCGTTCGGCGACGAGCTGGTGGGCTTTTGGGGGAAGCCGATGGTGGCCTTGGACGAGGAATATCTTCTCGGCCGGGCGTTTCTGGGATACTTTCCGACGGCGACGATGGTTTATTTCCAGTTCGTTTTCGCGGCGATCACTCCGATACTGATCGGCGGAGCGCTGCTGGGGAGGATGAACTTTGGTGCTTGGATGCTGTTTGTGCCGTTTTGGCATACCTTTTCTTATACGGTTGGGGCATACAGCATTTGGAACCCCAACGGCTGGTTAGCCAAGCTCGGAATCCTTGACTTTGCCGGTGGATTTGTCATTCATCTTTCATCTGGAGTTGCTGGATTTACCGCCGCCTATTGGGTACCTACTTAGCTTCTTCATTTGATATTACGTAATTTCTCAAATATACCATTAGATGTTAAAATACTCATAATTACTATGCTAGCTCACAATTTAAATATTCATTATTATTTATATAAGAATGATTTTTCCAAAATTAATCTTGTCCTTTTCCTGAAATTAAGTCAATTCCAGTCAAACACATTAAATCACTAATTTGTGATATTGAAGTTTGGCTCAAACAAACTATTCTTCTTTTTTAGTTTTCAGTTCATCAAGTTTTCATTTTTATATTAAATATGTAATTGGGCTCTCTCTAGATCTTAATAAATTTTACATTCTATATTTGTATTATAAATTTATAATGCTCACACAAGCATTTTTGGCACATTTTACTATTGCCTTCATCAATTGGATTGCACTTTTAATGTGGAGAGAGTAAGTCAAAAGAAAATGAAAACTGAATGAAGAAAATCCAAGTGCATGGTGCAACTTTTTAAAACAGTACGTACGTAAAATGCAAAACCGATAGAATTCTTTATTACTTTCCTTTGGAATTAGTGAAGATGATAATGATTGTAGAATTGTGCCATATGTCGATGGATGATATCAGGTGGGACCAAGGTCAAGGAGTGACAGGGAAAGATTCCCTCCAAACAACATACTTATGATGCTTGCCGGCGGAGGCCTGCTGTGGTTAGGCTGGTCTGGTTTCAACGGCGGAGCCCCTTACGCCGCCAGCGGCCTTGCCTCTCTGGCTATCATCAACACCCATATCTGCGCCGCCACGAGTTTGCTCGTCTGGCTTATGCTCGACATGTCCGTCTTCGGAAAGCCGTCCGTCGTCGGCGCAATGCAGGGCATCATCACCGGCCTTGTTTGTATCACCCCGGCTGCAGGCCTAGTCCAGGGCTGGGCAGCTTTGGTCATGGGAATGCTATCAGGCAGCATTCCATGGTTCACCATGATGGTGCTGCATTACAGAGTCAAACTCCTCACGAGCGTGGACGACACATTCGCCGTCTTCCACACCCATGCCCTCGCCGGAAGCTTGGGCGGTATACTCACCGGAATTCTCGCCGTACCGAAACTGTGTCGGATCTTTACAGGTGCAGCTGACTGGGAAAAGTACATAGGCTTAGCTTACGGTTTCCAGGACGGCCGGATTTCTGCGGGACTGCGCCAAATGGAAATTCAGCTGCTAGGAATGGTTTTCATTATTTTTCTTAACGTTGTGACAACAAGTGTTATCTGCTGCTTCATTCGTTTGTTTGTCCCGCTAAGATTAAGTGAAGAAGAGCTTGAGGTTGGAGATGAGGCTGTGCACGGCGAGGAAGCGTATGCTTTGTGGAGTGACGGTGAAAGGTTCGAATCAAAGGACAATTCTATGTATGATGCTGATGAGTTTCCTTCTGCAATTTCTAAGTTTGATATGATTTCGAAGACTCCAAGCGAAGTGCAATTGTCGATGGTTTAGCTTAGGACAATACCGTTTAGACCAAGTTCAACAGTTTTTTCCAAATTTTTCAACATAGGGAATGAAAATCAACAATATATTTTGCTTCGACTCCAACTGTTTCTCAATTTTCCTTTGAACTTCTGAAGATACTCTTCAGGTGCATCCGGCTTTGAAAGAAACTATAGGTGGAAAGAGACTCACTGGTTATATTGAAGTTTATTTAATAACAATTTAAGGTCTCATGGATGCTCACGAATCTCATCCACTTTCTCCTAGCTAAGAGGTGGACCAAAGCTGATTGTGATAAACTTTTGGGCAAAATAACAACAAAACTAAAAACATGGAGATCTAGAAATCTGAGTTATGCAGGGAGAGTTCAGGTAGTGAAGACAGTGCTATTGAGATATAAAATATTTATAGCCTAATTTTGAAATATTAAATATTTCTTTTCAATGAATAAACTTAAATAAAAATTATATATTTTTCCTAAAAATATGAGATAAATTTATTTGACAGCCTAAATCTCAATTAATACAAGGTTGACGCTGACTATTAAAAAATTAGGTTATCTTTTACATGAAACTGAACCAGAAAATATTAAACTTACAAGAGATTGAATTTGAAAAATTGACTAGCTAGAAATGAGATGAGCGAAATTGACAGGCAGTTCAACAAGTAGAATATCATCGTGAAAGTGCTGAGTGTCATGCAATATGCCTCGTTCCTTGTTTATGACAAAGTTGATGACCAATCCATGTTTATGGAGATGGTATTCCCGCGGCTGGGTGGGGAAGTCATAGTTGATAAGAACAGGAGCATCAATATAAGGAGCTAGGTCGTGTGTAGTGATGAGGACACGTGAATCAGGGTCCATGTCTTTGAGGGTTAATTTGTCCGTGGCTTTGTAGCCTTTGCTGCACATTAGGTCGGTCAACCAGGCGGCCCTATCATCTGTTTGTACAAAGACGGCCATAATCTTAAACTTAAATTCCTGTCTCGTGGTGATGCTACCAAGAACAGTCTCGCAGATATCGCACACTGTCTCAAACTTCCATTCTTCGCCCTCCACATCCACGTAGAAATGAGAATTGACATCAGCATTGTTGTCATGAATAGCATTAATATTATTTCCATATTTGGCCATCGCTTCTTCCCACTCCATTGTAGTCAAAGGAAGTCCGCCCCACGGTTTGGAATTGTTGTCAACAACGGGGATAGTAACTGATGTCTCAATCCTTGTCATGAACTGCTTCATTTCCTCTATATGTGCTCTTAAGGTGTTTTTTATTTCCAGCACCTCCTTTGCTAAACCATTTATAGTACCTTCAAGTTTGGCCATCTCCGTCATTCCTTTTTAAAACTACCCACAAATCTATTCAAATTTACAAATAAACCCACAATATGAAAATTTTGGTCACTTGCTTAGAAAATACTCTTGTCTTTATTGAAATTGGGAAATTGAGGTCAATGAGAATAATATTTATAGGACAACATGAGCCTCTAGATTTTCCACTTTCGATCTGAAATCACAATAGGAAAAGGATTATATATGTTCTATGATTGGCTACACAAGAAATATATCCTACTATGAATTGGAATATGATCACCCTCCTCAGTCTCAATAGCCGAGCTAATAGAAAAAAAACTACTAAAATAAACAAAGATTTTATACTAACATTTGCGAAGCCAAGTTTCAAAACATTAAAGCATTCCAATCACATAAAAATTTTAAAGTAGAGAAAATCAACAATGGATAAAGAGCATGGAAAAAGGGGCCTGTTTCATGGACACATTTGCTTTCATTTTTTTTTCAACCATGGGAAAAGTTAAAAATGGTGAGGGCAAGAGTATTGTATGGTAAGTTTAATTTTTTGAAATTTTGTAACATTCACATTTTCAGATCATGTAAGCATCACCAACTAAAGATTGTGAAACATTTTATGCTTTCACAAAACCACCAGTTCCAAAAAAAACCATACACCAATTGACCGGAATAGTGATCAGATTAGTTTCCATCGGAATAGATAGTAAGGCACCAACCGCGCGAGATCAATCGAAACATCAAAGCAGTATGCCTTTAAGTACAACATCTAGTAGCCATCAAAGCTCTAGTAAAGCATACCACAACTGCAAAGCCTATTTGAAGATGTCGAGCTCTGCCGGGCAGGTTATCCGCCACAAAGATACTACAACTTTATTGTGTTATCTTAAACCTAGTGTATGAATATGTTGTTTGATCTTGATAATTGGTAATGAAAGTTTTCTTGTACATATTACAGCTGCTATTAAATGGGAATCAGGCAAGCCATTGGTGATCGAAGAGGTTGAGGTTGCGCCTCCTCATAAAATCGAAGTAATTATCGTCATTGGTATTTAACGACAGTTTATTGTCACTAAAATTCCATAAAAGCGTCACTACTTGGCATTTTCTATTTTGTTCTCTATTGAGTTTTTTAGTGTTCTCTAGAGGCCTTTTTGATTCATGCTTGTTATAAACAATGAGATATCTTTGAATTAGTTCTCAATACAAACCTTAAAGATGCTATAACTCTGCATCTATCAGGTTCGCATGATGTTAAACCATAAATAGAACTTACTGTGAATTATTAAACAGAAAGTCTGAAGATGATAAATAGCAGACTGAAAATCCAATTGGTCGCAAATAAACCATATTTCTATTATGTACTTCGAAAGATTGAATGTTAGGTATCATTTCAACAATTTAAATAAGATTGTGATCTAAAATTTAATTTTCCCCCAAATCTTGCATAAAATTATTATATAGAATTTGTGATATTATAAATAATTTAGGAAATAAATTTTGTTATGTTTACATAAGTGATCTGGGGTCCATAAAGCCATTGTTAAGATTTGCATGAACTACATCTGGGATAGGAAGACAAGTGATGGTATTGGTGACTCACCTCAGATCACTACCTTCCATGTAATTTTTGAGTCACGTGAGGAAGGATCGGGAGAAGGACCTAGAAATCAAAATTTTGGCGGTGAAGATTGAATGCAAGAGTAGATATTAAGTTCCGTTTTCAACTAGTTTTCTGTTGTTTTGTAGTTTCTGAAAGATTGCTGCAATTGTTCTTAAACTCATCAAAGAGCAGATTTTCTTTGTTTTCTGTGCAAAACCTTTCTATGTCTCTTCTGCTATTGATTTCGAAATTGCTAGCCACACTTTTCTCCCTCTTGCCAAGAGACCTCTTAAGCCTAGAATTTTCAAAATAGCTTGGCAAAAACCAGCAACTGGACTGAAACTTAATGTGGATGCTGCTTGGAGTAATTCTCTCCATGCTGGTATTGGCATCATTATCAGAGATAATAGAGAAGCTTTCATTTCTGGTCATAGATCTTTTATCCCTGCAAGTTCACCTTTAGAGGCTGAACTAAAGGCCATACAGTTTGCAATTTTTCTTGCTGCAGGTTTTTCAGAGTCTATCATAATTGAATCTGACTGCCTAAATGCTATCTCTTCTATCCTTAATCCCATCACAGCCCACTGGAAACTCTTTGAACTAGCAGATACTATTCACCTGGGCATTTCCTCTATTTCTTTGATACATGTTCTTAGGGAAGCAAATAGGCCTGCAGATACCATTGCAAAACTTTGCTTACAATCTCAACATGCCTCTTCTTTTACTTTTAGCACTCTTCCTAACACCATACAAGGCATGATTAGATTAGACCAAATGAGCACCCCTGCACTTAGGATCTCCAGAATGGATACTACTGACTGATTCTTTTTTATTACAGATCTTTAGGCTCATTGATGGAAACATCAATGAGGCCTATGAACCTCCTGCCAAGTTTGGATACTGTTTTGTTCCTGAACCTCATGGATCCAGATGGACGCTTTTGAAGTCATTTGACAAGCGATTTCCCCACGTCGTAAATGGGAATCCCACTCAATCAAAACACATTTATATTTCACCTACAACTTCTAACTACTATAGAGTAGATAGTGGGAAGTAGGGATCGAACCACAAGGAGAAGGATCTTGTTTAGTGTTTTAGCAAAGATTATAAACACATACATATATATATATATATTATATAGAAAGCAAGGTAAACAAGGGGGGGTTTTGAGTTGGTTGATTACACTACGAAATAAAGCAACTATCATTAACTAAGTTAAGAGGAAAACACTAATATTGTGAGACCTTGGGAGGCAAATGACTTCAATTTCCAACTATCAACTTATCACCGGGCAAATGCTATTACAAAGGAGTTTCGACCATTTGTCAAGGATGAAAACATCTCATTCTCCCAATTGTAACTAGAGAAGATGATAACACATCTCAAAGCTCTTATTGTTGAGTCACCTAGACGATAGCATCTAGATAGCTCAACAATGGTGTTAAGAATGGAGAATTGACAAGCTTACTCACATACCCACGATAACGAGAGCATACAAACAAGACATTTGATAAATATAAAGAACTAAGACGATGATAACATACAAATCTCAATTCATACTTGCTACTTCATGATGTTGGAGAAAACGATCACGTTCTACCCACAAATCTAGTTATTTATTGCTAACAATCATACGTCAAAAAGGAATCTTCAACTCAAGTATACAATCACATATTAGGGGGACCAATGGTAGCATTACATCCTTACCTAAAAACATAATTGATTGATCATGCAAGTTCATAAGATTTCCAATTCTAACAACTCATATTTATCATGGCATTTCTCAATTACAATCACTTAACCAAGGGGAGAGTTTGTCATCACTCAACCCCTTTCCATAGTCACTAAACTAACTACTAGAGATAACATTACACTACAATCCATCACCATTCCAAATTACCCTAGAATTACTCTAAAACTAGATTATCTTAACCTTATGAACTAATCTATTCTAATTAGTGACTATGAGGCATACAATTGATATAAAACACAAAGCCCATAACAAATTAAGCAAGATTGAACAATATTCATGCATAAGAATTCAAGTTCATCAAATGATAATCAAAATCCAAAGTTCAAGCATACACACCCTCAAAGTCTCAAGGGGAAGTGAATTCAAATGCTCCCAAGATTAAACTAAGCTAATACAATCATTCTAATACAACATTACATCAACATCAAATCTAGAAGAAGAAAAATGGAAGAAAAGATCAAGAACAAAGGGAAAATGGGTTTTGGATGTGAGGGAACTCGTTTTTCTCAAATGGGATAAGAGTGGTATTTATAGCCCTTCAAAATCTGATTTTCTGGCCTTCAATATGCCAAAATTCCGCCCATTTTCGCGGCCCGCGAGGCCCATTTCGCGGCCCGCGAGATGTCCCTGGCTGGTTGGCAACAATCTTCTTTGCTTCGCCACGGATGAACCGTTGATCCGTTTTTGACGTTCTAGTAGTCCATTTTGTAGTACTCGAGAAGACGAAGCCAATGGTACCACTTATGCACTCCAATTCCTCTTGTAACATTTCCAAATTTCAGCTTCAAAACGTTAGTGCACAAGTCTTTCTTCAAAATGCATGGTAAGAGAAATTTAGCCTTAATTCTTAACCCTTTGCACTAAATGCTACCCCAAATGAACTCTCAAATGTGCTAAAAGTAGAGTATATATTGGCTACATCAAATACCCCCACACTTAAACCTTTCTCGTCCTCGAGAAAGAACGATTAAAGTTTAAGATTATACTCAATTTTTTTTTTCTAATGCACATTTGAACTCCTCCAAAACTATGACACTAAACAAGAACTTCCAACAAGTAAAAAGTACAATCACAATAAAGATCATATCAAATTTCTATGCTTCAACTTGTTGACAAGTTCTACCCAAAAATCCCAACAAAATCAAAACATATACCACATGTAGAACACCCCCACACTTAAACCTTTCTCGTCCTCGAGAAAGAACGATTCAAGGCCAAGATGACAATTTCACAACAATCAAACATATGGCATACTCAAACAAAACATTGCAAAGTAGAATATCCCAAAGTGTACTACTTTGCTCCCACTATATGAAACATCCTAACAAAGCCAAATGATGCAAAACTACCCTACTCTCCATTAATCACCGCATCCTTATGACTTCAACCATCGGAAAATGAGGATAAAATGAGATTTCTCTCCTTTTGCCTAGGTATTTATACCTAGCCACTCTTTTTTTTTTCTCTCACTCTCCTTTTGCCTAGGATGTACCTAGCCACTCTCTTTTTTTTTTCTCTTTTTTTTTTTCACACAAAGCCTCTCAATTTTGCATAAGTCTCTATTTCTTTTGGACTTATCCGGGCTTCAGCCTCTCATTTTTGCCTAAGTCTCTATTTCTTTTGGACTTATCCGGGCTTTCATTTTTTTTTTTTAAACAAATTCTTCAAAGAAGTACATATTTACACCAAAAACAAAAATCTTAAACCTCTCCCCCACACTTAAACCAAACATTGTCCTCAATATTCAAGAACAACTATCAAAATTGTGAGGAAAGGGAAGGACTCACACACTAAATGTTGGCTAAAAAATTTTTTTTTTTTTTTTTGGTTTTTTTTTTTTTTTCTTCGCGGGCCGCAAGGCCCGATTCGCGGCCCGCGAAGCCGATCTCGCGGACCGCGGGCTTAATTCGCGGGCCGCGAAACACAGCCAATTTGTGGCAGCGGGCTGCTTCAAAATCCACTATTTTCGCGGGCCGCGAGGCCCAATTCGCGGCCCGCGAGCCCAATTTTTTTTTTTTTTTTTTAAATTCAAATAAAATAACAAAAGAAAAACAAGAATAAAAACGAAATATAAAAAAAAACAAGAATAAAAACGTAATCTACTAATTAAAACAATGAAAGACACAAAGAAACTTTTTTTTTTTTTTATATATAAACACAATAAAACCTAAATAAAAATAAAACCAGAATCGTTTAATGGAAGTGTTATTTCCAAACGATCAAAATCGATTTATTTAACGTCGTCGACACGACCCAAATGTTATTCATAGAACAAAAGTTTGGAATCCTTCACTTTTGAAAGAAAAGTGAAGGGTGGTAGAGAAGGTGTTGGAGGAGGGATGAATGGTAGTAGTCTCAAAGGAGATGGAATGATTGGTAGCCAAAATAAGCAATATGGCTTCGTAGTCTCCTCCAAGATTTCCGGAAGTGGTGAAATTTGTTGAATAGGTGGATGTGAGGATGTCAATGGTGATAGTAAAAGTTCAAAAACACTCATATCTCTCTCTACTTCATAATGTTCAACAAAAAGTTCATCATCACTTTCGAACTCTTCCTCATGCATTGTGGTGATATCACTCACCATAGCACTAGGAATATGTTCTACTTCGGATGGTACTTCCTTGGAGCATTGAGATTCTAATCTCCTCACCACTTTCCACATTTCACTCAATTGCCTCTCAAAATTGTTGAAAAGTCTATTTTCTTCATCATTAATCACATCTTGTCCTTGAGGCAATTCACAAGTGGGTGGAGGTAGATTTTGTTGATCAAAGTATTGGTTTTCCGGTGGACATCCATAATTTGAATCTAAATAACCACTCCATTGCGGATTATAAGAATCATCATATGTATTAAAACATTGTTGACCTTGAAAACCAATACTTCTCTCCTCATTATGGCACTCATCATAGTACCCTTGGTATGAAGAACCAAGGGGCCTTTCATGTGCAAAGTGCTCACTTCTCGACTCAAAATAACAAGGCTCGGAAAAATCATTAGAAAGGTAAGAATCACACGAGCTTGTTGCTTTCTCCCTCATCCTTTCATAGTTAAAGGTGAGGAAGTCATAAAAATCTTTTTGTTTTATACTAAACATGACTAAAAAGTTTGAAATGGTAGTGCAATGGTTCTAGAGTAATAATACACACTACAAGGTGCCGTTTATTCCAAGAAACCAAGCAATACACACTTCAAAGAAAAGAAAGAAAACAAAGGAGATAAAAATAAAATCTAAGATAAAACACAAAACAAGAAATGCCTTCTCCCCGGCAGCGGCGCCATTTTTGACAAGCGATTTCCCCACGTCGTAAATGGGAATCCCACTCAATCAAAACACATTTATATTTCACCTACAACTTCTAACTACTATAGAGTAGATAGTGGGAAGTAGGGATCGAACCACAAGGAGAAGGATCTTGTTTAGTGTTTTAGCAAAGATTATAAACACATACATATATATATATATATTATATAGAAAGCAAGGTAAACAAGGGGGGGTTTTGAGTTGGTTGATTACACTACGAAATAAAGCAACTATCATTAACTAAGTTAAGAGGAAAACACTAATATTGTGAGACCTTGGGAGGCAAATGACTTCAATTTCCAACTATCAACTTATCACCGGGCAAATGCTATTACAAAGGAGTTTCGACCATTTGTCAAGGATGAAAACATCTCATTCTCCCAATTGTAGCTAGAGAAGATGATAACACATCTCAAAGCTCTTATTGTTGAGTCACCTAGACGATAGCATCTAGATAGCTCAACAATGGTGTTAAGAATGGAGAATTGACAAGCTTACTCACATACCCACGATAACGAGAGCATACAAACAAGACATTTGATAAATATAAAGAACTAAGACGATGATAACATACAAATCTCAATTCATACTTGCTACTTCATGATGTTGGAGAAAACGATCACGTTCTACCCACAAATCTAGTTATTTATTGCTAACAATCATACGTCAAAAAGGAATCTTCAACTCAAGTATACAATCACATATTAGGGGGACCAATGGTAGCATTACATCCTTACCTAAAAACATAATTGATTGATCATGCAAGTTCATAAGATTTCCAATTCTAACAACTCATATTTATCATGGCATTTCTCAATTACAATCACTTAACCAAGGGGAGAGTTTGTCATCACTCAACCCCTTTCCATAGTCACTAAACTAACTACTAGAGATAACATTACACTACAATCCATCACCATTCCAAATTACCCTAGAATTACTCTAAAACTAGATTATCTTAACCTTATGAACTAATCTATTCTAATTAGTGACTATGAGGCATACAATTGATATAAAACACAAAGCCCATAACAAATTAAGCAAGATTGAACAATATTCATGCATAAGAATTCAAGTTCATCAAATGATAATCAAAATCCAAAGTTCAAGCATACACACCCTCAAAGTCTCAAGGGGAAGTGAATTCAAATGCTCCCAAGATTAAACTAAGCTAATACAATCATTCTAATACAACATTACATCAACATCAAATCTAGAAGAAGAAAAATGGAAGAAAAGATCAAGAACAAAGGGAAAATGGGTTTTGGATGTGAGGGAACTCGTTTTTCTCAAATGGGATAAGAGTGGTATTTATAGCCCTTCAAAATCTGATTTTCTGGCCTTCAATATGCCAAAATTCCGCCCATTTTCGCGGCCCGCGAGGCCCATTTCGCGGCCCGCGAGATGTCCCTGGCTGGTTGGCAGCAATCTTCTTTGCTTCGCCACGGATGAATCGTTGATCCGTTTTTGACGTTCTAGTAGTCCATTTTGTAGTACTCGAGAAGACGAAGCCAATGGTACTACTTCTGCACTCCAATTCCTCTTGTAACATTTCCAAATTTCAGCTTCAAAACGTTAGTGCACAAGTCTTTCTTCAAAATGCATGGTAAGAGAAATTTAGCCTTAATTCTTAACCCTTTGCACTAAATGCTACCCCAAATGAACTCTCAAATGTGCTAAAAGTAGAGTATATATTGGCTACATCATCATTCTCTGGAATTCAGGAAATCATGATATCATTTTTGTCATTGATGAAGATTTTGCTCTAAAGAGGACTTACTCCATAGGCTGCATTGTGTCTCAGTTGCCTTGCGCTTCTAATTCACTAATAAGCAAGTGGTTCTAAGTCCTCCTCTCTTAAAGTCTTTGGCTTGAAATCATTTTGGTGTATAGAATGAGTTCCCTAGTATAAAAATAATAATAATAATAATAATAATTTCTGAAATATTTTGGTTTGGTATAGAGTGATGACCACAATTTTGTAATTGGTGATGCATTATTAATGAAAAAACATTCCATAAAAAAAATCTTCTAAATATGCGAATTTATAAATTGAAGGCTTCAATGTGAACATCATTAATGCTTTCAATCCACGTCGTACTTCACCTAGGATTGACCGGAGATTATGGCCTCGTTTAGCTAGCAGCTTTTTAGAGAGCGTATAGAGCTTTGCTCTAAATATAGACATTTGACCAGTCAATCAGCTACTGAAAGTGTTTGGTGAATAGTTTTTCCAAACTAGGATTTCGGAGTAAAACATTGTTTTCGTAAACGCTGGGTAAGGCTGCGTTTCTGATATATTTAATTGGATTTGTATGGAAAATTTCAATACTATCCTTTTTCCATCCACTAAAATCAATAAATAGTGAAATTCCTACACATAAATATACAAAAGAAATCCAGCTAATTTCGTCGTACATGATGCATAAGTATATATGCACGTATAAGTACATTAGCCTGAAGAGAGAAACAACTAAATTTAAGAAAATTGTAATATATATTTGTACCATATATTTATATATGTAAGATTCATTAAAAATATACATACACCTTAAATAAATAAAAGTATAATTAATTGAAATAAAATTTTTCATAGTTCAAAATATTTAAAATTAAATACTAACTATTATTAAATAATTAATTTTTAATTAAAATGATAATTATAATTATTGTCATTTTCTGTCATTTAACATGACGAACCCACTATTAACTATTTATTATTCACCAAACACACTTTCTTAAACATCTAATCAAACCGCTACTCAAAACAGCTGATGAAATCCGCTAACAGCTAACAGCTAAACGATATCTCCCAAACAGGACCTATTTTTGCAATTTATCACCACCATTCATACATGACAATTGAATTTTTTTTATGGTAAGGAACTGAGGGTAGCATTGGAGATGCTATCAGTTGTATTTATAAGAAAACTTGCTTAAAACATCTCCAACCCAAACATCGCTTTGTGAAAAGTCAATTGACACATCATATTGATTTTGACTTTTATTCTTAAAATCCTCTCCATTACAAGGGTCAAGTAGGAGCATCACTATAAATGACACGCTTTTTATTTGAAAGTGTCAAGTAGAGTGTCAATATATAGAGGGTCAAATTGACACTTTTACTTGTTATTTTAATAGTATTAGTGGGACCTCTGATACATAAAAATTGACCAAATTTAATTTTTTGTTCATTCAATAATTGACACATCATACTAACATTTTATTTGTGAAAGTTGGATTGGAGATGAAAAATTAGATGTTGGGATATCATCTCTATGGATCTCACCAAGGTTGTCAATGAATTTCTTTCAACAGCTACCATTCCTAGAGGTATATCTTCTACATGGATAACACTCATTCCAAAGAAAATATCCCCTATGTCTTTTGATGATTTTAGACCAATTTCTATATCTACTGTCATCAATAAGATTTTTACTAAACTGCTAATGGAAAGGTTGAAGCCTCTTATGCATAAGTTGATATCACCGAACCAAACAGCATTCATGAAAGATAGTGATATCTCAGATAATGTGTTGTATTAAAATGAAATGGTAAGACACATCAACAGGAAAGACAGAGATCCTAATTGCATTTTAAAACTTGATCTCATGAAAACCTTTGATAGGGTCAGTTGGTCCTTTTTAAACATTGTTTTGCTTAAATTTGGTTTTCATGGTCTATTTGTTCATTGTATAATGAAGAATTTGGCTCAGTCATGGTTCTCAGTCCTTGTAAATGGTAAGCCATGTGGTTTTTTTAAATCAACCAGAGGTATAAAGCAGGGGGATCCCCTTTCTCCCTTTCTTTTCAATCTTTTTTCTGAGGATTTTACTAGGAGCATTGCATTTGCTTTTGATAATGGTAAACTGCACTATTACAATCTTCCCAGAAATGCCATTAACATTTCACATCTTTCATATGCTGATGACACAGTAATCTTCATGAAAGCTACAAAAATCAGTCTCACTAGACTGAAAGCTTTCTTGGTTCAGTTTGAAATAGTCACTGAACAGAAGATTAATTGATAAAAGTGATTTCTAGGAATGCTTCTTTAGGTAAAGTGCATCAGATTAGGAACATTCTAGGCATGAAGCAGGGCACTTTTCCTTTCAAATACCTTGGATGTCCAATCATCCAAGGTAGAGCCTTGAACATTCATTTCCAACATGTGGTGGAAATGGTGGAAAAAAGGCTCAACAATTGGAAAAATAAATGGTTATCTTCTGGGGGTAAACTCAATCTTATCAAATCATGCATCTATTCACTTCCCCATCACATTTTTTCTGTTATGTCTCCAACCAAGCATATCATCAAGGTCATAACCAGGTTAATTTCTATATTTTTCTGGGGTGAGAATGATTTAAAACCAAAAAAGGCTTGGAGAAAATGGTCTAACTTGTGTTTTCCAATTACACAAAATGGTTTTGGTTTTAGGTATTTCTCCACTATCATACTTGCATGCTTTGTAAAACTATGGTGGAAGTTCCAAGTGGCCTCTGCCCCATGGACCATTTTCATTGCATCCTTGCCTATCTCATTTAGATCATCTTCTGCATGGAAAAGAATCTGTCAAGTTTATGAGTTTGCCTCACAGCACATTTGCGTCTTGCATGGTCTAGGGACATGTAGTTTTTGGAATTCAAAATGGACTCAGTGGGGGGGGGGGGGGGGGGGCACTAATTGATATAGTTCCTCCTCATCTAATTCCAGAAACTGCTACAATGGCAGATTTCATTAACAACAAATCCATTTATCTGCCATCTATAGCTCAATGGATCCCAAATAATGCTCTAATTTTTTTGCAGGAATCTAATGTGATGGCATACAAGGAGGACATACTCATATGGAAACCAGATTTAAAAGGAAATTTTTCCTTCAAATCATCCTACCTCATGCTAAAGGAACAAAGAGGTATCTATCCATCCTTGCAAAAACTTTGGAATAAAAGAATTCCAAAGTAAGTATATGTGTTTATGTGGAGGCTTTTTAACTCACCGTTACCATTTGATAATGTGTTCAGATATTATGGTTTCCAATTTGCATCTAAATGTTGTTTATGCTCTGAAGAAGACTCCATAGATCATTTTTTTAATGAATGTCACTTCTCTGTTATGATATGGAGAAATTATTTGAGAATAGTAGGGATTGTTGACCATCCCTTCTATAGCATCTGGAGTAGACTATCATACTACTTGTCATATTTGGGTTTAAAAAAATTGCAATCCATCATAACTCAAAATATAACATCATATATTTGTTGGAGTTTATGGAAGGCAAGGAATAAGATACTTTTTGTCTAGTGCTAATTTTATACTGAAAGTAATCAAAGACATGGTCTTTTATTCCTTCATTGTTAAACCAATCCACATAGATAAGCAATTTGACATGCTAATGTACTCTAATAATGTCCTGCCACAATGCTCTAGAACCCCCAAAACCAAAATCAGCACGGTTAAGTGGAAGAAACCAACAAATGATTTTAAGATAAATGTTGATGCTTCATGGTTTAAAGGGAAATATGGTCTAGGATGCATAATTAGGAATTTTTGGGGCATTGTTGTTGCTGTCTCTCTGTTGTACTCAGAAGCTTCATCTCCACTTGAAGTTGAGCTTAAGGCAATAAAACATGGAATTTTATATGGCTTATCAGTAGGAATTCATGATTTTATTATTGAATCTGATTGCCTAGTGGGAGTTTCCATGGTTCTTAATCCAATAAAAGCTCAATGGAAATTGTTCAATTTGGTAGATGAGATCAATAGGCTACTAGATAACAATGTATTGCAACATGTTTTTAGGGAAGCTAATACAGTAGCTGATGCACTTGCTAGTTTTTCCTTACAAAACACTACCTCTGGTCCAATTACAAATATCCCTACTCATGTCAATGCTCTTATTAAATTGGATTATATCCCGAATAGAAGAGTTTTGAACCAATAGTACTGGTACTGCTGAAAGTTTCTCTCATGACAGGTACACAATTGGAGCCTACAAGATAACGCAAATGAAACCACTTTGGAGGCATACTGGAGTCAGCTGAGAAAGCTCCTAAGTCTCATGCTATCCACAAAACTGTTGCACCTCTCTCTGCAAATTACGGAGGATCACATAAAGCTCACCTCAAAGTTGGAGATTAATCTGCAGAGGATGTTTTAGATTGAAGATTTTAAGACTAAGATAAAAGAAAACTATAGGTTGATCTGTGTTTCTATGTGTCTCACTTTGACTCACTAACAAGCAAGTGGTTTCTCTTTATCTTAATCTTAATCTCACTTTTCCTACACATAATGAGTTTCCTCTGCTAACTCATTCTTTTTTATGGCATTTTTTGGCCTATGTAGTTACTTTCTACACTAAACAGCTCACCCTGAGACTGTTTTTTCTTTTCCTTTCATTCCTTTTTCCTATGCCTCTGTGGCTAGGTTTTTTAGTTTAATTTCAGTCTATAAATATGTAAATATACTCTTGTATTGCTTTATCTTTTAAGGTTTGGGGAAGCTTTTTTTAAAAAATAATAATTTTAAGTTAAACCATCATATGATGGAGGGAATTCAATTTGGCTTCCCCAAGCCTTCTCAAAAATAAATAAAATACAGACAGAGCTTAGCTCAGTTCATAGAATCAAGTATCAAAAGTATCAAAAGTAACTAATACAACAAGTGTGTAACTCTAACTAATCCCCCTTACATTTCAGTGAGTCGTTTCCCAGGCGAACCACAAGATTGTCCAGGGGCTAGTAAGAAGAGTTACTTCTGGTAAGTGAGATTGGGGCAGAAGCAAACTAGGACAGTGCTGGAAACTAGCTCCATCATGAACTCCTTTCAGAGCTGCTTTCCTTTGTGCAATCCAGGTGCATTAATCCCTGGCCAGGCCACCTGCAAATTCAGAGAGGGATCAGCAGCAACCATACTTTAATATTCTGAGAGAAGGAACACACAATTGGTCTAGCCTAATAAGACCTTGAACCTTTGCTGGAAGAGAAGTAAAAGAATAAAATTGAGTACTGCTTTTACTAGCCAAGGCCAGTTTAGTAATAGCATCAGCTACTTGATTGCCTTCTCTATGGACATGGAGAATGGGCCAATTTTTAGCTAATAAATGAATCTCATCAGCCAGTTGGAAAAGTTTCCAATAAGCAGTTATGGGATTAAGAACAGATGAGATAGCATTTAAGCAATCAGACTCAATTATGAAACTATCAACATAGCTGCATGCATATTGAAAGACAAATCTAATGGCCAACATCTCAGCTTTTAGAGCTGAGTCACATTGAAAAAAGGAACTCCTAGCAGAGACAAATCCTTTCATGTTATTTCTAGCCACAAAGCATATACCAGTTAGATTATTAGACCATGAGGCATCTACATTAATTTTCAATCCAATGGCAGGCTTTGTCCAACAAATTCTAGAAATTTTTGGTTTAGGAGGTTTGATACTAAGTGGAAGAAAGGTGTGGTTAGCAATATCAGCATCAAAATGAGAAGAGATATAGAATGGTTTAGCAGAAAACATATAAAATAGTTGATCCCTAATGTTATGAATAACAGAGGGAGCATATAGTTTAATGTTTTCAAAAAACCATTTATTCCTAGCTTTCCACAAATTCCAGCAAGTAATGGATGGAGAAAGTCTAATAATGGAATTATGCAAGGAGGAGGATCCAGGATATGTCAGATAGAAGGAGAGTCTTTCCCATATAGTGTCAAAATGTCTATCTGAAATCTCCATGAACTGATGAACAATTTTCCAAAAAGATAGGGAAAAGGTACAAGAGTTATAGAAGTGATCAAGGGAATCCTCATGCATGCACATAGGACATTTAGAAGGAAGATTGAATTTCCATTTTTTAAGGATGTTATCAAATGGCAACAAGGAATTAATCAATCTCCACATGAAAATAGAAACTTTTATTTCCATCTTTGGGTTCCAGAGATGAAGAATAGAGGCAATATTACCTCTTTGTTCCCTGATCTAAGTATATGCTGCTTTGAAGGAGAAGACACCAGTTGCATTAGCTTTCCAAACCAGTCTGTCTTCTCTATGTTCGTATATCTTGGAATCGTGCAAAAGAAGAAGTACTTCAGAAGAGACAAGAGAAGAAAGCTGAGGCAAGTAGACATTTCTATTAGCATGAAAATCAGAAACAGAAATATCAATTGGAATAGATGTTTGGGTAATATCACAGAGGTCACATAAGGAGCCAACATCAAGCCAGTTAGATGTCCAAACATTACAAGAGCCACTCCCCACAATAACTCTAGTCTGATTTTCACACCACTCATTAACTGAGCAGATTCTTTTCCAATTGGGAGAGTTCTTGTAGGAATCAGGCAAAGATGCAATGAATTGTGTCCACAGGGGATTGGTATTTTGAAATTTCCACCACAACTTAGCAGAACATGTATGAATGATAGAAGAAATTGACCTAAAACCCAAGCCATTCTGGTTAATAGGAAAACAAAGTTCATCCCACCTTTTCCATGATTTTTTGGGTTTTAGATCCCTTTCTCCCCAGAAAAAGATGTTTATTTTCCTTTCAATCTTTTTAATGACCTGTTTTGGAGGAGCAATAACAAACCACACATGTTGTGGGATAGAAAATATGCAAGATTTAATCAAAGTAATCCTACCCCCTGTAGACAACCATCTATTTTTCCAATTGTTTAGCTTTTTGTCAATTTGCTCAAAGATTGGTTGAAAATAGAAAAACTACCCACTTTCATACCCAATGTTCTTTTGATGTAATGAATCTGCGCACGGTCCGGTTGTGTTTCTGAATCTATTTTCTTATTTATGAATTTAAATAAATATGAATAATTTATTTAATCTTATTAAAAAGGTTTAAGATTATTTATATAATCTTATTTATGAATTTATAGTTTCATATTAAATCCTAGAACACTATATAATAAGAATTCTTTTGATTCAAATTTTGGTATCCAGTTTTCCTTCTCCGGTTGTGTTTCTGAATCTATTTTCTTATTTATGAATTTAAATAAATATGAATAATTTATTTAATCTTATTTAATCTTATTAAAAGGGTTTAAGATTATTACATATAATCTTATTTATGAATTTATAGTTTCATATTAAATATGAATATGATATTCATAGGACTTTAAATTAAATATTAGTATCAACGAAATACCTCAAGATATAATAAGAATTAAGGGGTTTTTGTCAAGGGCAATTCAAGGCGAACCACAAGATTGTCCAGAGGTTAGTAAAATGGAGTTACTTATGCAAAGTGAAATTGAAGATGGAGAGCAATAGTTGGGTTTTTAAATAACCTATGATTACATTTGTAAATACATTCTCTGATCATATACCACTTATTCTGTTTCTTATATAAGTGTGTCGATATAAAATTTATGGCTATTTAACCATCTTAGGTATGTTTTTAAAAAACATTATAGCTAATCATTCTCCTGCTAAAACACTATATAATAAGAATTCTTTTGATTCAAATTTTGGTATCCAGTTTTCCTTCTCCGGTTGTGTTTCTGAATCTATTTTCTTATTTATGAATTTAAATAAATATGAATAATTTATTTAATCTTATTAAAAGGGTTTAAGATTATTTATATGATATTATTTATGAATTTATAGTTTCATATTAAATATGAATATGATATTCATAGGAACTGTAATTTAAATATTAGTATCAACGAAATATCTCAAGATATAATAAGAATTAAGGGGTTTTTGTCAAGGGCAATTCAAGGCGAACCACAAGATTGTCCAGAGGTTAGTAAAATGGAGTTACTTATGCAAAGTGAAATTGAAGACGGAGAGCAATAGTTGGGTTTTTAAATAACCTATGATTACATTTGTAAATACATTCTCTGATCATATACCACTTATTCTGTTTCTTATATAAGTGTGTCGATATAAAATTTTTGGCTATTTAACCATTTAGGTATGTTTTTAAAAAACATTATAGCTAATCATTCTCCTGCTAAAACACTATATAATAAGAATTCTTTTGATTCAAATTTTGGTATTCAGTTTTCCTTCTCCGGTTGTGTTTCTGAATCTATTTTCTTATTTATAAATTTAAATAAATATGAATAATTTATTTAATCTTATTAAAAGGGTTTAAGATTATTTATATGATATTATTTATGAATTTATAGTTTCATATTAAATATGAATATGATATTCATAGGAACTTTAAATTAAATATTAGTATCAACGAAATATCTCAAGATATAATAAGAATTAAGGGGTTTTTGTCAAGGGCAATTCAAGGCGAACCACAAGATTGTCCAGAGGTTAGTAAAATGGAGTTACTTATGCAAAGTGAAATTGAAGACGGAGAGCAATAGTTGGGTTTTTAAATAACCTATGATTACATTTGTAAATACATTCTCTGATCATATACCACTTATTCTGTTTCTTATATAAGTGTGTCGATATAAAATTTATGGCTATTTAACCATTTAGGTATGTTTTTAAAAAACATTATATCTAATCATTCTCCTGCTAAAACACTATATAATAAGAATTCTTTTGATTCAAATTTTGGTATTCAGTTTTCCTTCTCCGGTTGTGTTTCTGAATCTATTTTCTTATTTATGAATTTAAATAAATATGAATAATTTATTTAGTCTTATTAAAAGGGTTTAAGATTATTTATATGATATTATTTATGAATTTATAGTTTCATATTAAATATGAATATGATATTCATAGGAACTTTAAATTAAATATTAGTATCAACGAAATATCTCAAGATATAATAAGAATTAAGGGGTTTTTGTCAAGGGTAATTCAAGGCGAACCACAAGATTGTCCAGAGGTTAGTAAAATGGAGTTACTTATGCAAAGTGAAATTGAAGACGGAGAGCAATAGCTGGGTTCTTAAATAACCTATGATTACATTTGTAAATACATTCTCTGATCATATACCACTTATTCTGTTTCTTATATAAGTGTGTCGATATAAAATTTATGGTTATTTAACCATCTTAGGTTTGTTTTTAAAAAAGATTATAGCTAATCATTCTCCTGCTAAAATTTGATGAAATTTAATATGGAATGTAAGTCACGAATTTATGCAGTTCTCTGGAAACCCTTTTACATAAACTAAATATGCAGCAGAGTTAGAATTTGTTTTTCTCATCCATTTATAGGTTAACTTGGATGATAGTCATTATTTAAATACATATCAAAGATGATATCTTGAGGTAAATATATAGTATCATCCATTTTATTTTCCTACTTAGATTTTGGTTGATGACTCTGAGGTTGAGATTTGTGCCAATGCATATGACTATGAGGAATTGTAGAATTCAAGGCTAACACCCATTTTACTGTAACAAACCATTTTTAAGTTCAGATCGTTTGTTCAAGGTAATACAAATAGAAGATGAATTGGAGACAAAATTGACCTTCTCCTTCCGGGTTTTCTCCTTCTGGATTTCTTAAATATTAATATCAACGAAATACCACAAGTTTAAAATGATGATCAAAATATTATCCCTTTCATTAAACACCAAATCAAAAGCATAATATTCATTTGGATTAACACAAGTAAATAATAAAGGACCACCAATTCTGAATATGCACAAATCCAAAGCGCATGGAATTTTAAATTAAATATTAGTATCAACGAAATACCTCCACTACATAATAAGAATTCTTATGATCCATGGTCAACCAATTTTGGTATCCAGCACAGGGGTATTTTTGTACTTTAAACCCCCAAAGGCAAAACGACGTCATTTTACTATATTTTTTCCCTCAACTTATCATTTTCCTTCCAGGTTTATGATCTCTCCACCCACTTGCTGAAGTAGTCGATTGCCACGATCAAGTACTTGGCTCCTCCCGGGGCGGTAGGGAATGGTCCCACCAAGTCAATCCCTCATCTGCTGAATGGTCATGCTCCTGTAACTCCTATTATCTCCTCCCGGGGAACATGAATCAATGGGGCAAAGGTTTGGCATGAAAGACATTGCTGAACACATACTATGTTCATTATTATTTGTGATCTTTCTTGCCATCGTGCGGGCTCTCTGGTGGCTCTCATTGGATCCCTCATGCACCTCCCGGACAAGATGCTGGCCTTCTTCTCTCTCCACACACTTGAGTAAATGTTTGAGGTATCCTCTCTTGTATAGCACCCCACCTTGGACCACATACTTTGGTGCTTTGACCCTCAACTTTCTGGCCTGCACTCTGTCCTCTGGGGAGATTCCATCCTCCAAGTATGCATGCATGTGGCACAGGTCCGTATTTTCACCATAATACGCCTAATATTGTTAAGGCAAAAAATGGGTTTGAAATTATAGGGTTCAATCAGAGGGCATTATGGTAAAATTGGACCTGCAAGAGAAAAATGGACCTGCATGTAGAAATTGCCACTTTATGTAACATAATCTTTCAATTATAACAGAACAAGAAAAGACAAAGACAAACATCAAGATTTGGAGGATGATGAAAGTGTTAAACTTTTTTCCTATTCATTTTTCAAGTATCTTGAACTAATTATTTTTCCCCACTGATTACAGAACTTGAACCTAATGTACAAGAAGCAGAAACATGGATTCTGGAGATAATATACCACTCATTCAAATGACCAAAAACACATATAGGAACAATCCTAAATATTATGTATATTACTATAAATAAAAATAAAAATCGTGGTTTTCATAACAAATTTCATTACAATACAGGAAGAAACAATAACAAAACCAAGAATTGAAAGTGGAGATGATACAGTTATGATACAATTCAATTTTAGTTAAGTTACAATATACTTACTTGACTATATATTGTTATTACAATATAAGGAATTCATCTAAATTATTACTTTTACTTTCAAAGTGTATATTACATATTTAACTACTTTTTACCACCTAAATACACCGCGCAACACCTTGCTAGTATAAGTATATAGTTAATGTGTACCATTTTAATTTTAATATGTGTAATACTTTAAAAAATAAATTAAAATATTGCAAAAGATGTACCTAAATGTGGGTGTACCTTAAATGTTGAATTGTGTACGACTTGTACGTAGCTTTAAAATTTTGATTAATTAAGAAAATTTGTGAGGGATAAGAATAAAAAAGATAGGGAAAATTGGGATTAAGGGCAGTGGAACATTAGAAATTGGAAAGTGGAGTGTAAGTTTCACATAATTTATGAAAAGGGTAGTGAATAATTAAATTGATTTTAATTAATATAATTATTAATATAAAGACAAAAATACCCTTCTTTCTATTATTTTTATTTAGACATGTTGTGCTTAGTTAAATTTAGTTTAGTTTCAATAAGTTTACTCCAATATCTAAATAAATGTATTTATATTCAGATTAGTCCAATTTAGCCCTATGTCATTTTATATAGTTTTGGTTGAATTCAATTTAGATCCATGTAGTAGTATTTGATTCAGTTTCATTTCATTAAATTATATGAATTCACTCAATGTAGTTGAATTCAGTTCAATTTCTTTCCCTTTTGCTTAGTTCAATTTAATTTAACTTTATTCAGATAATTCAAAATTGGACGAATTCAATTCAATTTAAGTTCACTTTTTTTTTTGTTTAATTCAGTCCAACTTCATTAAATTTAATCAAAATTTTGGTTGAAATTAAATCCAAGTCAATTCATATCCATCTAAAATCAATTTAATTAGGCTCCATCATTTTTTTCATATTTATTATTCCAATTTAGTTCACTTCAATTAAGTTTCATCAAGTTCATATGAATTGGATTGCTTTGAACTGAATTGAAAAGATTTGATTAAAAATAAAATTTACTTAAATTGGAGTAAAATAAATATAACTAATTAAGCTGAATTTAACTAAATATAAGAGATCTAAACAAAAAATAAGGGTATTGTTGTCTTTACATTAATAATCATATTAATTGAAATTAAGTTGATTATTCACTGCACTTTTCAGAAATTATGTGAAATTTAGTAATTTACACCCCACTTTCCAATTTCTAATGTTCCACTGCTGCCAATTTTCCCAAAAATATATTTTGTAATATTTCTTTGATTAACTTTTTGCAAACGCTGCTCTTTCCAGCGTTTCATAAATCAAAGGTTTCACCAAAAAACTAAGGCCATGTTTGTTAGAGCTTATTTCTTGTTATACTGAACTGAACTGAACTGAACTGAAGTGAATTGAAAATTGATGTATTGAAAAATGGAATCATCATAACTGAATTAACCTGAATTTCATCAAATTGCATTTTCACTTAACTGAACTGAACTGATCTACAGATAAGCTCTAGCAAACAGGGCCTAATTAGAAAATTCTCATCACCAAACAGGGCCTGATTTACTTTTGGGTTGGAGATGCTCTTATAAACACTTCTTGACTATTTGGTGTCCTATTACATTTGACATCTTTCTTTTTTTTTAATAGAATGGAAAAAATTACCCTTATTAAAATAAAATTGTATTTTTATAAATATTCGAAAGGTCCATGGCGGAATTTTCAAGGAATTGTGTGCATCACCACCACCAACTTATGTGAACAAGACAAGTTACATATGGGGAAATTATAAATTGAATGATGGGAAGCTGATGCTGGACATCCTGGACTTGCCCTTTTAAAGTCAAGTTGGGTCGATACACTGATTAAATTGCAAATTAATAAATTTGTTTAGGTAAGAGAGAAACTTAAATTGAAATGAAACATAAAAAGGTATATTAAACCTATGAGAAAGTCTTGGGTGAGACCTGTCCTTGTGGAGACCAAGAGCAGGGGAATGAGCATTTACTGTTTCTGCTTGATCTTTTAGTCAGTTTGTTTGATCTTTCAATCAATGTCCTTGAGTATTTTTGTTTTGCCTTGATTTTTCAGTTAATTTTATCTTTCGTTCAATTTGCTTGATCTTTCGGTCAATTTTCTTGATCATTTCCTTGGTTAATTTCACCAACGACAAATTCAATCAAGGAAATCTGCGGGTTTAAAGCTCACCAACGACAAATTCAATCAATAGCAGCCTCATATAATCTTTGGTCTCATTTGAGACAGGTCTCAAATGATAATTTGTATAAACCTATTATGCAAAATTATTGATGACAAAAGTGAAAAATGGATGCCAAATAGGATAAGATATTTTTTATTGTTTAGCGTTGTATTTATAAGTTGTGCTAGATGTACCATCGGCTTAAAAGGAGTCTACGAAAACCATTTGAAAATTCTTTTGTTTGCCGTAGTAGTTGACAGTTAACAACTTCGTGGAAAAATATTCCTAAATGTTGAAATATTCATATACACAGGGCTGAGAGGTAGAGTAAATTCATCGGTAGCTATACTTGGAAACAGGGGCATGTGCTACTTATCAGTGTTGAAAACGTGGAGGGCGCACTTGAAAGCAAAATAAAATTAGCATTCTTATACTCAATATGTTGAGACAAATTTCATCAAACATATCGGAAATACAGAGTAGATAAGTGTTTTTCAAAACAAAAGAAAAACATCACTTCCTCTTCTTTGATTTCACTGGAGGAATGTCAACATCGTCCTCTGAGGAGATCTCCTCGGGTTCATCAGGAACATCATTCGGTGCATTGTTTTTGGTTATGTAGTCCTTTAACACGCTCATTGCTTGCTCCCTCATTGAAACTAATTGCTCAGACAGAACTCCACTGTTTGTAACTATAGAGTGCGTTTCTGAGCCAAGTTGAAGTGTAGCTTTAACCAACGGCCGAGGAGATGCAACATTTTGATCTTCCATACTGTGTCTACTGAAATTTACCCAGCTGTTAGCTATCATTCAAAAACACAACATAAAATTATAACGCATATTTCCTATGTTTCTTGAAAAAATAATTAAACACATATCCTTCACACAATAACTTATTACAAACGGAAAACCCTTAAGCTTATGGTAGGACGATCAACCAAGACTTTGTAATTCCAACCTGTTCAAGTATTAAAATAATGGGTATCTTAGTTCTTCACTTTGGAATGTCACTTTCCCCTAGATTATTCGTCTCCTTCGAAATCATTTGGATAATTCACTTAACCTCTATAAAAAGAATCATGAACCAAAAATTTGCAAGCCTCGATCAACAATAGATATTTTGTAGTAATAACCTCAGAAACATGGATAGTTTAAACATCCCAATGTTGCAGAGCATATAAACTAGACATATTTATCTATAGCAAAAAAAGAACAGGAAAATGCATTCTGACGGTGATTATCTAGCAGGATAAAAACTTCAGAACTCTTTGCTTGTTAGCTGGTACAGTGCGATTAATCCTCTACAGGACTGAGATTATTATTCAACATAGGAGAGGAAACACATTTCAACCTTCTTAGTTTGGTTTCTGAGAATACATGTATAATGATATATAGATAGGTTGTAGCATAAATCAGATAGCTGAGTTCTAAGCCAGACCTCCTACTCTTCGGTTGATAATAAATCAAAAGTGAATTCCTTTCTCAAACTCATTCTCTAAACTATGTTGTGACAATAACTAGGTAAGTTAAATTAAGTTGAGGACCACCATAGACATAAAGCGCAACCAGTAGTCCGACAAGTCCCACGAGTGGTTATTGGTTGTTACATATGCAACAGAAAGCCAAAAGAACAACCAAGAAGGCTTGACTAAATGTAATATTGGCAATTATATATACTCTTCTTAGAAACATTAAACATGAAAGTGAGCAACAATAGCATTAACATACACAAAATAGAGAACGATCCGGCAGTAAAGTCCATGTAGGCATTACCAGACAACCGATGAGATATCTCTCCACTATCACATATCAAAGCCAACCATATTCCGGAATTAAATACCACAAAACACATACGCAGGGCCAAACTAGTCTATCAATCCAAATCAAGAAAGGGTTCTACAATGTCTTTGCCTTTCACCTAATCAAGAAAGGGTTATACACGATCACAAATACTGCCTGAAGCTATGAGCAAAATCTCACAAGCAAAAGACACTTGTCAATATGCACAGCTCGTGACTACACAGGCCTCCAACAAACTCTTGCAATAAAAATAAAAATAAAACAACAGAAAACAGGTTGCTCCATCGAAAATCAACTGCAGAGAAAGTGGCAAGTTCATCAAACATAAGTTTAAAAGGAATTAAGTTATAGGATTGGAAAGCAAAAAATTCAGTGAACAGAAGATTAAATTTTGCGGAATATAGCTGCTTCAAAGATAGAGAAGAGCGTCGCTAAGTGTAGTCACCTTGGCTGTGCAGGAATAACAGGAGGAGGAGGGGGCAGCGGCGGCGAAAAGTTCTGAAAGGAGGGAGCCGGGTTTAACCTTCTTCTTTAGTCACGTGCGGGGAGCTATGATGCGGTCCAACCATAAAACATAATCTACCCACTTCATAATTGACTCTCACTATTTTTAGTAATTCTTAGAATTATTTCGTCAATAAAATTAATTGTTTTTTCGTTCCAAATCAATCTCGTTCGTTTTTAAAAAAAAAAATCAAAAGAAATTTTAGAAATTTAATTTTAAAATATTTTCCCCTAGTATAGGTATATAAAGTTATTGTATAGTTTTAGAAGTTATTATTTTAATTTTAGTGACTATACAAAATATGAGAAGAAGTGTGCAGAGGAGTACTGATAAACCCTGGATCATCAAATCAAATAAGTATGTTTTCAAAAAATAAATTAAAAAATCAAATAAGTAGCAACTGGGAATTCGAAGGAGCTTCAATCAGGATCAAAAGTCCTAATTCTTGATAGAGTACTCTTTAGCAATTAAGGGGTGGTTTGGTTCGCGTACTAAACGTAGTAAATATAGAATCCGCGTATTTAAGATTTTGGATTGTTGTTTGGTTAGCGTATAATGGTTAAAACGCTGGAAATGACGATTCCGCGGAAATTCAATTTCCCACCCAACGTGGGAAATTTCTTACCGAGTATTACCTAGGTCGAAATGAAATACGCGTAATTATTATACGAAATTACCATTTTCTCCCCCACCATTACGTAATTTTTCTACGATCATGCATATATATATATATATTTTTATTTCCTCCAGTTTTATTTTGCTGCAATTTCTGTTTTAAACTTCTTATAACGTTTTTTGTTTATTTAACTGTACGTATACATATTATTAACATGGGATTTAGAATGGAATATTTTATTGTTATCAAATTTTCTTATTTTGTGATTTTATTTTTGAAGTATAATTATTTTTTGATGTTTTTTAGAGAACAATAAATTGTTTTTTATAAATTCAAGTGAGTTTTTTTGATTATTTGGAAAATTACAATAAGTTGAATATTTTATTCGATTGAGTTCATTTGAATGTTTTTGGGATATATAGTTGAAAAACTGTTAGATTCGAGTGAGTTCATTTGAATGTTTTTTGATATGTAGTTGCAAAATTGTTAGATTCGAAAGAAATACGTAAGTCAACCAAACAACATGTAGTAAATAAAATCCTAGGAATTATAAAATACGAAAATGCAACCAAACAGTTTTTCCAAATTCTGAGTATTTTGATGGAGGAATTTATTTCCGAGTAATTACCAAATCTGTGGGAATTTAATTCCCACATGAACCAAACGACCTCTAAGAAGAGAAATTAATCCCCCCTTTTGAGATGCAAAGAACTTCTTTGCCAAATCAAGAAACACCTCAGGAACTTTGAAAGCAACAAAATTTATATACGGAAACTTGACTTCGAGATTTGGGGTTTATTCCAAGGTATTAGCATGTTTAGAAGAAACAGTCAGAAAAGATGGTAATGTATATTGTATTACAAATCCTTACACGATCTATTTTTGGAGAGCAGTGAGGGGAGAAAAAGGATTAAAAAGTACAGTATGTATATAAACACGATGTATGTTTTATGCTTCAATGGTTCGGTCATAGAAAACTGGATTGGCTTCAAGCTGATCTGCAACTTTCAGGAGAAGTAGGATATGATTATTTGATGCAGCAGTGCTCTCCTTGTCCTCGATGTCAGAAAAAACAGCATCATAAAGGGCAACTACCATTTCATCAGCTGTTTGAGGTGGTAAACCCAAATCTTGGCCATTTTCGTTAAGGAAAGACCTAATGATCTCTTTTGTCGCCTTATCCTCCTTCTGCTCTTGTGTTTACAGCATCAATGTTTTTACAATATCATCTAAGTGCTTCTGATCAGCTAGTACCTGCAGAATCAGCCAGAATATAAATTTTATGCTTAATTTAGTGAAGGGATAGCTTCATAGCTACTACTGTCCAACAGAATATCTGAAAACCTGTTCTAGTATGTTAGATTGATCTAGCCAAATGGATTCATGGGCAAACAGCTCATTTACAGCTAACACTAACATCTTTCCGATGGCATTTCTTTTTAGTGATGCATAAGATTTCAAGTTCCATTCAACTTCAAGTCAGAAGCTAACAAAGCCTTAAAGTAAACTAAAATTATCTTTACTCAGAATGATACTCTGATTTATAAAAGAAATGTCAACTGATACATTGGAACGACAAATGGAGTACAGAAAATCAGTTAACAGTATTAAAATCTCTGCGGCAACACACTGTTTTAGTTCCTGATATCTTGTAACAGATGAAGTATCAGCTGTCACAGGGCACAAAGCAGAGATAAATTGGGTTATTATTTTCTACCATTGCTGACATACTTGCTTATTAGGGTGCTCACGTGCTTTTCATTACACCTTTATAAACTAAGGTAAACGCTAAGAAATTGGTAATTTTACAGACCCATAAACTGCAAACATACATCTGCTGACTCATATTCAACTAGCTCCTTTTCCTCTCATGTTCTTTTACTATATTCTAACAAAATTCTGCACTAGTTTTACTCCAGCAGTTACATGTCCTGCACATTCAGTAACTAATTATTCTATGTGATGTTGTAGCCTTGCCATTGTAGTTTAACAAGAGCAATGAGTGTCCACAGAAAAAGAAACAAGAAAGAGAAGCGGATTCATCTTCTTCTTTTTTTTCCTTTGAAAACTGGCAGGTCGAAACAGGCCTTTGACTTGGTAATTTATCATAAGTTGAAATCAAAGGTCAAATTTCTTTAGCTATTGCCTTTCGAACAATCTATTCATCTTCTTACTTGAATTTTAAGTCCTCATTGGCTCTAACAGTCAATCTTCTACGGATGTTTTTTATTTTCTTACATAAACAATTGTCTAAAAAACCTAAGAATAAGGATGGAGTCTACCTTTTGTAACTTAAATCCGTGAATGATCTTCAGAATTCGTATAACTACCGTATTGCTTTCAGCAAGAGCATTTGCCAGATCCTGGCTGGAGCACTGGCTGCAAGAGCTGTGCAAATTGTGCTTGGCCCGGTTCCTCTTCAGCTACAGCTTCATGCTTTTACAAGATGACACTTAAAAGTGGAAACTCTGCAAAAAGAGCTTTCAGTCTCAGTAGGCTGTATTCCAAACTAAAATAAAAATA
Source organism: Cruciata laevipes (assembly GCA_963678965.1). NCBI lineage: Eukaryota > Viridiplantae > Streptophyta > Magnoliopsida > Gentianales > Rubiaceae > Cruciata > Cruciata laevipes. The sequence goes on along the minus strand of OY787634.1, from coordinate 18,206,485 downwards.
TATAGATTGGAACAATAGCTATGGTAGTCTGTAACGAAGAAATAAACAGATATAGTTAAAGCCATGAATGAAAGTATAAGCCTCGTATCACCTCAGTAAATGGAAGCACCAGTACACTACTTAAAATTTAAAAAAAATATCTAGTACTATGCGTACAGTTGAGGCTTCTCATAAACATTGTAATTATAATGTTATCCTGTTACCTACACCATTACTATAAAGTATCATATATTGTTCTAACACAACATATCGCACAATCAGATCCCAAATAAAAGGGCAGATTATCTCTTGCATTGCATCACAATTGAAGAAAGACATTTCAGTATTAATTCAACCACCATTGTACACCAACTTATGGAGTTCAGAAGGCAACAGTATATATATATTCTGTTTCTTGCATCGCAAAAGGGAAAGAAAATATGCAAATCAACAAATACAATCATGGTCTCACCATGTCAAGGACAACAACAAGTTCAACTAATCAGTGAATGCATCTTCAATCTTGCTGCGAATGAGATCAGGTTTGAGGCGAGGGGACAATCTGGGCAGGGTGTGCTCAGTGCCGTCGGGACGGAGAGCGGCCAACACCGGGATCTCGTACTGGTAAGCGTTCTCCCACTGAGGATTGGTGGTGATATCACGTATCTCCAGATCCAGGTCATCCGGGAAGGGGAAAGCAGCATCCAGCTTTTCTTTCAGGCCATCGCACAAACAGCATCCGGGCTTCGAATACAGGATCAGTTTTCTTGGTGCTGCTGCCGATGATGGTGATGATGAATTGCTGGCGAAAAGCCGCGGCCTCATGCTCCACCGCCCTCCGATTCCTCCGCTCAGTCTCAACCTCACCGCGGTTGATGATGCCAATGCCGCAATTCCGGTGGCCATTTCTCCCTGTAGCAATACAACTAAACGAAAACAAACTTATCTTCTGTTCAGTATGATTAATCCTCTACATGACTGAGATTATTATTTAACATCGGAGAGGAAACACATTTCAATCTTCTTAGATTGGTTTCAGAGAATACATGTAAAATGATATATAGATAGGTTGTAGCATTAATCAGATAGGTTCTAAGCCAGACCTCCTACTCTTCAGGTTGATAATAAATCAAAAGTGAAGTCCTTTCTCAAACTCATCCTCTAAACTATGTTGTGACAATAACTAGGTAAGTTAAATTAAGTTGGAGACCACCATATAAATAAAGCGCAACCAGTAGTCCGACAAGTCCCACGAGTGGTTATTGGTTGTTACATATGCAACAGAAAGCCACGAGAACAATCCAGAAGGCTTGACTAAATGTAATATTGGCAAATATATCAATGATACTCTACTTAGAAACATCCGACATGAAAGTGAGCAAGAATAGCATCAATATACACAAAATAGAGAACCATCCCGCAATAAAGTCCAGATATCTCTCCACTATCACATATCAAAGCCAAGTCCAACCAGCACAGTTTATATAAACTGTACAATCCATATCTATAACGGAATTAAATACCACAAAACACATAAGCAAGGCCAAACTAGCTAGTCTACCAGTCCAAATCAAGATATGGTTATACAATGTCTTTTACTTTCACCAAAGCATCAATTCCCTAACACGATCACAAATACTGCCTGAATCTATCAGCAAAAGCTGCTCCAAATAAACAGACAAAATAAACAACCAAAATTATATATCCTCAAATAAACAGCCAAAATAATATATCCTCAAATAAACAGCCAAAATCCAACTGCAAAAGACACTTGTCAATATGCACACTTCCTGACTACACACGCCTCCAACAAACACTTGCAATAAAAATAAAAATAAAACAACAGAAAACAGCATCGAAAAAATCAACTGCCAAAAAAGTGGCAAGTTCATCAAACATACAATCAAGTTATAGGATTGGAAAGCAAAAGATTCAGTAAACAGCTGATAAAATAGAAGATAAGTTTTTGCGGATTACAGCTGGTTAAAAGATAAAGAAGAGCGTTGTTAAGTAGTTACCTTGGCTGTGCAGCGGCGGCGAAAAGTTCTGAAAGGAGGGCGTCTTCTTTTGTCACGTGCTGGGAGGGAGCTATGATGCGGGTTTAATCAATCCACTTCTATGCACTACTTTTAAATTTTAATGAAGTTTGATAAAAAAAAAAATGAAGTTGTTTCCGTTCCAGTATAATTTCATTCGTTTAATTAAAATACAATAAAATAAAAAAACTAGAGGAGAGTATCAATCAATCAAAAGTCGAAAAAAAAAAAATCGAAATTTCATTTTAAGATATTTTCCCACACACGAGTTAGGCCCTGTTTGCCAGAGCTTATCTGTAGATCAGTTCAGTTCAGTTCAATTCAGTTCAGTTCAGTTCAATTCAGTGAAATGTAATTTGATGAAATTCAGGTTAATTCAGTCATGCTGATTCCATTTTTCAATACATCAATTTTACTTCAGTTCAGTTCAATTCAGTTCAGTTCAGTTCAATTCAGTTCAGTTCAGTACCATCAAGAAATAAGCTCTAGTAAACAGGGCCTTAGTCTCTGAGGAGACCGTCTTTATATAGAGACCATACTAAATTATAAATAGTGCAATAAAGAAAATCAATGAGGGACCAATTTGCAATTTTTAAAAATTAAAAAAAATCACGCGCTACAGTGTTTTCGCGCGTATACAATGTTTTGCTACAGATCGCTACAGTGTACTTCAATGTTTCAAGTTAAAATGTTCATGTTTTATGTTTCAAGTTAAAGTGTTCATGTTTCACGTTAAAACGTCCATGTTTTATGTTTTAAGTTAAAATATTTATGCTTTATGTTTCAAGTTAAAATGTTCATGTTTTATGTTTCAAGTTAAAGTGTTCATGTTTCACGTTAAAACGTCCATGTTTTATGTTTTAAGTTAAAATATTTATGTTTTATGTTTCAAGTTAAAATGTTCATGTTCATGTTTTAAGTCAAAATGTTCATGTTTCAAAAAATATTCATGTTTTAAGTTAAACTGTTCATGTTTTAAGTTAAACTGTTCATGTTTCACGTTAAAATGTCCATGTTTCATGTTAAAATGTCCATGTTTCAAGTTAAAATGTTCATGTTTTACGTTTTACTGTAGCAACTCGGCACTGTAGCAAATCGGTACTGTAGCGCGTGGCTTGGCACCGTAGCGCGTATTTTAAAAAAAAATTCTGAAATTGCAAATTGGTCCCTCCGTGTTTTTGACTTATATAAATATTTACAATTTAATCCGGTCTCTATATAGAGACGATCTCTTTCAAGACTTATCCCTATAATTTCATGACAAAGTCTTAGAGCATGTACAATGGTTACCTTTTGGAGTTGCTTGGCAATTTTTACAAAATATGTGGCATGTAGTTTATCATTGTTGCATGCCACATATTTAGCTTTCTTCAAGTTATATAGTTCCACCAAGCTAGTAGCTTGAGTTTATTTTGGTAAACCCACACCATTAGTTTAAGGCATTTTTGCTATATTTTACATTTATGTAAGACTACACAAGCTAATATCTAAGTTAATTCACCATTGTTAATTGTGTAGCTTGCCAACTAGGTAGCTTGAAAATGTGTCAAGCTACATGGTCTTGTAGCTTACCGTTGTGGATGCTCTTAGAATCGACTGTTTACCTATAACCTTTCACTTTCACTTAAAACCTCTAAAATTTGTCATCAAATCTATAACCTTTCATTTTTAACTTAAAACCTATGATATTTATTTTATAAATTATAACCTTGCATTTTAAGTTAAAATATCTCACTTTTATCTCAAAACATCACATTTTTCATTTTTAGTTTAAAACATCTCACTTTTATCATAAAAACATCTTACATTTCGTTTTTAACCAAAAGCCTCTAACATATACATTTCACAGTCTATAACCTTTAACATAAAACATTCACTAACCTTTTTGCATAAAACTATTATTAAGCATTTTAATTTGAAACATGTACTTTCGTTTTAGTTTTTTAAAAGCAATAATGCTTTATTCTAAAATGTGAAAATTTTAAATTAAAACATTAAAGTTCTATGTTTAGAAAAAGTAAGTGTTTTAATTTTAAAGATGTAGCATTCAGTAGCAAAACACCGTAGCGGTCATATGTCAAGACATTGTAGCGACTGTAATGAGTGGGGGGCGAGACGTTGTAGCGGTCCCGTAGCAACACATTGCACAAAACTGTACCAAGTACTCTAGCGCGTGACTTTTTTAGTTTTTTGAAAAATTACAAATTGATTGTTCTCTTCGTGTTTTTGATATATTGCACTTACATCTGATAGTCGCCTCAGAGACCACATCTTGTTGTAGAGGTATATAAAGTTATTATTAGTGACTATACAAAATATGAGAAAAAGTGTACTGTTAACCATGCACAGAGGAATACTAATAAACCCTGGATTATCAAATCAAATAAGTAGTGTATTCGAAGGAGCTTCAAGAAATCAATTCCCGCTTTTGAGATTCAAAGAACTTCTTTGCCAAATACAGATGCACCTCAGAAATTTTTAAAGCAACAAAATTTATATATGGAAACTTTACTTCGAGAGTTGGGGTTTATTCCAAGGTATTAGCATGTTTAGAAGCAGTCAGAAAAGATGGTAATGTATATACTGTATTACAAATACATACAGCAGTCATCCAGATAGCTAAGGGCAATCTTGGAGAAGCGAGGGGAGAAAAAGGATTAAAAAGTACAGTATATGTATAAACACGATGTATGTTTTATGCTTCAATGGTTCGGTCATAGAAAACTGGGTTGGCTTCAAGCTGCTCTGCAAACTTCTCAAGAAGATCTTTCAGGAGAAGTAGGATATGATTATTTGATGCAGAAGTGCTCTCCTTGTCCTCGATGTCAGAAAAAACGGCATCATATATGGGAACTACCATTTCATCAGCTGTTAGAGGTGGTAAACCCAAATCTTGGCCATTTTCATTAAGGAAAAACCTAATGATCTCTTTTGTCGTCTTACCCTCCTTCTGCTCTTGCATTTTCAGTATCAACATTTTTACAATATCATCTAAGTGCTTCTGATCAGCTAGTACCTGCAGAATCAGCCAGAAAATAAATTTGATGCTTAATTTAGTGAAGGGATAGCCTTGTAGCTACTACTGTCCAACAGAATATATGAAAACCTGTCCTAGTATGTTAGATTGATCTAGCCAAACGGCTTCATGGGCAAACATCTCATTTACGGCTAACACTAACATCTTTCCGTTAGCATTTCTTTTTAGTGATGCATAAGATTTCTAGTTCCTTTCAAGTTCAAGTCAGCAGTTAACAAAGCCTTAAAGTAAACTAAAATTAACTCTACTCAGAATGATTCACTGATTTATAACAAAAATGCCAACTGAGACATTGGAACGACAAATGGAGTACAGAAAGTCAGTTAACAGTATTAAAATCTCTGCAGCAACATACTATTTTAGACTTTTAGTTCCCAATATCTTGTAACAGGTGAAGTATCAACTGTCACAGGGCACAAAGCGGTGATAAATGGGGTTATTATTTTCTACCACTGCTGCCATACTTTGCTTATTAGGGTGCTCAAGGATTACAATCAACATCCCGTAGTTAATCCTCTCACGTTCTTATCATTACACCTTTATAAACTAAGGTAAACGCTAAGAAATTGGTAATTTTACAGACCCATAAACTGTAAACATACATCTGCTGACTCATATTCAACTAGCTCTTTTTCCTCTCATGTTCTTTTACTATATTCTAACAAAATTCTGCACTAGTTTCACTCCAGCAGTTACATGTCCTGCACATTCAGTGACTAATTATTCTATGTGATGTTGTAGCTTTGCTTTGCTGCAAGCAATGAGTGTCCACAGAAAAAGAAACAAGAAAGAGAAGCAGATTCATCTACTATTTTTTTTCCTTTGAAAACTGGCAGGTCAAAACAGGCCTCTGACTTAGTAATTTATCATATGTTGGAATCAAAGGCTTTCGAACAATCTATTCTTTTTCTTACTTGAATTTTAAGTCTTCATTGGCTCTAATAGTCAACCTTCTACAGAATATTTTTATTTTCATACATAAAACAAGTGTCCATTAAACAAAGTTATGGCTGTGCAACTTTATTCAGCTAAAAAAACCTAAGAAATCAGGAAGTATGCTACCTTTTTTAACTTAAAGCCGTTAATGATCTTCACATTTCGTATAACTACCGTATTGCTTTCAGCAAGAGCATTGGCAAGATCCTGGAGCACTAGCTGCAAGAGCTGTGCAAATTGTGCTTGGCCCAGTTCCTCTTCAGCTACAGCTTCATGCTTTTTCAAGATGACACTTAAGAGAGGAAACTCTGCAAAAAGAGCTTTCAGTCTCAATAAGCTTAATTCCAAACTAAAATTAAATACATATGATATAGTAAAATAAACAGATATAATTTTAAATACACATAACAGGTTGCTTAAAAGCCATGAATGAAAGTATAAGCCTCATATCACCTCAGTAAATGGATGCACCAGTACACTACTCTAAATTTAAAAATAGCAAGTACTATCTATAGGGGTTACTAGAGAAGAAATAAATGCGTACAGTTGAGGCATAGAAGAACTGAGAACTGTATTATTTGGTGTGGATGAAGATTGTGCTCAGGGAAGTGATGGCTGCTCTGTCAGTAATTCGATTCCTGCTGGGATATTTTTGAAACGGAGTTTATTTGGAGACAGTTCTGATTTTTGTTTGGAATTCCTATTCCAAGAGCTCTTTCAAGTACCTTAATCTAAAAAATACTCCCTCCGTCCCAAAGAAAGAGATGCATCCAATTTCCCTTTTGGTCCGTCCCAAAGAGATTTACCCATTTCCTTTTTTGGCAACAAATTATAATATAAACTATTAACCTTCTCTCACATACTTCACCAACCCTACCACCCACATCAACTTCCTTAAAAAGCGTTCTAAAAGAGCAATTGGGTAAATCATAGTGAGACGGAGGGAGTAGGTTATAAAAAAATAAAATGTTTAAGAAGCTGATTTAGTAGGATCAAAATTGTACCTATATTGATTCCTACAAGAGAAGTCATATGTGGAACATAGAAATGTGTATAATAATGTGTTTTTATGCAAGAGCTGGCAAGGTTTTTGGATGGAAATTATGTGGTTTAATATTTCTTGTATGAATTAGGCACGACAAAGGCCCTTGATGGGATTTTATGGTCTCGCCTAGTTGTTAAGAATGCAATTTGAATGTCTGCTAGTATAAATTATTCTTATTGTCTTTTTACTATGATGGATTTTCAGACCAGTGATGGGAATCATACCCGGAGATCCCCCATCTCCTTTGCTAAATATTTACTCACACTTTCAAATTTTGGGTCTCTGTGCAGAGACAGTAAGCTGCAGGTACTAGAGCCTATTTGGATTTATCCAGATTTGGTTCAAACACTTTTTACTAGAATATTATTGTGGCAAGAATAAATGGGTGACCTATGCAGGTACACTTGTGCTGCTGAAATATGTTCCAGGGGCCCATACCTTAGCATATTTTGGCCTTGATTATGCCATTTAAGGATGTTCCAATGGGATGAGATAGGGAAAAAACAGCAATAGCATTGCTGTGAGGTTATGGTGGATATTGAAGACATCCTTGTGGGCAGCTTTTTTTATGTAGTCTTTGCCTAGTTCATTAAAAAATGGTCAACTTGGAACAGACCAAATATGATTATAGATTGGGTGCTAAGAATTCTAGGCTTATTTTTGGAAAAATTAAGTAATTCTCTGGGAGTCCAACTGGTCGTGGCAGGATATTTTCTGATTCAGTGACTGATTACTGTGAGGATGTTATGCAGATTTTGGCAGAAGTTCAGTTATTTTATGGAGCCGAGCAAATGGTATGGATAAACTCAGTTTATGGGAAAATGCTCAGACCAACATGAACAAATAAATAATTAACTTTTTTTTCTTTTTTTTCTTTTGCAGATTTTATTTTTCTTTTCAATTCTCCAAAAGTTTTAAAATTAATGTAGATGCTTCATATCATCAGGGAGGGAGGACTGAAACTGGAATTATAATTAGGGACTCACAGTGTTAAAAGTGGGAAAAAAATTATGTCTTCCTAAATCCACTAATTCCACTTGATGTAGAACTCATAGCCATTGAACTAGGGCTTGAAATTGGACTTGAAATTAATCTGAACCCATTTATGATTGAATCAGATTGTCTAGAAGCAATAAAAGGTGTTCAAAACCCTAGTTCAATAGGATGGAAACACAATTATGATGCTCCAGCCTAAATGCTTTGAGCCAACCTATCCAGCATGTTCTCAGACAAGGAACCACCCCTGCTGATATTATGGCAAAATTATGAAGAAATCTCTCCCATGATATTTTTTTTACATTCTTAATTGCCTAATTATTGTAAGGGACTTTTAAATCTAGATGATTTTGTCATTCCAAGTATTCGGTTCAACTCCACAAAAGTTTAAAATTGCCCACTAGTTGCAAAAACACAAGTTACTGATTTTCTGTTTGTATGCAGAAATAGATGAAACAAGGAAAGAAGGCTTTTGAGAATCCAATTTGGTGCCACTGTCATCAGCCAACAGAGGAAAATCAAGAGCTGAAGACGGGAATGCAAAGATCACAGGAGTGCATCTTTTTAAAAGGTGAAAAAGTTCCAGTGAACTGTTATGATTTTATAGTGTTTTTAAAATATGGAATGCAGCTGCAAATTTTGTTTGTCTACCAAAATTACTCGCTAAAAAAATTGCTTAGGCCGTTAATTTTGGTGGAAGTACAGCAAGTATATGTGATCGTTGATCCATTGGGGAAAAGTTATCAGCATATTGCTTTACTTTTCTTTAAAATTAAGGCCTTAATCAGAATGTGAAGTTTTGCAACCTCGATTTAATCTGTACATTATTGACCAGGTAACCATAAGTTATCAATGTAGACGGAGTGTTTTGGTTGTCACCAAATTCCTATAAACACAACATCATATGCAACAAAAATATAATCAACTTTATTGAGCATGCCAAAGACTCAAAACATTATGTGCCAATAACATATACTATCAGAGCACTTCAATGACAAAGGAAAATTATAGACTGTATTTGGTAGGAGTAATCTAGGCATTTCCTAAAGATTGCATAAATAGCCACCTGGAATAGAAATTGATTCCCATAAAGTATACAGATACAGCATGCTAGAGTAGAAGAGTTGAAATGAACCTGACTGAGAAGGAACTCCCATTTCAATTCCCATGAGAGCAGGAGCTTTATGTATCTCAGTTTTCTTAATCTTTCCTCTATCTTCAGTGTCCAGATCAGTGAAAAGATCTTCAGCTAACATCGCGAAATCATCTTCATCATCCAAGATTAATTGGAGAGTCTTACCATCCAATATTGATAAAACAATTGGATCAGCTGGTACAAAACAAATTTAAAAAATTATAAGCACCTAATACAGAGCAATAGGGCTGTAAAACAGTAAGCTTTCAAATCCAAATAAAGTAAACAAAGTACAAGGTATGTTTACTTCATGCATTTGGTTATAAAGGATAGACTGTATGCTGATAGATTATATGTAGAGTAAATTTTGTAGGAACAAGAACGTAACCAAAATGTTGGTACACTATCTTCAGTGAGAGTTGGAAAAATAGATTTGGTGAAAAACATCTTGATGTATATACTATCTGGTAGTCATTTATATACAACTCTGTTTAAATTTGTCCTTATTCACACAACAGTGTACATACACACACTCATCCTCAACTCTTATGGTTGCCACTTGTTATGAATGTGTTAAGGCAATTTTGAAGCATGAATGATTGGACGCTATAGTAATGCATATCACCTAGCCTTCCCTAATCCAAGTTCAAGGGATAGAGAACTGGTATACTATGGGGTTATGATGAGGAGTGGTCATTGCATCTTATTCAAAAGACAATTCACCTGGCTGCATATTCATGAGATTCCCATCATTCTATCATCAAGAGATGAATGAGAAGAAGCTTCAACAATATATAGGGCCCTGTACTGTTTACAACAGATCAGATTTTGGGTTTACCTAGCGGAGCACTTTTAAAATCCAAAACTCGCCTGCTTATAGCCTTGAGATTTCACCAAAACAAGTGGTAAAGTGGGTACTTCCAATTTCAAAAGAAATGTTGCCTGTGTTTGTTGGAGCCTTACTAGAGTTCAAAATATTTAAAACTACAATAAAAAAGGTCCCTCCGCTATCTTAGGAAGTCTTCTAGCAGACAACATCCTATGGTTTCATTAAGCATAATGTTTTCTTCATATTAACAAGCAAAGAAACTAACTAGAAGAACACAGAAAAATCAAAAGTACTGCAATTCAAACAAAAATTGAGTGATCGAAAACAGTAGAACGAAATGCCGCGGTGTCTAAAGTCAATTAGTACCTTTAAGTTCATCAGCGGTAATCGAGACGTAATCCCTAAGAAAATGAGAGGCGGTCACATGATCGAGCTCCTTGAGTCCGAAACTACTGAGATCGTCGACTATACCCGAGCGTCGGAGCACGGCAGATTTAAGAATTTCCGGCAATTGGAGGCCGAAGAGTGACTTGGAGATTCTCGATTCCGCCAACTCCAATAGTTGGCCACCGGTGACGACACCGTCGGATGAAGGTAGAGTTAAGTCGACGGCTAGCAGCTGCGTTCCATCAAGTATAGTTGACCCTGCGGCTGCCATTTTCCTTCTCTTTCAGGAGTTTCCTAAGACCAAAGGTGGAGAGCCAATTTGAAATGTATGCCGCTGCTGCCGCCTAACCATGTGCTAATACGGGTTTATGGGTCAACCCGGCATCGACACAAATTCAAAGCTACGATATTATTAAAAGAGGAAAGTGGTGTACCCCTCCCATTTTTGGTTAAATATACATAGGCCCTGTCCAATAGCGCACAAAACCAGCACCACCAGCACCTACCAGCACCCACCAGCACCTACCAGCACCCACCAGCACTTGTCACTATTCACATACATGAATGATTTATTTTTTTAAAAAAAATAAAAAATAATTTTTCTTTAGAATTAGTTTCAATATGTTGTGTACCAATTAATCATTCTTTAAATATATAGTTTCATAATTATGTACATCATAATTATACAATTTTAATTTAATTTAAATACCCTACCAGCACCCTCCAGCACCTACCAGCACCTACCAGCACCCTCCAGCACCTACCAGCACCTACCAGCACCAGCAACCTGTACCAGCACCCTATTGGACAGGGCCATATACCCCTAATTTTTCAAAATTGTTTTGGTATTCTTAGACCGGATACCTATAAAAGTGTAGAGTACCTATAAAAGATTTAATCAGCATTTGAATGCCAAATACTCCCTCCTTCCCAACCAAAACTTCTTACTTTCCTTTTCGGTCCGTCCCAACCAAAACTTCTTACTTTCATTCTTTCCTCATTTGGCAAAAAAATAACTACAAAAAGACAAATATACCCTTAATGAATTCTTACAAACAACCATAACCATAAGTGATATTCCATTTATACCCCTTAAAACTCCACTTATAAGATATAAAATGCATTTTTCTTAAAATCCGAGCCGAAGTCAACTAAGAAGTTTTGGTTGGGACGGAGGGAGTAGTATATATAGACGACCAGGGATTTTAGAGGTACGACTTACAAAATTAACGTCAATACAAATATATCATAGTACTTTTCAAAAACTCGGGAATATTCTGAGCACAGAGCACTTAATATTTGTCAATGGAGTGATTTAAACCCGGAACCTTTTAGTCATAGAGGGTGTGACTGTAGATTACCAGTGAACCAGACCCGTTACACAACTCACAGGTATATTGACATTTTTCTTTTTTAAATTAGGTGAAAGTCTTTTTGTGAATCATGTTAAAAATTAGTCAACTAATGTTTTATAATTGTATATTTCTTTTTTTGCCGAATGATGGAGGTATGATTGTCATTGTATGAATGACAAAATATCTAAGCGGTGATAGATGTATGATGATTTAAACAGGACAAATTCTTGGGTGAGACAGCCTCACCCAAGAGGCAGGACTAATTAAACACTGTTTTTGGTGAGATTTGATGAATGGACACAAAGATTTTAATGAAGTGACATGTTTAATGAACTGGTACCGATATTTGATGAGGTGGTAGTGAGTTATGATGAGATGACAACAATGAAATTTTTTTTATTTGGTCTTACCGAGGCTGCCTGAGAGGAGAATTAGTCTTTAAACAAATGGATGCATGAATGGCAAAATATTCTAAGCGGGAGATGCATGTGAATTAGGCCTCGTCCGACGAGTACCGAACCCGTTGTCTTCCTTAGAACCAAACCTATCAGTTCCCTACAAAATAGGGACCTTTTCTACTACTTTCTCCCAAACATCTACAAGTTCAATGGATTGGGACATGTTGGGCTATCGTCAAAGACTGAGCCCATTTGAAAACCTTAATTGGACATTTCACCTCTTTTTTTGAAAATGGACATTTCACCTCTTTGGTTTGCTTGAAAAACTTAAATTACAGGGTATAACCCCATTAATATCACCAATGTAATTTTCTTTTGGATCAATTAAATTGTGTGGATTTGCATAGCTACTCAATAATGTTGGAGAAAATTCAAGAGTTCCATTAAACTTCTACAAAATAGGGAAACAGACTTTTGTTCACTATAATATTTTGTATCAATTCCTCAACGCCAACTATTTCTCTATGTTAGAAAATGTGATATTTATTTTTATTAATGATTATTTTAAATATTTATAAATATATAAATCCAAACATAATCACATATGATTAGGGATGGCACTGGTGCGGGTTTGGGGCGGGTACTAGATATCACATCCTCATCCTCATCTAATATTTTAAAACTCATCCCCGCCCCATGACCCATGATGGGTACAAAATTAAAAATCATCCCCGCCCCATCGGGTTTTATTATAAAACCATCCCCGCTCCATGACCCGCCCCACCCCATGCCCCATGACCCATCCCCGCCCCATGACTCATTCTCACCCACCTCTTATATCAGTTTAAAATAAATTTGTTTATCTAACTTTTACTCAAACGCAATATTAGTTATAAAATCTTTAAAAAGACAAAAATCTCAAACCCAAACAAAAAAATGTAATTGAAATCTCATTCAAATTTGAAGCAAACAAGAAGTTTGTAATTATAAAAACGATTGTCAAAAAATAGTCCAAATGCATTGTTATTGTTAGTTTTCTTCTCATTTTAACTATTAGGGGTTGATTATTAAATTATAGTAAGAAATTAATTAATATTTTTTTATTAATTAATATATAATAATATTATTAATATAATTATATTGGGGCGAGCCGGGTATGGAGCGGGTATAACGGGGATGGGGCGGGTTGGGGCGGGTATGGGGCGGGTGATGTATAAAATCCATCCCCGCCCCATGACCCATGACGGGTTGTGATTTCATCCCCATCCCCGCCCCATTACTCATCAACTTTTCCTCATCCCCGCCCCAAACTGGTGCAAATGGGGCGGGTCACCACCAAAACCCGCCCCAAACCGGTGCAAATGGGGCGGGTCACCACCAAAACCCGCCCCAGTGCCATCCCTACATATGATCTTGTACGCATATTTTTGTGACCCCTATTTTTAATTTATTTTTTTTGATATGCATAAATGTAGATATTTTTATTTTAAAACCAAGTTTAGTGGGAGAAAGTTCAGTTCTCGTCAGTTCAATTCAAATTTTTTTTTTCAAATCAGGTTCGGAGAAATTTACTTTTTTTAGTCCAGTTCAGTATATTTATATTTTTTTCCAGTTCATATAAATATATTTATATTTTAGTTCAGTTCAGTTCAGTTCAGTTCAATAATTTTTTATTAAATGTTACTTTTTTTTACAATAGATTACAATGATATATGATAAATTCAAATTATTTCACTTGAGTTCAGTTCAGATCAATTTAACGAAAAATAACCTCATGCAAACATTCTCTTACACGTTCCAGGTATCTCTAGAATATAGGAACTATATATTATTCAATGTAGGAACTATATATTACCATTTTTCAAGTGTTCCTTATATATTATCAACAATTACTTACATTGTATGGTTGTATGTAAAAATGGTGAATATAACACGTCATAAAATATCTTATGATAATAGATGGTGTCACAAGCCATAATTAACAGTTTCTCCTAGTTGTCACATTGTAATTCAGAAGTTGCCAAAACCACTGATCTCGTCTACCTCTCCGGCTCGCTAAAATGACTTATGAATACCCCAAACCCCACTATACAGACGATCCATAGGTACATCGCGGAGAATATATGGAGCATTTTTACCCGTTATAAAATGAAGCATTTTTATGGTGCCGCCATTGTTCTCCACCATAGCCAATGAGTTCGTGTACAACCGGACTCATGTGTCGGAAACACCTCCCTAATGATATGTTCCTTCCACCAATCTGTGTCGACATCAATCAAGTCTGAAACTAAAGTGAGGTTCTTTAGAGCACATTCATAAGGTGGTGGATTATAATGTTTTCCCTAGTGCCATAAAAATAGGCAAAAATAAATTAAAACCCAAATGTATAGTATGTTACAATTTCTACATATAAGAGTGACTGAGAGAGAGTGTGAAGGATTGGAATTTTGTTTGACATCATTTTAAATATCACACTCAATCTCTTACAATGCAACATGCTGACTTCGAAATCCCAATCATACTTTTGCTTAATGCATGGATCTTTTTCTCCTAGAGTAGATTTTGCAGTTATGAAAAAGTTTGTATCGATTAGATAGTATAACATTTCCAAGATTGTCCCTATTCCTAATCTCTTTACCAGATATTAATTTTGATTTTTGAGACCCTGTTGAATGACTGGACCATATGTTATACTATTAGTCTATTACTAGAACTCTATAATTTGGGACTTTGCTTTGGTCCAATTAGGTAAAAAATGTAATGCAGCCGGCTCTATATCAAAATCAATGCTATTCCATACAGCTTCATAAAAAAAAGTAGTAGAAATTTTAAGTTAAGTTAAGATATTTTGTAATCCAATTATATAAAACATAAATAATTCAAAATCCAGTTTACCAAAATTTCAGAAAATAAGTAACCAATAAATAATAATACACATCACGCCACATAGCATTTTTTCATCAAATCCAACAACTTAGAAGAAAAACAACTTGATTATAAAGTTCAAACAAGACTAGGAAATGTTGTGTTTTTTGTTCATATATAATAAAAATAAAATAACATCCAAATAGCTGTGGTGATCTTCCTTTTTTTCTTTCCATGTTCAAACAGCTCTGTTTCTGCAGAGAGGACAGGTGTTGTTCCTCTCCAGCCACTGCGTAATGCAGTCCATGCCATAAATATGACCACAGTCCAGCTTCACCACAAATTCATCATTTCCGAATTTGTCCTGTAAAAAAAAAACGTTTGGAAATATATGTCAGAAATGAATATAGATAGTATAAATTTGAACCAATACTCAATTAATAAATTTAATAATAATATACATAATTTATTATAATTTTACCAAACAAATTGAGCAGTTTTCTTCTTTTCCGGCGTCCGTGATATCTGCGAATTTTACCCTACGATGACTCAGGGCCTCGGTGATAGCTTCACCAGTCAGCCAGTGGTTACCTCTAAGCATTTGGAGTTCCTGTTTAAATGATATCAACGAAAAAATAAACAAAAAAACATATAATATTTACATAATATTTTATCTTTTGATTTAATATTTTATTTTACCTGATTAACAAACGCCTCGATATCTTCTATCAGTATATTCACGTCAGGAATCGTGGTCGACTCTTGCAAACTTTCAAGACCATGCTCAAGCACCCTCAGCTACAGTATATTAGCATAGGGATTAAATTGAAAATAATTTCAAAATAAAGTAATAATAAGAAGAATATCTACCCACAAACATATTCACTAAATCCTACCATTTATATTAATTTAAAATTTTCCTCCAAAAAATCACTTTTTTTGGAACCTTACAATTTCCATGAATCTACACTACAAAATATAACATATAAATTCACTTCTTCTTTTTTTTTTGAAAAGAAAATATGCATTCACATTAATGTAGGGATATACTTCAGATTAATAGTAATTTTGTGTGTATATAATAATACTAATAATAATGATAATAAGATAAGAATAAGAAAACCAAACTCCAAACAAATTCTCTAAATCCTACCATTTATTTTTAGTTTAATCTATTTCCTCAAACAAAATCACCTTTTTTTTTGGCAAACATTACCATTTCCATGATCCACATTATAATATTCAAAATAGGGAAATAGAACCTTCAAAATACACACACATATATATAAACTAATTATGTATTATGTCACGCTAAAAGTATCTCAACATGTATGGTGAAATAGAAATTTTATGGAAATTTAGAGGTTTTGGTAGACTCCAACAACATCTTCATAGGATTTTCTAAAATAGAGAAGTAGAGGATTGAAAATAATAATAAGTAAGTATTCCGAGTAAAAGAAAATAGTATTCTAAACTTTAATACTCCGTATTATTCTTCATACTCCTATTCAAAACTTGCATCAGTGAATTGCATCCTCTTTTCTGCATAATTGGATACAAAAAAACATAGACAAAAACAGCATTTTAACTAACCAAATTAGAAGCAAAGTCGGGTTGTGGCTGGTTCATCTTCTGAAAATTCGATACCTCTAATTCTAATATGAAAATTGTGTATGTGTCGAAAAATTCTTAGGAGTGAGAATATATAAAACCATGACTTAGATTGTCAAAATCTGTTTTTATTTCTGTAATATGAGTATTAAGGTAATATAATTTTCATGATAACAATAGTATTAGTGGATACTCCACACGGTCAATACTCTAATCCAGACTTTCCAAACAACTAGTCTCACCCAAAACTGCACAATTGACTTTTCACGGTATTCAATAATCGCGTTTGACCATTAATATCTTTAAATACATATAGAAACAATATATAAAAATTTACCTTTTTGAAAAATAGACGTTATAATGAATCTATCGATATCTCATATAATAGTTTTATCATTTATATATTGACCTATAATTACAGCTAAAGTTTCCTAAGTTTGACTTTGAAAAGTCAACTGTCCACCATGAGGTGAGAGTTTGACTTTGAAAAGTCAAATGTGCACCATGAGGTGAGACAGAGGGAGTACGAGATTTGGATAAGAATTTAAAAAAACATTTTCAATCAAATGGGAATAGTATATAATTTATAATGTGGATTGTGGGGTAGCGCGCTGAAATTATTTATTTATTTTTATATATTAGAATATGTTTTAGCAGCCAAGGACATGAAATGTCGTACCTAGTCTATTTTTATTGAGACCCATAAAGATCCCTTTATTCCTTTTCACCAACCGCAATCACAAACAAGCCTTGTCTTGCATGACCAGGACTTAACCTTAAAATCATGGCTTCAGGAATGTTAATAAGCTTCGTTTTTTTTTTTGATAAAATCTTAATAAACTTGGAAGATAACGCAAAAATAATCAACATTAAAATGCAAATCGCCATTACACAAACATGTTCAGGAGCCAATGAAAAGCACGAGTTCCTTATTCGCTACTTGTACTATAATGTAGCTATTAAAATTGGATGAAAACGGAAGCTGAAAGAAATCGCAGTTCACTCCTTGCCATCAGCTGCACGGAGCGAGCCAAGCTGCACAGGAGCTTGAGTTCCCACCACCTTGGAGGATCCATACACTGACAAGTCCACACCTTGAGATTTCTCCTTCTCGATTTGCTCCTTGATCCAGAAGTATGTAAATCTCAATCCATCCTATGACATTTTCAAGAAAAAAACAATTAGTTGGTCATTCGGAAGTGAACAAAAAGCATCTTATATGTTTATTAAGCACCTTGAGTCTCATTGTTGGAGCCCAACCAAGCTTCTCTTTGATCAGAGTGTTATCAGAGTTACGACCTCGGACACCCTCAGGGCCGGGAATGTGGTGGATTGGAAGGTTCTTGTCCTCAAAGCTAAGAACAATCTCAGCCATCTCGTTCATGCTTACCATCTCATCACTTCCAATGTTCACTGGCTCACGGAAGTCTGACTTGGTCAATCTAGCACACAAATAATAGAGGGTTGATCACTGGAAACATTCAGGTTAAGGAGGATACAGACCAATAAGACTAGATAGATTATCACATATGCCCGGGCTTCAATCCAACTAGATACCAGAACCACAAGTAGAACCAAAAAGACACTTGTTTGAAATAGCCTAAGCAGACAAGGCATTTTCCCTAGATAATTTAAAAGTTCATTGTAGCCCTATCAGCAAAATGGGATAACATTTGATGGTCATAGTACATACGACACACCAAAGCCTATATGATTCACATAAATACATATTTTTCACCCCTGGGCATATTGAGCAGTACATGTGTTAAAGCCAGCCAATTAAGGACAATGAAACCCATAAATTATAGTGAAAACATAATTATATGTTTAAAGCACAAAAGATGCACTACAGCATTGGGGGTTTTGGCCAAAAAGTTGAACAGCATACATATAACAAGCCAGGGAGATATCATCAAGACACCGAAGACCAATTATTCAAGATAATCTACTAGGTATAAGCCTCTGATGGTTTCTCTCACCTGAGAACACCTTCAACACATTCATCAATGAATGTGAATGAACGAGTCTGCAAACCATCTCCCCACATTTCAAACTTGTCTGTTGCGGTGAGAGCTTTTCTACAGAAAGCAGCAGGCGCCTTTTCACGTCCACCTACAAAAATTGCAACGGAATTAGATTACCTAATTACTTTCAAATGGAAATAAAATCAATTCACAAATCACAATGCTAGAATGGACCATAAATGTTGTGAAATGGCGATTTGCATTTGAATGTTGATAACCTAATTACCTTTCCATGTTCCGAATGGACCATAAATGTTGTGAAACCTTCCAATACGGCACTCAATGCCGAAATCCTTGTTGTAGTGCTTGCACAGCTCTTCTGTTGCTAGCTTCTCCAACCCATAGGCATCTTGAGGCTGAACCAGAAACAAATAGGGTAAAAATAGAATAAAAAGCACACGATCTTCTCAATCAAAACAGCAAAGAACCACAAACCTCAGCAGGCCACGCATCTGCCTCCTTCAGGCTCACATTTGTCTCCAGTTGTTTGAATTCGGGATAAATGCAAGCGCTGGACGCATAGAAAAACCTGGTGACACATAATAACAGTTAATGATACAACATTCAGAGAGTATAATCATAACACAAGATGTAAATTAATCTATGTATTTAAGTGAAAGCACAATAACCTCTTAACCCCAGTGATCCTGGAGGCTTCGATCATGTTGAAACTGATCATGGTGTTGTTGTACATGATCACCGAGTGATTGGACTGAATGAACCCCATACCACCCATATCAGCAGCAAGGTTAAACACATGGTCAACTCCTTCTGTGACCTTCAAACAATTGTCCATGACCCTGAGATCCACAAGATGAAACTCATTGCAGAACATTTCCTCACTCATGTGCTCATTCTTCTTCCAGTCTGAGGCAATAACATAGTGTCCCTCGGCCTTGAGACGACGGGCAATGTGAGAAGCAATGAAACCTCCAGCTCCGGTGATTGAGATCCTCAGCTTCTCAGACGGCCAGTACGGCTCACGTTCAAGGTTCTCATAAGTGTAGGCTCCATACTTAGCTTCCGCGCCGCTCCCCATGCTTCAAAAATCAAATAGCAAACCAATTAAATTCCATCAACAGAATACACACAATTTCCATGAACAAAAAAGGGAAAAAAACAATCCTAATTCTCTTAAAACCTAGATCTCCTTTCTGATACAAAAGCTATCCAATCCTCTCATTAGAATCAAAACAATAATATTTTTTGGAGAAAAAAAGATTCCACACATAGCCGTCATTTTCAATGCAATGAATTCAATCATGGCAACAGAAGAGCAGAAGCCATGAAAACGCTAAGCAAGAGCAATAAAGTAAGATTCCTGCACAGAATCAGTACTAAACCATTGAAGAAACAAAAATCAGGCCCGTACAGAGGACAAACAAACGGAATCTGAAAAGGGACGGGACCCAATGTTTAGAGGGGGTGAAAAGACACGGCATTAAACCTTGAATCGTTCGGGGGTTCGGAGAAAAACAGGTTACCTGTCGGAAAAGGGCTGAGAACCAGAGAGTTGATGCTAGGAGGAAAGAGATAGGAAGAGCGGGATTTGAATGGCTGTGGTGTCGGAGCCTATGCTTCTTGGCCCTGCTATTTATAGAGTGGTTCAGCACATACTCTGAAGATTCTCTTCTCGGCGCCTCCCTATTTTTTACTCTATTTGTTGCCATCATTTTTTATTGTTTTAACGTATTATTCAATTTGTATTATCTACCTCATTTTCTATATTACACAAATCCTATCTGTAATCTGCTACTCAAACACAACTTTCTTTTTTTCTATATTATTTACTTTTAAATTTTGTCTAAAATTAAATGTTTGAAAAATATATAATAATATTATTCTTTTGAGAACGTCTCAAATAAGGGCACCTTACGGTAAGTACAAGCCAAAAATAGAACATTTTTTTTACAAAATTAGGGGTTATTATAAAATTGTTTTAATTATTTGAGTTATTTTTGTTTGAACCTGATGTTTTTATACTTGAGTTTGATCTTTTATTTGGTTTGATCTTTATTTTGCTTGATCTTTTAGGTTTTGGGTCTGATGTTTTTATTTGTTTGGATTTTTTAGATTTTGGGCATATTTTTTCACTTTAATTCCTTGATTTTTTATGTTTCATGGCCAAATAATTAATAAAATTGTATAGTAACTCCCCGTGTTGTCATTGGTGATCTCTTTTTGGTATGCCTTATAGTAAAGAGACCTTACCTGAGACGCTCTCTTTTATTTTAGTTATAATATAATATTTAAATTAATTTTTATGCCGCTGATATCCATAATTAAATCTTCAAACTTCTATGTGGAGAGTTTGAATAAATGTGTAATTTTAAATGACCGTATTTATAGAGAATAATTTGGACGGTTAATTTCGGAGAGTCCGGAAAATTCTATGTTGAAGAGTTTGAAATTAAATATTCAAACTTCTTTGAAATATTAAATATGTGCTATTTCAAATGACCATGTTTATAAAGTTAATGATAATAATTTGGACGGTTAATTTTGGAGAGTGTATAAAATTCTATGTTGGAGAGTTTGAAATTAAATATTCAAACTTCTATGTGGAGAGTTTGAAAAATTAAATGACCATATCTATAAAGTTAATGATAATAATTTGCACGGTTAATTATGGAGAGTTTGGAAAATTATATGTTGGAGAGTTTGAAAATTTAATGGTCAAACTTATTTATATCATTAGCTTTTTTTAAAATCTGCCTTATTGGTATCATAGTAGTAGAAAAAAGTACAACAACATTTTAAGTAATGTAAAAAAAGAAGTATATATCATGAATATAATTGTTATTTAAGAAAACAATAATATACTCAGCTTATGAAAATGACCATGTAATTGTGACGTAATTGTGACAGTCCGTGTTAAGAAATGTGAATTTTCGTTTAAAAAAAAAAAGAAAGTGGAAAGTTTTAATTGATTTTTTATCCATAATTATAACGTAGATTTGGTTTCTCTAGTCTTACTTTGCATTGATTGTGGTCGTCGTTTATAACGTCATTACCATACGAAGAGTTTTGAATTTTGACCACCACGCCAGATTTTTTTCTTATTTTGGCTAAACTAATGCGATACTTATCTGGAAAGGGTGAAATTATTTTTACATCACAATTCACAAAAAATAAAGTCTAGTTTTTTTTCCAAATAATTAATTATACTACAATTTGTAGCAATTTTTATTTCATAAAGAGTGATTATTTATGTAATTATCTTCTTCATATTACCGAGTAAAGAATGTAATATAAACTGATGTTTTTGATAAAAAAATTTATTTTATTGTAAGTTTTTATTTTATTTTTATTGTAAGCTATTTATTGAGCAAAAATAGAAAATGTAATTTCATTTCACCAAGTTTCAAAATAATGACGAGTCAAATTTGTTCGTAAGAACAACTCTACCAAACAATTAATATATATTTAAAAAGGAAATTCTATTTTTGAGTGCAAATCATATATTTTCAAACCGCACTATTATGTTCTGAGAATGCAAGATTTTCCAATTATAAATCAACGCCATAAAGAGTAGTTCAATATAAGATTACATAGTATTTATAAAATTGGATTTTGGAAATACATATTCAAACAGTTTCTAGCAAAATTACCATTTTAAACTTCAAATCCTCTAGTGTAAAGTTTTCTGATCCTCATTTTCCACTTTAACGTATTTGAAAAAAATGAACTTCCATTTATGAAAAGTTGGTCAAAATAATATTAGTGTCATTAATGTTTTTCTGAATCCTATAGTCCTTAACCACTTAATTTCTAAATGTGTCAAAACTGGTCTAGATATCATCAAAATTACGGTGAATAATACAAAAGGTAAAATAGTATAATGAAATGAAAATGGTAAGGTTGTGTTTGACATATTTACTAGTATGCTTAGTAATTTGCATAGTATCAATGTTTATAAAAAAAATTAACTTATTGTTAAAGAATGAGCAATCTAGTGAAATAAAATAAAATTATATCCAATTTATTAAAACGTATTTCTTGTTGAACTGAAATGAACTGGACTAAATTAAACTAATCTGATTTATTATAAAAATTCGGCAAACATAATCTCATCGATTTTTAAAATATATGGTCGGTTTTACTTGTAAGCACATCTCGATCAAACAGATGTAGTATCTCTTTAAAAATGAAACTCTCCTTTTTGAGTGCATTATGACTTCATGAGAATGCAAGATTTCGCAATTATGAAACAAAAATGGTGCTCATGGGCACTTGATAAATTGGGGTGGGCCCAGAATCAAGCGTCTAAAAAGGAAGGTTCGTGGAACCCGAGTTAACGTTCAGATTTGATGGGTTTGTGACAGTCAAGTGTATCAACATTGAGTTTCGGTCGTCTTTAGAAATTAAATTTTAGGATATACGTACTCCCTGTCTTTTTGATAATGGACAGCCCAACCCTCATTCCCCCTCATTTGCTAATACCACAAACCAACACATTACGAAACTACTACAACTTTAATTCCCACTTCTCCTACTCTATCATTGTGCGATCATCTTTTTTAGTTTTTTTTTTTTTTTTGATAATGATCTTTTTTA
Organism: Cruciata laevipes; assembly: GCA_963678965.1. Taxonomy (NCBI): domain Eukaryota; kingdom Viridiplantae; phylum Streptophyta; class Magnoliopsida; order Gentianales; family Rubiaceae; genus Cruciata; species Cruciata laevipes. The sequence continues at coordinate 18,183,295 of OY787634.1, read as the reverse complement.
GTATTTTGATAGAACTAGAATACAAAAAAATAAAATGAATGAAAGATATTGAATTTAAAATTGGAAAAATAGATTCAGCTAACAAAATATTCATCTCAGATAAACATGTTAGAGAATTACTATTTTTATCATGCTTACGAAAAATGTGTCTTGTTACTCAGAGTTCTTGGGTTAGCGTTAATATGACCTCGAGTTTTTGTGATGTACTAATGTAACCTTGATTTCTTTCCAATGTTTTCTTGGCCGTCAAATGACAATGCTATTCACATGTAAGTAAGTTAGTTTCCCTATAATTAAAAAAATATGGATATTTTATATATATATTCATACTGTATTTTGGACTAAAATAGTAAAATACCGGATGACATTTTGCTACACCCTGATAATAGTGCCAGAATCTAGGTTTTTTCTTTAGGTTTCAGGGTTTTAAGTTTACAAAGTTTCAACCTGAACCTTGCTCAATCTGAGGGTGTTTCAGTCAAAAGCTTAAACACCTCTAGAAATTCAAGTCTAATCAACATCAACGTCGTTTAGAGAAAACCAAACATCAACGTCAGTAGCAAAAACTTGATCTTCAGCTGTCAACTCCCTTGAATTTTTTTTCCTCCCAGTACTTAAAATAGAGGAAGAATAACAGTTCCCCTTACCATAAATAGGGCGGGCAAGGGAATCTAGAAACAGAACTCTAGGAAATTTTCAAGGAAGCAAAAATATTTATATGACAAGATTGATTAAGACCAAGTTTGGTGCTGTTGGAATTTTCTAAACAAAGCAGTTGCACTGTTCACACTGCTGGTATAGACAGAGAAATGTAATCTCCCTATAAAATCAAGTTTCCCAATTCAAGCCATAACACAAAACCCTAGAGATGGAATCTATTTATCTGATTGATGATGATAAGGTTCTCCATTGCCTTCATTTCCAAGAGAGCTTGCTTCTCCACGGATGCGCTTCTGAAGATGCTCCAAGCTGGCCACTCTCTGCATTGAAGCTGTCCTACCAACCTTGTTCCCTGCAACTGCAGCTGTAGCCGGATTGTGGTGCAAGTTGTTCTCTGCTGAAGGAATTTCCAGCATTCCGTTTTGAATTCTCGGGTTGTGAATAGGCAGATGATTAGTGGATGGAGGCAGGTGATTAGTGGATGGAGGCAGATGATTAGCAGATGGGGGCAGATGATTAGTAGATGGGGGCAAATGATTAGTAGATGGAGTTTGGTAATAATGCTTTGGATCATCTTGCACAGGTACTGCAGCATCAGCTGAAGTGTCTGAAGGACTAGCATTAAAAGAAGGCAGACCAATTGCAGATACCTCAGACATTGCTTGGAACAATGGGCTCAAACCAGTGACTCGCTTGACTGTCTCTTCGGCCATTTTCACCTGTAACATCATAACACACGGGTTCTTTAGACCAATTCATCTCATTATGTCTAGGATACAATTGGTTAAACTAAACAGGTTAGCCTCTTCCCAGGAAATATCAAACTTTGCTAATCCTTGAAAGCAAGGGTGCACTGTTGTGCCAGGTAGATAAGCCTTAGAATACGAACATACAATTAAATGTTACTTGCACAAACCTTTGCTCTCAATGTCTCAACATCAGCTTTCAGAACTCTATTATCAACAGCTGCTTCACTATACTTGGTATTAACATCATTAAGGCGCTTCAGTAAAGAAGAATTTTCTACCCTCAGTTGCGAAACCTAATTGGAAAAACAATAACATTAGCCACAAAATATTTTGAATTATAAGACCAGTAATTCCATGATCATAATTTTATTTTAAAAAATTAAAAACCTAAACCTGAGTCTCAAGCTCAGTCAAATGAGCCTGCTTTCTTCTTCTTGAGCGTCTAGCTGATTCTCTATTTGAAAGCATTCTGAAATTTGACAGTTTTGTTAATAAAGGAAACTAAGACAGTAATATCAGTAAGTGAATTAATTTTTTTGCTTTGCCTTTCACATGACATTTAAAAGGCAATACGTGAATAGATGAGCATTTCTTTTAATATGAGATATATGTTCAAAAAAGGCATGCTAAAATGGGACCAGAATGAAAACCTCATAAGTTTTATGTCAACAGGACAGCTTAGTAAAGTCAGTCAGTTACTTGCTGGCAATAGTTGGCTAAAATAGAAGCAGTGCTCATGCAGACACACGTCACAGCAAGGGTTTCTTGAATGAAACATTTGCCAGAAGCTATCATGCAAGGACCAAAAAAGCAAAAGAATCTCAGGAAGTATCCCAAAATTGTGGTTGTTCTATTTCTGTAATTATAAAATCTGACATAAAGTAAGCCAGCTGGAATAGCTACATTACTTTAATGTTTGGAGGATAAAAATATTTTTACTCGGACTAGAGTACTTAATTTTTGCTATAATTGATATTGGTACTTAATCTGATCTGCCTAGGTAAAATAACGTTCTGTACAAGAATATGGTACATCTATGACGTCCCGTTTAGTTTTCCTATATAGCCATTATATTTCTATAAATTCTAAAATCTGAATCCTAAACATAATGGCACATGTTCAGAAAAGAATTTCCTAAGATCTTACTACATTCACATTATATATTAATATACATCTCTACTCCATACACAACACGTGCCGTGTTGTTGTATGGCCTTATGATGACTATTAGTATAGGACATGTTGGTATATGTATGACATGGAGAGGAAATCATTTTCAAACCAAAAAATTCAAGAGAGAAGAAAAAGTAAGTTATCCTTTTAGAAATATAAAGATCTTAAGTTAGCATTCTCATTAGCTATGGCATATGATGCAGTAAAAGAGAGATTTTATATTATTAAGAATAAAATTAATTTTAAAAACAGATTTTGAAATAGAAATTGCAAGTCTTGACCTGCTTTCATGAGATACAACAGAGTAGCATTCCCATTCTAGAGCAGAATCCCAAATAGAAGGAAAAAAGAAAAGGAAAAACACTTTTCACGATTTAAATTAGTAGCCCAGATTACTATGGCAGTAAGGGAAAGAATGGCCAACACAGGAAGAAAATTTCATAATAGTAACTAATTAACTATTGCTGTCAGGAAAATAAGAACGTGTTTTAAACTTTGGTGTGTGGGCCTGGCTTAACAGTAATCATTGGCTGTTTCATGTCAAGGGTTCCAGAACATAATACCTACATTGTCTACTATATATTTGTTCAATTCTTTTGAGGTATGTCATATGCAACCATGGGCCATTCATGCAGCATCCATCTCTTTTCCACAAAAATCTTAAAGCTCTAGAGAATAAAATGTTACCTTCTCATTCGTTTTGCATCAGCAGGGTCCATATTGTCAGTTGCCTCCATATCTCCTTCAGCGTCATCTTCATCCGACTCCTCTCTAGAAGAACCACTAGTTGTCGACCTCACCGGGATGCTAAGCTTTTTAGCAGCAGGCAACGAAGGTACTCCGCTTGGACCCCCAACTTCCTTATCATGTACTTTGAGAGGAGGATCAGGCCCAGCTCCTAAAAAATGAAAGCCGAGAATATCTTAGCAAGTATCATAATGAATTACCAACTCTTTAAAATAATCTTACTTTAATATCCTTCCTATAATAGAAGTTTCGTTAATAATAGAAGTAACATGTTCGTGAATCAGAACAAACAGCTCATGAATAATCGGGCCTTTTAATTACAAAGATCACCACCCTTGCATATGAAAGTTAAAACTCGACACAACCAATAAGCACAGATGAAACAGAAAAAAGAAAACTAATTGCATAGCGATTCCTAGACAGAACAGCTCAAGTTATAACCAAGAAGACACGGCTTGAATCTTAATAAATGGAAGCAAAACACGCATTTCTTACAACAAAAAGATGTACACATAGCTTTTAACCTTGGCCGCATCTCTCCATTAAAGTTTCACAAAATGCGTAGAACTGACCCAAAATTAAACATCACATATCGGGAAAAATCAAACAGACAGATGAAACTGTCACCAAGAGTTAAAACACAACATATACTGAACTACCATACACTAAAATCAATTAATCACATTTGCAGATTCCCATGTAATAAACCAATAGCAGAAGAGTAAAAATGAGAAGAAAAACAGCCTTCCATCATTACATCATAGCAACTCAAACCTTTAGAAACGACTTGAGATCCAGGTTGAGCTGCACTTGATTCCAGCGATCCAGTATCAGGTTGTGCCTTGGGTTTTGTAACGTCACCCTAATTAGATATGATAGAGACACGTTTTACTCCCTTTATGATAAATCAAATGAGTGAAACAAAAGCAGATTGAACTCGAAAATGGGCATACCCTAGACAAGGCAAAGGCGGCGCACGCCAAATCCAGCTGACTTTTGAGATAAGCCTGGTACGCTACGGGATCAACCGGATTAATGGGTTGTGGGGCCACAGCAGCTACCGGTTGGCTTGAGGTGATATTGCTGTCTCCGCTTTGGGAAGCGGGAGCGGTCACCGGCGGCAGCGGCTGAGACGGCGGCGGTGGCGGCGGAGGAGGGGCTGATGGGGAATCATTGGATGCGGAGGTTTCCTGGATGAAACGCTGGAGCGCCCATTCAGAAGAGCTGCGGTTCATCATCAACGATGAGGATGACGTGGACGATTCGTTGTCGTCGTCATTGAGTCTGATCGGCGGTGACCAGAATTGGTCCGCCATGTCGTCCACCGAGAACGCCCTATCCATTTCTTCTTCTTCTTCTTCTGTCCCTCTCTACTTTTCTTTTTCTTTTTCTTTCTTGCTTTTTTCGCTCTCTATGATTTTTGTAAAAATGTGCATATTTTTCTCGTGTATTAATATTATTGAATTTTGGGCAAGTTGTTGTTATCTTTGGATATTGGTAATTAAATCTTGAATCCCGGGGAAAGGTGGGAAAGCGATTTAATGATTGGATTTGGATAAATCTTTGGTGTGGTGGGGTTTTCAATTTTTTCCTTTCCCCTCAGTCAAATAGTACTTATCTTTTTCCATATATAATATAATATAATTTCACAAGATAAACTTTTCACATAAGGAAATTAAATTTTTCTATTTTCAGAAAAATAAAAGATAAACATTGCTATTGAATCTTCCTTAAAAAGCCTCAAATAAGGTCCTTGCCTAATTTGGAAGTAATGTTATTGATTCTTGACTTTTGATTATTTGTTTTTTGAATAAAGATAAGTAAAGATAATATCTAACATATGGGTTTGATATACTAGTATTTAAACATGGAATTTTCAATTATTTATAATAATTTGGAAGTAATGTTATTGATTCTTGAATTTTTTTTTTGAATAAAGATAATATTTAAGTATGGGTTTGATATACTAGTACTTAAATATGGATTTTTCAATTATTTATAATAATTTGGGGAGTCAAATGTAATCCCTTTGATGATTTCATCAATAAAAAATTTCAACCGCTGATTACTTTCTTAATATTTCAAATTTTATTACTAATTATTACTTTTTCTTTTTTCAGTTTCGTCGGTTTCTCAATTTCTTCCATGCTGACTCTCTTCCAACTAAGGTCTCATTTGACTAGCGGATTTTACAAGAGCGTGTAGACATTTGATCTAAACATAGATATTTGACTAGTCAAACAACTAGTATTAATGTTTGGTGAGTATGTTTTTTTAATTAGCGTATTATTGAATGATTTCAGAGTTTTCAGAAATGCTCGTAAGCTTTTTTTACTCTTAAACTAAATAAATGTGGTAAAAAAATTATTTTATCCTTATCTTTCACCTAAAGTCCATAATTAATGAAATTTTACCACTCAATTCAATATAAATGGTAACTAATAAAATTTAAAAAACAAATGTGTGTATATTAATACTATTTTATGATTCATGATTATGGGAGTAGTGAAGCACTAATTTAATTTATTTGGTATTACAACCATTTTTAAAAAGTAATGGGACAAATTTTGTAATTTTAACCCATGAAAAGGTAAAAATAAGAATAATACGGTGGAAATTGACATCCTAAGTACCACCTAGGTCCATCTCTGGTCCAAAATCACCAACCTCGGCCTGGGGCTATTACGCGCTCCTCCGAGGTCATCGACCTCCCCCTTCACGTGGTTCTTTGTTATTGGGTTAAATTAATTTTTGTTTTTCTTATATTAAGCATGCGGTCCCAGCAGAGGTTCCGGATGTTTTTTACCTGAAGAAATTTACTTGAGTAATTTAAAATGTGGCAAATGCATGAGATATTCATGACTCAACTTCACTAGACTAATAGTCAAAAATGCCGTCCACATTTCTAACACCACCAAACGTTCACTACCATCCTCGCAACCACTGTAATTACTACATCGTCAGTGTCGGCGAAGAGATCGAAACTCGATCGCGGATTGTCGGAGTGAATCGAACAACGCATATACGGGAAGCAAGTCGAGTGACACAAATCTAGCTGAGGCGGTCTTGAAAACTGTAGTCTTCGGGAGGAAAGCCCATTTTGGAGATGACAGTAACGCGGTGGAGGAGAAGGCGTAGGATCAGACAGTGGGTTTTTGCTGGAGGACATTGATGGAATGGAGATGTGACGGAGATGTTTGCAGCGGGTTTTGCGGAGAGGTGACGACGGACCTGGAGATGAAACGGAGATGTGACGGCGGATCTGGAGCGGACGACAGCATTGTCGTGACGGAGATGTTTGCAGAGAACTCGCCGGAGTTGACTGTTGATGATTGTGATTATTTGATGTTGACACTGATAATTTGGTGAATCAGTTACGCCGACAGCGGACAACCGCCGCACCATAGATGATAAGGGTATTTATGACAATTCAAAACATAACATTGTCTTTGCCGGATGTTTATTACCTATGAAAATGAATTAACCGTTTCCTTTACCAAGATAATTCTGACATGGGCCATTGCACATCTCACTCAACATCTGGGTCTCATAGGGAGGTAACAAACTTCCGAGGTGTCTATACACTTTTCGGCCTCGGCCTACATGGTTTTGCTATAGGAGGACTAACGTAATGAAAAGTTGAGTTCGAATCGACTACTCAAATAGTAAAAATAGATAAATAATAGATTTTTTTAAAATTCCAAAATATTAAAATAAAAAACTATAGATAAACTAGTACTAGAAAAAATATAGATGTTATTGTTTTAAATTTGACACTCCAACTTAGTTACTATATAAATAATTAAAGAAAAATAAACACGAAAATTAAATAACCTTTGTTGAATCTCTTGTTTTACAATGAGCCCGCTAAAAATGGTGAGATATAGGTAGCAAGGTGGCCACAATCCACGTGGTAGCTGCATGCACGGTTTGTTCTGATTGCAAATTTTTTTGGATATCTAAAATTGATTTACTATTGTCATCCACAATCTGCTTATTGTGCGACTATCAATGATTGAGGATAAATTTGAGAACTAAAACGAAATTAACACTTATTCTGGCATTGAATATCTGAACAAAAAGGGCTCATTGAGTATTTGAGTTTGGTTGATCATTTCATAAAAGTGGTTATCGATATTGATAGTGTTGAGAAAAGGTCGGGATTGTGGTGTCCTTGTAAAGGTTACATAAATAATGTTTATTTGGGTGTTCGTGGAATTAAAGAACATATGATTATATTTTGATTTGATAGAAGTTATAAAAATTGGGTGTCGCATGGTGAGGTTGAGAAGGAGAATAACTAGTGATGATGCATGTTTAAAATATAAATTGCAAACATGTGGAGCTAAGTTTTTAAAACCTTCATCAATGGTTAGAGTTGCAACTAATATGGCCCTGTTTACCAGAGCTTATCTGTAGATCAGTTCAGTTCAGTTCAGTGAAAATGTAATTTGATGAAATTCAGGTTAATTCAGTCATGCTGATTCCATTTTTCAATACATCATTTTTACTTCAGTTCAGTTCAGTTCAATTCAGTTCAGTTCAATTCAATTCAGTTCAGTTCAGTTGAGTACATCAAGAAATAAGCTCTAGTAAACAGGGCCTATATCATTATAATTAAATGTTAAAATGTAATTAAATAATTATAAAATAAATCTTTTTTTATGGAAAAATTGTAAAATAATTCTTGATTGACCGTTTCAATATCAGGTCATCAAATTTCAATCCATTGTGAAATTAAATTGTAACCATTATTAGATGACTGATTAATCAAAAACAGAAAGCGTTTTCAAATCGTTTGATTCAATTAAGGCCATGTTTGTTAGAAAATTTATGTATATTAGTTCAGTTCAGTTAAATATATTTAATTTTTTTAAGTCCTATACATTAAAAAAGTTTCAGTTCAAATTTATGTATGTAAAAGTAAGAATATGGCTCATTTATAACCGCGGATAGAGTAGGAATGAGGGTTGTAATTAGAGATACTAGGGGAAATTTTATTTCTATGTATGAAACAAACAAGTGCTCTTTCCCTTGCATGCAGAGTTTATGTTTATCTAGTTAGGATTACATTTAGGTCTTGCCAATGGTGTTGTTTTTACTATAGAAATTGATTGCCAATAGGAAGTGAAGGGAATTCAAAACCCTAGCACATCCAACTAGCCAGTTCTAAGTCTTTGTTGTGAGCTAAAATGGCCAAAAGAATTAATCATGTCTTCAGGGAAATTAATTTTGTAGTTGATTTTCTTGCTAAAATTAGTTCCAAATCATCTCTCTTTGGTAACATGAATGTTCTTGATGCACCTCCAAAACTTAGGGATCAACCTTGACAGAAATGGAATTATTATTTCAGGATTTCTCACCCATCTTCTAACTAATTCTTACTCCACTGCTCCATTAATGTTTCTCCCTTATGTTATGAACTTATGATTGATAAAAACTCTAAATAGGGAGTTTTGATACTGCTCCATGATGTTTATCTGCAGGCTGGGGAAGGCCATTTGGAAACTATATCCCAAAGTTAGAGATAAATGAAGGGCACCTGCTGGATTTGAAGAAAGTGTTGGGTATATCTCAGCATCCAATTAACAAGTTCAGAGGGCGCCGACATAGATCAATAAGAAGACATTCTGGTTCAGAACTATATCTTCACCTCTTTAATGCAGCTTTTTGTCTACCAGTTGTTGTACATAGTATCTCATTAATATTTTCTTTTGTTTTGGCAGAACTAGTGACATGGTTTTTCCACTGTAGCGGAAATGTACGTTCTAAAGTTATTTCTAAACCCGGTACATTCACGTGGCTGAGACCCCTCGATAGTACAAGAACTTGAAACGTGATGATGAGGCACAGGACCAGGACCAAGACGCCTATAAATACAGAAGGAAATTAGTCATTCCAAATAAGTTCTCTAATTCTAGCTTTTGCTATTAGGGTTTTTCCCCCTTTCAATACAAGAAATCTCATCATCACATCGAAACTGCTACCCTCGGGTGGCTCCGGGGGCTTGTTTTGTAGGCTCAAATGAACATGTCTAAGTTTGGCTAGGCTTTGACAACTTTCAAGCAACTACAACCAACAAACGCAGACCCTCTGATACGGCAATTATCCGAGGCCTCGTTTACTGATCGGATCGCCCCGCATCACACATTTTTACCAAAATATCCTTAAACGGACCCTTGCATTTTTGTTAGCATTTTTAGTGTTACTAATATTAAGGGCATTTTTGTAAAAATTTGGACCTGCATAAGAAAATCATATTTGCATGGAACAACTCCCAAGTTTTAACGTCACTGGAGGCAAATTTTTACTTCTATGAGGTCGTTTGGTTCACGTAATAATTAAGTTCCCACAGAATTTGTAACTACTCGATTTTTAATTCCTTGTCAAAATCCTCAGAATCTAGTAAAATTGTTTGGTTGCATATATACGGAGTTTGTAATTCTTTGAACCGAGAATTTATGAAGAGTAATTAATGTAAAAATATGGTTAAGTATCGAGAATTTGTGAACTACCTAGGCGAACCTCGGTAAGATAATTCATGCGTTTTGTGGAAAAATTAATTTCTGCGTAATTGTAAATTCCTACGTTTTACGTTCTATCTATCAACCAAACAACCACACACATTCAAAAATCTGCGTGTTATATAGTTACCACGTAATCTACCCATACCAAACAATTCCTATATCTCGAAAGTTTTAATCAAGTTTTTCAATTCTCATAGGTAAAGAGTTTTGCAAATTTTTCCACGTGATACAGAATGAAATCTTTACTCAATTTATTATATTTAAAATTAATATAATATAGATAAATATTAAGGATAAAGTAATGTAAAAAAAGTAAATTTTATAAACATTATAAAAAAGTTTTTGTTTTTAAACAAGGTAAAGATGAATAACTGTGTAATGGGCCTGGTTCAGTGGTAATCCACCCTCTCACTGAGAGGTCCAGGGTTCAAAATACACTCGTGACAAAATTGTGAATATTTGAGCAATTATTGTCAGGGTTTACCCAGCGTAGAGGGGCCGATGGTGGTTTCCTAGGGGCCGTGTTGGTGGCCCCCGCTGTGGTCTCCCATACTGCAGGTGGTGACTCATGATGGTGCGATCGGTGGTTCCGGCTTCGGTGGTTCGGTGGCTCGTTGGTGCAAGCAGTTGGGTCTCTCAGGAGGACGTCTCAGAGTTACGTGGATGGAGCGTGTATAACTTCACTGTGCTTAAATGGATCTAATGTGGTGTCTCCTAGTTAGTCCTAGATTAGGACGTGTATATGTAATAGGTAGGTCGTAATCTATCTTGAATAAAAAAAAAAAAGGTAAAGATGAATAAATGATCTTTCTGACCCCACGTTAGTTAAGATAAATAATAAAACAAACTCTATCTACAAGTTGCTCGTTCAAAGGAAAACTACGTGTTCCTGCAAAATCGCCACGAAAACGAAACAGAAACCCAAGACTCATAGTCATCGACAATATCTTTGAGGAGGCCATGCACCCTTAGACTCTGTTGGAAAATGATTTACTTAAGGTAAATTGAAAGTTACAGTCATGGTAACTTTTGGGGCTTATCATTCGGAGATGAATGAAATATAGAAAGTTTTGGTTAAAGAAATTTACCCAAAATAGGATTTCTATTGTTTATGAAGTTCATATGTTGAACTATCTAGAAAAGCCCGGAATGTGTTTTAATTGAAGAATTACTTTTAGTACATTCTTTTGGTTTATGGAAATTACTTTGTGTTATTCCATAAAGATAAGACTTTCATTATTTGGGAAAGTTCTTATGCTATAATTAAAACACAGTTTACCTTATTTTGTGAGAGAATCCATATGCGTATTGGATTGAGAATCTTTCCAGCTGAAAATTATGTTTCCTAATTCATAGGATTTAGGAGTATATATATAGAGCCATCAGTCAATATGAAAAGAACCTTTACACACGTTTGTACTCCTAGTAATAGATACATTAAATTGAGAGTGTTGGTGTTTTCATTGGTGCTGAGTGAGTTGAGAGTCAAGTCATTGTGATTGAAGATCGGCTCTACGAAATCCAGGTAACTTTGTATGTTACCTTATGGTTTTATCCTATGGGACTTTGGTGTCATTTGTTGGCCTCATAAGTTTCAAGGGCGGAGACTAGCTCGACTCCATAATGATCTATGCTTTTGTGTTTAGGATATTTAATATGTTGTATGCATAATTATTTGTAACTCTTGGCATGTTTTGCATGATTAATATAAATAATAAAACTAGTATTTTATTATTCATGTGTTTTCTGTAATTTATATTCTGTAATTTTATTTATTACAAATTACTGTCAATATAGTTCCTACAGTCTTGAAACTTATGAAACTTTTAAAGGGTGGATATTGATGTGTAATTTTTCGGAAAATTATAGAATATTTTACGGAAATATTATTTGTGGTTTTTTGAAAATTTAATGTGATTAGAATTTCGAAAACTACATGCTACGTGAGTTATAAATTATGCATGCTAAGGTTATTATATTGAATAAACCAAAAGTAGGGATGCATGATTAATTATGTGCTTATATTATATATTTATATGAGCATGATATTTATGTGTATTATTTGATTTAGGGTTTTTCGGAAATTGTTCTTTGTGAACTTAAATCCGAAAAACTCATGTGAAGTTTTTCTAATGGTTTGCCGAGTTTTCTTGGCATGTACAAATATCAATTACGAGGATCAATGAGCATCGTGGAGGAGATGGTGTTGATCAGTTAGAGATATTTTGGTCTCGACTTTTATACGAAGGTTAGAGTATCAATCCCAATAAATTGAATTAGATGTGGTATTCAATTTAGTTTGGATGGGTTTATTTTGATAAACATGATTATTTCTCTTGCCTCGGTTTAATTATATGCATGTTAAGATTGATTTGAAATTAATGAGAATGTATAATTTCAACGTGATTGAATCTTAATTGCTTGGCATATAATCACACGAAAGGAACCATGCATGAATGGATTAATTTTACAATGCTATGTATTATTAATTAGTGATTTTATATGGATGCATGCTCGGTCAAATTGTAAGAATGTGTATTTGACTAATTATACAAACATTTACATATATGTAATGGGTGAATTGCATGAGTTACATGGCAATTATATGTTTGTGAGCATGATCTGCAATATTATTTGCATGCTAGATTGATTAGGTAATTATGCATGTCGATCGAATACACGTATGTAAATGTGTTAATTGACTATCTAAGAAAATAATGCATGCATGATTGCTATATTTGTGTGCCGAGATTATGATTGTTTTTTAACCTGGGAGAGAAATTGAGGCTTTAGAGCCGAAATTTGTTTTAAAAGATGATTAACTTGTATGAAGTCTTGGTATGCATGCTATGATGTTTACTGTATTCGTGCATGCGATTGTGTGGATTTATTGTTTTCATACGAGATATATGAGTATGATCTATTAATATAATTCAGTATTTTAATCTTGCATGACTCGTGAATGATTTTGATCATATGGCATGTAAGATTGTATGCATGTTGATTTCGGTTATGACCGTTTGAATCTGAACTTGAGTTGACGATATATAATTGTATGCAATATTATAATTTGTTTATATTATCTGGCTTATTATACATGCAATTCTATGAGATATGATGTTGGCAATGCTATGTCTACGGTTTTGTGGTTGGTTTGCTGTGTGCAATCACCAGGAACTAGTGGCAGAAGTTATGCTATGTGATAGACTTGGCAATGTGCTGTGTACAATTGTCATGAATTCACAGCAAGCTTCGTAAGACCTGGGCAATTGTATGTTGCATGAGATGAGCATACGGCTCTGTGTTCGATATTTTGATTATTGTGTATAATCTATAAAATACGAACGAGATGACATGAGTAATTTTACTATGTCAAGGGTATTGGTTTTAAGAACCATAACGAGAAACCCTGAAAGCATGAGTTTTCGTAACTATGCTGGAATTCTGATTATTTGTAATCGAAGAATTAAATAATCGTCAGAATTATGGTTGAGAGACCTAAGAATTCTGAGGTTAAAATTCTAATTACTCATAATTGAAGAATTTGATAAATCGTCAGATTGGTTGAGAAACCTGAATAATCTGAGATTTGAAAATCCCAAGACAATATGGTCAAATCTAGAATTTTGTATTCTGAGATAGGGATCCCGAGACTTTGGTAAGTCTAGAATTTCGGTCAGAAAGAACTGAAAATTCTAAGATTATCTAATTCGTAGACATATGGTCTAGGAACTCCAAGTCACAAAGTTCCGAGGAACTATACGTGTGGAGATGATAATGATATCGGTCCAATGTGGGGGACCGGAAGCCTTAAAAATTTAGCAATAGATGAATTTTGACAAGGTAGAGAGTTATCACTAAGAACTTGAAAAAGTACGTGAAAAACTCTAAGTTGAGCCGATAAGGCTGAATCCCAGACTAAGACTCGAATTCGATTGAGTCTAGATTAAAGGGAAATGTATTCGAGCAAGAATGAGACTCGAATGGGGCCATGTTTTGGTCAAGAGTGTAAAACGTGAACTCATAGCGAGACGGCGTAACTCAGACTTGTGATTGCGTAAGCGAATACGTAAAATCTTTTTGTGATTGCGTTCACACTACAAGATTATTTGCAAATATCATTTTCCGTATGTACTAGCTATATATAGTAGTGAAACGGAAAGTCGCTAGAAATGATAAAGCGATGTGGAAAACCTATATGTAGGTTGGTGATCTCTTAAATAAGATATCTCAAAAGAGTAAATGAAAACTCTTAACGGTGTAGAGTCATCCTACGAATTCCTTCGAATGTGGGGGTTGACCTAACGTTGTAGACTCATCCGAGAAGTTCATTCGAATGTGGGGGTTGACGTCTAACCAGGTATAGTAAGATATGACCAGAAATGGTATATTTACTAAAATGCACATTATGGTAGTGCTTGTTGACTTCTTATGAAAGAATATTAAATATTGTGATATTCATAAGAAATATTTGATGGAATTGATAAATACATCTTTTGATGAAAGAGTATTTTATGGAAATTCCTATAGATCTTGATTTATCCTTAATGGCATTATGAGCCAATGGATGAAATTGTAGAGAATCTGTGATGATAAACCTAAATGAAGCAAATGTGATAGGACAAAGTCTTGTGCCTTGTTTTGCTTTAGAGGTATATCTGAGAGCTTTAAAAGGCTAGAATTCCATGAAATGATGTTTATGGAAAAACGGTAATCAATAGTGAGATTGATCTACCATGTGAGGCAAATCACTAGACTACTAGCAGATTTCAACAATTAGTAAGTATTTATATACTTGATGGTATTCTCCAGAAATGAGAATGATACCTGAAATGATGGTACTTACGATTGAAGCTTTCTGTAAGCTCAAAGTACATCAAATGGACCTAGTGGTTAAATGGAGATTTAGATATTAAGATCTGAATAGAGCAATATGAATGGCTCGATGCTCCAAAACAGTCCATGAGTTGATGATACTAATTGTTGATGAGCCAATGATATGAATCAATGAGCTTAGTTAAGGCATGAGTGCTAAGAGACACGAGAAATGATTATGTCATTTATGCTCTCAAATCGAATGGTTCGCTCATTGATAGTAATATTGATACGATGACTGAATCTATGAGAGATATATCGTATTCAATACAATGACTCTAACTTTGTTGGAATACCTTTGTAAAGGTGAGACTTCTCTTGAAAAGAGAATGTAGAGTCATGGAAGGTCTGTAGTACACAATGAGGTGTACACGATCAGACATTTCTTACTCTGAAAGTAAGATGAGACACGAGTAGTCAAGAGAAAAACTAATGGATCCAAGTTTGTGTGATACACGTGGTCTCGTGGATATGGCTTGAAATGTGTAGAGAAATGATTCTCTTAATTAGATTCATATGAGGAATCTAAATCCGTTATGTTGGATTATGGGAAAGGAAATGAGTCCGTACCTTTTGAGAAAAAGGGAATCCCAAGGTAACCAAAGCAAATTTGTGCTGATTGGTTTACTGTAAAGCCATATCGATAATGGTATGTCTAAAGGTAGACAAAATATCATTAGAAAACTACTCTCAAACCGGGATTTATCTAAATTGACTTATCGTCATTAAGATAAGGTTGTGTTCCTTTGACGAAAGGATTAGATCGATTTCTTGACGAAGAAATTGAATCGAGAGGTAGTTAAATCATCGAGAGGAATGAGACTGAAGTCCATTAAATGGTGAGGTTACGTCTGTGGACACCCAACCTATGCGATTGGAGATCCCATGGTCTAGGTTCAAAGGGACAACTAAACGTCAAAGACCCACCGACGTCACTGTGGGGTAAAACACCTCTTGTCTTATTCCTATGATGATGAAATAGTGAAGTGGAAATGAGGGTAAGCATGAAATGCTTTTAATGACTAACGGCCTCTAATTATGGGAATTAGAGTGGAAGTGGGTTATTTAACAAATTCCTCAGCAACCAGTCACCTATGTGCGGGAGGTGTGGCCGCCTCTAGAGGGAATTGAATGAGGACGCAATTCTTTACAAACGCGACTGAAATAGGCAGGTGCTTCATGGCAGCGATAATTGGGCACAACCGCGGAAATCGCAGAGTATAGTAAGATGTCTTGGCATATACAGTCTTGAAACTTATGAAACTTTTAAAGGGCGGATATTGATGTGTAATTTTTCAGAAAATTATAGAATATTTTACGGAAATATTATTGTGGGTTTTGGAAATTTAATGTGATTAGAATTTCGAAAACTACATGCTATGTGAGTTATAAATTATGCATGCTAAGGTTATTATATTGAATAAACCAAAAGTAGGGATGCATGATTAATTATGTGCTTATATTATATATTTATATGAGCATGATATTTATATGTATTATTTGATTTAGAGTTTTTCGGAAATTGTTCTTTGTGAACTTAAATCCGAAAAACTCATGTGAAGTTTTCTAATGGTTTGCCGAGTTTTCTTGGCATATACTAATATCAATTACGAGGATCAACGAGCATCGTGGAGGAGATGGTGTTGATCAGTCAGAGATATATTTGGTCTCGACTTTTAAACGAAAGGTTAGAGGATCAAACTCAATAAATTGAATTAGATGTGTATTCAATTTAGTTTGGATGAGTTTGATTTGAGAACCATGATTATTTGGCTATTAAAATATTCATATTTATGCATGAATATATATGAATTAATTGTTTGCATGAGAAACTGAATTATGCATGAATATTAAATTGATGCAAACGTGTGAATTTATGCATGCTTAGAAATTGAGTAGCAATATTCATATACTAGATATTTGTTTTATTAAACAAAATTTAGTTGAGGTCGTCGAACTTGTTGTGTGTATAAAGTGAATTACATGCATTAATATTGAGTTGGCATGAAAAATTATATATGTGTACACACGTGAATTTTATATGTTAGTATGCATGATCAATGTGATGCATGAGAGATAATCAATGTGATGCATGCATGGCTGCGTAGTTGTGTACTGCATGATATGATTTTGATATACATGGCATAGATAATTAAGTTGCATGCCAATATGATTACGTGAATGACTGATTTACTGGTTGCATGCGAGGTTAACTTAATTGGTATATCTATATTAAATATGAAATATAGATTATGCATGTTATGGAATAAAATTGATCCAGTTCATCACTTTTGTGCAACGTGATTATGAGAGTGCATATAGCAGGTGTTTCAGTGATGTACGTAGATTGTTGAATCTGAATTGGATTGATTAAATGCATATTATGAACTTGAGTTGACAATGTATAATTGTATGTGATATTATAATTTGTTTATATTATCTGGGTTATTATACTTGCAAGTTTATGAGATATGATGTTGGCGATTCTATCTCTACGGTTTTGTGGTTGGTTTGCTGTGTGCAATCACCAAGAACTGGTGGCAGAAGTTATGCTATGTGATGGAATTGGCAATGTGCTGTGTGCAATTGTCATGAATTCACAGCAAGCTTCGTAAGACCTGGGCAATTGTGTATTGCATGAGATGAGCATACGACTCTGTATTCGATATTTTGATTATTGTGTATAATCTATAAAATACGAACGAGATGACATGAGTAATTTTACTATGTCAAGGGTATTGGTTTTAAGAACCATAACGAGAAACCCTGAAAGCATGAGTTTTCGTAACTATGCTGGAATTCTGATTATTTGTAATCGAATAATTAAATAATCGTCAGAATTATGGTTGAGAGACCTAAGAATTCTGAGGTTAAAATTCTAATTACTCATAATTGAAGAATTTGATAAATCGTCAGATTGGTTGAGAAACCTGAATAATCTGAGATTTGAAAATCCCAAGACAATATGGTCAAATCTAGAATTTTGTATTCTGAGATAGGGATCCCGAGACTTTGTTAAGTCTAGAATTTCGGTCAGAAAGAACTGAAAATTCTAAGATTATCTAATTCGTAGACATATGGTTTAGGAACTCCAAGACACGAAGTTCCGAGGAACTATACGTGTGGAGATGATAATGATATCGGTCCAATGTGGGGGACCGGAAACCTTAAAAAATTTAGCAATAGATGAATTTTGACAAGGTAGAGAGTTATCACTAAGAACTTGAAAAAGTACGTGAAAAACTCTAAGTTGAGCCGATAAGGCTGAATCCCAGACTAAGACTCGAATTCGATTGAGTCTAGCTTAAAGGGAAATGTATTCGAGCAAGAATGAGACTCGAATGGGACCATGTTTGGGTCAAGAGTGTAAAACGTGAACTCATAGCGAGACGGCGTAACTCAGACTTGAGCTGAGATATCAATTTATATGTGAATTGAGAAAGTCACTCGAGTGTAGTCAAGTACTGTTGCACTGAACTGACTTGGAAATGGGCAGTATTTTGTGTAGAGTTTGCTAACTCACATTTTACCCTACGAGATGGGAAATCTGCGCCATAAGGGATAGTAAATCGAAATCCCTGAAGTGATTGGTTAATCAAATCCTTGATGGCATGGATATTACTTCAATTTGTTGTAGTAATAGCTAGGATAAATGGTTACTTGATATTGGGAAATCTGGTCATCTCTTATTCTAAGTATGTTGTATAGATAAGAGAGATTCCCACAATCAGTTGAAACACGAAAGTGTTGTAGTGAAAGAATCTATCCTTAAAATATAGTTTTATGGGATGAGAATCTTGTGTTTGATTCATTTGTTGAACAAACGAGACTTTTGATAAGTCATGTGCTAGACAAAGCAATTTTGTCTTAAAGTAATAATTAACGAGAATCACCAAAATGATACTTACATAAATGGTTCTAAGTCCATTTTTGTATCATTTGTGGTATGAGTTGATTGTGAAAGCGAATACGTAAAATCTTTTTGTGATTGCGTTCACACTACAAGATTATTCGCAAATGTCATTTTTCCGTATGTACTAGCTATATATAGTAGTGAAACGTAAAGTCGCTAGAAATGATAAAGCGATGTGGGAAATCTATATATGGGTAGGTGATCTTTTAAATAAGATATCCCAAAAGAGTAAATGAAAACTCTTAACGGTGTAGAGTCATCCTACGAATTCCTTCGAATGTGGGGGTTGACCTAACGGTGTAGACTCATCCGAGAAGTTCATTCGAATGTGGGGGTTGACGTCTAACCAAGTATAGTAAGATATTACCTGAAATGGTATATTTACTAAAAATGCACATTATGGTAGTGCTTGTTGACTTCTTATGAAAGAATATTAAATATTGTGATATTCATAAGAAATATTTGATGGAATTGATAAATACATCTTTTGATGAAAGAGTATTTTATGGAAATTCCTAGAGATCTTGATTTATCCTAATTGGCATTATGAGCCAATGGATGAAATCGTAGAGAATCTGTGATGATAAACCTAAATGAAGCAAATGTGATAGGACAAAGTCTTGTGCCTTGTTTTGTTTTAGAGGTATATCTGAGAGTTTTAAAAGGCTATAACTCCATGAAATGATGTTTATGGAAAAACGGTAATCAATAGTGAGATTGATCTACCATTGAGGAAAATCACTAGACTGCTAGTAGATTTCAACAATTAGTAAGTATTCGTATACTTAATGGTATTATCCATAAATGAGAATGATACCTGGAATGATGGTACTTCCGATTGAAGCTTTGTGTAAGCTCAAAAGTACATCAAATGGACCTATTGGTTAAATGGAGATTTAGATATTAAGATCTGAATAGAGCAATATGAATGGCTCAATGCTCCAAAACAGTCCATGAGTTGATGACACTAATTGGTGATGAGCCAATGATTTGAATCAATGAGCTTAGTTAAGGCATGAGTGCTAAGAGACACGAGAAATAATTATGTCATTTATGTTCTCAAATCGAATGGTTCGCTCATTGATAGTGTATATTGATACGATGACTGAATCTATGAGAGATATATCGTATTCAATGGAATGGCTCTAACTTTGTTGGAATACCTTTGTAAAGGTGAGACTTCTCTTGAAAAGAGAATGTAGAGTCATGGAAGGTCTGTAGTACATAATGAGTTGTACACGGTCAGACATTTCTTACTATGAAAGTAAGATGAGACACAAGTAGTCAAGAGAAAAACTACTGGATCCAAGTTTTTTTGTGATACTCGTGGTCTCGTGGATATGGCTTGAAATGTGTAGAGAAATGATTCTCTTAATTAGATTCATATGAGGAATCTAAATCCATTATGTTGGATTATGGGAAAGGAAATGAGTATCCGTACCTTTTGAGAAAAAGGAAATCCCAAGGTAACCAAAGCCAATTTGTGCTGATTGGTTCACTGTAAAGCCATGTCGATAATGGTATGTCTAAAGGTAGACAAAATATCATTAGAAAACTACTCTCAAACCGGGATTTATCTAAATTGATACTGTCATTTAGATAACAGTGAAGTGGAAATGAGGGTAAGCATGAAATGCTTTTAATGACTAACGGCCTATAATTATGGGAATTAGAGTGGAAGTGGGTTATTTAACAAATAACAAATTCCTCAGCAACCAGTCACCTATGTGCGGGAGGTGTGGCCGCCTCTAGAGGGAATTGAATGAGGACGCAATTCTTTACAAACGCGACTGAAATAGGCAGGTGCTCCATGGCCGCGATAATTGGGCTCAACCGCGGAAATCGCAGAGTATAGTAAGATGTCTGTGGGACGTACATGAAAGTTCATACCAGCGGTTCAGGGAAGTTCAAAGCGGGACCGCATACTTCCTAACCAGTGAAACAGTGTACTATCCCAAGGGAAAAGTTCAAGGACTAAATGATCTACTTATTCCTATGCAGGCATCTAAGCTTCCGATACGGCAATCACAATGACTACATTAGTGTAATGCGTAATTGAAATCCCGAATCTATATCTGATTCATGTGGGGGATTGTTGGAAAATGATTTATTTAAGGTAAATTGAAAGTTACAGTCATGGTAACTTTTGGGGCTTATCATTCGGAGATGAATGAGATATAGAAAGTTTTGGTTAAAGAAATTTACCCAAAATAGGATTTCTATTGTTTAGGAAGTTCATATGTTGAACTATCTAGAAAAGCCCGGAATGTGTTTTAATTGAAGAATTACTTTTAGTACATTCTTTTGGTTTATGGAAATTACTTTGTGTTATTCCATAAAGATAAGACTTTCATTATTTGGGAAAGTTCTTATGCTATAATTAAAACACAGTTTACCTTATTTTGTGAGAGAATCCATATGCGTATTGGATTGAGAATCTTTCCTGCTGAAAATTATGTTTCCTAATTCATAGGATTTAGGAGTATATATATAGAGCCATCAGTCAATATGAAAAGAACCTTTACACACGTTTGTACTTCTAGTAATAGATACATTAAATTGAGAGTGTTGGTGTTTTCATTGGTGCTGAGTGAGTTGAGAGTCAAGTCATTGTGATTGAAGATCGGCTCTACGAAATCCAGGTAACTTTGTATGTTACCTTATGGTTTTATCCTATGGGACTTTGGTGTCATTTGTTGGCCTCATAAGTTTCAAGGGCGGAGACTAGCTCGACTCCATAATGATCTATGCTTTTGTGTTTAGGATATTTAATATGTTGTATGCATAATTATTTGTAACTCTTGGCATGTTTTGCATGATTAATATAAATAATATAACTAGTATTTTATTATTCATGTGTTTTCTGTAATTTATATTCTGTAATTTTATTTATTACAAATTACTGTCAATATAGTTCCTACAGACTCCTCCAATGTTCCACCACTGCCCCAGAGCCATGATAAAAGCTCATAACATAGCTATAAGGAGGCCATGAGGCATAGTTTGTTACAAAAAGTTACAATCTAGAGCAAAAACCTAGATTGAGGTACAATAAACCTCAAAATAAAATAAGTGTACACATAGAGTTTAGGATTAGTTAAAAAAGGTCTTTTACAATAGTGAGTGATCCTTTTTCTAAATCAAGAGCCAGATTAGCGAATCGTCAAAACGAAACTCAAGTTTGTGCCAAGACATAATATGATTACTTAGTAGACCATAACCTAAAAAAAGGATCTCTGAAGTTGGGAAGCTGCATCTGATCTCCTATAAAAGCTATTTTCTTTGTAGTGGAAAATCTTTCAACATTTGAGAATGTCTGAGCTGAGATTCAAAGTTCATGGCAACAACGTTTTGTTCCATGTAGGTGTGTTTGAAGAGTGAACTGGATAAGTTCCCTTTGTCATTTGTATTTCCTATATTTCTCTCTCCAACCTCGTTCAGATTCATCAGATTTCACAGTAAGAGGAAACATAGCATTTTGAACACACCAAACCAGACCCGTGGAACAAGCTTTAAGTTCTGCCATAAAGCCCATTTTTGTCTCTACTTACAAAACCAGAAGAATCATCTTTATAGGGGGACATGAAACATTAGAGTTTAGCTTGAAACAATGACCTGGAGGTTCCCACTTATATCATCTAACGTATATGACCACATGGGATTTGGCTATTGGAAAATCCTTTAGTAGCATACCCCAAACAACCATGTTTAATTACTTGTGGGTGAAAGGTGAAAATGGAGCTAAGGAAGTAGCGAAGTAGCTTTTTCATGCCTGTCAGAGGACATTTCCTTCAAAAATGAATTTATTCCTACCGATTCAAATAATCCTAATCACCAGACATGGAAGTATATGAAACAAATGGTTCTTTGTTTTTGAAAAACCTTTGGAAGCCCAGAACAATGATAAAACATCAAATAAATGGGGAAAATCAATCAATGGAATTTCCAAGATGGTAAACATTTTATTCCACAAGGATTCAGTAACAAGGCATTTATGAAAACAACGGTCAAGAATATATTCATTATCACATAAATGGCATTTAGAGACAATATTATACTCATCTGTTTCAGGATATAATCTGTTGGAATGAATTTATTGACCATCTTCCACATCAACATAGATATTTTAGAGGGGATCATAAAATTCCATACCTTTACGAGAGATGAGCAGTTTTCCTTTTCCCTACTTCTACCATGCAGACAGTGGCGGATCTACGTGAAGGCGAGGAGAGACGGACGCCTTCCCTAAAATTCGGCGGCCAGGCAGGAACTACTGTTTCCGGCCGCCGGAAAGGCGCAGCGGCGAAGGCGCAGCGGTCAGATCTGGAGAAGATCCGGAGAAGAAAGGCGGAATGATGGTCAGAACTCTTTTTATTTTTTATTTTTAAGGGCTTATTGAAACGACGTCGTTTCAATAAGCCCTTAAAAATAAAAACTAAAATTATGTTTAAGGGCTTGAATTTTGTGGTAAGAATTCAGCCTTCCCTCAAAAAGTTTTCTAGATCCGCCACTGCATGCAGAAGCTACTGAAACATACAAATAGGAGATGGTTTCCAGATGAGCTTGTCATTCATGTCAAACAAAATGAGATGGTTTTGAAGAGTGTGTGCAATATTATGGAGAAAAAACCATACAAGTTCTGTTTATCCTACTGGAGGTTAGCAATAGTTTTATCCAACTGAAATCTAATATATATCATTATGTTTGATCTTGTTAAGTTCCTCGTAATACATAATTTTTGAGTATCTAGTTTTTATAATATCTAATTATGCACAATTCAAAATATTATGATTTTAAAATCACGGTTAATGAAAAAAGTACTAGAGATATAATCGACTCAATCAAATATAATATGCCTCATTATATGACTATTTTTAATTAGCTTAGTTTATTTTGTTTCAGTTCAGTTCAGATAAATTCAATTCAGATAAGTTCATATCCTCTGAAATATAATTTTATGATATACAATTCAATGACTGATATATATTTAATATAATATTATGATATACAACTCAATGATTCATATTCCCTGGAAAGTAAAGGTTATGATATACCATAACCTTTACTTTATATACTCCAATATAATCGACTCAACCAAATATTATATGCCTCATTATATGACTATTTTTAATTATTTCAGTTCATTTTGTTCTAGTTCAGTTCAGTTCAGATAAATTCAATTCAGATTAGTTCATATCCTCTGAAATATAACTTTATGATATACAATTCAATGACTGATATCTATTTAATATAATATTATGATATACGACTCAACCAAATATAATATGTCTTCATTATATGATTAGTTATTTTAGTTCATTTCAGATTAGTTCAATTCAATTCAGAACAATTCAGTTCAGTTTAGATAAGTTTATATCATCTGCACTATAATTTGATGATATTTAACTCAATTCAGTTCAGATTATATCACTTCAACGTGTTTTTATGTTTAAATTATATAAAAATGTATTTATATTTATTTCTGTTCAGTTCAGTTCAGTTAAATATATTTAAAATTATTTCAGTTCAGTCAAGTAAATTTAAAATTATTTCAATTTAGTTCAATTCAGTTCAGTAAACTTAAATTTTTTTTCAACTCAGTTCTGTAAATTTTAAAAAAAATTCAGTTCAGTTTAGCAAAAAAAAAGTTCTCTGAACAAAAACTATGATTAATAGTGTCGAAGCTATTATAACAAATCCAGAGGGAGTAAATGAAAAACTGAGTATCCTTTTAGTGCAAATTTAAAAAGTAGGTACGAAAGTGTGAATTTCAAGTAAAACAAGGTACCACTTTCGGCATTTTCTCAAACAGCCGTCTTTTTGGTTCATAGCAGTTGACGCGGCGACCAAGTCCATATGACATGACATACATAACAATGTTGTCCGAGAGAGAAATAGGGGCTCCATCTAAGTGAAGGATGTCCCGTGCCGATGTCTCCTACAGGTATTTTTGATTGATCGAATAATATTTTTCTTGGTGTTTCGAATTTGATCAATTTCGGACTCAACTTTTTCGTTTTTGGTGGATTGTTTCTCGAGTTATTATCATCTGGGAGTGGATTTTATTTATAATTATGGATGATTTTGTAACTAATTGTGTATATTGAATGAAAATATATTCAGAAGATACTCGTAAATGATTTGAAGTTTGATTCAGTCTACATGCTACCTTCTGATTGCTTGGAAGAAAGAAAAAGGGCAAGAGAATTTAGTTATTTAAAGTGTATGTCAGGAGAGAATTATAGCAAAGATGCATGGAAAATTGATGGTATTGAATACCTATGATACATGTTTATGATGAATCTAAATAACAAGATAATATTATACTTATACATTAGTTGAATTTATGATCAAAAAGTTATGTGAAGCAAACCCTGAGACATGTGAAGTATACTTTAGTTGCTAATACCTAGGACATTGTTTCTTGTGAACAACTCTTGTAAATTGAAATACTGCTCTCATTCTCCGCAGCTGTGGATCTTGTGGATATCTTCTGAATCTAACATCATCTGCTCGTGTAACTTCTGGAATTGGATTGGAGTATCGAAAATCCATTAAAAAAGGCTTTATCACATTTACATCCATTGATCTTAGTAGATTTACTCTTGTTGATGATGTAAACTGCTTTCCGGCTTGTTTTGGTACTCTTAAAACCAAACTTCTCTGTCGTAATTGTGGTGTGCTCATAGGTTATGTTCTTGGAGATCCACATGTGCGACTTGTCTCTGATTCACCATCTTCTTCTGGCTCCTACAAAAGCATAATGATAAAGATTCAGTCTTTGCAGCCTTCAGAAGAGTCATAGTGTAGCAGGATGGATAAATACTGCAAAGATTCCCCTACCTCAATTATTCACCTCCCTGATGATTGCTTGCACTCTTTATTTGACTGCCTTCATTCTGCCTCAGATCGAGAGGCTTTCGGATTAACTTGTAAGCGGTGGCTTCAAGTTCAGAATTTAGGGCGTAGAAGTTTACAATTCCACTGCTCATTAAGTATACATGGCATTCCCTCTTCATCCCAGAGCAGCATTACAGTTGGTACCTTACATCTCAGTAGGTTGCTTAACCGCTTCCAACAGCTACATTTTTTGTCCCTGTCTGGTTGCGTTGAGCTTCCTGATTCAGGATTGAGTCAGTTGCAACATTATGGTTCCAAGCTGCAGAGTCTTCATTTACATTGTTGTTTCCAAATAAGTGATTATGGCTTCTATGTCATTGCCTCTGGTTGTCGGTCTTTGACCAATATTAGTCTGTACAGGTGCAACATAACTGATACTGGGCTAAAGGCCTTATCAGAATCTTGCTTATCTCTTAAGGATGTGGATCTCTCATTTTGCTCACATGTATCTGATCCTGGAATTAGATTCCTCACGCAAAGTTGCCGTGAACTTCGGGCTGTCCGGATCACAAACTGCAGAAATGTCACTGGTGTTGGCTTCAAAGGTTGTTCGGAGATGCTGAGATTTGTAGAGGCCAACAATTGTAAGCTTACCCGAGAAGGAATAGTAGGTGTTGTGAGTGGTGGTGGCCTTGAGTATCTTAACATATCATGTCTTAGCTGGTGCATTTCTGGAGATGGTTTAGCTGCCATTGGTGCTGGATTTGGGAACAATCTGAGGGTTCTTGACTTTCGATGTTGCAGAACAATCGATGACAGTTCGATCATTGCAATATCAAAAGGATGCCCGTTGCTCCACGAGTGGAATTTGTCACTGTGTCATGAGATCAGGACAGCTGGGTGGGAAGCTATTGGCATGAACTGCCATAAGGTGGAGAAGCTTCACGTGAACCGTTGTCAGAACCTGAATGATGAAGGATTGGAAGCTCTGAGAAATGGCTGCAGGGAGCTCTCTATACTATACGTTAGTTTTAGGGAGAGCCGCCTGGTCAGTTCAGTGGCCATTGAGGTCTTCAAATGTTTAAGAAGCGATGTTGAGCTCAGAGAAGAGGAAGTGATGTCTGTTGCTCCTGATTGGGCATTTCATGTTCGGTAATTAGAACTGTAATTGTAAAACCGAAAAGATTAGCCACTACGATTTTCTACCAAGTTCTTCTTACTTTTGAAGAAGACTTCATTAATAACTTTTGTAATGTGTGTTGGTTTTGTATAAAATTTTGATCTTTAGAAAATAGATTTATCATAGAATCAATTGATACTAGATGGAGTATCTTACAGTATTTACCCAACTTTTGAACCAATTACTATCTGACTCCAAAGCTTACTTAACTAAAGACTACTTCTTTGGAGCCCCAATGGACCTTTTTTTTCCCTCAAGAAGATACATTTAACAGGTAAACCTAGGTTTCTGCTTATGGAGCAAAATAATAGAAATATTAAATCACTCAAATTTTATAGTACATGGATACCAGACACCAAAGAACGGCAGTACCGGTCTTGGGGATCTTCATGTTATCACAAGCACAAAACATTTTTCCTACTTATACAAGATATCAACTTCATTTTCCAGGCCATGATGCACCACAAGATCTTGAACGATGTTGCAAGCAACTTCAAACTGTCTTGACACCTTGGACAGTATGCACAGACAACTCATTGCAACCCATGAAAAAGCACTCCATTTCACTGATTACCAGCATTACCTCCCCATAGATTATCCCAGCCTCCACTGGGAGGAGCCTTGGGCCCACCCATGTTGTTTTCATGTCCATTCTGAGGACCCTGAAGCATATGAGGACCAGGAGGTTGAACTTTGTTGGGCTTTGTTCGGACTCCCAAAAGTCTCAATGCAAATCTTGCAAGCTCTCCGTATAATACTCCCGAACGGTCAAATAACTGCAAAAACAACACACCTTACATTTAAGTAACATAGAGCTCCCGTCATTCCATCTCAAAGAAGGTCTGGTTCATTCACAAAATTTAGCTAGAAAACATCATGTTACCTGAAGAAGAGCTGTCATAAACATGTGAAATGCCTGAGTATTTTGGTCTATCAGGATTGCAATCCGACCAAAGAATGTCACCACACCTTGCATCTGCAATTAAAGCCAATAACTGGATGTTATTGAACATTCATAAAGTAGCATGTGTAAATACTTGAGTAAAGAAGCACTTAAATATGCCTACAACACTATGGTGATCACATTTGGTGGATGATAAAGTTGGAAAAATAAAACTGAACGTAGTGTAACAATGAAAATATACAGAAAACATAGTCAGATGTCAATAAGCATGGTTTGTTGCTCAGGTTTAGTGCAAGTACTGACCCTTGCATAGTACACAGCAGTAAAATAGCCTCTTAATTCTTACATTCCTTGTACACTTATTTATGTTTCAACCACGGCTTTCTGTGTTTCCTTAGCAATTTGATTACAATTCACCCCATTTTCCAATTTCATTTGTTTTGCAAATAAGAATCATGCCTCCAATGAATGCAACAAGAAGCAAAAGAAAAATAAACAGAGTGACAATAATCAAATTATTGGTGATGACATATTGAAAGATGCCGCCCCATGTCTCATCATTTACTCTACCGTGAACAACAATAATAATTAACCAATCCTAAATTCAATTGAAGAAAACAAAATCACCAGATCGTCAAGTTATAAACTTAAAAGGGTAACGATACAGATAGCCCCACTATCAATGCAGTTAGATTAAAAAATTCAGTGAAGAGAAAGTTTGAGCCACGGCTTACCACTCTCATCAGGGAAATCCAAAAATTAGGGGGAGCGGATGGAGCACCATAGGGATTGTTTGGATCTTGCTCACCGAATGGGCCTCCCATACCCATTCCTCCATAACCACCCATTCCTCCTCCCATACCCATTCCTCCCATACTACTATTATACATTCCCCCTCCATACATGCCAGTGCTGCCACCTCCATAGAGTCCACTATAACCTCCCCTGTACATGTTGTTTCCGTACAATCCACCCCCATAAGAGCTTCCATATCCGCCTCCCAACCCACCATATGCTCCAGTACCATAAGTTCCAGAACCATATGTTCCAGCTCCATATGTTCCCGTACCATAACCAGTATTGTAGTTTGAGTTGGATCCATAGCCTGAAAGCAAGCCATCACACAAGTCTCAATTAGGGATAAAAACAACCGAACACTAATATCAAAGAACCATAAGAATAATTCTCAAAGTTTAATAGCCAAAATAATACCAGCACCATGCAGGAAGAAATGTGCTTAAGATAAAATCCTACACATAATCAACTGCTGCTATCAGTTCCCAACTACCCAAACAGTCCTGATTGAGAACTGACCCCAGCCCGAAAATTATTTCTGATAATATGGAATGCTATTATGCTACAGAACATAGTATGACACTGAACTACCAGCCTCAATTGACACCACTACAGCTAAAAAATTGATCTTGTTAACATATTTTTACCCCTAGATTGCCTGCCCAATCAAAGATCATAGCAGCCAGTGAATTAGCAGAAGAGGAACAGATAGCAGTATAAAGTAAAACAAATCCAATCGGCAAAATCATACATACTCCAATTATTTAATCGTGAACGGGAATATACCTCCATAGGTTTGCTGCTGCTGCTGCTCCCAGGGTCTAGCAGGGACGGGCCTCCCGAGCGTATTGACGGCTGCAGTATTAGCGGAGGAAACAATTTCACCAGGATTAGAGGTCCCGGAAGCCTCTACGGTTTCGCTCGTGCTTCCTGGGGATGGTGGCTTGAATGGTCCGGGCCCCGATGCTGACCCGGCTCGCTCCCACGGCTTCGCCGGAGGATTTGCCCCACCTGCTGCAGTCACCCAAGAACTCAAACCGTCAATTTTCAAAACCCCTAAACAAACAATAGAAATAAGAAAATCGGAAATCGAAGTTGCAGACGAACCTGATGGGGTCGCCATGGACGTTCTCAGGGAGAGAGAGAGGAGGGTGTGGATTTCGAGGATCGGGATAATTCGGTGGAAGAATTGTGATGATTCCTTCTACCGTTCTGTAGCCACCTTTTACTTTAAATATCGCAAGGAATTAAAGTACTATTTTACCCTCAGGCACGTTGAAGTTGTGCTATTTCTCCGACACCGCGGTCATTGACTTTACGCGGGAGTAGTTAGTCCTAATCCTGGTCAATACTGCCAGTAGTAATCCTCCTCCCTTTGTAAGACTGAAATATTTTTTAGTCAATGATGATGATTTTGAAAATTTTAAACTAAAACTGCGGGTGATTAGGGTGTAAATGAACTGGACCGTTCGTGAACAACTCGGTCAAAGTTCATGTTCGAACTCGGTTTGACCAGTTCAAAATCGAACTTGACCTCGTTTGTTAATAAATGAGTTCGAACTCGATAGGCTCGTAGAACATCTCGAGAATAATTTATATATACTATATTTAGAATTTATTAAAATAATTTACATGTCTTAAAGAAGGTAATTATATGTGTATTACTTTTACTTCTTTTCATTTATTTATTTTAGTCTTTTTATATAAAAAAAAAGCAAAGTCTTGAAAGCGATCGTCTACATATGTAGACCAGGTTAAATTGTAAATAGTCTAATATTTCAAAAACAATGAGGGACTAATTTGCAATTTCTAAAAATTTAGGAAATTCACGCGCTATAGTAATTTCGCGCGTGAACAATACTGCTACAGTACTAATTCCAGTTTTTTTTTTGTTTTGGTAAAAAAATTCAGATTTTGTTTTAAATTGATCATGTTTTAATTTATAAATTACATCTTTTAGATTTTTAAATGATTGACTCTACCAATTTTTATATGATTAACTATTTTTCATGTTTTGCTTTAAACTCCTCATGTTTTAGGTTATAATCTCAATGTTTTAAGTGACACATTTTGATTCAAATTCCACATGTTTTATGTTATAATGATCACCTTGTGAGTTACATGTTCAGTTTATTAGATAATAAAAATCTTCTAGATTTTGGTTTAAATTCCCCATGTTTTATGTTATAATGATCATCTTCTAAATTACAAGTTCGGGTTTTAGGTTAAATCCCTCATGTGACTATAATAAACTTGAGCTTTTGGGTTAAATCCCTCATGTTACTGTAGCAAACTTCATCTTTTGGGTTAAATATATCATGTAGCAAACTTCAGGTTTTGGGTTAAATCCCTCATGTTACTATAACAAATACTGTAGTAAATTTCAGGTTTTGAGTTAAATACCTCATCTTACTGTAGCAAACTTCAGGTTTTGGGTTAAACCTCTCATGTACTGTAGCAAACACTGTAGCGGTATTGTAGCAAACACTGTACACGCGCGAAGTTACTGTAGCGCGTGATTTTTTAACTTTTCAAAATTGCAAATGGGTCCTTCCTTGTTTTTGATATATTACCTATTTATAACTTAGTCCCTGGTCTACATTTGTAGACGGTCGCTCCAGACACCACCCCTAAAAAAAAGCTAAGAGAATTCATTTTTAATAAGAAATTGATAAAATATGACGTTAGAAAGATTGAAGAAGAAGTAAAATAAATCTTGAGGGAAAAAAGAAAGAGAAAAAGGGAATGGAGGAAAGCTTGAATCCCACATCGATGGCAAGAAAAAGGGAGAAATCTTCTCTTAGTTATAAATTGATCTTCTATTCATTTCCTAACCATTCTTAATCAAAACTTGCTTTGTTGGGTTTCAATGTGCAAAACCATATTTTAGATGCTTGGCTCGAATTGGGCTTTTAAACATCAAAGTTAAAATTATTTAAATTTGTTTAGCCCTGAAATAATCGAGCTCACGAGTCGAACTCGAACATTATAAAAGTTAGACGAACCGAGTTCGAGCTAAAATATCATAACTCGCACGAACTCGAACTCGATCACGAACATACAAAATTTTCACGAACTCGAACAAAGGTATGTTCGAACTCGACTCGACTCGTTTACAGCCCTATGGGTGATGAGGCAGTTCTTCTTAATACAAAAGTCGTAGTTTAAAGAGTCGAGAAAACTAAATGTTAGGCAGTTGATATTCTACAATAATTTGTTGATGTTCTTTAATAATCTGTTGATGATTATATATTATTGTGTATTTATTTATTGAAATTTAACTTATTTACAATAATTATTAATTAACATTACTTTTGTTTATGTTGACCTCTATGTTAAAGTATATTTTATTAAATGATCAATTGTCTAACGCTTATAAGAGTTCATATAAGAGTTTGTGAAACTTAAAATATCACTTTTGCAAAAATAATAACTACAAAATCTAATAAAATAAGACAAAGACTCGTTTAAGGCAACATTAAACAAACCTTTTTTTAAAAGGACTAAAAGGTTTTTATGGCCCATAAAACTTGTAAAAAGTTGTTTCTTGGCCCCCAAAAAAAAGTGCAGGGTTCATGGCCCTCATAATTTCGAAATGAGTTTTCATGGCTTTGATGTCGATTCCGTTATAACATTTTTATTCTGTTAGGGAAATTTTAGTTATTTAATATTTATTTATACTTTCAAAAAATTAAAATTAGCTATACGCCCAAAACAGGCTCTCATTCCCCACCACCACCGCCCCACAACCGTCCCACCGCCAGCCTATCCAATCCACCGCCAGCAAATCTAAATCCAAATCTGAATCTCATTCATCCAGATCTCAGCCAAATCCCAATCGAAATTCAAATCCAAAATAACCCTGACATTCCCTCCCACATCTCCGCCAGAATGAAGATTTGGATTTGGATATGGACGGGAAGTGGATTGCGATTCAGATTTTGATCGAATTTTGTTTTGCATCGATCCAGATTGGATTAGGATAAAATCAACGAAGAACACGAAGTACATGAAATCAATTCGCCGTGAAATCAACGGCCACAACCCAAAAACTCGCTGTGAAATCAACATGCACAACCGGAAACTTGCCGTTCATTGGGAAAAACTCATTGGAGTTCATTGGGCTCGATGAACACGAAGAACATACCCGCCAAGAAATCAAGTTTTGACCCGATTGAATCAACGGCCGGGAAGTACTCCTTGATTTTGTGGAAGATTTCAGTTGAAGCTTTGGATTATGGTTTCAAAATTTCCTTTTGATGTAGGATGATTGATAAAAGATTTTTTTTTTAATTTTGCAAGATCCTTCAAGTTTTGGAAAGAAGATCATTTCAAGTTTTGGAAAGTCTCTGTTCTTGATTAACTTTTAAGAAATTAGTTTTTTATTTTATTTGTAATTTAATGAAAATTACTAAAATATCCTCACAATTTAACGGAAGTTATAACGGAATGACCAAAGGGTATAAAAACTCATTTTGAAATTATGAGGACCATAAATCCTACATTTTTTTTAGGGCCAAGAAACTACTTTTTACAAGTTTTAAGGGCTAGAAAAAACCTTTTAGTCTTTTAAAAGTGTAGGGTCAAAAAAATTAAAGAGCATTGTTTGGAACCAGAGTAAAAAGTTTGCCAAATTTTAGGGGTCATTTAGCAAACAATTGAAACTTTTAATCCTTTCCCCCAATTTGTAAAACAGATTCCCGAAACCCTACCGTTGCGATTCCCAGCCCAATTCCGATGATTCTACTACTCCAAAACTGATCTGACTCCTCGGTTGTTGGGTTGGGGTAGTCGAAGATGACGTTGGGGGTCATTAGTCTTTTAATGTTAGAGGTATTTTAGTCATTTTATATTTTTATTCTTTCTCTTTTTCTCCATATGGGCTTCATCACTTTCCTCCATCATTATTCTCCTCAGCACCGACACCATTCTACGTCAAATTCGCCACTAGAGATATTTTAATCATTTCACATCCTTACAAATACGGTATTCCATTTTTTATGTTTTTTCCCTTTTCCTTTTCCTTTTCCTTTTTATTTTATTTTTAATATGATATTCTTCACTTCTCCTTCATGTTTACTCCTCTGATTCATATCGGAACTTTTCAGAAAAGTCTACCACTAGGGATATTTTGGTCATTTTATATTGTAAAAAAATTCAATTTTTATATTTATTTGTGTTCTTTTTTTTATTAAATATGATTTTCTTCACATTTCTCGTTCATGTCTGCTTCTCCCGACCGATGCAGCTTGTGATGGATTTGGTGGAGAGTGATGTCGATGCGAAGAATTGAGTAAGGTGAAGAAAATTGTATTAAAAATCAAAGGAAAATATATATATTAGGAAAAATAAAATAGAAATTTTAATGAGGTTAAATGACCAAAATACCCCTAAAAATAACGGTCTAACGTAACGAAGTGCTGGAAAAAAACGTTTTATAAATTTTATAACTTGAAAAGAATATTTTTAGAATGACAGGGCAAAAATTCATATAGTTTAAATGTTGGGGCCTCCATGCATGTACGTTTTTCTTATGCAGGTCCGAATTTTTACAAAATTGCCCTTAATATAACTAAGGCTAAAAAAGCTAGCCAAAATGCAAGGGGGAATTTGAGGATATTTTGGTAAAAATGTGGACATGCATGAGAAAAACGTACATGCATGGAAATCTTTTAGAAACGAATGACAAAAAGATAGGAAGAGCATCCCCCATGTGTTAACTAACAAGAAGTCCGGCTTTGCATAATTAGCTAAGGTATGAACTATATAATTATCATTTTGTGGTACCCATAAAGTTCCATCTAAGTTAACATTAACCATTGGTAAATATTATTAAGAAAAAAGAGCCCACGTACCTCTGAGTTTCTAGTTAAGTGGTAATGTACCTGTGAGTTTTTGAAAAGTGGTTTGATACCCCTGGGCCGACGTTGACTTTGTAAATTTTTACATCTACAAACTCCGCTCGGCACATGAATGTTTATTTTCAAGTCACCTCGTGGTCTAATATACACATTTGATGACCGAACAAAGTTCTTAGAGGTAAAATTTACAAAGTCAACGTCAGTCCGGTCCAGGGGTACCAGAGCACTTTTCAAAAAATCAGAGGTACATTAGCACTTAAATAGAATCTTAGAGGTACGTGAGCACTTAAGGGTCAAAAGCCCAAAACATCATTTTCCTGATCTATTACATGTTCCTCCCATAAAACAACTAATTCAACACTTATGATAGAAAAATTAAAACCCAGAAAGGTCCATCACAGTGATTCCATTCCAGCATAAGCATAATCCTTCCAAGAGTCAACTCACAGATGACATGACATGCTGAATCCTGACGAACCATTTGCACCACATAGATAGCATCCCTACAATGCAGGTATCCGGCTAGTCAAGAATTTCTGCCAAACCTAGAGCTTCCTCTATTGCCAATGTTTCTGCCAAGATAGGATCCTGAATATGTAGAAATCTCCTCGTCGATGCACGAATAAAAGTGCTCTCGGAATTCAATGCCACAACTCCCGTTACAGCCGACCCTCAGTTAGAGTAAGGCCAAGAATCCCCCTATAATAGGGGTTCTTGCCATTTTTAAAGGTTTTGATTGTCCAACAGATCCCCTAACCCAATATCTAGTTTAGAGATTTTTAGAGAGAGAAAGCCCAACCCCTAAATCTATAGAGAGAGAAGGGAACCCCTAAATCTATAAAATATTCATAAAAACCTGTCCGTTTTTCAGAGCATCTTTATCAAACCTTTTTTTTCTCATAGGAATCTGCTCATCCCCGCCAAGGTTTTTCCCATTAACTTCCCGGTCTTCTTTTTCGCCACCAAATCTTCAAATCCATGTTCTTCATCAAGAACAGGAAGCCGTCAGAATATTTACTTGAGTATGAGTCTCCGATTCGCCTCTGAATCGGATCAAATTCATCTGTTGAATTCGAAATCGCTGACGGTAATAAATCAAATTCTTTTTCTCCACCAAGTCTTCAAATCCATGTTTTTCATCAAGAACCGGTAGCCGTCGATCTGGGTCTCCGATTCCGGCGGCAAAATTAGATCAAATTCATCCGTTGAATTTGAGATTGATTAGCTGATAGCAACGGTAATCAGTTGGTAATTTAATGGGTTGATTGGGTAATTCATGTGTAGCATGGCGACCAAATCATATCGGTAAAATAAGGAGCTTACTGTTTCCGACTTGTTTCCGAACGGGAACTAAATTTCGTTAGGTTGGAGAAATTTTAAATTAATATCATCTTTGCTAGTTTTTAGAGAAGTTGTTGGAGTCCTATTTGATGATATCTATACTTTAGAGATTTTTGGTTTAGAACCCCTATAATAGGGGAGGTGATAGAGGAGCTATTGGACTTGCTCTTAATGCCAACATATAGTAATTCTGAGCTTGATATGGAAATAGATTTGAAACAAATTAGCAATATATCAATTAGTTAGGGTACATATTTATAATTCACACAAACCCTTTAAAATGTCAGAGTTAACCATTCCGGTAAGCAGTAATCATGGAAATTGAATGAGCTGATTAGTTTTGAAAATGCTACTATTTTGAATGTACATTAGGATAGAGGATGTGAAGCATTTTTGCAATCATTATGTTCAATCTCTGTTGTTTTTTCCTCTTCCATCACATCCTCACCATTTGGTTTTGAGAAGGTAAATGAAAGTAGAGTTCATTTTTTAAAAGATAATTCAACTTTTTGCATACCTATAAAAATACCATAATATATTTTAAATAATTTTTTAATTAAAAATTGTACATTTACTGTAAATATGATAAAGCATGTTTGAATATAAAAAAATGTAATGTTTGCAAGAAATATTATATAAAAATATAATTTTGAGTTAATTTCTTTTTTTAAATTTAAAGTTACACTAAATCTAAATGTATGATGACTTTTCAAAAAATTTAGGAAAGTTGAACCTTCTCTCTTTCGTAAGTAACAAACTATTTTGTAAGAAGGAAAAAGGAAAATATAATTAGCCTAATTATATTTCTTAGTTTGAAATAGATCAGAGCAAGAAATTGGACACGGGGTTAAATTTACAAAAAAAATAGAACTACGAACCAATTCGCGAGGTCAGGGTTTTTCTTACCAAGAGCAATTCCTCTCATTACTTCTTCTCCTTCTTCAAAGTTTGAACCCAAGAAGAATTTTCGTCTCTGTCAATGGCGTTCTGATTCAAAACCCTAAGGATCCCGCTCTTTCGAGTTCAATGATAATCTCGCTTCCAATTCTTGGTCAGTAGAGTGTACTTGTATCGTTTCGCTGCTATAGGGATTGAAGTAGGGAAGAAGGATGGCGGAATTAGGGCAAGAGACGGTGGACTTCTCCACGCTCGTCTCCCGGGCCGCCGACGAGTCTTATCTGTCGCTGAAAGAATTGGTGGAGAAGTCCAAAGGCACTGACATCTCCGATTCCGAAAAGAAAATTGCCATTCTCAAGTATGTCGTTAATACTCAGCAGCGTATGCTCCGCCTTAACGTCCTCGCCAAATGGTGCCAGCAGGTTAGCTCTCCTCTCTCTTTGCTTCTGCCATTCAGTTTTTAGGTTTTTATGATTTTTTATATTTCTGCTTGTTAAGTAGGTGATATTGATATTGAGCTCCTTAATTCCTAAAGAAAACCTTGGTTACAAGTTCTTAACTTTTATGAATGTGGGCTGTGAAACTTTACAAGAGTTGAAGTAGGGATAGGATATTCTGCCTGTGGAAACAACAAATATGAATTTTGCTGCTAGGATAGCCTTCTTTCACGGGCATGGTACGAATTTTGCAAATGCATACTTTCAGTGTCATTTTTGCAGAAGATCACTTTTATGTTATTCAGAGATAAAAACTCTTTGTAGGGCATCAAATCAATTTCAAAATCCTAGTTACGTTTTTTGTTTTTTCTGTATATACCCTCTTCTGACCCTCGAAAACAACTGGGAACAAGATTAATAAAGGTCTAAAATAACCCCAATCACCTCCTTGATATCGTCGCCCTCAGAGCTATATCTTCTCTCAATTTGGTCCCGTGCTCTTTCTCATCCCAAATCCAAGTTTCGCCCAAATGTTTATCGAATAATTTCCCTTAGTCCCTTACGAAGTCCTCATCTGCTGGTGATCGGTATGTGCCGACTGGAAAGGTGAGGGTTATTTCCTTGTAAAGACTATAGGTTATTAACTGCAAGTGCTTAATGATGGGGATTCAAAATTTCTATATGCTACTTCCCAGTTTTGCACTTTTTGAGCCAGGCTCTTCTCTGTTTAACCTAATAAAGAGATGGACTCATTGACCGGACTTCTTTTATGCTCTTCTTCATTATACAATCCTACATTGCTGTTAAATTGCTGAAGACACATACAGTTGCTATTCGCTTGTTGCCATTCAATTCTTGTAAATTTTTTGTAACTCTGTTCATAATACATTCCAATTTATACTACAGGTTCCATTAATACAGTACTGTCAACAAC
Source organism: Cruciata laevipes (assembly GCA_963678965.1). Classification (NCBI taxonomy): domain Eukaryota; kingdom Viridiplantae; phylum Streptophyta; class Magnoliopsida; order Gentianales; family Rubiaceae; genus Cruciata; species Cruciata laevipes. Next base: position 18,145,462 of record OY787634.1, on the reverse strand, counting down.
TTGTGTCAACTTTATCATTTCACGATACATGCTTCAGTCAAGCTGCAGATTCACTTTTTTTCATGCATGAGGGTCTACAACAAGCTCGTGCTCCAATATATGATATTCCATCTGCTGCTGAGATTCTACTCACTGGAGAATACAACTGGTTGCCAAAATGTATTGAAGATGTGGGTATGCAGAACACAGTGAATGCTGATCAGCAAAAGGCAGCTTTGAAAAAGTTAGACACCCTCGTCAGGTCCAAATTACTAAATGTCTCGCTCCCTAAAGAGGTATCTCAAATTGAAATTTCAGATGGTACTGCATTAATTCGTGTGGAGGGAGAGTTTAAGGTTCTTGTCACTCTTGGTTATCGGGGACATTTATCATTGTGGAGGATTTTACACTTGGAGCTGCTTGTTGGTGAGAGGAATGGGCCTGTTAAGCTTGAGGAAACGCGTCGGCATGCTCTTGGTGATGATCTGGAGCGGAGAATGGCTGCTTCAGAAAATCCTTTTATAACATTGTATTCTGTTCTTCACGAGCTTTCTGTTGCACTTATCATGGATACTGTGATCAGACAAGTACAGGCACTTAGACAAGGGAGGTGGAAAGATGCAATTAGATTTGAGCTCATATCTGATGGTAGTGTTGGGCAAGGAGGAAGTGCTGGTACAACTCAAACATCACAGGATGGAGAAACTGATGGTGCTGGTTTTAAAACTCCTGGGTTGAAGATTTTTTACTGGTTAGATTCTGATAAATCTTCTAGTTCTGTAGAAGCTGGCTCAAATCCATTTATTACAATTGAACCTGGACTGGATCTACAAATCAAATGCCTTCATAGCTCATTTGTCATTGATCCTTTGACCGGAAAGATGGCAGAGTTTTTTCTTGATCAGAATTGCATTGATGTTGAGAAATTGCTGCTTCGAGCTATTAGTTGCAACAGATATACTCGTTTGCTTGAGGTTTTTATAGACATGGAGAAGAGGAGTCAAGCTCCAGGAGATGTTCGTCTTGAGACTCAAATTGGCAAAAAGGATATGAGCCATGAGAAGGTTCGGTTTCTTTATACTTTTTATCTTGTTGAAGAATATTAATCATCTGGAGTTTTTTAAGGCATTTCTGATATTTTGATAACCATAGTTTAAACATGACCTGCTTATTCAAGCTTGTGTCTGAATATTGTTGGATTGCTTATAGCAGACAAGATACTCTGAAAGCTATTGGCCGAATGTGTGTTGATTTTCTTATTTTTCTGGTCTGAAATCTGTCCTCAAGATTTGTGTGAGACTTAAACTGAAAGTAACATTACTTTCTTTTACGCGGGGGTGAAGTACAGAATTGTCACACTTTTCTACCATTGTTATGAATGAATCTTAGATTGTCTGTGAGGATGAATAGGGAATTGAACCAATATAATCCCTTAGCTTATGTGAACTAAATGGAAATAAAATCTTTACCATGTGCTTTTGGTTTTGCTGGTTGTAATAAATGGATGATCAAGTACGCCAACAGGATTTCGTGGTGCATTTTCTTACCTTTCAACTGCAGCACAAATGAAAGCTGAAAAGGTAACACTTATACAACTTTAGAAACTAAGATTCAAAAAGGAAAAGTAGCATTTATGCATATCTAGTGAGATTAAAAAGGCTGTAAAAAGATCACTTAAACACGGAAAGTGGCTATATCTAGTAGAATAAAGTTTTCTATAAACAAAAGAGATTCAGCAAAGATTCAACTTGCCACTAGTTTGAATAGAGTCTGGGTTTGTTATTATTATGTAGTTGTTTTGCAAACTCTGGAACCAGTTCATGTGAGTGCTTTTATGACTATTGGCACATTATAGGCTTGGTGGTGGTTACGTTTAGAGAAGCCCATTGCATCATTAGAGTGTGTAGTTTATACCTTTTTCAATCTTTCTGGTTGTACTTTGGAATTAATCATCTATCTTGAGCTTGCAATTGTTTACCAACGTTGATGGGAAGAGCATTAATGATTCAGAATATATGTTGACGCCTGCAGCTATAGCTCAGACATCCACCTCTTTGCATTTCCCTCCTTGCCATTTCTGCAAGATATTTATCATATTTGAGTATTTCCTTGCATGTTCTTGAAGCAATTTTGTATTACTACACCCTTTCTCATATCCAGTACACTTGCCTTATACTAGTTTCACTATTTTGAGTCCACTAGTCATAATCACAAAGTTTTGATACAATACTCTTTTAAAATCAAATTTCATCCTCTTTCCCATCTTTAAGGTTATGCACCAAAAGTTTGAATGAAATATACTCTGATTTAGCTACAAAGGTGGAAGTTTTACCTTTATTGATCTGAAATGGTTGACATTGAATATGTCTCATATCCGACCCACTGCAGGTTCTAAAAAAATGAGATCTAGACCCAACTTTGTGATGGGTCCATATTTAGGTTTACCTAACTTGGATATATTGGTATGGATCCAGACCTATTTGATTAATCTTAGCTCCATAATCTTCAATCTGCAATTTAGTCCCATAATCTTATCTTTAATCTTGAAATTGCATTGATAAAATAAGTTAGAATATAATTTTGCGTCCTTACGTTCCACACATTCATACATCAGTGCTTCCAAATATGAAAATTTTATCATAATGTCGTCACACTGAAGCTACTGATCTTTTGGAGGTTTTATATCCTCTTTCCAGGTACTCTTTGTACGCCCATTGTATGCAATAACCTAAAGTAGCTAATGCGTTATAGAGGGTGGACTTGGTTCTATGATTGGTTAGCAAAATGTGTCTTTGATGTGATCTCAAATTTGTTTTAGGATGGGGGTGAAGGACTTTTCTTAAACGCTGAATTCATTCTCTTTCCATAGGGATCTTGAAAAGAGAAAATTCCGTGCCTCTAGCTCCAACCACCATCCCTATGTGATTTTTAGATATGGTTATTGTCCAGGCTACCTTTATGTTTCTTTCAATTGATATTTTGGGGTTATGCTCAGCATCTCATAGTTTAGAAAATTCTAGCCCTTTCCTTTCATCTCTATTATAGGTTCCTTGACTCTGTGAGTGGAAAATGTGCTCTTTTTGACTTAGAAGTTTTTATATTACTACATTTTTAGATAAGTAGCATGTGAGATAGTTTCATCATTATGTACTAATTTCAAATACTATCAAATTTTTATTACCTTTTGTTTTACTATTTGAAGATGTTAGTCATGAAAAATTTAACAAGGAACATTTAAAGGGTTTGAGGGAGTAAATTTATTACCTCGTTATTTCTGCAAGAGGATATTATAACAATTTGAGGTAATCCCTCGAGTTGAATGGAGCTATAATATTTTGTGTATGAATGTGAATTATTATTTGTCAAAAGTTATCAAAACCTCAAGGGAGCTAATTTCAATTTGTATACGAGGATAAATTTATATGTTCTCTTATGGCACTTAGTGGGCTTAGATACTACACTGAATTGCTTCTAGAGTCTGGCTTTAAGGTTCCCTTCTCTTGTTTCATGATTACCCCACTGGTTGATACTTGCGTCTGACTTTTTGTTTCACTCAGCAATGATTACCGTTTCTGTTTGGTTAGGGGTCTTCCACGTGTTTCTTATGCTCCTGTATTTTTGTAAATGCTGATTAACTTAAGACTTGTTCTACTTGTTTTTCTTAGGAAGTTGATTCCGGGAAATATGAAGGTCAGGAAGTTTTGTTGGTTCGTGCCTATGGCTCATCTTTTTTCACACTTGGAATAAATATTAGGTATCGCCCTTCCTCCACCCACATTGTTGAATTCGTCTTTTGTTTTAGTAATGTAAAACAAATTAAAATCTCTTTAATCTCTGGGTTAAATTCTATGGCTCTGTACGCCGTTTCCTGTATATATGTACTTATGGATCATGGAGCTTGTAGGAGAGAGAGAGAGAGAGAGAGAAGATGAAAGACTTCAGATTTTTTTTTTCTCTAAACTAACCATCTGAACATAAATAAAACAAAGCTTGAACAGATCTATGCCCCTCAACTTTCATTCAAGCTGGTGCATAGGCCATAGCTATGCATTCTTACTAGATACTTTGAATCCCATATTTCCCAAATTATATTGCAAGAAAAACATGGTAACTCTTTATAAAACAAGTTGGGGCTCTCTGTATGACATTGTAGGATAGTAATGTGTCACACAACTCATTGTCTTTTTATATGGTAAGACCTTGTGCTAATGGCCTAATGCTACGGGTTGCAATGAGCCTAAACCAACCAAGCCCACCACTCACACACACACACACACACCAAGGTTCACATTTTCTTTTTTGGGTTGACACATAATGTTAGTGCCCAAACAACCGGGAACTTAGTTTTGGACCGAGGGAGTACTGATTTTGAGCTCAATTATTCCTCAGAACACCAGATAAGATTTATACTGAGCCAATTACATTTTAATGAACAATATATCTTGCTCTAGATTTGTTTGACTTTTTATCATACCATAACATGAAATTCCTACAGAATCAACTAGGATATGATGATTTACCAGCCTTTGATTTGACAGTCTGGTCTCTAATTTTAACTAATTAGTTTGAATTATTATGTTTTCACTGGTCTCCACTGTTGTTTACAACTTCATATTTCTGCATTCTCAAAGCATTGAAAGGATAATATTATTTTCTTTTGCTTTTTTAAAATAAAAAAGCTTAATGGTGTGAACTGTTGATGTATATAATGATTTACTGACTCTTTTAGAAGTAGCATTTGTATTGAATTGCTCCTATGGAAAACTTACTTACTCCCTCTAACTTCCAGGAATGGCCGATTCCTTCTTCAGTCATCCAAGAATATTATGTCGCAATCAGAATTGTCTGAATTTGAAGATGCTCTCAACCAGAGAAGTATGACAGCTGCTAAAGCACTCATAAGCCTGCGAATGAAAAGCATCCTTCACTTATTTGCCCGCACTGGAAGGTTCTTGGGCCTGGAGGTACGTGTGTTGAGGGTGTGTGCTGCTCTACAACTATAATTGGTTCTTTTGCTAGATCTGGCTGTTTATTTTGAATTTGTGATTCTTGATAAATATCTGTTGACTGTACTAGGATACCTATCCTGCATGCTTACAGGCAAAGCTGATTATTATGTGTTTAGTGTTTGGATCCCAGAGTTATTCTCCAAATCGTATGTTATCCATGTATTTACCCCAATGGTTAACTTTGCAATTTGCATTCTATTGCAGATTTATGAACATGGTGCAGTGAAGCTACCCAAAAATATTTCAGATGGTTCAAGTACATTGCTTATGGGCTTCCCTGATTGTGGGGGTTCCTACTATTTGTTGATGCAACTTGATGACAATTTTAAGCCTCTATTCAAGTTACTAGAGACTCAGCGAGATCCTTCTGGGAAAGCTGAGACTTTCAGTGACTTGAATAGTGTTATTCGTATGAAAAGTGTTGATATTGGTCAGATGATGGTGTTTGAAGATGATATCAATTTAAGCCTTCTTGACTGTAAAAAAGTGTCATCAGTTTTGTCCAGTGCTAAACAGACTTCTGAACGAAGTACTCAATCCGAGGGTAAGTTGGAAGGATCTGCACATACTTCTAGTTTCCAATCCAAGTTTGCATCTATTGTGGATGAAGTGTTTGAACTGGAGAAGGGGTCACTTGTCCCTAGTTTCTCTAGTCAGGGTCCCGCTTCAACTTATGGTACTCCTATATCTCAGTTCGGGTCTGGAGCAGTAAACATTCATTCTTCTAAAGCTCAAACATCATCACCCAAATGGGATGGTGGTTTGCAGTCGCAGCATAATAGTCTTACCCGAGCATCAGGTTTGCCACCCAACTATGGTGGACGTTTGCTACCATCTGGTTCGACTGGTTCCATGTCAGGTGGTCCTGGTAGGAACCAGGTTATGAAATTGTCAGCTTCAAAGTCTGATCAGGATTTGGCTTCTCTTAGGTCTCCTACTGGAGTTACTTATCCGGTAGTGGATGAATATCAGCCTGTTATTCAGCCAACTCGGCATTTGTCTTCCTCTCCTCAAACAGGCCTTCATGCTTCTGCCGCAACTGGAAGACCTGCGGGTCCTTCTTACTCACCAGTTAATGTTACATCTCGAAACCTTACTGTTGCCGGTCTAAATTCACGGATGGCTTCTCCTGTCGGTAAGTAACAAACTGTGATGTTTTTTTTTTGAAATAATAATTTTGAGTTCTCAGATTATTTGATGGCAATTAATCTTTGTTTCATTATTATATTGCTTCCCCTTTTCAGCCCGGTCTCTGGATTCAATGCATTTGAACTCACATATTGATTCAGTCCCAAAGCAAGAAAAAGTTTCACGAAAGCGTTCACTGGCAGATCTATTAAAATGTCTCCCATCCCTTCAAAATGCAGTTGGAAACAATGGTTCTTACAAAAAAAGGAGAATACTGGATTTGAAGTCTCAACAACCACAGGTACTTGTTGCATCAGAAGTTTCTCGTAGAACGGAAGAACATAGCTACGCAGATCTTGTAGCTGAAGCAAATAAGGGCAACTTACCCTCTTCCATTTATGTGTCTACACTCCTTCATGTGGTCAAACACTGCTCGTTATGTATTAAGCATGCCAGATTAACGAGTCAAATGGATGCAATGGATATTCCTTATGTTGAGGAAGTGGGTTTACGGACTGCGTCCTCTAACCTATGGTTCCGTCTGCCATTTGCAAGAGGTGACACGTGGCAGCATATATGTTTACGGTTAGGGAGACCGGGAAGCATGTATTGGGATGTGAAAGTTTGTGACCAGCACTTTACCGACTTATGGGAACTTCAGAAAGGATCAAGTAATACTCCATGGGGTTCTGGTGTGCGCATTGCTAATACATCTGATTTGGATGCTCATATTCGTTATGATGCTGAAGGTGTTGTGTTGAGTTACCACTCGGTTGAGGCTGATAGTATCAAGAAGCTAATAGCTGATATTGACAGGCTCTCTAATGCCAGAACTTTTGCTCTAGGAATGTGGAAACTACTAGGTGTTAGGGCAGACGAGAAAATTGAAGAAAACACTCAGACTTCTGACGGGAAAACATTAGGTGGTACAAAAATCTTTACTGAGACAGCAGACAAGTCCTCAGAACAGCTGAAGAGGGCATTCAAAATTGAAGCAGTTGGGCTTATGAGTTTGTGGTTCAGTTTTGGATCTGGAGTTCTTGCTCGTTTTGTTGTTGAATGGGAGTCAGGTAAAGATGGCTGCACAATGCATGTTTCACCCGATCAGCTCTGGCCTCATACAAAGGTGCGCAGATTATATTTCTAAATGCAATCAAGTTATATTATGTTCTGGATCTGCTCTACCCACTCATTTTTTATTCTTCATCTTACACTTTATTTAAACTACTTTTTGATTGTGTGATACTGTTCTTTTCGCTCAGTTTTTGGAAGATTTTATCAATGGAGCTGAAGTGGCGTCGCTTTTGGATTGTATAAGACTCACTGCAGGACCCTTGCAAGCTCTTGCTTCTGCCACAAGACCTGCTCGAGCTGCTCCTGTAACAGGAGTTTCTGGTGTTACCGCAGCTATCTCCTCTATGTCAAGGCAGACTGGATATGTTCCATCCCAAGCTAATTTGCCTAGTATAACCCTTGCAAATGCAAGTCAGGTTCCATCTGGTCCTTCTGCCCCTCTTGGTTCTCAAAATCATCATACAGGAGCAATGTTGGCTGCTGCTGCCGCCGCCGCTGCTGGTAGAGGTGGAACTGGCATTGTTCCTAGTTCATTGTTACCAATTGATGTCTCTGTCGTACTTCGTGGTCCCTACTGGATCCGGATCATATATCGCAAAAACTTTGCAGTCGACATGCGGTGTTTTGCTGGAGATCAGGTCTGGCTGCAGCCAGCAACCCCGCCGAAAGGGGGGCCATCTATTGGAGGATCACTGCCATGTCCACAATTCCGGCCATTTATAATGGAGCATGTTGCCCAGGAACTTAATGGCATAGATCCCAGTTTTCCTGGTGGCCCACCAGCAGTTAGTCTAGCAAATGCTATCAATTCCACCCCAGGCACAGGGCCACTGCTTTCAGCTTCCAATGGAAACCGAACCAATCTCCTGCATCCAGCTGGAATATCCCGATCTATAAATGCTGTTGCTGGTCTAGGACGCATGGGCAATGGTCTGCAACTCGGGTCAAATTTGAATTCTGGGTTGCCCATACGTAGAACTCCTGGTACAGGCGTGCCTGCTCATGTGAGGGGAGAATTGAATACTGCTATTATTGGACTAGGAGATGATGGGGGTTATGGTGGTGGGTGGGTACCTCTTGCTGCCCTCAAAAAGGTTCTTCGAGGAATTCTAAAATATCTTGGAGTGTTATGGCTATTTGCCCAGTTGCCAGAGCTTTTAAGAGAGATCCTTGGGTCAATTTTAAAGGATAATGAAGGCGCTTTATTGAATTTGGATCAGGAACAACCAGCATTACGCTTCTTTGTGGGGTAAGTACATTATGCTTGGGGGTTTGTTGTACCTCATGCTGTTTTCTGTTATAACCTATATTTTCTTTTTGGTGCTTGGGAGAAAAAAAAAACTCGTTACCTTTTGCTGGGTGAAACAGGAAAAAAATTGATTGTTCTGACAATAGTTAAACATATATTTTGTTTTGAACTTAAGCTGTTAAGAGTCGCTAAATTCATAAAATCATTTACCAGACATTAATAGTTAACTACGCCATTCTCCGATAGAGCATCGTCCCGGTTTGAGAGGTTTTACTTAATAGGTCTATATTGAATGTATTTAACAAACTTTTACTAAAGCTGATATTTTGGGAATTGGGTAGCAGATTAGAATCCGTAATCTACAGAAGAAATGGAATGGTTAAGATCCCAATTGAGCATGGGTTTGAGAGACATTACTTAATAGGTCATATTGAACCTCTGTGAGCACTGTTTTCTTTACATTTTTGAGATTTGTTCAATTGCTGTTTGTTTTCTGTATTTCCATATTGTGCGAATAGTTCATTCGGTGGAACCAATGAAGGTTCCACATCTACAAAGAATTTTCTCTTACTGTGATCCAAAAGATAATGGTTCTTTCTTGTAGACATTCCTAATGTACTGATCACAGAAATGTCATCCCATAACATTTTTCTACATGACCATTCAGTTTTTTCTTCAGAAAGCATTGCACATTTATGCTAGTTTCTGGATTTTATCCTTTATATAGATTTTGATGCTTGTGCTCAAGAAATACTTATTTGTGTAATTACTTTCATTACAATTGTGTCTTATTATAGTTGAACTTTTTTTCCCTTTTGCAGTGGATATGTGTTTGCAGTAAGCGTGCACAGGGTTCAACTTCTTCTCCAAGTGATAAGTGTGACTAGATTTCACCATTCTCAGCGGCAGCAGAATTCAGCTGCTGGTCAGGATGAATTGACACAAGCTGAAATAAGTGAAATATGTGACTACTTTAGCCGTCGTGTAGCATCAGAACCCTATGATGCATCTCGTGTTGCTTCATTCATCACTCTATTAACATTGCCGGTCTCAGTATTGAGAGAATTTCTGAAACTTATTGCATGGAAGAAAGGTTTAGCTCAATCTCAAGCTGGTGATTTGGCTCCTGCCCAAAAATCCCGGATTGAGCTTTGTCTTGAGAATCATGGAGGCTTGACCACGGATGGGAAATCTGAAAGTTCCTCTGTATCGAAGAGCAATATTCACTATGATCGAGCTCATAATGCTGTTGATTTTGGGCTTACTGTTGTGCTTGATCCATCCCAAATACCCCATGTTAATGCTGCCGGTGGTGCAGCATGGCTGCCCTACTGTGTGTCTGTTAGATTAAGATATTCTTTTGGTGATAGCCCTACTGTATCTTTCCTTGGGATGGAGGGAAGCCATGGAGGTCATGCATGTTGGATTCGACTAGATGATTGGGAAAAATGTAAACAGAGAGTGATTCGAATTGTGGAGATGAATGGGTCCTCAGCTGGAGATGCTAATCAGGGAAGACTGAGAGCTGTTGCTGATAGTGTCCAGAGAACATTGCATACTTCTCTTCAGTCACTGAGGGAGGAAAGCGGGATTGCTGGAATCATTGGAGCCGCAATCTGAATCCGAGTGTAAACTGTTAGTGAAAGGTATACTGGAGTGAGAACTTGGAATGTTCTTTTAAAGAATAGGAGTATTTTTCTTTTTGAAATTAAGGAAGCAGATTGGAACTTTATAGTGTCTTTACATGTTGACTTAGTCAAGTTGTACAGTAACTGTTGAAAGGTGTACAAAGTTTGGGGGAAAAATGTCATGTAGCTTGAGAAACAATGACGCAGTTATAGATTTTGTGATGTCTGTTGTAGATTAACTTGGTAAATCCTCAGAATATCCATTGGGATTTGTAATCTGCTGGAAGCAAATTTCTAAACTGCTGTTTATTATGTCAAATCAACTTTTGCTCCATATTCGAAATTTTACGGTAAATGGTATGCCGTATGCCTTGAATTTCTTACCTACATTCATAACCGGTTTTGAAAAGATAACTTGCTTGTTTGTTCTTTGAAGTTGAAACAACAGAACATTTCAAGGATTTCACGATCGAAAAAAAGAGAGTGCCTGTTTGGTAATTTTGAGGGAAAAATCGCCACTTTTGTCTTCCATGTTTGAAGAGGAAAGTTTTGGGTGAGACCTGTCCTTGTGGAGACCAAGAGCAGGGGAATGAACATTTACTGTTTCTGCTTGATCTTTTAGTGAGTTTGTTTGATCTTTCAATCAATGTCCTTGAGTATTTTTGTTTTGCCTTGATTTTTCAGTTAATTTGATCTTTCGTTCAATTTGCTTGATCATTTCCTTGGTCAATTTCACCAACGACAAATTCAATCAAGGAAATCGGCGGGTTTAAAGCTCACCAACGACAAATTCAATCAATAGCAGTCTCATATAATCTTTGCCATGTTTGAATACACAGGAGTCCTTATGGTTTTTTAATTATTTTTTATGGAGTCCTCTATGTTAGTATGGGCTTCAATTGAGTACCTTATGTATGCAAATTCTGTCAATTTAATCCTTTCAACAAGTGATTACAGGTCACCAAATCATATTCCACAAAAGTTTGAAACCTAGTACCTCCGTCCCCTAGATACTACACGTTATTAATGGTCAAACTTGGTGGAAAAAGTTAAAACGTTATTAATGGTCAAACTTGGTGGGAAAAAGTTATCTTTAAGGGACGGATGGAGTAACTTTAAGTTTTGAAATTAGGTTGCCATCACCCAACCAGTCAACATCATTCCCAGCACTTTCGAAGAATGTAAAAAGATTGCAATCAGCCCGCTTCAACTCTTTATAAATGTAACAGAATCAGAAAAAAAAGGTTCCATCTCATAGATGGAAACTGAATAAACACTCATTTCAATTACTGCATAGTGGATACAGACATAAAATACAATAAGCTAAACTAAAGAATGTATCTATTGGCATGTTTGACAACTACATTAGCTTTCCTTTATACTTGACACTTTTGTATCTTGTCCCCCTTCATCACTGACTGTCTGGATTTCTTCAGCGGGTGGCTCCCCAACTGGTTCGGGATCCTTTTTCAGCTCTGTTTCGAACTCCTTCGCAGCCTGAGGGAAGCACATAAAGCCACTATCAATTTGAAATTCATACTAGAAACTGGAAAAGCAAAAAAAAGGTTGCAAAAAGAACTTGTCTAGTTCAGGAAGCCTAGAAAAGGATTAGATTCTTAGATATTAGCACCAACTACTTTGATTTTTAGTATCCACGTTGGTTTTACTAAAAACTCAACTTTCCAGCCAGGATCTAACAAAAAACAGAGCTATTATCACTGCATACTTCCTATGCAAAGGTTTGAAGATTATCATGGATAAGCCTTCCTGTTGCCAATCACTGAAGTCTCATGTGTCTATCTTGTTGCAAATTGCAATGATGCATATTGGAGTGGAAAAAATTTCTAAAAACAAGCCGGCAACAAATTATGACAGAAAAGATCAAACTAAAAATTAGAAAGCAATAACAGACATGAGACAATGACAATTCCGAGTGCACAAACCTTTGTTGAAAGAAACCAACAGGAATAAACAGATTATCAATCAGTACAACCCTTATTAGGGCCATACTTTAGAAGGAGACCAAAACTATAGGCAATTGTAAAGCCAGAAAGGTAATTGAATGATCATGGCTAACATTATATTCTAAAGCCCACCGGAGAAGAGGACTTCATAATGTTTACAGTATAAACAATATATCTCCTCAATATCCAGAACGACCAAATCGTGATCAGCAGCTATTCTACTAAGCCAATTCTTCACAGACATGAAAAACCTCAAAAGACTCATGGGGTTGAAGTGAATATCATCATAATGCTATGAAGGATGGAGGAAATTACAAAACATTCCAAATAATACAATCCTTCTATGGATGGAACTCTTCCAATGACAAATAATAATAAAGGTATTCACTTTTAATCGAATTAGCAGTTCGGCATCCTGTTAGTACTTACCCTTTCATTTGTGGTATGCAAATCTATTCCCCAACTGAGGCAGTATCATTTGGATTGAAATCGAAATGCAAATGAAAGAATGGCAACCTTCAAGAGACTTAAATATGTTTTCTGTAGCAAAGAGCGAAATTCAATTGAAAGTGGATAGTCACCCTCTCCTCTTACATTGCACCATACCATAAGAAGAAACCCAGTTCAACCTCTAAGAAAGGGAATCCTAAGACACGATTTTCTCTATGATTCAATCATCAAAACACTTAAGAAAATCAACTTCAGCCAATTTAGCTGCTCGAACAAGCATCAGGAAACAAAATGCCCAGAAAGAGAGAAAAATTAGAGGGAAGCAGACAAAAGAAAAACCTGTTGAAAACTTTTGACGGTCTTGCCAATACTCCGACCAACCTCCGGCAACTTCTTGGGCCCGAAAACGAGGGCAACAACGCCAGCAATTACGACGAGTTCTGGCACACCAAGACCGAATAAGCAAGTACAAGAAAGACCCCTTCTTTTCTTACTGCCATGGCTGATCCTGGACGAGCTTTGAAGATTTCCCAGAAAAGGCTGAGATTTGTTATTGCAGAAAAAGAGGGAACTGGATGAAGAGAAGGATGAAGAATTGGTGGATGCCAGCGGCAGAGCGGGCACGGTGGAAAAAGAGATGGCCATTTTGCGTTTCGATTCCGGGAGGACGCCTAACTCTGCTGGTAATGGATAGAGTAGGAGTATGTTTTTGGACGTTTATGTCAACCTCATGTAACTGACTTTGTCATAGTAAATTACTATGGTCTTGTTTGTCCGAATTTAACTGTGATAATTAAAAATTAATTTATTGAAAAAAATTAGTGTAACTGAATTAATCTTGATTTCATCAAATTAAATGTTCAACACAAAATTTGATTTTATTCCCTTTTGGCTTCCTTGATCAAAACAAAACTTATTACAGTTTGTAGCAAATAAACATGTAGACAAACGTAAACAAAAAAAAGACATGTGACGAATCCTCCAAAAACTCTCAACTTGTTGTGAAGAACGGTTGTAGGAATCACACATCTCTTTGTAATATTGGTTAAATATTTTATTAACATGAATTCACAAATGTATATAACCCTTATTCTAAAAACAAATGATTATAGATTAAAAGTATTATTATATCGAAATTCAAAATGTTTGAAGCACCCACATTACATTAGTGAGGTAAGGAAATGAAAAACTTTATTTTTATATGTTATAGAGTCACAAAAAAAATTAAAATCGACATAATAATATACTATTTACAAAACCACTAATATTTCTCCAATTCCCAAAACACCACTAATATTTCTCCAATTCCCAAAACCCTCTGCAAATATGCGGTCCCAAACCCAATCTTTCAATCGCAATCTCTCTATTTTACCTTTTATTTTTGCAATATTATTTTACTAATTTTATTGCTGTAGTAAAATATCCCGTCTGATGAATTTCGTAAACTCAAATGTCAAAATGCCCTTTTCCACAAATTTAATAGAATGAAGAAGAAATAAATCCCAAAATGTCAAAATGCTCTTTTCCACAAGTTTAATAGAATGAAATTCTTGTGTACATGGAGAGAAGAAATAAATCCCAGTGAAGACCACACACGTTCCATACCATCTATAATGAGTACAAATACACACGAAGATCAATTTCCCTAATCCTCTTCTAGGTTAATGGAATCCTTAAACTTTCCATACAAAATCTTCTTGAGCTCTGCCATTTGTGCAAGTACTGATTCCTTTTCTTCTTCTAGTTTCTCCAGATTCTTGGTGGTTACATCTTTCATCTCTTCAATTCTGTTTTCAACTTCATCTTTCGACACGTGAGCAAAAACTTCTCCAATTTGAAATCGTACCATCTCCTCATCGGTGAGAATTAACTCATTGCCTGCATCCTCAAGATTCTCATTTGTTTCCTGAAACAAAAATGATGCTATTAAAGAGAAGTTGACAAGAGAATTATGTACCAACAAGTATCCAATATTTGGATCTAATATTGGACATTAGATGGCAAACAAATTCATGGGTGCAATTTTGAGAAACCATAAAGAGGGTGACTTTACCCACACAAGAAACAAACAAGGGGAAACAGAGGCCGGCGAGTAAATTATAACACTATGCCTAGATATAAAGAAGAGGAACTAAACCACAAGTTTTCATCCCACACAAGCAAAAACAGTTGTATGCATCACACTCGTTCATTTTGTATTCAACCACAACTAAATTCCTTTTATGTTCATTGCTTTTCCTTAGTCTGCTTCCAATTCTTCTAGGTCTCCTTTCCCCCCTTTTAATTTATGCTCCATTTTCTATGGTACCAGTGCATTCAAGAGTCTCTAAGACACAATCAAACCATCCTAAGCATATTTTTCTCATTGTCTACTTAATTAGGGTTTCTTCCACTCTCTTTCAAATGGATCTTTTAGTTCTGTAATTGTCTAATTATCCATGTCAGGATTATAGTGTCTCGTTTCTCGTTAATATTTGACCATGGAATATTTTAATTGTTAAAAAATCACTTCTTCTCTCATACATTTTAATACATTTTCCTGTATATAAGAGATCCAATTTTGTATTTTGTAAGTTAGTTATGACGTATATGTTTGTTTCCCTGGCCAAAAAAAGCGCTATGGCTAATTTGCATAGCTATTAAACAGAAGTGTGATATTTATTGGTTATCACTAATTTATTCTGTAATCAATAGAGCACGACTAAAACTTAGCACAAGTAGTAGAACATTTCACGTGCTAGCTGACAGGAAAATAGATAAATCCATAAGAAGGTTGCCTATGTATATAAATGACTGCTTTCTCCTTAAACAATTAGAATCAGATGAAAAAAGACTGTATTCCACAAACTCCAGAAACTAAAGCACATGCAACATTGACATCTTTGTATTCTATGGTAGTAGATGAAAAGCTATCCTCATTACAGAACACAGCAATCACTTACAAAAGGAAACAATTGTCACCCACTAAAAATGATGATCAATGAGAATGTTGACTAAAATAATTACCACCTTGAGAAATGGCTTCTGTTAATTATCCAAATGCCATTCTTAGTGAGGGTAGGCATATAATGGGGTGGGTATACACTCCTGGATCTTCTGTTCCTATCGTCTTTATCTACTCACGTGTGAGGTTAACTGCTTCATTGAGAAGCCATGTTACTACTTCTATACACCATTCTCAGCTATTGCATCTATTACTGTAGTTGTGGGTACTTATAATGAGGTCAACTTACTAGATAAATGGATTAGCATATATATGACTGAATGCCCAACGTGTTTAGAAAATTGACAAAAACTAATAAAAAGAGCAGGCAGACTCATGAAGGATACAATATCAACAGTTTAGGTCTCACACCCTCCACCAACTCCATATAGCTAAGAATTATTGTGAATCCATGTAGTTGTACAGTATTAAATGAGAATTTTGGGCAGTTCAGTCAAGAAAAACTGTTGGATTTGAGTGAAAAAGAAATGTGAATTTGGGACTTATACACTTCATAACAGTTCAGTTGTCTGAGTTTTTTTGACACTCAAGTCATCTCATTCTACTGGATTTTATTTGCCCAGAACAGTTCAAAGAGAAAACAAGTAGACAACACACACATGCTTTATAACAATGAATGGTTTGTGTAACTTTTCTAAAGTCCCCATCAGAGTGATAGAAAGCATACACTATACACTGTGACTAATGGAAAAAAAACTGTGGAGAAATAACAAAGTTAAATAGGATTATCACTCTGACCCTCACCCTCATTCTCATCCTCTCACTCTTCTCAATAAGTTTACATATGCTCATCTGGGACGTGTTATAAACAGTTAAACACACATATCAATGAAAGAGTTCAAAAGGAAAATGTTCAACTCAGAGTACTTTGCTACAAAGTTGAACATTCCAATATGAAACTGATGATGATGGCAGAGTACCAATACCAAAAGATGATGATGAATGCAGTGACGACTCAGTCTCGTCTATTCATTAAAAATGCCATGAGCTTAGAAGCATATAAGACTAAACATAAAAACTTTCAGCAGCCAAATTTTCTTTTCTCCATCAAAAGAAAGCATGGAAACTGAACGACAATCCCTAGGTAAATATGCTATAATCGACGTCACTTTTCCTAAATGAGTGTTGCTCTGGTACTTTATTTTTTGGTTCTTTATCGCTCAAACAAATACAGCTTAATAGTATTATCACAACAAATCTCACTTGGTTTCCAAATACAAGTTGTAAGAGACTGAACCGCTATATACTACCCTAAGGGAAAAATAAAACATTCCTCCAGAGCATTTGAAATGCAATCTGGCAACTTTTCCTAACTTATTTCTAAAGGAATGAAGAAAACAGAAGCACTAGCAAGACTTATGGGAAGACTAAGAATCCTTTAAAATCGGGACAGGCGGGAAAGTTAAGGTTGTTACGCACTTTTCGTTTCAGAATCCTTGCAACTAGGGCAGCTATTCTGACATACTGCAAAATTGCCAACAAAATTGACATAATGATTGTTCTGACCTAATCGAAGGAGCACTAAAAGTTACTCTACGTGTTGATGATACAATAAACCCCATGCTTTTATCTAGTCTATATTTCTTCAACTGAAGCTAGGGTAGTTATCCTAAGCATCAAACAAAGTAGCAATTTTTTCCCCCAAAAAAAATCATAAAAATGAAAGATGCAGGAAGTGTAAATCATTCGCATAAAACACGGATCAACCTCCAAAACACTTTCTGCAGAAGAGCATTATAGCAAAAACTGAAAGAAATCCTTACTTTAGCCGACTTGATCTCGTCGTCAAGCTCGTGCAATCGGTTATTCAAACGACCGAACTTGTTGATATTCTGCTGGTCTTCCCAGGTGACCTCGGTATCGGACCCAGATGACCCAGCCTTTTTCAAAATTCTTGTTAGCATACAATCATATCTATTATCTATAGCACAGCAATAAGATATTCTTGAAACACGAATGCTTCAGAAGAATCGAAAATTCATACCTGTTGCATTGTTGCACGGTTGTTGATGGCGGAAAGGTCAGAACGGCGGGTTCACTGGTTGGGCGCTCTAATTTTGACGGTGGAGAGGTTTTGACTGGAGCGACACTACTTTGTTTTCCCAATTATTGCACCCTTTTTATTTTATTTTATTTTTTATTTTTTGACTACAGTACTGTTTCCTTTTTATAAATTTATGCCAATTGACACAAAAATGTTAGAGCAAGTCCAACAGATTTCCTATAATAGAGATTTTGTCAATTTTTAAAGATTTTGTGTATTTTTTCACTCCAACAGATTTGTTATCTCATTTGCTATTATAGCAAAATTGATGAGAGAGAAGATTTGCTTTGCTAAATATGCAGAATGTCAAATAAATTCATGCGCATTGCAAAAGAAAAAAAAAACTATTTATGGCAAATTTCTTAGGCCCTGTTTAATAGAGCTTATTTCTTGATGTCCTGAACTGAACTGAACTGAACTGAATTGAATTGAACTGAACTGAACTGAACTGAAGTGAAAATTGATGTATTGAAAAATGGAATCAATTAACTTGAATTCCATCAAATTGCATTTGCACTAAACTGAACTGAACTGAATTGAACTGAACTGAATTGAACTGAACTGAATTGAACTGATCTACAGATAAGCTCTGCTAAACAGGGCAAACAGGGCCTAAATGCAAAAAAAAAAAGAAAAAAAAAGTTATTAATAAAATTTCTAAATTAGAGATACTGTTGGATTTGAGTAAAAAATATTTGAAAAATATAGGGTTTCCATTCTCTATTTTAGAAAAACTTTTGGAGAATCTGTTGGAGTTGCTCTTAGTAGATCTTCTGTTTTGAAAAGTTGATATATTCAATGTCTATGCAACTACTAATATAGTAAGATCATATATAATTTTGAACTTATTTAATTACTCGATTTAAAATTGTAATTTAAAATGAAACACCTTACAATAGATTGGCGTCGAATGTTATGAAACGAAATTCGAAAGTATTAGTAAGGGTCTGTTTGATAAGCGTAATTAAGCTTTTAAACTTAATGATTATTTACCGCTTATGTTAAAAGTTAGAATCAAAAACAATTTAGTAGGGGTGGTCATAACCGGGTACCCGCACTTTTGGGTACCCGCACTACCGGGTACCCGCACCTTCGGGTATTTGAAAATGCAACCTGGAGTCTGACCTGGAAGTGCGGGTACACGCACTATCGGGTACCCGAATAGTTCGGGTCGGGTACCGGGTACCCTTATACATGTTTATGTAAATTTTACACAAAAAATATTGAGATTTTTAACCAATTTAAAAACCAAATTGTTGTCATAAAGTGCATAAAACCCAAAAAATATAAAAGTTACAAACTAAAATCACAGTCAAACCATATCCGCCTTAAATTTGTATAAAAATTTATTAAATTTGTAGACTTTTTAGGAATATTTTAGGAAAATATTATTTTATATTTTAATAATTTTATTAATTTATTAAAAATAAATAATATTTTATCGGGTACCCGGAAAAACCTATTTTTGAGACCCGTACCCGTACCCGGTTGAATGTATAATTATCGGGTCGGGTACCCGACCCGAATTTATTACTAAATACCCGGATATTAACGTTCGGGTTTCTCGGATATCGGGTATCGGGTCGGGTAGTGCGGGTCGGGTATTTTTGAACACCCCTACAATTTAGTCTGTAATAATTTTCACTCACAAGATTCCCTTTCTCTATTAACTAGCATGGACACAGAACGCATCGTGTGGTATACATTAGTATTTATTTTTGAATTAATATTCTTTTTATTAATACTTCTAATTGTCTAGAAAGAATGTAATGATTGATTCAAACCCTCTTTTCCTTAAACCCTTGCAGCCTCCCACGAAAAAAGTCTTTGATTTTCCCCATCTTCCCATTATGGGGAAGATAATTTTTTGTATCTTCGAATAAAAGTGGGTTTTTTCACACATCAGAATTTTCTTCGATTTGATCGGTTGATTCTATGATTTAATTATTCATGTTAATGTTTTTTTCTCGATCTGATTATAAAGATCGTGTTTTTGTGACTTGTGTTTATTATTCTCGATCTGGTTGTACAGATCGTATTTATGGTCATGATCTATGCGTTTCAAGGTGCTTGCAGTTTGAAGAAAATAGATCATGTTTTGATCAAGTGGGGTTGCGATTGGCAAAACCCCGATTGACGAATTGATTGATGCGGGAGACACTCCTCTCTGCCAAGTAGACGTGACTTTAGGTGGTGCAAACAGCCTACTTTTTTATACACACCATGGGTCTACCGATATTGCTATTTTTATTTTAGAAAAAATTCCATTGCACCCTTGAGTTCTTGTGTATGTATTAATATGTCTCTCAGTTCTTGGAAAATGCTGATATACCCATGGTTTGTAACTTTGATTGAATACTGGTCGATCAAACATGTTGATTTGTAAAGAGGAAAGCTTACAACTGCAGTATTTGAGCGGCGGTAAAAGAATTAAAAATGGAATACCCAAAATTTTGAAATTTAAACCAAAGTTAACACAAGTGACACGATCTATTTGGAAAAAAAAAATGGCCACCAAATTCGCCACTGGGTAATTTAGTCTATTCAAATCGATTTTGGTGGGCAAGAAAATACTGATATGCTTAATTTTAAGATATTAATTTTAATTTTTAAAAAATAATTCAAAAGTTAAAATTAAAATATTAATACATACCCTAAGAATTCAGGGGTATATGAGGGTTTTGCTCTTTTTTTTATCATTTCAAGGTTATTACCACATAAATCTCACTACATGGTGCTGCAAGCAAATATACACATCCTCCCATAAATGGTATAGACATAAATTTAAAAAATCATCCTAATGAAAGCGTAATGGTACATATTCATTTACTTATATGGCGTATAGTGAAAATTTATTTTTGATTTAGTATGTTCCCATCTATCTTAGATTTAGTAGCTGATAGTTACATGGGAAAATTTCTATTAAGGGCGGAGTACAAATATTTATTATTATAAAGGGTGTGAAACTTGTATATTTATTGTTAAGGGCATTATGACATTTCTACACTTTATTTTATTAAGAAAAGTCATTTATACCCCTCTCCTCTCTAAAAAAAAATTCAGATTTCTAATTAATATGTTTTGTTCTCTTGAACTTATTTGTAAATCAGTTCAATACAATTTAGTTAATTAGTTCAATAAAAATAAAATTTGATGAAATTTAGTTTAATTTGGTCATGCTAATTTTTTTCACTACAATATTTTTAATTTAGTTCAATTTAGTTCGGTAAAATAAAATTTGATGAAATTTACTTTAATTTAGTCATGTTTATTTTTTCGGCGCATTATTTTTCAATTAGTTCAGTTTAGTTTAGTTCAGTTGAATACCTTTGATCATGTTTTTAGTAACAATAAATTTTATTAACAAAAATATGATCAAAAGAATTATACTGAACTAAATTAAATTGAACTAAATTGAAAAATAATGTATTAAAAAATTCAATATGACTCAATTAAACTAAATTTCATTAAAATTTATTTTTACTGAACTGAATTGAACTAATTGAACTAAATTGTACTGAATTGATTTACAAATAAGCTCAAGAGAACAAAACCTATTAATTAGAAATCTGAATTTTTTTTAGGAAGGAAAGGGGGTATAAATGACTTTTTTGAATTAAATAAATAATAGATTTATTATAACGCCCTTAAAAATAAATATACAAGTTTCACGCCCCTTATAATAATTTACATTTGTACCATGCCCTAATAGAAATTTTCCCTAGTTACATGGGTGTGATTCTTTAGGTTTTGCTAAAAGTGTTGAAGTCTATTCGTTTTTATTCATTTATTGACCAACATTAATAATAGTAATGTAGTTCTAAAGAACTAGTCGGTGGGACTCCACCGCACGTTGCACACCGTGCGGTGTGCTTGATGAAGATTGTTTTAGTAAAGTAATTTAAATTAATACAAAGTCTTGGGTGAGACCGTCTTACCATAAGCTTATGGTAGGACGAATGATAGTTCATGTGTTTAGTATATTTGTTCATGTGTTTCACAGTTTTGTTTGCTATAATCTAGGTTCATGTGTTTAATAGATTTGTTCATGGGTTTCACAGTTTTGTTTGCTATAATCTGGGTTCAAGTGTTTGACAGATTTGTTCTGGTGTTTCACAATTTTGTTTTTTATAATCTGTAATAATATGTAAATGAACTAACAAGCTTGTGAAACGCAGGAATAAATCCATTAAACACATGAACTATCATTCATCCTACCATAAGCTTATGGTAGGACGGTCTCACCCAAGACCTTCTCTTAAATTTATCTAATATACAACGGAAAGATAATAATTATAATGAAATTGAAGAAAAATATGGCTATTATAATTAAAAACAATTGAATTTCAAAAACTAATTTAAAACTATTACAAAATGTGATAATGAAGGCCCTGTTTGCCAGAGCTTATCTATAGATTTACCGAGTAACCACCATCCACAATAGTTTCTTGAGTTAATTCCAGGTTTAGGCGAACCACACACTATGAGCGAAGCCGACCTCCTGATGTGTTCTTCACTTTTTTGAAGGCCAAAAGATCATCTAGCCAAGAACCATTTCTCTGGTTGTATCATGATTTCATCCAACTCAGCTTGCTGCCATTCAAACATTAAAAAAATAATGTTTCTATCAGTAAGAATGAGCATAAAAATTGAACATATTTATTTATAACAATGTGAAGAGAATGAGTTGTAAAGTATGTCGAAAATCTCCCTCCCACTTGGATTGAGTTTTTCAAACTCCTGATGATCATAAATGAATCAAATTATATATGATTTCTTTCGCTTTAATTATATACCCTTTGATGAATGGAAATGAAGAAACAAGCTTGGCTTCATGTATTCTTTCGAAAACTCGAGGAACTTCTGCCAGAAATGTTGGCCTCAACTCCACTGGATTGTCCACGGTCTCTCATTGATATCCTTCATTGTAGAGTGTAGACAATAGGACAAAGCCATTAAAATCCCGCATCACCTTCGGGGATTTTGTCCCTCCTCAGGCCGCGTACACTGGATCGCACAGCTCCTCTGGCCACAATCATTATTCTGAACCTCCGGCCACAATCTTAGGTTTCGTCCCTTTACAAACGACTTTATGATGTTTGTAATTGGCATTTACCATTTCCTGCATATCAATATATATTAAGGCCTTTGCTTATCTCGGATGATGTATAAGTATTAGTTTAAATGGATATAAAAGCAATGAAGCAGGCTCATGAGTCATGATCAGTGTTCTTCTGAAGCACTTTATCATTCTTTTTGAGTTTTGGTGTTGAATGTTGATAATATTTTGTTCCAAAAAGAATCATCAAAATCTCAGGTTGAGAGATATGACTGCTATTGTCTGCTTTGTTTACAGGACCACGATCGAATCCCTATTGGGAAGCACGGACAAGATCGAACTATATCCTTGCAAATTTGTGGGTCTAATCGAAGTGTACAAAATTTATGGGCGTAATACTAATTAAATTTTAGCCCAAGAGTTCTTGTAATTTATTATGTGGCTCCAGGCTCCAGCATGAATATAGGAGTATTAGTTATGGAATTAGTTTTGAAAGAGTGTTATTATGGGAACTAGTTTAAGAAATAAGGTTACTTAAGGCAAAAAACTCTTAGTTTGAGCTTCTTGTTACCATTGTGGTGTTTTCCTTAAATTCCTTGAGCTTAGTATTTGATTGATAGTAATATCATCATCAAGATCTGATTAAATGTCAATTTTACCGTATATAATGGTCTGGGTTTTTCTTTATTTTGATTCGATATTCCATATTTGTTTGATTGAGATTTCTTTCTCAAAATCTTCTTCCAAATACATGACTACATATTTTTTATTCTTTCCTCCATTTTTTAGTTTTGTGGTCTTAATTAAACAACTAAATAATAATAATAAATAAACACTCTAAAGTGTATACTTGTTTTTACTCATGGTTATTTTACTCAAAAATAAAAAGTAAAATATTTTAAAACAAATCTAACATACGAAATCAATTATAATATTATAAATTTGGATATTTATTACATGAGATATATTAAACTATATCATACCATATTAATAATATTACTCGACTAAATTAGGGATAGTTGTCAGCGATAGTGTTGTAGCATGGTTGGATTTAACATTCAAATGGACTCAATTATATATAAGATAATAAGATGACTAAAATCAATCTAATTAATTAATTATTATAAAAGGTAATGAAATGTTGAGTTAAATTATAACGTCTCATTCTTTAATAAACAAATATTCTCATCATACGATAAAAATAAAAATAAAGGTAAACAAAATAATATTGTATTAAAAAATAGCATTTTAAGGACAATAATTATCTCTTGATTTTCCGTACATAATCAAAATGCAAGATTGATCTTTTATCCTCGTTTGTGTAGTTTTTTTTTTTTGAATGAGATCATGTACAAAATCCTCAAAATCCCTACCATATGCATAATCACAAAAGTTGTGGGCAGAATATGTTTAAAAAATAAAATCTTCATACAAACTCTAGCTTTCGGTAATCCTAATTAACATGCATAATTACAAAAATATATGTAGAATATATTTCAAAAAATATAGGTAGAATATAGGTAATCTAGGATGCTTATGCATATAATATCAGCATTAATCACTATATCTATTCTGATGTTATTGTATTTGTAGCTGATGTTGCTCTATTTTTAAAAGCTCCTGAGATTTAAGCCTAGAACCACTGTGATACCGTTTGCATTTGCACAGATTCATAAAAAATGTATATAGTTTATCAATGTAATCAAAATAAAACAATTCCAAATAACTAACAATCGGCAGTTGATCAGATCCTCCGTGAAGAACACCTTCGAGGTCCAACACTTCCAGACCCGTGTAGTTCTGGTTCTTGATCACGTTGTACAGCCCGTCATGGATCTCGACCTCGATAGTCTAACCGTCTTCTGATTGTTGTGGATCATTCTCGTTATGTCCTGACTCTTGAGCCGTTGCCTGGAAGCTCCCGTCGCCGACGCGATCACTGCTTCTCCTTAGGTCGTACTCACCGAGCCCCAGTAAGTACCGATGTAATTACGGCATCTTGATCAATTTCATGTCCACAAACATAGATCACGTTGTCCAGTGAGACGGCTCAAGATCATATATGACCATTGTATAGGTGCCCAAAGAAAAAATCAACGATCAAGTCATATATATAGGACAATGATGTATATACACTGAGGAAATGAAATATATGCACATAGAATTTTAGTGAAACATTGATCCTATATTTGTATATATTTATATCCTTAATTATCATGATAAAATATCGCCTTGTGACTTGTAAAGCCATCCATATAAATCGCATAAAACAACATCATATATTTATATCCTTAATTTTTTTTTTTTGGTAGAAACCACCAATGGTGGAGGGATGTATATTGGCTTCCCCATGCCTTTATACGACAGAAACAAGAAATAAAATACAAGAACCGCTTCAAAAAGATAGCAGATGAAAGGAAATCCTAAGAATTTCCACTGGTGTAGAGTTTTGAAATCTCCACGAAGCTAGGCAAGCTTCCAAAAAAGAATGAGTTAAACTAAATATATACCCATTCTATGCTAAAGTTAGCCAAACAGATGAGAGGCTTGGTGAGAAGAAATCTTTGAATCCACTTGCTTGTTAGAGAATCCGAAGCGCAAGGCAACTTAGACTCAAATCAGCCTATGGAGTAAGATTAAAACTCAGACAGCAATCTCAGTTTGCTAGCAGCAAGGAGGCACCCTGGATTGGCTTGTTGGTGCATCTGAAGAGTTCCTTTGAGAGGTGCAAAAAAGAGGAAGATGATTCATCAGTTGGATATATGTACATATCAACCACCTCCATTGTAGCAGTCCATTTGAGATAGTCTTGAGTTGGAGTATCAATGGTCTACATTATCTGCAATAAAGAAATTAGTCAGTAGAATCCATTCTAGATATTCTCAGAGAAGGAGTTCCCAGTTAGTCCAATCTAAGCATACCCTGTATCTCATTAGTGAGTGAGCCAAAAGAAAAGGAGGCATCTTGCTTAGATAACAGACAAAATTTTGCAATGGCATCTGCAGGTAAGTTTGCTTCTCTATGTATATGGGTCAGGTAATATGTAGAGAGGGTAAGCTTGACAGAATCAGCAAGATTGAATAATCTCCAATGTGCAGTGCTGGGGTTTAGAATGAAAGAGATAGCATTAAGACAGTCAGATTCTATTATGATAGGATCTGAGTATCCTGTAGCAAGGGAGATTGCCAGTTGAATAGCTTTAATTTCCGCTTCAAGGGGTGAAGTAGCAGAGATAAAAGAACAATGACCAGAAATAAAAGCACCCCTATTATCTCTAATGACAGTGCTGATTCCAGCCTGAAGATTGGAACTACACCAAGCAGCATCAACATTGAATTTAAGACCAGAAAGTGGCTTTAGCCAAGCAATTTTGTATTTTTTTGGTTTAGGTGGCCTTTTCCCAATTGGGAGGAAACTATGATTTGCAATTTTATAGTCAACAGGAGAGGCTACATAGAAAGGTTTAGCAGTGAATACTAGAAAAAATTGCTCTTTGATTTGTCTTAGGATATGGGCTGAGGAGGCAAGGACATTTTCATAGAGCCATTTGTTTCTAGCTTTCCATAAAATCCAACAAGTAATGGATGGAGTAATTCTGATGATTAAATTATGCAATTTACTCAGTCCATTATAAGTAAGATAAAATGAAAGTCTTTCCCAAATTGAAGCAAAAGTCCTGTCTGAGATACCCATAAAAACATGCAGTAGTTTCCAAATGCCTAAGGTGAATTCACAGGAATTGTAGAAATGGTCCAATGAATCCTCATGATTGCATTTGAAACATTTGGATGGCATACAGATATGCATAGATTTCAAAATGTTATCAAAAGGGAGATAAGAGTTAATCAATTTCCACATAAACACAGAAATTTTTTTCTCTAATCTTGGATTCCACAAATGATAAATGGAGGAGATATTACCCCTAGATTGTCTTAATTTATTGTAGGTAGACTTAAAGGTGAAATTTCCTTTGATGTCCAGCTTCCAAATCAATCTATCTTCTCTGTGCTGTTGAAGTTGAGCTTCCTGTAAAGCAAGAAGAGTATCAGTAGCAAGATGAGGAGATAGCTGCTGCATATAGTTGGATTTATCATTAATAAATGATGCAACAGTGCTATCTATAGAAATTGTAGTTAGAGAAGGATCACAGTGGTCAATTAATGGACCTTTGTCTATCCAATTAGAGGACCAAAAATTATAGTTCCCTTTCCCAATGATAACTCTAGAATTTGCTTCAGCCCAAGCATTAATTTTGCAAATCCTCTTCCAGTTTGGAGAAGATTGATAGGAAACTGGGAGAGATGCTATAAGATGTGTCCATAAGGCTTCAGCCTTCTGGAACTTCCACCATAGCTTGACAGAACATGTAGTAATAATGGTGTGAATAGATCTGAATCCCAAACCATTCTCAGAGATAGGTATGCACAAGTCATTCCATTTTCTCCATGACTTTTTAGGTTTCAGATCAATTTCACCCCAAAAGAAGATGCCCAGTTTCCTTTCAATCTTCTTAACTATTTGCTTCGGGGGGACAATGACAGACCAAATATGTTGGGGCAAGGAGTAA
This sequence comes from Cruciata laevipes, assembly GCA_963678965.1. Lineage (NCBI taxonomy): Eukaryota > Viridiplantae > Streptophyta > Magnoliopsida > Gentianales > Rubiaceae > Cruciata > Cruciata laevipes. Next base: position 18,118,307 of record OY787634.1, on the reverse strand, counting down.
ATACAGGAGTTTATAAGAGTAATCTTGCCCCCTGTAGATAACCATTTATTTTTCCAGTTTTGAAGTTTATGATCAATGATTTCTAACGGTGGGTTAAAATGTACATTTAGAGCTCTACCTTTAAAAATAGGTACACCAAGATATTTAAAAGGAAAATAACCCATTTTCATTTCTAGAGTTCTTCTGATTGAATTAACTTGAAAAGGAGCAGCATGTTTACTTATAAAAATATCACTCTTGTTGTAGTTAATTTTTTGACCTGTAACTTCCTCAAATTTTGAAAGAAAAGCTTTAAACCTAATCAAAGTTAACTTATCAGCATTTAAGAAAACCACAGTATCATCAGCATAACTTAAGTGTGAAACATGCAAAGCACTGGCAGGTAAGTCAAAGTATTTTAAACTACCTTTTTGAAATGCAAAAGATAAACTTCTAGTAAAAGCCTCAGAGAATATATTGAATAGGAATGGAGAGAGGGGATCACCCTGTTTAATACCTCTTGTAGGCTGAAAAAATCCAACAGGCTTACCATTTAACAGAACTGAGAACCAGGCCTGGGACAGATTTTGCATTATGCTAAAAATAAATTTGCCATGAAAACCAAATTTCATTAAAACAGCATGTAAGAAACTCCATTTAACCCTATCAAAAGCCTTTCTAAGATCAAGTTTTATTATGCAATTAGGGTCCTTACTCTTTCTATTTAAAAACCTGACCATTTCTTGAAGAAAAATAACATTGTCAGCAATGTCCCTCCCTTTCATGAATGCAGATTGATTTGGGGAGATAATTTTTGACATTAGAGGCTTTAGTCTCTCCATGAGAAGTTTAGAACAAATTTTGTTCAAAACATTGGAGAGACTAATAGGTCTATAGTCATCAAAAGAAACAGGAGTGTCCTTTTTGGGAATGATGGTAATCCAGGTGCTTGCTATCCCTTTTGGGATTTTCTTTCCCTGTTGAAATTCAGAAACTGCAGCTAGAAGATCCATTGCTATAGTATCCCATGATTTTATAAAAAATTTGGCAATGAAACCATCAGGGCAGGGGAACTATTTTTATTAAGAGCAAAAACTATCTCTTTAAGTTCAGGTAAAGTGACTGGACTGAGAAGTTTCTGGTTATCTTCAGCAGTGATTGTTTTAGGGATCTGACTAAGAAAATGAGACTGAAAAAAATCACAATCCTGTGAGCTATCATCAGAGAGGAGATTTTGATAATATGAAATAGCTTCATTTTCAATATCTGCTATATTATCAAGCCAAATACCATCAGAGCTTTTAATCTTGGTGATGTTAAGTCCGCTCCTTCTTTCCTTAACAGAGTTATGGAAGAACTTGGTATTATTATCTCCCTCTTTAAGCCACTTGATTTTAGCTTTCTGTTTCCAGAAATGCTTCTGTTCTGCGACAGCTTTTAAAAGTTTAGCCTTTGCAATTTTCAGTTTTAATAACTCCTCAGGAGAGTTGCTGAGATCATAAGCTATTTCTTGTGTCTCTAACTCTCCCTCAGCTCTTTCAACATTAGCATGCACATTACCAAATTGTTCCCTATTCCAAATTTTGAGGACTTTTTTTAACCTTATTAATTTAAGGTAAAAGCCCAGCAAACCAGATTCAGAAATAGGCTGAGTCCAACTGTCATTGATGACATTGTTGAATTCAGACCTTTTATACCAAGTGTTGAGGAATCTAAATGGTCTAGGTGAAGACTGGATAGAGCTACTTATGGTAAGCATAAGAGGGTTATGATCTGAAGTAGCTCTATTTAGGATTTGGATTGAAGAGGCAGGGAATCTAGAATTCCATAGTGAGGTACATAAACCTCTATCTAGTCTTTGCCTAGTGGGGATTCTTCTCTTATTGGTCCAAGTGAAGAGGTTCCCAACAGTGTTAATTTCCTCTAATGCCAAGCAATTGATGAAACTATTAAATTCTCTGATACTACCTAATTTAGGAGTAGCAGGTCCTTTATATTCATAAATTGAAGTGATGGCATTAAAGTCTCCTATAAGGAGGGAAGCAGAATGAGAGTAGGCAAGGATAGAAGACCAGAGATCCTTTCTACCTATTTTAGTTCTTAAACCATATACAAAAAAAGCATCCATGTCATTGCCTAGAGAAGTACAGACAATATTAACATGCAAGAATTGTAAATGATCATGAAGAAGTGAGGCAGTGATGTTAGGGGACCAAAATAGCCATATCTGTCCTGAGCATCCAAACATACAATTATCAAATTGAAGCAACTGTCTATAAATGTCACATGTAGAGCTATCATGCATGGGTTCAATGATACAGATAAGATCAAATCTATATCTAAGATTCAAGTTAACTAATCTGTCAAGGGATGTTTCCATTCCTCTAAGATTCCAAACTAAGAATTTTGTATTGATGTAATTCATAAGGAAACTTCATTAGAACTTTTTAATCTAGTCATGACCCTATTTAACTGAGTTACATAGGAGTCATTTTTAGATTTTGAATTTTTTTTGACTTTCTTAGAAGTTTTTTCATGTTTGTCTATCACATTGGAACTTACCTCCTCATGTTGGGAGATGGACTGGTTTTGAGAGGGTTCTTCTTCATATTGATCATCAGTGACCTCTTTGGAAGTAAGCACCTGAAACCTGTTCTGGAATCTCTTCTGCTGGGATAGAAAGAATTTTTTAGTTGATGAAAGGGAATTGAAAGAGGAAGGAGATTTACCTTTCTTTGGTAAAGATAGAGAATCATCCTTAACAATCATTTTTCCTTTCCCTTTATTAATGAAGGCCTCTGATTTGGGAGTAGAAAGGGATATCTCATTGTTCACATTTCTGACTGGAGAAGAGAACTGTGAGTCAATGAGATTTTGTGGAGAGCCATAAATTGAGATCTCTGGAGAGGAGTTGACTGAAATTTGCTGAATCTTTGATGCTGAATTAGAATCCATCCCAACTGGTAGAAGCTTATTCTGGTCAAGACTATCAGCATTTATATCAGTATGAATGATAGGCAGAAGGGTTATAGAGTCGGCTTGAGCATTTTCCATCACAGGAGTAACCACCTCAGTTGCCACCACAGGAGTAACCATCCCAGTTGTATTTTCCACTATAGGATGAATCAAATGAGTGTCTGTATTTTCCAATCTCCCAGCATCATCTCTAGTGATCATTTTAGGGACATAGTTGATCTTGGCTTTCTGGGATTTATAGAAATGATGGTAATTGGTCTTATGAGGGCCTTTCTGAACTTGGGTAGGTTTGGCTTTTTCAAGAGTAGAAGTTTCAGAGGGGCCAGCCTTATCAGTTTGATGTTGAGCAGGAGTATCTTGAGGCTTTAGTCTAGGCTTTTTAAGATCAGGGTGAAGGTGGATACATTGATCATCACAATGTCCAATGCATTTACAGTGGAAACAGTACTGTGGTAGGTCTTCAAAATCAACAGGCAGTTTAACTATACCATATTCCACACCATCTTCTTCAATCCCAACCCTAATATGATTAGGCAGTTTCTGTTTTACATCTACTTCCACACAGATTTTTATCACTGAAGGTCTAGATAATGTAGCAGTAGCAATGTCCATTTTGATAAATTTACTTATCTGATTGCCCATGGATTGATCATAGCATGATTGTAGAAGAAGATAGGTACCTTAGGAATGTTTACCCAGACTGGCACAATAGAAGACTCTGCCTCAGGGGAGAAATCCATAGTCCATTTCAGGACTTTCATTGCAGCTCCAGCAAAAATCCAGTTGCCTTTTAGCCATAGCCTTTGATAATCATCCTTGAGTTGAAAACGGATCAGCACGTGTCTGTAATCAATCGACCCTATTTGGTATTTTCCTTTGAAATCAACAGATTTGAAAGCTTGCTGGAGTGCCTCCATAGTAGGTTTACCACGAGCAAATTTGCCAATGAGAGCATTCTGATAATGAGAGGCAAGAGTTTCAGCTTCTTTTCGCGTGACGATGCAGGCGATCTCTCCTTTGTATAGGGTTCTGGGATTGATTTCTGGGTTCGATGGAAGTTCAGTGTTCAGAGGTGGGGGTCGATTAGCTAGAGCATTAAGAAAGGAGTTGGCTTGGTGGTTTTCGCCTCGGGCAGGCGGTGGCGCCGCTATGGCACCGGTGGAGATGAGGCCGTTAATGACCGTTTTTTATGTCAGAACGGTTATATTGGGGAGGAGCCGCGGTGGCTCTGAAATTTAGGAATAGTAAAAAGTGGAAATAATGTAGAGAGAGGAGAGAGCATTAGTTAGAGAGAGAAAGCTGAATCAATTAGTAGCTGAATCAATTAGTATTTATATCCTTAATTATCATATATTGACGAAAACATGTTACGCAATAAATTGATTATGGTAATATCTTAAGAGCTCACACAATAAATTTACTATATTTTCAGAAATGACAGATGATAATCAATAAATTATGGTATATATATATAATTTATACCATAATGACGCGTATAAAATTTACTATATTTATAAAATGATGGCTTAAGATATATATCACTATATGCAATTTTTAATTTACTGTATTAAAAAAATTGACGGCAAAAAACGTTACTTTATACGAAACGAAATGACATCGTTTATTCCACACACTTTTTGAAGTGAATAACTATTCAAATTCCCTTTAGGGATAACTCTAATAAAAATGAAGTTAAAATTAAATTAATTTGAGTGCATCTTTTTACCTTAGATTTGAGTAAAACTGATTAGTATTAGACCACCATTTTTATAAAAACCCACTATTAGTAAGGGATACTTTTGAAGGGGGTATTTTTACAATTTTTTAACCCCTTAAATTTAACCTTTTGTTATTTTATTCTTTAATTCAAGTAGTTATTTGCGCACCGTATGTGTTGGTGGTAGGTATAGAAGCAGCGTCAGTCTGTTTTTCCAGCAGTGTCAGTGTGTGTCATAGGTTTCACCACGTTTTCCAGCACTGAAAGATGTATCCAAATTGAACTTCAAGTATAGTGATGCTACCAAAATCCGTCCGGTTCCCGGGTCACGACGCTATCCGGGCCTCCTCCCAAGCGAGCCTGCAACAACCCTGCAAAACAATCCCCGTGGGGTGTCCCGGGGAAGAAGCTCCGGCGTGATGATGAGATGGGGATAGCGGTGAGGGAAAACGTTCGGAAAGCGCTCTCAATATAGAGTAGAGAGATATAAGTCACATACCTTGTTCACTGTTTTGGACTAGTATTTATAGTTGAGGCTGCCTGCCTTGGATAAGACTCAGGACCACTTCTCCTTGTCACTATCTGTCTTTCTTCTTGTCCGGATGTGCCTCTCGCGGGAGAGGCGCTGCTTTCCCACTCCTGGGCCGCAGGCCCTTTTCCCGGCCCAGTAGGAATCTGGCCGGTATTATCACTAGCCCCCAGACCAGTCGTCCGGGCTTCGAGAATGCGGGGGACTGGTCTCCTACGCTCCTCCTCCTGTTATTTCTTTCGGCAGGACCCATTCGTGTCAAAATTAATTTCTGACGACGCCGTCTTTCCCTATTTTTGCATTAATCAGTACCTCGTTCACCATGTCATCATTGCTTTTCCTCCTTTTGAGGTGGAGTTTCCTATTCACCCACCTATATAAGGGTCCGAACCCCCTTCATTAAGCTTCTCTCTCTCCAAAATCCTCCAGGCGCTCTGCTCTTTTAATCAAGTAAGCACTAAATCTCTCATTCCTTTTCTTCCCATCATGACTTCCCCTCTTCACTCCAACTCTTCCTTGGACACCGACGAAATTCAAAATCAGTTTGAGGTCCAATTCCGGGCTGATGATAACATGATTTCCTCCCCGGACACCTCTTCCGAGGTTTTCAGTACGCCCCGGGAGCCAGTCGTCCCAGGTGCATTGCCCTCGGATGGGGCAGGTTCGCGCCCAGCCGAGCATCATAATCATCCCCTCAAGGATCAGGATGAGGAGGTGTTTGGTGAGGAAGCCGGTGATGACATTCCCCGGGGGCCCACTCACGGAGTGCGCCCGGTGGGTATCAAATTTTATGATGTCCCCGGGGATTCTCCTTCTCTAGATAGGGATGTCTTGGATTTAGCCAAGCGTTCCTTTATTCCGCTTCCTTTAAATGCTTCTCTTTCTAAACTTCCTCCGGGAGTCTCCGAGCGGGAGGTTTCGTGCATCCCGCGGATCCATTTTCAATACGGGCTTAGCCTGCCCTTCCCTCCTCTCTTTCTTGAAATCCTTCAATTTTATAATGTAGCCCCGGCCCAACTACATCCTAACGGGGTTGTTCTAATCCTGGCCTTTTTGCTTAACTGCGCCAGGTGCCACATTCCCCCTTCTCTCTTGCTCTTCCGCTCCTTCTATGCCTTGCGGAAGGCACATGTCTCTTTCCCGGGCGTTTTTTCTTTTACCATCCGCTCCGGGATAAAGGACTTCATCCTTTCCAAACCTAAATCCGCCAAAGGATACCTTTCGAAAGGTTTCTTTCTATGCGATGCCCGGGTGTACCCTATGCCTTCCTGGAATGATTCTCTCGTTCCTGAGGAGAAGAAACCCCTTGCCAATCTCCCCGGCAACATTACCAGTGATCGTAGCCTCCTCTGTCTTTCCCCCTTAAGTATGGATGATTTTTTTAAGACCGGGAACACGGGCTATTATTGGCCTCGCGGGATCTATCCTGCTGAGCTCTTTACTCTCCCACGCATAGCTGCGGTGTGGCCGGATGGAGGTGCCTATTAAGGCTTTTTATTTTATTTTGAATCTCTGTTCCCCTTCTATCTATTTATGTATATATATATATATATATATATTTTTTTTTTTAACTTTCTTTGCTTGGTTTCAGCCCAACCTCCGTTGTACGCAGACGCTATGACTTTCGTGAAGAGGTCTTCTACCGGGGGCGATCAAGCCGGGCCTGCTCAACAAGTGGCTCCCCACCCTGAGCCATCCTCTACCGAGAACCCGGCTATCATCCCGCTCGCAGCAGCGATCTCGGCCGCCATCCTTCTCCGGGTTATCTTCAGCGTCCCGGGCTTCTCCAGTCCCATCACCTACTTCCGGGCGCCGGTCCTTTGTCCAACATCCGGTTTATAGCGGCGGGGCCAGTTCACGGTTTAAACGGCCACCTGCTAATGAGCTGCCCGGGTCTCCCCCACCCTCTCGTCAGAGGACTAACGATTTTCCTTCTCCTCCTCCTGTTCGCAACACTCCCCCGCGGGCTGCTACTTCCGAGGTTTTCCCGGAAGAGAAAGAGGAGGTAACTGCCTTCCTAAGGCTTCGTATTTTATCTAAGTTTTAATCAGAATTTTGTCTAAGTTTCATGTACTGTCTTGCAGAGTACTGTCTTCGCTGATTCCCTTCTTGCGGACCCTCAGTTTACCGAGGCGCTGAACCGGGGCTATTCCAAGTATAGCGCCGGGTTATTCGCCAAGATGGAGAAGGATCTCCGTGATACCCGGGAAAAGTTAGCCGGGAGGGATGACCTGGAGGCCCGGCTAGAGGCATCCCAAAAGAAGCTAGCTGAGAGGGAGAAGAAGCTGGCGGATAGGGAGAAAAAACTAGCCGATGTGGAGAAGAAGTATTCCTCCCTTAAGAAGGAGAAGAAAGACGCCCAGCTCGAGGCCCTGGATGCTTTGACCCAGAAGATCCTTCGCTCCATCGATTTCGACAAGAGGCTGGAGGGCATTGCTGATGCAGCCAGTGCGGATGCTTGCCACGAGATGTACCGCAGTCTGCGGGGTTGGCTTCCGGGGCCCGCTCTTCTTGAAGCCCATGCCTCCTACTACCGCCCCAAGGCTAGCGACTTGCTGAACTACCGCTGGAGGTCCCTCCAAGAAGTGGACCTGAAGGTCCTGGTGCCCCAGCTATGGGATTCTTTGAAGATGTCTTCCCGGGTCCCTTCTGCTTCAGATATCAAGAAGGCCAAGGTGCCAGCAGTTGACGAGGCCTCTTTTCCCGATCCCAGCCCGGAAAGCTTCAACGCTTATGGGGTAGTTCCGGAGACGCCCCATTGGGCAGAGAATTATCTTGAGTACTGCGCGGTACCTGACAACTTTGGGTATCGTGCCGTCCATGACCAAGGGGGCGACTACCGGGTTGGCCTCGGTGCGGGTCAAGACGATCTGCTTTACCAGTCCCGGAAGGCTACGTGGAAGGTAGGATATTCCGGGCGGTCCGCTGACGAGCCCGCGGTAGACGCCCTTGCTTACGCCGGCCCTGAGTGGACTACTGAGGATCTCGTGGAGCTGGAGAGGAGGTTCGAGAGAGCTCACACTGTTCCGGGGGAAAGGAACTCTGCTGAAGACAACGTATAACTCTAGACTCTAGTCTACCTTCTCTTGTAAATTTTTTTGAGTATTTTGTAACTTTCCTCCCCCGGGGGGGGGGGGGTGTATGTAGAACTTTGGCCTTAGTGCCCATTTTGATTAATAACAAGTTCTACTTTTGACGAGATTATTATCTTTTGTAGTCTGGGCGCCATTTACAGGAAGTTCTCCCGCAAGGGCCCACCCCTTATGTTTTTCCTCATCCGAGTAGCTCTTCCGGCACCTACTTCTCTCTCCCCCGCGCTGGGTGTCTCCAATGCTCTTTCCTTCAAAGGAAACTAGCCCATTGGCGGTTTGGAGGCAACCAGGCTGACCGGGCATTGGCTGAGGCGGGACTGGATTGCTTCCTTCAGGAGTTTGGAACGATCCGAGTGCTGGTATCATTCCTTAAAGCAGTTGAGGCCAGATTTGGGTCGCTAAACCAGTGCTTTGACCTTGCTTCTGACCATATGCGGGAAGCCCTGAATTCCCACCAAACCATTGCCGAGTTGCAGGCCCTGCATGACGACACTCAGCATCGCACCACCAAGGAGCTAGGTATGGTGTGGGGCGAACTCGAGCGGGCCCAGGAAAAGCTTAAGAAGCTAGAAACCCGCACTGCTCAGAATAGACTGATTTGTGACTTGGAGAAAGAGAATCGGTCCCTTACTCACAGGAATAGGGTCCTCCAAGATGCTCTACTGGTTACTCGGCTGTCCTACCACCTTTTGGGTCTCAAGAATGGCTTAGTTGGGGTGTCTCCTCTTACTGATATTCTAGCCGGGATTCGCAGAACGATTGAGCGCATGGAGGCTAACCCGAAGAAGTTTGGTGAGGGGGCTCCTAGGCCTATCTGGACGTCGTGGAGTGGCACAATAAGATAGCCGCGGGAGAAGCTGAGCCCTATCCTTCTAGCCTTCGTCGAGTCCCTGCCCGGGTGAAGGTGGATGTGGCGTATGAAAGATACGAAGATATGCCCGAATCTATTGACCCGGAAGAAGTGGCACGCCGGATAAGATGCATCCGGGAAATTGTTGATTCTGGAGTCACCACTAAGGGAGTTAAAACCGCTGAGGGCACCCGCATCAGTCGGGAAGAGAAAGGTAAAGGCGCAGCGGACTTGTTTCCTAAATACAAGTTCGTCACTTCTGCCGGGGTAAGAAGGATGCGTCTGGCGGAACCCCTTCCAGAGGGGTCCGTAGTTGTCCCCATCCCCGAACTAAACGAAGAAGATGCTGAGCAATTGGAAGAGGAGCTTGCATGGAATCAAGCTCCGGATGCCCACTTTGCTGAGGACATCCTTTCTTCCCGATTCTTCGGAGGGGGCTTCCGCCCGGGCAATCCTGAGGGTGCTTCCGGGTCAGGTCCCAAGTGGGTATAGTAGCAAATAGATAGGAAAACTTATGTAGAATGTTTATGTAATCATTCCCTTGTAATACAACATCATTTTCGTGTGCTTTGAAATTTAAAGGTAATAAATACAAGTTCTTTTGGAAACCTCTTTTCATTAATTCTTCTCTGCAAGCATTACATTCTCTAGTCCCCGGGCTTCATTCAAGCTCCGGGTTCATCCTAGCGGGGCACCCAAATGGAAGCTATCCATGGGTCCCTTTTAACAATTCTTCCTCTAAACCCAGGACGAGGCCAACGTCCGGGCTATCTCTCCGGGCATATTCATGCTTCCGGGAGAGGGTATATTCATGCCAGGCATATTCATGCCTTAGTAGCTAAGGTTTTGCGCGGGGCACTCTACTTCCCGTAGAACCTTCTTAAGTTAGCTACATTCCATCTCCTGGGGATCTCCTTCCCCTGCTTGTCTTCCAGAACATAGCTTCCTCCCGGGTATGCCTCTTTTACTCTATATGGCCCTTCCTAGTTGGGTGCCAGTTTCCCTTCCGGGGATTGGTGGCTCTTATCATTTCTCCTCATCACCCAATTTCCTGGGGTGAAAACTTCCTTCCGCACCCTTCTATCGTGATACCTCTTTACTCGTTACTTCACCTTTGCTTCCTGAAGCGCCGCATTCTCTCTCTTTTCTTCCAAAAGCTCCAAGTCAAGGCGCCGTCCGGCGTCCTCCTCCTCCGGACGCTGGAATTGGGTCCGAGGGCTCGGGATCCCAATCTCCGCGGGTATCACGGCCTCGGATCCATATACCAGGCAGTATGGAGACTCCCCTGTGGCTGAGCTTTCTGTGGTTCGGTGAGCCCAGAGGACACTGGGCAGCTCCCAAATCCAATTCCCCCGCGCTCTTCCAAGCGGGTTTTTAAGCCTTTGACGATGGTACGGTTGGTGACTTCCACTTGCCCATTTGCTTGGGGGTGGTACACAGACGTCAACCTTTGTTCTATGCCATACTTGACGCACCACGCTTTGAAGGGATCATTCTCGAACTGCACCCCGTTGTCTGTAACTATGATCTTTGGGATACCGAATCGACAAATAATGTTCTTCCAGCAAAATTTGACACAAGTTAGACCCCGTATGTTGGTGAGTGGTTCTGCCTCCACCCATTTGCTGAAGTAGTCGATTGCCACAATTACGTACTTTGCTCCTCCCGGGACAGTCGGGAATGGTCCCACCAAGTCAATTCCCCACCTGCTGAACGGCCAAGCTCCTGTGACCCCGATTAACTCCTCGCGGGGAACGTGGATTAGCGGGGAAAATGTTTGGCATGCCAAGCACTCCTGGACATGTTTTTCCGCATCTTTGAACAACGTCGACCAGTAATAGCCCAACCTTAAGATTTTCCTGGCCATTGTGCGAGCTCCCTGGTGACTCCCATTAGATCCCTCATGTACTTCCCGGATAAGGTGTTGGCCTTCTGACTTCTCCACGCACTTTAGCAAAGGCTGGAGATATCCTCTCTTGTACAGCTCCCCGCCCTGGACCACATACTTAGGCGCTTTAACTCTTAACTTCCGGGCCTGCGCTCTTTCCTCCGGGGCGGTTCCTGCTTCTAGGTACGCCCGCATGGGAGCGATCCAGGATTCTTCTTTGTTTACCAGCATTACTTGGTCATTCTCCTGGTAGCTCCTTCTTCCTAGTACCTCCATGTACAACTTTTGGTTAGGCTCAGGTTTTAATTCCGAGGAAGCCAGCTTGCTCAAAGCATCTGCTTTACTGTTTTCCTCCCGGGGGACTTGGACCAGGTTGAAGGTTTCAAAACCGGCTACCAGGGGCTTTACCATCTCCAAGTACTTCTGCAAGCTCTTTTCCCGGGCTTCATATTCTTCCTTTACCTGCTGTACCACAATCTGGGAGTCGCTGTGTGCCGTGAGAGCTTTGATATCCATCTCCTTTGCCAACCTTAATCCTGCGATCAAAGCTTCGTACTCGGCTTCATTGTTGGTTGTTTTGAAAGTGAATTGGACCGCATAGGGGTACTCCTTCCCTTCCGGGCTGACCAACAAAACCCCCGCTCCGCTACTTCCGGAATGTGCCGATCCATCCACGTATAACTTCCAAGCCGGGACTACCTCAGCCTCAATCGTTTCCTGCTCCTCGTGTACCTGTGCTTCCGATTCCACCAGAAAGTCTGTTAGGGCCTGCCCCTTGATGGCCCTTCTTGGCTCATACCGGATTTCATACTCTCCCAACTCTATAGCCCATTTCATCATTCTTCCCGATGCCTCCGGCTTGAACATGACTTGTTTGAGCGGGTAATTGGTGAGGACCACTATAAAATGGCCCTGGAAGTAGGGTTTAAGCCTTCTTGAAGCATGCACCAGCGCCAAGACCAGTTGCTCCAACTCCGTATACCTGGTTTCTGCCCCCCGAAGTGCCCGACTGACAAAGTAGATTGGGTGCTGCTTTCCCTCATCTTCTTTGATTAGCACGACACTCACTGCTTCCCAGGATACCGCTATGTACATAAAAAGCTCCTCCCCCGGGTATGGTTTTTTTAAAGTTGGCAACTGTTGAAGGTGCTCTTTTAGGTTTTGGAAAACCTTCTCACATTCTCCGGACCACTCGAACGTTTTGGCCTTCCTGAGAATGTTGAAGAAGGGCAGCTGCCTGTCTGCCCCCTTTGATAGGAATCGGCTGAGAGCCGCGAGGGACCCTGTCAACCGCTGCACTTCTTTCACCGTCCTGGGGGAGGTCATCTTGGATATGGCCTCTACCTTCTCCGGGTTTACATCAATGCCCCGGCTTGATACCATGAATCCCAAGAACTTCCCCGCACCCACTCCAATGGTACTCTTGGAGGGGTTCAACTTTAGATTGCTCCGTTCCAGCTTTTCAAACATCTCCTCTAGGTCATTTAAGTAAGCCCTGCTTTTAACCACCATGTCATCGACATACACCTCCATGTTCCTTCCCACTTTGTCCTTAAAGAGTTTGTCCACCATCCTTTGATAAGTAGCCCCTGCGTTCTTCAACCCAAAGGGCATCTTCTTGTAGCAAAAAGTTCCAAAATCGGTGATGAAGGAGGTTTTTGCCTTATCCGCCTCATCCATCTGCACCTGGTGGTAGCCTTTATGCGCATCGAAGAAAGCCAGCACCGAGTATCCCGCGATAGCCTCTGCCAGCCGATCCAAATTTGGGAGAGGATAGCTGTCTTTGGGGCAGCACTTGTTCAAGTCTGTAAAGTCGATGCACATGCGCCAGCTTCCATCATGTTTCTTTACTAAGACCGGGTTAGCTATCCACTCCGGGTAAATGATTTCCTCGACCACCCCGGCTCTCTCCAACTTCTAAACTTCATTCTTTATGAATTCTGCTCTCTCCGGGGCTACGGGTCTTTTCTTCTGCCTGATTGGCTTGGTTGCCGGGCTTATGTTCAATTTGTGTACCCCCAGCTCTGACAACACTCCCACCATGTCCTCTGGGCTCCATGAGAACACTCCTTGGTATCTGGCCAAGAGTTCCTTCAATGCGCCTTTGACTTCCTCCGGGAGATCCTTTCCCACCGTGACCATCCCTTTATCCGCCACTTGCATTTCCTCCAACTCCTGACGGGGAGCTTCTCCATGTATCGCCCCTACTGCCTTCTTTGCATCCAATACTGCCGTCATCATGCAACTTCTTGCGACCGCTTGACTTCCCCGCACGACCGCCACTCCTTGCGCAGTGGGGAACTTCATTGTCAGCAGATATGGGCAATTTGCTGCTCGGGCTTGGGTTAGCCATGGTCTCCCTATGATTACGTTGTATGGTGAGGGCGCATCAATAACCGCGAAGTTGCATGTCACTGAGACCCTCTTGCTCCGATCCTTCTCGTCCACCATACATACTGCAAGGGGGATGACACCTAGAGGAACTTCAAGTTTGCCCGTGAACCCAGACAAGGGAGACGAGGGAGGTTTCAGGTTCTGTCTCCCAATCCCCAATTGATCGAAATAGGAAGCGAACATAATTTCCACGATGCTCCCGTCATCCACAAACACCCTCTTCACCAGGAAGCCTTCAATCTCCGCTGTTACAACCATTGGGTCTGAATGGGGTATCTGAGGCGGGGCTGCATCCGTCTCGGAGAAAGTGATTGTTTCATCGGGGTGAAACCTTTTCCCCTAAGTTTCCCCCGGGGGGACATATCGCGTCCGGGCCCGGATAGCAGAAACTGACTAGCATGCTTCTCCGATTTCTTCGCTTATCACGTTGATCATCCTGTTGGGTGCTGGGGCCGGCTCTACTGTTTGAACCGGTACGACAGCTATGACAGGTCTCCCCGGGGCCCTGTTGCCTTGGTTACCTTGGGTTCTCCCATTTTCTCTCTTGGGGTTGGGCCTCCACCTCCTCCGGGGTTGCTCCTGAGGCTGGTCCCGAGCCGGGTGCTCCTTCTTTGCTTCTGCCGCCACACAATCTCTCAGTTGCCCCCGCTCTATAAATTTTTCTATCTCGTTCCTCAGCCCCCTACACCCATCTGTCGAATGTCCATAGGACTTGTGGTAGGCGCACCATTTGTCCGCATTTTCCCTATACGGGGTCCTCTAGATAGGCAAAGGATCTGGGAACAAATCCTTGTGGATAGCATGTATCTCTGTCCGGGATTTGCTGAGCGGGATAAAGCTATCTGCCCTTGCCCGGTTCACCGGCGCAGGACCCGGATCCCTTCTAATTGGGTCAGTCGCCCTCCTCCTTTCCACCTTCTCCGGGAGGAATCCCTCAGATTCTTCTTTTCTCTTCCGGTGGAGTCATTAACCGCACAGTACAGTTGCATCGCCATCTGCAAGTTGTGAAAGGTTTCCGGGATGTTTTACATCAACTTCTGGAACAACGCCATATCCCTCAAGCCGTTTATAAATCCACTAATCACCGCCTTCTCCTGCTGCTGTCTGTCAATGACCTTCATACTATCGTCCATGTACCTTCGGTAATATTCCATTGACCCTTCTGCAGCCTTCTTCCGGGTGGCAAGAAGCTCAGTCAGCTGCTTCCCTTCCTTCTTTAGTCCGGCGTACCTGAACAGCAGAGCCTTGGAGAAATCATAGTAATCCCTGAGGCTTTCCCGTGGTAGGGAATCGAACCACATGAGACAGTTTCCCCTCAGGTAGCAGCCCACCAACTTGCATCTTAGCTTCTCCGGGAAGTCCATTGACACCATTAGGTTCTGGTACGTCCTGACAAACTCTTCCGGGCTTGTCTCTCCATTATACGTCGGGATTCCCTCCGGGACCCGAAGGCCCGGCGGCCATGGATATGCAAGCACCCGAGGTACCCACTGGGAGGTGGGTTTCACTTCGTTTTTTCCCACCAGCTTGTCTAATCGCGCCTCCAAAGAGTTGGGGTCCTGCTGGGCCACCTGATAACCCCGCATCCTGTCATCCTTCATATAGTATCTCTCCGGGTAACCGTAGTTCATCCCCATTGACCTATATATGGGCATGGAATACGGAGGGATGACTGGAGGGTCATACCCGGTCTGTCTCATCCCCCAGCTAGAACGCAGGTAGTAGGGTGGAGCATGTGGAACTAAATTTGATTGTTGCCCTGTAGTCGCTCCCCCTCCAACCCCAAAACTTGGAGGGAAAGAAGGTGGAACGGTTGAAGAATTCACACGCCCCTGGATCCTTGGCGGCTGAACAACTCAATCCAGATCGATAACCTCTTTTTGGTGTCCCCGTGGAGGGCCTGCCGAGTTCCCCCCAGGTTCCCTTCGCCTAAGGCCTTCCCATGTAGAGAGTACCCACTGGCGATACGACTCCTTATTGGCTCTCATGAACTCCAACACTGCCAATTCCTCCACATTAGCTAAGGGTTGCCCCTCTTCCGGGAAAACCGGTCCCCGTGTCTGAGGGTTGTTGGCCAGGTATTGCCCCTCTTCCCGGGATTCAGGTCCCTGAGCCCGGGGACTGCCTTCCCCGGCAAGCCCAGGTCCTTCTTGCTCATCCTGGTACTCTCTTTCTGAGTCGGCTTCGTCAGAGGCAGTTTCCACATGACCATCCTGTGGTACTCCTAGCTCACGCTGGTGTCTAGCCTTCTCCTGCAACTACCTCAAGGTCACATCGTCTCCCGGGGGTGGAGGAGGGCCACCCCCTGAAGGTGCCGCGTTCTTCTTCGGGTGCCCACGCCCTCTCCTTGGCGACTCCATCGTGCGAAGGTGGAATGTATCCCACTAGACGTGCCAATTGATGCTACCAAAATCCGTCCGGTTCCCGGGTCACGACGCTATCCGGGCCTCCTCCCAAGCGAGCCTGCAACAACCCTGCAAAACAATCCCCGGGGGGTGTCCCGGGGAAGAAGCTCCGGCGTGATGATGAGATGGGGATAGCGGTGAGGGAAAACGTACGGAAAGCGCTCTCAATATAGAGTAGAGAGATATAAGTCACATACCTTGTTCACTGTTTTGGACTAGTATTTATAGTTGAGGCTGCCTGCCTTGGATAAGACTCAGGACCACTTCTCCTTGTCACTATCTGTCCTTTTTCTTGTCCGGATGTGCCTCTCGCGGGAGAGGCGCTGCTTTCCCACTCTTGGGCCGCAGGCCCTTTTCCCGGCCCAGTAGGATCCTGGGCCGGTATTATCATATGGGATTCCAAACACGGTTAAAAACGGTCTCTAGTATTCCAATGAATGATATTTATTTCCGGACTGAAATACCCAATACAAGAACTTGTGGCTGGCATGGAGAATGCTTACCCCAAACCCCTTGCAAGTTTCACATAATGGTGATCTAATAATGTGCAATTAGTAGATCTCAGAATTCAGAGTATTAGTATGTATGTTTTAGTTAATTTCATAATATTGAATCCGTTCCTTTAATTTCTATTTGCAATTATGCTTATGGGATTTGTTATGGCATAAGATATATCTTTCCTGAATACGCATATACATTAGTAGATAACAGCCTGAATATGTCTGTATGAATAAGTTCTTAGAGTTGGAAATTTTTCCTCATATAAGGTAAGGAGGATTTTGTCTGTATGAAATTAAAATTTTATAATCGATAACATTAGTCATCAGATGCCTTGAATGTGCCTTGAAATTACACTTGACTGGCATTACATGCATTAAAATTTACAAGGCGAAAAAATCTTCATCGAAGATTATCGGTTTATTCACTCAAATTTGGTTGATTATTTGTACAGTCTAGTTGACATCTAACTGAAACTTCATCCCATGATTGGAAATGTGGCTCGTCTTTCTAAAAATTTTCGAGAATGGGAGGCAAAGGTAAACTTCCTAAAATTTATTTCTTGAATCTGCTAGACTCTACATATAGCTTATCTGTATTCAACAGATCGGTCGTCATAATTTTTAGCTAGCATATAGATTTGCTTTATATTCACTTTTGAAACCAAGGTTTTACTGGTGCTTCCTTTACCTTTTTTGGTAGCATCATGTGTTTCAATGTATTATATATTTTTGTTACAATGATGTAAGTTCGTGGTTATAAAATATAAATTAATTTAATGAACCAAGTTGAATTAAAAACTATAAAAAAGTAAACCTAATTTTTTTAGATGGGTATAATTTTGGTATGGATTAAATTTTTGATTGATTTTAATGAAGCATAATTAATTGCTCTAGTGGTAAGACACTAGTAGAATTACTCAAAGGTGCTGATAAAATTCGATTGAATTTGATAGAATTTATTGAAAATGAACTAAGGTGAACTAAATTGAACTTGAACTAAAGAATACGATAGGGTTGAATTGAAATAATTTGATTAGAAACCAATTTTAGTTAAATTGGTGAAACTTATTGAAGGTAAATTGATCTTAACTAAACACAAGTGATGTAAACAAAAGCAATGTTAATAAGGTTATTAATGTCTTTATAATAACAATTGTTTTGGTAATTTTTTCATTAAGAACGTAGTAAGAAGTTAAATTCCTATTTAGGGCTTGAAATATATTTTATAGTTAAAATAATGCATAAATGATTATTCTATATTTTAATAGAAAATCACATAACAATAAGTGAATTTTTTTATTGCAAAATAAGATATGAAAATAGTTTTAATTAGGAATAAATGATATCAGTTCAACTCCATTCCAAAATTTATCATAAAAAAAGTCCAGTATCGTTTAGCTCACTTAAATTTCATTAATTCAGTTGTCCAAATTTGAGCCAATGAAATTTGAATTACTTCAACTATATTTCCCTACGTCTTTTTATAATTTTGTATTATTTAGTTGGGTTCAATTTAATTCATTTCATTCAAATTTGAGTCATCATTTTTTATTGCTAAAACTATATTTCCTACATATTTTCATAATTATGTTTAGTTAGTTTAATTCATTTCATTTCAAAGCAATCAAGCCACAAATTAACATGATCACAATGAAATTAATGAACTATAATATTATTCATTACACTTCTTTTTATCCATATTTGTTCATTTCATTTTAGTTTAATTTAGTTCAACTAAAATGGCCTAGGTGAAAGAAATTACAGAATTAATAATCATAAGACTAAAATACTAATAATGGTTGAAAAAAATTTAAAAGTTATAAAGCAGTCATTCAATTATCTTTAACAAAAAAATATAATTTCACAGTCATAATAGGATTATTGAAAGTTTTACGCCATTTAACTTCTTATTACACTTTTAATGAGAATTTTACCATTTTTTTTATTGTGGTGATCTTAGAGATAGGTTTGGTTGTTCAGACACTTGAAGTATTGTCATTTCAAAATGATAATCCTTGATACATCGCATTGTAATTTCATTCTTGATACAGTGCACAGAACTAAAACTATTTGCCAAAGAGGCCATTTGTCGGCACTTATACGTGCAACTAATAGGTTTGCATATATGATCAATGATGATGAGTAGGCTGATCAAGAGGCTTGCTGGAGCTTCCAGGCTCCATCTTAACTATTGGATGATCACCAACAGCAACAACAGAAGCTGAATTTGAAACCTACAGAACCAAATTAACACAAAAAACTTGTTAAGTAGTAATTGTGGAATTCTTGGAATTTCTAGCTTTATAAATATGCGTGGATACCTTTAAGCCAGCCATGTCAATAGCTACTGAGTCCCCTTCCCTTGATCGCTCAACTTCTTCCATGGTATCCTGTTTGAGTTCGAATACAGAAGATAGTTTTACATCAACTGAAAACGAAAGGAGAAAAAATAATAATACACACACACACACACACACACCAAAAGATGACCATATCCAGATTTTCGGTAAAACGGTTCCACCTAAACATAGTAAACCAGATGTTGGTAAAGAAAATAACAGCAATGCAAGAAGAGTGCATTAGTAAAAAGAGTATAGAGAATATCTTTATTCACATGCTACTAAAATCCGAGTAAAAAGAGTATGAAGATTGAAGAATATTATTTTTAAGGCTTATCTTAGCAGTAAGACTACATGTCAAGTTTTTTACCATGAAAAAAATGTACAGGATAATCCAAGCCTCCAGGAATCTGAAATTAACATTAATATAGGATGGAAATCCAAATTAAATACAATTATATATTCCCCAGAACATGTGCATATTAAATGATCAACACAATTGCTAAAACCCCACAGTACTCTGAATTCTTTTTAAAGATCCAAGCTTCCTTTTTCTTTTAATAATTTAACAACCCTATTAATAAAATTATTTAGAGCCCTTTCAGATATATCTACTGTTCATTATTTCTAATAACTCCGTAAACCAAGCACAGTTTGCTAATGTAGTCTGCAAACAAATGTTGTACCAAAGATCCCGTCATAAAGAAAGTTGTTGTCTCATTGTCCTATCGCTGTTTCCTTTATATCCCATAATCAATATCAAACCAAACTATAGTTTCTGAGGCCATCATAATCTAGTGTGCTTGGACAATATTCAAAATCATATGCACGCAACACATAAACACAAGGGTTAAAACTATTGTAGGCTTGTAGTGTATGTTCAGTCAAAAGTGATCCAACTTGTGACTACGGCCCTCATTATACATCAAAGCAGACAGTAATTTAGCTTAAATTCAGTTCTCACCAATTTTGCTTCTGAGCAAACAAAAAAGGGAAAGGGAAAATCTTTGACATGCCTAGGAATTAAAACATATAGTCCCTGTCCCAGTAAGAGTCTCCTCATCTATTATAGGTCCAAATAAAGGGAAATGCAGTCACCTTGTTACATCTTACACTCTAACAGGTAGTAAAATGATGTTAAGTGTAAAAAATGTTTACCATATCTTTTGGTTCAGGCTCCACAATCTCCCTCTTCATTCCACTAGAAAAAGGAGCCCTGTAAGTGAAAAGAATAAGTTTTCCATTCCTTCTATAACATATCCACAGAAAGTAGTTTTCCTTGACTGAACAATGATGGAGATCATGGAATAGTACATTAACTGAATAAAGAAACTATACCTATCATTAGCATCCATGTTTCCATCTGTATCATTATCCCAATCTTCATCTTCTTCATCTTGATCTTCATCAGCCTAAAGTTAAAAATAAAAGGGAAAAAAACTTGAATTTTCATTCATAAAAAAACTCATAATACTTGTAATCTATAGTCTATACTAAGTTAAATACAGCCCTAGTATGCTAGATCGTTTTGCAACCATCTTACAATTTGACATCCAATCTGTATTTACATGAGCTCCAGTTAACTTCACAACTAACTTTTCTTCAAAAATCAATTACTTCACAAAATGATAAAAAGAGTAGATATTATAAGAGAAATGAGTCCAATGAAACTGAAAATACCAGTTTCCAGCCATTGCAACAAAGAAAAATGTTGGCCCTGTCCTAAATAATCCATTATTACCATCCCCTTTCAAATTAAAGAGCATCAGTCACCGCGCCGATTTGATTTTTAAAGTATATAATCCTTTCCCATTCCCCAGCTAATCTATACAATGTCAACGAAATCAAATACCTCTAGAAGTCATTGTGCAACAGATTATAAAGTACCTCTGGAAGTTCAGTATCGGGTGGCCGCTCCTGGAACTGCACACTAGGTGCATGTTGAAGTCTTGAGAGATTGTCAAGAAGTTTTGCTCTTATATCTTCCAAAATCTGACGAGAATTCTTGTTTTCCATGTTGCTAGGTGCAACGTGAAGATTGTAGTCTGGACCAAAATATTCAAAATATTCATGCTGCGGCATTTTATCTTCGATCTCAACCCCTAGTGCAACTCCAGTCTGCACAGAAAGAAAACTGTATTAGGGAGATCCAAATCATAAAATGATTATCAACAGTTATAATTTAATTACAGACCTGAATAATTATAAATATATCACGCAGTTGATTCTCATAGATAAATATGGATGACTACAAATAAGTAGGCTTTTGCATATGATGTTATTGCACACGTTTCTAGCTGAAACTTTTCCTTTCAGCAAGTAAAACAAATCAGATGAAGTAGTAATTTTGCTCTCTGTCACTCTTATTAGTCAATTTCACTCACTCCACATACATCATACACACATCTTATTATTGTGAGAATCTATACAATCTATACATACACGTCCCTGAAGATAAATCATGAACATCTATCGTTCAAAGGCGTGCAAACTAGGGGTGTGCATGAACCGGTCCGGACCGGAAAAATGGACCGGACCGGACCGGAAAGTAACGGACCGGAACCGGATATAAGGGATTCCGGTCCGGTCTCCGGTCCAAGTTTTTTAGGAATTCCGGGTCCGGTCCGGTCCGGTCCAAAACCGGGTATTTTCCGGTCCGGACCGGATGGACCGGTATTTAATATAATTTATATTTTTAAATATTTATTAATTAATTTATGTGTTATTTTATTTTTGGTCATTAATATTAATATTATTCTATCAATTCAAATTATATTTATTGAAATTTATAGATTTATAAAGGTGGTTTTTAGTTATTATAAATTTTTTACTCTCATTTTTTTGAACAATATTAATCTTTTGGGAGACCATTGCATCTTCTTTTAATATTTAAAAATCATGCAATCATGTTTCACACACTCTAATTTAATATAACTCATTTTTATTATAATTTTCATATTACTAAATTTTTTTTGTAGTAAAAAAAGTTTAATATTTAACATAAAAATAAAGTTTAAAAAATAATATATTAAAATTCCGGTCTAACCGGTCCGGTCCGGTCCAAACCCGGAATAATTCCGGACCGGTCCCGGTCCAGAATATCCCCTTTCCGGTCCGGTCTTCGGTCCAAGATTTATGAACATTCCGGTCCCGGTCCAAACCGGTCCCGGTCCGGTCCGGTCCGGGTCTGACCGGTTGCACAGCCCTAGTGCAAACACAGAGAAAAAAGATGCATATCAGAACATAATTGAGATATAAATAGCAGATTAGCAAAAACATAATTGGCTGCTTTTACAAACAGTTGCTGAAAATATTTTGGAAAAAATGTTAACCATCTTTACTAACAAGATAACCTCACACAAAAGAAGTGATGCAATACCTCATAGCACCAACACCTAGCAACATTTCGTATTGTGTAGCCACCTCCACCCAGCAACAATAGTGGGACATTAAAGGATCTCATATACTTTACACACTCAGCATGTCCTTTAATTGATAAATTGAAGCAGCCCAGCCTGTCTCCAGACAACGAGTCAGCACCACATTGTAAAACCACTGCACCAGGCCTAAAAATCTCCATAACTTTTCCCATTATTGGCTTAAACAAGGATTGATAGCTTTCGTCATCAATCCCATCATCTAGTGGAACGTTTAGAGAGTAATACTTTCCCTTTCCAAATCCAACATCTCGAAGATCCCCTGTACCAGGAAAGTAGTCCCCAAATTTATGGAATGACACCGTCATGACCCTATCGGTTGTATAAAAAGCCTCCTCAACACCATCACCGTGATGTATATCAATATCCACGTATAAAACACGCTGCAAGGAAAAATTATTGCAAACAAAATCAGGCAATGCAAAAAAAAGTTATTCCACATAATACAATAATGAATTAGTTGCCCAAATTATATAGAGAGCTAAGCCTAAGTGTTTCGTAACACTGTTAAAAGAAATAAGGATTCAGCATAGCTTTGCCACCTACATAAGAAAAAAGGCTGGTCCTACTAAACGTTATGGTCCAAACTGCAAAAAACTATCTATTGCATGAAAGAATACAAAGGGCAGGTTATCACACTTGTAGTCATGCAATCTGATAAGTTCTGAAGTCCAAAATGGCACAAATATAATAATGCAGGTTTCATCAAATGTCATGATACAGGTATAAAAATTCAACCAACCTCATGCACTTTGAGAAGTTCCAAAATGGCGAGTACTATATCATTTACATAGCAAAAACCCGAAGCCTCACATTTCTTAGCATGATGCAACCCCCCAGCCCAATTTATGGCAATATCACAATGTCCATGGTTCAACTTCGCTGCCCCACTGACAGAACCACCAGCATATGTTTGACAGAAGGAATATAGACCATCAAAAACAGGGCAATCCTCCCCAACATTAAATCTCTTCAATTGCCTCAGCTGATCTTGCTGAGTTTCTGGAGTTATGCTACGCAAGAAAGAAACATAATCATCTGCATGGAACCTGCAAAGATCCTTATCTCGAGCAGGATTAGGCTTCAAAACATGCATATTTTGCAGCAATCCATAGTGGGCAAGAAGAGCATGTGTCATGCGAATTCTGTGAGGCTTCATAGGGTGACCTTGGCCATAATAGTAGTTTCCAATTTCTGGGTCATAGAAATAACTCACTTTCCTCTTCACACCATCTGGTCCAGATGCTAAGGAATTGCCTCCTAATTCCATGGCTGAAATCTACAACATTAATAGAATCCTAAAGCCAAAAAAATGCACAACTGTACAGATTATATATTTTCATAAGAAAAAAGATGTACCAAGAAAGAGACTTGTAGAAAAGATTGACCTATAAATATTCCAAAGAATTCAAGAAACGCTTTAAGGAGGCTATACTAACTGGAATTTACTTAAAAGAGATCCAATCACTGAGACAATATTGATAAAGCATATTCCAAGCGCTATACACAATAATTTGTAAGAGGCTCCCGTATAAGATAAATCTTGTTGTATTCCTATGCATGGCAGATCTAGAATTTGGAATTTGGTGGAGCACAAATGGATGAAAACATTGTTTATAAAAAATACATTAAGAAAATTTTCTCGTTTCTTCTCACCACTCCTAAATCTATCATTGATTTAATTAGATAAAAGCACTGAACTAGGGTGCATATATAACTCTTACATACTTGAGAAATATAAAGAGAAAACTCATTAATGCATGTACAGATTGCTTCTGATAGCTGATGGGACAAACTTTAGAAAAAACAATTCAGCTTATTTAACTATGGTACATGATATTAAAATGGAGATGAAAACATTTTTCACTTGAAAAGTCAATTAAGAATGAGGGAAAAAATTTCAACAACAAACCTTGGAAATGTTAAGCAACTTAAACTGAATCCAATATTCATCAGAGAAAGAAAAGTTTATTATGCAACAACTCTATTACAATAAACCAAATATACATAAAATGACAAGACAGATTGAATCATATGACTTGAAGGTCACAAAAATCGCAGCTGAAACCTCAGAGGAATAAGAGCAATAAATTATCAGAACAAAAACTAAACTTCAAGGGTAAACCTCAATATAATGTTTATAAATGCTAACTACAATCTACAAACCACAAGCATGCCAATGAGAGGATATATTGAACTATGGTATTCGTCATATTTAGTTTATAGTCTCACTCACTGAAAATTACAGAATCGATCAAACAGTTAATATGTCTTCTTTTCAATCTGGTGTTTACTCCTTTTCTTTGTTGATTTAGTTAAGTTTCTAGCCTAATTTGATACTACCTTTGCAAGTGAACTGATAGCATATAATATCTACTCCTTCGTCTTTCTACCTAGCCTAAACATTCTATCATGAAGCCCCATAAATAAATCAAAAAACTAAAACACAAAGCAAATTAAATTAACATGTTAATAGTAGATACAGCCACAACAAAATCCAGATTAAGAGAAACCAGACACAGAGCAAGGAATTGTTCACTATGAATATGTTCAAACACTTCAAGAAAGCCACTTCTGCATCCTTAAAAACTGTAAACCTCAAATATTACGTTATAAAAAAAAAATCAACAGACATCAAATTTAAACATAACCCGCATGTTATGTCCTACTCTTCTGCAGAAAAAACGTAGGGTTTGAGGGGGAAAACAAAACCTAGAGAGTGATAACGGCAGTGGGTTCAAGAAAAAATAACAAGCCGTTCCGTGAAATTTGATATTGGTTTCATAGGAGTTCATAACAAACACGATTGTTTCCAGTTTCAGATAAATTGGATGAGAGAAGAACTAACCTAATACGACTTGAAGGGGCGATGCAAGAAGACCAGAAGAGGGACGAATGTTGCAGGATGCATTCAGTGTCGGAGAATATTAATGGAAGCGGTACAAAAAAAAGTACTGTCTGGAAGATGCACATTTATACAACCGCTGCGGCGGTGCATACCCGAATTTTGCATTTACATATATCCTTATAGGATAAATTTACTAAAGTAACTCTTGTAAAAAATATTTATGCAATTTCCTATTTTCTAGAATTTATTTTTATTAAATATATAATATGGCCCTACTCATTTACCTTACCTTATATGTTTATCCGTTTATTAAAAAAATATAATTTGATGAAATTCTAATTAATTCAGTTATACTGATTTTTTTCCAATTTAGTTCAGTTTAGTTAAAAACAAAAATCAGGAGAACATTTTTTTTTCAAAGCAACACTAAAATTAATTAAAAGCGGGAATACAAATTACAGTCCCTAGGCCTATGGCCATGAGTACATACGAAGCAAATGCTAGAAAGCGCACTTGGCATAACACCTTTACACACATAAAACTAGTAATACTATCTCCTAGGGGTTGAGAGAAGGGAGTAGACGAGAAACTTGGGTTGTTCACCTCCGTGCTCCAATTCTCCCGAGGCACTGATTCGTGATGGAAGAGTGTTGGCCAGTTAACGGACAAAACCGTAAGCAAGTCAACATTTTCGGATGAAACCCTAGTTGCTGCTTTTAGAGTTCTCCAACAAACTATTAGAATTGCTTGTGATGAAGAGATGCATAGAGTGAATCCTGAATTAGTATGCATCACAACTTGATTCAGGTAGTGGTCATTGCGACTTTCTGTTTTATTGTCTGTCCAAGTTTTATATGGCACTTTGAAGTTCCAGATCTTGCTCCATAATTTCTTCCGATTGCCATCCACCCAAGCATAGATTGACTTCCAACTCCAAATATGATGTAGCAGCTTGTATGTTACCTTGTTATCAGTCCATGTGTATGCTGTACCAGAACTCCATGTGTGAGTGATCAGCTTATAAGGGACTTTAAAGTTCCAAATTTTGCTCCACAGGCATCTTCTTCTTAAGTCTGTAAAGCCATAAGATAACACTTCAACTGATTCTCTTCCTTCTTCATTCCAGCTCCACAACACCTTCTTTTGTTCTGTCTGTTCAGGATAGAATGAGGTGGAGACAATACGAAGAAGAATGTGCATGTAGAATGCCAAAATCATTAACAGGTATGCTTTGATGATTTATTCTTCCCCTTTTTGCTCTCCTGCTATTCTCTTGTCCTTCAACAGATCAACTGTCTTGATGAATTGTTCCTTGCTTTTTAAGGACCGCAATTGAGCTCCTTGTGAATCCTCAGGAAATGGAGCTACCATTGAGAACACCTTAACATAATTTGGTGGAGACTTAGTTGCGCTTGATTCAACAAGTTGCCTTGGCTTGGCATCCTCATACCAACTTTTCGGTTGGCTTGAATTGCTATTAACGAGTAAATCACTAGAATTCCTGTTCCGTCTCCCCAGGACGGTGATCCTAAGTTGAGAAGCCTCCTGCATTGTTATTGCATATATCCTTTCCTGGATATCTCTTGCAACACGTTTCATTTGAAGCCTATGATGGGTTCCCTCTTTTGGTTACTCAAAGTCTGGGAGTGTTGTGTATATACAAGAGCACAGTAAGTACCAGCTTGTTGTATATCAAAGGCCAAATTTTCAGATTTGCAGCCTTGCTTTCTGATATCTTCAAGGGTCTCTTTCATGCTATTTGATAATACCGGCCCAGAGCCCTGCTGGGCCAGGAAGAGGGCCCGCGGCCCAGAACTAACGGAGAGGCACCTTTCCCGGTTTGAGACATGTCCGGACAAGAAAGAGGACAGATGATGACAAGGGAGGTGGTCCTGCAGCTTATCTTCAAAGCAGGCAAAGCTCAGCTATAAATACTAGCCTCAAACAGTGAACAAGGTATGTGATTTATATCTCTCTACTTTATATTGAGAGCACCTTCCGTACGTTTTCCTTCTCCGCTATCCCCATCTCATCATCACGCTGGAGCTTCTTCCCCGGGACGCCACCTGGGAATTGTTTTGCAGGATTGTAGCGGGCTGACTGAGAAGGAGACCCGGACAGCGTCGAGACCCGGGAAACGGGCGGATTTTGGTAGCATCAATTGGCACGCCCGGTGGGACCCTTCCACCTTCGCATGATGGAGTCGCCAAGGAGAGGGCGCGGGCGCCCGAAGAAGAACGCGCCACCTTCAGGGGGTGGTTTTCTTCCACCCCCGGGAGATGATGTGACCTTGAGGCAGTTGCAGGAGGAGGCTAGACACCAGCGGGAGCTAGGGGTACCGCAGGATGGCCACATGGAAACTGCCTCTGACGAAGCCGACTCGGAAAGAGAGTACCAGGAGGAGCAAGGACCAAGGCCCGCTGGGGGAGGCAGTCCCCGGGCCCAGGGGCCTGAAGCCCGGGAGGAGGGGCAATCCTTAGCCGAGGTGGAGGAATTGGCGGCGTTGGAGTTCTTGAGAGCCAATAAGGAGTTGTACCGCAGTGGGTACTCTCTACACGGGAAAGACATAGACGGAGGGAACCTGAGGGGAACCCGGCAGGCCCTTTACGGGGGTACCAAAGAGAGGTTATTGACCTGGATGGAGTCGTTCAGCCGCCAAGGATACAGGGGCGTGTGAACTCTTCCACCGTCCCACCTTCTTTCCCTCCGAGTTTCGGGGTCGGAAGGGGAGTGGCTTCGGGACAACAATCGAATTTGGTTCCACATGCTCCACCCTATTACCCACGTTCCAGCTGGGGGGCGGGACAAATTGGGTATAACCTGCCAGTCATGCCGGCGGAGTCGTTGGGTTATCAGGCCCCTGGAACCCAGGGGAACCCGATCCAGTATTCCATGCCCATGCATGGATCAATGGGGATGAACTACGGTTACCCGGAGAGATACTATCGGGAGGATGATAGGATGCGGGGCTATCAGGTGGCGCAGCAGGACCCCAACTCTTTGGAGGCTCGACTAGACAAACTGGTGGGAAGAAACGGGGCTAAACCTACCTCCCCTTGGGTCCCTCGAGTGCTTGCGTACCCATGGCCGCCGGGCCTCCGGACCCCGGAGGGAATCCCAACATACAATGGAGAGACAGACCCGGAAGAGTTTGTCAGGACGTACCAGAACCTAATGGTGTCAAGGGACTTCCCGGAGGAATTGAGATGCAAGCTGGTGGGCTGTCACCTGAGAGGAAACTGTCTTTCGTGGTTCGATTCCTTGCCCCGAGAAAGCCTCAGAGATTATTACGATTTCTCTAAGGCTTTACTGTTCAGATACGCCGGGTTAAAGAAGGAAGGAAAGCAGCTGACCGAGCTTCTGGCCACCCGGCAGAAGGCTGCGGAAGGGTCAATGGAATACTATCGAAGGTACATGGACGACAGCATGAAGGTCGTCGACAGGCAGCAGCAGGAGAAGGCAGTGATTAGTGGGTTTATAAATGGCCTGAGGGATATGGCGTTGTTCCAGAAGTTGATGGAAAACATCCCGGAAACCTTTCACAACCTGCAGATGGCGATGCAACTGTACTATGCGGTTAATGATGCCACGCGGAAGAGAAAAGAAGAATCCGGAGGATTCCTCCCGGATAAGATGGAAAGAAGGAGGACGGTTGACCCAAGTAGAAGGGACCCTGCTCCCGCGCCGGTAAACCGGGCAAGAGCAGACAGTTTCACCCCGCTCAGCAAATCCCGAACGGAGATCCATGCTATCCACAAGGATTTGTTCCCGGATCCGTTGCCTATCCAAGGGACCCCGTCTAGGGAAAATGCGGACAAATGGTGCGCCTATCACAAGTCTTATGGACATTCGACAGAGGGGTGTAGGATGCTGAGGAACGAGATAGAAAAATTGATAGAGCGGGGACAGCTGAGAGATTGTGTGGCGATGGAAGCAAAGAAGGAGAATCCCCGGGACCAGCCTCAAGAGCAGCCCCGGAGGAGGTGGAGGCCTAACCCGGGGAGAGGAAATGGGAGAAACCAAGGCAACTAAGGCAACAGGGCCCCGGGGAGGCCTGCAATAGCTGCCGCACCAGTCCAAGCAGTGGAGCCTGCCCCAGTACCCAACAGGATGATCAACGTGATAAGTGGAGAAATTGGAGAAGCATGCCAGTCGGTTTCCGCTATCCGGGCTCGGACGCGATATGTTCCCCCGGGGGAAATTCAGGGAAAAAGATTTCGCCCCGAGGAGGCTCTCACTTTCTCTGAAGCGGATGCAGTCCCGCCTCAGATACCCCATTCTGACCCGATGGTGGTAACAGCGGAGATTGAAGGTTTCTTGATCAAGAGAATGTTCGTAGATGACGGGAGCAGTGTGGAGATCATGTTCGCTTCCTGCTTCGATCAATTGGGAATTGGGAGACAGAACTTGAAACCCCCTTCATCTCCCTTGTCAGGATTCACTGGCAAACCTGAAGTCCCTCTAGGAGTTATTCCCCTCGCAGTATGTATGGTGGATGAGAAGGATCGGAGCAAGAGGGTCTCAGTGACGTGCAACTTTGCGGTTATTGATGCACCCTCACCATATAACGTAATCATAGGAAGACCATGGCTAACCCAAGCCCGGGCAGCGAGTTGTCTGTATCTGCTGACAATGAAGTTCCCCACTGCGCAAGGTGTGGCGGTCGTGCGGGGAAGTCAAGCGGTAGCAAGAAGTTGCATGATGACGGCGGTCCGGGACGCAAAGAAAGCAGTAGGGGCAGTACATGGAGAAGTTCCCCGGCAAGAATTGGAGGAAATGCAGGTGGCGGACAAAGGGACGGTCACGGTGGGAAAAGACCTCCCGGATGAAGTAAAAAGCGCACTGAAGGAACTCTTGGCCAGGTATCAGGGAGTATTCTCATGGAACCCGGAGGACATGGTGGGGGTGTTGCCAGAGTTGGGGGTACACAAGCTGAACATAAGCCAAACAACAAAACCAATCAGGCAGAAGAAAACACCTGTAGCCCCGGAAAGAGCGGAATTTATAAAGAATGAAGTAAAGAAGTTAGAGAAAGCCGGAGTGGTCGAGGAAATCATCTACCCGGAATGGATAGCTAACCCGGTCTTAGTAAAGAAGCACGATGGAAGCTGGCGCATGTGTATCGACTTTACAGATTTGAATAAATGTTGCCCCAAAGACAGCTATCCTCTCCCAAATTTGGACCGGCTGGCAGAGGCTATCGCGGGGTACTCGGTGCTGGCCTTCTTCGATGCACATAAAGGGTATCACCAAGTGCAGATGGATGAGGCGGACAAAGCGAAAACCTCCTTCATCACCGATTTCGGAACCTTCTGCTACAAGAAAATGCCCTTTGAGCTGAAGAACGCGGGGGCTACGTATCAGAGAATGGTGGACAAACTCTTCAAGGACCAAGTGGGAAGAAACATGGAGATGTATGTCGACGACATGGTGGTCAAAAGCAGGGCTTACGGAGCTTTCCTGAATGACCTGGAGGAGATGTTCGAAAAGCTAGAACGGAGCAATCTAAAGTTGAACCCCTCCAAAAGTACCATTGGAGTGGGTGCAGGGAAGTTCTTGGGTTTCATGGTGTCAAGTCGGGGCATCGATGTTAACCCGGAAAAGGTAGAGGCCATAGCTAAGATGACCTCCTCCAGGTCGGTGAAAGAAGTACAGCGGTTGACAGGGTCTCTCGTGGTTGACAGGGTCTCTCGTGGCTCTCAGTCGATTCCTATCAAATGGGGCAGATAGGCAGTTGCCTTTCTTCAACATTCTCAGGAGGGCCAAGGCGTTTGAGTGGTCCGGAGAATGTGAGAAGGCGTTCCAAAATCTGAAAGAGCACCTTCAACAGTTGCCAACTTTAAAGAAGCCACTCCCGGGGGAGGAGCTTTTTCTGTACATAGCAGCGTTCCGGGAAGCGGTAAGTGCCGTGCTAATCAAAGAAGAGGAGGGAAAGCAGCACCCAATCTATTTTGTTAGCCGGGCACTTCGGGGGGCAGAAACTCGGTACACTGACTTGGAACAGTTGGTTCTAGCACTGGTGCATGCTTCAAGGAGGCTTAAACCCTACTTCCAGGGCCATCCCATAGTGGTCCTTACCAATTACCCGCTAAGACAAGTCATGTTCAAGCCGGAGGCATCAGGGAGAATGAAGAAATGGGCTATAGAACTGGGAGAGTATGAAATCCGATATGAGCCAAGAAGGGCTATCAAGGGCCAGCCCCTAGCAGACTTCTTGTTGGAATCAGAAGCAAGGATAAACGAGGAATAGGAGACGCCTAACATTCCGGAGAACATGACTAAGGCTGAGACAGACCCGACCTGGAAGTTATATGTGGACGGATCGGCACACTCTGGGGGCAGCGGAGCGGGAGTACTGTTAGTCAGCCCGGAAGGGAAGGAGTATCCCTACGCAGTCCAATTTACTTTCAAAACAACCAACAATGAAGCTGAGTACGAAGCTTTGATCGCGGGATTAAGGTTGGCAAAGGAGATGGACATCAAAACTCTCACGGCACACAGTGATTCCCAGATTGTGGTGCAGCAGGTAAAGGGAGAATATGAAGCCCGGGAAAGGAGCCTGCAAAAGTACTTGGAAACGGTGAAGCCTCTGATAGCCGGGTTTAAAACCTTCAACTTGGTTCAAGTTCCCCGGGAGAAGAACAGTAAAGCAGATGTTTTGAGCAAGTTGGCTTCCTCGGAATTGAAACCTGAGCCCGACCAAAAGTTGTACTTGGAGGTACTAGGAAGAATGAGCTACCAGGAGAACGATCAAGTAATGCTGGTGAACGAGGAAGAATCCTGGATCACACCCATGCGGGCGTACCTAGAAGAAGTAACCACCCCGGAGGATAAGGCTCAGGCCCGGAAGCTAAGAGTTAAGGCGCCTAAGTATGTGATCCAGGGAGGGGAGCTGTACAAAAGAGGGTACCTCCAGCCTTTGCTAAAGTGTGTAAAAAGGTCGGAAGGCCGACACCTCATCCGGGAGGTGCACGAGGGATCTAATGGGAGCCACCAAGGGGCTCGCACCTTGGCCAAAAAGATCTTAAGGCTGGGGTATTACTGGCCGACGTTGTTCAAAGATGCGGAAGAACATGTACAGAAGTGCTTGGCATGCCAGACATTTGCCCCGTTAATCCATGTTCCCCGGGAGGAGTTAATCGGAGTCATAGGAGCTTGGCCGTTCAGTAGGTGGGGAATTGACTTGGTGGGACCATTCCCGACTGCCCCGAGAGGAGCCAAGTACTTGATTGTGGCAATCGATTACTTCAGCAAATGGGTGGAGGCAGAACCGCTCACCAACATACGGGGACTAACCTGTGTTAAGTTTTGCTGGAAGAACATCATTTGTCGATTCGACATCCCGAAGATTATAGTCACAGACAATGGTCCTTTCAAATCATGGTGTGTCAAGTATGGTATAGAGCAGAGGTTGACATCTGTATACCACCCTCAGGCGAATGGGCAAGTGGAAGTTACCAACCGTACCATCATCAAAGGATTAAAAACTCGCTTGGAAGGCGCGCGGGAAAATTGGATTTGGGAGCTGCCCAGTGTTCTTTGGGCCCACCGGACTACAGAAAGCTCGGCTACCGGGGAATCTCCATATGGTTTGGTGTACGGGTCGGAGGCAGTGATACCCGCGAAGATTGGGATCCCGAGCCCCCGAACTCAATACCAGCGCCCGGAAGAAGAAGACGATGGACGACGCCTTGACTTGGACCTCCTGGAAGAAAAGCGAGAGAATGCGGCACTTCAGGAAGACAAGGTGAAGGAGCGAGTAAAGAGGTATTATGACAGAAGAGTGCGGAAAGAAGCTTTCATCCCAGGAGACTGGGTAATGAGGAGAAACGATAAGAGCCGCCAAGCCCCGGAGGGCAAACTTGCACCCAACAGGGAAGGCCCATACAAGGTAAAGGAAGCATACCCGGGAGGGAGTTATGTGCTGGAGGACAAGCAGGGGAAGGAGATCCCCAGAAGATGGAATGTAGCTAATTTAAGAAGGTTTTACGGGAAGTAGAGTACCCTGCATCGTACCTTAGCTACTAAGGCATGAATATGCCAGGCATGGATATGCCCCCTCCCGGAAGCATGAACGTGCCCGGAGAAATAACCCGACGTTTGGCCTCGTCCCGGGTTTAGAAAGGAAGATTTGTAAAAAGGGACCCATGGGTAGCTCCCATTTGGGTTCCCCGCTAGAGTGGACCCGGAGCTTGGATGAAGCCCGGGGATCAAAAAATGTAATGTTTACAGGGAAGAGTTAATGAAAAGGGTCTTTTCGAAAAACAATTTTATTCAATCCTCTTTAAATTACAAATCGCATGAACACGCGGTCATAGTCGTTGTAGGACGATTACATAAGCATTTTACATACAGGTGTTCCTATCTATTTGCTACTATACCCACTTGGGACCTGACCCGGAAGCACCCTCAGGGTTACCCGGGCGGAAACCCCCTCCGAAGAATTGTGAGGACAGGAGATCTTCGGCAAAGCGGGCATCCGGGGCTTGATTCCACGCAAGCTCCTCTTCCAATTGCGCGGCGTCTTCTTCGTTCAATTCGGGGATAGGAACAACCACGGATCCCTCTGGAAGCGGCTCCGCCAGGCGCATTCTTCTTACACCGGCAGAAGTAACAAACCTGTACTTAGGAAACATGTCTGCTGCACTTTTACCCTTCTCTTTCCGGCTAATACGAGTACCCTCGGCCGTCTTAACCCCCTTTGTGGTGACTCCAGAATCGGCAATCTCCCAGATGCGTCTTATCCGACGTGCCACCTCTTCCGGGTCAATAGATACAGTCATATCTTCGTATCTTTCATACGCCACATCCACCTCCACTCGGGCAGGGACTCGGCGAAGGCTAGAGGGATAGGGCTCAGCTTCTCCCGCGGCTATCTTATTATGCCATTCCACGACGTCCAGATAGGCCTTATGATTATGAGCTCCCTCACCAAACTTCTTCGGGTTAGCCTCCATGCGTTCCATCGTCCTGCGAACCCCGGCTGGAATATCGGTAAGAGGAGACACCCCAACTAAGCCATTCTTGAGACCCAAAAGGTGGTAGGATAGCCGGGTGATTAGTAGAGCATCCTGGAGGACCCTATTCCTATGAGTAAGGGACCGATTCTCCTTCTCAAAGTCGCAGAGAAGCCGGTTTTGAGCGGAGCGGGTCTCCAATGTCCTAAGTTTATCCTGCGCCCGCTCTAGTTCGCCCCACACCATACCTAGCTCCTTGGCGGTACGATGACGAGAATCGTCCTGAAGGGCCTGCAACTCGGCGATGGTCTGATGGGAATTCAGGGCCACCCGCATATGATCAGAAGCTAGGTCGAAGCAGTGATTCAGCGAGCCAAATTTGTTTTTAACAGCTTTAAGAAATGATACTAATGCCTGGATGGACCCGAACTCATGGAAAAATGCACACAATCCAGCTTCAGACATGGCCCGGGTAGCTTGATCGCCTCCAAACCTCCAATGAGCCAGCTTCCTTTGAAGGAATGAGCATTAGAGGCACCCAGCGCGGGGGAGATAGAAGTACGTACCGGAAGAACAACTAGGATGAGGGAAAACAAAAGGCATGGATCCCCGCGAGAGATCTCCTTCCAAATGGTGCTCAGACTACAAAAGATAGTAACTTCATTAAATTAAAGGGTAGAACTTATATTAATCAAAATGGGCACCAAGGCCAAGTTCTACATGTGCCTCCCGGGGAGGAAGATTACAAAAGACTTAAAAACTACAAAAAAAAAAAAAACTAGAGTCTAGAGGAATACATTATCCTCGGTAGGGCCTCTTTCTCCCGGGGTAGCATGAGCGCCCTTCCATCTCCTCTCCAGTTCAGCTACGTCCGCATCAGACCAGTTGGGACCGCAGTAAGCGGGGGCATCCACCATTGGCTCGTCTTCCGGGCGCTCAGGAAATCCCACTTTCCGGATAGACTTCCGGGATTGATAGAGCAAGTCGTCCTGCCCCCTTGGAAGCCCCACAACGTGCTCACCCGTCCTCCCCTCAACAGCCTGATACCCAAAAGCAGGGCTTACGGAACTTTTCTGAATGACCTGGAGGAGATGTTCGAAAAGCTAGAACGGAGCAATCTAAAGCTGAACCCCTCCAAAAGTACTATTGGAGTGGGTGCGGGGAAGTTCTTGGGCTTCATGGTGTCAAGTCGGGGCATCGATGTTAACCCGGAGAAAGTAGAGGCCATAGCTAAGATGACCTCCCCCAGGTCGGTGAAAGAAGTACAGCGGTTTACAGGGTCTCTCGCGGCTCTCAGTCGATTCCTATCAAAGGGGGCAGATAGGCAGTTTCCTTTCTTCAACATTCTCAGGAGGGCCAAGGTGTTTGAGTGGTCCGGAGAATGTGAGAAGGCGTTCCAAAATCTGAAAGAGCACCTTCAACAGTTGCCAACTTTAAAGAAGCCACTTCCGGGGGAGGAGTTTTTTCTGTACATAGCAGCGTCCTGGGAAGCGGTAAGTGCCGTGCTAATCAAAGAAGAGGAGGGAAAGCAACACCCAATCTATTTTGTTAGCCGGGCACTTCGGGGGGCAGAAACTCGGTATACCGACTTGGAGCAGTTGGTTCTGGCACTGGTGCATGCTTCAAGGAGGCTTAAACCCTACTTCCAGGGCCATCCCATAGTGGTCCTTACCAATTACCCGCTAAGACAAGTCATGTTCAAGCCGGAGGCATCAGGGAGAATGATGAAATGGGCTATAGAGCTGGAAGAGTATGAAATACGGTATGAGCCAAGAAGGGCTATCAAGGGCCAGGCCCTAGCGGACTTCTTGTTGGAATCAGAAGCAAGGATAAACGAGGAACAGGAGACGCCTAACACTCCGGAGAACATGACTAAGGCTGAGACAGACCCGGCCTGGAAGTTATATGTGGACGGATCGGCACACTCTGGGGGCAGCGGAGCGGGAGTACTGTTGGTCAGCCCGGAAGGGAAGGAGTATCTCTACGCAGTCCAATTCACTTTCAAAACAACCAACAATGAAGCTGAGTACGAAGCTTTGATCCCGGGATTAAGGTTGGCAAAGGAGATGGACATCAAAACTCTCACGGCACACAGTGATTCCCAGATTGTGGTGCAGCAGGTAAAGGGAGAATATGAAGCCCGGGAAAGGAGCCTGCAAAAGTACTTGGAAGCGGTGAAGCCTCTGATAGCCGGGTTTAAAACCTTCAACTTGGTTTAAGTTCCCCGGGAGAAGAACAGTAAAGCAGATATTTTGAGCAAGCTGGCTTCCTCAGAATTGAAACCTGAGCCCGACCAAAAGTTGTACTTGGAGGTACTAGGAAGAAGGAGCTACCAGGAGAACGATCAAGTAATGCTGGTGAACGAGGAAGAATCCTGGATCACGCCCATGCGGGCGTACCTAGAAGAAGGAACCACCCCGGAGGATAAGGCTCAGGCCCGGAAGCTAAGAGTTAAGGCGCCTAAGTATGTGATCCAGGGAGGGGAGCTGTACAAAAGAGGGTACCTCCAGCCTTTGCTAAAGTGTGTAGAAAGGTCGGAAGGTCGACACCTCATCCGGGAGGTGCACAAGGGATCTAATGGGAGCCACCAAGGGGCTCGCACCTTGGCCAAAAAGATCTTAAGGCTGGGGTATTACTGGCCGACGTTGTTCAAAGATGCGGAAGAACATGTACAGAAGTGCTTGGTATGCCAGACATTTGCCCGCTAATCCATGTTCCCCGGGATGAGTTAATAGGAGTCATAGGAGCTTGGCCGTTCAGTAGGTGGGGAATTGACTTGGTGGGACCATTCCCGACTGCCCCGGGAGGAGTCAAGTACTTGATTGTGGCAATCGATTACTTCAGCAAATGGGTGGAGGCAGAACCGCTCACCAACATACGGGGATTAACCTGTGTTAAGTTTTGCTGGAAGAACATCATTTGTCGATTCGGCATCCCGAAGATTATAGTCACAGACAATGGGGCGCAGTTTGAGAACGATCCTTTCAAATCATGGTGTGTCAAGTATGGTATAGAGCAGAGGTTGACATCTGTATACCACCCTCAGGCGAATGGGCAAGTGGAAGTCACCAACCGTACCATCGTTAAAGGATTAAAAACTCGCTTGGAAGGCGCGCGGGGAAATTGGATTTGGGAGCTGCCCAGTGTTCTTTGGGCCCACCGGACTACAGAAAGCTCGGCTACCGGGGAATCTCCATATGGTTTGGTGTACGGGTCGGAGGTAGTGATACCCGCGGAGATTGGGATCCCGAGCCCCCGGACTCAATACCAGCGCCCGGAAGAAGAAGACGATGGACGGCGCCTTGACTTGGACCTCCTGGAAGAAAAGCGAGAGAATGCGGCACTTCAGGAAGCCAAGGTGAAGGAGCGAGTAAAAAGGTATTATGACAGAAGGGTGCGGAAAGAAGCTTTCATCCCAGGAGACTAGGTAATGAGGAGAAACGATAAGAGCCGCCAAGCCCCAGAGGGCAAACTCGCACCCAACTGGGAAGGCCCATACAAGGTAAAGGAAGCATACCCGGGAGGGAGTTATGTGCAGGAGGACAAGCAGGGGAAGGAGATCCCCAGAAGATGGAATGTAGCTAATTTAAAAAGGTTTTACGGGAAGTAGAGTACCCCGCATCGTACCTTGGCTACTGAGGCATGGATATGCCAGGCATGGATATGCCCCGCCCGGAAGCATGAACATGCCCGGAGAAATAACCCGACGTTTGGCCTCGTCCCGGGTTTAGAAAGGAAGATTTGTAAAAAGGGACCCATGGGTAGCTCCCATTTGGGTGCCCCGCTAGAGTGGACCCGGAGCTTGGATGAAGCCCGGGGATCAAAGAATGTAATGTTTACAGGGAAGAGTTAATGAAAAGGGTCTTTTCGAAAAACAATTTTATTTAATCCTCTTTAAATTACAAATCGCATGAACATGCGGTCATAGTCGTTACAGGACGATTACATAAGCATTTTACATACAGGTGTTCCTATCTATTTGCCACTATACCCATTTGGGACCTGACCCGGAAGCGCCCTCAGGGTTACCCGGGCGGAAACCCCCTCCGAAGAATTGTGAGGACAGGAGATCTTCGGCAAAGCGGGCATCCGGGGCTTGATTCCACGCAAGCTCCTCTTCCAATTGCGCGACGTCTTTTTCGTTCAATTCGGGGATGGGAACAACCACGGATCCCTCTGGAAGCGGCTCTGCCAGGCGCATCCTTCTTACCCCGGCAGAAGTAACAAACCTGTACTTAGGAAACATGTCTGCTGCACTTTTACCCTTCTCTTTCCGGCTAATACGAGTACCCTCGGCGGTCTTAACCCCCTTTGTGGTGACTCCAGAATCGGCAATCTCCCGGATGCGTCTTATCCGACGTGCCACCTCTTCCGGGTCAATAGATACAGTCATATCTTCGTACCTTTCATACGCCACATCCACCTCCACTCGGGCAGGGACTCGGCGAAGGCTAGAGGGATAGGGCTCAGCTTATCCCGCGGCTATCTTATTATGCCATTCCACGACGTCCAGATAGGCCTTATGATTAGGAGCTCCCTCACCAAACTTCTTCGGGTTAGCCTCGATGCGTTCCATCGTCCTGCGAACCCCGGCTGGAATATCGGTAAGAGGAGACACCCCAACTAAGCCATTCTTGAGACCCAAAAGGTGGTAGGATAGCCGGGTGATTAGTAGAGCATCCCGGAGGACCCTATTCCTATGAGTAAGGGACCGATTCTCCTTCTCAAAGTCGCAGAGAAGCCGGTTCTGAGCGGAGCGGGTCTCCAATGTCCTAAGTTTCTCCTGCGCCCGCTCTAGTTCGCCCCACACCATACCTAGCTCCTTGGCGGTACGATGACGAGAATCGTCCTGAAGGGCCTGCAACTCGGTGATGGTCTGATGGGAATTCAAGGCCTCCCGCATATGATCAGAAGCTAGGTCGAAGCAGTGATTCAGCGAGCCAAATTTGTTTTTAACAGCTTTAAGAAATGATACTAATGCCTGGATGGACCCGAACTCATGGACAAACGCACACAATCCAGCCTCAGACATGGCCCGGGTAGCTTGATCGCCTCCAAACCTCCAATGAGCCAGCTTCCTTTGAAGGAATGAGCATTGGAGGCACCCAGTGCGGGGGAGATAGAAGTACGTACCGGAAGAACAACTAGGATGAGGGAAAACAAAAGGCATGGATCCCCGCGGGAGATCTCCTTCCAAATGGTGCTCAGACTACAAAAGATAGTAACTTCATTAAATTAAAGGGTAGAACTTATATTAATCAAAATGGGCACCAAGGCCAAGTTCTACATGTGCCTCCCGGGGAGGAAGATTACAAAAGACTTAAAAACTACAAAAAAAAAAAAAAACTAGAGTCTAGAGGAATACATTATCCTCGGTAGGGCCTCTTTCTCCCGGGGTAGCATGAGCGCCCTTCCATCTCCTCTCCAGTTCAGCTACGTCCGCATCAGACCAGTTGGGACCGCAGTAAGCGGGGGCATCCACCCTTGGCTCGTCTTCCGGGCGCTCAGGAAATCCCACTTTCCGGATAGACTTCCGGGATTGATAGAGCAAGTCGTCCTGCCCCCTTGGAAGCCCCACAACGTGCTCACCCGTCCTCCCCTCAATAGCCTGATACCCAAAGTTGTCAGGTACAGCGCAGAACTCTCGGTAATTTTCAGCCCAGTGAGGCGTTTTCGGGACTACTTTCCGGGCCGGGGGATTCGGGGATAGCAGGCTCGTTGATCCCCAGAAGCTTGACCTTCTTAATGTATGAGGCTGAAAGGGCCCGGGAACACATCTTCAGCGAATCCCACAACTGGGGTACCAGGTTCTCCAGGTTGGCCTCATGGAGAGATATCCAGCGGTAGTTGAGCTGATCGCTTGCCTTGGGGCGATAGTAGGATGCTTGTGCTTCAAGGCGAGCAGGTCCCGGAAGCCAACCCCGCAGACTGCGATACATCTCATGGCAGGCGTCAGCACTGGCAGCGGCGGCGATGCCCTCTAGCCTCTTGTCAAACTCGGCAGAATGGAGAACTTTTCGAACCACAGTGTCCAAGGCTTCGAGCTGGGCCTCTTTCTTTTCCTTCTTCAGAGAAGAATATTTCTTCTCTACTTCCGCCAATTTCTTTTCTTTCTTAGAGAGCTTTTTCTCCCTTTCGGCTAGCTTCTTCTGAGAAGCCTCCAGTCGGGCTTCTAGGTCATCCCGCCCGGCCAACTTCTCCCGGGCATCGAGGAGTTCCTTCTCCTTCTTAGCAAACAGACCCGCGCTATACTTAGAGTATGTCCGGTTGAGCGCTTCCGCCAGTTGGGAATCCGCCAGGAGAGAGTTAGCGAAAGTGGTGGTCTACAAAATTCAAACAAAAATAAGATTATCCGGAAGGATAGAGGATAAAAGTAGTAATAAGCGACAAGGTTAGCGTACCTCTTCCCTTCGCTCAGGGATGGTGATGAGGTTCGATACCTCAAGGGGATATGACCTTTGATTTGTGGTCTGTCAACCTATTGAACCTTTTGATTAGGGATTCACCTACCTTGAAGAAACATCTTCTATTGAATTAATGATTGTATTGAATAATCAATTACATAGAATATGTCCTCTTTATATAGACATATATGAGAATAACAATCTAATTAAGAAAAGGAAATAGCTTACAACTATTACTATAATTGACTAGCTTAATTAGAATAGGAAAAGGAATAATAATATAGCTAAATAAGGAATGGAGTCCCATCATTCCCGCGCCCCTGAAAGAAGGCTTGTCCTCAAGCCTGAAAATTGTCGCAACGCGCCATGGAATCAACCATTCACGAAATTGGTTAGTGTAAATTTCCCATGGAATCAACCATTCTCAAAAACAGACATCCCTTAGCAATCCAAAAGAAGTGCTTTGTAGGATGGCAATTGGAATGTGAGTCGTAGCATTGATGGTGGCGAATCCAACGGATCCGGCGAATGCATGTGATAGAGTTTGCACAACACTTGAATTTGTAGCCCATGTTTGTGGTTGAACAAATTTGGTGAGTGGTAGCGAAACGTGCATGGCTTGACTAAATTCTCCAATCTCTGTTTGCTCTAAATCAGTATCTGC
Organism: Cruciata laevipes; assembly: GCA_963678965.1. Taxonomy (NCBI): domain Eukaryota; kingdom Viridiplantae; phylum Streptophyta; class Magnoliopsida; order Gentianales; family Rubiaceae; genus Cruciata; species Cruciata laevipes. Next base: position 18,077,328 of record OY787634.1, on the reverse strand, counting down.
AACGGAAAAATAGGTATCTTCTGACGCGATATGATCAGCACTGGATTGTTGTATGGACGACGACGATTGTTGTAATGGAAGTTGTTGTGGAGCAGGAGGTGGCATGGCTTGTTCAAGAGAATCCAAATGAACAAGAACTGGAGATGATTGTGGTGGTGGCGGTGGAACCGGCGAAAGCGGTCTAACGTGCTCAAGACAATCCAATCGGACAAAAACCGGCGATGATTGTGGTGGTAGAGGTGGATGTTGTAGGGACACCGATGATTGTGGTGGCGGAGACGGTGGTGTCCGAACTGCTGGATTGGAATACCGTTGTTGGAAAAGCGCCATCAATTTGTCAAATTTTTGGTCAAGAGCATCCAAACGGGCAGTTGTACGATCGAGATGTGCCGCTATACGAACCATGTGTTCTTCATCTTCAGGCAACTCGGTCAGCGACATGATACGATAGAAGAAGAAGAAATAATTATCGAATTTTTCAATCTGGCTGTGATACCAAATGATGAGGTTCGATACCTCAAGGGGATATGACCTTTGATTTGTGGTCTGTCAACCTATTGAACCTTTTGATTAGGGATTCACCTACCTTGAAGAAACATCTTCTATTGAATTAATGATTGTATTGAATAATCAATTACATAGAATATGTCCTCTTTATATAGACATATATGAGAATAACAATCTAATTAAGAAAAGGAAATAGCTTACAACTATTACTATAATTGACTAGCTTAATTAGAATAGGAAAAGGAATAATAATATAGCTAAATAAGGAATGGAGTCCCATCAGATGGCTTGAGAGTTATCCCGTAAAGGAGAATTGGCAGGTGGAGGAGGAGGTGGGGCCGCACTTTCCAACCTCTGACGCGAAGACGGAGGAGTTTCCTTGTCATCGGTTAATGGCCGCTTAAAGCGGGAACCAGCCCCGCCGCTGTAAGTCGGGTGCTGGACGAAAGATTTCCTCCCCGGTGTAGGGGAAGACCCGGGGGCTTTCTGTTGGGAGGAAGGGCGTTGCTGACGGGCCCCTTGGGGAATGAACCCGGGGTTCTCGGTAGCCTCCACCCCGACCGGGGATGCCGCTCGCTGCTCGGCCGGAGTGACCAGCCCCCGATGAGGATTCCCCTGCTGACTGTTATCCCCGGAAGGCATCTCTTCGAATGGCGTAGCGTCCGCGTGCAAAGTAGGCTGAACTGAAGTCAGGTAGAACAAAAAAAAATCAGAATGAAGTACACATATATGTATATGAAAATAAAGAATAAAGCCTTTAATAGGCACCTCCAGCCGGCCACACAGCGGAGACGGTTGGAAGGGAAAAGAGTTTTTCAGGGTATATCCCGCGGGGCCAATAATAGCCCGCGTTCCCAGTCTTAAAGAAAGCGTCCATGTCTAGGGGAGATAGACGGAGGAAGTTATGATCGTTGGTGAGGTCTGTTGGAAGGGAGGAAAGGGGTTTCTTGTCTTCAGGAACGAGGGAATCGTTCCAGGGGGGCATTGGATACACCTGGGAATCGCAGCGGAAGAAACCCTTCGCGAGGTACCCTTTGGCAGATCTGGGCTTACTCTTCATGAAGTCCTTCGTCCCGGAACGGATTACAAAAGAAAATACCCCCGGAAAGGACGCATGAGCGCGTCGAAGGGCATAAAAGGATCGGAAGAGAAGGAGAGAGGAGGTAACATTGCATCTAGCGCAATTAAGTAAGAAGCCCAGTACCAGTACAACCCCATTGGGGTGTAGTTGGGCCGGGGCCATTCGATAGAAGTTGAAAATTTCTGAAAAAAGAGGAGGAAAAGGAAGGCTGAGCCCGTATTGGAAGTGAATCCGGGGAATGCAAGGCACTTCCCGCTCGGACGCCCCCGGGGGAAGTTTTGATAAAGATGCATCCAACGGAAAAGGGATAAAGCAACGCCTCACTAAATCTAGAACATCCCTATCTAAGGAAGGGGGAGGCCCGGAGAGATTACAAAACCGATGGCCAGAAGGCTTAACTCCGTGGGTAGGACCTCGGGGAGCATCATTGCCAACTTCCTCATCGAAAGCTTCCCCATCGGGATCCTCCCGGGGAAGATGGGAACGCCAGGTGGGAGATGAGCCCGCCCCATCTAAGGCTGACACACCCGGAGCGATTAGCTCCGGGGAGGTGCTGAAGGCCTCAGAGGGGGTACTCGAAGAGGAACCCGGAGAAGGAATTGGATGGGGGGTTCGGAAATGAATTTCAAATTGGCCTTGAACCCCCTCGGTATCTAGAGAGGAAGCGGTAATGTGCGGGGAACTCATGATGAAAGAGGAGCGGAAGAAGCAGAAGAGGAGGGTTAGAGCTTACTTGTTAAGGAAAAGCAGAGCATCTGGAAACGGTGTGAAGAAAGTAATTTAGTGAGGAGGGTTAGGCCCCTTATATAGGGAGGTGAATAGGAAACGTCGCCTCAAAAGGAGGAAAAGCAATGATGACACGGGAAACAATGTACTGATTAATGCAGAGGGGAAAAGACGACGTTGTCAGAAACCAATTATAGCGCGGAAGGGGCCCCACCAAAAGAAGTAGCAAAAGGAGGAGCATATAAGATCAGTCTCCCGCGTCAAGGAAACCCGGAAGACTGGTCTGGGGGGCTAGTGATAATACCGGCCCAGAGCCCTGCTGGGCCAGGAAGAGGGCCCGCGGCCCAGAATTAACGGAGAGGCACCTTTCCCGGTTTGAGACATGTCCGGACAAGAAAGAGGACAGATGATGACAAGGGAGGTGGTCCTGCAGCTTATCTTCAAAGCAGGCAAAGCTCAGCTATAAATACTAGCCTCAAACAGTGAACAAGGTATGTGATTTATATCTCTCTACTTTATATTGAGAGCACCTTCCGTACGTTTTCCTTCTCCGCTATCCCCATCTCATCATCACGCTGGAGCTTCTTTTCCGGGACGCCACCCGGGAGCAGGATTGTAGCGGGCTGACTGAGAAGGAGACCCGGACAGCGTCGAGACCCGGGAAACGGGCGGATTTTGGTAGCATCACTATTCATTCTCCGCTTCTTGTCTTGAGGTGATTCTAAGTTCATGCCTCGTCCTGCATAATTCTTTCTCTTGCATTCACACATGCCTTTTTCCTCACTTTTTTTCCACGTCCATGCCCGACTACCAGGCACCATAAATCGTACCAACTTATAACCAATCCTAGTTGATCTAGCTTTCTCTGCATGATTTATAAGCATTCCTTTGTAGCCTGTGCCTCCGTGTTTCTCTTTTTTATCCTCGTAGTATTTTTGCCAAAGCTGTTGTGAACCAAATTTCAATTCTGAGGCACCTTTATGTTTTTTTGTGACCCGTGTAGAATTTACTTTTGCTTCCCCTACAGTATAACCCTCTTTACCTCCCTGATGGTCCCTCATTTTTCGGTTCAAACTTTGTTGCAACCTTCTTGAGCCGTTTCCTAACTCATTCAACCTGCCAGGCCCTAAAGACTTGGCCTTAAAAGCTTTCATGGCCTTCATGTTTGACCATTCACCATTATCTATTAATCGCTCTTTGAACCTTCCTCCAGTTAACATACCAGAAATAACTTCGTCCGTTGCTGAAAATGTCTGTACATGGCTAATTTAATAAACTCTTCCACTTCATCATCATTCACCATCATGCACCGAGACCTTGGGTGTCCGATAACACCACATCTAGCACAAAACTTAGACACTTTTCCGTAGCCACGGGAAATCCAAATAAGTTCCTTCTTTTCATCCTTTAGGTAAAAACCAGGGATTAGAGGAGTATGGGGGTCGATCCAAACCTGTGCCTCGAGATATTGAGTGTCGAGACTTCTATTGCAGCAAGAGTTTACCCGTTCAACATCGCCGATCACCAGAGCTAAACATTGACACGGTACCGGATCAAACAAATCCTTGGGGATATCATATAGTCTGACCCATAATAACAATTTTCTGATTTTTAAACTCCAGAGCGGAATTTCTGTCCCCCATCTTGATAGACATAACAAACCTCCCTCGGCAGAGTCGGGGCTTCCATGCAATGCTACCCAACTCAGGCGGCGGTAAAAAATACTTGATGTAATCAGGAGAACAGGATCTATAGCTCTACATATTGGAGATATTTGTACTGTACATATTAGTTGTGTACTATAGTAATAATATATAATTTTTGTAACTTGGAAAGTTCTCTCACTTATTTTTTTTTATCAAAAATATTTATTATATATATTATTTTAAAATTTGGATATATATTACAAAAAATTAATCTTTGGATATTAGGTTGACTGTGATGCCATACAGAGCTAAGATAGTTGTTAATAAAATGACAATGATCATGAATACTATCGACACCTCCAACTAATTTTGCTTGACAATTGATACTACATTTATTTTACTGTTCATCTCCCTAAACATTATCTGGATCTCTCAATAGAGCCAGTACGATATTCTCGAGTGGTTTTCACATGCCAAGACATTCCAAACCACACACTATTTGGATCCCTACAAAATTTTGGGTGACATCGTTCTACTATAACCTTATGGTGAGACAAATAATAGTTATGTGTTTATTTAGGACAAATAATAGTATGTGTTTATTAGAGTTATTTGCGTGTTTCTAATTTTTGTTTGTCATAAGATTTGTTCATGTATAAATGAACTTTATATATATATATATATATATATATATATATATATATATATATATATATATATATATATATATATATATATATATATAGCAAACACTTAGAACACACAAAAAAATCTGATAATACAAATCCAATATATGGTTCTCCTTGACCAAACTATATATATGGTTCTCCTATATATAGTATAGAATATTAATACACATTTTTTTTGAAGAAAAATATTAAGAGCAAGTCCAACAGCTTTGCTATAATAGATATTTTATTCAAATTTGGAGATTTTGACAAATTTTTCACTCCAACAGGATCGTTAAAATGAGGAGAGAAGAAAAAATCTCTATATATGCAGATTCTAAACAAAATTTTAGAGAACAAAATTTATGGTAAGTTTACTAAAAATAGGAGATTAATACACAATTTGCTAAAAATAGGAGATTAATTCAAAATAATATAAAGATTAATTATGTTGGAGTGAAGGGGAAAAAATATGGAGATTATGTACTTTCATTCTCTACTTTTAAAATATTTATAGCAAAATTGTTGGACTTGCTCTAATACACTAATTTAGAACAAACATGAAGACGATATCGAATTTGTTTTTCCTAAATAACGTTATTAATGAAACGAATTCCCAAAATGATATTCTTTTAAAACTAATTTCATAACTAATACTCTTAAATTAAAATTCAGTTAATAATTAAATTCAAAAATTGACCCACAAATTAGTAAAATTCATAGACTCTCATCTTCACCAAAATCAACAAATTGGAGATCGCTTATGTCCAACTCGTGCACACAGCAAACAATCTCATTTTTTAAGACTGATGCAGACGTCAAAGCCAAATATTAACTGCCACGAGCTTGACCCTGATCAGTTGACTCGTGCTGCATGTACCTTGGAAATACAAATCGCTCTCTGCTTAATTACTCCGTTAGGATAAACATTGCCTAGCCGTAAAAGCATGATACAAAAGAAAACAAAAACAAATAAAAGAAAATAAAAAGCATCAGAAATGTAGCAGAACCATATTCAATCTACTATCTGCTTTGAAGTGACGTATGATGATATGAAACATGGGTTGTTTATATCTGAAAGAATCATCTAGAATTGTTGGTTATAATTATAGATTTGTTGGCTAATTAGTTCGGCTACGAATAGAAATTAGGAGAAGAAGATTATCATCAAACAATGGAATTAACGGTTGATTCCGGCATACAATGGGTTCTCCGTTGGTCGGACGCTATCGGGCAACGATTCCGCCAATTCGTTGGTCGGGGACGTTAATGGTTACATGAACAGCTGGAATCGGCAAAGCAAGACGTACGAGTTCTTCCACTAGCTGAAACGGATATCCATGAGTACCCGGAACTCGCATTTGAATGAGTCAACTCGGCATACAGGGACGAGCTTGACGCACTCGGCCTACAGTCGGTATCCCGTACACTTGGCCGGTTGGCGGTTGCAAAAAATCGGCATCGATCGGCTTTCAGTGATCTGCCCATATTTGTTTGAGGTCTGCATCGGTCTTACAAAGATGAGATTGTTTGTAATGAGCACGAGAGTTGGACATACTGTATGTGATCTACAATTTGTTGATTTTGGTGAAGATGAGAGTCTATGAATTTTACTAATTTTTTGTATTTGTGGGTCTAGCAAGAATTTATGAATTTTACTTTAGTCTAAAAGTATTAGTTATAAAATTAGTTTTAAAAGAATAAACATTGTTTGCTAGAGCTTATTTTTTGTTGTAGTGAACTGAAATGAAGTAAAAGTTAATGTATTGAAAAATGGAATAAGCATAACTTAATTAACCTGAATTTTGTCAAATTACATTTTTACTAAACTAATCTAAACTAAACTGAAATGAACTAATCTATAGAAAAGGTCTAGCAAACGTTACATTAGTTTCAAAGGTTATTTAGTTATCAATTATCAAATTGAGAAACATCAATATGACAAGTTGTGATGTAGACGCCGGTCATGGATCTCCTTGACCGAACTAGCATTGGAATACTATTATTACAAACTAATGACTAGCAAGTAGCAACACGTACACAGTATATATCCACACACCTTGCACTAAACGTACGCAGCCCACGGGGTTTGAAAAGTATGCTCAAGACTTTAATCAACAATGGATATATATCTTGAAACGCAATAAAGTTGACTGGAATTTTCACTCTGATCCTTCTCGAAAAGCCGACACACACACACACACTAAAACATTAAAAAAAAGTGGTTCGACGATGACGTGATGAAAATGCAAGAGCTCTGTTGCCTATATATGGAACCCCAAAACCGTAGCCACTTTCATAACAAGAGAAATGGAGATGAAGATGGGAAACGTAGCGGTGAGCGTGGCAATATTACTGCTGTGCGGCCTGAGCATTGCGAGCGGGCAGAGCGCGTCGAACATTCGGGCCACGTACAATTTCTACAATCCGGAGCAGATCGGCTGGGATTTTAACCGCGCCAGTGTTTACTGTGCGACCTGGGATGCTAGCAAGCCCCTTTCATGGAGGCAGCAGTACGGATGGACCGCCTTCTGCGGACCGGTTGGACCCCGTGGCCAAGCCTCATGCGGCAGATGCTTAAGGGTACATACGTAAATTGCTTGTTTTCTTCCGAGTTTTTTTTGTTAATTAAGTGCGCAAATTTGATGATGGAAATGAATGGATGAAAATGGTGTGCAGGTGACAAACAGGGCAACGGGGACTCAGGCGACGGTTAGGATCGTGGATCAGTGCAGCAACGGAGGGTTGGATTTGGATGCTGGTGTTTTCAGAGCACTCGACACCAACGGCCAGGGAAACGCTCAAGGTCACTTGATGGTCGACTACCAGTTCGTGGGTTGCTGAATATTCCGCATCTACCAAAAAATAAGACAACATATATACTCATAGATATATTATGTTGAAATAAGTTTGAGTATCTCGCTCATCGTGTACTGAATAAACAATCACATCGATCGACCGGTCTTGAACGAAAGATCGATATATATAATTGTTGTGCCAATTTCGGGTGTAACATTTTATTTGACGTCTCTTCAAATATATGACTATGTATAAATATGAGTCAAACTTAGTCACGCGATCAATGGTAAGCGTGTATCCATAAAATAAAAACTACATTAAAAACTATTTTAAAATAAAAATATCAAAATACATCTGATTTATGGTTCACATAAAATATTTTTAATTATTTAGAATTAGGGATCATGGTTAAAAAAAAATATTTACAAAAATAAAAAAAATTAGAACTATTTCAGTTTATTTGAAATATAATATTTAAATAGAATAAAAATAAAAACAACATAACAAATATTTAAAGTCCAGAATAAATCTGATTTAAAGGAAATGTAAGTTTTACTCTAATTTAGATTGTTGGTTGCAAAATTTTAATAGGGACATTTTAGTAAATTTTTAATAAATGGGATCTACAATTAGGGATTATGGTTTTGTGTTTATTCTTTGTGAACATAAAAGATCAAGGGAATAAAGTGAAAAGATATTGCCCAAAACTTAAAAGATCAAACCAAATAAATATATCAGACCCAAAACCTAAAAGATCAAACTAAATAAAAGATCAAACCAAATTAAAGATCAAATTAAAGTATAAAAACATCAGGCACAAACAAAAATAACTCAAATAATTGTATAATAACCTCCAATTTTGTAAAAGGTGGTATTGTTTTTGGCATGCCCTTACTGTAAGGTACCCTTATTTGAGACTTTCTCTATCTGACTTTCTCTTACTATTGAAAATGCACTCAACATAAAATATGGACAATATCCTCCAAAGTAAGCCATTTTAAAATACTCATATACCCATATGTACTAAAATAAAATGTAAGTAAATTTTAGAAAACAATTGTTCATTTTAAATGAAAAATGTGTGTGATAAAAAGTTTTATTTCTATTAATGTATAAAACTTTCCATATTTCTTATAATGGCTTAAAATTATTATTTTTGTAGCGATAATAAACCTGGAATTTAACTTAAAGTCATTTTAAATAAATTCAAGGGAAAATTCTCAGAAAGGGTGTAATGAGAATTGAAATTCCTACTATGGGTATAAAACTTTCATAATTAATTTAATGATTAAAATTAAAATTAAATTACTATTATACCCTGTAATATAAAAATTTAGTAATAGGAATCAATTTGTCAAAACAAATCTTATTTTTATTAAATTCAATTTTAAAATATTTTTTGTTGACGATATTTAAATTTTTATTTAGTTTAGTTTAATTCAATTCATTTCAAGTTTGTCAAGAAAAATAAATTTACTCGTTGATATTTAAATTCAAGGGCTCTATTGAAATTCAACGAGTCAATTATTTTTTGAGTGCGTCTCCTGTAAGGTCCCATTACGGTAAGGGCATGTTAAAAGAAGATCACCTTCAACAAAATTCGAGGTGGCTAAAAATTATTTTAATTATTTAGGCATAAAACATAGGATTTTTTCCTTAAATAATCATTTTTGACAGCCTAATTCGGTTTTTTTCGGAAATTCCGAGTGTAGGTAACTCGGCAAACCATTTGCCGAGTATATTAAAACGACTGCGTCTGGGCCGTTTTGATTAATGAGCTCGGTCCAGTGTCCAGGTGGCTGGTAAACTCGGCAGTCAATATGCCGAGTATTGATAAATTTTTTTAAAAAAAAAAATCAGTGTTTTGGTTGAATAAATCGCAGATCCCAAAACAGATCACGTTTTCTTCCCAAAATGCAGCGACGATGACAGATTTCGGCCGACCAGACACTTGAGCCATCCGAGAATGCCGGGAAGTGGGTTTTCGGCCTCCGTTTGCTGTGGGTTTTGATTGGGGCCGGCCGGATTTCATATTTCATTGATTAATTATCAAGACAGGTTTTTTTTTTCTTTCAAATTTGACTTGTATGTCTTAATTGTTTTTGGGTATTTTGTAAAATATTTTGTTGGTTATTTAAAGTTAATTTATTAGTTAACTGTACAATAATTATTAGTTATTATAACAGTTTAATATAATTTGAAGTAAAATATTCTGATTATACATTTCAGTAGTATAGTGATGGAATTTAAATTTACCAATAAATATCTGTATATAGTTCTATTTTATGATATATAACTAGTTAAAATTATTCTTGTATATTATAAACCATGATTAGTAAGGAATAACTAAAAATAATATATCATGGATTCCGTAAAATATTATATCATGGATTCCCGACTTTCTCGGATGACTCAAGTCTCTGTTCGGCCAAAATCGGCCGTAGTCGCTGCGTTTTGGGAAGAAAACGCGATCTGTTTTAGGAAGAAATCCAATCTGGTATCTGCGATTTATTCAACCAAAACGCTGATTTTTTTATATTTAATTTTATCAATACTCGGCAGTCAATCTGCCGAGTTTACCAGCCATCTGAACAGGCCACGTGGTCTATACCACTAGGCCGAGCTCATTAATCAAAACGGCCCAGACGTAGTCGTTTTAATATACTCGGCAAACGGTTTGCCGAGTTACCTACACTCGGAATTTCCGAAAAAAATCGAACATTTTCGGAATTAGGCGGTGAAAAATGATTATTTAGGGAAAAAATCCTAAAACATAAAAGTTCAAGGATATAAAGTGAAAATATTCACTAGTGGAAAATTGCCTATTAAAGGCGGACGTTTTACGGCGGTTTTTGAAAACCGCCGTAACTAATGTCTTACGATATCGTAACCCCATCGTACGTATTGAAACGATAACCTTACGATATCGTTTCAGTGGAAGGGGGGAAAACTGCGGCGGATTTGGAAATTCCACGGCAATTTCTAAGAAACCGCCGTTGCAGTGTCATCCTACGACATCGGAACGTTAATCGTGTAAAAGGTAACAATATCGTAACACAGTCGGATTAAACCGTGTAGCAATCCACGACACCGGAAATCGTACGCAAATCCACCGTGACACCTTACGATATCGTACACAACATAGACAAATCGAAAACTCCAATTATATTTTTCCAGTGGCCGATTCGATTTGGCATCCGGAATCTGAAATATAAAATAACAAATGATTCTAGGTGTCTTACGATATCGTCAGCTGATCGTGAAGATAATTGTTGTACGTTACGATATCGGAAGTCTAATCGGTTGAAGATTCGGTACGTGTTCCGATATCGTAACGTGTCGGTAGAAACTATACATATTAGAAAAAAATGATTGTTGTTTGAAAAAAATTTGTGTTCTAATATGTGTGGGAGAATGAGAGTTGACTAGTACCTTAGAAAAACGGTTGTTGAAGGTAACTTGTCTCCCTTGAACACTATCTTCATATTTTGATTGTGTATTTTGTATTGTTGTGTTATTTTGTTGTGATGTTGTTTATATAGATATGTTGGATTCATGGTTTTGCATGAAAACGGGTTGTAGAATAATTATGGGTCCCTTTTTTTTTACAATGTAGCTTAGGTTTGAAATGGATCGTCGACGTATTGTTCAAGAGAATGTTAGAAATTCGCCGGAGAATTTGAGTTTGGTGGAGGAATTTATAGATGTTGCGGTTGAGCATACTAGAGTAGAGAATAGGTCAGGAATGCGATGTTCTTGTAAAGATTGCAAGAATAATGTGTTTTTGGGAGTGAAAGGGTTAAGGGCACATTTGATAATGAGAGGCTTTGATGGAAACTACACAAGTTGGATATGGCATGGTGAGGTTGCAAATTCTATTTGTGATGAATCGGTAGTTGGGAAATGCGATGAGGATATGCATGGTGATAATGGGTTGAATGATATGGTCGATGATGTTGCTAGACATTTTGTTGGGAAGCCGGAGATTTTAGAGGCAATGTATAATGATAAACGAACTCCGTTGTACGAGGGCTAGGCATACCATTTTAGAATCGACTTTGTTGCTAATGAATTTGAAAGCAAAACATGGTTTCACCGACAAAGCAATGACGGAGACTCTTTTATTGTTTAAGGAAATGCTTCCTAAGGATAATTTGTTACCCGACCGTGTGTATGCCATGAAGAAGATTCTTTGCCCAATGGGAATGGAGCTAGAGAAAATCCATGCATGTCCGAATGATTGTATGTTGTTTAGGGGAGAAGACGATGAAAAATTAGATAGCTGTCGAGTATGCAATGAGCTGCGTTACAAGTCTAAAACTAGCACTATTGGTGTTTGTGATGAGACGATTACTAAGAGCACGAAGCTTACCCCGGTGAAAGTTATGTGGTACCTCCCTATCATTCCAAGGTTGCAAAGATTGTTTGCTAACAAGGAAGATGCAAAAAATTTGACATGGCATGAGGATAGGACGAAACCTGAGGATGATGTTATAAGGCACACGTCGGATGGTGATCAATGGAAGAAAATAGATGTTTTGTATCCTGATTTTGCCAAAGATCCTCGGAATGTTAGGTTAGGTTTATTGACATATGGAATGAACCCGTATGGAGACTTGAGCAGTACTCACAGCTCATGCCCGGTTATGGTTGTGTTGTACAACTTACCGTCATGGCTTACTATGAAGCGAAAATATATTTTGCTTTCGTTGATGATATCGGGTCCAAAACAACCCGGTAATGATATTGATGTGTATTTGGCACCATTGATTGATGATTTGAAAAAATTGTGGTACAGGGAAAATTGGACGTATGATGGCTATCACGATGAGTGGTTTAAGTTGAGAGGCTACTTGTTTTGTACAATCAATGATTTACCGGCTCGAGATTTAAAAGATCAAACAAAATAAAACATCAAAGTATATAAAAGATCAAATCAAATAAAGATCAAACTCAAGTACAAAAACATCAAGTCCAAACAACAGTAACTCAAATAATTAAAATAATTGTTTAATAACACTCAATCTCGTAAAAATTTGCATCCTTTTAATCTGCCCTTACCGCGAGGTGCCCTTATATTTGAGACTCTCTCTTATTTAATTTTTTTGTGGATTGATTTGAACTGAAATTAACTGAACTAAACTAAATTAAATTTAAAAATCTACAAAATTACGTATTAAAATATAGTGAAAAAAGAAGTAATTTTGATTTAAGAACTTATTTGAACTAAAGTGATCTGAATTCATTTGAATTCGAATTAACTTCATGAAATTGAGCTAATTTGTTTTTAATGAAATTGATTTTTTTTGGGTCGAACTGAATATTTTTAACTTTACAAAACTGAATTTATTTTTCACATGTATTTTTACTATAAAATAAGTAAGTTGAATATTTAGTGAAGTGTGATTTTTTATTTAAAGGGTAGAACTGTAACTTTTCCATAGTTTTAAGCATTAAATTAAATTCACACCCTTAATAGGAATTATGAAAGTTTTACGCCCTTTGTGGGAATTTCCCCTAAATTCAATTTAGCAAAAATAAATCAAACTTCATCTCAAAATATAATGTATTCATATTATCATGTATTTTCTGAGTCTACCAGCCATCTCTTATACCTGTCAAAGTTAAGGGGCTTATGAATTTGGATAAACTCCAAATGGCCACACTTAGAGTCAATCTGAATGGATGCTGCTAATTCACTCATTTTGTTTTTTTGCAGGATACTAGTTATAAGCACTAGATGAAGGAAGCTGATTGCAGGCATGAGACAGAAGGCTGGATGCATAAGGCCTAAATGCAGCTGTCACCACTTTTAGATTTATTTCCTCTCTCCACTTTCTAGTTTGATACTGGTTTATACTCCTTGCTCGGCTGATTTGTATTTCCTCAGATTCGCTAACAAGTTTGGTAATGTGAGGTACAAACTAGATACTGGAAATGGACAGAGGAAACCCCCTAGTTCCTTTGAACTAGTTTTGTTTTTGTCTAATCTTTTGGATGCAATACCTCTTGCATCAGGGGGACACCCCCTAAGATCAATGTATAAATTACATTTGTACATTTCTTTGGGCTTGGGATCCCATAAATAAGACTCCTACCACCAATGGTGGTTTTATCTTAAAAAAATAATAATATTATCATGTATTTTCTAAATATCCAATTTTTATAACTTGTATTTTGCATACTCAACAAGCCTCAGCTACTTCGATACACCACTCGGATCTTGTGAGCAGTACGAGGGCTAAACACTAATTATTTGATGTGGCACCAGTTGTCATGCTCGGTGGAATCCGACACATTTGGATCTCATCCTTTATCCGGTGAGATGAAACTACAAAGCGTCGACTAGGACGCCCATGAAAATCTGTTGATGTTTCGACCTCGACGTTGGCCGAAGCAGCAGGTGTATCACAGACACCGGAAGATGATCCGACCCAAGTAGAGATACATGCCTAAAGTTTGCACAGAGAGGCCATCGTGAACTTTAATAAGAAATATTATTTGAAGTTGGCTCTATTGGAAGTTGACATTGATTTAAACTGGGATGGTGGAGAACCTATTGAGCCAGAAGTAGAGCCCGTGGTCGATGGATTAGGCGAAGTAGAGGAATTCTTAGAATTTGAAGAAGAATGGTAATATGGTGATCTCGTCACAAGGATGTTAGACTCAGACATAGGGAATCAAGAAGATGTTCAATAACATAAGTACAAATTCATCATCTTCACCAAGTTCTACAATGTAAACTCTTCCTTATGGATATCATACAAACATAGCATCAAATCGGGGACTCTAAACACGATAAGCAAGTAAGGACTATGATGGATGCTAACTAAACCAATGGTGCTTTCTTAGGTGATGAGGGAAAAGATCTATAGTCTATGGAGAGAAGAGCCCATGACTTCATAACACCATACTCCTGCATTGTCCATATATCTAAATTGTTGCCAACTTCGGGGCTGCACGACACTAAACACAAACAACCATCAAATGTGGTGAGAGTGAAAGGCACGACGTGAGAGCAAGGTAGATGAATGTTGCTGAACTTTGATCCCTAAAATTATATGCAATAACGACTTCAGTCCCACTCCTCCTCGAAAGCATGTGCACATAATTTGTGACCTCCACAAAAATATGACTCTCCACAAGTCCATCCCCATCATCCATGTAATCTAACCTGAAATTCTCTAGTGCTTCTGTTGTTGTCCAAGAATCAGTAATGGAGCTATATATTTCACCCGTATATGAACTTTCACCATCTATTACTTTGAGAACTTTTAGACTATCTGAATCTGAATCATATCTTGGAAAAAATTTAGACTTTGCATTCTTGCTTATTCTTTGGCCCCTCCTTACCTCTGAGGTGTGTGGGTTCCAAAAAATCAAAGTGTTGACATTTTGTTGAATAGTACTAAAACTAATCATTTGGAATTCTATTTTGGTGGTAAATGTGATGCTTTTTCGGAGATTTGTTATTGGCTCGATTACATTGTTTGGAAGACTCGAACTAATTAGAACCACTTATGGTCAAGGTTGATTTGATTGGGGAGAAGACAATAGTGCTAGATACAAGATTGAAGAGTCTAAAGGTGATAGATGGGATTGCAGATCAATATAAACTGGTAGACTACTAGCATAAATCAATTATTCGGATGAGGAAAAACTTCATTATACCTAGTTAGAAACTAATGTAGACAATATGGGCCCTGTTTGGTACCGGCTGGTGGCTGTTGACTGTTGCCTGTTTTCATTTAGCTGGTTTGACCAGCTGTTTAACTGCTAACTGTTTATAAAAGTGTTTGGTAAAATTAGCTTTTAGGTGCTACATGTTTTGGGTAAAATGACACTTAAGGGCATGATTATCATTTATAAACTTATTATACATATTCATTACTCTTATTAGGAATTAATATTAATATTAATATATTTATTTAATTTTAATATTTATTTATAAATTATTTACTAATCCTTTCATATCTCATATTTTTACTATTATTTATTATGAACACTAATATTAAACAAGATATATAAAATATGCTAGTTGGTTTATTTTCAATTGACATATATTAAAGTTACTTCGTATGCGAAATATTAAAATTATTAAATTGCATAATATTCAAATAAATATATAAAAATAAAATATTACTTTTTTCAACAATTCAAAATTAAACCTTGATTCCTTTGTAGATTTAACTGGAAACGGACGCAGCAGCGGCTTGATATGATGGGTACGTAGAGTTTACGCCATTTATATAGGAATGAAAAAGTTAAAAGAGTAATTATAAATGTAAAAATCCATAAGCTAACAAAATACGCCGGTATCACTAGCGTGTTGGTTTTGGCGGAAAGCCAAGTAAAAAAAACCGTTGAACCAAACACTTTTTTCCGTGCGAAATTGGTTGTTTGACCAAATCAACAAGGCAGTCATAAAAGCCGGTAAATAAGCTAGTAAATAAGCTACTACCAAATGGGGCCATAGTATTGTCAGAGTGATAAACAGGTGAACCATTGATGATATTAGGAACAAATCTAACTAGTTTGGAAGAAAGTAATTAGTTAGGCGCGATCAGCAGACAAAAGAACATGGTAAAAAATAAACTACTACTTAATAGTTGATACATGTATAAAAAATTAGTGAATAAAAAAGAAGGTCTTAATATTTATGTACGAAAATCAACATGTCATAATTGATAACATTTAATATATTGATGTATCATGTAATTCATTCTGTATGATATCATTGCTAGGAAGCCATGGGTAAAATTAATACCATTGCATATTATTATATTGTCTAAAATTATTACAACATTACTATTTCTCACTTCTTAATGTAATATAGTGAGTAATAGTAGCAACTAAGCTCACAAATCAATATTATTGTCATTATTTATTTTTATAATTTTAATAACTGCTAAATTGTTTATATTCCTTTTCTTTTTGTGTTATGAATAAAAGAATCAAACATATTTGGGTAAAAGCTTCACGTCCAATTATTAGCACATTTAATATGCTTCCCGCACATTCATGTTGTATTTGTTTGAGTTGTCAGCTTTAGCTCTTGGCCGCACCAAAAACTCTCCTAAAGCCAAACCCTCATCTCTCTAAATTGGGGAGGCTAAGGTCGGCGCCCCTCGCCGGTCCGGTGACCTCCCACACCCGTATTATCTTAGGATGGTTTCCTAACCACCTTACCCTTGCCCATCTACAGATCCAAGACCCAGCCGGAGCCGGATCGGTAAACGTTGTGATTTCATATCCTCACCGGATCTTGTTCTCAAAACCCCAAGACACATCAATCTAGCAGCGGCATTGCCACAGAAGAGGCCCGATCCGACGCTCCCTGGCGCCTCCCGCTATGTCGTGCCGACCGGAGCTTGCACAGAGATGCAAAACCATTCCATCGGTTGTTTGCGCCGACCATTCCATACGGGGTCCGACGTTCCAGATGGGCCTGACGTTCTAGACGAGCAACACTCAAGGTCACTTGATGGTTGACTACCAGTTCATGGGTTGCTGAAGCAGCGTCTACGTCGGTGACCAAAAATAAGACAAACATATTGTGTTTCGTAGACGAAGTATATGTTGAAATAAGTTGAGTGATGCGGGGAAATCCGCTCCAGTAAAATGGTGCCTCAGATAGTTGAGATATCCAAGGGCCTTGAGATGTTAGTAGCTGGTAAAGAGTGTGGATTGTTCACCGAGAACGCTGTCCGAGCGCCTGGGTCTCGGAAGAGATTGCTAAGGACTTGTTCGTCCGAACCCTACAAACCAAGCCCTCGGAGCCACCCGAGGTAGCAGCTCCGGTGTGATGATGAGATTTCGTGTATTGAAAGGAAAGATAAAACTTTATATTCAAGAGTTAGCGAACTTACCTGGAATGGCTGATTGTGGCCTTTATTTATAGGCTTCCTAGAGCGTCTGGTTCAACCCCTCTTTTCCTCACCTGACTCATCATTTCTTTCCTCCTCCTCACGTCTATATCACGTGACACTGTACCTCCTGTATCTTGCTAAGATCTCCTCACATGCTCCATATACTTTCTTGGTAATTTCCTTAAGAGGCTGAGTCATCACGCTCTTCTCGAAGGATGACGTATTTTGTATTATCACAAGCCCCCCAACACGAGCGTTGGCTCTCATGAGAGCGATGCTTGTCTTAATTCCACTTGACCCCCCTGCTTCTTTATCCGAGTCTTCTAGCCGAAGCAGTGTGGGCTTCACCGTTTCGTTGTCTCAAGAGGGACCCTTTTTTTAATGCGTGGGCCCCTGTTAGAGCGCTTTTCACCTGACGGCTGCGCAGTTTCTGATTTTCCCCTTCTTTTGAGTGACTTAATTATTTTGTCGTCTCCCTAGGTACGGCTTGTCCTTGCCCCTTTATCTTCCACTGCCTTGCTCTTTTATCTGTACTATAAATTCTTCCCCCCTGTTCTCTCATTCCACTCGCATGGCTGATCACCCTTTCAACAACTCTTCTTCTTTTTCTGAAGATTCTTGTCCACTTATTCTAAACCGTTCGCGCCTGGCTTCGTTAATCCCCTTTGACTCCTTTCCTGGTGCCACCGCTTCATCCTGCTGTAGCGATGTCTCGCCCTAAGATCATCCATTTTTATGAAGGCACTAGTTCCCAGCGTCCAAATTTTTGAACGGGGACCGGTTGGATTCGTATTCAGCCACTGGAGGTTGTTTCTAATACTTCGGGGCTCCCTGCTAACCCAACACAGGATTGGGTTGATGCAGAAATTTATAACGCTGCCTCAAGGATGTTTTGCCCTTTGGTCATGGATGCTCAACTTACTTCCCTAAGACCAGATGAATATAAAACCAATAGGCCATGCCTTCCCAAGCGCCTGTTTCACTATGGTTTGAGTTTTCCCTTTCCTCTTCTGTATTTCGGTCTTCTTCATTACTACAACATCTCCCCTGCTCAAATTAACCCCAACGGGTTTGTAGTTATAATGGCGTTCCTGGTCAATTGCCGCAAATGTAGAATCCTTGAGTCTATGGACTTGTTTCGGTCTTTCTTCGCCTTTCTGTGGCCGCAAGCCGAATCCCTGGTATCTTCGGTTTCGCCTCTCGTGTTCCCGACGCCCATTTCATCCGGGATTTCATCGACTATCTGAGGGGTGGCTTGTGAAAGGTCATTACTCTTTTGACCATTCGATGTATCCGGCTCCTTGGTGGAACCATAACATTACATCCAAGGACCGGGTACCCTGGCTACCCAAGGAGCTGTGTTCGGATCATGAAACCCTAATGGGGATCCACGTACATTTATCTCAACACTGGATTCCCAAGAACGGGGGGTTTTCCTGGCCTCACGAGGTATACCCTCCTCAAGTCTACACCTATCCTCACTACCGCGCCATTTAGCCCGAACAAGATTAACTCCTAAACCTCTCCTTTTACTCTGATGATCTATCCTCCTTTTCCTTTGTATGTCTTTTTCTTGCTTAACCAATTTCTCTTTTCCTAGCTCTCCGATATCTTTCTAATGATCCGTCCTACCGTCGGGTTCCTAGTCCTACCACCTTGCCAGAGTTAGATGGCCCGAGCCCTCAAGGTGAGCTCCTTCTATGGGTCATGGTCCTGCAGTCCCTGTGTCTATTTTTCGAACTTCGTTGGCGCTCTTGCCAACGATCCTCTAAGTTGTAGTCGGAAAAGACCTCGGTCTGAGACTCTGATCCGCCAGTCCCTTTCCCCTCCAAAGTATGCACAACTGCAGATTACTCGCTCCGATCCCTTGGTAATTTTCTTTCCTCTCTTGTGTCTTATTTCTTTTGCACCCTCCAGTCAACATCTAATTCTTAACATTTCAGGTATCCGAGTTTTCCTCTAACGTACTCAACTCGACTTCTTTCCAAGGTTTTCTTGAGTCTACCTTCCAGCGTCACCTATATGCTCTTAGTCGTGATTTAGAAGATGAAAAACGTCGGTCTTCTGCCTTGGCTCTGGAGCTATAATAGAGGAAACTCCGCTCGGCTGAGCTAGAGTCCCGTTTATCCGAGTTTGAGCTGGAATTACAGCCTTGGAGAGATAGTTCTATCCTCCGTGATTACAGTATCGCCCTCTCCGAAGAGCTCGTCCGATCTCCTATGTTCGAGAAAACTGTGAAGGAAGTCGTGTCCGAGTCAAACGACCATCAGACTACCTTGGTCTATAAGCAAATGCGAGGGTGGATTCCTGGGAGTTACAAACTTCAATTCCAAGAGAGTTTCTACCAGCCCGGTGCCCTGGAGCGTTATCATTATAAGCTCAGATGTCTCCTGAACAAAACCTTGGATCAATTGGCCCCCAAAATCTGGGAAGCTCTCCATTCTAACTCCCCTCCTCTTTAAGCTTTCTCTCTCCTAGCCCTGGCTGTAGGGAATTGATTAAGTCTAACTTAGCGGAACATCAATTATCTAATCCCGGATCTCATGCATGTACTTAGTATGAATCTAAATTAGGGTTTAGGCTTACCTCTTGAAGCGTGCTTTACCATCGGATATAGTCAAATGATCCAATCAACTACGGAGACGAGAATCCCAAGCGTGATCCCTCTATATGTATCCACACAGCACGATCAGACCGCCTCACCGCTGTTAGCTTAGAGCATCGATCAGCAACCAAAGACCTAGTCTTTGTTCTTCTCTTGACGATGAGGTTTGTATGAGAAAGGTAGGTTTATTTGTTCTGAGGCGCTCAACACATGAGCTATACGTATGATTGTGTGTGTGTCTGTTTTTTCCATTAGAAGTCTATTTATACAGAATAAACAGAATCCTCATAAAGCTAATCCTAGTCTTATTCAATATGGGCCTAGCCCAATAAGACTTAATTCTTATATAATTACTATTAGACTCCAAGTCTAATTAGATAATTACTTTGTCCAATTTCATGCTTAGTGTGTGACCCTATAGGTTCAATTATAATAAGCTGCGAGCTCAATACCATTGATGCTAGCCGATCGGAAGCGGTTTCCAGCTAAACATTTCGATCACTTAAATAACTGAATTAATTATCTCCGTAATTAATCCTCCAACTATTCAGGACAATGCACATTGATCGAAGGACACTATTCCAACACTGGCTGCTCCAGAAAGACCTCCATCTCCTGGTTCTACTCCTCCCGAGGATGTTAGGAACTGCAAGGAAGTCTGCCCTGAATCTCCCGTCTATAACGGTTATTCCAAACTCTGTATTCATCCTGCCTCAATCCAATCACGAAGTAAGGGTCCGGCAGATCCGGCAGAGGATACGCAACCTCGTTCCTATAATATCACTCCTCATTTAGCCCTCCTTGATATCCCCCTTGATATCCTCCTGCTCCTGCCAAAGTCATTGGATGACTTTGGCCTAACCCTCCTATTGTCAGGTATCCTCCGGAAATCCCCACATCGCAGTATCCTGCGGTAACTCTCGTTAGGTAAGCTCACTAAGGTAGAGACCAAGAATCTGGGAATTGCGAACAAAATCGTTGGTAGCACTGGACCCGGAGGATATGCCCATCCTCCTTGCCTGGTGCTCCCCTGCAAATGGTTCGGCTGTAAGTTTCCTGCATCTATCCCCGTCCTCAGGGGTGGAACAGTGAGAGGTACCATCCTGGAGCTAACAAACGTCCTCCTCTCCGGCTCCATCCTCATATTGGAGCTTCTAAGTCGATTACTGGCCTCATAGGTGGAACTTTCCCTCCTTCCTGATCTCTCCGATGTTGTATGATCCACTACTGATATAGCTCCTTATGAGCTATCATAAAATCTGGCGCCGAAAAATCCTCTCTCTTCTGCCTCGGACTATCCCGAGCTGCCGCGAGCGGTCTTGGGCTGTTTTGAACAGTCTCCGTTTTCCTTGGATTGTTTTGGACAGTCTCTATTTGCCTTGCCCTAGGTGGCACCACCATGCTTATCACCTCCCGATGATCATCCTCAGCCTCATCTTTTCCTTCCTCTACGAGAGTCACATGCACTCCCTCAGGTGTTCCTTCAGGCGTGTTCCTCTGTAGTAGCCCTTCGGCTTGCAGCTGCAATAACGTGGGATCTTCTTCATCTTGCATCGCTTCGTCCGTGTTTGCGACGGTCGAAGCCGGAGTGGCAGTAGATTTACGGGTCTGTCATGATAAACGAAGGTAAAAACCCTCCAAGTCGGGTCCCACCGGGCGTGCCAACTGATGCGGGGAAATCCGCTCCAGTAAAATGGTGCCTCAGATAGTTGAGATATCCGAGAGCCTCGAGATGTTAGTAGCTGGTGAAGAGTGTAGATTGCTCGCCGAGAACGCCTATCTGTCCGAGCGCCTGGGTCTCGGAAGAGATTGCTAAGGACATGTTCATCCGAAGCTTGCAAAACAAGCCCCGGAGCCACCCGAGGGTAGCAGCTCCGGTGTGATGATGAAATTTCGTGTATTGAAAGAAAAGATAAAACTCTATATTCAAGAGTTAGAGATCTTACCTGGAATGGATGATTGTGACCTCTCTTTATAGGCTTCCTAGAGCGTCTGGTTTAGCCCCTCTTTTCCTCTGCTGACTCATCATTTCTTTCCTCCTCCTCACGTCTGTATCACGTGACACTATACCTCTGTATCTTGCTAAGATCTCATCACGTGCTCCATATACTTTTCTGGTAATTTTTTTAAGTGGCTGAGTCATCATGCTCTTTTCGAAGGATGACGTATTTTGTACTATCATTGAGGTATCATGTGCTATTTTACTTTATAAACAATCATATCCATCGACAGGTCTTGATCGAAAGATATATAATTGTTGTGTCGATTCCTACTGTAACATTTTATTTGACTCTTCAAATCTATGACTATATATTAATATGAGTCAAACTTATAATTATGCATGGATTTCATACTTACATCATAAAATCTGTTTAGAAGGAATTCATGCAAACGACTAAATTGTTTTTTATAATTACGTCATCCAATTTTTCATAATTTGCATTCACATACTCAAAGTTATTAGGGAAAATTTCTATTAAGGGCGTGATACATATGTAAATTATTATAAATGGCGTGAAACTTGTATATTTATTGTTACTTTTTTATTTTATTAATAAAAGTTATTTATACCCCCTCTCCCTAAAAAAATTTAAATTTCTAATTAATAGGTTTTGTTCTCTTGAGCTTATTTGTAGATCAGTGCGGTACAATTTAGTTCAATTCAGTCATGTTGATTTGTTTTAGTACATCATTTTTCACTTTAGTTCAGTTAAGATGAATTCATTTGATCATGTTTTTGTTAATAAAATTTATTGTTGTTAAAAACATGATCAATGGAATTCAACTAAATAAATTGAACTAAATTGAAAAATAATGCACTGAAAAAATCAGCATGACTGATTTAAACTATATTTCATCGAATTTTATTTTTACTGAACTAAATTGTGCTAAATTGAAAAATCATGTACTGAAAAAAATCAGCATGACTGAATTAATTTGAATTTCATCAAATTTTATTTTTACTGAACTGTATTGAACTTAATTGTACTGAACTGATATACAAATAAGATCAAGAGAACAAAACCTATTAATTAAAAATCTGAATTTTTTTAGGAAGGAGAGGGTTATAGATGACTTTTCTTAATAAAAAAAAATAGAAATATCATAACGCCTTTAACAATAAATATACAAGTTTCACGCCCTTTATAATAATTTACATTTACACCACACTCTTAATATAAATTTTCCCAAGTTATTATTGATTAAACATATTTTGAGTCAATTAATGAAAGTTAAAGTGCGCGAATACAATTGGGACGGAATGAGGAAGAATTTCCTCTGGTTTGAAAATGAGTTCAAGAAATAAAAAAAGTTAGCACTTCCTCCGTCCATGTTCAAAGTGTACACTTTTGGTCAAGTTTTTCATAGCATGTTTGACCGTCAATAACTTTATTTTAATGTATTAATTTGGTATAAAATGTTTATAGTTCAAAAATATAGCGCACTGTAGGTCTAACAATATATCGTATTATACCATTATTACAAATATAACAATTGAAATTTACGGTAAAACATGTTCTAACAAATCTGACTAAAAAATGTGCTGTTTAAACCGGGACAAAAGGATAGTACTACTTCATTACGCCCTATGTGCCAGTTGTTTCTGCAGAGCATCTTTTCTCAGTCAAACATGCTAATTTTGATTGATTTTTTGAATCCATAGATAATTAAAGATTAAATTGATTTTTATAGCCCCAACTTTGATCATTTGAACAATTTTTAGCCCTAACAATAAAAGTGTTTAATTTCTAGCCCCAACATTATAATTTGATCCGTTTATAGCCCCTAGGCCATTTTTTGCAAAACCCCATGGGTATTTTTGTACTTTCCATCCAAGAACCAATATCTGGTCGGAAAGATCATCGATTAGCCGTTCAAACTCCGCCGGCAAAAATCATGCCTAAACAGTGAATGGATGCCAACAAAATTAGAATTTGATTTTGATTGAGAATCTTACCAGGTATCCACGGAGACGGTTTGAATTCTTTTCGCCGCCCAATTATCCTCCCGGTTTCCGCCGCCGGGCATCGTTGTTCCCCGGCCGTGGCTGGTCAGCCTGACGACGGCCGCCGCCGCCTGTGCAGCAGCGATTGCAGCGTCGGCGATGACTTTCTTGCTCTGTTCCTTGTCGGAACCGGAACCGCCACCGCCGTAGAACGAAGACTGCAGCCACGTAACCTCCCCGGAGTTATATTTGATGATCTTTCCGACCAGGTTTCTTGGATGGAAAGTACAAAAATACCCCGGGAGTTTGCAAAAAATGGCCCAGGGCTATAAACGGATTAAATTGTAATGTTGGGGCTAGAAATTAGGCACTTTTATTGTTAGGGCTAAAAATTGCCCAAATGATCAAAGTTGGGGCTATAAAAATCAATTTAATCATAATTAAACCCTGGCCGCTCTTCCCAAAATCCTCCTCAAGACTCCTTCTATTTTTCAAAAATAAAATAAATTGAATACTCTTCTGCAGCCTGATTTACCACCCCCCAGGCCATTTCGATGATCACGTTCTTGGTCATCTTCGTGGCTTGGATGGGGCTGTGCTTCCTCCGCTCTGATCCGCTTCTTGTGTTCGGCCGAACCGTGGATGATCGGATTGTGATGATTATCCTGAGCTTGATCACGGTGGTTGCTCTGGTTTTCACCAATGTGGGGTTGAACATTTTGGTTGCTCTGATTGTTGGAGTTTTGATCGTGGGATTTCATGGTGCATTTAGAGGGGTTGAGGATTTGTTTCTCGGCGAGTCCGAGGCGGCTGAAGGCGGCCTGGTTTCTGTTGTCTCCGGCGAGCAAAGGACATCTAGAGAAAGATATTAGCATTTGCTGCGTTTTTCTGTTTACCAATGTTGTTGTAATGGACATATATGTTTTCTGGGATAACTAATTGTGTTGTTTATAATCGTGCCTGGATTATTGGATCGTAACCTTTATGTGATTTAAAATTTGTCTTAATTGTTGAAATCTTCAAAAGTGTTGCTAGGGAAATAGAGAGGACTGATTTGGCATTAGATTTGGTGACCTAAGTTATAGGCTTGTTGATGCTTTGATGTTTTGGCAATGATGAAAGATAAGTAGCTCCATTGTTGTCATAATAGCCTTTGCTCCCACAGAACAAGCTCTGGTATGGAGTCTTCACCAGAAGAGCAGCATATCAAAACTTGAATCATAGAAACAAACAATGATCATCCATGGTTCCATCTTCATGATCACACCTTATACATATCAATCCTGTATCCTGTGCCAAAAATAATACATATCTTTTTCAAAAAATGAAAACAAATGATGTAGGGAGGATTTTATCCAAGAATTGAATAAAAATGATCGTCGTACAGATTTGGTCTTTTCTGGGCAGATTTAGTATTCAATACTGAATGAGCATGTATTGTACCTTTTCGGAAAGGTAAACGAGTCAATAAACATAACTCACTAATATGTAGTGATCACCATACTGATTAGGCCATTGGAGATTGTTTAAAGCCTTAAAAAGGCGTTTTAATATTTTTATAATTTATTTTCTATTTTAGAATAAGTTTATTTTTAGAATAGGGCTTAAGAGTATTATTTATACTCATCTTGTAGTAGCCACGAAATCAATCAATCTATTATTATATTGTCAAAGACTTTTCTGTGACAATAGAAGATTTAGATGATGATTAAAATAGTCTTTTATGTAAATTGCACATATATGTCTAAGGTTTTCTTATTTAGCTATAGGGGCTTACTTGTAATATAAATAACTATGTAAATCCTAATAGAAATCAGTTTGGGAAATTTACTTTACATGGAATCAGTCGCCACGGTCGATTCCTTCTCCCTCTTTCAGTAAAATTTAGGGTTTCACAAACCCCTCTTGCCGCCGCCCCTCCTTCTTCATCAATTTTTTGATTTTTTCCGACGTCATGGCCGATGACAAGCTCTCCCTCAACACGATGATTCATCTTCTCAATACCAAGCTTGATTCAACGACATACTTGCAATGGAAGCAACAGGTGCAGTGCTTCGGCCTCAGGGTTTGTTTGGCCATCTTGATGGCTCCACTCCATGTCCCGTCGTTCCGGTGTTGCAGATTCCGACTTCTTCCTCCTCTACGCCGCCCGATCCTGCCGCCACTGAGAAGGCCAAGGAAGTGTATGACTCCACCAAGGCAGCCTATGACTCATGGGTGCTTGATGATCAAAGGTTATGAAGCATTCTTTATGCTTCTCTCTCCCTCGATGCCAAGAATGAGGTTTTTTCAGTGTGATACCGCGAAGGCCACGTGGGATGCTTTTGCCACTGCTTATCAACATGGCACTGCAATCGCCACCTTTACTCTTCGACAACAAGCGTCTCTCATCCGTAAAACTGGTACGTTCATGATCTCCACCTTGCTTATATGAAATTTTTTGATCAATTATCAGTTATGGGTGAACCTGCTATGAATCGTGAGAAATTGCTTTGGTTCCTTACTGCTTTGGACCAGGATTATAAGGATTTTAGTGCCCTCATCACTGCCCGTAATCCCCTTCCTGCTTACGTTAACGCGGTTGAAGAGGCAAAGGGATATGAGACTTTTTTGCTTAATTTGGAGCGTATGAAAGGTTCGGTTGTGCAGGGAATGAGCAGCACATGGCCGATGATTTTTATGGCAGCCGAGCAGCAGAATCTGGCCGCCCAACAGCAGAATCTGGCTGCCCAACAGCAACAGGCCACCCAGCAGCAGCAGTCTGGTGGCACGTAGCACCCATGCGCGGCCGGGCAGGGCCGTTCCAGCGGCCGTCGTGGTGGCCGTCCTTCCCGCCGGTCATCTGGTCGTGGTCAGTGCTCCAGAACAGCAGCTATGGGCTCTCAAATTTAGTGTTTTATGTGTGAAGATTTCAGGCATATTTCGAGTCAATGCCCCTCCTCTGTTCAACGTCATATGCCTCCGGCTGTCCAGCCCTATGCTCCTCAGCAGTACCCACCTCAATTGGCTCAGTTTGGTCAGGTTCCTCATTCATTTCAGGCCCATGTAGCTCAGCTGTTTCAACCGTATGCAAATCCCATGTTTCAGGCTCCTCCAGCTCAGCAGGCTCTCGTTACACCTCAGTACTCGTCCTCTGCTCCACCATATTTGACTTATCCCACCCTGCATTACCAGCCATTTGTTTCTCCTGCTCCATCCTTTGTTGCTTCAGAATTGTATGTGCACTACCACAGAAAACCCCTAAAAATTCGGCTCTGGAAGGCATATAACTTCGGTTATTTTTCAGGAATAATCGTAGTCAAAAGAGGCGCAGTAAAAACTATATTTTTGACTTAGGTTCGAAAACCGAAGTAGAAAGATTATTTTACTGCGGTTCCTACCGACACCGTACAGATATCGATTGGACTTCAGTTAGTATAATTTTGAAGAGACAGCTAGCCAAACTCGGTTCGGTCACGGCAACAGAACAATGATACCAATCCGAACACGCACCGATTTCGGCAAGACAAAATTGTTAACGATATCTAATCGACGTCGGTCCGCATTCAGTACTAGAAAAAATAGCATACCGAAGTCGGCTCGCATGCAGTACTAGAAAATATAGCATATCGAAGTTGGTTTGCATGCGGTATTAGGAACAATAGCATACCGAAGTCGGTTCGCATGCAGTACTAGAAAAATACCATATCGAAGTCGATTTGCATGCGGAGTAGAAAAAATAGCATACCGAAGTCGGTTTGCATGCACTACTAGAAAAATAGCATATCGAAGTTGGTTTGCATGCAGTACTAGAAAAATAGCATATCGAAGTCGGTTTGCATGCGGTAGTTGGAAAAATAGCATACCGAAATCGGTTCGCATGCAGTACGAGAAAAAATAGCATACCGAAGTCGGTTTGCAGGACAGTGCATATCGGTTTGCTCTCGGTTGTGGCTCTCGGGATGACGTCATACTACGTATTAGTCCGTTTACCGAACCGATACCGGGCGGTGATATACTAAACAGATATCGGTTTGATGAATGGAGGGATTATTGAATCGATTTCGGCATGAATTCGGTTTGGTATTTGTGTTGATCTGAGAGCAGACCTTACGATCGACCGACATCAACATGGATTATGTTGGGTTTCTGTTCAATAAAAATTCTTACAGGATTTGGTCGAATAATGCAAAGCGGACCACAATGTCCAAATAAAAATTCCATTGCATGAATACTTTTCATTGTGTCTAAAAAATTCAAAATTCTCAATGACAAATATCCAAAAAAAATCCCAAATTTTTGTGAATGTACTATGCCAACATAAGCGTTCTGGAGAGTAATGCATTCAAGAGATGAGCCCGTACCATATGTTAATGGTCTGCCCGTACCATCATAAACCCTTATCTACCAACTCCATTAGTTCCTTGCAAATAGTAATCCCTCTACCTTTTTTTTTGTATCTTCTTCGTTGGACTTGTATCGCCTTCTTCTGCTCCATCTTCGCTGATTCTTTTTCTCTTATCATCATTGCCCATTTTCCTATACACAACACCAAAAATTCAAAAACCAAAAGCATAATAAAACCGAAATCATATTTTTCTTCCTTAGCCCCTAATGAAAAAGGTAATCATTTGATTTCCCATGCTCCATATTTTTCTTCCTTAGCCCCTAATGTAAAAGGTAATCATTCAAAGAAAATATTCATTAGGATGAATATAATCGACACATATAAAAGTATATATAATACAAGTAGGTTAAAACAACTGGAAAAAAAATTACCGATGCTTCATCCTCTATTTTCTTTGCATGGAATCCTTTCCAACTCGATTCACTTATGTATGGATGCTTGATTCTTGGACTCGTATCGCCTTCTTCTGCTCCATCTTCGCTGATTCTTTTTCTCTTATCATCATTGCCCATTTTCCTATACACAACTCTAAAAATTCAAAAACCGAAATCATAATAAAACCGAAATCAAAAATACTACAACAACTTAAAAACATATGACCTATCGCAGTATCTCAAAATACGAGCTAAAAGGACATGGAAAAATAGGATCTTCGTGCTTCTCAAATTCAAGATGAAAGGTACCACCTTTTTCATCCCCAAATAATAAAATATATATCAAACGTGTACATGGATGCCATTGAACTCATTTACATGTATGGACGAAAATATGGGAACAACAATTAGCTCAAATACACTACATTGATGAATACCATATATCGAGATAAGAAAATCTTACCTTTGATGGGTTGAAATAAGCGAATGGCGGAGTGAAGTATCAAAGTTGGACGACCGAAGCAGAGTGGAGGCTCATGAAAAGAATGGCGGGATATCTATATATACTATTCATACCCGATTAGGGTTTATTTTCATGGAAAGTTTTTCGTTTATAACAGACACTAGTGCAGGAGGGGGGCTACAGCGGCGGTTCCGCCTTCAATGCTCGGCGGTTATGAACCGCCGGCGGCAGGGGCGCCGTGCAACGGAACTGGAATTGCTCGGCGGTTATGAACCGCCGCGCAAGGTTGCGAGTTCGCAACCTTGTCAGGTTCATCCGGTTGCGAGTTCGTAACGAGCTAGAACCTGCGGGTTGTTTTCGAGTGTTGCGACATCGGATGCTCCTCCGGTTCAAAGGTTGGGAACTCGCAACCAGCATTTCAGGTTAGAGTATATGTTTGTTCCTGAACCTGGTTACGATGTCGTAACCTAATTAGGTTCTGCTAAAAAAAATACCGGCCAATTTGGCCGGTAAAATGAAAATGCCACCAGCGAAGAAAATTAACAGAACTATATATTTCAATATGACCAAAGAAGAATATTCGATACACTACAAATACTAATACGTGACTTCAATCAAAATCGGAGCAATCAAAAGTTCATTAGGAATTTCACCTATCAAAGAAAAGAGGTTGGTTTATCAAGGAATTTTGCAACTTCTTTTTGCTCCTTAATCGATTTCTTCAGCTGGATCATCTTAACCATCCTACTGTTGTGCACCTCCCTGCATCACCAAAAACTCTTTGCTTTTCAATATATTCAAGTTGTCTCACTTCTTTAACGCCAGCATGAACCTCTCATTTCATCCTGGTAGCAGCACCATAGAAATCATATTTTCCACCTTGTATCCTAATGTTCGCGATCACTTTCGATAACACCTGTGACATCCACTATTTATCTATCAGTAAACCCACCAAACATTCACAACCTTCAATCTCTTATTCAGAGATCAAACATGCAACTAAAACCTATATGCAACCATGTACTCAGAATTTACAATACATTAGAACATTCCAATCCGAGGAAGACATGTATAGCAGCCACTTTAAACCTCTTTATTTGATTCATTACTTAATCAAATTAATATATTCTTGACTCTAGGTCATAGTTCATATTTCAAAGATTACAGTAGTTCAGAAATCAGGCAAAAAGGAGTTACGGTTATAAAGTTGTGAACTTTTTAAGTAGCAGTTAGCTTGCTGCCAGAAACCGTATCAGAAAAATATAACGCAGATCTTTAAAATGCTATATCTTACTCAATTCCTAACCAAATTAATCCATTCCTGTTTCTAATGGTAGCCCAGAGTTCTAAGATTACTAAAGTGTAAATCTTGGCCAAAAACGAATCATAGTTGTGAAGTTATGATTTTTTTAAATACGTCTCAGCTGCTGCCAAGAACAGCTTCAGTGCGGAGTTTTAAAAGCCATTTTCTTGACCATTTCTTAATCAAACTAGCTCATTGTTGGCTGTAAATCCCAGTTCTAGTTTCTAAGATTATCTCTACATAAAAATTAACCAAAGCAAAGCTACGAGTAAAAAGTTATGATCATTAAAAGTGGACCAGGCCATAAACCAACTTTCAAACATATTTAGCCAACTAGATTTCATGTAAAAAATTTCCTTCAAAACAAATTCACATGTAAGGATTGGAGAAATAATGCACATGAACATAAATAAGAACTAAATCGCAAACCACCTAAAGTTCATGGCAATCCTCTTTGTCTCTAAGGGTACCAACACACTAGTTAATAAAACAAATATTCTCTGTTTGGCATTTTCTCAAACACCTTCAAGGCACAACTTATCATATAACTTATTTACATAGACTTTGTCCTAATTTCCTACATGTAATTTGCAGCACACGAAACTAAGATGATAAGGGTTATAGATATCAACATATTTACATGATCATCTACCCTCTTGCTTTTGCTCAGAATGATCAACAAATTAATATTAACAATCCCATTCGATTCGATTTTCCTTTAAAACCTTATATTCATCAAACAATACGAAGGCAATAGGCACCATAAAAATGAACATATGAGCATGTACCTGGGATATTGCCGCCCATTATAGAGCTTTGTTACTGTTTGCTGTCAAACCAGGTGCAAAACGATCTAAAGCAAACTGATTCGTTTGTAAAGCGACTAAACTTGATCAATCCAACCTAATATAACTGATCTAAAGCAAACTGATTCGGCCAAATAGACTTGATATCAAACTAAAATAAGGCTAAATTTGAAGTTCAATCGACAACAATCCAAATTAGGGCTTTTGATGAAAGGGGGAAATCGGAAAACTTACTTGACGAATTAGAGATGCTAGGTCTGAATACACGATGTGGATTTGCTCAGGCGGGCGGAGGGCGACGGCAACGGCGACGGGCGACAGGAGGAGGGCGACGGGACGGGCAAGGAACAGGGTGGGGTGGGTGGGATTGATGCCGGCGGATGGGCGACGGGAGGCGGCCGGCAGGCGGCAAGGGTGGAGGGCGACATGGCGGGGTTTTGGGTGGGGGAAGATGGGAAGAAGATTGAGATCTGAAAGGATAAGGGAAAGATTTAGTTTATATACCACTAAAATAAATTATTATTTTTATTTTCAATGAAATTTTAATTAGTAATAATATTGTGATGAGTGTTTAAGAACTAATTTATAGTGTTTAAGAACAGTCAAGTACAAATTTAATTATTCTATAGTGATTAAATATCATTCTCTATATGGATTCAGACAAATTTAATTATTTTTCTTAATTTATTTGAACTTTATGACTCCAATTATAATCAATTTCATTTTGTATTTAAATTAATTTTATTTTACTTGTAGTTGATATTTAAATAAGTTTAGTTTCAATAATATTCATCAAATCCATTTGAATGTGATTGATATCAGTTCAATGAAACTAATTTAAAATTATTTATATCCAACTAAAGTAGAGTAAAACATGTATTAGATGTAAGGTGATGTGTTTGAATCAATAATTATATGAATCAAAAAATTTGGTTAAATAATAAGTTTTAATATTTTCACTTAAACCCCTAAATTTTTATGAAATATTAAGAACTTTTGAAAGTAATTATATGTAAATATTAATAAGAAAGCGACGAGTTATAAACATTATATGATCGTAACAAACATTAATAATTATCTATACCTTTACAATTTAAGATTTTCAATAATATTTTATGTTAATTTTCACTATGACCTACTATTGATGAATTCGATCATCGATTATATAATGTTTAGAATGTTTTGAAAAGTGTCACAATGTGGGGTGTAGTTATATCAAATTAAGTATATATAAAACAGTCAAAATTGAGAAGAAATCATGACAACATAGTATATATATTTAAGTTAAAATATAATGTATAAGTAGTGAATACTCATTGAAACATCAGCGTTCTTACTATAGATCCCCTCAAATGTGTGTTGTTTTTTTAAAACTATATGAAAAGTTCCTCATATACAATAAAATGGATATTAAGATCCAACACTTTGATTATCTCGCTTAATTAGTGAAATTATTGCTAATTAGTTAATTCAGATTTAGATAGGTTGCGACTTCGCCACTACTTCAGGATCAATTTAAAAGAACAGTAACACCAGTTACGATGTCGTAACTGGATCTGACGGCGGCGGTTTTTCAAAACCGCCGCGTAACGTATCGTTGGTCGGCGGTTTACTGTGCATAATATGATCCGGACAGGGTTACGAACTCACAACCGATCAAGCACCGGTTTTTGGGAAACCTGATCAAGGTTGCGAACTCGCAACCTAATTGCACGGCGGTTCTTGTAAGTTTGGCAGGAACCGCCGCGAAAAAGAGCCGCGGTAGACCCTTTTTCCACTAGTGAGAAATCGTACCTAAACCGAACCGACATCAAACCAAAATCCAATATTAATGTTGGACCGTGATCTATTATTAATGGTTAGGCCCACCATGTAACAATAGGCTTTAGCCCAATCCAACATTTTGATTTCGGTTTGCCGTCACTTCGACATAGGTGTTCTTAATTATGATTATGTTGAACACAATATAACTAATTAGTGACTAAATTGAAAATAATTTTATGTAGTTTAATTATGAAAATCTTGAGGACATTATACCACTACGTACAAGAAAATAAGATTTGAATTATGATCATTTGTACAATAATATTATTTTGCTCTTTAACTTGTATATATAAATCAATATACAGTTAAGCATCTATAAATTGTGTAATGGGCCTGGTTCAGTGGTAATCCACCCTCTCTATAACTGAGAGGTCCAAGGTTCAAAACACACCCCTGACAAAATTGCGAATATTTGAGCAATTATTGTCAGGGTCTACCCAGCGTAGAGGGGCCGATGGTGGTTTCCCAGGGGCCGTGTTGGTGGCCCCCGCTGTGGTCTCCCATGCTGCAGGTGGTGACTCATGATGGTGCGATCGGTGGTTCCGGCTTCGGTGGTTCGGTGGCTCGTTGGTGCAAGCAGCTGGGTCCTTCAGGAGGACGTCTCAGAGCTACGTGGATGGAGCGTGTATAGCTTCACTGTGCTTACATGGATCTAATGTGGTGTCTCCTAGTTAGTCCTAGATTAGGACGTGTATATGTAATAGGTAGGTTGTAATCTATCTTGAATTCCAAAAAAAAGCATCTATAAATTAATAATGTTGGGATTTTAATAATTTAGTGAGATAGATATTGTTATATCAATAAATTAATAATATATTAATTTAGAGAGGTTATACGCATGACCTTTAAACTTAAGATACTAGCTAGTTAATTACAATATATATTAGTTAGATCAGATTTCTTTTCAAAAAATGTATAATACTTATAGATGAAAAGTAAATTACAAAAACAAGTTCCACTGCACATTTTATGATTGTATATTCACAAATTTAATTAAAGTTGCCAAATTCATTTTTTTTTGAAAAAGTAAGAAGTTAGTTCATGGGTTTAGGGTCAAGGGTTTAGGGTTCAATTATCTTTGAGGGTTATCAATTGATGAGGTCCAATTTTACTGGTTCCAATTCGGGACTGGACCAATAAATACTTACCTAACATTTTATTCTTGACTAGTTAACTCGTTTAGTGATTGCATAGAGATCAAGGTTTTGATAGTTTGCTTCATCTAAGCTAGTGTAAGGTTCAAAGTCTACATAGAAATCAATATAAGGTTAACTCAAGTAATATTTGACTTTCACAATATTCGTACTTCATTTATTTAATATTTTTATATTTGCAAATTAAAAATTAGTTAGCTAGGTTGGTTTTCAAATCGATGTTGGTTTGATATATGTTTGCCTTCGGTTGTTCCACTCCTTAATCGATTTCGCAATGATATTGACTTTCATCATTCTTTAACCGATATCGGTATGCCTACGTCATTGACTTCGGTAAATTTTAACTAAAACTACGTCAAACGTAACAACCTCGGTACGGTATCCATATGGTTTCGGTAAGTTGAAAAATAGGACAACATTTTCAAATCGATGTTAGTTTGATATATGTTTGCCTTCGGTCGTTCCACTCCTTAATCGATCTCGCAATGATATCGGCTTTCATCATTCTTTAACCGATATCGGTATGCCTACGTCATTGACTTCGGTAAGTTTTAACTAAAACTACGTCAAACGTAACGACCTCGGTACGGTATCCATATGGTTTCGGTAAGTTGAAAAGTAGGACAACATTTTCAAATCGATGTTGGTTTGATATATGCTTGCCTTCGGTTGTTCCACTCCTTAATCGATCTCGCAATGATATTGGCTTTCATCATTCTTTAACCGATATCGGTATGCCTACGTCAGTGAGTTCGGTAAGTTTTAACTAAAACTACGTCAAACGTAACGACCTCGGTACGTTATCCATATGATTTCGTTAAGTTGAAAAGTAGGACAACATTTTCAAATCGATGTTGGTTTGATATATGTTTTCCTTCGGTTGTTCCACTCCTTAATCGATTTCGCAATGATATTGACTTTCATCATTGTTTAACCGACATCGGTATGCCTACGTCATTGACTTCGGTAAGTTTTAACTAAAACTACGTCAAACGTAACGACCTTGGTACGTTATCCATATGCTTTCGGTAAGTTGAAAAGTAGGACAACATTTTCAAATCGATGTTGGTTTGATTTATGTTTGCCTTCGGTTGTTCCACTCCTTAATCGATTTCGCAATGATATTGACTTTCATCAATCTTTAACCGATATCGGTATGCCTACGTCATTGACTTCGGTAAGTTTTAACTAAAACTACGTCAAATGTAACGACCTCGGTACGGTATCTATATGGTATCGGTAAGTTGAAAAGTAAGACAACGTTTTCAAATCGATGTTGGTTTGATATATGCTTGCCTTCGGTTGTTCCACTACTTAATCGATCTCGCAATGATATCGGCTTTCATCATTTTTTAACCAACATCGGTATGCCTACAACATTGACTTCGGTAAGTTTTAACTAAAACTACGTCAAACGTAACGACCTCGGTACGTTATCCATATGGTTTCGCTAAGTTGAAAAGTAGGACAACATTTTCAAATCGTTGTTGGTTTGATATACGTTTGCCTTCGGGTGTTCCATTCCCTAATTGATATCGCAATGATATCGGCTTTCATAATTCTTTAGTTTCGTTTCTTTGTAACCGAAGTAAATACTCTATTTATTTACTTCGGTTTCAAATAAACCGTAGTAAATACTCTATTTTTTACTCCGGTTTCAAATAAACCGTAGTAAAAAGTGGTTTTTACTTCGGTTATCCAAAAAAGCGTAGTGAAAATACTATTTAGTTTGGTTATTTTCCCAATTTTTGAAAATCGAAGTAAAATGGGCGAAGTTAAAAGTCTGTTTTGTAGTAGTGATGGACTCAGGCACGACAAATCACATGAGCTCTTCCGCTTCGAACTGGTCGAGTGTCACTCCTTATACTGGTAACACTCTTGTCTCTGTTGGTAATGGTACTTCACTATCTATTGCTGCTGTTGGCGATGTTCGAATTAGTCCTACTTTGCGTTTGTCTGATGTATTGCATGTACCTGCTATTACTAAGAATCCGTTGTCGATCAGTAAGCTTACTCGGGATCTTAGTGTCTTAATTACCTTTGATGATCGATCTTTTGTCATTCAGCACAAGGTCACCAAGGCAATTCTGGGACCGGGACACAGTGATGGTGGACTCTATGTGCTAGATCGTGGTGAAGAGGCACTTGTTTAATTTGTTAGGCAGAATAATAATAGAGCACCTTTTGAGATTTGGCGTGCTCGTTTGAGACATGTGTCTTTTAGTATTATTTCTTTGTTGAACAAGAATGGTTTTTTATCACTTACTTCTGTGCTTCCTAAACCTGGTATTTGCGAGTCTTCTGCTATGGCGAAGGGGCAGAAATTGTCTTTTATTGAGAACTCTAAGCGTGCAAGTCATGTTCTTGATTTGATACATTATGATTTATGGGGGCCTTCTCCGGTTTTATCTAGAAATGGATTTGCTTATTATGCTATTTTTGTCGATGATTATTCATGATTTACCTGGTTTTACCCTCTTCGTCGAAAATATGATTTTGCAGACGTGTACTTCCAGTTTGAGGCACTTGTAGAGAATCAATTTTCATCTCGTATCAAAGTCTTTCAGAGCCATGGTGGAACTGAATTCATAAATACCAGACTGCAGTCTCACTTTGGTACTAGGGGCATTCATCATCAAGTATTGTGTCCCTATACTCCTGAACAAAATGGCGGGGCTGAACGGAAGCACATACATATCATGGAAATGGGGCTATCCATGCTACTTCATTCTCACATGCCGCTTTCACACTAGGATGATGCCTTTGGTGTTGCGGTATTCACCATCAATCGTCTCCCAACTCCGGTTTTGAATAATATATCTACTTATGAAGTGCTCTTTGACCGGTCTCCAGAATACTCCAATCTTCATTCCTTTTGATGCCGAGTTTTCCCTTATATTCGACCCACTGCAGGTCACAAACTTTCTCCTCGAAGTCTTCCATGTGTCTTCATTGGATATAGTGCACACTACAAGGGGTTTAAGTGCTTGGATACTGCTTCTGGCCGCAATTATATGTCTCGCCATGCTCGATTTGATGAATCCCACTTTCCATTCTCCAATACATCTTCGGAGGCCTCCTTTACCTCTCTAGATGTTTCCTCTTTTTTGGACCTCACTGATCCAGAACTGCCACCCATTGACACTGAGCTTACTCCAGGCCACCCATTGACACTGAGCTTACTCCAGCATTTCCACATTCTTGTTCATTGTGCCCTGACTCCTCATCTTCATCGACGGCAGCTCCTCCTCCTGTTCTTCTAGTTGATGATGATTCTGCCACTGCACCTAGATCGCTTATATCTCTAAGTTCTATGTCTGGATCTTCTGTTAGCACACCTGTTTCTTCTGATTTCAGTCCTGGTTCTGCATTAGACACTTCCTCTGAAAATGCTTATCCGACTCCTCCTATGCCTCGTGCTCATCCGATGACCACTCGCCTTCAGGATGGGACACGTGTTGCTCGTGATCTTGGGCCAGATTTTGTGTCAACGGGGCTGGTTGCTGAGCTTCTTGTTCAAAGAGAGCCTCACACTTATCGAGCCGCGGTTAAAGATTTCAGATGGGTTTCTGCCATGGACGAGGAAATGGTTGCTCTTCCTCATCAACAGAATTGGGATCTGGTGCCTTGTCCTCCGAATGTTAATGTTGCTGGTTCTAAATGGGTCTATCGGCTGAAATATTGACAAGATGGTACTATTGATCATTTTAAGGCTCGCCTGGTGGCACATGACTATTCTCAGATTCCGGGGTTTGATTTTGATCACAATTTTAGCCTAGTCATTAAGGTTGGCACTGTTCGAACTGTTCTTGCCAAAGCCACTATGAGGAAGTGGCCGTTACATCAGTTAGATGTCAAGAATGCTTTTCTCAATGGTGTTCTTGATATTTCTGTGTTCATGGCTCAGCCAGCTGGTTATCAAGATCCTGCTCATCCTCAATATGTCTGTCGGTTGCGGAAGGCTATCTATGGGCTCAAGCAGGCGCCTAGAGCATGGTTTGACAGGTTCAGTGCTTTTGTTCGACAGTTGGGGTTTATTGGCAGTCTGTCGGATCCATCGTTGTTTGTGTTTTATCGCGGCCCAATTATTCTCTACCTTCTTGTTTATATATTGATGATATCATCCTTACTGAAAATGATGGTGTTGCTATTCGCCAGTTCATTGCTCGTGCTGATCGCGAATTTTCGGTTAAGGATCTTGGTTCTCTTAGCTACTTTCTTGGTTTGGAGGTTACCCATACCACCACTGGATTGTTTTTGGGACAGGCCAAGTATGCCAGGGACATTCTTCAGCGAGCCGGAATGTTTGATGCTTTTCCAGTCTCTACACCATTTTTTCCCTTATCCGAGCTCCATAGTAGTACGAGTGGCCCGTTTCACAATCCTAAGCTGTATCGCTCGTTAGTTGGGGCTCTTCAGTACCTTACCATCACTCGCCCGGATTTGGCTTTTACTGTTAATTCCGTGAGTCAGTTTCTTCAGGATCCTCGCAACGATCAATTCTCTGCTGTTACTCGGATTCTTCGGTATGTTCGTGGTACCCAACATTGTGGTCTGGCTTTTGATACTGGTGGTGTTTCAGAGGTTATTGCTTATTCCGATGCTGACTGGGCATGTTGTTTGGAGACGCATCGGTCGACTTATGGCTATGCAGTCTTTCTTGGTGGTAACTTGGTTTCTTGGAGTGCGAAGAAACAGCCTACTGTTTCTCGCTCGAGCTCGGAGCCGGAGTACCGGGCTCTCGCCAAAACTTCTTCGGCGGTTGTTTGGTTGGTTCATCTTCTTCGTGATCTTCAGTTTCCGTTGCAGGGGTCGCCTTTGCTGCTTTGTGACAATAACAGTGCTATCTTTCTTGCTGAGAATCCCGTCGCTCATAAGCGGGCCAAGCATATTGACATTGACTACCATTTTGTGTGAGAACTGGTGCCTATAAACTTCGTGTTGGACATGTCCCCGCTTCGTTACAGGTTGCGGATATTTTCACCAAAGGACTGAATCGAGCTCTGTTTGACTTCTTTCGGTCCAAGCTTTGCGTCTCGATCAACCCGACGCTTCTCTTGAGGGGGGTGTGACAATAGAAGATTTAGATGATGATTAAAATAGTCTGTTATGTAAATTGCACATATATGTCTAAGGTTTTCTTATTTAGCTATAGAGGCTTACATGTAATATAAATAGCTATGTAAATCCTAATAGAAATCAGTTTGGGAAATTTACTTTACATTTTCTCTTCTTCCTGGTGGATTCCAGATTTCAGATGGATTTCCGAACCTAACCCTTGGATTCGTTCTGGCGAATCCTTGATTGTTTCTTACAGATTCGTGCTGTCGAATCTCACGATATTCCACTGCGTCAATTGGTATTAGAGCCGGCTTTTTACTGTCTTTTTTCGATTGATCCATGATGGGAGATCAAATTATCACCAGGGCCGATTTGGGGAGCCAGATTAATGGGCAGATAGAATCGTTGTCAACGCAGATGGATAACCGGAGCAGCGATAATCGATTGGGCAGGAAAAATTCTTGGGGCAAGAAGGTGTTCGATGAATTGTCAAGTCCAGATAATAGAGGAAGATGAACAAGTCATCAATCAAGACATGGAGAAACATGAAGCGATAAATGAGAGATCAATTTCTACCTAATGATTATGAGGAGATTCTTCGTAGGAGAAAGAAGATTGAAAGAAACAAGGAGATCAAATCACGTGATGATGAGAATTGGAAGGGATTAAATACAGACGTTGACATCACTACTTCGTCGAAGCCTGAGCTCGTCATTTCTAGTAATGAAAAAAAGATCTTTCAAATTGATTATCAAAATCCTAAATCTAAAGTTGTCGCCATGTACGGAGATTTATTCGATGTTCCTTACGAGAGGGAGAGTTTCAGGACTTATTGTGGAGAGCTTGATGGAGTTGTACATGAAGATGACAATGCAGTTAGAGATTCAATACTTGGAGTCCAAGGTTTTGTGGGGGAACCTCAAATCAATGAGAGGACCTTTGAAGACATCAATTCTTTTGGTGATAGGTATGAAGATTTGAATCTTCAAGTTTCAATCTTTGAATGTGCTATTGAAGTTATTCCTGTGAGGGAGGATGAAGATGCAAAGATCAAGCCTAGTGAAGGAGAAGAAATTCAGGTTGAATGTGGTTTTGCTAAGTTTGAAGAGAAGCCTCGTCTTGTAGAATTGTTTATCAATATGGCTGAATTTTTTGAGAAAATTCCAGAATTTGTTTTCCGGAATTGGTGTTCATAGACATGCAGTTAATGTTGAGGTGGAATTGGAATATGGTTCTTCATGTTGCCTTGACATCAACCGAGTTTGCTATGGAGGTTGAAGCTCTTGATGGTGGAGGGGAGAACTCGGGGCGAGTTCTTTTGGAAGTGAAGGAGACTGATATATGGGGGATTTTATCCAAGAATTGAATAAAAACAATTTTCGGACAGACTTGGTCTTTTCTGGGCAGATTTGGTATTCGATACTGAATGAGCATGTATTGTACCTTTTCGGAAAGGTAAACGAGCAATAAACATAACACACTACTATGTAGTGATCACCATGCTGATTAGGCCATCCGAGATTGTTTAGAGCCTTAAAAAGGCATTTTAATATTTCTATTATTTATTTTCTATTTAGAGTAAGTTTATTTTTAGAATAGGGTTTAAGAGTATTATTTATACTCATCTTGTAGCAGCCACGAAATCAATCAATCCATTATTATATTTTTAGAGACTTTTCTCTTCTTCCTGGTGGATTCCAGATTTCGGATGGATTTCCGAACCTAACCTAAAAATATTCTATTAAGTAATTGTTCTATATGATTAGAACTTCACCTCAATTACAATACCTAAACCAGGTAAAGAGACACACTCGAATATAGTATTTCACTGGTTACTACAAACACGTTTTTTCTTCCTTAACCCAACAATCTGATTCCGTTTTGGTTTCTGACATCTTCTGTTTGTCTGGAGTACTAGGGATATAACCTTGATGCCCCGGAAGATATTTTTTCTGAACTAGAAAGTTGAGGTTATATCTTCTACAAAAACATGTCAACAAATATGGTCCTTACAAGCTTCTTGAAGGTGATTTTTGTTGCTAGACAGTTTACATCCTAATCTTACTAACATTCCTTGATGCCTTCCTGGCCAAAATATATCGGCAAATTGTGGCCTCCAACCTACCATTAAAACAAAATGACCAGTAATGTGTTCCAAAATACAAACTTACTCAAAATGTATCACTTGGATCTAACATAAGGGAATTAGGATGATTAACAAGCAAACGCCACCACCTTGGAGAATGGAAAGAGATCTTTGGATGATCCAAAAACTGACAGAAGGAATGGCCATCTCTTTTCACCACATCTTCAGGGAACAAAATACAGCAGCGCATGAGATTGCTTCTATCTCTCCAACAAGCTTGAACCTGAGTAGGCTTCCATGCTCTGTGAGAAAAGCTCTTGTTGGGGATACAATGCAACTTCCTAATCTCAAAATACAGTGCTTTACAACACACACTCCACTCTGATTTCACTGCAACAACCTGAGCTATTGGACTGATCTGGTCCACACTACGTTGCTGATACGACGAACTTTTTTGAAGGACTAAAACAAGAGGATGTTTCCTCCATAGGCTGATTAGGGATTTTGTGTTTGCTCATGAAATCACTGACAAGCAAGTGGAGTGACTCCTCCTCAGACTGTTATTCTCCTCCTTTCGATTTTTCTCTGTAATCTAGAATGAATTTTTTCATTCTTTTTGAAGGCACCC
The DNA here is from genome assembly GCA_963678965.1 of Cruciata laevipes. NCBI lineage: Eukaryota > Viridiplantae > Streptophyta > Magnoliopsida > Gentianales > Rubiaceae > Cruciata > Cruciata laevipes. The sequence continues at coordinate 18,035,395 of OY787634.1, read as the reverse complement.
TCTTGTGCCTTGTGTAGTGTATGACTACGCCATAGTTAGCCTAGCTTCCAGGTTACTATGTCTATTGCTGCACTGAGCCTTACGGCCTTACCTGTTTGCAGCCATTGTATCTTTCTGTTTTCAGTTTTTCATAAGGTATGGGGAAGCCTATATACTTCCCCCACCAATGGTGGTTCAATTAAAAAAAAAAAGTATCACCAATCCCCTTATATCCCTTGGCAATGGATCGATCATAAGAGTTGTCTAATTTATTTGAACTTGCCATCTTAGCTGATGCATAAACAACTAAATTGGCCTCCACATGGATATGAGAAAACTTACTTTTTTTGCTGTAATCTTAGAGTGTTTTGTTCCCGGCCGGAATCGATCGGAACTGACAAAATCGCCCAATGACGAATTTGGTGGTCATTTTTGATTTAAATTTCAAATTTTGGGTATTTCAATTTCAATTCATGACTTGTCGTCGCTCCAATACTCCTCTATACAATCAATATGTTTGATCTGATTATTAAATAGAATATGGGGTTTTATTACAGGCTCTGGGCGCACATGGAGACTTCATTGAGCGGTGAGAGCTCATTTTGATCGCCAATTTCCTGGCGTTCGACGATGCCCCTTGGCGACCAGAATACAGATCTCAACTCCTTTCAACGTCCGCAATAAAGCCCACTACTTGCATGAGGCCGAATCGGACGGAAAGACAACGATTCTGATTGGATGCGTTTTACTCAAAAGTCTCGCCGGATTTCACACCCTTGGTTGCTGCCTTTTGTCCGTTCACTGTTGGAAAATATCCCTGTTCGATTACAGCAACGAATGCTCCGTCGTCCTCTTGCCCTGCCCTCGGAAAACATCGCCGACCAGATCTGGTAGATGGTTTTATTTGGATCTGTCTGCTGCCCACTGAAACTACACCGCTGCTAGTTGCTACCTTCTGTCCGTCCTTCGTGTTCGGGACATTTGGCACGACTGTGTTGCTGTGATTTTGAACCAAAGGAGAGCTACAAAGAGGTTGTTTTGTTTCGGATCGGATGGCGCATGACCTTTGAGAGACATCTGACCGAAATCTCGATCCGCACGAGATCGTTCCGGTGTCCATTTATGGTTACGTCAGATCCGGAGTAGCTGGGCTCGGCGATAGGTGCCGGCGGGTCTGGAGCTTTGGCGTCGGAGATGATCCACGGGATCCGATCTGCTTCCGACATCCTCTGGTGGAGCCGATCTTTCAGATCTGTGACGCTCCGACGAAAACCGGTGGTGCCTGGTGACTTGTGCTGTTTGCAAGAATGAGATGGGAGTGGGCCAGGATTTAAGGGAGTTACCGTGTAATCATAAGTATCATGGAGACTGCATCATCCCATGGCTGGGGATTAGGAATACTTGTCCTGTTTGCAGGTTTGAGTTGCCTACTGATAATGAAGAATATGAGAAGAGAAAGCGACACCTCAGTGATTCTCTATTCCACTCATTGTAATCGTTTCTGGGCGTTTCCCAGGACCTTGAATGAATTTCTTCAAAACTTGAAAAATTAATTAAAATAAAATTAAAAGTATATATAGTCATATAGGGTTAGGTAGTGACATATAATCTTCTCACTCTACCAATTCACTCGTTTATAATTCTAAATCCATATAGGGTTAGATGCTTAAATAATTCTATTATATCTCACCAACCAAGCCAACCTCTCGTAATCCCAAAGGCGTGACTAGATGAAAACCCGCTTGAAAAGCCAACATTTCGGCGAGTAAAGGATCACAAACATTCAAAACTCGTCTAGCCTCCGCCTGTAAGAAGTGACCATCCTCATCAAAATTTAACAGTCAACATAGTGTTCCCTGATGCAGATTTTTTATATCGACATTAATACATTATTTAGGACTGGAGAACATGCTTGTATACCACTAATTGCTCTGAGGTTAGCCTTGTATCTTTGAGACACTCAGGTTGGTTGCGTCGACTATACAAATCTAAATCAGCACTGCCCCAAAGATTGTTATCCGCTCCCAAAAATCGATAGGCTTGTCAATGCAATAGCTGGATACGAAGTGCTAGCCTTCCTGGACGCTTACAAAGGGTATCAGCAAATCTTGATGGATCCACTAGACGCGGAAAAAAAAGTTTGTGGGAATTTCAGACTTGACCGTATCCCTGTGAACTCGGTAAGAGCGAGATGTGTGATACTGAGAGATGCTTCCCTAGCTATCAACATAGCTATTTTGGACGATATGAATATTCCAATGGCCCTGCAGCGTTCACAACCGCCTTTGCATAGGCCTCAAACTCCTTCTCTGACAAGTTATCCTTAATTCGGGCACCAACTACCCTGCCACTGGCATCATCCTTGATCAGGAAAACTACCTCGGCGTGATTAAGGACAGCTGCACCAGCCAATGCGACATGGGGCTGATGCTGTTTTCGTCTAATGTTTCGATCTGGTCCGATCTGATGAATACTTCGGCAAGCGAGTAGATCTCGGTGGCGGTGCGGTGAATCAAGCAGATCCGGCGGTCGCGACGCCTTCTGCTACTGCCCCGTTTTTCCGATCGACGATCTACTCTTGTGACTGGATGGCCAAACAGATATGATTTTTTTTTCCGACGAGGAAATAGGGGTTTTTGGTTTTGGGGGCGAAGGGGGTGGAGGTAGATTAATATAGGTTGGGGGGGATGACACCAACACGACAAAGCAAGTTGCCGACGGCTCCTCCCCGCTGAAGATCTGAAAGACTTTCTATTAGAGAGAAAAGAGGGAGTGAGTGAGAGCCCAGTGGAAAACACCTCACTAAACAATCAACATAGTATCTGAGAGTCCTATTTAGGTAGGGTAATTTCACTCTACTCAACCCATCACCCATTTAATGGGTGAACAGGTGATGTTCACAAAACTTAGCGTTATGCATATATTCCGCAAGAGAAATTTGAGGACCTCGAGGGAACGCACCAACCCTTCCCGATTTCCCAGCAATCGTAAGATCTGAAACCATCATGGATAACACTTCCGAACAAATAATAAAGAGATAGGGGGAAAGGGGATCACCTGGTCCATCATCCGCCGCGTTTCCAGCCTATTTTCGGCAGCATCATCTCTTCCACCTCCCACTGTAAGTGTGATTCACTCTTCCGAGCTGGGAAGATAGAAGCTGCAGTGAAGGTGGGACTGGAGTGTGGAGTGTGGACTATGTCACGTGGGTGATTGAGCTGCTATCGTAGACATTGCGGAAAGCATTAGCGAGGCAGTAAGTCCTATCGGTCTGCTCGGCGAGATTGTTCCCGCACTTGCCAGTTGCTCGAAGCTTTGTATGCCATTGCAATGCAAGACGGTGGCCCCAAATAAGCCACATGCGTTAACCACCGCGAAAACAGCAAGGACGGTGGTGGAGATCGTCATACGGTGGAGATTATAAATCCGGCATGTATCAGTTGCGAAATTAAGGTACTTACAAATTACAATCGCATTGTTTACACTTAGTTGAAGAAATTGTATGGTCGTATTTATAGTTGCAAGCATAACTTCATACCGTTTAATTATCTTTTGATAGTCATAATTATCGATAATTATGATATATTTCATAATTAGAGTCATATCATAATTATGATAATATATATGTGAAAAAATAGATTGATTCTGAATTGATGATATTCTATTCATTATTGGCAATGCCTATTTATAGGCATAAATACATAAAGATTGATACAAGAGAAAGTTTTGGGTGAGACCTGTCCTTGTGGAGACCAAGAGCAGGGGAATGAGTATTTACTGTTTCTGCTTGATCTTTTAGTCAGTTTGTTTGATCTTTCAATCAATGTGCTTGAGTATTTTTGTTTTGTCTTGATTTTTCAGTTAATTTGATCTTTCGTTCAATTTGCTTGATCTTTCGGTCAATTTCCTTGATCATTTCCTTGGTCAATTTCACCAACGACAAATTCAATCAAGGAAATCGGCGGGTTTAAAGCTCACCAATGACAAATTAAATCAATAATAGTCTCATATAATCTTTGGTCTCAATGGAGACAGGTCTCAATTGAGAATTTGCCTTTGAAGAATAATTAGCGATTCAAACATCAAATGAAATGATCATCAACGTTTTGAAATGGTATATTCACGATATTAAGCATATCATACACATTTTGATTACTTCACACAAATTGGAATCTTTACCTATATCAAACCTTCTGAACATAAAAGACACTTATTTACATTCCACAATATTCTTGTATTATACTCAAAGTTCCATTCTTACATAGAAAACCTAGTTTCTGTAGTCAATTAATCAAATCAAATTTCCAAAGTGGCCAACTAAATAATCTGATCAATTATGCAATCAATAAATCAATTCCGCAATCATTCTGGAACTCCGACAACTCCAGACCTGATCTAAATCAGGTTGACCGGCACGTTGATACTTCTTCGTGTAGTCGCTCCATCTATCGTCGATCGCCACCGACGCCAAATTAGAGTTGCAGAGCTTGGTCCAAACCTGAAACTTACAAGAAACCCAATCCTCATAGCACGGGGAGGCTCCGGAGGGAGCATCGACTAAATTATTTCTTTGGAACAGGACTCTAGAGATGGCTAGCTCCCAGGTGTAGTACTTAGTTCTACATGAACTCTAGAGGTGGCTCCCGAGTGTAGCACTTAGTTCTACATGAACTCTAGAGGTGGCTCTCGAGTGTAGCACTTAACTTCATATAGACTCTAGAGGTGGCTCCCATATGTAGCAATTAGCTCCTGACCAGGACCATTAATAATAATATGGTAAAATCTGTAAGTCCAGTTTTTCAGTTTTTAGTTGGCTGCTTTGTGGAAGTCATGTTGCAACATGACTTTGTGTGTGGCAGAAAAAGAATATTGTCTGATCTCGGTTTTAAGGAGTAATTGATGAAAGGAAATATTCTGAGATACTCTTTGTATGGAAACTACAGTCATGATGGGAGTCTTCAACGTGATTTGCAGCAATGGTATATTAGTATTCCTTACAAACGTTGAAGACAGACCAAAAAGTTCCTTTCTTCAAGTATTGAATATGGAATAGAAGTTCAGTGAAGGAAGGAGTCTAGAGCTGTGAAAAAGGAAGTTTTTCTCACAGCATCGTGCTATAAAAGATGGACGACGGTCGCGTGCTCGGTATCGCTTTACACTGCAAAAAATCCTGTTTATCAGGGTTAAACTTTCGAGCTACAGAGGCGACACAGGTCCAGGGTTTTTCATAACCAACTCACACTTGGGACGTGTGTTGAAGCTCGGGTGTTCAAGATCCTGTCGCACCTTCGTGGAAAAGAAGGTAATCACTGTAACAGCTATCAGAAAGAATTGGTAGTGTGATAGACTAGCTAATATAGCCATTAGATTGTAATAGATCAGAGAACGTTTATTGCATCTAGTGAAAGATCTTAACACGGGCTACGGCCTCCCAGACGTAGGTGCTTTGCACTGAACTGGGTGATCAATTCGTGTGTTCTTTAATTTTCGCACTATTAGTTTTATCTTATTGCTAGAAGTAAAACTATCACACGAACTGGTTAAGTCATCATAAGCAGTAGGACTTTCAAAATCAATAAAACTCTTTTAATATGACCAATATTTGGTGCTGATATAAAATAGGATTTAATGATATTGCTTTCTTTTATTGTTATGATTTTTAGGGTTGTTGAATTAGAGGGATGTTATTGATCACTAACTAAAAGACAATGATAGAGACTGCTCTCTAGAAGCATGTCAATGGTATCATTTTGAAGCTAATCAGTATCTCTTGTTTTCACGAGGTTTGGTTTCCGTAAATAATATTGAGTACGTCAGTAATCTTTTTGTGGCATTTTTAGAAGTTTGATTTTTTTTATTGAGTCAGTAATCATTTTGGTTTTAAGAACTAAACTGGTATCTTAAATCTTAATAATATAGATGGTAGGAGTTTTGAGGTTGCCGTCAAGATCGGTGATTGGAACTGCAATCTGGCCACTGTTTACTTGTATGAGGCTATATATTTCAAGTAAGCTCAGAATAACCTGTAAAGTCTTTGAATTAATTATGCATGGTCAATTTTGTTGACTCCTCCGTACCGTACTCGTTATCTTCTACTTTTTGGTGTTCAGTTAAGTTGGCAGCAACTATAAAATAATTTTGAAAATTATATTGTTCCAGGGCCCTTGTTGTCTTTCTCGTATGGCAAACTCTTCCTTTAGTTGAACTCAAGTGGGAATGCCGTGCCATTTTGTGTGATTCTGGTTATGTTCTTAGCTTCCTGCTACTTTGTTTGATTGGATTGGATGAGATCAATTTTTTTTTTTGAAATTCCTTATTATAAATTAGAAATCTTGATTTTATGTGTTGGAGTAATTTTGCAGGACAACAAAAACCTTCAGATGTTTAGATTTGATTCAAAAATTAAATGTTGCCTATGTGATTAGAAGATGGAACAACATCTCATTTATTTTTGATTGTTGTTATCGCAGTTGGCCTTCAAATCTAGGTTGCCAAAATTCCAGGATAACTTTGGTTTCAATGCAGTGCAACCAAGGCATTAACTGACAACATAGGTCTTTGACGGACAATGGTGGAAATATAGTTGTGCATATATTTGGAAACTAATTACTGGTCGCTGAATGTCATTACATTGTAATATAGTTTCAGTCAAAATGAAAGTCATATTTTTATCCATACATCAATTTTCACTTCAGTTCAGTACATCAAGAAATAATCTCTAGTAAACAGGGTCTTACTGCAAGAATGAAAGGAATAGTTGTGTGGCTTCCCTCCATCTTATGGAAACACCCAAAGGCCCAAAAAATCACTTAGAAAAATGCAAACATACTTTAAAAGGTCAAATTTTGTGCTCTGTTTTAAGTTCTTTGATTTTATCCCATAAGCGTACTATTTTTTCTTAAAGCTATGAAATTCAAAACTAAATGAAGTGGAGGTGTTTAATACCATAATATGCAACCTATCAATTATTTTATCTTTTATCCTGTTATAAAATAATTCAATTTTCTGTGTCCTACATGAATATCCTGTTTTGAAAGAATAATTCAATTAGCTGAGAAGGAGCAACCAGGGCGGCGGTTCTGAAAGAAGATAATGCATGCATGCTTGTGAATGGACTTACGTACAGAGGAGAAGTCATTTGATTTAATTTAATTTGCAAGTGTATATATGTATTGTATTGATGCCTTCGGTTTTGTTCTGTTGGTGTAGGCTGGAAAAGTGATGAGAATACAGCAGATAGCAACTAATGGATCGAATTTTTCCATTGTACATTCCATATATATGATAATAGTTGATAGAGTCGCTAATCAGCTTCGTCCCATTTGGTAGTTCGATTTTGAACTCGATCTAGGAGCTTCTCCTCTTTAGCCCTCTCCTCTGAATTAGATGATATTGTTCTACATCAAGCTTGTTAAGTGGCTTTCACTTTATAATAGTGATGATATTCATGATCAATTGCTTCATTTCCAGCAGGAGTAGCCTTATCCCTAAATATACCTCGAACGCTGGGTTCATGATATATATCTGAATAGCAGCCTGAAACAAAAGCAAAAAATAATCAGTAAATTATTAATACAAGACAACGTGCATCCATATACTACTAACCACACCACGGAGCACATCTTGAGGAGTTTTAAACCAATGATTTTGTAAATTAAAAGCTTCGCAGCTTCCAACTCCTTCACTCTCTGTATTTATATTTATCCTAGAGTAATATGTAATAGTTATAGGGTTGTTTCTTGGTTTCTCCCCTCTTAGATTTTCCTTTTTTTATTTTTTTATTTTTTCAGAATCCCACATTAAAACAATGTCCTTTTTTGGTTTTGGATTTTTTCCTATTTTCCTATTTTCCTGTTTTCCTTTTTTTTTTTAATTAATCCTAGAGTAATATGCAATAGTTATTGGGTTGTTTCTCGGTTTCTCCCTTCTCAGATTTACCTTTTTTTTTTTACCCACGTGTTGAAAACGACGTCGTTTGGGCTAAACTTCTGATTACTCTTTTCCTTCTCCGTCTTCTCTTCGAATTTCAATCCGTCTGTTCTTCTGTCCGCTTAATCATTCATTGTTTCATTTGAACTCCAATTCCATTGAGGATAGGTCATTATATATGATATTGTTTGGCGTAATTTTTTCCAATTCGAGCGTTCTTCCACCTAGCCAATTTCCAGTTGTCGTCCGAAAGTGATTTGCAGCGCCACCGCGGTTGCTTCCTATCATCCTATGTCTAGGCGGTGCTTCCTGTGTCGAGGTGGTGCTCTGAGCTGATCGTAACACCGTCATGATTGCTTCCAGGTCGCCGTCCGAAATGAATCAGATACATTGAGCCGTTGATCTCAGTTCTGCCGCGGCCTTCCGATCTCAGGTCTGCCACCGTCATTGTCTCCTGCGATCGGACGCTCCCTGAAGACGGGCATAATGCCATCGAGGCTTCCGCCATAGGTATCATCGAGCTCAGCTATCGATTGCAGGTTCCAGTTAATATCAGCCAGTTCTCTCTATAATCAAGCCGTATGTGGCTGCTTTAAGCTCTTGTAAGTGCTTTTTCATCACCGATCCCATTCAGCATTCCAAATTTCCAATCGGATTTGGCTCTGCCTCCAGAGATTCTCCGGCTCTGCATATTGCCGAAGCTTCTTTGTGGATTACCGAGCTGGGAAGGCGGAGTCGGCAAATCGACGGTCAATTAAGCATGACTGGCGGCGAATTGACGGTGGAGCTTTGTACTGGTGGAGCGTTGGTCGCCGCCGACGTTTTCTGATCAAGGTAGACACAAAGTTCGATCTCATTTATCATCTGCGTGTTTTGTTCTTTAGACAGTCTAGGTGCCAATGTGGATGTTGGATGTTTTTTTGCCACTGATTTTATCTAACTGTTTGCACGCCATGGGCAACTATCATCGGTGGTCTCCTTTATCCTCTCCGTTTATCTCCTCTTCGAGCACCTCTCCGTATCATTTACTAATTCCTCGTCGTTTTGCACAGAAGGTTTGTTTAGCTAACCTTTCTGTTTGTTTCAATAACCAGGAGCAGAAGTTTCTGATCGGCTTTCTTTTGATGGTACCCTGCTATGCTGTTGAATCCGCACGTTCCTCTGTTTCATTTTATTTGACAGTTGCTTAAAGTTCTGGGTGGGTCAGCATGCTAAGTGTGTGGTTAGAAATATATATATATATATATAGATTGCACAATGAGTATAGGAGGTAGCTTTATTTCCGCTAATGAAACCATGATGGATTAATGTGTGTCCAAGTTTGTGTAGTAAGAACTCCTGATTCCTGGCACATATGTTCAGCCAGTATTGAAACCATCTTAAGAAGATTTTTCTGGATATTTTTTTTATATTATTTTTGCCTTTTCGGGTACACAGTATGTAAGGTGTGTTTTTTTTTCCTTGAGTATATTTTCTTTTGTCAAACTTACTATTCCCCCAAAGTTATGATTAATAATCTCAAACCTCATTGAAGGACAATTCGGAAACTAATATCTATTAGTTTTTGACTTCTAACTCTTATATTGTGCTCTTAGGAATTTGCTCTGATGTTTCAGCTTGACTCAAAATTATGATATTAGTGTTATGAATACATCATTTTTGTATTCACAATGTATCATATTTACTGCATTGTCTTTTATTCTGTTGAAGCATGCAAATTGGTTCAGGCTGCCTATAACAATTGGAATAGTATGTGTAGTGTTTTTCTGTTATAGCATAGAGCCTAACTGAGAGCTCATCTTTCCAATAAAGTTGACGGTGAAAAATTTCATCATGCGCTGTGTGCAAGTTGCTAGAAGGTCGTTGGGTTTTGCTATGATGTTTCTTTAGATAGTTTGTTTTTGTGCAACATGTCTTAACATTTTTAAATGCTAAAATTTGCATTGGTGTTTTTTTTTTTTTTTTTTTTTGATCAAGACTGGTAATAAGAATACACAATACTCTTTTTTTAAACTGTTGCCAACTAGACTGTTTCTTTATTCTAGGATTATAAGCTTTGTGGTGGTTTCTGCATCCAGAGGTTTATACAATATACATTGTTGAGTTTATTTTTTGCTTGTGGCATACACCACATTATATCTCCCTTTTTTGGGAAGTTGATTCTGTATCTGAACCGACATCAAACTGTGGAATGGAAAGGCTGGATGCAAGTAAGCCAACTCTGCATGTGTGTAGATCATGTTCTGTCGCAGAAGTTTCATTAATTTTTATGTGCATGACGAAAACACAATTTTTCTGTTTTGTTTTTACAATTTACCATTTGACTTTCATTGCTGCATATGTATGGATGACAGGATTTGAGAACTTTTTATTCTATTATATCGGGTAAAGATTTCAGTGTTGGATGGTTTTCTCAGCTACTATATATTGTCAGTTGCTTGAAGTAACTCTGTAGTTTGATGTGGAATCAGCCTGGTCACATTGTACTTTGTTTCGGCAGATGATGTGGCGACTGAACTTCTTGGGTTTTTTTTTGCTGCATTTGTCCTTAGTAATAGTTACATGCAATACTTGATTTTTCCATTGCACACTCTGTTCACTGTTATGGTGAATTTCTTAGTGAAGGTAGAAGGATTTCAAAATTTCACATAGTTGATTTGAGAAGGATTCCTGGAAGGTTTGACTAGCTTTTGTTGATGTTTTTATGTTCAGATGTCTGTTTTTGTAGCAACTAGCAAGTCATATATAAACTTGTAGCAACTAGCAAGTAAAGGTACTAGCAAGTCAAACTTGTAGCAACTGCAAGTCATATATATGTAGTTGAGCAGGTTAAGGTATTTCAATTAAATTCCATGACTTGCATCCGGTCTGCTAGCAATGATGAACTTGTTAAATGGGGTGCAGGTTTTTTTTAAAACATTACAGGGATTCACGATTGGTGATTTTTCGATGTTGCAGTTACAATGGATTGAATCAGGTAGTACATGTCTGTATCACACGTTACTTTTGGAATGTAAGTTTCCACTAACTCTGATTCAACGACGTAGAAGAAGATTTAAATATCATTCGACGAAGAAAAGGATTATCTGAGTGTATTGTTATTCCAGTTGAGCAGGTGCTGACTAACATTTAACGGATAAATGCAGATTCCAATTGTGTTTGTGTGTGTGTGATATTGAAGACAGCTTGGGCACGATTTTGTAAGGACTTGTTGCTACTAAATTGGGTGTTATGAACACCGTGACAGATGATCTAAGCTGAAAAAAGCTAAACTGTGTGTTGATACTTGTATTTGTGCATTTTAATAGCTTATGTGCTGGTGCATGCATCCTTTTGAATTGCACGACTAAGTTAAAGATTATAAGTTTGATGCCCTCTCTTGTTTTCCCCTTTTTATGTATGTATATGAGCTGGATTGGTTAACTATTTGTTTCCGTGAAACTTTACTGTGGGAATAATTAACATTTCAGTTTCGAAATTTTGTGATGGATTGGTTAACTATTTGTTTCCGTGAAACTTTACTGTGGGGAGAATTAACACAACTTTTCAGTTTCTGAATTTTGTGATGTGATTCAGGGATTTTGTAAGTCAGTGCAGAAAAGAAAGCACTGAGCACTTAGACTCCACCACCACAGCCGCGGAAACTAACATCCAAGTCAATGTTATCCATATCAAAGCTATGCCAGACACCACCCCGGTTAATAGCCAGAAAGTGTGTCTAATTGATCTCAACAAGGTAAGTAGAGATCGTGCCGATCACCGCCCCAATTTCAGTATGCTTTTTGCGCTATCGGTAGTTGTTGTCGGGTTGTTTTTATAGTGGAGATGTGGAGGAGGGAGAGTAGAGAAAGACGGAAGAGCAAGAGGGCTGAGGTTGATGATGCGTTTTGCCTCAGAGATGACTTTGTCGACGCTTATGAAGGAATTAGCCATTGATGATGAGGAAGGGAAGTATGCCAAACTGTGAATGTGAGATGTCTCAGACAAGCTTGTTTGGCAATCTTACAGGTAGTGTTTTATATTTTATCTTGTATTATAGCAGCAAAATAAATACGGGCATCAATGGAATATGCGAAACATATATGAGCAACACATGAGTAACACGTAATTTTGCAATAATGAGCTATGTTAGCAACTGATCTTTTGGACAAACACATAGGGATATTTGCACACACACATAATTTGTTTCTGAGCACTTCAAAGGAGGTGGACTGTGAAGAAATTGCAGCAGAGCAATCTTTCTTGTTAAAATGGTACAATTCTTGACTTCTTCTCTCTTGCAGAAATTTGAGCATTTTGGGTTACAAAGTTTGTGTCTTTGCATCCGTAGGAAGCTGAGAAAGTGGCCGGAAAAGAAAAGCAGGATAACGGAGAAAATGACAGCGACAACGAAAAGAAAAAGGGCGAGTCTGGTGAGAAGGGGAAGATTATCCTCGGAGTGTGGATTTACTGCTTCGGGTGTAAAGAAATGGCAACGAGGATTTTCTTCATTTTTACTACGTACATACGGCAATGTTTAATTTTCCGACATGTTTTGTGATTTTCTGGGAGCTATGTTAGTAGATGAGTAATGAAATTGGGCAATAATGGTTTATTTGATTGAGCTGTGCAAGTTCCAGCAGCAGATAATCCTATTTCACAGCAGTCTGAAAATCATTGATGAACCTAACAAAATACTAAAGTTGCATTTTGAGATCATTTTTAGTTTACAGGCGGCCAAGAAGCAATCTCATTTGGGTTTCTTTTGCTCGTTCATTGTTTTGTTCAGTCCCTTAGATCTTCATTATGCTCCATTTTTTATTTGGACGGAAAAAAAATCCATTTATCCTTCGTTGTCCCTTGTAGACAAAATTTTGGCAGGAAGGGTATTATTATACTCCTTTATAAAGTTTAAAGGGTATTTATATCCAATCAAAACTACAAGGGTGCTCTTACTAGAAAATGTTAGGGGCATTTGTGCACCCTTACCCTATTATTATCTGCGCTTAATCATATGATAATTTTTACTAATAATTTTACAATGAAGTACAACCAAATTGAAATGGTTATATAGTAGAAATATCAAAATTAATATTTCTGCACAAGTAAATTATACCAAAACTATGTAATAAATTAAAAGTACAAATAAACCGCGCATGCTCATTAAACTAAGTTTAGGCATTGTTTGCATGAGTTTTTCTATATATCACTGCTTGGTTTCGTTCAGTGAAAATATAATCTGATGAAATTCAGGTTAATTCAGTCATGCTGATTTTTTTCAATCATAAATTAACACTTCAGTTCAGCTCAGTTCAATCAAGTTTAGTTCAGTTCAATAAGAAATAAGCTCACGCAAACAGAACAAAATTGAAATAAGTACATAATAGAATTAAATTAAAATCATTTCAAAATTTATCATATTTCATTGTAATATATAGTTAAAAAGTAGAGAAAGTCTCAAATAAGGGCACCTTACGGTAAGACAAACCAAAAGGATACCACCTTCTACAAGATTGGAGATACTATACAATTATTTTAATTATTTGAGTCATTTTTGTTTCAGTCTAATGTTTTTATACATGAATTTGATCCTTTATTTGGTTTGATCTTTTAATTTGTTTAATCTTTTAGATTTTGGGTTTGACGTTTTTATTTGGTTTGATCTTCTAGATTTTGGGCAATATCTTTTCATTTTATTTCCTTGATCTTTTATGCTTTATGACCCAAATAATTAAAATAATTATATAGTGATTCCCATTCTTGTAGAAGGTGGTCTCATTTTAGCCTGCCCTAAGGGATCTTACAGGAGACGCTCCCTAAAAAGTAACATTTAACAAATAATTATTGAACTGAACTGAACTGAAAAAATTTGACTGAACTGAATTTAATTAATCTACAAAAACGCTCATGATAACCGGGTCTAAGACTTTGCATATTCAACTGTTTTATCACACTTTTACATCAAATATATTAACAATAAAATAAATACTAAATATGTAGCACTAATATTATATTAAATATTTATCAAATACTTCGCGCATCGCGCGAAGAGGGCACGCTAGTATACACTAATGTTATTGAAAAGATCCAAGAGTTATAACTTGACATGCAGCGAAAACTTATCACATCCTTGGATGCTAGCCATTGACCAAATTGCTCGGAGCTATAACCAAACTTGCTTACAATCTCCCATAAACCACATTCATCGCACTTGCTATAGCGAGATTGACATTTCATCTTCGGCCTCTTCAACTGCCTTCCAACTTCTCCTGATCGAAAATGGAGCTGGAATTTTTTGTTCACATCATCAGCTTCTATCACTAACTCAGCTGCGTTCAGAGAGGTGGTACTGAGTCAAAAATATTTTTTTTCATCTCGAGTTTAGCTTCCAATTCCTCTCTCTCCGTCTCTTTCATATGACATTCGTTCAAGAATTTTTGTAGACCAGCCTTTTGCTTCTGAAGAAGCAGCCACTTTTTGTCCAAGTCTTGGATGGCCCAAAGTCTCTGGAGTATGGCAAACAAACAATTAATCACCTCAACATTCAGTATAGTAGAATAAACGTGACCAACTACATACCTTGTGCCCTTGATTCTGTAGAAGACTTGGGCTGTCGTCCTCATGATACCTAGTAATGACAGGAACCTGACACAGATTTGTGTTTAACAGAGAGTAATTTAAGTGTATTACCCCACAACACATATACGCCACTATTAGCCTAGGTAGTACCGGTCGACGTTGCTTTCTTCTAATCGACGTTGCCACCGCCGAGACCTGGTATGCGTTTGACCAATTATTAGGCTACCTCTAATCGACGTTGCCACCGCCGAGACCCGTTGTCTTAAATGAGTTCCTTTCCTTAAAGCGTTTGACCAATTATTTCGTTGAGCTTAAACTAAAAATTACTGTATTTAAAAAAGAATTAGCATGATTGAATTACTCTTAATTTCACCGAATAACAAAATGGACGGAGTGCATGGAAACAAACAAGAATGCTCCACCAATCTTTAAAATTTTAAGGCTAAAAATTCTTAAGACATTTCCTAATTTTATTTTGCAATTATTTAACTTTCTATTTTACTCAATATCCACTAAAATGTATAAGCACATAATTAAACATTTTAAAAATATCATTACATACTGAAACAAAATTTCACATGATAAATTCTGTGTTAACATATAGGGCTTTTGGTTACCCATTTTTTTGACCACTTTTGGTTACTCGATCATTTTATTTTTAACCCTTATGCCTCCCAACTATCATGTTTGCTAACATGAGCCATCCAACCAAAACTAATTTGGGCAAATTAATTTAATTGAATG
This sequence comes from Cruciata laevipes, assembly GCA_963678965.1. Lineage (NCBI taxonomy): Eukaryota > Viridiplantae > Streptophyta > Magnoliopsida > Gentianales > Rubiaceae > Cruciata > Cruciata laevipes. The sequence continues at coordinate 18,020,185 of OY787634.1, read as the reverse complement.
GCCAAAAGGGGTAAGAAAATGAGTGACCAAAAGTGGATGTTTTGAAATTAATATAAGCTATAAGTGGTTAAAAGAAATTGGTTGCCAAAAGTGAACTATCTGAAGATTTCAAAATAATAATATATAATTGGTACCAATATATTACTTTTCTAACTAGCAACTAAACATTCATAACTTTAGAGTCTCGCATAGGAGAACTATTGCGAATCTAGTCGAGTAAAATATGTAATATTAATATAATCTCCAAATATTGTTAGAAAATATGAAATTATAATCAATCCAATATAATTTAGGGGACATAAATGGAAATCAAACTATTAAACTACTGTTTCTTGCTTTTGTGTATTTAGTAAAAGTGAGACCACTTTGTGGATTGTAATATATGGGCACCTGTTAACATCGCTTTGTTACAAATTAAAATTTATCGATTTTTATGATTATATTATATATTTAGATTGGATGATGAGGTTACCCCATTAAATACCTCTAATTTTTGGACATGCATCAGTTCCAGGCATTTAGCTATATCTCTCTTGTAATCTTCTTTTGCCACGTCTCTATCCCGAATGAAATCATCCTTAGAGGTCATATACTTTTCGGAAATAATGCTGGGATCAATGAAATCTTGAATCCTTCCCTTCCCATTCTCATTAGAATCTTCATGACCATATCTGTAGGATTTATTATTCTTGATGATCCGTAGAAGTAACTCCAGCATCTTGATAGATCTTCTCGTCCACCTTCTTCTTGCTGCACCATGAATAATAAGTCAGCATGAACAAATCAGAGTCTAGACCATATTCATTAGCTCTTAGCAGATAGTTACCTAATAGGCATTCCATTAATATCAACCTGAATAATAAAATCGTCATCGCTTCTCCTCCTGGAATGTTCTTCTGACGTTGCACCATGTGCCTTTTTCAATCGGTTCCATTTTTGCTGATTTAAATGTAGGCTCAGAAGGTGTAGAGTTACAAAGAAACCAATTAGCAAAAAGCTAAAGAAATGAATACCTTAGGAGCTGAATTCTCCTGTATTAACTCATAGTCATCTTTATCAAGGACATACTTATTTTCCGACCTTGTACAATGATAATCAGTGAAAGCATCATCAATCAACAAATAATATTAAAGAACTTGTTAGGAATACACTTACAACTTTAGAGTTTTGAAACGAAGGGAATGGAATTACGTAAACAAGGTTACCTCTTCTTTTTTCCATCTTCAGCACCTGTCGCGTTGGCTTGCTTCCGCGTTGTGGAATCCCCATCCCCGGAGCAAAACATGACGGTCACGAAGCTGTAATTCAGAAAAAAAAATCATAAATAAATATAGGGTAAAATGGTAGTGTACCCGCAAGTACTTAGATAAGTGCTCATGTACCACGAGTTCTGAGAAAGTGCCCATGTACTCCTTGACTGGAGGTGACTTTCTAATTTATGCTCCTTGAATGTCAGATCCTATTGACTTAAAGACAAAATTAACCGTCTCTATTTTTCTTATGAAATTACCCTCTCTTCATCATTAATAAAGTGAATAGACTGCTGAGTTCTTTATTTTCTTTAAGTTTACATACACACGATCGCAGGCAACCACGAAGAAGCTATATATACTGTGTATTTGTTGCAGATCATGCAATCATGTTTACTTTTTTTTTAAAAGTCAAATCATGTTTACTTGAAACCATAAGAATCATAATAACAATAATATAATCATGTTTTCAAGCATCACAGTAACTCAGCTTACTGTCACCGACTCGCCCAGAAAATTACGTGTACTGGATTTGTGACTGGAAACGAAGGCAGCTGAAAGGGAAAAAGTGGAAAACAATCTAAAACTAATTCTAATCTCTGTGCCCACCTCCTCAAGGCTCAAACCATCCCTTGAACTTGGTGGCACCACCTACAACATCAGTTCATCACCATTAACTCACCATTACTGTAAAACAACAAGAAGACCCATATAGACTCCCATAAATCACAAAAGAAGACTTAAAAAGTTAATCAAGATACGTTGATTCAAATGTCACTCACAACCACCAACAATCTTGAAATAGGAGCTTGTAGAGAACGAAAAAAAAATCACAATAACCACCGTCAAATCCCCAATATCAATTCAACGAAACCATATGAACTCCACGAAACCAATCAAATCCCTAATATCAATTCAATCCATCACAACAGGTTAAAAACACAATAAACTATCAGGCCCGTGATAAAATCCGAAACAAAAACAACAAATTAAACCATATCTGGACGACCATTTTAACAACAAACTGAAACCATATCGGACGACCATTTTAAACAACAAACTGAAACCATATCGGACGACCATTTTTGAAAAACTTCGATAGATCATCCATGTTTTCTGATTCTAAGTTGTTCGTTCAGACATTCTATCGCCGTCTGAGATGAAAGCGTCGCACCACCTCTATTGACCGGCGGCAGCGACATCAATCAGACATGGAATACAGTGGGTCGCAAAAGTTTCAACTTTTAAGAGGTTTGTTCCAGAAGGTTTAATTAAGAAAATTTTCTATTAAAACATGAAAGAAGGAAAGATTAAAGGATAATCATGTCATTTTCTAATATTTTATTCTTAAAAAATTAAGGGTAATGCCGTCTTTTCAAGGGTCAATGCTGTTAACCGGTGATCTCAAAATTTTCAAATCAGATGAGGGGTACATGAACACTTTCTCAAAATTTGGGGGTACATGAGCACATACTTAAAAACTCAGGGGTACCCCAGCACTTTTTTCATAAATATATCCTACTGACTTTTTATAAGATTTTTATAAAACGCCCCTGAGTTCTTGGTGTATGTATTAATATGCCACTGAGTTCTTGTAAAGTGTTGATATGCCCCTGGACCGCGGACACTTTTTTATGTCAATGTTGGGCCAATTATGATCCGGCATCACAACGCTGGTTAACCGGAGACCTTCCCGCCAGAGCGGGTTGTATTGAGTCACGAAAATGTCAAATGCGTTTTACAAATTTCATATAATTCTCACGAAATAAAGTCTACAGACTATATAGGAAACCAAACTGGTTCAACGGTCCAACCGACTAGACGTCAGACCACTTTGACTTCTTTAAATTACCAAAATGCCCCTACCATCTTAATGAAATCACCAACCCCACCCCACCAACCCCACTACACACCAACCCCACCCCACCAACCCCACCAACACCACCAACCCCACCCCACCAACCCCACTACACACCAACCCCACCCCACCAACCCCACCAACACCACCAACCCCACCAAAATGCCAATACCATCTTTTTGAATTTGATTACTCCCTCCGTCACACCCAAAGCTGCACAGTTGACTTTTCACGGTCTTCAATGATCGTGTTTGACCATTAATATCTTTAAATACATATAGAAACAATATATAAAAATTTACTTTTTGAAAAATAGATGTTATAATGAATCTATTGATATCTCATATAATAGTTTTATCATTTATATATTGACCTATAATTACAGTCAAAATTTCCTAAGTTTGACTCTGAAAAGTCAACTGTGCAGTTTGAGGTGAGACAGGGAGTATCTATTTTGAAAAAAATTTAGCAAATTTGTTGGATTTGCTATTATATTTGTATACAAGAGCAAAAATCTATAATGAAATTAATAGATGCATTTTAAATTGAATAAAAACTAGATTAACACATCTAGGAATATTCATTATTCTTGTCTCATATTTTCACACAATTTAAACTGAAGAGCTTCTAGTGCTATTTTACAAATTTAATTTAATTTACTTATTTTTCCAAAATAATTCAATTTTTTAAAATTAATTTTCGCTAAAAGGAGCAATTTATTTAATATATAGATTGAATTTTGTACTAGGATACATATAAATGGTAGTAATACTTTAAATCTAAAAAATGAATTTTATAAATAAAGGATTCGTTTAAAAATACATGAATAAAAAAATAAAAAAATAATAATACTATTTCATTGTACCCGTTTTTCAGTCTTCTGAGAGACTGTTAGACTTCAAATGAAGGTTTATGGAAAAAGAAGGGATGGGAAGTTATTAAATAGAGTAAGACAGAAGGGAAATATCCCACATTTCCGATGTGGAAAAACTTGTTCCTCTTAAAACTTGTACTTCGAGACCTGAATTGCCTCGAAAATTCCAGTCTTTTTCCAGAAATCGCCATGCTTAGCCTGCATCCGATCAACCCAAGCAGACCATTTCTTGATGTTGTGTAATTTCTCTAGGTCTTTGTTTCCGTTCTCTTGATGGAATTGTTTTGATTTCTTTAGGTGTGGTAGACTTCTTCTATGACAGTGATGATAGAGTTGCATGTTACTTTACTCTTTACTTGCCTTTGTGTGGATCAATCTAATTGAAGAAAAAATATTTTTGTAGCACTTGAAGATTTGTGAGGCAATTATGTAGGCTCGATATGGAGGACTTAAACTGTGTAAGCTCCATATGTTCTCAGATAGAGGGTGCAGACTTGCTGTATGAAAGTCAATAATACTATATATATATATGTTTTATTCGAGAGATCGCATTACAAAATAAAATGATGCTGCACCTGAAGAGTTTGACCCCCCAAGTGGACTTGTGGCTGGACTTATGGCATGTGGAGGACTAACTAAAGTGAAGCTCCAAGTGACGTTTAAACCTCTGTTGCCACACCCTCTCTGTGATCACTTAAAAGCTCGTGGAAGTTTTTGGTTATGGAGGGATAAAGTATTCCAGGTAAATTTATTCCAAACTTTTTCATCAACATTTTCCATTTTTTTTGGTACTTAATCTCATGATGGTGTTTGTGTGGTTTACAGGCCGAGATAGACCTAGAATGCTGGACACTGCAGTTGAATGATGCAGAATAACTGCTCATGTTTACGAGCTGTGATGTTGAGTCCTGTTCAAGGTCCGGTGATGTAAATTTCACAGCCTTGGTGTTAACTTATTTATGGTCATTGTAGCAACTCTGATTTTTTCGGTCCGGTCGTGCTGCATTATGCCTTGGCTCGTTTTGCAGATGCATTGTTTTCTATGGTGAATTTATTTGTCAGATACTATTGAAGCAACCAGCAGCCAACAGCTACCAGCCACTACCAAACAGGGATATATACAAATCGTAGCACAACCAAATTGGATTGTTGGTTTGTACATGTTTTTCTACTTACCATTACATATATATTATGAGAATATACGTGGTGTATTTTTTCCATTCTGTAAAAACATTGATTAAAATATTTTCATAGATCACTCGTAATTAATGCTGGCAGTACTGCTCTGTTCGGCAGTAATGCTTGACCAGCTACATTACGTGTCATTAGAAACAATGGTTTAGCTGCTGCCGTAATCTTTCAAAATTTACAAGCAACTCCCAAAATAAAACCATTGGAGATGCTCTAAAATAACTCTTGTAAATTTTTTTTTGTTTTTTTGAAGTAAAAACGTGTTATCATTTCAAGGTCCTGGAAAACGTACAGAATCGTTTGATACAATGGAAGGGGGTGGAGTAATCCACGAACTAGAAGCATTAACACTCGACTTTGCAAATTGAGCAAGCAAATGAGCCGAGGAATTTTCCAAACGTGGCACCCAAAATGGGGATTCTAAGTTGTAATACCGGATCAGTTCTTTAAGCTCCCCCACCAGTGCTGTAGTTTCCACTGAACATGGGATATCGTCTCGGATCATCTGAATTAGTGCCAAAGAATCACCGACCAGAATTGGCCTGCGTGGAGACAAGGACCTAGCAAGGTCAATAGCGTCCCTTGCAGCCTAAGCCTCAGCTAAGAGGGGATCGCTGACCATGTGCACTCTCCTTGCCCTAGCCTGAATAAAGCCACCATGTTCATCTAAAGCGATAATCCCCGTGCATGCAACCCCATCCCTCGCAAGCCCCGCGTCAAAGTGCACTCGGGCAACTCCAGGTGGAGGCCTCAACAATACCGTATCCTCCAAGGAAGAAGACAACCGCTCCGGCCAAAGGTTAGCTCGGTGGAAGCTTGATAAATTGCCTGCTACCATCGACGCAACCAACGAACCATCGATGTGAGTATTTTCGAAAACCAGCTTGTTACGCTGGCCCCATATTGCATCGCATAACATCACTATCATCTCTGACAGTATTTTCGAAAACCAGCTCTGACGTCTCCACGCTGTTATCCATAATAAGTTGACAGAACCAAAACTCCCCGCAGCTCCTTTCCGAGGACTGAATAGTTTCCCATAGACCAGCGACGCCAAAAACAGTATATGTAGACCATCTATATATGTAGACCATCTATATATGTAGACGTAAATATTTCACGCGCTGCACGCGCATAACAGATGTGGGAAACGGGAATTATCAGGACCTTCAGTGGACTCACCCAAAATTATGGCATATCGTTGTTCATTTATTATGGCCAAGTTGGTCAGCCGAATTACTAATTTCTTATTTATAGGCCTTTACTATATGCAGTCTAAGATTACTTTTTGCAGTCCATATTTAAACATAAATTACCATAAATATCCTCTATTAGTTGAGCAACATTTAACTTGCAATTCAATCCATTATAATCACATTAATTTCATTTCAATACCCATGCCAAGATTTCCTAACAAAGCAATTTCCTTTTTCTCTCCTCTTCCTTAATTTTCGTTTATTATAAATGTACTCCGTACGTTCCAATTTTCAAGAATATATGAGAAATCACTTTTATTTAGTTAATAGTTCAATAATTATTTATTATATTCATAATGTTTAGTGCAGAAATTGCATAATCTACTAAACCCTAAAACCTAAACCCACTAAACCCACAATCCAAGTCTTACTTCATTTTCTATAAACATTAGTAACTAAATTGATTTTAATTAGTAAATTTTAAATCTTATTTAACTTTTTGTAAGCACTAGTAACTGAATTGAGTTTAGCTAGTGAATATCTTACTTGACTTTCTATAACACAAGTATCTAAATTAAATTTAGGCTATTTCTCCATGCAGGTAAGTTTTTCTTAAACACAAGTAACCAAAATACCCTCAAATGGCGCCTTGCACTTTGGCTAACATTTTTTGCCTTAGTAATATTAAGGGCATTCTTGTGAAAATTTGGACATGTATAAGAAAAATGTAACTGCATGGAGCAACCCCTTAAATTTAACTAGTGATAAGTCAAATATTACTTGATTATATACAGTACCAGTAACTAAATTGAGTTTAATTAATGAAAGGTTGACAAGCGATTTCCCCACGTCGTAAATGGGAATCCCACTCAATCAAAACACATTTATATTTCACCTACGACTTCTAACTACTATAGAGTAGATAGTGGGAAGTAGGGATCGAACCACAAGGAGAAGGATCTTGTTTAGTGTTTTAGCAAAGATTGTTAACACATACATATATATTATATAGAAAGCAAGGTAAATAAGGGGGGTTTTTGAGTTGGTTTTGTATGAAACACTACGATGCAAAGCAAATTAAAATCTAAGTTATCATACAATTATCTAAGTAAACATTAACTATCTAAAATGCAAGTCTTGGGTGCATGTGATTTCGACTTTCTACCATGGGTTCTTCCTCAAACTTTATCATGGTGATAGTTTGTAATGAGAAACCATCTCTTATCATAGTTATGAAAGATGAAAGCATCTTCACAACTCTTATTGGCAACATATCTATATGATAGCAAATAGACAAATTGATCAATGTTAATTAAAATTAGATGTTTTCCCACCTTACCCATGTAATGTGATAACACAATTGACATGAATATAATGCTAATGAATGATCTCAAGAACAAATATAATTGATAACAACATATATTTGATTCCTAATTCACTACCTTTACATAGAAGAAATGATAGCATTTCAACCATGGAAAAGCAATGTCTAACACATATCCAACACATATCTATAACTAGGAAATCATTCCTAACCATTTCAAGCATCAAATACACATAAAATTCATGATCATTCAATTGCAAATCACACATTCATAACCTCCATAAATCAAGTTCTCAACCCATTACAAGAAGTCTAATCACATGCCCCCAAGATGGGTTTTTAGCCTACAACAATAATCCTAAATAATACTAACATGTTCATCAAATCAAAATGGAAGAAAATGGAAGAAGAGGAAGAAAAACTAGGGAAAATGGAGTTGGATTGTGAGGGAGCTCGTTTTCAAGTTAAGGGATAAGAGGGGTATTTATAGCCCTTCAAAATATGCTTCTTTGGCCTTCATTCAGTCAGAAATCCGCCCATTTTCGCGGCCCGCGAGGCCCATTTCGCGGCCCGCGAGATGTCTGTGGCAGATTGACAGCAATCTTCTTTTCTTCGCCACGGATGAACCGTTGATCCGTTTTTGACGTTCTAGTAGTCCATTTTGTAGTACTCGAGAAGACGAAGCCAATGGTACCAACTATGCACTCCAATTCCTCTTGTAACATTTCCAAATTTCAGGTTCAAAATGTTAGAGCACAAGTCTTTCTTCAAAATGCAAGGTAAGAGAAATTTAGCCTTAATTCTTAACCCTTTGCACTAAATGCTACCCCAAATGAACTCTCAAATGTGCTAAAAGTAGAGTATATATTGGCTACATCAAAGGTCAAATTGAAGAACATGGCCTTATTGAAGAAGGAGATTAGGGATGAGTAATGTGGAATTCATGTGATATGGTGGGTTAAATTGCAAGTTGAATGTTGCTTAACTAATAGAGGATATTTATGGTAATTCATGTTTAAATATGGACTACAAAAAGTAATCTTGGACTGCATATAGTAAAGGCCTATTTATATGGACCCTACTATTTTTTTGAGTATGATTTAGGTTCATATTATTGGCAAAGATTGATTTATAACATGTGTATGTCTGTTAGATTTTGGTTTAAATTCCAGATGTTTTATGTTATAATGGTCATCTACTGAATTACAAAATTCTGTATATTAGATAAAAATATTTTACAGGTTTTGGTTTAAATTCTCCATGTTTTAAGTTATAATCCTCATCTTCTGAGTTACAAGTTCAGTTTTTGGATAATGTATATATGCTTGGCATGTTTTGATTTAACTTCTCCAAATTTTAAGTTATAATCCTCATCTTCTGAGTTAAAGGTTCAGTTTTTGAATAATGTATGTCGGTCATGTTTTGGTTTAAATTCCCGATGTTTTATGTTATAATGATCATCTTCTGAGTTACAAATTCAATTTATTAGATAATAAATATCTGTCAGGTTTTGATTTAAATTCCTCAGGTTTTATGTTATAATGATCATCTTCTGAGTTACAAGATCTTCATGTTTTTAACTTAGAGTAATTCTCCTGTGAGGCAGCCTCACCCATGAGGCAAGGCCAAATAAGGAAAATTTTATTGCTGCCACCTCATCATAACTCAATACCACCTCATCAAATTTCAACGCCACATCATCAAACTTCGATGTCAGTTCATCAAACATGTCACCTCATCAAAACATCGATGTCACTTCATCAAATCTCACCAAAAAGAGGGTTACTTGTTCATGCCTCTTGGGTGAGGATGCTTCACCTAAGAATCGGTCTTTAACTTATAACCTTTATGTTTTAATTTTAAAATTGTCATGTTTTAATATGTTGACTATTCATGTTTTAACTTATAACGTTGATGTTTTAGGTGATCTCTTAAAGTTATGAATCTTTTGAATTAAAAATGTAACCTTTCAACTAAAATATCATACCTTTTAAACTAAAAAAAAGTAACCTTTCATATCAAAAAAATTACCTTTTAAATAGTTGGAAGTTTACAACAAATCTTCTGAAACAAGCATAACAGGGTAGCAGCAATTTTCGTAGTCGAGTATGGTAAGAGGAAAGTTAGTATCCAACAATGTATACATTCATTTTGAACTGTTCAAAATAAGCTGCCATTTATAAATAATGAGAACGAGGAAGGGGCCGGCCGGCGGCGACTCGGATTTTTTCTCCCCATAACTGTGTGTCTTTTGTGCGTGCACCTTCTCCGCCGCTCATCAGATCTGGTTGTGCGTGAACCTTTCTCCGCCGCTCGGCGATCTCTGTGTACTTTCTGTTGGGGATTGTTCATTGTAGAGCGCCTGCTCTTTTTATGACGAGCGTGTGGACTAGTTCGTGTCCCCTTATGATCCAGATATTTGACCCGCGAGAATTGCTTCAATTTCCTGTATTTGCAATGCAATCCTCCGTCTACATATATACCCCATATGCAATTTCCTATTTTCTAGAATTTATTTTTAATAAATTTATAATATGGCCATACTCTTTTATCTAACATTATATGTTTATCATTTCAACTCCATTCATTAAAAAAATATAATTTAATGAAATTATGATTAATTCAGTCATGCTAATTTTTTCCAATATATAGCTCAATCGAGTTCAAAAAAGATCCAGGAGAACATGATCTATAGCTCAACATTTAGGAGATATTTGTACCGTATATATGAGTTTAGGAGATATTTGGTTTGAGGTCTGCATCTGTCTTACAAAGATGAGATTGTTTGTTATGAGCACGGGATCGAGTTGGACATATGTGATCTCCAATTTGTTGATTTTGGTGAAGATGAGAGTGTGTGAATTTTTGTAATTCTTAGTAATTTATGATTTTTAATATTAATTACACTTTTACACAGTTTTGGAGACGAATAATATATTATTCATGTGTTTATCATGTTTATTTGTGTGTTTGTAAACTTTGTCTTAATTTATTTATTTATAATATTTAAATAAATAAAATAAGTTAGTAAACGAAGAAAACTACAATGAAGTGGAACTAATGACACAAACACTTGAAAAAATATTTAAATAATTTTTTTATTAATAATAATAATTAAAAATAGTATAACTAAAGTCTAATAATACATACATATAAACTAACTTAGATAATATGTGAAGTAAAGCGAAGTCCTACCTTAAGCTTATGGTAGGACAATCTCACCAAAGACTTTCTCTTAAACTTTAGTCCAAAAGTATTAGTTATGGAATTAGTTTTAAAAGAGTATTATTTTGTTTCATTATTAATGTTATTTAGGAAAAAAAAAATCGACTATATCGATTATCAAATCATGGCAACACTATTACTAATTAATGACAAGCAACACGTACGCAGTATATGTATATCCACACACCTTGCACTAAATATCCACATGAAAACGTACGCGGTTTGAAAAGTATGCTTGGGGATATCCTTTCTGGGGTTTACCTGTTCAACATTGCCGATCACCAGAGCTAAACATTGACACGTTACCGGATCAAACAAATCCTTGGGGATATCATATAGCAATTTTCTGATTTTTGGACTCCAGAGCGGAATTTCTGTCCCCCATCTTGATAGACATAACAAACCTCCCTCGGTAGAGTAGGGGCTTCCATGCAATGTACCCAACTCAGGCTGCGGTGAAAAATACTTGATGTAATTATCAGGAGAACATGATCTATAGCTCTACATTTACGAGATATTTGTACTGTACATATTAGTTGCGTACTATAGTAATAATATATAATTTTTGTAACAAATTATTCTTTGGATATTAGGTTGACTGTGATGTCATACAGAGCTAAGAGAGTTGTTAATAAAATGACAATGGTACTATCGACACCTCCAACTGATTTTGCTTCACAATTGATACTACATTTATTTTACTGTTCATCTCCCTAAACATTATCTGGATCTCTCAACAGAGCCAGTATTGTATTCTCGAGTGGTTTTCACATGCCAAGACATTCCAAACCACACACTATTTGGATCCCTACAAAATCTTGGGTGAGATCGTTCTAATATAACCTTATGGTAGGACAAATGATAGTTATGTGTTTATTAGAGTTATTTGTGTGTTTCTAAGTTTTGTTTGTCATAAGATTTGTTCATGTGTAAATGAACTTTATATATATATATATATATATATAACAAACACTTAGAACACACAAAAATCTGATAAATACAAAGCCAATATATATATGGTTCTCCTTGACCAAACTATATATATGGTTCCCCTATATATAGTATTGAATATTAATATACATTTTTTTTTGTGTAAAAATAGTAAGAGCAAGTCCAACAGCTTTGCTATAATAGAGATTTTATTCAAATTTGGAGATTTTGATAAATTTACCACTCCAACAGAATCTCTAATGAGGAAAGAGAAGAAAAAAATGTCTATATATGCAGATTCTAAACAAAATTTTAGAGAACAAAATTTATGGTAAGTTTACTAAAAATAGGAATGAAACTACTTTTTATAAATCTCATCAAATTTTTCAATACACAATTTGCTAAAAATAGGAGATCAACTCAAAATTATATTAAAGATTCTGTTGGAGTGAAGGGAAAAAAATATGGAGATTATGTACTTTCATTTTCTAGTTTAGAAAAATTTATAGCAAAATTGTTAGACTTGCTCTAATACACTAATTTAGAACAAACATGAAGACGATATCGAGTTTTTTTCCCAAAATGATATTCTTTTAAAACTAATTTCATAACTAATTTCTTTTAAATTCAAAAATTCTTATTAGACCCACAAATTAGTAAAATTCATAGACTCTCATCTTCACCAAAATCAACAAATTGGAGATCGCTTATGTCCAACTCGTGCACACAGCAAACAATCTCATTTTTTAAGACTGATGCAGACGTCAAAGCCAATATGCGCTGATATTAACTGCCACGAGCTTGACCCTGAGCAGTTGACTCGTGCTGCATGTACCTTGAGAAATACAAATCGCTCTCTGCTTAATTACTCCATTAGGATAAACATGGCCTAGCCGTAAAAGCATGATACAAGGAAAATAAAATAAAAAGCATCAGAATTCAATCTACTATCTGCTTTGAAGTGACGTATCATGATATGAAACAAGGGTTGTTTATATCTGAAAGAATCATCTAGAGTTGTAGGTTATAATTATAGATTTGTTGGCCCCTTTCAAGCAAACTGTCTACTAGTCTAGCTAAGTTCGGCTACGAATAGAAATTAGGAGAAGAAGACTGTCTCACTCTGAGCTGCATCATCAAACAATGGAATTAACGGTTGATTCCGGCATACAATGGGTCAGCCAATTTATGCTACTCCAATTCGTTGGCCGGGGACGTTAATGCCATGGTTACATGAACAGCTGGAATCGGCAAAGCAAGACGTACGAGTTCTTCCAATAGCTGAAACGGATATCCATGAGTGCCAGGAACTCGCATTTGAATGAGTCAACTCATCAGGGACGAGCTTGACGCACTCGGCATGCAGTCGGTATCCCGTACACTTGGCCGGTTGGCGGTTGCAAAAAATCGGCATCGATCGGCTTTCAGTGATCTGCCCATATTTGTTTGAGGTCTGCATCGGTCTTACAAAGATGAGATTGTTTGTTATGAGCACGAGAGTTGGACATACTGTATGTGATCTACAATTTGTTGATTTTGGTGAAGATGAGAGTCTTTGATTTTTAGTAATTTTTTGTATTTGTGGGTCTAACAAGAATATTTAAATTTTAATATTAATTAAACTTTAGTCTAAGAGTATTAGTTATGAAATTAGTTTTAAAAGAATAGACATTGTTTGCTAGAGCTTATTTTTTGTTGTACTGAATTGAACTGTAGTAAAAGTTAATGTATTGAAAAATTGAATAAGCATGACTTAATTAACCTGAATTTTATCAAATTACATTTTCGCTGAATTACTAAACTGAACTGAACTAATCTATAGAAAAGCTCTAGCAAACCTTACCTTAAGAGCAAGTCCAACAGCTTCTCTACGAGATTCTCCAAGATATAGTACTACATCCTCATATTCCCTATCATTTTTTGCTTCAACTCCAACAGCTTCCCTAGTGTGGGGGTTAGAATTTAATGCATGTGCATTAAATTTCAGTATTTTATCTCTTTATTTCTGTTTTTCACTATTTAAATATATTTTGAAATCTTAATATTTTAAATTTCGTATAATGAAAAAAAGTGAAAACTATATATTATTAAAATACACATTACAACGAACATAACAACATCTCACATGATAATATTCAAATTTATATATGCATGCGAACATAGTCATGTATGATCTTGTTGCGTTCGTTATAATATGAAAATTAAGAATATATTATTTTTATAATTTTTTGTTGTATATAACTAAAGATATTTACATTTGAAATGTATATTTAATTTGTTAAAAAATAAAGACAAACACATGAATAGGAAAATAATCAGTCATAAATGCAAAAGCATTAAATTTTGCTTCCCCAAATATTTTTTCTCTCTCTACAGATTTGGGGAATCAACATGGAGATTTCTTCAAAATCCCCAAGTTGGGGAATGGGTTGGGGAAGCTGTTGGAGCAAAAAAAAGTCCCATATTCCCCAAATTTAATGAAATCCTTCAAGTTGGAGAAGCTGTTGGACTTGCTCTAATATCAATTATCGAATTGAGAAACATCAATATGACAAGTTGTGATGTAGACGCCGGTCATGGATCTCCTTGACCGAACTATAGCATTTGAATACTATTATTAGAAACTAATGACTAGCAACACGTACACAGTGTATAGGACCCAAAGCTTTTTTTTATCAACTCATACCTTCTTCGCTCTATTTACTGGCTTCTCCCTTATCTTGTTACAGGGATACCACAAGGCCCTTGTGGTGAAAGGTCAGCATCATGAAGAACAATTCTTTCAACTTTGGAGGGAACAAGATGATATGATCACTAGTGCAGAAAGCTTGATTAAAGGCTTCAAATGGAAGGTTGTTCGTTGAAAAATTCAAGAAAACGTTGTGCAACAATATTTCCGATATCGGAAGCATGTAATTCTAGGAGCTCTATCATTAGACAACTTTTGAATTTTTTTAGAAAGCGGTCAAATTTGAACCGCTGTCTAAAATTTTTCATGAACGGCGTTTTATAATACCAGCTGTCCAACGTAATAAAAGACAATGTTTTTTTAGAAACGATGTCGAAACAAAGTAGTTTCCGATAACGGAAGTCCAGTTCCGAGATGGGAAGCAATATTCTAGTAAATAATTTTTGGGTTACGAAGTTGGAAGTAAAGAAGTTAGCGATTAACCGGAAAAACAAGCAATTTCCGATATCTAGGGCCAATTCTAATATATATTTTTAGGTTCCGAATTCGGAAGTACTAATAAGTTCCCGATCCCGGTTAATGTAGTAATCGGAGCTAAATTTTGACTTTTTAAAAGTTTGACCGGCGTAAGTATTTTACTGTTTCGACATATTTTACGTAGAATCTCATCATAGTTCCGAGATCGGAACCTTATTCTAGTATTTTTTAGGTTCTGGGATCGGAAGTGAATATAATTTCCCAATCCCTTTTAGTTCCGGATTCGGAACTAAATTAAAAAAAATTGAAAATACGTTAACCTAAAATACATGACTATATTTTTTCAGAAATCTAGCAGGAAAGGGATACTCAATTTTAAAGGGCCGAGTCGGAAGACTATATAAACAAAGGGGCAATACCTATATATTCAGGAACGGGTAATCACTTGTGAATGCCGTAAAGCTTTGTATTAATTTGTGAAGAAATTTGTGATCCATCTACAACGAATAGAACAAGGTAACGAACAATACAAGGTTATTAGAGCATCCACAATGGTGCTCCTTAAGTGCACTTTTCTTTATAAGGAGCACTCTTTAATTAAGAAGGTCCATGTGGAGTTTTAAGAACAACTCCTTATTTAGGGAGTGATTACCTCTTTTATTGTGCTTGACTAGACAATAAAAACATTACTCTTGCCATTGAATATTTTTTTAATTATAAGTTTAATTATAAGAAAAGAAGTGCTTCTTAAGTATTGTTCCATTGTTAGTGTTGGGTTTTTACTTAGTTTTGCTCAAAATTGATTATGTGGCACTTAAGAAGTGCTCTTTATCTTCAAACCATTTTGGATGCTCTTACTTGCTTACGAGATATTGAATACATGAACTATCATATTTTACAAGATTATTTGGGGTTTTTTATGTGAATTCGTTGATTGATTAATTCAATTGATATGATTTAAATATAATGTGATTTACATTGCAGGAGTATGAACTTGGATTGTGTTCGTATTGTTGGATCGAATATTCGAACATTTACTGAATATAGGGAGTTGATCGAATATTTCATTGAAGTTGCTTCTAATCATGCGAGAATGGAGAATATGTTGATGATGCGATGTCCATGTAAGGATTGTAGGAATGATGTATATCTGGGAGAGCGGAGATTACGCTCACATTTGATTATAAGTGGATTTGAGACTTCATATACCAAGTGGAGATGTATGGGATGAATGTCATGAACATTATTAATAAATAGAATTCAACTAGATATCGGAACTAGGGGGTGTAAATGAACTGAACCGTTCGTGAACAACTCGGTCAAAGTTCGTGTTCGAATTCGGTTTGACCAGTTCGAAATCGAACTCGAGCTCGTTAGTTAATAAATGAGTTCGAACTCGAGATCATAACTCGATAGACTCATTGAACAGCTCGGGAATAATTTATAGATACTATATTTAGAATTTATAAAAATAATTTACATGTCTTAAGAAGGTAATTATATGTTTATTAATTTTAGTTCTTATATAAAAAACTAAGAGAATACATTTTGAATAAGAAATGGATAAGATATGACGTAATGAAGATTGAAGAAAAAAGTAAAATAAATCTTGAGGGAAAAAGAAAGAGAAAAAGGGAAGGGAGGAAAGTTTGAATCCCACATCGGTAGCAAGACAAAAGGTGAAATATTCTCTAAGTTATAAATTGATCTCATTCCTAACCATTATTAGTCCAACTTGCTTTGGTGGATTTCCATGTGCAAAGCCATATTTAGATGTTTGGGCTCGAATTGGGCTTTTAAACATTTATAACAAATAAAATTCATACTCGACATTGTAACATTAAATATATCAAAACAGACATAGAATCCGGAATTGACGGTCGATTGCGGTCAATATTAGTGAGAAACAGAATTGAATTTCCAGTGTCGGAAACTTTAAAACTAACTAGAATTCATACTAGATACCGTAACGTATAATAAATCGAAACGCTTCTAGAATCTGGAAAACGGTGAAAAACAACCAACAAGTAGAATTGGATTTCCTGATTCGGAACAATACTCATTAACCATAATGGAACCTAGAATACGTAAACTATGCAAAATCGAATATGGACTCGTAATCATAAACCTAATGGCCGGATAATTTTATCCCGGCGACAAATCAACGGAAATACTAACTTCCGAACACGGAACTAATGTAGAGTAAATCCCAGAATCTTAAGTTCCGCCACCAGAAATAAATGGACAGCGGTTGGAAAATAAACAATGGATAACGTTTGAAAAAGTCTTTGATTATCTCATTGGACGTCTCCTAATTAAACGCTGTTTAAAGAAATACAATGGACGGCTCAGCCACCTACGGCTCCTCCAAAATGCCTTCTATCACCCAAATAACAGCCGTTAATCCTATGCTCTCCCACTAGTGGATGATCCAAGAATATCCAACAATGGAGATACCTGGAGACACTCTGTACCTGGAACTTTTTAACAGTTTTAATTCTAAAGAATTTTGTAGTTTCTGATCACATTCAAGTGGCAAATCTGTGCTCTGTCAAGATCACCTTGATAATCACAAACATGCACCTTGTAATGATATCCTCACCATGGCAAACATGTGTTCAACTGGGCAACCTTTTGTTCACAAACCTGGATTGGTTGAGTAGATATAGATTAGAATCTATAAAATATAGTCTCATATTCCTTGGTTTATCCCAAGTTTTTTCATCCCAATTGGTTGGGGTTTTTCTTGAACCTCAAGTTTTTTCATCCCAACTTGTTGGGGTTTTTCTTTGACTCATTGTAATTTATCAAGGTTTTTTGAGACTTATGGTTTAGGGAGCCAAATAAAAATCCCTCCAGCTCAGCTGGTTTTAAATTAAAAAAAAAAAAAAAAACACGTACACAGTATATATCCACACACCTTGCACTAAATATCCACATGAAAACGTACGCAGCCCACGGGGTTTGAAAGGTATGCTCAAGACTTTAATCAACATATTTGCCAAAGCGGAGACATGAGACATATATGGAGCATGATTATCTTGAAACGCAATACGTTAAATTAACACCGGCTAAAGTTGACTGGAATTTTTCACTCTGATCCTTCTCGAAAAGCCGCCACACACACACACACTAAAACTTTAAATAAAAATTGGTTGCGACGATGCGACGTGATGAAAATATAAGAGCTCTGTGGCCTATAAATAGAACCGCAAACCGTATCCACTTTCAAAACAAGAGAAATGGAGATGAAGATGGGAAACGTAGCGGTGAGCGTGGCAGTATTATTGCTGTGCGGTCTGAGCATTGCGAGCGGGCAGAGCGCGTCGAACATTCGGGCCACGTACAATTTCTACAATCCGGAGCAGATCGGTTGGGATTTTAACCGCGCCAGTGTTTACTGTGCGACCTGGGATGCCAGCAAGCCCCTTTCATGGAGGCAGCAGTACGGATGGACCGCTTTCTGTGGACCGGTTGGACCCCGTGGCCAAGCCTCCTGCGGCAGATGCTTAAGGGTACATAAATTGCCTGTTTTCTTCCGATAAGTGCACATGTCTAACAAATTTGATAATGGAAACTCGGAAAATTAATGGATGAAAATGGTGTGCAGGTGACAAACAGAGCAACGGGGACTCAGGCGACGGTTAGGATCGTGGATCAATGCAGCAACGGAGGGTTGGATTTGGATGCTGGTGTTTTCAGAGCACTCGACACCAACGGTCTGGGCAACGCTCAAGGTCACTTGATGGTCGACTACCAGTTCGTGGGTTGCTGAAGCCGCATCTACGTCGGTGTGACCAAAAAATAAGACAACATATATCATAGATGAATTGTGTTGAAATAATTTTGATTACCTCTCATCAATGTACTGAATAAACAATCATATGTATATGTGCCAATTTAGAGTAACATGTTGAACAAGTCATTGATTTCACGTGTGTAAATATTGTTGGTTAGCGATATCACAGAATATTAGATATTGATTTTGTAAATCCCAGAATATTAGGTGGTTAGGTAGTTCCATATTTGTATCAATCTGTATGTATCTTTGCCTATAAATAGGCTTTGCCAATGAATAGAAAGTCATCAATTCAGAATCAATCTATTCTTTTCACATGGTATCTGAGCAATGATATAACTCTGCCATATATTCATCTACTATTTTCATCTATTATTTCATCGTAATTTTTTTTTCATCATGTCTGACGGAAACAATACTCTCAATACTTCTCTGCAGGCTAATCTCGATAGCTTTCTGCAATCAAATTTCATTGGCTCTCCAAGTAACAACTCTTCAGGGCAACAGAATGTGAATGATCCATATGCTATCCACCATTCTGATAGCCCATCTGTTGTCCTCGTCATGCCCCTTCTCACGGGTGATAACTATGCTTCATGGAGTCGAGCCATTACAATGGCTTTAAGAGCCAAGAGCAAGTATGGCTTTGTTGATGGTTCATTATCTACGCCAAGCGATGAGAAAGATATCGCAAATTGGCGCCGCTGCAATGATCTCGTTAGCAGCTGGATACTCAATTCTGTTTCTCCAGAAATCAGGCCAAGCATTCTCTATGCCGATAGCGCTGCACAAATTTGGACAGACCTCAAAGAGCGCTTTTCTCAGTCTAATGCTCCTAAGATTTATCAATTGAAGCACTCAATTTCTTCTCTCAAACAAGAGGGAATGACTGTTTCATTGTATTTCACCCAACTCAAGTCTCTTTGGGATGAATTATGCAGCATTATTTCCATCACTCCATGTACCTGCGGGAATGGAAAGAATATCATTGAGCAGCAAAATCAAGACCGTGCCATGGAGTTTCTGCAAGGGCTCCATGACAGCTTCTCTGCTATTCGTAGTCAGATTCTTCTCATGGAACCTTTCCCTTCAATTCAGCGCATCTACAACCTTGTTCGTCAAGAAGAAAAACAACAAGAGTTGAATGTTCGATCGGTTCCCGCTGTTGATTCGGCTGCCTTCCAGTTCACCAAGGCACCTTATCGTGATCGATCCACATCAAAGAGGCAACGCCCTTTCTGTGACCATTGCAACCGCCATGGCCATACCCGCGACAAGTGTTATCAGCTCCATGGATATCCCGACAAGTATGGAAAGCGAGCTGAACCACATGCTACCCATCTCGCTGGATCAATCAACCATGTTGCTCATGTTGCTCAGCATGCACCCGTCCCTCAATTGACTTCTGATGAATACAACAAGTTGCTTGCCCTTATTGCCAAGGATGAAACTGGTGTACCTTCGGCCAACTTTGCAGGTAAAACCCTTTCTTTTTTATCCTCTCGTTGGATTATCGATTCAGGTGCATCTCATCATGTATGCTCATCATTATCTCTATTTTCCTCATATATTCCACTCCAAAAACATATCCATGTTCAATTGCCTGATGGTTCATATGCCTCAGTGACACACATAGGAATTGTTCATCATTCTCCATCATTAGTTCTAAAAGATGTGTTCTATATTCCATCATTTAAATTCAATTTATTATCCATATCACAAGCAACAAAACAACTTAGTTGTGATGTAACTTTTTCTATTTTTCGATGTATCTTTCAGGACCGTGCATCGAAGACGGTGATTGGTCGGGGTAGTCTTCAACATGATCTCTATTTTTTAGATGATGCTGCTCATTTGAATTCAGTTATTTCCCTTTCCGTAGCAAATAAATTTGACCTTTGGCATTCACGCCTCGGTCACCCATGTATTTCCCGTTTTCAGTTTCTTGCTAAGAAATTTCCAGTTATTATTTCTAATAAAGATTTTATGTGTGATATTTGTCCACAAGCCAAACAATCCCGTTATCCTTTTCCGCAAAGTGTATCTCGATCTTCCAAGTGTTTTGAATTGATTCACGTTGACATTTGGGGTCCTTTCTCCGTTCCATCTAAAAATGGTTCGCGTTTCTTTTTAACAATCGTGGATGATTATTCTAGATGTACTTGGGTGTATCTAATGAAAAATAAATCTCAGACTTTCCATATGGTAACACATTTTTTTAATCAAATTAATCGGCAATTCAATTTGTCAATCTCTACAATTCATTCTGGAAATGGAGGTGTCTTTATTCCACAACTACAAACCCTTAGATCGGATAATGGTGCTGAATTTCTTTCTTCTACCTTTAAAAGTTGGTTTCATTCTCATGGAATAATACACCAACGTAGTTGTGTCTCAACCCCTCAACAAAATGGGATTGTAGAACGTAAACATCGCCATCTACTCGACGTTGCTCGCTCATTAAGGTTCCAAGCCAATCTCCCTCTCTCTTTTTGGGGAGAATGTGTCCTTACAGCCGCGTTTCTAATCAACAAACTACCAACTCCAATTCTTAAATTTAAATCACCTCATGAAATTTTATTCGGTAAATCTCCGAATTATTCGTCTCTACGTGTTTTTGGTTGCTTATGTTTTGCTAAAAACATGTATATTCAACATAAATTTGATGCTCGAGGAAAACCTCACATATTTGTTGGTTATCCTCATGGACAAAAAGGATATCGTATTTATGATCCGTCAACTAACCGCATTATCGTCTCTCGTGATGTCATCTTTCATGAATCTATATTTCCATATCACGATGTTCCAAAATCTCCTCCCCAGGAAATTTCTATCACACCTCTGGATGATGATAATTCTACCTCTCATACATTACCAGAGTCTAATTCGCCTCAGTATAATTTACCAGAGTCCAATTCTCATAATCATTCAACACCTCGTGCTGAATCTCCCACGTCTTCCGCTTCTTCTCCTGATAAAAATATTTGCTTATCGGATAATGTTCCTCCTTGTCCTGAAATGGCTAAACACTCAAAATATCCTCAGAGAACTCGTCGACCACCGTCTCGTTTTAATGATTTTGTGTTATCTACTACTCATTCTTCCACCGATTTTCCGCTATCCAATCATTTCTCTTGGAATAATTTGAGTTCTTCTCATCGTATTTTTTTGAGTAAAATATTCGATCATAATGAGCCTCGAAATTATTCCCAAGCCGTCAAATCTTCAGTTTGGCGTGATGCTATGAGTACAGAACTCCGAGCTTTAGAATCAAACAACACATGGTCACTTTGTCATCTACCACCGGGTAAGAAAGCCATTGGTTGTAAATGGGTTTATAAGATCAAATATCTCCCTGATGGGTCAATTGAACGATATAAAGCTCGTTTAGTTGCCAAGGGTTACACACAAACTGAAGGTGTCGACTATCATGATACCTTTGCCCCAGTAGCAAAACTAGTCACAGTCCGCCTTCTTCTCTCTATTTCTACAATAAAAAATTGGTCTCTTCACCAATTAGATGTCAATAATGCCTTCTTACAAGGCGACCTTCATGAAGAAGTTTTCATGAAACTTCCCCAAGGACTCTCCAACACTGTTGATAATCGTGTTTGCAAGTTACATAAGTCCCTCTATGGACTTAAACAAGCTTCTCGTCAATGGTTTGCTAAATTTTCTTCGACCCTTCGTCGTCTAGGTTTTCGTCAATCAATCTCTGATTATAGCCTTTTTACTTATATTCATAAAGACATCTCAGTATTTGTTCTTGTTTATGTTGATGATATAATTATTACCGGTAATAATGATGCATTTATATCTCAAACTAAACAATATTTATCGAAATCATTCTCCATTAAGGACCTCGGGCCTTTACATTATTTTCTTGGCATCGAAGTATCTCGGTCAAAGAAAGGTTTATTTTTATGCCAACGAAAATACACTTTGGATATTTTACAAGATTCTGGAATGCTTGGATCGCGTCCATGTAATTTTCCTATGGAACAAAATCTTCGCCTTTCTCCCAACGATGGTACTCTCTTACCTGATCCATCCCTTTATCGGCGGCTAATCGGACGTCTTTTATATCTGACAGTTACTCGTCCTGATATTCAATATGCTGTCAACAATCTTAGTCAATTTTTACAAAATCCCCGCACTTCTCACCTTGATGCTGCACATCGAGTACTTCGTTATCTAAAAGGTTCTGTTGGCAACGGCCTTTTCCTTTCTGCCTCTAGTTCACTTTCCCTTATTGGTTTCTCTGACTCTGATTGGGCAGGTTGTCCCTCCACTCGCCGCTCGACAAGTGGATATTTTACTATGCTTGGTTCTAGTCCAATTTCGTGGAAATCCAAAAAGCAGCCTACTGTTTCCCGATCTTCCGCTGAAGCCGAATATCGTTCTCTGGCTGCACTCACCTCTGAAATTCAGTGGCTCAGTTCTCTCTTATCTGAACTTGGTTTTCCTCCTTCTAAACCAATTACTGTACATTGTGATAATCAAGCAGCACTACATATTGCTGAAAATCCAGTCTTCCATGAACGCACCAAACACATTGAAATAGACTGCCACTTTATTAGAGAAAAGATTCTCAATGGTCTGATCGCGCCTTCATATCTTCGTTCTTATGACCAGTTAGCTGACATCTTCACCAAACCACTCGGCGCCGACACATTTCATCGATTACTTGGCAAGTTGGGTGTCATAGATATTTCTACTCCGACTCCAACTTGAGGGGGGATGTTGAACAAGTCATTGATTTCACGTGTGTAAATATTGTTGGTTAGCGATATCACAGAATATTAGATATTGATTTTGTAAATCCCAGAATATTAGGTGGTTAGGTAGTTCCATATTTGTATCAATCTGTATGTATCTTTGCCTATAAATAGGCTTTGCCAATGAATAGAAAGTCATCAATTCAGAATCAATCTATTCTTTTCACATAACATTTTATTTGACGTCTCTTCAAATATATGACTATGCATAAATATAAGTCTATGCATGGATCTCATCATAAAACCAGTTTAGAAGAAACTAGTAGTCCGACCGTTGACCGGTATATATAAACCTTTTTTTAAAGTTTAAATGTAAAAGTATTTT
The DNA here is from genome assembly GCA_963678965.1 of Cruciata laevipes. NCBI lineage: Eukaryota > Viridiplantae > Streptophyta > Magnoliopsida > Gentianales > Rubiaceae > Cruciata > Cruciata laevipes. Next base: position 17,996,269 of record OY787634.1, on the reverse strand, counting down.
TAATTTTTCACAATATTGAGATAAAATTTGGTAAAATGTTTAGGTATATTATAATGTTTAATATGAATATTTACAAATAATTTGAATGAAACTAAGGTAAATATAGGCCATGAGGGATTTGAACTCACAATTATGTGTCTTGTACCACGCTCTACCATTTGAACTAATACTTTCACAATAGTAAAAACAAAATTATAGATGAACAAATTAATGTGAGTTGCGCTTTCTTGTGAGATCTTTATATAGACACAAGGTTCCTCTGGACAAATTAATGTTCTAATTCTCTATATTGATGTGGTTAGTGCCAGGATAAACTCAGATACAATATAAAAGAAAGAAACATCATGGATACATGGAAACGGATGCAAAGATCAATTAGCACAAAATTTACTTTGAAGATTCCAAACACCCGCTAAATATTTAGGCCCGTCCATTGTCTCACTTAAAACTTTTTTTTTTTCCATAAAAGATACTATTTGTTTTTTTCTAGAACCGCCGGATGAGTAACAACACATATTAATTTTTATGTAGCTAGCAAATAATTTAATAAGTTGAAGATCATGTTTACTAGAGCTTATTTCTTGATTTACTGAACTGAACTGAAGTGAAAATTGATGTATTGAAAAATGGAATCAGCATGACTGAATTAACATGAATTTCATCAAATTGCATTTTCACTGAACTGAACTGAACTGAACTGAACTTTGTAATAAATAATTTTTCCTAGCCCCATCAACGAAAAATCTGTCCAAAAGTCTCAGCTGCATGCTTCTATAAGTATATTCAACAATTTAGGGGAAAGAAAAAAACAAACATTTAAGATAGCACCAAATAGTTGTTGTTCCTTAGTAGTATTACTTTCACGGGTCGGGAATTATCAAAAGAGTAATGATAGAGGGAGGAAAAATTTGTAGGGAAAATTAATAGGAAATGATGTGTCGATCTAGGTGGTTATTCCATCTCATCATTTATAACTAGGGATGACACTGGGGCGGGTTTGGGGTGGGTACTAGCTATCCCATCCTCATCCCCATCTAATATTTTAAAACTCATCCCCGCCCCATGACCCATGATGGGTACAAAATTAAAAACCATCCCCGCCCCATCGGGTTTTATTATAAAACCATTCCCGCTCCATGACCCGCCTCACCCCATGCCCCATGACTCATCTCCGCCCCATGACCCATCCTCACCCACCTCTTATATCAGTTTAAAATACATTTGTTTATATAACTTTTACTCAAACGCAATAATAATTATATTGAGAAATATAAAATCTTTAAAAAGACAAAAATCTCAAACCCAAACAAAAAAATGTAATTGAAATCTCACTCAAATTTGAAGCAAACAAGAAGTTTGTAATTATAAAAACGATTGTCAAAGAATAGTCCAAATACATTATTATTGTTAGTTTTCTTCTCATTTTAACTATTAGGGGTTGATTATTAAATTATAGTAAGAAATTAATTAATATTATTTTTTATTAATTAATATATATAATAATATTATTAATATAATTATATTGGGGCGGGGCGGGTATAACGGGGATGGGGCGGGTTGGGGCGGGTGATGTATAAAATCCATCTCCGCCCCATGACCCATGACGGGTTGTGATTTCATCCCCATCCCCGCCCCATTACCCATCAACTTTTCCCCATCCCCGCCTCAAACCGGTGCAAATGGGGCGGGTCACCACCAAAACCCGCCCAGTGCCATCCCTATTTATAACAATAAATAAATCTTTCAAATCCAATCTACCATCAATTCTTCAATCTCTACAACTTTTAAAACTTTCACATTAACATTCCATATATTTATTTCCTATAATAACAATCTAAATAGGCCATGAATCAAAGCTTTCATTGCATTTTTTTATTTTTTTTTGATCGAAAATTGAGTATATATATTCATCCCCATCAAAAGTCTTGTACAGTTTTGACTATCACTCCTAGCCTTACCATACTCCTTCTATGCATAAAAAAAATGGTTCTACAAGTAAACAGATACTCTATTCATAACCTGTCAAAACTCTACAAAGTAAAGTGTCAGGTGTCAAGCTCTTCTTCTGAAAAATTCATCTATTTCTTTCCTGCCAAACATGGTATAATAAGCAGACTGCTCTATGGTACTTCAGCCTACCTTTCCATCTAGCCATCTTATACAGCTGTCTCAAGAAACCTCTGAACGTATTTTCCAGATTCAAATGAAGGCTCAACTGTAACTGCTGCACAAATGAACATTGTAGGAATAGATGTTGCACTGTCTCACCCATCTTACCACAGAAAACACAACAGTCATTTTGGTTTTTCAACATCCCCAAAGTCTGAAGTCTACCAATTGTTGACAATCTTCCTTTCAAGAGCATCCAAAAAAAGAATGCTTGTTTTGGTTGCAAACCCATTCTCCAGATCAATGGTGCTCTGGAGTTCTTCTGAGTTGCACCCTTGGACAAGGTGTAGGCCAAGGTGGTGCTGAACTTCCCTTTACTGTCAATGCACTGACTCAGATGAGGCAATAACCTATCTTTAATTCTGACCAGCACTCCCCAATTCCAGCTATACTTGTGCCCTGTTAAACTGTAACTAGCAAAGTCCTGCCCATTTAAGTAATACCCCTGCACCCATTTCAACCATAGTACGCCTTTTTTCTGGCAAAGGTCCCAAACTAGCCTACACAATGAAGCCACGTTCCACAGAGAAGGATCCCTCAAACCTGCTCCACCAAGATGTTTAGGAAGACATAGAGTGTCCCAAGCCACTGGGATCAACTTCCTTTTACCCTCTTCCTTACCCAATAAGTAGTCCCTACATTTCTCAAATACTGCTTTGTGAATGCTCTCGGGTAACTGAAACACATTTTCCCAATGCCCTGTCATGCTAAGCAATACAGTATTAATAAGTTGTACCCTTCCAGCATATGTCAATCTCCTTGTGTCCCAAGTATTAATTCTTCCAGCAACTTTATCCACCAACTTTTCACATGTGCTTTTATCCCATCTCCCAATTGAGATAGGCAAGCCCAAATATTTTACAGGGAGCTCCCCTTGGACTACATCAATGATTGCTGCCAACCAATTCATCTCATGTACATGCATTTTAGAAAAATAAATTTCAGATTTACTTTCATTCATCTCCAAGCCAGTCACCTGTTTGAACTCATGTAAAACCCTCTTCACTCCCTGCATTGATTTTTCATTAGCCCTACAGAAGAGAAGCAAATCATCTGCAAACATAAGACTAGGCACTCCCACTCTACTGCATCTCTGATGATAATCAATACTTCTCATTTTAATGGCCTGTTACATCTGCCTGGTCAAATATTCCATTCCAATAACAAACAGTAGTGGGGATATGGGGTCACCTTGTTTAACACCTCTCCTCCCTTTGAAGCTATCAGTGTGAGTTCCATTTAAAGAGAAACAATATTCAGTACCTTCAATGCACCTTCTAATCCAGTGGATGAACCTGCCAGGAAATTTCAGAGCTTGCAGCCATTGAAAAAGAAACTTCCAGCTCAGACTATCAAAGGCTTTCCTGATATCAATTTTTAGCATACAGCTGGGGATCAATGTTCCTCCTCCATGATACATACTCAACAATTCTTGTGCTAACACAATATTGTGTGAAATACTCCTTCCTTTCACAAAAGCCCCTTGATTTGTGCTGATTATAATTGGCAGAATTTCTCTCAGCCTATTGCTCATAATTTTTGTGACTATCTTGTAGACCACTGAACAACATGCTATTGGCCTATAATCAGTTGCCTTCTGTGGACTCTCTATTTTGGGAATCAGAGTTACAACTGCCTTCCTGAACTCCTGAGGTAATTCTCCATGCTGAAAAAAACTTCTAACTCCCACTTTTACACCCTCTCCTACCACTGACCAGGCTTGTTTAAAGAAAAGACTAGTATATCCATCCACTCCTGGGCTCTTATTGACATCAATATTCTGCAGTGCCTTCCAAATTTCCTCATCTGTCACATCTTGAATTAAACTCATCTGTTGCTCCAAGCTCAAGACATTCCCTTGTAATGTTACTTCTTCGTTTATATCACCTGTGTCAATCTCTGTTCCCATCTGATTGCTAAAAACTTCCAACAAATGTTGTTCAATCTGTGATTGACCCTCTACTCTTCTAGTCCCCTCTGTCAGAGTGACAATCTGATTCCTGTACTGCCTCATTTTCATAGAATTGTAGAAGTACTTTGTAGGTTTATCCCCATCCTTGAGCCACACTTCCTTTGCTCTTTGCTGGAGAAGCTGATATTCTGCACTATTCAGGTCAGCAGCTAACTTCCTGGCCTCCACTTCTTTTACCTGCTTCTCTTCACCATCCATGTCATTCTGCAATTCTGTGAAGCACTTTTCCCATTCCAATTTAGCCCCAACCGCTCTTTCATGTATTTCTGAGAATTCTCTTTTATTTAGCTTCCTAAGAGTTATCTGCAACCTCTTCAGAACCCTAAACAAATCTGAGAGGTTCTCCACCTTATGCTGCATCCACGTTCTCTTTACAAGTTCCAGAAAATGTGGTGAACTGGTCCACATGTTGAAGAATTTGAATGGCTTTTTCATTTTCCTCTCCTCTCTATTGATTACAACCACCAATGGCAAGTGATCAAATACTACACTAAGCCCCACCGTACAAGTAGCACTCATCATGTCAGTAACCCACTTATCATTTACCAAGGCCCTGTCAATCCTGCTATAAATTCTTCCATTCTCTCTTCTGTTACACCATGTATAAAAATCACCAATGGTTCTCATTTCTATCAGCTAGTTTTTATCAACCATATCTCTCATTTTCAATGTTTCCTCCAACTGAATTGGTGTGCCACCTCTTCTATCATCTAGATTTAAGGGACAGTTGAAATCTCCTATCACCAGCCAAGGCAGGTCTTGGTGGTTAATCTGTATCAACTTTCCCCATAAACTAGCTCTCCGGCCTTCTGTATTGTGTGCATATACCACTGTGATATAGCACTCCCTGCCTGTGTCTCTGTATTTACAACAACAGTCTATCCACTGATCACCGTACTGTAAGATTGCAACATCAAACAAATCAGGCTTCCAACAAATCCAAATCCAAATCCTCCCTGTTCCAGCAATATGGCAATTAGTAACCATTTGCCAACCCAATGCCAAGTTCCTCCAAACCTCATTTCTTTCCCTTTTTTCACCTTTGTTTCTAGTAAGCCAGCAAAACCTGCATTTTGCAGCAGCTGTTTTTCCTTTTTATTCAGACCCCTTACATTCCAAACAATGATGTTATTGTCCACCATCATCTGGAGGCTCATCTGATTTTTTCACCTTGGTGGAACCGGTCCCCACCTTACCCCCACAATCTTTCCCCCTGATTGTCACTCCTTTGAGCACTGAACCAAGCATTCTTACATGAAACTCATCCTCATCTTGTACATGAAACAGGCTTGATGAGCCTAATATAATCCTCCCATCCTTTCAGATGGTTTTACCAAAAAAAAAAAACATGACTAATCAAAAAAAAACAATCAGAATAAATAATCAATCAAGCATAAACAAACCTTTACCAATAAGAATAAATAAAATAAATACTGAACCAATCATAAACAAAGCATGCATGTAATCTATTATCTATCTACTGTTCATTAAATGTCCTGATTCATTTATATCAACATATTTGTTTACTTATATATTATCGTACACAATTAGATACATAATAATTAAATTTTGGTATATAAAATATTTTATATAATCAAATATTGGTAAAACTGAGTTATCAAACCAAAAATAAATTATACCAAATTAATTACTACTACAAATAAATTTTTTGTATATAATCTTATTAAATAAGTTGGGTGCTAATTTCTAAAATACCCTTTTATAAGTATGTTATTATTGTATTTTTTTGGAAAATTAAATTGTGTTCATCAAACCACTAAGTGCAAATTTAAAAATCTACCAATTTTGCACACGAAAAACGAAAGCAAATTGGTTTTATATATGTACTATTAATATGATTAATCATCAAAGTTATATATTAAAGAGAACTTTAGATAAGATACACTTATGGTAAGGTTATTGCCAAAGGGAGACACACCTTTTATAAAATTGAGGTTAATATACAACTATTTTAATTATTTGGTTAGGCCCTGTTTGCTAGAAATTATTTCCACCATGCACTGAACTGAATTGAACTGAACTGAACCAAACTGAACTGAAGTAAAAATGATGTATTGAAAAATGGAATTAGCATAACTGAATTAACCTGAATTGCATCAAATTACATTTTCACTGAACTTAACTGAACTGAATTGAACTGAACTGAACTGAACTAATCTACAGATAAGCTCTAGCAAACAGGGGCTTATAAAACCTATAAAACACTTAGTTAAGCACCACCCGCATGTTGTGCGGTGTATTTGAAGGGGAATTCTATTAAGTAGGTGGTAATGTAAAAATTATAATAAACACAATTATACAACAATATTGAAGGGGAGTTTGAATTTTGCTTTTATTGTTAGTAGAAGAAAAGAAATGGTATATTACCTATTGAATGAATTAAACTACTATAATACACTGCAACTACATATGAAACCTTTCATCCGAGCATGCTTTGTGACTTTATAAACCTTCCATAAATTAGACATAAGCCTCAATATTCATTTTTTTTGTGAAAGATGAAGAATAAATCATATCACTTAGTCAACATTTTTTTTTATTTTTTTGAAAGACATCAATCCTTTTAAATGCAAATGTAGTTAAATCATTTGATGGATTTATTAGATATTTATGTATTTATCCATGGAATCATCGATCACGTGAACACTACATCAATGCAATGTTAAGGACCGAAGCAAACAGTCAATCATCAACAACAATCACCGATTGCGGCTTCTCGGTCAGCCCGAGATACCATACTCCCTAACCTGTCAAACCCATAAACCCATAACATTGTCAAACCTTCCTTTTAAGGTTAATTATGTACCTTGTTGAAAATCCTATTATACCAAAAGAAAAGGCAATCCACCTTTATACACAGTTTCAAAAAATTAAAAAAAAAAATTATTTCTAAAAATAAATCAAAATCATATTTTACATATAAGTAATTAAAATCAATAAAAATATACATATATTTCTAAAACCAAAATCAAATAACAAAAATATTCTACCGTTTGACAATTGACAAACTAAAACCAATGTTACAAATCATATATTGAAAAAAATCATACCAAATTAATAACAATTTTGCAAATCAAATATTGTGTTATTTATTTACTCAAAAATCAAATTTTATAAAACAAATTGTATAATTTCTAAAATCCAATTTTATATGCAAATATTTCACTTAACATTCTATTCATATACTAACCGTAACTTTATCTAACTGAAAATTAACACATAATTAATGTCATGTTTCTAAAATGCTCATTAAATATTTTTCAAAATACCTAAATGGAAGAATTGACATTTTTGAACAATGTCGTTGATCAATGTCGTTGATCAATATTTTCAAAATTAAAAATCAAAATCAAAATCAGACGGCCACAATATGGTAAAAAATTATACCCTATGAAAATCGAAATACAAAGCACGATCATAATGTCAAATTAGAATATCAATTATTGAATATTGAGTATTATCTGATGATGTGTTACTTACTTATTGACGGTAGTAATGATTTGTTGCTGATGATGTTTTAGCCACGAAACTGATAACTAAAACCGTTCTACCATGCACCATTTCAGCACCAACGCATCATACACATGTGTTGCTGACTTGCTATGTGTGATTTTCATAAGAGCGAAAAGCCTTCTTTAATTCCTTCTTCGTCGACGTGATATATAGTCGGTTTCCGGTGTTGAAGAAGATGATATCTAGTTGGTTTCCGGTGTTGGATAAGCCATCTTCTTTGGCATCTCTTTCATCATCCCCGTTCTTCCATTTGGCCAATTTATTTCAATTTTTATCCCCCAGCTGCCGTGCAGATCTCGGAGTCTAACACCTCGTCATAATCGAATATATATAGATTAACTTGACTATTCACGGAAAGTGTCACCAATGACAATATTTATATCAAGAAACGATAATATTTGCACAAAGGATATGGGAAGATAATACTGTATTAATATGTTAGGAATATATTCTCTGATTTAACTAAGACTGCAACTAAATATTTCAATAGGTTAAGGATAGAATTTTAAATTTACTATATTCAATTTTAAATTTACTATATTTAAAAAATGACAGCTTAAGATATAGATCATTATATGTCCAATTTTAAATTTACTATATTTAAAATATTTTACTTTATACGGAACGAAATGACGTCGTTTATTTCACACACTTTTTGAAGTGAATAACTATTCAAGTTCCTAAGGATAAAAGAGTGGGCATATATCCAAATCCCAAATTCCAATTTGCAGATCCTTAACCTTTATTACTATTCTTGTTGAATCTTAATTCTTAAGTTTTAATTCTATATAATACCCATAAAATAAACTATTTTGGTTTATTAAAAATATAAAATTACAATAGAATAAAATAAAAACTACATTAAAAACTATTTTAAAATAAAAATATCAAAAAATATCTGATTTATGGTTCACATAAAATATTGTTAATTATTTAGAATTAGGGGTCATGGTTTAAACAAAATATATTAAAAAATAAAAATAATTTTTTAAACTATTTCAGTTTATTTGAAATATAATATTTAAATAGAATAAAAATAAAAACAACATAACAAATATTTAAAGTCCAGAATAAATCTGATTTAAAGGAAATGTAAGTTTTACTCTAACTTAGATGGACTAAAAATAATAAGAGAGGGTCTTGGGTGAGACCGTCCTACCATAAGTTTATTGTAGGACGAATGATAATTCATGTGTTTGTTAGTATTGTTTGAGTGTTTGTATATTTTGTTTGCCTTTTACATAAAAACACAGTTTATGACAAACAAATATTACAAACACACAAACAAATGCATTAAATGCATTAAATACATGAACATAATTTATGGCAAACAAAACATACAAACATACAAACAAATGTAATAAACACATGAACTATCATTCGTCTTAACATAAACTTATGGTAGGACGGTCTCACCCAAGACTTTGTAAAATAATAATATAGTTGTTGGTTGCAAAATTTTAATAGGGACATTTTAGTAAATTTTTAATAAATGGGATCTGCAATTAGGGATTATGGTTTTGGTATATGCTTTGTGAACATAAAAGATCAAAGAAATAAAGTGAAAAGATATTACCCAAAACTTAAAAGATCAAACCAAATAAAAACATTAGACCCAAAACCTAAACGATCAAACTAAATAAACGATCAAACCAAATTAAAAATCAAACTCAAGTATAAAAACATCAGGCACAAACAAAAATAATCAAATAATTGTATAATAACCCCCAATTTTGTAAAAGGTGGTATTTTTTTTGGCATGCCATTACCGTAAGGTGCTCTTATTTGAAACTTTCTCTCTCCGACTTTCTCTTACTATTGAAAATGCACTCAACATAAAATATGGACAATATCCTCCAAATTTAGCCATTTTAAAATACTCATATACCCCATATGAACTAAAATAAATTGTAAGTAAATTTTAGAAAACAATTGTTCATTTTAAATGAAAAAATGTGTATGATAAAAAGTTTTATTTCTATTAATGTATAAAACTTTCAATATTTCTTATAATGGCTTGAAATTATTTTTTATAGCGGTAATAAACCTGGAATTTAACTTAAAGTCATTTTAAATCAATTCAATTCAGCAAAAATAAATCAAACTTCATCTCAAAATATTATGTATTCATATTATCATGTATTTTCTAAATATCCAATTTTTATAACTTGTATTTTACATACTTAGCAAGCCTCAGCTACTTCGATACACCACTCGGATCTTGTGAGCAGTACGAGGGCTAAACACTAATTATTTGACGTGACACCAGTTGGACGTTGGCCGAAGCAGCATGTGTATCGCACACACCGGAAGATGATCCGACCCAAATAGAGATACATGCCTAAAGTTTGCGCCAGAGAGATCATCGTGAAACTTCTCCAAAGAGTAATACCTATTCGAATAGAGCCAACTTCAACTGGTACATCTTCATAAAATGGCAAAACATTACAAAAATTATTTCAAAATTTTGAAATAATTATAAAAATTTACCGGGTGGAGCTAGGGTTGGTGTAGATGGCAACCAGGCCACTGGAGATGAAGATTCTCCACCATCACCACCAGAATTTGAATTTGACATTGATTTAAACTGGGATGGTGGAGAACCTATTGAGCCAGAAGTAGAGCCTGTGGTCGATGTATTAGGCGAAGGAGAGGGATTTTTAGAAATTGAAGAAGAATGAGAATATGGTGATCTCGTCACAAGGATGTTAGACTCGGACATAGGTAATCAAGAAGATGTTCAATAACAGAAGCACAAATTCATCATCTTCACTAAGTTTCATAATGTAGAACTCTTCCTTATGGATATCATACAAACATAGCATCAAATCGGGGACTCTAAACATGATAAGCAAGTAAGGACTATGATGGATGCTAACTAAACCAATGGTGCTCATTTTCTTAGGTGATGAGGGAAAAAAATCTATAGTCCATGGAGAGAAGAGCCCATGACTTCATAACACCATACTCATGTATTGTCCATATCTCTAAATTGTTGCCAACTTCGGGGCAACACGACACTAAACACCAACAACCATCAAATGTGGTGAGAGTGAAAGGCACGACGTGAGAGCAAGGTAGATGAATGTTGCAGAACTTTGTTCCCTAAAATTTTATGCAATAACGACTTCAGTCCCACTCTTCCTTGCAAGCATGTGCACAAAATTTATGACCTCCACAAAAACATGACTCTCCACAAGTCCATCCCTATCATCCATGTAATCTAACCTGAAATTCTCTAGTGCTTCTGTTGTTGTCCAAGAATCAGTAATGGAGCTGTATTTGTCACACGTATATGAACTTTCACCATCTATTACTTTGAGAACCTCCAGACTATCTGAACCTGAATCATATCCTAGAAAAAATATAGACTTTGCATTCTTGCTTATTCTTTGACCCCTCCTTACCTCTGAGGTGTGTGGGTTCCAAAAAACCAAAGCGTTGAACATTTTATTGAATAGTACTAAAACTAATCATTTGGAATTCTATTTTGGTGGTGAATGTGATGCTTCTTCGGAGATTTGCTATTGGCTCGACTACATTGTTTGAAAGACTCAAACTTAGAAACACTTATGGCCAAGGTTGATTTGAGTGGGGAGAAAACAATAGTGCTAGATACAAGATTGAAGAGTCTAAAGGTGATAGATGGGATTACAGATCAATATAAACTGGTAGACTACTAGCATGAATCAATTATTTGGATGAAGAAAAACTTCATTTTACCTAGTTAGAAACTAATGTAGACAATATAGCATTGTCAGAGTGATAAACAGGTGAACCAGTGATGATATTAGGAACAAATCTAACTAGTTTGGATGAAAGTAATTTAAGCAAAACCTTTTTTTAGCTAGGCGTGATCAACAGACAAAAGAACATGGTAAAAAATAAACTACTACTTAATAGTTGATACATGTATAAAAAATTAGTGGATAAAAAAAGAGGTCTTAATATTTATGTACGAAAATCAACATGTCATAATTGATAACATTATATACATATTGATATATCATGTAATTAACTTGTATGATATCATTGCTATGAAGCCATGGGTAAAATGAATACCATTGCACATTATTATGTTGTCTAAAATTATCACAACATTACTATTTCTCACTTCTTAATGTAATATAGTGAGTAATAGTAGCAACTAAGCTCACAAATCAATATAATTGTCATTATTTATTTTCATAATTTTAATACCTACTAAATTGTCTAAATTCCTTTTCTTTTTGTGTTATGAATAAAAGAACCAAACATATTTGGGTTAAAGCTCCCCGGTCAATGAAATTAATGGAATCAATTCAAATTATTAGCACGTTTAATATATTTCCCGCCCATTCATGTTGTCTGTGTGTGAGTTGTCAGCTTTAGCTCTTGGTCGCACCAAAAACTCTCCTAAAGCCAAACCCTCATCTCTCCAGATCGGGGAGGCTAAGGTTGGCGCCCCTCGCCGGTCCGGTGACTTCCCACACCCGTATTATCTTAGGATGGTTTCCTAACCACCGTACCTTTGCCCATCTACATATCCAAGACCCAGCCGGAGCTGGATCGGTAAACGCTGTGATTTCATATCCTCACCGGATCTTGCTCTCAAAACTCCAAGACACGTCGATCTAGCAGCGACATTGCCGCAGAAGTCCCGATCTGACGCTCCCTGGCACCTCCTGCTCTGCCGTGCCGACTAGAGCTCGCGCAGAGATGCAATACGCTAATCAAGGGAATCCATCCCGCTCCTCCCATCGGTTGTTTGCGCCGACCATTCCATACGGGGTCCGACGTTCCAGACGAGCAACGCTCTAGGACACTTGATGGTTGACTACTAGTTTGTGGGTTGCTAAAGCAGCGTCTACGTCGGTGACCAAAAATAAGACAAACATATTGTGTTTCATAGATGAAGTATATGTTGAAATAAGTTGGGGTATCATGTGCTATTTTACTGAATAAATAATCATATCGATCGACAGGTCTTGATCGAAAGATATATAATTGTTGTGTCGATTCCTAGTGTAACATTTTATTTGACTCTTCAAATCTATTGATGCAGGGAAATCCGCTCCAGTAAATGGTGTCTCACATAGTTGATGTATCTGAGGGCTTCGGGATGTGGATTGTCGATGAATTATGCAGACTGCTCGCTATAAATGTCTGCTTGTCCGAGCTCCTAGGCCTCGGATGAGACTTTTTGCTAAGAACATGTTCGTCTGAAGCCTGCAAAACAAGCCCCCGGAGCCACCCGAGGGGGTAGCAGCTCCGGTGTGATGATGAGATTTCGTGTATTGAAAAGAAAGATAAAACTATGTATTCAAGAGTTAGAGAACTTACCTGAAATGGCTGATTGCATCCTTCTTTTATAGGCGTCCTAGAGCATCTGGTTCAGCCCCTTTTCCCTCTGCTGGCTCATCATTTCTTTCCTCCTCCTCACGTCTGTATCACGTGACACTGTACCTCCTGTATCTTGCTAAGATCTCCTCACGTGATCTATGTATTTTCCTGGTAATTTCCTTAAGTAGCTGAGTCATCGTGCTCCTCTTGGAGGATGACGTATTTCCTGTTATCACAAGCCCCCCAAGACAGGCGTTGGCTCTGATGGGAGCAATACTTGTCTTAATTTTAAGCAATTTCTCAATGCAGGTCCATTTTTCTCTTGCAGGTCCGAATTTTTACCATAATGCCCCCTGATGGAATCCTATGATTTCAAGCCCATTTTTTGCCTTAACAATATTAGGGGTATTATGGTAAAAATACGGACCTGCAAGAGAAAAATGGACCTGCATGGAGCAACCCCCTAATTTTACCCGATCCTTCTGCTCTTCTATCTGATCCCTCCTAGCTGAAGCTTTGCGGGATTTGCCATTTTGTTATCTCAGGAGTGACCCCCCTTTTAATACGTGGGCCCCAATTAGAGCGTTTTTTGCCTGACGGCTGCGCAGTTTCCGATTTTCCCCTTCTTTTGAGTGACTTAATCATTTTGTCTTCTTCCTAGGTACGGCTTGTCCTTGCCCCTTTATCTTCCACCGCCTTGCTCTTTTATCTGTACTATAAATTCTTCCCTCTTTTTCCCATTCCACTCGCATAGCTGATTACCTTTCCAACAATTCTTCCTCCATCTCTGAAGATTCTTGTCCGCTTGTTCTAAACCGCTCACGACTGGCTTCATTAGCCCCCTTTGACTCCTCTAATAGTGCCACCGCTTCATCCTCCTACAACGATATGACTCGCCCTAAAATTGTCCCTTTTGGTGAAGGCACCAATTCTCAGCGTCCGAACTTTCAGACGGGGACTGGTGAAATCCCAGATGAATCCTCACGTATTCAACCACTGAGGGTTGTTTCCAACGTTCCAGGGCCCCTGCTAACCCATTGCAAGAGTGGGTGGATGCGGAGCTTTATGAATTTGCCTCAAAAATGTTCTGTCCTCTGGTCTGAAATGCCAAGCTTACCTCTCTAGGTTTTTATTAATATCAAACCAATGGGCCCTACATTCCCAAGCGTTTGTTTCATTATGGTCTGAGCTTGCCTTTTCCTCCTCTGTATTCCGAGCTTCTCCATTACTACGAGATTTCTCCTGCTCAAATTAATCCCAACGGATTTGTAGTTATCATGGCGTTCCTAGTCAATTACCGCCGATGTGGGGTCTCCGAATCTGTGAACCTGTTTTGGTCTTTCTTCTTCCTTTCCGTGGCTGCAAAGTGAATCCCTGGTATCTTCGGCTTCGCCTCTCGTGTTCCCGATGCCCATTTTATCCGGGACTTTATCAATTATCCGAAGGGATGGCTTGTGGACGGTCATTACTCTTATGACCATTCGATCTATCCGGCTCCTTGGTGGAACCGCAATATTACATCTGAGGACCAAGTACATTGGCTTCCTGACGAGCTACGCTCGGATCACGAGACTCTGCTGAACAGTCCAGTGCACCTGTCTCAATACTGGATTTCTGAGAACGAGGGATTTTCCTGGCCTGACGAGGTGTACCCTCCCAAAGTTTTCACCCTTCCTCATTATCGCACAATCTGGCCCGACCAAGGTTACCTCTCAAACTCCTTCTTTTACTTTGATGATTTATTCACCCTTTTCCTTGTGTTTCTTCCTTTTGACTAACTTACTCTTTTTTTTAGTGCTCTGATCTCTCCCAGATGATCCGTCCTACCACCCAGCTCCTGACTCTACTGTCCTGCCAGAGTTAGATGGCCCGAGCCCCCATGTGAGACTCCTCCCGTGGGTCATGGTTCTGTGGTTCCCGTCCCTATTCCTTTCCCAAACTTGGTTGACGCCCTTGTCAACAATCCTCTTAGCTGCAGTCGGAAAAGACCTCGGACTGAGGCTCTATTCCACCAGCCCCCTTCTCCCCCGAGGGATGCAAAACTACAGATTCCTCGCTAGGATCACTCGGTAATTTTACTTTCTCTCTTGTGCCTTGTTTTATGTATATTTTTTAGCCGACCCCTAATCCTCAATGCTTCAGGTATCCGAGTTTTCCTATGAAATACTCAGCTCGACTTATCTCCAAGATTTCCTTGAATCTACCTACCAACGTCATCGATCTGCTCTTTCCCATGATTTGTCCAAGGAAAAGCATCGATCTTCTGTCTTGGCTCAAGAGCTGGAACAAAGGAAACTCCACTCTGCCGAGCTGGAGTCTCGTCTGTCTGAACTTGAGCGAGAATTACAACCTTGGAGAGATGGTTCCAATCTCTGTGATTACAGCATTGCCCTTTCGGAAGACCTTGTCTGATCTCCTGAGTTCGAGAAAGCCGTGAAGGAAGTCGTGACCGAGTCAAACAACCACCAGACCACCTGGGTCTATAAGCAAATGCGTGCATGGATTCTTGGGGGTTCGGACTTCAATTCCAGGAGAGTTTCTACAAACCCGGTGCCCTAGAGCATTATCATTACAAGTTCCGGTGCCTCATGAACAAAACCTTGGGTCAGTTGGCCCCTAAGATTTGGGAAGCTCTCCATTCTGATTCTCCTCCTCTTTCGGCTTCTTCTCTCCGAGCCATGGCTGCTCCAGAAAGACTTCCATCTCCTGGCTCTCCTCCTCCCGAGGACATTAGGAACTGTAAGGGAGTCTGCCCAGAGTTCCCCGTTCATAACGGCTACACCGAACTCTTCATTCACTCCGCCTTTTATGGATTCTCCGTGGATTCTCGGGATGGTAAACCGAGGGTAATCTGCAAGAATCCTCGGTCCCAGCTTCCCGATGCTACCCGGCCTCTTGACTCTTGATTATCAATTGTGCCTATATTTTCTTTGTATTCTTGGTTATTTTGTAATCTTTCCTTCCCTGTGCAATATCTATAAAAAGAAACTTTTGTTCTACTCTCCTTTTTCCTTTCTATCATTATTATTTTTCATTTTATGCATCAATCTTTCCTAAATCTTACCTTCTTTTTTTGCATCATCCTTTTCTAAATCTTACCGCATGTATACGTATTATTTATCCCCTTATTCTCCCCCTTTTAGGAGCATCGGGTGCAAGACCCCAAACTTGGTATCCGATGTTCTAAAAGTATACCCTATATAATATCAAATGCTAAAGTATTTATCGATACATACCCTTTGTCATCCTTTCTTCCGTAATTCTGATGTTCGACTATCCGAGCCGAAACAAGAAGCGCTTCCCCCTTCTGGCGAGGGTAGTCAACATGCCATCTAAAATCCTGCATCATTCAGATGTATTATCCCATATCTGATGATTATTTCAGATTAGGATTACCCATCCGAGGGTTATAATTCCTTAAACCTTTAAATTTCTTCTTTGCGTTCATCAGATGGTCCTCTTAATATGAGGGTCTCCATCCGAGGGTTTGAAATCTTTAAAATTTTAAAACCTTAAATTTCTTCTATGCGTTCATCGGATGGTTCTCTTCTGATAAGGGCATGCATCCGAGGATTTGAAATCTTTGAATTCTTAAAACCTTTAAATTTCTTCTATGCGTTCATCGGATAGTCCTCTTCTGATGAGGGCATCCATCCGAGGATTTGAAATCCTTGAATTCTTAAAACCTTTAAATTTCTTCTATGCGTTCATCGGATGGTCCTCTTCTGACGAGGGCATCCATCCGAGGATTCGGAATCTCTACATTCTTAATATAATCAAACCGTTTTCCTTCATAAAATATCATTCTTTTGCGGGGCACCATCGTGGGAGCGACCCCGAGGTCCCGACTTCCTATTACAAAGTACTATCCAATACTTAGTATTTTCCTTCCTAGGGCATATCCACACCCTTTCTTTTCCCGCAAAGCATTATCCAATACCTTGCATCATTTTTGACGTATCCACGCCACCTACCAGCAGGCGTATCCACGCTACCTGCTTCAATGTATCCACACCAAATTTTAATTCATGGGCGTTAGGGAGAACTTACCTGACTCAGTTTCTCTCCATGATTACCTCTACACCCTACCCGATGGTTCCTTTTCTGAGTTCTCATTCTCCGTATCCGAGGCGTTAATCAATCTCTCTTTTTTCTAGTTCCTCGTGGTACTTCCCTTCCTTTGCCTTACCCTTTTCTGAGGGTGAACCTTTCGCCTTCCAAATCCTTGATGGATTGCCCCTATTTGGCCCTTCTAGCGTCTAGGATGGCCGTCAGCATGCAACTTCTTGCTGTGGTCTGGCTTCCTCAGACAGACGCTACCCCTTGCTCCGTCGG
This sequence comes from Cruciata laevipes, assembly GCA_963678965.1. NCBI lineage: Eukaryota > Viridiplantae > Streptophyta > Magnoliopsida > Gentianales > Rubiaceae > Cruciata > Cruciata laevipes. The sequence continues at coordinate 17,978,937 of OY787634.1, read as the reverse complement.
AAATTTCATTGTCAATAGGTAAGGGAAATTTACCACTCGGTCCTGTGTCAGCCATGGCCTGCCGATGATGGCATTGTATGGAGATGGAGCGTCTTTTACTGCAAAGTTGCACAACGCCGATGTTCGGCGGCTCCTATCCCTCTCGTCCACCATAGTCACCCTAAGGTTAATTACGCCGAGGGGCATCTCAGCCTTTCCAGTGAATCCTAATAATGGTCACATCGGCAGTCTTAGATTCCGCCTTCCTATTCCTAAATGGTCGAAGCAGATTGCGAACATGATCTCCACGCTGCTACAGTTATCAATGAGAACCCTCTTAATAGCAAAGCCTTCTATCTCCGTCGTTACTACCATTGGATCTGAGTGCAAGGCTTGTGCATGCACTGCATCCTCCTCTGAAAATGTGATGGTTTCACTGGGTCGGAAGCGTTTACCTGGCTTTTCTCCTGGCGGCACGTACCGGGTCTGGGCTTTCAAAGCCGCCACCGATTGGCAGTCTCCCACCATCCCATTGATAACATTTATCATCCGATTTGGGATGGGCTCTGGGGCCTGAGCTACCGCTACAATCTGATTCAGAGATTTGTTTCCATTGTTTCCATAAGCTTGCTCCTCGCCTTTTACCCGAGCCTAGTTCGGATACTGGTTGGCACCATACTGATTTGCCCCTCTCCCCTTCTTCTTCCCAAAGTGTTGTTGTTGTCCTTTCTTCCTGGCCTCTGGAGCAATACAGTCTCGCAACTGTCCCCTTTCTATCAACGTTTCTATCTCGTTCCTCAAGGTACGGCAACCATCCGTGGTATGCCCATGAGACTTATGGTAAGCACACCACTTTTCTGCATTCTCTTTTGATGGGATTCCCTGGATCGATGGCGGGTCTCCAAATAAATTCCTGTATACTACCAATATCTCCGAGCGAGGCTTGATCAGAAGCGTGTAAATCTCTACTCTGGATTTCCCAGTCACCATGGCTCCTGAGTCCCTCTTCCCTATTTCCGATGCTTTCTTCTTATCGCCTTTTCCCAAGACAAGGCCATCATTATCTTCCTTCCTCTTCCGGGTTGCATCATTGACTGCGCAATATAACTGTACAACAATCTGAAGTGAATGGAAAGTGCTAGGAATATTCTCCATCAGCTTTTGGAACAACACTTCATCATTTAGGCCATTAATGAATCCGCTGATGACTGCCTTCTCATGTTGTTGCCTATCCGACACCTGCATATTGTCATCCATGTATCTTCTATAGTATTCCATTGGTTCGTCTGAGGCTTTCTGCTTGGTTGCCAATAGCTCAACTAACAGCTTCCCCGACTTCTTCAACTCAGAATACCTCTACAGCAGGTCTTGGCTGAAATCGTAAAAAGATGGCTAATTGCGGCCTGAAATGGCTGATTGCGGCCTCCTTTTATAGGCGTCCTAGAGCGTCTGGTTCAGGCCCTTTTCCCTCTGCTGACTCGTCATTTCTTTCCTCCTCGTCACGTCTGTATCACATGACACTGTACCTCATGTATCTTGGTAAGATCTCCTCACGTGCTCTATGTATTTTCCTGATAATTTACTTAAATAGCTCAGTCATCGTGCTCCTCTTGGAGGATGACGTATTTCCTGTTATCCTCTATGACTATATATAAATATGAGTCAAACTTATAATTATGCATGGATTTCATACTTACAACATAAAATCGGTTTAGAAGGAATTAATGCAAAAGACTAAATTGTTTTTTATAATTACATCATCAACTTTTTCATAATTTGCATTTCACATACTCAAAGTTATTAGGGAAAATTACTAGTAAGGGCGTGGTACAAATGTAATTATTATAAATGGAGTGAAACTTGTATATTTATTGTTAAGTGCTTTATGATATTTTTACTCTTTATTTTATTAATAAAAGTCATTGATACCTCTCTCCCTAAAAAAAATCAGATTTCTAATTAATAGGCTTTGTTCTCTTGAGCATATTTGTAGATCAGTGCGGTACAATTTAGTTCAATTCAGTCATGTTGATTTTTTTAGTACATCATTTTTCACTTTAGTTCAATTCAGTTAAGTTAAGTTGAATTCTTTTGATCATGTTTTTGTTAATAAAATTTATTGTTACTAAAAACATGATCAATGGAATTCAACTAAATAAACTGAACTAAATTGAACTAAATTGAAAAATAATGCTCTGAAAAAATCAGCATGACTGATTTAAACTAAATTTCATCAAATTTTATTTTTACTGAACTAAATTGTGCTAAATTGAAAAATAATATACTGAGAAAATCAGCATGACTGAATTAATCTGAATTTCATCAAATTTTATTTTTACTGAACTGAGTTGAACTAAATTGTACTGAACTGATATATAAATAAGCTCACGAGAACAAAACCTATTAATTACGAATCTGAATTTTTTTTAGGAAGGAGATGGCTGTAGATGACTTTTCTTAATAAAAATAAAGAAATATCACAACGCCTTTAACAATAAATATACAAGTTTCACGCCCTTTATAATAATTTACATTTATATCGCGCCCTTAATATAAATTTTTCCAAGTTATTATTGATTAAACATATTTTGAGTCAATTAATAAAAGTTAAAGTGCGCGAATACAACTGGGACGGAAAGGGGAAGAATTTGCTCTGGTTTGAAAATGAGTTCAAGAAAAATAAAATAGCACTCCCTCCGTCTATGTTTAAAGTGTACACTTTTGGTCAACTTTTTCATAGAATGTTTGACCGTCAATAACTTTATTTTAATGTATTAATTTGGTATAAAATTTTTATAGTTCAAAAATATAGCGCACTGTAGGTCTAACAATATATCACATTATACCATTATTACACATATAACAATTGAAATTTACGGTCAAACATGTTGTAACAAACCTGACTTAAAAATGTGTTGTTTAAACCGGGACAAAACGATAGTACTACTTCACTACGCACTACCAGCTATTTCTGCATAGAATATTTTTTCAGTCAAAGATGCTAATTTTGACTGATTTTTTAAATCCATAAATAATTAAACCCTAGTCGCTCCTCCCAAAATCCTACTCAAGACTCCCTCTATTCTTCTTCAAAAAAAAAAAAAAAAAAGAGATACGCATGTAATTTATTAATATTAAAATTTACATTAAAGATATTAGCAGAGAAAATGAAAAGAAACCGGCACCGCTAAAAAAAATGAAAATACCAATAGGAAAATTCAAATTACAGGCTTCCATACCGAGCTTTACAGACTGTCGTTTGCTTAGACTTTTGGAGCCCACAGAATATAAGCAACAAACCCAACTCAGCCTTGAAAATTAAATTCGTCCGGTTTTTCCTTTTCCGGTCAAACCCCAGTTCCCATCATGCCCCTGCAACAACCGGTCACCGGTTACAACTCTTTTTTCGTCCCATTAACCTCTAACTCACCGCCGCGTACCGCCGGAAAACCCCCACTCCCACCACCTCCCCGGCTCCCTCCGTCACCGCCGCCGCAAACCCTCTTCTCCCGCGCCAGAGCTCAGATCCCCGCCTTCCGCCCATGGCGAGAGCTCACAGACCTTTCATCCTTCTCAATTCCTTACAGTTACGCCGAAGCCATGTCCCGGGTGCGGCGAAATCTCAATTACTTCCGGATGAACTACGCCGCGGTAATGCTCTTTCTACTCTTCTGCTGCCTGATCTACCACCCCATTTCGATGATTACGTTCTTGGTCATCTTCTTGGCTTGGATGGGGCTGTGCTTCCTCCGCGCTGAGCCGATTCTCGTGTTCGGTCGAACCGTGGATGATCGGATTGTGATGATTATCCTGAGCTTGATCACGGTGGTTGCTCTGGTTTTTACCAATGTGGGGGTCAACATTTTGGTTGCTCTGATTGTTGGAGTTTTGATCGTGGGATTGCATGGTGCATTTAGAGGGGTCGAGGATTTGTTTCTCGACGAGTCCGAGGCGGCTGAAGGCGGTCTGGTTTCTGTTGTCTCCGGCGAGCAAAGGACATCTAGAGAAAGATATTAGCATTTGCTGCGTTTTTCTGTTTACCAATGTTGTTGTAATGGACATATATGTTTTCTGGGAAAACTAATTGTGTTGTTTCTAATTCGTGCCTGGATTGTTGGATCGTAACCTTTGTGTGATTTAAAATCTGTCTGAATTGTGAAAATCTTCAAAAGAGTTGCTAGGGAAATAGAGAGGACTGATTTAGCATTAGATTTGGTGCCCCAAATTTTGGTAGGCTTGTTGATGTTTTGATGGTTTTGGCAATGATGAAGATAAGAAGCTCCATTGTTGTCACTGAATAGCCTTTGCTCCCACAGAACAAGCTCTGGTATGGAGTCTTCACCAGTAGAGCACAACAGCACATCAAAACTAGAATCATAGAAACAAACAATGATCATCCATGGTTCCATCTGATAACACCTTATGAAATCTCTTCGATTATTGCCTTTTATACATATCAATGGCAAGGTCACCTGTAGCCTGTGCCAAAAATAATACAGATCTTTTTCAAAAAATAAAATAATATACTAATCTACATAATTCTTTTTTTTGATGTAAAACAAATTTCGTGGTGGCCTGGTGGTAAAGAATACCTAATCTACATAATTCATTTGGCTTGATCTACCTTTTTTTTATCTAGAATGATAAAATGCCTTTGAATTGGATTTGTTCTATCATTCTCAGGTTTTGCTCCTCTCCTCTTTCCTCTCTTTTTATGAGACTATTGGACCTCTTCTTCCTATTGGACCTCTTCTCTCTCCTCTCTTTTAACATCTCCGACCACTTTTCCCCAAATCAGTCACCTCATTTTACTCATTTTAGACCGTTCTGACACTCAACGGTCACAACTCCTCCACGCCGATGGCGGCGCCTCCGCCTCTCCGTGGCGGGAGCAACCCCTCCAACCAGTTTCTCAATGCTCTAGCTAACCGCCCGCCACCCCTAAGCTCCTGCCTCCCCTCAAACCTTGAAATAGCCCCAAAAACACTCTATAAGGGGGAGATCGCGTGCCTAGTTACTCGACAAGAAGCAGAATCTCTAGCGTCTCACTACCGAAATGCATTAGTCGGCAAATTTGCAAGGGGGAAACCTTCCATGGAGTCCCTTCAGGAAGCATTCAAATCGGTCGATTTTAAAGGAAAATACCAATTGGGCTCAATAGATTACAGGCACATACTCATCCGATTTTAGTGCAAAGAATATTATCAAAGGCTATGGCTCAAGGGTAATTGGATTTTCAACGGCACGCCTATGAAATTTCTGAAATGGACAGTTGATTTCTCGCCGGAAGCAGAGTCCTCCATCGTTCCAGTGTGGGTCAACATCCCTAAGGTACCCATATTTTTCTACAATCATGCTATGATTGAATCAATGAGAAATCAGATAGGGAAGTTCATCAAAATGGATGTAGCCCCAACAACTCTCTCTAGGCCATCTGTAATAAAAATATGTGTGGAGGTTGATGTTAAACTCAGATTGCCTAATCACATTAGAGTTGGAATAGAGGAGGATAGGGTAGAATATGGAGTAGAAAAATTGCCTATAGACTTTGAGGATCTCCCATGCTACTGTTTCAACTGTAAAGTTATTGGACACATTGATGATCATTGCATACAACTCCACCCAGAGCTCAAAAGGCTAAGGCAGCAATGGAATCATCCAATGGCAACTCACAATGGGAACAAATCCACTACCACATATGTTTCCATCCCTCAGCTCATCCCACAGAATCCAACTGTAGTGCCTGTAATACAAGTTCTTGATGAAGGAAAGAATAAAGGCCCTGCAGCTAAGCCTCAGTTTGTAAGTGCTGAAACTTCTGGCATCTCAGCTCAGGATAAAGCCAAAACCATCCATGCCCAGAAGTTTTTACAAAAGGCCACTCATCCTCTCAACCACCATAAGACAAAGAAAACCTATGTGCCTAAACCTATCAACACTGATCCAAAGCCAATTCTGGTGGAGGAAGAATCACAGCATAATTCTGATGCAGTGGAGACTAAGGATACTGGAAGCAGTTCTCAGTATGAATTTCCTTCACAAGGATCAACACATGTGATAGCAGGGTCTAGCAGTCCTATGAGCTCCAATGACAATTTTGACTTTGTGCCTGAAACTCCACCTTCAACTGTTGTAGTACCTGGAGATCATATTACTATCACACCTCACCAACCTCACACAGACTCTGATGGATTTATCACCCCAAGGCTCAAAAAACGCTTTCATGAATCAAGGGATGATCTTAACATCAGAATGTCCAAATGCATCTCCTCTCCCATAAATCCTTATGATACTGATCAATTTTTGTTCTTGTCTCAAGGTAGAGACATGAATCAGTTCTTACCACTAATAATGGAGGAAGAGGAAACACTTAGAGAGAATGATATTTTTAAAGAGGCTGAGGAGTCTCTTTCAGATAGCTCCAAGGAAAATGATGCATCTTCTCCAATATTATCTCTCTCTGCCACTACTCAGCAAAGTAAGAGTAAGGTGAGCACATCCAAACTACCACTGAAAATATTTTTTACTCAGGTCAATAGGTTTATGACTGGAGCATCAAAAAGCCACACAAAATCTGTTTTATGATGTGTACAACTTCCAAGGAAAATGACATTTTGCACTATTATGACTTACCCAGAAATGCCATTAACATCTCTCACCTTTCTTATGCTGATGACACAGTCATTTTTATGAAAGCTTCTAAATTCAGTCTCACTAGACTGAAAGGTTTTCTGGTTCAATTTGAAATTGTCACAGAACAAAAGATAAATTTTGAAAAGAGTGATTTTTATGTTGGTAGGCATACATCCCTAGCTAAAATTCATCAGATTAGAAACATTTTAGGGATGAAAAAGGGTAGTTTTCCTTTTAAATACCTTGGATGTTCAATCATCTAAGGTAGGTCTTTAAACATTCATTTCCAACCTGTGGTGGAAAGAAGGCTTAACAACTGGAAAAACAAGTGGCTTTCCTCTGGTGGTAAGCTCACCCTCATCAAATCATGCATCTATTCACTCCCACAACATATTTTCTCTGTCACAGCACCAACAAAGCATATCATTAAGATCATAACTAGATTGATTTCCATATTCTTCTGGGGAAAGTCAGATTTTAAACCAAAAAAAACCTGGAAGAAATGGAATGATATGTGCTTTCCCATCTCTCAAAATGGCCTTAATTTTAGATCTTTTTCAACTATCATTCTTGCATGTTCTGTAAAACATTTTGGCCTGATATTTTCAAAAAACATTTTGATCCAGGCTTGCCACTGAGTTGCACCACAATGGCAAGCCTGGATCATCTGGGAATATGGGTGCTGCTTCTGTGAGACTTATGACTGGGAAATAAAGTTTCCATAGGCTGAATTGTGTTTTATAGTGACTCACTAACAAGCAAGTGGTTAATTTCTTTCTTCAGCTCTTAGTCTCGACTACAAAAAAAATGGTCTTTGCCAACACATTTTTAAAAACATTATAAAGTTACGTCATAATAAGGAGATATTATCACAGTAGATATAATACTGAAATTGAGTTTTGAAATAAAGTGTGGTAAGAAATAGGTATAAGGACAATATGAAATTTGTGTTAGTATAAGATTGTATTGATACACTTTGTAAAAAATAAATCCTAACACCGTATGATTGTGTATGAAAATTAATACTATATTAACAATAATTTATGTAGGACGGTTAAAACTTAATTAAAATAATGCATTTAAACTCAAATAAAAATAATATTGTGGTAAAATATTTATTACAACACTTTGTAACTTGTAAAAAACCATTATTCTTCACTGTTCATGAACGAGAAGATTTAATATAATTGATCAAAATGTCTAAACTCACACAATGATCAATTTTTTGTAGGCACGATTTGACATCACTCTTGTGGACGAATCTTTTGTTATTTCCTTGGTGTCTTCTAAGTGGAGGTAATATAAATATTATTTTAAATCCAAATATTGGGAAGCTGATCGCATGGAGTATAATCTTTAAGGCGATGACAAGAATGATATAAACTGTTAGAACATTGGTACTATTTTTATTATCCTGATGAGAATTTACACCAAATGACATTTCATCAAATTTCATGTGCAGGTGACACTTACTCAATGGATTTAAGAAGTATTTCGACAGATTTGCAGGATTGGATGCATTAGACTAGTATTCCTTTTATTTTTCGCAGTTAGTATTGCTTTATTTATTTGGATTTAGATCAAGATATTCCAAATTTTGATGTTTTGTTATCATTCATTTTCTAACTAATACAATTATTTATAATGTATAGTTTCATTTAAGTTTATTATTATTTTTATTTTTATTATATATAGCATATTAATGATATAAATACGTGTAATAATATAATACATTTTAAAATGTTTTAATATTTTGTAACTTATCACACTTTCTTATTTTATTATTTCCTTTTTAAAACATTATAATTTTGTAAAATCACGTTTCAAAGTGTTTTTATAGGTCATATAAAAGTACACTGTATATTTGTGCTTTGCTTGTATAATTGTCACAATTGTATGTGTTGTCTTTTATAGTCTTATGGGACATTGTATCAATGTGTTAAAATAATTCGATTATAACACATAAATGTGTAAGCATGGTGGGATCTATTGACATTAAATTATTGTTCTAACATTGTTCAAATACAACACGAGTTAATATGTGTCAACATTGTATCTTTCCAAACACTGTTACATAGTTTTCCCAATTAATTAATTAATATTCAAAATTACCTATCTTAACACTTTAGACTTATTATAACACCGGCAAAAACCACACTTTAAGAAAGTGTTGGGATAATGTAAAGTGTCACTATATATATAATTTCTCAACAATACTAAGTGTCTGCAAAGACCCTTTTTCTTGTAGTGCTCCTTCTTTTTAACACAGAATGAGTTATAGTTTTAGCTCTTTCTTTTTGTTTGGCTAAGTTTTGAGCCAGTGTATTTTCAATACTACACCTTGAAGTTCGTTGGGAATTGCTTTGTAATTATATTCATTCACGTTTTTTTTTCATGGTTTGGGGTAGCCAATACACCCCCCCCCCCACCCCCCCTCCCCACTACGGTGGTTTGCCCAAAAAAATTCTCAAGTTTTGCAGCTTCATTTGCTGAAATGTCAGCAACTACATTGCATTCTCTCTCCCATATCAATTCTACGTTGTGTAAGATAAGTACTACCCATGTCTCAGATTAAGCTACACAAGTCTGATAGTACTGGCCCAGAATCCTTCTGGGCCAGGAGGAAAGCCCGCGGCCCAGAACCATCAGAGCGGCATCTTTCCCGGTGAGAAGCACATCCAGACAAGGAAGAGGACAGATGGTGACAAAGGGAGTGGTCCTGCACCTTATCCCCAAAGCAGGCAAAGCTCGGCTATAAATACTAGTCTCAAACAGTAAGCAAGCTATGTGATATATATCTCTCTACTTTATATTGAGAGTTCCTTCCGTACGTTTTCCCTCTCCGCTATCCCCATCTCATCATCACGCTGGAGCTTCTTCCCCGGGACGCCTCCCGGGGATTGTTTTGCAGGACCGAAGCAGGCTGATAAAGGAAGAGACCCGGATAGCATCTAACCCCGGGAGACGGACGGATTTCGGTAGCATCAATTGGCACGCCCGGTGGGACCCTTCCACCTTCGCATGATGGAGTCGCCAAGGAGAGGGCGCGGGCGCCCTAAGAAGAACGCGGCACCTTCAGGGGGTGATTCTCTTCCACCCCCGGGAGACGATGTGACCTTGAGGCAGTTGCAGGAGGAGGCTAGACACCAGCGAGAGCTAGGGGTACCGCAAGACGGCCACGTGGAAACTGCCTCCGACGAAGCCTACTCGGAAGGAGAGTACCAGGATGAGCAGGAAGGGCTTGGGCTCGCCGGGGATGGCACCACCCGGGGCCAGGGACCTGAAGCCCGGGAGGAGGGGCAGCCCTTAGTTAGTACGGAGGAAGTGGCGGCCTTGGAATTCATGAGAGCCAACAAGGAGTTGTACCGCCAGTGGGTACTCTCCACCCGGGAAAGCCTGAGGCGAAGGGAACCCGGGAGGAACCAGGCAGGTCCTTTAGGGGGGCACCAAAGAGAGGTTATTGATCTGGACGGAGCCGTTCAGCCGCCAAAGCTACAGGGGCGTGTAAATTCCTCCACCGTCCCACCTTCTTTCCCTCCGAATTTCGGGGTTGGAGGGGGAGCGGCTACGGGACAACAATCGAATCTGGTTCCACATGCTCCACCCTATTACCCGCGTTCCAGTTGGGGGGCGGGACAAATTGGGTATGACCTGCCAGTCATGCCGGCGGAGCCGTTTGGTTATCAGGCCCCTGGAACCCAGGGAAACCCGATCCAGTATTCCGGACCCATGTATGGATCAATGGGGATGAACTTCGGTTACCGGAGAGATACTATCGGGAGGACGATAGGATGCGGGGCTATCAGGTGGCACAGCAGGACCCCAACTCCTTGGAGGCTCGACTAGACAAACTGGTAGGAAGAAATGGAGCTAAACCTACCTCCCCTTGGGTACCTCGAGTGCTCGCGTACCCATGGCCGCCGGGCCTCCGGACCCCGGAGGGAATCCCAACATATAATGGAGAGACAGACCCGGAGGAGTTTGTCAGGACGTACCAGAACCTAATGGTGTCAAGGGACTTCCCGGAGGAATTAAGATGCAAGCTGGTGGGCTGTTACCTGAGAGGAAACTGTCTCTCATGGTTCGATTCTTTGCCTCGAGAAAGTCTCAGAGATTATTACGATTTCTCTAAGGCCTTGCTGTTTAGATACGCCGGATTAAAGAAGGAAGGAAAGCAGTTGACTGAGCTTTTAGCTACCCGGCAGAAGGCTGCAGAAGGATCAATGGAATACTATCGAAGGTACATAGACGATAGCATGAAGGTTGTCGACAGGCAGCAGCAGGAGAAGGCAGTGATTAGCGGGTTTATAAATGGCTTGAGGGATATGGCGCTGTTCCAGAAGTTGATGGAAAATATCCCGGAAACCTTTCACAACTTGCAAATGGCGGTACAACTATACTGCGCGATTAATGATGCCAAACGGAAGAGAAAGGAAGAATCTGGGGGATTCCTCCCGGATAAGATAGAAAGAAGGAGAACGGCAGACCCAAGTAGAAGGGACCCCGCTCCCGCGTTGGTAAACCGGGCAAGGGCGGACAGTTTCACCCCGCTCAGCAAATCCCGGGCGGAGATTCATGCTATCCACAAGGATCTGTTCCCGGATCCATTGCCTATCCACGGGACCCCGTCTAGGGAAAACGCGGACAAATGGTGCGCCTACCACAAGTCTTATGGGCATGCGACAGAGGGGTGTAGGATGCTGAGGAACGAGATAGAAAGACTGATAGAACGGGGAAAGCTGAGAGATTGCGTGGCAGCGGAGGTAAAGAAGGAGAATCCCCGGGACCAGCCTCAGGAGCAGCCCCGCAGGAGGTGGAGACCTAACCCGGGGAGAGGAAACGGAAGAATCCAAGGCAACCAAGGTAACAGGGCCCCGGGGAGGCCCGCCATAGCCGCCGCGCCGGTCCAAGCAGTGGAGCCGGCCCCAATACCCAACAGGATGATCAACGTGATCAGTGGAGAAGTCCGAGAAGCATGTCAGTCAGTCTCCGCTATCCGGGCCCGGACCCGGTATGTTCCCCCGGGGGAGATTCAGGGGAAAAGGTTTCGCCCCGATGAAGCTCTCACTTTCTCTGAAGCGGATGCAGCCCCGCCGCAGATACCCCATTCTGACCCAATGGTGGTAACGGCGGAGATTGAAGGCTTCTTGGTCAAAAGGGTGTTTGTGGACGATGGGAGCAGCGTGGAGATCATGTTCGCTTCTTGTTTCGATCAGTTGGGAATTGGGAGACAGAACCTGAAACCTCCCTTATCTCCCCTGTCAGGGTTCACGGGCAAACCCGAAGTTCCACTAGGTGTTATTCCCCTCGCAGTGTGTATGGTGGATGAGAAGGACCGGAGCAAGAGGATCTCGGTGACATGCAACTTTGCAGTTATTGACGCACCCTCTCCGTACAACGTAATCATAGGAAGACCATGGCTAACTCAAGCCCGGGCAGCGAGTTGTCCTTATCTGCTGACGATGAAGTTCCCCACTGCGCAAGGTGTGGCGGTCGTGCGGGGTAGTCAAGCAGTCGCAAGAAGTTGCATGATGACGGCGGTACTGGACGCAAAGAAAGCAGTAGGGGTGGTACACGGAGAAGTCCCCCGCCAGGAGTTGGAGGAGATGCAGGTGGCGGACAAAGGGACGGTCACTGTGGGAAAAGACCTCCCAGAGGAAGTAAAAGGTGCGCTGAAGGAACTTTTGGCCAAGTATCAGGGAGTATTCTCGTGGATCCCGGAGGACATGGTGGGGGTGTTACCAGAGTTGGGGGCACACAAGCTGAACATAAGCCCTGCAACTAAACCAATCAGGCAGAAGAAAAGGCCTGTAGCCCCGGAAAGAGCAGAATTTATAAAGAATGAAGTAAAGAAGCTGGAGAGAGCCGGGGTGGTCGAGGAAATCATCTACCCAGAATGGATAGCTAACCCGGTCTTAGTAAAGAAGCACGATGGAAGCTGGCGCATGTGTATTGACTTTACGGATTTGAATAAGTGCTGCCCCAAAGACAGCTATCCTCTCCCAAATCTGGACCGGCTGGCAGAGGCTATTGCGGGGTATTCGGTGCGGGCCTTCTTCGACGCACATAAAGGGTATCACCAGGTGCAGATGGATGAGGCGGACAAGGCGAAAACCTCATTCATCACCGATTTTGGAACCTTTTGCTACAAGAAGATGGCCTTCGGGCTGAAGAACGCGGGGGCTACGTACCAGAGAATGGTGGACAAACTCTTCAAGGACCAAGTGGGAAGAAACATGGAGGTGTATGTTGACGACATGGTGGTTAAAAGTAGGGCTTACGGGGCTTTCTTGAATGACCTGGAGGAGATGTTCGAAAAGCTGGAACGGAGCAATCTAAAGCTGAACCCCTCCAAAAGTACCATTGGAGTGGGTGCGGGGAAGTTCTTGGGTTTTATGGTGTCAAGCCGGGCACTAGTGGGAGAGCATAGGATTAACGGCTGTTATTTGGATGATTAGAAGGCATTTTGGAGGAGCCGTAGGTGGCTGAGCCGTCCATTGTATTTCTTTAGACAGCGTTTAATTAGGAGACGTCCAATGAGATAATCAAAGGCTTTTTCAAACGTTATCCATTGTTTATTTTCAAACCGCTTTCCATTTATTTCCGGTGGCGGAACTTAAGATTCTGGGAATTACTCTACATTAGTTCCGTGTTCGAAAGGTAGTATTTTCCGTTGATTTGTCGCCGGAATAAAATTATCCGGCCATTAGGTTTATGGATACGAGTCTATATTCGATTTTGCATAATTTACGTATTCTAGGTTCCATTCTGGTTAATGAGTATTGTTCCGAATTAGGAAATCCAATTCTACTTGTTGGTTGTTTTTCACCGTTTTCCAGATTCTATAAGCGTTTCGATTTATTATACGTTACGGTATCTAGTATGACTTCTAGTTAGTTTTATAGTTAGTTTTAAAGTTTCCGACACCGGAAATTCAATTCTGTTTTACACTAATATCGACCGCAATCGACCGGATTCTATGACTGTTTCGATATATTTAATGTTACCATGTCGAGTATGAATTCTATTTGTTATTAATGTTTAGAAGCTCAATTCGAGCCCAAACATTTAAATATGACTTTGCATATGGAAATCCACCAAAGCAAGTTGGACTAAGAATGGTTAGGAAATGAGATCAATTTATAACTTAGAGAAGATTTCTCCCTTTCTCTTGCCACCGATGTGGGATTCAAACTTTCCTCCCTTCCCTTTTTCTCTTTCTTTTTCTCTCAAGATTTATTTTACTTCTTTCTTCAATCTTCATAACGTCATATCTTATCCATTTCTTATTCAAAATGTATTCTCTTAGTTTTTTTTAATATAAAAAAGACTAAAATAAATAAATGAAAAGAACCAAAATTAATAAACATATAATTACCTTCTTTAATACATGTAAATTATTTTTATAAATTCTAAATATAGTACCTATAAATTATTCTTGAGCTGTTCAACGGGCTTATCGAGTTATGATCTCGAGTTCGAACTCATTTATTAACTAACGAGTTCGAGTTCGATTTTGAACTGGTCAAATCGAGTTCGAACACGAACTTTGACCGAGTTGTTCACGAGTTGTTCACGAACGATTCAGTTCATTTACACCCCTAGTTATGATATCTAGTATGAATTCTATTTATTAATAATGTTCATGACGTTCATCATTGATTTCATCCCATACATCTACGTTTTCCCCATGCCATATCAACTTGGTATATGAAGCCTCAAATCCCCTTATAATCAAATGTGAGCGTAAACCCCGCTCCCCCAGATACACATCATTCCTACAATCATTACATGGACATCGCATTATCGACATATTCTTCATTCTCGCATGATTAGAAGCAACTTCAATGAAATATTTGATAAACTCCCTATATTCAGTAGATATTCAAATGTTCGATCCAACAATACGAACACGATCCAAGTTCATACTCTTGCAATGTAAATCACAATATATTTAAATCATATCAATTAAATTACTCAATCAATGAATTCACATAAAAAGCCCCAAATAATCTTGTAAAATATGATAGTTCATGTATTCAATATCTCGTAAGCAAGTAAGAGCATCCAAAATAGTTTGAAGATAAAGAGCACTTCTTAAGTGCCACATAATCAATTTTGTGCAAACCTAAGGAAAAATCCAACACTAACAATGGAACAATACTTAAGAAGCACTTCTTTTCTTTATTTTTATTTTTAAACTTATAATTAAAAAAAAATACTCAATGGCAAGAGTAATGTTTTTATTGGCTAGTCAAGCACAATAAAAGAGGTAATCACTCCCTAAATAAGGAGTTGTTCTTAAAACACCACAATTGACCTTCTTAATTAAGGAGTGCTCCTTATTAAGAAAGCTCAGCTACCGGGGAATCTCCGTATGGCTTGGTGTACGGGTCAGAGGTAGTAATACCCGCAGAGATTGGGATCCCAAGCCCTCGAACTCAATACCAGCGCCCGGAAGAAGAAAACGATGGACGACGCCTTGACTTGGATCTCCTGGAAGAGAAGCGAGAGAATGCGGCACTTCAGGAAGCCAAGGTGAAGGAGCGAGTCAAGAGATATCATGACAGAAGGGTGCGGAAAGAAGTCTTCATCCCAGAAGACTGGGTAATGAGGGGAAACGATAAGAGCCGCCAAGCCCCGGAGGGCAAACTTGCACCCAACTGGGAAGGGCCATACAAGATCAAGGAAGCACACCCGGGAGGGAGCTATGTGCTGGAGGACAAGCAGGGAAAGGAGATCCCCAGAAGGTGGAACGTAGCTAACCTAAGAAGGTTTTACGGGAAGTAGAGCACCCCGCATCATACCACAGCTACTAAAGCGTGAATATGCCAGGCATGGATATGCTAGGCATGGATATGCCCCTCCCGGAAGCGTGAATACGCTAAGCATGAATATGCTAGGCATGAATATGCCAGGTATGGATATACCCCTCCCGGAAGCATGAATATGCCCGGAGAGAGAACCCGACGTTTGGCCTCGTTCCAGGTTTAGAGAGGAATATTTGTTTTAAAGGGACCCTTGGGTAGCTCCCATTTGGGTGCCCCGCTAGAGCGGACCCGGAGCTTGGATGAAGCCCGGGGACCCGAGAATGTAATGTTTACAGGAAAAAGTTAATGAAAATGGCTATTCAAAAGGCAATTTTATTCAATCATCTTTTAAAAGCAAATCGCATGAACATGTGGTTATATTACAAAGGAACAATGGCATAGAATTTTACAAGATCGCATGAACATGTGATCATATTGCAAAGAAACGATTACACGAAATTTCACACAGGTTTTTCTATCTATGCATCTTTAAACCCACTTAGGGCCTGACCCGGAAGCACCCTCTGGGTTACCCGAGCGGAAACCCCCACCAAAGAATTGAGAAGACAAGATGTCTTCAGCAAACCGAGCATCCGGAGCTTGATTCCATGCTAGCTCCTCCTCCAATTGCTCGGCGTCCTCTTCATTCAGCTCGGGGATAGGAACCACTACGGACCCTTCCGGAAGCGGTTCCGCCAGGCGCATTCTTCTTACACCGGCAGAGGTAACGAACCGGTACTTAGGGAATAAGTTGGCAACACCCTTGCCCTTCTCCTCTCGGCTAATGCGGGTACCCTCGGCGGTCTTCACTCCTTTGGTGGTAACCCCGGAAGCAGCAATCTCCCGGATACGCCTTATCCGGCGCGCCACCTCTTCCGGGTCGATGGACACGGTCATGTCCTCATACCGCTCATAAGCAATATCTACCTCTACCCGGGCAGGGACCCGGCGGAGACTGGAGGGATAAGGCTCGGCCTCCCCATCAGTTATCTTGGTATACCATTCCACGGCATCTAGATAGGCCTTGTGATTAAGAGCCCCTTCACCAAACTTCCCCGGGTTGGCCTCCATACGCTCAATGGTCCTACGAACCCCGGCGGGAACATCGGTAAGGGGAGAAACCCCGACTAGTCCGTTCTTGAGGCCAAGAAGATGGTAAGACAGCCGGACGGTCGTCAGTGCTTCTTGGAGGACCCTATTCCTATGAGTAAGGGATCGATTCTCCTTCTCCAGATCGCAGATAAGCTTATTCTATGCGGTGCAGGTCTCCAGCTTCCTGAGCTTCTCTTGCGCCCGCTCCAGCTCGCCCCATACCATACCCAGTTCCTTGGCGGTGCGACTTTGAGAATCATCATAAAGGGCTTGCAACTCAGCGATGGTTTGGTGGGAATTTAGGGCTTCCCGCATATGATCTGAAGCAAGGTCGAAACATTGATTTAAGGACCCGAACTTGGCCTCGACCGCCTTAAGAAATAACACCAGTGCCCGGATCGTTCCAAACTCCTGAAGGAAGCAATCCAGCCCCGCCTCAGCCAAGGCCCGGGTGGCCTGGTTGCCTCCAAACCTCCAATGAGCTAGTTTTCTTTGAAGAAAAGAGCATTGGAGGCATCCAGCGCGGGGAAGTGAGAAGTAGGTACCAGAGGAACTACTAGGATGGGCAAAAACATAAGGCACGGACCCGCGCGAGAGAATTCCCATTAAGGGGCGCTCAATCTACAAAAGACAAGTGATTTTATCAAAAAATAGAACTTATATTAATCAAAATGGGAACCGAGGCCAAGTTCTACATATGCCTCCCGGGGAGGAAAATTACAAAAGAAATGTAAACTAAAGTCTAGGGGAGTACATTATCCTCAGCAGGGTCCCTTCCTCCCGGGGTAGCGTGAGCCCTCTTCCATCTCCTTTCCAGTTCAGCCACGTCTTCCTCAGACCAGTAGGGACCATAGTAGGCGGGAGCATCTACCCTTGGCTCGTCTTCCGGGCACTCAGGGAATCCCACCTTCCGGACAGACTTCCGGGATTGATACAGCAGGTCATCTTGGCCCCTTGGGAGTCCCACGACGTAAGCGCCGGTATTCTCTTCGAGGACAGCCTGGTACCCAAAGTTATCAGGAATAGCGCAGAATTCCTGATAATTATCGGCCCAGTGGGGCGTCTCCGGGACCACCCCATAGGTATTGAAGCTTTCTGGGCCGGGGGACTCAGGAACGGCTGCCTCTTTGATCCCCGGAAGCTTGATCTTCTTAATATCCGAGGCTGAAGGGGCCCGGGAAGACATCTTAAGCGAATCCCACAGTTGGGGCACCAGGTTCTCCAGTTTTGCCTCTTGGAGAGATCTCCAACGGTGGTTCAGCAGATCGCCTGCCTTGGGGCGATAGTAGGATCCCTGGGCTTCAAGGCGAGCAGGTCCCGGAAGCCAACCCCGCAGTCTGCGGTACATCTCGTGGCAGGCATCCTCACTAGCTGCAGTGGCGTTATCCTCCAGCCTTTTCTCAAAGTCGGTTGAGTGGAGAACCTTTCGGACCACAGCATCCAAGGCCTCGAGCTGAGCCTCTTTCTTTTCTTTCTTAAGAGAAGAATATCTCTTCTCCACCTCCGCCAGCTTCGCCTCTTTGTCAGACAGCTTCTTCTCCCGATCGGCTAGTTTCTTTTGAGAAGCCTCCAACCGGGCTTCCAGGTCGTCCCTCTCGGCCAACCGCTCCCGGGCGTCGCGGAGCTCTTTCTCCTTCTTAGCAAACAAACCCGCGCTGTACTTAGAATACGTCCGGTTGAGCGCGTCGGCTAGCTGGGAGTCCGCCAGGAGCGAGTCAGCGAAAGTGGTGGTCTATAAAATTTAAGCAAGAATAAGGTTACCCGGAAGGATAGAAATGTGAGAAGTAATGACGAGCAATAAGATTAACATACCTCTTCCCTATCCTCAGGGATAGCTTGAGAATTATCCCGCAAAGGAGAATTCACAGGGGGAGGAGGAGGTGGGGGCGGGGTCGCACCCTCTAACCTTTGACGAGAAGGCGGAGGAGTTTCCTTATCATCGGTCAGAGGCTGCTTAAAGCGAGAGCTAGCCCCGCCACTGTAAGTAGGGTGATGAATGAAAGATCTCCTCCCCGGGGTAGGAGAGGACTCCGGGGCCGTCTGTTGGGCAGGCGGTCGCTGCTGGCGGGCCCTTTGAGCAATGAACCCGGGGTTTTCGGCGGCACCTGGACCAGGTGGGGGAGTTACCTGCTGCTCAGAAGGAGTAACCACCCCCGGATGAGGATTTCTCTGCTGATTGTGATCCCCGGAAGGCATCCCGTTGAATGGTGTAACG
This sequence comes from Cruciata laevipes, assembly GCA_963678965.1. Lineage (NCBI taxonomy): Eukaryota > Viridiplantae > Streptophyta > Magnoliopsida > Gentianales > Rubiaceae > Cruciata > Cruciata laevipes. The sequence continues at coordinate 17,960,208 of OY787634.1, read as the reverse complement.
TCCGCGTATAAAGGAGGCCGAACTGAAATCAAGTAAAATGAACGTCAAAGCAAGGCACATATACATATATATCAAAATAAGCAAAGAATAAAGCCTTTAATAGACACCTCCAGCCGGCCACACAGCGGAGACGGTTGGAAGAGAAAAGAGTTCTTCAGGGTATATCCCGCGAGGCCAATAATAGCCCGCGTTCCCGGTCTTAAAGAAGGTATCCATGTCCAGGGGAGATAGGCGGAGGAAGTTATGATCGTTGGTGAGGTCTATTGAAAGAGAGGAAAGAGGTTGTTTATCTTCAGGAACGAGGGAATCGTTCCAAGGGGGCATGGGATAAGCCCGGGAGTCGCAGCAAAAGAAACCTTTTGCCAGATACCCCTTGGCAGACTTGGGCTTACCCTTAACAAAGTCCTTCGTCCTGGAACGGATCGCAAAGGAAAACACACCCGGGAAGGACGCATGAGCGCGTCGCAGGGCGTAGAAAGAACGAAAGAGAAGGAGGGAGGAAGAGACGTTGCATCTCGCACAGTTGACCAAGAAGGCCAGCACCAATACGACCCCGTTGGGGTGAAGCTGGGCCGGGGCCATTCGGTAGAAGTCGAAGATTTCTGAAAATAGAGGAGGAAAGGGGAGGCTGAGCCCGTACTGGAAGTGAATCCAGGGAATGCAAGGCACTTCCCGCTCGGACATTCCCCGGGGGGGGGGGGGGTTTGGATAAAGACGCATCCAATGGAAAAGGAATAAAGCAGCGCCTAACTAAATCTACAACATCCCTATCTAAGGAAGGGGCAGGCCCGGAAAGATTAAAAAATTGATGACCGGAAGGCTTCACTCCGTGGGTAGGACCCCGGGGAGCATCCTCGCCAACTTCATCGAACATCTCTTCATCCTGGCCCTTCCGGGGGTGATTAGGACGCCCGGATGGATGTGAATCCTCCCCGTTTAAGGTCGACGCGTCCAGGACGTTTAGCCCCCGGGGCGTATTGAAAGCCTCAGAATGAGAATCCGGGGAAGAGACGGGGGAGGAAGCCAAGTTATCAGCAGCCCTGAACTGGACTTCAAACTGACCCTGAGCTCCCTCGGTGTTCAAGGAAGAGTCGGAATGGAGCGGGGAATCCATGAAAGTAAGAGGAAGAGGGAACGAGAGCTTACTTGGCAGAAAAGACGAAAGGAAAAGCGGAGTGTCTGGAAATTAGCCGAGGAAAGTAACCTTGTGATGAGGGTTAGGCTCCTTATATAGGCAGGGGAATAGGAAAAGTTGCCTCAAAAGAAGGGAAAGGATAATGATGACACAGTAAATGAGGGACTGATTAATGCGGAAGGGGAAAAGACGGCGACGCAGAAATCAACTCTGACATGAATGGGCCCCACCAGAAGAAGAAGCAAGGGGAGAAGCGTATGAAGACCAGTCTCCCGTGCCTCAGAAACCCGGATGACCAGTCTGGGGGGGCTAGTGATAATACTTGCCCAGAATCCTTCTGGGCCAGGAGGAAAGCCCGCGGCCCAGAACCATCAGAGCGGCATCTTTCCCGGTGAGAAGCACATCCAGACAAGGAAGAGGACAGATGGTGACAAAGGGAGTGGTCCTGCACCTTATCCCCAAAGCAGGCAAAGCTCGGCTATAAATACTAGTCCCAAACAGTAAGCAAGCTATGTGATATATATCTCTCTACTTTATATTGAGAGTTCCTTCCGTACGTTTTCCCTCTCCGCTATCCCCATCTCATCATCACGCTGGAGCTTCTTCCCCGGGACGCCTCCCGGGGATTGTTTTGCAGGACCGAAGCAGGCTGATAAAGGAAGAGACCCGGATAGCATCTAACCCCGGGAGACGGACGGATTTCGGTAGCATCAAAGTCACTGTTAATTCAGTCAAAATTGATTATTTTCAACATTTAAATATGGTCACATGAGTTTTTGTTGGATTCTTTGTAACATTAATTTTTATAATATCAAAACTTTATTATACATAATTACACACAAAAAAGATATTGATGATCAAAAACATTTTGGGCAATCAGAAAAAGTCATTTTGTGTAGTTTAATCCGGGACGGAGGGAGTACCAATTTTATTAGCAAGAACACCACTATCATATTTTTTCCATATCAATTTTATGTCTTAGAACTAACTCGGGGATGGAAGAATTATATTCATAACTATATTCTAAACTAAAAATGGTTCTTTATGATTAGAACCTCACCTTAATTACAAGACCTAAACTAGGTAAAGAGATACACTCGAATATAGTAATTCACCGGTTGCAGCAAACACGTTTATTCTTCCTTAAGCCAGCAATCTGATTCCATTTTGGTTTCTGACATCTTCAGTCTATCTGGAGTATTAGAGACACAACACTGATGCCCTAGAAGCTATTATGTCTGAACTAGAAAGTCAGGGTTATATCTTCCACAAAAACTTAACAAACATGGTCTTTACAAGCTTCTTGAATGTGATTTTTGTTGCTAGATAGTATCCATCCTAATCTTGCTAACATTCCTTGTTGCCTTCCTGCGACATATGGTGGCCTTCAACCTACCATTAAAACAAAATGACCAGTAATGTGATCCAAAATACAAACTTACTCAAAATGTATCACTTTGATCTAACATAAGGGGATTTCATGCAATCAAGTATCACCAATCCCCTTATATCCCTTGGCAATGTATCAATAATCATAACAAATGTTTAAATTATTTGGATAAAGACGCATCCAATGGAAAAGGAATAAAGCAGCGCCTAACTAAATCTACAACATCCCTATCTAAGGAAGGGGCAGGCTCGGAAAGATTAAAAAATTGATGACCGGAAGGCTTCACTCCGTGGGTAGGACCCCGGGGAGCATCCTCGCCAACTTCATCGAACATCTCTTCATCCTGGCCCTTCCGGGGGTGATTAGGACGCCCGGATGGATGTGAATCCTCCCCGTTTAAGGTCGACGCGTCCAGGACGTTTAGCCCCCGGGGCGTATTGAAAGCCTCAGAATGAGAATCCGGGGAAGAGACGGGGGAGGAAGCCAAGTTATCAGCAGCCCTGAACTGGACTTCAAACTGACCCTGAGCTCCCTCGGTGTTCAAGGAAGAGTCGGAATGGAGCGGGGAATCCATGAAAGTAAGAGGAAGAGGGAACGAGAGCTTACTTGGCAGAAAAGACGAAAGGAAAAGCGGAGTGTCTGGAAATTAGCCGAGGAAAGTAACCTTGTGATGAGGGTTAGGCTCCTTATATAGGCAGGCGAATAGGAAAAGTTGCCTCAAAAGAAGGGAAAGGATAATGATGACACAGTAAATGAGGGACTGATTAATGCGGAAGGGGAAAAGACGGCGACGCAGAAATCAACTCTGACATGAATGGGCCCCACCAGAAGAAGAAGCAAGGGGAGAAGCGTATGAAGACCAGTCTCCCGTGCCTCAGAAACCCGGATGACCAGTCTGGGGGGGCTAGTGATAATACTTGCCCAGAATCCTTCTGGGCCAGGAGGAAAGCCCGCGGCCCAGAACCATCAGAGCGGCATCTTTCCCGGTGAGAAGCACATCCAGACAAGGAAGAGGACAGATGGTGACAAAGGGAGTGGTCCTGCACCTTATCCCCAAAGCAGGCAAAGCTCGGCTATAAATACTAGTCCCAAACAGTAAGCAAGCTATGTGATATATATCTCTCTACTTTATATTGAGAGTTCCTTCCGTACGTTTTCCCTCTCCGCTATCCCCATCTCATCATCACGCTGGAGCTTCTTCCCCGGGACGCCTCCCGGGGATTGTTTTGCAGGACCGAAGCAGGCTGATAAAGGAAGAGACCCGGATAGCATCTAACCCCGGGAGACGGACGGATTTCGGTAGCATCAAAGTCACTGTTAATTCAGTCAAAATTGATTATTTTCAACATTTAAATATGGTCACATGAGTTTTTGTTGGATTCTTTGTAACATTAATTTTTATAATATCAAAACTTTATTATACATAATTACACACAAAAAAGATATTGATGATCAAAAATATTTTGGGCAATCAGAAAAAGTCATTTTGTGTAGTTTAATCCGGGACGGAGGGAGTACCAATTTTATTAGCAAGAACACCACTATCATATTTTTTCCATATCAATTTTATGTCTTAGAACTAACTCGGGGATGGAAGAATTATATTCATAACTATATTCTAAACTAAAAATGGTTCTTTATGATTAGAACCTCACCTTAATTACAAGACCTAAACTAGGTAAAGAGATACACTCGAATATAGTAATTCACCGGTTGCAGCAAACACGTTTATTCTTCCTTAAGCCAGCAATCTGATTCCATTTTGGTTTCTGACATCTTCAGTCTATCTGGAGTATTAGAGACACAACACTGATGCCCTAGAAGCTATTATGTCTGAACTAGAAAGTCAGGGTTATATCTTCCACAAAAACTTAACAAACATGGTCTTTACAAGCTTCTTGAATGTGATTTTTGTTGCTAGATAGTATCCATCCTAATCTTGCTAACATTCCTTGTTGCCTTCCTGCGACATATGGTGGCCTTCAACCTACCATTAAAACAAAATGACCAGTAATGTGATCCAAAATACAAACTTACTCAAAATGTATCACTTTGATCTAACATAAGGGGATTTCATGCAATCAAGTATCACCAATCCCCTTATATCCCTTGGCAATGTATCAATAATCATAACAAATGTTTAAATTATTTGGATAAAGACGCATCCAATGGAAAAGGAATAAAGCAGCGCCTAACTAAATCTACAACATCCCTATCTAAGGAAGGGGCAGGCCCGGAAAGATTAAAAAATTGATGACCGGAAGGCTTCACTCCGTGGGTAGGACCCCGGGGAGCATCCTCGCCAACTTCATCGAACATCTCTTCATCCTGGCCCTTCCGGGGGTGATTAGGACGCCCGGATGGATGTGAATCCTCCCCGTTTAAGGTCGACGCGTCCAGGACGTTTAGCCCCCGGGGCGTATTGAAAGCCTCAGAATGAGAATCCGGGGAAGAGACGGGGGAGGAAGCCAAGTTATCAGCAGCCCTGAACTGGACTTCAAACTGACCCTGAGCTCCCTCGGTGTTCAAGGAAGAGTCGGAATGGAGCGGGGAATCCATGAAAGTAAGAGGAAGAGGGAACGAGAGCTTACTTGGCAGAAAAGACGAAAGGAAAAGCGGAGTGTCTGGAAATTAGCCGAGGAAAGTAACCTTGTGATGAGGGTTAGGCTCCTTATATAGGCAGGGGAATAGGAAAAGTTGCCTCAAAAGAAGGGAAAGGATAATGATGACACAGTAAATGAGGGACTGATTAATGCGGAAGGGGAAAAGACGGCGACGCAGAAATCAACTCTGACATGAATGGGCCCCACCAGAAGAAGAAGCAAGGGGAGAAGCGTATGAAGACCAGTCTCCCGTGCCTCAGAAACCCGGATGACCAGTCTGGGGGGGCTAGTGATAATACTTGCCCAGAATCCTTCTGGGCCAGGAGGAAAGCCCGCGGCCCAGAACCATCAGAGCGGCATCTTTCCCGGTGAGAAGCACATCCAGACAAGGAAGAGGACAGATGGTGACAAAGGGAGTGGTCCTGCACCTTATCCCCAAAGCAGGCAAAGCTCGGCTATAAATACTAGTCCCAAACAGTAAGCAAGCTATGTGATATATATCTCTCTACTTTATATTGAGAGTTCCTTCCGTACGTTTTCCCTCTCCGCTATCCCCATCTCATCATCACGCTGGAGCTTCTTCCCCGGGACGCCTCCCGGGGATTGTTTTGCAGGACCGAAGCAGGCTGATAAAGGAAGAGACCCGGATAGCATCTAACCCCGGGAGACGGACGGATTTCGGTAGCATCAAAGTCACTGTTAATTCAGTCAAAATTGATTATTTTCAACATTTAAATATGGTCACATGAGTTTTTGTTGGATTCTTTGTAACATTAATTTTTATAATATCAAAACTTTATTATACATAATTACACACAAAAAAGATATTGATGATCAAAAATATTTTGGGCAATCAGAAAAAGTCATTTTGTGTAGTTTAATCCGGGACGGAGGGAGTACCAATTTTATTAGCAAGAACACCACTATCATATTTTTTCCATATCAATTTTATGTCTTAGAACTAACTCGGGGATGGAAGAATTATATTCATAACTATATTCTAAACTAAAAATGGTTCTTTATGATTAGAACCTCACCTTAATTACAAGACCTAAACTAGGTAAAGAGATACACTCGAATATAGTAATTCACCGGTTGCAGCAAACACGTTTATTCTTCCTTAAGCCAGCAATCTGATTCCATTTTGGTTTCTGACATCTTCAGTCTATCTGGAGTATTAGAGACACAACACTGATGCCCTAGAAGCTATTATGTCTGAACTAGAAAGTCAGGGTTATATCTTCCACAAAAACTTAACAAACATGGTCTTTACAAGCTTCTTGAATGTGATTTTTGTTGCTAGATAGTATCCATCCTAATCTTGCTAACATTCCTTGTTGCCTTCCTGCGACATATGGTGGCCTTCAACCTACCATTAAAACAAAATGACCAGTAATGTGATCCAAAATACAAACTTACTCAAAATGTATCACTTTGATCTAACATAAGGGGATTTCATGCAATCAAGTATCACCAATCCCCTTATATCCCTTGGCAATGTATCAATAATCATAACAAATGTTTAAATTATTTGGATAAAGACGCATCCAATGGAAAAGGAATAAAGCAGCGCCTAACTAAATCTACAACATCCCTATCTAAGGAAGGGGCAGGCCCGGAAAGATTAAAAAATTGATGACCGGAAGGCTTCACTCCGTGGGTAGGACCCCGGGGAGCATCCTCGCCAACTTCATCGAACATCTCTTCATCCTGGCCCTTCCGGGGGTGATTAGGACGCCCGGATGGATGTGAATCCTCCCCGTTTAAGGTCGACGCGTCCAGGACGTTTAGCCCCCGGGGCGTATTGAAAGCCTCAGAATGAGAATCCGGGGAAGAGACGGGGGAGGAAGCCAAGTTATCAGCAGCCCTGAACTGGACTTCAAACTGACCCTGAGCTCCCTCGGTGTTCAAGGAAGAGTCGGAATGGAGCGGGGAATCCATGAAAGTAAGAGGAAGAGGGAACGAGAGCTTACTTGGCAGAAAAGACGAAAGGAAAAGCGGAGTGTCTGGAAATTAGCCGAGGAAAGTAACCTTGTGATGAGGGTTAGGCTCCTTATATAGGCAGGGGAATAGGAAAAGTTGCCTCAAAAGAAGGGAAAGGATAATGATGACACAGTAAATGAGGGACTGATTAATGCGGAAGGGGAAAAGACGGCGACGCAGAAATCAACTCTGACATGAATGGGCCCCACCAGAAGAAGAAGCAAGGGGAGAAGCGTATGAAGACCAGTCTCCCGTGCCTCAGAAACCCGGATGACCAGTCTGGGGGGGCTAGTGATAATACTTGCCCAGAATCCTTCTGGGCCAGGAGGAAAGCCCGCGGCCCAGAACCATCAGAGCGGCATCTTTCCCGGTGAGAAGCACATCCAGACAAGGAAGAGGACAGATGGTGACAAAGGGAGTGGTCCTGCACCTTATCCCCAAAGCAGGCAAAGCTCGGCTATAAATACTAGTCCCAAACAGTAAGCAAGCTATGTGATATATATCTCTCTACTTTATATTGAGAGTTCCTTCCGTACGTTTTCCCTCTCCGCTATCCCCATCTCATCATCACGCTGGAGCTTCTTCCCCGGGACGCCTCCCGGGGATTGTTTTGCAGGACCGAAGCAGGCTGATAAAGGAAGAGACCCGGATAGCATCTAACCCCGGGAGACGGACGGATTTCGGTAGCATCAAAGTCACTGTTAATTCAGTCAAAATTGATTATTTTCAACATTTAAATATGGTCACATGAGTTTTTGTTGGATTCTTTGTAACATTAATTTTTATAATATCAAAACTTTATTATACATAATTACACACAAAAAAGATATTGATGATCAAAAACATTTTGGGCAATCAGAAAAAGTCATTTTGTGTAGTTTAATCCGGGACGGAGGGAGTACCAATTTTATTAGCAAGAACACCACTATCATATTTTTTCCATATCAATTTTATGTCTTAGAACTAACTCGGGGATGGAAGAATTATATTCATAACTATATTCTAAACTAAAAATGGTTCTTTATGATTAGAACCTCACCTTAATTACAAGACCTAAACTAGGTAAAGAGATACACTCGAATATAGTAATTCACCGGTTGCAGCAAACACGTTTATTCTTCCTTAAGCCAGCAATCTGATTCCATTTTGGTTTCTGACATCTTCAGTCTATCTGGAGTATTAGAGACACAACACTGATGCCCTAGAAGCTATTATGTCTGAACTAGAAAGTCAGGGTTATATCTTCCACAAAAACTTAACAAACATGGTCTTTACAAGCTTCTTGAATGTGATTTTTGTTGCTAGATAGTATCCATCCTAATCTTGCTAACATTCCTTGTTGCCTTCCTGCGACATATGGTGGCCTTCAACCTACCATTAAAACAAAATGACCAGTAATGTGATCCAAAATACAAACTTACTCAAAATGTATCACTTTGATCTAACATAAGGGGATTTCATGCAATCAAGTATCACCAATCCCCTTATATCCCTTGGCAATGTATCAATAATCATAAGAAATGTTTAAATTATTAGAACTTGCCATCTTAGCTAATGCATCAACAACTGAATAGGCCTCCCTATAGGTATGATAGAAACTTCTTGCATTTTTTCTTGCAGCTCCTAGATGTTCCCGATAAGGGGTATCAGCTTACAGGGGATTCTATAATCCATTATGATCATTATCAGCAGAATCAATGAATCTACTTGAATTGTATCTAAACCAAAATTATAGTCAGTTTAGAGCCCTATATTGAGGGCATGATTTCTGCTTCAATACTATCAGTCTTGTGAAGAAAAATTGATTATGGAATTTCAACCCTTGCTTCACTATCTCTAATGACTATTCCTTCACCCGCATAGTTCGAATGCTTTATTAAGGAGCCATCAGCTTTTAGTTTGAAAGAGGACAAATGTCGTTTCCATGGTACTTTCAAGTTTAACCTGAACGGTCCATTGTAGGGATATGTCCATAAACTCATCATCTTGTTTCACCCTTTTCACCTTGGTTTGTTTAACTGATTCAACGTTATCCAATTAAGACACATTTTTTTGGGGTGTGAAGGGGCTCCGGATCCTCTATACCACTCTCATATACCATTCTCTATACCACCAATACAATTTTAACATGTGTCTCTTTTAACTCAACTCTAAGTATACATTCTAACTCTGATTATGCATTTTATTACTTATAGATAATGTTAAGTCTTTTTAACATATTTACATTCCTAAAAATAAATTTAAAAAATTAACATATGATTCAATCATCATCCTTCTTCCTACATCATCTCTAATATACATGTGCCGATTAGGTTTCTTCTTCTGCATCACAAACCATTACAGATGTATTAATTTATTATACTAAACTTCAAATCCCTGTAATTAAACAAACGGCTCCCTGCAAATTCGATAATCATATTATAATATTCCTTTTTTGGACACTGAAATCTGATTTTGTCAAAGGATCGCAGAAACATGGGGATGTGGCCAGATTTTGTGAATCGTTGATTGAACAACCGACGAACATTTTCGATCCTTTGATGTCGTCGGTGGAAGGAGCAGAGGGCATGTGGTGGTGCCTTGTACGATGGTGGTAGTTGTGTTGTGTTGGATCAGAAGGGCTGGCGGGCTGGCGGCGGGAGCTACTATAGATGAGGTAATAATGAAAGTGATTAATTGTAACCGTGAAAAATGAAAAGGTAAGATCTTTTTTATTAACTGATTCCAAAAAAAAAAACTAATCATGGTTAGATTAGAGTTAATTAAAAGTGACACATGTTAAAATTGTATTGGTGGTATAGAGAATGGTACATGAAAGTGGTATAGAGGATCCGGAGCCGTGCTTTTTTTGGTTTAGTGGTGGCTCTTTTTTGTGTATAACAAGCCAAAATCAATGCGTTTTATCCGCATAAAAATGGTTGGATACTCAATTTGTAGTATTTGAAATGCTTTAGAGGATTGTTTTCAATTTTTGTTATCCACATATAGAGTCTAATGTTGAATCAGTTATACACTTCTTGCATAAAAATCATTTTCATCTCTTCAACAAATCTAACATATTTCTTAGGCTTTTTTCAGAAAGATTTTTAAAATGGATTCAAGCAATTCGAATTCAAACTTTCAATCGGCAAACTCATATTCATCGATTCCACCAAATATTTCACTAGTAAATTCCAAATTTTAATACGCGATAAATCCATTTCCACCTCCACAATATCGAAACCATCAAAAGTTACGCCCAAAACTAGTTTCGAATCACCTAACATCAGTCATGTTTGATGGTTAGATGGTCATATGGTCAGATGGTCAAACCAGTTCTTCACAATAAGCGAACCAATGTTTCACAATATTATTAGTCTAGTTTGTTGGTCAGGTATCGGATTACAAAACTTCACCTATCCAATTCATTATCGAATGATATATTATCACCCACTTATCAAAAGTTTAGTTTGAATTTTATACAATTAATTTTGACTCCGTTATCGAATGATATATTGTTTTGACTTCAGGTGTTACTCGGGTAGTTAATCACTATAGTAACTGCATCAAAAGATGAACCTATAGGCAGGTTGACCTATTCAACCTATTAAATGGTTAATGGCTTAAACAGGTCAACCTGCCAACCCACGGGTTTGACTCGAACCCAACCTACAATTTTTATGGTGTAATTCATGTCTAATCCAACATTGACCCATGCGGCCATGCCGTGTTTCGTGTTCAGTTTGGGTCAGATTTTTAGGTCATGTCTGAAATTGACAGCCTTACCACGACAACCACCGAAAAAGAGATGTAAAGAAACCTGGGACGATCGTGCGTTGTATAGAATTTCCAACATTCTTGATGAGCACGATAAGTTGAACATCCCAGGAAGGATTCATGCCGACTTGGAAAGTGTTGCGGCAGGCCGGCGGTGACCTTAGCCGAATTTTTATTGAGGTGGCGGCAGAAGAAGAGAAAGGCAATGTGGTGATAGAGCATGTCCAGACAAGTAAATTGTTAGCAGACTGTGGTGATTGTTCGATTTGTTTTTAAGAGGATCAAAACCGACAACTTTATTGTTGTGATTCAAACTTTCATGCTCCCATACATTTCATGAAGATTGCCTTGGTAGATGGTTATGTACTTATGTACCAATCATTCTTGCCCAATGTGTAGACTTGTGCTGCGAGCGTTTGAACATGTTTAGTTACCGAGTACTAGTATTCAATTGTAATGGTTATTCGTCAATTCAATTGTAATGGTTTTTAGTCAATAGTTTGTACATTTTATGAAGTTGGTTTATTAAGATTCTTTATTTGCATCTTTCATTGACCAAGTAATATATATCATTATATTTTCTTGGACTCGGTGCACTCTAAAATCAAAGGTGTTGTTTCTTAATTTGCTCATTTCTAAGGTTTTGGTTCAGGGAATATCTTAATTTAGATGTTTGTTTCGCAAGTATAGATATGCACAATTCAAATAAAGCTTAGAAAGCTTCCAAGCGACTGAAATATCAACGTTGCATTTCAAATTTATCGTTTTGTTTTAGTAGAATACTAATACTAGTAATACAAACGAACATGGTTTTTTCCCCATTTAGTAACTTATAGTCTAATACATAGGATCTGCATCCTTATTTAATAACCAAATAACGTCTCCTTAACACTTCACTGCACACTGCAAAGAAAAACACTCTACCTCGCCTCTTTCATCAAATCAAATCTAGTTATGTGTTGATTGAGCCTTTAGTAGCAAAATATTTTACCTATATCACTCTGGAAACCAACAAGTCGGTCATCTCGAGTAGAAGTTCCACCAACAATATTCTCCAAAGAAGCTCATTTGTATTACGACTTTTGTTGTTTGTTGTGGGATATTCTACCTGCCTCCACAGCTTCCCTGAAATATGTAAACTCAACTTAGCAAATCCAGGGCAACTGATGACCAAATGGGCTAGTCCATAACAGTATATTTGCTAGTTCATTGTCTCCTTTATTGAGGAAAGATAACTAGGGACCATTAGAACTCTCAAATATTATCTGCACATGGTGTTCACAGTACATATAATGCATGATGTTGCAACATAACTGCTGCATTCTAGTGTCAATCCAAAATATTCAAAAATGTAAGGGACCACTACCTGAAAGCAGTAACGAGCTCCATACTTTCAGGGTCAAGCCTGACACCTTCGTAGAAAGCAGTGGCAGCTTCTTCAAATTTCTGCAGTAGAGAGACACAGGAAGTGAATGTCTGATTGTCTCATGTAAATCAAGGGTGTACTCTCATATAGATAGATCAGAATTACCTCCAACAACCTCAAAGCTGCACCTTCACGATAGCAAGCTTTAGGCCAATCAGGTTTGAGTGCCCTGCATGCCCTTGCATCAGATAAGGCATGATCTGCCTGACCCAATCGGAGCCAACAAAGACTTCTGTTGGAATATAATGTTCCATCACTTGGATCAAAATCAATAGCCTACAAATTCAACAGCATACATAAATAAAGAGTTTTATCCAGAAACATCATCCATTATTGAAAACTTGCCAGATGGATGATTAGCCTTTCATGCCTAACATCTCCACACCAAAAGTCCATAAGTAGAGGCCTCTAGTAGATTTAAAAATTAAAAAGTGAAGGTAAAAGGGGGAATTTCAAACAATCAACTCATTAGCACCTGTGTGTAAGCATCCACTGCCACTGGTATATCACTTCGTTTAAAAGCTTCATCTCCTCTTGCCTTAGCTTCAGCAGCTTTCAGTTTTGCCTCAGGTTCCACCTACAAACCAAACATTTACTATATAAATTGCTGTAGATACTGAATTTTCAAATTTAGCATGTGAATCTGTTCTGAATACCGATATGAAAAATTACAGGGTGCTAATTATTATCCCAATATGACATCAGGTCTCAGGTTTTCATGAGTATTAATCAGCACTCACTTCTAGCTGATGAAAATAATCTGCAGTTGATACCATGTAGGGTCGGTTATATGATACCATATTTCATAAGTTCTTTCCAAGTCTATTTAGAATTTCCCCACCCCAGCTGAAAATAATTTCTATGTACATGTTTTTCTCACTTTTCTTCATGTACTATGATTAACAGTGGTTTTATACTAATAGTTTCATCATGTATTCTAGCTAATCTCGTATTCTCTTTTTTTAAAAGGCATAAGAGTTTCAGTGAGTCTATATGCAAAGATACAGTTCCAACTAACAGAAGTTAAATCGCTAGTCCTACAAACTGGATCACGTCCAATTTGATGGACAACATCAAAAACTGCACACAGCACTGAACAACGAGCACTTCTTCTTCAAGTCTATATCTTTCTTTCTTTAGGCATGTCTCTGTTTAAACCCAAACCACTCACTACTTGTTAAAAGGGAAACCTGCCCCTCAAAAAACTAATGGGCCATTGACTTACGATCCCACGGCACTTTATGGTCCACCATACAATTTTAGTCTTAATACTTAGACCTATATCCAAATATCTAGCACAGTACTGATGATGGAGGTCTATTTGTTTCAAACGAACATGGCTAACCAGAGTCAAAGGCCATAATTGATAAGCTTTGAAGGATCATGCACAATTATAAAATAAACAAAGAGAAGACAAGTAGATATTCAGTACTGACAATTACACATTAACGATTAAAATAAAAAGAAAAAAGACCACAAATTTAAACTAGTATATTAACCAGTACCTCAGGCATCTGAATAGTAGCATTCTTCTGCCTACTCTCATCATCTTCCTGAAAGAGATCAATTTACCATTAGCTACAATATCAAGAAGAAAGTTGACCATCATGACAATTCAATTATTGGAAATTGCCTCAAACGGGATACTATAAGTCAAATGAATTTTGATTGACATTAATTCCAATCAACAGAGCAGAAAGCCAATAAACAGCAATAAGCTGGACCTGGACATTAACTTCTGCTCCTGATTATCTTGAGCTTCAGGAGGGCAGTTTAACGACCAGGCCTTTTTTTATACAACAATTAGAAAGAAGGTGCAAAAGGGGGGAATATTTCAGTACTGTACTGCATGGCATTAAAAAGAGTACACCTAACAAAAACAGATAAAAAGAACGACCTTGGATTTCCCATCAGTTTCAGACGACAGATGCTCAAGTATTACATCAACATCCCATTCAGGGACATCGGGAATTTGTGAGGTTACGGGAAATAGAATCTCAACAGCCTTTCGGTTGCCTCTGGCAGCAGCAACTTGTATAGGTTTAGTTCCCTCCTGTTCATGACAATGATTAATAACACTATGGGAATAAAATTAGACTGTTTCAGCAAAAGCTGGTAGATAAGATTTATGCAATATTCTGGTGCCGATTAGGTTCAAAACAATACGACTAAACATGAAATCCAGTAAATTAGCATAAGGGATGGATAGAACTTTCATTTTACAAAACTTATCAACAAACACCAGATATTACTCATTAACAAAGTACATTCGAATATGACAAGGCAAAGGTATCTTATCAATAATTAAACCACAGTAACTTGAAGACAGGTTTCAACCTTGAAACAAGATTAATGTAATATCTGTAGACTGCAGAGAATTTCTACAAGTGAATTTGTTGAACTCAAAATCGTTTAAAGAATTTTAGCCTTTTTGGGATAGGACTGGAGAGCAGAATTATCAACACACACCACCATGAAGCAAACAAATATGAGGCAAACTGTAACTTCATAGTACGTTTCGCTGATAAACCATGGCAAAAGAATAGGGAACAAAAGGTTCCACGGAAAATGATGTCTCAAAGATACCTAAGGAATCTCTTCAGGATTAAAATATGAATTTAACAACTTCTATATTGGAAGAAAGAAAAACCCTTAAAAATATTTTATTATCTATTCCAGCATCTTCCTGATCAAAAAACAAATAGAAGCAATTCTTGAAACAGGGCAAATTATTTTCAAGCACTTTTGTAGCATTTTTACAACCCAATTTATTAGTGAATGCTCTACGCCTGAATTAGGGCTGACGGCAAAAGAAACTACCTCAGTTACAAAGGCTACAAAAACAGTTCACGTTTTTAGTTTTGGGTCTACCTTGCTCATAATATTACTTCATGTTCTGTCACGCTAACTTTGTAGGTTGTAACAAAAGATATTCCCAGTGAAATCGAGAAAAAAAAATAAAGATAAAACCCCTAACTCCATTACAAATTATTACCTCATCGACATCATTAGGATCAGCTCCACCTTTTAGCAAGCATTCAATCATTTCTGGTCGGCCATTGTCAGCAGCTATATGTAATGCAGTTGCTCCACCAGCAGTAACATTTGCATCACCCCCTGCCTGAAAACGGAAGTAACCTTGACATAAAAACCCGAAATATTTGGAAGGGAAAAAAGACACTTGCAAGTAGCAAAACCTAGTTTAACGTTCAATTGAACTAGAGTACAAAGGCACACTTTCCCCTAACTCCACCTTTGCATATAGAAAGAAAATGGAGATAGAAATGACAACTAAGGCTTTATCTCACTAAATGGTAGTGGATATGTTAATAATACTCACACCATGGGATATTTACTAACAGAAATTAAGATATTCTGAAAAGCTAAAAACCAAAAGTGAAAGTAAATAACATGAAATGTGAATAACTTTAGCAAATTGCCATAATTTCACTGCTAATTATTTCAAACTTAGTCATAGTTCAAGAATTAAGGTGGATTAAATTTCAATCTAAAGGGCAGAGAGGCTCAAAAGTGTAAATCAATAATTGCTGGACCTGAATTAACAACTCCAGGCATGGCATAGAATCTGCTGCCACTGCCGACAACACGGGAGTGACATCATCCTCTGTTCGCAAATTAGGCTGCAAAACAATTTAAGAGCATCATTAAAATTAGGGTATAATGCAGAATCACAATCACTAAAACTGAAAAGGTAACGAAGCATCATAGAGAATGACACAACATCATAATCATCTCTAACTTTGATACCACATAGCTTGGTAAATGTAAGGCAGAAAGAAGAGGAAAATGAGAGCACTCACATTAGCTTTATGTTCTAGCAGAACCCTAACAGCATCTTGCTGACCGTGACCAGCAGCCCAGATAAGAGGAGTACCAATGTCACTTTGTAGATCAACATCCAGACCTCTTGAAATCAATACCTTCAGCAAGTCAGTATCTCCTGAAAGCACAGTGAAATCCACAGTAAGTTCATCCTACAATTGGACCATCCTCTGGATAGGATTTGATGTTTCCTTGGTCAATCACAAGAAAACTTTTCTTTTTAACTTTTCAAGGTGTTTAAATGTTTGTGATTGTGAATCCTGTCATGTTAAACTAATCTCTATTGAGATTGGAAACCGTGCATCAGTATCCTCATTCATTTAAAAGTTTGTGGGGCTTAAAAGGCAGACTGAGCTTTTTCCTCAGATTCACATTAAAACTGTGTTATTGATTTAAGCTTAAAGTTCCCATCTGCATTGCACTGCACTGTTCATTTTCTTACAAAAGCAGGTAGGGGTAACTCTGGCAACACGAGATCCTAAAATTAAAGAAAAAAAATGCAATGCTTCCCTATCAAACTTGAAAGACCATATTTATGATGGATAATATGACACCGTAAATATTTCAAATATGAAGGAGGGTGTGTGCACGCATGCGTGTGTGTATGTGTGTGTGGTGGGGTGGTAATGTGATGGAATAGTCTCACACCTATTCCAGCAGAATGATGCAGAGCAGTGGCGCCCAATTGACTGGGTAAAGTAGGATCAGCACCGCAATCAAGCAGATATTTTGCAGTCAAAGTGTGCCCCTGACGAGCAGCATGAAGAAGAGGAGTCTCACCTGAAAGATGAAGAAGATAAATACTGAAATTCAACTATGTTCATACAAGGGTATCCAAATCATCTGACAAACAGACCAGTAATTCAACAAGGATATTTAGCACTCCTTTCAGAACAGAAGCTTTGACACCTACATTCACTATTGAGTATATCGCTTATTGCTCAGTGGAGACAATTCTACATAAATCACTCAGAATGTTCAAAATCTGAACCCTGAATGTTACTAATTGATAACCATTCCGAAAGTGAGCACAAATGATGTAATGGCAAAGTACTTGAGTATGTAAATCCAACCAAATAAGCAAGATATCAGGTCAACGATAAATGGATTTGATATGCAACTTCAACTGCCCTTACAGGTGTTGGGTATTGAAGCAGGTCAAGGGATTGAACAAGTCGGTTTACGTAGATTTAAGAAAATTGTTGTAATATGACCGGATAATTTAATCAGGTTTGCAAAAAAGACCCAATCAAATGAGCAGTGTAAAACTTATAACATGGACATTAGAAAGAATCACTTTAGAATAAAACAGATGATTTCAGCACAGCCTTCAATGATTATGCAATGAATAAGAATTACCCTAAACCGGCACAATTCAATCAACAGAAGATGTGATTAAGCGTTCCCCGAGTACATAAATATCCATTTCAGGCTTAACATTTGCAGCTATGTTCAATACCTTGACATCACTGGAATGATTCAAGGCATTATTATAAGTTTATAACCCAACTTCTGCTTGCCAACTCAAAACCAAAGTTCACACTCCGGAAAACCCCTCTACAGCTAAAGGTGAAACAAGTAGTAGACTTATCTTGGATTTCTTCATCAATTGAAGAAAGGCACATAAATTACATTCTCTTTCCCTTCCAGCACGTTAAACAACACTGGTATGTTTTAATATTGGCAATCTGCATTTTCTCATCATACCATGAATTTTAGCACAGAAATAGGAGTAAAATTTGAAAACCTCATTTCAACTTTAAACAGTTAGCTATAAATAAATGCCACTTTAGTTAAATAGGGTGACAGGAAAGAAATTAAGGGTAAAGGAATTAGTGTTTTTTCTTGTAGCATCACATCCAGATGAGAAAGTCATAGGTATGATAATCTATCATATATTCAAAAACTAAATCACAAACAGAAGCATACAAAACTAATTAAAAGTGCAAGAAAAATCTAGCATGTGTTGGATCTTGGAAAAAAACTAAATCACAAACAGAAGCATACAAAACTAATTAAAAGTGCAAGAAAAATCTAGCATGTGTTGGATCTTGGAAAGGGTCAGGTCATTTCTAATCCTTGGCCTTGGGTCACACTGCTGACTGTGAAGGCTTCTCTTCGGCATGAAAAATTAAACAAACTACACCAAATCTACAGACCACCATAAGGAGTGCGGGGAAAATTGAATTCCTCCTTTTTTTTTCTTGTCAAATTGTATAATCTACTGAATGAACTAGTTAATATAGATGCTACTAGTCCATCATAAGGAGAAACTAAATACAACAAAATCAGGCATGGGTATTACCATCATCATCTTTGACGTTAACATCGTGCTTCAACTCCTCAACCAAGTACTTGCACATGTCAATCTTTCCTTCCCTGGCAGCAAAATGCAAAGCCACTCTGTTATTTGCATCCTTAACATCCGTCCCATCCAGTTGTTTTGCGAAATCTAAACGCACAGGAGTACACAATCAATACACATGCACTTTTTCATACCATTACGACAATTAGCAAAGGGAAAGGAAACTCACTCTTGAAAGCTTCAATATCTCCCGTACGTGCGGCATTGAAATACTTCTGAACCACGTCCCTCACTGTATAGTCATGACGGTGAGTTCAGAAAACATCAAGCTACATAATTCGCAGTAATCGTATGAATTAATACCTGCTAGACCCACAGAAGCGTCAGGAGCCGCCATTGTTAATCCTTCCAGAGGTTTAAGGAGTCGGGGGTTTTCTTACAGCAAAAACCCAAAAGCGCAAATTTTATACGGTCGCCGCCGCCGAGCCTTCCAGTGAAAGTAGCTGCAGTGTGCGAAAGTTCTAGTCGATTGGAGAAGCGGGCTTCACAGCAATTTAGTCTGTATTTCAGGTCATATGTATGTATTTATAGTATCGGTCCTGTAGGGAAAACAAAATATACTATATGAACATTCAAATACATGGATTTTACTTTTAGCTCCATAAAATGAAAATAAACTCATAATGAAATAGAGGGGTATATGAAAATATATTTTTCAAATCATTTAAATTTTAGAAAATATAAATAAATAAGTAGTTTAAACTGATCAAATCAATGAAAAATATTACATAATTAATCAATAAAAAAATAAAATTTCTTGAAAAGATTCTAGAGTATTACCTTAACTTTCATGCTTTGGAAAATAAAAAGTGACTACTCCAATATGCACTGATCTTCTTCGGCTCTCTAATTTACTCTGATCTGCTCCAGTTCACTTTGATCTACTCTGACTAAAACTCCAATTTTGTCTTGGACATGTTTCGGAAAAAATAAATTTGTCTTGGTCTACTCCAATCCTAGTGTAGGTTCTCATCTAATTTTTATTTTATTTTTCCAATTTATCTCATGAATTTTTTGACTTGCTGAGGTTTGTTGTTTTATTGATGGCATTTGATATGTTAGTGAGCTTTGTCTTCTAAATTGATTTTTATATGTTATTTGGTTTGTTGAAATTTGCACTCCCTCTGTTAAACACACTACTTAACTGCATATCAACGAAAAATTTATACTCCCTCTGTTAAACACTACAAAATTTTTGTTGATGTGCAGTTAAGTTGACATAATTTTCAGTGAGGTTTTTCGTTTTTTCTAAATTTATGTTGTTGAGCTTTGTTTATATAAAGATGATGTTAGTTTTTTTTCAGAAAGGTTTATCAATTTTCAGTTGATTTTATGGTTCGGAAATTTCAATTTTGAAATTGGGGAGAATTTTGTTGATGGAATCTGTGTAGAAGGTCGACTTATCTATTTAAGGGTACATGATTCTTCCACCGGCTAACATACATGATATTTCTAGCACATATGGTTGCACCTCGTCAAGAGACCAAGTGAGAAGAAGACTACCATGAGCCTTGAAGCATAACTACAGTAGACTCATCAAACTGAAGGAAAGAATTTTAGAGAGCTTTCATTAGCACAGTCCCTAATAAAACACTTGCTTCTTATCAGAGAGCTTTTTCTCTTCAGTTTTCTTCAACTTTATGAAATTTAGTTTAATTTAGTCATTTTCATTCCACTTTTCAGTACTTTAATGTTCAATTCAGTTCAGTTAAACAAAAATCACTTGAGATGATACTTCTCCGGTTCCTGATTAAAGTTCAGTTCAGTTCAATGTTTCTGTAGTAGTTAAACAACCGGACTTGAGATTAAAGTCCGGTTCCATGTTCAATTCAGTTCAGTTCCTGATTTCATACTTCTCCGGTGTGATTAACCATCCATATTACACACTCCATCTAATCTGAAATACAAGCATAAACCTTGCCTAATGCCTATAAACCCCATGTAATAGACACCAAAATGCAAGGACTCTCATTCTCCTTCGGAGTCACTGCTAATTCAATATCTATATCATATAAATGTATCAAAGATCCAACATAAACGTATAGAACAAAATTTGATCTAGACAAGCAAGCAGAAGCATGTGAAGAATTTGAGTACTCTACTGAATCTAACTATCTGGGGGGCCAAAAGAGAGATTGATCCTCCAAGATCAGTGACAAAATGATGCAAAACAAAATATACTCAGATGATAATTTAATAACCTCAAGAACCCATTTCATCACCATTCACGCTGGATCTGGCTGAATTCTGAATCTCTTTACTTTGAAGGCAACCCCATCATTCTACTCTGCCTCTTGAGCATTGATCTCGTCTTGATATGCAATTCGTCTTCCTTGAACTGGGTTGCTGCGAATGCGCTGAACTTCAAGGATCTTCTCCTCCTCTGCAGAACTCTTCTCTGAATATAAGGGACTCCCACAATCGAGCCTCCGGTAACCAGGTGGATTGCCTTCACGAGCAGATCAAGGCCTTGGCACCGCTTCGAGGCGGGTGAGAAAAGGTATATATCCGCCGATGTTGAGCCGGATGATGCCAGCGAGTTGGTGGTGTTTGACGAGCTCGATGATGCTGACGACGGCGGTGAACACGCGGAAAATGTTGCTGATCGAGATGCAGAGGCTGGCGATGATTTCTTCCGAAGCCTCATGGCGACAATTTGCTGGAAAACAAGAGAATGATTGGTGTGAGGGATTCAGAGAGGAAGAGAGCAGGGGAAGACGATGGTGGAGAGGGATGAAAATTGAAATGAGAATTGGGATCTGGAGCTTTGTCTTTAATACTGCTGACAAGTAGTAATTCAGTAAATTTCGCTTTTCAGTAGAAATGTTTTACAGTGCAAAATCTGCGTGGTACAAAGTCTTTCATAACATCACTTGAGTAAAAAAGAACAAAAATGGTGTCTACTTTTTTATTAAACGTCTTCACATTGAATTTGCCACATCCATCAACTCTTCAAACCTTTCGGTTTTGAGTGAAGAAGCCTCTGGAGCTGCAATCTTATCACCTTCTGAATCATCTGAACATCGTTAATGGCCAATCTGACTACCCTAAACTCTTCCAAATTCTTAGAATCCTCAGAATTCATCTCATTATTCCCCTGAGTTACTGTCAAGATTCCTCCTACTCCTCGAACCTTGACTTTTCTTGAATTTTACCTTTCTATGCACATGTAGTTTCTTCTTTCCCCTGCGTTATCATTTGATAACGACTCAGGTCTAATCATCTGAAGTGGCGGAACATCAACTACCTCTAACCCGATTTCTACTTCGGGGAATTCATCATTGATACTCATCTCTACCAGAGGTTTGACTTGGTTTTTCGATTTCCCATTAGCCATCGTTGACAGTTAATGATCCTAACCAACTAACCCTAAAACTTAAATCAATGGTGCGGAATCCCACAAACTTGAAATCAGACCAATAGAACCTCATAGAACTTAAGATTCAACCTGGATCTCTGCACAATGTTGTGATAGTCGAGTAGGCTCCTCGTCGTCTTCTTCAGCTCCTCAGATTGTAGCCATGCTTGAGTAATCTCGTTTGTGAATTCAGTTTAAAACCCCTGATGAATAACTCCTTGTCCTTGCTTTCTTTCTTCAGAATTTGCATTTTGGACCCATCCTTTTCCCTTTTTTAAAATAGAATTTTTAAAAAAAACTCGAGAACAACTACATATCAAAATGAGAGACTTGCACCGAGGGCAATCAGGGCGAGAAGGGGATGAGTACTCGATACTTATCCCTACTCTAGAAAATAAAGGATGATTTAGAAAAAAATAGACAGAAAAACAAAATCGAAAGAAAAAATGGCTGAGGCCATTGAAAGTTCCACTAAAACAAAACGAACCCATAATGGGCAGAGTACATAGTAGGATCTTCAACATAGAAAAAGAAACAAAGATAAAAAGAGCTATACTTGATGCTCCCCGTCTCGGGCAGCTCCTTGTCATCTTACTCAACCTTATATTCGGCAATAGGTTGCTTCGGGGATTCGATCGCTTGGGCTAGCTGAAAATGCTCTCTCCCCTTTGTCATTTCCACCACAGGCTCCTCATCTACTAGGGTGGCTTGGAAGCCAAAGAGGTATGGATCCATGCAGTACTCCGAGTACCCGTCCCAAAAATCTGGGATGTCTGAATGAGATTCAGGGCAGACTTTGTGCTTATTTTGGGCATCTCTCCCAAGCATAGTCTTCGGAACCTCAAGTTTGATGTGACCTTGAGCGTAGAGCTTCATGAACTTTGGGAGCTATCATCGGGAGACCGCCTCTCTTCAGCCTTTGGAATTGGTAATGAAACCAGTTGAGTGCCCCAGACATATAATAGCTTTGCTAAAACTTCAGACGAAACTTACTAGGCACTCACCCGCGCATGTTCTTGTAAAACAGGGTGCCTTGATGATCGTTGGCCTCTCGGAGAACCTCAGACACTTTTTTTCGAAGGTGGCCGACCTAGTAACTTTCTCGATAAATAAATCAGCAGAACAAGCCTTCTCCCGCTACAACCTCTACAAAAGGCCAGCAGAGTGAGAGTTGAACTTGGAGGTCAGATGTTCCAAAAGCTCGGGAGATCCGAGGAAGTCAAATGCAAACCCGGGTTACTGCAGTAAACAGATAGAAAAGTTTAGCGGCAAATAAAGTCAAATAACGCCAACGTTAATCGTGATGACACGAGATTTTCTAATTCCGTTCAGAAGTGGGATCTTCAAACATTTCCTGTTCCATTTCAGAATATATGTTTTAATATTTTCCTAATTTGTATTGTTGTTTTGCATTTTAGTTTAGTTTTATTTGAGGATTTCTTTAAGGTTTTGTAATAGTATTTATAGGATCCTTCTATTCATTATTTGACAGTTTTCAGTCAATAAAATAATTTCAAGAACTACGTTCTTTATTTGGTGTATTCCAATATACCCGGTGGGTTTCGGACCCTCATGACAAGGAAGTAATGTTTGCGATTCCTTACTCTTCAGATTCGTGCTGGCGGATCTTATCGATTTTTCCGACTGCGTCATTTGGTATCAGTAGCAGGCTCTCTCCTGTTCTCTGCCAGTGATTTATGATGAAAGATCACCCTATTATCAAGGCTGATGTGATGGCGGCTTTTTCCCCATATGATGCTTTGATTAAGAATGTTACTACAATTGTTGTGTTGTCAACGCAAATAGATGGATTGGGCAATAATGGACAAATAGACAGGAGAAATCCATGGGACGAGAAAAATATTTTGGATTATAAGAAAGCGAGGTTGGAGGATTATCATGTCAGTATTCCTAAATTTTATGGACCCATGAACGTGAAGGATTTATTCAATTGGCAGATTAACGTTGGTAGGTATTTCGAGATCATGGAAGTTCCTGAGAGCCAACAAGTAAAGATGGTGGAGAAGAAGTTGAAAGATAGCGCTTCCACATATTGGGATCAATTGGCTCGAGATAGGCATAGAATGAATGAACCCCCGATTCAAACATGGAGGCATATGAAAGAATACATGTTAGTCGAGTTCCTTTTTGATGATTATGAGAAAATTTTACGCAAAATGTTTATTAATTGCGTTCAAGGAAAGAGGACTGTGTGGGAATACACAACCGAGTTTTTATGTTATTGTGAACGAATCGAACTTAAGGAGACGGAGAATAAAAGAGTGACGAGGTATGTTAGTGGCTTGAAAATATCTATACAAGAAAAGATGGATATGCAAACAGTGTGGTCTGTGAAAGAGGCTTACGCACTAGCCATAAAAGTAGAGATGATAGAGAAATCGCCTCAAAATGATTTTACCCCAATCCAAGGACTTGTGAAAGTTAATGAAGAAGTGAAGCAGGCTATTACCAACCTTCGTAATGTTACTTCAGCTATTATTGGTAGTGTTGATTTTAGTGCTCCGAAGAAGCAAGAAACAAATGAGACCGTATTTGATGAAAAACAATCAATCGAGAGGATGGATTTTGAGTTGCAGCAGATTTTATTATCATCCAGAAAGAGGTGAACCATGTGCATCTTTTCAGAAGTTTCTATACAATACAAACTAAAGTTTTTAACTTAATTGTGGATAGCGGTAGTTCTGTAAACTTCATATCTCAGAAAGCGGTTGATTATCTGAAATTACCCACAAAGCTGTATAAGAAACCGTACACCTTAGGCGATAAGGTTAATCATATGAAGAAAGTGTCTTCGACATGCACTGTCCCCATATCCATTGGTAAACACTACAGAGAGGATGTGATTTGTGATGTTCTTGATACAGATGTTTGCCATGTTTTGTTTGGCCAATCTTGGGAATATGACAATAAGGTCACACATAATGGATGTGGTAATGTAATTATGTTTACCTACGGGACGCGTAAGATTAAAATGGCTGAAGTTCTGAACTTTGAACATCCTATTAGCATTAAGAAGTTGAATATGACACAAAATAAGGATAAGCTCGATGAAGCTGTTGCTAAAGAAGACTGTTTAAATCCAATGACGAGTGTTGAGAATGAGAAGGTTGATATTATTTCTTCTACTACTCTTGAAGAAGCTAAAGCAAAAGGAACAAGGGAAAAGATACTTCATGTCAACAATCATAATTCTAACTACGAGGATGTAGCATTGGAAAAAGAGTTGTGTGTTGTTCCTAGTGTTGATAGTGATTTAAAATCTTCTTGTGAAGACATGGTCAATTTTGTTGATAGATGCATGTCTAAAGTTGCTTGTGAAGAGGTTGGGAGCTTCGTTGTTGGAAATGCCATTCAAGTTGAGGATTTGAACCGTGCAAATCAGAGTTGTGAAATCTTTGTGGAGGAATCTCAAGTGTTTGAGAGTGGTTTTGAAGAAGTTAAGTCCTTGGAGGATAACTATGAAGATCTAAAGATTCAAGTTCAGATTTGTGAAAGCTCCATAAATACCCTTTACGAAGATGAAAAGATTGATATTCAGATTGGTGAGGGCTCTATTGAAGAAATTGTTCCTTTGAGGGACAAGGATGAAGAAACAACGATTAAATCCGATGGTGTGGATGTTTTTCATATGGAATATAGTGTTGGGTTGGAAAAGGTTAAGAAGATTTATTCTAACGAAGAATGGGTAAACATGAATGTGTTGATGTTCAGTTTGCCACTACATGTTGGTTATACATTGATCGAGCATGCAATAGAGCCTGGAGCTCTTGATGGTGCAGGGAAGAACTCGGGGCGAGTTCTTTTTAAAGCGGAGGAGAAGGAGGAAGACGAGGATATGAAGCTGAAGTCCGAGATTAACTCATATGTCGGAAGTGTGGGTGTTCCGAATTTTAAGGTACTACCTAACCTTGTACGTGGACATAAATATCTTATGCGATGGAAGTATCTTGTCCGGTGGAAAGGACATCCCCATGAAAATGGTTCAACATTTTTAGGGAGAAGTTCTGAATTGATAGTCCTAAAGCTCTTGTTGGTGGAGGGGGAGAACTCGGGACGAGTTCTTTCAAAGTGGAGGAGTCTGATGTAGGACGGCTTTACGTATGAATTGAAGAAGAAAATGAATGTCGCCAACGTTAACCGTGATGACACAAGATTTTCTAATGCCATTCAGAAGTGGGATCTTCAGACGTTTCCTGTTCCATTTCAGAATACATGTTTTAATATTTTCTTATTTTGTATTGTTGTTTTCCATTTTAGTTTAGTTTTATTTTAGGATTTCTTTAAGGTTTTGTAATAGTATTTATAGGATCCTTGTATTCATTATTTGACAGTTTTCAGTCAATAAAATAATTTCAAGAACTACGTTCTTTATTTGGTGTATTCCAATATCCCCGGTGGATTCCGAACCCTCATGACAAGGAAGTAGCGTTTGCGATTCCTTACTCTTCAGATTCATGCTGGCGGATCTTATCGATTTTTCCAACTGCGTCAGAGGAGGAGGAGAGAGTCAGATATGGCTAAGCCAACTCGGCTTGGTGAGCGTCGGGCTTCCTTCCGGTGTTCTCCTTAAGATGAGTCCCTTCGGCTTCTTTTTAGTTGTCATATCCTCGGCAGTATAAAGGGTAGAATCGTCGGGCAGACTTAGCTGAAAGACAAGCCAAGAAGTTAGAAATAACGAAAGAAAATAACTAACAAATTTAATAATAAAATTAGAGGGGAAGAAAGAGGATACGCAACAACAGAGGAGTTAGTCGTAAACCTAAGAAATTCCATAGCACGAAGAGTGTGGCTCCATTAAGAACTTGCTCGGGGGAAACCTCCTCAGGCCAGTAATAACTATTTGCCTTGGTGCCAATACTGCTTGATGTTTACTAGGCTGCAGAGAATGAGGTTATGATCCGAGACCAAGGCACATTCGCTTCCGGCTTTAGGTTGGAATTTTAACCAGACGCGGGATAGGCCACGATGTTAAAAGAGAAGTGACCCATTTTCGTCCAATCCTTGACTGAGTCGCTCTTCCCTTGGAAGAAGATTTGCCGGGTTATCCGAGGGGTGAATGCGAAGACTTCGGGGGTGGTCTGATGGGATCGGGTCAGGTAATAGAAATATGGAAGAGAGGAAGAGATTCTGTCACATTGCATCGACGGCAGTTCACCAGGAAGGCCATTACCACTACCACACCATTTAGATGAATTTGGGCACCCGACATGTTAAAGTACTTTAAGATATGGTCAAACAAGTCTTGTAACGAGAGAGTCAAGCCCAATTGAAAGTGCATCCTCGACATACATGGAGTTTTAATTTTTAAAAATAGTACTAAGCTCTGTAAGCTCAGCATCCATAGGAATTGGAACAAATATGCTACTGATCCGCTCATTAACCCCACTCACCAACCATGAAGGATTCTTATCTATCAAGGACCCGACTGAGACACATGACCACCATCTGTTCAGAATTCGGGGCACCGATTTTGTGCGCCTACGTCTTCGGCGGGATGGAACCTCTCGTCTTCCCCATCGATCCCATTCGAGTTAACTTCCTCTTCATACTCACGATCGACGAGGGACGCCTCTACCCGACCACGTGAATGTGTATCATGTGTAACATCGCCATTTGAAGGCAAACAGGTGATTTGAAGAGCCGGTTCGAATACCTTGGTCGCGGAGGAATCTGATTTTGAGTTTGATTTAGAATCCGAGCTCGGCTCGGACGTGGGGTTAAAGGTACTAAAATATGAGGATTGGGATGGGGCCTAGGAACTAGAGCATACTTATTTCTAATTAGGGGTTGGGAATCATCGAAATTCCAGAGTAAGATGTGGGGTAACCCGAAGCCATGGAAAAACTCAAAAGAAAATGATGAAACGTATGAAGAGGAGAGAGAACAAGGAGACTTACTTGGCAACGAGCAGGGGAAGAAGATAAAGGTGATAGGAAGGAGTAGAATAAGAGTGAAGAGGACGGGGCTTGCAAGGTTTATGTCTAGATCAAAGCAGTAATGATCACTTGCGAAAAAAGAGGATCGAGCAAAAGACAATCAAAAGATGTGAAGCCGCTAATTGGGAAACGTGTAAGCTGTCGATTACGGGAGCCCGCACATGTACACCACGGTCTTTCAACCGATGCAAATTCAGCGAAAGAAAGTTATACTTTAGACGAACATTATGAAGGAAGAAAAGCTCTCGACCGAAACTCCTGAAACATCAATCCATCGAAAGACTGAAGCCTTCACTAAGGCGATCAGACCCTCGTCTTAGGGGGCTTGTGATGATACATGGCCCGGTCCGCACTGAACCGAGCCCGCCTCGGATCTGGGGGTCGGGCTGGAGATGGCTGCTCAACGACAAACACCGCTTGGACGCCTCTGCTTACGCGCCAACGTCGGTAAGGAGAAGGTACAGAAAAGTGACTCATCTGTAGATGAGTCACCCCTTCCAACTCCTTGCCTAAAGCCATCACTATAAATACTTCTATCACCTACAGTATCAGGTATGTTCACTCAACTAACTCTCTCTCTCTCTCTCTCTCTCTCTCTCTCTCTCTCGTAGGGTTTTCGTACTGTTCATATAAATCAATCTCATAATCACACCATAGCTCATAGGCGGAATCAGCCTTATGGCAAAGGTGGCAGTTGCCACCTAAAAATAATTAAATTATTTAGGTATCAAATTTTAAAATTTATTTTTTTGCCCCGTCACTTTTGTGAAAAAACACATAATTAGTGTGTTTTTTGAAGTACTTCAAGGGTATTTAATTGAATTGAATAACATTTCCTTTAAGATACATCTTTTTATGTGATGTATTCATATTTAAATTGTTACATTTTAAGTTATTTTTTATGCAATGAAGTGGAAAAAAAATTAGTACTAGTAAAATGCCCCACTCCTCTTGAAATCCTGGATCCGCCTCTGCCATAGCTACTCCACTAACTCTACTATCCACATCAGTGCCACATCAGATTTCTTAAATATGCGGTAACACCAATTGGGACAAAATAGAGTATATGAAGAATGTATCTCTTGAAAGTCGTTTTTATTTTAGCTAAATAAAGGACATGGTATCAGGTATATAAAATAAATATATAGTATTTTATAATAAACATGTTACATGAGTATTTAAAACGCTTCACCTTTTACAAATCATACATAATCAACAAATAATCACATACTTGAAACAAAAAAAATATCTTTCAGCATATACTCTTTAATATTAAAACATTTCTCACTAGTAAGAAAAGTTTCATATCATAGTTAAATTTTTTTTTAATTGCATACTATAATAGTGGCATATGAAATAGTGCATAAGATAATGTAAAAGATGTTTTTGCAGATAATGTTGAGGTGAATCCAACAGCTTTTCTAGCTAATCCTAGTGGAGAAAATGGTTCTGGTTCTTAAAATTTCAGAAAGAAGGAATTTGACATGAGAGGACTCAAGTGTGATCACTGCTTCATAGAGGGACACACCAAAGAGTTTTGTTAATAGCTAATGTAATTAGGCACCAAAGCTTCCTAGTCTCTTAGTCTCTCATGAACTTGGGATGATTACTCGTCAGAAAATCTGTCCTCCTCTGCCACTTCTATATCCTTGTACTCATCATCATCGGACAGTAACCCATATCCAGAGCAAGGGGTGCAAATCCCTATCCTATGTGTTAGGAAAGAGCACCGCACACTTAGAACAAGGCTTATAGCCCTTGTTTAGCTTGAGATGGAGATAGACATCGTCACTATGGGCCTTCATTTCATTGTATGCAGTTGCCGAATAGGGAAACTTCTTCTCTCTCTTCACGCAAACCTCACATACCATCTTCTTGAGTCTCAATTTGAGCACGGGAATGGAAACTCCAGCTAGCATACGACGTGTCTCCTCCTTGGAATCGCGTTTTTCGTTCATCTCGGCTATCTCGGCCGCTTTTCGCTCTTTCCTTTGCTTTTTCGATTTCTCCTTTGCCCATCAGATCGGATTTGAAAGGTGAGGCATGCAGTGGGGCGGGGTTAGAGTGCGCTAGGGTTTCTGAAGAGGCGTGCAATGTTGGTTATAGTTAAAAATATTGATTTCAAATTTGTGGCTCTTCATATTTACATTTATATTGTAGAGAAAATCTCATATGAGACTGTCTCATCATAAATAGAACCGTTCTTTACCTTAGATTTTTTATTTTAAAATATTGTGAATGAACTGATTGAGTTAGAAATACAAACAAAACTTACAAACACACAAACTCTCCTAATAACCATATAAAATATTATCTATTATATCATAAGTTTATATTGGGACGATCTCGCTTAACACTTTGTATTGTTATAGACAGTTATAAGGAATATTTGCAACTTGAACGACAGTTTTTATTTAGTTAAAATAACCATCATCTTAAATTGAATTAATTCATATTTGAAGATTTCCACTTCCCAGATATTAGTGGAATGACAAATTCTAAAACAAAACGGTTTTTATTTAGCAAAAATTTTTTTTTTTTTGAGAAAGGTTCATACTATAATATTTTCATCATTTCCTTCTTTGATAGGTGTTTTAATTTTATTTGGTCTTTAAATATGCAGGTTTAATATTTGTTTTTGGGGGATGCTATTTCCACAACCTAATATCCTAAATCCACATCCCATTTAGGGTAAATTTTATAAAAATATCCCTTATTAAATTTTAATTTTAGTTAGCTATTATTATGAAATTTAGTCCTAATCAAACTCTAATTCATGAAATGTACCCCACTCTTTATAAGATACAAAGATACATGGAAGATTTCCATGATAGTCTTGGATTTGGTGCTGCAAAAATGATAAGGAGGATTGTTGGGGTAGCTCATGTTGAAGATTTCGAATCAATAGACGAGGCTGAAAAAACGAGCATACTGTGAGTGCCAAGCTCTCAACTTTGCCAAGATGCTTCTGAAGGAAAGACGTAAATTCCAGACGATTGATGAAGTTGTTTTTGCGATCTAGCAAGTTCAGTCGTGAAATTATCTCTGAAGGTTTGTGATTTGTGAGTTGAATCATGTTAAAAGAGAAGTTAAATAAAGCAGAATACTCTCCTACTTGCCTATAATAAGAGTTCTTCATTTGTTTGTCTAAAAAAAAAAATCTGAACAGCTTATGAATGTTGAAGGTTTTGATGATTTCTCGGGCTTACAATTAAATTTAACAAAAATTTGAATCCAAATTTTATTATTCAAAACTTAAGGAATTTAAATGAAATAATAAATGTTAATTGAATCCTAAATTTAATGAGGGTTGATTAAGTAAATTTATCACTAAATGGGTTGTGTACTTAGGATATTGTGTTGTATTAAAATGTTAGTAATTGATTCGCAATGCAACTCGACAACAATCTTTATGTGAAAAAAAAAAAAAAAAAGGCAGTTTTTCGTGAAACGGACTCAATGTACAGAGATACTATGAACATGGAAATCTAAAATGAGAATGAATTCAGTTTTATCATATTGAATTGTAACTGGTAAGAGATTCAAGCTTCGCCCTGGTTGCACTATGGTGGACCTATGTTACTACATAGAAGCTTAAAACGAAAACAACATAATAGAGAAAAATGCATACCAAAAAGATACTAAACTGTCCATCACTATTCATATTCTTTTTTTTGAAATACACTATTCATATTCTGACGAACAATAAATTTCTAGGCAAAAATATTTAGACTTCAGAGTCTGAAGCAGCTTTGAGATGCATATACTCCTAATCAAAACTTCAAAGCACGACCAAATTATCGACCTCCAGCCAAGTCCTTTAACATTTAGCAAAGAAGCTGTATAACAGAAGTTCCCCCGTGTCCAAAATCTGAACCACATGGAGGAACATGCAGTGCGTCCACATCACACCTTCATTCCTGAATCTACTCTCCATAACTTGTATCCCAAAGCTCTGCCGCAAGCTTGCAAAACCTTCACATGAAGACTGGAGAAATTTGAAATAGATTCTTAAATGCAAAAAGTAAGAGAGCGGATTACAACATATTCAGTAGATAATAAGAGAACGAACAAATTCACGACTTTAGCTATGGAGCTATGAATATAAAGGAGCAAAGAAATTAACTAAGTATTAATAGATTTAAGGTGATTACCATGAATATACTCATATATTTCCAGTGCAACCAAAGTGTTATGAAGACCATCATACGCATCTGAAGCTGAAGTAGTTGTACTTGACCCATCAACAGATACATGTAATCTCCCAAACAAAAACTTTACTCCCCAAAAAAATAAAAATAAATAAGGAATGGTATTGATAAAATACAAACATCACCAAAAATTGAAGGCATGATAATTATAGCAATTGGGTAATTATACATCATGTGTAATGAAACCATCAGAATTAAAGTAAAAGTAGCGTCAATAGATGAAAAAACAATTGAGAGAATTACATCTAAGGTAGTTTGGACATATATTTAGGAGATTATTAGATGTTTAGGGTAAAGAGGGTCGCTAAAACAAATTCAACAGGAAAGAGATCCTAAAGAAGGACATGCTTTAGTTAAACATTAAAATAAAGATAGGTTACAAGCTATGGTCCACATAGCTGATCTCATAGTTAAATAAATGCCAAGTATTTGCTGTTGTGAGATAAAGAGTTTACATTACACATTACAACAAGCTCAGTCATGACAGATACTTAGTATATACAATGAGAGATCCTTATG
Source organism: Cruciata laevipes (assembly GCA_963678965.1). Lineage (NCBI taxonomy): Eukaryota > Viridiplantae > Streptophyta > Magnoliopsida > Gentianales > Rubiaceae > Cruciata > Cruciata laevipes. Next base: position 17,927,662 of record OY787634.1, on the reverse strand, counting down.
TGCTCTTTTCTTAATAATTAACGATCACTCCTTTTATCAGAGGAACAAAAGAAAGTTTCATAATTGAGGGTATACTTGGCAATTGGCATGTATCCTTGAGGGTATATTTCATAATTTTCTAACCTTCGTCTTGTTACTGCAAAAGAAAACCACTCTCACCTTTATTTCTAGTCCCAAAAAGGGAGTTCATTTTCTAATTTGTTTAGATTATGATACAGTTGTGTTCTCACAATAAAAAGTGAGGAACAAGTGAACATTATATGTTAAATGTGTGGTAGCATAAGGCTCTTCATAAGTTTAACACTTAAATGCTCTTTTCTTTCAGACAAATGGAGTATCAGTTTTGCAACAGTCCTCCAAGCTGCCAGCATGTAGGTTAGGCCACCATTGAATCAAAAATTCAGAATTGACGCCTTCAACGGCAAATAAATAATAGGCCAACAGTTTGGCAACACACAAATATATTCCCTAAATTGATGACACAAATGCTACTACCTTCTCCGATCTTTCTAAGGTTAGGCTTGAAACTCTAAAAACAAACTTGAAGTCCGTATCCATGCAAAAAAATTCAAATAAAGTATAAGCTTTAACCACAGAAGAACCATAGAAATCTTTTTCTGCACACATAAACTAAATAATTAAAACAGGAGGCTAGAACTTTAAGAGCTGAAAAATGATGAATGAAAACAGACTTGGTAATAATTTAGTAAAATGTGTACCTTCCAATGGAGTCATACACTCAGAGCAAGCTCTGCCTTGTTTTCTTGTTTCTCAGACTGCAATCCAGGAAATTGTCCAATATCACGTCCTTTAAGTGGCTGGAATTCCTTGTCTAATCCAACAGCAAACTCATCTGGACGCATCCAACCATCATGAAAGTAATCCGCAATCTAAATTACAAGATGGATGTTAGCATTAGTTTTACAGTACATACCAGATACATAAAAGTAGCTCATTTTACAGTCATATTAGGAAGCAATAACTACAGCAATCCATGCCAGAGTGAGTACGTGCGTGAGGGCCACAGTGCAAACAGTAAACAAAAACAACTAACAGAGTAAAGATAGAAAACTTGCATGATTAGCAAGAGCCATGCCACTTAAGGCTGCAGCTTCTATGCTAGAACCCAACAACCAATCACCACATATGCCTGCCCTTCCACGAGGATCAAATATGCATGGGACATTGGGAGAATTAGTGGGAAGAGCTGCACCCCTGCAAGTTTAAAAATATAAAGGTGATTTTCCTAAATGCAGCTAAAGTGAATTCTATCAGGTTATTGCACCAGAGAGTTATATTCAACACAGTATTTGCAGTCATACAGAAATTTTCTGATTCATTCTGTCACCTCTTTCATGTAATAAACTCCCACTTATTCGAAAAGGAAAAGAAAAGAAAGATCATAGGCTCAATATTTTAAAAAAAAAAAAAAAATCAACTTGTTCAGAGGACATTTGACGCCGGGGGGTCATACCATTCAAAAATTCAGTGTTGCAAATGTAGCAGCAATAACTTGGTCCTTTAAGAGGTTTTTTTTCATCAAATCATCTAGTATTTATCTTCTCTTCAATTTTATTATGTTTTTTGTTTCTGTAATATGTATTGCAAAGTTAAGCTAAGCTACTACCAGATGCATCACTTCTGTTCCTTGTGAGAAGTGGACAAAACGGTCATCAAAGAGCCTACAGTACGAGTAATGGAGATTTTGCAACGGAATATCTGCCAGTTAAAAGTAATACAGAAATTACAAGAGCCATTCTAGACATTCTCTCATTACCTGTTTATCCTTATGTTCCACTTATTCCCATTTCAAGTACAAAATTTCACAATAATAATGCAAAGAAAGTGTCACCTCTTACCATAACTGCAAACGAGTGTAAATGGGTTTCGGCATCGAGCTTCTTGGAATTCCTAGAGCAGACTCAACTCCAGACAGCATAGCTTCCTTCACCTTCTCAGCCGTGGCAGTTGGAATGCTCTCCTGACAATTATAAGATCACCAGCAAAATACATACCAGCAATTAATTCTTTGATTAAAACTTCGGATCTTATAATCTGCAAAAGTTTATGCCTTTCGTACTCGGTATAAATTACAGTAACTGCTTTTACTAAAATTGAACCACCACATCTCCTCTTTAATGTCAGCTAAAGTATCTAGCTAACATTTATTTATGAAGAGTATTTCAATATAGTGAGAGGTTGTGTTAGGGTATCTGGGTATCAAAGAATTTATATAAACACAGTTGGTATTAACAATCAAAACTCTGACTAAAATAAAGTAATTGCATATTTTAAGTGGGGGAAAACCAGAAAGAAACACTACTTCTATAGGTACTCTGAGGATGAACTAAACCGGGCAATCCAGGTTAGCTTTATTAGCTTACTTGTGGAACTTTAGTCTTCTTTCCAAAGGCTGCTGTGCTCAGAAATGTCCAACAATGTGTCTCCTTGGCATTAGAAGCCGATAGTTTCTTTGTGTTGTTAGCCATCCATGAGATGGATTCAACTCCTTTGACAAAAGCTCCTTCGAAAGGATGTGCTGTTCCAGTAGCAGGAACTGGCAGAGGATCATAAAAAGCTGCAAGAAGAGCCCAAATGGAACTGAGCTCGAGCCTCTGCAAAAATAACACAAATTAAGACACAGAGCAGTAGAGCTGCATAAATATCAAGAGCTTCAACATTGAGTCAACAGCAAGAGATATGGAATAGGACCCTTACCTTCATTTGTCTAGCAATCGATGGTAAACCTGATGATGCAAGCAGCCGGTTCGCACATTTTCCTGTAAAATAATATAGGGAAATGATAACCAGATTGGATAAAGCAAAGAAACAAAAACAGCAGATGAGGTTTTATTATGCAATAACCAAACTTCAGAGAAATCAACCAAGAAAAGCTTCTGAAAAATGAATAAAAACCATCAGATTTAGCAATCAATCAAGCCATCAGTGTAGTCTGTCAAATTTTACCTTCCTTAAATATCTGATTCTTAACGGATGCATTGGTTTAGGTTTTAAAAAACTTAGGTAAGTCACAACATATTAAGGAAAAAATTTTAGTTTCTGCTTAATTCCTTATCCATTAATGCTCCACTTTACACTTATAATATATTGTGTACTTTATCTCCAATACCCTTTTTTTTTTTTTTGTTGAGGGATATAAGAATAAAAAATTGGCTACATACATTGGGTGTTCAAATTGGTTCCATTTTATACAGATAATATATATTATTCAGCACTAAAATAAATACATCTTCTTTTATAGAGAGTAAATACCTGAAAAGAATTGTAAGGAAATTATTAGCATCAATATGTATATTAATAAAAATACAGTGTGTCTTGATAGGGAGAATCGTTTAGCAGTAGAGGCAGAAATCTAGTAGAATTATTACCATTATGTGCAATAACAATTGCATCAAATTGCCCACACTGCTTTCCATTCTCACTCAAGTGCCACATTCCATTGAATGGCTCGAGCTCACTAATCCAGCAAGGTCTTACCACATTAATCAATCGAGCCTGCATATGTAAGCAATGTTAGTCTGTTAAAGAACCATCCGTTCTAGAAAACCATGTGGGGGGGTGGGGAATCTCTACTATCATTTACAAAGAAACAATTTCTGTATAGTTGGAAAATTCACTATAATGTTGAAAATAACATGATTCACAAAAGAAACTGTCCTTCTGAAATCTTTCAAACAACTAGTGTTGGCTACGCTTACAGTTAGAGGCTAAATCTATACTTAAAGTAACATTATGCTCTCTAAAAATTGCCAAACAAACCCCAGTTATTGGGTTTAACTGTGTTCACAACAGAAATGTGATTTCAAACGAACAACTTTTCTGACTGAGAGTCAAGTTAGACAACTAAGTACAAACCATTGCCAAATTATGACTCGAATCCTTACCAAAAGACCCAGGAAATTTAGCCATAACTAGATACTGAAAAACAGATTTTTTTAAAATACAGCTAACTCTTACTAAGATCTAAAAATAAATAAATTAACAGATATTTGCAGAGAAGAACGTTAATTTGAGGTCCAGCAGACAGCTGGAATAATTAAGCCGGAATCCATCACCACAAGGCTCTACACATGAATCTACAAACTTTCAAGGTCCCATCATTAAAGGATCTTCTAGAAAACACTCCAGGAAACTCATGATCACCTTTCTATGTTCCTCTCATTCACTAGTGGCAACCTAATCATTTGAAGCTCGTGAAAATGAGATAGACTACAACTATTAATGTTAAAAACTAGAGCCAGGGCAACAAGATTCACATCATTCACGCTCTGGCTTGGGTGACAAATCAGCTGTTTTTTCGGACATGGTCTTTGGAGAAATTAAGCCAAGTGCCCCAAGTCCTTGGTGTTTGTGGTTATGCAATTAATTTGAAATCAACATCATAAAATTTAATTACAGTACCTACTAAACACATACAAAACTAACTATTTACGATTTCAGATGATCCTTACAGCTAAAGTTTTATATGCACTTAAGTGAAGATCATATGAGTCCAGAAAATCAATGCAATGGACCATGGTGATTGGTGCACAAGCTATAGAGCCTCCTCCAGTTTATAACTCTCTCCTGCATCTTAAACTTAATTGGAGTGCAAATGTTTTTGTTTAAGACCAACGAAGCCTTCTAGTGAAGTTGGAACAAACTTGACAATTACTAGGCAGTTCATGTCCAGAAAGTTCAATTCCGAAAGTAATACAAATAAGGTGAAGCCTTCATTACCTGGGACAGAATTGACTCGGCGACAGCTCGCATTCCATTAGCACCAATATACCGAGGAGGAGAAGTTGGTAAAGGAATAAAATGGCCACCAGATTCAAGCTCCCCAACAGTTCCTTTCCATTCCTGAACTAGACCTTCTTTGGACCACAAATTTACAAGCTCTTCAAACCGAGGGTCACTTGCAGTAAAGAACTGAGCTGCATGATCAAATATCAATGGCTGAGGATCAACATATCTTGTTCCCATTCTTCCTCCCAGCCCATGAATACCCTAGAGTGTACAAAAACATTAGCAAAACAGAACTGCACAAAACACTAATTATCACAATCATATTAGCAAACGAGAAATGCAAAAATTGAAGCAAACGAACCGTGTCAAAAACAGTTGAACGAATCCCTCTCTTCTCCAAATTTAAAGCACAGACGAGGCCAGACATGCCACCGCCAATGATTCCGACGACGGGGTCATCGGAAACTGGGCCACTGAAGCTGACCTGTTCCTGAGAAAAGCTCTTCTTAAGAGATGATTTTCTGGACGTACCGTATGACGATTTTTTCCGGTAAGGTTGCTTTTTGGGCTTGTTAGGAGATGCTTGCGTGCATTGGATTTGTGTGCTCATTTTCCGGGGGGATTTGATGAAGAATGAACATGGTAAACTGGAGTGAAAAAGTAATCTCAGAGGAAGAGGTTTGAGGCTTGGTGAGGCGTTGTTCATGGCTTCCACCGACCACGACCGGATAACTTGGATATTTTCAGGTTCCCAAAATTTATGTTCTCTGCTTTTCACCTTTAAAAGTTGGAAAACTCCACCGTAGGATGGCACTGGGGCGGGTTTGGGGCGGATACTAGCTATCCCATCTCCATCCTCATCTAATATTTTAAAACTCATCACCGCCCCATGACCCATGATGGGTACAAAATTAAAAATCATCCCCGCCCCATCGGGTTTTATTATAAAACCTGTCATGATCTCAAAGAAGTCCAAGGGCAGAATGGTCCATTCACCCAGGTCAATGCAAGTAGCGGAATCAGAAGCAAGAAGAAGCTCTCCACCAGTGTGGCAGTTAAGCTCGAGCAGTTGTAACAATATTCTGTTGGGACTTGGGAGGATTTAGGTACAAATAGACCATGCATAGCTCAAGGGTAGGTTATCGATTCGGATGAACGATCATGAAATGTGTAGTTTGATAGTTTTTACTGTTTTTCAAGTTTGTACGGTTTTCCCCCAAATTGTACAATTTCCGATTTGATACACTTCCGGTTGGCCGGATCCTGACAATTGGTATCAGAGCTGGCCGGTTCTCGGCGGCAATGGCGAGTTTTGACGAAGTTTTGGAGTCGGGGTTCCTAAGGTGTATGGGTTCTGTGGTTCAGAAATTGCAGAAGGAGTTTGCGGCTCAACGCGTGGAGGAACGGGATCGTGTGGCTCGAGTTCATGAGAAATTGGAGCGGTCGATGGAGCAAACCACCGCCACCCAGATTCAACACCGACTGCGGTTGGAGGCGTTGCGTTCACCTAAGAGGAGGATTCCGGCGGACGGAGAGAGCTCCCGAAGAGGTGGAAACGCGACGGTCCAAGGCGGCGTTGTGGATTTGGATCGGGGAAAAGCTCCGCCGCAACCTCCATTCTCCAGCTCGGCGGTTGAACAGAGTCTCCAACCGAAGGTGGAGGATTTCCCCTTCCCCTATTTGAATGGGAAGAACCCTAGGATGTGGGTAGAAACAGTTAATCAATGGTTCTTCGAGAATTCCATTCCACAGAACCAAAGAGTAGAATGGGTGAAGCCATATCTGGAAGGGTGGGCGACAACCTGGTTTGATGTGGTTCAAGTCATAAGAGGTCCTATTTCTTGGGTGTGTTTCACTGAACTTCTAGTCGATCGATTTGGTAGGTATGAGAGGTTCGATTATCCTCTATCACCAGCATCCGAGTTCGTCGAGGCTAGGACTGCAGCAGAGCTGCTGGAAAAATCCAGCGAGATTGAAGTTGAAGGTGAAGCCAAGGAGAATGGGGAGCAAAAAGTTGAGATATCAGAAACCGAATCATCGACTCCTTTCTCGGGTAATATCTTAACTACTCCCAAGATTATGGAATGTGTTCAATCTGATAAAGAATCTATGAGTTCGAGAAATGAAAATATTGATGTCTTGGATCCTGATAATGTTAGTAGTGCTGTTTTGAATGCTGAAAGTTTGTGCACTTTGGAGGGAAATAATTTGTGCTTTGATTCTGGTAGCTTTTCATGCATTCAAACTGCTAAGTGCTATGATCCTGGTATATTAGAGTGTGATTCAAAATTTTCTGATGGAGAAATTGATAACTCTGATGATTCTTGCGTATCAGTAGTTGGTGATGATGTTAGGGGTGAAAATCATGTTGTTTTGAAGCACTTGAATCAGGAAGTGAAACCTGTAATTGTTGATTATGTGAGAGCTGATGGGAGATCTTTAAAGTCTGGTGTAGTTAGTGAGAGGTTTGGGAGTGAGAGTAACGAAATGATCTGTGATAGTAGGGTATTTACTGAGCCGTTAATGTGTCATGACCCTGGCATTGTAGTGGATGATCTAAGAAGAGTCTGTGCTTTTAAGTTGGATGTCAAAGACTGTACAACATGGAATAGAGTGCTCAGTTTATGTGGATGCAAGGGCCACTGTTGTGTTCAGTTTGGAAGTGTTGAACCGAGTGATAACAATATGGTCTTTGTTGAATCTGTAAGGTGTTTTGATCCTGGAGGTGATGAGTATATTGAGGCTAAGCTTTGTTTTACGGAGAAGTCAGTGGTTTATCTAATGATATTTGACCCTGGAGGTATTATGTTTGTTATTGAAGAGGAGTTACTTACTGCAATTTCGGGTAATCTACAATATTCAGAAGGTTGTATATCTAACATGAGGAAGGATATATCAAGGTTTTGTTCAGATGATCTCAGTGGTGCTGAATGGGCAGATTCTGATTCAATAGATCAGCAGATACAACGGAGAAAGGTTACAGTGGAATTGATAATCAGTGGTATCGAGGGTTGTTTTATTGCCATTACACAGGAACTGGGCGCATACATGGTGCATTTTGAAATTTGGAAGCTACATCTTGAGGACAAGCTGATTCTAAAGGAGGGAGACAAGAGTTCAGATTTTCAGCAGCGTTTAAGGCATTCAAGAAATATATTCTGCAAGTTAAGAGATAGCTTGACTTGTAGCTTGACTTGTTGCATTCAAACCAAGGAATTTTACAGGTCATGGGATAAGTTTGCTACTGCATTTAAGGGTGGTTCCATCATCTTGAAATATTTTGGTTGTCATTTTATAATCAGTAGAAGTAAACTGCAGCGAGGAGTACGACTGAAGAATGCAGCTTTGCATGAGTGGTTTTCATGGGGAAATCTGATCAGAAACAACATTTTTGGTAGGAAATCCTTGGATGAACTTAAAATAAGCTTGAGGTTTGGAGTATTTGATCATTCTGCAAAAGTGTTGGAGCTTTGTGAAATGGCTGGTTTGTGTCTGATTGCCAAAGTGACTTGTGTGTTTTTCTATCGGCATAATGAAGACATAGCTTGTATTCTTGCATGCTGCAGCATATCATCCAAGAACTGTAACGTTGCCTGGGATTCAAGGTTTGATCTCGTGTGTGTTAATTCTTTTTGGAGCAGAGATTGCAATAACGGCAAAAGGCAGATGTTGGAAATACTTTGGGATGAGCAATTAATAGTCCCTGGACAATTTATCAACATGGAAAAAAATGGTTTTATTAAGTTTGGTAGAATTTATCTACTACAAGAAAGGAGTTGTGGTGGGAAATGGAGTTGGGCGCCAATATTGTTCCATCAGAAGTCAAGAAAAGATTACTGCATGATATTAAAGAAGTTGGTACACATTTTGGTGAAGAAGTTGGTACATATTTTGAGCACTCACGATTTTTGGTGGGATAGTATAAGCTCTGGACAATCATTATCTGCTGCAATCTTTCAGAAACTTGGAATGGTAACTTGCAGGTTAAAAAGTTCTTGGTTGAATCACGCCAATCTTGATCACAAGCATGGAACTTTAAACCGAAGGCTGAAAATGACAGATTCAGTTCATGGCATTTCCAAGCAACAGATGACAGCACACCCATGGTGCAACTTTATAAATTTGGATGATTTTGCTCAACTGAAGACTAAACTTAGACATCAATTTGGAGCACTCTTACCTCTTAAATTCTTGGGATGAAGTTGTTAGCATGTTCGAAGGTGGGACTCTGTTCGTGCTCAATATTGATGTCTGCAACAGTACAGGAGAAATCACTCTACAGCCTGAAATATTTCCAAAGTTCAAATGCAAGAATACTTTCGAGCTTGAGGACAAGCTCAATTCTAGCGGAGGGGTTTGTCATGATCTCAAAGAAGTCCAAGGGCAGAATGGTCCATTCACCCAGGTCAATGCAAGTAGCGGAATCAGAAGCAAGAAGAAGCTCTCCACCAGTGTGGCAGTTAAGCTCGAGCAGTTGTAACAATATTCTGTTGGGACTTGGGAGGATTTAGGTACAAATAGACCATGCATAGCTCAAGGGTAGGTTATCGATTCGGATGAACGATCATGAAATGTGTAGTTTGATAGTTTTTACTGTTTTTCAAGTTTGTACGGTTTTCCCCCAAATTGTACAATTTCCGATTTGATACACTTCCGGTTGGCCGGATCCTGACAAAACCATCCCCGCTCCATGACCCGCCCCACCCCATGCCCCATGACCCATCCCCGCCCAATGACCCATGAGTCATGACCCATCCTCACCCACCTCTTATATCAGTTTAAAATACATTTATTTATATAACTTTTACTCAAACGCAATAATAATTATATTGAGAAATATAAAATCTTTAAAAAGACAAAAATCTCAAACCCAAACAAAAAATTGTAATTGAAATTTCACTCAAATTTGAAGCAAACAAGAAGTTTGTAATTATAAAAACGATTGCCAAAGAATAGTCCAAATACATTATTATTGTTAGTTTTATTCTCATTTTAACTATTAGGGGTTGATTATTAAATTATAGTAAGAAATTAATTAATATTATTTTTTATTAATTAATATATATAATAATATTATTAATATAATTATATTGGGGCGGATATAACGGGGATGGGGCGGGTTGGGGCGGGGATGGGGCGGGTGATGTATAAAATCCATCCCCGCCCCATGACCCATGACGGGGTGTGGTTTCATCCCCATCCCCGCCCCATTACCCATTAATTTTTCCCCATCCCCGCCCCAAACCGGTGCAAATTGGGCGGGTCACCACCAAAACCCGCCCCAGTGCCATCCCTACTCCACCGTTCGTTTATGTGAGGTTGGTTTAGTTTAATAAATTTAAGATTTAAATTATAATAGTTTATTATATTCTTCTTTGAGTCGGTCTCTTGAGTGACCGTCACTATATAGTGACCAGTATTAAGTTGTAAATAGTCATTTAAGAAAAACACGGAGGTACTAAAATGCAATTTCTGAAACTTTCAATTTACACTCGCCGACGCGTGTAAGATTCTGACAGTGAATAATATCCATTTTTGCCTTTTTGCTATCACATTTTCCCCCTCCTCAGATCTGATTCACTTTACTCTTTTCCTTCGTTCTAATTCCGGATTCCAGCGATCCTGAATTCTTGATGCTCGTTTCCGGCGTTGGTTTTTGGCTGGGGATTGTGGCATCGGTTGTGGGTCGGCTCCGAAGTAGTTACTGAATCTGCCGAAGAGTGACTGGTTCAGAGCGTCGCCGGATCTCGGTGGTGCTGTACTGGGATGCGACCTCCTGGAGTTATCGGCGACTAGTGGTCGGCGACGGGTGGATTCCGGTTGTGGATCTGGTGGATCATTACTCCAATTTCGCGTAGATTACATATCAGAGTGGAGCAATGGCTCTGTACTGAGCATCTACTATCATGAATTCTCTTCCCCCAACTTTTCTAATAAAACCACTTTTACAACCTCTCCAACATCCCACCCCAACTATCATAAAAACCCACATCCATTTCCACATCACTTTCTCTATGTCCCACCATCATTTACTTTTATCCATGTCATCATTTATTTTTTATTTTATTTTTTTGACAATGAATCATTTATTTCTCATCTATCTCATTATTACTTTATTTATCTAATATTAATACAAAACTTAGATATAAATATATAATGCTTATTTTATGTTTAGTGAATATTTATATATTCAATTTAAATTTAAAATATTGTGATTAAATAAAATAAATAATTCAATGGCATGAGTTACAAATGAAATATGTGATTTGCATGTAATTATCACATCATAATTAACATAAGACTTTTAAAATTTCATCGACATATTCAAAATTTTAATCATGAAACATTTAATTATAGAAAAACAAATGACAAGATTACAATGATGAATTAAAATATGGAACCTTTAAAAAAAATTAAATGCATGATTGTCTATCTTACCAAATTAAACTAAAATTCCCATATCATTAGTATGGATTAGATAAATGAAAAGAAATTATATTAATATATATTTAAAACGTTAAACTGGGCATGATTTTAAAAATATTTATCATAAAATTTTAAATCTGATCTAATTAAAGTATGAAAATATAATTATAATTTTCGTTTGAAAATAATTAATAGGAAGCTTAAAGATAAATTTAAATAGTAATAAATGACTTAGGTTGTGAAGGAAAAAGAAGAAAGACACAAAACCTGGCCCACATTTCGTCCACGTTGAGGGATTCTCACGGGCTACTCCTGAGTAGCAAATTCTATATTTTCCTCCGGGATTTTTGGGTTTCCTATGAAAAATACCTCCATAGTTGAAAAGAATCCAACTCTTTCCAATTTAAATCCTAGAAAAATCTCCTCATAGGAGATGCTCTTGGCTCTGAAGTTCTGATGGCTCTTTAATCTAGTGGACCAGTTGTTAGAATTCTTTATTTTATCTGGTGGTTCAATTGAGCATGTAGCTTTTTAGTTTCTTTGGATTTCAAGATTTGGGTTGCCTGGAGATAAAAAGATTGGTTCATGGAACACTGGAGTTAGCAAATGTGTTATAAAGCATTATAAAACAAAAGCCGAAATGTAGTTATCCTATGAAAAAAATAAAACATAGAGTTTATAACTTAAAACATGAGCATTTTAAAATAAAACATGAAAGGTAGTTAATCATATATAAAAAATAAAACATGGAGTTTATAAGTTAAAACATGAGCATTTTAAAATAAAACATGAAAGGTAGTTAATCATATATAAAAAATAAAACATGGAGTTTATAACTTAAAACATGAGCATTTTAAAATAAAACATGAAAGGTAGTTAATCATATATAAAAAATAAAACATGGAGTTTATAACTTAAAACATGAGCATTTTAAAATAAAACATGGAGTTTATAAGTTAAAACATGAGCATTTTAAAATAACACATGAAAGGTAGTTAATCATATATAAAAAATAAAACATGGAGTTTATAACTTAAAACATGAGCATTTTAAAATAAAACATGAAAGGTAGTTAATCATATATAAAAAATAAAACATGGAGTTTATAAGTTAAAACATGAGTATTTTAAAATAAAACATGAAAGGTAGTTAATCATATATAAAAAAATAAAACATGGACCTTATAAGTTAAAACATGAGCATTTTAAAACAAAACCTGAAATGTAGTTAATCCTATGAAAAAATAAAACATGGAGCTTATAACTTAAAACATGAGTATTTTAAAACAAAACCTGAAAGGTAGTTAATCCTATGAAAAAATAAAACATGGAGCTTATAACTTAAAACATGAGTATTTTAAAACAAAACCTGAAAGGTAGTTAATCCTATGAAGAATAAAACATGGAGTTTATAGCTTAAAACATGAGTATTTTAAATCAAAACCTGAGAGGTAATTAATCATATAAAATAAACATGGAGTTTATAATTTAAATCGTGAGCATTTTAAATCAAAACCCGAGAGATAGATAATCATATGAAAAAATAAAACATGGAACTTATAACTTAAAACATGAGCATTTTAAACCAAAACTTAGTTAATTTGAAAAAATAAACATGGAGGTTAAAACTTAAAAGGTCACGCTTATAGTTTAAAAAGTATAAATTTTAATTTAAAAGATGAAAATTAATCAAGTATTATATTTTATTTTTCTTTCATTTTAAAAATATAAATGCATGCCATCATAAAAGTTTTGTTTTGATAAAAGACAAATTCTTGGGTGAGGCAGCCTCACCCAAGAGGCAGGGGTTAGGATGCAATTAACATATTATTAAGAGGGCATGGGGTCATTCATTTAATTTGCAAAAATTATAGGGATTGTTTGTGATATTTTCAAAATTCTCCATGCCCCCTTTATAAACCTTTTTTCCCCAATTTCTTTTTATAATTTTCCAATTTTCATTCGCATATTCTCGAAGAATCCTGATCGGCGATAACCGTTCTGCAATTTCAGAACAGTGTCGCCCCCTCCGCGCACCAGATCATTGTCGGCGAATCCGATGCGATTGGACCAACAATTGTCGTTGATTATTAAGCCGGCAGTCATGTGTTAATTAGAAAGGATTTTTCCCGATTAGATCTGCAATCTCTGTGATGGCGGCAACGACAGAGATCGAGCCGGAGATCGCTAGGCGGAGACGGCAGAGATCGCGAGGCATAGGGATCAAGGCGGAACATATGCGGCAGAGATCGCGAGGCAGCGGTTTCTGTGGTGGTGGTTCGGTAGCGGCTTAGTGAGGTTTGTGCTTTTAATCGATGAGGTTTGTGCTTTTAATCGATGAGATTTGTGCTTTTAATCGTTGAGATTTGCTCTTTAATCGATGAGCTTTGTGCTTTAATCGATGAGGTTTTAGGGTTTAGGTTTGAGGTTTGTGGTTTGTGCTTTAATCGATGAGGTTTCAGATTTGAGGTTTGTACTTTAATCGATGAGGTTTCAGGTTTGAGATTTGTGCTTTGTGCTTTAATCGATGAAGTTTCTGGTTTGATTAATGAGGCCTCATCGATGGGGTTTGAGGTGTGTGCTTTAATCGATGAGGTTTCAGTTTTAAGGGTTTTGATATAATTGATGAGGTTTTGATAGTGATGATGTTACATACATTTTTCATGAGGTTTTGTGTAGTGATGTTTATGCTCGTATTGATGAGGTTTGATGATGTGGCAGGTTATGATGTGTACGTGATGTGGCGCCACACATGTAGCACTTGTTTGACTAGCATGACCGAGTGAAGAAGCGGTCCGGCGGCGGCACGGCGGTGGTCCGGCGGTGGCGTGGTGGTCCGGTGGCAGTCCGACTCTAGTTTGGTGGTGGTCCGGTGAGTTAGAAGGCAAATTGGAGAAGAAAAGGGCAATTGGAATAAATAGAAAGTATTGTTTGCAACTTAGTCCCTGTAATTTATTTTCTCTTATACTGTTGACCCGAAAATAAATAATTATTTTTTTGACCCCAAAACTTTTAGAAATGTGTTTTGCCATATCCTTATTCTTATTTTATGGGTCAAATTAGGTCCTGCCTCATGGGAGAATTTCTCTTGATCAAATGAGAACCATTTTTTTTTTTGAAGATAGATGAGAACCATTTTAATGCGCAAGAAAGGTGATCAAATAAAAATGCGCAAGAAACAAGTGAGGGAGCATGGGGCCCACATTAATCACAAACAGAAACGCGTCTGTTATTTTATGTATTTGGACGCGCGCGTGAGTTTTGTTTAATATTCAAATATTGCAAATAAGGGCCCGCGTCTTTTTATATATATTTATGGTTAAAACCTTGGTCACTATATAGTGACGGTCACTTCCAAGACTTATTCTTTTTCTTTAGAATTTATTTTAGTTTTATCATTATCAATTACGTTAATACAAAATTCTCGATCGGTTTCAAAAGTTTAATATGTAAAAGATCTTGGTTGAAAGTGAGAAGATCAGCACGGACACATGTAATGATCAGACAATAGACATGAAAGTGAGAAGGTCAACAGTAATACTATGAATGATCATGCTTAATACGTAAAAGATCGATTAATATGACAGTGAAAAAATCAACACAAAACTAGTAATGACTAGGCATGAAAGTGAGAAGAACAACATTTGTCTTATGTCTCAATTAGAACCGTATTACAAGAGACTCTCTCACGTTAATGTATGAGTGACGAGTTTAACTTTGTTATGCTAACTTTATTAAGAAATAATCTTAGGAGAATTCTCTTAGTCCATATGACCTCCACTTTTCAGAAATTTATCTACATGTATATTTGAACCGATATTGATTTTAAAAACTAAATATCTTAGCATATACAGTAGGTTGAGGTGACGGAGACTAAGGTGAAGTTTAGATTGTCGAAGGTGAAATGAGGTTGAGGTGGTTCTTAAAATAAATATTTACGATTTGACCCCAAAATTTTATACTAATAGTGTAGACCTTATGTATGGAATCCTACCTCATAGATGAGGCTCCCTCATGAGATGCTATTGACATAAGTATTAATTTGGAAATGATCCAATGTATAAACCTTACAACAGACATTTTTGTTTTTTCATACATCAGGGCAATCAAGTCAGGCCATCCATATTGACAGTTTGACACACTGCAATTGCAACGTTAAACTTAAATAAATATTATTTAGCATATTTACAACAGGGTTACACGGCAGCTGGCATGACCAAAGTCAAACTCCTTTGTACATCCAGCATCAGTAGAAGCTGCAAGGCAACAAATGAAGGAAGAAAACACTTAGCAGTTAGCACCATCATAAAAATTGCTATAATCTCAAACAATTTTGCAAAGTCAGGAAAATTAGGGGAACTCCCCATTATAAAAAAACGGAAAATCATGTTTACAGCTAACAGGTAAATGTCCCTGGACCACATAGGAGGAAGAAGTATACTGAATACCAAATTTGAAGAGCACTATACATATGAAAACCATGCCAAAAAAGTTGGTTTAAATCCAAATTTCATCCATATAGTAGACCTTTGATCGTTTCAGCCACAAAGTTAATATGGATATAATTGCAATATTATGACACAACATTTTTTCTTGAATATAAAAAAGGTATTTCTAATATGCTTCAAAAGAAGTAAAATAAGGAGTTCTGAGAAACCCAGTGTCTCATTTTCATTACTGGACATCAAAAGCACCCTTAGATGTCAAGAACCAGGAATAAATATCAGTACAGAACTTGCAGACCCCATCTTTAAATTCTACCATTTCTAGCCAACAAACAAATGGCAAGAAGGAATCAACACAGTTGCTTCTAATAATGAAATAAACAAATGAACTTAGTAATAAAATAAGAAAGCCTTTACACCAAACATCACAAACTAGGCGTTTATTCTCATTCGATGTAGCCTCAATGTATAAGAGAATTCATGTGGATCAGGGATATCTGACCACCAGGGAGATAGTATTGAATGAGCTTTACCTTCTAATTATGCACTGGAACTGCCAAGATCAAAGTCCATGGTGTTATCATATTCAATGGTTGGAATAACTGAAGCCATAAACTTCAAGAATAAGAAAAGGTACCTACAAAACCAGATACTTGAGATCAATACTTCAAGGAACGAAAAGTAAAGAGTGAGTAATGAGAAAATAAATATTCAAAAACAAAATAGCACAAAGGTTTGTTCACTGAATTTGACAAAACACTGAGAAAAATATATTATTCATGTTGACATATACACTGTATAAAAATTAGAAGAATATCATTACTTGTCAACTTCTGGTTCACCTCCTCGAGACATGAGAACATCAATAATTTTCTTCATCACAGCTCCATGACGACACGGGTGAATAGATGCATGCTCTCCGGGTAAATGCGGATGATTTTCAACAGTTATCTGATTCAATATAACGAAAATAAGAGACACCAGTGAAATATTAAATTTAACTATTCTGGGAGCAATACAAAAATTCCAGAACAAACCAAGTAGCATTCAAGAGAAAAGATAAAAGACATGAATAGAATGAGACATGACGAGAAGAGAAAAACTACTCCACCCAATGAAACCAATATAAATAGTAACAAACCCCATTCCTATTCCTCACATCATCTTGCTAAATTTTTAATTGCCAAACAGTAACATTCAACATGAACTTCCTAATCTTTTCTGGCTATCAGCTAATAAGCCCAAGCACCATCACACAGCACACATATCACAAAGTACAAAAGTTCATATAACAAGAATCTATGGAGTAAATAAGACCATCTCACCGTTTTGTGCGCATGGTCATGACTAACATCCTCAAGGACAAGGTTTGGAGACAGAAGCTTCCTTGACTGCCATAACAAACAGAATGGCTCAGTCACACATAGAACTCTACTGAAGGGAACATTTATTAAAATTCACTAGAGAGATGTACTCCCATATTAACTTTTGTCCATTCCATTCCCGAAAAACCTGTGTTCTTACAGAAAGAAAAAACACTTTCTATGCTTCTGATTAAGTGCACTGTACATGTTTTATCTTGTTTGAATGGAAAAATGTTGTTTAACAAAGACTTATCATGTCCAACAAATAGAATAAAATATCTCTGCTCATTATGAAATGAAAAATACATGACCCACCTCATCATAGCCTGTAAGCCACACACGAGGAGTTTGATAGTATTTGTCATACCTGCAAACAATTATGAAGAAACCGTAAATATGTATGTATATATATATATATGCATGTATATGGATATGTATATTCAGAAGGAAAATAGAACGACGCCAGCATTAATTTTGAACATGGATGACTTACGTGATGCTCACATCATAGGTTCTGGTTTTCAAAATATTGTCATTCTCTGGCTCATGTGCCACTGAGTAGGTAGATGGAAGTGCAGCCTGGATAAGTCAGTATAGGAAACATGTTATTATTTCTAAGAAAGGGGACACCAAAATACAAATGCAGGCTACTACTATTTTGCATGAATATCCTTGGGATCAACATACAGGATCTGTTTCAGTAAGGTTGTCAGATTCATCAAACTCTGCGATATCAGGAATATCTTCCTCCTCCTCCTCCTCGCCTCCAAAGTAAGATGGAATTGCGTTAATAGTATTGCTTTTTCCAAGCTCTAATGCATCCATAGAAGGTAGATTTTCATCGTCGGTGATTTTGCTTTCTGCAGATAGCGAACAAGTTAGTTAGAAAAAATGGCCTCAGGAATTGTCCTCATAACATTTAATGAGTCCACAATGCAAAATCACCATTAGGTTTCCCATGTGTTGCAAGCCAGCCATCATTATCCTCATCATCAACCAAAACTTCACCACCAGCAGCATCATATTCTTCTCCCAGTGAAGCAGCTCTCCGTAGACAAGGTACTGTATAAGCAGTTAATTTAGCATCTCACATTCAAAATGCAACAGAGAATCTATAAATGGTTCCCGACATTACTATATTTATTAGAAGAAAAATCTACCAGGCATAATTGACTGAACTAAGGTGTGCCCTAGCAGAGGCGGATCCAGGATTTCAAGAGGTCGGGGGCATTTTACTCCTAATTTTTTTTCCGCTTCATTGCATAAAAAATAACTTAAAATGCAATAATTTAAATACGAATCTTAAAGAAAATGTCATTCAATTCAATTACATACCTTTGAAATACATAAAAAAACACTTTAACTATGTGTATTTTCACAAAAATAGTAGGGCTAACTGCTAAGTGTTATCAGTTCTCATATTTGAGAACACCCAATAGGATACACCCAATCTAGTTTAACTCCATTAAACTGATCACTCTAGTTCTATATACTCCTTCCCTTGCAATCAAAATTCTTATTATTACCTGATCCAGAAGTTGCAAACTGTTATTATTACCTGATTGACAGAGGTTGGCTATCTAAAAACCTCGTTTGTTATCCTTGTCATCTACTCAGGAGGAATACCACCCTTTTCCCATAACAACAGAAAAGTGGGGGTTTTACATAAGAGCAGAGACCCCTGACATATTAACTGAGGGAGGAGATAACTAGTGAACTTTTTAGATATGAACTCACTTCTTGACAGTCAGAGAACCAACCCACTCCCTTCAAGTTTGATATTCAACAGTTCATCTACGGAAGCTTTCTATAAACTCCAATTTTACTATAATTAAATAAGCAATTTATAATGGACCCAGGCATCAACTTCATAAGTTTTAAATAGATCTTGGGCTTCAAATAACAATATACTATTAGCACTTTCAAATTCTGCAATGACTGAGTCTTGTGGATAGTAGCCCAAAATTGTCAGTGGAGACTGGAGATTACAGAAGAATCAAATGATAGAGCTTCAATTGTCATTTAAAAAATTAAAATACTCACCATTTCTTGTTATCAAGAATTGCTTATCAGATGGTAAATATGACTTCCTCTTGCTAGGTTCACCCGATTCCCTGAAAATAAATAGGTAGTCAGGATACTAAACTAGCAAAAAGCATATGTCTTGCGTTCATTTACAACAGTCAAGCCAATTCATCTTCTGAGTTATAGATATCTCTTACTATGACAATGAGTCAGTTCAGAAACATAACTAAAGGAACCCAGTGATAGAACAGCCAAAAAATTTAAAACATAAATCTCCCCGCAAATCCTAAACTGATAACAAACTGAAAAGCTACATCTTTCAATTACATATACTGATTGCAGCAAACGTGGGATTGTGGTAGCCACAGAACAATTTGCACAGAATTTAGGTTTGGCAGCGCATAATACCATAAATTCTCAGAAAGGGCAGTAATTAAAGAAGGATAGGAAGGAATACCATGACCAAGTAGGGCACTTGGAGACGAGATTGTCGCCGGCGAGGATGAACTCATTGACGGTTAAAACCCCTTTCTCTTTGAAAGCAGAAACGGTGCGATGACCGGTAATTCTCTCAACCGTCCCTTTGTAGGCTTCGTGAATTCTCTGCGACAGCACCATATTTCTCAGCTTCCTGTTTTCTCACGTTTCTTATTCTTCTCCGGTGCCGGACACTTTTAAGCTGCGTTTCCTTCTTACGCGTGTATGATGTACGTATCCAACTATTAACTGATTGAGATGAGATAATTGGTGCTTTTAAAACACTCTACTACTATACAATTCTCTCTTTTTTTTCGAAAATCACTACTATACCCTTTATATTTATCAGTAAATTACTTCGATTCTATTTCAAATTCTTGAAATATCACAATTCAATATCCTAATTCTATTCCATTTCTTATTTTCAAAAAAAAAAATCAATTTTATTTAATCTTTTCCCTCCACCCATTATTGAAGATGGGTGTTTTAATTGTTAATTGATTATTTATCTTTAAATGAAACTGTGATACTTTTTCCGTTTCTTCAACATTGGCACTTTGAATAGTGCCAACAAAAAGTATAAGAAATAAATGATCAAATTGTGTGTGGAATAAATGATCAAAAGTATATGCTAGAAAAAAAAGATTTATGTATTTTCCAAATATTTAGATATAAATATAAATTTATGTGTTCTATGTATATCTTTTATGTACAAAGCTTTAAACTCCATAATGTATAATCCAAAATTATCCTACGTTGATTTGATCAATTAGATCTATGATTTAGTTATAATGGTTGATGTTTTGTTCTCGATGTGTGTTTTTGCTATTTGTTTATTGCACTTGATTTGGTTGTATGATTCGGGTTTTCGTTTGTGATATGTGATTTTCAATGTACTAACAATTTGAAGAACACATATCGCGTTCTAGATGATCAAGAGGTGTTACCATATCAAATCCTCTTATTGGCGCAATGATTAGTAAATGTGACTCTCATCTTAACTAAATGGTTATGGTTTACACGATTGCAAGATAACATTTTCGACGGCGGTATTACATTTTTTTATTGAAACCCTCAATATGTAGTAGTAAAAACGCTATCAATCTGGTTAACACATGATTTCGTTATCAATTTGTTTTTGAAAAATATCATTTATGATGTTGGGAAACATCAAACATCCAGTCTAAGAATCATATTAAGGATATTCAAACTAAATTATCTTTAAAATATATATATATATATATATATTGAAACTAAATGCTAATCAGACTAATTGTCCTATTATAAAGAAAAAATCTAATAAATGAGTATATCCCCTCAGGAATATACTGCCAGTCCGCCACAAGTGAAAGTTCTGAACTTGAGTTATTTTTTTTTAATAACAATTTGTGGTAGGATGCATATAGAAATAAGGAATCTTGTGAGAGTTTATTGATAATAATGAATACAATTCTACAAGAAAATCAGAAACTTTTGAATCTTCAGAAAATTAGAAATGAACGGGTTAGGGAAACATGAGCCTTGAATTTCGGCAAGGATCATAAACAACCCAAGATATTATGAACAAACTCAGAATCAAAACCCTTTTCAGTCAACCAATAACCCCATTTTTTCGTAGAAATGGGCAACTTGATAAAGAGTTGGTTTCGGTGGAATAAGAGAAAGGGGGAAAATCAGTGGGCTAGAGATTGAGTAAGAGCAAGATGTCGATTAGTGTTGAAGGAAAATGTGAGCGTTAGGATTCACGGTGAGGGTCCACTTTAAAATTTATAAGTCGACTGAATCCTTTCTAGAGGATTTGAAGAGCATAAATCGTTATTTTTATTGATATTTCAAACTGAGATGATAACTTTTGATTGTTCCTTTCGATACTTTGTTTAAAATGGTTACTTTCAAATTAAATCATTGAATTGCATATGTGCTGAATATTTCAACTGTGGTTTTACCTTGTAAATACCATGAGAATGTGTACTGTTGAGTGAGTATTGAAACTTGGAATCATTTGGTGATTCCCAAGACTTACTGAATGGTAAAATCATAGGTTCACTTGGTGATCCATAAAACTATTACGGAGTAGTGATACTTTGGAAATGGTTGTTCCATTAAATTGTTTACTAAAATATTTGGGTCATATGGTGTCTCATTAAATGTCTATCGAGAACTGATAATTTGAGTCATATGGTATCTCATTAAATGTCTATCGGGAACTGAAAATTTGGGGCATATGGTGTCCCATTTAAACTGCTTATTGTGAACTGATAAATTGGGCATATGGTGTCTAATTAAACTGTTTATTGGGAACTGATAAATTGGGTCATATGGTGTCCCATCAAACTGTTTATTGTGAACTGATAAATTGGGCCATATGGTGTCCCATTAAAAATGTTTACTGAGAATTGATAAGTTGGGTCATATGGTGTCCCTATAAATTGTCTATTGAGAATTGAGAAATTGGGTCAGTTGGTGTCTTAATGAATTGTTTTTCGAATACTGGTAGAGTGGATCGTTTGATGCTCTAAACGTAGAGGTGTCAATTCGGTTGGCGTGTCGGGTTTCCTGTCCGGGTCAGAATTTTTTATCGGGTCGGGTCGGGTCGCATCCGTGTCGAGTTACATTCGTATCAGACCCATTTTTCAGGTCGGATCGGGTCGTGTCGTGTTAGACTAGTTTCACAGATTGAGTCGGTTAAGTAAAAAATGTAATCCACAAAACATATATGGGAGAAACAAACTATTAATATTGGGTCACTATTGTTAGTCGGGTTAGTTCGGCTCGAAGTGAGTTCACTTCGAGTGTACAATACATTTGATACTTTTACCTTCAACTAATTTGTGGATTTATTGTTATCGTGTATAGTTTATACTTGAATCACATTACTTTAAAATTTTAGTCATTATCACTTTTATTTTATTTTTTTAAAATATATAATAAAATGGTGGTCTCTGGAGCGACCGTCTACATATGTAGACCAGGGACTAACTTATAAATAGAGTAATATATTAAAAACAAGGAAGGACCAATTTACAATTTTTGAAAAATTAAAAAAATCACGCGCTACAGTAATTTCGCGCGTGTACAATGTTTGCTACAGTACCGCTATAGTCCCTTGCTACAGTAACATGTGATGTTTAACCCAAAACATGAAGTTTGCTACAGTAACATGAGGAATTTAATCCAAAACCTGAAGTTTGCTACAGTAACATGAGGGATTTAACCCAAAACTTGAATTTCGCTACATGAGGGATTTAACCCAAAAGTTGAAGTGTGCTACAGTAACATGAGGAGTTTAACCCAAAACCTGAAGTTTGCTACAGTTAAATGAGGGATTTAACCCAAAACTTGAATTTTGCTACATGAGTGATTTAACCCAAAAGTTGAAGTGTGCTACAGTAACATGAGAGATTTAACCCAAAACCTCAAGTTTATTACAGTCACATGATGGATTTAACGTAAAACCCGAACTTGTAATTTAGAAATTAAACATCATGTATAACATAAAACATGGGGAATTTAAACCAAAACCTAGAAGATTTCTATTATCTAATAAACTGAACTGTAACTCAAAAGGTGATCATTATAATATAAAACATGTGGAATTTAAATCAAAATGTGTCACTTAAAATATTGAGGTTATAACCTAAAGTATGAGGAGTTTAAAGCAAAACCTGAAAGATAGTTAATTATATAAAATTGGTAGAGTATCAATCATCTAAAAACCTGAAAGATGTAGTTTATAAATTAAAACATGATCAATTTAAAACAAAATCTGAATTTTTTTACGAAAAAAAAAAACTGGAATCAGTACTGTAGCAGTACTGTTCACATGTATTGTTCACGCACGAAATTACTGTAGCGCGTAAAATTTCTAAATTTTTAAAAATTGTAAATTAGTCTCTCCTTGTTTTTGAAATATTAGACTATTTACAATTTAATTAGTCCCTCCTTGTTTTTGAAATATTAGACTATTTACAATTTAACCCGGTCTACATATGTAGACGGTCGCTTCCAAGACTTTGCCTATAATAAATGATTAAAAGGAAGTTGACACCAACTCAGATTTCTATATATACTAACTAATCAAATATCAATACTTACTTGACCTTTTATTGATACTAACTATATTCTGTTTAAATGATCAAATATCAAATCTTATTTGACTCTCTATATACAACTTAAATAATCGAATACTAAACCTTATTTGACTAGTTATAACACTAACTTAATTTAACTTTACTAAAATTGAGTGGTCTGAAACCAATTGAAGTCATTTGAAATGTGGAATTATTATTTTGTTGTTTTTTGAGGTAGCGGAAGAGGTAGAAAAAATATCACACGTGTTGCTCAAAAGTTTCACATATGTTGCGACCCTTTAAATACTTTTCGTACATTTTTCACTCAAATAGAAGAATCAACAAATCTCTAATTGAAAACACTCAAATATATCATTATATCTCATGTTAGCTATTTAATAAATACAAATCACCTCAAATTGAATGTCAAACATCATGTAACTTTGAATTTCCGGGAGTCTTACGTGTTTTAGAAATAAATTTAACTACGTTACAGACGTCTATGATGTTATAATTCAATATTATCTCTTAATATAACATATGCAATGCATATAAAAAAATTGTATTTTTTGAGTTGCGTAAGTACTAGGCGTAAAGCAAAATCGATGGAATCTATTAGTGAGTTTACAAAGGTTAAACATATTAACATTGAAAGTTAGACTACTCAATTTTACATGGGTTAGACTACTCACATTTCAACGGCGATAATAAATGATTAAAAATCAATGGAATATGTAGCGGAAAAGATAGAAATAATATTTACACATGTTACCCGATAGTTCCATATATACTGCTATGACCCTTTATAAAAGTTAGACTTTTTGGTATATGTAATTTTATAATTTCCCTTATCATCCTTACAACAAGAAGCTAAATGGTGTAGTGGTAATTGGCTCTCACTCTTAGGAGATAGGCCTTGAGTTCAAATCCCATTGAAAAGCAGATCTAAGTACAACATTTTCAAATTGGCCAAAGAACGCGGGTTCAATTCTAATGCTAGCGTATTTGGAAGATTTTTTTTTCCTTGACACAATAGTCAATAGATATTGCTCATGCAACAAAAGTTTAAAGTAAAAAAGTTCATAAAAACAAGAAATTGAACATTATTATTTATTAGTAAACTAGATATATTGGTTTAATAACAAAAGTAATACTCCATCCGTTCCATGAAATTTGGCAGCATAAACATTAATGCCAAAAAAAATCTCACATGGGAGACAAAAGAAAGACACGCGTCATCTTGGGCTATTTTCCTTTATAAAATATCACATTTATGAAGACAATTTCTCCTCACGTGTCATGTTTTGGTCATCTTTACTTGTGTTTTTTGTAAATAAAAAAGGGGCAAGGGGCATTAATTAACAATCTTGATTTGTTTCCTACAGTAGGAAAAAAGTAGGCTACCAAAGTGGATGAAACGGAGGGAGTAACAATTAAAAATAAATATGGGTAAATTAAAATTAAACATTAACTATTTATGGACGATAAACTTGCTTCAATTCATCTTCAAATTTAGGTTATCTTCAAGTCCGTGTTAAGTCAGATTTGGGTAATCTTCATATTCGTGTTAGGTCGGGTTCGGTTTCGAGTCATCTTCAGGTCCGAGTTAGATTGGGTTCGAGTTAGGTCGGGTTCGTGTTTATGTCGAGTTCGGGTCAAAATTCATCGGTTAAATATAATTATCGGGTTGAGATTAGGTCGGGTTGGGTCGGGTTGAACCTAATAATTTTTGGGTTATAATCAGGTTACGCGTCAGATCGGATTGGGTCGGTCGTGTCGGGTTTCTCGGGTTCGGGTCAGGATTGACACCTCTATTTATACACTGTCTATTGAATACTGATAATACTGAAACTATGGGTACACTTAAAGTCCCATTAAATGATTTACTGATTACTGATATGTTGGTTTTCTTTGATGTCCCAATAAATTGTCTATTGAAAGTTGATAGTGTAGGTTCACTCGGTGTACCCAAAAGACTCATAGTACTGGAGTTTACTTTTGGTGATCTATAAGGTTGATATTGAACTGATGGGTGTTTCCCTTTCATTCCACATAACTGAGTATACTGCAAATATGGTATTGAGTGGCTTGTTGATTTAATTTATAATGTTTATTAAAAATGCATAGTATTTTGAAAATATATTTTCTGCATAACTTATATTTAACGTATTTAAATAACCGTTTTCGAACTCGGAACCCTCACGGGCGTAAACTCACCCTTTACTTTTCAAAAATATTTTTAGGTTGAGCGTTAAGTATGTGGTACGAGTGTGATGAATAAAGTGTGATAGAGGCCTGAAGACTATTACACCACAATTCTAGTACTCCCTCCGTTCCAGCTATTTCTGCACTCTTTCCTTTTTAGGTTGTACCAGCTGAATATGCACTCTTTCCTTTTCAGGAAATAACTTATCAACATAAAGACAAAATTACCATTCTATTAATAAAAAACTTATTTGTAAATTTTTCTTTCTCCAATTCATTCCTCCTTCTTTTCCATCCAGCCCACCATCGAGACCTTCAATATTCAATCTCATCTCTGTTTCTTTTTCTCCCACCACCACACATTTATCCTTCTTTATCCATTTAATTTCACAAACTCAGAATCTCAAACAATCTCTTCAAGGTCTATTCAAGATCTTTCTCCATTTAATTTCTCAGATTAAATCGAAACCCATTCAACAATTTCTTCAATCCAATAAAAATCTATTCAATCCCACTTAACCTCACTATTCGCCGGCCGAATAAAAGTTAAGGCAACCAGAATCGACACACTCACGTCATGGTTAGGCATCAATATTGAATATTTCTGGTTTCGATTCAATCTGAGTGTTAATATTGATTATTTCTCGGGTTTCGATTCAATTGATTCAAACACCAATTTGGATGGGCAATGTTTGTGTTTGTGTTGGTGGGTGGATGGTGGTGGAGTTCAGCTTTGTGGTGGTTGCAGGGAGGAGGGGTGCAGATGGGTAGGGTGTAAATATTGGAAAATATTAAGGGTAAAATCGTCATTTTGCATGGTCGGAAAAAATACATTCAGTTTCTCTCTTTGCAGATCCAAGTGGTCCAGAGGGAGTAGTTAGAATTGGAAAATGTTATTTGATCACATACTAGTCTATTTTATTAGTTTAACTTTCTATTGTACCGATAACGACAGTTAAGATTTTATTAATGTAATAAAAATATTCTACATTTGAATTTCGGGGTGTTACAAAAGTCGTAAGAGCAAAGTCATGAACCGTTTAATAAGGGCTCCGCATCCAAGCACAATCCACAGTGTCAACATCCATTAAACCATGAATACATGTGTTGTTTAATCGTAAACACCTTGATGTAAATTGTAAACACCTTGATCCAAACTATAGATGCATTGAAATACAAAACCAATCATCCTAATACCATATCCAGTCGAAATAACTAAAGCTAAGAAGGCTCAATCTAACTATAGATTGAGTAAGAGTATCGATAGTAATGATTGTCGTAAAATAAAAGAAAATAAAAATTTATTAAAAGCTTCATATCTGTTGAACCAAAGAATTTGTATGAAGATTCCTTATTTATTCAAAAACCGAATTTAATGAAAAACGATTAAGGATTGTTTCTCCATCTCCCCAAAAGTGAGGAGATGAGGAAGAAAAAAATTGGAGTTAGGATTTTTTGGGAGAGGGCGGAGAAAGAGAGGGAGAGAGAGGGGGGTTATTGATGATTTTTTTTAAAAGGTGTTACTCATTCATTACGATAAATATTGTTCATTACAAGTTTGAATTGACTACGCTAACGAGTGCGCGTCATTCACAAATTGACTGTCGGCTTTGATGATAGTACAATCCGGAAAGCCTATTGCTAGAGTGCGGATTTGTCTGATTATTGGGTTAATATCCGGAGGGGTAGCTGGGAACTTCTTGATGTAAGTCCATGCATTGCCGCAGTCGGTTACGATGTTCACCAGTGTTGTTTCTCTTCTTGTCGATTGTCTTAGTGCATGGAAGATTGCGATCAACTCCGCCTGAGTTGCGTCTAGTGCATGTAACCTTGCCGAGCCTTACCAGTGAGAGTAACCTGAGTGAGCATGCTAAGCTGTCACTCCTTTCCTAGTGTTGTTGCAGTATACTGCATCCGTTGAGATTGTCATTCCTTGTACATGGAGAGCCTGTTGTCCAACACCTTTCCTTAACCACACAAAATTCATGTCTCCTGCTTTGGTCTGCTCTAAACGGGTGATACCTGTGTCTCCTTAGCTGCGTTTGTGCCCCCTGTCTCCCGAGGTGGTCTTCGTCTAGTTGAATCTGCTCCCTCCCCGGTCGTTGGGTGGCCCTAAATTCCAGTTTCACCATATCGTTGACAATACCCAGAGCTCCCTAAATGGTTGCATCTTTCTGTTCAATTGTTGCCGAACATTGAACGCACCAGATTGCCCATATGATGTAGCATGCTAATGTTTTATCCTCCTTCTCTGGTGCAGTTTGAAACCAGTTACCTAGTCATTTGGCCAACGTTGTTGGAGGACATCCTTCCAGGTTGATCCCTAGTCGTGATGCGCGTCACACCCTTTTGGCGAAGTCGCATTCGAACAACATGTGCGGTATTGACTCTGTTGTTTTGAAACAGATCCCACACTGAGACGACACATTCATCCCTCTCTTCCTTAGACTCAGATTGATCAGGCAGGCACCTTGGATCATTCTCCAAATTAGGAATTTGATATTTTCTGGTACCCCACTAGACCAGATAAATCACCAAAGCTTTCTTTCCTCTTCGCCGCAACTTCCATTTCTGTCCTTCTGCGATAATGATGTGGGGGTCTCTGATAGTTTATTTTCCCAAGCCACATGGTAGCTAGACCTAACATAGTACTGCCTCAGCAATTCCCGATCCCAGACCACATGGTCTGAAGCCCCCAAGGCTTGGGCCGGGATGTGGATTATCCGAATTTGTTCAATAGCCTGTTCAGGAAAGATGGTTTTGAGGAGTGTGAGTCTCCATTCCTGCTTATTGTTAATTAGGTCACTGACTTTGTAGTTCAGTAGGGGTAGGATGCCGTGATCAAATCTGGTTGGATTGGGCTGGTTTGGTATCCAGTTTGCCTCTACCGGGACATTTGCTCCCGTCACAATTTTCCACTTCAAATGAGGTTCAAGAAGTTCTGCGCCCCATAGTATGCCTTTCCAGCTCCATGAGTCGCCTTGTCGTGGTTTAACCTCCAGAAAATTCTTGTTGGTGCAATACTTGGCTATGAAGAATTTGGAGAAGAAGGATTCCTTATCTTTTACAAGCCGCTATACCTGTTTTGCCAGCATGGCTTGGTTCATCTGGGTTGTAGATCGCATACCCAGACCCCCTTGTGTTTTGGTTCACACAATTTTGGCCAAGCTTTCTAGTGAATTCCTCTTCCATCCGGATCTCCTGCCCAGATGAATCTAGCCATTTGTTTATCCACCACTTTTGCCACTGTTTCTGGGACCTAGAATGCACCAAGTGTGTATTGTGGTAGTGATGTGAGAACATGCTTGCATAGTGCTACCCTACCCATGAACGGAATTTCACTTTTCCTCCACATTGCCATTTTAGCAACTATTTTCTGTTGGAGGCCATTGAATAGCCTTACCTTTGATCCTGAGAAGTGTGGCCTAGATACTTTGATTCTAGTAGGTTTGGTTTGATGTTGAAAGTGAGGGTTATGAGGCTTGTGTCATTCTCATCCGCGTTTGGGCTAGCCAGGAAAGAGGCCTTATTAAAGTTTATCATATGGCCTGTATATGCAACAAAAAGGTTGATGGTGGATTCTAGCTTCCGGACCCCTGCCGGAGTGACTCTAAGAACAGGATGCAGTCATCTGCGAACATAAGATGGGAGATCCTTGGCACCCCCTCCCAATCTGGATCCATTTGCATGCTTGCTGGAATGTGCGGGATTCTAATATTGACGAGAATGCTTCTTGACACAGGATGCAAAGGAAAGGAGATAGGGGCCACCCCTGTCTCAACCCCTGTATTGGCTTGAATGAATCCGAGAGGTCTCTGTTGACGCGTATTGCATAGGACACCGTGGTGACACATTCCATGATCCAATTCACCCAGATAGCAGGAAACCCCATCCACTCCATTATTCTTCGTAAGAAGATCCATGAGACCTTGTCATATGCCTTGCTTATATCTATCTTGATTGTTGCCGTGACTTTTTTCCCGGACTTCCGTTTTCTTATTCCCTCTATCATCTCATGTGCAATTAGAGAATTTTCCACTATGGATCTTCCACTGACAAAAGCTGCTTGGTTGCCCGAGATGAGGTATCCCACAATGGATTTTAACCTGTTTGCTAGGATTTTCGCAATAATCTTGTATGTGACATTGCATAAGCTAATAGGTCTGAACTCAGAGGGGAGTTTTGGTACCTTGACTTTTGGTATCAGAACAATGTTGGTCTTGTTCTATTCTGGCATGATTTTCCCTGTTGCGAAGAATTCTTTCACCACTCCAGTAAGGTCGCCCCCACCTCCTTCCAGTAGTGCTGGTAAAACCCTGGTGGGATCTCATCCGGACCCGAGGTATTCCATCTCTCCATTTGAAAAATCGCTGCTTTCACTTCTGATTCCATTACTTGTGCCTTAATCTGTATTTTTGCTCTTTCGATACCACTGGCTTTATCAGGCTTAGGACGTCTTCGATTTCATATCCCCCGAATGCGTCTCTTGGCATTACCGATTCTGTAACAAAAATGGAACTGATGTGGTCTACCAAAAGCGACTTGATAGCTCTTTGCTCCATGATCCAAACCCCATCCTCCCCCTTAAGTTGTAGAATCATATTCCCGTTTCTCTTTTTCTTGACCCAGCTGTTGAAGAAAGCCGTATTTCTGTTCCCGTCCCTATACCACCTCAGCTTCGCATGTTGTTTCCAGTATACGTCTTGCATGGCCAAAAGATCATCCAGTTGGTGCGCGCATTGGCGAGTTTCTTGGTGTTCTCCTCTACTCTGCTTCCAGTCAATCTCATGCCCTTTCTTTCTAATTTGCTTGTCTATTGGTCCTAGGTTCTCCATGTTCCATTTCCACAGACGCAACATAGTTTGGCTCAATCTCCCATGTAGTTTCTTCATCATTCCTTCCCTGCAGTGGTTGTTCCCCCCGTCACGGTCCTCATCGATAATCGCTCTTGCTTCCAGAATTTTTGTCCAAAATGCTTCAAATTTTGGTGGCTCATGGTGCTGTCTTCTGGGATGAAACCGGTGGGTTTCAAGTGTGACGTGGCCGTGGTCGGAGCGCATGATGACATGATTTGTGAGCCTGAATTTTGGAAACAACCTTTTCCATGCCTCGTTCGTCATTCCCCTGTCTAGCCTTTCCAGGACTGTGGCCGGTGGTGCCCTTCCATTGGTCCATGTGAACCATTGGCCGTAACACTCCAGTTCCTGGATTTGGAGCACCCTCATCAGTGCTCTCAGGTACTTTGTCTCCTCGTGATTCACCAGGCACCCGCCACACTTGTTTTCGTTACCCAGGACCTGATTAAAATCCCCAACGATCACTATAGGTTTCGTGGTGTCCGGGATTGCCTGTCGGAGGCTTTCCCAGATCGAACCCCTAGATGGTTTATCTGGATGGCCATACAGTAATACTAGAATCCATCCCGTCCCCGTAATAGAGGTAATTTTACACACAATAAAATTTAGGCAGCTCTTTACTACCTCGAGCTGAGTTTCTTGTGTCCAGGCTACACAGAGCCCTCCACGAGAACCTGCAACATCTACTACTTCTGACTTAGCAAAATAAGATTTATCTAACCAACTATTAAGCTTGCTACGATTACATTTAGTCTCCATATGAAATAAAATACTAGGATTATGAGTTTTAATAAGGGAATTCAGTGTAATTACTGTTAGAGGGTGCGTCTGCCCTCTGCAGTTCCAGCTGAGTAAATTCATGTACCTCTTGGTGGTTGTTCTGGTCCAACCACTAAAGTACCATAGTTTTCTTCTGTTGCCTCTACTGCACTTGTCACTAAGCACACAAACTCCCCATGCCATCTAGCAAGTCCCACCGCTTCGTGACCCTGGGTCACCCCATCCTGTTGGTCTATTTCCGAGAAGTGTGCCACTACTACTCCCACTTCTGCCTCTTCCTCCAGAATGGACCGCGGTTTCTTAGCAAAAGCCACCACGCCTAGGTCCTCATGTAGCTCCCTCTTCCTATTCCGGTCCATCGATCGAGAACATGGCATATGTTCATCTACCGCCCATTGAATAGCCTCTAGCTGAGTCTCAGTTAGCATCCGTGAAGCCTGCGATACCCGACGAGCTCGAACTAGCCCCTTGGTCCCCTTGTGTGAAGGCGATTTTGTTGACTAGTTTAAGGTTGGCCTCAATTAGAGCTCGGGTGGCTATGGTAGACTTCCTCGACGTGGTCCGAACAATGCATATTCTATTGCCCTAGCTTCTCCCATGAATTGATAATGGCCTCACCGGGACAGTCTGGAGCTAATTAATTTGAACCTGGCTGATTTGCAGTGCCTGATTTTGCTGCTGAATTTGTGTGGAGGATTCGGGCCTATCCCCACTTAGGGGCCTTGGCTGAACTGTTGGGTTTATGGTGGTCCTAGTAATTACTTGGACCGGTGGCCCATTCTGAATTTGCTGGTCACATGATCCTGGGATCTCCACTTCGCAATCCTCGCTCAGAATCTCACGCTCCAAATCTGGGCCGAGAATTATTCCGGCGTAGCTTATCTCTGACTCGACCTCTGTCTCTAACATCACTCTGCCGGCTCCGTCTCCTCTCCCCATCTCCGTCACAATAATCGCGAGCCCATGATGTGGCTGGGTGGGATCAGTGATTTCCATGCCCTCGGAGACCTGCCCAGCCATCTCCGTCTCCGCTACGCAGGTTGGTCCTGCGGGTTCCTCTCCGTCGTGGCCGCTCCAAGCCCGACCATCTGCATCATGCTAACAGCCCCGCTGGGATCGGTTAAAGACTCTCCCGCCGCTGGCCCATCCGCCTGCACTGTGGTGGCGGGTTCAATTGAGCTGCCGCTTCCATTCGGAGGTGATGTCCCCCTGAAGGTGTAAGCCGCCGGTGGTGTTATCGCACCATCACCGCACGTCTCCTGTTTGGCTGATTCCAGTACCGTACATCCGTTCTCTCCAGCCGGATTGCTCTATCTGGTCAATGTTTCTTCCATGCCCAGGTACGTTTCCTCCACAGGCAACATGCTCTGAATTTTTGTAGGTGGTGGACAATTTTCCCGATTGGGAAAACTAGGGTTTAGCTGAGAATGTGGGATTGGGGGTGTTGGGTCGAAGTATTGTTGTTGATGCACATCAGTGTTGTGGTCAGGGTTATGGCTCATATGGTTTGAGGTTGGGGAGGAGTAATAGTTTTCAGCCTGCATTAGATGGGCTAGAGTAATAGTATGTGTTGTATTTTCCTGTTTTGGATTCGAGTAGTGGGAAATGGATATTGGGCCTGTTTTAAGAGCCGGGGGATTGTTGTGTTGTTGTGGGGGAGGCTGTTGATGTTGGGCATGTATTTCTGGGTTGAGTGTTGGGCATAATTGGGTCAAATGGATTGAATAGCCTGCATCTGGGTTCCTAAATAGGCTTCCCAAGGATTAGGGTAACTTCTGGAAATTATTAAGTAAGACAAAGCCCATACCTTGCGGATAAGGATGCTGAGTCAATGAATCTGGGCTCCCTACCGCATCGGTTCTGATACTCCTCTCTTGTCCCTCTGACCTGCCAGCTTCATTTCCATAAATGTGGGTTTGACAAAATTCCCCATCATCATCACTGTTTGACAAACTTCTGCTCCTTTTCCCCCCTGATTTAACACCGCCGCCTGGCGTTTCCCCTTTCCCTTAACTTCCTGGTTATTTTCTTCTTCTTCTTCTTCCATTAATGCCAGCGTAAGTTACTGGCCGTCATCAATTTTGGATTGACGATTTCCGTCCTCATTGAATGAGTCTAATTACTACCGGGCGGTGGCATTTGGTCGGCTCCAGCGACCACTGTTGTTTGTCGGAATAGTGAAATTCTTGCCTGAATTCTCTCCACTGCTTCTCTGTTTCTTTTCGCCGTTGTCAATAGCGGGACTCGATCAGTGTGGCGCAGTAATTGCACTCCATCTTCAGTGGTTGTTTCTTTGACGATTGCAGATGCTACTTATTCTGCCTGATCATCGTCGTCTCCCGGCTTCCAGTTCTCGTCGAACGTGAGTGCAACATTCTCTGGGAGGTCTTCGAGGAGCCAATCAGGTAGTATCTCAGGTTTTGTTGATGGAGGATTTTCCGCCAGAGCTACCTCATCCTGGAATATGGCAAAGGGGTTGGCCAGTAGAGAACTCGGTGCGTTGTTCACCTCTTCGATTTCGTGTTCCTTTGAAGATTCTGGCGAGGATGGTTCCGGGGGTTGAGATAGCACCGTCAAGCATATCAAAGTCAGACCCGTTCTCCGGAGATGATGACTGGTAATTAGCCGTTTTCACAGCTGCTGCATCCAGCTTGTCCCAGTCCTCTAGGATGTCGCCGAACCTTAGAGCATGTCATGTATGTTGACCGGCGGTAGCTGACTAGAGCTTTCCCCTGCATATCTCCGTTGCAGCTGGTTTGCCACCATCTCCGACTCCCTGGAGAACCATCTTGGAAACAGTGGGAACTCAGGTACATAAGGGGTTTCCATTCCCCTCATCTCTTCCGGCATGGAGGATGTCCGTATGTGATATGAAAATGTATCCACTACCTCTCTGTTTGCGAACCGGAATCTAGACTCCGTTGAACTGGAATAGTACTCTGGGACCCTTGTAGATCGCCGTATAGGCATATTCCGGTGGACACGGGTAAAGCTCCTGACTCGGCTCCCTTGAGATGTGAACACCAAGGTCGTGGCAAATCTGGGCAAACCTCTCCTAAGGGTGTGTTTGATAAACACAATAATCTCTGAAACTTAATGTATAAGTGCTTATTCCAAACTTTTACGTGTTTGATAATCTAAAAATAGACATCTTAATGTAATAAGTGGGTCTGAATCGTGTGTACAAATTGAACGTGGTAAATAAGTGATTTATTTTCACTTATCACTTAAATCTGAACACACGTACTATCTACCTACCGTATTTGAAAATAAAATACGTACAAATTATGGTGAAAATATTACTCATACATATATAAGATAATGATTATCTATATTTATATTATCTAGTAATTTTTTAAAGAATGCTAAAATTTGATTGGATATGTTAGAATAAAAGATTTACTAAAAAGATAATGATTATCTATACTTATATTATCTAGTAATTTTTAAGAACGCTAAAAATTTATCAGATACATTAGAATAAAAGATTAACCTAATCTAAATTAAGTAGTTAGCGTAAAAGATTAACGTAATATTTTGTTTATAATAATTATGAAGTTCTGATTTTATTAACATTAATACATATATATATATTAAAATATTAAAACATTAACAATCTTGTGTATGTAACGTAAATTATTTCTATTATTCAGTTTTTTTATACATTTAGGAATTAGTTATTATTATAGAGATAAAATGCTAGTTTATTTGTACATATTGAGTTCGTTTTCTACTTGAGATTGGTTATATATATTATTTGCAACAAATAAATATTTTATAAAATTATAAAAATATTATATTTAATACACGTTATATTTCTTCTAATTTAAACAATCAATTTTAACTTTGTATAATTAACATTTATGATTCTAGACATATTTATGATTATTTCAGAAATATTTAATATTCAGCCCTTATTTGAGTTTTATCAAACACATACCCATATTCAGTATTCAGCACTTATTAGATTCGGACTTCAGTCTTCAGACTTCAGACATAAGTCTTCAGACATAAGTTTTATCAAACACACCCTAAATATACGTCTCCAAAGCCAAATCATCTGTGATCCGGCAGAGTGCAAGGGCGTGGCCAATGCCGCCGCACCTACGGCAGAATTTGTGCACCCTTTCATAACCAAAAGGGATCCAAGATGTTGTCCGTCTCTCCTGTGTAATGCAAATCCAGGAACTAGAGGAACGTTTATTGGAGTCCAAACCCTCACTCTGACGAAAGCTGCATTTTCAAGTGGTTCTCCCGGCTCCAGGTCTACTTCGTGCGTTACCCCGATGATTGCTGTGTAGTCCGGGACGATCTTTGGTCTCTGATATTCCTCCGACAGGCCATTAACACAAACCCAAAGTAAAACATTTGTGACCCTAACATGGGCCAGAGGGAGCTCCGGTACCCATCTCACGAATGCCAAGAGGACACCTGCTATGGAGACGGGGCCGTTGTGTAGGATGCTCAGCATCTGGGCATGGGTGTCAAAAGAGAACGTGAAGAACTTCCTTGATTTTGATCGGACGCGGACTCCCACACTGTTACTCCAAAACTAAAGAGCAAGATGCTCCATTCTTGGTCTACAGAAGTCCCGATAATTAACAAAGTAGCCGATTAGTGAGTTTGCATAGTTGAGAATGCCATCTCTGCAATCCTGCTCTTGTGCTGCGATGATCGGTCCCCGGCGAGAGGGTCTAAAAACCCCCCGTTGAGAACCTATCTTGGCGGGACATCTCTTTCGTCCTCGGAAAATTCAGAACCGTGTCGGGATTCATCCGACCATAGTCTTCTCTGAATCTTTCAAGCATTTGACTTGGATTTTTATCTTGTGGGTTGGATTTATGTAGGGTCAGGGTTGGGATCTGTTTTATTTGTTATGGGAATGATTGTAATGTGGGATAAAGGGTTGAAAAGGGACTGGGGATCTTTGTGTTTTTACCTGATCTGTTTAGGAATATTTGGAAAGGGGTGTTGAAATTTCCAGATTTGGGTAGGATAAAAGGGATGAAAGGCTTAGCAGAGAGTTACTGTTTTTGGGCTCTCCACTTTTGAGAGGGAGAGAGAAAAAAGCACTGTAGCAGTGATAGTAGCTTGCAGTGTTTTGGTTATTGATGATTTAATTGTCCTTGTCATAGTTAAATGAGATGTTAACTTCATTTTTCTCAGTTTATCTTTGAATTCCCAACCAAACTAAACAGTTCTTGAAGTTAAAATATAGGAAAAACAAAGTTTCAGGGTTGTAATTAAGCTAAATTGAACAAAAAAGAATCTATGGTTAGTGAGATATGATTGCTTAAAAGAAAGCCGACTCAGAATTCTCTATGTAGTACATCAAATTAAAAGTTTTTTAAACTCACTCAATATTGATCAAAATTTTTGATTTCAGGCTCCAAAATACAAATTAACTGACAAGGACTGTAATGGTACAAGAATAAGAAAAATTGGAATTACAGTTGGTAAGATATGGTTATTTTGAGTTTAGTATGCTAAGACTTTAATTCTGCAGGAAACTCTACACACATCAGACTTACAAGTCGATTATCTCACTCATTTCCTAATCTATTCTGACGATCCCGTACTCTAAACCATAGATTAATTTACAAGGATTGTAATGATGTAAAAAAAAAAATCTAAGTTACCGATAACCGGTTATTGATTTTTAAAGTAAGTTCATTTCTGAAGCAAATAGAAAACAAATCAAAACTTTGAAATTCATTTTCTCACCAATTTCTAAATCGAATTGATCCGCTATTGATCACAGATTCTAGGGTCAAGGTTCAGTAACATTAATAAATCACAACTTCTCAATTCGATATCAAGTATCAACTAGAAATATGTTTCAAGGATTTTCTAGTCATATCCTACTTCTATATGCCCAAGTTTTCTTGGTCCATTTGTATTTGTTTATATTAGTAAATGAAAACTAAGGCAATGGATGAAAAGAAAATAAATCATGAGATACGATTAGAAAGTACAAGGTTAAGGTAAAATTTTTTTGGTAAATGGAAAGAAGAGGTTGCGATCACTGATCAAGGAATTACATCTATTGTAGCACAACCCACACGTCCTCTCCTCGTGAACTTCGACTAAACTCCATAAC
This sequence comes from Cruciata laevipes, assembly GCA_963678965.1. Classification (NCBI taxonomy): domain Eukaryota; kingdom Viridiplantae; phylum Streptophyta; class Magnoliopsida; order Gentianales; family Rubiaceae; genus Cruciata; species Cruciata laevipes. The sequence goes on along the minus strand of OY787634.1, from coordinate 17,890,166 downwards.
TCAAATAACATCAACCTACACTACTGACATCGTTTTACAACAAGCATCGAAGGTGATAGAGGAAGAAGATGTGAGGAGGTGAGATGAATCCCTCACCAAGAAAGAAAGATGAAGGAGGAGAAGATACTATGACGACGACGAACATGATGGTTCTGGAGCACATGTCACCAGTGATCTGGAGCATAGAACAAGATGGTTCTTAGTTTTAGTTGGAATTTTATTATTTATTATTATTAAGACTTTTGGTCTAACTAAATGGTCAGTAATCTAAATAGGTACTACTAATGTTTGGAGTGGCACTCTGCATCCCTTCTCTTCACTTGTCTAATGATTTTCTTTTGTAAATCATTGTTCCCTTCCCTTTATTAAATTTTTTATTTTTTTTAAAGATAAGACCACCGTTGGTGGTAGGATTATATTAGATATTCCTCATGCCGTAAATAACTAAAAAATAAAAATACAAGACCATTACCAGCTATCAACCCTAAAGTAAGGAAAAATAGGGGTGAGATCACCACCCAAGGCAATGACCCGTTGCCTGAAGGCTGTGTGCCCGAAAACATATTTCTAGGCTTTCATTTGGAAACAAGGAGTTGCCTCCCTTTATTAACTTAGCTACAACATATGAAAATATATCTAATTGAATATTTTAAAATTCATGAAAACCTTATATCTTTCTTTCATAATATTAGATTATTATCCTTTTTTTTAAATAAATATTTATTTCATTCTTGATCACTGGAAAATGTCTATGAGCGGTAGAATATGGCTCAGACGAGCCCCAACATGCGTTAACTAGCAATGTGCTCGACTTTGTGAGTAATGCTAGAGAATGAGCTATAAAAGATTCTAAAATGCAAGGCACACCAACAAGGTCCCATAAAAGTGCTATCCTCTAACTGAGATGTGATCCTCTCCAATGGCGTTGTCGCAACTGCCAGACAACTTTCCCTTACAGGGAAGGACTTCCAAAGTGGGTTTCTCCCATGATGCCTACGGAAAACCCTTGGGCATCCGCTTCTTCCTCGACGAGATGAAACTTCTTGTCTGTTATTGGTACTAAAACAAAATACTGAAACGAAAAAATAACAAAAAATAAAAGTAAACATGTGCTCTTGGTTTGGCCTCAGCTGCCGACTCTTGCCACGTCTTTCTCGGCTTTGAATCCTCGCCCTCCGCTGGTAACTCCGCCTCGGCCCCGTCCACAGCTAGCTCCGCAACCGCGCGCAAGTTTCTCCTGCGCCTCGAGCCGTTTCGCCGAGGTATCCAGTTGCATGGGAGCATCCACCAGACGGCGCCACCAAGGTGGTTTCCACACCTTTTCGAACGCTGTCAGAGCAAGGATTTTCCCTTCTGGTATGCTTCCTCAATGTCACTTCTCCGGTCACCTGCACAAGGTGGCAGGGGTTAGGTGGGGTGGAGTTATGCCGGTACCCGCTTCGACGCCCTAATTAGTACGGGACTGATACAGAGCTATTATAGTACTAACGTGGTGAGGGAAGTGAACTTACCCTCTCTTTCCTACTATGGTAGGCTTATATACTTAATGGATCTGAGCCCATCTGTCGATACCAGACCAGTCACCATGGGCCTGAAGAGGCATGCTGCGAGGCGGAGCGGGCTTGATAGTGTGGGATGATCGCTACAGGATAATCCCTGACATGTCCCCCAGTCCAGGTTCGGGAAGTCAGGGACCTAGCATTTGACTAAGGATGGGCAGCTGAACAGTCTACCGCCCGCTCGCTTCCATCCCGTCTTTGACTCGTGTTCGTCTCCCTGCCAAGTGGGCAGTTAATTTCCGCGGCTTCCGAGGCTATTGTCTCGACTTTATTATTCCGCGGTCCTAGGTTCCTTTTCCCCTCACGCGTTAAAATACAAACGCTCCAAGGGGTTCTGTAATAGTTGTTCCCGTCCTTTTCTCGCTTTTACGCCGCAGGCCTTTTCAGGAGTCGCCGAAGATTTATTTATCAGGTAAATCCGCCAGCCCTCTCTCTTTTACCCCGTCTTATTTTTCAATCTGATGACGCAAATCCCTATCAAATCTTTACCATACGAATTGGGCGACCGCCAATTCCTGTATTTAAGGGTCGTGATTCAGGCGGTGGGAGGATACAACCCTGAGCAGATAGAGAGGTTGGTCGTAAGAACTTCGCCGGAGCATACCGCTCTGGATGTGCTGGTCGGCATGACTGTCGTATATGCCGAGCACATCTCTGACTGCGGGTTGCGATTCCTTTTAACCCCTTTTTTCCAAACTGTGCTTCACTACTTCAGCCTCCAGTTCCTAGATCGGACTCTGATCGGGTTTGAGGTCCTGTGCTTTCTTCGGAAAGTGGTCCCTGAGCCCCGTCTTCTCCATTATTTCTAATATCCCAGCCGCGAACCTCCAAGCTGGTACCTTCTGAAGCCCCGATCCGGTGGTTACAAACTAGTAGTGGGGCTTCCAAGTCGGAAGTCATGGACAATACTATCATCTATGGAACCTTCAGGGTTCCGATCGGCATGGAGGTCCTCACCCTTAGCTTGAGGGGTAGCAACTTCACGGATGCGGGTAAGGAGATCATCGCGAAGTACACTGCCAAGTTGGAGAGAGAGAAATGATTCGTCGAGCTCTGTGCAGATGACATGTTGAGGGCTGCTGGGATGCCCTTCTTGCCAGCCAACTCTGATGGTATGCCTCATTGGTATGCCGGTTCTCCGCCCTACCTTCTCTTATGCAGCTAATTTATACCCTGTTTTCTAATCTTATCTCTCTCTCGCAGCCATGAGTCTTCTGGACTTGTTCAATGACCTGGAGGACATTCCCCTTGTGCCGAAACGGGAGCCTGGGGAGACCAGCAGGATGATGGAGTCTGACGGGGACGCTGCGTCCCTGCCACCGGGTGTTCGTACTAGGAGCCGGGTCCAACATGGGAAGGATGGGCCCCGTGACCGGTCCGAGGACTCGGTCAGGGAGCTTGGAACCCCTCCCCCCCCAAGCAGCAAAAGGTAACTGGATCCCGTTCCCGCGTCACCGTTCAGGATACCCAGCCACCGCCTGAACCCCTTCATGAGGATATGTTCTTTGGAGATAATGGTGGCTCGTTCCCTGGTCTCTCGGAGTACCTGGCGGCAACCTCCGAGCCCCTGGGCTCTCCCCCATCCCGGACTGCGTTTCTGGATAATTCTATGCCTCCTTCTCAGATGGAGGCCTGTGGCCGCAGTCTGGTGGCTAATTTCGCTGGTTCAGCTTCTTTGGATGACCGCCAGTTTCTACAGCCGTGGAGGTAAACACTGATTCCCTCTTTCCTTATTACATGTTATTTCCGGCTTGCTTCTCAGGGTGCTTGACCAGTTTCCGGATGATAGGTCCTATGCACCACGCTGTCAGCCATATCTGAGATTCAGAAACTGAAAGCTAGCAATGCCCAGGCCGCGGAAGAAGTGGCTGCCAGGAAAAACGAGCTGGCCCAGGTCAAGGTTGCTCTTGCTGAGGTTCGCACCGAACTGGGCTCGAAGGATGAGGAGCTGGTCTGGCTTTCCCATGTGTCTATTGATTCTGCTAGGTTGAATTACCTTGAGCTGGAGGTGGGGAAACGGGGTGCCTAGGTTGTCGCCCTCGAAGCAGATCTCGCGAAGGAACGGGCCCTAGTTGCTGGTAAGGTCTTGAAACTCCAGGAGGCTGACATCAAGCTAGCTCATGCAGATGTAGAGAAATGGAGGATCCTGACTCGCGGCCTTGCTCACATTCATTGCCAGATTGCCACTAGTCCTGAGGCTGGGCTTCTGTTTGTGAGGACCATGAAGAAGGCAATCAGGTTGCGGGTTCCAGCATGAGAATGATCTCGAACTCCGGGTGGCTCTGCATGGGCTATTTGAGGACTTCTCAAAGCATTTCTTTGATAGGTGTTTCGGTACCTTTAACCCGGGCATGATCGCGGATGATGTTGAGGCCTAGGTCTCTCCCCAACCGGTACCTGCTCCTAGCAACAGCTAGGCCACTACCCAGAATGCGGGAGGTCGATACAACCATGATAGCCGCTCTGGTACTTGAGACCATGTTGGTTCTCCTACTCAGCGCAACCTGTTTAGCGCTTTTTGTTGTTCTTTCTAAACACTCTCTCCTGGCCTTGATGGCCTTTGTACTTTGAATATTCCTTGGGCTCTTTGCCCTTGTTTTGTTTATGCCCGCCTCAGTTGGCATGGCCTTTTGGTACTTGATGTTTATATCTTCCCAATATAACTGTTAATGTATGCGTGCCCCCAGCCGGGATGTTCCGGACGGGCATCCTGTGCTGGATAGGTCTATTTCCGGACTTCAACCTGTCTCGTTCGAAGATGTTGAGTTGCGTTTATCTGCGTTTATTTCTGGACTTCAACATGTCTCGTTTGAACATGTTGAGTTGCGCCTATATGCGTCTATTTCTGGACTTAAACCTGTCTCGTTTGAACAGGTTGAGTTGCGCTTATCTGCATCTTTTGGGAACATGATTGATCAGATCGCGTTCCTCTCCCTAGAAGTGGCGATTGATGAAGTCGCCTACATGCTAGGGATTACGTACTTGACGTGGGTGGTGGCTAAGGTTGAGTCGAATCATCATTGCTTTATTACTTAGTCACTCGTTTGAGCAAGGCAGGACTAAGTATCCCACTTGTTTGCCTCGTATTTTGGCCTAGTTTGAGCAAGGCAGGATTAAATATCCCACTCATTTGCCTCGTATTTTAATCTAGTTTGAGCAGGGCTGGATGAAAATATCTCACTCTTTCGCCTTGTATTTTAATCTAGTTTGAGCAAGGCAGGATGAGAATATCCCACTCGTTTGCCTTGCATTTTAATCTAGTTTAAGCAAGGCAGGATGAAAATATCCCACTCTTCCGCCTCGTATTTTAATCTAGTTTGAGCAAGGCAAGATGAAACTATCCCACTCTTTTGCCTCTTATTTCATCTTGGTGGTGAAAATTTTGACCTAGCTAGTTATGATAAATATTTACCAACCTTTCAAGAGATCCTAGCCCCTGGAGGCGTGTTTAATCACAAATGTATTAAATATCTAATCATTTATTCAACACACAATTTAATACACACAACTAAAACTATCAAATACGGGAACTTGCAAATTAAACACACATAGTTCAAACAAGATGGGGGCCACGGGGTGACCATACCCTTACAGGGCCTAACATTCGTTAAAGCAATGTTTTATCAAAAGACTTGACCTATTCACCGTTCCCCGGGGTTATGAACCCATGGCTGCGTACAGCTCGTCAAAATATGAGTAGGGAGTACGGTACCTTCTTACCGTAATATCTGCGCAGGTTGCAGATATTTCAAGTTCGGGGAACCGGTTCTTCGTTCAGGTGCTCCAGCCTGTATGCGCCACCTTTCAGTACCTCTTTGACCCTGTAAGGGTTTAGGGCCTTCCCAAGTGGCGTGCAGCTTGCGTTGCCCTTGCACCTTGCTGGTCTCGTTCAGCCTCATGGCCAAGTCTCCTACCTTCATGTTTCAGATCCTAACTCGGGAATTGTACCTCTGCTCAAGGTAGGACTTATAGGTGGCCTCCTTGAACTGGGTCTTTTCCTGGGCTATCTCCACCTCATTCAGTTCAACCAATCTGGATTCCTCTACTGTCATCCCGTCCTCGCGCTGCATGAACCTGATGGACGGGACGACCATCTCAGGAGAAATTACAGCTTCGGATCCGAAGCATAGGCGATATGGAGTTTTCCCATTGGATTTGCGGGGCATGGTCCTGTATGCCCACAAAACACTTGGCAATTCTTCAACCCAAAGTCTTTTGGCCGCTCCAAGGCGCTTCTTCAGGTCGTTCACTATGGTCCCATTGGCGCTTTCGGTCTGACCGTTGGCCTGCGGGTGGGCGACCAATGTGAACCTCACACCACGTCTTAAAGGGTTCGTTGGCGAACTACTTCCCATTGTCGCTGACCATTACCTGCGGGATACCGAACCTGCTCACTATATTTCGCCAGGCGAAGTTGGTGATCTTCCTTCCCGTGATCATGCTTAAGGCTGCAGTTTCGACCCACTTGGTAAAATAATCAATGGTAACGACTAAGTAGCGCCTGCCCCCGACTGCCGTTGGGAACGGGTCTACGATGTCGATGCCCCACTTGGCGAACGGCCATGGTGAGGTGATTGCTACCATCAGTTGGGCCTGCATGCGGTTAACCTTGGCATGTTCCTGGCACCTACGACATTTCTGTACCAAGGTCGTAGCCTCTTCCAGCATCTTTGGCCAGTAGTACCTTGACCGGAAGGTCCTAAGGGTGAGGGTGCGGGCTCCCTGGTGGCTGCCGCAGCTCCATGCATGCATCTCTCTCAGTAGTAAGTCAGTTTGGGCTCCTCCTACGCACCTTAGCCATGGTTCCATGAACCCCTTGCGATATAGCACTCCATCCTTGATTGAATAAGAGAGTGCCCTTCTGTCCAAGGTTCTGGTCTTCTTTGGGTTCGCTGGGAGGCGTCATGTTGCTATGTAACTCTGGACCGGGGTGAACCAGGTTGCCCGCCCTGTCTCGATGTAACCCGTCATGTTGTCATCCGTGGACCGGTTCTGGAGAACTTCCACCATTACTTTCTTGTTGAGGTGACCGCTCGCGCAGGATGCTAGCTTGCTTAATGCATCTGTCCTGGTGTTTTCTGACCTGGGGACGTGGGTGACCTCGAATTCCTCGAAGCTTGTTGCCAAATGTTTCACCTTGCCAAATATTTATGCATGGATGGCTCTTTGGCCGCGTATGATCCGTTAACTTGGTTAGCTACCAATGCCTAGTCCCCGTATGTATCCAAACGGGTTGCCTCAAGCTTCCTAGCTATCTCCATACCTGTGATGAGGGCCTCATACTCTGCCTCATTGTTGGTGGCTGAGAAGCTAAACCGTAAGGCATAGGTAGTCTCTGTTCCTTCCGGATCCTTGACCAGTAACCCTACTCCCGCACCCTCTACCTCAGAGGACCCGTCAACGTGGAGCTGCCACCAACCTGTGCGGTTATCCGGGCGGGCCCTCTTCGGGGCCTGCGCCGACTTCTCTTCAGGACCAAAAACCCTTGACTTTTCTGGCATTTCTGCCAAAAAGCTGCCATTATTTGGCCTTTTATGGCCTTTCTTGGCTGGTGTTCAATGACATGTTCTCCCAGCTCCACCGCCCATTTGGTCAGTCTCCCCGATGCCTCTGGCCTTGACATGATCTGTTTCATCGGTTCATTCGTCAGGACCACAACAGGGTGTGCTTGGAAATACATGCGCAACCTCATGCTAGCATGGATCAAGGCCAACGCTAGTTTCTCCTGGTCCGGGTATCTGAGTTCAGCTCCCTGTAATGCTTTGCTGACATAATACACCGGTTTTTGCACCTTGCCCGACTCCCGCATCTTCTCTGGTTGCTAGGTACATGTAGAGAGTCTCTCCCAGGACGGGGGACGACAAGACCGGCAACGTCACAAGCTGCTTCAGTTCCGCGAAAGCGCCTTCCTCTACAGGGCCCCATGGTACTGTTCCGTTTTTCCCAACACTTAGTTTAAGTGTTTTCAGGAAAGGCAAGGTTCTATTAGTGGCTCGAGACAAGAAACGGCTCATGGCGGCTATCTTTCGTTGAGGCTCTGAATTTCCTTTACCGTAGTCGGGGTCGGTATGTCCACCACAGCTTGCACCTTTTCAGGGTTCACCCTGAGCCCGTCGTTGGACACGAAGTAATCCAGGAACTTTCCCGCGACTACCCCGAATTGGCATTTTTTCGGGTTGAGCTTCATGCCAGATCCCTCTAGCCTGGACATGCTAAGTTATGATATCAGCCATTCGAAGGTCATGCTTTTGAGTACCATGTCGTCGACGTAAATTTCCAAGTTCCTCCCGACCTGGCCATCGAAGATCCTGTCGACAACACGCTGGTAAGTCACCCCGACATTGTGAAGCCCGAAAAGCATCATGCGATAACCGAATGCCCCTCTCTCTGTGATGAAAGCAGTCTTCTCTATGTCCGTCTCTACCATGGGGATATGATGGTACCCCTTATAGGCATCCAGAAAACAATTTATTGGGAAAGCAGCTAAAGAATCCACCTCCTAGTTGATCGGTGGAGTCGGGTAGCAATCCTTAGGACAAGCCTTGTTCAACTGGGAATAATCTATGTATATTCTCCATGACCCATCTGACTTCTTTACCAAGACGGGGTTGGCCAGCCATGTCGGATATGGCACATCCACGAGGATGTTAGCATTCACAAGTGCCGACACCTCCTTATTGATAACGTCGTTACGCTCTCTGCAGATGGTTCTTCGCTTCTGCATCACCGGCCTGTGGTCCAGGTTTACCCGGAGGGCGTGCGCTCCCAAGGACGGTGATACTCCCGTCATATCTGACGGCTGCCAGGCGAATGCTCCAGGGTGGGAGTCCAATACTTCCACCAAGGCCTGCCTAACTTTATCGGGCAGGTTCTTCCCGACTTGTACATCTTTTCCCGGGCCACCTTTCAGCTCCATGGAGACAGTGTCTCCTAACAACATTGCAGGGTTAGGTTGGCCCTGTATCATTTGTACGGACCACCCTGGCTTTGTACTTCGCTTTCTACTACTTTTGGGCATGTCTGTGGCCACGGGTTCCGGGCGACTGCGTTTCCGCAGCGCCACTCGGTGGCATTCCTGTGCCTTCTACTGGTCTCCGCACACTGTGGCGACACCATTTTCCGTTGGAAGATTTAGCATTAGATGTAAGGTTGACACGATCCCCTTGAGCACGGCCAAGGTCGGCCTTCCTAAGATGGCGTTGTATGGGGTGTGCGCCTTAATGACAATGAACTCCATGTCCACTATTTTTTGGTGGGCTGACTTCCCACTATGACGGGCAATGTAAGCACTCCTTCCGGCCACATGGTTCTATCGGAAAATTCTACCAGCGAGGTATTGGTGGGGCGTAACTTGCCCCTGGTGTGCTCATCCAGCTTCTCGAAACAGTGCCAATACATGATCTCTGCGGAAACTCCCTCTATCTACATATGCTCGATGTATGAGCTTGTCCAGGATCTGTATTGTGATGACCACTGCGTCGCCCCCAGCCGGTCTTTGTGGGACAGGGTCGTCACTTCCGAAGGAGAAAGTTTCCCCTTTACCCAACCTTCTATTAGCGGGAGTTGGTTCTGGGACTCGTCGACATCGTTCCTTTCTTTGGGACTCCGAACTGCCCCCTGCACTGCCCCCAATGATAGCCAAGATATTGGTGGTAGTGAGAGTTGATTATGTCGACGAATCATCCTCATATCTTTGTCGTTTTGCCTCTTCCTCAACGATCTCTGCTCTGGCAACCTCTTTGCCTTTACGGTAATCTCGCCGTCCTGGTCCACGATCCTGTTGGGCATCACGGGCTTTCGTTGTAGAAGGTCTATCCCGTTTGGTGAAGTTCGCCTGATTGAGCGCCTTTGCCTCTTTGGCAAAGTGCGCCAACTGTCCATCCCTTATGCAAGCCTCAATGGCCCGCCTTAGATGATGGAAATTGTTTGTATGGTGACCGACATCGTCGTGGTATTCACAGAACAACTTGGAATCACGTAGGTGCGCTGGGGTTCTCATCGCCCTTGGGGGCCTCAGGATGCCCTTAGGCCCCACAATGGCGAAAATCTCCTTCGGCGTCTTGGATAGTGGGGTGAAGGTTTCAACCCGGTCGGGCTTTCCTTTCTCCTCACGCCGTCCCCGGTTTCCCTGCTTCCTGTCATCCGCAGTCGGGTTCGCCTGTTTGGGTGGTGGCTGCGTTAGCTGACCAGGATTGGTCGAAAGCCTGGCATCTATGTGCTTGTTGATGATGTTTATCCTGTGAAAAAAGTTTGACCCTCATCATCAGCTCATCCATGGTATAGGCAGGGTTCAACTCGAGATCGGTGAGCAAAGCTCGGTGGACACATCCCCTTCTGAACGCGTCTAACAGGAACCGGACGCTACCCCTGTGTTCCACCTGATTGGCCAGATCGTTGAAACGTTCCCAGTATTCATGTAAATCCTCCCCCGGTAAGGTCTGTATCTGTAACAGGTCATCCCTGGTCATCATGAACTTCTTCTTCTGCATGAACCAGGATAAGAATACATCTTCCAGCTGCCAGAATTCGCTGATGCTATTGCGGGGCAGGTTGGTGAGCCATAGGCGGGCTGCCTTGGTCAGTGTTGATGCGAACACTTTGCACCAGATGGCATGTGGTGGTGAAAACATCGACATGTTCGTGCTGAAGGTATCCAGATGATCCGTCGAGTCCGTGGTCCCGTCATACATTCCCAGATTGAGTGGAACTCTCAACTTAGGGTCAGCTGCGAACTATAACACCCTTTCCGTGAAGGGTGAGCCTCTGGCATCCTGCTCTCTTTCATTGTAGGGAACCGACAACCTGTTCCGAGCTCCCACGTGAGGTTTTACCCTGGGTGCATATACATATATGCCCGGTCCCAGTCCTCATCATGACCCCTTCCCCGGGAATAGCCGCCTCGGGAATCTGCTTCATCATCCGGGGTGTTGTGCCTCCGGGGGTGACTACGACTCCGACTAGATGATGCTTGCGTTCCTCCCCGTGTTTTTTCTCGGACCTCGGGCTCTGCCCGAGTTTCGGTCACCGTCTTCTCTAGGCTGGGAAATAAACTCATCGGGACGACTCGGTTGGCCAGCACGGTCTTCTCCACAACAGACTGATGTGCTTGTCGGAGCCAAAGGTCGCGTAGTTGTCGGGACATTTCCGCCTGAGATGTGAGTACCCGGTGCAACAACACGGAGTTATCAGATTCCTCCGCCTGCCGGGCCTCATTCCGTGTGCCGTCGCCTAGCATTTCAGTCCGACCAGTGGTAGGAGTAGCCACTCTGGAGGCGTTTGTCGGCAGGGACCTGAAGGCGTTAGGGACTGCCCTCTGGCTCGACCGGCCGGAACTGGCATTTCTGAGTTCCACCTCCGTTAAAGGGCTGCCGAGGTCTGCTTCATCCTCGACGTCCTCCATCTATGATCTACGAAGTGTGTGAGTTGTGAAAATCGTTGAACCTTTGATGTTCGATCCCCACAGACGGTGCCAATGTCAGAGCAAGGATTTGCCCTTCTGGTATGTTTTCTCAATGTCACTTCTCCGGTCACCTGCACAAGGTGGCAGGGGTTAGGTGGGGCGGCGTTATGCCGGTACCCACTCCGACGCCCTAATTAGTACGGATGCAGAGCTATTATAGTATTAACGTGGTGAGGGAAGTGAACTTACCCTCTCTTTCCTGCTATGGGAGGCTTATATACTTAATGGATTTGAGCCCATCTGTCGATACCAGACCCATCACCATGGGCCTGAAGAGGCATGTTGCGAGGCGGAACAGGTTTGATAGTGCGGGATGATCGCTATAGGATAAGCCCTGACAAACGCGCAGAGGATCCGCTCTTGGGGATAGCGGTTTCAGAGTCTGATCTTCCCCGCCAGCATGAAACAGACATTGTTGCCCTCCGTCACTGGACAAACCGCTTCTCGTTTGTCTGCTATCAGGATAAAACCCCATATTCTTGATGCAATAACCCCCGTAGTGGTGATGCTTCTGCGCAGAAGGTTGCTGCTCTCTGATTATTTGGCTTTGCTCTTCGATCGGCTTGAATTTATCAAAGGCAGCGACCAAGATATGGTTCTTGCAGACGCAAGTCTTTTTCTCTCTGGGTTTAGATAAAAGGATAATATTAGATTATTATCCTAATCTAGATTTAGATAACTTTCTTGAGTGACTAATTGTAATTTCTAGCTCATGTATTTGTTTTTCTGTAACACATTAACACTTATCTTTCTAATTATAAATATTAGTGGGATTTTATAATCAGTAATTTCTAGTTTTACTTCTCATAGTATAATGCATATTTTGTTCTACTTTTATCATTTCTTCACTAGCACTCGTATCTCTATTCGCACTAATCACATAAAAGAATTAAGATAAGGTTTTATTAATAAAATCCCAACTTATATAGTTCCGTTTTATTTTTATACAGATGAACTTTTATTTAGATCCTAAATTACTAGTACATATCTTCTTATGGTTTACATTATGCTATACAGTACATATCTGTAAGACACGATCTTCACATCACCATTTATGTTATTTGAACTCATCCCTAATTGTTAGATAGCATAACTAGAGACACTTTAAATTGTATCGTTTTCAGAAACAAAAGAAAATGACCATAATAATATCTAAGTTAATTTGCTTCCAAATGCAAGCAATGAATTGCAGTGTAGTATCTTTAAACTAAATTGGATAGATATAAAAGATAAAATTTTCCTTCAACAATAAATCACTAGAAAAAATGGGGGGGGGGGGGGGGGGGGGGGGTGGGAAGGTGCATTAGTATTGTGAAAAAGATGTTGTAAAGATGATTGTGAATTTGTGAACATAGTCAAATTTTTAATGAAGAAAAATAGTACCATTAATTAAAACTAAAATATTTACAAATCAAACATCTGGATTGGCAAGTGTGAAAATATTTAATGTAATTTAAGTGTGAAACATAAACACAAGATGTTACATTCTCCATTCCCTAATATATCTCTGGCCACCTTCATTCTAAGTAAACATGAATACCTCACTGCCTTGAAGCCAAGATTGGCTACCAATATTTTTTTAACTTTACAGGGTGCTCAGATCTCCCATAACCATGAAGACAGGCTGGTGTGGAAACCTTCAAAGAATGGAGAATTCTCAATCAAATATGCAAATCTCAGTTTCAAACCAAGAGCATATTCAAATGAAATACTTAAACAGGTATGGAGCAACCCTATCCCAACAAAAATATCTGCACTCTTGTGGAGGATAATGAATAGGATATTACCATTTGATGATATCTTAATTAGATTTGGTCTTAACTTGCCTTCAAAATGTCCTTTCTGTGCTTCTTCTGACACCATTAATCATTACTTCAATGCTTGCATGCTTAATGATGAATTATGGGACTACTTTCACAATACTCTTGCTATAAGCCCTCTCAGTTTCATTAATATTAATCAAAGAGTCAGATTTTATATGTCTTACAGTGGTAGTTCCAAAGTACACACAAAAGTAATAAGAATAACCACTCTAGTGGTATTCTGGGCTTTGTGGTGTAGAAGGAACAAATTCCTGTATGAGAATAAAATCCAATCTAAGCATAGCATCTGTGCTGATATAGTGAGACAGGTAAACCTAATTTTCACAGCATTCCCCCTCACAGGCTCTAGTGATAAGAACCTTTTCATGATTCAATCTGGTTAGTCCCATTCCTGAAAAGGAGAAGACCAAAACCAGTTAAAATTGTGAAATGGATTCCACCAGACTCAGGTTTTAAAATAAATAGGGATGCCTCATTTTCATTATTTGCTCCATCTCCAAATACATGCATTGGAGTTATTGTTAGGGATAGTCATGGAGCTGTATGCAAAATGTTTATGAAAAGTATGAACACTCTATCTCCCATACATGCAGAACTAGCTGCTATTCAATTTGATTATCAAATGGGAACAAAAATGCATTTGCAGGCCTTCTGTGTAGAATCTGATTGCATGAATTCAGTGACTGGGATCCTAAATCCATTGACCTGTAATTGGATTGTGTACTCTATGTCATGATCTGCATGTTCTGTTTCACTCACACACTATCTGTCACACTCTGAGAGAAGCCAATAGTGCAGCTGATTTCTTAGCAAAATATTGCACTGATTTGAATCTTAATGGTGAAATATCCATCCAGTCTGCACCAAGCAAACTCAGAGGTTTACTTTATCTTAATAGAATTGGCACTCCCTCTGTTAGATTGATAGGCGTTTGATATGCCAGGGACATGTTACCGCTTCCTGTTTTCTTGTAGATTGATGGGGGAGCAGTATAAAGCTGGAGCAGCATAGCTCAGGTTGCAGTGGAGAAATGGAGTTTTGTGCTCAAATAAACACAGATTGCTGGAGCCATCTTTGTGCATATTCTATGGTGCCACCTCTGTTGAAGTCTATAACCCATGCTCACCTTTTGGTTCAATTCGGAAAAACTCAGTTCCTAATTCTTTGATTCTTTTGGAAGCCTAGCTTCAGAGCCTCTTGGCCATCTTGTAAATCCTATTTAGTAGCACATCTTATACCTTTCGATTGATACTGAAAAGTTTGGTCTAAGAGCTTTCATCACAGGGTTGAGGGACACCAGGGGTGATGAAATTCTGTATGGAACGCTTTTCAGGAATCAATCCTGCGGTTTAAGAAGTGTGCTCTTTCCTCGCAATATCCTTGTACAAACTATGTTCTAATTAAAAGGTTTAGGGTGCCTAATGAAATACCCCTCCACCAATGGTAGGTTTAACTTTAAAAAAAAAACACAAGATGTTACATTCAAACAATTAAAAAAAGCAAAGCAAGTGCAATGTACACCAATGGTTAGCAATTTAGCATTCCACTACGTGCGACGTGACGACCAAAATCAAAATGAGTAGGCGCGGATCCTCCTGTCCTGAGGAGTTGAAAGTCATTTAATCACACCAAGGTTTAGCCTTACTTTTCTTCTTCTCCGATAGAGAAAAAAAGTAAAAGGCCTCCTTCTCCTCCTGGGTCATTTTTCTCCCAAAATCACTTTCCCAGCTTCCCACCATTGACGTCGCTAGGTATGCTTCTGCTCAGTTTGGCTCTTTTCCGGATTTCGCGTTTTATTTGAATTGTTTCTCTGTAATTGTTACCTTGTATGTTGATCTGATTCACAGACGTATGCATTTCATTTCTAAATTTGGAAGCGTCGAGGTTTTTCTACTTTATGCAGTAGGGTGGTAGATGGCTCTACATGCCTTGCTTGTACTGTTTCCATTTGGTTCAGTGGAAAACTGTTGAGTTAGCCTTCAGATCTGTAACTTTTTAGAGTTGCTCACCTTTTTCCCGTACACCACAGTTTCTGCAACGAGCTCAAAAGCCATGATACTCGTCCCTTTATAGGAGATCCTGATTTTGAGCCAAAGAATGTGTACATCTCTAATGTACGAGCTAAACTTCTCACATGAGCCTAGTTTGGATTCGACTGCTCATTTTGTGTGTACTTAATAGACGGAACCTTTAAGATTGCGAGTTTGAACCTTATGGTTTTAGGAGTACTGGAAGTTGGAAGTAGGCATGTTCACCTGCTGATGAAGCTAGGGCCCAGTATTAAGGTTCAAAATGGTATTCACTTGGCTTTCTTATTTGCTCAGTTAAAGTCTAAATTTGATCAAAATAAGTCTGTGCTTGGACTGTTTATGGCCTCACTTCGTTCTTTACTTGTTTCAACAATTCTGATGCAACCATTCCTTCTTCCACAGTCTTAACAGCACAAGTGGGGTGAATTTTAAGTTTTTTGTTCCCCTTACCCAAACATTTTCTTGTTCCTAGTACATTAGGGATTGTTTTTAACTGCAAGCAGCTATGAATTATGATCAAGTCTATTGGATTGGAATAGTTCTAACTTCCTCATCAGCAGCTTCATTTTTCCATTTAGTCCTTCACATCCAGAGTTTTGTGGGGTGTTGTACTTGATGTTTACTAGTCTCCTAAGGGACTTTGTTTTTTTGGGTCTTAAGGTAGCCCCCCACACTTATTGCCTGAAATAGCTTGTAGCTCTCTCTACCTTTTCTCATTCTAATTTTTCAATTTTCTTCACGTTGTTGCTCCGTGAATCTCCTAAAGCCCCGTCGCTCTGCAACCCAAGCTAGGGGTCCTAGTAGAAGCTTCTGTATTATCTGCAGAGATTCTATTTAACTATTTCTCTCTTTAAACATAAACTGCTCTCCAGCTTATTAAATACAGTATAAATACTTTCTGAAACAGAAATCATTCACTCATCCATTTTCCTGTTCCTGTAGCCAGTTGAGAGAGATTGCAAGATTGGGTAGGCATTGTTTGTGGTATCTTTCTCAGATCATAAGGGACAAACAGCTGACTTATGGACACAAGCTACCCTGCTAAAACTGTAAGAAATATTCCTTCTCCCTCATGATTTTTGCTTGTTAGAGGTTATAATCTTACAGAGTTAACTGCAAAATTTTGATTTGCATATTTGTTTTGCATTTTAATCAATCCTCATCAATTTGCACGTGTTTCCCATTGTTGTTATGTCTGTATAACTCCTTCCGGTTCACATAAAGGGTATTAATTTAATTTCTCAAATGCTTTTTGTTCCACATAGAAGGTAAACATATTAATTTTTTTTAGTTCTTCTCATTCCCTTGAATGGGCAAGTGTGCTTTGCAATTATGCTACATGTAAAATTAAGGGTAAAAGTGGTATAAACAGGACAAGCAACTTGTTTTATATGTTGTACGGTTGTACCCTCCTATTCTTAACGATAAATTTTTTTTTTTGGATGAACAAGACTCTTCATGTGGAATCGAGCGAGTATATGTTAAAATTTTCATTTTGCATGCAAGTTTTAACTTGTCCTCTTGAACCTTTTCTTTTGTTTCTGTTTTGTGGCTTCATGAAATATCTACTAAAAAACAATAACGTTAAAATTACATATGTGGGTTGAAGTTTAAAGCTGTTACCTGCCATTCCTTTAATCACTGCCTTTTTCTTTTAAATTCGTTTAGTTTCCATGTTTTTTTGTTGTGCTCTTTTCAATCTGTAATCTCAACGTGTGAGCTTGTGTGCCTCTCATATGAATCAGATATATATCTGAAATTTGAGTATTCGACTGGTTTAGGTTTAATATCATTTTATCATATATCATAGCTTAATATTATTATGCTTCATCATGGCTGTTCCAGTCTAATAAAACTTGTAGGTATAGATGTGGTTATTATGCTTCATCATTGTTTGTGGATTTACTAGCACCTACTAGTTGTGTGTAGTTGGGTTAAATGTAAAAGTGATTCTTTCACCTGTTGGAAGTAATGTTTGTGGACTTCGATAACTTTTCTATTTAGGTACATTAAGTTAGTTCCGAGCTTTAGCTTTCATAGCAGTATTAATGATATTGTGGTTGGTGGCCAAATATTTCCTCTCTTTGTTTATGTCAGATTGGTTCAAGCTGCAAATCTCCATCCTTCTCTCTTCTTTGATTCTTCTGTTGCATTTGTCTTTTCAATGTGTTGTTCCGTTGCAAACATTTGCTTCAATTTTCTAGATTAAGGTTTGGTGATTAAAGAATGTTGTAAATCCATGATATGCATTTTGGTGATGAATCCTTTTTGAGGCAAATGATATCTTTGTTGCAAGAGAGCGATATTGTAGGAAAGATGAATTTAACTAATTGACACAAGTCAAAGCTAAAGATTTTTCATCTGCAAAAAAGATTCAAAATGAGATTGTATTATGGAATCTGTCATTTAAAGTTAAACCACCAGGAACTAATTATGAGACTAGTTCATCGTTTTCTCGTGGGTGTCATTCATCAGTCTATTTTATTACCTTCATAGGAGCCATTAATGCTTTGATGCAACGATAAGGTATGCCAAGTCCATTAGACTATCGTTTTCTTGTACAAGAGATGTGCTCTCTCCACTAGTATCGATACACTAATTTTTTTCATTTTCAAATAAAAATTGAGAGATGGTGATGACAGAGGACTAACTTTTATGATAAAACTTGGTACCTTGTTGCCTGATAAATGGTGTTTCATGGATATCATTCCATTTATTACTCCCGTCTAATTTTTGTACTTGATCACGAAAATTGGAATCTAGGTGATATTGACTGTATATGTATATTATTATTTCTGATCCTTGCTTTGGAGATGGCAGCTGCTTGTGAATATGCACCACTTCTATAGGAATTTTTAATTTTCACTTTTGTGTGTCAGCCGAATACCATGGTGAGATATGAATAGTGTATTTGACCTCTCTTAGTGGGGTGGAAGTTTTTGTTGTTTCCTTTTGAAAGGATAAACTCATCGCTATTCTTGCTCAATTCTAGACCCCTTTTTTCCTGTTGTGCTTTGCTATAATATTAGATGATGGGGGGGAATGGAAATTTTCAACGAGTGTCTTATTTCATGCAGCAGATGGGAAGGGACATGTCTGGTTTACGTAGTGACAAGAAGCTCAACAATACATCTAAGCCAAATGGTACCAATCGTCCATCGGTATATGTTGCCCCCAGGATTGCTGTTGAAAGAGACAACCCTGAGGTGGATGGCCACTCAGCCAATGGCATAGCCGTTTATGATAGTCATGAGAAGACAGATGTTCTGGGTGATAAGAGAACTAACTTAATCACTGGATCACCAGGTGTGAAAACACAGAAAGACGAGTCTTTCAAGCCCAGTGAAAAGAAGATAAGTTATCCTGTAAAACCTGCTTCAGGGTCTACTGCTGCTGGACTTCAGCAGACATTTAACATTGTTCCAGAGGCTCGTAGTCTTGCAAATGACAATCAGAATCTTGGTTTAAGTGATGCAAATGGTGCTGAAATGGTGGAATCTGGTACAACTGGTACTGATAAGATTAATGAACTGCATTCCACTGTGAGTACTAGAAATCCTTGCAATTCTTAGGTGCTAGTTGAAGGTTGTATTATGGTTATTTCATTTACCTTACAAACTCTGTTGCTTTTTAGTTGTTTAAAGTTCAATTTCCCATCCATATCCTTCTACAATATTTTGATTAGTGATGTTCCTAAACAGTCCCATAGGAGAGTCAAAGTGTATCAGTTTTCTAGTAACAAAGAATAAGGATACACTAAGAGCGTGATCTTCCCTAATAAAAGGACAACGTTAATTTGAAGTCTGGCTAGTTGGCTGATTTACCATTTGCCTGTTTTTGGCTTTCATTATTGCTGAATTTCTAGTGTCTTAAGACATTTGGGTATGATGTTGACATTATTGATTTTGAGATCTTGCAACATCAGCAAGGCTACGTTGTACATACTGATAGTGTCTTAACAGAATTTATTATGACCTGAAGACATTGCCCTGGCTGCAAGGAGTGGGGCCAGTTGCAGATAAGGGGCATGGGGCTTCTGATTTGATTTACTTTGAGTAGGAATTTAATATTAGTTTCTATGTTATAAAGATCAGCTGAAATTAGTTTGTATTTCTTGGTTATACTTGTATGACTAAAATGATTTGAGAAGATTAAAATCAAGCACTAATTTTTTGTGTATAACTGCTATCATGATAGTACAAGAACTTCCTAGTCCTAGTCTGGGGATTTCTTTTAAATATCTTGTGATTAAGGCTTCCTTGATATGTGAACTTATTCAGCCTTCAATGGTTGTCTTGTTTTATTAGTTTATATTATCTAAGATCTCTAAGAAGATTTGTATCCTACTACATACATACATATTTATTTTTTTATCAAGAAAAACCCTTATTATTGTTGAAAAAACTTGCTACAACATTGCTCAACATGAGTTGATTTCAATAACAGTTCTTGCAAAAGTATGTTAGTAGTGGCTTTGAACCCAGGGCGTCTTGCAAAACCATCTGCTCCAGAATACTTATGCTACATATATGATTATAAGAGATGTAGGATTTGTATAGCCCTGTGTTGTGTTAGTACTCCGGAGTATGTGTTGCCACTTTTATGTATTTTACTTTGAGAATACTTTTCAAAATCTTTCTAATATTCTGAATTGTTTGGCCTTCTTGCAGTCATTACCTCCCGCATCAATGGAGACTATGCTGTCTTATGACAGGAAGTATCTTGATGAAGACGATAACTTGTCTCTGGCATCCTCGTATCCTACTTGTGCACATTATCGTCATGTTCTTTGGATGCATATTTTAAAAGTAAATTCTAAGACAATTCATAGAAAAAAAAAATGCATGTTCTGATGTTCACATTCCAGTTGTACTTCCTTAATGTGTGTAGAGCGGCAACATCTGTACGTACGACGCGATCTAAACTCACTGTTCCAGTAGCCCCGACATTTAAATGTGTTGACCGCATTGAGAGACGAAAAGAGGTCTCTTTGACATATTCTTTTCATTCATATAATTTCCTGGATCTTGATATGGCCTCCTACTTTTTGATCCTGCATTTATCTCCAAATACCTGCCGTTTTCAGCTCCACCATTACAATTAAAATGTCAAGGAAAGGGGAAACAGTAGGATTTTATAAAGCAATGCTTTTAACTTTTAGTTTTTTGCATTATGCTTTCTGGAAGAACTAATCTTTGATTTTAATTTTTCTACATTAGTATTACTTAAAGTTGGAGGAAAAACACAGAGCTTTGGAGGCGGAAAAGATTGACTATGCTGCCAGGACAAAGGTACCAATTGGTTTTACCGTTCTGGTCTTAGTTTTTCCTGTTTCTAATTTAGTGTAGATTGTAATTATGTACTTAGCCTCCTCGTCTTTGTGAATTATAGGAAGAAGAACAGGCAGCAATAAAGCAGCTTAGAAAAAGCATGATGTACAAAGCCAATCCAGTTCCTAACTTTTACAAGGATGGGCCTCCTCCGAAGGTTGAACTTAAAAAGGTAATGTAAAATTCGCTATTGTTGTTATGGAGTCAGTATGTATCAATGAGCTAGTGTGTCGTAGTCTTTTGTGCTGTATTATTGAAAAAGAAAATCAAGTTTTTGACTTTTCTAAATTCCTATACCCCTTCATATAGTTTGATTACTTGAATACCTACTCTAGACCACTTTTTGGGAACTAGTCCAGTAAAAGAACAATGGTGGCAGGAACTTGGAAGCCAGAAGCTACCCTCCTTGATTTTGTCCCTTCAGAGTAGTTTGTTGCTTGGGGTCATTTGCATACCCATGGTCTTCAGGATACTGTCAACATTCTTAATTGAACTATTTTTGAACAGCTTCATTACATGATGCTTTGGCTTTTGTAAAACAAATTTGATTAATGAAATTTGTACTTTTAAGTCCAGTTGCCAGTTACTCGTGCAAAATCTCCCAACTTATCGCGGAGAAAGAGCTGCAGTGATGCATCAAAGTCAGCCTCTAAACCATCTCCAGATGAAAGGGGAGCTTGTGGAAGGGTAAAGCGCCATAGCTTTGGATTTTCACCACTGAGTAATTCTCCTACGAGTACCTCCAAAACTAAAGCACCTCTCAGTGGTGGAAAGAACCTGCCTGTCAGAGCAAGCCGAGAAAGTCCCAACTCAGCTAAGAGGAAGAACGGAACGCTTAGCCGGCAGAAACAGAATGTTGATGGAAGGAATAGGTTCAGTAATAGCCCTAAGCAGGTTAAAGAGACTTCAAAGACCAAGGAGTTCTCAGCCGTGGAAGAAGTAAAAGTAGTAGCAGATCGCGTTGCTGAGATTACTGTGATTGAGGAAACTGCTGCCATTCAGAAACAGCTGGAGCCTGAGTTCACCGGAGGCTTATGAATGACTATACCTATTCAGTTTAACTTTGATTATTGGCATGCAGAGATCAGTATGAACGTTTAGTTTCTTCTTCTTGAATGACTGTGTGAACCTGAGTTGTATAATCAAAGTTACTATTATTAGTAGGAAACAACTCTAGAAATATTTTGTTGACATCCATTCCATGCTTGAAAGCTTGAGTTTTGAAGTAATCTTGCTAATCTGGCAGTGTCATTTAGATAGTATGCATTTGACAATTGTTGGCTGTAGCTTGTGATAACTAGGGAGAATATTTTCTGCAGATGCTTGCTGTACCGTGGATAACTTAAGATTGGATTTCCCCCCGTAAACTAAGAATGGGTAAAGAGAAAAAACCCCGACTCCAGTCATTAAGAGCTGTTTCTGCACAAGAGATTTTTTTCAGTCAACTAAGCTAAAATTTGATTGAATTTTTGAATGCATTGATATATAAAAGCATTGTCTTATCTAATATTGTTGAAATCATCATAGCATATAATTTATCAATGTCAAATTTTTATATCTTGATAATATACGTAGTTACATATATTAGCAGTCAAATACGTGTATTGTAGACCGTGAAAAGTCAGTTGTGCACATCCAACCGGTACAGAGGGAGTAGGTGAAATTAATAGGGTGTGAGGAAGTCCAACAACTTCCTTACGAGATTCATTCAAGATATAGTACTGCATCTCCATATTTTGTATTTA
Source organism: Cruciata laevipes (assembly GCA_963678965.1). NCBI lineage: Eukaryota > Viridiplantae > Streptophyta > Magnoliopsida > Gentianales > Rubiaceae > Cruciata > Cruciata laevipes. The sequence continues at coordinate 17,868,219 of OY787634.1, read as the reverse complement.
TTTTTCATCAACTCCAGCAGTTTCTCTATGATAGAGAATGTGACATTTATTACTTTTCAAAAAAAAAACGACGACTTTTAATAAACAATAATGTTGAAACAATTTAGATGGTAAACATTTTTTTAAAATTTAAATCTAAACATTATCATGTAAGATCTTGTTGGATTAGCTGTAATGCATACTTTTAGAATATCTATATTTTTTTATTTTTTTAATATTCATAACTCAAGATATTGTACTATTATAATGTTTTATAGTAAAAATAAAGAGGACATGATGATGGATACATGCAGTTCCAAGGCTTCCTCCACGCACTTTGGAATTGCCATGGCTTCCACTTGAAAATTGAAATGCAGACGACATGATCACTTCCTTCATCCTAAGATTACGAGCCAATCTGTAGAAAACTCATTGTTTTCTTGGTTAAAAGCCTTGTTCGGCGTTAAGGCTCACAACTGCTCACTTGCTCGACCAACGCCGTGTTCACCATGTAATTCCATGTTATTCAAAGTTGTAGATAATTCCATGTTATTCAAAATTGTAGAAGATCCCGTTACATTCCCAAGTTGTCTTCATGATCAACTTATAGTGTCTTGTCGCTTGACTCCATATAAGACACACCCACTAACACACTGTTTTGCTCCAAAAAATTCTCAAGCAATCTACCCCTTCAATAAATACATTATCATTCTCATCTACTTCCATCACAAAAATATCACCCTATTCACCATCCCAATCCTCAACATTAATGAGGTTTCTTATCCTGGTTCACTTCTACATTCCTATCATTTATCTGCCTGTTATTCCTTTAACACTAGAATCTTGGGTGTGTTTGATAAAACTTATATCTGAAGACTTATGTCTGAAGTCTGAATCTAATAAGTGCTGAATACTGAATATGGGTATGTGTTTGATAAAACTCAAATAAGTGATGAATATTAAATATTTCTGAAATAATCAAAAATGGTCTCATGTGAGGGCAAACCAAAAAAAATCCTTTTCTACCATATTAGGGGTTTTTATATAATTATTTTAATTATTTGGAACACAAAACATAAAGGGGTGGTCTCTGGAGCGACCGTCTACATATGTAGACCAAGGAATAAGTTATAAATAGGGTAATATATCAAAAAAAAGGAAGGACCAATTTACAATTTTTTAAAAATTAAAAAAAATCACGCGCTACAGTAACTTCGCGCGTGTACAGTGTTTGCTACAATACCACTACAGTGCTTTTGCTACAGTACATGAGAGATTTAACTCACAACTTGAAGTTTGCTACGGTTACATGAGGATTTAACCCAAAACCTGAAGTTTGCTACAGTACATGAGGGATTTAATCCAAAACCTGAAGTTTGCTACAGTAACATAAGGGATTTAACTCAAAACCTGAAGTTTGCTACATGAGGGATTTAAGCCACAACCTGAAGTTTGCTACAATAACATGAGGATTTAACCCAAAACCTGAAGTTGCTACAGTAACATGAGGGATTTAATCCAAAACCTGAAGTTTGCTACATGAGGGGTTTAACTCAAAACCTGAAGTTTGCTACAGTAACATGAGGGATTTAACCCAAAACCTGAAGTTTGCTACATGAGGGATCTAACCCAAAACCTGAAATTTGCTACATGAGAGATTTAACCCAAAAGCTGAAGTTTACTACAGTAACATGAGGAATTTAACCCAAAACCTCAAGTTTATTACAATCACATGAGGGATTTAATCTAAAACCCGAACTTGTAATTTAGAAGATGATCATTATAACATAAAACATTGGGAATTTAAACCAAAATCTAGAAGATTTTTATTATTACCCAAAAGGTGATCATTATAACATAAAACATGTGGAATTTAAATCAAAATGTGTCACTTAAAACATTGAGGTTATAACCTAAAACATGAGGAGTTTAAAGCAAAACCTGAAAGATAGTTAATCATATAAAAATTGGTAGAGTATCAATCATCTAAAAACCTAAAAGATGTAATTTATAAAATAAAACATGATCAATTTAAAACAAAATTTGATTTTTTTCCAAAAAAAATAAAATGGAAGTAGCACTGTAGCAGTACTATTCACACACTGTTCACGCACGAAATTACTGTACCGTGAAATTTTTAAATTTTTAAAAATTGCAAATTAGTCCCTCCTTGTTTTTGAAATATTAGACTATTTACAATTTAACCCGGTCTACATATATAGACGGTCGCTTTCAAGACTTTGCCAAACATAAAAGGTCAAGGAAATAAAGTGAAAATATTACCCAAAACCTAAAAGATCAGACCAAATAAAAAATCAGGCCAAAAACCAAAAAAATCAAACGGAATAAAATCAAACCAAATAAAAGATCAAACTCAAGTATAAAAACATCAGGCTCAAACATAAATAACTCAAATATATAAAATAATTATATAATAACGCTCAATCTTGTAGAAATTGATTTTTTTTTGACTTGCCCTTAGCGTAAGGTGCTCTTATTTGAGACTTTCTCATGTCTATAATCAGAAATATGAATTATACACAGTTAAATTGTTTGGTTAAATTAGAAGAAATATAACGTGTATTAAATATAATATTTTATAATTTTATAAAATATTTATTTGCTGCAAATAATATATAACCAATCTCAAGTAGAAAACGAACTCAATATATATATTAAACTTGCATTTTATCTCTATAATAATAACTAATTCCTAAATGTATAACCAAAAAATAACTGAATATTAGAAATAATTTATGTTACATACACAAGATTGTTAATGTTTTAATATTTTAATATATATATATATATATTAATGTTAATGAAATCAGAACTACATAATTATTATAAACAAAATATTACGTTAATCTTTTACGTTAACTACTTAATTTAGATTAGATTAATCTTTTATTCTAATATATCTAATAATTTTTAGCATTCTTAAAAAATTACTAGATAATATAAGTATAGATAATCATTATCTTTTTAGTATATCTTTTATTCTAACATATCCAATAAAATTTTAGCATTCTTAAAAAATTACTAGATAATATAAATATAGATAATCATTATCTTATATATGTATGAGTAATATTTTCACCATAAATTTGTACGTATTTTATTTTTCAAATACGGTAGGTACGAGTACGTATGTTCAGATTTAAGTGATAAGTGAAAATAAATCACTTATTTATCACGTTCAATTCGTAAACACGATTCAGTCCCACTTATTACGTTAAGATGTCTATTTTTAGATTATCAAACACGTAAAGTTTGGAATAAACACTTATACATTAAGTTTCAGAGGTTATTGTGTTTATCAAACACACCCTTAGTAGGATTATGAGCATGGAACAAACCAGCAGTGTTTCTATTCTTTCTCAACATCATTTCTAAGTTTTGTTCATGTAGCACATCTATTTTAACTAGTTCTTTTAATGTCTTAGGGTTTAGCAGCTTGACCATAGGTCTCAATTAACCTTTCAAACCACTCAAAAAGCTAGACATTAAGTAAGATTCAGTGAGGTGTGCCAAACGCTCTTGATAGGCCGATACTCCCAGCTCACACTCCCTTTCTGACTCAATTTATTGAATTCCTCCACCTGATCCTTATCAGCAAATCCAGCAAACATGTACAACACTTCTCTAAATTCTTCCCATGTTCAGTACTATTTGCTGATTTGTTCTCCTCGGAACCAGATCATAGCCTTGCCTCTCAGGTATAACTCCAGAGTTTCAACCGTGTGCTCCTCCTCAACATGAAAGTAGTCTAGAAACTTCTCTCTAACACGCAACCACTACACTGCATCTTCACCATATAATAGGCCCAGCTCAACCCTAGGATGTTGCATCAAGATGTTTATGATTCATCGTTCAATAACATGTTGAGGAGGTTCTTCGCGAGTATGGGGTAACTCTTCCTCGCGTCTGTTGTGAATTTCTTCAGGGCGAAAAGGAAATCCACCAGATCGATTGCCGAGTTAGCGGAGATTCATAACAAAATGGTGACTCAAATTGATTCGGCAATTCGAACTGAAACTGTTCATATTTGCCTTCGGTGGCTTTGTTGATGTCGATCTTCTCCTTGCTAGCTCTCTTCAGCCTAGCAATATTCCGCCTGAAGACACTCCTCCATTCGCTGCAATAATTCCTTAGTACAATTCTGATACTGCTCTAACTCTTCGTGCATCTTACCGCCCTTCAGCTCCATGCCTTCGTACATTTTTCCCACTCCTTGTCCTGATTCGTGAACTGCTATTTTTGATCCGCGAATTGCTCGCTAATCTTTAGCTCTAAGTATTTGTTTTACAAAGTAGTGGTTCAAACTAAACTAAACTCATGAGGCAGATTACAACCTCTAAAACTAGAGAAGAGGTTATGATATGAAGAGAAAACTCATATTTCCAATCTCCAGAGAATGAAGATACCTCAAGCAACTCTGCGTAAGACGAAACAAATCGACACACAACTTTGACAAGGGGGTCTATTATCATATAGCTAGCTATTCCTAGATTTCCAAGGATTCTAGCAAACTAAACAAACCACCATTTGAATGAGTTGGGAATGCAGGGAGGAATGGCCTACATAGCTGAGGTAGTAGGATAGTCTATTCCAACAGGTAGAAAATTTTCTCTCTATAATCTCAACACATGCCATCATTTCTTTCCATATACTCAATGAAAAGGGGCATTCATTTATAAAGTGTTCTAATGAATCAAAATTCATACAGAAACAACATTGAAACTAGACTAAAGCCCATGCACGTAAGAATATCTTCAAATGAAAGAAGAGAATTCATGAGCTTCCACGTGAATATAGATGTTTTCTTTTGAATTATTTTTCCCCAGATTTTGGATAGAGATACAGAGTTACCTGAATGATCAACCAAAGCTTTTTATGTTGATTTGAAAGTGAACTTTCCTGTCAGCTTAGGCTTCCAAATAAGCCTATCTTCCCCGTGCGGATGAGTTTCATATTCCTGTAAAAACAAATTTAGTCGTCATTGAGAAAAGGAGAAATAGATTGCATGAATGATGGCTTATCTAGAATAAACATAACTACTATAGTATCTAGAGGAATAGATGTGGCTTTTGGATCACATCTATCAGCAATGGGGCCAAAGTTGGTCCAATTAGATGTCCATAAGTTACAACTACCTTTTCGATGTATCACCCTGGAGTTTTAATCGGCAAAGCCATTGATTTGGCAGATTCTCTTCAATGTAGGAGAGTTTTTAGCAGAGGGAGGTAATGCAGCTATCATATGAGTCCATAGAGCACTGCCATTTTGGTATCGCCACCAAAGCTTAACAGAACATGCTAGGATAATAGCGGAAATTCTTCTGCATCCTAGCCCATTCTGTTGAGTTGGAAAGCATAATTTGCTCCATTTTCTCCAAGTTTTCTTTGGCTTAAGTTCAGTCATGCCCCAAAAATTTTTAGAAAATTTCTTTTCTATCAATTTAATTGTGGCTAAGGTGGGAGACATGACTGTCCAAATATGTTGTGGCAAAGAGTATAAAACTGACTGAATCAGTGTGAGCTTACCACCAGAAGTTAGCCACACATTTTTCCACTTATTTAGCCTCATGTCTATGACTTCTAGCATTGGCTGGAAATGGATATTTAGGATTTTTCCAATAAAAATGGGGTATCCAAAGTACTTGAATGAAAGACTCCATTTTTTCATCCCCAAAATAGCTTTAATCTGATTGCTTTTGTGAATTGTTGAATATTGATAATATAGATAAAGTGTCACTAAGACACTAGAAGGATTCTTGCCACAAGAAGAAATAACCAAGAAATTGCCTAAGCATGTGAGGAGATCAGAGAAAAAGATATGGAGGTACAAAGCACGTGGAGACAATACGGAAAAAGGGATGACACAGCATCAGAAAAGGGAAAGAGGACTGAAATAGGGACACCTATAAATAGAGGTCACATTCAGCAATCCCAAATAAGTTCTCTCCTTAGCTTTTCATTTGGGTTTTATTTCTCCCCAGCAAAGCACGAAATCTCATCATTACACCGGAGCTACACCCCTAGGGTAGCTTGATAGCCCCTAGATATACTCTTATTTTGTAGCATTTGAGAGCTGTTTTAGATAGTATTTTGTGTAATTATATTAGACTTTTGGACCGAATCATTCATAGTGGTTTGAAATTGAAGACGTGCATTTCGATCTTGAATTGCACTTGCGATGGATTTGAATGATTTGAAGACCTTCTATGACCGTCCTGACCGCGTTTGATACATTGAAGAACCGGTCGTAGAAGTGGCGTGAAGGCACACTCTCGCGGGCCGCGAACCCTAGGTCGCGAACCGCGAGGGTGTGTGTTGCTGTTTTGACCATGCCAAGTTTCGCGCGGGCCGCGAAACTCCAGTCGCGAGCCGCGAGGACCGACCAGCACGCGGACCATGCCGAGACCGAGGCGCGCGGACCATGCCGAGACCGAGGCGCGCGGACCATGCCGAGACCGAGGCGCGCGGACCACGCCGAGACACGGGCGCGCGGGCGCGAGACTCCGGTCGCGGACTACGCCGAGACACGGGCGCGCGCGAAACTCCGGTCGCGGACTACGCCGAGACACGGGCGCGCGGGGCGCGAATACTCGACCGCGAGCCGCGAGAACCAGGCTCGCGGTCCGCGAAGGATCCCGCGCGACCCGCGAATGGCCCTGCAACTTGCATTTTGTTTGGCTTTAATTTTAATTATTTTGGAGTATATATTGGATCTTATCCTCATTGTTTTGGGGATCGTTTTACAGAGCCTTAAGCTCATTTTCTTCATTTTCTCTTTGGATTTTCACTTTGAATTCACCATGTATTATTGTATGGATTATGGTTATGATTATATAGTTATGGTTGTAGGCTAAACCCCATCTTGGGTATGTGAGATTAAACCTCTTGTTATGGTTTGAGAATATGGTTTATGAAGCTTAGGAATGGATGATTTGTCATTGAATGATCATGAATTATATGTGTATTTGATGCTTGAAATGGTTAGGAATGATTTCCTAGGTATAGATATGTGTTGGATATGTGTTAGACATTGCCTTTCCATGGTTGAAATGCTATCATTTCTTCTATGTAAAAGTAGTGAATTAGGAATCAAATATATGTTGTTATCAATTGTATTTGTTCTTGAGATCATTCATTAGCATTATATTTATGTCAATTGTGTTATCACATTTCATGGGTAAGGTGGGAAAACATCCAATTTGAATTAGCATTGGCCAATTTGTCTATTTGCTATCATATAGATAAGTTGCCAATGAGAGTTGTGAAAATGCTTTCATGATTCACAACTAGAATAGAGATGGTTTCCCATTAAAAACAATCACCATTCTCAAAGTATCATAACTAGGTTTGAGGAAAAATCCATAACAAGAAGATACAAATCTCATGTACCCAAGTCTCTCATTCTCATTAGTTAATCTTTTAGTTGAATCTTTAGATACTAAACTAGTTGTAATTCTAAGGTTCTAGTAGTTTTACTTAGTAGTGTCTTAAACAAAACTCAACTCAAACCCCCCCTCCCCCTTTGTTTACATTGCTTTTATATATGTATATGTATATATATTCTACAAGATATACATAGAAATAACCTTTTCCCTGTGGAACGAACCTTACTTGCCATTGTACACTTAATAGTGTGGAAAGGTAGTAAGTGATCTATAAATTGTATATTTGAGAGGTACGGCGACGACCTCCCAAATTTTGGCGCCGCTGCCGGGGACTAGGCGTATTTTTATGTGTATATTGTAGTTTTATTTCTAATCTATCTTTCTTTTTAGGTTCTATTTTGGTTTGGAACCCTATTGCTCTAGCTCTTGGTGCATGGTTCTTACACGATCCTCGAACCAAGACCCTTTGCAATACGATTCCGAGCTAGTAAGAAGTCTCCGCCAACTTAGGAGGCAAGTGCAAGAGTCACTAGCATCTAATCCTTTCTCCCTTGAAAGTGAATCACTACCTTTCAACATGGCGGACGATGAAGAGGATACCGGCCAAAACCCTCCCCGTAACCAATTCTACAACCCTTTCCAAAACCCTAACCCTTCTCCTACCAACATTTCTATGAGAGAGTACATGTCCCCCAACTATGAGCAACAACAATCAAGCATTGTTTACCCGAACTCTCAATACGAAATCAAGACGGGAGTGATAAATTTGCTTCCAACTTTCCATGGTAGAGAAGTGGATGATCCTAATGACTTCCTTGAGGCTTTTCATAGGGTGTGTAGTAGTTTGAAACCTTCCGAGATGAGTGTGGATGAGTTCAAGTTGAAAACCTTCACCTTCACCTTGAAGGATAAGGCCGCTAAATGGTTAAGCCGTTTACCTTCATCATCAATCACTAGATGGCCACAATTGAAGAAAAAGTTCCTTGACAAGTACTTTCCTCCCTCTAAGTCCTCGGTTTTGATACAAGTCATTAGCAACATCACTCAAGACGAGGATGAGACGTTGTATGAGTATTGGGAAAGATTCCAAACTCTCCTCTCAAGTTGCCCGTACCATAGCTTCACCGAACCTCAATTGGTGTGTTTCTATTACAATGGTTTGAACGATAGAGAAACCGAGTTGATAAATCGGTCTTGCTATGGCTCCATTGCAAACCTTGGCTCTTCCGATGCCATGATGCTATTTGAGCAACTAGCCGAAGGGTGCAAACCAAAGAGAGACCGGAGACTACGAGTGGGTAACTCCGGTGGGAACAATGATGGATCTCGTCAAGATATCAAGGAGCTTACGGCTTTGATGAAAGGTTTCATGAAGGGAAATAGCTCCGGAGGAAACACGGGGAACCAACCACGGCAACAAGTGATGACGTGTGGGATTTGTGCTTCGAACCATCTCACCGAATCTTGTCCTCAAGCAAACGAGGATTATAACGAGGAAGTCAATGCCATGGGGGTCTATGGTGGAAACCAAGGTTTTAGAGGTGATCAAGGAGGAAACCAAGGTTTTAGGGGCTACCAAGGAGGACGAGGCTACCAAGGTGGTAGGGGTTTTCAAGGTGGACAAGGCCAAGGGGGTGATAGGGGTAACCAAAGGAAGTATGATCCTTTTGCTCAACACTACAACCCCGGAACTAGAGATCACCCCAAATTTCGGTGGAGAGATGAACCGACGGGACAACAAGGCCAACAAGGTGGCTACCAAGGGGGTTATCAAGGTCAAGGTGGTCAATCTTTTGATAGACAAAGGGGGCAAAATGATCAAGGGTACCAAGGGGACCAAAGCCACCAAAATCAAGGGTACCAAGGTTACCAAAACCAAGGGTACCAAGATTATGGCTATCAAGGGTACCAAGATCATCAAAACCCTCAATATCACCCTCAACCACAACAATACCAAAGGAACCAAGGTCAAGGCCGTTTCAATAACCGTGCTCCTCAAAATGCTCATCCGAGGTTGGAAGATAAATCCCACAATCAAGGTGAAAGCTCGGACCAATTCCCCCAAGATGCTCGACTCAAAAGCATTGAGGTGCAAATGAGTCAAATGGCCACTGTCTTGGGAAAGTTGGAAGCACAAAACTCCGGAAAACTACCCGCGCAAACGGAGTTAAATCCAAGGCCTCATGCAAGTGCCATGACCTTGAGGAGTGGTAAACAAGCTCTTGAACCCGAGGTGGTTGTGAAAAAGGCACCCAAGAGAGGCTTTGTGAAGAAGAGCTTAGCCAATGACGAGGTTGAGGCGACCTTGGCCGACGAAGAAGTTATTCTTGAGGAGCTAGCCAAAGAAAAAGGTGAGGCCGAGGTTGAGAATGAGAAAGAACCTATTGATGAGGAGCATGTAGAGACATCCTCTCATATTGAACCAATGTCACCTCCATTCTCACCTCTTCACAAGAAAACTAAGGTGGACACTACCTTTGATGTGGAAGCACCATTCCCCGAAGCCTTGAAGCATACTCGCAAAAAGGAGATGGACAAAGAAGCTTTCGAAGTCCTTCGAAAGTGTGAGGTAAACATTCCTTTGCTCGATGCTATTGATCAAGTTCCTAGATATTCTAAGTTCTTGAAGGAATTATGTGTGAACCATCGTCAACAAAGATCTAAGCATGTTAAAAATGAAAAAATCAATGAACATGTGTCGGCTTTGTTTCAAGATAAAATGCCTACTAAATGTAGTGATCCGGGCATGTTTACAATTCCTTGCATCTTAGGGAACACTTACTTTCCTAGAGCCATGCTAGATCTAGGTGCATCCATAAATGTCATTCCATATACATTGTATGAATCGTTGAATCTTGGCACTTTGCATAAAACCGGCGTGGTGATCCAACTTGCCGACCGCTCTAATGCATACCCTAAGGGTATTGTTGAAGATGTCTTGGTGAAAGTCGACAAGTTGGTGTTCCCGGCCGATTTTTACGTTCTTGACATGGAACATGATAAATTTGCTACCCCTATATTGTTAGGGCGTCCATTTTTGAAAACGTCAAGAACTATAATAGATGTGCATAGTGGTAGGCTTACCATGGAATTTGATGAGGATAAAATAGAGTTCAACATTTATGGTGCAATGAAATACGATGATGAGGAAACTTCTTGCAATGCTATTGATGTGATTGAGCCTTATGTGCAAAAAGTTTATGAAAATGATATTGATGATCCCTTGTTAAATGCTTTAGCCAATAGTTTACACACAAGTAATGTTCATACATATGCTTTGAGTGCTAACTTGAAGGAAAGCATTTTTGAGCTAGATACCTTTGAGGAACTTTCTCTTGATGCACCAATTTTAGACCTTGAGGTATTGAAGGGCTCGGGCAACCGACCATCTTTCAATAAACCTCCGGTGGTGGAGTTGAAACCACTACCCGAGAATCTAAAATATGCATTCCTTGGTGATGGTGAGAAATTGCCGGTGATCATCTCCAACAAGCTCACCAAGGAACAAGAGGAAAGGTTGATGAAAGTGCTCCAAGATCATAAGGAGGCCATTGGGTGGACCATTGCCGACATCAAAGGTATGAGTCCAAGTACTTGCATGCACCGTATACTATTGGAGGATGATGCTAAACCCGTCCGACAACCTCAAAGGCGGTTGAACCCTCCAATGATGGAGGTAGTAAAAGCCGAGGTGCTTAAATTGTTAGACGCGGGAATGATCTATCCAATCTCTGATAGTAAGTGGGTAAGCCCAACGCAAGTAGTGCCAAAGAAAACCGGAGTGACCGTAGTGGAGAATAGCCATGGCGAATTGATTCCCACTCGTGTCCAAAATGGATGGCGTGTTTGCATTGATTACCGAAGGTTAAATGCGGTAACAAGGAAAGACCATTTCCCTTTGCCATTTATTGATCAAATGCTTAACCGGCTTGCAGGCCACTCTTTCTACTGTTTTCTTGATGGCTATTCAGGGTACTTTCAGGTTGCCATTGCACCAGAGGATCAAGAGAAGACCACCTTCACATGTCCCTTTGGCACCTTTGCATATCGACGCATGCCTTTTGGCCTTTGCAATGCACCGGCCACGTTCCAAAGGTGTATGGTTAGCATTTTTTCAGAATATCTTGAGAAGTTTGTAGAGGTTTTCATGGATGACTTTACTGTTCATGGAAACTCTTTTGACAATTGCTTAATTCATTTGTCATTAGTCCTAAAAACTTGCATTGATAAAAACCTTGTGCTTAATTCTGAGAAATGTCATTTTATGGTAGAAAAGGGCATTGTGTTAGGGCATGAAGTGTCATCTAAGGGTATTGAAGTAGACAAAGCAAAAATTGATATCATCCAATCTCTTCCTTACCCTACTTGTGTGCGAGATGTGAGGTCCTTTCTAGGCCACGCGGGATTCTACCGCCGTTTTATAAAAGACTTTTCAAAAATTTCTTCCCCTTTATGTAGATTGTTGCAAAAGGATGTGGAATTTGTGGTAGATGAAGGTTGTAAAAGGGCATTTGATTGTTTAAAGTCTATGCTAGTGTCGGCCCCTATTATACAACCTCCAAATTGGTCCCTTCCATTTGAGATCATGTGTGATGCAAGTGACTACGCCGTTGGTGCGGTGCTAGGTCAAAGGGTGGGGAAAATTCCCCATGCCATCTATTATGCATCCATGACTCTCAATGATGCTCAAAGGAACTATACCACTACTGAAAAGGAATTGCTAGCGGTAGTCTTTTCCTTAGAAAAGTTTAGGCCATATTTGCTTGGTACAAAAATTATTGTTTTCACTGACCATGCAGCTCTTCGTTACTTGATGACGAAGAAAGAAGCAAAGCCTAGGTTACTCCGATGGATTCTACTCTTGAGTGAGTTCGATTTGGAGGTCAAGGACAAGAAAGGAGCTGAAAATCTAGTGGCCGACCATTTGAGCCGATTGGTGCCCAATGAGGAGTTTGGGACCAAGGCATTGAAGGAGCATCTTCACGAAGAATTCCCCGACGAGCAATTGTTTGCTCTTGGTGTTTCTCTTCCATGGTATGCCAACATTGTGAATTTCCTTGTCACAAGTAAGTACCCTTCTCACTTCACAAAAGCACAAAAGGATAAGCTAAAGCATGATGCTAGGTTTTATGTGTGGGATGATCCCTATGTATGGAAACATTGTGCCGACCAAGTGATTAGGAGATGCATTCCTAATAATGAAACAAATTCAATCCTTGCTTTTTGCCATTCATATGCATGTGGTGGTCATTTTGGTGCTAGGCGAACCGCTAGGAAAGTGCTAGATTGTGGTTTCTATTGGCCTAGTTTGAATAAAGATGCATACACATTTTGCAAGTCTTGTGATAAATGCCAAAGAGTAGGAAACATCTCTTCTAGGAATGAAATGCCCCAACATTGTCCTCTATATTGTGAACTTTTTGATGTTTGGGGAATGGATTTTATGGGACCTTTCCCTACTTCCTTTGGTTTCAAATATATCTTGCTTGCGGTTGATTATGTTTCTAAGTGGGTTGAAGCAATCCCCACTCGTACTGATGATTCTAAAGTGGTTGCAGAGTTCATCAAATCTCACATCTTCTCTAGGTTCGGGGTACCCCGAGCTTTGATCAGTGATCGAGGCACTCACTTTTGCAATAGAACCATTGCCGCATTGTTGAAGAAATATGGGGTAAATCACAAAACTTCCACCGCCTATCACCCACAAACGAATGGACAAGCCGAAGTTTCCAATAGGGAAATCAAGTCCATCCTTGAGAAAACGGTTAGGCCGACTCGCAAGGATTGGAGTACTCGGTTGGATGATGGATTGTGGGCATATAGGACGGCTTATAAGACTCCAATTGGTATGTCTCCATACCGATTAGTCTTTGGAAAGCCGTGTCATTTACCGGTGGAGTTAGCACACAAAGCCTATTGGGCAATCACAAGGTTCAACTTGAACTTGGACGAGGCCGGGAATGAAAGGAAGCTTCAATTGCAAGAGCTTGAGGAAATCCGGAATGAGTCCTATGAGAACGCGGCCATTTACAAGGAGAAGACGAAGGCATGGCATGACAAGATGATAATTAGGAAAACTTTTGAGGTAGGTGAGAGGTCGTCGCCGTACCTCTCAAATATACAATTTATAGATCACTTACTACCTTTCCACACTATTAAGTGTACAATGGCAAGTAAGGTTCGTTCCACAGGGAAAAGGTTATCTCTATGTATATCTTGTAGAATATATATACATATACATATATAAAAGCAATGTAAACAAGGGGGGGGTTTGAGTTGAGTTTTTGTTTAAGACACTACTAATTAAAACTACTAGAACGTTCAATCCACAACTACTTTACTATAAGATTATCCTAACTAGAGATTTAACTAAGAGAATAAGAAACTTGGACATATGAGATTGGTGACTTCTTATTATGAGATTTTCCTCAAACTTTATCATGATGCTTTGAGAATGGTGAACATTAGTGAGAAACTATCTTTAACCATAGTTATGAGAAATGAAAGCATCTTCACAACTTCAATTGACAACTTTACTAGATGATAACAACTAGTTCAATTGAATCAATATTAATTCTAATTAGATGTTTCTCAATCCTACCCATGCAATTTGATAACAAACTTGACATAGGTACAATGCTAATGAATGATCTTAAGAACAAATACAATTGATAACAACATGCATTCAATCCCTAATTTACTACTCCTACATAGAAAGAATGATAACATTCTAACCATGGAAAAGCAATATCTAACACATATCCAACACCTATCTATCACTAGGAAATCATTCCTAATCATTTCAAGCATCAAACACACATATAAATTATGATCATTCAAGAGCAAATCACCATTCCTAAGCTTCATAAATCATGTTCTCAATCCATAACAAGAAGTCCAATCACATATATCCAAGAAGGGTTTTAGCCTATAACCATAATTAGATAATCATAACCATAATTAATACAACAAACCATAGTGAATTCAAAGATCAAAATGGGAAGAAAAGTGAAGGAAAATGGAGTTTCCTCTGTAAAAATCCGATCCCTCAAACAATGAGGATAAGTTCTATTTATAGTCCAAAATAATTAAAATTAAAGATAAACAAAATGCAAGTTGCAGGCAGCTTCGCGGGTCGCGCGGGATCCTTCGCGGACCGCGAGCCTGGTCTCGGCGCAGTCCGCGACCGGAGTCTCGCGCCCGCGCGCCCGTGTCTCGGCGTAGTCCGCGACCGTGTCTCGGCGTAGTCTGCGCCCGTGTCTCGGCGTAGTCCGCGCCCGTGTCTCGGCGTAGTCTGCGCCCGTGTCTCGGCATGGTCCTCGCGAGTCGCGGCCGAAGGTTCGCGCCTCGCGCATGTCTGGTCCTCGCGAGTCGCGGCCGAAGGTTCGCGCCCCGCGCGTCTGTGCCTCGGCGGTCCTCGTGCTGGTTCGCGACCGGAGTCTCGCGCCCCGCGCGCGTCTGGCTCTCGCGGTTCGCGTCTGGTCCTCGCGGCTCGCGAAACTCGGCATCTTCAAAACAGCAACACACACCCTCGCGGTTCGCGACCTAGGGTTCGCGGCCTGCGAGAGTGTGCCTTCACGCCACTTCTACGACCGGTTCTTCAATGTATCAATCGCGGTCAGGACAGTCATAGAAGGTCTTCAAATCATTCAACTCCATCGCAAGTGCAATTCAAGATCAAAATGCACGTCTTCAATTTCAAACCACTATGAATGATTCGGTCTAAAAGTCTAATATAAATCTACAAAATACTATCTAAAACAGCTCTCAAATGTTACAAAATAAGAGTATATCTAGGGTCTATCAAAATCCCCCACACTTGAACCTTTCTCGTCCTCGAGAAAGGACGATTAAGATCCAAGTGTATACTCTACATAATTAAGCACATAACATTTGAGAGCTTTACATATTTAAACAAGAGAAAAGAAATTTTTTTTTTTTTTTGCCTCTCATTTTTGCCTGATTCTCTCGTATTTTTGGAACCATCCGGGCTTTTCTTTTCTTTTTTTTTTTTTTTTTTTTTTTTTTTTTTAAAAAAATACAGTAGTAAAATAACAGCAAAAACAGCAACAAAAGCAGTAACAAAAGTCCTACACCTCTCCCCCACACTTAGTCTAAACATTGCCCTCAATGTTTAAATATATCAATGAAAATCATAGTGTAAGAAAGAGTGTAGGATATACTCACTGCGAGGGGCCGGAACCGTCGCGACGGCGCTGAGCTCGCGATCTGCGATGGCCTTCATAGTCAAATGCTCCTGGTCCCTGTGGGTGCATGGATGCCATCATGGCGAACATCACTGCCATATCATCCTCGTACCTCTCAGTATATGCTCGAAACTGCTGCTGAGTGACATACTGAGCCTCATGATGTGGAGGAGCGTACTGCTCTCCATGCTCCGGAGGTGCCTCTAGCCTGGCAAGGGCAATGGTAGGTGCAGGAACTGTGATCTGGGTTGGCAAGGTGAGATCCTCTATGCGGGTGCGCCCAGTCAGTTGTACAGCCTCTGGATTCGGCAGGTACATGTGCTGATTCTTGGCTACTAGCCAAATGAATCTAGGAGGAGGATATTTGTGCATGGCCAAGACATTAGTGAACTCCAAAGAAGCAATGGAGTAAAACTGGTGAGCTCTCTCGGCTGTCTTGCCTATTGCCTGAATGTCTGGAGGTAGGTGGATGTTCAGATAAGCTGCCAGAAGTGAAATCATACCCCCCTGTGGTATCTTTCCCTTGGTCTTCGCAGAGGCCTCCAGACATTTCTGCACAAAAAGGTCCACCCAACAAGGGTGTTCTGGTCCCCAGCACATGGTCCAAAGGCATTGGACCTGCTCCCTAGTAATGTGCGTCAACTCTCCTTGGCAGAAGATCGTCATCACTAGGAGCTTGTGCACCATACGAACAGCTGGATGTATGATGTGGTTATTCTTTGTAGTGCCTGTGATGTTGGGAAATCCAGACAAGCAATTCCAAAAGTAAGTTAGATCAAATCCGTCCGGGTTAGTTTCTTTTGGATTCTTGTATCCCCCTGCATATTGGAACCCAAAAGCATGTTGGATCTCATCATAGGTCATCCGGCGGTCCACATCATTCAACCTGAAGGTGATGTAATGCATGTCATGGTCCTCGTCATAGTGCTTGGCTAGAGTGGATAAGAACTCAAATGTATAGCGGGTATAGGTCGGTGCCGACCGATCAATGAATCCTCTCATGCCAACGCGATCCAATAAAAATAGAACTGGTTGCTGCAAACCCAGCTCCTGAAGTAGCTCAGAGGACAAGAACTTCGTCTCCATGATTGTTCGCCTCCCATTCCCAATCAACTTTCTCCACCGTTGTTGGGCATCCTCATCTAAACCTTGCAGTCCCATAAGGTCTATAGGAGGCAGGTTTTCTGCAGGGGGAGGGCTAGGTTGGCGAGGGGGTGATTCGGGAATCACAGGTTCATGGGAACTAGAGGCTTCCCCTCGGCGAGACCTTTTTCTCGGTGCCATTATCAAATTCTACTCAACAACAGTCCAGCACAACTATACTAGCTACAAGGCGGCAAGCCCCTACTAATAAAGCTCAGTTTATAACTAAAGGCGGCAAGCCTTTGAAATTTCAATGAAAACCTATTGGCGGCAAGCCCTAAATCACCCAAAATTTGAATAAATTCAGTAGGGTACCGTCAATTGAAGCCTATGGAGCCAATGTAGCTTGAGGAGATCATCAATTGAACCAAAATATCACCAAATCAAAAATGCCCAAAAATTAGGGTTCTTGAGATTTGGGGATATTTAAGTTCGTTTTGGCATTTGGAATTTGAGATGAGGAAAAGGTTAAGGGTCGTGTAGGGGAGGTTTTTGTGTAATTGGTTTGGGAAAAAGGTCGCCGGAGGCCGGCGAATCGGAATGAAGAACTTTCCGGTGGAAATTTGGCAATGTGGGTTAAAGATGGTGTTTTGGATTGGGATTTTTGGTGGGTTGTGTTGGGAAAGCTTGGGGGATTGATTTGGGCGGAAGAAATCGGTTCAAAACTCGCCGGAATGGAGGATTAGAGAAGGTGGCCGGAAAAGGGGTTTGGGGTCGGGTGGGAAGATTGGGAGAAGAAGGAGAAAAAAGATAGAAGAAAATTGAAGAAATAGGCTCCCCGTTTCGTCGCGGACCGCGAGCACTCCGGGGCGGGCCGCGAGCTTCCGTCGCGGGTCGCGAGACCGCTTCGCGGGCCGCGAAAATGGCCCAAAATGTTCCAGGGATTCCGAGAAAACTCGGCATGGTTTCGCGGTTCGCGCGGCCGGGCGCGCGGTTCGCGCGCAAGTCCGTCGCGGTCCGCGCGATGAAATCGCGGACCGCGCGCTGAAGACCGTTGAGGTGCGCGCGAATCCTCGTCGCGGTGCGCGCAGTGTCTCGTCGCGGGTCGCGCGCGCTGGAACTCGGCGCGGTGCGCGCGCGCACCGCGCGTAAAACCTCGGCGAACCTCGGCAAACCTCGGCGCGGTCCGCGCGATGGAACCGCGGACCGCGAGCATAGTTTCGCGGTCCGCGCGACCAAGTCGCGGGCCGCGAAAATGTGTCATTTCGTTCCAGGGATTTCCTAGGATCCCCTGTTTTCTCGCGGGTCGCGCGGTTTACTTTGCGGACCGCGAGACACCGTCGCGGCGCGCGCGTTCCGTTCGCGGCGCGCGAGGTTTTCCCGTCGCGGTCCGCGTGATCGCGGTCGCGTCTCGCGTGCATAGTGTCGCGGTCCGCGCGATCAAGCCGCGGACCGCGAAAACCGACGTTTTCATGGCAGGGATTTCCAGGAATCCAAGTTTTTCTCGCGGGTCGCGCGAGCTCGGCCGCGGTCCGCGAAACCTTCGGTCGCGGTCCGCGCGATGAATTCGCGGACCGCGAGGAATGGCCCCTTGGCGTTTTTCGTTTTGCACCACTTCAAACCTATTTCTACAAAAACAACATAAAAACTAGCATAATGTTCAATTTACAAGCTTAATGAAATGTACATATCAAATAAATATAAAGAAAGTAATGTTCCAAATGTTGAAATTGTTCGACGAAATGCTTTTAAAGCATCAAGACTCGTTTATTTAACATCGTCGGCACGATGTACCTCCATGGTAAAGGTCACTCGTAGGCCGGGTTGCCTAGAGACATGTCCTCTAGGATCTCCGATTTGAAACCCTCGTAATACGGTTTCAACCTTTGGCCGTTGACCTTGATGATTTTGGCATCCTCGCCGCTTTGGATCTCCACTGCTCCATGAGGGAAAACCTTCACAACTACAAACGGTCCATTCCACCGAGAACGCAGTTTGCCTGGAAACAACCGAAGACGTGATTGAAATAGAAGAACTTTTTGACCTACCTCAAAAGTTTTCCTAATTATCATCTTGTCATGCCATGCCTTCGTCTTCTCCTTGTAAATGGCCGCGTTCTCATAGGACTCATTCCGGATTTCCTCAAGCTCTTGCAATTGAAGCTTCCTTTCATTCCCGGCCTCGTCCAAGTTTAAGTTGAACCTTGTGATTGCCCAATAGGCTTTGTGTGCTAACTCCACCGGTAAATGACACGGCTTTCCAAAGACTAATCGGTATGGAGACATACCAATTGGAGTCTTATAAGCTGTCCTATATGCCCACAATCCATCATCCAACCGAGTACTCCAATCCTTGCGAGTCGGCCTAACCGTTTTCTCAAGGATGGACTTGATTTCCCTATTGGAAACTTCGGCTTGTCCATTCGTTTGTGGGTGATAGGCGGTGGAAGTTTTGTGATTTACCCCATATTTCTTCAACAATGCGGCAATGGTTCTATTGCAAAAGTGAGTGCCTCGATCACTAATCAAAGCTCGGGGTACCCCGAACCTAGAGAAGATGTGGGATTTGATGAACTCTGCAACCACTTTAGAATCATCAGTACGAGTGGGGATTGCTTCAACCCACTTGGACACATAATCAACCGCAAGCAAGATATATTTGAAACCAAAGGAAGTAGGGAAAGGTCCCATAAAATCCATTCCCCAAACATCAAAAAGTTCACAATATAGAGGACAATGTTGGGGCATTTCATTCCTAGAAGAGATGTTTCCTACTTTTTGGCATTTATCACAAGACTTGCAAAATGTGTATGCATCTTTATTTAAGCTAGGCCAATAGAAACCACAATCTAGCACTTTCCTAGCGGTTCGCCTAGCACCAAAGTGACCACCACATGCATACGAATGGCAAAAAGCAAGGATTGAGTTTGTTTCATTATTAGGAATGCATCTCCTAATCACTTGGTCGGCACAATGTTTCCATACATAGGGATCATCCCACACATAAAACCTAGCATCATGCTTTAGCTTATCCTTTTGTGCTTTTGTGAAGTGAGAAGGGCACTTACTTGTGACAAGGAAATTCACAAGGTTGGCATACCATGGAAGAGAAACACCAAGAGCAAATAATTGCTCGTCGGGGAACTCTTCGTGAAGATGCTCCTTCAATGCTTTGGCCCCAAACTCCTCATTGGGCACCAATCGGCTCAAATGGTCGGCCACTAGATTTTCAGCTCCTTTCTTGTCCTTGACCTCCAAGTCGAACTCGCTCAAGAGTAAGATCCATCGGAGCAACCTAGGCTTTGCTTCTTTCTTCGTCATCAAGTAACGAAGAGCTGCATGGTCAGTGAAAACAATGATCTTTGTACCAAGCAAATATGGCCTAAACTTTTCTAAAGAAAAGACTACCGCTAGCAATTCCTTTTCAGTTGTGGTATAGTTCCTTTGAGCATCATTGAGAGTCATGGATGCATAATAGATGGCATGGGGAATTTTCCCCACCCTTTGACCTAGCACCGCACCAACGGCGTAGTCACTTGCATCACACATGATCTCAAATGGAAGGGACCAATTTGGAGGTTGTATAATAGGGGCCGACACTAGCATAGACTTTAAACAATCAAATGCCCTTTTACAACCTTCATCTACCACAAATTCCACATCCTTTTGCAACAATCTACATAAAGGGGAAGAAATTTTTGAAAAGTCTTTTATAAAACGGCGGTAGAATCCCGCGTGGCCTAGAAAGGACCTCACATCTCGCACACAAGTAGGGTAAGGAAGAGATTGGATGATATCAATTTTTGCTTTGTCTACTTCAATACCCTTTGATGACACTTCATGCCCTAACACAATGCCCTTTTCTACCATAAAATGACATTTCTCAGAATTAAGCACAAGGTTTTTATCAATGCAAGTTTTTAGGACTAATGACAAATGAATTAAGCAATTGTCAAAAGAGTTTCCATGAACAGTAAAGTCATCCATGAAAACCTCTACAAACTTCTCAAGATATTCTGAAAAAATGCTAACCATACACCTTTGGAATGTGGCCGGCGCGTTGCAAAGGCCAAAAGGCATGCGTCGATATGCAAAGGTGCCAAAGGGACATGTGAAGGTTGTCTTTTCTTGATCCTCTGGTGCAATGGCAACCTGAAAGTACCCTGAATAGCCATCAAGAAAACAATAGAACGAGTGGCCTGCAAGCCGGTTAAGCATTTGATCAATAAATGGCAAAGGGAAATGGTCTTTCCTTGTTACCGCATTTAACCTTCGGTAATCAATGCAAACACGCCATCCATTTTGGACACGAGTGGGAATCAATTCGCCATGGCTATTCTCCACTACGGTCACTCCGGTTTTCTTTGGCACTACTTGCGTTGGGCTTACCCACTTACTATCAGAGATTGGATAGATCATTCCCGCGTCCAACAATTTAAGCACCTCGGCTTTTACTACCTCCATCATTGGAGGGTTCAACCGCCTTTGAGGTTGTCGGACGGGTTTAGCATCATCCTCTAATAGTATACGGTGCATGCAAGTACTTGGACTCATACCTTTGATGTCGGCAATGGTCCACCCAATGGCCTCCTTATGATCTTGGAGCACTTTCATCAACCTTTCCTCTTGTTCCTTGGTGAGCTTGTTGGAGATGATCACCGGTAATTTCTCACCACCACCAAGGAATGCATATTTTAGATTCTCGGGTAGTGGTTTCAACTCCACCACCGGAGGTTTATTGAAAGATGGTCGGTTGCCCGAGCCCTTCAACATCTCAAGGTCTAAAATTGGTGCATCAAGAGAAATTTCCTCAAAAGTATCTAGCTCAAAAATGCTTTCCTTCAAGTTAGCACTCAAAGCATATGTATGAACATTACTTGTGTGTAAACTATTGGCTAAAGCATTTAACAAGGGATCATCAATATCATTTTCATAAACTTTTTGCACATAAGGTTCAATCACATCAATAGCATTGCAAGAAGTTTCTTCATCATTGTATGTCATTGCACCATAAATGTTGAATTCTATTTTATCCCCATCGAATTCCATGGTAAGCCTACCACTATGCACATCTATGATAGTTCTTGACGTTTTCAAAAATGGACGCCCTAACAAGATAGGGGTAGCAAATTTATCATGTTCCATGTCAAGAACGTAAAAATCGGCCGGGAACACCAACTTGTCGACTTTCACCAAGACATCTTCAACAATACCCTTAGGGTATGCATTAGAGCGGTCGGCAAGTTGGATCACCACGCCGGTTTTATGCAAAGTGCCAAGATTCAACGATTCATACAATGTATATGGAATGACATTTATGGATGCACCTAGATCTAGCATGGCTCTAGGAAAGTAAGTGTTCCCTAAGATGCAAGGAATTGTAAACATGCCCGGATCACCACATTTGGTAGGCATTTTATCTTGAAACAAAGCCGACACATGTTCATTGATTTTTTCATTTTTAACATGCTTAGACCTTTGTTGACGATGGTTCACACATAATTCCTTCAAGAACTTAGAATATCTAGGAACTTGATCAATAGCATCGAGTAAAGGGATGTTTACCTCACACTTTCGAAGGACCTCGAACGCTTCCTTGTCCACCTCCTTTTTCCGAATATTCCTCAAAGCTTCGGGAAATGGTGCTTCCACATCAAAGGTAGTGTCCGTCCTAGTTTTCTTGTGAAGAGGTGAGAATGGAGGTGACATTGGTTCAACATTAGGGGTTGTGTCTATATGTTCCTCATCAATAGGTTCTCTCTCATTCTCAACCTCGGCCTCACCTTTTTCTTTGGCTAGCTCCTCAAGAATTACCTCCTCATCGGCCAAGGTCGCCTTAACCTCATCATTGGTTAAGCTCTTCTTCATGAGGCCTCTCTTGGGTGTCTTTTTCACAACCACTTCGGGTTCCATAGGTTGTTTACCACTCCTCAAGGTCATGGCACTTGCATGAGGCCTTGGATTTAACTCCGGTTGTGCGGGAAGTTTCCCGGAGTTTTGTGCTTCCAACTTCCCTAAAACCGTGGCCATTTGACTCATTTGTACCTCAATGCTCTTGAGTCGAGCATCTTGTGGTAATTGGCCCGAGCCTTCACTTTGATCATGAGATTTATTTTCCAACCTCGGGTGAGCATTTTGAGGGGCACGGTTATTGAAATGGCCTTGACCTTGGTTCCTTTGGTATTGTTGTGGTTGAGGGTGATATTGAGGGTTTTGATGATCTTGGTACCCTTGATAGCCATAATCTTGGTACCCTTGGTTTTGGTAACCTTGGTACCCTTGAGTTTGGTGGCTTTGGTCCCCTTGGTACCCTTGGTCATTTTGCCCCCTTTGCCTATCAAAAGCTTGACCACCTTGAGCTTGATAACCTCCTTGGTAGCCACCTTGTTGGCCTTGTTGTCCCGTCGGTTCGTCTCTCCACCGAAAGTTGGGGTGATCTCTAGTTCCGGGGTTGTAGTGTTGAGCAAAAGGATCATACTTCCTTTGGTTACCCCTATCACCCCCTTGGCCTTGTCCACCTTGAAAACCTCTACCACCTTGGTAGCCTCGTCCTCCTTGGTAGCCCCTAAAACCTTGGTTTCCTCCTTGATCACCTCTAAAACCTTGGTTTCCACCATAGACCCCCATGGCATTGACTTCCTCGTTATAATCCTCGTTTGCTTGAGGACAAGATTCGGTGAGATGGTTCGAAGCACAAATCCCACACGTCATCACTTGTTGCCGTGGTTGGTTCCCCGTGTTTCCTCCGGAGCTATTTCCCATCATGAAACCCTTCATTAATGCTGTAAGTTCCTTGATCTCTTGACGAGTTCCGTCATTGCTTCCACCGGAGTTACCCACTCGTAGTCTCCGGTCCCTCTTTGGTTTGCACCCCTCGGCTAATTGCTCAAATAGCATCATGGCATCGGATGATCCAAGGTTAGCAATGGAACCATAGCAAGACCTATTTATCGACTCGGTTTCCCTATCATTCAAGCCATTGTAATAGAAACACACCAATTGAGGTTCGGTGAAGCTATGGTACGGGCAACTTGAAAGGAGAGTTTGGAATCTCTCCCAATACTCATACAAAGTCTCATCATCGTCTTGAGTGATGTTGCTAATGGCTTGTATCAAGACCGAGGACTTAGAGGGAGGGAAGTACTTGTCAAGGAACTTTTTCTTCAACTGTGGCCATGTAGTGATTGATGACGAAGGTAAACGGCTTAACCATTTAGCGGCCTTGTCCTTCAAGGTGAAGGTGAATGTTTTCAACTTGAACTCATCCACACTCATCTCGGAAGGTTTCAAACTACTACAAACCCTATGAAAAGCCTCAAGGAAGTCATTAGGATCATCCACTTCTCTACCATGGAAAGTTGGAAGCAAATTTATCACTCCCGTCTTGATTTCATATTGAGAGTTTGGGTAAACAATGCTAGATTGTTGTTGCTCATAGTTGGGGGACATGTACTCTCTCATAGAAATGTTGGTAGGAGAAGTGTTAGGGTTTTGGAAAGGGTTGTAGAATTGGTTACGGGGAGGGTTTTGGCCGGTATCTTCTTCATCGTCCGCCATGTTGAAAGGTAGTGATTCACTTTCAAGGGAGAAAGGATTAGATGCTAGTGACTCTTGCACTTGCCTCCTAAGTTGGCGGAGACTTCTTACTAGCTCGGAATCGTATTGCAAAGGGTCTTGGTTCGAGGATCGTGTAAGAACCATGCACCAAGAGCTAGAGCAATAGGGTTCCAAACCAAAATAGAACCTAAAAAGAAAGATAAATTAGAAATAAAACTACAATATATACATAAAAATACGCCTAGTTCCCCGGCAGCGGCGCCAAAATTTGAGAGGTCGTCGCCGTACCTCTCAAATATACAATTTATAGATCACTTACTACCTTTCCACACTATTAAGTGTACAATGGCAAGTAAGGTTCGTTCCACAGGGAAAAGGTTATCTCTATGTATATCTTGTAGAATATATATACATATACATATATAAAAGCAATGTAAACAAGGGGGGGGGTTTGAGTTGAGTTTTTGTTTAAGACACTACTAATTAAAACTACTAGAACGTTCAATCCACAACTACTTTACTATAAGATTATCCTAACTAGAGATTTAACTAAGAGAATAAGAAACTTGGACATATGAGATTGGTGACTTCTTATTATGAGATTTTCCTCAAACTTTATCATGATGCTTTGAGAATGGTGAACATTAGTGAGAAACTATCTTTAACCATAGTTATGAGAAATGAAAGCATCTTCACAACTTCAATTGACAACTTTACTAGATGATAACAACTAGTTCAATTGAATCAATATTAATTCTAATTAGATGTTTCTCAATCCTACCCATGCAATTTGATAACAAACTTGACATAGGTACAATGCTAATGAATGATCTTAAGAACAAATACAATTGATAACAACATGCATTCAATCCCTAATTTACTACTCCTACATAGAAAGAATGATAACATTCTAACCATGGAAAAGCAATATCTAACACATATCCAACACCTATCTATCACTAGGAAATCATTCCTAATCATTTCAAGCATCAAACACACATATAAATTATGATCATTCAAGAGCAAATCACCATTCCTAAGCTTCATAAATCATGTTCTCAATCCATAACAAGAAGTCCAATCACATATATCCAAGAAGGGTTTTAGCCTATAACCATAATTAGATAATCATAACCATAATTAATACAACAAACCATAGTGAATTCAAAGATCAAAATGGGAAGAAAAGTGAAGGAAAATGGAGTTTCCTCTGTAAAAATCCGATCCCTCAAACAATGAGGATAAGTTCTATTTATAGTCCAAAATAATTAAAATTAAAGATAAACAAAATGCAAGTTGCAGGCAGCTTCGCGGGTCGCGCGGGATCCTTCGCGGACCGCGAGCCTGGTCTCGGCGCAGTCCGCGACCGGAGTCTCGCGCCCGCGCGCCCGTGTCTCGGCGTAGTCCGCGACCGTGTCTCGGCGTAGTCTGCGCCCGTGTCTCGGCGTAGTCCGCGCCCGTGTCTCGGCGTAGTCTGCGCCCGTGTCTCGGCATGGTCCTCGCGAGTCGCGGCCGAAGGTTCGCGCCTCGCGCATGTCTGGTCCTCGCGAGTCGCGGCCGAAGGTTCGCGCCCCGCGCGTCTGTGCCTCGGCGGTCCTCGTGCTGGTTCGCGACCGGAGTCTCGCGCCCCGCGCGCGTCTGGCTCTCGCGGTTCGCGTCTGGTCCTCGCGGCTCGCGAAACTCGGCATCTTCAAAACAGCAACACACACCCTCGCGGTTCGCGACCTAGGGTTCGCGGCCTGCGAGAGTGTGCCTTCACGCCACTTCTACGACCGGTTCTTCAATGTATCAATCGCGGTCAGGACAGTCATAGAAGGTCTTCAAATCATTCAACTCCATCGCAAGTGCAATTCAAGATCAAAATGCACGTCTTCAATTTCAAACCACTATGAATGATTCGGTCTAAAAGTCTAATATAAATCTACAAAATACTATCTAAAACAGCTCTCAAAAAGTTCTTCTATTTCAATCACGTCTTCGGTTGTTTCCAGGCAAACTGCGTTCTCGGTGGACTGGACCGTTTGTAGTTGTGAAGGTTTTTCCTCATGGAGCAGTGGAGATCCAAAGCGGCGAGGATGCCAAAATCATCAAGGTCAACGGCCAAAGATTAAAACCGTATTACGAGGGTTTCAAATCGGAGATCCTAGAGGACATGTCTCTAGGCAACCCGGCCTACGAGTGACCTTTACCATGGAGGTACATCGTGCCGACGATGTTAAATAAACGAGTTTTGATGCTTTAAAAGCATTTCGTCGAACAATTTCAACATTTGGAACATTACTTTCTTTATATTTATTTGATATGTACATTTCATTAAACTTGTAATTCGAACATTATGCTAGTTTTTATATTGTTTTTGTAGAAATAGGTTTGAAGTGGTGCAAAACGAAAAACGCCAAGGGGCCATTCCTCGCGGTCCGCGAACTCATCGCGCGGACCGCGACCGAAGGTTTCGCGGACCGCGGCCGAGAACGCGCGAGCCGCGACAATGCCTCGCGGTCCGCGGCCGAGGTCTCGCGACCCGCGAGCGAAACCTGGATCTCCAAGAAATCCCTGCCACAAAAACGACGTTTTTCGCGGTCCGCGGCTTGGTCGCGCGGACCGCGAAATTGTGCACGCGGTCCGCGGTTTCATCGCGCGGACCGCGACGTTTTGCCGAGCGCGGCACGCGATTTCATCGCGCGCGCCGCGCCGAGCTTCAGCGGACGCGCGGCCCGCGATGAAACCCGCGCGCGCCGCGATGTTATCTCGCGGTCCGCGACAGAAACCGCGCGACCCGCGAAAAAACAGGGGATTTCCAGGAAATCCCTGGAACAAAAATGCCAATTTTCGCGGCCCGCGAAACTATGCTCGCGGTCCGCGGTTTCATCGCGCGGACCGCGCCGAGGTTTGCCGAGGTTTACCGAGGATTTG
The DNA here is from genome assembly GCA_963678965.1 of Cruciata laevipes. Lineage (NCBI taxonomy): Eukaryota > Viridiplantae > Streptophyta > Magnoliopsida > Gentianales > Rubiaceae > Cruciata > Cruciata laevipes. The sequence continues at coordinate 17,841,076 of OY787634.1, read as the reverse complement.
CGCGCGGTGCGCGATTTCATCGCGCGCACCGCGCCGAGGTTTTACGCGCGCCGCGCGAAGGTTGCCGAGGTCTTCCGCGCGAGACCGACGTTTTGCGCGCGAGACCGACGTTTTGCGCGCGAGACCGAGGTTTCACCGCGCCGAGTTTTCACCATGCCGAGTTTTTGCGCGCGCGCCGAGGTTTTGCGCGCGCACGACCGAGAATTATCTCGCGGCCCGCGACGGGGGACGCGCGACCCGCGAACCATGCCGAGTTTTCTCGGAATTCCCTGCCACAAAATGGGCCATTTTCGCGGCCCGCGACGGGGGCTCGCGACCCGCGACGGAGTCTCGCGGCCCGCCACGGAGAGCTCGCGGTCCGCGACAAAACGGGGGGACTATTCCTTCAAATTTTTCCTATCTTTTTTCTCCTCCTTCTTCCCTATTCCCTCCCGACCCAAATCCCTCTTCTCCGGCCACCTTCACAATCTTCCATTCCGGCGAGTTTTGAACCGATTTCTTCCACCCAAATCAATCCCCCAAGCTTTCCCAACAAAACCCACCAAAAATCCCAATCCAAAACACCATCTTTTACCCACATTGCCGAATTCTCACCGGAAAGTTCTTCACTCCGATTCGCCGACCTCCGGCGACTTTTGTTCCAAACCAACTACCCAAAAACCTTCCCTCCACCACCCTTAACCTTTTCCCAATCCCAAATTCCAAATTCCAACTCCCAATCAAATACCCCCAAATCTTATGAACCCTAATTTTTGGATTCTTTGATTTGGTGGTGTTTTGATCAAATTGATGATATACTTAAGCTACATTGCATCCTAAGGCTTCAATTGACGGTACCCTACTGAATTTATTTCAATTTTGGGTGATTTAGGGCTTGCCGCCAATAGGTTTTCATTGAAATTTCAAAGGCTTGCCGCCTTTAGTTATAAACTGAACTATTTGAGTAGGGGCTTGCCGCCTTATAGCTAGTATAGTTGTGCTGGACTGTTGTTGAATAGATTGTGATAATGGCACCGAGGAAAAGGTCACGCCGAGGAGAGGCCTCTAGTTCGCATGATCCTGTGGTTCCCGAATCCCCACCTCGCCAACCTAGTCCTCCCCCTGCAGAAAACCTGCCTCCTATAGACCTTATGGGACTGCAAGGTTTAGATGAGGATGCCCAACAACGGTGGAGAAAGTTGATTGGGAACGGGAAGCGAACAATCATGGAGACGAAGTTCTTGTCCTCTGAGCTACTTCAGGAGCTGGGTTTGCAGCAACCAGTTCTATTTTTATTGGATCGCGTTGGCATGAGAGGATTCATTGATCGGTCGGCACCGACCTATACCCGCTATACATTTGAGTTCTTATCCACTCTAGCCAAGCACTATGGCGAGGACCATGACATGCATTACATCACCTTCAGGTTGAATGATGTGGACCGCCGGATGACCTATGATGAGATCCAAGATGCTTTTGGGTTCCAATATGCAGGGGGATACAAGAATCTAAAAGAAACTAACCCGGACGGATTTGATCTAACTTACTTTTGGAATTGCTTGTCTGGATTTCCCAACATCACAGGCACTACGAAGAATAACCACATCATACATCCAGCTGTTCGTATGGTGCACAAACTCCTAGTGATGACGATCTTCTGCCAAGGAGAGTTGACGCACATTACTAGGGAGCAGGTCCAATGCCTTTGGACCATGTGCTGGGGACCAGAACACCCTTGTTGGGTGGACCTTTTTGTACAGAAATGTCTGGAGGCCTCTGAGAAGACCAAGGGAAAGATACCACAGGGGGGTATGATTTCACTTCTGGCAGCTTATCTGAACATCCACCTACCTCCAGACATTCAGGCAATAGGCAAGACAGCCGAGAGAGCTCACCAGTTTTACTCCATTGCTTCTTTGGAGTTCACTAATGTCTTGGCCATGCACAAATATCCTCCTCCTAGATTCATTTGGCTAGTAGCCAAGAATCAGCACATGTACCTGCCGAATCCAGAGGCTGTACAACTGACTGGGCGCACCCGCATAGAGGATCTCACCTTGCCAACCCAGATCACAGTTCCTGCACCTACCATTGCCCTTGCCAGACTAGAGGCGCCTCCAGAGCATGGAGAGCAGTATGTTCCTCCACATCAGGATCCTCAGTATGTCACTCAGCAGCAATTCAAGGAGTTCACGCAGAGGCATGACGCGTTTACTCAGAGGTATGAGGACGACATGGAGGTGATGTTCGCCATGATGGCATCCATGCACCCACATGGACCAGGGGCTTTTGACTATGAGGGTCATCGCAGATCGCGAGCTCAGCGCCGTCGCGATGGTTCCGGCCCCTCGCAGTGAGTATATCCTACACCCTTTCCTTTCACTATGGTTTTCATTCATATATTTAAACATTGAGGGCAATGTTTAGACTAAGTGTGGGGGAGAGGTATAGGACTTTTGTTGCTGCTTTTGTTGCTGTTTTTGCTGCTATTTTACTACTGTATTTTTCTTTAAAAAATAAATAAATAAAATAAATAAATAAAAAAATTAAAAAAAAAAAAAAACATTTTCTTTTATCTTGTTTAAATATGTAAGCTCTCAAATGTTATGTGCTTAATTATTTAGAATATACACTTGGATCTTAATCGTTCTTTCTCGAGGACGAGAAAGGTTCAAGTGTGGGGGATTTTGATAGCCCCTAGATATACTCTTATTTTGTAGCATTTGAGAGCTGTTTTAGATAGTATTTTGTGTAATTATATTAGACTTTTGGACCGAATCATTCATAGTGGTTTGAAATTGAAGACGTGCATTTCGATCTTGAATTGCACTTGCGATGGATTTGAATGATTTGAAGACCTTCTATGACCGTCCTGACCGCGTTTGATACATTGAAGAACCGGTCGTAGAAGTGGCGTGAAGGCACACTCTCGCGGGCCGCGAACCCTAGGTCGCGAACCGCGAGGGTGTGTGTTGCTGTTTTGACCATGCCAAGTTTCGCGCGGGCCGCGAAACTCCAGTCGCGAGCCGCGAGGACTGACCAGCACGCGGACCATGCCGAGACCGAGGCGCGCGGACCACGCCGAGACACGGGCGCGCGGGCGCGAGACTCCGGTCGCGGACTACGCCGAGACACGGGCGCGCGCGAAACTCCGGTCGCGGACTACGCCGAGACACGGGCGCGCGGGGCGCGAATACTCGACCGCGAGCCGCGAGAACCAGGCTCGCGGTCCGCGAAGGATCCCGCGCGACCCGCGAATGGCCCTGCAACTTGCATTTTGTTTGGCTTTAATTTTAATTATTTTGGAGTATATATTGGAACTTATCCTCATTGTTTTGGGGATCGTTTTACAGAGCCTTAAGCTCATTTTCTTCATTTTCTCTTTGGATTTTCACTTTGAATTCACCATGTATTATTGTATGGATTATGGTTATGATTATATAGTTATGGTTGTAGGCTAAACCCCATCTTGGGTATGTGAGATTAAACCTCTTGTTATGGTTTGAGAATATGGTTTATGAAGCTTAGGAATGGATGATTTGTCATTGAATGATCATGAATTATATGTGTATTTGATGCTTGAAATGGTTAGGAATGATTTCCTAGGTATAGATATGTGTTGGATATGTGTTAGACATTGCCTTTCCATGGTTGAAATGCTATCATTTCTTCTATGTAAAAGTAGTGAATTAGGAATCAAATATATGTTGTTATCAATTGTATTTGTTCTTGAGATCATTCATTAGCATTATATTTATGTCAATTGTGTTATCACATTTCATGGGTAAGGTGGGAAAACATCCAATTTGAATTAGCATTGGCCAATTTGTCTATTTGCTATCATATAGATAAGTTGCCAATGAGAGTTGTGAAAATGCTTTCATGATTCACAACTAGAATAGAGATGGTTTCCCATTAAAAACAATCACCATTCTCAAAGTATCATAACTAGGTTTGAGGAAAAATCCATAACAAGAAGATACAAATCTCATGTACCCAAGTCTCTCATTCTCATTAGTTAATCTTTTAGTTGAATCTTTAGATACTAAACTAGTTGTAATTCTAAGGTTCTAGTAGTTTTACTTAGTAGTGTCTTAAACAAAACTCAACTCAAACCCCCCCCCCTTTGTTTACATTGCTTTTATATATGTATATGTATATATATTCTACAAGATATACATAGAAATAACCTTTTCCCTGTGGAACGAACCTTACTTGCCATTGTACACTTAATAGTGTGGAAAGGTAGTAAGTGATCTATAAATTGTATATTTGAGAGGTACGGCGACGACCTCCCATAGCTCTAGGGTTTGTTTTGCAGGCTCGGATGAACAGGTCCTTGCTCAAGCAAGCCTCAGATAGGAGAGAAGTGATAAGAAGCCTCGGTTGAGGCCGCGTTGAGTCTCGGTCATCCCAAAATTCATCTACAGCAGCAGCTCGACATCCTCGGATATCATCTTATTCAAGGTTCACGATTATTGATCAGATCAGTCTGCATCAGTTGGCGCGCCCGGTGGGACACGAGGTAGAAGAGTCTCTATCTTCTCAAGATGGTGGTGACGACTAAACGTACCTGGGGAAGACCTCGGAAGTCCCAAACTCCAGCCCCTGCGGCCGCGGATGCACCCGTGATCTTGATGGCCACGAGTGAAAATCCAACCCTAGTTCAATCCAAGCCGAGAGGCTTCGGCAGCGAAATCTGCATGAAAGAACACTAGAGGGAGTACCGGTAGCTGTTACCGAAGTGGAGGAGGATGAAGTAGAAGAGGAACACTAGAGAGAGATAGGTGGCTCGAGAGGGCAACACAAAATTAGGCGTGAAAACACGATCCAAGATTTGCCTCCGCCGAGGGAAGAGGAATTAGCTGCGCTAGACTTTATGATAGCGCACAAAGACCTTTACCGTCAATGGATGCTGCATCACCGAAAGGAGCAGGAAGGAGGGGAACTAATAGTTACAACTGCAAGGGCCTTGCCACCACCATCGGCAAGAGTGACAATTGATTTAGAGGTCAGCAGGAAGGTGAGGGCCAGAGAACGACCATGAGTTCGAGTATATATGATGCCACCAACCCTTCCCCCGCTTCAAGGAACCACCGGGTCCCATCTACAACCTCATCTGCAATATTTCGCTCGGCAATGAGGGTGGAGACACCCATAGAAAGGAATGCAGCCAGGGATGTCGCTAATAACTGCTGGATATTTGGTGACCAGCTTGGCAAGCCTGGACTATCTGCTAGTCGGTTATTATGATGTAGGACTCTCGAGAAGATACATGACCAACCTAAGAGGACTAGCGCCTACATCGGGATACCCAGCAGCGCCTCTTGGAGGAGCATATCACGCAGGATACCCTGTCGCGACAATGGAAGGGCTATTCCAGCGAGGGTATGAGCAGTACCCCATAAGGTATGAAGATACCAATCCAGCCCTTGATCCAAATTCAATAGAAGCACTGTTGGATAAGCTAATAGGGAAACATGGCTTGAGGCCATCTTTTCCCTGGATAACCGAGATCTTGGCCCAGCCGTGGCCTCAAGGCCTAAGAGTACTGGATGGGAACTCCACGTATAATGGAGAGACAGACCTAGAAGAGTTCATCGGAACCTACCAGTATCTGATGATGTCAAGGGATATACCACCTATAAGATGCAAGTTGCTCGGATGCTATCTTAGAGGAAACTGCCTTTCTTGGTTCGACTCCCTTTCGAGGGAAAGAATCAGAAATTTTTACGATTTCAGCCGAACCCTGTTGTTCCGATATTCACATCTGAAAAAAGATGGGAAACAATTGGCCGAGCTTCTAGCCACAAATCAGAAGGCAAAAGAGGAACCTATGGAGTACTACAGAAGGAATATGGATGACATCATGAAGGTTGCCGATCGACAGCATCAGGAGAATGCTGTGATCAGTGGCTTCATCAATGGAATCCGAGATGATGTTCTTTTTCATAAGTTGATGGAAAATATCCCCGGCATCTTCTATGCGCTGCAGATAGCTGTGCAGCTCTACGCGCAGTGAATGACGCCACGCAAAAAAGAAAGGAGGAGACCGATAATTTCTTTACAGGGAAGGGTGATAAGAAGAAAATTTGTGAACCCGTCAAAAGGGAGCTCAGACCTTCAATGATCGGGAAAACTCGGACGGAAATCTACACATCCTTGATTAAGCCTCACTCGGAGATATTAACCGTTTACAAAAACTTATTTGGTGACCCTCCGCCAATCCAAGGGATACCCTCCAAGGAAAATGCTGACAAGTGGTGCGCCTATCCCAAATCAAATGGACAAACAACAGATGGATGCCGCAGCTTACAAAATGAGATTGAGAAACTGATTGAGAGAGGTTATCTTTGGGATTGTATGGCTCCAAAAACCATGAAGGAAGGGCGCCACAAGCCTTCAGAAGAAAGAAATGGCGAGGAGGCAAGCAGTACCCAGGTCAATATAGGGGAATGCAGGGAATAGAGCAGGTGTACGGATTCACAGGGAAGACAGAGATGCCCCTCAGAGTGATTACTTTGCGGGTCACCATGATAGATGACCGAGATAGAAGTAGGCAAACATCGGCACTATCTAATTTTGCTGTCGTAGATGCACCTTCGCCTTACAATGTGATTCTGGGCCACCACCCTGAAATTTCCTACTGAGCAGGAAGTAGCTACAGTCTGAGGAAACCAAACTTCATCGAATGGGTTGGTGAATGGAGGACCTCCCAAGGCGGAAAAGGGGAAAGGGAAACCCGAGGGAGAAAAGGAAATGCAAAAGGCCGAATCATCAGCCATATTGACCGAGGTAGTTGATGTGGATCCCTCAGCGTCACCCAGTGGTAAGAAAAAGGTATCGAAACTGAGTCAACTTAATTGAATATTTATATTCATATTTTCGCAAGGTGGCTCAGGCAGATTACTTAATCTTTGGAAGGAAGATACAGACAAATAAGGAGTCTCGGATTGAAAAGCCTCCCAGATAGAAAGAGCCAAGGACTCAATAGTCCCTCTCCTAAGGAATCTATACTTATGGTGAAAGCGACACAAGTCGCCAGGCTTATAATACTCTTTCTGGATGTTGTGCCTGAATATTCCGGGTACTCACCCTCTGATACTCTTGTACACCAGGATGGTCTGATGGCCACTAGACACCGTCAGAACCCCATCCACAACTTCCTTGAAATTGGAGGAGCGAACCACCTCTTCCACGAGAGCCTCGCTAAACTCTCGAAGGAAAGAGCCATCCTTCCAGGCGAAAATTTCTCATTCCAGCTCAGATGCACGCGCCCTTTCCTCTAATAGGTCTTGTCAAAGGTTGGATAGACACTACTGAAACTTGGAGTCAATTGCACCTTGAAAGGTTGGAGAGTTCAACAAGTTGACTGTAAGCTCATATGCCTGCAAGATAGGATTGTATGAGATAAGGAAAAAGGAAGCACGTAAAGAAAAGCAGATACAAAGGGGGGAATCTCCAGGTTTAAGCCCTTGGTAGGGGAAGCCGACCGGCAGGGAGTAGCACCCAACCTGGGTCGTTTTCGACTGAATGAAGGGGGAAGGGTCACTACTGCAGTAGCGAGATTGTTTAGTGAGGTAGTGTTCTCGTCTGCATTGTGAGGGGTAGGAACCTCCTCGCGGATTTGAATAACGGGCGGACCATCATATATAGTCGGATCGTCAAGAAGAGTGTGGTGTACTAGCAATAGGAAAAGAAGCAAAGGTAAGACAACCTAAGAAGATGAAGCATAGAGATAAAGAGACCAAGAAGGACAAGAAATTACCTTGGTCGGGCCAAATAGCGTAGTAATGAGAGTGAGTGAAGACTCTGTCAGGATATATATCCCGAGGCCAGTAAAGCCCCCATTCTCCGAAATCCAATACTGGAGGATGACAACAGGGTTGTCCATCAAAATATCATGGGCCTTACGATGCTTACTAGGCAGCCAAGGCACTCAATCCTCTAAGGTAATGTTACAGTTCCATTCCGGGGCAGGATATACTCAGATGAATTGTAGGAGTAGTATCCTTCGGCAATACAACCTGGAGGATAGTCAATCACACCTCAGACGAAGTGTGTGTCTTCAACACGCGAAATAAAACCAAAGAGGCCAGGAACCCGACCTCGCGCTTGGGTTAAGCAGAAGAAAGACCTGAACAGATCTTAGGATTCTCTAATATTGCACCGGCAACAATTCACAAGGAAAGCCATCACCGCCACAAAACCAGCCGGGTGAATTTGTACAAGAGATATCTTGTAGTGATCAAGAATAGACGAGAACAGGGGAGGAAATGGTAAGCTGAAGCCATATATGAATAAACGCCTGGGGATATATGGTCCATCGGTTTGGTACTCATCAAGGCCTAAAGGGATGAGGTTGGCATCCATGGCCAGAGGAATAAACATGTCCTTCATAAGATACCCGATATCTTCATCCACCCAATCTTGTATTGGATTGACATCATGGGCCCTCTTGTGAGAACGGAGTCCAAGAGGAGAAATTCAGGGTACGGGAGAAACTGGAGGGGAACTGGAACCCCTCTCATAAGGACGAGGCAAAGGAGCAGGATTAGGAACTAGCATAGCGGATTCATGGGAATTTGTTAGTGTGAGACGGCGACGATTCAACACATGATGGATGGGATCGATAGAGTCGACAGAGGAGCTACTAAGTAAGTGATGGGCCATATGGAAGAAAGGGAGGACTATTTATAAGGAAAATTGGAACACGGAGGGAAGACAAAATTATTAAGGCTTCCTAAAAAATGGAGAAAAGATGGGAAAATGTGCAGCCGTCAAACAAAAAGTGCGCCAGAAGAGCCCACGTGATAAAGTCCCTGTGCAGACATCGAAGCGGCAGAATATTCTTAGTTCTCGGATGTGAAGGGTAAAGGCGAGACCCGGGAACAAATCAAGCATCGGGAAGGATTCCGAAGGAAGACGATTGGCTCGTTAAAAGACAAGCATTGCCTCTCCGAAGCAGAACGCCTGTCTTGGGGGATAACGTGTCACTAAGACACTGGAAGGATAATCCCGCCACAAGAGGAAATAACCAGGAAATTGCCTAAGCACATGAGAAGATCATAGAAAAAGATATGGAGGTACAAAGCACATGGAGACAATACGGAAAAAGGGATGATGCAACACCAGAAAAGGGAAAGAGGGCTGAACCAGGGACAACTATAAATAGAGGTCACATTCAGCCATCCCAAATAAGTTCTCTCTCCTTAGCTTTTCAATTGGGTTTTATTTCCCCCCAGCAAAGCACGAAATCTCATCATTACACCTAAGCTACACCCTCAGGATAGCTCTGGGGCGTTTGTTTTGCAGGTTCGGACGAACATGTTCTTGCTCAAGCAAGCCTCGACTATGAGAGAAGTGATAACAAGCCTCGGTTGAGGCCGCGTCGAGTCTCGGTTATCCCAGAATTAATCTACAGCAGCAGCTTGACATCATCTGATATCATCTTATCCGAGGTTCACGATTATTGATCGGATCAGTCCGCACCACATATCTGCTCACAAAGAAGTCACTCTTGTCAAAATTGATTTTTTGACTAGAAACTTCTTCAAATTTAACTAGAAAAGCTTTTAAAATAACTAGACTTGGCTTGCTAGCGTTCATAAATACCACTGTATCATCATCATATGAAAGGTTAGATACATGTGGTAGATTACCAGGGACACCATTGTGTTCTATTTTACCAATTCTAAACACATAAGTTAAGCTTCTAGTGAACGACTCAGAGAACAGGATGAACATAAATGGAGAGAATGTGTCTCCATGTTTGATGCCTCTAGTTGATTTTAAATACCAACTGGACTACCATTGATGAGGGCTGAGAACCTGTGCAAGGATGACACACACAGTTAATTGGAACGATACAGAGAAGATTAGCATGGCCCCTGCGCGAGGATGACACGCACAAATCGAGAAATGGGGGGCAGTGGAACATTAGGAATTGGAAAGTGGAGTGTAAGTTTTACATAATTTCTGAAAAGGGCAATGGATAATTAAAATAATTTTAATTTAATATAATTATTAATGTAAAGACAACAATACCCTTATTTCTATTATTTTTATTTAGACTGGTTGTGCTTGGTTATATTTAGTTTAGTTTCAACTAGTAATAGTACACCGGGCGTTGCCCGGTATATTTAACACTTAAAAAAAAAAGTAAATATATAATTATTTTTCATAATAATATTTTCTTTGCAAATTCAACTTCAAAACATCACAAATTCTTCCCCTAAATTATAAACTAAGCCAGTCTTAAGCCATCAACTTATAACAATATCTACGAACCAAAAAATTCCAGCTTATATATCCAAATTTAAAATTATAATTTAACATCAACTAAAATTTAAACAAATATGAACACATGAGAGATGTTCAACAAATAAACTCATGCACAAATCAATAGAACCACAAAATTAAGCTCATGCAGGAGTGAACAATAATTTTGCATAAAACATGAAAACAAACAAAAGTAAACAATCATTCATCATGCGTGATTTTCTCACATATACGATGCAAATCAAGTTGGGATAAAAGATAAAAGACATTGGAAATATAGTCACCTACCACTTGTTGATTCTGCGGCGGTAGAAGCAGAAACAAAACATCTACATTAAAGAAATACTGTATAATGAAGTAACCTCGCAACCCTATAAAAATTTATGAAACTTACCTGGATATTATTATCAATAGTGTTTGGCACAACCCACAATAGCAACTTTAAGACTTAAATGCTACTTAGCAAAAACATCATTAAGGGGAGTGTAACAATCAAACAAATGACACCTAAAAGGATAAGATTTCAGGATCATACCTCGAACATAATTGAGCACTTCTCTTTGTCCCATTTCCACCAATTACATAAATTTAGAGGAAGACAAAAACTGATTTATTCGACGTACCTGAATGCGGTTCTTGTCATGACAACTAGAGTTGTCAATTCGGGTTAGCGTGTCGGGTTTCGTGTTCGGATCAGATATGTTCGAGTTGATAGGATCGGGTTGTTTTGGGTTAGAATTTTTTATCGGGTCGAGTCGGGTCGTGTCGAGTTATATTCATGTCAGACCCATTTTTCAGGTCGGGTCGAGTTCACAAAGAATTACCTCGGGTCGGGTCGTGTCGTGTTAGACTCGTTTGTCAGGTTGAGTAGGTTAAGTAAAAATATAATTCACAAAACATATATGGGTGAAATAAACTATTGATGTTGGGTCATTATTATTAGTCGGGTTAGTTCGGATCGAAGTGAGTTCTGTTCGAGTATATTATACATTTGATACTTGAATAGTTTATACTATACATTTGATACTCTTACCTTCAACAAGTTTGTGGATTAATTGTTGTATTGTATAGTTTATACTTATTTTAAAATTTTAGTTATTATCACTTTTTTGTTTAAAATATATAATAAATGATTAAAAAGTCAACTTTATCAAAACAACTAAAGTTTGAACATGCTAAGTTGACACCCAACTCAGATTTCTATACATACTAACTAATAAAATATCAATATTTACTTGACCTTTTATTGATACTAACTATATTCTGTTTAAATGATCAAATATCAAATTTTATTTGACTCTCTAAGAAACTTAACTATATATATCTTAAATAGGGATGGCAATGGATTGGATATGGATTGGATTTGACAATATCCATATCCATATCCATTTGTTGATGTCTAAATCCGTATCCGATCCAAATCCGTTGGATCTAAAATATTAACATCCGAATCCATGGATATCCGTGGATATCCATATCCACATATGAATTACAATTTATACAATGATGAATAAATTCCAAAATAAGTTCGATAAAAATTCATGAAATTAAAATTGCAATCAAGTGATTCAAAGCACACAATGTGCTAAAAACAAATACGTGGAAAAACTAGTTCAAATTCCCCAAAAATACATAACTCAGTTTAAAGTATAAGTTCCTTTCTTTTTCCCTTGATCTATTCTTCCAAACGAGTGAATTGGTAGGGTTAGAACATTATATGTCAGTATCTAACCATAGGTGGCTTTACATATTTTTATTTTTATTTTTATTATTTAATATATTATTAAATATATGTATTATTAAATGTATTATATATATATTATTTTATTTATATATTAAATGGATCCATGGATTGGATATGGACTGGATATGGATATTTACGACAAAATCCATATCCAAATCCGCTCCGTAAGCTATAAATCCGTATCCGATCCATATCCGTTGGATTTCATTTTTTAACATCCATATCCGTCAAAAATGGATTTAAATCCATGGATTTGGACTGGATCGGAAATCCATTGCCATCCCTAATCTTAAATAATCGAATATCAAACCTTTTTTCACTAGTTATAAACATTAACTAAATTCAACTTTACTAAAATTAAGTGGTCTGAAACCAATTAAAATCATGTGAAATGTGGAATTATTATTTGTTGTTTTTTGAGGTAGCCGAAGAGGTAGAAAAAATATCACATGTGTTGCCCAAAAGTTCCACATATGATGTTGCTGCCCTTTACATATTTTTCGTACATTTTTCACTCAAGTAGAACTAACAGATCTCTAATTGAAAACACTCACACATATCATTATATCTCATGTCATTTATTTAATAAATATACACCTCAAATTGAATGTCAAACATTTGGCAACTTTGAATTTCTGGGAGTCTTACGTGTTTTAGAAATAAATTTAACTATGTTACAGACGTCATATGGTATTATAACTCATTATTATCTCCTATTATACTTATGTAATGCATATAAATTTTTTTGTATTTTTTTGAGTTGCGTAAGTACTAGACGTAGAACAAATCGATAGACTATATTAGTGAGTTTACAAAGGTTAAACATACTAACATTGATACCTTGTCAATACAATGTAGACACAATTTTTAATGATGTAATAAGTATAATGTTAGTTGTGAATATGTTAGTTAGAAATCCCTTCAAACGGATTTCGATTTCGGCGTTTCTACAAAAATTTTACTTTTTTCACTTAGATCCCTCCAAGAAATTGGGAAATGTCGAGTTAAAAAATTGAATAGTCCGAAATAAAATTGAACCCATGTGAAATGTGAAAATATAATTTTAAGGATTTTTGATGTAACGGAAGAGGTAGAAAAAATATTTACATATGTTACCCGATAGTTCCACATATACTGCTGTGGTCCTTTGTAAAAGTTAAGATTTTTTTGTATTTGTAACTATATAGTTTTTCTTAGGGGTGTAAATGAACTGAACCGTTCGTGAACAACTCGTGAACAACTCGGTCAAAGTTCGTTTTCGAACTCGGTTTGACCAGTTCGAACTCGAACTCGAGCTCGTTCGTTTATAAACGAGCTCGAACTCGAGCTCATAAGAGCCAGCTCGATAGGCTCGTCGAACAGCTCGAATATAATATTTATATATAATTTAATATAAATAAATTAAATTTTATTCATTAATGCTTTAATAAGCTCGAACTAGCTCGAGTTCGAGTTCGAACTCGATCTGTTATCGAGCTCACGAGTCGAGTTCGAACTTTCTTAAACTGAGACGAATCGAGCTCGAGCTAAAATATCTCAACTCGTACGAACTCGAACTCGATCACGAACATGTAATACGAACTCGAACTCGAACACGAACACATGTCTGTTCGAGCTCGACTCGACTCGTTTACAGCCCTAGTTTTTCTTACCATCTTTGATATATGATGTTGAATGGTGTAGTGGTAGACAAAAATTGTAAGGTCGTCTTTCTAAAGTAAATGCTCTCTTCTCTCTCCTACTTTCCCAAACTTTCGAACACTGTTCAGACGATCAACCACCGCTTTTTCGCCCATTTCCAACCGTTCTGACACCTTAACGGTCGTCAACGGTAACATCAACGCCGCCCATATGGCGGCGCCACCGCCAATTCGCGGTGGAAACACCGCGAACATCTCCTTTCTTCAAGCTCTAGCAAACCGACCACCACCACTAAGCACAGTTCTTCCATCAAATCCAGAAATTTCACCCAAAACCCTATATAAGGGAGAAATTGCTTGTATTGTCTTTTTTTTTTTTTAATTTAAACCACCAATGGTGGGAGGAGATTTATTAGGTTCCTCAAGCCTTTTAAAATTTAGAGCAAAATATACAGGAGAGTTCAAATTGACAATAAAGAAACTAGGGACTTCATTATAATCCTTGAAATTGATAGAAAGGAGAAGTTCTAAAGAAATGATTCATTCCCCTGACACACCTACCCCCGGTGTGTCTTCATCCCTGAATGAAGCATTCTAAAGCCATTTCTCCCTTATCAATTGAGAGGATTTAAATGAAGATCATTCTAAGTAGCAAAAAAAAAACAATCTAGGAGGCTAATCTAAATCTCCAGATTAATAGAGCACCAATGGAATTGGAGTGGCAAAGGCCACACCGTGGGAGCTTGTGGTGCTGTTCAGAAGGTCCTTCAAGGGCCTGTACAAAAGCGTGCTGTTCAGGTTGTCCTTTATTTTACAGGGACCTCTTGAAAAGAAAAGTGAAGTGAAAACAGGAGGAAGATGATTGGCTCTGGAACTTCTGCACACCACCTTTGGAATGTATTCCCAAAGGGTCTTCCCCACCCTGCATAAGATAAATGGAGCAGTATCAAGGACTCCCTATAAAATATCAAGCTTTTATATGGACAAAATTGGTCAGATGATTCTAACACTTGGGATTCCCATTCTATCTAGAATAATAAGACCTCTAAGCTTTGGTGTAGCTTCTGAAGGAGTCATGACCGTAGAGAGGGAAGACTTGGAACTCATTTTTGCTAAAAAATCAGCTACCAAATTGCATTCCCTAAAGACATGCCTAATTCTCATAGCCTGACCATGAAGATCATGACAGAGACTCAGTACTGACCAGTTGACAGACTTAGGATTTTTAATTCCTTTTACTGCAGTTAAACAGTCAGTTTCAATAGAGAAATCGACACCAGTTGCATGGCCTAAGCTTAAACCAAATTGAATCGAGAGAAGCTCAGCATGCAAAGGGGAAAGAGCACTTGTATGTTTCATATGCAAAGAAATAACTTTCCCTTTAGTGTCTCTAATAACAGCCCCCAAACCAACTCTATCTGGTGTTATAAAGGACCCATCCACATTAATCATATATCCCCTATCTGGTGGGTGCCATTTAACTATTCTAATAGGCTTAGGTCTTTTCCTTTTAAAGAAAGGAACTAGTCCTATCATAGTTAGGTCACTATATTTCAAAGCATTACCAGATAGAGGAGTAGCAGTAAAGATCATAGAGATTTGTTTTAAAATGGAGCCAAACAAAATCATACTATCAATGACAGCATTATCAAATAAAATCTTATTTCTTCTACACCACAGATTCCACAAAGTAACCATTAGAGCAGTGACTGTAACAGTTGTGTGGATTTTTGTTTTGCCTTTGAAATTAAGATAGTACATGAGTCTGTGTCTAGCAGATATAAAAAGTGGTACTGGCACTGATAATAAATTGTGCATCATTGAGAGGACTCTGAGATTTTGGGTGCAATCATTGAGAAAATGTTCACCAGAGTCATTCTGATTGCATAAAGGGCATTTAGATGCAAGGCTAATACCAAATTTCATTAGCATATCATCAAAAGGCAGTAAGCTATTGAAAAGTCTCCATACGAATATAGATATTTTACCTGGAATATGCTTTGACCAGACCTTATGAATAGTATGATCCTGAGATTGTCTGATTTTCAGCACTAGATAAGCTGATTTGACTGTGAATTGACCATCTGAAGCAGGCTCCCATATAAGTACATCCTTGTGATGGTGATTCAGCTTGAGTTCCTGCAAAAGAGATAGAGTATTGGTAGCCAAGTAAGGCTCCAGCAGAGGTAAGCAGGCAGTTTTATTCTCTAAAAATTGTGCAATACTAATATCAGGAAAAGGAGTATCGAAGTCAGGCCATTCATAACATATAGCTCCAGTTCTTGACCAGTTAGAGTCCTAAAATGGGGACTGACCTGTGCCAACTATGACTCTAGAGTGACTATTAGCGAATTCAGTCACTTGACAGATTCTCCTCCATGTGAGCGAGGTTTTATAACTGACTGGAAGGTTCCATAGAAACCTTGTCCAGATAGTTTCATTGCTTTGTAGTTTCCACCAGAGTTTACAAGAAAGAGCAGTGATCATGGCTCTTATATCTCTGAAGCCTAGGCCATTTTCCTCTTTTGAGACTGCCATCTTTGACCACTTTCTCCATATTTTCCTTTGTCCAAACTCGTGTTCACCCCAGAAAAACCTTGAGGCCATTCTTTCCATTCTCTTTATCACTACCAGTGGAGGCTTCAACACTGTAAGAATATGGATTGGAATTGCTAGGAGGGTGTGATTAATGAGAATCATCCTCCCAGCTGGTGTTAGCCACTTCACTTTCCAGTTAGAGATGGTGGTAAAACGACGTCCAAATATCCTCACACTTGATTCATGCTTGCCCTCAAGTATGATATGAACTTATTTCACAAGAGCATTCATGCACATTTACTCCTCTAACTCAAACCAGAAAAATAAAAAGAAAGGAATAAAAGGAACAAGCAAACCAAACAAAAACCTGACAACTAAAAACTTAAACACACTACACACAAACTTTGGTCAAACAATCCAGCATTTCAAGTGTTCATTTCATCGGTTCATCAACAAATGTCTCCTTGCCAAGTTCAAGTTTCAATTCACAAACAAATGTTGGTATCATCCCCCTTTAGTACTCAAATCAATTCCCCCTACATTGCTCTTTATCTGGTTATCAACTGATCAAAAGGAAACAAGCACAAATTTCTCACGGTTTTCACTCAGCACACATGATGAAGGGACATTCACTCAATAATATTCATGCGGTAGCCTCAGTCAATACATAACAAGCCAAGAAGGTCTTTAAGGGTTGTAACGGGGCTGGGGGTTGTAATGTTGGTTAGACCCTAGGGGCTCTAAGTTTACACAAATCATGCACATATGCTCAAGAACAATTAGGAGAAAAATTCCAGCAAAGACATATTATTTACAAGACAAAATCTGGACTGATCAAACACTATTCAGGATCTGGACTTCTGTTTTTTTGTTTTTTTTTTTCAGAATATATTTTTTTCCTTTTTTTTTTTTTTTCAAACTTTTTTTTTTCTTGGGCAAACAACACCCTTTTCTTTTCTTTTCTGTTTTTTTTTTCTTTTTTTTTTCTTTGTCCAGACCCGAAATTACAGAATACATGCTCAAATTACAACTACAATGCCATAGAACAAATAAGTCATAAAGACTATTTTTTTTTTTTTTAATGGAAACAGGGCACTCGAAATCAAATTCACGACCATCAAGAGCTGAATTTTAAGTTCAAAAGCATACATGCATGGGGTGAAGAACAGGATAAACAACAAGGCTAAAGGGTTTCATATCAGTGGGTAATCAAAGAAAAGGTCAGGCTCAGCGGGGCTAACTAGGGGATATAAAAGGGTAGGCTATATACGATGTGTGGCTTATCCTAATTTTGCCTTCCTTTAACCTATCATGCATCGACCTTAGCTACCACACCACTCAGAAAGAAAGATTGATGTAGAGAGTGCTCTACTCTAGGCTCTGATCCTCACATTTTACTTGGCTTTTTCATGCAAGTCTTGTTCGTCATCCCAGTATCATTTAACCAAGTTCAGATTAATTTCAAGGTTTTATCATTAAGCATTTCAAAGGGGATATCAAGCAACAAAAGTTTGCTAATATGATTCTTTTACCGGCAAGGGTAATCCATATCAACACCCAATTCCCTTACTAACTATCATGCTGAAAATTTGACCGACTCTACACACAAAAACACACATATTTTTTTGATTTTTCAGAATTTTTAAGACTCATTAAACACACAAAACAGCACTCAAAACACACAAATACATACATCTAAATCTCCTCACACTTAAACCTTGCTTGCCCTCAAGCAAGCTTAGTTTAAAAGCAAGAAGAACCTAATAAAATTGTACAGAAAATAAAAGAATGGAAAATAAAAATAAAAATAAAACAGGAGAAGGGATTAGGGAAACTCAGGGAGGGAGGGCTGCTCCAGCTTATTGCATGTTGTATTCTGGTTGCCTCGAAGTGGCATAGAGCGGCGACGGTGCGGTAGCTGGAACGGTGAATGGTGGCCTGGAATCTGCATAGAAAGTCGGCAATCAGCAACGCCGGCGCCGATTATTCAGAAGGTGGCTGCTTCTTCGCTTGCTGCCCGCGGTCTCCATCTCCTCAGAATTGAAGGAGGACGATGAAGGTGAGTTCCCCGTGGTTGTCGCGCCGGTGACCAGTGGTGAGGATGATTCCGGCAATGGGATGAGGCGGCGTAGTGGTCTTGGACGGCGGTGGTGTACTGTGGAGAGGGGGAGGTTCTGGATTCTGATGATTTGGGGGAAATCGTGGGAAATCGAAGGGATTAAAGGATTTACTTCCTTTAATTGCAGTTCAGTCCTTCACTCTCCATCTTCCCCGTATATAAATCCCCAAACTTTCCACAGAAAACACCAAGTCTTTTAAGCTGTACAAAATGGCCCCAGGATTGATCTCGCCATTCCTAATCCCTGCACAATAAAAACAAATTAAATACTCTATAATTTTTTTTTTTTTTTTTTAATGAAATCAAGAACAAATCAAGAAAAACGAAAAGAAAAATCTGGGTTGCCTCCCAGTAGCGCCTTTGTTTATAGTCTTCGGCTAGACTTTCCGATGCGATCAATGGCGATGTTGAGGCAACATCCCTCCTCTATCCTTGTACCACATGGCTTGATCAAATGTATTCCAATGGATCTCATTGTATTCTTCAAGCTGGTACATTTTCTCTTCCTCACACTTGGATATTTGCATATCCCAAGGAGGATTGTAATCCACGGAAAGTGTCTCATCACAGTCGTACTCTGGATTGAGGGACAGTGAACTCCACTCCGAATTCTGAGGCTTCACCTCTTCTGGCGACCTTTGTTTGGCCAAACAGAGGTTGATATCAGTACTGTACACTTTTTCTTGCAGGTTCATAAAGTATCTCGGTTCTTGTATCTCTACTTCGTTCACTCCCTGAACATGCATCTCTGATGGACCTGTAGGACTTATAATTTCCATATTGTCCTGCACAATTTGGGTCTCAAGATAATCTTGGACTTTGGGGTTAGTAGCAATGGCACTAACATCTTTTGAATTCATGGACTGTTCAACAGTTTCATCCATTTTAATTGTTAATTCTTCTCCAAAATAATCTAAAGAGATTGTGCCTTTTCCAACACTAATTGTCGCATTAGACGTTCTTAAGAAAGGACGACCTAACAATACCCCTGTAGTGTTATTACCCTTTGTATGCATATTCACTACATAAAAATCAGCTGGGTAAACAAAATCATGAATTTTAACTAGCACATTCTCCAAAATACCTTCAGGATGCACACAGGATTTATCAGCCAATTGGAGTACAGTATTAGTTCCTACCATTTTAACTCCCTTTAAAGATTTATACACAGACAATGGCATCACATTCACAGAAGCTCCTAAATCACACATTGCAGAATCAATTTTCATATCACCTATAGAACAAGGCAATGCAAACATACCAGGATCCTTGCACTTGGGTGGTAACTTCTTTTGTATCACCGCAGAGACGGACTCACCCATGATGATTTTGCTTGAATCCTTCGGTTTTCCTGCAATAAAATCCTTCAAGAATTTGCTAATAGGAGGAATCCTTATAGCCTGCAAGAAGGGGAGATTAATTTCCATGTTTCCAAAGATAGAGAGAAAATCAAGTGAATCAATTTTTCTTTTAGCCAACCTACGAGGAAAAGGTGGAAGGATTTTGATAGTGGGGTCGTTCAAACTTGGTTTTTCACTTACCTCCCTGGTCTGATTGTAATCACCTTCGTTCTCCTTTTCGGCTTCTGTCTCCGGGCTCTGTTTGGCCAAATGGGGCTCTGTGGCAGATTGGTTCGGCTGCTTCTTTGCACCTTTTTCTGTGGTTTTAGGAGGCAGTGGTTCGAGCTCCTTTCCACTTCTGAGAGTCACCTGGTTGGCCGTCTCCCTTGGATTCATTTGCACTTGAGAGGGAAGCCCTGGTTGCTTCATTCGGAGCTCGTTCATCGAGTTCGCTAACTGGGCTATTTGTCGGGTATGCTCCTCTAAGGTTGCCTCCGCCTTCTTATTGCTATTCTTCTGTTCCTGAAGCATACTCATGATCACATCTAGTTTATCGTCACTAGATTTTGCTTGAGGTGGTGGCTGATTTTGGGGGTACCGAGGTTGAGTTCCTTGATTTTGCGGAACGTAAGGTTGTTGAGGTTGTTGAGGTGGATCTCTCCATCGGAGGTTGGGATGATCTCTCCACCCTGGATTGTAAGTGGCTGAATAAGGATCCCTCATTGGTTGCCTCTCGTTCCAATTCCCCATGGCATTCACTTGTTCATCCATAACATTGTTTGCAACTGCAACTTTATCCACCACCTTTGACAGTAACCTTTCCATCCTATTCATCATATCTTTGAATTCGTCTTGATTGGAGGGTTCTGCTTGTGCTACCTTCTTCAAGATCCTTACTTCCTCGGTATCATATTCCTTCTTGGAGTTGATCAACTTCTTCACAATCTCCTTAGCATCATTAACTCTGATATCGGAAAATCCTCCATTGCTCGCTGTATTGAGCAAATCCTTGTTTACTGCCGTTAATCCTCCATAAAAGTACTGAAGTAGCTGCCCCTCTGGAAATCGGTGATTCGGGCAACTATCCACCAAACGCTTAAATCTCAGCCAAAAGGCACTAAGAGGCTCGTCATATTCTTGCTTCACACTCGAGATATCCTTTTTCAACGCCTCTGTTTTGGTGGATGGGAAGTAGTACTCCAAAAACAGCTTCTTCAGGGCATTCCATGTGGTGATGGAATTTGGCGGCAAGCTCGATAACCACTGATTTGCTGCTCCAGTCATGCTGAATGGGAATGCCACCAGCTTGAATTGCTCCTCCGTCACGTTTGTTGGCCTCTTCTGCACCTTACAAATCTTGATAAATTCGTTCAAGAAATTGTAAGGATCTTCAGTGCTTCTCCCCTGAAACTTAGGAAGCACATTAAGCAACGCCAGCTTGATTTCAATTGGACCAGCTGTCGCAGGCAGTTGAATGGGAGTTGGGGGATCCTCATCACTGTGACCTGTGAGCTCCCACATGTACGGGTTGTTGGCATTCGGATCAATGCGTTGGTCACCCATTTCGGATTCAGAAGATGCAGATTCGGACTCAGCTTCAAATTCAGCTCCAGAAACAACCTCCGTTTGGCCAAACAGAGCGTCTGCGGCAGATTGTAACTCCTGTTCCTTGGCTAACTTCCGATTCAACCTAGCTTGCCTTTCAATCTCAGGAACAAATAACAGTTCTGTGCTCTCAGATCTGGTCATAAACCAGCACTAACACACAATCAGTAGGAAAAAAAAATATAACAGAAATTAACAAACCGCTCCCCGGCAGCGGCGCCAATTTGGTGGACGTCGTTTTACCACACAAAATATTCTGCAAACTCAACACAAAGATTAGTATAGTCGTAAGCAGATTCGATCCCACGAGGAACAGTGCAATTTCTATCAATTCAACCTACCAAACAATTTTGATTTAGCAATCACGCCTTAAACTTTGATTTTGTTTTGTTTTATAGCTATGAAAAACTTGTAAATTATAATCCTAAAAATTCAGAATAATGAATGCAAGAAAGAGAATGAAATCACGAAAGTTTATATATTAAGAAAGCAATCGGCTTAAATTAATCAGTTGGTTCAATCCTTGATCAACTACCTATATTCCACTAAATCCTATGAATCATCCAGTTATAAAAGAGCAAGTATTCGCTAAACCCTCTAAATTCCCCCTTAATTTATCGCTAGCGAACTAGTATTTGCTTTATTCGCTAGACCCTAATTAAAGTACCCCTAGGCAGTATTCGCACACCCAGATACACACTTTAATCGTATTAAAGCTAGGGAAACCTGAAACAGATAATCAAGCACGTATTCGCATGCAAATATCATCTACCCAATTGTTCATTATCTTGTTATTACAGTCTTAAGCGTTATCTGTTTTTCACAAGATTTTCGCTACTTATTTAGCACTAGCCTAACAGAATTTAGGGTGATCAATCCTAAACTAGCAAGCATAGATGAAGAACATGAACAATCAAAAACTCACAAGATCAAGTTTCATGCAACAGTATCTCAATTCATGAACCACTTAATTAACCTAAGCCGATTAAATTAAATTTAGCTACTCATGACTGAATTAAACACAAAATCAAATAAGAATAAATTAAACATAATAACAATGAGAAGAATCAAAGAAGAAAATACCAATGATGAATTACTGAATAAATCGAGCTGCTGTCATAAGTTTCTGATTCTGGCCAGAAGAAAAGCTACGGGGGACTAATTCTGCGATCCAAAAAGTCTCCCTTTAACTCCTACGGAATTATCCTATATATATTCTATTCCCCAAAAGAATTCCCCTTTATTCTAGGAAAATCAATCAAATCCTCACTAATTTTGGAAGAGGTAGAATTCTTGTCAAGCAAATATTCTGGCGGCAGCTTTCTTTGAGACTGAATCCTGTGCAGAAACGGATTTATTTCATTCTTGCCTTGGCCGCCAACTTTTTCTTCTTGGGCTGAAATTCTTCTTTTTGGCCCAATTATTTTGGCTGAAATTAGCCTTCTTTAATGGACAGCAGCTTCATCAACTCCCTAGATGAGGGATCAGACCATTACCTCATTAAAAACCCTCTCGGGAAAAAAGAGTATAATGACCCCCTTTCATCAGCTTCACCTCAGCCGGGTCATTTCCATGGAGCAACTTAGGAATCGTAAACGAAACACAACTCTGCCACATGGAGGATTATTCCGGGATAAGGCTCAACTGGAATAGTGTCCTTCGGCTCCAAATAGCTTAAAATAAGCTCCAAAACAGGACTTCTTGCTCCAAGTGTTCATCTCCAGGTATATGTGTAATCTGAGCATCAAATACAATCCATAAGTACTAAAATCCATAGAAATCAGCCATAATATTACTCAGAAAAACACAACAAATATCAACACATCAGATGGATTTCTCCATTCTCTCTAAAACTGGCTGATAGTGTAGGCTCAAATTCCTGCCAGAAAAAACTGGGACACCAAGGTAACTAAAAGGGAGGGAACCCTTTGTCATTCATGTGACCCTTTTAACCATGTTAACCTTAGCCAATGTTGCTTTAGGATGTATAAAGAAATCAGATTTTGAGAAGTTGATTTTCTGGCCTGAGCATTCTTCATAAGCTCCTAGAAAATCAATCATTCTCCTCAGATTTCTTTTTGAGGCTTGCAAGAATAAAGCTGTATCATCTGCGTACATGAGGTGTGTGAGCTGTTCAACACCCCTAGGCATTACAAAGCCAAGAATGTATTGAGAAGCAATCAATCTTTTATATGCCCTGGAGAATGATTCAGATATCAGGTTATAGAGGAAAGGAGAAAGAGGATCTCCTTGTTTAATTCCTCTACTGGATTTGAAAAAACCTGCAACAACACCATTAATAAGAACTGAAAACCAAGCAGATGAGATATTATTAAGGATTACCCTGACAAGAGTTCCATGGAAACCAAACTGTAACAGTACAGAGTTTAAGAAAGACCAAGAAACCCTATCGAAGGCCTTCTGCATGTCAAGCTTAACAACAATGTTATTATGACTTTGGTTTCTGTTCAGCAGTCTCATCATTTCTTGCATTTGGATTGTATTGTCAGAAATATCTCTTCCATGAAGAAAAGCGGACTGCTCCTGTGAGATTAGCTTAGGCATGATGGGTTTAAGTCTTTCCATTATAATTTTGGAGAAAACTTTATTAACAAAGTTGGACAGACTTATTGGCCTAAAGTCTGAGAAAGAGGATGGGGAGGGTTTCTTGGGAATCAGTGTTAACCATGTGCTTGACATAGCTCTAGGGATGCTTCCGCCAGTGAGAAAATCATTGGCTGCTTGAAGAAGGTCCTCTTTTACTATCTCCCAGCAATGAGTGAAGAAGTGAGCAGAGTACCCATCAGCACCAGGTGCTCCATCCCTATTCAGATAAAAAACTGCCAGTTTTAGTTCATCAATGGTAACTACTGTTAGAAGACCTTCATTGTCCTCATCAGTTACCATCTTAGGTATCACTTCCATGAAATGTTGGATGTACATTCCATTATTGATGTTTCCTTCATCTTCATTAAGGAGTTTCTCAAAGAAGAGGGCTGCTTCCTCTTGTATCTTAACAGGATCAGTGGTCCAGTTTCCACCACTATCTTTGATTTTATTGATTTGTGATTTGCATCTCCTCTCCTTCACAGAGTTCTGGAAAAATTTGGTGTTGGCATCACCTTCACTGAGCCATTTTATGCTAGCTTTCTGTTTCCAGAAAGTGGTAAGTTCAGATTGAGCCCTGGCAAGGATAGCTTTGTGCTTGTTAAGCTCAATAAGGTCCTGTTCTTCACCAGTGACCTGGTAAGCCTCCTCCCTTTCAGAAACTTTATCCTCAGCAATTTGGATATTGTTATGAACATCACCAAATTTTTCTTTGTTCCAGTGTCTGATGACAAGTTTGAGTCTCTTCAACTTTGACACTATCCTTCTCATACCAGATTCTTCACACTGTAGGTTCCAGTTTGCACTGACCATAGCTGTGAAGTCTTCCCTCTTAAGCCACATCTGCTGAAACCTAAATGGTTTAGGCATTTGAAGCTCAGAGTTCTGGATTTTAAGAACTAGGGGGTTGTGGTCAGAGGTAGCTCTATTAAGCACCTGAATAGAGCTATGTGGGTAGTTGGAGTGAAAATCCATGTTACCCATTCCTCTATCTAGCTTTTGTAATAAAAGCTCAGATTTGGACCTATTATTAGTCCAAGTAAAATGGTTTCCTACTGTTGGGATATCTATGAGCTCAAGGGTGTTGAAGGCATTGAATTCCTTTATGCTACATAAAGGAGGGGAGTGGGGACCCTTGTGCTCATGTACTGAAGCTACAGTGTTAAAGTCACCTACGAAGATAGTTGGAGCTTGTGGGATCAAAACTAAATCTTGCCACAGTTTTCTTCTAAGTGACCTTAGTACTTTAGCATACACAAAAACACAGTTAAAAGAGTAACTACCAGTATTATCAGATATCACAGTATTTATAAACTGGTCAGATTCAGTTGCAACATGCAAGTTGTAATTTTCATTCCAAAATAACCATATTTTTGCAGAATTAGCATGCATAGAATTATGAAAATGAAGTTGGTGTTGTAGGTTTTGAATATCAGAATTTTGATGCCAGGGTTCAATAATACACAATATGTCTATTCTATGAAACCTAAGCAGTGTTTTCAACCTTTTAAGAGAAGTACCATATCCTCTAATGTTCCATATCAAAACATTGGCGATATTTTTATGCATAATCATTGGGAACAGGATTTGGTTTTTTGTGAAGACCTAAGCCATCCATTGATAGTAAAGCCATCAGTTAAGGTGTTCCTTTTGGCTTTCTTTTTCAACTCAGCCTTATTAGAAATGGTAATGGTTTGAGCACTCTTACCTGGAGGGTCTTTGCTGTCTACATTTTCTGAAGGAGCTGTTTCTGCATCAACCCAATCACTATCGCTATCCCTTAAATCAACATCTTCAAACTCCTCCTGAAACACCTGGAAACTGTTTGAAATCTCCAATGGAGCTTGGTAAGGAACAATTGCAAGTTTTTGTTTCTTTCTTTGGTACACTTTCCATTCTGCAATGTTAGGAGTAATATCATATGCTGGGAGAAATAAATCATCATAAGAATATAAGGATACATTTGGTGTCTCTCTAAGACTCTCAAGAGAGAGAGATTTAGAGACCAGTCTTGTTGGTGCAGCCTGAGCTTTTGTGGACACCGAAGCAAGAGCTAGCATTCCTTGAAGATTATCCCTCTCATCAGAGCCATGAGTGTCCCCATCATCACTCACAACAGAAAGGGCATCTGAGTATATCTCAACTGGTATGTCATCCTTGTGCACTCCCCCAGAATGGTGTATCCGGATATCATCCTTTTCCAACTGAGATAAACCTGAAGAATGTTGAGCTGCATTCTTATCACCAGGTTGTATTGGTTGCCATACCTTGGTTTTGGCTATCTTTTTGGTTTTAGGGGATCTTGGGGCTGTAACTGCCTTAGCAACCACTTTCTTGTTGGCTTTTTTCAGTTCAGGGTGAAGGACTCCGCAGACCGAATCACTATGACCAATACGACGGCAGTGTGTGCAATACATAGGAACTCGCTCATACTCAATATTGCTTGTATTGTCAATCGTAAGGAAGCTGAGACACTAGCCACGCACTACCAGAATGCCCTCGTGGGTAAATTTGCAAGGGGAAAACCGCCGATGGAATCACTGCAGGAAGCCTTCAAATCAGTGGACTTTAAAGGAAAATACCAGCTTGGATCCATGGACTACAGGCACATCTTGATTCGGTTTCAGTGCAAAGAGGATTTCCAGAGGCTATGGCTTAAAGGAAATTGGATATTCAGTGGTGCTCCGATGAAGGTGCTGAAATGGACAATCGATTTTTCACCGGAGGCAGAGTCATCCATAGTTCCTGTTTGGGTTAATATACCTAAGGTACCAATCTTTTTCTACAATATACCTATGATAGAATCGATTGGGAATCAAATAGGTAAATTTATCAAAATGGATATAGCCACTGCCACTTTATCTAGGCCCTCAGTTGTTAAATTATGTGTTGAGGTAGATGTTAAGCAGAAGCTACCTAACTATATTAGAGTGGGGATAGAAGAGGATGGAGTGGAATATGGGGTAGAAAAGCTTCCAATAGAATTTGAAGATTTACCCTATTACTGCTTTCACTGCAAATGTATTGGACACTATGATGATCAGTGTATCCAGTTGCACCCTGAACTTAAAAGAACCAGACAGCAAAGATTTGTTCCTACACTTGCACCCACAGTCCCTCTGGTTGATGCTCCAAAAGGTCCTAATACTCAGAATGGAAAGAAAGAAGCAGATAGGGCTGAACCAAATATCAGGCACAATGAATCCCACTCCAAAGCCCCATTTCCCATGGAAGAGGTCAATGCTATTGATGAGTCATCTGGTGTCTCTGCACAGGATAGGGCTACAACCATTCAAGCTCAGAAGCAAAGCCAGAAAGCAGGTTCTAAAGCACCAACAAAGGCCAATCAGAATAATTTTCAGTTCCAAAGGATCCAGAAAACAAAGAGGAATTATATTCCAAAAGCTGTGGTACTTCCCAGTCCAGTCATAGAAGTGGAAACTCCTCTTTCTCCACTGACAGCTACAAACGAGCCCCAGCCTCTTATGGTTTCCCTTAACAAAGAGGATAGCTCTTGCTCAGATGAAATATTTGAATATGTGCCAGAATCCCCACATCAGACAGCATCAACACCAGTGGAAGTCTCAAAACTCAAGTTAGCTGATAGCCCACTTTTCACCACTCCAAAACACAGGAGACATATCAGGGATTCATGGGATGATATAAATCTCACATTGACCACAGGTAACTCCTCCCCAATTAACCCATACAAAGCTGATTAGTTCCTTTTCCTTTCTCAAGATAGAAACAGGAACAGGTTCATGCCATTGATAATGGAGGAGGAAGTTGAGAACACACTCAGGGAAGATGATATTTACAAAGAAGCTGAGGAATCTCTCTCAGACAGTTCCACAGATGAAAAAATCCCATCTCCTCTTCCATCTCCTCACAAAGGTAAAGGAAAGGTAAGCTCTAAGGTACCATTGAAAACCTTCTTTACCCAAGTGAATAGATTCATGACTGGATCATCAAACAGCCATAAAAATGAATTTTTATGATTAGTACAAATCTAAAAAATAAAGTGCTTGTATGGAACATCAGAGGGATGGACACATCTCTTGATAGATTAGAAAGCATGATCATTAAGTACAATTTTCAACTCATCTGTCTAATTGAGCCAAAACACAAGAATGAAAAATGCATATCTTATATGAAAAAGTTTCACTATAGTCACTGTTTACAATCTTCTACTGGTTACATTTGGCTGATGTGGAATAATGATTTGCAAGTAGTTCTTAATCAGGATCATGAGCAATTTATGCATGTCTCTATTTCATGTCAACACACCAATGCCATGTTTGATGCTGCTTTTGTATATGCTGCCAGAAACCTTAGGTGTAGAAGGGTACTTTGGTATAATCTCAAACTCATTACTTGCCCTGATACTATTTTTATAGGGGATTTTAATGCCATGACATCAGTTGCTGAGTATAAGGGACCAACTTCCCCTAATCTACTTAGTATTTCTGAATTTAATCAATTCATTGATAGTTTAGCCTTGGAAAATGTTAACACTGTTGGTAACATTTTCACATGGACTAATGCTAGGCTTAGAACCCCTACCATAGAAAAACTAGATAGGGGATTGTGTACTGCCTCTTGGAATTTGAGGTTTCCATCCTCATCTATCCAAGTGTTAAACAAGTTATCCTCAGATCACTGCCCTTTGTTTTTACAAATTGGCAGTCAAATCATTTCTAGTCCTAGGCCTTTTAGATTTCTAAACACATGGCTAAAGAGAAAAGAACTCTTGCCTTTCATTAAGGATAACTGGGAACAGTTTCTTAATGAAGATGGCATGCTTGGTTTTTTCCTAAAGCTACAAAGGCTTAAGAGAAGCCTAAAGGTATGGAATAAAGAAGTGTTTGGAGATATAAACAAAAATGTAGAAGAAGCAGAAGAAGCTCTTAGATTACAGGAAATACAGTATGATAATTTCACAAATGCTCAGGAACTCTCTGAACTTAATAGAAAAAAAAGGTCTGTTAATCAGAGCAATTAAAGAGAAGAAGCATTTTTGGAAACATAAATCTAGAGTTAAGTGGTTAAAAGATGGGGATGAAAACACCAGTTTCTTTCATAATTCTGTCAAAGAAAAAAGAAACAGGCTTTCTATCACTAAAGTCAGGGGTAGGGATGGGAGATGGCTAGATGAAAATAATGACATTGAAAATGAGGCAGTTTCTTATTATGAAGAGTTATTATCATCCTCCAGTCATCCAGACCAAGGCCTCTTCTATTCCCATTTCCTATCCAAAATCCCAACCTGTCTTAATTCTGATGATAATGACAGATTAATTCTTCCTGCAACCCATGAAGAGGTAAGGAGCATTGTTTTTAATCTCAATAAAAACAGTGCCCCTGGCCCTGATGGGTTTTCAGCATCTTTCTATATGAAATGCTGGGACATTATTGCAATGGATGTAACAAAGGCTGTCAATGAATTTTTATCTACAGCCAGCATCCCAAAAGGAATATCTTCTACTTGGATTACTCTAATTCCAAAGAAAGTTTCTCCCATGTCTTTTGATGATTTTAGACCAATTTCCCTATCTAATGTCATCAATAAAATCTTCACAAAATTGCTAATGGAAAGGATGAAACCCCTAATGAATAGGCTGATTTCTCCTAACCAAACAGCCTTCATGAAAGATAGGGACATCTCAGATAATGTTCTCTATTTAAATGAGATGGTCAGGCACATCAATAGAAAAAATAAGGATCCCAACTGCATTCTTAAACTAGATCTTAGGAAAGCTTTTGACAGGGTTAGTTGGTCCTTTTTGAACAGTATTTTGCTTAAATTTGGATTTCATGGTCTGTTTGTTCAGTGTATAATGAAGAATCTTGCACACTCATGGTTTTCAGTCTTGGTAAATGGTAAGCCTTGTGGTTTCTTTAAACCTACCAGAGGTATAAAGCAAGGGGATCCCCTCTCTCCCTTTCTTTTCAATATTTTCTCAGAATCATTTACTAGAAGCATTTCTTTTGCATTTGAAACTGGTAAGTTGCAATATTTTAGCTTGCCTAGGAATGCCATAAACATTTCACACTTGTCTTATGCTGATGATACTGTAATTTTCATGACAGCCTCAAAATTAAGTCTTACCAGACTTAAAGCTTTCTTAGTAACAAAAAATCAATTTTGAAAAAAGTGATTTTTATGTTGGTAGAAATGCATCTGTAGCTAAGGTACACCAAATTAGGAATGTTTTAGGAATGAAACAGGGAAGTTTTCCTTTTAAATACCTTGGATGTCCTATAATCCAAGGTAAAGCCTTGAACATTCATTTCCAACCTGTGGTGGAAATGGTGGAAAAAAGGCTTAATAATTGGAAAAACAAGTGGCTGTCCTCAGGAGGAAAGCTTACCCTCATTAAATCTTGCATCTATTCTCTTCCTCAGCATGTTTTCTCTGTTCTAACCCCTACCAAGCACATCATTAAGGTATTAACAAGGCTGATTTCTATTTTTTTCTGGGGGGAGACTGATTTAAAACCAAAAAAAACCTGGAGGAAATGGAATGATCTGTGTTACCCTATCACACAAAATGGTTTGGGTTTTAGGTCTTTCTCCACCATCATACTTGCATGCTCAGTTAAATTATGGTGGAAGTTCCAAATGGCCTCTGCTCCATGGACTCAATTCATAGCATCCTTGCCTAGTTCATATAGAGCTTCACCCACATGGAGAAGAATAAGCCTTGTTGATGAATTTGCTGCACAGCACATAAGAGTCCTTCATGGAATAGGGACATGTAGTTTCTGGAATACAAAATGGACACCATGGGGAGCTATGATAGATTTTGTCCATCATGATCAAACAATTATTCCAGAAACTGCATCTGTAGCAGATTTCATCAATAACAAGCCACTTTTTCTTGCTTCCATAGCTCCATGGCTTCCTACTAATACCCTTATTTTTTTGCAGGAAGCCACCTTAATGTCACACAGAGAGGACATTCTGATATGGAAACCAGAGCTCAGAGGGAAATTCTCATTTAAATCAGCATATCTGATGCTCAAAGAACAAAGAGGTACATCCCAATCCCTCTCTAAATTATGGAATAAAAGAATCCCAAAGAAGATATCCATCTTCATGTGGAGAACTTTTAATTCACTATTGCCATTTGATAATGTTTTTATACATTATGGTTTCCAAATTGTTTCCAAATGTTGTCTATGCAATGCAGCTGATTCTATTGATCATTTTTTTAATGAGTGCCAATTATCTGTTCAAACTTGGAAAAACTCTCTATGCTTAGTTGGTATTACAGACCAAAATTTCACTAATATTTGGGGCAGACTGTCCTATTACTTATCATACACTGGGTTTACAAAGTTGCAATCCATCATAACTCAGAATATAACTTCATATATCTGCTGGAGTTTATGGAAGGCAAGGAATAAAATGCTTTTTGAGAATGTTAAGCCCAATGCTAATTTCAATTTAAATGAAATCAAGGAGATGGTTTTTTATTCTTTTATTGTCAAACCTGTGCACATTCATAACCAATTTGATATTGATATGTACTCTAATAGCTTACTACCAGTGTGCACCAGACCACCTAAAGCAAGATTCACCAAAGTTAACTGGAAAAAACCATCAAAAGGTTTTAAAATAAATGTGGATGCTTCTTGGTCAAATGGAAAATCTGGTATAGGATGCATAGTTAGGAATTTACATGGATTAATTGTGTCTGCTGCTGTGTGGTTTATTGATGCATCTTCTCCAATTGAGGCTGAACTAAAGGCTATAAAGCATGGTATTTTATATGGACAATCTATAGGAATACATGGCTTTATAATTGAATCAGACTGCTTGGTTGGAGTTTCCATGGTTATAAATCCAATTACTGCTCACTGGAAACTTTTCAACCTTGTAGATGAAATCAATATGCTAATGGATGATAACAAACTGTCTCATGTTTTTAGAGAAGCCAATAGAGTTGCAGATGCCTTAGCAAAACTCTCTATTGATAACTCTATTACAACTGTTCTGAATCCTATTCCACTGCATATCAAAGCTCTCATAACTATGGATCTTAATGAAGTCCCAAGCCTTAGAATAAATATTCAGAACAGATACTGCTGATCTTTTCTCTCATGACAGGTACATAGAAGACTGGTGGAATCACAACTCACAGGATGCTCAAGTCATATGGATTTTCTCTTTGGAATCCTCACACAGAGGTTCCAACAAGCTGCACCATTCAGGGTTCTAAACATCACATAGTTTATAGTGAAGTTTTTAAGTAAGGGATAAAGGATCTCATAGGCTGATTTGTGTCTGACTGTGTCTCACTTTCATTCACTAACAAGCAAGTGAAATCTCCTTCTCCCATACTTAATTTCTTCCTCACAACAGAATGAGTTTACTCCAAAAACTCTTTCTTTTTTATGGCATTTTTTGGCCTAGTGTAGTTCCTTTCTACACCATCTCAGCTTTCAATAGGATGCTGGGAGTATGCCTTTAAGGCTTAAGTTTCTTACATTTTCAGTTTCTTTATCTTCCATTGTAACCATACTTTTAATTATTTCATTTTTACAGGCTTGGGGAAGCCAATATACACCCTCCACCTATGGTGGTTTGCCCCAAAAAAAGAAAAGAATGGTGTAGTGGTAATTGACTTACACTCTACACTCTAAGAGCATGTGCATTCGTTGGGACTCATTTGAGTCCCAATCTCTTCTCTCTCCTCCCAACAGCTCCTAACCCCACAGTCATCCAGTCTTGTCCATATCATCCAGTCTTGGCCACATCAGATTTTTGTGGTCCTACATGATTCACTTATTTCCAACTCATTTTGTTTTTCATATGTATATCATTTATTATAGTATGAATGCATTAATATAATTAGTTACATGAATAATAAATTTTAAATTAATGTAAACAAATTAATTGTCTTATTTCATAACTATTTATTTATTTAATTAATGAAAATAAGAGCACGATCTTCATGAATAAGAGTGATATTATACACACACATATATATATAGAGTGATATTTAAGGACAACTTTTACATAAGTAGAAATAAAGGGCAAATTAAAATCTTTAAAATAGATCATACATGAAACATATGCCACATATAGTACAAATTACATTGATCAAATGAGAGAAAACGAGCTGCAAAAAAGAACTAAAAATTAGGGGTGATCACGGTACGGTTAACCTTCCCGTTTCTAGAAAATATACTATTCGCTCAACTATTCAACGGTTCGGTTAACCTTTAAAATTGACAAATAAAATTTGATAACCTTTGTCTCGGTTAATTAAAAATCCGGTTCGGTTAACCGGTTAACCTTCGGTTAACCTTATTTTTATAATTCATTAATTATAAAATATTTTGAACACAATTTAGCATACTACAAAAGCTAGCTATATATATATTTCTCCATATGCCAAGAGTTAAACAAAAGCTACCTCAAAGAGGAATACAAAAGCTAGTTATATATACATATTTCTTCATACACCAAGAGGCAGGAGGAATACAAAGGCTAGCTATCTAGAGTGAAATGTGGGAGGGTTAAGTTTTGGTAAGGGTTCGGTGCTATTTATATAGGGTTAATAATAATAATAATAATAATAATATAAATAAATAATTGCAAAATAATCTCCGGTTAGTCGGTTAATTATTCGTGTTGAATATTGAAAACCTTAACCTTAACCGAAAGACCGGTTAGTCAAAAAGTGATAACCTTAACCTAACCCTACGGTTCGGTTAACCTTAAAATCGGTACGGTTCCGGTCGGTTAACCAGTCGGTTTCGGTTACCCGGTTAGTTTTGCTCAGCCCTACTAAAAATTATAAAAGAGACATATAAGCTTCTACAATTGCATAAATTTGACCATTTATGAAAATGGTTATAAGCATGGCCGACTTTGGATTTTGGTACTTTTGTGTTTGATTTTTGGGACATTGATTTTTTTCCGGATCTTGGATTATTTTCTTCCATGATCAAGAAAAATTTCAATTGAAAAAGAAAAGAAAATCGGGTATAGAATGAAGGAGGTTTGTAGAATGGTGTGTCAAATGATGCCCAATATTGGGCTCTATATATAGACAAAATTAAAATAAATCCGTTGGTGAAATCAAATTTTAAAAAATGAAAAGTTTTTCAAATCAAAATCATGATGCAAAGTTTCCGTTGGGAATGGATATGCTGAAAATTAAAAGAGGCGTTGGAATTATTTGGGCCATTGGATTAAATGCATGAGGGCCATTAGATCATCAGCGGGGTCCATGTTTGGAATAAAATAATTGATTTTTTGCCAAATAGGCACTCAACCGGACCGTGTTTTGAGTCTTCTCTTATGAAGACAATTTCATGCCATGTCATCGGTCCCCTTCTCTTTTTGTTTGATGGGACTCCCATTGTGGAAGAATTGGAGACTCAAGCACCTTTGGGACTCTCTTTGAGACTCCCATTGCACATGCTCTAAGGAGAAATGTCTTGAGTTCAAATCCCCTTGTATGTGTATTTTTTGTATAATATTTTTAAAGTGGTATTTTTTGTACAATATTTTTAAAGTGGTGGTTATAGGTATAGTTTGAAGATTTTTTTTTTCCTTTTATATTTGTAAAAGGACACAATATATATAGTAAACAGTTCATAAAAACAAGAAATTGAACATTATAATTTATTAGTAAATTAGATAGATTGGTTTAATAACAATTAAAAATAAATATGGGTAAATTAAAATTTAACATTAACTATTTATGAACGACAAACTTGGTTCATCTTCAAATTTAGGTTATCTTCAATTCCGTGTTAAGTCGGATTTGGGTAATCTTCATATACGTGTTAGGTCGGGTTCAGTTTCGGGTCATCTTCAGGTTCGGGTTAGATCGGGTTCGGGTTTAGGTCGGGTTCGGGTCAACATTTATCGGTTAAATTTAATTGTTGGGTTGTTGTCGGGTTGGGTTGGGTCGGGTTCAACGTAATAATTTTCGGGTTAGATTCAGGTTACGTGTCAGATTATATTGAGTCGGTCTTGTCGGGTTTGTCGGGTTCGGGTTGGGCTTGACAGCTCTATTGACAACCATGGGATGGAATAGAAACAGTCGATATCCTCCCTGAAACATATTCATGATCATGTTAGAATTTAATAAGAAAGAATTAGATTGTAAAATGTATGAATTAATGTGTGTTCACCGGTTGTGAGGAGCGCTTTATCGTCGATGGAATTTGAGATATTTATATTCTGAAATTATCGTCGATGGAATTATCGCTTTATCACCGGTTGTGTTAATAATAATATTTTTCCTTCAACTATTTGTGCAATTTTTGGTAATATTACAAATTTTACTACCATAAATCAAAGATTTCAAATATTTTGTATGGTAATTGCGATTCATTCATCGTACAAATTATATCAATAAATAATCAAATATGATATGAACTAACGTAATTTTGGAATTATTAATTCTGCTATTCTTTTAGTACAAATTTTGGTAATGTTCCTAATAGTATTACCATAAATCAAATATTTTAAAATATTTTGTATAATATTACCAAATAAGTTGGTTGTGCAATTTCTAAAAGAGTTGGTCTCTGAGGAGACCGTCTCTATATAGAGACCGGACTAAATTATAAATAGTGTAATTTAGAAAATCAAGGAAGGACCAATTTGTAATTTTTAAAAATTAAAAAAATCACGCGCTACAGTGTTTCCGCGCGTGTACAGTGTTTTCTACTGTTGCTACAGTGTATTTCAATGTTTCAAGTTAAAATGTCCATGTTTTATGTTTCAAGTTAAAGTGTCGTTAAAACGTCCATGTTTTATGTTTTAAGTTAAAATATTTATGTTTTATGTTTCAAGTTAAAATGTTCATGTTTTATGTTTCAAGTTAAAGTGTACATGTTTCACGTTAAAACGTCCATGTTTTATGTTTTAAGTTAAAATACTTATGTTTTATGTTTCAAGTTAAAATGTTCATGTTTTATGTTTCAAGTTAAAGTGTACATGTTTCACGTTAAAACGTCCATGTTTTATGTTTTAAGTTAAAATACTTATGTTTTATGTTTCAAGTTAAAATGTTCATGTTTTATGTTTCAAGTTAAAGTGTACATGTTTCACGTTAAAACGTCAATGTTTTATGTTTTAAGTTAAAATACTTATGATTTATGTTTCAACTTAAAGTGTACATGTTTCACGTTAAAACGTCCATGTTTTATGTTTTAAGTTAAAATATTTATGTTTTATGTTTCAACTTAAAGTGTACATGTTTCACGTTAAAACGTTCATGTTTTAAGTTAAAGTGTCCATGTTTTAAGTTAAAGTGTCCATGTTTTAAATTAAAGTGTCCATATCTTAAGTTAAAGTGTTTATGTTTTAAGTTAAAGTGTTTATGTTTTAAGTTAAAGTGTCAATGTTTTAAGTTAAAGTGTCAATGTTTTAAGTTAAAGTGTTCATGTACTGTAGCAACTCAACACTGTAGCAAATCAGCACTGTAGCAAATCGGTACTATAGCGCGTGGCTTGACACTGTAGCGCGTGATTTTTTAAAATTTTCTGAAATTGCAAATTGGTCCCTCCGTGTTTTTGACTTATATAACTATTTACAATTTAATCCAGTCTCTATATAGAGACGGTCTCTTCCAAGACTTATCCTTTCTAAAATACCTTTTTATAAGTATATGAATATTGTATATGACCATATGAAGTCTACATCTTTTTTCGCTCTGAATGTGTGCAATTCTCACACACTGAAGGTGCGATTTCCACACTATTCATGCGCCCCTCTTTTTCCCCTTTTTCCTTCCCGACAACTACTGAACACTAACTATTCAGACGGGCAACGGTAACAAACGGTTATATCCCATGGCGGAGCCACCGCCCAGGCGCGGTGAAACCGCCGCCGGGAGATTCTACCTCAGAGCGGTCGCCCCCAGGAACCCCCCACTCTTTACCTCACTTCCTTCCAACCCTGAAATCAAACCAATTGCTCATCGAGTGAATGGAAAGCTGGCATGTATCTATGCTAAGGACAATGTCCAGACATTTGCGGCACACTACCGGAATGCGATGATCGGCAAGTTCACAAACGGGAGACCAAACATGGAGGAAGTTCAGAAAGAATTCAAACTCCTAGGTTTTGCAGGCGGTAAGCATCAAATCGGATCCCTTGACTATCGCCATGTCTTAATTCGCCTGCAAAACCATGAGGATTTCCAAAATCTATGGCTTAAATCTATTTGTCAGATAGGTGGTTTTAGTATGAAAATTCTTAAGTGGACCCCTGACTTTTCTACTCAGAAGGAATCCTCGATAGTCCCAATCTGGGTAACCATCCACAATGCCCCAATTCAGTACTATAATCTGTCTGCAATTAGAGATTTTGCAAATAGGATAGGCACATATATCAAGATGGACTTAGCCACTAACACTCTCTCTAGGCCTTCAGCCATTAAGATCTGTGCGGAAATGGATTTACTATCAGAATGGAATCACTCCATAGTTATAGGGGACCCTGAGTATGCAGTGTAATGTGATATTGAATATGAAAAGGTCCCTCTTTACTGCACACACTGCAGAAGAATTGGGCATAATGATGATATCTGTGGTGTTTTACATCCTGATATTAAGAAGAAAGGGTTGCAGTCAGTGCAGACAAATCCAGATCAGTCACAGCAAAATAACTCACATCCCAAGTACCCTGCTGCTAGCACCAAAAAACCTCATAGAAGGGCTCCTCCAGCTAAAATTTGGCAGCAGACTCAGAATCAGGCAGTTCACCAGCATTCTTCAGGTCTCTCTCAACAGCAAAAAAAGAAGATAGAGATTCATCATCCCAATGCACTCACAGAGCCACAAAAGGACATCTTCTCATATGCTCTTTCTGTTATCAGTGAGGACAGTGATGAGGAAGGTATCAAAGCTATAAAAGATGCTGAGGCCAGGACCATACATAGCCCCCCAAAATCTTTCAAAGATCTCATGGAAGCCCCATCAGTATCCTTTTACTCTTTTGATGATATTATCTCTCCACTTCAAACTATAGTGCCAAATGTATTTAAGTGGAAAAAATATCATCAGAAGGCTCAGAGTCTAGCATTGTTCCATATCATGCACCTCTTGAAATCTCCAATAACTTTCTGGTTTTACAAGAAGAATTTGAGGATGTTGACCTTTCAGAAAGTGAACAAGAAGAACCCACTTCAGGTATGTCTTCACATCTTCATGACTTTACTATGATCACTCCAGAGCCTAAAACAGAAAAGAAACCTTCTTCTAGAAGGTTTTACTATATAAGGCTGGTTAAGATCTTCACAAAAATCTAAAAATATTTCCTCATGATTATGCATTTAAATATTGCAAATATAATGGTATGGAACATTAGAGGATATGGTACATCACTACATAGACTAAAAATTATGCTTAGGAGTCATAGAATTGACATGCTTTGTATTATTGAGCCTATGCATGATAAATTAGAAATCACCAATTTACAATTTCAACTGCATTTCCAAAACTCACTTCCTGCTATGGATGCTAAAATTTGGCTTTTTTGGAATGATAATGTCACTTTGACTTTAGAATCTCAATCAGATCAATTTATGCATACCATGATAACTGATAAAGCTAGCAATTTGTCCTTCACATGTGTATTTGTGTATGCTAAAGTACTTAGGACACTTAGAAGGCCTCTCTGGCAAGATCTGGTAGCACTCTCCCTATCACCCACAGTCTTCATTGGGGATTTCAACACTGTCTCATCTGTTTCTGAACATAAAGGCAGTCATCCTCCACCTCTAGGAAGTATGAGTGAATTCAATTCATTCATTGACATTTTAGAACTCCTAGAGATTCCTACTGTGGGGAACCATTTCACATGGACCAACAATAGGATTAAAACAGAAAGGCTTTTCCAGAAGCTTGATAGAGGACTTGGAAACATGGATTTCCATTCCTCTTTTCCTCATAGTTCTATCCAAGTATTGAATAGGGCTACATCAGACCACAATCCTTTAGTTTTAAGAATCCAGAACTCTGAGCTCCAAATGCCAAAGCCTTTTAGGTTTCAACAGATGTGGCTTAAGAGGGAAGACTTCACATCTTTGGTCAGTGAAAACTGGAACAAACAATGTGAAGAGTCTTGAATGAGAAGGATAGTTAGCAAGCTTAAGAGACTTAAACCAGTCATTAGGGGGTGGAATAAGGAAACCTTTGGAGATGTTCACAAAAACATTCTTGAAGCAGAAAATAAGGTGCTCCTAAGTGAAGAAAATTATCAGATTACTGGTGAAGAGCAGGATTTGATAGATTTAAACAAGCAGAAAGCTCTGCTAGCTAGGGCACAGATTGAGCTTAATACATTCTGGAAACAGAAAAGTAGCCTTAAATGGCTAGAAAAAGGTGATGCAAACATGAAATTCTTCCAGAACTCTATTAAAGAGAGAAGATGTAAGGCTCGGATAAATAAAATCAGGGATAGCTCTGGGAATTGGATAACTGACCCAGTACTGATACAGGAAGAAGCCTCCAATTTCTTTGAGAAGCTTCTTAATGAAGAATCTGAAGCACAAATCACAGGAAGGTACTTGAGCCATTTCATGGAAGTACTTCCGAAATTAGTCATTGAAGAGGAAAATGAAGAACTCTTAAAATCAGTGACTGTGGAGGAGCTGAAGTATGCTGTCTTTGATTTGAACAAAAATGGTGCTCCTGGGGCAGATGGATTCTCTGGGCACTTTTTCACACACTTTTGGGAGCTAACCAAAGCTGACCTTCTTGACTTAGCAAATGAGTTTATGAGGGGAGAAAACATTCCTAGAGCTATGTCAAGCACTTGGTTAGCCCTAATTCCAAAAATCCCTACCCCTTCAACCTTCTCTGATTTCAGACCCATAAGCCTTTCAAATTTTGTGAATAAGGTTTATTCCAAAATTATTATGGAAAGACTCAAGCACATCATGCCTAAACTGACTTCCCCTGAGCAGTCAGCTTTCCTTCATGGGAGAGACATATCAGATAATACCCTTCAAATACTAGAAATGACTAAACTGCTCAACAAAAATCCAAAACATAACAATTTAATTGTTAAATTGGATATGCAAAAGTCATTTGACAGAGTCTCCTGGTCTTTTTTAAACTCGGATTTCATGGACTTCTGGTTAGGATTATATTAGGAAACATATCTGCAGCATGGTTCTCAGTCTTAATTAATGGTGTAGCTTCTGGTTTTTTTTAAATCAAGTAGAGACATCAAACAAGGAGATCCACGTTCCCCTTTCCTATATAACCTTGTGACAAAAGCTTTTTCTAGAGCATATAAGAAACTCATTTCATCACAGTACATACATGCTTTTATTCTGCCAAGGGGAGTGGAGCAGATATCTCATTTAATGTATGCTGATGACACAACTTTATTTTTACAAGCTATAAAGAAAAATATGAAAAGAATGATGGAGTTTTTGGGTGCATATGAAGAATGCTCAGGCCAAAAAGTAAACTTTTCAAAATCTGATTTCTTCTTACATCCAGCAAGTTCCCATGCTAAAATCACCATGGTTAAGAGAAACACAGGGATGAAGATGGGATCTCTCCCATTCACATACCTTGGTGTCCCTGTTTTTGCAGGAAGAAACTTGAAAAGCCACTACCAACCAGTTGTGGAGAGAATGGAAAAGGCCATTACAAACTGGAAGTTATCAAAAGAATTGAGAAGATGTCTTCAAGATTCTTCTGGGGGGAACATATATTTGGACAAAGAAAAATATGGAGGAAATGGGGAAAAATGGCAATCTCAAAGGATGAAAATGGCATAGGTTTCAGGGACATTAGAGCTATGATAAAGGCTTTTTCAGTTAAGCTATGGTGGAAGCTTCAACAAAACCAAACTATCTGGACAAGATTCCTTTAGAATCTTCCCAATAGCTATAAAACTTCATCCACCTGGAAAAGAATCTGCCAAGTTACTGAATTTGCTAATGCACACTCTAGAGTGATAGTAGGCTCTGGACAATCCCCTTTCTGGGATGCAAATTGGTCTGGCAAGGGAGCCCTATGCTACCTTTGGCCTGACACAGAGATCCCCTTCCCAGATGTCTCTATTGCACAGTTCATACATGACAAAGCTCTGTACTTACCTCTACTTGAGCCTTTCTTGGCTACCAACATCTTATTAATTGTGCAGGAGATACAAATCTCTCAAGCCCATCCTGATGTCTTTGTATGAGAGCCTTCACCAGATGGAAAATTCACAGTAAAATCAGCATACAGGGAACTGAAAAATAGAAAATTACAGCAGCTCTCCATATATCAGGTATGGAATAAGCATATCCCTGGGAAGGTTTCAATTTTTTCTTGGAGAATATTTAATTACTTACTTCCTTTTGATGATATTTTGATGAGGTTTGGTATTCACTTAACTTCTAAATGTCCTTTATGTAATCA
This sequence comes from Cruciata laevipes, assembly GCA_963678965.1. Taxonomy (NCBI): domain Eukaryota; kingdom Viridiplantae; phylum Streptophyta; class Magnoliopsida; order Gentianales; family Rubiaceae; genus Cruciata; species Cruciata laevipes. The sequence goes on along the minus strand of OY787634.1, from coordinate 17,799,824 downwards.
TACTGGTTCTATAGACCACTACTTTAATGGTTGTGCCCCAAACTTAATGGTCTATAAAATGATGCATAACTTACTATCCATCCATGTACCTCATTTCATCAGTGCAAAACATAGACTATCTTTCTATCTACAGTATAAAGGTCCAACAAAAACTCATACTACAATTACACTAACATCCATGATGTTAACTCTCTGGAACCTCTGGAATAGAAGGAACAAAATGATTTTTGATAGTCTTTGTATTGATAGTATGACTTTATTCCTATATATTTTTCAACAAGTGTCTCTGATCTTCACTGTTTTCCCTCTTAGTGGTAATGCCTTCAAAGTTAAACATCTCACTGATATTGGTTTAATTCCTTTCCTTAAAAGGAAAAGACTTAGGTTGTGTTTGATAAAACTGAAGTCTGATGTCTGATGTCTGATGTCTGAAGTCTGAAATGAATAAGTGCTGAAACCTGAATGACTTAAGAGCAGAAAAAATATATGTCTGAAGCTGAAGTCTGAATCTATTAACCTGTTTGATAAAACTAATGGGCTGAAGTCTGAAGATAATCAATTTGACAGTTTTACCCTTATGTGAGTTTAGTTTAATTCTGAAATATAAATAATTTTTAATAAATTCTTTTGTCTAGTACTATTTTCATTTATTTTGGAGAAATATAAAAATTTCATATATTTATGGAAAATTAATTTAGCACCATAACGCAAAAACATTTATAAACATAACTTTCAAATAAGTTTTAACAAAGTTTGCAATCAAACTGAAATGTACTATATAACAAGAAAAAAGAAAGAACAAAGCTATAACAAAAGTGTACTTTAAAAACAATTGAAAAAAGTAACTAACATGATTTTTTTTTGTTCACGCATGTTGAGCATAAACTCACGATTAACTTGGCTGGATGCTCCAGGGTAAAGTTCACCCATTGTATTTTCATCAAACTCTTCCTCCTACTCTGAATTATCAACCACATTATTTTCATTTTCGAATTATTGAAAATATATTCACTTTATTCACTTATTAACAAACGTACATTTTTAAACATCTGCTGATTTTATTCACTTATTTTATAATAAAAAGAAATGATTAAATTAAACAAGAATACATTGTCAAATGACAAGTAATAAAGTTGACAAGGGCATAACTCCAAGTGAGAAATACATGTTCTTAAACCTCTGCAGCAGGCTGGATTCATCCATAAAATCGCAATCATAAGAAATCTTTTATTTTATCTAATTACAACAACGAACGGTGATACATACCATCACAGCGTCACTGATTCAACCAGTGGTAATGGTCGGGTGTAAGTATATAGAGCGGAGAATACGATGAGGATTTAGAGAAAAGATACGTAAAAGATATGTTACACACGATTAACCCATAGCTCGGCGTCACTGATTCAACCAATGGTAATGATCGGGGTGTAAGTATATAGAGCGGAGAATACGATGAGGATTTAGAGAAAAGATACGTTACACATTGTTAACCCAGAGCTCACTAGCAATTTTTCAGAGGATTAACTGGGTTTGAGCCACAATTCGCCCAAGCCGGAAAAAGATAGGTACCGGAGAAGAATGTTGTTGCGGCGATATTGGAGAAAAAGAATCCAATTACATAAACAGAGGGTAAATTTTGTCCAAATAAAATATTACTTAAATCTCAAATGTCTGAGCGTGTTCAGATATAAGCGATAAGCTAGAAAAAAATCACTTATTTTTAGGACTCCATTAATACTAGAGGTTCAGACCCACTTAATTACTTCAGTTCCTCTTTTTTCTCATGTCAAACAAGCTGAAGTCAATTAAGCACTGAATGAAATAAGTTTCAGAGCTTATTCACGTTATCAAACACACCCTTAAACTAATAAAGATAGTGAAATGGCATCCCCCTGATAGAGGCTATAAAATCAATGTGGATGGATCTTTCATATCTAGTGAAAAAGTTGGATTAGGGGCTGTGATTAGAAACTCTTCAGGTGTAGTTATAGCTATGCATAGAATTCATACTAATGCCAGCTCTCAACTGCATGCAGATCTCCTTGCTATTCAATTTGGTTTAAATAAAGGTTTGGACCTTGGTTCTCCTTTTTCCATTGAATATGATTGTAAATTAGCTGTTGATGGGATCAAAAATCCCACAGTAGCTAACTGGCCAGTTTTGAGTCTCTGCCATAAACTAAATAGTTATGCAAATCTGGTCAGTCATATATTTAGGGAGTGTAATTCAGTTGCTGATTTCCTAGCAAAATTGTCCTCTGTGGACTCTATCTCTTGCAACCTGGACACTACAGAAGCTCCTCAGAAACTCAGAGGTTTAATAAACCTTGATAGAATTGGAACCCATTATCTTAGGTCTTCCAAACTTATTAGATAGAATCCACCTCCTTTGAATTTTTGATTCTGCTATTTTTATTCTGCACAGGTGTGAAGACCCTTTGTTTGTTCAAACAAAGGTGGAGGCTAATGCAGCAGAAATGTCCCAGCTCACAAAAAGAAGAAATCATCAGTCCCTTGAGTAACATCCAAGCTCCCATGGATGCAATATGTTATCCACTTCTATTATGTACTCACTGAATTTTTTTTCTCACTGCCATCTTTTGCAAGGCAGCCACTTATCTTTTTGGTCTTCCCCTAAATCCTCTCAATTGATGTTTGAGGGCTGGCTTGTGAATGGTTTATTTTGGGTTGTAGAAACCCAATGGGTGGACGTGCATCAGGGTAATGAACCATTTATAAGAACCCTTAATGCATCACTTTCAAGGATTATGGGAAATTCTATGGATTACTTAGTCTACTCCTAGATTATAATGTAATCTCCCCGATAACTTATTTCATACATTTTCCTTTTTAAAAAAACAATAGTTATCGTGCAAAAAAAAAAAAATATTGTATATATTTGGAAAATTAAATTATGTTCAATAAACAACTAAAAGTAAATTTACAAACTTACCCATTTTACACACGAAAAACTGAATCGAATTCTCTTTATATATGTACTATTAATATGATAAGTTTACTCCAATATTTAAATAAATGTATTTATATTCAAATTAGTACAATTTAGCCCTATGTCATTTTATGTAGTTTTGGTTCAATTTAATTTAGTTCAATATAGGAGTATTCGATTCAGTTGCATTTCATTAAATTATATGAATTCACTCAAATTTAGTTGAATTCAGTTCAAATATTTCTTTCCCTTTTGCTTAGTTCAATTCAATTTAACTTTATTCAGATAATTCAAAATTGGACGAATTCAATTCAATTTAAGTTCACATTTTTTTTGTTTAATTCAGTCTAACTTCATTAAATTTTATCAAAATTTTGGTTAAAATTAAATCCAAGTCAATTCATATCCATATAAAAAGTAATATTTAATTTCATTTAGTTCAATTCAATTCAATTTGGTTTACTAAATTCATTTATACTTGGCTAAATTCAATTTAATTAAACTCCATCATTTTTTTCAGATTTATTAATCCAATTTAGTTCACTTCCTTGGAATTTAATTCAATTAAGTTTCATCAAGTTCATATGAATTGGACTGATTTGAGCTAAATTGAAAAGATTTGATTAGAAATAAATTTTATTGAAATTGGAGTAAAATAAATATAGCTAAGCTGAATTTAACTAAATATAAGGAGTCTAAACAAAAAAATAAGGGTATTGTTGTCTTTATATTAATAATTATATTAAATAAAATTAAGTTGATTATTCACTGTCCTTTTTAGAAATTATGTGAAACTTACACCCCACTTTCCAATTTCTAATGTTCCACTGCCCTTAATCCCAATTTTCCCTATAACTTTTAAGTCAAAAACATGGAGATACCAATTTGCAATTTTTAAAATTTTTAAAACTTCACGTGTTATCGTGTAAAGTCACGTGCTACAGTGCCGATCCGCTACAGTACCAAGTTGCTACAGCCTACAGTATCACTACAGTACCGCTACAGTGTTCCAAGTTAAAACATGAACATAAAACATGAATATGAATAATTTGAAGTTAAAACATGAACATTTTAACGTGAAACATAAACATTTTAACTTGAAACATAAAATATGAACATGAACATTTTAAGTTGAAACATAAAATATGAACATTTTAACGTGAAACTTGAAACATAAAATATGTACATGAACATTTTAACTTGAAACATAAAATATGAATATTTTAACGTGAAACTTGAATACTTTAACTTGAAATATAAAACATGAACACTTTAACTTGAAACTAAAACATGAATATTTTAATTTGAAACTTAAAATATGAACACTTTAACTTGAAACATAAAACATGAACATTTTAACTTGAAACATAAAACATGAACATGAATCTTTTAACATAAAAATAAAACATGAACATGTATCGTACTGTAGCAAAATACTGTAGCAAAACACTTTAGCGCGTGATTTTTAAATTTCTCAAAAAGTGCAAATTAATCCCTCATTGATTTTGATTTATTACACTATTTACAATTTAATATGATCTTTGATTTATTACACTATTTACAATTTAATATGATATCTATATAGTGAATGTCTCCTCAGAGACTATTATACTAAAATTAAACCCATTTTCAAATTATGAAAGTTCTAGTTCCCTTAATACAAATCTATCTTCTATCTACTTAAATCTAGAATCCCCATTTGTACAGTGAAATCTTTGGTCGTTATTTTATTTATATTTTACTATTCAACACCACATCACCGTCATCCATTTTCATGGATCTTGAGCCAACACGTGGCCATTCCAAAGAATTCCATTTTCTTTGGTGTCCGATGTGTTTATCATACACCTTTGAAACTGGCAGGGGAGAACGTGGCTGGGTTCGGATACTGGGAGCTATGGTCTCTGTTCGACCCTTCAACCGGCGAAACCAAGTCCATCAACCCCAACCCGAACCCGAACTGGTCGATCCAGGTCCCGGAGGACTGAGCCGGGCTTTACGAGATCGACATGCTCGATCCCGACATGGTTCTCGGCCGTGACAGCGTTTATTACTTCCACGACATGATCGAGGAGATGCTTAAATGGGGCTATAAAGAAGGCGAAACCCTCTTCGGTTTCGGCTACGATTTCCGACATAGCAACCGGTTTGAGAAAACCCTGACCCGACTTTCCGAGAAGCTGGAATCTGTGTATAATCTTTCCGGTGGCCGGAAAGTCACCATCATCAGCCATTCCATGGGCGGACTTCTGGCTAATCAAGAAATGGAGCAGCAGTTGAAGATGCTTAGCTGCGTGAAATGGCATCAACGCAGCTAATTATGCATGAGTTTTCAGATTTTCTAATTAAGATTTGATTTTCTGTTCTTGTATACAAGGTGTTCGATGATATGCCAAAGTTAACTTCATTTCAGGTTAGTTCAGTTTCAGTTTCAGTTTAGTTCTAGATTTTATAGAGCTTAGTTTGGATTTTCTTTTGCATGCATTTCAATGGTCTTTTATGGGAGGATGAGTTATGGTTTTCTTGAATAAGCTTCCTAGGTGTTATTGGTTTTTTCTTAGGTTCTAGGCCTTTGACTGATGATGCACATATTGTTAAATTCGGCATGCCTTGCTAACTGCTACTACGATGTCCAGGCTAGGAGAGTCATAGATGCATTTTTTACACTCTGCCCAGATGCTCAGAGTGCGTGCAATGTTGATCCAACAGCCATAGAGAAGCTGATACAACCTTTAGGCCTATACAAGAAGAGAGCAGTCACAATCAAACGATTCTCTGAAGAATATCTGGGGCAAAACTGGACTCACGTGACCCAATTACATGGTATAGTAAAGTGAGTTTGCTTATACCTCTTACATTACCACTTTAAATTTTGCTTTCCTCTGCAAATGAAAATTGTCTTTCTCCTGTTAATTGTCTAAGTTCACATTCATTCCTCTTTTTTGTTTCTGTTTAATCTATATGAAGTAGCTGTATTGTTATCTTTCAAACTAATTGACATCACTGGTTTAAAGTCAACTCAGTGGACAGAATGCTGCAGTTCCTTTTTTGAATTCTCTTTGATATGAAGATTGTTCCAGTTTCTCTATTTCTTTTTCAGACATGAAATTATATAAATTGAATTGTTTAGTTGAGATTCTGAAGGGATATTACTTACTTTGAATTGTTATCAGGTGTGTGAAGACCCCATATTTTCCCGGGACGGTGCTGATATATATTTAGATAGTAAACATTTCTTTTACTCAAGTGAGATACTGTCCTTCTCTTTGAGTCCTTTCAGGACAACGCTCATGGATTTGGATCACCAAAATAAATATACACGTGGCTAATGATATTCTTGAATTTTGATCTGTAACATTCTCTGTACTGCTTCGATGATGAATTTAAATGAGCAACGTTATCTTTAATTTCATTTCCCTGCATATTCCATCAACCACTTAGAGCATTAGTGGTCTATTGATCGGTTTCTCTTTGTCTGTGAATTGACATTCTCTGGACATTTGAAAGTTTTAGCTTATTGGTAGTGATTTCTGAAATCTGTTGTGAAAGAAAGCTGTTGGGCCATCAAAACAGAGTTGAAACTGAAAGTATTTGAAATTGGACATTTTAAAATTTTAACCAGAACGCTTCCTACTATTGATTAGCTTCCGTTGATTTCCTTTCAGATTTTCTAATTGAGATTTTTTTTTATGTTTCTGCATGCAAGGTGTTCGATTATATGCCAAAGTTAACTTCATTCAGGTTAGCTCAGTTTCAGTTTAGTTCTAGATTTTCAGATTGAGCTCAGTTTTCATTTTCGTTTGCATTTCAATGGTCATTATGAAAGCATGAATTTTGGTCATTTAACTTTGTTAAGACTTTTTATGCTTTTAAAGAAGATTTTTACGATGTAATCGATTATATTGTAATGGAACTGTAGGTGGCCATGTATGAGAATTAGATTATAGCTAAACTAAATAAGATATAATTCATGTAATGGAACCATGGAACCATTACATGGTTTTGATTACACGAGCAGTTTGGGGTTTACGAGGTTTGATTCTTTCGCTGTTTATTGGCAGGTTGATTACAGTTTGGGGTTTACATTTTCTCCAGGTGCCAAACTTTGCTTCATATCGGATCTTCTCGGAAGATCTGGTTCATTGACTGGTGTTGACATTGCTAAGCATCGGTTGGCAGCTTGTCGAAATATGCTACTGAAGTATGGACTTGGCGAGCATTGTCGGCATTTTGTGGCTGATGGAACTACATTTTCTCTTCTTTCTGTTAAGGTTTGTTTGGATTCTAATTCATGTAATTAAACTGGAAAATAGTTTTAGTTTTCATGTAGCTTAATCTGTTTATATTCATTACTAGAGCCATCACTAGCTATAATCTTATTTAGAACCATTATTTTCTTGTAATGGAACCATTATTTTCTTGGTTCATCTTATGCTTGGCCTTCATACAACAATGCAGGTTAATTCCAATACCTTGCAACCTCTAGGTCTCATTTTACAAGTTCATTCTTGGTTGAAATACCATCTGGCTACTCCATAACTGTGTATATAGATTAGGCTTTTGTTATTGTACTCATACATCTCTTGGTTAGTACTTGGTCAGTGTGCTCTTTGCTGATTTTTTTTCCCCATGGTGCAGGAGCTGACCATCAAATTCCAATGGAGCTGACGATGAAGATCGTTAGTAAAATCAGAGCCGGAGGGAGATCTGTTGTTTATGTGGTAGTACCGATGTGGCCTGAGGGTGATCCTAATACAGGTTCCGTGCAAGAGATTCTCTTCTGGCAGGTAAATTTCCTGGATATGTTTGTGAATTAATATATAGGTTATGTACCAAAAATGAATGAGCTTCTGGCAGGTAAATTTTCCTGGATATGTTTGTGAATTAATATATAGGTTATATACCAAAAATGAATGGGAAAACTGATTTTATTTATTGATAAAATGTCATGATCTAGAGAGTCAGACAATACAGATGATGTACGATATAATTGGAAAGGAGCTTAAAACAATGCAAGTTGACTCTCATCCTCAAGACGATTTGAACTTTTATTGTCTTGGGAATTGGGAGGAGATTCCCGAAAAATTAAGTCAGTCTGTTGGAAATGGGGATTAGGTAACTATTGATACTATGTCTACTTTTCCTTTCTAGCGTGTTAATTGTTGAGAATTTGCATCGATAAATTGGACACATGACTGAAAAATTAGGTAGTTTATGCCCTACAAGCTGCTCGGTGCCTACTTGTTCTGGCTCCTTGGGATAGAGAGAGAATTTAATTGTTTGTGTCATAAGATTCTGCAAACAAAATTTTATTCTTGGTTCTAGATATCCTCTTAGTCATTTGCAACTGGAGTGGCATAAGTTGGCTGCTAATGTATGATGCAGTGCTATGATCATTTGCAAACAGTCTGCATTTTTTTTTTTTTGTAACTTTTGATGATCACAACACTTTCTCTTGGTTGCTCTTTATTTGATTATCTACTGGAAGATTTTGGCCTAGCTAACAGTCATGCTGCAATCAGATTTCACTCTTGGAAGAATCAGCGCTTCATGATATATGTTCACGCAAAAGGAATGATCGTTGATGATGAGTATGTAATACTTTGTAGCCTGCTTTCGTTTTATACTAAGAACTCTTAATTTCCAGATGTTTGTGAAGGTATATCTTAAATTTATGTTCAGTTAAAGAACTCCATCTTTCTTTTCTCCAGTGCTTGGAGGAAATTGATACGCGGAATCATAACCACAATACACGTTTTAGGCTTATCAAAATAACACGTCACTTACTGCTACTAAACCAAAATAAGTGCACATCATCTTGGCAAAAGAAAAAGGCCAAATGCAACTATTTGATATGAATATCTAAACTTCGTATCTCAACAGGAGGGAAAAACTTACCCTACGAGGGGTACAACAAAGAATAATATGCATGTATTCTACACTATAACTTCACTCGCTCCTCTATCCATCGAAAGTACTATATTCAGTTTTACATGAAGAGCTGACCAATTACTATCCAGTAAATGCAATGGAAGAGATTGATATGCGGTAATTACCAACTTTTGAAATTTGAGTACATAGCAGAGAATTATTAAGGCCAGTGTTTTCTATTTCACTTAGGTGTTTACAATAGGTGTTTACGTCCGTACTTCTAAATACCTATTTACGCAAAACTTTAACCAAAAGGAAAACCACCCGCGCGCGTAGCGCGGGTCAACTTACCTAGTAATCTTAAAAGCGCGGATCCCTTTTCTACAGTAACTATGTGGTGGTCGTTATTTTATTATATTTCTACTGTTCATATATTCTCCTTCTTCCTCCACGCGTCTGTCTAACTACTTCTCTTCCTTCCTCCTGTCCCCCTCGATTTCTTCAGACAATTTTATGATTTTATCCGCAGTCCTCGGCTGCACACTCAGATCCTCGATCCCTACGCGTCTTCAGATAGCTCCAATTCACCATCTCCGCTGACTTCCCGCTCCTCCCGTGGTAGCAGGGGCGGGGCTCTCTCGTAAAATATATAAAAGCGCGAATCCGGTCGGCGCTTAATGCGTTTCGTCGTCGACCTTATTTTAATATTTTCTTGGGCCTTTCGTCGTTGTCGTGTTCTTTTTTATTACTTTTCTATCCCCTTGCGTTCAACAGAGTCTGAACAGGTCTAAAAGGCCATCGACGCAAGGTGGTTGGCCGCGATTATTCAAGCCTAAGCTTCCCCGGAGCAGGAGCGGCAGGGTGTAGATACTGCCGTATGCCGAAGGCAACGCATTTGAGTTGGTGGAACTTTCGCCGCCGGGACCAGCCAGATATCGTTTGGGAAAGGGAAGCATGGTAGTGATCGGAAGAAGGAAAATTCCTGGGAAGATGTCAGGTACTGTGAATTTGTTTGCTCTTTTTAAGAATTTATTCATTTTTGCTTGTTTTAGTTTGTTTGTTTGCAAGTGCATGCAATGTGTTTGATAATTTGTCTCAACCATGATCTTCAATTTTTGTTTTTGTTTTTGTTTTTAATGCTTTTCTCATTTTCAATGGAAGTAAATATGAATTTTTACAATTCTTTGATTTGGGAATAAGTATTTTGTTATGTGATTATGGCTTTGAGTTATGCAGTTCTTAGTGCCTTGTGGTTTTTTCAGTTCTACAGATATTGGAATGATGTTTTGTCTCTTCAGTATTGCATTGCTGTTGTAATTACCCTTGGTTTTGCTGAGATGGTACTTTGACTACTCATTCTTCAACAACACAGGAACAAGGCCGGTGAATATACTATTTCAAGAGCTACAATAGTTAAAAGAAGCAGTCATGATTAGTGTCCAAATGAGCTTGGTGAGTATGTGAGTAATTCTAGGTTTTTACTTTTGTACTCTTTTTGATTGTGTATTTCATATTAGCAGTTGTATTAAACTTGTGTGTGTGTGTCTATATATATATATATATATATATGTTTGCGCATGTGGCTGTGTTTTGAATTTGAACAGTTGATGTGTAATTTGTCAGGTTGGGGAAGATGGTGGAGTCTTTTCTGCGATTTTCCAATGGTTAATTACGTGCAATCGTCAGGTAAATATAGCCCCAATCCATCTGTGTCACTTCTGTTGATCCCTCGTGATTTAAGTTTACTGTAACTTGTTTTCAGTTGTGCTTTGTTAATCTAAATTACACAGTTATTTGTATCAGTGGAAGGCTGGAAGCACATGTTTGAAAATGAATGTGAGTTTTGAATGGCTTTGTTGTTCTTCTCAATGTGAATTAGGTTTTTAGGTCTTTAGGCAATGTCACGCCTAATTTTTTGGCAGTGAACTTTTACATTGTATTGTCTGAAAGTTTTAACATTTGAAGATAACTTCCAGTCCTATGATTTTTCAGCTGCATTCTAACAGTGGAATATGCAGCGGAGTGATGGTGGAGGCGTTTTCGATGCCATTGAAAAGATGAATGGTGAAACCCTCTGTGGATGCCCTACTATAACTGCAGTATATATATTGCATTAACTGAATCGAAGGGCTTTAAATTGCGCAGAGAGTGAAGGAACGAAACAAAGTCGTGGTTTCTGGGTTCGTGGATCTTAATCGCTTGAACTCCAACGATAGCGGTGCTACGGCATACATTTTCGGCGAAGAAGTCTGCGACCAGAGCGACCAATGGAGGTATGTTTACACGCCTGATTTGATATTGTGTATGATTTTATTTATTTGTTTAGGTTTTTCTCTGTGAATGTTGCATGCCACGTGTTTGATCATTTGTCTGAGAGAGTTTTTTCATGTATATTTCCCTGGGTTTCTTATGAAAGCTCCCTGTTGTTCAGATCAACGTGCACATCCTCTACCTTCTTCTGCGAATTTGATCAATCAAATCGAAACTGAAGAAGATAAAACATTTTAGTTCTTTGCATCTATGTTACATATGTTGTTTTGAATTCTTTGCATCATGTGTAAGCTTTTAGTTCTTTGCATCTATGTTACATATGTTGTTTTGAATTCTTTGCATCATGTGTAAGCTTATTGAGTTTTGTTTCAGTTCATATGTTTGTGAAATATATTTTACTATATCTAAATAATGTAACGAAAAGCGACATGTCTTTTCATTTGCCCTGGTTCTCTTGAAAGAAGTTTTATGAAGAATATGTTTGTTACAAGTTGAGTCACTCTATTACAATGTGTTTCTAATCCAAGCACCTTGCTGATATTGCAAGAGACATGCAACAAATCACTCTGGGTGTATGCTTCTGTTAACTTTCCTGCCATGAATCTTGTTATGAGCGGAGGAGATTCTTCTGTCGTGGTTCTGCTGCATTATGGTTTTGCGATACAGCCGACTTTCAAGTGGAGTCAGCCAATCCCAACACTTCCGACTGTCAAGCAGACTTCTTTTCATGTTGCAAATATGACTGGAAACCAAATGATTTAGTTAATATTTGTGCGATGAGGATTTGAAGAGGCAGAGATGCTACAAAAAGTGTTTGGATTTGAAACAAGGGAATTAACTGCAGAGAATCAAGGAGCTCAAATTTGGAGCATCTGCATTCAGCTTTGAAGTTGTTGATTTACAAAAGCTATAGGAGTATGCTAGCAAGGTTGACTTCAGTGTACTATATTTGTGGTTTACTGGTTTTGTTTGATTTTTCCTGTCAGTTGTACAGACATGAGAGCTCGGTTTACATTCCTGAAGTTGATCAACATAAAAATGGAGTATTGACTGGTTTTGTTTGATTTTTCCTTTCAGTTGAAACAAAGGTGATTGCTCGGTTTACATTCCTGAAGTTGATGAACATCAAAATGGAGTAATTGACTGGTTTTTCGGAGGGATTCAGTCATGCTGCTCTGTTTTTTCTTCGAATGCGGTACTGCTAAACTCAAAAAGTAAGGTGTAGATCCCCTGCATTTCCCCCTTTATGTAATGCAACTTATACAGTGTCAATGTGCTGTAAGAAGTGGTTCTGCCCTATACTTTCATGCACATTATTAGGATTTTTTAGTTTTCTTCTTTTGATTTCTACGTTGTAGATGCATCCTTGCTTGCATCTTATAAGGTTTTAACAGATTTGGATCATAGAAAATTCTGCTGATCAGGATTTTGTTTCTCTGTAGGCATTAGTTACTTGGAGATTAGATTTTGGACATACGGCTTGCACAATCAATTTTCAGGCATTGTATTGGAAATGAAAGGGGCATAATAAAGACTTCGGGCATCGGATTGGAAATGAAATGCATACTACCATGGTTCCATGGAGGTTCTGAGCAATTCTCCTTTTGCTTTGCTTTGCTTTGTTTCGATTTGATTTTGTCAGTTTTGTATTAAGGGATTCAAGTGTTTGGTCGATTCTTTCCAGAAAAGTTACATGCTTGTTTTATTTTTTAAATGCAGTGTTAAAGTCTTGGTCTAATGGCGGCAGTGGGGATTTTCTGGAGTGCAGGAAATACCAATACAATTGGACTATCAGATACCCTCAGCCAGGTAATGCCAGATTTCTGCATTTTTATTTTTGAGGTATGCTAAAGTTGTGTGTTAAGTATGACTGGAATCACATCTTAACTTACTTGATTCTCTTCAGACGTTTTCATGTTACTTTATCGAATGGTTATTGAAACACTCATCATGTATTGCTTTAAATCCAGTAGTTCAATGTTTTTTCAGTTATGAATTACGAGTTTTATAGGGGCATGATGTTTATGATTACTTAAGGATTTCTGTTTCTTCTAATTTTGAATGCTTGTGCATCTTATCACTTTTGCGGGTCCTGGAAAAATTGTTCAAAATGATTCCAGCTTCTACTGCTGCAACTGAATCCAAACCAACAAAAGCCGTTACTGCCGCATGACGCATTCTCTGTTAATCTCTGTTTTGTCCTAAGTAGCTAATACAGTTGTGACCAGGTTTCAGGAACTACAATGAGCATACCTGGAATTATTATTGTGTGTAATGTATAATATTTCTATATTTGTCTGATGTAATAAAGATGTGTATGTTCTTTTTACAACTTTAATGTATATCAGAGATCTCAGGAGTCTTGGGCTTTATACATTAACTTCAAATGTACGTTTGGCAAATTGCCTAAATCTGCAGAATGATCCCCTTGGTCTGCTATGGAGGTGAAGCTACAATAGAACCACTGTAGGAGGAAATATAGTACAAGGGTGACTTAATTGTAGCAGGAAATCCCAAAAATACACCAAAGAGTCATCAGTTATATTGTGTAACAAGTAATATTGCAGAACATGACTCTCTGCAACTTCTGACTTCAATCCTTTTTTCTTTTCCCATTTTCTTTTTCAAATCCCATTTTAATAATAATTCATTTCCCCCCCATCTCCCATTGGCCGCTGTCCAGCTAGCAATCTCACATGTTCTTACATATACTCCATTATTAGACCTTTTGTCTGAGACTGGCTTCCTAAATTTGCAGAGGAAAAAAAAATGGGAGACTGTAAATGCAGATTCTTGCTGTTCTCTCTCATCACCATTGCTGTTCTTGCATTTCTTCTCCATGGAGCCATTGCTGACAACCCTTATAGATACTACACATGGAGAATCACCTATGGTGATATTTACCCTTTGGGTCAAAAGCAGCAGGTTTTTTTACCTTGTCTGTGTTCAAGCATTCATTTTTTCTATGAGTATTTAGACTGTGTTGTGGTAATTTTTTTTTACTGGGATTTGCAGGGGATTTTGATCAATGGGCAGTATCCAGGGCCACATATTGACTGTGTTACTAATGACAACTTGATTATCACTATCTATAACTACTTGGATGAGCCATTTCTCATGTCCTGGTAAGCAGGCTTTTACCCTGATTGACTTTCTCTGTTTTTTTGTACTTGAATGAGGTTATATGCAATAAAGATTCTATCTTTTTTACTCTAGAAATGGTGGAGTGTGGTGAAATTTTGCTTTCTTGGTTTACCAGATCTGATTTTTTTGGCCCTCATAGTTTTATTTAGCATAGTTTATGGTACTGAAGGGTATTTAATTTCAGAATTTCATTAATAGTTTTAGAGAGGTGAACAGTTATATTTATGCAGTTTGATTTATTGGTTTTGTTTGATTTTTCCGGTCGGTTGAACAAAGGTGAGTGCTCGGTTTACATTCCTAAAGTTGATCAACATCAAATGGAGTAATTGGCTGGTTTTTGGAGGGTTTTCAATCACACTGCTTTCATTTTTCTTCGAAGGCGGTACTGCTAAACCCAAAAAGTAAGGTGTGGATTTCTTGTATTTCCCCCTTTCTGCAATGTACAGTAATGCAACTTATACAATGTTTGTTTGAGTGGTTTTTATTTTTTTAACATGGAAGCCAGATTATGATTTCACTTTATTTTTTTGATTTTATTAAAATAATTGAAGCTGAATTACTAGATATATACCTTCTCAAGAATTATTGGAGCCTTGTGCAATTATCTTCATAAGTTCAAAGATCGGCCTTTTCCCCTCCAATTTTTTAAAAACACTTGATATTTAGGCTTACGAATTTAATTTAGCACAATAAGCATCATTGAGTAGAAGGGATATCTTTGTTTTCTAGCTGCAAGCATCTTTTCTTGCCCCTCTTTTATTTCCTCACAGTTAAATCTTTGATCTTCAATTATACATGTAAAGGTTCCATCAAAAAAATTGTTGTGCATGTTTTCTACAACATTAACCCTACTGATCAGATTTATGTATCTTAATGTTTTAACAGAAATGTATAGCTTTTAGGCTAGGAAATTTGGTGGGTTTTATCTGATATTAAACTCCCCTTTTGAGTGTGACTTTCAGTCCTGATTGACTTTCAGTGTAGTTGTGTGTTTTTGCAGTTGATGTTTGTGTGCTTGTGATCAGGTTTATAGTTTGTTGTAAAGAAGCAATTACTGAGGTTGAGAGATCAACAACTTCCCAGTTTGACAGATGACCACATTGATTTTTCTACATTTGATTGAATAATAGCTATCATATCATGGAATTGATTAAATGTAGATTGAATACAATAATATAACCAATTTATACAAGTCCATTTTGGCTGGTAATCTAACTCATTTTATTGCTCGTTTATGTAATACTGTATTAATCTGCTAAATGACTGCTTAGAAAAAACAAGGTATGCTTTGTTGAACTATGGGCATGAACATCAACTGTAGTCAAAATTGCCAAATATACGAGCAAGCAAACATGTTAACAATTAATAATTAAAGTACAAACATGGTTTTTGGAAATGTATGTTCCAGTTTTATTAGTATGTCCCTCAATTGAGGCTTGATAGTACCCAAAACCTGCAGCGCGGGCATGAGAATACTAGTATATTTATACTTAAGAGTTAAGAACATCTAACAAACAGTTGTACTATCTAATCAAACAAATCAATTCACAAAGAATTTCAATTTCAGTTCCAATTCTCAACTCCAGTTTTACTAAATTCCAAATCCTGTTCTACTTTAAAAATGCATTATTTTTCTCTCAATCACATGCTTATATTAATTTAAAAGTTGGGTCTTTTATCCCTGTGAAGACAGATTGTTCATACTGGACTTTAGGTAATCTCTCAATGGCAGTTTAATTCACTGCTTTCTATTTTTCATGCCTCTCACTTGAAATTAAATGGTCAGGAAGAAATATTTGTGTGGTTTACTGCTTCTACTTTTAGCATCTTGCTACTGATTATTGTCTGGTTAGCTGATATGATAGATGGTAAGGCTTATAAAAATTGTTGACTTTGAAAAATAGTATTGCTGGTTTACCTGATCACAGAAAAGAGGGCTAAAGAATTTGTGATGGAATTTAGTATCCTGGGAGGCGGGTTTATAGGAACGTCCAAGATGCTATTGTGTATATAAGTGAAGTAGTTTTTTGCTTGCAAGATGAATGTTGAAAAATCTATTTTTGGGGGAAAACTGAGGAATTGAGGTTCTTACTGAAAATCTTTTGCTTAATGATCTTAGTTTGTTAAGACTTGTTAGTACGAATAACATTAATTAGGGTGATGTGTTTTCACACTTTTTGAAAGTATGGTGATGTTTTATCTGAGGTATGAATTTCCCTATTGTATATGTTCTTCATGAGATAGTGAAGTATGTAAGTACAATATGAGCTTAATTTGTTGCTTTTGCTACTACATTATCCGGACTTGCGAAGCAAATAACGTACTGTCATACTGTTAGGTAGAGAGATTTTTGCAAAATACAATTTTGACACCTTGTTGAGTTCTTATTACTCTGTGGCATAGCATCTATAATTTGCACTCAGAAAGCTTTAAATAACAAGGGTTAAAAGACTTTTGTTGATGAATTATGTATACACATCAGAAAGCTGCAATGGATTGTTTTGACTGATTTCTGCATTGAATGCAAAGCGTGTATAGTTTGACTGTATGGTATAGTGAAAGGAACTGAGGTGATGTATTCGGTTGTAGAGGGTGATATAATGCACGTTACTCTGCAAAAGAGGGACAAAGGTCTTCTCTGATTATAGGTGAGGGGCAGTTGGAGCTGAAATGCCTTGTGCTTCAGAGATTTCAAGAAGTGGTATGCATCCTTATTCACTTGAAGCAAGATCCGTTTACTATATATGTTCGATTACTTGATGGGTTTTTGACATTTGTGTTCACTGTAGTTTTGGATTCACATAAATTTGTTATGTAGAGTTGTGGTACTAATCATATTGTTGGTTATATCTGTGGAAACTATCATTTACTGCAAGTTCAATAGTGTGTAGATGATTCTGGAAATTGCACCTGGTTCAATAGTAGTTCTTCTCTGGCCTTTTCTAGATAGATTATGCTTTCAGTTCTTAGCTATGCAATTTGGTTGTTTTTGGTTGTTTCTGAAACATCCTGAACTCCTCATAAACAGAAGCTTCGCTTGTTTCTAATGGCTTTTGGTTGAAGTACTTAATTTTGACCTTTTAAGTTTTGGGGAGCAACTATTCCAGACTAATGACAGCTGTACTAGGTCAGCTGAAAATGTGAGAGAACTTGTTCAGTAATCCCAAAAGTTGAATATAACATACTAGTACAGTACCATCTAATATTCCGGACAGTGATACTTCCTACAATTCATTTTGCTTTGGGCTTTATGTTTTGCTTCTTTCCTTCTCGTATGTTGGCATTATTCTTCTTGTAGTGACCGCTGAAGTCCATATCATCCGGGTCGGTGAAGAACGCGAACATACCCGGCTCGAAATATGGAGAAGGCGAATGTGGACGTCTGGCCTAAGAAAGGCTGGAAATCTTGTCAAACATACCTTCAATCTGCGATTGCAACAATGTGATAGGAGATGAGTGTGAAAGCGAATAATTTCAGCATTCATAGGAAGATAGGTGTCAACTTCATCTGTCATATAATCAACATCACCAAACCCTAACCTCCTCAATCGACATCTCTAATAATACGGAAAACCACCATCCAAAACCTTAGCAGGTGGATTAAAATCCTACATTACGCTTAATAGTGTTAGCGTAATGGTGTGGCGGGAGGATTGAAATCATGTGTTACATGTAACGGTATTAGCGTAATGGTGTGGCAGGTGGATTGAAATCCCGCGTTATGTGTGACAGTGTTAGACTGTTAGCGTAATGGTGTGGTGCGATATGTGTTTTGATTTTCATTTGTATTGTGTGTGATGTATACAATAAAATAGTTCTGTTTCAATTCAATGAAATGAAATTTTAATTACATACACTATAGTTCCATACGTCTTTTTATAGTTTTGTTAAGTTCAATTTAGTTATTCAATTTAGTTCAAATTAATTCAGCCATATATTGACTTCATCACACTGAAATTAATGAACTCGGTAATTATTATCAATTACACTTTGTTCCAACCAACTCAGGATAATTTAGTTTAGCAAAATTTAGATTTCTTTAGTTCAACTAAAATGGTTATTGTGAATGAAATTATAGAATTAAAAGTCATAGAAATAAACTAAATAATGATAGAAAGAACAATGATTAAAGTAATCATCTAACTATTTTTTTAATCTATGAAAATAATTTCACAAGTTTTATGCCAATTACGCCTTTATTTTCCATTAAATCTATGCCAAGCCAAAACAAATGCAGTGGATGAAACATAATGTTGCTTTAAAAAACATACTGAAAGATTATGGAGCCATTCGAAAACGAGGTCTTCCATGAAAGATTCCATAAACATTATAGCATTTGATAACTTATTGAAATCAGGCAGCACCGCTTGCGATCTAAATCCTTGGCTAAGTTGATTATATCAACCATGATTATTTAATTATGCGCCGGAGTTTGTAATTGCTTGAGCTCCGCCTTGGCGCAGAGGTGCTCATGCCGGAGTTTCTGGACCTCTTCAACGACGTACTCTTCCAGGATTCCAATGAGCTCCAGCCTGGTACAGATGAGCTCGAGCCGGACCTCATTATTGAGGTAATCTTCTGGGATTTGATCCAGCTCCCAGTTGAGGCGTAACAGAGCAGCGTAGATATCCTCCTGAGGTTGGGTTGCCCTAGCCTTTGGTTGGCTCGCCCTAGCTTTTGGTCGGGTTGCCCTAGCCTTTCGTTTTGCCATTGATAGTTTAGAATCTAAAAAAGCCAAAGTTGGGGTTAAAGGTGTAAAAAAGCTATACGTCTCTATATATATCCTCATGTTTGCCTGCTTTTCCATCCAAAATACCTTTCCTAATTTGAGTTGGATTAGTAATGAAATCCATATAATATTTTACACACCAATATACTATTCTCAAAATAAGATCAGGAAATTTTGCATCCATCTATGCCAAATCCTAGGTTAGTATGGTAGTTTTACAGGAAAAAATTTAGGTGGCATCAAGTAATTGGCTACTCTAATCCCTCAAAAATTTGTATGCATGGATAAATATATATATTTCTACAACTAGCATCTTGTACAAAATTTATAGAAATGTTAAGAAATACGAAAATCCAAATTCCACACAAACAAAGTAAAATGTAAAATTAGATAGAGCATCTGTACAACAAATCAAGTAAAATTAAAAAAGTTGCATAGTACGTATTAGAAATTCAATTGAAATAACAAAAAAAATATATATCCACCTTCTATAAAATATTAAATAAAATTTTGTTTGCAAATACACAAAACAACCAGGCTAGCCTAAAACTAAGCATATTTATGTAGTGGGTAATATTTTTTTTTTTGAGATCATTGTTTCAGAATCTTGATTTACACTATGTTCATGGAACATAGCTTGGAGTCTTGGACTCTGTGTGAGAATTTGATTATGCATCTAAAATTAAAGTCATAGATCTATTCATAATTTTTTAGAATCCACTTAAACTTGATGACTTGATGTTATATTCACTTTGCACATTATATAGATAATATAATTGGAATAAAATAATTACTAGATTCTGTATCACAAATATTACTGGACAAAATATCAACTTTTTTTATTAAAAAAAAGTATAAATGTAGACAAAAGGAGATGAAAAAATGTTTTCACTAACAATTACAATTGCAAAATTTAGTGCTAGGGAACCAACAATATTACCTCAAATGAGGTTTATTTAGCTTGGTATATTTTAAGTGAATTGCAAGTCTTCCAGTCTTGTTTCCTAAGGTAGCTTTCTACTAATTCACTTTACTTATCAATCTAGATGAAAACCGAAGGTAGTAATTAACACTGCTTTAATTCCTCAAACAAAGTTAACATTCAGCTTGGTATGGTATATATAACACATAATCTGCATATACAAGATTCTAACCTGACATCACTGCGAGAGGACAGCAACCCAAAAAACACCGTGAGAGAAGCTCCAAGCAGCAGCCTTATATCCTTCCTAACAGTAACAATTGAATCATAAAATTATACTCAACTAAAAAACTCAACAAATTGTGATGTTAGACTGGAATAAAGTTAAGTTCACACCATTCTTATAATCATCATAGCAATCAATAGCACCATTACACCTCAAATACGCTTACAACACCAAATTTTCAAACAAGAACATTAAGAAAATAAGATTTCCCATCCTGCAACCATTTCATTCGCACATTAAATGCCTCTGCAAATCGTACCTCTCAATCATACGGCATAAGATCCAACTCTATCATCTCTTAAAAACATATAAATATTAAAAGTAGTACAATAATTTCAACAACTTTATCCACGGCATCCTACATCAATAAGCTCAGCAGTGAACCATTCATCACACCAACTCTTTTGCAATTACAATAGAAATAAGAAAAGAGAAGGAGGTTAATACAAACTGGAGTCTGGACATGCTACAACACCTCAAAAGAATCAATAAAAGTGCATGGTTTAATAATCCTACTGACGCTTGACCCAGCAAAATATAAGCAGTAAACAGAGCAGAAAAAGGGGTGATTTTTAACTTATTCTTCAACTAAACTACTAAGACTGTAATGAAGAAACCAATAAGTTGCATTTGAAACTTCTAGCAACATATAAACTTAAAGGATTTCAGAAACATGAATTTATCAAGAGATACAAACAAAGGTAACGGATTGTCTTTTTTGATAGTTCATTTTAGGTTTTCAGATTAAACTCCTCAAATTGATTTGTTCTTCTATTTCACGGTTTCCTGTGCAAAGTTTAGAGCACAATCAAATTCAATGATTGGAAACAAACATATTGAAGTGATAATATATGTATAGTTTGAACGTCACCATATTGGTACCCCTAGAACACCAATGAACAATATACCATCCTGGCCTTATACATCATGGAATAGAGTTGGTAAATGAAGTTTAAAACTTACCTAAATTTAGCTCAATAACATACAAAGACGTGACCCTTTCTATAATCTTATCCACACACATACTTGCTCAATCCATTGATATCAGTGTTTGGTCAGTTAGCTTTTTTGTGATCAAACAGGTCAGTAACCTTGAACCCCTTATATAAACAAATTTGCCCATCCGTAATTTATAAACAAACATGCATCTCATAAACGACTAATTAGTAGCGAGAGGAGTATGACAAATTCTCTAAAACCACCGTATATGGGATGACAGCCAATCTTCTACCAACAGAATCACCACAGAATCGAACAAAAAAATACTAGAGTGAAGTCTGACCAAACTAAACATCCCAATGTAGACGTAGCTCAGGCCATACATCAGTGGATTAAGCCATGGAATTGACTACTTTACAATCCCAAACCTCTCATTATACTTGCAACATCATTAAGAAGAACATACCCATACCCCGAAAGAAAAGAAAGAAACAGAACTGCCTCAAAACATGATCACAAGCAATAAATTCAAGAATGAAATCAAGAATTTAAACCGAACACCACCTAGAACACGACCTAGATTCTAAGAGCTCAAATACCTTTCTTCCTAAATATCGACAGTTAATCCAGACAGTTATAATCATACTCATTCCAGACAGTTAATCCGAACACCACCTAGAACACGACCTAGATTCTAAGAGCTCAAATACCTTTCTTCCTAAATATCGAGCTAGAACTGTATAATTACTGATTACATGAAGATAAACTAGAAAAACTCCGACCTTTGATCATTAATGCAAACTTGATAATTACTCATAAACCAGCAAGCTCCAATCACAATTAAAAATCTACCACCAAAACCATCCAATCCAAGAAAAAGAAAAAAAAACGCTCCATCAAACAATCAAACCAATAGAAATGATTTGAAAAAGAGAAAGCAAACCTTACTCTTCTGACGGATGTGACAGCAGTGACGGCGAGGAAATCAGTTAATTAGAGCTCCCGAGAAGCCCTCGAGATTTGAGACGCCACGCTGATTTAAGGTTTCTGAGTTTCGCGTGAAGATTTGGACACAAAACGCTAGGGTTCTATATGTAGGGCAAACGATACAAATGACAACCTGTATATGACAACAAGGGTAATTTAGTCTTCTTGGTAGACAAGGATCAGCAAAGTCAACCATAGGTGAACGGTTCAGTTGACCATTGGGAAGATCAGAATCTACCTACTGTAATATAAAAGCGCGCTAACTTTTGCCTCGCCTGTCTCGAGCCTGTTAGCCGGTCAATCACTTCTTCTTTTTCTTCTCCGCCCACCATTTTCTCCTCCCTGCTTCATCAAATTTTCCTCGGTTTCTCCGGTCACCCACCGTCAAATGCCTTCCTTCGCGCTTTTGCGCCTGCCCACCTTTTTTTTCTCCAGCCTTTGACTACCGCTGTTACACAAACCGCGAGGTGGCAAAATCCGGCATGGACAAGACCAAGGCCACCGTCCAAGAGAAGGTAATTGATTAAATCTCTCGTTATGCCACAATTTATGTTTGTGATCCTCTGCTTTTACCATTTGATTTGATATAACCTTGATTCCGACAGGTGGACAGGAATCACCCGACGGAAAAAGCTATGGCGACTGAGAGAAAAAATGAGAAGATCAACCAAGCTGAGTGGAACAAGCAGGAGGGGCGTGAGCATAACGATGCGGCTAAGCAAGTCAACAAAGCCACCGGTCAGGGATACACCTATTCCGCCACCGGCGTTCCTGGACATACTGCCGGAGTCCATCAGATGTCGGCGCTTCCCGGCCACGGCACCAGCCAGCCTGCCGGAAATACTGTGGAAGGCACGTTGGGGGCCCATCCGATTGGAACGGCCTCCGGGACTACTTCATTTCCATATCTATGCTTCTGTTTTTAGGTATAATTCCTCATTTTAGTTTCTGCACACAACGTGTTCGATCGAATTCCTTTATGAACACTTTTAGTTGTTCAATATTATCTGTTTTTTTTCATTTTGAATTATATTTTTTTGTTGACTAATTAGGGGGTAAAATTTAAGATTTGCGAGGGCTTTTGCCCTTGTTACCTGTGGCCTGTGGGTTCTTGTTTGTTGTACTGAGCTGTTTAATGTGGGCCGATTTTTACAGTGGCCGGAAGAGCTAGGTGAAGCATGCGCATTTATGGAGAATAATGTTTTTCATTTACAAACGAGTTCAATAAACAGATCCTAATAGCTGAAATGCATATATTACAATCTTGAAATGCAGACCGTGATGATGACGACGACGGCCTGGACAAAATTCTCACAATCATAGTTTTAACAACCTTATTGTGCCATTTGGGGTGCCCGTTGCTGTGTAAGAATACATTTTGCTCCTAAATAGGTTAGCAGCCACTGCATTCATCATTTACTGTAGTCTTTGCTTTCTTTCTGCTTAACAATAGTAGCTTCTTATCTGTACAGTTTCCACATTTTAAATTTTACATTTATCAACAGATTATATTTTCAAGTTTCGCTTACAAAAGTACTGCTCAACATCTTTTCAACACAACTATCGAATATTATGTTACAAAATCATATAAAATATGTTCTGCAACTTTGACAATGATAAAAATTCTGACAATGACAAATATAGTTAACACAGGTATATACACTGATTAATATTGTATTAGGTTGTGTATTTTTGTTCTAGCCAGATAATCACTAGCTTCATACTTTTGTCATAGTTATACTGCGGGCTTAGGTTGGACTTCTTTTCATTTAAAAAAAATAGAAGAATAGAATAATGTAGTAATGTATACAGTGTGCTACGGACAAATCTTCAATATAAGTTGTACAAATTTGGAAACAACATGTCAATGTATATTGGTGATTTCCTTCCCTTTGTTTATGGCCTAATGTTTCAGATCATACAGTTTTATATCATTGTCACCTCTTAGAATTTTATGTCTTTTGTTATAGTTTTTATTGGATCATTCCTCTACTGTGTTCACGATTTTATGACAGAACCTCTTTTTTTTTCTTTTCTTTTTTTGAATGAAATAGTTGTCATTTAGAAAGTTGGTTTTGCAATGGAGAAAATGCATATGAATGGATTAGTAAAGTGATTTATTAGAGCCTCATAAATGATTTGGTTAAAAGAAAGGATAAACGTTTGGTTGCCTGTGTTTTCATTTCTGCAACCTACATGTTCGATAAAATGCTTCAATTAATTTCCTTTTTACTCACTGCCCTATTTTCCCTGTATCAATTAATCTTCATACATATGATGATCAAAACCTTTCTTGCTTCTTGTCTTTATTTCTATTTTTTTGTGCCGATTTTTGGTAACCTCCAAGATTTTAATTCGTCACAGGTAGAGGGTCCTCGTGGTCGGCAATTCCTCGCATTTAAGTGTTAGCATCTTCCTACACCAGGTACATTTTTTTAATGATTTCAAATACAGCTGATACAATAAATTGTAGTTTATTGTCTTGTCTTTGCGTTCAGTCTGCATATATTGATGAGAGTAAAAAAGACTGATTCCATCTGGTTTCCTTAGTTTAGGATGATAGCTTGCGCCCAGGATCTGAGCCAGTTGTATAATTATTCTGGACTGTTAATGTAGTTTAGTAAATCATCCTTGATGTTGATGCTTTGCGTGTTTCAAGGAGGTTTTAGTTGCTATCTCATTCATATAAAATGGCTTCTGATCAGTTTTAAGCTATCTGGTTCTTTTCACTACAAAAACACGTATTATAGAAAATGGTAGCCTTTCTCTCTAATTGTTTGTGATGGAAGGTCTTTAATTCTTATCTTCTCTTATGGTTTTAAGATATAACAGCATATACCTCTTAAATGTGGTTTCTGCTACATTTAAGATGGTAAATATTTCAGGTAAACGGAATTGGTCACAGGTAGCAGGTCCTTGTGGTTGGCAATTCCTCGAATTTAACTGTTAGCATCTTCCTAAACCAGGTACATTTTTTTATGATTTCAAATACAATAAATTAGAGTTTATTGTCTTGTCTTTGTGCTCAGTCTGCATATTTTGATGAGAGTAAAAAGACTTATTGCATCTTCCTTAGTTTAGGATGATAGCTCGCACCCAGGATCTTTTTAGCTATCTGTAGTTCAGCTTATCTAGGATCTGGTGTCACTGGCATGCCTATTTTTAGTTTCAGTTCTTACTTTAGCTCCTTATGTACAATTTATTATATGAGCAGTTTCAGCTTACTCGTGCTTCAGCCTCAATGAAATCATTTGTTCAATCATCCACTTTGACTTTGATTTAAATTAATTAGCCAGAATTCAGTCTTGTAAGATATTAAGAAGATAGATTAAAAAGAGACCCTTATATGATTTCAAATGGATATTTGAATGTGTTGAATTCACTTTCCATCCATTTTTTCTTAAAAAGTTCCCAAGTTGATAGTCTTTGGATTATGTCAGTTTTCACACCCCTGGTTGTTGTTTTGTTTACACCTGATTTTTTCCCTCTCAAATCAGTCACAAAAACTTCAAGTTGCTATCTTGCTGTTGAATTTCATTTGTTGTGGACTGATTTTTGCTTTGTGCAAGGTTTTGCCATTTTACCTGCAGTTGGTTTTGCTATTTATGCTTTAGAAATTGTTGTATGCATATGTCGATTGAAGTTGTGCCCCTTTGTTTTTTATTCTGTTTTTTTGGCGTGTGTGTGCTGTTAATCACTGGTTAATGGTGGTTCCGAGTTTATTGGATTGAGGGTGTTTTAGGTTACTTGGTTGTTTGGAATGTAGTGATTTTGTAATGGAGACTATATGTGCAGTGAAGAAGTGACTGGTTACGTATGTTTCAGGTCCAAGCAAAGAAACATTATAATTTCTCCAGTATTAATGGTCTTCCATTTGTGCTTTACTAATTTTTTTGACATTTGATTTCTTTAGGTGATCAAGATGCTATTCAGTACATGTGCAGAGAAGCACCGAAAGCAGTTAGAGAGCTTGAACACTACGGTTTGCCATTTTGTCGGACAAAAGAAGGGAAAATACACCAACGTGCGTTTGGTGGTCAAAGTCTAGATTTTGGAAAAGGTAGCATGCAACTGGTCTTTCAGTAGGAATTGTTAGAAGTGTGGTATTTCTCTCAAAACAGTTTGTAACTTATTTGTATATTGTTTGGTTTGGTGGAAAGCATACTGCTATGTGTGTGTTGCTGATCGAACTAGGCATGCCATGTTGCAACTCTATGGACAAGCAATGAAACATGAAACACAATTTTTTGTTGAGTACTTTGATTTGGAGGTAGTGATGGTAAGCTAACTGCTCTGGCTTTCCTGTTCAGTGAAAGTTTCAGTTGCTCTGCTGCCTCTGCAATTTACTATTGTGCTGCCTCTGCAATTTTATGAGCTGTTGTATTTCTGAAAACACTACATTATTTGATAATTGTTTTGTAGGTGTTGTTAAGGTCTTTTTTGCATTGAACATCGAGGATTGGACATCGCACCGTTTTAGTGCTGGTTCAACTATATTAGCGACAGGGGTAAATAGGTTTGAATCCTTTGGTGTACTTTTAGTGAAGGTGGTAGTTTGTTTCTTCTTAAAATTTTTGTTGTGTTGATGAAACACTGAAAGAATGGTGAAAAAAGTTATGATTTGCTACTGGATTGAACTTATTACATGCAAAATTTTGTCAATAATGTATATTATTATGTAGCAAATTTATTTCATTGATACGGGCTAAAGCCGCAAGACAGTGCGGTGCAACCACCTAGTATAGTCACAAAGATTGAAGGGAGAAGGCATCGAAAATGTGAAACATAATTGCCATAGCTTAGCTTAGCTTTCTCTCTAGTTTAGCTTAATCTCTCATCTTCAAACCCTTCTGTTCTTCCTCTTCTCACTCTGTAAATCTCAGCTTCATGCTGCAAATTACCAGTTTATTCAGTTGATTTTAAGTGGATTGTTACAAGTGGTATCAGAGCAGGTCAATTCTCGGCCAATTCGATGGAGGCGTATTCCAAAATCGAGTTTAGGAATTCCAGCCGTGAAGCAAAGGTTTTGTCAGGCAGAAAGTGAGGCTCGAATCTGTGAACTAATTAGGCAACAAGAACAAAGGGAGAGACAACACGAGGCTGATAAGGAACATCACCAGAGACTCTTAGAAACTATGGCAGCGGTGCGGGAAATGATGACTCAGGTGCTGGAGGAATTAGGTGAGGTTTTGCAGACACAAATCCTATCTGAATCACTTGAGGTATATCTTCTCAACCGTTCTTGTGAGGTTCTGAATTCTGCCAATAATTCTACTATATCAGTTGGTTGTGAATTCGTGAATGGTGAGAATACTGAATTGTTGGGAAGTAATAATTGTGAACTGACTATTGGTGGTAGTGAATTTTGTGAACCTGCAATGTGTTATAACCCTAGTAGTTGTGAGAAGTTTAATGTAGATTTGATGGTTGTGGAGTCACTTCTGGTTCTTATATTTTTAATGAACTGGATAATCAGAATATTTTAGGTGATACTGTGAAAGTTACTGAGCATGATACTTGTTTTGATCCCGAAATTGGTGAGTTCATTCATAGAGGTTCAGTTGGTTATGCGGAAGAAGCAAATATTGATTCTTTGGTAACTGATGAATAGATTTTAAAAATGGGTGCTATGTGGGAGTTTGGATTCCCTAAGAAGTTATTTAAGTCAGTAGATAAAGCATCTGATAATATAGCTAAGGCTGAAATGCTTGAATCTGAAAATGATGAGGATAAAGCTATATCTGTAGTGAAAGAGTCTGTTAAGTGCTCAGAATATTCTTTTGATTTCATGAATGTTAGAAATGTCAAGAAGACCGGGGAATACAGGCTTATGCTGGCTGTTAAGGATTAATTTTGGAAGTTCAGAACTGATTCGACCATTTCAAACTATATGATTTGATCACTGTGGATAATGGGAGTTTTAATGATGCCTTTCATACTATGGATCAATTAGAGTCAGTTTCTGTTAAAGATGATATTGTTTCCCTTGACAGACATAAATTTTTGTGGGGAGAAAAGGCAATGGTGAAATGGAATGATAGCAGTGTTGGCTTAGTTAGTAATGTTGTAGATTCGATTAATGGTAGGGTTGAAAGCTGTGAACAAGTTATGTGTTTCGATCCAGGAATTCATGGGGAGAGATGTAATATTCTGGATTTATTGGCCACTAATGATGAAGTGTATGATTGTTTCAACCGGGTATTTACGAAGATGATTGTGAGGGCTGAAAAGCTATATACCTTTGAGGAAAATGCAGGTGGGAGTTGGTGCAGAAATTATACAGGGCACATATTTGACTATAAGAGCAAGGAAGGCAACTTGTTGCAACAAGGAGTATGTGTTGCTGCAAGAATAAAGTGCTGCTACAAAAGTAGTACTGGGAAAGATGTATTCTATGCTGCTACATGGATTGTGGATATACTAGAACAATTTGGTGAAGATGGTGAAAGTGGCTTGAGGAAGTTGAGAGCCACTCCACGTAAGCTTGGGGTCATTTGGTCAGAATCATACAAAAGGGAATCGTTTCTGCATTACTGTGTGAGTTCAACCGGATTTCACAGAGAGTTCTTTTCCCTTAATCTCGTACAGAACCTGGAGTACCTGCAACTGTTACACTATTTTAGAGCTGGTTCGATTCTTAATTTCATCAAATTTCAGCTTGAGGACAAGCTGGCTCTTTAGGAGGAGGGAATACACAAGAGAAAAAAATGTGGAATATATTACAGGAGATTCTATGGATAAACTTAAGTGGCTGACTGGTGTGCTCAAGAAACAGGTTGATGGTTTTGCCAACAGTTTAATGAATAAAATTCTGGGAGCCTTATGTGCCGAGGTGATCCTTGGTTTGACTGAGGTTGGCTTTAGAGCTTTTGGTGGGAGTACTCAAAACTTTGTTGCTGAATATGTATACACGAGAATTGAAGTGTTTCAGAAGCTCGTTTTTTGGAAGGAGAGTTCAGAGTATTGATATTCATGTGAGTTCAGCAACACGCTATGTTCTGCTAGGTGGAATTAAAGCTTATATCTACGTGGATAAAATGTCAGATGGTGCAAGGGAGAAATACAAAAGTACATCATTGGTCTGTTGGTCTAAAAAATCAAAAAAATAGTTTGCAGTTGGGTATTGATGAAGCAGTGGCTGTTTATACTTAATAAACACAGTTGTTTCAAGAACCTAACAAACATGTTTAGACAAAAGTTGTTCGGTGCAGAATATTTTTTCCTTGGAACAATGAGAAGATGGCAAATAAGCATGCAGAAGAATAGCTTGGAATTGAGAAGCAGGAGAACACATGAGTCTTCTGAGGCTTTCATCAGTGATGCAGCCATAGCAGTGGTGGTTGCTAATGCAGAGTCATGTGTAATCCATCTCAGTAGAAGGGCTACTTGGAAAATTGCAACTGAGGCTTCGAGGAGTACCAATTTTTCAGATGTTTTCCATTCATCTACTCATTTGCAAATCATGATCATTGTTTCTAGGGCGAAGAGTAGCTTGAAACTGACCGATAAACAAGATGATCATACTATGTTATGGCTGATAGCATGGAACCTGACAGAGGGTGGACAAGTTTCTCCAGGCTTATTTTTGAGAAATGATCTGTTACTGCGGGAAAACAACAGAGGATGGATTAAGCTGTTAATATTGCAACTGGCAAAGTGTAAGGTTGGGGTGAAACAGGTCAGCCATGGTAGCTGTTTATATGAAGGTGAAATGTTTGGATTTTGTCAAACTTACACTGCTGAGAAGTTATCATTCAAGCAATTCAACTATTCTGTGAATCATAGTTCTAGAACACAAGGAGAAAAATTCTCTGAAATCTGGTTTTATCAGATGAGGCTTCAACGCAAAAATATTTCAGTTATGCTGAAACTGAAAATTGTTGATTCTATTCATGACATTCCTGAGCAACAGAAAAATACAAACTCATGCTCTGGTTTTCCAAATGCTGATTACGTTACTCAATTGAATGTTGGGCAGTACTGTAATCAGGTGCAACTTTTCAAAAGAGCTTGGGACAACTTGCTACAGTACTTAAATGGGGTACAAGGATCAAGGCTGGAGCTTGACTTAGAAAACTTGAAGAATCAGATTGGTCATGGTTTGAGTTCTTGGCTCCTCTGGACATTTGATCTCAAGTGGAAAAAACGCAAGCAGATTGCAGGGAGCAAGCTTCAATCAAACAGCAATTCTGCAGTTTTCTTCTGAATTTTCTGAGCTCGAGGACAAGCTCAATTTCAGAGGGAGGGTTGTTACAACCTGTATATAACAACAAGGGTATTTTAGTCTTTTTGGTAGCCAAGGATCAGCAAAGTCAACCATAGGTGAACGGTTCAGTTGACCGTTGGGAAGAGCAGAATATAGTCACAAAGATTGAAGGGAGAAGGCATCGAAAATGTGAAACAGAATTGCCATAGCTTAGCTTAGCTTTCTCTCTAGTTTAGCTTATTCTCTCATATCTTCAAACCCTTCTGTTCTTCCTCTTCTTACTCTGTAAATCTCAGCTTCATGCTGCAAATTACCAGTTTATTCAGTTGATTTTAAGTGGATTGTTACAAAATCCTCTACTTTGGGTCATCCATCTTTCATATAGCAATTATGGCCAATGAACTTTTCAAGTCATCAAATTGGTCATCCGACTTCCCCAACTTTTGGCCACTCTACTATCATAAGTCTCATGTTTCAAAAAAAAACCCATCATAAGTCTCACACATTCCGTTAAATCAATACGCCCAAATCGCAATGAGTTCGAGATTTTAGAGATATAAAATAGTCATTTACTAGTCAAAGTCATCTCTAAAATAGTTATGGGAAAAATCTCATTAAGGGCGTAATAAGAAGTGAAATTCCTACTTAGGGTGAATAACTTTCATAATTCATACTAAAGACGTGGAATTATATTTAGAGTTTCAAAAATAGTTAAATGACTATTTTAATCTCTAATTGTTCTTGCAACCATTATTTAGCTTTTTAGTTCTATGATTTTTAATTCTACTAGCGGGCACTAATCGCGTGATCCGCGGTGTATCTTTACACATAATTTATTCATAATAATATTCATAAACGAAATGCCAATATATGATTGTACAATAGAACAAAGTATTGCACTCATCCTATGGCGATGCGAGGGGTTTCTCATTAATTTTAATAAGCAATGATTTTGTTATGATATAAGCCGTACTTTGAAAGTAGAAATTATTTTAAATGTAAGTATGGAAATAAATCGATTGCATAAAGATAGGTTTTTAAGTTTGGTCCAATTTGACCATTAAAAATTGTAGGTAAAACATTATATAAACCTATCAGTAATTTGAAATAGAAATAGAATAAATCATGTTTACACCTTAGTATACCTGCACGAGAAGAATGGACCTGCATATAACAAACCCTTTGGTGAATGATTTTATCTTAGTAAAAGGTAGTTAGTCTTTTTCTTTGAAAAATTACAATATCATTTCCTCTTATTTTCTTGAGTGCCCGGTATTAAAAATTCCTGTTAAGAATATGTACACTCATGACAGCTTCTACTCTCACAATCAAGGTTGTTCACTTTCATGTAACTACTGTCCTTTGTTAGCCATGGCCTTTCATCTGGTACATGGGAGCATGAGATCACAAGAACTTATTTTCTTGACTTTTTACTTAACTTTTAACGTTGATTGTTTTGTGGGGTTGCATTATGTAGCGGTTTCATTTCACTCAGATTACACGCCAATAAAAGTATCGGAATTGTCACACAAACCCATGCCAACAATTGGGGCGAGGTCTAGTGTTTTTATAACTCTTTCTAATTGGTTGAGCAAGTCTTGTTAAAATTAGACGGCCAAAATTTTCATACACCTAAACAAAATAGTACAAATCCAAAAAATCTACACCCACGTTAATCTATGCTATACTAACATTAAGAATCATGATGCTACCAAAATCCACCCGTTCCCCGGGTCTCAACGCTATCCGGGTCTCCTTCCAAGTAAGCCCGCAACGATCCTGCAAAACAATCCCCGGGAGGCGTCCCGGGGAAGAAACTCCAGCGTGATGATGAGATGAGGATAGCGATGAGGGGAAAACGTACGGAAATGCTGTCAATATAAAGTAGAGAGATATAAGTCACATACCTTGTTCACTGTTTGAGACTAGTATTTATAGTTGAGGTTGCCTGCTTTAGATAAGAGTCAGGACCACTTCTCCTTGTCACTATTTGTCCTTCTTCTTGTCTGGACATGCCTCTCGCGGGAGAGGCGCTGCTTCCTCAATCCGGGACCATGGGCCCTTTTCCCGGCCCAGTAGACCTCTGGGCCGGTATTATCACTAGCCCCCCAGACCAGTCTTCCGGGTTTCTGTGATGCGGGGGACTGGTCTCATACGCTCCTTCTCCTGCTGTTATTTCTTTTGGTAGGACTCATCCGTGTTGAAATTAATTTCTGACGATGCCGTCTTTCCCTATTCTTCATTGATCAGTACATTGTTTACCGTGTCATCATTGCTTTTCCTTCTTTTGAGGTGGCGGTTCTGATTCATCTGCCTATATAAGGGTCCAAACCCCCTTCACTGAGCTTCTCTCTCTCCAAAATCCTTCAGACGCTCTGCTCTTTCGATCAAGTAAAATCTAATTCTCTTCTCTTTTTCTTCCAATCATGAACTCCCCACTTCCCTCCAACTCTTCCGTGGACACCGAGGGAACTCAAAATCATTTTGAAGTCCAGTTCAGGGCTGCTGATAATCTGATTTCCTCCCCGATCTCCTCCCCGGACACCTATTCCGAGGCTTTCAGCACGCCCCAGGAGCTAAACATCCCGGATGCGTCGACCTTGGATGGGACGGGTTCGCGCCCGACCGGGCATCCTAATCACCCCCGGGAGGATCAGGATGAGGTGGTGTTTGGCGAGGAAGTTGGTGACGACGTTCCCTGGAGGCCTACTCACGGAGTGCGTCCAGTGGGTCCCAAATTTTATGATGTCCCCGGGGATTCTCCTTCTATAGATAGGGATGTCTTAGATTTAGCCAAGCGTTCCTTTATTCCCCTCCCCTTAAATGTCTCTCTTTCTAAACTTCCCCCGGGGACCTCCAAGCGAGAGGTCGCATGTATTCCCCGGATCCACTTTCAATATAGACTTAGCCTTCCCTTCCCTCCTCTCTTCCTTGAAATAATAACCTTCTATAAAGTAGCCCCGGCCTAGCTACATCCCAACAGGGTAGTTCTGATCCTGGGCTTCCTTCTCAATTGTGCTAGGTGTTCCGTTCCTCCCACTCTCTTACTTTTCCGCTCTTTCTATGCCCTGCGGAAAGCACACACTTCTTTCCCGGGCGTTTTCTCCTTTACCATCCGCTCTGGGGTAAAGGATTTCCTCCTGAGTAAGCCCAAATCTGCAAAGGGGTATCCTACGAAAGGCTTCTTCTAGTGCGACTCCCGGGTTTACCCTATGCCCGCCTGGAACGACTCCCTCCTACCTGAGGACAAGAAACCTCTTCCTAATCTCCCGGCAATCATTGCCAGCGATCACAACCTCCTCCGCCTTTCCCCCTTAGATATGGATGACTCTTATAAGAACCGGAATGCGGGTTAATTCTGGCCTCGCGGGATCTATCCCAACGACCACTTCATGCTCCCGCGCATCTCTGCGGTGTGACCAGATGGAGGTGCCCATTAAGGCTTTATTTCTTATCTTTTCTTCAGGTTAATAAAAAAAATTATATATTCCATGCTCTAACTTTGTTCTTTGCTTGGTTTCAGTTCAACCCTCCCTATACGCGGACGTCATGACGTTCGTTGACAAGCCTTCCGGGAGAGATGTTTAAGCAAGAGATACTTGCCCGGGTCAGCAAGCCCCTTCTACACAACAAGTGGTCTCCCAACCTGGGCAGAATCCTGCCGAGAATCCTGCCGGGCTATCCTCTCCTCTGGCCGCCACTGCGGCCACTACTACTACTCATGGCTCTTCACCCACTCCCGGGCGGCGATCTTTCGTCACCCACCCCACTTACAGCGGCGGGGCTGGTTCGCGGTTCAAGCGGCCGCCTACTGAGGAACTGTACGGGCCTCCCCCCTTCTCTCGACAGAGGACCAATGATTTTCCCCCTTCTCCTCCTACTCGCGACACTACCTCGCAGGCTACTGCTTCTGAGGCTATCCCGGAGGAAGAAAAGGTAACTGCCTTCCCGATGCCTCGTTTTTTATCTAAGTTTGATCAAAATTTTATCTAAGTTTATGCCGTCTTGCAGAGTACTGCCTTTGCTGATGCCCTCCTCGCGGACTCCCAAGCTGGTCAACCGGGGCTACTCCAAGTATAGCGCTGGGTTTGTTCGCCAAAATGGAGAAAGAACTCCGCTACGCCAGGGAAAAGCTAGTCAGGCGAGATGACCTGGAGACCCGACTGGAGGCATCTCAGAAGAAGCTAGCCGAAAGGGAGAAGAAGCTGGCGGACAAGGAAAAGAAGCTAGCTGAGGTAGAGAAGAAATATTTCTCCCTCAAGAAGGAAAAAAAGGATGCCCAGCTTGAAGCCCTGGATGTTGTGACACAGAAGGTCATCCGCTCCGCCGAGTTTGACAAGAGGCTGAAGGGTATCGCCGCTGCGGCAAGTGCGGACGCCTGCCATGAGATGTACCGCAGTTTGCGGGGTTGGCTTCCGGGGCCTACTCGCCTCGAAGCCCAAGCCTCATACTACCGCCCCAAGGCAAACGACCTGCTGATCCTACCCTTTCCCTCTCTTCGGAAGTCTTGGATGTCATCCGGACCTGCCCTATTTTCCCCTTTTCTTTCCTTATCTTTCCCCTTTCTTTCTTTTTCCTCGTATCTTCTTTTCCCTTTTTTCCTCTAGACTCCTCCCTCTCTCTCTCTCCTTTTTTTTTTTTTTGTTTTTTTTTTTGTTTTGGGATTCCCTTCCCCCTATTCTTCCGAAGGTGCTTCCGTCCGAACCTCCCCTCCTATTCTCCCTTATCTTCCTATTCTTTTGATCCATATCAATAATCCTAATTTTCTCCCTGCCTATCGTTAACTCTCTTTTCTAGTTACCCTCACTTTCCTTTTTCCTTATCCGAGCCCTATTCCGCTTGATCTGTTGTTCTTTTACTCTTGGAATGCCTCCTTATCTGATGTCTTCGCTTATCCGATGACGTGGCCTATCCGATGTAGTCCTCTGGCTTCTTTCCTAGCATCGTTGGTTCGTTGCGTGATTGCCTTCCGAGGACTATTCTTCTATTGCCTCTTTCTCATACTCTCGCCTTTGTAAGCCCCTTAATCTTTCTCTGTTTTGCTTCCTCTCTTATAGTCCTCATATACTTGCAAGGAAATTTCTTAAGAGTGGTGTTAGTTACCATGCTTCTTTCGTGCTATTTTCCTTCAGATCCCTTGTTTATCAGACCAATACCCATCTGTCGTCCTATGGCCACACCCCTGGGCATTTCTGGTATCCGACCCCGTCATAGCAGCTTGGTCTCCCTATTATGCTGGCTCTACTCTACTACCTCTTTTCCTGCTTATGTTTCCTATTAGCCCTTTCTTACTCGATGCCTAACCCTCGGAAGGGTCTAAAGCCCTAGTTTTCTGGTACCCGGCCTATACTCATGAGCGAACTCTAGCTGATACCCTAGATATCTCTTCCTTCCCACGTTTACCTTTATACTCCTAACCTTCATACTTATCATAGCCAGTAATAAGCGTAAATATTCTTGCAAAGAGCTCTTATCTATCATTCAAATAATGCTCAATATATACTGTTATATACCTATATACCTCCACCTTCGAGGCTCCTCGCTCTTAGGCGAGTCTTAGCTTTACTTGCCTCCTCAAGTTGGTTACCACCACCGAGTTTCCTCTCGCGCGATCTTACTTCATCTGAGCTGTCCTTTGTTGAGGTATCGCTTGTTGTCCGAGCAGCTTTCCTAAATATCGAGCTGCATGCGTCATTCTAAATTGAAGGTGAGACTCTCGATGTCGGGTCCCACTGGGCGTGCCAACTGATGTGGGGCAAATCCACACTAGTAATCGGGGCCTCGGATTGCTGACATATCCGAGGGATTCTGGGTGATAATTGCTGGTGAAGTATGAATGTTGCTCGCCAACTATTCTTCATTATCCGAACTCCTTGGCTTCGGACTGGGCTTGTTTAGAACCTGTTCTCCGAGACCTGCAAAACAAGCCCCTCCCCCCCCCCCCCGGCGCTACCCCGGGGGTGGTAGCTCCAGTGTGATGATGAGATTTCGTGCTTTGGAATATAAAAACTTTGTATTCAAGTGTTAGAGAACTTATCTGGGATGGTTGATTGTGGCTTCTATTTTATAGGTGCTTTAGGCCTACCCCTTCTTCATCACACGTCACCTTCTTGTATCTCGCAGTGGTCCTGGGCACGTGATTGTACCATCCGAACTTCCCTCTTAACTGTCTCTCACGTGCGTCGGAGGTTGCCAGGAAAGTCACCTTAGCCCATCACCTTTTTGCATTATCATTTGTGACTCAAAATATTTCGTAATTAATGAATTTTCAAAATTATTGGAACCGTAGTATAACCGGTTAACCTAACTAAGTTTTTGATCAACTGATACAAACATTTACCGATTTTATTTATCAATTTTGAAAGTTAACTGTTTGGGATTAAGGGTAGTGCAACATTAAAAATTGGAAAGTGAGGTGTAAGTTTACATAATTTCTGAAAAGGGCAGTGAATAATTAAACTTAATTTTATTTACTACAATTATTGATACAAAGACACTAATAACCATATTTCAACAATTATTTTTGTTTAGATCATTTGTGTTTAGTTAAATATAGTTTAGATTCAATAAGTTTTCTCAAATCTAAACAAAATTTATTTCTATCCTAATTAGTTCAACTAGCACCATCTCATTTTCTCAAGTTTAGTTTAGTTCATTTTAGTATTCAATTTAGTTGATTTTCTTAAAATTATATTAGTTTACTCAAATTTAGTGCAATTCCTTTCACTTGCATAGTTTAGTTTAATTTAATTTTGTACAAATCATTCAAAGTTGGATGTATTCAATTCACCTTAATTTGGTTTTGCTTCATTAAAATCAATCAAAAATTTAGATAAAATTCAATCAAGGATCACTAATTTCATTTACATTTGGCTAGATTTAATTTAATTATGTCCATGATTTTTAAAGATTTTTCAATCCAGTTTAGTTTACTGTCTTTGTAATCAATTCAATTAAGTTTCATCAAGTTCCTATGAATTTGACTATTTTGAGCTGAATTGAATTAATTTGATTAGAAATAAATTTTATTTAAATTTAAGTAAATAATATGAAACTAAATTAAATTTAACTAAACACAAGTGATCTAAATAAAAATTATAGAAATAAGAATATAGTGTCTTTATATTAACTAAAATTAAGTTAAACTATTCATTGTCCTTTTCAGAAATTACTTTCCAATTTTTGAGCTTAATCCAAATTTTCTCATATTCTTTACAAACGGTTAATCGTGATCACCCAAGTTCTGCCCGCATATCATTCAGATCCAGGCATCCAGTCCAGCAAGAGGAAGATAGCCTTCTCACGGCGTGGCTGCCAGCCAGATATTGGCTGAATCAAAATCTTTACTATTCGGTTGGTTCTCACGGATCATTTCCGAAAATATTCAATTTAGAAGTTCTAATTCCTAAAATGTTCAAAATTTGGTTCAAATTCCCAAACTAGTAAGATTCTACTTTTCAAAAGATAGAATAATTCTAAACCAACCCTCATAGTTTATGATAATTATAAATCAATCCACAAACTTTGTAATGAGCAATATTACCAACTCAAATTCAATTTATATAAAAGGAAAATTAAAATTTTCTGGATATAAACAAATTGAGTTACATTGCTATGTAGACACTGGTGCAAGCATGTGTGTTGCTAGCAAAAATGTAATACCCAAAGAACACTGGGTAAATGTAGAAAGACCAATAAGAGTAAAAATTAGAAATGGATCACACATCATACTCTCTAAGGTCTGTAAAAATCTTAATAGAATGATAGCATGTGAAATATTTCATATTCCAACTGTATATCAACAAGAATCTGGAATAGATTTTATTATTGAAAATAATTTCTGTCTGTTGTATCATCCATTTGTCCAATACACTGATAGAATCATTTTCACATTAAACAATACTCCTATACATGTAGGAAAAATCAGAAAGGCTCTTAGAGTAGGAGTTCTAGGTTATTTAGATTATATGAAAAAGAAATCTAAATTACCAAAACCAGAGGCGCTAAATATTAGCCCTAATAAAATTGCTTCTCTTTGGGGGGGGGGGGGGGGGGGGGGGTATATACACCAAAGAACAACAACTTTTTGTGCTTTTTTTCTTTTTTTTAATGTAAAACCACTAAATTAATTAAAAGAAACTGTCAGAGCGTAGCCCTGTTATGTTCGTTACAAACCACATTTCTATCTACTTTCTGAACAAAACATATATGAAAATTTTCTAATACTCCTCTGATCTCCATTAGTAGAGGTTGAAACTGCCAAGGTGCTCTGGCTTCATGGCTTGTGAGCAGGTCCTTGAGCACAGCACAGTCCGTCTGTATCCACACCACATTAGAAAACTCTCTGGGCAACTGCTCCAATGCTTTCCATCATGCTATCATTTCTGCATGAAGAGCTGAATATGCTCGAAACCTTTCTTCTCCAAGCTTTAGTACATGTTCATTTCCGAGTGCTAAGGTTATTGTCCATGTTGTTGCTGCCTACTGTGAATGTTTTTTGAAAGATCCAATGAGGTAAAACCTGCACCCAGCCAAGAACTACCAAAGCTTCATGATACTGCATAAACTGAGAACCTGCATCCTCTATGTCTTGAGCTACATGTCGACCTTCAGCCACCTGCATAATTCGCATAGCTGCCTCCGTAGCCATTCTTGGATCCTAACTACCATTCTGAAATACTGCAAGGTTTCTATCCTTCTAGATTTCCCAGATTACACACAAACTAAGTCGAATATCCTGCACTTGTGGAGCTGAACCAAACCAATTCCAAAACCAATTTGTAAAGTTCAAGCTACCTGCAGCTTGAAATTGAAAGCCTAATCTGGATACACTCCATATTTTCCTAGCAGCATCACAACCAACAAATATATGTGTTACATCCTCCTGTTGTTGATTACATATGACACACATGGGAGAATCCACAGCTCTCCTGAACCATAGCATCTGAGCTGTTGGCAACGCGTTTTGCAGAGCCCTCCAAACACAGACAATGATTTTCAATGGTAGATTCAGTCCCCAGAACTTGTTCCACTGTGGATTGACTTTTTGTGCTTCAAAATACAAAATTTTGTAAAATAGAAACACTCCTAGATTATGTGTGTTCAGAAAATCCAATAGACCCTAACAAGTCAAAATATTGGATGACATCAACCATAAAACTAATCAATCTCAAGAGAATTGTAAAGGTTAAACCAATGCAATATAGTCCTAAGGATAGAGAAGAGTTTGGAAAACAAATTAAGGAATTGCTAGAATTAAAAGTGATTAAACCTAGCAAATCACCTCACATGTCTCCAGCTTTCTTGGTAGAAAATGAAGCTGAGAATTAAAAGTAAAATTACTAAAAAAAATTATTATCGACCTCAAGATCATAAAGTTTAGGAAAGTTTAGTAAAATTTTTACTTATTTCCTAAAGATAAATCTAAAAGGAGATAATAAACAAGGTCGTCTAGTTAGATGGCAAATGTGGTTATCTAGATATGATTTTGATGTTATTCATATTGCAGGTACCAAGAATTATTTTGCAGATTTTCTTACCAGAGAATTTCAGCAAAGTCATAAAGAATGATACAATTATTTCTAATGTTTGTTTCTTTGTGAAGCATCCAGCATGGATGAAATTGAGCAGCTAAACCTGCAAGAAGGACTTTTAATCCGGGAACTCGAGCTGGTCCGAGCCAAGCTCAAATATCTTAACCTGATCAAATTAGGTTAAAAAAAAGAACACTCTTCTGAAAATGAAGTAAAAAAGGTTATCTTATCACCTTCTCCCTCAAAAGAGAAAGATAAGGCTATTCCAACGCAAACGGAAGTTGGTAAAGAATCAACAAATCCGTTGAAGGCTGTGGATTTGCCAAAAATCCAGAAGGAAGTACAAACTTCCATCAAACTAGTTACTCCAGTAGATTTTTGCTTAAGGCCAAATCAGGGAATTCCAATCCCACAGTCTAAAGTTACACCTTTAGCATCGGAGAAATCCGTAAAGGGAATTCAAATCCCAAAAAGATCTAAGACATATTATGTGGTTTATAACGGCCCTAATGCTGGGATCTATGAAGATTGGAGTTTCGCCAAAAAAAGCAACTGAAGGAGTCTCCAACATTGCACACAAGAAGTTCAAATCCTTTCAGGAAGCAAGAACTTCAGCAGACCTATATACTGGGTCATCTTTATTAGCACCTCTGGAGCTAGTTACCAATGGAGAAATGATGAAGCCTAACACCTTCAGCGCAGCTCTGTTATCTAAAAAGAAGTCATTGACCTCACTAGGAAGACTTCCTAACAAACCAAGGGAAGACGTGGCAAGATCTACGAAAGTAGATTACACCGATGAAATCACAGAAGCAAGCTTTGAATACTGCTATCGATATGCAAGATCTGCCAATGAAGAAAAGTTTTTGGAGGAAACGTTCTTCACCACAGACTCCAAAAATTTAAGTTATTACAACTTCACCAAGAAATCTAATCCCGAACAGGTTTACGAGGCATTCCAATATGGTTTGGTAAAAACCATATATCCAAGTCCTAATCTGTTAGAAATTAGCCATTTCCCTAAGGCTATTATCGACACAATTAAGATTTTCAGAAAAAAATGCACCAAGCCGGGGCAACAAGTTTTCTGAAAATTAATAGTTCCGGTCCATACTGGAATCAATCAGGGTTATTGGTATATCATCCTCAGCATTTAGTCCAGATTGGCATTTGCAAAGGGGATCATTATCATCCATCCCAGCCCATGGAGTGCAAACTTGAGGCTAGCGATTTGCTACCCTTAGCAATAAGAAGACTGGAAGGTTTTGTTCAAACACTTTTCAGTTTTACAGCAGAAGATCAGCTGTTCATCAACTATCAAGATTCCACTATCTTGATATACAGCAGGTCATACCATACCATCAGCAAAGAAGATGAAAGACGTTTTGTGGCCTTTCAAAATACTTTGATGAGTAATAGGCTCCTTGGGGACCACTATGAAGACTTATGCAAAAAGTTACAACAGCAATGCATGGAATACAGCTGTCCTGAATGCTTTCCAAAAAGTCCACCTATCAGCAAGCTGCTCTAACGGACCCCTCCACCTCCTCTTCATAATGTAAGAAGTGGATCGATGAGACAACCACTTTAAATGGTGGACAAATAATGCATCCACTTTAGTGAGTGGACAATAATAGTGCGTTTGTACGTAAGGGATGACGCACCTCTTTCAATAATTCAGATCCTTCCTTATCTATAAAAGGAAGTTCATTTCTTGTAATCAGGGAGCGCCCCTCACTTCTGAGCCTCCTTGTCTTTTAATTTCAACCTCTGCAATCTCTCGGAGACGATGCTCGTCCGAGCTTCTGTCTTGAGATTTAGCTCATAATGTGTGAATAAACAGCCCTTTAGGGCCCTTGTAATTTCATGTAAGTCTCTATAATCTTTATCTTCTTTCTTATTATTAATTGTTGTATACATGCTTATCTGCTATAATGAAACCTGGAGTCCGTAGAATAGGGAGTACCGCTTAGGCAGGTGGCCGTTCAGGAAAACAAGGTTCGTAGGATTGGTTAAGTTATAAACAGAAAGCATGATAAAGATACACTCTTAATAATATAGTAAAGAAGATAAAAGAAACTTGCATAAATTACTTAGGGTTCTAAAGTATTAAAGTCATAAACTACATCAAATAAAACATCTAAGCTTGAATGAGCAAAAATATTTGTAAATCTCTTCTCAACAGAGAATTATCTAAAGAAGATAAGAAATTATCTAAATTCCATAGGGTTGGCCCTTATAGTCAATCTAGATATAGTTTTACAACTAAGTTTTGTAAAAAACATCAAATACAGATTTTTGTACATTATAAAGACACCTTTAAAGGATGCATAAAATGTATAAAAGAACTTCAAAATTCCGCAAGAGAATGAACTCTCAAAAACCTGGTATCAGAGCCATGAAAATAATCTTGAAACTCAAAAGGTTTTAAATTTCTAAAAATGAAAATTGAAAACCAACATGAGATAGAAGAATTTACTTCTTCTGAAAACTCTGAGAATCAGATAACTTTTGAAGAAAATCAAAATGGATTTGATGCTAGCTTAACAATTAAGCAAGATCTTGTAGAAAGGATTAAGTCTAAACAACTAAAACTTTCTAAAGAAAAGATTTTTAACATGCCTAACCTAGTAAGCAGAATGTTAAAAATAAAGAATGAAATATTCTATTTTGTTAGCACAAAAGAAATGCATGTTGACATTAAAGATACTTCTGGAGCTGTATATTTGCCATTAATCACTAAAGCAGAGATTAATAAAAATCTACAGAATATAGATCCAGAAATAAGATCTAAAATATCTACTGTACACTTAGGTGCTATAAATATATTAT
This sequence comes from Cruciata laevipes, assembly GCA_963678965.1. Taxonomy (NCBI): domain Eukaryota; kingdom Viridiplantae; phylum Streptophyta; class Magnoliopsida; order Gentianales; family Rubiaceae; genus Cruciata; species Cruciata laevipes. The sequence goes on along the minus strand of OY787634.1, from coordinate 17,757,154 downwards.
TGAAATATGAATTTCAAGAAGGGATTAATTCTTCCGTCAAAATGGCATTAATTGATAATAGAATTAATGACAGAAATGATTGTATTTTAGGTGATGCTAGAGGTAATCTTGCATACCAAAAATTCATGTTCACTGTTTATCCTAAGTTTGGTCTTAGTCTAAATAGTAAAAACCTTATCTAGGTTTTATCTTTTGTTCATGAATTTGAAAGATCAAATTTAATGAACGAAGGTGATAAAGTGTTTAGCATAACTTATTTGGTAGGATATGCTCTCTCTAATAGTCATCACAGTGTTGACTATAAACATAAAAAATACATTGAATTAGACGATGTGTTTTCCGAAATTGGGTCTATACATGAAAAGAAATTTTCTGACGTAAAACCAGTTGATAATTCTTGGGCTATTGATATAGCTAAAGATAAAAAGCTTTTGGGAGAACCATATAAGTCAAGAGTAGTAAGGAATAACCTAGAAATAGGAGAACTTTCAAGAACAAGTTTTTGTCAAAACAAGCCTAGCAAAAGAGACATTTTACTAAGTGTCTCAAAAAGAATAGATGATTTAGGTCGACAACTAGATCACATGTCTTAAATGAGTATATCAGAATTAAGAGAAGATATTAATCAAATCTTAAAACCTAAACTAGAAGAGATTCTAGATATACTTAAAGATATAGTAGCTAATGAAAATGATAAATTAGAAGTTGTAGCTGCAAAGGTCAATAATGAATTAAAAAGTGTAATTCTAGAATGTCCTTGTAATGATGAAATCTTAGATGCTCTTAGACAAAAAGAACTAATATTATCCCCGTAAAAACGGAAGATAAATCAAAACCGATAGGTTTAGGAAAGTATTCTTACCCCAATCATGGAGTAGGAAATGCAGAATTAGGATCCTCTGGAAATCCTAAAGCATTAACTTGGCCATTTGGTAAAAATGATAAACAACCAATATGACCAATTATATACCAAAGATTGAAAAAATCTTTTGGGATCATCTAGAAGGTGATGAATTACAGGTAAACGAAGAAAACTTCGATTTACTTGATCATGCTCTTAGGTTGCTAGAGTTAGAAAACGATGAACTAGCAAATCAAGAAATAGAAAACAGTCCTAAACTAAAGCAATTGTTTGGAATTGAAAACTTAAAGGTCTTAAATAACGAAGAGTCAGATAATAAATCTGAAATAAGTAGTGATTCAGAATATATACCTGAAAACTTTAATATAAACAATGTTAAGAAGAAGGTGAAAGCTCATATATGGGCTCTAAAAGAAGAATAACTAATCAACCACTGTATTTTCCAGAAAGTGCAAAATCCAAAGTTGGTAGTTCAAAAGGATCAGATGATAATTTCCTAAACATTGACTGTCAAAATAATAGGAAAGAAATCATTGATAAATTGGCAGCAGAGTTAAGTTTAGTAATTCAAACTAATCCGGATGCCTATACAGAATCACGAACTATATTGCTATTAATAGAACATAAGAGTCTAGGAATAGCAAAAGAGTTTATAAAAAACACCATCTGGACAGATGCTAATAACAACATTCCATATAATATTCTAGATATAGTTCTAGATGGGTTATATACTATGTTCTTAGGAATTGATTTTTCTGGTGATAAAGAACATGAAAAACAATTAGTACAAGAAAAAGCTAAAAAACAATTAGCAGAGCTACAACTCTGTGATATATGTTATTTAGAAAAATTCAATTGTGATTATGAAGTAAATCTTTATAAATTAGAACAAAATGAATTTTCAGAAATGATACTTTAGTATCTAAGAAAAATCCCTTTGGTAGGAGAAAAAACCTTAGAAAGGTTTAAAACTGAAACGTTAGGTAGTAGAACTACTAGTTACAGTTTAGGATATGCTATGAGAATAGTAAAAGACAAACTGTCGAAATTCTGTGAGTTAATAAGAACTCAGAAAAAACTTAAAAATTTTAATAAAAACTGTTGTGCAATAGCAGGAGAAGATCCTGTAAAATATGGTTGTAGAACAGAATATAAAAAGAAAAAATACTTTTCTAAGAAAAAATCTCCTAAATATAGATTTATTAAAAAGAAAAGGAAATTTCAGTCAGGGAAATTCTTCAAGAAAAAATCTGATGTAAGATCAGAAAAACAAAAATTATGTCTAAAAGGTAAGAAAAATTGTAGATGTTGGATATGCAACATAGAAGGACATTATGCAAATGAATGTCCTAATAGGCAAGATTCTAACAAAATAAAATTGTTAGAATTTGCATATAGAATGGGATACGAACCCATAGAAGAAAAATATGATGAGCTGGAAAAAGTTTACATCATGGAAATACAGGAACCAGAAATAGATTCTAGTTCCAGTGAAACAGAATCAGATGAATCAAATGCATCTGATTAAACCTTAGGGGTGAAAATAAAATAACAAATAAAAGCTAGGGCTAAAATGAAAAAGCAAAACAAGAGCTTTACCTATTCTCGGAATTTTGTTCAAATTGTGAACATTCTCGGATTTTGTAGGGAAAAATGACTATTCAGGGAAATGGTCCGGTTCTCACTTCATTTTTAAGTGGCTTGTAACGCTTGTTGCTCAAATTCTAATGGTACCACAGGTTTTTAGATCTAGCAAAGGTCCCCATTCTCCCATTAAAAAAATACAAAGATTAAGAAACAGACTGATTATAAACAAAATTTCTCATTTCATGCGCCGTGAAAAAAAAGAAAAAGAAAATTGAAAACTGATCAGACTAAAGCATGACGATGGAAGACGTTGAACAAACAGTACCAGAACAGAAGAAAAACAGGATCCAGGTTTCAAACACCAAGAAACCGCTTTTCTTTTACGTCAATCTTGCAAAGGTTATTTCATCCGCCCCATGCTTTTCGATGCATTTCACGTACTTGGCTGTATGCTAGTATATGAACATTGTTTAGATTATAGTTCTTGCATCTATCAGTTGTTGAAGCACAAAACAGGCAAAAAAGTCTGGAGTGAATAACAATGCTACATTCTCTGCTGCAGAGGTACATCCAGCAGCACAATGAAGTTGAACTGTCTGCTTTGGGAATGGGTAATGAGTTCGTTATTCGATCATTGTTTACACATATCTTTGACATGTTTTCTTTAATTTATTCCTCTGTATCAATTTTGGCAGCCATAACCACAGTTGTAACGATCGCAGAAATTTTGAAGAATACTGGATTCGCTACAGAAAAGAGTATGTTCCCTATAATTTAACATTTCTCATCCAAAAACTCACCCATTTACAGATGGTGATGTTCGTATTGAACAGAGGTTCAAACATCCACGGTTGGAATGAAAGACGAATCCAAAGGTCGCGTGGTTCAGAAAGCAAGGGTAAGAGCCATTAACCATAATTTCTGTGGTACATTGCTTGTTATGCCGAAGGACTGACACTGCAGATTGCATCAGATTGAAATTGTGCTAGGGAAGACGGAAAAGTTTGATGACCTGATGAGTGCTAGCAAGGGATCTCCAAAAGCAAACGGCAACAGTCCTGACGAGAACATTGAGAAGCAGTAGAAAGGATGCTGCATTATGTCTTATGAGAAGTAACTAACAATTTGCTTTGCTGCATTCAAAACATCTAACTGCAATAAGAAAGCAGAAACATATACCACTTCTCCATTCATCACCACTCTTCTAAATGAAATGTACAAAAAAAAAGTCTGTTGAATACATGTATATCACTCTGACTCTGCACAAAAAATATCTACTAGAAGACACTAGTGTAGTCATCGGCTCAATGGAAAAATAGAGAAAAAAGGAAACCCTCTGACAACAGCTTGGGAAAGCTTACAAGCATTTACATGAAAACAGCCTAGAACTAAATGACAGGTTGGGGAGGAGAAGAAAATTCCTTTCAAACAAATGATATATTCACAAAATGCTCTGTGACAAAACACACAATGCAATTGATATCGTACCAGTGTACCATCATCTCACAAACACATAATACGCATTATCCATATCCTGGTTCGTAGGTAGGCAGCTAATCGTCCAATCTACCACTCTCCATATGATCCATATCCCTTGCAGAGAATCACTACTTTATGAAATGAGCATCTGAAATTGATAGACATGAGAGGAGGATCACACGTCAGAAAAAGGCAAAATCCGAATAGGCACAGCTGCTATTTAAACATTAATTTCTGAAAACTAGCAGAAAAACAGACGATGTGGAATAACTAGCAAAGTCATGTTAATCTCTCTTAAACAAAAATAATTGCCGTACAACCAAACATGATAGTGAAATATGAATCAGTTTGCTGACATGCTTAATTGAATAAGGACACTTGGTTGTTTGTAATGTTCTATTCATCTATCAAAGTCATAATAAACTCAACAGAAGTTATTTTCTCCAAATCTTTTGTTATTCTTATGTACATACATTAAAATACATGATGCTAAAATGGCCAAAAGTACTCAAACTTCCAAAAAACCATTAGCTGGCAAAATCACTAGTAGTGTGACTAATATGCCTGCCTGTTTGAGTGCGGAAAAAGAGACGATGATAATTATCAAAATTATCTTATTACCACCAGTCAGCTAGAGCACAAGAAAAACACTTATAATAGCATAAGATTTCTGAAAACAAGGAGGCCGGGATATCAAGTGTGAAAAATGTTCTGAGAAAGGGATTACATATTGGCATATCACAATTTGGCTAAGGTTATGTAAGGGGATATGTCTTAATGTTTAAGGACTCTGGGAACCACAAAAAACAACATTGTGCTAGTTGACTAATGACTACTACCCATGCCTACCTCTTCTTTTCTCTCATCTACCAGGGATATAGATAATTAGATTAGAAAATATGGTAGTTAGAAGCTACAGCATTTGGATTCTGCTAACCCTATTAGAAAGGGAAAGAAAATACTCTAGAGTAGTCTATTTATTACAGCAATCAAATGTTAGTGCAATGGATGGCCTATCATTCCATTTGAAGAAATCAGTTAAATCCAAACAATAACATGATGAATAAAACTGAAAGCTTTCACTTAGAGAGGTGACCAGGTAGCACTAAAGCTTACAATTATAATCTCTGGGCACAGAAAGGGTAAACTTTAGCCACCTTAGTATTTCAAGTAGCATGTATCAATTTAGAATACAAATGTTAGAAGGGAAAAGTAGAAGACCTGGAAGTTAGGAAATCTGATCTTGCCAACCTCAACATAGTAGTTTAAAGATAATTTTAGGAACTTGAACCCTATATTCTCTCTGCTTAAGACCCAAGTATACTTAGTTATAAGTAAACTAATCTGCAACTTTTACATATTTTCTGTTTATACTGTTCTTCTAGTTTCTTTTTAAAACAAATGCATGCTTGGTTCAAACAAAATTTGCAGAAGAAACACTTAAAGGCAATATGCAAAAATAGTACTATGAAAATTCAACAGCACATACAAGAAACACCCTGTGACACTCTCTAATGGGAAAGCAGTCAAACTCTAATCACACTATGTCAGATTGGTTGTATGCAACTATGCATTATATATCATTATAATATTCTGTCATAATTTAATCTTTAATTTATATTTAAGGGAAGTGCTAGGTTTGAGTGTTTTAGGGATTGGAGCATAGGGCATGGAGCATGGGAATGATATTTCTACATCCAAGAATATAAAATCTTGGGAAGAGGCCTTGGCAATTGGCATAGCCTATGTAGCATAGTTTTTCCATTATGTAACCAACATATAGAAAGAACAGCAGAAGAAAGAGAAATAAAATAAATGGCAGAGCAGTTACCACAGTGTGGAATGACTCGAAACTTCATGTCGAAAGTTTAATTACTGCTTTTTGAAGCTTAATGCATGTAGCTCTTGCAATTGAAAAGCTATCTCTTGAACATACTTAATTCCTTCATCTCCTTTGCTAAGTGATTTGATTGAGTTTTCAAGAAAACTGCATTCTGCTTCAAGTGCTTCCAATCTGCTACTCAACGCGGGAAACTGCTTAATCAAAACATCTGATTCCGAATCCCAGCGTACAAGCTGCTCATGCATAAGTTCACCATTTCCTGGGCACGATTTTTGATTTTCCTTAGCTAAGAGATTTTCATTGCTGGGTATGAATGAAGAACCATCTTTACTTGAAAAAAGTTGAAACTTCTTCTCTAATTTCCGTAACGCTTCATGAAGAAATGATGGTTGATTTTCACACTCAAGCAAAACTCTCAAGGTTGATGCTCTCACCCTCAATGTCTAGCTTATCTCCATCTAAACTGCTCATGCTTACATTTGGCATGTTGCTACCATCTGTTTGTTTCGGCCCTGTCTCTATTGATTTGGATTTTTCATCAACTGTGCTTGTAATCTTGGATAAAACACCCATATTTTCCCTGTAACTTTCTAGCTCCATCTCAAGTGCTTGAATATTTCGTTCTTTTTCAGCAAGTAGGTCAGTTGCTTTCTGTAGATCTTCACCATCATATTCTGCCTGCTCTTCCATCAACCTTATGAACTGTAAGGCCTCCAAATGGAGCGCAGCCTTCTCCTCCTGTAATCTAGTAATCATAGCCATTGTCTGATTTGCTGCAACTGCAGAAGCATTTCTCTCCTCCTCTAGCTCTCTATATAAAGCACTCATCAACTTCCTATCGTGCTCAACTTGTCGTTTTAACCTATCGACTTCACTTTCACCTTCAACTTCACTAACAATGCTATCATCCAGAGATATACCAGATTCATTTCTTTCCAAGGAGATCCTCTTTTGAAGCATTTGTAGCCCAAAAAAATTAGATGCATCAGAAGTTCTGAATTCATCAATATTTCCTGAAACCCTGGGGCTTATATCATATAAAGGTTCAATCCCTCGAGTGGCAGATACCTGTGATAGTGAGAGCTTCAAATCTTCACTTATTCTTGTTGAATCCTTGAATGATTTTTGCTCCAAGAATTTTCCAGACAGCTGTCGCCCCCTACTTAAAACAGCAAGTCTGTATGCATCACCAAGTTCTAGTGCGCTAGGTATCTGGAAGCCAAAGTCATGTTTACCAGATTTAAAATCCGATTGCTTTCCATTTGCTTGAGTGGAGTCAAGTGGCAACTGAGTCATTTTGCTACTGGTTGCAACATCCTTTTCCGACTCTGTATCACCTACAATGTTCGCTGCAAGAAAGGTAAATTAAACATGTAAATCCAATAATATTACCACTATGGGATATAGTATCAGTGCAACAAGTTTGTCCAGATCAAACCTAGAGAAAAACAGTGAAGTCTAGAAACTTACAGAGATCATTAACAACATAAAAAATAAAAATCAAAGTCAAGTCTAAAAACAATGATTTTACAGTGGGCATATCTTAGCATCATTTCCTATAATTGGCCATTAAAAGCTGATGAAACAACTCAAATATCCAGTATTGAACACTTACTCTTATCTCCAGATCTATCAGCAGAAGATTGAATAACATTGGAACGAGGGAGCGGCGCATCACTGAAAGATATCAGATCACGTGTAGCAGCAGAATCTGTCTCGTCCTTAGCATGCTGCTGGTTGACATCTTCCACATCATGTCCCGTAGGTAAGTCCTTTTCTTGATCCTCAGAAGCCAGGTTCTCTTTTTTGTGCTCAGTTATACTTATACATTCATCATCGCAAATGAGGGCTTTTGATTCAGTATCAGAAACTGTCCTAACTTTCTCATATTCCATAGGTAAGTCCCTTTCTTGATACTCAGAAGCCACATCATGTTCCATAGGTAAGTCCTTTTCTTGATCCTCAGAAGCCAGATTCTCTTTTCTGTGCTCAGTCATACATTCATCATCAGAAATGAGGGCTTCTGATTCAGTATCAGAAACCTTCCTAACCTTCTCATATTCCACGTGTGGCAACAGGTCAATTCTTCTCTCCTTAGTCGTGATCTCCCGACATAAAACATCCGTGATCTCATCCTGTTTATATCTAGCAATCCATTGCTCATTGCAACAAGAACACCGCTTTCCTGTACCAGAATCACCAAGGACGCGATCCTCCAGCAAAGGATCGTGGCCTAATTTCCCCACCAGCAATCTGTAGGGTTCAGCATTGGACTTATCAAAAGTGGCAAATGAAAAAAGGCAGATTTCACAGAGCTGATGAACATCAACAAGCTTGTTGTGGTGCCTACATAGAACTAACGAAGATAGCGCAAACTTATGATGGTCACAGATCAAATCCCAATAAAATCCATCTTTTTGCTTCCCAAGTACATGATCTAGCCTAGAGCATATAATACACGGAAGCTGAAGTTTATTAGATCGAGCGAATTTGGTGACTAGGAATGAGAAGCTAGCACTAACGAATAGAAGCAGCATAAGAAACCATTCTTTAACTGCAGCACCCAATACAACAAACACATCCCCCCTTGTGTCCATATCTTGCAACTCAAAAATCAAATCACTATGTGCAGAATATGCTGCAGATAACAAGAGAACAATAAAAAAGACAGTTCCTATCGACAATAATCGTGTGCATCAAATGTTGTAAGAATGAAAAACTGTAAGTAATTGGTTGTAGAAGCAAACCTGAGCAACTGAGAACCCTAAAAAACTCCCGAGACACGAATAAATCTGCAAAGCAAAGATCTTTGAATTGAATGTCGGATTCTGAATACCAACTTCACCTTCTTTATGATCTGTATCAACACTACTCTCTGTCCGTTCCTTCAAAGTTAGCTGTGAATGTGATTGACTGATTGCTATGTGTTTTCTTTTTCAAAAATATAATAATTTCGTCAACTTCTTTTTCAAATTTCAGCTGTGTCAAAATTTATCGCTCCCTCCGTTTCTCTACTATTCATATGGCGTTTTTATTTATTTATTGACGTTTTTATTCGTTAATCGCAATTTTTAATTAAGTTGAATGACTAACTTTTTTTTTTTTTTTTGGAAGTCAGTCAGTTTACACCGCTAATTTTTCACCATTGATGAAAATGAAGATAATCAGATACAGCAGGAGATCATTTAAAATAATATTTTAAAAAAAAGTCTGAAAAGAAGAAAACGTGGGAGGGGGACATTAGTCGGCTGCAAAATTAGTGGATTTGTGAGCGGCCATACCGAAAGTTTATAGAAATGGAGTCGCCAACAACACTTTAATGAGAAGGAATGGTCTTTGAACCGACCATATCCATTATTCTTCTCTGATATAGCCATTTCGTCTTATTCAACAATGGTGTTATTTATTTGATCCGGCAAGTTCTACATGATTCTGAGCCCTACATAATTATAAGTTAATATAATAATCCATTCTATGCTTAATTACACTGTTACTTTTAGTTCTAATGATATAATTATTCTGCTTTTATCCGAAGAATCAAATAAAAAAACTATCGTCGGATAGCTGAGTAGTTTCGGTGAATATTCATAAATCAACGTAAAAATAGTAGTATATTATACCTTTTCAGAATGAAAATCAGGTTACTAAACATAACTCACTAGTCACTATTTAAGTAGTGAGCAACATGCTAGTTTGCCATCTGAGATTGTTTAGGGACTAAATTTGAGTTTTAACATTTTTGCAATATTTATTTTCAAAATTTAACGGATTTGAAAACCTATACTCTTGGATTCGTGTTGACGAATCCTGATTATTTCTTCCAGATTCGTGCTGGTAAATCTTACAATATTCCGACTTCGTCAATTAGTTTCAAGGACAAGCTTTTTCATGTCTTTTTTCAACAAGGCATATACTGACATATACGAAAATAACATATAATGAAGGCATTCGATCAAACCAAGGTAATTAACATGTCAATTTCTATTCTGGCGTGATTAATGATATTCCTTTATTATATGGAGGAGGGAAGAGTTTATACATTGAGAGATCGAAGTGCATTTCTTTAGCAGACATGATGTTTTTGAGGACAAACAAGCAAAAAATGTGACGAAGAGTTTACAAAGTACCGCATCTAGGTGGTGGGACGGGTTGCTTATCTAAAGCATAGAGAGAACAAGTCATCGATCAAAACATGGAAGAAGATGAAGTGATTCATCCAAGATCAATTTCTACTTGCGGATTATGAACATCTTGCAAAAGAGATAGAAACTTGCATAAGGATGATTCATAATTCTTATTGCGATGTTACCGCATTGGAAGAAAAGTTGATTGATGATTTTTCTTGTGATGATATAAAGCATAGAGAGAACAAGTCATCGATCAAAACATGGAAGAAGATGAAGTGATTCATCCAAGATCAATTTCTACTTGCGGATTATGAACATCTTGCAAAAGAGATAGAAACTTGCATAAGGATGATTCATAATTCTTATTGCGATGTTACCGCATAATTTAAAGATTTGCTTGTGAAGACGCAGACTATTTCGTGGATGGATGTTTGTCTGAATGTGTTTGTCCATCCTTGATTTTGCTCAAACAAAAGTCCATCCTCTCCAGCAAGAATTCATTGGGAAATACGTAAGATGGTATGCTAAAATCATGCCGAACTTTTTTTTGCAGCATTTCCACAACTTCATTGCTAGCCCCACACTGCAGTTGTACGTGTTTTTCCACATTAGTGATGGTCACTCCGCCAATTATATGGTGGACACCCACTAACATCTCTCTTTACAGCTTCATTACATTTGACTTTCCAGCACTCCACCAATGATTAGGGATGACACTGAGGCGGGTTTTGGTGGTGACCCGCTCCATTTGCACCGGTTTGGGGCGGGGATGGGGAAATGTTGATGGGTAATGGGGCGGGGATGAGGATGAAATCACAACCCGTCATGGGTCATGGGGCGGGGATGAATTTTATACATCACCCCCCCCAACCCGCCCCATCCTCGGCCCGCCCCATCCTCGGCCCGCCCCAATATAACTATATTAATAATACTAATATATATCAATTAATAAAAAATAATATTAATTAAATTCTTAATATAATTTAATAATCAAACCCTTATAGTTAAAGTTAGAATAAAGTTAAGGACAATAATAATGTATTTGAATTATTCTTTGACAATTGTTTTTATAATTACAAACTTCTTGTTTGCTTCAAATTTGAGTGAGATTTCAATTACATTTTTTTTGTCTGGATGAGATTTTTCTTTTGTCTACATAACTCATTTGGCTTGAGATTTTTGTTATTAAAGATTTGATGTTTTTCAATACAATTATTATTGCGTTTTAGTAAAAGTCATATAAACAAATGTATTTTAATCTGATATAAGAGGTGGGTGGGGATGGACCATGGGTCATGGGGCGGGGATGGGGCATGGCTCGGGGCGGGTCATGGAGCGGGGGTGATTTTATAATAAAACCCGATGGGGCGGGGATGGTTTTTAATTTTGTACTCATCATGGGTCATGGGGCGGGGATGGGTTTTAAAATTTTGGATGGAGATGGAGATGAGATAGCTAGTACCCGCTCCAAACCTGCCCCAGTGTCATCCCTACCAATGATCCAGCGGACGGACACCCACATGTGTCTCATTTTTCTACTTCATCCCACTCTATTTTCCGGCACTCCAACGAGGATCTGGCGGACAACTACTAGTCACCCTTTCCAGCTTCATCTCGTTCGAGTTTCCGGTGATAAGAAAACATTGCCTGGAAAACCTATATGCCTAAATACATATGTGGCGTTAGAGCAAAGCTTGGGAGAAGGTGGGGTGAGGTCTCTAGTTGCTTCCACAAACGACGATGGTGCTATTGGAATGTCGGAGTTGTGACGAACTAAGAAGGATATCCGGTGAATTTAACAAAATGAGAAATTAATTGGAGGAATTAAGGAGACGAATGAACTTGAATATCAAATAGAAAGTTACCTTTTTACCCCTGTAAAATCTAATATAATTGCGGGTTAACTGCTCCATTAGCACAACTTGTATATTTGAAATCGAAATGGATAGTTTAGTGGTGTTTTATGAGGTTTATCAAGATTAGTGATATATTTTTACACTTTCTTAAACATTAACAATGTCCCATAATAATTTTATTACGTATTTTAGTTACACATTAAAATTTAATATTTAACATTATATGTTACGAGAAATCTAACAGTATTACATAATGTCTTGTGATATTAATATTAATATATTTATTCAAATATAAGGTCAAAATTTAAATATTGATTAGTGCCAAAGTAAATGTACAATTTAATTCGGGATAGAGACTCGGAGAGAGTATTATGTAAACTATTACAATAGTTTTTTAACGATTAGAGGGGTCAAATACCTGAACTAACCTTAAATACCATATTTGTGATTTCTCCAGTCTCTATCATAATTTTTCAGAGAAAATGCTCTTGTACCACTGAATTTTTTGTTATGTGCTCATGTACCTAAGTTTGTGAAAAGTGATCTTTGTACCTCTAAAAATTCTGGTTGCACATCCAAATATGTATTTTCGACTATTAGATGACTTGAAATAAACATTCAAATGCTGATTTGAGCTTTTAGAAGTATGATTTACAAAATCAATGTTAGTACAAGGTATCAGGGTGCTTTTGAAAAACTAGTGGTACATTAGCACTTACAAATAATTCAGGGATTTCAGTTTTCTATAGTTTAAAAAAAAATAGTGTTTTTATTGTTTTTTTTTTCTTCCCAAAATTCCCGTTTTAAATGAATATTGGTTGTGTTTGGTTTTACTTTTTATCTACTTTACTTCAAAGTAAAGTGTTTTTTGTGTTTGGTAAATTGCTAAAAACCAACTTATTTAGGAAGCAAAAGCTATTTTTAGTATCAAAATTATAAGTAGGTCACATCAGCTTTTAAAAAAGGGGATGTTATTTCCACAACCCAATATCCTAAATCCACAACCCATTTAGGGTAAATTTTACTAAAATATCCCTTATTAAAATTTAATTTTAAGCTATTATTATGAAACTTAGTCCTAATCAAACTCTAATTCATGAAATGTACCCCACTCTTTATATATAGTATAAAATATTTTTATCAACTTTTCTACAAATTGACTAAATTCACATCATGTTTGTCAGAGCTTATCTGTAGATCAGTTCAATTCAATTCAGTTCAGTTCAGTGAAAGTGAAAGTGTAATTTGATGAAATTCATATTAATTCAGTCATGCTAATTCCATTTTTCAATACATTAATTTACACTTCAGTTCAGTTCCGTTCAATTCAATTCAGTTCAGTACACCAAGAAATAAGTTATAGCAAATAGGGCCTAAATTTGAAGGTGTTGAATGAATGTTGAAGGTTTTGAGAATTTCTTGGGCCTACAATTAAATTTAACAAAAACTTGAATCCAAAATTTATTATTCAAAACTTAAGGGATTTAAATGATATAATAAATGTTAATTAAATCCTAAATTTAATGATGGGTGATTAAGTCAATTTATCACTAAATGGGTTGTAGATTTAGGATATTGGGTTGTGGAAATAGATCTTGTGTTAAAAAAATACTTTTCAGCCTACTTTGCTTATAAGTACAGCTCCACTAAACGGAGCTATTATATGACAATTGACAGGGAACCCACAAATAAGGTAATTGAACGTATACCTTAATAATTTTGTTTTTGAACGTATACCATAATTAGTTAGATAACTTAGATGATTTAAATAAAGGCAAGGTACGGTAAGTTTTGGATCCGGTGGAGAATTGGAAAATTTGACGGTCTGGACAATAAAACACAAAAGGCGAAAATAGGAGAAAACTAAAAAAAAAAGTCGACGGCTGCTTGCACGAACAGTGCATAGCAGCATCCCCGCAAAAAACCCAGAACCCTACCTAGTAGCCCACAGCGGAGGCGAAGATTTCAGGTAAATCTCAGTCAACTCATACACATTGTGATTCGTTTTGCTTCGAATAGGGTTCCCAAATATACACATTCAATTCAATTCAATTCAATTGGGACCCTTTAATTGTTAAGAATACTGTCACTTAATGTAGCTGATTCTCTAGTGTTAGGATATCTTTGCGGCTTCCCTGTGCGAATTTGTACTTCAACAAGGGTGGTTCACGAAAGATTTAGGGATAAAGATGCTTGTATTTTTATGAATAAGTTGTAGTAGTATTACAGATAGCTTGAACCATATTGAACTGATGGCCCTTGAGATATTCTATTCCTATTATGTTAAATCCTGGGATTCCTATTCTTAGTGTAGAAATTTTGATCCTTGAGAGTACAGGGATTCCAACATTGGGGACAAAATTGGGTTTTTCCTATCAATGGAGATTTTGACTCTGGCAGTAACTCAATCTGCTCCCGGAACCCTCTGGTCATTGTTAAGGGTAGTAGGTCAAATGCTGATGAATGAGGGTTTAAAAAAAAATGTTTGGGGAATGCTAAATCAGTCTTGTGTGGGATTAGCTGCAACTTTGGGTTTTTGATAAGTAGGTTTCAGTTTAGGCCTTGGAAAAAGCTCGGAGTCAATTAATGTTATGTGAAAGCAAGTATATGTGTAACACCAGAGTACATGAAACTGAGAATAGTGTTCTAGAAGGTTCTTTCATTATTTTCTAATTTTCAGATTGTTTTTATTATTGTTTTTTCTTTTGGTATTAGGAATGAGATTCTGGTTTAGGACAACATTCCTAATAGGATTTACCTTTTCTATCATAAACAATGTACCTCTCTTAGGAGGACTATAAAGATTCAGATTAATACCCTGTGATTGGCATTGCTTAACCTTAAGTTGTGACACTGCCTAAAAGTCCCAAGGTGTGACGGCAAGGGCTTATAAGTGATTTTATCTTTGTTTTAAAAGTTTCCTGCAGTTTTCCCCTTCAGCCTACAGCCAAAATCCTACATTTAGTAACCCTAAAAAGCCGAATTCTATACCTTAGATCTACTGCACTGGTGCTGCATCATTGTGGTAGGTATTTGCAGTTATTTTTTTATTAATAGCTCCTACTCTTGTCCAGTGAAGAGCTAATGGCCGAACCAGACCAGAGTTTTAATGAAGAAGAGGTTGACCAACAACAAGAAGACTTGCAGCCTGAGCAAGTAGAGGAACTTGCAGAGGAACCTGAAGAGGAACACGAAGATGCTCCAGTGGCTACAGTGGCCACAGGTGGTGAAAGGTGGCCTGGTTGGCCAGGAGAGAGTGTATTCCGGATTTTAGTACCAGCTCAGAAGGTTGGTAGCATAATTGGACGCAAAGGAGAGTACATAAAGAAAATGTGTGAGGAGACAAAAGCTCGCATTAAGATTCTTGATGGTCCTCCAGGAATTACTGAAAGAGCTGTACGTATACATCTGAATTCTCTCTCCCCCACCCCCCTCCTCTCTCTCTTTCTAAATTTTAATATTTATTCGTTTGAGTTAAATATTCGAACAAAGACTTAGTTTTGTTAAATTACAATTTGACAGGTGATGATATCTGCCA
The DNA here is from genome assembly GCA_963678965.1 of Cruciata laevipes. Classification (NCBI taxonomy): domain Eukaryota; kingdom Viridiplantae; phylum Streptophyta; class Magnoliopsida; order Gentianales; family Rubiaceae; genus Cruciata; species Cruciata laevipes. The sequence continues at coordinate 17,741,862 of OY787634.1, read as the reverse complement.
AAGAGGAGCCTGAATCATCTCTTCCACCAGCTATTGATGGTCTTCTCAGAGTGCATAAGCGTGTTGTGGATGGACTGGATGATGATTCATCCCAGACAGCTCTCTCCGGAGTCAAGGTTTCAACCAGGCTTCTTGTTCCAGCTCCACAGGCAGGAAACTTAATCGGGAAACAAGGGGCTACAGTCAAATCTATACAAGAAGCTTCTAATTGCATTGTTAGAGTTATTGGTACAGTTTCTGACCTTATTATCATCTACTTAAGACTCATAGTGGAGTTATTTGTTTTCTTCTAACAAAGTATTGTTTTCTTAGAGTCAACGAGTCACTGAAGTTTTTTATTGATTGGGGTAAACATTAAAACCCTTAAATAAAAGTGATCCCAGATTTAGAGCTTAAGCTAAATAAATGTCTGAACTGAGTAGATAAATAAGGAAAATGACCTTCGAATGTTACTTATATTGATTTGTAGAAATGGTAAAAAACATCAAACATTTGTAAATTGCAGTAATGAGCCTAAAATTTAGTCTTTGAAATGGTTTATTGATAAATTTATAATTGTCTCTGATATATAATTGCAGAAGACCTGCCCGTCTTTGCTTTTCAAGATGATAGGATAGTAGAGGTGTTGGGAGAACCTGCAGCTGCACACAAGGCTTTAGAACTAATTGCTTCTCATCTGAGGAAATTTTTAGTTGATCGCAGCATCATACCCATTTTAGAAACGCAAGTATGTCTTTTCCCTTATAACATTGCTGATGAAATAGGATTCAAGCTACTCAGTTGGTAATTGACTTCTGTTTGTACGTCCTGTCTAGATGCAAAAGCCAGTCACTCATATGGAATATGCACCTCCCAGTCAATCATGGGGTCCTCCACCCCAGCCTTTTCCTCCAAGTGTTGCTGGACCTCCGCCATACAGAATGAACCCTCCTTTCTATGGTGGTGCGCCTCCTCGGCAACATGAGAATTATTATCCACCAGCAGAGATGCCTCCTCATCTAGAGAAGCAACCTTATCAGGGTATGCCTGTTTACAACAGAGAGGCTCCTCTGCCAATGCAATCATCAGCAAGCAACCCAGCAGTACAGTCACTAATCACTCAGGTTTTTCTTTTTTCCTGAACCTTTAGTATCTTGTTTTGTATTTCTATGGTTGACAAATTACTTCTGGCTAAGCATATAATATTAGTAATCTTAAATATTTCACCATCTGTTCAGTTGACTTTAAGTCAATTCTCATGCAGTAAATTCGATTCTGTAGTTTGGAACCTCTAATATTTGGGATTATTTTAGAGATTTCCACAAATGTAGTGCTTTTGTCATGATCTGAATTCGTTTTAAAAATGCAGCTCACACAACAGATGGTAATCCCCTTGTCTTTCGCGGATGCTGTAATTGGCACAGATGGTGCTAGTATAAGTTTCATTAGGCGGGTTAGTGGTGCGACTGTTACTATACAGGAGAACAGGGAAGTACCTGGAGAGATGACAGCTGAGATTAGTGGTTCTGCATCTCAGGTTCAGACAGCTCAACAATTGATTCAGGTGATCTTTGGTGCACTTGAGTTCTCTTTTATATTCCATTTCCTGGAACTTTTATCCATTAGGGCTCTTGAATAATCTGATAATTTAGAATGAACACGTATCTGATGAAATATTGGTTTTTTGTATTGCAGAAGTGCATAGCTGAAGCAGCTGCAGCACAGAGTCAGGCAGCGGCAACTACTGACCAAGGCTATGGTCATGGTGCATATGCAAACCAGAACAATATGTACCCAACAGCTCCCCCAAATGCTGGTGTTGGTGGACAAACTGGGGCTTATGGTTCAGTTTATGGGGGGAATTATGGTTACTAAAGTCATTGGTTGTATACCCTGTAACTTATTTCTGGCATTTTTGACAATAGTTTTGTATGGTATTGAAGTTGAGTCATGCTTGTTTGTACTACTTTTTAACGTTCTTTTACAATAAAACATTCACTTAAGGGCATAGTAATAGATCAAATTCCTGTTCTCAACATTGTGCCAAAGCACAACTATTGTGTTGCTTATTAGTTTGGAGTTGAGCATTCAGATTAGTTCAAGAAAATCTATGGTTTTAGTGGAGTATAAATAGAGCCTAGTCTTGAGCTCCAGATCTGTGTGTAAGAATTCCGGTCACTTTCTGGCAAGTTGCTTTACTCACCGATGGCATTCTCCGGTCATAAAGAATTCTACCTTGTTGCATTATCTGTACCACAGTTGAGCTTGACAGTTAAATTTAAATGTCAAAAATGAAAAACGTCCCCTTTTTACAGAAATGACCCAATACCTTATTCTTTAATAATAATTTCCAACTTACAATTAACTACTATAACTTCGTTCAAATTTAATGGACTCTAATGGCCATATATACACAAAATCTCTAGCATACCGTGTCTTAAATAGGTGCTGCACACGTAGTCCTAAAGTGACCTGTCTGATTGCAACGACTGCAATGCACAACTCTCTTCACTCGGCCTCGATCTTCAGCCCGCACCCGCTTCTTCTTCGGCCGACCAGGTGGCCTAAGAGATCTGGGAGGATTGATGATCAACTCACCACTAATACTTACATCTCCTTCTTTCAACTCCTTCCACAATGTCTTGTCTGGTATAGGATGTATGGTCTGGGAATACGCCTTCCTGAAAGCAGTAACTGTGAAACAGCTCTCTGTAAATCTGTGCACATTCTGTCTGCAAGAAAGAAGGGCTGCTACAGCATGTGCGCAGGGCAGGCCATACAACTGCCAGCCTCGACAGAGGCAACAACGTTGTCTGATGTCGACAATATTGGTCCCTTCCTGGGATATCACTTCAAATTCTGCCTCATTTGCACGAAGAACCTGATAATTTCTAGCGCGTTCTAGGGCTTCTGCTACGCGCCTCTCTGCACTGGGAACTAGAATTGATGTCCACTGCATGCTTGTCTCTCGGCGTTCATTGAACCAAGTCATGAGCTGTCTTCTGATGCATTCCATCATCTGAACTATTGGGAGCCCAGAGGCTTCTGATATCCAAGGATTCATCTCTTCAACAATGCTGGCGGTTAAATGACCAAACCTTTGGCCTTCAAATAAAGATGTAGCCCACAAACGTGCAGGGACGCGGCGGATCCAATATGCAGCATCTGGGGAAATGTCCTCAATCTCCAGTACTTTAGCCTCAAACTCAATGACTGTAAGAACATTAGCAGCTTCCCACAGCAGGTTTACCAGAACCGCGTTGTTAAACTCTTTGCGGAAGCTTTCAGTCAGGTGGCGCATGCAAAAACCATGGAAAGCAGTGGGGAAATTTGCTTCTAAGCCTTCCACAATACCCTTCTGCCTATCGGACAAGATTGTTAGCATTGGCATGTTTTCTGTATTGACCTCCAGCAAATTATGGAGTTCAGAAAGAAACCACATCCAGTTCTCATCATTCTCCTCATCAACAACGCCAAATGCCAGAGGATAGAGGCCACCATCCCCATCAAATCCAGTTGCCAGTAGTAAAGTGCCCAGATACTTACTCTTTAAGTAAATCCTATCAAGTCCAAGGAGGGGCCTACAAGCATTCAGAAAGCCATAAATTGATGCCTGGAAAGATACAAAGAGGCGCTGGAAACACTGATCCTCTGGATTGGCATACACAGATGCAATGCTCCCTTGGTTAGTGCACTTAACTTGTTCACAGTATTCGGGCAGAAGGCGGTAGCCTTCCTCAAAGGAGCCGCGCATGGCAGCCATAATTCGTTCCTTTCCTCGCCAAGCTTGCTTGTAGGATAAAGTAATTCCATGAACTCGGTGTATTTCTTCCAAGATCTCTTTCGGCTTGCAGTTAGGGTTTTCTCGAAGCCTCTGCTCCACAGAATTAGCAACCCACTGAACTGAGGCTTGCTGATGTCCAAGATGAGCGATCCCTCCACACGTGTGACTGTCGTGGATGGTCCTGATCGTGAAGGTCGGCACACCAGGAAGCTTTGCAGCGTGTATCCTCCACGGGCACCCCTCAGCAGCACATTTGGCAGTAAAACGAGTTTTATCTGACTTGATGGTCTGGATCTCAAAGTGAAGGGCAATAGCAGTGTCCCTGAGAGCTCTCCTGCAGCCTCTAACATCAGGAAACTCTTGGCCAACATGAAGCTGAAAATCAGGGGCTATAGCATGTGTTCGAGTTTGCAGCACAGGAGTGCATACCAGTAGTTGGCCATCATCCCCGGTTTCAATCCCCATCATATCATCCTGGTTCTGAATTACAGCTAGTTCCATGTTCTCATCATGTTCCGAAACAGTGTAGTCTTTGTGCTCAGACTCATCCACTAGTCGTCCTTCAATCCCCTCCTCATCAATTAAAACAATTCCACCATCAACATCGCCATTCTCCAACAGCAAATTCGGGTCCTCACCGTGAGTCTCCTCCATTACAGTTTCATGGTCTTCCATCTTACTCCTTCAGCACTTTAGTAACCTTCAATAACAAAATCCAAGACAATGCTGATGGATTGAATACACAAATCCAAAATTCCAATAAACTACACAATTACTACAACAAAAAAGGCACTACCAAACTTCGATTTCAGAAAACAATTCTGAGTAAAATCAGAATCTAAAAGTACCTGCTTTGTGGCAGCGATAGATCCATGAGAGCCTCGTGCTGCGATTACATCAAAAGTAGGATGATGCAGAAAACCCTATGATTGAGCAGTTCAACATATTGTTAGGGCTCGGAATCGGAATTGGGGGAGCTGGAGGGAAGGGAGAGGAGGAATTTGAATGTGGCGGGTAAGTGGAGAAAATCGGAAAAGGGTGGAAAAGGGCAAAGATCTGTGCAGCCAAAATTGAGGGCAGAAGAGGGTTGAGATGGCGACCACCTCACAACAAAGATGGGCATTTCAGTCAAAATATCGGACATCCACTTTCCCTTTCCCTTTCCTACTTACCATATTACCCCCCCTCTTTCTTCTTTATTCCCCTTCCCTTTGCACTCTCCATTTTTATGTTTTTGTTATCTATCATTTTTAGCAGCTTAAATATATTCTAAGCTTTTATTTTAGTTTCCTAAATCATTGAGTGAATGTGAAGAATGCACTCATCAGTAGGTTAACATAATCCGGAAAGCGTTAACTGACTGAAATCAAGTACATATAAGTTTTGTATAAAAAAATAGAAACTGATATAAGTTTCGTTTAATTAATATTGGTGAGGTTTGGGTTGATGTGATAAGGTTTGAGCCGGTGGTAAGATTTTGGTTGCTATGATGAGGTTTGGGCATGAGTGTTGGATTTGGGTTGCCTCCCGTGAAGTTGCAATTTGATCATGGTGAAGTTTAGTCGCTAGAGTTGAGTTTTGGATTATTGGTAGTGAGGTGATACAAGGTTGTGGTTGTGAAGTGGCAGCAAGCCAGCAAAGATGGAAGAAAAAAGGATTCGGGAAATGGGCACAAAAAATATAATATTACATTTTAATTCCAAATTTATTTAGCAATGTGTTTTGTCATATACCGTGTTTTTTGATAATTTGTCGTATACAGTACTTACTTATAGTTACTGTCATGGGGATATTTTCTCTTACTCAAAATATTATTTTACATAAGTGAAATTTGATATACTATTACTCATATATTTACTCTTTGGGTAGCTCTAATCTGTGCATTATAGTGTTAAAATGATCGATGCATGTCACAGCCGTGTTTTTTTCTTTTTCGAAACACGCCAAATAAAATAAAAAGGGCAAACTCGGAAAATAGGAAAGCATAAAATCCTCACTTTTATTGATTAATGTTTGGCATTTGCAAATTGCAACTCATGTCAAAATTTTACCTTGCAAATACACAACAATGAAAATGAAAAATAGAAGCACAGATGCACAAGGCCGTTCAATTATGCCAGTTGACGTTGACCTACACAGATAAAACACATACTATCAATATCCAGGAGAGTTCATGATAAGCAAACAAAATGGTTTTGCTTTAGGCAAAATAAAATGCACCAAGAAATGGATTAAATTAGAGAATCATGTAAAACAGTCTATTTCATATAGGAATCAGACATACCTTGACACAGATGATAGGTGAGTGGTGAGCCCAAATCCAAAAGCAAATAGTGGATCGTAATGAGAATCTCCAATATTCATAGGAAGTTGCTCAACAGTTCTGAACCATGTTCTTGGGAGTTTTCCAGTGAACTCGTAATCACCGAACAGAACATCAGTCACACCCTGTCCTTCAGTGCCCGGCAACCAAGCTGCTACAAGTGCATCAATAACAAAAATGTATGGTTGAATCACAATTGGCCGACCTGATATCATGACCATTACACACTTGACTGAACCACAGACGTTGGTGATCACGCTTGGTCCAGGATCTAACATTGTAAGAGAATCACTATCACCCGCAGTCTCTGTGTAAGGGGTTTCTCCAACAACAACAATGGCATAATCAAAGTTGTTAGATGTGACATATTGGGTATCAGGATCTTCAAGGTAGACGACTTCCGTGTCCTTGCCAACTGTAGATTTAATTGCAGCAAGGATTGTTGTTCCTAGAATATAAGGAGTTATATTTTATTAGTAATGCATCTTTAGCAAGTCCATATACATCTAATAGATGTATGGTATTTATTATAATATTTACAGCAAAAACTTGAACAAATGTGACCATTGTGTGGAGCTCTATCAATTGGATATTAGTCCCCAATGAACATTTATATTGAAAACTTCCCCAAGTTATTATGTTACACCAATTGTCATGAGTAAGTTGATACGATGCTAAGAACTCAGAAGAAAAACTTACATAATAACATGCATTCAGAAATATAAAAAGGTCAATACAAGCAAAAACAAAGATATATAGATTATGTCACCCTAATATTTATTCCGAATATTACAGTTATACAAAATGCCATTATAAAAAAAAAACTCTGCAATCGTCTGTCTTCAGAAATCTGTAACTGTTTAAAGCAAACCTTTGGAATTATCACTTCACTGAATCCAAAAGTTTTAAAAGCCTCGCTTTGTTTACAGTTAGTTTTCTGTTGGGGTATCATCCTCAAGTAAAAAATACGCAAAAAAAAAAGTCTGGAATCCAAATTCAAGCAACTAGCGGGAGTACACCGCGCGTTGCACGGTATATTTGATGAAATACTCTAAAACAAACTTGACCCAACCATTCAATAATAAAACTATAAAAAATAGGTATTATAGGCCCAACTAAAGTTAAAAAACCATTCATGGAAAACAATATATTTTGACATTATTTGTAGGCCAGAATGACGGGTATGGTTGCTACACTTAATGGACTTAACTGCTTTCATTTTAAAGGTTAGAATGAAGGCCAGTTCCTAGTGCTATAACTTATCAGAATCACCACTTCAACTTTATTTTATTTTATATTTTACTATATTAACTGTTGTAATTTGTTAAAAAAATAAAATTTGTTAAAAAGGCACAAATAGACATAGGTTTTTATTGAAAAGACACAACTTTTTTTTTATTATAATTACTGAAAAGGTATGGGGTGTAGTGTTTTGGCACATGGGGTGTAGAATTACCAAATTACCCTTGCTGGAAGATACATTTGCTGGAAGATAAGGAGAAATTAAAACCAAAGAATTCTCATTATAGTTTTGCTCTAGGACTAAATCTATATGTTTAATAATTTGATCAGCCCGAACATTTGAATGCATAAGTTCCTAATAAATCAAAACATATAATAGGCAGACATACCACTGGTGTTTTTATTGCCACTGAATCCCTGCCAGGCTATTGTCCACCCACCACATTGATAACCCAAGTTATCTGCATGAGTACCAGCTACTAAAATTTTTGATACCGTCTTGGACAGGGGAAGTAAGGGACCAGTCTCATTTTTTCCATTCTTCAGCAGAACAAGAGATTTTCTAACAGCTTCCCTTGCCAAATCTCTGTGCTCCTGTAGTTCATGTTTTAAAATATAAGTATAATATTTAATAATTAGATGGTAAACAAAATACAGACCAGGAGAAAATTTCAGCTCTAATTATTCATAAAGAATAAAAAAAATGCTGTGTTTTGAATTGACAAAAGACTGTAGTCCCTAAAAGATATCAAAGATATTAAATTGTAAATTTCAACATAAAATATTTAACAGATGCACAGGAATAGTGTCCAAAGAAGTTTACTAAAGATGGAAATTGTGCAGAAATTCTATGACAAATTTCTAATAAATTGTCTAACTTAATTAATTTTGATATGATGCTTAATAATCTCCTCTTATTAATCATATTATTTTTGAGGTAAACTGACTTTACTTACTCCAATATGAGACAACGTATTGAAGTGGATCATTGAGAGAAATTTGCTTGAACAAGAAAAGTTTACAAATTACCAAATAAACAAGATAGGTGGGAGATTATATGGATAAGATTGCTAAACCTGTTTCCCAAGCTCATTTGTCAAACTAAGATCAGCAAGTGGGTTCTCAAAGAGTCCCATGGTAAATTTGACGAGCAAAATTCTTTCTACGGCATCATCAATGCGAGACATTGGTATGAACTTATTCTTAACCAAGTAAGTGAGACCATCAATGAATTCTGTATAGTTGAATGGAACCATAACCTGTAAGAATTAATTTAATCAGAGTGGATACACAATGCTTCTGGACTGGCATGAAGATGACATTGTAAACAAAGGCACTTACCATATCAATGCCTGCAAGAACACTAGCTTCAATTGAATAAGTATAATTAGAATGTGGTGGAGAAGTAATCTTGTCAATGCCTAACCAATCTGAGATCACGAAACCCTGATCACTCATCAACGATTGAAGTCAAGTCATGCAACCACATGATTTATAATTGCAAAAACACAAATTCAGATGCATTTAGAGACCTTTAAATATATTCATCCTATCATTAGAATGGAATCAATGGATATACATTCAGTAGTGATGACAAACCTTGAAATTAAGGCTGCCCTTGAGAAAATCAGTTATCATTTCCTGGTTTGCATGCATCTTTATACCGTTCCAGCTGGAGTAAGATATCATGACAGTGGAGATGCCTTTGATTATAGCATCATAGTAGGCAGGCATGTGGATGCTAAGTAAACCATGTCTATCAATTAAGGTATTGTTCTCATTTAGCCCTTTAGAAGTGCCCCCATCACCAACAAAGTGCTTCGCACAAGCTGCGACTTTATTCCTGAAAATGCAGGGAAACGAAGATTGGCAACATAACACAGTCCAGAATGCACTAATCAGGCAGTTAATTTTACACATCTATTCTTCTAGTAAAGCAATAAAGAACAAGATACCATCATAAAGAACAGGGGAAACACACCAGTGTTTCTCTATCAACATCCAACATATATTTTTCTAGTCAGATAAGGGAAAACTTATAACCATCATACCTTCCAGCAACATATGGGACGCCTTTTCGCGAAGCATTGGGAATCTGACCCTGCAAGCCAATTATTATGTCTGTCATTTCTCGAACAATAGTAGGATCCTCACTATAACTTTCATAACATCTACCCCACCGCGGGTCTCGGCAGACCTACATTGGAAAACAAACCACGTGAATTCTCACACAGAGATCAACAAACATAAGATAACGTATTTAGTAGACAAATGTGGAAGAACTCACAGCTATACAAGGAGCAAAAGTGTAAGGAATTCCTGTGGCTCTAATCTCAAGAGCAGTGGCCTCACCGATTCTGAGCATCAGTTGAGGATCCCTTGCAGCACCAAGGCCAACGTTGTGGGGGAAAATAGTGGCATTGACAACGTTGTTGTGGCCGTGGATAGCATCGATCCCATAAATCATAGGTATCCCAAGACGAGTGGATAACGAAGCATTCTGAAAGAAATTGACCATGTTAACCCAATCCGCGGCAGTAGCCTGAGGCAGTGGTGAACTCCCCCCACCACTCAAAACGCTCCCTGCAACACAAACACAGTCATTTCATCAAAACACAACCGAAATAAAAAACAAACCTTGGAAACTCCAATGTGACCTTAAAATTGACATACCAATGAAGTAATCTTTCATGACATCGGGTGTAGCAACGCCCCTGTCAATCTGAACCATCTGCCCAATCTTCTCTTCTAAACTCATGCGGCTCAAGAGATCTTTCACCCTCGCGCCTACTGCCTGCTTCGGGTCCTTGTACTGGGCGTACTCCTGGCCGTTGCCCAGGCCGATGCTCCATAACAGTAGCACACAAAGCCCCACAAACTCTGCTCTTCTTGCCTTCTTCATTCTGATCACCATTAATCGCGAACTTAACGTTGCTATTATTAGCCTATTAAGCAGCTCAGTAAAGGAATAAAGGGATGCGAGGAAAAGGTAAAAAGAAGAAGAGAAAGGTGAAAACAAAAGCTACAGTAACACTATAGGAGGAGTAGTGGGGTACAGATTCCTTGTCCGCTTATTCGGATTGTGGTGGCAACGTGGTTGGTTTTTCTCGAACAATGTGCACCAAAGGCATTTTGTTTGAAATGATTTAGAGCAAACTGCATCTAAGTCCCTCAAGTTTTATTTAAGTGCTAAATAAGACCTCAGATATTTTTAATATCAAACAGCCCCGATGATGGTCAATGCCGGTCAAACATCAAAATTCTTAATATTATTCAATTTTTACTATTTTAACTTTAGTCTGGTCTCTATATAGAGACGGTCTCCTCAGAAACTAACTCTTATAATTTAGTCGCTCTCCTCAAAAGACTAACTCTTATAATTTAGTCTCGAGACGGTCTCCTCAGAGACTAACTCTTGATCTATTACCCAAATTGTTTTTAATGATTATGATTCTGGAGTAACATAGATTGGGTTTTTATTTTTTGTAGGAATATCAAGTTATATTGCAATTTATTAGTTGATCTTGTTAACGCAAGTTCAACAGATTTGCTATAATAATAAAAAAAATTTTAGAGATTTCGTGTAGTTTTATTCTCCAACAGATTTTCTATCATATTTGTTATTATAGAAAAATTAATGAGAGAGAAGATTTGCTTTGCTATATATGGAGAACGGAAAAATAAATTTGGGGAAAGAAAAGTGACTTGCAAAAAAAAAAAATATATATCAAATTTCTTTTCGCAAACTCCCTCTCTCCAACTCTTCTTCAACATTTTGAATTTCACAATCTCAGACGGAAAACAAATGCAAAGAATTCCTCCCAAATCTTCGAGGTTCGTCAATTCTTCAATATATTTTGGTGGGTTTCGTTGCTGAGATTGAATCCTTTAATCAGGTGAAATTAGAAATTTTCTACTTGTTGGGCTCAAATTCACGAGAAATAATGATTCAAATTACATTTTTGAGTGAATTTATCTTGTTGAATACATATTTGCTAATTTTGTATTGATGTAAACCTACAAAAGAGTGCTACAATTGTTTTTCATATTTGCAAGTATGAATTAGAAAATTTCATACTCTATCTTGTTTTCCATGGTTAGGAACACGACTTTTGTGGTCAGCATATATAAAGTTGGCTAAATCAAATTAATGGTGCAAAGCTCTGTTGGATGTGTACTAGAATAAAGATGTTTGGTGTCAAGTAATTCTTGATCTTTGATGTATTAGAAATATTGATGTTCTGCTGAATTATTCCATGTTGTTATGCATACTCAAATCCTATGATTTACACAACAACATGTAAAATGAATCTCAGTTAATAAATTTTGTTGCTTTTTCACTGATCAAAAGTTTGGATGATAATAGTATATGTCATGTGTTACACAGTTTGAAGATGGATTGTTGATACCAACTTATTTGTTCAAAGCATTATTCTAAGATTGCCTCCCAAATAATGTAGTAGTGTCCTCCTCTTTCTATCAAATGCTTATTGAATACTATTGAAGTGCATATTCACCCTCTAGCCGGGAAATTTATCAAGCAAAGAAATTTTAGTTGTGTATTAATTTTGATGTGGAATTATATCTAGGTTCTTGCAAAGTTTTGAAGACGGAAACTGCTCTATATTACTTGATAAATGGTAACATGGAAAATTCTATAGAAACAATCATTAGAATTGTAACATTATGGTCTCGCGTTAAAGTGTTTGTTTATTTATCTATTTTGTAGATGAATTATACAAGTCCTTTGAATGGTGAGACAACTTTTATGGGCCTTAATGACGTACCTATGATGGAAGAGTTTCAGCAAGATACATATATCATGGTATCGATGAAGAGACAAACATTCTTGAAACAAATTTCTATGGTCGTAATTTTACCGATTTGAGCGTACTCATCTGTGTAATCAGCAGGCACACTATATGTAAGCATTCAAAAAACAGCAATCACCTTTTGAAGGGATGATAAACCAAGACGTTCGGCAACATTCCTTTTCTGAAGAAAATAACTATTATGTTTCACCACATCATCATGAATTCGAAAAAATAGATCCATGTTCATTCTGAACCTCCTACGAAAGTAATGAGGTCCATACTTTGGACGATCAACAAATAATCACGACAAAATCTCTCGTGACCTTCATTTAACTCTGTTTCAATAATATCATGGCAAATAACTGAACCACGGTATCGCTTTCTTGTCATACTAGCGAATAACGTATTCCTCTTTTACACGAACACACAAAACATCTTCGTATTCTTCAACAGTATCATCTATACCATATATGTGCATATCATGTAAATAACGACGAGCCATAAGAAATAATCTAAAAAATAAAATTAAAAGTCTCATCATACGAAAGTGATGAATGAACATAAATAAATTATCAGGAGCAAAAACACACATATTTCAATATCCATAGAGATGATATTTGACCAAGAACAAATTTCTGGTATCAAAACCGAAAGCTCAAAATAACCTGAATTTAGAAGTGGCCTGAGCCTGGAATAGGTAACTTGGAATCAGATGGGATTTGTGTTGAATTGTTACCAACGATAGTAAAGGATATAAAAGAATTTGGGTCGTCTTTGATTTTCATCGAGTTTTTTATCAATGGTGTTAGAAAAAAAAAGAAATAAAGAAAAAAATTATTAATAAAATTTCTAAAATAGAGATACTATTGGAGTTGAGATATACATGTTTACAGGTCTAATAGCAAAAACTTGTGTAAGAGCAAGTCCAGCAGAAAAAAAAAAGCAACACTTTTAAAAAAAGAGAAACTTGTATTTCAATGGGTATTAATGATAAAGTCTTATATGGCTAGTCTCATAGTGAAGGCACCAAACAAACCCTTTTTTCATAAGTTTTTGGTCAAATGATAAATAATTTAAATTTGGTGCTACAGTTAAAAATCCTTAAATTACAAGGTCTTTTATGCAAATATTGGAGAAAGTAACAAAATTTCTCCAATCTTTCATTTTCCCCTTCAAGTTGCATCATCGCTCCGCTGTCTCACATGATCATCTAATGGTCTGATAAATAGTTGAATGATATATTCAAAATTTTAAAGTGAAACATTATTTTGATATTAGTTCAGGATGAAACTACTTATTTATTAATGGAGACAAAAAATTGTTTGATATTCGGTGTATGATGTATTTGTTATTTAGAATTTGTATGCCGTTTAGGAGAGTAAAAATAAAATAGAAAGTTGATCAATAATAGTGATTTGGAACTATTTTTTATTAAAGTTGTGAAACAAATGTAAATGATTATAAAGGGCGTAACATTTTTATAATTATTGTTTAGGCCGTCATGATATTTATACTCTTTATTTTATTTTAAAAAGTCATGTATACACTCCTTCGGTTCTTCCCCTTACAAAATATCAGATTTTTAAATATATAATACTTACAAAAATTATTTATAAAACTTAATTTCTCTCAATCATAACATTATTTTTTAAAAAAAACTTCAACATTTTGTATATTTTAGATGGTTGAATTACAACACATTCAAAAGCTTTATGGGCATCTTGCGTGTATGTAATGGTCTTTTAATGGAGCTTGATCATGAATTCGGCGCACGAAAAAACACTCATGATTACAAAATTAACCTACCTAATATGAAATTGAATTTTATGTCAAATAACAAATTAAAAAAAGTTGAAAACCATCCAAAAAAGTTGCATCTCATCATCGTTTCATTTTTCAATTCAGTGTGAGTAATTATTTAAAAATTTATTTATATCTTGCACAAACTTTTCTTTGTAATCAATTCTCTTCGCACAAACCACGCATAAAATTCTCCCATCATAATATCTCAAAAAAATAATAATAAAATTCTCACGTCATAATAGTAATTTGCAAAGATTCTACTGATGCCAAATAAATTCTACTGATGCCATTCTACGAGAACCGAAAATATTGAATTGAACTGGGCTTATGTACAAAAAAGCTCATGAGAACCAGGGCTTTTATAAATACTCATCCCTCTATAAAGCATGCACACTTTGGGCAACATGTTAATCATTGTTTCAAACAATGCTATCATTTTGTGCTGGTTAAGAAGGCAAAAAAAAGAAAAAGATCAACGGCGGTGCCGACGGTGAAGTTGCCGTGGATTTTAAGGAAGACGACAGTGATCAACTCATTTTGTGTCTGAAGGTGGGCAAGAATGGATGTCAGTGTAGTGTTGTAGTGCTGAAGGGTAATTCCTTCTACGACAGTCACTTGTCGACCACTTCTTATATGAGTATCCAAAGTCATTTGTCGACCACTTGTCGACAGTCACTTGTTGTGGTTTGATTGGTGATGGGGAAGTTATATTAATTTTATACTAATTTAAACTAGTTTTATGCACGCGTGAGCATATTTGAACATGACGATGTCTTGCACGTGCAAGAGAATATTTACTAGGAGCATGTCATGCACACAAAGGAAGATAATGAAAATACAGTAATATTAGTAGACTCGTCCACTCTCTTTATATCCAACTCTCACCGAAATTGCATTGTCTGGTTTGAATATTGATCAATATTAGATGTATGTGTCTTTATGGTTAGGATTATTGTTTTCCCGTAGATACTCATATAATGATAGTCAAAGTTCGGTAGTAGCAACCGACAAGGCGGCAACTGACAACTAAATTAATTTACATAGTAATATAGTAAATTATTCATACTCCATTTGTTTTTGGTCAATTAGTCGTATCTTCAATGTTGTTTGCCAACTAAAACAACAAGAACATAAGTACAAATAGTCAAATCGGTTAATGAGATTCGCTGACGGTTACTAGTTGACATCTAACAACTCATTGAAAACAACACGAACATAAGTACATATAGTCAAATTTGTTAAAGAAGGACATATTTGAATACATTCTTAAAAAAAAGGTACAAAGATTTTATTCACAAAGGAAAATAATAAACAAGACTACATAAGAAACACATGTGACACGAGATTTGTGTGCTTCTATTCGAATTGTTGTGGTTTGATTGGTGATGAGGTAGTTATACTAATTTACATACTAATTTAAGATAGTCAGTTTCATGCACGTGCGAGCAAATTTGAACATGGTGCACGCACAAGCTAATCTTTACCAGACGCATATCATGCAATTACAAACCAAAACCAAAATCATGTCAGTACGAAAACACTAAAATCCCTATGCTAGCATGAAAATACTTATAGAAATTCATTTTTTATATTAATTCCAGATAAATACAAATTCATTTAATTAAGCACATATTCCAACAACTTAAATCTGAAGAAAAAAAAGACAAAATCTTGCAAGAACCAATGCAGTAATTGAGAGAAACATACTGACTGTGACCGGTGAGAGATGCTCTCATCGGCCCATGAATTCGTATTTTAATAAAAGTGTGATTGTAACCTTCAATTGGGCAAAAAATATGAAAAATTATAATCTTCACGACATGATTATGACCAATGAATTTCATGCAAAAACTTATGTAAACTATTATATTTGGAATTTGTAAACAATCGGCTACTTTAGACAACGTTAACTCATCAATAACAAGCTAAACTTTGAAGAACACGCCAAAATTTGGACGGATGAAGAACACTAAACAATCGTTGCAGTCTACAATATTTAAGGTGTAAGCTCGATGAAGCCTGAGCTTGCCATTGCCCTCAACAAAAGAGGCAAACTATCCAACATTTGGACATTTAATTGCAATAAATATTGCTGTGAAAGAGCGTTCTGAACGAACGGTTTCCCTGAGATAATTCTTCATGAATAGTGAATACCTCCACTATCGTGATTTTAATAATAAAATAATCTCAAATTAAATTCTTCTTGTTTTGTGCAACAAGTACAGGTGAATTGGAATTATTGTTTTCGATCACATGTATTCTTTGACAAATGACGAGCTTGTCGTTTACCTCTGCAGCACCTGTGACTCTGCTGAAACCCAGCCGTGTATGATTGAATCGTCCCTATTACTCGAGAATTATGATGTTCTGTACCACATTTTCTCGCTAAGTTCATAATAACACCTCAAACTGAGAGCTTCAATGGCAGCTGCTGCTGCTGCTACCATCGTCGGTCTCTTGCTCCTCTCCCTGCTTCGCTGCTCATTCCAGTTGCAGCCTTATCAGCAAGAAGCCCTTTTGAGAATCAAGCAGCGATTGAAGTTTCCGGCAGAATTAGAGAGCTGGAGTGAGAATTCAGATGCCTGCAACGCTCAGCCAAATTCATATATAGCTCTGGTTTGCTACGAAGAGAGCCTAACTCAGCTGCATGTTACAGGTCATGGCTTACCTCGATTGTCCGATGATTTTTCCTCACCTTCCTTGTTTTCCGATTTAGTTCAGCTGCCTAACCTTAAAGTCCTGTCCTTGGTGTCCTTGGGCTTGAGGGGGCACCTGCCCCCACTGATTGGAAACTTATCTTCACTGGAAATACTGAATGTTAGCTCTAACCATTTTGATGGCTTCATTCCCATGGAGATTTCGAGGTTGCAGAACCTCCAGACGCTTATAATGGACCACAATGGGTTTTCAGGTGAGGTTCCATTTTGGTTGAGTGAGTTGCCGGTTTTGAGTGTTGTGAGCTTGAGGAACAACTCACTCAGTGGTTCATTGCCGAGTTCATTATCAAGATGTGCAAATCTCAGAGCTGTGGTGCTTTCTGGCAATTCGCTATCCGGAGATTTGCCTAGCTTTTATAACCTTTCGAATCTTCAGGTTGTTGATGTAGAGGATAACCAGCTCGGGCCTCATATCCCAATGCTGCCAAGAAAACTGGTTTCTCTGGTGCTTAGAAATAACAAGTTTAAGTATGCTAAGTTGCATTATCTGCGCCCCTTTTTCCAGCTGCAGAAGCTTGACATTTCTATGAACCAATTTGTTGCACCATTTGTGCCTTCGTTGCTTTTGCTTCCCTCTCTTCGTTATTTGGATTTTTCGAGCAACGGGTTCACTGGAAAGCTTTCGAAGAACATGTCATGCAGTCCAGGGCTTCAGTTTGTTAATTTGTCAGCCAACCATTTGACTGGGGAGCTGCCATCTTGTTTTCAATCACGTGGGATGATTGTGGCGTATGCCGGGAACTGTCTATCGAACAAGTATCGGAATCAGCATCCTTACTCCTTCTGTCATAATGAAGCTTTGGCTGTTGAGATATTACCACATAAGTCAAAGAAGCAGCTGGAGAAGAAGAAGATAGGCAGTACTACATCGATGCTTGCATCGAGTATGGTTGGTGGAATTGTTGGAGGGATTGTTCTTCTTGGTTTGGCTTTTGTGGTTGTAAGAAGGGAATATGGAAAGCAGAAATGGGATAAAGGGCCTCTTTCAAAACTCATTGTAGATAATGTGTCTCCAGCTTCAACAATTAAAATGCTCAGGGATGCAAGTAGGTTTTTCTTTTTTAGCCTCCTTTTCAGACAGATGAGTTTATTTAGCCTTTGTTACTAATGCATAAGCTTGCTGTGTTATCAGGTAATATAACTGAAACAGGGAAGCTGGGACGATCGGGACTCCCTCCTTATAGGACTTTTGTGCTCGACGAGCTTAGGGAGGCTACCAATGACTTTAGCTCCTCAAATCTCATCGGTGAAGGTTCTCATGGCCAGGTGTTTAGCTTCTCCTTTTTGTTTCTTTCATTTTGGTTGTTCTAACTTTTCTTGGACCAGTTCTATCTGGTTTTCAGTTTGTTTATGTAGTCTAACTAAGGCATACTTGCTTCTAAAGAAGACTAAGTGACAAGTTTAAAATTTGCTTTCATTTGTTGATAGTTATTTTCTAATTTTCATAAACTTAATGTGCAAAAGGACTTCCAAAGGATTCCTGAGAAGTATAAACTTCAAGCATCTCCCTTGACTGTTAGTTCCTAGTAATGTACAGTTTCAATGAATGAGGTGGTAGATTTTACTATATATTTCGATTGAAGGCACAGCCCTGATATCAGGATTCAACTATGATTCAGGTTTACAGAGGAATGCTCACGGATGGCTCACTTGTAGCTATAAGAAGCTTAAAAATGCGAAAGAGAAACAACGTGCATACCTATACTCACCAACTCGAGCTGATTTCCAAAGTCCGGCACAGCCATTTAGTCAGTACTATTGGTCATTGCTTCGATTGCTCCCAAGATGAACCAACTGTCAGTAAAATACTAGTTGTATTTGAATATGTGCCTAATGGAAACCTAAGAAGTTTGATATCAGGTAAATTATGCTCTATGCTTATAATTTTGTGTACCTTCTTTCATAATTTGATTAGCCACATTCCTAACTGTAGTTTGCGATAAGTATTCAGAGTCACATGTTGGGAAACAGCTGACATGGCCTCAAAGGATGGCAGCTGCTCTTGGGGTTGCAAAGGGCATCCATTTTCTTCACACTGGGATTGTGCCTGCTATAGTTTCAAGTGACTTCAAAATAACAGATATTTTGTTGGATCATGATTTCCATGTGAAGATTAGTAAGTACAATCTGCCCCTGCTGGATGAAACAAGGAGACTTGTAAGTGACACATTTCTGTTACATATTCAGATTGGTTCTCAAAACTATTGGCTGATGTTTTATTTGCAATCCTGAAAATCATTATGAGAAGTATATTAAAATGGTACTCTTCTGATCATATTAAAAACGGATAGCTATTTGCTTTTGAAATCTGAATTTCTACTGTTTTCTAATATGATTAATTGCCTAACTCTTTCTAGGACAATGGATTTGTTTCTTCATGTGGAACAAAACAGAAAGATGGGTCTAGGTAATTACTAACATCCAACTCATCAAAGGTTTGGCTTCTTTTGGAATTCAGCCATTGAAGAACATATATATTATGCATTAATGTTGCTGTCAATCTTCATTGTTACACAGATTGAGGTTAGAGGGGAAAAAAGACATACATGACTTTGGAGTGATATTACTGGAAATCATGGTAGGAAGAGCACTAAATTCCAGCAGTGATATCAGTGTTTCCAATGACCTGGTGAGTATTTCTGCTACATTTACTTGTAATAAATGTGCAGTATCTAATTCTTCAATCTAAAAAATGTACAGCTACAGATGAACATAAAGGGGGATGAAGCTGCTCGAAGAAGCATTGTTGATCCATCCATCCACAAGGACTGCTGTGATGCATCATTGAAGATCATGATGGAGCTTTGTGCCAAGTGCCTGTCCGATGTGCCGGCAGAGCGGCCTTCCATTGAGGATGTTCTCTGGAATCTGCAGTTTGCAGCTCAAGTCCACGATTCGTGGGCGCGAGAAAGCTGCTACAGCAACCATGAATCACCTGCTCACTTGGCTTCAAACTAAATGGATCCACTCTAGTCTAGGATGCACTGCAGTTTGTTTGATGAAGTTAAACTAGTAGCAAAACTCTTTTTCTATTGTGCTTGACTTCATTTTTATGATTTTATGCCTATATAATTGTGTATGCGTTTCTGAAACTGTTGAAGATGCACAACAAATCTGGGCAATGAAACAAACCTATACATCAACATCTATTCTAATAATTAAAGCGTATATTTACAAACAAGTGTCATTGAGTTAATCAAACCACTCCATTTTAGACGAACAAAATCTTCGCCATCATCACTATATACACACCAAAAGGGAACCGATTCGCCGAAATTATACCGGTTTAATTCACAAGCTCGGCGATCCACCCGAAATCAGGAACCGGGTTGGCCGAATCAACGGAATTATCCATGCTGAGCTTAGCATACATCCTTGCCCTGAGGTCCCTCCCGGACTCCACCCTCTCCATCGGAGGATCAAATTCTAAGGATCCCGTCGGAATCGTAAAATCGGGTCGGCGGGTAAAAGTACCCATCCTCGTGTTACCAGCAATATGCAGATTATTCCTCATTGACAGAACGAGTCCACTCACTGAATTCATCCTCAGCGCCGCGCTCGGCGACATGGGAGGGGATTCCGGCGGCGAGTGCAGCACCGAAGTCGGAGAGTCGAAACAGGCGGGAATGATGCGAAGCTGCTCCGGCGTGTGCGCGAAGAAACAAACCCTCCGGCGACAGTGGGTCCCATCCTTGCACGGCTGCGTGCGGTAACGGTCGGGGTGGAGCCAGCACTCAAACACGCCGTGCGCGAACTCGCACAGGTCCCCCTTCCGGCAGCCGCCTTTTCTGTACTCCGGGCAGGAGCTGCCGGAGTAGCTGTACTTGCACGGGTCCCTCCGGCGAGCTTTCTCCCCCGGGTGGGCGTACGGACATTCGGTCCAGTCATGCGACCTGGCACGTGCGCACCTCTTCACCTTGAACTCAAACATGCGGAACTGATCGCATGAGAACGCGTCCACCGGGATATCCAAGTCGTCGTCCCAGTCCGGATCCATGTTCGACGGCAGGTAACGCTGCAGCGCCGCCAAGCTGTCATTGCCGGTGGGGGACACAGCGGCAAATGCGGTTGGATGATCATCCCAGCGAGGGATATGGACGGTTGGATTTCTGATCATCATTCTCACACTCGCTGTCAGTATGTAGTATGTAATACTGTGTGTGTATATATTTATGGGAATGTTGCAGGTCTCCTAGGATGAGGCTGAGTTGGGATATAAACAGCTTTTGTTAACCGCGGTTAAGAGTAAAACTCAACCATGGCTAGGTAAAATATCTCATTTCTATAAACGCAACTTGGTGTACTGTTGTCGGGTAAAAATCAGCAGGAAGGCTAACTTCACGTAGCAGTCACACTATATTGTGTGACCGCCAATTCTTTTATGTTCTTATTTCCAAGTGGATAAGGCATGGGACCCGCACAAACTCTCACCATTGCTTGTTTAGGTTTCCAGTTTCCTGTATTTCTGTTGGCATGTCTGAAGTTGATGGATTGGATGAATTTTAAAGATTTGCCAAATTGGCCTTATCTAGACAACAAGATTTGGACAATGACGTGTTACTGGACGTAGATAAATATCTCTTGTACCATGATACCATCAAGTTTACTTTATTTGTCAAATAATATCTTTGGTTTTAAGAATTAGCTTAAATATATTGGGTCTCTTCTCTTAGAAGTATAGGATATCTTGTTTGTTATTAGGATACACATGCAAATAAATGGTCAGAGATATTTTGGTAATTCCAAAAACAGGGTAAACTTAAACTCTAGTCAAGATGACCGTTGAATGGCACTAAAGAGGCAACACCACCGGATGTAGTTAGCTCATTCCCATTTATGAAACTATCTAAGGATTTGACGAGATGGATGAGGGGTTATGGTCCTAGTATGAAATTTGTACATATGTCGTAGGTACCGCACTGATTACCTTTGGTATTTCAGAGGTGTTGGACCAAAAACATGTTACCCAACCTTGGTCCATGACACTGTCTGAGGACTTGACGGGTTGGACACAACCATGCTCAGATATCTCTGTGGGAATTGCTCCGGGACAGACTTGTGTCTTGGCATGTCAACTCGCAGATATGCTACGGAGGATCTTTCCTCTATCTAATGAGAACGAGGAAAAAGATAAAAGGAACATTGAAGACATCAAAACGTCTAAAGTAGAAGCAGTTTTAGCAAGATATGCATGGACAGATGGAATGAAATCTCTAGCATGAAAATCCTAACAATATCTTGATGAACTTGTTATAACCATCGCCACCGTACCTACCTTCCGTGGTTGTAGAATAGTTGTTTCGATTTTACATTTGTTAAATGTTGGGTTAGAGTGATGGTCAAACAGTTGTATGAATCTTTTTTTGAGCGTTTAATAGAAGAAAAAATTTCATAATAATAATAAAAAAGCTCATTCCCATTTGCAACAACTTTCTGTTAGTTTTGGGAAGAATAAATAGATCATGCATAACCCGTGGGTTTTATCTATTCTGTCAAATTCTCAATTTTCTCAATTGTTCTCATTGAATAATCAAGCTTAATATGTAAGAGATTATTCTTGAAAGTGAAAAAATCAAACATAAAAATGAGAAAAACAGCTGAATGATCATACTCAATATATAAAAGTCGGGGTTAAAAATGAGAAAATTATTATTTGTCCTAATATCAAATGAGATTGGTCACAAGAGACTTTCTCCTCATCATTTATAAAATGAAAATTACAGCACAATAAATAAAACCCACAACACAAGATATACCACACCAATTGACTGTGCTACGTCCACTGTCCTCTTGAACAACAGAGAGAGAGGCCTTTTTTACAGCCTTAGCCATTTTAACAGCTGCGGAAGGGTCTGGGAGAGGCACCAGTTTGCAAGTACCTACATTGCATGATCAATTCATTAGTAAGAAATCTGTTCTTAATGGACTCTATTCATAAAAAACTGTTCTTCAAACAGGATTAAAAAAATAAAACTTCATGCTTGGAATTTTCAAGTTAAAAAGAAAACAAAAGATATATTTCACATTCGTGACTAGTGTTTGTTAAGAAATATTTTACCTGGTGATTTCAGTGGCAGGGGGTAAGGTGAGAAGGGGAAGAACTTCTCACCATCCAACTTTAGCTTTTCTTTCAACCATGGACCTTCCAAACAAGGGAGAATTTGAAAATCAATACCTTTGGTCTCCAAGTTGTAAGAGAGAAAAGCTCCTGGTCCAATCAATATTATCATCCCATTATCATCACTAGGAAGAAAAAACCGTGGTCGGAAATAATCATGTTTTTTCAAGCTGTCCAATTTCAGATCACACTGCCAATTCAGCTCCTCCATTGACGGATCAACAACCCCCCTGTAAAAGCCAATGTCTTGACTAATGCTTATTCTGTTCACCAACACCCATTTAAAATTCTCTAGCATCCACACTGAAATGAAAGAACCCTGGGCATCACGATTGGAGTAGTAAAAACGGCCAGAGCAGCTCCCAATGCAGCCGCAATTCCTGAACTCATATCTATCAGGGAGAGCAATAGCAGCAGCTCTTAAATGCTGTTTACCACTATTCGGCGCAGGGATGATGTTGTCAATACACACTAAGTACATAGCCACAGAGAGAGAAAAGAGAGCACGGTTGAAGTAAACGTAGGGCTGGAGCCATTCGAAACCATACAGATGAGGCTCAAGCTCCACGACATGGGTATGCCATTTAGCCTTGTCAGAAGTGTATATGTCCACTTCCACTGGACGACTAACCGTGGCTTGGTGAGCAGGTCGAATGAAGCTAACAATGTTAAATAAGGGATCTTTTTCATCGCACAAGAAAGTGGAAGGATCAAACACTAGAGAGGAATGGGTGGTGGTTCGGGTGATTGGGCTGGCCGGGACATGAAAGCACTGTCTTGTTAAAGGGTTTCCCACATAATATTCGCGATTGGAGGACTTGGCAAACAGTATCAATCCATTGCAACAGTCTTGAATCTTGTAGTGGGCTGACGGAGTTAGAGACGAAATTCTCTGCTTAACAACCACGTCTCCACTTGTAAATTGACTATGGTACGAGTTTCTGACAATATGATAAAAATCATAAGTGATTTGTTCTCCCATGACTTCGAGTGAGATTAAACCCCAAAGTGGAGCACGAGGACTGGGAGGACATAGGGCTGGAACACAGAAGCAGGATATCACAAAGTTCCAATCTTTGCAAATAAGTTTCAATGAGATCAACTTCTTAGCGGAGGGTATCAATTCAAAAATCTTAGCTTTCACCTCTACAGGCAACTCCGACCATAAATCCCGACCTTCCATTATTGATTTTTTAAAATTTATGTTACAAATAGTTTACCGGAGAAAAACACCCCCTTTTATTAACCATGAATCCATTTCATCACAGGTTTCGAAAAACACTTAATCCTAATCCTAGTTTCATAAATTTTATTAACTAAATCCTAATCCTAGTTCCTAAACGTACACAGGCAAAACTTCTATTGATAATCATCCCCAACAATCCCTCCACTTTCATATTCAACCAAAAAAACCATCAAATGGCCAGTAGTAACCGTCAGATATGGGACCGACGATCTCGAGGAAATTGGCATCATACTCCGGCAGCCGCCTACGACATCCGATTTGAGAGCGGACTAGGTTGCCAGGAAAGTTGGGGTTCTTCAGAATAAAGTATTTCAATCTGTGAGCAAGTCCGACGTAGGGGTGACCGTCGGGTATTGTTCTTTGGTTTTTAGAGTTAGTTGGTATGGTCCGGATTATTTGTATAGATCATCAAAATTCCAAATCTAAACCCAGGCCCAAGCCCATGTTTAATTTGGATATAAATCCAGAATTCCAAATCTAAACCCAGGCCCCAAGTCCGTTGACTATTCTGTTGGAAGACGGTTGAGACCGTTAACGGAAATTGACAGCTGGAATTGTGAGGGAGGACGAGGGGATACATGTTGGAATTGGGTCCTTTGATCAATGTGCATTATTTTAGAAAGTTGGAGGATTAATTACGGTGATAATTAATTCAGTTATTTGAGTGATTGAAATATTTTGTTGGAAACCGCTTTCGATCTGCTAGCATCAATGATATTGATCTCGCAAAGTTACTATAACTAAACCTATATGGCCACACACAAAGTACGAAATTGGACAAAAGAAATTATTATTAGTCTTGGAGTCTAATACTAATGGTATGAGAATTGAGTTTAGAACTCATCGAGTCCCAGGGGCGGACCCAGAAATTAAAGTCGAGGGGGGCCATAATAGAATAAAAGTAAAATTATAACACTATATTTTAATATATTAAAAATTACAAGGGTATAAAATGTAATTTTTATTTTTTAAAAACAATTTACAAAGGTATAAAATGCAATTTTTTATTTTTTGGGGGTGGCCAGGCCACCCTGGGCCACCCCAATGTTCCGCCCCTGTCGAGTCCTACTGGGATTGTGCCCATATGCACCAAATAATAGGTGGTATAGGATTATGTTTACTCTCTATAAATAGAGCTTTATGGGAATAAATGAATCATAACCATTCGTATACGTTCATGTGTTGAACACCCAGAATCATAACCTAGTTGTTCTCATACGTCTCATCGTCAAAATCCAAGGAAGGAGGAGGCGTGCGTCGTCGACTTGCTTGCTGCTTGATCTGTTCTAATTAAGCTGACAACGGTGTAGGCGTCTAATCGTGCTGTGTGGATAGTTGGATACGTATAGAGGGGTCACACTTGGAATTCTCGTCTCCGTATGTGATTGGATCATCCGCTAAATCTTACGGTAAAGCACGCTGCAAAGAGGTAAGCCTAAAACCTTATGTAGATTCATATTGATGACATGCATGCGATCTTGATTGGATTTGATGTTCCGCTATATTAGATATAATCAATTCCCTACAGTGGTATCAATAGTCTCGTGATCTAGGAATATTTATGTAGATGAGATTTGCATAATTTGCCTATGGTATGTTATAATGTATTCTAGGAATATTTATGTAGATGGGATATTTTTAAATTGGATTTTAAATTTTTGTTCATATTTTAATCAAATAAATTATTGGATGATTTGATTTGATTTAAATCTCCCAAGAATTATTTTATTATTTTATTCCACTGTTCATCGCCGAAGTTACTGTAGCAGTACGGTTGGGCAGCGGCATGGTGTTGTAGAAGTCTGATGAACAATTGCGGTCAAGTTTTAATAAACCTAGAGTTTCTTAAACCCATTGCTAGGAATGGGCCAGTTGGGATTAAATCAGCTCACAGCTTAACTTGGTCTGACCACTAGGTATTCTGGTTGGATCAGAATATGATCAGACCGGATTTTTGGGTCGGTCAGGTGATGGTTAACCGGGCTGGTTCAGAAAATTAAAATAAATAATTATTATATAATTTAATTGGATTTGATCTAGATTATTATTATTTCTGAATTTAGTAATTTTGGGTTTGAAAGTGCAAAATTTAATATGAACAGTTTTAGATTAATTAAGGTTAATAACTTAATTAATGACATGTTTATTTGCTTTGATGCATGCATTATGCGTTTGTTTATTGCTTTATGTATTATAAATGCATGTGATAGGTTAATATGTGTGGGATTATTATAAAATAGTTACTAATAATCAAAACATCATAATGAATAGTTACTAATATCCCTAGAGTGGTATCCCCCATGACTGGATGGGGATATAGGAATATCTGCTTTCTTAAATAGTAATAACAGAAGACTCACTGGGCAGCAAATCTCTTGTCTTCAGAAAAGTTTTACAACTACAGGCATCTGGCTAGCAATCAAGGAGATGAAGCCTTGGTCATCCCCAGGAGGAGATGGACTACCAGCTGGCTTTTACAAGCACTACTGGAAAACCATTGGTGATGATTTCTCTCATGCCTTATTAAGATTCCTAAATGTGAACCTTTCCCATCAGAATGGAATAAGACTCAGCTGGTATGATCCCTAAGAAGAAATCCCCTACTTTGGCTACTGACTTCAGACCTATTGCTCTATGTAATGTCAAGTACAAAGTCATTGCCAAGGTACTAGCAAAGAGATTGGAAAAATGTATAGGCAGCCTGATTTCTGAAAGACAGAATGGTTTTGTCCCTGGAGGAAATATCACTGAAACTGTGTTGCTGACACATGAAGTGGTTGATAGGCCCTAAATATACTCTTCTTTTACAACATTAGAAAGCTAGTTTAGGTAGTATTTTGTACTTATGTATTGAACTTTAAAGCCAAATCATTCATAGTGGTTTGAAATTGAAGACGTGCATTATAGTCATCGATTTGCACTTGCTATGGAATGGATGATTTGAAGACCTTCTATGACCGTCCAAAAGGATCGAGAAGCATTGAAGAACCGGTCATAGAAGTGGCGTGAAGGCACACTCTCGCGGGCCGCGAATCATCTCTCGCGAGCCGCGAAGTGTGTGTTGCTGTTTTGTGAAGGCACACTCTCGTGGGCTGCGAATCGTCGGTCGCGAGCCGGATTTCTCGCGGGCCGCAAAAATCTCCTGCCACTTGCATTTTGTTTATTTTTAATTTAAATATTTTTGGGATATAAATGGGATCTTATCCCCATTTTGTAAGGATCGGATTTTCAGAGCTTGAACTCTTTTTCCTTCATTTTCACTTTGAATTTACCATGTATTATTGTATGGATTATGGTTTTGATTATATAATTATGGTTGTAGGCTAAAACCCATCTTGGGAACATGTGATTAGACTTCTTGTTATGGGTTGAGAACTTGATTTATGAAGCTTATGAATGTGTGATTTGCAAATGAATGATCATGATTTGTATGTGTATTTGATGCATGAAATGGATTAGGAATCAAATATATGTTGTTATCAATTATATTTGTTCTTGAGATCATTCATTAGCATTGTATCCATGTCGAGTGTGTTATCACATTGCATGGGTAAGTTGGGAAAACATTTAATTTGAAATGACATTGATTAATTGATCTATTTGCTATCATCTAGAAAAGTTGTCAATAAGAGTTGTGAAGATGCTTTCATCTTTCATAATTATAATAGATATAGTTTCTCATTACAAACAATCACCATTCTCAAAGCAACATGATAAAGTTTGAGGAAGAATCCATAATAAGAAGTCACTAATCTCATGTGCCCAAGTCTATTATTTTCATTAGTTAAATCTTTAGTTTGAATCATTATATGGTAAATTAGTTGTTACTCTAAAAGTTTTAGTTATTCACATAGTAGTGTTTCATACAAAAATCAACTCAAACACTACCCCCCCTTTTTACATTGATTTTATATATATATATATATATATATATATATATATATGTATGATATTATATATAGTCATTATGCTACAAGATATACTTGAAAATAACCTCTTCTTTGTGGATACGAACCTTACTTGCCACTATATGCTTAATTGTGTGTAGCGGTAGTAAGTAAATCTAAATTGTATATTTGAGAGGTACGGCGACGACCTCCCAGTGGTTCATTGTCTTAATCAGAGGAAGCAAGGAAAATTTGGAATGGCTGATATCAAGTTAGACATGAGCAAAGAATATGACAGAATTTCATGGAACTTGCATTGGGAGCTATGGGGTTCCCACAGAACTGGATAAATCTTACTATGTGGTGCATAAGGTCAGTTTCTTACCAGGTGGTAGTAAATGGGAAATCCGGTAACAGACAAGGATGTCCCTTATCACCATATCTCTTCATTATAGCTCAAAAATTTATGTCTGCTCGGCTGGAACAAAAGATGACTGAGAATAAACAACTAGGAGTTCAATTATCAAGGGGAGGTCCAAAAGTGAGCCATTTAATGTATGCAGATATTGCATTCTTTATACCATGGTGACATATGAGTCAGTAAATGTATTGGCAAAAACCTTGGATCTATATGCCAGGTTTTCTGGGCAGAGACTGAACTTTGAGAAATGTTCAGTGCAACTCAGCCCTAACACATCAGAGGAGATGAGGCAATACCTTATGTTCACCTTGAATATTCATAATCAAGGTCTGGGAGGAAAATATCTTGGAATTCAGATCAATATGCAAGGACAGAAGAAAAAAAATTCCAGAGCTTGATTAGAAGGGCAAAAGAGAAGTATGGTTCATGGAAATCAAAGATGCTAAATTTTCCTGGAAGAATAACCTTAGTCAAACATGTCATCGGTTCTCTCTCTACTTATCCTCTAGGCATCTTCAAAATTCCCAAATGCATCTTAGAGAAACTTGATAAGATGACTGCAGTATTTATCTGGAAAGGAGAGTTGGAAGGAAGAACCACTCATTGGAAGTCATGGAAGACTCTGATCAAATCTAAAAAAGAAGGAGTTCGACAGCGTCGATAGTTTCAGCTTTGTTGATACCAACCATCCCTTCTCATTGGCCCTGCTTTGTTTTGTGGCTGTTTCGGCTTCATATCTCTTGTCTAATTCTACCTCAGTTGTTGCTGTCTTTCTTCTTTTTTACACTCCTCCGTTGCATGACCAATTAAAGAACATTTGTTACACTTCAATGGCTTCCATTCGTACTTCATTTTCTGGTGTTGTATTACCTCGTTCTCATCGATATACGGTATGCTCTTTGGAAGAGGATCACCTATTTTCATCTCCACCAAGACCCTAGCAAACTGCAATTTATCCATCTCCCATGTAGCCCCATCAATCCTTAGCGGTACTCCTAGAGTGCTTACAATTCTACACAAAATACTTGGCTCCCAATGCGTACACCACATCTAGACCAGGTAGTTTGATCCAAATGGGTACTGTTTCCGGCTCATCAAAATCCATATTTTGTCTCCATTCTTTGACAAGGACTGGTTTATTATCAAAGAACACCATTCCTCTTTGCATGCATTGCCTCATCCCTATATTCCTTCAGCATAAATTTTACCATGAAGATCCCCGGCTTCACCTGCCACACTTTATCCACCTGCTTTTGCCAAATCCTTTTGAAAAAACCTGCAATGAACTCTATTAGCAGATGTCCTCCAATCACTTTATATATTACCATTTTCTCCCACTTTTTCACACTCTTTTCTACCTCCAGTTTTGGAATTCTAGCTACCACCAATCCATCTATATCTTTTGGTCCATAAAACTTGACCATATCCTGCTGCTCCACGAAAAGATTAACCCAACGGTGTTGTTTCTCATCTTTATGACCTTCAATTTTCAGACTCTCCTCCTTCTGTTGTGATGTACCCAGTTCACCGTTTCCCGGCATGTCAAACTTTGGTAATCTCCTTGCGACCAGTGTTGGCTTTCCTGCAATTTTCACCACCCTCTGAAACCCATGCCCTTCTCCTTTAATATTTCCGAACTGCCACCAACAGAGTTTAAGGAGCCTGCTCTCTTTGTTTTCAATTGTTGCTCTAGCTTCTTAAACTTTACATAAGCTTCCTTTATGTTCTCTAAAACATCTTGCTCGTCTAAGCTATGTTGTGAATCTTCCGAAGTTTTCTCCTTCAAATTATGCTCCAACGGCTGAAATCCTTCTAATGTTCTGTCCATGCCCACAAACATAACCTCTGGTTCAGCCATCATTACCCATTCCGTCGTTCCTTTACCAGCAACATCAAATACTTTATCCCCAAAAACTGTCTCATCTACTGATTTTGTGATTCAATTCCTATTGAATTTGCAGCCATGGGCAAATCTAGTAGTGGTAATAAGCGGAAGAACAACAAGGCTAAGGATGAGACGAGAAATATGATGGCGAGTGATGGGATATCGCTTTTTGGAGGACAAGGGATTGATGATGATGATCGGTTTGCCAAGTTAGATGCGGAGTATGCTAGATTATCAACTCCGAATCAAAACCACGGAATCTGAAACCCAATCAAAAAAAGCTTTAATGTGACCGCAAAAGGTAATCCCGATTAAACCGCAAAAGGTAATCCCGATCAGAAAATGCTTTAATGTGACAAGTTTAATAACCCTAAGGGAGCAGAAATATTAAACCGTATTCAGGGTGGAAAAGGTTTTGGAGAGGCTGAGTATGATGATGATTTACCAGATGTCGTGCCCCTATTCGCTGTTGTGCTACCTCAGTCTCGCTCTCCGCCTTCAGATGTTGTTCCTCGGCTGCTAGCACATGCACTCGATCACAGCACACCACCTTCAGGCGCATCATCACCTTCGGTCGGCACGAGTTCTCCGCCTGCCAGTGGTTCCCCGGTATGTGCATTCCAACTCCCCCTCATGTTCCAGCTTGGGTCAGCAAACGTGAAAAGAAGCAACCTGGATACCTGAAGGATTCTATTTGCTCTGCTACTGCCACTAATGCTTCTTCTGCATTGCCATCATCACTATCTCCAGGTATTCAATACCTTAAACCTGACTATGTTAATTGCGATAGATTTTCTGCTTTGCATGCTAGACTTTTGTGTGCTGTAACATCTAGTACATATCCTACTACGTATTCTGAGGAATCTAAGCACGCACATTGGAGGGTTGCTATGGATGAGGAACTTGGTGCTTTGGCACATAACGACACTTGGACTATATCGACTCTTTCTCCGGGAAAGTCTGATATTGGCTCTAAATGGGTTTATAAGACTAAATACAATTCTGATGGCTCCATTGAGCGATATAAAGCTCGGCTTGTTGTCCTTGGTAATCGTCAGATAGAAGGCGAGGATTTTACTGAGACATTTGCTCCTGTTGCAAAGATGGGTTTTGTCCGCTTGTTTCTTTCTGTGGTTGTGATTAAAGGCTGAGAGGTCCATCAGATGGATGTTCATAATGCCTTTCTGCATGGTGAACTTGAGGAGGAGGTTTACATGCGTCCTCCTCGGGATTACTCCGTTCCTCCTGGGCTTGTTTGTAAGCTCCAGAAATCTTTGCATGGATTGCGGCAAGCCCATCAGAACTGGTTTGCTAAGTTAACTTCAGCCATGCGAGCTTTTGGATTTGTCCAGAGTAAGGCTGACACTCTCTTTTTACCTATGTACATGGCGAGCTTTCACTACATGTTCTTGTTTATGTGGATGACTTGATAATTGCTGGTAGCTCTAAGAGTCTTTTGACTGAATTCAAGACGTATCTGGGTTCTTGGTTTCATATGACGGATCTCGGCCCCTTGAAATTCTTTCTTGGGATTGAGATAGCTCGAAATACTGATGGAATGTTTTTATCTCAACGGAACTATGCTCTTGATATACTTTCGGATACTGGTTTGTTGGCAACATCACGATTTGGCTCGAGTTGAAGGCCCTTTGTACGACAATCCCGAGCAATACAGGCGCCTGGTTGGTCGTCTGATCTATTTGACCATTACCTATCCTGAAATTTGTTATGTGGTCCACACATTGGCTCAGTTCATGAAGGTGCCATGTGTTCATCTAGGTCAGGGATTGTTTTTATTTGCTCACGGCTCCTTACAGTTAACAGCTTACTGTGATTCGGACTGGGCGGCATGTCCTATTACTCGCCGTTCTCTGTCAGGTTATTTTGTGATGTTTGGTGACTCCCCAGTTTCATGGAAAACGAAGAAACAGCCGACTGTGTCTTGTTCATCTGCTGAAGCCGAGTATTGAGCTATGACCGCTGTTTGTTGTGAACTTCTATGGCTTCGGTCATTCTTGTCTTCTTTAGGAATTGATCATCGTACTCCTATGCGCCTTTTCTGCGACATTCAGGCGGCTAATCACATTGCGGCTAATCCAGTGTTTCATGAGAGGACTAAGCATATTGAGGTAGACTGGCATATTGTTCGTGATCTTGTTCAGTCGGGTGCGGTTGCTACTTATAATATTTGTACTCACGATCAGCCGCTGTCATATTTCCTAAGGCTCTTGGCAGACATCAGTTTCAAACTTTACTTGGCAAGTTGGGCATTCTCGATCTTCATGCTCCAACTTGAGGAGGAGTATTAGGATATTTTGTGAATATTTAGTGTATATCTGATTGTTAGGGAAGATACATTTTCATTTTAGGAGCCTACTTTGTAATTGCCTATAAAGACTTGTTTTGTATATCAATACAACAACAACTTCCTACAATATATTTCTTTAAAGAAAAAAACCGAGCATACCAGATTCTTGAAGATGCAAATTCCAATTTTGTTTAATTAATGGCAGAAAATCACTACGATTAAACCATGCATTTATATGAATGGCCCGCATTCCGGTGTGGCCACGAAAATAATTTGCCTAAAACAATAAAAAATGTGCATGTTCTTACTAGGGCTGGTGTGCCAAGATACCGTACTAACCGACTTACCAACCGTACCATTACCAAACAATACCAATTAAATTGGTTACCAATATTGTTGGTACGGTATTACCGTACCAAGACTTAATATTGGGATGGTATTGGTAATGAACTTTAAATACCACGGTATTACCGTACCGTACCAACTTATATAATTAAATTATTTATTCAGTATTTAAATGATTTAATTACACTATAATTTTAATTACCATTAATTTCTTTCCATATCTAAGTCTCCTACTATTCTTTTTCAAATTAAATTCTTTAAACATGCCAATTAAGTTTCTATTTCCAAAAATAATCACTTTTTATTTAAACTACTAATTGTTCTCTAGAGATTCATCATCAATCTATGAGTTCAAAATCAAAAACTCATTCTATACCTCTTGCATAAAACGTATTTTGATTTTCATTATGAACTATACTGTTTGAAAGCAACCAAATTGCAGATTTAAGGTTCGAATGGTAAGATTAAACAACCAAAATTTTGAGTTTGAGATTTTTTCCCCCCAAATTCAAAGATTTTTTACAATTTTTATAATGTTGGTATGGTAACGGTATATACCGAATACCAACCGAACTTCTTGGTTACCAACATGTTAGTATACCGACATATTTGGTTGGTATTGGTTTTTAAAATATGTGTACCAACATACTTGGTACGGTACATGGTATTGAGAAAAAAACATGGTATTTGTACCGATTCCAGCCCTAGTTCTTACAAACAACCTCTCATTGTTAAAGCATGACAATCAGGAATATATATGTTCTTACAAACCTCTTCTCTACTTATGAAAAACAAAAAAAAAACAAAAAAACTCATTAATGTCAGATTCTCAATTGTTCTCATTAAATAATCAAGTTTAATATGTAAGAGATTATTCTTGAAAGTGAAAAAATCAAACATAAAAATGAGAAGAACAACAGCTGAATGATCATACTTAATATATAAAAGTCGGGATTAAAAATGGAGAAAATTATTATTTGTCCTAATATCAAATGAGACTGGCCACAAGAGACTTTCTCCTCATCATTTATAAAATGAAAATTACAGCACAATAAATAAAACCCACAACACAAGATATACCACACCAATTGACTGTACTACGTCCACTGCTACCACCATTAGAGTCATGGGTAGCCTCTTCAACAACAGAGAGAGAGGCCTTTTTAACAGCTGCGGAAGGGTCTGGGAGAGGCACCAGTTTGCAAGTACCTACATTGCATGATCAATTCATTAGTAAGAAATTTGTTCTTAATGGACTCTATTCATAAAAAACTGTTCTTCAAACAGGATTAAAAAAAAAAAAAACTTCATGCTTGGAATTTTCAAGTTAAAAAGAAAACAAAACATATATTTCACATTCGTGACTAGTGTTTGTTAAGAAATATTTTACCTGGTGATTTCAGTAGCAGGGGGTAAGGTGAGAAGGAAAAGAACTTCTCACCATCCAAGTTTAGCTTTTTTTCCAACCATGGACCTTTCAAACAAGGGAGAATTTCAAAATCAGTACCTTTGGTCTCTAAGTTGTAAGAGAGAAAAGCTCCTGGTCCAATCAATATTATCATCCCATTATCATCACTAGGAAGAAAAAACCGTGGTCGGAAATAATCATGTTTTTTCAAGCTGTCCAATTTCAGATCACACTGCCAATTCAGCTCCTCCATTGACGGATCAACAACCCCCCTGTAAAAGCCAATGTCTTGACTAATGCTTATTCTGTTCACCAACACCCATTTAAAATTCTCTAGCATCCACACTGAAATGAAAGAACCCTGGGCATCACGATTGGAGTAGTAAAAACGGCCAGAGCAGCTCCCAATGCAGCCGCAATTCCTGAACTCATATCTATCAGGGAGAGCAATAGCAGCAGCTCTTAAATGCTGTTTACCACTATTCGGCGCAGGGATGATGTTGTCAATACACACTAAGTACATAGCCACAGAGAGAGAAAAGAGAGCACGGTTGAAGTAAACGTAGGGCTGGAGCCATTCGAAACCATACAGATGAGGCTCAAGCTCCACGACATGGGTATGCCATTTAGCCTTGTCAGAAGTGTATATGTCCACTTCCACTGGACGACTAACCGTGGCTTGGTGAGCAGGTCGAATGAAGCTAACAATGTTAAATAAGGGATCTTTTTCATCGCACAAGAAAGTGGAAGGATCAAACACTAGAGAGGAATGGGTGGTGGTTCGGGTGATTGGGCTGGCCGGGACATGAAAGCACTGTCTTGTTAAAGGGTTTCCCACATAATATTCGCGATTGGAGGACTTGGCAAACAGTATCAATCCATTGCAACAGTCTTGAATCTTGTAGTGGGCTGACGGAGTTAGAGACGAAATTCTCTGCTTAACAACCACGTCTCCACTTGTAAATTGACCATGGTACGAGTTTCTGACAATATGATGATCATAATCAAAAGTGATTCGTTTTCCTATGACTTCGAGTGAGATTAAACCCCAAAGTGGAGCACGAGGACTGGGAGGACATAGGGCTGGAACACAGAAGCAGGATATCACAAAGTTCCAATCTTTGCAAATAAGTTTCAATGAGATCAACCTCTTAACAGAGGGCATCAATTCAAAAATCTTAGCTTTCATCTCTACAGGCAACTCCGACCATAAATCCCGACCTTCCATTATTGATCAACACCACCAAGTAACAAATAGTTTCCCGGAGATCTCTTTTATTTTTTTACAATATGGTCGGCGGAAGAAGCACACACCCGCCTCCTTCTATTAACCATGAATCCTTTTCAGTACAGGTTTCTAAAAAACACAACAGGCATAATCCTAGTTTGCCATACATAAATTTTATCAACTACGAATCCTTCAATCAAAGGACCAAATCCTAATCCTAGTTTGTCCTAACACTTTCCTAAACGTACACAGGCAAAACTTATCATCCCCAATAATCCCTCCACTTTCATATTCAACCAAAAAAACCATCAAATTGCCAGTACTAACCGTCAGATATGGGGCCGAGGATCTCGAGGAAATTGGCATCATACTCCGGCAGCCGCCTACGACATCCGATTTCAGAAGAAAATATTTCAATCTGTGACTGTGAGCAAGTCGACGGTGATCCAAAATAGTGGCTCGGGTGACAGAAGTAGGGTGGCCGTTGGCTTTTGAGTTAAATCCGGGATGAATTACTAAATCACGGAGTACTGAGAAAAATTGGAGCTATACTAGTAGTCTAGAAGGTTTTACTTTTCTTTTTTGTCAGTTTGATCCATTAAGTTTCAAAATTTTATTAAATTTAAACCATTTAACAGAAAATTGAAAAACTAACTTGCCAACTACATTTTTATGATTAGTGATCTCACTTTTTATTAAAATGATAGCAAATGGAGCGATATATTCATTAAATTGTACCAATGAAATTTTGTTTTTAGCCCTTTTTGAGGTTATTTTCTTTTGGTTTTGGTTTTTGTTTTGGGGTTGAATCTCCCGTTAAGACCAACTCTTAGTCCATGTTTGCTTGCAGTTTAACTAAGTTCAGTTAAATATGTTTATACTTTTACAGTTTAGTTTAATAATTTTTATTAAATTTTACATTTTTATTATAGATTAATAAACTAAGGCCTGTTCGCCAAAGCTTCTCTGTAGATCAGTTTAGTTCAGTTCAGTGAAAATATAATTTGATGAAATTTAGGTTAATTCAGTCATGTTGATTCCATTTTTCAATACATCAATTTTACTTCAGTTCAATTCAGTTCAGTTCAGTTCAGTCCAGTTCAGTAGATCAAGAAATAAGCTCTAGCAAACAGGGTCTAAAAATTCATTTCAATTCAGTTAAATATATTTAAAAAATCATATTCAATTCAGTTCAGTTCAGACAAACATGAACTTCTTTGGATAACTTATTGACAACGTTACTTGCTACTTGTCTCTCATTTTGAAGCCTGCTCAGTTAAGTGGTTCTGCAGCATTAGGGCTGAACAAAACTAACCGGATAATCGAAACCGACTGGTTAACCGACCGGAACCGTACCGATTTTAAGGTTAACCGAACCGTAGGGTTAGGTTAATGTTATCACTTTTTGACTAACCGGTCTTTCGGTTAAGGTTAAGGTTTTCAATATTCAAAACGAATAGTTAACCGACTAACCGGGGATTATTTTGCAATTATTTATTTATTTATATTATTATTATTATTACTAACCCTATATAAATAGCACCGAACCCTTACCAAAACTTAACCCTCCCACATTTCACTCTAGGTAGCTAGTCTTTGTATTCCTCTTGCCTATTGGTGTATGAGGAAATATGCATATATAACTAACTTTTGTATTCCTCTTGGAGGTAACTTTTGTATAACTCTTGGAGTATATATATATATATATATATATATATATATATTCCCCATATATATATATAGTTTTTGTAGTATGGTAAACTGTATCTCAAAATATTTTATAATTAATGAATTATCAAAATTATTGGTTAACCTAACCGGCACAAAGGTTAACCGGCACAAAGGTTATCTGATTTCATTTGTCAATTTTAAAGGTTAACCGAACAGTTGAATAGTTGAGCGGTTAGTAGATTTTTTAGAAATGTGAAGGTTAACCGTACCGTGATCAGTCCTATGCAGCATCACGTTAGTCTTGTGCTTCTCTTTGTAAGTATTCACTAATACTAAATAGCCTGGATCATGATAAAGTAATGCGTAAATTAGATTACCGGATTGATGAATCTCGTGTCTCCGGTATCCGATGTTTGCTTGATGATGTCGATCTATTAGTCGCACAAAAGGTCCGACCTCTGATGGTATCCACACGAACTTGACTACTGGGACAGTCAGTTAAACGTGCCAGCTCCATTCATCCAAGACAAACTATATAGAACTAATTTCTAGAATAGTTGTGTGTTATCTTGTATCTCTTAGATGAACCTGACTGTTGCTATATATAGAGAGGTAATGGAAAGGAGAGGAGAGTTAATATTGTATTCATCACATGAAATCGTAACGTCCAACGTTATTACAATAATACCTCCATATTTATGTTCTCTATGTAACTGACAACCGTTTTGTCATCCTGGTATGAATACCATACAATATTAATCTACATTAATATTGATTAAGACAAATGATAACTCTTATCATTTGTACAAGTCCAAACCATATAATTCTCAATTAGCCTTTATGGATTAATTACTCTATTAATCCAACAAAACCCCAATACCTTGTTCTGTTGTGTGTGACCCTTCAGGTTCCCAAATATCCGGTAACAAATAACTACTCAGAAATTCTATTGGCATTAGTCCATAACCCAACAGACTCCCACTTGGACTAAAGACAATATTTAGTCGTGGTATTTCTGAAACTGAACAAATTAACAACTTAATTTATCATCATATTTGTAGATCAAGATTGGCCTCTAGCCAGGCATCATGACCACCCGAGTTTTCAAGAATAAGTCAAATGATCGACTTCACCTATCCATGAACCAGATTCCGTGCAATAAATATCCTTTCACCATACTATATCCTATACCAGTACAAGAGTAAGATAATGTGCCAACTCTTTACCATACTGATATTTTCTTGTTCCCGAATTCAACTCCCTCCTAATAAAGTTAGAACTCTTCTAACTTCATCAGATCGTTTGCAAACATTTTGAGTTGAAATTCCAACAAGTGGCCATCTCTTGGATATACTCTCCCACTGGAGTGGTGAATCCTTTATTAATCATAAAATATCAATCTATGCTTCTTGTCATACCCAATCCAACCGTACGCGGAGTCAGTTACGACCAAGGACGAGAAGGGTCAAAGTACAACGATCCACACAAACTATACTCTTTATGATCTCAAGTCAAAGGATTACTTTACACTACTGTCATGTAGAGAATTTCCATTAGCACTAAATAATAAACCTTATGGAATCTCTAAATGGTCATTCCAATGAACTATTCTCCAATAGCTCACTCATGTATCACGATACAAGCTAGTCTATCCGTATTAACAACGCCCTTATTATTGTTAATACTATTACTAGGGAAATTTAAGAATAACAAAATATTATTCTAAGGACTTTACCATTTTAATAGTAGCCTAGTACATAAATTTAAAATGATAAATTGTCACATTTTATGTGTATAAAAGATAATTGATAAATGTCATATTTATATAATCCAATTAACAGTGAATCATAAATGCATTTCTTGTACTTTTCTAACAATACATGTCACAAGTATATATTCATATTCATCTTCTTGTACTTCTCAAGTACCTAAAGCATAATCATAATGCATATGTGTCTCATACTTCTCAACACTTGAGATTCATAAGTATTTTACGCTTCTCAACACTTGAGCATTGAATGAATTAGCGTTTGACACATCTCAACACTTGAGCATTATCTAATGAATTAACGTTTCACAAATCTCAACCCTTGAGCATTATCCAATGAATTAACGTTTCACACATCTCAACTCTTGAGATTCATCATAGTGAATTAGTGTTTCATAATTCTCAACATTTGAGCATCTTACATCTCAACTCTTGAGTTGTCTGATCTCTTTTACGTTGTGAAATGTGCACGACTATGCAGCGGAAGCATTAAATGCACTCATATCACGTTGATAAAGACGTTAATCACTTATGTGAGAATTTCCTCAGTTTAGCTTTTATTTTGTTTCTTTTTCATCTTTTTGACTGCCTTGATACTGCTTTAGTGATTTTTATTGTAGAATGGGGAAGACCCTTTGGTACTTTTGTCCAAAGGTGGAGCTACAAGGATACTGCCATTCTGAAGCAGCCCAGATTCTTGCTGATCATTTTTCTGAGCAGCACCCGAAAGTATATATGCTTGGTGCTTGTCCTAAGTAATCTCCACTTCACAGAATGCCTTGGTAATTCTCTTTTCTGGCTGATTTGTTTTTCAACCTGGGCTCGGCTTGGGTTGATTAGCTAACAAGCTCGGAATGTTTTGAATGCTTATGGCTGATGTGAGATGGGGAGATCATAACACATAGTATATAGTATTATCATTATTCATTGGATTAAGCTTTTAAGCTTTTCCCACCATTCTTTTGGAAGCTTTTTTTGAGCTTCGGAGTTTGTATACTCCTCTACTAGTTTACATATCTTTGCTTATGTACATTATCTTATCGATAACTTAACTGACCTCTAGGCTGTGTATTCTATTTGTGATGGGCTTGGGATCCCTTAAAAGATTTCCTACCATTTAATGTGGTTTTAAAATTAAAAAAAAAAAGACGTTAATCACTAAAACACTTTAGATTTATCATTTCATTGAGAATTTACTATTTACATCCTTAACATACTTAAGGGCAAATAAATCATTTCTCATATTCATCCTTAACATAATTAAAGTTTTAGAAATATCATAACACTCCCACTTAATTCTTGTATACCCGTAATTTATCAAATAAATTAACTAGTATACTTATTACTTATCATATAAGCTAAACTTATCATATAAGTTCTATTCAACCATTTTACTTATCATATAAGTTCCAGTCAACTAATTTTGACTACTAGTTTGTGGCTTCAGAACTTCTATAAGTTCAATTTTCTCCCACTAAATATTTTAAAATAAACCATTTATTTTAAAACATTTCATAACAAACTAGATCTTGTTCTTCTTCTAGGAAGGTTGAACAACCTCAAAATCATATGGTTGAAAAAATGGGTGTTAATTAAAACATTATAACATATCTATGAAATGATTAGGAAAATCACATGGCTAACTGGTAAATGAACAATATCTAATAGGTTCAATAAGATAATCATGTACTTGAAATTACATTCTAAATTCTCAACGAATTCAGAAAAGTATTTCGATAAATACTTGTAAACATTTTAAGTACGGAAAAATCGTCCAAACTTACATAAGTCTACATTCATCAAGATGTACTAGACTTAGTATTTAATAGACTGTTTTACCTCCCACTTGAAGTATGTATAAACAATATTTGCATTGTCAATGATTCAAAATCAATTAACTTAAAAATGCATCTCATGCAGTTTAATTGCATATATTCTAGTTAATAAGTTTACATTTTTCAGGAAAGATTTCTCGTTCTATTATCTTAATATCCTTGTGCTAGGTGAAAATGTTCCTATAGCCTATGCAGCAACATTTGCTCCACCATAGGTCAATTTCTGTATCACCTAATCTCTTACTATTTCATCAGTCCTCCATATTTCAGAAATATGAGAACAAGTATCAAATACCCACATCTTAAAAGTATAGAGATTTATTCATTTCACACATACCTAAAGTAGAAACTTCTCTAAGTCTCTTAACTTTCATGGTATCAAGATATTCCTTGCATTTCCCTTTCCATTGTCAACTTTTGACCATAATGGAAACAAATGCCCTTAGCCTTTTCGTGCTTAACTTTCTTAAAGCTTCCTCATTCTATTGGAAAGAGGCACAACCAATAACAAATTTCCCCAATATTTCCGAATAGACTCCATGGCTGTTAATATCAACATATTCATCAATTGAAATAGACAGATAGCTTCAACATCATTCATGTTAAAGTTGATCACAAACGCAGAGAAAATATTTAGTAAGGAATTGCACAATCAAGTTAACATTTAACTGGTGTGGCAAAACTTTCTAATTTCTCGATGAGACTCATCATCTTCAACACATGAGATGAGACAGCTGACCTTCAACCATCTTAGATCTAAAAAGCTCATGAGAAATGTCACATCTCTCATTCCTAGCCTTTTTATGATACTAAGACTTAAGATGCATAAGCATTCCACAAGCAGTCATGTCTTCGTGTTGCTTTTGTAGCTCAATACTCATTAACACTAACGTAAGACAACAACCATTCCCGGAATCATCAACATGTTTCCAAAAGACACGTTTGACTACTTGACCAGCCTCATCATAAAGGGAGTATCAATGATATGGTTATTAAGGACATAAATGATATTTTCATGCCTCAAAACAATTTTAAGGTTATGGATCCATCCATTCAATGAAAATTTGGACCACTGGGCGCATTCTAAAAAGTACGTTATGCAGATTCAAATTGGCAAACATTTCTACAATAACAACTTATTGAAAAATAAATTATCAAACACATTGACAAAACTAAAATTAATATTGTAAATGACATAACTCCATTTTAGTTTTGCTCCTACTATTTTATCCAAAT
Source organism: Cruciata laevipes (assembly GCA_963678965.1). NCBI lineage: Eukaryota > Viridiplantae > Streptophyta > Magnoliopsida > Gentianales > Rubiaceae > Cruciata > Cruciata laevipes. Next base: position 17,699,844 of record OY787634.1, on the reverse strand, counting down.
CAACATCCCTCACTGTTGATTTCGAGAATTTACATATAAATTCATAGCAGGCTAGGATCCCAATCTTAGCTATCGTAACCTTGGGTATGCCCAACAAATCACAATAACCTTAATAAGGTAGGTAACTTTTTACCAATTATAACAATCAGATATCATCATATCTAACTATCATGTCATAATCACGAATAACTGATTTAAACACTTCTGAAATTTCCTCAAAATTCCCAGGAAAGGCTTGTGGAAGGGTCACAAATGGTCCCACTTAAAATCGCCAGCCTCCTTAGACAGAATTTTTCTTGGTTATTTCTAAGAAGTTACTCTTAAATCTTATTCAAAATGAACGTTTCAACCATTATGACAAGATACTTATAATTCTTAGATACTTGCCTCAAAACCATTTAACCTTGGGTATGCCCAACAAGTCAAACGATTTTGTTAAATCGGACCCATTATTCACAAATCACATTTAAAATGGTATAAATTATGATTTTGGTGGAACAACCTTGAGTATGCCCAACAAATCATTCCAACAAAAAATTTATTTAATACCACCAATAATGGAAGGCAACGATTTCTGATTTAATATTAAATTGAGGGAATTTGTAATAATCACATTATTACGTTACAAAAGATATACATATTGGTTAAATAAACATATAAACATTTTATTTCCCCTTATTTACTCAATAACAATCTTTTATTAATTCTATAATAATCACATTATTAGTTTAACATATATTACAAACAACTGATGCTATTCAATTATCATATTAATTTCATTAAACATAAATAATCTCATTATTAGTATAATGTAACCACCACTTGACATTATTCATTTAATCATATTAAAAACAAATAATCATATTTTGAGTAACATATGTAACCACCAATCATGCATATCTAATTAATCACATTAATTTCATTAAATTCAAATAATCATATTATCAAAATAACATATGCAATAATTTTCAAATTAAAAATAATTCAATCACATTAAATATATTAATTACACTGACTAACTTTTAATCACTTTAAAATCCAATTAATCACATTAATTGGTAAAACACGTGTAACATTCAACTGAAATTATCAATTAATCATATTAATTTGATTTAATCACATTAAAACTTAATTAATCTCATTAATTTATAAAATATTCAGTTTGTATTTCCAATTAATCACATCAATTGGATTATACAGGTTTTTTAATCACATTAAAACCAAATTAATCTCATTAATTTCTATAACATATGTAGCATATAATTTGTACTGTTAAACTAATCAAATTATATTCAATTAATCACATTAACTGAAACAATACAAAATTTTAAAGTCAAATTAATCTCATTAATTTCAATCACATATGCAACGTTTCATTTGTATTGTTAACTTAATCAGATTAAATTTCAATTAATCACATCAACTGATATAACAATACGAAAGTATTAATTATATTAAGACTCAATTAATTTCATTAAACTGTACATATTCAAATTGGTATTATCTAATTGAAAACTTCAATTAAATTGAATTTAATAAAATTAAATCTCAATTAATCTCATTAATTTTCATACCATATCTGACATGTCATTGAAAATAGAATTAAAACTCAATTAATCTCATTAATTGATGAAACATCACAAATTTATTTGAATAAATAAAATATAAACATTTCATATCCCTCTATCTATTCAAATTAATCATGAATCACAATTGTATTCAACTAATTTAATTTAAACTCTTTAAATTTGTTAAATTAGTTCAAATAAATTTCAAATTATTTCACCAAATAACATATACTATGAGTGATTCAAAACAAAAACTGGAGTCAAAGGAATAAAGTACTAGGGTCGATCTACAATTAAATAGAAATTAAGGGCTTCATTGCAAATTTCAAAAATTTTCAGTGTTGCTAACATTTAGCTACCCTATCAGCACTTGGAGCAACCGCCGCCCGGCAGATCCCATCACCGGAACCGGGTGTTGCCGCCGATGATCGTTAGATCATTGGTACCAAATTTCTATCTAATCATGTAGGCACCAACATACCTTGTTAGTTTCTTTTGCCAGTTTTATCATATTTGCTCCAGTGACAATCAATTGAGGCCGAGTAGATCGAATCCAACATTGACTTTGTGTCCAACACTTGACCGAGTTCATCTTAAATTGCCTCCATGTAAAATCCTATCTAAGCCGGACTTTCTGGTTGATACCAATGTTCTCGAAACTTCCCAAGCTCCACCGGAATCCATCGTATTTCACCGGAAAACGAATTTGAACAAAGAGAAAAGATTAAATTCAAATTCAACTTTTGAAGAACTTGAAATCCGAGTGTATTTCCAGAAATACTAATGAAGTTTTATGGATATTTTTCATTCATCTCATGAACGTAAATTCATATTTTCTTACAAATTTTGTCAAACAAAATTTTCATGAAATTCAATTAATTAATCAAATTAACTAACAACTTTTATCTTTGATCATGCAAGCATATCAATTGATGATTCTTAAAATCAAACACATGATTTATACGAAAATCATCACATGAAATTTCACAAAAATCATAAACAACGCATGAATATCATAAATGCTCTGATACCACTGTAAGTATTCACTAATACTAAATAGCCTGGATCATGATAAAGTAATGCGTAAATTAGATTACCGGATTGATGAATCTCGTGTCTCCGGTATCCGATGTTTGCTTGATGATGTCGATCTATTAGTCGCACAAAAGGTCCGACCTCTGATGGTATCCACACGAACTTGACTACTGGGACAGTCAGTTAAACGTGCCAGCTCCATTCATCCAAGACAAACTATATAGAACTAATTTCTAGAATAGTTGTGTGTTATCTTGTATCTCTTAGATGAACCTGACTGTTGCTATATATAGAGAGGTAATGGAAAGGAGAGGAGAGTTAATATTGTATTCATCACATGAAATCGTAACGTCCAACGTTATTACAATAATACCTCCATATTTATGTTCTCTATGTAACTGACAACCGTTTTGTCATCCTGGTATGAATACCATACAATATTAATCTACATTAATATTGATTAAGACAAATGATAACTCTTATCATTTGTACAAGTCCAAACCATATAATTCTCAATTAGCCTTTATGGATTAATTACTCTATTAATCCAACAAAACCCCAATACCTTGTTCTGTTGTGTGTGACCCTTCAGGTTCCCAAATATCCGGTAACAAATAATTACTCAGAAATTCTATTGGCATTAGTCCATAACCCAACACTCTTCAACTCTGAATCTATAAACCTTGCTTTCCAAACTTTCATCTTCTCAGCACAGATTCACAAGACTTTGTATGGTTTCAAACTTTAACATATAAATCTGAGGAGAAAAAATACATTTAGTTATCTCATTTATTTGAAAAGATGAAAATTAAATGTTCATTCTTTCTTGTGGCTTGCTTGCATTGCATTGATATGCAGAATGACGTGCCAGAAACTCAAGAAGTTGGCGGAGAAGTACTGGAAACATATGCACTAGTAACATGTTGGATGGTAGGACGAATGATTATTTATGTGTTTATCATTTGTTTGTGTGTTTGTAAGATTTGTTTGTATTTCTTACTTAATTAAATAAATAAAAAAGTTAGTAAACGAAGGAAAACTACGATGAAGTGGAACTAATGACACAAACACTTGAACTAACTATATATACATAAGGGCGGACCCAGAAATTAAAGTTGAGGGTGGCCTAAAATTATAACACTAAATTTTAAAAATTTAAAAATTACAAAGGTATAAAATGCAATTTTTAATTTTTTTGGGGTGGCCGGGCCACCCTGGGCCACCCCCTAGGTCTGCCTCTGTATATACATATTTACAACATTTAAATAATTTTTTTATTAAAATAATAATTAAAAGTAGTATAATTAAAGAGTTGGTCTCTTGGGTGACCGTCACTATATAGTGACCAGATTAAATTGCAAATAGGATATAAGTTAAAAAAACACGGAGGGACCAATTTGCAATTTCAGAAATTTTTTAAAAATCACGCGCTACAGTGTCAAGCCAAGCTACAGTACCGATTTGCTACAGTGTCGAGTTGCTACAGTACAACATAAAACATGAACACTTTAACTTAAAACATGAACATTTTAACTTGAAACATAAAACATGAACATTTTAACGTGAAACATGAACATTTCTTGAAACATAAAACATGAACAGTTTAAGTTAAAACATGAATATTTTTTGAAACATGAACATTTTGATTTAAAACATGAACATGAACATTTTAACTTGAAACATAAAACATATATATTTTAACTTAAAACATAAAACATGGACGTTTTAACGTGAAACATGGACACTTTAACTTGAAACATAAACATTTTAACTTGAAACATAAAACATGAACATTTTTTGAAACATAAAACATGAACAATTTAACTTAAAACATGAATATTTTTTGAAACATGAACATTTTGACTTAAAACATGAACATGAACATTTTAACTTGAAAATATAAAACATAAATATTTTAACTTAAAACATGAAATATGAACGTTTTAACTTGAAACATGAACATTTTAACTTGAAACATGAACATTTTAACTTGAAAAATAAAACATAAACATTTTAACATAAAACATTGACGTTTTAACGTGGAAGATAGACATTTTAACTTGAAACATAAAACATGAACATTTTAACTTGAAACATTGAAGTAAACTGTAGCAAACACTGTAGCAAAAAACTGTGCACGCGCGGCAACACTGTAGCGCGTGATTTTTTTAATTTTTAAAAATTGCAAATTGGTCCCTTCTTGATTTTCTTTATTGCACAATTTATAATTTACTTCTATATTTGCAGTAAAGACCCTGATCACTATATAGTGACGGTCACTCCCAAGACTTTTCCATAATTAAAATCTAATAATACAAACATATAAACTAACTTTGAAAATATGTAAAGTAAAACACTGTCCTACCAGTCTCATCCAAGAACTTCTCAATTTGAAACCATTGTAATAGTTTTTTTAAAGAAACAATTATAATTTTCTTGCTTCAAAATTTTCTTTTCCGTCCAATTCTGACAGCATTTTGTTTTTGAAGTTTGACTTTTCTTGTTTGTGACCATTAAACTAATATGCTCCATATGATACAACAAAAATTTTTGATGCAAAATCAATTGGTGTTTTATACAATTATTTGCGGTTACATACCCATTACATGTTTTTTTAGTTGTAATGTATTGCTTATTTTAATGTTTTGAACATCAATTGGGTGTTATTTGACATGGTACGGACTAGCGGAGTGCGGAATGTGATTAAAAATGTTTTACACGTTTGTAAATATGTGTTGAGCATTTCAGAAGGTTGTATATTCTCTATGGTTTAAAATTGATTTTATATTCAACAGGTGATCATAGCTCATTGTTGTTGTAAAAATAAATCCCCTTGCTTTTCACAAAATAATTGACTAATGTTATATTATTATTTTGATAAATAAAAGCTAAAGTATTCAAATTCAAAAATCAAAAAAGACTAATAAAATGTGCATGTTAATTAGTTGAAAAGTAAGACGTCCTTCTAGAAAGGCAGGGAGATGAATCTTGCTTGACCGGGAAGAAGAAAAAAACTCGGAGTGTCCAAACTGACGCCATCCCATTACGACTACCGTGTCCATGGTTTTCCTTTCTTGCAACCTTCGCCCTCTTCTTCTTTAATTACTAGTTTAATTATTCTTTGTGGGACTCTGTACAGACCACCAACAATGCCTTTGACCTTTGAATCTTCTTCTTCTTCTTCTTCCTTTTATTGCCTCTTTCTTGGTCTGCCAATGTCTGAATTCTTCGGTAGAATCAATCCTGGAATGTTAACTTGTTCTTCCCTCAAGTAAGCCCAGCTAACTTCTTTTTTCCTGCTTCTGCTTCCGCTGCTCTTGTCTGTATCATATAATATACCTCTACTGTACATAGATAGCTTCAAGATTCAATCTGTATCGTTAGCTCATTTGGAGCTGTAAAAGTTGAGATCAGATTCTGGGTGATGATAAAGTTGAGCTGGGTTTGAATTCATGGCCGCACCCCTATTGGTTCCATCCCCGCGGACTCCTGGCGCACCTGAGCTCCCGTATACTCCTGTTTTTGCTGATCGTTTAAGCCAGCGAATGGAGGATAACGTCACCTTGAATCCGTTGTCGTCTAGGAATTCCGTTAGAGAGGTCAGCTTCGGCGGGGATTCCAGTTCCATGCGAGAGCTGAGGGTGCAGCCGACGAGGTATGGCTCGAGGGCTGATTCCGATGGGCTGAGCATGTCCCAGAAAGAGATTAGTGATGAGGATGCTAGGTTAGTGTATGTGAACGATCCTGGCAGGACGAATGAGCGGTTTGAGTTCTCCGGGAATTCTATTCGGACTGCCAAGTATTCGCTCATCACCTTCTTACCTAGGAACCTTTTCGAACAGTTCCACAGGGTTGCGTATATCTATTTCCTTGTTATTGCTGTGCTGAACCAGCTCCCCCAGCTGGCTGTGTTTGGCAGGGGTGTTTCTATTTTGCCATTAGCTTTTGTACTGTTAGTTACCGCGGTTAAGGATGCCTATGAGGATTTCAGGAGGAACCGGTCAGACAGGATCGAGAACAACAGACTAGCATGGGTGCTAGTGGATGGCCATTTCCAGGAGAAGAAATGGAAGGATGTGCAGGTTGGTGAGATCATCAAAGTTTCTGCTAATCAGTCACTGCCTTGTGATATGGTGCTGCTCTCCACTAGTGATCCCACCGGGGTTGCGTACGTGCAGACCATTAATTTGGACGGAGAATCTAATTTGAAGACGCGTTATGCGAAGCAGGAGACACAGATGAAGAATCCTGAGAAAGATAGCATCGTTGGGGTGATCAAGTGTGAGAAGCCCAACAGGAATATCTATGGTTTTCAGGCAAATATGGAGATTGATAAGAAGCGGGTTTCCCTTGGCCCGTCAAACATTATTCTCCGAGGGTGTGAACTCAAGAATACTGCCTGGCTGATTGGTATTGCTGTGTATGCCGGGAGGGAGACCAAAGTGATGCTCAACAGCTCTGGAGCTCCATCTAAAAGAAGCAGACTTGAGACACAAATGAACAGGGAGATTGTATTGCTCTCCCTTTTTCTTGTGGGATTATGTTCCATTGTATCTATTTGTGCTGCTGTTTGGTTGAGGCGCCACAGGGATGAGTTGGATACTATGCCCTTTTACAGGAGGAAGGACTACTCTGAAGCTGAGCCGGATAATTACAATTACTATGGATGGGGATTGGAGATATTCTTCACATTTCTCATGTCTATTATTGTCTTCCAAGTCATGATCCCTATATCACTCTATATATCTCTTGAACTTGTCCGCGTTGGTCAGGCTTACTTCATGATCCGAGATGCTGCCATGTACGATGCATCTTCCAACTCAAGATTCCAGTGCAGAGCTCTGAACATAAATGAGGATTTGGGCCAAATAAAGTACATATTTTCTGACAAAACTGGGACACTGACCGAAAACAAAATGGAGTTTCGGTGTGCAAGCATTTTCGGCATTGATTATAGTGGTGGGGCAGCCAGTGATCAAGATGAACAAGTTGGGTACTCAACCGAAGGTATGGTCCACTATCAAATTTTTATCTCATGTGTTGAAGTACTTATTTCTTATGCTGAACTGCACTTAGCTTTCTTGTTTTCTGACAGTGGAGGACTATGTTCTAAAGCCTAAGATGAAGGTCGGTGTTGACTCTCAGCTTCTAAATATTATAACAAATGGGATCCACACTGAGAAAGACAGACATGTGTGGAATTTCTTCATTGGCTTGGCTGCTTGCAATACCATTGTACCTCTTACTTTGGAGACTTCTGATCCTGCTTTAAGGCTAGTTGATTATCAAGGTGAGTCTCCAGATGAACAGGCATTGGTCTATGCAGCTGCTGCTTATGGATTTATGCTGATAGAGAGAACCTCGGGCCATATTGTTATTGATGTTCAAGGAGAAAAGCTGAGGTACCTATTTTATATGGTTTTCTTTCTATTTTGGTACTAGTCATGTCTTTAACTGCTAAAGTGATTTATTAAATTCTGATTTTGAATAACGTTTTTGGAATGAGTTCTTAATACTACTGTGTCAATATTAGTTGTAATGATTAGTGAAAATGTCAAATGGAGACAACTCAGCTTTCTTAGTTAGTTCTGTAATTTATTTTTTCATTATACTTGTGAAGGGGATAAATAAATCCTCATTTCAGCTGATACTGATTGGGATGTTTATAAGTTCAACCTGGTGCTTATTTAAGTTCTTTAAAACTCTATTTTTTGCCAAATCTGCTTTCACAAACCAAGCTACCATGGTTTGTTAACTTGTTTCATTTGTAATGCAGGTTTAATGTCTTGGGGTTGCATGAATTTGATAGTGACCGGAAGAGGATGTCTGTCATTTTAGGCTGTCCAGATAATTCAGTAAAGGTCTTTGTGAAAGGTGCTGATTCATCAATGTTTAGCGTAATTGATAGATCGTTAAATTTGGACGTTTTAAGTGCGACAGAAGAACACCTTCACTCTTACTCTTCAGTGGGATTGAGGACTCTTGTGATAGGACTGAGAGAATTAAGTGCTTCTGAATTTGAGCAGTGGCAATCTTCTTATGAAGCAGCAAGCACTGCTTTGATTGGAAGAACAGCTTTACTACGTAAGGTTGCTACCAATGTAGAAAGCAATCTTAAGATATTAGGTGCCTCCGGTATTGAGGACAAATTGCAGCAAGGTGTACCAGAAGCAATAGAGTCACTAAGAACAGCTGGGATGAAAGTGTGGGTTTTGACAGGTGACAAACAAGAAACTGCTATTTCAATCGGCTACTCCTCTAAGCTATTAACGAGCCAAATGACCCAAATCATAATCAACAGCAAGTCTAGGGAGTCATGTAGAAAGGCATTGGAAGATGCTCTTGGAACAACTCAAAACCGTGAGGTCGAATTGTTTGGTACACACGCCACAGCCAGAAGTTATGAGGGTGATTCCAGTCCGCTTGCCCTGATTATTGATGGCACCAGCCTAGTTCATATCCTTGACAGTGAGCTGGAAGGACAGGTATATGCTTGATATATGCACATGTTTCTCTCCTCTCATATCCTCCCCTGACAGTTCCTAAATTTATGATTAATTTTCTTCTATCCGCAGTTGTTTCAATTGGCAACTAGATGTACTGTTGTTTTGTGTTGTCGAGTTGCACCCCTTCAGAAGGCTGGTATTGTCGCCCTCATTAAGAATAGAACTGATGACATGACTCTTGCTATTGGAGATGGTAAGCATTATGTGATATCCACAATAAGCTTTTTTTGAGGAAGTTTAATATATAGATATCCTGTTGTGTTGTTTTGCTGATTGCAAAAAATTTCCATTTTGTTTTTCAGGGGCCAATGACGTGTCTATGATTCAAATGGCTGATGTGGGAATTGGCATCAGTGGCCAGGAGGGCCGGCAAGCTGTCATGGCATCAGACTTTGCAATGGGCCAGTTCAGATTCTTGGTTCCTCTATTATTTGTTCATGGACATTGGAATTATCAGCGGATAAGCTACATGATACTATACAATTTCTACCGAAATGCAGTACTTGTTTTCATTTTATTCTGGTGAGAACAAATCTGATAAATGATTATAGCATTGGCTACCTTTTCTTGAACTTGTATAAGCAGTAGCATTGTAAATGAGCTGTCAATTATTGCCTTGAGTTTTACCTCTTTACCGTTTTTAAAAAGCTTTAAAAAAAATACTGATTTTTAAAGCAAGAAAGAACAGGATGTTATTTTCTCTCTGTGACCCTTAATTGGAAAATATTCAGCTACAACATGATCTCTTATTTACCGACACTGTTTTCATGTTTTCTTGATAGGTACATACTTTTCACAGGCTTCACTCTCACAACTGCATTAACAGATTGGAGCAGCATGTTGTACTCTATTATCTACACGGCTGTACCTACAATAGTGGTTGGAATTCTTGATAAGGATTTAAGTCGAAGGACTCTTCTGAAGTATCCACAGCTCTACGGAGCTGGACAGAGAGAAGAAGGTTATAATGTAACATTGTTTTGGGTAACCATGATGGACACATTGTGGCAAAGTGTAGCTATCTTCTTTGTCCCTCTGCTTGCATACTGGAGAAGTGATGTTGATGTTTCCAGCATAGGTGATCTTTGGACACTTGCAGTGGTTATCCTGGTAAACTTACACCTAGCCATGGACGTCATTAGATGGTATTGGATTACTCATGCTGTAATCTGGGGATCTATCGTTGCTACTTTCATCTGTGTGATGGTTATTGACTGTTTACCCTCTCTAATTGGTTATTGGTAAGAACCTTCTTCGGCTGTTTTTCATTTTTTTTTCCGTTTTCATTTTTGTGTTTGTGTATCTTTGGATTGTTTAATTTGTTGCTACCTTTTGTCATTTCAGAAGATAGAGAGTGTTTTTTGTAACATGCAGCCTCAAAAAACTTCACTCAAATTATAATCATTTAAAGATAGTGAGAGGTTAATATAAAAAGTTTTTACCTGCACATCACTATTAAATTGAAACTAAGAAGGTATAATAATATAGGTCTCTAATGTATTTACAATGTCCTATGCTATTTAAATTCATTGAACTGTTTATGCTGAAAACAATGTGGTGTTGCATCCTAGTCTGATGTAGTTGCACTGGAAGACAAGTGTGGTACTTCTCTTTATAAAAGTATTGTATAGCCTAGCTTGTCAATAACAGATCCTAATCTTAATTCTTAAGCCCCACAGCTGAAGTTTTTGTCTCGTTGACCTAGATGATTGACCATAATACGAATGAAAAAAGAAAGAAGATGACTCTGCTGATATGCTATCAGTTGATACTTGCATTTTCTGGAGTTATGAAAAAACAATATGAAATTTTCTTCTGCATGTTAAGTTTACTTGTTTTTATATATAGAGGCATGGCCTGCAATCAGGGAAATTGATAAATTTCCAAAGGGTATTCTCTAAAGCTTATCTTTCATTGATATGGTAGGTTTTATTTTTTTCAGAGTCAAAAGTTAGTAAAAAAAAAAACTACGTAAAAACTAGTATGGCTGTATATCCTGTCCAAACATGCCAAGCTTTATGAAACATATGTTTCTGTTGGTTTCATGCCATTTAGCTTATTGTTATCATCAGCAGAACAATCAGTAATACTTTAGTAGTGTTCTGTTTGCAGTTGGAATTTGTTGCTGTGTAATTAGATGCAGAACATTTCCAAACCCTTGATATATTAATATTAGGTGTGTCTTGCATGAAGTACTAATGAACTGTGAACTTGTATTGTGTAGGGCCTTCTTTGTGATTGCTGGTACCGGATTGTTCTGGGTATGCCTGCTTGGCATTCTTGTTGCGGCACTGTTACCTCGATTTGTTGTAAAAACTTTCAAACAGTATATTAGACCCGACGATATTTTGATTGAACGAGAAGCAGAGAAGTTGGAAAGTTTAGCGGTATCTCGGATTGGTGAAATTGAACTAAACCAAAATTTTGATTCTCATCGGTAATGCGCAAAAGAATTTTGTCTAGCTTTCTTCTTCCACTTTTGTAGAAATGGTTACATTCTTTACAGTCTGCAGATTATTAAACTGCTTGCCATTGTTGTGGTTTGCTATCCAAAGGATAGATGTAGTCATACTTAGGTTTTCATTTTTTTGTTCATCTCTTTCAGGTATGTAGTTGTACATTACCTATTGTTTACTCAGAAAATTAATGTGTATAAATATCATCTGGTTTGAACGCCAAAAGTATAAAGTATGAAATTCTTTTGTTTATTATACTTATCTGTTATTGTTTTACTGAATTGTTAAATGTAGCCCAAGTTTTTGTTCTTGTAGCCCATAAATCATACTAAATGACTATAATGTCCCCTGCATTTAGGCTAGTAGTTTTTCATGAGCTCGAAAATGAGGATATTTTTGTCATTTCACCCAATATTTTGGACTACAAGAGCAAAAACTTGGGCTACATTTACCAATACCTTTGTTTTACCCAATTGATTAATTTCAAACGCAGGACCAATGTTTTACCATAATACCCCCAAGTGTACCCTTGCATTTTGAGTAGCTTTTTTTGCCTTCACAATAAAATGGACATTTTGGTAAAAAACCGGTCATGCATGAGAAAAATGGTCCTGCATGTAGCAAACTCCTTGTTTTAAAGTGCAAATGTTGAGAAGTACTGTCGTTTCATGGAAAAAAAGTATGCACAGAAGAAATGTTAGGCTTGGGATCAGTTCTGCAAATGCAATAGGGCATACAAAGTGAGTCAGTCTCCCACGTACATTACCTATTGTTCCACAACACAATTCAATATCATTATATTATATCAGCCATAGTAATGCAAGTCCTATACCCCGGGAGAAAGTAAAAAATATGGCATATTCCGGTAAGCGCAGACCAAAAGTAGACCATATTATACAAGATGAGGGGTTATTATACAATTATATTAATTATCTGAGTTAGTTTTGTTTGAGTCTGATGTTTGAGTTTGATCTTTTATTTGGTTGAACTTTTATTCAGTTTGATCTTTTAGGTTTTAGGTCTGATGTTTTTATTTGGTTTGATCATTTAGATTTTGGGCAATATATTTCACTTTATTTCCTTGATTTTTTATGTATTATGTCCCAAATAATTAAAGTAATTGTATAGTATCTCCAATCTTGTAGAATGTGATCTCCTTTTGGTTTGCCCATACCGTAAGGGGACCTTACAAAAGACGCTCTCAATAAAGTGTAATATGTTGAAATGTTAAAATAATAAGTAAGAAATTGAATAAAATATAAAATAATAATAACTCTTAATAATAGTATATATGTTACTAATCAACTTATTTTATTCATGGCTTGTGTGAGTTGAGAGTGGATTTGCATTGAGTGACAATGGATTTGCATCTCAAAGGTATGTAATCCATCTCACAATGTATATTTACATTATTCCTGATAACTCCTCCTTCCTAGGACTTCTATGTATAGTTTTTGGTTAGGCGCGGATTTTAACTCCGAAGAAGCCAGCTTACTTAGGGCGTTTATCTTGTTGTTCTCCTCCCGGGGTACTTGGACCAAGTTGAAGGTTTCAAACCAAGCTAACAAGGGTTTCACTATTTTCAGGTACTTCTGTAAGCTCCTCTCCCGGGCTTCGTACTCCACCTTCACCTGCTGCACCACAATTTGATAGTCACTGTGTGCCATTAACACCTTGATTTCCATCTCTTTTGCTAATCTCAATCCTGCAATCAAAGCCTCATACTCAACATCATTGTTGGTTGTCTTGAAGGAAAACTGAACTGCATAGGGATACTCCTTCCCCTCCGGGTTTATCAGGAGTATCCCCGCTCCGCTGCCCACGGAGTGCGCGGATCCATCCATATACGATCTCCAAGTCGGGGTTGTCTCGGCCTCCGGCACCTCTTCCTCCGCCTGTATCCTTGCTTCCTCCGCCTGTACCAGAAAATCGGCTAGAGCCTGCCCCTTGATGGCCCTCATTGTCTCGTATCGGATTTCGTATTCCCCCAACTCTATGGCCCATTTCATCATTCTCCCCGAGGCCTCAGGCTTGAACATTACCTGTTTGAGCGGGTAGTTGGTGAGCACCACTATAGGATGGCCCTGAAAGTAGGGTTTAAGTCTTCTTGAGGCGTGCACCAGTGCTAGAACTAATTGCTCCAGCTCAGTATACCGGGTCTCTGCTCCCCGGAGTGCCCTGCTGACAAAGTAAATTGGGTGTTGTTTCCCTCCCTCTTCCTTTATCAGCACGACACTCACTGCTTCCCGGGATGAAGCTATATACAGTAGGAGCTCCTCCTCGGGGTTTGGCTTCTTTAGGGTTGGCAAATGATGAAGGTGTTCTTTTAGGCTCTAGAACGTTCTTTCACACTCCTCCGACCACTCAAACGTCTTGGATTTCCTGAGGATGCTGAAAAAAGGTAGTTTCCCGTCGGCCCCCTTGGACAAGAATCGACTAAGGGCTGCAAGGGACCCTGTCAGACGTTGCATGATGTAGCCAATATATACTCTACTTTTAGCACATTTGAGAGTTCATTTGGGGTAGCATTTAGTGCAAAGGGTTAAGAATTAAGGCTAAATTTCTCTTACCTTGCATTTTGAAGAAAGACTTGTGCACTAACGTTTTGAAGCTGAAATTTGGAAATGTTACAAGAGGAGTTGGAGTGCATAAGTGGTACCATTGGCTTCGTCTTCTCGAGTACTACAAAATGGACTACTAGAACGTTAAAAACGGATCAATGGTTTATCCGTGGCGAAGCAAAGAAGATTGCTGCCAACCTGCCATAACCTTCTCACGGGCCGCGAAATAGGCCTCGCGGGCCGCGAAACTGGGCAGATTTTTGGGCAAGAAAAGTAATTTTTGAAGGGCTATAAATACCCCTCTTATCCCTTTCTATTTGGACGAGTTCCCTCACATCCAAAACAGATTTTTCCCTTTGTTCTTCACATTTTCTTCCATTTTCTTCCCTTTGATTCTATGTTTATGTAATGTTGTATTAGAATGATTGTTGTAGGCTAATTAAACCTTGGGTTGCAATTGATGTAAACTTTCTATTCTTGATTTTGAGTTCTTGATGCATATTTGTTCATGGGCAATTTAATTTCCATTTGATGAATTGTGTTTGAATGTGTTGTTTGAAGCATGAATTAGCTTGGGCTATCCTTGGGTAATGAATTGCTATCAATTATATGCTAGATGCATGGGTGAAATGCTATCATTTTGCACTTGTCTCAAAGTAGTAGAATTAAGGGTTGATTTAGAATGCTATCTTTTGATTTAGCTCTTGATTGTTCTCAATGGTGTTATCTATGTATTTAATTCGCTTTCGAATTGCATGGGTAAGTTTATTGGTCTTCTAATCGTGGTGTCATTGGTGAATTGGTCTAAAACGTTACCGTTTAGGTCATTCACTAGTGAGGGTTATTTTGAATGCGATCATTCTCTATAACTACATTAGTGAGAAGATTCCTAAAGCAATGTGTTGTAGAACAATAAATCAATAGTTCAAAGTTGAAAATCAATTGTCTCCCAAGGCCTTGTATTTGTAGTGTAGTATAGTTTATCTTAGTTGCTTTCTTCCGTAGTGTAATAAACCAAACTCAAAACCCCCCTTGTTTACCTTGCTTTCTATATAATATATATGTATGTGTTAATAATCTTCGCTAAAACACTAAACAAAACTCCTTCTCCTTGTGGTTTGATCCCTACTTCCCACTATCTACTCTATAGTAGTTAGAAGTCGTAGGTGAAATATAAATGTGTTTTGATTGAGTGGGATTCCCATTTACGACGTGGGGAAATCGCTTGTCAAAAATGGCGCCGCTGCCGGGGAGAAGGCATTTCTTGTTTTGTGTTTTATCTTAGATTTTATTTTTATCTCCTTTGTTTTCTTTGTTTTCTTTCTTTTCTTTGAAGTGTGTATTGCTTGGTTTCTTGGAATAAACGGCACCTTGTAGTGTGTATTATTACTCTAGAACCCTTGCACTACCATTTCAAACTTTTTAGTCATGTTTAGTATAAAACAAAAAGATTTTTATGACTTCCTCACCTTTAACCATGAAAGGATGAGGGAGAATGCAACAAGCTCGTGTGATTCTTACCTTTCTAATGATTTTTCCGAGCCTTGTTATTTTGAGTCGAGAAGTGAGCACTTTGCACATGAAAGGCCCCTTGGTTCTTCATACCAAGGGTACTATGATGAGTGCCATAATGAGGAGAGAAGTATTGATTTTCAAGGTCAACAATGTTTTAATACATATAATGATTCTTATAATCCGCAATGGAGTGGTTATTTAGATTCAAATTATGGATGTCCACCGGAAAACCAATACTTTGAGCAACAAAATCTACCTCCACCCACTTGTGAATTGCCTCAAGGACAAGATGTGATTAATGATGAAGAGAATAGACTTTTCAACAATTTTGAGAGGCAATTGAGTGAAATGTGGAAAGTGGTGAGGAGATTAGAATCTCAATGCTCCAAGGAAGTACCATCCGAAGTAGAACATATTCCTAGTGCTATGGTGAGTGATATCACCACAATGCATGAGGAAGAGTTCGAAAGTGATGATGAACTTTTTGTTGAACATTATGAAGTAGAGAGAGATGTGAGTGTTCTTGAACTTTTACTATCACCATTGACATCCTCACATCCACCTATTCAACAAATTTCACCACTTCCGGAAATCTTGGAGGAGACTACGAAGCCATATTGCTTATTTTGGCTACCAATCATTCCATCTCCTTTGAGACTACTACCATTCATCCCTCCTCCAACACCTTCTCTACCACCCTTCACTTTTCTTTCAAAAGTGAAGGATTCCAAACTTTTGTTCTATGAATAACATTTGGGTCGTGTCGACGACGTTAAATAAATCGATTTTGATCGTTTGGAAATAACACTTCCATTAAACGATTCTGGTTTTATTTTTATTTAGGTTTTATTGTGTTTATATATATATAAATTTAAAAAAAAAGTTTCTTTGTGTCTTTCATTGTTTTAATTAGTAGATTACGTTTTTATTCTTATTTTTTTTTATTTCGTTTTTATTCTTGTTTTTCTTTTGTTATTTTATTTGAATTATAAAAAAAATAAAAAAATTGGGCTCGCGGGCCGCGAATTGGGCCTCGCGGCCCGCGGAAATAGTGGATTTTGAGGCAGCCCGCTGCCACAAATTGATTGTTTTTCGCGGCCCGCGAATTAAGCCCGCGGTCCGCGAGATCGGCCTCGCGGCCCGCGAGAAAAAAAAAAAAAACCAAAAAAAAAAAAAAAAATTTTAGCCAACATTTAGTGTGTGAGTCATTCCCTTTCCTCACAATTTTGATAGTTGTTCTTGAATATTGAGGACAATGTTTGGTTTAAGTGTGGGGGAGAGGTTTAACATTTTTGTTTTTGGTGTAAATATGTACTTCTTTGAAGACTTTGTTTTAAAAAAAAAAAAAAATGAAAGCCCGGATAAGTCCAAAAGAAATAGAGACTTAGGCAAAAATGAGAGGCTGAAGCCCGGATAAGTCCAAAAGAAATAGAGACTTATGCAAAATTGAGAGGCTTTGTGTGAAAAAAAAAAAAAAAAAGAGTGGCTAGGTACATCCTAGGCAAAAGGAGAGTGAGAGAAACAAAAAAAAAGAGTGGCTAGGTATAAATACCTAGGCAAAAGGAGAGAAATCTCATTTTATCCTCATTTTCCGATGGTTGAAGTCATAAGGATGCGGTGATTAATGGAGAGTTGGGTAGTTTTGCATCATTTGGCTTTGTTAGGATGTTTCATATAGTGGGAGTAAAGTAGTACACTTTGGGATATTCTACTTTGCAATATTTTGTTTGAGTATGCCATATGTTTGATTGTTGTGAAATTGTCATCTTGGCCTTGAATCGTTCTTTCTCGAGGACGAGAAAGGTTTAAGTGTGGGGGTGTTCTACATGTGGTATATGTTTTGACTTTGTTGGGATTTTTGGGTATAACTTGTCATCAAGTTGAAGCATAGAAATTTGATACGATCTTTATTGTGATTGTGCTTTTTACTTGTTGGAAGTTCTTGTTTAGTGTCATGGTTTTGGAGGAGTTCAAATGTGCATTAGTTAAAAGAAAAAAAAATTGAGTATAATCTTAAACTTTAATCGTTCTTTCTCGAGGACGAGAAAGGTTTAAGTGTGGGGATATTTGATGTAGCCAATATATACTCTACTTTTAGCACATTTGAGAGTTCATTTGGGGTAGCATTTAGTGCAAAGGGTTAAGAATTAAGGCTAAATTTCTCTTACCTTGCATTTTGAAGAAAGACTTGTGCACTAACATTTTGAAGCTGAAATTTGGAAATGTTACAAGAGGAGTTGGAGTGCATAAGTGGTACCATTGGCTTCGTCTTCTCGAGTACTACAAAATGGACTACTAGAACGTTAAAAACGGATCAATGGTTTATCCGTGGCGAAGCAAAGAAGATTGCTGCCAACCTGCCATAACCTTCTCGCGGGCCGCGAAACTGGGCAGATTTTTGGGCCAGAAAAGTAATTTTTGAAGGGCTATAAATACCCCTCTTATCCCTTTCTATTTGGACGAGTTCCCTCACATCCAAAACAGATTTTTCCCTTTGTTCTTCACATTTTCTTCCATTTTCTTCCCTTTGATTCTATGTTTATGTAATGTTGTATTAGAATGATTGTTGTAGGCTAATTAAACCTTGGGTTGCAATTGATGTAAACTTTATATTCTTGATTTTGAGTTCTTGATGCATATTTGTTCATGGGCAATTTAATTTCCATTTGATGAATTGTGTTTGAATGTGTTGTTTGAAGCATGAATTAGCTTGGGCTATCCTTGGGTAATGAATTGCTATCAATTATATGCTAGATGCATGGGTGAAATGCTATCATTTTGCACTTGTCTCAAAGTAGTAGAATTAAGGGTTGATTTAGAATGCTATCTTTTGATTTAGCTCTTGATTGTTCTCAATGGTGTTATCTATGTATTTAATTCGCTTTCGAATTGCATGGGTAAGTTTATTGGTCTTCTAATCGTGATGTCATTGGTGAATTGGTCTAAAACGTTACCGTTTAGGTCATTCACTAGTGAGGGTTATTTTGAATGCGATCATTCTCTATAACTACATTAGTGAGAAGATTCCTAAAGCAATGTGTTGTAGAACAATAAATCAATAGTTCAAAGTTGAAAATCAATTGTCTCCCAAGGCCTTGTATTTGTAGTGTAGTATAGTTTATCTTAGTTGCTTTCTTCCGTAGTGTAATAAACCAAACTCAAAACCCCCCTTGTTTACCTTGCTTTCTATATAATATATATGTATGTGTTAATAATCTTCGCTAAAACACTAAACAAAACTCCTTCTCCTTGTGGTTTGATCCCTACTTCCCACTATCTACTCTATAGTAGTTAGAAGTCGTAGGTGAAATATAAATGTGTTTTGATTGAGTGGGATTCCCATTTACGACGTGGGGAAATCGCTTGTCATTGCACTTCCTTTACTGAATTGGGGGAAGTTATCCTGGCTATGGTCTCTACCTTCTCCGGGTTGACATCAATCCCCCGGCTCGACACCATGAATCCCAAAAACTTCCCCGCTCATACCCCGATGGTGCTCTTTGAGGGGTTTAGTTTCATGTTGCTTTTCACCAGCTTCTCGAACATCTCCTCCAAGTTCTTCAGGAATGCTCTATAAGTCCTGCTTTTGACCACCATGTCATCCATATAGACCTCCATGTTTCGACCCACCTGGTCTTTAAAAAGTTTGTCCACCATCCTTTGATAAGTTGCCCTCGCGTTCTTCAGTCCAAAGGGCATCTTCTTGTTGCAGAAGGTTCCCGCATCGGTAATGAATGAGGTCTTACCCTTGTCCATCTCCTCCATCTACATCTGGTGATAGCCCTTATGTGCGTCAAAAAAGGCCAACACCGGGTACCCCGCTATGGCCTCCGCCAGCTGATCCAAGTTGGGAAGGGGGTAGCTATCCTTGGGGCAACACTTATTCAAGTCTGTAAAGTCGATGCACATACGCCAGTTCCCATCATGCTTCTTTACTAGGACCGGGTTAGTTATCCATTCCTTGTAGATGATCTCCTCAACTACGCAGACCTTTTTAAACTTTTGTACCTCGTTCCTTATGAATTCTACTCTCTCCGGGGCTAAAGGCCTCTTCTTCTGTCTGATGGGTTTGGTTGTTGGGCTTATGTTCAACTTGTGTACCCCTAGCTCCGGTAGCACTCCCACCATATCTTCCGGGCTCCATGAGAATACCCCCCAATACTTTGCCAAAAGCTCCTTCAACGCCCTATTCACCTCTTTCGGGAGGTCCTTTCCCACCATGACTATCATTTTATCTCCTACCTGCATATCTTCTAACTCCTGCCGAGGGGTGTCTCCATGCACCACCCCCACCACCTTCTTCGCGTCCAGTACTGCCGTCAACATACAACTCCTTGCTACCACTTGGCTCCCCCGGACCACCGTCACCTCCTGTGCGGTGGGGAATTTCATGGTAAGCAGGTACGTGCAATTCACAGCCCGGGCTAGGGTTAGCCACGGTCTCCCTATGATCACATTATACGGGGAGAAAGCATCAATCACTGCAAAGTTGCATATCACTGAGACTTTCTTGCTTCGATCCTTTTCGTCCACCATATACATACGGTCAGGGGAATGACCCCCAGAGGGGTCTCTGGCTTGCTAGTGAACCCTGACAAGGGGGACAAGGAAGGTCTCAAGTTCTACCTCCCTATCCCCAATTGATCGAAGCAAGAAGCAAACATGATTTCCACGCTGCTTCCGTCGTCCACAAACACCCTTTTGACCACGAAACCTTCAATCTCCGCTATCACTACCATTGGATCCGAAAGGGGTATCTGGGGCGGTGCCGCGTCTGCCTCGGAGAAGGTGATAGTTTCACTGGGGCGAAACCTTTTCCCCATGGGTCTCTCCCGGGGGAACATATCCTGTCCGTGCCCGGATAGCCGAGACTGATTGACATGCCTCTCTTATCTCTCCGCTTATCACATTGATCATCCTGTTAAGTGTTGGGGCCGGTTCAACTGTCTGGACTGGTACAACAGCTATGGCGGGTCGCCCAGTTTACCGGGGCCCTTCCATTTCCTCTCCCGGGGTTGGGTCTCCATCTCCTCCGGGGTTGCTCTCAAGCTTGGTCCCGGGATGGGTATTCTTTGCTTCTACAGCCACGCAGTCCCTCAGCTGCCCCCTTTCTATTAACTTTTCAATTTCGTTCCTTAGCCCCCTGCACCCTTCAGTAGTGTGTCCGTATGATTTTTGATAAGCACACCACTTGTCCGAATTTTCTTTGGATGAGGTTCCCTGGATAGGCAGTGGGTCAGGGAACAAATCCTTGTGGATGACATGTATCTCCGTTCTGGACTTGCTCAGCGGAGTAAAGCTGTCAGCCCTTGCCCGGTTTGCTGGCGCGGGGCCTGGATCCCTCCGGTTTGGCTCCGTTGCCCTTCTTCTTTCCGTTTTCTCTGGGAAGTACCCCTCGGATTCTTCCTTCCTCTTTCGGGTGGCGTCGTTAACAGCACAGTACAGTTGCACTACCATTCGGGATGTTCTCCATCAACTTCTGGAATAACACCACATCTTTCAAGCCATTTATAAACCCACTTATAACCACATTTTCTTGTTGTTGCCTGTCGACAACCTTCATAATATCATCCATGTACCGCCTGTAGTATTCCATAGGCCCCTCCGCGGCCTTCTGTCGGGTGGCGAGGAGCTCAGTCAACTGCTTCCCTCCTTCTTCAACCCCGCTTACCTTAACAACAGGGCCTTTGAAAAATCATAGTAATCCCTGAGGCTCTCCCGGGGTAGAGAGTCGAACCACGAGAGGCTATTTCCCCTTAAGTAACAACCCACCAGCTTGCATCTCAACTCCTTCGGCATATCCATTGATACCATCAAATTCTGATAAGTTCTAACGAACTCCTCCAGGCCCGTCTCTCCATTGTAAGTGGGAATGCCTTCCGGGACCCGAAGACCCGGCGGCCATGGATATGCCAAAACCCTAGGCACCCAGGGAGAGGTGGGCCTTGCTCCGTTCCTCCCCACCAATTTGTCTAACCGTGCCTCCAAAGAGTTGGGATCTTGCTGTGCCACATGGTAGCCCCTTACCCTATCGTCCTCTCTGTAATACCTCTCCAGGTAGCTATAATTCAACCCCGTTGATCCATGCATTGACAAAGAATACTGAGCCAGGTTCCCATATGTCTCCAGGGCCTGGGAACTCAAGAAGTCCCTGGACACAAATGGCGGAACGCATCCGGTCTGTCCCAACCCAGCTGGAGCGCGGATAATAAGGGGGTGCCTGCGGGGCTAAGCTGGATTGCTTCCCGGTCAGAGTTCCTGCTCCGGTCCCAAAGTTTAGAGGGAAAGAATGCGGCAACATTGAGGAACTCACACGTCCTTGTATCCTCTACGGCTCCGTTGTTCTGTCCAGGTCAATCACCTCTCTCTGCGGCTCCTGCGAAGGTCCAGGTTCCTTTCCCGCTAATCCAATCCTCCTGGGATCCCGGGTGGAGAGTACCTATTAATGATACAACTCCTTGTTAGCCCTCATGAAATCCAATGCAGCTAGATCCTCTGTGTTGACCAACGGCTGCTCCCTCTCCCGGGACGCCAGCCCCCGGGCAGGAGGGTTGTTGATCAGTGGCCGCTCCTCCCGGGAATCCGCCCCCGGGCAGGCGGGTTATCTCCCCCGGGGGACTCGGGTTCCTCTCGCTCTCCTTGGTCGTCTTCTCCTGACTCGGCTCCCTTAGAGGCAGTCTCTACGCGGCCATCCTGCGGCACTCCCGGCTTGCGCTGGCGTCTAGCCTCAGCTTGCAGTTGCCTCAGAGTCACATCATCTTTTGGGGGAGGGAGGCGACCATCCCTTGGAGGTATAGTGTTCTTTCGCGGCTTTCCGCGTCTCCTGGTTGACTCCATCTCGCGAAGGTGGAACTTAGTGTGTCCCACTGGGCGTGCCAATTTGATGCTACTCTAATTCGCGGGTTTCCTGTGCTGCTACGCTATCCGGGGGTCCTCTAGGGGAAGCCTTAAGCGGACCTGCAAAACAGACCCCGGGGGCTACCCAGAGGTAGCTGCTCCGATGTGATGATGAGATGAGGATAGTGATGAGGAGGAAACCGTACGGGAATGCTCTCAATAAGAAGTAGAGAGATAAAAGTCACATACCTGATTCACTATTTGGGACTAGTATTTATAGTGGAAGCTCCCTGCATTAAGCTAAGAGTGAGGACCACTCCCGCTTGTCGCTTTCCTTGTCCTCTTTCTTGGACGGACGTGCTTGAGAGGGAAGGCTACCGCTTCCTTCTGGCTTTGGGCCTCCAGCCATTCTTTGGGTCCCTGAGTATGCTGGGCCACCATTATCACCTATCATACAAAGATCATATCTCATATGACTAGCAGAAATTTTCCTCACACTTAAATTTCACCTTAAGTACTCACAACAAATGAAATTCGTGCGAAAGTTCTATCTCTACTAAATAATGGGGAGGCGTGTAAGGGATTTTTATAATTGCTAAAATTTATAAGAAAATAGATTTCATCACTATATGCGACACTTATGATGCGGGACAAATCCGCACTAGTAATCTGGGCCTCGGATAGCTGACGTATCCAAGGGCTTTTGGGTGTTGATTGTTGATGAAGTATGGATGCTGCTCGCTAATTGCACTTGACCATCCGAGCTCCTTGCCCTCGTACTAGACCTGCTGAGAACCTGTCCTCCGACACCTGCGAAACAAGTCCCCGGGTACTACCCCGGGGGTGGTAGCTCCGGTGTGATGATGAGATTTCGTGCTTTGGAATGTAAAAACTCCGCATTCAAGAGTTAGAGAACTTAACTAGAATGGCTGATTGTGGCCTCTATTTATAGGCGCTTTAGGCCTCCGTCCTTCTCATCATCATGTGTCACTTTCCTGTACCTTATGGGACCCTTCATCACGTGAGTGTACTCCTTTATGCCTTGTCATCACATTTGATCACGTGAGTAGGCAATTCCTGGAAGGTGACTAAGTTCCGAGTCACCTCCCTATTTTCCTATCATCACAAGCCCCCCAGACAGAGGTTTCTGGGTTTCGAGGCTAGAGACCTTCTGTCTTATTCTCTTCTTCCTAAGCCAACCTTCTTTCCTTCAGATTCGTCTTTGGTATTCCACGCCGTTTTGTCTTCCCCTTTTCAACGCGCGCGCTTCCTGATCCTTCATGTGGTCCTTACCTTTATAATTGATTGGCGCCTCCCCAGGTTTTGAGACACCCGCGCGTTTCCTTTTCCCTGTGTCCCTTTACTTCCCTTCTTGCCGTCATTCACTTTTCCTGTCCCCAAAGCAATTCGTTTAATCTTCTTTAAGCCCTCTATAAATAGCCTCCCTTCTTCTCCCAAATTTCTCCATGGCACTCATTACTTTTTCTCTTTTGGTGAGTCCTCTTTTTCTTTCTTGTGCATTTTGCGTTTCCCTGAGCTATTCTCCTTATGATCACGCCTTAACATCTTCTCATTTCTTGTGACAGCTTGGCGGTTCTCTTGGTGCGCCTCCATCATTCCCTGGCTCCAAAAGGTTGGATACCCATAATGGTACTTGGACCGTCTATGTACTTCCCTTAGGCTCGGATTCTAAGTCTGGGGCCGATATTTTTCTCCTGTTTTCCACTCTCTTGACCTCCTTGCCTCACGATCCTTGGTTGTCTAAATTGCGACCGGGAAGGGCACTCCTGACTCCTGTGTGTTGGACCGAACTGTCCCGCCTGTTGGACTGTCCTCCTTCTGCAATCTCCTTGGTATGAATTTTTTTTATTTCCTTTTTTATTTCTACTTTGCTCGTCCCTTTACTGACTCGCCGTCTCCTTTCAACAGTCTCATTTCCTCGAGGAATTGGCTCGTTCCCCAATCTCCGAGCGTTGGGTCTCTTGGTTAAACTGGGTCAAAATCCTGCAAAGTGAAGCTGCACTTCCCCAACATTTACTAGCTGCGCCTGGCTCGATCACCCTTGATCCGACCTTGCCCGGACCGTCAGTTGTAACTTACCTCTCGTCCGAGGTGATTCTCATACCTCAGATGTTGCATCGGATAGGACCATCATGCCTTTCTATGGCTATGAACTCTGCCTTGGTGGCCCCATTACTTGGGCTCACAGCCGTTTCTCAAGCTCCGGTCGATCCTCTTGCATGCAAACGTTACCCTTCACCTTCATGTACATCTCATGGTACATGTGCTTGTCAATCTTCCTGGGTACAGGCATTTCCCTTGACCTTCATGTACATTTCATGGTACATGTGTTTGTCGATTTTCTTCGACTACCGACCCTATCTGAAGTTCGGCCCTCCAGCTCTGATTTGTAGACCTCTTTTCCTAGTGTATTTTTAAGTTTATCTTTTGTTATTGTTATTGTTCACCTCCTTTGTATTCCTTGTTTTCCTAGTATTACTAGCATTCCCTCCTATATGTTTTCCTTTGTAATAGCCCGATGACTATATCTTGTAATCTCCCTTTGTATTTTGCCTTTATGATGTCATAATATCCCTTGTTTCTTATATGTTACTTCTTCTAGTTTTTAGTTATTATTTATTATTGTATATTATTATTTTTCAATAGCCTGCCTCCTCCCTCCTCAGATAACCTAAAAAGGGAACTCTTCTCAGATTAGGTTTTCCGATGAGATATCTTCCCGTAGACCCCCCCTTTCTCCCTCAGATAACCTACTTCCCTTTTATGAGGTTTCTGAAGGATCCTGATCATTTAATTTCTACCTGGTTTTCTAAAAAACTCTGATCTAAAAAGCAACATTCCATAATTTCAAGCTAATGGAAATCTTAAAATTCCTTAGAATACTAGAATAGTGAACTTACCTTTTCCCGTTGGCTTTGCCTAAGATGCTTTCCTGAATTCTTCCCTTATGTACGCTGCCAGATATCCTATCTGGAATTCCGACCCTCCTTTATACCTGTCAATATCTCGAGATTAGTATTCCTCTTCCGAGGCGTGGCCTTTAAAGCTGCCTCGGCTGATGCCTTTAACCTTTTACCTTTCTTTTGCAAAAAATATGTTTCTTAATTTATTGTTATTCGATTGGTTGTGCTGGGGGACGGCTCCCTCCAGCACATTTTGTTTGGAAGTGTTAGTTTCTTAACACCCTTTGTGAAAATCTTTTCTTTAAAATATTTCTTTCCCTTTCAAAATATTTTCCTGCATACTCGGACTGCCCTTGCCGAAGTATGTCCCTTTTTTGCGGGGGCACCATCGTGGGAGCGACCCCGAGGTCCCGACTTTCTCTATTACAATGCGTTATCCAGCACATGTATACGCCCTCGGTGTATCCACACCATTTTCC
Source organism: Cruciata laevipes (assembly GCA_963678965.1). NCBI lineage: Eukaryota > Viridiplantae > Streptophyta > Magnoliopsida > Gentianales > Rubiaceae > Cruciata > Cruciata laevipes. The sequence goes on along the minus strand of OY787634.1, from coordinate 17,673,963 downwards.
TGTTGTAAGGCACTATCCAGTGCACAAACAATTCTTTTTGGCATATCCACGCACTCGAACTTCGGACGTATTCACGCCGAGCTCTTCCTTTCCGAACCATTGATTCGATTCTATCATCTGTAGAATCTCTTTAGGTTAGCTACGTTCCACCTCCTAGGAACAGCTTCCACATTCTTAGATTCCAACACGTAGCTCCCTCATGGGTGAGATTCTATCACCTTGTAGGGCCCCTCCTAATTGGGCACCAACTTTCCTTGTTTCTCCTTGTGGCTGTGGTCGTTTCTCCTCATTACCTATTCGCCAACCTTATAGCTTTCCTTACTAACCCTTCTGTCATAATACCTTTTGACCTTTTCCTTCACCTTTGCCTCATGTAAAGAGGCTTTCTCTCCTTTTTCTTCTATTAGGTCGAGATTCATCTAACGCTCTTCCTCTGCTTCCTCCTCATCCAAGTTATGAACTCTGATACTTGGAATCCCTACCTCGGCGGGAATGACTGCCTCTTATCCATATACCATGTTGTATGGAGTCTCTCTTGTTGCCGAGCTTTCTGTAGTCTTGTGTGCCCATAAAACGTTTGGCACTTCCCATATCCAATTACCTCCGACTCCCTCTAGCCTTGCCTTTATTCCATTAACTATGGTCCTGTTCGTCACCTCTACCTGCCCATTGGCCTGTGGGTGGTACACCGAAGTGAGGTTTTGCTTGATTCAGTATTTCGCACACCAAGACTTAAACGGGTCACTCTCGAATTGAGCTCCATTGTTTGTGACTATGACTCTAGGTATCCCGTACCTGTAAATGATGTCCCTCCAACAAAATTTTGCACAGGTAAACCCTCAGATATTTGTCAATACCTCGGGCTCTACCCATTTTGTAAAGTAGTCAATGGCCACAATGAGGTATTTAAATCCTCCTGGCGCCGTTGGAAAAGGACTTACTAGGTCTATTCCCCACCTTTGAAATGACCATGCACTGGTCACACTTACCAATTCCTCCATAGGAATGTGAACCAGAGGAGTGAATCTCTAGCATTGCACACATCTCTGTATGTAATCTTTGGCATCTTTAAAGAGGGTCGGCCAATAATATCCGAGCCTCAGAATCTTCTTTGCCTCTGCTCGGCATCCTTGGTGACTATCGTTCGGCCCTTCATGCACCTCTCTTATCAGAGATTCTCTCTCTTTCCTTTCTACACACTTTAGTAGCGGCTGCTAGGGGTGAGCACGATCACGAGCGTTCGTTAATCGGATCGCGATCGGATCGGTTAAAAATCGGATCGAGATTGTTCATTTAATAAATGGGCCGATCATGATCAAAATTTTTTGATCGTTTAATAAATGAACGATCAACGATCATAGACATTAAAACTCGATCATGATCGCGAACAGATCGATAAGATGATCGATATCGATCGATAAGATAATCGATTAATATAATATAAATATATACATCTAAATGAATTATTTTCTAGTAATTTGTTAATTTTTAACTTTTTCAAAAAACTTTTAAACTGATCATGATTGATCATTGATCATTTGATCGAGCCGATCGTTATTGATCATTGATCATCTGATCGATTATCTAAACGAGTCGATCGCGATCAGATCGCGATCATTATAATTTTTAAACGATCCGATCATGATCATGAATTATTTTGATCGCTTTGATCGCGATCGGATCGTGATCACCTCAAAATTTAAACGAGTCGATCATGAACATAGTGATGATCGTGATCGGATCGACTCGTTATCACCCCTAGCGGCTGCAGATACCCTCTTTTATATTGTAATCCCTCATGTAGCGTATACCTTGGAGCTTTTACCCTGATCTTTCGTGCCAGGTTCTTATCCTCGGGGAGCACGTCATCCCTAATGTACGCTAAGATCGGAGCCATCCACGACTCCTCTTCTTCAATTGCTTCCACCCTTGGGGTTTCCTCATAGCTCTTCCTCTCTAGTACCTCCATGTATAACTTCTGGTTTGGTCCGGGCTTTACTTCCGAGGACGCCAACTTGCTCAATGCATCAGCCTTGGTGTTTTCCTCCCTGGGGATTTGCTCTAGCTTAAAGTCGTCAAACCCTGCTGCTAACTGCTTAGCTACCTCTAGATATTTCTGCAAGCTCCTTTCTCTTGCTTCATATTCTACAATCTGAGAGTCACTGAACGCCCTTACCCTTTTAATTCCAATTTATTTTGCCAACCGCAAGCCTCCTATTAGTGCTTTGTACTCTGCTTCGTTGTTCGTGGCTTTGAAAGAAAACTGCAAAGCGTATAAATGTTCTTTACCCTCGGGGTTGACCAGTAATATCCCTGCTTCATTTCCGCCTTGATGGGATGATCCATCCACAAACATTTTCCACTCCAACTCCTCTTCCTTTTCAGGCACTTGACCCTTCTCTTCCTTCTTATCTTTAGAAGGTGCTCGAATCTTGTCATTCTTCTCAACTTCGGATGGTGTCCAATCCTTCCTCGTTGTTATGACTACATCCTTTTTAGCGCGCTCTTCCTTACTAGCCATTGATTCCACTAGAAAATATACTAGCACATGTCCCTTGATCGCCTTCCTAGGCTGATATGTCACATCATGCTCTCCTATCTATACCGCCCATTTCATCATCCTTCCTGAAGCCTCGGGCTTTTGCATGATTTGCTTTAGAGGATAGTTGGTCAAGACCACTATCAGATGCCCCTGAAAATATGCTTTCAACCTCCTTGATGCGTGCATTAATGCCAGCACCAATTGTTCTAGCTCCGTATACCTTGTTTCAGGTCCTCTTAGCGCTCGGCTTACAAAGTATATGGGATGTTGGACCCCATGCTCTTCTTTGATTAATACTGCACTTATTGCCTCGGCTGAGGATGCTATGTACAGAAAAAGAGTTTCACCAGGGATTAGTTTCTTCAAAGTGGGCAGCTTTAACAAATGCTGCTTCAGGTCCTGGAAAGCCTTTTCATACTTATCCGTCCACTGGAAATCCTTCGCCTTTTTCAAAACATTCAAGAAGGGTAAATGCCTCTCTGCTCCTTTGGACAAGAAGCGGCTCAACGCCGCTAATGACCCTGTTAACTTCTGAACCTCCTTCACAGTAGTAGGAGACTGCATCATTTTGATTTCCTCCACCTTTTCAGGATTTGCGTCCATGCCTCGGCTAGATACCATAAATCCGATAAACTTCCCTGCGCTTACCCTATGGTACTCTTCTTTGGATTCAGCTTTAGGTCAGTCGCTTCCAATTTAGCGAATGTTTCCTGAAGGTCGCTTAAGAACTCTTGGTGACTTCGGCTCTTTACCACCATGTCGTCTACGTAAACCTCCATGTTTCTTCCCTTTTTCCCTCCAAACTCATCGTCTACCATCCTTTGGTACGTGGCTCCTGCATTTTACAGCCCAAATGGCATCATCTTGTAACAGAAAGTCCATTCATTGGTGATAAAAGACGTTTTCTCCTTATCTTCCTCGGCCATGGGTATCTGGTGATAGCCCTTGTGCGCGTTAAATAAGACTAATACCGGATACCCGGTGATAGCCTCGGCTAGTTGGTCCAGCGAAGGCAATGGATAGCTATCCTTTGGGCAACATTTGTTAAGGTCTGTGAAGTCTATGCCCATCTGCCAACTTCCATCATGCTTCTTTACCAAAACCGGATTGGCTACCCACTCCGGGTGTGTGATTTCTTCTATTAATCCGGTCTTTCGAAGCTTTCTCCACCTCAACTCTAATGAATTCGGCTCTTTCTGGAGCCATCGGCCTTTTCTACTGTCGGATAGGCTTTACCGAAGGTTAACCTTAAGCTGATGCGCCGCAATAGCTGGAGGAATTCCAACTACGTCTTCTGAATTCCAAGAAAAGACCTCGGCATACCTGGCTAGCAACTTTTGCAATTTCCCTTTGATGTCATCAGGAAGATCTTTCCCGACTTTCACCACTCCTCAATTTTCGACAGGCATTTCCTCAAATTCTTGGTAGAGAATGGGACTTGGTACTGCTCCCATCTCCTTTCTGGCCTCTGCCACCGCTACCTATGAGCAAACCCGGGCTTCTAGCTGGCTTCCTCTAACTGTCGCTATTACTTGATCGGTCGGAAACCTTAACATTAAAAGATGAGAACAGGGTCATCTATCACGACAAATGTGTTGAATATGGAAACTCTCCGAGTGGCATCTACATCGTCCCTTACCAAAACCCTAAGGAATACTTCCCCGATGGTCCTTCCTAATTTTTCTGAAAATTCCACCAACGCCCGCTTCGGAGGACTTAGACTCTCCCGCCCAATTTTCATTTGATTGAGACATGATGTAAACATGACATCTACTCCGCTGCCCCATCTATCAGTACCTTCCTAACCTTAAATCCTCCAACCCCGGCATTAATAAGCAAGGGGTCGGAATGTGTTACCTGCATCGGGCCTTTTTTGATTGTTGAAAACTCTAGCATACCTCCGAGCCGGACCCTCTTAGCCTGCTCCTCTCCTGGAGGCACATATCTTGTTTGCACATCCCTAGATACGTCCATCTCAGCCTCCATTTGGTCGGGTACCATCTCCATCATTTTGAATGCGAAGTTCAAGGGCCGAGATTCTTTTCCGAAGTGGTCGGATGAATCTTCTTCGAAACAAGGTGAAGACCCTCGATGTCGGGTCCCACTGGGTGTGCCAACTGATGCGGGGCAAATCCGCACTAGTAATCTGGGCCTCGGATAACTGACGTATCCGAGGGCTTTTGGGTGTTGATTGTTGATGAAGTATGGATGTTGCTCGCTAATTGAACTTGACCATCCGAGCTCTTTACCCTCGTACTGGACCTGCTGGGAACCTGTCCTCCGACACATGCAAAACAAGCACCGCCCCCCCCCCCTGCGGCGCTACCCCGGGGGTGGTAGCTCCTGTGTGATGAGGAGATTTCTTGCTTTGGAATATAAAAACTATGTATTCAAGAGTTAGAGAACTTATCTGGAATGGCTGATTGTGGGCTCTATTTATAGGCGCTTTAGGCCTCCTTCCTTCTCATCATCGTGACTTCATGTACCTTGTGGGACCCTTCATCATGTGAGTGTACTCCTTCATGCCTTGTCATCGCCTTTGATCACGTGAGTAGGCGATTTCCTGGAAGGTGACCATGGTCCGAGTCACCTCCCTATTTTCCTATCATTAGCTTATACAATTAAGTATAAAAAGTAATCACATTATATATTAAATATTATTTCAACAAAATATTCATTCAAAAATCGCATATCGACATGTAATTATGTAATCAATAAAATAATTACACAAACATAATCAAATCGTCACATTTTAAACCATTTAAAATCTATAAGACAATTATGAAAAATTATGTCAAATTATAATCTAATTATAACTTATTAGCACATCTCTATGTAATTAACATATTTAATTCACAATTAACTAAATATATGTCAAAATTTGGCACAATTTCAAAACATTAAAATTCGCAAAATCACATTGAACACTCATATTTAATTCATAATTAATAAATGATAAAATCCAGCCATTAGACCAAACTCATTTAGTCAAATTAATTCTAATCTTAATCACAATTAAATTTAGATAATTTAGACAAATAAATCCTATTTATTGCTCAATTTTGAGTTAACCATAAATGGTATAAACATAACATTTGCAACTACTCAATTTTAAACACAATCAATCACATTAAATGTATTTAAACCAAATTAATTACATTAATTATACAATCAGTAGCATAATTTGCATAAGGATTCTTGTCAACGGAAAATTATCAATTGATCATATCAATTAATAAACTCAATTAATCTCAATAATTGATATGAAATTAAGATGATAGAAAAAAAGTCAATCAAATTTAGAATTTTTATCAAATTAATGTTACAAATCATGAATAATAGTATCATAAAGATACCCTAAAGATATCGTTCTAAAATTATTGTATTGAATAGATTTATTACTTCTAGAATTTCCACAGAAAATATCAAGGAAAGACTAGTGGAGGGGTAACAGTTGTCCCACTTTAATATCCAGGTCCGTTAGATAGAATTTCTTGGTCTACTTGGAAGTTTCCTCATAAATCATAATTCAAAATAATTTATTTAGAACGAAGAAAGACCCTTAGTAAGAAGTCATTGTTAAATCTTTCATAACTGATATCAATCATATTTGACCGTATTAAATCTCATTAATCACATATAATTTGATTAAATCCTATTAATCATATATTATATCACATTAATCATATTTAAATTGCATTTAATCGTGTTAAATCTCATTAATCACATATAATTTGATTAAATCATACTTATCATATTATATCACATTAATCATATTTAAACGTATTATATCACATATACTATGCCGATGACATTTAATCACATTAAATTTATTTGAATCATATTCAAATAATTCAGCATTACATTAATCCGTTTAATCAAATTAATTTACAAGAATCACATCAATCACATTTAATCACATCAAAATCGATTGAATCAAATTTAAATTATCCAGCATTAGTTAAATTACATTAATCATTATCAAATGACATTAATCACATTAATGCATAAAACTCAATTAATCAAATTAATTGACTAATTGTAACAATCCTTTAAATTTTAAAACTGAAATAAATTAATTATAAAACCGTTTCATAACTAATTATGTTTCTCATCAGTTTAAAAAAAATCAAATTTGATGCCATTAACCACATTAATGCATAATAGTGAATTAATCATATTAATTGACTAAATGTTACAAAACCTTTAAAGTTGTAAATGCATGAAATAAATGAGTTTATAAAACCATTTTATAAGTAATCAAGCTTCTGTTTACTTTAACTTTAAGATTAATCTGTAAAGAACTAATTTGACATGATCAAGAAACTCTTTCCTGAATTCAACGGTCTCGGCGGTAGCGTCTTTTAGCGCCACCATCATGCGAATCAAATCCGCATCCCTAATGCGTCATTTCGGGAAGACAAACACAGGATTTGACCAAATATATATAATCTCAGAATATTACATTGACTTGGAACGATTCTCATTCAATGACCCACATGCTAAGATATATATATTCTAAACTCTTTTTAAGTAAATCACATGCCAATAAAAACAATTCTTTAAAACCAACTAAATAAGTTATCAAAAACTTTCTTTTATTTATTTATTTAGTCAACGATATTTTATATCTAATATTTGAACACTCTTTCAAATCACACACAAAAATATGCCATACGTGGTAATCAAATTATCTAACTTTGATCTGCACATTAATATTGTGACAAAGATATAAACAAAATTTTAATACAAATATGCCAAATAAATCATCTAATGATTTTTTTATTATTATAAAAGTTACTTTTTAATCACAAATAAAACAATTTTATTTTGATAAAATACATTAATCATATTTTGTGCATGATCTAATGATCTTGATCATCTCTTCATCACATAAAATATTATTATATGGTAGGCTTAAGGTAAACACATTTAAATACCTTTAAATCAAATTCCGAAAAGCAAATCATCTCATGTTTACTATACAAATAAAACAAATTTATTTCGATAATCTAATTATCAATACATTAAACATAGACTAACAAAGATTGCTCCGATACCACTGTAAGGAACTAATCAATCATAATAAAATTTATATAAATATATTAGAGGAATAAATAGATTAATTTCCAAGATCACCTTGAAATCTATAATAATGTAAATATACATTGTGAGATGGATCACATACCTTTGAGATGCAAATCCACTGTCACTCAATGCAAATCCACCCTCAACTCACACAAGCTTCCAATCACAATCGATCACCTATTGTCTCATGAATGATGACGATGAACATCGCGTCGAGGTGATTTGACCACAAGCCGCACAAGCGCCCGACCTCTATCAAGTCCACACGAATTGCTATCCAGGATCCTATCGGATAGGATTAACTAACTATTTGAGTGACTGCCTAGGTCTAAATGTGTGTGATCATCTTCTCCAATAGTCTTGAACTACGATATATATAATATCATATAAATGGGTTTGGTCCACTAGTGTGTGAACCTGAATGCCTATTTATCAAATAGTCCATGAGATTAATTTATCTTATAAATTAACCCTAATCATTTTAACCCGGAACACAATTCTTATGTGTGTAACCCTTTAGGTTTCTACTCACGTTGGTAGTAAATATGAATTGGATTTAGGACATAAACCAACATTGATTACTAATGTCTCGAGCAAATGCGCAAATTTCTATTAATTAATAATTTTTAATATATTTATATTAATTTTTTAATGAAAAATAAAGTATATGTAATATGTTGAATTGTAAAAATAATTTGTAAGAAACTGAATAAAACAATATAAAAATGATAAAAGATTCCGAAAGAAAAAAGAAATATAGAAGAAAAGTATAGGAGAAGAAAAAAAAAGATGAATATTGTAGAAGACTGAATGGACCTAATTAAATAGGGCTTATTTAATAACTAATTTTACTTTTTAATTAAAAAGTTGATGTGTATTATAATGGAAGCGACATGTGGCAGAATCAATGTGAGAGCGCCACGTGGCTCCAAAGTTTCTGCTTTTATATATAGTATAGATTTACCCTTCTCGACAATTAAAATAATTGTTTAAACTTAATCGATCAAATGAATTATATTAAAAATTTAAATATAAACACACATTAGACTAATATTTGAATTGAAGAAAGTTTTTTTTTTGAAGGCAAACACTAATTTTAATTAAAAATGTGATAACACATAGCATGCCCTAGGTCTAACGCCGCATTATGTCCGTTACTAACAACTAGACGACTAACTTTCAACACTTGAAAATAAAGAAAAGACGTAGCTAGCACACTAACTATGTCTACTACTAGACACCTAATCTCCCATGGAGCTTCCTCTGTACATCTAAGTGACGTCACAAGGGTAGCAGAATCAGTAAGCAGACAAATGTTTTGGGAATGATCCCTACATGCTGCTTTGATAGCTCTCCAGCCAGTCATAGCTTCCGCTTGAAGAGGAGAGACACACGTGAAGAAATCTAAACCTGAAGTTTGAGCATGTCCATGCTGAGCCACTCTGGTTATTGACCATGCTCCGGAACCAATCTGGCCTCTTTTATGAAATGAGCCATCCAGTTTCACCACTATCGCCTCTCCTCTTCCATCTGAACTAGCATCCATACCTGTGCAATTTTGCTGTGCTCCTAGATCATTGGAATTAAAGGAAGCAGTGAAAATTGGACGTTCCCGTGTGTTTTTCTTACTTTGCAGGTTCTGATTTAACCTAAACTTCTGCTCAGCAGCGATATATCCTCCTTCTGAATCCAGATGAACTCCTTCCATTACCAGTTTGCATCTCTGCGCCCAGATTTCCCATAACACAAACAGAGCCTTGTTTAGACTATCTTCTTAGGCAAAGCTCTTGAACCAGTCCTGAAGCCAATCACCAAAGTTTCCATCTATTCTGGAAATCGAAATGACAGCTTTTCTCCACAGATTTGTTGACTCCGGGCAATGAATAAACGAATGAGCTTCATCTTCAATTCCAAGCAAGCATCGCTGACACAGTTCTGACGTTATAATCCTCCTTTTTGAGAGATTAACTGCAGTAGGTGAAGCCTTTTCCACCAATCTCCAAAGCAAAATTATTATCTTATATGGCACCTTCAAATTCCAAATTTTATCTCATAACTTCCTCCTCCTAAGATCCTGGAAACCAATCTCCTTAGCAACAAAGTGCTAGCCTTTTTTAACTGAGTAACTGCCATTCTTATTTAAGGACCAGATAGGCTTGTCCTTCTTGGTTCTTGCATGAGAGATATGAATTTCTTGAATATATGGTATAAGTTGTGTTGGAAACAAAGCTCTGATTAGAGGCATTCTCCATTCCCCTTCAAATGTTATAAGATGGCTAACTTTCAGATTTGTTTGATTCTGAATCATCACATTTCCACCCAGACGGTTATGGATATTTGGAATCCATTGTTCAGTCACACCAATGCTCCTTCCATCCCCTACTTGCCATGCCAGGTTCTCCGCGATCAAATCCTTTGCCCATACCACTGATTTCCATCCCCAAGAATCACCAGGCTTAGACTTTGTATGCTTTAGATCCTTATTTCCCATGTACTTTGCTTTATAAACCTTCATTAACAGGGAAGAGGTATCTCTTACTATATTCCAGGCATGCTTTGCTATTAAGGCCTTGTTCATACTAATAGTTGATCTCAGGCCAAGACCTCCCTCCTGTTTGGACTTACAAACTTGCTTCCACGATCTCCAATGGATGGTTCTATCCTTCATGTCTCCTCCCTAAATGAATCTGGATGTCATTTGGTCTAGCATTTTTAAAACTTCCTTTGGTATTTTGAAAACCTCCAAGGGGTATACCGAAAGAGAACTTAGCACATTTTTTGCTAAAGTAACTCTTCCTGGGAGATTTAAAAGTTTTACCTTCCAAGAGCTAAACTTTTCTTTATATCTCCTAATCAAACCCTGGAAAATATCTTTTTTTTTGTGCCTGATAGTCAATATGGATTCCCAGATATTTCCCTCCCACTCCCATATTATGAATATTTAACCAATATTGCATGTATTGGCGCTGTTCCTGAGTAGTATTTGGACTGAACATTATCAAGCATTTCTCCAAATTCAATATATGTCCCGAAAATCTAGCATACAAGTCTAAAGTCTTTGCTAGAGCATATGTTGATTCATAAGATACCTTGGAGAATAGAATAGTATCATCTGCATACATTAAGTGACTTACCTTAGGACCATTCCTTGAAAGATGCACCCCAAGACTTCTGATACTCCTAGTTTTCTGCTCAAGTCATGAAGACATAAATTGTTGAGCAATAATGAACATATAAGGGGATAAAGGACATCCTTGTCTTAAGCCTTTGTCTGGAACAAATATATCTGATGTTTGTCCATTCACTATTATTTGGTAAGAAACAGATTTGATGCACCATAGTACCAGGTTAATCCATTTCCTTGGAAATTTCATCTGAGTCATAGCTTTTTCCAGGAATTCCCATGAGATTCTATCATATGTCTTGCTCATATCAAGCTTTATAGCTGCTATCCCTTCTCTCCCAGCCTTCTTGTTTCTTATATGATGAACCACCTCGTGTGCTAACAAGACATTTTTTGAAATCTGTCTCTTAGGGACAAAGCCATTTTGACTGTCAGATATGAGGGAGCCTATACAGCTTTTCAGCCTTCTCGCCAGCATTTTTGCAATAATCTTGTATTTAACATTACAAAGTGATATAGGTTTGAAATCACTAGCTGTCCTAGGCATCTTTATCTTTGGAATCAGAATTAACTGTGTAAGATTCCAGCTGCTAATGAATTCCCCTTGTCCGAGTCCTTGTAATATGTTTTCTGAAAGGTCATTTCCCACTATCTGCCAATATTGTTTGTAAAAACCAACAGGAAGACCGTCCTCACCATGGGAGGTCTATGATTTCATGCTTCTCACCGTCTCCTAGATTTCATCCTTACTAAACTCCCTACTCAACTTCCTTTGTTGAGCATTCCTCAAAACCCTTGAGTTTGCCTCCAAGAATTCTTCAATATTCACATCACCAGGAGTGATTTGCGCGGATACCATGCTGGTGCAACAAAAATTGCCTTTACTTGTTGCTGAAGAACCTCAACTATATTATTTTGTTCTGTGATCCACATACCAGATGCATTTTCAATGCCTTGAATCATATTCGTGTTCCTTCTTTTAGACGCCCACTTATGAAAAAAGGTTGTGTTCTTTTCTTCTTTCTCCATCCAATTGACCTTAGCCCTCTGCCTCCAATATTCAGCCTGATTTTCCAGAAGATCCTCCAACTCATATGAAATTCTTCTTATCTTCTCCTGATGAATCAAAGGATCATTTGACTTTTGAAAGTGTTCCAGCTTTTGCTTGTGCTCTTTGATTCTTCTCTCCATATCCCCAAATGTTTTCTTATGCTAGTTATCCAAATGACTTAACGTTATATGAAGGCTCTCATCCAAGCTAGCAATTGAGAAGATACCCGGGTCTAACTGCTTTTGACTATCCCAAACTCTCCTGACTATCTGTTCTGGAGGATCCAAATTTTCCCAGAAAGCTTCAAACCTTCTCTTTCTTGGTGTCTTCCTAGGTTTCTTTGTTAATTCAAGAACCATCGGACCATGATTAGAGTGAAAAATTGGTAAATTATTGACCACTGTGTCCGGAAACTTCTCCAACCATTTCTTGTTTCCATAAACTATGTCCAATCTTTCAAGAATTGTATCAGGCATCTTCCTCTTATTCGACCATGTGAACCACAATCCTTCATTTCTGATTTCCCTCAGCTCAAACCTTTCAATGATCTCATGAAGAACAGTTCTGAGGTTCCTTGGCACTGGAGTTATTCCTTTCTTATCTTGCTGGTTTATAACTTGATTGAAAACACCCATTACTATAGTGGGGAAATTTCCTAAATACACAAAAGCTAGAATTTTATTCCAAATACTTGGCCTCTCTGTCACATCAGGAGCACCATACAAAAGAACTATGCACCTCCTTATCTAATCAGTGCATGTTACAAACATAGAAATAAAGTTTTCAGACTTATCTAATATTTCTACTACAATAGAACCATCCCAAACTAGAGCCAGACCACTAGATATTCCAATAGCATTCACCGTTTCCACCTTGGTAAAGTATGTGTTCTCCATCCACTTTACAATGCCCTCATGCTGCATTTTAGTTTCAAAGAGACACGGGAAACTAGGCTTCCAATGCTTAGCTAATTGGTCGACCGCTTTCTTTGTAGAGACCTTATTCAAGCCTCTACAATTCCATGCAACACCTATCATGGCCCTTGTCGGGGCTGATTTGGTTCAGCCCTCGGAAACCTCAGCAATGGATTAGCAATGCCCCTGATCCTCCTGGCACTACTCGTTGTGTCTGCAATTTCTTCTGGCACTTGCTCTTCTGCTATCTCCAAAATCATTACCCTTGGTGCCACAATTTCATCCTCTGGATGCACCCCATTCTCCCTAGCAAACTCAGTGTATTGCATATTTTGCTTGAGCTTCCTCTTTTTCTTTCCTGCTTCCTCCGCTTCCAATCCTTCCAATCCTTCCTCCGCTTCATCCTCACGAGGTCTATTGTAGGATCAGAATCAGCTGGTTGAGATAACGGCAGCCTCCAAGTAACTGGACGTCTAATATCCTCCCAATTCTAGCCTTATTCTTCTTCTTCTATGATCTCCTTCCCTTCACTTTTCTTTCCCTTCCTCAAGTGGCTTGCCTCAGCTCCATCTCTCAATTTTCTCTGTGGTTTGAAAAGCTTCTTATATTGAATAGGAGTCATTCTTCTATTCTTACCATGACTACCTTCATCCTCTTGAGCTATCTCTTTACCATCTCTCTTACGCTTATAGCCCCTTGCCATCGAGACGTCAGCCTCACTTTCAATATTCTCCTTCTCCCTGACCTCTTCATTTGCTTCCAAATTTTCCTCTTGATTTTCTTCCACACCATGATTTTCCTCCTCACTGATCTCCATTGAAATGACCCTCTGCTACTCACTTGATACAACATTTGCTTCCCTCTCATCCTCAGTCACTTCATTTAAGAATCTCAGAATCCATCTCTCAATATCCTCAGAACTTTCAGAGTCATCCGCCACATTATCCCCTAGATGGGAACTCTCATCCGATGAGATGTTAATCACCACATTCTCCCTTCTTGCACCATCTTCATTTCTTAGGACACTGGCATTTGACTCATTCTCAGAAGATATCACCACCTGCTCAGCCTTTAGCTCTGTCTCATGTTGTTGCTTCAATACATGCACGCCATTAGCCTGCATCATTACCTGTACCTCATGTATGTCCACATCCTGAAGATATCCCATATTCATATGCACTGGTATTTGCTGCAGCGGCTGAGCAAACTCCCTCATTTCCACTACTCTCTCATTCGAGTTTAGATTGTCATGTACATTTCCCATCCTCACTTCTTCCCTATGATCATCGTTTAAATTCTCACCCTCTCCTTGTTGCCTACCTTCTTGCCTACCTTGTATCTCCTCATTAACTTCTTGATGCCTTCCAAAATATGGATCATAATACTCGTCTTTCTGAAACACTTCATACCCTAGACCTCCTTCCGGACCTGCATAATTTTCTCTATCCATGTTTTCCTCTGAGTTCGAAGATAGCAGAAACCCTTGTTGGACCTATTCATCAGCCAAGTTCCTATATCTCCCCAACCTTGAATCCATATAGTTCTCCGGGATGTTCGTGTTTCTGCACTCCGGCCTGTTCCTGTGGGCATTCAAAGTAGCTGGAAACATTTCCCTTCCATCATCATAGCCAATGTCTGAGCCCCTCTCTGCATTATGCCTGGAAACTCTCCTACTCACGAATTTATGCAAATTCTCATTATTCATTATCGAACATCTATGAGTGGGGTGCCCAATCACTCCACATCTCCTACAGAACCTGTGCATGCGCTCATATCTAAGCTCCAACCAGTCCAGCTTCTCATTCGTTAACTGAGCATAGAAACCTGATATAAGTGGCTCCCCCGGTTTAATCCACAAAGTGACCCTTATATACTTTGCATTTGTTCTTAGACCAGCATCAACATCCACATCAATGATCTCCCCTGCCATATGTGCTGCCTTGATTATCGCTCTTGGATTATAATACTCTTCTGGCAATCCATGAATCTGAACTGCTATCTTCACTCTCTGAACCTTGACTCTTCCCAATGAAATCCCCGCCCCATACCTGCGAAGCGCTAACATCCCTCTATCCACTGCAAATGGATTGCGATGCAGGGTCACCAAAGCCTCTTCTCTGGTTCTGAACTTGATTATGTATAGGTTATCACACTTCTGAATCACTTCAGCCTGGAGCTTCCAAAATTATTTAACATGATCGTCCATCCTCTTCTGACTAAAGTTTCTGTCATCCAACCAAGCACCAATCAGACAATTCTACAGTAGCTCCGTTGACTCTTCGATATCCTCTTGATTAAAATGAACCACACCCCCTCTTCGTATAGGCCTAACAATATCATCAAGATCCTGATGCCATGCATAATGATCTCTCATTTCCTTTGAATACTCCGAACCAGAGAACATAGGAAAGAATTCTTGGTTTTAATTCGTCGAGCCAAACGACATTTTCGGACCAAATTTGCTAGGCTTCTTCTGATAGAAATTTTTTTCTTTGTATTTTCTAAGATTGTGAATGAAATTTCTTCGGAAGCCTCCACTATTTATATACACATTCTTAGGACTTTTCTTTTCAGATTCCAGCCCATTTGCTCGGTTCTCTCGTCCACATGCAAACCTCATGATGAAATTCCACAACCCCGAGGCGCCCTTACTACTAATTACCTCCTAATTGTGCCTTTTACTCCTAATTAAAGTTAATGGCGGGTAAAAAATGGACAGGAAAGTGCCTTTTTTAATTCTCCCAAGTCGCCGGCGCTCGATTTCTTCACCTCTGCACCCAATCACCTGTACTACCGTGTTTTCCTTGTAAAAAGGAACTTTTTTACCCCAATTTCTTTTTCTCCACCCAATCTCCTTCCTTCCTCCGCACCCACTGCCACCCTATGCCTTGAAACCCTGTGCAACCCGCAGCTAAATCCCTTCAAATTGCCGTTGCTTCAGAATGATAAATTTTGATGGAAAATTGAAGCAAATCAATTTTTGTTTGGCGTATTAAGAACGCCTTGAAGTATCCTATGACTTCTCTCTAAGTTAGAGAGAGAAAGTGTTTGATTTTAGAATCACCATAATTGAAGTGAGTTGAATATCATCAAATTGAGAAATAGGAATAGAGCGAGACCATATAGAGTTGAATATCATCAAACAAGTACATAATGAATATAACCAACCTTAATAACATTTTTTTTTTGAAAAATGTAATAATTCCATTAAACTTCAGGGTTCTGGAAATCGTCCAGAAACGAATGACATGAAACTCGGGGGTGAATCCCAAGTATCATACATCAGGAAGGGGATCATAATACCAGGTTCTTTCACAGGTTTGCAACAAATAGGAGGTCGCGGAACCAGATTGTGGGACTCCGAGATTCATCACACGTTATGCGCACGGATGTGGATAGCATGGAGAAAATCATCGTGGAATACTTTGGAGGGCTATTCTCCTCTTCTGATCCGGATAAGGAGAGGATGGCTCAGGTGCTGGATAGAATGCCAAGGAAGGTCACGTCGGAGATGGCTGCCAGGCTTGCGAGACCGTATGTAGAGGCAGAGGTGTCCAAGGTGGTGAAGCAGATGCATCCACACAAGGCCCCTGGACCAGATGGTATGAGCCCTATCTTTTTTCAGAAATTCTGGCATATTGTTAAAAATGATGTAGTTGCTTATGTGCTGGACTTTCTGAATAAGGGGGATTGGAATCTGAGGATGAATTACACACACATAGTCCTCTTGCCAAAAGTACAACAACCTGAGCTCATCACGCAGTTCAGGCCTGTAAGTTTGTGCAATGTGGTATACAGGCTGGCCTCGAAGGTGGTGGCGAACAGGATGAGGTTGATCAATGACAGTATATCTCGCCATCACAATCAGCTTTTATCCCAGGAAGGCTGATAACTGATAACGTGTTGGTGGCACATGAGATTCACCATACTATGAAGGTGAGAAAGAGAGGGAAGGGAGGAGAGATGAGCATCAAGCTGGATATGAGCAAGGCTTTTGACAGGATAGAATAGACATTCGTGACAAAGACACTGGAGAAGATGGGATTCCCGCCATCTTTCATGTCTACCATTACTCAGTGCTTTTCATCGGTACAGTTTTCGTTCATTCTGAATGGGGAGGAGTTTGGGAAGCTATCACCGAAGAGGGGTATCAGGCAAGGGGATCCCTTTTCCCCATACCTGTTCATAATATACTCGGAGGTGCTCTCTATGATGCTATCTGATTTGGCGGCTGCGGGAAGGATCAAAGGGGCGTGTGCTTCGCCTAACGGACCGAGGATATCTCATCTGTTTTTTGCAGATGACACTCTCCTCTTTGGGGAAGCATCAGTGGATAAAGCACGTAGAATACAGTGGGCATTAACTCTCTATGAGTCAGTTCCAGGCCAGAAGATCAATGTGGATAAATCGGGAGTACTTTTCAGCCCGAACACGGCCATGGAACTCAGAACCAGAATATGTGAGGTACTGAAGATCCTGGAGGTGGAGGCACATGAGAATCATTGGCAGGAAGAAGGGAGAGATCTTCCAGGGCATTAAGGATCGCATTCGCCAGAAGATTGATGGGTGGAATGAACAGCACCTATCGAAAGCAGGGAAAAAGATCATGATCAAATCAGTGTTACAGGCTATACCCAGCTACACGATGAGTTGCTTCCAGCTGCCAGGCTATATGGTGGATGAGATTCATGGCTTGTTGAGCAACTTCTGGTGGGGAGGCACGTCCTCAGAAAGGAAGATCCCATGGGTGGGATGGAGGAAGATGTCCATATCGAAGAGTAAGGGGGGCATAGGCTTTCGGGACATAGGGGCTTTCAACCAGGCCCTATTGGGAAAGCAGGCATGAAGACTACTTACACAGCCGGAGTCTCCACTGGCCAGAGTGATGAGGGCTAAGTATTACAGGAACGGGTATCTATTTTCTTTGGATTTAGGGTCATAGCCGTCATGGGCATGGCGCAGCATCCACGGGGCTTTGGAGCTTGTTCAGAAGGGGTGTAGGAAGTCGATTGGGTCGGGACGTCAGACTTCGGTTTGCAACGATCCTTGGATCCCGAGAGTAGGGGGTTTTATGGTTCAGGACCCGTAGCGGGTGCCAGGCCACATTGCGAGAGTGGCAGACCTTATTGACGTGAATACTAGATGGTGAAAGCGGGGCATTCTGGAGACCGTATTTACGGAGGAGGTGGTGGGGCAGGGAGCTGCCGCTTCGTAATCTGAACTCCCCGGACAAGTGGACATGGCATTTCATGAACCCGGGTAAGTACACAGTGCGATCGGCTTATCACGTTGCGGTGGAGGCAAGGATCCAGCAGCCGGAGACAGATGCAGGGTCACCGGCGTTCTGGAATCATTTTTGGAAGTTCAAGGTTCCGAAGAGGGCTTTGCACTTCACATGGAGGCTTTGCAAAGACTCTCTTCCGACGGTGGCTAACCTGAGGCATCGAGGGGTTGGAGGTAGACTCGGCATGCCCCTTTCTGTTTGCAGGAGGAGGACTCGACGGCTCACTTGTTGTTCGACTGTGTTTATGCCAGGACGGCGTGGGGGACGATAAATATATGGTCGAAGATTGAGTTGGCTAGGAGGCAGCGAGGGGATGCTTGGTTCCGGGAGATCCTGAAGGATGGAGATGGGGAGTTCTGTGCATTGGCGATTGTGGTCTGTGACGGATTATGGTTCCAAAGAAACAAGAGGATCTTTGAGCATGCTCAGCTGGCGGCGGGAGTGGTAGCGGCGAGTGTGGTGGCCAACCTAAGGAACTACAGGGCAGCCCAGAATTGGAGGGAGGAATCGTCGAATGCATTGCTGCCGCAGATGCTGCTGAGACCGCCAGACCCTAGTATCCAAATTAACTTTGACGCTGGCATACTGAATGGGGATGCGGGCGTTGGTGTGGAGGCTTTGGACCAAACAGGCCAGTTTCTGAGAGCGGCGGCTAGGAGATTTCAGCGCGTCAGTGATCCGGCTTTGAAGGAGGCGCTCATATTGGCCAGAGATTTGAACCAGCCGAGGATGAAGCTGGTGGGGGATGCACTCCAGGTTGTTCAGATGGTGAATCAGGAGATAGATTGCTCGGACAACTGTAGGGAGACGGTTTTGAGGATACGGATTTCGCAGGAGAATATTACTTGGTTAGGGCCCTTTTGGGTTCCACGTAGTCAGAACTTTATAGCTTATTCTCTAGCTAACTATGCTAAGTCAAACCCCATGACCAAAGTCTAACTATGCTAGCTAACTTTTGATTTTATATATACCTGTGAAAGAACCTTAATAACATTGCTAAAACTGCAATCTAAAGCAAAATCGGAAACCCGTGAGTATTTATGAGCGACAAGTCAAACTTGGTGATAACAAAGGGTACCGTCGTATGATACTACACCATTGACACCAAGAGGACCCGAAACCAGCTCCTAAGTATGCTGATGGCGAAGAACAACATGTTAACAAGGGCGGAGTCGTATACTTTGCCGTTTGTGGTGGCATAATCAATTGACAGAGAAGCCACAACTTGAGTGAACAATCGCGTTGGGGAGTTCATGCAGACTTTGGCAAACTATGTCCTTGACTAGGCATCTTGGAGTCATTTGGTACGTACGTAGTATAGGATTGTTACAATTTCAGAGAATTTTAGCTTGGGTCGCGTTGTTTGATAGACGAAAATCAGTAGAAACATAGGAATAAATAATTATGAGGAATTTTGAATTCTCACGTAATGTGGGGATATCTTGCTGAATACCCCTCGGTACAATACATCAAGTTCTGAGAATTCTAATCGTGTGTAAATAAATTCACGTGAAATAAAAAATCCACCGGATCAAGTTCCCACGTGAACCAAACAACTAAAACCCTGTTTGCTGGATCTTATTTATTGTTAAATTGAACTGAATTGCACGGAACTGAAATAAATTTAAATTAACTTATACTAGCGGGCACTCACCGCGCGACGCGCGGTGTATTTGAATACATAATTTATTAATAATATTCTTATACGAAATACCCAATATATGATTATACAATATAGCGAAGTATTGCACTCATCTTATAGCGATACGGGGGTTTTCTCATTAAATTTAATAAGGAATAATGTTGTTATGATGTAACTTCCGGTAGTCGACTGTGAAATGTATAAATAATTGTAAATGTAAGTATGGAAGTAAATAGATTGCATAAAGATAGTTTCTTAAATTTGGTCCAATTTGACGATTAAAAATTGTATGTAAAACATAATAAACTCCTATCAAATTTGAAATAGAAAAGGAACGAATTATGTTTACACCATAATATAACTGCATATTGCAAGCCCCTTAGTGAATAATTTTTTATATTTTTATATTGAGGAAATACAAACTACTGGTATCTTATTAAACGTAAACCTAATTTATGTATTGCTGTAATGATAGAGCATGAGGAAGGTGATGATCACGTAAGTAAATTCGACAAAGGTACCTAGACGCAATGTTATAATTTTATAGTGATAGACGTATAGACGTGATTGATGCAAGTTTATGGATATAGTTTCAGATAACCATCTTAATTGCAAAAATTTCAATTGCCACGTAATATACAGGCTCCCAACATTTCAATCGTATGTTGAGAGCCTCAAATGTACCCTCTAATTTGAGAGACTCAAATTGAGGCTTTCACATTTATCAATCAAAATTGTATTTCAATCAAAATTCTAATAATGGTAAATCAAATAGTTCCAATATAGGGGTAGTATGTTCAACAATTATTTAAACTATCAATTTTATTTCAAATTTTAAAGTATAATAAATTAAAAAAAATTGAAGAGTTTCAATTTAAATGTTAATAAAAATGACTTTTGTGAAAAGTTTTACTTGATTTATTTATTATACTATGCTAAATTAATATTATAACAATGATAGTTTCATATTTTGCTTGAAAAATTTATAAATCTAGTTAAAATTGTATACAATATTGTTGAAATGCTTGTTTTCAAATTTAAAATTTAATTTTGTAATAAAACTTACAAATAATATAATATTTCAAAATAAAATTTCAATTAATTCATTTGAAATTGAAAATTGTTGGATTTTTTATTTTTTTTTGAGGGTTGCATAGGAAAAGGTACGAAGTATCAAATGTGACATTTTATTGAAGGTGTAATGATTAACCCAATAATAACCCTATCAGCATATATTGAAGACGCTCTAAGCATTAACATTAGTTGAAGATTAATTTAGTTACCTAAACCTTTGAACATATCGAGACCCCTTGATGTTTAGTTAATCGTGATTGACCTAGTAGTTTTACATTTTGCATTAATTTATTTGTGCGGAAATATTAATTTTGATATTTATATGATGTAGCAATTTCAATATGATTGTACTTCAATCTAAAATTATTAGTAAAAATTTATCATATGATGTAAGTACATAAAATAATACTATTTTTTTTTATTAAAAAGCACATAAACTATTAAAAATGCACAGATACAAACTCAACACACAGTTTAGCTTTTTTCAGCTTAGGACATCACTCAGGGTGTTCATAACTCCCAATTTAGTAGCAACAAGTCCTTACAAAAACGTGACCTGTCTTCAATATCACACAAACACACACACACACACACACACACACACACACACACACACACAAACACTTGAAATCTGCATTTTTCTGGAAAATGTTAGTCAGACCTGCTCAGCTAGAATAACACTACACTTGGATAATCCTTTAATTTGTCGAATGATATTTGAATCTTCTTCTGTCAAGGAATTCCAGACACAGTTGAATCAGAATTAGTGAAAATACTAACTCTGACACAGTTTCCAGACACAGTTTCCAGACACTTGCATTACAAAAGTAACGTGTGATACAAACATGTACTACCTGATTCAATCCATTGTAACTGCAACATAAAAAAATCACAAATCCTGAATCCCTGTAATGATTAAAAGCAAACCTCCACTCCATTTAACAAGAAGTTCATACATTGCTAGCAGACCAGATGCAAGTCATGGAATTTAATTTAAGTACCTTAACCTGCTCAACTACATATATATATGACTTGCTAGTTGCTACAGGTTACAGCCTATAGCCCAACTAAGTATAATTGTGAAATCCTTCTACCGTCACAAGGAAATTCACCATAAGAGTGAATGGAGTGTGCATTGGAAAAATCTAGTATAGCATAAGGACAATGCATCAAAAAAGTGCAGCATTTAAAGAAGCAAATAAAACCTACGATTCAAAAACCTACTGCAAACATAGGCAGAAGTGAACCTGTAAAACGGTGTTGTTTGAACCAAATCAAAACTCAGCCACTCAACGAACTCTTAAAAAATTCAAGAGTTAAATTTTGACTAAACAAAAATAGAATATTCAGAATCAAGAGTCAATACCCAACAACAATTCTTTTTCTGCAAATAATCAGCAAAAACACCATTACTTCTTGATAGCATCAACAAAATCAAAAGGCATTTCACACAAGACTATTACAGTGAAAAACAAACACATTTAAGACTATTATTTTAAAACTTAAGGGTTCAATCATACCTCATAACATAATGGATTTGTCTCGATACCGCATAACACATCAAGACGGTGGAGCTCTAGATCAAGGAACATGACACATGTTTGTTAGCTCCACATTTATCCCTTCTCAAGTAATAACCTAAATAAAAAGAAGAATAAGATGAAACAAACACACAACACACAACAGTAAATATGGAAGAATTCAAGGTTACTATATCATCGAACTCAATATTAGAATAACCCAACAACGTTCTAGCAACTGCACACTGGTAGAAATCAGTGACAAAAAAACATAGTTAGCATATCACACAAGATCAAACAAACATCCAACATCCACATTGACACCTACAGTGTCTAAAGAACAAAAAATACATATGATAAATGACACCTACAGGGCTTTCATGGACGCACCAGTAGCCGTGGACAACAAAACCGCCACCGTCATTCTTCAGTACAAAGGCGTCCGGACAACAATCCTTCCTACACTTCCTAAACTGCCTGAATCAAATGATACAAACTCTGCCTTATCCTATGACTCCAAGCTCAGAAGCTTGAATTTTCCCTCTTTTCCGGCGAACGTGCCTTTGACCGTTGACCGGAATCCTTGTCCGAGCTTAGGGGTGAATCCTTGTCCGAGCTGTCAGAACGGCACGAAGCTGACGCTTCCTTAAACAACATAACTTTCATCATGCCTGAAACCGGTCTGTTTAGGGCACATTACTACAACCTCACAACCTCGCAACTGAATTGGAACCCATCATTAATTTATAGAGAAAGCAATCAAATATCACCCAAAAAGGGAAGAAAAAAAGATCATCGTCGCTTATTCCTTATTTTTGGTTTGTTAGTGATACAATCATTTTGATGGTTCAAATGACAAGTCTGAATGAAATAAATTTCTAAACTACAGATTATTATCATGACGAAACATCAGAATTTGAGAAAGACTGCAGAATATGGTCCCTCACACCATACTTAATATTACACACACAATCAGACATATTTGAATACAAAGTGTGAAATATCATAGTGACTTTAGCTAAGATATCACTCAGTAGAGGTGAATATAGCATCTGTCTAAGAAACAAAGATAAGAGAACTTGATTTTGTGAAAATTCTGAATACTGTCAAAGGAAAGAGTAAGTTTTTGTTTAAACTGCATTATAATTAATTAAGCAAATTACACGACAGAAGGTGTCAGTTTCCCTAAAAGATTTGCAATATATTTTTCTGTTGTTTTCAGTTCAAACAAATTTGTGCTCTTATTACTCATTAACAAAACCATACTAAAGAAGAAAAAGTGAAGCTTAGGTTTTCAAGAAAAGAATGACATGCTCAAAGTCACTAAGTCAAAATTAAACGCAAAATATATCACCCATCACCATACACAAAATGCAGAAAATCTCACATCAAAGCACACTATAAAATAAAGAGATTTAGTCAAAAATGACTTAAGTTATGAAACGGTGCTTAAATTTAAAGTAAAAGTGAGAGCCATGAGTATAAATTGCAACTTGGGCAGTGTTTGTATAAAGAAACTATTGAAGTGAAGCTAAAAAGAGACAAAAACGTAGCAGGAAACATTGGCTACACATACTGCAATTTATCATAGTAATATTATCCTGACGTTCCCTGAAAGAAGAATTCTTAATTGAATCACAAGTCTGTATATTCTATTTATTCTATATTCCTAATATAACAATATGAGTAAATATATTTTCTATATTCCTCAATACACGCATATATCATGATTGATTAGTCATATCTATTAAGTAATTTTCAAAAATAATAATTATAAGTAACTAAATACGTGAAAGTAATAAAGAAACATAAACATGTTGATTATATACAATTTAGATTCCTAATAATTTTAGCTTACCATGGATAGGAATATTATTGTCGTTGCCGATATTAGTAGAGTATAATTAATCTTTGCAAATCAAAGTATACCGTAGCTAAATTCTCTTGAAATATCTAACAAAACATAAACAAAATTCAAAAAGAGTCGACACCATGCACATCTCAAAGGCACTGAACCTAATTACACTTATTTGAATACCACAGAGGGACATCCATAACTACTTAATTCCATCAATAAATGGTAAAACAATAAGCATGTACATGACCATTAAAATGGTAAAACAATAATATAGTAGTATTTTTATCAAAAACCAAATGATTACCGAAAGAACGGAATTGCTCGGAAAGCTTATGCTAGTTTAGGATTTCAAAGAATAGAATAAGACAACTAAATAATGTTGCTCTTCATGCTATTGCGTAAAAAAACAGTAAATCCGCAGACTATACATACCTAAAGAGAACAAATAATATTTCAGCAGCTCAGTCATTATTTATTGCATCAATCTGGACAGATATACACAAAATAAATCAAATACTTTGATACCAAGTAAAATTCTATTTTGCATCAATATCTACAAGTATACACAAAATAATAAATTCAATAAGTTGGTACTTGATCTGCACACATTGATACATATGCACATAGATAGAAAGATCTCTTTCTCAATCTCACTTTTATATATACAAGTGGAGGGTAAAATTAAAAATTACTTTAATCCTCAAATACTAAAATCTCCCTTTGTATCTCTCACAATGCATAAAGATAGAAGGATGTGCTGGTTAAATGGGCAATCAAAGAGTGGTAGACCAGTAGTTGAGAGTTTCAATTCAAAATAAAAATACAAAAACATCATACATTTTTAGACGCCTAGGTCATGAACAATGATTCTGCTAGTTGGTTTTCCTGATTCTTTATCTTAGAACAACCACACCATTAAGGCCGAAAATAGATTACGAACTAATGCTTGACCTGGAGCATCTATGGCAAACAGAAACTAAAGTGTGTCGGAGGACGTACTGGCAAACTATCAGAGAAAACAAAATATCCAGGAGAGTGAATGAACAGAAAATAGGAAGAAGAGAAAAGGATGAACTGTGTGTACAAACCCGAGTCATCACTTCTTGAATCAACTCTCTTGCCATTTCAATCAATCAGCGATCTCCAGTAACTCGTACAGTCCATTCTTTGGACTGATCACCACCTAGAAGATGCTGGGGGGAACCAACTAAAATAGATGTATTGATAAGCAACAATATCAAGTGAAAATTTGTGCTTATAAGTAAAACTGGCTTGGAAGCACATATTTTTTGAAAATCATCGAAATATTAACTGTCCGTAAATGGACTTAGTCCGGCCAGCTTTTAGCTTTAAGAAACTATCTTTCTTAAAGCTCAAAAATATTAACTGGATTGCAGTGATGAAGCACGTTGCTGTCAAAAGGAGAACATAATGTTGATGCATGAAAGCACAAGAAAAACAGGTTCATATGACAATCTGGATGCCTTCACTTTAATTATCAGTGTTCACATTAATGGCCGTGCATATAATAGTAGAACAAGCTTAACAGTTTAAACTTCTGCATATGTTATATTGTGCTGCATAAAAACCAGTAGAAATTATTACAAAGCAAGTAAAACAATGAGATATTAGCAGAAAACAAAAATACCGTCACTGTCTTTCCAACCCCATAAATAGTAGCCAATAAAATAGTCCAAGAGTGATTATCAGACTGTCTTGCTCGGCAGAGGAAACACACATCAAATCATAGCGTATTGCAGATAAATATCGCCCACTACAATAAAATAGTCCAAGAGTATCTCCTTGTTCTTGAATGTTGTTCTTTGGGCGGGAAATTTGTGATGGGCCGCCTGCTCGGTAACGATTCCTGCTCGGGAACCAATTTCCGGTCGATGAATTCTTGCAGGTTTTTTTTACTGCTGTCCTGAATTTTATTCTCTTTGCTCCCTTCATGCCTATCAATACCATCCCCAATTTTCTTATCTTTCGAATCAATAAAGCCAGAATCTGGGAAAAAAAATATGAACGGGGGTGCCATCAGACAGTGTTAACTCCCTCCGCCACCACCCACGGGCTTCATCACCAGGCCCCAGCAAGTGGACCCCACAATGAGCGTCAACTCCAACAGCAGCAGCCTTCGCCTCCACCATACCACGGCCAGGAGACGGCGGAAGCAGCCCAGGAACCACTAAACTACCTAAACCCCAATACAGTGCCTTTCTTGAGATTCCAGTGCCGACGCCCCCAATACGCCTCGAATTATGATTCGGTTGTTTTTCAATTCGAATTCAATTGAATCAAACTGAATCCATTAAATTCGAATTGGACATCAAATCAAAGAAGGATTGAGAGTAAAGAAGAACATAAGGATTAAAATTGAAAGTTGAGGAGAGTTTCGGTTTGATGAAAACACCAAACAAAACCCCAGTCAATTCAATTCCTATATCCCATTTATCATATGCTGATGACACTATTATCTTTCTTAATGCAAACAAAACCAGTCTCACTACATTGCAGGCCTTTCTTGTTATTTTTGGAAATGTTTCTGGCCAACAAATTAATTTTCAAAAAAGTGAGATTTTCTATAGCAAATATGCTTCTGTTCACTTCATACACTTGATTAATTCCATTCTAGGCATGAAAACAGGAGTTTATCCTTTTAGATATCTTGGTTGTCCTATTTTTGCTGGAAAAATGCTCAAATCTCATTTCCAACCTGTCCTTGAAATGATTAATACTAGACTAGATAGTTGGAAAAATAAATGGCTTTCAGCAGGGGGAAAACTTACACTGATCAAATCATGTATTTATTCTATCCCCCAACATATTTGGGCTGTTCTTGAACCACCAAAAGTGATCATAAAATCACTGGAAAGAGCTGTGTCATCTTTCTTCTGGGGAAAAAATGACCAAAAGAACAAGAAAAAATGGAGGAAATGGAGTGACCTCTGCTACCCTATTTATGAAAATGGAATAGGAGTTAGATCAATCTCCACCATAGTAAAAACATTTTCAGTTAAGCTATGGTGGAAATACCAAAAGGCAGAAGCTCCATGGACACTTTTTCTAGCCTCATTACCGTACTCCTCTAAAACATCCCAAACATGGAAAAGGATTTGTAAAGTGGATGAGTTTGCATCTTCTAATATTAGGGTGATTATTGGAAAAGGTATGTGTAGCTTCTGGAATTCTATTTGGTCAGGTAACCACTCCATCATTGACCTTGTAGATTCCAACTCTACAAACATACCTGAAAACTGCACAGTAGCCCAGTTTGTAGTTAATAAAGAGAATTTTCTCCCCTCTATTTCCCCTCTTATCCAACAGACTGAAGTTTTGCAATGTTTACAGGATATTAAACTTTTCCCTTCAATGGAAGACAAGCTTGTCTGGAAACCTGATTTGAGAGGTGTTTTTTCATTCAAATCTGCTTACCAGGAACTCAGAACAAAAGGAGGTGAAATTCCAACTATGCTCAAAGTCTGGTCCAAAAGATCACCAAAGAAAGTTTCAATCTTCATGTGGAGACTTTTCAACAAAATGTTGCCTTTTGATGATATCCTCACTTGGTCAGGTTTTTGTCTTCCTTCTAAATGTCCATTTTGTGAGAACCTTGATAGTGTTGATCATTTTTTTAATAGTTGTGTGATTGCAATGCATGTCTGGACTGATCTACATAGTTTTCTATGCATTGGAAACCCCATTTTCCCATCTCTGTGGTCCAGACTCGCTTCATACTGGTCATTTCATGGTCTTACAACTTTGCACACACAACTTGTCAATATAGTGCCTTCTTTTATATGCTGGTGCCTTTGGAAAGCTAGAAACAAAAAGCTCTTTGATGAAATAAATCCATCACCACGGTATATTATAAAAGAGATAAAAGAAATGATTTACAATTCATATGTGGTTAAACCTTTTTATCTGTGCAAAGATCATGATATTGATATTGCAAGTTCTGAAGTGCTCCCAAAATGGCTAAAACCCCCCAAACAAAATATTTTTAAGATCTCCTGGTCTAAAACTATTAGTGGGGTTAAGGTAAATGTAGATGCTTCCTGGAATGCCTCATCCAACTATGCTGGAATATGTATCATCTTTAGAAACTCCAATGGTGATTTTCTGCATGCAAGATGTTTTTACACTAAAGCACATTCCCCTCTGGAAGCTGAACTTCTAGCCCTGAAATTTGGTTTGTTCACTGCACATTCACTACACCTTTATACCTTCAGGCTAGAATCAGACTGTCTTGCTGCTATTAAAATGATCCATGCCCCTTCTTCAGCCCATTGGAAAATATCTCACCTGGTTTATCATATCTCAAGCACTCTATTTCCTGCAATTGCCATGCATACTCTTAGACAAGGAAATCTAGTGGCAGATAGCCTTGCAAAACATGCTTTGAAACAAAACCTCTCTTGTGAAATTACCATGAGTAACATGCCACATATAGCAAGAGGTGCCATTTTTCTAGATAAACAGGGTACTCCTGCTCTGAGAATCAGGAATGGATACTGTTGATTTCATCCTATCTTATTTGCAGGAAACTAAAGATGACCAGATTTTCCTGATACTGCAACATGAACCTCTTTGCTGCTCAAGTACATCCAGTAGACATGGCGCCCCTCTACATGTGGATTTCTGTTTTAAAAATCAAGATCCACAGGCTGCCTTGTGTTTCAGTCTAACTGATTCGCTAACAAGCAAGTGGATCACTCTTGATTTTCTAAACACTTTCCTCATACTCTCTGTTCCCAGCCCTCTTTGTTACTAGAATGAGTTTATATTTAGGCTAACTCCCCTTTTGTAACTCATTCTTTTTGAGGCATCCCTAATGCCTAGATGCAGCGTTTTCTCTTTGTTGAAATATGCTACATTTTGAGAAGTCCATCTGACTCTCTCCCTTAACCGTAGGGTATTTTATTCCCTATATACGGTTTCTTGTAATTTTATTTTGTTATTTAAAAGGTAAGGGGAAGCCAATATAAATCCCCCCACCAATGGTGGTTTAACTCAAAAAAAAAAAAAAGATGAAAACACCAAACACCAAACCCCAAACGATGTCGTTTTGCAAACGTGGGGGTATTATAAAAAGGAAAATATATGAGTGGGGAGAAACCAAGAAACAACCCAATAACTATTATATATTACTCTAGGATGAACTGAAATAAATTTAAATATTTTTAATAAAACTAGCAGGCACCCACCGCACGTTGCGCGGTGTATCTTTACTAAACTGTATACTGTAAAAGTTAATTCGGTACTTAATGTGAATTGAAACAATTAGTGAATTGAAGTAATTGGGTACTTAATGTGAACTATCTTCGGCGGCAGCCTAAAGCAACGGGTGGTTGTTTTTTTTAAACTTCTGTCTTCATCGATTCCGATGAAGGAATGTGAAATCTTGGTGGCGATCTGTCCTGCCGAAATTAAGAAGGATTGAATTTCGAAATGGTTCATCCTCTTAATTACCACATAAACTACTTCACCTTCTCCGTTCGCCCCAACCATTTTCCGGCGAGGACATTTTCCATCTTTGACAACTTAATAACAAGAAGTACTTAATTTACTTTAAATAAAAACTTCAAATACCATTACTTTCTGCATCTAGTAGAGACTCTGGAGTAGTAAATTCTTGTACACTTTGTCCATTCTCATTACGAGAATTATGATGTCTTCTGATTTTCTTTACATTTAGATGCCATCTAGACTGTCCAGCAGGAAGCATAAGGGGATACTGCATTGGGTCGTAGCAACCAAAAAATTGCTTAATACTATGAGATTTACCTTTAAAATCCCTTACAACAACGGTAACTGTTCTATCTTCATCTTCATTTGTACTTCTATCTCTACTTTCTGTATATATGCCCGCAACTTGAGAAACACTTGGAAGGTTGTACCTTCTTTGATCTAGATTTGGATCTGCGTTAAGAACTATTATTTTTGTAACAAGACCAGGCATCATACTCTTAAGCTGCCAAAAAAACTGACAATATGGATTGCCTTTGAGGATATCCATCAACAATTTCATTGTATCCTCATTAAACATCCCCAAGAGCGGATAGTTTCACCCCGCTCAGCAAATCCCGAACGGAGATCCATGCTATCCACAAGGATTTGTTCCCGGATCCGTTGCATATCCAGGGGACCCCGTCTAGGGAAAGTGCGGACAAATGGTGCGCCTATCACAAGTCTTACGGTCATTCGACAGAGGGGTGTAGGATGCTGAGGAACGAGATAGAGAAATTAATAGAGCGAGGACAGCTGAGAGATTGTGTGGCGATGGAAGCAAAGAAGGAGAACCCCCGGGACCAGCCCCAGGAACAGCTGGAGGCCTAACCTGGGGAGAGGAAACGGGAGAAATCAAGGCAACAGGGCCCCGGGGAGGCCTGCCATAGCTGCCGCACCAGTCCAGGCAGTGGAGCCTGCCCCCGTACCCAACAGAATGATCAACGTGATAAGTGGAGAAATTGGAGAAGCATGCCAGTCAGTCTCCACTATCCGGGCTCGGACGCGATATGTTCCCCCGGGGGAGATTCAGGGAAAAAGATTTCGCCCCGAGGAGGCTCTCACTTTCTCTGAGGCGGATGCAGTCCCGCCTCAGATACCCCATTCTGACCCAATGGTGGTAACAGCGGAGATTGAAGGTTTCTTGATCAAGAGGGTGTTCATAGATGACGGGAGCAGTGTGGAGATCATGTTCGCTTCCTGCTTCGATCAATTGGGGATTGGGAGGCAGAACTTGAAACCCCCTTCATCTCCTTTGTCAGGATTCACTGGCAAACCTGAAGTCCCCCTAGGAGTTATTCCCCTCGCAGTATGTATGGTGGATGAGAAGGATCGGAGCAAGAGGGTCTCAGCGATGTGCAACTTCGCGGTTATTGATGCACCCTCGCCATACAACGTAATTATAGGGAGACCATGGCTAACCCAAGCCCGGGCAGCGAGTTGTTCGTATCTGCTGATGATGAAATTTCCCACCGCGCAAGGTGTGGCGGTCGTCCGGGGAAGTCAGGCAGTAGCAAGAAGTTGCATGGTGACTGCGGTCCGGGACGCAAAGAAAGCAGTAGGAGCGGTGCATGGAGAAGTTCCCCGGCAAGAGTTGGAGGAAATGCAGGTGGCGGACAAAGGAATGGTCACGGTGGGAAAAGACCTCCCGGATGAAGTAAAAGGCGCACTGAAGGAACTCTTGGCCAGGTATCAGGGAGTATTCTCATGGAGCCCGGAGGATATGGTGGGGGTGTTGCCAGAGTTGGGGGTGCATAAGCTGAATATAAGCCCGGCAACAAAACCAATCAGGCAGAAGAAAAGACCTGTAGCCCCGGAAAGAGCGGAATTTATAAGGCATGAAGTAAAGAAGTTGGAGAAAGCCGGGGTGATCGAGGAAATCATCTACCCGGAATGGATAGCTAATCCGGTCTTAGTTAAGAAGCACGATGGAAGCTGGCGCATGTGTATCGACTTCACAGATTTGAATAAATGTTGCCCCAAAGACAGCTACCCTCTCCCAAACTTGGACCGGCTGGCAGAGGCTATCGCGGGGTACTCGGTGCTAGCCTTCTTCGATGCACATAAAGGGTATCACCAAGTGCAGATGGATGAGGCGGACAAAGCGAAAACCTCCTTCATCACTGATTTCGGAACCTTCTGTTACAAGAAAATGCCCTTTGGACTGAAGAACGCGGGGGCCACATATCAGAGAATGGTGGACAAACTCTTCAAGGACCAAGTGGGAAGAAACATGGAGGTGTATGTCGACGATATGGTGGTCAAAAGCAGGGCTTACGGAGCTTTCTTGAATGACCTGGAGGAGATGTTTGAAAAGCTAGAACAGAGTAATCTAAAGCTGAACCCCTCCAAAAGTACCATTGGAGTGGGGGCGGGGAAGTTCTTGGGTTTCATGGTGTCAAGTCGGGGCATCGATGTTAACCCGGAGAAGGTAGATGCCATAGCTAGATGACCTCCCCCAGGTCGGTGAAAGAAGTACAGCGGTTGACAGGGTCCCTCGCGGCTCTAAGTCGATTCCTATCAAAGGGGGCAGACAGGCAGTTGCCTTTCTTCAACATTCTCAAGAAGGCCAAGGCGTTTGAGTGGTCCGGAGAATGTGATAAGGCGTTCCAAAATCTGAAAGAGCATCTTCAACAATTGCCAACTTTAAAAAAGCCACTCCCGGGGGAGGAGCTTTTTCTGTACATAGCAGCATCCCGGGAAGCGGTAAGTGCCGTGCTAATCAAAGAAGAGGAGGGGAAGCAGCACCCAATCTATTTTGTTAGCCGGGCACTTCGGGGGGCAGAAACCCGGTACACTGACTTGGAACAGTTGGTCTTGGCACTGGTACATGCTTCAAGGAGGCTTAAACCCTACTTCCAGGGCCATCCCATAGCGGTCCTTACCAATTACCCGCTAAGACAAGTCATGTTCAAGCCGGAGGCATCAGGGAGAATGATGAAATGGGCTATAGAGCTGGGAGAGTATGAAATCCGGTATGAGCCAAGAAGGGCTATCAAGGGCCAGGCTTTAGCGGACTTCTTGTTGGAATCAGAGGCAAGGATAAACGAGGAACAGGAGGTGCCTAATACCCCTTAGAATATGACCAAGGCTGAAGCAGACCCGGCCTGGAAGTTATATGTGGACGGATCGGCACACTCGGGGGGCAGCGGAGCGGGAGTACTGTTGGTCAGCCCGGAAGGGAAGGAGTATCCCTACGCAGTCCAATTCACTTTCAAAACAACCAACAATGAAGCTGAGTATGAAGCTTTGATCGCGGGATTAAGGCTGGCAAAGGAGATGGAAATCAAAACTCTCACGGCACACAGTGATTCCCAGATCGTGGTGCAGCAGGTAAAGGGAGAATATGAAGCCCGGGAAAGGAGCCTACAAAAGTACTTGGAAGTGGTGAAGCATCTGATAGCCGGGTTTAAAACTTTCAACTTGGTTCAAGTTCCCCGGGAGAAGAACAGTAAAGCAGATGTTTTGAGCAAGTTGGCTTCCTCAGAATTGAAACCTGAGCCCGACCAAAAGTTGTACTTGGAGGTACTAGGTAGAAGGAGCTAACAGGAGAACGATCAAGTAATGCTGGTGAACGAAGAAGAATCCTGGATTACGCCCATGCGGGTGTACCTAGAAGAAGGAACCACCCCGGAGGATAAGGCTCAAGCCCGGAAGCTAAGAGTTAAGGCGCCCAAGTATGTAATCATGGGAGGGGAGCTGTACAAAAGAGGGTATCTCCAGCCTTTGCTAAAGTGCGTAGAAAGGTCGGAAGGCCAACACCTCATCCGGGAAGTGCACGAGGGATCTAATGGGAGCCACCAAGGGGCTCGCACCTTGGCCAAAAGGATCTTAAGGCTGGGGTATTACTGGCCGACGTTGTTCAAAGATGCGGAAGAGCATGTACAGAAGTGCCGGGCATGCCAGACATTTGCCCCGCTAATCCATGTTCCCCGGGAGGAGTTAATCGGAGTCACAGGAGCTTGGCCGTTCAGTAGGTGGGGAATCGACTTGGTGGGACCTTTCCCGACTACCCCGGGAGGAGCCAAGTACTTGATTGTGGCAATTGATTACTTCAGCAAATGGGTGGAGGCAGAACCGCTCACCAATATACGGGGACTAACCTGTGTTAAGTTTTGCTGGAAGAACATCATTTGTCGATTCGGCATCCCAAAGATTGTAGTCACGGACAATGGGGCGCAGTTTGAGAATGATCCTTTCAAATCATGGTGTCTCAAGTATGGCATAGAGCAGAGGTTGACATCTGTATACCACCCCCAGGCGAACGGGCAAGTGGAAGTCACCAACCGCACAATCATCAAAGGGTTAAAAACCCGCTTGGAAGGCGCGCGGGGAAATTGGATCTGGGAGCTGCCCAGTGTTCTTTGGGCCCACCGAACTACAGAAAGGTCGGCTACCGGGGAATCTCCATATGGTTTGGTGTATGGGTCGGAGGCAGTGATACCCGCAGAAATTGGGATCCCGAGCCCCCGGACTCAATACCAGCGCCCGGAAGAAGAAGACGATGGAAGGCGCCTTGACTTGGACCTCCTGGAGGAAAAGCGAGAGAATGCGGCACTTCAGGAAGCCAAGGTGAAGGAGCGAGTAAAGAGGTATTATGACAGAAGGGTGCGGAAAGAAGCTTTCGTCCCAGGAGACTGGGTAATGAGGAGAAACGATAAGAGCCGTCAAGCCCCGGAGGGCAAGCTTGCACCCAACTGGGAAGGCCCATACAAGGTAAAGGAAGCATACCCGGGAGGGAGTTATGTGCTGGAGGACAAGCAGGGGAAAGAGATCCCCAGAAGATGGAATGTAGCTAATTTAAGAAGGTTTTACGGGAAGTAGAGTACCCCGCATCGTACCTTAGCTACTTGGGCATGGATATGCCAGGCATGGATATGCCAGGCATGAATATGCCTCGCCCGGAAGCATGAACATGCCCGGAGAAATACCCCGACGTTTGGCCTCGTCCCGGGTTTAGAAAGGAAGATTTGTAAAAAGGGACCCATGGGTAGCTCCCATTTGGGTGCTCCGCTAGAATGGACCCGGAGCTTGAATGAAGCCCGGGGATCAAAGAATGTAATGTTTGCAGGGAAGAGTTAATGAGAAGGGTCTTTTCGGAAAAAAAAACAATTTTATTCAATCCTCTGAATTACAAATCGCATGGGTATGCGGTCGTATTTATTGTAGGACGATTACATAAGCATTTTACATACAAGTATCCCTATCTACTTGCTACTATACCCACTTGGGACCTGACCCGGAAGCACCCCCAGGGTTACCCGGGCGGAAACCCCCTCCGAAGAATTGTGAGGACAGGAGATCTTCGGCAAAGCGGGCATCCGGGGCTTGATTCCACGCAAGCTCCTCCTCCAATTGCGCGGCGTCTTCTTCGTTCAATTCGGGGATGGGCACAACCACGGATCCCTCTGGAAGAGGCTCCGCCAGGCGCATTCTTCTCACCCCGGCAGAAGTAACAAACCTGTACTTAGGAAACATGACTGCTGCACTTTTACCCTTCTCTTCCCGGCTAATACGAGTACCTTCGGCGGTCTTAACCCCCTTCGTGGTGACCCCAGAGTCGGCAATCTCCCGGATGCGTCTTATCCGGCGTGCCACCTCTTCCGGGTCAATGGATACAGTCATGTCCTCGTACCATTCGTATGCCACATCCACCTTCACCCGGGCAGGAACTCGGCGAAGGCTAGAGGGATAGGGCTCAACTTCTCCCGCGGCTATCTTATTATGCCATTCAACGACATCCAGATAGGCCTTATGATGAGGAGCTCCCTCACCAAACCTCTTCGGGTTAGCCTCCATACGTTCTATCGTCCTGCGAACCCCGGCTGGAATATCGGTAAGAGGAGACACCCCAACTAAGCCATTCTTGAGACCCAAAAGGTGGTAGGATAACCGGGTGATTAATAGAGCATCCTGGAGGACCCTATTCCTATGAGTAAGGGACCGATTCTCCTTCTCAAAGTCGCAGAGAAGCCTGTTCTGAGCGGAGCGGGTCTCCAATGTCCTAAGTTTCTCCTGCGCCCGCTCTAGTTCACCCCACACCATGCCTAACTCCTTGGTAGTACGATGCTGGGAGTCATCGTGAAGGGCTTGCAGCTCAGCTATGGTCTGGTGAGAATTCAGGGCCTCCCGCATATGATCAGAAGCAAGGTCGAAGCACTGGTTCAACGACCCGAACTTGGCATCAACTGCCTTAAGAAACGCCACCAGCACCCGGATCGACCCAAACTCTTGAAGGAAGCATTCCAACCCCGCCTCAGCTAATGCCCGGTTAGCCTGGTCGCCTCCAAACCGCCAATGGGCTAGCTTCCTTTGAAGGAAAGAGCATTGGAGGCACCCAGCGCGGGGGAGAGAGAAGTAGGTGCCGGAAGAACTACTAGGATGAGGGAAAACATAAGGCATGGGTCCGCGCGAGAGAATCTCCTCTAAGGGACGCTCAGACTACAAAAAATGGTAATATCATTAAAAGGTAGAACTTGTCATTAATCAAAATAGGCACCAAGGCCAAAGTTCTACATACACTTCCCCGGGGGAAGGAAAGCTACAAAATACTATAAAAAAAAATGAGATTACAAGGGAAAAGGCAGACTAAAGTCTAGAGTTATACATTGTCTTCAGTAGAGTGCCCCTCTCCCGGAACAGCGTGAGCTCTTTCGAACCTCCTCTCCAGCTCCACCAGATCCTCGGTGGTCCACTCAGGGCCGGCATAAGCAGGGGCGTCCACCGCGGGCTCATCAGCGGACCGTTCAGGGTACCTACCTTCCGCGTAGCCTTCCGGGTTTGGTAAAGAAGATCGTCTTGACCCGCAGCAAGGCCAACCCGGTAGTCCCCCCCTTGGACTTGAACTGCTTGGTACCCAAAATTGTCAGGCACCGCGCAGTATTCGAGATAACTCTCTGCCCAATGGGGTGTCTCTGGGACGACCCCATAAACATTGAAGTCCTCGGAGCCAGGGTCGGGGCAGGAGGCCTCACCGATTGCAGGGAGCTTCATCTTCCTGATATCAGAAGCAGAAGAAGCCCGGGAGGACATCTCCAGTGATCGCCACAGCTGGGGCACCAAACTTTCCAGACTCGCTTCCTGAAGATCCCGGAAGCGATGGTTTAACAGGTCGTTGGCCTTGGGCCGATAGTAGGATGCCTGGGCATCAAGACGCGCGGGCCCGGGCAACCAACCCCGCAAACTCCGATACATCTCATGACAGGCGTCCGCGCTGGCCGCAGCGGCAATCCCCTCCAGCTTCTTCTCGAACACCTCCGAGCGAAGGAGCTTCTGTGTGACGGCATTCAAGGCCTCGAGTTGAGAACTCTTCTTGTCCTTCTTCAGGGCGGAGTACTTCTTTTCCACCTCCGCCAACTTTTTCTCTTTGTCAGCGAGCCGCTTCTCCTTATCAGCCAGCTTCCTTTTTGCCTCTTCTAGCTGGGCCGCGAGGCCATCTTGCCCGGCCAGCTTCTCCCTGGTCTCGCGGAGTTCCTTCTCCATCTTGGCAAACAGCCCCGCGCTGTATTTGGAGTAGGTCCGGTTCAATGCCTCGGCAAACTGAGAGTCCGCCAGGACGGCGTCGGCAAAGGCAATGCTCTGCACAACAAAGAAGAGGTAAGAAAGTAAGGAAACCGGAGGAATTACGTTAGATAAAAGACAGATCTAGAATAGTGGTTACCTCTTCTTTTTCTTCCGGGATAGCTTCGGAAGCAGTAGCCCGCGGAGGAGGAGGAGGAGGAGGAGGGAAGTCCTGGGTCCTCTGACGAGAGGAAGGGGGCGACCCGGATAGCTCGCCAGGAGGTGGCCGTTTGAACCGCGAGCTTGCCCCACCGTTGTAAGTAGGGTGTTGGATGAAGGATCGACGCCCGGGGGTAGGTGACGAGCCGGGAGTAGCACGGGCCTCAGAAGAAGGCCCGGAGGATGTCTGCTGGTGAGACTTGGGCGGCGCACGGGGCTTCTGAGGGACAAGAGCAGGATTCTCGGGGGGAGGTGGCCCGGGTTGGGAAGCCACTAGTGGTGTTGAAGGAGTCTGTTGATCCGGGTGAGCGTCCCTCGCTAGAGCATCACCCCCGGAAGACTTGTCGGTAAGGGCCATGATGTCTGCGTACAAAGAAGGTTGTACTGAAACCAAACAAACAATGAAGTTAGACCAAAAAAAAAAATCTTGATAACATAAAGCCATAATAGGCACCTCCATCTGGCCACACCGCGGAGATGCGCGGGAGCGTGAAGAGGTCGCGGGGATAGATCCCGCGAGGCCAGAAATAGCCCGCGTTCCCGTTCTTGTAGAAGGAATCCATATCAAGGGGGGTGAGGCGGAGGAAGTTATGGTCACTGGCAATGGTCGCCGGGAGATTGGAAAGAGGCTTCTTCTCCTCTGGAACGAGGAAGTCGTTCCAAGTAGGCATAGGATAAGCCCGGGCATCGCACAGGAAGAAAACCTTTGAAGGGTATCCTTTGGCGGATTTGGGTTTGGACAGGATGAAGTCCTTTATCCCGGATCGAATAGTGAAAGAGAAAACGCCCGGGAAGGATGCGTGTGCCTTCCGTAAGGCGTAGAAGGAGCGGAAGAGTAAGAGGGAAGGAAAAACGGCGCACCGGGCACAGTTAAGTAAGAAGGCCAGAATAGGACGACCCCGCTATGGTGTAGTTGGGCCGGGGCCACGTTATAAAATTGGAGGATATCAAGAAAGAGAGGAGGGAAGGGCAGGCTAAGCCCGTACTGAAAATGGATCCGCGGGATGCACGTGACCCCTCGCTCTGAGACTCCCGGGGGAAGTTTGGAAAGACAGGCGTTTAAAGGAAGAGGGATAAAAGAGCGCTTCGCCAAATCTAAAACATCCCTATCTAACGAAGGGGAATCCCCGGGAACGTCGAAAAATTTGAGACCCAAGGGGCGCACTCCGTGAGTAGGCCCTCGGGGAATATCATCGCCGATTTCCCCGCCGAACACGTCCGCATCCTGATCATCTAGAGGGAAGTCGGGATCCCCGGATGGGCGCAAACCCGCCTCATCCAAGTTCGACTCACCCGGGGTGAGTAGTTCCCGGGGCGAGCTAAAAGCCTCGGAATAGGTGTCTGGAGAGGAGACGGGGGAAGGGATAAGGTTATCAGCAACCCGGGACTGGACCTCGAGCTGATTTCGAGCTTCCTCGATGTCAGAAGAAGAGTGGGAAAGAATTGGAGAGTTCATGATGGGGGAAGAATGAGAGGGAGAGCGAGAGCTTACTTGATCAAAAGAGCAGAGCTTCAGGGAAGTTTTGAGGAGAGAAGTTTAGAGAAAAGGAGCTTGGGACCTTATATAGGCAGGTGAATAGGAACCGCCACCTCAAAAGAAGGGAAAGTAATCATGACACGGCAAAACAGGTACTGATTAATGCAGAATGGGAAAAGGCGGCGTCGACAGAAACCGATTATAACACGGATGGGCCCTACCCAAAGGTAACGTCAGGAGAAGGTTATGAGACCAGTTCCCCGCATCATGGAAACCCGGGTGACTGGTCTGGGGGGCTAGTGATATTACTGGCCCAAAGGCCTACTGGGCCGATAATAGGGTCCACGGCCCAGGACGTCTAGGGCGATACCTTTCCCGCTAAGGGGCACGTCCGGACAAGAAAGAAGGACGGACGGGGACAAAGGAAAGTGGTCCTGCATCTTATCTCAAGCAGGCTAGCTCGGCTATAAATACTAGTCTCAAACAGTGAACAAGGTATGTGACTTATATCTCTCTACTTTA
The DNA here is from genome assembly GCA_963678965.1 of Cruciata laevipes. Classification (NCBI taxonomy): domain Eukaryota; kingdom Viridiplantae; phylum Streptophyta; class Magnoliopsida; order Gentianales; family Rubiaceae; genus Cruciata; species Cruciata laevipes. The sequence continues at coordinate 17,634,640 of OY787634.1, read as the reverse complement.
TATTGAGAGCACCTTCCGTACGATTTCCTACTCCGCTATCCCCATCTCATCATCACGCTGGAGCTTCTTCCCCGGGACGCCTCCCGGGGATTGTTTTGCAGGACCGAAGCGGGCTGATCAAGAAGGAAACCCGGATAGCATTTTAACCCGGGAGACGGACGGATTTTGGTAGCATCAGTCCCATGTCTTCATCCTTTCTCTTAGTTCTAGGTCATCAGTATCATAGAAATAGAGTTGAACTCCTTGCTTCTTATATTTGCTTCCTTTCTCCCTTTTCAAGGGATTCAAAAAGTGGTGTACTTGGCCTTGTATTTTGAAAGTATAAACTCCGTCAGAATTTGCAGTCAACTTAGGGTCATTACTTCCACCAAAACTTGTAAAGGCAAGATTATTGTTGTATGTCCTAATATTATTTCGAAAATGCGTACACTGTGGAGTTGTTCCAACTAACCGTTTGTGCAACTCATGAGGCAGTTTAATAGGTTCCAAATATATTTCCCCTCTAGAGCAGCAAAAGAAATCTGACTCCCATTTAAATCGTTTAGCATTACAATGTCTACAATCAGCAAGTCTTGGTAGAAGTCGGGCAGAATTTGGAACATTCTGCAACAATCCTACATTTCTCCTTTTCCGTTTCCCTGCTTGGTACAAAAGTTTAATAAAAATGTAAAACACATGCAAATATTAAACTCTTCCGGCACCCCCACCAAAACAAAATCTTAATGCTTATCTCTAAAAAAAAACCAAGCAGTAGCACAAATATACTCAAGAAGAAAGATAGATTCTAGGTGAATTAAACTTAACACTTAAAATAACCCAAGCTAGGACTCGCGCACGTTTAGTGTTCGTAAAGATTTATATGAACTAATATCAAGAGCATGCATTTTCTTACTAAAAGAGATACTACTTAATTGTGTAATCAAATTTTATGCTTAAAAAACGCATTAATCTGTTCAATGTTTTCCTTAAATGATGTCCATCTCAACTGTATTTAGGCACAAACCAGATCAACATACCAAGAAATGTAATGACGATATGAGCTGTAAGAAACAAAGATCTAAATAAATAGTTTACGACAACAAAAAAAATTTTTTTTTAAGATGAAACCACCATTGGTGGTAGGAAACTTATTTATGGGTTCCCAAGCCCAAAAGAGACCATACAAAGGTATTTATACAGAATCAAGAAGGGGTATTCCCCTGATGCAAGAAGATTGCATCCAAAAGATAGAGAAAGAAAAACAAAAACACTAGGAGTTTCCAAGACAATTTCCAGTACTTGGATTAAAACCACCCAACCAAACTTATTAGTGAATCCTAGGAGACACAAGGCAGCCGAGAAGGGGGAAGTAACACAAGTGAAAAAACTGGAAAATGACTGTAAAATTGAAGTCCAGAAGAAAGTTGCTGAGTGGAAGCAAAAGCAGACAGGTGGTGCATCCGTCCTGCATCATGCATCATTTCTTGCAAACTGAAACAGTTGCAAACACTGTGATATGGCCCTGAGCAGATTCTGACTTCTCAAGGTTCAGAGTCAAGTTGCATTTGGTTTGTGCTAATCTCCAGTAATCCCGAATCTGCAGTAGATGTGATAACCATTAGTAGCATCCATTCAAATTGACTCTTAGGGTAGGGAGTTGGAGTTTATCCAAAAGGATAAGGCCCTTGACTCTATGGGGTAAGAGAGATGGCTGATATGTTTTGTTAGATAGCTCAGAGAGAGCTATCTTAGCAAGTGCATCAGCTGGCTGGTTACCTTCCCTAAGCACATGAAGTAAGGGTATTGGAGAGAATCTAGTGTGCAGTTGTTCAACAAAATCATAAAGTTTCCAAGGAGCAAGGAAAGACTTTTTGATCATGTTTATGGCATTCAGACAATCAGATTCAACACTACACACAATAGGAAAGAAGGATTCAGCTTTTAAAAAGCCCTGATGTATAGCTATAAGTTCAGCATGCAATGAGGAAGTGGCAGTCTCATGTAAACCAGTACCCTGAATGCAAATAGCATTATTATTCCTAGTTATGATCCCTATACCTGTAAGCATATTCTCTTTATTCCAGGCAGCATCCACATTAAACTTGAGGCCCTGCTCTGGAAGAGACCAAGTAATGGGAATGGCAGTTGGCATGGCAATGGATGTAATGGAGGAAGCTGGAATGATCCCAAGCACAACCAGTTCTTTATCAAAAGAGTTGGTAATTCTAACTGGCTTGACTAGAAAAATGTTAAAAATCAATTTCTTAACATTTTGAAAAAGTATGTCTGGGCATGAGGATATATTGTCAAAAAAATAACTGTTTCTTGCCTTCCATATAGACCAACATAGGTAGCATGAATATATGATTATCAGGTTGGAATGGAGACTAGAAAAACCTTCATATGACCAGTAAACTGATAGTCTCTCCCATATAGAATGGAATGAACTATCAGGGAGGCCTAAAGCACAATTGAAGGATTTCCATACCAGTCTAGCAAAAGAGCAGTCATTGAAAAAATGGTTGATGCTATCCAGGTTGTTACAGAAGCAACATTTTGAGGGTAAATTGTATCCAAAACGAATTATGATATCATCAAAAGGCAGCAGAGCATTAACTAATTTCCAGATAAAAACTGAGACCTTTTTTTGAATCCTGGAATTCCATACTATGGATAAAGAACGAATATCACCTTGATTGGGCCTTAGCAGTTTATAAGCTGATTTGAAAGTGAAATTGCCTCTTGGATCAGGTTTCCATATAAGTCTGACAGGTCTATGGTTGTGCAAACTTAGTTCCTGCAACAAAAAGCATATTTCAGGCTGGAGTAAAGGTGAGATGGATGGAAAGTAATTGTTCTTGTTCACCTGGAAATCTCTGACTGTAGCATCAGAGGGAATGCTTGTGTTTACTGGTACAACCAGATCCATTAGTGGTCCATAGCCAGTCCAATTAGAACTCCAGAAGCTACAATCTCCTCTCCATGGATGACCTTGGAATTTTGCTCAGCTCTGGCATTGACAGCTAGAATTCTCTTCCAGTTTTGAGATTTCCTATGAGTACTTGGAAGAGACCAAAGAAATTGACTCCATGGAGCTTCTCCAATTTGGAACTTCCACCAGAGTTTGAGTGAGCAGGCCTGTATGATATCTGCAAGTGATCGAAAGCCAATGCCATTTTGTCCTATTGGCATACATAATGAGGTCCACTTTTTCCATGATTTTTTCGGTTTAAATTCATTGGAACCCCAAAAGAAGATTGCCATGCATCTTTCAATTTTTTTTATAACAAATTTTGTAGGCTGAAGCACATTCCAGACATGTTGAGGAATGGAATAAATACATGACTGTATAAGTGTAATCTTACCTCCCATAGATAGCCACATATTTTTCCAATTATTGATTCTATTTGAGATTTGTTCCCTTAAAGGCTGAAAGAGATCATTAGTGATCCTCCCTTTGTGAATAGGGCAGCCTAAATATTTAAATGGGAACTTTCCTCTTTTCATGCCTAGAATGGATTTAACTAAACAAATTTGATGCACTGAAGCCTTGTTACTAATGTAGAAATCACTCTTTTCATAGTTAATTTTTTGACCAGTGGTGACTTCAAACTTAGCAAGAAAAGCTTTCATTTTTGTCAAAGTATTTTTTGAAGCATTTAAAAAGACCACAGTATCATCAGCATAGATTAAGTGAGAGATAGGCAGAGATAATGGAGGCAAATCAAAATAATCTAAACTACCAATGTTAAAGACATGAGCAAGACTTCTAGTAAAGGCCTCAGTAAAGATGTTAAAAAGAAAAGGTGACAGAGGGTCACCTTGTTTTATGCCTCTAGATGCTTGAAAAAATCCAACTGGATTACCATTTATAAGAATAGAAAACCATGCATGAGAAATATTTTTCATGATGCAGTGAACAAACCTACCATGCATGCCAAATTTAAGTAAGATGCTATTTAAAAAAGACCATCTAACTCTGTCAAATGCTTTTTGAAGATCTAATTTGAGAATGCAATTTGGATCTTTGGTCTTTCTATCTAGGAATTTAATCATCTCCTGTAAGTAGATAACATTATCTGATATATCCCTTCCTTTCATAAAGGCAGTTTGATGAGGTGAAATCAGTTTATGCATGTAGGGCTTAAGTCTCTCCACTAGAATTTTTGAGAAGATTTTGTTAGAAACATTGGAGAGACTTATGGGCCTGTAGTCAGCAAAAGTAACAGGGGCAGGTTTTTTTGGTATAACTGTAATCCAGGTACTAGCTATACCCCTAGGCAGGGAGGAATTTGATAAGAAATCATTTGAAGCACTTAGAAGATCTTGACATATATGATTCCATGATTTGATAAAAAAATTAGCTGTATAACCATCAGGTCCTGGACTGCTATTTTTCTTCAAACCAAAAACTATATTTTTAAGTTCCTCCATGTCAACAGGTCTTAAGAGTGCATCATTATCCTCATCTGTAATAATTTTTGGGATCTGACTTAGAAAATTGGAATAAAAATGACCATCTTCATGTTCAAACTCCTCAGTGAGAAGATTGGAATAGAAATGGATGGCTTCTGTCTCTAAATCCTGGCTGTTTTTGATCTTAGAGATGAGCATTTTACCCCTTTTTTCTCTGACTGTGTTATGAAAATAACTTGTATTTTCATCACCACTTTTCAACCAATTAATTTTGGATTTCTGTTTCCAGAACTTGCTTTTTTCTTTAAGAGCTCTTTGTAAAACTAAGCTAGCTTCATTAAATTTAGCAAGTTCAGAATCAGAGGGATCTAGATCATAGATAATTTCCTGTGCATTAAGTGCAGACTCAGCTTTTAGAACATTATCATCTACATTTCCAAAGTTAGTCTTATTCCACAGCTTTAGGTGTTTTTTGAGATTCTGTAGCTTAAGACTAAGACCTAGCATTCCTGACGCATATACTGGTGTATTCCAAAAATTCCCAACCAAGTCTTGGAAATCTGGTCTACAGTACCACATATTTTGAAACCTGAATGGCCTAGGAGATGATCTAACAGAATTACTGATGGAGAGGAAAAGGGGGTTATGGTCAGAAGAAGATCTATTTAGAACTTGCACTGAGGAAGCAGGAAAAATAGATGACCATGATGAAGAACACAGTCCTCTATCTAGCCTTTGAAAGGTAGGATTTCTAAGCCTTTTATTAGTCCATGTATAGTTATTCCCCACAGTGTTAATGTGGTTTAAACCATTAGAAACTATAAACTTGCTAAAATCAACAATGCTACCAGCTTTTGGTATGGCAGGACCTCTATAATCATTGATGGATTCCATGGCATTGAAATCACTAATGAATATGGCCTCTAATTTAGTTAGAGGGATAAGATCATTCCATAGAGATTCCCTACCTTTCCTAGTTCTGAGACCATAAATAAAAGTAGCATGAAAGGGTTGGGGAAAAATTGGACCAGAGATTTGTACATGCATGAACTGTAAGTGATCTTGAATCAGTTGAATGTGACTGGAGTTCCACATTAACCAAATTTTCCCACTATTAGCATGTAAACAATTTGTAAAATGGAGAGCTCTTCGAAAAATATCACATTGATCATTTGCATGCATAGGCTCAATTAAACAAATAAGCTCAAAATTATTTTTCCTATTTAAAATTTGCAATCTATCTAAGGAAGTAGAAATACCCCTAACATTCCACACTAACCATTTAGATTTAAAAAGGCTACTACACATAAGGAATATGGTCAGTGCTTTTAGTAGAGGATCTTGTCATCACTTTATTAAGTTGAGAGAAATAATTACTAACCTCAGGTTTAGCTAAGTTGGTTTTGGCTTTTTTCGAAGCTTTACCTTTACCTTTTTGAGTCTGTGCAACATTGGCCTCTGTGGATACTTCTGGGGAGCCAGATAGAGTATTGATCACTTTATCAGAAAAGTCAAAATCATCTGTCTCCTCTTCTTCCTCTATTAATGGAAGAAATCTGTTCTGCCTGAGCTTTTCCTGAGAGTGATATAAAGATATATCAGAAGAACCTGAAAATTCAGTAGGAGGAGTACCTTCATGAGAGGCCAGGTCCATATCATCCTTGGAGTATACACTCTTTAGAACTGGTGAGGAGAGTGAAAGTGGGGAGTGTATATCGTGTGAGTCCTTCTGTGGTGTAAGAAGTTCATCAGTGGATATATCCATCAGTGGAGCAGGCGTGTTATCCAAACTAGTCAAAACCTCTTCTGAGATGATCTTAGAAGGGGTATGCTCAGGGACAAGTAGAGCTGCAGCCTTTTTCCTCCATATAGTGACTCTTTTAACCATTCTGTGAGGCTTTTTAAAACCTTTTTTGAAACTGTTTTTGAGAGCCCTTACTGACTTATAGGGGAATTCTTGGTCCATAAGGTTTGTGTGTGTATAGGCCTGAGGGTTGGAGCTGGGGGTGGTGGTAGCAGTTAACAAAATGGTTTGTTTCAGAGCTTCCTGAGTAGTTTTAGACACTATAGGCTTAGGAGCCTCATTTGGATGCACTACAACAGGTTTTTGTATATTTTTCCTTGGTTGAGCAAAACCACACTCATGAATGCCATGTCCTATTATCTTACAGTGACTACAGTATAAAGGCAGCTCTTCAAATTCAATCATATATTCTTGGACATTTGGAGCAATACCTACCATTATTGAGGAAGGCAGTGTAGACTGTAAATCTATCTCTACACAAACCTTAATGGCAGAGGGCCTTGTAAGTGCCATGGTAGCCGCATCCATCTTGAGAAATTTTCCGATTTGTGAACTGATTCCTTGGATAGCGGCGATGTTGTAGAAGTGGATCGGAAGTTTATGAAACGTAACCCATGCTGGAATGATGGATGACTCGTGCTCCGGCGAGAACTCCGGAGACCACTTTTGAACCTTCATGACTGAATTTCCAAAGCTCCAAACCCCCTTTATCCAACATCTCTGGTAATCCTCTTTCTCCTGGAAGCGGATTAGCACATGCTTGAAGTCGATTGAGCCCAGCTGGTAGCGGCCTGTAAAACCAATTGATTTGAAAGCTGCTATGAGAGCGTCCATAGTCGGCTTGCCCCGATTGAATTTACCCACCAGAGCATTGTGATAGTATGAGGCAAGAATGGCTCCTTCCTCCGGCGGAAGAATGTAAGCTAATTTTCCTTTGACCATGCCCTTCATGCCCATATATTATGTTCTATGTACTCTTCTCCTCATTATTTTTTCTATCTGTTGTGTAGAATGATGAAGAACTTAACATATCACTTTCATCAATGGTAATTTCTAACTACATTAAACTATGAACTTTATGCTCATTAGGTGGAGAGACATGGGTGAATGATGGTGAAATATTTATTTATGCTAATCAATTAGCTATGGTGTAAGTACATGAGCAGGTACTCTTATGTTGAAGTGACCTAATGATCAATAGGAGCCATAACAGAACATATTAAAAATCATGTAATAAACGATAATGAAAATTTAAATACATACCAATACTATTATGACAAAATGGATCTGGCAAAATGGATCTGGCAAAATGGATCTGGTGCATTGTTGCTTTCATGAATAATATTCCCATCTGCATTTATAGGTCTTCTACTCATTTCGAGTTGTTCTTATATAAATATAGAGATAATGTATCAAAATCAAGTGCTACATAAAAATAAAATAATATAATACGTACAATATATAATTATTCCATAAATTTTAAAGATTACCTTTTTGCTTAGAAGCTCTATTTTCTATGATCTGACGTTTACGATTTTCTTTCTTTTCCGGTGACATCTCTGCATAAGCATTTCTTCCTGCAGCATTGTTTTTATTTCTTCTATCACCACCTATCATCCCAGCAAAAAATATACTCAATTTCCCAGTGCAGGTCCCAAAATCTCTTGCAGGTCCGATATTTTGTTGATCGTACGAGAATACCCTTTTAAGTTTTTGAGTCATTTTATCAATACCCTTTGCATCTCTGCCCCTCCAAAAGCTTGAAATTGTTGTATGAAATGTTGAAATTGCTGGAGAAGCCTCCATTTGGGCCTGCAGGGGTCGTCGGGATCCGATATCCGCCGGTGACCTGGAGGAATATTCGGACTAAACTCGCTGCTCTCCCCGCACCTGAATCTGGCGCCACGAAAGCTTGCACGGTAAGGAAAACATCTCTTGCAGCTGGAAGTTGATCGGAAGCCTCTCTTGAAAGCTACGGTTTGGACAGTATAGCTTGGCTCCGGTGTACCTAATCATCCGTAATTACAGAAACGGAGTAGAAGTCCAGATCTGAAAATTGGGGAAGATGAACAGTAGTGGGGAATTAAAATATCTCTTCAATAGATATACTCCTAGTAGTATTTAATAAATTTGTGTGTCAAGTTGGTCTTGGCATGTTTTTAAATTTAAGAGCCGTGAGGTTGCGTGTTCGAATCCAATGTCTACCATTTTTAATTTTTGCTTTTCACATAAATGAAACCAGGGTATGGATTAGACAGGCCCAGACCTGGTTTTGGTTTACAACTTATACAAAATTATAAGTTGACCCCCTCTTTTTCATGTAACTACTTATTTGCTCAAACTTTTAACATTGCTATTTAGGCAGGAATAAAATATTTCATTACAGTTGCTATGGAAAATGGAATGAAGAAACAACAAAGAAATATGGGTTGAAATGAACCACACGTGACAAAGGAACCAAAAGTCTCTTTAGGCATCAGCCGCAACACTAAATAGTAAAAGACAATACTTTATAGACGAGATATCAGTGCAAATATTTAATTAAAAATTAAACCTAATTGAGACCTCATGAAATATGAAATTACCATTTTAAGGTTTATTGGGGTAATGGAGGTGGTAGAAAAAATATTTACATATATTTGCCCAAAATTTCCATAATTGTTGTTGCAGCCATTAATTATTTTTTTCAAGATTTTCCACTCTAATTTAACCAATCCATCCATGATTTAGTACAAATACATGTTTCAGAACATACTACATTCGGTTATTTGACAAATACACACTTCGAACTGAGCGTAAATCACCCGCTACCATGAATTTTCAATGGTCGGACTTGTATTTAAAATAAATTTCAACATATTAAAGATGTTCGTGAAATTTTAACTCAATATTATTTTCTAATATATTATAAATAGTGCTCGTACAAATTTTTGAATTTTTTTGAGATGCATAAATTGGTGGTGTAGAACAAAACTGTAGTGTTTACTAGTTGTGATACAAAGGTTCAAGATATCATCAACATGTTGATTCTTAGATATTGTAATTCAAATTGAAATTTTGATGAAATTTGATGGTGTTAAATTAGAATATTAGTATTTAGGGTGTTAGTTAGAAATTCTTCTAATCGGATTTCAATTTCGACTTTTATACAAACTTTTTACTTTTTTCATTTACGTCCCTCCAAGAAAGTTGGAAAAGTCGAAATTTAAAATTCAGTAGTGCGAAACCTAATTGAAACCTCATGAATTATGAAATTGTCACTTTAAGGTTTATTGGGGCAACGGAGGTGGTAGAAAAAATATTTACTTATATTTGCCCAAAATTTCCATAAATGTTGTTGCAGCCATTATTATTTTTTTCAAGATTTTCCACTCTAATTTAACCAATCCATCCATGATTTAGTACAAATACATGTTTCAGAACATACTACATTCGGTTATTTGACAAATACACACTTCGAACTGAGCGTAAATCACCCGCTACCTTGAATTTTCAATGGTCGGACTTGTATTTAAAATAAATTTCAACATATTAAAGATGTTCGTGAAATTTTAACTCAATATTATTTTCTAATATATTATAAATAGTGCTCGTACAAATTTTTGAATTTTTTTGAGATGCATAAATTGGTGGTGTAGAACAAAACTGTAGTGTTTACTAGTTGTGATACAAAGGTTCAAGATATCATCAACATGTTGATTCTTAGATATTGTAATTCAAATTGAAATTTTGATGAAATTTGATGGTGTTAAAGTAGAATATTAGTATTTAGGGTGTTAGTTAGAAATTCTTCTAATCGGATTTCAATTTCGACTTTTATACAAACTTTTTACTTTTTTCATTTACGTCCCTCCAAGAAAGTTGGAAAAGTCGAAATTTAAAATTCAGTAGTGCGAAACCTAATTGAAACCTCATGAATTATGAAATTGTCACTTTAAGGTTTATTGGGGCAACGGAGGTGATAGAAAAAATATTTACATATATTTGCCCAAAATTTCCATAAATGTTGTTGCAGCCAATATTATTTTTTTCAAGATTTTCCACTCTAATTTAACCAATCCATCCATGATTTAGTACAAATACATGTTTCAGAACATACTACATTCGGTTATTTGACAAATTCACACTTCGAACTGAGCGTAAATCACCCGCTACCTTGAATTTTCAATGGTCGGACTTGTATTTAAAATAAATTTCAACATATTAAAGATGTTCGTGAAATTTTAACTCAATATTAATTTCTAATATATTATAAATAGTGCTCGTACAAAATTTTGAATTTTTTTGAGATGCATAAATTGGTGGTGTAGAACAAAACTGTAGTGTTTTACTAGTTGTGATACAAAGGTTCAAGATATCAACATGTTGATTCTTTGATATTGTAATTCAAATTGAAACTTTGATGAAATTTGATGGTGTTAAAAGAATATTAGTATTTAGGGTGTTAGTTAGAAATTCTTCTAATCGGATTTCAATTTCGACTTTTTTACAAACTTTTTACTTTTTTCATTTACGTCCCTCCAAGAAAGTTGGAAAAGTTGAAATTTAAAATTCAGTAGTGCGAAACCTAATTGAAACCTCATGAATTATGAAATTTCCATTTTAAGGTTTATTGGGGCAACGGAGGTGATAGAAAAAATATTTACATATATTTGCCCAAAATTTCCATAAATGTTGTTGCGGCCATTATTTTTTTTTCAAGATTTTCCACTCTAATTTAACCAATCCATCCATGATTTAGTACAAATACATGTTTCAGAACATACTACATTCGGTTATTTGACAAATACACACTTCGAACTGAGCGTAAATCACCTGCTACCTTGAATTTTCAATGGTCGGACTTGTATTTAAAATAACTTTCAACATATTAAGGATGTTCGTGAAATTTTAACTCAATATTATTTTCTAATATATTATAAATATTGCTCGTACAAATTTTTGAATTTTTTTGAGGTGCAGAAATTGGTGGTGTAGAACAAATCTGTAGTGTTTTACTAGTTGTGTTACAAAGGTTCAAGATATCAATATGTTGATTCTTTGATATTGTAATTCAATTTGAAATTTTGATGAAATTTGGTGGTGTTAAAGTAGAATATTAGTATTTAGGGTGTTAGTTAGAAATTCCTCTAATCGGATTTCAATTTCGAATTTTATACAAACTTTTTACTTTTTTCATTTATGTCTCTACATGAAAGTTGGAAAAGTCAAAATTTAAAATTCAGTAGTGCGAAACCTAATTGAAACCTCATGAATTATGAAATTGTCATTTTAAGGTTTATTGGAGCAACGGAGGTGGTAGAAAAAATATTTACTTTTATTTGCCCAAAATTTCCATAAATGTTGTTGCGGCCATTAATTTTTTTTTCAAGATTTTCCACTCTAATTTAACCAATCCAGCCATGATTTAGTACAAATACATGTTTCAGAACATACTACATTCGGTTATTTGACAAATACACACTTCGAACTGAGCGTAAATCACCCGCTACCTTGAATTTTCAATGGTCGGACTTGTATTTAAAATAAATTTCAACATATTAAAGATGTTCGTGAAATTTTAACTCAATATTAATTTCTAATATATTATAAATAGTGCTCGTACAAAATTTTGAATTTTTTTGAGATGCATAAATTGGTGGTGTAGAACAAAACTGTAGTGTTTTACTAGTTGTGATACAAAGGTTCAAGATATCAACATGTTGATTTTTTGATATTGTAATTCAAATTGAAACTTTGATGAAATTTGATGGTGTTAAAAAGAATATTAGTATTTAGGGTGTTAGTTAGAAATTCTTCTAATCGGATTTCAATTTCGACTTTTTTACAAACTTTTTACTTTTTTCATTTACGTCCCTCCAAGAAAGTTGGAAAAGTTGAAATTTAAAATTCAGTAGTGCGAAACCTAATTGAAACCTCATGAATTATGAAATTTCCATTTTAAGGTTTATTGGGGCAACGGAGGTGATAGAAAAAATATTTACATATATTTGCCCAAAATTTCCATAAATGTTGTTGCGGCCATTATTTTTTTTTCAAGATTTTCCACTCTAATTTAACCAATCCATCCATGATTTAGTACAAATACATGTTTCAGAACATACTACATTCGGTTATTTGACAAATACACACTTCGAACTGAGCGTAAATCACCTGCTACCTTGAATTTTCAATGGTCGGACTTGTATTTAAAATAACTTTCAACATATTAAGGATGTTCGTGAAATTTTAACTCAATATTATTTTCTAATATATTATAAATATTGCTCGTACAAATTTTTGAATTTTTTTGAGGTGCAGAAATTGGTGGTGTAGAACAAATCTGTAGTGTTTTACTAGTTGTGTTACAAAGGTTCAAGATATCAATATGTTGATTCTTTGATATTGTAATTCAATTTGAAATTTTGATGAAATTTGGTGGTGTTAAAGTAGAATATTAGTATTTAGGGTGTTAGTTAGAAATTCCTCTAATCGGATTTCAATTTCGAATTTTATACAAACTTTTTACTTTTTTCATTTATGTCTCTCCATGAAAGTTGGAAAAGTCAAAATTTAAAATTCAGTAGTGCGAAACCTAATTGAAACCTAATGAATTATGAAATTGTCATTTTAAGGTTTATTGGAGCAACGGAGGTGGTAGAAAAAATATTTACTTTTATTTGCCCAAAATTTCCATAAATGTTGTTGCGGCCATTAATTTTTTTTTCAAGATTTTCCACTCTAATTTAACCAATCCAGCCATGATTTAGTACAAATACATGTTTCAGAACATACTACATTCGGTTATTTGACAAATACACACTTCGAACTGAGCGTAAATCACCCGCTACCTTGAATTTTCAATGGTCGGACTTGTATTTAAAATAAATTTCAACATATTAAAGATGTTCGTGAAATTTTAACTCAATATTATTTTCTAATATATTATAAATAGTGCTCGTACAAATTTTTGAATTTTTTTGAGATGCATAAATTGGTGGTGTAGAACAAAACTGTAGTGTTTACTAGTTGTGATACAAAGGTTCAAGATATCATCAACATGTTGATTCTTAGATATTGTAATTCAAATTGAAATTTTGATGAAATTTGATGGTGTTAAATTAGAATATTAGTATTTAGGGTGTTAGTTAGAAATTCTTCTAATCGGATTTCAATTTCGACTTTTATACAAACTTTTTACTTTTTTCATTTACGTCCCTCCAAGAAAGTTGGAAAAGTCGAAATTTAAAATTCAGTAGTGCGAAACCTAATTGAAACCTCATGAATTATGAAATTGTCACTTTAAGGTTTATTGGGGCAACGGAGGTGATAGAAAAAATATTTACATATATTTGCCCAAAATTTCCATAAATGTTGTTGCAGCCATTATTATTTTTTTCAAGATTTTCCACTCTAATTTAACCAATCCATCCATGATTTAGTACAAATACATGTTTCAGAACATACTACATTCGGTTATTTGACAAATTCACACTTCGAACTGAGCGTAAATCACCCGCTACCTTGAATTTTCAATGGTCGGACTTGTATTTAAAATAAATTTCAACATATTAAAGATGTTCGTGAAATTTTAACTCAATATTAATTTCTAATATATTATAAATAGTGCTCGTACAAAATTTTGAATTTTTTTGAGATGCATAAATTGGTGGTGTAGAACAAAACTGTAGTGTTTTACTAGTTGTGATACAAAGGTTCAAGATATCAACATGTTGATTCTTTGATATTGTAATTCAAATTGAAACTTTGATGAAATTTGATGGTGTTAAAAAGAATATTAGTATTTAGGGTGTTAGTTAGAAATTCTTCTAATCGGATTTCAATTTCGACTTTTTTACAAACTTTTTACTTTTTTCATTTACGTCCCTCCAAGAAAGTTGGAAAAGTTGAAATTTAAAATTCAGTAGTGCGAAACCTAATTGAAACCTCATGAATTATGAAATTTCCATTTTAAGGTTTATTGGGGCAACGGAGGTGATAGAAAAAATATTTACATATATTTGCCCAAAATTTCCATAAATGTTGTTGCGGCCATTTTTTTTTTTCAAGATTTTCCACTCTAATTTAACCAATCCATCCATGATTTAGTACAAATACATGTTTCAGAACATACTACATTCGGTTATTTGACAAATACACACTTCGAACTGAGCGTAAATCACCTGCTACCTTGAATTTTCAATGGTCGGACTTGTATTTAAAATAACTTTCAACATATTAAGGATGTTCGTGAAATTTTAACTCAATATTATTTTCTAATATATTATAAATATTGCTCGTACAAATTTTTGAATTTTTTTGAGGTGCAGAAATTGGTGGTGTAGAACAAATCTGTAGTGTTTTACTAGTTGTGTTACAAAGGTTCAAGATATCAATATGTTGATTCTTTGATATTGTAATTCAATTTGAAATTTTGATGAAATTTGGTGGTGTTAAAGTAGAATATTAGTATTTAGGGTGTTAGTTAGAAATTCCTCTAATCGGATTTCAATTTCGAATTTTATACAAACTTTTTACTTTTTTCATTTATGTCTCTCCATGAAAGTTGTGATGCTACCAAAACCGTCCGTATCCCTGCACTTGATGCTATCCGCGCCTCCTAGCTGGAATACCCGCGATCAGGCCTGCAAAACAATCCCCGGGAGGCGTCCCGGGGAGGAAGCTCCGGCGTGATGATGAGACGGGGGTAGTAATGCGAGGGAAATCGTACGGGAAAGACTCAATATCAAATAGAGAGATATAAGTCACATACCTTGTTTACTGTTTGAGACTAGTATTTATAGCCGAGCTCTACCTGCCTTGGGGATAAGGTGCAGGACCACTTCCTTTGTCCTCATATGTCCTCTTCCTTATCCGGATGTACCTTCCAGCGGGAAAGATACTGCTTTGATAGTTATGGGCCGCGGACCTTCCTGGCCCAGCCGGATTCTGGGCCAGTATTATCACTAGCCCCCCAGACCAGTCATCCGGGTTTTCATGACGCGGGGAACTGGTCTTAAACGCTCCCTCTTCGGTTGCTGCTTTTCTGGTAGGACCCATCCGTGCTAAAATGGGTTTCTGACGACGCCGCCTTTTCCTCTTCTGCATTGATCCGTGCCTCGTTTATCGTGTCATTATTGCTTTTCCACCTTTTGAGGTGGCGGTTCCTATTCATCCGTCTATATAAGGAGCCTCACCCTCCTCATTAGGTTACTTTCTTCAATCAATTTCCAGACGCTCTGCTTTTCCCACCTTTCGCCCTTTTCAGCCAAGTAAGCTCTCATTCCCTCTTCCTCTTACTTTCATGGATTCCCCGCTCTACTCCGACTCTTCCTTGAACACCGAGGGAGCTCAAGGTCAGTTTGAAGTCCAGTTCAGGGCTGCTGATAACTTGGCTTCCCCCCCAGTCTCTTCCCCGGACACTCATTCCGAGACTTTCAGTACGCCCCGGGAGCTAGGCGTCCCGGACGCGTCGACCTTGGATGGAGAGGGTTCACATCCATCCGGTCATCCTAGTCACCCCCGGGAGGGCCAAGATGAAGGGGTGTTCGATGAAGTTGGCGAGGATGCTCCCCGGGGTCCTACCCACGGAGCGAAGCCTTCTGGTCATCAGTTTTTTAATCTTTCCGGGCCTGCTCCTTCCTTAGATAGGGACGTTGTAGATTTAGTTAGACGCTGCTTCATTCCTTTTCCATTGGATGCGTCTTTATCCAAACTCCTCCCGGGAACATCCGAGCGGGAAGTGCCTTGCATTCCCCGGATTCACTTCCAGTACGGGCTCAGTCTCCCCTTTCCTCCTCTATTTTCCGAAATTTTCAATTTTTACCGAATGGCCCCGGCCCAGCTTCACCCCAACGGGGTCGTGTTGGTGCTGGCCTTCTTGGTCAACTGTGCGAGATGCAACGTCTCTTCCTCCCTCCTTCTCTTTCGTTCTTTCTACGCCCTGCGACGCGCTCATGCGTCCTTCCCGGGTGTGTTTTCCTTTGTGATCCGATCCCGGACAAAGGACTTTGTTAGAGGTAAGCCCAAATCTGCCAAGGGGTACCTGGCAAAAGGGTTCTTTCGCTGTGACTCCCGGGTGTATCCCATGCCCCCGTGGAACGATTCCCTCGTTCCTGAAGATAAACAACCCCTTTCCCTTTCCTCTCTTTCAATAGACCTTACCAACGATCATAACTTCCTCCGCCTATCTCCCCTGGACATGGATGCTTTTTATAAGACCGGGAACGCGGGCTATTATTGGCCTCGCGGGATATACCCGTCAAAACTCTTTTCTCTTCCAACCGTCTCCGCTGTGTGGCCGGCTGGAGGTGCCTATTAAAGGCCTTATTCTTTGCTTATTTTGATGCGTATATGTGCCTTGTTTTGACTTTCCTTTTGCTTGGTTTCAGTTCAGCCTACTTTGCACGCAGACGTTACATCATTCAACGGGATGCCTTCCGGGGATCACACTCAGCAGAGAAGTCCTCATCCGGGGATGGTTACTCAGGAGCGGCAGGTGACACCCCCATCTGGTCCAGTTGCCACTGAAAATCCCGAGTTTATTGCCCAAAGGGCCCGCCAGCAGCGACCGCCTTCCCAACAGAAGGCTCCGGAGTCCTCTCCTACCCCGGGGAGGAGATCTTTCATCCATCACCCTACCTACAGTGGGGGGGCTAACTCTCGCTTTAAGCGGCCTCTGACCGATGATAAGGAAACTCCTCCGGCTTCTCGTCAAAGGTTAGAGGGTGCGACCCCGCCCCCGCCTCCTCCTCCCCCTGTGAATTCTCCTATGCGGGATAATTCTCAAGCTATCCCTGAGGATAGGGAAGAGGTATGTCAATCTTATTGTTTGTCATTATTTCTCACGGTACTATCCTTCCGGGTAACCTTACTTTTGTTTGAATTTTACAGACTACCACTTTCGCCGACTCACTCCTGGCGGACTCCCAACTAGCTGACGCGCTCAACCGGACGTATTCTAAGTACAGCGCGGGTTTGTTTGCTAAGAAGGAGAAGGAGCTCCACGACGCCCGGGAGAGGTTGGCCGAGAGGGACGACCTGGAAGCCCAGCTGAGGGCCTCCCAGAAGAAGTTAGCTGAGAAGGAGAAGAAGTTGGAGGAAAAGGGGAAAAAGTTGGCCGAGGTGGAGAAGAAGTACACCTCCCTCAAGAAAGAGAAAAAGGAGGCGCAGCTTGACGCTCTGAATGCTATAGTTCAGAAGGTCCTTCATTCCTCCGACTTCGACAAAAGGCTTGAGGGGATCGCTGCTGCGGCTAGCGAAGATGCCTGCCATGAGATGTACCGCAGACTGCGGGGTTGGCTTCCGGGACCTGCTCACCTTGAAGCCCAGGAATCCTACTATCGCCCCAAGGCGGGCGATTTGCTGACCCACCGTTGGAGATCTCTCCAGGAAGCCAAGCTGGAGGACCTGGTGCCCCAACTGTGGGATTCGCTTACGATGTCTTCCCGGGCCCCTTCATCCTCAGATATTAAGAAGATCAAGCTTCCGGGGATCAAAGAGGCGGCCGTACCTGAGTCCCCCGGCCCAGAAAGCGTCAATGCCTACGGGGTAGTCCCGGAGACGCCCCACTGGGCTGATAACTACCAAGAATTCTGCGCTGTTCCCGATAACTTCGGGTACCGAGCTGTCCTCGAAGAGAGTACCGGCGCCTACACCGTGGGACTCCCAAGGGGGCACGATGACCTGCTGTATCAATCCCGGAAGTCTATCCGGAAGGTGGGATTTCCTGTACGCCCAGAAGACGAGCCAAAGGTAGATGCCCCCGCTTACTATGGTCCCTGCTGGTCTGAGGAGGATGTGGCTGAACTGGAGAGGAGATGGAAGAGAGCTCACGCTACCCCGGGAGGAAGGGAATCTGCTGAGGATAATGTACTCTCCTAGACTCTAGTTCACATTTCTTTTGTAATTTTCGTGTTTTTTGTAATCTTCCTCCCCGGGAGGCATTTGTAGAACTTGGCCTTGGTGCCCATTTTGATTAATATAAGTTCTGCCTTTTGATGGAATCACTTATCTTTTGTAGACTGAGCGCCCCTTAGGGGGAGTTCTCCCGCGCGGGTCTGTGCCTTATGTTTTTGCTCACCCTAGTAGTTCCTCTGGTACCTACTTCTCACTCCCCCGCGCCGGATGCCTCCAATGCTCTTTTCTTCAAAGAAAACTAGCTCATTGGAGGTTTGGAGGCAACCAGGCCACCCGGGCGTTGGCCGAGGCGGGGTTGGATTGCTTCCTTCAGGAGTTTGGAACGATCCGGGCACTGGTGTTATTTCTTAAGGCGGTCGAGGCCAAGTTCGGGTCCTTAAATCAATGTTTCGACCTTGCTTCAGATCATATGCGGGAAGCCTTAAATTCTCACCAGACCATAGCTGAGTTGCAGGCTCTTCATGATGATTCTCAAAGTCGTACCGCCAAGGAGCTAGGCATGGTATGGGGCGAACTAGAGCGGGCGCAAGAAAAACTTAGAACCCTGGAGACCCGCTCTGCCCAGAACCGGCTTCTCTGCGACTTCGAGAAGGAGAACCGGTCCCTTACTCACAGGAATAGGGTCCTCCAGGATGCTCTACTAGTCACCCGGCTATCATATCACCTGTTGGGTCTCAAGAATGGCCTAGTTGGGGTGTCTCCTCTCACCGACATTCCCGCCGGGGTTCGTAGGACAATGGAACGCATGGAGGCTAACCCGCGGAAGTTTGGCGAGGGAGCTCCTAATCATAAGGCCTATCTGGATGTCGTTGAATGGCATAATAAGATTGCCGCGGGGGAGGCTGAGCCCTATCCCTCTAGCCTTCGCCGAGTCCCTGCCCGGGTGGAGGTGGATGTGGCGTACGAAAGGTACGAAGACATGACCGTGTCCATTGATCCGGACGAGGTGGCCCGTCGGATAAGACGCATCCGGGAGATTGCCGACTCTGGAGTTACCACAAAGGGGGTTAAAACCGCCGAGGGTACTCGTATTAGCCGGGAAGAGAAGGGTAAGAGCGCAGCAGTCATGTTTCCTAAGTACAGGTTCGTCACCTCTGCCGGGGTGAGAAGAATGCGCCTGGCGGAGCCGCTTCCAGAGGGATCTGTGGTCGTGCCTATCCCCGAACTGAACGAAGAGGATGCTGCGCAACTGGAAGAGGAGCTTGCGTGGAATCAAGCCCCGGATGCTCGTTTTGCCGAAGATCTCCTGTCCTCTCAATTCTTCGGAGGGGGTTTCCGTCCGGGCAACCCTGAGGGTGCTTCCGGGTCAGGTCCCAAGTGGGTTTAGTAGCAAATAGATAGGAATACTTGTGTGTAAAATTCTATGTATTTGTTCCTTTGCAATTTGACCGCATGTTCATGCGAGGTATAAATTTCTTATGTAATTTAAAGATTGAATAAAATTGCTTTTTCGAAAGAACCCTTCTCATTAACTCTTCCTTACAACACTACATTTCTTGGTCCCCGGGCTTCGTTCGAGCCCGGGTCCACTCTA
This sequence comes from Cruciata laevipes, assembly GCA_963678965.1. Taxonomy (NCBI): domain Eukaryota; kingdom Viridiplantae; phylum Streptophyta; class Magnoliopsida; order Gentianales; family Rubiaceae; genus Cruciata; species Cruciata laevipes. The sequence continues at coordinate 17,615,009 of OY787634.1, read as the reverse complement.
GCGGGGCACCCAAATGGGAGCTACCCATGGGTCCCTTTTTACAAATCCTCTCTAAACCCGGAACGAGGCCAGACGTTGGGTTATCTCTCCGGGCATATTCATGCGTCCGGGAGGGGTATATTCATACCTAGCATATTCATGCTTAGCGTATTCACACTTCCCGGGGGGCATATCCATGCCTGGCATATTCATGCTTAGCGTATTCACACTTCCCGGGGGGCATATCCATGCCTGGCATATTCATGCCTAGCATATTCATGCTTAGCGTATTCACACTTCCGGGGGGCATATCCATGCCTGGCATATTCATGCCTAGCATATTCATGCTTTAGTAGCTGTGGTGCGATGCGGGGCGCTCTACTTCCCGTAAAACCTCCTCAGGTTAGCTACGTTCCACCTTCTGGGGATCTCCTTTCCCTGCTTGTCCTCCAGCACATAGCTCCCTCCCGGGTATGCTTCCTTGATCTTGTACGGCCCTTCCCAATTGGGCGCAAGTTTGCCCTCCGGGGCTTGGCGGCTCTTATCGTTTCTCCTCATTACCCAGTCTCCCGAAGTGAAAACTTCTTTCCGCACCCTTCTGTCATGATACCTCTTTACTCGCTCCTTCACCTTGGCTTCCTGAAGTGCCGCATTCTCTCGCTTTTCTTCCAGGAGATCCAAGTCAAGGCGTCGTCCATCGTTTTCTTCTTCCGGGCGCTGGTATTGAGCTCGAGGGCTTGGGATCCCGATCTCTGCGGGTATTACTGCCTCTGACCCGTACACCAAGCCATACGGGGATTCCCCGGTAGCCGAACTTTCTGTAGTCCTATGGGCCCAAAGAACGCTGGGTAACTCCCAGATCCAATTTCCCCGCGCGCCTTCCAAGCGGGTTTTTAGTCCCTTGATGATGGTGCGGTTGACCTCTACTTGCCCGTTCGCCTGGGGGTGGTACACCGACGTCAACTTCTGCTCTATGCCATACTTGACGCACCATGACTTGAAAGGATCGTTCTCGAACTGCGCCCCGTTGTCTGTGACTATGACCTTCGGGATGCCGAATCGACAGATGATGTTCTTCCAGCAAAACTTGACGCAAGTTAGTCCCCGTATGTTGGTGAGCGGTTCTGCCTCCACCCATTTGCTGAAGTAGTCGATCGCCACAATCAAGTATTTGGCTCCTCCCGGGGCAGTCGGGAATGGTCCGACTAAGTCAATTCCCCATCTGCTGAACGGCCAAGCTCCTGTGACTCCGACTAATTCTTCCCGGGGAACGTGGATTAGCGGGGCAAATGTCTGGCATGCCAAGCACCTCTGTATATGCTCTTCCGCATCTTTGAACAACGTCGGCCAGTAATACCCCAGCCTTAGGATCTTTCTGGCCACGGTGCGAGCCCCTTGGTGACTCCCATTAGATCCTTCGTGCACCTCCCGGATGAGGTGTTGGCCTTCCCACCTTTCTACACATTTTAGCAACGGCTGGAGATACCCTCTTTTGTACAGCACCCCTTCCTGAATCACATACTTAGGCACCTTCACTCTTAGCTTCCGAGCCTGAGCCTTATCCTCCGGGGTAGTTCCTTCTTCTAGGTACGCCCGCATGGGTGTGATCCAGGACTCTTCCTCGTTCACCAGCATTACTTGATCGCTCTCCTGGTAGCTTCTTCTTCCCAGTACCTCCATGTACAGCTTTTGGTCGGGCTCAGGTTTTAATTCCGACGAAGCTAACTTGCTTAAAACGTCTGCCTTACTGTTCTGCTCCCGGGGAACTTGAACCAAGTTGAAGGCTTTAAACCCGGCTATCATAGGTTTTACCGTTTCCAAGTACCTTTGCAGGCTCCTTTCCCGGGCTTCATACTCTCCTTTTACTTGCTGCACCACAATCTGGGAATCACTGTGTGCCGTGAGGGTTTTGATTTCCATATCCTTTGCCAACCTTAACCCCGCGATCAAGGCTTCGTACTCAGCTTCATTGTTGGTTGTTTTGAAAGTGAATTGGACTGCATAGGGATACTCCTTCCCTTCCGGGCTGACCAACAATACTCCCGCTCCACTGCCCCCGGAGTGCGCCGATCCATCCACATACAACTTCCAAGTCGGGTCTGTCTCGGCCTTCGTTGTATTCTCCGGAGATTCAGGCATCTCCTGTTCTTCACTGATCCTTGCTTCTGATTCCAACAAGAAGTCCGCTAGGGCCTGGCCCTTGATCGCCCTCCTTGGCTCATACCGGATTTCATATTCTCCCAGCTCTATGGCCCATTTCATCATTCTCCCTGATGCCTCCGGCTTGAACATAACCTGTCTTAGCGGGTAATTGGTAAGGACCACTATGGGGTGGCCCTGGAAGTAGGGTTTAAGCCTTCTTGAAGCATGAACCAGAGCCAGAACCAACTGCTCCAACTCGGTGTACCGGGTTTCTGCCCCCCGAAGTGCCCGGCTAACAAAATAGACTGGGTGCTGCCTTCCCTCCTCTTCTTTGATTAGCACGGCACTTACTGCCTCCCGGGACGCCGCTATGTACAGGAAAAGCTCCTCCCCCGGGAGTGGCTTTTTTAGAGTTGGCAACTGTTGAAGATGCTCTTTCAGACTTTGAAACGCCTTCTCACATTCCTTGGACCACTCAAACGCCTTGGCCCTCCTGAGTATGTTGAAGAAAGGCAACTGCCTATCTGCCCCCTTTGATAGGAATCGACTGAGAGCCGCGAGAGACCCTGTCAACCGCTGTACTTCTTTCACTAACCTGGGAGAGGTCATCTTGGCTATGGCCTCCACCTTCTCCGGGTTGACATCGATGCCCCGGCTTGACACCATGAACCCCAAGAACTTCCCCGCACCCACTCCAATGGTACTTTTGGAGGGGTTCAGTTTTAGATTGCTCCGCTCTAGCTTTTCGAACATCTCCTCCAGGTCATTCAAGAAAACCCCGTAAGCCTTGCTTTTGACCACCATGTCATCGACATACACCTCCATGTTTCTTCCCACTTGGTCCTTGAATAGTTTGTCCACCATCCTCTGGTATGTGGCCCCCGCGTTTTTCAGCCCGAAGGGCATTTTCTTGTAGCAGAAGGTCCCAAAATCGGTAATAAAAGAAGTCTTTGCCTTGTCCGCCTCGTCCATCTGCACCTGGTGATAGCCTTTATGTGCATCAAAGAAGGCCAGCACCGAATACCCCGCGATGGCCTCCGCCAGTCGATCCAAGTTCGGGAGAGGATAGCTGTCTTTGGGGCAACATTTGTTCAGGTCTGTAAAGTCGATACACATGCGCCAGTTTCCATCATGCTTCTTTACTAGGACTGGGTTAGCTATCCACTCCGGGTAAATAATTTCCTCAACCACCCCGGCTCTCTCCAGCTTCTTAACTTCACTCTTTATAAATTCCGCTCTTTCCGGGGCTACAGGTCTTTTCTTCTGCCTGATTGGTTTAGTTGCCGGGCTTATGTTCAGCTTGTGTACCCCCAATTCCGGCAATACCCCTACCATATCCTCCGGGCTCCATGAGAACACTCCTTGGTACCTAGCCAAGAGTTCCTTCAGTGCGCCTTTTACTTCTTCCGGGAGATCCTTTCCCACCGTGACCGTCCCTTTGTCTGCCACCTGCATCTCCTCCAACTCTTGGCGGGGAGCTTCTCCGTGTACCGCCCCTACTGCTTTCTTCGCGTCCAAGACCGCCGTCATCATACAACTTCTTGCGACTGCTTGGCTACCCCGCACGACCGCCACACCTTGCGCAGTGGGGAACTTCATCGTCAGCAGATACGGACAACTCGCTGCCCGGGCTTGGGTTAGCCATGGTCTTCCTATGATTACGTTGTACGGTGAGGGTGCATCAATAACCGCGAAGTTGCATGTCACCGAAATCCTCTTGCTCCGGTCCTTCTCATCCACCATGCACACTGCGAGGGGAATAACACCTAGTGGAACTTCGGGTTTACCCGTGAACCCTGACAGGGGAGACGAGGGGGGTTTCAGGTTCTGTCTCCCAATTCCCAACTGATCGAAGCAAGAAGCGAACATGATCTCCACGCTGCTTCCATCGTCCACAAACACCCTTTTGACCAAGAAGCCTTCGATCTCCGCCGTTACCACCATTGGGTCAGAATGGGGTATCTGTGGCGGGGCTGCATCTGCTTCAGAGAAGGTGAGAGCCTCATCAGGGCGAAACCTTTTCCCCTGAATCTCCCCCGGGGGAACATACCGGGTGCGGGCCCGGATAGCGGAAACCGACTGGCATGCTTCTCCCACTTCTCCACTGATCACGTTGATCATCCTGTTGGGTATTGGGGCCGGCTCCACTGCTTGGACCGGTGCAGCGGCTATGGCAGGCCTCCCTGGGGCCCTGTTGCCTTGGTTGCCTTGGTTTCTCCCGTTTCCTCTCCCCGGGTTAGGCCTCCACCTCCTGCGGGGCGGCTCCTGAGGTTGGTCCCGAGGATTCTCCCTTTTTGCCTCCGCTGCCACGCAATCTCTCAGCTGTCCCCGCTCTATCAGTTTTTCTATCTCGTTCCTCAGCATCCTACACCCCTCTGTCGCATGCCCATAAGACTTGTGGTAGGCGCACCACTTGTCCGCATTTTCCCTAGACGGGGTCCCATGGATGGGCAACGGATCCGGGAACAGATCCTTGTGAATAGCATGAATCTCCGTTCGGGATTTGCTGAGCGGGGTGAAACTGTCCGCCCTTGCCCGGTTTACTGTTGCGGGAGCGGGGTCCCTCCTACTTGGGTCTGCCGCTCTTCTTCTTTCTATCTTGTCCGGGAGAAATCCCCCAGATTCTTCCTTTCTCTTTCGCGTGGCATCGTTAACCGCGCAGTATAGTTGCACCGCCATTTGCAAGTTGTGAAAGGTTTCCGGGATATTTTCCATCAACTTCTGGAACAACGCCATATCCCTCAAGCCATTTATAAACCCGCTAATCACCGCCTTCTCCTGCTGCTGTCTGTCGACAACCTTCATGCTATCGTCCATGTACCTTCGATAGTACTCCATTGACCCTTCTGCGGCCTTCTGCCGGGTAGCCAAAAGCTCAGTCAACTGCTTCCCTTCCTTCTTTAATCCAGCGTATCTGAACAGCAAGGCCTTAGAGAAATCGTAGTAATCTCTGAGACTTTCTCGAGGCAAGGAATCGAACCATGAAAGACAGTTTCCTCTCAAGTAACAGCCCACCAACTTGCATCTTAATTCCTCCGGGAAGTCCCGTGACACCATCAGGTTCTGGTACGTCCTGACAAACTCTTCCGGGTCTGTTTCTCCATTGTATGTTGGGATTCCCTCCGGGGTCCGAAGGCCCGGCGGCCATGGGTACGCAAGCACTCGAGGTACCCAAGGGGAGGTAGGTTTAGCTCCGTTTCTTCCCACTAGTTTGTCTAGTCGAGCCTCCAAAGAGTTGGGGTCCTGCTGAGCCACCTGATAGCCCCGCATCCTATCGTCCTCCCGATAGTATTTCTCTTGGTAACCATAGTTCATCCCCATTGATCCATGCATGGGCAAGGAATACTGGATCGGGTTCCCCTGGGTTCCAGGGGCCTGATAACCCAACGACTCCACCGGCATGGCTGGCAGGCCATATCCAATTTGTCCCGCCCCCCAGCTGGAACGCGGGTAATAGGGTGGAGCGTGTGGAACCAAATCCGATTGTTGTCCCGTAGCCATTCCCCCTCCGACCCCGAGACCTGGAGGGAATGAAGGTGGGACGGTGGAAGAGTTCACACGCCCCTGTATCCTTGGCGGCTGAACGACTCCGTCCAGGTCGATAACCTCTCTTTGGTACCCCCGAAGAGGTCCTGCCTGGTCTCCCTCAGGCTCCCTCCGCCTACGATTTTCCCGGGTAGAGAGTACCCACTGGCGGTACAACTCCTTGTTGGCTCTCATGAATTCCAACGCCGCCAATTCTTCCGCCTCGGCTAAGGATTGCCCCTCCTCCCGGGCTTCAGGTCCCTGGGTCCGGGGACCGCCTCCCCTGGCGGGCCTTGGTTCTTGCTCCTCCTGGTGCTCTCTTTCCGAGTCAGCTTCGTCGGAGGCAGTTTCCACATGGCCGTCCTGCGGTACTCCTAGCTCCCGCTGGTGTCTAGCCTCCTCCTGCAACTGCCTCAAGGTCACCTCATCCCCCGGGGGTGGAAGAGAACCACCCCCTGAGGGTGCCACGTTCTTCTTCGGGCGCCCGCGCCCTCTCCTTGGCGACTCCATCGTGCGAAGGTGGAAAAGTCCCACTGGGCGTGCCAATTGATGCTACCAAAACCGTCCGTATCCCTGCACTTGATGCTATCCGCGCCTCCTAGCTGGAATACCCGCGATCAGGCCTGCAAAACAATCCCCGGGAGGCGTCCCGGGGAGGAAGCTCCGGCGTGATGATGAGACGGGGGTAGTAATGCGAGGGAAATCGTACGGGAAAGACTCAATATCAAATAGAGAGATATAAGTCACATACCTTGTTTACTGTTTGAGACTAGTATTTATAGCCGAGCTCTACCTGCCTTGGGGATAAGGTGCAGGACCACTTCCTTTGTCCTCATATGTCCTCTTCCTTATCCGGATGTACCTTCCAGCGGGAAAGATACTGCTTTGATAGTTATGGGCCGCGGACCTTCCTGGCCCAGCCGGATTCTGGGCCAGTATTATCAAGTTGGAAAAGTCAAAATTTAAAATTCAGTAGTGCGAAACCTAATTGAAACCTCATGAATTATGAAATTGTCATTTTAAGGTTTATTGGAGCAACGGAGGTGGTAGAAAAAATATTTACTTTTATTTGCCCAAAATTTCCATAAATGTTGTTGCGGCCATTAATTTTTTTTTCAAGATTTTCCACTCTAATTTAACCAATCCAGCCATGATTTAGTACAAATACATGTTTCAGAACATACTACATTCGGTTATTTGACAAATACACACTTCGAACTGAGCGTAAATCACCCGCTACCTTGAATTTTCAATGGTCGGACTTGTATTTAAAATAAATTTCAACATATTAAAGATGTTCGTGAAATTTTAACTCAATATTATTTTCTAATATATTATAAATAGTGCTCGTACAAATTTTTGAATTTTTTTGAGATGCATAAATTGGTGGTGTAGAACAAAACTGTAGTGTTTACTAGTTGTGATACAAAGGTTCAAGATATCATCAACATGTTGATTCTTAGATATTGTAATTCAAATTGAAATTTTGATGAAATTTGATGGTGTTAAATTAGAATATTAGTATTTAGGGTGTTAGTTAGAAATTCTTCTAATCGGATTTCAATTTCGACTTTTATACAAACTTTTTACTTTTTTCATTTACGTCCCTCCAAGAAAGTTGGAAAAGTCGAAATTTAAAATTCAGTAGTGCGAAACCTAATTGAAACCTCATGAATTATGAAATTGTCACTTTAAGGTTTATTGGGGCAACGGAGGTGATAGAAAAAATATTTACATATATTTGCCCAAAATTTCCATAAATGTTGTTGCAGCCATTATTATTTTTTCAAGATTTTCCACTCTAATTTAACCAATCCATCCATGATTTAGTACAAATACATGTTTCAGAACATACTACATTCGGTTATTTGACAAATTCACACTTCGAACTGAGCGTAAATCACCCGCTACCTTGAATTTTCAATGGTCGGACTTGTATTTAAAATAAATTTCAACATATTAAAGATGTTCGTGAAATTTTAACTCAATATTAATTTCTAATATATTATAAATAGTGCTCGTACAAAATTTTGAATTTTTTTGAGATGCATAAATTGGTGGTGTAGAACAAAACTGTAGTGTTTTACTAGTTGTGATACAAAGGTTCAAGATATCAACATGTTGATTCTTTGATATTGTAATTCAAATTGAAACTTTGATGAAATTTGATGGTGTTAAAAAGAATATTAGTATTTAGGGTGTTAGTTAGAAATTCTTCTAATCGGATTTCAATTTCGACTTTTTTACAAACTTTTTACTTTTTTCATTTACGTCCCTCCAAGAAAGTTGGAAAAGTTGAAATTTAAAATTCAGTAGTGCGAAACCTAATTGAAACCTCATGAATTATGAAATTTCCATTTTAAGGTTTATTGGGGCAACGGAGGTGATAGAAAAAATATTTACATATATTTGCCCAAAATTTCCATAAATGTTGTTGCGGCCATTATTTTTTTTTCAAGATTTTCCACTCTAATTTAACCAATCCATCCATGATTTAGTACAAATACATGTTTCAGAACATACTACATTCGGTTATTTGACAAATACACACTTCGAACTGAGCGTAAATCACCTGCTACCTTGAATTTTCAATGGTCGGACTTGTATTTAAAATAACTTTCAACATATTAAGGATGTTCGTGAAATTTTAACTCAATATTATTTTCTAATATATTATAAATATTGCTCGTACAAATTTTTGAATTTTTTTGAGGTGCAGAAATTGGTGGTGTAGAACAAATCTGTAGTGTTTTACTAGTTGTGTTACAAAGGTTCAAGATATCAATATGTTGATTCTTTGATATTGTAATTCAATTTGAAATTTTGATGAAATTTGGTGGTGTTAAAGTAGAATATTAGTATTTAGGGTGTTAGTTAGAAATTCCTCTAATCGGATTTCAATTTCGAATTTTATACAAACTTTTTACTTTTTTCATTTATGTCTCTCCATGAAAGTTGGAAAAGTCAAAATTTAAAATTCAGTAGTGCGAAACCTAATTGAAACCTCATGAATTATGAAATTGTCATTTTAAGGTTTATTGGAGCAACGGAGGTGGTAGAAAAAATATTTACTTTTATTTGCCCAAAATTTCCATAAATGTTGTTGCGGCCATTAATTTTTTTTTCAAGATTTTCCACTCTAATTTAACCAATCCAGCCATGATTTAGTACAAATACATGTTTCAAAACATACTACATTCGCTTATTTGAAAAATACACATTTCTAACTGAGCATAAATCACCCGTTACCTTGAATTTTCAATGGTCGGACTTGTATTTAAAATAAATTTCAACATATTATGGGTGTTCGTGAAATTTTAACTCAGTATTATTTTCTAATATATTATAAATAGTCCTTGTACAATTTTTTGAATTTTTTGAGGTGTATAAATAGGTGGTGTAACTGAAATATTTTATTCCTGCTTAAATAGCAATGTTAAGAGTTTGGGCAAATAAGTAGTTACATTAAAAGTAGGGGTCGTCTTATAATTTTGTATAAATTTTAAACCAAAACCCGGTCTGGGTCGGTCTAATCCATATCCTGGTTTTATTTATGTGAAAAAACAAAAAATTAAAATGATGGAAGTCGACTAGAACATACCAACACCAACTTGACAAACAAACTTCCATTCTGTCATGGTATTTAATAAAGATTATATATGTTTTAAAGAGATATTTTAATTCCCCTACTGTTCATCTTCCCCAATTTTCAGATCTCCCAACTTTCACAGATCTTAACTTCCACTCCATTTCTGTAATGACGGATGATTAGGTACGTCGGAGCCAAGATATACTGTCCAAACCGTAGCTTTCAAGAGAGGTTTTCCTTTTCGTGCAAGTTTTCGTGGCACTCCAGATTCAGGTGCGGGAAGAGCAGCGAGTTTCAACATTTCAGAAAATACCTCCAGGTCCAAATTGAGGCTTCCCCAGAGCGGGTGGAACAACTAGTTTAGTCGGAAACAACCACCAGGTCACCGGCGGATCCCGATGACTCCTGCAGGTCCAAATTGAGGCTTCCCGGCAACTCAACATCTCAAACAATTGATCTACAATTTTAATCTTTTGGAAGGGGCAGAGATGCAAATGATACTGATAAAATTACTCAAAAACTTAAAAGGGCAGTCTCGTCCGGTCAACAAAATACTGGACCTGCAAGAGATTTTGAGACCTGCACCTAGCAAGCCCCAAAATATATCATATCAAAATAGTACACCAAACTTTTTGAACCAAATTTTATCCATCTTAAAGTATACTGGACAAAAAATAATATGTTAAACCAACAAATTTCTACCTTATTGTTTAACTGTAATTGAAAAGTCATAAAAAATTTAACTAAACTATGAACTCAAACATATAGCAATAATATTCTGGGAAGATGAATCCTGCATAAATAAAAATTAATAATATATAAAATCATAAAATATATAATATAATAATTCCAAATTAGAGGATTACTTTTTTCCTTTGTAGCTCCACTTTCTATAATCTGACGTTTACGCTTCTCTTTCTTCTCTAGTGACATCTCTGCATAGGCCTTTCTTTTTGCAGCATTTTTTTATTTCTTTTATCACCTAACACACCATCATCAAAAAATATCTTACACAAATTTTAAGATTATATCAACTTAATAAAAATGATCAACAAAAAAAAACATCAAATCAGAAACCAAACCTAAAGAATCCTCAATTTATGCTCTTGTTTGGTGTTCTTCTTCTGCTTGTATTATTACCATAACTACTGCATAGGTAAACAAATAAGACAAATGTAGGAATAAAAAAAGTTATATAATATTGGTTAATTGTTCCCTTCAATCATAAATTCAAAAATATTGTTTATTTGCACACATGATTTATTCTTAATATGCATATACGAAATGCACAATATATGATTGCTGATATGCTAAAAATAGGCTAAACTGAAAACTGTAAACTGAAAAATAGGCTAAAAAGACCAAGAGATTTAGAGGACAGGAGATGATTTAAGAATAGCTGATAGTAACTGACCAAAGATTTAGTAACTGAAGCTAAAAAGAGACAAAAACGTAGCAGGAAACAAAGCAAACTACACAAACAGATCATAAAATGAGGTTATTCGTCAAGTGTTCCAACAAAGGGGTATTATTTATAATGCATCCATCTTGCTTGTTGGTTATTTATAATGCATTATTTATAATTCATTATCTTGGCATGTTTAGGAATTAGGTATAGAAGTGATCAGCGATGAAGCTTTTGTTTTAACCAAAAGAAAAAAAATTCTTTCCCACCCCATAAACAGTAGCCAATAATAGCTCGCTAGATATAGCAATTTATTATAACCCTCGTTTACAAACGCAAACTACACAATCAAACTTCTATAGGATAAACCGTTCCCACCAATCACACGCCCCAACAGATACCTTAGTAGTAGAAAAAGGCAGAGCAGAATTTAGCATGCAAACATACACAAAAATTATCCAAACTAAATTGCATTAGACTGGAAAGGGACTCAATCCAGGTTCAATCATCCAACCAATTCCAGAAGTCATCAATCCCAGTCCTTCTTGAGATACCCCGAAAGAGAAACGTTCAAAACCGGTGGAACAACTAATTTTGCTGATGGAAAGATTAAACTACAAAAAATAACATTCAGAACCATGAAAAATAAGCAAGAACATGTTTACCCGTGGTGGCCTACTCAGAAACGCGATGACACCATGCCTTTCTTGAGATTCAACGGCCTAAACACACCCCAAACTGGTGCCGATCGACAGTGATTTAGTTTATTTTCAATTCGAATTCAATTGATTCAGTTGGTTTTCAATCTACAAGAAGTGTAATTCAACAACATACTGAAGCAATTGAATTCGAATAGGAAATCAAATCAGACAAGGATTGCTATACAATTAAAACTGGAAAAAAAACCAATTAGTTTAACGTGGAAAAAAAACCAAAACCCAAAAGGACATTGTTTTAACGTGGGATTCTGAAAAAAAAACAAAAATAGGAAAATAGGAAAAAATCCAAAACCGAAAAGGACATCGTTTTAACGTGTGATTCTGGAAAAAAAAAGTAATAAAAAAATGAAAATCTAAGAGGGGAGAAACCGATAAACAACCCAATAACTATTACATATTACTCTAGGATGAATCAGCGATTTTCTCCCTCTATGTGCGATTCACACCTACTAACGGTGCGAAATTTTACTATTCAACTTTCCAGTCATCGTGTCCTCACGCGCCCCTCTTTTATCAAACAAATCAGACCGTTCTGATAATAACGGTTTGATAACGGTCTCAAAACAACCGTGGCCATGGCGGCTCCTCCGCTGCAACGCAGTGGCCTGGGCCTAAACAAGACTTTTCTTCAAGCCCTCGACAACCGCCCCCCTCCGCTACAACCTCACCTCCCATCCAACCCTGAAATCATACCAAAAACCTTATACAAAGGAGAGATCGCATGTCTGGTTACGCGCAATGAAGCAGAAAAGTTAGCTTCACATTACAACAACGCCTTGGTTGGGAAATTTGCTAGAGGCAAACCCCCTATGGATACACTCCAAGCTGCTTTCAAATCTGTTGACTTCAAGGGCAAATATCAGCTAGGTTCTATTGATTAGAGGCATGTGCTGATCAGATTTCAAGATAAGGAGGATTATCAAAGATTGTGGCTCAAAGGCAACTGGATTTTTGGTGGTGCAGCCATGAAGGTGCTAAAGTGGACAATTGACTTCACTCCAGAGGCCGAATCATCTATTGTTCATGTTTGGATTAATATCCCCAAGGTACCTGTGTTCTTTTACAATATTCCAATGATTGAAAGCATGGGGAATCAAATAGGGAAATTTATCAAGATGGATCTAGCTACTGCTACACTTTCTAGACCTTCTGTTGTTAAAATATGTGTGGAAGTAGATGTTAGACAAAAATTGCCCAACTTTATCAGAGTAGGGATAGAAGAAGATGGAATTGAATATGGAGTGTTTAAGCTGCCAATAGAATTTGAAAATCTTCCCCACTACTGCTATCACTGCAAGTGTACTGGTCATTTTGAGGAGCATTGTTTTGTTCTTCACCCTGAGCTTAGGAGGCCTAGAATCCATATGTCTCATAATGCTGCTGATAAGGCAAGACCATCCAAGCTCAGAAACTTCAAAAACCTCAGTGGAAACAAAAAACAAATGCACCAAAGAACCATCAGCAGGATCTTACCAGATATATTGCTCAAAAGGATCAGACATCAGATGCTATACCTCAACCCATACAACCTCCTATGTCTGCACTTTTGCCTTTTCTCTTTATCTCTAAATCCTCTGAAGATAAAGAGAAAGATAGTATGGACATGAACAATGTGATTAAGTCTACTCAGAGGCAGCAAGAAAAATCCAATGGAGTAGGCCTTACTGTCACAAAGCCTCTTATTATCACTCAATCTATAAATGCTGAGTCTGGAAATACCTCTTCATCAGAGCACTCTATCTATGGATCTCCACAGCATGTTCCAGATTCTCAACTATCTTCACCTATCAAGGAGGCAGTAAATTTTTCTACTCCAAAGTCTGATCCTATCTATAAGAGAGGCAAAGGAAAAGTTAGAGATGATATTCTCTCTACAACAAAGAAGAGTAAGCCATTCTCTCCTTTTAACACTCTCTCTGCTGCTAAAAATTTCTTTGCATCACAGCAGAAGAAATATCACAACAGATTTCATGTATTGGCATCTGAGGATGGTCAAGATCATCAAGAAACTGAGGAGAGGTCTTCATCCAATACTCATTTTCAGGCTCTACAAAGGGAAGAGGTAAGCATTTCTCAGGTAAATCTGGATACAGCCAGCTCTATGACCTCTCAGAAACAAAAGATTGCCAAAAATAAAAATAAAAAAGTCTCCACTTCTAAAAATGATTCCTATGTTACTCAGTTAAATAGGATCATGACTAGATCAAAAAGCTCTAATGAAGTTTCCTTATGAATCACACCAATAAATTTTTAGTGTGGAACATAAGAGGAATGGAAACCTCTTTAGACAGATTAAAAAATTTAACAGCTAGGCATAACTTTGATCTAGTCTGCATCATAGAACCTATGCATGATAATTCTAAATGTGATCATTACAGACAGATTTTTCATTTTGACAATTGCATGTATGGTTGCTCTGGTCAAATATGGTTGTTTTGGTCTTCCAAGGTTACTGTTTCACTGATTCATGATCATCTGCAATTTTTACATGTTCACATCAATTGTTCTTCCCTTCATAATGACATGGATGTCTTTTTTGTTTATGGTTTAAGAACTAGAATTGGTAGGAAAGATTTATGGTCCTCTATTCTCTCTTACACTCATACTTCTTCTCTTCTGATTGGTGATTTTAATGCCACTAAGTCTATTCATGAATATAAAGGACCTTCTAATCCTAAATTAGGAAGTATTAGGGACTTTAATGATTTTATTAACTCTTTGGCATTAGAAGAAATCAATAATGTTGGCAATTTTTTTACATGGAGTAATAATAGGCTTAGAAACCCAACTAGACAAAGATTGGATAGAGGTTTATGCACTTCACAATGGTCCTCTAAATTCCCATCATCCTCTATCCAAATCTTGAATAGGAACACCTCTGATCATAATCCCCTGTTGCTTACCATAGGTAGTTCTATATCTTCTTCTCCCAGACCTTTCCGATTCTTGAACACTTGGTACAAGAGACCTGAATTTTGCTCTGTCATCAATGTTAACTGGAATCTTCCTATAAATGAGACAGGTTTGCTTGGTTTCTTCCTTAAAATGATAAGGTTGAAGAAAGTTCTTAAAATCTGGAATAGAGATCATTTTGGTAATGTTCATGAGAATGTAGAAAAGGCAGAAAAAGAGTTAGAGGATCAGGAAATTAATTTTGATCTCAATAACTCTCAGAATGAACTGTTAAAGCTCAAACATGCCAAAGCTAGTCTAGTTAGAGCTATTTCTGAACAAAAACATTTCTGGAAACAGAAATCTAGACTGAAATGGATTAAAGATGGTGATAACAACACAAAAAAATTTCACAATTCTGTTAAAGAAAGAAGGAATAAGCTTTGTATCACCAAAATTAAGAATTCAGATGGCATATAGCTTGATAATAATTCAGAAATTGAAACTGAAGCCATTCAATATTATCACAGCCTCCTGACTGATGATAGTAGTCCTGATAGTGATGAATTTCAATCTCATTTCCTTAGTAAGATCCCTAAATTGATCACTGCTGAGGAAAATCAAGAATTGCTTAGACCAGTCACTCTTCCTGAGCTCAGAGAGATTGTTTTTTCACTTAATAAAAACAGTAGCCCTGGGCCAGATGGTTTCACTGCCAAGTTTTTTATAAAGTCTTGGGACACTATAGCTTCTGATTTAATTGATGCTGTAACTGAGTTCCAACAAGGGAAAGACATTCCTAAAGGAATTGCTAGTACTTGGATCACTATCATTCCCAAAAAAGAAACTCCAGTGTCTTTTGATGACTATAGGCCTATTAGCCTTTCTAATGTTTTGAACAAAATTTGTTCAAAACTTTTAATGGAAAGATTAAAGCCTTTAATGTCGAAAATCATTTCACCTCACCAATCTGCATTTATGAAAGGAAGAGACATTTCTGATAATGTCATCTTCCTACAGGAAATGGTTAGATTTCTTAATAGGAAAAATAGAAATCCTAACTGCATCATTAAGCTGGACCTCTAGAAGGCATTTGATAGAGTTAAATGGAAGTTCCTACAAGCTGTGCTTATGAAATTTGGATTCCATGGACAGTTCATTTATTCTATAATGCAGAATCTCTCTCAAGCTTGGTTCTCTGTACTCATTAATGGTAAGCCTGTTGGTTTCTTTCAGCCAACAAGAGGTATTAAGCAGGGTGACCCCCTTTCTCCTTTCCTCTTTAATATTTTCTCTGAGTCCTTCACCAGAAGTTTAGCATTTGGCTTTGAAAATGGTAAACTGCATTATTTTGATCTTCCTGCCAATGCCATGCATGTTTCTCATTTAAGTTATGCTGATGATACAGTAGTCTTTTTAAATGCAAATAGTTTAACTTTAACCAGATTCAAAGCTTTCCTTGCTAAATTTGAAGATGTTTCTGGTCAGAAGATAAACTATAACAAAAGTGATATCTTCATCAGTAAACATGCCTCTGCCAGTCAAATCACCTCTATTAAGAGGACATTGGAGATGAAATTAGGTAGCTTTCCCTTCAAATATCTAGGAGTCCCCATCTACAAAGGTAAAGCTCTTAACTCTCAGTTCCAGCCTTTACTTGAAATCATTGATCAGAAATTATTCAACTGGAAGAACAAATGGTTATCCACTGGTGGTAAGATTACTTTGATTAATTCCTGTATATATGCTCTGCCTCAACATATCTGGTCAGTTTGTATTCCACCAAAGCAAGTTATAAAAAAGATTAAAAGAAAACTTAGTATTTTCTTTTGGGGTGAAAATGACCTCAAACCTAAAAAATCTTGGAAAAAATGGGATGATCTTTGCTTCCCTATTTCCCAAAATGGTTTAGGTTTTAGATCAATTCACACAATTATACAAACATGCTCTGCTAAACTTTGGTGGAAATATCAAATGGCAGAAGCCCTGTGGACTCAATTAATGGCTTCTCTTCCTACTTCATATCAAACATCCCCCAACTGGAAAAGGATATGTAGGATTAGTCCATGGGCTGAATCCAACAGTAGAGTTATAATTGGAAAGGGTGACTGTAACTTCTGGAACTCTAACTGGTTGGACACTGGACCCCTAATTGATATATGTGATCCTTCTCTCACTGACATTTCCCTGGATAGCTCTGTTGCATCTTTCATTAATGATAGAAATCTATTTATGCAACAACTATCTTCCATTCTCCCAACTAATTTAACCTCTCTTTTACAGGTTGCACAGTTATCTTCTCACAGAGAAGATAGACTGATTTGGAAGCTTGACATTAAAGGAACCTTTTCCTTCAGATCAACTTATCTCAAGCTTAGAGAAATAAGGGGTAATATTGCATCTATTCATCATCTCTGGAACTCCAGAATTGAAAGGAAAGTCTCTGTGTTTATGTGGAAGTTGATTAACTCCTTACTTCCATTTGATAATATCTTGAAATCCTTTCACATTGCTTTGCCATCTAAGTGCCCAATGTGCTGTAATGAGGATTCACTGGATCACTACTTTAATTCCTGTGACTTTACTCTTAAGATTTGGGAACATATTCATGTTTTCATGGGAATTACTGATAGACATTTTTCATCTATCTGGGAGAGGTTGTCTTTTTACCTTACATATTCTGGTCTGAGTGCTTTACACAATTTAATCATTAGAATTTCTCCTTCAATAACATGCTGGATACTTTGGAAAACTAGGAATAAATGGCTCTATGATAATATCTCTGCTAGGCCTTCCCTGGTATTGAAACAGATCAAAGAGCTGATATTTCTAAATTTCTGTGCCAAACCTTTCTATATATCCTCACCTTTTGACACTGAGATAGCAAATCATAGTTTTTTACCATTGATTAAAAGGCCACCCAAGCCAAGGATTTTCAAAATTGCATGGTCAAAACCTTTCTATGGTTTAAAAATCAATGTTGATGCTGCTTGGTCCAGTTCTTCTAACCATGCTGGTATTAGTCTGATTATTAGAGATAATAGAGGTTGCTTCATCTCTGCCAACAGTGCTTTTATTGATGCTGATTCTCCCTTACAGGCAGAGATGAAAGCTATACAATTTGCTTTAAACTCCTCAGCCTCCTTTACTGTTCCAACTATCATAGAATCAGACTGTCTTTCTGCTATATCTTTTGTGCTTAGCCCCTTTACTGCTCACTGGAAATTGTTTCACTTAGCTGATTCAATCCACCAGTTTATTCACACAAGCACATTACAGCATGTTCACAGAGAAGCTAATATGCCAGCTGATGCCATAGCTAAGCTTTGTCTAGAATCTCAACATGATACAGCTTTTACTTTTAACTCTCTCCCAGATAGGATCCAAGGAATGATAAGACTTGATCAAATGGGTACACCATCCCTGAGGATTTCAAGATTGGATGCTACTGATTGAAATGTTCTTTATTTGCAGGTTCACTAGATGTGGCGCAAAACAGATTATACAATGCAGCTACTGGATCATCTTTCTCCTGAATGGAACCTCTGAGCTGCACCATCATGACAATCCAGGGTGCTTCTTTCCTGCCTTCACAATTGGGAGTGCTTGTTGAGATTTGGTCTTTTCCATCGGCTGAATTGAGTCTAAGTTGCCTCGCGCTTCGGATTCTCTAACAAGCAAGTGGATCTGCAGATCACTTCTCTAAAGCCTCTCATCTGATAACTTATAGTTTGTATAGAATGATCATTCTTTTTGGAAGCTTGCTCAGCTTCATGTAGAGCTTTCTATGAACTCTACACATATGGAAATCTCTAGGATCTCCTTTGATCTGCTATCTTTGAGGCAGTTTTGTGTATTTCCTTTATTTCTTGTATCAGTCATTTCTATGGCATGGGGAAGCCTATATATATCCCTCCACCAATGGTGGTTTCTACCAAAAAAAAAAAATACTCTAGGATGAATTTTATTAACAAATACGGTCCTATTTCCCATCTAGTCTAAATTATCACACTGACACTATTCTTTTTTCCTTGTAATTGCTCCAATCAAAATAACATTATATGGTTCAATTAGGCTCACAGCATAAACGAAATGTAATCAGTTAAATGTTGGCCATCTAGACTACATCTTAAATCTAAATGATCTTATGGCATCAAAATCATTAACTGCGTTTATTATTATATTTTTTTAATTAAAAACCAATGAGATGAACTCATTGGGAGGGATTATATTAGGGCTCCCCCAGGCCAATAAAAAGTCAGTACATAATACAACATATTGGACCTGAAAGGTTCATGGAGTGATGCTAATGTTTTCAAAAGAAATGAGTACTATGAATGAATAGAAAATCAAGACGTTCCATTTTAAA
This sequence comes from Cruciata laevipes, assembly GCA_963678965.1. NCBI lineage: Eukaryota > Viridiplantae > Streptophyta > Magnoliopsida > Gentianales > Rubiaceae > Cruciata > Cruciata laevipes. The sequence goes on along the minus strand of OY787634.1, from coordinate 17,596,389 downwards.
ATGACAACGGAGAGTGGAAGTAAGCCCCAAGCTGCTTAGTGATCGCATTGCGAAGCACAATTTAACCGAAGATACATCCCAGTCTCAATACCGTTGGATGAGGCTTGCTTTCATATAGTGATGGGTTCAATGATATCTTCTCCAAAGTGAGCTTGTTGTGGTGCTTGCTGAGGAGTGAGTTCAAGGTGATGGGAGCTAAAGAGTATCCCCAAAATTGCTTTTCTAACAAAGGTGGGGAGTATTCTATGCTGCAAGGATGTGTGTGGTAATAGCGCAGCTTCATGAGCAACATTAGTCTGCTCTCTGAATACACATTGGAAAGTTATTGTCAGTCCATGGATCAGTTTGTGTATTTACCATAAATCCCTCTCCATTCTCCATGGTGCAGCCAACTGGTGATTTTATGTCGAGCACCAGCTGGTGATTAGTTTGTTTATTATCAATATGATGTCATACTCGAAATTGTGTGAAGAGGATTTCTTCATAATTATATAAAGAGGATTTTTACTTATACAATCAGTCCATATCATTAAAAAACAACAAAAACACAAAATTTGGCACCATCTGGTACTTATTCCTACGTTTTGAAGGAAGTTCAAATGAAATGAACTTTCAGGGCCTCCAATCCCATCAGATTGTGCAATTACTGATGAGTGATGACTTGCTACATTTCCACATTATACAAACACAATTATTGATTACGGAGAGTTCAGAATTGCATGCAGTAACAGAACACAAGGTTGCAGACTCAGAAACAATCCAAACATCCAAACTCGTAACTAGCCGTCCGAGCATTTTCATCGCTACAAAATTGGTCAGTTAGTGTATGGTGTACATCACAATACATGAAAGTCTTCTAAGGGCCACATACACAACTGCTTGCCTTATATACAGCTACGTCAAAAAAATCAAACAATGTTCCCAGTCACTAGGTGTGGCAAATTAATATTAGCAAAATGGACTATGAAGTCCAACTTCTAGGCAGCAACAACTTCAACATCATTTCCTGCTTCAGTGCCAGCAGAATCTGCTTCTGATCCAGATATCAAAGAAGCTGATTGAATTTTACCGGTATGATCTAACCGCATCAAAATTACACCTCTGCAAAAGATGGATTGAATTAACAACATACTCCAATGGAAAAAAGGAGCTGAGAATGAAGTCATGCAGTGGCTACCCTTAAATCGAGATAATGGTATTAAATACAAAAATCCACACAAACAACTGTCTACAAAATCATCAAATAAGGCTGGGAACAAAGGACTTAATCACTAGCTGATTATACTACATCAATATCAAAGTCTGAGGGTGCTTTTATTGGTTTTGCATTCTGAAATTAGCTTAGCTTCTTACTTTCCATCGCATACTTCCGTCAATGAGTGAGTTTCATTTTATGCTTCTATTTAACATTTTACCCCCAGCCAAGCCAAATCAAACCACAAAAAAAAGGTCCAAAGGAAGTTCAGCTATGAGAAGGTGGCAAAACAACAAGCATGGCATAACCACTACGATTATTTATTAGGCTAAAAACAGACAGAAGAAACTTGTACCTGGCAAAACGGGACTGAATGGAGATATCTTGTACTTTTATGCGGTTCACAGTCCCACTCTGGCTCACAAGAACAACTTGCTCATCACTCTCACCATCATCTGCAAATAGCAAGAGCTTTTATAACTGCAAATAAGAAGGAATTCAAAAATTATATGTAGAATAGCAGGAACTGAGTATACCTCCCAATGAAAATCCAACAACAAATACTGCAGCCAGCCGATCTTCAGAGGCAAACTGCAATATAATTAAGGCATCAGCAGCAATAATTAGAAAACCCTTTTCTAAACAATTATTTTTATCTCACTACATAATCATTAAATATACCTTGCAACCTATTACACCAGTTCTATTCAAAGATGACAAGCGGAAACTATCGAGAGGAACTCGCTTGCCATAACCATTTTCTGACACGAACAGCAACCATGGTCCTGTCAGTCCCTTGCAACTGATTTACATAAGTACAGCAGTTAGAAAGAACTACTTCCTAGTCATGCAAGCTCGAGAAAGTCATAATTATCTACACATCTGGAAAAGAAACAATTTTCAATAAGAACCAGCTACCTTCGGCGAGATTCAGAGAGATCATCCAATTGTTTCCTTAATTCAGCCGGTATTATGTCTATACTCGCGACTTTATCTTCTCCTTTCAGTCTCATGGCAACTGACCCTCTAGTATTTCTTCCAAGTGCTCTAATCTGTGCATGATGAAATATCGGTGAGGAAAACTCCAAGTACAGCCATAGGGTGAGAGAAATAGTAGTTTAAATGGAACAAGGCTGCAAATTTATTATGCCAAAAAAAAAAAAAAAAATTTACTCTGAGAAATAAACTAGGGTCCATAATTTGTAGAAAATACCTAAAAAGGATAAACTGTCCATAACTCTTAATATTTGGGCTGGTATAATTAATTAATTTCAACTATCCATGACACTTTTGGTCCTTCAGCCCTCTCAAGCTAAAGTGAAATTACCTTACCATCGTACCAGTCGTCATTCATAAGTTTGATCAGTCTAGCAAAAGTTAGAAACTCAACTAACAAATGGAAAATGTGTAACAGATTTGCAAACATGGAAACAACAGTGGATAACAGAGGAAGAATTGTTAGCCTTCCTAAGAAATTTAAGCATCCTGAAATTAATGTATGTGAAAAAACAGTAAAAAAGACTATGATGTAGAGAATTAACTACTCAAAGACATCTAAAGTCAAGGACTCATGACCATCAAGGAAAACATGATTCAGTTCACTTCTTGACATGAATCTTAATTAAACAAGGGCAGATACACTTTCCTAAAGTTCTCCCTCACTATATATGTACGCAAGCAATGAAATTATCTAAGAAAAGCTATAGTGGCAATTGGATAGCCACAGTAACTTGCTTCACCGTTATTAGCCTTAACGTGATATCATATCTCCCAGGCTGAAATGCTACCCATGCTGCTCAAGGGACAGGCATATTCCCAAGACAACTCAAATGGAGAGGTAATGATAACCTTAAATCCCACACTTCATCAAATCCATTAGAAAATTAAAACTCCCAAACCCGAATTTAAGATTATAACAACTCCATTCTTGAGAAAAGAAAGTCATTGAGATAAACACATAGCACTACAGCCCGACCTTCTGAAGGAAATTCGGACAAAAGAAACTAGTGCATTGAGAATACCTACATAATGTGATGCTAACATATGTATAGAGTATCCAACTACAAGTGCTATGGCTCCTAGATAGGAAGAGATCTGATTAAAAAGCTTAAGTCGGGCAGATTTACATACTTCAATGTTTAAGATGCTGTATCTTATGCATGTGAAGTATTGTTATTTTTTGCACTAGCCATTGACACAGCTCACTTGTGTTTTAAGGGAGGGTTTGAAGCCTCTAATGGGCAGGAAAAGGTTCTTACGCAGTCAGATGAAGTTAAAATCACAGATCCATTTTGTGATGCCATAGCAACAAGATCATCATTTGCACAACGCTTCACCCATTTTAATTCATCGCCAGGAACCTGTAAAATAAAATACGGTGATTGACCAGCACTGCAAAGATTTTTTATTTTTATTTTGAAACTGAGGCACTGGAAAGCAAATGTACAGCAAACGAACCAATTGAATTGCTATTATTCCAGTCGATCTGATCGAGGAGAAATAGTTCATGGACACTTTTTTAATGTATCCTTTCACAGTAAGCATCACAAGATACTGATCTCCAGAAAATTCATTCACTGGAATGATTGAAGTAATTCTTTCACCGTCCGAAAGCGACAGTAGCTGATTGAGAGTAGAAGAAAATAAATGTTAATTTATTTATTTTTAAATTAAAGCCACCAATGGTGGGAGGGATATATTAGATTCAAGGTTTGAGGAGCCTAATATATCCCTCCCACCATTGGTGGCTTTAATTTTTTTTAAAAAAATGTTAAGTATTCAGACCAGGGTTAAAAACCAAAGGAACTTGATAAGGACTAAATCTGAATACCTGAATCAGTGGTACACCAGCAGCAGCCCGGGAACACTCGGGAATTTTGTAAGCCCTCGAAGAGTAAACTGTCCCCTTGTCACTAAAAAAATGCAAGAATCAAAAGAAGCATGCACAAACTACTAGAAATAATGAAATATTTCTAAGAATACAGCTACTGAAGACAGAATGCAGGCAGAAATAATCAAACTAATGGTGAGTGACAGGTAAGTCCAGCGAATTTGCCCAGCGACAACATAAACTGTAAGAAATGTACCTGAAATACAAGATGTGGTCATGGGCACGGCAGACATGAATTTCAGTCATGGTATCATTAACTTTAAGTTTCCCTACAGATTTGCCAATTGTTCCACGGTGTTGAAGACTAAACGTTTCGGGCTTCATGCGTTTCACATAACCTTTCTCACTAAATGCCTGATATCATGAAAGACTTAGCACAGCAATTTGACAAATCTCATTGAGTTCTGAAAAATCAAAACCACAAAGATAAAATACCAATAGAATTTCTTCATTGGGAATGACATCAATTTCTTCTACTTGGCTCTCAGAGTCCTCCAAAGTTGAACGCCTTGGAGTGGAAAATTTGTTTTTTACTTCTATAGCTTCTTCTTCCACCAACTATTCCAGGGTAGAAGAGAACAATTACTTTCTCAACATAGTGGAAAAAGACCAATAGCCATGTAAGTTAATGACAATTTCATTTGCATAGACAGATAGAAAGAAGGCAATAGAAATGCCAGGAAGGACTTTGAAGAGAAACGTTGTATTTTGTATCACAATTTAACCATAGTATTCAGGGAACATTTTCGTTGATCTCCGAAATGTAAACCTCCAATTTTAACAGGACTAGCAATTAAGATCCAGAACCCAAAACTACCATACCTGAAGTATTCGCTTTTTGCTAGATAAAAGCTCGTCCAATTTGGAAATCTGTTCTTTCAAAGATTTTCCCTCTTCAACAAACTTGCTTCTCTGAGATGAAGACAAAGAAATTGATCACCGGTAATGGAATATGGCAAAAACAGCTATGGCAATACATTGAAATACGAGTTTATTGTCAAAGATTTAAGCGACAACTGCTACAAACCTCAAGCAGGGTAAGTCGTCTCAGGCTTATGTCTAGTATAGCTTCTGCTTGTTTCTCTGACAACGTGAAATCTGCAATAATCAATAAATGTCAAACTTGCGCTGAAGAGTATAAGAACGAATTGTGCCGATATCAGAGTTCTCATTTCATCCCTTTCATAGAATATGTTGGATACCAGAACTGTGTGCTGCCAAATTTGGTATGAGTATTAACATTGTGCACGTGGTGAAATATGATTCAGAAAGCCAACTCCACCTATTGTTGTTTATTTATAGATACAGAGGATGTGAAGGTTTTATGGTAACATAAGACATTTAAATTCAAAAACAAAATGAGCTACGCGAAATGATAGAATATTCCTGCACTTCCCAATATGAATCCCACAGAATATTACTTAGCTATCATCAAATTTTTATAACCAAAATACATTAAAAGACATCAAAGAGAACTTTACTAACTTAGAAGCACACAACCTTTTGCGTTTCTTCAATCATACCATTGACAAGTAAACTAGCAGAAATTCATATAAAGATATAAACCTAAGACTTTCTATAATAATCCGTGTATAACAATGGTGCAGGCAGCCAAGCACAATTTAGAGCAAGTCCAAATGTCTCAAGTACCCTGGCTACGTAAATTAAGGCTAATGGTTACATTGAGTACTCTTGTTGAGAAGAAGTTTGAACCTTTTCTATTTTGCACTTAGCAAAGTAAATAGTGGGAGTTTACTAGTTTGCTACAAGTTTGTTATGTACTAAGTAATTTTGAAACAAGTTAGAAGTGAATTGATGGAAACTTTATATGCCCCAAGTTTCAGAGAACACTATCCCAAAAGATATTATACAGATATGCTGGGTGTGCATATGGATGAATGCAAGATAATGAGATTAACTTGATCACAGAAAAACATTGTCAATAGGTAAAATACCTCTCATTAACGAAGCTGCTGCGGAAGCATTACTAGAAGCTTTACGGATCAAGTCGATGACACTATCCAAGTTATCAAGCCCCACAACGATACCCTAAGGTGAGCAAGCACCAAAATAAGGACAGAGAAAAATGAAAATATGAGATCAATGACCAAAACAAAACTTAAAAATGGCATAAAAAGAATTCATGCATTAAGCAATGAAAACTTGTTCAATCTGGATTCTAGTAAGCACCAACACTCAAACATACTCCCACCCACTTGGAAGGAAACAAACACATCAGATACAATAGCTCAAATTATCAACTCCAGTCCGGAAATTAGCAGGAAAATCAAAGGCCGCGTCTAGGTAACATATTGCACGCATCATTATTTACAGAAGTGAAAATATAACTGAACTTCAAAGAGATTTTTACACACCTCAACAATATGATGTCTATTCTTTGCCTGTCCACGCTTGAATTCAGCACGCCTTTGGATAACCGAACATCTAAAATCCAAGAAAGCCTGCCCACAAAAATAAATCAGAACAAATGCAACATGAATCATTGGATGACATTCCATTTGCATATGGAGGCCAATGTGGGATAAACAGAATGAGCCAAAAATCTAACCCAATAAGGTACATATTTAATGTCACATAGCAAATTATGCAAGAAAAATACAAGTTGAAAGGATTGGGCTAAACTGTTAAGGTTAGATTTCACTGGGAACTATGTAGATATGCAAATGATATATAATGATGACAATTGAGGTATGCATTATTGTACCCTAAGACTGGAACTCAAAGATAATCACATGTAAAGGAGAGCAATGTCAAGAAGAAACTTTACCGTTTTGGATCTTGTTGACCATAGTTAATTGTTGCATATTCACTTACTTCCATAATTACTAAATTTGACATCTTTTAAAGCAACAATATTGAGCATCGTAACCTAATTCTAGCACCATTTCCAAAGTACACGATAAAAAACATGTCCATATCGCTACAATTATGAGCATGGTTCATCCAATTTTCACCAGATTTTTGAGATACAAGTGAAGAAGCATAATATATAATACAAAGCAGATAAATCTGTGTGTTTATGTTTTCAAGTACTGTAAATGAATAGTTTCATCCAAAAAATTGGTCACCTGAAGCAACTCCTTCAATCCCATAAGTCTAGGTTTCCCATCAAGAATACTGCATGAGATAAGAAAGGGAATAAGAAGCAATGCCTGATGATAAATTATTAGTATTTGCCTTACTTCAGGAACAAGCTGTTACATCAAGCAACATTGATAATAATTATAAAAAATTACTGTGTCTGACAATTAGAAACACCACAGGTTGGTAAGGATTTAGGGCAGAAAGTTATTCCTGACAAGAATCAGGAAGAAGGCAATTTCCTGACCAGCTATGCTACAATTTTATATCAGATCTGGTTAGAGAGGAACAGAAGGGGTTGTCAACAAAAAGATCCCCCAAAATGTCATTGGTCATTAAATTCAAACAGAAGAATTGCTGTGTGGTTAGAGGCCCGAGAGAATCAAGCTGCAAATGAAGATATATAATCATGATGTGTAACCGGTTCTTGATATATACTAACGTAGTTTGTATATATGAGCTCTTAGTCTTGTTCGTCAGGTAAACAGTTTTAAAAGGACTTTATATGTCCATTTGATCTTGCTGTTTAGACGGTCTTCTAATAAAAGGCCACAAACTAAGGCTTAGGATCACTAGCCTTAATCCCTTGTTATAAGACTAGAAGTCATGCAACTTGTCTCCACCTTATTCTTTAAGCTGAAATAAATATTTTGTTTTAAAACTAATATAGGATCACAAAATAAGTTTTTGCATTTAAATGCAAAAAATTATTCCATTGGAAAAACTGCTAGGGTAGCAGAAAATATAATCAAGATCAAAGATCATAGAATAAGTCATATTGTAAATTAGGGTGTATATGCCCATGGAACACTTTACTGTACAATATACAGCCAAAGTTGCCTAGTTTGACTATGGGGGTCAACTGCTAACATTTTTATTTACGCAGGTGAAAACGAAATTCTGAAATTAATAACAAATAGAGAGTATATGGCATGATAAAATCCAACAATAAATCATATATGATAATACTTTTAAATTCAGCTGTTGAACTTGGCACAATTTGACTCCAAAAAGTCAACCAAGCAACTTTGGGAGGGATGGAAGTAGTAATATCATTCAGAATAGTAAATCTGTTGCATTTTAGGGAAGGGGATTCAACTGATTTTTTTTAAAAAAAGGTTTCAAATGATTAAGAAACGAAGAAATCTGCAACTATAAGCTCTTAGGCTTGGTCAAAACTTTTATTTGTTGCCAACATAAGCACGGAAAAGGTGGACTTGCATGACATTGGTCAAAGGTGTGACTAACTGAAAGTTCTGATTTACTCTCAGAAAGAAGCCACCAAAAATAGAAGTGAAATCACACATTTTTTGGGACATCGTTGACAGCAAGTAGATCTTCAAAGATGTTAATGAGAATGGCAAAGATCTTCAAGTTATTTTGAAATAGGGAGGCAATAGACTGGGCCAAATACATAGGAGAATCATTATACATCATATAATTACAGGCCTGGTGTCAAGTGGAAGCAACTGAATTGCTTGCTTGAGGCCCCAATTTTTGGGAGAAAATGGCCCCATTTTACATATTTTATATATAAAAATGTGGGTATTTTCTGATTTAAACTAATCTTAATGACGGGTTAGACTACAGTTCAGTCGACTGAATCTTCAGTCAATTCATATTTAGAACGTTTTACGTGACTGATATTCAGTCAAATGTCAAGAACTGAACCATAGAATTTTCCCCTATCAATTTTGGATTCTGAAAAGTTTAAATCTTATTATTTTTGTTTTATTTACATTTCAGCTCAAAAATATAGAATTATATAAATAAATCTGATGTCATTTGAAAAGAAAATTAATTTAGGCCCCCAACTTTTCATATTTCGCTTCAGGTTCCTGTATTATTACTTTCTTAGGACAGGCTAGTTTTTTTGTTTATAGCGAAACACATAGAAAATCCAATGCAATCATAAAAAGGATAGGGCAAACTAATCTATTTCAGTAATAAACCAAAAATCTCTTAACATGCATAGAATTGGCAGAATTCAAACCCAATTCTGATTGTCAACTCACATAAAGTATGCAATCCATATAAGTTTCATGTTTGAAGTAGTACTTACCCCACCATGTTACAGCTGAAGCTAGACTGCAAAGTAGTTAGGCGATAAAGATTGTTTAAAACGATTAAGGGCTCTGTGCCCTTCTTAAGCTGTAAACAGGAGGCAAAAATATGTGATTAATCAGTATAAACCTACACCCATAAAACCAATGCATTAAACACATCTCTAAAAAAAGGAAAGCACCACGAGAATAACATCTGATCAATACCTCAATTACTATGCGCATCCCAGAGCGATCACTCTCATCACGGATATCACTGATACCTTCTATAATCTATTCAAAGGGGAAACTAAAGATAAATGCAAAATTTCATTGAAGTGCTCCAAAAAAACAGATTTAAAATCATACTGAACAAGTGAAATGGTATACAAGACAAGGAATCGGTATTGAATTAGCTTTTGCAGAAGTGGAAGCAGCAGAAAGCTCATCATCGGAGACTGGAAGGGTATTAGTTTTTTTCCCTAAAACAGACGTGGATACTTAAATCATGTTCCAGATACCTATCAACCACAATCTGTCTTGCTGATGGACTGTATCGTTGTTAACCGGTAGAAATGAGAAATTTGTTTTGAGGTCCATCAAGAGGAGAGGTAAGAAGGAAGGATTATTTCCGAATCCCCCTATTTTAGGTTTATTTCTAGACTAATTTAATGTTACACTTGTATCACCCACACCAAGCATAATTCAGCAGATATACAATACATTGTCAAACTTAATCATAGCAACATAAACAAGCAAAGTTGGCCTGTTATGCATGACCAAAATCATTATTTGCTTACTGTTCATTTAGTTGTTCACAATTCCTTTTAAATGATACTATTCAATATTCCCTTTGATTGGAATCACACCACACACACACACACACACACACTCATATATTTATGCATACGTAATAAAAAGGGAAAGGGTGAGTGAGTGGGGAGGATGTACAATTGGAAACAGAGGGATGCATATCAATGCTATCATTGCACTCAACCAAATTAATGTATAGAGCAAAAGAAAGGAATATCTTAACAAAAATCATTGAGAAAAAATAGTAAAATTATAAAGGGAAACATGACCTCAATCAGATAATATATAAAGAAAGAAGTGTCATTTTGATGTAACGTCTGATTAAGGGGCAACTACACAGAGTTGAGATAAGAATGGCCACTACCAAATAATTGATTTGATACTGATAATTATCTACAAAGAATATACCTTGTCCTCTACAAGTTCAGCAATTTTCTCAACCAGCGAGGCTTTGTTGGCTTGATATGGAATCTTGGGGGAAAAGAGGGGGAAGAAGCTAAGTCAGTACGATAATATCTAAATCTCAAAATTGCAGGCATATAACAGTGAACATATCATATTGAGACAACACACGAACCTCTTTAATGATAACTGCTGTCCGTTTTGTTTTAGAATCAAGGAGTTCAACATCTGTCTTTCCTCTAACCACGACGCGTCCTCTTCCAGTGCGGTAAGCATCTAAAATGCTGGTAGCCATCCAAGTAAACAGAAACTTCAGAAAGCTCATTTTCTCAAATTCATCAATGAGCAAATTAGTAAGCAAATGCAGTTAGAACATGGTGTGTGTGTGTGTGAGAAGGAGAGAGAGAGAGAGAGAGAGAGAGAGAGAGAGGCCTACCCAAGGGTACCCATTATTGTTCCTCCAGTAGGAAAGTCAGGACCAGGCATGTATTCCAACAATTCTTGCAACTGGTATAAGAATGAAGAGAGTAAAGGTCATGAACATTGATCGGAAAAATAATTACAAAGCCCTATCTAGATTTCCAACTTTAATAATGAACAATGTTTGGATCCATAATCGTGAATTTGTGAAGCTTATGTAATGCAACTGTTCCTGTGGATTTATCTGACAGCCCAATATCCTAACAAAAACATAGAACTTGTAGACAAATTGTCCAAGTGCAACGCAATCAGGAAATTCATCCCCTTTCACAAAGTTAGATAGATATTGTTTATATTCTCCTAGCAAAACTAGAAAGCATAATGTGTACGCATTATGCCTAAGCAAATTGGAAGCCCTTAAATACCCGAAACCATCCCTGAATAAAACCTTTTTTACGAACAATGATAGAAACAAATTGATGTATAAACTCTAACTTTTGGGGTCTTCAGTTGTCATCTTAACTCTCTTTTTTTCCAGAGTGAAACCATTTGGTCCAAGCTAAGGTGGTAAAAACTCCATTGATTATAGAGAATAACGCAATACCCTCTAAAGTAATAATTTTCTCCAGTGTCTAACTAGACAAATCCATCATTTAGAGGCTAATCAATACCAATGATCAGTCTTCACCAATTAAGCTACAAGAATGGATCCCTTGCAAGTTGCAAAACACACCTGTTAATCTTTCAAAATTTGTAAATGCACTTTTAGGTCCTTCACAAATGAATGATAGATACTCAGAAATGGTCCAATGCATAAAACAGTGTTTGTATCTACAATTTATTTACTTTTCTGATATTTCTATTTATTGTTATATTATTACTACAATCCTTATTAATATGCTAGTTTAAAAAGCTTTTAAAAGCTTATGAAAAGGCCGCATCTCACAAGATGGACTCTTTGCATGACCTAAAAGTCATGGAATGTTCTAAGAATTTTTTGAAATTATGCGCCAAAACTCACTCTATCAAAACAGTTTCAGTAAAACTATGTTTGTAATTAACTGTTTCAGAGAAGTTATGGCAAACATACCCTAAAGCTTTGACAAGCTTTTCTACAACAGTCAGAAAATAAAAATAAAAGCTTTGACAAGCTTCTCTTCAACAGTCAGAAGATGAAAATGATTTTTTTTTCAAAACAAAAAGTTACCAATTTTACATCACATCTACTAAAGCAAGACTCCATTCATCCCAGAGTAAATTTCTTAATTACCTATGTCTTATAATATAAAAGAATTTCAAAATTCTTGTATCTATCTAGCACCAAAATGCTCAAAGATCACATTCATATAGCAGAGAATGATTCCTAGAACCTTGAGTACATAAAAGACTCGTCTAACACGCAAAGCTAACATATGCGTGGATTTCAAGAATCTGGAGTAAGAAGGAACATAAATAAATACAGGAAAATTTTCAAAATTCAGATTATTTACCGTTGCTTCGGGATTGCGAATCAAGACAGAAAGAGCATCCACCAATTCAGCAAGATTGTGTGGAGGGATGTTGGTTGCCATTCCAACCTGAAACCATCATCCATAAGATAAAGTAAATATAACTTGGGGATCTGCCACACTTATGAGAAACTTCAAATAAGAAAGAAATTTGGTTTAGTCAAAGGAAGAAAACTCACCGCTATTCCAGAGGAACCATTTAGCAATAAGTTGGGAATTCGTGCAGGAAGTAATGCCGGTTCCTTTTGCGAATTATCAAAATTCGGAACAAAATCAACCTGCAGGGTAGAGCATTTCAGCTTGAGCTTCTATTTTAATATTGAATTCAGTGAATGTTCAAGGAACACATGAGAGTGAGAGAGATAGAGATAGAGAGAGATAGAGAGAGAGAGAGAGAGAAACCAACAGTGTTTTGATCTAGGTCAGCCAGTAACATTGCCTCTGTAAGTGCCTGAAATCAAATAATTTAATTAATTATTAAAAAGGTTATAAGCAGTTACAATTCACGCTAGGGATATCAGTAGAGTAAACAGGCATCTTATACTGACACAATCATAAAAATAAGCTTAAGATTTTAACAGAGCTCATGGTGATTAATTTAGTCTACTCTGAGGTGCTCATGGGGTGATTATCCAGCGAGTCGATCGCAATCCGAGGCTTGCTCGACTCGACTCGTTAGTCATATTACTCGTGCTCGACTCGTTAGTCATATTACTTGTGCTCGACTCAACTCGTTTGCTCGCAAGCTTTTTAAATCGAAGCTCGAACTCGACTAGTTAATGTATAGTGTTGCTCGCGAGCTCAACTCGAGCTCGAACTCGAAAATCATCATTATCTATTATTTTTCTTTAATTTTACTTAAAATTAATTATAAAATTATAAAATTTATTTTTGAAAATATAATAATATAATTTATACGTAAATTTTAATACAAGTAATTGATTTCTCTAAAATTATGCTAATGAATTTATTGCTTGAAAGACGTAACTAAATAAAATGCTAATAAATACATATCTTTTTACAATAAATATAAATAATTCAAATATAATCTAGTAATATAACAAAAAATTTAATGCATAGTTGAGGAAAAATATCAAATTTTTTAACATACATATACAATTAATAACTAAGTGCTAAATTAATAAAGTACATAATTAAAATTAAAGTAAAATTTGGAATATTAGTCTTGATATTTAAATATAAATAACAATATCTATATATCGAGTTTTCGAGTCGAGTAATGCCTTGCTCAAACTCGACTAGTTAACACTTCGAGTCGAGTCGAGCCAAATCGAGTCGAGGTTTGACCAGGCTCTGACCGAGTTCGAGCATGAGTTGCTCACGATCGGCTCGACTCAATAAGCACCCCAGCTCATCCTAAACTAAATTAATGTTTTGAAGTATAGAATTGTCAACTACAAGGTCATCAGACCAGGGCATCAACATCGTCGCCAGATATTTTATCTTCAATATCAGGTCAAAGCTCAAGGCAATAAAAGAAAAACTCAAGAAAGAGGATTCATCATCAATTCAAAGGTTGAGAACATAAACAAATTACTATAATTTTCTATTGACACCCATATTTCGGATCCTGCAAATATATGATTGCTAATAACTCAATTAACTAGTTAACATTGTTCTACAAATAATTGCAGAATAAGTTACTCAAGCAAGGTACCACAGACAAAGAGCTCAAACAAATCTTACTTCCAGCCTGCACTCAGTGTAACGCATAGCAGCAGGAGGATCAGCATCAATGGAACCAAAATTTCCGTGTCCATTAATAAGCGGGTTACGCAATGAGAAATCCTGGAGCAACGAAATTTATTATAAGCAAAAATCCAAAGAATAAATAATTTCGTCCAAAAAAAGTTATGCATCATTCCACACTTATTTTTGCAGCAATGAGAAGGGTAAAAACATTTTATAGCATCAGAGTGTGTGTACGTGGAATGATATCCACATAGCTAGCTTAAACTAATAAAAATGTCAGGTGAAAAAATATCCCAATTTTTTCTTGCCTTCTTGTCAAAGAGATGGTACTATACTGTAGTTAAATTAAAGTTTCCTGTAATAGATGACCATCAAACCACATAGACAACTGCAGCCGCCCAGAGGGGCACATAAGAACTTATGCACTTCAAATCCAGTAAGGGAAGAATAATGTACCTGGGCCATTCGAACCAAGGAATCGTAGACAGCATTATCTCCATGTGGGTGAAATTTACCAAGGACCTATAACAGAAGTCATAAAGATGTCAGTTGTTCCCTTCAGTATGTGAAAGCAATCGATAAGATGTTATGTATATAACCTCCCCAACAACTCTTGCACACTTCTTGAAAGGCTTTCTTGATGAAAGGCCCAACTCATGCATTGCGAATCTACATCCATTTACCAGATCAGAAACACTCCGTCAGAGTCATTTCTTATTGTGAGAAAAGGTAATTAAAAATACTATGAAGTGATTATGTATTACATTAAGATGTCAAAGGTAACATGAGATGTCATTCTTGAAGAATGATCAAGTTAATACTCATAGTTTGTAATAAAATATACCACACATTACATACTTCACAATCCTAGTTCATACTTCATCATTTTGGAACTAGACTCTTTGTATGGAAGAATAAAAGTTGAAAACAAGGACTCTTCGTGTGGAATGGAGGGAGTAAATCTCATCCAGGCATGAAACAAGTTCATCTAACAAAAGTTAAATTCAAAGCTAGAAGAAAATAAAGATATTTATCACAGTAAAGAGTCACTCACGATTACAGTCATCCTATCTCCATCAAATTTGTCAAATTTAATGATTCAAGGCCAGAAGAGAACACTCGGGGAAATAGGAAAATACATAATAACAGAAGGAAATGGCAAAAACACTTACATTACAATGTAAGAGCACAAAACAGCAAGGAATGAAAATTGAACTCACAATATCCTGCGGTGCACTGGCTTCAACCCATCCCGAACATCGGGTAGAGCGCGACCTAGAAGTACAGACATGGCATAAGCCATGTAGGCCTCGGTAGCTTCCTTGTGAAGCTCTGTGACCACGACTCTGCCGCCTTCACCTCCAGCAGCATTTACGGCAACCACGGCAGCACTTCCATTGCCTCCGCCGTAATCTGCTTCTTCAACCTCTCGTTGCTTCGCTTTTACCGGTTCGACCGACTTTCCTCTCCTCGGCGCCGAGGAAGAGAGGAAGCGGAGTTCCGAAGCCCCTGCCGACAGAAAGGACGGCCGTGGCCTCAGAGAAAGCGAAAGCCGGTGGCGAGAATAGCAATGGAGTAACCGGAGCCCGTTGGAAGTAAATTTGGAGGCCATAGTTTGATTGAGCGGAGATTGAACTGGGGAAGTGGAATTCATGCCAATGCCATGAGGTTTTAGCCGCAGCCCCAAGTTTTCGGTGAGGATGTCTTTTTTGGCAGTAGAACAAAACCCCCTAACATGACCCTTAAAGTGAACAACTCTTTAATTTTGCAACACAAGGGCTTGCGCGCCATTTTGTACTTACCTTTTTTTTTTTTTGAGAGAGAATTTTTCAAAAACCTCCAAACCTTTATAAAAGTTTCAAAACACATCACTAACGAATATAAATGTCAAAAAACCTCCCAAACCATTAGTTTCTTTAACAAAACACATCACTCCCCGTCACACCTCCGTTATGTTGTCCAAACGTTAAATATAATAGGTGCACGATTGTCATTTCATCATTTATGCCATATTAAAACATCAAAGGGAGGAGAGAAGTAATTATTAACCAGTTTTACGGGAGTGAGTTTTAGAGAGAGAAGGGATTGGATAGTTCTCGTGGGATTTGGATTGTCGCCCATCTAGCTGGGATTTATTAAAGAACGGTGATTTTATGACATTTATGCTTTGAGATTTAATGGGCTCTGGCTGTTTTTTCGATTAGATTAATGTTCTAGAAAGGCTAGTTTCTTGTTTGGGTTTCATTGATTTATTCATCATATTTGAGAGAGTTTAGTGTTTTGTGTGCTCTGTGTGTTTTGTGTGCTGTGTTTGAAAGATTGAAACCCCAAAAGAAAATAAAGTAATATTTTTGAGACGAAAAGAAAGGTTCCAGATTTTATAGCGTGGTCGGAATCGAGCCCGGCGCCCAGCCTTTTTGTCACAAAAATGGCGGCACCGGCGAGTACCAAATAGGCGGAGCGGTGGCTTGTTGTTGTCGTGGGTGCTCCGGGGCAGATGACCAACCGGCGCACGGTGGTCGGAATCGAGCCCGACGTCCAGCCTTTCGGCCACGACGAGGGTGGCACCGACGAGTACTAGATTGGTGTAACGGTGGCTTGCTGCTGTCGCGGGTGCTCCGGGGCAGATGACCAACCGGCGCACGGTGGTCGGAATCGAGCCCGACGTCCAGCCTTTCGGCCACGACGAGGGTGGCACCGACGAGTACTAGATTGGTGTAACGGTGGCTTGCTGCTGTCGCGGGTGCTCCGAGGTAGATGACCAGTGAAAGGTCCTAGATATACTCTTATTTTGTAGCATTTGAGAGTTGTTTTAGATAGTATTTTGTACTTTTATAGTAGACTTTTAGACCGAATCATTCATAATGGTTTGAAATTGAAGACGTGCATTTCGACCTTGAATTGCACTTGCGATGGATTTGGATGATTTGAAGACCTTCTATGACCGTCCTGAAGGAGTTAGATACATTGAAGAACCGGTCGTAGAAGTGGCGTGAAGGCACACTCTCGCGGGCCGCGAAATTTCGGTCGCAAGCCGCGAGAGTGTGTGTTGCTGTTTTGCGAGGACCAGACGCGCGGTCCGCGAAACCTCGGTCGCGGACCGCGGAAGCCGAAGATGCGCGATCCACGAAACGTCGGCCGCGGCTCGCGAGGACCAGACGCGCGGACCGCGGAAGCCATAGACGCGCGGACCGCGAATCCTCGGTCGCGAGCCGCGAGAACCAGGCTCGCGGTCCGCGAAGGAATTCTCGCGGTCCGCGAAAATGTCCTGCAACTTGCACTTTGTTTTGCTTTAATTTTAATTGTTTTAGACTATAAAAGGATTTTATCCTCATTTGTTAGAGGATCGAATTTACAGAGCTTGGGACTCTTTTCTTCATTTTCTCTTCATTTTGATCTTTGAATTCATCATGATTTCTTGTATGGATTTATGTTGTGTTAATATAATTATGGTTGTAGGCTAAAACCCATCTTGGATATATGTGATTGGACTTCTTGTTATGGATTGAGAACATGATTTATGAAGCTTAGGAATGGTGATTTGCTATTGAATGATCATAATTTATATGTGTATTTGATGCTTGAAATGATTAGGAATGATTTCCTAGTGATAGATATGTGTTGGATATGTGTTAGATATTGTTTTTCCATGGTTGGAATGTTATCATTCTTTCTATGTAAGAGTAGTAAACTAGGAATCAAATGCATGTTGTTATCAATTGTGTTTGTTCTTAAGATCATTCATTAGCATTGTATCTATGTCAAGTTTGTTATCAAATTGCATGGGTAAGTTTGAGAAACATCTAATTTGAAGTGATATTGATAAATTGAACTAGTTGTTATCATCTAGTAAAGTTGTCAATGGAGGTTGTGGAAATGCTTTCATCTTTCATAGCTATGGTTAAAGATAGTTTCTCACTACAAACAATCACCATTCTCAAAGCAACATGATAAAGTTTGAGGAAAATTTCATAATAAGAAGTCACCAATCTCATATATCCAAGTCTAGTATTCTCATTAGTTAATCCTTTAGTTGAAACCTTAAATGCTAAACTAGTTGTAATCCTAGAATTCTAGTTGCTTTACATAGTAGTGTTTCTTACAAAAACTCAACTCAAACCCCCCCCCCCTTTGTTTACATTGCTTTTATATATGTATATATATATATATACATGCTACAAGATATACGTAGAAATAACCTTTTCTCTGTGGAACGAACCTTACTTGCCACTATATGCTTAGTTGTGTGTAGAGGTAGTGAGTGAACATAAATTGTATATTTGAGAGGTACGGCGACGACCTCCCAACCAGCCGGAGATTTTGTTCGGGAAAGTGCTTGTCTCTTTTCCATTAATCTGACACAGGAAGGAAGAAAAAAAGGAGAAATTTCTAAAAGAAAAGAGAAAAAATAAGAAGAATTTCTTTTTATATAAATGGCAATCGTACCCCTAGTGTATTTAACATTTGAAAGGTATAACAAAAGTGTAACGGAGAGTGATGTGCTTTGCTAAAGGAACTAATGGTTTGGGGGGTATTTTGACATTTAAATTCGTTAGTGATGTAATTTGACACTTTTGCAAAGGTTTGGGGGGGTTTTGAAATTTTTTCTTTTAATTTCGAAAGAATAAGTTTTGGAGGTGACCTCAAAGCTTAACCGCCGACTACGGAATTCCCCGGGCCTCTCCGATCTCTAGAAATTGCGCGCTCATTACCAGCCCGAGGGTGCCTCCAGGTATCTCCATTGCCATTGCTCATCTATCACTGATCCATCCAACGTATCAAATTCATTGAAGCTTGTTTCTGTTTTTTTTTTTTAGTAAATTGCATGTAGTAAGTAGTATAGAAGATACAAACACTCATCGGATCTTTGTTGTTTCAGATTGCACGATTAGCGTAGGATTATGATGTGTATTTAGTTGTTGTTGTATGTTCTAGAGTACTATCGTTGTTTCAAATTAATTTCTGTAGGTTTTAGGCCATGTTTACCAGAGCTTATCTGTAGATCAGTTCAGTTCAATTCAGTGAAGTGAAGTGAAAATGTAATTTGATGAAATTCAGGTTAATTCAGTCATGCTGATTTCATCAAATTACATTTTCAATACATCATTTTTACTTCAGTTCAATTCAATTCGATTCAGTTCAGTTCAGTTCAGTACATCAAGAAATAAGCTCTAGTAAACAGGGCCTTAGAGTCTATCAACCATAATTCTGTTATTGTCATGTTTTTGAGGGAAGCATGAATGTTTCATACTAAACCTAGAGATTTTAAACTTTTGCTGCTACCCCTCTATTTATATCCATGTTTTTGAGCAACTCGTGACTGTTTTAGCACAAAACATGCAGGTTTTAAACTAAGCATGTTGCACATTTTACTTATTTGTATTTTGTTCGATAAAACATTGATGATTTAGCATAAAATGCCTACCTTTTAGAAACAAGTGCAAGCTGGTAGCCTAGTTTCTTTGTGGTTGATTTGGATACTGTTTGAAACTATTATGTGGATGTCTTAACCATAAAGTGCACAATTTACTTGTTTGTATGTTCAGTAAAACCTGGATGTTTTAGCCTAAAAAGCTACCTTTTATAAGAAACATTTCAAGCTATTTTGTGGATATTTTAACCTTAACAGTGTGCCATTTATTTGCTTGTATGTTGTTCTATAAAACCTGGATGTTTTAGTATAAAAAGCTTACATTTTATAAATAATGTTTCAAGCTATTTTGTGGTTGTTTTAACCTTAATAGTGCACATTTTACTTGCTTGCATGTTGTTCTGTAAAATCTGTATGTTTCAGCATAAAAATGCTACCTTCAAAAGCAATGTTTCAAGTTATTTTGTGGGTGTTTTAAACTGAACAATATATCTTTTATTTGCTTATATGTTGTTCTGTAAAACTTGGATGTTTTAGTATAAAAGGTTATCTTTTATAAACAATGTTTCTAGCTATTTTGTGGATATTTTTTTACCTTAATAGTTCACATTTTACTTGCTTGCATGTTGTTTTACAAACCCCGAATTTTTTGAGATAAACGCTACCCCACTTTTTATTGCACAGCTAGTCCCCTAGTTCTTAGTTGAGTTATAAATTGTTTCAATTATTTTTGTTGATGTTTTAACTTTAACTGCCCACATTTTAATCTTTTTTGTTGAGGTTTGGGTGAAGAGAAGCAACAGATGAAGAAGCTGTATAAAGTGGTGGGCATCTTGGAAAAAGGCAAGCAAAAAGGAGCAGGTGGGAAAATGAAATGATTAAAAAATAAGAGCAAAAAGGTGTAGAGGTGGGCGCTTGGAAAAAGAAGTAGTTTTTCTCATTTTTTTACACACTCCATTGCGTGACTTTTGAAATTTCTCCGGTTTTACATCTATCCCCAGCTGGATACCATAAGTCCCAAAAACTTCCCATCTCCAACCCCTATGGTGCTCTTGGTGGGTTTAAGCTTCAGATTACTCCTTACTAGTTTCTCGAACATTTTCTCCAAATCGTTAAAAAATGCTCAATAAGTTCTACTCTTAACTACCATGTCATCCACATAAACCTCCATGTTCCGCCCAACCTGGACTTTGCTTATCCACCATCATCTGATACGTTGCTCCTGCGTTTTTCAACCCAAAAGGCATCTTTTTGTAGCAAAAAGTCCCGACATCAGTAATGAAGGAGGTTTTCGCCTTATTATTCTCCTTCATCTGTATCTGGTGGTATCCCTTATGCGTTTCGAAAAAGACCAGAACGGGGGTACCCATTGATTGCCTCCACAAGTTGATCCAAGTTTGGAAGTGGATAGCTATCTTTTGGGAAGCACTTGTTCAAGTCCGTAAAGTCAATGCACATGCGCCAGCTCCCATCATGCTTCTTGACCAAGACAGAATTTTCTATCCACTCTGGGACACAATATCCTTCACAACCCTTGCTTTTCAACTTATGTACCTCCTACTTGATAAATCCCCCCCCCCTTTCAGGTGTCAATGGCCTCTTCTTTTGCCTAATGGGCTTGGGCTGATGTTCAGCTTATGAACCCCCAACTCCGGGGGTATTCCCACCATGTTCTCTGGGCACCATGAGAAGACATGTTGGTATATAGCCAAAAGCTTCCTTATGAGGCTTCCTTAACTTTGTCGGGCCAGTCCTTCCCAACAGTAGTCATCCCTTTGTCTCCAACCTGCATATTCTCAACCTCCTGGCGGGGCGCATCCTAGGCACTGCCCCCACCGTCTTCTTCGCAATCCAATATGGTCGTTGGCATGCAACTCCTCGCCACCGTATGGCATCCCCGGATTAACACTACCATGTATGTTGGGAACTTCATAATAAGGAGGTACAGGCAATTGACCGTCCGGGCTTGCATCAACCAGGGTCTCCCTATGATCACGTTGTAAGGGGACGGGGCGTCAATCACTACGAAGTTACACGGTACTGACACCCTTTTCCTCTTGTCCTTCTCGTCCACCATGCATACTGACAGAGGGATGATCCCGATGGGAGTCTTGGGCTTGCCCGTGAATCCCGATAGCGGGGATATGAAGAGTCTTAAGTTTTGCCTTCATATCCCTAGTTGGTCAAAGTAAGAGGCGAACATGATCTCAACGCTGCTACCATCATCGACGAACATTTGCTTCAAAGTGAATCCTTCGATTTAACTACCATGGGTCCGTGTGGGGCACCTGTGGTGGCGCCACATCTGATTCGGATAAGGTAATTGTCTTGCTAGGCCAGAACTGCTTCCCTTGAATTTCTCCTAAGGGGACATAGCGGGCCCGGGCTCGGATTGCATCGACAAATTGACACGCTTCCCCTACTTCTCCACTAATCACATTGATCATCATGTTTGGCGTCGGGACCTGCTCCTACACTGGGACCACTACTACTACGTGTCGCGCGAGGGCGCGATTCCCGGATCCTCCTTCATTTCCCTAGTTTGGGTTTTCCCTCCATTCCCCTGCGCATGTGGCTCTTTCTTTGCCTCCACAACCACGTAGTCTCTTAACTGCCCCCTCTCAATCAATGTTTCAATTTCATTTCTCAACCCTCTATCGTATGCCAATACGACTTATGATATATACACCACTTGTCAAAGTTTTCTTTGGAAGGAGTTCCTAGATGGGAGGCGGATCAGGAAACATGTCCTAGTGAACTGTCATGATTTCTGTTCGAGATTTTTTTTGATTACATAAAAAAAAGCTGTCTACTCTCGCTCGATTTACTGTCGAGCATCCCGGGTCCCTCCGTGGCTCAGGCGCCTTCTGTTGGAAAACCCCTCGGACTTCTTCTTCCGCTTTATAGTAGCGTCATTGATAGAGCAGAACAGTTGAATAGCCATTTGAATGGTATGGAACGTCTCCGGGATGTTTTCCATCAACTTCTGGAACAGTACATCATCTCGCAATCCATTGATGAACCTGCTAATCACGACATTCTTCTACTACTGCACGTCTACCACCTTCATGTTATCATCCATATATCTCATATAAGACTTCACCGGTCCCTCCGTGGCATTTTTCCGAGTGGCTGAGAGCTCTGCCAACTGCTTTCTTACTTTCTTCAGCTGAGAGTATCTGAATAGCATGGCCTTGGAGAAATCGTAGTAATCTCTCAAACTTTCCCTAGGTAGGGAATCAAACCACGAGAGGCAGTTCCCTCTCAAGTAATTAACATCCCAACAATTAGCACCTCAGCTCCTCAGGCATGTCCCTAGAAGCCATCCATCAGATTCTGATGCGTTTGAACAAACTCCTCGGGTCCGTCTCCCCATTGTACGTTGAAATTCCCTCGGGACCCGGAGCCCCGACGAACAGGGATATGCTAGGATCCTCGGCACCTAGTGAAAGTGGGTTTGGCACCATCCATGCCAACCAGCTATCCAGCCGCACTTCCAAGGAATTCGGGTCCTGGGCACCACCTGGTATGTAACATCCTCATTTTTCATTCTATAAAATAATCATTACTAGAAATATATTGGGGTATTAATACATTATTACAATTTATAAGCTCTAAATGAATAGGATATGATACAACTTTACAGAAGTTCTAATACAATGTTTTACTTAGTTTCCAAAATATAAATCAAGCACTTGTCATCATTCCTGACAGGTCGCCTAAATAACCTGGATTATTCGATATTTGTAAAAGAAAGTGGTATGAAAGGGGTAAGCTACGACTAGTTCAGTGAGAATTTTCCCATTTCCAAGGTCTTAACATTCGGCACTTATAACAGTCAAGCACATAGTTCAAGCAAGCAATCAATCAGTAGAACAAACAATTTCATATAAGAAAACCACACAAGAACACATAATAAGGTTAACCTTTATGCACATTAACAGTCACAAGTACTTTTGAAAAGGAATTGAAAAGTGGTAAAACCCTCACCTTTCATGAAATTCAAGATCTATGAGATTCAATGAAACTTGCAAACATTATATAGCATGCAACTAATCAAACACTTACATAATAAAATTGACAATTGCTGAAACTGAATTGACACTTATGGTTAGTACTTATGAAACTGATCATAACTCATGACACATGTTTCTTAAAATTATAGGGTTTTAATATTTAAGAACTAAACATTTGTATCTTTCTTTTGACGGTTTATACTGTAAATTCTATTCACGATTGACCTTCCAACTATCCTCTTTAACATGAACTATAGCTGCAGAGTTTGCTACTGCCCAGTACTAACTTAAACAATCATATCTTATCAATTAAGCACAAAACAAATCATAAAGTTTATACCATTGAAAACTAGACAGAAAAGGGTTTCATTGGAGATATTACACTAAAATTTCCATTAACATTTAGTTATCCAGGCGATCACACAAATATTACTAAAGTTAACCTGAAACTGAATAAGCTACTCCTGACCACTCGTTATTGAAATAACCATAACTCCCTACATATAAATCTTTAAAATGTGACATTTTTACCATTATAAACTAGACATCAATATCTTCCGTTAGATATATTACCCAAACCATTCATTATTTAATTCTTTTTCAAAATGTCATGTAAACATCTTAGCAGAACCAAACTAAACAAAGGACTTACTGCTGACCACTATTTACTAAAAATACCACAACTGTTTACATGAAACTCAGAAAATTATGTAACATACACGAATGGATACTAGACATCAATATCTTTTATTCGGTATATTTTACACAAAATATTGACTCTGATTTCTACGTCAAAGACCCATTGTAACATGAGTGCAGATTTGAGAGTCAAAACGGTAACATCATACATATAGAAATCTTTATTACTTCAATTTATTAATGTGATACGACCAAATATTTATCACACATGTACTAACCAATAAATTACCGTACACAATACAATGATAATTTAATTTCATTGTTTTTGAATTATTGCTCAGTTCTACAGGGTTTAATTTTGATGTTTACTCGATTGAACGTATCTTAAATCCAGACTATAGTCAAAGATGGATGGTATAACAAAGAACTTACAATGTGAGCAGAATATAGTTCTATTCCGTTTCCTGTCTACACTTCCTATAACAATGTATTTAACACCTCTTCTCCTATCATGTGGCTCGAGCGATGATGACAACGAAAAAGCTAGGGTTTCTTATAATTTTAGACAGTGAGTGTATACGATGGGGAGTCAAAGTGGTGTTTTATTTACCAGATTTTATGGAAGTAACGTATTATTCCGTTACACAAAGCCTAAAATCTCGAAGTGGATGTCTGCACAAAGACTAATTCAATATCTAGGTTTTGTTTTATTATAGTTTTTTTCTTTTTCAATAATACTAATTTTTTATTATTATTTTTATCCTACAAATTTAGCCTTTCTAATTTATAATTATAACATTATTATTTATTAAAAACAAACAACCTTAACATTTTAAACACAAATGTTCGGGGTCTCACATGGTAACCCCTCACCTTGTCATCGTCTTTGTAGTATCCCTCAAAGTACCTGTAATTCAACCATGCTCATCCATGCATAGAGGCCGATTGGCAAGCCCAACTCTCGTACACTCCTTGTGCCAGAGAACCAAGTGATCCACTCCTTAGGTGAAAGGGATGGACTCCGTACCCTACCTGACTTGCTAGCCCTATCACCCAGTAGGAGACTGGATGGTACGGAGGAGCGTGTGGAGCTAGGCTAGACTGGTGTCGTCTCGGCGGTCGTCCTGACGTCCCGAAGTTCGGGGGAAGGATGGCGGCAGTGTAGAGGAACTTACATTCCCTCGAATTCCCTCTAACCCCATATGCCTCGTTACGCCTCCAAATCAATTACCTCCCTCGGGAGTACCCGGGAGGGGCTAACTCTCCCTTGGTTTTGGTTTGCCAATACCCACTAATGGTACCACTTTTTGTTCGCCCTCAAGAAATCTAGCGCTTCTAACTCGTCCTGCCCCGTATAAACTAAGGTTCGATTAGTCTCCACTCGCACCTCTTTGTCTCGTGTGCCTTGACCTACCTCAAACTGGTTCCTTTCTCCTAACTCAGTTGGCTCCTTCGGCACCTCAGGGTCTTCTCCTTCTGACCCGGCCTACTCTGAGGTGGCTTCTACAAGGCCATCTTACGGGCCCGCTTCTTCTTCCATCTGCGAGCTCCCTCGGCCTACAACTCGGGAGGGTTGGATCTTTTTCCCCGGGGGTGCGGGACGATCTTCTCCCGGGGGAACGACCATCTCGGCCCCTTTCGTGCTTACTCCATCTCAATACCTAAGGTAGGAACAAAGTCGGGTCCCACTGGGCGTGCCAATTTGATGTTGCTCAAAGTCGCAGGTCTTCCAAGTTGGCCGGGCTTCCTTTGGTCGTGAGTCCCAGCTAACCTGCAAGATAGACCCCAGAGTTACCTGGAGGTAGCTGCTCCGATGTGATGATGGGATGGAGGTAGCAGAAGAGATAGGAAACGTACGAAAAGACTCTCAAAGTAAGTATAAAGAGAGAAAAGTCACATGTCTAATTCACTATTGGACTTGGTATTTATAGCTAAGGCTTACTCCGTAAGATTAAGTCTTCGACCAGTGGGATTTGTCGTTATTCTTACCTCTTCCCTTGGACGGATGTGCTTACTCACCAGAGGTGTCATGTCAGCTCGCGTCGGTCCAGTGGCGGCCTTTGGGCCCAACTGGGAGTTGGGCCGATATCATCAGAATTGTTCGTCATCTGTCTAATGCCTAGAAAGCTTATCTGTCACCGGAATGACTTCCACAAAAATAAGCCAACAAATATGGTTCTTTCAAAATTTTCACATCAATTTCCACACGAGTACATAGGAAATTCGCCACCACACGGTCGTCATCGTCTCTCTCCACCTCCAAGAAATGACCTACCGCATAACCTACATCTGTCGTGAGTGGTAGAACCATGATCTTATTTCAAGTGGGGCACACGAACCCTAGGCTACATATACTTCAAAAAAAAATTGTACCACACAAGTAATTTAAAATTCAACATAATATAATCAAATTAGTACAAATTTTGTTATTGCCACTACTAAAAAAATACTAGTTTCTAATACTAGACGTACGAAGTGGAGACAATATCTCTCTATGAGGTGCCATACGTTGATAACATTGCAAGATCGGTTCATTCTCGGTCTTAACAAAAATCTCTATCTCAACATACACCGTCATAACATCATTCAACCAATCATCTCCAATTCTATTATGTAAATCCGTCTTGATATTCTTCATGGCAGAAAAAACATGTTCAACTGAAGCAATTGCAACTGGTAGAACTAATTAATACCAAAACAATAAGATGATATATCAGTGGAAAGATGACATTCCTTTGTAATTTAACCACATGTTGAGCAAGATTTCCAAGATCATTGATGACTAAAAAGGCATCATCACCTCTCTCATCACATATAAAGGTCTTAAGTTGTTGCTCAAGTTCAATCCGATCAACGGGAGAGAAGTCATTTGGATATAATTCAGCCAGGCGAACCAAGTTACCAACATCAAACATGGAAAATGAATTTCACGGATCGAGGCATGCCAAAAAAGTAACTCTGAGCTTGCTTCAGAAAATCGATCATTTTTAAAAAAAATTAAAACCACCAATGGTGGGAGGTATATATTAGGCTCCTCAAACCTTTCATAAAGGAAAATAAACATGAGTAATGTCATATTACAATGTAGACTAGCTGTAAATGACAAAAAAGTAGAGCAGTAGAAAAAAAACTAAAGACTTCCTTATAATCCTTGAAGGTGATGGGATGAGAAGTTCCCATGAATGATCCATTCCCCTGATACACTTACCCTCAGTGTATCTACAACCCTGAATGAACCATTCACAAGCCAGTTCTCATCACACATTAACTGAGAGGATTTAAAGGAAATGCTTTTTAATTGACAACAAAGAGACATTCTCTGATATTTAAATGTAGATAGCACCAAGGAAGTGGAGTGATATCTCCATGGGAACTTGGGTGCAATTCATCAGTGGTGAGACAAAAGCCTTCTGTAGTGAGAAGTGCAGGAAAAAAGCACAAAATCTGCTCAGCTCTGTGGTGCACCTAATGGTCCTCCACCTTTGGAAATATAAAGAGAGCAGTATCAAGTTGTAACTAGAGGGGCTTAATTATTTGGAGAGAATCTGATATAATAGATACCATCCTTATCTAGAGAAATTAAACCTCTAAGTTTTTTTTTGGGGGGGGGGGGGGGTATCTGAAATTGACAAGCTACCAGTAGTGGAAGATTTAGTGCTTAGTTTAGAGAGAAAGTCAGCTACAGAGTTGCATTCTCTAAAAACATGACTAATCTTATCTTTGAACAGTTTAAGTTCATGGCATAGACTCATAACAGGCCAGTTGGCCTTCAAAGGATTTATAATTCCTTTAACAACCATAAGACAATCAGTTTCAATAACAAAAGCTACTCTAGATGCAATTCCTAGTTCTACACCATACTGAATGGCAAGCAGCTCTGCATGCATATGAGACTGAGCACTTGTGAGCTTCATATGCATTGAGACAACATTTCCCCCTGAGTCCCTAATGATAATCCCAAGCCTTACTCTGTCACATGAAATAAAGGATCCATCCACATTTATTTTATAGCCATAGTCTGGGGTGTGCCATTAAACTATTTTAATTGGTTTAGGCCTTTTCTTTTGGATAAAAGGAACTAAACCAATCATAGTTAAATCCCTAGTTTTAGTTTCATTGCCAGAGAGTGGGGAAGCAGTGAAGATCATAGAGATCTGTTTAAAAATGGAGCTAAAAAGGGTCAGACTATCTAAATAAATACAATCAAATAACATTTTATTCCTTCTATGCCAAAGACTCCACAAGGTAAAAAGGAGGGATGTGAGTGTGACAGTGGTGTGAATTTTGGATGGACCTTTATATGTCAAATAGTATGATAATCTATGTTTAGAAGATAAGAAGTGTGGAACTGGCAAAGACAAGAGATTATGCATCATATTTAACACTTCTATGTTTGGTGAACATGAGTTAAAAAAATTGATCAGAGGAGTCCACATGGCAGGGCATTAGATGCTAAATTAATACCAAATTGCATCAGTGTGTCATCAAAAGATAAAAGACTATTGAAAAATCTCCAAATGAATATAGAAACTTTTGCAAGAATATGAGGAGACCACACCTGTTTAATAGAGTTTTGTTGTGTTTGCCTGGCTCTCAACTTTGAGTATGCTGATTTGACTGAGAATTGGCCATTGGCTGAAGGCTCCCATATCAGTACATCTGTGTGCATCTGATTGATTTTTAGTTCCTGCACAAGAGAGAGAATATTGGTAGCCATATAGGGCTCCAGCTGAGGTAAGTATATAGCTTTTTTCCCAAGGAATTGAGCTATAGATATATCAGGTAATGGTGTCTCTAAGTCAGGCCATAAATAGCATAGAGCTCCTACACATGGCCATTTAGAGTCCGAAGAAAGATGAGTGACATGTGCCTACTATGACTCTAGATTGCGAGTTAGCAAACTCATTTAAAAGACAGATTCTCTTCTAGGTAATTAGAGATGTTTTGTAACTATCTGGAAGATCCCAAAGGAATCTAGTCCAGATAGTTTCATTCTTCTGCAGTTTCCACCAGAGCTTACATGAGAATGCTTTAATCATTGCTCTGATGTCTCTGAATCCTAAGCCATTCTCTGAATCATTGCTCTTAATCAATAGCTAAATCCTAAGCCATTTTAGAGAGAGAAAGTTTACAGAAAATCGATCGTTCATCTCAAAAACCATCATATCAAAGGTCTAGAAACAATAACAAGAAACGATGAGATAAAATATGTGTAAAATAGTACAAGAAAGATGTAGAAAATAGTACCTGGAGAAAAACATCAACATGGTAGAAATCGCCATTGGTTGACATTTCTCCACGACGTCTAGAACGATGACGGAGTTTCCTTTGTATTTCCATCAAGTCTATTGTGATCTCATACTTCTCACAAAATGTGTTGATTTCATTCACTAATCTATCAAAACCACTATCTCTGAATTCTTGCAGTTCAGACTTCATTGTGTTCATCAAATGCAAGGCCATCAAAATATTTTGATCTCTTTGTTGCAAGGCAAGAGACAATTCTTGTAACTCCCAACAAATGCTTCATCAAAAACATGCAAAATACATATTCATAGCTCTCCATTCTATCAATCAAACCATTTTCTTTAGAAGCATTATCAACTGTATTGCCATGCTCACATATATTAAGAAGCACTTGAATAATGGAAGACCACATAACCTCAAAACAAAGAATAGTAGTGTAATGTGATCCCCAACGAGTATCACCAGGTCATCTTAAACTCTTTTCCTGATTTTGCCTTTTCCACTAATAACATCTCCACTGTCCAATAACTCTACAAGTTTAGCATGTTCCAACTATACAAGCATATCTTTTCTAACACATGAAACTCCAACAAGATTCACAATGTCAACTAGATACCCAAAAAATTAACCCACTGATAGAGGTATGCAACAATAACAACAACCAATTGAAGTTGGTGAGAAAAGCAATGAATGTACCTTGCAGAGGAGTTTTCTTTCAACACCAAAGCTTTCAACCCATGAAACTCTCCTCGCATGTTTGAAGCCATATCATATTCTTGACCCCTACACTTTGACAATGACAATTTCTTATCTTCAATCAGTTTCTTAAGAGCACTGAACAAAGTTGCAGCTTTAGTGTTAGTCACATGCACGAGACTAAGAAAATGCTCAAAAACACATCATTGTTTGTTGTCATATCGCAAAATAACTCTCATCTGCTCTTTTATTGAGGAATCTCTAGCCTCGTCAACAAGAACAGAAAATACACCATCTCCAACATCCTTAATGATAGCATCACCTACCTCACTGGCACAAACTTTTGTGAGTTGTTTCTGAATTTTGGGGGATGTCAACTTGTAATTTCCAGTAGCATTATCACCTATCACCTTAGCAACATCCTCATTTCGCTCGCAATACCAGTCAAGCAATTCAAGAAAATTGTCTTTGTTGAGAGTATCACACCCCTCATCATGACCACGAAAAGCCAAACTTTGCTTTAACATGTATCTTATCACATCTAAAACTGCAGTCAAACGTATGCGATATGCCTCTTCTGATTCACGCCCATGAGCCTCAAAACATTGTGTGATACTTTGCCTTGGGATACTGTAGTTTCTCAAACCCATAGCCACACTATTGTGAACACCATCCACTTTAGCAACATGTTGCCTTCTAATTTGTCACCCCAACCTCAGTAAATGCCATCGACCTTGCCGAACCACCAAAAAGATAACAAAGAAAACAAAATGTTGCATCCTTTGATATGCTATACTCCAACCAATGAAAATTTTCAAACCACTCATTTCAAAAAGCTCTATTTTTTTCACCACACAATTTCATGGGGGAAAGGATGGCTTTTAGGTTGACAATGGCCTCTTATCACATATGCACATTTCACTTCATTTCTAATAGAGACATCATACTCATGAATAGGTTTTCGTAACCCGGGATCACTTGGAACATCATTCAAATTGAATTCTACACGAGTTTGTTTACTGCTACTACCCTCTTCATTAGGTTCATTAGCTCTCTTCAAAGATGGATATCCTTGACTTCGAACTACAAAATTATTCATGACCTAATACACAAGAAATAAAATATGATATCAAAATTATGCATCTTAAAAGTTAGAAAAGAATACAAAATAAAACCCTTAAACATACAAATTAAAACTCCAAAACCTACAAATTAAAACCCCAAAATCATCCAATCTACAATCACACTAATCACAAATATATATAAAACAATAACAACAAAAAATAAAATAAATAAACAAAGTGGTACCTGGAGGCTGGAGGGCGGGCTGGAGCCAAATAAACAAAAGGGTGTGCGTCCTGTGATGTGTGAATGAGGAACTGAAGAGTGAGGACTGAAATGATGGTTCAGAGAGCCATAACGGGCCAGTGGCGGTCACAGGTGGTCACATGCTCACGGCAGCGGTGGTCACGTGCGGTCAGCCGGTCACAGTTTCACGGCAAACACAGGCGCCGTGGTCACGGGCTCTCGGCAGCACGGCGGTCACGCTGGTTCCGATTCATATTGGATCGGTCGTCGGCGGTCTCTCGTCGTCTCCATTTGGAGTTAGGCGGCGGGGTTTGGGGCCTTTGGGGTTTGGGCTGAATCAAGTAAGTTCTGCATATTTTATGTGTTTTTTATATAAAAATTGAAACGACGTTGTCGGATTTATCAAATTTCATGTAGGGCACGTGCCCCACCGTGCCATATGGTGGTTCCGCCCCTGTCTGTCGTTGTCTCCACATCCAACTGACCCATCATAGGCGTATGAGCCACTATCATAAATGGAACTCGAGAGCACTCAATCTCCGAACCAACCCATGTCCCCTCGAGACTCCCTCAAGATCATCATGTTCAAAGTAAACACCCAAGGTTGGGTCACTAATATTCTGTTACGAATTCCCGGGCTTGGAAACGTAAATTGGACTACGTTGTCTTCTATGATTATACACTCCAAAGTGTCCTTTATGCTCCAAACCCGGGCAAAGCATATGCACACATCAATTGTCTACATCCATCTCGAGTCAAGGATTTTTCCAACTAGTAACAAACTGTGATCAATCATCGGTGAGCGCTGACCCACGACCACTGGTGGGCTGATATCTCCCTCGATCAGTGAGCAAGAGTCATTCATACAACTCAGCAATGTTTCTGATGTCCTTCGTTCTCATGATGTGCACAATTAATTTAAAGGTGAATTTGTGAAAGAACTGAGTGATTCATACTTTGTCGTCCTCGTCTCCGCAAGCCATAGGTTTTAAGTGAGGGAAAGGGCAGTGACAGTGTCACTACTTCCGTTGTTAATTAAACATTTCTTTGACCGGTAGATTTAATTTAGACCATTTGATACAAATTAAAAAATTCTCACTTAATCTAGATCACTATGTTAAATTTTATAAAATATCATTGAATTTAAATCTTGTAAATACTCCAATGAATATAATATGTATATTTTTAATTAAAAATGAGATATGAAATTGAAATATAAGCTTACGATTTATTTTTAACTTTTCAAAATGAGAAGATCTTGGGTGAGACATGTGTTTGTGGAGACCAAGAACCAAGGGTTTGCAATAATAGCAGCAAATTTAAAATGAGGGATCAACTGGTAAATATTATATTTTTGGTGCTATTTGATAACTAAGCCAAAATATATGGACCATTCTGCAAAAATCTACAAACCTTATATTTCTTCCCCAATTTCACCCACAAAACCCAATTTTATTTCTTCTTCTCTGACGATGCCACGACTGCAAATTCCCAAATTGAACATGATGATCCCGCCGATGAAGGTGACCCAGTGTGCGGCGCCGAAGGCGGTTGAGAATCAGAGCAGGTGGACGAGCTTTATTTAAACTTCACCCCATTGTTAAGTGATCGGAGCTCAAATCGAACCGATCAATCTACACATGTCCCACAGTAGCAGCCACCAACCACCACTTTATCGAAGGCAGGGATATTATGATGGTTGAGGAAGTTTGCTAAGGAGCTCAAAAGGAATACATGGTAATACAATTATTGGTACTGGATGCAAAAGTATGATTTTGCTGGTTTTCTATCTCATCTATTTGTGATCTTGTATCAGCGTTATAGCAACATGAATATTCTATTTATGGTACTGTCTTGATCTTTTAATCATTATACTTGAGTTTTGTTTTCTTGATCTCTTAGTCAATTTGCTTGATCCTTTAGTCAGTATACTTGAGCATCCATGTTTTGTCGATCTTTCAATTTTTGAGCATTCGTTGTTACATCTTGATCTTTCAGTCAATGTGTTGACCTTTTACTGTGATGTCTTGATCTTTTAGTCATTGTGCATGTGCATTCTGTTTTATTGTCTTGTGTTGATCTTTCAGTCAATTTACTTGATCTTTTAGTCAATTTGCTTGAGCATTTTCTATGATGTTTTGATAATTTAGTCACTATGCCTGAGCTTTTACTGTGATGTCTTGATCTTTTAGCCAATATGCTTGAGCTTTTACTGGGATGTCTTGATCTTTTAGTCATTGTGCTTGAGCATTTTGTTTAATTGTCCTGTCTTGATGTTTCAGTCAATTTACTTGATCTTTTAGTTAGTTTGTTTGAGCATTTACTGTGACGTTTTGATTTTTTTAGTCACTGTACCTTAGCATTTACTGTTTTGTATTGATCTTTCAGTCAATTTATTTGATCTTTTAGTTAATTTGCTTGAGCATTTATTGTAGATGTCTTGATCTTTTAGCCACCCCGCATGAGTATTTACTTTTTTGTCTTGATTTTTTAATCAATTTCCTTGATCATTTACTGTTTGCAGTGGTCTATACCAGCTCCATCAAGGGTGAAAGCGGAAACGGCAAGAGCGTTGATTCCAAAGGAATTCCGATTGGTTGAGGCTTTTGGGTACCCTCTTGGTGGATTCTTTTCTTGCCTTCTATGATCACATCCCCGCCGCAAGTTTTGATGAGGTACGCCGTTCAAAATCCTCTCTATACTCCATGGATTCCTGTGTTTTGATGAGTAATTCATGTGTGTATCATGGACAACTTGTGGTCATTGCAGGCATTGTTTGGAACCCCCACTTCTTGTGGGTTAGTCTGTTCAAATTTGGAACCCCCATTTTTTGTGATTAGGGGCACAACAGATTTGGCTCTCACTGAAAATCGAAAAGTGTGAGTTTTGATATCGCTGTTTTCAAAATAGGATCAAGGTCGTCGGCGGAGGATCTAAATAGCGATGCGGGAAGGAGGGATTGGGGAAATTCAATGTGGAAAACCGTGCCGGAGTTGCAGAGTTGCAGCGGTAGGGAAGGTAGGAGGAAGAAATGAATAAATACAATTTGTAATTAAGTCCCTGTAGTTAGGTGTGTTATTTAATTTATACCCACAATTTCTGGAAAATTTCTATAGTCCCTAGTCTCTGTAGAGACATGTCTCAAATGAGAATTTGTATTTCTAGATTTATATAGAATATATTGTGTTAAAAAATGAAATTCAAAATATATTTTAAATTCATTGTTCATCTCGTAGTCAAAAAAATTCAATTTTTAGTATTATCCATTTATCAATGAATTTAATTAGACCTAATAACCGACAAAATATTTTACTAATTTTAACATCTCTACCTAACGTTATCTTTGACCATGCCAATGCTGACTCTTTATAAATTTGGCTTCACCTTGACGAATATATCTCATTAGTACCTTTGCATCATTACGAACCTTGTTTACTTTTCCCTACTAAAAAGTTTGTTGCTCATGGAGGGTAAGAAAAAATATTTG
Source organism: Cruciata laevipes (assembly GCA_963678965.1). Lineage (NCBI taxonomy): Eukaryota > Viridiplantae > Streptophyta > Magnoliopsida > Gentianales > Rubiaceae > Cruciata > Cruciata laevipes. The sequence goes on along the minus strand of OY787634.1, from coordinate 17,561,540 downwards.
GATTTGGAGGATCGAAAGTCTCTAAATAGGTTTTTGGTACCCAATTCAATCCCGTATGGATCTAAAAAGGGGCATAAAAATCTTATCAGTGAGTATACCTTTACTTGTTATTTTGATGGTGTGAAAATTAAAGTTTAGTGATTTATCCGATTTATGATGTTTCATTTTAGAGAATGGAAAAGGAGACAAAAGAGAAGAAACTCCATATATAAGGAGCAGTAAGAAATCGGATTGGGAAACACAAGATCACAATTCTGTAAAGGGGTTAATCTCAATCCCGTCTGGATCTAAAAAGGGACATGAAAATCTTTTCGGTGAGTATGAAATTCCTTTTTCTTATTATAATTGTGTAAAAACTAATAATGTTTAGTGAATTTTTATCTAAGTTATGTCTTTAAAATGAAAATGAATATTTCATTTTAGATGATCGAGAAAGAGGTAGAGGAGAAGAATTTTTCCGTACACGGAGCAGTCGAATATATGATTGGGAACAAAATCAAAATTCCCTAAAAAGGTCCATCTCAATCCCGTATGGATCTAAAAAGGGACCGAAAAATATTATTGGTGAGTATTTCCTTGTTTTAATGATTGTGTATAATTAATAAAGTTTAGTGATTTTTCCGAATTATTTTTCTTTAAAATAAAAAAGTGAATGTTTCATTTTAGAGGATCAAGATCAAAACTCCCTAAAAAGGTCCATCTCAACCACGTCTAGATCTAAAGAGAATTATAAAAATATTTTTGGTGAGTATAAATTTTGTTGTTATTGTTATAATTGTGTAAAAATTAATTACGTTTAGTGATTTATCTGAGTCATATGTCTCTAAAATAAAAATTGATGTTTCATTTTAGGGAATAGAGAAGGAGGGAGAGGAGAGAATATTAGGAGCGGTAGGATATATGATTGGAAATTACAGGATCAAAATCTAAAACCTTCTCATGTATTTCCCTCAATTCCATATGGATCTAAAAAGGGACTTGGAAATTTAATCGGTGAGCATTGATTTATTTTTCTGAATTTTTTTGTAAATGTTATGTTGATCTAAAAATTATTATCTATAAGTGATTTATCCGAGTTATAACTTAAAATAAAATTGAATGTTTTACTTTAGAGAAAGGAGAAAGAGCCAGAGGAGAAGAAATTCAACGAGTAATGTATAATGCAAAATATAATTTTGAAATGGACAATCAAAAGTCCCTAAAAAGTTCACTCAAGTCCACCTCAAATTTGCCTGGATCTAAAAAGAGACACACAGATACTACTGGTGAGATTTAATCCTTATATATGATTTATGATAGTGTAAAAATTATTTATCTTCTATGCGATCTATGATCATGTAATTTGACATAAACTTGATTGTTTTTTTCTATTTTGATAAAGGAGAGGGATTTCGAGAGGGAGAAATTCTTCCACCAAAGAGGAGTAAGAGATTAGATATGTGGGGAACAAACATGTTTTCAGATGGAAGTATTCCTAGACCTTCATATCCATTTTTTGTCACGCAACTTAACAAGAAAAGATCATGGGAATTGGTATGTTCTTTAATCTTAAAATAATTTAATTCTACTTGTTACTTTACATGAACCCAATTACCAGGGTCTCAACTGCAAATATGGAAAGAATAAAAAAGTGTGCCCCTTAATTGTAATTTACGAAAATTTTAAAAAGTCACGAGTGCGTGACTTTGTTGGCTTCTATTTTACACGTATTAATGATGGACCTACCCCTGAATTTGAATTTGGACACGTCTAATTTCTTCATTTTTTTGATATAAAACATCTTTATCTTAAAATCCTCTACCTATATATATAAAACTTGTAATATTTATCTTAAAACCTTTAATCTATATATCACGAGCTTTATTTAATTTAAATCTTTTTTATTTTATAAATATAACCTTTCCTTTTTAATTTAAAACATCTCATTTAAAATTAAGATCTTTTTACTTAAAATGTAACCTTTCAAATAAAAAACCACACCTTTCAACCTAAAAATTAACCTTTTGAAATTTCGGACATTTTAAATTTTTAATAAAACTTCCTGGATTTGTTTTAAAATCCTCATGTAAACTCCATATTTTAAGTTACTTCTCTAGGTTTGTAGATAATTAACATTCCTCCAATTTTTGATGATAATGTACCTTTCAAGTTTTCTTTTGAAATACTCATATTTTAATTTATAACTTGCATATTTTAGGTATTTGATACTCCTCCAATGTACATTACAGCGCGTAGATTTAGGGCAAGTGTACAGTATTGCGTTTGGATCTTATATTTTATCTAATTTTATGAATAATCCCTCCATATTTTAACTTATCTACCATTTACCATTTAGTCCATGGTCATTGTGTAGTGACAGTCATTTAAGAGACGAACTCATTTTCATTAACAAGCACATACTATATTAAACTCCAAAATATTACTTCTATTAAAAAAGTAGATGAAATATTTTGAAGAATAATATTTAGAGGACTAGATAATAATTGGTCTATTACTCGATTCATATTAATAAACTATTATCTTATTATGATATTAAAAATATAATATTTTTACTCTTTAATAGATGATAAATTAGTATAAATTATTATTTTTATTAAAATATTCTTGCTTTGACTATGTTGCTACGTTAAATATATAGATTAAATCACATAATTTTTTTGTTATATTTTACCACGATTTACTATTTGCATAACAAAATTCTTTTATAACTTTTAGCATTATTATTGGAATTTGAAAAGTTAGATGTTAGAACTTAAAAGGGGTAAAGATCAATGAATAGGCTATGAAAATTGAATGTTAGGTAATAAAAATTATGTAAAAGCAAATAAATAAGTAGCAATACAATATTTTTTTGTCAACTCAATAAAAAATATAATACAATTAGTTAATGTGAATATTTTTTTATTTTTTTTAACAAAATGGACTTTTGTGTCACTCATCAAATACTGTTACAAAAGCATAGTTTTTCCCAACTAAGCTTAGCATAATAAGCTTAACTTAATTCTTATCCCAACTAAGCTTATCCCAACTAAGCTTAGCATAATAAGCTCTAGCTAAACATAATAAGCTGCTATTACAAAAGCATAGTTCCAAAAGCACAAATTAAGAAAAACAAAGACTTAACTTAATTCTTCATCAAGTTATCATATATTAGCCTTGATTGCTTACTCTTGAGCTCAAGTCTCTTCTCCCGAAGAGCCGCCTCTTCCTGTATGATGGCCTTCCACTCATTCTCCAACACACCTTTAGTTTCCTCATCCAACAGCTCCTTCCCTTCATTGAAAAGCCAATTGCTCAATTGCTCCCTCTTCTCCTCAATTGATTCCTCTGACTTCTCTTTCCCTTTCCCTTTAGGCATCTCATCATCTCCCCAAATCTTATCCGACAGCTCGTAAACCTTTGAATCAAAACCCTCGTTGTTGCTGTGATACTTCTTCACTTTCTTACTGGCCTTTTTCATACCAAAGTATCTGCTCTTCAACTTCTTGATCTTGCTTTGAACTTGTACTTTGCTCACCGGAAAACTGATTTTCGACTTGACAGTCTCATAAACATCATCCGTCCCTTTGGCAAGTTCCTCTAGCAAGAGGATAGTATCCTCTGGACTATAGATCCTTTCAAACAGCTTTTTCGCACACTCAGCCTTGCGTTTTATTCCAATGGAAGAGACAGTGGAGACCGTGGATTCAATGGGCGGATCTGCCGGAGCCTTCTTCGCCGCCGGCTCAGGTTCGGAGTCAGATTCCTCCTCCGAGGATTCCTCCGGGTCGGATTCAATGAGCGGATCTGCAACGGGGATCTGACTGGATTTCGCCATTTAGTGGGTGGAAGAAATTGGGGTTTGGAGTCGGAGTGGCGAAACTTGGGGGATAAGATGAAGAAGAAGAAGAACGGAAATATAGGTGTAAAAGCAATGATTATCGGCCAAGAAAATCATTGAGTCAAAAACAACATCCCAATTTTTTAGGGAACAGTATGAATGACTATCGGCCAGAGGTTGTGACCAGTATGAATGAGTTAGTGTGAATATGAAAAAGGAGTGGACAAGCTACCATGAAATAAAATTATTAATGTTCAATTGAGATAGATTTTGATAATCTTACTTCATTTTACAAACAACAACATCAATACAAATAACATCAATATAAAATTACGAACATGATCTACCTTAATTTTAAGTTGTATCATTTGAAGGTTTTTGAAGTTATGATTGGAATCAAACTTACCAAATAATTGCATTAAACAAAAATTGTTTGAGTATTAGGATATTCAAACTCTCTTTTTCAAAAGCTATTTATTCTTCCCTACGTATGTAGTATGTCTTTTTCCTCTTTGGAACATGAAGTATTTACTTAGTTATCCATTTTCTTGTTGAAGGCCATCCCATATGATATAATTAAATCCTATAAACTGGAACTTCCCAAGAACACAGTCATCGGCGATGTTGAGGGGAGGCATTGGAAGATAAATCTTGGCCAGTGGACCGATGGTCGACAGGCATATCATGATGGTTGGAAATCACTATGTAAGGTCAACGGGATCACTGAGGATGATATATGCATCTGCGAGTTCCATCCGTGTAAGGTACATGGCATGTGGCTTCAAATTAAAATCATTCGAGCAACCTGAACCAACAACATTATTCTGCTACACACTTGAGAAAATATTATTCTGTTACTTCAATAAAATGCTTTCACATTTTGTTGCCTTTTATAATGATTCAATTACATTTATATTTTCTTTGGAAAAATGGATTTCATGGTTTTCGGATGTAATCTCTAAAGATAATAATTATTCTCTTCAAATTATGTGTGGAATAAACAATTTTGTTTTAATATATTAACAGTATTTTTGAGTTTGAATTTCCACTTTTGTTTGTGAAAATTTTATGATATCCACTTTAATGTGTAAATAAAGTGGCGAAGACATATTCTTAAAAAAAACTGGCTTTCAGATCACAATAACTCTATAGGCTTGCCGTATTGATCAAGCTCATGCTGATAATAAAAACAACAAACTAATTTTCAGTTGATTAGGGTGAAATCCAAACAATTTTGGGGCAAAACAGAACCCTATTTTTGGTATATTTTGACCCCAAGAGAGGGCTCTGACATCTCTCTAACTTTAGAGTGAGAAAGGGTCGGTCATCGTCTTCTAATTTTTGAAATGTCATTCATACTCATAGTATGTTTTCTCACCTCAAACGTATCAGTGTATCCTTGAGTTTTTGAAAGTACTAAAATAACTAGGGTTGTGTAAAAGACATCTAGATATTACTAATGTACATTCGTATTTTGCCTCAAGAATAATTAACTTAAACATTTTCACACCTTGGAAAAGTTCGATTTGTATTCATTAATTATCAAATTCATTAATTATCATTTCCTTTTCAGTTTTCAATCTTATTCACAATAATCGTGCGTGGTAAGAGCATTCACAATGGTTAGAGTTTGGCAATTATTATTAAATATGTGGCACGTACCTTACCAGTATTGTATGTCATGTGTTTAGCTTGATGTCCCTTTAGTTGATACCACATAATTAATTCAATTTTTTTTTGTCATCGTAAGTGCATGTATCTTGCCACCTAATTAACTTGAAAATATGTCAAGTTACAATGTGTAGTAGTTTACCATTGTAGAAAACAAAACTTATATAAATATATGAGGAAACATTTGACTTACCACAAATTTATGATAGGATAGTTTGAAAATGATTAAATTGATTTTATAGCCCCAACTTTGATCACTTGGGCAATTTTTAGCCCCAACAATAAAAGTACCTAATTTCTAGCCCCAACATAAGAATTTGATCCATTTATAGCCCCAAATCCATTTTCTACAAACCCTCATGGGGTATTTTTGTACTTTTCATACCGTTTACCCACTTGGGACGAAGCCAAGCATAAATTCTCAGCGGAGAGCTCTTATCCATAAAATTATAAGTTCCGGCTAAGTATTCCAATTCGCGAGTTCATCGGAGACATCTCCGACGATCACAGAATGATGAAGCAACTTCCCAGAATGCCTTGTATCTTCTGACAATGTACACTAGCTGATTTCAACACTCTTATAGCTCCATGCATTTCATTGCAAAAATCAACAAAACAATCCACAAACAAGAGGCGAACTATGATTTTGCTGCAGTAAATGAATAATAATAATAATAATAATAATAATAATAATAATAATAATAATAATAATAATAATAATAATACTCACCTCAAAGTTATATCTTCAAGATTGCATATAGGCCTAGATACATCCCTGGTTTCAAAGGACCCTGAAACAAAGATTTCAAACACGAAAAATGAAACCATTTTTCTTCCATTTGTAAACAGATTAGAAAACCACAGTAAATAAAGAAAAGCCACTACATGAATCTTTAATTCAACAAGATTAGAAATAAGTACAACTAAAATTAAACAAACACAATATGGCACCAAAAAATTATGGAGAAAATTTACCTGTTGCTTTGAGAGCATAAATAGGGCCGGTTCAATGGAAACTTCTGAGCTCAGGGAAGAAAATAAGGCGGAAAAAAGAACCCATTTTTGGACGCAGAACATAACCATGGAAGAATACCGCCATTGCAAACTACTTGAAAAGCCTCTTTAACATTATCTTCTTCAAATTTATATTGGGTTTTACTCTACTATCCATGAAAGTAATCAATGTGGAGGGATTGCCGGAGAGGTTTCCGATGAACTCGAATCGATTTCGTCGTGTGTGGGGACGTAGGAAGATGAGCAGTAGGTTGTGACGGTGCCGGTGGAGTTTTCGGTTACGAGTTTGAGCGGCACATTGATCTGTCCGAACTGGTTATTGGATTGGAATAATAACCGAAAGTTTTAACTTTAGGGATAAGAGGTCACTGTCGTGTATTGGGGTAAACGACATGAAAAGTTCAAAAATACCCCTGTAATTTGCAGAAAATGGATTCGGGGTTATAAGCGGATCAGATTATTATGTTGGGAGTTGGGACTAGAAAATGGGCACTATTATTGTTGGGGCTAAAAATTGCCCAAGTGATCAAAATTGGGGCTATAAAAATCAATTTAATCTTTGATAATGATTCAAGACTTTGTAAAACAAGAAATATACGAACCCTTATAAAAAACTTGGGCATATACTCAGATTAAATCAAAACCCGAGGGGCTTTGAAATGAAAAGATTTAGCAATTCAAGGGGCTTTGAAATCAGTTTATTTATGGCGTTAATCACTGAGTTTTGATCCCTAATCATAATGACATAAAATTTCCCGTCATCCTCTTGCTCGGAGTTGCCCATTTCTCGTAGTAGTTGAATGGTTAGCAGAGCAGATGGCCTTCAAATCCAGCTCCCGGCGAGGAAGTCAAAATTCAAGCACCGACCCAAGTCCTCCTCTGAGGAGAAGATCCCAGAGCGTGAGCGCCGCCTCCAGAGCAAAACCTAAACAAACCATTGACAATTACACCAGCAAGACAGATAACCCACTCTTTCTGAATTCCGGCAGCGTAAAGGAATCCGGCGAGCGGGGCCGATCTTCCACGCGGAATTCTGGGATTAAAAATGGCATCGGCCGAAGCTTGTCCAGGGCTCGTGGAAGGTCCTTGTCATACGAGGTAATCTCATTTCGAACTATACTTTTGCTTGCTCGCTGGGTTTTACTTGCAATTACCAAAAAGGCACCTTTTGTACTGCTCATCAGATGCATCTGTTTCATTCAGGAGAGTGGAAATGGCATTGAGAGAAAGGCTATCGGTTCAAATACTAGGCAGTGTGCTGATGTGCTGATTGGTAGAAGAAGTCCACAAATTATGGGGACTTCCGAAGACGACTCTGTTGTGAGTGTTTGTGTGGTAAATGAGACATTTTGACAACTCCACCAGTGATAATTACTGAATTGATCCACGTGCTTGTTTACAGTGCAGCTTTCAGTTTTCCAACTTGGAAGATGCAAATTCATCATGTTCCCTCTCAGAAGCTGAAGATAAAATCTCTAAAGCCGTTTATAAAAAAATGATGGTAGGTTAACGTTTTAATTAATTGGATTCGCGTATTTTAGGTTCAGTTATTTCAACAACCTCAGTTTGTAGCTTATTTGGTATATGAGACCTAATTTCTTAGTTCCATCTTCAATAGTGTTCTTCTTTTTGATGTGTAATGCTGCAGGCCAATAAAAGTGGAGGTGATGCTATTGAAAGCAGAATGTATGACACTGTCCAGTCCCAAGTCAGGCGTACGCTCTTTGATTTCCAAAATGACATTGACTCTGTAATGGCCATACTCTATTTTCTTATCAATTATTTTTAAGTCGATTATATCTTTATGGGAAATGGTTGTTACTATAATTGTTCCACCACTTTGAATTTAACTAAACAGACCTAGGCTTATGCTAGGCTGTGATAAAGGTATCTGAATTTGATGGCTGAAAAAGACAAGCTCGCTACTCTTTTTTATTTCTGTTGAAACACTCATGGACTTGTTTTTCCTGTTCTTCTCAATGCATTTATGGTAAAACTTGTTCCTTCATTGCTGCAAAGATAATCATCGCTTAAATAGAAAAATGATGGTGGAAGTTCTGATGGTGGAAGTTCTGCACAATATGCCCCTTCCTTTCTGATGGCTGTTTTATTCGATTGGTGTACCTTTAATTTACCAAATAGAGGCAGTTGATGTCACTAGCTGAGAATCAAGTTAAACGTCTAAGTATGCTGAACATTCTGTATGCAATGAATTATACCAGCAATGCATTATTATTGACCTATCAAATTGGATTTTTACTAATGTGTTGGTTATGTCCAGACCACTTTGTTTCCCCAGAGTATGTTGACACTTTCAGACATGCATGCTCTTAATATTTGAATGTGCCTTCTCACTGCATGTCCTTGCTCTACTTCCTATACTGATTGAAATTTTACTGTTATACCATGAACTTCAGGCCATTCAGTGGAGTAAAGTTAGTGGTGAAGCAATTACAGATGTCAATCATACATCAGCTCACTTGGTTGATTCCAGGCCAGTCGAACTGGTTTCAGACATTAGAAGAGAATACGCTCTGAAACTTGAAGAGGTTATTTTTTTTTATATAGCAAAGGGATGTAAGATCAACTGATGTTCTCATACACCATCTTGAATCTAGTGTTGGGTGATAGTGGACTCCATCCAATTTAATTGACAAACAGCAATGCATTTGGAAACCTTTTAGTTTCTTTCTGTCTACCAACTATATATTTTTCACGTCATTGAAGGATTTTTTCTTTTTTATTTATGAAATTTCTAGTGTATTTCCTTAAAAATATCCCTAGATATTACATAATCATTTTTTATTCTGCATAGATACTTGTATAGGTCGAGAAGATTTGGCTTTCACGTCACTGTGTATATTTCCTAAATTATTAGTGCACTCTCTGAAAGTCTGAATGGTATTTTTACTGGATGCAGTCTGAAGAACGAGCCAGGAAACTTCGAGCTGATTTGGCTGTAGAAGAGCACCGTGGACTGGAATTTAGTCGAATGCTTAAAGAGACTCTTCCTCCTCAGATTTCTAACTCTCACAAGTCTCGTATGGGAAGAAAAGTAAGGTCATTGGTTGAGTTTTATTTAAATAACGCTGTCACTGATCTAAGAAGCATGATATGCATTCAGATGTGGATAAGCATAAGTTTAAGTGTTGTTTTTGGAACTATTGATTTTTTTTTTCTTTTATCAATTGTAGTGGATATATGTTATATAATCATGTTACTTGACATAGGAATATATGAATCAAATGTGGCTTTAACCTACAGGTCTGTATCATATTCATCAATCCCGAACACAGACACTTTCACAAACTCAGATGCTCTTTTCTGCTCCAGCTTTTGTTAAACATAATGTCATGGGAAGGGCACATAAATTACTGCTCCAGTAGTCTGATTAACTGTAAACAGTGCAATTGCATTCTAATTGTTTATATATGACTGACATTCTCAAAATGCAGAGAAGCACTGAAAGGAAAACAATCTCGAATCGCCTTACGGAAGAAGCTCTGGCATATTTTGATGAGTGTGTGTCCATATCAACTTTTGATAATTCAGACTTCTCTGCATCTGAAGATAGACCAACTCTTGTCTTTGCTGGAAATTCCTCTCCATTCAGATGTACAACTCAACATACTTTGACAAGTAGCCCCTTGCTCTGTGCATCTGAATGTTCCTCTAACCAAACAAAGGTTCATTCTACATGCCTACAAATTATATTTTTTGGTTGAAATTCATGTGGTGCTTACTCTGTTGAGTGTTATAATACATATGCATATTAATGAAGGGGAGTTCCTTGTGTTGGGATCTATCTGTAAATACTATTGTGCATGAACTTTATGCAGTCATTTGTAAGCATCACTAGAGATATGACCTTTTTTTTCTGTTTACCATTGCATTCAAGCATTCTCTCTTCCTTCAAGGTAAATTTTATGACACCCCAGGGGCCAGGGATGAACATGGTATCCCTACTGTATACTTTCCTCTAATTTCCTGTGCACTTCTTTGCATTGTTTTGGGACATCAAGAGAAAAAGAAGGTTATTGGACAAAGACACTTTGAATGGTTTATCTTATTTATTCATTGTATAAAAAGATATATGACTCTATGAGTTACTTCATTTACTTACAGTCTCTGGCATTTCATCATGCCTTTTGGTACACCATGTTTTTTCTGTTCTTTTGAACTGTATATCTGAAGGTTCTAGTGGAAGGATGTGGATTATCTTTTGTATTGCTGTGTTTGTATGATGTACAATAATTGCATACACACTATAACTACCTTTAATTGTTTTCTAATTTTGCAGCCATTGAATGGCCGCGACCAACCTGTGCATTGCTGTGATGATTCTAACTTGGCAGTAGATTGTAGCTGTGACACCATCTCTGTGGAACATGATCCCAGAACTAAATTTACAAAAAACAAGAAGCTGTATCAATTTTCTTTTGCAAAAAAACCTAAAGAAAATATCAAATCTGATAGTAGCATAAGAAGTTGCATAGAGCGTTTTCAGAGAGGAATCTCAGTTAGTTCCAGGTTGGAATTCAGTACTAGCAAGTGCAGTTTACGCAGTTACATTGAATATGTGCTGTGTGAAAGAGTATTTTTTAGCAACAGACTAGATTCTGGAAGTTTGCACTTATGTGGTGGAAGTGTTGCAGTTTCAGTTTCTCCTTTCGGCTCCATGGTGTGAAGTCCTAGGTGACCAATCACATTATCTTAGGCTGGGTGCTTATTATTGTAATTTGAACCCTTTAGAATCAAGCATAAAAAATGTCCTTTGAATTCTTAATTTTTATGGCCTTAATTGAATCTTGATTTAAGTTTTTTTTCTTTATCAATGATTTTAAGTTGTTTTTTCTACAACGATTTCAAGTTAATGTTGTGGTCCAATATATTTCTAAGATCATGTGCAAAAATTTAATGTAAACATATTTATCATATCACAGATTTCATACATGTCAGATTCTTTCATATTAGAATCTGATGTAGGACAACGTAGGCATAGGTTTAACGAAACAGATCTTGGATATGAACAAGGTTGGCTTAGCGAAAAGTAGTGTTTAATGGCTGTAGATAACGAATGAACTGTGGAAAATACGTAGATTGTAGATAAAACCCTCGGAGTCACACCGTGGGGTGTCTTCGGAGTCACACCGTTGACAGGGGTCCTTCAGGAGTCACACCTTCGGGGTAAGCTGCTTCACACAACTCGGGGCTCACGATATAATCGCAAAATAAGTTTTTATTAATCAAAATCTGCCTAAACCTCATAGAGGAATACAATATTTATAGACATAAGAATGACCAATCCTAGATGGAATAGAACCCTATCTTCCTAAATAAATAATATCCTAATGAGATTCTAACTAAAAGGAAATAAAAGAAAACATTCTAAAAATAAGAAAATAAAGAACATTCTAGAATACTATTCCGGGACTATTCACGTGAATAGTATTCTGGAAAACCCATTCCTTTCCCTCATCATTCTCCCCTTCTTAAAAAAACTCGACTCCGACGAGTTAAAATCAGTGATCTCCTCCAAAAATCCAAAGCTCATATCCTGTAACTTTGAATCAATACTCCATGTACATTCTTCACGCGGATGCCCCTTCCAACGAACAAGATATTTCCAATGAACAACATATTTCTGACCATGCAAGAATTTAGGTGGTATCTTAAGAATCAGTGAACTAATATTCTGAAAAGGGAAATCCTTAGATACTTGTGCCACATCTTGATGGAAATCCAACAATTCAAGTATTGGAGATTCAACACTCGGTTTCTTAACTTCACCAAAAAAATTTAACTGAAAATCCCCATTCCTTAAGCAACTAAGTTTAGGATCCATGGTGATCTTTATCTCCTTAACAAATCTCTTGTGGAAATCTTCTTGTTCACCAGAAGTTTGAATCTTTGGAATTGAAGTAAGACTAGGAGTTGTCCATTCAACTATAGCATTTGTCTTTTCTACCACAATATCCTCTCTTTTAGACTCTTCTTCAATAGATAGTTCGCCTACCTCAATCTCTTCTGTCTTAAGCTCCTCTTCGACATGTATCTTGTCAAGACTTTCATTGCACTTCTTTTCCTCTTCAACTTCCTCAACCACCATTGTTTTCTCAAGGTTCTCCATGCACTTTTTATCATCATGTTCAACCTTTTCAACTTCTTTAACCTTCTCATTGCTGACCTCCTCAATGTTGGCTGTCCTTAAAAGTTCCTTCCCTACTGATACTAAACTTTGCTTCACTGGTGTTCTAGTTGGAACTTCAGCACTTGCCACACTAGAAAACTTTTCAGGTGTAGAAAACCTCTTAGTATTCCTCGACCTCTTTACAATATAATCAGAATGGTAATGGTCTTGCTGATGTATATACTTTCTCTCCAAAAGTAGTCTAACTTCTTCCCATGACAAATACTGTAGATCCCGACCGGTAAATTGTAGGTCATACTCAATTCCAGACCACCATATTTGTGCCTGACCAACCAACTTCAGTACAACAAATCTGACTTTCCTCTTCTCTGACATATCATACCAGTCAAAATAGCGTTCCAGTGCAGCTAGCCATTGCTTACAAACTTGAGGATCAGATCCATCAAAATCATCGGGAGCACTAATGCGTATCATTCTTGTGATATCGTACTACTGTCCGCTCTAGTTTACCATGTTTTTCTGGCTGCTGATACCAAAATGATGTAGGACAACGTAGGCATAGGTTTAACGAAACAGATCTTGGATATGAACAAGGTTGGCTTAGCGAAAAGTAGTGTTTAATGGCTGTAGATAACGAATGAACTGTGGAAAATACGTAGATTGTAGATAAAACCCTCGGAGTCACACCGTGGGGTGTCTTCGGAGTCACACCGTTGACAGGGGTCCTTCAGGAGTCACACCTTCGGGGTAAGCTGCTTCACACAACTCGGGGCTCACGATATAATCGCAAAATAAGTTTTTATTAATCAAAATCTGCCTAAACCTCATAGAGGAATACAATATTTATAGCCATAAGAATGATCAATCCTAGATGGAATAGAACCCTATCTTCCTAAATAAATAATATCCTAATGAGATTCTAACTAAAAGGAAATAAAAGAAAACATTCTAAAAATAAGAAAATAAAGAACATTCTAGAATACTATTCCGGGACTATTCACGTGAATAGTATTCTGGAAAACCCATTCCTTTCCCTCATCATTCTCCCCTTCTTAAAAAAACTCGACTCCGACGAGTTAAAATCAGTGATCTCCTCCAAAAATCCAAAGCTCATATCCTGTAACTTTGAATCAATACTCCATGTACATTCTTCACGCGGATGCCCCTTCCAACGAACAAGATATTTCCAATGAACAACATATTTCTGACCATGCAAGAATTTAGGTGGTATCTTAAGAATCAGTGAACTAATATTCTGAAAAGGGAAATCCTTAGATACTTGTGCCACATCTTGATGGAAATCCAACAATTCAAGTATTGGAGATTCAACACTCGGTTTCTTAACTTCACCAAAAAAATTTAACTGAAAATCCCCATTCCTTAAGCAACTAAGTTTAGGATCCATGGTGATCTTTATCTCCTTAACAAATCTCTTGTGGAAATCTTCTTGTTCACCAGAAGTTTGAATCTTTGGAATTGAAGTAAGACTAGGAGTTGTCCATTCAACTATAGCATTTGTCTTTTCTACCACAATATCCTCTCTTTTAGACTCTTCTTCAATAGATAGTTCGCCTACCTCAATCTCTTCTGTCTTAAGCTCCTCTTCGACATGTATCTTGTCAAGACTTTCATTGCACTTCTTTTCCTCTTCAACTTCCTCAACCACCATTGTTTTCTCAAGGTTCTCCATGCACTTTTTATCATCATGTTCAACCTTTTCAACTTCTTTAACCTTCTCATTGCTGACCTCCTCAATGTTGGCTGTCCTTAAAAGTTCCTTCCCTACTGATACTAAACTTTGCTTCACTGGTGTTCTAGTTGGAACTTCAGCACTTGCCACACTAGAAAACTTTTCAGGTGTAGAAAACCTCTTAGTATTCCTCGACCTCTTTACAATATAATCAGAATGGTAATGGTCTTGCTGATGTATATACTTTCTCTCCAAAAGTAGTCTAACTTCTTCCCATGACAAATACTGTAGATCCCGACCGGTAAATTGTAGGTCATACTCAATTCCAGACCACCATATTTGTGCCTGACCAACCAACTTCAGTACAACAAATCTGACTTTCCTCTTCTCTGACATATCATACCAGTCAAAATAGCGTTCCAGTGCAGCTAGCCATTGCTTACAAACTTGAGGATCAGATCCATCAAAATCATCGGGAGCACTAATGCGTATCATTCTTGTGATATCGTACTACTGTCCGCTCTAGTTTACCATGTTTTTCTGGCTGCTGATACCAAAATGATGTAGGACAACGTAGGCATAGGTTTAACGAAACAGATCTTGGATATGAACAAGGTTGGCTTAGCGAAAAGTAGTGTTTAATGGCTGTAGATAACGAATGAACTGTGGAAAATACGTAGATTGTAGATAAAACCCTCGGAGTCACACCGTGGGGTGTCTTCGGAGTCACACCGTTGACAGGGGTCCTTCAGGAGTCACACCTTCGGGGTAAGCTGCTTCACACAACTCGGGGCTCACGATATAATCGCAAAATAAGTTTTTATTAATCAAAATCTGCCTAAACCTCATAGAGGAATACAATATTTATAGCCATAAGAATGATCAATCCTAGATGGAATAGAACCCTATCTTCCTAAATAAATAATATCCTAATGAGATTCTAACTAAAAGGAAATAAAAGAAAACATTCTAAAAATAAGAAAATAAAGAACATTCTAGAATACTATTCTGGGACTATTCACGTGAATAGTATTCTGGAAAACCCATTCCTTTCCCTCATCATTCTCCCCTTCTTAAAAAAACTCGACTCCGACGAGTTAAAATCAGTGATCTCCTCCAAAAATCCAAAGCTCATATCCTGTAACTTTGAATCAATACTCCATGTACATTCTTCACGCGGATGCCCCTTCCAACGAACAAGATATTTCCAATGAACAACATATTTCTGACCATGCAAGAATTTAGGTGGTATCTTAAGAATCAGTGAACTAATATTCTGAAAAGGGAAATCCTTAGATACTTGTGCCACATCTTGATGGAAATCCAACAATTCAAGTATTGGAGATTCAACACTCGGTTTCTTAACTTCACCAAAAAAATTTAACTGAAAATCCCCATTCCTTAAGCAACTAAGTTTAGGATCCATGGTGATCTTTATCTCCTTAACAAATCTCTTGTGGAAATCTTCTTGTTCACCAGAAGTTTGAATCTTTGGAATTGAAGTAAGACTAGGAGTTGTCCATTCAACTATAGCATTTGTCTTTTCTACCACAATATCCTCTCTTTTAGACTCTTCTTCAATAGATAGTTCGCCTACCTCAATCTCTTCTGTCTTAAGCTCCTCTTCGACATGTATCTTGTCAAGACTTTCATTGCACTTCTTTTCCTCTTCAACTTCCTCAACCACCATTGTTTTCTCAAGGTTCTCCATGCACTTTTTATCATCATGTTCAACCTTTTCAACTTCTTTAACCTTCTCATTGCTGACCTCCTCAATGTTGGCTGTCCTTAAAAGTTCCTTCCCTACTGATACTAAACTTTGCTTCACTGGTGTTCTAGTTGGAACTTCAGCACTTGCCACACTAGAAAACTTTTCAGGTGTAGAAAACCTCTTAGTATTCCTCGACCTCTTTACAATATAATCAGAATGGTAATGGTCTTGCTGATGTATATACTTTCTCTCCAAAAGTAGTCTAACTTCTTCCCATGACAAATACTGTAGATCCCGACCGGTAAATTGTAGGTCATACTCAATTCCAGACCACCATATTTGTGCCTGACCAACCAACTTCAGTACAACAAATCTGACTTTCCTCTTCTCTGACATATCATACCAGTCAAAATAGCGTTCCAGTGCAGCTAGCCATTGCTTACAAACTTGAGGATCAGATCCATCAAAATCATCGGGAGCACTAATGCGTATCATTCTTGTGATATCGTACTACTGTCCGCTCTAGTTTACCATGTTTTTCTGGCTGCTGATACCAAAATGATGTAGGACAACGTAGGCATAGGTTTAACGAAACAGATCTTGGATATGAACAAGGTTGGCTTAGCGAAAAGTAGTGTTTAATGGCTGTAGATAACGAATGAACTGTGGAAAATACGTAGATTGTAGATAAAACCCTCGGAGTCACACCGTGGGGTGTCTTCGGAGTCACACCGTTGACAGGGGTCCTTCAGGAGTCACACCTTCGGGGTAAGCTGCTTCACACAACTCGGGGCTCACGATATAATCGCAAAATAAGTTTTTATTAATCAAAATCTGCCTAAACCTCATAGAGGAATACAATATTTATAGCCATAAGAATGATCAATCCTAGATGGAATAGAACCCTATCTTCCTAAATAAATAATATCCTAATGAGATTCTAACTAAAAGGAAATAAAAGAAAACATTCTAAAAATAAGAAAATAAAGAACATTCTAGAATACTATTCCGGGACTATTCACGTGAATAGTATTCTGGAAAACCCATTCCTTTCCCTCATCAGAATCATTAGAGCATCCACAATAGTGTTTCTTAGAAGCACTTTTCTTAATAAGAAGTGCTACTTATTTAATTTTAACCATTATTAACTTTTTAAGAGCAGTCCACAATGGTGCTTCTTATGAACATTTTTTTTAATAAGGAGTGATCCTTGTACTAGCATGATCATTGTTGGCTTTAATGACCACTCCTTAAATAAGAAGTTACCTCTTTTATTGTGCAAGAGCCGAGCTTCCACAATGGTGCTCCTTAAGTGCACTTTTCTTAATAAGGAGCACTCCTTATGTAAGAATGTCCATTGTTGAGTTTTAAGAACCACTCCTTAATAAGGACTTGCTCCTTACTTAGGGAGTGGTTACCTTTTTTATTGTGCTTGACTAGCCAATAAAAACATTACTCTTGCCATTGAGTATTTTTTTTTAATTTTAAGTTTAAAATAAAAATAAAGAAAATAAGTGCTTCTTAAGTGTTGTTCCATTGTTAGTGTTGGGTTCTTCCTTAGTCTTGCTCAAAATTGATTATGTGGCACTTAAGAAGTGCTCCTAATCTTCAAACCATTGTGGATGTTGTCATTTTACTTTTTTTTTTTGCATTAAAGAAGTAGTGAAAAGTATACCACCATTGTTGATGGTTGCTTCTAAGCGAATCCACAACGGTTGTATTTTGGAGTCGCTGTGCAATTTAGTATAATTTGAAGCGATGTAGCTTGCCGTTGTTGCAGAATCCACGTATGTAGCTTTGAGAAATTAAATGTCAGCTAGTAGTGAGCGACATCGCTTGACGTTTGAAGCATTAAATACTTGTTTAAATTGTGTTTTTCATGTTCAGATTTGGTGTGTATATATTCTTTTACCTCTTTGTATCATATATAAGTTGTGTATATATGGTGTGTTTTTCAGATCCAAATGCGATATATATACTGCCGTTATATATGTTCTATGTATTTTGCATCTACGTACGTATATATTCCACATGCAAATATATTGCATTTGATTCACTATTTACTAAAGAAATTAATTTTACGTTTAATTCAAATATTTTTATCATAAATTATTATTAAAAATAGAGTTCAACTCGAAAGTTAAATTAAATTACAAATACCAATTTTGAAGCATATATGGCTCGGGATGCAACAATTCGAGATAAAGAAATGCATCATCAACTTAAGTCAGACTTGGTGGAGCATATATGTAAACGTTTTAAGGTCAACACTAGAAGTAAAATTCTTAAATTTATTTAATTACTTCTTTTTTTTACTAAAATTAATTTATTTAATAAAATAAAAGTGATTTTTCATTAACTATTGGTAGATCTTCGATTATTTATTTAATTTTATTGTTGAATAAATGTATTTGCATTCTAGAAAAAATAAAAAAATAAATTCAAGTGGGACCTATCAAGCTATACAAGAATGTAGCTTACCATTAATGGGGTGTGTAGCTTGCCAACTCATTGGCTTGAAAAGTTGACATGGCAAGTCAAGCTACATGCATTTGTAGCTTACCATTGTGGATGCTCTAACCTAGTTATTACAAAAAGAGATGATGTGACATTTAAGGAGTGCTTCTTATTGCATCTCCAATGTAAGACTCAATTTTAAAAAATTCACATGCCACATTATTATAATAGACTTCCAACTCAAAATATCATCTCTAGTGCAAGGGTTAATTGGAGCCTTCAATCCTACGCGGCTCATTAATTAATTGACACCCTCAATTAGACCCTCTCAAAATTGAGGCTCATATTGAGACTTTCAACATGACATTTACCATGTTTATAACATTTAATGCATTAATTTCAATTCATTAAGTAATATTTTAATAATTATAATATTGACACGTTACAATGAATGTTGATTTTTGATTTGTGCATTGGAGAACAAATTTTTCTCTTTATAGTCTCATTGTCCATGTCATAGAGAAGTCCAATAATAATTCACCAAGTGGCTCCTATAAATATGGATGCAGGTCTTTGCATTGGAGATGCTCTTACATTCTTACCATTGTGGATGTTCTTACATTCTTACTATTGTGGATGCTCTTAATTTAGGAGTAGTTACCTCTTTATTTGTGCTAGTCTAACCAATAAAGATATGCCACGTATTATTTATTGTCTCTTAAATTTTAATATTAATAATTAACACTTGTAGAAGTGGTTCTTATTTCTTCATCCATTGTAGAGCATGATTTCTTACATAGAATGGTTTGGAGGTAAGAAGCACTCCTTAAATGACACATCATCTCTTTTTGTAATAACTACAGGTAAGAAGCAACCATCAACAATGGTACTCCCTCCGTACCAGTTGTTTCTGCACTCTTTCCTTTTTAGCCTGCACCTGCTAAATCTACACTCTTTCCTTTTTTAGGAAATAATTTATCAACATAAAGACAAAATTTCCCTTCTATTAATAAAAAACATATCTGTGAAATTCCCTCTATCCAATTCACTCCTCCTTCTTTTCCACCCACCCCACCATCGAAACCTTCAATATTCATAAAATTTCCTCTCTCCAATTCATTCCTCCTTCTTTTCTGATGATACAGAATATGTCATCCTCCAGGAGGAGCATGATGACTCAGCCACTTAAGGAAATTACCAGGAAAGTATATAGAGCACGTGAGGAGATCTTAGCAAGATACATGAGGTACAGGGCCACGTGATACAGACATGAGGAGGAAAGAAATGATGAGTCAGCAGAAGGAAAGAGGGGCTGAGCCAGATGCTCCAGCACGCCTATAAAAGGAGGCCGCAATCAGCCATAACAGGTAAGTTCTCTAACTCTTGAATACAGAGTTTTATCTTTCCTTTCAATACACAAAATCTCATCATCACACCGGAGCTGATACCCTCGGGTGGCTCCGGGGGCTTGTTTTGTAGGTTTCAGACGAACAGGTCCCAAGCAAGTCTCTTCCGAGGCCCATGTGCTCATACAGACATGCATTCTTGGCGAGCAGTCTGCATACTTCATCAGCTACCAAGATCTCGAAGCCCTCAGATATCTCAACTATCCGAGGCACCATTTACTGGAGCAGAAATCACCGCATCATATTCCACCCACCCCACCATCGAAACCTTCAATATTCAATCCCATCTCTGTTTCTTTTTCTCCCACCACCACACATTTCTCATTTTTTATCCATTTAATTTCACAAACCCATAATCTCAAACAACTTCAAGATCTATTCAAGATCTTCCTCTATTTCTCAGATTGAATCGATACCCATTCAACAATCTCTTCAATCCATTCAAAATCTATTCAATCCCACTTAACCTCACTATTCGCCGGCCGGAAACAAGTCAAGGCTGCCGGAATCACCACAATCACGTCATGGTGAAAGAACTAGTAGGCATAAATATCGATTATTTCTTGGGTTTCGATTCAATATGAGTATCAATATTGATTATTTATTCGGTTTCATTTCAATCGATTCAAACGCCAATTTGGCTGGGGCAGTGTTTGTGTTGGTGGGTGGATGGTGTTGGAGTTCAGCATTGTGGTGGTTGCAGGGAGGAGAGGTGCAGATGGGTAGTGTATAAATATTGGAAAAGAGTAAGGGTAAAATCGTCATTTTGCATGGTAAAAAAAACATTCAGTTTCTCTCTCTGCAGATCCAAGTGGTCCAGAGTGAGTAGTATATTTCTCACTACTTCTTTAATGCATAAAAGAAATGTAAAGGTATATAAAATAAAAAAGAAATTTAAAATGACAATTGTTTATTGGTTGGTTCTTGCACAATAAAAGAGGTTATAACTTCTTATTTAAGGAGTAGCTCCCTATTAAGAAGTGCTCCTTAAAAGTCCACAATGGTCATGCTAATATAAGGAGCACTCCTTATTAAAAAAAGTGCTCTTAAGAAGCACCATTGTGGATGCTCTAACAATGGTGTGAAACTTTTGATGTGGCACTTTTTTTTAGAGCATCCACAATGGTGCTCCTTATTAGCACTTTTCTTAATAAGGAGTGCTCCTTATTTAATTTGCACCATCGTGGACTTTTTAAGAGCACTCCTTAATAAGGACTTGATCCTTAATTAAAGAGTTGTTACCTCTTTATTTGTGCTAGTCTAACCAATAAAGAAATGACATCTCATATTTATTGTTTCTAAATTTAAATAAAAATTAATATCAATAATCAAGAAGTGGTTCTTATTTTTTCTTCTATTGTTGAGCATTGCTCTTTACATAGATTTCTTAAATCTTTTGATGTGGCACTTAAAAAGTGCTCCTTAAGTCTACTCGTTATTTAAGAATGTCCATTGTTGAGTTTTAAGAACCACTCCTTAATAAGGACTTGCTCCTTACTTAAGGAGTGGTTACATCTTCTTTTTTTAAATTTAATTAACCAATAGATGAATTCCTTTCAATATTTATTATTTTCTAATTTTAAAATAAGTCACATATTAAATGTAATAAATGCTTGATGGGATTCCATTCCTTATTTAGATATATTATCATTCCCTTTCTATTCTAATTACACTAGTTAATTATAGCAATAGTTGTTAGCTATTTTCTTTTCTTAGTTAGATTGTTATTCTCATATATGTCTATATAAAGATGACATATTCTATGCATTCATTAATCAATTATCAAATCAATAAACAAATATTCTCGGGTCTTCCGATTCGATTGGTTGTTAGGCTACAAATCAAACAAGCCATATCCCCCTGAGGTATCGAACATCATCATTTGGTATCACAGGCAAGTTGAAAATTCGATAATTTTTTTTCTACATCGCCTCATGCTGCTCACGAAGTTACACGATGATACTACTACACACAGATCCTCCATTAGGGACCTTGCCGCTCAGCTTGAAGTTATAAAAGCTAATATGCGAGTTATTTTCGAGTAGACACACAATCATCACCCTAATTTTTTCCAACCACCACCCCAGCCACTGCCATATCATGAGTTTCCAGAGTATGATGAGACGGAACCCGAACGATGGATTTTTCACGTACAACAATATTTTGCTTTGCATTGCATCACCGATGATCGACGAGTTTCAATGGCAGCCATCCATCTTAAAGGTGTTGCAGTGCCTTGGTATCAATCGTACATTCGTTCACTTGGCGAATTGACTGGGCGCCATTTTTCCACACTCCTTTGTAAGAGGTTTGGCTCCGGCAAGAATTTGTACTCAATGGCTAACCACTACAAGCCTTCTCACATGGGATTGAGAGTTGATAGTCCAACAGAAGTTCATGTTCTTCCTCAAACCATTCCTGCTTCAGAAGTGGTCATATGTCAAGTGGATGTGAACCCTACGCTTAAGGGTTTTGATGACTTCTTTAGCATTAAACGTCTTACTTGGTTTGAACAAGAGAAGCGGCGAGAACATGGACTATTTTTCAATGTGATGAGGTCTATAAACTAGGACATTATTGTGCCGTTCCACAAGCAGTTTTACTTGAAGCTTGTCCTCCCAGCATTGATCAGCAGAAGAACTCTTCCTTACCTACTTAAGAGAGGTTTCCTGGATCAGAAACAAAATTTACTATGATTCTAATTCAAGATTCTGAAACTGTCATTCAAGATTCCAACTCCTCCGATGACTTTATACATTCCATTATTGGTCGTACATGTGATTTACCAGTTTCGGTAGTGGAAATCTTTGCAAGTCTAAACAAGATTACTACTCATCAACGTGAAATACGAGTTCAACAATCTCCAGGTTTTCGAGTTCAGGTTGCAGTAGAGAGGTGTCTGATCACTTTCGTTATGGAAGAAGTAGTTCATGCCCTTATCAGATATCCACTTTTCAAAAATACTAGGCGAATGTTTGTTTTCGAGTATGGTTGATCCCATGGGATGGTTACCCTACCAAAATTTTTGATAATTTTCAGGTTTGAGAACAAGGCTTCTTTCAGGGGCGCGGGAATGATGGGATTCCTTCCTTCAGCAATTCATCCCAAAACCCTTGGATACATCAACTATCCGAGGCCCCGATTTACTAGTGCGGATTTGCCCCGCATCAGTTGGCACTCCCGGTGGGACCCGACATCAAGGGATCTCACCCTCGATTCAAAACAACACATGCAGCTCAGCATCAAAAGAGACTGCTCGGAAATTAGACATTACCTCGGCGGAGGACAATTCGGCTGAGGCAGGACTGTGCAAAATAAAGCTCAGTTGTTGCAATAAACCAGGGGGGACGATCAAAGCCATGATCCACCTAGGAGCGTGGAGGCTTGAAGGTCGAGGTATGTAGGTAACTAACGTTATATTGAGTATTATTCAAATAATAGATAAAGGCTTTTTACGAGAGTATTTGTGATTTTTATTGGCTAGAACATGTATAAAAGATACAGATAATAGAGGGGAAGAGGTAAGAACGAGGAGAGAGGATATGTGAGAGATCGATTAGAGTTAGCTTATGAGCATAGGTCGGATACGGGAGAGCTAGGGTTTTAGATTCTTCCGAAGGATAGGTATCGCGTGAGAAAGGATCTATAGGAAAGGGTTAGCGGTACATCGTCAGATGTTAGAAGTACCAAGAGACATGGTAACAGGATACAGAGGGTTACCAGATAAACAGAGGGTTATCGGTCAGATAAACAGAGGATCGGAAGAAAACTATCACAAAAGGAACGTCGTAGCTAACATGGTTTTGGTAAGAATTTCCTTTGCATGACATATACGAGGATAAGGAAGAAAGAAGCGAAATGGAGAGTAATCAAAAGGTTTACAAAGGCACAGGCATGAGGAAGGAGTGATAGGGAAGCAATCGCTGGCAAAAGCAGAGCACCCTCGGAAGGAATAACATGAAGGTAGGAACCAGATGGCTATATCGGACAGGCCGCGACATCGGATAAGCCATAAGGAGGAGGCGCTCAAAGAAGGAGGGGTCATCGACCAAACAGGCTAGGACTCAGGCGGAGAGAATGTGAGCAAGAGGTAACTGGAACAATAACATTCAAAGCAAGGAAAGTTGATTTAGGGAGAACGAGGAGGTGATAAGCAGTTG
Source organism: Cruciata laevipes (assembly GCA_963678965.1). NCBI lineage: Eukaryota > Viridiplantae > Streptophyta > Magnoliopsida > Gentianales > Rubiaceae > Cruciata > Cruciata laevipes. The sequence continues at coordinate 17,537,460 of OY787634.1, read as the reverse complement.
GAAGAATTAGAATTTATAGTAGGGATTCAAAGGGAAAGGAAAAGAAGAAGGAGGGAAAGATAGGAAAAAAGGTTCGGAAGAAAGTCATCGGAGAAGGAAAGAACAGGGGGAATGAGGGGAATTTTTTAAAAAAAAAAAGAAAAGAAAGAAAGAGAGATAAAGAGAGGGAAAAGAAAGAGAAAGGAAAAAGAAAAGGGAAGGAGAAGAAGTAAAGGAAGAAAGGGGAAAAGAGGGAAGAAGAGGGTAGGACCGGATGACAGAAGATTTATCCGAATAAGAAAGGGTAAAGTTAGTAAGGGACAAAGAACCGAGAAGGAGAACCTTCGAATAAAAGGAATGGGGAGTAAAGAGAGAGAACAAGGAGGGAAAATGTAGAGGACACAAGGAGAATAGTAAGATAAAGGATGTAAAGGTCTGGATAGGATAAGAACAGAGAGGTCGGTAATAATGCTAGGGGGCTCGGACAGCCTCTAAGAGGGATAATTCCGAGGAAAAAAGAGTAAAAAGGAGATAAGAAAGGAAAGAACCAGGGAAATGACAGAGATGAAAGGAATTAGGAAAGGGGTAGGATCGGATAAGGAAAACAAGTAGGGAGAATCAAAGAATAGGAGGCAGTAAAGGGATAAGTTTGGGAAAAACTTATCTAGGATGAAAGGATATTCAGAAGGTGAGAAAGGAAGGGAGGAAGAAGGAAAGTAATCCCTGAGATAATGAAGGGGATCGGGAAAGGATAAAATAAGGGTAATTTAAAAGAATACTAATGGGCTCGGCATGAATATGCTATAGCTCAGATGCGTGGATACGCAAGGTAATTGCATGTGCGACAGAAGATACATTGCAATGAAAGGTTTGGCGTGGATACGTCAAAGTTCGGATGCGTGGATACTCTCGGGACGATAAGAGTACTGGAGAGTGCATTAGGAAAACGTGGATACGTGATGTAGCCAATATATACTCTACTTTTAGCACATTTGAGAGTTCATTTGGGGTAGCATTTAGTGCAAAGGGTTAAGAATTAAGGCTAAATTTCTCTTACCTTGCATTTTGAAGAAAGACTTGTGCACTAACGTTTTGAAGCTGAAATTTGGAAATGTTACAAGAGGAATTGGAGTGCATAAGTGGTACCATTGGCTTCGTCTTCTCGATTACTACAAAATGGACTACTAGAACGTCAAAAACGGATCAACGGTTCATCCGTGGCGAAGCAAAGAAGATTGCTGCCAACCAGCCACAAGCATCTCGCGGGCCGCGAAATGGGCCTCGCGGGCCGCGAAAATGGGCGGATTTTTGGCTGAATGAAGGCTAGAAAAGCAAATTTTGAAGGGCTATAAATACCCCTCTTATCCCTTATGAGAAAAACGAGCTTCCCCCAATCCAAATTAGATTTTTCATAGTTTTTCTTCCATTTCTTCTCTTTTCTTCCCTTTGATTTGATGAACAAACATGTGTTGATTAGAATGATTGTTGTAGCTTAATCTTCCTTGGGAGCAACTGATTAAACTTCTATTCTTGAGATTTTCATGAACTTTCATATGCTTCTATTTATGGTTTGATTATCATTTGAATATCTTGTCTTGAATTGTATATGAATGTTGTTAATCTTGCTAAATTTGCCATGGGCTTTGTGTTATGAATCAATTGCATGCCTCATAGTTTAGGTAATGGTAGTTTAAACCCTAGTTCTAGTTTAATTTAGAGATTAGGTTAATTAGAAGTGATTGGGGGGGGGGGGGGGGGTGACAACCCCTTTTTGCTTGCTAGTTGTAGAGTAATTTAGCCTAGTTGGTAGAGTAATTGGTAATTAGAGAGGTTGTGTGATTGTTGTTATGAAACATGGTAAAGTATAGTCATGGGAATTGAATTGCTTATGAATTTGAATATTGTTGCATGTCTTCGTAGGAACCTAATGTGATCATTGATCCTTCGTTGTATGTAATTCTAGAGTTAAGATATTCATTTCCAATGTGTGATTATATGCATCGAATTGCTAGATTCGTGGGTAAATGCTATTGTTTACCCCAATATCATAAAGTAGCAAATATGAATTAAGATTTGTATGTTATCATCATCTTAGTTCTTTATAGTTTTCAAATGTCTTGTCCAACGCTCACGTTAACGTCGAGTATGGGTGAGTTTGTCGATTCTCCATTGTTCATTCCATTGTCGATGTATCTAGATGCTATCATCTAGGTGGATTGATAATGAGGGCTCTTGAGTGATGTGTTCATGCTCACTAGCTATTATCAAGAGAATAGGATGTTTTTCATCCACGACTTATGATCATAAATCATAGATATGAAGCGTTCACTCAATGATTAATCGATAGTTGAAGTTGAAGTCAATTGCCTCCCAAGGCCTTGTATTTGCATTGTAGTGTAATTTATCTTAGTTGCTTTCTTTCGTAGTGTAACAAAACCAACTCAAAAACCCCCCTTGTTTACCTTGCTTTCTATATAATATATATGTATGTGTTAATAATCTTCGCTAAAACACTAAACAAAACTCCTTCTCCTTGTGGTTCGATCCCTACTTCCCACTATCTACTCTATAGTAGTTAGAAGTCGTAGGTGAAATATAAATGTGTTTTGATTGAGTGGAATTCCCATTTACGACGTGGGGAAATCGCTTGTCAATACGCTAAAATTTGCATACGCGCTGGATAGCTCGGTGTAAATAAAGGGAAAGCCGGGACCTCTGGGTCGCTCCCATGATTGGTGCCCCACAAAAAAAGGGATAAGCCTCGGCAAGAGTAATCCGAGCATATAGGAAAAAGAAAAAAAAGATAAAAGAGAATAACAAAATATTATTGCAAAAAAATAAGAGATGTTGAGTGCCCTTGGGGAGACGTCCTCTCGGTGCTTATACATTGCATAATAAGAACTTAACATACATAAGATATAAGCAATTTACAAGTAAATTGAGTCTTGATTACAAGAAAAATCAAGATAGGGCTTCGGTTGACGAGGACCCATTGGGGCTCGGAGGAGTATCAGAAGATGAAAGGCAATGGATAGTGGCCGCTTCCGTTCTCAACGGGGCGTGTTGGCTAGAACTTGCTTCTAGGTCAGATATTTGGAGAGCTTTACCCTTGGAAGAAGGAACAAAATTGAGCACTATAGGCCGAAAGAGGGGATGGTTCACTACTGCAGAACGGGGCAATTGAGACGCCGATTCATGGCGGTGGTTTGTGAACCGCCGTGATTTGTTCTTGTTCCTGTACAGGAACTAGTTTTGGCATCGTTGGCCGTCGCCTGGAAGACCAATTTCGGCAGTTTTGAGTAAACCGCCGTGGTTATAAGACGAATTCGCGGCGGTTTTGAATTTACGGCGGTAAATACACGGCGGTTATCAAAAATCGCCGTAAATTTCAACCGAATTCGCGGTGGTTTTGTATTCGCGGCGTTATGTTCACGGCGGTGGCAGAAAAACCGCCGCGTTTAGGTACTATTCCGTTACTGGAACGAAAAAATGTAATTAAAATTTAATCGAAATTGATTTTGGATAATATAGTTTTTGAAAAAAACAAATATTGGTGTTTTGAAAGATTTCCAATATCCGATGTAGGAACTGGAAAAAAAGTGTGAATGAAGTAGTTCTGAACTCGGAACTTAGTAAGCAGTATTGTAAAATTACTCAACCCAAAACCAAAAGTTGTATGTAACCTAACTTCCTGTGTAAGAACATGCATATAGTATTTAAAATTAAATGTTGTTTGATGTTAAAGGATACACGAAAGTAGTTTATGTGCCGGAACATAGTTTTGTTTTTGTATACCCAAGACCCTAAACCCAATAAGTTCACTAAAATCCTAAACCCACACTAAATTGAGTGTAACTAATCATATGTTCTCACATATTACTTAACTTTATGACTAGGGAACTAAATTGAGTGGTATTGTATCCAATCTTAAACCTTAAACGAGGGTAACAAATGAAATGTTACTTCTTGTTTGATTTTCTATAGACACTACTTCTATTTAACTAGTATGATACTTCACTTGATTTTCTACATACACTAACTAAAATAAGTTTACTTAATTGAAAGTCAGTCCAGCAAGAAATAAGCTCTAGCAAACAGGGCCTAAGTGATGAAAAGTTAAGTCTTACTCGAGTTTCTTTAGTCACTAACTAAATGTATTTGAGTTATTGTCTAGTCAAACTTTAGTTAACTAAATCGAGTTGAACTAATAATCTGTCTAACTTTATTTGACATAGAAAACACAAATATCTAAGTCAACTTACAAACACCGACTCATACGTACCTTATGACTTCTTGAAAACATGCTAACTAGCTAAATAGAGGTAAGCTAGTGAAATATTAAGCATTACTTGATTTTATATTAACACTAACTATACTAAGTTATTCTACGTGAAGGTCAACAATTGTTTGACTTTTTATAAACACGGATAACTCATATTTGTACTCATATTTAATTATGTTACTTAACTTGATTTCTTATAGACATTGACTAAATTAATTTTAACTAGTTAAACGTCAGAAAATCAATTCAGTTAAGTTTAATAAAAATATATTAGATGAAATTTAGTTTAATACATTCATGTTGATTTTCATTTTCAATAAATTAATTTCTACTTTAATTCAACAAAAATTAATTTCTTAAAAGCTAACCGATTTCAGAACTGTGGTGTATTCATAAAATGATTAGTTCCGATATCGGGACTGTGGTGTATTTGTATGAAATAACTAGTTCCGATATCGTAACCATGATGTATTTATATGAAAGGAACGGTTCCGGTGTCGGGACATTCCTTAATATATAAATAGAAACGGGCTTGCAATTAGGAAAGATCCAAAAATTGCAAACTTTGTGGATTGTCTCCAGAATTTTTGCATCTATAACTCATCTTCTTCCCCAATTGATCGATTCGATTTTTGCCCCAATCGCCGCCCCTTTACTGCCGAGAGATGCAATCAGAGACCTAATCGAAGCTCGCCCCTTATTTGCATCTCTCTTATATTCGCTCCCTTACTAAGCTCGCCCCAATCGTCGACCCTTATCGCTGAATCGCAATCAAAGGCATAGTCGCACCGGACCATCCTCTCCGGCTCGCCGAGTAGCCTCTTCGGAAATTCAATTGAATTTTGGTAAGGATTTGCTTATTCGCTTGAGATTCAGAAACAACCTTCTTCTCAATGAATATCATTTGAATTTGTTTCTTGATTTTTCATAAGTGTGTTGTGTGCATGTAAGGTGTTTGTGAAAAGTCCCCTGTGAAAAATGAGGATTCTTGTTAATTTTTCCTCAAATTTTAGGACTAGATTTGGTAGGTTTTAGCTTTGTTTAATGTTCATATTTCTTGCCTCCGAATTCTTGTCTTATTGATTCAAGCGAATATAAGAGAGATGAAAATAAATGTCTGCATATATGTTAGTTGAACATTTTTGAAGAAGAAAATAGTGAGAATGTTGTTGATTTAGGAGTTCCCTAGTTTTTTAGTGGTAATGAGAATTTGTTTATATTTCCGGGTTTGTTAAAGGGGCTAGTTAGGGAGTGGTAAATGGTAATGAGAAGGAAGGACTTCTTTTTGACTTACGACAAATTATTTGTTTCGAATGTTTCTTTTTTGTTCAATGCACAGGGTCTTAGAAACAAATTCTTATCACATATTCGTGAAGTGGATTCAATACTCGAGGTTTGTATTTTCCTGGATTCAATTGCACGTGTCTTCAGTAGTGATGAAGTATTTTTTTCTTTCAGGCACGTCTGCTACCTAATTCGTTCCTTAATGAGCTAACAAACATGTTTGAGCAAAACACCGAGAAGGGTTCTGTTTGGGTCACTCTGAAACACTGTAACATTTTATGTCTATTTAATCTATCTGCCTATTTTAAAAAAATCTTAAATCATGATCCTTTGTTTGTATTACAGCATCTGACAAATCTAAGTCACAGAGGAACAAAATGAAGACACATATTGAGTTTAAGTGTCTGATTCGAGCAACTGATGGGAAAAGGAATATCTCTACTTTGGTAAGAATTTATATATGGTGCTATTCTCATATTTGATTGGGAAAAAAGACTTAATACAATTACTTGAATTTGTGCATGTTGCTTGATTGTTGAAGGTTTCATGGATTGTGTTACGCTTTCGTGGGTACAACTATTGCCAAGGAATATCACTCCCTACACTTTGATGGAGATGAATGTTACCCAGAATAACTAAGCTCGTTATTTTTGTCTCGGCCCATTCGCAAAGACTTGGATAACAACATGGAGCACTCTTCATCCACCAATGAACGTTAGTGAGCATCTTTGTATCATTTGGATTAGAGTTATAAGGTTCTTAGGTATATGATTATATGTACGCTGCTTTGCATACCATTATGTGAATGTTGCTTGTGTTGACTTATATGAAGGCAAAGTTGTGCCTAGAAAAGTAATGAAAATAAACTTTTACCATATTTTCCTGATCAAGTTCCTATATCGGAACTCAATGTTATGCAATTTCTATTCTTTTTGCACTCATTCAGACAACGAGACTGACCCGATCCCCGAAGTCGGAACTAGATCAAAGCGTCTAAAATCCTCTAACCAGAACAACATCGTTTAAAACAAACTTCCAATGTCGGAACTATAAAAAACTTTAAAAATATGAATACATAACCGAACAAGGAACTAGTCCATTATGTATCCCTCTCGTTCCAAAGTTCCATCGACGGAATTCTATAACGACGACTAAACTCGTTAACGCCGTCTCATCTGTTCCGTTGATGGAACTGAAAAATCCGAGACAGTAGCCCAACGCGTTCCATCGTCGGAACTCTACTACGGCGGTTTTCTGCAACAAATCGCGGCGGTAGAAAACCGCCACGAATCCAAGTAATCACGGTTGTTTTGAGCAACCGTCGCGAAACCCATACCCATTCGCGGCCCCTCTGCTGACGGCGCCCAAAAACCGCCGCTAGAGGCCGTCTCCACCGCGGTGTATTAGTGCCGTTTCCAGTAGTGGTTATTTGTCCGAAGGAGGGTAACTTCGACAGAAGGCCTGTGGACATTACCCACATCCAGAAGGTTTGATTTTCGAATTCTGAGTAGTTTTCGTACTCTTCTTTGAATCTGTTCAGGATCAGGGGATAGTCGAGCATTTTCATATCGGTGAAAGATAAAATCCACCTCGATCTTTCGAGGGATATTTTGCAAAGAAAGAGGAAGAGGATTGGGCATCCCAGATAAGATACGTTGGCGCAATTCCAAGGCTTCGGAATAGGCAGGGAACTTAGGGCTGCCTTGCTGGAATTGACCCGATTCTTCCATATCAATTTTTGCATTCTGAACGGCATCAAGCATATCTATTAAGGGAGTGGCACCAGTCTTGCCAGAAAGAAAGGACAGGAGATGAAAAGTTAGCCTTAGAATCAGAAGGTGATTTTGGAGCTCTTGGTTTCGAAAGGTAAGCCTCCTATTTTCGGACTCCATCTTGGAGATAGCTTAGTTTACTTGGCCCCTATTTTCCAAAAGGCGCAGCTTTTCAACAGCTCGGGCATAACCGCCCCAGACCATTTCTAACTCCTCATGTTGCGACGGTAAAGTTCATCATGAGAAAATTGCAATTGATGAAGAGTTTGGTAGATATTGTCGGAATTATCTACATAAGAAGCAGCAAGCTTAAGGCAATCTTGCAGAGAACCGAACCTCCTCCTCACAAATTTGAGGAAGCTGGAGATATCATCCATGGAGGAAAATTCATCGAGGAGAGATCCGAGTCCAATATCGCATAACCTCTTATCTTGGCTAATCGGGCTAGACCGACCCGAGGAAGAAGGGTTATCCGATGGGGGGAAAAGAGGGCACAAATCCTATGTCAAGAAAAGAGAAACGAAGATGAGAATAGAGAAATAAGATGTTGGAGGAGAAAATTCAAAATATTATTACAAAGATAATGATTGATACATAAGAAGGAAGTTCAAACCCTACAACAGGGAAGAGGGTCAAGAAGAATTTAAAAGCAAAGTTACAAAAGCTGCTAAAGCTAGGCAAGAGAGTTATGCATTGGGATTCTCTGAAGATTCTTGGGTTAAGGATTAGCCCATGGTGGGCTCGGGCATTTGAAGTGGAGACATCCCATCTTCTATCTCAATCCGAGGACTGCCATCGGCCAAGGAAGCAATGATCCGAAGTTGCCAGGGTCAGCACAACGCTCTACATATCCATGGTCACTCTCAGAAGATATGTGTGAAGGGGACTCAGGGCAAACCCCAGCAATATTGCAAAAATGAACCTCAACCACAAGCCTTTCTCAGAAACAACACTCTTGACCTCGCTGATCGCCAGAAGGTCACTAGCCGAGGTAGGAGGAGAAGAAGAGCGAAGAGCAGCCCATATCTTAGGAGCAAGGGTACGTAAGCTGTCTCGGCGGAGTGCTCGGAATCGCTGCTCAAACCAGGCCCAAGCCCCGGGATGGTAGTAGAACTTCTGAAACTCCAAGCACCAGGGTTCGGGAACCCACTCGCAGAGCCTCTTGTAGATAGAAGTTGCTTGGCGATGGATGGCTTCCTTAACCACCTCGGTTACAGTGTCACTAAAGACCTTGGAACTAACCACTTCTTCCACTAATATCTCCCCAAAGTTCCTAAGAAGGGACCCATCTTCCAGAGATTTCAACTTACTCTGCAGAGAGGTTGAACTATCTTTTAGAGACCTCAGCTCGTCTTGAAGTGCGGCTGAGCGTTCTTTTTCTGAGGTCAAATCTGCCTGGCATTATTCCAATTTTTGCACCAGACCGGCATGAGACTCGATGAGTTCCTCGGATAAAAGGGATTGAAATATGGGAGAGTCTCATATACTCTTCATGAAAGCGCATGCCTGAGTCAAGGAGGACATGTTAATAAAAGAAAGAATGCATAAAACAAGAGAAGAAAGATAGGTAGACAAGACTTACAGTGGATCGAGCAGGGGGGCTCGCTAGGGAATCGGCTAAAGGGGACGAAGCCGGCTGCCTGTGGGCAGAAAGGGGATCCTGCGTCTCTTGAGACCTGGATGGAGGAGAAAGATTCGGATGAGTTTCATCCATCCGAGCTCTCTTCAGGGAGGACCGAGGTTTGGAAGCATAATCTATGGTAGGCTCCAGGAAAGCATAATCTTCGGGAGGCAAGGTAGAGGTGGCCTTTGAGAAAGGTGTCTGCCTTGGGACATTCTCACCAGACTTCTCAACTATCCGACGGCGTTGAGCATGGTTTCCTGTCATTGGAGGATCGGGAACCGAGGAAAGCTTTTCGGATAAATGTCGGGACACTAAGAAGAGATAACACAGAATAAGAAAACAAGAGATAAGGCCTTAAAGTAAAAGAAATAAAAGACAATAGTTGCAATGGGGAACCACGACGAAACCTTTGGAAGGCCATTCGGAGTAGAACCAAGGCACTGTGAAGACACTCGGAGGATAGATCTCGTGAGGCCATCTGAACGCCCCATTACCTTTAATCCAATATTGAAGAATATTGATCGAATGCCGAGCAAAGGATTCATGCTCGGACACTACATTCTCGGGAAGGAAAGATCCGGCTTCCTTAGATTGGAGTTTCTCATTCCCGGAAGGGGTAGGAGGCAGACAGGTTAAAATAATAGCATTCAGAATTCATCCAGCTCTTAACGCCCAGTGGGACCCGACATTAAAGGATCTCACCCTCGACACAAAACAACACATGCAGCCCAGCATCCAAAGAGATTGCTCGGAAAGTAGACATTACCTCAGCGAGGGACAGTTCTGCCGAGGCAGGATTGTGCATAAGGAAACTCAGTTGTAGCAGCAAACCAGGGGGGACGATCAAAGCTATAATCCACCTAGGAGCGTGGAGGCTTAAAGGTTGAGGTACGTAGGTAACTAACGTTATGTTGAGCATTATTCAAATAATAAATAAAGGTTTTTTTGCTAATTGATAATTGCTAGATTGCATGAGGTAGATAGGTATGAAGGATAGACATATAGGAGAGAGGAATATGCAGAAAATCTAAGCAATTTCTCCATGCAGGTCCATTTTTCTCTTGCAGGTCCGTATTTTTACCATAATACCCCCTGATGGAACCCTATGATTTCAAGCCCATTTTTTGTCTTAACAATATTAAGGGTATTATGGTAAAAATACGGACCTGCAAGAGAAAAATGGACTGCATGGAGCAACCCCCAAAATCTATTAGAGTCAGCTCATGAGCATAGGTCGGATACGGGAGAATTAGGGTTTTAGGTGTTTCTGAGGGATAGATATCACGTAGGAAAGAACCAACAGGAAAGAATTAGCGGTTCAAGGCTGGAAAGAGTTAGAGAACCCAGTCTATTATGTATTCAAGAGTTAGAGAACTTACCTGAAATGGCTGATTGTGGCCCCTATATATAGGCGTCTTGAGCCTCCTCTTTATGCCTCATCATCAGTATGCGTCACCTCCCCGTACGAGCGGTGCCTCCTATCCACGTGAGCGTACGGGCCGATCCTTATCTCTTCCACGTGATTCGAAAGCTTCCTGGAAAGTCACCTATATCCGAATCTTTGGTATCATCAATTTAGTTTAGTATGAAAGCTTATGGGCTTCAGACGCATGATAGACGACTTATAGTTATATCTCTGACTCTCCATATCAGACCAAGGTTTTCATAAACCAAAATGGAATCAGATTGCTTGCTTATAAGAAGAAACACACGTACAACAGAATTACAACAATCTACGGGTAGCCAATATTCGTGTATATCCTTTACCGTGTTTATGAGTGAAATTAAGGTGCTGTTCTAATCATAAAAAACTACTTCTTAATAGAGATTGACTAGGAATATAATTATTTAATCTTCTGCGTAGTTAATTCTATTAGAAATTCTCCTATGAGGCATCCTCATCCATAAGACAAAGCCTAATTTAGCCCATAAAATAAGAGTAAGGGCCTGACAAAACACCTTTTAAAAAGTTTTGGGTCAAAAAAGTATTTATTTATTTTTGGGTCCATAGTATAAGAGAAAAAAGTACATGGACTAAGTTGCAAACAAAACTTTCTATTTCTTCTAATAACCCTCCTTCTTGTCCAATTTGCCTTTAAACTCAACGGATCACCACCAGACCGTTGTCGCCCAATGCCGGGCCACCATCGGACCACCACCGCGTCGCCGCTTCCGGTCAACGTTACTCAAACTGCTGCCACATGTGTGATGCCACGTCACCTACACATCATAATCCGCCATATCATCAAACCTCATCAAAATGAGCACAAACCTCACTGCACAAAACCTCCGTAAAAATGTACATAGCATCATCACTGTTGAAACCTCAACAGTAAAAGCAGAAACCACATCGGCTTAGAAGAAAACCTCATTGAAAAATTATGTAACTTCATCAACTAAACTAAAAACCTCGACTAACAAGTCAAACTTCATTGAAAAACAATGTAACCTCATCTACTAAATTACAAACCTCATACAAACCTCATCTAATCTAAAACAAGCCTCGTTACTATCTCTAAAAGCTCATCTCTATATCAACGATGAACCTTATTAAAAAAAAATTAAATCTCGCTATCTCAACGACAAACCTCATTGACAAAATTTGAACCTCATCACTATCTTGATAAACCTCATAATTATTCAATATACGCTATCTCAACAAACCTCATAAAAAGAAGGACTAACCTCAACCTCAACATAAAGAACCCAAACCTTAATATAAAGAATCAAAACCTCAACTCCAAGATCATGAACCTCAACCTGATGACACAACCTCATCCCTGGCAGCATATACCTCATCCCCGACAGTATACTTCACCAGTGGGAATATGAACCTCCGGATTACCACAAGACCACCACAACACAACCTCATACCTGGGGACATGAATCTCAAGGCTGAACCACCTGAAATTGCCACCTGCCGCTACAACATCACTGCCACATTTTTTTTGGACCACCACGCCACCACCGTGTTGTTGTCGACATCTGCCCCACGCTCCTTGAAATCACCAAAAATTGTCGGTGCTCCGCCGAAATACACTCTCACGGTTGATTTGCAACTCGCCGCGATCTGGACTCGAATTGAGCTCCATAGCCGCACCTCTTTGAAGTCGTCATATGTTGATCCGATTTGGTCTGCCGTTGCGTTGTCGAAGTCGTAGAAATCAGGCTACGAAAGTTTCCGATCGGGTTCGCTTCGAAAGTTTGTGATCGGTTGCACGGTGGAGGTTTCCGGTCTAGAGCGCGACAGAGGTTTCTGATCTGGAGCACAACGGAGGTTTCTGATCAGGAGCACAGCGGACGGCGAGTTGCAGGTTTTTTATTTGGAGAGAATGTGTTGCGATATGGTTTGGGGAAAATGGGATGCGATGAGGTTTTGGGCAAAATATAAGGGGATTGCAGAATGGTCCCTATAGTTTTAGGAAATCATTGATTTACCCCACCTCCTTCAATAATTGTAAATTTTGCATTGAACTCCCCGCCTCTTGGGTGAGGTTGCCTCACCCAAGAATTTGTCTAATTCTAGTTAGAGTTAGAATTGAGGAAGGAAGAATATATTTATACATTTTTCTAAGTAGTTTAATTTGGTAAGAATTAGAGCTGGAGCAGGAAGAAACGAAGCACAAGTTTGTGTATAAATACAGGCACATCAACACAAGCTTAACTTTTGGGAAGTCGGCACACTTTTTTTCTACGTTTGTCTTGCAAATATTTTGCATGAAAAAGAGATAGGTTTGTGTTAATCGGATTGAGGAGATCAAGGGAGCAAGACCGAAGATAACCGCAGATCCTCGGGGGGAGGAAGTTCCACAGTCGGCAGGCTTTGTACTATATTGACATATTCTAGTGAGTGATTTATGATCTAGACAAGGCCCCGCAGATGTAGGTTGTTATATCGAACTGTGTAAATAATTATTGTGTTATTTATTTTCAATATTAATTATAACTCTAGTATTCTTGTGTTAGGGTTATAACTTCAGAACATAATTGTTAGGATTAGAAATAGTCAAAACTCGTTCCAAGAGTGAAAGGAATTTGATTCCGTTATATCAGTTGAACCAAAAGAAAAGGAGAAACGCCCATTTTTCCCTTTCCATTCTCTTTATTGATTCTATTCCGTTTCCCCTTGTTAACCAAATGACCTTTTAGTTCATACATGGTTTTGGGGAAAATGAATATTAGAAAAAAGGAACAGGAAATAAACATCATTCACCGGATCAGAGCTACTGATTTATTTTCATTTTCTTAAAACCCAACCAAACGATCTCTTATAATTATTATCACAATATCTTTTACTATCATCATCCCAATTTATTCAACTTTAATTTCATAATTATTTATATTATTAGTTTAGTAATTATCTAGGACTATAATTAAATAAATTAATATTGCTTCAATATATTATAAGGTTAAAAAATAGACTTTAAAGTCATTTGAGAAAGTATCAAATAAGGGCACCTTACTGTAAGGACATGGTAAAATGAGATCATTTTCTACAAGATTAGAGATTACTATACAATTATTTTAATTATTTGAGTTATTTTTATTTGAACCTGATGTTGTACACGTGAGTTTGATCTTTTATTTGGTTTGATCTTTTACTTGGTTTGACCTTTTATGTTTTGGGCCTGATATTTTTATTTAGTTTAATCTTCTTCTTGTATTTCCTTGATCTTTTATGTTTTATGTCTCAAATAATTAAAATTATTGTATAGTAACCCCTAAACTTATAGAATGTGGTCTCATTTTGGCATGCCCTTACTGTAAGGGCCGGGGACCTTATAGGAGACGCTCTCAAGTTATTTTAACCAATAAAATAAATTATATAATTTTTATTTAAAATATGCAATTTAAATTATCTGAGTTATAATCTAATCGAGTTTAAATATGTATATTTCTATATTTAATTGTCTGTTTTAAAAATAGTTCAAAATTTATGTAAATGGGATACTCATCAAAGTATTCCGTTGTTTTAATATTTAGAAAAAACAATTTAAATGGTTTAGAGAAAATAATTTAATGTGAAATTACCAAGTATTTGATTCTAAACTCTCGATACGTGGGACTGAATTTATACTCCACACTATCCCAACATTTATAATGACTTACTTCTAATTGGACGGCATCACTTCGTTGTCGATGAATCTACCTAACAACGCAACACCACACATAGATAGTTGTTCTCGTGGTAGTTTTTGTTTGTGGGAATACATTAATTTATTATGTATATTTTGTTTTGTTGATAAGATATTTTGGTTTAAATTATAATATATAAATTATAATGTATAATTGCTTTAGTTTATTTATAGCAGATAATTGCATAATATATACATTCACCCATCCATATTTTTATTATCTTCATCAAGTGAATGGTAGGATTATGGACCAATTTTACTAAACAAAATACATTGGATATATGATATGCTGCATATGCACATTATTATGATGATGTACCATTAAAATAAAATATATAAACTCTATTTCATCTTCCTTACCCTTTATTTTATGATATCTTGGTTTCTTTTCCATTTCTTCTTATTATTTGTTTACATGTGTAATTTTATTATTATTATTATTAATATTTCCTTTTTTATTTATTTATTTATTTTTATAACATTACCTAAATTTAGGTGTTGTCAATACATATTAATTATTGCTTTAAAAGGAAATTGAAACGTAAAAATTTGGTGCACAGTTTGACTTGTATACCCACCCACTAGTTAAAAATTTTCAATTTTCAAGAAGTCAGTCAGTCAAATTCATAACTCATCCTAACATGCATCCGTACACGTGTTCGTTGATGGTAGCCTCTGTAAACGCAACTTCATAATAACTGATAGAAAATAATTAAACGCATATGTCGTATTTACCTATAAAAGTTTTATAAAGAAAATGAAAATGGAAAGATTCCCATCGTGCATCAAAAGATGGCCGTATAGGCTCATGCCAAGGCAGTTGGTTGCTCTGCATGGCGTATCCAACTGGACAAGTGTTCAGTGGAGTTAATTAATAACCATGGTTTGGTTAATTTCTCAACCAACTCACCACTCGTTTCACTCTATAAATCAACCCCTCGGTGAAAATGAATTTTTATACTGCAATCTTCTCCCTCTTTGTTTTGCCCACAATGTCTGAGACTTTGTGTACACTCTGAGTCCTGAATTCAGCATACCTTAAATTCTGTTCCGGCCATCTATCCGGTCACTTCCCAAGTTTTTCAATTCAGCAGAGCTAAGGGTCCCAAATTCAAACAAAAAGTAAAAATGAAGAGATCACCAACATCTTCATGCTCTTCATCCTCTTCTTCATGCATCGTTGGAGCCAGGAGTGATTTTAATGTCACCGTTGCAAGAAGGACCAGGGTCAAACGACCCAGGGAGGCCAATAACGAAATGGGCTCTGGGAAGAGAAGCTCAATCTACCGAGGAGTGACCAGGTACGCATTATTTTTCCATTTTTCCGCAGAAAAACAGAGAATTTTTGTAGGCTGTTGTTGACATGCACTGGGATTTCTTGCTTCGTCTTACAGGCACAGATGGACTGGGAGGTATGAAGCTCACCTGTGGGACAAGAATACTTGGAACATCATTCAGAACAAGAAAGGACGACAAAGTAATTTTAAAAATATTTTTTGACTGTGAATCAACTAGATCTGCAAACCTTTCATAAATCTGATTTATTCTACTATATGATTCCCTTTGCTCACTGACTCTGCTTTATTCTTTTCAATCTCTGTCATCTGGGAAACTTTTCAACAACGCTTGCCGTTTAGTTTATTTGGGTAAGATTTTCTATCATTTATTTTCACGCAGTTTTTTTTTTTGGTCAAATTCAAATTTTGAGATGGCGCTGAGTGCTGTTTTTTTGAATCTCAGGGGCTTACGATAGGGAAGATGCAGCCGCCAGGGCGTATGATCTCGCTGCCCTCAAGTACTGGGGCGAGGACATTACTCTCAACTTTCCGGTACATCTATAGATGAATTTTAATTTAAATCTCAAGTTTTCCTTAATCCATGCCCTGTTTTTTGAAATTTTTTATTTTACCGTGAAAAATGCAGATCCAGACTTATACCAAAGAAGTCGAGGAGATGGGGAAAGTCTCGAAAGAGGAGTATTTGGCTTCTCTGCGGCGGCGGAGCAGCGGCTTTTCTAGGGGTGTTTCAAAATACAGGGGCGTGGCCAGGTGAATTAAGCCTCATACTTTAATATTTTATATTATTTGTTGGAAAATTAAGGATTTATTGAACTTGATTATGTAACCCACAAACCTCTCAAATTGTGCTAGCTGTTAGAAAAAAACTATATTTTGGCAAAAAAAAAAAAAAAAAATTCTGAAAGGATTCTTTGTATTTATTAGAAATAATTTATTGCATGGATTTGTTTGTAGAGGGAAAAATGGAGGGATTTAATTTAATTTGAGGAGATGGTCAAATTAATTCATGTTGTTGTTTTGTTTCAAAAGAAAAAAGTCCAATGCCTTTGTTTTTGCCATTTTTCCACCGGATATTCATCCGGTTTTTGGGTACGATATTTATGACACTTTATTTTAACATTTATAATGACTTATTTCTAATTGGACGGCATCACTCGATTATGGTGAATCTACCAGAAACGTAACACTATTCATTTGGATTTTCGTGTTATCATTCTTATTCTTATCTAGAATAATTCATGAAAATTTTGCAAGTGGGTTGGGTGGGTGTAAATGGATTTTGGGATTTTTACATGTTTTTCCTCTCACTTTGTAATTACAACTTAATTATAAAATCAAAACTCATAAAAAGGTGAGGGATTGTATTACTACCCTATTTGGGACCCATACCTTTCCTGGAATTCTAACTGATGATGATAAGGCTTTTATTCATTTTAATAGTACACTATTTATAATGATCTGTCTTATTTCAAATATATTTTTTAAATTATGACAAACTTTTTTTTTTTTTGAAAAATCGTTACAAACCCTGGAATAAATATTCCGTCAGCTTATATATTGCTTTTCAATAGCATAATAATTTCTTTATTTTGTACCAAAACTGGATGTACTATAATTAAGGGTGAAGAGGAGTTAGTAACTTAATCTTGTACTTTTTTTTTTTTTTTGAAAAATAATCTTGTACTTTCTTAATTCTTACATACGTGTAGAGCATATAAATTCACTAATTAACCTTTTTCATTATTTAAGCTTTGATCACTCACTTTAAATTATTACCTTAAAAGAAGTGAATCTTCAAATGTAATGATGTTAATTAATTAAGCACATGTTCATCATTAGTTAATCTTGTTCCACATTAATTAATCGATAATTAACCTAAATCTCTGTATATAATATCCAGGCATCACCACAATGGTCGATGGGAGGCACGCATTGGACGTGTTCTGGGAAACAAATACGTGTACTTGGGAACCTACGGTAAGTCTTCGATCAGTTCATCTATTTTTTCTCAACAATTGAAGTAGCTTAGCCAAGAAATTTGTTTAATTTCCCAGAAAACTTTGGGTAGATATAATTATCTGAACTGGAATTTATGTGATGTTATGGTCAGGCACTCAGGAGGAGGCAGCTGCTGCTTATGATATTGCAGCCATAGAATTCAGGGGAGCTGCTGCGATCACAAACTTCGACATCAGCACCTACGCTGACAAGCTGAAGCAGATGCAGCAGCAGCCTCGGATTGGAGGGCTAGTGGTCGCAGCGCCGCCGCCGAAGAAGAAGAAAGAACATAAGAAAGTTGCAGATGATGAGGCTGAGAAACAAGGAGGAGGAGGAGCAATATTTCAGCAGACTGAGCCTATAGGCTCTACACTGATGCTTGACCCGAGCGAGGAGCCGTGGAACTTCTGCCTCGACGTTGGACTGCTGCCGGACGTTCCTTTCGATAAACCCTCCGATCACTTGCCCGACCTGTATTCTGATGGTACTGCTGGATTTGAGGAGGACATTGATTTTATGTTTGATGATGATGAGTTGAAGGTGGAATCCCTGCCCAAGGAGGGGGCCACTTCTTCATCTTCATCATCCACCATTAATTAATAGCAGTGTTGTGACCAGCAGCTTCACAGGGCTCGCTCATGTGCAGCTAGCTAGCTAGCTTGCACCATTCAATAAGTATTCATATGGTGTTTCTTTTCAATGT
This sequence comes from Cruciata laevipes, assembly GCA_963678965.1. Classification (NCBI taxonomy): domain Eukaryota; kingdom Viridiplantae; phylum Streptophyta; class Magnoliopsida; order Gentianales; family Rubiaceae; genus Cruciata; species Cruciata laevipes. The sequence goes on along the minus strand of OY787634.1, from coordinate 17,519,385 downwards.
TTGGGAGGAGAGTAACTAAACTGTGATTTTCATCATGATCTGTAAGTTCGGAGATTTGGATATATATGCTTGAATATCTATCTTTATCATGTTATACTCCCCGTCTCTAAGCTCGGGGGGTGTATTTTATCTTTAGAAAATACAAAATGCTTTTAGCATGTTTTTTAAAACCAACTAATTTATACATCAACCAGTATTAATATGCGTTATATTGCTTGAGCTTAGTTTTTGCTGAACTTAACCGAATTGCACTCAAATGAACTTATAATTAAACTGAACTCAAAATTAACGTTTTGAAAAAAAGAATTAGCATCACTAAATTAACATGAATTCTTCAAATTATTTCATTGAACTAAACTTGATCTATATATACCTACATGGCTTTATTAAATATAAATATTAGTACACATAATTTTTCATATTTAACGAATATTATCCATTTTTAAGAAGAAGAAAGTATATGAAGTTGAGTTTGGTAGAAGAAGAGAGCTTGATTGTAGGATGGGATTGTTGACATGGGAGAGAGTTATAATTAAACATAAAATTAAGTTTTAGAGCAAGTCCAACAACTTGAGTACTACAATAGAGATTTTTACTAGTTTTAGAGATTTTGAACTCTATTTCAATCTAAAATATTCTCCATGCCTCTCTATTATAGAAATTTGAGTAGAGAGAAGAAAAAGAAAAAAACTTTTTTCCGTAGAATGTTGAGGTGTGGCGGTACGCGCCGAGGACGTGCGTCCCACGAGGGTGAATATTTCCAACCAGAAAAAAAGGTTTCCCCAAACAAATGATGTCAACCATTGACTTGTGACAAAGGAGAGGATGGAATAACCCAATAGCACTTTCATTGGGCGTGCATGAATAATTCAGCTTCAACATTTTGAGGTACTTTCTTCATCGATCTTTTGAAATACTTTATTGTTTCAAAATGTGTGTTCATCATCTTTTAATGGCGTTGATGGCGACGTAGGTTGTCTAATTCAATGTCGGTGGAGCAGAGAAACAATGTTTCAGGTAAATGTTTTTTTTTTTTTTTTCTGGAAACCATGATATTGGTGGGTTGTTTTTTTTCATATGATTATCTTTACGGTCGTTCAATGACAATGTTATTGTCCGCGTCATTCAGGGTTGTCCCTCAAGGACCTTTTATGTATGGAGGCCTCTTCAACTTGTGGGAATCTCACCAAGAAGAGAGACAATTCTTCTACTGGTATATTACTTACAAACCAAATCTTGTATATACTGATTTTTCGGAATTCCCTTGACAAGTATTCACAAATTTTAGATGTTATATAAAATTAACGTCATTGAATGATAGTTTAGTTTGGTCATTGAGCAAGGTAACTGAAATATGGCAGTTTGGATTGCAATTTGCATAACACTATCTGTTACTATTTGCTGCATTTATAGCTTTTCTGTGTAATTACCATGTTATGACTCTTAACATATGCATTATGGGCCATCTATCCTCTTCGATGAAGCTGAAAGAACTTGTTCCGTTCCTAAGAACGATTTGCGTGTTATTGAGCAGATTATTATTATGTCAAGTAACTGATTGCACTGGTTTTTCCTATGGTTCGAATTTCAAAGTTTTGCTCCGACTATCATTGTAACTATCAATGCTTCATGCATGTATATTTATCAGATCCACGACGAAGACTCGAATATCTATTATCTGAAGAGGGCAATGGATTTTGTGCAGATTGTGGGACTCCTGAGCCCAAGTGGGTGTAAGTATCACTGGGTTTACTTGCTTGTTTTCTTGAATTAAATTACCAAATTTTCGTTGTTCTGCTTAGCGTGCTATGCTTTCCACTCCTCAGTTACCTTAAGATTCTGCAGCTACAAGTAAATTTTATTCTCATCAGAATGTTCTGAAACAATTATGACAGTTCCAAGACTAAATGCTTGAGCAACAGGCAATATAATCAAGATTTAGCTCATTAGCTGCCTTATAAAATAGCAGTGCAGCATTCAGTGAAATGGGTTTGTGGATCATATAATGATCCAGAAAATTGTGAAATCTAAAGCTCCATTTACCTAAATTGCAAAACAGCACAAAAGTATCTGTGTTCGGTAGTAGGTATAGGATTACAATCCCTCATTAGCATGCCTAGATAAATTCTATGAAGCCACTTCCTGTTAGAAATTGTTTACTTCAAGAAAACAATGTTGTGAACATGAACTAGAGATTTGTCTTTGAAAGACTCATCAACAGCAAACTGCGTACTATGTCAGTACTAATTCATAAAAATTGAGTTTTTCGACAAAGAGAATAAGCAAATAGATTTGGTTGAAATAGAGTTATGCATCCACTTATATGACTAAAAGCCATAATTTATGCATCGAGGAACAAAGTCATTATATGGAACTAGATTGCTATACTTGTAATAGATGCATGTTTTTAACTGTGATAATATATAATGAGGTATTATTTGCTCAAGTTTAAGGGTTGGGGGGGTGTAGTCGAGAAAAGAATTCTAAATGATGTTTCTTGCAATTTTACTTGACCCCCATACAGATCTAATAGAATAAAAGGAACCAAATTGCAGCCTTTAACTGTCTGTACCAAACTAAAGCTGATATTCCAATATACATTTGCTTCTTTCAATGTTTCAAATTGCCTTTGTATATTTCTAATTTAAATTCATTTATTGGATTTAAAACCACTGATTAAGTTTTGCTTTTCTTTGTTTCTATGCATCTATATGCTTAGTCTTCTTAAGACAACTTTTTGATTACCAGATCGCTCAGTCTCGGCGTGTTTGTATGTATCAAATGTTCTGGAGTTCACAGAAGCCTGGGAGTACATATAACAAAGGTAATACCAATCAACACACGTCTATTTATTTATGTAAATGATTTGCCTGCCCTAATTGCTTAGATGCCACTGTCGAATTTCTGTTTTACTCCTTATGTTTTAAATATAAGAGGTGGAGAACAAAACAATGACTTAAGAGAGTATGATGCACAAATGCCTTCCCACAAATTTTGTTAGATACAAGATTCATGGAAAGACAAAATGAGAGATTGTGCAGATTATTCGTGGAAAGACAATCTCAATAACAGATCTTTGTTTTCATAGGTATCTGGAATGTATTGGGGGTGCTTTGTAACTTTTTAAAAGGGAGGCTGATGCAGCACAAACATGGTTTTAATTTAAGAGTATATGGAGCATAGGTAGACAACCAAATTTCAAAATATGAGAACAATGACAGTAAAACTGCAACTTTAGGAATATGTGAATCCCTACTAGATTTCTTAATTAAAGGGGATGAAGAGGAAAGTTTGATAAGCAATATATGTAGTTTTAATGACTCTGTTGCATAACTTGATGATCTGATCTTGTTAGCTCTTATTACTGTTGAAATTGGTAAAATGTTCGCTTCCGAATATTTTTTATTACATTAGAGATTTATTAAGACCAATGTCAACTGTAAAATAATGTTTATCTTCTTTCCCTACCATGCTTCATATTGATTTATCTGAGGAAATAATTTCTCATCTTCATAACTTAGGTGTTATCAGTCAAATTAGACGAATGGACAAATGACCAAGTAGATTTATTAAAGAAGATGGGTGGAAATACCTCACTAAACTTGAAATATGAAGCCAATCTGCCCGAAAGCTACAGAAAACCAAAACCAGATTCATCTAATGAAGAGCGCTCTGATTTCATTAGGTAATGTACATATTTTGCTAGTCAAAATTATTTTTAGGCTAACGGGGATCCTCTCTAATCCAACTCATTAATACTCAGGAGAAAATACGAGCAGCAACAGTTCTTGGTCTGTGAGGAACTGGCAATCTGCCCCTTTCCACCACAACCATCCTCTAATTGCTATTCAACTAGCTGTAGTTACAGTTCATCAGTGGATAAAAAAAACTCTGAGAAGCAATCCGCTAGTAACCGTTTTAATAACCTGGGGAATGCATTCCGTTACAGCTGGAGGAGAAATTCTGAACAGCGCTCCGGCTCCACTAGAAAAAGTAACTCAATGGTATGAAATCTGCTAGAATATACTTGTTGCAACCAAAACATTTTTTATTCTTAGTGCTTTCAGTTTTAACATGGAGATTGTATCTTACCAGTCACATGCATTGTAAATAGGCCGGTATGATTGAATTTATAGGGCTGATAAAGGTGAATGTAGTTAGAGGAACGAATCTTGCTGTGCGAGATATGATGACTAGTGATCCTTATGTCATTCTCTCATTGGGAAATCAGGTAAATATCTTTTTAGTTGTAATCTTAATGCTGTTATATGTTTCTTTCTTTCAGGTTAGAATTGATTTTTTGTCCAACAATGATATTTAAACTTTTTTGTAGTCAGTGAAGACTCGAGTGATAAAGAACAACCTGAATCCAGTTTGGAATGAAAAGCTAATGTTGTCAATACCCGAAACTGTTCCTCCTTTGAAGTTGGTAAGATTCTGTTTCATACTTCGCAGCACGTGTTTTAATTTTCTTTTGTCTCTTTGGATCAATCTCTTGCTTTGTTTTACATCTAGTTGTTAGTTATGTATTTGAAGTAGGCAATTAGGACTGATGTCAGAGTTATTTAACATGCTGCAGTGTTTAGTGCCTTCTGAAAGTGGTAGGTCCATCCTTATGAGAAAGTTGCTCAAAAGCATTGTACCAAATCGGATGTAGCTTATTTCTGGCTTAGCTCTTACTGCATCAAACATTTTCATCAGTTGCTTAAATGAAAATTGAAAGAAAATAATCTTAGAAAGATTTTAAAAATTACGGGAGTCATGACTTTTGTTTTATCACCAACCCAAAAGAATAGTTACCACATTCACACTCCTGAGAAAATACAATAATTTCTGTCAAAAGTAATAAAATGCCTTACCTAAGTAGACTCCCTTTGTTTCTCTTACATAGTCAGACTTGCTTTCTGCACTAATAGTAACACAATGGTAGATGGAAAATGAAAGAGGGGGTTGAAAAGTAAAATGAACGGATGTAAACAGTCTAATTCTTACCATATTTAGGATGTGTCACTGTTAATGAATAGACCAAAATGGAAAGTGTGACATAGTTAGAAAAATGGAGGTAGTAAAACATATTGTGGTTTTTCATTGTAGTAACATTTTAGCACTATAAAGAAAATTCCGATTATGATTGTTTTGTTTATGTTTTAGTGCATTCTTAATTTATTCATCTGGAAGTAATTAGGTTCGATTGCTAGTGATGCCAATGCATATTTATAAATGGAATACTTTTTTCAATGAAGCATTTCAGTACCTGAAAATTTGACTGAGGACTGAAATACTAGTGTTGGTTTCCTTTTTCTTTATAATTGAAGTTGATCTTTTGCAAGTTCCTTGTGCTTGCCTTAGGAACTGGGTTGGGAGAAATTAAGTGTGGTTAACTGTTGTCTGCATTATGTGTAAGTTTCAAATTAATTTCAATCTGTTTCACTTTTATATTCTTCAAATGTAAGTGTAGTGTAGATGATTAACATAGTTAATTTTTCTCTGTACCTTTAAAAAAAATACTTCGCTAGATCGTAAAGATCAGTACTCCCATTAAAAATATTTTAGGGGCTAAAGCGTAAATCAGTGGCCAGAAAAAATACTGTTAAAAGCTTTCTCCACTAATCACATTGAAGTCTCAAAATTCTCTATAAGTCTCGTATGCCAGCTTTGGTGACATGACAAGTTTTTTTTTCCTTTTCATTTTAGTGAGTGAAAGACGGTTTTTTGATTTGACTCAGGCTTCTTTTTGGAATGGATATCTTGATGTATTCGTATTTTTGGTTTGAAATTATAGTGCCAAAATGACACGAAATTATAAAATCCAACTACATGAATGCAATAAACTCATTTTGACCCTTTCTCTTGGCACTTCACTTCCAACCAAAGGCTAAATATTTAAAGGTTTCAAACCCGAGCATGGAACTAGTTCTGAGAACATATAGGACAAAGTGTGTGCTACCTGTTATGGAGTGAAATGAGGACTGATTTTTAAATTTCAAGAGTGCTGTGTTTCGGATCATGTCTTACATTTCTTGTTAGTGCCTAATGTCATCTATATGGAAATCTTACAGCTAGTTTACGACAAAGATACTTTTTCGACGGATGACTTCATGGGGGAAGCTGAGATAGATATTCAACCCTTGGTCTCTGCTGCTCAAGCCTCTGAGACCTCAAAAGTTTATCAGCCAGTCCAGGTCGGCACATGGAAAGCAGGCAGAGAAAACACCCTTGTAAAAGATGGTATCATTACCCTAGAAGGTGGTACTGTGAAGCAAGAAATAGCTCTGAAGCTGCAGAATGTTGAAAGGGGAGTGCTAGAGATTGGACTTGAATGTGTTCCTCTCACACAATAGCCATTCAGATTATCAAAACTCAAAACTCAGTGTTATTACTCTTTGTATAGGTCTGCATATATATGGTTCACATTTTGAGCTGATTGAGTTTTGAGTATTGTTATTCATCCAGATACCCTGCCTACTTGTTACAAGCAATGTTATTGCAAATATGAACACATATTTGAAACTGGTTTCCACTTAGTTTTGTTCGGTGAAATTTTAAATTTTGAATACAAAAAATCCAAAATTGTAGGTGAAACCGTCCCACCATAAGTTTAGGACGAATGGTTTCTCATATGTTTATAGGATATGTTGTGAGTTTATAAGGTTTGTTTATCTTTCTAACTCAATTAGTTCATTTACAATATTTAAATATATAATTTAAGTAGGAGGTGGTCTCTGAGGCGACCGTCTACATACGTGGATCAGGGACTGATTTGTAAATAGTGTAATTTATCAAAAACGTGGAGGGACCAATTTGCAATTTTTGAAAAGTTAAAAAAATCACGCACTCCAGTAACTTTGCGCGTGTACAATGTTTGCTACAGTACTGCTACTGTGTTTGCTACAGTACATGAGAGATTTAACCCAAAACATGAAGTTTGCTACAGTACCGCTACAGTAACATATGGGATTTAACTCAAAACGTGAAGTTTGCTACAGTAACATATGGGATTTAACTCAAAACCTGAAGTTCGCTACAGTAACATGAGAGATTTAACTCAAAACCCAAAACCTAAAGTTTATTACAGTCGCATGAGGGATTTAACCTAAAACCCGAACTTGTAATTTAGAAGATGGTCATTATAACATAAAACATGGGGAATTTAAACCAAAATCTAGAAGATTTTTATTATCTAATAAACTTAACTTGTAACTCAAAAGGTGATCATTATAACATAAAACATGTGGAATTTAAATCAAAATGTGTCACTTAAAACATTGAGGTTATAACTTAAAACATGAGGAGTTTAAAGCAAAACCTGAATAATAATTCTCATTTGAGACCTGTCTCTACGGAGCCCAAGCACTGTAAGAGACTATTATCGGTTGAAATTGTCGTGGATGAGTTTCAACCCTGATGCCGTTGTAAGATTTTAGGTTGCTGGTGTCGCCAGAGCTTAGCCGTCTCACATGAACCGACTCAAGACTGAGCTTTGGTGTGAATTTGTATGAAATAACAGTAATGTACAAAGAATTAGGAATGATCAAGGAAATTGACTGAAAGATCAAGCGAAATGAATGAAAGATCAAATTAACAGAAAAATCAAGGTAAAAAGGGAATGTTCAAGAGAACTAACTGAAAGATCAATCAAATGGACTAAAAGATCAAGCAAAAACAGTAAATGATCATTCTCTTGACCTTGGTCTCCACAAGGACAGGTCTCACCCAAGACTTTCTCAAACCTGAAAGATAGTTAATCATATAAAAATTGGTAGAGTATCAATCATCTAAAAACCTAAAAGATGTAATTTATAAATTAAAACATGAGCAATTTAATACAAATCTGAATTAGCACTGTACTGTTAACGCGGTACTGTTCACATGCAATTGTTCACGCGTGAAATTACTGTAGCACGTGAATTTTCTAAAATTTTAAAATTTGCAAATTAGTCCCTCTTTGTTTTTGAAATATTAGATTATTTATAACTTAATTCGGTCTACATATGTAGACGGTCGCTTCCAAGACTTTGCCTTAAAGTAAACAAAGGAAAGTACAATAAAACAAAATTAATGACACACACAGTTAGACTAAGGCCCTGTTTGCTAGAGTTTTATGTAGATCAGATCAGTTCAATTCAATTTGGTTCAGTGCAACAAGAATCACCGTGTTGTAGCAAATCGTCAAATCACCGTAGTAATATTTTCAATCGCTAGTCAAACTGTTATGCTCCACCAACTCTTATGGTGAATGCTGACTATCAATTGGTATATGCCGGAACTGGAGGCCGGGTATAAGGAACCACAACATATTGGGATTGCAGACCTGACACTGCGAAGAAGGTGTTTGAAGAGGTATTGAGAATATGGATTATTGTATAAAGATCATGATTTGGACATTTCACAATTGAATAAAAATTGAAATAGTAGCACCCCTAAAATTTATCGAAAGGGGGTTGCCCCTGGCAATTATAATTTAATATTCAATACAAATACAAAAAGTATAATAGTTTGACATATTCAATATTTAACACTAATTTAATATTTATCAAACAGTTACTCATTTTTCTATTAAACACTTACTAGATTCATATTTCAGTCTTTAGACTTCAAACATAAACACTTAATAGATTCACATTTTAGTCTTTAGACTTCAAACACAAGTCTTCAGACTTAAGGTCCTGTTTGCTAGACATTTTCTATAGATCAGTTCAGTGAAATGAAAATGCAATTTATGAAATTCAGGTTAATTAAATCATGCTGATTATTTTTTCAATACATTAATTTTCACTCCATTTCAGTTCCGCTTAGTTCAATTCAGTTCAGTTAAGTTCTATTCAGCTCGGCAAGAAATAAACTCTAGCAAATAGGGCCCAAATTTTATCAAACAGAGCAAGTCATTCATGTTTCCACACTTATTAATTCCAGACTTCAGTTTTATCAAACCGAGCCTAGCTAAGACAAGAGATTAGTTTGTTTCATTGATAGAACAAGTTTATGTTGGTTTAGAGTGATGACCAAGAACGTTGTGTGCATTTCTTTGATTATTAATAGAAAATTATTTTCATAAAAATTGTCATTTATATTCGAACTAAATTTCATATATCACCGGGTTTCATCGTTCAGAAACTCATCGAAAATATAATACAAGATTATAATCGCACTTATCAAAGTATATTCGCACTTAATCCAAAATTGTGGGTTATATGAGCATTATGCTCTTAGATTTTAATACATATATAATGTACATAGTATTCCGTGTTGATAATAAGTGAGATATAAATTTATTCCCTCCGTACCAAACAGATGTGTCCACTATAATTTTTTAGAACGTCTTGGGTGAGACCGTCTTGGGCTGGGCGTAAAATTCATAAATTCAATTTCAGTCCATGGGTATTGGGTACTTGAGCATTTTTCAAAAACTTAGGATACGTGAGCATTTAACAAAGAACTCATGGTACCAGAGCACATTTCTCAAAACTATTTTATTTTCCCAATTATCATATACTCCCTCCATCCTAAGAAAATGTGTCTAATTACTTTTTGCACCATCTTTAAAAAACCTGATGTGACACTAATGTGGATGATATGATTAGTGAAGTATATGAAAGAATTTTAATAGCTTGCACTATAATTACCAAATTAGTAATTGGGTAAATCTATTAAAGATATATTAAAAATTAATATAAAGTCTTGAGTGAGACCGTTCTACCATAAGTTTATGGTAGAACAAATGATAGTTCATGTGTTTATTAGCTTTGTTTGTGTGTTTCACAAATTTGTTTGTCTTTCTAACTTTATTAGTCCATTTACACGTGAAAACAACTTAGAGCAAACAAAGTTGGAAATAAACAAACAAATCTAGTAAACACGTGATTATAATTCGTCCTATCATAAACTTATATTAGGACGGTTTCACCCAAGACTTTGTATAAAATTTTAATATATCCTTAACAGATTTACCCAATTACTAATTTGGTAAAGAATTATAGTACAAACTATTACAATTCTCTTATTGAATTTATGAATTTTATGCCTAGAAGCTCTAACAAACAAGTACATGTTTATTTTCAAAAAAAATCAAATCACCTTCAAATTATAAATAAACAGTTGGATAATAGTTCAGAGTTTTCAGGTGTACGATTTAAAAATTCAATGCTACTCAGCACTTTTCAAAAATTCAAGGGAATATGAACATTTAAAAAATAACTTAAGAGTACCATAACATTTTTCTCAATAGTTTTTTTTGTCTGATATTTGCAACCTTGTATTTTTCTGTATTGTAGCCCGTATTTTTAGTTTAAAAATGACTATGTTACTATTTTGATGCATGTCTTACATGAAATACTAATTCTCATTTGAGACCTGTCTCTACAGAGACCAAATTATTTATAGGGTATTTATGGGACTAGAGAAACTATTTATTTCATAGGGTATTTTCGCTAGTATTAACCAAATTATTAGGGACTGAATTGCAATTATTATTTTCTATAAATATCACTTTTCCCTTATCCATTCCCATTCGTGATCGCGACGGTTTCGCGAACCCTCTCCACGCGGTTCGATTTCCGGCGGCCATTCCCAGTGAATTCCTGTAGAAATTAGGTATTTTCTGGCGTCTTTTTCTGTTTTCATTGAGTTTAATCATTTTTGTGTTGTTCTTATTGAGTTTTTTCTCGAGCTTTTCTTCGTGTTTGTTGTAGGTTTTCGCCCAGAGATTTGTTGATGTTTTATCTTTGAATCAGGTGCGTTTTGGTCGGTTTTTGTTGCACTAGGGTTTCTCATATGATTTTGCCTCGGTTTCGGTTCATCATATGCCTCAGATTTTGATTGTGTTGTTCATCACTAGGATTTTGATTTTTGTCCTTGTGTTATAGAATGTCTGATCTAGCGTCTATTCGAAAAGCTCTGCTCGAGCTCCATGACTTATGATCCGAAGAAACATGCAGAGAAGCCTCTCAGTGCGAAGAACAAACAGCCGCCAGGTACTGTGCCGTTTTTTTTTTAATTGAAATGTGTGTTTGGAGTTTTTTGCAAATTGCGTTGATCTTATTTGTATGCTACTTGAGTTTTTTTAGCCTGATATTTTGTGCTCCTTGCCTGCTTGATTTTTTTGTGTTTCCTGCATGCTGATCTTTTATATTTTCTGCATGATCTTCTATTTGTCTTTCCTGATCTTTTTAAGTTCTATGTTACTTGCTTGACCTTTTATGTTCCTGCATGATCTTCTCTATGTTTTTCCAGATAGTTTGTGTTTCCTGCCTTCTCGGTTTTTCTGTTTTCTGCATGATCTTCTTTTTGCTTTGCCTGATCTTTTTTATGTTCTATGTTGTTTGCTTGACCTTTTATATTTCTTGCATGATCTTCTCTGTGTTTTTCTTGATGTTTTATGTTTCCTTCCTGCCTGATCTTTTATGTTGCCTAACTGACCTTTTATGTTTCCTGCTTGATCTTTTCTGTGTTTTGCCTGATAAATTATGCTCTTCTCTTTTAACTTGATCATTTTGTCTGATTCCTTGATCTTTCTTTGATAATTACTTGATCTTCGCCATTCACACATTTTATTTTTTTACATGGTTCAAGTATAGTTATTCCTGATCTTTTAATTTGGTTCTCTTGATGATATTTTGTTTTGCATTGATGATCTTGTTGTTCTGTTTTATTGTTTTTAATTTTAGACTCATAATCTGTTTGACCTTCCTGACTGTTTCTGATCTTAAACCCTTCTGCCTTGAGCTTTTGAACTTTACTTTTGATCTTTTATTTTTGTGCCTTGATCATTTTAACTGTTTGTCTGATCTTCTACCCTCCCGCCTTGACCTTTTTAACATTTCATCTGATTTTCTGTTTTCTTGTAGCCTTTGGAAGCTACGACTGCCAGATTCAAAAAGAACATAGAAGTGATTACAAGGGCACATCTCGTCGGTTTGCACCAGCACATTGTCTTGAAGTAGTTGGCTGAGGATTTGGATCTAGAAGATCATCAAGTACACGAATAATCCTGTTGTGTTGTCTCCCCATCTTGCTCTTAGGTTGGTTCCTTCTCCTCCCACGTTCAACTTGGGAATATAGATGCAATTGATATCCTGGTTGTGTTAGCTATGGAGAAGGAAGGCCTTAGAATTCGTCAGATGGAAAGTAATAGTCTATGTGTTGCTTCTCTGTTCTTTTTTTAATGGTTGTGATGCTAAGTGATGTAATTGAAATTTTTTAGGCTTTCAAATATTTTAAATGTTATTAGGAGTTCATTTGACTTTTTATTGATCATATTGATATTTTCTTTGATCTTTTGCATTTATTAGTTGATCTACGAACTGTTTGATTTTTTTTAATCTTTTTCAGTTATCACTTGAGTTTTTTATTAGTCTTCAGTTGATGACTTTTAATACTCTTTGGTCTTTTTGATATTTTTCAGTTAACACTTGAACTTTTTATCAGTTATAAGTTGATGACTTTTAATACTGTTTGATCTTTTTGATATTTTCTTTGATTTTTTTTCAGTTATCACTTGATCTTTTTGTTAGTTATCACTTGATGACTTATAGTACTGTTTGATCTTTTCTTAGATCTTTTTCATTTATCACTTGAGGTTTTATCAGTTATCACTTGATGACTTTTAATAATGTTGATCTCTTTGATCGTTTCCTAGATATTTTTCAATTATCACTTGAGCTTTTTATAAAATTGAAAACTGAACCATTCTAAGTCAAAATGCTTGTACAGTTGCAATCACTTCCAAGTGACTCACGAAATTCAATTGAAGGTCGGCAAATGAGACAATAACTACTTTTAAAAAAACACCAACGAGATTTTTTCTAGCAAAATCAATGCCTTATTGATGCCAAGATTCGCAACCACCTCTGCAATAGTATAACCAACAACATCTTCTTTTAAGCTTAAACTTTCCTGGTTTCATATATTGGTCTATTTCCTTTTCTGTAGCTTCAAGTTGCTACCAAGAAGAATTCCAACTTCGTTCTTGAGTACAGCACAATTAAGATCATGTTCCCGCTCTATCAACAATTAATAAACTGAGACAAACAACGCAACAACAACAGAAAATTAGTCTCACACACACGGAAACATCAAAAATCAATCGCACACAATACCAGATCAAACGGACACAAAAAACATCAAAACATAAAAAAAAAATCCACACATAACATCAAAAAATCAAACATATACACACCAGGATCATCCACACACAACATCAAAACATCAAACATATACACACTAGGATCAACCACACACATCAACATGATCAATCACATATACATCAAGATCAATTGCACACACATCGAGCTCAATTACACACACACCAAGCTCAGAAAATGAATCGCACACACACAAGATCAAACTGAAAAAACAGATAATCCGCACAAACATAAGAAAATCAGTCATATACATATGGAGATCCACCATACACATCAACATCAGAAGATCAATCACATACATATCAAGATCAATTGTACACATTGTAACATCAAGATCAAGCAGCACAGTGAAAGGATCAACGGTATTTGTTGAATGATCATGCTGCTGGAATTCAACACAACACTAGCATTAAAACTAAATAGCATTAAAACACAACACTAGCTACTGGAATTCAACAATCAATCATGTCTACACTGTACTCAACTTAAGCACGTGAAAGATAAGCAGTAAAGTGATAGGATCAACATTTTTTGTTCAATGATCATGCCTTGACTGAATATCATCAGAATAATATCATCAAAATTCACTGAACAATCAAGGATATTCACTGAAAGATCAACAAAGGACAGTAAAAGATCAACATTTTTTTGCTCAATGATTAGGTATGAACAGAATAACATCAAAATACAGTACTAGCTACATGAATTCAATAACTATTCTTGAATGCACTGAACTGATGTAAGCATGTGAAAGATCAAGCATTAAAGTTAGAAGATCCACATGTTTTGCTAAATGATCAGGCCTGAACAAAATAACATCAAAATACAATTCTAGCAGTCAAATGTGAGTAGGAATACGATTGTGAGGCATCATGAATGAAACTAAGAAGATCAAACACATAAATTAGCATCCTAATCACCAAAACTCGAACTAAAAAGTTCAAAAGCTAATTGGTTCAAATTGGACCGAGGAAACATGATTTTAACCATTCAAACAACACGAATTTGCAAGAATCAATTTGAATCTAGTGTAAACAGTTGTGAATTCGAATCTAACCTTTCAGAGCAATGTTTTCATCTTCCGTGGCGATTTAATCTTCATAATTTCCATCTGGATCTTCGATTTTGTCATCCGGTGGCAGCAATGTCATGTCGTCGAGCATCGTGGCGGAGGGAACGACGATGGAGGAAAATAGGTGATCGACATCTGTTAATTCCGGCGGAGGAATCGAGCCTGAAGTTGCAGGGTTCTGTTATCTTGAAGGTTTCTGCAATTTTAGGGGTAATTCCGTGTTTTTGTGTCATTGATCACAGAAATTGCATAAATGGTCCGTACACTTTAATGTAACTACCAAATGGCACCGAATTTAAACTAATCACGGATTGACCCCCATTTTTATGTTGTTGCTCTTGTGCTATTCTCTTGGCTCTTGGTTTCCACAAGGACAGGTCTCACCCAAGACTTTCTCTATATGAAATTTTATTGATTATGTCCAAAAATTTTAAAATCTTGATTAGTAAGTATATATTAGTGTACATATTTTTAATTTAGACGACAAATGAAGCAAAGCTGCAAATAGCATTGACCTAAATCGCCTATTTAAGGGTTTCGAGGTACTCCGTAAGTTCGGCGAAGAGGTTGGAGTGTGGTGATATGTCAGCGGTTGGAGACGACCTTGCAGACGAGTTCGTGGCGGGGGAATGGGTATCCTCTGACATCGATTTGAGTCAAGGGTTGTTAATTTCAACGACGAATAAACATCCGTCCTAAGAATAAATTAGTATGAATATGAGGAAATTTGGTAATTTGAAAGATTGCAAATTGGTAGCTAATTTAAGAATGTTTGCAAATTGTTAGCTTTTACAAAATTTAAGAATATTTGCAAATTTGATACTTTCGTTTAGTTTATATTTAAGATCCGAGGTTGGAAGAGTATTAGATAGGAAATTAAAATTAATAGGGCTATTTATGGGGCAAAGTCTTGGAAGAGACCGTCTCAATATAGAGACCGGATTAAATTTTTAAATAGTGTTATAAGTCAAAAACATGGAGGGACCAATTTGTAATTTCTGAATTTTTAAAAAATTCACTCGCTACAGTGTAATGTCACGTGTTACAGTGCCGAGTTGCTACATTGTTCCAAGTTAAAACATGAATATTTTAACTTGAAACATGTAACATGAACATTTTAACTTGAAACATGTAACATGAACATTTTAACTTGAAACATAAAAAATGAACATGAACATGAACATTTGAACTTGAAACATGAACATTTTAACTTGAAACATAAAAAATGAACATGAACATGAACATTTGAACTTGAAACATGAACATTTTAACTTGAAACATTTTAATGTAAAACATGAACATCTTAACTTGAAACATTTTAATGTGGCACGTGAACATTTTAACTTGAAACATAAAAAATAAACATGAACAATTTAACTTGAAACATAAAACATGAACACTTTAACTTGAAACTAAACATGAACACTTTAACTTGAAACTAAAACATGAACACTTTAACTTGAAAATAAAACATGAACATGAAAATTTTAATTTGAAACACGAAGAGTACTGTAGCAAAATATTGTAGCAAGCCACTGTAGCGTAGGGGTGTAAATGAACTGAACCGCTCGTGAACAACTCGCGAACAACTCGGTCAAAGTTCGTTTTCAAACTCGGTTTAACCAATTCGAACTCGCGAACAACTGTATCTCGTGATTTTTAAAAAAATTCAAAAATTGCAAATTGATCCTTCCTTGATTTTACTTTATTGCACTATTTATAATTTAATCCGGTCTCTATATAGAGACGGTCTCCTCAGAGACTATCTCTATTTATGGAAAAGTCGGTCTCTGATTAGACCATCTATATTCTGACAAAATATAGACCTGGACTAAGTTATAAATGTAATCAAATGTAAAAAACACGGAGGTCCTTAAATGTAAATTCTGAAAATTATATTTTTTCACGCGCTGCACACGCGCCTAACTGGATATTTCTTATGTCGTCGGTGAAGTCCACCGCGTCTGCAAAGCCTAGCAATATGTGTTTTTTTTTTACTAAGCAAAAATCTCACATTATAATTCTAGTCTTCAAAACACGGGGTACCATTTCTTCCTTTTCACCTTTTTTTGTCTTCTGCATGTATTGTCCTCTTTTGCATGTTCAAGTTCATCATCATCAAGAAATTCCACAATTGCCTAGTCTAAATTTGATGCTACATTTTATTAATATAGTAATATTTAAAATGTACTATTTTAAATTTAATTTAAAAGATTTTTATAACTAAAAGTGAAAGCATATAAATTTTAAACCTAAAACATAGAGGTTATATGTTAAAACATGAACATAAAGGTTATAAGTTAAAACATGAACATTTTAAACTTAAACATAAGGATTATAAGTTAAAACGTGAACATTTTAAACTTAAACACAAAGGTTATAAGTTAAAACATGAACATAAAGGTTATAAGTTAAAACATGAACATTTTAAACTTAAACATAAAGATTATAAGTTAAAACGTCAACATTTTAAACTTAAACATAAAGGTTATAAGTTAAAGCATTAACATAAGGTTATAAGTTAAAACATGAATATTCTAAACTTTAACATAAAATTTATGAGTTACAACATGAATATTTTAAAACTTAAACATAAATGTTATAAGTTAAAACGCGAACACAAAGGTTATAAGTTAAAACGTGATTAAATTTCAACATAAGATATTTTGGATTAAAATATTTTAATATTAAAATTTTAAATTAAAAGTTAAAAATAAGAGACAATACAATAAAAAGAAGGGACGCGTACGTACAGTATTAATAGATGGGGAGAGACACGTGCAACACGTAATTCTGCTAGATTTTTAGAAATTGCAAATTAAGGACATCCTTATTAAAGACATTGAGAAATTGGAATAAAACATAGTCCGTGTATTCCAAAACTTATTCTTTATGGATTTGGTTTTAACATTGAGGTTATTTAGGAATTTGTTTTTAAATTGTTTTATGGGAGAAGGATAGTTGGACTCGGAGAGGCAGTTGAATAGGGGTAAATTTGGTACTTCGTCTTGGTAGCATCAAAACCACACGGGCGATAATAGAATTCATCACAGAAAACTGTGGTCGTTGCGAACCCACCACTGGTCTTCTACACATATGACTAAACGGAGGAAAACGGCAATATCTCCGGCTGAGAATAATACCGGCGACGCTGGAGTCGCGGATCACAGACTATGCGGCTATCTTCGCACTGTTGTCGCAATTGCGCCTCTGCACGACTCCCAAACCCTACCCACCCACAACGTCCGGTGCAAGGTCTCCATCAACGACAGTGGCGGAATCGAATTAGAGTGCGACAACGGCGTCATGCTGGTGCCTATTGCTTCAACATCGTCGAGGAAAAGATGGAGTCGAATTGGGATGGTGCAGGGGAGCCTATCCGTGGTGCGGCAGGCTCAAGCTCTGTTGATCAACCGGTGTTTGAGAATAATTGCTCGTGTTATCGGGGTGTCTGCGCGCGAGGATCACGTTCGCGTTCTGATTTTTCTGGACGTCTATCTCCCCAATGCTGTGTGGTCGGAGACCCCAGGGTGGCAGTTTCCTAAATCCGGTCCTATCGCCGCCGCCTTTTGTAAGCATTTGAGGTTAGTTCGATTTATGTTCTGATGCTTTGAACTCTACACTCTTTGACATTTAGATTAAGTATCAGACGTTAATTATTCGATTTACAGTTGTGATTGGGAAGCAAGGCAATCGATGCTTGCCAGTTCTGAGATCGGTCTCAGTGACTGTGAGATTTGGAACGTTCCTGACTGCCATGCAGTTGATTGCAAGCACCAATGCAGTGTTCCAGAAGCTCCCGTTGGGAAGTTTTTTGAACTCCATGAAATCTTTAAGAGCTTGCCAAGCGTGATGGAGGCGCCAAGCCTGAATCTTTCTTCTGTTATATACCCAGCTAGTACCTCCGATGAGACTGGTATTTGGCAGCTCTCGGATGACGTTATAATCCTAATCTTATCCTTGCTTGCACCTGTTGACCTCGTCAGAGTTTCGGCGTCGTGCCATCATTTGGGATCCTTGGCAGCCACAATCATTCCGTGTGGGAAGCTGAGGCTTTTTCCTCATCAGCAGGCTGCTGTGGAGTGGATGTTACTTCGTGAGCAAGGTCCTCGATTCTTGCAGGATCCCTTTTATGCGTCCTTTTTCACAGAAGATGGATTTCAGCTTTATATCAACATCGTTTCTGGTAAAATAGTGGCTGGCGCTACTGCTCCCTCTGTTGCAGATTTTCGCGGAGGCATGTTTTGTGATGAACCTGGCCTGGGTAAGACTGTTACTGCTCTCTCCCTCATTCTCAAGACACAGGGAACACTGGCACATCCCCCAGAAGGTGCACAAGTTTCTTGGTGTAATCATAATTTTGATCAGAGATGCGCTTATTACGAGGTCAGGACTCAAAGTCTAGGGTCTGCTAATAAACCTCGAAGGGGACAGTTTAGTCCAAGCCAAAACTCAGACATATGCCCTCCATCTAATTCTGAGAAGTCAGGGGAAAATTCTTGTGGGAGTGAGATGATATCCGAAAAGGGAAGAACAAGAAGGTTCCCTCTTTCTGCCTCCAAAGACCTTCATCAGGCTCAAAGAAATCTTCTAAACCAGTATGAGGAAGCTTTTGTGGTTACTGGGGATCAAACAACACCTAGGAGATGTACTGGAAAAAGGAAACAGGTTTCCGGTGGCCCTAAGCTAAAATCTTTGCATTGCAGCTCCAAGAAATCATTGTTTAATAAGAGAAAGATACCCGAAATGGTTTACGATGATGACTGTATGGTCTCTGACACATGGGTCCAGTGTGAGGGCTGTGGCAAGTGGCGGAAGCTTGTTGATGCAACTGCACCTGACACTTCTAGAGCTTGGTTCTGTAGTATGAACAATGATCCCTTGCATCAAAATTGCAATGTTCCTGAGGAGACCGACAAGTACGAATCTATAACACACTTTCCTGGATTTTGTGCCAAAGGATCCCTAGGGGGATTGGAAGAAAATATATCATTTTTCATTGGTGTGTTGAAGGAGCACAAGGACCTTCTGAACTACAAAACAGATAAAGTATTGAAATGGCTTGTCAAGCTGTCACCAGACAAGCTCTCAGAAATGGAAACTGTTGGGTTAGCTCATTCTGTTTCGCAGATTTCATTAACTGACGGTGAGCATGAATATCACAAATTATTTCAAGCATTTGGTCTCATTAAGAAGGTAGTAAAGCGTGTCACAAGGTGGTATTACCCAAGAACAATAGCTAATCTTGCCTTTGATTTGAGTGCACTCGTAATTGCTCTGGACGAGCCATTAGACTCATCCAGGTACTATTTATCACGAGCAACATTGATTGTTGTCCCTGCTAATTTAGTGGATCATTGGAAAACTCAGATTCAGAAGCATGTGAGTCGAGGACAATTGAGGGTATATGTATGGAATGAACACAAAAAATCACAGAAAAAGCCCTCTCCTCATCATCTTGCATGGGATTATGATGTTGTGATTACTACATTCAGTCGTTTAAGCGCAGAGTGGAGCCAAAGGCAAAGAAGTACCTTGATGCAAGTGCATTGGCTTAGGGTTATTTTGGATGAGGGGCATACTCTTGGCTCCAGTCTCAGTTTAACAAACAAATTGCAAATGGCTGTGTTCCTTAGAGCTTCCAGTCGCTGGGTTCTAACTGGTACACCTACTCCCAATACTCCTAGTAGTCAGCTTTCTCATCTTCATCCCATGCTTAAGTTTCTTCACGAAGAATGTTACGGGCTAAACCAGAAATCATGGGAGGATGGAATCCTTAGGCCATTTGAATTTGAAATGGAAGAAGGTAGGTTGCGGTTGTTACAACTTCTTCAAAGATGCATGATTAGTGCTAGAAAAGCTGATTTGAAGTCCATTCCTCCTTGCATCAAGAGAGTTACATATTTGGATTTTACTGAAGAACATGCGAGAACATACAATGAACTACTAGAAACAGTACGACGTAATATCCTATTGGCTGACTGGAATGATCCATCTCATGTGGAGAGTCTGTTAAATCCAAAGCAGTGGAAATTTCGAGGTGCTACTATCAGAAATTTAAGGTTATCGTGCTGTGTTGCTGGACATATCAGAGTAATGGATGCTGGCCAAGATATTCAGGAAACAATGGATATCTTGCAAGAGACTGGTCTGGATCAGAATTCACAAGAGTATGAAGTGATAAAGTTTAATATCCTATACGGTGGCAGCTGTGTGCGGTATGATTTCACATCTAAATGTTTACCTGTTCCGTATGAATGAAAAGTATTATATTCTAATTGATGTTGTCTCTGTATTTTAGATGCAGAGAGTGGTGTCGTTTGCCTTTCATCACACCCTGTAGACATTTGTTATGCCTTGATTGTGTTGCTCTGGAGAGTACAATGTGTCCCCTTGCTAATTGTGGTAGATTATATGAGATGCAGAGCCCTGATGCCCTAACCCGTCCTGAAAATCCCAATCCAAAGTGGCCTGTTCCGAAGGATCTGATAGAGTTGCAGCCATCGTATAAACAGGCACTGCTCGTTTCTTGTGTTTATAGTGTTTTTCATAACCCGTGCTCTCTTTTGAGTGTTTTATAGCTAACATCCTGAACTTATTACTGCAGGATGACTGGCATCCTGAATGGCAGTCAACATCTAGCAGTAAAGTTTCTTATCTTGTGAATAGATTAAAACTTCTACGAGAAACTAATGGATTGGTAGGCAGTTCCAATGAGGAAAAAGGAGTCAAAAGTCCTGAACAGTTAAATTTTACTCCTCAAATATGTAATCTTTACAATAATCAACAGCCAGATGATGTTTTGGAATTAGAGTGCCATTCAACCTGTAAAACTATGGAGAAAGTTATCATATTTTCTCAGTTTCTGGAGCACATACATGTCATAGAACAACAGGTAACAATGGATTAGCTTCTCAAGCTTTTTGTGGTTAATGTTTTCATTATCTCAGTTGACATTGTGCAATTTTGAATTTCTCTCTTCCCAGTTAGCAATTGCTGGCGTTCAGTATGCTGGTTTGTATAATCCAATGCCTTCTGCCAAGAAGGTATCATTCTCAACTCTTATTGTTCATAATGATTTGTTTGTAATGGTTTGTTTAGTTACCTTTTTCATATTATAATGATTCACTTATGTTTTGTTTCTGGTGGGATTAGATGGCGTCTCTGGCAACATTTCAGAATGATGCAACCTGCATGGCTCTTCTAATGGATGGAAGTGCAGCATTAGGTCTTGATTTGAGCTTTGTAACACATGTCTATTTAATGGAACCTATCTGGGACAAAAGGTAAGAGAAGATCATTTCTGTGCAGTTTTAGTAATAAGTGATTTGGTTACATTATTTTGGCATGTGCAGCATCTGAACTGGTACAGTTTGGGTACCGTATCGATAACCTAATAGGAAAAAATAAGAAAAACAAAGAAAGAGAAGTGGCTTATTCTCTTGAGTTGTACAGCAAAGTACATCCATTTTTTAGAACAAAACTAACAAACAGTAACTTTTTTCCTTTTTTCCACCTTTATAAATTATCATCATCTCATTCGTTCTATATGAATTAAATAATGTTTTTCTAAATGAATGCTTTATCTGATCAAATGTTACTAAATAACATCTAGGCATTTGGAATGATGGTATGCATTCTTAGATTGTTTACCTGCTTATGAAGCTTTTAGTTATGTATCTTTGTACTCATCCACGTGGTTGTGCTCTTTGGAAATTACTTAGCATGGAGGAACAAGTTATCAGTCGTGCTCACCGGATGGGCGCAACACGCCCTATTTTTGTTGAAACATTGGCAATGAGTGGTACAATTGAAGAACAGATGTTGAAATTCCTGGTAATGAGTTTTCCAGCTAAAACTGACTTTCATTTTTTCTGCACTCTATTTATTTTCATTTGATATGTTCATTGTGGTGGTTGTCAGTTTGTATATTTCTAATTCACACCCAATTCACATTTTGTCAAGTCCATATTTCTAGCTGTAAGATTCTATACAAAAGTATGGCTTTTTATGCATGCACTCTTTATAATTTACCATCTGGGGAAAAGTTCATTTTAAATCGAAGTTTGGTTTACCCAGGTTGGTATTTCCAATTTTGTAACAGATATGTGTCCCTACAACCTTAGGCTGCTTTAGGTGGATTTGATATGAGGTTAATGCAAGGTACCTGGAACTATTATGCATGTTTTATGAACAGAAAACCCATAAATTGGATTTGCCAAGATATCTGATTTCCCTTTACTTGCTCAGAGTCAGGGATTTGGCCACTTGTCTAGATAAAAATCTTTAAGGTGTTTCTCTGTTCTCGTGCCTTGCAGTTTTGATGCCTTTTGCTACTTTATTGTGACCTATGAAAATTCAAAATCAAGGATTTCCCTCTACATGCCCAATCATGTTGGGGGATCCATCACATAATAATTGGATGCATGAATTCATGCCTGTAGTGTGAAAAATGCTGGTATTAGAGTACCTAATCTTTAGTTATTAGAGTACTGGTAAATTTCGAGTTTATTTTCAGTGATACCTAATCTTTAGTTATTAGAGTTTATTTTCAGTGATACCTAATCTTTAGTTATTAGAGTTTATTTTCAGTGATACCTAATCTTTAGTTATTAGAGTACTGGTAAATTTCTGATTTCTGCTTTGTTTTAGGAAACTGAACGACCATCATGTGCTAAGTAGGGTTCGGTTTTCTGTACTTGCATTGTCTATAAGGCTCGAGGTGCCACCTTAAATAATTCCATTTGTGTTCTTCAAGAGTGGTGCAGCCTTGCCTTTCAATGTGAGGCTTTCAGGTCTCTTAGTACTTAGGATTTAGGAATGATCCCTAGAGATTTCCTTACATTATACACAACTTTTGATATCTGATATTCAGTTCCATGCCTTAAATTTTCATGAAAAGTTTTTTAATTAAATTCAAACATCAAACTTAGATAGTTACCATACAAGTCTTTCAGCCAGTATCTACCTTCCTCTGTAACAGAAATAGCTTGCAACTTCGTAGTTAATATTTCAAGAGCCCACAGCCCGATCCCATACCATGTTTTGTGTAAGTATTAACTTGAATCTGGCTAGAGGACAAGATCTCAGACTTGTTGAAATGCTCTTTGTTGAAAACCTCTTCGATTATCTCCATGATAAATCACTGCCGTAGTAGAGATCACATCAGATAAACAAAGATTCCATATTACTTACTACGAGCCTAGAAAAAGTTCTTAAGATATGTCATCACTCATCTTGTGCTTCAACAATTTGCTACATGAATTCATACGTGTAGTATGAAAAATGCAAAGGGTGGTCCTTTCCTTTTTTCCAACCTCTTCTGTTTTATATTTGTTTTGAAAATTATTTTGAATTTTGATGTCGATACCGTTTGCAGGATGTGGATGATGGCAAGAGAATATTGAAAGATGAGTCCAGCAAGCACGATGATACGGCTCGAGTCCATCGCACTCTACATGATCTTGCAGAGAGCAATTATTTAACTCAACTTAAATATGTTCGTACTAATTGAAGCACAGGGATTTCGAACTTGCCTGAAAGTTCTTCTGTTCTTTCTTGTTGGGGGATGAATAGATTGCTATCAGTGTACTGATTTCTTGGGAAGGTTGTAGCTGTCAAAATTTAATTTAATTTTGTGGAAATTCATATAATGAAGTACTTTCCTGCTCACTTCTGAAATCAACTCATTTGTACTCTTTATTTTACAAATCACTTCATAAATACTACTTGGAAGTATTGTGAAAGAGAAATTACAAGGTGTTCGTACTACTTAGAAGTATTATAAAAAAAAAGTTGAATAATAATCTAGACACTTTCACTGGTGAATAAGGCAGTTAGACAGAAGAAGAAGAGCAGAAGCAGAGCGGTGCAGAAAAAGAGTACGAACTGGTGTATGAGAAGAGAGTCGAGGGAGAAAAGGAAGAGGAAGCAGGCCTGCAAGATAAGGTTTAAGGCATGGAGAAAATAGGCAAACCGCGGGGCATCATCCCGAAGTATACAGGGATTCGGTTGAGCAGAAGACTATGATGAAAAAGATAGGGAAGAATCATCAGTAGGCCGGTGAACAGAGTCATATATGTCATCCCCATCACGCCCCCATCCGGCTCTACACGCTCCTCCTCCTCCCCGCCATCCCCGGCTCTTCTCTATACCCGCTATCCTTATGGACTTCCCATCATTCACTCCCATGCTCCCTTGCAATTAAGTATACTTTCTGATTCATTAACCCAACATTATGTGTGTCTATATATACTCCTCCTATATGTGCCCAATTCGATCTCTACAAGTATTAGGAATTTACCTCTAATCAGTTAATTTCCTTATTGTATTGGAATACTGATGTTATAATTGCACCAAAATACGCAGCTGATGGTTTAGTTTATAAAAACGATACTAGAATAAAAGGTTTGATTCAAATTGAAAATACACAACATACATCTGTAAACTTCACATATGTACTTAGCTCAATATGGACATCTCTGTAAAGGAACAAAATGGCCTTTTGTTATCTCAAGTTCTACCAAATCATACACCTGTTTGCCTAAAAGGAAGGCTCTATCATGCATGTCAAACTATCCTTCCACAACTACACTCGGGCATCGTCGAGCATAAGATCTGCAGGGTCTCCAATCCATGGTTTTCCTTCTCGCCACCGAAACTTAATCCTCAGCTTCCCATTTGCATCCACACCAACAACCTCACCTTTACTAGCTGGATTTTCCATTCCCCAACCCCATCGAGGAGCCACCAACCCGTCTCTGATTTTGACCTTGTCTCCAAGCCGATATGGCCGGACCTTTTCCATCTCAGATGCCTTGCAAAGCCAAAGCCTCTCGACGAAGCAAAACGCCACCCAAATATCCCCTTCTTCCATGCGATGCACTACACCAACGCTCAACTGACAAACTTCTCCCCACTGATGCGAAGGGGTAGGTACTGTAGCTTTCACCCTAACCCAGTCACCTATGCTCAGCTCCTCTTCCTTGACAATATCAACTTCGGAAGGATCTAGAGCCCAAGATTTGGAACCCGCTGGAGTGTACATTCTTAGCCTTCCATCAGAGTCAATAGATGTTATGTAACCGATACTTGCATGATTGTGTCCAGACCATCCAAATCTTGGCTGCTTGACGGTTTTCTTAACTTGTACTTTCAGTCCTATAGTAAGCTTGTTCACTCTTTCGAGATTTGAAGCATGCCCTAACCAGTGCTCCTGCTCTCCACTAAATCCAACAACAACATTTTCACTCCATTCGTTCCCTTCATAGCCAATTCCTTGAACCACTCCAACACAGCCTGGTCCAATAGATTTCCAACAGCTCGCGGTTTCTTTCAACATAACCCAATCTCCCACATCAAATGTTTCTACCACTTCAAGATCAGCTGGATCCCCTCTCCATAATCCGGGTAAACCAAAGATTGCCACCCTCACCTCTCCATCAGCATTGACTGCCGTTATGACACCTTTCGAGTCTGGCTGGGCCCCTCTCCATCCCCATCTAGGTTCAACTAATCCACTTCGGAATCTCACCTGCTGCCCAATTCTATATCCCCCTACTTTTACAACATCGGTATGATGAGCACTGCATTTACCTTTCCTAAAACAACATGCTAATTCCAGATATCCAGTTTCCTGTACACTATGCACAACTGCTAAACCGTCTTTTCCAATGCTATTCCAGTCATAGCTTGGTCTTACCCCCAAGCTGGGCCTTGAGCGTACCCAATCCCCCACCTCGAACCCTGAGAGACGTTCAGCATCACCAGGAGAAACTTTCCAGAGACTATGCCTCCCAGCAACTCTCACCTGATCAAACAAAAGAAAAGATAAAAACGCTTATTTCTTTTTAGGAAAGAGCACAACGAGCCTCTAAATTATCAAATGAAATGTGGCTTTTCGGATATCAATCACAAACTACATTAAAAACATACTACCATTACTTTAACTTAGTATTGCATTTCTTTGCTGCTGAAATCATCTAAAAACAACTGCATCTAAATCCTTCAAGCATCAAGAGCAGAAAGCTATGAACAAGCTGAGAGAGAAGAGTAAGCATACATTCAAGGTGCCATCCATGTCAATTCGTGCAATTTTTCCAGTGGTGGCTGGTGACTCATTTGACCATCCTAGGCGTGGCTGAGTAACTGAGGACATTAAATGAATATCTTGCCCTACTTCAAAAGGAGGCACTTTCTCCAAATCAGTCACCGAACAGACGAAAGGTTTGTTCCTAAAGCAAATCGCAATCCCGACATCACCGTCCTCCTCTAAACTGTGAATTACACCAATGCTGCTCTTGCTTATATCCTCCCATCCATATTTAGGAGAGGATACTGAAGCTTTTACTTTGACCCAATCCCCTACCTCCATTATGAAATAAAAATATGTTAGTGAGAGAGCAATTAAACAATTGGCTTAGATAGCTATTAAAGGCATATATTACCTTAAAATTCTCCAACTTCTCCATGTCAGAAGGATCAGCCTGCCATGTAGCATGCCTATTTGGAATTTCTAATACCAGAAGACCATCACTCTCTATGTTGACTACCCTTCCAACACTATGATGAGTTTCTCCACCCCAAGCATACTTAGGCTCAGCAACAGAGCGCTTTACAGAAACTCGATCACCTATCTGTGCGGTCACAATAGTTAATAAAATCAGAAAGTGTAAACTCGTAAGAAGTTCTGAAAGATCGTTATATACAACCTTAAGCTTACCCTGAATGGTTCAACTGGTTCGACTTCCTCTGGTTCACAGAGCCAAGGTGTAAGAAGATAACTTAATTCCAACAACAGACTATTATCTGGTCTGATACAGTACACAACACCTATACTTCCAGGAGTAACAGATCCTAATCCATGTTTAGCAGTGGTAAGAGATGGGCGGACACGAACCCAGTCTCCTACCTTAAATTCTTCTACTCTTTCCATCTCTGCAGGATCAGCTTTCCATCCTCTAGATGCTCCAGGAAAACCAACACGTAGAATGCCATCATCATCAACACATAGGACAGTCCCTATAGTATCACCACTATCACGCGGATGCCCTCGCCAACCAAACCTGGTAAGCAAATTCAAGATCAATTTAGCAAATATTTCGGCAGAAGGTTAAGGAGAATGAAGCAATAGATTCTGACTACCTAAAACCTGGCGGATTAAAGTACTCAAGAAATTGTAATAGAATCAGTTCAAACCCTTCCTACTTAGATCCTAGAAACATAGCCCTTCAATCCTGATTATGAACATGCAACCATACAAGAAACATCTCAACAACTAGCAAGAAAAACTGCAACTCTATCTATGCCATGATTTAATTTTCAGACATTTCCTTTTTATTAAAAATACAGCCCAGTATGATAGCTCCAAATCATGATGAACATCAGTGAACATTGAGTACAACGTGCTGGAAGACCAAAAGATGGGAAGCATGGTCAGGAACGAATGAATAAGGAAACTATGTGCATGCATGCCCATAATGAAAGTAGCTGAAAAAAAGAGAGCAGGAAAAGGCAAGGACCATATTTAACTGCCAATAAAAACATCGAATAACAGTGATAATAGAACTTGGAAATGACTATCCATCATGTGGAAGATAGATTGACCCATTAATTCGCACCTAGGTTCTTTGACCTCTTTCTTAAGTTGAACATGTTGCCCCCTATCCAAGGGAATCACTTTTACAACTTCATTCGCCAGTACTCGTTTTACAACTTCATTGGCTTCCCCAGAACAAAATGCCACAAGTATGTTATCCATATCTGGAACATTTTGTATGAAACCGACACTATTGTGATTAGCTCCCTGCCAACCATATTTTGGAGTTGTGATGCTTTTCTTGAATTTAACCCAGTCTCCAACATTATACCTATAGAATAAGAACATTTTTGGTCATTACATATTCTAGTGACACTGACCAAGTTAATGCACATTAAAAAACAATATTTACACTGTAGGAGATAAGTGAGCCCCCTTCTCAGTGAGTGTCTCTATCAATTCCTCAGAGATCCATTCTCTTGGAAGAGCTTCCAAATAGTCGCATAGTGTCTTACCACTGCCAAATAGAACAGAAAGAAGATATTCATAAGCACTCACCAGTTCTAGAAGCTTCCATTGGATGAACTTATCATGTTTCTTCTCATATGAACCTTAACAAATTTAGAACTTGCCTGTGATTTCTAGCTTCAAAGGCTGCATCTGGAGACCTAAGCATAACTAAGATCCACTCAAGATTTTCCCGCACCATTTTTGCCACATCGGCAGCAATATGGAAAGCATTGTCACCATCATCATCCTGTCAGTAAAACAAAAGGAGCCACAAGATATGAGGGAAAAAAGAAAAACTTGATACATGGAAATAACATCAATTTTAAGGAAATGAAAGTGGGGATACTTAGTCTTTCACCAACTAAATAATTATTTCAAAAAAATTAAGATCATGGCCCACCTTAATGTTAAAACAGTAATAACCAGTTTCATTGTCAACTGGTTACAAAAGGGGGCCCCTTTAGCCCACCTTAATGTTGGCAAGACAACATTTGCTCTTTAGCATACTTAAGTCTTGCAACAAATATTTAAATATGGTAAATTTAATAAGATCACGGCCAAATTCGGTCATTGTCAATTGTTTACAAACTAGAGCCCCTAATGTTGGCTAGTCAACATATAAGCCAACAGTTCCTGGTGTTCACACATTAACAATGCCTGGTGTTCAATGCCTGTGTCCTGTGTTCTAATAATATTTTGAGCAACTACTCATTGTTGATTCATTTTGGGGATAGACCATCTTAAGGATTCTAACATCTACAAAGGATGTGACATGCTAATGATAAAGGAACTAGCTGCACCTATACTCCATACTTCACTTTTTTGCTCAATAAGAACTTTAGTTCCATAACATAGAGATGCATGTTAGGAAAAGATAACACGAAATGTAGGGAATAGTGCTTAAGGAATAAGAATTAAATTTTAAGCATCTTTTCATAAATAAAATCTTGTTTTGGGTATCTTTTTTCCCATGAAACTTTGTATTCGATGTAGATCAGTGGGAAAAACATGATTGTAAGCAGGAATTTTATTTCATGATATCTGACAATCGGGCATGAAAAAGTATAGGCCGGTCAAATTATAAAACTTAACAATCCTTCTCAGAATACAAGGATGAATAAACTAAATATAATTATTACAATACACATAAAAACACAATAAAAATAAAGGGTTGTGGGCAACAATATGTCAATGCTCGAAACTGCAGCAAACTTTTCAAAAACCTCAACCAGCTAAAAATATGCAGGTTCAAAATGTCTGCTACAATAAACACACTTTTGATTGAATATAAAATTATTTTATGCTAAATTCAGCTGAACTAATCTTATAGCCCACCCCCCACCTGGTTGCCAAATAAGCCCTGTTATCCAGGTAAAAGACTCTTTTCACATTGTCTCATGTTGTCCAGTATCATACCTTAAGATTTGGTCTAATAGCCTCAAAAATATTGCACCTGGACGCAGCCAAAAAAGATATCCAGCTGTAGGTGCTAATATTACTTCATCAAGGAAAATATATTTTGCATGTTTGCTCTGTACCAGAGTTTGGACCCTATTTTCTAGGTGTGTATTTTTCTATTCGAGCTAAACTCATCACTTAAAGATCTTCAAAGGAACATTCAGCATTAGGGTTTTTCAATTTTAACATTCAGCAAATTTAATACATGTAAACCATTATGTAGAGATAAAATCAACCTGTAAACTACAATTTGCTCCGGTAGATAAAAGTAATCCAACACTTGAATTTGCACCTCTAGCCAGTGCAACATGTAGTGGTATTGTGTTGTGCGTATTCCTGATGTTAACATCGACACCAGCATCAAGAATAACCTACACAAGAAGAGGACATGGGAAAAATAAATTTAGAAATTTACACATCAAATTAATTGGTTCAAAATTCAATTGTTGAAATAAACCCAGAACTCAATTAAATGTGCATCAAGAGGTTGGCTTGCATAGCTCTTCATTGTTATTTCAAGTAAAGTAACTTACCTGGATCAAAATAACGTCATTAATCATTGCTGCCAAGTGCAGAGCTGTTCTCCCATTTTGGGTGTCTTCCTCAGTGGGATCTGCTCCTGCTGCAAGAAGTATACGAACAAGCTCCCTCCCTGCTGCTAGGAAAAAAGCAACAAGCTGAAAATTAAGGACCTAGCCAGAAATTATTGGCAGATGAGGAGAAAAAGACAACTATACAACAGCAAGAAAAACAAGGAATAATGTCTTCCCATGTGTTTGGTCAAGATATTCTGTTTCACTAATAACAATTAGTACAATTTTCTTCCTAGGACTTTTCAGGTCCTCCCCTTTCCTTAATGCTGGGTTACTAGCTCTCTACTTTCTACCAGCCATACAGTGACATCTAGAGGTACCTTACATGAATTTTCCAGATCATCTTGTAAATGTATCTCTTCCTCTCTTTTAACTACGGGACTTTTCCCATTGACTGAACACGATGCTTTCCCTATTGATGGAGGGGCTTTCCCTGGGGTCAAATCAAGTGGTCTACTAGATTAGATACTCTTGCTTCTAATACATCCAATACTTATCTTATCTAATCTAGTTCATCCAATACTTATCTTATCTAATCTAGTTCATCCACACCCATCTCAACAGTCTGAGTCAGCTACCCTCATCTTTGCCCATCTACGAATTTATCTTAGAACAGTAAAAGTGAGCCTAATCTTGAAATATGAATTTTTCTTAGAAACTTAGCCTACTTCATGACCACAAAATAGATGATTATGTACTTCTCCAATAATTCCACCTAATTTAAATTCTAGGTGTCTTCCATTTTTAGATTTTTACACGTTTAACAATGCATATATTCAGTCTAGGCTCTAATGATAAGGTCTAATGCCTCCCTTCAAACTACAAGCCCCAGCAGGATACCATCTACCCTCTCTCATCAATAGAACTGCTTCAGATGCAAATATATTTTTCTCTCTTCCTATAGCAAAATAATACAAACTTAAAATGATCTGAAGTATCTAACCCTACATCCATTGCTTCCTTTTCAAAGACCAAAACATCATATCTGAACTGATTTCTATCTAATTCTTATTCAGTGTCGATAAATAAGACACGGAAGTCTTGTTTTTTCTCGTAATTAGATTAAATTCTCCTTTAAAACTTCCAGTATAAACCAAAGAAAGAGTATATGCAACAAACGGCTAACTAATATAGCTAGTTAAATTAAAGTAAATGTGTAAGTTCAGGTTCACCAGCTTCATGACTTTTCTTTAGAGCAGCAGCCATGCACAAAGCAGTTCCATCAGGGCTTGGAATATCTATTATTTCAGCAATCTCCTCCTCGGATGCAAGCTCTACCCATCGTTTGACAATTGCTACATTCCATGTCTGAACGCACATGTGTAGTGGTCTGTAAAACAAGGAAACTTAAATCTGAATTCAAAGCTGTTTAAACAAGCAGCAAAAGTTAAAGACATACAGTCTATTAATGATCTCTAAGATCATTATCATTAAGAGACACGCTTCTGTTTCTACTCTTGGTGACGAAAAATTAAAAGGAACCCACATTTTCAGATGCTCTATGGCATAGTTAAATTCAACATTGGGAGACATCACCATAGATATCTTGATACAACAAACTGTGTGTGTATATATATATATATATAAAGTATATCTAAAGAGGTAATGACCACATCCATATGTCATTTGGCTAAACTCAATTACATTAAGTGTAGCTTCATAAATACAGTTCAATACAGACATGAAACTATGAAACTGGATCACTAATGCAATTTTCAGCTTGAAATTATTAACAGAATATCTTGCAATTCCAGACCATCACGGCTGTTTACAAACCAGACCAAACCTAGCAATACATATGTTTAATGAGAGTTTTTTGCACCAAGGTAATCAACTGGAATTTGCTTTATATTCTTAGTAGCTTGGACCTGTTTTCTTCAAGTACTTCATCTATTTCAATATAAATCTAACTTCAAGGAGAAAATAAACTTCAGCCAGTACCTTAAAAAGCATCTACAATTTTCCATAATAACTCTAATTTCTCATGATAAAGGATCAATAGCAATTGACATTTTAATTTTAAGGAAATGCACATGATTAACCATTACTATTAACAACCAAATCAACATGAAAAACCATTAACCAGCCATTTAAAGAGAGAGGTCAACAATTTGTTACCATTGCATTTAACACAGAAACAGGGGCTAGCTTGAATATTCTAATCTTTGTTCCTATCATTGCAGTGGTTTTCATATAGAAAGTAATAGACAGAAAGATTTCATTCTTCACATACGTCATATCTTTTGAGTTCAGGACACCCATTGATCTACAGCCTCCATTTTCCAAGATGACAATAGCACATTCTGTAAATTTCTTGGAAACAGCTCTGTGAAGTACAGATTCACCCTCATTATCTACTGCATTTGGGTTAGCACCGGCCAATAACAGTTCCTGTGATAAGACAGGATCTCATGAAAGGCTTGAGAAATAAAATGTAAGAAAACTGAATTGGGAAGAGCTATCAAATTGTTCTATGCCTGTCCTTTTTCATTTTTTTTTAAGCTAATAATATAAGATCCTACTATATCCATTGTTTCCCATTCAGCATAAGTGTTACACATTCATGCAAGAGTTGTGGCATACGAATTTCAATTCCTGGCTTCATGGAAAGAGGAATCAATTTCCAGTAACAGCTTTGGTTCACTTTTAGCTTATAATTCTCTTCAATGAACAAATATCGCAAGTAATGAAATGAGTAACCTACTCGCATGCAATCTGGTTGGCCGTGATAAGCACAAACATGAGCAATAGATGGTCCAAAGCCCTCCCTCAAGACAGATTTGACATTAGCATTACGTTGGATGAGAGCATGAACGCATTCGGGTGAACCAGCTGCCAGAGCAAAAACGAGTGGAGGATCACCATCTTTGTCTAAAATATCTACATTAGCCTCCTCGTACTCCAGGATTGCCTCAACAAGTTCAACACTGCCTCGCCTACAAGCTAGGTGAAGTGTAGTCTGTCCATCACCATTTTGTGCTTCCAGTAAAGAGCTCAACGAGGTACTACTCTCTCCAGATGCAGTTTTGGCAAGAATCTCTCTACAGATTGATAGTAATGATGGGTGAGAAAAAAGAAATCTATGGGTTGACCGAAAACAATATATACTTGATAACGATCAATAGTAGGATGAGGAAGAACCAAGGGTTTGAAAAGTAACTAAAACAACAACTCCAAAGTTCAATAAAGAAACATAAGCACAATGAAAAACTAACCTGACTCCATTCAAGTTGCCTTCAGAGACAAGACGGTGTAGAAGGTTAGGAATGTCTTCATTGGGCTTTGAAGCAACCGAATCAACTGTTTTTGACCCATTTTCCAATGGATATCTAGGCAAGCCACTATAGGTCAAGTGGAACACAAACATTTTAGTGAAACGATGACCAAGTTTTCAAGTGCATTACTCACATAAAATAATACAACTGAGCCTTTATCCAACTATATGGGGTTAGACATGGATCCCTTTAGTGTATAATCCATATCATGAGGTTTGACCAATGGTTTTTAAGATGGCTGTCAACCTAACGCAATCCTCCACCTTTATTCACAAATCACAGCTGCCTAACACTAACAAATTAAACAAAAGTGAAACAAGTACCAGCCAAATCAGAGGAGAATATAAACATAATTAAAAAGAAAAAACTGGCATGCTCCATATAAGTGATCTAACTTAGTTGATGCTGTTGCTTAATGGTTACATCAGCACAAATGAATATGTAATAATCAACGACTCTTAAGGTGTAGCGTTATCCCTAAGATGGACAAACCTAGAACTGAGATATTAATTCTCTAACCATGTAATACTACACAGCCAAACTGCTTATGACCTCCAATAGCTATGGATATTGGTGGTAAAAGTAGAATCTTGGGATGGTTTTACCTCGAGTTCCAGGGACTGCTTTGGAACTGTGAATACCAGTTAATGTTGCAGACAATAAGTACAGGTAGGACAAAAAAAGTTTCAGAGGAGGTTGGGGAGAGTATCTACAGAAGCAATGATACATATGAATAAAGCAACTTAAACCCATTTTAGAAAAGCACAAACTCATGATAAATTTCCAAGACATAAAATTTATGGGGCTTATCCTCATCTACAGCACAAACAAATGAATCCATGACATTAATCCAAAAGGCATCTACTTGGAATATCTATCAAATACAGCACCAAATTAACAAATAGCACTCTTCCCATTATTAGAATTAAACAACTAGATGGAGTCAAAATTGGGTTAAAAAGCAGCAGCTACAGGGTCATAACTACATCTCAGCACTCTTACTTATCTGGGCTTGCCGGAGGACTACGGGGTATCTCTTGCAAGTGACGAAGAAATGTTGCTAACATTGCACTAAAAGTTGGTCTGCGGGAAGGCCTAAACTGCAAACATTCGCCAATCATCCTCCACAATTCCCGCGGTATACCAACTCCTACAACACTTGTGTATTGAGGAGGTTGCTTCTTGGACTTGACAACAGCCCTATAGATGTCTTCTGCGCTTAAACCAGCCCACCTGAACATGAAAGCAAGAAATTTTTCAGCGATTGCCTCCGAATCTTTTTTTAAAAAAAATTGAGCCATAGAAGTAAAATTAATTAGACATAGACATACGGGACAACTCCAGTGCACATTTCCACCATAGTACAGCCAAAACTCCAGGCATCTGATTCAGAAGATATGCCTATTGCATCCTCCCAGAAGAGATTAAGCGACTTTTTAACAGGTTCCCATGCCTCGGGAGCAGTATAATTCGGGCTCAGCATGGTGCAATCCATGCATGAATGCACTCTTGCTGACTCACCCTCAGATCGGGCTTTTCGGCAGTCGGACTTTTTAAGAATTGCAGGGAGCCCATAATCAGATACCAAAGCATGACCACTTGAGTCAAGTAGAATATTGGACGGCTTAATATTCATACAAACGATGCCAGCAGCATGAAGTTCAGCCACTCCTCGAGCAATATCTGCCCCATACCTGCAATAAGAGATCAAATGTTTAATCGCAGGAAACAGGACAAGTGGGCAGAAGTGCAAGACCTAATACAAAACCTTTAGTGAACTTTGAGTCATATATGGCAGCTGCAGATTAGATTTAGTTGATAAGGAAACCTTGGCTATTGATGAGTAATGGTGTGTGGGCACTTTAATAGTTTCTTCATACTAAGAAAGGTTGGAGGTAAAAAGTACAAATTATGCTATAGTGTATAAATAACATGATGGCCATAAGTTGGCAGTAGCTTCATTGGGAAACATGTAACTGAAAAAAGGATAGAGACTTATAAGTTTTCATTTACCTAATCAAGTAAAAAATTTACTGTAATACGAACAGAATGTCAAACGCAATACCTAGCTTAGCACGTGTCAGAAATGAATTGAGTTAATTGATGAGATCATCATAAAGCAATGAAAAGCCAATATCAACTAATAATTCAATCTTGGCTTTTCTTATTTAAAAAATCAACGGAAGGCTGTGTATCAAAAATAATTTTTGATGCTTTCTAAAGACTGACCAGGAAAATTTGTCACAAATTTATATCTCTACTACAGAAACCACACTGGAGTAAAGATACAAATTAAACAGGATATGATAACGTAAAGAAGCGCATAGAGCAGAAATTATTCCTAATTGCCAAATAAGTGTAACATGCATTTTAAACAAAAGAAATGAAAATGATGCTTTGAGAAAATCATTTCTACCTTAGAATTTGATCAAGAGTAAGGCGCCCTTCATTACTTTCCATGGCGGTCATCACGGATCCTTTACACCTATCCATTACAAGACCCAAAGTGCCATCCTGCAACCTGGTGGTTCCGTGGAAGGCACACACATTTCTGCACCACATTGAGGCTCTCCTCAAGCCTTCCAGCTGCCCCTGGACCCACATCACATCCATCTCGATCCCCTCCACCTTCTTCACGGCCACCTTATGGCGGCACCGCCCGGTGTTTCCAACAACGGTGGCAGCCCACATCTCCCCGGTCCTCCTCAACAGATTAACCGGCCGGTGCAGCCCCAGCTCGATCCTCCCACTGAAACCGCAGCTGGTGGTGACGTCATCGTCGCCGTTATTACTGGTATTATTACCACCGTCGTCCTCGTCATCCTCGTCGTCGTCGCTGAAATTGGTGGTGGCGGAGTCCTGAATGAGAGCGAGGATCGCGTAGTTCTTCTTGAGGGCGGTGACGGAGTTGCCGACCATGGACACGTGGCGGCACCTGGGGCAGCAGAGGGTGGCCTCGAGGGAAGCGGAGAACATTTTAGATAAGCAGGCCTTGCAGAAGCCATGGCCGCATTGGAGCAGCAGAGGGCACCTGTCGTCCTCGTTGAATCGATTCTGGCAGACGGAGCAGCACGGCAGCCGCATCATTTATTGTTTGTTTGCTACAGATCCGCCCAGACAGCCTCCACTTTTATTACTAGTCTAGTTGTAGTACGAGAATTGGGGTTTTACTCCGGTCTGAAACTGTCAATACTTACCTGCCCCCTCAACAGTCAAGATAATTATTAAAATACAAATGATTTTGTTTAGTTGATTACGGTCTCTTTTCTAATTCTAATTCTAATTTTAGTAACAAATACACTTCTTCTTTCTTTTCCTTTCGATTTTCCATTTCTCATTATTCAAATTGATCATAGAAGTTGGTCAAAAATTATCATCCAAGTGACTCCATAAACATGGATATTAAACAATGAGTAATATGGCACAAAATTCTATTCTTGACCTTAAACAAAAATAATACTATATATTTACTGCACATCATTACTTAGAGCATCTCCAGT
The DNA here is from genome assembly GCA_963678965.1 of Cruciata laevipes. Classification (NCBI taxonomy): domain Eukaryota; kingdom Viridiplantae; phylum Streptophyta; class Magnoliopsida; order Gentianales; family Rubiaceae; genus Cruciata; species Cruciata laevipes. The sequence continues at coordinate 17,482,301 of OY787634.1, read as the reverse complement.
GACAAGTTACATGTTGTACAACTTGGTTTGTAATGTCAATTTTCATATTGATGAAATGATAAACTATCACAATGGTAAGCTACCATGTTTGTTGATACAAAGGTCTCACGTATTTTTTTATCAAATAATTCTTATTGTCATAAAAAATAATATATATTTATCCAAATGATAATTTGTATTTTATATTCTAGTTATATCGATTAAAAATCAATCATTATTTTTATAACAGTTTTATATTTAAGTGATATACATATTACAATACTTGCGAAAGTAAAAAATGTATGCAAAGAATTATTAGTATAAAATAAGAGTTGATCTTTCCAGGTTTCATGGATGTTACATGAAATGGAAGAATACTTTCAAGATAATTGTTTGATAAATGAAGAAAAATGATTAAATGATTAATTTATAGCCACAACTCCAACATATAAATTTAGACACTTTGTAGCCCAAATATGTATTTCGTCATGACGCCGTTCATTTTCGTGCACGTGCAGCTCAGCTTCCATACTATAGAAGGGTATTACTGTCATTTCCTGATTGTTGAAATCGGGAATTTTTTAATCGACACATGCTTTTGCTCCACTGTCAAATTCGTGCACAAAAATGTCATTTTTGTCCCTACCACCTCTCTTGCTCTGAGCAAAAACCCCAGCGTTGAATACATGTGTCTGTCTTCAGGAGCTACACGAGAGTACCCCCAAGAGAATCATGTCCCAAGAGACGTCGTATAGGTTGTTCAGAAATCGTTGATTGCCTGCTTGTAGTTGGAAAAGAGCAAACTATACACCGCCTGACACTCGCTTTTGATTTTCAAATTGGTTTAGGATAACAGCTCGCCAAGTTCCCGAAATTTGGCTGGAATTTGGACATCGTAGGCTTAAATCTCCGGGTGTTGCTGGTCATTCACACGTATCATGAACTCGTTATTGTTGACGAACACTATCCGGCCGTTGTAATTGAGTGTGTTCCATAGCACGGTTTCGTGATTCATCCCGAATACGAGGGAGATGCACGGATGGCTCTTGTCGGCGTTGTAGCGAGAAAAATTGATTATCTCATGAGAAAATGTGCGCTTTATTTAGTAGTAATTAATCTCTAAACAAGGTAGTAATAGAGAAAGTAATGGAGTAACTACTAGTACTCCCTCCGGATTTTATATAATGGCTTCGTTTGACCAAAATCAAATAGTGTCATTAACTTTGACCATCAATAACTTTAGTTAGGAATATTAACTAAATCTAAAATTTTGATATTTAGAAATTAAATATTAAAATGAATCCAAAAATATATCACATGATGATATTATTATTCATATAATAGTTTAAATTTATGGTCAAACTTGCAACAAAAATTATGATGAATAGTGTCGAAGCCATTATATAAAATCCGGAGGGAGTATGTGTTTTCGCGAGATGAAGTTAGTTCATATATCTATTCATTTTCATATATGATGATGATTCATTTTGTGTTACATACAATTGATTACTTCAAAAGAACTCTATATAGATAGTAAACGAGCAAGTCCAACAACATCCTTACAATGTGAATTTTCATGAATTATAGGACTTTGAGTGTTGTTTTACTCTAGTAAATTCCAATGGCCTAATTTTTGGAGGCCCACGTTTTCAATAACATTTAGACTTAAGGTTTTTAATAAATCATTTTTTCCCTTCTCCGAAACGATTTTTCTGATAGAAATCATTACCCAAATTATGATAAAGCATGTCACAATAGGTATAATAAATAATAAAATAATAAGATAATGTCTGGGCCATTGATAAACAAATAAAAAATATATATTTGGTTGGATTGTAGGTGAATGAGTGAGGAACGCAGTATAATTAATAATAAAATAATAGGAATAAAAAATAAAAGACCTTATGTTTTGATGGTCGATGGTTTTACCATCCACATTATAGGAACGCAGAAGAGACCAAACCTACAAACATGCCATTCAAACCAAACTCATTCTTGAGGTAAGCTCAATATGTGTAAATTTCCAAATATGCTTACTACAGGTGAAATATTTGGACTGGCCAACTGCGTTTTCTGCCACCAGGTCCAACGGCCAAAATTTCCATGGAAATATCAATGCTGCGATGATGGACACCACGAGCAATACTGATACGAGACTGCAGTCTCAAAGCCGGGCAAGCATCAGAGCCAACTGCTCCAGTTACACAATCAACCTGCTCTCCAGATGCCATCATAACTGGCTCTTTAAACGTAAGGACTGTCTGGGACCAGTGAGTTTTTGTGGTGTAAGGTGATGTTGACAAAATGGTTGGCATCTCTTTACAGAACCTCTCTGTGAAGCCTGTCTCAAACCACAAAACAAGTCCATGACATGAAAATGATTTGAATTTAGAATCTCTATTGGAGTTCTGAGGAGAATCCTTTGATGTCAATTCCACTTTAGCAGTAAAATCCATATCCTCAGACTTCATTGTTGCCAGATCAAAAATCTGAAATAAATCACAGAAAAACTGGTATTAGAACAAACTCTATAGACCATATACTAAATGTACCATGTTAGGACTAATAGGATCAGTTCAGGCAAGGAAAATTGTCAACTGATACCACATAAGATTACAATGATTAAGAAATAACTATAACTCAAATACACTGGTCCAGATAAATAATAGTACAGAAACTTCCAATATGATACTGACCAATCACAGAATTTACTGAGTCAGGTCTGGGAAGTAACTAGCAAAAATTTATGAGTAATTGAGTATGTATAGACATGCAATAATACTGTTGGAATTTAGAAAAAGTCACAGACCTGAAGAACTTCTGTGTTAGTTACTACATCACAACCATCAATTGTTTCGACCAGAGGAAGCTGAGCAGCATCTTCAACAACTTCCTTCCCAATACAAGACATATTGAAACCATACACATTTTCCCAAAATTGGAGACATGTGCCACCACTTCCAAATCCAGCGGCAAACTACATATAACACACTATGGATAAAAAAGCAACCTTAATCTGAACATATAGAAATAATAGTATATGCATATACAACTCACCATAGTAGCTACATCTGGGAGAATGGCACCACCAGGTTTCAACCATCTATCCCTTGCAAATAGAACAGAGCTTAGCATTGACTCATACAGCAGGCAATAACCCATCCATTCACTCACTAAGATATCCACACTTTTGGGTTGAATATCTATGGCCTTATCTAGCTCTTCAACCATACTCTGAACTACCTCTATTTTGCCACAATAGTTGTTTTTATCTTCAGCTACGCTTTCAATCCTTAGAAGACCATTATCCTTGGCAATCTGCATCAAATTACAAAAGAAAACAAACAGAAAGCCATCAAATAATATTAGAGATATTCAGTGCAAGAGCAGTTAGCTGTTCTAAAATGGCCAACCTGAGCTGCAACAGAAGCCATCTTGCTACTGGCTTCAACTGCGATAACTCTTGCTGCACCAGCTTGAGATGCAAAGAGACTAGCAAATACAACAAGTTTCCATTTCATAGCCACAGTTAAATAACAAAAATGAAAGAAAATGTAATATGAAAGAAACTACAAGGGCCGGAGTAATTATTTATCTTTAGAATATTGATGTTCTGACTTGGAAATTTAATTTGGAAGGGTTAGGCAAAAGTTCAATAATGGGGTAAATAGAACTAGAAATGCCAGGACATGAAGGAGATATAAGCAAATGTAAGTATATTCCGTTCTTTTTACATTTTGTAAGTATAGCACAGGTCTGCAAATTACAATTATTTTTTTCACATTTATTATTCAAGAAAAAAAAGGAAATCTTTTTCTTAATCTCTAGTGAAGATCAACTGAGATAGAGTGGTGCCCAAGGGACCAACTAATTCCACAAGATCAAATGAACAGTATCTGTGATCAGTGTTTCGAATTCTCTTATTAGTGTACTAGAAGGAATACTCTTTAGCTGATAAACAATGTATCTCTCTGAGAGGAGTCTTCAGTTTATAATTCAATAAACAATTTTCTGCAATATTCTATCTTTATTTAAGTTTTATGATGCTGTTTCTCTTAGAGGTGTGAAGTTTAAGGGCTGCAACCTCTAGCAGTAATTCCCAGATAAGATTTTGTGCATAAAGAACCTCCTGAAATTTTCTATGGATCCTAGAAACCATCTGCAAGATATGCTGACAGACTTGAAATTCCTATCTAATGCCTTTCTAGTGGCTAAGATATTTAAAATTCATGCCAAACTGTGAAGCTAATTAACAGCTTTCACTTTTTTTTTTTTTTTTTTTCATAATTGACAACACAGACAGTCACTATTAAACCAACTCAAATTTAACCTTTTCCTATATCTTGTGATATGTTTGATTTACGTTCATTCACTCTGTTTGGAGTGTCACAGCCACACTAAAACAGATAAGCAACATATTATTAACTGTACCCACACCCTGTTGTAACTAACTTTACCCCTCCTTCGGCTTTTGGTTTCCTACACCTACCCCACACGCTAAAAACTATCTCCCTCAAACATTTTATCATTCATCATCTTTCCTCCAAAGATGTAGACCAGGAGGTACTTAAAAAGTTACTTACGAGGGAGATAGCTGAAAATGTAAATTCAACTATGAGTAGTAAAATTCTTGATCTTAAGTCATCTAACTACAGTAGCAAGTGTTTATGGGTTCCCATGACGAGATACTTATTGTTGATTCCTAATCTAAACACCCTCCCATCACACCCTTTAAATTTCTCAACAAGAAGGCAAACAAAATGTGTTTTCATCAAACATCAACCTGCTAGAACCTCAGACTTAAACATAGAGGAAAGAACACAAATCAAATGAAGAGGAAATCCCAACAATGATCAATATATTGTCCGCGTACCTCAGAATGCCTGTCCCACAACCTATATCCATGACAGTGGCTCCATGAAGAAGGGAAGGATTTTTCAAAATAGCTTGCTGATATGCATCCGTTCTAACCTGTAGTCATTTGATACTTATACACATGACAAACATAATATTCTAAGCATGAATTTTGCTAGATGGTTTGTGGTACCTTATCACTGATCATCTCTTTGTGAATGCCAAACGAACTGTATGAGCCAAAATAACTCTTATTCACGTTCACAATGTTACTAGCTGCAACCTTAGCTGGAGAAAGATTTAATTCTTTCTTCAAACAATCTGCAGTTTCCGCAACCTCTTCTGGTTCATTTTCCAGCAGAGTTCCGAGTTCAGCTGCAAACAGTGGCTCTTTATCTTTTCCAGAACTGCTCGAGTCTCCCAGCATTTCTTCATCATTTTCAAGTTCAAAACTATCATCAAAACTGTATAATAGTGGATCATCTTCCATCAAAGGCCTAAGATACTTATCATCCTCCCAAGGAAGTATGGCATCACTGAAAGTACCCACTTCATGCAAGTGAAGTTGAAGCTCTTTCCTAGACCCAAAGCCCATCCCACAGGACCAACATCTATTTTCCACAACCTAACCAACACAACTTACAGGATTTTTATAGAGTTCAAACAGGAAAGATTTTGAAGAAAAAAAACAAAGATGGAGTAGCCAAAACAATTTACCTGGGTCCTGATGTAATTGATAAGCTTAAAGCAGGCATAGAAATCCAAGCCCAAGTTCTTCCTGATAGCGTGGAAATCAAAATGATGAGCGGTTGCAGAGTGTTGGAAAAGCGTGTCGGAAGAAGGGTAGAGGGAGTCGCAGAACAAGCATAACATGTCGGAATGACCGAAATTTTCACTGTCTTCGTCCTCATTTTCGGCATTCCAGTCTCCCCAGTTTGCATCATCAATGTCGTCTTCCGCTTCTGATGCGGCTAGATTCAGGTTCGATTCGTCGTAGAGCTTCGCCGCCATTATTGCTCCAATAGAACTCAGCACAAAGGCATAAACCCCTTCTAAAACCCTTGCCCTTGAGCGCACGCAAACCTCACACCTTAACGCGCGTTGTATATTTAAGGGAAATGGCCTCTTGTACCCCTGAGTTCTTCACATATTGCAGTTGTGCCCTTGTGTTTTTTAAAGTGCTGACCTTATAAGTTATAAGCACTTGCATATAAGACCATGTTTATTCGTGATCCAACCCAAACAAATTTTTTGATATTATATTAAATTTCTTTCATCTACCCCATACAATTTCACAATCCAACCATCTATTCATTTATCATGATCCAAGCCAACCAAACTTTATACACATAAAATATACATTATTTTATTATAAAATTATGAAAATAAAGCATACTAGTCATTAAATATACATCATTGTTAATATAATAATATTTATGGATCTAAAAAGATAACATATTGCTTCAAAAAATAACATTTAAAATTTTATTTATTTACATAAGAGAGTATTTATACTTTAATTTTAATAGAAAAGATATCAGTACCAATAATATAATTTAGAGATTTTTTACACCAAAATGGTTTAATAGTAGTACCAATTAATAACAATAAAAATATTATCCTCCCAAAATTGTTCTCAATGTATAGTATGGAAATAAAGTTTAGAATTTTGTAATAAAAATTATAACTGAGATATTAATTGAATATGAATATATAGTTTAAAAAGTAAATAAAATAAAATAATCTTATCCAATGAGAAGTTGACACATAAGCTAAAATCCCCATTTTCTCCATTTCAAGCCGACAACAAAAGAATGGCCACGCGGTTGATTAATAGACCCAAAACTCATGCGGTTGGGCTGGCTCTTTCTGTTCATCTGTTTTTTTAATAATAAAACAAGGTCACCATCCAATGTGACCCTTGTGAGTTGTGATAAACATGCCCTAAGGGAATGTTTGGTTGGGGTGAATCTGGAAAGGGAAAGGTACTCTGAGCTATTAAATCTGTTAGTTAGTGTTTGGTTGAGATTCTTAATCATTTCCTTTCCTTATTTTCAAGTTTTCCATTACCCCAATTAGGTGAAAGTGATTCTCTAGTCTGGGTTTGGGATTACTTAACTTCCGTAATCATCTGAAAAGAATACACTAGTGGAAAACTGGACATAGACGGCAGTGGAGCAGGCGGTTCCGAGCGAAATCTTCGAACCGCCGTAAAATTACATCCCTTACGAACTCGTAACAACTTTCGGAAGGGGGATGCAACCGGGTTTCCAGAGAAGGCGGTTTGAGGCAAATTTAACGGCGGTTTTGTTGAACCGCCGTTGAAACTTAACGATACGACATCGAAACATGTTACATAACCATAGATACGATAACGTAACAATATAAAACAACGGTATCGATATCGTCATGGTTTACGTTTTTGTCGAAATAAATACGCCAGTGGATACGATAACGTATATAGTAATAAACATCGTTACGAAATCGAGACATAATCTAATTTTCAAGTTGATTACACGACTCGATATCGTATCATATAAATGTCCTATTGAGAATAATAAACTCGGTATCGGAATTTAAAGTTCATTAGTTACGATTACGTAACTACTGTAAACCAAATGATACGAATTCGTTTCATAAGTACTGTACACCCGAATAAAGATGTATTGTTTTCGAAAGTTGGATAAGAAAGTTTTTATCTTGAAGAAAACAGAATCTCTCATCCTCATGGGTTTTGATTGCCTCAAAGGTTAGTTGTTTTATATAAGTTTGTGTAGTCAATTTATATTATTGTTTGGGTGATTAATATATGTCTCTTATACAATTGTGATTGAATAGGTTTTTGTTGTTGAATTGCACTTTTGGTTTGGTTGTAGTTGGTGATATTGATTAAGGTGTTAGCATAAGATAAGCTAGTTTGAAGTTTGTTGGGTGGAATGGATCGGAAAGAGATTGTTGGTCGAAATGATAGGTTGTCGATTGAGTACCGTGAATTGTGATGCTGCCAAAATCCGTCCGTCTCCCGGGTCTTGACGCTATCCGGGCTTCTTTCCGAGCAAGCCCGCACCAACCCTGCAAAACAATCCCCGGGTGGTGTCCCGGGGAAGAAGCTCCGGCGTGATGATGAGATGGGGATAGCGATGAGGGGAAAACGTACGGAAGATACTCTCAATATGAAGTAGAGAGATATAAGTCACATACCTTGTTCACTGTTTTGGACTAGCATTTATAGTTGAGGCTACCTGTCTTGGATAAGACTCATGACCACTTCTCCTTGTCACTATCTGTCCTTCTCCTTGTCCGGATGTACCTCTCGCGGGAGAGGCGCTGCTTTCCCACTCTTGGGCCGCAAGCCCTTTTCCCGGCCCAGCAGAATCCTGGGCCGGCATTATCAAATTGATTGAAGAATTGATAGATGTTGGTCTTGAGGATGCAAGAGTGAATGGAGTTGATGGTTTTAGGTGTCCTTGCAAAGATTGTAAAAATAATGCTTATTATGCTGATGAAAGTATCATAAGGGAGCACTTAATTTGTAGGGGTTTTGATCCAACTTCTACGGAATGGATATGGCATGGGGAAGATTTGGTTGACAAACATATTCCCAAAGTTGAGTATGAGGGAGATAATTTAGTGCATGATGATACTCTATAAGAGTTGTATGACGATGTGGCAATGGAATTTGTGGGGAAACCAAGCGTTCTAGCGGCAATGTTCAATGATAAAGAGACACCATTGTATGAAGGTTCGAAACATTCCATTTTGGGGGCAACATTGTTGTTGATGAATTTAAAGGCGAAACATGGGATTACAGATAAAGGTATGACGGAGTTATTTGAGACGGTTAAGGATTTGCTTCCATTGGAAAACAAGTTACCGGACCGAGTGTATGCGGCGAAAATTTTTTTGTGTCCTATGGGGATGGAATTGAAGAAGTATCATGCATGCCCTAATGATTGTATGTTGTATAGAACGGTTGAGGAAGATAAATTGCATACTTGTCGAGTTTGTGGTGAGTCGCGGTACAAAACCAAGACTGAGGGGTCAATGCCAGTAGGTGCCGAAGATAGTTGTACTACAAGTAAGAAAACACCCGCAAAGGTGATGTGGTATCTTCCGATTGGACCTCGGTTGAAAATGTTGTTTGCTAATCCAGATGATGCGAGACTTTTTACATGGCATGCAGACAGGGTTCGAGTAGGAGATGACATAATTAGTCATGGCTCTGATGGAGAGGAGTGGAAGAAAATGGATGAATTGATCCCGAGTTTGCTACTGAACCGCGTCATGTAAGACTAGGTTTATCTACCGATGGTATGAACCCGTTCGGGAATATGCCAAGTACACATAGTTCATGGCCTGTGATGCTTGTGATATATAATCTGCCTTCATGGTTGATGATGAAACGTAAATATGTTTTATTGTCTATGATGATTTCGGGACCAAAACAACCAGGAAACGAAATTGATGTCTACCTAGCTCCACTAGTTGAAGAGCTAAAAGAGTTGTTCAATACGGGTGTTGGCATAATTGATAAAGGAAAACCATACCTAATAAGTTAGCCATACAACCACAAATGTACCTTCATTTGCTAATGAAAAGGTCAGATTGCAATTTCTAAAGGGCCTCCCTTCATTTGTGAGGGTGTTATATGATATGTTGTTTTACCATAAGAAGGATGGGTACTACTCATTTTTTGGTAACAAAAATATCTTCGGTGAGACTAGAGATTTAATGGTGTCTATACGTGATTTCGAACATTTTTGGAATATGGAGCAATTATCAAGCAATATGCTAGCCCTCCATCAATTGTAAGTTTCTATATTCTAGACAATAGTATTTACTTTATGTATCTGAATAGGATGACATTACTAACTTCATGATTTTAATTGTTATGTAAGGTTCATGTTTTTTCTTGCCCATCAAAAGGACAAAAAATGGATAGGATTTATATGCCCCCAAAGCATACAATCATGTGGTGAGGACAACGGAAGACGACTTGAGTATCTTACCTCTACACTTAGTGCAAAAAACATGAACATATTCATAGGCCACTACCTTGAAAGGTACTAATCTTTAAATGTCCCAATTTGTTAATTATTTTATTCTTCTTTGAAATGACAAAATTACCCTTTTTTAAACTTTAGTTGTCATTGGTGTTTTGTTGCAATCATACCCGAGCAAAAACGAGTGTATTTGATTGATCCTCTCAACAATCCCCCTCCTACATCCATATCCGACCTTTTGGAGGTTGCTTTGCATAATGTTAATCACAATACTCTTATGCCTTTTCAACTCATCCAAATATTGGTGAGTGTTTTATTTTCATAAGTTACACATACATTACATTACTTTGGGTTTGCTAATGTGTCAACTTTCTTTGTTACGAGAATCATAGCACAAGAGGCAAAGGTCTAACTGGGAATGCGGATACTACACAATGTTATTTGCCGAAAAATGTGTTGAGTCGCTAACAATTGACAATCTTGATCTAAAACAAGTAAGTCAACATTTTCGTGCTTTTATCATTTTTATATGAAATGTAGGCTTTTCTCTACTAAGAAATGTGATATTGGGCTTGCGTAGATTTTCATGGATGACCAAACACTGTACACCATCGCCGAAATCAATGAAGGGCGAAATCACTTTGCACGCCACTTGGTTCATGTTCGTACAATCAACTTTTCAAGGCCAATGCCCGAATGAGCTACTCTATTTTAGTTGTGTTGTTAGAATATTGTTGGGTTGCTAGTATGCTGCATTTGTTAGACAATCTGGATGCTATTGCACACTTTTGTACGTGACCTTCTGGACGAACCTAGTTACGATTTCGTAACTAGGTTCGCCCGAAGTGCATGTGGCTTGGTTTTATAAAGCGAACTCGTGTCATGAGTTTCTTCATCTTACGATTTCGTAACGTTAATCGCAAAAATCCCTGCCAGGTCTACGAACAGTCCTCCGAGTTCGAGTATTGGTTACGATGTCGTTTGCATTTCCAAATGCCAAAGCTGTTTCATGAAACTATACGACTTCGTATAACGAGTTTCTAGGGACTCGAGTTCGTATATGTCGCAACCGCCAAAGGTATTCCATGATTATATGCGAGTTCGTGTTTATATTTTCCCTCGTTACGATATCGTATCTATAGTTCCCTCGTTCCCACGTTGCGAGTTCGAGTCCATATGTCTATTCAGTACGATACTCGTAACAGAAAATTAACATCCTCAAGGTACGAATTCGAGAGGGGTTCAATGTTATAAACGAATTCGAGACCTTATTACATACGTCGACATCGTAACGCGTTAGTCCGCTCTTAAGAATTCGAAGGATTACTTATACCCTTCGTCTTCGACATATCGTTACGATATCGTAAGTACATATTTTATGGTTACGAGTTCGTAACGTGTAATATATTTACGGCGGTTCTGAACCGCCGTAAAGTTTTTTCCGGTTTACGGCACCACCAGCAACGGCGGTTGACAACCGCCGTAAATTGTATCCAGGAACCGCCTTTAAACGTTGTTCCGTGCACTAGTGATAGATGCATTGGGGCTTATTTTTATAGAAGCGGTGAGACAGTCAGTAGGTTGTTTCATTTGTGCTTGGAGGCAATTTTAAAGTTGCACGTTGTATTGCTTAAGAAGCCATCACCCATAACAGAAGATTGTGATGATGATAGGTGGAAGTATTTTAAGGTACTATAAATAATTACTTCATTTCTTTAAAATAATTATCACACTAATAAAGCATCTAAAACTGTGTATATTTTCTAGGAGAAGGTCTTGGTTGTGACCGTCCTACTATAAGCTTATGGCCGGACGAATGATAGTTCACGTGTTTAATGAATTTGTTCATGTGTTTCACACCTTTGTTAATTCATTTACACATTAACACATATTATAGCAAATAAAGTTGTGAAAAACACGAACAAATCTATCAAACACATGAACCCAACTTATAGCAAACAAAGGTTTGAAACACATGAGCAATTCTATTAAACACATGAATTATCATTTGTCCTACCATAAACTTATGGTAGGACAATCTCACCCAAGACTTTGTAATTTTCTAGAGTTGTTTAGGTACACTTGATGGTACAATGATTAATGTAACTGTACCGTTAGAGGATCACTCTAAATATCGGACAAGAAAAGGTAGAACTGCAATGTTAGGAGTTTGCTCACCAGATATGAAATTCATTTACGTTTTACCTGGTTGGGAGGGTTCAACACATGATGTTGGAGTTCTAATGCTATTTCCAGGCCTAATGGTTTGAAAATTCCTAGAGGTAATTAAATTTCATTAGTATCTTACTTAAAAAAAAATTAAATAAGTCATAAGATTTTTTTAATGTGTAAAGGTTCATATTATCTTTGTGATGCGAGATATACAAGTGGAGAAGGATTTCTTTCTCCGTATAAAGGTCATCCCTATCACCTTAAAGAGTGGAATAAAGGTCCTCATCAACCACAAAGCGCGGAAGAGTATTTCAACATAAGACATGCAATGGCTAGAAACGTTATAGAACGATGTTTTGGAGTACTCAAGGGAAGATGAGGAATTCTTAGAAGTCCATCTTGATTTAGTTTAAGAACATATGGTCAAATTGTTATGGCATGTTGTTTATTGCATAACTTGGTAAGGAAGTACATGCCTTCCGAATCTATTTTTGAGGATTTATCCGAGGATGAGGATAGAGGTGATGATGGGGATGACGGTGAAGTTGAGTATATAACGTCTACTGAGACAAGTGATCCTTGGACTAATTTTAGAAATACAATGTCTTAAGCGATGTTTAACAACTAACGAGCTAGAGGTCGAGAAGATTGATTTTGAAATCTTGCATTGAGACTATTATATCTTACAGAGTGATTTTCATCGGATTTAAGAGTGCTAAGACAATAACTATGTAACGAACCCATATTTAACTGGTGAATTATCTTTTTGCTATTTTTATCTTCCGTTTATGATATGACCGTTGTGTGTACAGTATTCTTGTTTTTATTTTAACTTTTTATGTTACATATAACTTGTTAAAGGTTACTGAGTTTAAGTTTGATACCTCTTTGTTTCATAATATATACTAATAATTGCATACTTTTGAAAACATGATGAGTGGAATTGTGTCAAGTGGTGGCACTAGAAGAGGTAAAAATAAGCGATTTTGTACTTTTAAAGAAGATAATGTACTCGTAGGAGCATTGCAAGAGTTAGCCACTAATCCTCATTGGAAATGTGAGAATGAGTTTCGAAATGGCTACATGATTCGTTTGGAGGAATTAGTTGGAAAAGCAATACCGAATACTGATTTTAAAGCCTCACCTCACATTGATTCTCGACTGAAAACTCTAGTTAGCGAATTCATGATAAAGACTATGCAACTGAAAACCTGCTGAGGGATTTGAAGATGCTGTGGGGAACATGGAAAAGGAGAAAGTGTGCAAGTTGACATTGATCCGAGTGATGATGATGATGAGACTCGAACTGTTGAAATTACACCTCCATTGAAGAAAGTTAAGATAGAGAAGACTTCTAAGAAGAGGAAAAGTGCGAAGGTTGTTGTCTTGTTGAGAGTTCTAGTAACTCGGAACAAGCAAGCTTACAACATTTCATGAAAGATATGAATGGTCATCTGTTCACAATGGCTAATGTTCGGGGTCGTGGCGATAATCATGAGCAAGACATAACTGATAAGTGTAACAAAGTTTTGGGTGACCTACTTGAACTAGACGGCTTATCACCAAGTGAGGCGATGAAAGCATCATACATTCTTACAACCCAGCCAAACAAATTGAATATCTTTTTTCAATTGTCCTACTCAGCTGAAAAAGCAATACGTGAAGTCCTTATTTGATTCCAATGCTTCTAATGGTGGTGGCAATATATAGGTTTGATATACTTGATAATTATCAATATCAATGTTTGATAATTTTATTTTCTATTTTATTAAAATAACATCTAAGTGTTGGTGGATATCATACATTATGCAATATTTTGAATTTTCATCGACTTTATGTTTTTAAAAAATATTGGGTTCGATATATATTATCTGGAACAAGGTTTATGCGTGTTTTTTTATCATCATTAACATTATATACTTTAATATAACTATAAATGATGAACTATAAAATTTTGTGTTATTTTTTTATGTGGTTACATGTATTTTAAAAAGTATATGAGATGAAAATATGTAAATATGACAATACATAAAAAATATTTACAAAATTATAATTAGACAATTATTTTTGTAATGACATATAAAATATAAATAAACTAATATGATGGAACAATGGATTTTTAACATATAACACTATTCTTAAATGTGATTTTATCTTTCTAACAATGGTTATCATGGAAAGTTAAAATTAATATTTTAATTTAATAAATAATATTAAAATTTAATATTTGTTTCCCAGATGTGAACCAAACAGTTAAAAAGGGAATGAGGGAGAATTATGATAGGAAAATGGGGAGATGACTCGGATTCAAGTCATCTTCCACCAAGGGTGATGAGAAGGCATGAGAAGGTACATTCACGTGCTGGAAGGCCCCGCAAGGTACAAGAAGGTGATGCTTGATGATGAGGAGGAGGAAGGCTCAAGACGCCTATAAATAGAGGCCACAATCAGCCATTCCAGGTAAGTTCTCTAACTTAGGAGGCGCCAATTAATCATGGCAGTAGGGACCATGTGAAGGGTCAGGAAGCACGCGCGTCAAAAGGGAAGACAAAACGACGTAGAATACTGAAGGTGAATCCGAGGGAATGAAGGGAAATTTAGAGAAAAGAAAATAAGACAGAAGGTTCCCGATTTTGGAGCCCAGAAACCTCTGCATGGGAGGCTAGTGATGATAGGAAAATGGGGAGATGACTCGGATTCAAGTCATCTTCCAGGAAGTTTCCTGATCACGTGACCAAGGGTGATGACAAGGCATGAGGAGGTACAGTCACGTGTTGGAAGGCCCCGCAAGGTACATGAAGGTGACACATGATGAGGAAGAGGGAGGCTCAAGACGCCTATAAATAGAGGCCACAATCAGCTATTCCAGGTAAGTTCTCTAACTCTTGAATATAGAGTTTTATCTTTCAAGGAACGAAATCTCATCATTACACCGGAGCTACTACCCCCGAAGTAGCGCCGTGGAGTTTGTTTTGCAGGCATCGGAGAACAGGTCCCAGGTCAGTCTTATCCGAGGCTGAGGAGCTTAGACAGTCAGGAGTCATTAGCGAGAAGCTCTCATACTTCATCAGCAGTTCATCCATATGCCCTCGGATACATCAACTATCCGAGGCCCCGATTTACTGGTGCGGATTTGCCCCGCATTAGTTGGCACGCGCAGTGGGACCCGACATCAAGGGTTCTCACCTTTTTACTAAGAGGAGTTGACCGACCACCTTCGGAAGGGATCACGGCCTTTGGACCACTTGTTCAAGACGATGAGGTGGTGCCTGATCAAGTGGAGGTTGAGATGGACATATCTTGGGAGGTGCAGACAAGGTATGTGCCGCCGGAGGAGGAACATGTTAAGAGGGTCCGGCTCGGAGAAATGCTAGAATTCTCAACAATTGAAGAAGGTCTGATGCAGGTAGTACATTCCGACCCATTACTAGTCACTGTCGAATTTGGAGGGTTTAAGGTCAGAAAGGTGTTAATAGACGACGACAATGGAGTGGAGGTAATGTTTACAACATGTTTTGATCAAATGAGAATTGGAAGAGAGAGTTTGTGTCCCCCAGAATGATCGTTGGTAGAGTTCTCGGGAGAGTTAGGAAGGTCCCTCAGGGAAGTGTCCCTGAGAGTGGTAATGAGGGACGATATCGATGCCACCCGAAGGGTTTCAACATTCAACACTTTCGTTGTAATAGACGCAGGATCTCCATACAACATAGCCCTCGGAAGACCCTGGCTAAACCAGGTCTGAGCGGCCAGTTGTCCTTATCTTTTAATGTTGAGGTTCCCAACCGAGCAAGGTACGGCAACGATTCGAGGAAGCCAATCAGAAGAATGGAGTTTTTCACAGGTAGCAGTGGCAGAGGCCAGAAAGGAAATGGGAGCGGTACCAGGACCCGCTCTCAATAAGGAATTGGAGGATATGGCCATCGGAAATCGAGGAATGGTGAAAGTCGGGAAAGATCTTCCGGATGACATCAAAGAAAAATTGTGAAAGCTGCTAGCCAGGTATGCCGAGTTCTTTTCTTGGAATTCAGAAGATGTAGTTGGAATTCCCCCTGCTATTGCTGCACATCGGCTTAAGGTTGACCCATCGGTAAAATCCATCCGACAAAAGAAAAGACCAATGGCTCCGGAAAGAGCCGAGTTTATTAGAGTCGAGGTGGAAAAGCTTCGGAAGGCCAGAGTAATAGAAGAGATCACACACCCAGAGTGGGTAGCCAGTCCGGTATTGGTAAAAAAGCATGACGGGAGTTGGCGGATGTGCACAGATTTCACCGATCTTAACAAATGTTGCGCAAAGGATAGTTATCTATTGCCTTCTTTGGACCAGCTAACTGAGGCTATTACCGGATATTCGGTGTTAGCTTTCTTCGATGCACACAAGGGTTACCACCAAATACCCATGGCGGAGGAGGACATGGAGAAAACGTCTTTTATTACCAACGAATTGACTTTCTACTACAAGATGATGCCATTTGGGTTGAAAAATGCAGGAGCCACGTACCATAGGATGGTGGATGACGTGTTTGGAGGACAAAAGGGAAGAAACATGGAAGTTTACATAGATGACATGGTGATTAAGAGCTGAAGCCACCAAGAGTTCTTAAGTGACCTTCAAGAAACATACGCTAAGTTGGAGGCAACCAACTTGAAGTTGAATCCAAAGAAGAGTACTATAGGAGTAAGTGCAGGGAAGTTCCTCGGATTTATGATGTCAAGCCGAGGTATGGATGCAAATCCCGAGAAGGTTGAGGCAATAAAAAAGATGCAGTCTCATACTACTGTAAAGGAGGTCCAGAAATTGACAGGGTCACTGGCGGCTTTGAGCCGCTTCTTGTCTAAAGGAGTGGAGAGGCAGTTGCCTTTCTTCAATGTTCTAAAAAAGGCGAAGGATTTCCAGTGGACGGATAAGTGCGAAAAGGCTTTCCAGGAGCTGAAACAGCATTTGTTGATATTGCCCACTTTGAAGAAATCGATCCCAGGTGAGACTCTTTTTCTGTACATAGCATCCTCGGACGAGGCAATAAGTGCGGTGTTAATTAAAGAAGAGCATGGGATTCAACATCATATATACTTTGTAAGCCGAGCGCTAAGAGGGCCAGAAACGAGGTATACGGAGTTAGAGCAGTTGGTGTTGGCACTAATGCATGCATCGAGGAGGTTGAAAGCATACTTTCAGGTCTGATAGTAGTACTGCCAAACTATCCACTAAAGCAAATTATGCAAAAGTCCGAGGCTTCGGGTTGGATGATGAAATGGGCAGTGGAGATAGGGGAGCATGATGTGACATATCAACCCAGGAAGGCGATCAAGGGACAGGTGTTAGCAGATTTTCTAGTGGAATCTATGGCTAACAAAGAGGAATATGCTAAAGAAGGGGTAATTGGAACAGAAATGAAAGGTCGGACACCATCCGAAGCCAAGAAGAATGATAAGGATCGAGTACCTTGTAAGGATAAAAGGGGAGAGAAGGGTTAAGCTCCTGAAAAGGCCAAGGAGCCGGAGTGGAAGATGTTTGTGGATGGGTCATCCCATCAAGGCAGAAACGGGGTAAGGATATTGCTAATCAGTCCCGAGGGCAAGGAACATTTATACGCTTTGCAGTTTTCTTTAAAAGCCACGAACAATGAAGCAGAGTACGAAGCCCTAATATGAGGCCTACAACTTGCAAGAGAAATCAGAATCAAAAGGGTAGGGGCGTTCAGTGATTCTCAGATTGTAGTACAGCAAATGAAGGAAGAGTATGAAGCAAGAGAAAGGAGCTTGCAGAAATATCTGGAGGTTGCTAAACAACTAGCAGCAGGGTTTGACAGCTTTAAGTTGGAGCAAATCCCTAGGGAAGAAAATGCCAAGGCCGATGCCCTAAGCAAATTGGCGTCCTCGGAAGTGAAGCCTGGACCAGACCAGAAGTTATACATGGAGGTATTGGAGAAGAAGAGCTATGAGGAGACCCCGAGAGTGGAAACGATTGAAGAAGATGAGTCGTGGATAGCTCCAATCTTGACATACATTAGAGATGACGTGCTCCCGAGGATAAGAATGTGGCACGAAAAATCAGGGTAAAGGCTCTGAGGTATACACTGCATGAAGGATTGTTATACAAAAAAAGATATCTGCAGCCGTTGCTAAAGTGCATAGAAAGAAAGGAGGGAGAATCTCTGATAAGAGAGATGAATGAAGGACCGAATGACAGTTACCAAGGGTGTCGGGCAGTGGAAAAAAAATCCTAAGGCTCGGATATTACTGCCTTTTTAAAGATGCCGAAGATTACATACAGAGATGTGTGCAGTGCCAGAGATTCACTCCTCTGGTTCACATCCCCAGGGAAGAATTGGTAAGCGTGACTAGTGTATGGCCATCCCAAAGGTGGGGAATAAACCTGGTAGAACCCTTCCCAACGGCACTAGGAGGATTTAAATACATCATTGTGGCCATAAACTACTTTAAAAAATGGGTAGAGGCCGAGGTATTAACCAATATCCGAGGATTTACCTGTGCGAAATTTTGTTGGTGGAACATCATTTGCAGGTACGGGATACCAAGAGTCATAGTCACAGACAACAGAGCTCAATTTGAAAATGAACCGTTCAAGTCTTGGTGTGCAAAGTACGGAATCAAGCAGAACCTCACCTCGGTGTACCACCCACAGGCTAATGGGCAGGTAAAGGTAACAAACATGACCATTGTTAATGGTATAAAGGCAAGCTTGGAGGGGGCTAGATGTAATTGGATATGGGAAGTGTCAAGCGTTTTATGGGCACACAGAACTATAGAAAGCTCGGCAATAGGAGAGACTCCCTATAGCATGGTGTATGGGTCAGAGCCGGTCATTCCTAATGAGGTGGGAATTCCAAGTATCAGAGTTCATAACTTGGACGAGGAGGAGGCAGAGGAAGAGCGTCGGATGAATCTCGACCTTATAGAAGAAAAGAGAGAGAATGCCTCCTTACATGAGGCACAGGTGAAGGAAAGAGTCAAAAGGTATTATGACAGAAGGGTTAGGAAAGAAAGCTACAAAGTTGGCGAATGAGTAATGAGGAGGAATGACCATAGCCACAAGGAAAAGCAAGGGAAATTCGCGCCCAATTGGGAGGGACCTTACAAGGTAATAGAAGCTCATCCGGGGGGAGTTATGTACTGGAATCTAAGAATGGGGAAGCTGTTCCAAGGAGGTGGAATGTAGCCAACCTAAGGAGATTCTATGGATGATAGAATCATATCAATGGAACGTTGAAGACACCAAAGCTCCAAAGGTGGATGCGGATTTAGCAAGATATGCAATGACAGATGGAATGGAAGCGCATTCATGATAGTTATGCTAAAATCCTAGCAATATCTTGATGAACTAGTTATGATCATAGGCACATGTATTTCATATGGCTGTAGAATAGTTGTTTTCTCCTTTTGGTTAGTTATTTATATCTGTTGAATGTTTGGCTTAGAGTGATGGCCAAATCAGTTGTATGAACTTTTTGAACAATTTAATAGAAGAAAATATTACATCAAAAAAATATAAAAATTTTGATCAATGGTTCGGAAAGGAAGAGCTCGGCGTGGATACACTAAAAGGATTGTTTGTGTACTAGATAGTACCCTACAACAGAAAAATGGTGTGGACACACCGAGGGCATATACATGTGCTGGATAGCGCATTGTAATAGAGAAAGTCAGGACCTCCGGGTCGCTCCCACGATGGTGCCCCGCAAAAAGGAACATACTTCGGCAAGGGTAGTCCGACCATGCAGGTTAATATTTTGAAAGGGAAAGAAACACTTTAAAAGGAAAGATTTTCGTAAAAGGAGTGTTAAGAAGCAAACACATTCAAACAAAAGGTGTTGGAGGGAGACGTCCCCCAACACACACCAATCGAATGACAATCAATTAAGGAACATTTTTTTTGCAACGAAAGATAAAGGTAAAAGGAAAAGTTAAAAGGGAATCAGCCGAGGTACCTTTAAAGGCTATGCCTCGGATAAGGTAATATTAATCCTGAGGTATTGACAGGTATAAAGGAATGTCGGAACACCAGATAGGATATCTGGCAGCGCAGAAAAGGGATAAGGGAAACATCTTAGGAGGAACCACTGGCAAAAGGTAAGTTTACTATCCCGATGTTTTAAGATATTCGTCGAATTGAAACTTTGGAAGTGTTGCTTCTTAGGTCATATTTTCTTAGAGAATTAGATCGAAATTAATTATTCAGGCCTCTTCAGAAACCTAATCCAGGGAGTTCTCCCCTTTCTAGGTTATCCGAGGGGGGAAAGGATAGGTTAAAACATAGCATGATAATAAATAATTGATAATAGTTAGATAACAGTAATAAAATAGCACTGGAAAGGATAGTGTGTCAGAAACAAGAGATATTATTACATTATAAAGGCAAAACACAAAAGGGGAATTACAAAATATAGCCATCGGATCCATTACAAAGGAAAACAGATAGGAAGGAATTCTAACAATCAGGAAAATAAGGAATACAGAAGGGGCAAATGGTTATCATAACAAAAGACAAACCTAAAGTTACATTAGGAAAATGTGTGCTCTCGGAACGAGAGAAAAACAGTAAATAGGGGTCTTCGGATCGAAACTGGAGGGTTGATCTTCGGAAAAGACCGCCATTCAAGGAAGATTGACAAGAACATGTACCATGAGATGTACATGAAGGTGAAGGGAAATGCATACAACCAGGAAGATTGACAAGCACATGTACCATGAGATGTACACATGAAGGGGAAGGGTAACGTTTACATGCAAGAGGATTAACCAGAGCTTGAAAAGTGGTTATGAGCCCATGCAACAGGTCCACCAAGGCAGGATCCGGGGTTGTAAGCAGGTAGGACAGCATCATCCGACGCAACATCCGAGGTACAAGAGTCACCTCGGACAAGGGGCAGGCTACAGCTAACGGTTCAGGTAAAGCCAGATCAAGGATGATCGAGCCAGGTATCGTCGACAAGTGCTCGGAGGGCGTGACATCGTTCTGCAGGATTCGTACCCAGTTTAACCAAGAGACCCTACGTTCGGAGACTGGGAAACAAGCTGAATCCTCGAGAAAAGAAGGTTGCTGAAAGAAAACAGTGAGTCAGCAGAGAGACAAGCTAAGTAGAAATAAAATGGGAAAGAGAAGGACCATACCAAGGATATGGTAGAAGAAGGGTAGGCCGGCAGGACAGCTCAGCCTAGCGCACATGAGTCATGAGCCCCATTTCCGGCTACAATTTGGACAACCAAGGATCGCGAGGCAAGGAGATCAGGAGAGGAGAAAGCAGGGGATACATATTGGTCCCAGGCCCAAATCCCAAACCTAGGGGAATTTCAGAAATTGCCAAGAATCACGACGAATATCCAGAATTTTGGAGCTAGAGAGCGACGCAGGCGCATTAAAGGAACCACCAAACTGCCACAAGAAAGGAGAAGATGTCAAGGCACGACTATGAGAAAAATGGTCGGAGAAAGTATAAAACACACATGAAAGGAAAGGAGGCCTCACCAAGTGGAGTGTAGTGAGCGCCATGGAGAAATTTAGGGGAAGGGATGAGGCTATTTATAGGGGAAAAAAGGAAGATCAAACAAATTTCCTCGGGGACAGGAAAGGTAATAACGGCGAAAAGGGAAGTAAAGGAGCATAGGGAAAAGGAAACGCGCGGGCATCTCAAAAAATATTAGGAGGCTCTAATTAATCATGGCAGTAGGGACCACGTGAAGGGTTAGGAAGCACGCGCGTCTAAAGGGAAGACAAAACGGCGTAGAATACCGAAGGTGAATCCGAGGGAATGAAGGGCAATTTAGAGAAAAGAAAATAAGACAGAAGGTTCCCGGTTTTGGAGCCCAGAAACCTCTGCATGGGAGGCTAGTGATGATAGGAAAATGGGAAGATGACTCGGATTCAAGTCATATTCCAGGAAGTTTCCTGATCACGTGACCAAGGGTGATGACAAGGCATGAGGAGGTACATTCACGTGTTGGAAGGCCCCGCAAGGTACACGAAGGTGAAACATAATGATGAGGAGGAGGGAGGCTCAAGACGCCTATAAATATAGGCCACAATCAGCCATTCCAGGTAAGTTCTCTAACTCTTGAATACAAAGTTTTATCTTTCAAGGCACGAAATCTCATCATTACACCGGAGCTACTACCCCCGGAGTAGCGCCGGGGGTTTTGTTTTGCAGGCATCAGAGAACAGGTCCCAGGTCAGTCTTATCCGAGGCTGAGGAGCTCGGACAGTCAGGGTTCATTAGCGAGCAGCTCTCATACTTTATCAGCAGTTCATCCATAAGCCCTCGGATACATCAACTATCTGAGGCCCCAATTTACTAGTGCGGATTTGCCCCGCATCAGAGAATTTGATTCCCTTTACATAATTGAGATTATTCATTTCCTTTCTTTGCCTTTCTCTTTCATAATTATACAATTTTAATTTAATTTCAGCACCCTCCAGCACCTTCCAGCACCAGCTACCAATTGCAGCATCCTATTGGACAGGGCCCTTATGTGAACCAAACACCCCATAAGTGATTTCTGGTATATTAATTACTTGGAAAGACAATAACGCCCTTTTTTAATTTTTGGCTGATTTTTTTGGACAAAAATGCCCTTATTGTCTAAAAACAATTATTGGAGTTCTTCTACGATCCGATCAGATTTCCTAATACATTTTGTGGGAAAATCGATTTGCTATCATTTATTCAGATTACGTGGAAGGCGAAAGGGATCGATTA
Source organism: Cruciata laevipes (assembly GCA_963678965.1). NCBI lineage: Eukaryota > Viridiplantae > Streptophyta > Magnoliopsida > Gentianales > Rubiaceae > Cruciata > Cruciata laevipes. Next base: position 17,459,581 of record OY787634.1, on the reverse strand, counting down.
ATTGTGTTCTTCTTTCAAGACCTAACTTGGATGATTTACGTGCTTAACAAAGTTCTCTTGGAAGTTTATATGCAGATCCTTTAACTTCCAAGAGAACAAAGGCGTAAAGAACAAAATCAAGACCTAACAAAAAAATCTCCTCCTCACAGTTTTGCAGAAAGAACAAAGATAGAGATTTTTTGGCTTTACTGCAAGTTTTTGGATATGGGCTTGGAAAGGATTGTCCTTTTATACAAATCTAATTAGTTCTTGATTCTTGTGCACTTTGTGGTTTGAATCAAGTGTAAGGTTGTTGTGGTGGTGACTGAATATTTTGTGCGGACAAAGTGTAGAAGAAAACCCACAAATTGGAGTCAAAATGGGCGACTTACCATTTTTGAAATACCAGAACAAAACACCTCTGTTTTGACGCATCTGTATCAACATCAGTGTTTTTGTTGTTCCATATTGTCAACTTCAAAGGTGGATTCAACCGATCATACAGTCGCAAAATCTAGAATTTCTGGGATATTTCGAAAAGGGCGAGAAGGTTTTTTGGAATGGCTGATCGGGAAAGAGAAAAAGGTTAGGAAAATGTAAGGAAAGGTATGAGCGAGAATGCCTATATTTAGTTTCCTTATATGTTTTGTTTTTTGGTTTTTTGTTTTTACGGTTTTTTTATTTGTTTTGTTTTTTTCATATCCAAGGACGAAATTATTTTTTTTGCCATTCCACTGGTGTTAGCTGGCACTTGAGATGTTGACTTACAGAAATAGGGGTATCATAGCAGTTATTTAAAACTCGGGGTACAACTGCACTTTTTAAGGAACTGAGGGGTACGCAAGTCTTTTTCTCCTTATTTACTTACCCATGCACTCAATATTGAGGTTTGACCAGAAAATTTTATATGTTGGACATTATACATGCTAGTTTACTGGTCGAGTAGAAATAAGACACGTTAAGTGAGTTTAGAAAGGTTGACAGAACGTCTAGTTTTCATTGACGTCCTTTTATTTCTCTTTTCTTTACATTTTCAATGATCAAACTTTTTGAGTAAACTGACAAAAGTTAAAGTGTGCATATACAAATATAGTGTTTATTGACATTAATCAAAGTACTTCATCTGAATCGAACTATTTTTTTTTAAAATATATATATTCATCAAGGTTGATCAGTAACTACCATTTCAAATCTAATTTGGTTACCAATAATGATCTTCATATGAACATGATAATATTTTGGAAAACAAATTAGAGATTAGGTAAATTTCCTTTTCAAATTTGGAATCCAAAATGCCTAACAAAAAGTACTAAAATCAATTTCTCATTTGATTTTAGCTTGAATTTGACTCAAATTGCATACTTCTCATGTATTGCATATATTTCCAAATCTGTCTTTCAAACTGTACGGATAATTTAAACCAATCAATAAAATCTAATCATGATTACAAAATACAGTTGAAGAGTTATTCTCAAATTGTCCTATCTAAATTCAGTATATATAATATAAAAGTCTTCCTAGTCTTCATCATGTTCACATGCAAATGTTCTTTTTCTATTTGGATTATGTCTCTTATTCCTTCTCTCATACTAGGACCTACAATTTTAGAAGTATGGTGTCATGAACTGGAAAATGGCCCAGGGGCAGAATAGTCATTACGAAGAGGGCCAAGGACGAATAATCTGTGATGTTCCAGGAAGCTCAAGAACAGCTAGCTGATAGCAGTTACCATTTCCTTTGTATAAATAGTTGATTCATAGACATTAGAAACTATCTGTTGCAGTGGCGTAAATCAGATCACAAGATTGTATTCTTTCTCATCCCAAAGTCTATCTTCTTCTCTCATCTAAATCTGAAGCTATGCTTCCAAATTTCTTCTTTTACGTTTTAGTCCTAGTTTGATTGCCAAGTTCCTGTCAATTGGTATCAGAGCCGGCGATACCTCGGAATCTGCTGCCGGTGAACCAGAAATGGATGTCAATTTCCCATATTTAGGGGGTAAGAACCCTAGAAATTGGGTGCGGAGATTCAATCTCCTGTTCCGGGAAAATTCGATACATGACGCATACAAACTCTCCATCGTGAATGAGTTTCTTCACGAAGAATCCAGACAGTGGTTACAGTTTGCTTTGAGGAAAATCTGGTATTCTTGGGATGATTTCTCAGGTCTTGTGATTTCTTTGTATGGTTCTTGTGAAAAAGAAATTAGCGATTATGGAGTTTCCCAAGATTATGAGTTCTCTGAAGTTTGGGTTGCTCCGGAATATGAAGAAGTAATCAAAGTTCAGACGGAGAAATGTGATGAGCAAGTCGACGAGATCGACGAGCTTAGGATGCAGATGGAAGCTGAGGCGTTAAATATGGGAATCGGAGGTTCGGTTGAGGATTCTCCGACGGCGACGGCTGCTCTTGATGACGGTGTTCAGGCAACGGTTACTGCAGAACAGTTGATTTTTGGGGACGATTCTCCTACACTTCTTGATGAAGAGGAGTCTGAAGCGGTTTCAGGGAAAGAAATGGAGATCCCCATCACAAGTTTCACGGGTACACATTTTTCCAACTCCCTCATTAATTTTCATAATCTAATTGATATGGAGATTAATAGGAACAGTTGCCTTTCTAAGTGTGATGGTATAGCTGTAATTGAAAGCATGAACGGTGATATTAGGAATTGTAGTGATTTTGATGTCTTGGAAATAAGTGTTGATGTCGTTGAACATGTGGGATGGATTGTGTGCTTTGACCTTGGTATTGGTGAGAAATTGGACCAAGGTTCGTCTAGATATGATACTCTTGGTGAAATTGATGTTAGTTCGGTGAATAAAATGAATGTTGTTGACCCTTATTATCTGGAGAATGTTGATGAGTATGTGATGAAAAGTGCTAGATTCTTTGGGTGCTGTGAAGTAGCAGAACTTAAGAGTGTGAAATGTGGTTCTGAATCTGTTGTGTGCTATGATCCGGGGATACTGGCGTATGTTTCAGTTTTATTTGATAAGGAAATGGATAATTCGAGTGGTTCATGCATTTTAGTGACTGATGGTGATAATATGGATGAAAATTATGCTGAGTCTGGGATTGTTAGTAGTCTATCTACTGTATTTGATAAGGAACTGGAGGATAAAGACAACTGTACTTATACTGATTCTATTGAGGTTGTATCTAGTTCTGTAAGATCTGTGGAATTGAATCCAGTAATTGGAACATATGGGGTATTAGAAAGTCCTCTGAATAATGCCATCAGCGAATTTGGTACATGTGTAAGATGCTATGACTCAGGTAGTATTGGAGAATTTGGAGGGTTCTACATGAGTTCATATAAGGACAGAAATCTGGAAAATCTTGAGCAGCATGGAGATGTATTTGGAAGTTCCTTAGTTAGAAATCAAGATATGTTTCTGCCATGGGTTAAACTAATAACCTGTTACAAGGGAGAAATTAACATCTGGCATCTTGGATTAATTTTGCCAAAGTCTGATCTCAGTTGCAGAGGGAATAAGCATTTAGCAGTGATGTATTGTTGTTTTCTTAGAGAATGGTTAGAGTTTTGTTCGAGTTTGTTTATGGATTCTGCAAAGTGTTTTGATCCGGGCATTTTTAGGAGTTATTTTGGAAGTTCAAGCTCCTTAATGAGGATGAGGGAAATCCATATCTTGCGGAGCAGATTTCAGAAACTTGGAGAAAGGCATGACAATGGTGAAACCGAGTGGAGTTTAGATCATTCCCAGACTTGGCTAGCTCAGGAACAAAACACATGCTCGTTCGCCACTTTGATATCACCATTTCAACCTAGTGTGATTATCAATGAACAAACATATGTGTTTCTCTTTCTCATTAGTTTTGCATCAGTTTTGCATATGTTGGGGTATGGATTTGAGTGGAGAATCATCCAATGTATGCCAAATGAATCTGAACAGAAGGTTAAGTCTATAATGGAGCAGAATATTGAATCTGAACTTGATATGAAATTATTGGAGCCAATTAAAGTTTCTACGTGGCTTGTTATGGTGAATATCATGCTTTGTCTTGAACTCATACTGCGTGATGCTAGTTATATGCACCATGGAGCTACAATACCATTGAAGAGGTTGAAGTTTCATAGTGTTCTGCAATGGCTCATCACATGGAAAAGTTCTGCTTTCATAAATGTCAGTTCTAATACGTTGCTTGCACCTTCCTCATTTCGGGTACGTTGCTGCATCTGTTCTTATGTGTATGGTTCAAGGGTTAATGTGGCTGCTGCAAATTCGATAAAAGTCCATTGCTTACTGGTTAAATTTAAGCTCGAGGGCGAGCTTAGGCTTAAGAATGAGGAAATATTGTGCAGAGGGTTACTGGTAATTTTCGGCCATGTATTGGCACTGAAATGGGATAGTATGACCTATATTTTAAGCAGAGAGGTTCCAATATCATGGATAGAAAGAATTACAAAGTTCAATGGAGGCACTAATTTTGAACTGGGAGCTGATCATCTGCAAAATGAGTCCCTTCAATATGGCTTGAATAATCAGACTAGGATTTGGCTTGTAGCATGGGAATTGATACAGGGTGAAGAGTTCGTTTGGAAATTGATACATGGTGCGGTTTTTGGAACTATGGAGAAATGTGAGCTAAAAACTTCGGGTTTGTCGTATTCTTGGGATAAACCTGTTATTGTGTTCAGGGGAGGAACATTGCTCTTGCATAACTTGTCAATTTTCAGAGATTATTCTTGGCAACTTTGTGCAGCGTTTCAGATGTTTAGAAGTGGGTTATGGGGTGCATCTGTACAGTGATTCAGGGAGGCAACCCTTTTCGGAAGGATTACTCATTCAGTTATGATTTCAGAACTGTTTTAGCAGTCATGGTTCTCTATCTTGACAGCCTTGGGTAAAATGCATGTTTTGGAAGACTTTTATGACTACTTACTATGCTGAAAGTGAAGAAAATTGTGCTCAGGCAGCTGGCTTGTTTGTACAGACTTGGGAAGTTAGAAAATTGCACATTTATAGTAAACTGACATTGGCAGCAATGTTCAAATATGATGGGGGCACAAAGTATTTGAAGTGGATACTGTTTTATATGAGCAGACCTTGGTGCATGAGAAGAATATTCAATGCATGTGACTTGTTTTTATCTTTGACCAGAGAAATGTTCAAAAGCTTCAGAGTTGCTGCAACTTCTAATTTTCAAAGAATAGGACAGAAGAGCAACGGATCAGTACAAAAGATTCTGATTCTTCAGCAAAAGAGAGCCAGACATCAGCTTCTGATCTTTCCAAGCTTGAGGACAAGCTTGATTTTAACAGGGAGGGAATTGTCATGAACTGGAAAATGGCCCAGGGGCAGAATAGTCATTACGGAGAGGGCCAAGGACGAATAATCTGTGATGTTCCAGGGAGCTCAAGAACAGCTAGCTGATAGCAGTTACCATTTCCTTTGTATAAATAGTTGATTCATAGACATTAGAAACTATCTGTTGCAGTGGCGTAAATCAGATCACAAGATTGTATTCTTTCTCATCCCAAAGTCTATCTTCTTCTCTCATCTAAAAATCTCTTCTTTTACGTTTTAGTCCTAGTTTGATTGCCAAGTTCCTGTCATATGGATGGTTTTTCATCAAGCCCAACATCCACCATTGAATTGTATTGTTGCTAAAAATATGTTTTGTCAGTTTGTTAAAGTTTTCAAAGGTATTTTCACTTTTAGTTTATCCAAATATTTCTATTCGTTCCCTAAGATGATACATCATTCTTCAAATGACACATCATGTAATCATAAGTTTTACTCAATATCCTATCTAAATGTTTTGTTTTGAGGATATGATTTCTTTATTCCATTGTTTCGAGGAGCGCTTCACAAATGAATAGTTTAATATCTATCTTCATAGATGTATTCAATTTATGCTCATGTCATAGTTTAGTGTTATTAGAAGCCCTAAAATGAGAGCCTTTATTCTATTTGGAAAATGACAATAATTTCCAATGTCAATATATGACACTTTTTTACTCATAAAATAACATCCTTTTTTGATGTTTTAGGTAAAGGATTGTTTTTATAAATAAGTTGCTGTCCAAACTGACATAAAAAATATGAAAATAATCAACCACACTTATCGTTGTATGTGCAGTGCAAGAGCAACTTCAAAGACGAAGAATTAGCTCAAATAGTTTGCAAAGAAAGCAGGCGGCAAGTAGCCGGAGAAAAGGAGGAGAAACAATGAAAGTGATGTTTTTAGCTATCCATACCGTAGCCTTAATTTCCATCAACTAGGCGATTTACACCGTGCTCTGCACGGTGTTGGTATTTGCACCTTAATTTTTGAACCCTTAAGTTTTTAATAAATATAATTAAATTCAAATGTTAAATTTAAGTTTTTCATATCGACAATAAAATAAAGGGCAATATAACTTTAAGTGAAGAGCTTATTTCTAATGTTAAATTTAAGTTTTTCATTTCTAATACGCTAGAATGAGCAATATTTACAAAAAAGTAATTTAAAGAAATTATTCTTTCTATTTTTATTACTTGCAAATTTATTTTTTTTATCAAATAGTTCAAAACTAATCCTAATCCAAACGTAAATACAATTTCATTCTTCACAATATTTTCATCTTACGTGCGTGCGTAAAAATACAATATTTTTCAGAATATTTTTCAGAGTACTGTTCTGCATACGTACAAATACAATTCATCTCAATATTTTTCCATTTATACTACAAAAATTGAAATTAAAATACCCCAAACTATGAAATTATGAAAACTTCAAAATTTTAATTATAAAAATTAAAAAGTTTGGATAGAACGGTTGAAGGCAGCAAGATTCTTCTTGCAGTATGTCAACACATTAGACTCGTTCCCTTCATTGGGGATAACTTCACAATCAATCTGAAACCACAAAATAACCATCAGAAAAAGTATGCAATGAAAAATGAAAGCATGAAAAAAGCAATAATCAATATTTCTACCTCTTCTCCATATTTTTCATCAGGGACTCCAAAAGCAACAGCTTGGGTGGATCATGAGCTAAGAGAACAGAATCCACCTCAATTGGTTATCTTCTCCCCTGAAAATGGTTCATAACATAAAAACAATAACCTTTTCCTAAGAGATGCAACTTGGATTTTAGCCACATACTGATAGATTGAGAGTACAATGTTAAAGGACAAGCACATATATATGCTAGAAGCTTGTTACCATTTTGTCATTTCAGACTCATGATTACTTGTTCCATTTGGATTATTAAACTGGATTAGTTATTAAAACTTGGAGTATAAAACTTAATCTGAAGGAAGCAACACATCAAATCCAGACTCATGAAAATTCACATGTTTACTTTACTGACAATGGCAATTCAAAAACTGTAAAATTTCAACAAATTGAAGACATCCCAAGATTGAACTTGTTCTAACATCTCACGTTTGTCCAAGAACTGCTAAAATAATAAGTAAAAATCACTTCGATAAATAAAATGAAATCACTCTACTCAAAGTAAAAGGATGTCCAAGAAGCAATCACCATCATAACATAAGACAGAAGCAGTCAGCTCACACAAAAATTGACACTCTATTACCCCACAGTCCAAACATCATCAAATTCTAAGAAAACCACTTCACAGTATAAACTACTAAGAATTACATCACTCCACGATCAACCAAGTCTAAGATATTCCTAAAACTGTTGTTATCAATGCTTTAAATCTTAGAATCGTTCAAAAAGATCAGCTTTAAATAGCAGAAAGAGTCCTAATTACTAACCTTCAGTTATGTCCGAGATTGCTTGTTGGAGTGACCAACACGCGAACCCCTATGCCTGCCATCGTCAGCACACCCACCGTGTTCTTAGGATTGGACTACACAAAACCCCCAAAAAATTATTCAATTTCCAAACCCCTAATTTCATCCAGCCCAACAAAATCAGATTTTCATATTTACACCCAATAATGTACCTGGGTTTTAGCACCGCAGATGATATTAACTACGTCCTCTTGAGCCTGTAACCTGGAAGGAGAAAAATAGCTGTTTCGCATCCATTCTGAATTACACCCAACAAAATCAAATTTTCATATTTACACCCAATAATTTACCTGGGTTTTAGCTGAGTGAGTAATATTACCCAATAATGTACCTGGGTGTTGCGTGAGTGAGTAATAATTCACTCACGCAGTACTTCTTCATCGTTGGACTTAAATACACATCTGCAACATACACTTGTGCATTCATCAATATTGTGCCTGTGGTCACTTTTATCTTAGCAGTTTCATTTCGGTAAGTGACATTAAATCTCAATTTCCCGCATATTTTTACCATCAAATACATTAAACCACATGAAATATCACTGCATGAAAACAAATAATCCATGAAGTAATCTGCATTAGATGAACATTTTGATCATGTAAAATTGCAGGCAGGAAAAATTAAACTTGACAAACAAGAGTGGAAAAGCAACTTTAACTAAGTGAGTCTGAGAAGAAAATGGATCTCACATATGCCTGGAAGGCATCAATATTATTTAATAGTCTTAAGCCAGGGACTATTTTCTGAATACCCATGGTATGTTACCATTCTTACTAAGAGTAGCCTACTGGGATATGTAGAAAAAGCAACTTTAACTAAAATTAAAAGCCATCAACCATTTGAGACATAGACAATAACTCTTCCAAGGTGCAAGAGAACAAAAGAAATGGCACAAATAATTAGTAGTCATTTTGGATACTTTTGAATGAAATCTAAACACGGGGAATATGAATTCAGAGCATTACCAAATGTTTGTTGTCAGATGGCTTGAAAGCAGCAAGAAAATGAGGGAATTCATAATGCTCACATGGATTACTATTATTCTTTTTCTGTCCCCATTAATGGCTTTGAAGAAACCATTGATAACTAAAGACTTCCAACTAAGCAAACATGTAACCAAGAAGTAAAATTAAACAGCACCTTGGTTTATAATTTTTTTTTTTTTTAATAATTGACCAAAAAATGCAGACATTGAGATGCTTATTTTTTGCTGAATTGAATGAAATTGAAAGAAATTCAGCTAAGCGGATAACAGATATTAGTTGTGTTTACCAGGAGAGCATAATCAAGTAGTCTGAGTTCAGAAATGGAGGCCATGTCTGGTCTTGGCACAGATTTCACCACCTGAAAAAACATCATTCATCATCTTGTCTCACAATAGAAGGCCATTAGGAGAGGCTAAATTAGTGTTTAAAAAAAAAAAAAAAACCCATGAATGTGCCATCTTCTTGTTTCTGTTTTCCAGGCACGAGTTCTGTGATGTGATCACAAGGGGCTGTAAGGAAATTCATTTCCCTCATCCAGTTGGATTTATGGTCAAGATACAAAGGCTCTAACTTATCATATGTGCCCAAAGTTGAACCTGCAATAAACAAGTTTTTTTTATAAAAATTTAAAATATCAATCCAAGATCAAGAAACTGAAGTTGACATAAATGAACTGAAATTTTCTGGAATGTTTATTGAAAACATACTGTAGAGACTTGTTATGGCATTTGATACTGCTTTTGCTAGACATTCTCCATTTCCACTTCCACTCAAATCTCCTCCTAACATAAGCACTGCGAATCGCTCTTTCATCAACGCCTCCTCTATGAATAACAACAACAACAACAACAACAGCAGCATAAAACATCAAAATCATCGAGGTTCAAATCTTAATTAACACAAACAAACCGGCAAATATTTTCATCTTTTACCTAGTTCTTGATCACCCATATGCTTTTTATGCATGTGCCTACTCAACCTTGTAAGAATATGGGGAGATTGCATCCCGTATCCGAGCCAATGCGAAGGAGAAGGACTCTCCGAAGCAAAACTGCTGGTATCATCTGTAGCTCCTGAGAACATTGAAGCATCAGAATTTGATCTACTATAACAGTCTTCATTCCACGGAGCTTCACTTTGCTGATCAAGCTCTGAAATTTGGTACAATATCGATCCACTGGAATTCGACATTTCCTCCATTTTATCAGAATTTCCACCGAAAGACAATCTTGCAGCTGAATTCGACAACATCATTTGAGCTCTTTTGCTTATCTGTACAGACCATGTACAAAAACCACATAAAAACCAGGATCCTGAATAAGGAAAAGCATAAAAATAGATCCTTTCTGGTCTTTAGCACATTTTACCGGTTCAAATCTAAACTTCAGTTCACAAAAAGCAAGATTAATCTTGGAGGAAATAAAAAACGTAAAATTAGTTTCGTTTTGTTTTATAGCGCAAGTAAACTTCACTTTTAGTCTGCATCTATGGCACTCTAAAATGGCCAAAACCAACAACATTAAAGCTTCAATTCTTAACAACAGCTAAACAAAACCAATAATGGAAGGAAAAACATGACATTAAAACCAAACTGTTCAAAACAAGATAATGTGAAAAATACTGCTAAGAGAATATTTAAGAACAAATAACATACCTTCGGAGTTGAGTTGAGTTCAGAATCAGGATGAAGAATGTCCATATATACCAGTATATATAGATTTTGCCCAGAAATCCAACGGATTAAATTTGCCCACCCCACCGACCTATGATTCGACGGCATCCGGATCAGACCAAGCATCGACGGTGTCCAAGCAAGCACGAAAATCAACGGCGGCCAAGCTAGACCAATAATCGACGGCCCTCGTAATTAATCCAGAAAAAACGAACGACATCCAGCAATGAAAGAACCGACATCCGATCAGCAAAACAACGGTTCCGATCTGGCCACTCCACCGACCAGCGAACCAACGGCCTACAATCAAGACCAATCACCAAGAAAATCTCCGATTTGGCCCTGAAGACGACGAAATTCGGATTTCTCACGACTTGTAAGCTTGGGCAGGAAAGCTTCTGTTCAGGGTAGGGGCACGGGCAGGAAGAAAGAAAGAGGGCGGTGGAGACACAAGCTTCTGAACGACGTCGTTTCAGGGACCAAGGTGCAGGAAAAACCGAAAATACCCTTGGTGACCAAGGGAGAATTCTTGGGCTATTCTACTTCTTTTTGATTACAAAAAAGTTTCACCCCCCGATTGTTCCAAAATCTTAAGTACTCATTTCATGAATTTTGCATTTGCATGTAATCAGTATTTGAAGAGCCACAAATAGATACCAAGTAAGCTTGAATCAACATTATACGAGGTTAAGATTCACTCATATTATAATACAATATCAATAAACGACCAATGCTTATAATAATGTTGAAGAATCAATGAAAAAAAGAGTGACCAATACTTCAAAAACAAAATCACAATAATGTTGAGGCAACTGCAAAAATGTTTAATCTTCTACGTGACATGATGATTTATACGAGCTTTAAAACATAATAAATAAAACATTTACAAGAGTACTATGAAGGTTAAGAAACAGTCCGCCCTTGAATATCACCAAAAACATATTTACTGGAAAACCATTACACAAATACACATTACTACTATAATAACACCACTAAATCGCAGACTTGGGTATTTTATACTGTTTCTTGAGGAACTGAGAAGCCTCTGAATCGCTCCTGTGACACAAAATCCTTAGCAGCGTCTTAGCATCTGCACCACACTTGGTCCTCCCACCTTGTAATTCTAATCCACTTGCAGATTTTAATTCTTCTATCAGTTCCCTTGTCTGTATGTCAAATGAAACAATACCCAATCATGTAAAACCAACCTCGCATTACTAAGTACTCCCAGAGATAGACGACCAGATTTCCGACACGCAAAATGATTCTTATGTTTTTAAAAACAGAATTATTTTATCTATCTCCTTAACGGCAAGCATTTTTAAAACTTATATGATAAGATTCCTGTTACAATGTTGAACATATTAAACTTTCTTCACCTTAATCTATAAGATAAGTTAACCAAAAGAAACTAGGCGTTCTTCAGGGATTTTATCATTGAAATCATTTTACAAAAAAATTATGAAGTCAGACCATGGGAATCCAACTTCAACTAAGGCACCATTTAGATAACTACCCAGCATAAAATTTTCAAGAGGAACACAGAAAACATATAGAGGGAGACTTTTCAATAGTGTTGATACATTATGATTTATGATCAATAAAATAACATGAAAATAAATTCCCTGAGAAAGGACACCAACATAACGATGATTTATTTTGTTCTAGCCCTGAACCCTCATTAGTTTTTGAACTTATTTAGACAGTACATAATCAAAGACAAAGGATCCTGCTGTAAAACATAGTACTTTCACAAAAATCCTGGTATTGCTGACCTCGTAGGTATGCAGCTTCACAATTTGCCGAATTCCTGCGATGTGATTCTCAACAACTCCACGGGGAAGGCCATCTCCACCAGAAATGAAAAATTCCTAGAGCATAAGGAATGTAACAAATCAGAAACCAGCATTTTTTAACTTTCAAGCTCAAGAGGTTTCCATTTCCAAGCTATACAGAAGAAATGTTTAACAATAATGGCAGTTAAGGGAATATAATATGTCATACTCTCTGTTTCAAATGAAATTATCATTTAAATGCCAAATCTTTACCTTTAAAACCTCAATATCCTCTTCCATTAACTTAGCATCAGCAAGTGAGAACAAACGTGATGTTCCTCCATCTAAAATGACACGAAACAATCCATCCTGTCATGCAAAGAACCATATAGTTAGATGAAAAGTCAGGACTTAGAAAATAAAACTAACTGAGCTTAACCAGCAGACCAGTGATGCTTGGAGCAGTCCTGTCACAACTCGATCTCGGAGTGGCTCCACTATGACATTGCAAAGTTGATTAAGTACCTAAAGGTGCAAAAAGGCTACTCAGAAAGCTTTGTCATCCAAAATGACAACAGATGGTACAAAGATCACTTTGCATAAATTACGCCATCTAACTTCTCAATATAAAATTCAATAAATAAGTAAGGTGGTAGGGTTAGGGGGGAGGAGAGCAAAGTTCAACTTACTCTAAGGATAAGTCTAGTTTTTCAAAATGTTAATTTGAGAGATGGAATTTTTATAACGTGGACATATGGCTGCTAGGAGGTCTATTGGTGTTATGGTTAATTTAGGGCAAACACAGGAAATTACATTCTTTCAGTCTATTTCAATGTTAGAGGAGAAAACAACAATTCATTTGTGAACCATCATATGCTTTGTTCTTCATCCAAATTTGTTACTTCTGAAATATCGCTAAACATCATGTTTGGCTACTTCTGGTACCCAACTTTGAAACATCCATTAGAGCCAACTAGTGTTACACGGAAATGTTCCATTGCAGGACTGAAAAGGTAATCCGCATTTGATGGTGCAAAAATTCATGTATGGTAGTTTTCAGAGAGAGAGAGAGAGAGATACAAACTACTGTTAAATTAAAAAAAAAATCTATTCTCTTTTGCATTCCCTTGTCACTACCAACCATAAAGTAGAAATAAGACAGCTTACCAAATCGAGTGGATCAATCAGTGTTTCAAACCTACACTGAGAAACACTTGGCTTGTATAGATTTTCAATAAACGGTTCCCTCAGATCCCAAAATACTACTTTAGAACCTGCAGACATATTCCCAAAGAAGAATGAGAACAATTTATAAGTTTCCGAAGAGAAGGTGCTAAATCCAAATGCTTACCAGTGAATTCACAAATTTTGTCAATGGATGCATTAATATCTTTTCTTGCTCCATCAAATGCCTCCTTTTGTGTCGAACTCCTGGCATTTCCTCCTTTGGATTTTCCTAAAAATTAGCAAATATAAGCATGAATGCAAGGCAATGAGATTTGACAGGCAATTGTCGTTTAGGGTTGCATACTTTTGACATTCTTCAGTTTGGTCAATCATATCTTAAAGATGGTGGTTTGTATTTTTTTGTATCATTTAACCAGAAACTGATTTTTCCCAATACTGATGCAGACAAAACATATAGATTGTTTCGTTTATGTGTGATGTCACCATAGGCGTTCAACTTAAGATGTGACACTTGAGATTTTTCTATAAAAAAATCAGTAAATTTTTGTTTACTATTTCCAGTGTTTTCAGTTTCCAAAAGGCTTTTGTTCCTTATCTTCCCGAAGGCAAAATAAAAATCTAAAATCAACAAGTTAAACCTGCAGCATCAACTCTCAAGTATTCGAGCACATGTGTCCATTATAAAAAATAATGGCAATACTCCACTACTTTCTGCAAAAATTATAGATAGAGGACTTTTATTAAAACTTATTTGGCTTCAACTTGACCCTGTTTTGGAATATGAAGTGGTAAAATATGATGGAACCAAAAGTTATCAATCTTGAGAACATGTTGGTGTTTTACAAGATGGAAATTTTGGAGAGCTTCTTATTACAGGTCTGCACTACTGAAGGAAAAATCTAACAGAAGTTTAAGTAATTTTTTGGAAAGATTAATGGCATTCGCACGAGGGGTGGATGATTGAGTTATACCCACATGATAAAAATGTGTTACCATTTCAACTTAAACATTCACTACTTGACAATATACACCTAGAAACATAGTCTAGAGGGAAAAGAAGTACGTACTTATAGACATGTCTTCAGACTTTTTCCTTGTCCATCTCTCAAAAATGGTATCTTCCAACTTCGTTAGTTGACTAACTGCATACTGTAAAATATTATGTCATAAATTAGGACTTTTTAATAAAGCATACGAACTTCACTGAAAAATGCACAGATGTCGTGACTATGATCTGCCAGAACTACATCAGATCTAACAAACAGAATAGAACTGTGTAAATTTGTTCAACGACTAGATAAGTTCAACATCTAGACATTGGACATCTCACTCATATGTAACAATTTATTCTGACAAGCTAAAAACTCTATTAAGTGTATTGCTTCAATGGTTACAGACAATATCAGTGTGTAACCATAGAAAACCCCAATTAAAATCATGACTGGTGACCATATATAATCAGCTACTTCAAGCTATTTCGCCACCAGTAATTAGTTGTGAGACAGACTACAACCAGCTCTATTAAAACCTATAAGACTAATCATATCATTCGAATATTTTGGGCCAACTTCATACTCTAATGCTTCATTGCTGGACAACTTTTCATTCACACTTAATGAAATAAATTATGTTCATTTGAAATTATCTAACTCACATAGGTATGCACTAAGCATGTAAAGAGTCATATAAATCAGGGACAGAAGACATCATCAAAATAAAAATTTGATAGAGGAAACATCAACCAATATTCCTTCTGGGTCTTGTAAGAATATGCATCAATTGTGAATTGCTCTTGACCAAAAAGATGCTTATTGCCAGAACTGGTTAACTCAATTCACTTGTACTGAAGTTCCGAATTGATGGAATTTTTATTGCTTTCGAACAAGCCCTCCAGATAATAACAAAAGGTCACTCTGAAACTTACATAGAGGGTATTTAATTGAACACAGAGAGTCGGTGTAGGCAGAACAGTAATATCACAGGCCTTCCTCTGATCGGTCAACCTTGGCTCCCTTGGTTCTTTTTTCACAAGAGCTTTGATTCCACCTTCCTTGGAATATCGTGTAAGGGCTGGCAAAGGAGGAATAATGTCCTTCTTATTAGCTGCAGCAACGAGAGGGTAACAAGCCATGGGATGAAACAAGTGTCAGAAGTAGAATGAGAAAGAAAAGTAGGACAAGTTTTAAGAAGATACACAGATGCACCGCAGATTTAATTTCGGATCATGATTCTAAAAAATAAATATAATAGAATCAACAATAAGGGAACCACCACTAAAGTTTATTGGCTTCCGTGTGGAACACATAGAGACTTTGTCAGTTGGAAACTACGTTATTTCAGACGAAAACTAAGCCATATGATCGTATATTGCAAACCTATTTAGAGCCAAAATAATTTTAGAACAACCTTAAGCCTACAAGATGAGGTTGGTTATATGGATCGTAGCTTGCCATCATGCTAGTCAAGTGGTCAACATATATGATATCCAATATTTTAATATATGAAGCATAGCTTTAGTATAATCTATTTTCAAGTCTTTTCAGGTTTCCTGCTTACTGCTAGATGTGTTTCACTAGTTCTCTGTTTTCCTAGGCATCTTAGTGGGACACTAAAGCTCTTCTCCACGAAAAATTAAACATCACAGGCACCATGACCCACATCAAACATCTCCTTTCCTTGTAAAGATAACAACCATTGAACAGCTTATAGTTTCAAGTTGGAAAATAGTTGCAAGAGATCCTATGCAATGTGTTCATCCGCATTTTGAATTGCAACATAATGAGAGCACAATCACCAATTACATAGAGGCGGGTTATTGTAGTCATGCTAGCTGTGTTAGTTGGGGGCATAAAGAAATAATTATGACAATGGGTATTTAATATTAGCTCAGTATTAAACCTACGAGTTTTCTGATAACATAAACTGAAGTCTTGACTGCAAGCAGTTACATAAAAATTCTCCCAAGTCCTAAGAGAACCATGGCCAGGAATTGGAAATTACCTAGTTGATTCACGATATCCTTTGCATACACTTGAAACGCATTGTCAAGGCCACGGATGAGGCTGCTGAGTTCACTGGACCTCATTGGGACGTTAAATGCATAAAACTGATCAACTGTCTGAAACAAGAGACAATAAGTGGATATTTACCATCAAACTTGTAAGACTGCTAGGAGGGTGTAAGAGTCATAGTCCATTACAAGACACCAGGTGTCAATGCATGGTAAGCCAGCACTTCAGTTTAGGTGAAAATCAAGCAGCATTGCACGATTCATGATAAATGTAATAAAAGTGTAAATGAGAAAGAAAATAGTAACAAACACATAGTGTTGCATTACACTGAACATTAAGGTTAGAACAATGTGTAGCATTTTTCAATGGCATGATTAGACAACAAATGCATAGAGAAAAAGGATCTGCCTAACATTCTCCTTCAAAAGAATAGGTTTGATAATAGCAGGGAGTGGAACTGTATGATTATATTACAGGTTGATATGTTGCAAGGAAGGGGCATAATTAAAAAAATAATAAAATAAGAGGCATGATCATTAAACTTAATAATTTAGCAGTAATTGATTTTCAGAATGGGGACTAACTAAATTCTCATTTTCACCCTCAAAACATTTATAACATATTGTCCCATCAAAAATTGACAACGCTTTGGTTTCTATAAATATGTTAGTAAATGCAATTAGAGTATTTTTGGCCAGTAATTAGTATGATAAATTTCTCCTTCTCTCCTCACTTTAAGAATTAAAAGTAAAAACATCCATGTCTATTTTCTTTACTCTCACCTCTTACAAAATGTGCAAACTCTTTGGTTGCATTTCCAACTGGACAAAGGAAGTATTTTAACAATATCGTTCTGGGGGTTGGGTGGTTAGTGAGTGTGAAGAAGAAGATGGATTATTTTCATGGAACATTTTCAAAAATGGAGCTTGAAACCCCTATCCTTCAAAGCATGCAATTGTTTTCCATTTCAAACCCTTGAAGCTTATCTAACTTTTATAGTTGGAATATGTCATCGATTAAGAGTTAGAGTTCTAGAGTGACAATAAAAATCAGGTGGACTTTATTAGTACTGCCAACTAAATCCTAACAGTCACTCAACCATATGAAAACTTTTCATTAGTTCCTTAAAATTTTATATTCTAACATCTCACTTTCTTCTTTGTCTAACAGAATAACAAATACAGTTATATGTTAAATATGTTTCTTTCTCATTATTATCACTAACCAAATGAGTAATGTTTTTCATTTATCCACTTCAAACAAGCTCTAAAGCAATTCAAATGGAAAGCAATAACATGAAAAGTGTCAATGTCCAACTGTTGAAGGGAATTTAGATATGGAAATTGAAGGGCAACATGATGTATGGCGCAACTTTTAGGTTTAATAGAGAGAACACCAATTTTTTGACAGAGGCCCATGCCTTTAGTCAAACTATGCTCTCCATTCTTTTGATGATGATGAAAGGGAAGTTAGATTTATAAATCCAAATAATGACTCAAGATAAAGAATCACTTTGGAATAAATAGGGAGTACCTCTTCCACAATTCTGTACACTTCAATTATTGAACTTCCATGCCTTTGTTGAGGCGAGACAGGAGCCCAGCTCTGCAGAAATAAGAAAAAACTGAACACAACTATAGCAGGAAAGGAAATATGGCTAAACAAATATTTAATACACGCATATTCAAACCTACTTTTGGAGGCACTTTATGTTCTGAATCTTCCATTATTTTAAAAAATAAAGAAAGCTGGTAAAGAGAACAATTTGGATTATCTTTAAAAAAAAAATTGAAATAAAGTTAGCATCTTCATTTTATTTTAATTGCGGCTGCTGCAGTTAGTTCAATAAGTTAGATAAAGAATCTCCTTCAATTCAGCCAACATAAAGATAGTGTTGTGGATTTTGTTCAACTTGAGGTTTTAACCAATTAGGGTGGTGGTAAGAAGATTGTCAATAACCAAGAAAGCATATAACTAGATTTAATCCAAATGAAAAGCATAAACTAAAAAAGCATTCAAATATTAATAGCAGAAGTTGTAGGAATTTATTAAACTATGGTATAAGATCTATAATCTTTTTGTTGTAAATTCTAATACGATATATTTATTCTTGAACATATAAATTTTAAACATGAGAATTTTAAACTAAAATGCCATTTAAACTGGTTACATATATAATTGATTTGCTTGTATCTCTTACCAGTTAAGGTTGTTTAGAAGGAGAGAAAATTAATGATTTAAGAAATTTTATGACTACAATCAAATACACCCTAGAAAAGATATTATAAAGTACCCAGGCAATTGTCTTCCAAATATTGATAGAAAACAATATCCAAATTGTTTTGTAGATTTACAACTAAGCACTTTTGTGCTCGAAAGACAAAGACTAATTAGTAATTATGATATGAAGATATTTATATACAAACCCATAATTTTAATAATTTAATCAAATCAAAAAATAAACAAGCCTATAAAAAGGTATTCAAATTAAAAATATTTATATACCCACCTATAACTAACAATTACCTTAAAAGAATTTGATATTATAAATGCACACCTCCTTAAACAAAGTATTTATTGTTCAATTAAAAAGATATTGTTATAAAAACCATATTAATCTAAATGGACTCTAAATCGACACATCTGAAAGTAATATAGGTTGAGAAAAGGCATACATAGTAATTTGGGGTTGGTTGGAGCTTAAAGGAATGGGCTATCTCATACACACGATTATGCTATAACGAGAAGACTTCAGAAACAACCACATTAAATTTATCTAAGGCACAACACTTTCAATAATCCTCCTATATTAATGTCCATTTAGTCATGGTAGAATATATTTCAATGAAATAAGTCAAAAACAAAATGCCGCCTTCAAAAATCATATATTAATATCCATTTTTTCATGGTTGTAGAATATCCATTATCCATTTATTTATGGATGGATAATTTTTTATATTTATTTCTGACTTTTTTTTTGTCAATTGATAGAGGGAGGAATTACCTCTTGTTCAATAACCCGTGCAACCCAAGCTAGAATTCGTGCTAGTTGCGAATTTACCCATCTCAGCACTAATGTTCCAGATGCAGTTTCAATCTGATAAAATTGACGGGAGCCATGCAAGAAAGTCAAACAATATTAAAACAATAACACAAAAGAGATTGTGCTTATGTATCAGTTATAACACAAGAAACCCATAAGTATAAGACTATTCACACATGCAGGACTTGTATCTGGGCATAGTCCGGGATACTAGTTCTTTGATTTTTTAATTTTTTTTTTAAATATGACATTTTTGAATCATAACTTGACAAACCTATTGTTTAATCCATCTTAAAAAATTAGAAATGGCAAGATACAGTCCTATTTATTAGGTGAAAACAATATTTAAATACTGTAAACTAGTAAAGTTAAACGCGGTTAAAATTTACCAAGTTACCTTGTAAGAGTTCAATCTTTTGCAATACGTTTCTCCAGTTTCTTCACTGCAGTAAGACATGATGATTTCCATCACGTACTGCTCAAGATTATCAGCAGCAGGAAATACTGCTACAGCATCTTCAGTAAGATGTTCAGCCCCATCAACAAATGGTTTCTAGGAAAAAAACTCAATCAGTCCCTCGTTCGTACTTGGTATCACATTCCATTTGAAATGAAAACCATCCATAAAGCATCAACTTACCAGTTTGATTCCATATAACTTGTGCAAGAGAGAGGCTGAAACAGCTGCTGCATTGGGATGTCTTTGAGATAAGATTGGGGTGTAAATAGTGGTTTCCCTTTTCAAAAGTCTCTCTGTATGCTGTGCAAGCAATGCCAGAGGATGCTCATGTGTTGCATCAGATGTCATCTCAATATCCTTAATTAGCTGATGGAGGGTGACAAAAACAAAATTAATGAGAAACTACCGACCTCTCATCAGTCATTTTTGCTCATTCAACAATGTTAGAAATCAATTCATTGTGTAGGGATGGACCCAAGTCCACTAGTTGCTTGCAGAGCATCATTTACAGTAAAGCTCCTCTTTTGATTTTTGCCAATAATTCTGTAGTTAGTAAATTTTTGCCAATCAAACAACTCAGAAACACGTTGGGAAGATTCCCTACCTATATATTAAAGTATCATGATAGTGTTCTTATGATTGCTTTTGTCTCAGCAATTAATGTCCGATTCACTCAATAATAAAGAAACAATAGTTCAGGTATAAAGTTGCTGTGAATGTGGTTGCATTCCATTCAGCCCTAAAAACAGAATGAAGAAAATATATGAAATTCCAGAAGAAAATTGCCATCTTACCCTCAAATATGAACTTTTAATGGATGACAGCACATATAATTCTATCTGCTCACTATCTGTAGCAGGTTCAGAGCCGAATGCCTGCAAATCCAAACAGTATATTCAAAGCAAATTTTGAGTTTAAAAAGATGCTCCTTCAAAATTAAAGTACATGCAATTTCATAGTTAAGTATTCACAACTACCAGTTCCGGTTCTTCTGACAGTAGTCTTCTAATGACCATTGCCGCAATCAACACATTCTCCATGACTGCTGAGCCCTGCAGCTTACAGAACATAACATGAGAATTTCTGGTCATAAATGTCCACAGAATTAAACTATTCATATTTGGTGCTATTCGCAGGAAACATTCATAACATAGAGCTCATGACAAAGCTGGGCCGCTAGTTTAAAGCTCACTATGTTCCTATCAGTATTTAAAAGGACAAACTATGTGGGTTGACTTTTCCTTTTGTTGCCATCTCAAATTAATGATCAGATCAAAAGGGCATCAATTATTATCACAAGCATCTCTAGATATATCAGAACACTAGTTTCGGTTGCATCAGGCTTAACTACATGTAACATACCCACCTGGCCAATAAACAACCAGCTGGTTTATCAGCAACGACTGCGCAAGACACTGTCCCAAATGGACTTTCAGACTATCACTTCTTGTATGGTCTTCGTAGATGCCCAAGACTGACCTCAATGATTTACATCATGATAGGTTACAATATATAAATACATTTTAAATTCTTAATGATATCCATATTCAAACTTCATGAATAAGCAAAAATCCCTATAAATCTGACTCGCTGTAAAAGAATCTGCTAAAACCAATCACAATCCTTCCACCCCACCTCTCTTTACCTATGTCTCTTTTAAGACCAGATAATGACTTAGAGATCCTTATAATTTAACAAACTAAGATCAATGCTACTTTTATTCTACTCACAAATGCTCAAAATTGGACTTGGGAGATATAATTATGGTGTTCATTTAATATTTGATTCAAATCGAAATATACTGAGTATTAAATTCACAAAACAATGTAATGCAGTATTATATCAGCAACTCAACCTTTAGAAAAATCTTGCATGTCGCCAAGTAAATGAAAACAAGATGCAATATCATATAGAGTGTATGATAAGCAAACAGCCCACGAAGTTAAAATACTTGTCTGCATACCTCAGGATAATTGAAGTGGTAGTCTCCAAGCTGCTTATCTGCCCATTTCAGGATTGGTAGTAAGAAAGACTGCAAAAGAGTCACGTCTTGAAATCCGTTCTCATTTTCAACTCTACTAATCAAGCTTTTCAAATGCAGCCTTTCTTGTTGTCCTCGTTGTTCCTTGAGAGGTATTTTCTTTAATTGTGCAATTGAATGTTTCAGTAGTCCTTGCTCACCCGTCAGGGCAAACTACAATTAGGGTGCAATCAAATTTATGAGGTTAAGAAAATATTCATTCACAAGAAAACAAAACATATAGGGGTGATTGACCTTGAAGCCAAGAAAAGGTAAACTATATACCAAACCACAAGTTTTCATCACCACAATCTTATCCACCCACTTTGAGGGTATCACATGGCCCAAATTTAGTACTAAGAGCATGCACAGCGAGGACTTCTGAAGGTAAAAAAGGAAGGTTTTTTGGTCATAGTGAGGGGCTAATACATTGCTTTTCCATATTTTATTGAGCAGCTTGCTCATTTCCGCTTCACATGCAAAGCCCAAATCCAAAACACTTTTTCCAATAGAAATTGGCCATGTGGCAAATATAGACCTACATTGAATATGTGCAATTTTTCATGCTGCAAAATAATTTGCAAAAAACACGTAACTACGTAATTGATGATTAATTTTTCTCAGAGCAGTATACTTTGGAGATAAACCAAGGTTATGCAATTTTGTAATTGTGATGTTAATTTATTTTTTACTCTTAAAATCCATATTAAATGATACATTTAGATATATTTCTATGTTAGCCATTCGGTCACGTTAACCATTTTGCATTATTTTTAATTATCACAACCTCTTACATTGACCAAATTAATTTGTTGAACGTAAATAAAGATAATTTGGTCCAAAATATAATATATTTTGCTTGTACGGGAAATTTATACAAACATATCATATATATTTTTAATCATAAAATTATTCCTAAAAAGTTTTTGTAGAAGTTAATGAATAAAGTAATAGTTATTATGTATTTTCATTTATTTATTCATGATAAAATATAGATAAAAAGAAGGGTATAATAGTTGATGTGAATAAAATATAAGAATGTGTGTGAGATTTGATGATGTGGCAAGCCTGATGGTTTGTAGGTGAAAGGCTGAAAAATAGAATTTTAAAATAAGAAAGTGGGATAGGAAGCTTGCATTTGAGCTTTTTTGCTGCATGTGCTCTAAGGGAAAACTTAGTATGAGGGTATCTCCGAGGACAAACTTTTCCATAAAAAGAGAAAATAAAAATACCATCTTGAACTGTTATCTTGGTATATGCTCAAGTCTCAAGTTCAACAAGGCTGATTAAGACAAACAAGAAAAATATGTAGTACAACTTAAAAGGGTATTCATAAGGTAAGAAGTAAGCCAAGTTTAACAGCAAGAACAATAACAGTCAGGTATCACGAATTACTTTAGCCATAGCTCCTAAATACAAGCATGCTTCTCAATATTACAGAAGTTAATTAAGTATTCAACGAAAAAAGAAAAACTAAAATGTACAGTTTTCAAAAGTTTGGAATCCATTAGGACCAATAAAAAGTTGAACCAGATGTGTGATAGTAATCTGAATATTCCATATTCAATTTATATGAGGGTACAAGAATTATAAATTATTTTAATAAATAAACTTAATTACTGGGATTGACACATTTAGACATATATATGTATCTCAAATAAGACAGAGAGAAGGACGTTCTCCATTCAAGGGATATAAAAAAAACTAGTCTCCCCTGGCATCCCTTTGGACTACGGGAAAGGAGGCAGCGGTGGTGGAATAACATATGAAGGAAGAGGAGGCGTCTGCTTACAAGGCGGCAGTAACGAAGGGTTTATTTTTCTTTTTTTCCATGTAAGAACCCACTTCTCCCACCACAATCAGAGAGGCCAAATGTGTGGTGGTAGAGGTTGGTGGTGGTGTTGGAGAAACAAAGGAATTGAGGCCCTAACTTTTCAGATGTTTTATTTTCCCAATGGCCCTAACTGGTTAGAATAGGTCAAGGTACTAAATCTGTCATAGTTGCATGAATAATTGATGGTACAAAATATGTATTCCGTGAAATAAAACTACACTATGCAAAAACATTTATGGGAGATTACTGCTAAGGCTGCGGTGTTGAGGATTAAATGGATATAACTATATGAAAGGAAAGATTTTCAGCACTTTTCAGCCTACTTCAAAGTCAAGGAAAGGTGATTGTAGCCTACTTTTTTTGATCAAATATACATTCTAACTTCATATCGAGTTGGACTCGTCTAAAGGAATGTGTGTAGCAGCTATTGATGACAAGTTGAAGAAAAGAAATGTTAAAGTTATTATGAGAAAGATCTGCATTTCCTTATAGATTGCAGAGAATAATTAAAGGATAAGCATAGAAATACAACTGAGCACATAAACAGAACACAGTTCTTGAGTTTACCTGACGAAATAACAACCACGAATAACAAGTGTAATGAATGGTTTCAGTGATTCCAAGAACTCGCCATGTTGACCTCAGAAGTTCCAGGATTTCTTCCACTTCCTGAACATAGTAATTAAATGATAAAAATATTTAATACTTCTTGAAGTAACAAATAAGCATATTACTTTTCAGCAGTGCATTTTCAGTGATTGGAAGCTATCCATTAGTGACAAAGAAATCAAAATTATGGTGTTATGCATTCATGAAGAGTCTACAAACCTCAGTAAGTTTTCCCTCATCTAGAACATCGAAGACACTTAAAAGCAGTTTCTCATACAGTCTGACATTTAAGTGATAACCATCAGCCCAGTGGCATACTTCACCAGTTAAATCCCCTCGAGAAGGTCTATCTGCAAGCGGCATGGCAATATCTCTAAGAAATCTTAAACACTCTGTCCGCTGAATCTCGCTGGCAGAGGGTGGAAGCAACTGAAACGAAGAAAGTCAATTAGAAATAAATACAGTCATATCTTTCACATATCAGTAGTTCAGTACCCTTCACAAACTGATTTTTATCCACAAACTGAAATAGATTGTAACCTAAACAAGATCATTCACTAGGATGAATATCATTACACACAGTATTAACAATAATATCAGTCCTTAATGGTAGGAAAATAGATACAAGAGAAAAAAGAAAACAGGTAACTATAAAATTACCTCAGGGGGTTTGGAGTTTTGAGGAGTGATTCTTCAATGTCAAAGCACCATTTTAGAAAATTGGAATCTAAAACTTAACTTTAACCAATGCATACAATTTTAATAAGTTCTTGTATGACATTACTCTTTTATGACATTACTCTTGTATTCATTCTCTTATTAGTTGATTTGTTGAGAAAAAAAGAGAGGTGCTAGCTTCATAAGTAAGAAGTTGCTCTTTATTATGGAGCGGTCAACAACGGTAGCTCCTTATCGAGAAGAGTGCACTTACGGAGCTATCATTATGGATGCTGTGATGACCTCCGCTCATTAAGTCTCAACTAGAACAAATTGAGATGGACTAAAGCATTATAAGGGTAGATTTAAAGAATTTCTCTATGCAGATCTATTTTTCTCTTGCAAGTCCACATTTTACCATAATGCCCCCTGATGGAACCCTATGATTTCAAGCCCATTTTTTGCCTTAACAATATTAGGGGTATTATGGTAAAATACGGACCTGCAAGAGAAAAATGGACCTGCATGGAGCAAGCCCCCTAGATTTACTATTGATCAATGACAACGAGGAAATCAATAGATACTGGAAAATATTTCTGTTGGGTTAGAATGGAGCTGATGATTTAATGGGCCTCATGAAGCCAAAAATTTTGCACCAGAAACTAACTATGGAGATACTCAGTAAAAATCAGGATTATATATGACCAACAAAATTATCTACATTTCTCATACTTAAAGCTGTGAAACACACTCCATCCCTCTTTATATACCACACAATCATGTTTAGCATCTCAAATCGTATCAGACAAGATTAGAAACAATAATTCCAAACATTCAGAATCTGAAGGATTTCAAGGCGAATCAGCATCGCAATTCAGGATGTTTTTATAGCTTAGTATGAAGGATTTAGGCTCTGTTTGGCACAGCTTTTTACATGCTTTACTTCAAAGTAAAGTAGATTTTTGTGTTTGGTAAAATATCAAAAAGAATCTTTTTGTGGAAGAATAAGCTATTTTTAGGATCAAAAGTAGAAGTTGGTCATCACATCTTTTAAAGAAAGTAATTTTCAGCCAACTTTACTTATAAGCAGAGCATCTCCTTTAGTTATAATGTGTTTCCTGGATAACTATTCAAACAAAATCTCAGATCAATTTCATTTTCTAAGACACCGAGACGTGCTTTTATTAAAGAGGCTACTGTTGTATATGCAAGCAATACAAAAATGTTTACTTATGCTGAAAGTCTAACCCTACAATCTCTACCAGAATAAAGTATTAATTTCCAAAACAATCACAAGTAAATGCAAACCTCAGATTCCTCCATCTTCGCCAAAAGCACCTTTAATTCACTGGCTTTTCGTCCCAATTCTCCAAATCCCACTGAGGGATGGTTAACAAGCCCTTCCTCTAGCATATTAAGCTGAGCTGACACAAAATTTGAAGGTAAAAAAACAGATGTAATGTCAAAATTTTACTACTACCAAATTAAATACTTTCAGAAAATAGTTCAAAACTAAAATGCTAACTCAGTCCAAAACCAAGTGATGCTTTAACTTTTATGGAAATTCAGAAATGTAGCGAAATTGAGAATCCAACCTCGTAGAAATTAGATCATAGTATTAGACACTCATTTTTCCAAGACAGTTCATTCAAAATGTGCCAAAGATGTAGTTCAAATGAAAATAAAGATGAGTAATTCTGGGGGAAAGAAGTACATAAATGGTTCTTAAACTCTAAAAGCATTTTTTCGTTTTGGCAAAAATAAAATCGATGCTAAAACATCACTTTTGGGAATGAGGAGGTAGTAATACAATCACAAAGAGAGGGGAAACAAAAAATTTACTTGTCGTTTTTGCCACTTTATGTACGACTTCTTGTCGGAAAACTCTGTTCGTGAAATACAGCATAGCAGTTCCAATGGAATCAGGATTGAGTCCATTCTTTTCCCAACTTTTCCCACCATCGAATTGAGAAGGCCAATTCTAGTTCTAGTATCCATCGCTTCAGAAACCTGTATGCCATCCAATGTGCTAAAAGTTAATCCAAAAAAGTCAACTGTGATTGCCAATAAAACCATGGATACAGCAACCAAGCCAGTGACAACACGGGGACAAAGAGACGAGATCAACGTATTCAGCACACCAAAAAAATATTTAAAATGCTGAAACGCATAGGATTAGAACTATTCTGTACTCAATAAAAAGCAAGCCACATCAGTATAATAGTCGAATCATATTTTATGAATGCCTTTCTTGAGAAACAAAAAATAAATACTTATTCACAATGCAAAGAACATTATGTGGGGTCTGGCTATATGAATAATACTCCACCATTGTGCTTGACTAAGACATCTTATGTGTTTATAAATAGTAAACATAACACAGTTATCTTTATAATCACTTTCTAAACCTTTTCAGGTCCCTCCCCTCAACACCATTTAATTGGTTTGCTATCTACCATCTTAACCAAATTGTAGAAGGATCTAAGGGGTCTTCGGGCGTGTCTAAACCACCCTAGTCGTGATTCTCTTAGTTTTCATGTGTTCATATCCCTGCACTTAATTATTTGTTTATATGTTCATGTCCATTTTTGCTTACTTATGATATGATATCAAAAACTCTGAGAATATGAACACACGTGAAAACTTTAAAAAAAAAATCAACTCCCTTGGCCCATCTCGGAGTTTAAATTTTTATTAAATGTACAAGAGATCCAATTCTTGGTGTGTATAACAGTGACTTTAGGGATGGCTGTCAGGCCGCCGACATCTTGCTAGACTAGCTCTATCACAGAACCTTACCTCATAGGTATACAATTTGACATGATGCCCCCAAAACAAAAGGCTTACTCCATCTTAATAAAATGCACCAGCCTTAAGAGTATATTCCAGCGCAGACTCATAATATGTCACAGTTACTAATCAAGAATACATTATGCCAACAAGAATATTTCTTTAACTGCTCAAGGAGACACACAATATAGCTACCAGGATTAGTCTGAGCGGAACCCAAAATACCATCAGACTTTTTTTAGACCATATTTGGTGCTTAGAGTCTGAGCTGAACCCTAATGGAAACATTGGTGCTTACAATCATCCCAGATCGCACTTGGTGCTCAAACAACACAAAAGAGTATCATCTATATAGTCTGTCAACTTTGAGGCAAAAGAGTTTTTTTTATGATTCACAGAAATACCTTGGGGTCTTGACATACTACACAGGCAACTCTTTTTCTTTGGAATGAGCTGTAAAGTCTTTATTTTGCTATTGCTAGGAACTATTAAAACCCATCATGTTAGTCATTCTTTTGGAAGCAAACGCAGCTTCTTGAGCCTAGATATGATCAGATTGATAGCCATCTATTGATGATGTACACCACTAGCGGAGACTAGGTTACGAGTTAGTTGTATTTCTGTTTTTATTTTGGCAAGGGGAAGCCTAAAAGAAATCCCTCCACCACTAATGGTGGTTCTAAAAAAAATTAAGAGAAAGGTCCTTGGCAGTGCCCCCTTTTTCAAAAGTTTTTATGTGTTCATATCTATTTAATAGTCAGAAAACATGAAGATGGGCGAAGGGAGTTAAAAAGGCAGGGAAATTTTGAATTCCTTCTTTTAATCATAATTATGTCATTTTAACAAAAGAGATAGGGAGACAAAATAAGAAAAGGATAGAAGATCCCGTTTCTGTCAGGAAGTCTTTCGCGGAAAAAAAAATTCATGAGGTTATAGAACTAAAAACATTGACTAACATTCCTAACTAAGCAGAGTCAACAAAATCACAAAGATAAAACATATCAAGAATAACATTTTCTGGCTATAGTAATCCCAAGATTTTAAGAGTTCATCATGCATTTTCAAGAGAAACATTATACAATAGCACCAACTATAATGAAAACCTAATGTTAAAAAAAACTTTTTTAAAAAAAAACTATCATACTCAAGCTTGAATGCAGCTGCCATATTTCCTCAAACTTTCTTATGCTTCAAGGGAAAAAAAACTGGCAGTGCACTATTTGTTACTGTTAAGCAGGAGCATCTTTTTCTTTGCAGAAGCACTTCATCGACCCCTTCTTCAAGTAAGAAGCTAAGAGCAAGTCCAACAGATTTTGT
The DNA here is from genome assembly GCA_963678965.1 of Cruciata laevipes. NCBI lineage: Eukaryota > Viridiplantae > Streptophyta > Magnoliopsida > Gentianales > Rubiaceae > Cruciata > Cruciata laevipes. The sequence goes on along the minus strand of OY787634.1, from coordinate 17,430,466 downwards.
ATAATAGAGATTTTTATAACTTTTAGAGATTTTGGACTCCTTTTGAATCCAACAGATTCTCTATATTTTTTTCTATTATAGACATTTGAGGAGAGAAGAAATTTTTCATATATAGAGAAAGAGAAGCAAAATTTTGGATATCTCTAAAATAGCAAAGCTGTTGGAGTTGGGGTGAAAAATATATAGAAATTATTGGGTTTGATCTCTATTTTAGAAAAAACTTTTGCAAACCTGTTAGACTTGCTCTAATACTCAGCACAGAATCAATATTACTCTTCCAGTTTCACAATTTTAGTTAATTATCGGATTCTTAAAAATGCAGTTGTTATCTCAAAAAGTTACACACATGCATATGAAAGAATCCAGCATTGACCATATCAAGTTAACCTTAACTAAACATAGTGTCATATAATGAAGTTATAAAATCGAAGTATACATACTTTCAATTTAGACATGTGAATGGTATCATCTTCATTAGTATTTCATTTATCTTAGTCTATAAAAGCATTGGATTTGTTATGGCTTTTGCGTATTCAGAAATGAAAAGGTAATATAATCAGCTGTGGCAGTCACAAATTGAGAGCTCAATGAATAATCTTCCAGAAAGCTCAATAAAGTATGTTTTATAGTAACTCTTTGATGCAATGCTTCTACAAATCAAAAGAAAATACCAAATTTAGCACATCTATATCTGTAAATAAACGCTAGCATCTCCTTAATTGTGGAACACAATTCCTTGCAAACATCAAATTTGCATCAGAATGACAAATTAATTAATCAATCCTTTGCTACTGGTAAAGAATCCCTTCAGCAAGTAGCCAAGAAAAGAAGATAAATTCTGGAAATTCGACCCGCTACCATGTGGATTTGGGATGTAGTCCATCTGATGGATGTAAAGCAAATATATACATCTGAAATAGCTTAATTTACCTCCATTTGAATACGCATGGTCTCCAATAAACCGACTAGACCAGAGGCATGTGGCATTTGGGTTGTTACATGTTCATTCTTACTGCGTCCCAGCTTTCTCATTATACTAGATCGTTTTTCTTTCTTTTTTTCTTTAACAGGAACAATGAGACCCCTGTTCATCAAATGGCAAGTTGAATGAAAATTAAGTCAACAAACAAAAGTAAAGGATCAAATACAGGAGCTCAAAAGGTTAAGTACCCTGAGGCTCCAGCAGAAGCCAGGAGGATTTCATATGCAGTTTCACAAAGATCATCATCTGTAATACCTGTTTAGAAAACACAGCTTTTAGTGATACAATCGTACCAAATATAATTTAAGGAAGCAAGTAGGAAGACATGTATAGTGTTCTTGACGTAAATGAACGAGATAACAAGTAGCTAGACTTCTAGAGTAAGAATCAAGAATCTTTATAGAAGGGACACGTAAAAAGAACCTTTATGGAGTCAGCTACATATCATATTTAGCCATTTCTTATCAGAAGTTCAATTCAAATTAGAGATTTCGAATCTTTTCTGATAGGCTTGCAGCAAAACAAATTGGAAGTTGCACTAGCTGCAGAGAGAGAGAGAGACTGACATTGACATATGCCACATAGCTAAGACATATCATTGCAAACGAAGATTTTACCTTTAAATGTAGTAAATTTTCTAACCTTCATATTAAAATTAGTATGTAGCCTGTACATTTATTTCATTGACCAACTATATAAAACAAGCCACAAAGACAAGGAAAGGACATACATCACAAGTAATCAGATTGAGGTAGAGAAAAGAAGTATGGTCTATGATAGTGTGTAACCACAAGATCAACCATGATCAGATGTACTGTCCTATTATACTTTCTTTACGCTCATGATCTAATGGCCTCAACCAACTCAAATTTAGAGGAGCATCATTAACTTCAGATTCTAAAATAATGAAATATAGTATTCTTCACATAAACGTATGTGTTTTAATGGTTTACCAGTAGCAAATGAAGGCAAACCCAGTGCAAGATCTGCAGCATCATTCAGAACCCTTCTAGAGTATCGCTGGCTATCATTTTCGGCCAAATCCTCATCATCAATATCATCAATATCATCAACAGTTAACTCTTGAGCCCGAGTGGATGTAAGAGACTGAGACTTTGATAAACTGGATAAATCATCGGCTTCATCGGAATGAAGAGCCTCAGAAGTTGCCAGATTTCGTATCAAAGGAGAAGATGGAACAATTGGGAGAATTGGGGGTTCCCTATTTGGCGGTAAGCCTGAAGACATGGCATCTGTCACCAAAAAGAATTCATCGGCAAAACCTGCTTTATTCTTAGGGAAAAAATGCAACTCCAGGTAAGGATCAATACAAAACACGCACAAAAGAGTGTAAATTATAAACAAAACATTTCGATATATAAAGAATAAAGATAAAAATACTAACCATAGCTGGTAACAGACTGCAATCATGATAATCTCTAATAGCTTCAGAGAGTTCAAGTGTACCCCCTACCATCATTTAACATTTCACCAGTATAAACATTTCATTCTTCCTGTCAGGAAAGTCACAAAAGAAGCTAATTTTGTACCTTTCCTGGCACAGTTTAGAACATAATCAACACTGACTTGATCCAAATCCACATCATCCAGTGAAACTGCTCCAGGAGGCATTACCACCTTTGAGATTAAGGTGCCGGATAATATGAAATTCAAAAGCGTTCGCCTGTCCCGCCTATATCGCTGCAATACTTCAACAGCATTCTCCCTACAGAAAACAATGGTTGCAGCCAAGTTCATAAAGCTTATTTAGATTAATTAACCAATCCACTATGTTTTGAAACTAAAAAACAGCCGCTCAACTCAATATAGGATGCGGAAGCAAAGCACATTTGTGATTAAAGCACCACCGCAGAAGGAATCGATTTCTCCAAAAAAAAAACAATGGTACTAAAATACAGCAGAATTATACAACATATGCTTAAACCCAGTTGAAGTAGAAAAAAACGAGGGACATACTCTTCCATGCCGAATTCTCAAAGGTCGCTCCTTCACAAGATCTTGATAAGTAAAAGTAATCAATGGGGTTTTACTCAATAATCTTCTCCTTTTTAAAATGTCAAATCTGTAAGTCGTCTGTTTCATACAAGGAACAGAGTAGAAGATACAATTTTGAAGAAAGGGTACAACAGTAAATACCATCGGTGCATGTCCGTCAGATCTAGACTCAAAGGAGCTTGCAACCCACCAGATGACGACATTTTCTTTCTTTCTCTTCTTTTTTATCAAAAATATATTTATGAGAAAGTCTTGGGTGAGACCTGTCCTTGTGGAGATCAAGAGCATGGGAATGAGCATTTACTGTTTCTGCTTGATCTTTTAGTCAGTTTGTTTGATCTTTCAATCAATGTCCTTGAGTATTTTTGTTTTGCCTTGATTTTTCAGTTAATTTGATCTTTCGTTCAATTTACTTGATCTTTCGGTCAATTTTCTTAGTCATTTCCTTGGTCAATTTCACCAACGACAAATTCAATCAAGGAAATCGGTGGGTTTAAAGCTCACCAACGACAAATTCAATCAATAGCAGTCTCATATAATCTTTGGTCTCATTTGAGACAGGTCTCAAATGAGAATTTGCCTATATTTATATATTTAAAATGAGTTAGTCTCTGAGAAAACCGTCTCTATATAGTGACCAAACTAAATTATAAATAGTGTAATAAAGAAAATCAAGGAGTGATGCGGGGTAAATCCGCACCTGTAAATGGGTGCCTTGGATATCGGTAATGTCTGAGGGCTTCGCGATGTGGATTGCTGATGAAGACTGCTCGCTAACAACTCCTGACTATCCAAGCTCCTGGGCCTCGGATAGGACATGTTTGGGACTTGTTCGTCTTAAGCCTGCAAAACAAGCCGTCGGAGCCACCCGAGGGTAGCAGCTCCGGTGTGACGATGAGATTTCTTGTATTGAAGAGAAACTATATTCAAGAGTTAGAGAACTTACCTGAAATGGCTGATTGCGGCCTCCTTTTATAGGCGTCCTAGAGCACCTGGCTCGACCATTTTTCCCTGCTGACTCATCATTCTTTTCCTCCTCCTCACGTATGTATCACGTGACGCTATACCTCCTGTATCTTGCTTGAGATCTTCTCACGTGCCCATGTATCTTCCTAGGAAATTTCCTTAAGTAGCTGAGTCATCACGTCTCTTATGTCCGATGACGCATTCTGTATTATCACAAGCACCCCAAGACGAGCGTTAGCTCTGAAAGATCAATGCTTGTCTTGATTTTATCCAATCCATCTGCTCTTCTATCCGAACTCTCCTAGCCGAAGCTTGGTGGGCGTTGTCGTTTCGTTATCTTTGGGGCGACATCCTTTTAATGAGTAGGCCCCGATTAGCGCGCTTTTCGCCTGAAGGCTGCGCAGTTTCCGATTTTTCTCTTCTTTTGAGTGATTTAATCATTTTGTCTTCTTCCTAGGTACGACTTGTCCTTACCCCTTTATCTTCCACCGCCTTGCTCCTTTTACATGTACTATAAATTCCTCCCCTTTTTCCCTCATTCCACTCACTTGGCTGATTACCTTTCCTGCAACTCTTTCTCTTTTTCTGAAGATTCTTGTCCTCTTGTTCTAAACCTCTCACGCTTGGTTTCATCAATTTCCTGTGATTCCTCTGACTGTGCCACCATCTCATCTTCTTGCAGCGATATGACTCACCTCAAGATTGTCCCTTTTGGTGAAGGCCCCAGCTCTCGCCATCCGAATTTTCGAACGGGGACTGGTGAAATCCCAGAGGAATCCTCGCGTATTCAACCGCTGAGAATGGTTTGCAGTGTCCAAGGGCCCCCTGCTGACCCAGCGCAGGATTTGGTAAATGCTGAAATCCTTAAAGTCGCCTCCAGGATGTTCTGTCTCCTGGCAAGGGATGCTCAACTTACTTCTTTAAATCCAGATGAATATTAGACCAACGGGCCGTGCATTCCGAAATGCCTGTTCCATTATGGCCTGAGTTTGCCTTTCCTTTATACTCTGAACTCCTTCACCACTACAAAATATCTCATGCTCAGATTAATCCCAATGGATTCGTAGTTATCACGGTGTTCCTAGTCAATTGCCGCCGATGCGGGGTCTCCGAGTCTGTGGACCTATTTCGGTCTTTCTTTTGCATTTCCGGGGCCACAAGCTGGATCCCTGGTATCTTCGGTTTTGCCTCTCGTGTTCCCGATGCCCACTCCACCCAGGACTTCATCAATTATCTGAAGGGATGGTTAGTGGATGGTCATTACTCTTATGACCATTCGACCTATCCGGCTCCTTGGTGGAACCGCAATATTACATCCGAGGATCAAGTAACTTGGCTTCCTGACAGGCTACGCTCAGATCATGAGACTCTGCTGAATAGCCCGGTATACCTGTCTCAATACTGGATTCCTGAGAACTGGGGATTTTCCTGGCATTACGAGGTGTACCCTCCCGAAGTTTTCTCTTTTCCCCATTATCGCGCCATCTGGCCCGAGCAAGATTACCCCTCAAGACTCATTCTTTTATTCTGATGATTTACTCCCCCTTTTCCTTGTGTTTCCACCCTTTGTCTGATTTGTTTTTCCTCCTTTTTAGTGCTTCGATCTCTCCCAGATGATCCGTCTCTCCACCCTGCTCCTGGCTCTACCGGCCTGCCGGAGTTAGATGGTGATGCTGCCAAAATCCGTCCGTCTCCCGGGTCTTGACGCTATCCGGGCTTCTTTCCAAGCAAGCTCGCACCAACCCTGCAAAACAATCCCCGGGTGGTCTCCCGGGGAAGAAGCTTCGGCGTGATGATGAGATGGGGATAGCGATGAGGGGAAAACGTACGGAAGATACTCTCAATATGAAGTAGAGAGATATAAGTCACATACATTGTTCACTGTTTTGGACTAGTATTTATAGTTGAGGCTACCTGCCTTGGATAAGACTCAGGACCACTTCTCCTTGTCACTATTTGTCCTTCTTTTTTTCCGGATGTGCCTTTCGCGGGAGAGGCGCTGCTTTCCCACTCTTGGGCCGCAGGCCCTTTTCCCGGCCCAGCAGAATCCTGGGCCGGTATTATCACTAACCCCCTAGACCAATCATCCGGGCTTCGAGAATGTGGGGGACTGGTCTCCTACGCTCCTCTTCCTGTTGCTATTTCTCTTGGTATGACCCATCCGTGCCAATATTAACTTCTGACGACGCCGTCTTTCTCTATTCTGCACTAATCAATAACTCGTTCTTCGTGTCATCATTGTGTTTCCTTCTTTTGAGGTGTCGTTTCCTATTCATCCGCCTATATAAGGGTCCGAACTCTCCCCAAAATCCTCCAGGCGCTCTGCTCTCTTAATCAAGTAAGCATTAAATCTCTCTCATTTTCTTCCCATCATGACTTTCCCTCTTCCCTCTAACTCTTCCTTGGACACCGAGGAAGTTCAAAATCAATTTGAGGTCCAATTCCGGGCCGATGATAATATGATTTCCTCCTCTTTCCTCCCCGGACACCTCTTCTGAGGTTTTCAATACGCCCCGAGAGCCAGTCGTCCCGAGTGCGTTGCCCTCGGACGGGGCAGGTCCGCACCCAGCCGAGCATCCTAATCATCCCCGCAAGGATCAAGATGAGGAGGCATTTGGCGAAGAAGCCGGTGATGACATTCCCTGGGGGCCCACTCACGGAGTGCGCCCGGTGGGTATCAAATTTTATGATGTCCCCGGGGATTCTCCCTCTCTAGATAGAGATGTCTTGGATTTAGCCAAGCGTTCCTTTATTCCCCTTCCTTTAAACGCTTCTCTTTCTAAACTTCCTCCGGGGGTCTCCGAGCGGGCGGTTTCGTGCATCCCGCGGATACACTTTCAATACGGGTTTAGCCTGCCCTTCCCTCATCTCTTTCTTGAAATTCTTCAATTCTATAATGTAGCCCCGGCCCAACTACATCCTAACGGGGTTGTTCTAATCCTGGCCTTTTTGCTTAACTGCGCCAGGTGCCACATTCCCCCTTCTCTCTTGCTCTTTCGATCCTTCTATGCCTTGCGGAAGGCGCATGCCTCTTTCCCGGGTGTTTTTTCTTTCACCATCCGCTCCGGGATAAAGGACTTTATCCTTTCCAAGCCTAAATCCGCCAAAGGATACCTCTCGAAAGGTTTCTTTCTATGTGATGCCCGGGTGTACCCTATGCCTTCTTGGAATGATTCTCTCGTTCCTGAGGACAAAAAACCCCTTGCCAATCTCCCCGGCATCATTACCAGTGATCACAGCCTCCTCCGTCTTTCCCCCTTAAGTATGGATGATTTTTTTAAGACCGGGAACGCGGGCTATTATTGGCCTCGCGGGATCTATCCTGCCGAGCTCTTTACTCTCCCACGCATAGCTGCGGTGTGGCCGGATGGAGGTGCCTATTAGGGCTTTTTATTTTATTTTGAATCTCTGCTCCCCTTCTATCTATTTATATATATATTTTTAACTTTCTTTGCTTGGTTTCATCCCAACCTTCGTTGTACGCGGACGCTATGACTTTCGTGGAGAGGTCTTCCATCGGGGGCGATCAAGCCAGGTCTGCTCAACAAGTGGCTCCCCACCCTGAGCCATCCTCTACAGAGAACCCGGCCATCATCCCGCAAGGGGCCCGCCCCCAGCAGCGATCTTGGCCGCCGCCCTCCTTCGGGTTATCTTCAGCGTCCCGGGCTTCCCCCGTCCCTTCACCTACTCCCGGGCGCCGGTCCTTTGTCCAGCATCCGGTTTATAGTGGCAGGGCCAGTTCTCGGTTCAAGCGGCCGCCTGCCAATGAGCTGCCCGGGTCTCCCCCATCCTCTCGTTGGAGGACTAACGACTTTCCTTCTCCTCCTCCTGTTCGCAACACTCCCCCGCGGGCTGATACTTTCGAGGTTTTCCCGGAAGAGAAAGAGGAGGTAACTGCTTTCCTAAGATTTCGTATTTTATCTAAGTTAATCAGAATTTTGTCTAAGTTTTGTGTACTGTCTTGCAGAGTACTGCCTTCACTGATTCCCTTCTTGTGGACCCTCAGTTTACCGAGGCGCTGAACCGGGGCTACTCCAAGTATAGCGCCGGGTTATTCGCCAAGATGGAGAAGGATCTCCGCGAACCCGGGAAAAGTTAGCCGGGAAGGATGACCTGGAGGCCCGGCTAGAGGCCTCCCAAAAGAAGCTAGCTGAGAGGGAGAAGAAGCTGGCGGATAGGGAGAAAAAGCTAGCCGATGTGGAGAAGAAGTATTCCTCCCTTAAGAAAGAGAAGAAGGACGCCCAGCTCGAGGCCCTGGATGCTTTGACCCAAAAGATCCTTCGCTCCGTCGATTTCGACAAGAGGCTGGAGGGCATCGCTGCTGCTACCAGTGCGGATGCTTGCCACGAGATGTACCGCAGTCTGCGGGGTTCCGGGGCCCGCTTGTCTTGAAGCCCAGGCCTCCTACTATCGTCCCAAGGCCAGCGACTTGCTGAACTACCGCTGGAGGTCCCTCCAAGAAGCGGACCTGAAGGGCCTGGTGCCCCAGCTATGGGACTCTTTGAAGATGTCTTCTCGGGCCCCTTCTGCTTCGGATATCAAGAAGGCCAAGGTGCCAGCAGTTGACGAGGCCTCTTTTCCCGATCCTGGCCCGGAAAGCTTCAACGCTTATGAGGTAGTTCCGGAGACGTCCCATTGGGCAGAGAATTATCTTGAGTACTGCACGGTGCCTGACAACTTTGGGTATTGTGCCGTCCAGGACCAAGGGGGAGACTACCGGGTTGGCCTCGGTGCGGGACAAGATGATCTGCTCTATCAGTCCCGGAAGGCTACGCGGAAGGTAGGATATCCCGGGCGGTCCGCTGACGAGCCCGCAGTAGACGCCCCTACTTACGGCCCTGAGTGGACTACTGAGGATCTCGTGGAGCTGGAGAGGAGGTTTGAGAGAGCTCACACTGTTCCGGGGGAAAGGAACTCTGCTGAAGACAATGTATAACTCTACTCTAGTCTACCTTTTCTTGTAATCTTTTTTTTTTGTAACTTTCCTCCCCGGGGGAGTGTATGTAGAACTTTGGCCTTAGTGCCCATTTTGATTAATAATAAGTTCTACTTTTGACGAGATTTATTATCTTTTGTAATCTGAGCGCCCTTTACATGAAGCTCTCTCGCAAGGGCCAGCCCCTTATGTTTTTTCTCATCCCAGTAGCTCTTCTGGCACCTACTTCTCTCTTCCCCGCGCTGGGTGCCTCCAGTGCTCTTTCCTTCAAAGGAAACTAGCGCATTGGAGGTTTGGGGGCGATCAGGCTAACCGGGCATTGGCTGAGGCGGGATTGGATTGCTTCCTTCACGAGTTCGGGTCAATCCGGGTACTGGTGTCGTTTCTCAAGGCGGTTGAGACCAAATTTGGGTCATTAAACTAGTGTTTTGACCTTGCTTCCGACCATATGCGAGAAGCCCTGAATTCCCACCAGACCATTGCTGAGTTGCAGGCCCTGCATAACGACACTCAGCATCGCACCACCAAGGAGTTAGGTATGGTGTGGGGCGAGCTCGAGCGGGCCCAGGAAAAGCTTAAGAAGCTAGAAACCTGCACTGCTCAAAATAGACTGATTTGTGACTTGGAGAGAGAGAATCGGTCCCTTACTCACAGGAATAGGGTCCTCCAAGATGCTCTACTGGTTACCCGGCTGTCCTACCACCTTTTGGGTCTTAAGAATGGCTTAGTTGGGGTGTCTCCTCTTACTGATATTCCAGCCGGGGTTCGCAGAATGATTGAACGCATGGAGGCTAACCCGAAGAAGTTTGGTGAGGGGGCTCCCAGCCATAAAGCCTATCTGGTCGTCGTGGAATGGCATAATAAGATAGCCGCGGGAGAAGCTGAGCCTTACCCTTCGCCGAGTCCCTGCCCGGGTGGAGGTGGATGTAGCGTATGAGAGATACGAAGATATGTCTGTATCTATTGACCCAGAAGAAGTGGCACGCCGGATAAGACGCATCCGGGAGATTGCCGATTCTGGAGTCACCACTAAGGGAGTTAAAACCGCTGAGGGCACCCGCATCAGTCAGGAGGAGAAAGGTAAAGACGCAGCGGACTTGTTTCCTAAATACAAGTTCGTCACTTCTGCTGGGGTAAGAAGGATGCGTCTAGCAGAACCCCTTCTAGAGGGGTCCGTAGTTGTCCCCATTCCTGAACTAAACGAAGAAGATGCTGAGCAATTGGAAGAGAAGCTTGCATGGAATCAAGCTCCGGATGCCCACTTTGCTGAGGACATCCTTTCTTCCCTATTTTTCGGAGGGGGCTTCCGCCCGGGTAACCCTGAGGGTGCTTCCGGGTCAGGTCCCAAGTGGGTATAGTAGCAAATAGATAGGCAAACATGTAAAATCCTATGTTATTATTCCTCTGTAATGTAATTGCATATCCATGCGATTTGAAATTTAAAGATGACTGAATAAATATCTAAAGATTTTAATGAAAAACCCGTCTTTTCATTAATTCTTTTTTGTAAGCATTACATCATCTAGTCCCCGGGCTTCATTCAAGCTCCGGGTCCATTCTAGCGGGGCACCCGAATGGGAGCTACCCATGGGTCCCTTTTGCAATCCTTCCTCTAAACCCAAGACGAGGCCAAACGTCAGGGTTATCTCTCCGGGCATATTCATGCTTACGAGGGGGGCATATCCATGCCTGGCATATTCATGCCTTAGCAGCTAAGGTTCTGCGCGGGGCACTTTACTTCCCGTAGAATCTTCTTAAGTTAGCTACATTCCATCTCATGGAGATCTCATTTCCCTGCTTGTCCTCCAGCACGTAGCTTCCTCCCGGGTATGCCTCTTTTACCCTATATGGCCCTTTCCAGTTGGGTGCCAGCTTCCCTGCCGGGGATTGGTGGCTTTTATCATTTCTTCTCATCACCCAGTTTCCCGGGGTAAAAACTTCCTTTCGCACCCTTCTATCGTGATACCTCTTTACTCGTTCCTTCACCTTTGCTTCCTGAAGTGCCGCATTCTCTCGTTTTTCTTCCAAAAGATCCAAGTCGAAGCGCCGTTCAACGTCCTCCTCCTCCGGGCGCTGGAATTGGGTCCGAGGGCTCGGGATCCCAATCTCCGCGGGTATCACCGCCTCTGATCCGTACACCAGGCAATATGGAGACTCTCCCGTGGCCGAGCTTTCTGTGGTTCGGTGGGCCCAAAGGACACTGGGTAACTCTCAGATCCAATTTCCCCGCGCTCCTTCCAAGCGGGTTTTTAGGCCTTTGACGATGGTGCGATTGGTAACTTCCACTTGCCCATTTGCTTGGGGGTGGTACACAGATGTCAACCTTTGCTCTATGCCATACCTGACACACCATGTTTTGAAGGGGTCATTTTCGAACTGTGCTCCGTTGTCTGTGACTATGATTTTTGGAATACCAAACCGACAAATGATGTTCTTCCAACAAAACTTGAGACAAGTTAGCCCCCGTATGTTGGTAAGTGGCTCTGCCTCCACCCATTTGCTGAAGTAGTCGATTTCCACAATTACATACTTGGCTCCTCCCGGGGCCGTGGGAAATGGTTCTACCAAGTCGATTCCCCATCTGCTGAATGGCCAGGCTCCTGTGACCTCGACTAACTCTTCCCGAGGAACATGGATTAGCGGGGCAAAAGCTTGGCACAGCGGGCATTCCTGGGCGTGTTTTTCTGCATCTTTGAATAACGTCGGCCAGTAATAACCCATCCATAAGATTTTCCTAGCCATTGTGCGGGCGCCCTGGTGACTCCCATTAGATCCCTCGTGTACTTCCCGGATGAGGTGCTGACCTTCTGACCTTTCCACGCACCTTAGCAAAGGCTGGAGGTATCCTCTCTTATACAACTCCCCGCCCTGGACCATATATTTTGGCGCTTTAACTCTCAACCTCCGGGTCTGCGCCCTATCTTCCGGGGCCTTTCCCTCTTCTAGGTACGCCCGTATGGGGGCGATCCAGGATTCTACCTCGTTTACCATCATTACTTGGTCCTCCTCCTGGTAGCTTCTTCTTCCTAGTACCTCCATGTATAACTTTTGGTTAGACTCGGGTTTTAATTCCGAGGAAGCCAGCTTGCTCAAAGCGTCTGCCTTACTGTTCTCCTCCCGGGGCACTTGGACCAGGCTGAAGGTTTCGAAACCGGCTACCAGAGGTTTTACCATCTCCAGGTACTTCTGCAAGCTCCTCTCCCGGGCCTCATATTCTCCCTTTACCTGCTGCACCACGATCTGTGAGTCACTGTGTACCGTGAGAGCCTTTATGTCCATTTCCTTTGCCAACCTCAATCCTGCGATCAAGGCCTCGTACTCAGCTTCATTGTTGGTTGTTTTGAAAGTGAACAGGACCGCATAGGGGTATTCTTTCCCTTCCGGGCTAACTAACAAGACCCTCGCCCCACTGCCTCCGGAATGTGCCGATCCGTCCACGTACAACTTTCACACCGGGACTGTCTCCGATTTAGTCGTTTCCTGCTTTTCATATATCCTTGCTTCTGATTCCACCAGGAAGTCTGCTAGGGCCTACCCCTTGATAGCCCTTCTTGGCTCATATCAGATTTCGTACTCTCCCAACTCTATAGCCCACTTCATCATTCTCCCTGATGCTTCTGGCTTGAACATGATTTTTTTGAGCGGGTAATTGGTGAGGACCACTATGGAATGACCCTGGAAGTAAGGTTTGAGCCTCCTTGAAGTGTGCACCAATGCCAGAACCAGCTGCTCCAACTCAGTGTACCGGGTTTCTGCCCCACGAAGTGCCCGGCTAACAAAGTAGATTGGGTGCTGCTTACCCTCTTCTTCTTTGATTAGCACGGCACTCACTGCTTCCCGGGATGCCGCTATGTAAAGAAAAATCTCCTCCCCCGGGTATGGCTTCTTTAAAGTTGGCAACTGTTGAAGGTGCTCTTTTAGGTTTGGAACGCCCTCTCACATTCTCCGGACCACTCGAACGCCTTGGCCTTTCTGAGAATGTTGAAGAAGGGCAATTGTCTGTCTGCTCCCTTTGATAGGAATCGGCTGAGAGCCACGAGGGACCCTGTCAACCGCTGCACTTCTTTCACCGTCCTGGGCGAGGTCATCTTGGCTATGGCCTCTACCTTCTCCGGGTTTACATTAATGCCCCGGCTTGATACCATGAATCCCAAGAACTTCCCTGCACCCACTCCGATGGTACTCTTAGAGGGGTTCAACTTTAGGTTGCTCCGTTCCAGCTTTTCAAACATCTCCTCTAGGTCATTTAAGAAGGCCCCGTAAGCCCTGCTTTTAACCACCATGTCATCGACATACACCTCCATGTTCCTTCCCACTTGGTCCTTAAAGAGTTTGTCCACCATCCTTTGATAAGTAACCCCCGCGTTCTTCAACCCAAAGGGCATCTTCTTGTAGCAAAAAGTTCCAAAATCGGTGATGAAAGAGGTTTTTGCCTTATCCGCCTCATCCATCTGCACCTGGTGGTAGCCTTTATGCGCATCGAAGAAAGCCAGCACTGAGTATCCCGCGATAGCCTCTGCCAACCGATCCAAATTTGGGAGAGGATAGCTGTCTTTGAGGCAGCACTTGTTCAAGTCTGTAAAGTCGATGCACATGCGCCAGCTTCCATCATGTTTCTTTACTAAAACCGGGTTAGCTATCCACTCCGGGTAAATGATTTCCTCGACCACCCCGGCTCTCTCCAACTTCTGGACTTCATTCTTTATGAATTCTGCTCTCTCCGGGGCTACGGGTCTTTTCTTCTTCCTGATTGGCTTGGTTGCCGGGCTTATGTTCAATTTGTGTACCCCCAGCTCTGGCACCACTCCCACCATGTCCTTTGGGCTCCATGAGAACACTCCTTGGTATCTGGCCAAGAGTTCATTCAATGCGCCTTTGACTTCCTCCGGGAGATCCTTTCCCACCGTGACCATCCCTTTATCCGCCACTTGCATTTCCTCCAACTCCTGACGGGGAGCTTCTCCGTGTATCGCCCCTACTGCCTTTTTTGCATCCAACAATGCCGTCATCATGCAACTTCTTGCAACCGCTTGACTTTCCCGCACGACCGCCACTCCTTGCGCGGTGGGGAACTTCATTGTCAGCAAATATGGGCAACTTGCTGCTCGGGCTTGGGTTAGCCATGGTCTCCCTATGATTACGTTGTATGGTGAAGGCGCATCAATAACCGCAAAGTTGCATGTCACTGAGACCCTCTTGCTCAGATCCTTCTCGTCCACCATACATACTGCAAGGGGGATGACACCTAGAGGAGCTTCTGGTTTGCCCGTGAATCCAGACAAGGGAGACGAGGGAGGTTTCAGGTTCTGTCTCCCAATCCCCAACTGATCGAAATAGGAAGCGAACATAATTTCCACGCTGCTCCCGTCATCCACAAACACCCTTTTCACCAGGAAGCCTTCAATCTCCGCTGTTACAACCATTGGGTCTGAATGGGGTATCTGAGGCGGGGCTGCATCCGTCTCAGAGAAAGTGATAGTTTCATCGGGGCGAAACCTTTTCCCCTGAGTTTCCCCCGGGGGGACATATCGCGTCCGGGCCCGGATAGCAGAAATTGACTGGCATGCTTCTCTGATTTCTCCGCTTATCACGTTGATCATCCTGTTGGGTGCTGGGGCCGGCTCCACTGCTTGGACCGGTACGACAGCTATGGCAGGTCTCCCCGGAGCCCTGTTGCCTTGGTTACCTTGGGTTCTCCCATTTCCTCTCCCGGGATTGGGCATCCACCTCCTCTGGGGTTGCTCCTGAGGCTGGTCCCGAGCCGGGTGCTCCTTCTTTGCTTCTGCCGTCACACAATCTCTCAGTTGCCCCCGCTCTATCAATTTTTCTATCTCGTTCCTCAGCCCCCTACACCCCTCTGTCGAATGTCCAAAGGACTTGTGGTAGGCGCACCATTTGTCCGTGTTTTCCCTAGACGGGGTCCCCTGGATGGGCAACGGATCCGGGAACAAATCCTTGTGAATAGCATGTATTTATGTCCGGGATTTGCTGAGCGGGGTGAAGCTATCTGCCCTTGTTCGGTTCACCGGAGCAGGACCCGGATCCCTTCTACCTTGGTCAGTCGCCTTCCTTCTTTCCACCTTCTCCGGGAGGAATCCCCCGGATTCTTCTTTTCTCTTCCGGGTGGCGTCATTAACCGCACAGTACAGTTGCATCGCCATCTGCAAATTGTGAAAGGTTTCCGGGATGTTTTCCATCAGCTTCTGGAATAACGCCATATCCCTTAAGCCATTTATAAATCCACTAAGCACCGCATTCTCCTGCTGCTTCCTGTCAATGACCTTCATACTATCGTTCATGTACCTTCGATAATATTCCATTGACCCTTCTGCAGCCTTCTGCCGGGTGGCAAGAAGCTCAGTCAGCTGTTTTCCTTCCTTCTTCAGTCTAGCGTACCTGAACAGCAGAGCCTTGGAGAAATCATAATAATCCCTAAGGCTTTCCCGGGGTAGGGAATCGAACCATAGGAGACAATTTCCCCTCAGGTAGCAGCCCACTAACTTGCATCTTAGTTCCTCCGGGAAGTCCCTTGACACCATTAGGTTCTGGTACGTTCTGACAAATTCTTCCGGGTCAGTCTCTCCATTATACGTTGGCCATTTGTATGCAAGCACCCGAGGTACCCACGGGGAGGTGGGCTTAGCTCCGTTTCTTCCCACCAGCTTGTCTAATCGCGCCTCCAAGGAGTTGGGGTCCTGCTGCGCCACCTGATAACCCCGCATCCTATCATCCTCCCTATAGTATCCCTCCGGGTAATCGTAGTTCATCCCCATTGACCCATATATGGGCCTAGAATACGGGATCGGGTTCCCCTGGTTCCAGGGGCTTGATAACCCAATAATTCCGCAGGCATGACTGGAGGGTCATACCCGGTCTGCCCCATGCCCCAGTTAGAACGCGGTTAGTAGGGTGGAGCATGTGGAACTAAATTTGATTGTTGCCCTGTAGCCGCTCCCCCTCCAACCCCAAAGCTTGGAGGGAATGAAGGTGGAATTGTTGAAGAATTCACACGCCCCTGGATCCTTGGCGGCTGAACAACTCCATCCAGATCGATGACCTCTCTTTGGTGTCCCCGAGGAGGGCCTGCCGAGTTCCCCCCAGGTTCCTTTCGCCTAAGGCCTTCCCGGGTAGAGAGTACCCACTGGCGATACAACTCCTTATTGGCTCTCATGAACTCCGACGCTGCCAATTCCTCCACATTAGCTAAGGGTTTCCCCTCCTTCGGGAAAACCGGTCCCCGTGTCTGAGGGTTGTGGGCCAGGTATTGCCCCTCTTCCTGGGCTCCAGGTCCCTGATCCCAGGGACTGCCTTCCCCGGCGGGCCCAGGTCCTTCTTGCTCATCCTGGTACTCTCTTTCTGAGTCGGCTTCGTCGGAGGCACTTTCCACATGACTATCCTGTGGCACTCCTAGCTTACGCTGGTGCCTAGCCTCCTCCTGCAACTGCCTCAAGGTCACATCGTCCCCCGGGGGTGGAGGAGGGCCGCCCCCTGAAGGTGCCGCATTCTTCTTCGGGCGCCCGCGCCCTCTCCTTGGAGACTCCATCGTGTGAAGGTGGAATGTGTCCCACTAAGCGTGCTAATTGATGTTGCCAAAATCCGTCCGTCTCCCGGGTCTTGACGCTATTCGGGCTTCTTTCCGAGCAAGCCCGCACCAACCCTGCAAAACAATCCCCGGGTGGTCTCCCGGGGAAGAAGCTCCGGCGTGATGATGAGATGGGGATAGCGATGAGGGGAAAATGTATGAAAGATACTCTCAATATGAAGTAGAGAGATATAGGTCACATACCGTGTTCACTGTTTTGGACTAGCATTTATAGTTGAGGCTACCTGCCTTGGATAAGACTCAGGACCACTTCTCCTTGTCACTATCTGTCCTTCTTCTTGTCCGAATGTGCCTCTCGCGGGAGAGGCGCTGCTTTCCCACTCTTGGGCCGCAGGCCCTTTTCCCGGCCCAGCAGAATCCTGGGCCGGTATTATAAGATGGCCCGAGCCCCCCGAGTGAGACTCTTCTAGTGGGTACAGTTTCTGTGGTTTCTATCCCTGTTCCTTTCCCTGACCTGGTCGGCGCCCTTGCCGAAGATCCTATAAGTTACAACCGAAAAAGACCTCGGACCGAGGCTCTAATCCACCAGTCCCCTTCTCCTCCGAGGGACGCGCAACTACAGATTCCTAGCTCTGGTCCCTCGGTAATTTTCCTTTCCCTTTTGTGTCTTGTTTTATGCATTTTATTACCGACCCCTAACCTTCAATGTTTGAGGCATCTGAGTTTTCCTCCGAAATACTCAACTCGGCTTATCTCCGAGATTTCCTTGAATCTACCTGCTAGCGTCATTTGTCTGCTCTTTCTCATAATCTGGCCGAGGAAAAGCATCGGTCTGCTGCCCTGGCTCAAGAGCTGGAATAGAGGAAACTTCGTTTGGCCGAGCTAGAGCCTCACCTGTCCGAACTCGACCAAGAATTGCAACCTTGGAGGGATGGTTCCAATCTTCGTGAATACAACATTGCCTTCTCGGAAGAGATCATCCAATCCCCCGAGTTTGAGAAAGTTGTGGAAGAAGTTTTGACTGAGTCAAACAACCACCAGACCACCTGGGTCTATAAGCAAATGCGAGGATGGGTTCCCGAGAGGCACAAGTTTGAATACCAGAGAGATTTCTATAAACCTGGTGCCGAGTGGCGTTATCATTATAAATTCCGATGCCTGCTGAACGAAACCCTGAGTCAATTGGCCCCCATAATTTGGGAAGCTATCTAATCTGATTCTCCTCCTCTTTCGGCTTCTTCTCTCCGTGCCCTAACTGCTCCAGACAGGCCTCTATCTCCTCCTGGCTCCCCCCCCCGAGGATGTTAGGAACTGCAAGAGGGTATGCCGTGAATCCCTGTTCCCCGTGGTTACACCGAATACTGCACTCACTCTGCCTTATATGGATTCTCCGTGGATTCTCGAAATGGTCAACCGAAGGTAGTTTGCAAGAACCTCCGGTCCCAATTTCCCGATGCTACCCAGCCTCCTGACTCTTGATTATCCATGGCGCCTTCCTTTTCTTTGTATTCTTGTTTATTTTATTTTTTCTTCTTCCCTATGTAATATCTGAAAAAAGAAACTTTTGTTCTGTTTTCCCTTTTCCTTTTATGCATCATTCTCCTATAAATCTTACCTTATGTATTTGTGTTGTTAATTTATCATTTATCCCCTTAGTCTCCCTCTCTAGGAGCATCGGGTGCAAAGTTTTATACTTAATGCTTGATGTTCTAAATCTTATATAATATTTAAATGTTCAAGAATTTTCGATACATACCTTTAAAGTCCTTTTTCTTGTGATCCTGAAGTTTGACTGTCCGAGCCAAACTCACGAGCTCTTCCCCCTTCTAGCGAGGGCACTCAACTGACTGCCTGAAATCCTGCATCATTCAGATGTATCTGAAGGTGTCTAGCCTTAGATTCTTAAAATTTATCTTATGCGCTCATCAGATGATCCTCTTCTTATGAGGGCGTCCATCCGAGAATTTCAAATCTTTAAATTCTTAAAACCTTTATCTCTTCTTTATGCGTTCGTCAGTTGATCCTCTTCTGATGAGGGCATCTATCCGAGGATTTGAAAATCTTAAAATTTTAAAATCTTTAACTCTTCTTTATGCGTTCGTCAGATGGTCCTCTTCTGTTGAGGGCATCCATCCGAGAATTTGAAAATCTTAGATTCTTAAAATCTTTAACTCTGCTTTATGCGTTCGTCAAATGATCATCTTCTGATGAGGGCATCCATCTGAAGATTTGAAAATCTTAAATTCTTAAAATTACCAAACCGATTTCTTTCATAAAACATCCCTTTTTTGCGGGGCACCATCGTGGGAGCAACCCCGAGGTCCCGACTTCCTATTACAAAGTACTATCCAATACTTAGTAATTTCCTTTCCTATGGCGTATCCACACCCTTTCTTTTCCCGCAAAGCATTATCCAATACCTTGCATCTTTTTTGACGTATCCACGCCACCTACCAGCAGACGTATACACGCTACCGGCTTAAGTGTATCCACACCAAATACTCTTCCTTCCTTCTCATAATTCATGATTCGTAAAGGGGACTTACCTGATTCAATTTGTTTCTATAATTACCTCTACGCCCCTTCCTGATGGTAATTCTCCTGAGTTCTCCTCCTTCGCATCCGAGGTATCAATTAGTACCTCTTTTCCTAGTGTCTCCTAGTACTTCCCTTCCTTTGCCTTCCCCTTTTCTAAGGGTGAACCTTTTACCTTTGCCTTTCCTTTGCTTAATGATCCTTAGTGGACTACCGCTACGGCTCTTCTCGCATCTAGGATGACTGTCAGCATGCAGCTTCTTGTTGTGGCCTGGCTTCCTCGGACAGACACCACCCATTGCTCCGTTGGAAATTTCATCGTCAATAGATAGAGGCAGTTTACCACTCGAGCCTGCGTTAACCAGGGCCTGCCGAGAATTGCGTTGTATGGAGAGGGAGCGTCTATCACCGCAAAATTACATAACGCCGAAGTCCGGCGGTGGAAGGTCGTCGTCGTACCTCTCAAATATACAATTTAGATACGCTTACTACCGCTACACACAATTAAGTATATAATGGTAAGGTTTGTTTCCACAGAGAAGAGGTTATTTATACGTATATCTTGTAGTATGCATACATATATATATATATAAGCCATGTAAACAAAGGGGGGGGGGTTGAGTTGAGTTTTGTAAGAAATACTACTAGGTAAAGTAACTAGAACTTCAAGGTTATAACTAATTTATCATATGATTATTCTAACTAGAGATTTAACTATGAGAATAATGGACTTGGGCACATGAGATTAGTGTCTTCTTGTTATGGATTTTTCCTCAAACTCTATCATGTTACTTTGAGAATGGTGATTGTTTGTAATGGGAAATCATCTCTATTCTAGTTATGAATCATGAAAGCATCTTCACAACTCTTATTGGCAACATCTCTATATGATAGCAAATAGATAAATTGATCAATGTTATTTCAAATTAGATGTTTCCCACCTTACCCATGTAATGTGATAACACAATTGACATGAATATAATGCTAATGAATGATCTCAAGAACAAATATAATTGATAACAACATATATTTGATTCCTAATTTACTACTTTTACATAGAAGAAATGATAGCATTTCAACCATGGAAAAGCAATATCTAACACATATCCAACACATATCTATAACTAGGAAATCATTCCTAACCATTTCAAGCATCAAATACACATACAATTCATGATCACTCAATGACAAATCACTCATTCCTAAGCTTCATAAATCATGTTCTCAAACCATAACAAGAAGTCCAATCTCATATACCCAAGATGGGTTTTAGCCTACAATCATAATTATATAATCACAACCATAATCCATACAATAATACATGGTGAATTCAAAGTGAAAATCAAAGGAACAATGAAGGAAAAAGAGTTGAAGACTCTGAAATTCGATCCTCTAACAAATGAGGATAAGTTTCTTTTATAGTCCAAAACAATTAAAATTAAAGCAAAACAAAGTGCAAGTTGCAGGAATGTTTCGCGGACCGCGAGAAATCTTTCGCGGCCCGCGCGACACTGGTTTCCGCGGCACGCGACCGAGGATTCGCGGCCCGCGCGACATTGGTTCCCGCGGCACGCGAACGAGGATTCGCGGCCCGCGCGACAGGGCTTCTTCAAAACAGCAACACACACCCTCGCGGCTCGCCAGAGATGTTTCGCGGCCCGCGAGAGTGTGCCTTCAAGCCACTTCTATGACCGGTTCTTCAATGCATCTAACTCCTTCAGGACGGTCATAGAAGGCCTTCAAATCATCCAAATTCATAGCAAGTGCAATTCAAGGTCAAAATGCACGTCTTCAATTCCAAACCACTATGAATGATTTGGTTTAAAAGTCTAATATAAAAGTACAAAATACTATCTAAAACAGATTTCAAATGCTACAAAATAAGAGTATATTTAGGAACTATCAGGTGGCTTCTATCCCTGTCGTCCACCATGGTCACCCTAAAGGTAATTATGCCGAGGGGCATCTCAGCTTTTCCAGTGAACCCTGACAATGGTGACATCGGCGGTCTGAGATTCTGCCTTCCTATTCCTAGATGGTCGAAGCAGGTTGCGAACATGATCTCTACGCTGCTGCTGTCATCTATAAAAACTCTGTTTATAGCAAAGCCTTTTATCTCCGCCGTTACCACCATCGGATATGAGTGCAAGGCCTGAGCAGGCACCGCATCCTCCTCGGAAAAGGTGATGGTTTCACTAGGTCGGAAGCGTTTACCTGGCACTTCTCCTGGCGGCACATATCTGTTATGGGCCTTCAACGCCGTCATCGATTGGCAGCTGTCTCCCACCATCCCACTGATAACATTTATCATCCGATTCGAGATGGGCTCTGGGGCCTCAGCTACTGCTACAATCTGATTGGGAGCTTGGTTTCCGTTGTTTTCGTAAGCTTGCTCCCCTCCGTGTACCCGAGCTTGTTTCGAATACTTGTTGGCGCCATAATGATTCGCCCCTTTCCACTTCTTCTTTCTGAAGTGCTGCTGATGCCCTTCCTTCCTAGCCTCTAGAGCAACACAGTCTCGCAACTGCCCTCTTTCTATCAATTTTTCTATCTTGTTCCTCAGGGTGCGGCAGCCGTCCGTGGTATGCCCGTGATATTTATTATAAGCACACCACTTTGTGCATTCTCCTTCTAGGGGATCCCTTGAATCGGAGGGGGTCTCCAAATAAATTCATGTATACCGCCAATATCTCCGAGCGAGGCTTGATCAGTGGCGTGTAGATCTCTACCCTGGACTTCCCAGTTACCATGGCTCCTGAATCCATCTTCCCTGTCTCTGGTGCTTTCTTCTTATCGCCTTTTCCCGAGAGAAGGTTATCATTGTCTTTCTTTCTCTTGCGGGTCGCATCATTGACAACACAATATAACTGCACATCAATCTGGAGTGCATGGAAGTGTTAGGAATATTCTCCATCGGCTTTCGAAACAACGCCTCATCATTTAGGCCGTTGATGAATCCACTTATGACTGCCTTCTCTTGCTGCTACCTATCCGACACATGCATACTGTTGTCCATGTACCTTTTATAGTATTCCATTGGTTCCTCTGAGGCTTTCTGCTTGGTTGCCAACAGCTCGGCTAGCAGCTTTCCTGACTTCTTCAACTGGGAATACCTGTATAGCAAGGCTTAGCTAAAATCATAAAAACTTCTTAAATTTTCTCGGAAGGGAGTCGAACCATATCAGACAGTTGCCTCGGAGGTAGCACCCCAGCAACTTGAACCTCAAGTTGTGCAAAATATCCCTATATACCATCAAGTTTTGATACGTTCCCACAAACTCCTCGGGATCTGTCTCTCCGTTGTAGGTATGAATCCCTTCTGGCGGTCTCAACCCTTGAGGCCAGGGTTCAACTAGAATCTCCGGAATCCAAGGGGAAAAGGGCCTCGCCCCATTCCTTCCAATCAGCTTGTCCAAACGCGCTTCCAATGAATTTGGATCCGAGTGGTATGCATCCCCGCCTCTATAGTATCTGTCCTCGTTGGCTCCTCCTTGGCGTCCTCCTTGATATCCTCCTTGATATCCTCCTGCTCTGGCCGAAGTCATCGGATGACTTTGGCCCTATACTCATGTTGTCCGATACCCACCTGAAATTCCCACGTCATAGTATCCCGCGGGTAACTGCTCGTTGGGTAATCTCATCGGGATAGAAACCAAGAATCCCGGGGTTGCAAATGAAACTGCTGGCAGCGTCAGACCGGGAGGATATGCCCATCCTCCTTGCCTCACGCTCCCATGCATATGGCTTGGCTGGAAATTTCCTACGTCTGCACCGGTCCTTACGGGTGGAACAGTAGGAAGTACCGTGCTGGAGCTAACCAACATCTTTCCCTCTGGCTCCCTCATTCTGTCCAGAGCTTCTAAGTCGATTACTGATCTTACGGGCATAGTTGGCCCCCCTTCCCGCTCTCTCCGATGTTGTATCATCCATTGATGATATAATTCCTTATGGGCCATCATGAAATCTAATGCTGACAGATCCTCACCCCTCTGTCTTGGATTATTTCGAGCCGTGTTCAACTGCCTTGGGTTATTTTGAACGATCTCAGTTTGCCCTGCCCCAGGCGGTGCCCCCATACCCAGCTCCAAAGGGTTGTCCTCGGCCTCATCCTCTTCTCCCTCTGTGATTGGCTCTCCCTCGGGTGTTTCCTTACGTGTACCCCTTTCTCTCAGCCCTTGAGCTTGCAACTGTTATAACGTGGGATCATCTTCATTTTGTACCAAAACAAGTTTCTATTTCTACTCTAACATCTCTATCAAAAAGAAAAAGAGTATCGTAGATTACCTCAGTTGATGAAACACCATTTGATCTTTTTGATGATAAATTGAAATTGCTATAAAATTATACCAAAGAATACACAACATGTAGTGCACTAGTTTTTCATAAACACTGATCTTCTAGCATATTTTGAAGCAAAATCATCCATCATACTTTCATAATCAACACTTTCTAAGAAATCATTCTCAATTGAAATTAAAGCCAACGTTTTGATTGCTGATTAGGAAAAATATATATCCTTACAAGATTTGCAACACTAATTAGCACTATAACAGAGTGATTGAAACAAAAACTTACCTTGCTTTATCGTATTTAAGCTTCAAATCCATATTCGCAAAATCTTCAAACTTCAGTGGAACTTGAATTGGATTTGGATCTGAATCACGAATTCGATTCAGATTAAATATCACGACGAGATGATTCGAATCACGAAGTTGCAAAGATTGGCCCTAACTATTGAGCGCCAAAAAGCCGACGAGTTCGACGCAAAACCCAGCCGACGAGTTTATGACCTGGAGAAATCAGAGAATCCTAGTTTATTTTAGTTTTAATTAAAACTATCCTAATCTAAATTGGATAGGAATTGGAAAAGTCAAAATTTTGTTAAAGAAACCAAAGTCAGCCCAACAAGCCCATTCATTTAATAAATTAAACTTGTCAACTGCTTTGTTTTGTTTTATGAAAGCAAAATGGGCCGTAAGGCCTGGACACAAATATACATATATAGGTAAAAAAAATAAAAATTGGGGCCCCTGATCAGCTGAGGCCCTGTGCCAAGGCACATTTGGCCCGTTGTCAGGCCCGGCCCTGCTGAAGGTTAAGCCAACATCCAACGGAGGGTCGTTGGCATGAAGTGCTGAGATATAAAGGTTACCTCTTACTTCATCATCGATGGCAGCATCAACATCTCTTAAGCTGTCTAGTTCAGATCCAGCTTCATAAGCCTTATCATCAGAAATATTCTCAACACGGCTCACAACCCTAGCCTTAATAGAATTCAAACTGGCACTGTCATCTTCTTCATACACATAATCATAATCATCATCCTCAAAAATAGAATCATTCCCTTCCTAATCCTCGTGAACACTATCTTTCTCGGACTCACTCTCAGACTCGATGTCACCACTTGACCGACATGGATAATACGATGGATCATCTTCTACACCTGCTATAGGAATGTATAACAATTCATCCTTATTAACTACGTTGATATATATCACACATTTCTCCTTAACCAATTGAGACTCCTGCCACATGACCTTCACCTCTTCATCACTCTCTATCATATGAAACCCTTTTTTTAAGATGAAAACCACCATATGGGATCCCAAGCCCAAAGAAACGTACAAATATAGAGTATGTATACATTACCAAGAAGGGGGAGTCCTCCTAATGCAAGAAGATTGCATCCAAGAGATTAAAACTAGTCCAAAAACTAGGAGATATTCCTCTTTCCATTTCTAGTATTTGGGTTAGACCTCACAGAACAAGCTTATTAGTGAATCCGAGGAGACACAAGTCATCCGAGAAAGGGGTATAAACCAAGTACAACTGGAGAGTGAAAAGGAAATATAAGTCGAGAAGTGGTAGTTGCTGCATTGAGGCCATTAGCATCCTGCCTTCATCCTGCATCCTTAATCCATTGCATTTCAACAATTGTACTCTGCAAAAATAGAGAGAATTTAGCAGCATCCATTCAAATTTACTCTAAGAGTGGCCATTTGGAGTTTATCCAAATTTATAAGCCCCTTGATCTTGGCAGGTACAAGAGATGGCTGAAAAACTCTGTCTGATAACTCTATGAGAGCCATCTTAGAGAGTACATCAGCAGGTTGATTTCCTCCCCTAAACACATGTACTAAAGTGAACGAGGAAAATTTGTTGTGTAAGTGTTCAACATAATCATAAAGAGGCCAGGGAGCAAGACTAGGCTTCTTTATCATATTGATGGCATTAAGACAGTCTGATTCTAATGTACACAAAATAGGGAAAAAGGACTCAGCAATAGAATAGCCTTTATGAATAGCAGAAAGTTCAGCATGCAACACAGACATAGCATTCACATAAAAGGTATTAGCTAGGATATAGTCAGCATTACTATTTCTAGTAATGACACCTATACCTGCATGCATATTTGACTTATTCCAAGCTGCATCAACATTAATTTTTAAACCTTGCTCAGGAATGGACCAAATAATGAGAGATGCACTAGGTCTAGGAATAGCACCAAAGGAAGTGGATGGAAGAATCCCTAACAGAACAAGTTCTTTATTAAAAGCCTTGTAAATACTAACTGGTTTTGCCAAAAAGATGTTAAAAATCAGTTTTTTTTAACATTTTGAAGAGGACAGCAGGACATGAAGAGATGTTATCATAAAGGAATTGATTACTTGCTTTCTATATAAACCAAAACAGATAGCATGAGTAGATAATGATCAAGTTGGAGTGCAGATGAGTAAATCCTTCATAAGACCAGTAAACAAATAGTCTCTCCTATAGTGTGTGGAATGAAATATCATAAAGGCCTAGAGCACTATTGAAAGCTTTCCAGACAAGTCTAGCAAAGATGCAATCATTAAATAAATGTTCTAGACTGTCCAGATTGTTGCAAAAACAGCATTTTGATGGCAAGTAAAATCCAAAATGAGTGATAACATCATCAAAAGGGAGAAGAGCATTTATTAGCTTCCATATGAAAACTGAAACCTTTTTCTGAATTCTTGAATTCCAAATTTTAGAGAGAGAAAGGATATCACCTTAATTTGGACTTGACAGCCTATAAGCAGATTTGAATGTGAAATTGCCTCTTAGGTCTGGTTTCCATATAAATCTATCTGGTCTGTGGCTGTGTAGTTATAAATCATGCAGCAGAAAACGGATTGTGAGATGGATGGAAAGTAAAGGTTCTTGTGCACCTGGAAGTCTTTGACAGTGGCATCTGATGGAATATTTGTGTTGCCTGGTTCAATCTTATCTATCAGTGGTCCAAAATCATTCCAGTTGGAGGACCAAAAGTTGCAATCCCCTTTGCCGTGAATCACCATAGAGTTCTGTTCAACAGTGACATTCACAGCCACAATCCTTCTCAAATTGTGGGAAGTTCTATGTGAATTTGGAAGAGACCATAAGAACTGAATCCATGGAGCCTCTCCAATTTGAAACTTCCACCATAGCTTAATGGAACAGGTAAGTATGATGTATGAGAGTGATCTGAAACCTAGGTCATTCTGACTTGTAGGCTTACAGAGGGAGGACAATTTTTTCCAAGATTTTTTAGGTTTAAAAGCAGTGGATCCCCAGAAGAATATAGCCATGCATCTTTCAATTTTCTTGATGACAAACTGAGTAGGCTTAAGAACACTCCATACATGTTGTGGAATAGAATAAACACATGACTGGATCAAAGTGATCTTCCCTCCCATGGAAAGCCAAACATTTTTCCAATTGTTTATTCTGTTAGAGATTTGTTCCCTTAAAGGCTGAAAAAGATCATTAATGAAGAGAAGCATTTTTACTAATATAAAAGTCACTCTTATCATAATTAATCTGTTGTCCTGTAGTGACTTCAAATTTAGCAAGAAAAGCTTCCATTTTTATCAAATTAGTTTTGGAAGCCTGTAAGAAAACAACAGTATCATCTGCATATATTAAATGGGAGATTGGCAAGGATTGTGGGGGCAAATCATAGTACACCAGACTCCCAATATTAAATATATGTGCTAAGCTTCTAGTGAAAGCCTCAGTAAAGATATTATAAAGAAAGGGAGACACAGGGTCACCCTGTTTAATACCTCTAGTTGGCTGAAAAAATCCTACTGGATTCCTATTTATAAGAATGGAGAACCATGCATGAGAAATATTTTTCATGATGCAATGTACAAACTTTCCATGCATACCAAATTTAAGTAAGATGCTGTTTAAAAATGATCATCTCACTCTATCAAAAGCTTTCTGAAGATCCAGTTTGAGTATGCAGTTAGGATCCATATTTTTCTTATCAAGGAATCTGACCATCTCTTGTAGATATATAACATTATCTGAGATGTCTCTTCCTTTCATGAAAGTTGTTTGATGTGGTGAGATGATTTTATGCATAAGAGGTTTAAGTCTCTCCATAAGAATTTTAGAAAAAAATTTATTTACCACATTAGAGAGACTTATTGGTCCATAGTCAGCAAAGGTAATAGGGGTAGGCTTTTTAGGGATTATAGTAATCCAAGAGCTGGCTGTACCCATAGGCAAAGAGGATGTAGACATAAAATCATTTGATGCAGTGGTAAATCATGACAGATAATATTCCATGATTTAATGAAAAATTTAGCAGTGTAGCCATCTGGCCCTGGACTGCTATTTTTCCTTAAACTGGAAACAATATTTCTAAGCTCTTGCATGTCAACTTGTTTAAGCAATAAATCATTATCCTCATCAGTGATGATTTTAGGAATCTAACTAAGGAAATTAGAGTAAAAATGGCCATCTTCATGTTCAAATTCTTCACTGAGAAGATTTGTATAGAATTGGATGGCTTCTAGCTCTAATTCATAAGGATCATCAATCCAGGAACCCTGGCTATTTTTGATCTTTGAAATAAGCATTTTTCCTCTTTTTTCTTTGACAGTGTTATGAAAATAACAAGTATTTTCATCACCACTTTTAAGCCAGTTGATCTTTGATTTCTGTTTCCAAAACTTGCTTTTTTTCTTTTAGAGCCCGTTGTAAAGACTGGCTAGCATCATTAAGTTTGGCAAGTTCAAGAACAGAAGGATCAAGATCAAAAATGATTTCATGAGCATTAAGTGTAGCCTCTACTTTAAGTACATTATCATCTACCAAAGACAGTCTTATTCCACACTTTTAGATGTTTTTTTCAGGTTTTGTAGTTTAAGACTGAAACCAAGCATTCCTGAGGCAGGTACATGTGTATTCCAGATGTTACCAATTAAATCTTGGAACTCTGGTCTACTATACCACCACTAGTGCAGAAAGCTTGATTAAAGGCTTTCAATGGAAGGTTGTTCATTGAAAAATTAAAGAAAACGCTGTGCAACAATATTTCTGACATCGAAAGCATGTAATTCTAGGAGCTCTATCATTAGACAACTTTTGAAAAAAATTAGAAAGCGGTCAAATCTGAACTGCTGTCTAAAATTTTTCATGAACGGCGTTTTATAATACCAGCTGTCCAATGTAATAAAAGATGGCGTTTTTTTAGAAACACTGTCGAAACAAAGTAGTTTCCGATAACGGAAGCCCAGTTCCGAGATGGGAAACAATATTGTAGTAAATAATTTTTGGGTTCCGAAGTTGGAAGTAAAGAAGTTAGCGATTAACCGGCAAAACATTCCGATATCTAGGACCAATTCTGATATATATGTTTAGGTTCCGAATTCGGAAGTACTAATAAGTTCCCGATCCCGGTTAATGTAGTAATCGGAGCTAAACTTTGACTTGTTTAAAGTTTGACCAGCGTAAATATTTTACTATTTCGACATATTTTACGTAGAATCTCATCATATTTCTGAGATCGGAACCTTATTCTAGTACATTTTTAGGTTCCAGGATCGGAAGTGAATATAATTTCCCAATCCCTATTAGTTCCGGATTCGGAACTAAATTTAAAAAAATTGAAAATACGTTAAACTAAAATACATGACTATATTTTTTCGGAAACCTAGCAGGAAAGGGATACTCAATTTTAAAGGGCCGAGTCGGAAGACTATATAAATAAAGGGGCAATACATATATATTCGGGAACGGGTAATCACTTGTGAATGCCATAAAGTTTTGTATTTGTGAAGAAAAAATTGGTGTGTTTGAAGACTCGTGATCCTTCTACAACGAACAGAACAAGGCAACGAACAATACGAGGTTATTAGAGCATCGACAATGGTGCTCCTTAAGTGCACTTTTCTTAATAAGTAGCACTCCTTAATTAAGAAGGTCCATTGTGGAATTTTAAGAACAACTCCTTATTTAGGGAGTGATTACCTCTTTTATTGTGCTTAACTAGCCAATAAAAACATTACTCTTGTCATTGAATATTTTTTTTAATTATAAGTTTAAAAATTAAAATAAAGAAAAGAAGTGCTTCTTAAGTATTGTTCCATTGTTAGTGTTGGGTTTTTCCTTTTTTTTTTTTTGGTTAAAAACCACTCATGTGGTAGGAATCTTTTAAGGGATCCCAAGCCCATAGGAAAAAATAAAATTATTACATTGAGTTCAAGAGCTAAGTTTCTGAGTTTCATAGACTACACTCTAATAACCAAATACAGTGGCTTAGATGACGGAGTATTAAACTCCCGAAGCAATAGGGATTGCTTCCAAAAGAATAAGAGGAAAAGACTTCCAAGAGGAAATCTTTATCTCAATAAATAATTATGTAAATGATTGTTTGATAATAAGCTTCAGCAAATAGAAAAAAGAACACATTGCTCAAATTGCAATTAGACTCCCAAGCATGTCTGCGAATCATCCCAAGTCAAGAACCCAGGATGAGACTCAAGTCAGCCGAGGAGCAAATACAAAATGAGAGAGATGTGTTAGCACCATTGTGTTTGCATGCATGTGCTGCTCAGTAGGCTTGAGACAGATACCCCCTGTACAGTTTCCAACCTTTCGATTCTCTTTCCTGTAGCTTCTTTCCAGTTCCAAGTGTCATCTTCATTATTGACCTTGCGCCATCACTGTAAACATAAAGGAGAGCAGTAAAATGTCCAAGGATTAAGTTAAAGATATTCTAAGACTTGGCACACCTTGTCTATCTAACTGAATAATACCCTTCAGTTTCCTGGGGGCATTATGAATATATAAATCATCAGTTTGCTTTAACTGTCTACACATATTGGCAAGGAAATCTGCAGTTGCATTTCCTTCCCTGAGTACATGATGAATACTATTGATAGTACTCCTTTTATGTAAATCAGAGCACATTGAGAAATAACTCCAATCAATGGAACTGGGATCCTGCACACCATGAACTGCTACAGAACAATCTGATTCTACAGTGAAATGATACAATTGCATTTGCAAACCAATGTGATATCCATGTTGTATGGCAAGTAATTCAGCATGTAATGGGGATTTAGCATCAAGGTATAACATAGTCTTCCTGCAGGCAACTCCATGGCTATTCCGTACTATAATACCTATCCCAGTTTTTGCATGATGAGCTTCTACATGAAATGAAGCATCTACATTTATCTTAAACCCTGTATCTGGTGGAAACCATTTGACCACTTTAAATGGTCTTGGCCTTTTCCGTTTAAGGAATGGCACACGTCCATTTTGTAGTAGAAAAGAGTTCTTATCACCAGACCCTGTTAGAGGATATGCACAAAAAATGAGATTTACTTTCTTCATTATGTCTTTTATAATACTATGCGTGGTTAAATTTTTATTGTCATATAAAAGTTTGTTCCTTCTATTCCACAAAGCCCAGAACACTATTAACATAGTTGTTCTTATTACTTTGTTGTGAATTTTCCTTAGTTTTGCTCAAAATTGATTATATGGCACTTAAGAAGTGCTCTTTAATTATCTTCAAACCATTTTGGATGCTCTACTTGCTTACGAGATATTGAATACATGAACTATCATATTTTACAAGATTATTTGGGGCTTTTTATGTGAATTCATTGATTGAGTAATTTAATTGATATGATTTAAATATATTGTGATTTACATTGCAGAAGTATGAACTTGGATCGTGTTCGTATTGTTGGATCGAACATTCGAACATCTACTGAATATAGGGAGTTGATCGAATATTTCATTGAAGTTGCTTCTAATCAAGCGAGAATGAAGAATATGTCGATGATGCGATGTGCATGTAAGGATTGTAGGAATGATGTGTATCTGGGGGAGCGGGGATTACGCTCACATTTGATTATAAGGGGATTTGAGGCTTCATATACCAAGTGGATATGGCATGGGGAAAACGTAGATGTATAGGATGAAGTCAATGATGAATGTCATGAACATTATTAATAAATAGAATTCATACTAGATATCGGAACTAGGGGTGTAAATGAACTGAACCATTCGTGAACAACTTGGTCAAACTTCGTGTTCGAACTCGGTTTGACCAGTTCGAAATCGAACTCGAGCTCGTTAGTTAATAAATGAGTTCGAACTCGAGATCATAACTCGATAGGCTCGTTGAACAGTTCGAGAATAATTTATAGGTACTATATTTATTAGAATTTATAAAAATAATTAAATTTCTTAAAAAAGGTAATTATATGTTTATTACTTTCGGTTCTTTTCATTTATTTATTTTAGTCTTTTTTATATATAAAAAAAACTGATAATACCGGCCCAGGATTCCGCTGGACCGGGAAAAGGGCCTACGACCCAAGAGTGGGAAAGCAGCACCTCTCCCGCGAGAGGCACATCCGGACAAGAAGAAGGACAGATAGTGAC
Organism: Cruciata laevipes; assembly: GCA_963678965.1. Lineage (NCBI taxonomy): Eukaryota > Viridiplantae > Streptophyta > Magnoliopsida > Gentianales > Rubiaceae > Cruciata > Cruciata laevipes. Next base: position 17,398,789 of record OY787634.1, on the reverse strand, counting down.
AAGGAGAAGTGGTCCTGAGTCTTATCCAAGGCTGGTAGCCTCAACTATAAATGCTAGTCCAAAATAGTGAACAAGGTATGTGACTTATATCTCTCTACGTTATATTGAGAGCACCTTCCGTACGTTTCTCTCATCGCTATCCCCATCTCATCATCACGCCGGAACTTCTTCCCCGGGACGCCTCCCGGGGATTGTTTTGCAGGGTCGTTGCGGGCTTGCTTGGAAGTAGTCCCGAATAGCGCAACCCCCGGGAGACGGACGGATTTTGGCAGCATCAATTGGCACGCCCGGTGGGACTGTTCCATCTTCGCACGATGGAATCGCCAAGGAGAAGGCGCGGGCGCCCTAAGAAAAATGCGGCACCTTCAGGGGGTGGTCCTCTTCCACCCCCGGGAGACGATGTAACCCTGAGGCAGTTGCAGGCGGAGGCCAGACACCAGCGTGAGCTAGGAGTACCACAGGATGGTCACGTGGAAACTGCCTCCGACGAAGCTGACTCGGAAAGAGAGTACCAGGATGAGCAAGAACCTAGGTCCACCGGGGAAGGCAGTCCCCGGGCCCAGGGACCTGAAACCCGAGAGGAGGGACAATACCTGGCCAACAACCCTCAAACCCGGGGGCCGGTTTTCCTGGAAGAGGGGCAACCCTTAGCTAATGCGGAGGAATTGGCAGCGTTGGAGTTCATGAGAGCCAACAAGGAATTGTACCGCCAGTGGGTACTCTCTACCCGGGAAAACCTAAGATGAAGGGAACCCGGGGGGACCCGGCAGGCCCTCTATGGGGACATCAAAGAGAGGTTATCGATCTGGACGGAGTTGTTCAGCCGCCAAGAATACAGGGGCGTGTGAATTCCTCAACCGTCCCACCTTCTTTCCCCCCGAGTTTTGGAGTCCAAGGGGGAGCGGCTACAGGGAAACAATCAAATTTAGTTCCACATGCTCCACCCTACTACCCGCGTTCTAGTTGGGGGATGGGGCAGACCGGGTATGACCCACCAGTCATGCCTACGGAATTATTGGGTTATCAGGCCCCTGGAACCTAGGGTAACCCGATCCAGTATTCCATGCCCATATATGGGTCAATGGGGATGAACTACGGTTACCCGGAGAGATACTATAGGGAGGATGATAGGATGCGGGGTTATCAGGTGGCGTAGCAGGACCCCAACTCTTTGAAGGCGCGATTAGACAAGCTGGTGGGAAGAAACGGAGCTAAACCCACCTCCTCGTGGGTGCCTCGGGTGCTTGCATATCCATGGCCGCCGGGCCTTCGGGTCCTGGAGGGAATCCCAACGTATAATGGAGAGACTGACCCGGAAGAGTTTGTCAGAACGTACCAGAACCTAATGGTGTCAATGGACTTCCAGGAGGAACTAAGATGCAAGTTGGTGGGCTGCTACCTGAGGGAAAACTGTCTCCTATGGTTCGATTCCCTACCCCGGGAAAGCCTTAGGGATTATTATGATTTCTCCAAGGCTCTGATGTTCAAGTACGCCGGACTGAAGAAGGAAGGGAAGCAGCTGACTGAGCTTCTTGCCACCAGGCAGAATGCTGTAGAAGGGTCAATGGAATATTACCGAAGGTACATGGACGATAGTATGAAGGTCATTGACAGACAGCAGCAGGAGAAGGCGGTGATTAGTGGATTTATAAACGGCTTGAGGGATATGGCGTTGTTCCAGAAGCTGATGGAAAACATCCTGGAAACCTTTCACAACTTGCAGATGGCGGTGCAACTGTACTGTGCGGTTAATGACGCCACCCGGAAGAGAAAAGAAGAATCTAGGGGATTCCTCCCGGAGAAGGTTGAAAGGAGGAGGGCGACTGACCCAAGTAGAAGGGATCCGGGTCCTGCGCCGGTGAACCGGGAAAGGGCAGATAGCTTTACCCCGCTAAGCAAATCCCGGACAGAGATACATGCTATCCACAAGGATTTGTTCCCGGATCCATTGCCTATCCAGGGGACCCCGTCTAGGGAAAATGCGGACAAATGGTGCGCCTACCACAAGTCCTATGGACATTCGACAGAGGGGTGTAGGGGGCTGAGGAACGAGATAGAAAAATTGATAGAGCGGGGGCAACTGAGAGATTGTGTGGCGGCAGAAGCAAAGAAGGAGCACCCGGCTCGGGACCGGAGGAGGTGGAGGCCCAACCCCAGGAGAGGAAATGGGAGAACCCAAGGTAACCAAGGCAACAGGGCCCCGGGGAGGCCTGCCATAGCTGCCGTACCGGTTCAAGCAGTGGAGCCGGCCCCAACACCCAACAGGATAATCAACGTGATAAGTGGAGAAATCGGAGAAGCATGCCAGTCAGTTTCCGCTATCCGGGCCCGGACGCTATATGTCCCCCCGGGGGAAACTCAGGGGAAAAGGTTTCGCCCCGATGAAATTATCACTTTCTCTGAGACGAATGCAGCCCCGCCTCAGATACCCCATTCAGACCCAATGGTTGTAACAGCGGAGATTGAAGGCTTCCTGGTGAAGAGGGTGTTTGTGGATGATGGGAGTAGCGTGGAAATCATGTTCGCTTCCTGTTTCGATCAATTGGGGATTGGGAGACAGAACCTGAAACCTCCTTCATCTCCCTTGTCTGGGTTCACGGGCAAACCTGAAGTTCTTCTAGGTGTCATCCCCCTTACAGTATGTATGGTGGATGAGAAGGATCGGAGCAAGAGGGTCTCAGTGACATGCAACTTCGCGGTTATTGATACGCCTTCACCATACAACGTAATCATAGGGAGACCATGGCTAACCCAATCCCGGGCAGCAAATTGCCCATATCTGCTGACAATGAAGTTCCCCACTGCGCAAGGAGTGGCGGTCGTGCGGGAAAGTCAAGCGGTTGCAAGAAGTTGCATGATGACGGCAGTATTGGACGCAAAGAAGGCAGTAGGGGCGATACATGGAGAAGCCCCCCGTCAGGAGTTGGAGGAAATGCAAGTGACGGATAAAGGGATGGTCACGGTGGGAAAGGATCTCCCGGAGGAAGTAAAACGCTCGCTGAAAGAACTTTTAACCAGATACCAAGGAGTGATCTCATGGAACCCGGATGATATGGTGGGAGTGTTACCAGAACTGGGGGTACACAAGTTAAACATTAGCCCCGCAACCAAGCCGATTAGACAGAAGAAAAGGCCTGTAGCCCCGGAGAGAGCAGAATTCATAAAGATTGAAGTTCAGAAGTTAAAGAGAGCCGAGGTAGTCGAGGAAATCAATTACCCGGAGTGGATAGCTAACCCGGTTTTAGTAAAGAAGCATGACGGAAGCTGGCGCATGTGCATCGACTTTACAGACTTGAATAAGTGATGCCCCAAAGACATCTATCCTCTCCCAAATTTGGATCAGTTGGCAGAGGCTATCACGGGATACTCGGTGCTGGCTTTCTTCGATGCGCACAAAGGTTATCACCAGGTGCAGATGGATGAAGCGGACAAAGCAAAAACCTCCTTCATCACCGACTTTGGAACTTTTTGCTACAAGAAGATGCCCTTTGGGTTGAAGAACGCGGGGGCTACTTATCAAATGATGGTGGACAAGCTCTTTAAAGACCAAGTGGGAAGGAACATGGAGGTGTATGTTGATGACATGGTGGTCAAAAGCAGGGCTTACGGGGCTTTCTTGAATGACCTGAAGGAGATGTTTGAAAAGCTGGAGCGGAGTAATCTAAAGCTAAATCCCTCCAAAAGTACCATCGAAGTTGGTGCGGGAAAGTTTTTGGGTTTCATGGTATCAAGCCGGGGCATCGACGTCAACCCGGAGAAGGTAGAGGCCATAGCCAAGATGACTTCCCCCAGGTCGGTGAAAGAAGTACAGCGGTTGACGGGATCCCTCGCGGCTCTCAGCCGATTCCTATCAAAGGGAGCAGATAGACAATTGCCTTTCTTTAACGTTCTCAGAAAGGCAAAGGCGTTTGAGTGGTCTGAGGAGTGTGAAAAGGCGTTCTAGAGTCTGAAAGAGCACCTTTGACAATTGCCAACTTTAAAGAAGCCATGCCTGGGGGAGGAGCTTTTTCTGTAGATAGCGGCATCCCGGGAAGCAGTGAGTGCCGTGCTAATCAAAGAAGAAGAGGGAAAGCAACACCCAATCTACTTTGTTAGCCGGAGCTGAGAGTTAAAGCGCCAAAGTATGTGGTTCAAGGTGGGGAGTTGTACAAGAGAGGATACCTCCAGCCTTTGCTAAAGTGTGTGGAAAGGGCAGAAGGTCAACATCTTATCCGGGAAGTGCATGAGGGATCTAATGGGAGCCACCAGGGAGCCCGCACAATGGCTAGGAAAATCTTAAGGCTAGGGTATTACTGGCCGACGCTGTTCAAAGATGTGGAAAAATATGTCCATGAATGCTTGTCATGCCAAACCTTTGCCCCACTAATCCATGTTCCCCGGGAGGAGTTAATTGGGATCACAGGAGCCTGGCCATTCAGCAGATGGGGAATTGACCTGGTAGGGCCATTTCCCACTGCCCCGGGAGGAGCTAAGTATGTAATTGTGGCAATCGACTACTTCAGCAAATGGGTGGAGGCAAAATCACTCACCAACATACGGGGGCTAACTTGTGTCAAGTTTTGTTGGAAGAACATCATTTGTAGGTTCGGTATCCCAAAGATCATTGTCACAGACAATATGGCGCAATTCGAGAACGATCCTTTCAAATCATGGTGTGTCAAATATAAAATAGAGCAGAGGCTAACATCTGTGTACCACCCTCAAGCTAATGGGCAAGTAGAAGTTACCAATCGTACCATCATTAAAGGTTTAAAAACCCGCTTGGAAGGCGCGCGGGGGAATTGGATTTGGGAATTGCCCAGTGTCCCCTGGGCCCACCGAACCACAGAAAGTTCAGCTACCGGGGAGTCTCCATACTCCTTGGTATATGGGTCTGAGGCAGTGATACCCGCGGAGATCGGGGTCCCAAGCCCTCGGACTGAATTTCAGCGCCCAGAGAAAGAGGGCGACTCCAGATAGGCCCCATGACTAGGAGTTCCCGCGAGGACCCATACCTTATGCTATCTTTTTATGCCACTCCACGGCGTCCAGATAGGCCCCATAACTAGGAGTTCCCTCACCAAACTTCCTCGGGTTAATCTCCATGCGCTCGATTGTCCTGCGAACCCCAACTGGAATGTCAGTAAGAGGAGACACCCCAACTAAGCCAGTTCTGAGACCCAGAAGGTGGTATGATAACCGGACGACTAGTAGAGCATCTTGGAGGACCCTATTCCTGTGAGTAAGGGATCAGTTCTCCTTCTCTAAGTCGCCAATTAGTCTATTCTGTGCAGTGCGGGTCTCTAGCTTTTTAAGCTTTTCCTGGGCCCGCTCGAGTTCACCCCACACCATGCCCAGCTCCTTGGCGGTGCGATGTTGAGTGTCGTCATGAAGGGCCTGCAACTCGGCAATAATTTGGTGGGAATTCAGGGCTTCCCGCATATGGTCGGAAGCAAGGTCGAAGCACTGGTTTAACGACCCAAACTTGGTCTCAACCGCCTTGAGAAATGACACCAGCACCCAAACCGATCCAAACTCCTGAAGGAAGCAATCTAGCCCTGCCTCGGCCATGTCCCGGTTAGCCTGGTTGCCTCCAAATCTCCAATGAGCTAGTTTCCTCTGAAGAAAAGAGCACTGGAGGCACCCAACGCGGGGGAGAGAGAAGTAGATGCCGGAAGAACTGCTTGGGTGAGGGAAAACATAAGGTATGGGTCCTCGCGGGAGAACCTCCTTTACATGGCGCTCAGACTACAAAAGATAATAATCTCATTAAAAAATAGAACTTTATATTGATCAAAATGGGCACTAAGGCCAAATTTCTACATACACCCCCCGGGGAGGTAAGTTACAAAACACTTGAAAAAAATAGAAGATTACAAAAAAAATTAGACTAGAGTTTAGGGTTGTACATGGTCTTCAGCAGGGTCCCTTTCCCCCGGAGCAGCGTGAGCTCTCTCAAACCTCCTCTCCAGCTCTATGACATCCTCAGTAGTCCACTCCGGGCCGGCATAAGCAGGAGCATCCACTGTGAGCTCATCAGCGGATCGCTCGAGAAATCATACCTTCCGCGTGGCCTTCCGGGACTGGTTTAGCAGGTCGTCGTGACCCGCGCCAAGACCTACCCGGCAGTTACCCCCTTCATCATGGACCGCGCAGTACCCAAAGTTGCCAGGCACCGCGCAATACTTATAGTAGTTCTCCGCCCCAATGGGGTGTCTCCGGAACTACCCCATAAGTATTGTAGCTTTCCGGGCCAGGGTTAGGAAAGGAAGCCTCGTCAATTGCCGGAAGCTTGGCCTTCTTGATGTCTGAAGCAGAAGGGGCCCGGGAAGACATCTTCAGTGATTCCCATAGCTGGGGCACCAGGCCTTTTAGGTCCGCTTCCTGGAGGGACCTCCAACGGTAGTTCAGTAGGTCGTTCGCCTTGGGACGGTAGTAGGAGGCTTGGGATTCAAGGCGAGTAGGCCCCGGAAGCCAACCCCGCAAGCTGCGATACATCTCATGGCAGGCCTCCGCACTCGCCGCAGCAGCGATACCCTCCAGCCTCTTGTCAAACTCGGCGGAACGAAGGACCTTCTGGGTCACAGCATCCAGGGCTTCAAGCTGGGCATCTTTCTTGTCCTTATTGAGGGAGGAGTATTTCTTCTCTACCTCAGCTAGCTTTTTCTCTTTGTCCGCCAGCTTTTTCTCTTTGTCCGCCAGCTTTTTCTCCCTCTCGGCCAGCGCCTTTTGGGATGCTTCCGCCCGGCTAACTATTCCCGGGCTTCGCGGAGATCTTTCTCCATTTTGGCGAACAACCCAACGCTATATTTGGAATAGCCCCGGTTCAGCGCCTCGGCGAACTGGGAGTCCGCAAGGAGGGCATCAACAAAGGCAGTACTCTGCAAAACAACTACCCCAGATAAAACTTAGATAAAATTTTGATTAAACTTAAAAAGAGGACGGGCCCTCAGGCAGGAAATTACCTCTTCTTTCTCCTCCGGGATAGCCTCAGAGGTAGCGGCCCGCGGGGGAGTATTGCGAGGAGGAGGAGGAGGGAAATTATCGGTCCTCTGACGAGAAGGAGGGGGCGATCCGGACAATTCGCCCGGGGGCGGCCGCTTGAACCGTGAGCCGGCCCCACCACTGTAAGTCGGGTGGATAACAAAGGATCGTCGCCCGGGGGCGGGGGACGAGCCAGGAGCGGTAGTGGTAGCTGTAGAGGCGGCCGGGGAAGAAGATGGCCCGGAAAAGTTCTGCTGACGAGACCGCGGTGGCGCGCGGGCCTTTTGCGGGATAAGAGCAGGATTCTCAGCGGGATTGGGCTCAGGTCGGGAGGCCACTTGTTGTGTAGACGGTGCTCGCTGGCCCGACTGAGTATCCCTTTCCTGACCGTCTCCCCCGGAAGGCTCATCAGTGAACGTATAAGGAGGGTTGAACTGAAACCAAGCAAACAGCAAAGTTAGGAAAAAAATCTACTATTAACCTGAAAAATAGGTAAGAAATAAAGCCTTAATGGGCACCTCCATCTGGCCACACCGCAGAGATGCGCGGGAGCGTGAAGAGGTCGCTGGGATAGATCCCGTGAGGCCAGAAATAACCCGTATTCCCGCTCTTATAAAAGGCATCCATATCTAAGGGGGAGAGGTGGAGGAGGTTGTGGTCGATGGCAATGATTGCCGGGAGATCAGAAAGAGGTTTTTTGTCCTCGGGAACGAGAGAGTCGTTCCAGGTGGGCATAGGGTACGCCCGGGCATCACATAAGAAGAAACCCTTCGAAGGGTATCCTTTGGCAGACTTAGGCTTGGAAAGGATGAAATCCTTTATCCCGGAGCGAATAGTAAAAGAAAAGATGCCTGGAAAAGACGCATGCGCCTTCCGCAAGGCATAGAAGGAGCGGAAGAGTAAGAGAGAAGGGGGAATGGCGCACATGGCGCAATTAAGTAAGAAGGCCGGGATGAGGACAACCCCGTTAGGGTGTAGCTGGGCCGGGGCTACGTTGTAGAATCGAAGGATCTCAAGAAAGAGAGGAGGGAATGGCAGGCTAAGCCCGTACTGGAAATGAATACGTGGGATGCACGTAACCTCCCGCTCGAAAACTCTCGGGGGAAGTTTAGAAAGAGAGGCATTTAAAGGAAGAGGAATAAAAGAACGCTTGGCTAAATCTAAGACATCCCTATCTAGAGAAGGAGAATCTCCGGGGACATCATAAAATTTGAGACCCACCGGACGCACCCCGTGAGTAGGCCCCCGGGGAGCGTCGTCACCAACTTCCTCGCCAAACATATCCTCATCTTGATCATCCCGGGGCTGACCAGGATGCCCGGACGGGCGCGAACTCACCCCATCCAAGGTCGACGCACCCGGGATATTTAGCTCCTGGGGCGTGCTGAGAACCTCAGAATAGGTGTCCGGGGAGGAGACTGGGGAGGAAACCAGGTTATCAGCAGCCCGGAACTGGACTTCAAACTGATTTTGAATTCCCTCGGTGTCCAAGGAAGAGTTGGAGGGAAGTGGGGAACCCATGAAGAGAAGAAAAGAAGAGGGAGTTAGAGCTTACTTGGTTGAAAAGACGGAGGATTGGAAAAGCAGAGCGTCTGAAGAATATCTGAAGAGAGCAATCTTGGGGAAGGAGGGGTTAGGCCCCTTATATAGGCAGATAAATAGGAATCGCCACCTCAAAAGAAGGAAAAGCAATGACGACACGGAGAACGAGGTATAGATTAGTGCAGAATAGGGAAAGACGGCGTCGTCAGAAGTTAATATTGGCACGGATGGGTCCTACCAAGAGAAATAACAACAGGAGGAGGAGCGTAGGAGACCAGTCCCCCGCATTCTCGAAGCCCGGACGACTGGTCTGGGGGGCTAGTGATAATACCGGCCCAGGATTCCGCTGGGCCGGGAAAAGGGCCTACGGCCCAAGAGTGGGAAAGCAGCGCCTCTCTCGCGAGAGGCACATCCGGACAAGAAGAATGACAGATAGTGACAAGGAGAAGTGGTCCTGAGTCTTATCCAAGGCAGGTAGCCTCAACTATAAATGCTAGTCCAAAACAGTGAACAAGGTATGTGACTTATATCTCTCTACTTTATATTGAGAGCACCTTCCGTACGTTTCCCTCATCGCTATCCCCATCTCATCATCACGCCGGAGCTTCTTCCCCGGGACGCCTCCCGAAGATTGTTTTGCAGGGTCGTTGCGGGTTTGCTTGGAAGTAGTCCCGGATAGCGCAACCCCCGGGAGACGGACGGATTTCGGCAGCATAAAAAACTAAGAGAATACATTTTGAATAAGAAATGGATAAGATATGACGTTATGAAGATTGAAGAAAGAAGTAAAATAAATCTTGAGGGAAAAAGAAAGAGAAAAAGGGAAGGGAGGAAAACTTGAATCCCACATCGGTGGCAAGAGAAAGGGAGAAATCTTCTCTAAGTTATAAACTGATCTCATTTCCTAACCATTTTTAGTCCAACTTGCTTTGGTGGATTTCCATGTGCAAAGCCATATTTTAATGTTTGGGCTTCTAAACATTAATAATAAATAGAATTCATACTCGACATTGTAACATTAAATATATCGAAACAGTCATAGATTCTGGAACTGACGGTCGATTGCGGTCAATATTAGTGTGAAACATAATTGAATTTCTGGTGTCGAAAACTTTAAAACTAACTAGAATTCATACTAGATACCGTAACGTATAATAAATCGAAACGATTCTAGAATCTGGAAAACGGTGAAAAACAACCAACAAGTAGAATTGGATTTCCTAATTCGGAACAATACTCATTAACCAGAATGAAACCTAGAATACGTAAACTATGCAAAATCGAAGATGGACTCATTGTAAAATACGGACTCATTGTAAAATCGAATATAAAATACGTAAAGTATTGTAAGATTCTTACCACTCATTGCTGAGGAGGTCCTAGGTCCTAGGTTTCATTGCTCTCAAATAACATAACCTGTGCACATATTTTGAAACCTAAAAGATCTAGGTGTTGATCTAACAGAATTACTAATGGTAAGGAAAAGAGGATTGTGATCAGAAGAAGCTTTATTCAGAACCTAGACCGAAGAAGCAGGAAAGTTAGAAGACCATGATGTAGTACACAATCCTCTATCTAACCTTTGAAAAGTGGGGTTTCAAAGCCTTTTATTAGTCCAAGTATAGTTGTTACTAGGGGTGTTCAAAACCGGGTACCCAGACTTTCGGGTACCCGCATGTGCGGGTAGCTTAAAATGCGGCCCGTGACCCGACCCGGAAAAACAGGGTACCCGGAAGTGCGGGTACCCGAAATATCGGGCCGGGTTTCAGGGTACCCGACGACCCGGTTGATACAATATATTAATTTTTTTTAGAGATTTTATCCTAACAAAACGGCTTAATTAACCCACATATTATGTTTTAAATAAAGAAAATTTGAGAAATTTATTTCAAACATGAAAAATGAGTGTAAGAAAAAATGTGTAAAAGAAAATACTAAGAGCATAAAACTATGCATAACATTTTCACAAAATTTGTATTCACCTAAAGAATTCAATTTAAATATCTATTTAAACGGAAAAAATAAAAAAAATATAATATGAGTTGAAGGTTTATTTGAGTAGAGTAAATATTATATATATTATATATGAACTAGACTGTACATGAAAAATCAATCGTAAGACATTTAAACTTAATTACTCTCGATATTGCATACAAATTATGTATAATTTTAAGTATATATTATATTTGAAGAAATAAACAAGACTCTTGTATTGAGTTGAGAAGTTCAAGAGTGTTAATTCATTTGCATGCTCAAAATTACAAATATAAATAATATTTAACATTAATATTTAATAAATAAATATATATAATACCGGGTTTCCGGGTACCCGGAAAAAACATTTGTGAGACCCGGACCCGGAAAATTTTATAATAGTCGGGCCAGGTACCCGACCCGGAAAAATAAAAAATTACCCGGTTATTTTATACCGGGTCGGCGGGTCAATGGGCCGGGTAGTGCGGGCCGGGTATTTTTGAGCACCCCTAGTTGTTACCCACATTGTTAATGTGAAGTAAACCATTTGAGACTATAAATTTGCTAAAATCAGCTATACTGCCTGGTTTTGGAGTGGCAGGACCTCTATATTCATTGATGGATTCCAGGGCATTGAAATCCCCAATGAAAATAGCCTCCAACTGTGTTAAAGGTACCAGATCAGTCCAAAGTGTTTTCCTACCTTTTCTAGTTCTAAGACCATAAATAAAAGCTGCATGAAACGGTTGAGGAAAGATGGGGCCAGATATCATAACATGAAGATATTGTAAATGGTCTTGAATCAGTTGAATGTGACTATTGTTCCACATTAACCAGATTTTGCCATTATCAGCATGAATACAGTTAGTGAAATTAAGTGACCTTCTAAAAATATCACATTGATCATTATCATGCATTGGCTCAATTAGACAGATAAGTTCAAAGTTATGTTTCCTAGCCAAAATAGACAGTCTATCTAGAGAAGTAGATATGCCCCTAATGTTCCAGACTAACCATTTAGATTTAATAGGGACATTACACATAAAGAACATTATCAAGGCATTTAGTAGATTATCTGGTCATAACTTTGTTCAGCTGAGTAAAGTAGTTTGTTACCTCTGGCTGAATGGACTTGCCTTTTTTCTTTGGTTTCCCTTTACCTTGATGAGGCTGTGTATTGATATCTATAGATATTACCTGTTGTGAGACACTTGGAGTAATATCTTCCAAATCCTCAGATTCAATCAGGACCTCCTCATTTCCTTCAGCAATGAGTGGTAAGAATTTGTTCTGTCTGAACTTTATGATAGAAGAAAGTATTAGTAGGACAGGAAAACTCAGAGAATAGACTACCTTCCTATAAATCCATATCCATATCATCCTTTGAATAGGCAGTTTTTAGCACTGGTGAGGAGAGTGATAGTGGCGAGTGGATATCCTGGGAATCATCTTGCGGAGTGAGTAGTTCATCAGTGGTGATATCAATCAAAGGAACTGGGATGATATCTTTTCACTACAAGAAAAATGGCCTTTAGTGACAGACGTGTTTTGGTCACAAAATACCCAAAATTCGTCACTAAAGGCCTTTAGTGACCGAAATCAGGTTGTCACTAGGTGGTCACATTTGCTCAGTCACAAAAAGTCCTTGTGACGAATTTTTGCCGTTGGTCACGGCGGTTAGTTTCGGTGACCAAGTTATTTTGGTCTCTATTATTAGTGACGATATATATTCGTCAATAGATTTGTCACTAAAATTCCAGAAATGGTCACTAATTTTGCTTTGTTGTGACGAAATAATTTCGTCAAATGTATATCAGTGACCAAAATATATTTGTCACTACTACCATTTAGTGACAAATTAGTTCTAGTCACTGGAAATTTTAATGACCAAAAAACTCCAGTCACAAACTCTAGTTATGACGAATGATATTTAGTCACCGAAATATTTGGTGACCAATAAATATTTGTCACAAATATATTTTGTGACAAAATATATATAGTCACAGAAATGTTACTGACCAAATATTTTATCGTCACTAACATTTTTGATGACAAAACTTTTCTGGTCACCACAAGACTCCGTGACCAAAGTACTTCTAGTCACTAAATATTAGTGACGAATAATGTAGTCACTTTCTCTGTCACTAAATATTTTTAGTGACGAAATAGATTACCAGTTTTATAAAAAAAAAAAAAGGTCACCGGCAACCCGGTGACCAAATTTAAAGTTTAAAATTTGGTCATTTCATCAATTCAGAAAATTGTAATATTTAATAAATAAAGAAAGTGGCACACCAATATTTGTATCTAAAATATAATATACATTATATAGATGTTACTAAGACTATTTGTAGAATCTAGTGCTTAGTTTTTACATGATTCACGCTAACAAGAAAAGCGGGAAGCAGGAAGCCAACCATTGCATTCACCAGTAGAGCAAGTGCCAAAAACCAATATCTCTGTTCACAACGTAACATAAATAAGCAGGCTTACAAGTTACAAATCCTCAAAAAAAAAAATTATACCGAACAAGGAAAAAAGAAAACCAACTCACCTTTTTAACTTTGCCATCCGTAAGAGACATTATCCACCAAAAAGTTAGCCAAAATAGCAACATCTAAAAATTGGCAGCTTTGCATTAAGCCAATCAACATGAATTCCCACCTACAAATAAACATTAAAAAATAGCAAATAAATACAACATTAAACATACATAATTCACACCTACAAATATTATATCAGCTTGTTAAATAAAGCAAAACTAAACATAGAAAAGATATTATTTGATATGGAGCTCGTAAAATAACAAACCTGCTATTCAGATTCAATATCATCATCATCATCTTCATCATCAGAACATTGAAATTGTCCAGAATCACTTGTTCCATCATTAATAAAGGAATCGTCCTCAATAGTTACAGATGATTGATTGCTCCTGTAGTTTGACGCAACTGAAGTATGCCCCCATTGCATGTCACTAGAATCTCTTGTTAAAGATGGCACTTCCATATTCAAATCAGCCACAAGAGTAAAATTCATATCAGCCTCCTGGTACACCTCTTCTTGATTCACCTCCTCTTGGGATACCTCCTCTTCCTCAAATGATTCAGAATTCACGGGAACATCATAAACAGAGCGAGGAGCAAAACTTTGAACCACAACCCAATTTTTCCCCAACTTTAAATCATCCAGATAAAAAACTTGTCTAACTTGAGATGCAAGCACATAAGGTTGATCCATGTACCATTTTCTAGTTACGTTTATGCTAGTTAGTCCACACTCTTTGTCAACTTGACAACCAAGTGAACCATCAAGCTTAAACCAGTCGCACTTAAACACCAAAACTCTTTTACCATCCCCCAAGTAATCCAATTCCAAGACATCCTGTAATACCCCATAATAATCTATCATATTATCTCCATATGGACTTGGCACTACAACACCACTATGTTGAGTTTTCCTGATTTTTTCACGAGTTTGAGTAAGAAATTTATACCCATTAACCATGCATCCATTATAACATTTAACATGCTTTGATGGACCAATAGATAAACTTTGAATTTCCTCCGAATATAAATTTGGAGAATTAATAACCTGTACAGAATGTCACATAAAAAGTATACATTTATTTTTATAAGTAACAATTCAATTATATATAAATATTAGACAATGACCAGCACTTTCATTACTTTAAAAACTTACATGTTGAGAAAGCCATGATCTAAATTCATTTTTTTGGCGTTCATCCACGTTGTCTGGATTTTCTTCTTCAAGTTTCAACTTATGTTCACTGAAAAATTCTAAAAACAGTTAGTGCAAGGTTGTGTAATATTTAAAGGGCAACTATAAGAAAATAAAATAAAATTTTACTTGATCAGGTCTTCAAGTTCATCACAGTTGTTAAGAATATAAGAATGAATATTTGTCTTCTCAGCTAGACTGAGAGTATAACTCTTAGGGCAACCTATTGGTCGACCCTTACATGAAAAAACAGAGATTTCACCTTGATTTTCCCTCAATTCATTATTTCTTTCAACTTTATTATAGATAGTATCCACATCATCTAAATGCTTGGAGCAAAAAAATACACATTCTTGGTCTAGGTATCTTTTCGCTATACAACCTTCTGGTTGGGCTTTGTTTCCCACAAATCCCTTTAAAGTGCCCATTTTCCTACATGCATTTATAATTATTAGCATACAGTTATATACTTAGATAACAAAATATGAATTATTTAATACATAACATTACCTTTCAAAAGGAAACATCCAGCGATACTGAGGAGGACCTGCTACTCTTGCTTCCGAAGACAAGTGCATAAAAAGATGAATCATGACATCAAAGAAAGCATGAGGGAAGATTCTCTCCATCTTACACAAAATTCTAATAATTTTCTCTTGTTGCTGCTCAATCACATCTATATAAGTGCTTCGAGAACACACCTTCTGAACAAACTCACTGAGTTCATAGAACAAAACTCGAACTTCCTTACTCAATGAATAAGCTACTGTAAGCCCATCAAATAAGACATAATATACTAGCATCTTCCAAAATCATAAATTCATCAAAGCACAAAACTTAAATCCATAGCGTATCAAGGAGTTAAGGAAATACCAATTACCAACGAATAGGGCCACTATCCAGCCGTCTTTGCAAAGCTTTGATTACTCCGAACCGGGAATTGTTCTAATTGAAAAGGGTTTAAAGACAATTAGAAAACAACAAAACAAGGTTAAAAGAGTGAAAGACTGAAAGAATCATACAAACCTAATTGGGAGAGCTATATTTCGACAAAAACTTATCGAACTGGGTACTGAAAATTATCAGAGCGCCGCCGGTAGAAGGGAAAACGTTAAACTGGGTATTGAAATTATTTGGGTTCAGTCTCTGAGATAATTAGGTATTACGGTAGGCCAAGAAATCCCTTTACCATTGTGATTAGTCAAACACTTTGACCTTTTAACTTCATTATTATTATTTTATTTTTTTTAAGGATAAAACTTTGACATTACAATACCCATTAATTAGTTCAAATATAAATTGATAAAAAAAATTATTTGTCATATTCTTAAATATATTTCATTATTTATCATATTTGTCATATTCTTAACTAAATTATTTGTCGTATTCTTAACTATATTTCATTATTTGTCATATTCTTAACTATATTTCATTAAAAAAATTATTTGTCATATTCTTAATATATACTTACTATGACATTCACAAAAACAATCTTATTTGTCCAGTCCTACGTCTATCTCTAGCATGCTCATGCCTGTTAGTAATATATACACCTTGCATAGGTCCATGACATTCACAAAAACAATCTTATTTGTTCAGTCCTACGTCTATCTCTAGCATGCTCATGCCTGTTAGTAATATATACACCTTGCATAGGTCCATGACATTCACAAAAACAATCTTATTTGTTCAGTCCTACGTCTATCTCTAGCAAGCTCATGCCTGTTAGTAATATATACACCTTGCATAGGTCCATGACATTCACAAAAACAATCTTATTTGTTCAGTCCTACGTCTATCTCTAGCAAGCTCATGCCTGTTAGTAATATATACACCTTGCATAGGTCCATGACATTCACAAAAACAATCTTATTTGTTCAGTCCTACGTCTATCTCTAGCAAGCTCATGCCTGTTAGTAATATATACACCTTGCATAGGTCCATGACATTCAAAAAAACAATCTTATTTGTTCAGTCCTACGTCTATCTCTAGCATGCTCATGCCTGTTAGTAATATATACACCTTGCATAGGTCCATGACATTCACAAAAACAATCTTATTTGTTCAGTCCTACGTCTATCTCTAGCAAGCTCATGCCTGTTAGTAATATATACACCTTGCATAGGTCCATGACATTCACAAAAACAATCTTATTTGTTCAGTCCTACGTCTATCTCTAGCAAGCTCATGCCTGTTAGTAATATATACACCTTGCATAGGTCCATGACATTCACAAAAACAATCTTATTTGTTCAGTCCTACGTCTATCTCTAGCAAGCTCATGCCTGTTAGTAATATATACACCTTGCATAGGTCCATGACATTCAAAAAAACAATCTTATTTGTTCAGTCCTACGTCTATCTCTAGCAAGCTCATGCCTGTTAGTAATATATACACCTTGCATAGGTCCATGACATTCACAAAAACAATCTTATTTGTTCAGTCCTACGTCTATCTCTAGCAAGCTCATGCCTGTTAGTAATATATACACCTTGCATAGGTCCATGACATTCACAAAAACAATCTTATTTGTTCAGTCCTACGTCTATCTCTAGCAAGCTCATGCCTGTTAGTAATATATACACCTTGCATAGGTCCATGACATTCACAAAAACAATCTTATTTGTTCAGTCCTACGTCTATCTCTAGCAAGCTCATGCCTGTTAGTAATATATACACCTTGCATAGGTCCATGACATTCACAAAAACAATCTTATTTGTTCAGTCCTACGTCTATCTCTAGCAAGCTCATGCCTGTTAGTAATATATACACCTTGCATAGGTCCATGACATTCACAAAAACAATCTTATTTGTTCAGTCCTACGTCTATCTCTAGCAAGCTCATGCCTGTTAGTAATATATACACCTTGCATAGGTCCATGACATTCACAAAAACAATCTTATTTGTTCAGTCCTACGTCTATCTCTAGCAAGCTCATGCCTGTTAGTAATATATACACCTTGCATAGGTCCATGACATTCACAAAAACAATCTTATTTGTTCAGTCCTACGTCTATCTCTAGCAAGCTCATGCCTGTTAGTAATATATACACCTTGCATAGGTCCATGACATTCACAAAAACAATCTTATTTGTTCAGTCCTACGTCTATCTCTAGCAAGCTCATGCCTGTTAGTAATATATACACCTTGCATAGGTCCATGACATTCACAAAAACAATCTTATTTGTTCAGTCCTACGTCTATCTCTAGCAAGCTCATGCCTGTTAGTAATATATACACCTTGCATAGGTCCATGACATTCAAAAAAACAATCTTATTTGTTCAGTCCTACGTCTATCTCTAGCAAGCTCATGCCTGTTAGTAATATATACACCTTGCATAGGTCCATGACATTCACAAAAACAATCTTATTTGTTCAGTCCTACGTCTATCTCTAGCAAGCTCATGCCTGTTAGTAATATATACACCTTGCATAGGTCCATGACATTCACAAAAACAATCTTATTTGTTCAGTCCTACGTCTATCTCTAGCAAGCTCATGCCTGTTAGTAATATATACACCTTGCATAGGTCCATGACATTCACAAAAACAATCTTATTTGTTCAGTCCTACGTCTATCTCTAGCAAGCTCATGCCTGTTAGTAATATATACACCTTGCATAGGTCCATGACATTCACAAAAACAATCTTATTTGTTCAGTCCTACGTCTATCTCTAGCAAGCTCATGCCTGTTAGTAATATATACACCTTGCATAGGTCCATGACATTCACAAAAACAATCTTATTTGTTCAGTCCTACGTCTATCTCTAGCAAGCTCATGCCTGTTAGTAATATATACACCTTGCATAGGTCCATGACATTCACAAAAACAATCTTATTTGTTCAGTCCTACGTCTATCTCTAGCAAGCTCATGCCTGTTAGTAATATATACACCTTGCATAGGTCCATGACATTCACAAAAACAATCTTATTTGTTCAGTCCTACGTCTATCTCTAGCAAGCTCATGCCTGTTAGTAATATATACACCTTGCATAGGTCCATGACATTCACAAAAACAATCTTATTTGTTCAGTCCTACGTCTATCTCTAGCAAGCTCATGCCTGTTAGTAATATATACACCTTGCATAGGTCCATGACATTCACAAAAACAATCTTATTTGTTCAGTCCTACGTCTATCTCTAGCAAGCTCATGCCTGTTAGTAATATATACACCTTGCATAGGTCCATGACATTCACAAAAACAATCTTATTTGTTCAGTCCTACGTCTATCTCTAGCAAGCTCATGCCTGTTAGTAATATATACACCTTGCATAGGTCCATGACATTCACAAAAACAATCTTATTTGTTCAGTCCTACGTCTATCTCTAGCAAGCTCATGCCTGTTAGTAATATATACACCTTGCATAGGTCCATGACATTCACAAAAACAATCTTATTTGTTCAGTCCTACGTCTATCTCTAGCAACCTCATGCCTGTTAGTAATATATACACCTTGCATAAGTCCATGACATTTACAAAAACAATCTTATTTGTTCAGTCCTACGTCTATCTCTAGCAAGCTCATGACTGTTAGTAATATATACACCTTGCATAGGTCCATGACATTCACAAAAACAATCTTATTTGTTCAGTCCTACGTCTATCTCTAGCAAGCTCATGCCTGTTAGTAATATATACACCTTGCATAGGTCCATGACATCACAAAAACAATCTTATTTGTTCAGTCCTACGTCTATCTCTAGCAAGCTCATGCCTGTTAGTAATATATACACCTTGCATAGGTCCATGACATTCACAAAAACAATCTTATTTGTTCAGTCCTACGTCTATCTCTAGCAAGCTCATGCCTGTTAGTAATATATACACCTTGCATAGGTCCATGACATTCACAAAAACAATCTTATTTGTTCAGTCCTACGTCTATCTCTAGCAAGCTCATGCCTGTTAGTAATATATACACCTTGCATAGGTCCATGACATTCACAAAAACAATCTTATTTGTTCAGTCCTACGTCTATCTCTAGCAAGCTCATGCCTGTTAGTAATATATACACCTTGCATAGGTCCATGACATTCACAAAAACAATCTTATTTGTTCAGTCCTACGTCTATCTCTAGCAAGCTCATGCTTGTTAGTAATATATACACCTTACATAGGTCCATGACATTCACAAAAACAATCTTATTTGTCCAGTCCTACGTCTATCTCTAACAAGCTCATGTTTGTTAGGTTCAGACACCGTGAATATTTAATTTATGATCGCACAAATTAGTCACGTAACTTTGGTAATATTAAGGGCCTGTTTGGTAGACCTTATTTTTTTCTGAACTGAACTAAACTGAATTGAAATAAATTTATATATCTGAACTGGAAAAAATTAAATATACTGAATTTGATGAAAATATATTTAAATGGACTGAAATAAATTTAAATATATTTAACTGAACTGAAGTAGTTTTGAAAATAGACACTTACTTCATAGAATATTTATATCAATAATGGGTAAATATTTATATCATAAATGGGTAAGGGAAAACCAATTTGGCAACTCCTTCTATGTTTAGAATTATAATTATAATAAAAAAAGATAATGAAGAGTTTCACTTTCAATCAACAGAGGAGTATACGAAAGGCCATTTTCCTCAGAACTTCTAATTCCAAAATATCCAGGATTTAGGGCGGGATGATTGGCGGGATGATTTAGGGCGGGAACTATTGCTCTCGCGTTAATTCAGGCTACGGCGGGAAGCGAAAAATTGATGGCGGGATATCTATTTCTCTAGAATTTTCCATCACCCTTTTAACCCTTATATATATATATATATACAGGCTTCTCAGTTCTCTACCTTCATGCTAATTTCTTCGATAGGCTTGGTATGTGAATTTGATTGGGATTTCAAGATTTATCTTTCTTGAATAATTAGCTTAAATATGTTCTGATTCTCCCTTTTGTCTTCTTTGTTTCTTTTGTCTCAGGTTCGCGCAATATAATAAGTGTCAGTGGAGCCACCATACTAATTTATCAGGTGGTATAACGTCCTTTAATATATTATTCGAATGTTTTCATACAGTAACTATCTTTAATGCATAGTTACTGTATGCATTGTATGTTGTTGAGGTAGTTCAATAAAAAAAGCAGTAATTGTGATAGTGATGGTTGTAGAAGGTTCTGTTCTATTGTTGTTTGATTCAGATTCAGTGGTGTTTGATTTTTTTTATTTTTTTCATATGCAGGCATATTCACACATTTTTACTATTCTGATGCATGGACTGAATCAAATTAACTAAAATCTCACCAAACTTTAAATGATAAATGGGAAGGAGAATTATTCAACTCTGTCTTGATGTATTTTGTGCCTTGATTTGATATATATTTTTCATGCCTTGGTGGATGTCGTTTCGAGCATTCGGCATTCTTTTATTTTTTGATGCCCTTGTTTTGTTATTCCTTTATCTCATAGTAGTGTATGTTAATGGTTTGTTGCAGGTAATATGAATACTATGATTGGACACGGAGCAAAGAACCTGGCTAGCAAGCGTGTTATTCAAGAGCCTGCAAGTCAAAAGCATGGACAAAGGAAGGTTGCACGCAAAACTTCTTCTAAGGCTAAGGTTCCCAACTTCCTTAGAGATGAGGATGAGACATCCGAACAACAAGAGGAGTCGCCACAATCAAATATGATTCATGCAATTTCAAACATACCCATCTCTCGTGGACAAAACACTCTCACGGGGGAAGGGCAAGACAATGATTCTCACACTCGACAAGACAGTGGTTCTCACAAAGTTACAAAAGAACGAGGTACTTTAATGTAAATTATGAAATTGAATGATATATTCTAGAATTTCTATGATGGTTATCTAATTTTGCTCTAAAATTCTTAGTTGGCAGAGGGGTCACGAGATGTTTGAACGAGAAAAAAAGAGATATTTGACAAGCGATTTCCCCACGTCGTAAATGGGAATCCCACTCAATCAAAACACATTTATATTCACCTACGACTTCTAACTACTATAGAGTAGATAGTGGGAAGTAGGGATCGAACCACAAGGAGAAGGAGTCTTGTTTAGTGTTTTAGCGAAGATTATAAACACATACATATATATTATATAGAAAGCAAGGTAAACAAGGGGGGGTTTTGAAGTTGGTTTTGTAGGAAACACTACGATGCAAAGCAAATTAAAATCTAAGTTATCATACAATTATCTAAGTAAAGATTAACTATCTAAAATGCAAATCTTGGGTGCATGTGATTTTGACTTTCTACCATGGGTTCTTCCTCAAACTTTATCATGTTGCTTAGAGAATGGTGATAGTTTGTAATGAGAAACCATCTCTTATCATAGTTATGAAAGATGAAAGCATCTTCACAACTCTTATTGGCAACATATCTATATGATAGCAAATAGACAAATTGATCAATGTTAATTAAAATTAGATGTTTTCCCACCTTACCCATGTAATGTGATAACACAATTGACATGAATATAATGCTAATGAATGATCTCAAGAACAAATATAATTGATAACAACATATATTTGATTCCTAATTCACTACCTTTACATAGAAGAAATGATAGCATTTCAACCATGGAAAAGCAATATCTAACACATATCCAACACATATCTATAACTAGGAAATCATTCCTAACCATTTCAAGCATCAAATACACATAAAATTCATGATCATTCAATTGCAAATCACACATTCATAAGCTCCATAAATCAAGTTCTCAACCCATTACAAGAAGTCTAATCACATGCCCCCAAGATGGGTTTAATTAGCCTACAACAATCATTCTAATACAACATTACATAAACATAGAATCAAAGGGAAGAAAATGGAAGAAAATGTGAAGAACAAAGGGAAAAAATGGGGTTTTGGATTGGGGAACTCGTCCAAATGATAAAGGGATAAGAGGGGTATTTATAGCCCTTCAAAAAATGCTTCTTTGGCCTTTTTTCTGCCAGAAATCCGCCCATTTTCGCGGCCCGCGAGATGCTCTGGCTGGTTGGCAGCAATCTTCTTTGCTTCGCCACGGATGAACCGTTGATCCGTTTTTGACGTTCTAGTAGTCCATTTTGTAGTACTCGAGAAGACGAAGCCAATGGTACCACTTATGCACTCCAATTCCTCTTGTAACATTTCCAAATTTCAGCTTCAAAACGTTAGTGCACAAGTCTTTCTTCAAAATGCAAGGTAAGAGAGATTTAGCCTTAATTCTTAACCCTTTGCACTAAATGCTACCCCAAATGAACTCTCAAATGTGCTAAAAGTAGAGTATATATTGGCTACATCAATATTCAAGAATATATCTTTGAGGTTGATAAAACCACAGGCTCCATTGTAGGCAATGACAGTCAGCACATAATTACGAAGAATGGTTGTCTAGTTCGAGAGTTTTCCAAATTTGATGGAACAACATGGAAGCACCAACCCCAAACAATCAAGGATCTTATTGCAAAAAAATGCTTGGTTAGTTACCGTTTATTATTATATTGATGGTTGACATTCCACTGTGTGCTTTCTAGATATCATTTTTAAAAAATTATAACTACTATTTTTCCAGGAAAAGTCTAATCATGTTGGAAATCCTTCAACGGTAAAAGCGGTAATGAAGCAAGCTGGAAATACTCACAAGAACAAGCAATATAGGTTGCATTTACATTACAAAAAGTTTTCATCTAAAGAGGAGGCCGAAAAGAATTGTCCAGAGAATGTTAAACCTGACCAATGGCTGCTACTTTGTGCCAAATTTGCCAGTCAAGATTTTCAGGTGATTACATGATTTTAATTCTTTTACCAACTGCTAATCATGGATATGTTGCTTTTATGAAATAAATGGTTTTCTTACTCTCATTTCTTAGTCTTTATAATATTAACCTTATGGTGTTCAAATACAACTATTTAGTATTTTTCATTGTAAAGAAGAAACAAGTTCGTGTCTAAAAATTTGTACTTATTTTGGTATATTCATAGGAGAAAAGCAGGAAATACAAAGAGAACCGTTCAAAGAATGAAACTCCACCTACTGTTGGATCGGTTTCTGTAGCTAGGAAGGTTATGATGCATGTGAGTAAATTCAGACTCTCTTTTTAAATTTCATTTTTGTAATTATATTCTACCATGTGATATCTTGTTGTTAAGTCTAATATCATTGTTCATACATGTCAGATCAAAAAGGGAAGACCAGAACCATCTGCAATTGATCAGTATGAATTGAGTCATTATTCCGAGAAACATAAAAAATTCGTTAATGATCATGCTCAACAAGTAATGGTATGTCGAGTTGTTCTTAATATTATAAATTTCTAATTTGAATTATCTTATTGCCTACTCACCTAGAATATTCATATATAGGAAGAATTGCGGGCTGAAGAGGCTATAGGCTTACTCACACCAGCAGAGATATGTGTCCAAAAATTGGGTGGAATTCCGGGCCACTTGAAAGGTCGAGCTGTTTCGACAAAGCAAATTCTAGCCGCGGAATCTTTTAAGATGGAGCTTGAAGCAGAGCAACAAAAGAGAAAAGAAGTAGAAGAGAGGAATGCCAGAATGGAATCTCAGTTCGCTTCACAAGCTTCAGAATTGCAAGTGGTGAAAGATCAAATGGCATTATTGATGGAAAAAATGAATGGGTCTTATTCTGAGCAGCTTTCAAGTGACAGTGAGTAATTATGAGTAATATGGTTCGGCATTTAGATTAAAACTCGATTAGGTGTATGCACCTTTTAGCCTTCTTTTTGTTCCTTTTAGTTTAGCATGGTTTTTTGGTAATAATGGATCAAAATGTTATGGATGTTGGTCTTGTAATTTTCTTTTGGATTGGACGTATTTCAGTTTGATTAAAATGGTGCATGTTATTCTTTTGGTGAACATAAGGCATGTTATGGCTTTGAAGTTTTGATTGAAAATCACCCAACCTTTATTATACTTCATGTATTATTGAAATTCATCCAACAAGTTCATACACGGCTGCAATGTTGATATTCACTCAATAGATATATTATGCATTACTGAAAGGGATTTTTTAATAAATACCCAATGACCATAACTTTGGTCACAAATTGCTAGAATTGGTGACCAAATAATAATTCGTCACCTTCTTAAGCTAGTGACGATAACTTTGGTCACAAAATACTAATTGGTGACCATATACTATTTCGTCACCAGCATTGGTCACGAAGGACATCCGAATTACCAAAGTCATATGCTCAACACCAATCTGTGACCAATTTAATGACCACATTTTTGGCATGGTCACCAAAACTTTATTGGTGACCAAACTTTTGTGACAAAATATGGTAGTCATTAATGTCGTTATTGGTGACCAAATAATTTGTAGTCACTGGAATTCAGTCACTAAAGGCCATTTTTCTTGTAGTGTTTGCAACAATATTATCAGTTGCAATTTCAGGACATGCTGGAGCAAGAGTCTCAGAACATACTGGCGTAGGAATCTCAGAACATATTGGTGCAGGAGTCTCAAAAGTAGTATGCACAACAGCCTTTTTCCTCCACTTCGAAATCCTTTTCACTCTTCTGTGAGGCTTCTTGAAACCTCTTTTGGGACCATTTTTGACAGCCATAGAGGGAACACTCTTGTTAGGCACACTGTCTTGGTCCATGAGATTAGTGGAGTCTAGAGTATAGGCATGTGGAGTGGTGGAATGGTTAGTGATAGAGACAATCTGAGGGGTTGGTTTCATAAGGCCTTGTGGAGGTTTATTCACTGCAATTTTAGGAACCTCTAATGGATCAACTATAACTGGAGGCTGATTTCTCCTTGGATGCACAGGGCCACAATCAATGTTACCATGTCCTATGACTTTACAGTAACTACAATATGATGGCAATACATCAAATTCAATCTGGTACTCCTTTACATTAGGAGCAATATCAACCACAATAGTCATGTGGAGTGGTGGAAGGGTTAGTGATAGAGACATCTTGGATAAATGTCATAGTCATTTGTTGTAACCTTGAGTTGGAGCATATATTCTGAATTTGCAATTTCATCGTTACATTCCTGTATATATTCCTATTTATATAAAAAAGACATGTAAGAAAGAGTTGGTAAATATTTTTACAATAATGTTATGTTACAAGTATAAAACTTTGATACCTGAGTAATGTTCATGGCTTGTTTAGCGGTTTGTCCCATGAGTTTTTCTGCATACTTGTTAAAAAATGTTGCTGTGATCATTCCAGTATCATCTGCCAAGTTTGCTTTTAACATTGACCTGCATTATTTTTAAACTATTAGTAAATGTGAATAGTTATTAATACGAAATTGTTTCATGATTTTTTATGATAGTAGTTTTACCTTGGTTCTGGAGTTTGCTTTGTCCCGCACATATTGCACACAAATTCGCAGTTGTGTGATGCTGATGTAGTAGTCAAACACTTTTTACATGCCATGTAGTAGCATTTCTGTGATATATCCTGAATGGATATTGTTGCCTTTGTAGTTACCATATGAAAGATATAAATGTTAAATATACATGTTCGCTGGAATAGGAATACATATTAACTTTGAAATATATATACCTTTTGACTGGGTTGTATTTGTGCAATAGTAGTGTATATTGTGCTATCATTGATGGGTATAGCAAATCCAATTCCTCCATTGGATTGTGGTTGTTTTTCCGTTGCAAGTAAAATCTAGCTTTTATTTTTTTGTGACCTGCATACATTGTTAAAGTGGATCCAAACAAATTTTTTGTTAAACATAATTTAATAATAGCTGAGAAATATATAGTCCAATAAAAGCAGATACAAGTAAAATTCTACCATTCAAGTACTTAATAGGGCAGGTTCATGTTTACTCAGAATAGGGATTTATTGAAAACAATGTTGAAACCTGATTATGATATTTATAATGTTGTGTGAAAAAGATGTAGTTGTATTTAGAATGTGTTTGTGAATTTGAAAACAATTTGAATTTGCTTATAATTTTAATTGGTAGGATTTGTAATCCATATATATTAGGTTTTTATGTTTAATAAATTTAATCCTAGATTGATTAATATTTGCTTCAGTTTTGGAGTTTATTTTCAATTCGAATTCAATTGATTCAGTTGGTTTTCAATCTACAAGAAGTGTAAATCACCAACATACTGAAGCAATTGAATTCAAATAGGAAATCAAATCAGACAAGGATTGTTATACAATTAAAACTGGAAAAAAAAACCCAATCAGTTTAACGTGGGATTATATTAGGAAAAAAAACCAAAAACCAAAAGGACATTGTTTTAACGTGGGATTCTGGAAAATAAAATAAAATAGGAAAATAGGAAAAAATCCAAAACCGAAAAAGACATCGTTTTAAGTTTTAACGTGGGATTATGGAAAAACAAAGTAATAAAAAAAAGAAAATCTAAGAGGGGAGAAACCGAGAAACAACCCAATAACTATTTGAATTCAATTGATTCAGTTGGTTTTCAATCTACAAGAAGTGTGATTCAACAACATACTGAAGCAATTAAATTCGAATAGGAAATCAAATCAGACAAGGATTGCTATACAATTAAAACTGGAAAACAAAACTCAATCAGGTTAACGTGGGATTATATTAGAAAAAAAACCAAAACCCAAAAGGACATTGTTTTAACGTGGGATTCTGGAAAAAAAAAATCCAAAACCAAAAAGGACATCGTTTTAACGTGGGATTCTGGAAAAAAAGGAAAATCTAAGAGGGGAGAAACCGAGAAACAACCCAATAACTATTACATATTACTCTAGGAATAAGAAACGTTAATTAATCTCAACCATTAGATTAGATTATAGGGAATGGTCAAGATGATGTGTAAAAACTTGAGTTAAAATAAGAGTGTTAAATGATCTCATCCCTATAAATTAATACTGAATTGGATACATGATTGGAAAATTTATTTGAGACATCTCAAATATTTCTAATCAATGAATATGTATATTTTATTACATGTATATTTGTAGGTTACTTTCATAATTAATGAAATATAATTAAATAAGTTTGAAAAAATTAATATTATTAAATATCAAATTATCAATTTAAAATTGAGATGGATTCCATGCAATATACAAAACTAATTGCAAAACTAAATGTCCAACTGGATGGGTTGGGCAATATTCCGGTCGTAGTGGAGCACCAACAATTATTCTTGAACCGTAGCTGACTATGATTTGAGGATATGTCATGCATATTTAGGAATGCATGGCACAAATAACGACATCAACGTGTTGGAGGCATCACATTTGCTTGCTAATGTATGCCAAGGTATTGCTCCTCCCGCTCATTATTCTATAAAAGGAAAAGAATATAATATGGGTTATTACCTAGCTGATGGTATATATCCAAAGTGGTCCACCCTTGTGCAAACCATACGTAACCCAAATAATGCAAAAGAAAAACACTTTGCCAAAAAAATGAAACTTTGTAGAAAAGATGTTGAACCTGCTTTTGGTGCTCTACAACAAAAATTTCATATAATTGTTGGACCTGGAAGATTTTGGAAAAAAGAAGTGTTACATGATATTATGATGATTTGTACAATCTTATACAATATGATAATAGAGGATGAGAGCATGCATGATCTCGTTGTTAATGAATTAAGAAATACTGAAGTAGCTGATGTCGAACGTGTGGAAAATGATGATGAACGATTTCAGCAATTCCTTGGTCGCTATAGAAA
The DNA here is from genome assembly GCA_963678965.1 of Cruciata laevipes. Taxonomy (NCBI): domain Eukaryota; kingdom Viridiplantae; phylum Streptophyta; class Magnoliopsida; order Gentianales; family Rubiaceae; genus Cruciata; species Cruciata laevipes. The sequence goes on along the minus strand of OY787634.1, from coordinate 17,370,917 downwards.
AATTCGAGAGAGCTCTACTCACACCTGAACTTCGTGCTGCCTTAGTTGATCATTTGTTGGAACACTTGAATACTTCGAATGAAGAAAATTAGAATTAATAAATCTTTGTTTGAGAGTTTTTCAATTGTATGTTTTTTTTGTATTGTGTGACATTTTCAATTAAATACAATTTTAATATTATTTTACAGTTATTTTAACTATTGTAGTCCTATGTGATGTGATAAAATACATAGCAGCAAAAATTTAATTATGTAATATTTGTTTAAATTATAAAATTAAAATAAAGTAATAAAATAATATATTTTGAATAGCATATAATGGAATTTTTTTTTGGTGTGAAATTTGGTGTGGTAGAACACCAAACAAGATAAAACTCGTGCTTTTGCACGGTTTCAATTAAAAATTTCCAATTATGCTTTGCACGGAAATATAATTATATATAAAATATGGACCCTATTAGGCACATAAAATTACTCAAAGTTAGATAAGATAAATATGTAAAGAATATAAGCTATAATTTTAATAGATCAATAATAATTTTATTTGTCAAAATATTACTACCATTTTAATTCCGTACAAAGTTTTGGATGTGATTGTTCTACCATTAGTTTATGGTACATGTTCGTCTCATTGATCTTATCAAAAGATTAAACAAAGGTTTACTCCTTTGTTTAAGAAGTACTTACATTTTTCAGCTTTAATATTATACATTCAAACGTTATACTATATTATTCTATTTAACAATTAGAATAAATATATTTTGGTAAAATAACAACTTTCGACCTAATATATAGAGGTAATTTCATAAGCATTTGAAAAGTTGAATTTTATCAAATAGAAAAACTATATTTAAATATTTAATATGGAGGGATAAATGAATGAGTAAAAAATTATGATTACATGATTTATTCAAAGCTATAATTTCACATGGATATCATTTACAGAAAATAACAAATTTTAGTCCATAAAATACAAAAGCTGGTGAATATGAAAAAAGTTTGCTGCAGATTTCTTCCCCCATGGAAGTAGCTCCAACATTAAGATACTCTGAAGCATATGACATGAGCACGAGAATTGTATAGCTGGCAAATTTAAAAACTTCAGAGCAAGTAAACTAATACAGCAACAGTCTCAAGCACTGCACCAATCCAAAGTAACCTTTGTTCAATTCATATGAAAACCAAAATGAACTTTTTGAACCAACTCTCAAAACAATATTAGCCCCGTATTCACCACAACACTTCACATTTCAGCCCGGCATGTTGAAATTAATCTTGTGTTCCAGACTTTTATATCAAGAAGCTCAACTTCAAAGTAGTTTGGAAGATGAGGATGATCCTTTGGGTTTCCAGGAAAGAAGAAAAAAAGAGAAAGATAATAATTGTAGCATATTATCCTTCGAGACCAATCAATTTTCCAGTTATGTAATTTACAGTAAAGAATTCCAGCTGCTAATTTTATAAAGAGAAACATTAGGTGATATACATAGAGACATATTAAACCCTACCCTCTGCATTTTTTGAAGAGTAAAAAAGAGCAGGGTGGCCGTCCATCCTTGAAATAAACTTGTGTGTTATGGTTTCTTTATCCGATCGTCCTTTTTCACTCTAAGAACCTGAACTATACATGCATAAACAAAAAAACACTAGAGACTCAAAAAAAGTAATGGGAAATCTAAGCTCTAGTGAGACACGTCATTCATTTCCTATGAATCCCGACAAAAAACAAAACTCAATAAATTCCTTGATTCCATTGTATCACTAACAAAACATACAATAGGTGCTCTACTCAGTTTAAAAAACATTAAAATCTTGTAGTTATTTCTAAAGATACCATCTTCGTGCAACAACCGTCATTCTTTTTTATTGAATTGATACAAGCAAAGAATCATATTTCAAAAATTCCAAGAACGAATAAAAAGGATTATATCTTGAATAGTACCATACTTCAAGGCGAATAAGTTCTCCAAGGTTATCATGTCCAGCACGGACGAATCGGCAGCAAGCTACAGCCACTGGTCTTGATAACTATGACCTTAAAAATACATTGTCATTTAGACATATCATTAACAGTTTAAAACAATACAGGGGAAAAAAGATGACCTAATTTCCGCGACCGGTGTATTTGAGTTGCAGGACGGCGGCGGTGGTGGAAAAGGTTATGGATTTCGCGAGATTTCACATCGATAGAGAGCCCCGATTCTAGAAAATAAATATCAGGAAAAAAAGCGTACACCAAAACCTATTAATCAATCGGTTCTAACTGTAAGAACACGAATTATAAACCATCACCTACGACCAACACTTCATCGAACCGCTTTGATTGAACATCATGCCGCAATCCTGATACGAATTGGTGAAAGCCGAAGGGGAAAATAATTAATTTGAGGAGCGAGGAGTTTGAAGCAATGAGTTTATTATGGTTTCAATTTTCTTAATCGTATTGGACAAAATTTAAGAATGAACTGGAGAATCGGATGAACCATTCTCAGAATTAATATGAAAGAGCCGTGTTATTGAAGAATCTGGAAAGATTGTAACCTCGGGGAGAAAAGTGTTTTAATTATAGAGTTGTTTTCCAATAAAATCATTTATTAATTGATAACTAAACAGACGTTGAAGATTACAAAGGAAGCTTCGCAAAAAAAACACGGGGTAATTAAAGAAAAATAAAAAACTTATGGGAGTAATTAATGTTGCACAAGCGTGTGGCAGCTTTAGAGTGCATTTGAAAAGCAAGGGAATTTGTAGTGGAAGCGCCACGTGGCCAAAAATGGTCTGCTTAGAGCATCTCCTATGGCTAGCTATAGCTTGGCTTGCCATGTCACTCTCCAAGCAAATGATATGGCAAACTACCTTCTTCTACAATAGTGAGCTACTATGTCTTTAATCACAAAGGTCCCACATGTTTTCTTAAAACATTTTTACCAAGAATTTTTTATATCATTAAAATAAATGATATAAATGTATAAAATTATATCATTAAAAGAATTTTATATCATAAAATTATTATAAATGTATGGGAAGTAAACAAGGAATATCCATCAACAGCGCACAACATCCAGCGTCAAGGATGGGAAGTAACAGCGCACCATCAATATCTCCCAGTGGACGTGGAGGAGATGCAAGTGATAAAAACGGTGGAGAAGTTGAAGTGGAATCCATCCAATGATGAAGACCTGTGCACGAGTTGGTTAGATGTTTCTATACATTCTGTCAAAGGCACGGATCAAACCAAGGAAAGTTACTGGGCGAATATTACTGAATATTACAACAAATACAAAAGATGTGGTCCATCAATTACCATCGACCAAGCGAAGAATCATTGGTATAAAATGAGTCCTGATGTTACCAAGTTCAATGGATGCTATAAACAATGGAAAATGCTCCTCCAAGTGGCTACGATGAAGAACTTTTGGTGAGTGAAGCAAACCAATCATTCCTTCAGCGTTATAAAAAAAACTTACTTATCTACATGCTTGGAAAATTCTTCGAGATGCTCAAAAGTGGAAAGATTTTGCGTCACAAAATACTTCATCGGAAGAAGAGGAAAACATCTTCCTCGGCTACTCCATCAACCGAACATGAGGTAAGTGAAGAAATATTTGAAGAACGTCCCATGGGACAGAAGATGGCAAAATCAGCCACAAAGAATAAAGGAAATGCAAAAAAGAATGATTTGGACTTGAAGTGGAATGAGTTTAAGGAGATGCAATCGAAAAAACTAATTTTATGTGAGGATGCTCTTCTACAGAAGAAGGAGGAACTTCGTCAACATGATTTCGCAATTCTAAGCAAGGACACATCAATTATGGATGATAGAGTTAGAAAAAATCATGAACAAGTGTGTGAAATCCTTAGAAATAAGTATGGAATGTCATGAGAATACATTTGTTGTATTTTATATCGTGTAATTTTAAATTTTGCATTTGGAATAAAAGTTTTTTTAAAAAAAGTTTTACGATAACATACAAATCAAAGTTTAAATATATTTAAAAAGATAATGTTTAACCAAAAAGTAAATGAATGGTAATTGAAAGGTAAATGAAAGGTAAACATGGAATTTATGACGGTAGTACTGCTCTGTGCGACAGTACTGCTTGACAAGCAGTACACGTGGATGGTGAAACAATGGTGAGCAGTGCTGCTGCAAAGTTTGGAATATTACAAGCAACTCCTTCCTTAGAACCATTGGAGATGCTCTTAGTATATAGTATAGATATAATGTTTAGGATTAGAGTTGCTCTAAAACCATCGATTAATAAATAAACCACCATTTATGCATGGACGAAAATGGTGGGATGATAAAGCCATTAATAAATAGTAATCACCATTTATAATCTTTTTTGGGAAAATTTCTATTAAGTGCGTGGGAGAAATGTAAGTTATTATGAAGGGCGTAACATATATATATATATTTATATATATATATATTTAAGGGCGGCATGCTATTTTTACTCTTTATTTAATTATGAAAAATCATCTATACCCCTCTTCTTTAAAAAACAAAAATCAGATTTATGATTAATAGGCCTTCTTCTATTAATTTTTTAAAAAAATCAGATTCAATTCAGTTCGATTTAGTGCAATTCAGTTAAGTAAAAAATTAATTTGATGAAATTTAGGTGAATTTAGTCATGCTAATTATTTTTTCAATGCATTAATTTTACTCCGGTTTATATTAATTTAGTTCAATTTAGTTAAGTTCAGTTCAATTCCTTTGATATTATTCTCGTTAATCAAAAATTTTTTTTGTTAAAAAACTTTATTTAACTAATTAAATTAATGAGAACAAGATCAAATGAATTGAATTAAACTGAAGTAAATTGAACTAATCAAAACTGAGCTGAAGTAAAAATTAATGTATTGAACAATAGAATTAACACGACTGAGTTAACCTAAATTTCATCAAATTAAAATTTTCACTAACTAAATTGAATTTAAGTGAACTGAATTGATTTACAAATAAGTTCAAGAAAACATGGACTATTAATTAGAATTTTTTTAAAAGGGATAAGAGGAGATATAAATGACATTTGTTAATAAAATAAAGAGTAGAAACATTACGACGCCCTTAACAATAAATATAAATATGTTACGCGCAATAAGAGTAAGTCTTGGAATAGACGGTCTATATTCTATCAAAATATAGACGGGACTACTATATTAAAGGAAAAATAACGGAAGTCCTTATTTGCAATTTTAGAAAATTAACACATTCCACGCGTGGCGTGTGTATTCCTCGGCTGCACTGCACATCCATCTTCAAGCACAATGTTTTTCTGAGGGATCCATATTCACGCGCATGTGACGGAATTGGTGACCCATTTTGCACATGACATGTGGCCCAGATTTGGAGTGGTGACCATTCCCATTGGATTTTTCCTATACCACAATTCATTCTCATATTATTCATTTTCTTTATCTTTTTGTTAAAATATGAACATATTTTAACTTATGACCTTAATAGTGTATGTTCTTGTTTTAACTTATATCATTTATGTTTAAATTTAAAATATTCATGTTAAAATATAAACATATTTATTTTTAGGTAAAGACATTTGTAATTTTTCCATTTTTCAGGTTTTGTTTTAAAATACTCATATTTTAAATTATAACTTCCATGTTTTAAAATACGCATGTATGATAGAACTTGTGGGATTTATTATAGAACTTGTGGGTTTTATTATAGAACTTGAACCTGCAAGATTTAAAATATAACATGTAGACATATAAAAACGCAAGGTTTAGGATTCTGATAGAAGATTCAGGTTTTATGATATAACATGTAAATATATGAACATGCATGTTTTATAATTATGCATGTAAGATTTAAGATATAACATGTAGAAATATGAACATGCAATAAAACATGCATGTTTTATGATATAATATGTAGAGATATGAACATGCAGGTTTTATGATAGAACTTGCGGGTTTTATTTTAGAACCTGAACCTGCAAGCTTTAAGATATATCATGTAGACATAAGAAAATGCAAGTTTTAGGATTCTGATAGAAGATGCGGGTTTTATGATATAACCTGTAAATATATGAACATGCAGATTTTATGATAAAACTTTTAGCTTTTATAAAAGAACCTGATATAACAGGTAGAGATATGAACATGCAATAGAACATGCATGTTTTATTATATAATATGTAGCGATATGAACATGCATGTTTTATGATATAACATGTAGAGATATGAACATGCAGGTTTTATGATAGAACTTGCGAATTTTACTATAGAACCTAGAGCAAGCTTTAAGATATAACATATAGACATATGAAGATGCAAGTTTTATGATAAAATGTTTAAGTTTAAAATGTTCATGTTTTAACTTATGTTTAAAAGTAACAAAGAACACATGCCTTGGGATTCATTCAAGGTATGGTCCTCTCTATGATGTTGATAATGATGCATAGTAAAATGTTGTTTTGGAATGTGAGGGGACTAAATAAATAGAATAAGCAGAGAGATTGTAGAAGATTTTGTTTAGAAAATAAGGTGGGGCTGGCAGGTTTGCTGGAAACGAAGGTGAAAGTAGATAAAGAAAAGGAGAGGTTGGATGGTCTTGACTTGGGATGGAATTTGATTACGAATTGCTCAGTTGCGGGCACAGGGAGGATATGGTTATGCTGGAAATCAGATTTATATGATATTTCGGTACTAAATATTGGTGATCAATGGATAGATTGTGTATGCAAAAATAAAGAGCTCGGTCTGGAATTCTATTTGACAGTTATTTATGCACACAACAAAGAGATGGAGGGTACACAGCCTTTGAGATTGAAACTATGGAGTTACTTAGAATCTGCAGATCATCAGGACATGCCTTGGATAGTAATCGGGGATTTTAACAGTCCACTGAATTTAGGTGATCGCTCAGGAGGGGATGATGTTGGGCTAGCAGAGGTGGAAAAGTTCAGAGAAACTGTTGATAAAACCTGTTTACTGGAGCTGAAAAGTACAGGTCCTTTCTACACATGGGATAATAAGCGTGAGGAGGGAAGAATTTTCAGCAGAATTGACAGGGCTATGGTAAATGAAAAGTGGATTGAGAAGTGGATGGAGGCTTCATGCGAGGTAAAGCCTAGTAATATCTCAGACCATTTGCCGTTGTTAATTCATATGGAGAAACCGAGGTGCATTAATGTTAAAAGACCGTTTAAGTTCTATAACATGTGGGTGAAATCGACACAATTCTTAGAGCTTGTTGAGCGAAACTGGAGATTGCACAGACAAGAAAACCTTACAGATATTTTTTCAGCTCTACGGAAATTACAAATTGCCCTAAAAAGGTTGAATAAGAGGGAGTTTTCGGACATCCAGAAACGAGCGGAGGAGGCAAAAGTGAAGTGGGAAAAGCAGTTCAGCATACTACAAACAAATGTATTGGATAGAACACTACAGGAGAGGGAAGCATTGACACGAAAGGAATCATTGGAAGCAGCTGAAGCGGAATTTAGTTTTCTTCAACAGAGATCTAAAGAAAAATGGATGAAGGATGGAGAGAGACCTACAAGAGCTTTCTATGCAAGTATGAAGAAGAGACAGTATCGAAATCATATTGTCAGCCTAAAAGTGGGAGATGAGAGAGTTGAAGGTTGAGAAGCAGTAGAGAAACATTTACTAGATTTCTATGGAGATAGAATGGGGAAAACAGTGGTTACAGAAATGAATATAGACCCGGAAGTAGCAGCAGAAGGGAAGTTTCTTACTGTAGAGCAACAGATACCACTTATACAGCCAATAACAGATGATGAAATATGGAGAGCATTGAAAAGCATTGATAACAATAAAAGCCCTGGGGTGGATGGTTATTCGAGCATGTTCTTCAAAAAATCTTGGGATATTGTTGGAGATGACATTAAAAGAGGCATACGGTTCTTTCAGGGAGATGAAGTACCAAAAGAATTTAGTAGAGCCGTGCTAACACTAATCCCGAAAGTTGAAAACCCCCAAACTGCTGGAGATTACAGACCGATATCTTGCTGCCCGGTCCTGTATAAAGTAGTCACTAAGATCATGAGCAACAGGCTGAGTGAGGTGCTTCCCTTTGTAATTAATGGGAACCAAGGAGCCTTTGTGAAAGGAAGAAGAATATCACACAATATTCTTCTGACTCAGGAACTGTTGACTGGATACAAGAAAAAAGGATATATTCCGAGTTGTATGATAAAGATTGACATCCAGAAAGCTTTTGATAGCATAAGCTGGGAGTTTCTATTCAAATGGATGGCAGTGTTGAAGTTTCCTGGATTGTTCATCACATGGATTAAAAGGTGTGTTGAGGATACAACTTATTGTTTCTCTTTAAATGGAGCATACACTGGATATTTTAAAGGGAGAAGCGGGGTAAAGCAAGGAGATCCGATTTCACCGTTGTTGTTTGTGATTGGGATGGAATACCTATCGAGACAACTTAATCTGGCAATAAAGAAGAAAACAGTAGAATTCCACCAAAGAAGCTTGAAGGGGGAAATTCATAGCTTAATGTTTGCGGATGATCTACTGATATTTTGCAGGGCTAGCAAACATTCAATGGAAGGAGTTAAAAAAGTGTTACAAGATTTCAGGAAGCTCTCAGGTTTGAAAATCAATGAGGGAAAATCAGAGGTTTTCTTTTCTGATATGCCACCAACTGAATCGAGAATGTTGGCTGATACTTTGAAAATAGTTCAAGGAAATTTTTCGGTAAATTACCTTGGACTCCCAGTTTCGACAGGAATGTGGAGAGCGGAAGACTGTGAAATGATGGTGGAGAGAATTGCAAGACAGATTGATACATGGAGCTCCCGAAATCTGGCATATTCAGGTAAAGTTCAGCTCATAAACACTATATTGTTGAGTAAATATAGTCATTGGGCGAATGTCTTCAAAATACCAGAGAGTGTACACAAGGCCATTGAACAGAAATGCAGGAATTACTTATGGGGACGAACAGAAGGAGAGAAAAAAGTTACCCCGATATCTTGGAAAACACTTTGTATGCCGAAAGAAAGTGGTGGAGTTGGTCTTAGGGATTCTTCTTTCTGGAATCGAGCTTCACTTTGTAAACTTGTTTGGGATATATGCCAGAAAAAAGATATTCTATGGCTAAGATGGGTTCAAGCCTATTATCTGAAAGGGACAGAATTTCTGGACTACAGCCTGGAAGGACATACATATAGTTGGAGCTGGGGAAAACTAGTTGATCTGAAAGATAATATTAAGCCCTATCTCACGGATTGTGTAGATGTAAAGGGAAGGTTCAGTACGCGAAAGGCATATAAGTACCTCAAGGGAGCAATGCTGGATAGACACTGGTCAACAACTATGCTGTGGAAGTCCGGACTCCACCCGAAACACTCGTTTTTTCTCTGGATGATGTTGAAAGACAGATTGTCGACCATAGGGAGACTTCAGTCCAAAGGGATGATACCCCATGTAATGGATGTTTGCAGTCTATGCGGGGAAACGGGAGAAACAGTACAACATTTATTTTGCAGATGCAATTTCACGGTCGAGCTCAGTAAATGCTACAAAGTAGAGGCTGGAGGAAATTTTAGAGAATGCTTGAAGAGGATGAGAAGAATGTCAGGATGGAGAGGACGAAAGAAATTCCATCGGCTAGTTAGCATCTTCTATAATGTATGGCAGGAGAGGAACAGAAGAATCTTCCAGGGAAAGTCTTTGACTTTAGATGCAGTGAAAGTACGTATAGAAACGGGATATGATCCTTATGACTACAATTGAAGATGTTGTGGTTATTACCCGAGTATGAAACTTGTACATATGTCGTAGGTACCGCACTGACTACCTTTGGTATTTCAGAGGTGTTGGGCTGCTGGTGTAAAAACTGGTTACCCAGCCTTGGCCCATGACACTATCTAAGGATTTGACGGGATGGATCAGGGTTATGGCCCTAGTATGAAACTTGTACATATGTCGTAGATACCGCACTGATTACCTTTGGTATTTCAGAGGTGTTGGGCTGCTGGTGTAAAAACCAGTTACCCAACCTTGGCCCATGACACTATCTAAGGACTTGACGGGCTGGACTGAAGGAGAGCAGGAATGGCTTATTTGATTTCTCTGTGGGGATTACTCCGGGGCAGACTTGTGTCTTGACATGTCAATTCGCAGATATGCTACGGAGGTAAGAACAGGGAATAAGATAAAGGAAGGTGAAGACATCAAAGCTTCTAAAGTGGAAGCGGATCTAGTAAGATATGCAGGGACAGAGATGGAATGAAACTCTAGTATGAAAATTCTAGCAATATCTTGATGAACTTGTTATGATTACCGCCAGTGTACTTTCCGTAGCGGTAGAATAGTTGTTTCGATTTTTCAAATTTGTTAAATGTTGGCTTAGAGTGATGGCCAAATAGTTGTATGAACTTTTTGAGCGATTAATAGAAGAAAATTTTGCATCAAAAAAAAAAAGTTTAAAATGTTCATGTTTTAACTTATAATCTTTATGTTCATGTTTTAATTTATAACCTTTATGTTTAAGTTTAAAATATTCATGTTTTAATTTATAAGTGTCATGTTTAAGTTTAACCTATTATTACTAAAAAATATAAAGCTACGTTTTGATCTTTTACTACAAATATCATAACTTTTACCTTATAATCTTAATAGTATATTATAAAAATAAAAAGTAACTTTGTTGTTTGTTTTGATATGTGTGTTGGTGAACTACATGAATCATGTTTAGAGCAAGTCCAACAGCTTCGCCAAGTTGGGGGATTTCAATAAATTTAGGGAATTGAGCCATTTTTCAGCTCCAACAGATTCCCTATCTCATTCCCCAACTTGGAGATTTTGAAGAAATCTACATGTTGCTTCCCCAAATCTGTAGAGAGAGAAACAAAACTTGGGGAAGCAAAATTTAATGCTTAGTGCATTTATGTTGATCATTTACCCCTTTTTATTAGTTTTATAATTCAAATACATATATTTCAAATGTGATTATCTTTAATTGTATAATAAAGAATTATAAGAAATATATATTATTAAATTTTTCATATTTTGACGAACAAAACAAGATCATACATAACTATTTTTACATGTTTATAAAAATTTGAATATTGTCATGTGGGATCTTGTTATGTTCGTTTTAATGCATATTTTAATAATATATATTTTTCACAATTTTTTATCATACGTAATTTAAAATATTAAGATTCCAAAATATACTTGAATGGTGAAAAAACAATAATAAAGAGATAAAATACTGAAATTTAATGTAAATGCATTAAATTCTAATGCTCACACTAGGGAAGCTGTTGGAGTTGAAGCAAAAAAAGATAGAGAATATGGGAATGTAGTACTATATCTTGGAGAATCTTGTACTTGCTCTTAATTTGATTGAATGTGTTGTTTGAATCTAATTATGTACTATTGCTCCATTTAAAAATAAATGACGTTAACATCTATGCAAGTGTGCAGAAGAGAGAGCAATTGAAAAAGAAGATGGCAGCACACAGGTGGACCCCACTAGAATTAATTAATTGTTCTAATTTCTTTAGAAGTCCGTTAAACGGGGCTGAATGAAATACAAGCGCGTGTCACGCGTGATTTTTGTAAACTTTTTAATTATTGCACAATGGTCCCTCCGTGTTTTTGTGTCCATCCACTCTTTGCATCTTATTACTAGTCTATATTCTGACACAATATAGACGGTCTACTCAGAGACTGATCCAAATGTAAAATACATCGATGATGTGGAAAACTCAATAACAAACTCCATGGATGTAACCAAAAGCTAAAAAAATTTATTTTTAAACGAATAAAGTGGGATGAGTAGCCCTTTTTGAGTTTAACCACTGCATGTGCTATGAGGAGATTCTTAGAGTAGGCACAATGGGTGTGAGGGAAGAGTGTGTTGAGGATGAGAGATTGGGCTATAATAATAGAAATGGGGGAGTTAGGATGTGGTGAAGAAAACCCAAAAGGTGGAGAGCGGTGATGAAATGTTGTAATCGCAAAAGCAATGAATGTGTGGGGTCGGCTGGTTTTGAGACCCATTTATTTGCAAGTTGGATGACACGTGTCACCTACTGATTGGACCACGTGTCACCGATAATAATTGATCAGACTAGATCAATATTTAGTTTTTCATTTATACTAAGTAATGCTTTACATTTTATAAAAAATTATTTCCTTGGATTTTTTATATTATTTAATTTATTGTCAGACAATTTTTATGTATTATAATGAAAATAAATTTCATATTAATATACATCAATTAATATCATATTCATATAATTATATTTATATTATTAAATTTATTTAAAACAAACGTTAATTATAAAATTAATAGTAGAGAATAGTTGTGATAGTGGTGATTATTATTGTAGAGTAAATAATTGAGTGATGAGTGAGTAGTGAGTACTGATTATAGATGATGTGGAAGAGAGATATTAATTTAATTGGAAAAGGTAGGTTATATTGTTGCCCTTGCTCTTAGTGTTGGCATTTCCAGTTGATCTAGTAAGAGAAGTCCTCTAGTCATGGGTAGCTGATGGAAAAAATAAGGAGCTTGATTGTTTTCTGATGAGAGCATATTTGGCTATTGAATCTGCAACTGAATTTCCTTCTCTCACTACATAAGTTAGAAAATATTTGGATTGAGAAAAATGTTGATTTCATCACCTTGCTCCATCAAGGACAAGCGAGCTTGATCAAATTTATTTATCATGTTAGTAATAGCTTGGAGGCAATCAGGCTAAGAAGATACAGGACAATGCATGATATGAAATGGCACGATCAATCCAGCCTTTATAGCTAATATTTCAGCATGACTTGGGGAAATATAAGATATACTCACATAAAGCAGATATAAAAGAACCTTCCATTCCTGAAAACGATCCTTTTATGTGTTGTAGGCATCTACATTACACTTAAATCCAGAAGCAACAAGTATTGGATAGTAGAATCGTCCAAAATGTAAATAACTCTCAGTTTAATAGCTGGAAATAGTAAAATGATGTTAACCATCAACAAGCTCCAAGAAGAGGAATTTAAAAGTGAAAGAAGCCAGGTAACAGCAGCTGCATTACATGATTAAATATTACTCAAAGCTGGCTTTTATAAATATCATATCCTGAGATGGAGGAATTTAGAGCACGTAGTCTGATGGAGAAACAATATGGAACAGCAGGAACAAGGTAGCCCTCGTGAACACTAGGTGACCAGCTATCATCTCCACCCAACCCCATGTGTTTGTGATCAAGATGTACCTGCATTAGGAAGAAACCATTTCCCTCAGTGCACCCACAAACTCAACAGATCTATTCCTTGAAATAAAAAAGGAAACCTCCAAAAGGTCTACAATAACTTGCATTCCAAGTGTGTTAAACCTGTGATTTAAAGATCAGACAAATTCCAAGGTGCTAAACCTGTTTTTCCAACATTTGCTAATTTGGCTGTATCAATTGTATCTAATCATAAGGGCTAGCTGTGAGGTTTTGAATCACACCTTTAAATAATCAGTGAATTTTATAACCAAATTTCAGCAAATTAAAATGAAATGGCACAATAAAAGTTTAGTGCTGACCCCAATCATGTCTTCTTTACTGAGGTCCTCATTGTGTGTTGTCTTTTCTAGTTGAGCAGTGGAATAGTAACTTGCATTCAGTTGCATTGGTGGAGATCCTCCATATACAGATGCATACATTCCATAGCCATCCTTGTTCTGAAATGTAACCCATCTAACATCTGCCCTACCTGAACATTCTCCAGGAACAATATAAGGCACATGCATCTCATTCACATTCTTCTCATACGTACCCACATTTGCAGAAGCTTTCCTATCGGGATAACATTCAAAAGGTCCACGTCCATACCATCTCACATGTTCCATGGATTTCTCCAAGTGAAATTCAACTCCAACACGCGGCAGAGGTGGAAGATGAGAGCTTGGTTTCACATTACACTGCAGTATGACATCACCAGATCCGTATATCGAATACACCATCTCAACTTCGAATAAGACTTGAGACTTACTCTCTGTGCCTTTTGGCATTCCAAGAGAAACATTAGAAATTTGGACAAGCTGGTCGGTCATTTTCAGTATAGTACAGGTCTCGGTGACAAAGATTAGTTTATCAAGATTGGCAGCCGTCCACCTTGACAGGTAGCTCTTATCTTCTCCTCCTTTGTCATTGTCAATTGGTGCTCGCCAAAAGCATGGGACAATACCATCTTGAAACACTGAAACTCCTTCAACCTACAATTAACAACGGTGTCATTACAAATCTTGGAAATTCATGGGCATCACCCATTTCAGAAGCTTCAACTTATAAAATGAAAACAAGAATAATGCGCTTTAGTGATTTTTATTCTGACCAATTTCAACTAAATGAGACAAACTACCTTCCAGCTCTCAATTGCACCAGTTTGACTATTGACTTTGATCTCCCACAAGTCCTGCTGACTAACTTTGATTACGTTATCAGCCACTTCACTGTGTAACAAGTCTTTGGTGTGAATAGTCTGAAGGCATCAAAATTTGTAAGCTTGGTAAGAATAGTAAGTGTGTAACTGAACAAAAATAGAAAAGGACTCGTGTAGGGCAAACTTACATGAGGCATAATTTCCCGTTTGGCTGGCAACTGAATTTGAGTGGATGAAATAACGAGGCCAGCTTCAGACCACCGTGTAGAAGATAGCAGCTTTGTAGTCACCGTCACAAAAATTTCTAGAGCATCTGAAGAAGTCCAGAGAGAGTACCATGGAACAGATTTCCTGTCATACAACTGGCACATTTGGGGTTCTATTATTGGAACAAGAAAGTCCCCAGAACCAATTTCCAAGCCATCGCCATGCAGGAACCACTGAAACTCCAATTCTTCAGTTGTAGTAAAGAATTGAGCATTTTTTATCTGCAAAATAACCCAATGCACAGATCAAAAACTGAAAACGGTGTAAGCAAAATAACTCAACTGTAGAAAGACCCTACCTTGAGTATCCCATCTACTAAGGAGACTTTGATCGGCTGGTAGACAAATTTAACCTCTGAAATGAAAAATAGCGAGTTAACAACCATCATGTAAACTCATAAGGGATGTTTCCTCCTCACTCACACACACATTTATGCATGCGTGTGTGCATGTACTATATATATATAATATATATATATACACACAGACACAGAGAGAGAGAGAGAGAGAGCTGTCAGGGTCATCCAACATCAGAAAATACTATATAGTCACCATGTAAGGCAGGATGAGGACTTCGGTCGGGCCATAATAGGCCATTCAAACAGAAATTTAAGTCATTAGGTGTATCGCCAAAATCACCACCATAAGCCCAATGCTTTCCACCATCAGCGTGCGCTTTCAGCAATCCCTACATAAGCGAAAAAATTGACTATCACGCATGAAAAGAAATTAAGAGTCTCAATAGAATTAGAAGAGCGTGATGATTAACTTGGCAGTAGTTAAAAAGACACTGCAATTTACGAGAAGACTATGATACATAGATGACTTGCTGTTTGAGTTAGAATGCAGAAAACAAAAGAGTAGCAGAATATACTACAGATGTGTCAAAATAAACGAATAAGGCCAGCACACTAAATGTGCCCTGATCGCTGACACCCATAAAACGTGTCTCTCACGCATCCACGAAAATGCTGCACTAGCTATATATACTCAATAACTCATTCAAACTCACAAAACCTGAACAGTAGGGCATTAAATTCCTTAAGAACAGAATCATATACACTTTCTATGACATAAAAACAACCTCAAAAAGGAGAAAAAATAAAAAGGTAACAACAGTCATTTATGAGCTTTTTCTGGAAGCTAGATCTAACAGCAATAGAAAATTTCGTAGCATACAGCACAGATCCCATTCAAGAGAGCACAAGTTCAAACCTGATCAACCCAATCCCAGATAAAGCCACCTTGAAGACCAAATGTTTTATCGATTGCTTCCCAATACTCATGGAGACTGCCATTGCTGTTGCCCATGGCATGTGAATACCTTCCATTTTTACCAGAAATATTTATGAGAAGATCATGTTCTAAGATGATTGATAAGTAGCAAAATATTAGACACAACTATTATATAGATTCCACATACTCGCACAATATCAATGGTCGTGTTTCAGTTGGATCTTCGGCAATCTTAACAATATCCCAGACGCGCATATACATAGGACACACTATATCTGTTGAGGATGTCCGGGAACCACCTCCTTCATAATGCACCACCCTTGAGGCATCCTTACCACGTATCCAACCTAACGATATTTTTGAAACCAAAATGTTCCTTATGGTTTCTTTTTCTAAATACAATAAAATTAAGCTGGAAACTGAAATGTGTCATAAATAATGCAAGATGGCCAGTGAGATGGGAAATGGTGAAAACACATTGAGAAAACACGTGTCAAGTAATTATTAGTAGCCACTGTTCAACAGAGGTTAAATGCACAACGTTTCACAAGACTAACAGAGAATAGATGTCTTGGTGAATTGAGCATTTTGTCTTCAAAAATGTACTCATCTAATTAAATTTAACAAAACCCAACACTTTCTCAATCCAAAATTTTCATTCCACCTTCAGATTACACATGGATGAAGAAAGGAGTAAATGTGTATAGAAGATATAGTGGAGTATATAAAAAGAAATGATGAAAAGAAAGTGATTTAAACAAGTGGATAGGAATTAGCTGACTTTTGCCAAAAGGAAATGACGAAAGTAGGAATAAACTAGTGGGACAGAATAAAAAGGAAAGGGGGGGAATAGTAGAGCAGAGGATGCAACAATCAAGGAAGAAACTGAATAATCTAGTCAATATGAACCTTAACATACCAGCAAGTGCAGCATGATTAGGTCCATAGCCTGACTCATTTCCAAGAGACCAAGATATGATGGAAGCATGGTTTTTGTCCCTCTCAACCATTCCAATCACACGATCCAGCATGCAAGAAGCCCAGCTTGTCTCTTGAGTAGGATGCTTTATGTGTGTAGACTCATGAAAACCATGTGTCTCAATATTTGCTTCATCAATCATGTACATCCCAAACAGATCACATAACTCATACCATCGCTGATGCTGAGGATAATGGCTGTTTCTAACAGCATTCATGTTATTCTGTTTCATTAAAACCAAATCCTACAAGCATAGTAGAAGATTTTTTCAAGTAAAGCAATATTTGGAACTCTATATAAAAAATACAAAAATAATTTGAGATTGGCTTATTACCTTGACCATACAGGACTCTAAGTTTGTCTTTCCAAGAGATGGATGGTGTTCATGCCTGTTAACACCTTTTAATATAACTGGAAGCCCATTCACAAGAAGTTGCTTTTTCACTTTTGATACTTTACGTATACCTACTTGGCAAGACTCGCAATCGACTAACTTTCCTGATGCATCTTTGAGAGAAACAACTAGAGTATACAGATTTGGCTGTAACGAAAACAACATTTAAACAAAGATCAGTATCCTGAAATTCTGATGATGCAAGAGGCTGCAAGCTCAAAAATATAGCTTAAATTTGTTCATTTCATTTATCTTTGATATTTAGAGAAGGGGGAGGGGTGGGTTTCAAAGAAAAATATTGCATCCTTGTATATTTTCTTGCTCCCTTCAGATAGAAACAATAGCAGTAGCACAGCTTCATTTCCCACTTGGCACATAACGTTTAGAAATTATTAACAGGGGTAAAAGGAAGTCTTTAATACGATAATTCTTTCAAACTTCCTCTGATTAATCATAATTTTTAATGTTTTCCTCAGGGTTAAACAACCTTCATCGATAAAAGGATAACTTTTTCGAACTTCCTCTGATTCATTTACATGTCAATTTTTTCATCCTTTTACTCAGGGTTAAACAACCTTCATCCCTCGAGAAACTATCATGTTGACAAGAAACCAAAATCAAAACAGAAATTTCGATTAAAAGACAAAATATAAGTGGTCTGTATAGTTGCTAAAGTATCCAATTCACTAAATTATTTAGGGGTAGAATCACTAGACTACTTTTGTTATTCCTTAAAGGACCTATGTACCCTGGTACAACAAGGAAACTACAAAGCAGTTTTCAATCAAATGAAGATGGAGAAGACCTAAATACTGTAGCATTCTTCCTTTAAATAGTGTCAGTATTTCCATGAGTTGCATGAGCTACCATAACCACTCACTTTATTGGCTAGACAAAAGATTGAAGACTAATGATGTGCTATTAAGGATGTATCATTTCCCATAATGTAAGTTTAAATATATCAGATGTTGCTAATATTATAACACAAGCTTTTTTATCTGTCAGCTAGCTATCAACTGAGAACAAAAAAGACATGACAAAATAAGGTAGAAAGCTGTAAATTGCCATCTGAAGTTCGTTAACAAACCAATGAACATAAGTAGCAAACACTATACAGGTGGATGGCTAGTTTATCTTACTTGTTCTGCAGACCAAAGTTTCGGCCCAGCCAATGTTCCTTTCAGTTCATACCCCTTGAATCCTAGATAGTAAGTATGGGAAGAACTGAGTTTCAAATGAGCTACACTACTAGAAAGTAGGCCTATGCGTTCATTGTCATTGCTGTTGTACCAACTCTCCGTATCAAATAAAGCTGCTTCAATCCTGAACAGCGATGGAAAACTTTTTTTTTGCTCTTCATCCAGACTATCAATCTGCACCTCAACCTGAAATTCACAACGGAAGGATAATAAACAAATTATGGTAAAGCTGGCATATCTTTGGAAACTTTGGTAAAAGAATTGAAGACCTTCAAAGAATATGGAAGAGCATCCAAGAATTATTTCATGTGGTTCAGGTAAAAGTATACTGGCAGTAGACAAGAAGACACTTACAGCCAACTTCCCATAAACATAAGAAACAATTTTACCAAACATAAAAATCAAAGCAAGCTTCGGTACAGCCAAGGTTAAAAAACACTTTTAAGTACCATACAAGTTTCACCTGTTCACGAGCATACAAAAATCCATAGACAACAATTGAAATAGACCGGGAAAAACTCATACACTAATACTTACCTTAATATCTGCAGAAGATGAGTCCTCTGGCAAGCTTGATTGGAAAAAATAATCTGCAATAGAAACCTGCATAAAGTTTCGTCGAGGATTAAGTCCTGAATTTAACAAAACCAATTATTGATAAAGTAAAAAGTAAAAGGTAGGAATGTCATCTGTGAGTAAAAACACTAAATTGACTTTAACAAAATAAGAGCAAAAATAAAACGAAAAATACAAAGCAGATAGATACCCTGAAAGGCTGAAACAATAAGATGACATAAGAACAGTCTGTAATCAGAATTCTCTTTCTTAAGAGCAAGCATGCTTAACAGCATTCATTAAGAAGTTTGCATACATCTCATGAGATTCTTGGAAATTTGCTGTCAATTACTAAAACTACTAGGAGCCCTTCAAATATCATACTAAAAAACAACGGCTCCGTAAAATAAACAATCTTCTTTAGAGATTTCTTAGTAAGTAAAATGAAATTTAGGCTGATAAAATTAATACTAAGACTTAAGAGATTGCCAATTGAATGCAGATCATTCCTTAAAGTGAAGGGTTAGTATGCTGAATGTTGCTGACAAACATGACATAAAATGGACAAAAGTACAACCACCACCATCCCATACATATTATGTGACTAAGCCCTGCGTGGAAGTGTGTGGAACTACAGATACATGTTGATGTTTGCTCCTTCTTGTTTAGACCACCGAGAAGATTTTTTTTTTTCTAAGAAACACATGCATTATGCAATCAGATGTTGATAGCTAACAGCAAACCTTCGGCTTAGCTAGAAGGAGCACATCACGATGGATGCCTGACAGCCACCAGTGATCTTGGTCTTCAAGGTAGGAACCATCACTCCATCGTATTACTTGGACTGCTAGGGAGTTGTTCTTGCCAGATCCAAATTCATGGCAGAATTCTGTTATCTCAAACTCAGCGGGTAGTCTGCTATCCTGACTAGATAGTGCAAATACGCAGAATTAGCAAATAGCCGAAGTGGACCTCTCAACTGAAAGAAAAATGCATCTAACTAAAGTTTGATGTAATAAGCAGTGACACAATTTCATAGAACCAACAACCAAGAAATCCAAACACGTGTTTTAATTGAGGTAACAAGTAGAACATCTTTAAGTGCTTTCTTCCCAATAAATTTCTAGTTTTTCTGACCCCACTTCCTCCTGCATTGCTATTTTAGATTTTTTACATGGAAAAGCTATTGTGAAGATTGAAATTTTGCAGTACCAACCTATATCCAACAGGTACGCCGTTCACCCAAGCAAAAAATGCAGAGTCCACAGCTTCAAAATGCAGAAATATCCTACGACCTGTCACAAGAGGTGAAGTTAGAGCCAAAACCATCAAGAGGGAAAAAAAGAAAGCAGTAATACTTCTCCAAGACCATGCTAAACGAGTACAATATAAACATAGTTTCAAGAGAAGGGAAACCGAACCTTCCCATTCTTTCGGAAGCGAGAAGTAGGTTCTGTAACAGCCACATGGATTATTCTCAGGTACATAAGGCGGATTAAGAGGGAAGGGATACACTGTATTCGTATAGATAGGGCAATCAAACCCATGCATCTGCCAGTTAGAGGGAACTGATGCAACAAAAACAAAATCAGACACAAAAACCTGCACATTCGTAATAACCACATACAGTCATAGAGAGAGAAAGTTCAAAGGTGGTACCTGGCAGATTACTCCATGCGGAGTCCTGAAATGAAGGATCGTGAAAGTTGACAGGAGCATCTTCAGGACGAGGAGCCAGGCTGAATTTCCAGTAGCCAGCCAATGACTTAACGAAAGGTAAGCCCTTGACCCAGTGAGCCGCACAGTCTAGAGACTCGGAAACCGCACTGTCATCCCAAACTGCGGATTCCGCCACCTTAAAATCCACCTTGTTGCGCTGGTACCAGAATGCAAGAGACCCTAAACCAAGAACGACATAGACTTTAAGGAAACAAAATACGTAGTGGTAGTGGATTACTTAAGTTGGCGGATTCACCTTCTACTGATTCGTGGCACCGCCATGGAACGTGAGCATCTCTCTTTCTCCATTTGAAAAAGGTGGGGTCTTCCCACGCCTTATAGCCATTGCTGGGGCTGGGGGTGACAACGATTGAACCAATTGCGGAAGCCATCATCCCCTCCTGATTATAGCACTAAAAACCTCGGACGGAATTTATACAGACGCGTTAAGCATCCTAATTGCAGGATAAGTAGAGTTGTGTGGATCACTGGATCAGTGTGTGCCCATTTATAAGCAGGTAGACGACGAAAACGAGGTTTGTTTGAAATCTGCCTAACTTATTCTTACCTTTTATTTCTCTCTTCTTGTTAATTTTTCAAATCGTAATGCTTGGGAAAGTCTTTTCTTCCTAATTGTTTTTAGTGATTTGCATTACTCCGTAGTTAATGGGCACGCACATTTATTTTCTTTCAGTTATATCCGCAGTCTACACATTGACTTTTAGTTCTCGGTCTTATCTTTTATACTAACGGGATAATGTATCTAGATCATGTTTGAAATTTCAATACAATATACGATAGGGTGGTCTCTGGATCGACCGTCTACATAGGTAGACTAGAGACTAAATTATAAATATGGTAACATATTAAAAACAAGTAAGGACCAATTTGTAATTTATGAAAATTTTTAAAAATCACGCGCTGCAGTAATTTCGAGCACGTGCTACAGTTATTTGCTACAGTATTTGCTACGGTAACTGCTACAGTAAGAAATCAAAAATCATACATTTTAAATTAAAAAAATAATGTTTTAAATTAAAAATTAAAACTTTTCACTTAAAAATCATAACCTTTCAAATTAAAATTTATACGTTTTAAATTAAAAACATAACGTTTAAAATTTTGAATCTCTTAAACTTAAATCATGGGGAATTTAAACCAAAATATTGGTCGTTATTTATTATATAATAAATTGAACTTGTAACTTAGAAGATGATCATTATAACATAAAACATGGAGAATTTAAACCAAAATCTAAGAAGAATACATTAGTTTAAAAAATTGAACTTGTAACTCATAAGGTGATCATTATAACATAAAAATGAGGAATTTAAACAAAAAACTAACAAGCATACATTAGTAAAAAAAAAAGAACTTGTAACTCATAAGATGAGGATTATAACTTAAAACATGAGGAATTAAAACCAAAACTTTGGCCGATATTTATTATCTAATAAACTGAATTTGTAACTCAGAAGATGATCAATATAGCATAAAACATGCTAGATTTAAACCAAAACATGACAAACATACATTATTTCAAAAAACTGAACTTATAACTTAGAAGATGATGATTATAACTTAAAGCATGAGGAATTTAAACCAAAACCTTGGCCAGTATTTATTATCTAATAAATTGAACTTGTAACTCAAAAGGTGATCATTATAACATAAAACATGGAGAATTTAAACCAAAATGTGTAACTCAAAACATGGATATTATAACTTAAAACATTAGAATTTTAGACGGAGGACTAGACTGCAAATAGAAGAAAATTGGCAAAAAGACGCGGGTCGACCCGATCCTATTTTATAACCCGGCGTGTGTCCCACGCGCCATATATATCCCAGCTATTTCCCCATTTTGCGAGCCACGGTTTCCCCCAATTTCCCCCAATTCGCGAGCCACAGTTGCGAAACTCCAAACCGAAATCGGAAAACCACGAATTCAATCACGGAATTCGATCGATTGAAGTTGAAAACATGTGCGTTTCGTCTGAAAACCTTGCCATGGAGATTCAATCATTGGTGAGCTTTTGAAATTTTTTGATGTTCTGTTCATAATCATCCGATCCGGTGAGTTTTTTATTATTGATCGCGATCGGGCTCGTTGTTAATCTGGTTCCAGTGGATGAAGTCGAACAAGCAGATTCAAATGTAACAAGTAAGTATCAAGTTCCGGTGTTATGAACTTTTGTAATTTCTGTGGTGTGATTTTTATGCTTGAAGGTGCGCTGTTTATGATGAAACATATTGGGTTTCAGCCTATGTTTTGAAATTAATGATTGGTGTGGTTTTTAGGACAAAAGGTTGGGGGTTTATGGTGAAACAGTTAGTTGAACTGAATGTTTGTGATAACTGGCAACATGTGGTTTAGGTGCCAAAAGGTTTATTGTTTATGATAAAACATGTATACTCTTTTTAACTGGTTTGGTGTGGTTTTTATGCCAAAAGGTGAATTGTTTAAGCTGAAACATTTATACTGTTTAAAGGTGAACTGAATGTTTGTGGAAACTAGAAACATGTGGTTTAGATGCCAAAAGGTTCATTGTTTATGGTAAAACATGTAAACTCTCCCTAACTGATTTAGTGTGGTTTTTATGTTAAAAGGTGTGGTGTTTAATCAAGAACATTTATACTGTTTAAAGGTGAACTGAATGTTTGTGGAAACTGGCAACATGTGGTTTAGATGCCAAAAGGTTGGGGTTTATGCTGAAACAGTTTGTTGAACTGAATGTTTGTGATAACTGGCAACATGTGGTTTATGTGCCAAAAGGTTTATTGTTTATGGTAAAACATGTAGATTCTTCCTAACTGATTTGGTGTGGTCTTTATGCCAAAAGGTGTGGTGTTTAATCAGGAACATTTAGACTGTTTGTGACTTGTTCGGGTGTTTGAAACAACTAGCTTGGTAAGGTTTTTATGCCAAAAGGTTGGGTGTTTATGCTGAAACATTGAGTGTTTCACCTTATATGTGAGATAATAGTTTTAGTCATCACTGCGGGGTAGAGCAGTATGGTAGCTCGCAAGATTCATAATCTTGAGACCGTGGGTTCAAATCCCACCCCTGCAAAAATGGACTAAATATTGTTTGTCACAAGTAACTTGTTTTTCTGTTCAGATTTCATATTCAAACCTTTTTTTTTTGCAGCTGGCATGGAGCTAACAAATATAGCAGAAGTAGATGTAAGGGAGAATTTCACAGGGCACAATGCAAAAATTGTAGAAGAAATAGATGAAGTTTACACCCTACATGCTAATGCTGTAGGGTTTTGTTTTTGAAGATGGTGTGCTGGTTGAAAGGTATCTCACCTGCTCTTTTGTAAGAAAACCAGACATAAGCACACCAACTACTCCACAGGCAAACAGTGATGAAGCTTCAACCTCGAGAACGAGAAAGAAGAAGGTGTTTCATATAACAAAAACTGATTGCAAGGCAGCGATCCGTATCAAGTTGGTCGATGGACTGTACACTGTGAGGCACCATGTAGTAGAGCACAATCATCAACTGAACACAGCGGAATGGCAGCAATTTGTCAGAAGCATGAGAAGGATTACTCTAGGAATGGCTAAGATTATAATTGGAATGGAAAAGGTGGGTTTAAGGCCGACATATGGTTATAATTACTTGGCTTGTGAGACAGGGGCTGAGGAAGCTGTAGGGCATGAGTTAAGGGATCAGATCAACTTTGTGGGTAGGCTAAGGAGTAAGCAAATAGAAGGAGGAGATACGAATACAGTAATTGGAAAATTCGAGGAAAAGCAAAAGAAAGACAGTGATTTGTTTTTCCGTGCCATGACAGTTGGAGAAGAGCGTACCTTATCGGCTCTGTTCTGGAGAGATTCTATGATGAAGGAAGATTTCAGATTATATGGCAATGTTGTGGTGTTTGATACGACTTTTAGGACAAATAAGTACAATCTTATTTGTGCTCTATTCGTAGGAGTCAATAATCATGGGAAGACCGTAATGTTTGGATGTGCGTTCATTTTAGATGAGAAGACGGAGACGTTTGAGTAGCTTCTGAAAACTTTCAAGAAGAGCATGGAAGAGAAATGTCCTGGAACAATATTTACTGATCAAGATCAAGCAATGACTGTTGCAATAGAAAAGGTACTATCTGTTTTACTTGAAATATGCCAGTGTTTAGATTATTATGTCTAGTTTTGAAGGTTATGTTTTATTGTAAAATGCCACTGTTTGACATTTTGAATGTGCTTATTATAAGGGTGATGTGGACATGAACATGACATTTATGTTAAAACATGAGGTATTTAACACAAAACCTTTAAAAACACTAAAGGTGGATGATATAACTCAAAACATCATGTATTTGAGATGCAACATGAGTTGATACATGTAGGTAATCAAATTTTTTTAAAGAGGGAATTTTATAGAGGTCACCTAACGTTTTTCAACGTAGCGGTTTGGCCCCCTATCGAATTTTCATGTCAAAATGGCCCCCTAACCTTCAGTTTTTGCATCATTTCGGCCCCCTATGGCTAACTTGGCCGTCAACTTTTAAAAGTCGTTAAATATTAGGGGTATATTAGTAATTTCAGGTTCATTTAAGTTGGAAAAAAATGCTTTTGGCTGGATTTGAACTTGGGTCTCCCAAAACAATAAACAAAGCTCCTCCACTAATACACAAGTCGTTGATGCTTTATTTCCTAACTAAATTTAATTAAATTATAAGCCACGCCCCATATTCCCACCATCTTCTCCGGCTATAATATTTAGTGATTACTTTTAAATTAATTCAGACAACAAAATAGTTGAATAAATAGGATGAATTAATGATGAAATACCTTGTCGAGAAGATGAAGAATGAGCTAAATGATAACTGAAATGGCAACCAATATGAGACATATGGTAGCCACCTCCCACGTCAGCGCCTGCTCCAACGAACGATCGCCGCCGCTGCCTCCAACCATTCACATGGATGATTTAATTGCAGACCGGCGCCAAATAATTAAGGAATTTTTTGGAGTAAAATGTACGTATAGTCTTACATATATATATATATATAAACACATAGAAAAGCGAGAGAGAAATAAGCCCAAGGAACCATTGAGCTCAAACAGTAGGAGGAAGCTTACTTCGCCGGAGAAGATGATGGGAAGATGGGGGGCGGCGGTTTATATTTTAAATAAATGTAGTTAGGAAATAAAACATGAATGACTTGTGGCTTAATGGTAGGAGGTTTGCCTATTATTTTGGGAGACCCAAGTTCAAAATCCAGCCACAAGCATTTTTTCCAACTTAAATGAACCCGAAATTACTAATATACCCCTAATATTTAACGGTTTTAAAAGTTGACGGTCAAGTTAGTCATAGGGGGCCAAAATGAAGCAAAAACTGAAGGTTAGGGGGCCATTTTGACATGAAAATAAGATAGGGGGCCAAACCGCTACTTTGGAAAACGTTAGGGGGGAAAACGTTAGGGGGCCTCTATAAAATTTTCTCTTTTTTAAAACATGAGCTATTTAACACAAAACCATAAAAACATTAAAGGTGGATGATATAACTCAAAACATCATGTATTTGAGATGCAACATGAGATGATACATGCAGGTAATCAATTTTTTTGAAAGAGGGAATTTAATAGGTGTAATGCTACCAAAATCCGTCCGATCCCCGGGTCTCAACGCTATCCGGGTTTTCTTCCAAGTATGCCGCAACGATCCTGCAAAACAATCCCCGGGAGGCTTCCCGGGGAAGAAGCTCCGGCGTGATGATGAGACGGGGATAGCGATGAGGGAAAAACGTACGGAAATGCTCTTAATAGAAAGTAGAGAGATATAAGTCACATACCTTGTTCACTGTTTGAGACTAGTATTTATAGCTGAGCTTGCCTGCTTTGGATAGGAGTCAGGACCACTTCTCCTGTCCTCCTTCTTGTCCGGATGTGCTTATCGCGGGAAAGGCGTTGCTTCCTCTATCCTGGGCCATGGGCCCTTTTCCCGGCCCAGTAGAGTGCTGGGCCGGTATTATCACTAGCTCCTCAGACCAGTCATCCGGGTCTCTGTGATGCGGGGGACTGGTCTTATGCGCTCCTCTTCTTCTGTCATTATTTCTCTTGGTAGGACCCATCCGTGTGAAAATTAATTTCTGACGCCGCCTTTCCCTATTCCGCATTGATCAGTACCTCGTTTACCGTGTCACAACTACTTTTCCTCCTTTTGAGGTGGTGTTTACTATTCATCTGCCTATATAAGGGCCCAAACCCCCCTGATGCTACCGATTCCGTCCGGTTCTCGGATTTTAACGCTATCCGGGCCTCTTTCCAAGCAAGCCCGCACCAACCCTGCAAAACAATCCCCGGGAGGCGTCCCGGGGAAGAAAATCCGGCGTGATGATGAGATGGGGATAGCGATGAGGGGAAAACGTACGGAAGATGCTCTCAATATGAAGTAGAGAGATATAAGTCACATACCTTGTTCACTATTTGAGACTAGTATTTATAGTTGAGCTTGCCTACTTTGGATAAGGCTCAGAACCACTTCCCTTTGTCACTATTTGTCCTTGTTCTTGTCCGGATGTGCCTCTCGCGGGAAAGGCGCTGCCTCCTCCATCCGGGGCCATAGGCCCTTTTCCTGGCCCAGCGTTCTACTGGGCCGGTATTATCACTAGCCCCCCAGACCAGTCGTCCGGGCTTCTGCGATACGGGGGACTGGTCTCCTACGCTCCTCCTCCTGTCGTTATTTCTTTTGGTAGGGTCCATTCGTGTTAACATTAATTTCTGACGACGCCGTCTTTCTCTATTCTGCACTAATCAATGCCTCGTTCACCGTGTAATCATTGCTTTTCCTTCTTTTGAGGCGGCGACTCCTATTCCTCTGCCTATATAAGGGGCCTAACCCCCCCCCTTTCGCAAGATTACTTTCTTCAGATATTCTCCAGACGCTCTGCTTTTCCAATCCTCCGTCTTTCCAACCAAGTAAGCTCTAACTCCCTCTCCTTTTCTTCTCTTCATGGATTCCCCACTTCCCTCCAACTCTTCCTTGGACACCGAGGGAGGTCAAAATCAGTTTGAAGTTCAGCCCAGGGCTGCTGATAACCCGACTCCCTCCCCCGTCTCCTCCCCGGATACCTATTCTGAGGCTTTCAGCTCACCCCGGGAGCTAAACATCCCGGGTGCGTCGACCTTAGATGGGGCGGGTTCGCGCCCGTCCGGGCATCCTAGTATCCCCGGGAGGATCAGGATGAGGAGGTGTTTGGCAAGGGGGTTGGTGACGACGCTCCCCGGGGGCCTACTCACGGGGTGCGCCCAGTGGGTCTCAAATTTTATGATGTCCCCGGGGATTCTCCTTCTCTAGATAGGGATGTCTTAGATCTAGTTAAGCGTTCCTTTATTCCTCTTCCTTTAAACGCCTCTCTTTCTAAACTTCCCCGGGAGTCTCCGAGCGGGAGGTTACGTGTATCTTGCAGATCCATTTTCAATACAGGCTTAGCCTGCCATTCCCCCTCTCTTTCTTGAGATCCTTCAGTTTTACAACATAGCCCCGGCCCAGCTACACCCCAACGGGGTTGTCCTTATCCTGGTCTTCTTGCTTAACTGCGCCAGGTGCGCCGTTCCCGCTTCTCTATTACTCTTCCGCTCCTTCTATGCCTAGCGGAAGGCACACGCGTCATTCCCGGGCGTTGCTTCTTTTACCATTCGTACTGGCATAAAGGATTTCATCCTTTCTAAGCCTAAATCCGCCAAAGGATACCCTTCAAAGGGTTTCTTCCAATGTGATGCCCGGGTGTACCCTATGCCCGCCTGGAACGACTCTCTTGTTCCTGAGGACAAAAAACCTCTCCCTAATCTCCCGGCTATCATTGCCAGCGATGACAACCTCCTCCACGTCTCCCCTTAGATATGGACGCCTTCTATAAGAACGGGAATGCGGGTTATTGCTGGCCTCGCGGGATCTATCCAAACGACCTCTTCACGCTCCCGCGCATCTCTGCGGTGTGGCCAGATGGAGGTGCCCATTAAGGCTTTATTTCTTATATTTCCCGGAGGTTAATTTTTTTTTTATATTCCATGTTCTAACTTTGCTGTTTGCTTGATTTAAGTTCAACCCTCCTTATACGCGGACGCCATGACGTTTACTGACAAACCTTCCGGGGGAGGTGGCCAACAAGCCCCGTCTACACAACAAGTGGCTTCTCAACCTGGGCCGAATTTTTCTGAGAATCCTGCTCCTGTTCCACAAAAGGCCCGCGCGCCCCGGCGGTCTCGTCAGCAGAACCCTCCTGAGCTGCCCTCTCATCCAGCCGCCTCTGCGGCCACTATCACTACTTCTGGATCGTCACCCTCTCCCGGGCGGCGGTCCTTTATTACCCATCCCACTTACAGCGGTGGGGCCAGCTCCAGGTTCAAGCGACCCCCTGCCACCGCGCTGCCCGGGTCTCCCCCATCCTCCCAGAAAAGGACGGATGATGCTCCTCCACCCCCTCCTTCTGCTCGAACTCCTCCGCAGGTTGCTACTTCTGGGCCATCCCTGAGGAGAAAGGAGAGGTAACTATTTTCCCTGAGGCCTCATCTTTCCCCTAAGTTATATGATTTCCCGGGTTTCCTTAATGCCTAACCCCTTGTTTTGCAGAGTGTCGCCTTTGCTGACTCCCTCCTGGCGGACTCTCAGTTCGCCGAGGTGCTAAACCGGAGCTACTCTAAGTACAACGCGGGGCTATTTGTCAAGCTGGAGAAAGAGCTCCAGGAAACCAAGGAGAAGCTAGCCGGGCAAGATGGTCTTGCGGCCCAGCTGGAGGAGGCCAAGAAGAGGTTAACCGACAAAGAGAAGAAACTGGCTGACAAGGAGAAGAAGCTGACCGAGGTGGAAAATAAATATTCCTCCTTGAAGAAGGAGAGGAAGAACTCCCAGCTCGAAGCCTTCAATGCTGTAACTCAAAAGCTACTCCGCTCGGTGGAGTTTGATCAGAAGCTGGAGGGGATTGCCGCTGCAGCGAGCGCTGAAGCCTGCCACGAGATGTACCGTAGTCTGCGGGGTTGGCTTCCGAGACCCACCCGTCTTGACGCCCAAGCGCCTTATTACCGGCCCAAGGCGGCTGCCGCACTGAATCATCGCTGGAGATCCCTCCAAGAGTCGGATCTGAAGAGTCTGGTCCCCCAGCTGTGGCAATCGCTGGAGATGTCTTCCCGGGTTCCTTATGCTTTCGAGATCAAGAAGGTGAAGCTTCCTGAAGTTGGCGAGGCCTCATTCCCCGACCCTGGACCTGAAGACCTCAACGTCTATGGGATAGTCCCGGAATGCTCCACTGGCCGGAGAATTACTATGAGTACAGCGTGGTGCCTGACAAGTTTGGGTACCACGCGGTCCATGACCAAGGGGGTAATTTCCGGGTAGGTCTAGGCGAGGGTCAAGACGACCTGTTGTACGAGTCCCGGAAGGCCACGCGGAGGGTAGGGTTTCCCGGGCGATCCGCCGATGAGCCCACAGTGGATGCCCCTGCTTATGCTGGTCCGGAGTGGACTACCGAGGATCTCGTGGAGGTGGAGAGAAGGTTCAAAAGATCTCATGCTACTCCAGAGGGAAATGGCCCCACTGAAGACAATGTATAACGCTAGACTCTAGTCTTACCTTTTTCCTTGTAATCTTCTTTTTATTTTATTTTGTAACCTACCTCCCCGGGGGGTGTATGTAGAACTCGGCCTTTAGTGCCCATTTTGATTAATACAAAGTTCTACTTCTTAATGAAATTATTGTCTTTGTAGTCTAAGCGCCATTTAGAGGAAAATCTCCCGCAAGGACCCATGCCTTTTGTTTTCCCCCATTCGAGTTGTTCTTCCGGCACCTATTTCTCTCTCCCCCGCGCTGGGTGCCTCCAATGCTCTTTCCTGCAGCGGAAACTAGCCCACTGGAGGTTTGGAGGCAACCAGGCTAACCGGACATTGGCCGAGGCGGGGTTGTGTTTCTTCCTCCAAGAGTTTGGGTCGATCCAAGTACTAGTGTCGTTTCTCAAGGCGGTTGAGACCAAGTTCGGGTCGCTAAATCACAGTTTTGATCTCGCTTCCGACCACATGCGGGAAGCCCTGAATTCCCACCAAACCATTGCTGAGTTGCAAGCCCTCCACGACGATGCTCAACATCGCACCACCAAGGAACTAGGCCTGGTGTGGGGCGAACTCGAGCGGGCCCAGGAAAAGCTTAAGAAGCTAGAAACCCGCACCGCTCAGAATAGACTAATCTGCGATCTGGAGAAAGAGAATCGGTCCCTTACTCACAGGAATCGGGTCCTCCAAGATGCTCTTCTGGTAGTTCGATTATCCTACCATCTTCTGGGTCTCAAGGTTGGCCTAGTCGGGGTGTCTCCCCTTACTGACATTCCAGCCGGGGTTCGTAGAACAATTGCACGCATGGAGCCTAACCCGAAGAAGTTTGGTGAAGGGGCTCCTAGTCACGGGGCCTATTTGGACGCCGTGGAGTGGCATAACAAGATAGCCGCAGGAGAAGTTGAGCCTTACCCCTCTAGCCTTCGCCGAGTCCTTGCCCGGGTGGAGGTGGATGTTGCGTATGAAAGGTACGAGGATATGTCTGTATCTATTGACCCGGAAGAAGTAGCACACCGGATAAGGCGCGTCCGGGAGATCGCCGACTCTGGAGTTACCACTAAGGGAGTTAAAACCGCTGAGGGCACCCACATCAGTCGGGAAGAGAAAGGTAAAGGCGCAGCGGACTTGTTTCCTAAATACAAGTTCGTTACTTCCGCCGGGGTAAGGAGGATGCGTCTGGCGGAACCGCTTCCAGAAGGGTCCGTAGTTGTTCCTATCCCCGAATTAAACGAAGAAGATGCCGAGCAATTGGAGGAGGAGCTTGCATGGAATCAAACTCCTGACGCCCGCTTTGCCGAGGACATTTTGTCTTCTCAATTCTTTGGACATTCTTAAAGATGATTGAATAAAAGTTTTTCCGGAAAACCCATCGTTTCATAAATTCTTCCTTATAAGCATTACATTCTCTGGTCCCCGGGCTTCACTCAAGCTATGAGTCCACTCTAGCGGGGCACCCAAATGGGAGCTACCTATGGGTCCCTTTTACAGTCCTTCCTCTCTAAGCCCGAGACGAGGCCAAACGTCAGGGCCATCTCTCTGGGCATATTCATGCTTCCGGGAGGGGGCATATCCATGCCCGGCATATTCATGCCTTAGTATCTAAGGTTCAGCGCGGGGCACTCTACTTCCCATAAAACCTTCTTAAGTTAGCCACATTCCATCTCCTGGGGATCTCCTTGCCCTGCTTGTCCTCCAGCACATAGCTTCCTCCCGGGTATGCTTCTTTCACCTTGTATGGCCATTCCCAGTAGGGTGCCAGTTTTCCTTCTGGGGCTTGGTGACTCTTGTCATTTCTCCTCATCACCCAATCTCCTGGGGCGAAAACCTCTTTTCGCACCCTTCTATCATGATAACTCTTTACCCGCTCTTTTACCTTAGCTTCCTGAAGTGCCGCATTCTCTCGCTTTTTCTCCAGGAGATCCAAGTTGAGGCGCCGTCCCTCGTCTTCTTCCTCTGGGCGCTGGAACTGAGTCCGAGGGCTCGGGATCCCAATCTCCGTGGGGATCACTGCCTCAGACCTATATACCAAGCTGTACGGGGACTCCCCGGTAGCTGAACTTTCTGTGGTTCGGTGGGCTCAGAGGATGCTAGGAAGCTCCCAAATCCAATTCCCCCGCGCGCCTTCCAAACGGGTTTTTAAGCCTTTGACGATAGTACGGTTGGTGACTTCCACTTGCCCGTTGGCTTGGGGGTGGTACACAGATGTCAACCTCTGCTCTATGCCATACTTGACACACCATGATTTGAAGGGATCATTTTCAAACTGCGCCTCGTTGTCTGTGACTATGATCTTTGGGATACCGAATCGACAAATGATGCTCTTCCAACAAAACTTGACACAAGTTAGCCCTCGTATGTTGGTGAGTGGCTCTGCCACCCATTTGCTGAAATAGTCAATTGCCACAATTATGTACTTGGCTCCTCCCGGGGCGGTGGGAAATGGTCCTACCAAATCGATTCCCCATCTGCTAAACGGCCAAGCTCCAGTTACCCCGATTAACTCCTCCCGGGGAACATGGATTAGTGGGGCGAAGGTTTGGCATGATAAGTATTCCCGGACATGTTTCTCCGCATCTTTGAACAATGTTGGCCAGTAATACCCCAGCCTAAAAAATTTCCTGGCCATTGTGCGGGCTCCCTAATGACTCCCGTTGGATCCTCCATGCATTTCCCGAATGAGGTGCTGACCTTCTGACCTTTCATCGCATTTGAGCAGAGGCTGGAGGTATCCTCTCTTGTACAACTTCCTGTCTTGGACCACATATTTCGGTGCTTTAACTCTTAGCTTCCGGGCCTGCACTTTGTCCTCCGGGGTAATGCCTTCTTCTATGTATGCCCGCATGGGGGCGATCCATGATTCCTCCTCATTTACCACCATTACTTGGTCGTTCTCCTGGTAGCTCCTTCTTTCCAATACCTCCATGTACAACTTTTGGCTAGGCTCGGGTTTTAGTTTCGAAGAGGCCAATTTGCTCAAGGCATCTGCTTTACTATTCTCCTCCCGGGGAACTTGAATCAGATTGAAGGGCTCGAAACTGGCTGCTAGAGGCTTTACCATTTCTAAGTACTTTGCAAGCTCCTTTCCCGGGCTTCGCATTCTCCCTTCACCTGCTGGACAACTATCTGGGAGTCGTTGTGTGCCGTGAGAGCCTTAATGTTCATTTCATTTGCCAGCTTTAACCCCGCAATCAAAGTCTCGTACTCAGCCTCATTGTTGGTTGTCTTGAAAGTGAATTGGACCGCGTAAGGGTACTCCTTCCCTTCTGGGCTAACCAACAAGACTCCCGCTCCGCTTCCTCCGGAATGTGCCAATCCGTCCACGTACACCTTCCAGGCCGGGATTTCCTCAGCCCCAGGCGTTCCCCGCTCCTCGTATATTCTTGCTTCTGATTCCACCAGGAAATCTGCTAGGTCCTGCCCCTTGATAGCCCTTCTTGGCTCGTACCGGATCTCATATTCTCCCAGCTCTATAGCCCATTTCATCATTCTCCCCGATGCCTCCGACTTGAACATAACTTGTTTGAGCGGGTAGTTGGTGAGGACAACTATGGGATGGCCCTGGAAGTACAGTTTGAGTCTTCTTGAAGCATGAACTAGTGCCAGAACCAATTGTTCCAACCCAGTATACCGGGTTTCTGCCCCCTAAGTGCCCGGCTGACAAAGTAGATTGGATGCTGCTTTCCCTCCTCTTCTTTGATTAGCACGACACTTACTGCTTCTCGGGATGCCGCTATGTACAAGAAAAGTTCCTCCCTGGGTATGACTTCTTTAAGGTTGGCAACTGTCGAAGGTGCTCTTTCAGGTTTTGGAACGCCTTTTCACACTCCTCGGTCCATTCAAACACCTTAGCCTTCCTGAGAATGTTGAAGAAAGGCAGCTGCCTGTCTGCTCCCTTCGACAGGAATCGGCTAAGAGCCGCGAGGGATCCTGTCAACCGCTGTACTTCTTTCACATACCTGGGGGAGGTCATCTTGGCTATGGCCTCTACCTTCTCCGAGTTAACGTCAATGCCCCGACTTGATACCATGAACCCCAAAAACTTCCCCGCACCCACTCCAATGGTACTTTTAGAAGGGTTCAGCTTTAGATTGCTCCGCTCCAGTTTTTCAAACATCTCATCCAGGTCATTCAAGAAGGCTCTGTAAGCCCTGCTTTTAACCACCATGTCATCGACATACACCTCCATGTTCCTTCCGACCTGGTCCTTAAAGAGTTTGTCCACCATCCTCTGATAAGTAGCCCCCGTGTTCTGCAACCCAAACGGCTTCTTCTTGTAGCAAAAAGTTCCAAAGTCGGTGATGAAGGATGTTTTTGCCTTGTCTGCCTCGTCCATTTGCACCTGGTGATAGCCTTTGTGCGCATCGAAAAAGGCCAGCACCGAGTAGCCCGCGATGGCTTCTGCCAACCAATCCAAATTTGGGAGAGGATAGCTGTCTTTGGGGCAGCACTTATTCAAGTCTGTAAAATCAATGCACATGCACCAGCTTCCATCATGCTTCTTTACTAAGACCGGGTTGGCTATCCACTCCGAATAGATGATTTCCTCGACTACCCCGGCTCTCTCCAACTTTTGAACTTCACTCCTTATGAATTCTGCTCTCTCCGGGGCTACAGGTCTTTTCTTCTGCCTGATTGGTTTGGTTGCCGGGCTTATATTTAGCTTGTGTACCCCCAGTTCTAGTAATACTACAACCATGTCCTCAGGACTCCATGAGAACACTTCTTGGTATCTGGCCAAGAGTTCTTTCAGTGCACTTTTTACTTCCCCCGGGAGGTCCTTTCCCACTGTGACCATCCATTTGTCCGCCACTTGCATTTCCTCCAACTCTTGGCGGGGAGCTTCTCCATGCACCGCCCCTACTGCTTTCTTTGCGTCTAATACAACCGTCATCATGCAACTTCTTGCGACTGCTTGGCTTCCCCGCACGACCGCTACTCCTTGCGCGGTGGGAAACTTCATCGTCAATAGGTACGGGCAATTTGCTGCCCGGGCCTGGGTTAGCCATGGTCTCCCTATGATTACATTGTACGGTGAAGGCGCATCAATAACCGCAAAGTTGCATGTCACTGAGACTCTCTTGCTCCGATCCTTCTCGTCCACCATACATACCGCAAGGGGAATCACACCTGAAGGAACTTTCGGTTTGCCCGTGAACCCTGACAAGGGAGACGAGGGAGGTTTCAGGTTCTGTCTTCCAATCACCAATTGATTGAAGCAAGAAGCGAACATGATTTCCACACTGCTCCCGTCATCCACAAACACCCTCTTGACCAGGAAACCTTCAATCTCCACTGTTACAACCATTGGCTCTGAGTGGGGTATCTGTGGCGGGGCTGCATCCGTCTCAGAGAAAGTAATAGTTTCATTTGGACGAAACCTTTTCCCCTGGATCTCCCCCGGGGGGACATATCGCGTCCGGGCCCGGATAGCGGACACTGACTGGCATGCTTCTCCGATTTCTCCGCTTATCACGTTGATCATCCTGTTGGGTATTGGGGCTGGTTCTACCGCTTGAACTGGTACGGCAGCTATGGCCGGCCGGCCCGGGGCCCTGTTTCCATGGGCTCTCCCATTTCCTCTCCCGGGGTTTGGCCTCCACCTCCTCCGGGGTTGCTCCTGGGCTGGTCCCGGGTCGGATATTCTTTCTTTGCCTCCGCCGCCACGCAGTCTTTCAGCTGCCCTCGTTCTATCAATTTTTCTATCTCGTTCCTCAGCCCCCTGCACCCCTATGTCGAATGTCCATAAGACTTGTGATAGACCACCACTTGTCCGCATTTTCCCTTGACGGAGTCCCTTGGATGGGCAACGGATCCGGGAACAAATCCTTGTGAATAGCATGAATCTCCGTCTGGGATTTGCTGAGCGGGGTGAAGCTATCCGCTCTCGCCCGGTTTACCGGTGCGGAACCTGGATCCCTTCTACTTGGCTCCGCCACCCTTCTCCTTTCTGTCTTATCTGGGAGAAATCCCCCAGATTCTTCATTCCTCTTTCGCGTGGCATCATTAACGGCGCAATACAGCTATACCGCCATATGCAAGTTGTGAAAGGTTTCCGGGATATTTTCCATCAACTTCTGAAACAGCGCCATATCCCTCAGGCCATTTATAAATCCACTAATCACCGACTTCTCCTGCTGCTGCTTGTCGATGACCTTCATACTATCATCCATGTACCGTCAGTAATATTCCATTGGTCCCTCTGCAGCCTTCTGCCGGGTGGCGAGAAGCTCAGTCAGCTGCTTCCCTTCCTTCTTCAATCCGGCGTACCTAAACAGCAGGGCCTTAGAAAAATCGTAATAGTCCCTAAGGCTTTCCCGGGGCAAGGAATCGAACCATATGAGACAGTTTCCTCTCAGGTAGCAACCCACTAGCTTGCATCTCAATTCCTCCGGGAAGTCCCTCGACACCATTAGGTTTTGGTACGTCCTGACAAACTCTTCCGGGTCTGTCTCTCCATTATACGTTGGAATTCCCTCCGGGACCCGAAGGCCCGGCGGCCATGGGTATGCAAGCACTCGAGGTACCCATGGGGAGGTGGGTTTGGCTCCATTCCTTCCCACTAGCTTGTCTAGTCGCGTCTCCAACGAGGTGGGATCCTGCTGCGCTACCTGATAACCCCGCATCCTGTCGTCCTCTCGATAGTGCCTTCCCGGGTAGTCGTAGTTCATCCTCATTGACCCATACATTGGCATAGAATATTGATATGGGTTCCCCTGAGTCCCAGGGGCCTGAGAGCCCAAGAACTCCACAGGCACGACTGACGGATCATACCCGATCTGCCCCATTCCCCAACCAAAGCGTGGGTAATAGGGCGGAGCATGGGGCGCTAAGTTTGATTGTTGCCTTGTTACCATTCCCCCTCCAATTCCTTAATTTGGGGGGAAAGAAGGCGGGACGGTTGAGGAGTTCTCACGCCCTTGTATCCTCGGTGGATGCACGACTCCTTCCAGATCGATAACTTCTTTTTGGTGTCCCCGCGGAAGGTCCTGATGGTTTCCTTGGGGTTCCCTCCGCCTAAGGTTTTCCCGGGTAGAGAGTACCCACTAGCGGTACAACTCCTTGTTGGTTCTCATGAATTCCAACGCTGCCAATTCCTCCGCGTTGACCAAGGCTTGTCTCTCTTCCGGGGAAATTGGTCCCCGGGTCTGAGGGTTATCGGCCGGATAATATCCCTCCTCCTGGGCTTCTATTCTCTGCCCCCGGGGGTTACACTCCCCAGCGGGCCTGGGTGCTTCTCGCTCATCCTGGTACTCCCTATCCGAGTCAGCCTCATCGGAGGCAGTTTCCACGTGGCCATCATGCGGTACTCCCAGCTCACGCTGGCGTCTGGCTTCCTCCTGCAACTGCCTCAAGGTCACATCGTCTCCCGGGGGCGGGGAAGTACCTCCCCCTGAGGGTGCCGCATTTTTCTTCGGGCGCCCGCGCCCTTTTCTAGGCGACTCCATCATGCGAAGGTGGAACTAGGTCCCACCGGGCGTGCCAATTGATGCTACCAATTCCGTCCGGTTCCCGGGTTTTGATGCTATCCGGGCCTCTTTCCAAGCAAGCCTGCACCAATCCTGCAAAACAATCCCCGGGAGGCGTCCCGGGGAAGAAGCTCCGGCGTGATGATGAGATGGGGATAGCGATGAGGGGAAAACGTACGGAAGATGCTCTCAATATGAAGTAGAAAGATATAAGTCACATACATTATTCACTATTTGGGACTAGTATTTATAGTTGAGGTTGCCTACTTTGGATAAGGCTCAGGACCACTTCCCTTTGTCACTATCTGTCATTGTTCTTGTCCGGATGTGCCTCTCGCGGGAAAGGCGCTGCCTCCTCCATCCTGGTCCATAGGCCCTTTTCCTGGCCCAGCGTTCTACTGGGCCGGCATTATCACCCCCTTCACCAAACTTCTCTCTCCAAAAATCTTCCAGACGCTCTGCTCTTTTTGATCAAGTAAGCTCTACCTCTCTCCCTCTCCTTTTCTTCCAATCATGAACTCCCCGCTTCCCTCCAACTCTTCCTTAGACACCGAGGGGGCTCAAAATCAGTTCGAGGTCCAGTTCAGGGCTACTGACAATCTGATTTCCTCCCAGTCTCCTCCCCGGATACTGATTCCGAGGCTTTCAGCACGCCCCGGGGGCTAAACACCCCTGGGGCGTTGACCTTGTATGAGTCGGGTTCGCACCCGACCGGGCGTCCCAGTCATCCCCGAGAGGATAAGAATGAGGATGCGGTTGACGAGGAAGTGGGTGATGATGTTCCCCGGGGGCCTACTCATGGGGTGCGCCCACTGGGTCTAAAACATTTTGATGTCTCCGGGGATTCTCCTTCTCTAGATAGGGATGTCTTAGATCTATCCAAGCGTTCCTTTATTCCCCTTCCTTTAAATGCCTCTCTTTCTAAACTTCCCCCGAGAGTCTCCGAGCGAGGGGTTACGTGCATCCCGCGGATCCATTTTCAATTCGGGCTTAGCCTGCCATTTCCCCCTCTCTTCCTTGAGATCCTTCAATTTTACAAAGTAGCCCCGGCCCAGCTACACCCTAACGGGGTTGTTCTAATACTGGCCTTCTTGCTTAATTGCGCCAGGTGCGCCGTTCCCCCTTCTCTCTTACTCTTCCGCTCCTTCTATGCCTTGCGGAGGGCACACGCGTCTTTCCCGGGCATTTTTCTTTTACCATTCGCTCCGGGATAAAGGACTTCATCCTTTCCAAACCTAAATCTTCCAAAGGATACCCTTCGAAAGGTTACTTCCTATGTGATGCCCGGGTGTACCCTTTGCCTACCTGGAACGACTCTCTCGTTCCTGAGGACAAGAAGCCCCTCGCCAATCTCCCCGGCATCATTACTAGTGATCACAACCTCCTCCGTCTCTCCCCCTTAAATATGGACGACTTTTTTATGACCGGGAACGCGGGCTACTACTGGTCTCGCGGGATCTATCCTGCTGAGCTCTTCATTCTCCCGCGTATATCAGCGATGAGGCCGGATGGAGATGCCTATTAAGGCTTTTTTTTCTAATTTCTGTCCCCCCCACCCCCCTTTTTTTATATTCTTTCTAACTCTGCCTTTACTTGGTTTCAATTCAACCTCCATTGTACGCGGACGCTATGACCTTTGT
Source organism: Cruciata laevipes (assembly GCA_963678965.1). Classification (NCBI taxonomy): domain Eukaryota; kingdom Viridiplantae; phylum Streptophyta; class Magnoliopsida; order Gentianales; family Rubiaceae; genus Cruciata; species Cruciata laevipes. Next base: position 17,331,513 of record OY787634.1, on the reverse strand, counting down.
GATCTTCCGCAGCGATTCCCGCCTGCTCAACAAGTGGCTCCCCATCCTGAGCCATCCTCTGCTGAGAATCCAGCCATCATCCCGCAGGGGGCCTGCTCGTAACAGCGATCTCACCAACCGCCCCCCGGCCAAGCCACCATCTCCTTTGGCCGCTTATGCGTCCCGTGCGACTCCTCCCGGGTCATCACCTGTTCCCGGGAGGAGGTTCTTTGTCAAGCATCCCACCTACAGTGGCGGGGCCAGCTCCCGGTTCAAGCGACCACCTGCCACCGCGCTGCTCGGGTCTCCTCCATCCTCTCGGCAAAGGACGGATGATGCTCCTCCTCCCATCCTCCTGCTCGAACTCCTCCGCAGGCTGCTAGTTCTGAGGCCACCCCTGAGGAGAAAGGAGAAGTAACTATTTTCCCTGAGGCCTTATCTTCCACCTAAGTTTTATGATTTCCCAGGTTTCCTTAATGCCTAAACCCCTTGTTTTGCAGAGCATCGCCTTCGCTGACTCCCTCCTGGCGGACTCACAGTTCGCCGAGGCGCTGAACCGGAGCTACTCTAAGTACAGCGCGGGGCTATTTGTCAAGCTGGAGAAAGAGCTCCGGGAAACCAAGGAGAAGCTGGCCGGGCAAGATGGCCTTGCGGCCCAGCTAGAGGAGACCAAGAAGAAGTTGGCCGATAAAGAGAAGAAACTGGCTGACAAGGAGAAGAAGCTAACCGAGGTAGAAAAGAAATATCCCTCCTTGAAGATGGAGAAGAAGAACTCCCAGCTCGAAGCCTTCGACGCTGTGACCCAAAAGCTACTCCGCTCGGTGGAGTTTGATCAGAAGTTGGAGGGGATTGCCGCTGCAGCGAGTGCTGAAGCCTGCCATGAGATGTACCGCAGTTTGTGGGGTTGGCTTCCGGGACCCGCCCGTCTTGACGCCCAAGCGTCTTATTACCGGCCCAAGGCGGCTGCCGAGCTGAATCATCGATGGCGATCCCTCCAAAAGTCAGATCTGAAGAGTCTGGTCCCCCAGCTGTGGCAGTCGCTGGAGATGTCTTCCCGGGTTCCCTATGTTTCCGAGATCAAGAAGGTGAAGCTTCCTTAAATTGGCGAGGCTTCATTCCATGACCCTGGCCCGGAAGACTACAACGTCTATGGGATAGTCCCGAAAACGCCCCACTCGGCAGAGAATTACTATGAGTACTGCGCGGTGCCTGACAACTTTGGGTACCGGAGTGGACTACTGAGGATCTCGTGGAGCTGGAGAGGAGGTTCGAAAGAGCTCATGTTGTTCCAGAGGGAAGGGGCCCCACTGAAAACAATTTACAACCCTAGACTCTAGTCTACTTTTTCCTTGTAATCTTCTTTTTTTTCTAAGTATTTTGTAACTTACCTCCCCGGGGGGTATATGTAGAACTTTGGCCTTAGTGCCCATTTTGATTAATATAAAGTTCTACTTTTTAATGAGATTATTATCTTTTGTAGTCTGAGCGCCATTTAAAGGAGGTTCTCCCGCAAGCGCCCACACCTTATGTTTTCCCTCATCCGAGTAGCTCTTCCGGCACCTACTTCTCTCTTCCCCGCGTTGGGTGCCTCCAGTGCTCTTTCCTTCAGAGGAAACTAGCCCATTGGAGGTTTGGAGGCAACCAGGCTAACCGAGCGTTGGCCGAGGCGGGGCTGGGTTGCTTCCTTCGGGAGTTTGGATTGATCCGGGTGCTAGTGTCATTTCTCAAGGAGGTTGAGACCAAGTTTGGGTCGTTAAACCAGTGCTTCGACCTTGCTTCCGACCATATGCGGGAAGCCCTGAATTCCCACCAAACCATTGCCGAGCTGCAGGCCCTTCACGATGACACTCAACATCGCACCGCCAAGGAGCTAGGCCTGGTGTGGGGTGAACTCGAGTGGGCTCAGGAAAACCTTAGGAAGCTAGAGACCCGCACTGCACATAATAGACTAATCTGTGACTAGGAGAAGGAGAACCGGTCCCTTACTCACAGGAATAGGGTCCTCCAAGATGCTCTACTAGTTGTCCGGCTATCCTACCACCTTTTGGGTCTCAAGGTTGGCTTAGTTGGGGTGTCTCCCCTTTCTGATATTCCAGCCGGGGTTCGCAGGACAATTGAACGCATGGAGGCTAACCCGAAGAAGTTTGGTGAGGGAGCTCCTAGTCATGGGGCCTATCTGGACGCCGTGGAGTGGCATAATAAGATAGCCGCGGGGGAATTTGAGCCTTATCCCTCTATCCTTTACCGTGTCCCTGCCCGGGTGGAGGTAGATGTGGCGTACGAAAGGTACGAAGATATGTCCGTGTCTATTGACCCGGAGGAAGTAGCACGCCGGATAAGGCGTGTCCAGGAGATTGCCGATTCCGGAGTTACCACCAAGGGGGTGAAGACCGCAGAGGGCACCCGCATCAGCCGAGAAGAGAATGGTAAGGGTGCGGCGGACTTGCTCCCTAAATACAAGTTCGTTACATCAGCCAGGGTAAGAAGGATGCGCCTGGCGGAACCACTTCCAGAAGGGTCCGTAGTTGTTCCCATCCCAGAGCTAAACGAAGAAGATGCTGAGCAACTGGAAGAGAAACTTGCGTAGAATCAAACTCCGGACGCCCGCTTTGCCGAAGACATCCTGTCTTCTCAATTCTTCGGAGAGGGTTTCCGCCCGGGTAACCCTGAGGGTGCTTCTGGGTCAGGCCCTAAGTGGGTATAGCGGAACCTAGATAGAAAATCTGTGTATAAAATGCTATGTAAGTGTTCCCCTGTAATATAACAACATACTTGTGTGCTTTGAAATTTAAGGATAATGAGTAAAAGTTCTTTCGGAAACCCCTCTTTTCATTAATTCTATCCTGCAAGAATTACATTCTCTGGTCCCCGGGCTTCATTCAAGCTCCGGGTCCAATCTAACGGGGCACCCAAATGGGAGCTACCCATGGGTCCCTTTTACAGTCATTCCTCTCTAAACCCGGGACGAGGCCAACGTCAGGGCTATATCTCCGGGCATATTCATGCTTCCGGGAGGGGGCATATCCATGCCTTAGTAACTAAGGTTCTGCACGGGGCACTCTACTTCCCGTAGAACCTTCTTAAGTTAGCTACATTCCATCTCCTGGGGATCTTCTTCCCCTGCTTGTCCTTCAACACATAGCTTCCTCCCGTGTATGCCTCTTTCACCCTGTATGGCCCTTCCCAGTTGGGTGCCAGTTTCCCTTCTGGGGCTTGGTGGCTCTTGTCATTTCTCCTCATCACCCAGTCTCCCGGGGTAAAAACTTCCTTCCGCACCCTTCTATCGTGATACCTCTTTACTCGCTCATTTACCTTTGCTTCCTGGAGCGCCGCATTCTCTCGCTTTTCTTCCAAAAGATCCAAGTCAAGGCACCGTCCATCACCTTCTTCCTCCGGCACTGAAATTCAGTCCGAGGGCTCGGGACCCCGATCTCCGCGGGTATCACTGCCTCAGACCCATATACCAAGCAGTATGGAGACTCCCCGGTAGCTGAACTTTCTGTGGTTCGGTGGGCCTAGAGGACACTGGGCAACTCCCAAATCCAATTCCCCTGCGTGCCTTCCGAGTGGGTTTTTAAACCTTTAATGATGGTACAGTTGGTAACTTCCACTTGCCCATTGGCTTGAGGGTGGTACACAAATGTTAACCTCTGCTCTATGCCATACTTGACACACCATGATTTGAAGGGATCGTTTTCAAATTGCGCCCCGTTGTCTGTGACTATGATCTTTGGGATGCCAAATCGACAAATGATGTTCTTCCAACAAAACTTGACACAAGTTAGCCCCCGTATGTTGGTGAGTGGCTCTGCCTCCACCCATTTTCTGAAGTAGTTGATTGTCACAATTACGTACTTGGCTCCTCCCGGGGCAGTGGGAAATGGCCCTACCAAGTCGATTCCCCATCTGCTGAACCGCCAAGCTCCTGTGACCCCAATTAACTCCTCCCGGGGAACATGGATTAGTGGGGCAAAGGTTTGGCATGACAAGCATTCCTGGACATGTTTTTCCGCATCTTTGAACAGCGTAGGCCAGTAATACCCCAGCCTTAAGATTTTCCTAGCCATTGTGCGGGCTCCCTGGTGGCTCCCATTAGATCCCTCGTGCATTTTCCGGATAAGGTGTTGACCTTCTGACCTTTCCACATATTTTAGCAAAAGCTGGAGGTATTCTCTCTTGTACAACTCCCCACCCTGAACCACATACTTTGGCGCTTTAACTCTCAGCTTTCGGACTTGCACCCTATCCTCCGGGGCGGTCCCTTCTTCCAGGTACGCCCGCATGGGGGCAATCCAGTATTCTTCCTCATTTATCAACATTACTTGGTCGTTCTCCTGGTAGCTCCTTTTTCCTAACACCTCCATATACAACCTTTGGTTAGGATCCGGTTTTAATTCCGTGGAAGCCAATTTGCTCAAAGCATCCGCTTTACTATTCTCCTCCCGAGGAACTTAGACCAGGTTGAAGGTTTCGAACCCGGCTACCAGAGGCTTTACCATCTCCAAGTACTTTTGCAAGCTCCTCTCCCGGGCTTCGTGTTCCCCCTTTACCTGTTGTACCACAATCTGGGAGTCGTTGTATGCCGTGAGAGCTTTGATGTTCATCTCCTTTGCCAACCTTAATCCTGCAATCAAAGCCTCGTACTCGGCTTCATTGTTGGTTGTTTTGAAAGTGAACTAGACCGCATAGGGATATTTCTTCCCTTTCGGGCTAACCAACAAGACTCCCGCTCCACTGCCTTCGGAGTGTGCCAAACCGTCCACGTACAGCTTCCAAGCCGGGACTATCTCAGCCTCGGTCATTTCCTTCTCCTCGTGTATCCTTGCTTCTGATTCCACTAGGAAGTCTGCTAGGGCCTACCCCTTGATGGCCCTTCTTGGCTCATACTGGATTTCATACTCTCCCAGCTCTATAGCCCATTTCATCATTCTCCCCGATGCCTCCGGCTTAAACATGACTTGTTTGAGCGGGTAATTGGTGAGGACCACTATGAAATGGCCCTGGAAGTAAGGTTTAAGCCTCCTTGAAGCGTGCACCAATGCCATAACCAATTGCTCCAACTCAGTATACCGGGTCTCTGCCCCCCGAAGTGCCCGACTAACAAAGTAGATTGGGTGCTACTTTCCCACCTCTTCTTTGATTAGCACGGCACTCACTGCTTCCCGGGATGCCGCTATGTACAGAAAAATCTCCTCCCCCGGGCATGGCTTCTTTAAGGTTGGCAACCGTCGAAGGTGCTCTTTCAGGTTTTGGAACGCCTTTTCACACTCCCCAGACCACTTAAACGCCTTGGCCTTCCTGAGAATGTTGAAGAAGGGCAGTTGACTGTCTGCTCCCTTTGATAGGAATCGGCTGAGAGCCGCGAGGGACCCTGTCAACCGCTGTACTTCCTTCACCGACCTGGGAGAGGTCATCTTGGCTATGGCCTCTACCTTCTCCGGGTTGACGTCAATGCCCCGACTTGATACCATGAAACCCAAGAATTTTCCCGCACCCACTCCAATGGTACTTTTGGAGGGGTTCAGCTTTAGATTGCTCCGCTCCAGTTTTTCAAACATCTCCTCCAGGCCACTCAAGAAAGCCCCGTAAGCCCTGTTTTTAACCACCATGTCATCGACATACACCTCCATGTTCCTTCCCAGTTGGTCCTTAAAGATTTTGTCCACCATCCTCTGATAAGTAGCCCCCGCGTTCTTCAACCCAAAGGGCATCTTCCTGTAGCAAAAAGTTCCAAATGAAGGAGGTTTTTGCCTTGTCCGCCTCATCCATCTGTACCTGGTGATAACCTTTGTGCGCATTGAAGAAAGCCAGCACCGAGTATCCCGCGATAGCCTCTGCCAACCGATCCAAATTTGGAAGAGGATAGCTGTCTTTGGGGCAGCACTTATTCAAGTCTGTAAAGTCGATGTACATGCGCCAGCTTCCATCATGCTTCTTTACTAAGACTGGGTTAGCTATCCACTCCGGGTAAATGATTTCCTCGACCACCCCGGCTCTCTCCAACTTCTGAACTTCATTCTTTATGAATTTTGCTCTCTCTGGGGCTACAAGTCTTTTCTTCTGCCTGATCGGCTTGGTTGCCGGGTTTATGTTCAACTTGTGTACCCTTAGCTCTGGTAACACTCCCACCATGTCCTCCGGGCTCCATGAGAATACTCTTTGGTATCTGGCCAAGAGTTCCTTTAGTGCGCCTTTTACTTCCCCCGGGAGATCCTTTCCCACCGTGACCATCCCTTTGTCCGCCACTTGCATTTCCTCCAGCTCTTGGCGGGGAGCTTCTCCATGTATCGCCTCTACTGCTTTCTTTGCGTCTAATACTGCCGTCATCATGCAACTTCTTGCGACTGCTTGGCTTTCCCGCACGACCGCTACTCCTTGTGCGGTGAGGAACTTCATTGTCAGCAGATATGGGCAATTTGCTGCCCGGGCTTGAGTTAGCCATGGTCTCCCTATGATTACGTTGTACGGTAAAGGGGCATCAATAACCGCAAAGTTGCATGTCACTGAGACCCTCTTACTCCGATCCTTCTCATCCACCATACACACTGTAACGGGGATAATGCCTAGAGGAACTTCTGGTTTGCCCGTGAACCCTGACAGGGGAGACGAGGGAGGTTTCAGGTTCTGTCTTCCAATCCCCAATTGATCAAAGCAAGAAGCGAACATGATCTCCACGCTGCTCCCGTCGTCCACAAACACCCTCTTGACCAGGAAACCTTCGATCTCCGCTGTTCAACCATTGGGTCTGAATGGGGTATCTGTGGCGGGGCTGCGTCCGCCTCAGAGAAAGTGATAGTTTTATTGGGGCGAAACCTTTTCCCCTGAGTCTCCCCCGGGGGACATATCGCGTATTTTGGATGATATAACTCAAAACATCATGTATTTAAGATGCAACATGAGATGATACATGTTGGTATTCAATTTATGTTAAAACATGAGGTATTTAACACAAAACCTTTAAAACCACTAAAGGTGGATGATATAACTCAAAACATGATATATTTGAGATGCAACATGAGATGATACATGTAGGTAATCAATTTATCTTAAAAACTTGAGGTATTAAAAACCCCCATGCATGTTTCAAGATAAATACACAACTTTATATCACTACACCATATCTGGCCTTTTGCAACATAAAAACATGTCGTTTATCATTGATATAGTGTCGTAAATGCTAATTTGCTACATTATATGCATCATTGTATATTGTGTCGTAAAAGGTGGTGTAGCAAATTTAGTGACACAAAATTCAATTATGACGTAAAATAAATGACACAATTTGTATCACTATTTTATTTGTCGTGAATATATGTGACACATACTGCGACTTTTAAGTTTTGTGACGCATATGAATTGCGACAGTTTATGCTTCAGTTAAACATAGGGACGCATGTTACTTTACGACACTATATGCATCACTGTATATTGTGTCGTAAAAGACTATGTAGCAAATTTAGCAACACAAAAGTTGATATGTGCCGTAAAATTAATGACACAATTTATATAATTATTTAATTGTCATATGTATATTTGTGACACATGCTGCAACTTTTATGTTTTGTGACACATTTGTATCTCGACACATTATGCTTCATGAAATCTTAGTGATGCATGTTGTTTTATAACACATTATACGTCGTTTATGTTTAGTGGCGCATGGGTGTTTACGACACATTATGCAACATTTATGCTTAATGATGTTTGGTTTTTCGCGACACAAATACTTGTCGCGATATAAAAGGCAATTGAATATTTAATTATATTATTTTAAAAAATAAAATAACATTATTTACACAAATATTATTGTCTGTGTTGAATATATGATTTATTGTTATAATTAATAGCAATTTCTATTAAATTTTACTCCGAAAATATCAATTACAATGAGATCCAATCAAATCCTCAATTAAATCCCAAATTAAAGCCTTCTTGGGCTTTTTACTCTTTTTTGAAATAAATATTACACTTATTGCTATTAAATTTTACATCAAGAATATCAATTACTGTGAGAGAGTACATATAGAAAATCAAGCTAATCAAATCCCAAATCACTGCCTTCTTGATCTCCTTACTCTTTTTACAATAATTGTTTCCTGTAAAGAAAAATGAGAAAAATAAAAATAAAATTCAAAAAAATGATTCAATAAACTAATTTCATGAATTTCTATGCCCTCGAGTAGAATTTATGATCAAATTTAACTAATAATAATCATAATTAGAAATTAGATGTACATGCGATCTAAATCATCATTATACATAGCCCCTAAATAGTTTAATGAATAAGCCAATCTTATAATTCATATTAATCATAAAAAACACATATATACAGTACAACATCGATCATGCAAGCAAATCAACCACATCGCTTAACCTTACCAGAGAAGTGATCACTCAAGAATAAACTATTTGAAAAAACACATATTATGATAAACCAAAAAAGGTACAATTAAATAAGCCAAAAAGATAAAACCATTGACACACCTCAGCGGCCGATCGAATTCAAAACTCGATTCTTCTTAAGATTGAACAGATGAATACTGATTCTAAATGTTGATTGTAATTCCCAATACTGATTTATTCTTGAATAATTAGGGGAGGCGGCAATGTATAGACAGAAAAAAGAAGAAGAAGAGAACTTGTGAAATGCTTGGTAATGAAAAAAGAATGAGATCTCTTATATAGCAATTAACTTTAAGGTAAGTTAGGGTTTTACTTGGGCTTGACTTATTACGGCCCGGTACTAAAAAAGTCCCTAGATGTAATAATTTTAATGATGACTTTATCTTAATTAGTATATCAGTTCAGTTTAGTAACATTATTAAATCATTCTAATTAAGTTATATTAATTTTATTTTACTGTTTAAAAAATATTATTTTGCAATACATTAATAATTATTTTATTTCGATTCAGTCAGAAGCTCACACGATCATAAGGGCCTCAATACTATTTCTTTATTTAAAATATTTTTGTGTAGAACTGCAAGTGAATAATAATAGTTAATTAATTTAGGTGACAAGTTATAGTTGGTAACAAAAAAATCTACTATGTTTTTGTAACTAAAACAATTGTGAGTTTTCATTATGTTACGGCTCAAAGTTTAAGTTTAATTTTAAAACTTAGTTTTTTTAGAAAATTCATTCATTAAATATTTAATTAAACTGAATTGAATTGAAGTTTAAAAAATAACAATTTGAGGCAGGATTTACATTGAATGACATGAGTTTAGATTTGTTCAGTTAGACTGAAATTTAATTGAAATATAAAAAAATGAAGAAGATAAGTTGAGATAGCTAGGATTTACATTGAACTAAATTGAAATGAAATGAATGGAAATTACTACTAGATCATTTAAATTTAATTGGACGAGAATTCATATTTAATTTATACAATTTAGTTTTTTTATGATATTTGCTAGAATATCCAGAACAAGTTTGATGATAAATATAAGTCGAGCTCAAGTTTAGACTAGATTAATAAATATAAGTGCAGAACAACTCTATCTTTACTTTTACTAGCTTAAAATGATTTTGATATTACATAAACTTGATAAGTTCAATGAGTTTAATAGGTTGAGATCAAGTTCATGCTCAATTACTAAATGAGCTTTCCCGAATTTAACACGATTTTGTTCAAACTCGATTTTGACCAAATTTTAACAGAGTTGACTCGTTTGTTTTTGTGTACAGTAGTTCTATGAGTTAAATCCTTAACCCTAAACCCTTGACCCACGAAACGTCAAAAATATTTTTTTCTTCTTTTCAAATATTATAGTGTATTTTCTTTTTAAATATTATAGTGTAGACTCGTTTGTTTTCTAGAATTATTCGGTGGGTTACCTTCTATACCCTAAACCCTCAGCCCGCAAAACCTCAAAAATGTTTTTTTCTTTTTTTAAATTTTATAGTGTTGTTTTATAGAAATCTCAGTGGGTTAAACCCTTAACTCACAAAACTCAAAAATATTTATTTTACTCTTTTCAAATATTATACTGTGTAACTTATTTTATTTCTAACACATGTAATGAAATTATGACGGTAAATGTATGGAGTCGAGTTTGAACAACCATATCTCAAATTTGACTTATTTAAAATTTCTTTGAACGAATCAATGAATTTGATTAGAGTCATAGCACAAAAAAACTTTTATTTATTATTCTCGATTATGCCAATATACGAGTTAAGTTTTTTTGGTTCAGTTAAATTTAATATATTAAAAATTGTTTGAGTTCAATTTGATTCAATTCATTTAACTTCAATTTAGTGGAAAATAATCATCTCAGGAACATGACATTAGTAGTTTATGAGATATGAGAATTTTATAATAAGACATTAGTATTTATTTTTTTAGTTAGATATTTTAAATAATTTAATTACAATTAGCTTGAACCTATAATTTTAGATGCTAATTAGCACGTTTGGTTAATAAAACCAAACTAATCACGGTATAATCCTTTTAATTTTGGGAGAAAATTATGCACATAACAAAAAAAAACTTTGAGCCCATTCTTGACAACCATAGTCCACGCATATATATCTCTTTCCTCCTTAGCTAAAATATTTCCATTTTCAAGTTCAACTATTTTTATATAAAAAAAAAGGTTCCATTTTTAAAATTGACTCAATTCACAAATTGATAATCGTAATCATCTAATTGATTGATTTAGTTATATCCTTCTTAATAAGTTCTACCGTTCTTAATATAGTGTTCGAGAACAATAATTGTTTTTTAGAGAAACGGTGAAAATGGAAAAGAAAAAAAAAAGAAAAAAAATAGAGAGAGATAAAGATGCTAAAAAATTAATAAGAATTGCCAAAGAAAAGGAAAAGAATTGTGACTTGGGAAAAGAAGCGCGGAAGACGATGAAAAACAGAGCGCCAAGGTTTAACAATTTCAGCGGGAACCTACAAAAAATAACAATGGCCCAGACCTAAACATACCTTATATATTCACAGCTCTGGTGTCTCTAAACTCACATTCGATAACGAATTTGCATCCTGCAGAAGAAGGGCACCACTTCATGCTTTTCCGGCTCGGCGGCTCTCAACGTAAGATCTCAGCTAATTTGCCCTCTTCTTTGTAGGCTGATGAAATCATAAGCCCGCAATTGTTCCTAGTTTTTTCTTCGTCGGAAAACCACTCATCGTGAAGCTTACTAGCATTCCTTCCGTGCTTGGACAGGAGAACAACTGCTTCAGGCATGGAAACCGATAATGGAATTCAGCATTGATCAGAAAAAGGAAGTCATTGCCTTACCAAAGATCTGACTTCGAGGGCATTTTCCGAGCTATGAATAGTATATATCTTATTCGATTCTCGTGTTGTTTACGGGTTCATTAATGTATGATTCTCGTGTTGTTTACTGATGTCATGTGTTTGTTTGTCACTGGAAATTCACACACGGTGATGTTCTTGAGGACGATGAAAATCCCGTTGCCCAGCTCCCAGATTCTTTAAAGGTACATGATATACTCATGTTGGCTATTAGTATATATGGATCTTATTAATTAATGTGTTTGCCTTGGTGATAAAATAAACCAGGAATTGTTGAAAACTTTTGACAACAGACATGTGACATTTGATAACAAGACAAAGGATGAAGAGAAGAAGTATGAGCAGATTAAGAAGCTTCCCAAGACATGTGATTTTTTTGACTTAATTTCTTGGTAGAATGCACAAAGTAGTTTTTTGTTCTATCCTGTTTTCATCAATCATATTCCAGGGTTATTAAGGTTTTCTTTATTTGATCTCAGGCTGGTGTATAATTGGGTCCAACTATTCTAGGAATTATATATAGGAAAAAAATTTGGACACACTCCCACAAGAAGGTTACATTTTCATTGATATATTATCCAAAGTTGGTTACATTTTCTTCATATTTGTGAGGGAAATGAAGATGGATCCAAGAGTTGTGCTCACATCGAGTGCTAGTCGTATGAAAGCCTGGACAGTTGGTATTCTCACCCCTCTTTGATTGGACTTGCTTGTTGTTCAACATTAGTTTTGGCTATGAAGTACTCTCCATTCTTAGTTTAAGATTAGATGAAAAGTAGAGAAGAACATAAGGTGTTTATACTCAAAATTGTTCAAGCGGTTAAGCTTGCTTAAATTGGTAAAGCAAATCGAAACCATTTTTCATCATCCTTGCAGCTTAGTATCTATTTCTAGAAAATATTTCGGCTTTCTAATGTATATTCTATATTTTGTAGACTCTTTCGGAACACTTCATATCAGCATGTAACTAGCATTCAAGATTTCTTTAAAGTGTCTAAAAGACCAATTTCTTTGCAGGTTCGCCCGAAACTACTTTAGAGACCATGGATGATTTATCGTCGGATATATGAACTTTGCTTATGGGTTCAAGCTGTAAGTTCCTATCACTTTTGAGCAATTTTGATTCTATATAATAAATGTACCACATGAGTAATTTTTTACTTCTATAATCTTATGTGAAATTAAATAGAACAACTTATATAATGCCCCCAAACTTTTTAGATTTGTTGAGAGCAATGGTTATGCAAGTTTTAAGGGTGAAAATGTGACATAGATTACTTCATTAATTAAGGGTGAAAATGTGACATAGATTACTTCATTAATGACAAATAGATTAAAGTGATGTAAAATGATGCATATGTGTCGCAAAAATAGTGACACAAGGGAAAAATGATACAAGTATGTCACAAATTTGCAACAAATTTTTAATCGTGTCGTATATTTAAGACATGCTATTTATGTGTCGTACAATATATGAAGCTATTTTGGAACATTATAAAAAATGTCGCATATATGTCGCATGCAATGCATCACTCTATAAAAATTGATACAATTGTGCCACAAATTTGCAATAAATTTACCATTGTGTCACATATATATAACATTTTTAAAGAGTGATGTAAAAATTATGTCGTAAATTTGGAACATTTACTAATATGTCACATAAGTGTCATAAAATTTATGACATAGCAAGAAAATGACGTAAAAATGTCGCAAATAAACAACACATTGACAAAAATGTGGCAAATTTATGACATTTATACATTCGTCGCACACATATATGTCGCAAAAACTCAGTTCTCTTGTAGTGTATTTTGCATCATCATGATTTTAAAGCAAAAGGTGTTATTGTAACATAAGATAATATAAAAATCCAAAAGATGGGGATATAGCATAAAACATAAGGTGTTTATGTAAGAACATGATGTGATAAAAAAATAGATTTCAAAATCCTCATCTTATATTTTTGCATCATAATACTTATACTGAAAAAAAAATTAATACAAAACATGACAGATTTAGCTCAAAACTTGATGTATTTGACTTAGAACATGAGATTATGAACTGAACTCATGTTTAGTACCAAAAAAAAAACAAAGTATACTCAATCTACAAATGATTGAACACTAAACATTGTACTTAAAAGTTAAAACATCCAACAGTACTTTAGCAAAAAAAAATCATTCAAAACAAGACTAAACCACTCAAACATAGTGGGAAGTGTCTCGACATCAGACCATTCAATGCTTCACTTTAATCCCAAGTCAAGGCTTGGCAGTATGTTTTGAGTCACCTTCATCACAGCTTGATAAACATGTTCCAACTCATCCAAAAAAGATGGATCATCCCAGAAACTTTGGCTTCCAAAAACATCTTGACTTCCAGTACACTGAGTAGCACCCCCCTCTGGTCTAACAACAGCAATACCATCGGATTCAACAACTTCATGTCCTACTTCAGGAGCAACACCTTCAGATTCAGCAGCATGTTCCTTCTTTGCAGTTTGTATCTTTTGGAGCCCTTCCCTTAGCTTAGCAAATGCAAGTCCCAAATCTCTATGGAAGACCTCCACAACTTCACCAACATCCTAAGACAAAACATCACAAAACATCACATTAAGAAAACATCACAAAAAAATAGATATATGAATTTACTCCAAAACATTGCACCATAACATATGTGAACTCTTGGCTCAAAACCTAACAAATAAAATTCAAAGCCTAAGGGAGTAACATAAACATGATAAATTTAGGGGGTTGCTCCATGCAGGTCCTTTTTTCTCTTGCAGGTCCGTATTTTTACCATAATACCTCTAATATTGTTAGGGCAAAAAATGGGCTTGAAATCATAGAGTTCCATTAGGGGCATTATGGTAAAAATACGGAACTGCAAGAGAAAAATGAACCTGTATGGAGAAATTGCTTAAATTTAATGCAAAACCTATCAGCGTAAGGGATTTTATCCAAAACCTAGCAGTATAAGGAATTTAATCCAAAACCTAACAACATAAGGATTTTAACCCAAAACCTCACTGCATAAGGGATTTAATCCAAAACCTAATAGCATTAAAACCTTGACTATTTACAACTGAAACTGACCATTAAAACTTAGAGCATGATATAATTATTCCAAAACCTAACAGAATACATTATAATTAAATACTACAAAAAATGAATTTCACTGTTTATAGGAAAACTCACATTAAGACCACACCTTGCAATATCTGCATTAGTTTTCATATTTACTTCAAAACATGACACCACAAAAAAATGATCAGTTGACCTAACCATTTAAACTTAAAGCCTGGAGAATTTAAACCAAAGCCCAAAAAAATGTACTAAGTAACACAAACATGATGGATTTATTCCAAAACCAAACAGAATGAGGGATTTAATCCAAAACCTAAAAACATTAAACCTTGACTATTTAAAACTGAAGTTGGCAATTAAAACCTGACAAAATAAAATAGTGAACTTACTTAATGATACCCTTCTCATCTCTAACCACGACATACTGAGACACCTTCCTCGGCCTCTTTGTAATGTCAACAAGTGCAGAGGACTCACCATCCAAATCTTGATGAACACCCTTCCCCTTTCTTTTCCTTCTCTGAGCATCAGGCACAAAAGGCTCAAGCACATCCCATATTGGATCAACATGTCTCACTACTGTTTCCTTCTTCATTTCCAGATCTAGCTCTGGCATAACTGGCTGAATTTTCATTGATTGAAATGGTGGTTGCTCATCAGCAAAAGGTGGAGGAACGATTGGGTTCTCTGCAGGAGGTTGATCACCAGCTGGCTGTGGAGGAACGCTAGGGTTCTCAAGTGGATGTAGCTCTACAACCGGCTCTGGAGGAACAATTGCATTCTCAGGTGGAGGTGGCTCAACAGCTGGCTGTGGAGGAACGATTGCGTTCTGAACTGGAGCATGCTCAACAACGCCAGGATCAGGATGACTCTTCCAAAACCTAATATACACATTCTAATACCTCCGATTCCGTTTCTGCTTAAGCGGCTCCTCTTCAAAATCATCCTCATTGCCAACATCCTTATAGCTGGTAACGGTAGCAACAAAAGGCCTCACAGGAACAGTAGAAGAGACTTCTTTCTCAGGTAAAACAACAGGTTCCTTTACAGTGGCTGGGTTAACAGCCTTCTTAGCAGGAGGCTTCTTCGCAGGACCCTTCCCTGAAGTTTTTCCCTTTTCAACCACAGCAGCGCGATGACCTTTCTCGCCAGAAATAGGACAAGTACTGCACTTTATATTACGTTTCAACCTACGCTTACCTATAGCAACAGAGAAAAAAATAGTAAGAACAGGGATCAGATTATTTAAAAACAGTGCAACCAAAAAAAACATAAATATCACCTTCTTTTTCATCATGATCATGGCAAGACGTACAAGATGCATCACTTGATGCACCAACATTCCTTCCTGGCTTAACCAGCTTCTCAAGAATAATGTCTGTGGAGACGGATTTCTGCACAGGTCTGTTGTGAACATCTTCAAGTACTCCTTGAATAACATCATCAACAACCTTTTCACCGCCACTCAGAACAGCAGAAGTACCTCCATCCTGAATGATCAAGTTCATATCAACTACACTAGACCTTTGTTTGTTCTACCTGTCTTTCCTTTCACCTTAACCATCTTTCGTTTCCGATCAACCCCTATAAAAAAACAGATATGTAGAATTAGCCATTAAAATTCAAAGCCTGAGGGACTTAAAACAAATCCTAACAGAATGCAGTGAGTAACACAGACATTATAGATTTAATCCAAAACCTAAGAGCATAAGCGATTTAATCCATAACCTAAGAAATAAGGGATTTAATCCAAAACCTAACAGCATAAGAGGTTTAATCCAAAACCTCACAACATAAGGAATTTAATCCAAAACTTTACAGCATTAAAACCTTGACTATTTAGAACTAAAACAAAACATTGACCTTTTAAAAATGTCAAGCTTATGCAATAAACTGTCAACCTTATGCTGTAAAACTACAATGTTACAGTTAAAAAAATGTTTCACTATAAAATGACAAGCTTCAACTATTAATTCACAATGTTTGACACACACTATTCCAGTAGTAGCAACAAACTTGTTACTCAAAAAAGCTGAACCTTCTACTGTTAATCATTGACCTTTAAAATGTCAACCTTATGCTATTAAACTACAATGATTAGGTACAAAAATGTTTCACTATAAAATGACAAACTTCCGCTATTAATTCACAATGTTTGACCCACACTATTCCAGTATTTAAACAAACTAAAAACACAAAATAAAAGCGCGGGAAGATGAACAGCCAACCTACAGAATTGACACAGAAACTGAAATGGAAAACAAACGCAACAAAAACTCAAAACGAATTGAATAACTCACCGAGTTCAACAACGAAAAACAACAACACCGAACAACGCCGCCGCCCGCCGGTGAATAACGAAACCAAACCCTAGAAAATCAACCATGCCGCCGGTCAATTTCTATCGCCGAATTAAAGAACAAACACTAAGAAAGCAACGAAACACAAACACTGAATTGAAGAACGAAAGAAAAACTGACGAATAAACTCACGAAGTGAAGGATTGTCACGGACGGTGAAAGATTATCGCCGCCGGTGAAGGATTGTCGCGGATTGATAACCGTGAAGCGACAACAACGCCGCTGCTATGAATACTTGATGCTCGATAGTAGCCGAACGAAATCCCAAAACGCGATCTGCGAACCCTAGCGATTTCGTTACAAAAGGAAATAAAGAATCTGAAATGAAGAAGACGAAGGAATTTGGTATTTATGAAGAAAGCAACACGCGCGGGGCACGTGTGGGTAAAAAGCGAAATTACATTAAAGGAGCCGGTTAATAAGAAATTGCAGTCTAGTCCCCCGTCTACATATGTAGACGGTCGCTTCCAAGACTTTGCCTTTTTTTGAAATGAGTTTTTAGGTTAAAATTATTTATTTCAAATGTGGTTTATCTTATGGGGTGGTCTCTGGAGCGACCGTCTACATATGTAGACTAGTGATCAAAGTGTAAATATATAAAATAGAAACTAGTAGGATGAAGATCTCAAAACACAGAGGGACTATAATGCAATATTTAAAATTTTTGGTATTTCACGCGTCTCCATGTGCTTGGGATATATAAATGGGCATGATCAAAATTAAAGATGGGGGCGTGTCACGTGTGGGCGGCTGGCGCATTTCTCACTCCTTCAACATGATAAACAATTAATCCTAATGGGGTCTACCACAATTTAATCACTTTTACTTTTTAAATATATCTTTTAAATTAAAAATCATACCTTTTAAACTAAAATTTTAACCTTTTAATTTTAAAACCTAACGTTTTAAATTATTTATGTTTTTAATTAAAAGTGCAACCTTTTAAATTAAAAACAACAATTTTTCAATTATAAAAAATGTAAACTTTCAAATTAAAAACTATACGTTTAATATTAAAAACACAACGTTTAAAATTATGAATGTTTTAGACTTAAAACATGTGGAATTTAAACCAAAACCTGACAGCTATTTAATATCTAATAAATTGAATTTGTAACTTAGAATATGATCAGTATAACATAAAATATTGGGGATATAAATCAAAACATGACAAACATACATTATTTCAAAAAACTGAACTTGTAATTCAGAAGATGAGAAATATAACTTAAAGTATGAGGAATTTAAACCAAAACTTTGGCCGGTATTTATTATCTAAAAAAAAAATTGAACTTGTAATTTAAAAGGTGATCATTATAACATAAAACATGGGGAATTTAAACCAAAATGTGTAACTCAAAACATTGATATTATAACTTAAAACATGAGTATTTTAAAACAAAACCTGAAAGATATTTAATCATATAAATATGGGATGGATATTAATCATTTAAAAACTTAAAGATGTAACTAAAAGATGGATTTTATAACTTAAAAGATGAGTATTTTAAAACAAAACCTGAAATTTGTTTATATAAAAAAAAAAAACTATAGCAATACTATTCACACGTTTACTGTTCACGTTATTGTTCACACACGAATTACTGTAGCTCATGAATTTCCTAAAAATTTTAAAATTGCAAATTGATTCCTACTTGTTTTTGAAATATAAGAATATTTACAACTTAATACGGTCTACATATGTAGACGGTCTCTTCCAAGACTTTGCCTTAAAAGTATGTACATGTAAGGAGAAAAATGATTGTAATTTATAGAAAAAATGTATACGTAGCAAATTGTGATAAAAGTGAAAGATTCTCGTGGCAATAATTTTAATTTAACATTCAATTATAAAATATTCAATTATTATTTTTCAATAGACAATTTAGATGAGAATAATTGGGATAAAATGAAAAGAAAGTGAGAATAGAGTGTAAACGCATTAAATAAGGTTATCAAATGAACTTTTTAAATAATTTTCTTAAAAAAATACAAATTTGAGGATATTCTATGAGAGCGTCATGTGTCACATGCACTCTCACAAGTTTGTGCTTTTATATAAAATAATATAGATATATAGTATTTTTTTTTTGAATTCAGGATAGATTACAACCTACCTATTACATAAACACGTCCTAATCTATGACTAACTAGGAGACACCACATTAGATCTATGTAAGCACAGTGAAGCTATAGACGCCCTCCCGATTGACCCAGCTGCTTGCACCAACGAGCCACCGAACCACCGAAGTTGGAACCACCGATCGCACCATTATAAGTCACCACTTGCATCATGGGAGACCACAGCGGGGGCCACCAACACGGCCCCTGGGAAACCACCATTGGCCCATCTACGCTGGGTAGACGCTGGCAATAATTGCTTAAATATTCACAATTTTGTCATGGGTGTTTTGAACCCTGGACCTCTCAGTTATAGAGAGGGTGGATTACCACTGAACCAGACCCATTACACATATAGATATATAGTATAGATTTGTACTAGCATTATTAGGCCGTGTATGGTGTGATCATTGCCCAAATACTAATTTATATATTAAACAGAAAATTTTATCAGAAACACTGCTTATGATTTTTTTTAATGTAATGAAGGTGTGGAATTTGCAGTGGTTTCGTTCAACCGGCTCAATATGGAGAGTTGGAAAAAAAACCTATGATATAAAATATATAATTGCATATGTGACTCCATTCTCTTTTCCCTTGGTTATTCTCCGTTTCCGATAGATCGGCAGCAACATAGCCGCATCTCCGAGATTGTCTAATTAACGAGAATGAATAACAAAGGGTGATAGGACGCAGTTTGCCCAAGGCAATGGCGCAGAGAAGGATGTAGAAGGAATACCTCTTCAGCTTATGCTACAGTATTGAAATCGTCGACACATGTTCTACCTACAATCTGGAATATCGTCGACAACCTCGCAAATCTAGATCCACTTCGTGCAAGCGTTATTAGTCCACACTTCAATCACTCTAGTGATATGAAAAGGTACAATCGTGACTGAAGATCACGAACTCAAGCAAAATACAAAAGTTACAATTCGCAATTATGCTTTGTGCTCGGAATAGTGGTGAGTTCGGTTGAAATTTATGTAAAGGGTGTGAAGATGGTGATTGGATTTATTTTGAAATTTGTAGAAACATTAAGGATATTTAAGTATTGCGCCAAGAATTAAAATATTATGCTTTAACTATATATAAAAATGAATTAAAATGGGGTTTTCATGCCGCTACCTCACTATGTTGCCTTAAATAAGACATTGTAACTGTCAATTAGTCGATATTATTTTTTTTACTTATGAGAGAATATTATATAGGCCCCCTAACATTTTTCAAAGTACCAATTTGGCCCCCTATCGAATTTTAGTGTCAAAATGGCCTCATAGCCTTCACTTTTTGCTTCAATGCGGCCCCCTATGGTTAACCTGGTCGTTAACTTTTTGTTAAATATTAGGGGTATAATAGTAATTTTAGTTTATTTAAGTTGGGAAAATATCCTTGTGCTTGGATTTGAACTTGGGTCTCCCAAAACAATTAGCAAATTAAGTGTCACGTTCCATCGGGAACTGACCGGAGAAATAACTGTAAACTCGCCGGTGCGGTTTGGTTGAACGGAAATGGAAAATACAAAGCTAACTACTACTCGATTACAATCTGTTTTGATCTTATCCAAGATACCCATAATTTCTCCTCTTCCCATTATTTATACAATCCCAGCCTAACTGATTTAAGCTGCTTCTAATTAACCAACCGCCACCCAGAACAACCTCCTTGTTGCCTTTGACCAACAGAGACTTTGGCCTAGAAGTTACCATTTTTCCCCTGAAGCTTTAGTGAAGTACTTTCTGATGCTGACATTCCCTTCTCCTTATATGGAGCTTGTCCTCAAGCTAACTTCAAAACTGGGGAAACTGCTGAGTTATAAATCCAGCATCCTCCCAAGAAGCATCTTCATCTGTTGTACCCTTCCATTTAATCAGCCACTGCACACACTGAGAATTTCCTTTGGAAATTAGCCTTCTTTGCAATATTCGGTCCGGTTCCAATGTAGGAAGTTTCTCCATGTCAGCTTCTGGCAACATGTCTCTTCAAGAGAGACACATGAAATACTGGGTGTATTCTGCTGCTCAATGGAAGTTCCAGCTTATAAGCTACTTCACCTATCTTCTTAAGAACCAGGAAAGGACCATAAAATTTGGGAGATAACTTCCATGTGACTTGGTTGAGTACAGTCTGCTGCCTATACTTCTGAAGTTTCAAGTACACCAAATCTCCCTCTCCCAACACTCTCTCAGTCCTCTTTAAATCTGCAAACTGTTTCATTCTTTCCTGAGCCACTTGCAAATGTTTCTGCAACAGTTGATTAACCACATCCCTTTGTTGCAACAAGTTTGTGCTAGCAGGAATCACAGAGTTAGTAAGAACCCCAGGGGTAGAGTTATAGGTTTAACACCATAGAGAGCCTCAAAGGGTGTCATTTTAATGCTAGAGTGGAAAGTAGTGTTGTACCACCACTTGACAAGCATTTTCCCCACGTCGTAAATGAGAATCACACTCAATAAAAACACATTTATATTCACTACGACTTCTAACTACTATAGAGTAGATAGTGGGAAGCAGAGATCGAACTACAAGGAGAAGGAGTTGTTTATGCGTTTTAGCGAAGGTTATGAACACACTTATATATTATATAGAAAGCAAGGTAAACAAGGGGGGGTTTTGAGTTTAGTTTATTACACTACGAAAGAAATCAACTAAGATAAACTACACTACAATGCAAATACTACAAATACAAGGCCTTGGGAGGCAATTGACTTTCGACTTTCAACTATTGATTTATCGTTCTACAACACATTGACTTAGGATCTTTAATTGTTCATTGTGGAAAATCAAAGCAATTCTCCTAATCTCACTATAGTAGTCATAATGGATGATAGCATCCAATAACCCACATCGATGAGCAAGTTAAACGATAGCGTTTTAGACTTAATTACCGATGACATCAAACTAGAGATTCAATAAACTTACCCA
Organism: Cruciata laevipes; assembly: GCA_963678965.1. Classification (NCBI taxonomy): domain Eukaryota; kingdom Viridiplantae; phylum Streptophyta; class Magnoliopsida; order Gentianales; family Rubiaceae; genus Cruciata; species Cruciata laevipes. The sequence continues at coordinate 17,309,764 of OY787634.1, read as the reverse complement.
TGCAATTCGAAAGCGAATTAGATACATAGATAACACCATTGAGAACATTCAAGAGCTAAATCAAATGATAGCATTCTAACTCAACCCTTAATTCTACTACTTTGAGACAAGTGCAAAATGATAGCATTTCACCCATGCATCTAGCATATAAAAGATAGCAATTCATTACCCAAGGATAGCCCAAGCTAATTCATGCTTCAAACAACACATTCAAATTCAATTCATCAAATGGAAATCAAATTACCCATGAACAATATGCATCAAGAACTCAAAATCAAGAATAGAAAGTCTACATCAATTGCAACCCAAGAGTATTTAGCTAACTACAATCATCATAATATAAATCTACAAATCACAAGAAGAAAGATGGAAAAAATGGAGAAAAACTAAGGGAAAATGGGTGTTTTTGGATTGGGAGCTCATCCAAGAAAGAGAGGGGATAAGGGTGTATTTATAGCCTCAAAATTCAGCTCAAGGAGGCAAGTGGGCCAAAGGTTTAACGACGCTTTCTTTGGTCGCTTTTTATCACAGCGACACTTCTGGGCACTGGTGACACTTCTGGGTGGCAGCGACACTTTATTCATCTCCAGTGACACTTCCTTCAAACTCCAGCTACACTTTTCTGGGCACGAGCGACACTTTTCTGGGCAGCTTCTACCACCTTCAACAAGTGGTCTTCTCGCCACTTCTATGACCAAATCTTCAACTTTTGAACTTTGAGTATCGACTCCATGGTATGATCATAGAAGGTCTTCAAGAATTCACATCAACAAGCTCCAAAATACATACATAAACATAGGATTTTACAAGTTCTAAGCATAAAGCTCCAATGATACAATTCACTCTAAAATCCTATGCTTTGTTACAAAATGGTCTTCAAAACAAGTATCAAATACACTAAAAACTAGAGTATAAATAGGGTACATCAAACTCCCCCACACTTAAACCTTTCTCGTCCTCGAGAAAGAACAATACAAGTTTAAGTTTCATACTTCTAAAAATCTTTCCAATGAACATTTAAGACTTCGAAACAAACTTTCATCAAAAAGCAAAGTATGCCAAATATAAGTTTCATCAAAGCAATTTCCTTGGCACACAAAACCAACAAAAATCACAAAATTCCTCTCCTTTTGCCTAGGTTTTTACCTAGCCCCTCTTTTTTTCACACACTCTCCTTTTACCTAGGTTTTTACCTAGCCTCTCATTTTTTTTTTCAAGCCTCTCACTTTTACCTAGGTCTTTTTAATGTTTTGACCTATCCGGGCTTTTTTTTCTTTTTCAAAAACAAAGTGTTCAAAGAAGTACATATTTACAACACCAAAACAAAAGCAAAACGAGAATCCTAAACCTCTCCCCCACACTTAAACCAAACATTGTCCTCAATGTTAAAGAAAAACTATTAAAATCATGAGGAAAGGGAAGGACTCAACAATTTGGACTTTAGGCATTATTCTTGTAGTCAATGGAGCTAAGCACAACATCAAGTAAGACTACAAGAATGCAAGCAGAAAACCTAGAGTCCAAGCAACAGACACAAAACAAGGTTACAAAAACACTCCACCCTACAAAATATAGCACCAACAAAGTACACTACACTCGCCTAAGATTCGAACCATAAACTCAATCCAAAAATAACACTCACAAGTCATAACAAAGTCGAAATAAATGGCGGCAAGCCATCACACCAAAATTAGAGCACTAAACAGTGAGTGAACTAGGATAACAGGGAAAGAGCTGGCGGAGAAAGGCGGCCGAGCAATGACGAGACGCCATTTGAGCTATGGCCGTGGAGATTGCAGTGGAGAGGCTGTGGTGGTTGGAGATTGATCACCGACGGTGAGGGGTGGTGGCGGGCTCAGAGAGTAGAAAGATTGATTTCCGACTAATGGTTATTGGTGAAACAACGGTGGTGGTGGTGGTGTAGAATACAGACGCCGGCGGTGGGACGGAGATGGTGGTGAAGAATTGGAGATGGGTTCAGCGGGATTTGGGCATTTGAAGTTGGGTGATGGTGGTGGTATTTGGTCAGGGTGGCGGGTGGTGTGGTGGAGTGAGGCTGCTGGAATTGTCATCACGGTTGTGACGATGACAAGGAAAATATTGGCACGATCGTGTCTGTAAAGGCCGTCTACAGCTGGGATGGACGTCACGGGCGTGACCAATTCTGGCACGTCCATGACTGTTAAGGCCGCATACTGCTGGAACGGACATCACGACCATGACCATGACAGACCAATTCTGGCACGACCGTGACTGTTAAGGTTGCATACTGCTGGAACGGACATCACGACCATGACCATGACAGACCAATTCTGGCACGGCCGTGACTGTGAAACCCGCATACTACTGGATCGGACATCACGGCCGTGACCATGAAATGCAATTTCTGGCAAGGCCGTAACTGAGAACCTTTTTTTTTTTTTTGCACTCTTCTTTTGTTTTTCAGTTTTTTTTAGTGCTTTTTTTTAAAGAAATTCAACTAAAATAACAAAAGAAAAACAAGAATAAAAATGAAAAGAAAAAGAAACATAAAAACGTAATCTACTAATTAAACAATGAAATATACAAAGAAATTATTTTTTAAAAAAAATATAAACACAACGAAACTAAATATATATAAAACGATAATCGCTTAATGGAAAATGTTATTTCCAAACGATCAAAATCGGCTTATTTAACGTCGTCGACACGACCCAAATATTATTCATAGAACAAAAGTTTGGAATCCTTCACTTTGGAAAGAAAAGTGAAGGGTGGTAGAGGAGATATTGGAGGAGGAATAAATGGTAGTGGTCTCAATGGGGTGGGAATGGTTGGAAGAGTGAATGAGTCATATGGCTTCTTACTCTCCTCTAAAACTTCCGGAAATGGTGGAATTTGTTGCATAGGTGGAGATGAAGGTGATAATGGGGATGGTAAAGGTTCAAAAACACTCACATCCCTCTCTATTTCATAATCCTCAACAAAAATTTCCTCATCACTTTCGAACTCATCATCATGCATCGTGGTGACATTACTCACCATAGCACTAGGAATATGTTCTACTTCGGATGGTACTTCCTTGGAGCATTGAGATTCTAATCTTCTCACCACTTTCCACATTTCGCTCAATTGCCTCTCAAGATTGTTGAAAAGTCTATTTTCTTCATCATTTATCACATCCTGTCCTTGAGGCAATTCACAAGTGGGTGGAGGTAGATTTTGTTGCTCAAAGTATTGGTTTTCCGGTGGACATCCATAATTTGAATTTAAATAACCACTCCATTGCGGATTATAAGAATCATCATATGTATTAAAACATTGTTGACCTTGAAAACCAATACTTTTCTCCTCATTATAGCACTCATCATAGTACCCTTGGTATGAAGAACCAAGGAGCCTTTCATGTGCAAAGTGCCACTTCTCGACTCAAAATAACAAGACTCGGAAAAAATCATTAGAAAGATAAGAATCACACGAGCTTGTTGCATTCTTCCTCATCTTTTCATGGTTAAAGGTGAGGAAGTCAATAAAATATTTTTCTTTTAAACTAAACATAACTAAAAAAGGTTTGAAATGGTAGTGCAAGGGTTCTAGGATAATACACACTACAAGGTGTCGTTTATTCCAAGAAACCAAGCAATAGACACTTCAAAGAAAACAAAGTAAAGAAATGATTGAAATTATAGTGCAAGGTTTCTAAGGCAATACACACTACAAGGTGTCGTTTACACAAAGAACTCAAACAATACACTTTCAAAGAAAAGAAAGAAAACAAAGGAGATAAACAATAAAATCTAAGATAAAACACAAAACAAGAAATGCCTTCTCCCCGGCAGCGGCGCCATTTTTGACAAGCATTTTCCCCACGTCGTAAATGAGAATCACACTCAATCAAAACACATTTATATTCACTACGACTTCTAACTACTATAGAGTAGATAGTGGGAAGTAGAGATCGAACCACAAGGAGAAGGAGTTGTTTATGCGTTTTAGCGAAGGTTATGAACACACTTATATATTATATAGAAAGCAAGGTAAACAAAGGGGGGTTTTGTGTTTGGTTTATTACACTACGAAAGAAATCAACTAAGATAAACTACACTACAATGCAAATACTACAAATACAAGGCCTGGGAGGCAATTGACTTTCGACTTTCAACTATTGATTTATCGTTCTACAACACATTGACTTAGGATCTTTAATTGTTCATTGTGGAAAATCAAAGCAATTCTCCTAATCTCACTATAGTAGTCATAATGGATGATAGCATCCAATAACCCACATCGATGAGCAAGTTAAACGATAGCGTTCTAGACTTAATTACCGATGGCATCAAACTAGAGATTCAATAAACTTACCCATGCAATTCGAAAGCGAATTAGATACATAGATAACACCATTGAGAACATTCAAGAGCTAAATCAAATGATAGCATTCTAACTCAACCCTTAATTCTACTACTTTGAGACAAGTGCAAAATGATAGCATTTCACCCATGCATCTAGCATATAAAAGATAGCAATTCATTACCCAAGGATAGCCCAAGCTAATTCATGCTTCAAACAACACATTCAAATTCAATTCATCAAATGGAAATCAAATTACCCATGAACAATATGCATCAAGAACTCAAAATCAAGAATAGAAAGTCTACATCAATTGCAACCCAAGAGTATTTAGCTAACTACAATCATCATAATATAAATCTACAAATCACAAGAAGAAAGATGGAAAAAATGGAGAAAAACTAAGGGAAAATGGGTGTTTTTGGATTGGGAGCTCATCCAAGAAAGAGAGGGGATAAGGGTGTATTTATAGCCTCAAAATTCAGCTCAAGGAGGCAAGTGGGCCAAAGGTTTAGCGACGCTTTCTTTGGTCGCTGTTTATCACAGCGACACTTCTGGGCACTGGTGACACTTCTGGGCGGCAGCGACACTTTATTCATCTCCAGTGACACTTCCTTCAAACTCCAGCTACACTTTTCTGGGCACGAGCGACACTTTTCTGGGCAGCTTCTACCACCTTCAACAAGTGGTCTTCTCGCCACTTCTATGACCAAATCTTCAACTTTTGAACTTTGAGTATCGACTCCATGGTATGATCATAGAAGGTCTTCAAGAATTCACATCAACAAGCTCCAAAATACACACATAAACATAGGATTTTACAAGTTCTAAGCATAAAGCTCCAATGATACAATTCACTCTAAAATCCTATGCTTTGTTACAAAATGGTCTTCAAAACAAGTATCAAATACACTAAAAACTAGAGTATAAATAGGGTACATCACCACTCTGCTGCACCAATCCACTCATTCCATGTGCTAGGCCTGTCTCCACAAAAAAATCTAAGGTCTGCTCAAACACTTGGTTAACCCTTTCTGTTTGTCCATCTGTTTCAGGATGGTAAGCAGTACTAAATTGCAACTGCACTTTCAACAATCCCATCAGTTCTTTCCAAAACTTACTTGTAAAAATCTTATCCCTGTCAGAGCTTATAGCATCAAGGATACCATGTAATTTGCACACCTCTTCCATATATCTTTTAGCTACAGTAGCGGCAGAGAAAGGATGACTCAAACAAACAAAATGGTTGTATTTAGTTAGTCTATCAACCACCACCAACACAGTATCAAAGCCTTGGGAAATAGGTAACCTTTCTACAAAATCCATGGTAACTTGCCTCCAAGCCTGTGTAGGAATGGGTAAGGGCTGTAGAAGTCCTGGATACATACGATGCTCAGCCTTGTTTCTCTGACACACAGTGCAAGACTGGATATACTCCACTATCTGCTCCTTCATTTTGTAGTAGCTGTTTGCAGGGGCGGACCTAGGGGTGGCCCAGGGTGGCCCGGCCACCCCCAAAAAATTTTAAATTGCATATTATGCCCTTGTAATATTTTATGAATATTAAAATTTAGTACTATATTTTTAGTTATATTATGTTATGGCCCCTTAAACCTTAATTTCTGGGTCCGCCCCTGGCTGTTTGTCCTGAATGCCCCCTACTGCAGAAGAATGCATGCATGATAGGTCGTTTTTCTACCAAATAAACCTGCAAACAACTAGGTTTAAATTCAAGTACAAAGTAAGCAGGGTCGATCCCACATAGAACAGTATTGACAAATTCTTATTTTACTATTAATTGTTGGTTAGTAACCACCTTTATCTTGAGAGTTTTTTTATTTAACTACGAAGCTAATTAAACTAAACTACGAATAACAACATATTCAAATAAACAAATAAAATATAATGGCAAGCAAACACTTATTTCAATCAATTAAACGAATCCGGCAATAGGGAAATCCACATTAACTTGTGATTTATTTTTTATCCTTGGCACAGTAATTAATCAAATTGCATGAACCAATCAGTTATAGACTGCCAAGAATCAGCTACAAGGCACAGTCCAATTTCTACTTAATTTATCGATAGCCAGCAAGAATCAGCTATAAACTTACTACTTCTTTAATTAAAATATAACCTAGCCGGAACTGCCTAGACTAGATTTAATATCTTAACAGCATTAAGAACCAATGAAACCCGATTCAGATAACATGTAATCATATAAATTGTCACAAATTACCTACCCATTATTCTCACCATCCGCTGTTGGTTTTGCCACTAATTAAATCTACCCACTGGATACAGATAAATAGTGGAATGTAATTGGCACTATTCTGAAGAACTTAAGGTTGTGCATGCCTTAAACAATTCAGAAATTAAATATACACACACAATAATCAGGAATCCATACAAAAGATTATCAAAGCACATTTAGGCCTCACATATAAATCTAGTTAATGCTTCAAAACACTAAGCCGGACTATAAATTTAGCTACTCATATATAAATCAAGCAAACAAATAATAAAATAAGAATTAAACATATTAATTAATAAAATAAAACAAAAGGAACTAATTAGAATAAGAAGGATGAACGAAGAAACCAGGTGGATTAATTAAAGCTCCAGGAAGAAGAAACAAAATGGAATCAATGGCCACAAAATTCCTATGGGGAGAATCACAGTTTGGTCAGAGGAAGGTTTGGATCGAAGGAAATGGTCCAAACTAACAACTCCAAAGCATGAAAATGGACTTGGTTTTAGAGACATCAATGCATTGGTGGACTCTTTCTCATGCAAGATGTGGTGGAAATTACAGAAGAATGAGACACTTTGGTCTAGTTTTCTGTGGTCCCTGCCAGAATCATACAACACCTCTCACACATGGAGGAGAATATGCTCAGTCACTGAGCATGCTAACAAGAATTCATTTGTCTTGTATGGAAAAGGCTCATGTCCTTTCTGGTTTGCAAATTGGATTGGCTCTGGTGCACTATGCTATGAATGGCCAACTGAAATTGAAATTCCTTTTCCTGATATCTCTCTGCTGATTTGGTTCAAAGTAAAGACACCTTCCTAAGTGCCTTGGAGCCTCACTTGGCTACCAGTACCCTTCTTTTATTGCAGGAACCCCAAACTCTCCAACAACATGAAGATAAGCTTATATGGAAGCCTTCAAGGAATGGTGATTTCAGCATCAAGTCTGCATATATGAGCTATAGACCAAGGACTCCTCCAGACTCATGTCTTACTCAGGTATGGAGCTCACCAATCCCATCAAAAATTTCATTTCTTAATTGGAGAATCTGGAATAGGATATTGCCTTTTGATGATGTCTTGTGCAAAATTGGTTTTAATCTTCCATCTAAATGCACTATGTGCCATTCTCAAGACTCTCTTTATCACTATTTTAATGCATGTCCATCCTCAGTGGAAATCTGGAATTTTATAGATAACTTGCTAGTTATTAATCCTCCCAACTTTGCAAATATCAATCAAAGAATAAAGTTTTATTTGTCACACACTGGTTTTTCCAAAGTGCACACAAGAGTAATAAGAACAGCTATGGCAATAGTGTTCTGGGCTTTGTGGAACAGAAGGAACAAATTTTTGTATGATAATAAAACCTTATCAAAACAAAAAGTTTGCATTGATATAGTGAAGCAAGTTTATCTGACATTCTCTGCATTTCCTTTAACTGGATCCAGTGAAAAGAACCTCTTTCTGATTGAATCTGGTCTAGTACCTTTCCTGAAAAGGAGAAGGCCAAGGCCAGTTAAATTAGTCAAGTGGTTTCCACCTGATTCTGGGTACAAGATTAATGTGGATGCATCTTTCCAATCTGATTTTCCCCATAAAACTGGCATTGGTATTGCTGTAAGGAATAGCTTTGGCAATATTTCCAGACTTACCATGAAAACCTTAACTGCAACTTCTCCACTACATGCTGAATTACAAGCAATCCTTCAAGGATACATTCTAGGACACCAAATGAATCTGAATTCTTTCACTATAGAGTTAGATTGTAGTGTTGCAGTGCATAGGGTCAATAAACCTAGCACAATTGACTGGAACTTCTACTCCTTATGTACAAAACTTCATAGTTTTAGTACTACAAACCCAATTTGTCATGTGCTTAGAGAGGCAAACTGTGCTGCTGATTTTTTAGCAAAACATAGTTACCAGACACAACAAAATGCAGATTTACCGATATCAATGGCCCCAAGGAAATTAAAAGGAATCATTATAATGGACATTGCTGCAGTACCGCAAATCTGAGTCACTGAGTAGCTCTTTAGAACTATTTACCGCTGGTTCTTTTTGAATTTGCAGGATTTGCAGCAACCAAGAGGAATTTGGATGGATTCATGAAGACACTCGAATGAGTTTCGAAAAGATCAAACTGAACAGAGGAGCACATGCATCTTTGTGGCAGTTCTGGACTTACTGAGCAGCACCCGAATGCAAACACTATGGTGCTAACACAACTCACTCACCTTGTATTCTCTTTTCGGCTGATTTGAGTTTTTACCTGGGGTAGCATTGGGTTGATTCGCAGACAAGCTTGGGAGAATGAATTCAAGTTGAGTAGTTTGTTTTTATATCTTTTGGAGTTTGAATCAATCAAGCTCTTATACAGTTATTCATTGAGATTAAGGCCTCCTCTTAGAAGTTTTTTTCTTATATTCTTTTGGAAGCATTACTTTTGCTTCAGGAGTTTTTGTAATACTCCATATCATAAGCCACTGTTTGGCTCTTAGATTGTAGTCTACTCAAAGCTCAATCTCAGCTTTTGAACTCATATGTAATAATTTATTTTCCTATGGGCTTGGGATCCCTTAAAAGATTCCTACCACATGAGTGGTTTTAACTTAAATTTTTTTTAAAAAAAAATGCATGCGACTGTCTTGTCCTCCAGAATTCTTGGACAAATTAAAACCCTAATTTAAAGTATGATTTGCTACGTACGTGTGTCTAAAAAGTGAGAGTTCTGCCGTGAACAGTTCGGCCAATATTTTTACTACTCAAGCTACCATAACATAGAATATTGCGTGTAGACTTCTTTTCCAAATAAGAAATAATAATTTATTCATTTTCCAATTCCAACTCCGTAGCTTTCTTGAGAGTATTTTCAGCATGCATATTTTCTTCCAAGGGCCAAGAAAAGACTTTATTTGGGCTATAATAGCGTCAGCCCAATTAGGATTTGTAAGATCAGAATTTTGTCTTTTTTGGGCCTTTCGCCTGGCTCCTCGTTGGCCGGAATAATGCCGATTCATTATCTGTTGGAGCACACTACCTCATTAAAACCAAGTGGGAAAAAAAAGTGTAGTGTATAGCTCCTCGCCGTCTTCAATTCCGCATCTTTCGCCGGGATTTCACCAATTCACCATTTGATTGTCTCACACCAATTCTTCAATTAAACCTGCACAAAACACACCTTCGTGCACATCAAATGGCAAAATAATATTATAAAAGCACATAATCTAGATGTATAAAAATACACCTAATCAATGCATTTCAGTATCTCTTGCCTCACATTACCTCCTTCTTCCACCACAATTTTGAGCATAGCTAAACTGGTCAGATTTATCAGAATCAACTTTAGGAGTCAGAATCAAGCTATTGATGAGAGCTTGGCATTATTCATCATCTTCATAGCTTTTCTCAATCTGTAAAATCCATAGAGGGACAACTGATGCACTAGAGTGTACCTTATAACAATCCATCAACAGATTCCCCTCCTCATTGGAAAGAAGCACTACTTCTTGGTAGTGAACAGGTTGCCTGGATAAGGCATCAGCTACAACATTTCTCTTGCCAGTCTTATGTTGAATCTCAAAACTTAGGCCAATGAGCTTTGTTATCCACTTGTGTCGCAGTGCATTAGATAGCTTCCGCTCAATCAAATATTTGAGACACTGATGATCAGTCCTGATAATGAAATGATGCCCCACCAAATAATGTTTCCATTTATCAACGGCCATAACAAGAGCCAGTAACTCATTTTCATAAGTAGATAGGCCCTTATTTCTTTGACAAAAAGATTTGCTAAGGAAGGCTATTGGCCTCTGATCTTGCATGAGAACTGCTCCCATGCCCACATCTGAAGCATCGGTTTCTATGATAAAGTCTTTATCAAACTCAGGCATTTTCAGAACTGGAGATGTGGTCATGACTGCCTTCAATTTGGAGAAAGCCTCATCTTCCTCAGAACTCCACACAAAAGCATTGTTCTTCAGTAGTTGTTTAAGAGGTTTACAGATAGTCCCATAACCTGCTATAAATCTCCAGTAGTAACCAGTAAGGCCTAAGAATCCCCTCAACTCCTTGATGTTCTTAGGTGAAGGCCCTTTCTGAATGCAATCAATCTTCTGATTGTCTACTGAAATCCCTTCTCTAGATATAATGTGACCCAAGTAATCCACTTGAGCACTGACAAATGAACACTTGGACAACTTAGCATATAACTGATGCTCTTTCAACACTGCCAGTAATACTCTCAAGTGTTCTTTGTGTTGTTCCTCATTCACAATGTACACCAATATATCATCAAAAAAGACAAGGACAAACTTTTTCAAATAAGCATTAAAGTTTTTATTCATCAACCACTGGAAAGTTGATGGTGCATTAGTCAAGCCAAATGGCATTACATTGAACTCATAGTGCCCATTGTGAGTCTGAAAGGCAGTTTTGGGTACATCTGCTTCATTTACCCTAATCTGATGATACCCAGCCCTTAAGTCTAACTTAGAAAAGTATCTAGACCCATACAACTCATCCAAATGCTCATATATTACTGTAATAGGAAATCTATCCTTAAGTCAGCTACTTCATCCCTCAAACTCAATACAGTGAACCTTTGTAACATCAATTGACAGAACTCCTCCCAACTGGTCACCCTTCTATCCTTGATAGCTAACTGATACCAAGTGGTAGCCTTATCCTGCATATAGATTTCAACAGCCTCTACATTCTGTCCATCAGGTACCTGGTAATAATTGAAGAAGGTTTAACACTTCCTCAACCATTCCTTAGGCTTATCTCCCAAGAACTTACTCAATTCAATCTTCACATGTGATTCTGAGTTTCTTTCCAGCCTAAACCTCCAGTTATCCTCCATATTCATACCTCTATTTCCCCCATTACCCTGCCTGACATCCACATTCACAGTTCGGGGATCAAATGTACCAAATCTAGCTTCATTAGGCACTACATTTTCAATAAAGTTTCTAGGCACTACATTTTCAATAAAGTTTCTAGGCACATGATTATCATGCTGCATATCGTTTCTAACCCCTCTCATAAACACATTCTTAGGCATAACATTAATAGGATATTTACGCACATATTGTTCATGCACATTGCTCAAATTGATATGCTTATTGTATAACTGTTCTTGCATAAAATTCACAGGCTTAAAGGAGCCAGGAACGGCTTCATATTTACCTCTGGAATTCACTGGAGTTTGCTTATGGGAACTAGCAATCGTGACCACCTCTTTTTCTCGCACCGATTTCCCTTTATCGTGCATGATCTGCAGCTTAGACACCAGAGTTTGAACGTTCCCATGCGCAATTTTGGTTTCCTAATGCGCCGCTCAAGAATTCTCTCACGACGCCTTTGAATCCTCTCTCGCCGCCTACACTTCCTTGTTATTGTGCTCGAAGAATCAATCGAACTTCTCGGCGAACACATCGAACCTTGAATCTAGCTTCGTCTCCAGAGCGGACTCAATTTCGGCGGAGATCTTGACCTCAACCTCGGCGATCCTCGATTCCATCTTTGCTCTTCCAGCTCCTTCCACGAAGACTCCCACTACTGCTTGTTGCGCGTACCCTCCGCCATGGTTTTCTGAGGAGCGATAGCTCTGATACCACTTTGCCACGTTCCGACGGGAACTGACCGGAGAAATAACCATAAACTCACCGGTGCGGTTTGATTGAACGGAAATGGAAAATACACAGCTAACAACTACTCGATTACAATCTGTTTTGATCTTATCCAAGATACCCCTAATTTTCCCTCTTCTCATTATTTATACAATCCCAGCCTAACTGATTTCAGCCGCTTCTAACTAACCAACCGCCACCCAGAACAACCTCCCTACTGCCTTTTGACCAACAGAAACTTTGACCTGGAAGTTACCATTTTGCCCCTGAAACTTTAGTGAATTACTTTCTGATGCTGACACAAAGCTCCTACCACTAGGCCACAAGACATTAATATTATATTTCCTAACTATATTTATTTAAAGTCTTCCCATCATCCCACAGACTAAACTTCTCAAGGGAACTCTGGGAGCAAGCACAATCTGAGGTACACCATTTTCTTCACGTCAAACATGTTGCTCCGGCATTACGCTTTTGCTCCAGTCATCAGACTCTTTAGTTCATGATTTGAACCACGCGTATGATTCCACCGATGAGGTTCGATATCTTCCTGAACTGCAAGGTAATGATCGATGTACAGGAGGTCGCCGACAGCGGGCGGGAGATTTAGCCAGAGATAATATCTAGCTTGACACAATTAGCTTAGTATATTTATAATTTACATTAGCTTTCGTGTTCTTATAATATCAGGATTTAAATAGAACACTCCATAGAATCGAATAGAATATTTGGCTATTTGGATTGTTTTTTCTCAAATAAGGTGCTTCTTTGCGAAGGCTAATATTTTATCCACTATTCTCCAGGATCATGTATTATGAGATAATGTAGATCCTGAATGAATATTTGTTCAATCACCAACTTCTTTTCGTATTCAGGTTGCAGTACTTCCATGATGAGTTTACAGTGCTGAAAGGATCGGAGCTAGCCTTGCTATAAGCCTATAATAATGTTTGGTGTTAGTTTATTCAACTTGTACAGGTAAGTAATGAAGTGCTAAATTTGTGATCCTTCTAGTCCGATTCTTCAAATTTCCTCTATGCGTTGTTCACTTGCGTAACTTTTCTGGAACTGTACTTTTGCAGATACGAGAAACTGTATAAAGGTGAACTTAGTGAAGGTGACACAAAAGGACCGGTCATAAAAAACGTGGGTGCTAAGTATGTTATTCTGGCCAAATCCCGCCCGCTGTCGGGGACCTCCTGTACCTCACCACCTTGCCGTTCAGGAAGATATCAAACCTCACCGGTGTAATCATATGCATAGTTCAGATCATGAACTAAAAAGTCTGATGCAAAAGCGCAATGCCGGAACAACGTGTTCGACGTGAAGAAAATGGTGGATCTTAGATTATGCTTGCTCATAGAGTTCCCCGGAGAAGTTTAGTCTGCGGGATGATGAGAAGAGTTTAAATAAATATATATAGGAAACGGAATATTAATGTCGCGTAGCCTAGTGGTAGGAGCTTTGCTAATTGTTTTGGGACCCAAGTTCGAATCCAAGCACAAACCTTTTTTCCCAACTTAAATAACCTAAAATTACTATTATACCCCTATTATTTAGCGGTTTTTAAAAATTAAAGGCCAAGTTAGCCATAGGGGGCCGCAATGAAGTAAAAACTGAAGGTTAGCGGATCACTTTATACTAAAATTCGATAAGGGACCAAATTGGTACTTTGGAAAACGTTATAGAGCCTCTATAAAATTCTCTCTATTTATTTTAAATTTTATCTATCTATCTAAATATTACCAATAATACTAGTTAGATGGATTTCGAGTGAGATAAAAATTGAGTATATTTTTATGAAAATAGTATTTTAATTGATTATTATACTATATTTTATATTTGATAAATTTTTGATTCATACAATAAAAAAAGTAATACACAATTTACAAAATAATCATATTTAATATATTTTCTTAAATTATATAATAAAATTTTATATTTAAAAATTAATTTATTCACATATAATTATTTAAGTTTATAGATGTGTGTAATACTAGTTTCATCTATAGTTAGTGTTTTACGAATGAGGTATGGCTATTGAAATCCAACAAAAGATGCTATTTAACTAGTAAATTTTTTACTTAAATTTTAAATTATTCACATATAAATATTTAAGTTTACGAAGGGTAATACTAGTTTAATTTGTTACTAATGTTTTACGGCATGGTTATTGGAATCCAACCTACTCAACTACACTTTAAATAAATAAATAAAAAAGAAATGTGCTTAACGGGTCATATGATGATATGGTCAACCCCTCAAATTTGTGCAAATAAATAGTAAGGTAGTTTTTAACCATTTAGATATAAAAAAGTTAAAAAGTAATATAACCACAATTCCATCAAATGGCGAACTGGGGCGTAAACAAAGGTAGCAGAGGGAGGACTAATCGATTATATCGAGCCAAGAGATGGACGCCGACGGAAACATTAATTCTCTGCGTACTTATTATACTCACACTCCTCCTTGTAATGATTCTCGCTTTGATTCCGTTTGACAACTCATCTACCTCAACCGAACATCATATACACATGTACGTATTATATTAATTTTTTTAACATGGTTGCATGTTTGTGTATGATACGTGTTTCATTTCGGCAGTGAAAATGGAGAATTGGAAAAGAGGGATGAGACATGGAGTGATGTGATCTCCTGGCAACCCAGAATTTTTATATATCACAATTTCTTGGTAAAACTGATTTTCTTGATGTAAATTATATTATTTGTATTTGTATTTTTTATCAACTAACATTTTATTATTTGCCCTCTAACCAGTCAACGACAGAATGTCACTATTTGATAAATTATGCTCGACCTAACCTGACAAAATCATTGACTATCGATAAAGATGGTGGAGGTATATCGACCAGGTTTGTTCAATATTTATTTAAGTTAAATATACTATATAGTTTTTTTTATCTAGTGAAATATTTTTTAGTTCAATAAAATAAACGAATATATTGATAACAAAACAGAATGATAATATCATCCCTCAACACCGTATTTAGGTAATACCTACGATGTGATAATATAATCATCTAACCATACCAATGAACCTCACAATTCAAAAATTCACATCTCTAATTAATATTTAGGAAAAAAAACAAAAATAAATATTTAATGTCCAATATTTACTAAAAGAATTTGCACTAAATTTTGTATAAATTTTATAATTGGATTATTTTACCTATTTTATTCAAATAATAGTTTTATAAATTTAGTAATTAGTTATTTTTCACGTTTTATCCCAACCCAAAATCCTCTCAAAACATATATGGGTGTGATCGCATTCCGCTACATGGTGGGCTAGGCTGCAAGAAACTCGTACAGCGTTAGCCCATGAAATGAAATAATTTGCCAACTTTTTCTTCCAAATTCTATAGAGGAGAAAGACCACATTTGACACAATTATCTAAGAAATCAAATACATCTGAGCAGAAGAATGTGTATGCATAAGTAAAATACTTCTAAGAATTTGGATACATACTTCAATTTATGTATTGCAGTAAAAATGTCGTGACCTAAAAAATTAAACTATACGGAACTTAATTAAATTGGAATGAAACAAATTTAAATACTAATCTGAACATGAAAAATATTTAAGTATATTTAATCGGACCGAATTGAATACATTTACAAAAAAGCTAAGAGAACAAGCTAACAAGTATATATATATAGGATCAGGTGACACCCCATTTTATGTGTGACATTTTTCTTATGTGTGACACGTTAAAACATGAGGAATTTAGTTCAAAACTTGATCATTTTAAAGAAAAATAAAAGCTTATCTTTTGCAGATTCTACAGAAGGTTCTAAATTCCTCATGTTCATGTTTTGTGTGAAAATACTCATTTTTTTTTACGGATTTAACAACTCATCTTTTAATTCAAATACCTCATGTTTTAGTTTATATCATGCACCTTTTGTCATGTTGCTCAATGCCCATACATAAGGGTAATGTTCATGTTTTGTGTCAATTTCCTCACGTTGCCCATACATAAGGTTAATGTTCATGTTTTGTGTCAATGTCCTCATGTTTCAAGATTACATATAAAAAATTTATTTTACTTTAAAATGATCAAGTTTTGAACTAAATTCCTCATGTTTAAACGTGTCACACATAAGAAAAGTGTCACACATAAGATGGGGTGTCACACATGATCAGAACATGTCATTTGATATAAAATTTTAGGTATATAAAGTTTACATTGTTAGCCCATTTAGATAGTTTGCATGATTTAATTAGATCGATTTTTTTGGTATGTTGAACTTATACATAAACATTGGTAATCATTCTTTATTTTTTTTAAAAAATAAACAAATCACCATGTAAGGATTTTTTATTACTAGGCAATACTCCTATTACATACATAAAATGTTAAAGGATGACGTATATTCCAAATTTCACAAACAAAAGAATTTGAATGTTTCTATGACCTTTCTTGTCTCTTAATACAGTTATCGTACAAGTACTGGAACGTTCCTTGAAATTTATGAAAATGAAGTGATAGCAAATATTGAGGATAGGGTTGCTGAGTACACCTTCATTCCTGTAGGTATGGATTCTTTTTACATTGTTGTTATTAAGATCAAGAATCTTACGTACTTATTCAAACTTAATTATTAAGAATCAATTTTTTTAAAATTTTCAGAGCATGGAGAAGGTCTCCAGGTGCTTCACTATGAAGTTGGGCAGAAGTATGACCCTCACACTGATTTCTTTGAGAACACCAAGATTGCTGAAAGCGGCCAACGTGTTGCTACTTTTCTGATGTATCTGTGAGTTTGTAGTTACCTTGTGAATATAAAGTGCAATAATAGAATATTAGTGTATGTACATCCTGATTTTATTCCAAGCAACATGCAGATCAGATGTTGAAGAAGGCGGTGAGACGGTTTTCCCAGCTGTTGTTAGGAATTTCAGTTCCAATCTAGCTGGCTGGAGAGAGTCAGAATGTGCAAAAACAGGGCTTTCCGTGAAGCCAAAAATGGGCGATGCAATTCTTTTTTGGGACTTAAAGCCTGATGGCACCAATGATCCATTAACTCTTCATGGTCAGATTCTTTATTATGAGCAAATGCCGAAATGTCACCCTTGTTGGCTGAAACTGAAATAGTCTTTACATATTGTTTTTCCCCTTTTTCAGCTGGTTGCCCAGTGATTAAAGGAGACAAGTGGTCATGTACCAAGTGGATGCATGGTGTACCACGTTGAAGGTATTGTTGGAAATCTATATTGTTGAAATCCGACTAACTAATAGCTGATTAATCTTGCTACTTTTAACCTAAATTTTTTTGGTTTGACAAGATTTTACTTTGCATATGCAGGTCATTATATATTGAGAAATTGCATTGTGAAGAAGTTGAAAGACACGTGTTGTTAATACCAGGGTGTCATAGTCCAATTGGAGGAATTAAAATGGGCATTTTGTTAATTTGTGGATAACAATTTAAAAAAGAGTACTTAGCTAAATCAAATTTAGTGGTATGTGTGGAAACTAGTTTGATGTATGTTGTGCAGGTGCACGATATTTGAGCGTTTTATTTTAATTATTATAAATGAAAGCGTTAGTAAGAAAATCAACTATATGATTTGATTTTTTTGGTTGAATATAGATGTAACATCAGTAAAGATCACAAATTCAATAAATAAATAATTCTTTATAAAAACAAATTAGGTAAATAAAATTGGGAAAGTAGCCAAATTATGAGGCAATGTATCTTTCTTTTTTTTTGACAAAGATTATGAGGTTAGGGACTAGACTCCAAACATTCACAATATATCCATTTTTTGTCTACTTGAACCCATGCATGATTCCTCTGAGTTAAATAATCTCAAGCATACTCTTTATTTTATTAATGCATATGCAGCATAAGCTGCTAAAATATGGATTTTTTAGAATGATTCTTTTAGTACTAACATTATCTCTCAATCTGATAAACTTGTACTTACTGAAAATACTGATCCATCATCTAATTTATCATGGAATGGAGTCTTTATCTATGCCAAAGTACTAAGACTCGGCCACTTTGGAGTGGTATTTTGAACCTCCCACAATCTCTAACCATGTTGACTGGAGATTTCAACAGTGGCCCTGGGTCCTCAAGATATCGAGACCCACGGGCCCTCGAGCTTGAGGTAGAGTCAATCTGGGCCCAAAGCCATAAGTCCGGTCTCAACCGACTTAGAGATATATTTGTTAGAAGGTAATCACAATACAATCAGATTAATCATATCAATTGTGATCATGCTTATTGGAAAAGAGATATTCCTCCAATACGAAGAAATCACATCTATGGGACTCTTCCCTACAAATACAGAGGTTTGGTACACCTCAATCTATCTTACAACTCATATTATACACATACATACTCATAGACTTCACCAAACTAGCTTGAGCGTTGGAGTATTTACCCCTGGCAACCCCGTGTCTTATCTTACAGATACGCCGACGTGATCGAAGAGGTTCGTAGTTTATCGGCTCGCATCTACCCTGCATCAATTTGGCGCCCACCATGGGGCTGAGAACTCAAAGATCTCTTTATCTGATCATTGTTAGACGTATCCGGTTCCCGGCTCAGAAGCGAATGCCTCCAAAGCCAACGGCCCAGCGCACATCTGGCCCGAATCCAGATACCATTTCTGAACCTCCGTCGCGTCAACGAGGTGCTTATAACCGGCAAAAGGTTTCAAACGAGGTGACGCAACCAATAAATGTTGCATCGGTAACGTTGGCGGCTAATCACGTTTATGTGGTTCTCACAGCCACTATCGACACCACCTCAGTACTTCCATGTCCACCTATAAATGGTGCTAACAATGCGGGACCAGCCGGGAGACCAAGGCAACCTTAGCCTGAGGTCACTTCTCAACTCATATCCACCAGAGGACGACCCCGGATGTGCAACTTGGACAATATGAGAATGGCCACCACAAGGAGGTAACGAATGAAAACTATTTAGAACAAATCTTGATGCGGCCCGTGCATGACACGGAGGCCTGGAATCCACTACTAGATCTGCATGCTGCTCACTCTCGAGAACTTCAAGCTGCCGCGGGACATTCTTCAGAGCCTCACCACAGGAAACGTTGGGGAAATTTCTACTACACTCCCTTTATCGTAACCTACTACTCCGAATTTCGAACCAATCATTCCAGACACTTGGCAGGCGGGCCCACTAGCATCATAACTCGTATCCTCCACCTTATCCTCCACCACATGGAACGGGCAGATGACTCCCTCATGGTTTCGATCCTAGGGCATCGTGGTCCCCTGGCTCGAATGTCCAAAACAACCAACAATTGTATCGTCAGCAGCCGACAACGGCTCAACAACCGTATGGTCAGCAACCACTACCGTCTCAACAACCACCTCCGACCTTACAACCATATGGCCAGCAGCTCCCATTGCGCTATCAACATGTGCCTCCGAATTCTTATTAATTTTCACAACATGATCCCCGTCCGGGGTATCAACCTGGAGATGGTGCCTACTATGGCCTTGCTTTTGGATACCAGCTACATGTGTATCCGCCCTAGCAGAACAAGTATCCGCCTCCACAACCCCCTCAGGGCTACTATCCTCCCGGCAGAGGCGGAGGCAGCTACCGGCAAAGGTGGCAACTGCCACCCAAAAAATATTAATTTATATAGTTTTTAGGTATTAAATTCTAAAATTTATTATTTTGCCCCATCAATTTTGTGAAAATATACATAATTAGTGTTTTTTTTAAAGTATTTCAAGGGTATTTAATTGAATTGAATGATATTTTGTTTAAGATACATCATTTTATTTGATGTAATCGTATTTAAATTGTTCCATTTTAAGTTATTTTTTGTGCAATAAAGTGAAAAAACAAAATTAAGAATAAAATGCCCCACCCCTTTTGAAATTCTGGATCCGCCTCTGCCTCCCGGGTACTATCACCCTCCTAATTGGGCCTATCCTACGGAATATTCGAGTCCTAACCCCGAGCAGGACGATTGGGATGGAGTTAGATAGGATCCTAGGCCCACCGTGTCCAACCACTAGATCCCCTTTCGCTCGATGGATCACAGCAGTTTCCCTAGGTTAGAAGAACATTCCAGAGCACCTACCTACGATATGACTTCATTTCCTTGAGAGTTCCGGCAAACCTTCATCAACAACATGATTACTCGGGACTTCAATGAGTATGAGATCTGTAAGGTTGTACCCATTTACCTTCGAGGAAAGGCTCAAAACTGGTTCAACAATTGCAAACTCGTGACACTGTTCTCATAAAGATGCTCCAGACGTGTTCTGTTGACCTTATTCTTCGAGAATAAGAATTTCACAACTATGATGGCTGACTTTCAAGAGAACTACGTTCAACGTCCTCGAGAAGATGTACAAGAACATTATCATATGTTCTTTGACAAGTGCATGAATTTTTCGGATCGAACGGACGCGCTAATCATCCTGACATGCAAGCATTGCATCATCGATGAGGAGATTTGTCGAAAGCTGAAATCCAAGAATCCTACCAACTTGCAACAACTGCAAGCCATAGTGGATAAATATGCCAAATGTGAACCTCCCAAGTGAAAGTATAATGACGAACCCAATTCCTCATATAAAAGTGCTAGAGGACATGGTTCAAAGAACAAGGTAGGATTCGAGGAACAGGCCACCAAGCCTACATTCAAGAATTACAAACCACCCTCGGGGGTCTCGATCGAAAATTCTCTCTATCCATCGACATTTCATTCGAGAACCGGCTCCAATGAAGACATCTGATGGTCACTAAAACTCCAGCAAATGGTGTGCATTCCATAAAGATAAGGGTCACGAGACTGGCAACTATTACCAACTTAAGGCCGAAATCGAGAAGTGCATCAAGGAGGGCACCATTCGAGACTTCCTGCTTAGCATCAAGCCTGCAGCAGAAGTGCCAAAGAAGGATTGAAAAAAACAAATAAAAATCGTAACAACAACCGAGGAAACTAGGCTCGTAAGAGTGGCAACCAGAATCGCAACACAATCAGAGAAAACCCGCTGCCATGGCCTTCTCGAGTCATTAACATCATCATCTGAGCAAGGTCTCGACTCTTGATACATCCCTCCCGGGGAACCATCAAACAAAAGGCCCAAGCCTGATGAGACGATCACCTTCTCGGACGCAGATCCCTTGCCCAACCAAACTCCCCATGCCGATGCTTTGGTCATTGTAGTGGTAATTGGAAACACACTCATCAAAAGGGAGTTCGTGGATGACGGTAGCGGTGTAGAGGTAATGTATGTTGATTGCTTTGATAAATTGGATATCAGATGGAATAATTTGTAGAAGTCCATCTCTCCACGATCTGGATTCACCGGAAACACCATCATACCACTTGGGCAGATAACTCTCCCAGTGCTAGTAGCGGAGGGTGACAAGGGAGTAACTATTTTCTGCACCTTCGAGGTAATAGATGATGCATCCCCATTTAATGTGATCTTGGGAAGACCGTGGATGAGCCAGACTAGAGCCATCTGATTCCCTTATCATCTAACGATGAAGTTCCGAATGGATTGCACCGACACTCAGAGTATCGTGTATGGTAGGCAGGTCCGCTTTGGACCGAACTTTCCGATGCATCCTTTACTCCTCCAGTTGTCGCGGGATAGGAACTATAGCCCTGGTCAGCTTCATGTGAATGTAATATGTTTCATCATGGCCTTTACTTTAGTATGCCAAATTTAGGCATCCAGATTCGGTATGAACTGATCAAGTCCTTGGTATGCTTTTGAAAGTCGAAGGGCTTCTTCACTTTTCACCCTCGGAATGGCGCGCCCAAGTTGTTAGATCATGCATCCAATTTCCACGGGTGGAATAACATACTGATCAGTTTTGACAGGCATGCTTACCCTGTTCCGAAATGGAACCCTAGTTTGGCCAACGAACCTCTTACATCTGAGACCACTCCCGAGATTGAAGATGATTTAGTACAGGTGATTGGCGCTCTATGAGGCCTTAACATGGTAAGCTTCAGGACTCATTATTCATATTATGAATGGCCAGAGGCGGTATTTAGCTATTTGCGAGAGGGCTGGAAGGAGACTCAAGGTGTTCCCTAGGAGGTGCAGGTTGAGGCTACATGGCCCATAATTGTAGATAACACCGTTAACCTTGATGTCGACATAGACTTCAAGGTGGCATGTGCGAAGAATCTTCGGGAAAGAAAAAATGTTCCTAGGTTGACTAACCGTAGTATGGGCTCTCCTGAAAAAAATTGATAGTCTAAAAGGGCCGGGTCATGACCGCGTCGCCTAAAGAAAATCTTCACTCGCCTAAGTTGAATTGCATTTTCCTCACCCGCCGATCATGGTACCTTTTCACTCTTTCTTTGACTTTGGCTTCACGGAGGGAGGCTTTGGCACGCCGTTCCTCGAGGAGGTCCTTATTTTTTCGGAGCGCTTCCTTGTTCGAAGCTTCCAAATTCTATGGGGTCGAGATTGTCTCGGTAGTCCGAAGTGATAGTACTCCTACTTCGGCATGTTTGACTGCCTTAGAGCAGTACACTAGACTGCAAGAAGTTTCCCTAGTAACGAAGGCTTCGGCCATCTTATAGGCCCATAGCACACTTAGGAGTGCGTGAATCCAGTTTCCCCCGACTCCTTGAAGCCTTGCCTTTATACCCTTGTTTCTCAGTTAGACAGTGGACTATCAACCGAGAAATGGTCACATTTCACAAAGCTCCTTTCTCTGAGCAGTACCAAAGAGGAAAGCATGTGTCTCCTTACCTCTGCCTTCTTTACTATTGAGCTGCACCCCAACTCTGTCCAATGATGCATTTTTACCTCCTGGAACCAAATCATCTCTACTTTGGCTTGTTCTCTCCTTCTCGGCTGCCTTGTGTCTCGATTTCGATTCGCAGATAAGTTTGGAAGACGAGGACTTGCAAAGCAATGGTTTTTGTCTCCAGATAGAGGTTTACATCAGAAATATTTTGGAAGGTTTAACTATTTTAGTTATAAACAATTTGTTTTTTTTTTAAAGTTTTTGTACCACTTTTTTTAAGCTATGTAGGCAAACATATGTATTGATTCTTATTGGGCTTAGGATCCCATAAATAAGTTTTCCCGTCACTCCTATGTGCAGTGACGGAACTAGACCCAAATTCTTGGGGGAGCGAGATTGCACTATATAAGCCTATTTTTCAAACTTTTCGAAGGTTAAACGTCTAATTGATACAATAATATAGCCTGTAATTTGAAATCTGGGGGAGCGGCCGCGGTCCCGCGGTCCTCCCCAGTTCCATCCCTGCCTATGTGGCTTTAATCCAAAAAAAAAACCAATCCTTGTCTGAATGTGTTACAAGACACAAAATTGAGTCTTTGTTATATCTCAGGCAACCCGGCCTTTTTATGGAGTTTTCATCTACTGGTTTTTTTTTGTTGGAACCCCATCTCTATGTACCTATGTTGCTGCTCATTAGGTCCAATTTTCGATCAGTAAATAAACCTATCGATTTCTTATTTTCCATAAAATCAAAATACGCGTAGCAGTTGGGAGAAAACGGGGAATTCGTTTCTTTGTCTGTTTTTTTATGGTAGAAAAAATTTATGGATCAGACACGGAGCTTGCAGAGGTTGTATTCAAAGACGGCTTAGAGGAGTCGGTGGTGGTGAGGAGCTGCACCGGGGCAATGGCGGAAGGAAATGGCTGGGGATGAAGTTGGTGGGTAAATTTGTGGGTCTAATTGGAATATACAAAATTTGTATGTGTAATTATTAATTAAACTTTAGTCCAAGAGTATTAGTAATGACATTAGTTTCAGAAGAGTGTTACTTTGAGAATTAGGCCCTGTTTACTAGAGCTTATTTCTTGATGTACTGAACTGAACTGAACTGAATTGAATTGAATTGAACTGAACTGAACTAAAGTAAAAATGATGTATTGAAAAATGGAATCAGCATGACTGAATTAACCTGAATTTCATCAAATTACATTTTCACTGAACTGAACTGAATTGAACTGAACTGAACTGAATTGAATTGAACTGAACTGATCTACAAATAAGCTCAGGTAAACAGGGCCTTAGTTTCTAAAATAAGGTTGATTAGGAAAAAAGTCTGTTTTGTTGGGGACGGGTAGATCGGGAAAGGGAATATGAAATTGACTTAGATGATGATGTGCAATGTTTCAGTGAGGTATGTTGATGAGGTTTCTGCTCTGTTTGATGAGGTTTCGACATTGACGATGTTATATATGTTTTTAGTGAGGTTGTTGCGGTGAGATTTCAACTCATATTAATGAGGTTATGATGTGGTAGTGAGTTGGTAGGCTGACAACAACTAATTTGTCCCAAACGGTGGTTTGGTGGCGGCGCGACGGTGGTTTGACGGCGGCGGTGCGATGGTAATCTAGTGGCTGCAAAGTGGTGGTCGAGTGAGGTGGAAGGCACACTGGAGAAGAAAAAAGGAATTTTGAGAAATAGAAAGTTTTGTTTGCAACTAAATCCTTGTACCTTTTTTACCTTATACCGTGGACCAAAAAATAAATAATTATATTTTTGACCCAAAACTTTTAGAAAGGGTTTCGCTAGGTCATTACTCTTAATTTATGGGCCAGTTTAGGCCCCGTCTCATGGATTCATGGGCAAGGCTGTCTCACAGGAGACTTTCTCAACAACAAATTATGGACTATATAATATCAAGTTATTTTGTCTACGCGTTTACATGTATTTTAAAAAGATATATACAAAACATTATGATTAGAATTTTTTAATGATATATAAAATATAAATAAATTAAATATAGTGGAACGATGGATTTTTAATTTTTATGTTAATATTATAAATAATTTTAGAAATTAATATTTGTTTTCCTCATGTGAACCAAACAGTAACAAAGGGAATGTGTGAGAATTTGATTTTCTTTCCATAATTGAACAAGCATATTTTAAAAATTGGGATTATTCCCCCTTTCTCTTTCTTGATTCCATTCCCTTTCCCTCTTTGAACTAGTTGTGAGAACGAACACGAACGTTCATGAACAAGATCGATATCATATCGGTTAAAGCTTGAATCAAGATCATTCGTTTATTAAATGAACGAGCATGAACAAAATTTTAGACTCGATTAATAAACGAACATTAAAAGAACATAAGGCTAAAAGCTCGATCATGTTTATGAAAAATCGATTAACTTTAAATTAATTAAATTTATATAATATAATGTTGATTTGAACTTAATTGTTAAAGAAGATAATTAGAAAATTATACAAGCATAAAAAAGGAGGACGGGTGTGTGGGAAGAAGGGAAAGAATATTCCAACATTGAAAAAGTATAAGAAGGAGTGGTCAAAAGAACATTATAAATAGCCATGTGGTTTTTTTTTTTAATTGAATAATTATCCAAATAGACCCCAATAAAATTTCACCATCCCCTTTTCCCTAGCAAGAATCGAACCCAAGACCTAGTCATGTACTTTTCAGCAGGAATCGAACCCCCAACATTATAAATAACCACGTGGCTTATTTCTAAATCAAACCCACCAACATACCTTGATGAAAAAATGTTTAGTGACTTATAAAATTGGGTCAAGTAAGCTTGTAATAGTAGGCTCATCAAGTTAAAAAGGCTCTTCTATGAGTTTATTATCGAGCGATTTTGAGCCGGCCAACTTTTTATCGAGCCAAGCTCAATCAACAATTATTAGGCTCGATTCGATCTCGAACCGAGCTCGATCATGAAAAAAATATTCGAGCCGAGGCAGAACCTAATACTAATCGGGCTCAGATCGGCTCAATCTCACCCCTACTTTGAACCAAACGTCCCTAAAATTATTACATGAGATATTTTTGGATTCTCCACATCATATATTTGTAAAATCAAATTCTATTAATTCATTATCATATTATCAATAATTATAGGTTATTAGTGGTCAAACATGCCTTATTTGGAAGAGTAGTAAATATAAATCTGCACATTTTTCTTGCAAGTCTCAGCCTCTTCTCGTGGTCAGTGTCCTAGAACCCAAAAAAGGAAAAAACATAAATTGAAATACTGAGCAGTGAGTAGTATAAGATTATAACAAAAATACAATTTTAATCTCGGAATCCGCTGCAGAAGATATCGCCGCCTTGATACCACAGAATTGCCCGGCCTGGATCGATCCCCTTCCATTCGGATAATCGGTAATAGTTTTCTCATTTCTAGATACGCCTGCACAAACTGAATTTGAATTTCACGTCTTGCTTTGGTTGATCAGGCTTCCAAGGTGCAACAGCTGACCCGAGGTGTTTCGATATACAAACATATATGTATATGGAGCTCCTATGTATATACTACTAAATCAATGTACTTTTTGTTTGATCTTTTTTTAATTTTTTCTGCCTTAGAGGAATTCAAGTTTGTAACATTGAACAGTTAAAGACGCAGAAATTCATTCATAAATGTATTTTGGTTTGTGTATTTTACTGAATCCAGATCATTCTCTTTGTGTCCTTGTTACACGGCATATTACTGCACCTCCTTCGGTCAGTTGTTGTGCTGAGTGTAGAGTTTTGTGGAATAAGTTTCCATAGTTCTTTTTGTTGTTTCTATAGCTACTGCTATATGTTTGATAATTTTTCCATATCTGTGCATTTCAGTGTATAAATTTATCTATGCATTGCGCTATCTAGTCTCACTCTCACGTGGGTCGTGTTTATGGATCTATGTTGGTATACATAAGGAACTTCTCTAGATTTTAGATTTGATTGACACTTGCATTGGCAAAATTATTGTTATGTTCGGATGTACTTTAGCTTACTAGTTGGACAGCAGAGTACAAAGATACTACAAGTATATGAGTAATTGTTTTTATTAACTTTCAATAGCTGCATACATATCATTCAATTCTATTTTGTATATGAGAAATTGATTCACATATATTATTGTTCTTCTTGCATAAATTAATGTTACAGCATGTTCTGGGGAATTTTGTAGAGTTGGATTCAATTGGATTGGATTGGATAACTGCAACGTCTTGATTACCTGAAATCCCTTGGAGACCAATTGGACTGGTTTTAACTATTGATGGAGAGCTTGGCACAGTTAGAACTGTTGTGTGAAAGGCTTTACAATTCTCAAGACTCGGCAGAAAGGGCACATGCAGAAATCACTCTTAAATGCTTTTCTGTGAACACTGATTACATACCTCAATGCCAGTTTATTTTGGACAATGCGTCAACTCCTTATGCCTTGATGCTGGCTAGTTCAAGCTTGTTGAAGCAAGTCACTGAGCATAGTCTCTCATTGCAGCTCCGCCTTGACATCCGTAATATTTTGATCTTGGCTCCTCCAGTTCTCTAATATTTTTTCTCCTATCTCAGTTGTCTAGGATTTTTTAGATTTTGATAGTGCAACTGCAACTTGTTGAGTGGGCTGATCTCATTTCAAGTTTTCCATTTTTCCTTTTTATTATATTAACGTAAATTGTTATGTTTTGATTCTCTATGAAGGAAACTACATTGTAAACTATCTGGCAAATAGAGGTCCTGAGTTGCAGCCTTTTGTAGTTGGATCACTGATTCAACTTTTATGCCGTATTACCAAGTTTGGCTGGTTTGATGATGACAAATTTAAGGACGTGGTGAAAGAATCCATAAGCTTTTTGAGCCAGGTATCCCTGGGTTCTCTATCAATTTTTCTGCATTATGAATTACGTGTTTCCTGAGTAATAGTATATTAGCTTTTGTACTTCCCTATCACCCAATGTCTCCCGAGTTCTCTTTTCCGCTTGGCAGAAAAATGCAACTATTTAAGGAAATCACTTGAGAAAATTGTTTCACCATTATATTATGAGTTTGAATAGCTTATGACTAGTATAATTAGTAATATAGTAAATACCACACAACTGCTTATATCTTAAGTTGTGATTGCTTGAAAAAGAAAATTTTAAATTAGTTGCATGGTGGTTTTTGGAACCTCTTTAGCTGTTATAGTTAATATTTGTTTTCTGATTTTATATATATAAACATAACTTTAAAGTTCTCGTTTCGTGTCTTCCCCAGGCGACGTCAGAACATTATGCAATTGGTTTGAAGATATTAAATCAGCTTGTTAGTGAGATGAATCAGGTTAGCATATCATGTATTTTAAACTGCGGTGTATTATAATTAACAGGTCGCGTATCATACGATTAATACTGTATGTATAATTGGTGTGGCTAGTAATATTTATGTACTAACCTGAATTAATAAATCTAAGCTCTATTTAGTATAGGTTATTAAAATATTTAATATCTTATATATATATATATCTATATATACTTGTTTATAGAACTTTCAACATGAGAGATATAAGTGTCACATATGCCGTTTTTTTCATGCTGTAGTCAATGTACTTCATTATATAAATGTATTTATGTGCCAAAAGAGAAATACAGAAGAAAAATTCTTGGCTCATTATCAGTTCAATTTGTTGAAATTGAAACTGCTCCTCATGGCCACGCTAAATGATACTGGCCTACATATAGCAACTTGGGCCCACTGCATTTAAAACTAATTGATTATAAGTTGGAGCCCCGAGATGATTTAACCTGGTACAGTGCCCAAGTTGGGTTGTGGAATGATGTGGGATCCCTTTTATTATTTTTGGAATATCCTATGTTGCATGTTAGGGAGGTTTAGAGAAATTGAGTTTGTATATAAGATCTGGGCCAACTCTACTTGACTCCAGTGTGTTTTAAGAGTTATTGAGGAATCAAACCTCTATAATTGTGATGTTTAGTGTTTAATTATTTCACACTGTTGTTGACTCGAGTACGTTACTTGTTACGTTCAAATTACTGGTCGTGGTACTGAGGCATTGCCATTTTTAAATGTTTGCTTCTTTACTTAACTATTAATTTATTTCATTGTACACCCTTTAGGCAAATCCTGGATTACCTTCAACACATCACCGAAGGGTTTCTTGCGCATTTAGGGATACATCTTTGTTTCAAATATTTCATATATCAATAACCTCATTGAATCAACTCAAGAGTGATGGTAAAGATCTGGAATTTCTTCTGTTTGCTTCTACCTATAAGGATTGATTGATTGATTTATCCTGAATAATCTGTATATGATGTGCAGTTGCGGTCCGCTTGCAAGAATTAGCACTCTCTCTTTCATTGAAATGTCTGTCTTTTGATTTTATTGGGACATCAATTGATGAAAGCTCTGAAGAGTTCGGAACTGTCCAGGTAGGATTGTGTACAACTCCTCAACAGCAAACATTTGCTGTTATCTCGCTTTTACCGATTTTATTTCCTCATTCATTCACCATCCAACTCATTTTACAGATTCCTGCATCTTGGAAGCCTCTGTTGGAGGACTCCTCCACGGTTCAAATATTTTTTGATTACTATACCATCTCAAAGCCTCCTATCTCAAAAGAGGTCTGTATATTGTTTATGTTTCGTATCATACAAATTTGCGTAGTTCATGTTAATTTGTTTCTTGTAACTGCTTTAGTTTCTTTTCTATCAGTTTCATAGACTGAAAATTTTCCTTCTCGGCAGCTCAAATTCAATCTGAACATGTCTAATTTTTTTATTTGTATCCTTGCAATTTTGCTCAAACCGTCGAGCATGCTAATTTGACCGAATCTTTGTTTTTAAATTAGCATGATGTTTATACTGATACGATTAATACTGATACACACACATATATGATTTAATACTAATACGAGGATTGACTGTTTGATTAGAGAAACAGAATTAGTACAGGAAATAAGTCCTAGTCCACATAGTTTTAATATTTTTAGTGTTGCTAGTCATATCTTATCTGTATGACCAGTCCACTGTACAAAAGCAACACCGGATCGGTAAATAGCAACACCAGATCTGTAATTACCAGCTGAATATCAATCACTCCATCCCATTCCCTAACAGATTTTGCATGCTTTATAAAGATGCCAAGCTAATTACACTAACTCTAATACCCATTAACATGACATGAGGTTTCACGTTTTCATTTTGCATCCAAATATTTAATGTTGGTGTAGTCGCAGCAAGAGCAAATAGGAATGCAACAGAGAACATCACAAATATGTAGTCGATGCATCTGGCTTCTCCATTTTACTTAGCATGAAAAGTGACCTTCATTATGCATCCTCCTGCACTGAACTTGGGAGATACCTTCCTTTCTCTGTATTGTAATGACTAATTAAATAATGCACTTGTTTAAATGTTCCAATATTGTCATGTTCACCTTTTGGGTTTGTATGGATCATCATAGTAAAGAGGAATTATCTTATCTGTTTCCCACCATTATGCTGTTTGGGACATCTGGGAAAGCGAATCTGATAATATTAATATTCTTAATCTTAAAGTAATCCTAAACTCTCTAATAACTTCTGTATACTATTCTGTTTCGATATTTTTTCACAGAGATTAAGAAAGTAATAAAATTATATAAACTGATGTAACTTGGGTGCGAATGAGTAAGAGAATGAAAACTGAATAAGATAATGAATAGGATTGAGAATGACATAATAATATATGGAAAGAAAGAGAAAACCTTTGGTTAGGAAGGATTACAAGTCATAAACCTAATTTAAAGTGTTGCCTAAATTTAATATCTTTATGATTCATTTGCATAATGTTTCAAACTTAACTTGAGATTCCTTTCATCCATGATTGCTTACCTACAAATGAGACACCTCCATTCTTATTGGTATTATGGTGATCCAGACACACCCCTTCAACTTGTCCCTAGGAAATCATTATGTGGGTATTTTTACATGTATAGAAAATTAAGTACGAACCATTATATGCTTATTTTGGATAGCTTTGTTTCTTAAGTTATGTGCTTGAGAAAGGGTTTTGAATTAATGACACAAATTTCCCAATTTGAATATAATGATTTTCTGCTCTCTTTGGCACTTTATTCTTATATTGCTTATGTTTTTCATGATTCAAGGCGCTGGAGTGCTTAGTCCGATTAGCTTCTGTGAGGCGCTCTTTGTTCACTACTGATACAACCCGTTCTAAATACTTAGCACATCTAATGACGGGAAGTAAAGAAATTCTTCGGACTGGAGCAGGTAAAGAAGATGTTTACCTTGCCAGTATGGATACAACCACCGTGCAGTCTTTTCTTCTGGAGAAATTAATGTTTCGATCTCACAAAAACCAAAAGTGTCCTTGTAATAATGTTAAATGATTTTATTTATCAACTTCAAGTAGTTGCTCACTTTTTTTCCTTTCTGCTTCAGGATTGCCTTCTTTTTATATGTGTTACATTACATTGATTCCTTGTTCTTCTGCTGCTCAGGTCTGGCTGATCATGATAACTACCATGAGTTTTGTCGTCTGCTTGGGCGCTTTAGAGTTAATTACCAGGTAAGTTACTGTTTAATATCAAGTGAATGATGGGAATCTCTTGTTGAATAGCTGAATGGGCTTAAGTACAAATCCATTCACATGGTGGCTGAAATCTATACCAAAGAAACAATGGTTTTATTTTAAACTGATTTACAATTGGATATAAAATGAACAAAATGTGAAGTAAAGTAACTCAAGTACACTACAATAAAATGATATAGAGACTACAGCAAGCTTATGGTTTGATTATAATTGTTTTAACTGTATATGATTCTCTAACCTTTTCTGACAACTGTACTGGCTGGTAATTAAAAAGATGGCAAATGGGATATTGCGAATTAATAGTGACAGAAAATTTCTCCCAATGTATATGTCCTAGGTTTAATTTACTCAAAACATACTTAAATTTTTACCACTTCAAATTTATTTAAGATGGCAGGAGATCTAATGATTACTCCCACAATTTCAAAACTGTGGAGAGTAGCACTGAATGTCAAACACACTAATTATGCCTGACATTGAAATAGAAATTGGGAGCCTAATCCAATCATTTAACCTCTTCTTCAATCCCTAGTTTTTGCATGGTTATAATTCTCCTATAACCTTAATCTAGGGTATTTAGTTATAGATTTTTCAATAATGTGGTAGCATTCATCAAGAAAAGGGTACTTGGAGGTGCCAGGGGGCATGTGAGTTTTTGGGGCTTTGTTCTCAGTGACCCAAATGCTTAAGCAACTTATCAGTAGATCACAAGCCAAGATTTAAACACAAGTAATTTCATTCATAATCTAGCCATCTCACCTCTGCTCGTCCTCACAGGTAGAAGTCTAGTATGATGTTGGTCCAGTCTTCTTCTTGCGATGAAAACTTTCATTCAAATAACTAGTTAACCACCGGTTAGGAGGAATCACATACCACCCTAAGATACTCAAGTATTCCTTGTGTTATCCTCCATAAACACAATCATTTCTCAGACGTGGCTGCAAGCATACTAAAAACAAGCATTTATCTCCTTGGTTGTATCAGATCTATCTGAACCATTTCCTTTTATTTCATATACTGATGTTTATAAGCTCTCATCAGTTGTTTTCCTTCTTGTACTATGACAATTTTAGGAAAGTTGGTTTGGTCAAAACCTTCTGATTTAAGATGGAAAATTAAGATATAGGTCAAAAGGATCAGTCAATTAACATGCTTGATCTGCATTTCTAAAACTGCTGTAGGTCAAGAATATGTTCATAAATTTAAAACTGCTTTGTTTCATCACCTGAAACTCCTGTACCATGCCCTTCTCATGGCTGGAAAATTATTTTCTCAGATCACTTTTCCTGATTTGAATGGTTCCTACTACAGCTATGTTTTTTCCCTTGTATGTTCTGCATGATACTTCCACTAAGCAAGACAAGTACCAGAAGCCACTTTGACTTTTTACGAGACAGCTCTCTGCTCTTGTTATGAATCATCATCTAGTGGCTTCTTTACATATAGTCAATCAAGAAGCTTAGTGCTAACTTTTAATCAGAAGCCAGTTATATCACTTTAACTTGTATGGAAGCTCATTCTGTACTTTGATGCAATTAGCCTAAATGCATGTTATGAAATTTTATTGTAGTATCTAGTTTTCCATGTTCTTAAACTGATTTATTGGCTTTACTGCAGCTCTCAGAACTTGTTAATATGGAAGGTTACACTGAATGGATTCGGTTGGTAGCAGAATTCACATCAAAATCTTTGGTATCCTGGCAGGTGAAAGAAACTACTATTGTCTATTTCGGGAAGATTTTCTTAGATTTGGTTTTCCATTATGACCTGTTTAGGAATGATTTGCTGATGCATAGAATGTGGCTTTGACTTTATTATCTCTTTTATTTTTTCTCCTCTTAACTGTTTGAGTACATATTGTCAGCCCAACCATGTTTATCCTTTTTTTTAATTCCTCCTCCTTTTCACGCTTTTCTTATGTGTTTTCCCTTCTCCTTCAAGCCAATCATACATCCCTCTATTTTTAACCTGATGTTTAGAAGTTTTGAAAGAAATCCTATATGAACAATTACAGTAGCCTATTTGTACTATGTTCCCTTAATCTTTTGTACTATGCTCATTCTGTTCGCTACCTTGCAGTGGGCCAGCACCAGTGTATACTACCTTTTAGGGCTGTGGTCCAGGTTGGTGAGTTCAGTGCCGTATTTGAAAAGTGATGCTCCAAGTTTACTTGATGAATTTGTTCCAAAGATAACTGAAGGTTTTATCAGCTCAAGGCTGGATACAACCCAGGTATTATGTTATCACTTTTTGTGTTGTTGGGGTGGGGATGGTGGAAGTTAAGTAACTGACTTATTTTCATCACTCTAGGTGGGTCTACCGGATGATCTTTCGGAACACCCTCTAGATAATGTTGAGTTGCTACAAGATCAACTTGATTGCTTTCCTTATCTTTGTAGATTCCAGGTACAACTTTCATATTTCCCATTTTGTTCTAACTCAAGTGGTAGCACTCTTCTCTGAACAGATGCTTATAACTTATGTATTCTTCATATTCATCACAGTATGAAAGCAGTAGCTTATTTCTTATCAATATCATGGAGCCAATTTTACAAACATATACGGTATGCTAAATCTGTTAGTTGGTGCTCTCTTTTGTCGCAATCATTCAGACTGAATTTAACATCATTGAATGTATGATTAGGAGCGAGCACAACTCCATGCTGCAGATGGTGGTGAACTGTGCATAATTGAAGCCAAACTTTCTTGGATTGTGCATATAGTTGCTGCTCTTCTAAGGGTGAAACAGTGTTCTGGTTTTAGGTAAAGAAAAAGAAGCAGTATCCATTCTCTTATGAAACAATTGTTTACAGATATTCATTTTTGTGCATAATATACTGCTGAACATAACAAGTTCGTTTCGATGCAGCTCTGATTCGCAAGAAGTTATTGATGCAGAACTCGCTGCTCGTGTTTTGCGTGTTGTCAAAGTCACTGATACAGGACTTCATAGCAAGGTAGAATCATCATTCTCTACGATAGTTTGGGTGCCTTGGTTAAAATTCAATTTTACAGAAGTTTTTTATTTTCTAAAATTTAAAAATCCATCAGAGTGATTCTCCTCGAAATGAGAGAATTGTGACCGCTGGTATGGTGGCTGGAGGTGAAAATCTAAGATAGAATTTCATCAGAATTTCAAAGAACCTTTACTTAGGATTCTTTAGTGGACGTTAGCTGTAAAAACAAATTCTGTGAAAAATGTTTTGAGCTTGTTTTGGCAACTGCTTAGTATTTTGTAATGTAATTATTTTGTTTGAGATCTTATCTGTTATTCCCACAGCATCTTGTTTAGTATGACACTCTAGTGGTCAGATACTTGAAACTTTTATGTAGTGCACCATGGAAAAAAAAATTCCGTTATAAAGTTTCCACCTCTTGGCTTATGCCAAATTGGGAGATGTATTATAATTCCTAATAATGATACTTTATCTAGATGTTCTCTCTGTATTCTTGGTTTTTTTTATGATTGCTGGGTACTCACATGTTCTTTGT
Source organism: Cruciata laevipes (assembly GCA_963678965.1). NCBI lineage: Eukaryota > Viridiplantae > Streptophyta > Magnoliopsida > Gentianales > Rubiaceae > Cruciata > Cruciata laevipes. The sequence goes on along the minus strand of OY787634.1, from coordinate 17,274,708 downwards.
TCCTGATCTTAATCTTAATTTTTGCGTTTTCGTAGCTTTTAATATGAAGGGAAATAGCACTTCTGATTATCTTTGTGCCTTGCAGCGGTATGGTGAACTGAGCAAACAGAGACTTGATCGGGCAATCCTAACATTTTTCCAGTTCTTCAGAAAATCTTATGTTGGTGATCAAGCTATGCATTCATCAAAGGTAATGTTGTTATTCTATTTTGTTGCACGGTAATAGCTTATTACATAATTTGAGGCTCTTACTTTTTCTTGCAGCAGCTATACACACGACTATCTGAACTTCTTGGACTCCATGATCACCTTTTGCTATTGGATTTTTTTGTTTGTAAAATTGCTACAAACCTTAAATTTTATACAGAGGTAATTTTTTGTCATATTGTCCCCTTCCAATTTTTAGTTTCAAGCTCAATGTGGATCTCATTTTTTCTTTGTATGTAGAGTGATGAAGTCGTTGATCAGACTTTAGGTCTGTTTTTGGAGCTTGCATCTGGGTGAGTATGATTACAATTTTTTGTCAAATTAATCTCATGTTTTCTTTTGATTTGGATAGTACTTCTCTGATGAGGGGATTGCTTTTTCCTGCAGCTATATGACTGGAAAGCTGCTTCTAAAATTGGATGCTGTGAAATTCATCATTGCTAATCACACTGTAATATGATAATTCATTTTAATTTTTAATTTAGTGCTTGTAAACAGTAATGTTTGAATTTAGTGCTAATCACACCTGTACTTTTTATTCGCATCCTTGCTACAGAAGGAGCACTTCCCATTTCTGGAAGAATGTAGAACGTCTCGAAGTAGAACAACATTTTATTATACCATTAGCTGGTTAATATTCTTAGAGGACAGTCCTTCAATATTCAAGTCTTCTATGGATTCACTTCATCAAGTAAGTAACATGGTTCTCTTTTTTGCATTTACTTATACAATGGATGGAAGTGAAATGGAAGCATACCGTTTTTTCCCAGTAGTTTGAAGATTATACTGGGTTTGGTATTCCTGTTGGTCTATGTTATTTACTTTTTAATTCTCGTGTTTTGAATGTTTTAGGTTTTTATCAGTCTCAGTGCAACTCCAGATGCAATGTTTCGGACAGAGAATGTGAAATATCTGTTGATTGGGTTGATGAGGGATCTTAGGGGCATTGCGATGGCGACTAGTAGGTTAGTCATGTTACTTTTCAACTTAAATTTAATTGAACTCCTAGAATTGCTTATCAAGTCTCTTTGTGGTTTCCAGTCGAAGGACTTATGGGCTGCTGTTTGATTGGATATATCCTGCTCACATGCCAATTCTCTTAAAAGGCATTTCACATTGGGCGGATACACCAGAGGTGCTGCCTTTTCATTGTATAATCTTTTTTATTGCTTCATAATATCTATTGTCATATAGTGTTATTCTTTTCTTCTTCTTATTTTTAATTATTATTACTATTATCATCATCATCATCATCATTCCAAAATTGAGAATTTCTTTGTTGTTGGTTTAGGGGATGCTTAATATGATTTATAGTGTTGGGCGACAAAAAAATATGAATGGAAAATGAATCTTGTAGAAATGAGTGACAAATGCTTTGCTGGATGTGTGGTAATTATAAGAGTAGCAAATGCTTTAAACTAAAGTAGGGTCCCTAATAATGAGAAAAAAGAGAGTGGAGTTTATAACCTGTGCCTAGTTGCATAGGAGATCATTGCTTTGGTTGATTTGTGTAAAATTTGGAGCTGTAAGTTCTTGGCACAAATTAAAAAAGGAAAGGGGAAAGACTTGGACACAAAATTAATTGAAAGGCATGTGATAAATGATAATCAAATGTACAGGAAACATGTCTTAACTGGAGTCAGTGGTGAGATTCAATCAATATAGCTAACTGCAGATACGATATAGGCTTGATTTTTAGTGTTGTTTTGTGGCTGCTTATGCTATAAATATAAGTCCGGATGAATGCAGGTATCTGACAAAAGATGTTTGACATATTCTACAGGTCACAACTCCATTGCTAAAATTCATGTCAGAGTTTGTACAAAACAAAGCTCAGCGCTTGACCTTTGATTGTTCCTCTCCTAATGGAATACTTCTTTTTCGAGAAGTTAGCAAGTTACTTGTTGCATATGGATCAAGAGTTCTATCTCTTCCAAATCCTGCTGATATTTATGCTTTCAAATACAAAGGGATATGGGTTTCTCTCACTATTCTCTCAAGAGGTATTGTTTTCATATACTATAGACTGTATTGTGGGTGTAATTATTGCAGCACTTCTTTAAACTTAGATCCGGAGGAAGTATGTACCAACCTTAGGATTTTTTCTATTAGTTTGATGTGTTTGTTACGATGTCATCTCTATCTATGCTGCTGTTGGAGCTCGTTACAGAAAGTATATGCCTAAGTTACATTTATATGCACATGTTTACCCATTTGTACATGCATTGTGATACTGCTGTAAACGCAGGTGACTCTAAAATGTAGCTAATGTATGTTTAAACATAAAAAGGAGTAGTTTTTGCATAGTATGTACCCTCTCCATTTCAAAATTAATTTTTGTTTCTTCAAACAAATAATTTTTTCCGTTATAACACTTCCCATGCCCTTGCCATTGCCACTATGAGCATGTATCAATCTAAAATCATGCTACCAAGAATATATGCGGTGACGTCAGTGAGAAGAAAAAGTAGTGGGAAAACGCTCAGTTTTGTACTGTTTCTCACAACCCATTAAAGTTGTACCTTGTAGTTCTTGATGAAGCCTTTGTAAAATTCCCTGAAGCTGGGCAATAGGCATCACTGTTTCTTAAACCTTGATAAAAATGGATCCTCTATCTTTACGTATCCCTTCTTTATTTCGTTTAGGTGCAGTTGTGCTTGCATAGTAAAAGGTGTCATCAACTGTTTATGGTTCTAACCTCTGTAGGTGGATAACACAATTGCACAAGAACTAATTATATGATTATGACCAAAAAAATTCATTTCTTGCTGTTTTAACGATGTCAGCTCTTGCTGGAAACTATGTGAACTTCGGAGTTTTTGAACTCTATGGAGACAGAGCACTTGCTGATGCTCTTGATATTGTGCTCAAGATGACACTATCTATTCCCTTGGCTGATACACTGGCTTACAGAAAGGTACATTTCATGTGGCAAATTTTGGACTAGTGTAATGGATATAATTGTAGGAACAATAGTTGAAACTCTGAAAAAGTCTATCAAAATAGCTTGTATGATACAACTTGTGTTTGAAACCCTACAATTACCTTAGGAAGAAAGTTATCAATGAATTATTGTGTGAAAGCCTGCACAGTTTCTGATCTTTCCCTTAGCTACTCTCATGAATTGAATGAAATAAGTGAAAAATATGGCAATACATGTTTTAGTATTGATTGCACTAATTTCTATTTTCTTGCAGCTTACAAAAGCATACTTTGGATTTTTGGAGGTTCTTTTCAGCAGCCATATTGTTTTCGTGTTGAATCTTGATACAAACACATTCATGTACATAGTTGGATCACTTGAATCTGGCCTAAGAGGTCTTGATGTCGGTATATCTTCCCAGGTATTATTTATCAATGATCAATGAGAAGTACTTTCCTTATACTCTTATGTTGTTTCTGTCATTTATCATTAAAAATTCATGCTGCTGTATGATTTACATAATAGTCTAGCAGATAGTCCCTGTGGACCCTGTTTAGCATGATAAACTGGTTTGTGAATTTTATAGATTTAGGGAAATAATGGAACACTATTTAAACTTGAATATTAGTTTCTGTTTGCATGACTCTTGGATATAATTGACATTCTATCACAATTTTGGTATGATTTGACCACTAATAACTTTAATTACATGTATCAAAGCCTTATAAAATTTTGATACTTAGAAACTACATGTCTAAATATATCCTGTGTGATGATAATATTATTACTTTTATGCTATTTGAAATTTACGGTTCAATGTACCTTGTAAAAACTTGTGTGAATAGTGTGTTTATTTTAATCATGATTATGCATAGGCCACTATCCCTGACTATCTATTCTGGTTTTTCAGTGTGCATCCGCAATTGATAATTTAGCTTCGTACTATTTCAACAACATAACATTGGGTGAGGCTTCCACATCACCAGCTGCAGTTAATCTTGCTAGGCATGTTTCAGAATGTCCAAATATGCTCCCTGAGGTGAGTCAACTATTTAACTCTCGAGGTTTGAGACTGCATTTGCTCATCTGTTTGTCATGGATTGGGTCTTCTCTGATGTGTATTGATAATTGTGTTTTTTAGTTTTGTTGTGAGGATACGCTTCTTGTTAACATTTCAGGATATGTTTGATAAATAATGCATCAAGCATCTCGCTTTTTAGCTTTCTGTGTTTTGTAGTTCTGATATGTAAATTTTTTTTCTTCAGTTACTTAAGACTCTGTTTGAGATTGTGCTGTTTGAGGATGTTGGCAACCAGTGGAGCCTTAGTCGACCGATGATAAGCTTGATACTCGTGAATATGCAGGTAATCTCTTCTCTGACTCTATTTTGTCAAACTAATCTTTCTTGCTTGATACTGTTGTTTATAGTTATGTTTCTTGTTTAAATCTCTTAGGTGCTTAGGTGCCAATTCTTCTTATGCTATGTTTTTTTTTATAAATTATCATTAGTAATAATCCTTCTCCTTTTTTGGCAGATATTTACAGATCTGAAAGCTCACATCCTATCGTCACAGGCAAGTTGCAGTGCAACTATGACTTCTTTTTATTTGTTTTGACCATACTTTGGTGATAACTAGGACTTGTGATTTTTGATTGCATGACATTGACTCTCCACCCAAATATTCTTTGGTACTTGGGAACTATTGGTTTGCCCACTAAAACATGTAGCAATTTTAACTAGTGGATTTCGGTGTGTTTCAATACTGAATGCTTTGGAAAGTTTGATATACCTCGAATCACATCCTGTTCATACAAGTTTTCGCTTGTCAGCTGTTTTTCAATCCAGTCAATTAATAATCTCTTCGTGTTATTGCAGCCTGCTGATCAGCATCAGCGCTTGTCTCAGTGTTTTGACAAGTTAATGACTGATGTCAAACGGAGTTTGGATTCAAAGAACAGGGACAAGTTTACTCAGAATTTGACCATCTTTAGGAACGACTTCCGTACCAAATAGTTCATCTGCTAGAATTGTAATGTTCTTAGGGCATTTTTACCTGGAACTTGTAATAGTTTGGTGAAACGCCACTATACAAAATTATATTGATTTCATTTTGTAAAACAGAAGCAAAAGCAGCATCATCCTAGAGTACATCAATCTGGCTGTGATGTATATTATTTTATAATTTTATCTGGTAATATTGCATTGCTACCACCGTTTGTGGCAAAGATAGTTTCTCTTTTCTAAGAGTTGATGCACAATATTTGTTGACTTCAATGTGTGTAAAATGGGTTGTGTAGAATTTCCACATCTTATTATTTGCTAAATTTAATTTTAGCTGCCACATAGTATTTCTATTTATATTTATTAATTTTTAATATCTACGAAAGTTTTAAAAGAGAAAATAAATTATATGAAATATGTTGAATTGTAAAAATAATAGGTTAGAAATTGAGAGCAAATAAAATAATAATAATAACTTTTAGTAGTATATTTTATTAATTGAGTATGAAAAACAATAATTGTAATCAATGTGAAAATGATAAATTTCGGAAGAAAAAAGAAGTAAGAGGAAGAGTATGGGAGAAGAAAAGAAAGAATATTCTAAAAGAAGTAAGAGGAAGAGTATGGGAGAAGAAAAGAAAGAATATTCTAGAAGAATTAAGTTAGGAATCTAATTAAATAGGGAGTTAGTCTCTGAGGAGACCGGACTAAATTATAAATAGTGCAATAAAGAAAATCAAGGAGGGATTAATTTGCAATTTTTAAAAATTAAAAAATCACGCGCTACAATGTTTCCGTGCGTGTACAATGTTTTGCTACAGTGTTTGCTACAGTGTACTTCAATATGTTCATGTTATATGTTTCAAGTTAAAGTGTTCATCTTTCACGTTAAAACTTCCATGATTTATGTTTTAAGTTAAAATGTTTGTGTTTTATGTTTTAAGTTAAACTGTTCATGTTTTATGTTTCAAGTTAAAGTGTTCATGTTTCACGTTAAAATGTCCATGTTTTATGTTTTAAGTTAAAATATTTATGTTTTATGTTTCAAGTTAAAATGTTCATGTTTCAAGTTAAAATGTTCATGTTTCAAAAAATTCATGTTTTAAGTTAAACTATTCATGTTTTATGTTTCAAGAAATGTTCATGTTTTATGTTTCAAGTTAAAATATTTATGTTTCAAGTTAAAGTGTTCATGTTTCACGTTAAAACGTCTATGTTTTATGTTTTAAGTTAAAATATTTATGTTTTATGTTTCAAGTTAAAATGTTCATGTTCATGTTTTAAGTCAAAAAGTTCATGTTTCAAAAAATATTCATGTTTAAAGTTAAACTGTTCATGTTTCAAGAAATGTTCATGTTTCACGTTAAAATGTTCATGTTTTATGTTTCAAGTTAAAATGTTTATGTTTTAAGTTAAAGTGTTCATATTTATGTTTACTGTAGCAACTCGACACTGTAGCAAATCGGTACTGTAGCGACTCGGTACTGTAGCGCGTGGCTTGATACTGTAGCGCGTGATTTTTAAAAAATTTCTGAAATTGCAAATTGGTCCCTCCGTGTTTTTAACTTATATATTTATTTACAATTTAATCCGGTCTCTATATAGAAACGGTATCTTTCAAGACTTTGCCTTAAATAGAACTTATTTAATAATCATTTTTAGATTTTTTTTTTTATGTTGATGTGGAATCTTGTGGAAGCGACATGTATCAAAATCATTGTGAGAGCATCATGTGGCTTCAAAGATCATGCTTTTATATATAGTACTAGATATCACCCTCGGGCAATGCCTGAATTTTTTTCAATGAAAATATTTAAATTTATTAATTTTTATATTGTGTATGAATATCAGTTTTTATAATTCCAGGCGTAATTAGAATTACTTTATCGGGTTGATGCATCAGACTTGAAATGACAGATTGGTGTTGTTGCGTAAAACATCAACCCAATAACAACAACTCTACTAACTGAACCATCACTAAATGCGGCGGTCTGGAGCCAGAAGGGACCTCGGTTTCCAAATGAATACATCATTCATGAATGTCATGGGGCTTAGTACCCCAGTGAGGTGGAGGTGGGTGAAGCGAATCATCTCCGAAAATGATGTGGGTCTATGTGGATTGTTGGAGACTAAGTTGAATGATCGAGCACTGCAGATTTTTCTGTGATCTTTCAAGGATGGAAGCACACACATAACTTTGATTTGGCGCAGTTTTCGAGGATGTTGATTATTTGGGATCCGAGGAAATACATTGTGACAGTGCTTGGAAAATTCCCGCAGTGCATCCACCTTAGAGTTCACAACCTATCGACGGGTGTGAAATTTATGTGCACATATGTTTATGGTCATAGCGATAGCCGTGCTACGCGGCGTCCCCTTTGGGCTGAACTACAGATATATGGTGTAAACCTAAATGAACCGTGGATGGTGCTTGGAGATTTTAACTCCGTACTATCCTTGGAGGTTAATCAGGGGGACATGGTACCAGGACTCTATCAGATGCGTGAATTCCATGAAGTTTGTACTAGGTGCGGGCTGAGGGATGCACCATTTGTGGGAGACCATAGGGATCCAACGATTTCACCCAACGATTTCACCAACTGCCTTTCAACCACAAAACCCTAAGAAATCACAAAAATCAACTACTCAAATTAATGACCAACACAAAAGGAAAATCAAATCAATGCAATTTTCACAAGAAATTAGTATACAAAACTAACATTTGAGACAAAATATTGGTGTTAAACAATTTCCATGACAAATGATAGAGGATTTAGCTCTCATTCGGTTTTTCTTCAAATAACAAAAAAAAGTCCAAAAAAATGTCACAACTTTTAACTATTAACGGGAGGAGAACGGTAACACAATATCGTGTCATAACTCGTTGGCAGTCACGACGTCGTATGTTGTTTTCGACATTCATAATAAAACTATGTACGGTATCGTAATCAAATAGGCCACATAATGTCATTCTAATCTTCCGCATTCGACATCGTGTAATCACATTAATAATACATACGATATCGGTAAGTACGCATTTGACATACATGACTAATATATGCGCGACATCGTAAGAATATATATACAACTTCCGATCCCGTAATGATATCAACAACTGATATAGCCAATAGATACTCTACTTTTAGCACATTTGAGAGTTCATTTGGGGTAGCATTTAGTGCAAAGGGTTAAGAATTAAGGCTAAATTTCTCTTACCTTGCATTTTGAAGAAAGACTTGTGCACTAACGTTTTGAAGCTGAAATTTGGAAATTTTACAAGATGAATTGGAGTGCATAAGTGGTACCATTGGCTTTGTCTTCTCGAGTACTACAAAATGGACTACTAGAACGTAAAAAACGGATCAACGGTTCATCCGTGGCAGAGTAAAGAAGATTGCTGCCACCTGTCATGTGTATCTCGCGGGCCGCGAAATGGGCCTCGCGGGCCGCGAAAATGGGCGGATTTCTGGGCAGAATGAAGGTTAAAGAAGCAATTTTTGAATAGTTATAAATACCACTCTTATCCCTTATCTAAAAACGAGCTCCCCATCATCCAAAATCTCATTTTCTCTAGTTTTTGCTCTTTTCTTTCATGTGATTTGATGAACATGTATTGTTGTATTAGAATGATTGTTGTAGACTAATTAAACCTTGGGTTGCAATTGATGTAAACTTTCTATTCTTGATTTTGAGTTCTTGATGCATATTGTTCATGGGCAATTTAATTTTCATTTGATGAATTGTGTTTGAATGTGTTGTTTGAAGCATGAATTAGCTTGGGCTATCCTTGGGTAATGAATTGCTATCAATTATATGATAGATGCATGGGTGAAATGCTATCATTTTGCACTTGTCTCAAAGTAGTAGAATTAAGGGTTGATTTAGAAAGTTATCTTTTGATTTAGCTCTTGATTGTTCTCAATGGTGTTATCTATGTATTTAATTCGCTTTCGAATTGCATGGGTAAGTTTATTGGTCTTCTAATCGTGGTGTCATTGGTGAATTGGTCTAAAACGTTATCGTTTAGGTCATTCACTAGTGAGGGTTATTTTGAATGCGATCATTCTCTATAACTACATTAGTGAGAAGATTCCTAAAGCAATGTGTTGTAGAACAATAAATCAATAGTTCAAAGTTGAAAATCAATTGTCTCCCAATGCCTTGTATTTGTAGCATTTGCATTGTAGTGTAGTTTATCTTAGTTGTTTTCTTCCGTAGTGTAATAAACCAAACTCAAAACCCCCCCTTGTTTACCTTGCTTTCTATATAATATATATGTATGTGTTAATAATCTTCGCTAAAACACTAAACAAACTCCTTCTCCTTGTGGTTCGATCCCTAATTCCCACTATCTACTCTATAGTAGTTAGAAGTCGTAGGTGAAATATAAATGTGTTTTGATTGAGTGGGATTCCCATTTACGACGTGGGGAAATCGCTTGTCAACAACTTATCATTACAAAATTTAATGATATACGACATCGAAATGTTTTATTCATACATGTTACGATATCGTAATATGAAAATAAGCAGTTTAGTCTAACCGCCGTGAAATTGAGGTCTAACCGCCTTCTCTGGGGAGGTCTAACCGGAAAACACTAACGAATGCAAATACGATATCGTAAGTGGCTTGTATTTACGGCGGTTTTGATCAATAACGCGGAACTGCCTTAAATGGCTGCCTTTTATTCACATTTTTACGCTAGTGTTGGCACAACAGGGATTTGAAGAAAATGAGAAAGATTGATCGAGTGCTCCTTAACCATTGTTGGGATGCTGATGCTTGCAGGACCACATTTCTACCAATCTCAACCCAATCTGATCATGCCCCTTATGTGGTCAGCATGGCGCAGGAGATTGATGACAGGCCTCGGCCATTCCGCTTCGAGAATATGTTGTTACTTCACCCAAATTGCAGGCAGATTGTTGATGATTTCTGGACCCCTTACTATGACGGCTACAAGCAGTACTCAGTATGCCGAAGGCTCTTGAATCTGAAGACGCCGCTGAAAGAGCTAGGGAAAAGGAACTTTAACCACATATCAGAAAAAGCAAAGAGAGCAGATAAGGAATACAGTGATGCCCTTAGAGTTATTGATGTGACACATGTGACAGATGATGAGATTAAGGAGCTGCAGAGGCTAAAAAACAAGCTCTTCTGTACTTTAGGGCTGAATCTTCCTTTCTTTCTGAAAAGGGAAAAATTAATCACATCAGTATGGCTGACAAGGGCACTAGCTACTTTCACCAGATGGTGGGTAAGAGAAAGGGTGGAGAAATACTAGCGATTCTTGATGGTGTTGGTAACATTGTCACCTTGAATGCGCGGAAAGGGGAACTATTTGTTGATTTCTATAAAGGATATTTTGGTACGGTGAGATACAGGGTCCCAATTGATCAGGAGATTATTCAGTTCGGAGCGGTTTTGAGTAACTTTGATGGGAGAGTTCTAGATTAGGGCATTTCGAAACATGAGATTAGGGTTGCACTTTTTTCTATATATGACGGATGATAAGGCACCAGGTCCTAATGTATACTCGACGGCATTCTGTTAGAAGCAGTGGGGATTGTCGGAACGGAGGTGACATATGCGATTATGGAATTCTTTGAATCCGGGCAGCTTCTGACACAACTAAACCATACTTCAGTGGCCCTTATTCCGAAGAAACTCGACAACCTAAAGGTGGGAGACTTTAGGCCCATAGCTTGCTGCAATGTGCTTTATAAGATCATTATGAAGGTTATTGCAAACCGTTTGGACCCGTATCTCCCAGCCCTTATTGACCCGTGCCAGGGTGCCTTTGTAAAAGGCAGGAACCTCTCCGACAATGTAATGTTAGCACAAGAATTTTTTAAGGGGTGTGGAGTAGCACGGACCAACCCGAGATGTTTGATCATGTTGGATCTTCAGAAGGCCTTTGACACAGTTTCTTGGAGTTTTTTGGAGGAAGTCTTAGTTGGGCTTGGGTTTCCGGAGAGGCTGATAAGCAGAATTATGACATGTTTGACTACTTCTTCATTCTCGATTGCAGTGAATGGTAAACTCTGTGATTTCTTTAAAGGGAAAAGGGGGATTCAGCAGGGAGATCCCCTATCACCTCTACTTTTTGTGATATGCATTGAGTATTTTTCAGAATTACTGAAGAAGAAGACCGAGACTAGGGAATTTAAGTATCACCCGAGGTGCGATGTTCTCAAGATAACCCATTTGGCCTTTGCAGATAACCTGATGCTTTTCTTCAGAGCTGAAAAAGGCTCAGTCAACATTTTGATGCAAGCTTTGAACGAATTTGCGAAAACATTAGGCTTGACCATAAATGCAACAAAGTCTAAATTCTTCTATGTGGGAATGAAAGAGGACTTGAACTTTACTGGTACTCCCTATGCCACTTTACTAGTGGGGTATCTCGGTGTTCCACTGGATTTTAGCAAGCTGAAAGTTACCCAATATGGTGTCTTGTTGGGACAAGTTGATTTAGAGATTGAAAAGTGGAAGGGTCATACCTTGGCATATGCCCATCTTTTCTTTGAGTATGAATTCACTTGCATGGTCTGCGACCGTGTGAGAATATGGATTGGCTTACGGAGGCGCACTACATCTATCTAGAGTTCTGAGCAGTGGATCAAAAGACAAGTAAGAGGTTCAAAGCTTTGCAAGAAGCAAGGTCCCTTGGCCTTAATTATAGTTGTAGACCACATATGGAAGGAGAGACACAGAGTTGTGATGGAGGAACAACAACCCATCTCAACAAGAGCCTACAAGCTCATTGTTGATGATTGCTACAAGGTTTTAAATCGCATCTTTCCTAATGAGAACTTGTATTAGGTATGACTCATGCCTTGTTGGTTTTTGTTCGGATGGATTGTACCTCCAAGGGACTTGTGCTTTTTTCCCTTTACTTTGGGAAATTAGCTATTATGCTCGTGAGGTCATAACTGCACTTGGAAATGAAATTCAACTAATTTCTATAACAAGCAAGGTTACTATAATTACTGCTCTTCACAGAGTCGTGTAATTTGCACATTGGGTGGTGGTGGGGGTTTTCTTTTACCTTAGAAAATCCCTTACCTACGTGGCTGAGAGGGTGGGTTGTGACTCGAAAGATTCACGCAGACATGGTACACGTTCTGCTACCCGTTACTGGGTTTGTATGAACGAGTTTAGACATTACAAGTTTACGCCTCCAAGGGCTTTGTGCTCTTTTGCCTTTATTTTGGTAAATTAACATATTAAGCTCGTGGGGTAATGGTAGCTTTTCCATAGCCAGGCTTTTGATAGTATTACCGTTCCTCACAAAGACGTGTAATTTTGGTACGCACATTAATTTCCCTTCACAAGGAACTAGTGCTTGATGATACCAAAGATTCGGATCTAGGTAACCTTCCAGGAAACTTCCAAGTCACGTGGAAGAGATAAGGATCGGCCCGTACGATTACGTGGATATGAGGCACCGCTCGTACGGGGGGAGATGACTCACACTGATGATGAGGCAGAAAGAGGAGGTCCAAAGCGCCTATAAATAGAGGCCACAATCAGCCATTCCAGGTAAATTCTCTAACTCTTGAATACAGAGTTTTATCTTTCCTTTCAATACACGAAATCTCATCATCACACCGGAGCTACTACCCTCGGGTGGCTCCGGGGGTTTGTTTTGCAGGCGTCGGACGAACAGGTCCCACACAAGTCTCATCTGAGGCCAATGAGCTCAGATAGTCAAGCACTCTTAGCGAGCAGTCTGCGTACTTCATCACCGATCTACATCTCTAAGCCCTCGGACATTACCGATATCTGATACACCTATTTACTAGTGTGGATTTGCCTCGCATTAGTTGGCACGCCCAGTGGGACTCGACATCAAGGGATCTCACCCTTGACTCAAAGCGACACACATAGCTCAGCACCCAGACAGACTGCTCGGACAGTGAACATTACCTCGGCGAAAGACTGTTCGGCTGAGGCAAGATCGCGCGCAAGGAAACTCAGTTGTTGCGACAAACCAAGAAAACGGTTAAAGCTATGATCCACCAAGGAGCGTGGAGGCTTGAATGTTAAGGTAAGTAGGTAACCAACAATATATTGAGCATTATTCCAATAGTAGATAAAGGCTTTCTGCAAGAATATTAATGATTGTTATTGGATGGAGTACGAAAGGTAAGTAGGAATGAAGGATAGAAATGTAGAGGTAAATGTGAGGAGAGAGAAATACGTAGGATATCAAGTAGAGTCAGCTCATGAGCATAGGTCGGATATAGGAGAATTAGGGCTTTAGATCTTTCCGAAGAAACAAGTTATCACCTAAAGGGCCGATATGGAACATGAGCATGAAAAGGATTAGTGGTTCAAGGTCGGAAAAATAGGCAGGTCACACCAACAACATAGGGTCGGATGTCAGAAACACTGAGGGATACTGCCACAGAAGGTAGAGGGGAATCGATCGGATAGACCCGGGACCAGAAGAAAAACTAGTGCAAAAGAAATATCGTAACTAACACTGTTTTAGTAAGAATTTCCCTTGTAGGTCATATACGAGGGCAATGAGGGAATAAGCAAAACAGAGAAAGATCAAAAGGCTCACAAAGGCACAATCGTGAGGAAGGAGTAATAGGAGAGCAGTCGCTGGCAAAACAGGACACCCTCGAAAGGAATCCTATGATTCACACGACAGATCGGCGACGTCAAGAAAGAAGCAGTGGGAAGGCAGGAATCTGAGGGCTACATCGGATAGGCCGCGAAATCGGATAAGTCACAAGGAGGAGGCATTCAAAGAACGAAGGGCAATTGACCAAACAGGTTCGGACTCGAACGAGGAGAATGTGAGCAAAAGATAACCAGAACAACAACAACATTTGAAGGGAGGAAAGTTGATTTAGGGAGAATGAGGAAATGATAAGCAGCGGGAAGGGTTAGAATTTTTGGTAGGGTGTCGAGGAGAAAATACAAAGGAAATAAGGGAGAAATAGGAAAGGAGGCTCGGAAGAAAGATATCGGAGAAAGAAAGAACAAGGGGAATGAAGGGAATCCTCGGATTTAAAAAAAAAAAAAAAAAGAGGAAGAAAGGGAAATAAAAGGGTAGGTTCGGATAAAAGAAGAGGAATAGAGGAAGGAAGGGAAGAAGAGGGTAGGTTCGGATAACAGATGGGATATCTGAGGAGGACAAGGTAAAGGCAGGAAGGGACGAGGAATCGGAAAGGGGACCTTCGGACAAAGAAAATAAGGAGGGGAGAGAAGAAGGGTACAGAGTAGAAGAAATGGGGGGCTCGGATAACCCCGAGGAGAATAAAATAAAAAGGCCACAAAAGGGGGGAAGGTAATTGAGGAGAAAGGAAACATAGAAAAAAAGGGGAGGAACATTATAAAGAGGCTGATCACAAAACAACCATTCTTGGATAAGGGAAAGACCGGGGAAGGGAAAAAGAAAGAAAGGAATTAGAAAAGGAGTAAGCACGGAGAAAGGAAAACAGATAGGAAAAACAAAAAGAGAGAGAGGCAATCAAAAGAGCAGGCTTAAGAAAAACCCGTTTAGGATGAAAGGAAACCCGGAGGGAAAGGGAGATCAGATAAAAAAAAAGGATGGGGGAGGGGGGTAATCCTTGAGGGGATCATGGGATCGGTAAAGGGACGGAAAGAAAATAGGATTGATTTAAAATAAAATTAATGGGCTTGGCGTGGATATGCCATAGCTCGGATGCATGAATACGCAAGATAATTGCATGTGCGACAGGAGGTATACGTCAAAGTTCAATGCGTGGATACGCTCGGAACAGTCAGCGTACTGGATAGTGCGTTAGGAAAGCGTAGATATGCTAAAGTTTGCATACGTGCTGGATAACTCGGTGTAAATAAAGGAAAAGTCGGAACCTCTGGGTCTCTCCCATGATTGGTGCCCCGCAAAAAAGGTTAAGCCTCGGTAAGGGTAATCTGAGCACAAAGGAAAAGGAAAGAAAGATAGAAAGAAAATAAGCAAAGTATTATTGCAAGGAAGATAATAAATGTTGAGTATCCTTGGGGAGACGTCCTCTTGGTACTTATACATTGCATAAAGGAAATTTAAGATACATGAGATACAAAATATTTACAGGTATAATAAATCTTGATTGCAGGAAGAGTCAAGATTGGGAGTCTGAAGATGAGGATTCTTTGGGGCTCGGAGGAGTGTCAGAGGATGACAGACTGTGAATAATTGTTGCTTCCGTTCCAAACGGGGCGCGTTGCCTAGACTCCTCTCTCTGGTCAGATATTTGGAGAGCTTTGCCCTTGCCAGAAGGAAAAGGCTTGAGAGTTAGGGCCTTAAAATAAGATGATTATTCGGCCGATATGGAGCAGCATCGGCGGCAGGCCCGTAGCCACCCGTATCCAAGAGATTCGATTTCAGAATTCTAAGTATTTTTTGCACTCTCTCTTGAATATGCTCGGGATCGGGAGACAGCCTAGCATTTTCGTATCGATGAAAGATAAAATCTACCTCGATATTTCGAGGAATTTGCTGCAAAGAAGGAGGAAGAGGGTTGGGCGTTCCAGATAAGATATGTCGGCGCCATTCTAAGGCTTCAGAATAGGCAGGGTACTTAGGGCTGCCTTGTTGAAATTGCCCAGATTCTTCCATATAGGTTATGGCATTTTGAACGGCATCAAGCACATCGGAAAAAGGAAGGGCATCAGTCTTGCTAGAAAGAAGGGACAAGAGATGAAAAGACAGCCTTAGGATCAAGAGGTGATTAAGAAGTTCTTGGTTTCGGAAGGTAAGTCTCCTGTTTTCGGAAGGTAAGTCTCCTGTTTTCGGACTCCATCTTGGAAATAGCTTGGTTCCCCAGGCCCCTATTTTTCAAAAGGCGCAGCTTTTCAACGGCTCGGGCATAATCACCCCAGACCATTTCCAACTCCTCATGTTGACGACGGTAGAGTTCTTCATGAGAAAGTTGCAATTGTTGGAGGGCTTGGTAGATATTTTTAGAATCATCTACATAAGAGGCAGCAAGTTTTAGGAAATGTTGCAAAGAACCAAACTTCTTCCTTACAAATTCAAGGGAGCTGGAGATATCATCAACGGAGGGAAACTCATCGAGGAGAGATCCAAGCCCAATATCGCATAACCTCTTCTCTCGACTAATCGGGCTAGACTAACCCGAGGAAGAGTGGTTATCCGATGGGGGGAAAAGAGGGAGCAAATCCTATGTCAAGAAAAGAGAAACATAGATAAGAATAGAGAAACGAGATACTTGAGGCGAGATTTAAAAGTATTATTACAAGATAATATCTGATACATAAGAAGAAAGATTAAGCCCCACAACAAGGAGGAAGGTTACGAAGAATTCAAAAGCAAAGTTACAAAAGCCGCTAATGCTAGGCAAGAGAGCTATGCCTGGGGATCCTCGGAAGATTCTCGGGTCAATGAGTAGCCCATGGTGGCCTCGGGCATCTAAATTGGAGACATCTCATCTTTTATCTCAATCTGAGGGTTGTCATCAGCTAAGGAAGCAATGAATCCAAAGTTTCCCGGATCAGCGCAACGCTCCACATAGCCCCGGTTGCTCTCAGAAGATAGGTGTGAAGGGGACTCGGGGCGAACCCCGGCAGTATTACAAAAGTCAACCTCAACCACAGGCCTTTCCTAAGGAACAACACTTTTGGGCTCGCCGATCGCCAGAAGATCGCTAGCCGAGGTAGGAGGAGAAGAAGAATGAAGGGCAACCCATATCTTGGGAGCAAGGATCTGTAGGTTGCCTCGACGGAGTGCTCAGAAACACTGCTCATACCTAGCCTAAGCCTCAGGATGGTAGTAAGACTTCTGAAGTTCCAGGCGCCAGGGTCTGGGAATCCACCCACAGATCATCTTGTAAATAGAAGTCGCCTGGCGGTGGTTGGCCTCCTTCTCCACATTGGTTATAGTGTCACTAAAGACCTCGGAGCTAGCCACCTCCTCCACTAAGGTTTCCCCCAAGTCCCTAAGGAGGGACCCATCCTCCAGAGATTTCAGCTTACTGTGCAGAGAGGCTGAGTTATCTTCCAGAGACTTCATCTCGCTTTGCAGAGCGCCTGAGCGTTCCTTTTCCGAGGCCAATTCTGTCTGGCATTGCTCTAGCTTTTGCACAAAGTTGGCATGAGACTCATGGAGCTTCTCAGATAAAAGAGACTGGAATATGGGAGAGTCGCATATACTCTTCATGAAAGCACAGGCCTGAGTCAAGGAGATCAAGTTAAAAGGAGGAAAAATGCACAGAGTAAAAGAAGAAAGATAGGTAGACAAGACTTACGGTGGAGTGAGCAGGGGGGCTCGCTGAGAAGTCGGTCAGAGGGGTCGGAGCAGGCTGCTTACTGGCAGAAAGAGAACAATGCTTCTGTTGAGGCCTGGCTGGTGGGGGAGATTCAGACGAGTTTCATCAGTCCGAGCTCTCTTCAGAGACGATCGAGGTCTAGAAGTAAAATACAGGGTAGGCTCCTGGAAAGCATAATCTTTAGGAGGCAAGGCAGAAGCGGTCTTCGAAGAAGGTACCTGTCTCGGGACCTTCTCAACAGACTTCTCGACCGTCCGACGGCGTTGAGAGTGGTCGCCTGTCATCTGAGGATTGAGAACTGAGGAAAGCTCTTCGGATAAACCTTGGGTTACTGAAACGAAACAACACAGGGTTAGAAAATGAGAGAGAGAGACATTAGGTAAAAGAATGAAAGATAACAGTTGCAATGGGAAATCACGATGGAACCTTCGGAAGGCCATTCAGAGTAGAATCGGGGTACTATAAAGATAGTTCGGGGAGAAATTGCTTGAGGCCAGCTAAACGCCTCATTCCCTTTAATCCAATATTGAAAGATGTCAACTGAATGTCGGACGAGGGATTTATGCTCGGACACTACATCACCTGGAATGAAAGATCCGTCTTCCTCGGATTGAAAATTCTTGTTCCAGGAAGGAGTAGGATAGGCGGTCAGATCAAACCCGGAGTTCATCCAGCTCTTAACGCAATCACTCTTGCTGCGTGCAACCGGGCTACCCCTCGGGTAAAAGGTGAATACCCCGGGAGTAGAAGAATGGGAAAGGGCAATCTGATAAAAGGATCGGAGTAGGTTGAGGGATTCGGTCACATTGTGCCGACGACAAAGGGTGAGGAACCCAAGGACAGTGGCGACCCCATTAGGATGGAGTTGAGCAGGAGATATAGAAAAACAGGTAAGAATGGAAGAAAAGAGAGGGGGAAAGGAAGAGAAAGCCCAAAATGAATATGGCGTGCTGGAAGGCAAGGAGCACCAGATTGAAACTGATCATTGCCAATGATCGATAGCTTGGAATCTAAGGGGAGAGGAATGAAAGAGTTCTCAGAAAGGCTTCTAACATCCTCAGTAAGCCAAATAGGGCAGGGCTCGGGGTCATAATAGAATCCGATGGGAAGGATACGCGGAACATGGGTCACAGATCGACGGGGTCTCTTCACCTTTTCAACCTAATCTTTGCCTTTCTTTGCCCTCTTAGAATAAGAGGCCGTTACTGGTTGGTCAGCGGGAGTCAGAGATCTAAGGTCAGAAAGGGGGTCATCAAGCCCCTAATGAACAACTCTGTTCATAGGGTCGGAGTGAGTGGTAGAAGAATCAGATTGGGAATGGGAGGCATCCATTGTATTTTCAGTCCTAGGTTTTTGCAAGAGGAAGGTCTTATAGCAGACCGTGTCAAAAAATAGGAGGGAAAACAAAAGACAGAAGAAGAAGAATGAGAGGGAAAAGGAAAGGTACTTGAGTTTGAAAGGATGAGAGGGAGAGATTGCAAAAGAGCAAGAAAGGAAAAAGGGGTTATTTATAAAGGCAGGGGAGAAACCAAGAGAAATATTGGGGGCAGGGGAGAATGATTACACACAAGAAAAGAGGGACGTGGTAGCCGCCGAAAAATCCAATAATAGGATCGTGTAGCAGCCAAAACATAGGGAAAGGGGAATCGTATAGCCGCTGAAAAATTGGGATGTGGTAGGGCCCATTTGAAAGCACGTAATGATAACTCACCAGAACAGAGGAAGCGTCGAGGCAAGAGAAGACAAAAGCTCTGTGGAAATGAACCCTCGGACCTTCCGTCTTGGGGGGCTTGTGGTGATACCAAAGATTCGGATCTAGGTGACCTTCCAGGAAACTTCCAAGTCACGTGGAAAAGATAAGGATCGGCCCGTACGATTACGTGGATAGGAGGCACCGCTCGTACGGGGAGGTGACACACATTGATGATGAGGTGGAAAGAGGAGGTCCAAAGCGCCTATAAATAGAGGCCACAATCAGCCATTCCAGGTAAGTTCTCTAACTCTTGAATACAGAGTTTTATCTTTCCTTTCAATACACGAAATCTCATCATCACATCGGAGCTACTACCCTCGGGTGGCTCCGGGGGTCTGTTTCGCAGGCGTCAGACGAACAGGTCCCATGCAAGTCTCATCCGAGGCCAAGGAGCTCGGATAGTCAAGCACTCTTAGCGAGCACTCTGCATACTTCATTACCGATATACATCTCTAAGCCTTCGGACATTACCGATATCCAAGGCACCCATTTACTAGTGCAGATTTGCCCCGCATCAGTGTTTGCACTAGATGAGGCTACAGACTTGACTAAGGAAAAACTCATGAATTCATTTGCTGGCTTAGTTTGAAATGGGGAGCACTAGGATAATCTCGGTTAGCCCTATTTGTAGCTTGACAGCTGGCATACGCCGGTCCTATAGACTTGACCCAGTGTGTGACTAGTATTTGACGCATGCGGGGCGATCGATATATCCCGCCACCTTGTCCTATACCTGCAAGACATATAGAATGTTAAAAGGTATAAAGTTGTCCACTTGCTCAAAGTGGAAACTGCGCATCTTGCCTGCGTTATGTCTTAGTGTGTTAAACGGCAACAACTTTCCATTTGCTCAAAATGGTTTGGGTGATCTACACAGAGTCGCCACGCCTGACGCACGCAGAAGAAGTGTGTTGGATCTCACCACACCTACAAGAGGACTTCTTATCACGGGAAACAAGGACATTTGGCACTGCCTTTATTGCCCTTACCCCTCACCAGAACAGTCTCAGCGCACAATCAGAGATCCTAGTAAAGGCCAACAACATCTCCTTATCTTCATCTTGGATTTGTATATGGCAAGCTGCTCCAACAAGCTTGAGGACCGGCTTCGACTACATGTACCCTACTTCGGATCAGAATCACTTGGTTCATGCCACATTGTCAATCATCAAGACCCGAGCACTTCTCGGCTGCACCTACATCTAGACATCTTGCCAGAAGGTCGACAACAAATGTTGCATGTCACCGTGCTAGAAACTGCGTTTAGGACTATGAAGGACCGCATGTCCGCCCCATTGCCTTTGACACTGTCTTGGCCCATGAAGAGCCAGTATCACTTTTATGGTCGTATCCTATGGTCTATACTCTTCTTGTCTACTTATCTAGACCAGCATCTTTATCGTTGGTAAACACTCCCGGCCTGCATTGAAGGTTTTGTATGTATGAAGTAGAAGCTATTTTGAGACCGATTAATGAATTTTTCCTCACATCGTTCTTTTAAATATGCTTCCCCATTTCGGATTTGCCCTAGTTTGAAGTTGTTTTTCATTACCCAACACTCGTTATTAAGCTTGGATTAGTATGTAGGACTTTTTGTATGATGCGGAAATGGGAGTATTTCTTCCATCCTCGTTGGACTCATCGCATTTTTATTTACCATTTTACACTGATTGTCTCGACTCCAAAGTATTCATAAATCCGCCTAGGACTGACATACCAGGACACATGGCCTCATACCATAAAAATTCTCTCTTTTTTCAATGAGTTCCAATCGTTTCTCTATTTTGGATATCTAAGAAATAAATTTTTGTTTTTGTTGTAGTTTTTGAAATTTGGGAAATTAAAAGTAAGAGATTTAATTAGAGAATAAGTTTGATATAAAACTTACTAAACATAGAATTATTTATTACATATATCGTAAACTTTGTTCCCAAACTTTTTCCTCTTTTTGCATTTATAGAGATAAGTTTTTCTTTCTTTTCAAAAAAATTTCTATCATAGAGAATCATACAAAGAAACAGTTGGAACTATATGAGTCAAAAAGTATGAAAATGGAGAGCGTCTCCTGTAAAGTCCCCTTACAATAAGGCCAGCCCAAAATGAGACCACATTATACAAGATTAGGGGTTATTATACAGGGGAAAGACTACCGTTCATTTGGCTGAATATTCAGTTACTCATCCACAATCGTTGGATCACATTCAAAGGTTAAGATAAACTCAAATTTAAATTTTACTAGGTAAAGAGCAATTCTACGTGAATGAAGTCAACGGAACGTAGAATTTTTCTATTATAAAATTATTTTAATTATTTGGGATATAAAACATAAAGATTAAGGAAATAAAGTGAAAATATATTGCCCAAAACCTATAAGATTAAACAAAATAAAAACATCAGACCTAAAACCTAAGAGATCAAACAAAATAAATAAATCAAACTCAAGTGTAAAACATGACACAAACAAAACTAAATCAAATAATTGTATAATAACCCCTAATCCTGTAGAAAGTGGTCTCCTTTTGACCCGACTTTACTGTAAGTGCCCTTATTTGAGACTTTTGCCCCGTTTGGTACTGGCTTATTAACCAGTTTTTTTACTGGCTTTTACCATTGGCTTTTTTATTTGGTCAAACCGCCAACAAACACGGAAAAAAAAAGTGGTTGGTTGCTGGCTTACGCGTAGCCTTTCCGCCAAATCTGACACGCTACTCAAACCAGCGTTTTTAGTTAGCGTGTGGCCTTTTTACCATTACATTTGTTATTTTAACCTTTTTATTTATTTATTTAAACACTCGAACTCTATTCAACACTAATCAAATTTATCATATTACCATTCCTATATGCAGCGTATGACACCCAAAATAAATCCAATAGGTAAATATCAATCATGTACCCATAATAAATCAATTCCAAACAGCATATATGACACCCAAAATAAATCAGGTATGTATGAATATTGATTGTACATTGTGCAAATAATCAACCATCGATAATATATGCTAGATTTATACGTATTATATTTGTAATTAATTTTGTTGTGATATCCAAACGAGTTATATTAACTATATTAACGTATTTTTAAATGCTTAATATATATTTTTGTTTATTCACATTATTTAAACCTCAATTTTTCTTAGTAAAATGTAATTTAATTATTTAAAATTACGTATAAACTTGATAATATAATATTAGTTATTGAGATTATGTAATTCATAAATTAGATTTTGTTATAAAATTATTTAATTATATGATACATGAATATTATGCTAAATATTTAAATCCAATATAAATTACATTCGAATAAGAATAATATTGAAAACTATCATATATCACTTACTTAATGCTTAAACAGTTAATTGAATTTGACTTTATTCTTACATCTTTCATAATATGATAGTTCCATTGGAAAATTGTATTGTTAAAAATAATTTTTTATTTTAAATAATTTTTTGAACTTTATATAATTTATTAGTTGGTGAGTGAAAACAAATTATTTAACATCATTTATAATAAATAATAATTCCAATACAACTTTTTTAAATTATTAGTAAATATTTTTTATTTATGATTAGATAATTTAAATAAGACAAATTCTTGGGTGAGGCAGCCTCACCCAAGAGGCAGCACTAAATAAACACTCTTTTTGGTGAGGTTTGATGAACTGACACAAAGGTTTTGATGAGATGACATGTTTGATGAACTGGCACTGATGTTTGATGAGGTGACGTCGAGATTTGATGAGGTAGTAGTGAGTTATGATGAGGTGGCAGCGATGAAAATTTTCTTATTTGGGCTTGCCTCATGGGTGAGGCTGCCTCACATGAGAATTACTCTTTAAATAATTGTATTAAATTTAATGCATAATAACAATAATGAAATGTGCATTTAAGATGTAATCATGTCCTTATATGTCATTTTGTATAAAATAGCTAACAACTAATATGTAACTTTACCAAACACTTTTGTAAACAACTAGTGGTCAAACAGGTAGCATAAACAACCAATCTAAACAGCTGGTCAAACCAGCTAATGAAAACAGCCAACAGCCAACAGCCAACAGCTACTACAAAACATGGCCTTTGTCATAAAAATGGAGAAAAAATATTAAGGGGGTGCTTGGTTGAAATAGAGGAATGAGAATCGGAATGAGAATGATAATAGGGTATAATGATTATAGGGGTAATGATTATAATGTTGTTGTTTGGTTTGCATTAGGGAATGACTAAAATTAGTAAACTAAAATGACGGAGTGTCTAAATATAGTAAACAACTAGGTAACGAAACTCATAGTTGTCAATTTTGGGGGGTTTGGGTGATTGGCCAGTTTTGGGTAATGAAGGTGGGCCCATATAATCTTAATACTCAACCAAACACCCATACTCTATAATCAAACCCATTACCCACCTCCAAACCCCTCAACCAAGCACCCCCTAAAGCATTCTATGTTAATATTTCAGAAAGATCCTTATAGTTTGGTAAGATATTTAATAATCTCCACAAATTCAAAATCAATTTATACATTGACCCCAACAGATAGCATTATCACCCAAGCGGATCTGGAATATTACTCCGTACCCCTCCCCTCCTCTCTCTCCAGACAAATGATTAAAGCAGCAAATATTGTGTATGTCTGACTATTTTCTGTCTTTTCTTCCTTCTCACAAATTCCCATTTAAAACATGGTCTGATTCTGCTCATCAGATTCTGCAGCCGATTGTCTATCATCATTTCGCTTTCAGCTCCATCTGTAAAATGCTCCGAATCTGAACAACCATGAGGAAGAAACTCGATACTCGCTTCCCTGCTGTGAGCTTCTTCTTTATCTTCACTTTTCACTTTCTTTTTCAACCGTTAATTTTATTTTATTTTGAACTTGCTGTTGTTTGCAATCGTTGACCTTCTGAAGTTTGTCCATGACACTGGAAAAAAACTTTTTTTAAAATTTAATTTTTATCCGGTCTGCTAGGGTTTTAGGCTATGCTGTTAGAGGAATAGTAGAACTAGTGGATATTGATTGGATTATTGATTGTTTTCTAGCGAGGGTTTTGGTTGGCTCTCCTCAAGCTGGGATTGCATTGTTCATCATGTATCAGGCAGCTTGAAGAATGTTGAATTCGGGGAATATATCTGTTAATGGTTGAGGCTTTTTTATTAATATTATTTTTTTTTAAATTTAGTGATGGGTTTTGCCTGATAATTTTACACTGCTCTAACTTTAATATGATAGTAACTTACTCTTACTATATATTCTTGAAGGTCATCTTTGTATATAGTGTGTGGTTGCCTCTATAACCCTCTGTGCAGTTTTCAAGTCCTTGTGCTGTACTTAGCATGAACATGTTTGTAATGTGTTCGTTAAATATTATGACTAACTGATTTTGGATTTGTTGCTGAATAGAGCAGCTGCTCGTTGGATATCAGCTTTCGTTGAATTTATATGTTCCTGATTCAGTGATGGTTGTTTTCAGGCTCGAATTAAGAAGATTATGCAGGCTGATGAAGATGTTGGGAAAATAGCAATGGCGGTGCCTGTCTTAGTTTGTAAGTTTTTTGTGATTTCTTAATAGATAAACTTCTCCTCCCTACATGTATGTATATACATATACGTATCCATATATACACTACATATATCCTAAATACGGCTTCCCTCCCTGGCTCCCATAGGGGTCCACTTGTATAAAAGTGGGTTATGAGGTCAATGATTAAATTATGCATTTTTTTGCTGTTGTTTCCTGATTCCTTTACTAATTAGATGTGGAATGGTTTTAAATGACACATGCCAAGATTATCCAGGCCGTTACAACATGTATTTTCAAATTGAATCATTTTGTGGGACCTAATTTTTCTTTAAAGTAGGCTCTTTTTACAGTAAGGAGAATTACATGCTTACTCTCTCCTATTGATTACTACAGCCAAGGCTTTGGAGTTATTTCTTCAAGACCTTTGTGACCGAACTTATGACATAACACTTCAAAGAGGAGCAAAGACTGTTAGCTCATTGCACTTGTGAGTATCTGTGCTGTCGTTTTTTTTACCCCTGTTGGGTCTTGTGTGAGTTTCAATTGTGCACATTCTCTTCATGTTTCTTAGATTGTTAGTTAAATTTGACATTCAATGCTATACATTTAAACTTAATATTTTAATTGTGGAACACTGAAACCTCTATGTGTTTTAAGTTTTTTTTGAATTTGTTGCTAATGTATCATTTGCTATGTTTTATGCTCTGATTCAGCTAAGCATGTGTAAGATATGATTCATGCTAATATGGAACTTGGACCTGTCGCCCTTTTACAAATTTAGGAGTTGGTCCTCTGCTCTGATTCCAAATGAGGTTTTGGAATATGATAAAGACTTTGATGAATAGCACTAAATTTTTATTATATTCATAATTTTGCTCTGGTCGTTATAGTAGGTCAAGACTAATAGAAAGTCAACCGAGAGTTCTTTTTTCAGCCCAGAGATCTTTAAAGTACTGTAATTTCAGAAATCCATTGAAATTTGTTTTGAACTTTTAGGCTGAAGTAGAAATATTCAGAGTGATCCAAATGGAGTTTAATGTGTCTAGAATGAATGGTGATGATTTCCTTTGAAATTGGCCTTTCAAGTTAATAAATTGACAGTGAAATGATAATGTAGTCATACTGTGATAGGATTTTCCAACTAATTAAATTAACAACCTATTGCAACCTAATTGTGTGTGTCACTAGGTATTTGGTTTGGTTTAATCTGTAATAGTGAGGGACTCATTTGATAAAAGCCCTATCCATATGACAGTACTTCAGCTATGTCAAGATTATTCTTCAGTAGCTAATAATATATTAATGAATCTTCCATAAGGCCATGCTAGACTTAGTTTTAATTCTCGAGTCTTGGTTTAGTAGGGGTTTGGAAGCTTCTGCTATGACATTGACATGCTAGGTCCAGGTTTATCTCCAAAAGGTTGTAGTCTGCAATAGATTTTCAATTATTTCTTTATGTATGGTATGTGTACAACTTGTGACACTGATCCAACGGTTTACCCAGTTGTTTGGATGACAGTGATTGGCTTCTAATTGATCGTTTTTTATTATCTTGAGTTTAGGGGTAAATGAGAAGTTGTGCGTATGGGATTTTATTAATGGGATGTAAGAGTTTGAGGCGGGCAGGGGTTACTTGCAATTTTTTGTATGACTGTGTCTGTGATTCATCATAATATATTGGTGCCTTTTTTTTTTTCAATGGCTTGCATTTTGTTTTTTCTAATTTACTGTTTTCTGATTTGAACACTTTTTTATTTGATTAGTGGTACTTATTGATACTGGCTCAATTAATTTTGACAACATGTATGATTTGTTGTATTGACATACTTTTTCTATCGCATGTAATCATGCTGAGTGAAATTCATAGTATTTTCATCGAAATGTGTTCGATAAATAATAAAGTCCCTTATACCTGTCTTTAAGTTAAGCAGCGATGTTCTTCTGTTTATTTCAATTTTTATAAGTAGCAAAGGATAGTCTTTAGAGGATACTTATATGAATCCTGCATAAGATGAGAACAAAAATGATGTGGCACCTTTTTTCCTTTAAAAATGGAACCTGGTCAAATCTAATATATATAGATGTGATTCAACAATACTCTAAACTACATTTTACACAAGATTTGTGAACATGGCAAGAATTCTATTCTCGAGATCTGTAAAGTGTTCATTAATTTTACGATGGGAATGTAATGTTCTCAGCTGATTTATGGTATTTCTGGTATCATTTTTTATATTTTTAACCTGTAGGAATCTGTTACTTCTTATGTTAGAGTGTATCATTATAAGTTCTCAACCACTGGCTGGGAGAAACTAGAATGGAGACATGTAGGAGAAAAACTGGGATGTTATTACATACCTAATTAAGTTTTATGCAAAATGCAGAAAGCACTGTGTACAAAGCTATAATGTGTTCGATTTTCTGAAGGAAGTTGTTAGTAAGGTTCCAGACTATGGGCACTCTGACACTTCTGCAGACATGTCAAAGAGAAGGTTAAGGACAATTTTAAACTTGTATTGAAACATCAGGTGTGAATTCAACTAACAAGGTATTGTATGATGTGCTAATATCAGGAAAACTGTACCTGAGGAGTATAATGACACTGATGAAGAAACGCGAAGAAACAAATCGGTAGAACACTATTTCTCATTTTGTGCCTTGCAAGTTGCAACATGAGATCTATTTTTCTTGAAGTCAAATAAATGGAACCTGCATATTGCTATATGGAGTTAAATGTATTCTCGCAATCTTTAAATTGACATGTTCCCATGTCAAAAATGATAAGCTTGTAGATTTTCTTTATTGCCTTGGTTTTAATTGAGGAAAACATCTGGGCATTCCCCGTACTTGAATCACCGTTATTTGATTTTTCATTTGATTCAGTGTTACTTTTCGTTTTATTATCCATGATGTGTAATTATTTTTGATCATCTTCTTACTATTGAAAATTTTGCTTAATGTCTAGATTTTCCCAAAAACTTTATACCACCTTGGGTGTTTGGCTTAGTTAGTGGTTTTAAAAGGAAGCATATTTTATTGCAGCATGATGTTTCCCATGCTAGTAGCAGTGGCCGGGGCAGAGGTCGAGGAAGAGGAAGAGGGCGTGGGAGGAGTCGAATGACAGAGAGAGAATCTTCCCAGCATGAAAATGAGTCCGAACTTCCCACTTCCAAGCCTGCCTCGAGTCCAGGAAGAAGTGCTGATATTCCAGCAGAGGTGGAAGCCTCAAAAGAGATTGTCGTCAAAACTTCCGATGGTTCGAAGGATTTGCAGACTCTTGATCTGAACGCTAGCACAGCTGATGGTGCAGGAAAAGGTGATCCTACTGGGGCAGCCCCTTCCATTTCATTAAATGGACCAGCTGAAACAAAAAGGGAAGAGTATCCTGGTTGGTCGCCTTCAGAGATAGATGGTATGGCTATTGATCCTCTTCAAATTGCTCAACTTAGCTCAAGGTTAGATGAAGAAGAGGATTACGATGAGGAAGAATGACGCTGTTCCTTATTCTGTTGTATTTTCCTCCGTGTTTCAATGGTTCATACCAATTTTATTTGTATGCTCTTTTTTTTTTCTTTTTACATATGTACCTTAATGTTTATGTAATGCCTTATGACATGATTTCTAGAATATCTAGAGGAGTGAGTGTTTTTACTTTTTATGTGAACATATTACTGATTATTTCAGCGCACAATGAACATTTTCTGCTCATTTTAGTTAATAACAGGCCGTATACTATAAGAATGCATGATGTGTGTTTTGGAGTAGACGTACACATTCCAGGTTGATGTGATTAGTGTTCGTTTTTTATTTCATTTAAAAACAAAACTAAAACCATGACAGGTGAGAGAATTTGTTTTGTGTCTGTCCTAACTCTTTAATTTTTTTTTAATTTTTGAAAAGTCTGTCTCAACTCTCTCTGTCATTTTGGGGAAAACCTTGCAATGGGTCTATTCATTTGTTCAGTTTTTGTGTTAATAGTGACAATCAGTGAAATGGTGTAACGGTGTAACCTGATGCCGTCTGTTGGCAATAGTGTCAGCACTTGAACACTTTTAGCATGTTTTGTAAAACCGTATGGATCTAGTAGAAAAGAAAACTTCGTGGTATTAAAATTGGTATTTGGTTTGGGGAATCAAATAATACTTCCCCATCTTTGTTGAATTTGAGAAAACGTAAAATCTAGTCCTAAAATTGTTCTATTGAAGAAGCAATGAAACCATCGGTTATAAAAGTTGTTAGGTTTTAGTAGCATAAATAACAAATTCATAGAGGAGAAGTATCTGGAGAGAATCTTGCTTTCTTAGTGTAACAAACTTTTGGTTTGAAAATTTTGTTTATTTCAAAATTTAATTGATTGATTGTTATGAATCTAGTATTAGAGATAAACAAAATTTTAAAAGCAACAAGCAATTACGTACATGTTGAATTCTTACAACCATTACAAGATTTAGAGTACTAATACCCAGTAATGAAATGATGAGATGTTTCCCAACATCAGTGGCCTACCAAGGAGTCTGGTTGATTTAGGATCTAACTCCATTCTGATGAGATGCAAAATCTATTTAATCATTTTTTGATGTGTTTGTTGAACCTAACTGTTTGCCTCGGGTCGGGATTGTAGATTCCAAAATACCCTTGACACCAGAAGATGTTCCCATTAAGATCAAAACATGTAGATATCCACACTCCTAATTTATAATATTCATCATAATTTTACTGAATGATGAAGAATAAGATAGAAATAGTTATAGCCTTTCTCTTATCTTGTATTATAGTTAAGAAGAATGATAAAACTTGAAGGTTGTTTATTGATTACAAAAAGTCCAGTGATCTTACTATTAAATATAAAATTTCAATTCTAATCATTGATGAATTGTTTGGTACTTTACTATATACTAAGTTGGAGCTTAGAGGCGGCTAAGAGTAGAAATGAGGATATTCACAAGATTCTTTTCAAACTCACACGTCCATTTTGAATTATTGGAAATGTCAATTGGTCTATTGCCTTAGCAACATTTAAATCCTTTGTCCATGGACAAAGCTATAACAATGATGTAGTAACTTAACAACTAATCACTTCCGTGGTTTTAACTCCTAAGTTATGCCTTTTTTTTTTAGGAGAAAAAACTCTTAAATGATGCCTTTGGTGACTGCAAACTCTTTTGTACCACATGAAGGGCTAGAAGGAAGCTCATTGGTAGAGTTTGCATTCACCTAACTCCTTATTATAAAAAGACTACACTTAAATGGTAACTTTCTCATAACTAGTGCTACACATCTTTATTAAGAAAAGTGCACTTAAATAAGCATCATTGTGGATGCTCTACCATATCATTCTCATAGTTTTGTCCCTAAAGAATAAAATTTTCTGCACCAGTCCTCTTATACCTCTTAAGTGCTAAAGCGCTTCTACATGGATAAAGCGCACCCTTTGAGCACTCCAATGGTTGTGAGATCACTAGATGTGATAAATGACCCGTTCCGGCCTCGTGAAGAGGATAAAGAACTTCTTGGTCCAGAAGTACCATATCTCAGTGCTATTGGGGCTTTAATGTATCTTGCAAGTCATACTTGCCCCGATATAGCCTTTGTAGTGAATTTATTGGCGAGATATAGTTCTTCTCCCACACAAAGGCATTGGAATGGTGTCAAACATATATTTCGATACCTTTAGGGTACGATTGATTTTGGTCTTTATTACCCCAAGTCCATCAACGGTGAACTTGTGGGATATGCAGATGCTGGATACTTATTCGATCCCCACAACGCTAGCTCGCAAACTGGTTATGTATTTACATGTGGTGGCACAACTATTTCTTGGCGTTATATGAAGCAAACAAGGGTTGCAACCTCTTCCAACCATGCTGAAATATTGGCAATTCGTGAAGCCATTTGAGAATGTGTTTGGTTGAGATCTGTGACGCATCATATTCGAGGAACTTGTGGGTTGAAAATGGATAAGAAAGCTCCGACCATCTTGTTTCAAGACAATGCAACTTGTATTGTTCAATTGAAAGAAGGGTTTATTAAAGGAGATAGAACAAAGCATATTTCTCTGAAATTCTTCTTCACTCACGACCTCCAAAAGAATGGTGAAATTTCTGTTCAACATATTCGTTCCTATGAGAATATGGAAAATCTCTTCACTATGTCACTACCGTTGTCAACGTTTGAAAAACTGGTGCACAAATTTGGAATGCGGCGACTGAGAAATATTAAATGACGTGCTCAAGAGGGGGAGCTATACGTTGTACTCTTTTTCCCTTATCGAGGCTTTTTTCCCACTGTTTTTTCTTGATAAGGTTTTTAACGAGGCAGCGTGCTCAAACGAAAAATGTACTCTTTTTCCTTCACTGGGTTTTTTTCCCACATTGGATTTTCCTGGTAAGGTTTTAACGAGGCATTGTTCCCAGTGTTGAATTAAAGAGGTTGAGCGATACACCGTACTCTTTTTCCCTTGACTATGGTTTTTCACAATGGATTTTTAATGAGGCGAGGTGCTCTAATGGAAATGTACTTTTTTCCCGTCTAGGTTTTTTTCCCACATTGGGTTTCCTAGAATTTTTTTTGATGAGGCATTGTTCCAGAATGGACATTCAAGGGGAAGTGTTATGAAACCATTAATAACGGTGGTCCATTCGAGGGGGAGTGTTATGAAACCATTAATAATGGTGAGTGAATTGTCCATTCAAGTGGAGTTAAAAGAGTTAGAAACTCACTTACATTAAGAGATGAGAAGTTCATTAAACATGCATGCTTTATGACATGTGTTAATACAAGCTTGTAACATAGTACATTGGAGCAGTATAAATAGTCACTTCATGTAAGAGCAAGTCCAACAGATACTACATAATAATCTCCAAAATGTAGTATGAAATGCTAAAATTTCCAAAATATTTTTGTTCAACTACAAGAGATACTACATTTTGCATACTCTTTCATTTATGAACACTGTTATTTTACATTTTCTTACATTTTTTTTAGGAAAAGAGCAAGAAAATTTATGGAAATATGAAGAGAGAGAACAAATTTTGTCTTTAAAAATGAAAGAATGTCTTGATCAATGTGTAGCCATTTAATTTTCAATCCTCCAAATTTTGTTTCTCTTTCTACACATATGGAGGATTAGTTTCTCTTACTACATCAAATTCCCATTTTGTAGTATCATATGTAGTATCTATTGAAGCTAAAAAATGGGATAAAATCTTTAATTTCCTCCAAAATCTACAAAATGTAGTAACTCTTGGACTTGCTCTAATGAAGTTAAACACAACTAGATACAGAGAACCATTTCTCCCATCTACTTTTCTTGTTCTATTTCTCATTATTATATAATATTTTCACAACACTTTTGTATTATTATTATTACTAGACTAAAAGGTTTTATATGACCCCTAAATCTCTTAAAAAGTAGTTTCTTGGCCCCTAAAAACAAGTGCAACATTTGTAGCCCTTATAATTTCAAAATGAGCTTTTATGGCCCGGAACTATTCTGTTATAACTTCCGTTAAATGACAGGGGTATTTTAGTAATTTTCTTTAATAAAAAACTAAAAAAAAACTAAAAAACTCACCCAACTCCTATCACCGCCACCCTTTCCACATCTCTTCCATAGCCTTTGGAGAAATCTAAAATTCAATCTTCCAGATCTCCATATTACCACAAAATCCAAATCCAAATCCTATTAACACAAGAGTGTTCCATTCACAGAATCATGGCCAGATATATCATTTTCATGGAATCCATAAGCATATTCTCTGCATAATCGCCCAAAATACAGTATCAATACCCCTTTAAAGGACGCGGTGAACACTAGGCCGCCGCCTATTGTACCAACTCCGGCGGTCAGAAAACTCCGCCCCCGCCACCCACTTTCACCGCCCACAACCTACGAAGTCTGATTTGAGCTTTGTTGATCTCATCGTCATCCAAGCGGATTAATCCATTTCTTGCTGGATCTCTAATTCACAAAACAGTGCCTCCGTTTCTTTTAAGCAATTTATCCATGAAAGCCCATTTTTTGTCTTAACAATATTAGGGGTATTATGGTAAAAATACGGACATGCAAGAGAAAAATGGACCTGCATTGAGCAACCCCCTTCTTTTATTGTAGTTATTATATTCCGATTTGCAGCTTTTGTTTTTGTTTTTTTATTTAATGATTTGGGAAAGAAGAAGTGAAGGGATGATAAATTCATATGTCTGTCAATCCCCTAAATTTATTTTGATGACACGTTCTCGGAGATCTTCACCGCCGACATGCACGACAAATTAATTAAAATATGAAGTTGGGAGAAGATACGACGGTGGACATGGAATGGGTGGCGAGGGCGGCGTAGGGAATGGGAACGGGCGATTGGCGGCAGTGGCGGAAATGGGAGTCGTAGAGGTTGTGTCAGAGAGGTTCGTCGGGGAATTGCAGGATGTGGACGAGTGATGGTGACGAAGACACTAGCAATGAAGTCATGATGATGCATGGCTGATTTTTTTTATTTGTTGTTGTTTTTAATTACTCCATCCGTACCAGCTGGATGTGCACTGTTGACTTTTCACGGTCTTCAATACACGTATTTGACTGCTAATATCTTTAACTACGTATATTATCAAGATATAAAAATTTGATATTAATAAACTACATGTTATGACGATTCCAATAATATTAGATACAATAATATTTTTAATTATCTATGCATTCAAAAATTCAGTCAAAATTTAGCATAGTTGACTGAAAAAAGTCTCATGTGCAGAAACAACTGGACCAGAGGGAGTAGTTTAAATCATAAATAAGATAAAATTACTAAAATGTTATAACGGAATTGGCTCCAAGGCCACGAAAACTCAATCTGAAATCATATGAGGCCAAAAAAACTCATTTTGAAATTATAAGGGCCATAAACCCTGCACTTTTTTTAGGGGCCAAAATACTACTCCCTCCGTCCCAACCAAAACTTTTTACTTTCATTCTTTCCTCTTTTGGCAAAAGAAACAACTACTAAATGATAAATATACCCTTAATGAATTTTTACAAACAACCATAACAATAAGTGATATTCCATTTATGCCCCTTAAAATTCCACTTATAAGATATAAAATGTATTTTTCTTAAAATCCGAGTCGAAATCAACTAAGAACTTTTGGTTGGGACGGAGGGAGTACTATTTAAGAGATTTAGGGGTCAATGGGTCATATAAAACCTTTTAGTCTTATTAGTAAGTATATTCGTCATCAATTTAATCTATATCATATATGTATGTATTGCATAGAAATAATGAGTAATACAATAAAATTTATAATACAAATTTTTATTATTAGTGAAGTGAAATATTCTTAAGAATTTCAAAATAAAGTATGTTCATTAGTTAAAAAATTCTAGCCATTAAAAACTTAAACAATAATATGAATAATTGGAAATTGATAAATTTATTTTTTAATTGTTGGCAATATATTTTCACATTATTTCCTTAATCTTTTATGTTTTATGGTCAAAATAATAATAAAAATTGTATAATAACCATTAATCTTGGAATGAGACCTTACATGATGAGACGTTCTCTTCTCTATTTTAGCTATTATTTTAGAGCATCGGTTGGACTTGCTTTTATTTATTAGAGCATCAACAAAAATGCTCCTTAATGCTACTTTTCCAAGTCGGATCCTCTGTGCAAATATTTTACGCAAAGATTACGCCAAAACGACGTTGTTTGTGTTTCTTGCCATAAATTATCAAGTAAAATGTTCTGCGAACATTAACCATAATTTTGTTTTGATTGATTATGTTTTACCG
Organism: Cruciata laevipes; assembly: GCA_963678965.1. NCBI lineage: Eukaryota > Viridiplantae > Streptophyta > Magnoliopsida > Gentianales > Rubiaceae > Cruciata > Cruciata laevipes. Next base: position 17,240,248 of record OY787634.1, on the reverse strand, counting down.
TAAATTCATAAGCTAATTATTTTACGTACAAACATCCACATGAGTTTAGATTAAACTATTTTGTCATGTTTTTGCTTAACACAATATTATTTAATATTTTTTATTAAAAAAACTATAATTAATGTTTAATTAAAATTTTGAATATAATAAACAACAATATTAATAAATTAATAAATTTAAAATATTAAATATTAAATAAATTAATAAATAAATTTAAAAAGTTAAATAAAAATTAATTAAGTTGTATTTAATTAACTTCATATTTTAATTAAATAAATTGAGAATGAAAAAAAATTAATCGACAATTATATATTTGAAATGATAAATATTTCTTCAACCTACAAAATATTATAAAATGCATAATTTTTATCTTTTCCATAGTATAAAATGTATGAATTTATCGGTTTATATGTATATTTTGTTGTTGTTGTGTTTCTTTCTTAGTCTAACCGTTTTAAAAAAAAATCGTGAAAGAAATGATTGAAAATAATGTGGGATGGTTGGATATATGCAAGTAATCTATATGGAAGAAGGTCAGTCATATTAATAAATGATTGAAATTTACTGTAGAAAGATAAACAGTCATTTATGCATAACTGGCTTAGAATCTCCTGCATAGAGGATCTCGAGCGCTACTTTTCTTAATAAGGAGCACTCCTTATTTAATAATGACCATTGTGGAGTTTTAAATTCCACTCCTTAAATAAGGAGTAAACTCCTTAATAGGGAGTTACTCCTTATTTAAGGAGTGGTTACTTCTTTTATTGTGCTTGACTACCAATAAAAACATTAATCTTGCCATTAAGTATTTTTTAATTTTAAGTTTAAAAATAAAATTAAAGAAAATAAGTTTTGTTTAAGTGTTGTTCCATTGTTAGTGTTGGGTTCTTCCTTAGTTTTGCTCAAAATTGATTATGTGACATTTAGAGCATCCACAATTGTTTGGAGGTAAAAAACACTCCTTATAAATGTCACGTCATCTCTTTTTATAATAACTAGGTAAGAAGCAATCATCAATCATGGTGGTATATTTTTCACTATTTCTTTAATGCAAAAAAGAAATGTAAAGATGTAATAAAATAAAAATGAAATGTAAAATGAAAATTGCTTAAGAGGAGCCTTATCTTCAAAGTTCAAACCATTGTGGATGTTCTTATGGCAACATTATTATATTAAGTAATTAATATTAAAGGGGTAAGTTAAATCAATTAAGACGTCAATCTAATGAATATTTTCATTAAATTTAATTTCCTTATTTAGTTACCATTTTCCCCTGTACGGGCCACGGACTCCATCTCCATCTCCATTTTCCCCTGGTTGAACAAAATTCAAATCCACAATTAAAAGCGCTCCAAAGAGGCGCAGCAACAGAAATCAGATCCTCAATTCTGTTTGAATCCACAGAATAGTCTAAGATTATTCACGTCCCGTCATGTCCGCTTCCACTGTTTCCATCTCGGCCAACCCTTCGGCGACAACTCGCCGCCGGCCCGCTGAGAAGAAAACCGCCGATGCCCCCGACCCTAACAATTTCAACAGCGGCGTTTCCCCTGCGTCGGAGAAAATGACCGTCTCCGTTGACGGTGCAATTAGAACGGAGGCATTGGGAACTGCTAGAGATGCGGTCTTGCTGGTCCGGAAACCGCTGCCGAGTGGTTCGGCAACTGCACGCCCCCCTACGGCGTCACAACCGCGGAAATCGAGTTCGAAGCATGCGAAGCCGTTGTGGATGACTGTGGTCAGCGTGTTAACCAAAAATCTGCTGCTTATCGCTGTTTTGCTAGGTATATTTCAGATTGCGAGGAAGCTTGTAATTGCGAAGGACCAAACTACTGGTGTCGATCTAGTTCCCGGAGATAGCGAAGGAAATATTGAGAAGATGGAGGAGCTTATTAGAGCGACGGGGAAGGCTGTCAAGATGATGCAGGTGCAAGTGGACGTTTTGGATCAGAAAATTGGGGATGAGATTGACACTGTGAAGAAGGAAGTCGTTGGGCGAATTGAGGCCCAAGGCCTCGAATTCGAGGCAAAATTGAAGGAGTTGGATGGAAGAACTGGGAGTTTAGAGAGATTTATGGGTGATTTGAAAAGCAATATGGAGGAGTGGTTATCCAAGGAGGAAATGAAGGAGTTCATGGAGGAGGTTAAGAAGACTAAAAGTGGGGATGCCATGAGTTTGGATGAGATTAGGATGTTTGCAAGAGGGATAGTGGAGAAGGAGATACAGAAGCATGCTGCCGATGGGATCGGGAGAGTAGACTATGCGTTGGTGACAGCTGGGGCCTCCGTGGTGAAGCATTCTGAGCCCTTCCCTGCAGGCGGGTTGCTTCAGTGGGTTTGGAAAAAGGTTTCGCCTGATGCAAAGAAGATGCTACAGCCTAGTTTTGGGGAACCTGGTCAGTGTTTCCCTCTGAAAGGCAGCAGTGGGTTTGTTCTGATCAAGCTGAGAAACACCATCATTCCCGAGGCTGTCACACTTGAACATGTTTCCGAGGTAATGTCTTACTCTCTATTGATCACTAGCTGGCTGTTTCATAGGTTCAATTGCATACACATTCAAATTGATGATATCTTGTTTGGGTCTTATCATTTTTGCATTGATTCGTGTTCTCTTGTTTGTTTGATTTTCATGGATGTGTTGTCTGGCTAATTCTGACCCTTGAGGATTCGGAGATAGTGGATTATCTTCTGTTAATATGCTTATTCTCAATTGAGATGTTTTGCATTAGAAGTAGTTGGGGTTTATTTATCTCAATATAGGGAGTCATATGGAATGAGGACAATTAGGCCCGTCATCCATAAGTGATGACACGTTGCAGTTTGTCTGATGATGTGAAGCTTCTGGACAATAAGTCTAACAAGGTTGAAATATACTGCCTTTGTCCAGGTGTACTGTAAATCATTACTAGAAAATGTAGGGGGTCTAACTGAAACCTTACTATCTGATTTCAGCCGTAACTGGGGGTGACTTGGGAGCGATTCAGCTTCGTAAGTTTTGGGCATAGATTGATAAATAAGGATTGAGTCCTCATGCTATATCAAATTGTTTTTTAAGAGATACTAGCCAGGGCTACTTGCCTATGATGTGCTAGTGTATACATTGGTACTTAGTACAACCAAATTTATCGAAAAATTTATGTTCGCTTAGTTTAGTTGGTTTTGGTTGTGTAATTAGACAGAAAAGGGAGAAATGTAATATTAAAAAATATATATATATATCTATTTATTTTCCCCTTCATTCACCTTTTTGTGTCTCACTAGTTCAGATAAATATATATTGTGGACTTAGATTAAAGATAGTTTATAGGATGGACAAAATTGGTGCAAAATCAAGTTTTAGCTATGTAGTTGAAGGGAAACCCAATAGCTAAAACTTGATTTTGCACCAATTTTGTAAAATGGAGGAATTATGTATCTTGTATGAATCTCCATTTTATTAAGTTTGTTCTCAAAGAAACCCAATGTTTCTCTTATTAATATTACCCATCAAGTGTATAAATGCAAATAATATATGCTGCATGAGAAAGTAAAATCCTTTTGCTTCAACTAAAGGGTTATTGTTTCTGAATTGTAATCTGATAATGACCTGGATGAGAAGCTAAAGTCCTTCAGTACCATATAAACTGTCTTGTTTCTGAATTCTAACCTGTTCCATCTAATGTAGTTTTTTTATTTTGCTTTGTTTAAATTTATTGGCTACAACTCTTAATTATTTTGAGTTTTTCAGACTTTTTATATAACTGAAAACTTGTATCCACAATGGAAAGGTGCTTAAGGTGTAGGTTTATAAGTGCCACTTCCCGCTAATTATGACACTGTACTTCAGTTTTAAAAGAAGGGAGACAATTGATGTCATTTGGTTCATCTATTGAGGGAAAAGAGGTAGCAACTCCTTAAATAATATAAGTGTGCTTAAAGAGTCATGCTCTTTTTTTCTTAATAACTAACATTGGTTGCTTGAAAATTTCCAATAATTATTGGAGACGAAATCCTGCATTTTGAGCTCTCATTTTTATGCTTAAACTGTTATTTGGATGGTGTCTTGCTATTATCGGCCATTCCTGTAGGAAGATTATTTAGGGTAAAGTTGCAGTTGCGGTAGCTTAGTAAGTCTTTTGCTATCCTAATACATTGTTCCTCACCCCGCTGCTTCTGGAAGTAAATGTAGTGACTGTAATCTATAAACCCTCCTGAGTTATTTTCTTGCTACTCTCTAAACTTCTGATTTTTGTTGTTTGCTGTTTTGTTTTAGAATGTGGACTTGATCTAAACATTTAAATAGTTACCTAGCTTATAAAGATTGAAAGATCATGCTTCATGTAGCTACTCAATTTTCTTTCCCTTAAAGATGCATAATTCATCTGTTCGACCTTGTTCACCATTTCTCAGATGCATGTCATTTTAGGAGAGAATATAATGAATGAATGAGATAGTGGAGAGATATAATAACAAAGCAATGTGTGAATATTTAGTTGGACGGACTAAATTGGATAGTTTGAACAGAAGAGTGGGATGGAGGAACTACAAAAAGTTAAAATATTTTTTTAAGACATGCTGCTGTTGTTATACTCAATGCCAGCGGTGATTGCTGTCCATATAAGCTAAATTTTCATGTATTTACCTGAACATAGATATTTTCTGTCATGTGTATGATGTGTTCGGGCCTTTGGGGAATTCTGGTTGATATTAAGATTGAAAGTATTGTAGCAGACTCATCAATGTTCCAGTTTCAGGCTTGCATTGAATTTTTTTTTCCTTGTTAAGTTGCTTCTGATATTTTTCAACCTTATTCGTGGTTGATGGTTGTGTCCAACTTTTCTCCCGTAAATAAAATTGTATATTCCGATTCTATGTGCAGGCCGCTGCTTTTGATAGGTCCAGTGCTCCCAAGAACTGCCGGGTCTCTGGATGGCTGGATCATGGTTCATCTGTAACCTTAGTCAACGTGGAAGACATGATTCTTCTGAAAGAATTTACATATGATCTTGAGAAGAGCAATATCCAAACATTTGACGTGCTGGGATCTGCTAGTGTTGTCAACACAATTATGTTGGAATTCACATCAAACCACGGGAACCCTAACCTTACATGCATCTATCGCTTACGGGTTCATGGTGCTGAACCTCAGTCAGTTTCACTGTTCTGATCCGGGATTGGCTTCAGCTTGTTGTTCATATTGTCTTCTCGTCTCTTTATTTTTTCTCGTCATACACGGTGTTAATCAACATGTAGCTTATGTATCCTTTAGGATTGTTTGTGTGTGGGTGGGTGTGTGTGTAAACTGTTGTAAGTAGGTGGCAGATATAGATCAATCTGTGGAGTAGAAAAACCTTCTCTCTATTTATGTTTGAATTTGCAGTTCTTCCCACTTGGTCCTGTTATGAATGAACGTACCTAATCTTTTTATTGCCATAGTACTAAAGTGAACCTCTTGAAATAATGTATTAGCTCCTCAATTGCACGGCCATAATACGTTCAGTTTGCTAAAACAGCCACTAGATACACATGGGGCGTCTGTCCCCATCAGATCATAAATCAGTTGGCACTGAAACCTAATATCAGTGTCATTGAGGTTAATTTCACTGACACTACCCCCATAAATGTTCACCTGAGGCTGAGTACAACACAACAAATGGTCCCTACAGTTAGCTGTCACGCGAAAGGGGGTTCCAATTTCCAAATGAATACCTCCAATCAATGGATGTTTAAATGAAAGGTCCAAAGGTAGACTGCAACAAGTCATTAGGTTTGCATAAACTGAGCCTAAAGAAAATCCAAGTAAAGTAATTGATTAGTTAATTAGAATGGTAACATTACAATTTGATAAAATTTTGTTTGACTTAGCTACATAGTTAGGTGGCCCAAACCCTATTTCTATAAATTTTGGGGTCAAAATGCTAATATTTTATTCTCAGCGCACATTGAAAGATTGCCAAACGAATAGTCTATGCAAATATTGGAAAATTTTAACACCCTACAGAGAAAAGTTCAATCCCAATCCTAGACACGCTACCGAAGGCGGGCTGGATCAATATATCATCAAATTTGTCTCCGAATAATTCGGACCATATTGGACCCCTACTTTGGTTTATGTTGTTCCATAAATTTGACAAAGGTAACAGTTATCAGTATGCGTCAGTTCGAGAATAATGATGAGTTGAAGCGTTTATGGGGTTTTCATGTATTTGTTCATAATATTTTCAGGATAGTCAAAATTCTACAAACATCCTCACATAGTTCACTACAACATATATGTTCAAACTAACCTACTTCAAAAGACGAGAGAGCATCAAAGGGCCGGATTTCTTAATCTGCACCACTCCTCTTAGGACAGAAACTGTAGCTTGCTGAAGAGCACTAAAAGCAGTCGTCAATGCAACTCACAAGGGATCTGCTGGCTAACGGATTCATCTCAACTGGTGACAGCACTCAAGAGTCAAGAACACCGAGTTTGTGCCTTGGGAGATCAAGAGCATTTCAGAAAGCATTCTGGCTTTACTCGGAAGTTCGTTCTCCTTCTTTAGTACAAATGGAGTTAGTAGGAATGTGTTTAACTGTGAGTATAATGTTGCTTTGAACTTAGGTCGTACGCTTTGTAACAACTTTTTATTCCCTTGATTGATATAAGTTTATTTTCAAAAAATTAAAAAACCAACATTTCTAATCCTGATAGGTAAACTATAATATGCTGTTGAAACCAAAGATTCCTCATAGAGCATATCATCATTTCTACCAAATTAATGCAAACTTGTAACTGGTTTCCACATCCTCATCACCTATACTTTCCAGATATCTGCACTTCAGCAGTAATCAGGCTTGACAATCCAGTCTATAAAATATCGTGTTGTGACTTCAATGATTGCGATCAACCAAAAATGGTCTGAAAGTTAGCAGAACCCCTACTGCCTCAACTACATTCAAGATGAAGAAGACTAAACTCACACCTGCAATATTAATAAAAACTTGATTACTGCATAACCCTTTTTGTTTTTGTGCATTTAAGTAGAGCGAATATTCACAAAGACTGGCTACAAACTGTTATGATTATTAGAGAACTATCCGAGTTGGATAGGATATTGTGTAAAGGCAAGGCTGTCCAGGAGCAGTGCATATTACTATAATCCAATTTGTTCTCGGGCCAAAATTTCACATAAGTAAAACTCACAATCCAAATGTACCTGGGAGAAAGGTAGCATCTTGACGCTTTTGAGCAAAAGAAAGGCTGCATAAGAAGGCAAGATGGTATCAATTTGCTGTTCTAAATGATACTTTTGGGTCTACATTTCAGTTACTAACCTTGCACCGACTTTACTAAATAACAATCTAACACAATGGTTAAATGTTTTACAAAAAGTGTTCCGTGACTTTAATGTGGAAAAAATCATATTGAGCGTGACATGCAAATCAACACCATGATCATAAAGAAACAATGTAGTGAGATGATTAGGCGACTTGCTATTGAAAATTTGGCACTCACATTGCACCTCCAACAGCTGGACCAATAGCTTTGAACAAAGACATTCCTGTCATGGCAAGACCATTGGCAGCTCCTCTTTGGTGTTGCTCCTGTGTTGGTAGTGTCAGATTTAAATTCAAATACAAGAACATGTTGATTAAAAAGGCAATTGATCTTTTTACAGCAAGCTGCCAGTTTAAAGAAGATTACCACTGCGTTGTTCTGGAGAATGAACAACCCTGTAATGATAGTGAGCTGTACACAAAATGTAACCAAGAACAAATGTTATTACTTTGAAAAATATAAATGTAAACCCAGTGACTTGTTTACAGTATGAGTCTTTTCAACCAACAAAGTCATGGAAAGAAGAACATGGACCAAATTGACTTTAATTTAACTGTTTTTTCCTTTCTGTAAGAAGTACTCTTCTTACATGGACAATAAGAATCTCTTATAGCAGAAATAATACTGCAATTACACATACCTTTCCACAGGCAGAAAGTAAGGCATGTAACATGAATATGACATTATTATGACATGGGGATGAATCTGAAGACTGCAACTAAAGTTTCTAGTGATTATTACAAATCCGACAAGAAGCAACCAAGAGCTTCCCTAAACAAATCTATAATAGGGTATGAAAACCCACATTCTCTCTATGGATTTATCATTCCAAGAGCTTCTACATAATAGGTGATGTAAAAATAATTTTTTTTTTATTACTTTTCTATTTCTTTTTCCAAGCATGCATGAGTTGTTGGTTTTTGGACCACAAGGTATCAATATTTAATTCACAGCTCATTCCCTAAAATTTGTTTCTCCCTCAACAAAATATAGGGAAGGAGTACTTCCCTCTCATCCAATCTCTATAATAGAGGTGGGTTTAGGGAAGCTCTTGGAGACCAAAAAAACACTCCAAAATCCCTAAAATGTATGAGATCCCCCTATTATGGGGATGCTCTTGCACCTGCTCTTTACAAAAGGATGCATTCTTTGATTGACTATACAGATTGAAAATATCCTAAAAATCTATTGAAGAACTTCCTTTGTGATTTTCACTAAAACTTACTTTCTGAAAACATTTGAATGTGCAGGTATGATATGAACCAATAAATGTTATTTCTAGTGTAATACTTAGTTTTAAGCAACAAAGAGAATAATTTATCCGGGGACAAACTAATGAATAATTCAATGCAAGATAATTTGCTTGACATCAGCTAACATTAGCCAGAATAATAACATATAATAGGGTCCTTGCAAACACTTACTGATAACACATTTTTCAACACAGAAGCACAGTTTATGACCACTGAGAGGGCAACACCAGAAAGCATAGCTATATAGGGGTATGTTGCCAGAAGGGGTATTGATGCAACCTACAAACAGAGAATGTCATCCATTATCACTTGGAAAAGTATATGTGATTTGGTTTATTTTATGGGGCAAACACAGTTAAAATGCTTACTGCTGAGATTCGAGCAACCATAATTGGGCCAAGCATCTTCTGTAGTATAGGATACAGAGAAAGTTGGAAAACTAAAAGGCCAAAACCTGGAGATTTGTGGAAGCAGTGAATATGATGACCAGTGTGTTTTATCCAACAAATTCATGACCTTTCCATCACAGTATAACTTACCTGAAATTGCTAGAACTTCACCAACAGATTGAGTAGTGTAACTTAAGCCTCCATACTTTTTGGGGCTCACAGCCCACAGTGAAAATATCTGAAGAAAGGCAATACAATTTTAAGTGAGATAGCATGACACATTAATGTAAGAGATACTTATACATGCAAAGAGATTGAACGATGAAGTGAAACAATGTACCTCGGTGTAAGCCATATCATGAAGTGAAAAAATGCAATATACTATAATGGATGACATCAATGGCCAATTCTTAAAAAGACTTTTAGCTACACTACTTTCTTTATCATCTCCTTCCATATTGTGCGGAGATCCTTGTAATGTAGCCTCCAAGGCTTCATATGATGCAGGAGGTGAGCTAGCTGCTGGAGGATGGTTGTGCAATGTTTCCTGCACATGATAAATCATCTGATTACTTTAGAGCCAGCAATGCATTGCAGATACATTGATAATGACTAGCAAGATAGAACAAAAGATATGAAAGTAGAAATTTTCATTTTCTCGGTTGGCACTAAATCAACAGAGCAAACATACTCCTGAACTTGGTGGATAACATAATCTCTTTCATTCCAGTAAAAGAATTGCAAGATAAAAAGTAATATATATCTTCATAATCATGTAAATTCAGAGAGGATAATTGTATCCTAATTTCTGCAATTTATTATGTTTGTTTGGAATAATCAGATAAAATATTTTGATCTGAACTCTGAAGCAAGAGGTACTGAAAAGAAGACATGATAGTTATAATATTAGTAGGATATTTCAGATACATACCGGAAGCCAAATTGTAGAGATGGATACAAGCACTGCAAATACTGATATGGTAAGGCACGGCAAGAAGTACGGGAATCTGAAAAACAAATCAAGAATGTGAAAGATCAAAAATACAAAAGCTGTGGTATGACAAAACTAATTCACACCATGAACATTACTTACCTCCCAAAGATAGAAGTTGAAGAAAATATGGATGGATATTTATCTGCAGGCTTAGTAGAGAAGCGATAAAAACATAACATCAATGCTCAAATATAATGCAGAATAAGCAAAACCATAGACTCAACTTACACATACATAACAAATTAGGCACTAGGGCTATAGCACAGAAACTTTGCTTAATTTATGCAACTAATTAGAGCAGTCAAGCTTTACTGATAGCAACTTCAACCAAGAAAATATGGTTCAAGTGGTCAACCTCGGTACCGTCAGAATTCAAAACAGCATGAAATTAGTCGGAAGTACCCCATCCAGAAGGTTAATGAAGAATAACAGTATAGAAGCAGCAGTACCTCGGCAAGAAAGCCACCCAAGGCCGGGCCAATGATCAATCCTATTCCCCATGACGTACTAATCTGAGAGAAAAATTTAGACATTTGTCACAACAAAACCTTTTTGAGTTAGTAGAGCTGTGGCATCCCAAATGGAACTTTTTATTCTAGTTCACTTCAAAAGATCTAGTACAATAGATGTTTTATACTACAACTTTTTCTAGTTATTGAGGGACATTGCAAATAGAAATCCATGAGTGGCAACATGAAATACTTACTGTTGAGAGAGCCAATGCTTGATACTCTGACCGAAAAATCTCAGTTGCATACGCCTGTAAAAAGAGAAATTAAACCGGCATGCTTGTATAATAAGTAAACAATATGCTAGTAGCTTTATTGCCAGATACCAAATGACTTGATACCTTTATTGGTCCAAGCAAACCATTCAAAGCTCCAAGAAGGAACCTTGTCGATATAGCCATCCAATAGTTCACACTGAGGCCAAAAAGAGTGTTGAAGATAATTCTGAAGCCAAAAGGGAGAAAGTCTTATTAGTTACAGTTGTGCTTCTGAAATCGAACTAGAACCCAAGTGCAGAGTAGATTAAGTTTAGTTACACTGCAAAAATGCCAAAAACTATGACTGGTTTTCGACCATATCGATCAGCGACAAGACCCCAAAGTACAGATGTTAGAGTTCTCCCAAGCATGAGTGCCGCACCTGAAACGCAATAGATAGCAATATATCAAAACCTTCAAAAAGATATTAGGAAAGCACACACAAAGGCTTAAGATCACCTACCAACATAGCCTGCATAGGAATTAATATCTTCCTCCCGCTTTGCAATATGCAAGTCTCTAATCTGGAAAAACACAAGGATGCTGCTATAAGCATTTATAGTCCTAATATGATTGTATCTAGAAAATAATCTATCAAAAACAATTCTTGGGAATGTGATTACTAACCATAAAGTAGAGAAAGGGAAAGAGGGTTGATATTGGCAGAGCTGCAGAGGAAAAAACACGTTTGTTATGCAAATTTAAAAATCAAGGACATTATTTTGTCTTCTAAGAAAACAAACATATCATGGTTTCAATTCCTTAACAGTTAAGACAGTGAAGCAACAGCAGAAATTTTACTGAATATCGTACTACCTCAAGGCTCAATGTACCATCATTTGCAATTGATGAAAGATTTAATACCTGCACAAAGCACAACAGTCCATATGGTGACGAGCTCCTTAATGGGGAAACCCCTCTGCAACCCCTTGATCTGATCCACTTTGCAGCCGGGGCATGTTTCATAGTACTGAGGTTTCTTGAGCAGCGGTTCCTCAATCTCGCCGCTCGCCATTTCCAAGTTCAATGAATCCGCGGGACAACGTAAACGTAGAGTACTAGAAGTAGAAGTAGTCTGCTTATAAATACTACTAGTAGTTCATGAATGATGCATCACTGCTGACGCACACAATCATGGAGCAATCAAACTCAAAGACGTTTCCTTTTTAACTAAAAATTGATTCGTGTGTGACAGCGGGCCGCCTTCCTTCACTGTCGGAACGGGATATGAACGGATGGCTCTGCAAGCGCCACCACTCACACAGAATATAATGCAGGATCGATGCAATAAATGATTCGAGCTAATACGGGGGACTGACTCACGTTTTGTTTTTTTACTGCCTCTCGACCAACTTCATAATTGCATCTGGTCAACATCATCATTGCACCTGGTCAAAAACTATAAGGATGCGTGTTTCGATGGTAGAAAATGTCTTACGTACGTAATTCATCTTCTCTATTGCAATTCGTCTAATATATACGCACAGACATCTTCTCTCTCTCTCTCTATATATATATATATATACGTACAAAATGACAATGGTTAACGTTAACGTACAAAATGAATTTTAGCAATATTTTTGCCTTAGAACAACAACTATGCTAAAAGCCTAAAATAGAGATATTTTTAAATCCCAACAACAATTATGTTACAAGCCTAAAATAGAATAATAGGGAAAATATAGAGATTTTGACTTTTTAAATTCCAACAACTATGTCATATAATGGTCTCAAACAGAGATAGGGAGAGCAGGTATCATTAAAATTTAATGTTACCATTTTTTATTCTTATTTATCTCAAAACTTTATTATATACTATTAATAATTACATTCTTTTATCAATTTCATTCATATCATAATAATGAGTTGCAAGCCTAAAATAGAATTATAGGAAAAATATAGAGATTTTGACTTTTTAAATTCCAACAACTATGTTATATAATGGTCTCAAATAGAGATAGGGAGAACAGGTATCATTAAAATTTAATGTTACCATTTTTTATTCTTATTTATCTCAAAAATTTATTATATACTATTATAATTACATTCTTTATCAATTTCATTCATATCATAATAATGAGTTGCACAAGAAAATTATAATTTAATTTTTTATTAGTTAGTGAAGTTAAATATTTTAAATTTATTCAAAATAAAACATGTATCACAATTGGTTTTAGACCAAGTCCAACAACTATGCTAAATTAGAAAATTAGGGAAATATAGACATTTTGTCTATTTTAAACGAGAAAATGGCATAAATGATGCCCACTTTTTTAGAACGTCTCTTGTAAGGTGCCCTTACGGTAAGGGCATACCAAAATGAGACCACCAATGATAATACTGGAGGTTGTTATACAATTTCATTAATTATATGGGACATAAAACGTAAAAGATCAAGAAAATAAAGTGAAAAGATATGCCCAAAACCTAAAAGATCAAAACAAATAAAAACATCAGACCCAAAACCTAAAAGATCAAACCAAATAAAGATCAAACCCAAGTATAAAAACATCAGTCTCAAACAAAAATAACTCAAATAGTTACAATAATTGTATAATAACCCCCAATTTTGTGGAAAGTGTTACATTTTTGCCTTGTCCTTACCGTAAGACGCCCTTATTTGAGACTTTCTCCCACTTTTTTTTGAATTAATAGTCGGGTGCCCACTTTTATAAAATGTTCCCAAAACATTCTCAACTTTTGATGAAATGTACCAATTAGTTCATTTACCTGTTTATGACCTGATATTGCAGGTCAATGGTCCAGTCAAAAGTTGTTGTGATAAAAAATTATAAATAAGTTCAAAGTTATAAATTTACAAAAATATAACATTATAAACATTATTATAATAAAAGTTTTTATAATGTTATAATGTTATATTTATTATAACCTTTGTCAACCTTCATAATTTATTCAAAGAAATTATAAAAAATTAACCTTTATAATTAACTTTTATAGTAGGTCAAAGGTTATAAATTATAAAACCTTTATAATTATAATAGTTAATTATAGACCTACTATTGATGACCTATTATAAACTTTTATAGTAGGTTTTGTCAACCTTTGTCAACCTTTATAATTTATTCAAAGAAATTATAAAAAAAATTAACCTTTGACCGGACCATTGACTAAAATTAAATAATTTTAAATTTACTGAACTGAACTGAACTGAAATAATTTTAAATATATTGAACTGGACTGAAATAAATATAAATACTTTTTTATATTATTTAAATATAAAACACGTTGAGGTGATATAATTTGAACTGAATTGAGTTAAATATCATCAAATTATAGTGCAGATGATATGAACTTATCTAAACTGAACTGAATTGTTCTGAACTGAATTAAACTAATCTAAACTGAACTAATTCCAAATTGTCATGTAATGAAGACATATTACATTTGTTTTAATCGATTTAAATGAATCACGATTCAAATAATTATATTGGATGTATAAAAAGTAAAGATTATGGTATATTAAAGAAATATATTAAGTTGAATATCATAGCCATGTATTTTTCAGGGGATATGAGCCATTGAGTTGTATATCATAATATTATTATATTAAAGAGGATATGAGTCATTGAGTTGTATATCATAAAATTATATTTATGAGGATATGAACTGAACTGAACTGAACTGAATTATTCTGAAACGAACTGAACTGAACTAATTCCAAATTGTCATATAATGAAGACAAATTATATTTGGTTGAGTCGATTTAAATGAATCACGATTCAAATCATTATATTAGATGTATAAAAAGTAAAGGTTATGGTATATTAAAGAAATATATTAAGTTGAATATCATAGCCATGTATTTTTCAGGGGATATGAGTCATTGAGTTGTATATCATAATATTATTATATTAAAGAGGATATGAGTCATTGAGTTGTATATCATAAAATTATATTTATGAGGATATGAACTGAACTGAACTGAATTATTCTGAAACGAACTGAACTGAACTAATTCCAAATTGTCATATAATGAAGACAAATTATATTTGGTTGAGTCGATTTAAATGAATCACGATTCAAATCATTATATTAGATGTATAAAAAGTAAAGGTTATGGTATATTAAAGAAATATATTGAGTTGAATATCATAACCATGTATTTTTCAAGGGATCTGAGTCATTGAGTTGTATATCATAATATTATTATATTAAAAAGCATATGAGTAATTGAGTTGTATATTATAAAATTATATTTAAGAGGATATGAACTGAACTGAACTGAACTGAAACGTACTGAACTGAACTAATTCCAAATTGTCATATAATGAAGACATATTATGTATGGTTGAGTCGATTTAAATGAATCACGATTCAAATAATTATATTGGATGTATAAAAAGTAAATGTTATGATATATTAAAGAAATATATTGAGTTGAATGTATTTTTCAAGGGATCTGAACTAAATTGGACTGAACTGATATGAATTGAACTAAAATAAAAATAATACATTTTCATTTGTTATTAATGAATGCTCATCATCATATAAGAGGAAATTTGATGAACTGAACTGAACTTAATTAAATTTAAATTTATATAACTGAAGTGAACTGAACTTAATTAAATTTAAATTTATATAACTGAAATGAACTGAAATAATTTTAAATATACTGAATTGAACCGAACTGAACTGAAATAATTTTAAATATACTGAATTGAACCGAACTGAACTGAAATAATTTTAAATATACTGAATTGAACCGAACTGAACTGAAATAAATTTAAATTTACTGAATTGAATTGAACTGAACTGAAATAAATTTAAATTTACTGAACTGAACTGATAAGCTCTGGTAAACAGGGCCTAATTCCATTCAACTTCAGGGTTTTGGAAATCGTCCAGAAACGAATGACAGGAAACTCGGGGGTGAATCCCAAATATCATACATCAGGGGGTTCGACTTAGCATAGTTAGCTAGAGAATGAGCTATAAAATTCTGACTACGTGGAACCCAAAAGGACCCTAACCAAGTACTATTCTCCAGCAAACTCCGTATCATCAAAGTCAAAACCGTCTCCCTACAATTGTCCGAGCAATCTATCAGCTGATTCTATCTGTATGCTATTCTACAATTATTAGTAGAATTTTGACTATCCAGAATATATTATGAACAAATACATGAAAACCCCATAACTGCTAGGAATTTTCTAGATATGGAGCTCAGGGAGGCGCTTCATTTCATCCTTATTCTCGAACTAACAAATACTAATAATTTTGACCTCTATCAAAATTCATGGAACAACTTAAAACCAAGGTAGGGATCCAATATGGTCCTTGTGTGAAGCTGTTGGACTTGCTCTAAGCCTCTAACAACACTAACAAGTAAAATGTTTTCCATTAATGAAATTTCAAAGGTTACTTAAATTTCTATAAACAATGGTAACTAAATATATTAATGTTAAAATATTTAAGGAAGTGTTCAAGTGAGAACTCTTTTATGATGAGACCGTTTAATATGAACCATTAGATCTTTGATTAATGGTTGAGATTAGTTGGGTCATGTAAGTTAAGTTATTGGTCATAATCCATCCTTGGTTTCATGAGATTTGTTTTTTTTTGTGTTAAGGTCAAACAAGTTAATTCATTCACTTAATCTTTGAGTTCAGATTATTTTCAGGTTCGGGTTCGAGTTTGTGTCATGTTCGAGTTAAAATTTATTCGGGTTTGGTTAGGTTCATCCTTTTATTCCCTAGGTTGAAATCGGGTTTTTTGGGTTGAGTTTTCGGGTCGGGTCTGAAATGACATCTCTAGGTGAGACCAACATACCATAAGGTTATGGTAGGACGAATAATTTCTTATGTATTTATCCGGGTAGTTTATGTATTTGTCTTTCTTACTCAATTAATTCATTTACAATATTTTAATAAGTAAAAATTAATAAAAGGAACATCCAGTAAACTACTTCATTCCATCAACTATCTAGATCATGGAGAAATAATTTTAAAGCATTGGAAATGTTACATAATTGGCGGCCAAAAATATATTAGAAATGAACGATGATGCGGTTTATCCTTTCAAGAGTTATGATTTAGTTACTCATGAGTCGAACCTTACGGCTTTCATCGTACCATTACCGCAATCTTCATGATCTACAATTGTACCTGCAAGAAAGAGCTCGGGTCGGACCTCGGGGAGAAGCTCCAATGCTTAAATTAGCATTGTATTTTGATGAGTATAGAGAATATGATTAATCGAAAGCTTTACTTGTATTTATAGAATTCTCTCGGAATCTTAATCACCCACTCCGTTAGTGGTTCCACGTTTCTCTCATTTAGTGAATGTGATAGTAATATCATGGATTTAGTGGATCAAGTAGTAGTGAAATGGACTGATCTTTGGGCCGACCTTTTGATTTAAGAAACTTAATTTGGGCTTGGTATACACCATAATCCTCTTAGTTTACTAGTTTTTTAGCAAAACCGGAAGGTAGTAGTAAAGCTGGCAAAATTTCACCGAACCAGAATAACCGATGTTTAATACCCGAACCGAATTTGAATTAAGACCCGAAGCCAAAACCGAACCCGACCTGAACCCGAAATATAACCGATACCCGAACTCTAAAATATAACCGAACCCGACCTGAAACCCGAAATATGTCTATGGTTTTGGTGTTTGAAACCAAATTTTATGCAGGCTTCGGTGAGCACTTTTTCATGGGTGGAAGACCCGTGCTTTTCAACTAAGTTGATCGTGCGCTTCATGGTTTCCATATACTTGTGTTCGCTTTCACTTTGTGACATAGTGTTTGTATGCTCATTGCAATCGCCATCTTATGTTCGCTATCTTTGAAGTCGCCGTGTTCGTGATCTAGTGTCGCATTTCTTTTCTTACAATCTGGCGTTCACCATTTTGTGTTCTTTTAATTTTACTTACCACATAGAGTGTTTACTTGTCAGGTGATTCTATGGATGCGTTCGGCTTGCATTAACTCTCGCGCTCACACAATTTCTTAGATTGCACATTTTCCAGGTTCGATGGTGTTGGTAGAAGTTACCGCCACATTGGTAGAAGTTACTGCCTCACGCTTCAGGTGTTCACACCAAAAGCTTACTTATCCACGTGGGGTTGGGCCATTAGTCGATGTCCACATGGCAGCCTTTCGATGGACTGCAAGATTCATAAGAATAATACTTTGAGCCCCAAATTTGTTCAGCGGCCAATTAACTGTTGAATTTGTTCATGGTATCAGACGATCTGATTTCGATCTAGAGGACTTTGTCGATTGATTCTTGTTAAATTGATCTAAACATGACTGATCAATATGAGTGCTCTAGGATCCGTGAACAGAGGAATTGCTCAACGCCAGTAGTGAAGTGGACTGATCTTTGGGCCGACCTTACAATTTTAGAAACTTAATTTGGGCCTTATATATACAAGTATTTATCATTACTCATGAATCCTTACGATGGTAGTTTTGTTATCCGAAATCGATTGAAAATTCTAGGAATCCTAAGTCGTGTTTGCGGACCTTATCAATCAGGATATATGCTTTTGGAGAATGGATATTTTCAATGCTTTTCGTCTTAGAGGATGTAGAGGCCATCAACAATATTCCCGTAGCCAAAAGTTTCAGAGCGTATACTTCTAAGATAGCGTATCACCTAGCTATTGAAAGAGTGGAGTTATCAACATGTCACCAACTCTAGGACGATCATGGAGAAAACAAAGCATTATGGGATCAAGTCTGGGGTTTGCACATTTCAAAATATGCCCTTCATTTCGCTTGGAGATTTTCCACCAATTCACTACCAACCATTAAAAAAATTGTGAAAAGAGTTTTGTGAACTGTTTATTCGACGAGATCTTGTTTCTTGAAATAGTCAAATATTTAATTTGAGTATCACCAATTTGAGAATTTTGAAGATAGTAGAAACCGTGGTAGCTGGTGGAAAAAATGTAAAATAATAACTCCATAAGTAAAGTTCCACAACATACATGTCCCTTGAAAATTTGTACTTGTAAAAATAAATTTAATATTGTTTGTACAGAATTCTAAAATCAAGAACATCGTGCAACACACACGTGAGTTTTTCTAGTTAATAGATAACTATTTTATTGTTACCTTATAGCCAATCAAATTACGTGCAAAATTACGTGCAATACTTAAGATTTGTGCAAAAGTACGTAGCACGCTAGTATAAAGATGGTTCCAATTAATGCAAGAAAGTCATACTTAAGATTTGTGCAAGAAAATCTACTACGATTTCATATATTTTTTCGTTTATATTTCCATAACACAAACAAGAACTCTGCTATATTGCTCATAGACAAACAAGATATAAATATACAATGACTATTAGTCTCTTAAGCTGTAGCTAAACCCTCACCCAGGTCCCATACTCCGAGCTGAAGGTTCCTCCACCGCTTTGCTGTGCGAACTCCGAAACAGCTGCCCGAGCACATACATCCCATGTTCTTGCCATCTCCGAAAGTGACATGGGCTGTGAAAGAGTTCTAAGAGAGATACTGAACTTTGATTTCGCCTTCATGAACAGATACTCGTATTCTTTCCTGCATTGCCAGGTCATTTATCCAGTTTCAGCCAAAAATGAATTGAAACCCAAAGATGATAAATAGAAAAAACAGTGTGCAAAAAACTGTACAAAAATTGTGCAAACAGTGTGCAAAAACAGTATGCAGTCATCAGCTATTAAATTATATAAGATTGTTCTCATTTCTCATTCAAAATTGAACATATAACTATCACAGCAGAAAATTAACAGTGGGCAAACTAAAGTGACAAGATAGCTAATCATCTATACAACACCATTAAAGATGTACTTAGTCTAATGGAAAGCAAAACTTTCATACACTACTTCAACCTAGAGTAGGATTTAACTAAAGTTCTAGAGGCTCAAATGTCTAATATGGAACCAGGGAGAGATCTTGGATACACACTGAAATATGAAGAGAGCCTTGGTACTATGAAAAGTGTCTGCTATGATGCAAGAATGCAAGGGGAAGGAAACACTGTGAATTGTAACACCCCACCAATTTGTATAAAAACAAAATGGTAGCTATGGAAAGAAGATGACTCAGATGAAGTTCAATTGCAATGGGCACGAAATTTTGACGATTGAAATTCATTCAATAAAAAATGTGATACAATCTTATTTTGCATACATTAGATATAAGGAAAATGTCGTAAAGAGAGTAAGGAGGAAAAGATGAGATGGAATGAATTTGAAAGGGAGAGGTAGGATAAGACTGAATATGAGAGTGTCATAATGGAAAATAAAGGAGACAGAGTTGACGTGAGAGAAAAATTGTTGTGGTATGCAGAGAAGAAGTGGACGAGTGAGGAGAGAAACTCTTATGGTGGAGAGTGGAGAAGACGGAAGTAATATGGAAGAGAGAAAATGCAATGATAGAGAATGAGGGAGAGAGAGACTGGTGAATTAAGACAAAGAAATACTAGGGATAAGCTGGATAACTAATGGAGGAGAATAAGTAGATGTATAAAAAGATACTGGAACAGATTAAAACCCACCAACTTTAATTTTATTCTGAAATAATCATTTCAAACCATTAAACCAACCACTTACTATTTCTATCCATCCCTTCTCTAAACCAAAAGCTACCTAAAGGTTGGCCCGATATTTATATTTACTTTTTATGAGTATCATTGCACTCAAAACACAATCAGATTTGTACACATAAGATTTATGTATCCTTACCTGGTGGCGGCTGTAACAGGAGACTTGTCCAAGACTATTGGGGAGGAAGTTGGATAATTATTTGGAATAAGCAAACTAAGTGGCTGAAACTGCACAGTAGAATAAAGAAACAAGCAATAAACGTGTCAGATTTTAAAACAAACAGAAAATTCAAAGCTTAAAAGCAATAAAACATCTCACCATCTGCGCTGAAGCATACTGTGACTTTAAATTTGGACTGAGAGCAATAGCACTGAAATAGCACTTTACTATAATCCCTTCACCGCCTTCAGCTGAAGGCGCTGCAGTTAGATCCACATCATCATCACTGATCTCCACCACAGTTTCTATGAATTGTCGATTTATTTCACCAATCTCCTCTATCAGGGCATGGTTTGGCTGCAACAAGGACATAATTCTTCAAACGATAAGAAAATTCTATTTTGACCAATATTGATTTGATTGTAGCCAACATGTAGCTTTCAGACAGACCTTTAATGTTATTCATCGAAGGCATAAAATCTGCCTGAGTATACGAAAATCTAAACCTAAGCAGTGTGAACTCCAGAAAGAAAAGCCCAGAAGAAGCAAACAGCTAATACCCCCTCCAATTCTTTAAGACTGTTACACTTTTATTTTTGGGAAAGTTCTCTTGCTTATTTTTATAAAAACTTACAATTTTTCATCCACTTAATTTACCTTTCCCTCTTTCTATATAACCACCAACATTCATTCTTCTTTGCCTAAATCCAAGTGCAAAAAGAGGTGAGACATTCTTAAAAAATTAGAGGGAGTATAAGAAACTTCCACTTTCACTTCTTTTTTCAAGTATCTGTAAATGTTTTATAACTTATCATGCAAAAACAGAATGAAAAATCCAAGCATTGAAATTGAGAATGTAACATGACAAGAGGTATTTATCTTATAAGGTAGCCTTTAAACAACACCGAACATCAACAAATCTATATACGGAGTCATGTAGGCAGCTTTATAAATAATCTAGATACTGTGAAGTTATTTATTAACCTCCCAGTAGCAAAAATCCACACCTAAACACACAGCATATGCAGTTCCTCTCCTACATGATCTGTTTAATTTTATATATATCCACCATGGAATGGACAGATAGAGGAAAAGGTAGCATGTAGAGTACAACAAACAACAAAGGAAGCGATCCGTTAAATCAATTATTAACTGAACATGCACACAATTTTAAATGACTTGCATCTAAATAATCATGGCTTCGAAATGATGTGCATAGAGAAAAGGAAAAACCTTAATCCTTGATCTTCTAATGCTTGATGTAGCAGTAGACTCCAGCTCAAATGTGTCAGAACCATTCAACTGCTTCACACTATCATGCAAACTACTTACAGAGGATAGATCACTATAAGGCATTGCACTTGTTGAGCGTCTCATTCTCTTTGTTCCAGAAGGACTGTCCTGAGTAAAAATATGTCTAGCCTGTACACGAGTTTTGGTTGTAGCCACTAAATCTTCTCCAATAGCAGCTCTAGACCCATTCCCTGGCGCAGATCCACCGATTCCATCAACCATACTCACAACTGAACTGATATCGCTAACCGATGCTGTCAAAGTTTTATGAGTGATCGACTTAACCTGAAGATGATATATACAAGTGTCATATTATTTTGAAATGAGCAAAAAAAATTATAAGTACAAAGGCAGTGTAAATCAGAACTCTAACCGCTTTTATTAACCGCTCAAGTGGCTGTTCTTTAGAAACTACAGTTGAAGCATTGACATGAGCTCCATCCAAACCACTAAATTCTGCAAGCAAGGGTGATGCTGATATCCCAGGAGTGCCGATTGCAAGAGACTGGACTGCAGTGCCCACAGTAGATACTTGAGAATGTCCCATGTTTCCAGTATTAGAAAGTAATGAAAGGTTGGGATTCAGTTTTTCTGAATCTCCGGGCATAGGTGAGGGTGCCAGGGGAGTTGAAGGTGATGGGGCAACAAAGGGTGAACTTGCAGATTGTATCGGAGTTCCAGCTTTTGCCAGAGTTGTCAGCATATTCTGCGGATCAATTTGTGGGGAATGATGAGGTGAAATCTGGGGGGAACGTGCCTGAAGGACTTGTGATGGAGAAACAGGAAATGGACTTCTTGATTTCAATTGGTGATAATACGCAGCACGCTGGCCAGTGGGAGGATGTTGCTGGAAAACAGCTGGTTTAACACCCATCTGATGTCTAGCCTTCACATCACCACAATCTTCCATCTGGTGCAGAGGTGACATTTGGTGTCCTGACAATTGAGAAGGATGCTGCTGTTGCTGATGCTGGTGATGAGGCTGTTGTTGCATTAGCTGCTGCTTCTGTTGCTGCTGCATCTGATTCATCTGTCTCTGCTGCATTTGTTGTCTCGATTGCTGAGCAGGCAAAGTCTGCTGGTTCTGAATCAAATTTGAGCTTTTTTGGAGGGAACTATTCAGATTTGACTGAAGAGTGTTCATTCCACTCTGTGTTGATAAAGAATTTGAGTTCACTGTTTGAGGACTGCCAATGGTATTCACCTGTGAAGAAGAAAGAGCTACCTGCTGCAATGAATTTAGAGTATTATTTTGACCCATTTCCAAGGTCGAAGCAGACTGTATTGTACTCATCATATTTTGCTGCGAACTTGAAACAGGCATACTGTGTGGCAGGTTTGTCAAGCTATTTGGCTGCATTGTCATTGAACTCTGAAGATTCATTGGCTGCATCTGTGGGTTCATTTGGTTGGCCTGTAGTGGCATATGAGAGAGTTGAGCTTGAGGTTGGCCAAGCTGAACAGTCCCACGTGGCCTATTCGAGTTAATAATATGGACAATCTGTTTCTCAAAATCAGGACACTTGTTCCTGTGATTACTCTGTATCTCACTCCTGTTGATGCACAAAAATGAAACAGCCCGTTCCAAAAAGTTCTTAAGACCCCGAAGCTTTGTAAGCTGCTGAGGTTGCTGAAGTTGTTGAGGTTGCTGAGGTTGTGAATCATGCTGCACAGTTAAATCGGCATGCCAAGTAGAGTAAGGAGCATACGATTAAGAAAAAAGTAATATAAAAACAATGAGGTTTTCTTTGCCAC
Organism: Cruciata laevipes; assembly: GCA_963678965.1. Classification (NCBI taxonomy): domain Eukaryota; kingdom Viridiplantae; phylum Streptophyta; class Magnoliopsida; order Gentianales; family Rubiaceae; genus Cruciata; species Cruciata laevipes. The sequence goes on along the minus strand of OY787634.1, from coordinate 17,216,776 downwards.
CAACATAACATATGAAGTCAGCATGAAAGGAAGATGCATATACTTTTTTGGTTATTCAAATCACATTAGATAGTTGATACGAGGTGATAAAATAATATAATAAGTTATTTGAATGGTAAATTGCAACAAAGTTATTCCTAAGTAGTACACAGATAATGTCAAGCCAATCAAAGAGACAATGTGAAAAATTAACATTTATTTAGAATATAACAATCACTTTATTTTCAGAGCAAAACGAAGAATGTGGTAGAATAACTACAAAGTTAGAGCTTGGATATACCTGTTGCAGCTTGTTCGAAATTTTCTTAAGCATGCCATTCAGATCCCGGAAATACATGTCCTTCATAAGTTTTATCTGCAGAATAGAGTTGCATGATTAGTGAATTAACTATACAAGGATATATTTATTAAGAACATCATTTCACTGCAAACTCATACTCAGTAGAATAATTACAATCAGTACCTTTTGATAAACCTCCTCCTGCCAATCTTCCCCATTTACATTTCCAGTCTGAGCTGTGGAATCTGAAGTATCTATGATAATATCAAAGATCGAGTAAATAATATGATATAGTAAGACTGGAATAAGACTAGAATAAGATATTTAACACCAGCAAGGGTACTAAAGATCTTTAAAGTAATTTCTCAGAAAAGTCCCTAAAATTCCAAACTATGAACCCAAGGATCAATCTTCAAAAATTTCAAATATTCTAAGAATCTAAAGGCACAAGTTTGACCACGAAGCACAGAATTTAATCATTCCAAATGACCCTCAAGACAATAGGCAACAACACAGAAAAGCACATGCAAACACTTCAAATATTAAAATTACAAACACAAATAAATGTTTAGTATAAAGGAAGGGACAAAACTAAAAGTCCTAAAGGTAAAGGGACAAACTTGATGATCCCTCTGGATTTATTCTCTGAGACTGGTATAATTCAATATTCTGCTGTTGAAGCAAGGAACCGGATGTTGGTAGCCTTTGCTGCCCCTCCCTCTGTATTGGGTTTGATTGCTGAGGCAAATGTTGTGAAACCATTTGTTGCTGTAATGCTTGTTGTGATAGTTTATTTTGGTTTGGGAGGAAACTCATTCCATTCTGTATATGTTGCTGTGCTGGAACCTTAGGTTGCTGTAGCATGTGCATATTGTGCTGATTCGTTTGCATGCCAGCATTTCCAGTTTGAGAACCAAACAAAGACTGTTGATGGAGCCTAGAACCATTACCTTGAGGACCCATCTGCTGCTGTTGCATACTAGAGAGGCTATTTGGCTGATTCATCATCATCTGCTGCTGCAAGTTTAGCACATTGCTCTGCTGACCCATCAGCCTCTGTTGTTGTTGCTGCTGCACAGTTGGGTGGCCAATCATCTGGTTGTGTTGGATACCCGTTGCATTTCCCTGCTGTTGCCCTATCATCTGCTGCTGCAGCGATGCTTGCGATAACGTCAGTTGAGTAATAGATGACTGTTGTGGCTGCCGATGCTGGTGGTGCTGCTGCTGCCTGAGAACTGACTGAGACTGTGGCTGTAGCATAGGTTGAGTCACTGGTTGAGCAGAAGTCTGCTGACTCTGTTGAATGCTAGTAGATTGCATGGAAGATGACTGCATAACACCTTGCTGTGAAGTTTGCATCTGATTTGGCTGTATTAAGTTCTGCTGCTGAATTAGGGAATGTGCCATGCCTCCTTGATTAATCAGTTGATTTGGGACTTGCTGCTGATAAAGATAGGTCTGGGTATTCTGAGATTGCTGTTGTAGCTGTTGCTGCTGGGGTACAACCTGTTGTTGTCTCCCTGACAGCATTCTCTGAGAGTTGGTGAAAACATTTGATGCCATCCCTAGACCAGTAGAGTTTCCAGTTGAATTCTGAGCAACATTTGGCCTATTGTGCATGTTCTGCAAGTTGGAATTCTGACTCATTACGTTTGTGATGGCACTCTGAGTCATGTTTACAGAATTCGGCAATGCGGTAGCTGAATTTTGCAATCTTGTTGCTGGAATGTTCCCCTGTATATTTTGTGAATGTGATTGTCCGGGCATGGAGGGTTGATTATTCTGAATTTGAGCTTGCATACTTACTACTGCACCATTACAAGGATGGAGGTGATTGAGTATATGATACTAAAGAGAATTTATCATTCACCAAAAACATAAAAAGAAACAGCAGCATTGGAACTCTTTCCAAACAAAAAGTAAATCTCAATCTCACTTCGGCTGTATTCAAAACTCAAGGGTCCCAAAATACAATACTGCCTTCACATTCTCTACTCACTGGTTCAGACCAACAAACCAAATCACATAGAAAAACAAAATAAAGCAAATTTGCATAGCTTGTCAGACTACAGGTACTGTGTATTTATGTATATATTAAATAAACAAATGTCATTATGCTACATAAGGACAATGAAGATTTGCATTTAACGTAAATGTATTAATGTAAAATAGCATGATAAGCATTGGCAGATTAAAAAGGGATAGCGGAAATTAAGATACTATCTCACTTTGTGTGTGGAGGTTGTAACCATATTATGTCAGCTAAAATGTCTTTCTATAGTCTTGTTCCAAGCCTTTATAAAACTTTACTCTACATTATTGAATGCTTCTTTATTTTGAACATACCTAAATGACTAAACCCAAAGCATAACTGGGCATAGGTTGTAACTGAGAGATCTTGGGCTGGTACTTACCAGCTACAAATACAAATTTGAAGTTTTTTTTTGTACCTTGATCAGAGGGGTTCTGCCCAGGATTTTGTATATTTGCCTCCATGGTTATCATCTTCATCGATATCCTCTTCACATATTCAGACTGCAATAACGATAGTGGAGTCATGAGAATACCAGTTGATAATATCATAATACCATTATCACAACCAAAACTCTGATCTCAGATAGGTTAAGAAAGGAATTTAGTGACAAAGGCAGGTTTACATCCATTAACATACCTGGCTTGTTGCAGCCGTATATACTTTCTCCTCAAACCTTATAGCAATTTGCTTAAGTTCTTCCAATCCCTCTTGTCCATTGGAAGGAACATGCTTTGTCAAAGTTTCCATTCTACAAAGTATGATTAAAGCTGAAGCATTAAGCTATGAACAGTTTTTTTTAAAAGTAAAACACTAACATCCAAAATAAATTTGAATTCAAAAGAAGTAATCCCTTGTTGCAGAGCAACCACTAGGTGCATACAGAAAGCCATAAATTGCATAAACAGATATCTGGTTACGTTTTACATTAATTCCAGCTTAAAAAGGAGTCCAAATTCCCCTTAAGGAGAAACAAGAATAATAAATTGCAGTGTTTGACATCACCGGGTTTTCCATCATTCACCCCTGGGAAACTAGTAGCACCACCTTAAACAAGAGCCATTCCCCGGGAAAGCCAATTTTCATAATCCATATTATAGGAACACTTGTACTTCTTCCCTCGACTTGTTCAGAACATAAAAAATGTTTGAGTTGCTTTGGATATCAGAACTCCATGCACTTTAGGACAGCATTTAAAAACCATTTAAACGATTCATACTAGGAAAACTTATCAATTGCAAGAAATTTTCAAATGTAACCAACAAGAAAAACTTTGGTCGATAAAATTCTAATGACTATAAACAAAGGATTCAATTTGAAAAGAAAATGTTTGTCCTATGCCATCAGGCCTTAGTGATCCAACCAATGTCGGAGTATAGAAACGGCAAAATAAGGTAAAACCTGATTTGCCATGCTTCAGATAGTAAAGAGCAATTTGGGAACATGAGTAATTTACGAAAATCAAGCCTTCATTAACTTCCCCAAAGTGATCCATCATTTAAAGAAATCATAGGCTCCCAGAGAATTACCACAATCCTAAATTTTCTTTTTGAGTCATTACAGCTAGACAAACATTCTCCGGGAAATCAAAGTTAGAACTACGGCAGATGATGATTTAGTTTTATAATCCATAATGATTCATTTCAACCGACTGGACGAGATTTCTGAGTTAGCAAAAGTTCTAGCAGGAAAATTGGATGGAATTTTAATTCAGGTGTGGGGCCGAAATGTCCCATGTGCCTACCAGAGGGTTTTAGATTACAGTGTGATATAATCTCTGCGATAATAAAGGGAGAAAATGCTACTTCTTAAATAAAGAATCTGAATTCAGATACAACAGAGGTCATTTTACTTCATTGAATTTGATTGATGAGGAATATCACACAAGGGGTGAGGGGCGGGTGTGGGGTAAGGCTTAAGGGCTGCCACTATATATCATCATTTGAAAACCAATAATCAAGAATAAGCTTATAGGCAACCAGCAGGAAAACATGTGAAGAATTCCTCTGAGAACAAATTTATTTGTATAATAAAACACACAGGGAAACAAAGACTTACATTCTGTTCCTAATCCGTTCACGATGATCGGGTGGAAATTGACTCCTCCAGTCTCCGGTATCCATCGGTGGTGTCGGAGTGGCAACGTTGGTGACTTCTCCACCATCAGCTTGGCCCTGGGGAGCCCCACCCCTGTCGTTATCCATTCGATTCTCCGCCAGTCGTTATCCCCCGAATTTGGATTTGTTCTCCAGAAGAAAAGATAATTGCTTTGGTCTTTCCTCTTGGAAAACAAAATCAAAATCGAAATAAAAAGCAATTCTTTCTCAATTACAACAAGTTATGCCCCTGTGTTTACGAATTTATATCCTATTTTCGGGCAGTTCAGGTCTGTATATGTCATCCTAATCTAAATCGAATCTTTGTACTCTCCAGGGGTCACCGCAACGCTCTTCGGGGGTGGTACGTTTTTCGGCGGTTCATGAAAGAAAGGGCTGGGAATAATCCCGGTGGTTTTCGATGGGCATATATGCTTTTTCACCGGGAAAAATGTGGTGTATGACGTCGTCAGGTTCACGAAATTCCAGTCGGTCACCGGGAAACGTGATTTCCGGGCGGATAGTATTCGGACCGGAAATTTGAGTTGAGTGTGGGTTAAGGTGTTTGAGTATTTTTGTCTCTAAATTTACGTACCACCTAGATTTTGACTGCATTTATGAATGCAAAACAAATAAAATATTATCTTATTTGATATTGTTGTAATCACCATAACTTTTGACTGCATTTATGAATGTATAAACAAATAAAAAATTGTCGTATTTGATATTGTTGTAATTGTCATAACATATAGTTTATTAATATTAAATTTTCATATGTTAATAATATACGTAGTTAAAAATATTAGCAGTCAAACATGTGTTTAGAAGACCGTGAGTCTTTTGTACAAATTTATCTGATAAGGAGAAGATTATGGATCAAGTTGGAAATATTATTTTAAAAAAATGGAAAACATGAAGATCTACTCTAGGCTTAATCTACTCCGATTTAAAAAGAAAATTCGCAACTACAAGTCACACACCATGTTATAAATTGTCTCCTCTTTTGAACGTCAAAAACATTTTGTTCATAGTGACATAGTAGATAAAGATATAAATTCGGTATTCTATAGTTTCTTGTATGATGCAGCAGTTATATTTAGTTGTTTTAAAATGATTCACGAATCTTAAAATCACATGGTTTACTCTTTTATTATTCATATAAGAAAAGATGAGTTTCCCTCCATATATATATATATATATATATATATATATATATATATATATATATATATATATATATATATATATATGTACATATATATTTTAATGAAAAACATAAATATTTTAACGAAGAGCGTCTAAATTGTTTACCGTTGGTTTTAAATGTATGTGCAATAAACTGCACAATGTACGATGGGCTTGGATGAAGTGGTAATCCACATCAGTGGTATGATACGCTTGGATATGCAAGGCCCATTTCATATCATGTGGCGTTTCTACACTAATCTAACCAAGTCTAAATATTAGTAAAATAACCTAACTTCACATCTTGCCTAAAAGTTACTGCTTGTCAGCTGTGCAACCAATCGACTACTCTTTGTCGTCAACAATCTCTCTCCAAAGAGAACCTAGAAAAATAACTCTTGAAGCAAATGTTATACTTTATTGTTGATGGTACTTAGTAGTTGAAGTAATGGGAAAGATTGATTTAGAAACGATCAGATTTTTAGATAGGAAAAATAGAGACCCCAAGAGCATCCACAATGGTGGTTTTTAACACCACTTTTCTTTATAAGGAAAAACCATTAGAGCATCCCTACAATCATTAGAGCTTGCTCTCAAATTGTGGTGGAAGCTTCAACAAGGAATTGTACATTGGTCACACCTGCATCCAGAGTCTCCCATGATTGGAAAAGAATCATGGAAGTGAATTGCATTGCTGAGAGACACACTAGAGTTCTACATGGAAATGAGCATTGCAATTTTTGGACTTCCAATTGGTCTGGAAAGGGCCTCCTAATTGATATATATGCAATGCTCAACTTACTGGTGTGCCTCTGAATGCACAGTTGCTGAATTATTGAGAATATAAATGATTTCTCTCCTTCCATATATCCCCTGCTATCTACTAACCTGCAATGCTTTTTACAGGGCTCAGTGATATAACAAAATCATGAGGACATGTTGATATGAAAACCTAGCATGAATATAGAGTTTACGTTCAAGTCAGCCTATAAAATTCTAATGGACTCAAGATCCAATTTTGTAGCCTTGGGAAAATATGGAATAATAGGACTCCAAAAAAAGTATCTATATTCGCATGGAAATTATTTAATGCATTTTTACCTTTTGATAATGTTCTGAGATTCATGGGATTTAAGATTACTTCCAAGTGTGTCTTTTGTGATAATTGTGAAACTCTAGAGCATGTATTTAATGATTGTGTTTTCGCTAAGACCATTTTGATATTTGTACATCTGCTATTAGAAATAACAGTAACAGGTTTTCCATCCCTTTGGGATAGATTATCATATTACCTGTATTTCTCTGGTTTCACTAAATTATAAATTAGTATATGTCAAATTGTGCTTTGCATGCATGTTGGGAGATTCGGAAGGCTAGGAACAAGAATTTATATGACAATGTTGCTCCTCATGTTCCATCAGTATTAAAAGCACTAAAGGGCTCAGTTTTCTTCTCATTTAGTGCTAAGCCATTTTACATTATTCACTCTAGTGATTTTGATTTTGCAACATTTGATTTTGTAACTAACTGGTCAAGGTCTCTTAGGCCAAGAATTCAAGTACTCAAATGGCTGAAACTAGTTTTTGGGTATAAAATGAATGTTGATGCCTCTTGGAATGAGGGTAGAAAGATCGCGGGAATTGGTATAGTGCACAGAGATAACAAAGGCAAATGCTTAGATGCTATTCTTTAGCTTCTTACTCTTCATTGCATGCAGAAGTACTTGCAATTAATGAGGGTTCTAAATTAATGTATGATATCTATAGCTAGATTGTAAAAATGCACGCTGGAAAATATTTCTCCTAAAAATGCTCCATGGCACATGTTTTCTTTAAATAAGGAAATAAAGGACATGACTCCTTCTTATGTGTCTATGTGTCATATACTTAGAGAATGTAATAGAGTAGCAGATGAACTAGCTAGGTATTCATATAGAGAGCATTTAAATGATCATATCAATATTAATGACATACCTGCTGAAATCAAAGGTCTAACGATGTTGGACTCTACTAATAGTCTGATACACTCTCTGATCTCTTACAAGATCTCAAAAAGCTAAAATGATCCTTTTGTAACTTTTTTTATTCGGGTTAGGGGAGCTTATAAAAATTCCCACCACATACGGTGGTTTTTACCTTAGATAGATAGAGAGAGAGAGAGTTGCAAGTATACTCTTGCATTTTCAACAGTTTATAGTAATGACACTCTAGTAAAAAATGTACCTGCATTAGAGATATGTAAATGCACTTATTGCAAAAGACAATTAATTATAGATTTAAATAATGAAATTAATTATATAAATTACTGATAATGCATATGCAGTTTATTACTAATTTTGCAAGTATGTTGCACATTTTGTATTTTGATAACGAAGGTATATCATTATTTAAAGAGTTTCAATACGAGCAATAAGGGTAGGTAATATTACATATTTACCAAATAAAATGGGTAACGTAACATAGGCATGTGTATTGCAAAAAAAAAAAAAAAAAAAAAAAAAAACTTAGGCATGAAGCTGGGAAGAGCACTTCAACATTGATATAGAAAATACTTATTTAGAAAGGCACACAACTAATGTGCAATAAATATTCAACAGACGGTCTCGTCGGCCGCCACCTTATTTGCAATACATAGACAACAATAAGAAATAACATCTATTATTCTAGGTAACCATGATCGTTGCAATAAGAAACATGCTTGACCACGAGTTTGGTGGCTTTTTTGCCCTTTTGATTGTGGTGGCAGGCTAATCTTCAGATGAATGTCACATGTTTTTGTTGTGATCTGGAAGATAGAGCAGGGACTGTTTGGTAATTCTGTTAAGGAGCGGTTCAGGGGCCGGTTCACGTCTTAGGCGGTTCACCCGACGGTTCACCCAATAGACTAGCTGGTTTCCTATATAGAGTATAGATTCCATTTTAGTAGGGTTTTATCAAAATTATTGTATTGAACTCATTTTCTTTCGGAAATCAAACTGCTCCGGCAGCTTTAACGTTTAATCAGAGTTGTGAATCGCCGGATTCACAACATTTGGTATCAGAGTAGAGCAGTCCTCGGCTCCGGAAGACGAAATGGCAGAAACGCGCTACAAACAGCTAGAGGGAAAGATCGGCGAGGTGGAGAATTCAATGATACTCACCCGACAAGAGTTGAGGGATAATCAGCTCGAGATTGGCCGGAATCGGACGGAACTCGGAGAAGCAGCAGCGCGGTTAGAGGCGACGGCGGAAAAGAACAATCGTGAGCTCCGAGACCTGATAACTAGTCTGATGAGAGACAAATCTCCAGCACGGGAGGTTGGAGAGTCTAGCCACGGGAAGGTAGCATCTCCTGGGAGGAACCTGGGTAAGGAAAAAGTGACCTCGCCACACTAGCAAGCTGAGGTGAGTCCTGTTATGAATGAAGATTATGTTCGTTTTTCTGCCTCGTATGTGCATAATAATCGCGTAGTGTTTCCTGATGATCTAAAAACTAGAGGGAACTGTGAGGAAATTATGTTTGGGAGTAGAAGGGTTCCAATACCTAAAATGCAACCTAAGCTGGAGATGGTAATGTTCAGTGGAGATAACCCTATTGAATGGCTTAGAAGGTGTGATAAGTTCTTCAGATATTTTAACTATACAGATCAGGAGAAAATTCATATGGCAGAGTTGTATTTAGAAGGGAAAGCAGAAATATGGTATAGTTCTGTGTTTTGTGTGCACCCAGTAGAAACGTGGAATAGCTTTAAAGCTGCGGTGATTAGAAGATTTGGAGTGAAAGGGGGTGAGGATTTAGTTGAAGAATTCAACAAGCTCTATCAGAAGGAGGAAGTAGATGAATATATTGAACAGTTTGAGTTGTTGAAAGCTATGGTCATGTGCTCCAACCCCTATCATCCGGATTCTTATTATGTTTCCAGCTTCCTGAGTGGATTAAAAGGAGATTTGAAATTAGCAGTGAAATCTCAAAGACCGAGGGATTTGCAGGACGCTATGGAACTTGCTGTATTATAGGAAAAACTGCTTGAGATCTGGTCCAAGAAACAGAAAGCCCTAGGGCAAGGGGGTATGGGAAATGCAGTGGTGAAAAAGGATACAGGAACTTGGGGAGCTGGCTATGTGAAGAAGGAAGCAGCTAATTGGAATTGGGGACTAGACAATCAGGAAAAAAGGTTACAGCCTGGGTTCAAGAAGATTTCTCCCGAGGAGCAAAAGTATAGAAGGGACAACCATTTATGCTATAAATGTGGAGAAAAATACAGTCTGGGGCACATCTGCAATTACAGACGGGTTCATTACATTGCAGAGGTGGAAGAGGGAGTCCCTCAGGACATTATTGTAGTCGAAGATGGTTGTGATACAATGAAGCAGTTAGAAGGGCTAGAGGATGTTGTGGATGAATTGAAAGAAACCCCTGAGTTGATGACCTTGAGTTCCATTGGCAGGAAATCTTCGGAGTTAGCAGAGACAGCTGAAGTTGATGCACTCCATCTCAAGGGAACCATGAAGGACAGAACAGTGGATATGTTGTTGGATACTGGTAGTACTCATAGCTACATAAGCCCTCAACTGGCTAAGAGGTTGGGATTGCGTGAAGAATTTATTAGGCCATTCAAGGTTAAAATTGCTGATGGAAGCATGACTGGTGGAGTTTCCATATGTCCTGGGGTAAGGTGGACAGTGCAGGATCATCAGTTTGTTTTTACTTTGAAGGTCATGGAGTTAGGAGGTTTAGATATGCTTCTGGGAGTGGATTGGATGAAATGGTTTAGCCCGATCTCATTTGATTTCATCAACAATGAGGTAAATTTAACAAATCATTTCACTGATGAGAAGTGGTGGTTGAAAGGCAATGGCAGTGGGGTGGTGAGATTTAATTTGCTGAAAGGACAGGAGGCTAAGGAGATTGCAGAGTGCAGGAAAAGGGTGACATATGCCAATTTCATGGAGGAACATTTCTTTCATAGGAATGGGACTGAGGAAGATAGCAGGGGAATGTTATATAGGGTTAATACTGAGATGGTACAGTCACAGGTATTTCAGAAAGCACCCAAGGAAATGCAGAAGTTGTTAGTTCAGTATCAGGAGGTCTTTCAGGAACCTCAATAACTTCCTCCTGAGAGAGCTATTGATCATCAAATCAACTTGAAGTCTGGTGCAGAACCTTTTAAGGTTAGACCTTACAAATACCCACATTTCCATAAGACTGAAATTGAAAGGCAGGTGAAAGGTCTCATGGATAATCAGGTGGTACAGGCTAGCACTAGCCCCTACTCATCCCCTGTACTCCTTGTTAAGAAGAAGGATGGATCATGGAGACTGTGTATTGATTATAGAAGGCTTAATGACCTCACAGTGAAAGATAAGTTTCCCATACCAGTGATTGATGAATTACTTGATGAACTACATGGAGCTAGATTTTTTACAAAACTTGATCTCAGGTCGGGCTATCACCAGATTAGGGTCAGGAAAGAAGACATCCCTAAGACAGCGTTTCAAACCCATCATGGGCATTATGAATTCATAGTCATGCCCTTTGGACTCACCAATGCTCCAGCAACCTTCCAAGCCTTGATGAATCATGTGTTTCAAAACTTCATGAGAAAATTTGTGCTTGTATTTTTTGATGATATCCTGATTTACAGTAAGAATGAAGAGGAACATTTACAACATGTGGGGGCTGTATTGGAGGTGATGAAGGATAACAAATTGTTGGCTAAGGTATCTAAGTGTGCTTTTGCAGAAAGGAGGGTGGAGTATTTAGGGCACATTGTTTCTGAACAGGGTGTTGAAATGGATGAGAGCAAGATTGAGAGCATTATCCAGTGGCCTGAACCAACCAATGTGAGAGAACTGAGATCTTTTCTGGGTTTAACAGGGTATTATAGGAGATTCATTAAGAACTATGGAGTGATATGTAGACCTTTAAATGATCAGCTGAAGAAGGAAGCTTTCTCTTGGAACAGTCAAGCAGCTGAAGCTTTTGAAGAGCTAAAAAAGGCTATCACTGGAGCCCCTGTGCTCAGAATGCCTGATTTTCTTTGCCATTTGTGATTGAAACTGATGCATGTGGAATGGGGATGGGGGCAGTACTGATGCAGGAAGGTAGGCCTATTTCCTTTCTCAGCAAAACTTTCTGTACACAGAACAGAGGTCTTTCAACTTATGAAAAGGAACTGTTGGCATTGGTGATGGCTGTTGACAAATGGAGGCATTATTTGGTGGGGAATAGATTTATTATCAAAACTGATCATCAGAGTCTCAGGTATTTGTTGGAGCAGAAGTTACATACTGCAGTGCAGCATAAGTGGATCACCAAGCTGCTTGGCTTAGATTTTGAGATTCAGTTTAAATCAGGAAAGACCAATGCAGTTGCAGATGCTTTGTCCAGGTACCCTCATCAAGAGAATCATAGTATGGAAGGGAAGTCAGCCAGGAGTTTGGAGGAAGGTGATAGTTTTTGTGGGGTTATATCTTCAACTTTAATTCCTACTTGGCTTACTCAGTTGGAACAGAGTTATGAGGAGGATGATGAGGCTCAACAACTTATAGCTCAAGCAGTGCTCACTAATAACCTGAATCCTGAACTGTCTTTCATCAATGGGATATTGAAGAAGAATCGGAAGATATATGTAGGAAGAACAGGGAACATCAAGGCTGACATTATGGGGACAATGCATTCATCAGCTATTGGGGGTCATTCAGGTCAAAGTGCAACTATTAAAAGGGTATTGAGCACTTTTGTCTGGCCTAACATGAAGGAGGAGGTAATCTAGTTTATAAGGAGTTGTGTAGTGTGCCAGAAGAGTAAGAGTGAACATTGCTATCCACCTGGTTTACTCCAACCACTCCCTGTGCCAACTGGAGCCTGGAAGCATATTACTATGGATTTTTTGGAGCAGCTGCCAAAATCTATGGGGTTTGATACTATTCTGGTGGTTGTAGATAGATTCAGCAAGTACAGTCACTTTATAGCTTTATCCCACCCTTATACAGCCAAACAGGTTGCTCAGGCATTTCTGGATGAGATACACAAGCTACATGGTATGCCTGAATCTATTGTTTCTGACAGGGACAAAATATTTACAAGTCATTTTTGGAATGAAATCTTTGGGAAATTGGGAGTGAAATTGAGTTTTAGCACAGCTTACCACCCAGAAACTGATGGCCAAACGGAAAGGGTGAATCAAATTTTGGGAAACTATCTGAGGTGTTTCTGCAGTGAGTATCCTAGTAGATGGAAGGAGTGGTTGGGAACTGCTGAATGGTTGTACAATACTAGTCACCATTCCAGATTATAGATGTCTCCATATGAAGCTCTACATGGAGTCAAGCCCTTAACTGTTCCTCTAGGTATTTTCACTGATACAATATTCCCAGCGGCTCAGGATTTATTACAGCAGAGAAATGAGGTCCAAAGAAAATTACAGGTGCACTTGAAGGCTGCTCAGGATAGAATGAAAGCTTATGCTGACACAAAAAGAACAGATAGGAGCTTTGATGTAGGTGATTGGGTATTGTTGAAGGCCAACAAATACAGGCAGCTAACCTTACAAGACAGAGAGGGTAGTAATCCCAAGCTGAGCCCCAGATATCATGGCCCTTTCCAGGTACTGAAAAAGATTGGTGTAGTGGTTTATGAATTAAAATTACCCTTGAATTGTAAAGTTCATCCAGTTTTCCATGTATCCCTTTTAAAAACTTTTGTGGGAGATCTTTCCTTGGTTCCTAGTCAGACTGCCAACATTAGTTACGAGGATTTAGAGAGTCTGTTTCCTGGAAAGGTGTTACAGAGAAGGTTGGTGACCATAAATGGTATCTCTGTGGTGCAGTGGCTAATTCAGTGGAGAAATCTGAGCTTGGAGGAAGCTTCTTGGGAGGATGCTGACTTTGTAGTGAATCAATTCCCACAGTTCAAAGCTTGAGGGCAAGCTGTTTTTAAGGAGGGGGGAATGTTGTGATCTGGAAGATAGAGCAGGGACTGTTTGGTAATTCTGTTAAGGAGCGGTTCAGGGGCCGGTTCACGTCTTAGGCGGTTCACCCGAAGGTTCACCCAACAGACTAGCTGGTTTCCTATATAGAGTATAGATTCCATTTTAGTAGGGTTTTATCAAAATTATTGTATTGAACTCATTTTCTTTCGGAAATCAAACTGCTCCGGCAGCTTTAACGTTTAATCGGAGTTGTGAATCGCCGGATTCACAACAGTTTTCTCTTAGGCCGGGCTTATTTAGTTATTTAGTGATAATACCGGTCCAACATCCCAGTTGGGCCCGAAGGACATCTCCTGGCCCAGTCTGGGAGAGGATGGATTCCTTGGCAAGTGGGCACATCCGTCCAAGGAATGAGACAAGGAAAACGACAGGATGAAGTGGTCCTCACCCTTATCTTATGAAAGAAGCCTCAACTATAACTATCGGTTCCTAATAGTGAATCAGGTATATGACTTATATCTTTCTATTTCTTATTGAGGTCTCTTCCATACGTTTTCCCTACTTCCACTTCCCCCATCTCATCATCACACCGGAGTAGCTACCCCCGGGTAGCTCCGGGGTCTGTCTTGTAGGTCTTCAGAAGACCTACTCTGAGGAAGGCTCGGATCACTTGGAGGACCGGCGGAATCGAGCAGCATCAATATACTTAGAGAGAATGTAATAAAGTAACAGATGAACTAGTTAGGTATTCATATAGAGAGCATTTAAATGGTCATATCCATATTAATGGCATCCTTGCTGATATCAAAGGTCTAACGATGTTGGACTCTACTGATAGTCTGATACACTCTCTGATCTTTTCCAAGATCTCAAAAACCTAAAATGATCCTTTTGTAACAGTTTTTTATTCGGGTTAGGGGGACCTATAAAAATCCCCACCACCTACGGTGGTTTTTACCTTAGATAGATAGAGAGAGAGTTGCAAGTATACTCTTGCATTTTTAACAGTTTATAGTAATGACACTTTAGTAAAAAATGTACCTGCATTAGAGATATGTAAATGCACTTATTGCAAAAGACAATTAATTATAGATTTAAATAATGAAATTAATTATATAAATTACTGATAATGTATATGCAGTTTATTACTAATTTTGCAAGTATGTTGCACATTCTGTATTTTGAGAACGAAGGTAGATCATTATTTAAAGAGTTTCAATATGAGCAATAAGGGTAGGTAATATTACATATTTACCTGATAAAATGGGTAACGTAACATGGGCATGTGTATTGCAAAAAAAAAAAAAAAAAAATTAGGCATGAAGCTGGGAAGAGCACTTCAACATTGTTATAGAAAATACTTATTTAGAAAGACACACAACTAATGTGCAATAAATACTCAACAGACGGTCTCGTCGGCCGCCACCTTATTTGCAATACATAGACAGCAATAAGAAATAACATCTATTATTCTAGGTAACCATGATCGTAGCAATAAGAAACATGCTTGACCACGAGTTTGGTGGCCTTTTTTCCCTTTTGATTGTGGTGGCAGGCTAATCTTCAGATGAATGTCACACGTTTTCTCTTAGGCCGGGCTTATTTAGTTACTTTGAAGGTGCTGGTAAATTTGGCTACGTTCTTGCTAGACTAAAACGTTTTTTGGGGACCCCCTTTTACTCCCATCTTTGCCATTTCTCCAATTTGTTACGCCTGCAAATCCAAATCCAAATCCAAATCTACTTCTTCTTAATCGCCTCCGATCCAAATCCAAATCGCCTCCAAACCGTACTGACTATGGGAGAAGGTTTCGATTATTAGAATTTTACATAAAAGATAGGAGCCACATGACTGATGAAGACCAACTGTCATTTTATTGACAGTCGGCACTGCTTCAATACAACTAAGCAACGGTTTGAGACACCCTAATTATTTTGAAAAAACAGGGACTCATTTTTAGAAAAACACATAGCATTTTTATTAATTTAAGTTTAATTGTGTAAAAAATATACTATTTTTTAAAATAGGGCCTTCACACATAATTTAAAATATAATAAAAATTAAATATTGATAGTTATTTTTATGTCTAATTCATATCATTATTGTATAGTCCATACAAAAATTATACTTTATATTTTAGAACTCCAAACAATAATTATTTTTGCTTGATGACCCCAAAATTGCAGGATCAGCCCTGTCTATTGACTATGAGCTCTTCACTCCTATAAAGGCAGTGTTCTACAACATCGTAGCTGACAATATTTTGATTGCTCTTGGAAATATTCAGAAGGCTCTGAGCAATATTCTGATTGATATTTTCTCAAATATGTTGTAAACGTATATATCTATTCTTTCCTTCTGTTTAGGTTAGATAGTTGTACCTAGATGCTAGACTTCTTGTATAACCTCATTGTATCAATCAAAAAAAGAGAACCTTGATTCCATACAATATAGATAATAGACTTTTACAACTCCGGCGGTGGTCTTCATCAGCCACGTGGAAGGAGTTTGTCACGAAGCAGCGGCAACCGGGTTCATCAGACCGTCGTTGAACGCGCAAATTTGCCATTTCGACGTTGTCGAGCTCTGCTTTGAGCTGAACCTGGTGGCATGGTTATCGTCGATTTAAGAGAAAGGAAAAGGGTGATATTATTTTTGAACCAAATATAGCGGAACAGAATAGGTTTAAAAATCTAGCTAAGACCCTGTTTGCTAGAGCTTATTTCTTGATGTACTGAAATGAATTGAACTGAACTAAAGTGAAAATTAATGTATTGAAAAATGGAATCAGCATGACTAAATTAATAGCACAAATCAAATAACCATTCTCCAAGACAAACAAAAACAAATAACATTACAAATCATCCAAAGAACAAAAACAAAAACAAAAATAAAAATTCATTAAGAGTACATTACATTATTCCAACTTGTATTTTAACCGATGAAGGGAGCAGACTCAACTTTGTCGTCGAGATCAGCGCAGATCCGAACGCGGTCAATCCTGAAATCCCACCGGAAGCCCTGACCTCTATCGTAATAAACCACTTCAATTTCCTTGATCTTTGGCATATCTTCCTTGATCTTTGCTTTTGCTTCTTCAACGGGCAGCCCCACCAATTCCGGCCAGCTTGACTTCGGCGGTAACCTGAGACTGGGAAGTAAGATGGGGACCGGTGCCCTGTCACTGAGAGGACAGATGGGGACCGATTCCAGCCAGCTGGCTCTAACATATTGCTTCTTCTTCCTTTTATCAGATCCCCCAATAATCACCTTCATATTCTCCTTCTCCTTCTCCTCCTTAGATCGCTCATCAGATTCCCCAATAATCACCTTCATCTCCTCCTTAGATCGCTCATCAGATTCCCCAATTTTCACCTTCATCTCCTCCTTAGATCGCTCATCAAATTCCCCAATATTCAGCGGTGCCATAGCTGCGATGCTAAACCCTACCCTCCTGGTCGTGGATACATTTATAGACACACACAAGGTATCCTTATCTATAACCAAGGCGGAAAAGTATACTAATTCTATTTTAATTCCCTTTTGTAAACTGGATTGCTATGTACAACAACCAGGCCGGAGTCTGCTGTGCTCTTCTTGGCCTCCTCCTTCCCAGTCACCTTCTGCAAGCACGGCCAGGAAAAAGTAACAAAAACAAGAGGGGATGAAAGGCTGGAAGAAAATTTGAGACTAATTAACACTGAAGAACTCATCAAATTTGACATTAATGGTGTCAATTTGCTTCGCAATAACAACAATAAAGCTTAAAACAAATCAACCTTTATTTACGTCTAATACCGACCATTTTTTTGCATGAGAAATGAGATAGTACAAACTCAGTCTCTTAGGCTGATGTCCGTAGATCTGAGGATACAACAAATATACATGAATGACTGCTACTCTCTAGGCTGTAGATAAACAACCCTCCCAGGTCCCATACTTCGAGCTGAAAGTTCCTCCACCGCTTTGCTGTGCAAACTCCGAAACAACTGCCCGTGCACATACATCCCATGTTCTTGCCATCTCCGAAAGTGACATGGGCTGTGAAAGAGTTCTAAGAGAGATGCTGAACTTTGATTTCGCCTTCATGGACAGGTACTCGTACTCTTTACTGCATTGGCAGGTCATTTATCCAGTTTCAGTCAAAGAGAATGCAAAAATGAGTTGAAGCCTTGTAGGCCCTTTATTAATAATTAGAAAAAATGATGTATGCAGTCATCAAATGTTAAATTATCTAAGATTGCTGCATTATTTCCCTCTTTTCTCATTCAAAAATAAACTATCACAGCACTGACAGCAGAAAATTAATATTGGAGTACAAACTAAAGTGACAAGATAGCTTATCAACACCTCAAACTAGAGTAAGGATTTAACTGAAGTTATAGGTGAGAAGGAAAACCATAGACTAAGGATTCAAAGTTGGTCTAAGGTATTTCCTCAAATGTCTAAAAGCAAGACTACATATGCAACCAGGAAGAGCTATTGCCGCATACTCTTAAGGGCGAAGAGAGCCTTGGTACAGTGAAAAGTGTTTGTTATGATGCAAGAATGCAGGGGAAAGAAAATTGTAACACCCCACCAATAATTTAAAAAACAAAATGGTAGTTATGGAAGGAAGCTGACTGGAGATCTTATACTGCCACATTAACATGAAGTTCGATTGCAATGAGCACAGCATTTTGATGATTGAAAATGCATTAATAATAAGAAAATGTAATGCATTCCTTCATTCTTGTTTTAATACATTAGAGATGAGATAAAAATTAGATAATGAGAGTAAGGAAGAAAAGATTAGATAGAATGAATTTGAATGAAAGAGAATGGATAATCATAAGACTGAAAATGATACGAGAAAGAAACAGCTACGATGTGCAGAGTGTACGAATGAGGAGAGAAACTTTGATGGTGGAGAGTTGAGAGGACAGAAGTAAGATGAAAGAGAGAAAATGGTGTTGAAGCACGCTGAAGGGGCTGTCTTGCATGCAAAAACATAGAAAAACTACGGATAGGGAATGGAGGAGAGAGTGTGTAGAGAAGGAAAGTAAATGGCAATACTGGAATCAGTAATAAACCCACCAAACCTTGATGATACTAATTTTAATCTGAAATATTCATTTTAAACCATTAAATACCACTTACTAATACTATTTCTATCATCCCTTCCTAAACGGTACTACCAATATATTTGAACATGATTAATAATACTTCTTTCAAACAACGTAGATTCAGTATCCATACCTGGCTGCAACAGGACACTTGTCCAAGAGTATGGGGGAGGAAGTTGGATAATTTGTTGGAATAAGTAATCTAAGGGGCTGAATCGGTGACTAAAGACGCAGAAAAAAATTTGTGTTAGGCCAGAAAACAAAAGTGAAATTTTCATACTACCTCAAAACTAATAAGCAATACATCTCACCATCTGCGCTGAAGCATACTGTGACTTCAGATTTGGACTGAGAGCAACAGCGTTGAAGGAGCACTTCACTATGATCCCTTCACCACCTTCAGCTGCAGCAGCTACTGCAGTAGGATCAACATCATCATCACTGATCTCCACCACAGTTTCTATTAGCTGTTGATTTATTTCACCAATCTCCTCTATCAGGGCATGGTTTGGCTGCAATAAGGACATTAATCCTAAAATGATAAGCAATACTATATTGACCAACATTGATAGTAGCCAACAATTAGATTTCAGGCATTTATTCTAATTCATTGATGGCATCAAGTCTTGCCTGAGTATACGAAAACCTAAACCCAAGTAGTGCGAATTTCAGAAAGATAAGCCAGATGAAGCAAATGACTAACATAGGAAATTTCTACTTCCACTTTTTTCAAGCATTAGTAAATGTTGTCACTTATCATGCAAAACAGAATGTATGTCGAAAATACTAGAAGAGTTGAAAAGGAGAATATGACATGGCGGGTATCTTATAATGTAGCCCATAAACAGCACAAGCATCAACACTATATTAAACACACAGGGTCAACTATAAATTTTACCTCACCTGTTAAAAATCATTAGAATTTTATCATTGTTTAAATCATGTCATATGTAATATATTCAAGGTATCTTAGACACTCGCCCTCCCTTTTTATTTGAATTTCATAATTTTGTATTTTGTACAAGTCGTGTAGGTGGGAATAAATTCAAATATCTCGTATGCATGTGCCTATGACTATTTCTGATGCATCCATCATGTATTCTATCTACTTTTTCATTCACTTGATGTTGGTTTTCGAAAAATAACTGTCAAATCCTACATACAAAGATCAACATCCTCACTTCTTTGACACTAATTTTTCATTTATTTTATGTTGGTTTTTGATACATAATTGTCAAATCCCAGATACAAAGTACGGAGAAAAGCATTTTGGCATTTATCCATACTTCACAAATGGGAATTCACATGGTTATCAGTACCTCTATTTTCTAGTTCATGCATTGGCTTCCAATCTCCACACTACTTCCCTAATAACTAAAAATTCTGTTCCAATTATATTGCATTGTGAATCATTTATATGACTCCTAGTCACTCTATACTAAAGTCAGCATTCTTACAATACTGCCGCATTCATCAAAACTATATCACCTAAAAATAGCACACACAAATCCATACCTAAGCATGCAGCATATGCAGTTCCTCTCTTACAAGACCTGGTTAAATTTACATATCCATATAAAGAACAGATAGCCAGAGCAGGCAACGTAGAGTACAATAAAGAACAAAAGAAGCAAAGAAGGATTCTCTTCGTTGAAAATCGGTTATATCTATTATCAACTGGACATGCACAGAATTTCACAAGAGATATCAAAATAATGTTAGGTGCATGGAGAAGGATAAACCTCAATCCTTGATCTTCTAATGCTTGAAGTGGCAGTGGACTCCAACTCAAATGTGTCAGAACCATTCAACTGCTTCACACTTTCATTTAAACTACTAACAGAGGATATAGCACTAGAAGGCATTGCACTTGTTGAGCGTCTCATTCTCTTTGTTCCAGAAGGACTGTCCTGAGAAAAAAAATTTCTAGCTTGTAGACGACATTTAGTCATAGCAACTAAATCTTCTCCTACAGCAGCTCTAGACCCATTCCCTGGCGCAGATCCAGCGATTCTATCAACCATACTCACAACTGAGCTGATATCACTAACTGATGCTGTCAAAGTTGTATGGGAGATCGATTTTACCTGAAGATGATAAATACAGGTGTTAATTTTATTTTTCAACGAGTAAAATTATTATAAGGACAAAGGACAGTGTATATTAGAACTCTGACCGCTTTTATTAACCGCTCAAGTGGCTGTTCTATAACATTCAATTTGCTAGAAACTGCAGTGGAAGCATTGACATGTCCTCCATCCAAACTACTAAATTCAGCGAGCAAGGGTGATGCTGATATCCCAGGAGTGCCAATTGCAAGTGACTGGGCTGCAGTGCCCACAGTAGATGCTTGAGAGTGTACCATATTTCCAGTATTTGAGAGTAATGAAAGGCTGGAATTCAATTTTTCTGACTCTCCGGGCATAGGTGAGGGTGCCAAGGGAGTTGAAGGTGATGGGGCAACAAAGGGTGAACTTGCAGATTGCAGAGGAGTTCCAGCTTTTGTCGTTGCCAACATATTCTGCTGGTCAATTTGTGGGGAATGATGAGGTGGAACCTGGGGGGAATGTGCCTGAAGGGCTTGTGGTGGAGAAACAGGAAAGGGACTTCCTGATTTCAATTGGTGATGATAAGCAGCGCGCTGACCATTGGGATGATGTTGCTGGAATACAGCTGGTTTAACACCCATCTGCTGTCTAACCTTTACATCACCAGAATCAGTCATCTGGTGCAGGGGCGACATTTGGTGCCCTGGCAACTGAGAAGGATGCTGCTGCTTCACTTGCTGTTGTTGCTGAGACTGTTGTTGATGCTGGTGATGTGGCTGCTGTTGCATTAGCTGCTGCTGCTGCTGTCTAGCTAGTAACTGATTCATCTGTCGCTGCTGCATTTGTTGTTGCTGCTGCATTTGTTGTTTCATTTGCTGACCAGGCAAAGTTTGCTGTTCTTGTTTTATATGCTGGTTCTGAATCAAATTTGAGTTTGTCTGGAGGGAGTTATTCAGATTTGACTGAAGAGTGTTCATTCCACTTTGTGATGATAAAGAATTTAAGTTCACTGTTTGAGGGCTGCCAATGGTATTTGCCTGTAAAGAAGTAACAGCTACCTGCTGCAACGGATTTAGAGCATTATTTTGTCCCATTTCCAAGGTAGAGGCAGGCTGTACTCCACTCATCATATTTTGCTGCGAACTTGAAACAGCCGTGTTGTGTTGCAGGTTGGTCAAGTTATTCGGCTGCATCGTCATTGAACTCTGAAGATTCATAGGCTGCATTTGTGGGTTCAATTGGTTGTCCTGGAGCGGCATATGAGAGAGTTGAGCTTGAGGTTGGCCAAGCTGAACAGCGGACATTTGAGGAACAGTCCTACGTGGTCTATTTGAGTTAAGAATATTGACAATCTGTTTCTCAACAGCAGGCCACTTATCCTTGTGATTATTCTGTATCTCACTCCTGTTGGTGCGCAAAAATGCAACAAGGCGTTCCAACATAACTTTGAAATACCGGAGCTTCTCAAGTGGCTCACTTCTTGGTTGCTGAGGTTGTGAATCATGCTGTACATGTAAAACAGCACACCGATTAGAGTGAGGAGCATTCGAAGAAAAGAAACAAAAAAGTACCACTAATTTTTTTTTTTAAATCATATTCCTTTATCACACAAGAAGTCAGCATGAAAGCCATATGTGTATATTGGTTAACCAAATCACTTGGATTATAGTTACTTCAAGGTTCGGAAAAAATAAGTTATTTCTAAGTTGCTACAAAGTTATTCCTAACTAAAACACAGACAATGCCAAGCCCATTGAAGAAGGTACTGTGGAAAATTAACATTTAAATAGAATATTCCAGTTTTTTAAGACCGGCTCTCTTTATTTGACACTATTATTAAGGAGTGAAGAATCAGTGGTGGAAAATATGTATTGAAAATGGGAAGTAGAATGTGCGGCTTTAAACTTGTAATTGAAGGAATATTACCAAAAATAAAAAGAGAGCCAAAGTTAAAAAACCTTCCCAATATGGCAAGTGAGATATTGTTCAGAAACTGGAGGGAATAACAATCATTGTACTTTCAGAAGAACAAAAAGAAGCATGGGGTGGTATAAGTGCAATGTTGGTGTCAGATATACCTGTTGCAGTTTGTTAGATATTTTCATAAGCATGTCATTTAAATCCAGGAAATACATGTCCTTCATGGATTTGATCTGCAGAAGAGAGTAGCACCATTCACAGTCAGTCAAATGATTAGTGAATGAATTGTACGCGGATTTTTTTAACCAAAAACTTAATTGCACTGCAAACTCATATCAGTAGAATAATTTCAATCAGTACCTTTTGATAAACCTCCTCCTGCCAATCTCCTCCATTAACATGTCCAGTTTGAGCTGTGGAATCTGAAGAATCTATGATAATATCAAAGATCAAGTAAATCATGTGATAAACTAAGACTAGCGTAAGGTATTTAACAAAGGCATCACCAGTAAGGGTACTAATTACAAGCAGAAAACTGCAGAATATATTATCACTTGCAAAGAGTAATCTTTAAAATCTTTCCAATGTTCCCTAAGTATCCCAATTAAAGTGAAGACACAACAGCACATATAAAATGAACCCAAAGGATTAAAAAGTGAAAATTCTAATAATCTATGTACAACTTTGACAGCCAAACATAGTTACCCTACAAAGGCCACAAGACAGTATGCTAAAAAAACAGGCGATCAGGAAAAGCACATGCAAAAAAGTGTTTGAACATCAAATATTAAAATTACAAACTCAAAAGAAAGTGTGAATAAAGAAAGAGACGGAATTAAAGTCCTAAAGGTAAGGGGACAAACTTGATGATGCCTCTGGATTGACTCTTTGTGACTGATATAACTGCTTCTGCTGTTCAATATTCTGCTGTTGAAGCAAAGAACCAGATGTTGGTAGCCTTTGCTGCCCCTCCCTCTGTATTGGGTTTGATTGCTGAGGCAAATGTTGGAGTGGCACCGGTTGTGATTGAATATGTGAAACCATTTGCTGCTGTGATGCCTGTTGTGAAAGTTGATTTTGGTTTGGGAGCAAACTCATTCCATTCTGCTGCATATGTTGCTGTACTGGAACCTTAGGCTGCTGTAGCATGTGCATATTGTGCTGATTTGTTTGCATGCCAGTATTTCCAGTTTGAGAACCAAGCACAGACTGTTGATGGAGTCCAGAACCATTACCTTGAGGACCCATTTGCTGCTGTTGCATATTAGAGAGGCTATTTTGCTGATTGATCATCTGCTGCTGCTGCTGCTGCTGCTGCAGGTTAGGCACATTGCTCTGCTGTCCCATCAGCCTCTGCTGTTGTTGCTGCTGCTGCACATCTGGAATGCTATTAGGTTGGCCAATCATCTGGTTATGTTGAATACCAGTTGCATGTGCCTGCTGTTGCCCTATCATCTGCTGTTGTTGCTGTTGCTGTTGCTGCTGCTGCTGCTGCGGGGCTTGCGATAATGTCTGCTGAGAAATGGAAGATTGTTGGTGTACAAGGGAAGACTGTTGTTGTTGCTGATGCTGCTGCTGCCTGAGAACAGACTGAGACTGTGGCTGTAGCACAGGTTGAGTCACTGGTTGAACAGAAGGCTGCTGAGTCTGTTGAATGCTAGAAGATTGCATTGGAGATGACTGCATGACACCTTGCTGTGAAGTTTGCATCTGATTTGGCTGAATTAAGTTCTGTTGCTGCATTAGCGAATGTGCCATGCCTCCTTGCTGGAGCTTCTGCTTAATCAGTTGATTTTGGTACTGCTGCTGATAGTGATAAGTCTGTGTATTTTGCGATTGCTGTTGTTGCTGCTGCTGTTGCTGTTGCTGCTGATGTTGCTGGGGGACAGCCTGCTGCTGTCTTCCCGACAACAATCTCTGAGAGTTGGTGAAAACATTTGATGCCATCCCTGGTCCAATAGAGTTTCCAATTGAGTTCTGGGCAACATTTGACATATTGTGCATGTTCTGCAAGTTGGAATTCTGACTCATAACATTTGCCATGGCATTCTGAGTCAGGTTTACAGAATTCGGTAATGCGGAGGTCAAACTAGCTGAATTTTGCAATCCCGAATTTTGCAATCCTGGTGCTGGAATGTTCCCCGTTATATTTTGTGACATTAGCTGTTGACGGGATTGTGATTGCCCAGGCATGATGAGTTGTTGATTCTGAACTTGAGTTTGCATGGCTACTGCAACATTTATGGATGTATGTGAGTTTGTATATCAATATAGTACATCATAAACCGTGTAAAGTAATAAGCATTGTTACATGTCAAAGTTAGAAAGTTATAGAGACACTAAATTGTAAATCTACCAAAAATATCAACAATTTAGGTCATTAGGTGTCTCTACATACCAAAGTTAAGAACAAATAGGAACGACATGAAAAGATAAGAGCAAGGCAAAAAGGAACTTCGAAAACTTTATATGACTTCTTATTGAGTATATGATAATAAAGAGATCTATCATTCACCAAAAACATAAAAGCTTGAGGAAGAAACAGAGCAGTGGAACCAAAAGAGATCCAAACAAAAAGCACATTTGAATCACAACTTAGGGCTGTATTCAAAATTCAGTTTAAAGGAAGGGTGTCAAAATATAATAAATGTAGTAAACCAACCACCACCACAATACGATAATGTAAAGAATCTTCCTTCACATTCTCTACTCACTGGTACAAACCAACAAACTAAATCACATAGTAATAAAAAATGACAACTAAAACAGTTTACACCAAAATAACAAGATAAATAACAATCACTGGCAGATTAAAAAGGGAAAATCTTTTAAGACCAATAGGCAGGCAAAATTAGGATATCTCACTGTGTGTGGAGGTTCTAAACATATTATGTCAGTTAAATTTTAAAATATTGAACTTCTTTCTTTATAGTCTTGTTCCAAGCCTTTTTAGATCTTCCTCTTCCCTATCTAGTAGTTCTTTATTTTTAATTCACATAGTATCTCTAGAAAACATATCTAAAACCAGCTGGGGTAACTGAGAAGTCTTGGGCTGGTACATACCAGCAACAAAATTCAAATTCGAAGATTTTTGGATGTCAAATTATTACCTTGATCAGAGGGGTTTTGCCCAGTATTGGCTCCATTTGATTGCAGAGGATTCTGAGACTTAGTCTCCATAGTTAACATCTTCATCGATATCTTCCTCAGATAATCAGACTGCAATGATGACAAGGTTGGGTCATGAGAATATTAGATTTTAATAACATTAAGGCAACCAAAACTCTCATCTCAGATATGCTGAGAAAGGTTAAATTGATGAAAGGCATACCTGGCTTGTTGCAGCCGTATAGATTTTCTCCTCAAACCTTATAGCAATTTTCTTCAGTTCTTGCAATCCCTCTTGTCCAGAGAAAGGAAGATGCCTCGTCAAAGTGTCCATTCTACAAAATATGATCAAAGCTGAAGCATTAAGCTATAAACTGTTTTATTGTTCCAGCAAAACATGCACATCCAAAATAAATTTGAATTTAAAACAATGTAATCCCTTGTTGCAGACCAACCCTAGGGTGCATACACAAACCCTGAATCGCATAAACAAATATCGGGCTACATTTACACTCCAGCTCCAAAAAGGAGTCCATATCCCCCTTAAGGGAACAACAATAATAAATAACTCTGTGTGTTGACATCACCAGGTTTTCCATCATCTATATTTCTGAGAAACTTAAACAAGAGGCATCCCTCAGGAAAGCCAATTTTCAAAAGTCAATGCATCATAGGAATCCCTCAACTTGTTTAGCAATCTAAGCAATGGGTCATTTAAGAAAGCCATTTCCACACTAGTATAAAGTTATGATCAGTGGAGACATCTAGCAACACCTGGTAGCTCTATTCAACAATATGCCTCAAAATAAAATGTATCAAACTTTTAAGAAGTAAGGGTAATTTAGAGAAGGAAAAAAGCTGCAAGAAATGTTTTATAGCAGTTTTTTATGATAACCAACAAGAAAACTATGATCGTTAAAAGTAAAATGACATTTGGTTGTATGAACAAAGATTCGATTTGAAAAGAAAATGTCTCCTATGCCATCAGGGTCAAAGTATAGAAAAGGCAAGACAAGACTTTTGGGTCTGATTTGGCTCCAGATATTAAGGGGAAATTTGGGAACATAGTTAACCAAAACCAAGCATTCATTAACTTCAACAAGTGTTCTGTCATTTTAGCAAATCTTATGCTCCTGGAAATCGCCACAGTTCCCTATTTGAGTCAGGCTTTCAGGAAGTTACTATAGGTTTGAGCAGATTTAGTTTTGTAGTCTATATTTATTAGAACAAGATTTCTGAGTTAACCAAAACTACAGCAGATAATTTTGCATTATTTAGAGAATGTTAGATGTAGTGGTAGGGCTGAAGTGTCCCCTGTGCGCCATGCTAAAGGGTTCTAGCCTTCTAGGTCACTGTAAGCTTATAAGAGAGCTAACCAACTTTGACATAATCTCTGCAGTGGGATTAGACTACTTATTAAATTAA
The DNA here is from genome assembly GCA_963678965.1 of Cruciata laevipes. Classification (NCBI taxonomy): domain Eukaryota; kingdom Viridiplantae; phylum Streptophyta; class Magnoliopsida; order Gentianales; family Rubiaceae; genus Cruciata; species Cruciata laevipes. The sequence continues at coordinate 17,189,662 of OY787634.1, read as the reverse complement.
GATTCTGAACAGGTACACCCAAGCTACATCTTATACAGCAAGAAATCAGAAGTCAGGCGTAAATTTTCTTCACTAAATATGACTGATGATGAATATATCACCAGTGAGACTTGAGGCGAAAGCTATAAATTGGTATGATCATCATTCTTTAAAAAAACTAATAATATAATCAAGAATGGTTCTTGCTCATGTTAAGCATGCCTCTTTGAAAATGAAAACCTAAAAACTTCGACCATTGAAAATCGAGAAGAAATCAGTATAAATTAACAAAGCCTTACATTTTGTTTACAATCCGCTGACGGGAATCGGCCTGAAGCTGATTCCTCCAGTCTCCGGTATCCATGGACGCCGGAGTGCCAACGTTGGCAATTTCTCCACCGCCAACTTGACCCTGGGGAGCAATCTGCCCTTGAGCTGCCCGCCAGTTGTTATCCATTTCGATTCTCCGATCGACGGCCCCAAATATGGATTCGTTGACTACCACAAGATACTGCTTTGATCTTTTCTCTTCCTCCCTTTGAAAAGCATATTCTAAACAATTAAGCAAGTCTTCTTTAAATACCCGAGTATTCATACAAAATCATATACGTAACTAAATTATTTTTTAAGACCTCAAATATGTTAAATGATCAATTTCTGGCCCTAACTTAAAAACTGTTCAATTTCCATTAAGGGTATTTTGGTAATTTAGAATTGTTTTCAAGTTTATGTCGTCGCCTCCACTTCCCACCATGTTGCTGACTCATTCTATCATCTTCAAGAATGGATCATCTATTCTCGAACATAGGATATCATTATCTTATCTTAATCATAATAACTCTTCAATTTGTTTGTATCCAAGATCATGATCTTCGTTTCCTTAAATAGAACCTTACAGCGAGTATGCCGGAAATAAACTCAGCCAATACATTCCTTAACTCTGATTATTCGAAACCCCAACGAATTAATGAACGCAACATTGCCTCCATAGTGCTAAAATCCCATCAGATTCTATTTTTTCCCATATCCACATCCAATTCCATAGGATGTTCACAGGTAATGTATCTTCCATGGAATAAGTCAGCTAATTTATCTACCACTCTTAGCTTCATAAATCTAACCATGTCAATTAACAGGGTTGATTAAAACTTATAAAGATCAACTTTCACCTTCTTTAGAGCATCTCCAATGGTTGTGTTTTGGAGTTGCTTACAAATATTCCAAACATTAAGCAGTACTGCTACACCATTGTTTCTTGCCATGTCAGCAGCTGCCGTCAAGCAGTACTGCTCTACCAAGCAGTACTGCTGCATTTAATATTTTTATTTTATCGATACGGCATATATTTATGACTTCTTTTTATCTACGAGATTTGTTTACCAAACCATTCATAATTTACTAAATTTTACACTCGCGTACGATGTTCAGGATATTTTATGCAGAGGTAAAGTAACACGTCTTTGGTTGCATTGCATCAATCCATATATGGCTGCTGTAAACGATGTTCAGGATATTTTATGCAGAGGTAAAGTAACACGTCTTTGGTTGCATTGCATCAATCCATTTTATGGCTGCTGTAAAAATATATATATTTGCATTTCATCGATCCATCCATGATTTGATGCATATAAAATCATATTTTTAATTGTTATATAATATTTATTCATGAAATAATATTATAATATAGAATAAAAAATATATTTATATAAATTAAATAAAACAGCATACTTTGAAAATTATAATTCCATTCAAATCAACCTATATATAACTCGAATTGTATAATTATTTAATTTTATTATTTAAAATAATTATTGTTATAAAATAGGATGGAATAAAATTACATAATAATTTCTTATAATAATAAACAATGTTCATAAGAAAAATATGGTTATATTCAAATTCGAATCTTTATACAAATTGAATAATATAATTATAATATTTTTAATTGTTTTAATTCCTAAACTGAAATTAATTTTGATATTTTCTTTGATAAATATTACTTATTATACATATATATTTTATTTTATTTTTTACTTCAATTTTTAAAATATTCGTAAGTATAATATATAAAATAATTTAAAAATAAAGAAACATGTGGGACCTATGAATTTATTATGAATGTAGCTTACCATTGTTAAAGTGTGTAGCTTGCCATGTCATTAGCTTGAAAATTGACATGGCAAGACAAGCTACACAATCATGTAGCTTGCCATTGGAGATGCTCTTATAAGCTCCCTCACCGAGCTAATACCTTTATTAGCTTCGAGTGATTTATGCTTTGGCCGGAGGACTATCCCTTCATATGGCTAAGCGTCCTCGGGAGATTCCAGTCGTTTAATTGTGGCCAGTGGAAACTCCAATCTGGCCCCTCCACGATTCATAGTAACAGTCGATTACGATAGATTTTTCACCTGTGCATTTCTATCAACCAACACAGTAATTTTTTTGCCGAAAATCTAGAATCGTCCACTGGATCTAGCTTTCTTTTTGGAGGTTCATGGATAAGTTTCACAAAGATGTTCTTCATTTTTCTTGAGAGGAATAAGAAGAAGAAATGGGAAAATTTTGGATTTGAGAGAAAATTCCCCCATGTGACTAGAGGATTTTATGGGCTTGTTTGTATCACATATGATGACAGACTAAGTGGAAATATTTTTCTTCAATTGTTGGAGATTGGGAGAGCTTTTGATTAGAATGAGGGTGGAATACCTTAAAGAAAACAAAATTGGAAGTTATGACATAAAGAGAAAAGTGTCCACGTATCCCTGAGTTTCTAGTTAAGTCCTCATGTACCCCTGATTTTTTGAAAAGTGTTTAGGACCCTGCACTGGTGTTGACTTTATTAATTTTATCTCTAAAAACTCTGCTCGGCCATTCAGTTTTTAAAATTTTACCTCTTTAAATTTTAAAATTACCAAAACACCTCTAAAAACATGGAGCTTAATATGCTCATATTTATATGTTGGGGCTTTAGATTAGACATTTTTTAAGTTGGGGTAAAAATTAATCATTTGACATATATTAGGGCTATAAAAACAATTTAGTACAAATTCCCACAAATTAGTACAGTTATCTTCCCTTCAAAAAGAAAAGGAAAAAGAGTACAAAATGGAGGAAAACACACAGGTTGCTCTTATTGCCAGACTAATAATTAGTTTCCAGAGCAAATTTTAATCAGTTTCTCTATAATACCCTTTTTTATATTATACTCCCTCCGTCCCGTATTAAACTTCACACTTCACTATTTGACACTATTTGCTTTTAAACTTTGACCATATATTTGAATAGATATATTAATATTAATATCATCATATGTGATATCACTAGATTCATCGTAACATGTAGTATTCAAATATCAAATTTTTATATGCCGATAATACATGTAACTAAAGATATTTATGGTCAAACATCTACATCGGCATGCGTGAAAAAGATTCTGTGAAGAATAATGTGGGACGGAGGGAGTATCTCTTTACTGTCGTAAACCCTTCTACCTCGTCACGATTCAACGGCGGATTTCCTGGCATTGAGATGTTAACAACAACCAATCAACGAACTCTGCTAATTCAAATCCAGTTCACGGCGAACTCACTAGAGCTGGCCGGTTGGTTTATGACGTTACAGGAGACGTCGAAGCCGGGGTGTCTGCAACACGGAAGCCATCCATCGTCAGCGTTCATGGAGCGTGCGTTGGCGGATTGACCTCATCACCGCCTCGGTTCAAATATTAGTTAATCAGCTTATGACAATTGACAAACACATAGTCACATAGACAATAAACCCATATTTCTTGCAAGAGCCAAGAGAACTCAATATCTTGGCCAAATGATTTGTATTTGATTGACCAGCACGAGGGGTCAAGCTTGTCCTCCAAAACCTTGTTCATAGATTGAAAATAAGTGATGCTTACATACAAAATAAATCAGTGTATATCCAGATGACTTCGAAGGGTTTGCGAATTTCCACAGTACATATGGGTGAATGACTCGTTACTGCAAATGTAGAGAAAGATGACATTTTGTTGAAAATCATGAAACATTGACAGAAGAAATGAAGGGCATCCAATTCCTAACGATCGGAATATCGAGCGGAAGCCACCGAAGTGTGCACAGTTATTTCCATCTTCACTCTTCAAAACCTGGTTCTCCGGTTCTGAAAAAGCCAGAACTCGGCATCTTGATGAACGACAACAACGAGGAAGACGACAGAGTGAACATCACCGACGAGCCTAAAAAGGGCGCCATTGAGGTGGAAAACCGTCGGGGTGGAAGAACTAACTAAAACCGTCGATTTTCGTGACCCGGGACAGCCCTAACGCGCTCCAGAGCCACGTCATGGAGATCGTGAATGGGTCGGATATTGCAGAGAGCATAACTCAGTTCGCCCTGAGAAGACAGCGGGGAGTGTGTATTCTGAGCGCCAGTCGGACCGCCAGCGTCACTCTCCTGCAGCCGTCTGCCCAGGAGCGGTGATGGGGTGACGGGGTTGACTATATATCTCACCGGAGGATGACCGGTGATGGTGATTGCGTCGACTTTGACGATGAGGGGTGTGGGAAAAGAGATTTAATATGAAAAGGTTATTATAGGAAAACTGATTAAAGTTTTGAAAAAGTGCTTTTGTACCCCTGAGTGTTTGAGTAAGTGCTCATATACCCTCGAGTTTTAAGAAAGTGCTTGCGTACCCCTGGTTTAGTTTTAGTTTAGCCCAGCTGCCGGTCAATGGCCGGTCAACGGCGTTGAATTGTGAAAAGACAATGTTACCCTTGACTTTTAAAAAATAAAAAATAGAAAAGGACGATTTTCCTCTCCACCCTTTCACATACCATCATTCCCGCCTCACCTCCATTCTTATATATCTTTCCCGCTTCCAGAGACCTTCTCCACAGAACTTCTCAAAAAAATACTCAAAACCCCATGTTTTCAGTGACCCTTTGGACGGGACATCGGTTGACGCCACCAACAAATTCGACGGCAAAACGTTGATTTGTGGCAAGAAAACAGATGAAGCAGTAAACTCGGATATGCTTATTTGAGGGTTTTCGAAAATGGTAGGTCGCCCGTACGGTTCAAATATGTGGTTTTTTATTTCCGATTTCTTTATCTAAATCCAATAAATTGATAGATTATTGTGTTTTTGTAGCCCAAAGTTTTGTTTGAGTTGGTTTAAAATTGGGGATTTTATGTAAAAGAGATTTCTGTGATTCGTGTGATTAATGTGATTCAAAAAGGTCTTAATTGTGTTGCTTGTTCATTGTCATTGTTAACAGGAGACATTTTGGGAAATTATTGGTATTTTGGACGGGTAGTTTTAAAAATATGGGAGAAAATCTATTGTGGATGTTTTGTCTGGTATTTTGCCTGTTTAATTTTGGGAGACAAAACACTTTTGCAGTTAGAAAAATGCTTGCATAGATGCTTGCTTTTGCTTAGGAGAAATAGCTTGTAGTTAAAATGTAAACAATTACAAAAGAAAGTCAATGAATGTTGTATATAAACTGAGTGCAACAAGTCTGCACATGTTATGCCAATGGATACTCTGTAAGCTGGAGTTAATATATTAATTTTGATGGTTCAGGCGTACACTCCTGAAAGCACATCTTATAAACTAGAATGAAATTACAGTTTGATGGAATTTCATAGGCATACACTATGAAAGCACATCTTTTCGGTTCTTCCTATTCTTAAATTCATGGAATTTTTTATGGTTGTAGATTTGGGCATATTGACGGTTATGGAATGAAATTACAGTAATCTTAATCATGAAATTCCAATCAGTAATTCAGTATCATATTCTTTTCTATAATCAATGTTGAATTTTGTGGTCTATCTATAATATTTGTACTTAACAGTAAGCCTTTAATCTGATTATTTTTGTGCATATTTATCACAGGCTTGTGATTCAGTGTACAGTGTGAAGCTTATTTACAAGGAGACATGGAAGTCTATGGAGGGAATAGATCCTGACATGTACTCTTTGATTGTGCTGAAATCGGATTTTACTGAACTGTTATTTGGGGATCCCGAAGCTTGGAAGAACATGGAGATTTCATTCAGGTTCGGAGCTCCTGGTGAAAAATTGAGAGAATTGGGGACTGAGGATGCTGTCCAAGACATGTTTAAAATGTGCAGGGGTCAGCCCTTTATTGTAATTCACTGTCATGTGAATGACGATAGAGAAAATGGGTCAGCAAGTACTCAGCCATCAGTGAATGCAAGCAAAACTACCAAGAAGAGAATTAGGAAGAGAAAAAATGACACTAGAGAGGATATGCGAGTGAGAAGGAAAGTAGTCTCAGCAGATACTGTGCAATCACCAAATTCGATGCAATCAGACGATGAGGATGATGAAGATTTTGATGTAGAGAAAGAAGAGGAAAATGCGACGAATCTGGTTGAGGAATTTTATAATAAATACACTGAGGATGGCAGTGAGATTGATACAGATGATGAGAGTGAAATGGATAGTGACACTGACCGGGAATTCGAAAATGAATCTGACAATGAAGGTGTATACCATCCACTCCGAAAGTGCTTAAATAGGGCATTATTTCAAACTGGAGAAGGTGAAAAGGTTGCACTCAAGAGGGGCATGATCTTCAGTAGACAAAAAGATTTGAAAGAGGCTTTGATTGATTATTCGATTCAAGAAGGATTTATGGTGACCTACGTGAGGAGTGAGCCGACCAGGGTTACGGTTGCATGCAAGGACAAAAATTGTCAATGGTGGATGCACAACTCATTATTATCCGATGATTCCACCTTCTGCATAAAGACATTAAATGACACTCATACTTGCAGATTGGATGGCACCCTTAGACTGGATTGCAAAAAGAATTGTCTCCACAGTTAGGGCAGACAGAGAAGTAACGAGAAAGGTTTTGGAGGAAAAAATGCTGATGTATGGTCTTCACCCAAAGAGGCATCAACTTATGAGGGCTAAGAGAAGGGCCTTAGAGATGATTGATGGTAACCACGGGGACTCCTTCAGGTTGTTGCCTCAGTATTGCTTGGAGGTTGTGAAAGCAAATCCAGGAAGTTTGGCGAAGATAGAGTATTGTATGTCTCCGAATCAATCTATTCCATGTGTAAAAAGAATATTTATCGGATCTGATGCAACAAAAAAAGGATTCTTGGAAGGGTGTAAACCATATCGTGGCCTTGATGGTTGTCACTTAAGGGGATTTTACGGTGGAGTTCTGCTTAGTGCTATAGCCAATGATCCGAACGGAGGTTTTTTCCCTGTTGCTATAGCCTATGTGGAGGGGGAGTGTATTGATAGTTGGCTCTTTTTTTTAAGCATGTTGAAAGACTTTTTAGGTGGATTTGTAGAGGACAAAGAGTGGACTTTTATGACAGATAGACTGAAGGTATGTTTTCATTATTTTCAATACAATGTTGAATCATTTTATAGAAATTATTCTATCATTATGTAGTCAAAAACGTTAAGTTAAAGAATGTACAATTATTGTGTCATTTATTTTTTTAAAAAAATAAAATCTTTTTGGCAGGGCTTATCTGACGCTATAACTGAGCCAGTGCATCATGCGAAGCAGAGAAATTGTGCACGACATATTTACGCAAATTTCAGGAAGAAACACCCAGGTATAGCTTACAAGAAGCTTTTCTGGAATGCCTCAATGGCATATAATGAGAGAGATTTTAACATTGCGATGAAAGATATAAAAAAACTATCCGTGGAAGCTCACAAGTACCTAGTAGAAGTTGGGGACTCCTCTCTTTGGGCAAGGTACTCCTTTTCTAAGTCCCTTAAATGTCCCAACGTAACCAACAATCCAGTAGAGTCTTTCAATAATTGGTTGGGAGAGATTAGAAATCTTCCTGTTTACTCTATGCTAGAGCAGGTTCGGTGTAAGGTTATGTGCATGCTCAGTACTAGATTTCAGAATTGCTTGGGATGGACGGGTGGAGTTTGCCCTAGGTCGGAAGAGATAATTAAGATAGTCACAAAGCAGGCTAGGAGGGTTACATTATTTCAAAGTTCTCTAATGAGGTATGAGGTTGAAGAAGGTGAAGCAGCTCGCTATGTCGTGCGGTTAGACAAAAAAATCATGTGATTGTGGTGTGTGGGATCACACAGGAATCCCGTGTAAACATGCAGCTGCAGTGTTGATGTATAGAAGATATCCCATAGAAGAGCACTGTGATACCATGTTATCCCAACCTCAGTTTAGAAAAACTTATTCCTACATGATTACACCGGTACCACACAAGTCCTTTTGGCCAGAAAGTCAGCTACCCCCATGCAATCCCCCTGTGTTGAAACGGCGAATTGGAAGACCTGCAAAAAACCGAATCAGAGAAGAGGGTGAAGATAGATGAAGCGGTCATCGACTTAAAAATGCAAAAAATGCAAGGAATTTGGGCACAACATCAGAACGTGTGCTGGTGGTCTCACTGCTAAGGAAAAGAAGAAGAGAGCTATTGAGGAAAAAAAGAAAAAAGTGGCCGAGGAAAAGAAGAAGGCTGCTGAATTGAGGTGCAAGGAAACTCAGGTATTTTATGTCAAAAAAACCTTTTCGGCTCGTAATTCGTCTGAACTGTGAAGGTTTGGTTCATTTACGCCTCTAGTTTTCATTCATTTTTAACTTATCATTACTCCTTTTTTTTGCCGCCTTTATAGCTAGATGGCCAACCAGGACTTGTTAAGAAGCCTGTTAGACGAACCAGAAAAAGAAAGGTATTAAGCCTTATAAATTTTGTTTTAGTGAATGAAAATTGCTTCATCTGAAATTGTTATATTATTCAGGCCATGGAACATGAAACCAAGAATGATAGTCACCAGGGAAACAGTCAAGTTTCTGGGAATGTCCAACATCATAGCCAAAATTATGAGGCAAGTTTATAATTTAGGGTTATAACCATGTATTTGATTGAATGCACTTATTTAAATTCTGAATTATTTGTGTTTTTGCCACAGATGCCACAAGATGCTCCTCTCAATGAAAATATCATTCCAGAACACGAAAATAAACAGGACGAGGTCTATCCACCTCCAGTTGAGCAAGAGGTTCAGAGAAAACGTAATAAGTTGGCCACCCGACGCAGGAAGAAATGTAATGAGTATTCACAACCTCTATTTGATACAACACTTGACAAGGTACTACTAGTTCACAACATTTTCACAGTATTCCCTTACAATATTTGTTTAACAAAAATTATTTTTCCTCAATTTCATTAGTACCAGTTTGAACCCATCAAGGATCCAATTCATGCCACTGCAATGCCTTTCCCAAATACTACATCTGATAAGGTACATCTCCAAATTTTATATATCCTCCACTATATTCATTCATGTCAAAAACGTTTGGAAACTTAATTCTGTTTTCTTCATTAGGAGGCTGAAATTATGGAAGAGTTGTTCCAGTCAACCGCAGAACCCATTTCATCAAATTATGGGTCCACACAGTCTGATTTACCCCACACGGATGATTTACCGTTGTGGGAAAATAATGAGTTCGACTGTCTAGATTTTGAGCTTCATCTTGAGCAACTACAGGTTGACTATACTCAACAACAAGTCGTTGACACAACTCTAGCAGCTGAGGCACCATCAAGCTCACAACCAAACCCTCACGGCTTCAATGCTCCTTCCAAGAACAAAAAGAAGATACATGTTACTCAAAGTTAGATGGAATTTTATTTAGGGAATTATGGTTTTCAGTAACTTTTTTTGGAGATAAATTTTGGTAACTCCCACGTTTTGTGAGGATTGGAATGAATTTCTGAAACATTATTCCATCCACTTCTTTGTGTAAGAGAGGAGAGTAGGCTCTTTGTCCATTTCCATTGAGATGATTGGATTCAGTCTCGGTCTGTAAACCTTGATCTGCTATTTGGATCTTTGTCCATTTATTAAACTCTCAAATTACTAGTTTGAACATAGGTCTTCATTTCGTTTGCTTTGGAACCATATTTACCAATTTGCACACCTTGTGCCTTATCCACTACACAATTCGGCATGATCTTTTAAGTGCAGAAACTAACTAAGAGATGATATTAAAGCGAAAACTTGATGCCTTCATCATTAGTGCAGCTTCCTTTGAAGATTGTCAGCTTCCGTTTTGTTCTAGCAATTTCAAAGTTTGCATCAGTACAGTTCGATTGATTCCACGGAGATCTGCACTACACAAAAGAGAAATGAAAAATGTTGATCCCATATATTACAGTATTTGTTGGCGTTTCCGGAAATTTACTCACTAGGGATTCTACCCCAGTTCGTATTTCTTCAAGGGTCATGACATTGCCTCCCAGTCCGTCGTCCGTCACTTGATAACGTGCATGGAATAATGCGTCTTATACTATTCAAATCAAATCAGCCCATTCTTGAATCTGATGCCAAAGGATTCAAAAATCCGATCAGATAGAACTTGGAACTCACATGTTCCACAATCAAATCAGCCCATTCTTGAATCCAGCGCCAAAGGATCATGAATATTGCTTAAACTTCGACAAATAAAGATTTCAAGAAAATTGGGAATCAGAAAAGTTTCACAGTAAGCAAACTAATATGATACAAGGGCGGGGAGAAAATCCACTCTTGCTTCGTGATTAACTGCACCATAAAACCTTATATATCACTTCTAATAAGGCACAAGGTGAATCCTTGTTGAACGAAGGATCGTAGTGTTGCTGAACGAAGGATCGTGGTGGCTTCTCCGGCACTTGAGAAGGCGCCCAGGAAGTATATATAACCCCAAGAGGGTAATTTCGTCATCATCAATTAACCCCAAGATCCAGGGCTATTTTTGACATTTCATGTAATTGGTTACCGGAAAATTCAGCCGGGAGATGGTCGGACGTTCCAGGGGTATGGTTCAGAAAATCATATATGTTCTAGGGGTACGCGAGCACTTTCTTAAAACTCGAGGGTATATGAGCACTTACTCAAACACTCAGGGGTACAAGAGCACTTTTTTCTAAAGTTTTCTCTGTAAATTTTTTTTTGAAACTGTTTTCTCTGTAAACTAATTATAAATACATAGATACCTTTCCCTAAAAACAAAGAATAAACACACAACTTAAATACCTTTCTCGGTGACATCTTTCTTTCCGGCGCCGTCAGCAGCTTCTCCGGCCATGTCTTGTGCTTGGAGGACGGCAACGCTACTTAATCATTGCACATTTAAACAGGCACGCGGCTTTATCTTCTTCTTTTTGGTACACATACAGTACTGGATTACATTACTAACTGATAATGTTGGTGGTTGTGGGTGTCGGCTGTGAACATGAAAGGCGTGCATTTCCGATGCTCCGCCCCATAGGACACAGAAACGCCGCTCTGCAAACCATCAATTTCAATTGAGCTTAAGCTGTGTGAATAACCACCAGAATGTAAGGCTTTCTTTTTCTCAAATTTTTTTCAGCTTCTTTATGCATTGGATGAGGCTACTATTGCTGTGCCATAGTCTTGTAATTCGGTAACTTAGCCTTAGACAACATTTTCCTGCAATTCCAGGTGAAAGAGTCATCAGAAATGAGACTGACTCAGGATGCAGGTATAATTCAGCTCCTAATTAATGTTTCCGTCTCATTTAGCACAATTGTAGCATATAACTGAGGATGGTTCTGATGATTTCTTTTGGCATTCTGTCAGATTCTCCGGGGAAAGATAATGAGCAGAAAGAGTCCCTCACAACCTACGAGTAATTGCCACGTGCTTTTATTGTACTTTAACTCTGTTGTGAATTACTCCATCCACGGACTGAAATGTCATGTTTCTCAACTTATTTTTGTTCCAAATTATGCAAATGCCTAACGGAATATTTGATCATATTTGATAAATTAATGATCCATGTTTTTACATTTGATTAACATAAATGAGCAAAGTTAGCTGGTTGTAAAATACGCTTACCTTCACTCAGTGGCTAAAATTATATAAAGTGAGGGATTATCTGTTTGGTGCTCACTGCTCACTTGAGTTTAGGAGTGATACTCTCCAGGCAAGAATTTGTCAGCTCTTGTAATTCGATGGCTCCCTTACTCCTTTTTTTGCTAACCCCTCTTCACAATTTAACTTGATAAGTTAAGTAACATCACCTATGGAAAACAGATCTTTATTATCTGAATGCGTGTTCCAAGAACTTTGTGGTTATTGTTCTGTTAGTATAATATTTTGAAAGAAAAATGAATCTAGATGTTTTTGTACCGCTAATTTGTATATGAAATAGAACCCTTTTACTGATGATATCATCATCCTCTCTTGGATATGTTTTATAGGGTGTTAAAGAGATTGAAGAGCTTCGGAATATCAGGAGTGTTATCATATGGCCTCCTAAATACTGCTTACTATCTTTCAGCTTTCCTTTTTGTGTGGTAAGCATAGTTTAAATATAAAGCAAGGTTCATTTATGAATCAATTTAATCAGTAAAAACGTATCAAAATATATGTTATTGAGTTAGTCTATGTAATGTGTTGCGTGTATTTGCAACATTCTTACAAAATCAGTTCATATCTTCTGTATGTGAAGTGCCCAGCATGTCTTTTGACAGGAAAATCACAGTTTAGTCTGATGAATGTCCATAAACAATTTATGAGTGCATATCTGAATAAGTGTTTTAAGATTTATGCTGGTAAAGAAGAAGGAATTAAGTTTTGCAGGATATATTGTCCATTCCAATAGGGATTTACAAAATAGATGACCAAATGGTCTTAAATCTTCATGGTTCAGACAATTACCTAGACCTTGTTTTTCACAGACGTGTTTTTTTTAAAATTCAATGTATATTGGTGTTCGTTTGTAATGTGTAATTTAACTCCCCATCTTATTGACACCTTGTGCAGGCTTTATGTTGCTCCTGTACCTGGTAAGATGGGTTTTGTCAGAGCTACTGAGAGGTGGCTACTGAAACTCTCACTCTCATTGTTTAATAATAAGTTTACTATCCATATGTACCACTCTCATTCTTCACATCTGCAGATTTCTGAAAGTACTGGCTATGGTCTGGGCAGGTAGCCAAGTGACCAAGGTTATCCGAGCAGGAGGGTAAAGGCCCAAACTATGATTCCACCTTAAATCTCTCTCTCTCTCTCTCTCTCTCTCTCTCTCACTCACTCACTCACTCATTACCTTGTTCTATAAAGTTTGTCCTAGAGATCTGTGTTATCATTTCTCAGCAACTCATAATGGTTTTTCATACTATATTCTACTGTATTAACATAGTTAGTCATATCATAGGTCATTATGACAGTTATGAGGGATGAAACTATAACATAGTAAGTCATAGTCATATCATAGGTCTTCTTAATGAAAGAAGAATTTTTATGTCAACATTTTAACAAACAATCTCGTTGCAATAAACACAAGATATAGGATGACCATTTCTTTTCAACCATTTAAACCATGTTCCACATAAAATATGTTTCTATTGTTCTGTCTCTAATGCTTTGTGAACCCCAAATTATCTTTTGTATGTTGGAATCACAAATACTGGTCAGAGCTAAAACGCTGTTATAGTTTGATATGTTTTAGGGGGTGAAAGAGGTTACTTTTTCATTTTTGATCTTGCAAAAAATATACTTGGGCCAAGCCTTTTCCGCGCTCATCAGGAATAATTCTACTTTATAGGTGATAAAGAAATTAAAACCAATGAGTTTATGAACAACTGAAGATAAACTATAAACATAGAGAGTAGTATAGGGGTTCAATTTTCTGGATGGATCCATATTGAAATTTAAAATCACTTCAGTTGTACACAGAAAACTCTAATGACCCAGGTGATTGCAAATATTACGGCCTTGTAATGTAGAACAAAAGTAATGTATCAAACTCAGTCTTCCCATCCTTGTTTATGCTCGACAATGTTTGTTTCATCTTTACCAATGGCTTCAAAATATACAATACCAAATTAAGCTTCTTAAATACGCAGTATGTACTATAGGCTATAGCATCACTTAAATGGCAAGGCTTTTTTTTCTGCCCTAGATTTTCATTTTTGCTCCAAACTTACTAGGTTAATGAAAAAATCAGTGGATGTTAATATATGTTGCCTGAGAGGAGGAAGAATCCAGATCCAGTGACAGAAATCAGAATTGTAGCTCAACTTCTTGTGCTGAAAATCGTTGAGCAAGACAAAGTGCCACCTTTTCACACCCCTCAAAATATTTTTAGGGGCCTCATCTCTTGGGTTTTCACACCCCTCAAAATATTTTTAATCTGATTGTTCGAAAATACTTGAATGTAGTTTAATTATTTTTAATCCAGATTGTTCGAAGCATGCTGTGAATGTAGTTTAATTATCACAGTTCATGATTATAATTTAAGTGCTGGTGTGCTCTAGAGTTGTTACAGTCATTTCGACCCAGGTGTTATAATACAGAGATAATTAATATAACTATACTCTCCTAAATTGGTATAATAATCTCAACCCAAGAGGAGATGATGTTTACGCACTCTTATTAAGAAAGTTCTGGATTTTTTTTCCCTTTGAAGGTTATTATAGTTGTTATCAATCATTATTCCAGTATACGATGTTTAAATCACTCCTTGTGTTTTAATTAATATCAGAATTTTGTATGTCTTTGGAAATTTTGGCTGGTGAAATAAATGTAATTATTGTGTAACATGAGCTCTCATGATACTTACCCAGCTAGTGGTGGTTCTGGTCATTGCATGACATAATCTTATATCAATGATTCTTTACAAGCTGATGAACATTGCCTCTTGTACAGAGCTCTAGCACTTGCGCCGGTCGTGGAGAGGGGTTTATCATATTTAACTGCAAAATACAAATTCCCATCACAGAGGGAGGTAAATTTTGATACAGAAACACTTTTGGGTTTTGGCTGCTTACTGCAGAAAGAAAGAAAGTTATATTTGTGCCCACAATTTTGCCTCAGGCTTTCATGGCAGTAGCCTGGTTTTGCTTCGGACTGGCGTTTCTGGTCTTCTTTGCTGTAACTGTACTCTGGGCTTAAGATCTCCGCATTTCACAACTTCCATTCTGATTACCTTTTCTTTTAGTCAAAGAGTACTTTCAGTCAAGTTTGGAATGCAAGTGTTCCTAGAATACATTGGTACACATTTTAAGTTAAAACAGTTAATACGAAAAAACTTCCAGGTTAAAAAATGTTTTTTATATTTATAATATCACAAAAACTTTTAGATAGAGAAAAGTGCACAGAAAAAAGTGCACGTGTATTCATTGTTAACTACTCATATATCCTTGAGTTTTTAAAAAAGTGCACCGGTATCCCTAAATTTGCCCTAGTCTCTTGACGCATTGAACTGTTTGTTTTTGGTTCTAAGGCCCTTGTTTGCTTGAAGTTTACTTTATATTAGTTCAGATAAATGTAATATTTTTCGGTTCATTTCAATATTTTTTATATAGTTTTACCTTTTTACTGTAGATTAGTACAATATATATGATAAATTTTAAAATTATTTCAGTTCACTTTTGTTAAATATATTCAAATTTATTCCAGCTCAATTAAATATATTTTAACTTATTTCAGCTCAGTTGAACAAGAAATAAGCCTAGGTAATGAAGGCTTCTAAGTGACTTAAAAATGCATAAAATATTCCAAATCATAAGCTCGACATATGAGGTCATTTTCCATGCCACGTGGATCCCATTGACACCGGGGGTTAAAACACATGAAAGTACAACCAAAAAATTAATAGGGGGTTTATATAAGTGCGGGAGTTTTCATCCTCATTTATTAAACTCCATCATTCTTGATTGTTTTTGTCATTTCAAGTTGCTCTAAGATCAGAAATAAACACTTCGATGTTGGCCAAACATCGTAGGAGTATAATTTACAAAAGGTAATGATTGTCCAGGGGCACATGGGTACTATCCAAACACTCAAAAATACATTGACACTTAACAAATTAAAAACGCAATGGGGTACATGAGCATTTTCCTCATGTCTACAATGATCAAACTGTTGATATATTTTAAATGTTTTTTTTTTTGGCTTTAGGCAATTCCTGCGTACTACTTTATTTTCCCTATTTGCTTCTTGGGAAATTATTAAGGGTGTGGTGTCACAAATGTAGGGCGTAACATTTGTATATTTATGGTTAAGGGCGTAATAACATTTCTACTCTTTATTTTATTAAAAGAAAAAGTAATTTATACACCACTTCTCCATTAAAAAATCAATTTTTTAATTAATTAATATTACCTAGATCAAGTTCTCGGTAGTTTATCAGACTTCAATTTAATTAGTTAACTTTTAGTTACTAGTTCATTTCAAATCACTAAAACTAAATTTGATGTTTAATTTTGTTTTACTATTCCAAACTTAAATAATAAACTTTTTTAGTTCAATACATTTTGGTTTAGAACTCAATTAATTTAGTCCCTAAAAGAATGAAAAAAACTTTATTGAAGCAAAAAAAAAAGTTTATCAAATAATGCAGTGGCAGACACTCTAGCTAAGATAACAAGCACTACTCTAGAGTGAATGCAAACTATGACCATACACATCTACCAAGGGAATTAATAGGCTTAGTTGGTTTAGATAGTAGGGAATTCCCTTATATCCAAACTGATGTATAAGCTTCTCTGTCTGAATCGGGAACAAATACTACTGATGTTACTTTTTCTTTTTCATGCAACAAGGCCATATTACAATAGGAGAAGGCAATAAATACACTTTTTATAGTTGGATTAGGTGTTACCTCACCAACACTTCTTTTGGCAGAAGGCAATAAATGCACTTTTTCTACTGAATATTCTTCGGCGAGATGCTTGAATCTGGAAATAATTTGAATCACAACTTATGACCCGACTTCGACCCGCAAATATGGGTCAAAATATGAGCCCTTGAATTGAATTATTGGACGGTCTAAGATTGGATCTCGCCTAAAAAATAGTTCTTCCCACCTTCTCAACCCACCCCTATTAGGGCATGTACAATGCACAACCCACTTTGAGACTTCTAAAGCATTATTTAATTTGTCAATCAGAGGCGGATCCAGGATTTCAAGCAGAGGGGGCATTTTTACCCCTAAATTATAATTTTCCACTTCATTGCATAAAAAATAACTTAAAATGCAACAATTTAAATACGAATAAATTAAATAAAAAGGTATTTCTTAAAGAAAAGGTCTTTCAATTCAATTAAATACCCTTGGAAGTACTTAAAAAACACACTAATTATGTGTATTTTCACAAAAATGGCGGGGCAAAATAATAAACTTTAAAACTTTATACCTAAAAATTATAAAAAATAACAATTTTTGGGTGGCAATTGCCACCTTTGCCCCAACACTACATCCGCCTCTGTTGTCAATGGCCCACGTCTAATGAAAAGCAAGAGAGAAATGGGTTGAGGATGCCGAGCGATATATTCCGGAAGAATATGAATATCATAGGCAGAGCCAGTTAGGAGCCTGGGGGAACCTAGGTACCCCAATCAAAAAATATTTTTGTTAAGTATATATATATGGAGGTTACCCATGAATGATTCATCGGTTTTTAACTTACGAATGTCACTAACTATGCCATGAAAACATAGTTCAATGATGGGTTAGATCTAATTTAAAATTAAAAAAATACAGACTTGCAGTAATTTGATTCAGAAGCTTTGCTTGTATTTGTGAAGAAGGCTACTTGAAGAAGACGATAGGCATCTGTTATTCTTTTTTCGGTATTTGTTATATTATAACAGATGCTTATTTTGGTATTTGTTATAATATAACAATTGCAAAACAGAATAATGCCTATCGTATTCATCTGTTACATTATAACCGACTCTAATTTGTTTTTCCCCCACCTAAGAAGGTACCCCCAGATTTTATTTTCTGGATTCGCCTATGAACATCATATGATAAGCTATCCACTATAAGAGAAAAGTTGGTTTTTTTTTTAGAAAACAAAGGATTCATTCAAAAGCTCCACGGTAAGTGCCCTTAACCACTTATATTGGAAAGAGAAATAATGAAACATAAATGCATGAAGCATTAAATTTTTGCTTCCACAAATATATTTTCTCTTTCTACAGATTTGGAGAAACAACTTGCAAAACTCTTCAAAATCCCCAAGATAGAGTATAATATAGGGAATCTGTTGGAGCTGAAAAAATGCCAAAATTCCCAAAATATCTTGAAAATCCCTAATCTGGAGAAGCTTTTGAAGTTGCTCTTAATTTGGTATTTACAATTTCAAGATGGTTTACAACCCACATTCTGGTCAAAGGGGGTGTAAAAGCATCTCCAACCCAAAAGTCAATTTTGAAAGTCACTTCCTCCATATGTCATATTTTAATTGAGATTTTAATATGATGTAAACAAGTTGAAATAGTTGAAGGTGTCTTTTATTCTTCGTGACTTGTTGACGAAAACGCTCCGCAAAATTCGCGAACCTTTCTGCACATCTTCGTCTTAACCGATACGCCGCCGCCGCCTAGGGTTTATCCCTATGGCTGCCGTCGCGATGGCGGAAACGCCACCGCAATCTGCTAATCCTCAACCCATATCATATGCAACCATCGTCCAACCTTCTACTAGAACTCCATTCAATCCAATCCACAAAATCGAACATTTGGGGGAACCAGGACTGAAATTTTCAGACGCAGAATGTGATCAGCTAGAATCCCCTCTCAAATTGACTTTGATCGGGAAATTTTCGAGGAGCCGGCCAACTATGGAAAAGCTCAGACGTGACTTTCAAACAGCCGGTTTTCACGGTGAAACAGAAATCAATCTGTTGGATTCTCGCCAGGTATTAATCAAATTTGCTTTACAAGATGACTATTATCGTTGCTGGCTTCATAAAATCTGGAACTTTGGGGCGTATTCGATCCGCATCACGAAATGGACTCCATTCTTCGACCCCAATGCTGACTCGCCGGTGGTGCCAATCTGGATCGCCTACTATGGCATTCCCCAGCAGTTCATTGCAAACGATCCGATGATGAACATAGGAAGCCTCGTCGGTGCTCTGATCAAAGTCGATAAGGCCACTCTCAGTCGTACCCGCCCTCATGTTGGAAAAGTCTGTGTAGAGATTGATATCACTAAGAAGCTGCCTGAAAGGGTTTGGCTGGAATTTAGAGGCACTGGCTTTTGGCAGCATTTGGAGTATGAGAATGTACCAGATTACTGTCGTAAGTGCCTGAAGATTGGTCATCTCTCGGGATCGTGTAAGGTTGCTGAATTCAGAAGAAATGGTGCATGGAGACCACAAGATCATCAGCTTCCTAAAGCTCAAGATCCGCCAATCAACAATGCACCTAAAGAAGCAGAGCCAAAAGATAAGTTTCCTGCCAATTCTTCTGGTTTAATTGCTCAGGAAAAAGGTACAACATTAGTTTATAAACCAATTCATATGGCTGAAACTGATAGCTTAAATAAGCAAAAAGATCAAGTAAACCAATCAGTTATTATTAATACTCAAATTGAAAATGCAAAAGCTCAGGTAAGTAAGGTCAATCATTCAATTTTTACTAGCACTCAAAAAGAAAAAGAAAATGAACAGATTGAGTATAATGAATTACTAGAAAATCACAGTCCAACTCAGGTAGAAGAAATTACCATTGATGAGTTCGGAAAAAATGCTGAGAAAAATAAAGGGACTAATGGTAATGATGTTGATAGGAATGCCAGTGGGAGTATTTCCCCTGGCTTAGGTGTTACTAATGTTCAAATTGGAGATATTGCAGAAACAGGTTCTTTGGAGCATAAAGAGATTACAGCTTCATCAAAGGAGCCAGTGTATGAGGACAATCCAGAATTGGAGGTAAGTTCAGGTAAGACTCAAGGAGAAAAAGATGGTTATCTACAGGTGAGTACAGGTAATAATGCTCTTTCACTAGTGGAGAAACAATTGATCCTTGATATGCCTGAAAAACATAACTTAGAGTGGTCTAATGAAAAAACTTCAAAAAATAAAAGGGGTGATATTGTTTTTGAACCCAACTTTATTAATCAGAATAGATTTGATGGTCTGATAAATTATTTGGATTTAGATGACTCTGATTTACAAGTAGAAACAAAAATAGGTGGATCAAAAAGCTACACTGGTACAGTGAAAACTGTAAAAACCAGGTTTCAAAAAGAATCAAACTCTTTATGTTAATTATGATAGGTATAAATATATGTGTGTGGAATGTTAGAGGCATTAAAAATGATAGAGCTCAACATAGAGTTAGACATATTACAAGGAAACATGGTATTTCTCTATTTGTCATAATTGAACCTTTCATCAAAACAAATCAGATTAGAAACATAGCTTTTAATCTAGGCTTTAACAATTTTTATGCTGAACCTAGGGATAAAATTTGGCTTTTTGGAAGGATGATATCTCAGTTACAGTAACATCTACACATGAACAATTTATTTTGACTGAACTGAAACATTCTTCCTTCCCATCTTCTTGGGAAGCAGCTTTCATATATGCTAGGCATACAGTGACAAGAAGAACACCATTATGGTCAGAGTTGAGTAGGCTAAGTACCAAACCAGTATTATTAATTGGGGATTTCAATTGTATGAGAGACTCAACTGAATACTTGGGTCAATCAGAACCTGATCTTAACAGCATGATTGATTTTAATGATTTCATTGATAATAATCATCTTAGTGAATTGCCATCCTCAGGGAATCATTTCACTTGGACAGGGGTAAGGTCTAGTAATGGTGCCACAGGTAATGTATGGGAAAGACTAGATAGAGGTCTTGTAACAGAGGCCTTTAGCCAATTATTTCCAAACAGTAGTATAAAAGTTAAATCTAGGTGGCCCTCTGATCATTCACCATTAGTTGTTAAAATAGATAGTTGGGAGGTCGTCGCCGTACCTCTCAAATATACAATTTATAGATCACTTACTACCTTTCCACACTATTAAGTGTACAATGGCAAGTAAGGTTCGTTCCACAGGGAAAAGGTTATTTCTATGTATATCTTGTAGAATATATATACATATACATATATAAAAGTAATGTAAACAAAGGGGGGGGGGGTTTGAGTTGAGTTTTGTTTAAGACACTACTAAGTGAAACTACTAGAACCTTAGAATTACAACTAGTTTAGCATCTAAAGATTCAACTAAAAGATTAACTAATGAGAATGAGAGACTTGGGTACATGAGATTTGTATCTTCTTGTTATGGATTTTTCCTCAAACCTAGTTATGATACTTTGAGAATGGTGATTGTTTTTAATGGGAAACCATCTCTATTCTAGTTGTGAATCATGAAAGCATTTTCACAACTCTCATTGGCAACTTATCTATATGATAGCAAATAGACAAATTGGCCAATGCTAATTCAAATTGGATGTTTTCCCACCTTACCCATGCAATGTGATAACACAATTGACATAAATATAATGCTAATGAATGATCTCAAGAACAAATATAATTGATAACAACATATATTTGATTCCTAATTCACTACTTTTACATAGAAGAAATGATAGCATTTCAACCATGGAAAGGCAATGTCTAACACATATCCAACACATATCTATACCTAGGAAATCATTCCTAACCATTTCAAGCATCAAATACACATATAATTCATGATCATTCAATGACAAATCATCCATTCCTAAGCTTCATAAACCATGTTCTCAAACCATAACAAGAGGTTTAATCTCACATACCCAAGATGGGGCTTAGCCTACAACCATAACTATATAATCATAACCATAATCCATACAATAATACATGGTGAATTCAAAGTGAAAATCCAAAGAGAAAATGAAGAAAATGAGCTTTAGGCTCTGTAAAACGATCCCCAAAACAATGAGGATAAGTTCCAATATATACTCCAAAATAATTAAAATTAAAGCCAAACAAAATGCAAGTTGCAGGGCCATTCGCGGGTCGCGCGGGATCCTTCGCGGACCGCGAGCCTGGTTCTCGCGGCTCGCGACCGAGGATTCGCGTCCCGCGCGCCCGTGTCTCGGCGTAGTCCGCGACCGGAGTTTCGCGCTCGCGCGCGCGCGCCCGTGTCTCGGCGTGGTCTGCGCGCCCGGAGTCTCGCGCCCGCGCGCCCGTGTCTCGGCGTGGTCTGCGCGCCCGGAGTCTCGCGCCCGCGTGCCCGTGTCTCGGCGTGGTCTGCGCGCCCGGAGTCTCGCGCCCGCGCGCCCGTGTCTCGGCGTGGTCCGCGCGCCTCGGTCTCGGCATGGTCCGCGCGCTGGTCGGTCCTCGCGGCTCGCGACCGGAGTTTCGCGGCCCGCGCGAAACTTGGCATGGTCAAAACAGCAACACACACCCTCGCGGTTCGCGACCTAGGGTTCGCGGCCCGCGAGAGTGTGCCTTCACGCCACTTCTACGACCGGTTCTTCAATGTATCAAACGCGGTCAGGACGGTCATAGAAGGTCTTCAAATCATTCAAATCCATCGCAAGTGCAATTCAAGATCGAAATGCACGTCTTCAATTTCAAACCACTATGAATGATTCGGTCCAAAAGTCTAATATAATTACACAAAATACTATCTAAAACAGCTCTCAAATGCTACAAAATAAGAGTATATCTAGGGGCTATCAAAATCCCCCACACTTGAACCTTTCTCGTCCTCGAGAAAGAACGATTAAGATCCAAGTGTATATTCTAAATAATTAAGCACATAACATTTGAGAGCTTACATACTTAAACAAGATAAAAGTTTTTTTTTTTTTTTTTTTTTTAAAGAAAAATACAGTATTAAAATAGCAGCAAAAACAGCAACAAAAACAGCAACAAAATTCCTATACCTCTCCCCCACACTTAGTCTAAACATTGCCCTCAATGTTTAAATATACGAATGAAAACCATAGTGAAAGGAAAGGGTGTAGGATATACTCACTGCGAGGGGCCGGAACCATCGCGACGGCGCTGAGCTCGCGATCTGCGATGACCCTCATAGTCAAAAGCCCCTGGTCCATGTGGGTGCATGGATGCCATCATGGCGAACATCACCTCCATGTCGTCCTCATACCTCTGAGTAAACGCGTCATACCTCTGCGTGAACTCCTGGAATTGCTGCTGAGTGACATACTGAGGATCCTGATGTGGGGGAACATACTGCTCTCCAGGCTCCGGAGGTGCCTCTAGCCTGGCAAGGGCAATGGTAGGTGCATGAACTGTGATCTGGGTTGGCAAGGTGAGATCCTCTATGCGGGTGCGCCCAGTCAGTTGTACAGCCTCTGGATTCGGCAGGTACATGTGCTGATTCTTGGCTACTAGCCAAATGAATCTAGGAGGAGGATATTTGTGCATGGCCAAGACATTAGTGAACTCCAAAGAAGCAATGGAGTAAAACTGGTGAGCTCTTTCGGCTGTCTTGCCTATTGCCTGAATGTCTGGAGGTAGGTGGATGTTCAGATAAGCTGCCAGAAGTGAAATCATACCCCCCTGTGGTATCTTTCCCTTGGTCTTCGCAGAGGCCTCCAGACATTTCTGCACAAAAAGGTCCACCCAACAAGGGTGTTCTGGTCCCCAGCACATGGTCCAAAGGCATTGGACCTGCTCCCTAGTAATGTGCGTCAACTCTCCTTGGCAGAAGATCGTCATCACTAGGAGCTTGTGCACCATACGAACAGCTGGATGTATGATGTGGTTATTCTTTGTAGTGCCTGTGATGTTGGGAAATCCAGACAAGCAATTCCAAAAGTAAGTTAGATCAAATCCGTCCGGGTTAGTTTCTTTTGGATTCTTGTATCCCCCTGCATATTGGAACCCAAAAGCATCTTGGATCTCATCATAGGTCATCCGGCGGTCCACATCATTCAACCTGAAGGTGATGTAATGCATGTCATGGTCCTCGTCATAGTGCTTGGCTAGAGTGGATAAGAACTCAAATGTATAGCGGGTATAGGTCGGTGCCAACCGATCAATGAATCCTCTCATGCCAACGCGATCCAATAAAAATAGAACTGGTTGCTGCAAACCCAGCTCCTGAAGTAGCTCAGAGGACAAGAACTTCGTCTCCATGATTGTTCGCTTCCCATTCCCAATTAACTTTCTCCACCGTTGTTGGGCATCCTCATCTAAACCTTGCAGTCCCATAAGGTCTATAGGAGGCAGGTTTTCTGCAGGGGGAGGGCTAGGTTGGCGAGGGGGTGATTCGGGAATCACAGGTTCATGGGAACTAGAGGCTTCCCCTCGGCGAGACCTTTTTCTCGGTGCCATTATCAAATTCTACTCAACAACAGTCCAGCACAACTATACTAGCTACAAGGCGGCAAGCCCCTACTAATAAAGCTCAGTTTATAACTAAAGGCGGCAAGCCTTCGAAATTTCAATGAAAACCTATTGGCGGCAAGCCCTAAATCACCCAAAATTGAAATAAATTCAGTAGGGTACCGTCAATTGAAGCCTTTGGTAGCAATGTAGCTTAAGTATATCATCAATTTGATCAAAACACCACCAAATCAAAGAATCCAAAAATTAGGGTTCATAAGATTTGGGGGTATTTGATTGGGAGTTGGAATTTGGAATTTGGGATTGGGAAAAGGTTAAGGGTGGTGGAGGGAAGGTTTTTGGGTAGTTGGTTTGGAACAAAAGTCGCCGGAGGCCGGCGAATCGGAGTGAAGAGCTTTCCGGTGGGAATTCGGCAATGTGGGTTAAAAGATGGTGTTTTGGATGTGGATTTTTGGTGGGTTTTGTTGGGAAAGCTTGGGGGATTGATTTGGGTGGAAGAAATTGGTTCAAAACCCGCCGGAATGGAGGATTGGAGAAGGTGGCCGGAAAAGTGGTTTTTGGATCGAGAGGGAATAGGAAGGAAGGAGAAGAAAAAAGATAGAAGAAAATGGGGAAGAAGTAGTGCTCGAACTCTCGCGGTTCGCGAGCAGAACTTGGCGGGCCGCGAAACTCCGTCGCGGGCCGCGCCCCGTTTTCGCGGGCCGCGAAAATGGTCCAATTTGTTCCAGGGATTTTCAGAAAACTCGGCATGGTTTCGCGGGTCGCGCGGGCTTCTTCGCGGGCCGCGCGCTAAAGACCGTTGAGGTGCGCGCGCAAAAACTCGGCGCGGTGCGCGGAGACCGTCGCGGCGCGCGCAGAATCCCGTCGCGGGTTGCGCGCGCTCCGTCGCGGGTCGCGCGCGCTGGACCTCGGCGCGGTGCGCGCGCGCGCACCGCGCGTAAAACCTCGGCAAACCTCGGCAAACCTCGGCGCGGTCCGCGAGCATAGTTTCGCGGTCCGCGCGATCTAGTCGCGGGCCGCGAAAATTGGCATTTTTGTTCCAGGGATTTCCTGGAAATCCCCTGTTTTTTCGCGGGTCGCGCGATTTCCGTCGCGAACCGCGAGATAACGACGCGGCGCGCGCGGGTTCCGTCGCGGGCCGCGCGTCCGCTGAAACTCGGCGCGGCGCGCGCGATGAAATCGCGTGCCGCGCTCGGCAAAACGTCGCGGTCCGCGCGATGAAACCGCGGACCGCGTGCACAGTGTCGCGGTCCGCGCGACCAAGCCGCGGACCGCGAAAAACGTCGTTTTTGTGGCAGGGATTTCTTGGAGATCCAGGTTTCGCTCGCGGGTCGCGAGACCTCGGCCGCGGACCGCGAGGTATTGTCGCGGCTCGCGCGTTCTCGGCCGCGGTTCGCGAAACCTTCGGTCGCGGTCCGCGCGATGAATTCGCGGACCGCGAGGAATGGCCCCTTGGTGTTTTTCGTTTTGCACCACTTCAAACCTATTTCTACAAAAACAACATAAAAACTAGCATAATGTTCGAATTACAAGTTTAATGAAATGTACATAGCAAATAAATATAAAGAAAGTAATGTTCCAAATGTTGAAATTGTTCGACGAAATGCTTTTTAAAGCATCAAAACTCGTTTATTTAACATCGTCGGCACGATGTACCTCCATGGTAAAGGTCACTCGTAGGCCGGGTTGCCTAGAGACATGTCCTCTAGGATCTCCGATTTGAAACCCTCGTAATACGGTTTCAACCTTTGGCCGTTGACCTTGATGATTTTGGCATCCTCGCCGCTTTGGATCTCCACTGCTCCATGAGGGAAAACCTTCACAACTACAAACGGTCCAGTCCACCGAGAACGCAGTTTGCCTGGAAACAACCGAAGACGTGATTGAAATAGAAGAACTTTTTGACCTACCTCAAAAGTTTTCCTAATTATCATCTTGTCATGCCATGCCTTCGTCTTCTCCTTGTAAATGGCCGCGTTCTCATAGGACTCATTCCGGATTTCCTCAAGCTCTTGCAATTGAAGCTTCCTTTCATTCCCGGCCTCGTCCAAGTTCAAGTTGAACCTTGTGATTGCCCAATAGGCTTTGTGTGCTAACTCCACCGGTAAATGACACGGCTTTCCAAAGACTAATCGGTATGGAGACATACCAATTGGAGTCTTATAAGCCGTCCTATATGCCCACAATCCATCATCCAACCGAGTACTCCAATCCTTGCGAGTCGGCCTAACCGTTTTCTCAAGGATGGACTTGATTTCCCTATTGGAAACTTCGGCTTGTCCATTCGTTTGTGGGTGATAGGCGGTGGAAGTTTTGTGATTTACCCCATATTTCTTCAACAATGCGGCAATGGTTCTATTGCAAAAGTGAGTGCCTCGATCACTAATCAAAGCTCGGGGTACCCCGAACCTAGAGAAGATGTGGGATTTGATGAACTCTGCAACCACTTTAGAATCATCAGTACGAGTGGGGATTGCTTCAACCCACTTGGACACATAATCAACCGCAAGCAAGATATATTTGAAACCAAAGGAAGTAGGGAAAGGTCCCATAAAATCCATTCCCCAAACATCAAAAAGTTCACAATATAGAGGACAATGTTGGGGCATTTCATTCCTAGAAGAGATGTTTCCTACTCTTTGGCATTTATCACAAGATTTGCAAAATGTGTATGCATCTTTATTCAAACTAGGCCAATAGAAACCACAATCTAGCACTTTCCTAGCGGTTCGCCTAGCACCGAAATGACCACCACATGCATATGAATGGCAAAAAGCAAGGATTGAATTTGTTTCATTATTAGGAATGCATCTCCTAATCACTTGGTCGGCACAATGTTTCCATACATAGGGATCATCCCACACATAAAACCTAGCATCATGCTTTAGCTTATCCTTTTGTGCTTTTGTGAAGTGAGAAGGGTACTTACTTGTGACAAGGAAATTCACAATGTTGGCATACCATGGAAGAGAGACACTAAGAGCAAACAATTGCTCGTCGGGAAACTCTTCGTGAAGATGGTCCTTCAATGCTTTGGTCCCAAACTCCTCATTGGGCACCAAACGGCTCAAATGGTCGGCCACTAGGTTTTCAGCTTCTTTCTTGTCCTTGACCTCCAAATCGAATTCACTCAAAAGTAAAATCCATCGGAGCAATCTAGGCTTTGCTTCTTTCTTCGTCATCAAGTAACGAAGAGCTGCATGGTCAGTGAAAACAATAATCTTTGTACCAAGCAAATATGGTCTAAATTTTTCTAAGGAAAAGACTACCGCTAGCAATTCTTTCTCGGTAGTGGTATAGTTCCTTTGAGCATCATTGAGAGTCATGGATGCATAATAGATGGCATGGGGAATTTTCCCCACCCTTTGACCTAGCACCGCACCAACGGCGTAGTCACTTGCATCACACATGATCTCAAATGGAAGGGACCAATTTGGAGGTTGTATAATAGGGGCCGACACTAGCATATACTTTAAACAATCAAATGCTCTTTTACAACCTTCATCTACCACAAATTCCACATCCTTTTGCAATAATCTACATAAAGGGGAAGAAATTTTTGAAAAGTCTTTTATAAAACGGCGGTAGAATCCCGCGTGGCCTAGAAAGGACCTCACATCTCGCACACAAGTAGGGTAAGGAAGAGATTGGATGATATCAATTTTTGCTTTGTCTACTTCAATACCCTTAGACGACACTTCATGACCTAACACAATGCCCTTTTCTACCATAAAATGACATTTTTCAGAATTTAGCACAAGGTTTTTATCAATGCAAGTTTTTAGGACTAATGACAAATGGATTAAGCAATTGTCAAAAGAGTTTCCATGAACAGTAAAGTCATCCATGAAAACCTCTACAAACTTCTCAAGATATTCTGAAAAAATGCTAACCATACACCTTTGGAACGTGGCCGGTGCATTGCAAAGGCCAAAAGGCATGCGTCGATATGCAAAGGTGCCAAAGGGACATGTGAAGGTGGTCTTCTCTTGATCCTCTGGTGCAATGGCAACCTGAAAGTACCCTGAATAGCCATCAAGAAAACAGTAGAAAGAGTGGCCTGCAAGCCGGTTAAGCATTTGATCAATAAATGGCAAAGGGAAATGGTCTTTCCTTGTTACCGCATTTAACCTTCGGTAATCAATGCAAACACGCCATCCATTTTGGACACGAGTGGGAATCAATTCGCCATGGCTATTCTCCACTACGGTCACTCCGGTTTTCTTTGGCACTACTTGCGTTGGGCTTACCCACTTACTATCAGAGATTGGATAGATCATTCCCGCGTCCAACAATTTAAGCACCTCGGCTTTTACTACCTCCATCATTGGAGGGTTCAACCGCCTTTGAGGTTGTCGGACGGGTTTAGCATCATCCTCCAATAGTATACGGTGCATGCAAGTACTTGGACTCATACCTTTGATGTCGGCGATGGTCCACCCAATGGCCTCCTTATGATCTTGGAGCACTTTCATCAACCTTTCCTCTTGTTCCTTGGTGAGCTTGTTGGAGATGATCACCGGCAATTTCTCACCACCACCAAGGAATGCATATTTTAGATTCTCGGGTAGTGGTTTCAACTCCACCACCGGAGGTTTATTGAAAGATGGTCGGTTGCCCGAGCCCTTCAATACCTCAAGGTCTAAAATTGGTGCATCAAGAGAAAGTTCCTCAAAGGTATCTAGCTCAAAAATGCTTTCCTTCAAGTTAGCACTCAAAGCATATGTATGAACATTACTTGTGTGTAAACTATTGGCTAAAGCATTTAACAAGGGATCATCAATATCATTTTCATAAACTTTTTGCACATAAGGCTCAATCACATCAATAGCATTGCAAGAAGTTTCCTCATCATCGTATTTCATTGCACCATAAATGTTGAACTCTATTTTATCCTCATCAAATTCCATGGTAAGCCTACCACTATGCACATCTATGATAGTTCTTGACGTTTTCAAAAATGGACGCCCTAACAAAATAGGGGTAGCAAATTTATCATGTTCCATGTCAAGAACGTAAAAATCGGCCGGGAACACCAACTTGTCGACTTTCACCAAGACATCTTCAACAATACCCTTAGGGTATGCATTAGAGCGGTCGGCAAGTTGGATCACCACGCCGGTTTTATGCAAAGTGCCAAGATTCAACGATTCATACAATGTATATGGAATGACATTTATGGATGCACCTAGATCTAGCATGGCTCTAGGAAAGTAAGTGTTCCCTAAGATGCAAGGAATTGTAAACATGCCCGGATCACTACATTTAGTAGGCATTTTATCTTGAAACAAAGCCGACACATGTTCATTGATTTTTTCATTTTTAACATGCTTAGATCTTTGTTGACGATGGTTCACACATAATTCCTTCAAGAACTTAGAATATCTAGGAACTTGATCAATAGCATCGAGCAAAGGAATGTTTACCTCACACTTTCGAAGGACTTCGAAAGCTTCTTTGTCCATCTCCTTTTTGCGAGTATGCTTCAAGGCTTCGGGAAATGGTGCTTCCACATCAAAGGTAGTGTCCACCCTAGTTTTCTTGTGAAGAGGTGAGAATGGAGGTGACATTGGTTCAACATGAGAGGATGTCTCTACATGTTCCTCATCAATAGGTTCTTTCTCATTCTCAACCTCGGCCTCACCTTTTTCTTTGGCTAGCTCCTCAAGAAAAACTTCTTCGTCGGCCAAGGTCGCCTCAACTTCGTCATTGGCTAAGCTCTTCTTCACAAAGCCTCTCTTGGGTGCCTTTTTCACAACCACCTCGGGTTCAAGAGCTTGTTTACCACTTCTCAAAGTCATGGCACTCGCATGAGGCCTTGGATTCAACTCCGTTTGTGCGGGTAGTTTCCCGGAGTTTTGTGCTTCTAACTTTCCCAAAACCGTGGTCATTTGACTCATTTGCACCTCAATGCTTTTGAGTCGAGCATCTTGGGGGAATTGGTCCGAGCTTTCACCTTGATTGTGGGATTTATCTTCCAACCTCGGATGAGCATTTTGAGGAGCACGGTTATTGAAACGGCCTTGACCTTGGTTCCTTTGGTATTGTTGTGGTTGAGGGTGATATTGAGGGTTTTGATGATCTTGGTACCCTTGATAGACATAATCTTGGTACCCTTGGTTTTGGTAACCTTGGTACCCTTGATTTTGGTGGCTTTGGTCCCCTTGGTACCCTTGATCATTTTGCCCCCTTTGTCTATCGAAAGATTGACCACTTTGACCTTGATAACCCCCTTGATAGCCACCTTGTTGGCCTTGTTGTCCCGTCGGTTCATCTCTCCACCGAAAGTTGGGGTGATCTCTAGTTCCGGGGTTGTAGTGTTGAGCAAAAGGATCATACTTCCTTTGGTTACCCCTATCACCCCCTTGGCCTTGTCCACCTTGAAAACCCCTACCACCTTGGTAGCCTCGTCCTCCTTGGTAGCCCCTAAAACCTTGGTTTCCTCCTTGATCACCTCTAAAACCTTGGTTTCCACCATAGACCCCCATGGCATTGACTTCCTCGTTATAATCCTCGTTTGCTTGCGGACAAGATTCGGTGAGATGGTTCGAAGCACAAATCCCACATGTCATCACTTGTTGCCGTGGTTGGTTCCCCGTGTTTCCTCCGGAGCTATTTCCCATCATGAAACCTTTCATCAAAGCCGTAAGCTCCTTGATATCTTGACGAGATCCATCATTGTTCCCACCGGAGTTACCCACTCGTAGTCTCCGGTCTCTCTTTGGTTTGCACCCTTCGGCTAGTTGCTCAAATAGCATCATGGCATCGGAAGAGCCAAGGTTTGCAATGGAGCCATAGCAAGACCGATTTATCAACTCGGTTTCTCTATCGTTCAAACCATTGTAATAGAAACACACCAATTGAGGTTCGGTGAAGCTATGGTACGGACAACTTGAGAGAAGAGTTTGGAATCTTTCCCAATATTCATACAACGTCTCATCCTCGTCTTGAGTGATGTTGCTAATGGCTTGTATCAAAACCGAGGACTTAGAGGGAGGAAAGTACTTGTCAAGGAACTTTTTCTTCAATTGTGGCCATGTAGTGATTGATGATGAAGGTAAACGGCTTAACCATTTAGCGGCCTTATCCTTCAAGGTGAAGGTGAAGGTTTTCAACTTGAACTCATCCACACTCATCTCGGAAGGTTTCAAACTACTACACACCCTATGAAAAGCCTCAAGGAAGTCATTCGGATCATCCACTTCTCTACCATGGAAAGTTGGAAGCAAATTTATCACTCCCGTCTTGATTTCGTATTGAGAGTTCGGGTAAACAATGCTTGATTGTTGTTGCTCATAGTTGGGGGACATGTACTCTCTCATAGAAATGTTGGTAGGAGAAGGGTTAGGGTTTTGGAAAGGGTTGTAGAATTGGTTACGGGGAGGGTGTTGGCCGGTATCCTCTTCATCGTCCGCCAAGTTGAAAGGTAGTGATTCACTTTCAAGGGAGAAGGGATTAGATGCTAGTGACTCTTGCACTTGCCTCCTAAGTTGGCGGAGACTTCTTACTAGCTCGGAATCGTATTGCAAAGGGTCTTGGTTCGAGGATCGTGTAAGAACCATGCACCAAGAGCTAGAGCAATAGGGTTCCAAACCAAAATAGAGCCTAAAAAGAAAGATAAATTAGAAATGAAACTACAATATACACATAAAAATACGCCTAGTCCCCGGCAGCGGCGCCAAAATTTGGGAGGTCGTCGCCGTACCTCTCAAATATACAATTTATAGATCACTTACTACCTTTCCACACTATTAAGTGTACAATGGCAAGTAAGGTTCGTTCCACAGGGAAAAGGTTATTTCTATGTATATCTTGTAGAATATATATACATATACATATATAAAAGTAATGTAAACAAAGGGGGGGGTTTGAGTTGAGTTTTGTTTAAGACACTACTAAGTGAAACTACTAGAACCTTAGAATTACAACTAGTTTAGCATCTAAAGATTCAACTAAAAGATTAACTAATGAGAATGAGAGACTTGGGTACATGAGATTTGTATCTTCTTGTTATGGATTTTTCCTCAAACCTAGTTATGATACTTTGAGAATGGTGATTGTTTTTAATGGGAAACCATCTCTATTCTAGTTGTGAATCATGAAAGCATTTTCACAACTCTCATTGGCAACTTATCTATATGATAGCAAATAGACAAATTGGCCAATGCTAATTCAAATTGGATGTTTTCCCACCTTACCCATGCAATGTGATAACACAATTGACATAAATATAATGCTAATGAATGATCTCAAGAACAAATATAATTGATAACAACATATATTTGATTCCTAATTCACTACTTTTACATAGAAGAAATGATAGCATTTCAACCATGGAAAGGCAATGTCTAACACATATCCAACACATATCTATACCTAGGAAATCATTCCTAACCATTTCAAGCATCAAATACACATATAATTCATGATCATTCAATGACAAATCATCCATTCCTAAGCTTCATAAACCATGTTCTCAAACCATAACAAGAGGTTTAATCTCACATACCCAAGATGGGGCTTAGCCTACAACCATAACTATATAATCATAACCATAATCAATACAATAATACATGGTGAATTCAAAGTGAAAATCCAAAGAGAAAATGAAGAAAATGAGCTTTAGGCTCTGTAAAACGATCCCCAAAACAATGAGGATAAGTTCCAATATATACTCCAAAATAATTAAAATTAAAGCCAAACAAAATGCAAGTTGCAGGGCCATTCGCGGGTCGCGCGGGATCCTTCGCGGACCGCGAGCCTGGTTCTCGCGGCTCGCGACCGAGGATTCGCGTCCCGCACGCCCGTGTCTCGGCGTAGTCCGCGACCGGAGTTTCGCGCTCGCGCGCGCGCGCGCCCGTGTCTCGGCGTAGTCCGCGACCGGAGTCTCGCGCCCGTGTCTCGGCGTGGTCTGCGCGCCCGGAGTCTCGCGCCCGCGCGCCCGTGTCTCGGCGTGGTCTGCGCGCCCGGAGTCTCGCGCCCGCGCGCCCGTGTCTCGGCGTGGTCCGCGCGCCTCGGTCTCGGCATGGTCCGCGCGCTGGTCGGTCCTCGCGGCTCGCGACCGGAGTTTCGCGGCCCGCGCGAAACTTGGCATGGTCAAAACAGCAACACACACCCTCGCGGTTCGCGACCTAGGGTTCGCGGCCCGCGAGAGTGTGCCTTCACGCCACTTCTACGACCGGTTCTTCAATGTATCAAACGCGGTCAGGACGGTCATAGAAGGTCTTCAAATCATTCAAATCCATCGCAAGTGCAATTCAAGATCGAAATGCACGTCTTCAATTTCAAACCACTATGAATGATTCGGTCCAAAAGTCTAATATAATTACACAAAATACTATCTAAAACATCTCTCAAATGCTACAAAATAAGAGTATATCTAGGGGCTATCAATAGGCAAGTTTTCAACACTGGTCCTAAGTCTTTTAGATTTCAACATGCATGGCTGACACACATAGGTTTTAAAGATGTAGTTAAAAATAGTTGGGAAGAAGGGACTGATAGCTTTGGCATGTTAAATTTCTCCATTAAGCTTCGAAGGTTAAAGAATAATTTGAAAGAATGGAATAAGACAGTTTTTGGTAATATTCATGATAGATTAAAAGAGGCAGAAGATAAGGTAGAACAGATGGAACTCAGTCATCAGATTCTAAATAATGACACTAGTAGAACTGAGTTGCATCAGGCACAAGCTGAGCTAGTCTTAGCTTTAAAAAGAGGAGATTTTTTGGAAACAAAAATCTAGCATTAAGTGGTTAAAGCATGGTGATCAGAATACTAAATACTTTCATGCATCTGTCAGAGCTAAGCACTCAAAACAGAAAATATCTGCCATAAGAAACTCTGATAACCACTGGCTTACTAATCCTGATGATATTGGCGCTGAAGCTATTATTTTTTTAGTAAGCTACTTGCAGATGAGAATACAGATGTCACAGGTGAAGCAGCTGCAGAACTCTTAGCAAATATACCTACCAAGGTAACGGCAGGAATGAATGAATCTCTAATGCAACCGGTGAATGAAGAGGAGCTGAAGCATATAGTACATCAAATGGACAAAGAATCTGCTCCGGGACCTGATGGATTTACAGGTACTTTCTACTGTCACTGCTGGGATATAATTAGTCATGATTTAGTTGATGCAGTGAATGAGTTTCTAAAAGGGGTCCCTATACCTAGATCTATATCATCCTCCTTCATAACATTGATACCTAAAAGACAAGTAAATTCACATTTCTCTGATTTTAGGCCAATAAGTCTCTCAAATTTCTTAAACAAAGTGTTTTCTAGAGTTTTAACTGATAGAATGATGCCCATTATACCAACTCTGATCTCCCCTGAACAATCTGCATTTGTTCGGGGAAGAGAGTTGGCTGACAATGTTCTCCTGATGACAGAATTAACTGAATTTTTAAATAATAAATCAGGAGGATACAATGTGTTTTTTAAAATGGACATGATGAAAACATTTGACAGAGTCTCTTGGTCATTTTTAAATAGTCTTATGCTTAAAATGGGATTTCATGGATTATTGGTTAAAATTATAATGGGCAACATAGCTGCATCCTTTTTTTCAGTACTTGTTAATGGCAAACCATATGGTTTTTTTAAATCTTCTAGAGGTATAAAACAAGGTGATCCATTGTCACCATTTTTGTTTATAATACTTACAGAGGCTTTTTCAAGAAATCTAGGTGTGCTTTTTCAGAATTCAAGTATTGATTTTTTTTAGGGTGCCAAATTGTGAAACTTTGATAACACACTTGAATTTTGCTGATGATACAGCTGTATTCTTAAAAGCAAATAACAAGAGTTTGAGAAATTTGATGAAATTTTTGAACATATACGAGAAGGCTACCGGTCAGAGAATAAACTTTGAGAAATCTTCATTTTACTTGTCTAAATATGCACCATTATCTTATAGGAGGATGATAGAAAACCACACCCAAATGTCACAGGGATCATTTCCTTTTAAATATTTAGGTTGCCCTATCTTTAGCGGAAGAGTCCAACACTGTTACTTTCAACCACTGTTTGATAGTATTCAATCTAAGTTGGTGTCATGGCAGAACAAATGGCTGAATCATGCTGGTAGATTGATACTTTTAAAACATGTGCTTTCAGCAATCCCCCTACATATTTTAACTGTTATAAAACCAACACAGGGTGTAATTGAAAAATTACATGTCCTATTTGGTAAATTTCTTTGGGGATTTTCTGAATTTGGTCAAAACAAAGTGTGGAGATCCTGGGAGAATGTGAGTTATCCTTTTTTTGGAAAATGGACTAGGAGTCAAAGATCTTAACAGCATTATCTCTAGTTTTTCCATGAAATTATGGTGGAAGTTACAGACGGGGGAAAGTCTATGGTCTAAATTTATGTGGTCCCTTCCTAATAGTAAAAAGAAATCTAAAATATGGAGAAGAATCAATGATGTTCATGAACTGGCCTCTAGGCATAGTTTTATACAAATTGGAGAGGGAGATATTTCCTTCTGGGACTCAAACTGGTTAGGGATTGGATCATTGATTGATTTTTGGAATGCAAATGTAGACATACCTGATTCTGATCTCACTGTTAGAGAATTCTTCTATAATCAGGATGATCTGGCTAACCTCTTGAGTGCAGGATTTAGTGATGATATTAATGTGCTCATAAGGAAAAACTTTGCATTATATGAAGGCTATAAAAACTTTGCATTTAGACAGTTTAGAGACCTCGTACATTAGATGTTTAAAATAAATTGCATTAGAATGGTTACTGCTTTGGTTTGTTTTAATATGCAGATTCGAAGATCTGGAAGAGTTGCAAAAATTGGACAAAGAAATGCAAGTTGGGATCAGGTGTACTCTTCTACTATAATGAATTCAACATGTTTTCTAGTGGAATTCTTTTACTGGTTTTTCCCTTTTGTGTCACAGAGAAGTAACAAGGCCCTAGGGCCTTGTGTTCAACATGAAAAGAACTCCATTGATTTACTGGTGCATCTTAGATGGAGCTATGTTTGCTGCTGGTTTATCCACCCGACAGAATCACATCTATGGAATACAGGAATCAGTTTACATGATCATCTTAAGCTAGCTTTTGATGTAAATCATCTACTGTATAAAACCTTCTTAGAACAGTTAGTATTTTCTGATCACATTCAAGTGGCTAACATGTGCTCTGTCAAGTTTAACCTTGATCATCACAAACCAGCTCCTTGCAATGTTATCCTCACCGTGGCAAACTTGTTGTTTAGACTGGGAAACTGGTCGAACACTAACCTGGATCGGTTGAGTAGATATCGATTAGAAAATACTAACTTTAGACTTAAAGTACTTGTAAACTCCCAAGTTTTTTCATCCCAAAAAGTTGGGGTTTTTCTTGAACCTCAAGTTTTTTCATCCCAACTTATTGGGGTTTTTCTTGGACAATTTGTAAAGTTTCAAGACTTTGGGCTACTTATGGTTAAGGGAGCCAAATAAATATCCCTCCAGCATTGCTGGTTTAATTAAAAAAAAAAAGTTGAAGGTGTCTTTTAATTTTTCATCTCCAATCCAACATTCACAAATAAAATGTTAGTATGATGTGTCAATTATTGAATGCACAAAATTAAATTTGGTTAATTTAAATATATGAGAGGTCCCACTAATTCTCTTAAAATAGCAAGTGAAAGTGTCAATTTGACCATTTATATATTGACACTCTACTTGACATTCAATTAAAAAGTGTGTCATGTAATATTGATGCTCCTATTTGACCATTGCATTGGAGATTCGCTCCATTTTTCGTGTGTAAAATAGACAAATTTGTAATTTTCGCGTAATTGTTTGTTGAATACAATTAAATTTTCCAAATAAATATAGTAAAAATTTACTTATAGAAGGGTATTTTAGAAATTACACAACCAAGTTATTTGGCATAATTATACATTTTTTTTATTTATACTAATAATATATGTAGAAAAAAGTACTCTTATACCACTGAGTGTTTAATAAAGTGGTAACATACCCTTGAGTTTTGGAAAAGTGCTAATGTACCCTTCATTTGACTTGATTATCTTCCAGAATTTTTTCCGATTATCTTCCGCTTCCCCGATCTTTTTCTTCCGCCATTTTCTACTTCAATTCGATCATTTCTTTTCGTTGACGACAACGATATGACGGCGTGGGTAATGTGTGGTTCATGATTTTGGGGTGTTTGCAGGATGGGTCGTGCGGTGTGGGTGGTGTTTGAGGATGAGTTGTGCGGTGGATGCGGTGGTTGATTCGGTGGTGCCCGTGGATGAGTTTTGTACGGTGGTTCCATGGTTGATTGGTGTTGTTTACAGAATGGGTTGCGGTGCGGTTTGCGGTGGTTAATTTGGTTTGTGTAAAGTGGCCATGACATCGGCGTTTTACGGTGGTGATCTTTCTACATTGCCCTCGTGTTTTTGGTTAGGACAACTTTCAAAGCTAAGAGTGGGAACACATTTGAGCATAATGAATACAAGAAACTAATGCAAAATTGTGAGGAAAATGAGAAGAGTAAAAATGCAGAAACTCTTTCTGAGCTTTGGTATGGCAACTATGGTGAAATTGTAGACAAATTTGAATATTTTGAGTTTAATATGAATGTGAGAATGATTGTCTCTCGTAAGTATGAATTTATTAGGTTAATGGCGGTGGCTGGGTGTTGGTTATCACGAAGAGCACATCTTCCAACTAGATGAAAAAATGTCAGAAACTTCACAGCTCCCATTGATGGGATATTTAGGTCTTTTCAACAATTATCATTGCCGGAATTCGCAGTCAACGTTGTTTGACCAGTTCAGGGTACAACTTATAAAACTAGTTGTCACTTAAGAGTATATGGGCACTTTCCAAAAAATTCGAGGGTATAAGAGCACTTTATGCAACACTCATGGGTACGAGGGCACTTTTTTCATATATGTAACATTACCAAACTCTGATTATGAATCAATTTAGGCCCTGTTTACTAGAGTTTATTTTTTGCTGTACTGTACTGAACTGAAATAAATTTAAATTTACTGAACTGAACTGAAATAAATTTAAATTTACTGAACCGAACTGAACTGAATTGAAATAAATTTAAATTTACTG
This sequence comes from Cruciata laevipes, assembly GCA_963678965.1. Classification (NCBI taxonomy): domain Eukaryota; kingdom Viridiplantae; phylum Streptophyta; class Magnoliopsida; order Gentianales; family Rubiaceae; genus Cruciata; species Cruciata laevipes. The sequence goes on along the minus strand of OY787634.1, from coordinate 17,151,497 downwards.
AACTAAACTAAACTGAATTGAAATAATTTTAAATTTACTGAACTGAACTGAACTGAACTGAAATAATTTTAAATACATTGAACTGAACTGAAATAATATAAATACATTGTTATATTATTTAAACATAAAAACACGTTGAAGTGATATAATCTAAACTGAATTGTGTTAAATATCATCAAATTATAGTGCAGATGATATGAACTTATCTAAACTGAACTGAATTGTTCTGAACTGAAATAAACTAATCTAAACTGAACTAATTCCAAATTGTCATGTAATGAAGATATATTACATTTGGTTGAATCGATTTAAATGAATCACGATTCAAATAATTATATTGGATGTATAAAAAGTAAAGGTTATGGTATATTAAAGAAATATATTGAGTTGAATATCATAGCCATGTATTTTTCAGGGGATATGAGTCATTGAGTTGTATATCATAATATTATTATATTAAAGAGGATATGAGTCATTGAGTTGTATATTATAAAATTATATTTAAGAGGATATGAATTGAAGTGAACTAAACTAAACTGAACTGAATTGTTTTGAACTGAACTGTTCTGAACTGAACTGAAACGAACTGAACAGAACTAATTCCAAACTGTCATATGATGAAGACATATTATGTAACATCCCGCCTAGACCCCCCTTTTTACCGAAATAAAATATATATTAAAATAAGTCCATTCGGGATGTTATTAAAAAATTAAAATTTAGATTGTCTAAAATCGGCTAAATTCTATTACAATTTATTTATTCAACTGCAAAATATAATTTTCCGACACTATCCTCACGTTCTTCGAAAATTGCTCAATGGTCAAACACATCCACAAACTTTCGATATTCGAAATCTGAAAAGAAGAGTGATTTGAAAAGAGAGTGAGTTACAACTAGCTCGTGAGAATTTCACATTTCCCCAAAACCTTAACAATCGGCAATTTACAATCAAACACACATTGCAAATAATTAGTCAACAAAGCATGCATTCAATCGAGTTCACACATAAACAATCCATGATTAATTATAAAAATGCTTCATGAAAAGGAATCAAGAAAATGATAAAACCCTCACCTTTGTTGATCCTAAAATTTAGCATCAAACTTGATTATTTTCCAAACTGATTTCATCCCCAAACATATCTTCCCCTCCTATTTATACAAGTTTGGTGACTGTTTAGCTGCTTAAGTTATTATTGGTATTTAATGTACTCATCAATTTACACAATTTAACTTCCATTTTGAATGCTTAAACTCCTAAATTAATGTTATTTAGAAACTAAATAGTCTCTCTTCTATTCACTACATACTAAATTTAAAACTTATTGTACTTTTCAGTTTCCATATAATTATTAATGAAACACAACAAAAACACAATCAATTCATTTTAGTCTAAAATTATTTTTAAGGGAAAACTTTCCTACTTAATCGATGCCTCAATAATCTCTTGAAAATTCAATATTCTTAAAGCTTACCTAATAAAACATCTTTTATTTATGTCCGCAATTACTCCCTTCAATTACCATTCTATAATTCTACAGTTAATACTATATTTATAGCATATATCAATTGATCACGTTCTCTAATCAAATTGATTTACTTTTTACATTTTTTTTATATTCACCTTTTAAACTTATCTTAATTGCAAGTATAGTCAACTTAACCCTATCATTTTTCTACAATATAAATTCAAATAATATTAAAATGGTATTAAATAATATCCAAAAATACGGGGTCTCACAATCACCCCTCCTTAAGGGGATTTCGTCCCGAAATCCTTAACCTATCTACTACCGAAATAAAATGTATTAATATCTCAAGACTATTTTGACTTAACTCCTGAATTTCAATTTAATAAACGTGAGATGAAAGAAATATGCTTCAATCATTGAAATGGAGTTTTTTTTATAAAAAAAAAAAATCAAAACCAAGAATACTATAAGTAAACCCACAAATGTTTTTTTTTTAACGAAAAACGACTTGTTCAATTTTGATTTTTTTTTAAGGAAAGAAAGAATAAATAAATAAAAAGACTTTCGGGTTAAAAAAAAAAAATCAGTACTAAACCACGACAACTGAAAACGCCAATTCCCTGGCACAAGTAATCGCCAATTCCCTGGCACAAGTATCGCCAATTCCCTGGCACAAGTATCGCCAATTCCCTGGCACAAGTAGACCAATTCCCTGGCCGAAATAGGTCAATTCCCTGACCACAAGTACGGTAACGGTTTATAACCGCACTACCGGCCGAAAGCACACGGTAGATTTTAAGTCAAACAATTTACACGACTTCTTCACCGGTCATAGGCTAACAGTGATTAAAAAAAATGTAACGGTTTAGATAACCAAACTACCGGCCGTTGGCTCACAGTAGATTAAAAAGGAACAATAATTGTTTTTGTTAAAGTAGCATAGGACTATTCAAAATCAATGATGTAAATTTCTTTCATTATCACCAAGTACTCTTGAAATAAATTTTCTCATTCATTTTTTTTTTTTTGAATTCAAGAATTTTCTCATTCATTAATTGAGGTAATGTAGTTTAAACTCTTTCATGAAAAAGAATATGTGATTGTAAAATGAGAAGTCATAAGTCCACTAAATTTTTTGTAATAATCTCATTTAACAGAAAAATTAAAATTACTTTCAAAATAAAATTCTTTGACTATAGAAAATGATAGGTTGTTGAAAAAAATTCAAAAGTGAATAAAAAAAACAGTTGTTGGAAAATGATTAAAACTTTAGTTTTATCAACTCGAATGGCCCAGTTAAAAAAAAGTATTAAAATCTCTTTGAAACTTTTTCCTGTTTGTAAAAATAAATAAATAGTCAAGTAATGTTAATATTTTCTCAAAAGAAAATCAAGTTTAAAACCACGTGCCAAATCTCTGGCCACGTGTAAACGCCAATTCCCTGGCACAAGTAAATCGCCAATTCCCTGGCACGAGTAAATCACCAATTCCCTGGCACAAGTACGCCAATTCCCTGGTACAAGTATCGCCAATTCCCTGGCACAAGTAGACCAATTCTCTGGTCGAGATAGGTCAATTCCCTGATCACAAGTATTAACGGTTTTGGTAACCGCACTACCGGCCGAAGGCACACGGTAGATTAAATTAAATCAATCTCTTTTAGAAAGAGTTGTAAAACGATAAAAGTCTTTCGTTCCCATAAACCTTTCTGAAATAAAATAAAATTATGTCTATGTATATAATCTCTTTCAGTGAAAAGAAAATTAAATTTATTTTTGGAATCATAACCTTTGACATTGAAAACGACTCCTTGTAAAATAAAATGAGTTAAATTAATAAAAATGCATGGCTTATAAGATTTTCATGAAATAAACTTAAACTTGTTCCTCTAGTACTTATGGAAAGGATTTATATGTATCACTTACTCAATCGTTCTTTGGATCTATTCCTATTTTTGATATGGGAAAGATTCTATTTATTTTATGATAATTGAAATTCTTTAATCTATAATTTATTTTTATTTTATTCCTATAAACTGGTGATGAATTATAATCGGTACACTGCACATATTTTTGCAGGAGAAGTTTAAGATAGAAATTCTTATAATCAATTTCAAATATATTGACACATTAATACCACAATTATATCGTACATATATTTCCTAAAATAAATGAAATCTTGAAATATCTTCTATTCCAAATTAACCTCATGACAAAATGGATGATTCATTCTTAATAAATGCATACACTACTGCCCTTTCGCATTAGTTTGAATAAGTCTAAGATATCAACAACAAAATATAAAAAAAATAATTAATTAATTTCATATAAGTAGCATATAAATGGGCATAAAACCCAGAAGTTCTAATCAAACTCTTCATCCAAACTTAAGGTTGATAGTATTAATTTTTTTCTCTAAATGTATGTCCTCAAAACAATTTCACTAGTGTCCAATTTAGTTTACCAAAGCTAAATTCCAAACTGAATAAAACTAAATTAATATTTCTTAAAATTTACTATTGTCCAAGATCGTTTCTCTGATACCATTTGTAACATCCCGCCTAGACCCCCCTTTTTACCGAAATAAAATATATATTAACATAAGTCCATTCGGGATTTTATTAAAAAATTAAAATTTAGATTGTCTAAAATCGGCTAAATTCTATTACAATTTATTTATTCAACTGCAAAATATAATTTTCCGACACTATCCTCACGTTCTTCGAAAATTGCTCAATGGTCAAACACATCCACAAACTTTCGATATTCGAAATCTGAAAAGAAGAGTGATTTGAAAAGAGAGTGAGTTACAACTAGCTCGTGAGAATTTCACATTTCCCCAAAACCTTAACAATCGGCAATTTACAATCAAACACACATTGCAAATAATTAGTCAACAAAGCATGCATTCAATCGAGTTCACACATAAACAATCCATGATTAATTATAAAAATGCTTCATGAAAAGGAATCAAGAAAATGATAAAACCCTCACCTTTGTTGATCCTAAAATTTAGCATCAAACTTGATTATTTTCCAAACTGATTTCATCCCCAAACATATCTTCCCCTCCTATTTATACAAGTTTGGTGACTGTTTAGCTGCTTAAGTTATTATTGGTATTTAATGTACTCATCAATTTACACAATTTAACTTCCATTTTGAATGCTTAAACTCCTAAATTAATGTTATTTAGAAACTAAATAGTCTCTCTTCTATTCACTACATACTAAATTTAAAACTTATTGTACTTTTCAGTTTCCATATAATTATTAATGAAACACAACAAAAACACAATCAATTCATTTTAGTCTAAAATTATTTTTAAGGGAAAACTTTCCTACTTAATCGATGCCTCAATAATCTCTTGAAAATTCAATATTCTTAAAGCTTACCTAATAAAACATCTTTTATTTATGTCCGCAATTACTCCCTTCAATTACCATTCTATAATTCTACAGTTAATACTATATTTATAGCATATATCAATTGATCACGTTCTCTAATCAAATTGATTTACTTTTTACATTTTTTTTATATTCACCTTTTAAACTTATCTTAATTGCAAGTATAGTCAACTTAACCCTATCATTTTTCTACAATATAAATTCAAATAATATTAAAATGGTATTAAATAATATCCAAAAATACGGGGTCTCACATATTATATTTGGTTGAGTCGATTTAAATTAATCACGATTCAAATAATTATATTGGATGTATAAAAAGTAAAGGTTATGGTATATTAAAGAAATATATTGAGTTGAATATCATAGCCATGTGTTTTGCAGGGGATTTGAGTCATTGAGTTGTATATCATAATATTATTATATTAAAGAGGATATGAATCATTGAGTTGATATCATAAAATTATATTTAAGAGGATATGAAATGAACTGAACTGAACTGAAACGTAGTGAACTGAACTAATTCTAAATTGTCATGTAATTAAGACATATTATATTTAGTTGAGTCGATTTAAATGAATCACGATTCAATTAATTATATTGGATGTATAAAAGTAAAGGTTATGGTATATTAAAGAAATATATTGAGTTGAATATCATAGCCATGTATTTTTCAGGGGATCTGAACTAAATTGGAATGAACTGATATGAATTGAACTAAAATTAAAATAATATATTTTCATTTTTAATAATATATTAAAATAATATATTTACAACCTACTTGATTACATATACAGGTCATAATCTAGAACTAGGAGACACCATCATTAGATCCATGTAACCACAGTGAAGCTATACACGCTCCATCCACGTAACTCTGAGACGCCCTCCTGATTGACCCATTTGCTTGCACCACCGAATCACCGAAATCGGAACCACCGATTGTACCATCTGCAGAATACCATCGGCCCCTCTACACTGGGTAGACCCTGATAATAATTGATCAAATATTCACAATATTGTCAAGGGTGTGTTTTGAACTCTGGACCTCTCAGTTATAGAGAAGGTAGATTACCATTGAACCAGGCCCATTACACTTCATTTGTTATTAATGAATGCTCATAATCATATAAAAGGAAATTTGATGAATTGAACTGAACTGAATTAAATTTAAATTTATTTAACTGAACTGAACTAAACTGAAATAATTTTAAATATACTGAACTGAACTGAAATAAATTTAAATTTACTGAACTGAAATAAATTTAAATTTACTGAAGTGAAATAAATTTAAATTTACTGAACTGAACTGGAAAAAATTTAAATTTACTGAACTGAACTGAACTGAACTGATCTACAGATAAGCTCTGGCAAACAGGCCTTATAAGGTTAAATCAATTTTTAAAAATATTTATTTATGTACCAATATTTGTAAATTACCAAACATATGTAAAGAGAAAATTTAAGCACAAATAACATTACCAAAAGTTCATATTATATTTACTTAAAAAAAGTTCATAATATATTTGATTTAATTACGTATGTACCTCAAGTATTGATATTTTACATTAATCGGTTTGTCCTATATATAATCATATTTTCAAAGGAAAATATCAATGGTTTCTTATGGAGAATTAAAGCTACTGTTTAATCTCGGGGATAGACTCAGGGCGAATTCAGAAAATTTTCTTTTGGAGTAACCTCTAATATAAGGGTAAATTAAAAATAAATTTTATAATATAAAATAAATGTATTTCGACTTCGAGCATAAGTAAATATGGAATTATCAAGTTTCAAATGTGTGCTTTTTATAGAAAATTTTTACTCATGTAGAAATTGGCATTGTTTGACCAAAATATTATTTAACGGCAACTTTGACCATTTATAGCTTTAGTTAAATATATTAACTAAATTTTAAATTTTGATATTTACAAAATAAATGTCAGATAGAATACAAAATTATATCACACACTGATATTATATTACTTCAAATTTATAGTCAAACTGACTCAAACATGCAACAAAAACTATGATGAATGATAGGGTATTTTATTATAGAAGTTAAAGTATTATTGTTCATTTCATTTAAATTTGTATTATTGTGTACTTTATTGTAGAAGTTTAATATTAAGTTATAGTTTTTTCGAATAAGAAAATAATCAAACAAAATTCACACGTAAAAATTAATTAATTAAACAATTCTAACCTTACATGAACTCTATGTTAGGTGTTCATGGCGGTAGAAGAATATAAGCTCGTGCATGTATGTTTGAAGAATACTTTTTCGGTGTTATAGTCAGAACCCAGAAATACAACATTACGTACTGTCATACTCAGTCCAAGAGAAGCAGCCATAAAAGTGATAATTAAGTTTGGTTGTTTGGCAATGAATTTTGGTGGATCTGCAGGTAAAATATAAAATCAGGACTTTTGTGCTTATATGTAAATCATATTTTATTCTCCATATTTTTTGTGTTTTGCTTTTATGAAACTCTCTTATAGGTTATATCTTAACTTATCGTGGACATTTACATTGCCAAATTCTCTCTCCATATTATTATGAAAAAATTAAATAAAATTAGATTTAAAAATGACATATTTAAAACCTTTATATGAACCACACATGATTAAAGGTTCTAAAAAAATAAAAAAATGGCAATTGAAGATTGTTTTTTGAGTTGAAGTGTCTATAATGACACGGCTAATGAAGTTTTTTTATTTGATGCTTGCATTGGAAATGCTCTAAATAGCAACATCTCTTACATTGCCAAATTACACCGGCGGCAAGAATTATTAAGCAATTTCGAAGTGACAAAATTCAGCACTGCAGATGACATTGGAGATGGAACTAAAAACATAGTTGTGTTCGGTTATATAAGAATATTTGACGCAAATTATATTATAAACGGAGAAGGATTGGAGGAGTTTAAGCTTTTGGAAGCCTACAAACAAAAACAGAAAACAGCCCATCAGTAAAACTGTTACCAGACATCAATAAGGTCTCGCACCAAAAGCTTTTCATCCAAATGATAAATTTGTTGTCACCAACTTCTTACCACAGATCATCCTAGCGATGTCTATTCAACTACACTAAGGAAAACCATAGTAACTGCTCCAAATGGCAAAATGAGCAGTTAAGTTTCTAACTAGATGTTCTCAGTTAGTTGCAGCACCATCATCGGCAGAGGGCAGCTGCTCTCTGGTACCAGCATCTCCAGCTTCAGTGGATGGCTGCTCCCTGTTCCATCCAGGGCCAGGGCGAGGAGGTCGTGCACCACCCTGTCCACCACCCTTGCTGAAGTACTTTGCCAGGAATCCGTCAGCCTTATCAGGATACTTCTCTCTGATGAAGTTGTCCAGACTTTTTCTGTACGAAAAGTCCTGCTTCTTGTCATCTGTGGAGACAACAAAGAAGCATCGCGTGTCCTGAAAATCGCCGTGCCTACTTATCTGTCAAGTAACCACTTCAAGTTAGATACGCATCACAAAGTTAAAATCAAGCTCTTAAACATGCACGTTATGAGACTTAAGGTGCAACTAAGAACATTTTGAAAGAGCAGAAAGAGTTTCCTGCTTCAAAATGTATGTTGCTGAATTCCAAAGGTGCACAGTTTTGATGATTTTAAGTTATGCAAACTAGCACGTAAAAAGTATATCACAGATTCCTAGCAAAAAAGAATCCAAAAGAGAACATGACAAAGGTATCCATGCACATACCATGAGATACTTGATTCCTGCTCCAATCTTTGAAGCTTTATCTGGATGGTAGTTGAGTACATTATCAACCATGTATGACTGATCATCGGCAGATAAAGGATCACCGTCATTGTACCTAGAACAAAAGCCAGAAGCCTTATCAGTATAGAGAAGATAACGCTGAAAAATGCAAGTCCTAAACCAGTCAAGACTACAGATCTGAAAGTTATCAAGCATCCAATTTCACAAATTGTCCTAAAAATCACTCTAAGCATATTTGCTTTTCTTCCCCCTTTGATAGTAACACAGCAAAAGGATAGGCAAAACTTCTCTCATTTCAAGCAATGCATAGCACAAACTCTGAAATTAACAAGCACATTGATTTGAGAGAGATACTCTGCATTACTAGTCACTATTTTGACTGACAAGTACAGGTGTTAATTTCAATCAGAGTACACACCGCAGTTCAGATGTACTAAAACATCAGATTTAAATAACTAAAATAAAGTGGAAGAGATTCAGTGCGCAAAGGGAAAAAAAACATGTATGCAATTAGATTTTGTAAAATTAACATGATTTTAGGAGCAAGAGAATTACCCTGTCTGCATTATATGTCTAATCTGTTGCATAACTGGTTCGATGCTTCCAAGGACCTCTCCCTCTTCCTCTGTGAAAAGGTCGAGTGGCTTCCTTGTTAGTGTGAGGCCTCCACTTCCCCTGGGATTGTCAGTCCTAGCAACATGGTCTGTCCCTTTCTTAAAGTCTCGACTACTAGGAGAGCCCCAACTCTGATAATTTTTATTTGGTTCCCCTTTTGACCCTTTACGCTGGCCCCATTGTGATTGTGCATCTCTTTTGCTGCCCCATTGTGATCGTCCATCAGAGTTATCTTCCATCTGACTAGCTGAGCCTTGATGTTCATTCTTCTTAACCCAAGAATCATTTGAACTTTTGCCCCAAGAAGAACCAACCTGCTTATCAGATGCTCCCAAATTCTGTATTCACAAAATAATGAGGGGGTAATTAGACAACTAGAGGTGGGTACAATGGAAATGCTACTACTCATGCCTATAACCTTGATCAACAATATATGGGGTTTGAATTGAAAAGGTTTGAAAAAAATGCATAAAAGTTGGTGAATATTTAAAAAAAGACGAGGCTCGGACAAGAAAATTATCTTGTCCCCTTCCATTTATGAGTTATGTAAGTTAGAGTGCCATTTTAAGGAAACTGGAGGGCTTACCTTAGTATCCCATCCTCCTGAAATTTCCGCTGTTTTCCCACCATCATCATTGTTGGCTGCTTCTTCAGCTGGCGGTTTCCAATCTCCACTAGTTTTAGCTGCTAAAGGTGAATCACCCTTAGTTTTTCCCAATGCAGATGAACTAGCATCTTGTCCCCATTTGGACCAATCTGAACCAGTTACTGATTTAGGAGATTCAGCATTCAGCCCTTTATCAATTTTTTTGTCCCAGCCATTGAAAGTTAGAGATCCTGATTCCTTGCCTGTGCTTTCAGGCTCCCCTAGTTTACTGGACCAGCCAGCATCTGATACAGATTTTTGAGCCTCAACATTCTGGCCTTCATCTATGGTTTTATTCCAATCACCAAGTGAAGAACGAGATGTAGGTCCTGGTTGTTTTCCCCAGCTCTTAGTTCCCCGGTGTGAATCATCACGGTTGGAAGAGTACTGTACTTCTTTCTTAGATGAGCTACCTTCCGTAGCATTACCCCAACCAGCTGAGTCTGTCTGGGCTTTGTCACTTTTCTGGTTCCAGTTGGACCAATCTGAACCAGTTGCTGATTTAGGAGATTCAGCATTCAGACCTTTGCCAAATTTTTTGTCCCAGCCATTGAAGGTTGAAGATCCTGATTCCTTGCCTGTGCTTTCAGGCTCCCCTAGTTTACTGGACCAGCCTGCATCTGATGCAGATTTTTGAGCCTCAACATTCTGGCCTTCATCAATGGTTTTATTCCAATCACCAAGTGAAGAACGTGATGTGGGTCCTGGTTGTTTTCCCCAGCTCTTAGTTCCTCCTTTGTGAGAATCATCACAGTTGGAAGAGTACTGTAGTTCTTTCTTAGATGAGCTATCTTCTGTAGCATTACCCCAACCAGCTGAGTCTGTCTGGGCTTTGTCACTTTTCTGGTTCCATTTGGACCAATCTGAACCAGTTGTTGATTTAGGAGTTTCAGCATTCAGACCTTTATCAATTTTTTTGTCCCAGCCATTGAAGGAAGAAGACCCTGATTCCGTGCCTGTGCTTTCAGGCTCCCCTAGTTTACTGGACCAGCCTGCATCTGATACAGATTTTTGAGCCGCAACATTCTGGCCTTCATCTATGGTATTATTCCAATCACCAAGTGAAGAACGAGATGTAGGTCCTGGTTGTTTTCCCCAGCCAGCTGAGCCTGTCTGGGCTTTGTCACTTTTCTGGTTCCAGGCTCCACCAGTTTCTGTACCGTCAATTTTGTGGTTCCATCCTGCACTGGTTTCAGAATCAGACGTTATCCCCAAGGCAGGGGAGGATCCCCATTGCTTGCTTGCTCCATGTGCTTTATTGGAGGCAGTCTCCCAGTCACTGGTGCTCTTGACAGCATGTGGTGAATTGCAATCCACTGAAGTTACTTGCCCCCAACCTCCTCCACTACTCTGACCTTTCCCAGCTTGATCCCAACCTCCTCCACTACTCTGGCCTTTCCCAGCTTGATCCCAACCCCCACTACTCTGACCTTTACTCAGTTGATCCCAACCACCACTTAGCTTTTCCATTGGCGCTGGATCCTTACTCCAATCATGTTCATTGAGCTCACCATCTTCAAAAGTTGGCTGATCAGAGTCTCGAACAGGAGAGGTGTCTCGAACAGGAGAGGCTTGGTGCAGATCCTCAATTTCTGCCCCAAGACAAGTCGTACTTGTTTCTTCTCCAGTGGAAGCACCTCTTACCAACTGGAGAAAATCATACACATCTACACCTTCTGGTTCCTTTAACTCAACCTATAGATCAAGGAATGGCATTTCAGTAGAGAGCTCAAAATATATAACTAATAAATAGTCCAACATAATTCAATTGCACTGTCAGGTATTGGTTTTATTACCGAAGAGAAACAATATTATTTTGGCAAGACCAAGTGATTACTTGTACATCACTTCCTTAAGCTTGCAAGAAACAGAAAGTGACAAACCTTTCTTGTGTCCAGAAGAAGGTCAAATGCAGATCCTGTGCCTACAGCTACCTCCTTTCCCCAGGCACAAGAGGCAACAATGCTTGATAAAGAATCGACGTGGCACTTTTCAGCAGCTCTTTCAAAACATTTTCTTGGAGCCTGGTAAGTTAATGCATATCATAAGTGAAAAACAAGTAGCCAAAGGATAAAAGTATCAAATTCTGAAGAAAATTTGAGAAAAGAAAAGTGTACTTACAAACAATGTTGCTTGCATAAACGGAACTTGCACATTTAATGATTGTGACAAAGCTTTTATGCCACCAATATTGAAGCCGATCAAGTTACCAGAATACGTCATGCTATTAGCTAACAACACAAGGTGGTCTTTCAGAACACCTTTTGTGACCATTGTCACAGAAGTTGAAAGACGCTGTTAACAAAAAACAGTTAAATTTGGAATAAAAAAGCAGAAAGATTTTTTTATGCATAACATGAAGTTTCAGAGGATTGTAAGAGCACCTGGACTGCTTGTTCAAAAGCACATGAAATTCCAAGCAATTCTTTAACTTGGTTGATAGCATATGGAATAGAACGCTTCATGTCTATCAAATGCATGACAGGAAGGCAGGAATCCATGACAACCCGCCAAGAATCACCACTATGTCTCACTGAATGCTTTTCAAGAACAACATCCAAAACCAGTTCACCCTTATGGCCCATGTGTGGGCCTTTTATCCAAGTTGCTGAATCAGGGCTAATCCAATTTATGTTAACAGACGATACCCTTGAATCACCTACAATTGACTAAGTGTTAGTAAAACAAGATCCGTGGCATTCTTATCGAGGAACGAAAAATAGCTATCTAGAAGGATCACTAAACGTCAAACACAAGCACCCGTATCATGCCACACAAAAAGAAAATAGTACATGCAAATGTGTGCAACAAAGAAACAGCCAAACAAAAGGATTCACAGCCCTGCTTACTTCCACCTACCCCATGAAAAAAGGGTTTTCTTTGAACAGCATTGGAAAGTAATAGTATATCAAACAAGGCCTAAGAGGCGTTCAGCGAGTAACTACAAAGATGCCTTAAAAGTGAATTTTTTAATAAAGCAGGACAAGAACACAGAAACTGATTGTCAACAAGATAGATTTATAGAGCTTAATGTAAGGCAATATAATGACTTGATCTTCCAGGATAACATGGTTCGTGTCACCCCGTGTCTGCAGAAAAAATATAACTTATATGTAATATGGATGGTTGTCTCATGTGACAAACTAAAAATTTACTCAATCAAAGATAGTTGCCTCATTTAATCTGAAGCCAATAAAGGGAAACTAAACTAAGGCCCTGTTTACTAGAGCTTATCTGTAGATCAGTTCAGTTCAGTTCAATTCAGTTCAGTTCAGTTAAAATGTAATTTGATGAAATTCAGGTTAATTCAGTCACGCTGATTCCATTTTTCAATACATCATTTTTTACTTCAGTTCAGTTCAGTTCAATTCAGTTCAGTTCAGTACAGTACAGTACATCAAGAAATAAGCTCTAGTAAACAGGGCCTAAGAGTCAGACATGCTCCCAAAACTCAAGGGACTAAGGTGATTTTTATAGGTAAGAGAGCAGTATATGATAACTTCAAAACAGGTTAAATCCCCACAATAATGTTACATGAAAGGTTCTGTGCCTATGACCATGCTCTAGCAAAATATTTACGAATGAAGTGCCTATTTAGCTAATCTATTTGTTCTAAACACCCACTACAGGGCCCAAATAGCAAATTCTGTACTTGTTACTTTTTCTTCAAATTATTTGCACATGAGTATCACTTATGGGAAAAAACAATTCTTTATTTATCTAAGTAACAAGTCAGATACAAAATAAAAGAACAATAGTAGACAGTGCAAATAAACAATCGACAGCCAGTACTGTGCTACCTTTTATAACAGTCTCCAACAGAGGTGGGCAAATATCTTCGGCAAGGGAATGACAACGTTGTTCTAAATCATAATTACTTGTTCCTTGAAAGATGGTCAGGCATGGCACTGGCTTACACTTGGAAGAGCACCCGAAAGAACAGCTTCCACTGCAAAGAAGTAATAAGTTATAGATATGCATCCACCACATTTGCATTCACTAAGAGTTCTGTGTAATGATACCAAGTATTTTAAAAGATGAAACTAAACAGCATGAACAGCAATTACCCGGGAGCATAAGTTTAATAAACAATTTAGTTGAAATCACTAATCACACTTGTAGAAAACAAGAGCTTCCAGTAGACATGCAAATACTAATGAGAGAATAAATGAAATTTTCATAGTGAAATTTACGTAATGAGAGAATAAATTATAATGGTTTTTTGTAAAATTAATATGGGATTGGGAAAAATGAGTCTTCTGGCATCATCAGCCACTCCTTTGCATGTAAGTTAAAGTATCTATTAATTTAATTGTGGCTCAAGCTTTGATATCAACTAACCTGACTTCAACAGTAATTCTCTTGAACTTGAGAGCAGTTTTTTTCCCTTTTTGCAGTGAACTAATGGTGTCCACGCAGTTGGATAGGATTTCATTCATGGTCACGTTACAACGTTTCAGTAGTTCCTATAAAAGCAACACACGTGAATGAGAAACACAATTACTAATCCATATAAACTAGTCACATTTTAGATCCTGCAGAGGAATATAAGCACCTCATCAAGATGAACATGACCTACAACCCCTTTATCATTTTCAGTGCTCTCGTAAGTTAATTGTTCTCTATACCTGAAAAATCTCCCCAAAACGGAGGTAAACAAGATCATAAATAAAAGCAATAGCAGTACAATGAACCATTTTAGCAACAATAATGCATTATCGCTAAAACATGGTCTTTCATAAAAAAAACGAGAAGAAAGAAGTTTGTCCTTCAAAAATAAGGTAAATATCACACTACAACTAATAACAAGAGGCACTACCCTTAAAGGAACCACATAGTAATAATTTTCAAGCAGATTGAGAAAAATACAAGCAAAACAGGTTAATGATAGTAACGTCAATTATTAATCATCAACAGTCTATAAAAGCCACTAGATGAGTAAAATTAAACAGCAAGGTTCTGTTGTACATCAACTAGATTATATTTGATCAATCGAGCCAACAGATTTCCTCATTTAAATCATCATGTCAGAAAGAGAGGCAGAGTCTCCCTGAAGAGACTACTGATTTTTAAGCTTCACCATTAATCACCTTAAGAACTAGAACATCATAAAGCGAAAATGAAATCCAATATCAATTTTCAGCATATAGTATATCAACTACAGATGTCCAGGCAACCACAAAATGCTACTACATCACATCAAAATCTACATAAAATTGTATGTAGATATTTGAGAGCAACAATGAGATAGAAAAGGAAATGTAAGGGGTGGGGCATACTCAATCAGAAGCTCTTTCGCTGCATCTTTAAGGCTGACCTTCTTCAAGTGATTTTGGACGGTGCATGCAGCATTTTCTACACAATGTTTCCACCCACAACCACAGTCATTAAGATAAAGTCTAACACGGCGGTCAGAAATATCATTTCTGAAGTTGACACTACAAAGCAGAATCTCCTGAGTTAAAAAGTAAAGGTGTGTGTTAATATCAAATCAAAACAATAATTAGCTCAGCAAAAAATTTGTAAGTGTTTTACCTTCATCATCTCCCAGGAAGAGTTGCTGCTTGGTGAAGAATCAAGGACTGCCTTGTAAGCAGGGTTGGACATTGCTGTTGCAGCCAGCACCCCAACTGGTTCACCAGCACCGAACTCATTATCAGGCGTAAATCCATTTGTCCCGTACTCAAACTGGATGATAGAGTTGGTACACACATTTCTGACGGTGCCATCATAGCAAATAACAACATCCCGGAGAATAGCCATGAGATTCTTAAATAAAGTTCCCGGTTCAGTTAGTCCTCTACTGGAACGAACAATCACTTCTCTACTAGAGATTGAGTGAACCATCTCTTGATATGGATCCAATCCACGAAAGAGACAGCTCCTAACTAATCCGAATTCCTCAGATGGGTAGCTATCTCTGGATGGGTACTGTCTTTGGAACAACTGTGCAAGGTCACTAACCAGTGTCTTCGAATAGTACTGACCCTTATTTGACAGCTGCATCCCTAGGAAGCCAATTTGTTGGACCACTTTACTTAAAGCTGATTCACTTTTAGAATCAATTAGATACCCCATGGCAGATGAGCTAAGCAGGGAGTTGGATATATCTTGTCTTAGTCCCCGTAAGCGATTGTTTATCTCCAATTGCACAGACTCGGATGAATGCAAGTGATTAAGCAGCTTCGAGATGTTCTGCAAACTCTCCTGAATCTCTCTTATGGTAGAATTTGGAAGATAGAAATCTTTCAGACACAAGCTAAACCCATCAGAATGTAAACTTTCCATCAGCAAAGGGGTCAAGCAATTGAAATAACTGATAACCTCTTTTGGACCCTTTGTAAACAATATAGAGCTAACTATATCAGTGAATGTAGGATGCACCAAGTCCCTATTAAAATCAAATTTCACCAGCTCATTTTTATAAGTCAGGTACCTCTCTCCACTACCATCAAAAGAAGGAGGTAATGCAGCCTGTAACACCTGCAGAACTGTCCAAAGAGGGCCAGATTTGCAATACTTGAGCAGAGCAGGCTCAGGGAGTGACCTTGGGACAAACATCATCAACTGCTGAGCAGTTATTTTACCAAAAAAATACTTCTTGAACATCAGCTTCAGTGACAATGAACTGTCAGTTGTCAACTGTAAATTGAAGTTACCAGTGTGAGAACTTAGTAGCTGTTTTTCTACTGAAAACAACTCAAGAACTTCTGCTCTGGCTGCAAGGCACTGGGGATAGAACAAATGGATACAGTCACCATCAAAATCAGCCCCAAGAGGACCACATATCAGGGGATTGATCTTCACAGTGTGGTCATCATGGATGTATACTCTTAGAGCTTGCAGTGAATGCTTGTGGGTTGTAGGTGGCCTATTTATAAAAACCATATCCCCATCCATAATCCTTCTGTGTACAACTTGACCTAGCCTTAAAAAGGTATGACCTTTTGAACCTTCTCTAAGGGAATATGTAGACATCCCATCTCTATATGTCAAACACAGCTTCTCATCGACCAGCTTCTGAAGGTAGTTCATGTTGTTCTGACTGACTCTCTCTTCAAAGGTGATTTTCTGGGCTATCTCAAAAGGTATCCCAATTTCATTGACCCCTATATATGGGTCTCCTGTAATCACACTACGAGATGAAAATCCTGAGCTTTTTCTGATAAATAAAGTCTTCATCTTATCCAACCATGCTTTAGTAGATGATGTATTTGACTCTTTGTTGACTCCAAATCGATTATCCACATCTCGAGATGCCTATGAGGAACTTCCAAGATTAGAATACGGGAAAAAAACAGGACTAAGAATATGCCTGTGTAAGCAATAATAATAATACAAGAAACAGTTAGGATAGGCATAGACTTCAGAAAGAAAATTGTGTGGTATAAACAAATGTCCAGATAACATAAGTCAGATCTAAATATTGTGCCTACCAGATCTAATTGTAAGTCAGATTCATGACAAATAAAGTAACACATGTCCAGATAACATGTAAGTCAGATCTAGTTGCCTACTAGATACCTTGCCTGTGCCGCGGAACTCAAAATATTGTGCTATGACAGCTTGCAAGTCGTTAGCTTCAATATGATGAGAATCAAAATTCGGCATCCCAGTCCTCGAATTCTTAATGAGCTCTATTTGTTTAAGCACTCTTTTTAGCAAAGATAAAGAATGGTCCTGCAGCAAAAGACCATAACAATTCGTAAAGAATGTTTCATTAAATTAGTAATCGAGTATCCTAAGGTAACAATAAGCTTACTAACCCTAGACATAATATTTGTTCCATCAGAAACATCAGGCACTGAGAGGCAGTTTGGAGGGACAGGCAAATACTGAAGAACGTAGCCTTCCTGAGGAAAGTACCCTTTAGCTAAAAGTTTCTTTTTTGTGTCTGAGGAAATTTTTCTTAGAATATTCATCACCTGATTGCAGTTGGGAAAGATATATGTTAGATGAAGTGAATATGTTTTATAAATGAACCACCATTTAAATTACACAAGTTTAAAGCAGAACAACAAAGCTCAATACAAAGAAAAATTAAATCTAAGAAAGCAATAGAGATTCTTCAAATCAAAAAATTTCTGAATCCCCCAAATGTTGGGTTGCAAGAACCAAATAGTTGGTTACATTAAAATTTCCAGAAGACAATTGGCCAGCCTAAATCATCAAGAAAGGATGGTCAATATCATGAAACAAAGAATAATGAAACCCAACATCAAAATCATACTTAGAGCAACTAGTATGTGTGTGTGTGTATTCATGTTTCTAATGAAGAACAAATGAACAAACATTCACATCTGTAATGAAGTTGCTTACATTTCACACAATCTATGTCTAACATATGAACATGACGGCAGATAGTTCACTTAGGCAGAAAAGTGCTCTGTCCTATTCATGTAAAGAGCTAATATGCTTTTTCTTCCAAAATATTTACTTAAAAGAGAATTTTAAGAGATGATCATATAATTCAATCAGGTAAACATCCAATTTATCTAGTATGGACATAAACAAGTCAATGTCATAGCATGCTCAAACATGCTATATTCATAAAACAAAAAAAACAAAAAAATACTCAAACCTCAGATGCAAGCAATGGTCTCCCACTCTTATCACCACGATAGCGAAAACCATACTTTTCTAAGAAATTCCAGAAATCATCTGGTGCCCTTTTTGATGGTACTTTCAACATCAGGTAGGATGCACCATCTTCAATTTTTAAGTCAACTGTAACTTGTGCTACCTCCTAGGCGACATAAAATTGACGAAGGTAAGGGAGAGAAAACACACTGTATGTAGATATGACAAATAAAACTTGCATGCATACACCAAAAAAATACACTCATTAACTTTCTGGGGAATGTCAGTGCCTCATGCAGTATTAAAAAATCAGAAATGTTGGGGGCAGTGGGTAAATGAGTGAAGACTAGACTTTAACTAATCTGCCTCGTTTGAATCTAAGAACTCCCCGGTATATTAGACAGGGTCCCCTAGCCATTGAACATGAATAAATGCAGATATCAAACAAATAAGGGTAACTGGCTCTATTTATTGCAATAGGATCAGCCATGATGCCTCTATTTCAAAAATGTAAACAAAGGGATATAATCTTTGCATAGTCCACTAGTTCTGGAATTCACCTCACAACATGAAGCCAGCATTCGCTCGATAACACCAGCATTCTTGGCCTGAGGCTGCAAAGCAAAGGTCAAGTACATAAATACAAACTTGAATGGAAGCATGGTGTGGGACATATTAATCAGCTGGAAGTAAAACTAAATGAGAATCTTTAGACTTCATTTTAGTTCTCATATTAATCAAAAAAAAAAAATCTGGAATAGTACTAGTATAAGATTTCAAAAATGTAAACAACGCATATTGCTATGCTATCAAAATCACATACAGATATTAATCAGCTGCTCCTCTACACTGTAATTAATAGTTTAAAGAGATTATGATAGATAATCAGTCTGCATCTGAAAGACAGTTTATTTTTTCAATCTGACTAAAGATGATTTACCTTCCTGTTTTTAATCTTCAGGCACTTTAGGCACAACAAATTCAGCATGCGCTTCAATTCTCCAACATGGTCAGGATGATATACTGGAATTGGTAGTTCAATGTAGCCAAAGTGACCTGATAAGAGCAGTTGACAAAAGTATAAGAGAAGGTTCTAACACATTATAATTTGAAGTACAGCTTCATCAGAAAAATCAGTAGGTATGGGTATACCTTCACACTGCCCAGGCTCAGAAGTACCACAGCCTTCGCACCTTCCAACCTCGAGGGGCAGACCAAGAAATGGATTTGACAGTTGACTAGCGTGGGTGATGGCACATTCAGAGATAGATGGTGCAACCTATCCGGGAAAAATACAAAATTAAGTGAGAACTAGAGCACTTTGAGGTTCTTTAAAGATAACCTCAGGAAGTAATTACAAGCAAGCTATGTCGGTTTAATAGATAATAAAAAGGTGGAAGTTTATAAAGGTGTTAGAGCATTTTCTTATGGTTCTATACATCAGTATAGCAACAAAATGTATTAGACAAAGTTAACAAACGCATTGAAGAAAAGAGTTTGTGGACAGGAAAAACCTTTTTTTTAAATCCAAACTGAGAGGAAAATCATTTAGCCATCAAACAACCAAAATAAACCAGGACTCACAATTTCTTGGCGAGTTGCTAAACTGAAGGTGATTCCAGTTATTTTACCACCTGGATAACAAGGTATCGGGCTCTCTTCCATAGTGTTGCACAAAACCTGGGGAAAAGAGAAACTCAGCATAACATGGAAAAGTTGAAAATTAATGAGCAAAACACTTAAATCAGACAGTGGTGGTCAATTGAGTAAAACGAAAGCCAAATAACAGAACAGAACCAAATTGGCTACCGGTGGGTTTTCAAGATTCTTGTCAAAAACAGCTAGCAGTTTCCTTTAAAAATGTACTAAGGAATCAAAGTCATTTGAGGAATTAAAATCAATGATGGGAACAGAGGTCACATGATAACTGAGTGAACCCTAGCCCTTATATACATGCTACCAACCAAAGGGGCTAACCAAAACAGCACGACCTCGTAACACAAATGCATAGTTCAAGTCTCAGCAACCCTGGTCAAAACATATACATACAGGTGGGAACAGAACAACGCACGTACCTAAAGAAGTCAGCAGAAAAGGCAACCACAACCAGTCTTTCAGTACTCACGCCATTAATCCCTAAAATCAAGAGAAGTCTTGAGTTTAGCAAGCGATAAATCAACCAGAACAAATAACAACACAAGATTTCAACAGTTCAAAAAAATCAAAGCTAACACACACATGCAAGGACATATACCAAAATTCTCCTCCTCCAATACAGATTTCTCGCAAAAGAAATGCACAAAACCGCACCAAAACCCACCCAAACTGCAAAACCCAAAAACCCTGATTTCAACTCAAAAAAAAAAAAAAATTTACAAAAAAATCACAAAGCCGTCGCCGAAACCCCAGAATTCAAACCACGCACACACACACAAACACGCAGTGGCACATTCGTGCGAAACGGTGAGGCGGACTTACCCTAGAGAGAGAAACAGAGACGGTAGAGAGAGGGAATGCGAATGAATGTAAATAGAATGTGGGGAAATGTCTTTATATAGTGTCCACCGAGAATGCCAAATGAATTTATGAAAAAATGTTCAGTATAGAGACTAGAGAGAGAGAGAGAGAGAGAGAGAGAGAGAGAGAGAGGGGGGAGAGCGGTGGAGTCTACTGGAGTGTGCAGAGTGGAGACTATTAGAGAGAGAGAGAGAGAATGCAGAGAGGTTTTTTACTATATTTTCCAATTTGATGCCCTTTTGGTCTTTGCACTTTTCCTTTGTACTGTATCGGAGAAATGCAATATGTGTGATTGGCCTTGTACTATAATAGCTGGCCACATATCAAATCAAATGACACAAATAGGCCTGTCCTTTCTACTGGAACTCCAATCAAGCCCAAGTTACTGTGATAGTAATTCTGTAAAAGTGCTCGGTACCTAGTAGTACTACTCCTAGTGATTAATTATTAGTGTATTATTATTATTATTATTATTATTATTATTATGAATAAATAACACGATAACAAGGAGAGGACATTTTGAAATGTTGATTCATCCTCTTAGTACAATAACATTAAAAATATAGAAAATGATCCGTCAAAGGGTTGATTTACTTTTTAAGATACAAGAATGATGTCAAATAATATTTTTTTTAAGGAGATTTTTCGGGTGGATACGCAATTCAAACTATATCTTTATACCTTGTTATTATCAAATGTATTGGACTATTCAACATTTATTAATTATGATGTTCATATTTTGAGATAAGGAAGGTGTGAAACAATCTTTTTTAAGCGGATTTTAGAAAGTGGTAGATCCACAAAGTCAAACTCTCCCGTTCTATCTTGTTAACAGTTGTGTTGAACAAATGTCATATTTTCATTAATTATATTCAGTAGTGGACACAAAAATTAAAGTTAGAAGGGTCATAAAAGAATATTAGGAAATTATAGGTACTAAAAAATACAAGGGTAGAATTGTAATTTTTAAAATTGTTTGGGGTGGAATGACCCTGTTGGGCCACCTCTGGGTCCGCCACTGATTATAGTGTTCCTATCTCGAGATAGGAACATTATGAAACAATCTTTTTGAGGCGGATGCTAGAAACCGATGAATCTGCATAGTCAAACTCTCCCGTTCTATCTTGTTATTAGTTGCGATCAATGCCACATTTTACTAATTAAAGTGTTCCTATCCCGAAATGAGAACGATGTGAAACAATCTTTTAAAGCGGATTTTAGAAACCGGTGAATCCGCATGGTCAAACTTTCCCTTTCTATCTTGTTATTCAAATATGTTCAACGAATGCATATTTTATTAATTATAGTGTTCATATCCCGAGACAAGAACAATGTGAATCCATATTTTAAGGAAATTTTAAAAATGGATGGTCCACGCTATTGCACTCTCCAATTCTATCTCATTATCAAATGTATTTAATTAATATTACTATGGAGTAATTTTGTAGCTCAAAACTGAGATTTACATAATGAGGAGAGAACAAAAAGTTTGAGGAGATAGAGTGATAGACTAAGCTAAACTACAAGACATAATATTACAATTCAATTTCCATGATCTTCTTCCTCAACAATTTTCTGATTATGCCAATCTGTCCTCCAACTAATCTAAAAAGCCACCTCATCCTAGCTCTTGATAAAAGACTAAATTACCCTTATTGTTTTAAATGAATTGTAACCATCCCTCCTCCTACTGAAAATGTGCTTGTCCTCAAGCACGAAAGGTAGGAAATTAAGCTATGGTGAAATTAGCATCTTCCATAGACATGTCTTTCCACTGAATATGCCATTGTAAAATAGTTTTATCACCCCCTCTTGAGCAACCTCTTGTGTAAGATGTTAGCAAGGGACAGTGGTTTATCATTGTCAACCACATCAGTGGAAATTGTGGTGCTAACAGTGGAGTGTAGGACCGGGGTATTGTTTTAGCATAGATACATGAAAGACATGGTGAGTTATGCACTGTGGAGGGAGCTTGAGTTGTAAGCTGATGATATCGGGTGACTTGCCTGGTGGGCACTTTCTAGGTAATTTCCTGATCACGTGAGAAGATCTAGGAGAAGGAGGTCGGTTCGTACAAACACGTCAAGAATATCTTCTCATAGTACAGAATGACTACTAGCCATGATGATCCACCATGATTGGATCATAAACCACTATAAATATTGCACAACAAGAGTAATGCAAGGTATGTTCACTCACTTTAAACTTTTGCTATTAAGGTTTCCATTACCTTTCCATACAAGAAATCTCATCATCACACCGGGGCTGCTACCCTCGAGTAGCTCCGGGGTTCTGTTTTGCAGGTTTTGAGGAACAACTTCAGCCTCAGACAAGTCTCGGCCACTCTGAAACATCGCTCAGATCTAGTGAATAGCCCGAGGGCAGAGTACAGATCATTTCACACAGAATCAGTTGGCACGCCCAGTGGGAACCGACAAATTGAGATCTCATCCTCTCTCCAATGAGATGGAAATCACATAACGTCGACCCGAACGTCCACGATTAAAGTTTGTCGCCACCCCGGCTGCGGTGGAAACCAGCGCGGGGAAAGTTGCAACAATCGAGTCATAGGTGCCATAAGATGATCCTACCCTAACACAGATACATTCAGAAAGAACACCCGAAAGAGTTGCGATGACCGCCTCGGAAAACGAAATTGAGGAAGATAGTGACGAGGATGATCCTTAAAGGTTGGCCGAGCCCGGACCATAGCAAGCAAGGGGCAGAAGAATACGGCTCACGGTTCGTCTCAGACTAGGGAAGAAGACTTATCCGCACTAGACTTCATGATTGGTCATAGGGAGTAGTTTCAGTATTGGCAGTTACAGCAAATGATGGATCGCGAAGGATGCAGACCGACCGAGAGCATGGTTAGGACACCTCGGCCAGCGCCGGTGAGGGTAACTATAGATCTAAAAGCCACACCGAGGCACGTCGAGGTAAAGGGAAGCAGACCGTTGGTAAGTTCAAGCTTGCTACTACCATCTTTTTCAGCAGGATGGAAAATGCGAGTGTATGAGGCTTTGGAGTGGGTTCCTAGCCCGGGATAAGTTATTCAGTTGGAATGATGTTGGGGGTTCCCTATACAGAAGCACCCTCAGTCGGATGGACATATTCGCCCGAGCAGGCGTATACGAGAGTCTTAGTATAGCGGGGATATCTGGTGGACATATTCTGACAGTTGCCGAGGTCTTCAGAATTAAATGAAAGAAGGAAATTGCGATATTGTGTTGCGCCAGAGGCCTAAAAGGAGGGGCAACCGCAAAGGACAAGGAAGGAAGAATTGGCGATGAGGGAATCAGAACCAGAACCAATGGGTGCAAGGAGGGGACCAACCTTTTCGTAACAATCGAAACCAGGCCCCGACTCAACCTATGGTAACAGTAGCCCAGGCTCCTAAGCCGGTCCCTAACCGGATGATCAACGTTATCAGTGGGATAGTTGGGGACAATTAATAGTTAGTTGCAGCCTTGAAAGCACATACACGTTATGTACCCCCAGGGGAGGATCAAAGTATGAGGTTGCGACCAAATGATATCATTACATTCTTAGAGGAAGATGCAGTACCAACGCATGCAACACATTCCGATCCAATGATAGTTATAGCTGAAATCGAGGGGTTTACATTAAAAAGGGTATTCATCGACGCACTGTTTCGACCAGTTATGGAACACAACTTGAATCTTCTCTTGTCCCCACTGTCCGGCTTCACATGAAAGCCTGAGATGCCCCTCAGGGTGATACCGCTACAAGTGACTATGGTAGATGATAGAGACGGGAGTAGAAGAACGTCGGTGTTGTGCAACTTCGCGATTATCGACTCCACATCCCCTCACGCGGGCTCGGGTGACAAATTGTCCTTATCTACTGACAATGAAATTTCCCACGGGGGAGGGAGTTGTAGCGGTCCGAGGTAGCCAAACAGTGGCTTGGGGCTGTATGCTGAATGCGATTTTAGATGCAAAGAAAGTTGTCGAAGCCGTGTACGGAGAGGCTCCAAAGCAAGGAGGGGATGAGGCCAAGAACGATGCGTTAAGGTGCATTTCGAAGGAGCTTTCTGGACCACAAGAAATAACAAATCAAAAGGAAGTCCATCAGCAAACAATGTTTTCCAAGATCGGTTCGGGTGATAATGCGAATGGGGCACAACGGGTTGAGCTGATCAAACCCTAGTTAAAATTACTGATGGAAAGTCAAGTGTCGATATACAATTCTATAAGTACTCGCCGACGCGTTAGAGTTGGCTGAAAAGGTCGGACCTCGGTTGTGAAGCACAATATGGGGACATGTGGAAAATAGAGCCAGAAAGAGGGTCGCTGAGTTTGGGATTGACAGAGCATCGGGTCAAGAAACTTAGTTACCCAATGGTTAACCTAGTCTGGAGAGAATAAACTTGGAGAAAAATTGCCTTGAACCGATTAATAGGTATGCGTTTAAGCATAAAGGTTATTGGGATGGGGGATAGCTACCAAATCCAAGCGACATGAGCTTACTTTAATACAGGGGTAGTGGAGTACCATACTTCCACTCGGGAAGGATCCTACGAGTGGAAGATTCCAACTAGGATCGAAAAAGTAATGCATGGCTCGGCGTGGATACGCGGTAGTCTACTTGGAGCCAGTGTCCAATAGCATGGTGATTTTGTATCCTTTCATATCTCTAGTCACTTTAGCTTGAACTTCATTGTTTTCAACTGAATTCAAGTTGAGTTCTTCAGGGTTATCACTCAATTGTTTGAGCTCCTCACAGTCAAATTCTACTACTGGAATGTCACCTTCTTCATCTTGTTCCACTCCAGAGATAATGTGGATTTGTTTAAACTTGCATATGTGTCCAGGGCCAAAATTTTCTCAACATTTATAACACAAACGATTCTCTCTTCTATATTGATGATCTTGAGGACCGATTATCTTATATCCCTTAGTATTAGGTCTTCTTTCCCCCACTAGAGCTACCTCATTTATCCTTCTATCATTCACTTGAGGGTTAGGGTTTCTCCAAGGTAATCTTGGAATGTCTTGTATTGGGATAGTTATAGGGTTGGTTCTGTTAAGATTCAATGTCTTATTTCTCTTATAGATGTTATCCAAATTCACTTACTATAACGCAGCAATCTCAAATGCTTCTGGTAGAGAAATAGGCTTCAACAGTTTGACCATAGGTTTTAGCTCATATTTTAAACCACTCAGAAAACTATATACAAAATATTCTTCACTCATATAGGGATTTTTAATAATCATTACTGATTTCAATGCTTCAAAGTCTTCATAATATCCCCTTACTGTCCCATTTTGGTATATTTTGTTAAATTCCTCTGTTTCACTATCCACTCCATATTAAGAGAATTTATGAAATTAAGCACTAAAAACTCACCCCATCCACGAAACATTTTAACAATTCTGATGGAGTTGAAACAGATCTCAGCTCTAAAAACTTTTCAGCCTTCCTAACCCCTTCTTTGGGATTACTATCATCAAAGGCATGTAGTTCTATCTTAGGATACACTAGATTAGCATTCTTTCTTGGCAAGGGCAAATCAGCACTTGTATTACTGGATTAAACCCGAGTACATCAGAATTAGGACGCACAACATTTCTAACAGGCAATTTAGGGTATACATTCATAAATTTCCTAACAGAAAATTCATGATGCATATTCATATCGTTTTTTCCAATAAACTCATCATCCAGATTAACCTTAGGGTTAGAAAGCACATTTCCTCGAGCAAACCGAAGAGGAGGTTCAGAGTGAACTTGGATCGGGGTTTTCAGCGTTGCTAGGTTAGATCGGAGGCCGGCCGCAGCTGCGGCGGCGGCAGAGCTCTACGAAGTTTCTCAGGGAGTAAGGAATTACTGCATCAGGAGTTGGAACTGACGAAACGTCACTTCCTGTTGTTCTTGGTGAAAATCGTGTTGCAACTCCTTCATCCATATCTCCAATTGGTTCTGATAATCGACAGACTGGATCTTTAGCTCCGCAATCTGTAAGCTCATCACTGTCTCGAAGCTCTGCATCCCTACCGTGACATCGTCGACCTTAGTCATCAGCTTTCCGACCTTGCCTTCCAGATCCTTAACGATGTTTTCCATGGATTTCATTATGGTTTCTGTCATTCGATCCGAGGAACGAGCTGCTCCGATACCACTTTTCACAGATACGAATTTAACAAAGTACTATGGAGTAATTTTGCAGCTCAAAGCTGAGATTTACAAAATGAGCAGAGAAAGAACAGAAAGTTTGAGGAGAGAGACTAAGCTAAACTATAAGACAAAAGATTATAATTCAATTTCCATGACATTCTTCCTCAACAATTGTCTGGTTATATTCCCTCATTAGCTGCCAAACACATGCCAATCCATCCTCCGGCTAATTAGAAAAGCCATGTCATCCTAGATCCCGGTAAGAGACTAAATTACCCTTCTTGTTTTAAATGAATTGTAACAACTTCTTCCATAAATGTGTTTCGTATCATTAAGCAAACAGTCCTACTCCTTTTTTGTTTCAGAAAACCTGTTTCTGAATGGGAATCGTATCGGTATTATAACATGGACTATATGTCTTACCTCTGACGTCCAATTGCCATTCTATGTAATCAGCGAGACGGGGGTTATAACTTTAGAGTTCACTCCACAAAATTACTGTCAATATTAAAGACCTTTCAATATCAAACGTCAGGTTGGTGAAAATCGTGAACCCATGGTAGAACGAATGATAATTCAAGTGTTTATTAGATTTATTTGTGTGTTTCTAAGTTTTGTTTTCCATAAACTTATATAGTAGAGCAGTCTCACCCAAGACATTCTCTATAGTAATTTAATTAATTTAAATGTATTTATGTAAAAAGTATATTCTCTCTAAAATATGGCCCTCATATTATATAAATATAATATAAATAAGAACTTTAATATTAATAATATTTTTAGTATAACGTATAAATTTAAAATTTTAATTTTTTTACTTTAGAGCCCAAAAGTTTAATATTTTTCTTAAATGCTCCAAAATTGTAGGACTGGCCAACACTACTACAAAACAAGCTTTTAACTTCGCCCCTTTTACTTCATTTTTCAATTATTGGGCAAATAACTGAAGTAAATAGTATTTTTACTTCGTTTTTTAAATAACCGAAGTAAAAAATAGGATTTTTCTACGGCTTACAAAGAAACGAATTTAAAGAATGATGACACCCGATATCATGGCGATTTTGACTAAGGATTGGAACATCCGGCAAACATATATCAAACCAACATCGATTTCAAAATGTTGTCATATTTTTCAACTTACCGAAACCAAAAGGATAACTTACCGATGTCGTTTATTTGACCTTTTTAGTTAAAGCTTACGAAATCAGTGACGTAGTCATACCGATATCGGTTACGCATCAATCAACCCCATTTTAAATGACGGAGATTATTTGGTTTTTTATATATTTTCTATTCTTTACAAACCAACACGACAACCTTGCATCTACTTGTAAGTACCATCATCATCGGAATTCATTCGTCCAGATAACAAATATTATGAAAGTCAAATATTACTTGAGTTTGTTATGTAAACACTAGCCAGATGAAGTAAACTAGCTAAAGTTCGAACCTGGATCTCTATACATACTAAACGAGCTAACTAGTCTATGGTCAAATGTTAGATAAGTATATATGTAGACACTAAGGCCCTATCCACTTCGGCTCAAATTCAACTGATTGGAGTTAATTGGCTGATTGAATTAATTATCTGAACTGGATATGGCTTACCTATGTGAGTAGAAACTAACTGAATTGAATTAAATATCAATGTGAGTAGAAACTAGCTTAAGTGAGTTAGGAGAAGGTCCTGGGTGAGACCGTCCTACCATAACCTTATATTCATGTGTTTAGTATGTTTGTTTGTGTGTTTGTTAGGGGTGTAAATGAACTGAACTGTTCCTGAACAACTCGCTAACAACTCGGTCAAAGTTTTCGAACTCGGTTTGACTAGTTCGAACTCAAACTCGAGCTCGTTTGTTTATAAACGAGCTCAAACTCGAGCTCATAAAATCCAGCTCGATAGGCTCGTCGAGCAGCTCAAATATAATTTATATATAGAATTTTTATATAAATAAATTAAATTTTATTCATTAATGCTTTAACAAGCTCGAACTAGCTCGAGATCGAGTTCGAACTCGATTTTTTATCGAGCTCACGAGTCGAGCTCGAACTTTCTTAAAACCAGACGAATAGAGCTCGAGCTAAAATATATCAACTCGTACGAGCTTGAACTCGATCACGAACATGCAATACGAACTCTAACTCGAACACCGGTCTGTTCGAGCTCGACTCGACTCGTTTACAACCCTAGTGTTTGTAAGCTGTGTTTGCCTTTCACCCATGAACAAAACTTATGGCAAACAAAATTTAGAAACACACAAACAAATGTAATAAACACATGAATATAAGGTATGACAAACAAAGCCTACAAACACACTAACAAACCTACTAAACACATGAACTATTATTCGTCATATCATATGCTTATGAGTTAAATAGCTAAAGATGAATGTTATTTGACTTTTCCATTTATACAATACTATATTGATTTGTACAAGTTAAAGATGAAAATAATATTATTAGACATTATATGATTCTATGTAGACACTACTTAGCTTTAGTTAACCATAGTTAAAAGGTCAAATAATATTTGAGTTAACAAAATACAATGAGAGATCATTGGTGCTACTGCTACCGGCCCGTTGCAATTGTTTCCGTTGAAAGAGATTTTTTCGTGATGAGAAAAATCAAGATTTATTCAAGCAATAAAATGAGAGATGAACGATTGAATGATTGCGACGTATTTACATCGGGAAAGAGGTGTTTTGTTGGAATTGATAATGAGAATATGTTGCAAAACTATCAAAAGATGGAGACTCGTAGGATACAACTCTCTCCATTAATTTGATATGTATTTGATACCAGTGTCAAATATAGTTACTTCATAAACTCTAATTTTTATTAGATTTACATTATTAGTTGGTTATAATTTAGTAATTCGACTATTAAATATATTTGTATTGACTGGAAAAGCAAATCTATTAGCACTTATTAAATATTTGTCTGATTCGGTCACTGCGCGTCGTGTGTTTGATCTGTAGCTTCATTTCTGCAGTTGTGAGTCTTCTTCTTTACAAGTCAACACGTTTAATCGGTCAAAATTCAATTAAAATTGCAAACCATGTCTATATGATCACTTTCAAAGAATGATCATATTAATACATACATAATACCTCTGTATTTTCGACCAGTACAATACCCATCTTCTAAGCTTACACTCATATCCAAAAAATATAAATCCGACGCCCATGCTCATCCCAATTAGATTAATGACATGGTTACAAAAGAAGTTTGTTAGAGAGGAAGAGGAGAAAATACCATTTGCATTGGCACAAAAATATTTGGCTGTATGAAACCTTACCTAAATCAGTATATCAGCTTCACCATCCTATCATGTACAGTTATCGTGAGCACCACTGCTTGCTTGCTTATCCTAACTTTTGTGAGATATGTTTAAATTGTAGAGAACTAAAAGGTTCAATACAGCTAAATATTTACCATAGGCTGACATGGCATATATATATATATATATATATATATATATATATATATATATATATATCCTCCTCAGCTGTCTTCAGCAAATGCTCTGAATATGAAGTCTCGGAAGCGCCTCGAGTACTGTCTGGGATCAACCGCAGATATAGAGGAAGCGTCGAATTGGATTGATTTGTAGGCGTGCTCCAGCTTCTTGCTGATGTCGTAATCTTGTAGAATATCTATGATGCTGAAAAACAATATGACGTCGTAAAACTCTCCCGTTGGTTCTCCAAACAGCTCAAGTTCGTTCTTCCTCACGGTCACCTCTGCATGTGATGGCATGCTGATTCCTAATGCCGACCTGCATCAAATGGTGAAAAATGAGCATATATATACTCTAGTGTCAAATGCACAATATTTATATCTGAAATGTTTTTATATATACCCTGAAAGATCAAGTGCGCAGTCTGAGTCTGGATTCGAGTCGGCAGAGGCTCGAGCCTCACACGTACGTGGGTGTCCAGTTTGTGAAACATCTCGAAAATGGACGCCAACTAAAAGGCTGTAATCCATGATTCTCTCCTGTTCAAGAAAATCACAGTCCTTGTCCACCTGC
Organism: Cruciata laevipes; assembly: GCA_963678965.1. Taxonomy (NCBI): domain Eukaryota; kingdom Viridiplantae; phylum Streptophyta; class Magnoliopsida; order Gentianales; family Rubiaceae; genus Cruciata; species Cruciata laevipes. The sequence continues at coordinate 17,120,346 of OY787634.1, read as the reverse complement.
CTGTACAGTCAAACAATCAAGACCATAATTCCTCAAATGAAGTATTCATTTGTAATTAGCTTGTATAAGTATAAGTAGAAGATGATCACCTGCAGAATTCATGGAACCACGATTTCTGCAACCTGAATATAAAATTAAGATCCAAGTCCTTGAGCGTGGTTGTTGATTCGATTTCAGATTCAGGTTTATCAGTTAACCGGCCGTGAGAGGAGCCTTTTAAGTCAAAGCGGCGATGAATAGCATACTCAGTGCAGAACAAATTCCCCATGATGACAAACCGCACCTAATTAATCAATGCAATAACTATGTAATGAGAAACACGGAAATGGTGTTTTTTGGACAACTTTCTCAACCTTCAAAATTATAGTTAGTCAAATTTACCTTCTTTTGTGCAGCTCCTGTCAACTTAACACAATGCAGGCCAAAGAATTTTGTTATTAGGGTGTTCTGAAATGCCCGGACGTGGTTGTAGTAATTTGGAAGCATCCTTATAAGAACCTGTTTAAGGAGAAAGAAATGTTAATACCATCGCCAAAAATGTCAGAAAAATCTCAATGTAATTGGCAAGAATGAAAAATATGCTCACTTTTACTTCAGATTTTTTCATTGTCTTTATCATGTACTTGTCGTCGTTGGTCAGGTAAAAAAAGCTTCCGCTTTTCCCCGGAGATGACAGCTCCCTAAGGGCATCATTCCCACAAATGGATATCATGTAATCTGCTGGATCTACCTTAAATATTCTCCTAAGTGTTCTGAAAACGCATATATATATATATATCAGAAGTGTGCCTTATAATAAGTTGAGCAATAATATTCCATCAGTGGAAGCAAAGTATAGGTAAAAAATTACCTGAAAACAAGAGGGCAGTAATCCTTCCACTTAAAATCAATGGATTGGTGAGGTGGTGTGTATTTGGATCCTTCGGGAGGAAATCTGGTCCAAATCTTTTCCCTAGGGTCGAAATCTCCCCGTTTTGGTTCCAGTGAATCGGAACGAGAAGGCCTGCCTACTGAATGCCTTGGTAATGACAAGGTATATCAGAACTAAGCAAAAAAAAAAAAGTATGTAGCATTAACACATAATAATATCAATGTACCTTATTCCAAGCTGCAGATTAAGCATCAGGTCATAATTTCTATGGCCTTTAGTGATTGTCTTCCCTTGCCTCTTGGTCGGCTGTATTCTAATGTGCCGATGACTGGTGTCTCTTTCCGACCCAAAATCCGCACCGGAAGCAGTAGTTTCGGGGTCAAAACCAGCGTCATACTCAGAGCCTACACTTGAAACACTAAGCCTTCCTTCAGTTGAGCTTCTTCTCTGAGACTTGGAGGCTTTCTGAAAAGCTTCAGCTGGCCAGTTAACCACTTTCTGCGAAGGGTAAACCGATATCTTCTCACCCCTGCTGATCTTGCAGTCCCTGAGACAGGTGACGTAGAGCGTCCGAGGATCCCAGTCGGTTTCACCTTCACCTTCCGACGTGGATGGGTAATAAGTCCCATTCATTTCCCTCCCGTCCTGGCTCCATCTTCCCGCGTAAAAACTGCCGTCCAGCCACCTGTATGTTCCGTTCCCTTTCGGCAGTCCGTCTTCCCAGCAGCCATCGTAGCGGTCGCCGTCGGCCCAGATCATGGTCCCGTTCCCGTTCATCCTCCCTCTCCTCCACTGCCCGATGTACTGATTCCCGTTGCTCCACCCGTACCTCCCCTGGCCGTCCGGCAAGCCCCGCCGCCAGCTTCCCTCGTAATGGTCGCCGTTGGTGTACGTCTTGATCCCTTTCCCGTGCTCCAGGTTGTACGCCCACTCGCCCTTGTACGAGTTGTTGCAGCAGCCGATGTAGCTGCCCTCGCCGGTCATGTAACCGCTCTTGAATTGCCCCTCGTAGGTCGCGCCGGACGGCCAGCTGAAATTTCCCTTGCCGTGGGTCTTCCCTTTGAGCCACTCGCCGTCGTACATGCAGCCGTCGGACCATAGGTGCTTTCCGTGGCCGGTGGGGGAGTTTTCCGACCACTCTCCGGTGTACATGTCGCCGTTGGGGAATGCTTTATCGGCGTGGTGGGCCTCGCCAAGGTCGTCGTCGTCCACGTGGGCTACGGACATGATCGCGAAAATGCCTCCGACTCGCTTCTTCTTAACAGCTGCCTGTGCTTTCCTTACCTTGGTTTCCCAGCCCTTGACAATGCCATACAGTTCTTTGCTCATTATCGAAACCTTTCTCCCTCCTTTCTTGAGATGCGAAAAGGAACCTCGTATCATCCCAGATCATTAGCTTTGAGCCTCATTAACCACTCCGAATCGAACCCCACAATCCGTCTCATCAGTGGCGATTCATACCACCATGCACCAACAAGCGAATGGAATGAACAAATCAAACAAATGATTTGGGAGGAAAGCAAAGGGTGGAATAAAGTCAAGACAAGAAATTCTCCTCTTTCCTTCTTTTTCTCTCTTTTTTTCTCCTTTTGATTTTTCTCCTGCCCTTCATGCTATGATTGTTTTTGTTTCTTTGTAATTAATTCTCAGTTGACAGGATGAGGGGTAAACATGGGATTGACCAACTGCAAAAAAACAACATTAATTTCCGCGTGTGGCTCCTGAAACTGCTGTGGCACCACACAGATGGAAGGTTAGTATTCATGGGTGACAGTGATAGAAGCCATCTTATAGTTTAGCTGGTTTGGTAGCGTCCACATGTACAACTGGGAATGGTGAAGATGAAAACCAAGGAAAATCCGTTCGTTTTCGTTAAACTCTAAAAATATTTACAACGCAACGATCGTTTTTTAAGAACTTGTTGACTTGACCACTTCAAAATGAGAATGAAAAATTGCAACGTGGAGAACATACGGAAGAACGTGCTTACCTGTTCCAACGGAAAACGTGCTTACCTGTTAGATTGCAACAAATCAACAATATTCTTATTCCTTCCATGAAGATTATACGGTACCGCTGAGTTTTTAGTTTAACTATTAACCATAGTGCTCAGCAAAATCCAAAAATCATCCCCTTTTTGTCGTTCCCGTTTCGTTGTGTTTTGCTCAAATATTCAGACCGCGCGCCGCCGTCTCCCATTTTCGGTTGTTTCCGGTAGTATTCATCTGAATCGAGGCTTTTATAAATTTGCATCATCGAGTATTTTTATGAGAAACACGGAAATAGTGTTTCCGGTTTTCTGCTCACCTCCAGACCAATTTCACGCCTCAATAATAGCAGCCTCGAGCGCGTGAGCTTCAAGCTCTACGCACCAATTTGTTTTTCATCTGCCACCCACCTTCTGCCGCCATTTGGGAGTTACAGATAAAATTCTCTTGTATTTTGAGCCTACTATTGCACGAATCTATTAGGTATTTTTGCTAGTCATCATTTTCTTCTGGATTGGGATGGCATGTTACAGAGGTCGGACTTGGGAGGATCTCTTTATTAGTTGAATTGAGGATAAGACTTTTGATCAACATCACTGCTGGATTTCTGATTGTGATGCGTCAAGTGACATGATATCTACCAATTCCGATTTTGAATTGGTAAATATCAGTGTTATAATGGCGATCTCCATCTTACAGCGGAGGAGGAAGAAGATCTGATCATCATGGATCAGATTCGTCAGGAGAATCCGGGCGCGACGAAGGTTACTCTGATCGAAAAAGTTTTGGCACCGCGTCGGATTCCTCATGAACATTTACAAAAGGTTTTTAAGGGGGTTTTGTTAGAATGCAATAACTGAATGGCTGAATTGCTCATCTGAGCTTTATGTATTCATTCATATAAATAGAACTATGTACAACTAGATTACTTAATATAACAGATAATTACAGAAAGAATAGATTCTAAATATGCTAACTAATATTCAGTAAATATTCTATTTACTAACACTCCCCCCCTTAGTCGAAGCAGGAGTAGAGTGAATGCAAATACTAGAACGAAAATCTAGAAACAACGGGGATGGAAGACCCTTCGTAAATATGTCAGCATAATGATGAGCCGATGGAACATGAAGAACACGAACTTGTCTGAGAGCCACCTTCTCGCGAACAAAGTGAATTTCAATCTCCACATGCTTAGTACGTTGATGGTGTACCAGATTAGATGAAAGATACACGGCAAAGATATTGTCACAATAGACCAAAGTAGCCCGCTGGAGAGGAACACACAATTCACAAAGTAAGTTGTGCAATCAGCACGTCTCGGCAACAGCATTAGCAACACCTCGATATTCAGCCTCGGCACTCGATCTGGAAATAGTGGTTGCCGCTTGGAAGACCATGAAATGAGATTGTCACCGAAGTACACACAATAACCAGAATTAGTAGACCGACGAGTGTCCGGGCAGCCAGCCCAATTGACATCTGAGTAAGCTGTGAGGCCTAAGGTAGAGGATGCCTGAAGACGAAGACCAAGAAAAAGAGTACCATGAATGTAACGGATAATCCGCTTGAGAGCCTGAAAGTGTGGTTCCCTAGGGTCATGCATAAAAAGATAAATTTGCTGCACAACATAAGCAATGTCCGACCTCGTGAAGGTGAGGTACTAAAGGGCACCGGAAAAACTGCGATAAAACGAATGATCAGCTAGAGGGATCCCAACATCAGCTAGAGGGATGCCAACATCAGCAGCAAGTTTTGACTTGGTGTCGACGGGTGTAGTAGCAGGCTTGCACGAAGTCATCTTGGCACGATCAATGATATCCATAGCATACTTCTGTTGAGAAAAAAAGAGACCTGACTTGGATCGAGTCACCGAAACACCAAGAAAGTAACTCAGAGGGCTGAGATCCGTCATAGCAAACTCAGCACCAAGCAACGCTATGAGGCGGTGAAGCAGCATCAGAAGAGGCGGTGAGAATGATGTCATTAACATACAGGAGCAAGTATGTTGTCTCGTTCCGGAAGGTGTAGATGAAGAGTGAGTGATCGCTCCGACTTCCACGGAAACCAATCCTGGAAAGGTAAGTAGCAAACATGTGGTACCAAGCTCGGGGTGCCTGCTTCAGTCCGTAGAGAGACTTGGGTAGTAGACAAACATGGCCTGGATAACGCTGATCTGAAAATCCAGGAGGCTGATGCATATAAACAGTCTCATGCAAATCTCCATGTAAGAAAGCATTCTTCACATCAAACTGGTGAATGGGCCACGAACGAGAGACGACTATACTGAGAATAAGCCGGATGGTAGCCGGTTTAACCACGGGACTAAGTGTCTCATCACAATCCACTCCGACTTGTTGTGTCGTTAACCACCAGAAGAGCTCTATACCTCTCAAGTGCGCCATCCGACCTGTACTTATGCTTAAATAGCCACATGTAGTGAATAATATTAGCACTAGCCGGTCTCGGAATCAAGTCCCAAGTACCATTTTTAATAGGAGCGTTAAACTCATCATTCATGGCGGCACGCCAATTGGGAGGTCGTCGCCGTACCTCTCAAAAAGTTTATTCTATGTATATCTTGTAGAATATATATACATATACATATATATAAAAGCAATGTAAACAAGGGGGGGGGGGGTTTGAGTTGAGTTTTTGTTTAAGACACTACTAAGTAAAACTACTAGAACTTTAGAATTACAACTAGTTTAACATCTAAAGATTCAACTAAAGGATTAACTAATGAGAATAAGAGATTTGGATATATGAGATTGGTGACTTCTTATTATGAGATTTTCCTCAAACTTTATCATGATGCTTTTAGAATGGTGAACATTAGTGAGAACTATCTTTAACCATAGTTATGAAAAATGAAAGCATCTTCACAACTTCAATTGACAAATTTACTAGATGATAACAACTAGTTCAATTGAATCAATATTACTTCAAATTAGATATTTCTCAACTCTACCCATGCAATTTGATAACAAACTTGACATAGGTACAATGCTAATGAATGATCTTAAGAACAAATACAATTGATAACAATATGCATTCAATTCCTAATTTACTACTCCTACATAGAAAGAATGATAACATTCTAACCATGGAAAAGCAATATCTAACACATATCCAACACATATCTATCACTAGGAAATCATTCCTAATCATTTCAAGCATCAAATACACATATAAATTATGATCATTCAATAGCAAATCACCATTCCTAAACCTCTTGAATCATGTTCTCAATCCATAACAAGAAGTCCAATCACATATATCCAAGAAGGGTTTTAGCCTACTACCATAGTTATATAATCACAAACATAATCAACACAACAAACCATAGTGAATTCAAAGATCAAAGTGAAGAGAAAATGAAGAAAAGAGTTCTAACTCTGTAAAATTCGATCCCTCAAACAATGAGGATAAGTTCTCTTTATACTTCCAAAATTAACAAAAATAAAACAAAATAAAATGCCACTTGCAGGGCCTTCGCGGGTCGCGCGAAATCCCTCGCGGACCGCGAGCCTGATTCTCGCGGCCGAGGATTCGCGCCCCGCGCGCCCGTGTCTCGGTCTCGGCGTGGTCCGCGACCGGAGTCTCGCGCCCGTGTCTCGGCGTGGTCCGCGACCGGAGTCTCGCGCCCGTGTCTCGGCGTGGTCCGCGACCGGAGTCTCGCGCCTGTGTCTTGGCGTGGTCCGCGACCGGAGTCTCGCGCCCGTGTCTCGGCGTCTGGTCCTCGCGGCTCGCGTCTGGTCCTCGCGGCTCGCGAAACTCGGCATCTTCAAAACAGCAACACACACCCTCGCGGTTCGCGACCTAGGGTTCGCGGCCCGCGAGAGTGTGCCTTCACGCCACTTCTACGACCGGTTCTTCAATGTATCAAACGCGGTCAGGACGGTCATAGAAGGTCTTCAAATCATTCAAATCCATCGCAAGTGCAATTCAAGATCGAAATGCACGTCTTCAATTTCAAACCACTATGAATGATTCGGTCTAAAAGTCTAATATAATTACACAAAATACTATCTAAGATAGCTCTCAAATGCTACAAAATAAGAGTATATCTAGGGTCTATCAAAATCCCCCACACTTGAACCTTTCTCGTCCTCGAGAAAGAACGATTAAGATCCAAGTGTATACTCTAAATAATTAAGCACATAACATTTGAGAGCTTACATATTTAAACAAGATAAAAGAAAATGTTTTTTTTTATTGCCTCTCATTTTTGCCTGATTCTCTCGTATTTTTGGAACCATCCGGGCATGCCTCTCATTTTTACCTGATCCTCTAGTATTTTTGGGACCATCCGGGCTGTTTTTTTTTTTTTTTTTTTTAAAGGAAATACAGTATTAAAAATAGAAGCAAAAACAACAACAAAAGCAGTAACAAAAGTCCTACACCTCTCCCCCACACTTAGTCTAAACATTGTCCTCAATGTTTAAATATAGCAATGAAAATCATAGTATAAGAAAGAGTGTAGGATATACTCACTGCGAGGGGCCGGAGCCGTCGCGACGGCGCTGAGCTCGCGATCTGCGATGACCCTCATAGTCAAATGCCCCTGGTCCATGTGGGTGCATGGATGCCATCATTGCGAACATCACTGCCATATCATCCTCATACCTCTCAGTAAATGTTTGAAACTGCTGCTGAGTGACATACTGAGGGTCATGATGTGGAGGAGCATACTGCTCTCCATGCTCCGGAGGTGCCTCTAGCCTGGCAAGGGCAATGGTAGGTGCAGGAACTGTGATCTGAGTGGGCAAGGTGAGATCCTCCATGCGGGTGCGCCCAGTCAACTGTACAGCCTCTAGATTCGGCAGGTACATGTGCTGATTCTTGGCTACTAGCCAAATGAATCTAGGGGGAGGATATTTGTGCATGGCCAAGACATTGGTGAACTCCAAAGAAGCAATGGAGTAGAACTGGTGAGCTCTCTCGGCTGTCTTGCCTATTGCCCGAATGTCTGGAGGTAGGTGGATGTTCAGGTAAGCTGCCAGAAGCGAAATCATACCCCCCTGCGGTATTTTTCCTTTGGTCTTCTCGGAAGCCTCCAAACATTTCTGCACAAAAAGGTCTACCCAACAAGGGTGTTGTGGCCCCCAGCACATGGTCCAAAGGCATTGGACCTGCTCCCTAGTGATGTGCGTCAATTCTCCTTGGCAAAAGATCGTCATCACTAGGAGCTTGTGCACCATACGAACAGCTGGATGAATGATGTGGTTATTCTTCGTAGTGCCTGTGATGTTGGGAAATCCAGACAAGCAATTCCAAAAGAAAGCTAGATCAAATCCGTCCGGGTTAGTCTCTTTTGGATTCTTGTATCCCTCTGCATATTCGAATCCAAAAGCATCTTGGATCTCATGATAGGTCATCCGGCGATCCACATCATTCAACCTGAAGGTGATGTAATGCATGTCATGGTCCTCGTCATAGTGTTTGGCTAGAGTGGATAGGAACTCAAATGTATAGCGGGTATAGGTCGGTGCCGACCGATCAATGAATCCTCTCATGCCAACGCGATCCAATAAAAATAGAACTGGTTGCTGCAAACCCAGCTCCTGAAGTAGCTCAGAGGAGAGGAACTTCGTCTCCATGATTGTTCGCTTCCCATTCCCAATCAACTTTCTCCACCGTTGTTGGGCATCTTCATCCAAACCTTGCAGTCCCATAAGGTCAATAGGAGGCAGGTTTTCTGTAGGGGGAGGGCTAGGTTGGCGAGGGGGTGATTCGGGGATCACAGGTTCATGGGAACTAGAGGCTTCCCCTCGGCGAGACCTTTTTCTCGGTGCCATTATCAAATTCTACTCAACAACAGTCCAGCACAACTATACTAGCTACAAGGCGGCAAGCCCCTACTAATAAAGCTCAGTTTATAACTAAAGGCGGCAAGCCTTTGAAATTTCAATGAAAACCTATTGGCGGCAAGCACTAAATCACCCAAAATTGAAATAAATTCAGTAGGGTACCGTCAATTGAAGCCTTTGGTAGCAATGTAGCTTGAGGAGATTACCAATTTGATCAAAACACCACCAAATCAAAGAATCCAAAAATTAGGGTTCATAAGATTTGGGGGTATTTGATTGAGAGTAGGAATTTGGAATTTGGGATTGGGAAAAGGTTAAGGGTGGTGGAGGGAAGGTTTTTGGGTAGTTGGTTTGGAACAAAAGTCGCCGGAGGCCGGCGAATCGGAGTGAAGAACTTTCCGGTGGGAATTCGGCAATGTGGGTTAAAGATGGTGTTTTGGATTGGGATTTTTGGTGGGTTTTGTTGGGAAAGCTTGGGGGATTGATTTGGTTGGAAGAAATCGGTTCAAAACTCGCCGGAATGGGAGGTTGGAGAAGTTGGCCGGAAAAACGGGTTTGGGGTCGAGAGGGAGTAGGAGAAGAAGAAGGAGAAAAAAGAAAGGAAATTTTTTTGACTAAGTATAGCTCGATCCCTCGCGGATCGCGAGTTCTCTGTGGCGGGCCGCGAGCTCCGATCGCGGGTCGCGAGACCCCGTCGCGGGCCGCGAAAATGGCCCGTTTCGTTCCAGCGATTTCCGAGAAATCTCGGTCCTCGTCGCGGGTCGCGCGCCCTCCGTCGCGGGCCGCGCGCAAGTCCGTCGCGGTCCGCGCGATGAATTCGCGGACCGCGCGCGATGAATTCGCGGACCGCGCGTTGAGGTGCGCGCGAATCCTCGTCGCGGTGCGCGCAGTGTCTCGTCGCGGGTCGCGCACGCTGGAACTCGGCGCGGTGCGCGCGCGCACGCAAAACCTCGGCGCGGTGCGCGCAAATCCTCGGCAAACCTTCGCGGTCCGCGCGATGAAACCGCGGACCGCGAGCACAGTTTCGCGGTCCGCGCGATCAAGTCGCGGACCGCGAAAATGGTCATATTCGTTCCAGGGATTTCCTAGAATCCCCTGTTTTCTCGCGGGTCGCGCGGTCTTCTTCGCGGACCGCGAGACACCGTCGTGGCGCGCGCGTTCCGTTCGCGGCGCACGAGGTTTTCCCGTCGCGGTCCGCGCGATCCCGGTCGCGACTCGCGTGCATAGTGTCGCGGTCCGCGCGATCAAGCCGCGGACCGCGAAAACCGACGTTTTTGTGGCAGGGATTTCCAGAAATTCAAGTTTTGCTCGCGGGTCGCGAGAGCTCGGTCGCGGATCGCGAGAGCTTGGTCGCGGCTCGCGCGTTCTCGGCCGCGGTCCGCGAAACCTTCGGTCGCGGTCCGCGCGATGAATTCGCGGACCGCGAGGAATGGCCCCTTGGCGTTTTTCGTTTTGCACCACTTTAAACCTATTTCTACAAAAACAACATAAAAACTAGCATAATGTTCGAATTACAAGCTTAATGAAATGTACATAGCAAATAAATATAAAGAAAGTAATGTTCCAAATGTTGAAATTGTTCGACGAAATGCATTTAAAGCTTAAAACTCGTTTATTTAACATCGTCGGCACGATGTACCTCCATGGTAAAGATCACTCGTAGGCCGGGTTGCCTAGAGACATGTCCTCTAGGATCTCCGATTTGAAACCCTCGTAATACGGTTTCAACCTTTGGCCGTTGACCTTGATGATTTTGGCATCCTCGCCGCTTTGGATCTCCACTGCTCCATGAGGGAAAACCTTCACAACTACAAATGGTCCAGTCCATCGAAACGTAGTTTACCTGGAAACAACCGAAGACGTGATTGAAATAGAAGAACTTTTTGACCTACCTCAAAAGTTTTCCTAATTATCATCTTGTCATGCCATGCCTTCGTCTTCTCCTTGTAAATGGCCGCGTTCTCATAGGACTCATTCCGGATTTCCTCAAGCTCTTGCAATTGAAGCTTCCTTTCATTCCCGGCCTCGTCCAAGTTCAAGTTGAACCTTGTGATTGCCCAATAGGCTTTGTGTGCTAACTCCACCGGTAAATGACACGGCTTTCCAAAGACTAATCGGTATGGAGACATACCAATTGGAGTCTTATAAGCCGTCCTATATGCCCACAATCCATCATCCAACCGAGTACTCCAATCCTTGCGAGTCGGCCTAACCGTTTTCTCAAGGATGGAATTGATTTCCCTATTGGAAACTTCGGCTTGTCCATTTGTTTGTGGGTGATAGGCGGTAGAAGTTTTGTGATTTACCCCATATTTCTTCAACAATGCGGCAATGGTTCTATTGCAAAAGTGAGTGCCTCGATCACTGATCAAAGCTCGGGGTACCCCGAACCTAGAGAAGATGTGAGATTTGATGAACTCTGCAACCACTTTAGAATCATCAGTACGAGTGGGGATTGCTTCAACCCACTTAGACACATAATCAACCGCAAGCAAGATATATTTGAAACCAAAGGAAGTAGGGAAAGGTCCCATAAAATCAATTCCCCAAACATCAAAAAGTTCACAATATAAAGGGCAATGTTGGGGCATTTCATTCCTAGAAGAGATGTTTCCCACTCTTTGGCATTTATCACAAGACTTGCAAAACGTGTATGCATCTTTATTCAAGCTAGGCCAATAGAAACCACAATCTAGCACTTTCCTAGCGGTTCGTCTAGCACCAAAATGACCACCACATGCATATGAATGGCAAAAAGCAAGGATTGAGTTTGTTTCATTATTAGGAATGCATCTCCTAATCACTTGGTCGGCACAATGTTTCCATAGATAGGGATCATCCCACACATAAAACCTAGCATCATGCTTTAGCTTATCCTTTTGTGCTTTTGTGAAGTGAGAAGGGCACTTACTTGTGACAAGGAAATTCACAATGTTGGCATACCATGGAAGAGAAACACCAAGAGCAAACAATTGCTCGTCGGGGAACTCTTCGTGAAGATGCTCCTTCAATGCTTTGGTCCCAAACTCCTCATTGGGCACCAATCGGCTCAAATGGTCGGCCACTAGATTTTCAGCTCCTTTCTTGTCCTTGACCTCCAAGTCGAACTCGCTCAAGAGTAAGATCCATCGGAGTAACCTAGGCTTTGCTTCTTTCTTCATCATCAAGTAACGAAGAGCTGCATGGTCAGTGAAAACAATGATCTTTGTACCAAGCAAATATGGCCTAAACTTTTCTAAAGAAAAGACTACCGCTAGCAATTCCTTTTCAGTTGTGGTATAGTTCCTTTGAGCATCATTGAGAGTCATGGATGCATAATAGATGGCATGGGGAATTTTCCCCACCCTTTGACCTAGCACCGCACCAACGGCGTTGTCACTTGCATCACACATGATCTCAAATGGAAGGGACCAATTTGGAGGTTGTATAATAGGGGCCGACACTAGCATAGACTTTAAACAATCAAATGCCCTTTTACAACCTTCATCTACCACAAATTCCACATCCTTTTGCAACAATCTACATAAAGGGGAAGAAATTTTTGAAAAGTCTTTTATGAAACGGCGGTAGAAACCCGCGTGGCCAAGAAAGGACCTCACATCACGCACACAAGTAGGGTAAGGAAGAGATTGGATGATATCAATTTTTGCTTTGTCTACTTCAATACCCTTAGATGACACTTCATGACCTAACACAATGCCCTTTTCTACCATAAAATGACATTTTTCAGAATTTAGCACAAGGTTTTTATCAATGCAAGTTTTTAGGACTAATGACAAATGGATTAAGCAATTGTCAAAAGAGTTTCCATGAACAGTAAAGTCATCCATGAAAACCTCTACAAACTTCTCAAGATATTCTGAAAAAATGCTAACCATACACCTTTGGAACGTGGCCGGTGCATTGCAAAGGCCAAAAGGCATGCGTCGATATGCAAAGGTGCCAAAGGGACATGTGAAGGTGGTCTTCTCTTGATCCTCTGGTGCAATGGCAACCTGAAAGTACCCTGAATAGCCATCAAGAAAACAGTAGAAAGAGTGGCCTGCAAGCCGGTTAAGCATTTGATCAATAAATGGCAAAGGGAAATGGTCTTTCCTTGTTACCGCATTTAACCTTCGGTAATCAATGCAAACACGCCATCCATTTTGGACACGAGTGGGAATCAATTCGCCATGGCTATTCTCCACTACGGTCACTCCGGTTTTCTTTGGCACCACTTGTGTTGGGCTTACCCATTTACTATCGGAGATTGGATAGATCATTCCCGCATCCAACAATTTAAGAACCTCGGCTTTTACTACCTCCATCATAGGAGGGTTCAACCGCCTTTGAGGTTGTCGGATGGGTTTAGCATCATCCTCCAATAGTATACGGTGCATGCAAGTACTTGGACTCATACCTTTGATGTCGGCAATAGTCCATCCAATGGCTTCCTTATGATCTTGAAGCACTTTCATCAACCTTTCCTCTTGTTCCTTGGTGAGTTTGTTGGAGATGATCACCGGCAATTTCTCACCATCACCAAGGAATGCATATTTTAGATTCTCGGGTAGTGGTTTCAACTCCACCACCGGAGGTTTATTGAAAGATGGTCGGTTGCCCGAGCCCTTCAATACCTCAAGGTCTAAAATTGGTGCATCAAGAGAAAGTTCCTCAAAGGTATCTAGCTCAAAAATGCTTTCCTTCAAGTTAGCACTCAAAGCATATGTATGAACATTACTTGTGTGTAAACTATTAGCTAAAGCATTTAACAAAGGATCATCAACATCATTTTCATAAACTTTTTGCACATAAGGCTCAATCACATCAATAGCATTGCAAGAAGTTTCCTCATCATCGTATTTCATTGCACCATAAATGTTGAACTCTATTTTATCCTCATCAAATTCCATGCTAAGCCTACCACTATGCACATCTATTATAGTTCTTGACGTTTTCAAAAATGGACGCCCTAACAAGACAGGGGTAGCAAATTTATCATGTTCCATGTCAAGAACGTAAAAATCGGCCGGGAACACCAACTTGTCGACTTTCACCAAGACATCTTCAACAATACCCTTAGGGTATGCATTAGAGCGGTCGGCAAGTTGGATTACCACGCCGGTTTTATGCAAAGTGCCAAGATTTAACGATTCATACAATGTATAGGGGATGACATTTATGGATGCACCTAGATCTAGCATGGCTCTAGGAAAGTAAGTGTTCCCTAAGATGCAAGGAATGGTAAACATGCCCGGATCACCACATTTAGTAGGCATTTTATCTTGAAATAAAGCCGACACATGTTCATTGACTCTCTCATTTTTAACATGCTTAGACCTTTGTTGACGATGGTTTACACACAATTCTTTCAAGAACTTAGAATATCTAGGAACTTGATCAATAGCATCGAGCAAAGGAATGTTTACCTCACACCTTCGAAGGACCTCGAAAGCTTCCTTGTCCATCTCCTTTTTCCGAGTATTCTTCAAAGCTTCGGGGAATGGTGCTTCCACATCAAAGGTAGTGTCCACCTTAGTTTTCTTGTGAAGAGGTGAGAATGGAGGTGACATTGGTTCAATATGAGAGGATGTCTCTACATGTTCCTCATCAATAGGTTCTTTCTCATTCTCAACCTCGGCCTCACCTTTTTCTTTGGCTAGCTCCTCAAGAATAACTTCTTCGTCGGCCAAGGTCGCCTCAACCTCGTCATTGGCTAAGCTCTTCTTCACAAGGCCTCTCTTGGGTGCCTTTTTCACAACCACCTCGGGTTCAAGAGCTTGTTTACCACTCCTCAAGGTCATGGCACTCGCATGAGGCCTTGGATTTAACTCCGTTTGCGCGGGTAGTTTCCCGGAGTTTTGTGCTTCCAACTTTCCCAAGACAGTGGCCATTTGACTCATTTGCACCTCAATGCTCTTGAGTCGAGCATCTTGTGGAAATTGGTCCGAGCTTTCACCTTGATTGTGAGATTTATCTTCCAACCTCGGATGAGCATTTTGAGGGGCACGGTTATTGAAACGGCCTTGACCTTGGTTCCTTTGGTATTGTTGTGGTTGAGGGTGATATTGAGGGTTTTGATGATCTTGGTACCCTTGATAGCCATAATCTTGGTACCCTTGGTTTTGGTAACCTTGGTACCCTTGAGTTTGGTGGCTTTGGTCCCCTTGGTACCCTTGGTCATTTTGCCCCCTTTGCCTATCAAAAGATTGACCACCTTGAGCTTGATAACCCCCTTGGTAGCCACCTTGTTGGCCTTGTTGTCCCGTCGGTTCATCTCTCCACCGAAAGTTGGGGTGATCTCTAGTTCCGGGGTTGTAGTGTTGAGCAAAAGGATCATACTTCCTTTGGTTACCCCTATCACCCCCTTGGCCTTGTCCACCTTGAAAACCCCTACCACTTTGGTAGCCTCGTCCTCCTTGGTAGCCCCTAAAACCTTGGTTTCCTCCTTGATCGCCTCTAAAACCTTGGTTTCCTCCATAGACCCCATGGCATTGACTTCTTCGTTATAATCCTCGTTTGCTTGAGGACAAGATTCGGTGAGATGGTTCGAAGCACAAATCCCACATGTCATCACTTGTTGCCTTGGTTGGTTCCCTCCGGAGCTATTTCCCATCATGAAACCTTTCATCAATGCCGTAAGCTCCTTGATATCTTGACGAGAGCTATCATTGTTCCCACCGGAGTTACCCACTCGTAGTCTCCGGTCCCTCTTTGGTTTGCACCCTTCGGCTAGTTGCTCAAATAGCATCATGGCATCGGAAGAGCCAAGGTTTGCAATGGAGCCATAGCAAGACCGATTTATCAACTCGGTTTCTCTATCGTTCAAACCATTGTAATAGAAACACACCAATTGAGGTTCGGTGAAGCTATGGTACGGGCAACTTGAGAGGAGAGTTTGGAATCTTTCCCAATACTCATACAACGTCTCATCATCGTCTTGAGTGATGTTGCTAATGGCTTGTATCAAGACCGAGGACTTAGAGGGAGGAAAGTACTTGTCTAAGAACTTTTTCTTCAATTGTGGCCATGTAGTGATTGATGATGAAGGTAAACGGCTTAACCATTTAGCGGCATTGTCCTTCAAGGTGAAGGTGAAGGTTTTCAACTTAAACTCATCCACACTCATCTCGGAAGGTTTCAAACTACTACACACCCTATGAAAAGCCTCAAGGAAGTCATTCGGATCATCCACTTCTCTACCATGGAAAGTTGGAAGCAAATTAATTACTCCCGTCTTGATTTCGTATTGAGAGTTCGGGTAAACAATGCTCGATTGTTGTTGCTCATAGTTGGGGGACATGTACTCTCTCATAGAAATGTTGGTAGGAGAAGGGTTAGGGTTTTGGAAAGGGTTGTAGAATTGGAAATAAAACTACAATATACACATAAAAATACGCCTTTTCCCCGGCAGCGGCGCCAAAATTTGGGAGGTCGTCGCCGTACCTCTCAAATATACAATTTATAGATCGCTTACTACCTTTCCACACTATTAAGTGTACAATGGCAAGTAAGGTTCGTTCCACAGAGAAAAGGTTTATTCTATGTATATCTTGTAGAATATATATACATATACATATATATATATAAAAGCAATGTAAACAGGGGGGGGGGGGGTTTGAGTTGAGTTTTTGTTTAAGACACTACTAAGTAAAACTACTAGAACTTTAGAATTACAACTAGTTTAACATCTAAAGATTCAACTAAAGGATTAACTAATGAGAATAAGAGATTTGGATATATGAGATTGGTGACTTCTTATTATGAGATTTTCCTCAAACTTTATCATGATGCTTTTAGAATGGTGAACATTAGTGAGAACTATCTTTAACCATAGTTATGAAAAATGAAAGCATCTTCACAACTTCAATTGACAAATTTACTAGATGATAACAACTAGTTCAATTGAATCAATATTACTTCAAATTAGATATTTCTCAACTCTACCCATGCAATTTGATAACAAACTTGACATAGGTACAATGCTAATGAATGATCTTAAGAACAAATACAATTGATAACAATATGCATTCAATTCCTAATTTACTACTCCTACATAGAAAGAATGATAACATTCTAACCATGGAAAAGCAATATCTAACACATATCCAACACATATCTATCACTAGGAAATCATTCCTAATCATTTCAAGCATCAAATACACATATAAATTATGATCATTCAATAGCAAATCACCATTCCTAAACCTCTTGAATCATGTTCTCAATCCATAACAAGAAGTCCAATCACATATATCCAAGAAGGGTTTTAGCCTACTACCATAGTTATATAATCACAAACATAATCAACACAACAAACCATAGTGAATTCAAAGATCAAAGTGAAGAGAAAATGAAGAAAAGAGTTCTAACTCTGTAAAATTCGATCCCTCAAACAATGAGGATAAGTTCTCTTTATACTTCCAAAATTAACAAAAATAAAACAAAATAAAATGCCACTTGCAGGGCCTTCGCGGGTCGCGCGAAATCCCTCGCGGACCGCGAGCCTGATTCTCGCGGCCGAGGATTCGCGCCCCGCGCGCCCGTGTCTCGGTCTCGGCGTGGTGCGCGCGCCCGTGTCTCGGCGTGGTCCGCGACCGGAGTCTCGCGCCCGTGTCTCGGCGTGGTCCGCGACCGGAGTCTCGCGCCCGTGTCTCGGCGTGGTCCGCGACCGGAGTCTCGCGCCTGTGTCTTGGCGTGGTCCGCGACCGGAGTCTCGCGCCCGTGTCTCGGCGTCTGGTCCTCGCGGCTCGCGAAACTCGGCATCTTCAAAACAACAACACACACCCTCGCGGTTCGCGACCTAGGGTTCGCGGCCCGCGAGAGTGTGCCTTCACGCCACTTCTACGACCGGTTCTTCAATGTATCAAACGCGGTCAGGACGGTCATAGAAGGTCTTCAAATCATTCAAATCCATCGCAAGTGCAATTCAAGATCGAAATGCACGTCTTCAATTTCAAACCACTATGAATGATTCGGTCTAAAAGTCTAATATAATTACACAAAATACTATCTAAGATAGCTCTCAAATGCTACAAAATAAGAGTATATCTAGGGTCTATCACCAATGGGGTCCTGCAAGGCTCGTAGCGGATATTTAGGAAGAGGGGAGACTTGAGAAGAAGAAACCAAAAGGTGGTAGCGAGGATTAGGTTTAGAAATGCCAGCCTTAAGGCATATCGTTATGGGGTGACGATGAGGTGGAAGAGGTGATTGGGTAGTCGAACTGAAAGTGGGCGAGGACACAGGTGGTGATGGTGGGGATGGCATGGGTGAGGGATCTGGTGAAATTTGATGAACAAGATCTAGAAGAATGGCTGAAGGATCAGATGATGGGATATCATTGTTGGATGGTTGGGTAAAACCAGACTGAGTGGCGAAAGAAAAAGTGGTTTCATCGAACACGACATGTCTGGAAATGATGACTCGATGGGAGCTAAGATCCAAGCAACGATAACCTCTATGGTCGGGAGAAGGACCCAAGTATAGGCATGGAATGGAACGGGGAGCCAACTTGTGAGGAGCAGTGGCTGAGGTGCTAGGATAACAGAGACACCCGAAAGTCTGAAGATGTGTATATGTGGGTTCCCGATGATATAAGATAAACGTGGGGGTTTGATTATTGATAGATTTGGATGGAAATATGTTATGTAGGTAGGTTTCCATTTGGAGGGATTCAACCCAAAAACGATAAGGTAGGTATGCATGGGTTAACAATGTATGGGTAATGTCATTGAGTGTGCGAAGAGCTCGTTCTGCTTTCCCATTTTGAGGTGAGGTTTGAGGGCAGGAAAAACGTAGAAGAACCCCTTTTTGGGCACAAAAGGCACGAAAAAGGTTATTGTCAAATTCACCCCTCATATCACACTGGAAAGTTTTGATATTGGATTGGAATTGAGTTTGAATCATGGAATGAAAAAACACGAATTTGTGGTAGGACTCAGACTTGTGTTTAAAAGGAAAAACCCATGTGAAATTAGAGTAGTCGTCCAAAAACAACAAATAATATTTAAAACCACATGTGAAATTAGAGTAGTCGTCCAAAAACAACAAATAATATTTAAAACCACTAGTGCTAGAAATGGGAGAAGTCCAAATATCACTATGAATTATATCAAAAGGTTTAAAAGTAAGAGTATGAGAAGGAGAAAATGGAAGACGTATGCTTTGAAATTTGACAAGAGGAACAAATAGTCAGACAAGTGGCTTTATTAAAAATAATTAAATTTATGCTTGAGCTGGTCCAAACATGATCGCGCGGGTGACCCAATCGAGCATGCCATGGTGGTGGTTGGGAAGCAACAAGGGTGGTTGGTGGCAGGGTGTTGGGTGTGACCGGGTACAAATCCCCAAGGCTATTACATCTCGTTTTGATTTTCCCCGACTCTAGATCCTTGACAGAAAAACCGATTGGGTCAAACTCCACACTAACATTGTTATCAGTAGTAAATTTACGAACAAAAACTAAATTTTTAACAACGTCGGGAGTATGTAAAACATTTTTTAGCTGATAAAATGGGCATGTGGATAAAATTGCAGAACCGTGACCAATGACCGGAATATTATTTCCATTACCAACATAAATGAGAGCTAAATTACTCGAATTAAAATAGGTACGAAGGGTACCTGAATTTGTAGCGCGGTGGGAAGATGCACTGGAATCCATGTACCAATTGTCGGAAGGTGGTTGCAGCGACATTGTGTTGAAAGCCGGAGAAATGTCATTGATGTACCCTATTTATACTCTAGTTTTTAGTGTATTTGAGACTTGTTTTGAAGACCTTTTTGTAACAAAGCATAGGATTTTAGAGTGAATTGTATCATTAGAGCTTTATGTTTAGAACTTGTAAATTCCTATGTTTATGTGTGTATTTTGGAACTTCTTGATGTGAATTCTTGAAGACCTTCTATGACTATGCTATAGAGTTGATGATTTGTTGCTCGGAACTAGAAGAATTGGTCATATAAGTGGCGAGAAGGCCACTTTACTAAAGGTGGTAGAAGCTGCCCAGAAAAGTGTCGTTCGTGCCCAGAAAAGTGTCGCTTTTGTTTGAAGGAAGTGTCACTCCAGATGAAGAAAGTGTCGCTGCTGCCCAGAAGCGTCATTAGCTACCCAGAAGTGTCACCAGCTGTCCAGAAGTGTCGCTGTGATGAACAACGACCAAATAAAGCGTCACTAAAGCTTCAGCCAACTTGCACTCTTGAGCTGAATTTTGAGGCTATAAATACCCCCTTATCTCTCCCTTTTTGGACGAGCTTCCCCCAATCCAAATTAGATTTTTCATAGTTTTTCTTCCATTTCTTCTCTTTTCTTCCCTTTGATTTGATGAACAAACATGTGTTGATTAGAATGATTGTTGCAGCTTAATCTTCCTTGGGAGCAATTGATTAAACTTCTTGAGATTTTCATGAACTTTCATATGTTTCTATTTATGGTTTGATTATCATTTGAA
This sequence comes from Cruciata laevipes, assembly GCA_963678965.1. NCBI lineage: Eukaryota > Viridiplantae > Streptophyta > Magnoliopsida > Gentianales > Rubiaceae > Cruciata > Cruciata laevipes. The sequence continues at coordinate 17,100,242 of OY787634.1, read as the reverse complement.
TATCTTGTCTTGAATTGTATATGAATGTTGTTAATCTTGCTAAATTTGCCATGGGCTTTGTGTTATGAATCAATTGCATGCCTCATAGTTTAGGTAATGGTAGTTTAAACCCTAGTTCTAGTTTAATTTAGAGATTAGGTTAATTAGAAGTGATTGGGGGGTGACAACCCCTTTTTGCTTGCTAGTTGTAGAGTAATTTATCCTAGTTGGTAGAGTAAATGGTAATTAGAGAGGTTGTGTGATTGTTGTTATGAAACATGGTAAAGTGTAGTCATGGGAATTGAATTGCTTATGAATTTGAATATTGTTGCATGTCTTCGTAGGAACCTAATGTGATCATTGATCCTTCGTTGTATGTAATTGTAGAGTTAAGATATTCATTTCCAATGTGTGATTATATGCATTGAATTGCTAGATTCGTGGGTAAATGCTATTGTTTACCCCAATATCATAAAGTAGCAAATATGAATTAAGATTTGTATGTTATCATCATCTTAGTTCTTTATAGTTTTCAAATGGCTTGTCTAACGCTCACGTTAACGTTGAGTATGGGTGAGTTTGTCGATTCTCCATTGTTAATTCCATTGTCGATGTATCTAGATGCTATCATCTAGGTGGATTGATAATGAGGGCTCTTGAGTGATGTGTTCATGCTCACTAGCTATTATCAAGAGAATAGGATGTTTTTCATCCACGACTTATGATCATAAATCATAGATATGAAGCGTTCACTCAATGATTAATCGATAGTTGAAGTTGAAGTCAATTGCCTCCCAAGGCTTGTATTTGCATTGTAGTGTAATTTATTTTAGTTGCTTTCTTTCGTAGTGTAACAAAACCAACTCAAAAACCCCCTTGTTTACCTTGCTTTCTATATAATATATATATATATATGTTAATAATCTTCGCTAAAACACTAAACAAAACTCCTTCTCCTTGTGGTTCGATCCCTACTTCCCACTATCTACTCTATAGTAGTTAGAAGTCGTAGGTGAAATATAAATGTGTTTTGATTGAGTGTGATTCCCATTTACGACGTGGGGAAATCGCTTGTCAAAAATGGCGCCGCTGCCGGGGAGAAGGCATTTCTTGTTTTGTGTTTTATCTTAGATTTTATTTTTATCTCCTTTGTTTTCTTTTTTTTTCTTTGAAGTGTGTATTGCTTGGTTTCTTGGAATAAACGGCACCTTGTAGTGTGTATTATTACTCTAGAACCCTTGCACTACCATTTCAAACTTTTTAGTCATGTTTAGTATAAAACAAAAAGATTTTTATGACTTCCTCACCTTTAACCATGAAAGGATGAGGGAGAATGCAACAAGCTCGTGTGATTCTTACCTTTCTAATGATTTTTCCGAGCCTTGTTATTTTGAGTCGAGAAGTGAGCACTTTGCACATGAAAGGCCCCTTGGTTCTTCATACCAAGGGTACTATGATGAGTGCCATAATAAGGAGAGAAGTATTGGTTTTCAAGGTCAACAATGTTTTAATACATATGATGATTCTTATAATCCACAATGGAGTGGTTATTTAGATTCAAATTATGGATGTCCACCGGAAAACCAATACTTTGAGCAACAAAATCTACCTCCACCCACTTGTGAATTGCCTCAAGGACAAGATGTGATTAATGATGAAGAAAATAGACTTTTCAACAATTTTGAGAGACAATTGAGTGAAATGTGGAAAGTGGTGAGGAGATTAGAATCTCAATGCTCCAAGGAAGTACCATCCGAAATAGAACATATTCCTAGTGCTATGGTGAGTGATATCACCACAATGCATGAGGAAGAGTTCGAAAGTGATGAGGAACTTTTTGTTGAACATTATGAAGTAGAGAGAGATGTGAGTGTTCTTGAACTTTTACTATCACCATTGACATCCTCACATCCACCTATTCAACAAATTTCACCACTTCCGGAAATCTTGGAGGAGACTACGAAGCCATATTGCTTATTTTGGCTACCAATCATTCCATCTCCTTTGAGACTACTACCATTCATCCCTCCTCCAACACCTTCTCTACCACCCTTCACTTTTCTTTCAAAAGTGAAGGATTCCAAACTTTTGTTCTATGAATAACATTTGGGTCGTGTCGACGACGTTAAATAAATCGATTTTGACCGTTTGGAAATAACACTTCCATTAAACGATTCTGGTTTTATTTTTATTTAGGTTTTATTGTGTTTATATATATATATATATATATAAAAGAGTTTCTTTGTGTCTTTCATTGTTTTAATTAGTAGATTACGTTTTTATTCTTATTTTTTTTATTTCATTTTTATTCTTGTTTTCCATTTGTTATTTTATTTGAAATAATAAAAAAAATAAAAAATCGGGCTCGCGGGCCGCGAATTGGGCCTCGCGGCCCGCGAAAACTGGCCATTTTCAGGCAGCCCGCTGCCACAATTTGCCTGTTTTTCGCGGCATGCGAAGAAAAAAAAACGGATTTGGGGATTAATTCTTCCTTTGCCCAGACCCCGATCAAATCCACCGCCCACCGCCCCTCCTCCACCTTCTTCCCCGATCCACCTCCATCCAGCCGCCCTCCATCCCACCTCCATCCCGCCGCCCTCCATCCCAGACCCCACCCTCTACCCCTCCACCTCCATCTCGCTGCCCCACATCACCACCCGCCCCACATCACCGCCCCGCTCCAACAAGAATCGACAACGCCCCTCACCACCCCGACTACCCAGACCCCGCCCCGACTACCCAAACACAGCCCCGACCCCGCCCAGACCCCACCCCTCACCACCCTGAACGCCCAAACCCCGCCCAGTCCCCCTCTGCCACCTCCACCTGCACCGCCCCACCTCTGCCATCTCCACCGTCATCTGCACCAACTCGCCACCGCCGTTGACCTTCATCATCTCCGACTTCGCCGGCACCACCAGATAGCGGCGGTTGTGCTTGTTCACTGCTAATAGGGTACTTTCGTTACAATTCTTCCATTAGTATGTTGCCTTGTGTGGTATTGTGCATTGTTTGTGTTATGAATTGGTGTTCTAAATTGGTATTACCCTGTCATTAGTTCTAGGATATGGTTACCATGGGCTTGCCGCCACTTGCTTATACTCATTGTGCTTAAGTTGATATTTCAATGTTTGCTTGCTTGGTGTTCTCTTCAATGAGAGGGTAGTTTTTATCTAGTGCATTAGTGTTGCTAAATTTTTCGCTTCTCCCGTTCTAAAGTGTTGTTATTATTCTAAAACATTGAGGACAATGTTTAGTTTAAGTGTGGGGGAGTTAGGTTTAGCTTCTTATTGTAAAAAGTGCACTTCTCTTGAAGAATTTGTTGAAAGAAAACTGAGTGAAAAGCCCGGATAGGTCAAAACATTAAAAAGGCCTAGGTAAAAGTGAGAGGCTTAAAAAAAAAAAAAGTGGCTAGATAAACTTCTAGGCAAAAGGAGAGTGTGTGGAAAAATGAGGGGTTAGGTAAAATCCTAGGCAAAAGGAGAGTGTGTGGAAAGAAAGAGGGGCTAGGTAAAAACCTAGGCAAAACGAGAGGAATTTTGTAATCTTTTGTAAGCTTTGTGTGCCAAAAAAATTGCATTGATGAAACTTATATTGGCATACTTTGCTTGTTGATGAAAGTAATTGAAAACTCTTGTTTTGAAGTCTTAAATGTGCATTGAATTGATTTTTAGGAGTATGAAATTTAAACTTGTAACGTTCTTTCTCGAGGACGAGAAAGGTTTAAGTGCTGGAGAGTTTGATGTACCCTATTTATTCTCTAGTTTTTAGTGTATTTGAGACTTGTTTTGAAGACCTTTTTGTAACAAAGCATAGGATTTTAGAGTGAATTGTATCATTAGAGCTTTATGTTTAGAGCTTGTAAATTCCTATGTTTATGTGTGTATTTTGGAACTTCTTGATGTGAATTCTTGAAGACCTTCTATGACTATGCTATAGAGTTGATGATTTGTTGCTCGGAACTAGAAGAATTGGTCATAGAAGTGGCGAGAAGGCCACTTTACTAAAGGTGGTAGAAGCTGCCCAGAAAAGTGTCGTTCGTGCCCAGAAAAGTGTCGCTTTTGTTTGAAGGAAGTGTCACTCCAGATGAAGAAAGTGTCGCTGCTGCCCAGAAGCGTCACTAGCTACCCAGAAGTGTCACCAGCTGTCCAGAAGTGTCGCTGTGATGAACAACGACCAAATAAAGCGTCGCTAAAGATTCAACCCACTTGCACTCTTGAGCTGAATTTTGAGGCTATAAGAGCATCTCCAATGGTAAGCTAATGCTTAACTTGCCATGTCACTATTCAAGCAATTGATGTGGCAAGCTACATAGCTCCACAATGGTGAGCTACTATGTTTATAGCTATAAAGGTCCCACGTATTTTTTAAAATATTTTTACCAAGAATTTTTACTATCATTAAAAATAATTAATGTATTTATCTAAATGATACAAATACTATTGATTTAAAAATAAATAAATTATTTTTATAACAACTAAAAAATAATTATGTTAAATTATAAAGTGATTTACAAATTACAAATAAAAATAAATAATTATAATAAAAACATTTAGACTACCAATATATTGCAAATTATTAGAAAAAACGGTCTTTGTGAGGATGCTCTTCTACGGAAGAAAGAGGAAATTCGTCAAAATGATTTCGCAATTCTAACCAAGGACACATCAAATATGGATGATAGAACTAGAAAAAATCATGAACAAGTGTGTGAAATTCTTAGAAATAAGTATGGAATGTCATTAGAATATATTTGATGTATTTTTCATTCTTTTTTTTTTTTTTTTTTTTTTTTGCATTTGGAATAAAATTTTATTGGTATAATGTATTTAAAATTTTTATGAAAGAATACAAATCAAAGTTTGGATATATTTTTAAAAATAATGTTTATATTTATTATATTTATATATTTTTCAAATTATTTATAAGCTATATCAAATATTAAGTATAAAAAAATATAATATATACAATATTAAAATATATTTTTTATAAATATTAGTTATTTATGCTCGTAAAATAATTAATTAAAGTAAATATTTATAAAAGAATATAACTACGTGAATAGAAAGAGAAATTATATTTACCAAGTAAAAGTAAATGAAAGGAAAGAGAAATTATATTTACCAAGTAAAAGTAAATGAAAGGTAATTCATAACATTAATGACGGCAGTACTGCTCTGTGCGGCAGTACTGCTCGTGTAGCAGTGCCTACGTGGAGTGAAACAATGGTAAGCTACAGTGCTGAAATTTATCAAATATTGCAAGCAACTCCGTTTCTTCAACCATTGGAGATGCTCTAAATACCCCCTTATCTCTCCCTTTTTGGACGAGCTTCCCCCAATCCAAATTAGATTTTTCATAGTTTTTCTTCCATTTCTTCTCTTTTCTTCCCTTTGATTTGATGAACAAACATGTGTTGATTAGAATGATTGTTGTAGCTTAATATTCCTTGGGAGCAATTGATTAAAGTTCTTGAGATTTTCATGAACTTTCATATGTTTCTATTTATGGTTTGATTATCATTTGAATATCTTGTCTTGAATTGTATATGAATGTTGTTAATCTTGCTAAATTTGCCATGGGCTTTGTGTTATGAATCAATTGCATGCCTCATAGTTTAGGTAATGGTAGTTTAAACCCTAGTTCTAGTTTAATTTAGAGATTAGGTTAATTAGAAGTGATTGGGGGGTGACAACCCCTTTTTGCTTGCTAGTTGTAGAGTAATTTAGCCTAGTTGGTAGAGTAATTGGTAATTAAAGAGCTTGTGTGATTGTTGTTATGAAACATGGTAAAGTATAGTCATGGGAATTGAATTGCTTATGAATTTGAATATTGTTGCATGTCTTCGTAGGAACCTAATGTGATCATTGATCCTTCGTTGTATGTAATTGTAGAGTTAATATATTCATTTCCAATGTGTGATTATATGCATCAAATTGCTAGATTCGTGGGTAAATGCTATTGTTTACCCCAATATCATAAAGTAGCAAATATGAATTAAGATTTGTATGTTATCATCATCTTAGTTCTTTATAGTTTTCAAATGTCTTGTCCAACGCTCACGTTAACGTCGAGTATGGGTGAGTTTGTCGATTCTCCATTGTTAATTCCATTGTCGATGTATCTAGATGCTATCATCTAGGTGGATTGATAATGAGGGCTCTTGAGTGATGTGTTCATGCTCACTAGTTATTATCAAGAGAATAGGATGTTTTTCATCCACGACTTATGATCATAAATCATAGATATGAAGCGTTCACTCAATGATTAATCGATAGTTGAAGTTGAAGTCAATTGCCTCCCAAGGCCTTGTATTTGCATTGTAGTGTAATTTATCTTAGTTGCTTTCTTTCGTAGTGTAACAAAACCAACTCAAAAACCCCCTTGTTTACCTTGCTTTCTATATAATATATATGTATGTGTTAATAATCTTCGCTAAAACACTAAACAAAACTCCTTCTCCTTGTGGTTCGATCCCTACTTCCCACAATCTACTCTATAGTAGTTAGAAGTGGTAGGTGAAATATAAATGTGTTTTGATTGAGTGGGATTCCCATTTACGACGTGGGGAAATTGCTTGTCAGTCATAAACTAGGAAATGGCCCAAGGGCATTTTAGTAATTTCATGTTGTGTGAAGCCTTTAATCTGAATTGGCAGTCGAATATAGTTACGGCGGAGCTCCAGCGGAGCAGTTGCATATGTTCATTAGTATAAAATGTAGGGAATCCATTCTAGAGAAACTATCAGATAGTTGCTGATCAAATCGATTGTGTATTTTCCTTTTTCTTTACAGTTTTACAGTTTTGTACGGTTCTGGCTTGCCAGTTCCTAACAAGTGGTATCAGAGCTCAGAGCTCCTCGGCATCAATGGCGGAGAACGGCGATTACGATTACGGTGTGTATGACTACGGCGGTGGTTGTGAGTTCTACGGGGATTGCAATTACGAGCACCACGGGTCTGGGAATTCGAATCGCGATTACGAGCCCTACGAGTTTGGGGATTTTCCGGTGGCTCCACCTCGGCGAGATCTGACAGAGGATTCGTGGATATGGTATGAATATGAAGCTCAGGCACCCACAGAGGAGCAGCAGTATGATTATGAAGTTTATAAAGTCCAAGCAACTGACGACTATGGCGATTCACGGGTTGGATTGGCGAGCACTCCTTGGAGTTCAGAGTGGTCGAATTACCATGTTCATCGTGGAAATCTAGCGGAGGAGCAAAGCACATGGTGTTACAATCAGTCACCACGAACTGAACCGGTGAGAAATTCTGAGAGATGGCCGAGGTGTGGTGGTTATGGTGGAATACCGGCGGCGGGGAGAAGGACGGGGTACTGCTACAATCCACCGCTGGAATCTCAATGTAATGTTTCTTCAAGGGATTATCATGGTTCAATTCAAGTGGAGGTGCCTTACCGAGGAAATTCTGTCTGGTATTCTCCGGTGAGGGTTTCCGATAGTAGTTATCAGGAGACCGTTTACGCACAACCTCAGACAGTTCTAGGAACTCGGTGTTCTGGAAGGGTGGATGGAGGAATCTCCATATCCCAATCCCAATTGGAGGATTTGAGTCGTAAATTGAAGCAGATACATGCGGAATTTTCCCGCCGATTGGAGTGTGAATTGAATCAGATACGAGAGAACTCTGACCGTCGCTTGAAACAAATGAGGAAAGGCGCACTTGAGTGTGCCTATGTCTTTTCTTACGTTTTGCTTTTTTTTTTTATTATTCCAGTATTTTGTTTTAGTACCAATAACCGACGAGAAGCTACATCTCGTCGAGGAAGAAGCTGATGCCCGAGGGTCTCCCGGAGGCATATCATGGGAGGAAGAGGATGGAGAACCCCATTGGAAGTCCTCCGCTGTAAGGGAAGTTTGTCCGGAAGTCGCGACAACGCCATTGGAGAAGTTCACATCTAAGTTGGGGAATATCACATTTATAGGGCCATGTTGGTCGCCTTGCACTTCAGTATTTTGTTTAGCTCATTCTCTAGCGTTACTCATAGAGTCGAGCACCCTGCTACGGGGGCTCTTCTTAGACATGTTCAACCGCTACTGGACGATTCCCAGTGATTCATGAATGAAATAAATATTAATTTTTTAAAAAAAACTGTAAGACCATTGGCAAGGTCGCCGACCAGATCAGGAAAAGGAACACGTACAGAGACCACAGAGCCGGTACCCACATGCAGAGTCTCACTCGGGGGTAAAGACCGTCCAACTCCGGCAAGATGGTAGAATCAGGAGCTGGATGGTAAGACGGATCATCCTGGAGGGATCGCAACACTGAAAAGAGAGCAAAATAAATTAAAAATCGAAAATACAAGGAAAAGTGGAAATCAACCCATCAGAATAAAAGAAAGAGTTGTGAGGAGTGACCTTGATCGGACCAGGCGGCGCGGTAATAAGGGGCGGAGAAAACCTCGCCAGGGTACACCTCGGGAGGCCAAGAAAATCCCCCGTTCTCAGGAATCCAGTATTGAGATAAGTATACTGGGTTGTTCAACAGAATTTCATAATCCGAGCACAACTCATTAGGGAGCCAAGGTACCCGATCCTCAGATGTGATATCACGGTTCCACCAGGAGCCTGATAGGTCTGATGGTCATAAGAATAATGACCGTCCACTAACTATTCCTTCGGATAATTGACGAAGCCTCGGATGAAGTGGGTATCGGGAATGCGGGAAGCAAAGCCAAAGATGCCAGGAAATCGTCTTGCGTTCCCGGAAAGACAGAAGAAAGATCGAAACAGGTCCACAGACTCAGAGACCCCACATCGACGGCAATTGACTAGAAACGCCATGACAATTACAAACCCATTGGGATTAATTTGAGCAAGGGAAATCTTGTAGTGGTGAAAGAGGTCAGAGTATAAAGGAGGGAAGTGCGGGCTTAGGCCATACTGGAACAGGCGTTTTGGAATGCATGGCCCATTGGTCTAATATCCATCTGAGTATAAGGGAATAAGTTGAGCATCCATCTCCAGAGGGTAGAACATCCGGTAGGCGGCTTTGATGGTCTCAGCGTGGATCCAATCATGTGATGGATCAGCAGGGAGTCGCTGAACATTAGAGACGATCGCCAGCGGTCAAATACACAAGAATTCACTTGGGGCTTCACCAGTTCCTGTCTGAGAATCAAGACGGCGAGAGCTGGGACCCTCACCGAAAGGGACAATCTTAGGGCGAGTTATATCGCTGCAAGGAGACAAAGCTGAGGCACTGGCGGAAGAGTCACCAGAAGTTGACGAAGCAAAGCGAGAGCGATTTAGAACAAGTGGACAGGAATCTTTAGAAAAGGAAGAAGAATTGCAGAAAAGATAGTCGGCCATACGAGCGGAATGAGAAAAAGGGGGGGAGGAATTTATAGTACAGATAAAAGGAGCAAATCGGTGGAAGATAAAGGGGCAAAGACAAGTTGTACCCAGGAAGAAGAAAAAATGATTAAGTCACTCAAAAGAAGGGGAAAATCGGAAACTGTGAAGCCGTCAGGCGAATAACGCGACAATCAGGGCCCACCTATTAAAAGAATGTCGCCCCGGGGTAACGAAATGGCAAAGCTCACAAAGCTTCGGCTAAGAGAGTTTGGATAGGGGGGAAGAAGGATCGGATAAAGTCAAGTCAAGCATTGCTCTTCCAGAGTTAACGCTCGGCTTGGGGGGCTTGTGATGATACAGAATGCGTCACCTAGTAATAGGAAATGTGATGACGCAGCTACTTGAGGAAATTGCCAAGAAAATACATGGGCACGTGAGAGGATCTTAAGCAAGATACAGAGGTACAGTCTCACGTGAGACATACTTGGGGAGGAGGAAAAGAATGGTGAGTCAGCAAGGAAAAGGGGCAAGGCAGGCGCTCTATGACGCCTATAAAAGGAAGGCATAGTTAGCAATTCCAGGTAAGTTCTCTAACTCTTGAATACACAGTTTTTATCTTTCAGTACACGAAATCTCATCATCACACCGGAGCTACCACCCCCGGGTAGCGTCGGAGGGTCTGTTTTGCAGGTGTCGGAGAAGCAGGCCCTTAGCAGTTGTTCATCCGACGCCCAGGAGTTCGAATAGACAACCACATCAGCAAGCAGTTTATTGATCTACATCTTTAAGCCTTAAGATACTTCCAACATCCGAGGCACTCTTTTACTAGTGCGGATTATCCCCGCATCAATTCCTACTTAGGGTAAAACTGTTTTTTTTGGCAAAACTATCCAAAAGGATGGGAGGATTATATTAGGGTCCTCAAGCCTGTTAAAAACAAAACATAACAATAAAAGGAGGCCGAAGCCAGTGTTATAATGTTACATGAGAGAGATGTAGTCTCATGAAGGAATATATTTGCTTCCAAAAGAATGAAAAAATAGGCTAGATCCTAACTAAACTCAACACAATAACTTATAACCTCCGAACATTTTAGAGAATCGTCGAAACAAAACTCAACTTAGTCAAGAGGCCAAGTTAAAGGTGAGAGACTATTTACAAACAAAATTGTTTCACAGCCCATTCAGAGTCAAACTGGTTCAGAGTTCAAAGAGAAAGGCTCCTTGTAACTCCAAGTCTTCAGGCAAAATGGAGACCAGGCTGATGGAAAAGCCACCAGAAATCAGAAACAGAGACATTGATTATTAATGTTCTGCAAAATCTGCAAGATAAGAAAATTAGTTAGTATCATCCATTCTGGATATTCTCAGGGAAGGAGTGCCCATTTGATCCAATATAAGCATACCCTATATCTCATTAGTAAGTGAACCAAAAGTAAAATAGGCATCATGCATAGATTTCAGACAAATTTTTGCAATAGCATCTGCAAGCCGATTTGCTTCCCTGTGGACATGAATCAAGTGACAAGTAGAAATGCTTAGCCTGATAGAATCAGCAAGATCAAAGAGTTTCCAGTGTGCTGTGATGGGGTTCAAAATGGAAGAAATTACATTGAGACAGTCAGATTCTATGGTGATAGTTTCTGAATATCTACAAGCAAGATTGGCAGCAAATTGAATGGCTTTAATTTCAGCCTCAAGTGGGGAATTGGCAGAGGCAAAAGAGCAGTGGCCATAAATAAAAGCACCCCTGTTATCTATAATGACTGTAGTAATGCCAGCATTTAAAGAGGAACTGCACCATGTTGCACTACATTGAATTTTAGACCAGACAAAGATTTGGTCCAAGCAATTTTGAAAATTATTGGTTTAGGAGGCCTCTTACCAAGTGGTAGAAAACTATGGTTAGCAATATCACAATCTACAGGAGAGGACATATAGAAAAGTTTGGCATAGAAGATAAGAAAAAATTCCTCTTTGATCTGTTTGAGAATGTGAACTGAGGAGGCAGGGACATTATCATATAGCCATTTATTCCTAGCTTTCCAGAGAATCCAGCAAGTAATAGAAGGAGTGAGTCTAATAATTAAGATGAGAATGTCCTGTCAGATATGCCCATGAAGCTCTACAAAGATTTCCAAATGTCTACAGTAAACTCACATGGTGTTAAAAAATTGATCTAAAGAGTCCTCATGATTACACTTGAAACACTTAGATGGTAAACATATATGCATGGATTTCAAGATGTTATCAAAAGGAAGAAAAGAGTTTATCAATTTCCACATAAAGACAGAAACTTTTTTTCTGTAATCTATGATTCCAGAGATGATGAATGGAAGAGATAATACCCCTGTCCTGTCTTAACTTGTTGTAGGTTGACTTAAAAGAGAAATTCCCTTTGATGTCAGGTTTCCATATCAACCTATCTTCTCTGTGTACCTTCAGCTGAGCTTCCTGTAAAACAAGAAGAGTATCAGGGGATCGATGGGTGGATAGTTGTTGCATAAAATTGGTTTAATCATTAACAAATGATGCAACAGTGCTATCAAGAGGTATAGTGGTGATAGAGGGATCACTATAGTCCATTAAAGGGAATTTATCCATCCAGTTGGAGGACCAAAAATTGCAGTCCCCTTTTCCAATGATGACTCTAGAATTAGATTCAGCCCAGGCATTAACTTTACAGATTCTCTTCCAGATAGAAGAAGATTGAAAGGAAACTGTAAGGGATGCTATAAGATGAGTCCATAAAGTTTCAACTTGTTGGAACTTACACCATAGCTTGACAGAACAAGTTTCAATAATGGAGTGAATAGACCTGAAACCTAAACCATTCTGGGAAATGGGAATGCACAAGTCATCCCATTTTCTCCAAGATTTTTTAGGCTTCATTTCATATTCACCCCAGAAGAAAGTGGCTAGTTTCCTTTCAGTCTTCTTAACTACTTGCTTAGGGGGAGCAATAACAGACCAAATGTGTTGAGACAGTGAGTAAATGCAACAGTTAATGAGAGTAATCTTGCCCCCTGTTGATAACCATTTATTCTTCCAATTAAGGAGTTTATGATCAATGGTTTCAAGTAAAGGATTGAAATGAACATTAAGAGCTCTACCTTTAAGAATAGGTACACCTAAATATTTAAAGGGAAAGCTACCTATTTTCATTTAAAGAGTTCTTTTGATGGAATTAACTTGAACAGGAGAGGCATGCCTACTTATGAAAATATCACTCTTGTTATTGTTAATTTTTTGACCAGTTACCTCTTCGAATTTTGATAAAAAAGGTTTGAACCTAATCAAAGTTAATTTTTCAGCATTTAAGAAGACAACTGTATCATCAGCATAACTTAAGTGAGAAATATGCAATGAGTTGGCAGGAAAGTCAAAATATTTTAAACTACCTTTTTGAAAAGCAAAAGATAGACTTCTTGTAAAGGACTCTGAAAAAATATTGAATAAGAAGGGAGAAAGGGGATCACACCCTGTTTAATACCTCTTGTTGGCTGAAAAAATCCCACTGGATTACCATTAATCAGAATTGAAAACCAAGCCTGTGAGAGATTTTGCATGATGCTAAAATTGAATTTACCATGAAATCCAAATTTATGGAGAACAACTTGTAAAAAATGCCACTTAAACCTATCAAATGCTTTTCTAAGATCAAGTTTTATGATGCAATTAGGTTCACTGCTCTTTCTATTTAAGAATCTGGCCATTTCTTGAAGGAAGATAACATTATCAGAAATGTCTCTTCCCTTCATGAATGCAGATTGATGAGGAGAGATGATCTTTGACATTAAAGGTTTTAGTCTCTCCATAAGAAGTTTAGAACAAATTTTGTTTAAAACATTGGAGACACTAATAGGCCTATAGTCATCAAAGGAAAAAGGAGTGTCCTTTTTAAGGATGATAGTGATCCAAGTACTTGCTACCCCTCTTGGAATTTCCTTTCCTTGTTGAAACTCAGAAATTGCTGCAAGAAGATCAAGTGATATAGTATCCTAAGATTTTATGAAAAATTGAGCAGTAAAACCATCAGGCCCTGGGGTACTATTTTTATTGAGAGAAAAATCAATCTCTTTAAGTTCAGGTAAAGTAACTGGAATGAGAAGTTTCTGATTTTCTTCATCAGTGATGAGCTTAGGGATTTGGCTCAGAAAATGGGACTGAAAGAGGTCACTATCATGAGAGCTGTCATCAGAGAGGAGATGTTGATAATGGGAAATAGCTTCATTTTCAATATCAGCTATATTATCCAACCAAATACCATTAGAGCTTTTAATTTTAATGATATTGAGTATGCTCTTTCTTTCCTTAACAGAGTTATGGAAGAATTTGGTATTGTTATCTCCCTCTTTAAGCCATGGTTTAAGTCTCCTTGAGACATGTACCTAAGCTAGGACCAATTGCTCCAACTCGGTATACCAGTTGCCTCCCCCCCGCCCCCCCCCCCCCCCCCGGAGTGCCCTGCTGACAAAGTAGATTGGGTGTTGTTCCCCTCCCCTCCCATTCCTTGATCAGCACGACACTCACTGCTTCCCGGGATGACGCTATGTACAAGAGGAGCTCCTCCCCGGGGTTTGGCTTCATTAGGGTTGGCAACTGTCGAAGGTGCTCTTTCAAGCTCTAGAACGCCTTTTCACAATCCCCTGACCATTCGAACTTTTTGGCCTTTCTGAGGATACTGAAGAAGGGTAGTTGTCTCTCTGCTCCTCTTGACAGGAAATGATTGAGGGCTGCAAGAGACCTGGTCAAGCGTTGCACCTCTTTTACCGACTTGGGGGAGGCCATCCTGGCTATGGCCTCTACTTTCTTCAGGTTGACATCAATCCCCCGGCTAGACACCATGAAACCCAGGAACTTTCCCACGCCAACCCCGATAATGCTTTTGGAGGGATTCATCTTTAGATTACTTTGCACCAGCTTCTCAAACATTTCCTCCAGGTCATTCAGGAAGGCCCCATAAGTTTTACTTTTAACGACCATGTCAACCACATATACCTCCATGTTTCTGCCCACTTGGTCCTTGAAAATTTTATCCACCATCCTTGGTAAGTAGCTTCCGCGTTCTTCAATCCAAATGGCATCTTTTTGTAACAAAAGGTTCCTGCGTCGGTGATGAAGGAAGTTTTTTCCTTGTCCGCCTCATCCATTTGTACCTGGTGATAGCCTTTGTGTGCGTCGAAGAAGGCTAGCAATGGGTATCCGGCAATGGCCTCTGCCAACTGGTCCAAGTTTGAGAGGGGGTAACTGTCCTTGGGGCAACACTTGTTCAGATCTGTAAAGTCGATGCACATGCGCCAACTCCCATCATGCTTCTTTACCAGGACCGGGTTGGCTATCCATTCCGGGTAGATGATTTCCTCCACTACCTTGGCTTTCTTCAATTTATGTACCTCGTTCCTTATGAATTCTGCTCTCTCCGGGGCTAGAGGCCTCTTCTTTTGTCTGATTGGCTTGGTTGTCGGGCTTATGTTCAGTCTGTATACCCCCAGCTCTGGCAATACTCCCACCATGTCTTCCGGACTCCATGAGAACACTCCCTGATATTTTGCCAGGAGTTCCCTTAATGCGCCCTTCACTCCCTCCGGGAGATCCTTTCCCACCGTAACTATCCCTTTGTCTGCCACTTGCATCTCCTCTAACTCCTGATGGGGAGTTTCTCCTTGTACTACCCCTACTACCCTTTTCGCATCCAATACCGTTGTCACCATGCAGCTTCTTGTAGCCGTCTGGCTTCCCCGGATTACCGCCACTCCTTGCGCGGTGGAGAACTTCATTGTGAACAGATATGGGCAGTTCACTGCCCGGGCCTAGGTCAGCCACAACCTCCCTATGATTTCATTGTACGGTGAGGGGGCGTCGATCACCGCAAAATTGCACATTACTGAAACTCTCTTGCTCCGGTCCTTCTCATCCACCATGCAGACTGTGAGGGGGATAACACCGAGAGGGGTTTCTGGCTTGCCAGTGAATCCTGACAAGGGAGATGAGGGGGGTCTCAGGTTCTGTCTCCCAATTCCCTATTGATCGAAGTAAGAGGCGAACATGATCTCCACACTACTCCCGTCATCCACAAACACCCCCTTGACCACGAAACCTTCAATCGGAGAAGGAGAGTGGTGGTGCCGCATTCGCATCGGAGAAGGTGATAGTCTCATTGGGATGGAACCTCTTCCCATGAGTCTCCCCCGGGGGACATATCGCGTCCGGGCCCGGATAGCGGAGATTGATTGGCATGCTTCTCCAATTTCCCCGTTTATCACACATTGATCATCTTGTTCGGTGCCGGGGCTGGTTCCACCGCTTGAACTAGTACAATAGCTATGACGGGTCGCCCCGGGGCCCTGTTGCCTTGAGCTCTACCATTTCCCTTCCCGGGGTTTGGCCTACACCTCCTCCAGGGTTGTTCCCGAGCCTGGTCCCGGGCCGGGTATTCCTTCTTTGCTTCAACTGCCACGCAGTCCCTCATCTTCCACATTCTATCAATTTTTCTATCTTGTTCCTTAGCCCCCTACACCCTTCGGTTGTGTGCCTATAAGACTTGTGGTAAGCACACCATTTATCCACATTTTCTTTAGATTGGGTTCCTTGGATAGGCAACGGATCCGGGAACAAGTCTTTATGAATGGCGTGTATCTCCATCCGGGACTTGCTAAGCGGGGTAAAGCTATCCACTTTTGCCCGGTTCACCGGAGCGGGACCCGG
Organism: Cruciata laevipes; assembly: GCA_963678965.1. Classification (NCBI taxonomy): domain Eukaryota; kingdom Viridiplantae; phylum Streptophyta; class Magnoliopsida; order Gentianales; family Rubiaceae; genus Cruciata; species Cruciata laevipes. The sequence continues at coordinate 17,084,234 of OY787634.1, read as the reverse complement.
ATCCGTTCTACTTGGCTCTACCGCTTTTTTTCTTTCCGCCTTTTCGGGGAGGAACCCCTCAGATTCCTCTTTTCTCTTCCGGATGGCGTCGTTGACAGCGCAATACAGTTGCACCGCCATCTGCAGGTTATGAAAGGTTTTCAGGATGTTCTCCATTAACTTCTGAAACATCACCGTATCTTTCAAGCCGTTTATAAATTCGCTTATCACCGCCTTCTCTTGATGCTGCCTATCCGCAGCCTTTATATTGTCGTCCATATACCTCTGGTAATATTCCATGGGTCCCTCCACAACCTTCTGCCGGGTGGCAAGAAGCTCGGTCAACTGTTTTCCTTCCTTCTTCAGCCCTGTATACCTAAACAGCAGGGCTTTTGAAAAATCATACTTCCCGGGGCAAGAAATCAAACCATAGGAGACAACCCTTAGGTAGCAGCCCACTAGTTTGCATCTCAATTCCTCCGGGAAGTCCCTTGATACCATCAAATTCTGGTAAGTCCTGACAAACTCCTCCGGGTCTGTCTCTCCATTGTACGTTATCATATTCTTCGGGACCCAGAGACCCGGAGGCCATGGGTACGCAAGCACTCTAGGCACCTATGGGAAGGTGGGCCTGGCTGCATTTCTTCCTACCAGCTTGTCTAACCGTGCCTCTAAAGAGTTAGGATCCTGTTGTGCCGCCTGATAACCCCGCATCCTGTCATCCTCCCTATAATGTCTCTCTGGGTAACCGTTGTTCAGTCCCATCGATCCATACATCGGCACGAAATACTGGGTTTGGTTCCTGTAAGTCCCAGGGGTCCGGGAGCCCAGTAAATCCTTTGACATAAAGGGCGGGACATAACCAGTTTGTCCCAACCCCCAACTAGAGCGAGGGTGATAGGGAGGTGCGTGCGGGGCTAAGCTGGATTGCTTCCCTATAGCCGTTCCCGCTCCGGTCCCAAAATCCGGAGGGAAAGAAGGCGGAATGGTTGAGGAGCTGATGCGCCCTTGTATCCTCTGTGGCTCTGCAACGCCGTCCAGGTCGATAACTTCCCTTTGCGGTACCTGCGGAGGGCCATATTGGTTTCCCGCGGGTGCCACCCTCCTATGGTCCCGGGTGGAAAGTACCCACTGATGGTATAATTCCTTGTTAGCTCTCATGAAATCCAACGCCGCCAGCTCCTCTGTGTTAACCAACGTCCGATCCTCTTCCTGGGGCGCCAATCCCCGGGGTAGGAGATTATTGACCAGGGGTTGCTCCTCCTCCTGGGTTTCTGGCCCCCGTAGCGGGGGGTTGTCTCCCTTTCGCTCTTTCTGGGATTCTCCCTTTGATTCGGCTCCCTCAAAGGCAGTCTCTACGTGGCCTTCCTGTGGCACTTCCGGCTCACACTGGCGTCTAACCTCCTCCTGCAACTGCCTCAAGGTCACCTCATTTTCCGGGTGAGAGAGGCGATCATTCCCCGAAGATGCTGCATTATTCTTCGGGCGTCCGTGCCCTCTTCTTCCTGACTCCATCCTAAGAAGGTGGAACTTGGGTCCCACCGAGCGTGCCAATTGATACTACCAAAATCCACCAGTCCTCTTGGATCAACGCTATCCGGGAGTCCTCCAATGTGTGCCCGCAATGTGCCTGCAAAAAAAACCCCGAGAGGCTTCCCGGAAGGAGAAGCTCCGGTGTGATGATGAGATGGGGATAGCGATGGGGAGGAAACTGTACGGAAAGGCTCTCAATCAGAAATAGAGAGGTAAACGTCACATACCTGATTCACTATTTAGAACTAGTATTTATAGTTGAGGTAGCCTGTAATGGATAAGGGTCAGGACCACTTCTCCTTGTCACTTTCCTTGTCTTCTTGCTCATCCGGACATGCCTACGCGGGAAAGGTTCTGCTCTCTTCCCTCTTGGGCCGTTTGGCCGTTCTCCAGGCCCAGTGGGGTACTGGGCCGGTATTATCAGGGAAGGGCAAGGAGAAGATAGCACCACCGGAGCAGCAGGAGGAAGAAGAGGAGGAGCGGGAGCAGGAGGAGGAGGGTGAGGATGAGGGGGAAGAGGATGCGGATGGAGTGAAAAAAGGGTTCACGAGAGTAAAGTTAAGTACTACTCGGACCGCCAGAGGTCACGACCGCCCCGCTGCCCCGGACTCCACGGAGAAATTCTTCAAAGCCAAAGCTATTACGATCTATGAATGGCATATGAAAGTCGCTCCCACCAAGGTTTTGGATCCTAGCTCCATTGAATCTCTTCATATTGATTATGTGCTAGACTATTTTAAACCTCATTATTTCCATAATTTAATAACCCTAAATTATGATAGCTATAAAGATGAGGTTTTACAATTTTATGCAAACCTAGGGAGGCATAGTACAAACCTTAATGTGACCATGGTGAATAATGTGCTTGTTCCCATTGATGAATATATTATAAATGAGATGTTGGATTGCCCCTATAGGAGTTCTAGTGATTTGCGGGGTGAGAATCCCAATTTCCCCTACCAAATATATTATTGTTTTAGCATGCTACAATGGCCCTCGGTCACGATATTGCAACCTCTAGATCCCGTAGTGATGGGTAGAAAGTATTTTGGGATAGAGGGTGATAGTACGGGAATAGAAAATCATTACAATGTAGATCATCTCTCCATTGAGCAAAGGCTTGTATTTGATTGGATATGTCATAATGTATTACCTTCGTGTGGTCATGTTAGTGAACCGACCATTGCTAGCCTTATCCTTTTTCTATTACATCATGGAGAAGAAACCTTTGAACCCCGGGTTTACCACTTATAAATACATGGACAAATGCAAGGGGATGAAGGATAAGCTCTTTCCGTATGGTAGCCTCATCACCAAGATTATTGAGAAGAAAGGGATTCTTCCTCTTGATCCTCCGATTCTTGTAATGACAAATATTGGTTTGACCGCAAGAATTTGGAATTTGATGTAATGACGGGAAAGTATAAGCCGAAAGAGCTTACACCGAAAGCCGGGGTTAGAGCGGCTAAGCGAAGAAAAGTATCGGCAAGCGGCCCTTCATCATCCCGTAAGATCATTAAATTTCCATTTTAATCTTTTTACTTATACATTGCATTTTATAATATATATCATTTACTTATAGGTGAGGAAAGATGGATTCTATCTAAGATCTCCAAGCTTTGGGCGTGCTTTACCGGTAGACTCGATGATCAAGAAAAAAGACTTGCAAATTTGGAACGCAATCAACAAGAGTACATCTCGTCGAGGGGTCTTGAAATATAGCTTAGTGCGGATGAAGAAGAGCCGGATTATGGGGAGATACCTTCAGCGGAGCCCGGAGATTAGATAAGCTTGTTTAGGTTTTCATTTGTAACAATGTGTGGTTTTAAAACAATTTCTGGATTATCTCGTAATTTCTTGTTTATGCAAGTAGGAGAACAAAATTATGTTTGTGGTTGATTTTGTTTAAGGATGTTTATGACATTGGCATTAATGTATTGTTTGTTATGGTGTTATTATGTTGTTTAGGTAAAGTGCAGTAAAAAATCCCACTAGTTGGGGTGGTTTGTGCACATTTTATGGTTTTTTTTGTACACACCCGATGCTATTACGATGTCAGAATGTAGTAAGATATACAGGATGCTAACCAGTTCCGATATCGTAATATTAATATGTTATAGCACCCTACAGATATACGCTATCGTAACCAACAAAGGTACTAATGAGTGTCATAGTTGCGTTGGACTTTCCGATATCGTGACAACTCTTACGACACCGGTGCTCCAATCGATACAGGCTCTGGACCCTTGATTAATAAACGGTATCTATGCAACCTATTGATTATAGATATCGGAAGTGGCTAAGCTTTAACTTATAAGCCTGTGAAGTTCCGATGTCGTAATCCATACAGCTTTCAATTAAAAGTGTACTAATTTTATTAATTTAGGTTTATGGTTTACCTAATATCAACCTCTAAATTGTGTATTTGACGATCAAAATTCATTAAAAATCATAAATTAACCCTAGAACTCATAAAACCCTAAACCCTTGAAGCCATAAAACCCTAAACATTTGAACCCATAAAACCCTAAACCCATTCAAACAAAAAACTTGTAATAATCTTTATGTTTAGAATATTCTAAGTATTATATAAATATTCATTGTTATTGGTCTTAAAATGACCAGATTAAACTAAGTAATCACAATATTAAAACATCTTGTGTAATTGCTTTGTACCTTAACTTCACTAGTGTAAGTTACTGTTATCCATGCTTATGATGTATCATTTACATTAAGGGTTAGTGCATTTATATCTTTCTAAACTATACTAATCTAAACTCATTCATCACTACACGCATATAAACCCTAACTTCATAAGACCCTAACCCCACAATACATGTAACACATAACCATATAGAATTTTAACCAAAGTAGTAAAGTTATGATGATGTAGTTAATACTAATTTTATCAAAATGCATAGTACCGTAATATTGATATAGCTTGTAGTATTAAGATATTGTATAATAATATAATTGGGTATAATTATATATCAAACAAGTCAATGACGGTATAATAAGTCATATTAATTACTAAATAAAATAATCACTTGAATATGGAATCATAAATAGTATACACCGATTAAATAAACAAATAATTACAAAGTTAATATAAAATCGATATTGTTACAAAGCCACTACTAGCTTGTTGAACCCTTTTTATATAAACCCAAAACCTATTACACACCTATCAAAATGCTATAGATCTAGGAAGATATTAGAAACTGCCTTCTGTCTCACGTCCGATATCGTAAAGCGAATAGTATACAGCGGTTCCTATGCACTTCACGATGTCGTGGGTACAAAGTACACCATCTCCAAGGATCCTTCAAGTTTAAAAGGTAGAGTAGTCATTTCCCGAATATTTGCGACATATCTACGACGTCGTGTTATATCCAACATGTATAATTTGTATGCTTCCGACATCGGAAATCCGGTAGCCTACGTAGTTACGATATCGGAACTAGCCGGACTATAAATACAAAATCCCCAAATAGAAATCATTCGGATAACCCTACTATTTTCCCTCAATAAAAACAGCCGACTGAATCTTCAAATTCGAGCGGCGATATTCCGAGTCTGTAATCATGACTGGAGGACGGAAGGTGATTGCCAACAGAAGCGATGATTACTATGATGAAACACTATTTCTGTCGAATGAAGCCTCTGTCAGGTATGCCTATATCCATAACCAATCTAGGGTTCTGGAGACCTATGCCGCCCCTATTCTTGTTGATGATTTATATTTGGGGGATCACCTAGAATATTTCAATCATCAAAAGGCTAGGGGTTTGCTCTTTTGCGATGATGATAGTTATGAGGATGGAGTTTTTCAATTATATGCTAATTTAGAGAAGAATGCTAGTGGATTGTATAGGACAATGGTGAATGGATATGTTTTTGCTGAGAATTGGTGGTTAATCACCAAGTGTTAGGGTGTCCTTATGAAACTGATGCAGATTTAGCTCCGGCCAAGGATTCGGGCCCGGTGAATGTGTATTTTAGGGGTTCTTAGCCTACTACCAAGGAAGCCCCCAGTGTTGATCGAGAATCGTTACCAAGGTCTTTGAATGACAATGCCACTACTAGTGCGCATAATTTGAAGTATATGAGCAATGACGATAGGATTTTGTATGAGATGGTGCATAGGGAATTTGTTCCGACTAAGGGAAATATTAGTGAGCCTACTTGATACGAATATCCAGAGGTTATTCTTTAATGTTATTTCTTGTGCCAAGGTCTGGAAGGAAGAAGTTGTTCAAAGTTCTCAATACTCTTATGAAACAAGTTCGTGATGAATATTAGAAGAAGATGAGGGTTATGCTAGTTATTACTCTCATTTCTGAAGATTGAAGTCGTGAAGAAGTTTTATTGAAGTGCCTTAAAAGAACCGACTAGGCCTTCAATTAGTGGGTTGGTTCAACAACAGTTTATCGCTTTATTATTTAGGTTATTTTATTTTTTTTATTTAAGAAATTCGTTCATACCTTTGTGTTGTGGTATGATGAATTTTAATTATAGTTAAATAAGGTTTTAGCTTGCAAAAGCTGCCTTAAGTGTTTCCTTTTTGGTTAAGATGTAATATTCCTTACCTTATTGTATCCTGCACTTTTTAATCACCCTATAATCTTATAAATAGGGTGGTGAACGAATTTATTGGAGACAATTATATACAACAATCATCTTATATTGAGTTTTATCTCATTTAACCGTTAGGTTAACCTCTAATCGCTAGATTAGGTCAATCGTTAGATTGAAACCCCCGATTTTGAGATCTAGGTGTGTCCATCTCAAGTTGGTGCAAGTAGTGCTTGGCGTGTGGAATTCGACCTTGTGTTACTGAAGTTTAAAAATTGTGTCTTTCAAGTTCATCTCGAAGTGTGTCTTCTTCTTTGAAAGGGGGTGCTTTCGATCGACACTTCGGAGGGTGCTCTTAATCATTCCGCAAAACTAGGATCTTCGTAAGGAGGTTCATATCAAGAATCTTCGTAAGGAGATTCATATCAGTTGGTATCAAGAGCAAAGGTAGATCTTCGACCATCTAGTGAAAAGTATTTTGGATTCTCAGTATTGACCTAAAATCGCAGCTGGATCGATCATACGTTTTGAACGTGTTATACTAAGCCTATTGGGAAAATTATTTTTTCTGGTGAAAGAGGATTGATTGATGTTCATTTAGGTTTTGGAATCGTTCAAAAAGGGTTTTCGAGTTGGGAGATATTGATTTTTCAAGTTGGTTCATAGATTCTGAAAAAAAAAAAAAAAAAAAGTTGTGCAGTTGTATTGTGCTTTGTCTGTGATTGGCATAATTGGTGGAAGTTTCCAACGAGCTTTCTGAGCTAAATTGATTGGGGGAGGATTTGTTTCATTTTCGGAAAGTTTAAAGGTGATTAAACTTCATCTGATTGAATTTTGGAGCAGTATACTGAATTTCCGAAACTAATTACCTCTTGTTTCCATACTTTCTTCTAAATTCCATATCTTCTTCATTATAGCTCCGTTTTGGGTGATTCAACTTGTGTTATTTTCCTTATTCTTGTTAGAATTTGGAAAGATTATTCTTACAGCCGTTATAATGATTTACCTATACTGAACGGTTAAATGTATTTCGCATCACCTATCTTTACGGGTAATGATGGACCCGAAGCATATTTGGCTTGGGAGGAACAAGTGGAATATCACTTTCAATTTTACAAGTTCAACGAATGTGAGAAGGTTCGTATTGCTTCTGATCAGTTTGAAGACTATGCTTATGACTGGTGGTATGACTTGAAGAAAGATCGTCGTAGGCAAGGGAGGTCTAAAATCGTTACTTGGGAAAAGTTGAGGTACTATTTGAGAAAACATTTTGTCCCTGTATCTTTTCTGGAAGAACAAGAACGTCAACGGCAATATCAAGACATCCGGAATTCAATTCAGAATATTCCTCGTAAGATGCATGTGGAGACACCAAAGGTTAATAGGCACTCTACTTCTCAAGTTGTTGAGGTTTTGAAAGAAGACCATCCTCTATTCCATGTTCCCGAGGTCGAGTTTGTGCTTACTGATGTTGTTGACCATGTTGGCGATGTTGGTCCTACTTTTATGGAGAGTGATGTTCGGGTTGCTGACTATTTCCTTAAAGATGTTCCAGTATTCGACGAAGAGGTTAAGGATTTTGAGGTTCTGGATGTTCCAGTATTCGACGAAGAGGTTAAAGATGATGAAGTTCTAGATGTTCCAGTATTCGACGAAGAGGCTAAGGATGATGAGGTTCTAGATGCTCATTATGTTCTTGATGAAATTCCTACGTTTGATGATGAATATATTCTAGTAGTTGCAAGTGTTCCCGAAGTTGTTGATGCTCAGAAGTCCATTGAAGCTCATATGCATTCTGATTTTGGTGTTAGGGATCAAGAGTTTTTCCATGACGCATATTGGGCATCTCTGGATTTTAAGAAGCTGTTGAATCCATTTCGTAAGAGAAATATTTTTCCTTCGTGGAGTATTTATGTTGATCTCATTTTCTTACATTTAGCCAAGATTCGAGGACGAATCTTCTTGAAGAGGGAGGGAATGATACGAATATCCAGAGGTTATTCTTTAATGTTATTTCTTGTGCCAAGGTCTGGAAGGATGAAGTTGTTCAAAGTTCTCAATACTCTTATGAAACAAGTTCGTGATGAATATTAGAAGAAGATGAGGGCTATGCTAGTTATTACTCTCATTTCTGAAGATTGAAGTCGTGAAGAAGTTTTATTGAAGTGCCTTAAAAGAACCGACTGGGCCTTCAATTAGTGGGTTGGTTCAACAACAGTTTATCGCTTTATTATTTAGGTTATTTTATTGTTTTTATTTAAGAAATTCGTTCATACCTTTGTGTTATGGTATGATGAATTTTAATTATAGTTAAATAAGGTTTTAGCTTGCAAAAGCTGCCTTAAGTGTTTCCTTTTTGGTTAAGATGTAATATTCCTTACCTTATTGTATCCTGCACTTTTTAATCACCCTATAATCTTATAAATAGGGTGGTGAACGAATTTATTGGAGACAATTATATACAACAATCATCTTATATTGAGTTTTATCTCATTTAACCGTTAGGTTAACCTCTAATCGCTAGATTAGGTCAATCGTTAGATTGAAACCCCCGATTTTGAGATCTAGGTGTGTCCATCTCAAGTTGGTGCAAGTAGTGCTTGGCGTGTGGAATTCGACCTTGTGTTACTGAAGTTTAAAAATTGTGTCTTTCAAGTTCATCTCGAAGTGTGTCTTCTTCTTTGAAAGGGGGTGCTTTCGATCGACACTTCGGAGGGTGCTCTTAATCATTCCGCAAAACTAGGATCTTCGTAAGGAGGTTCATATCAAGTTGGTGCAAGTAGTGCTTGGCGTGTGGAATTCGACCTTGTGTTACTGAAGTTTAAAAGTTGTGTCTTTCAAGTTCATCTCGAAGTGTGTCTTCTTCTTTGAAAGGGGGTGCTTTCGATCGACACTTCGGAGGGTGCTCTTAATCATTCCGCAAAACTAGGATCTTCGTAAGGAGGTTCATATCAAGAATCTTCGTAAGGAGATTCATATCACTACTGCCTGCACTGCCATGACATTTTTCTACGTGATCACAAAGACACCTATAAATCCAGGATTTACCATTTTCAAGCATATGGAGAGTGTGAACCTCGGCACAAATCCCAGTGTTAATCTTCCCTATGGTAGTTTCATTACCCGGTACCTAAAGCGGTGGTAATGAAAAAAAGGATGACATTAATTTTCAAAACATGTTTTGGTAGTATTTTAGTTTATCATGGTATTGTAGTACTTTAGTATTTTTGATCAAAACTTGCTTACCTATGATTTTGTGCAATGGATGATGTTTGTTTTATGGAGTCTCCTAGATTTGAATTTGATAATGGTATTTTGACTTACAGATAACAAAATCAATAGTTTGTGTTATGATTGTTTTAGAATAGTTCAACTTTTGAGTTTAAAATTGGGAGAAAATCCAAAAATGTTTATTGAATTAAATCTTACTAAGGGATTCCGATATCGTAGAGGGTCTAGATGACAACATCCTAGCGGATTACGATATCGTAACAAGGGTCGAATTCTCTTAGCGTAGCATACTACGACATCGGAACATGGGTAGGCCAATACTATTCAAAGGTTCCGACACCGGTGTTACACTCGATACGCTGACTGGAAGATTGGAGTTTATCCATATCATGTTATCTATTTAATTACCGATATCGTAAGTATGTAGGAAGGTGGGTCGGATGCGTTCACGATATCGTAAGGAAGAAAGGCGTAGTAATCTACATATGTCACGATATCGGTAATTGTAAAGGACAGTGGAATTAAGGCTATTTTAATGGTTTTACTTATCATTTGATCCGGGATTAAACAACAAATAGAAAATTAATTATAATTTAATATTAAAATTCACAAATAAAATGTAATTACTGAATACATAGACATCATAAAATATGGATCTAGGAAACAATCAAATGGGAACTACTCCTTTTGCGATTTCTTCTTAGGGATCTTCACCTTGTTCATCTTAAACTTTCTCTTTTTCAAATTTCCCTTGTTGTCAATCCATAGACCCTCTGTGTGATCAGAGCGGGTTCGAAACCTTTTAAAGTTGAGGTCAGTTTCGGCTAGATTGAAGTCCTCCCCTTTCAAGATTAAGGGATAATCATCTACATCATTTAAGCAATCGAACTCACTTTCCACACCAACAAATGTCTTCTTTCCCTTCAAAACAATCTCCGTATTACGATTTGCAGGATCTTTGACATAGAAAATTTGCTCACCTTGTGTTGCAAGAATGAAAGGATCCGACTTGTACCCTAGTTTTCTACGATCAACTAGAGTGAATCCCAATGGATCATTGCAAATACCCCTATCGGGGTCAACCCACTCGCATTTGAAGACCACCACTCTAACCAACACATATTTCAACTCCCAAATAGCCGTGATGGTGCCAATCTAGAATCGGCATAACCTTTATTGGTTAAGCCGGCTTGGAACTCGTTCGAAACTACCGAAACACCACTATTTTGTGAAATACCCTTTCATCCATCTCCTTAGTACCATACGTGTAGCCTTTCACATCATAACCACCGTAAGACGTTAGCGTAGCCAATGGACGCCTAGACAACCACTTCACATCATCTGGATGCTAGCCAACCGACATTTTTTTCCGCAACCAAGAACTAAAAGTTCTAGTGTGACGAGCTAGAACCTCTTCTTAAACACATACCCCACCAACTTCGCTTCTAATCTCATTCATGTGGAGTTCGATGTATGGTACGACAGCCGGATAATTGCGTAAAACATACAAATGAGCCATAGAAATATCCTCAAATGATGGTTCTAACAACTTAGCTCAACGAAATCCATGGCCTTCATACCTATCTTCTTGCCGACCCTTGGGAATGCCAATAAACTCAACCCCATCTAGGTACGAGCTACAAAATTCAATAGCCTCCTCCGCCGCATATCTTTGAACAATGCTTGCATCAGGTCGATACCTATTCTTCACGAAACACTTAAATATCTTCATATACCGCTCAAATGGATACATCCATCTTAGGAATACCGGTCCACAACACTTAATCTCCCTCACTAAATGAACCACTAGATGAACCATTATGTCAAAAATGAGGGGGCAAGAACATCTCTATCCGGCATAAAACATCTACAATCATCTCCTGAAGATCATCCAACCTCTTACGACTAATATTCTTCCAACATATGGACTTGAAAAATATATAAAGACGGCTAATGTAAATTCTAACATGTGATGGCAAGATGGTTCTAAGAGCAATAACAATTAACTCTTCCATCAAACTATGACAATTGTGGGATTTCAATTCAATCACTTTCATGTCTTTAACTTTAACGCAAGTGCTAATGTTAGAAGAATAAGTACTCAGTACCTTTATAACGTTAAGGAATTCACGGAAACTCGTTTTCTCCTCCGTAGACATGGTGTGAGGTGCAGGGGGAAGATATGTTTTACCTCCTTCTTTAACTGGGGCCAAGTCTAGCCTAATTCCAAATTTCTCCAGATCCAACCGAGATTTCAAACTATCCTTATCCTTCCCAGACATGTTTAGCAATGTCCCGAGTAAGCTATCACAATCATTCTTTTCAACATGCATAATATCAAGACAATGTCTAACATCTAAATCTTTCCAATAAGGCAATTCAAAGAAGATGGTGCATTTTTTCCCACTACCTTGAATAGATGGTTTTTTCCTATTCTTCCCAAAGTCATTCTCAATGCCCTTCACAGTTGCAAATATCGTCTCTCCTGAAATTGGTTCTGGGGCCAAACCTGTTTCAATCTTACCATTGAACCATTTCTTGCACTTTCTCAAAGGGTGGTCAATTGGTAAAAACCGTCGATGCCCAAGATAAACCATTTTTCGACCATTGGGAAATTGCAAGTGTTGGGTATTCTTTTCACAAATAGGGCATGCCATATGCCCTTTCACCGCATACCCCATCAAATTACCAAGTGCTGGAAAATCGTTTATTGTACAAAACAAATATCCTCTCAACTTAAACCATTCATCGCGGTAACCATCATAAGTCCAGTTTTCTCCATACCACAACCTTTTCAAATCATCAATCAAAGGCGCCAGATAAACATCAATATCATTACCGAGCTGTTTCGGCCCCGATATCATCAAAGAAAGTAAAACATACTTTCACTTCATAGTAAGCCATGACGGTAAGTTGTACACCACAACCATTACCGGCCATGAGCTATGGGTACTACTCAAATCTCCATACGGTTCATTCCATCCATCGAAAGCCCAAGGCGAGCATTCCTAGGCTCTTTGGCAAAATCAGGATACAAAGCATCTATTTTCTTCCATTGATCACCATCTGACGTGTGCCTCATAACATCATCCTCTGGCTTCGACCTATCCTCGTGCCATGTCAAATTTTTTGCATCTTCCTTGTTAGCAAATAACCGTTGCAACCTAGGAACAATAGGGAGGTACCACATAACCTTCACCGGTGTCATCTTCTTGCTCACAGTAACCGTCTCAGCACAAACATCTATGGTGCTAGATTTATACTTGTACCGCGGCTCATTGCAAATTCGGCATGCATCTAATTTGTCATCCTCTCCCCTAAACAATATACAATCGTCCGTGCATGCATGAATTTTTTCAATTTCCATTCCCATTGGACATAGAATCTTTTTGGCCGCGTAAACACGGTCGGGTAAAAAATTACCAATCGGAAGCATTTCCTTAAACAACACAAGAGTCTCTGTCATTGGTTTGTCGGTCAAACCATGCTTAGCTTTCAAATTCATTAAATTCAAAGTTGCACTTAAAATGGTATGAGAAGCTCCATCGTACAAAAGAGTTTGTTTATCATTATACATTGCCTCTAAAACCTCCGGTTTTCCAACAAAATCTCTAGCAACATCCTCAACCAACTCTTTTTTTTTTTTTTTTGCTGATCATGCTGCTTAACATCAGCAAGCTAACTGTGATCCAGAGGAATGTATATTCAAAAATATCTCAAAGCACCAAAATGCTACTCATGAAATTTAAACCATCCAAAATGACAATCCAACAGGAACACCCAAAATGAACATCAGGAAGTATTTTTAACCATTCACATAACATTCTACCAAGTTTTTTGGAACATGAAACATCATAATTACATGAAACCATTCATCCAAAACAAAAGTTTTTCAAGCTCCTCAATGTGCTCATTTCTTTCCATTGCCACCTCCTCTCTTTCCCTTGCCACCTCCTCTCTTTCCACTCACCCTCTTCATGCACTTCGACTTAACCACTAGGGGGCTTCCAAGCATCTTAGTCCTTTTAGCCAACTTTTGCAACTTCTTCTCCTTCTCAATAGTAGCATAAGCCATGACCACTGCCTCATCTATGATATTGTTGTCATCATCAATAGCATTGAATAATGATGCAAGCTTGGTGAACTCTGTTCCCTTGAGAGGTGGAGTGGGAGAAGGGGAAGGGGGAGTGGGAGAAAGGTGAGCCGCCATTTTTGCTGCTGAGATTTATGTGTTTGCCTCAAACTTTGCCTCCCTGTGTTTGTTGCCTGCCTCAGTAAACCCCCTTAAACCCTAACCCCTCAATCCATGTATATATAGAAAATCCGTGGATCCCAATCCCATCGCAATCCCTTCTCATCAGACTAATCCCAATCCCTCCTCATCAACCCAATCCCAGCCCAATCCCAATCCCTCATCTGCCCAATCTCATGACTTTGCCTTGATATTGGAGAGGGGAGAATCTGAGAGAGGAGAGATTTTCAGAGGGGAGGAGATGGAGAGGGGAAAGGGGAGGAGATAGAGAGAGATGATGGAGTTGTAGAATAGGGTTTCTTTCAGAAGCGTACAAGATTGATCCTCAACCAACTCATTATATTGTTCATCATCATTCATATCCTCATCGCATCTCCCAACAACCGATTCATCATAACTACAATTTCCAACCTCACCATGCCATCTCCAACTTGTATAGTTTCTATCAAAACCTCTCATTATCAAATGTGACCTTAATCCCCTCACTCCCAAAAATGCATTATTCTTGCAATCTTTACAAGGACATCGCATTCCCGACTGATTCTCTACTCTAGCATGTTCTATCGCAACACCTATAAATTCTTCAACCAAACTCAAATACTCCGGTGAATTCCTTACCTTCTCTTCAATAATACGACAACGATCTATTTCAAACCTTCAACTACATTGCAAAACAAAAGAGACCCATACTTATTAGACAAGATCAACATCTGCAAAACATATACCACCAAATCTATTTGTACACTAACACTCAATAACACAATATCTTAAAAAAATACATGTATATGTACAAATGACTTTAATAAAGGATTCAAGGAAGTCAATTTACCTTCAAGAAGCAATTTTCCGAGATGGAATCCGACTCTTTTTCGCCCATAAATATTGGAACACAAGTTTTTGTGATCCAAAACAGTTTTTCCGGTGATAAGTATGCGTGCATACGACGGCTTCCGATATCGGAACTACACAACATGTTTAGTATTTGCGGTGTTCCGATATCGTAACTCATACAGCTATGGTCTAACCACCTTTTCTCCAATGTCGGAGTGTAGCCGCCCCATACTGTTTTTCACCTTACGATATCGTATATGAAATCGATCATGCAACTGCGAAACAAAAGCTCTTTATTTTTTTGGGTCTACAAACCGACCGAAATCGGAAGCTACCAAGTTTCGATATCTACGTACTTCACGATATCGTGTCATGCACAGCCACGGCGGTAAAAACCGCCGTGAAATAAGAAGTACCGCCTAAAAACAATCCTTCCTGTCAGAAACATATATCGTAAGGGTTCAGGATCAAGGTTGCTACAACCTTACGATATCGGAAACGAAAAAGGACGGCGGTTTTTCAAAACCGCCGTTAAATGGGCGTCGTGAATATCCCTGTCTGCACTAGTGATTCATAGTTTCTTGCTAAATTTATTCATCTGAACATTATTTTGGTCACGTTTTATGCAGTAGAGAGAGAGAGCAACATTGCCTCAAACTTCAATGATATGTTACTGTAGCAAAGTTGTTTATATTGCTCATGATTGGATGTTTTTGCACATTCACACACATCATCTCTCTTAACTCTATAGTCTAGTTAATCTACTCTAGATGCTTTTTATCCTACTTCCTGTATTTCTGAGCTCTTGAATTCATTTTTATTATTAAAGGTTTGAGGAGCCTAATATATCCCTCCCACCAATGGTGGTTTAAATTTAAAAAAAAAGGTGCTAGATTCTATGTTTAACATACCACTTGTTGCAGATCAAGATGCATTTTCCCGACCAATAGATCACTGTGGTGGTACTGGACAATACGTAAATCATGTATGTTAAATTGGAAATTTTGTGGTGATTTGGTCCGTGTAAGGATTAATTCTACATAAATACATAAGTATTTTTTCTGATGGTGGGAGGCTGCCATAGTCCACCACATCTTTAGAATTTATAGATGGGTAAACGATTGCGGCCTTCCCAACCGAGTTTACAGAGGGGTTGGTCTTGTAAATAAAAAATAACATACATTCTGTTATATTCTTTTTTTGATTATACGTAGTATTTTATAACAGATATCTTGAAAGTCAATTTTGTTAAGTTACAAAATGAATTTTTTTATAATAAAAGAATATATAATATAATACTAATAGGATATTCTAGGATATATAGTTATGAATCATTAAATTTTTTTGTCTTTCAAAATTACTATTTAGGAGAGCATATGTTTTCCCTTTCCAATTGATTCATCAAATATAAGAATAATGTCACTTGTCATCAATGGTATAAATTAGACATGCTATAAATTACAATTTCCAAAAACAATTGTCGATGGGCCTTTCAAAAAAATAAAAGGCCCAAATTTAAATAAGCCCTTTAGAAAAACACAATTCAGTAACATAATAGAAATATTTTTTAAAAAATACACCTAGATAAAACATTTCATAAAAAAATTTGGGCTCTCAAATTTTTGGGCCCTGTGTGGGTGCACGGCCCGCACTGCACCGGGGTCGCCCCTGGATCTATGTTGCAATTTTTTACATTGTACTCCCTCCGCCCTCCAAATAATTCTTTTTTTTTTGAAGAATTTTTGAATCCATCATTTACTAACTTTTATTATACATGTTAGTTTTATATAAAATTCTGATCGTCAATAAATACATTATTTTGTTGTTAAATGAATTTTGGCTGTGACATAGACGAAAGCTAAATGATTTAACAACAAAATAATGTATAAGTGATTTACGGTTTGATTTGGATAATTTTACATGTCTAATTAGATTAGGAGTTATCTTTAACTATTCTAATCCCTAGAGGGAACTAGAATAGTTATTCGCTTCAAAACGTGTGTGGAATAAACGACGCCGTATTGGTATAATTTAGGCATATATTTTACGTAATTAACATATATATTTTTGGTATGAAATATTGCATCCTTTCAACTCCACGCATCAAATAATATTCTTATTCTTTAATTAAGCAAAATCACGGTTGGGCATAATTGTTTATAGGTAGATTCTTTTCTTCTCCATAATTATATATCATATTTTCATTGGTCGTATATTTTGACCGTGTTTCCCGATCAGTCTGTGTGAATGTCACCACGCTTATTCATGATCGATACTTGGTACTTGGAGCTCTCGCAATTGACTCAAAATTACAGGGTTAAATAGCCAGGGTAATCATCCCGACAGTAAGATTTCTAATCTCCGGTATGGAAATAGTATTTGTTGTTTGCTTGGTAATCAGTGCTGGCAGATTTGGATTGTTCTGTTATAAAATGTTGTTCCAACGGCGGGCTGATTTTCTCGGCCCATGCAGCGCTGAGCACACCAGCGGATTCAGAAGTTTTTGGAACTCTGGTGTTGTGGGTTTAAATCGCCTAAAAAGTGTAACCTGGTTCACTGCGCCACGTTAGATGATTTGTTTTACTATTTTTGGAACTTATGTGACATGAATATTGCGTTACATTGTCAGGTAGTTATTGATTGAAGGATGGGAATGATTAAGAGTTGAAGAAAAGGAGGGAATGTTGTTTTATTGATTAGTTGTGTTAGGTCTTCTCCTGCAGCTTACATCTTAATTTGCTGCAATTTGTGTGTAGGTGAGAAAATTGAGAAACCATTCTTCTCGACAACAAGGTGAATTTTACCATGTCTATGTATTCTTGGAGTTGTTATTGAAACGACTAGATGATCAGAAAGCTGGGCAAACTCTTGGTGTTCATCATGAACCCAGAAACATAAGATGAAACTCTTGGGTTGGTCTTTAGGCTGCCCAGATCAGTTAGGTTGATGGCGTCCACAAATAATCTACTTGGGTGAACTCACCATTTCACAGGGGAAATGAGATGAAACGCTAAACGGCTCCCATTGCCACATACCAAGATCAGCTGACGGCATCTTTGCAAAGCGTGTGATCGCATCTACCAGAGAGAGCTCACGGGTAGGCAATCGGTTCCAGAGATGACTATTATAGTGGAGAAGGATTACTTTATAAGAGCATTTTTTCTTTTCTTTATTTGAAATTTACATGGAGACAAAATGTGAATAAACGTTAAAAAATATAATATTATGCTTAATTTAGGTATTTTGGGTAAATTGTTTTTAGTAAGAGCATAAAGATGATATCATGTATTTTTTTAATAGGTGAAATAAAATCTATCTTTGTCTTAGAATTTATAATTTAAGTGCTGAAATATTTCGGCTATAGTAATAATTACCATAAAAGATAACCTAAATATGTAAATTTCATTATTGGATTCCAATTATCTTCCGACATTTAATGAATTACCATCAAAAGATCATGTTATTATTACTATTATAAAATTAATTTATATATGGAATCAATACAAATAAATATTATTACGAATTATTTGTTAAAAGATTTCTTAAATCAAATGTAGGCAAATGTTATTTAAAACTAGAAACAAGACTTAATCTTTAGAAGGTTTAGTTGAGATTCATATTCACTTTGATTCGCACTCATATGTTAACAAAAAAAAAAATTGATTTATATTTGAATGATTTTGTCCATTATTGGAAAAACAAATCAATATATGATAGTTTAAAAGAAATATATTGATTTTTTTTAAAAATATATGCTAATGAATTTTCTATAGGCTAATTATTCTATTGTTAAAAGAAATTAAAAATATAATATTAATTAGTGCTCAAGTTTACCGCACAACGTGCGGTGGCGCTTCACTAGTTATGTTTTAAAATAGTTTAATTGCCTATAAATATAACCTTCTTAAGTATAAGAGAAGGTCTTGGGTGAGACCGTCCTACCATAAGCTTATGGTAGGACGAATGATAGTTCATGTGTTTAATGGATTTGTTCATGTGTTTCACAGTTTTGTTAATTCATTTACTATTGTTACAGATTATAACAAACAAAAATGTGAAACACAAGAACAAATCTGTCAAACACATGAACCCAGCTTATAACAAACATAACTGTGAAACACATGAACAAAACTGTGAAACACATGAACAAATCTATTAAACACATGAACTATCATTCGTCCTACCATAAGCTTATGGTAGGACGGTCTCACCTAAGACTTTGTATAAGTGTAATATGCAATTTTTGGTTTTTCAAAGATTAGTTTGATTCCCCAAAACTTTCATTTGTGATCGTTGTAGTATGATAAATGTTTATGATGTGTATAAATGTTTTCTTATAAATATCTAAAGTATCATTTGTCTACAATCGGGAAATCTAATGCATGTCATCATTATTTGTCAATTGTCATTAATATAATGGTTGTGAGCATATTTCACAATTTTTCTACCAGTAATATTATTTTTCCCGTTTTCAATCAACACAACTTTGAGTTATAAAAATGCTTATAATTTTTTGTTTTTTAAAATTCAAGTTGTAGGATTTTGTTTGATAACCTCGCATGCATCCGACTTGTCCCTTGCCAAGCCATGTTTCCATTCGGTGACCTTGCACCCAAGCTGCGGCTCCTATGCCTGAATCCTCACAGAAGGCAACATCTGTTGTTAATACCGTACCCTAAGTCTGAATTTTGTTCGGGCCAGAACCATTATTCAACCATATTAATCTGATGTCCCCAGCTGCGCACTCCTTTTTGATAGGTCGTGTCAACAAGTTCTCTGCAGTCTTAACTGATTGTTGGGGTTTGTCGTGGCTTTCTTCCTGGCCCACTGCATCTCTAAAACTCGCCCTTATTTCCGAATCCACAAGTGAATTGGCAATGCTAATGGAACCCTCTATTGTTAGAGAGATTTTTTCGATTGTTGCTGCACATAAAACACACCAAATAGCCCTTATGACATTAGCATGCCAGAGTTTTGTCTTCCCCCTCCGGTGCTATCTGGAACTACTTTTCAAGCCAGGTTCGCAGGGAGGTGTCCTGACAGTCTTCGAAGTTGAGTCGTAGACGCGATGCATGTCACACTCAAAGAGCATGTGGTTGATTATTTCTGTTTCCTTGAAGCAGATCTCACACACTGGGGATAAGTTTATTCCTCTCTTCCTTAGGCTTGGGTTGGTTGGTCACGCACCTTGGATCAGCCTCCAAATTTGGAACTTGATGTTCTCCGGAATACTGCTCATCCACAACTACTTCCATTCAGTCCCTAGCTAGTCTAGAAGATGATGGTTGTAGCGCTTTCTTGTTTTCCCAGGCAACGTGGTATCCTAACTTAACGGAGTAGTTACCCAAAAGTTTCTTATCCCACGCCAAATAGTCCTTGGCTTCTAGCGCCTGTGCCGGGATATGTATCATTCTAATTTGTGCAATAGCCTGTTCTGAGAAAATGGTTCTGAGTAGGGGAAGCCTCCATTGTTGCTTGTTAATGAGGTCGCTGACTTTGAAACCAAGTAATAGGAGGATGCCTTGGTCAAATCTCGTAGGGTTTGGTTGATTTGGGATCCAGTTTTCCTGCAAAGACACTTTTGCTCCCATGACAATTTTCCACTTCAGGTGAGGTTTGATTAGATCGGCTCCCCATAAAATGCCCTTTCCATCCCCACGAATCACCCTGCCTTGGCTTCGTCTCTAAGAATTCCTTGTTGCTGCAGTACTTAGCCATGAAGAATTTCGAAAAGAAAGATTCCTTATTCTTCACCAGATTCCATGATTGTTTTGTGAGCATGGTCTGGTTCATCTGTGTTGTGGAATGCATTCCTAGTCCCTCTCCATTTGGATTCACTCATTTTTTTGGCCATCCCTTCCAATGAATGCCCCTCTCATCTAGGTCTCCCTCCCAGATAAATCTTGCCATATGTTCATCAACAACTTTCACCACCGTCTCCAGGACTCAGAATGTGGCTATAGAGTGTATCGGGACAATAAGGTTAGGACGTGTTTGCAAAGCAATATCATGGTTATAACTTGGATGCCGTTTTTCCTCCACACTGCTATCTTTACAGTTATTTTCTGTTGAAGGCCACTAACCAACCTCACTTTTGATTCCGAAACATCCATGTGGTCAAGATACTTGGACTTCAGGAGGTTTGGGTTGATATTGAAAGTCCAATCTAGAAGGTTGAACGTTTGAGAGTCAGCATTTGGGCTCACCATGGAGGAAGACTTCTCAAAAGTGATTTGTTGCCCTGGATAAGATGCAAAGAGATTGAGGGTTGATCTTAGTTTTCGTACACCCTCTTGTGTCACCTCAAGAAATAACATACAATCATCAGCAAACATAAGTGTGAAACCCTTGGTACCGTTCTTCATAGCTTAATGCCATCATAGTGTTGCTGGAAGGCATCTGATTTCAGTATGGAGGAAAAGGCCTCCTGGCATAGTATGAACAAGAATGGAGAGGGCACCCCTGTCTGAACCCCTAAGTTGGGTTAAAAGGGTCTAATAGGTTCCGATTGACGCGGATTGCATACGACATTGTGGACACACACTCCATTATCCAGCTGACCCACGTTGCTGGGAAGCCAATCATTCCATTACTCTCCGCGGAAAGCTCCGGAACACTCTATCATAAGCGGCAATTAGGGAGTTTTCTACAATAGATCTTCTAGTCACAAATGTTGCTTAGTTTCCAGAGATGAGGTGCCCCATTATGCTTCTTAGTCTATTTGGAATTATTTTTGCTATAATCTTATAAGTAACATTGCAAAATTTGATAGGTCGAAATTCAGAGGGTAGCTTGGGTACCTTTATTTTGGGGATGAGAGCGATGTTTGTCTTGCTCCACTCTGGTAATATTCTTCCTGTGATGAAGAAATATTGTACCGCCCTGATGAGGTCTTCCCCAACTTCGTTCTAGTAACACTGGTAGAATCCAAGCGGGATCCCATCCGGTCGCGAAGCAGTCCATTTCTTTATTAGAAAGACCACAGTTGTCACCTCCTGCTCCGTCACTGAGGTTGTTAGTCTTGTCTGTTAGTCAGGCGTGACCACCAGTTTTAAAGTCTCGCGACATCCTCGATCGTGGCTCAGGCAGGAGAAGATCAGCAATAATACAATAAATGATCAAGTATTTTTTTATATGGAAAGATTTTTCTATTAATAATTAAAGCAAACATGCAACGTTCTTGGCTAAACCAACATAAATTTTCTATCATTGATACGGTCTAATCCTTTGTCTAAACATTTGATAAAGAGAAAAAGTGAATTCCCAAGTATATAAACCAACCATCTAAATAGAAAATGACTGTCATAAGCCAGTTATAACTTAGAAGCCAAGACCTTCAACAGTTTCTAAGCGTTTGTTCTTTGCTGAAGATTAAAGAAAATATGTGGCATATCTACGAATTGCAAAAAGAAAAATACAAGACTTCCTCAAGTTTATCTTTATTTTCCAAAGGTAAAAATCTGAATGCATATTCACTTCACTTTCTGTAAGTGATCAGAATTTCATGCCTTAAAGCATGTTCCTGCCAAAACCATCCCTTCATGTACATTTTGCTGCCAAATTATCATGTTTAATAGGTAAAACATCAGATTGAAAATGAGAATGTCAACATTTGTCCCTAGTCTCAATCGCTAGTGTCTCACAGGAGACCTTTTCAATATTAAATTATAATATAAATTATCAAATTTGAACCAAACTTAAGTAAACAGTTTTGATTAGAACTAGACTGATTTGAACTAAAGTAAACAAAATGAACTAGAAAGTAAAAAAGGACGATTAAATTGAGCTGAATATCATGAACATATATTTTATCTGGTCTGATATAAACTTAACCAAACTGAACTATTTTGAACTGAACATAATTAATTTGAACTGACTTGAAAGTAATGTACTGAGAAATAAAAATAGTACGACTAAATTGAGTCGAATATGATTAAATTGTATTTCACATGATCTGATTCGAATTGAACATACTTTAATAATAAAATGAATGAAATAAATTTAAATACATTTAACTGAACTAGCTTGAGCTTAACCGATCTAATGAAAAACTCATGCAAATAGGGGCAAAGTATTGAATTGAACTAGAAGTAGAAAATTGAGATGGAGCTGAATTAAACTGATTTAATTAAAAATTAATTTTAATCAAATTGCAGTGAGCTTAATAAATTTGAACTGAATTTAAATAATCAAAGGCAAAGTCTTGGAAGCGACCGTCTACATATGTAGACCGAATTAAGTTGTAAGTAGTCTAATATTTCAAAAACAAGGAGGGACCAATTTTCAATTTTTAAAAATTTAGGAAATTCACACGCTACAGTATTTCGCGCGCGAACAGTAATCCATGAACAAAACTGCTACAGTGTTTTGTTTTATTTTTACAAATTTCAAGTTTTGTTTTAAAATCCTCATATTTAAAGTTATAAAATCCATCTTTTAATTACATCTTTAGGTTTTAAATGATTAATATTCATCCAATATTTATATGATTAAATATCTTTCAGATTTTGTTTTAAAATCCTCATGTTTTAAGTTATAATATCCATGTTTTGAGTTACACATTTTGGTTTAAGTTCTCCAAGTTTTATGTTATAATGATCACCTTTTGAGTTACAAGTTCAATTTTTATTAGATAATAAATACCGGCCAAGGTTTTGGTTTAAATTTCCCATGCTTTAAGATATAATCCTCATCTTCTGAGTTACATGTTGAGCTTTATAAAATAATGTATGTATGTCAGGTTTTGATTTAAATCCCCCATGTTTTATGTTATACTGATCATCTTCTGAGTTACAAATTCAGTTAATTAGATAATAAATATCGGCCATTGGTTTTAATTCCCCATGTTTAAGTCATAATCATCATCTTCTGAGTTACAAGTTCAATTTTTTAACTAATGTATGCTTGTTAGTTTTTGGTTTAAATTCCTCATGTTTTATGTTTATAATGATCATCTTTTGAGTTACAAGTTCAATTTATTAGATAATAAATACCGGCCAAGGTTTTGGTTTAAATTTCCCATGCTTTAAGTTTTTTTTTTTTTTTAAAATTAAATCACCTATGAAAGGTGAAGGGATTTTCATTAGGTTCCCCAAGCCTATAAAACTGGAAAAATTAAAAGGATAAGCATATAGCTCAGTTTTACAAGAAACATATCTCCTAAAAGAGAACCATAAGAATGAGTTTGAAATGCTCATCTAAAGCTAGTTACAACCTCTATAAAAGAGATTAAGGCAGTGAGAGATAAGAGTGCTCATTAGGCAGTGAGAAATAAAAGTGATCATTAAAACCCTGTCCTTAGACCATGCAGCCCCCAGCTGTTCTGTGAAAACAAAACAAATCGAATCACAACTTTGCTTAGAGGTAGAGGTCTTCAGGTGGGAAGAAATGACCCTTAGACAGAGAGGCCTTATTGATCTTGTGTGAAAACTTCTGCAACTTTGTGAATTGGTGGAGTGAAATGGTTGCAGGTAGCGTCATCATCCGAATTTCATTCATTTTTGCATGTTGGGCTGATATGGAAAACTCCTTCCTTGTACATATCTGCATTGGAAATAGAAGAAGGCAATATGAGTAGCATCTATTCAAGAGAAGGTTCTGATATTTGGTATCTGATCTTTGTCCATCAGCAGTAGGGCCTTTGCCTCAACTGGGAATGAATTAGAATTGATCATGGCACACAGTTTATGCTTGGAAGCAAATTTAGCAAGAAAATCAGCTACTGTGTTACCCTGTCTAAAAGTGTGATGCAAAGTGAAATGCTGCAAATTGGTTTTAATGGTATCAGCTAGATTAAAAAGCTTCCAGTGAGCAGTTATTGGGTTCAGAATCATAGATATACCAGTGAGGCAATCCGATTCTATGATGCATTTGATCAAACCTAAGTTATGGCCATGTAAAATGCCAAACTTGATGGCTTTAATTTCTGCCTCAAGTGGAGAGGAAGCTTCAATGAACACATATTCAGCAGATATGAAATGGCCATGAAGATCCCTACAAATGATTCCAATTCCTGCCCTAGTGGATGTACTAGACCAGGAGGCATCAACATTGATTTTGAATCCATCGGGAGGTTTACACCATTTAATAGCAACAGCCTTTGGTCTTGGTGTTTTAATTGAGGCAGGGAACAGTCCCATCTCAACTAGCCCTTTATCAAAACTAGATGTTACAGAGACAGGATTGGCATAGAATACATTGTAAACCATCTCTTTAACTTCTTTAATGATAGCTGATTTGGAAGGGGGCTTGTTATCATACAGCTTGCTATTTCTAGCTTTCCATATATTCCAGCAAATTAAACATACAACCATTTGAATGATTTGGGAGTGAAGGGAAGATTGACCTACATAGCTAAGGTAATAGGATAGTCTATTCCAACAAGTTGAAAAATGACAGTCAATGACCTCAACATATTGAAGGATTTCCTTCCATATACTCAGAGAGAAAGAGCATTCATTTATGAAATGTTCAATGGAATCTAAATTCTCACAGAAGCAGCATTTTGAAACTAGATTAAAACCCATATGAGTGAGGATGTCATCAAAAGGAAGGAGTGAATTCATAAGCCTCCACATGAAAATTGAAGTTTTCTTTTGAATTTTTTCCCCCAGATTTTAGTTAGTGACACGAAGTTACCTGGTTGCTGACAAAGTGCTTTGTATGCAGACTTGAAGGTAAACTTCCCAGACACTTCAGGTTTCCAAATGAGCCTATCATCTCTATGGTAGATTTCTGCTTCCTGTAAAAAAGCTTTCAAGTCAGAATTGAGAAAATGTGAGATAGATGGTATGAAACGGGCTTTTTCCTGAATGAAATTTGCCACTGTTGTATTAAGAGGGATAGAGGTAATTTCTGGGTCACAAATATCAAGAATGGAACCAAAATTGGTCCAGTTGGCTGTCCAGAAATTACAAAGTCCTTTTCCATGTATAACTCTTGAATTCCTTTCTGCAAAAAGGTTAACTTGGCATATTCTTTTCCATGTAGGAGAGTTTTTAGCATATGTAGGGAGTGCTGCTATGAATTCAGTCCATAGAGCTTTACCAGTTTGGTATTTCCACCATAACTTAACAGAACAGGCAAGGATAATGGCAGAAATACTTCTGCATCCAAGCCCATTCTGTTGAGTTGAGTTGCATAGTTTACTCCACTTTCTCCATGTTTTTTTGGCTTTTAGCCCAGTCGTACCCCAAAAGAACTTAGAAAATCTCTTTTCTATCAGTTTAATTGTGGAGGAGGTAGGAACCATGACTGTCCAAATGTGTTGTGGAAGAGAGTACAAAACAGATTGGATAAGTGTAAGTTTGCCACCATTAGACAACCATACATTTTTCCAGTTATGTAGCCTCTTATCTATCATTTCTAAAACTGGTTGAAAATGAATATTTAGAGTTTTTCCAGTAAAAATTGGGCATCCAAGATACTTGAATCGAAAAGATCCTTTCCTCATTTCCAGAATAGCTTTGATCTGATTAACTCTATGAAGAGTTGCATGTTTGCTCACAAAGAAATCACTTTTGTCAAAATTAATTTTCTGACCAGTGACTTCTTCAAATTTAATCAGAAAAGCTTTTAACAAGACAAGGTTTTGTTTGCTAGCTTTGAAAAAAATCACTGTGTCATCAGCATATGAAAGGTGAGACACTGGTGATAGATTTCCTGGAACATCATAATATTGCAACTTCCCCACTCTGAACACAAAAGCTAGACTTCTTGAAAAAGATTCAGAGAACAGATTGAAAAGAAAAGGGGAGAGGGGGTCTCCTTGCTTAATGCCTCTAGTAGACTTGAAAAAACCTACAGGACTGCCATTTATAAGAACTGAGAACCAAGCTTGAGAAAGGTTCCTCATTATGCATTTAACAAATTTGCCATGAAAGCCAAATTTAAGTAGAATGCTGTTGAGGAAAGGCCAACTGACTCTATCAAAAGCCTTCATAAGATCAAGTTTTAGAAGACAGTTGGGAATTCTATCCTTTCTATTTAAATGCCTAACCATTTCTTTAAGATATAATACATTATCAGAAATGTCCCTATCTTGCATAAATGCAGTCTGATTGGGAGAGATTAGGTGAGGCATAAAAGGCTTAATTCTTTCCATCAGTATCTTTGAAAATATCTTATTAAGCACATTTGAAAGGCTTATTGGTCTAAAATCACTAAAAGATACAGGTGTATCTTTTTTGGGAATCAGTGTAATCCATGTACTACCAATACCTCTTGGCATATCAGAACCAGACATAAAATCATTACATGCATTTAACAGATCACTTGCAATAAAATCCCAAGTTTTAATGTAAAATTTTGCAGTGAAGCCATCAGGGCCTGGAGTACTGTTTTTATTTAAATTAAAAACAATACTCTTCAGCTCATCAATTTCAACTGGTTTAAGTAACTGCAAATTTTGTTCAGAGTTTAACACAGTTGGGATTTGACTCAGAAAGTGTGAGTAGAAAAGGGCATGTTCAGGATGATGATAAGAGGACAGAAGATTATGATAAAACGATATGGCCTCTACTTCTATATCCTGTGGTTCATCTAGCCAAACACCTGAAGAAGATTGAATTTTTGTGATAGTTCTACTCCTTTTTTCCTTAACAGTGTTATGGAAAAACTGAGTGTTGTCATCACCCTCTTTCAACCATTTAACTTTGGCCTTTGATTTCCAGAAATGTTTTTGTTCTTTAAGAGCTCTGAGTAGTTGTGCTTTACATTTTTTGAATTCAATTAAATCTGATTCAGCACGACTAGTCTCATAATTGATTTCCTGGACTCTAAGGTTTTCCTCAGCCAGTTTGACATTATCATGTATATCACCAAAAACAGTTCTATTCCAATTTTTGAGAAACTTTTTTAACCTTTGTAGTTTGAGGAAAAAAGTAAGCATACCTTGTCCTTGTGATACACCATTTACCTGAATTGGAAAGTTCCAATTATCTTCAATAAGGGGGAGAAGCTCATCCCTTTTCAGCCATGTATTTAGAAATCTGAATGGCCTTGGCTTTGAGAGACAGTTACTACCTATCAATAAAAACATAGGGCAGTGGTCAGATGAGTCTTTATTAAAAATCTGGATGGATGAAGATGGAAAATTAGATTTCCAACTACTAGAGCATAGACCTCTGTCTAATCTCTGAATAGTTGGATTTATAATTCTTCCATTAGTCCAAGTGAAAGTGTTTCCAGATGTATTAATGTGCTCTAATGCCATATTATCTATGAACTTGCTGAAATCTTTAATACTACCAATATTAGGGGCAAAGGATCCCTTATATTCATTTACAGATTTAATTGCATTAAAATCCCCAATATACAATGAATTTGTACTTGGTAGATTTTTCAGGTCCTTCCACATCTGTTTTCTACCATTTCTACTCCTAAGGCCATAAGTGAAAAATGCATTCATAGGACAGTTTAGCTTATGACTCTGTATATGTACATAAAGAAATTGTTTATGGTCAAGAAGCAGATCAACAGTCAAGTTATCTTTCCAGAAAAGCCATATTTGACCATTAACAGCATGCATAAAATTTGAAAAGTGAAGTAGTTTCATGTAGGCTTG
The DNA here is from genome assembly GCA_963678965.1 of Cruciata laevipes. Classification (NCBI taxonomy): domain Eukaryota; kingdom Viridiplantae; phylum Streptophyta; class Magnoliopsida; order Gentianales; family Rubiaceae; genus Cruciata; species Cruciata laevipes. The sequence goes on along the minus strand of OY787634.1, from coordinate 17,056,269 downwards.
GCATTCAATGTTTTTATGTTGGGGTTCAATGAGGCATATTAGTTCAAACCTATGTTCAAGTATCATTCTTTCTAGTCTCAACATAGAAGTGTCCATTCCTCTAATGTTCCAAACTAGTGTTTTAACTTGAGAGGTTGTACTAGTCATACTTCACTAAATGTTTTGCTTTTTGAAAGAGAACCTGACATTTTTTGGTTTAATTGTGTAAAAAATGTGGTCCCTTTTTTCTGAGCTTGTTGAGGGTCACTTACCTGTGCTGTGCTTACCTGAGCAGGTTGAGGGTGCTCTTCATCATCAGAGGCAGATACATAAGTATCTGAGTGAGATGTGGTGTTGGGGATTGAGGAATTGTTATCCTCCTCATCAGTTTCCAATTCAGAGACTTCTTCAATGAGGGGATCAAACCTGTTTATTCTTTCTGGGGGGACAATGAACAAATTATCAGTGATAACATTATGCTCAGAGAGTTGGATGTCCATACCTGAAAAGCTTGCTGAATCATCTTTTGCCTGCTTTGAGAATTCTCTTCTTTTCCTGGATCTTTTTGTAATGAAATATTCATTCTGCACCATGGGCTCTCTAGCAACCTGCCTCTCTATTTCCTTTCCCAAATGTAGTGGTGAGTCATTACAAACTGATAGGGGCTGTTGCTTGGTTGCTGAGGCAGATGGGATTTCTTGATGAGTCTTTGGGATATCTGCAGGGGCATATGAGTTCTGAAGTGTAGAGGTATATAGAGAGGGATTGGTGGCAGGGTTTGTTGTACATTTTTGGAAGTATGAGGTGATGACAGCTTGGGATGATTTCCTGGTGACAGTCTGTTTCTCTTTTTGTTTCCAGGTTGTCTGAACAAGCTGGATCCTATGGGGAGGATGATGTTTCTGTTTGTTACCCCTAGGAGGAGTAGGCTTGTTCACAGCTAGGATAGCTCTATTAGTATGAACTGTTTTCTTGGCTTCACTATCATCAGCAATAGGCTTTTCAAACAACTCAGAACTAGGCAGTTTGTCATTATTTCCTGGCTGGGAAACCTTACATTCAAGTGGTGTATGTCCTAGCCTTTTACAATAGCAGCAATATGATGGAAGGTCCTCATATTCAATGTCATATACATCATTATCACCAGGCTGACCTAAAATAATGTTTGGAGATAGATTGGTTTGGAGGTCTACCTCTACACATATCTTGAGCGCAGAAGGTCTGGAAAGGGACTGAGTTGCAGCATCCATCTTGATGAAGGTGCCTATATTGTTACCCACATACCTAATCCCTGACTGATTGTAGTAGTAAACCGGCGGGTTTCTGATGGTGACCCATACCGGAACTATGGAAGATTCTCTTCTGGGAGAGAAATCCGGTGTCCATCTCAGCACCCTCATCGGGAATCCACTGATATTCCACAGCGCCTTCATCCAGCAGCGCTGAAAATCTTCCTTTGAGATGAAACGAAGCAGGATATGTCTGTGATCGAGAGCTCCGAGTTGGTACTTTCCGATGAATCCAATTGATTTCATTGAAGCTTCAATTCGGTCCATCGATGGTCTACCTTTTTCAAATTTACCAATTAAGGCATTTTGATACGGTATTGACATCTCTTTGACATCTTCCGGCGAGAAGAGACAGGCAAGTTTGCCTTTGAATTCGTTGATCGGCTTAATATTCGGAGTGTTGGGCAGAGATGAGTATAGTGGTTGTGGTCTGTTTAGAAGTGCGGCGAGAAAAGGATTGGGAAGTGGATCCTGCGGTGGTTGAATCGGTGGCTCCGCCATGGGCGGAGCAGAGAACACTGTAAGGGATCCGTTTACGGCTTGCTTTTGTCAGAAAAAAGCCGTTATGGCACTATTGAATCTGAAAAAGGGGGGCGCGTGAGTTTCAGTCACTAAGTTTTAGAGAGAAGCGAGAGCTTTTGCAGCTTAGAGAGAGAAGGCTTGCTTTTGCCAATCAACGAAATGAAAATTGATGCTTTAAGTTATAATCCTCATCTTCCAAGTTACAAGTTGAGTTTTTTGAAATAATTTATGTATGTCAGGTTTTGATTTTAAATCCTCCATGTTTTATGTTATACTGATCATCTTCTGAGTTACAAATTCAGTTTATTATATAATAAATATCGGCCAAGGTTTTGGTTTTAATTCCCCATGTTTAAGTTATAATCCTCATCTTCTGAGTTACAAGTTCAATTTTTTAACTAATGTATGCTTGTTAGGTTTTGGTTTAAATTCCCACTGCTTTATGTTATAATCATCATCTTCTCAGTTACACGTTCGATTTATTATATAATAAATACCGACCAAGATTTTGGTTTAAGAGAAGGTCTTGGGTGAGACCGTCCTACCATAAGCTTATGGTAGGACGAATGATAGTTCATGTGTTTAATGGATTTGTTCATGTGTTTCATATCTTTGTTAATTCATTTACAAAATTGTGAAACACAAGAACAAATCTGTCAAACACATGAACCCACCTTATAACAAACAAAACTGTGAAACACATGAACAAAACTGTGAAACACATGAACAAATCTATTAAACACATGAACAAAACTGTGAAACACATGAACAAATCTATTAAACATATGAACTATCATTCGTCCTACCATAAGCTTATGGTAGGACGGTCTCACCCAAGACTTTGTATTGGTTTAAATTCTCCATGTAGCAGATCACTGTAGCGGATCACTATAGCGCACGCGCGAAATTGCTGTAGCGCGTGATTTTTTAAAATTTTCAAAAATTGCAAATTGGTCATTCCTTGTTTTTGATATATTACCCTATTTATAACTTAGTCCATGGTCTACATATGTAGACGGTCGCTCCAAAGACCACCCCATAAACAAAAGTGAACTAAACTAAAACTAATCATTAACTATACAAATAGGAGTATGAATATCTTTAATTCAATAATTATTTTTGAATTAATTACCCTAATGGTCCCATAAAAGTTTATAGTATTTTCTTTTGGTCCCATAAATTTTTTTTGTTCCTATTTGGTCCCATAAAAGTTGTTATTGGTTCCATTTGATCCTTTGGTTAGTCAACTAACGTAATAGTATTGTTGACTAACGGAATTTCACAAATACCTTCCATTTTTATTACAACATCAATTTAGTCTTGTAATTTTTGAAACATACAGCACAAGTTAAATAACATTAGGATAATTAATTTAGCTCTTATTTATAAATATTAAATTTTATTAAGTTAATGAAGCAAATCAATTTATAAAATTCTACCTCAAATAAAGAATAAAACTAAAATTTAATACAATAATTAAATTCAATATTTTGAAAAAAAATTTACTCTCAACCGCTAGCTATGGCAGTCATGGTACTTATAGCTAGTTAATATTTTGGTGAGCTAAACTGTTACATGTATATAATGTATGGTAATATTTAATTATTCATAAAGGATCTCTTTATATTTTCATATATCATCTTCAGATATTACCCAAAATTATTCAAACTCCGTGTGATTGTGCATGAGCGGGTATAGTGAGAACAAAAAAAAAAAAAAAACTTGATTGATGTTGAAATTAAATATATTAGAGTTAAATATTTTGATATTTTAATAAAAATGGAGGGTATTTGTACAATTTGTTTTAAAAAAATCCGTTAGTCAACACTCTTTTTCCGTCAGTTGACTAACCAAAGGACCAAATAGATACAATAATAACTTTTATGGGACCAAATAAAAACAGAAAATTTTAATGGGACTAAAAGAAAACGTTTTGACTTCTTATGGGATCATTAGGGTAATTAATTCATTATTTTTTAAGAAGTTTTGTCACCTCACTTTTAAATTTTAAAAATTCCACTATATCCAAATTCTGCATAGATAACATACCCGGGTTCCGTCAATGACAAGAATGTGGTGGACGGGTGGTAGTAGAAATGCAGAAAAAGGTACTTTTGTCTCAAAAGAATCAAGTTTGTTTTTTTTTTAATGAAGAATAAGTTGCCGGAAATTTAGAGTTAATATCAGTCTACTCCATGATTGAAATTTACAAATCTTCGTCGATCAAAGTTTATGATATGACTACTCGGATTGTATGAGCACTTATTAAAATATGTGGGGTCCATGAAACCTCTATTGTAACTAACTAGTGTTAAAAAATGGTACTACACAAATGCTTGGCGGAGTTGCCATTCAACCTCGTCTGATCAATGCAAGATAGAATCCCACTCATACATTAAGTAAATGAATCTCGGTGCAGTCCAAAACTCTATAAACAAAGAAACACCTACGCACATATTTTACACTCATTCATGATCCAAACAGGCAAAGGACAGTCAACACCAAGGAGTTCTCTCAGTAATCATGCTTTACAACAGGAAGAATAAATTCAATACCGCCAGGCTCTTTCCTATCCCCACCAAACTGTACTACTCAAGAGGATGTACCAGAGATTAATGACAGGCGCATGCTAATTATAAGACCATAAGATTTAAAATGAAAAACACAATTTACATGGAACTGAAAATTGGCAAAAAGCAATGGATTAGAGAGCTGCAATAGCGTCAGATAGAAGATGTGTAAGAGCCGACATAAGAGCTGCCATATTCTGACCGAGCACACAGCTGCAGTATTGCCATGTACATATCACAAAAAATGAGATGCAGCCATCATTTTTTATTGCACAGAGGGTTTGCGGCCTATAAGCCTGCACTGTTCAGGAAGCAAGGCACAAACAACCTGTCCATTTACTGGGAAAAGTTCACCATCTATACCACAACCCTTGTTTGTGTGCTTTCCTGGTTTGACCTTCACTGATTTAACCTGCAAACCATAGAATTACAGTCAAGATTCAACTGATATGCTCAATGGCAATATTGTAAGCTTCAGTGGCTGCTATACATTTCAGCATCCAATGTCAAAATTGTAACCATGAAAGTCAGTTCAGTGCCTTCTGTCTACCTTCATGATTGCAAGGATAAGCACAAGCATCTTTACTTACTAGAGCTCAGGGATGAGACTTATATTTCTTAGGTTGGTCAGGGTGCTAGTATTTATTTATCAAGATCTGATTAGGTCAAGGAACTCAACATTCAAAGAAAGCAATGACACTACACATACAAAATACATACATAGTATTCTTATTTCTAAACCATGCTTTATGCTAGAGAATAGCACCCTTACCTTCACATATTCAACATAAGGCAGTGAAAGGTGTCTGCCCATTTGCAGCTGTAAGAAGAACCTGATCAGCTTTAACCGTCCACTTCCATGAACCAACAAGAGATCCAATGTGTTGTCATCAGGTTCAGCTTTTGGTGCAACCACTTGCGAACTTAAACTTTGAACAGTTTTACACGAATGATTGCAGACCAGGATACCAAGATAATTTCCCTTTTTAACCATCCATTTTTCCTCTAATCTAGGAGAAGTTTCCTTCCTTGAAAAAGCATCCATATCATCCACCTGCCCTGTCAATTCAATAGGATTCTCTCCATTCCAATTAGATTCATTGTCCCATCTAGGCTCGGCATCCCAGATTGGACCTGGATCGGACAATGTAGAAGAAATATCCTCTTTATCATTTGATGCGGTATTCGTCCAAGAAGATCTTGTTACATCACTGGCAGCAGTCAAGCCAGCCCAACCTTTGTCCGTCCTTGACTTGGACCTTGTCCTAGGCCAATTGGGAGTTGACGTAAGAGGTAGTTGGGGATGGATAACTTCAGGTTCAGCCGTAATATTACTTCTTCCAGCAGAAAGGCGTTTTGATTTTGAATCAATTGCACGCACATACTCAGATGGTTCAGTGCTGCTGCAAGTAGTGTCCATGTCTGCTGCTGACATTCTACTTGGAGTCATTATCGAATCAATACTTGATAAACTAGATGCTCTGGGTAGCCCTTCCTTGCTTGACCTCCTCATGATATCAGTATACAAGTCAGCCATATCAATTACTTCAAGCTCCGCTAAGCTCTTTCCCTCTCTAGTTGCTTCCACGGATGCTGGAAGGTATTCCACTTCAAAGTTGTATTTCGGCAAGCAAAAGAATTTGAGAAAACCAGCAACAAAGTATCGCAAGGGACCAAATCGCTTTTGATATCTTTCTGAAAGCTCCAAAACTGTTGTGGGGGAAAAGAGAAAAAGTGGCAGTATAAATGATTAGTCGTTACCAACAAACTTTTGTAATGAACAATATCTCATGATAAGAGAAAGTTCAAATCTAGTAACATAGCCATGAACTACCAGATAAATAAAATTTGGAGCAATTGTCAATAGGCTTCACTCGACAAACAAACATTGAAGACAATCAACCTGAACATATTCAGGTCTTAAATGCCACCATCTATATCACCATCTTATTTTAACTACCAAAGGAAAAACAGAGTAAACCAACAGAAGAGGAGAAGGATCATCAAAGTTGGGTCAACCAGAGCGATTTCATGGAGCAAAGTCGCTATTACTCATCTATGACTATAAGCACCAAGCACCAAGAATTTAAATTTATTTATTGGCTATCCCAGCATCATAACCCCTATTAATAGTCAGTCACATCTAGCTTATCACCTTGCGAATGTCTAGAAACAGGAAATTCTGTTACAAGCAAAGAAAACTTGTAAGATAATCCCAAGAGCTTACTACCTATTGGTTCAACAATTAACCCAAGAAAACAAAAGACACCACACAGCACCTTTAGTGATCGTAATTACAATGGCATACAAGTCATGAAAAATAAATAAAAACAAATGTTTGTCTTAAATTACTTATCACAACCCAGATAAAAATGATGTAGAGCAATAAATTGCATTCAAATAAATAAATAAAACTCTTTTGAGCAACAAACAGGAAAGTTCAATAAATGCACACCATTCTGTGTCTTGCATGCAGAGACAAACAAGCATGTACAGCTGAAACAACTTACCATCACTAACAAAACCAAAATAGGTCACAGTCGTCCCAAAGTGAATGACGCCACTTTGAATCCACTCAACAGCAAATACATCAGTAGCAGTTAGCCCTCCCTATCAGAAGAAAGACATAATGCATATCAATATTAATGGGTGACGGTAATGCCAAATCACGCATTTGTGATGTGCATGTCAGGAATATCACCATTTTTTTATTTTATATGGAGGTATTCTGTAATGAATTATAGCACAAAATTCAGCTAACATTGACAACCTTCCTCTAGTTATAACAGATTCAATACTCATGATATGCATGACCCAAAACCACTGTACTAACAATACCATGTCATATTACAAAAGGGAGAAGAGAAGCAACAAAACATCACGAGTTTCAATTCCTTGTGACGGTTGTATCTAATAAAGAATATTGATAAGAATGCTGTCAAACAGTTGTTTATTTTGACACTTTAAGTTGACTAATTTACCTTCACTATGGCGATTGCAGCCGACAATGGATCCCTTACTCCAAGAACAGTCCATACCAAAGAATTATCTGAACCAGCAGGTATAATACCAATAGGAATTGATATTGCCTCTTTTTGGTTGTCTCGACTAAGCAATCCATTTAATACCTGCAAATAAAATCGTGAATTGCAATTTCTCCAACTGTTTTGCTGTCAAACATTATTGCACGTTTAACATGATGCTTGTACACTCTGTAATGTGATTAACATAATAATAAGCTCATTAAATAAATTGGAAATGGGAGAGGAACATGTTTATCAACTCAATAGTCAAGGAAGCCTAATTATCATTTTCATCATTCTTAAACAATTAAAAAGACATTCATCAACTGAAAGACTTTCTGAAACTGCATCAAGTCAACAAGGCTGTGTAAAAGAAAGAACCCACTTAAATGCTAAGCATTCAGACACTACTTAGCAAATACAAACAATGGAGAGAAACTAACAACATTTTGCTTGAACTCTCCCTTTTTTTTATTGACAATCTTCATACATAATAAATGGAAATAGGAGAGAAACGGGTCATTGTCAACTTCATAGTCATCTATTTAAATATTTCAACTTGCTTGAAAAACTATAAAGCCATTTAACTAGGAATTCTCTGAAATTGCACCAAGTGAACGAGGCAATCCACAAGGAACAACCCACATTAACATGTTACTGACATCACAATAAGTGTATCAAATAAAACTGGAAAAGTTAAAACGTTTGTCATTGTCAACAAAGTAATCATTGAACACATTAAAGATCTTCAATATGCCCTGAAAGCTTAAGAAAATAGGACACATTACGGAACATTCACAAGGTCAAGACGTGCATATGTGGAAGAATCATTTTGGAAAAAAAACACTAAGTTTGTCAAGGACTTGCTTTTATACATTTGATTATTAACTTCAATGTAGACAACTAGCAAATTCAAGTTATACAAATAACTGGCATATAACTCAATTATTGTCCATTGACTGATGATAATTGGACGAATTATCTCAGATTATTAGAGATGAGTGGCAAAGCATTAGCTTAAAGATAATGTGGTGTAAGTTGTGTTACTTCGAAGCAGTTATATAACTGTGACATGAAAAGAACAAAAGGTCCAATTTCCACCTTTTAAGTTCACTGGAGTACTACTACTTCGATTTTAAGCTTTCCTTGTGAAAAATTCTCAAACTCCCTTAAGGAAGGTGAAGAGGGAAAATGGTTTACAAAACTACATGGATACAATCAGAAGAGAATGGAGATATATCAAAATTTTGGGAGCAGAAGGGGAGTGGGGGAACTACACCTCCTTTCCAATCATGCCTTTTTACCCAGCTAATGGAATGCTAATTGCTTAGTTATTGGTGGTGAGGATACAACCAAGAATTTATGTCGCTAAATCATTCCACCATTGTCTGACTCGTAACTAAAGTATACATGCCACTTTCTACAACTTTGTTTCAAATCTTTCAGGTCTTCACCTTCGCTAATTAATTTGTACAACTGGAAGCAGAAAGTAAGATGAAAAAAAAGTAATGTTTGGGTTGTAGTTGTAGCCCATATGTAATGTATTTTCTTAAGCTTTATAATTTTTGATGAATAGAAAAGAAGACTTTATCATGACATAAAATAATAGATTAGTGATCGCCGAAATTGAGGCTTCTCAGCATTTGAGCATCCCAACCAAGAATTTTCCTCAACCGAACTCCGCATTCTTAAAAGTATCCAAGTAACCTTTAACATTGGCTTTCTAGAATAAAGAGACAACTCTAATATACAGTGAGTAATAACATGATCAGGTTTCATTTCCAGCATAGCTCTGAAGTATCTCCCTTCTCTCACGCAAAAAAAAAGGAACAACGCAAAACCCAAGTAGACAGTTTAATGTACATTGAAAGTTTGAAACTCGTATAATGATTATTTCCAAGTGCACCTTACTAGAAAACAAATACATTAATGCTTTTTTAAATTCAACAGTTCAAAATTTTCCACTGTTATAGTTTCCTAGTCACCAGAAGAAGTAAAGCAACAGAACACGCAACTATGGTTTCTATGGGCTCCTTCATGATGAGCTGTGTGACTCCTATTCCTCCAGCACATCTCCCCGAAGTTTTTCCAAGTCTAGGGACAAAGCTTAACAATAGGTTTCTGTATCTCATTTGCTGATTGGTTTAGATTAGAGCAAGCCAACAAGAAGAAAAATTGTCCAAACTCATAGTTAGCCTATCTAGACAATATCTTAGATAGCAAGTCAGATATCAATCACAGGGTACAAATTCCAAGTAGAAATCAAATCATAGGATGAAGATTACACTTCGTTTTGACACACTCCATGACCACCATTCAGCTCATATGTAGTAGGGTCATGTTCATGATGCTACTTTAATTATAACTAGAGCTAACTATGTATGACTACCCTATTTAAGCTATCATAAATTAAGTTACCTACTTTACTCTTTTAGGTTTGTTAAAGAGATCAAAGTCACACCAAAGCCGGGGTAATATTGACTCGTAATACCAAGAGTGTCAGACTGTCAGTTAAGGGATAAAATATCAAGACCATCTTATGAGATTATTCATAAGTTGTCGCAGTTTATTATTAGAAAGCCTAGAGCATATTAGAACAATTTGAATGATACTAATGAACACACAAAATTAGAGCAAGTTTCACCTCATCCTCAGCAGAAATTACACATATCTCAAAAGTTAAAGCACCACTTGTATGTGCAAACTCTCAAAATCTAAAGGTAAGATATGCAAATTATTAATTTCTCAATTAAAATTTATCATTGAAGAAAATAAAGCTCCTAAAAACCCTAGGATCTCTTAAAAAGAGACTGTGCACCATGAAAACTAAAAATCAAAGAAAATGCAAACTAGAGGGTAAGTAGTGTAGAGAATATTAGAAAGAACTAACCTCGTTAACTATTCCATCCCCCCCAACACAAATGATACCTGGCAATGAGCACAGAGAACATTACATGATGCCACAACTGAAATACAAGCCAATAACTTCATCGAGATTTAAAATATAAACCATATAAATAAAAATACCATCAGGGCAAGTGCTGAAGTCTACACTTGCAGCAAGTTTTCTAGCATGACCAGCAGAATTTGTTTTCACCACCTCCAGCTGAAATCCGGCTAGCTGTACCATCCAAACAAAATAGCATCGGTCAATAGCTAAAAGGAAAATGATTGGCAAATTAACCAAATAACCCAGATATTCCCACAAACATGTCATGTTCAGTTTGAGAGTTAACCCTTTTGTGTCATCTACACAAAACGCTTTAACAGAATTCAATATTGTCTGAGGTGAAAACGTTTTACACCAATAAAAACTCTGCAAGATCGTAGGTTTTGTAAATTCTTAGATAGCTGAACCCTTTAACATCCAGCAACTTGTTGTCACGATCAACAACTCAGTATGCCAAGAGATAAATCTTGCACAGAATTTTTTTGCCATCATGGACAATAATGTACATAGATATATTCAATTTTGATAGAGTTTCTTTTAAATCCTAGCTGAATCTTTTAAATCAAGGAAAGCTCCAATTAGATCAGAGGACGACTTCTCTTCAACAGCACGTGACTCGTGCAGTAAAGGAATTGTATTTTAAAACTTTGGAGGGAACAAGAGGAAAGTAAACATAAATTTAAGATAATTCTTCTCTTTGATTAAAGTCTTTTCAAGTTATTTTAAAATTAAAGTAATTTTGAAAGAAGACTAAGAAAACTAAAGGTGAGTTGAATCTACTTTTAATGGCTGTTCGAAGAATATAAGAATATACATACATAAATATAAATATCTCTTTGTATTTCAAAATTGTATGACATGGAATATAACCGTTACAAATCAGTCCTTTTTCTGTGTAGAGGTTTTCAAATCTCATTCCATCAATTAACTCAGGGGAAAGTTGATGATCAACAAAACTACCAAGGTAATGTGGGTCTCATGACCAAAATTGGCTAGTAACCAGGAAATGATCATACATATGAACTATTCACAGTATATTTACAAGGTCAAAATTATCATTATTTATTTTTATCAAACATTGCAGTTTCTGTATAATGTAGTGGGTAAACATCAAGTAGTTGACCAAGGGGACTCAGTGTGCACTGTGATGTAAAATTGATGAGACATAATAGTATCAACTTACCTTGAATACTGGTTCAACCACACCATGAAAAACTTTACTTGAACGACCCCGTCCAGACCGGGGATTCAAAATAACAAGCATTTTTGGTGGGCTTTTACATTTAATATAAGATTCTGGAGGGAATGCATGAGAAACCATTTCTGTGGCCTGTTTCAAGGGATGTGGCAAGAAATTGATATAAAACTGCTGATCAGCAAACGCGCCTACCCATATAAGGGCTTCTTCTGGGGTGGAAGCTAAAAAGCGAAAATCCTTCCGACTTCTCCCAGATTTCACAAAACAGGAGGCTTTTTTATATGGATAGGAATGCACAGTAAAGTGTCTAAGACCCGAACAATGTGACACCTGCCGGTAACAATTGCAAAACGATTAATAAAAGAATCTTTTTTAGTATAAGCAGCAAATAGAAAGAGGTAAAGAAAGCTCACAGAGATCACATCCTCGAGACACAGCATCTGATTACCCCAAAGTAAAGCCTTGCTCGTCAACTTAGCCTCAATGGCATCTAGATTTGCAGAATCTGCTTCAGCTTGAACATCATCTTTTTTACTCGATTTCTTCCTCTTATCCAAGACTAGTTTACCAGAAAACACATCATAGCCTAACAAGTCAGACTGCTCGTCCCCGATATCAATTCTGTGCTCCTCGCCCTTAGTTAACTTGGGTTCGGTCTGGTTTACAGTGACATCAGCACGTGCAGAAGCTGTCCCTCTGCTGCGCTTTTCCGGAAAGACAATAGGTGATGTCTGCTGCCCAGTTGTTATCTGGGAACACAAAGCCATGCGACGAAGAGCCTGCTGAGGTGTAACTCTCAAGGAACTACTCTTTGAGAGATTCGAAGTATTCTGCATACTAGAGTATAACAAGCCTATCCACCTTCCCCCAAAGATCCTCAGTACGCCCAGATCATACAACAGGGAGTCAACGTGCCTCTAGAATCAATAGATTATACGTCTAACTCATCATTCCTACAACGCCACCCTTTTCTGACAGCAATTTGACAGCAATTTATATGTTTTCCTCTTTTAATAATAAACCGAGAGAAAAAAGACACAGCGGATAACGAACCTCGGAGAAGAATTGCCCTGCTGCGGTGGCCGGCGTTCGATGGAGCACTCCGACGACGGGAGACGGAGATCAGCTGCGGAAGGTTTGTATTGACGGTGGTGGTTGAGTTCGTGATTGCAGAAAAGGGTCTATAGGCTTATTGTCGTTTTTTGAATATATTTCATTTCGGTTTTTTTCCAAAAAGAAGGTCTTTTGATTTGTTTAAGTTACATTGATTAGTCGAACCGAAGGAGAGGAGCAAAAATGTACTCTATATACCACTTAAGTTTCATCTAAACTTCAATTTAACTATTATTTAGTCAAAATTATTTAATATTAATATTAAAATTAAATTGATAAATGAGTTTAAAATTAACACACATAACATCGTTTTATTCATTTATTTTTAAATTCTCTTCTTTTTTAACTTGTATTTATATATTCCTATTATTCATTAACATTTCAATGTAAATATTTAATTAATATAAGTTTGCAACATAATGTAATAATATTAAGATAAGTAAAGAATAAAAATGAATTTAATTTAAATACACGGTAGCAGCTGTATTCTAGAGTGAACCATTGAAGTATATACACTGTAGCAGATATAAAAAACATTATAGAAGCTGTTGTATTCTAGAGTGAACCATTGAAGTATACACACTGTAGCAGATGTAAAAAACATTATAGAAGCTGAAAGATTGCTCCAAACCATTGGAGATGCTCTAAGGTAAAGAGATGCAATGTATATTGAATTATTTCTTAAAAAATGTATTTTGAATTTTTTTAATGGCTTATTGATGAATATAGTTCTAGAAATTTTTATTATTTGAAGTTCTGAACACATCGGAGTGCTCCGCCTTTTTTTTTGTAAGTTCTTTTTTTTTTTGAATGGGTACACTGCCCTTTACAAAGACCGAATCTGATACAAGGATCCTAATCTAATCCTATTCTAGCCTAGTCTACTGATCCCGTATGTCGAGTGGCCTAGGTCCCCGCTTGGATTTGAGTGGGTATGAGGACCTCACTTACACCCGCTGATGCAACCCGGTACGCCAGTTGATGCAGCTCCCGTCACTCAGTTGAGCACGCCTCTTGCAGATTGGAGGTGATGAAGACTTGAAAGACTAGGAGAGAAATCTCATCCAGCCCAAATTGGGGGAGTGGGGGTTTGAACCCTGGACCTCTCCTTGCCAAGGCAAAGCCTTTGGCCACTTGAGCTAACCCAAGTGGTTGAGTGCTCCGCCTTTAATACCCAAAAAGGTTTACTTTAAATGTTGTTCTTTGGAAAAGCATTTGGAGAAAGAGACCTATGTACTTAAAAAAGATTAAATATATACTCCTGCAAATGTTCGAATGTGGGCAAATATAGGTTGGTATTACTTTTTATCTACTTTACTTTGAAGTAAAGTAGTTTTTTGTGTTTGGTAACTTACTAAAAATCATCTTTTTATGGAAGTGGAAGCTATTTTTAGTATAAAAAATAGAAGTAGGTTACATCAACTTTAAAATGAAGTACTTTTCACCCAACTTTACTTATAAGTAAAGCTCTACCATCTTAAAAAAAAAAAAAAAAAACTCTACCAAACAGGACCTATAGTACTACTTGGCCCATATTTTGGTGGAATTAATATTATTTGCCCCAACTTTAAAAAATACAGTTCTTTAGCCCTTATATTCAAATTATGAGGATTTTGGCCCTTTAGATGAATCTGTTGAGTATTTTTTTGTTAATTCTGCAATTGCCATGATTTTTTATTTTTAGGAAAAAACAATTTTTACCTTTGTTATGTGGCGTTCGTTAATGTATGACTAAACAATTTATTCCATGGGCCAGAAATCCTCATATTTTGAATGTAATGAAAATGGTTAGAAACTTGTACCCTTTTCAATGTCGGGACAAAAAATTCTTAAAACATTCGATAAAAGTATGGGTCAAATGGTACCGTTCCGCTGGCTGAACCTTCAGTCTAGTAAAATTGCTCTTTACATAGTAGAATTATATATTTATAGAAAATTAATTTAAATTAGAGTTTATCTTAAGCGTTTAAATTTAAACCAAAGATCGTGGATTCATTAACTGAAGGTTTAGTCAACTGAACCGTAGCCTTTCCGCTAAAAATATATGTGCAAACGAATTAAATAATAATAATAATAATATAATAATAATAATAATAATAATAATAACTTATATTGAATTGTATTGTACTAAATTTTCTCTTCGTGCTCCGTGCGATTCGGAAACCAACCGTTTTGAATCTAGATCTCATCGCCGGCAAGGGTTCCGACACATGGTCGCCGCCCCCATGGCGGAGAACTCCGCTCCGCCCCACACTCAAACATTAGCACAACTTTTTGCTACTAATATCGCTGACCAAAACCCCCAATCCAAAATCCAATCTCCAGTTGAGAGACCTCTCTTCAATCCAAAACCCAAGATCTCACACCTTGGTGAACCAGGTCTCAGCTTCTCTGATGAAGAGTGTGAGCAACTCGAAGCACCACTCAAACTTACTCTCGTGGGCAAGTTCTCTCGAGGAAGACCTACGATGGACAGGTTGCGACGAGATTTTCAAACTGCTGGCTTCATCGCCGGAGCCGACATCAACCTACTGGATTGGCGTCAGGTACTGATCTCTTTTTATAACCAGGAAGACCATGTTCGTTGCTGGCTCCACAAAGTCTGGAACTTTAGTGAGTACTCACTTAGAATCACAAAGTGGACTCCTCTTTTCAATCCTGAATCAGATTCCCCTATTGTCCCGATTTGGTTAGCATGTTATGGTATCCCTCATCAGCTTATAGCTCATGGCCCCATGATGAATATTGGTAACCTTATCGGTACTCCTATAAAGGTCGACAAGGCCACTTTGAATCGAACCCGCCCACACGTTGGTAAGGTTTGTGTTGAGATGGATATCACCAAACCTAGACCTAGTCGTGTGTGGCTGGTTTACAAAGGCATGGGCTTTTGGCAATCTATGAACATGAGAATATCCCAGACTATTGTGGTAAATGCTCCAAGCTAGGCCATATGGCCTCAATCTGCAAGTCTGGTGCTTTCCAAAGGCAGTCTGAGCCATGGAGGCCAAGCCAACACCATAGCTATGTCCCTAAAACCACAGAAACATTGCTTCCTGAAAAACCACAAGCTAAATCACAAGCTAAGCCTACAGCTGAATCACAACCTCGGCCTCAGCCCTTTCAACAGCAAAAAGGTAAGGAGAAGGTAACTCACTTTAAACCTATTGAACAAAATGTGGTGATTTGTGCTAATAAGAATGCCTTCGCAGCTTTGGCCTCTGAATCTGAATTGTATGATCACAATGATATTGATGATGTACCAGTCCCTGATAATAATGTCTCTTTGTCTGTTGAAATCATTGAAAAACTAGAGTCTTCAAAACTAAAGGAGTCTTCAAAAAATAAAGAAAATTTTTCAAACTCAACTCAAACTGTCCTTTTTGAACCAAGTTATAATTATGATAGCCTAGCTGAGAAACATTGTCCAACACATTTTGAAGAGATTGACGTTTCAATACAACCACATGATTCTCTTGTCTCTACTGTTTTAGTTGAAACCAGGGGTGATCTCGCCACTGGTAAAATCATTACTAATCCTCCGCTTAAGAATGTGGATGCAGATTACTCACAGGTACAAGAAGAATCACCATCACTCATTGTAGCAGAGGATCTACAAATGCAGCAAGTTATCCAGCAACAGAACCAACTTCTCTCAATCTCTGAGACAGACGGGGAGGGGCAGGTAAGTCCAGGTACGAATCGAATCCCTATTTCTTATGATAATAATAGTGTGATAGAAAAGTTGCAATGGTCCATAGAAAAAAAAATCTAAAGAACATAGGGGAGATTTTATACTTGAGCCAGTCCTTAAGGATCAGGAAAAATTCAACAAGCTTATTAAAAATGTGGATATTACTGATGCAGAACTCCTAGATAATCTCCAGCATACACAACCTAAGAAATCTACTAGAGGCAGAAAAAAGGACTTCACTAGCTCCACAAAGTTAGTGGCTCCTAAAACTGTAGCTACTAGATGATGCTACCGAAATCCGTCCGTCTCTCGGGCCTTGACGCTATCCAGGCTTCGTCGGAGCAAGCCCGCACCAATCCTGCCAAACAATCCCCGGGAGGCGTCTCGAGGAAGAGGCTCCGGCGCGATGATGAGATGGGGATAGCGATGAGGGGAAAAACGTACGGAAGAAGCTCTCAATATGAAGTAGAGAGATATAAGCCACATACCTTGTTCACTGTTTTGGACTAGTATTTATAGCTGAAGCTGTCTGCCTTGGATAAGACTCAGGACCACTTCTCCTTGTCACTATCTGTCCTTCTTCTTGTCCGGATATGCCTCTCGCAGGAGAGGCGTTGCTTCTCCCCTTCCTGGGCCGCAGGCCCTTTTCTCGGCCCAGTAGGATCTCCTGGGCCGGTATTATCACTAGATCTTCTCAAAATGAATCTAAAACCATGCATTAAAATGATATACAATACATGTGTATGGAATGTTAAAGGCATAAGAAATATCAGGGCCCAAAATAGGGTTTCACACATGAAAAGAAAACATAACATAGGTTTATTTGTCTTGCTTGAACCCTTTCTAGGTAGCAATCAAATATCTACTGTGAGTTTTCAACTTGGCTTTAACAACCATTTTTCTGAACCAAGAAATATAATTTGGGCTTTATGGAATGGGGATTTTAATGTTTCTGTCAAACTAGTTCATGATCAATTCATCTTAGCTGAGATCAAGCATTCCTCAATGAACCAACCTTGGTATGCTGCATTTATGTATGCTAGACATACAAACTCGGCTAGGCTTTCCTTATGGAACACACTACATAACCATTGTAATCTGCCAATAATGCTTATTGGGGATTTCAATGCCATGAGGGATTCTTCAGAATATCTAGGTCAGTCAGCACCTGACCTAGACACCATGCTAGAATTCAATGAATTTATAAGTGATAACCTTTTAGTTGAAATTCCATCTTCGGGTGTCCATTACACATGGACTGGGGTTAGAAGTAGGGGTCAAGTCTGGGAACGTTTGGATAGAGGTCTTGCTAGTTCTGAGCTTTTAAACTTATTCCCTAATGTGAGTATAAGAGCAAAATCTAGATGGCTTTCTGATCACTCTCCTCTTCTAGTTAAAATGGATAACCAGGCTTCACACCAGGGCCCAAAATCTTTCAAATTTCAAAATTGCCGGACCACACATCCTAGCTTTATGCACACGGTTAGAGCTAGCTGGTCAGAAAGCACAAACACATATGGTATGCTTAATTTTTCTCTAAAACTGAGGAGACTAAAAATGGTTTTAAAAAGCTGGAACAGGGATACTTTTGGTAATGTACATGATAGTGTAAAACTGGTAGAAGATAAGGTCATAGAAAAGGAGCAAGCACATCAGGTTTCAAATAATGATAACAGTAGAAATGCATTGCATCTGGCACAGTCAGAGTTAGCTTTAGCCTTAGCCAGGGAAGATATTTTTTGGAAACAGAAATCTAGAGTAAAATGGCTAAAAGAAGGAGACCTAAACACCAAATTCTTTCATGCATCAGTCAAAGCCAAGCACTCTAGGCAAACAATTTCATCAGTTAAAAATGAAAATGAGGCAGTAACTTTCTTCCAGCAACTCTTAACACAAGAACACAATGATAATAATAACAACTTAGTTGAGGAAGAAATGCTCTCTAACATACCTACTCTTGTGACTGATCAAATGAACTTTGATTTGATGAAAATAGTTTCAATTGATGAGCTGAAAAAAATAGTTTTCCAAATGGATTCTGAATCAGCCCCAGGCCCCGATGGCTTCTCAGGTACTTTCTATAAACAGTGCTGGGATCTAATTGCAAATGACTTAGGGGTCGTTTGGTTCATGTGGGAATTAAGTTCCCACAGAATTTGTAATTACTCGGAAATTAATTCCTCCATAAAAATACTCAGAATTTGTCAAAACTGTTTGGTTGCAAATTCGTATTTTATAATTCCTAGGATTTTATTTACCACACGTTGTTTGGTTCACTTCTCGTATTTATTTTAGAATCTAAAAATTGACGCTACAAATAAAATGGGAGGGAAATAAAACGCATGAATTGGGGAGAAAATGGTAATATCCTATTATGATCAACGCGTATTTCATTTCGACCTAGTTAGAGCTCAGTAACAAATTTCCCACGTTGTGTGGGAAATAGAATTTCCGCGGAAATTGTAATTCCAGCGTTTTTATCATTCTACGTCAACCAAACAACAATCCAAAATGTTAAATGCTCAGAATTGGTAATTACAGTGTTTTGTACGCGAACCAAACGACCTCTTATTGAATGCAGTTCATGAGTACATGTTAGGGGTACCTATTCCTAGGGCTATTTCTGCTTCATTCATAATTCTTATTCCCAAAAGGCAGGTGATAATACCGGCCCAGAATCCGGCTGGGCCAGGAAGGTCCGCGGCCCATAACTATCAAAGGAGTATCTTTCCCGCTGGAAGGTACATCCGGATAAGGAAGAGGACATATGATGACAAAGGAAGTGGTCCTGCACCTTATCCCCAAAGCAGGTAGAGCTCGGCTATAAATACTAGTCTCAAACAGTAAACAAGGTAGGTGACTTATATCTCTCTATTTGATATTGAGTCTTTCCCGTACGATTTCCCTCGCATTACTACCCCCGTCTCATCATCACGCCGGAGCTTCCTCCCCGGGACGCCTCCCGGGGATTGTTTTGCAGGGTGGTCGCGGGTATTCCAGCTAGGAGGCGCGGATAGCATCAAGTGCAGGGATACGGACGGTTTTGGTAGCATCAATTGGCACGCCCAGTGGGACCCTTCCACCTTCGCATGATGGAGTCGCCAAGGAGAGGGCGCGGGCGCCCGAAGAAGAACGCGGCACCTTCAGGGGGTGGTTCTCTCCCACCCCCGGGAGATGATGTGACCTTGAGACAGTTACAGGAGGAGGCTAGACACCAGCGGGAGCTAGGGGTACCGCAGGATGGCCACGTTGAAACTGCCTCTGACGAAGCTGACTCGGAACGAGAGTACCAGGAGGAGCAAGGACCAAGGCCCGCCGGGGAAGGTAGTCCTCGGGCCCAGGGGCCTGAAGCCCGGGAGGAGGGGCAATCCTTAGCCGATGCGGAGGAATCGGCGGCGTTGGAGTTCATGAGAGCTAACAAGGAGTTGTACCGCCAGTGGGTACTCTCTACCCGGGAAAGTCGTAGGCGGAGGGAACCAGAAGGGAACCCGGCAGGCCCCCTACGGGGGTACCAAAGAGAGGTTGTTGACTTGGACGGAGTCGTTCAGCCGCCAAGGATAAAGGGGCGTGTGAACTCTTCCACCGTCCCACCTTCTTTCCCTCTGAGTTTCGGGGTCGGAGGAGGAGCGGCTACGGGACAACAATCGAATTTAGTTCCACATGCTCCACCCTATTACCCGCGTTCCAGTTGGGGGGCGGGACAAATTGGGTATGACCTGCCAATTAGGCCGGCGGAGCTGTTGGGTTATCAGGCCCCTGGAGCCCAGGGAAACCCGATCCAGTATTCCGGGCCCATGTATGGATCAATGGGGATGAACTACGGTTACTCGGAGAGATACTATAGGGAGGACGATAGGATGCGGGGCTATCAGGTGACACAACAGGACCCCAACTCTTTGGAGGCTCGACTAGACAAACTGGTGGGAAGAAACGGAGCTAAACCTACCTCCCCTTGGGTACCTCGAGTGCTTGCGTACCCATGGCCGCCGGGCCTTTGGACCCCGGAGGGAATCCCAACATACAATGGAGAGACAGACCCGGAAGAGTTTGTCAGGACGTACCAGAACCTAATGGTGTCAAGGGACTTCCCGGAGGAATTAAGATGCAAGCTGGTGGGCTGTTACCTGAGAGGAAACTGTCTTTCATGGTTCGATTCCTTGCCTCGAGAAAGTCTCAGAGATTACTACGATTTCTCTAAGGCCTTGCTGTTCAGATACGCTGGATTAAAGAAGGAAGGGAAGCAGTTGACCGAGCTTTTGGCTACCCGGTAGAAGGCCGCAGAAGGGTCAATGGAGTACTATCGAAGGTACATGGACGATAGCATGAAGGTTGTCGACAGGCAGCAGCATGAGAAGGCGGTGATTAGCGGGTTTATAAACGGCTTGAGGGATATGGCGTTGTTCCAGAAGTTGATGGAAAATATCCCGGAAACCTTTCACAACTTGCAAATGGCGGTGCAACTATACTGCGCGGTTAATGATGCCACGCGAAAGAGAAAGGAAGAATCTGGGGGATTTCTCCCAGACAAGATAGAAAGAAGGAGAGCGGCAGACCCAAGTAGGAGGGACCCTGCTCCCGCAACAGCAAACCGGGCAAGGGCGGACAGTTTCACCCCGCTCAGCAAATCCCGAACGGAGATTCATGCTATTCACAAGGATCTGTTCCCGGATCCGTTGCCTATCCATGGGACCCCGTCTAGGGAAAACGCGGACAAGTGGTGCGCCTACCACAAGTCTTACGGGCATGCGACAGAGGGGTGTAGGATGCTGAGGAACGAGATAGAAAAACTGATAGAGCGGGGACAGCTGAGAGATTGCGTGGCAGCGGAGGCAAAAAAGGAGAATCCCCGGGACCAACCTCAGGAGCCGCCCCGCAGGAGGTGGAGGCCTAACCCGGGGAGAGGAAACGGGAGAAACCAAGGCAACCAAGGCAACAGGGCCCCAGGGAGGCCTGCCATAGCCGCTGCACCGGTCCAAGCAGTGGAGCCGGCCCCAATACCCAACATGATGATCAACGTGATCAGTGGAGAAGTTGGAGAAGCATGCCAGTCAGTTTTCGCTATCCGGGCCCGCACCCGGTATGTTCCCCCGGGGGAGATTCAGGGGAAAAGGTTTCGCCCCGATGAGGCTCTCACCTTCTCTGAAGCGGATGCAGCCCCGCCACAGATACCCCATTCTGACCCAATGGTGGTAACGGCGGAGATCGAAGGCTTCTTGGTCAAAAGGGTGTTTGTGGACGATGGAAGCAGCGTGGAGATCATGTTCGCTTCTTGCTTCGATCAGTTGGGAATTGGGAGACAGAACCTGAAACCCCCCTCGTCTCCCTTGTCAGGGTTCACGGGTAAACCCGAAGTTCCACTAGGTGTTATTCCCCTCGCAGTGTGCATGGTGGATGAGAAGGACCGGAGCAAGAGGATTTCGGTGACATGCAACTTTGCGGTTATTGATGCACCCTCACCGTACAACGTAATCATAGGAAGACCATGGCTAACCCAAGCCCGGGCAGCGAGTTGTCCGTATCTGCTGACGATGAAGTTCCCTACTGCGCAAGGTGTGGCGGTCGTGCGGGGTAGCCAAGCAGTCGCAAGAAGTTGTATGATGACGGCGGTCTTGGACGCAAAGAAAGCAGTAAGGGCGATACACGGAGAAGCTCCCCGCCAAGAGTTGGAGGAGATGCAGGTGGCAGACAAAGGGACGGTCACGGTGGGAAAGGATCTCCCGGAAGAAGTAAAAGGCGCACTGAAGGAACTCTTGGCTAGGTACCAAGGAGTGTTCTCATGAAGCCCGGAGGATATGGTAGGAGTATTGCCAGAATTGGGGGTACACAAGCTGAACATAAGCCCGGCAACTAAACCAATCAGGCAGAAGAAAAGACCTGTAGCCCCGGAAAGAGCGGAATTTATAAAGAGTGAAGTTAAGAAGCTGGAGAGAGCCGGGGTGGTCGAGGAAATTATTTACCCGGAATGGATAGCTAACCCAGTCTTAGTAAAGAAGCATGATGGAAGCTGGCGCATGTGTATCGACTTTACAGATCTGAATAAATGTTGCCCCAAAGACAGCTATCCTCTCCCGAACTTGGATCGACTGGCGGAGGCCATCGCGGGGTATTCGGTGCTGGCCTTCTTTGATGCACATAAAGGCTATCACCAGGTGCAGATGGACGAGGCGGACAAGGCAAAGACTTCTTTTATCACCGATTTCGGGACCTTCTGCTACAAGAAAATGCCCTTCGGGCTGAAGAACGCGGGGGCCACATATCAGAGAATGGTGGACAAACTATTCAAGGACCAAGTGGGAAGAAACATGGAGGTGTATGTCGATGACATGGTGGTCAAAAGCAAGGCTTACGGGGTTTTCTTGAATGACCTGGAGGAGATGTTCGAAAAGCTAGAGCGGAGCAATCTAAAACTGAACCCCTCCAAAAGTACCATTGGAGTGGGTGCGGGGAAGTTCTTGGGGTTCATGGTGTCAAGCCGGGGCATCGATGTCAACCCGGAGAAGGTGGAGGCCATAGCTAAGATGACCTCTCCCAGGTCAGTGAAAGAAGTACAGCGATTGACAGGGTCTCTCGCGGCTCTCAGTCGATTCCTATCAAAGGGGGCAGATAGGCAGTTGCCTTTCTTCAACATACTCAGGAGGGCCAAGGCGTTTGAGTGGTCCGAGGAATGTGAGAAGGCGTTTCAAAGTCTGAAAGAGCATCTTCAACAGTTGCCAACTTTAAAGAAGCCACTCCCGGGGGAGGAGCTTTTCCTGTACATAGCGGCGTCCCGGGAGGCGATAAGTGCCGTGCTAATCAAAGAAGAGGAGGGAAGGCAGCACCCAGTCTATTTTGTTAGCCGGGCACTTCGGGGGGCAGAAACCCGGTACACCGAGTTGGAGCAGTTGGTTCTGGCTCTGGTGCATGCTTCAAGGAGGCTTAAACCCTACTTCCAGGGCCACCCCATAGTGGTCCTTACCAATTACCCGCTAAGACAGGTTATGTTCAAGCCGGAGGCATCAGGGAGAATGATGAAATGGGCCATAGAGCTGGGAGAATATGAAATCCGGTATGAGCCAAGGAGGGCGATCAAGGGCCAGGCCCTAGCGGACTTCTTGTTGGAATCAGAAGCAAGGATCAGTGAAGAACAGGAGATGCCTGAATCTCCGGAGAATACAACGAAGGCCGAGACAGACCCGACTTGGAAGTTTTATGTGGATGGATCGGCGCACTCCGGGGGCAGTGGAGCGGGAGTATTGTTAGTCAGCCCGGAAGGGAAGGAGTATCCCTATGCAGTCCAATTCACTTTCAAAACAACCAACAATGAAGCTGAGTACGAAGCCTTGATCGCGGGGTTAAGGTTGGCAAAGGAGATGGAAATCAAAACCCTCACGGCACACAGTGATTCCCAGATTGTGGTGCAGCAAGTAAAAGGAGAGTATGAAGCCCGGGAAAGGAGCCTGCAAAGGTACTTGGAAACGGTAAAACCTTTGATAGCCGGGTTTAAAGCCTTCAACTTGGTTCAAGTTCCCCGGGAGCAGAACAGTAAGGCAAACGTTTTAAGCAAGTTAGCTTCTTCGGAATTAAAACCTGAGCCCGACCAAAAGCTGTACATGGAGGTATTGGGAAGAAGAAGCTACCAGGAGAGCGATCAAGTAATGCTGGTGAACGAGGAAGAGTCCTGGATCACGCCCATGCGGGCGTACCTAGAAGAAGGAACTACCCCGGAGGATAAGGCTCAGGCTCGGAAGCTAAGAGTGAAGGCGCCTAAGTATGTGATTCAGGAAGGGGAGCTGTACAAAAGAGGGTATCTCCAGCCGTTGCTAAAGTGTGTAGAAAGGTTGGAAGGCCAACACCTCATCCGGGAGGTGCACGAAGGATCTAATGGGAGCCACCAAGGGGCTCGCACCGTGGCCAGAAAGATCCTAAGGCTGGGGTATTACTGGCCGACGTTGTTCAAAGATGCGGAAGAACATATACAGAGGTGCTTGGCATGCCAGGCATTTGCCCCGCTAATCCACGTTCCCCGGGAAGAATTAGTCGGAGTCACAGGAGCTTGGCCGTTCAGCAGATGGGGAATTGACTTGGTCGGACCATTCCCGACTGCCCCGGGAGGAGCCAAATACTTGATTGTGGCGATCGACTACTTCAGCAAATGGGTGGAGGCAGAACCGCTCACCAACATACGGGGACTAACTTGCGTCAAGTTTTGCTGGAAGAACATCATCTGTCGATTCGGCATCCCGAAGGTCATAGTCACAGATAACGGGGCGCAGTTCGAGAACGATCCTTTCAAATCATGGTGTGTCAAGTATGGCATAGAGCAGAAGTTGACGTCGGTGTACCACCCCCAGGCGAACGGGCAAGTAGAGGTCACCAACCGCACCATCATCAAGGGACTAAAAACCCGCTTGGAAGGCGCGCGGGGAAATTGGATCTGGGAGCTACCCAGCGTTCTTTGGGCCCATAGGACTACAGAAAGCTCGGCTACCGGGGAATCCCCGTATGGCTTGGTGTACGGGTCAGAGGCAGTAATACCCGCAGAGATTGGGATCCCAAGCCCTCGAACTCAATACTAGCGCCCGGAAGAAGAAAACGATGGACGACGCCTTGACTTGGATCTCCTGGAAGAGAAGCGAGAGAATGCGGCACTTCAGGAAGCCAAGGTGAAGGAGCGAGTAAAGAGGTATCATGACAGAAGGGTGCGGAAAGAAGTTTTCATCCCAGGAGACTAGGTAATGAGGAGAAACGATAAGAGCCACCAAGCCCCGGAGGGCAAACTTGCGCCCAACTGGGAAGGGCCATACAAGATCAAGGAAGCATACCCGGGAGGGAGCTATGTGCTGGAGGACAAGCAGGGAAAGGAGATCCCCAGAAGGTGGAACGTAGCTAACCTGAGAAGGTTTTACGGGAAGTAGAGCGCCCCGCATCGTACCACAGCTACTGAAGCATGAATATGCTAGGCATGAGTATGCCAGGAATGGATATGCCCCCGGGAAGCGTGAATACGCTAAGCATGAATATGCTAGGCATGAATATGCCAGGCATGGATATGCCCCCCGGGAAGCGTGAATACGCTAAGCATGAATATGCTAAGCATGAATATACCCCTCCCGGACGCATGAATATGCCCGGAGAGATAACCCAACGTCTGGCCTCGTTCCGGGTTTAGAGAAGATTTGTAAAAAGGGACCCATGGGTAGCTCCCATTTGGGTGCCCCGCTAGAGTGGACCCGGAGCTCGAACGAAGCCCGGGGACCAAGAGATGTAGTGTTGTAAGGAAGAGTTAACGAGAAGGGTTCTTTCGAAAAGCAATTTTATTCAATCTTTAAATTACATAAGAAATTTATACATCGCATGAACATGCGGTCAAATTGCAAAGGAACAATTACATAGAATTTTATATACAGGTTTTCTTATCTACGCGTCCTTAAACCCATTTAGGGCCCGACCCGGAAGCACCCTCAGGGTTACCCGGGCGGAAACCTCCTCCGAAGAATTGAGAAGACAGGAGATCTTCGGCAAAGCGGGCATCCGGGGCCTGATTCCAAGCAAGCTCCTCTTCCAGTTGCGCGGCGTCCTCTTCGTTCAACTCGGGGATAGGAACAACCACGGACCCTTCGGGAAGCGGCTCCGCCAGGCGCATCCTCCTTACCCCGGCCGACGTAACAAATTTGTATTTAGGAAACATGTCTGCTGCGCTTTTCCCCTTTTCTTCCCGGCTGATACAGGCATCCTCAGCGGTCTTAACCCCCCTTGTGGTGACTCCAGAATCTGCAATCTCCCGGATGCGTCTTATCCGACGTGCCACTTCCTCCGGGTCAATAGATACAGTCATATCCTCATATCTTTCATACGCCACATCCACCTCTACCCGGGCAGGAACCCGGCGGAGACTAGAGGGGTAAGGCTCAGCCACCCCGGCATTGATCTTGTCACGCCACTCCATGGCGTCTAGATAGGCCTTGTGATTGGGAGCTCCCTCGCCAAACTTTCCCGGGTTGGCTTCCATACGCTCCACAGTCCTACGGACCCCGGCGGGTATGTCGGTAAGAGGAGAAACCCCGACTAGTCCGTTCTTGAGGCCCAAAAGGTGGTAGGATAGCCGGGTGATTAGTAGAGCATCCTGGAGGACCCTATTCCTATGAGTAAGGGACCGATTCTCCTTCTCAAAGTCGCAGAGAAGCCGGTTCTGCGCGGAGCGGGTCTCCAAGGTCCTGAGTTTTTCCTGCGCCCGCTCTAGTTCGCCCCATACCATGCCTAGCTCCTTGGCGGTACGACTTTGAGAATCATCATGAAGAGCCTGCAACTCAGCTATGGTCTGGTGAGAATTTAAGGCTTCCCGCATATGATCTGAAGCAAGGTCGAAACATTGATTTAAGGACCCGAACTTGGCCTCGACCGCCTTAAGAAATAACACCAGTGCCCGGATCGTTCCAAACTCCTGAAGGAAGCAATCCAACCCCGCCTCGGCCAACGCCCGGGTGGCCTGGTTGCCTCCAAACCTCCAATGAGCTAGTTTTCTTTGAAGAAAAGAGCATTGGAGGCATCCGGCGCGGGGGAGTGAGAAGTAGGTACCAGAGGAACTACTAGGATGAGCAAAAACATAAGGCACAGACCCGCGCGGGAGAACTCCTCCTAAGGGGCGCTCAGTCTACAAAAGATAAGTGATTCCATCAAAAGGCAGAACTTATATTAATCAAAATGGGCACCAAGGCCAAGTTCTACATATGCCTCCCGGGGAGGAAGATTACAAAAAACATGAAAATTACAAAAGAAATGTAAACTAGAGTCTAGGAGAGTACATTATCCTCAGCAGATTCCCTTCCTCCCGGGGTAGCGTGAGCTCTCTTCCATCTCCTCTCCAGTTCAGCCACATCCTCCTCAGACCAGTAGGGACCATAGTAGGCGGGGGTATCTACCTTTGGCTCGTCTTCCGGGCGCACAGGAAATCCCACCTTCCGGATAGACTTCCGGGATTGATACAGCAGGTCATCGTGCCCCCTTGGGAGTCCCACGGTGTAAGCGCCGGTACTCTCTTCGAGGACAGCTCGGTACCCGAAGTTATCGGGAACAGCGCAGAATTCTTGATAATTATCAGCCCAGTGGGGCGTCTCCGGGACTACCCCATAGGCATTGACGCTTTCTGGGCCGGGGGACTCAGGTACGGCCGCCTCTTTGATCCCCGGAAGCTTGATCTTCTTAATATCTGAGGATGAAGGGGCCCGGGAAGACATCGTAAGCGAATCCCACAGTTGGGGCACCAGGTCCTCCAGCTTGGCTTCCTGGAGAGATCTCCAACGGTGGGTCAGCAAATCGCCCGCCTTGGGGCGATAGTAGGATTCCTGGGCTTCAAGGCGAGCAGGTCCCGGAAGCCAACCCCGCAGTCTGCGGTACATCTCGTGGCAGGCATCTTCGCTAGCCGCAGCAGCGATCCCCTAAAGCCTTTTGTCGAAGTCGGTGGAATGAAGGACCTTCTGAACTATAGCATTCAGAGCGTCAAGCTGCGCCTCCTTTTTCTCTTTCTTGAGGGAGGTGTATTTCTTCTCCACCTCGGCCAACTTTTTCCCCTTTTCCTCCAACTTCTTCTCCTTCTCAGCTAACTTCTTCTGGGAGGCCCTCAGCTGGGCTTCCAGGTCGTCCCTCTCGGCCAACCTCTCCCGGGCGTCGTGGAGCTCCTTCTCCTTCTTAGCAAACAAACCCGCGCTGTACTTAGAATACGTCCGGTTGAGCGCGTCAGCTAGTTGGGAGTCCGCCAGGAGTGAGTCGGCGAAAGTGGTGGTCTGTAAAATTCAAACAAGAGTAAGGTTACCCGGAAGGATAGTAACGTGAGAAATAATGACAAGCAATAAGATTGACATACCTCTTCCCTATCCTCAGGGACAGCTTGAGAATTATCCCGCAAAGGAGAATTCACAGGGGGAGGAGGAGGCGGGGGCGGGGTCGCACCCTCTAACCTTTGACGAGAAGCCGGAGGAGTTTCCTTATCATCGGTCAGAGGCCGCTTAAAGCGAGAGTTAGCCCCCCCACTGTAGGTAGGGTGATGGATGAAAGATCTCCTCCCCGGGGTAGGAGAGGACTCCGGGGCCTTCTGTTGGGAAGGCGGTCGCTGCTGGCGGGCCCTTTGGGCAATGAACTCGGGATTTTCAGTGGCAACTGGACCAGACGGGGGTGTCACCTGCCGCTCCTGAGTAACCATCCCCAGATGAGGACTTCTCTGCTGAGTGTGATCCCCGGAAGGCATCCCGTTGAATGGTGTAACGTCCGCGTACAAAGTAGGCTGAACTGAAACCAAGTATAAGGAAAGTCAAAACAAGGCACATATACACATCAAAATAAGCAAAGAATAAAGCCTTTAATAGGCACCTCCAGCCGGCCACACAGCGGAGACGGTTGGAAGAGAAAAGAGTTTTGACGGGTATATCCCGCGAGGCCAATAATAGCCCGCGTTCCCGGTCTTAAAAAAAGTATCCATGTCCAGGGGAGATAGGCGGAGGAAGTTATGATCGTTGGTAAGGTCTATTGAAAGAGAGGAAAGGGGTTGTTTATCTTCAGGAACGAGGGAATCGTTCCAAGGGGGCATGGGATACACCCGGGAGTCACAGCGAAAGAAACCTTTTGCCAGGTACCCTTTGGCAGATTTGGGCTTACCTTTAACAAAGTCCTTTGTCCGGGATCGGATCACAAAGGAAAACACACCCGGGAAGGACGCATGAGCGCGTCGCAGGGCGTAGAAAGAACGAAAGAGAAGGAGGGAGGAAGAGACGTTGCATCTCGCACAGTTGACCAAGAAGGCCAGCACCAACACGACCCCGTTGGGGTGAAGCTGGGCCGGAGCCATTCGGTAAAAATTGAAAATTTCGGAAAATAGAGGAGGAAAGGGGAGACTGAGCCCGTACTGGAAGTGAATCCGGGGAATGCAAGGCACTTCCCGCTCGGATGTTCCCGGGAGGAGTTTGGATAAAGACGCATCCAATGGAAAAGGAATGAAGCAGCGTCTAACTAAATCTACAACGTCCCTGTCTAAGGAAGGAGCAGGCCCGGAAAGATTAAAAAACTGATGACCAGAAGGCTTCGCTCCGTGGGTAGGACCCCGGGGAGCATCCTCGCCAGCTTCATCGAACACCTCTTCATCTTGGCCCTCCCGGGGGTGACTAGGATACCCGGATGGATGTGAACCCTCTCCATCCAAGGTCGACGCGTCCGGGACGCCTAGCTCCCGGGGCGTACTGAAAGCCTCGGAATGAGTGTCCGGGGAAGAGACTGGGGGGGAAGCCAAGTTATCAGCAGCCCTGAACTGGACTTCAAACTGACCTTGAGCTCCCTCGGTGTTCAAGGAAGAGTCGGAGTGGAGCGGGGAATCCATGAAAGTAAGAGGAAGAGGGAATGAGAGCTTACTTGGCTGAAAAGGGCGAAAGGTGGGAAAAGCAGAGCGTCTGGAAATTGATTGAAGAAAGTAACCTAGTAAGGAGGGTGATGCCCCTTATATAGACGGAGGAATAGGAACCGCCACCTCAAAAGGCGGAAAAGCAATAATGACACGATGAACGAGACACTGATCAATGCAGAAGAGGAAAAGGCGGCGTCGTCAGAAACCCATTTTAGCACGGATGGGTCCTACCAGGAGAGCAGCAACCAAAGAGGGAGCGTTTAAGACCAGTTCCCCGCGTCATGAAAACCCGGATGACTGGTCTGGGGGGCTAGTGATAATACCGGCCCAGAATCCGGCTGGGCCAGGAAGGTCCGCGGCCCATAACTATCAAAGCAGTATCTTTCCCGCTGGAAGGTACATCCGGATAAGGAAGAGGACATATGATGACAAAGGAAGTGGTCCTGCACCTTATCCCCAAAGCAGGTAGAGCTCAGCTATAAATACTAGTCTCAAACAGTAAACAAGGTAGGTGACTTATATCTCTCTATTTGATATTGAGTCTTTCCCGTACGATTTCCCTCGCATTACTACCCCCGTCTCATCATCACGCCGGAGCTTCCTCCCCGGGACGCCTCCCGGGGATTGTTTTGCAGGGTGGTCGCGGGTATTCCAGCTAGGAGGCGCGGATAGCATCAAGTGCAGGGATACGGACGGTTTTGGTAGCATCAGCAGGTTAATTCTACATTCTCTGATTATAGACCTATTAGTCTCTCTAACTTTGTAAACAAAATTTTTTCTCGCATCCTCACTGATAGGATGAAACCACTAATGCCCCTTCTCATATCACCTGAACAATCTGCTTTTGTTCAAGGTAGAGAAATGTCAGATAGTGTCCTACTCATGCATGAACTAACTGAGTTTTTAAATACTAAAAGGGGGGATTTAATGTTTTTTTAAAACTGGATATGATGAAGGCATTTGATAGAGTATCTTGGGACTTCCTGGAAAAATTACTGATTTTTTTTTGGTTAAACCACCAAGGTGGAGGGATTTATATTTGGCTTCCCTATGCCTTTTAAATAACAAGAAAAATAAAGTAATGATACAGGAAAGTAGAACCTTAAAAGGTTCTACAAGAAGCTAAGTATAGCTTCCAAAAAAGAATGAGTTAGACTACCTATTAACACTAGAGAAACTCATTCTATACATCAAAATGTTTCCAGTTCAAGAACTAAGAGAAAAATGGGGTAAAATCCACTTGCTTGTTAGTGAATCAGAAGCGCAAGGCAACTCAGACACAAGGCAGCCTATGGATCCATTCCAAGTTTCCACAAAGTCCTTCAGCAAAATGTCAAGGAGTTGGAGTGAGGTGCAACTCTGAAATGTCAGATTGAGGGAAGAGCTCCTTCATCCTTCATCAAAGTCCTTCTGACAGCTTGGGGATGACCTTCCAAACAAATGCAGAAGGACATTCATAATAGAACTTTGGGGTGTTTCATTGAGCTCGTTTTGTAATTATTGATTAAAATGGGGTTTCATATAGGTCTAATTAGGAACATCATGGGCAATATAAAAGCACCTAGTTTCTCTGTTCTTGTGAATGGAAAATCTTATGGTTTTTTCAAAGCTTCAAGAGGATTGAAACAGGAAGACCCCCTGTCTCCATACCTTTTCATTCTGATGACTGAAGTTTTCACTAAAAACCGTTATCTATTTGAGCAATCAAGAATATAGCACTACACAGTAGGGGTGTAAACGAGGCGAGTCGAGGCGAGCTTTGGCCTTATCAAGCTTAGACTTGATAAAAATTAGCGAGCTCGAGCTCGAGCTTGTTCGAACATAAAAACATCAACTCGAGCTCGAGCTTGATTAGCTGTAATGAGCTCGAGCTCGGCTCGTTAGCTCGGGTAAATCGAGCTCGCTTATATTAATTAAACCTTTTAAAAGCTTTTTTTAAAAAATAATTTATATAAAATAATTAATTTATATATACATGTACAGGCTCGTTAAGGATCGACGAGCTTATCAAACCATAGTCGTGAAGCTCGAGCTCGAGCTCGATTACTAATCAAGCCGGCTCGAGCTCGGCTCGTGTTCGTTTGTTTCGAGCTTGAACCAAGCTTTTATCGAACTGTTCACGAGTTTCTCACGAACGGCTTGGTTCATTTACACCCCTACTACACAGTGCCACATGGTTCTAAACATATCACTCATCTAGGGTTTGCTGATGACACAGTTGTTTTCATGAAAGCAACTAATCGTAGCCTTAGAAACTTCATGACCTTCTTGACAAATTATGAGTCGGTTTCGGGTCAGAAAATTAACCTGGAGAAGTCTTCATACTATCTATCTGATTCAGCCCCTCGGTCTTATCATAACATGATTAATCAAATAACTTTCATGTCACATGGTGCTTTTCCCTTTAAGTATCTGGGCTCTCCCATTTTCACTGGCAGGGTCCAACACTGCTACTTCCAATCCATTTTTGATTCAATCGCCTCGAAACTAATTCTATGGCAAAACAAATGGTTGAATCAAGCTGGAAGGTTAATATTGATAAAGCATGTCCTCAGTGTTATCCCCCTACACTTACTAACAGTTATTCAACCTACAAATGGAGTCATTGACAGACTACATGTCCTTTTTGCCAAGTTTTTCTAGGGTACCTCAGAATATGGGCAAAATAAGATATGGAAGTCCTGGTTGAACATATCATATCCATTCATTGAGAATGGCCTATCTGTGAAGAACCTCCACAGTGTCATATTGAGTTTTTCCATAAAAATATGGTGGAAACTTCAGAGTGGAGACAGCTTATGGGCAAATTTCATGTGGTCTTTACCTGCTACTAAGCGCAAGTCCAAAGCATGGAAACGATACAAGATTGCAAATGAAATTGCCATGGAACACTCTATGATCAAAATAGGGAAAGGGGAAGTATCCTTTTGGCATGCTAATTGGACAGGTAAGGGACCTTTAATTGATCTTTGGGATGAGGAACTTGACATCATTAACCCTGACATGACTGTCAAGGATTTCTTCTATGATCAAGAACAATTAAAAGAGTCTCTGATTGAAGGTCTACCCCTTGATATACACGCTATCAATTCTAATGATCTACTTCTATTAGAGGATTATCAGGATAAACTTATATGGAAGCCAGACATCAGTGGGAGGTTTACTACTGCATCTGCTTATGAACTGGTCAGGCCTAAGAGAATCCAGGTAACTTCTTTCCAACACTTATGGTCAAAATTTGTGCCTAGGAAATTATCTGTATACTGTTGGAGACTTCTGAATAGGATAATATCCATGTCTGATATTCTACAAGAAAATTATATTCAGTTAGCATCTAGATGTTGCTTTTGTTTTAATTGTGAAGATGAACTGCAAGTCGGCAACACGTTTTCAATGAGTGCATAATGGCTAAAAATCTATGGATAAGTGTGGAACCGTGCTTTGATATATCACCACAGCACTTTGATAATTTATGGAACAGATTCTTTCATTACTGGAACCTCTCTATGCCATCAAAAATGCAAGAGATTTGTTCACGATTGATTCCTGTCATTGTTGTATGGGTAGTATGGTGTGCTAGAAATTCTTATCTATATGATAAAATACTCCCAACTTTTGCTAGAATGAGATCAAGAGTCATGCATATGTTACAAGCTATTTTCCATGTGCAAATCTGAGATGGAACTTATCTGATATGAGCCTCATACCTACTGATGCATTATCTTTAGTTCCTTTGAATAGCTTCATACATTCTCAACACATACTACAAGTACAATGGAAGCTCCCTAGGGCTGATTTCAAGCTAAATACAGATGGTTCCAGCCTTGGAGCTTCCCATCAGGCTGGTGCTGGGATGGTCCTAAGGAATAGGGAAGGAAGAGTGATCAGAGCTAGAGCAATCTACATCCACCAGAAGGATAGCCTAGAAGCAGAGGTTTTTGCTCTCATCAAGGGTCTTGAAATGACATATTGTCTTGATGTCACCAGTCTGGAGGTGGAAGTAGACTCACAAGTCCTACTACAAATGATCAAAAAGCAATATAGGGTCCCATGGAGACTCATTGATTATATGAGATCTATATGGGACCTGCAAAGTGAGTTTTCCATCTCTTTTTCTCATATATATAGAGAAGCTAACTCTGTGGCAGACTCTCTAGCAAAATTAGCGAGTACTACAATGTTGAATCAGGATTTTGATCACCTTAATCTCCCTAGGGAAATTAAAGGGCTGGTTGGACTTGATAGCAGAGAGTTTCCATATCTAAGAGTTACAAATGCTTAGAGCTTTTTTACTGGTACTTTGTTTTTGTGTGCAGGTTGCAGATTGTTATATCTGGGGAGAGGCTACTGCTCAGGCATTCTACCCTTATGATCATTCAACAGGAGGCACTTACTCTCCATGCACCAGGCATGTACACAAAGGAGAAACTCTTGGACACACACTACTCCTCACTTGGAACTCAATTGCAACTCTTGCTGATTCTTACACCACTTGAACTCAGCTTCATACTTATAGTCATAATTGTACAATCATTGTTCTCAAATCACATTCTAGGGGCTAATTGACTTTTCGTCTTGCTCGGCTTGACGATTACCGAACTGCACCTTGCAATGCTATCCTCGCTGATGCAAATTTGTGTTCGGCAAGTGTTATGCTTGTTGTGCACTAACCTGGATCAGTTGAGTAGATACCGATTTGAAAACTCTGATTATAGGCTCAAAATATATTGTTCTCTTCAAGTTTTTTCATCCAATCAGTTAGGGTTTTTCTTGGTCATTCCAAGTTTTTTCATCCTAACTGAGAGGGTTTTTCTTGAACTCATTGTATGGACACCACAAAGTTTTGAGCTTGTAATGGCTTGGGATGCCTAATAAAATTCCCCCACCATTGGTGGTTTAATTAAAAAAAACTTATATTAATAAAATATTCAAGATTACACTTCCCAATAATAGTAGAACATTCTGAAAATTCAAATACAATACTTTAAAAATAACACAAACAAACAATACAACTCAAGTAAATAAAAATACGAACAACTAGGATAGAAGAAGCTCCAAATATCAGTACTCCATGTTTCATGTTGTCGCCCACAAATGATCTATTACTGCATTGCGAAAGGCATAATGAGCATCTGAATCTCTAATTTGTTTATGTCGCGCTAGAAATTGTTGAAATCGAATGTCGTCATCAACGACTAGTTCAACATCAATATTTGGAGGCAAGGTAGATGAGGATGTAGTAGACGGCCTTGTGATTGGAGTTGAAAGATCACGCCCATCCTCTATAATCATATTGTCATTATGATGCACGCTGTCATTATATCATACAACACATTTTGTTCAATCAATTACAACACGGAACTTCTCCGGACATTTACAGATTTGGGCAATCGACTTACTGTCCAGCATAATTCTAAAAATTAGGTAGCAAGCACAGCTGCCACCACAACGATGACTGTGATATTTCATATAGCTTGCCTGATTTCGTGAACGGTTTCCTCATCGACGACGCCGGGATGAAGTCGTTCGTTAATGACTGCGACTCTGATTCTTAGCGCGATCCGTCTGTTCACGGAGGTGATGTCGAGGATTGTATCAAGCCGGTGGTGATGTGTAATTTTAAAGGTGATGGGTTTTGGGGAGAAGAAAAGGGCAAATGTGTTGTGGCGAGCGTGAAAATTCAACATTTTCTAAAATTGCATAATGGTCCCTCTGTGTTTTTGTCTCATACACTATTTACTAGGGCTGAGCAAAACTAACCGCATAACCGAAATCGACCGGTTACCGTACTGATTTTAAGGTTAACCGAACCGTAGGGTGGTTAGATTTAGGTTATCACTTTTTGACTAACAAGTATTTCGATTAAGGTTTTCAATATTCAATACAAATAGTTAACCGAAAAACTGGGGATTATTTTGTAATTATTTATTTATTTATATTATTATTATTATTAATTATTAACCCTCTATAAATAGCACCAAACCCTTACCAAAACTTAACCCTCCCACATTCACTCTTGGTAGCTAGCTTTTGTATTCCTCTTGCCTCTTGGTGTATGAGAAAATATGTATATATAGCTAGCTTAATCGACACAAATAGTTAACCGAAAAACTGGGGATTATTTTGTAATTATTTATTTATATTATTATTATTATTAATTATTAACCCTCTATAAATAGCACCAAACCCTTACCAAAACTTAACCCTCCCACATTCACTCTTGGTAGCTAGCTTTTGTATTCCTCTTGCCTCTTGGTGTATGAGAAAATATGTATATATAGCTAGCTTTTGTATCCCTCTTGCCTTTTGGTGTATGAGGAAATATGTATATATAGCTAACTTTTGTATTCCTCTTGGAGGTAACTTTTGTATAACTCTTTTGAAAATTAGAACAAATATGACTTAATTAAA
Organism: Cruciata laevipes; assembly: GCA_963678965.1. Classification (NCBI taxonomy): domain Eukaryota; kingdom Viridiplantae; phylum Streptophyta; class Magnoliopsida; order Gentianales; family Rubiaceae; genus Cruciata; species Cruciata laevipes. The sequence goes on along the minus strand of OY787634.1, from coordinate 17,020,154 downwards.
TGGGATCTCATCGGGTCTTATTTTTACTGAAATGAATTGTATTGAATTGAACTAAATATGGTTTTATCAAATGACAATGCCTTGTTCCCCTAAGATTATCACTTATTGAACTGAAATAAAAAAATCAATTTGTTCAATAGTACAATCAGATCAACTAAATTTAGCTGAAATTTATCAAACCATATTTTTGCTGAATTGAATTGAACATATAAAAAGAACAAAACCTAGATAGAAGAGCAGAACAAAAAAAAATAGAACTAGAAGGATTAAGGAGTATTTGAACCTCTGTTGCCTCTCCCTTGGAAGTAAAACTCTTTGTTGTTAAGTTTGGCTTACATTATGCTCATTCTTTAAACCTCTATACTTTCTGGTTAGAATTTGACTGTTTAAATGCAGTCAAAATGATAAATGAGCCATCCAAATCTCAATGGAAAAGTATACCATTTAGCACAACATATTCACTGCATCTTGTTCCCTGCTATTGTTATGCACTCAGTCAGACAGTGTAATATTGTGGCTGATATCCTTGCAAAACATTCTCTCACACGCCAACTTAATTATGAAATGAATCTGGTTGATATGCCAAATGCATCTAGAGGAGCCCTTTGTTTAGATAAACAAGGGCTCTCCTCTTTGAGAATCAGAAATAATTACTGTTGATTTTACATGGTTATTTGCAGGTACATTACTACCATGCTATCTTTTTTCTCTCCTCAAGGGAAGAAGATCTCCAACACATCTCCCCTCCGAGCTGCACCAACATGTCTAAAATCTGGAGGCCATGGTGCTCCACTTTTTGTGCTTCATATTGAAAGATTTTTAGGAAAAAATATTATCTCCATAGTCTGCCTTGTGTCTCAGTAATTAACTGATTCACCAACAAGCAAGTGAACTATAATATTTTCTTCTCAAAGCCTTGAAACATTATGTTTTAACTTAGAATTTGTAGTTAGGCTGACTCATTCTTTTTGCAAGTTATGCTTAGTTCCGTGTAGTGTTTCTTGTATATGCTATGTACACATATAGAAACTTTATTTTAGGATATCTATCCATAGAAGCGATTTCTCATAACTTTTTTTTTGTTGTTGTGACATAACAAAGAAATAACACAGAAAAAAGTTAAACCTTTGGAGGGTTTTCTTTTTTTAAAAAAGTGAAAATTACAAAGAAGCCCGATTTTCGAAAGTAATAGTGTGGTATGGATACAGACGGACTGTGCGGTACTTAAGGACATGCTCACAAGCCAAGAAGCCAGAGCACCATGGCTGATTCATCCTCTGCTAATGGAGATCAGAGGAGTACTAGACACGTTTCATTTATGTTTTGTTCAAAAAATAGATATGTCTGTGGTTTGTAACGAGCTACGGCTCTGACGGTTCATTTTTATTTTTTTTGAAGAAAATTATTCAAGGTCCTGGGAAACGTCCAGAAGCGATTACAATGAGTGGAATTGACATCTAATTCGACTAGTCTATTACAGAATAACTGAACTAAATCATTTTTATTAATTTAGTGGTTTTTACATAAAAAATGAGAAGTAATAGTAAAATAACCTCAATTGTTGACATAAGTTTGCCGGTCAGTTACTCCTCGTCTACCTCATTGCACAAACACACAGCAAAAGGATCGTTAAACCCAAATCCCAACCCCAACCCCAACCCCAAACCCAAACCCAAACCCAACCGAGACTTGGAAGCGCTTCCAAACATGCCGGACGTCCACGTCCATGTTCACGCCCTCGTCAATGACTTTCTAATCAAGCTCAAGAAGCGGTATGCCCTCTTGTAAATTTCACCTTTGCAAAATCGAATCATTTGTTTGTTTTGCTCACAAATTTGAGCTTTTGTGTTTTGGGAATAGCAAAATCGAGGGCTCTAAGACCACTGCTAAGGTTACGGCAGAAGTTCTTCGCTCCTTCATCTCTCAGCAGAGGCTTCCTAGTACCAATCAGGCTGGAGCTCTCATCGACGCCGTCAAAGCCGTCGGAGAGCAACTCATTGCTGCTAATCCCGTCGGTATGTTTTTATTTTTATTTTAAATTTATATAAAATGATAGAAATTACTTGGATGAATAAAATGTTTAATGATTCTGAGTATTGGTTGCAGAGCTTGCTGTTGGTAATGTTGTGAGGCGTGTTTTACACATCATTAGGGAGGAGGATGTTTCTCTCACTTCTGCTGCGATTGGTGGGACTACTCTAGCAGCTGCAAGTGATGATGAAGATGATGCTGCGTATGACGGCCCTGAACTGTCTGCAGCAGTTGTTGCTGCTGCCTCCCGAAACACTCTCAGGCCTCCTTCCTTGCGTACGCTCCTCGAGGATTTGCCGCACACTGCAACAGTTCCTCACACATCTTCATCTGGGGGTGAATCTGATGGAAAGAGCAAATGTGAGCATTAAAGTTACCCTATACGAATCGTTATACCTACTGTTTGATTTATCCTTCGTTTGAACTATAATTAAGACTAAATGGTCTACTGGCAGTAATGCCATCTAGTGTCTTGGATTTGATACTAGCCCTTATCTTTTGTTCCCAGCTGCTGATAAGAACTCAAGTACTAGGAAATTGAAGCATAATGTTATCGAGGCTGTTAATGAACTCATTCAAGATATAGCCACTTGCCATGAACTAATTGCTGAGCGAGCCGTGGAACATATACATCAGAAGTAAGTCTTATAGTCCTTCTGTGAATATCTTACTACGTTTCTTACAATTATAGTCCTCCTGTTACTTGGTTGTCGCTTTTATATCTTCTGAGTGGTGATGGACTAGACTGAAAATTTTGCCTCTACTTGAGTCCTTATAATGGTTTTAGACTGTGAACTGAGGCAGTCTTCCTCTTTAAAGACAGAGAGATGGAGTGGCTTCTATGTTATGAGTAACATTCGTAGATATATTTGTGGAACAAGTACATGTGCACTTATATTCTCCGTGGAGTACCAACAGCCAAATGCCTTCATTCAGGAGTCAGGACCCAAACTAGATTATGTAAATGAAGGAGCCGATTAGTTACTGACTGCAACCTTGAGATCTCAGAATCTGACGTAAGAAACAAGAACATCAGTTTTGGGAGTCTGAATTGGGACATTAGGATTTAAACCCTCTTTCTTCTCTAGCCTACCTGCAAGTGCCCTGGTAAAACTAATTGTTGATGAAGACTACAACTTACCCGCATACTAGTGCCCTGAGTTTTATGAAACATTTCCACATTAGAGTTTGATTTTTTTTATATATTTTTTTACATTTGCTTTAAATATTTATGGTGATTATAGTTTAGGGTGAGTTTCAGAATTTGAATGCAGAAGTTACCAGTTGGAAGACGGCCCATTACATCAAAATGACTATACTGCCATTTTTTCAGCATCTTTAATATGCTGGAATTTAAATTACTACGCCGTTTCAACTAAACATCTTCTATCTAATCCAGAACTTCAACCGTCTCAACATTTTTATGTTCTGATTCTCTTGTTCATATCCATATATAGTTCACCCAACGCTCTGAACCATCAGTAATTGCTGGTATTATAGCTAGTTGATAAAATTTGCATATCATGGTTTAAAGTATTAGATTACTTACTTCTACATGTGGTTAATTGGTTTCTCCAGTTTTTACTTATGTTCACTTATAACCTTAGTTTTAGAATCAGGTCAATGTCTTAATCATGTTTATTTAAGGTACAAAAGGCCCATAATGACTTCTTGCAGCTTGAGAACTACTATGAAAGTTAATAGTAGTTGATTTGGACTTGGTAAAATCTAGCCATACTTTGCATGAGGAAGGTTGATCACCAGCAACGAACATGATATTTTTGCTTGCTGAATCATACATTTCTGCCGTTAGTATTTATTTTTGAAGTCATCTCTTTATATTTTGTTGTACGTTATGCTATATGAACTATCTAGACTTCACTCTAATTTTCTTCTGGTCTTTCTGTACCTTATTCAGTGAAGTAATCTTGACGTTGGGCAGTTCAAGAACTGTTGTGGAGTTTCTGTGTGCAGCAAAAGAGAAGAAAAGATCATTTCGAGTGTTTGTTGCTGAGGGTGCTCCAAGGTTGTAGAAAAGGAACCTTCTGTTTTTATATTTGTCTGCCTCTCGTCCTATTTTCCTCTTTTTTTACTTCATTTTTCCTTATTACTCCCTTGCTTAACTCAGGTATCAGGGTCATGCTCTTGCAAAAGAACTGGTCACAAGAGGTCTTCAAACAACCGTGATTACTGATTCTGCTGTCTTTGCTATGATCTCCCGTGTGAATATGGTGGGTGTAATAGTTGCTTATGAGTGATGTGTCTGTTTATCTTTTTTTCTTTGCCTGAATAAGCTTTAATAAAATGTCTTTCTTTTAGGTAATTGTTGGAGCTCACGCTGTTATGGCAAATGGCGGGGTTATAGCACCTGTTGGTTTGAATATGGTTGCACTTGCAGCTCAAAGGCATGCTGTCCCATTTGTAGTACTTGCAGGGATACATAAGGTATGTGAGCAAGTTGACTCAACCTTCAATTGTGTAATGCAATGATTTGGATTGATAGACTTTAAGGTACCACAAATGATTTTGAGAGTACAAGATCTGGTAACAACATGCTTATACCACTCAAAGTTTGATTGAGTTATTTCCTATAAGCTCATGTGGATAATTTGTCTATCTGAGTTCCAGCCTAAACTTGAACTCTTATGTCTAGTCATGTATGAATGCTTTCTTAATGGATTTTTCTGACAATATCTTAGTCCCTTCAATGGGCAATTGGGCAGTAAAGCCTTAACTACACTTAACTACAGTTACAGTGAATTGTTATTTACTAATCCATTAAGGTTGTGGATTGCGTTTAAATAAATTACTGTCTCAAAAATACTCTATGACAAGATGTTAGAATTTTAGTTGCACGAGTATGATAATATGCTAGTTATGGTTGCAGGATCACGTTTGTAATCACTTTTTTTTGTATAAATTGCAGTTATGCCCTCTATATCCTCACAATCCAGAAGTCTTATTGAATGAATTGAGGTCACCATCTGAGCTCTTGGACTTTGGAGAATTTTCAGATTGCTTAGATTTTGGAACTGGTTCTGGTTCTCCTGCTCTTCATGTTGTCAATCCTGCATTTGATTATGTACCACCAAATCTCGTTAGTTTGTTCATAACAGAAATGTAAGTTTCCTAACTTTCAAGCTCTCTTCATGGCCTATTATTTCTTAATGTTAAAGATTTGCATTAATATTATGTTAGGAGCTGTGTTTTGGTAAAGTTTCATATGATGGGCTGGCAGTACCTGCTTATTATTCATTCCAGCGCATTATTTCTAACTCTTGCTTTGTTTTTTTCTTCTTCTTCAGTGGAGGTCATAATCCTTCCTACATGTACCGACTTCTTGCTGATTATTACTCTGCTGATGATTTGGTTGTACAACGGAGATCAGCTTCTTGATGCTCTTTTAAGATTGCTCTGTTTCCACTCGGTGGTAAGCATTTACCCGATCTAGTAAATCTGTGTTTGCATGGCTTAAGATGTGTTTGCTCACTTTTACTAACTTTTTAAATTCACAAATACAGTCTTGTTGGAAAAAGTAAAGTTTCCTAGAATTCACAACTACAGTCTCATTGCCAAAATTTTTGTTACCTAGATTTAAAAAATCCTAATTTTTTGCTGAGAAGGGAGTCTGAGGGCTTTATTCTCTGCTATCATTTTGGACATGATCTGACAACCTAACTGATTTTTTGCTTGCTATTGTTCAGCATGTGGATAGTGTTTTGCTGTATGCTTTCCCCTTTAAATACTGATAAGTAGATACAGAAGCTTCTTAGATTTGAGTTTGTACAAATCTTATTTTGTCACCTTCATCCTAATTTGTTTACCCTCAGTATATATTTGAATTTGCAGCCCCTTTTCTGACATGATGATATCTCACTGCCCCTGAGTTTTCCTTGTTTAACACTCGTCTTCAAGCTTATTTGCAAATGTCTGCCATAGCTAAACTAACTGTTTCTTCTATGAAATCTCCGCGAGTATATCTTGTCTATTCCTTTGTTTGGCATTTAGGACATACTATAGATTGGCCATTTTCTGGTTTCCGGTTGACAAAATGCTCCGACATAGATGTGCTCGGCTTTGAGTATTGAATAATGTTAATCACTCAAAATGGTAGATGTGTAATTTGGTAAAATTTTAAAGATGCCACGGGAAATCATAAACTAAAGCCTCTTGGTCTATATTGTTTCACGAATTAAAAGGTATATAAAAGAGTCATGGAAACTAATCAAGATGTTACATATAGAACCCAAGGGTGTCAAGATGAATATGGAAAAAACTGAACAAAATGTGAGGGCAACAAATAATGTTGAGATGGATGCGTCATATTAGATGTGATAATGTGAGATAATAATTGGATTCATGATCGATTCAAAACAGAGTATATAAACATATAATGGATTGGGTATCTCCGTTTAAGCTCCTTGCTTGCTTGTCTAGATACTGGAAAAATATAGGACTACAAAGGATACAGAGTATTAGGGAACATGAAGGAATTGAAATGAAAATACATTAGTTATATGGTTTCTGAAAGACTGGGGACCTTTTCTAAGAGATGATTGTGCTTTCATTTCCACGGGCTCACTTCTGTGGTTTCTTTTGTTCCTTGAAAGCAGTCGGCTCTCTATACTTTTGATGATTCCTGATAAAAACTTCACTGTCCACGCTCACGATTCCTCGTGTGAATTTTATAACATATTCTTGATGATAATATCTTAAATTTTCAGTTTCTGAGATTTTCTAAAGAATCTTCAACTGAAACACCAAAGATTCCATAGGATTATCATGACTTTGTTTCCCTTATCTGAGAAAACATTGTCCGTCATAGTAAGAAATATCAAAGGTTTCTGTTTTCTGGGATTAAAATTTTCTAGTCCTTGTTACTTAAGGACACATATCACCCTAGGATGTAGAGGCTACTGTTGTGAAAATGATAGACTGCATTGCAAGGGTGACCTCAGATGTTAAGTCTCTAAAAGGTGACAAGAAAAAACTTGTAAATGGGAATAGATCTGCCTTTGAAATTTAGCATTATTTTGTCTACCTGCTCTAGTTAACCTTGACTTCTTACGCGTGTATTGCTGGCTTGTCTCTAGGTTAACTCAGATATTTGAAGTATAATTAATTGGAGGTGAGTATGCATCCTGGTGCGTGGACTCAAATGCAACCATGATGTGTTCAGAACTGTTAAGTACAACTTACCCGGGGTAGACGGAATGAAGATAAAACTGTAGATGAGAAGATGTTTGCAGATTTGACCATTTTTTGAGATTTTTGCGGCAATATAGCAATGTATTGTGAATTCTAAACTAGCTAAATGTCAAAGTGGTTCGACTGTTGCAGTATATTGAATTGCACTCATGCGCGGTTATCTAGTTCCTTAATTTTGAAATAGAAATTTCTTACTTCCCATTGACCCACTTATCAATTTCATTTTTAACTTTTTCATGACACCTGAGCACAAATTTGAATTGATAAAATATAGTAACAATTATCATATCACTTAAACGTGTTTCTTTATGCAAAAAATAAATCTATACTACTTATCCCCATACTAGAGCAGGTAGAAAATTGAAGGCAAAATTCTAATGATTATCTATCACTAAAATGGGTATTTAGAGTAAGTCCAACAAATACTCCAATTTTTTTCCTCTACCGATATGTAGGATGAGATTCTCTCACTACCCAAATGAACAAATCTCCATCTTGGAGGTCCATATGAAATAGTTGTTGGAGCAATAAAAAAAGTGAAATCAACATTTTCCTCCAAATTTTACAAAATGGAGTAACGGTTGGACTTGCTTTTTTAATGTATTTTAGTATACAAACGTGAAACATGCACCCCTAGTTTGGTACACTTGTTTAATTGACACTTCATTTTTTAAAAGTAAAGTTTATAATAAAACCAGAGAGTATTTGTTATCATAAAAAAATATCAACTACCTAACATTTAGGCCACCTTAAATAAGATTTTCTCCATATTCTAAAATAGTAATAAAAAATTAAGATTATAAATTTAATTATTAAGACAAAATCATGTTCGAATCTGTTAATATGCAAAGGCATAAGAGCAAGTCCAACAGATACTACATAATAATCTATAAAATGTAGTATGAAATGCTAAAATCTCCAAAATATTTTTGGTCATCTCCAAGAGTTACTACATTTTGTAGTTCTTGAATTGATTATCATTAATATTAGCAACATTTTTAATTTTATTTTCTACCTTTTTTGTTTTAAACAATACATAGTTTTGTAACTTTTGATGTTTTGCATTGAAAATTAGAGGAGAGAGAGTGGAGTTTGAGTTTTAAAAAGGAAATAATGCCATAATGAATGTGATTAGCATTAAATTTTCAATTCTCCAAATTTTGTTTCTCCCTAAGCACATATGGATGATGAGTTTCTAATTTCCAAATTTTCAATTGTTACTAGAGAAAGGCCCTGTTTACCAGAGCTTATCTGTAGATCAGTTCAGTTCAGTTCAGTTCAGTTCAATTCAGTTCAGTTCAGTTCAATTCAGTTCAATTCAGTTCAGTTCAGTGAAAATGCAATTTGATGAAATTCAGGTTAATTCAGTCATGCTGATTCCATTTTTCAATACATCAATTTTCACTTCAGTTCAGTTCAGTTCAGTTCAGTTCAGTTCAATTCAGTTCAGTTCAGTTCAGTTCAGTTCAGTTCAATTCAGTTCAGTTCAGTTCAGTACATCAAGAAATAAGCTCTAGTAAACAGGGCCAAAGTCTTGGGTGAGACCTGTCCTTGTGGAGACCAAGAGCAGGGGAATGAACATTTACTGATTCTGCTTGATCTTTTAGTCAGTTTGTTTGATCTTTCAATCAATGTCCTTGAGTATATTTGTTTTGCCTTGATTTTTCAGTTAATTTGATCTTTCGTTCAATTTGCTTGATCTTTCGGTCAATTTTCTTGATAATTTCCTTGGTCAATTTCACCAACGATAAATTCAATCAAGGAAATCGGCGGGTTTAAAGCTCACCAACGATAAATTCAATCAATAGCAGTCTCATATAATGTTTGGTCTCATTTGAGACAGGTCTCAAATGAGAATTTGCCTTGTTACTACCCCAATTCTACATCTTGTAATACCATTTGTAGTATCTCTTGGAGCTCAAAAATTGGATAAAATCTCCAATTTCCTCCAAAAACTACAAAATGTAGTATCTCTTGGACTTGGTCTAACAAACCCCCTTTTGACATGTTTTGGGGTGAAAAATAAATAATTCATTCTCAGTCGACGTCTTCCTTACAAATGTGTTTGAATGTCTCAAACCGTCCGATATGCTCTGCAAATCGCAATTATAATGTTGATCTGTGGCTTTTCCATTGGAGACCACAAGTCCCGTTGTTTTCTCTGCAACTCATGTAATCTTGTGCAAATCAAGCTTATTCCTTCGACAATTGGTGAATTTGTGTTTGGTTAAGCTTTGAAATTAGTAAAAATGTAAATGGAACTGGCAATCCGACACAAAATCAGAGCTGGAACCGGAACTGGGCCATGAGTCCAATTTAGCTCAGAACCGGTGATAAACCATTAAACCGATCCAGAACCTTTCATAGTTTCATAGACGGTTCCGATTCAGCATTTCTTTTAAGTTGGAAATCGCATTTTTCTTTTAATGCGAACAACAAAAGAGTGACACAAACAGGTATCTCATCCTATATAATATACTGAACAGGATGTTAGTAATCCATTGAACTGTTTCAAACACACAATCATAAAGGTGTGAAACTCCATGGATAATTAAGATTCATGATTACAAACAGTTGACATTAATAGTACAGTGATTGCCGCTGACCTTCCACCATGATGACAAGGTAGGTACCAGTCGGCTGACAATCAAAGTAAAGCTTCACATCACTAACTAACCCATAACATAACATAAAAAAACAAAACAGCAGATAAAGGAATGTATTACAATTACCCCTATACAGATTAGATCTTTCATAGTCATGCTGCGTCCTCCACCTTATTGTCTCCATTATCTGGATTCTTGCTGGTTGCAGATGCATTGAAACTTGATCTACTATTCAGTTGGTCTTGTTTAGCATTATGATCTGGTTGCTCTGATAACACTGAACTGCAAGCTTTTAGCTCAACTGTCAAAGGTGAGTCAGGTATCTCAAAATGTTTTCCCAAGGGTTCCAGACGCTTATGGAAAAGCAGATAAGCCACAGTACGATCTATTGGATTAGTTTCCGTCTCTGACTCAGATGTTTTCAGGAACCTGAAAAATATGATTATTAGTAATATATATAAGAAAATGATTATGCTAGAGCATATATATATGGATAAAAATAATATAAATTCTATATGAAATTGCTATCTGTTAAAGAAGGTTACAATGCCAACATTATGGAATAACTTCATGTATGACAACAACTGTCGTGATTCCGATGCTAATCTAACAAGAGGACAGTAATAGTTATGATCAAGAATTTAGGTAACTGCGCACCATCCTGAGTATTAACTAATTTGAAGAGTTTATTCACTGGTAGAAAGTTTACACCCATGATTCTAAATCATCGATATTTCCGGACACACAAAGAAATGAAAAGCTGTTCTTGATTACAGAAATTTTTGGTACATTTTAAAAGGATGCACCAGCCTAATGTTCCTCAGTTCAGTAAATAAAATGATGCACGGTGCATGCTAAAAATCGATTTTGCTTCTTTTCACAAACTACGAAATCAATTTCTTCCCAGTAAATTGTATTTGTAAAATTGTCAATTGACTACGTGAACAAATGTGAATTAAGTTACCAATGTTCTGGAAAACAGGAATAGAAAACTTTAATTATGAATTTCCAGTTTATTAGATTTAGGTTGAAATGCAAATTTTCATGAGGTTCACCTGTTTTGACGACTGATTTCTTCTTTTCCAGCAATATCACATCCGCTACCGTTGTTGTTACTGCTTGTGTCGCCAGAATATTGCCTTTGGGAAGCACTTTGCGCTAGCCGGTATAAACTATCACGGATGCAAAGTCTCACTCTAAGGTCCAACTGCAACACCATGGGGCAACATTAATACATCAAACAAAATTATTTCAAGGATCAAAATCTTATGCATTTCATTAGCTCTAACCTTCCTTGCAATATCCTGAAGCTGATAGAGTATGGAGTCCTGGACCGGACAATCATCAGGAGCCATACACGCTGTACTGGAGTTATCTTGTTCAACAGAGGAACTGGGATCCACTGAAGAAAATATAGAGAAATTTTCCTCAGCTTCACCACGTTCTCCCTCTCCACATGAATACTCAGTAGATGAGACTTGACTGCCAAACTGCAGTTGCTGTTTCTGAATCGCAAGCCTTGCTCTCATTTGCTGCCGTTTCCTTAATTTTTCGATTTTCTCCTGGGGTGTCATTGAAGACTTCATGCGGGCTTTGGTGAACTGATCTTTAAGATTCAAATTATAAGATGGAACTTCATAACCAGAAAGCACTGACTGCTGGCTACTTTCCCCAGGATGAGACATAACGGGCTTGGGGTAATGCTTCATTATATTCCCATGAACGAAAGCCATCAAAGATGGCTTGGAGGAATGATTGTAATGAGTGGATACTGTTCCTTGAAGCTGTCCTTGCTGGTCTAGTTGGAAAGATGACCCAGGAGGAGAAACATAGGGTGCATATGCACCGTCAACTGGCAGTAACAAGTTTCCAGTTGGAGTCCATACTTGAAGATTCTGCAGATGACTGGTTTCACTTTTCTCTTCTAGCTTTTTCCGGCTTTTAACCAACCTCTTTTGCCTATTGTCCTGATCACAATTAGACAATTAGACCAAATAATTGACACACCCACATAACAATACTCAAAAGGAAGGCGTGAAATGTGTAGGAAAAGCCACAAAACTGAAGCAGTGATAATAGCATAACAGGGAAATGGAATTGTGCAATGATTAAAATAATCAGGCTCACTGTCAATAACTTAGTCGTTATTATGCTACACTAGAAAAGCCATATAATTGGTCTAGTTAAATTTAAAAGGTTGACATGTTAGCAAAATGCACACACAAACCCGTGGGAGAGTGGAAATAACATAAAATTAATCAGTTAGTTACACAATGGTTTCTAAGACTAGAAATGTAGATCCAGAACCATGTCTTTTTAAGATACAGAATATGTCATAATGTAGGAATTCATGGAAAACAATCATAAACATTAAGAATTCACGAAGCTAACGTACCACTACAGGCTAAATATGATGGGAAGTATGTTCCAAGAGTTTGTGTTAATGTTTCCCAGGAAAAGCCAAGTGATACCTTATCCATGTCTTCAGTAATTCCAAAAAACAAATTTTATTAGGAGTTATTCCCACCTATCTTTAAGCTATCAGTAAATAAGAATTAGCGAACTCATCTATTTTACTGATGTGGTTGAAATTTTAAGCTTCAGAAATTTTTTAGACATATGAGACTAAATCTAAGCTGTGTAGAAATGCAAAACCTTTTCTTTTAGCCAGAGGTTCCCACTGCTTCCAGGGTAGTTGATACTATCTGAACATGACTTAATATCCAGGGGAATATCAGAAGCCAGCATGTTCAAGTCCTTATATTCAGGAGCATGTGACTGAGTTTGATTTGACAGATATTCTTCTTGACCTTCAAATTGCTCCGCAGACCTCTTCAGCGTACCAAGATCCAAGCCTGGACAGTCAACTGAGGGGGGAATTGGCTTCTCTGTACTGCTAATTACATCTTTAGAGGGTGACCACGGCTCAATTGGATTACAAAGGCTTCCATGTCCAAGTATAGCATCTTCATTGCTGCAAAACATTACTTGTGAGGATACTAGGTCAGATGTCACTGTCCGATTAAAATAATTACAAAAGGCTGTGTAATATCTACAAACAAGAATACCATCAGAAAATTGGTGGTGATTTTCTTGAGTTCCATCTCCATTTAGTACTAAACATTGAACTATAACTAGATTAATTAAAGAACAGTACAAATAAATTACACAAACAAATGAAACAATTACCCAGTTGAGAGCTTTCCTTCCCACATTTATTCAGTAAGTATTTTAGCATTTATAAATTCCCTCTCAGACCTTGATTTTGATGCTAAGTTATACAACGGTTAAATAACCCTGGAATCTAGCTTTATAATTTACTGAGTCCAAAGGCCTATACCAATTACACAAGATCCAGTTGAAGAAGAGGATTACTGAGTCCAAAGGACTATACCAATTACACAAGAACCAGTTGAAGAAGAGGATCAAAAATATGTGTAATGTTGTACTTGGTAGGCATTCACCAAATCCCTCAGTCACTATCTGTGTAGAGTATCCTATGCGTATAATTTAGGCCTTCAAAATTCTCAAGCCTGGCCTCAGACTAGAGGATCAGACCCAGTCTTTCACACACCTAACTAAGCCAAAAGTAGTAATTGATTGTGGATATCAACTAAGCAGCAAATTGGTTCAAATAAAGAAATGAGCAATGTTTCTTACAGAATTTAACTAGTTCAATAAGCACATTCCATCTCTTTTAGCAATGAAAGACAGTTCAGATTTGGCATGGAAGAGGGAGTGACTGGATCCCAAAGTTGAGATAAAACAGGATTTCTTTTGCGCAAGACAATCAATTTTCTATGGATTGGAGATAACCCAAACAAATCAAACAAACAAAATAAGTATTATGCAATATAAGGAATAGGGATAACCACATTTTTTTTCACAGAAAGAATTTCATCCTCCACAAGCTATTTTATTTTTGAGCATGATCAAGGAGTATAATTACATTTTACTGATGGGGCTCTGTATTGTAGACACAGCTTTGAGTACAACGTCCCTACAAATTTCTTATTAATGCAGATCTACTTGAGGCAAGTTTAACAGTGTAAAGTGCACAGTATTCACCACTTGTTTTCATTTACACAAACATATTACAGAAGTCACTCCTACGTAAGCGTACCTTAATCAATACAAACACCAACCAGAAAATAAAGCATAATGCACCATGAATCCAAACCCTAATATAATGGTTGCTTTATTATACTTGAAGAAAAATCGTTCAAAAATGTAAAAAGAAGCTGGATTGTATGGATGTTCAGATAAAAAATTACTCTGTTAGTCTGTTTGATATGAAGAGTGTCATGTTTTTAATTTCTTTTACCTCTACCTTTATGGAGATGCATAGGATTAGAATAGAATTGTTATATATGTGACAAAAGGCTAAATTTGCATACTGTACCGTCTCATGCTTACAAGTTGTACATTAGAGATACATATGACTCTTGTTGTGGAATGGATGAACTGATGTTTTTTTTTTATTATAACAGTGTCAGGAGCATTCATGAGTACAGAAAATACTGAATCTGCTGTAGTTTATTCCAGGTTATATCCAGTACAAAGGCATCAATTAATCCACTATTTATGTGAAGCTACTATATCAAAGCCACATCATGATGTTAACGATTTTGACCAAATCTTGCAAAATAACAAAAACTGCCATCTCTATAGTAATCTTCTGTTTCATGTGTGTATATTTTTTTTTTTCCTTTTAAGCACGTAAATGTACATAGGATTTTCCTTTTAAGCACGTAAATGTACATAGGATTTTGAATTCACTCACAGATGGAAAACAAAAATAACTCTACAGAGCATAATACATGGTTAGTTGCCTCTAAATCCTTCAATAGTATGGGTTTTGGATGAAAAAAGCTGTTTTAGGGATAGACAATGATATAGGGTCGGTTACATGTACAAGTAAAAAAGTAGACCTGATCTGCTATTCTAATTTGTGAACTTCTAATTTGTGTAATTGTGCTGCATCATTTTGTAATTTCTGGCCTATATCCATGTGTCCAAATACACAGTGGATCTGGCCTATATCCAAATGCACTAAACAAATGGAAAATTAGATGAGACTTTTCTTACCTAAAGATCCTATCAAGATCCTCAAAGCTCCCGACACTAGCCCAGCTATAGTCAACAAAATCATCTTGTTCACTGTCTTCAGGACGGCTATCAAAATATTCAGCTTTATTGTCGAGAAGAGCTTCTTTTTCATCTGAAATTATACATCCACATATTCAAGACACTGAAATTTCCCAATGAAGTCACAACAAAGGATAAACTTCATAAATAGTTAAGTACCCTACCAATGTCTGCATCATGTTTACTCATGTTGTCAGGCCTTTCACGGCCCAAAGCCTCCTGGTTAGGCCATGAATCCATATTGAGTTCTGTAGCAGGATAACCTTTTCTTTTGTCATGTTCGGGGCTGCCTTCATGTTTAAGGCCATGCAGTTCTGTTACAGTGATAGTTTCCTTCAACTCAGTAGATTTACTAGTTATACTTTCTTTGGTTGGGTCTTTCTTGCTGCTATCTTTGAATCCCCGAGGTCTGTCTTCCTTGGCATCTGGATATGGAACAATATGGTCCTGACTTTCCCCATGCTCACCCCAGATAATGTTCGACAACTGTTATAAAAAGGCTGTCAGAGCTTCATGTTAACATAAATAAAGAGAGCACACGACCAATGGTATATTCTTCATCTTATAAACTCTAAACATAACAGCTGACACAAAAACTCATGATGATTGCTGATTTTAGCTCTGAAGGATTAACCAGTCAAACTACAAGCATTTGGATACAAGATATTCAGCCATTGAAAAACACAGCGCAAGAAATCAGAAACAATAACTGAATAAATATATACCAATGCAAGTATTGGATATATGCAGGCTCTTGAAAGCCTGTCACTTAATACAAAAAAATAAAACACTACAGCACAAGAAGTGTCCCTTTAATTTATTACAGCAACAACATAAAAAAGAGGAAATATTCACAAGCCCTAGTGTATATCTAAACTTCCCCCTCCTATAGAACAAATGGCAGATTCTTCCTTTCTTGGGATGGATGACAACAATCAACTTTTCTCTCAAGGAAGACGACCGGAAATGCTAAAAAAGGATATTGTGCTATGCTACATCTATGCTACATCCTCAAACATGTGAAGGTTCAAGTACTTTCCAAAAACGAACTTGTTTCAATTGCACATCTGTTCCAAACAACTGTGACATTTTGCCAAGACCTGGACGTTATTAATTCAAAATTCAAATTTTGATGTCCAACGTTATTCCTGAATAATGACCTTCACATCACCCCATTCCAAGGTTTATGATCACAGAACATCCTTTGCAGATTTTCTGGTTATACACCGGCATTTCGCAGGCCTATATTTAAAATGACTAGTGTACGCATTCCTAGAGGCTACAGTACACAAGAAACACTAAAAAAATTCGTACTGGCAAGAAGCTACTTCTGAATACATGTGAAATTGCAAGAGAACAGTATTATTTAGGGAGATTGGATCTTCATAAGAAGGAAGATGCATGTTTTAACTAGGTATTGACAGGAAAACTCAAAAAGGGATGCTTGGAAAGACACAAGGTGCTTATGCGGTCCATGGACTTGAACTGCTGATGCAGGGTATACCACCACCTTTCAGATCCCTGGCCTACTTTACCATGGAGACCAGTGCTAGCCAATAACTCTCCCCAAACACAGTCTACAACTTACATCGTACTGTGCTCTCCAAAGAGCAACTATGCTCAAAACCTCACTCAGAAGGTGTCAGATTCTAACAATTCTTGCATTTAAGCATTAATCCTAGTGCCATCCATAAGGTAGCTTATTTATCTGGTTTGCAAGGCTAACAGATATAGAAGCTACGGAATCTTTACAGAGAAGCCAGGATTCATAAATCACTCTTCTAAAGATAGAGAAAAACAAAAAAATTGCCAAAAAATGTTGAAATTTAGGATGCATAACATAGCACCTCAAATGGGAATGAACTAAGCTAATTATGGAATCAATTAGCAACTTGGTGCATATGGTAATCACTTGGTTCAAAAACATTTGTTCAATATTACTTTAGACGTGCCTATTGGCTATGGATCTGACTGATTGGCAATTTTGTGCATGATTCCAAGGGCCAGGGATAAGCTAATCATGAAGACTAACTTAATCTCACAGGTGCTTCTTGCATAAATACGAAACAGCAAAATTTCTCTAGTAAACTCCTAATTTGCGCGGAGCCAACACACAGTCGCCATGAAAATTACTGATTGTTATCGTTTCGATGACCTTGTCAAAAACTACCTAGTACAAAGTCTAGCTACAAAAAAAAAATTAAAAAAAATGAAGACTTAGAGTAATACCTCTTCGTCGTCCCAATCAAACATAGCTCAAAGTTCCTAAGTCCAAATCTGCAATTAGCTTAAACATGGCCAGTTTTCCAGTGAAGTCAAATTATCTACAACAGCATAAATCCAGAATCGACAATAGTCAAATGCAGAGCTCTGTGTGTGTGTGTGTGTGTGTGTGTGTGTGAGAGAGGGAGGGAGAGAGAGAGCAGTTTTTGAAGGACTTGGGTGCAGGACCAGAGGCACGTGGGGCAGTATCAATTTATGGTCACAAGCGCTGACACGGCAGCATCTGCGTATCTAAACTAGTGGCTCACACTTATACTTCCTTTTTTTATTTTTATTTTATTTCCTTAAATTTGGTTTCACCAATTTAACTGCACTTGGTTGCATAGCCCTACCACTTGATTTTTATCCATCAAGTTTTACGCAATATTTTTAAATCGTCAAAGTGACAGAAATGGAATCTATTTAACACTGTTTGTTAGATCTTATTTCTTGATAATTGAATTAAACTGAATTTGATTGAATTGAAATTACAATTAATGTATTGAACAAAAAAAGTAGCATGACTGAATTAAATTGAATTTCATCGAATTACATTTTCGCTAAACTCTGAATTGAAATAAACTGAACTGATTTACATAAAAGTTCTGGTAAACAGGGCCTAAAATATAGAGGTTAGAGCGAGTCCAGTAACTCCCCTATCATTTATTACAAGATAGATAACTACATTCCCATAATCCCTATATTTTTTTCCATCATTTAAAAAAATATATATAATCAACAAACACATAAACGATAAACCCCACTAGTATATTTTTCTATTCTATAACCTGTGAGCGCTAGTGGATGTGTTCAAACTTAAACACAAAATCAGTTGCTATTAGAAATTAGAAGAAAGCCATCTTTATACAGTCCCAACTTAACACTAATCGCGCACATACATACAAACAATTACACAAAGAATAAATCACTCTAGCAGCCTGCAAAGTCGCTGCCAAAATGACATGGATCAACATATGCATATCATACCTCCATGCCTAACCTGTAGACAAGGACTCTTTGCATCAAACGGAAAAAAAAAAACGCAAAGAGAAACTCATCACTTGCCACCCATCCCATAAAGATCCATCAATAAGGATATTATGCATCTATCTTTTTTTAATCAATTCCAACATCTATATTTTTTTTTAAGAAAAAAACCTCCACATCTTCTCCATGTTAGAGAACCAAACATTTATTACTTTTCAAATATATAATGACTTTTTTAAAATAATAAAATTAATGTTATTTATATTGTAAATATCTTTTTTTAAATATGAATCCAAACATTATTGAGAAAGTCTCAAATAAGGGCACCTTACGGTAAGGGCAGCCCAAAAGTAGACAATCTTCTACAAGATTGGAGTTCCTAAATAATTATTTTAATTATTTGAGTTATTTTTGTTTGAGCCTGATGTTTTTATACTTGAGTTTGATTCTTTTTGGTTTGATTTTTTATTTGATTTGATCTTTTTATGTTTTAGGCCTAATGTTTTTGTTCGCTTTGATCTTTCAGATTTTGGGCAATATTTTTTCACTTTATTCCTTGATCTTTTATGTTTATGACCCAAATAATTAAAATAATTATGTATAATAAACCCTGATCTTGTAAAATGTAATATGCCCTTACCGTAATGAGACCTTACATGAGACGTTTGATCTCTTTTGATGACTACAAGCCTATTAGCCTCTCCAATATTTTGAACAAAATTTGTTCCAAACTTCTGATGGAGAGGCTTAAGCCTTTAATGTCAAAAATCATCTCATCTCATCAATCTGCATTTATGAAAGGAAGAGACATTTCAGATAATGTCATATTCCTGCAAGAAATGGTCCGATTATTAGATAGGAAAAGTAAGGAGCCCAATTGCATCATTAAACTGGATCTGAAAAAAGCATTTGACATGGTTAAATGGAGATTTTTGCAGGTTGTTCTTCTTAAATTTGGTTTTCATGGAAAATTCATCTATTCAATTATGCAAAATCACTCTCAAGCTTGGTTTTCAGTTCTCATCAATGGTAAGCCTGTTGGTTTCTTCCAGCCTACAAGAGGTATAAAACAAGGTAACCCTCTCTCTCCTTTCCTCTTCAACATTTTCTCTGAAGCTTTCACTAGGAGTCTAGCATTTGCTTTTGAGAATGGTAAACTGCAGTACTTTGATCTTCCAACTAATGCCATGCAAGTCTCCCACTTAAGTTATGCTGATGATACAGTGGTTTTCCTCAATGCCAACAAGTTAACTTTGACTAGATTCAAAGCCTTTCTAAATAATCAACATTTAAATAATCATGTTGTATTTATAAATCATCAAAATTTTAAAACATCAATTCATATTTATAAATCATCAATGCATAAATTAAAATCATCAACATTTAAATTATCATGTCGTACTTATAAAATCACCAAAATTTACAAAATCAATTCATATTTTAAAAGAGTTAGTCTTTGAGTAGACCGTCTAATATAGACCAAGACCTGATTCATAAACATTAAAACAAGAAGGTCCTTAATTTGCAATTTCTAAAAATTGCTCAATTCACGTGCGCATGAGTACATGCAAAACATGACACGCCTTTTAAATAGGGTGGGGCCGTCCATATTCTGCTACATTTGAAAGGCAGTCATGGCAAACAAAACACGCATGATCATGTGGATAAAACATGCATGCTTTATCATAGAACATGCAGATTTTAACATATAACATGCAGGGAGATAGAACATGCATGTTTTAAGATATAACATGAAAGGAGATAGAACATGCATATTTTATCATAAAACCTGCAAGATTTATGATAGAATCTGCAGGTTTTATGATGGAACCTGCATGTTTTATTTTAGAAACGACAACTTTAAGATATAACATGCAAGGAAATAAAACATGCAGGTTTTATGATAGAACATGCAGACTTTAACATATAACATGCAGAGAGATAGAACATGCAGGTTTTAAGATATAACATGAATAGAGATAGAACATGTATGTTTTATCATAAAAGCGACGGGATTTATGATAGAATCTGCAAATTTTAAGACAGAACATGCAGGTTTTATGATAGAAACGACAACTTTAAGATATAATTTGCAAGGAGATAGAACATGCATGTTTTATGATAGAACTTACATCCTTTAAGATATAACATGAAGGGAGATAGAACATGCATGTGTTATCATACAACTTGCAGGGAGATAGAACATGCAAGTTTTATGGTAGAAACTGCACACTTTAAAATATAGCACGAAAGGAGATAGAACATGCATGTTTTATCATAAAACTTGTAGATGACGGATCCAATCCACCACCGTGACTCAACAACGACTTCCAAACGACGGATCGAAAACGATCTGACCGGAGACGAACAAATGACCACCGCACAGTTGCCGTCATTGTGAGGAATCAATCTGTCGCCATCAAAGAGACTTTCGCGTAATCACCGCCAATTAGAAGATGCAGAGCCGATCGTCGCCACCGCCACACGATTGCAACCGCCTCTGTCAAATCCCCGCTGTGAATCTGCCATCGCTGGGATAACTACCATCGCCGGAAAATCGATGAATCGTTGCTTCCAATCGTAGCATTTGTAACCGCTCGTCCTTCGCCCGAGGGGAATTTGGGATTTGTGTTATGCGAATATAATTTGGGGGATTTTTGATCAGCAATTTAATTAGAGAATTTGGGGGATCCACCATTTCCAAAAAAAGAAGGGGTTGCTCCATGCAGGTCCATTTTTCTCTTGCAGGTCCGTATTTTTAGCATAATACCCCTAATATTGTTAAGACAAAAAATGAGCTTGAAATCATAGAGTTCCATCAGGGGGCATTATGGTAAAAATACGGACCTGCAAGAGAAAAATGGATCTGCATGGAGAAATTGCTAAAAAGAATTAACACATTTGAAGGATTCAAGCAATATTCACGTGGGATTGTTGCTCCACTGCACTTTAAGGCAATTGTTCAAATATTGCAACTTAAATCCTTTCTTATTTCAATGTTTATGAAATAGATCTTGGTTTATATTCTGATTCCAAGACTTATTCATTTTAGAATCAAGAAGTCATATTTATAAATCATTAATGCATAATTACAAATCATCAACATTTAAATTATCATATCACATTTATAAAATCAAAAAATTTTATAACATCAATTCATATTTTAAAATCATCAAGTCATATTTTAAAACCATGAACTTTAAATCATCTAGTCATATTTATAAATCGTAAACCCTTAAAAAATCAAGTCATATTTGTAAATCATCAAATTTTAAAACAAATTATATTTTAAAATCAAGTTATATTTAGGGGGTTGCTCCATGCAGGTCCATTTTTCTTTTGCAGGTCCGTATTTTTACCACAATACTCCTAATATTGTTAAGGCAAAAATGGGCTTGAAATCATAGGGTTCCATCAGGAGGTATTATGGTAAAAATACGAACTTGCAAGAGGAAAATGGACTTGCATAGAGAAATTGTTGTCGTATTTTTAAGTCATCAAATTTAAAACATCAAATAATATTTTAAAATCATTAAGTTATTTTTCTAAACCGTCAACATTTAAATCATATTTTTAAATCATCAATTTTATTGTAAAATAATAAAATAAAATAAATATAATGTAAAAAAATATTAAAAAGTAAACATCAAGTAAAAAAAATTAAAATGTCAAATCTGGAGGATAGGATGACCATGTGGGAGAAGAAGATTGGGCTGATTTTTTTTTTCTTCTGAAAGTTTGCAAAATAACTTATGCGGGGCAAATCCGCACTAGTAAATGGTGCCTCAGATAGTTGATGTGTCTGAGGGCTTATGGATGTAGATTGCTGATGAAGTATGCAGACTGCTCGCTAATAAATCTTGGTTGTCCGAGCTCCGTGGCCTCGAATAGGGCTTGCTTAGAACATGTTCTCCCAATGCCTGCAAAACAAGCCCCCGACACTACCCGGGGGTAGTAGCTCCGGTGTGATGATGAGATTTTGTGTATTGAAATGAAAGATAAAACTTTGTATTTAAGAGTTAGAGAACTTACCTGTAATGGCTAATTGTGACCTCTATTTATAGGCGCTTTGGATTTTATCCCGCGCATTCTCATCACACGTCACCTTCATGTACCTTGTTGTGGTCCTGGTCACGTGACTGTACCAGCCGAATCTTGTTCTTAGCTATCCATCACGTGTATCAGAAATTGCCAGGAAAGTCACCTTCGGTATTATCACAAGCCCCCAAGACAAAGGCTTTAGGCTTCTGAGGCTGGAGGCTTATGTCTTGTCACCATTTTTCCTTGCTTTCCGATGCCTTTGCTCCAAGCGTGCTTGTCACTATTCTGGTAGGTGGATCCCTGGGCCATAAAAGGCTATTATCCTCGAGCTTTTGGCGGCTACATGCTTCTCTTTTCCCCAAATTCTCCATCTTTTCTCGCGTACCATAATTAATCCTGCCCCCGATGCGCTGTCTTTTAATATTCTCTCATTCCTTGTCTATAAATAGATCCCCCTGGCTCCATTATTTCTCCTCCCTCGCTTCCCTTCAGATTCATCTTCCGCATATCTCCCACTTTCTGGTGAGTTGCCTCTGCTCCTAGTTTCTCTACTCATCTTTTATTCTCGTCTTTGCCTTATTTTATCATGGATTCCACCGACCAATCTCTGGATCTGGTACACGTGGATAACCTGAAAGCTCAGGCTTCTAACCCTGTATCTCCTCTTGTCCCCGACCAGGGCTCTGAATCCTCCTCTTCGGAATCCCTAACCTCCGTCAAAGGGAAAAAGTGGTCTCGTCGATCTTTCGTTCGTGTGCCTCGGATCCACCCTATGGGTTTCCATTATGATTCCAATCCTTATTCTGTGTGGGTTACCCAGGACGTTATTGACCATTGTAACAATAGCTTCGTCCATATTCCCGAGGATGTGGAATTGGAGCTATTAGACCCTATCCAAGTCCAATCCGTTGTCTCGTGCTTGCCTGCTCGCTAGGGCTGATCACGGTACGGTTAACCTTCCCATTTCTAGAAAATATACTAACCGCTCAACTATTCAACGGTTCGGTTAACCTTTAAAATTGACAATAAAAATCAGATAAGCTTTGTCTCGGTTAATTAGAAATTCGGTTAGGTTAACCAATAATTTTGATATTTCATTAATTATAAAATATTTTGAGACACACTACAAGAGGAATACAAAAGCTAGCTATATATACATATTTTCTCATACACCAAGAGGCAAGAGGAATACAAAAGCTAGCTACCTAGAGTGAAATGTGGGAGGGTTAAGTTTTGGTAAGGGTTCGGTGCTATTTATATAGGATTAATAATAGTAATATAAATAAATAATTGCAAAATATTCCCCGGTTAGTCGGTTAACTATTCGTGTTGAATATTGAAAACCTTAATCTTAACCGAAAGATCGGTTAGTCAAAAAGTGATAACCATAACCTAACCTTACGGTTCGGTTAACCTTAAAATCGGTACGGTTCCGGTCGGTTAACCAGCCGATTTCAGTTATTCGGTTAGTTTTGCTCAGCCCTACTACTCGCCATGTACACTTTGGCTTATCTCTTTCGTTCCCTCCACTCTTCTCTGAACTGCTTGGTCATTTTCGTATGTCTCCCGCTCAACTCCATCCCAATGGAGTGACTGTGGTTCTAGGCTTCATCACTCTATGCCATAGACACGACATTGTTGAGTCCTTGGATTTGTTTCGTTCCTTTTATCGCCTCAGTACTTCTCATGCGAAAACTTCATGAATCTTTACATTTATCCCCGAGGTCCCTCTATCGTGCTTGGTAAGAATGACAGCGTCAAGAACGGGAAAGAGGCTGGTCATTACTCCTTTAACCAAGTTAAGTACAATGCCCCTGATTGGAATGACGACATCGAGGCTGAGGCTGCGGGAGCCCTTGTCATTCCATCTGTAGCTTCTGATTATAAGGCCTTGTCCAATCAGTCCTTAAATGTCATTCAATATTGGTTAAAAGGAAACGGCAGCTTCTACTGGCCTCGCTCGATTTATCCTGCAGCTACATTTACTTGCCGTCGTCTTTATGCCCAATGGCCTGATGCAGGTCTTTACCTTCTGTCTTAGGATGCATGTCTTTATTTGGTCGTTCCCTTTTTTCTCACTTTACCTCGTTCTTTTGCCATATTCTGATGTTATTTCTTCTCTTTTGTTGCAGTGGTTCATGATCTCCCTGATAATCCTGCCCTTTATCCTTCTTCAGAGATGACTGGGACTATTCGCCGGAAAGTCCACCTCGGATGCAACCTCTGATCCCAATCTTCGGACAGACAGCTCCCGCCCAGAATCTGGGGGAAGGACCTGTCTCTCCTGCTGCCAAGAGGGCCCTTTCTGAGGTTCTTGGCAGAGGGTCCGAGCCCCCTGTTAAAAAGAAAATCCTTAGGAAAATTTCTTAGGCATCTCCCAGCAAGAGAAATTTTGAATCCGAGCCCCCTGTTAAGAAAGTTCTCGAGAAGGTTTCCGAGACTAAAATCTTGAGGAAACGCCCTTGGGGACCTTGTGGCACAAACCGAGGGCCCTCTCTCTCCGAGGAATCCCAGTTTCTTAAGCCCAACCCATCGGAGGGGCGATGTCTTTAATCTGAAGACCCTTGACTATGACCCCTTTTCTCGTGTTGCCCAGCGAGCTGCATCCGAATCTTCTCCTCCCGAGATTCAACCTGCTCCCGTCTCCACACAGGTCCCCGTTCAGCCGAAGGCTGTTACTCCTACAGCCGAGAATTCGGCTACTGTGGCTCCACCAGCTAAGGAACCCGTCCCTATTACCACTTTGGTGGATAGTCACTCTGTCTCCTCCCTCTTTTCCCCCGTAAGCACTCCTGATACTTTACCTCTTCTTTTCTCTCTTTCCTTTCTATTTTCTCTATTATTGATGTGCCTTTCTTTATTAGAGCTGGCAAAATTTCACCGAACCCGAATAACCGATGTTTAACAACCGAACCGAATTTGAATTGAGACCCGAATAGTGATATCTGTTTTAGACCCGAAGCCAAAACCGAACCCGACCTGAACCTGAAATATAACCGATACCCGAAAACCATCCGGACCCGAAAAACACCCGAACCGAAATGAACCCGAATTGATATTTACCCCAATTAAATATAATTAAAAAGTATATATTGTTTGTATTATACAAAGTTATTGAAATAATACACTATTATATGTAAATTTGTATATAAATGTACTTTCTTTTGAGCCCGATCCAAATTCTACTTAGAAAATTTAAACCCGATTCATAACCAAAGTCGAAATAACATCAACCATAACCGAACCGACCGATATTTTCTAAAACAACCAGAATGAAACCCGAACCCGAACAGACCCGATCATGACCTGATACCCAAAAAATACAAGTAACTGAATCATACCTGAACCGATTGGATATCACCCGAACCTGACCAAAGACACCCGTTTGCCAGGTCTAATCCATATGCAGCAAGCCCAAGATTTCGTGAAGGGCTTTAGCGAATCTCCCGACTTCTAGTCCTTACTGGCTGAGACATGGGAGAAGTTCTCAGGTAATCTGTTCCACGATCTTCAGCAGGAGAAACAGGCTCGGGAAGCCTTTCAGCGGGCCTTGGATGGGAGAAAGTGCGCTCAGCTCTCCTCCGAGAGAAACTCAAGCCCCTTGAAGATGGGCTCTATTCTGTGAGTTTGGCGAGGCCATCACCAAAGAAGTAATCAGCTCCGAGGTCTGTGATCAGGCCTTGTCCGAGCTTCTAGAGGAGTCGAACGACTACCAAACCACTTCATTCTGTGAAAATATCCGAGGATGGCTTCCTGGGGACTTTCGCCTTGCTGTGCAGGAAGGTTACTATCATCCTGGAGCCTTGGCTCGTTATGAACAACGTCTTAGAGCCTTCCGCTTGAGTACTCTTCAAACTCTAGCCCCCAAAATTTAGGCTGCTTTGCATTCTTCTTCTCCACCCACTTCTATAGCCGATCTTTTAAAGATTTGAGAGAACAAAGCTAAGATTCTTGCGGAAAAAGTCGTACCAGAGGTAGACTTCCTCAATCCTCATGGGGTCTGTCCTGAGCCCCCATCTCATCGCTACTCTGTTAGCAAGACAGGGTATGTAGAGTGGTGTGCTAAGACAAAATCTTTCAGCTTCGAAGCCGCTTTGTCCGATGGCACTCCCTTCATTAAGTTCTCAACCGAGTTGGGCCATGTTCAACTGGCTCAAGCTACCGAGGGTTACCAGCCTCCTGAAGAAGCCTCTAGCTCCCATGTATAACCTTATGTTTCCTTAGTTTCTTTTACTTCATTGCACCTCTCCCCACTTGTTAGGGACATTTTCAATCGTTTCCTTGTATTGCTACGATATCTTTCTATATATTCCTTTATGTTTATATCTCTGAGTTTCTTCTTTTCTTATGTATTGTCTTTGTTATTAGTTCAAATTCCTATACATAATATATTCCTATGACTTTACCCTGCAGGGTCCCCTTCCCCCCACTTCGAATAAGGTTTTTCCCTTTTTGTGCTCCCAATGCCGAGCAACTGAAGGGTCTGCGCTGCAAATAGGAGCAGGTCAGAGGGAGAAAACTTTGTCCGAAGGTGAGTTTGGTTTCCTTCTCTAGGAGTTTCCTACTCTTAGTGCTGCCTCTGGATTTCTCCGATCTATGAGGGCTCGGTTCGGGTCTATCAAACAAAGCTATAGTATTATCTCTTCCTATCACGGAGAAACTGCAAACATACTCGAGCTTCTCAATCAATTGCATGTCTTATGCAAAGATCTAGAACGCCATGCCGTCGAAGAGCTCGACCTAGTGTGTGGTAAGTATTCTAGGGCCATCAACAAGCTCCAAATTTAGAAAGCGGTAATAATGAAAGTCAGATGATTTCCAGACTAGAAGCTGAAAATAAACAACTTACCTCCCGCAATCGCAAGCTTCAGCATTATCTCCTTTGCCTGAGGCTCTCGTTTCACTTGTCCTCCCTTGTTCGTGGGAGAACCCATGTTGTTCCCTTCCACGATATTACCTCTTTTTTTCTGAATGCCATCTCCACTATGGAGAAGATGAGTGAGTTCCAACCTGGAGGTTCGGCTTATCCTGCTTATGCCGAGGCCGTTAAATAGTATCGCCGCCTATCCTCTGGGATGCCTGATCCCCTTCCTCCTTCTATTTTGGGAATTCCTCCTTCCCCTCCTGTTGATAATGCCTTCCGCCAATATCTCAATCCTCGGTTTCTACAAAATATGAGGATTGCCAGAAAAGAATCCAAGAAGTTCTCTGTGTTCGGCATATGAGTCTTCTTGCTTTCAGTGAGGCTGGTCCCCCTGCGGGTACATCTTCTACAAATTCCTCTCTCATTTTCCGACATGTGATCCCTCGATCTCTAGATTGTCCCTCTGGCCAAGTTATCAAACCTGGCCTTCCTGAAAATACATCTCATAAAAATGCTCAGCCTTCTCTCCGACCTCTGACCATCAACTCCTTGCCTTCTGAAGGAGACGAAATCGTTCATGTATCTGGTAATTAGGGTATCCTTAAGTTTATTTTGTTGTAATATGGATTAGTACTTCTTTTATGCAATGTATAAGTACCATGAGGACGTCTCCCCAAGGATACTCAACATTTATTGAGGGGCACCGATCATGGGAGCGACCCAGAGATCCCGACTTTCCTTTTATTTACACCGAGCTATCCAGCACGTATGCAAATTTTAGCGTATCCACGATTCCCTAACGCACTATCCAGTACGCTTATTGTTCCGAGCGTATCCACGCATCCGAACTTTTGACGTATCCACGCCAAACTTATTTATTGCAATGTACCTCCTGTCGCACATGCAATTATCCTGCGTATCCACGCGTCCAAGCTATGACGTATCCAAGCCGAGCCCATCCATTTTCTTTTAAGATAACCTTATTTTATCTCTATCCTTTTCCGATCCCCTCAATTCCTTCAGGGGTTACCTCCTTTCTTCATTTCTTATTTTACCCGATCTCCCTTTCTCATCTCCCTGGCTCCTTTGTATCTTAGGTAAGTTTTTCCTAAACTTGTCTCTTTATTGCCTCCTTTCCGTTCGTTCTTCCTATCTAGTTTCTTTTTCCGATCCTAATCCTTTACTAATTCCTTTCTTCTTTATCCTCTCCCTGGTTTTTTCCATTATCCAAGTATGGCTGTTCGAAATTAAGCTTTTTTGTAATATTTCCCCTCCTTTCTCTATGTTTCCTCTTCTTTCTCTATGTTTCCTCTTCTCTCAAATAACCTATCCCCCATTTATGCCCTTCTATTTTCCTCTCCTCGGGGTTATCCGAGCCCATTGGTTTCATCACCAACCTCTCTTTTCTTATCCTCTTCTAGCCTCTATGTTCTTTATCTGATTACTTCCCTTATGTCTTTTATAATGTTTCTCCTTTTTCTCTCCCTTTATCCCATTTTTCTTTTATCCGAAGGTGCTCCTTTCCGGTTCTTTGTCCCTTCCTATCTTTAGTCTTTCCTCCTCGGATATCCCTCCTTTTTCTTGACCTACCCTCTTCTTTCCCTTTCTTCCTCTGTATTTTTCTTTTTTCTCTCTCTCTCTCTCTATATATATATATCTTTTTTTTTGAAACCCTACCAAAGATTCTAATTCCTCCAATCTGCTTATTGTTTCCTCATTCTCCCAAAATCAACTTTCCTCTCATCAAATGTTGTTGTTCTTCTGGTTACTTTTTGCTCACATTCTCCCCATCTGAGTCCTATCCTGTTTGGTTGGTTGCCCTTCGTTCTTTGGGTGCCTCCTCCTTATGACTTATCCGATGTCGCGGCCTATCCAATGTAGTCCTCGAGTTCCTGCCTTCCTACTGCTCCTTCCTTGGTGTCGCTAACCTGTTGTGCGAATCATGTGATTCCTTCCTTCTTGCCCTTATAGATGACCTACAAATGAAATTTTTACTAAAATAGTGTTAGTTACGATGTTTCTTTTGCACTAGTTTTTCTTCCGATCCCTTGTCTATCTGACTGATACCCCTCTGTGTCCTGTGGTGGTGTCCCTCAGCGTTTCCGACCCTAGGTTGTCGGCATGGCCTGTCTACTATTCCGACCTTGAACCACTAATCTTTTCCCTGATCGCATTCCCTATTGGCCCTTTCTTATGTGATCTAAAACCCTAATTCTCCTATATCCGACCTGTCTTCATGAGCTGACTCTAGTTGATTTTCTAAGTATTTCTCTCTTCTCCTGTTTACCTCTATATTTCTAACCTTTATTCGTATTCTAACGGATAACAATCATAAATATTCTTGCAAAAAGACTTTATCTATTATTTGAATGATTCTCAATACAACGTTAGTTACCTACGTACCTCAACCTTCAAGTCTCCACGCTCCTTGGTGGATCACAGCTTTAATCGTTTCCCCTGGCTGGTTGCAACAATCGAGTTCCCTAGCGCGCTATCTTGCCTCAGCCGACCTTTCTTCCACCAAGGTAGCACTTTCTTGTCCGAGCAATCTCTCTGAATGCTGAGCTGTATGTGTTTTTGAGTCGAGGGTGAGATCCCCTAATGTCGGGTCCCACTAGGAGTGCCAACTGATGCGGGGCAAATCCTCACTAGTAAATGGTGCCTCGGATAGTTGATGTGTCTGAGGGCTTATAGATGTAGATTGTTGATGAAGTATGCAGACTGCTCGCTAATAACTCTTAGTTGTCCGAGCTCCGTGGCCTCAGATAGGGCTTGCTTAAGACCTGTTCTCCCGATGCCTGCAAAATAAGCCCCGGCGCTACCCGAGGGTAGTAGCTCCGATGTGATGATGAGATTTCATGTATTGAAAGGAAAGATAAAACTCTGTATTCAAGAGTTAGAGAACTTACATGGAATGGCTGATTGTGGCCTCTATATAAGCGCTTTGGACCTTATCCTGTTCATTCTCATCACACGTCACCTTCCTATACCTTGATGTGGTCCTGGTCACGTGACTGTATCAGCCGAACCTCGTCTTAGCTGTCCATCACGTGTATCAGAAATTTCCAGGAAAGTCACCTTCGGTATTATCAATAACCCCTAAACTTCAGCGCCTTTTATAAATATAGCCCCATAGTTGGTTAAATCAATGGATCGTCTCTTATACCCTCATGTCCTAATGAGGACGGCTTGATAAATTGGCGATTTAGGATTTTTTGAGAAGTTATTCAACATATATATGTTCTCTTTCACGTTTTTAATGTTTATATTAAATTTAAAGGTAATTTCATATATCACTGGATTTTTCTGGTTAGAAACTCTTTGATGTAGGATTATAATTGCACTTATCAGTATATAATAGCACTTTTCTCCATATGAAAACTCTCGAAATTGATAAACACATTGTTCATTAAGTGGCTTTGTTAAAACGACATCATTGTTAACAGCCGAACATGTGTCATGGCCCATCCATCCATCAATTGCATGTATTCAGATCTGGGCTCATGTGTGTGAAGATCTAGAGACATATTTGTGTACTGGCAGATATGTGTGAAGAATTGAAAAAAATAAATTAGATCGGGCACATATGTGTGTGAATATTTGGGCAAATATGTGTGAACATCTGGGAACATATGTGTGTGAAGATTTGGGCAGATATGTGTGAAGAATTAATTTTTTTTTAGATCAGGCACATATATGTGTGTGAAAATTTGGGCAAATATGTGTGAAGATCTGGGAACATATGTGTGTGAAGATTTGGACACATATGTTTGTGATGATCTGGGCAGATTTTTAAATTTCCAATTGAAGGAATACATTTTATCCCAAAATAATTATTTTAAAAACAAATTATTCGTTCAAAAATATTATGCGTCACATATCAATTTTTTTAAAAAAGTTCAATTATACTATTTCATCACCATACCCGTTTTTCAGTCTACTGAGAGGCTGTTGGGCTTTGAATGGAGTTGATGAAATAGAAGTGGGGATTGGATGATTATATAAGAGAAGTTGGCTCCTCATTTCCGATGGGGGATTGGATGATAATCAACCCGCAAGCTTCTAGACGTTCTTGGTATGCTAAGAATAGTTCTGGAGTATCATCAATAACAACAACTGAACCTTTATACTTATCATTATTCTCCAAATTTTTGATTGAAAAATAGAATCTTACGGGATAATCTATTGAAGTGCCACGTAATATATCCAGGAAAAGATTTGATTAGGTTTCCAAAACAAATCATTTTCCGAGTCTTATCGAGCCTCTAAATTTCATTGGCGTGTCAGAAGCACCAACTACGTAACATATCCATAATTCCCTGCTGCACAAACTACAAATATCCCTTTCATGGCTGCTGTACAAGCCCACTTGGCTATCGGATCCGCACAATATTCATTCGGCTTGAGAGCGAGTGATAGGTTGATAATGATAGCATCCGACATAGACATCTCGGTAGCATCCGACATAGACATCTCTTCAGACTGGTCGTTATTGTAAATTATCAAACGAGCCAAAGGAGCAGTGCCACAAAATTTTCCTGCTGCAATACTAGCAACGTGACTTCAATAGCCAAGCCAATCATCAATATCTTGATCAAGATTGATCACATTCTTGCTGGAGAACTTAGAATGATCTGCTGCAATTCATGAATCAATTACATCAATAGTAATTCATTTCCCCTTAAGGGCCAACTTTTGTGCTGTATTCTCTCGTTTGCGCCTCTGTCTGCGTTTGGGTTGCCTCTTTGTGCCATTGCCACCGTCTGGTTAGGGATGTTAATTGCTGAAAGATTTAAAAAAATGAAATTTAAACAAGAGTTGCTAATAATAAAATATAATGACGTACAAAATTATTTATAGTATAAGTTTTGTCAAACTTTAGTATGGGTTATTATATTTGTATACAAGAACTAAAATCTACAACAAAGTTAATAGATGCATTTTAAATTAAATAAAAGCTAGATTCACACATCTAGGAATATTTACTATACTTATCTCATATTTTCACACAATTTAAACTAAACAAGTTTTTGTAAGTATTCAATCAAAATTTGAATTAGTTTGTGATTTTTTATTTAGATAAAATGGTGATAAATTACTTATATTTGTTATTGCAAGAGTTTTATTGAAGGAAAAATTATTTATACAAAACAATAAATATAAATGTGAAAACTTCAATACATATAAGGTCGGTGCGCTTAGATAAAACGTGAGCAAGAAACCGTTGGGAAGATAAAACGTGAGTTGGGCTGATTAAATAAAGAAGAAACCATTGGGCCGACTTAATATCATTTCATTTATTTATTTTTCCAAAATAAGCCGATTTTTTCAAATTTCAAATTAATTTTCACGAATGGAGCAATTTAGTCTATAGATTGAATTTTGTAGGATATATATAAATGGGTATAAAAGCAAATGTGACTAATACATTGAATATTAATGAAATATATAAAAAAAAAATTAAAAAATATATTATTTGTTGAAAAATATTATCCATCATATATCAATTTGACGGGAACAATGGATAACACCAATGGAGGGAACAAGTTGGTGTCCTTCATAATACTGATCTTTCACCACAAGGCCTTGTGGTATCCCTGAAACAAGATGAAGAAAAAGCCAGTAAAGAGAACTAAATGATCATGAGATTATAAAATGGGCTTTGAAGTTTATACACCTATTTTTTGAAGCTCATTCCAAAGTTCAATATGGTTTCTCCCTCATCTTCCTTTATAACATGTCACATAAACAACACAACAGCAATATCCAGAGTTCCCAGCAAAAGTTCTAAGCACTTCTAACATAAGGGAATTCATGACTATCTAATATAACCAGTCCTTTAATTTGAACCGGAAGATTTTGGTGGTTAAAAGACTGTGATTCCTTGCTTGTATTTAGCCATTTTAGCTAGTGAGTCTACTACAGAATTAGCCTCTCTATAAGTGTGGGAAAAAGAGATTGAGATCTCACCTGCTATTTACTATTTACTACCCATCTCTTATACTATTCTTGTAGAGTCTTACTTTATTTTCAATTGTGAATATACGATATCAATTTTATTCATGTTGATTTTGTATAAATTTATATTTTTGATAATGTTTATACCTTAGTAGTCTTGTCTGATATATGACCTAAACGGAATTGAATCAAACTAAACTGAACTGAAATAAAAGTAAATATACTGAACTCAATTGAACTTAGCCAAATTTTAATAAAATTCATTGAATTGAACAAAACTAAATAAAAGTGAATCTAAGAATTGGGATGATAAAATTGAATTGAACTGAATATCAACAAAATTTGTCCGGTCTTGATGAACATGAACTAAAATGAACTAAATTAAATTTAACCAAATTTAACAAAATTCAAATGAACTTAATGGAATTTTTGAATGCTAATAAAGTGAACTAAACTCAATTTCATTGAACTAAAACTAAAAATTTGAGATGGAACTGAACTGAACTGAACTGATTTGAATAAAATCGACTTTAATTTTAAAATAGTAAACTTAGTAAAGCAAAAATTTTCCAAATATAAATGATCCTAAAAAAAATAACAAGTATAAGGGTACTATAGTGTCTTTAGTTAAATAGCCTAATTGAAAAAAAAATTAATTTACTACTGTCCTTCAAAAAAATTATACTAAATACACTCCACTTTCTCAAATAATGAATGTTCCATCGCCTTAATGCAAAATTTACCTAAATTCTATCGGAAATTTATGAAAATGGATGAATTTTTTTAAATATGTTAGGGCAAGTACCGATTCAAACATTTTATTTGTTAAGGCCTAAAATTTTATTTTCTATATGTGAGAGCACTAATTCAGACATTTTATTTGTTAAGGCCTAAAATTTTATTTTCTATATGTGAGAGCACTAATTCAGACATTTTATTTGTTAGGACCCAAGATTAACTTTTCATGATATGTTGGGCTCAATTTTTTTTTTAAATATTTTCATAAATTCAATGTATAGTGAATTGCCTTGGCAATAACCACACTTTTATTCATATGTTTGCAAATATATATTGTCTCAAATGATCAAATGATTGAACGGAATTCCACAATACAAAAACATGGTTAACTGCGTATTTTCGTGCACATGTTCATAGCACGCATTGACCACAATCTGGGTATATAGAAATGGCTACTGGGCAATGATTAATATTAAAAAAATACAAATGGTTAATGATGTCACTTAGGTTAAGACACTTTATAATACAAAATGTAATAACTATTACCAAAATATATTACCGTCGTCATCGCCATACATAGATGAGCACATGCACATTGACTTGCTTCTCGTCGAAGATGATCTTCTCCTTGTAAAGGCTTTCACGTAAATGATGTATCTGCCGCTGGCTGAGCGTATATAGGCTCTTAGGCGTGGACAATGGATATTTGAGTGCTGCTTCCGTACGTCCTTGGCCACGACGGTGTTGGAATGGACGCCAGCTTTGGATCATGGATCTTTACATATATATAGCTCATCTGATAATTACATTGTTTGTTAAGCTTCCCAAATCTCTGTAAATACAGAAAGACGTAAACTCACACAGAAGAAAGAGATGATGAGGAAGACCATGATGAATTGATGATGACATGGGAGTTTTAGCGGCTAGGTTATCAGAATAATTCTATGTCTCGGCAAGAGCAGCACATCCAGTGCGTTCTAGAGATCCCAGCAGGAGCAGCACATGCATAGCGCAGCAGATCCGAAGGCGGCGGCTTGTGGTAGTGTGGTAATGTTGAAGGCCTTGAACGTCGATCAACCCAGCGATTATGTCGACCGGCGTTGTAATTGGTTCCATGGCGTATTTGTACGTACTCAGGCTTGTCAAACTTGTCGGCGGCAGCGAGCCAGTTGAGCAGCTCGTCAACGCAGTCGTACTTCAAGGTGTGGCGCTGCATGTTTGCGACGTACGACATGGCGGCCTGGAGCTCTTTGACGGTGTAGCATGAGCAGCTCCTTGCAGTCCTCCAGGGCGACGTGGTGGTAAGGGTCTGCTTGGCGTCGATCTTTATACCGTGGTGCTCTTAACCTATAGATGCCATCTTACCAATCAAACTTAGACGTAAACTATGAAATTATATGATTTATTGGTGTAATATTGATGATCTTGTTAAGTATGAAATTATATGATATCTTATATTATTAAGTATGATCATTCGGTGTAATATTGATGATCTTGTTACTTTCGTTCACTTTTGTAAAATTGATTTCTTACATATTAAACCTGATTATCTTCGAGATCACTTGAGACCGATTTCAATTGAGAATTTGTATATTTTTTTTAAACTTCAAAAACCTAAACTGGTGCATGAATTAATCATGGGTTGATGGTATATTGGTATGTTTCATGGTAAGAGTACACAAGTTTTTGTGTATATATAAAGTCTATCTAGTTAAACTGTAAACAAATTTTCCTATAATACTTATTCTGAAATTTGGTGAAATTAAGTTTGACAAAATCCATACTAGTTGGAGTAGAAAATTTGATGGAACATTCGATTATGTTCTTTCAATATATATAGTGTTCAGTCGAGTCAGACAAAATCTCCGGGAAGTGGGAACCTATCTTCCTTCATCTACACATTCTGCTGACATCACTTGAATTACGGTAATCTGATTCCCACGCACACATTCTAGACGTCCCTCACTAAATGCATCTTTTATCTCCAGAAAGCGCTCCTTTTCCCATATAGAAAAAAAACAAAAGTTTGTTAAAAATCATTAAAGCTCAATTTAATACTTCAGATTCTGTATTTTGGGTTTCTAAATCTTTGACACGTACGTACACATTATCACTGGTTTCTCAAATTTCTTTACATATACATACATATGTATGTACTTACGTGTGTATATATATATATATATATATATATATATATATATATATATATATATATATATATATATATATATGAAGAAAAACTCAGATTGAACGAACCAGAAGGGGGGAGAGGATCGAGAAGAGGGACAAGAACAAAATTTTGGAGAAACTGATTTCCAATTTCCCAAAACTTGAACAGAATGGCTGCTTCTTCTTCCTTCATCCCCGAGCTCCTCTTCACCGCCTCTCCGGACGGATTCATCACCGCCTACGACACCTCAACCGGATCTCCGGTGTTCCATTTCTACGGCAGATGCGGACCGCGAAAAGGCCTCGCACGCCTTCATAGCGAGAAGCCGGTGAAAAGCTCGCCGCCGATGTCCCGTAAAGATTTGGATTGGACTTTATGTAAACATAATATATATTAATAAGTGTTTCCGGCAAGCTTCGTATTTTATGAGTCTTACCATCGTAATTAATAACCCACCACCACCCCAAGGCGGCGGAGACAGTGCTGAAAGTCGGAGCACGTGATCTCGCTCGACGGGATCAAGAGGGACGAGGTCAAAGTCGATAAAAGGTACTGAAGATCTCGGGTTACACGTGGCCGATCCGCCGCTATTGCATCATTTGACGGCTGCATTTTCTCCTCCGTCGCAGGAGCTCTCCGGCAACCTCCCTTTCCATTGAAAATTATCCGAGTCCGGTTCGGTATGGGTCAGCAATTTTGGAGGCTTACAAAATCTTATACTACTATATTTACATTTTTGAAAATTTTAGTCACTGGTTTAAAGTTTAACCGTTACCAATTCAAAAACACGGGGGATGATATATAAATTGATAGGAACATCCAAAAGTATTAGTAAAAATATCAAAAAGGATTAGTTAAATTTATTTATCTAAAAAATTTATATATAAACTAATAAAGATGGAAATATATAGTGGATATATAGTTTATTAAAGGCGTCACATCATTTAATTGATCCTCGCCTATGTATCTATTTGCTAATATTACTAACTTACATGTAAAATGAACTATCACGTCACACCACATATAGGCTATCCATTAATCTAGTTTTGGATCGATGATACTATTGTTAATACTGTTTTTGATATGATCCTCAATTTTGAACTGATTGTTTTTATAAATTTCAAGATTTTTCTTTCGTGTCAAGTATTATTCAAATGAAGGTCTTTTTCTCTCAACTCATCTGAGATTCTCATCTGATCAACCTAGCATTTAGTTTCATATAGCTAGGTTTCTTCATCATCGAAATATTCTAATTCATATTCTGAACCACCGGAGGTGGTTCTTCAGCATCGTCTCTCCGGCAGAGAGTCCATTGGTTTTCGGGGATGATTGTGCGCGGGATGGCGGCAATGTGGTGGGTCAAAAGCCGCAGCTAGTAAAAATTAGTTTATATTCATGGAATATTGGTGTCACGTTGAATATTTACTAATTTGGGATACAAGCTTTGGAAATGGTCAACGTTGATGAGTTTGCTCTTGAGTTGTTTTATGAGTCTGACCTCAGCCAGCTAATTTATTGATTTTGATAAATTATATTTTTAACGAATGTCAGACACTCATAAAATAAAGACGGCCGACTATAAGTATAAACTAATATTTCAGTTAGAGCAGCATAAAATTTTGTATAAAAAATGGACATTTATATTTAAAATTAAATATAAACATAAAAATTAATACGCTATTAATGTATAGTAAATTCACACCGGCCATTCAATCCTCTCCCGCTCCGGTCGACAGTGGCAGATGGATTCTATGACGGCAACAAAGATAAGGCCATGACGGCCGATGACGAGATGCATACACAAGTCCGACGGTGATAATACAAAATGCGTCATCAACCAAGAGGAGCACGGTGACTCAGCTACTTAAGGAAATTATCAGGAAGATACATGGGCATGTGAGAATATCTCAAGCAAGATACACGAGGTACAGTGCAATGTGACACATATGTGAGAAGGAGGAAAAGGATGATGAGTCAGCAGAAGAAAAGGGGTTGAGCCATGCGCTCCAGGAAGCCTATAAATAGAGGCCGCAATCATCCATTTCAGGCAAGTTCTCTAACTCTTGCATACAGAGTCTTATCTTTCCTTTCAATATACGAAATTTCATCATCACACCGGAGCTGCTACCCTCAGGTGGCTCAGGGGGTCTGTTTTGCAGGATTCGGACGAACAGGCCCAGGCAAGTCCTATCTGAGGCCCAGGAGCTCGGATAATCAAACACTCTTAACGAGTAGTTTGCATACTTCATCAGCAATCTACATCCCTGAAGCTCTCGGATACATCAACTATTCGAGGCATCGATTACTAGTGCTGATTTACCACGCATCAGTTGGCACGCCCTGTGCGATCCGACTTTGAGGGTTCTTACTTTCATTCATCATGACAGACGCCGCAAAGCGCCGACCTGGTCGGCCTCACAAGTACACTACCACCCCGGCTTCGACGGTGGCAAACGCAGACGAGGTGATACAAAATGAAGAGGATCCCACGCTATTACAATTGCAAGCTGAAGGGCTGAGACAAAGGGGCACACCTGAGGCGCCCGAGGGAGTGCCAGTCACAGAAGGAGAAGAAGATGAAGATGAGACTGAAGATAATCCTCTGGAGGTGCCAGGTATGGGGGCACTGCTTGGGGCAGAGCAAACGGATACCGTTCAAAACAATCTGAGGCAGGCGGAAACGGTTCAAAATAACCCAAGACCGCCCGTGATAGCTCGGAACAATCCAAGACAAAGAGGAGAGAATGTGTCAGCATTAGATTTTATGGTGGCCCACAAGGATTTATATCAGCAATGGATGATACAGCAGCGAAGAGAACAGGAAGGAGGACCGGCTCCGCCTGTAAGACCGGTGATTGACCTAAAAACTCTGGACAGGATGATGGAGCTAGAGAGAAAGATGTTGGTTAGTTCCAGTACGATACCTTCTACGATTCCACCCCTAAGGACAGGGGTAGACGCAGGAAACTTGCAGCCAACCATCTGCATGGGAGCACAAGGCAGGGGGATGGGCATATCCTCCATGTCCGATGTTGCCAGCAGTCTCGTTCGCAACTCCGTGGTACTTGGTGTCCACCTCGGCGAGTTTGCCCAACGAGCAGCTACCGGCGGGATACTAGGATGTGGGTATTTCGGGAGGGTATCAGACAGTAGGAGTGCAAGGCCAAAGTTATCCGATGATCTTAGCTAGAGCAGGAGGATATCAAGGGGGATATCAAGGAGGATATCAAGGGGGATAACAAGGAGGATATCAAGGAGAAGCTAATGAGGACAGGTATTATAGAGGCGAGGTTGCTTACCTCCCAGATCCAAATTCATTGGAGGTGCGCTTGGACAAGCTAATCAGAAGGAATGGAGCGAGGCTATCTTCTCCTTGGGTCC
The DNA here is from genome assembly GCA_963678965.1 of Cruciata laevipes. Classification (NCBI taxonomy): domain Eukaryota; kingdom Viridiplantae; phylum Streptophyta; class Magnoliopsida; order Gentianales; family Rubiaceae; genus Cruciata; species Cruciata laevipes. The sequence goes on along the minus strand of OY787634.1, from coordinate 16,980,760 downwards.
CGAAAATTCTGGCCGAACCGTGGCCTCAAGGATTGAGACCGCCAGAGGGAATTCCTACCTACAACGGAGAGACAGACCCCGAGGAGTTTGTAGGGATGTATCAAAATTTGATGGTATCTAGGGATATTCCGCACAACTTGAGGTGCAAGTTGTTGAGGTGTTACCTCCGAGGCAACTGTCTGATATGGTTCGACTCTCTCCCGGGGGCAAGTTTAAGAAGTTTTTATGATTTCAGCCGAGCCCTGCTATACAGGTATTCCCAGTTGAAGAAGTCAGGAAAGCTATTAGCCGGGCAGAAAGCCTCAGAGGAACCAATGTAATACTATAGAAGGTACATGGACGACAGTATGTAGGTGTCGGATAGGCAACAGCAATAGAAGGAAGTTATCAGTGGATTCATCAACGACCTAAAGGATGAGGCGCTGTTTCGAAAGCTGGTGGACAATATCCCTAGCACTTTCCATGCACTTCAGATTGTTGAGCAGTTATACTGCGCTGTCAATGACACAACCCGCAAGAGGAAGGAAGATAATGATAGCCTTCTTCCGGGAAAAGGCGATAAGAAGAAAGCACCAGAGACATGGAAGAGGGAAGAGGGGGCCATGGTAACTGGAAATCCAGTGTAGAGATTTATGCACCGCTGATCAAGCCTCGCTCAGAGATATTGGCGGTATATAGGAACTTATTCAGTGAGCCCCCTCCGATTCAAGGGATCCCATCGAAGGAAAATGCAGATAAGTGGTGTGCTTACCATAAATCTCATGGGCATACCACAGATGGTTGCCGCACCCCGAGGAACGAGATAGAATAGTTGATAGAAAGGGGGCAGTTGCGAGACTGTGTGGCTCCAGAAGCTAGGAAGGAGGGGCAACAACAGCACTTCGGAAAGAAAAAGTGGAGAGAGGCGAATCAGTATGACGCTAACCAGTATCCGAACCAGACTCGTATACAAGGATGAGAGCAAGCTTACGGAAATCAAGCTCCAAATCAGTTTGTAGCTGTAGCTCAGGACCCAGAGCCTATCCCGAATCGGATGATAAATGTTATCAGTGGGATGGTGGGAGACAGCTGCCAATCAGTGACGGTGTTTAAAACCTAGACTAGGTATGTGGCGCCAGGAGAAGAGCCAGGTAAACACTTCCGACCCAGTGAAACCATCACCTTTTTCGAGGAGGATGCGGTGCCTGCTCAGGCCTTGCACTCAGATCTGATGGTAGTATCGGCGGAGATAGAAGGCTTTGCTATAAAAAGAGTTTTTATAGATGACGGCAGCAGTGTGAAGATCATGTTCGCAACCTGCCTCGACCAGCTAGGAATAGGAAGGCAAAATCTCAGACTGCTGATGTCACCATTATCAGGGTTCACTGGAAAAGCCGAGATGCCCCTCGGCATAATTAGGGTGACTATGGTGGACGACAGGGATAAGAGCCGCCAAACATCGGCGATGTGCAACTTTGCGGTAATAGATGCCCCCTCTCCATAAAACTTCATCCTTGGCAGGCCATGGTTGACACAGGCTAGAGTGGTAAACTGGCCTTACCTATTGACGATGAAATTTCCGACAGAGCAAAGGGTAGCGTCTGTCCGAGGGATCCAGTCCACGGCAAGAAGCTAAATGTTGACAGCCATCCTAGACACGAGAAGAGCCGTAGGGGAAGCTCATCAAGGATCCAGAGGCAGAGAAAAGGAAAATGTAAAAGGCCCACCCTTAGAAAAGGGTAAGGCAAATGAAGGGAAGTACCAGGAGATGCTAGAAAAGGAAGGATTGACAGATACCTCGGATGCGGAGGAGGAGGACGCATAAAAGGTACCATCAGGTAGGGGTGTAAAGGTAATCATGGAAACAAGCTAAATCAGGTAAGTCCCTATTAAGATTCATGAATTATGAGAAAGAATGAAGGAAAATTTGGTGTGGATGCACTTATACCAGCAGTGTGGATACGTCAAAAATGATGCAAGGTATTGGATAATACTTTGCGGGAAAAAAAGGGTTTGGACACGCCCTAGGAAGAAAAATTACTAAGTATTGGATAGTACTTTGTAATAGGAAGTCGGGACATCGGGGTCGCTACCACGATGGTGCCCCACAAAAGAAAGATATTTTATGAAGGAAATCGGTTTGACTACATTGAGGATTTAAAGGTTTCAAAATTCTCGGATGGATGCCCTCATCAGAAGAGGACCATCCGATGAATGCATAAAATAAATTTAAAGGTTTTAAGAATTCAAGAATTTCAAATCCTCGGATGGATGCCCTTATCAGAAGAGGACCATCTAATGAACGCATAAAAGAAATTTAAAGGTTTTAAGAATTCAACAATTTCAAATCCTCGGATGGATGCCCTCATCAGAAGAGGACCATCCAATGAACGCATAAAAGAAATTTAAAGTTTTTAGAATTCAAAATTTTCAAATCCCGGATGGATGCCCTCATCAGAAGAGGACAATCCGATGAACGCATAAAGAAGAATCAAAGGTTTTAAGAATTTAAGATTTTCAAATCATCGATTGGAGGCCCTCATAACAAGAGGACCATCGGATGAATGCATAAGTAAGAGTTAAAGGTTTTTAAGAAGTTAAGATCCACATCTTTGGATAAATCCGAATGACGCAGGATTTCAGGCAACCATTTGACTACCCTCGCCAGAAGGGGGAAGAGCTCGAGAGTTTGGCTCAGACAGTCAAACTTCAAAATCACAAGAGAAAAGACTTCAAAGGTATATATCGAATATCCTTGAACATTTAATATTTTATAGGGTTTAGAACATCGGTCATCAAGTGTAGGACCTTGCACTCGATGCTCCAAAAGGGGGAGAATAAGGGGATAAAATGATAGATAAACAATACATATACATAAGGTAAGATTTAGGGGAGAATGACGCATAAAAGGAAAAAGGAGAACAGAAAAAAAGTTTCTTTTTATAAATGATACACAGGGAAGGAGTGATTACAAAATAATCAAGAACATAAAGAAATGATAGGCGCAATTGATAATCAAGAGTCAAGAGGCCCGGTAGCATCGGGAAGCTGGGATCGAGGGATTTTGCAGACCACCCTCGATCGACCATCCCGAGAACCCACAGAGAATCCATACAAGGCAGAATGAGTGCAGTACTTGGTATAGCCGCTAGGAACAGGGGACTCAGGGCAGACCCCTTTGTTGTTCCTTACGTCCTCAGGAGGAGGAGGAGAACCAGGAGGAGACGGAGGTCTTTTTGGAGCAGTCAGGGCTCGGAGAGAAGAAGCCGAGAGAGAAGGAGAATTGGAACAGAGAGCTTCCCAAATTCTAGGGGGCAATTGACCCAATGTCTTGTTCAACAGACATCGAAACTTATAATGATAATGCTGCAGGGCACCAGGTTTATAGAAATCTCTCTGGTATTGGAGTCTGTGCCCTCCAGGAATCCACCCTCGCATTTACTTATAGACCCAGGTGGTCTGGTAGTTGTTGGGCTCGGTCAAAACTTCTTCCACAGCTTCCTCGAACTCAGGGGATCGGATGAGATCTTCCGAGAGGGCAAGGCTGTATTCACGGAGATTGGAACCATCTCTCCAAGGTTGCAACTCTTGCTCAAGTTCGGACAGGCGAGGCACAAAATCGGCTAAACGGAGTTTCCTCTGTTCCAACTCTTGAGCCAGGGCAGAAGACCGATACTTTTCCTCAGACAGATCATGAGAAAGAGCAGATAGATGACGCTGGTAGTTAGATTCAAGGAAATCTCGGAGGTAGTATTTCAGAGGAAAACTCAGATACCTGAAGCATTGAAGGTTAGGGACCGGTAATAGATTGCATAAAAAACAAGACGCAAAAGAGAAAGGAAAATTATCAGAGTGAGGAATCTGTAGTTGTGCATCCCTCGGAGGAGAAAGGGACTGGTGGATCAGAGCCTCAGTCCGAGGTCTTTTCCGGCTATAACTCAGAGGATCATCGGTAAGAGCGCCAACCAGGTTAGGGAAAGGAACAGGGATCAAAACCACAGAACCGATACCCACGAGCAGAGTCTCACTCGGGGGGCTCGTACCATCTAACTCTGGCAGGGCAGCAGATTCAGGAGCTGGGCGATATGATGGATCGCCCGGAAGAGATCGGAGCACTAAAAAGGAGAGAAAGTGGATTAGATAAAAGAAGAAAACATAAGGAAAAAGGGTGAATGAATCATCAGATCAAAAGAAGGAGTTTGAGAGGTAACCTTCTCGGGCCAGATGGCGCGATAATGGGAAAAGGAGAAAAGTTCGGGAGGGTACACCTCGTAAGACCAGGAAAACCCCCCATTTTCAGGAATCCAGTTTTGGGCTATTCAGCAGAATCTCATTATATGAGCGTAGCTTATCAGGAAGCCAAGGTACTTGGTCCTCGGATGTAACGTTACGGTTCCACCAAGGAGCCAGATAGGTCGAATGGTCATAAGAGTAATGATCATCCACTAACCATCCCTTCGGATAATTGATAAAGTCCTGGATGAAGTGGACATTGAGAACACGAGAGGCAAAGTCGAAGATACCAGGAATCTGGCTTGCGGGAACTCGGAAAGGCAGAAGAAAGACCGAAATAGGTCCACCGACTCAGAGACCTCACATCGGCGGCAATTGACTAGGAACGCCATGATAATTACAAATCCGTTGGGATTAATTTGAGCCGGAGAAATTTTGTAGTGGTGAAGGAGTTCAGAGTATAAAGGAGGGAAGGGCAGACTCATGCCATAATAGAATAGGCGTTTCGGAATGCACGGCCCGTTGGTTTGATATTCATCTGAACGTAGGGGAGTAAGTTGAGCATCCCTTGCTAGGGGGCAGAACATCCTGGAGGTGACGTTAAGGGTTTCAGCACTGGCCCAATCCTGCGCTGGGTCAACAGGGGGCCCTTGAACACTGGAAACAATCCTTAGCGGTCGAATACGCGAGGATTCATCTGGGATTTCACTAGTCCCCACTTGAAAATTCGGACGACGAGAGGTGGGGTCTTTGTAACACCCCAATTTTTCATTCGATAAAATAATCATTTATTAAAATTTGGTTGGAATGTTAATGCATTATTACAATTTATAAAGTCTAAATGCATAGAATCTAATACAAATTTACAAAATTCTACTCTAATCTTTTTATGCAGTTCCTAAACATAACTCGATGATAAACTATAAACTTGTGTCATCACTCTTGAGAGGTCGCCAAACAGAAAATCCGATCTAGACCTACAAAAAAAACATGAAAAACCATACACCGATTACCTAAGAAACACTCAAGAACTCAGCATCAATGATTCATGATACAATCTACATGAACGAGAAAGGAAGAGGCAGTTAGGTGATTACTTGTTTTCTTCCGAACGTTAATCAGCTCTTGATACGGTAGATTAAGGTATATATATATATATATATATATATATATATATATATATATATATATATATATATATATATATATATGATCAGTGGATGAATGGAGAAAGTTATGAACTCGAAGAGGCTGAAAGGCCATTGAGCTATAGTTTTGGGTTTTGGTAAATTTAGAGAGGTTAATAATAAATGGAAGAAAGGAAATCAGTCTCACGAGGTTTTACCATAGTAATTATAGTAATTAATTAATTCCGCTCCATGATTTCAGCAGAATCTACGTTGAAATTTTCAATTCAGCTAATGAGGATATTTATTCTTCAATCCGGATCCTCTACGCAAAATATTCCACGCCAACTTAACGCCAAAACGACGCCGTCTATTCTATTGGAGTAAACTGTATTACCACACCTCAATCTATTTACACTTAAATGTTTAACCTTAACTTCCACTATAAACCTGAATTAACCCACTTTATCATGTTTCCATAGTATTGAATTTTACCCATAATAATAATAATATTATCCATGCTTAATTAAACTTTGAGCTCATAGGTAATTCATATGTTTATAAATAAATAAATTTAAAATGTTATATCAATTCATTTAATATTATTTTAATCAAATAATATTGAGAATGACTACAATTTTTTGAATGAAAAATGTTAATATTCAACATAAAACTCTATTATAAAATGCATAATCATCTTTTAAAACCATATTTTACAACCATTATATTCTATTTTATCATTTACAAATGTATTTTTATTATACTCTATATCTATATATAATGATACCTACTTACACATATAGTTTTTTTTTTTTTTAAGATAAAACCACCATTGGTGGTAGGATTCTTATTTATGGGATCCCAAGCCCAAAGAAACGTACAAATATAGAATTTATACATTGTCACTAGGGGGTGTCCCCCTGATGCAAAAGGTATTGCATCCAAAAGATTGGAAAGGAGAAAAAACAAAACTAGCTCAAGAGAACTAGGGGATTTCCTCTGTCCATTTCCAGTATCTAGGTTATACCTCACTTTGCCAAGCTTGTTAGCGAATCCAAGGAGACACAAGTCAGCCTAGCAAGGGGTATAAACCAGAGTAAAAACTAGAAAGGGGATAGAGGAAAAGGATCTAAAAGTGGTGACAGCTGCATTTGTCCTTTGGCTTCCAGCCTTCTGTTCCTAGCTTGTTGCCTGCTGTCAGTGTTCATCCTTCAGTGCTTGTGTGTTAGAGTCTACAAAAACCTGCAAAAAATTAGCAGCAACCATTTAGGTTGACTCTGAGCGTGGCCATTTGAAGTTTGTCCAAATTCAGGAGCCCTTTAACTTTGATAGGTATAAGAGAAGGCTGATATACTTTTTCTGATGACTCAAAGAGAGCCATTTTAGAGAGTACATCAGCAGGTTGGTTTCCTTCTCTTAAAACATGTAACAAGTTAAAAGAGGAGAATTTATTGTGTAAAGACTCAACATAATCATACAAAGACCATGGGGCAAGGTTAGGCTGCTTTATCATGTTAATAGCATTAAGACAATCTGATTCAACTGTGACCATAATGGGGAAAAAGGATTCAGCAATACAAAAACCTTTATGGATGGCACAAAGTTCAGCATGCAAAGCAGACATGCATACACATAAAAAGTGTTAGCAAGGATACATTCAGCATAATTATTCCTTATAATGACACCTACCCCAGCATGCAATTTAGCCTTATTCCAAGCTGCATCTACATTGACTTTTAAACCCTGATTAGGGATGGACCATATAATAGGAGATGCAGTAGGTCTAGGAATAGTACTGAAAGAATTGGATGGTAGAATCCCTAACATTACAAGTTCTTTATCAAAAACCTTATGGATTCTAACTGGTTTAACTAAAAAGATGTTAAAAATGAGTTTTTTAACACTTTTGAAAAGGAAAGCAGGGCATGAAATGGTGTTTTCATATAGGAATTGATTCCTTGCTTTCCATATAAACCAGCAAAGATAGCATGCATAGATAACAATCAAATTGGAGTGCAAAGGAGTAAAACCTTCATATGTCCAATAAACAGATAGTCTATCCCATAGTGATTGGAAAGACATTTCTGGGATTCCTAGAGCACTACTAAAAGCTTTCCAGACCAGTTTAGCAAAGATGCAATCATTAAAAAAATGTTCTAAACTGTCCAGATTTTTGCAAAAGCAACATTTTGAAGGTAAGTGAAAACCAAATCTAGTAATAACATCATCAAAAGGAAGTAAGGCATTTATTAACTTCCACATGAAAACAGAAACTTTTTTCTGAATTCTTGGGTTCCAAATTTTTGCTAATGAAAGGATATCACCTTGATTTGGGATTGACATCTTGTAGGCAGACTTAAAAGTGAAGTTGCCTCTGATATCTGGTTTCCAGATAAGTCTGTCTGGCCTGTGGCTATGTATTTGGAGTTCCTGCAACAAAAAACAGACTTCAGGCTGTAGCAGTGGTGAGATAGATGGGAGATAAAGGTTCTTGTTCACCTGGAATTCTTTGAGGGTTGCAGCTTGTGGGATATTTGTGTTACCAGGGTCAAGTTTGTCTATCAATGGACCAAAGTCAGTCCAGTTGGAGAGCCAAAAACTGCATTCTCCTTTGCCATGAATAACCCTGGAGTTTTGTTCTGCCATGGCATTCACACTCATGATCCTTTTCCAATTTTGTGAAAGTCTATGTGAAACTGGCAGAGACCATATGAATTGAGCCCATGGAGCTTCACCAATTTGAAGTTTCCACCATAACTTAAAGGAGCAAGTAAGAATGATATTTGCAAGTGATCTAAAACCAAGGCCATTCTGAGTTATAGGCTTGCAAAGGGAAATCCATTTTTTCCAAGATTTTTTAGGTTTAAAATCAGTGGATCCCCAGAAGAATATAGCCATGCATCTTTCAATTTTTTTAATGACAAATTGAGTAGGCTTCAGGACACTCCAAACATGTTGAGGGATAGAATATAAACATGATTGAATCAATGTAATCTTTCCACCCATGGAAAGCCAAACATTTTTCCAATTGTTTATTTTATTTGATATCTGTTCCCTTAAAGGCTGAAATAAATCATTTGTAATTCTCCCTTTGTGAATAGGGCAGCCAAGATATTTAAAAGGGAACTTTCCTCTTTTCATTCCAAGAGTAGACTTACACATATAGTTACGGTGTAAGTTTTGATTTTGTATCTAAATCTTATTTCTGAACGATTTGATTTTGAAATATATAGACAACAATCATGTATTTTATACTCTATTTTATGTTTAAGAAATGTATATTATAAAATATATAAGTTTTCGATTAATTTCTCTGCCCTTCTCTATTAATTTGTGTAAATATAAATATAACAAAATTATTTGAATATAATATAATTAAATAATATAAAATTTTAAATTTATTTACTTATAAACATTATGTACGAGCTCACACGTCAACTTAAATATAAATATATAAATTGAGTGTAAGTTGGTGTTAATGATATTATTACTTTTGAAAAATTAAAACCAACCAAATAGCAAACGTAACAAAACACAAGTTTATGGTGAAAGACGGTAAAATATTATATTGGGTGAAAAATGGTAAAACATTTAACTCTAAACAGATTCTAGACTTAAATGCGTTAATATTCGATTGCGTAGAGTTGGCGTAGAATATTTGCGTAGAGGATCCGGACTGTTTATTCTTCCAGGATAATAAATTATATTATAGAGTTAAGGTTGTTCACTTTATTTATTTATTTTAATACCCATTTATGTTTGATCCTATAAAATTAGATTTTCTAACTTTCATCCACATTAGTTTTCTTTATTGGACTGAACTCCCTTTATATTTTTAACACAAATTTTTGGGGTCTCACAATCTTCACCAAAAGGGACAATCTTGGGGCGAGTCATATCGCTGCAAGAGGACGAGGTGGTGGCACTGTCAGAGGACTCACATGAAGTTAATGAAGCCAGGCGTGAACGGTTTAGAATAAGCGGACAGGAATCTTCAGAAAAAGAGGAAGAGTTGCAGGAAAGGTAATCAGCCATGCGAGTGGAATGGAAAAAAAGAGGGTAGGATTTATAGTACAAAATAAAAGAAGCAAGGCGGTGGAAGATAAAGGGGCAAGGACAAGTCGTACCTAGGAAGAAGACAAAATGATTAAGTCACTCAAAAGAAGGGAAAAGTCGGAAACTACGCAAACGTAAGGCAAAAAGCGCGCTAACCGGGGCCCACGCATTAAAAGGATGTCGCCCCAGAGATAACGAAATGGTAAAGCCCACAAAAATTCGGCTAGGAAAGCTCAGAAAGAAGAGCAGAGGGATCGGGTAAAATCAAGACGAGCATTACTCTTTCAGAGCTAATGCAATGCTCATCTTGGGGGGCTTGTGATAATACAAAATGCGTCATCGACCAAGAGGAGCTCGGTGACTCAGCTACTTAAGGAAATTACCAGGAAGATACATGGGCATGTGAGAATATCTCAAGCAAGATACATGAGGTACAATGTCACGTGACACATACGTGAGGAGGAGAAAAATGATGATGAGTCAGCAGAAGAAAAAGGGTTGAGCCAGGCGCTCCAGGAAGCCTACAAATAGAGGCCGCAATCAGCCAGGAATTTTAACTGATTCGCTCATTTAAGTCAAAATACTGATTTTCTTTCGAATCGCTCCGCAAACTTCGCGAACCTTTATGCACATCTTCGTCTTCACTGATACGCCGCCGCCTAGGGTTTATCCCTATGGCTGCCGTCGCGATGGCGGAAACGCCACCGCAATCTGCTAATCCTCAACCCATATCATATGCAACCATCGTCCAACCTTCTACTAGAACTCCATTCAATCCAATCCATAAAATCGAACATTTGGGGGAACCAGGACTGAAATTTTCAGACGCAGAATGTGATCAGCTAGAATCCCTTCTCAAATTGACTTTGATCGGGAAATTTTCGAGGAGCCGACCAACTATGGAAAAGCTCAGACGTGACTTTCAAACAGCCGGTTTTCACGGTGAAACTGAAATCAATCTGTTGGATTCTCGCCAGGTATTAATCAAATTTGCTTTACAAGATGATTATTATCGTTACTGGCTTTATAAATCTGGAACTTTGGGGCGTATTCGATCCGTATCACGAAATGGACTCCATTCTTCGACCCCAACGCTGACTCGCCGGTGGTGCCAATCTGGATCGCCTGCTATGGCATTCCCCAGCAGTTCATTGCAAACGATCCGATGATGAATATATGAAGCCTCGTTGGTGCTCCGATCAAGGTCGATAAGGCCACTCTCAGTCGTACTCGCCCTCATGTTGGAAAAGTCTGTGTAGAGATTGATATCACTAAGAAGCTGCCTGAAAGGGTTTGGCTGGAATTTAGAGGGACTGGCTTTTGGCAGCATTTGGAGTATGAGAATGTGCCAGATTACTGTCGTAAATGCCTGAAGATTGGTCATCTCTCGGGATCGTGTCAGGTCGCTGAATTCAGAAGAAATGGTGCATGGAGACCACAAGATCATCAGATTCCTAAAGCTCAAGATCCGCCAATCAACAATGCACCTAAAGAAGCAGAGCCAAAAGGTAAGTTTCCTGCCAATTCTTCCGGTTTAACTGCTCAGGTAAAAGGTACAACATTAGTTTATAAACCAATTCATATGACTGAAACTGATAGCTTAAATAAGCAAAAAGATCAAGTAAACCAATCAGTTATTATTAATACTCAAATTGAAAATGCAAAAGCTCAGGTAAGTAAGGTCAATCATTCAATTTTTACTAGCACTCAAAAAGAAAAAGAAAATGAACAGTGGAGTTTAATGTATTACTAGAAAATCACAGTCCAACTCAGGTAGAGGAAATTACCATTGATGAGTTAGGAAAAAATGCTGAGAAAAATAAAGGGACTAATGGTAATGATGTTGATAGGAATGCAAGTGGGAGTATTTCCCCTGGCTTAGGTGTTACTAATGTCCAAATTGGAGATATTGCAGAAACAAGTTGTCGTATTGAAAAAGGGGGCAAATGTACCAAATTCTTTGGAGCATAAAGAGATCACAGCTTCATCAAAGGAGCCAGTGTATGAGGACAATCCAGAATTGGAGGTAAGTTCAGGTAAGACTCAAGCAGAAAAAGATGGTTATCTACAGGTGAGTTTAGGTAATAATGCTCTTTCAGTAGTGGAGAAACAATTGATCCTTGATATGCCTGAAAAACATAACTTAGAGTGGTCTAATGAAAAAACTTCAAAAAATAAAAGGTGTCATATTGTTTTTGAACCCAACTTTATTAATCATAATAGATTTGATGGTCTGATAAATGATTTGGATTTAGATGACTCTGATTTACAAGTAGAAACAAAAAGAGGTGGTTCAAAAAGCTACACTGGTACAGTGAAAACTGTTAAAACCAGGTTTCAAAAAGAATCAAACTCTTTATGTTAATTATGATAGGTATAAATATATGTGTGTGGAATGTTAGAGGCATTAAAAATGATAGAGCTCAACATAGAGTTAGACATATTACAAGGAAACATGGTATTTCTTTATTTGTCATAATTGAACCTTTCATCAAATCAAATCAGATTAGAAACATAGCTTTTAGTCTAGGTTTTAATAATTTTCATGCTGAACCTAGCGATAAAATTTGGCTTTTTTGGAAGGATGATATCTCAGTTACGATAACATCTACACGTGAACAATTTATTTTGACTGAACTGAAACATTCTTCCTTCCCATCTTCTTGGGAAGCAGCTTTCATATATGCTAGGCATACAGTGACAAGAAGAACGCCGTTATGGTCAGAGTTGAGTAGGCTAAGTACCGAACCTGCATTATTAATTGGGGATTTCAATTGTATGAGAGACTCAACTGAATACTTGGGTCAATTAGAACCTGATCTTAACAGCATGATTGATTTTAATGACTTCATTGATAATAATCATCTTAGTGAATTGCCATCCTCAGGGAATCATTTCACTTGGACAGGGGTAAGGTCTAGTAATGGTGCCACTGGTAATGCATGGGAAAGACTGGACAGAGGTCTTGTAACAGAGGCCTTTAGCCAATTATTTCCAAACACTAGTATAAAAGTTAAATCTAGGTGGCCCTCTGATCATTCACCATTAGTTGTTAAAATAGATAGTCATGTCTTCAACACTGGTCCTAAGTCCTTTATATTTCAACATGCATGGCTGACACACATAGGTTTTAAAGATGTAGCTAAAAATAGTTGGGAAGAAGGGACTGATAGTTTTGGCATGTTAAAATTCTCCATTAAGCTTCGAAGGTTAAAGAATAATTTGAAAGAATGGAATAAGACAGTTTTTGGTAATATTCACGATAGATTAAAAGAGGCAGAAGAGAAGGTAGAACAGATGGAACTCAGTCATCAAATTCTAAATAATGACACTAGTAGAACTGAGTTGCATCAGGCACAAGCTGAGCTGGTCTTAGCTTTAAAAAGAGAAGAGATTTTTTGGAAACAAAAATCTAACATTAAGTGGTTAAAGCATGGTGATCATAATACTAAATACTTTCATGCATCTGTCAGAGCTAAGCACTCAAAACAGAAAATATCTACCATAAGAAACTCTGATAACCAATGGCTTACTAATCCTGATGATATTGGCGCTGAAGCTATTGATTTTTTTAGTAAGCTACTTGCAGATGAGAACACAGATGTCACAGGTGAAGCAGCTGCAGAACTCTTAGCAAATATACCTAACAAGGTAACGGCAGAAATGAATGAATCTCTAATGCAACCGGTGAATGGAGAGGAGCTAAAGCATATAGTACATCAAATGGACAAAGAATCTGATCCGGGACCGGATGGATTTACAGGTACTTTCTACTGTCACTGCTGGGATATAATTAGTCATGATTTAGTTGATGCAGTGAATGAGTTTCTAAAAGGGGTCCCTATACCTAGATCTATAGCATCCTCCTTCATAACATTGATACCTAAAAGACAAGTAAATTCACATTTCTCTGATTTTAGGCCATTATACCAACTCTGATCTCCCCTGAACAGTCTGCATTTGTTCAGGGAAGAGAGTTGGCTGACAATGTTCTCCTGATGACAGAATTAACTGAATTTTTAAATAATAAATCAGGAGGATACAATGTGTTTTTTAAACTTGACATGATGAAAGCATTTGACAGAGTCTCTTGGTCATTTTTAAATAGTCTTATGCTTAAAATTGGATTTCATGGATCATTGGTTAAAATTATAACGGGCAACATAGCTGCATCCTTTTTTTCAGTACTTGTTAATGGCAAACCATATGGTTTTTTAAAATCTTCTAGAGGTATAAAACAAGGTGATCCATTGTCACCATTTTTGTTTATAATACTTACAGAGGCTTTTTCAAGAAATCTAGGTGTGCTTTTTCAGAATTCAAGTATTGATTTTTTTAGGGTGCCAAATTGTGAAACTTTGATAACACACTTGAATTTTGCTGATGATACAGCTGTATTCTTAAAAGCAAATAACAAGAGTTTGAGAAATTTGATGAAATTTTTGAACATATACGAGAAGGCTACCGGTCAGAGAATAAACTTTGAGAAATCTTCCTTTTACTTATCTAAATATGCACCATTATCTTATAGGAGGATGATAGAAAACCACACCCAAATGTCACAGGGATCCTTTCCTTTTAAATATTTAGGCTGCCCTATCTTTAGCGGAAGAGTCCAACACTGTTACTTTCAACCACTGTTTGATAGTATTCAATTTAAATTGGTGTCATGGCAGAACAAATGGCTGAATCATGCTGGTAGATTGATACTTTTAAAACATGTGCTTTCAGCAATCCCCCTGCATATTTTAACTGTTATAAAATCAACACAGGGTTTAATTGAAAAATTACATGTCTTATTTGGTAAATTTCTTTGGGGATTTTCTGAATTTGGTCAAAACAAAGTGTGGAGATCCTGGGAGAATGTGAGTTATCCTTTTTTGGAAAATGGACTAGGAGTCAAAGATCTTAACAACATTATCTCTAGTTTTTCCATGAAATTATGGTGGAAGTTACAGATGGGGGAAAGTCTATGGTCTAAATTTATGTGGTCCCTTCCTGATAGTAAAAAGAATTCTAAAACATGGAGAAGAATCAATGATGTTCATGAACTGGCCTCTAAGCATAGTTTTATACAAATTGGAGAGGGAGATATTTCCTTCTGGGACTCAAACTGGTTAGGGATTGGATCATTAATTGATTTTTGGAATGCAAATGTAGACATACCTGATTCTGATCTCACTGTTAGAGAATTCTTCTATAATCAGAATGATCTAGCTAACCTCTTGAGTGCAGGATTTAGTGATGATATTAATGTGCTCATAAGGAAAAACTTTGCATTATATGAAGGCTATAAAGATTTGCTAAATGGTAAATCAAATGGTAATTTCTCTATGGCTTCTGCTTATGAAATACTAAGACCACAAAGACTTAATGTGCCATCATTTCAACACCTTTGGTCTAAGTTTTTACCTAAGAAAATATCTTTTTTCAATTGGAGGCTGCTAAATCGAAAGACCCCCATAGCTGAGATATTACAGGAACATAGCTTTAATATGCCATCTATATGTTGTTTCTGTAAAGCTGAATCTGAAAACTTGCACCATATATTTCATAATTGTGATGTTATACAAGCAATGTGGAGAGAGATGCATGTGCTGTTGAATATTAAACCAGAAATTTTTTCTTCATTGTGGAATAGAATTTTTCATCTTTGGAATGTTGAAATTAATTCTGGTTTAATGAGATTGTGTGCTAGGTTAATACCATGCATTTTAAACTAGGTAATTTGGTGTGCCAGAAACAAATACCTTTATGAACAGAAAAAACCAAGGATTGTTACCATGAAAAAAAGGGTTTTGGAAATATTGAGAACTATTATTAAAGCTCACTCTTTGAAATGGAAACCGTCTGAAATGGTTAATATGCATACAGATTTGATTGATTTGGCTCCGGTAAGGCCTCTATTGCATGCACTAACTATGCAGGTTAAATGGTGTATTCCAAGGGATATGTTAAAGCTTAATACAGATGGATCATCCCTTGGAATTACGAATTATGCTGGAGCTGGTCTAGTTATCCGAGATGGGACTGGTAGAGTTGTATTAGCTCAGTCCATCTATCTCAACAGAATTGACAGCATGGAAGCAGAAGCAAATGCACTGAGCCTTGGTTTGCAGGCTGCATTTCACCATGGCATCTTGGAGATCCAGGCTGAGATGGATTCTATGGTTCTTCTCTTGAAAATCGTTTCAAGAGAACAAAAGGCACCATGGCGTTTGATCCCTATTCTCAGAAACATTTGGAGCCTACAAAGCGAAATGCAGGTACATTTTAAGCATATTTTTAGAGAATCAAATTCAGTGGCAGACGCATTAGCAAAGTTAGCAAGTACTTCTAGAATGACAAATTCTTTTGATCATGATAACCTGCCAAAAGAAATTAAAGGATTGGTTCATTTAGACAGTTTAGAGACCCCGTACATTAGATGTTTAAAATAAATTGCATTAGAATGGGTACTGCTTTGGTTTGTTTTAATATGCTAGATTCGAAGATCTGGAAGAGTTGCAAAATTTGGAAATGCGAGTTGGGATCAGGTGTACTCTTCTACTATAATGAATTCAATATGTTTTCCAATGGAATACTTTTACTAGTTTTTTCCTTTTGTGTCACAGAGAAATCACAAGGCCCTAGGGCCTTGTGTTCAACATGAAAAGAATCCCATTGATTTACCGGTGCATCTTAGATGGAGCTATGTTTGCTGCTGGTTTATCCACCCGGCATGGAATACAGGAATCAGTTTACATGATCATCTCAAGCTAGCTTTTGATATAAATCATCTACTATATAAAACCTTCTTAGAACAGTTGGTATTTTCTGATCACATTCAAGTGGCTAACATGTGCTCTGTCAAGTTTAACCTTGATCATCACAAACCAGCTCCTTGAAATGTTATCCTCACCGTGACAAACTTGTTGTTTAGACTGGGAAACTGGTCGAACACTAACCTAGATCGGTTGAGTATATATCGATTAGAAAATACTAATTTTAGACTCAAGGTACTTGTAAACTCCCAAGTTTTTTCATCCCAAAAAGTTGGGTTTTTTCTTGAACCTCAAGTTTTTTCATCCCAACTTATTGGGGTTTTTTTTGGACAATTTGTAAAGTTTCAAAACTTTGAACTACTTATGGTTAAGGGAGCCAAATAAATATCCCTCCAGCATGGCTGGTTTAATTTAAAAAAAAAATCCGCAATCAGCCATTTCAGGTAAGTTCTCTAACTCTTGCATACAGAGTTTTATCTTTCCTTTCAAAACATGAAATCTCATCATCACACCGGAGCTGCTACCCTTGGGTGGTTCCAGGGGCCTATTTTGTAGGCTTCGGACGAACAGGTCTCAGGCAAGTCCTATCTGAGGCCCAAGAGCTCGGATAATCAAACACTCTTAACGAATAATCAAACACTCTTAACGAGCAGTCTCCATACTTCATCAGTAATCTACATCCCTGAAGCCCTCGGATACATCAACTATCTGAGGCATCGATTACTAGTGCGGATGTACCCCGCATCAGACGGATTCGGAGATACCAACGTATTGGACGACACGTTCCCGATTGGAGAGTAAATCCACATCAGACCGGCGATTAAAGTGCACACAGGTGAGGATTCCGGGTTGAGCAGGAGCAACATTCTTAGATCCGGTGGATCTCCATTGTTGCGCCTCGGCCGGAGGCTGTGCGGAACCGTTTCTAGTGATGATCATCCCGGCGACGACTCGCTAGATCTCTCTACAGTGACGTTCAAATATGGACAGAGACGACCACAACGGTTTGACGTATTTTTTTTGCCGAGGATTTGCTTTGAGTTTTTGTTTATTTTTGTTGGTGTTTATGTTGATTTTGGGTCTTGTTGGCGTTGATCTCAAAGGAGTTGACGAAATAGTTATGATTATAGTTATGTTTTTGTTAATTATAAATCATCAAATAATATTGATAAAATATCAAGTAATAATTATAAATTATCAACATGTAAATAACCATGTTGTATTTATAAATCATCAAAATTTTAAAACATCCATTCATATTTATAAATCATCAATATTGCATATATAAAAATCATCAACATTTAAATTATCATGTCGTACTTATAAAATCACCAAATATTACAACATCAATTCATATTTTAAAATCATCAAGTCATATTTATAAATCATTAATGCATAATTAAAAATCATCAACATTTAAATTATCATATCGCATTTATGAAATCACTAAATTTTAAAACATCAATTCATATTTTAAAATCATCAAGTCATATTTTAAAACCATCAACTTTAAATCATCAAGTCATATATATAAATCGTAAATCCTTAAAAAATCAAGTCCTATTTGTAAATCATCAAATTTGAAAACATCAAATACTATTTTAAAATCAAGTTATATTTATAATTCGTCAACATTTAAATCATCTTATCGTATTTTTAAGTCATCAAATTAAAAACATCAAATAATATTTTAAAATCACTAAGTTATTTTTTTTAAACCGTCAACATTTAAATCATCAAATCATATTTTTAAATCATCAATTTTATTGTAAAATAATAATAAATATAATGTAAAAAAATTAAAAAGTAAACATCAAGTAAAAAATTAAAATATCAAATCTGGAGGATTGGAGGATAGGATGAGCGTGTGGGAGAAGAAGATTTGGCTGATTTTTTTTTTTTTTTTTTTCTGAAAGTTTGCAAAATAACCCCTGAACTTCAGCGCCTTTTATAAATATAGCCCCTTAGTTGGTTAAATCAACAGATTGTCTCTTATACCCTACTGTCCTAATGATGACCTTCCTAACCAATACTTTGTCTTGCCGTCTTGATAAATATGCGATTTAAGATTTTTTGAGAAGTTATTCAACATATATATGTTCTATTCCACGTACTTAATGTTTATATTAAATTTGAAGGGAATTTCTCTTTGAAAATACGATGTAGGGTTATAATTGCACTTATCAATATATAATACCAGTTTTTTCCATATGAAAACTCTCGAAATTGATAAACACATTGCTCATTAAGCAGCTTTGTTAAAATGACATCATTGTTAACAGCCGAAGATGTGTCATGGCCCATCCATCCATCAATTGCATATGTGGGCACATGTGTGTGAAGATCTGGGAACATACGCGTGTAAAGATTTTGGCAGAGATGTGTGAAGAATTGAAAAAAAAAAAAGTTCGGGCACATATGTGTGTGAAGAATTGAAAAAAAATAGATTGGGCACATATGTGTGTGATGATCTGGGCAGATTTTTAAATTTCTAATTGAAAGAATATATTTTATCCCACATCGGTAAGAGGAACCTATTTTCACTCCACCCATACTATATAATCTAATCCCCTCCACTACTTCCTCAAGTTCATTCGAAGCCCAACCGCCGCTCAACCCGTGGGGCTTAGCGATCGATCTGTGTGATGATAATCAACCCGCAAGTTCCTGGACGTTCTTGGTATCCAATATAAAAAATAATTAATTTTAAAAATATATTATTCGTTCAAAAATACTATGGATCATATATCAATTTTTTTTTAAAATCAATTATACTATTTCGTCCCCGTACCCGTTTCTCAGTCTACTGAGAGGCTATTGGGTTTCGAATGAAGTTTATGAAAGAAAAGAAGGGATTGGATGATGATTACATAGCGTGGGAATAATAGAAATACAGCTTCGAATGGAGTTTATGAAGTAAAAGAAGGGATTGGATGATGATTACCTAGCGTGGGAATAATAGAAATTGGAGGATTTCATCAACGTACATGTTTTTCAGTCTACTGAGAGGTTGTTGGGCTTCGAATGGAGTTTATGAGGTAAAAGAGAAGATTGGATGATGATTGTATAGCGTGGGAATAATTGAAATGGGATCCTCATTTCCTGAAGTAAAAGAGGGGATTGGATGATGATTATATAGGTTGGGAATAAGAGAAATGTGATCTCATTTCCGATGTGGGATAATGTATTCCAACTTTCCCACTTTCGAATATTACCACGACCGTGATCCTTGTTGTTGTAGCCCACGGCCAAAACATAGATTACTTGTACATTCTTCGTTGCTTTTACATCTTGGCGATGAAAAAACAGGCGAGGCGGAGAGGATGGGCGGAGGGGGAAGACGATGAGGATATGAGCGCGTGGGATGTATAATAGTTTTACCTAAATACGGTGAAAAGAAGGGTGTAAAATAGTAATTGAATTACCTGAATCCTAGGTGGCTGCATTCTATTGGCTATTCGTATATTGCTTATATACGGTGACTCCGTATTGATACTTTTCTGTAAACATAAATGTGAAAACTTCAATACATATAAGCTCAGTACCCTTAAATAAAATGTAAGCAAGAAACCGTTGGGCCGATAAAATGTGAGTTGGGCTGATTAAATAAAGAAGAAACCATTGAGCCTATTTTATATCATTTTATTTATTTATTTTTCCAAAATAAGCCAATTTTTTCAAATTTCAAATTAATTTTCGCCAATGGAGCAATTTAATCTATAGATTGAATTTTGTATGATATATATAAATGGGGTATAAAAGCAAATGTGACTAATACTCTGAGTAGTGGTGCTAGGGGTGAAAGACCTATACTATAGTAAAGTCTAAGCCTATGTACCTGATCCCCTTTCCTTTAGACCCCATAAAAAAAAGAAAATGAGGATGCTGAGACTGGTCGGGATAGCTCAATGGTAGAGCGATCGGATGTGCACTTTATGTAAGTGAGCGTTCATAGCGTAGGTTCCAATCCTACCTGAGATTGCCCGCTAAAATTTTATTTGAAAGAGCAAGCCAGAGAAAAGAAGCGTTTAGATAAGACCTTTCATCCTAATTTCATATACTGAATAAGGGAGCCCTCTTGTTCACCTGAAGATATATTAATGAAATATAAAAAATAATTAATTTTAAAAATATATTATTTGTTCAAAAATACTATCCATTATATATCAATTTGACGGGAACAATGGTGAACACCAATGGAGGGAACACGTTGGTGTCTTTCATAGTACTGATCTTTCACCATGATATCCCTAAAACAAGATGAAGAAAAAGTAAGTAAAGAGAACTAACTGATCATGAGATGATAAAAATGGGCTTTGAAGTTTATACACCTGGTTTTTGAAGCTCATTCCAAATTTCAATATGGTGCTATCTGCATTGTTTCCCCTCATCTTCCTTTATAACCTATCACATAAACAACACATCGGCAATATCCAGAGTTCTAATCACTTCTAACAAAGGGAAATTCATAACTATCTAATATAACCAGTCCTTTATTTTGTTTAGGAAGATTTTGGTGGTTAAAAGACTGAGATTTCTTGCATGTACTTAGCCATTTTAGCTAGTGAGTCTGCTACAGAATTAGCCTCTTTATAAGTGTGGGAAAGGGAGATTGAGATCTCACCTGCTATTTACTATTTACTACCCATCTCTTATACTATTCTTGTAGAGTTTTACTTTATTTTCAATTGTGAATATACGATATCAATAATTTTATTCATGTTGATTTTGTTTAAATTCATATTTTCGATAATGTTTATGCCTTAATAGTCTTGTCTGATATATGAACTAAACGGAATTGAATCAAACTAAACTGAAATAAATGTAAATATACTGAACTCAATTGAACTTAGCCATTGAATAAACTTAGCTGAATTGAACTGAACTAAATAAAAGTGAATCTAAGAATTTGGATGATAAAATTGAATTGAACTAAGAGAACGTCTCTTGTAAGGTCCCCTTACGGTAAGGACAGACCAAAAAGAGACCATCTTCTATCATATTGGGGGTTCTTATACAATTATTTTAATTATTTGGATCATAAAACATAAAAGATCAAGGGAATAAAGTGAAAAATATTACCCAAAACCTAAAAGATCAAGTCACATAAAAATATCAGGCCCGAAACCTAAAAGATCAAACCAAATAAAATCAAACCAAATAAAAGATCAAATTCAAGTATGAAAACATCAGGTTCAAACATAAATAACTCAAATATATAAAATAATTGTACAACAACCCTCAATCTGGTAGAAATTGGTTTCTTTTTTACTTGCCCTTACCGTAAGGTGCTTTTATTTGAGACTTTCTCTTGAACTAAATATCGACAAAATTTGTCTGGTCTTGATGAACATGAACTAAAATGAACTAAATTTAACCAAACCTAACCAAATTCAAATGAACTTAATGAAATTTTTGAATGCTAATAAAGTGATCCTAAACTCAATTTAATTGAACTAAAACTAAAAATTTGGGATGGAACTGAACTGAACTAAACTGATTTGAATAAAATCGATTTTAATTTTAAAATAGTAAACATAGTGAAGCAAAAAATTTCTAAATATATATGAACCTAAAAAAATAACAAGTATAAGAGTACTAGTGTCTTTAGTTAAATAGCCTAATTGAAACAAATAAATAATTAACTAATGCCCTTCAAAAAATTATACTAAATACACCCCACTTTCTCAAATAATGAATGTTCCTTCGCCTTAATCTAAAATTTCCCTAAATTCTATCGGAAATTTATGAAAAGGGCTGAATTTTTTAAAATATGTTAGGGCAAGTACTGATTCAAAAATTTTATTTGTTAAGGCCTAAAATTAACTTTTCTACATGTGAGAGCACTAAGGCCCTGTTTGCCAGAACTTATCTGTAGATCAGTTCAATTCAGATCAGTTTAGTTCAGTTCAATACAGTTCAGTTCAGTGAAAATGTAATTGATGAAATTCAGGTTAATTCAGTTATGCTGATTCCATTTTTCAATACATCATTTTTACTTCAGTTCAGTTCAATACATGATGGAATTAAGCTCTAGCAAAGAGGGCCTAATTAAGACATTTGAGAAAGTCTTGGGTAAGACCGTCCTACCATAAGCTTATGATAGGACCAATGGTAGTTCATGTGTTTGTTAGATTTGTTAGTATTTTGTTTGCCTTTAACACACAAATACAATTTATGGCAAACAAAAAATATAAACACAAACAAATGTATTAAACACACGAACAAAATTTATGTCAAACAAAGTTTAAAAATACATACACAAAATGTATTAAACACTTGAATTATCGTTCGTCCTACCATAAGCTTATGGTATGACGGTGTCACCCGAGACTTTGTATAGACATTTTATTTGCTAGGACACAAGATTAACTTTTCATGATTTGTTGGACTAAAAAAAAATTAATATTTTCATAAATTCAATGTATGGTGATCATGAATTGCCTTGGCAATAACCACACTTTTATTCATATGTTTGCAAATATTGTCTCAAATGATTGAACGGATCCACAATACAAGTTGGAAATGCAGTAAAAATAAGTATCATAACAAAGCCTTGATCAGGAAAGTGAAAGATGGCAAAACTCAGTGATTGATCACTCCCCACGTGCAATCAAAGCCAGGAGAAAGTCCCTGAAATTCCCATGAGCAATTTCCTCAATTTTATCTGACAGTGGAACTCCAGATTTCTTCTTATATTCCTCTTTAATGGCTTTCAGATCTGCATCGGCCCGAGTTACGATCACTCTAGTCATCGATTCTCTTGCGCTATCATCCTCACATGAGCTCAGAGTAGAATTCAGAACCTGGAATCAATTAGCAACATAATGAGAGCCAAAGGTTAATTCGCATAGAAAGAATGTTTACTGAAAGTAATTAGCGCACCTCAGCAAAATATGCTTCCTTGTTGCAGAGACATTGAACCACCTGTTTTACCAGCAAGTCATGGCCAAGATCCTGCAATTATTGTCATTAATCGGAAGAAAATGCGTATTAAGCTTTTTTTTTTATGGAGCCAGAGCTAATTATGTATAGATAAAGTTCAGTTCAACAAAAATACAATTTGATGAAACTCAGGTTAATTCAGTCATATGCTGATTCTTTTTTCGATACATTAAAAAAAAAAAAAAAACTCAAGCAAACAGGGTCTGAATATTCAAAACCGAATTGACTAAATTTCTAACCTCGTCTAGGTGGCTTCCGCTCGTTTCCTTATAATGCTTCACAACTTCCTGTAAATGGAGCTTGCTTCTTGTTGTCAGTATCCTCACAATCTCTTCATCCTCGATCAGCTTCTTACCGGCTTTTTTGATGGCGTTAAGGATGATCTTGGCTTCCGATTTCGCCAATGCTTCATTGAACTTGGGACCTTCGTAGCGATACGCACTAACCAATCCAACTAAGAGCTGCTTGATGCACAAGGTGATGTCCATATTAAAGTATATGCATATAAAAAAAGCTACTAAATGATGGCAAGTAATTAATTACCAGTTTCTCAGGTGCGTGGATTTTGAAGGCAATGTCTTCCTCAACAGAGTGGTCGAAGAGGGAGTGGTAGGCTTTTCGAGCTCCGAGAAGCTGGTCGGATGATCTGGTGGATGCAACCTCTATCAGAATCTCGAACTGTGGTGGCTCATTCTGAACAGCCTCCCTTAGCAGCCGTGCATCTCTTTCCCACGGATGCATGGTCCACAACACAACCGCCTCCTGAAAATTTAATTTATTTTATTAGAAAAAATGCTCTCTTTTCAACTTAAACAGTTCAATTTAGCGTTATTTCATTGAATTCAAACGTGTAGTTGCCTACTACATATTAGTTATATTTACATAACTAAAATTTTGAAATATAATATTTTTAAAATATGATGATTCAAATTTAAGACAAAAACTTTTATTAAAAATAAATAACAAGCATAACGCCTACAGCTACTAACCATGGTCCATGGAGAGACCATATGGCATGGTGGGAACTTCCTCTTACTATTATTTGGATTTTTTTTGGATGTTCGTGTTTTATATGTTTGGTTCTGTTTCACCAATAATTCATTGTGCGCGTTATTGCTATATGCAAATGACAGAATATCCAACATGAATGTAGATTTAAAAATATTAATTTGTTATTTCAAAATAAGAAACATCTCATATTTGTAGGCACTGAGAACATATCTTCCCAAATACAGTAACTAATTATTTAACACACATTTTGAGCATAAATTTGAAAAATAATAATATTATCATGTAAAATAGTTTCAGATTCTGTAACATGTATTTTCTATATTTCAAAATTTTATTATCAGTTAATAAATATATCTATAGTTACCAATGGTCAAACATACATTGAAAATTTATGAAAAATAAGAGTGACAGTAAAAGAAAATTAGAGGGAGTATAAATAGTTAAGTCGTCAAATTCTCAAAATTTTGTTTTATAGTTTACAATAAACACAATAATTAAATTAATTTTACAAAACGCAGTAAATATAGAATTAAGCTAAGTACTTGCCCCAAAGCATAAGCATCTGTTGTAAGAACCTATGTTTAACTAATAAAGAAAATGTTGAAAAATAGGACTTAAAACATTTTGGTACGATCGATCCATCAAATGGCACATGCGCACCCAACTTTTGTATTCACATATTCTAATTTTATTTATTCATTATAATTCAAGCAATCAACTTCCTCCACTTATTTTGAAATCTATAATATTTGCATCAGAACCATAAAAACGGATTATTTTACCTTGAAACGTAAAAACTCTCTGCGGAGCTTCTGGACATGGCCATTGTCCCATTTATGGAACTGGCGTTCGTCCTCTATGAAAATGTCGCGAGTGTTCTCCCTGAAAGACTGCTTTTGCTCCGGATGTAATTTCGTCAGTATATCGATCAGCGACTTCTCATCGACTCCAAGCCCTGTAATCAATCAAACAAACAATATAATTGATAAGTTATTAAACTACAGTTTGACCAAATATTATAAAAACACTAAATGAATAATAGGTATATATATATATATAATAATAATATATCATGCTTTCAAAAATAAACTAAATCCAATAGACGTGCCAGCAATCTTTTTTATCGCGTCTTATCCGTTCATTAAAATACATTAATAAGGAATGAAATTATTCTTTTTTTAAGTAGGAATGGAATGATAGATATAACCGATCGAAATATATCGATCATAACTAGACAATTTTGTTTAGATGCTCATAATCCATAAAAAATGACATTTGACAGCTAGCATAGCCATAGATATATATGGAGCATATATACATTGCTATTGGGTAGATGGAAAAATATAGCCACATTCGGTGATTATTTTATTTTTTTAACCTAGCGATCGATCTCTTTCATTATCAGTTCCAAAACTACTTTTTCCATTAAAAGTTGACTGACTTGTAATAAAACACACTTATGAAACCTCTTTAATTAGTAAAGAGATGAAAAAGAAATCTGAGAAAACATTGGGCAAATATTAAATTCTTATGGATGAACAGAAAAGCAGGGATTTCAGATCATAACTTCACAGCGCAGCGCAGGAAATTCGGATCAGGTTTATACGTTTGGATCCATTACTTGGGAGATGATTTTCATTGCACAATTTGGGTGAAAAGGTAATTTTCATGTCTAGAAAACGTTCTGAAAGGAAGAAAAGAGAGAGAAGATGATGATGACCTGTGAAAGCCTTGGTGAGAGCTCCGAATTCAGGAGTGAGAGCTGCCATTTTAGTTGGAATGTTTCTGGGTATTATTGCAGAGAACTGCACACATAATATAGAAGGTGACCAGCAGCAGTTATATGTTTGACATTGCTAGTAAATGACATGTATGCCCCCTTTCTGAGCTTCCATAATTCCAAAGACGTTTCAAAAGATATTAGTTGGCAACATTAATGCAAAACATCCATTAATTAAATAAATAGCCATGAGGATATTGCAGTTCATAATTGCATAATTAAACCACTAATTTTGCGCACCTGACCAAACCATAACATCATAGCAATTCAAGAAATGTAATGGGGACAAATTTTCATTAACAAAAAATCCATAGTTTATAGGAGAAATTAAACATATTGGTAGATTTTTAAGAGAGTCATATCTAACAACTATAAGGGATCATTTCTGAGTTGATAATTAGCTTTATTGATGGAGTATTTTTCTATGAGCTAGGTCATGTTTTGGGATTTGTTGGTATCTTTTAATTATTAGTATATTGCATTACCGATTTGACTAGTTGATTATATTGAAGTACAATGAATGATAAAGGGTGAAAACCGATGCAGGGGCGGAACATAGGGGTGGCCCAGGGTGGCCTGGCCACCCCCAAAAAAATAAAAATTGCATTTTATACCTTTGTAAATTGTTTTAAAAAAATAAAAATTACATTTTATATCCTTGTAATTTTTAATATATTAAAATATAGTGCTATAATTTTACTTTTATTCTATTATGGCCCCCCTTGACTTTAATTTCTGGGTCCGCCCCTGAACCGATGTATATAACATGGCTAGCCATTTAACATATCGGTTTGGTTTTCAATTCAAGATTTTTAACATTTTCAGATTCCCACGGTCTGATCCGGTTTGATCGGAATGAAATGGACCGTTATGTTTTATATATTATATTTATAAGTTATCCGTTTTATAAACTATTTCTATGCAAATACTAATCCAATTTTTTATGTATAATAAATAATATTATCCTTATAAAAAAATTGCCTTCGTGCCACGACTAACAACCCAAATTCTAATTCCAATTTATTTTTTTGAAACGTCTAACAGCAGAATATTGCTTCAGATATTAGTTGGCAGCAATAATGCAAAATAACCTTTTCTTTTTTTTTTGAAAATATGCAAAATAACCATTAATTAAAAGCCACGGAGATATTGCAGATCTGAATGACATAATACATACTAGTTAAGTATCTCTTTTTTTCATAAGAAATATATGTATTATTTATAATGCTAGGAATGTTCAAGTGTGATTATAATACATACTAGTTAAGTATCTCTTTTTTTCATAAGAAATATATTTATTATTTATAATGCTAGGAATGTTCAACTGTGATTATAATACATACTAGTTAAGTATCTCTTTTTTTTCATAAGAAATATATGTATTATTTATAATGCTAGGAATGTTCAACTGTGATTATAATAGATAATTAAACATCTAGTCATGCATTTTGTGAAAGATAATCAAACTTGAGTTATGACTAATTAAACAAAATCGTTAGTGAGCAATTCTCGAGCAATTCGGTCAAAACTTTAAACTTGGGTTGATCAAATTTGAGCATGAACTCCAACTCGCTCGTATGTGAGAAATCAATACCAGTTTGATAGGTTATCGAGTATATTGTAATTATAAATAATGTACTCCCTCTGTCTCACCTCAAGTTGCACAGTTGACTTTTCAGAGTCAAACTTAGAAAACTTTGACTGTAATTATATGCCAATTTATAAATGATAAAACTATATATGAGATATCATTAGATTCATTATAACATCTATTTTCCGAAAAACAAATTTTTATATATTATTTCGATATGTATTTAAAGATATTAACAGTCAAACACGATCATTGAAGACCGTGAAAAGTCAACTGTGCAGCTTTGGGTGAGACGGAGGGAGTAGTGAATTTTGTATGGATAAGAAATAGTCCTAGGATCTAAAGTTAAATAAATAAAAACAAGGATACATTCCATTTTACTCCAACCCAAACTCTTTATATTCTTCAATCACTTTTTGACTTTTAAGGAGCATTTCTACTGCCACGGTATAGCCATCAACGTCACGCTCTAAATACAATCAGAAACATCACCGGCAACCCCTTGATTCCATTTTCACTCTGTGTTGATGAAATCAGTTTACACTTCAAATAATTGAAAACTCAAGTTATTATTGGTGATTCGGATCAGCAGCGAGGCGCCGAGGTCGATGGAAATTTACATAATGTGGAGAGGGTGATTGATTGATTTTATTGTGAAGGATCCTCATACTTTCGGGACATTTCACTATTGCACAAAGTACAAAATATTACATTTTGACCCTAAAAATTAGATAAAGGAGGTTTGTCCGTCCCTTGCCTCACTATATGACCATCTTATACAAGACTTTATCATTAGTTAATCAAATTAAATTAAAATTAAAATAGAAAAAATAATTTCAACCTTTGATTTATAAATGATCAAGACATATTTTAAATTATCAACTTATATTTTTAAATTATCTTATCATATTTAAAAATTATCACCATATTTAGTCCATGTTTGCATGAGAATACTTTTTTCAGAATTGAAACAAAAATTAATGTATTGAAATAAAAATTAACATAAATTTCATCAAATTATATTTTCACAGAACATAAATGAATTGAACTATATTGAACCGAACTGAAATGATGTAAAGAAAATTTAAATTACCAAATTATATCTTAAAATTATAAAGTCATATGTAGAAATTATTAATATTTAAAATATAAAGTCATATTTAGAAGCTTTGTTAACTATCGTCAATTTGTGATTTGTTTTTAAAAAATGCAAGTTAAAAAACTATAATATAATATTGGGATGATGCATATACACTTAAAAAGAAAAACTTCCTCTATTCCAATTATTTCTATAATTTTTCTATTTAAAACATAAAATTATAAAACTCGTATTTGAACATATTTAAAATTATAATGATCAAACCGCCACCAAAAGGGAAAAAACCTTCTTCAATCTTTTCCCCACCTCCCCATGATCAGGAACAATTACTTTTCCGTTTATTGATTCTTTATTACATTGAATAAGTGTGATTCACACAATGAAATTGTGCTCGATTTGATCGGCTGAATCCATGATTTAGTTGTTCGTCGATGTTTTGTTCCCGATCTGGTTGGACAGGTCGTGGTTTGAGTTTTTTGTTTATAGTTCTTGATCTGGTTGGACAGATCATGAATCGTGTTCCCGTTCGTGATCTATGATGTTCAAGGTATTTACAATTTGAATAACATAGATCGTGGTTTGGAACTAGTGGTGTTGCGGTTGTAGCGGATCCCCTGGCGCAGGATTGATGCAGGAGACGCTCTTCTCTGCCAAGCGGTTGTGGTGTTCACGATTGCATAATAATATCTCTGAGGGCGGTATTATAGGTTTTTTATTGGATCTCTCAATTTGTAATCGTACAACGCTATGAGTCTAGTTAGTATATGATTTAGTTAGATTTGTAATAGGTTAATTGATTAAATGTTGATTCCACTTGTAATTGTTATTGGACGTTTTTCCAGTATCATGAATGAATTTTTCAAAAAAAATTATAATGATCAAAATGTGCGGAAAAAATGAAATGAAATGGATGAAGTACGAAAAAGTCAACAGTATAATGCTATCCAACTCTAAAAAACTAGATAAACTTTTTTCCTTAGATTATTTATATCTAATGACATAATAAGTTGAAAGCTGGCAGTGTGAAAGAAATAATTGTGATGAATGACAAGTGAGCTACCCCCGGGCTCAGTTCGATAAATGAAAATAAGTGTTGTGATCCATGAGATCATGACTTCCGAGCTACCAATAATCTCATTCTCAAAACCTCGTTTTAAATTCCGCTTGGAATGTGATTTCGTACCTTGAACACCTTTGAATATGCATACATGATAATTGATAAATGATATGACATACCCTGTCGTAATTTTAAAATATGCACGACCTTCTGATTATATACCACTCTGTACACCTACACGGCACTAACAATTCTAGGTTATTTTTTAACTGGATTGCTAATTCTATGTTATTTTTTAACTGGTCTCTCCTTGATTTTCAATATTACAATATTTATAATTTAGTCCGGTTTCTATATAGAGACGGTCTCCTCAAAGACTAACTCGGTGATTATAGAGGCGGGATGGTGGTGGTTGGATTTGGAACAAATTGGGTGATATTTGTGGTTTAATTCTATATTTGTTGGGAATCCCTGATTTTTGCGAATCTTATGCTATTGCACCAAAAATGACATTCTTATTTAGACCCCAAAAACATATAAAAATGGATATTTTATTTCACCCTGTAGCTGCCTCAAGTAAGATTTGTCTTTCTACACAATTTAATTGACAAAACTGTTTAATTAGTTCATTGAGAATGTTTACAATGAGGCAGCCCAAATGTTAGACACTTGATGTTCATTTGATTTTACGTGGTGTTCTTTAATAATCACTTTATGTTGATTATGTATTGTATTGATGTTGTGCATTTATTTGATAAATTTCATCTTATTTAATTACAATCAAGTTGATGTTACATTTGTTCATATTAACCCTCATATAGGAATTATTTTTGATGACATTAGTAATTAAATAGACATTTGTCTAACGTTTAGGATGTCACACAAGAGAGTGTGTATTTGTAAATTGTAATACATTTATTTTTGAAAAAGGTTCCTTGTACCCTGAGTTCTTGTGTATGTATTAATATGCCCCTCAGTTCTTGGAAAGTGCTGATATACCCCTACTTTGTAAATTGATTGAATTTTTGTCGATCAAACATGTTAATTTATAAAGAGGAAAGATTACAACTGTATCATTGGAGCGGCGACAACAGAATTGTAAATAGAACACCCAAATTTTTAATTTTAAACCAAAATTACACACGCGATACGAGTTAATTGGGACAAAAATGACCACCACATTCGTCATTAGGTGATTTTATTTTTTCAAATCGATTTTGACCGGCAAGAAAACACTGTAGGATTACAATAAAAAAAAAGTTTTCGTTGGTCCAGGGGTATATCAACACTTTACAATAACTCAGGAGCATATTAATACATACCCAAGAACTCAAGGGGTACACGGGGGGTTTTTGCTCTTTATTTTTATTTCAAAGAGAACACGACGGAATTATGAAAAAATGTCAGTGAGCCAGTCAATAAAAGAAACCGAAACAGAAGTAATGAAACAGAATATATCAATTAAGACATTGTGCATTAAAATCCATTTCTGCGCTAAAACGGATTTGTCCCAAAAACCAGAGCAGTGATTCTGAAACCAAGCTTTTTAATGGGTACGCTAAGAGTCCCAGATGATGTCCCGGCCCCGAAACAAGACTGTGAAAGACTAAAAAGAGCCTTCCAAGGTCCAATCTTTCTTCTCCAATCTCCGAACATCATTTAATTACCATGAATATGCTGAATTGTATATCATGTGTTTTTTGTGTATATATGTGGCAAATTATAGTTCATACACATGCTAGTAGTGGTAGTGCTACCTGTTTGGATGTGGTTTTGTGCTGGTGCTCATGTGTTGTGGGTTCATGGGTAGGCCTGGGAACCGATGAGAATGCGATCATCGAGGTGCTGGCCCATCGAAATGCGGCTCAAATGAACAAGATCAGGGAGGCTTATCACCAGCTCTACAACAAGTCTCTGATTGATGACTTACATGCTGAATTGTCTGGCGATTTCAAGGTACGCCGCCAGTCCATTATGCAGGTTGACTCTTTTGTGTTTTAGTGATGAAATTGATGCTATCATCTTCACCATTTTTATGTTGTTTGCAGAAAAGAAATATGGTCTTGGTGGAGTTTTTTCTTATTGTGCGGCCAAACATTTGAGTCTTTGATTCGTCCGCTGTTTATTTCCGTATTTTGTCATAAAAATTTGATATTTGATGATATGACAATTTTATGGTCAAGCATGGAATTTTACTCATATTTGATGCCTGACTTGGTACTAATTGACTGCTAATTGATTTTCTGATGAACTGATAGAAAGCTGCAGTCCTGTGGACGTATGATCCTTCTGAAAGAGACGCGAGGCTAGCGAATGGAGCTTTGAAGTCGAGGGGGAAAGGTGTCCACGAACTGCAAGTGATAGTGGAGATAGCATGTTCATTCTCTCCTCACCATTTGGTTTCTGTAAGACGAGCCTATGCCTCTCTCTTTGACTCCTCGCTTGAAGAAGATATCATTTCCAGTGTTCCAAAGCCTCTCCAGAAGGTGACATCTCTTGTTTCTTCAAATTCTTGTAGCTCTTTTGTTTAGAACATTCCACACACTATCTCTTTTTATTAAGTTTTTCATTTTATGTTTTGGATGATGGTAATTGTAATGAGCAACCAAAAGTGACTACAGGTTCTGGTCAACTTAGTGACTTCATATCGATATGACAAAGTGGTGGTAGATTTCGACGTTGCCAACTTAGAAGCAGCCAGGCTATATGAAGTGATCAAAAGAAAGAAACTGGATGAAATGATTTCCTCTCAATCCTCAGCACTCGAAATGTTTTCCAGCTGAGAGAAACATTCCGTTGCTACGAAAATTACTATGGAAACCCCATTGATCAGGTTCTTCCTCTCAGAATTCTAGGCCCCGATTTGTTTCTGATGATCTCCCTGAAAGGTTACTTACAACCGTGGGCATAACTATTCTACTGCAGGATATCATTAAGTGTGGGAAAGGCACATTGGAATCTATCCTGAAGGTGATTATTTGGTGCATTGACACCCCAGAAAAACACTTTGCTGAGGTGAGACACAAGCAACTTTGATTAGATTTCCTTTTCTTATCATTCTGAATTCTAATCCTTATGTATACAAATCTCTCAGGTTGCCAGAGCCTCCATTGTTGGGCTTGGTACCGACGAGGATTCTCTAACCAGGGCGATTGTAGCTCGGGCTGATATAGACATGGTTAAAGTTGCAGAAGAATATTTGAAGAAGAACAAATGCAGTCTTGTTGATGCAGTTATCGACGATACATCTGGGGATTATCAAGATTTCCTGGTTGCATTGCTCGGAGCAAATGCTTAGGGAAACCATTGTTAGAGCAATAAACTTTCTGCGCGCTATTGTTGTGTGAGTAATTTGTAAAGACTAATTTAATTTATCTGCCACCTCTCTTCTTCTTCTTCTTCCCTCATCTATCCGCAGCTTTGTCATTTGAGTAAGACGTGAATCAGATTGGCTGCTCGTAAGTCGTAATCAATTAGCAGTATGCAGTGACAGCTGTGAATAGGAAGATTAAACAACATGTGCACAGAAGGCAACATGGTTGACCCCATAACAAGTCACAAACATCACATCCTTCAATTTACAGCCAACCGCCATCGTTATCATGTTCATTAGGCTACGTTATGAAGCACGTGAAGTAGTACCACCAATCAACCAATACAAGTGTATTCAGAAGCGTTTTGCTAGGAAAAATACATGGAATTATGGATTTGTTTGGTTCTTCGCAACTCTATTTGTATAACTTCTAATATTATGAAAGTCATGCAGTGGCTGCATTAGATGGAGCATCTCTGGTACATAAAACATGAACCTCTACTAATATAGGAACAAAGCATCGTATAGATTCAAAGTACAGTCAAGTATAAATTTCTTAAAATCTGAAATGAGTTTTATCACTTTTATGTTCTTTGCTGCAGTTGTAGTTTCTGGCTGTTTGTTGAATTAGGCGTTTTCTACTTCTCCCTCGCTGATTCTGACATCGGAACTGATTCCATTGTCGGAGCCATTACGATGGAGCCACATACAAAATTTCACCTCCATCAAAGGGCAGGTGGTCTGAATTCTCAAGCCATCACAACTTCAGATTAGTCCTGCATTTCTAATTTGGGCCAAGCCAGTGCAGTTCTCTTCAACAAAAATAACCAAGGCTTTCTTCAACAAGATACTCCACAAAATTAGTTCACTGGAAAGATCATGCTGAAGAAAGTAAAGGCTCAGCTAAATTAGTGCCAAATTCTTCAACTTGAAGACCGGAGGGCCCCAAACAAGGGGGGCAATAAGCATTCACTGCATTCTGCATGTTTACGTCTACTGAATCATTTAGCACATCGATTTCATCATTTTTCTTAGCATCCTGGAAAAAACAAGAATTGCATGGTTAAAGTACCAGGACTCGTGAGTCGTATGCTATTTTTAAAGTTTAAACTCACACAATTTATTCCCAGCAGGGCCAGCACCACCAACTGGCATATTGGCTCTATGATCCCTCTAATTACAATCATATCGAATCACTGGAGTCCAAGGTTTGACCATACCTGAATCCCTTAACTAGTATAATCCATATGGCTTTTCAAAATATAAATAATTGATCAAATTAATTATTTTATCCTTCACAATCGACTTTCAATTACTATAATCACACTTGGGGGATCTTTTGTGATATGTTAGATTTTTTTTATAAAAAAATTCAAAACCACCGATGTGGGGGGTGTTTATAGCTTCCCCAAGCTTGCATTAACTTCAAAAGAAACATTACAAATGAGTTTTGACTATTGAAGAAACTAGTGAAATAAATACAAGATTAATGTACTTCTCAATCCATGATATGTTAGATTAGGTATTTAGATAGTTTATCCACAATTATATTGCTATCATAATTATCTAAACCAGAACACTGGAATTTTAGAATCTAGATATGGAGCTTGGACAACTCAAATTCTGGTCAAATCATGATTCCGAACTATACGACCAAATATTCTCAACAATCATAACGAAGCAAATGACAAGAAATCCACCAAGTAACGTTTTAATAAATTAATGTAGTAAGAATTCATATAAAATGACCTCATGAATGAGCCTGGATTTTGAAAGCCCTTTGTAAATTGACTAGTTCTATTTAACTTATTTCCAAAGCAAGTGTGGTTAGTCACGAAACACAAATTGGCTTTGACTGATATATTAGTCTAGCTTACAAAGGAGTGAAATAAACAACATAAGCATGTAATGCCATCCCTGGTCATCTAAGGGGTAAACTATGCAAAACACATTCATATATGAATGAATTGGACAAATGGACCCTTTTAAAGGTGGAGTTTGAGTTCTTCTCATGTAATGCTAAATGTAGAGTCTGCCGACCTAATGTAATACCTCCTCTCATATCCCGTCACTGTCACACTTTTCTAATATGGACAATTGCCTAGTTTATTGTCACACTTTATTTTGGCAAGTTATGAAATCATCAATTTCTTTTTAAATCTAGTGCCAAGAAAAGTGTGACAAAAACAAACATTCACAAGGAGTATTAGCTAGAATCATGTAAACCCATTTTTAATTATCCAAATATTCTACTCCTTCCGTCCCAAGCAATTAACCATGACTAGGGAGCACCGCCACAGCTATCTGCTTCATTTATTAAAATAATTATAATTTTACTTTTGACTATGGTACAACTGTTTAACCAAAAAAAAAAGACCTACTGGAACACTTACCTCCTCCTCCTGTTTCCCTATCAAAAGTTCCAGAAGAGTGCAAGTCCCCACTAGTCCACCAGAACAATCAAGTCTCTATGCATCGAGCAGAGTTAAATATACAGATCACATACGACGTAGTAATGTGATTCGCAACTATTATTTCATTTTAAAAGCTATTGCATCAACCTTTTGTAAGTTTACCCTTTCATACTTTAATTTGCAATTCTCTACTTTTTACACAGTTGACAATGTCACCAGCACAATGTCAATACATAATATTTTCCTCCCTTTCCATCATAGAACTCTTGTATGTATCCGAATTATTTAATTGTATTCAAATAATTATTTTATTACAGGTCCTATCAGATCTAACATTGGACAGATCCATCTCCAATCAATTCCTATCCACCAATCCTCCTGCTACTGTCCATTAAGTAGGCAATCTTTAAACCACGACTATGCTGAGGAGCATACCTTAATTCACATGATGCATTGCACAGATTGAACAATATTTATGGCAAGATAAATCGACAATAGTAGAATGAAATGAGATAAAGATGCTCGAACTGATAAGATGGCATTTTGTACCTGTGTTGGATAGTTGTGAAACGTTGGTAAAAATCGTCTTTTGCAATACTCGTTGAAACCTATAGTAAGAACCAGTAGAGGAATGGTTGAGATGGATGCTGAGGGCTTCAACTTCAGTCCAAAAAGACCAACCATTGTTACTTGCATAAGAACAATAGAAACGATTATGTAGTGATGAATGTATGGCCAGAATTTTCCACATGTTTCGTATGAAGTTATGTAAACATCATGTATCTGCAACACAAAGAGTAGCTGTCACAATAAAATTCTCTTTACTCTAAAACTTATGCATTATTTGCCAAATAGGAAAAATCATTTACAACTTAAAACATATTATTCTCGAGAACTTCCAGGGACAGCCAATTTTTGATAACAGATCATGATGTATAAAAACATCTATACCTGACTTCTATAGTTCTACATTACTAAGACCTATAATTCTATATGCCATGGCATTACAATCCAATCAAAGACCTATTAAAACAAACAGATGTCTGGGTATTGATATTCTATGGTTTTCTCCAGTGAAGTTCAAAACTGGCATTTCAAAGATTTGTGGTAGAAAAACATTTATGAGCTATAGACATAATTTTCCAAACGACGGAATATGTTAGATTTGTGTTTCCTGCAGTAGTTTTTAGTGCTCGAATATGTGCAAGTGCAATGCATAAATCCTCATTCACCTACAAAATGCATGCAGTACATGACACATTTGTCTTAGTTCTTAAAAGTAAGCAGCAACTTAGACTTGCACTAAACAAATATGTTGATAAAAGTTGAGAAGGCAAGAAACAATAACTAGAATCTGTAATGACAGAAAAAAAAAACAATGCAATAACTCAGCGCATAATAAAAAATTAAAGAACAAACCTGATTAACAAAAACAACGTAGCCTAACAGAAAGTAGCCGACTAGAAAAGGAAGAAGCAAAGGAGAGACAACTGCATACACCATCCCGATCAGTACAGAAAGAGAGATCATGGGAATAACTCGGTAGTAAGGTAAAGAGAAGACATATGCATTCTGATTGTTTCCACGATGCCATATGAGAGATTTAATAAAATCCCACGTGTATAATCCAGGTTGAAGAGCCTCCAGAGAAAACCCAGACAATCCATTTGTTAAAATATATGTCATAAAGAAGTCTGCCTGTCAGAAGGAAAAGTACAAAATTTGATCTCATATAATGAAGTATCTAAGAAAAATTAGTGCAATCTCACATGGACTAAGACACTTGAAACATCAGCTGCATGGATAAAAAGAACCATTCTTCTAATGTTTTTTCATATTTAAAATCTTGCAACAGTAGGGAATTAATGATGTTGGTCTTACTTGAGCTGATACAGCACTTGCAAGTCGATTAGGGAAACCTTCAGGATGTTTAAGATACGCCCCAATTTGATCCAATAATGATCCTGATAGCAAGGTTAAGAAAAATACATTCCCCACAAGGAAGTAGAAAAACATATTGCAAGCTCGGATGTCCTTTTCACTGCTAGATACATATCCTGCCAATCGAGCGATAGCAGACAGGCAGAAGGGAACTACATAAATAAATAAACTCAGAATGACACTTGGAAGATAGCCTGTCACTACAGAACTCAATCCTGGTCTGCAGAAAAAGAAAACTTAAATAAGCGAGGAAAGTTCATTAAGACTACTTAAGAGAACATGTACATCACACAAACATATTAAATATTAAGTATCTTCACATTATAATTGATCACAAAGAAAACTATCCGAAAAACTACAAAACAAGCTCCCCTCTCCATGTATTATAAAATCAAACAATGAGCGTGTTCACAGATAATCAAGTCAAGTAGACAGCAAAATTTGGACTAGGCCACACAGACCAATTGAAATATCTAAGCGATTGAACTTCAACTTCCCAAAACTCATATTGTATAAGAGAAAAATACTCATTAGAAATTTAAGTCAGGTGAGGTTCTGAAAGCCTAGAGCCTCAGTTTTCACTGATAATTCAGTCAACCTGAAAAATCTCACTATGCCACCCAGGAAAAAAATGAGGAGAGGCTATAGCCATGTACAACTACTTCATTCATGTACATATTTACGTTTCACAGATAATTGTATTCAGTAGCCAAGAGCACAGTGCAATAACTATGAGAATTCAATCCAACTTTAATCTGGTACTTTTCTAGACTAAGGGAATATAGGTCATGGAAAAGAGAGAACTAGATCCAACTCTTCCTTGAAATAGTGGATTATGTGAGACTCTGCAACAGTAATTCTGACACAATTTTATAATCCTTTCAAGAAAAAGAACATCCATTAACATATTCATGAACTAAAAAACCACAAAAAGGAACATATTTTCCAAAGCTCTAGCAAGCCTACTGTTAAGCACCTGGGACCACAAAAAAAGGCTTTAATGATGTGTAATTAATTCAAATTAAACCGATAATCTAAATTTAAAGCACCACTGAGAAGAAAAAGGAGTATAAAGATGATAAGTAGTACATTAACTGCACAGCCATTGCAGGTGGAAACCATTTTCTTAGTTTTTCGAATTTTGCGATTCCTTGAACAGCTGTAACTGGGATGGTAAAGAATAGTGTAAGGAGTGATGCAGCTGTATAAACTACAATTTTATAAAGAGGAAGGAGTCGGAAATGAATGGCCAGATTACTCCAGAGTACATCCCTTGGTTCAGGAGCAGTTGATGTAATCCACAACAATGGATTTGAGTGCTGCTGAGATTGTGCCGCTAAAGTAGCACCCAAGCGAGATCTGAATGTGATGAAAGCAACAGGCAACTCCTATAGAAAAGCGTAAAATGAGAGACTACATTCCAAATATAATAAATTAATATATAATAAAAATGTATATAAATTTGATATCGACATTTGTGAAACTGGGCACATCAATTTAAGTCATGTTACACTGGTGAAGCTTTTCTCTCCTCTCCACTAAATGTGTAAAAAAAGACACTGCTCTAAAAAAAGCACAGAAAAAAATTCTCATGTACTATGTAATTAGTTTAAACATCCTTCTAATTACATTTTTTTCATCCGACTCAAAAAAAAATATTCACATAACAATGCATACTATATGTTTCCAAAACATTTTTTTTGCATTCACAGTGTAACTTTGACATCCTAAGCAAAAACATAAATAAAAAACACTCCGCGTAGAAATACTCTTTTCCCAAAAGGTTTTCCCAAAAGGGCAAAGCCCGGTGATCTATTGACCATGTATATAGCATTGATGCCAAAAGCAAACCAAACCTGGTCTCTGTTAGCAATTCTAATAGAACAGAAGATTCAAATCGATCAGACTTCTTCTGGAGGTGTACACATGCACAAGAATTATTGCGGGAGCAATTTTTACAGAATGAAAAAAAATTCATAGCCATTAGAAATTTATTGAAGCATTTGAGATGCAAGAGGAAATAGTGCAACTAGCAGCACATGCTGTTACTTTCTACCATATATTTCGCTTGAAGAAACCCGAGATTCTCTCAATACAAAGGCTTACCTTCTAAGAATTTCTAATGCTGAACTTCTTATGCTGCAGAAACAACAGTTTTAAGATCAATAATGGTTTTGAAAGATAGCACAGAATTTTTTCAGTGTTTCCTACTATATACTGGATGTTTTGTTTGGGTAAAGATATAGAGAGGACGACAGTAGTAAAAAGACCAAAACGGGTTGCTTGATGATGGAATGGGAAGTACAAGTACCCATAATTATTTTAGTGTTGACACGAACACTTTCCTCCATCGGATTTTAAACATCATCCAACCAGCATGTTATTTAAAACTTTATTTGTTTATGTGTACCATTATGTTTATGTAAGCATTTATTACTTATTCTTTTACATCCTGCAGAATCCAATTTATTGAAAAGGTAAGAGTTAAGGAAGACAAAAAACAAATATAATTCCGTTACTCCTGAATTGCACAATGAAGGAGAGGTTTGATGTAAAATTAAGAGTACCATTTTTACTAGGTCTATGGAAACAGGGTTCTGATTTTTTGTACCTTTTTTGAGAGGACACTGTCACTGCTCAAATAGTGTATCTTGCGATAAACATCCCGAAAATTATCCTCAAGTGTCTCTATGTTTGAGTTCTCTCTTAACCAACATGATGATTGAGATTTTCTATCACATCTGTTAACCACAGAATGTTGTCTTGACTCGTGAATCTGTTTCTTAACTGCTTTGGCTTTAACCTACATGTAATATGTAATATGGCTGTAGTTAGGCAAAACAATTAACCAACAAAAGATTTCCATGATAGGATGAAAAACATATGTTGAAACTTTCCATGATAGGATGGAAGTGCTGTGCTATTGCTCAAACAAGTACTCAGACACAGAGAAGTAATTCTTGAAGTACAAACAAAATCATGAGTTTTGTTTTTTGAAATCATGAGTAATATAGCAGCATAATATACACATATACACATGAACACACACACACTTAGAAGATCCATGAGAAACCTTCAACTAATCTACTGATAAATGTGATTACGCAAGGTATACAATAAAGGAAGCATGCCTCATAGCCTCATAACTCTATACATAGGGTACACTTCCAATAAATTTAAATCTTTTCAAAATACAAATGTAGAAGTAATAACCTCAAATCTCTCATAAAATCTTATAGCTGAAATAAGGAAACTCAGGCCAACCTTTAAGGCTAAAACATGTGAATTTTAGCCTAAACGACCTTGAAATAGTTCAAACCACTTGCAAAATTTGGACTAGCTAGGTAACGCATAAAATGTCTTCAAGGCCTCCTTAATTAATTTTAAATCATGTTTGACCCAATGATATAAGAAGCCAAGATCTTCACTAAGTAACAAGTACAAGAAATATGAGCCTTACCAACAATTTTTCAAGTTCCCGGAAGTCATAGAGAATTTGACTAGAGTGATAAGATGAAGGGAAGTAATTCCTAAAAAAGCCATCTACACAGCAACCATAACCCCTGTGCTCATCACATAATGGGATCCCTCGAACTAGGACAGTAAATTGATCAGGTCGATGCCTTAAAATTTTCATCTGCTCTGTCCTTTTCAGCCAAATATCATGATATTGCTGCTCAGAAGATGGAAAAAGTCTAGTTTCAATCAAGCTTTGTCATAATGTAAAATCATACCCAAATGCAAAGGCAAGAAACAAAATAGCATCAAACTAGTTCATTTTAGCATAACCATACTATATTAGGTATGCAACAGTAGTTGAGTAACTGAAAATTACAGATGAAAAGACACAAATAAATTTCAAATCTTCACTATGAGCCAGCAAATATGCATAAAAAGTTAATATTTCGAAGACATCATAACAAACACCAGCAAATTTAAAATAAAAAAAAATAAAAAAAAAGAAGAAGAAGAAAAGAGCCGCATAACTAGTTGACATATATAAAAATCAACATGATTTTAGTAACATCACTAATTTTTCTTTGAATGAATGAATCAGATGATTTCTGAGATAAGCTGTACCTTGTACAACAGGTATAATCCGTAGCAAGATATAAAACATAAGCATGAGAAATGCACCCAAAGCCTGGAAATAACAAAAGAAAAAATTGATAAGGTCAGTAAAGCATATCGAAACTTTAGGCCAAGTATTATAACACCTGAAGACTCAATTAGAATTTCAAGCAAATGAAACATGTTCACATCATGACCAACATTACAGTTCAGAACTGATAGGCCAAATTATCTACCAACTGAAGACTCGATCAACAATTGAAGTGAATGAAACATAACCCGCATAATATTAGTCACTTTTCTGTATATCCCTTTCCAATCATAAATATCATATTTATAGCTTTCATTTGCCACAAATATTTAGTTAGAAGGACCCAAAATTTGTCAAAACTTTTATGAAATATTGCATGCCTTTAAAAAAAAGTGGTATCAATGAGGGTCCAAGGACGCATATTATTAGCACTTTTCTGCATATCTCTCTCCAATCATAAATATCATATTTACAGCTTTCATTTGCCACAAATATTTAGTTAGCAGGTCCCAAATGTTTCACCGGGCAGGTTTTTGTCTCTTTTACCATCGCCGAGTATATAGTCTACTCGGAGTCTCAGAAACATGCATCATACAAGCAGGATTGCTTTCGATAATAAAACCTAGGTGGTTCATATGCTTTCTGAGGAATTATGTACACTATAATAGGCACTCCAGGTTTATAAATATTCTAAAAGAACGTGATGCTGTAACACATTTTACAGTTGAATGAGCAGAAGTAACAAGAACTGAAGAAACAATTTGAACAGCATTATCACAAACTTAAAGGAATTTATAATCGAGCCCCTTAAACCATAGTGATGATTACCTGTTAGAACCTTCTGTAACATTAGATATAGTAAAAGAATCCATTGAATGAGAGCGCACAGATTGCCTGCTGTTTCCAGTATAGTTGAGCGGAAGCAAAACTGATAAGCTAACCACACTAGAAACTGTAAAAAAGTTGATCCTGAAATTTATATCAAACAGGCAAAGGTAAGACAACTCCCAACTCCAGATTAAGGTGTCTTTTGTGTTTGTTGGCTATAAAAACTGCAATTAACTAAATATGTGGGCAGTTTACATGGATATATTGCCATCCTGTTCAATCTACATCATCCATAAACAATTAACTTTTGAATAGTTTCTTTCTGATTTTCCATTTATGGTCCTCCCATTCCACTTTAGCCTGTGTTGGTATTTCTTTAACTTCTAAATGCCAAATTAAGAAGTTCAATGGCACCATACTTATGTATCCAAACTTTCCTATATGACTTCCTAACAATCATTTGTTAGTTTTGCTTTACTGCTTAGCTTTTGAAGAAGCTTGGAAGACCTTGTGGGAGTGGCTAACGGATTCCAACAAACTCAAGTATACTGCAAACTACAGGGATTATATTTACTCCAATCCAATCCGAGTTTAAATTATATTCTGCAAGCTAACACATAAATTGGATAATAATGAAGGACAGATAATAAAGGAAATAGTTTTATGCTTTCATAATAATAAAGTAAACAGTTTTACAACTCCTTGATAACTTAGACTGTCCACAATTAGACCCTGTTATAACCAACCAAAAATCAATTCAATTTGTTACTAACAACAACTTAACTAAACTGATCTAAAATGACTCATTAAGATTGAAATGGCATACTAGTGCATTGCTGAGCTTAAGTGACATACTCGTGAATATTGCATGACACTCAAGATATTAAAAGTGCAAAAGCACAAGTGTCAATTGTGACATCAGTAATGAGACAGAGAGTATTTCCTAAGACAGAAAGAATAAAGGCTTTAGTGTTCTTAGTTGAACCGGAAGGGAAAATAACACTATATTGTTACATAGTATGAAAAATTGTACATAATTCTGTTCAATTGAGAACAGGCCTAAGTCCTTGATCCAAATACTAGGAGGATAAAACAGTATTGAGTATTCAATTGCAGCAACAATATGAGAGGAACGTACCCAAATTTAAGGAGACGAATGAAGACAAGCACATCGAGGCCACACTGAGCGAGTATCTCCTCCTCAGTAATCTTACGAGCTGTGCGATACCATTCGAGCGACGGCAGGAGTCTCTTGAGACTGAAACGCTCTTGGAAGCACAGACCGTGGCTGAGCGAAATGCGGCGCGCAAAGTAGATGGGCGCGGTTGAAGGCTGCTTCTTCAGTATGGAGAAGAGTGAGAGGATGAAGAGGGCTAGGCCTATGTTAATGGCCGCCGAAACTAGCAGCTCATC
The DNA here is from genome assembly GCA_963678965.1 of Cruciata laevipes. Lineage (NCBI taxonomy): Eukaryota > Viridiplantae > Streptophyta > Magnoliopsida > Gentianales > Rubiaceae > Cruciata > Cruciata laevipes. Next base: position 16,937,107 of record OY787634.1, on the reverse strand, counting down.
GGCGTTCATATTCAGGGGAATTGATTGGATGCTGTTTCAGAAATGGTGCTGGTTCGCTCAGGAGGTTTCCATCTACGCATGATTCGTGAACAGTGTGGCTGTATGAGCCGGGCGACGTGTTGGTCTAACCTTGCAAGTTGAATTACACGTGGTGCATGGAGACGATGCTTTGACGTTTGACTCCCTCGCCTACTATGATCTTATTCCATCCATGGGCTTTATTTACTCCCTGCCTAAATTGAACTAAGTAGTTCAATGACCGCTTGCACGGTAATTATTCAAATTAATATAACTGATTTTTAAATATTTGGTAATTGCTTAAATTATTTGGATTATAGAACACACTGCAAATCCAACAGCAATAAACGTATGAAGTTCAAGATTTGCATAAAAGTACTCACCCCGATTCATTATAATTGACCTACTTTCCTTTTTTGAAAAGTTCTCTAATAATGGTTTTTGCCATTTTTGTTAAAATTCATATCAATTTCAGCCACACAATTTAAACACATTTTGCAAACAATCCTCACCATCCATTCTTTCTTGTCTTAAAAAAATTTCAAAAAGGCATAAGCCATTAACAATGAATCACAGGGAGTAAAAGATATGATCACCATGTTTGAAAGCATATGAAGCAAAATAGCTAGTCATCGGTACCATCACAAGCCCACCAAGACGGAGACTACTAAGGGTAGTCTTTCGTCTTTTCATTTGCCCTCGGAACTTCACTCTTTTGGTATAGACTTCTTTTCCCACGCGCCTTTTACAGCAATAAGTAAGTAGACCCTACTAATATGGCTTCCTCGATCCACCTTTTCGTTTCGATGGCTGCACGTTTCTTTGTTTTCCAACTATTGTTCCTCTTTTTGCGTGAATTGTCATAATTTGCAGTTGGATAGATAACAAAACGTGTTTTCTTAAAAAGGAAATATACCAAAATGTGATTGTTACGACCGATTTGTCACAATTGAAAACCAGAGGAAGCTCTAATTGCATGTTTTACAAAATAGCAAATACAAAAAGTGCACAAGGATTAGCAATTAAATTTCAAGACACATTGAACATGATGATGTACTAATAAGGATCACAAAGTGTGATAGTTATAATCCAATTGTACAGTAAACACGTTTTTCGATCAGGTTAGAACGAAAGAATCGGCAATCGTGTACATGTTTTTGTTGATTTTTGGCCAAAGAGATTCCGGTGCCTGAGCATTCAGAGTAAAAAGCCTTCCGCCGGTGGCACAGAAAACCGCCACATTGTGCCTATGAAAGGTCGGGCTTTCAACTTGAAATTCCAACGAGTAGTACCTCACATTCTTCTTCTCGGAGGATGACGTATTGATCAGAGTTCCCTTCACATTTGGACGTTTTCCTGTTATCGTCTTGATTAATGCTTCTCCAACTTCTCTTGGCCCTCCAAATGCCTCAATCCTGATGAATCCATCAAAATGCTACTTACTTTTTTAATGCACTCTTGAAATCAAACTTAATTAAAAACAAGATTTGCTTTGATGTTCACGAGAAATTTAGAGAAGAGAAATAGTGGACTTACGAAAAATCAAGAGGAACGGGTGAGACGATGACGCTGACATTGAGCTCCCCGGTCGAACCCGGTGGTCCGAAAGCAACAATCGGCTCGCTTATATTTCTTCTCCGGCCATCATCCGGCGATGAACCTAGATACCTCTCCAATTTTCCGGCAGCTCTGTTCAGCAGCGTCTGATCTCCCACCCAATTCGCCGGATACACGAACTCGAACCCTTGATAATCTTCGTACTTGCATCTAAAAAACCCTCCAATCGGATAAATGACGTCTAGTTTCAGGCTCCGAGCGGTTTCCGGGGTGAACCCGAGCAGGAAACTGGTGACGCCGGCGAAATTAGCACCGAGGGCTACCAGAGACGCGGAGGCAACTCCGGTGAGAAGCCGCCGCCGGAAAGTGGATGCTAACGGCGCGAACTGGGCTGCAGCAGTTGGGGCGTCGTCGGGATTAGATTGTTCCGTGACGCAATGGATTGGGTAGAGCAAGCTGCGGGTTGCGAGATTGGCCGGATTGTAGAAACAGTAACGATGATACTGCTGCTGTAACTGCACTTGCATACGAATGGCCATTTTTTTTTGGAATTCGTTGGCCGTCGTAAATCAGACTCCAGAAATTGATATTTTCATTGTTCCTTCCTCTCTTTTCTTGCTGGAGTTTATCATTGTGAAATGGAGATATTTCACTATCTGTTTCTGGTGGTTGTAGTTATTTCATTGAGTTTGAAAAATATTAATTCAGAATTTCAGATAGATATCTTTTCATTGCTCTGTTGTTTATAGGTTTTATCTTTTATGGCATTACCATATCCAATCCAACTTTTATTTAGCCATCCATATTTAATTCATTTTATTTTCGATCCTTCATATTTTAAGGAGAAAAGTATTTATCTTCCGCTGAATCCTTAAAAGATTATGTACGTTTTTCAAGAATTTGAAATGATAATTCGGTCTCAAAAAATTTTAGATCGTTTAAAGAAAATTAAATGTCTTGCTCTATTTGAAATATAGTAGTCATGTGCTCTAGTCAAAGCAATAGATTAAAGAATTTGCAAAGTTTACGTTAATTGACACACTTATAAATCAAAGAATGTTTTGAATCCGTCAATGGGATCGCTTTCAGCTTCCAGAAGTAATAAAATGAAGAGTTTCTTGACTACATCTCCATTTCCTGGCCTCGTGATAGTTTTCCTCCCTTTGTTTCAAACGCCCAACTCATGACAGAATACTAAGCTCCCAAATGGAAACGAAAGCAAAAGTCTAGAATAATTAATTATAAATAAAAAAATAAAATAAAAAGACCGTGTCTTGGTCCTCACTCATTCAAAGTCTACTCTGATATGAACCCGCTTCATCAAAAGCTTATTATTCCCTGTCATGCTAAAGAGCCTTCTTACGTGGTTCAGCAAATATTCTAGAGTAAATCAAACTGCTTTAAAGAAAGCAAATCCATGCTTTCGATCTTGTCCTGAGTCTTTCGAGTTGCAGAAAGTCAACAGCAATGGCGCCCTCCGAATCATCGTCCCTGGGAGAGGCCTGCGCTGAATTCTCTGTGTTCATGGACAAACTGGGCCCGCTTCTTGATGAGCTCAAGCAGAAGAAGATGATCGACAAGACTGCGATTTACAAAGCCATAGAGTCACTCGAGGTCGAGTTCTGCCGCGCACAGATGCTGCTGAGCAGCACCAGCAGCCAATCGTCCCCGCTCAGGCAGATGGAAGATGTCACCCAGAACCTCGGGAGATCCTTGGGCCTGGTGCTCTTCGCCAGCCACGAGGTTTCCATGGCTAATAAGGAGAAGATTGAGGCGCTGAGGAGAGACATGATGAACTCTAGGTTTGACCTGGTGTTTGAAAGAGAATCGGAGTTTTCGAATGATGATGGCGAAATCGAGGATGATTCTTCTGAACAGGAGATTGTTGAGGTGGGGAGAGGTAGATTGGATGTCAGAGACGTGGTTTTCCAGCTTAGTTGTGGGGCTGATGATGAATTTAGGTGGGCACTCATGGAGTTGGATGCTTTAGTTAGGGATGATACTGTTACCAATGAAACAGTGGATGAGGAAAGTGTTGTCTCCATTCTCTGTAACCGTTTGGGTTCGAATAAATCGAGCAACAGAACAGTCATGATTCGGATTCTAACGTATCTGGCTCGGAAGAATGATGACAATAAGGTAAGATTCTTCTACTAAATGGTTTGATTCCGAGATGTCATGTCTTCTGGTGTTAAATGTTTCCTAGCTTGCAGGAAGCAATGGCGGAAGTGAGCTTCTTGTCGGTGTTGGTGAAGTCACTGGCCAGGGATGTCGAGGAGCAGAGGGAAGCCGTCAGGCTGCTATCGATTCTGTCAGAAGTTGCAGCAGTTGGGAGGAGACTAGGCAGAATTCAAGGGTGCATTGTGATGCTAGTTTCCATCTTCCATGGGAAGGATCAAGAGGCATCTGATTACGCAGGAAAACTGTTGAATGTTTTGTCAAGTAATACTCAGTTTGTTCTCAATATGGCTGAGGCTGGTTACTTCAAGCCATTAGTTCATCACCTAAACGAAGGTTGGTCTGAATAATGCAACTTTTCCTTGCACATGTTTCTGTATCATTCAAATTTGATTGCATTGCACCGATGATGAAGTACAGTTTGTTTCACATGATGATAAAACAGAATAGCTTATCACATGATAATAAGAGATTGAACTTGTTGATTTTGTAATTCTACTTGAGAAAAGAACATCATTTCTTGCTTCTGAAGAGGCTAATGAAGTAAGCTAAATATCAGTTTAAGATTAAATATCAGTCTGAAGAGGCTGATGAAGTAGGTTGGCTTCTGCAGGTTCTGACATGAGTAAGATTCTAGTGACAACGGCACTATCAAGGATGGTGCTTACTGATCAAGGTAAAGCTTCCCTAGGAGAGTGTGGAGCCATTGGACCCTTGGTCAAAATGTTCACTAAAGGAAATCTTGAAGCAAAGCTATCGGCTCTGAATGCGTTGCATATATTATCCAGCCTAAAAGAAAATATCAAACTGCTCATCCAATCTGACATTGTGGTACATCTGCTTCAGCTTCTTTTCTCAGTGACATCTGTCCTTGTGGTTCTCCGAGAACCAGCATCTGCTATTCTAGCAATGATAGCTCGGTATGATAATATACTTGTCAAACCGAATATTGCTCAACAAATGCTCTCACTTCTAAACCTTTCAAGTCCAATTATCCAGGGCCATCTGTTGAGTGCATTAACTAGCATTGCTTCTCATGCCAGTGCTATTAAGGTTAGGAAAAAAATGAAGGAAAATGGGGCAATTCAACTTCTCCTACCTTTCCTAATAGATGGTAACTCAAAAAACAGAACTTCTGTTCTGAACTTGATGTATACGCTATCAAAGGACGATCCGGAAGATCTTCAGCAACAACTGGGGGAAACATATATTAGTATAGTATCAAATATTGTTTCATCCACAAAATCTGAGGTTGAAAGGGCAGCAGCAGTTGGCATTCTCTGTAATTTGCCTGCTGATGATCGAAAGGTTACTGATATTCTGAGGAATGCAAATTTACTGCCTACACTAGTCTCTCAGTTGAGTTCAATGTTATCTATAACATCTTCTACTGAGGTATGGCTGGCAGATAATATTGCTGGTGTACTAGTTCGTTTCACAGTTTCCTCTGACAAAAAGTTGCAGCAATTTTCTGTGAACCATGGGATATTTTCTGCAATTATGAAGTTACTCATGATCGGTTCAGTGGTTGCTAAGAGTAGAGCTTCAACATGTCTAGCTCAGTTATCCAAAAACACATTGCCTCTGACAAAATCCGGGAAATCAAAGTGGTTCTGCACACCACCTTCGAGAGACGGATTTTGTGAAGTTCATGATGGTTTTTGTTCAGTCAAAAGTACATTTTGTCTGATAAAGGCTGAAGTTGTTCCCACTTTGATCAGAATTTTGGAAGGTTCAGAAAGGGAAGCAGATGAGGCTATTCTCAGTACTCTTATGACACTATTGGATGATAAAATCTTAGAGAGTGGAAGCAATTTCATAGCCAATAACTCAGGCATTCAAGCAGTCATTAAAGTTCTCGAATTCGGCAGCAGCAAGGCACAAGAGAAGGCCCTCTGGATTCTGAACAGGGCTTTCAGATTTGAGTCTTGTAGAAGTGGATCTGCTCAAGCAATGCTCATTGATTTGGCACAAAATGGTGATCCAAAATTAAAGCCAGGAATTGCCAAGTTATTGGCACAACTTGAACTCTTGCAAGATCAATCCAGTTACTTTTGAGATCCTTAATGCAGGTAACAAAGTTACTTTTGCTTGCCTCATATCTCACTCTCAAGCTTCGTAATACAAGATCTGCACAATTTTCCATCACTCGGCCAAGGTAGCGGCCATAATACTTACCTTAAACTTAGTTTGTAGGGTGTATGGGATTTCCTATTATTTCATTTTCAACTTTTCCAACATTTCTATCATCTTTGGAAAATCGCCAAGTGTATATAAAAGTTAAAGAACCACATTCAAGTATATTTCATGTTTTATTAGCTAATGATCAACTTCTTCATGCCACCAGCAGTTTTGTAACAATTGTATATGCCGCGTTACAGAGACTACTGGGCCTGTAATTTTTTGGGATGTACACAATATTTGTTTTCTAATTGCAGATAAAAACCATTCTGAAATTCAGCAATAATTTCCAGTAACCCAGTACTAACCTCCTTCCAATAATGGACTAGTATTAGTAATTAAGCCTTCAGTATTAGTGTGGTATTAGTCATCCAACATTAATGTTAGCTTAAAGTCTTAATATTTGAGCACTGAGTTATTACAATGCCGCATGATGCACTTCATTATATACAAAACTTACAGAAACCATGTACACGACTCAACACGCAAGATCTTGAGCTCTAGTGAACACGAAAACTCCCCCACCTCCAACAGACCGGCCTAATAGCATATCCCTGTCTAGATACGAAAGGTAATACAGTCCTCCAATAGATCTCCTACACATAAAATTTCCCATGCATATTAATCCAAAAGGGGTAAAATATAACAAAATCTGGAAGCTAAAGTACATTTTGTTGATTCATACCTTCCTTGATTTCTCACTGGAAATTCAGCTTTGAACGTTCGAATAAACTGCAAGATCTGTTATTCACTTTTTTAGAAACTACTAAATCAATTAAATTAGTCAGAATGGCCTGCATTCTAAACACGTGTGTCCTAGAAGACTAAAATGAAAAGCATACGTGAAGGACAATATAAGGATGTCGATAAGATTACTGCTTCATAATTCTGCTTATTATCTACTTGAAATGCCACATAGATCACAAGGAATATGTTTGTTTCCATGAGGCAGAGGAACAACTGGTATCAATGGCATTACATTTTTAAAAAATGTTTAGCATAATTGATTTATTTACAAAAATTCTGCTTGAGCATCTGGACACTTTATCACAAAAAGTTGTTTTTTATCAGGTCAGGAGCAAATTGATAACTAGGACAACAACAACTAACTTAAAAGTGAGGAGATACCTGTAGGCTTAAAAATGACCTTGGTAGCAATGCTGGGGCTACAAGAGCTTGCAATCCTTCACTTATATTAATATTTTGAACAGAAATCTGCCAAATAACATTAGAATACTCAAAATTTTGAGATAAAATATATACTGATAAAATTTGAGTTCTGTAAATATATCATTCAATTAAAATATTGAGAAGACCATTACAAATACCCACAGCATACAACAAATTTCTTCATCCTATCAATTGGAATAAAAAATAATTGATTTGTCACATATATTACAAATTACCAATTAATTTAGCCTAGTTCTACCGGAGATATTTCTTCTTGATTCCAAATCGAAAAATGCTTTACTTTCATTACTTAGGAACTAAACTGCTTAATGGTTGTCAGAAGAATTCTGAAAACGATGTCTATCAGCAACTTGGAGGCTGGAGCAAGACTTCCCTTGCTTGCGAAGGCAGAATGGAGTGAAAAATGTAAGTAAGTTGATCAAGAGCAAATCTAAGAAAAACCAAACTCCACTCACACTACTGTTTTTAGGGGTTTCTATCCTTTTTATTTGGTGACCTTTGAATGTGACCTTTTACATATAGCTCCTCCGGACCAAAATACCAAAGCTTTTCAGCCCGTATCGGGTTTCATCTAGTTGAACTTCCAATTCATCCCCAAGAATACTAATTTCATTTTTAAGAAAATAAATAAAAATTGAAGTGCAATATAGAAGTTTACAAATCCATACTGCCTAGGTGGAAAAAGAATATAGAGCTAAAACCAGCCCCAAGTCCATAGATATTTTTAATGAAAATGTTCGCCCATGAAATAAATGGGTAAAGTTTAGGGATGAAGTTTTATGAAAGGGTTCAGGGCACCCGTGAGGAGTTTAAAAGCTCGATAGTGATGGATATCGGTGAGTTACCAGCTCAGTGAGCTAACTAAGTACATCAGATCCCAATCTGATACTTTCAATAATTGGGCCTTTTCGCTGCTAGGGGGGTATCAGCTCTTAAACTTATGGCTTCTTGTTCATTCAATTATCATGACAATTATTAGTCTATTTCATAGTAGTCAAATAATATCCCCTATAAAACTAATATTAAATATTTTAAATATGAATGCTGTTGAATGCTTTACACAAGTCTAATTTCTATAACATATAATTTGGTCAATATAATTCTTAGTTAGTTTGTTATAGTCTAATGTAGAATAGAAATCCATCTTTTTTTCTCACTTAAATAATTGATTGACTTATTGAAAGTAATTACTTTGTTTCTAAATTTTATCGACAAACCTCATCCTTTTAAAAATGCATTTTTTAAAAAATAAGACTAATATTTAAACAGCAAATGTATTATTGTCTATTTTTTTGTTTCTGAGCAATTACCTAGGTTCAGTATAAATCTCCCTTTTCTTAACTTTTGGTGTTGATGTATCTACTCCAACCTATGTTTTCGACTACAACTTCTTGTTAAAGAGCTGTGATTGCCAAGAAAAATTCAGAAGGAGACAAATGACAAAAGAATACTAAAGTATAGGTAAGGCACAGAGTGTCATAGACCCCTACACATTAATCCAGCATGTTTGGGAAGACAGGGAGGTGAAGTGTAACTTGGGCAACTCACTCAAGTGTCTGAAGAATATATTTGTGAATGGTTTCACTAGTTCTGGATATATGTTGCCAAAGAGCATTTTCCTAGTGTGGTTTACCTGTTTTCTTACCTTGGTTTGGTAAATACACTCAGTTTAAATTGCAGTGTACATATAGCAATTCCAAGGCTTCAAAGATCAAACCATATTTCCCACTAAAAGATTTCATATCAGGAGAAACAGCTGTGTAGGTAAAACATTAAACATAAGCAAAACTAGTAACTAATCAAAGAAAACAAACCTCTTCAAATTGAAGATAGATGTTGCGCAACGAGATAACTGAAAATTTTGCAGAGACGAGTAAGGTTGCACCTTCTTGCTCCTGTAGAAAAACCATCATTGGTCACAAGTTTTCACATTAATCAATTCACATATTACCACAAAAGTGGGGAATAGGAATCACATTTGAATTCTAGTATATGTTTACAGTGAGTTTAAGTATGAAAGCAATATCCAAGAAACCCTAGGGTGACGAAAAGGATTAGAATCGGAAGAAATGTTAAATATTTTAGCATACTCTCTCTGCTCCAACTTAAGGTTCTACTCTGGTGACTCTTACTTCAAGGTTAGTAAAAGTAAAAAAAATTGAACCTTGACTAATCAAGTGTGTAGAAAAGACCAACACACCAAGGTTTACAACCAGGGAAGGAAAAAGATTGGATTGCATTTATCCCCATAGTTTAGTGAAAGAGCAAATTAAACCCTGTGTTTAGAAAGCAGGCCTTTCGATCATAACCTTGACTGTCAGTTCTAAGCAAATGGCTCATCTCTTTTATCTTCCGAACAGAAAGAGCCATCAGTTTACAGGTTACTTTAGTGTTGTAGAACCAAATGGACCCCGATATTCATACCATTATCGAACCCAAACATAATAAGTTAATAGGAAAATTTGAAAAAGAACTCTTCCATCAAATGAACAGTGAAATCTTATTTTTGGAATTTTTACTAAGTCGCTAAACCAGTATTCTTAAAATGCATAAACATCCCGCGTTTGCGTATTAGATGCCAGTCAAATTCAAAAAGCTTGACTGCAATCCCACCATCTGGGAAAGTATTTGTCACGATGGTTCCAAATCTTCTGGGTTCATTAGATCAGTTTTGAAACTCAGAGGCTCATTTAATCTGAGTTTCGAAACTGATCTAATGAACCCAGAAGATTTGGAACCATCATGACAAATACTTTCCTAGAGGTTTTATTAAGAGTCACTCTAGCTTTCTTGAAACCCCTATAAGCAAGTGACGTGATTAGATTCTTGACTACACTGATACTAAAGGAAGGTATTATATGAATCAAAATTCAGATTCTATTTTAAATAAAGCCAACAAAACTAACCTTTCTATGCCTCAATACAGAAACATAATTCACATAGAGAAGGAACTCAAAAACCTGCTCAGTAGAGAAGGAAACCAGTCCTTTTTCAATTCATGGGCGTTTAAGCCGCACACCCGTAAAAATGTTAGGACCAATCTAGTGGTCATCTCCTGACATAGATTCTCCAGAATTTAATCTTGTAACCTTTCAGTTAAGTTTTGCGCGAGTTTTTGGAATCATTTTTTGAGTTTGAAATTTGTTTCAGCTCTAAGGAGTACCATTATAAATAATGCTAAAAATTATGATTTTGAGCAAGCTGATGTTTTGTAATTTTAGCAATATCTGCTTCAAGAAATGATCTTCAACCATTGGCTAAGTCGTGGTACACTGGTTAGTGGTTTATATAATTCATCTGGATGATAATTCATACAAAACTTTATTAAGGATTTATCATTTTTGAATATGAGCAAGCAACAATATACCAGTTCCAGAATTAAATGAAGGCATTTTACATATTCACATGACAACAACTATATGTGTGCTAACAATTTATGGTGATCATTCTTATTTTTGAAAATAGAGCAATCCAATTGCCATTTTTGAAAGCTAAATTTAAATTGATGACTTCTCACTTACTAAACAGAATGTTGAGAATCTTACCTCCAACAGGTTTGGAATGCTCCACTTCACCACATTGCGTATGACACCCCCATCAATTTTATCTCGGCATTCAAATTTCTGAAAAATCTGGCCAACCTAAGATATCCATATCAACAGAAAAAAATCAGATAATGATAAAGGTGAAGGAAATGCTAATAAGTAAATCTAAACTACAAGACCTGAAAAGATGGTAGTCTAGCAGCAGATTCAAAGAGAATAATGACATCCGAAGCAGAAGTGTACTGCAAACGCCATGTTCCATCTAGTTCACCCAAGTTGATTGGATCTCCTGCCCCCAGACCTTCTACACTGACCTAGTACATTTGGGTTACAAGAAAAGGTTAGCTGTACATCAAAATAATGCAGCAAAATTAGACATTGTAGGTAATTAATCACTCTATTAGAACTATTAAGTAAAAGAAACTAACAAGAGCTTCCTCAATTAAAGATCGTTGACTTTCAGTAGTCACAAAACCACGTTGAGTGTCTTGGAGGATTCTAAGTAATTCATATTTTTTGCTTTCTAGTTCAGCTTGAGCATCCTGTGGCTGGAAAACAATGGTAAACAGGACTGGAGAGTAAATCAAGATGCATTGATTAAACCCCAAGATAGAGGATATTAGGAAATCAAAATAAATCAGAATAGACTACGAATATTACTATTTTTGAAGTAAAAAGAGAGCTTATGAAGTTGGGCATACAGTTACCAAGCACAAGACTGAATTTTGATGGCGCTTTTTGATGAAAACATTTGGAGCAGGTGCATGAGAGTTTTTATATCTGACAGGATTAAGTGCTGCTGGATATCGCAAGACGGATGCACTTATGCTCATTTGCCTAGGAAGCACACTCTCCTCTAATATTCTGTGTCTGGAAGAAAATAGCACTCCATGTATCATACCAATTTTGGACAAAACTCCAAAACTTGTTTTACATAACAATTGAAGTTGTTATTTTCATCAAAAGCAGAGTTCAGCAGTTGTCATCAATAAAACTGTACAGGATTCAATTCAATTTGGTTCTCATCATATCAATTTGATTCCGTCAAAGCCCAAAATATCAAGCTACAAATTCAATGTAATGAAATATAAACATACATGAATGGCAGTGACAAGTGTTCTAACTGAGTGCAGCATCCTAACTTTACAACACAGAAATCGACCAACTTCTTTCAAGCAATTGATTTGTCATGAAGCTAAACTAAAATATAATTATATGAATGCTGCAAAATCAACATAACAGTCACTCAGATGGTGCCTTTCGGTCTTAGGTCTCTAATATTACTGACGCCAGAAAACTGTACAAACTGAAAAATAGCAATGCAAACAAAAGGGAAGTGAAGGGTGTAGGAGTTACCGGAATATGGATTGCCACGAACGTCTGGAAGTTGATTACGGGACTGGATGAAGACTGAATGAATACCCGCGCTATTAATCTACAAGAACATAAGAACCCAAAATAAAAGGGGATTTTTGCCCGTCACAAAACTAAAATGAGTTTAACGTATTCAAAATTTTGGCCCTCAACTTTTTCATAATAACATATTGATGGAAAACATATTCTTATTTCCGAATTGTTTAAAAATATTGCTCTACCCTATTGTTTAAGAGTTGGAGGTGGTCTCCGGAGCGACCGTCTACATATGTAGACCAGAGACTAACTTATAAATAGGGTAATATATCAAAAACAAGGAAGGAACAATTTGCAATTTCTGAAATTTTTTAAAAATCACGCGCTACAGTAATTCGCGCGTGTTGCTACAGTAATAAACATAAAGCATAAAGAATTTAAACCAAAACCTTGGTCGGTATTTATTATATAATAAATTGAACTTGTAACTCAGAAGATGATCATTATATTTAAATCAAAACCTGACAGACATACATTATTCAAAAAACTGAACTTGTAACTCAGAAGATGAGGATTATAAATTAAAGCATGGAGAATTTTAAACCAAAACTTTGGCCATTATTTATTATCTAATAAATTGAACTTGTAACTCGGAAGATGTTCAACATGGGAATTTAAACTAAAATGTGTAACTTAAAACATGGAGATTATAACTTAAAACATGAGAATTTTAAAACAAAATGAAAGATGTTTAATCATATAAATATCGGATGAATATTAATCACTTAAAAAGCTAAAGATGTAATTGAAAGATGGATTTTAACTTAAAAGATGAGGATTTTAAAACAAAACCTGAAATTTGCAAAAAAAAATAAAAATAAATAAACACTATAGGTTGTAGCAGTACTGTTCACACGGCACTGTTCACAGGCGCAATTATTGTAGCGCGTGAATTTCCAAAATATTCTTAAATTGCAAATTGGTCCCTCCTTGGTTTTACATAAAATACTATTTGCAATTTAATCCGGTCTACATATGTAGACGGTCGCTTCTAAGACTTTGCCTAAGAGTTAATAGACTTTTTTTTTAATTAAAAAAAATAGTTAAGCGTGTTTTTTTCATCAAATCATTTCAAAATCTCCCTTAAGATCAGTTTCCCAATAATCTAGTTTCGACATGCACTCATCCCATCCATAGTCAAGTAATTAATGACTGATGGCTAATTACGAAAAATCAACTTACTTTTTTTGAAAAAATTCTTTCATGTTCTTACTGGGAAACGCCCATAGTTGATTACAATGACTATAATTGGCATCTAATTCGACTATTCTATTACAAGAACAACTGAGCTAAATGTCAATCAAACTTATAGTTTATGTACTATTACAGCTTGACAAATCCAATAAAAAGTGTACTACCGCCCTTGGGATATTATCTAGCAACAACGAAAACCACATTTGTTTGGCAGAGAGGTCAGAGGAGCGTCTTTTGCATCAATCACTTCAATAATCAAGGATCTGCTAAAACCACAACACCACTTGATCCAAAGCATGATACATGTTTTTCAAACTACAAGCACCTTGAAACCCAGAGATCACGACCGGAAACACGATCCGTAAAACTAGATCGAGAACAATAAACATAAATCACAAAACACGACATTTATAATTAGATCGATAACAAAACATCGACGTGCACAACAAAATCATAAATTTAATCAGTCAAATAGAAAAAATAATACGAATGTGTGAATAAATCTACACTTATTCAATGACGTAGAGAATCAATAAACGGGAAAACAATGATTTCCACATCTCCCAAAGATGGGAAGATGGGGAAAAGATGAAGATGAAGGAAGAAGGTCGGCTGCAGGGAGAGTACGGAATATCAATTAACTTATTAGTAGTGTTAATAAATTGTTAAGTAAAAATTGATCATTGATTATATATAGTCTAACCTCATTATTATTAGTGTTCATAAAATTAAGTATGATTTGACTTCTATTAGTTATTTGAACATCTCCATTGGAAAGAGTATCATGCACAAATGCATGAGTCACAAGGTATATTGTAATAGAATTGATGTGTGGCGTAAGCAAAGAAATATTAAGAGGCAATTTTACCAAAGACGACTATTTTTATATTAAAAGTGTCAAAAAACATAAGTAAACTCTTAAAATTTCAAAAAAACCCACTAAACTATATATTTAGTTTCAAACCATATCATTGTTGCTAACATAACGTTAGCCTCCCTCACGCATGCTAGGCGAGGGATAGTTGCATCCATTTACGTTCCAGCCAAAAATCACTAGTGGGAGAGCATAGGATTAACGGCTGTTATTTATGCGATAGAAGGCATTTTGGAGGAGCCGTAGGTGGCTGAGCCGTCCATTGTATTTCTTTAGACAGCGTTTAATTAAGAGATGTCCAATGAGACAATTAAAGGCTTTTTCAAACGTTATCCATTGTTTATTTTCCAACCGCTGTCCATTAATTTCTGGTGGCGGAACTTAAGATTCTGGGAGTTACTCTACATTAGTTTCGTGTTCGGAAGTTAGTATTTTCTGTTCAGTTGCCGTCGGGATAAAATTATCCGGCCATTAGGTTTATGAATACGAGTCCACATTCGATTTTGCATAGTTTACGTATTCTAGGTTCCATTCTGGTTAATGAGCATTGTTCCGAATTAGGAAATCCAATTCTACTTGTTGGTTGTGTTTCACCGTTTTCCATATTCTAGAATCGTTTCGATTTATCATACGTTACAGTATCTAGTGTGAATTCTAGTTAGTTTTAAAGTTTCCGACACGGAAAATTCAATTCTGTTTCGCACTAATATTGACCGCAATCGACCGTCGGTTCCGAATTCTATGATTGTTTCGATACATTTAATGTTACAATGTCGAGTATGAATTCTATTTGTTATTAAATTTTCTGATCCCGGAATCTTATTCTGTCTCCACGTTCTTTTCAGATTCTAGAAGCCCAATTCGAGTCCAAACATCTAAATATGGCTTTGCACATGGAAATCCACCAAAACAAGTTGGACTAAGAATGGTTAGGAAATGAGATCAATTTATAACTAAGAGAAAATTTCTCCCTTTCTCTTGCCACCGATGTGGGATTCAAGCTTTCCTCCCTTCCCTTTTTCTCTTTCTTTTTTCCTCAAGATTTATTTTACTTCTTTATTCAATCTTCATAACGTCATATCTTATCCATTTCTTATTCAAAATGTATTCTTTTAGGCTTTTTTTATATAAAAAAGACTAAAATAAATAAATGAAAAGAACTAAAATTAATAAACACATAATTACCTTCTTTAACACATGTAAATTATTTTTATAAATTCTAAATATAGTATCCATAAATTATTCTCGAGCTGTTCAACGAGCCTGTCGAGTTATAATCTAGAGTTCGAACTCATTTATTAACGAACGAGCTCGAGTTCGATTTCGAATTAGTCAAACCGATTTCGAACATGAACTTTGACCGAGCTCGAGTCCTTACATGGACATCACATCATCGACATATTCTCCATTCTCGCATGATTAGAAGCAACTTCAATGAAATATTCGATCAACTCCCTATATTCAGTAGATGTTCGAATGTTCGATCCAACAATACGAACACGATCCAAGTTCATACTCCTGCAATGTAAATCACAATATATTTGAATCATATCAATTAAATTACTCAATCAATCAATTCACATAAAAAGCCCCAAATAATCTTGTAAAATATGATAGTTCATGTATTCAATATCTCGTAAGCAAGTAAGAGCATCCACAATAGTTTGAATATAAAGAGCTCTTCTTAAGTGCCACATAATCAATTTTGAGCAAAACTAAGGAAAAACCCAACACTAACAATAGAACAGTACTAGAGAAGCACTTATTTTATTTATTTTTATTTTAAACTTATAATTAAAAAATACTCAAAGAAAAAAGTAATGTTTTTATTGGCTAGTCAAGCACAACAAAAGAGGTAATCACTCCCTAAATAAGGAGTGATTCTTAAAACTCCACAATGAGCCTTCTTAAATAAGGAGTGTCCCTTATTAAGAAAAGTGCACTTAAGGAGCACTTTGTATTGTTCGTTGCCTTTCTGTTCGTTGTCGACGGATCACGAATCTTCGAACACACCAATTCTTTCTTCACAAATACAAAACTTTATGGCATTCACAAGTGATTACCCGTTCCTGAATATATAGTTACTGTCCCTTTATTTATATAGTCTTCTGACTCGGCCCTTTAAAATTGAGTATCCCTTTCCTGCTAGGTTTCAGAAAAAAATATAGTCATGTATTTTATGTTAACGTATTTTCAATTTTTTTTAATTTAGTTCCGAATCCGGAACTAATAGGGATTGGGAAATTATATTCACTTCCGATCCCGGAACCTAAAAATAAACTAGAATAAGGTTCCGATCTCGGAACTATGATGAGATTCTACGTTCAATCTCCAATTTATGTCGAAACATTAAAATATTTACGCCGGTCAAACTTTAAAAAAGCCAAAATTTAGCTCCGATTACTACATTAATCGGGATCGGGAACTTATTAATACTTCCGAATTCGGAACCTAAAAATATATATTAGAATTGGTCCTAAATATCGGAAATATGCTTGTTTTTCCGGTTAATCGCTAACTTCTTTACTTCCAACTTCGGAACCTAAAAATTATTTACTAGAATATTGCTTCCCATCTCGGAACTGGGCTTTCGTTATCGGAAACTACTTTGTTTCGACAGCATTTCTAAAAAAACGCCGTCTTTTATTACATTGGACAGCTGGTATTATAAAACGCCGTTCATGAAAATTTTTAGACAGCGGTTCAGAATTGACCGCTTTCTAAAAAATTTCAAAAGTTTTCTAATGATAGAGCTCCTAGAATCACATACTTCCGATATTGGAAATATTGTTGCACAACGTTTTATTGAATTTTTCAACGAACAACCTTCCATTTGAATCCTTTAATCAAGCTTTCTGCACTAGTGAATTAAAGTAATATCGACGAATTAGTTGGCCCCTGTGTGGTCCCTGTGTGGTTAGCTTGGTTTTGGGTTTGAATTTTGAGCAAAACCTTGGTTTTAGAATTAGTTTTGCTCAAAATTAGTTTTGGGTAAAAGCTTGTGTGGTTGTAGATTGGGTTTTGAGTTTTGGAATATATTAATATTATTTATCCAATTATACCGGTTGTACAGGTACCACGATTTCCCCACATTTTGGTTGCAAACCAAACATTGCACAATAAAAACTATAACTTAATACATACAAAATTAATCCTCATTTCCAGACCTAAGCATCAATTATTAAGACAAAAAGTTTGAAGTGAAGTGTGCGTTTAACCAACTTGCCGAAACTATATTCATTTGCCGTGAAATTGTTTTCAGTGAAGTGATAATAACTTACAAAAAGTAACAAGAACATTAATGACATGTAAGTAAGTACTGCCAACAAACATAAACATATCAGAGTGCGGTCTACGACATCGGCCACGATTAGAGGATCTTATGAAAGGTTTTAAGGCATAAAGTTCACATCTAATGTAGAATTATAAAACACCATATTCGCAACTTGATGGATATTCAAAACCACTAAATAACATATGATTGATATTCTAGAGGAAACTTTACTTAATTAATAAATATCAACTTATTTGAAGTTCTCAAAGTGAGCATTTCAGTCAGAATTTATATTTAACTAGATAATGCCTGGGCACATGCCCGAAATAATATTAATTTTAATAGCAATGATAATTTTACATATTTTAATGTTCAAGATTTCAACAAAAAAAAGTTAATTTATATATAGATATGTACGAAAATTAATCTTTTAAATTGTATTATTATCCTATTTTAAATCGACACGTGGAATGTTTAATATACTCCATAAAATTCATATATTGATTAATAGAGTATATTCCATTAAATCTATTTTTTATAGGATTATGTGACAAATTTCTTAATTTAAATGAGTTAGTATTAAAAAATTGTTTAGAAAAGTTATTTAATATAGCGCATTTAAGAGGAAAGTTTTGCTCCAAGAACAAAAAAAAGGAATATTCCATGGTTTTGTTAAAAGCTCATTTAATATAGCGAATTTAATTGTTGTTACATGAGAATTTTTCTTAGATTTTTGTTTTTTTAAATAATGAGAAAATTTTGTGAGAGCGTCACGTGTCACTTCCACATACACTATCACAATGTAGCACTTTTATATATAGTATAAATGAAAGAACTGCGATAAGAGAAGAAGTCCCAAGGGAACACAAAATACAAGTTGCTAAGACCATGATTCATACCAAACAAGGAGCACTCCCATTCAAAACTTTGGAAGTAAAATAACAAGGCACAATAGCAAGAGCAAGGAACAATAATAGACAACATGACTTGGGCCATTATTCAACATAAAGTTTACATCATCCTTGTGATCATTAGTTTAACAGCACAACAAACAACATAAACTTTGCATTGATACTTAAGATCATTATTTGACGGGGTTCTTATCCTCCTATTGAAGAGATGTATGTTGAATATCTTGGAGCAATGTTGTTTCACAGAGAACTCAGAGAAGAGGAGCAACACAGGCCTCCGTTGACTGTGGTTATATCAGATCACACATGAAGCTGTTGTCGGAGTATGCATTTGGAAGCATAAACAATCTGACGCCAATTGATGAGAGAAAGATAGCTAAATGGCGTGAGCACATGGTAGTCCGTAGGATGACTGCCACTGATCTTTAAGAAGAAGGTTTAGGGGTCTCTTTAGCTGATCTACCAGTTAGGCAAATCAAGTTGAGGGGTGAGGTGGAATTCTATCTTCCGTTGTTGGATGGGATAGTTGAGGAGATGGAGGGGGTTCTTAGTCGATTTACGGGAGATAGAATGAGGGAAGGATTGCAGTTTATCAATTCTCATCCATCTTGCTCCCTTTTGCAAACTCAACTCCGGAGGGTAATCTGAAGGCTAGCAATTCCACTTGGATGATACGAGGGAGACGTGCATTGGGTTGCGGAAGCGGGTTGTGGCTATCAACATAGCACTTATGGAGTAGATAGACTACACAAGGAAAATATCTCATCGTGTTACCAATTACAAGCTCATATGGGATGAGAAAACTGTGCTTGGTAGAGAAAAGTACAAAATCTTGAAATCTGGAGGATGTGGTAGCAGTATCGATGAAAAATATCCATTAGATTGTAAATTTGACATTGTTATTGGTCCTCCACTGCCAAGACAAGTATCCACACAAGGAGTATTATCGGAAGCCCACCAAAGGAAAAATGAATGGATGGCAAAGAATTTGGCTGAAAAACTGGAGCGATGGTGTTGCAGATTTGGAAGATTAAGTAGAAAGTTAAGCCCAAAAATTAAGAAAAATATAAGAGAATGATGATTAGCTATCGCTATCTTCTACCGTCGATTAGGGTGCATTATGCACATTTGATCTTGCAACATTCTTCCTTCAAGAAGGAAAAAATGAAGTTCAACGAGGATGTTGCGCTGACATTTCTTGTGAGTTATTACGATGCAGTGGAGAGATTTGCATTCCGAATAACTTAGCTGATTGATGAAGTTCTGAGCGTTCAGCCGAAGAGGAGGGCATAGAACGGGATACTAGTTTATTCAGATTTGTATATAGTTTGATTTGCAACAATTCGTTTGTGTAATGATTGAAAAATTACACATGCAGAAACATATTTGTTGTTTGGGAAGTACTGTGTTACTAGGAACTCTCAAAAATTCAGAATGAGTTGTTTCATGAGTTGTTTGAGAAAAAATAAATTAAGATCATTATTTGACAACATACCAAACAACTTCATTTTTGACTCCTCCTACGAGCAATCAACATGTAACATTGTTCCTCCTTCAAAGAAATGAACTTCTCCGCATCTGAAACTTGTCACCACGGCCGCCGGAAACAGCAACATTGTAGGCGGTGTTGGTTGCAAAAGAAAAAGTAAGTCAAAAAATGCAATTATAGGTATAAAACACAAAAGATGAAATTTTCAGTGACTTACAGTGCTTGGGAAGCCGTGAGAAGGTCCTATTCCATGGTTGCAGCGAAGTGCCTCTCCAGAAGTCTCAAATTGCTTGTTGACCAGACAGAAAATCCCAAAACATAAGGAAATCCGAACTTGGGAAACCCATACTATTAAACACACACATGGCTTCTTAGACAGCGGTCTTAGGAATAAGGGTGGTCCTTAACTCATGTATGGCTGAAACTATTACAGAAGAGGCTTCCTCAAACTTACTCATTCTAGACTTGGACCTCTTAACACATAGATGAGTATCAGAAGACAAATTCTTTCTACTACCTTCACTCCCACTAGTTGAGGTTCCTCCATCTTCCACACTTTGACTCTGACCCTGGTTGTTACTTGAGAAACCATTATAGTTGGATCAGCAAAATCGTCACAGAAAAATGTGTGAAAATCTTCAAACTATGGGAAAGACTTCCTTTTCTAGTTCTTAGCATATTTATATTTCTACACACATCATATGCAAATGTTAGTCACAATAGTACAAATTACACTTTAAATAATATATTTATAAATTTAGAAGACAAATCACTTACCGCTTCAATGAAACTCCAATCTTCCACTGTGAAAGTTTTGGTATCTGAGCACCATCCAACTCTGGTTATGTTCTTGATCATATTCCAAGTTCGCCAAGCCAATTTCCATTTAATTTTCTTTTCTAAAATTTTGCTGAGTTGTCACCGGTCCTTTCATTGAACAAATCTCTAACAAAAGTCCAATTTTTGTCCTTGAATAAATCAACCTTTTGTTTGACATTATCGGCATGAGTTTTGATAATGTCAAACAAGATCTCTTCGGTCTCTAGACTCCAAAGATCTTTTCTAATCTTACATTTGTCCTAATTTCTATACCAGATATTATACTCAATTGCTATGAACAATTATGCAGTTGTAAATGTGTTAATCGACACACATTCTCATCAACAAACATCTTTAACATACATACACATTAAATAAATAATATATATCACATAAAATTCTAGGGCTGCAATGCATATTTTCAACTATCGTATATTTCTTTATTGCATGAAATGTACATAAAAAGTACACAGAACATAAGAATACTAGGGTACCAAATTGATTAAGTCTCGATATTTATGATAATTCCTTAACTTTAAAAACAAAGCATGTTCTAAATAGAATCGGTACTTCTTCTTGGTTGTTTTTGATACACAAATCAAGGTCATTTTCATTACCCTCTGATGTAATTCTAACTAGTTTATCAGAAATATCTTGAGTCAAAGAAGAACCGACTTCCGCTGTAGCTTTCAATGAGCTATCTAGTGATGCAAAAATTTTCACTCCACTTCTTTTTCTTTCCAGGGAGTCTACTTGTTTTACACAATTATGATATAGAAATAAGTGTATGGAATGGTGAAGATGAGGTCATATGATGATATTTAATTATTTTTCTTTTTTAAATGGTTATAAATTATATAAAATTATTTATAAAAAGTAAATGACTATGTTACCCCTGACTGAATAAATCCGTTATAACAGAAATGACTCAAAGGCTACGAAAACTCAATCTGAAATTATTTGGGGCCACGAAAACTCATTTTTAGGGCCATAAACCCTGTAGTTTTTTTTAGGGGCCAAAAAACTACTTTTAGGGGACAGAAAAAACATTTTAGTCTTTTTTTAAAAATAGAATTTCAAGATTCTAGGAACAATCTTTACAATTGCATGGAAGACAATAGAATTCATTGAAATTAGTCATATACCCAATATTCTTAACAAGTACTCTTCCAACGTTTCAATTTGTACTTTTGATGGTACGAGTGGAAGCACAATTATGTTCAATGGGGTGATGAGCAATAATCATACATCCATTGCCTGGCTAGTTATTAATGTACATGTCAAGATATCATAGAGCTAACGCATTGCTGAAGAAGCTAATTACTTTGTTTGACCAACAAACCATTGTCAGCAATCTCCACTACCAGTGTGCCTCGCATTTGGTCCTACAAAACGGATACTGTATATATATTTTTCCCATGATAATGGGAGAAAAAAGCATCCTTCAGTATAATGAAACATGTTTTATGTTCTTTGAAGCATTTATTCTAAAGGCAGGCAGACATTCGAATGGGCAATTAGAAGAATTAACTTTTTCTTATTATTATTAATTCAGTTGATTTTAAAATAAAACAAAATGGAACCTTAATGATTTGCTAGTAATTAAGGTGGAAGTTTTCATAGTAATCCACCTCAATAATCCCATTTTTTTCATGGATGGCGAGATCCAAATCCACCGAACAATGGTTATGATGATCTCTTGTTTTATCTTGAACCTCAAGCCAGATCATGATAAAGTTGTAAAATACATTGTGGTTTTTTGCTTAGGTCTTCACCTTTTATACCACAAGCCACAAAAAATAACCTAGAATAATGATCACCGAAATGCAATAAACCAACAGCATGATAAATCCTAGTTTTAGGCTGTTCGTACTGTATCGGCCATTCAGGCATGCAACGATCCTGATGGGTTTGCTTTTGATCGCGATCATCCCTTACTCATCCGCACAAAATGAAGATCGAAAATCCGATGGGTTTTGTTTCGATCCAAAACTTGGCCTAAACCCGTCCATGGCTGTCATTTTTGTATGCCTTCTCAGTGCATATTTCATAATGGGCTGTGTCTCAGTATCCATTCGCCATTGCTCTCTGCATAATCCCGCCCATGTCTTTGGAGAGGACCACGCCCTCAGTCCGGCGCTGCACCGGGGGCTGGACTCTTCCATCATCGACGGTTTTGTTATCTGCAAATATTCCGATGTTAAGGAGCTGAGAATAGGGAAATGTGTGCTTGAGTGTGCTGTTTGTCTGAGTGAGTTCACCGATGAGGAAACGCTGCGGTTAATCCCGTCTTCCATCCCGGCTGCATCGACGCCTGGCTAGCGTCCCACGTAACCTGCCCGGTTTGCAGAGCTAACCTGGACCAGAAGTTATCAGTTCCGGTTCCGGCCCAGCCGGATTTGAGGAGTTCGATTCTTGAAAGTGAAACCGATAGTTTGGGTATTGGTTCGCCTGAGCTGATCAACCAGATCCGAACAGCCGCGCCGGTTCTTCTAAAAACATCATCGTTGAGGTTTGAAGACAAGATTCTGCGGTCTCACACAACGGGTCACATACCGGTTCATCCCAAAAATGACTGCGAGAGATTCACGCTGAGACTACCCGAGGACGTACGAACCAGGCTGATCAAGTCTGAGCTGAGCAGGGCGAGGAGCTGTGTGGCGTTTACTCGGGTTAGGACTTAGGAGTTCGACCAGCCCAACTTCCCACCAAATAGCATAGTTTTTGTGATAGGCTCAATGAAAGATTCAAAGAGGCGGTCTAAATGGCTAAGTGGTAAAAGATTTTATAGGTCTTTAAAAAACTATGCAGTACATAATACTTGAAAACTAGCCAGTTCAAAGCCTAAATTAATAGACTTCAGATGTAGATTTTGAAGCCTTTAGGCCACTCATGCTGATTAATTTTTGGAGGGAGATGTTTCTGTCTATCAATCTTAAAAAAGGAAGCAAATTAAATAGAGTGTTAGAAACTCCTCTTTCCTAGCTATATGAATCTCGCATGTTAAGGTACTTGTTGAGTAAGACTGGAATTATTAGTAGCTTGTACATGTGAATGATTTACCTTTCACTTGTTTGTCTATTTTATGATACTTCAGATATTTATGAATTACATTAGTTTGTGTTTGTGTCTTGCTATAAGGATACCCACAAGAAACTGAGTATTATAATTTCTTAACGAAAAAGCATCAAACTAAAAGCATCTAGAAACACCTCTTCCATTCAATTTTAGAGGAATATGATTCTGAGATGAACATAATAATCTTCAAACCCGGCCGCTGTATATAGTTATGACAGTAATCCCTAGCTAAAAAGGGATGCAAAACGCCTGAATATATAGCTAAGAGGCCTAGAGGTAAGTATTCTGCAATTTCTGTGCTGTTTGGGTTTCCAAAAGTGCTCCAGCTCAAACACAATGTTGAGTATGCGCCCGTGATGATCAACTTTGAATAGCTTGTCCAATACTTGAGGCACCAGCTCCAGATTAATCTCATATTCTCTGTCAGTCTGACTCACTTTGAACAGGTTCTCCAATACTTGAGGCGGATTGTCACATTCACTCCAGTCTTTGAACAGGTTGCTGTCCAATACTTGGCGCAGCTTAAAACCTTGGTACGGATGATCAACCTGGCTCACTTTCGGATTCTCATATTCACTCCCTCTCTCAACCTGACTTACATTCCACATCAACTGCTGAAAATTAAGATTTGCTAATCGCATCAAATAATCATATATTAGCTTTGGGAATTCACTATCGTGCCAATCCACAAGTGTTATCTTTTGAGGGCTGCAAATCGGGAAGATACCATCTAGGACTTTTCTGGCAAATGGTAAAGAAAATGCCAGTTGATTTCTATACCTGCATATGGTTAGATGCCGAGCATTTTCTGGGGAGGATGTAGAAGCTACAATATTAGATTCTATGATCAGGACTCCTTGATCCAGATTGAAAGCTACAGTAAATGATGTTTCAGCCATGTTTATTTCACCCAAGAATTTCTTCAAATTCAACAACCACAAGGTGTTTATGTTGGCATTTCTAATTGGAAACTTGATGCGAGAAATCCAGCCTCCTGGGTTACCAGCCAATGATAAGTTTGGAAAAACATTGCTGAATTCCAAGTAGAAGCTGAAAACAAGAATGTTGGGCACATCAAGAGTTACCTCCTCCAATCTTTGGGTGCACATAAGGTTTATTTCCTTGAGAGTCGAGCTTGATATATTGATTCTTTTAATGTCTGGGTTTGTAAAAATAATGGACAACTCTTGTAATCGTGGAAATTGAAGTTCCATATTGGTGAGAAAATCAGCACTGAATGCTTTTGGTGTGGACACGATTAAGGTCCTCAGCTTATGGTAGACACATTTACCCAAATTAACTCTGTACGGGTAGTCAGGATGATGATAAGCGCAACCCAAAGATTCCAAATTAGGTGCTGAAGCTGAGTCCACTTGAAAAGTTTGAAACTCATCAAGCTGAATATCTAGCTTCTTAAGGTAACATAGATTGAAAAGTTTAATATGAAAGTCGGGGATGTCGAAAAAGCAGAAAACAATTTCCAGGATTTCAATCACGGGGCAGCCTTTGATCATGTTCTCAAATACCCCCTCTCCAATGATTAAGCCACAAAGATGGAGTCTTTTGAGATTAGGCCACTTTATAATGCCCTCAACTGGTGCCAAAAAACCAGCAGTTAAATCCAGCTGCACCAGTGATTCAACTCTAAGAACAGCTTCGGGCCAAACATAGAAAGCCCACATCTGCATATTAAGGCTTACGAGACCCTTCCCATTGGTGGCGGCAAGTTGGATGCATCGATCAAAGTTCGAATAATCATCGGAAACTGGAACGATGTTGTAACGGTCACACATACTGATTTGGAAGGTGCCTAGAGGAATATTTTGGTCCTTGTACCTGATGAGAGTGGATACCAGGTATTTGAGTTCTTCTTCTTTTAGGCTTTTCGACCTGGGATCGCTGACATTCCATTCCAAACGCAAAACGGGACGCCTTTGCACGGCTCTGGATATGTCCTTGGATAGGAGGCCGAGTTGTAACGCGGTTTTGTTGCTGGTGCTGGGATCGTTGAGCAAGTGATTGGTAATGATGCTGTGAATTATGTCGCCCGGCAGTTCTGATAAACACCTTTCCATGCCTTCTTATTTCTTTATCGTATCATCCAACAATTTGAGCATTCTCTATGTTTTTATAAAAGGTTGCAAGTTTTTTATTCTTGTTCCAACTCTTTTTTTGAAAATTATTCTTGTTCCAACTCGAAACCAACTACATGTCTATAACCATATGTTTTTGTTTCCTTCTTTTTTTTCCTAGATAGTTATCAACGTGGATTTCCAAATTTTTTCAGTTTCAAAAATATTCAGTTATGTACTACAAATACAATTCCACCGGATTCTCCAATTTTGCCCTCCACTACGAAAAACGACTTTCACAGCTTAAAAATGTGGCTATCCTCAAATCTATACTACATATAATACTAGTGGGGCTCACGGTGTACATAAGCACTAAGATCACAATGCAACATTCACAAATAAAACTTTAGAGCATCCACAATGGTAATATAATTAAAATCTAAGTAAGAAGCAACTACTTAAGTGCCACATAACCAATATTGATAAAATCTTAGTAAGAACCAATTACTAACAATGGAATGACTTTTAAAGGAGCATTTCTTATCCTCAACATATATTTAATTTAAAATTAGAAAAATAATAAATATCAAATGGATTTATTCTCTATTGGATGGTCAATTACGTAAAAAGAGGCAACCACTCTCTAAATAAGGAGCAACTCCTTATTAAGGACTGGTTCTTAAATCTCCACAATGGACATTATCTTTTAAGGAGTGCTCCTTAATAAAGTGAGTTTAAAGAGCACCATTGTGGATGCTCTTAGTATGATGTGTTAGTTTTTGAATGAACAAAATTAAATTGGAATCATATAAATTTATGAGATGTCTCACAACCATGTCAAAAAATAGAAGTGAAGGCCTCACTCTCAATATTGAAGCTCTATTTTACACCTTCAATTAAAAAGTGTGCCACGTAATATTGAGGCTCATTCTTGACATTTGCAAGAGCCTTTCTGTAGATCAGTTCAGTTCAATTCAGTTAAATAAATTTAAATTTATTTAAATTCAGTTCAGTATATTTACATTTATTTCAATTCAGATAAATATATTTAATTGATTTCAGTTCAGTTCAATAATTTTTTTTATTATAAGTTACATTTTTGGGCTCTGTTTAGTCGAGCTTATTTCTTGATGTACTGAAGTGAACTGAATTGAACTGAATTGAACTGAATTGAACTGAACTGAACTGAATTGAACTGAAGTGAAAATTGATGTATTGAAAAATGGATTCAGCATGACTGAATTAACCTGAATTCAGTCATAAGTTGTGCATTTAATAAGTATCATGAGATCAGATTTTACTAAGAAATTCAGAATCCTACTCTATGACATAATAATTAGTACGGAAGGTCCTAGATGTGGTGAGTTAATTATAGAGCATGTCTGGACATCTATACCGGAAAGATTACATGTTTATATCTACTATTACCACTTGTTTCAGCTTCTGGATATTTTGCATGAATCTAATGATTATGTGGATTCTCCCATCATGAAATTTTATACTGAGCTGCCCTTCCAGATTGGATGTAGTAAATTGTGATGTGGTAGATTTATATGGCTCCTTTAGAAGATGATCTGGTCATTTTCATTCTTTGTTGAAAGTAGGAAGGATAATAATTCTGTCAACTTAATCCACTTGTCCTGATATCTGTTTCTTTTAGGCACCGGGTACATTGGCTTCCCACGTGGGTGTTCAGATGATATGCTTTTTTTTTTTTGACATTTAAGCAATCTTATATTAGAGCAAAGGTAAGAAGGTAAGAAGATATTTAAAATTGTTGTTATAATTTGAAATTCTAATCCATGATTTGATATGCAGAAATCAATGATTTCATCCTTTTGATTTCGTACATGTCATTTATACCTTTCCAACCTTTTCTTTTTCTTAGGTTAGTTAAGTTTAGCATTTATGGTAATGCATTTACTTTGTTTTAATTGGTTTTATGTGCAATGCAGCTGAATACCTTCTCTTTCATAAACTTATGTAGTAATTTTTCATTTTGTTCCTTCATAAACTTCTGTAGTAATTTTTTGAATTCATAAAAGTAATCAGTGTGTATTGTGTCCTGCATATGGCTTTCAAGTATTTCCTTTTGAATTTTTCTGTTTGATTGGTCTGTGTTTTCAGGCCCTTAAAACGAAATCGCCTGACAGGTTCACTACCGGATGAGCTTGGTTGTCTTTAATTTGAAAAGGATACAAATTGTAAGAATTGCATTTTCAAGGAAGCGTCGTCTTTATATCATATTTTGAGTATGAAGAATTTCAGCACATAGGTGCTACTTTATTGATAAATCCATGTTTTCAGGCTTTACAATGGAAATCAGTTGACATGTTCATTGCCTCAAGACCCTGGCCATCTTTTTAATTTGGACAGGATAAATTTCTATCAGAATCATACTTTAAAGGTAGCACAATTTGGAAATGTTTAACCTGCCGGGAGGGCACCTCCGTTCTGGTTGCGTGATCCTTTATTCCACTGATGTTCCCAAAGGCCTCTGTGGATCCATTAGCTAGCAGAAGTAGTCATTTTTTGCTCGATTTATATGTTTAGTGTCAGAGTTGCTGCACAGAATTGAGGGTTTGAATGTGCTTGTTTTTGTTGTTTTCCTATTTTTTGGCACCTTCTTAGTTTTGTTGATTTGCGTTTTAAGCAAAGATTCATAATATTTGTATTGTTGTTTTTGTGTTGGTATATTAATTTTGAGCAAAATCCTCATGCACGCCTGAGTTCTTAGGGTATATATTTATATGTCCTTGAGTTCTTGTAAAATGCTAATATATCCATGGACCGACACATACTTTTTTTTTGTTGTAATCCTAGACTGTTTTCTTTCCAGCCAAAATCGATTTGAAAAGACAAAATCACTCAATGACAAATTTGGTGGTCATTTTTGTCCCAATTGACTCGTGTCGCATGTTGTTGTTTAAATTTCAAAATCTTGGGTTTTCAATTTTCTTGCCGCCACTCCAATGTTTCAATTGTAAGCTTTCCTCTTTACAAATCAACATGTTTGATCGACCTAAATTCAATCAAAATTAAAAACTAGGGGTATATCAGCACTTTCCAATATATACACCAGAACTTATGGGGTACAATGAAACTTTTTTCTTTAATTTTTTTTTTTGTTAAAAACCAAACTTTCTGTCCACAACCAGGCTTGATCGAACTTTTTCCGTCTAAATTTTCGGGATTCAGTCTCCCTGAATGGAGAAGGCATATATGGGCTGGGCATAAATGGTTGTCAACTAGTGATATTGTATCAGCAAATGTGTTATGGTCATATTAATTTGGTGTGAGTTTAGGGTTGAATATACGTTTTTTGCAGAATGTTTCAGCTTTATTCTAGCATACATCATTAGACATAAAAACAAAGTTTAGATCCAAATTTTATATCAACCCCTTCACGCAACGCGTGGAGAGACCACGCTAGTGTACTACAAATACAATTCTACCGGGTTCTCCAATTTTGCCTTCCACTACGAAAAACGACTTTCATATCTAAATGTGGATATCCTCAAATCTATACTATATATAAAAGTACTACATTTTAAGAGCATATGAAAGCGACACGTGGCGTTCTCATAGAATTTTCTCATTTTTAATTGTTTTTTAAAAAACTAAAACACTCTTTTCACGAGAGTCTCTAGAATATTCCTTTTTTGTTCATGGAGCAAAAACTTCTCATGCAATCTTTCATTTTTCTTAATTGGCTAATTAATATGTTTGACTTTTCTAAACAAGTTTTTTAATGCTAATTTATTTAAAATAACAAATTTGCCACCTAATCCTATAAAAAATAGAATTAGGCCCTGTTTGCTAGAGCTTATTTCCACCATGCACTGAACTGAACTGAATTGAACTGAACTGAATTGAACTGAACTGAACTGAACTGGACTGAAGTAAAAATGATGTATTGAAAAATGGAATCAGCATAACTGAATTAACCTGAATTTCATCAATTACATTTTCACTGAACTGAACTGAACTGAACTGAATTGAACTGAACTTAATTGAACTGAACTGAACTGAACTGATCTACAGATAAGCTCTGGTAAACAGGGCCTTAATGAAATATACTCTACTAAACAAGATATGAAATTTATGGAGTATAATAAACATTTCATGTGTCGGTTTGATGACTACTAATACTATTTTAAAGATTAATCGTCCTACATATCTATATATTAAGTTTTTGGCAAATTCTCATTTGAGACCTGTCTCAAATGAGACCAAAGATTATATGAGACTGCTATTGATTAAATTTGTCGTTGGTGAGCTTTAAACCCGCCGATTTCCTTGATTGAATTTGTCGTTGGTGAAATTGACCAAGGAAATGATCAAGAAAATTGACCGAAAGATCAAGCAAATTGAACGAAAGATCAAATTAACTGAAAAATCAAGGCAAAGCAAAAATACTCAAGGACATTGATTGAAAGATCAAACAAACTGACTAAAAGATCAAGCAGAAACAGTAAATGCTCATTCCCCTGCTCTTGGTCTCCACAAGGACAGGTCTCACCCAAGACTTTCTCTAATTGTTTTTGAAACCTTACACCTTAAAATATGTAAAATTGTCATGGTTAACAAAGTTAATATAAATCGGTCATGAGCCCAGGCATTATCTAGTGAATATAAAATTTGGTCGTCTTTTCTATAGTAATGTTATTATTATTTTATTACATTTTGAAGCCACAGGCTACCAGCTTACTCAACGCGTCCCTCTACGTGGAGACTTTCTGTGCTTCTCCGATCCACACCTGGATCATCTCCAAATTATTCCCATCTTTCACAACCTTTTGTTTTCCATAACCTTCATAATCGATATATAATCACCAAGGAGCCTTCCATCTCCCGCACAGACGATTACCGGCACCCCTATAACACCTATACAACCGAACTGATCGGAAGCAGTTGATTATTGTCTTCATTAGCTTGTTTTGTTGACAAACTGGAGTTCGCTAATTGAGGTGAGTTGTTGAATCATTATTGCCGATTCCGTTGGTTTCTGAGTTTGAGGTTAAATTTATGTCTGGGATTTTTATTTGTCAAAATACGGTATTTGGATTTTATTTTGGATTTCGTTTTCATTGATGGGTGTTTGCAAATTGCATAATCGATATGAGAATCAAATGAGGAAATAGTGGAGTGACATGTTGAATGATTGATGATGTTTTTTGATGCGAGCCTGATCGTGGGCAGAGACGGTGCATGTTGTCCCTCTGGTTGTTGAAGGTATGAGTTTTGCATGTTTTAATTTGCTTAAGTAATAGCTTCCGAACCCGAACTATTTTATGGGTATCCATGGATTTGATTAGGTTTGTCTTGGTTCCCTCCATAGGTATTTGAATGTGAGCATATAAATCTTATTTCAGGGGGATGTTGGATACTATCAAAAGGATTCAGGAGTACAACTAGCAGATGGGTAAGACTATACAAAAGAATGTCTTCCTATGGTACAAAAGAATATGTAAAAAGAAAAATCTTAGACTTTAACCCTTGTCGGTTGATAAAAGGATAAGTCAACTTTCAAAATGGCCGCCAGAGTTCTTGGAATGCTGCATGTGAGAGAGTGAGCTGAGTGTGACTTTCCGTTCCTTGCCTTGTTAAGAAATCTGATGCCCCATTGATTTCCATCTAGGCTGTAGATATGGTGGACCTTGACTTGATGTTGCTGCATCATCTTGATTATGCTCACTAAATGGTTTCTGACTGGTTACTGCTATGTTTTCAAAATTTGGATCAAATGCAAATCGATTCCATTTCCAAAGGAAATAGTCTCATCCGGATATAAAGTTCCCTTTATGATCTTTAGCAATACATCCCAACCCAGACTTTTTTTATTGCATCAAATGGATGATGCCATGAGCAATGTATGATCAATCTGATGGGAGAGATAAGCATAAGTGGTCTCACAATGTAAATCATAAAAGACAGATTTACAAACATTTTTCAAATAGTTTCAATGTTCCCAGCCCCAGCAAAGTATAATTGGTATAGTATTCAAGAGTGAATGTGTGACTATGAATTTGGATTACATGCCAGTAATATGCAAACCTGTCAAAAATTGAATAAAACCTAATCTCACAACATGCATTCTATGCCACATTTTTCTGAGCTAGAGGACAAGAATTGAAGAAGTGAGACATGTCATCTACATGAATGAATACCGAATACGTGCTGAATACTAAGGAACAATATTCAAATAATATTTTCTCAATACATTATCGAATGGCAGTCAAGTATTCAAAAGCTTCCAGATAAAGACAGAGATTTTATATGAACTCCAAATTTTGGAGTGTCTTTTGAATGTTGACTGTCCTTGTTGCATGGATTTGAATGAAGTTTTGAGAGTGAAGAGGTCTGCTGAGTAAGGCTTCCAGATGAGCCTATCTTTCTCCTCCTCCCACAGAGAGGCTTTCTCAATTGGGTTCAAAGTGTGCTGTTAGGAGGGGCATTAATGAACATCTGGCTGCTTCAAATTATTTAACTTGTAGTTGTAAGAAAGGCATTGGAGGCATAGTGTTGGTCTACTCCTCAAAGTCCAAATAGTAAGTTTAGTTAGGGTTTAATTCTTGAAAGGCTATGTATAGACCCAATAGATTAAGCCTAGGGTTTAAGAGTGTGTTTAGTATAAATAGACATGATGTGTGCTATTGTATTAAGCCACCATTTTAGAGAAAGAGTTAGGGAGGAGAAACTTGTCTAAGTGTTCTTCCTCTTTAGCTATGGTGAAGAAGGGGATTGGTTAGTGATTGATAGATTGATGGATTAGATATAGTTAGAGCAAAGAATTGTAAGGCTCTTCTATATTCTAGTGGATTGGAATCGTTGATTCCCGTGGTTTTCTCCCGATTTGGGCTTCCACGTAAAATCGGTGTGTTTTGTCCATTGTTGTTTTGTTCTTCGTTGATTGTTGTTTATGGGACCACAAATGGGTTTTGATTTTCGAATATGAACTAGGTCAGGGTTAAAATCCCCAACAACATAGGTCAATAAGAGTATCTCCAATGCAAACCTTTCAATCAAAAATATTGATGGCCACCTAAGATTGATAATCTAAAATTCTAAAAATCTTCTCCAATCCAAACATCAATTAAGCGGTCAATATTATGTGTCACATCACATGACATGGATTGAAGGCATTAATTAAGGGGTCAATATTATGTGTCACATCACATGACATGGATTGAAGGCATCAAATAGGCATTCTATACATTGATGCTTAGAGCATCTCCAATGCAAGACTCTCAATCAAAAATATTGATGGCCACGTAAGATTGATACTCTAAAATTCTAAAAATCTTCTCCAATCCAAGCATCAATTAAGGGGTCAATATTATGTGTCACGTGACATGGATTGAAGGCATCAATTAAGAGGTCTATATATTGATGCTCAATTTGAAGGCATCACTTTGCCAACTTAACATATTTAGACTTTTTTACTAATTAAATCATTTAATCATTCCATATTTAAATTTGAAAAATAAATTTAGTATTTAATTCAATAATATTGTTGTGACAATTGATGGTTGCATTGGAGAACTAAACTTCAAAATAAAAGTTTTCAATCTTACATCACATTGACGCCCAATACAATTTTGACAATTGGAACCTATTTTTACTCATGACCTTCTCACCATTGGAGATGCTCTTAATTTGAAGGCATCACTTTGCCAACTTAACATATTTAGAGTTTTTATACTAATTAAATCATTTAATCATTCCATATTTGAATTTGAAAAATAAATGTAATATTTAATTCAATGATATTTTTGTGACAATTGATGGTTGCATTGGAGAGCCAAATTTCAAAATGAAAGTTTTCAATCTTAGATCACATTGATGCCCAATACAATCTTGACAATTGGAACCTATTTTTACTCATAACCCTCTCACCATTGGAGATGCTCTAAGAGACTTCTCCCAGTCCGGATCCTCTACGCAAATATTCCACGCAAACATTACACCAAAATGACACCGCTCATCTTTTTTTTGAACAAATTGTTTCATCGCATTTAAATCTTTAATTGGGTCAGATAAATATTTTTACCACTGACACGGTAAACCTTGATTAATTTCCCGTTAACACTCAACTTTTTCTTAGTGTTTAGTTTTATCAAAACTAATAATAATAATACAATTAACGCTTAATTAAATTTCTTTTATAATTAACAAAAAATAATATATAATTAAAATCTTGAACTCATATAAATATATATTTAAGTTATGGGTGAGCTTGTACGTAAATTATATTTTTATAAAAAAATTAAAATTTTATGCATCAATTATTTAAATTTAAATAACTTTATTAAAATTCAAATCAAATAAGTTGATAATCCTAATTGATGGTATTAAAAAAGGTTGATGATGAAGGTATATTAGGCACTTCGTTTGGAGATGTTGTTTGCTTTAATTTGATATTACTCTGCAACAAATTAGTGAAGGTTGTCCAATTTTGTTTGCTTGTAGGAGTGAATGATTATGAACCGGCGATAATATTTTGCAAATAGAATTTGATATAATAGATACTCTAGCTCCATCTATCAAAATTAATTTTACATACTAGCAAATATTTGATATATAATTATTTTTTATATTTTGTATTCTCATCACATTATTGTATCGTTACTGTGATGTACAAAACCTTTTGTTTGATCGGAATCCTTGTAAAACAAAATTGGGTATTAATGCAAATGGACCTCCAATAAAATCCCACCCCCTTTACCCTTAGCGAGAATCGAGCTCAGGACCTCTGGGTAATTTAAAATGTGAGTAAAGGGTTTCGAACCTTCATAAACAGAAATTTTTGTGTAATTAAAAAACGAAAAATACCTAAATTGGAAGAGAGGGTCTTGATTTGTGAACGATGAAGACGATGCCGCACGAAGACTTAAACGCGTGGGAATTGATAGAGTTTTAACACAATTAAATTAATGGGGTAAAAGAAAGAGTAAATAATAGTAACTGGGTTAATTAAGGTTTACGTGCCTGTTTCTAATAGAGTATCCGAATACGGTGCTAAAATATGGTGTTTTTGTATAGATGTTTTTCTGAAATAAAATATGCAGTCTCACACTAAATTTTAAATTTCATCATTTTAAAAAAAGAAGAAATTTCATCAGTTTTCGACGTGGCTTGCCAAAAGCCACTAAATTTTGAAAGCGGAAAAGGTCCCGCTTTGACGAAAAATTTAGCGCGCCTCTGCAAACCTACTCCTGCACTCTTAACCAGTTCTCAAACACAACTCTCAAACGACGTCGTTCCAGCCTCCTCCGCATTCCCTCTCGGAGCCAATTCCCGGTGAGTGAAGGACCCAATCCTGCTGGAAACGCAGCACGAATCCATCGCTCGCGCTCTCCCATTCCATGTTAGTAAATGCGGCTGTTGCATAACTCTCTAGATTCATCCTGAAGTCGATCTGCATCCTGTGGATTTTTGATTGTTGTCTTTTCATTTTCATCAAATTGTCATCTGAAGTAGAATTCGTAGGGTTTCTGCGAGCTCTGTGTTCATTGATTGCGTAATCCGTGTTAATTAGGACTTGAATCGAGTTTCTTAGTGGCTTAGTCTGGAAATGTAGGATTAACGATTCAATCCGCTTTATTGTTTATCTGATTAGATTACAATCAGTTTTTTCATGTTCTAGAAATGCTAAAAGCAGATAATTTTGGTTTTTTTTCAGATATTAGGGTTATTTTGTATAATAAAGGAGAACTTGGGAAAGTCTCCACAGTCAAGTTGTCCTGGTGAGGCAGAGTTTGTATCTGATCTTAGTACTGTCCTCGTTGCGACCGTGCAGGAAGCTAAAGATAGGATTTCTCAGATTGAGTCATCAACTTTATCCGCATATTCAAGCCAAATCGAAAACCCTTCAGAAAATTGTATGCGAGGCAAGGGGAGCTGCTGAAAATGATTTCAGAGTGAAGGAAAATGACCTCTTATATCAGATTGAAACGCTTCAGCAGGAGAAGCAGCAGCTTTTGGATGGAATTAGTTTTATCAAGATGGAGAAGAAAGAGTTTAATGCAACTGGCTTGTCCCCTGATGAGATTCACAAGCTCCAGAAGAATTTTATAGTAAATGTTAACTCAAATGGTAGGATGACGGAAACCATACAAGAGTTACATGTTGTGCTAAGACTTGAAATTAAAAGGATGGAAGAGAGGGAGTCACTGTGTACTGCCTGGGCTGATTATGCTAGGCTTACAGGCCTGTATGAAAGAGATGTTGGGAAATTGGAATCAGAGCTTGCAAAGCAGACTAAGGCAGTTGATTCTGGGATAAGCTTGCAGAATGAACTTCTTCAAATGCTGTAGTCGTATGCTAAAGATTTCTTTGTGATCCATACTATAGCTATATTTGATTGTTATTTCATTTGGTGGTAGTTTAATTTACTGACCTTGACTTCTTGTTCTCATTTCTGGAACTGTGCATGTCATTGAAGATCCAAGTGCTCGTGGTGCTCCTTGTGAAGCAGCCAAAGTAAAAGGTGATGAATTGCTGAAGCAGGGAGTCCAGAAACCTCATAGATCAAACTCTATAACACCTTCTTCAAGATATTGTCCAACCAAAATCTGCAAAGGGTGTCAAGTCTTGCCCACCAGCTGGAACAAATCGTCCAGCTTCTTACTGGAGTGATACCAGGTCTCATAAGAGTCGGCTTGGGCCCAACCTTCATGATGATATTCTGGATACCCGTTTAGAGAAATTAAATGTAGAGTTGGACCAAGGCCAAAAAAGATAAAAGCTCGCCATTCTGAAAGGTCAGCTCCCAAAGACTTGGATTTTAATGTTCAGATGATGAAACTCAGGACATGAATGTTGCTGGTAAATCAGAAAGGCGCCAAATTCCACCTCCAGGGCCTGGTACATCCAACTTTAAATACGTGGAACCTGTACGAAAGAAAAGTGCTTGTGAAAATCTGAAAGGATTGAGTGCAAGCAATGTAAAAAGTTCTGTGAAGCTCTTCTTCCAACTGATGGAAAAGTGTCTAATCCTGATGCACAGAACATACATTGCGAACATCAGGACGGTGTATGTAGGCATCGTTACAGGTATGCTCCACCTTTGACTCCCAAGGGGTTCTTGAACATTGGGTTTGAGTCTGTAATGTGAATTGCATGTTAATTTACTGTACACTATTATGTATGTTTCATTTGTGAACGAACTATGGGATGGATCAGGGAAAAATTTATAGGAAGTTACTGTTGCAAATTGAAGGACCCAAAATCTGTAGGTATTTATTTATATATATCTTGAATAGCAATTTTTTTAACCGAAGAATCTTGATTCGTAAAATTTTGATTTGCTGGATTGGGGGGGCTCGTTTTGACTATTCTTGAGCCAGTCTTTAGTTTCTTCATGATGTCTTGGGATTGAACTGTTCGTGACTATTATATAGGCTCGATTCAGACCCCTGCAGGGTCGACAAAAAAGCCTGGTAAAATTGATTCAGCTAACTGAGGTCAACAAACAATATATAGTCAATTTCAGTCTCGAGTGTGAATCAGAAAGCAGTTGTTCTGAAGGCACAAATTTCATGGCAGTTACAGATTATTCCTAAGTTTTTTGGTGATAGCATCACCTTAGAAAAACGACTTTCCAATTCTTTTTTTCTTGATCTTTTGAAAAAAGTCTCTGTTCTCTCTGTTTCCGGAAGCCCGGGAGATTTGAAGGAATCAGAAGGTAGTAAATGTACCGCTTGTTTTGGTTTCAAAAGCTTCTTATTTGTTTTCTGGGTTTTTGCTTCATTTGTGCTCTACCTATTTCATAACTTGTTGTTTTCTAATGCTCGGTTCCTGACAGCTGCAGGTTCAGTCAAGAAAGACTCGGAAAACGTCATTTGTGCTCCGGCTCGGTTCCTGACAGCGGCAGGTTCAGTCAAGAAGACTCGTAAAACACGTTCGCCAAAAGTGGGTTTTGATTGAAGCCAAAATGCACCAAGCGCAAGAACAAAGCTCCGGGGACAAGAACGCAGAAACTGAAATGGTCTCGGATCCATCTGCGTCACGGGCTTTAGAAAGAGGTACATTTATTGATTGTGAAATGCATGTTCATAACATAATCTTGATATTGGGAATTTCAAAATTGGTCGAAACTCGAATTCCATGAGAATCTTTGTTATACTTCAGGTTCTTTGCTGTCACTCCGTAACGGGACTCTCGATATTGAAAACCAACGGACCCCAGGATATCAAAATCATGGTAGGGCAGGTTACGTTGTAGTGTTCGTTGGCCGGGAGGCTTTGGCTCTGTTTGTAATACCTCTGATACAAGTTGGAGGAGGGGTACGACATCTGTTATCGGATCACATGCCAAGATTGCTCAGGTATCTTCAGATGGGAGTGGGACAACATCCTGGTAGGGACCATCTGCCATCTTCCTCACGGGTTATAATTCCACGTATTTGGCTGTCACCCCGTGGGAGTCTCGATATTGAGAACCAACATCTCCCAGGACATCAAAATCAGCGTAGGGCAGGTAACATTGTAGTGTGGGTTAGCCGGGAAGCTTTGGCTCTGTTTGTAATAGGTCTGACACAACTGAGAGGAGGGGTACATCAGTTGTTATGGGATCACTGGCCAGGATTGCTCAGGTTCCTTCAGATTGGAGTGGGACAACATGCTTATAGGGACCATCACCTTATAAATCCACCTACTTGGCTGTCACCACCCCGTGGGAGTCTCG
Organism: Cruciata laevipes; assembly: GCA_963678965.1. Classification (NCBI taxonomy): domain Eukaryota; kingdom Viridiplantae; phylum Streptophyta; class Magnoliopsida; order Gentianales; family Rubiaceae; genus Cruciata; species Cruciata laevipes. The sequence goes on along the minus strand of OY787634.1, from coordinate 16,898,626 downwards.
ATGTTGAGAACCAACAGCCCCTAGGACATCAAATTCAGCGTAGGTCAGGTTACGTTGTAGTGTTGGTTGGCCGGGAGGCTTTGGCTCTGTTTGTAATACCTCTGATACAACTGAGAGGAGGGGTAAATCAGCTGTTAAGGGATCACTGGCCAGGATTTCTCAGGTTCCTTCCGATTGGAGTGGGACAACATGCTTATAGGCACCATCAGTTTATAAATCCACTTACTTTGCTGTCACCCCGTGGGAGTCTCGATGTTGAGAACCAGCAGCCCCTAGGACATCAAATTCAGCGTAGGTCAGGTTACGTTGTAGTGTTGGTTGGCCGGGAGGCTTTGGCTCTGTTTGTAATACCTCTGATACAACTGAGAGGAGGGGTAAATCAGCTGTTATGGGATCACTGGCCAGGATTGCTCAGGCACCTTCAGATTGGAGTGGGACAACATGCTGGGAGGGAGCATCAACTATCTCCTACATTGCTCAGGTACCTTGATACTGAAGAGGAAGGAGAACATGCTGCCAGGGAGCACAGGCTGTCCAGAAATAATCAAAATGGGACATTACTTTTCCTGCATATCATGTATCAAAGGTTCTTAATGTCTGTTCCAGAAAATCCATTGAGAAAGTTGGCAGGAGCTTTTGCCTATCTGTTGATGTTCCCTCCTTTGGTTTTAGAGCGAATATTTGGAAAGAATAAGGATCTCCATAACTGGTTCCAGGTAGGATCCTTGGTAACTGTGACAACCTTGTCTTTCATTGCAACTCAACAACAGGTCAGGACGAAGGGATGGTTGACTATCAAATCCTTACTGTCAGTTGCAGTATTAGTCGTCAACCTAGTTTTCCTGGTGATCCACTTCTGTGATGCACTTAAACATAAGGAAAATGATGCTGGTTTTGACACGCAAGCGGCATATGAGTTGACCCTTTTGATGATAGAAAGTTTTAGAAAGCCCTGATTCTATTTGATAGTTGCTCTATTCTGTTGTGATTGGTCCTTCACAGCTCAACATTCCTAATATTCAAATCCGTTTTGAATAGAGTATGTTGACTCTAGTTTTGTAGTGTGATATAATCCTTGTAAAGTACCTACATTAGTACCCATTGTATGTAACTTGCTGTATTCATATGTTCATTCATTCATTCATCTGAGTTTTAAGTAAAATCAGTTTTGTATTCTTCTTTGCTTTCTTGTTTTGGTTGGTTCAGAAATGCAATCTTTATTATAAATGTAATTAAAATAGATGCTCCATTACATATGGTAAGCAATTCAGATAAAAAATATACCTATCAGACATCTCAAAGTCATCCATGAAGAGTGGTTATGCAATATTGGCCTAGATTCAGGCACATAGCCAGATAACCTCATAGATCAGCCAGATTATTCAGTACATGATATATTTCGTTTTTCTAAGGATGCTTCTTATCTTTGGCCATAAAAACATGCACGGTACTCCGAATCTCAATCCAGCTGCACCCTGGCTGTTTAACCACTCCTTGCTGCCTCATGCGTTTGCGCGAATTCTCTTCACATCCTGCCATTGTTCGAGATGAGCATACATGTTTGAAAGAAGAACATAGGAGCCCGAGCTGGCCTAACTCAATGTTCCATGAACTTTACAAGCTGCAAGCAGAGAACCCCCAACCACGCCATCAGGAGGCATAGGTATTGTCTCGACCAAATTCATTGCTTCATCGAGGAGTGCAAATCAACCATACAAGTATAGTGGTCTTTCAATGGTTCAATATCATACTCCTTCATAGAATAGAAATAGTGGCGCCCTTCCTGAACCAGCCCAGCATGTGTACAAGCAGACACATGATCCGGCTTATCTACAGCCTGTAACATCTGATGGAAAAATTGAAGGGCTTCGGTTCCATGCCCATTTTGTGCAAAGCCAAGTATCATAGCATTCCATGAAACATAATCTCTCTCAACCATATTTCTGAAAACTAATCTGCCTTCTGCAACTGAGCCACATTTCATATACATATCTATAAGAGAGTTACCAACAAAAACATCAGTTTCAGGATCAGGACCATACTGGAATCGAAGTCCGTGCTTAAGAACATGTGCATGAGACTGCCTTCCCAGCTTTAGATCAGCTAAGTTCGCACACGCATTCAAGAGATTTCCGAAGGTGTAGTGTGTTTGCCAAACATGTTCCCGTTTTAAGTTGAAGAAAAAGACACAATGCCTCTTCATTCTCTCCATTCTGGGTATAGCCTGCAAACAACGCATTCCAAGACACCACATTCTCCACACTCGCTACTCTTGCATATCCACTAACCATAGAGGTCTCGGACACCACAGTTCTCATTGTCATCCAGTCAAAAATACATCTTGCCTCAAAAATTCTGCCACATTTTGCATACATATCAACCAATGCATTGCATATAATATCATCTATAAAAATATTGGACTTTATGGTACGCGCATGAATTTCCTTCACTTCTTTGAGTGCAGTCAAGCTCGCACATGCATTCACCACACTAGCCAAACTCATTTCATCATCTCCTTAAACACCTTCAGCTCCTCAAATGCAGGTCCATTCTGCTCGTAACAAGTATTAAAACTATTCCAGGAAACCACATTCCGATGTTTCATCAAATCAAAAACCTTCTAAGAACATCTTACGTTGCCACATTTGGAGTACTTGTCAACAAGGGCAGACTCAATAAAAACATCAGATGAATACACAGACTTGGAAACCGAAGCAGGGAACTGACCACCCATTCTCAAGTCCTTAAGCCCAGAACAAGCTCTAAGCGCAATACCACAGGAGTAATCATTTAATCTAAAGTCCATCGAATGCAGTTTCACCAAATACTCAAGGGACTCGTTGAAAAACTCGTGCCGAGCAAACCATGAAACCATCAAGTTCCAAGAACATTGATCAGGCTCAGGAATCAAATGAAAATGCTTCTCAGCCTCATCAACATGTCCTGATGTAATCAGCTGATCAATGATTGAGTTCCAAGTGAAGGTATTTCTGTCGGGCATTTTATCGAACAGCTTCCGCTGAGCAAGTGATTGGTAATGATGCTGTGAATTATGTGGTCCGGCAGTTTTTTTTTTTTTTTTAAGTAAACCACTGTTGGTGGGGGAGTTATAGGCTTCCCTTTGCCTTTTAAATAAAAGAAAGAAAAAATACATATTCCCCTACAAACGTATATGGCTTTAAAGTATTGTGCCGAAACATAATTACCTAAAGTAAGACAACCATGGTGTAGAATTACAAAGTAAAAACTACACTAGGCAAAAGAAAAACCCTCCAAAAAGAATGAGATAAACTTTGGAAAAACTAATTCCTCATTCTGAAACAAAAGATGGGAGGCTGAGGGTGAGGAGAAGGCATCACTCCACTTGCTTATCAGTGATTCAGTGAGCAAACAAAGAAAACACTAGGCAGCCTATGGAGAAATATTATCAAACAGTTTCTTGTTCTTTGCTTTCCACAGACACCAACATACAAATGATGGGACTAGATTGACTAGCTGTGTGTGAAGTGTAGTGAGACCTTGGAAATGCCAATAGCTAGCAAGCCTGTTCCAAAGTGTGTCAAAATTTGGACTTCCAATGCATAAAAATACATGGATGGCAGCCCAGACTTGTTTGGCTATTTCACATGCACTAAAAAAATGATCTAACCTATCCAAGTTGTCACATAAAACACATTTTGATGCAAGTTTGATACCATAAAATATAAGGATGTCATCAAAAGGGAGCATAGAGTTGAAGAGTTTCCACATAAATATGGATACCTTATTTGGTGATCTAGTGCACCAAATTTCATCCATGGAAGCAATTGTACTTTTTTTGGCCTGAGTGCCTCATAAGCTGATTTGAAAGTAAAGTTGCCCTTTAGATCCAGCGTCCCGGTGATTGTGCTGTTTGGTCCATGGGGCTTGTGCTGTTTGATACTTCCACCATAGTTTAACTGAAAAAGTTCTAACTATGGTGGAGATCTTACACCAATCCCATTTTCAGAGGTTGGATAGCACCAGGGGCGGAACTACGTTATGAGTTTATGGGGCCTGTGCCCTACATGAATATGAAAAAATGATATAAAAACGACGTCGTTTTGTCGTTTTGGTTTTTTTTAAAGATAAGTAAAATTAAACAAAATATAATAAGGAGACAGACGATTCAGCCCAGATGCAGAAGTATACGCAGTGTTAATGTGCCCTACTTCAAATATATATGTATATATAGTGTTAATGTGCCCCACCTCAAATATAATCCTGGTTCCGCCACTGGATAGCACAGTTCACTCCACTTTCTCCATTTTCTTTTATCTTTTTGCTCTGATTTACCCCAAAAGAATGAAAAGACTGTTTTTTCTAGGGGATTTTAATATCAGTTTTGGAGGATCAAATACTGCCCAGATATGTTGTGGAATGGAATATATGCATGATTTAATTAGAGTTAGCCTACCTCCAGGAGAAAGCCATTTGTTCTTCCAACTATCCTATCTGTTATTAATAACTTCTGTGACAATAGAGGATTTGGATGATGATTAAAATTTTCCTTTTATGTAAATTGCACATGTGTCTAGGGTTTTCTTATTTAACTATAGGGTCTTCCTTTTAATATAAATAACTACGTAAATCCTAATAGAAATCAGTTTGGCAAATTCTATTTACATGGTATCAGTCGCCCAGGGTTTCTAAAACCTCTTCTTCATGTTTCTGTCTTGAACGCCGCCTCCCTTCTCCCCCAAATTTTCATCAAATTTTTTTTTTCCTGATCCACCGTGGCCGATGATAGGAATTCTGACAGGCTTTCGTTCAACACGATGATCCACCTCCTCAACACCAAGCTTGATGCTACGACGTATTTGCAGTGGAAGCAACAGGTTCAATACGTGTTTCGACCTCAAGGTTTGTTTGGCCATCTAGATGGCTCTACTCCGTGCCCCATCGTCCCGGTGATTTCGACAGTGGCTTCCTCTTCCTCGCCGCCTGATATTGCCACCACCCAGAAGGTTCAGGAAGCTTATGATGCCGCTAAGGTTGCTTATGATCAATGGGTGCTTGAAGATCAACGTTTGTGTAGCGTTCTTTACGCTTCTCTCTCTCCCGATGCCAAGAATGAATTTTTCCAATGCAACACTGCGAAGGACACGTGGGATGCTTTTGCCACTGCTTATCAACACGGCACTGCAATCGCTGTGTTCACTCTTCGTCAAAAGGCTGCCCTTGTTCGCAAAACTGGTACTGTTCATGATTTTCATTAAAGATCTTCATCTATCTTTAATGAAAATCATTGATCAATTGTCTGCTATGAGTGAACCTGCTACAAATCGTGAGAAGTTATTGTGGTTTCTTACTGCTTTGGGTTTTGATTTTAAAGATTTTAGTGCTCCAATTTCTGCCCGTAATCCCCTTCCTGCATATGTTAATGTTGTTGATGAGGCAAAGAGCTATGAGGCATTTTTAGTGAATTTGGAGAAAACAAAGATTTCTGTTGGGCCAGCCCAAGTTAATACCGGCCCAGTTGTCTTCATGGCCTCTGAACAAGCAATGGACCAGGCGCCCCAACTGAACCAGATGGGCCAGCAGACCCAGCAAGTGGGCGCGTGACACCACACGCCTGGAGATGAAACCGCGCGTAGCGGCGGCGCGTGGCGCACACGCGCGGCCGGTGGCGTCCGTTTCGACGGCCGGCGGGGTGGCCGTGGTTCCTGGTGGTTTTCTGGGCGTGGTGGTTGGTCTAGATCCTCCATCAATGCTTCTCAGATCCAGTCAATGCTCCTCATCCAATTTGCGTCCTATGACTCCGGCTGTCCAGCCCTATGCTCCTCAACAGTATTCAGCCCATGTTCATCATCAGTACCCAGTTCAGACACATATGGCTCAGCAGTTTCAGTCGTATGCTCATCCGATGATCCAGGCTCCTCCAGTTCAGCGGACTCCAATTGCACCTCAATATTCGCCATCTGCTCCACCATATTTGACCTATCCTACTCAGCAATTTCAGCCATCTGCTTCTCCGGCTCCATCCTTTGTTTCCTCGGACTGGTATGTGGATTCAGGCGCCACTAATCACATGAGCTCTACTGCCTCGAACCTGTCAAGTGTCGCTCCTTATACTGGTAACACTCTTGTCTCTGTTGGTAATGGTGTTTCACTTTCTATAGCTGCTGTTGGTGATGCTCGAATTAGTCCTACTTTACATTTATATGATGTGTTGCATGTGCCTGCTACTACTAAGAATCTGTTATCGATCAGCAAACTTACTCGGGATCTCTGTGCTATTATTTCCTTTGATGATCGATCTTTTGTCATTCAGCACAAGGTCACCAAGGCAGTTCTGGGGCGGGGACACAGTGAGGATGGACTTTATGTGCTGGATCGTGGTGAAGCAGCCCATATTTCTTTTGTTAGGCAGAATAATAATAGAGCATCTTTTGAGACTTGGCATGCTCGTTTGGGACATGTGTCCACTAGTGTTGTTTCTTTGTTGAACAAGAATAGTTTTTTATCTCTTACTTCTGTGCTTCCTAAACCTGGGGTTTGCGAGTCCTGTGCTATGGCAAAGAGACAGAAGTTGTCTTTTATTGAGAACTCTAAACGTGCGAATCATGTTCTTCAGTTAATTCACTGTGATTTATGGGGGCCTTCTCCGTTTTTATCTGGGAATGGATTTGCTTATTATGCTGTATTTGTTGATGATTACTCACGATTTACCTGGTTTTATCCTCTTCGTCGAAAATCCGATTTTGTTGAGGTCTATTTTCAGTTTGAGGCGCTAGTTGAGAATCAGTATTCTTCTCGAATCAAAGTTTTTCAAAGCGATGGTGGCACTGAATTCATTAATAATAGACTGCAGTCTCACTTTGGTACTCGGGTATTCATCACCAGGTGTCTTGTCCCTATACCCCAGAACAAAATTGCAGGGTTGAACGGAAACATCGGCACATCATGGAAATAGGGCTATCCATGCTGCTTCATTCTCAAATGCCACTTTCGCACTGGGATGATGCTTTTGGAGCTGCGGTCTTAACCATTAACCGTCTTCCAACTCCAATTCTCAATAACACATCTCCTTTTGAAGTGCTCTTTGGCCGGCCTCCAGAGTACTCCAATCTTCACTCTTTTGGATGCAGAGTTTTTGCCTATGTCCGAACCACCGCGGCTCACAAACTCGCTCCTCGCAGTATTCCATGTGTCTTTATTGGATACAGTGCTCACTATAAGGGATTTAAGTGCTTGGACACAGCTTCTGGACGAATCTATATGTCTCGCCATGCTCGATTTAACGAATCCCACTTTCCATTCTCTACTACGTCGTCGGAGGCCTCCTTTACTTCTCTAGATGCTTCCTCATTTTTGGACCCCTCTAATCCAGAACTGGCCACCCCTTGACAGTGAGCTTACTCCATCATTGCCGCATTCTTCGTGCTCATTATGCCCTAGTCAACAGGGTTGGTTGCTGAGCTTCTTGTTCAGAGAGAGCCTCGCACGTATCGAGCTACGGTCAAGGATTCTAGATGGGTTTCTGCCATGGATGAAGAAATGGCTGCTCTTCGCCATCAACGGACTTGGGATCTGGTGCCCTGTCCTCTGAATGTCAACGTTGTTGGTTCTAAATGGGTCTATCGGCTAAAATATCGACAGGATGGTTCTATCGATCGTTTTAAGGCTCGCTTGGTGGCACAGGGTTATTCTCAGATTCCGGGGTTTGATTTTGATCACACTTTTAGCCATGTGATCAAGGCTAGCACTGTTCGCACTGTTCTTGCCATAGCCACTATGAGGAAGTGGCCATTACATCAGTTGGATGTCAAGAATGCCTTTCTTAATGGTGTTCTTGATACTCCCGTGTTCATGGCTCAGCCAACTGGATACTAGGATCCTGCACATCCTCAGTATATCTGTCGTTTGCGGAAGGCTATCTACGGGCTCAATATGCTTAGTCCTCTCATGAAACACTGGATTAGCCGCAATGTGATTAGCCGCCTGACTGTCGCAGAAAAGGCGCATAGGAGTATGATGGTCAATTCCTAAAGAAGACAAGAATGTCCGAAGCCATAGAAGTTCACAACAGACAGCGGCCAAAGTTCAGGAGGGTAATGGTCAAATAGATCAGACGACCAACCAGGCGCCTGTACTGCTCGGGATCGTCGTACAAAAGGTCTTCAACTCGAGCCAAATCGTGATGTTGCTCCATAGGAAAATCCGTAGGCTTAGAAGACAACAAATCGGTATCCGAAATAATATCAAGAGCATACTTCCGTTGAGATAAAATCATTCCATTAGTATTTCGAGCTATCTCAATCCCAAGAAAGTATTTCAAGGGGCCGAGATCTTTCATATGAAAACAAGAACCCAGATACGTCTTGAATTCAGTCAAAAGAGTCTTAGAGCTACCAGCAATTATCAAGTCAGCCACATAAACAAGAACATGTAGTGAAAGCTCACCACGTACATAGGTAAAAAGATATTCGTCGGCCTTACTTTGGACAAATCCAAAAGCTCTCAAGGATGAAGTTAACTTAGCAAACCAGTTCCGAGGGGCTTGCCGCAATCCATACAAAGATTTCTGGAGCTTACAAACAAACACCCATGAGGAATGGAGTAACCCCGAGGGGGACGCATGTAAACCTCCTCCTCAAGATCACCATGCAGAAAGGCATTATGAACATCCATCTGATGGACCTCCCAGCCTTTAATCACAGCCACGGAAAGAAACAAGCGAGCAGAACCCATCTTTGCAACGGAACAAATGTCTCAGTAAAATCCTCGCCTTCTATCTGACGATTACCAAGGACAACAAGACGAGATTTATGTCGCTCAATGGAGCCATCAGATTTGTACTTAGTCTTGTAAACCTATTTAGAGCCAATAACAGACTTTCCCGGAAGAAAAGCAGATATAGTACAAGTGTCGTTATGTGCCAAAGCACCAAGTTCCTCATCCATAGCAGCCCTCCAATGGGCGTGCTTAGATGTCTCAGAATACGTAGTAGGATCTGTACTAGATGTTATAGCACAAAAAAGTCTAGCATGCAAAGCAGAAAATCTATCGCAATTAACATAGTCAGTAATATGGTATTGAATACCTGAAGATAGTGATGATGGAAATGCGGAAGAAGCAGTAGTGGGGGGTTTAATGGCAATAGCAGAGCAAATATAATCCTTCAGGTATCCAGGTTGTTTCTTTTCACGTTTGCTGACCCAAGCTGGAACAGGAGAGGGAGTCGGAATGCCCATACCGACTGGAGACTTAGAAACGCTGACAGGCGGAATGCCCTTACCGACCGGGGAACGACTAGCACGCGGAGAACTCGTGCCGACCGAAGGTGATGATGCGCCAGAATGTGGTGTGCTGTGATCGAGTACATATGCTGGCAGCCGAGGAACAACATCTAAAGGCGGAGAGCGAGACTGAAGTGGCACAACAGTGAACGGGGGCACAACATCTGGCAAATCATCATCATAAAGGAATGACGGTGGAGCAACCTGAGAGGAATCGTCTCAGCAAACGAAAAATGGTCTTCATAAAACACAACATCCCTACTGTCAAAGAATGTGTGTGTTTCCAAGTCGTAAAGGTGATATCCTTTCTTCCCAATAGCATAACCAAGGAAGACACAACGACGACTTCTTGAAGCAAGCTTGTCTCGACTCTTTGGAATTTGAGAGGCATAGCAGAGACAACCAAACACACGTAGAAGCTTGTAATCTGGTTTACAGCCATGGAGCAGCTTGAATGGAGTTCGACCATCAAGAAGGGGTGTCGGTGTCCGGTTGATTAAATGAGCAGCCGTAATAACACATTCACCCCAGAATTTGATAGGTATATCAGCTTTAAAAAGGAGAGCTCGGGCGACATTAAGTATGTGTCTATGTTTGCGCTCCACTCGACCATTTTGTTGTGGTGTGTAAACACAGGCTATCTCGAAAAGGATCCATTCTCTTCAAAGTATGATTGCAGAGGTAGAAATTCAGTGTCATTGTCTGAGTGAACGCGGTGAACATGTCGACTATATTGTGTACTAACTAAGGCACAAAATTGCCAAATCTTAGTAGCTACGTCGGATTTTGCAACAAGCAAATAAACCCAGACAGCTCTAGAAAAATCATCTACAATAGTTTAAAAATAATGAGCACCACTAGAAGAAGGAGAGCTATAAGGCCCCCAAACATCGCAATGTATTAATTCAAAACATTCGCGAGCTCTAGAAGAGCTCACGGGAAAACTATTCCGTACTTGATTTGCTCTATGACAAACAGAACAAGGAGCACTATCTTTACGATGAATAGTAGGAAAGAGAGAAGACAAAACCGTTGAGGATGGATGTCCAAAACGCTGATGCCAAATACTAGAAGACGAAGCAGAAACGGCGGCGTCTCGGCTTTATCCATTCATTCAATAGCTTAGTGTGCAAACTGTATTTACTACATGTACTTTCCATGGCTTGTTTCAAGTTAAGAACAAGTCACTTAATCATAAAGCTAGCTTGTTTCAAGTTAAATAGCAACCTTTTAAATAAAAAGCTCCACGTTTTACATTAAAAATACAACTTTTAAAATTAAGAAATCAAGCCACTTGATTATAAAGCTAACTTCTTTCAAGTTGAATAGTAACCTTTTAAATAAAAAACTTCACCTATTACGTTAAAAATACAAATTTTAAAATTAAGAACATAAGTCACTTAATCATAGTTCTTCCAAGTAAACAGTAATCTTTTAAATAAAAAGGTTCACCTTTTAGATTAAAAAGATAACCTTTTCAAGTCACTTAATCATATTATGGGCCGGGTCGATCCGCGAAAATTGGCTCTAGTTTCTTATATTTACAATGTAATCCCTGGTCTCTATATAGAGACAGTCTCCTCAGAGACCAACTCTTACAAAATATGTAAACTAATATTTAATTTCACATAAAAAATACTATAATAAAGAATGTCTATGACTTGAAGCCAAATTAGCCAAAGAAGGAGCGATAAAAGAGTTCCAAAATCATTCAGAGTTCTAGAACGTCAAGTACATTAATGGAAAATGTGAAAAAAAATAAAAAATTGACTACGGTACGAATGTTCTGTCCATAAATATATCGGTTTGTAAATGTCCTCACATCTGCTCTTCAATAGTGCTAACAAATTTCAGGCCCTTCTTCAATGCAAGTGCAACAAACATGGTTCCTTATGCAAGATATGTATGCAGAATTATAACAACGGAAAAAACCATTTGGAAATATGGCAATAGTAGTGAATCAAAATCGCTCGAGTACTCCACCTTTTATAATAGATCATTCAAGTTATTTGGTATTACAATTTGGTTAATCAAAATTCCCCTGAACCAAAATTATATAATTGCAGTGTCAGGCATGCCGTTCTTCACCACATCATCAACCATATAATCGCCATCGTGGACAACCCTCAAAGCTTATCTGAGACATTCATATTATTCATTAAAATCAGAAAGGGTGGGGATATATGCAAACCTATTCCTATTTGCAGATCCCATTTGCTATAAATTTACAACAATAACTTTAATTAAATTTTAATGTTAATATAATCTTTATTTTTATATATATTTTAGTCCTACTCAATATCAAATTTATATAGGGGGTATTTGGAGCGACCGTCTACATTTGTAGACCAGACACTAATTTATAAATAGGGTAATATATCAAAAACAAGGGAGGGCTAATTTGCAATTTTTGAAAAGTTAAAAAAATCACGCGCTACAGTAACTTCGCGCTTGTACAGTGTTTGTTACAGTATCACTACAGTGTTTGCTACAGTACATGAGAGATTTAACCCAAATCTGAAGTTTGCTACAGTACCTCTACAGTAAGATGAGGGATTTAACTCAAAACCTGAAATTTACTATAGTGTTTGTTACACTAACATGAGTGATTTAACCCAAAACTTGAAGTTTGCTACAATAACATTAGGGATTTAACCCAAAGCATAAAGTTTGATACAGTAACATGAGGGATTTAACCCAAAACCCAAAACCTCAAGTTTATTACAGTCACGTGAGAGATTTAACCTAAAACCCGAACTTGTAATTTAGAAGATGATCATTATAACATAAAACATGGGGAATTTAAACCAAAACTTAGAAGATTTTTATTATCTAATAAACTGAATTTGTAACTCAAAAGGTGATAATTATAACATAAAAAATGTGAAATTTAAATCAAAATGTGTCACTTAAAACATTGAGGTTATAACCTAAAACATGAGGCGTTTAAAGCAAAACCTGAAAGATAGTTAATCATATAAAAATTGGTTGGATATCAATCACCTAAAAACCTAAAAGATGTAATTTATAAATTAAAACATGAGCAATTTAAAACAAAATCTGAATTTTTTTTACAAAAAAATAAAACTGGACTTAGCACTGTAGCGGTATTGTTCACATGCACGGTACATATATACTATTCACATATATTGTTCACGCGCGAAATTACTGTAGCGCGTGAATTTCCTAAATTTTTAAAAATTGTAAATCAGTCCCTCCTTATTTTTGAAATATTAAATTATTTACAATTTAACCCGCTCTACATATGTAGACCATTGGCACTGTAGTAATTCAATGTTTTAAATTGATATTATTAGTTCAGAAAATATAAAAATGTTAATTCAAAAATGAATACAAACATACACCACGCAACGTGTGGTGAGCCTTGCTAGTTTGATAAACAAGAAACAAGGTATCATGTAGTATCTTTCTAGCGCATGAGCTTCTCACGGGGTATAAGAAACCACAAAATATACCGAGCTGCATGATAAAGATTGATATACAAAAGGCTTTCGACACTATAAGCTAGGAGTTTCTTTTCAAATGGCTAGCAGTTCTAAAATTTTCAGGCTTGTTTTTATTGAATGGATAAGAAGATGTGTTGAGGATGCCACTTATTATTTTTATCTGAATGGTGATTACACTGGTTGTTAAAAGGGTGAAGTGTTGTTAAACAGAGGACCCGATATCACCGCAATTGTTTGTAATTCGGACGAAATATCTATCGAGCCATCAAAGAGAAAGTTGTAGAGTTCCATCATAGGAGTTTGAGGGGAGAAATCCACAGTTTAATGTTTACAGATGATCTCTTAATTTCTATAGGGAGAGCAAGCACCCAGATGAAGGAGTTACAACTTTTTTGGAGGTTTCCACTAATGATACATGGGTCCCCGAGATATCGAGACCCATGAGCCCTCGAACTCGAGGTAGAGTCAGCCAGGGCACAAATTCCACGAGCTCGGTTTCAACCGACTTGGAGATATTTTCGTCAGACGATAATCACAACCAAATCAAATAAATCGTGATCATGCTTATCGGAAATGAGATATTCCTCCATATCTCTTGGAACCTCCAATCACGGAGTTATACAACTAAGGGACTCTTCCCTATAAATACTGAGACTTGGTACACCTCAAACATCTTACAACTTATGCTATAAGCACATATATTCATACACTTCATCAAACTAACTTGAGCATCAGAATATTTACCCCGGGAAACCCCCGTGGCTTTGTCTTGCAGGTACATCGATGTGATCGAGGAGATTCGGAGTTCATCGGCTCGCATTTAACCTGCATCAATTTGGCGCCCACCGTGGGGCCGAGAACTCAAGGATCTCTTCGCCTGGTCAATGTTGCATGTATCCGGCTCCCGGCGTAGGAGCCAACGCCTTCAGCACCAACGTGTGTCTGGCTCAGATCCAGATACCATCTTAGAAGCGTTGTCGCGTCCTCGGCGTGCTTACAATCGGCGACAGGCCGATGAGTTTTGCTCTAGCAACGTCTATGGCTAATCCCATTTCTGTGATTCCTACGGCAACCATTGAAGTATAGGGTTTAGGGTTTCAAAAGTTTGTGCTTTTATTTCATAGAGCTTTAGATACATAGAATATTTTATCTTTTTATAACCATAGAAATTTCTCTATAATCGCTTATATTGCCTCCTTTAATTTTGAATGTTATCTGTATTTTGTGTAAGATAAGTCATGAATAATCCAATGGTTAGTAAAAGAAAAACAATTGTTCCTTGTTTTTTGAGTTGCTTAATTGTGAGGTGATAATTATTGTTCTAGTACTCATGTTGTATGGTGATTTGCACCCGATCGAAATCCAACATTCTATTTTTATAAGCAACTCGAATTTTTATTGAGAGACCGTCTATATTTCAATAAGCTCGTATATTTTTTATGATGAATGTAGACCCTTTAAATTTAGAAGTAGTTAAGTTTCATTAACAAATTGTTTTTAAAAAATATAGGTGATTTATATAGAAATAAAAAATTTATGAAAATAAAAAATAAAAAATTATACTTTGCACGACACCTTTAAATCTCTCACATAAGAGTCCGTTATCGTATCATACTTTTTTTTGGTTGTGGAACCAAACGAAATTCCTAGGTAAATTTAAGTTTTTTTTTTTTAAATAGAATTTCAAGATTCTAGTAGCAATCTTTACAATTGCATGGAAGACAATAGACTATCTCTTTCATTGAAATTCCTCATACACCCAATATTCTTAACAAGTACTACTTTGTGCCAAAAAAAAAAAGTGCTCTTTGGACGTTTCAATTTGTACATTTGATGATACGAGTGGAAGCGCAATTATGTTCAATGGGGATGATGAGCAATAATCATACATCCATTGCTTGGCTAGTTAATTATTAATGTACATGTCAAGATATCATAGAGGTAACGTATTGCTGAAGAAGCTAACTTTGTTTGACCACCAAACCAAACCATAGTCAGCAATCTCCAGTACTCCACTACCAGTGTTCCATCATGCAAAACGGATATATTGTTTCCTAGGATCAACCGGACATCCATATATATTTTCCCATGATAATGGGAGAAAAAAACATTCTTCAGTATAATTAATTAAACCTGTTTTATGTTCTTTGAAGCATTTATTCTATGGGCAGACTTTTTTTTGAATGAGCAATTTTGGTGGCAATTAATAAAAGGAATGGACCTTTTCTTATTATCAATTCAGTTGATTTTAAAATAAAACAAAATGCAACCTTAATGATTTGCTACTTGCTAGTAATTAAAGTGGAAGTTTTCATAGTACTCCACCTCAATAATCCTATCTTTTTCATGGATGGCGAGATTCAAATCCACCGAACAATTGTTATGATGATCTCTTGTTTTATCTTGAACCTCAAGCCAGATCATGATAAAGTTGTAAAATACATTGTGGTTTTTTGTTTAGGTCTTCACCTTTTATACCACAAGCCACAAAAAATAACCTAGAATAATGATCACCGAAATGCAATAAACCAACAGCATGATAAATCCTAGTTTTAGGCTATTCGTACTGTATCGGCCATTCAGGCATGCAACGATCCTGATGGGTTTGCTTTTGATCGTGATCATCCCTTACTCATCCGCACAAAATGAAGATCGAAAATCCGATGGGTTTTCTTTCGAACCAAAACTTGGTCTAAACCCGTCCATGGCTATCATTTTCGTGTGCCTTCTCAGTGCATTTTTTATAATGGGATGTGTCTCAGTATCCATCCGCCATTGCTCTCTGAATTACCCCGCCGATGATGTCTTTCGAGAGGACCACGCCCTCAGTCCGGCGCTGCACCGTGGGCTGGACTCTTCCATCATCGACGGTTTTCCCATCTGCAAATATTCCGATGTTAAGGAGCTGAGAATAGGGAAATGTGTGCTTGAGTGCGCTGTTTGTCTAAACGAGTTCACCGATGAGGAAACGCTGCGGTTAATCCCGTCTTGCAGCCACGTTTTCCATCCCGACTGCATCGACGCCTGGCTTTCATCCCACGTAACCTGCCCCGTTTGCAGGGCTAACCTCGACCAGAAGTTGTCAGTTCCGGTTCCGGCCCAGCCGGATTTGAGGAGTTGGACTCGTGAAAGTGAGACCGATAGTTTGGGTATTGGTTCGCCTGAACTGATCAACCAGAGGCGAACAACCAGGCCGGTTTTTCTAAAAATATCATCGTTGAGGTTTGAAGACAAGATTCTGCGGTCTCACTCAATGGGCCATATACCGGTTCATCCCGAAACTGATTGCGCGAGGTTCACGCTGAGACTACCCGAGGACGTACGAACCAGGCTGATCAAGTCTGAGCTGAGCAGGGCGAGGAGCTGCGTGGCATTTACTCGGGTTAGGAGTTCGACCAAAGGGTTTAGAAGTAATAACAATGGAGAGGGGACCCGGGCTAATTCAATAAACCGCGGGCGGCTGAACCGGTCTGATGAAACCGGCAGTTCAATTTTTTCAAGCGGGAGTAGTCCTGGAACGGAGGGAATGAGTGGGGAAAGATCAGCAAGCTTGAGGAACTTACTGTGGCCAGCAAGAAGTTTTAGGGCACCTTTGGAACGTTTGCTTAGTGAGACCAGAAGAAAAGAGGTATTTGACGAGGAAAGATCTTTTCGTAAACTAATGGAGCAAGATATTCCTGTTTAATTTGTCATCAAGGAGCATTTGGTCGAGTCTTTCAGAAAAAGGAAATGTAAACATAAAACACCCTTGTTTCCTACGTAATATTATACTTTGGTTGAGTTTTTTTCTCATTTTTTAAAAACTCAGTAAAACTGTTGAATAGCAAAGATGCACACTAAAATCTCAGTTGCCTGATTATCATTTTCTTGGCACGGAGTTGCCGGATTTAATTTGTAATAATAGATAGCATTTCTGGACATCGACTGTCATCCTCGTTACTAGGCTCTGGTGCAGGTACTAAGTATAAAGATGGTCTGAAAACTAAGTGTCTCAACACAAAAAACACGTACATAAATGCAAAATGCTTCAGTAGAAACTAAAGACTTCTCTCTGCATGGCCAGGAGCCAACAGAATGTCATGGTCTAACGTTAAGAGCCTAAATGATTTAAAATGAGTATACAGGTCTAAATTTAGGAAATGGGGAGAAAGGAAAAGCTTATAAAGTGATTAATTAAGTTTGCATTACATAGTTCTGCCTAATGCTGCACACACGTATGGCCCACAAATTTAAGCTCTAGAGCATTTGCGCCAGGTGGTTTTGAGATGAGCATCAGGTTTACTAATTGTTTTCTCCATTAGGAATAGGACTGCCTGCCTGAGTCTCTTCATTTGATTTATCAGCAGATGTCACATTATCTTCTGCACCACCAGTTGCACCAGCAAGCATGTTTTGATCTGAACCATCTATAGCCATAGGGACCGGTGCAGAATTGCCTGAAACGTCTAGCTGATAGTTCATAGCATGTACCTGGCAGAAGAAGAAAATATTCCTTTAAGATAAATGAATTCCATAATGGTACAAGTTGACAAGACACGGCAGAAAAATATAGCAAGGAAAAGTAGACCCCAGTTTATATTCCCCTAAAAACATGGGATAAATGATTTAAGTAATTTATGAAATGTAACCAAGAAAGGATCCCCTCCCAAATCATGCCCTACACTTATAAATCCCAGTCACAGAGCACACGACAGCAGCAGCTAGTAATAACAGTAGCTACACCTCCCTCAAACTGAGGTTCTTCTTCGTATCATTGCTCTTGGAAAGACTAGTAAACATTATAGTTTATAGTCAAACCTGGTTCAATCATATATAATTGACGGATGAAACTGAATGACATGGAGGATGCTCCAGGAATGAAAAATGCATTAAAAAGAAATGAAAAATGCATTAAAAAGAAATCAAACACACACACACGCACGCACACAAACAGATTCAAGCGGGTGGACCAGATTTTTTCAGCTTGAAGATTTGGTACCTGGGATTCACTTTAGGTTAAGTAAAAAATTTAAAAATAAGCTAAAACTTAAAACACCTCAATTTAAACCTGTGACCATTTTAACCACATAAGTAAACACACAAAAGTCCTCTAGACTATTTCTGCAAAAACAGCCACAATAAGTAGATGACAACTTAAAAGAGAGATGTATATCAGTGAATCATGTTGAATCATGTAATACTAAACGGTTTCTCAAATAAATGCAGATAATTGGATAAGCAGAATATCTTACCTGGTAGGCTTGCTGGATCTTGTAATTGACGATACTCTCCATCTCTTCAATACCACTAACCAAATGGACTGGACCCGTGTCCTCAACATGTCGATCCGTATATGATGTGACCTCATTTAAATTCAAACCAAGTAGATCAGGTCTCAGGAGCAGCCGTTGAAACGTTGGCTGCAATTCATAGCATTGCTCAAAAAGAGAACGCCTGCAAAAAACATACAGGCCCAACCGAGCACGGGACATAGCAACAACCAGTCTCCTCACATCCCTAATGTGGCCAACAAACCGAGTCCTCACCAAAGACAGAAGAATGTAATCATTTTGTTGTCCTTGAAACTTATCCACAGTAGTAACCTATGAGCAACAGTTGGAAAAACTCATTTCAGATTAAATGCCAAACAGCTAGCATAGAGATGAGAAAGATATTAAAATTAAAAAGTTAAGAACGAATGTGATTTCAATATATGCAGAAACCAGTGAAGGATAAGTACCTTGTTTGGAGGACCAATGAAGCTGTAAGGTACACATCGCCTGTTAATTACATCACGAATCAAAAATTTCTGGCCATTGTAAGTTGTCAATATGGATATCTTGCTGGCAGGATACCCAAGTAAGCGCATATACATATAAACACTGACGATATACTCAGCTTCCCCTTCATTTTGATAAAACCATGGAGAAGGAGCGCTCTCACCTCTATCATGATAATCAGGCACATCAACCAACTGATAGTCAAACGAAAATCCAGAACTTGCCCTTTGAAAGATATAATTGTTCTTCACGGATGGGAGATCACCAAGGTCTCTATATCTCCAATTGTATAGCCTAGCTAAGCTTGGCCTTGCTCTACCCTGAGCATTTAGTTCAATGTAAGGAATGCCTAAGCGAACAAATCTAGTAAACAGACTCTGATCCATATGGCTGTACTTCTGGAATGCCATATTTTTCACAACTGGGGGCAATTGATGATGATCACCTATCAAAATGCATCGCTTAAGACGTGCATAACCATCTTCTTGCCTTTGGAGCAACATGGGAATAAATGTTTCAATCTCCAAAATTTGAGCACTCTCTTCCATCAATAGGTTATCATACTTGAAGCCCAACTGTAGAAAATCTTTCCTTTTAAGTGCTGCATGGGTACAGGTCATCGCCACTATCTTTGCCTGTTTTGTCATTAGATAATTCGCCCGGTCAACTGTCGACTTAAGTAACTCAAACGCCCTACACTCTTCAAGTTCCTGAAACATTGTTTCCAGATGACGAAAGCATCCTCTTGCTGCCCGCATGTCACTCTCAAAAGAGACTCCAGTAAATATAGGTTGAGGAGCATTAGAGAAGAATTCTTTAAATGGAAATTGATCTTGAACAAACGCTTGTTGGTCTTGATTTTTCTTACACGCGTCTAAGAAGAGTTCCCATCGAGACTGCACATGGAGCAAACGGAAGTACCCAGCAGTCTCACAGGTGTACCCTACATCTTCTGGCAGTTGAAGAGACTTAGCAAGTCTTTCTACTTCACTAAGCAACTCCAGTCTCCGCACAAGCATCGCATTCACACGGCCCTGACGGCTAAAATCAAGATCGGTTGCTAGTTCTTGTTCACCTTGACCCAGCCGAAGAAGATAGCGAGCTGGTACGTCCCTCTGTTGGCAATAAAAGATTTGAACTTAAAGATAATTGAATGTATAAAATAAAAACATTGAACAATGAAAGAATTGTACGTACCTCCATAATTTTCTCAAAAACATCATTCAGAGCTTGATTTGAATGAGTGATTATTAGGGTCCTCTGAGAAGGGCAGTTGTGGTATAAAACATTTAAAATTTGAACAGCTGTATCAGTCTTTCCTGTTCCAGGAGGTCCAACAACCATAGTTAATCCTGGCTGAATTCCAGAAATGATTGCTCCAACCTGCATAAAGGATAGACATGGATCAAGTGAGTAAATTTTTCAGACTGGAATTAGCACTGCCGAAACTAAGTAGCAAGTGTAATCATTACACTAGTTATCATTTTTGCCTTTGTTCAACCATTTATGTATAATTACTCAATTTGAGGAGCTGAAAAAATATATCCACTCCTGTAGCATGTCAGAGTTAACTGTCCTAACTCCTAACCAGCTGCTTAATTAGTTTATCAGCAATGGGGATTCCACTATTTTGGCAGTAGAAAAACCTTTGAACCAACACATCTAATTAGTTTATAGATGAATGGCAATTATAGTTTTTAGCCAACAGAAATGACCACCAGCAGTAACCAACACTACTAGCCTTAAGAAATGAACTGGCAGTCATATAATTATCATATATCGCAGCAATGACTTTTCCATAAAAGGGGAATGTATTTTCCATATTCTATATTCATCTCCAAACAAAGATATCTGAGGTAAACAAAAGAAAGAGGAAAGATTACATCGAAGGCTCAATATTTTATGTCACCATTCATGAGTTATTTTACAAAACAGCAGTAACCGCCAACTGTATTATCAGTTTTAGGATGGAGTTGGCCTTTTTGCTCTTCGCTGGCTATTTTAGCTACGTACCAAGAATCTAGTTTCTTCAAGAAGATACTCTTCAGTCAATATCAAGAAAAATTAGCTCAGTATAAGATTTTCAAGACTTTTGCCCAGTACCCAATAATGTTTATGTAATCACTCTTTATTGCTACAGATCCTCCCTCACTGGATAAAAAAAAAACTTTAAAACCAACAAAGTTTCCTTCTTGACTTTGAATTAAACTATTACCAGACCAAATCAGAAAACACTACAATTCAAAGATAAAGTTATCATTAATTTTCATGATTTTAAGAGCACAACACTCATAACCCTCCTCATGTGTATGCTACCAATACTATTATTTTTCTGGACCAGCTAAACTTCATATCAGGAAAAGCATCAGTTGACTAGTGTGTATAAACTTGTTGCTAGCATAGAACCACTTTAGACAGGATAAACTAACCCAAAAAAATCAAGGCAGTCAAGTACCTGAGTTGATGTAAATCTGACTGAATTCTGCTTTGGCTGATCTTGCGGGTATGGACCAGGGTCTTGAGGTGTGTAAGCCTCAACAGGTAGTTCCTCATTAGACGCTCCATTAGTTGAAGCTGAGATGGACTTCTCATCTCCAGGAAGTGCAAGAGCTTTTCCCGCCAAACTCTTAGGAAGTTTAATCCGGAATGGGGGCCGAGGACTATCATTGTTCGTGCCATCAGAATTTATGAAGCGAACCTAGGACATCAAAATCAAAATGAGGACTGCACAAATAAAAGCCACATGACAGCATTAAATAAAAGACGAAGAAAATGGAATAAAACCTGGTATTCAGGAAAACATTCTCTGACATGATCAGCATTAATGAAAGTGTCCTTAAAATCTACAGACTCCAAGAGATCTGGACGGTTTATCCACTGTGCAGCAGAAGGATTACCATAGCCCAAAAATATGTCATGCAACCACTCAGGAACAATGCAAGTTTCATTCATTAAATCTCTTATGGACTCTAGAATTGCTTTAAAATTATTCTCCTTGGGTTTCCTCCTTAGCAATATGTTAAATGTACCATAAATGTCTTCAGCATCCTTCTTTGCAATATCATTAACATCCATATGATACTGTGCAGTATCCAGAGCTACAGTAACAGTTCTCAGGTCTCCTTTTGGAGGTTTCCATTCATCCCTCTTAATTCTTCCAGTAAAATCGTTCATAAGAGTACCCTCCTCATCTCGCATCTCAATAACCTCACATCCGCGTACATATCGAAGACCGAGTTTCTGTGGCACGGTAGCTTTAGAAGCTTCATCTGCACTTAAGGGCTCAAATGAAGGGGAAATAGAGAGCAAAAATAGGACATCGTGCTCTTTTAGGGCATTCCATTCTGATCTAATTTGTGCTTTGTAGCTTGAAATGCTAAAAGTAACTCCAGCTGTCACAGCTGATGGCTTTTCTTCCCCAATATTTGGCTGCTTCACTTCGGTAATCTTAAACTCTTTGATAGGTACAGCCATTCTCGACCAACCACGAAAAGCAGTTTGACCTTCATTGTTAATATGAGCCAGCAGATGTGGGACGGCTTCTTGGATATCTTCACGAATTTCATAAGTTGACTCAAGTCGGAAAAGGTTGAAATTTCTGAGCAGGTAATCATGAAGTGTCAAGAACTGTAGATTGAGTTTTGGAAGCGCAAGACATCCCTCACCAGAGTAATTTATACTGGGTACCAGGCTTTCATCCCACATAATATGTTCATTAGGATATAGTGGGAGTGCGTTTATGGCTTCTTTTTGCGACTGTTGTTTCTCAAAAAAGGAAATCATGACCTCATTTAGAAAATCCACTCTCTGTGACCAAGGATCATCCTTTGACAGCAGTTTCAGCTGTGCATATAGTGAATACATCAGTTTAGAAACAGCATAAGGGCATGAGAAGTACATTGCAGAAGGCAACAGGACTCTTTTAGATGAAACTAACAAACAAATCCACATGTAAGCAGGTACATACTTTATATAGTACATACACATAATCATGACTTACTGAGAGACTGCATTACGTGAAGGATGAGAGATGGATAGAATGAAAACATTTATATATTAACTAAATATACATGTATATATGTGTGTATGCATACATATATATATATATGTGTGTGTGTGTATGTATGTGTGTAGGTATGTATGTATGTATAAATGTATGTATGGAGAAGCACTTGCACATAACCAGATGTGTAGCTACAGATATTGTTTTAAACTTATAATTATGGAGAAGAACTTGCTCATAACCAGCAGTCTGCTGGTGTTGTAAACAAATAACAACAAGATAAGAGTAGAATGGAAGACAACTCCTAAGAGACAACGGACAAAATGTAGCCTCTACTTTCTAGCACACCGTTCAGGGAAAAATATAACAGACAAGTCTTCAGATGATCAGACTGCATGAAGCACTAACCTTTTGGCAGACCAAATCTCTCAGCTCCTCGGGAGATAGCACTGTGAGTTTCTTTGAAAGGTCAGCACGCTTTTCAATAGCACCAATGTTTGCCAGAGCAAGCTCTTGTAACTACAAAATGAAGCGAAGCTTTTAAATTATTGCATAAAGATACGGACTTGTGACTACCAAAACCTTGGAGCACATTGCCCTCGGGAATCTTCATAAAAATGAAATAGATTGAAAGAGATAAATGACCTTTGGAATCTTCTTAAAAGCAAGAAGCTGAAAAGCTTTGAAGCGCTTGTAATGATCTTCAAGTACCTCATCATCAGCCATGTGTTTGCCGGAATAATTATCAATTGGAAAATTTTCATAAAACTGAAGCAAGTCAACTAGCTGGGAAAATAATTTCCCCCTCCCATGTCCATACAGAGCACTCAAATGACATTTTGCAACAACAGAAATGTCAGCTACAAGAACTCTGACGTATCTGTAAATGATAGAATAGATTCAATTCAGAAGGACATATAGGCCAAGTATATTAGAAGATTAACAAAATATTCCCTACCCAAGTAACTAGCTACCACCACACCTCTCATATGGTAACAGACACCATGTCATTGACAAACATAGACCAAGTAAGGATCCAACATTTAATTCTTCCAACAAAAATCAAGCAGCAAACAGATTGCAACATAATATTCTACTTTACTTGTACACAAGTGATTAAAGCACAATAAAGAATACTACATAATAGTGTAAATGTGTTTTAACAGAATACCTCCTAGTTGGCAGTTGGCTCAAGAGATCGATTAGAAATTCCATAAACCTTTCACAATATAAGACACATGCATCATCTACTTGTACTGCTTCGCTGATGTCAACTGCTATATCAGATTCATCATCCATCTTATGAAAGAAAACCTCAGAATTTAATACCTGGGAATAACAAGGGACATGAGAAATCACATAACAAAATAAGATAGCAAAACACAGAAAACTCTTCAGGAAGGCAATACCACTAAAAACTCTTCAATGAGGTTCCGCAAAAAATGCCCTTTCCAATTTACACCAGCATCCTTGCCTCTCTTCGCAATATTCTTCCACTTCTTTATTAAACTTTCATTGAGGCATAGTTCCATCTAGATGAACAAATTTGATTATCAAAAGAGTGTAGATTTCACTAAAAAAAATCTCATTCATAATCAGTACATTTTACCTGCAAGCGACCATGAGATAAGCTACGCCAGCACTGCATGCCTGCTACTATCAAAACCTTTTGTCTCACTACTTTATCTTCAAGGCTCTATAAGAAGATAAAATGAATAAGCTAGATGCTAATATGTCTGTTAAAATTTCCCAAAGAATAATATCATAAAATGCAGAAAAAACTGATTACGGGACTTTACTTTCCAAACACCACGCCTGCATTTGGACAATCACATGACTGAACACGTTGACATTTGACTTACACTACCACTGGCCGTCTCATTAGTCTATTAGTTTAGCCTACCAATTTATGAGAATGTAAGATACTGGTCGCTTTTGGTGATGTTCACATGCTTCAGAATTTAAACCCACAGACTATGATGAGCTCAAGAGACTTAGTCAGTTACTAACTGATTATTCTTACTGAATCACATAAAAATGAAAAATTGTGGGGATATGATGATAGCCTTGTAACCTATTTTACCATACCCACTCTAGATAAATTGAGGCCTGAGTAAATTCTTAGAAGATAAATGCAAAATCACATCAAAATTAACTGTGCAAGACACTAGTAACTTTCACTTCTTCTCTGTTTGCACCCCTATTTTTCTTCAAAAACTGCATCAACCTACCTTTCATAGCCCAAAATATCACACTGGAGCACAGTTTTATCTCACCAGTGTATTCAGAGCAACAGTTCAATATTTAGGCAAAAGGAAATCTGACATACTTGCACTCCAGAGATTTCTTAACATAATTTGTTTCACAAACAATGACCTTAAAATTCAGAGCTATTTAGACATAAAATAGATAGACAACAGCAAAACAGGCAGGCGTTCAGGCACGTGGATCGTATCTAACAACTGGCTGGCCAAAACTATATTTTGAAATTTTAGAGGGGCAAAATGAGCCCACCATAATGCAATGAAATGTAGGCATGTAATCTGAAATTCTAAGCCAGTTTACCTGAAAGGAATTTATCATGAAAAGCAAATAATTTGTCTTCTCGGCAACAGTGAAGTTTCTTCCCTGCAACAAATTAAAATCTCCATTACAATGGTATAGTCGTTGACTTTATAAAAAAAAATCTACAGCTAGAGCAAGACTGCCAAGACAAACTCCTATCCATGCAAGTTTTCTTCTCCATATTATCAATTTTAGCCAAACTTTGGATGTAGAATCTCGCAAGTCTGAAAAAGCAACTCATGCACTGAAACAACTCATCAAGTAAGAATTTATCTCACCCTATGGGGTTGAAAATATGGATCATATCTCATTAATGTGTATGTCATCTATTACTAAGAATATAGAGTGCCCATTATCTTGCACGTTATTACACAGTACACACATGACAAACCAAGTATTTCCTGTGCACAAAACCCCTCGTATAATTGTGCGTTCTAACTATTGTGTTTGTACTTCTTATTAGTTTTATGTTATAGTATTCAAGTTATAATAATAGTAATAATAACAAAGTAAAGATGTAACCTAACAAAGATGTAAAACCGAAGTAAAAAAGATCCCCACATTTTAGGAACATGATAATTTTCTTGAGAAAACAAAGTAAGCAAAAGCATACCTCTTTTAAGCTGAGCACTCTCTCAAGAAATTCCTTAAACATGTCACTCCTGTCATGAAAACAAATCCAAGCCTCCACATTTTCCCGAAACTGCAAGTTAAGTCATCGTCATTAATATCATTGTTTAAGTGAATTACACTACGATTCAAAATGTTAACTTCAAGCACATTCATACTACAGATTGCAAAGTTTCAAATTAAATTCAGTACATATAGCCCCCTTCAACACACATAACAATCGGAAGTATTATTTTACCTTCTCATTGACCATGAGGATCATAGACATGACGTGCTCAAACGTAGCCGTCTCAGGGTGAAAATTTGGCCAAAGGTAGTTCTCTAAGTACTGACTAACTTCTAGAATCATGACTCTTTGCAGCGGGACAGGCTTTCTTCCACCTACATAAAGCACAGTTTCAAACCAACAGTTAGTATCAACAGCAAACAAGTTCAGCGTTTCCAACAATAAAATATATATATAAAAAGAAAATCTACCTTTCACAGTCAGTTCAGTCTCGTAAATCTCTTTAACCAAGTCGGGGCTAAAAGGCTTCTTCGGCACAGCGCAATCTCTAGTTTTCGCCCAATTTTCCTCGGCAATCTTGGTCAACCGATCCCTCTGAATGTCGGTGAGGGTTATGGAGGTGGGAGCAACATCACCGCCGCCGCCGCCTGCCTTCTGCGGTAATGCTTCCACGGGATACTCCGCCACCCTAGGCCGCTTGAAATCGAAAACCCCAGTTCCGTACACTTTCGGCATCCTCGGTGTGGTGCTCGCTGAATTCACATACGAATGGGGAGTTGAAAGAGCAGCTTTGAGGAGTAGGGTTAAGTTGGAGGGAATGTGTTTCTTTTCTCCCTATTTGCTCAAATATCTTCCTCTAAGCTGCGTTTGACGTCCTAGTATTTTATTTCTCGGTCAAGCATAAAAGAGGTAAAAATTAAATACATTACGTACGCATTATTTTATTTTGATAGCAAACTATATGGTATATGGCCCTGTCCAATAGGGCGCTGGAATTGGTAGCTGGTGCTGGAGGGTGGTGGAAGTTACTGGAGGAGTGTTGGAGGGTGTTGAAATTAAATTAAAATTTTATAATTATGATGTACATAATTATGAAACTATATATTTAATGAAAGATTAATTCGTACACGACATATTGAAACTAATTCTAAAGAAAAATTATTTTTTATCTTTTTAACAAAAATAAATCTTTCATGTATGTGAATAGTGACAATTGATGGAGGGTGCTGGTAGGTGCTGGAGGTGCTGGAAATAAGCACTATTGGACAGGGCCTATCTAGGTATCATGTGGTCTATGCTCAACTTTGAACTCGTCGAGTTCGAGTTCGAGTTTGAATTCGAATTCGAATTTGAACTCTATTGAACATTAAAAAATGTGTTAGCACTCGACTCGTTTAATCTTTTAAGTGCTTGAATTTGATGAGTTCAAACCTAAACTAACTTGTCTTATTTAGCTCTTATTTATGTAATGTTTTAATAAATAATAATCATAATTCTAGAAAATACAATTTTTTCAAAAAAAAAAAACAAAGAACAAATGTAATATGTTCATTTATTATATATCGTTTCATTTTATATTTGGAAAAGCCTTGGAAGTGACCGTCACTATATAGTGACCGGACTAAATTATAAATAGTGCAATTAAGAAAATCAAGGAGGGACCAATTTACAATTTTTCAAAATTAAAAAAAATCACGCGCTACAGTGTTTCCGCGCGTGTACAGTGTTTTTCTACTGTGCGCTACAGTGTTTGCTACAGTGTACTTCAATGTTTCAAGTTAAAATGTTCATGTTTTATGTTTCAAGTTAAAGTGTTCATGTTTCACGTTAAAACGTCCATGTTTTATGTTTTAACGTCCATATTTTATGTTTTATATTTTAGGTTAAAATGTTTATGTTTTATATTTCAAGTTAAAATGTTCATGTTTCAAGTTAAAGTGTTCATGTTTCCGTTAAAACGTCCATGTTTTATGTTTTAAGTTAAAATGTTTATGTTTTAATTTAAAATGTTCATGTTTTATATTTCAAATTAAAGTGTCGTTAAAACGTCCATGTTTTATGTTTTAAATTAAAATATTTATGTTTTATGTTTCAAGTTAAAGTGTTCATGTTTTAAGTTAAAATGTCCATGTTGTAAGTTAAAGTGTCCATATTTTAAGTTAAAGTGTTCATGTTTTAATTTAAAGTGTCCATGTTTTAAATTAAAGTGTCCATGTTTTAAGTTAAAATGTCCATATTTAAGTTAAAGTGTTCATGTGTGTGTACTGTAGCAACTCGACACTGTAGCAAATCGGTACTGTAGCGCGTGATTTTTTAAAATTTTCTGAAATTGCAATTGGTCCCTCTGTGTTTTTTTAACTTATATCCTATTTACAATTTAATCTGGTCACTATATAGTGACGGTCACCCAAGAGACCAACTCATAATATTTTATTCTAAAATGCTTTCATTATTCCATAAAAATAATAAATACTATACACATTTGCTCGATTAATTCGTTGAACCTATCGAACCGGTAAAAATGTGCTCGCGTTCAACTCATTATATATACGAGATTTCGAATTCGAATTTGGTCAACCCGAATTCGAAATCGAGTTTTGACCAAGTTTATTGGTTGCTCACGAATTACTACATCCCTACGCATAGCAAGCGATCCTCTACGCAAATATTCTACACCAACCTTACGCCGCAAATATTCCACACCAACCTTACGCCAAAACGTCGTGGTTTATGCTGTGTTGGGCAGTGAATTGGTCCGTTTAATGTTTTACGAACATTTAACACGCGACTGCATTTACCATGGTTTATGTTTGTTTTACGGACATTTACCATAAGTTTTGTTTGGTTTTTTATATTTTAAATTAGGGAGTTACATATTTTACCTACGAACATTCCCGTAAATATGGATTAAATCGTTTTGTCATATTTTCATTTAACACAATTTTACTTATTGTCGAGTTTTATTAAAGAAAATAATAATATAAAAAAGTTTAATTAAATTTTTTATATAATAAACAAAAATATTATTAAATATTAAATAATATCTTAAACTCATATATATATTTAAGTTAACGTGTAAGTCCGTACATTATTCATATTTTTATAAATAAAAAATTTGTTTTTATCACACATCTCTTTTGTTTTACAAGAGGAAATTCCTATCCACATTTTTGCAATTTTTCCTTTCAATTCTAATGCCAAAACTACTCCTATCAAACAAAATATGTAACCATCTTCACAAAAAAGTACAGAGAATGATAACGAAATTAATAAATATTATCCAACATAATAAATAAAATAGTATACAATACATAAAAAAAAAAATTGTTTGATAGTACGCAAAGTTGTTGGAAATTTGAGGGAAATATTGTAATTACCCGAAACTTTGGGCACAAATTTGATATAGTTAAAAGTTAAATTAGCTCGAGATTTTGGTACCGTTGGATTCTCCTCCGCGAGACCTACAAAATCGGCTATTCGAACACTCAAATTGGAGCAAGAATGACCGAGTTATGGATATTCAAAGATGGTCTCTTGAAATGGGAATTTTGTACAAATCCCACATTGGAAACGTAGAGAGAAATTGTTCACTTTATCACTTGATGGGCTTGGGCTTGTTATGCCTCCGGTGGCCGGACTAGCGTCCAATTTTGCACCTGGCCCGACTGTATTTTCTGAATCTCCCAGAAGTTTCCAGATGTTTCCAGAAGGCCCAGAAAGCTGTCCAAATTCGTAGGATCAGCTGTACATGCATGGAAAGATAAGATCAAATATTTCCAGCATGTGAAAAGATGAAATCAAATATTTCCAACTGTGTGAATCAGCTATTTTTGTTAAGCTGAATCATCAAATCAGATGAATATTTTCTCTGATTTTGAAATCAATCAGAACTTTCATTCTTCCAAAGTAAACCTGAGTAGAACTATTATAAATATAGCCATAAAGTCAGTTAGAAAAACCATCTCAAACACAATCTCATTCAAAACCTTAAGCACCACTCATAATCTCTCTCCTAAATCTGTCTCTGTCGGCTCTAAGTTCGTTCATCGAGTTTGTCAAAAATCTCAGGTCAGTCGTTGATTATGTGATAGATGCCTTCGGGCTGTGCGCCAGTACGGACTTCAGTCACAGGTTGACTTTAGTCCCGATGGTTTTATCCTAGGGGGCGAAAGACTCGTATAGCGGGGCCTATTCGTTTCAAGGGCAGTGCACGCACTACTCCGTCCATGTTGTATATGTTGATATTTTCGAATCTATGTTTAAATTTCATGTAATATATTCAGTTTTGAATAAATATATATTATTTACAGTATTTATTTATTTTGCAATTTAGTCCCTGTAATTTTTATATTTACATTTTTGTCCGAAATAATATATAGGTCTATATATTTTTCGGAAATTATGATTGCAAAATATTCGATATTGATTGCATGTTAATTACATGAATTGTTCGAAAATATGTGTATTACTTGTTTAGAGTTTTTCGGAAATCGTTCATTGTGAACTTAAATCCGAAAAACTCATGTAATGTTTTACTAATACTTTTCCGAGTTTGTTTTGACATGAATGAGTGAACTCGAGCATCAACAAGCATCACATGGAGAGGATGCGTTGATCGGAGCACCACGATAGACATACGATGGTCTCGACTTTTTGAAGAAGGTTAGAATGTTTTAAACCTTTGCGTGCTAAACATGTTAGCATGATTATTTCTGCTGATGCATGTGTAACTTTGGTATGCATGAAAAATTAAATTGGAATATATGAACATATATTTATGTGATCATACGGAATATATGAATGTGGAAAGGAAATTAACTAATTATTTCCATCTGAGATTGCCATTTAAATTGGGCATGTATAGTTGTGTACGGTGGTGTATAATATTCCACAGGATAATTTTGGTGGTAATTTTACTGATTAAATTTGTTTCTGTGCATTATTGCATGATATATATGGACAGTTTGACTAAATATCCATGCAATATATATTAAAATTTGACCAATTAATCGTGATATTATATGCAAACGAGCATGCATGCTTCTTGATACTTTACGTGGCTATAAATATGCATGCTATTGTGATAGATTAATAGTGTAGCTATGATACAATGCATGTGTTGTGCCCTGATGAATTATGCATGTATGTTTTCATTTAAGGAGTTAAAATGCATGTTAAATATATATAGTGCACGAATCATGCATGAAATTTTGATCATGTAAAATATGTAAGACACGGGTTGACCCAATTGTGATTGGTGTGATGACATGATTAATTAAGTTGTTTCTTGCATGAACGTGTTTTAGTTTTGCATGCAATTCTGACTTAAAAGCTGATGCCCTGAAATATGATTTGCATGCTTAAGTTGGCTTGTTCTATGTTGTCTTTGCATGCATGTGGATTGTGCTGAGTAAATGCATGCGACAGAGTGATAGTCTAAGTATGTTGTATCAGCAATTTATGCATGATTATTTGAACTGAGATGTGTAATGTGAAGTATATCTCTGTGATAATATGCATGTGTTTGATTGCTCTGAGAACGGTTGGCAGTAGCGCTGCTACGTAAGGCCTGTTGGCAATTTTAATTGCATGAACGAGCATACGGCTCAAGGTTCGATATTATGATTATTTTATAATCTATATAATACGAACCTGAGGACATGAGTTGTTTAACTATGTCGAGGGTATTGGTTTTAAATAACCATAACGAGAAACCCTGAAAGCATGAGTTTTCGTAACTATGCTGAAATTCTGATTATTTGTAATCAATGAATTAAATACCGTAAGAATTATGGTTGTAAGACCTAAGGATTTTGAGGTTAAAATTCTAGTTACTTGTAATTGAAGAATTTGGAAAATCGTCAGATTGGTTTGATAAACCAGGAAATCTGAGGTTGAGGAATCCCAGGACATATGGTCAAATCCAGAAATTATGAATTCTGAGATTGGGATCCTGAGATATGGTAAAGTCTAGAATTTTGGCCAGATTAACTGAAAAATTCTTAGACTATAAAATCCAAAGACTTAAAGTCTAGACACTCCAAGACACTAAGTTCCAAGGAACTAAATGTGTGGAGATAATCCGCCCAATGTGGGGGGATCGAAAATCTTGGAAATTCAGCGATGTGAATTTAATAAAGTAAAGAGTGTTCACTAAAGACTAAGAGTCTAGAGAGTGAGAAACTCATATGCCAATGAGGCAAAATCCCGAGCCAGGACTCGAACTCAACTATGTTGAGCCTGAGGGAGATAAAATTCGAGCAAGATGAGATTCGAATGGGACCTCAGGTCAAGAGCTTAAAACGTGAACTCATAACGAGAGGGCGTTGCTCAAACTTAAGTTGAGAGGTCAGTTCAGACATGACCATGAAATGAGGAAGTCAACTCGAGTATGACAGTCGAGTTTTTTGACTTGGATATGGGCAGACACTGTGTAGAGTCTGTAACTCACATAGTACCCAAAGAGTTGGGAGTATCTGCACCATAAGGGATAGTAATACGAAATCCCAATGAAAGATTAAATTGACCAAATCCTTGAAAGCATGGATATTACTTCAATGTGTTGTAGTAATGGGCTAGGATTCATGGTTAATTGAGATTGGGAAATCCGATCATCTCTAAATTCTATGTACAGAAATAAGAGAGATTTCCACAAACGGTTGATACACGAAAGTGTTGGAATGTAAGGATATATCCTGAAATTAAAGTTTTGAGGGATACGAACCTTGAGTATGACTCATTGTGTTGACCAAGCGAGACTTGTAATAAGTCAATAAGATAGACATTGTGTCTTAATGATAGTTAACGGAAAATCACTGAAGTGATACATACATAAATGGTTCTAAGTCCATTTTCGTATCATTTGTGGTATAACGTGACTGTGAAAGCGAATACGTGAAATCTTTGTGATTGTGTTCACATTGTAAGATTATTCGCTAATATAGTTATTCTGTACGTACCAGCTATATATAGTGGTAGAAACAGATGGTCGCTAGAAATGGTCAAGCGATGTGAGGGAAAACCTATATATAGGTTGTGATCTTTTAAGTAAGAAATCCCAAAAAGGAGTAATTGAAACTCTTAGTGGTAAAGATTCATCCTATGAATTCGTTTGAATGTGGGGGTTGACCTAATGTTGAAGAGTCATCTGATAAGTTCATTCGAATGTAGGGGTTGATATCTAACCATGAAGTGGTATAGTTACTAGAAGTGCACAATGTGGAAGTGCTTGATGAGTTCTTGTGAAACAAAATCAAATATCTTTGAAATTCACAAGAAATGTGAAATGGAAATACATCTTTAGATAGAAAGAGTATTTGGAAACTCGCAAAGATCTCGATTTATCCTGAAATTAGACTTATGAGTCAATGGATGAAATCGTTGATGATCTGTGATGATAGACCTGAATAAAGCAAATCTGACAGGACAAAGCTTTGTACCTTGTTTGCTTTATAGGTATATCTGAAAGCTTTAAAGGCTAGAATTCCATGAAATGTTGTTTATGGAAAAACGGTAATCAATGGTAAGATTGATCTACCATGTGAGGCAAATCACTAGACTTCTAGTAGATTTCAAATGTGAAAGCTATGTCTGCTTTGCATGCTGAACTCTCTGCCATTCATAAAGGCATTTTTATTGCTGAGTCCTTTTTCCCTATCTTGGTTACAGTGGAATCAGACTGTCTTAATGCCATCAATATGATAAAGAAGCCAAGTCTTGCCCCATGGTCCTTGTATGATTATGTGGAGTTTTTACACAATAAATTCTCCTCCTTTAATTTGATACATGTTTTAAGGGAGGGAAACCAACCTGCTGATGTACTCTCTAAGTTGGCTCTCATAGAGTCATCAGAAAGAGTCTACCAGCCATCTCTTATACCTGTCAAAGTTAAGGGGCTTCCGAATTTGGATAAACTCCAAATGGCCACACTTAGAGTCAATCTGAATGGATGCTGCTAATTCAGTCATTTTGTTTTTTGCAGGATACTAGTAATAAGCACTAGATGAAAGAAGCTGATTGCAGGCATGAGACAGAAGGCTGGATACATAAGGCCTAAATGCAGCTGTCACCACTTTTAGATTTATTTCCTCTCTCCACTTTCTAGTTTGATACTGGTTTATACTCCTTGCTCGGCTGATTTGTGTTTCCTCGGATTCGCTAACAAGCTTGGTAATGTGAGGTATAAACTAGATACTGGAAATGGACAGAGGAAACCCCCTAGTTCCTTTGAACTAGTTTTGTTTTTTTGTCTAATCTTTTGGATGCAATACCTCTTGCATCAGGGGGACACCCCCTAAGGTCAATGTATAAATTACATTTGTACATTTCTTTGGGCTTGGGATCCCATAAATAAGACTCCTACCACCAATGGTGGTTTTATCTTTAAAAAAAAAGTAATGCTCTTTTAAATGGTCAATTTTGGGCAAAAACATGATTTTTACAAATTTACATTTTCATGTTAGAAAAGGTAAATTTTAATTATAAAATATTTAATTTTAGCAGATTAATAATGTTCATAATCTATTTAGAATAAAATAATCAACTATTTATTACCTATGTAATATAATAAATATTAAAAAACTTATTTTATTATATATTTTATTAATAAAAATTACCATCTTAAATAAATTTATCTTATTTTATAAAATATGTATAGTTGAATTTGGTTGGCACAATTTGTTACGCTTGGTCTGACTCTCCGCTCCGTTCCCCACCGCTCTCTTCGCTCTCCTATGATCGTCCACCTCTGCTCGCCGTCGGCTAGGGTTTAGGCCCATGGCCGCCGCCCCTATGGCGGAGAATGCTGCTCCGCCACATACCCGGACCTTTGCTCAAATCGTAAACTCCAATAATCACTACCCCGATCGATCCCCAAAACCCCACCCAATCACCGCCCCAATCCACCGTCGGACCTCTCTTGAATCCAAAACCCCAAATTACCCACCTCGGCGAACCAGGGCTGAAGTTTTCCGATGAGGAATGTGAACAACTCGAAGCGCCCCTCAAGTTAATACTGGTGGGCAAATTCTCCCGTGGCAAACCAACAATGCAGAGATTACGAAAAGATTTTTAGACTGCTGGCTTCACCGGCGGTGCTGATATCAATCTTCTTGATCGGCGGCATGTTCTGATCTCTTTCTTTAATCAAGAGGACTACGTCCGCTGCTGGCTTCACAAGGTATGGAACTTTGGGGAGTATTCTCTCAGAATCACAAAATGGACCCCGCTCTTCGATCCTAAAGCAGATTCGCCGATCGTCCCCATCTGGATAGCTTGTTATGGAATTCCGCATCAACTCATCGCCTTCGATCCCATGATGAATATAGGGAACATGATAGGAAGCCCAATCAAAGTCGACAAGGCCACTGATGAAGGCTGATGTGCATGGCCAGATACAACGAATCTGGATGGGATTAATGTGGAAGATTAAATGCAATTATGGCTCATTTATGTTAGGATAGAGTTTAAGAATATTCCTTGAATGTTCCTTTTTTAAATTTCTATAAATTGTAACCTTCACAAAGAGAAAGAGGAGATTTAGATTGAATAAAATTTTAAGAGTTGTGACTCTTTTCCAAACTTTGGTTCTCTTGCGAGAGAAGAGTTTGAGCCTAATTCCCTAGCTATTCTCGGAATCAATGGGGTTTTAGAAGAGATTTCTTCCTAGATATTCTAAGAATCAATGGGTTGAATCTTTATTATTTTGTTACGTATCGCCGCTGCATCAGATTGGTATCAGATTCCAAATCGATCCTATGTCACTAGGGTATGATGTTCTAGTGTTTGGCGATTGTGAAGATGATGGTTTTGCTGCTCCGCTGTATGATGTTCCAGTGTATGACGAGGTTGAAGATGATCACTTTGATGATGCTGTAATGTTTGGCGATTGTGATGATGATGGATTTGCTACTCCAATATATGATTTTCCGAGGTATGATACTGAATATGGTCTTCCATATGCTACAGATTATTTCGGAAAGTCATTATTCGGTGTTGATGGTGTTGGTGATGGTGAAGATAGTTTTGAAGATTGTCTTCCATATATAATTGATGTTGATGCTAGTGAAGATGTCTCAGAATATTGTTTCCATTTAGTTCGGAAAATATTATTTTTCCTTCATGGATCACTACGCGGTCAAATTCGAGGACGAATTTTTCTGAACAGGGAGAGAATGATGAAGGCTGATGTGCATGGCCAGATACAACGAATCTGGATGGGATTAATGTGGAAGATTAAATGCAATTATGGCTCATTTATGTTAGGATAGAGTTTAAGAATATTCCTTGAATGTTCCTTTTTTAAATTTCTATAAATTGTAACCTTCACAAAGAGAAAGAGGAGATTTAGATTGAATAAAATTTTAAGAGTTGTGACTCTTTTCCAAACTTTGGTTCTCTTGCGAGAGAAGAGTTTGAGCCTAATTCCCTAGCTATTCTCGGAATCAATGGGGTTTTAGAAGAGATTTCTTCCTAGATATTCTAAGAATCAATGGGTTGAATCTTTATTATTTTGTCACGTATCGCCGCTGCATCAGCCACGCTTCACCGTACCCGCCCTCACGTCGGTAAAGTCTGCGATGACCTAGTCGTGTATGGCTGGTGTATAGAGGCATTGGATTCTGGCAGCCTGTTGAATATGAGAATATACCTGATTACTGTGGCAAATGCTCAAAGCTGGGACATATGGTTTCGATATGTAAATCAGGTACATTCCAAAGGCAGTCTCAGAACACTGCTCCGCCTCCTAGAGTTGAGGCTCTAGTACCAGCGAAAACAATGCCGTAGAATCAGGATGTTCAAGCCTTTCATCCATTCAATAAGGGTAAGGGAAAGGTAAATCAAGCTCCTAAATGGGTTGAAAAAAATCCTATTTTTTTGCTAAAAATGCCTTCACTACTTTAGCCTTTGAATCTGATATGCCTGACCATCATGAATTAGACTCTGATGCTTTGCTAGTTTCTGATAAGATCACACAAGTTGTTAGTTTAGATAACCCAGAAACCTCAAAGAACCCGATAACTGATATGACTGCTCATCATGTATCTGTCTCTGCTATGCCTAATGCATTGTCAGTTTCTGATAAAAACACACAGATTGTTATCATAGACAAACCAGAGTCCTCAAACACTAATGAAAAGTCTAAATCGGATATCTTTCTACCAATTGATAGTACAATGGATAATGTATCTAATGCTTTGATTCAAGCACATTGTCTTACACATTTTGAAGAAGTTGATGTTACCATTGTCCCACATGATACCACCACAGTTCTTGTTGAAACCAGTGGTGTGATAGCCACTGGTAATGTTTCTAATCTTTCTGCTAAGCTTGCAGATACAGATAGTGCCAGGTATTTGCAAAAGAAGCCAGTGGAGCCAGTTGCAGAAAAAGAATCAGAACCTATTGTTGCAGAGGATCAACAAGTGCAGAAGGCTATTGAACAACAAAACCAGCTCCTATCCATCTCAGAAACATATGAGAATGGTCAGGTGAGCCCAGGTATAAATAGAATTTCAATCTCCTATGATGACAATGGAGTTAGTGAGAAAATGCAATTGTCAATTGATAAGAAATCTAAGGAATCTAGAGGTCACTTTATTCTAGAACCCGTACTTCAGGATCAGGAAAGATTCAACAAACTAATCAAAACTGTTGAAATCTCTGATGCTGAACTTTTAGATAATCTCCAGCAAACTCAACCAAAAAAATCAACTAGGGGCACGAAAAAGAATTTCACAAGCTCAACCAAATCAGTAAATACCAACACTGTATTTAATAGATCACAAACTGACTCTAAAGCCATATGCATTAATAATGTTATACAATATTTGTGTATGGAATGTTAGAGGTATCAAGCAAATCAGAGCTCAACAAAGAGTTTTGAACATGAAAAGGAAACATAACATAGGACTATTTGTTTTACTTGAACCTTTCTTGGGTAGTAATCGGATAGCTTCTGTCTGTTTTCAACTTGGTTTCAAAAATCACTTTTCTGACCCAAGAAATAAAATTTGGATTTTGTGGAATGGGGAATTCAGTGTATCAATCAGCACCATACATTATCAGTTTGTTTTGGCTGAAATCAAACATTCATCAATGAATCAACCTTGGATGTGTGAAACCCCATACATTAGTAGACTAATACATAGATTATAAAATACATAATAACCTTGTGATCTTAATTAAAGGCTCAACTATTATAGCAAAACATTTAAATAATAATACATGTATAAGAAATACAAGAGAAACACGAACTATAATCATAAACTCTATTACAACAATTAAATTAGTAGCTAATGTAAAAATTAAGATATATGAGAATTAAATGGGTAAAAGAAATAAACCATAAAACATAGTAAGGATTTTCTATAATTGCAAAATTTCAACAAACGAATATGTAATATGCAAGACAATTAAAAAGAAGAAGAGAGAATTAAAGAAGAAAAGTAAAAGGAAATAAAAAGATTAGCAAATTTTAGGAATTTGTATGGACCTGGACACGTGTTATTTTAAGAATGCAGCAACTCACCAAAATCAATGACTAGCCATTGCCATCTAAATAATTAATTCATCCTCTGACCATATTATTTATGTTTTATCTCTCAAACTTTCCTTGGCAGAACCTACTATTCTCTCTCCGATCTCAACTCCTCAACTTCTTCTTCCAAAGATTAATCCACCAAATCCCTGTAAAATTAGAGGCGTTTCTCCTATCTTCTCTTCTATGCCAACAACTGAAAATCCCCTTCATCTATACCTCCATGTATCAAGGTGATTGCTGGAAAATAAATCACCTAATCTTTAAAGAATCAATGGAACGAGGGAGGGTTAGCAACGACGTTAGG
The DNA here is from genome assembly GCA_963678965.1 of Cruciata laevipes. Taxonomy (NCBI): domain Eukaryota; kingdom Viridiplantae; phylum Streptophyta; class Magnoliopsida; order Gentianales; family Rubiaceae; genus Cruciata; species Cruciata laevipes. Next base: position 16,860,090 of record OY787634.1, on the reverse strand, counting down.
AGGGCACGAGAGGCGCCACTACTGATTGGAAGGAGCAGAGGGTGAGAGATAGGAGTTGCATGGTGGTAATTTAGGAGAGCACAGAAGCATCTTGAATTTAAAGGTAATATATCACTTCGTTAAGATTAGGGTTTATAAGTAGGTTTAGTTATCTTGATGGAGTTTTATGAATGGGTAAAATATACATGAATGTGATTAGAACTGGTAGACATAGGGTTAAGGGTTTGGGTTAAGGAAAGAAAACCGATTGAGTTTAGAAATCTGAAATTTTCGGGTCTATGTGAAGTTCTGAATTTGCAAAAATTATAGTTTTGAAACCGTTAATCAATATACAACAACAATGGAATATTTGGAAACCTGAGTTTTAGGAGAAAAATTATGGGTCAAGAATCACCCAATTTGGTTTAGAAACGAGGGAGAAAATGTATTTTGAACTTCTGCCCTCTTTCATCCTTGGTTGCAGCAGAGCTCCGACTTTAAAAACTCATAACTATTTAACCTTAACTCCGATTTTGTTGATTCTTATACTTATGGAACCCTTGTAAGATGACTTAGTGTATAGAACCTGTAATTGCTGAAAACACTTAAATAATGTTTGAGATAATTGAGTTGCAAGTCTGCTGCGACTGGATTTTTGCAGCAGAAAATCCAAACTTTAAAAACCTATATTTTATCAACCATAACTCTGATCCTTTCAATTCTTGTACCTGTGTAAACCTTATCAAATGGGATTCAGTGTAGAATCTGAAATATTTGGAAACAAATGAGTAATGAGTTAAATATTCTAATTTGAAGTCTGCTGCACTTTTATTCTACAACCAATGAGGACCAGTTGCAATCTGAACTTTGAAAAATCATAGTTTACTAAATATAACTCGGATTTTGTTGAATTTTATACCTGGGTAATCCTTGTAGAATAAGCTTCAGTTTGGAACTTGAAATTTTTGAAAAAGAATAGGTAATGAATTAGATAATCGATATGGAAGTCTGCTGTGACAGAACTTCTGCAGCATAGAATGAACATGCTTAAAATCACCGTATCTTATTGTCCATAACTCCAATTTTACTAAATTTTATACCGGTACAACCCTTGGAATATGAACTTCATAATGTAGTCTTGAATCATCCAAATCAACTCAAAAATGGATGAGAAAAACTAAAATCCATTCTGCTGTGTACCTAATTTCCGAACAAGGGATTTTGAAACACTTGAACTTTAAATATTCATATTCGATGAACCATAACTCTGATAATCCTGAATCTTGAACCTCTGTGGTCTTTGTTAGTCTGAATTGTAACCTAGGGTCTTGAATTTTCAAAATATACCAAGTGATGTGTTGTATAATTTCACTTTGAAAATCTGCTGCAATTTTAGTCTGCTGCAGAATTAAAACCTTTGATGAACTGAATTCGAACCAATCATATCTCACTAACCATGACTCCAGTTAGGTGATTTCTGTTTCGTTGTGATCTTGAAACTCTCATCTATTTTACAACTGAATAAGAATTTATTTAGTGGAGAATCAGTAACAAAATGGATCTTATACTTGCTGCAGATAAATTCGGTTTCAAATGTCAAATACTTGATTTCTAACACCGTTTACCAATTATGAATCTATCTTTCATACTATCTAAACTTTAGGAATGAATGGTAGTTTAATCATGGTTTCATAAATAAAGCAAAACTATATGAAAAGCATTTTCAAAATATAATATGATAAGTCGATCAGGAGACTAACTTTTGGAAAGTATCTCTCTACTCATTTATTTGTTGTAAGAAATATTTATGTGTGAGCACAACTGATCTTAAAACATATAATGTCATCACCTATGGGAATGGAAAACTAAATCAAATACTGAAATCTGACCGGTCATCCGGTCTTCCTTGATTTAAAAGCTTTAGTATCACCGGTATCACAACATCCTTCTCTAATAAGACATAACTTAACAGAAATCTGTTTTGTGCTTGGGTGAATCCTCTTTTGCCAAACTGAACCTGGAAGTTAAGACACCAAAAGATTATATTTCCTGTTGAATCTCTTTTTCATGAAAAACATGTAGTAAAAAAAAAGGGTAGAGAAGAAGAGGTTCAAAGTAATAGATAAGACAAAAACTACTGTTAATATGATATTCGCTCTTTGTTAAATTTTGATAACTCCATGGGAATGAGAACCGATGTATGGAAGTGTTAAACTGACACTCGATACGTTTTCTTAATGTCTCAGCACTCGTAGAACTATTAATGCATCCCTACTAATAATCCTACACATTTAATTGTCAACAACAGCAACCAACTAACTTCGACTTTGTCTTAAAATCTTTCTTTAAAACCATTCTGCTACTTTGGGATAATTACAAGAAGATAATGGAATGGAAGTTTTACCTCAAAGGAAACTGAGAAGTAGGTTACTATGCTAGTAGTTTTGGTTGGAACCTTTAAAAGGGAAAGGAAACATAGAAAGAAAATGGATTAGGGAAAAGAAACAGAAAAGAGTAGAACATGTCTGATACTTTATATTGCCTTATCGACAGATTTGATAATTTCCTAGAACCTGACACTAGAAGTGTTTGATGGACAGTCCAGGTGAGTGTTTCATCGCTTTTGCATGAAATACAAGTAAAATGAATATTAGTATGCCATGTTAAGTAGGATTAATTTGTTGACCATGCTACTTGTATATATTGCCATGCATATCATATAGGATGTTATTTCTTAGTTTCTGCATGTGTGAAAAGGACGGGTGTACTTTATCGCCCGGCCTCAACTTGAACTATTGTGTATAATCGGCTTGTACTTTATCTTGCCGAGAACTTGACTATCTTGCTCTTTGCTACTTGCACTTGACTTGAACTTGTACTTGAAAATCCGAGGCCCTCGGCGTGATTGTAGTTCGATTGTAGTCAACGGGGAAGGTAAGGGCCGGACCGTATGACTAGATCGACTGCACGCGGTGACCACCTTTGTGATTGTGATTGCTTGTTGGGGCGTGGCTGACGAGAAATGTGATCTTGAACACCTCTTGAATATCTGGTTTTGCCTTGCTTGATAGTTACAGTACCCATATAGGGGCTTGACTACCACTTGGTATAACCGACTTGTATACTTTTCAATGTGTTAGGGCTTGCGTGCTATTTGTAGGTTATGTGATAACTAAATTCCACTTGGTAATTAAATGCGGTGAACCTCACTAAGCAAGGAGCTTACTAGTTTAAATAAACCAAACAACAGCTGTATCGGACGTGCGAGTGAGATTGGAGATCATAGAAGATTAGGAGGAGTGAAGCCTTTACTTCATTTGAGTTAGGATTCGATTGGTGTATAACCTTTAATAATAATATTTAGACCTTATTGTAACCCCTAAACACTTGTATATATTTATATGAAACACTTATTGTAATAGTAAATTGAGATTGAAATTAACGCTTCCGCATAATATTATTGCTCGTTTGCACATTTGAAAGAGCCAACTTTGTTGGACTCTTGGTAACATGCCTCGCCTAAACACAATACTTGTTTCTAAGCAAGTTTGCTGGTTTGGGGGTGTTACAGGATGGCAGCTTTCATTTATGCCAGACACACAAACAATGCAAGAATTCCTCTATGGAATGCTCTAAGTAACCATTGTAATCACCTTCTTCTGCTCATGGGGGATTTCAATGTAATGAGAGAAACATCAGAATATTTAGGCCAATCAGCACCTGACCTAACATCTATGTTGGAATTTAATGACTTCATCCAGGATAATCACTTGGTCGAAATTCCAACTTCTGGCGTCCACTTCACCTGGACAGAGGTAAGGAGTAGGGGACATGTTTGGGAGAGGTTAGATAGAGGCCTAGCTAACTCTAAACTTCTAAACATATTCCCTAATATAAGCATCAGATCCAAATCCAGATGGCCTTCTGACCATTCTCCACTATTAGTCAACATGGATAGTCAACCATCCAATAATGGCTCTAAATCCTTCAAATTTCAGAACTGTTGGATTTCACACACTGGATTTAAACAAATAGTGGGTAATAGCTGGTCAGATAGTACTAACACATTTGGCATGCTAAACTTCTCTTTAAAACTAAGAAGATTAAAAATGGTTTTAAAGAATTGGAATAAGGAAGTATTTGGTAATGTTCATGACATGGTTATACAGGCAGAAGATAAAGTCATTGAAAAAGAGCATGAACATCAAGTTTTAAATGATGCTAACAGTAGGACAGCTTTGCATTTAGCACAAGCTGAGTTAGCTCAGGCATTGTCTAGAGAAGAAACTTTTTGGAAGCAGAAATGTAGAGTTAAGTGGCTAAAGGAAGGAGATATGAACACAAAATTTTTCCATGCATCTGTGAAAGCCAAGCACTCTAAACAAAAAATTGCATCAATTAAAAATGAAGATGATCAGTGGATTACAAATCCTGAGGATATTGGTAGAGAAGCAGTTAATTTCTTTCAAAAGTTACTAACTGATGATCAACTTGTCAATAATCAAACACTTGAAACTGACATGCTCACTAATATCCCCACATTAGTTACTGATCAGATGAATCATGAGTTGATGACAATTGTAACTCTAGAGGAACTGAAACACGCTATTTTTGAGATGGACAGTGACTCAGCTCCAGGCCCTGATTGATTCTCGGTACTTTCTATAGGCATTACTGGGATTTTATTGCTAATGACCTACTTCAAGCAGTTCATGAATATATGTCTGGAGTTCCTATCCCTAGAGCTATATCTGCTTCTTTTATAGTTCTTATTCCAAAAAGACAAGTTAACACTAGTTTTTCGGACTATAGGCCAATTAGTCTATCTAACCTTGTTAACAAAATCTTTTCTCGCATACTCACTGATAGGATGAAGCCCATAATGCCTTTACTTATCTCCCCTGAACAATCTGCCTTTGTGCAGGGCAGAGAATTGGCAGATAGTGTATTGTTGATGCATGAACTAACTGATTTCTTAAACACTAAGAGAGGGGGTTTCAATGTTTTCTTAAAATTGGACATGATGAAGGCATTTGATAGAATAGCTTGGGGTTTTCTTGAAAAACTACTTTTAAAAATGGGATTTCATCATGGTCTAGTTAGAAACATTATGGGCAACATCAAAACACCAAGTTTCTCTGTTCTTGTGAATGGGAGACCTTTCGGTTTTTTTAAAGCTTCAAGAGGACTAAAACAGGAAGACCCTTTGTCTCATTATCTCTTTATTCTGATGACTGAAGTTTTCACCAAAAACCTAGGTCTTCTATTTGAGCAATCAAAAATAGAGTACTATCAGTTGCCACATGGTTCAAAAAATATAACACACTTAGGGTTTGCTGATGATACTGTTGTTTTTATGAGAGCAACAAATAGAGATCTTAGAAATTTCATGGACTTTCTGGACAAATATGAGAAGGTTTCTGGTCAGAAGATTAACCTTGAAAAGTCATCATATTATCTTTCTGAGTCAGCTCCTAATTCCTATCATAATATGATCACTCAGATAACCTCAGCGACACAAGGGGCCTTCCCATTCAAATATTTAGGCTCCCCAGTATTCATAGGAAGAGTTAAACATTGTTATTTCCAGTCTATGTTTGATTCCATTGCCTCTAAATTGGTACTTTGGCAGAATAGATGGCTTAATCAAGCAGGTAGATTGGTTCTTATAAAACATGTATTATCTGCTATTCCATTACACAAGCCATCTATTCTATTTGAGCAATCAGAGCTGCACCATATCTTAACTGTCATACAACCTACTAATGGGTAATTGATAACCTGCATGTACTCTTTGCAAAAAATTCTGGGGCAGCTCTGAATATGGTCAAAACAAAATTTGGAAATCCTGGATTAATATGTCATTCCCATTCATTGAAAATGGTCTTTCTGTTAAAGATCGTCATTCTATCACTCAAAGCTTTTCTGTTAAAATATGGTGGAAACTTAAAAAATGTGGTAGTTTGTGGACTGATTTTATGTGGTCCCTCCCTGAAACTAAAAGGAATTCTAAAACATGGAGAAGATACAAATCAGTCAATGAGCTAGCTATAGAAAACTCTATGGTTAAACTGGGGGCTGGGGAAGTATCTTTCTAGCATGCTAATTGGACAGGTAGATGACCACTAATAGATTCATGGGATGATAACATTGATATGATTAATCCAGATATGTCAGTGAAGGAATTCTTCTATGACCAGGACAACTTATTGTCCATCTTATTCCAAGGTTTTTCTTCTAATATTTATGCTGTTATTGCTATTGATCTACTCTTGATCAAGAGTCTTTAGCATCATACATGCAATTTTGTTTGTTCATAATTTGCATTGGACCTTATCTGATGTAAACATCATACCTGCTGACACTTTGTCTCTGGCCCCTATGAGTAGATTTATACACTCCCAACAGGTAATGCAGATAAGCTGGAAGTTGCCTATAGGTCATCACAAACTGAACACAGATGGTTCTAGCCTTGGAGAATCTCAACAGGCTAGGGCTGGAATGGTACTGAGGGATGGACATGAAAGGGTCATCAAGGCCAAAGTTGTTTACATACATCAAAGAGACAGCCTGGAAGCAGAGGTTTTAGCACTAATCAAGGGTCTTGAAATGGCCTACTATTTGGATATCACCAATTTGGAGGTGGAAGTGAATTCTCTAGTTCTTCTTCAGATGATCAAGAGACAATACAAGGTCCTATGGAAGCTCACTGACTTCATCAGAGCTATATGAGACCTACAAAGTGAGTTCACTATAACTTACTCTCATATATATAGAGAAGCTAATTCAGTTGCTGTTTCTTTAGCCAAATTAGCTAGCACCTCACAATCCTCACATGAATTCAATCATTTGAACCTCCCTAGAGCAATCAAAGGATTGGTTACATTGGATAGTAGAGAATTCCCATATCTCAGAGTTAAATAAAATGCCTAGAACATTTTACTTGTGCTTTGATTCTTTTTACAGGATACAACACAATGCTAGACAGAAGGAATGGTCGACTGGATCAGGTGTTTCTCTTCCAATCCTCTCTAACACAAATCTTGAAATGAGATCACTTATAAAGATATCCCATATTTTGCAGGAAAAGGAAGCACTCAAAAACTTCAACATTCAATGCCATGCAGAGATGAATATCCCAACTAATCCAAATGTCATGGCTCCTGTCAACACAAAAGGTTCATCACTCAGCATAACAACTACTGGACATGCCCATTCTATTGCACAACAGCTTGTTAGGTTAGTGAATTCAGATCACATTCAGGGGGCTAACTTGTGTTTCGTCTTGCTTAGCTTGCGGACCACTAACCTGCCCCTTGTAATGTTATCCTCGCCGTGACAAACCTGTGTTAGCGACTTGTCGAAAGACAGTTTGAACACTAACTTGGATCGGCTGAGTAGATATCGATCAGAATTTACTAACTATATACTCAAAAGACATTGTTCTTCCCAAATTTTTTTATCCTACTTCGGTAGGGTTTTTCTTGGACTCATTGTTTTTTTCCCATTGTAATTTCATTGTAGCACCCATTGTACACTCTTTGAACAATCTTTTGAGCTATTAAGGGCTTGGGGACCCAAATAAAATACCCCCCACCACTGGTGGTTTTAATTAAAAAAAAATGTATAGTTTACTATATATTTGTGCTAATTTTGAACAAAACCTTGTGCGAAACAAACAAGGTTTTGGGTTTTGGGGAAAACCAAAACCAAAACCCAAAACAAAAACCTGAACCACACAGGACCTTATTAATGTACAATGCACAGTACTAGAAGCAGCAAACCGTGGGCAATTGTTGGTGTTGGGGTTGATGAAATGATGGTAAAACTTCTGCACTCACACGATTAGCTGAAGGCTAAGTATTAATGCAACTGATGATGATGATGCAAGAGGAATCAGTTTAGCCGGTTCACAGAATTGTAGTGATTGCTCAATATAATTCAACCATAACAATTGAGTCATCAAAGAATCATCATAAGACACTCCTGGTTTCTTTATTCATGTGTCTTTGTAGTTTTCTGATTTTTCCAACTAAAACTTTCAAGTGCTGCCAAGTACCTAAATTATTTTCATGACATAGGATCAAGATTGGATGAATGAAAGTTGCTTTTATAATTGTTGCAATGAAAATCATGCATACAAAGTTGTCAGTTTATTTAAATATTTTTTACTTAATTACGTTTGTGCGGCACCACTACCTAGTAAGCTTGAAAATAAAAAATAACCCAACTTAAAGAATTTAAATGTTGTCAAATAAAATTATGAACTAAAGTTAGTGGAAACGAGCCTTAAACTTTAGAATAATTCAATGGCTCTTGATGAAACTTTCTCAAACAGGGCATGCTAGATGTATAGCAAAATCAAGTTGTCCCATACCATTTCAGTAAAACTTTATCTCGCCATTCCTCTCAATCACTTTATCTCGCCAAACCTCTCATTCACTCGATCTGCTTACCAGTTTCTCCCAGTCAATCTAACTCCTCCAGCGTGACTGGCCGTAGCTACGTTGCCACATAGGGACGACGGGAGGAGACGAAGCGTATTCTCTGTTACTGCTGAAGCGCCTTGAAGGTAATTTTCCAAACTTTTTACAAGCGAGATCAAGAGCTTAGGAGAACATATTTGGAGTATATCTATGTGAATTGTCATGTATTAATTTACTTTAAGAATAGTGTCATAATGACACGACTAATCCACCAACAGAATCGAACTTGTTTGCAAACATGTCAAAGTACAATCATGTAAAGTAGGCTGTTCTAATAGAGAGCGCGAAACATAAAATGGCAATAATAACAGAGTAAGATCTTGAAAAACGTTGAAGTCTGGTGAATTTACATTTTCCTTTTGCCTTTCTTTTAACCCGTATTTTGTGATAGTTTTAGTGTGATCATCTTTATTGCTAACAACTACATATATATATATTAATCATATTCGTCCACTGGCACTAGCTTGCAAGAATGATGAACCAGTGGATTTGTGGTGTGTTTTTACTGCTGATATTGGTGAAAGTGAATGGAATATCCTCTCCGGTTAACATCACGATCTTGGATTCGGCTGTGGCAAAAGGAGCCGTCTGTTTGGATGGAAGTGCACCGGCTTATCATCTCGACAAGGGATATGGAGTTGGAGTTAGTAACTGGCTGGTGTTTCTACAGGGAGGCTCCTGGTGCAACAATGTAACAGATTGCAAGAATCGAGCTACAGGTTTTCTTGGCTCCTCTGTACACATGAACAAGACTCAAAATTTCGGAGGCATGCTAGACAGCTACTCGAACTTTAGTCCAGATTTCTATAATTGGAACAGAGTCTATGTTAGGTACTGCGATGGAGCATCCTACACGGGTGACGTCGAAGAAGTTGATCCTGCCACCAATCTTCACTTCCGAGGTGCCAGGATTTTAAAAGCAATTGTGGATGATTTGTTGTTTAAGGGAATGAGAGACGCGGATAGAGTTGTTCTTGCTGGTTGTTCTGCTGGAGGTTTGGGTGTGATTTTGAATTGCGACAGGTTTGCAGCAATGTTGCCATCAAGGAGTATTAAAATAAAATGTGTGGCGGATGCAGGGTTTTTCATCAACATCAAGGATGTATTCGGCCAAACAAGAATTGAGGCGAAGTAGTTAGTCTACATGGATCGGCGAAGAATTTACCCGAATCATGAAGCCGAGTTTGTGCTTCTTTCCGCAATATGTTGTAGGTCAGATTCAAACACCAGTATTTTTTGTGAATGCGGCCTATGATTCTTGGCAGATTTCCCAAAATTATGCTCCGGGTGATTTGTGGACTGCTTGCACAAATAATCTAGCAAATTGTTCAGCTGATCATATGATAGCTATTCAGCATTTTCATGAGGAATTCTTGAGTGCTTTCAAAGCAACATCAAGGGGTGGTTATTTCATCAATAATTGTTACAGTCATTGCCAAACTGACCATAAACAAACGTGGTTTCAAGCTGATTCACCTAAATTACAGGGAAAGACAGTTGCAAATGCTGTTGGAGAATGGGTATATGATCTCAGATCATTTGAGTTGTATGGTCCTCCATACCCACAAGACAAAACCTGTCATAATTGTAAAACCCAACTGATCTCAGTCTGAGTCTTGGTGATTTTATGATGAAAGTTTGATATATGAATGCAGCTGAACAGCGTACACACGTTTAGCTGCTTAGAGGCTTAAGTATGAATTATCAACTTGAATCTTTGTTTGTAAGGAAGAAGCAATTTAAATAACCTCTTGCATTTGGCTTTCGTTTCTGAAAGTTATTGTCATTTACCTTGCTATTTATACTGCTAATGTTAGGTTAATTATGGCTTCTTGTAGACAGTTAGATCCTCTTCATATTTGTTCCACTTTTGGAAGCAAAAAAGTGACATTTTTCTGCAAATTACTCTAGATCTCGGGTCTAGAATTTGAATGATACAAGGTCATGGAGCTGAACCTTAAGCAAAAAATTTGAATGATATCGTGTTTGGATTTAACAGGATGTAAGGGAGAATTCAGTAGCGACCTGCTGAATAAACTTAAAAGCTTTCTGAGATATCATCCACATAAATATGCATCTTTCCCTTCCCAATTTCATCCAAAATGTCGACAACATTTTTCAGTAGAGCTTGACCAACCTCATGCCCTTCGCGCTCTTGATCAATCTATGCATGAGCAGGAGTAATAATAACAATAGAGACATTCAATACATTTAATTTAGAAAAGTTTTAACCGAAAATAATTTGTAGAATGATGAAGAGGTCACATGGAAATGTTAGCAAATCTATACCAAGAACAGAACAGCATCTCGGATTTGTCCCTTCATGTATGTGTATATCTGCAACAAGGGTACAAGTACAAACATTTCTTTAGAACTCAGAAAGACAGAAGAGAGAAACTATGCTTGACAGTCATAAGTGTCCTTGTTTTCAATTACAAACGAAACAAACTAAAGAAAGAGAATTACCTGTCCTTGGAAACAAAGCAATACAACTTCGTTTAGGTCAGGGTAACAATATACTGGAAGGAAATATCGATCAATGTAGTTAAACCAGTCATCCACATTGGCGCTTGGTAGTTGGTTCTAGGCTAGGAAGCATGATACGTTGATCCTCTGGAGGCCTGACATTTAAAAAAAGGGTCAATCAATTCAAACGTGGATGACATTAAAATGAAAAAGTACAAGGATGAAACTTGGATGAATTTAAAGTTCAGTGCAGTGAAATTATGAATTGCCGCAATTACATAAGAACTTAAAAACTCCAGCTGGACCTTGTTTATATATATACAGCCTTGAGCCCTATATTCCATTCGGTCCTCGTTTTTCTTTCAAGCTAGCACCAACACACGGAATGACAAGAAAGAGATAGACATGCACCCACGTGCTTGGTCAAGTGGTTAAGTGTCTGGTTAATTACTCCATAGGTCAATGGTTCAAATCCTGGCAGCTGCAGTCCTGGTAGCTTATACCCTTGGACAGCGTGGTTAACCTCCTCATCACCCCGTGGTGGTGGGATGAAGGGGCCCTGCGGGCGAGGGATATCGCCTTATGCTCCATAAGAAAGAGATAGACATGAAGTATCTAACAAGAAGATTTCGCATACAGAAAAGGAGAAATTTTCAGAGTTTTGGTGTGTCTTTCATTGTGCTACCAAAAAAATATGAATTGACAAATACCTTAAACGATTATGTTGTTGACAAATACCAATAAAATAGTATTATGACAGATTAAATGATCCTTAAGTGAGTATGCTTCAGACAAGCATCCTAAAGATACAAAACTCAACAGGAATTCATTTCATTTCATTTCGGTGCTAGCACTGATTGGTGATCAAAAGGGTCAAAACACTGCAGAAAGTTAATCTAGGTAATCGTCAGAAGTTATTCGATATCCGACAGCTGAGTTAAAATCAAAGATGAACTCATTCAGCTAAAAACTAAACTGCCCCATAGCTCCACCTCATAGAAGAAAAGAAGAGGGGCAGGAACCAAAGGATAAATGAAGAGTAAGCTCAAGACAACCGGCCACAAAATCCACCGAATTATGCAATCAAGAATCCCACAAATAAAGCTACCATTATAATAAACAAGACTCTGGATTACACGCAGCAGGTAAAAGCTAAAAGCAACCAAGAACCTAGTTGAGATGGCAGTAGTCATGACAACCTTGTTTCAGCCGGTGTTTGCGAACAAAACAAGAAGGATAATTAGTTTAGGAATTATATCAAACACGTTGTGTGCTTAAAGGAGCTGATGGTGGATTCAAAATTGAATCTTAAAAACCAGTCATAGACAAATAAGTACAGAAAGATGAAGACTAAGATGATGTGATAGTCTAGTCATGAGTAATTAAGCAGACTAGCCGTGAACGGTGACTGATAAAAACTGAAATCAACGAAGAGAATACAGAACTACGGACATGAATACAAGAACGGAGACCGGAAAAAGTACTGGAAGTCGGGTACCTGATCAAAAGGCCGCGAGTATGTCTTTCATGACAACAATAGCTATCGAAAAAGGAAGAGGCCTGATGCGGGCACGTTGTCATCAGTAGAAACCGGAGAACAAGACACGAATACTGGAGATGTAGCAGAAAGTGGCGAACTGGGGGCTTTTTTAATAGTAATAGATGAATATTTTTATCTCATAATTCATCTGAGTTCACAACAAGTCCTAAAAGCCACATTGCTGATTTTCAATCCCCAAACAGACTCTGCAGATAATATGCAAAATTTGAAGATTTACAAGTGTAAAGACTGTGTTCTAGGATGAATTGTCGAAATTGAAAAAATGGCGTTTGTTTCAGGATCAGCATTTCGTGGATGCTAGATGCGTACACCCCCACGTCTTGATCCAGATACGTCTGGCCCCGCGGTGGGCGTTAAACTGATTCAAGGTTAAAAATACAAGGCGATCAAGTTAGTTTTGGCGTGAGTGTAATTATATTAAATACTTATGAAAGAGATTGTAGATTGAGGTGTATCAAACCTCTGTATTTATAGGTAGAAATATACCTACCATAATTGTATTACCCCATAGTCGAAGATAATATGCATTAATTCGGGATATCTATTTCAAAATAGATATGATCTGATTGATCGTTCCGGATCTTTCTCTGAATGAGTTTGACCCGGGCTCATTTTTTTTTTTTCCAAAATGACCATATCTCGAACTCGAGAACTTACATGGATTGAGTATCTCGAACACCCATGTATCATCTATAAAACTTAAATGTCTTTTTAAAGATTGTGGCACCATAAAAGAGTTAATTCTTGATTGCGAAAACAAAAAAATCAAAGTTCATTAAAAAAAATATATTAAAAGGGAAATTCATAATCTCCATATTTGTTGATGGAGATTTTAAAAAACATATATTTATTTTGTACAAATTATGATATTTTACCAAAAATATTTTTTAGGTGAAAGCTAACATCGTGGCAGGAAACTTGTTATGAAATCTCAAAGCCAAACAAAAAATAAACTACAAATAAGTCTTATGGCTCAAAAAATTCTAGGAGACTCCAAAGGCAAAGGAGCTCAAATTTTGATATTTTACCAAAATTATCCTAAAATGGTAAGATGCCTTACAATTGTTTTAGTCACCTAAATAATATAATAATATAAAATATCTTCATAATCGTATCTTGGCCCTGTTTACTAGATCTTATTTATTGATGTACTGAACTGAACTGAATTGAACTGAACTGAACTGAACTGAAGTAAAAATTGATGTATTGAAAAATGGAATTAGCATGACTGAATTAACCTGAATTTCGTCAAATTACATTTTCACTGAACTGAACTGAACTGAACTGAACTGAACTGATCTATAGATAAGCTCTGGTAAACAGGGCCCTTGTCTTTAATTATCGTACATAACATATTTTAACTTGTATATTTGATATTTTAAATATGGAGAATATAGGTATTGTGAATGTGACAAAACTTTACTTAACAAGAAGTTCATAAACAATATCACAAAATAGTATGAAAACATACTACATTTTTTATTAGTATCATACAGTAATATTAAAAATTTGTTCACCCTTTTGATTCTAATAAACTAAAGAAGAGCAATTAATATTACTAGAAATAGGTTTGAAAGGGATAGCTAGTTCCCATAGGTATTTAAATTTTACGGGATCTTTAAACCCATGTATTGGATTCCCATTGATCAATAGACATTCATCACCACCTAATGGTAACAACTTGCTTTGATCAACGGAAATCTCCATTATTTCTGGGCATTCAACTTTCACATTACTTTGAGTACAAATACATTGGTTGTAAACTTCCACCTCAAACTCTGTCACGCCGGCCCAAGGTTTTCCATTCTGATGGATCTTTATACTATCGAGGGAACATTGTTGCATTGTGCCTGTTAAAAAAATGTGTTACAACATTTCAATTTAAATCTTTGTTGATTTCAAAATAGAAGAAACGTGCATCTTTCATAAGATGAACACTAGTAACAAATTTTCCAATCAAAGTGCAAAATTTTGATAACATTTTGTGAAATTCAGAGACACGAAAGTATTCAATCCTAATAGATAGAGATTTATACCTTTAGTAACTAGAGAAACAAACAACACAAAAGAAATAATATCGACCATGCTTGCCATTTTTTTCCTTGTAGATATGTTTTATGATACGAGTTTGAGTTATGAATTTTTGTTTTTGATATTTATAGATAAAAATTGGATGCTTATATGAAAATTACAGTGAATGGTGTTTTACACGTTACTTACCATCTTGTATAGTCTTATGGTTTCCAAGGTTAAGAATATGCAACGTGCAGAATGTTAGTGAAATTAATTACATTACTCCCTCCGCCCCAACTTAATCTGCACAAATTGATTTTTTTTGGTTGACCATCAATATATGTATGTGTAATTATGTATGCTAGAATTTTGATATTATGAAAATACATGTTACAACGAATCCAATAAAATCTCATATAATCATATTTGATTACTAATACTAGTTCAATTTGAATGTTAAAAATAATCAATTTTGACTTATAATATAGTAATTACATGTGCAGTTTAACCTGGTACAGAGGCAGTAGTTAATATCCCAGACGATACTCAAAAATTTAATAAATAATTGTTTTTTATATTTGTATTTAAATTCGAAAGAGTTTAAAAAACTTATACCCAATATGATGTATATAATACTTATATTGAGTGTAAAAAAGAAAATGTGAAAATATATGGATCTTAATAATACTTGTATTAAAGCCTATGATTTTATTTGTCGTGATCTTCTGGGGGTTGTGAATGAATTTACTTGGATTGTCATGATCTTCTATTTTGAAAATAATTAACTAAGAGATACTCCAATTTCAATCTACTTGGATTACTATTATCCTCAAAAGAGATACTCCAATTTCATTTGATATTTCATACCTATTAGTTTATCAAATGTGCTTTATAAAATATGCTCAAATGTGCTTAATTTCAATCTACTTGGATTACTATAATCCTCAAAAGAGATACTCCAATTTCATTTGATGATTTCATACCTATTAGTTTATCAAACGTGCTTAATCAAATTCTCTACACTACTCATGTTCAAAACGAAACCATTTATAGTAATCTCCTTTATTTGAAGGAAACGATATAGCAAAAGGTTCCTTCGTTAGTGATGAAAGACGTCTTCTCTTTATCTTCCTCAGACATTGGTATCTGGTGGTAGCCCTTGTGCGCATCAAAAAAAGGCTAACACTGGACATCCCGTAATGGCCTCGGCTAACTGATCCAACGAGGGTAACCGATTGCTATCCTTCGAAAAACACATATTCAAGTTAGTGAAATCAATACACATCCGCCAGCTCCCGTCATGTTTCTTTACCAACACCGGATTGGCGACCTAGTCCAGATACATGATTTCCTCCACGACTCCTGTTTTTTGAAGTTTCTCCACCTCAACCCTAATAAATTCAGCCCGCTCACAAGCCACGTGCCTCTTATTTTGCCTGATTAGTTTCACTGATGGCTTAATCTTGAGCTGGTGTGCAGCAACGTTCGGGGAAATTCCCACCGAATCCTCCAAATTCCATGAAAAAACCCGTGCATACCTCGCTAACAACTTTCGTAAACTTTCTCTTTATGTCCTCTAGGTGAGTTTTTGATGGATCCCATACTTGCTGCACCATGACTTGAACGAATCATTTTCGAATTGTGCCCCGTTGTCTGTCATGATTATTCTAGGTATTTCGCACCTGCATACAATTTTCTCCCATTAAAACTACGCATGGGTAATACCTCCGATATTAGTAAGCACTTCTGCTTTGACCCACTTTGTGAAGTAGTCTATAGCCCCACTATCAGGTGTTTGAACCCCCATGGGCATTCGGAAATGGTCCAACCAAGTCTATTCCCCACCTTTAAAAGGGCAAAGCACTCAAACTGACCAACTCCTCCCTCGAAACGTGGATCAGTGGAGTAAATTTCTGACATTTCTCACATCTACGCACATACTCCTCAGAGTCTATAAAGAGGGTTGGCCAGTAGTATCTGAGCCTTACGACCTTCTTAGCCACTGTCTGACACCCTTGGTGGCTTTCTTTAAGACCTTCATGCACTTCTTTTACCAGCGATTTTCCCTCCGTTCTCTCAATACACTTCACCAGTGGCTGCAAGTATCCTCTTTTGTATAATGAATCCTTATGTATGGTATATTTTGGAGCTTTTACCCGAATTTTTCGTGCTTGATTCCTATCCTCTGGAAATGTACCATCTTTCAGGTAGGCTAAAATCGGGGTGATCCAAAACTCTACTTCTGTAGTCATCTCTACCCTTAGAGTTTTCTCATAGATTCTCTTTTCCAACATCTCCATGTACAATTTCTGACTCGGACCTAGTTTCACCTCCGAGGATTCCAGTTTGTTGAGCGCATCTGCCTTGGAATTTTCTTCTCTTTGAATTTGTTTTAACTCGAAATTGTTGAACCCTACTATCAACTGTTTGGCGGTTTCTAGGTACCTTTGTAAGCTTCTTTCCGAGCCTCATACTCTCATTTTACCTGCTGGACTTCAGAACGGCTGAAGACTACTATATCCCGAATTCCCACCTCATTGGCCAGCTGTAATCCTCCTATCAATGTCTCGTACTCAGCCTCATTATTGGTAGTTTTGAATGAAAATTGTAATGCGTGCAAATGTTCCTTGCCTTCGGGACTAATCATCAGTATTCCTGCTCCACTTCCACCTTGATGCGAGGATCCATCCACAAACATCTTCCAACCCTTGACCTCGAAATCAGTTCCGCTTACTTATCTATTAACATACGTTAGTACCCTACTTCCAACCTCAACTCCTTTTCATGCCGACTCAACCAGGAAATCTGTAAGTACTAGTCCTTTTATAGCTTTCTGAGGCTAAAACGTCACATCATGTTCTCCTAATTTCACTGCCCACTTCATCATCCTTCATGATTCCTCCCACTTCTACATGATTTGCTTTAGTGGGTAATTTGTCAACACCACTATCGGATTCCCATGAAAATATGTTTTCAACCTTCTAGATGCGTGCATCAAATCCAACACCAGTTGCTCCAGCTCGGTATACCTCATTTTCGGCCCTCTTAGCGCTCATCTTACGAAGTAGATCGGGTGTTGGTGACTTACTGCATAATCCTCCTTAATCAATACCACACTTACTGCTTCGGCCGAAGATGTTATATACAAGAATAAGGTTTTGCCCGGGGTTTCTTTCTTAAGGGTCGGTAACTTTAATAAATGTGGCTTCAAGTCCTGAAAGGCCTTTTCACATTTATCTGACCAGTTGATATCCTTAGCTTTCCTTAAGACGTTGAAGAATGCCAACTGTCGTTCTTCCCTCTTCGAAAGAAAATGACTCAAGTGATGCGGGGGAATCCGCTCCAGTAAATGGTGCCTCAGATAGTTGAATTATTCGAGGGCTCTGTGATGTAGATAGTTAGTGAAGTATGCAGACTGCTCGCTTGAGAATGCCTATCTCTCCGAGCACCTGGCTTGGGAACGCCTCTCTCATCCGAGCTCCTGGGCCTCAAATAGAACTTGCTTGGGACTTGTTCGTTCGAAACCTGCAAAACAAGCCCCCGGAGCCACCCGAGGGTAGCAACTCTAGTGTGATGATGAGATTTTGTGTATTGAAAGGAAAGATAAAACTCTATATTTAAGAGTTAGAGAACTTACCTGAAATGTCTGATTGCGGCCTCTATTTATAGGCGTCTTGAGCCTTATCCTGTGTCTTCTCATCACACGTCATCTTTTGTACCTCGCTGTGGTCCTGGCCACGTGACTGTACCAGCCGAACCTTCTTTTTAGCTGTCTATCACGTGCATCGAAAATTTCCAGGAAAGATACCTTTGCTTTCGGTATTATCACAAGCCCCCCAAGACAGAGACTTTAGGCTTCCGGGGCTGGGAGCTTTTGTCTTGTCATCTTTTCTCCTTGCTTTCCGATGCCTTTACTCCATGCGCGCTTGTGCTATTTTAGTAGGTGGGTCCCTTGGCCATAAAAAGCTATTATCCTCGAGCTTTTGGCGGCTACACGCTTTTTTTGCCCAAATTCTTCCTCTTTCCTCACGTACCATCATTAATCCTGCCTCCAATGCGTTGTCTTTTAATATTCCCTTCTATCTCTTCTATAAATAGATCCCCTTTGCTTTGTTATTTCTCCTCTCTTGCTGCTCTCCGATTTATCTTCTGCCCATCTCTCGTTTTCTGGTGAGTTGCCTCTGCTCCTAGTTTCTCTGCTCATCTTATGTTCATGTTTCTGCCTTATTTTCAATATGGTTTCCGCCAATCAACCCATGAGTTCGGCGCACACCGATTGCTTGAAGGCACAAGCCACTAACCCTGTATCCTTTTCTGTTCCCGACCCAGGCTCCGAATCCTCCTCTTCAGAGTCCCTGACTGCTACCAAAGGGAAAAAACAGTCTCGTCGATCCTTCCCCCAAGTGCCTTGGATTTCTCCTATCGGTTTCCACTGTGATTCCAAGACTTATCCTGAATGGCTTACCGAGAATATCATTAATCTCTGCTACAATAGCTTTGTTCATATTCCTTTGGATGCATAATTGGAGCTTGTAGAACCCATCCAGGTCTAGTCCGGGGCCTCATGCCTACCTGCTCGCCATATTCACTTTGGCTTATCTCTTTATTTCCCTCCTCTTTTTGCTGAGTTGCTCAACCATTTTCGTATGTCTCCTGCTCAGCTCCATCATAATGGAGTAACCGTGGTTTTGGGATTTATCACTCTATGTCGTAGGCCCGTAGACACGGTATCGTTGAGTCCTTGGATCTATTTTGCTCCTTCTTTCGCCTCAACACCTCTCATGCGAAGACTCCGGAGATCTTTACCTTTTACCCTCGAAGTCCCTCAATCGTGCTTGGTAAGAATGATAGTGTTAAAAACTGGAAGGAGGCCGGCCATTACTCATTTAACCAAGTTAAATACCATGCCCTGATTGGAATGACGACATCTAAGCTGAGGCCGCTGGGCCCCTTATCCTCCCGTCTGTAGCTTCTGACTATAATACTTTGTTCGGCCAAACCTTAAATGTCCTCCAATATTGGCTCAAAGGAAATGACAGCTTCTACTGGCCTCGCTCGATCTATCATGAGGTTACCTTTACTTGTCGTCGGCTTTATGCCCAGTGGCCGACCGAAGGTCCTACCTTCCTTCTTAGGCTGGCTGTCTTTACTTAGCTATTTTCTTTTGCTCGTTTTATATATCCTGCTCTTTTTCCTCATCTTGCTAATGTTGATTCCCTTATCTCATTGCAGTGGTTCGTGATCTCCTTGATAATCCTGCCCTCTATTATTCACCTGAGATGGCTGGGACTCTTCGTAAGAAAGCCTCCAGGTCCACCTCGGATGCGGTCTCTAATTCTAATCTTCGGCTGGAGAAAACCTCTGTTAAGAATCCGGGGGAAAGGCCTACCTCTCCTGCTACTAAGAGGGCCCGTTCCGAGGCTCTTGGAAAGGGATCTGAGTCCCCTGCTGCCAAGAGAGCTCCTGTTAAAGGTCTCAAAAAGGAATCTGGAGCCGCAATTCTTGGGAAAAAGCCTTTTGAGGATCTTGTGGTTCGATCTGAAGGCCCCATCTCTCCGAAGGGACCTGCCTTCTTAAGTCCGACTCGTCGGGGAGGTGCGGTCTTCAATCTGAAGTCTTTTGACTATGACCCCGCTCTCCGTGTTATCCAGTAAGCTGAATCTGAATCTTCTCCACCTGAAGTGCAACCTAATACCATCTCCATTCAGGCCCCTGTTCATCCTAAAGTTGTTACTCATGCGGTTGAGAATCCGGTTATCGTGGTTCCAGCGGCCGAGGAATCCATTCCTGTGACCCCTCTGGCGGACAACCGCCCTGTTTCCTCCCTCTTTACCTCTGTAAGTGCTCCTACTACCTTACTTTTTCTCTTTCCCTTTTCTTTTCTCTCTCCTTTTCCCTTATTGGTGCGCATGTCTTTATGCAGCAAGCCCAAGCCTTCGTGAAGGGTTTTAGTGACTCTCCCAGTTTCCAATCCTTGCTAGCTGAGAAATGGGAGGAGTTTTCAGGCAACCTACTCCGCGACTTTCAGCAAGAGAAGGCAGCTCGGGAAGCCTGCCAGCAGGCCTTGGACGAGGAGAAGACTCGCTCGACGCTCTTACAAGAAAAATTTAAGCCCATTGAAGATGGGTCTCTTCTTTGTAAATTTGGCAAGACCATGACCGAGGAAATGGTCACTTCCTAGGCATGTGACCAGATCTTGACCGAGCTTCTAAAGGAGTCAAATGAATGGTGATGGTCTTAGGCATTCAGGGCCACTCGGTTCCATTCCTAGTCAAAGCTAAGTCGTCTGAGTCCCATTGGCATGCCATTCTTCTACAAACAAAAACCAACTGGAATGGAGAGTACACTTAGGCCATCAATCCTTTCTCCTCTTAGGCCATCAATCCTTTCTCCTCTTAGGCCAGTCCCTCCGTCTTCGAGGGTACACTCCTCAATCATCGGTTTGGGATTTCCACGCAAGGGCTCGTCACCATCTTTCGCCGTTGAATCTTCCTCACCATCTGATTCGTCGGAAGCCGACGCGGCCCCGGACCCGGTGAAGCTCCGCCTCGCCAAAGCCAGGGAATACAAGAAAAGAAAAGGGGAGGATACCAAGGCTCCACCGGCTGTCAAGTTGGCTTTTGAGAAGGTTAAAGAGTATAAGACCAAGAAAGGCGAGAGTGAAGGTGCAGCAGGGGTGATCAAAGATGCCAATGAGAAGAAGGAGCAGTTTAAGGTTTCAAGTAGTGATTTTATGGGACTCCAGTTTTCGGATAAGAAGGAAGGCAGAGGTTTGCCTGCGGGTCTAGTTCCTCTCTCAGGCTCTTTCCCGGAAGGGGAAATGCCTGAGGTGGAGATAATTGTTGGTAATGCCACCAAGTTTGGAGATGGTAGTGTGGGTTCAAATTCCACTCAGGAGGAGGATTTAGATACATATAAACCAAAAGTTTCCACATGGGGAGTTTTTCCTAGGCCAAGCAACATCTCTAAAGCTGTGAGTTACCTTTCAAGTTATTATTTTTCTGTTTACATTGCTTGAAAATATATGCTTTCATTTGTTTTCTGAAGCACCTTTTTTAATGGAGCTTAGCATACAGGTGATATTTAGATTTCAATTTGATTGTCTAGGCTGGTTCATACTCATGGTGGAATACTAGTGTTGCAGAAGGCTTCTAGGGTTAATTATTTAACAATAGTTATCGATAGTGATTATAATATCATGATCCAGCAATGCTTTATGACTATGACACGAAAATGAGGTTGTTGGAATTGCAAGTGTTAAGATCTAGTTGATCAACACAAAGGGGTGTATGTAGGCCCAATGGATGAAAAGAAGATGAACACGGCTGATTTGTTTGGACATGGGCGTAGGACACCAGTTAACGGTGTTAATTTAAATGGTGGCTGGAGGTTGGGGGGAGAACAGCCAGAAAGACTTGGAATTACGCTAGTGTATTCCACAATTATGTATCTTTGAGTTTAGCACATGGTAACAATATCATTTGAGTTCAGTAAAAGATAATATCTTAATTATTATAATTTGTCCAAATGAGACGTTTTTTTGGCACCAAGAGCGTACAATGTATCTTGATTAAATAAGATGATTGGGATACAATGCATGGAGCTGTGGGATTAATACTTAGTTTTATGGATTGTTAAAATATTGCAATGTAATTTCACATTTTTCCTCTTGTTTCAGTATGGAGGTGGAAGAGTTATACGCCCAGGAGAGGGACTCGAAACAGTTGAAGATAGAGCTGCTAAAGAGGCACGTACTAGACAGTTCCTTGCTGAATACAAGCGTAAATTTGGCTTGAACATTCCCCCCAAGCTGAAATCAGAATGTGAGAAGGTGTGTCAATAGTGTTTTGATATTTGTTACAGAAGCCATAGATTGCAAACTTTTAGAAGTTTCAATTCCTATAGATACAGGATGCTGTTTGTTCCACTTTTAACAGGTTAAATTGTGTTGGTGAAAATTTTCAGTTACATAATCTGTTTTACTTTCATAATATGTGAATCTCGTGGTCTACATACTATAAAATGTCCTATTACTGCTTCATTTATACCACTGAGAAGTCAGTTCTTGTGTTGGCTCAATGCTAGTAGTAAATAGTTTATATGTTAACCCTGTTTTTTCTTTTATAATCTTAACTCTGGTTCAGGATCACTGATCAGCATGCTACTTATTATTTTGTGAAGCATGCCTAATACTGTTGTTATTAAACGCTATTAACGATGATGTGTAGCTCTTGTAAAAATTTGTCTTGCCAATTTCAAACGAGAGTGTTCACACCTTAATATAAGTCCATGTTGTGTTTGTGTAGTGCAGCTTTATGGATATTATTTGGGCATTTCTGTTGCATTCATTGTAGACATTCTGTTGAATGTTGAAGAAAAGTAATTATGTCTTCTGAACATGGTCATACGTCAATTTTTTTATATAACAGTCTATGGATTTGTTCTTTATTGGGATTTCGTATGCCAGAATTATGATGAATAGCTTTCTTCTTAATTATAGTGCTCTGGTATTAGGCACTGAATGATGGTGATTCCCTCATGGACCTTGGAAAGCTCAAGGAAGCATTACCTTTCTATGAGAAGATCATGGAAATATTGCCTTTCCAGGTAGGTCAGCCAATATTGTATTGTGATGTCAAGACCACTAAGTGTTCAACTGTTGATCCTCCTTCTCATGGAACTCTAAAATTGTTGTTATCTTTTAGTTTTCATCTTAAGTTAGATCCTTTCCACATCAACCATGGATACACCACCAAGTTAGTAAAAATTCTTGATTATCATCTTCATTAAAAGAAACAAAGCTAGCATGAAATTTTTTAAGGATACCTACCAATACAACCCAAATGCTATACTGGTACTAAAGGCCAAAGGGTTTCTAAAAGTGTTGGACAACCATCCTTACAACCTTTAAACAATTTCTCAATTCGTGCTTGATAGCTGACAGAGGATTATCTTTCTCGCGTACATTTGGCCTTTTCCCCTTCAAGCATAGTGCTTAATAGATTTGAACTGTTGGGTTCCATAATGAATAAGTGCGGCCTTCTTTCAAGCATAATCACCTTGACCTTGGACTCAGTAATACCTCTATAGACCATTGCAGTGGCGGAACTATGGAGGGGCCCAAGGGGGCCAGACCCCTCCCAACAAATTAAAAATGGTTTAATATGCCCTTATATTTTTTAAATGTTAAATTTTTGTACTTATTATTTTTTAAAAATTCTATTTTGGCCCCCTCCAATTTCAATTTCTGGGTCCGCTACTGGTCCATTGTAGCTTCTAAGTTCCAGGTTGCTTAATTTGCTATCTTCCTTCTGGACTGTTTATTCTTTAATGCTAGGCTACTTTTGAAGCATCTTTCTGTCCTAGAGTAGATATTAGAAGAACCATTCAATGTTGATCTGGTCAGCTTAATTTCAATATGCAACAAAGTTACTGTGAGGTGACTGTTTTTAATCGACTGATCAACATTAACAAAGTCAGAAATCTAAAGATATGTGATGTATCTTTCTTCAAATGCGTTGCTTTGTAGACTGAGCTTCATGGTTTGGCAGCTTTACAGTGGTCAATCTGTCAAGACTCTCTGACTAGGTATGCGTTAAATCTTTTTCCACTGTTACTCATTTGGGGACCTGTAAGATATTGTTGGAGTACTAACGTTTTGGGTCAGTTATAAAAAATAGGAAGCTCAGAATTTGAGGCTTGCTTTTTTATTTTTTCAGTTTTTTTAAATTTCTTTATATCTTTGTTGTTTATCCTGCTTGCTATTTGCAGTTGCTCCTTCATGGCTTTTACATTTTGGCCTCCATTTCCCCTTTTATTCTCTAGGAAATGTTAGAACTTTTTGTGAAGTAGAACTCTCAAACTTGGTTTATCCAGTTTCAAAGGGCTAATTGCTTGTACAAAATCTTCTTAGGTCTAATGAAGCTAGGACCATGTATGAGAAGCTTCAAAGTCATCCCAATCCAGGAGTGAATAAGAGAGCAAGGCAACTTAATTTTGGCTTTCAGGTAAAAGTACTGGAAGATTGATCTCCACGGTCCTCGTTTTTTTGGGGAACACCTTTTTCAGCTTATATTTCCGCTCAGTTGAATTATTGCAAAGGCATTTAGCTGATGTTTGACAGTTTTTAACTGTAGGCTATGAAAATGATGAAGGTGACCAGCTCTGCGACTTCTTCCAGAAACACAGGCTATCAAAATTATTTTGATGCTTTTGTTAAAGACAATTCTAGTTATACTGTAGGTGAGGCCGAAGCTGAGGAAAGCACATTGAAGGCCGCCTTGCCCTATTTTGTTCTTCTTCTCGCCCCAATCATTTGTGTCTTTGTCATTGCTATTCGAAACTGATAATTCACAGTTAGAACCAAACAGGTGTGTAGTCTTTCTTTATTTCAAGCTTACTGCTGTTTGTATATATTGTTTGAAAACAAGTAGGTGCTCGAAAAACTTTTGAACAACTGATGAATAACATCATGATCATCACTAGAACATTAAGAGTCTGTTTGTTACAGGCGATATGATATGGTAAATCACCAAGATTATTTATAATAACACACTTCTCAGAAAGAAAATGAAGAAAGAGGCAATGAACAAACAAGAAAAATGAAAATACCACCTAGCTAGCCTGGTAGTATTGGCCAACGCTGTATATGGTCTGTACAATGGTTAATCCAAACAGCAGAACAGCGGCAAGCACCGACAAAAGAGCCCATGGATTGGTAAAGTAAGTGTGGATGAGATTGGCCCTCCATTGATTCCAGTGCCTTTTGCTATACTCATTCGCCCTCTCTCGAACTGCAATGAGGTTGCTATCTGGATCAAGCGTGATATCCTTGGACAGCGAGTTGAACAGTTGAGCCACGGCCTTATCACTCCCAACAGCATTCTGAATAATTTCATGAGCATGCAATAGGCTAACATCCTTGGCATTGTCTATGATGTCGTCCATGAAAGAAATGTAAGAGGTCACTTCATTCCCGGCACCGACATGGAATCTCTCGAAGGCTATAAGGTTTAGATACACCGGCTCCGAGGTATCGTCCACCACTATCTCAGGGAGCCGCAGAACACCGTGGTGGAAAGAGATGTCTTTGAGGCTCCTGGTTCTATTCCTCTTGATCACAATCCCGGCTTCGTGGAGCTGTGTTGCTGACGGCACTATGTCGCCTCCTCCAGTTGAAAGCCCGTGGGACGGTCTGGTTTGGATCTTGACGATGTGTGGATCCTCCCATAATAAGCTCTTTCGATACACATCTAGTACATGTTTGCATTTCCCCAACTTCTTCGGTGGGCTACCGGGTAAGCAGAACTGGAGTATGAGATAGTTTATGTAGTCACCCTCGCTATTCTGGAATCATAGATGTATAGTAAAAATACGGACGACAAAAGTAAAATATGGACGTCAAATAGCCGTTGAGATTTGAGAACCAACCTTTGCTTGCTCCTGTGGAGAGAGTAACTGTTCAAGGAGGGGCATGGGAAGCTGGTTTTCAAGCATGAGCATATCACGCCTTATATAAGGCATCATATAGAGCTTCCCATGGTTGCTGAAGATGGGATCATTATCCACGTAGTCATTTGCGATTGGTTGGCCAGCAGCATCGGTAGAAGACGCCCGCAGAATCTCAAGCATGAAGCTGCCATCCCTCATCATCAGCTGCACGAATCCTTTTGGATCCTTCTCCCATTTCTCGTCGTAGGCGTTTCTCAGATCCTCGACTACTGCGTTCAGTTTACGAACGTGGTAGTCGATAGACTCTCCTGATCTTCTAAGGAAATGCAGGAGAGCTCTGTCCTTGTGAACCTCCATGGGCCTCAAATTGACCGCACCATGGTGGTAAGGGCCAAATGAGATTGCCCTTGGCTTGTAGGCGGTTTTGTTGAGGTCGGTGACGCATTGAGGGAGTTTGTAGATTGAGTGAAGCTCCCAATCCTTTTTCTCGGCACCGGTGATTTCCGGTAGCCTACTTACATCCTCACTCACTTTGATCACCCAAGGTTTATCCCCCATTTGAACTAGTTAGCTAGGGCTAGAGTAGATTATCTGAATTTTTAGAGTACTCTATATATAGGATGATTTAAATTCTCTTTGGAATTTGTTAATGCTGCTCATGAATAGCAGAGACTTTGAGTTAAAGTAAACTAGGATTCTACATTCCTATCTTGCAACGATCAGCTACAATGTACAACGTTGTACCCTGCATGCATGTCCTACACTCCTTCCCTTTGGATTCTTTCCAGATATTAAAAGTGGATTCGACGCCCTTCATGAGTCATGAGTCAGGAGTCTCAAGAACAAGGATTAAGAGAGTGAAAATAAATGGATGTGGTTAAATTTTTTATTTTTTTTGGAAAAAATAAGAAAACTTCTAGAATCGTTTGACAATAGAAAGTTTGGGTTATGTCTCATGTTCTTATAATATGCACCATTATTTGAAAGAAGCAAGATAGTAGACATCTATATTTCTATCCATAGAAGTCTAAAAAGGGTCAATGAAGCTTTGTTGTACGTTAAATTCGTGCTCGAATTTCTGAGCCCATGCAACTAAAGATCGCAAGTTCAGGGATCGAATCATCCATAGCATGGGCAAGAAGTCTCCCACGAAAGATGGCGCTTCCAATTCAAGGTCCTCAGCAAGTGCAATTGCGGCTCGAAGTGCCAGACCCTCAGTATAGATTAGGTCAGTAATACTAATACCTTGAAAAGATTCAGTTAGTGCCTAATGAACATCCCATTTCTCTGTCAAGAGCTCCAATGAATCTTTTTCTTCGTACTGCTGTCTTCCCACTAGAAGCTCGTTACTATTGATTCGATATCACCCGGTACTTGAATATAAAAGTAAAATGTGTAGTTCAAAATCAAATTAATGTATACTTTTTTTTTTTTAAGATAACACTAATATTAATATGGCAATAACGAATTACAATGTATACTTTACTAAATAAAGTAACTAGGTAAGTGAACTCCATCCGTCCTACTTTCCTTTTTGGTCCGTCCCAACCAAAACTTCTTACTTTCATTTTTGGTCCGTCCCAACCAAAACTCCTTGCTTTCATTCTTTCCTCTTTTGGAAAAAAAAAACTACAAAAAGACAAATATACCTTTAGGGAACTCTTACAAACAACAAGTATAAATATTCCATTTAAACCTATTAAAACTTCACTTATAAGATATAAAATGCATTTTTCTTAAAATCCGAATCAAAGTCAACTAAGAAGTATATGATAGTAATAATGTAATATCTCAACCTGGCAAGCGTGACTTATAAAAAGAAACCGAGGAAGTATGTTACACGTACACGGTGCAACTTATGGCTGCAAAATGATGTACGATTCCTACGTCTCTCTGTATTCAAGTATTTCAGTAGATTGCAATGCAAGTTGAATATGATCAATTAGTTTTGTCAGTGGTACTCTTCTTGATGGGAAAGAAAGGAAGGTTTAAGGATCATTCCATCGTTTTTTCTAAGGGGAGAATATGCAAGACCTTGTTTTTCTTTTCTAAGTATGTTTTTTTAATCTGTTTTTTCTATGTATTGTTGGGCTGCATTTCACGTCACGTTTGTTTGAGCATCTTTGTATAAATTGGCGCCAGAGGAGGTATCCAAATTAATTTTTTTTTATTAATTTATTTAAACCACCAAAGGTGGGAGTGATTTATTTGGCTCTCCAGACAATGAAAATCTGAAAACTTTGTAAATTCTTACGATAAGTGACAAGGATTTCAAGAAAATCCCTATCAAATAGGATGAAAAAATTTGGGGTGATTCCAAGAAAAACCCTAGATGATCGGAAGAAAAAACTTGAAAATTACAAAGTCTTTTGATCTTATAGTTAAGGAGTTCCAAACGATATCTACTCAAATGATCCAAGTTAGTATTCGACAGGCGTGACACTTGTCGAACACAAGTTTGCCACAATGAGGATAACATATCAAGGAGCATTTCGGTAGTCGTCAAGCCAAGCAAGACGAAAAACCAATTAGCCACTTGTATGTGAATGGAATTCCCTAACTGTACAGAATGTACTAAAATTAGAATGCATGTGTAGCTGTTGCCAAGTCCATAGGTGTCTACTTCTGCTTGATTCAACTGGATAGTGATTTTGACTGGGCAAAGTTGTGATCCAAGAAGGAATAATTTGAAGCAGGTTGTAATCACCACAAGGCCCAAATAAATCCACTCCTTAGTATGGTGACAAAGAAATGAGGGATGAAAAGAGGAGAGTGGAAAAATAGCACCTGATTGATCAGACAAGCTCATCTCCACTCATGTAGACAACACAAAAAAGAACCAGTAAATAGTTCCAGCCATTAAACCACTCTGATATATGGGAATTCCCTACAATCAAGACCAACTAGTCCTTTAATCTCCATTGGGAGGTTCAAGTGGTTGAATTCATGTGATAATTTGGAGGTACTTGCTAATTTTGCTAGACTATCAGCCACTGAATTAGCCTCCCTATAGACATGAGTAAAAGATATAGTGAACTCACATTGTAGGTCTCATATAGCTCTGAGTTGATCTATGAGCTTCCATGGGACCTTTGTATTGCCTCTTGATCATATTGAGTAACTAGCATTGTTAGGTCGCACAAGGTGCGACCATTGCCCAATTTTCAGTTTATAAATTTAGCTTGTATTATTAAGTTTAAATTATGATTATAAATTAGTTGATATAAACCACTCTTTTAATACAATATTGTTTGCATACATATTTTGAACAAAAATACTGTTTGAAAAGGTTATATGATCATTTTTTTAACTTTATATTTGTTTGTATCATATTAAATTGAAGGTATTATTATGGAGAATGCAATTATTGTTTGAAACTTTAATAATTGATTTAATCATATTAAAATTAAGGTATTAATATAGATAATGCAATAACGGTTTTAAATTTTGTTCTACATTTTTATTATATTAATTTGAAAGACATAATATCAAGCAAAATTAAGTTGTGAAATTTTTAAATAAAAGAAAAGCCTCCCAGATAAAAACTATGCATGCATCCTATACTAACGTACTGTACCATAGAAATAAACTATTTGTTTTTTTGAAGAAAACAAAAAGAACCATATAAATAAACTATATATAGTCAAAATGAGATGCAAACCAATTACCACTGCACAAAATATAGTGCACGAAATTGAGCTTAACCAGTTTCTTGCTAATGCTACAACATTACCTCCAATTCAAGGTATATATAGAGGGTATGGCTTCCCAGATTTTGATGATAGCTAATATTTAACTATAAGTTGGATTTCTTTTAGAATAAAGTTTTCTATTTTATGGACCATGGACCAAAAGATGAATCACTCAAATTTGCTATTTTATATGTTTTCGTAAGTATTTAGTGCTTATAAATTAACGACATGTATAATTTTGTTCGTGCACTGAATTCCTGTCACTCTTCTTTTCAAATATCACATTAATTTATCTTCTGTTCATATTGCTCAACCAATAGTTTTCATTTCTCCTTCTGCACGGAGATACTCTCCAATAGGATATTCCGACCAATAATAAACATCTCGTGCAAGCTAGCCATAAACATCTTGAAACCAAGATTGTTGCATCCAAGTATAAATAGTGGATCATCTCTTAAAACCTATATACATATACCACACTCGATCAATGAATCCTATTAAAGCTCAGGTTTGCAAAATTGCAGAAACACGACTTATTGTATGAACTCTTCCATCCAAGCTAGCTAATCAAACTCCATATTCTTGCAATTTGTGAGCCACAAACTTGATGTAAATATGATAGTTTACCATCCCACGCAGCTAAAATTTCTTTGACAAAGATGAATTCCATCCGTGACCTGAAAAAAGTGCCGTTTGGGTTTAAATCAAATCAAACAAATAAATTCCATTTTTTAAAAAACATAAAAACAAATAAAATAACATAAATTAAAAGGGGGAAAAGATCTTGCATGTCATATAGCAGGGGCAGAATAAGGACAAGTCGACCATCAGCTCTGTGAAGGTGGAAATAGTTGCCACCGTTACCATTTTCAGATTGGTATTGAGTATATATAATCTCAATTTGAAGGATGTTACCGAAATTAAACTGAAGATGAAATAATGGGCAATTAATGGCGTTAAACCAATGAGAGAATTAAAAAGTGGATTAATGAATCAGAAATTGAGGGAGGTAAATAGGTGTGAGAATTGAAAGAGTTTCAAAGTCCAAAAAATTTCTGAAGGAAAATTAGGTTGGGAATTAATGGGGTGAGAAGAAGAGAGGTGAAAATGAAGTGTTTGGAATCACACGGTTACAAAACAAAACTATAATTGCTTACTGCATTGCCCCGGTTTAAAGAAATCGAAAGAAAATAATTGGAGAGTTATTTAGGGTGAATTAATGGCAGGAAATAAACTGAAGAAGTAAAGAAAAGATGCAATGGAGAAAATAAAGAATAAGATAATTATAAAAATTAATTGAATTTGATTGAAAGAAGGAGTAACTGAAGAGTGAAGATAGAAATAAATTTCAGAATTAAAGAAGAAAGAAGTGGAAGAGGGAGGTGTTATTTACGTTAAGAAAACGAAGAGAAATTTTAGATAGAAATTAAGTTTAAAAAATTAATGAATTTGCTAAATTGCTTAGGTGTTATTGAGGTGTCAGATTAGGTGGCATGCCACGTGTCAGTTAAGGAATGTAGTTTTGTTAAAAGTTGTTGTCTTCTTATATATAGTTAGATATCAGGGAATCCACCTCCACCTCCAGGTTTGTGACATCCTGGTAGTAAGCCATTTCTAAACCTTTTATTAAGGCTAAAACCTCTGCTTCCAAACTATCTTTCTGTTGAATATAAATGGACTTTGCGGAGATGACCCTTCCATCTCTATTCCTCAGTACCATTCCGGCGCCAGCTTGATGAGAGGTACCCAAACTAGATCCATCTGTGTTGAGCTTAAAGTCAGATGTTGGTAGTTTCCAACTTACCTGCATAACATGTTGAGAGTGTATGAAACTATTCAATGGAGCTAATGATAATGTTCCATCAGGCATGGTATTAAAATCAGAGAGTGACCATTTCAAATTGTGAATATATAGTATGGCCTGCATAATATTTATGACTCTCTTTCTCATTCTTGCCAAAGTGGGGAGTATTTTGTCATGTAGAAAAACATTCCTGGCACACCATACTACCCAGACAACCACAATAGGAATCAATCTAGTGCATATTTTTAGCATTTTAGAGTTCAGAGACAGATTCCAATAGTGAAAAAACCTATTCCATAGACTATCAAAATTTTCAGGTGAAAGTTCAAAGCTCAAGTCTATTGATATCCATATATAGGTTTTTAACCATAATGCACTCATTAAACACATGTTGCAATTCATCTTCATGGTTAAAACAAAAACAACACCTAGATGCTAGTTACACATGGTTTTCTTGGAGGATATCAGATATGGGAACTAATCTATTCAAGATCCTCCAACAAAATACAGAGAGTTTTCTAAGGACATATTTAGACCAAAGGTGTTGGAAAGAATGCACCTGTACCCTCTTTGGCCTGATAAGCTCATGAGCTGAAGCAAGGGTAAATCTCCCACTGATTTCAGGCTTCCAAATGAGTTCATCTTGGTAATCATCTAGCACAAGAATGTCATCAGCAATAACAGTATATATTTCATTAGAAAAACCTTGGGAAAAATTAACCAGTAAAGTTTCCTGGTCATAGAAGAACTCCTTGACAGTCATGTCAGGGTTGATGGTCTGCATATCATTATCCCAATGATCAATAAGGGGACCCTTACCAGTCCAGTTAGCATGCCAGAATGATACACCACCTGAACCTATTTTAACCATAGAATGTTCTATTGCAAGTTCATTAACTGATTTATATCTCTTCCATGCTTTAGAGTTCCTTTTAGATTCAGGTAGTGACCACATAAAATCAGACCACAGACTGCCTCCTTTTTGAAGCTTCAACCAGATTTTAACTGAAAAGCACTCTGTGATGCTATATAGGTCCTTAACAGACAAACCATTTTCAAGAAATGAATAAGACATATTCATCCAGGATCTCCATATCTTATTCTGCCCATATTCTGAGTTCCACCAGAAGAACTTAGCAAACAGAACATGAAGCTTATCAATTACTCCATCTGTGGGTTGTATTATTGTTAAAATATGTAATGGAATAGCAGATAGCACATGTTTGATAAGTACTGACCTCCCGGCCTGGTTAAGCCATCTATTTTGCCATTGGATGAGCTTTGAAGCAATGGAGTCAAAAATAGATTGTTTTTTTTTTCTATTGGAGTTCCAAATTAATTTTTCTCTTTCGTGATGTTCTCTTCAATTTAAATTGTTTTTTTATTAAAAATGTTTTAAAATAAATTCAGTTTAATTCATTTCAAAATTAATTTAGTTTTAATTCAGTTCAAATACAATTAATTAAATTATTTTCTTTAATTTAACTTAGAGTTGGTCTCTTGGGTAACCGTCACTATATAGTGACCAGATTAAATTGTAAATAGGATATAAGTTTAAAAAATACGGAGGGACCAATTTGCAATTTCAGAAATTTTTTAAAAATCACGCGCTACAGTGTCAAGCCACGCGCTACAGTGCCAAGCCGCTACAATACCGATTTGCTACAGTGTCGAGTTGCTACAGTAAACTTAAAACATGAACAGTTTGACTTAAAACATGAACATTTTGACTTAAAACATGAACATTTTGACTTAAAACATGTACATGAACATTTTAACTTGAAACATAAAACATAAATATTTTAACTTAAAATATAAAACATGGACGTTTTAACGTGAAACATGAACACTTTAACTTGAAACATAAAACATAATTATTTTAACTTAAGACATAAAACATGGACGTTTTAAAGTGAAACATGAACACTTTAACTTGAAACATAAAACATAAATATTTTAACTTAAAACATAAAACATGGACGTTTTAACGTGAAACATGAACACTTTAACTTGAAACATGAACACTTTAATTTGAAACATAAAACATAAATATTTTAACTTAAAACATAAAACATACACGTTTTAATGTGAAACATGGACACTTTAACTTGAAACATAAAACATGAACATTTTAACTTGAAACATAAAACATAAATATTTTAACTTAAAACATAAAACATGGACGTTTTAACGTGAAACATGAACACTTTAACTTGAAACATGAACATTTTAACTTGAAATATAAAATAAACATTTTAACTTAAAACATAAAACATGTACGTTTTAACGTGAAACATGAACACTTTAACTTGAAACATAAAACATGGACATTTTAACTTGAAACATTGAAGTACACTGTAGCAAACTGTAGAAAAATACTGTACGCGCGCGGAAATACTGTAGCGCATGATTTTTTTAATTTTTAAAAATTGTAAATTGGTCCCTCCTTGATTTTCTTTATTGCACTATTTATAATTTAGTTCGGTCACTATATAGTGACGGTCACTATATAGTGACGGTCACTCCCAACACTTTTCCTTTAACTTAACTATAATAAATGATTCAATTCAAAGCCAACTGAAATAAATATAATTATTACATTATTTTTCTTCTCAAATTTTAATCAGGAAAGTCATTTCCTTATAAAAAGGAGCAGCCCAGTAAATTCATTTCAGGAGCGTGTGATTTGTTGCACTATGACGCTCGGGTTGGTCCCAACGGCCGACAATTTGTATCAGCCTTTGTGCAAAGTTCCAAGTTGGACCGACCACTTCCTATAAGATCCATAAAGTAGAATGAATACAAAATTTGTCATTCTACCATCTTGGAAAATCATCTAAGTCCTGTTTCCTAAAAGTTTTTTGTTCAGTTAAATATATATTTAAATTTTTTCTAGCAGTTTAGTATATTTTATTTAATTCAGTTCAGTTCAGTTCAGTTCAGATCATATATATCTACACGTTTATATTATTGGACTCAATTTTTATTTTCCAATATATTATTTTTACACCAGTTCAAATTAATTTTGTTCAAATCAAAATAATTCAGTTTGATACAGTTCAGATCAGATTAAATATAAGTTCATGATATTCGGCTCAATTTGTTTATCTTTTTTTTCACGGCGTTGGCGCGTGTGCGGCACGCCCGGGTACGGGCGGTAACTCGTGAGGCACGTGGCTTGCACGCGCGGCGCCTGTAAATGAGAACGCGTCTGCAGAGCCGCGCGTCGCCAATGCGTTGAGACTCTGCCCAATAGGCGCATGGCGTCGCGGCTTACACCCCTCCCTTCCCAGCTGCGTTGATCCGGTTATTCTTCTCCTCCTGGTGGTGCCGGCGGGGCTCGTCGGAAGCTCCTTATCGTCGGTCGGCGTTAGATCTTATTGGGCAATCGGGAGTGTCTGGCACCGACGCAGATCGGTTGACGTCGGGAGATCTATAACAAAATCTGGGAGATCTACAAAAAATGTCGGGCCACTGGTGGTCGGACGCCTCAGATCGGCACCGATCTGGACCACCTGCGACTTGGAGAAGGCCGTTGACCGACGGTGCTGCCGTATTTTGCCGGAGGTAAGGGAGGCTAGGGGGTATAGGGGAGGTGGTGGGTGTTAGGAAATTAACTATGGTCGGGGTGGGGAGGTCACCACCGGATCGGCGAGAGTCCCTGGCAAAGAAAAATGGATCTGGTTTGTAGAGAGGAGGAGAGTTTTAGAGAGAGAAGGGCCTAAATATATAAAGTTCCGGAGACTTCAGGGCTCAATTTGTTTATCATTTGTTTGTTCCCCAATACATTTTGTTTACTTTAGTTTAAATTTGTCCAGTTTAGATAAAAAAAAGTTTAACTCAGTGCAGTTTAGGGTATCTTTGGAATTTAACTAATATTATTCTCTGAGCCTTTGACATCAATTTTGACGACACAACCTCAACCCCAAAGACACAGTTCGCAACATTATAAACACAAACCTCCGATGATTAGTAGACGGCTCTCAACCTTAAAGCCGGACTCCTAAAACCTCACCACTACCCCCACACCGCCACCGGCGATCAAACCTCACAACAGATAACCCATTACTCAACATCAACATCAACATCAACATCAAGAGTATAAACATCAATTTCAACGATACGACCTCAACCCCAAAGACACAAATCTGAATGTCACAGCTCATTGCCGGGCACGAAACTCAGTAAAAAGTCCGTGCCACACTACCATGGTAGCGCCACATCACCATTTCCCGAACTAAAACATTTTGCAATTGATGAGCTGTAATTTTGTGTGTTTTTTAATTTGCACCCCCATAATTCTGAAAATCATTATAGAGTCTTATATATATATATATATATATATATATATATATATATATATATATCCCTAGGTCCTAATTTGAATGACCCTTCTCAAGACTTTTGTCATTTGGTGTATGTGATGCATTAAGCCATTAATGATGAATGTAATTACAGCATTAATAAAAATAGAATAATTTGAGATAATTGAGAACTTGTATCCTATTAAAAAGGCACTGGCGTTGGATATATTCTCTCCGTTGAGGTCATAGGGAGTGAAATGCTCTCTGCTCTAATTTCTCATTTTGCAAATTAAAATCTGTTGAGCTATAATGTAAGCAAATCTCAACATCTCATTAAAGTTTCCATTCCAAAAACTCGGTTGGACTTGCAATTATCTCTGTCTGAGTAGTGTCTACAAAGAAGGATCAATGGATGATGGAGCAGGGCTAAACGTCAACGTCATCACCGTTCCTTACCGAAACCAACTGCCTTTTCTTCTGATTTGTTCATTTTATAAATTAATGGCGCGGGGTCTGTTATACTGATATTTAATCACTCGATGATTGCAAAAGATTAAGACAGTGCCAAACGTGGAATTAGTTTGCCATCATGGACGACTATTAATCCACAAAACAGTGCATAATTTGAGGCCCCATTCCAATTCCCACTTTGTACTAGTGCAAGTCCAGCATCATCCAAACACTTATCTCAACTTTTGTTCAAAATCGGCAAGCCATTTGGTAGCATCCCAATGAAAAGGCACCCTAGGCACTAAAACTAAGAATCTTATTCTTGTTGAGGTTTTCATCTAAACCGGAAAGCAGAAAAACCAAAAACAAGGAAACTTCTCTTTTGCTTTGCTCCGAGGCTAGGCTAGGCTACAAACGAAACAAAACAACAACCCTCTCTCATGACTCTTTCCTGACCTCAACCTGAATATGGTGCAAAGAAAGGTGGCAAACAAGAAGCTTGGTATCCAAGCCGATTCGGTTAAAACCGAAAGACTGAGCCTCAAACCGTCACCTTTCCATAATCATGATGCTAAGAACAAAGGGGCGGATTTAGCCAAGAAGATGAAGAAAACTAGGCCGGCTAAGCACGCTGCTGATATCGAGCGCCTTGATTCAGGTTCCGGGAGTATGAAAAGGCCTAAGGATGCTGCATCTCCACCAAAGAAGCCGAGGTCGCCAGATGCCACACCCAACTACATGAAGTCAACAAGCAGCTCCGATGCCAGAAGAGAGCGGCTTCAGGCGAGTCCGAGGAACCTTCAGCCCTTATTCGACAGCGAAAAGTCGAATGGAAAAACAAGCTCCGGTTCTGTTCCAAAACCAGCAAGAAGCCTGAAACTGGTTAGGGCCTTGACCAAAACAACTAGTTTCAAACCGGCAAGAGCTTCAGGGAAGAGGTGCTCATCCCCTGAGGCTCAGGCTCAGAGAGCAACATGTTCATCTACCCTCAAGGATTCCAAGTTTCCAGCTTACCTGGAACTTAGTCCTGGAGGAACAGAGTCCGCCATCAAAGTCTGCCCTTTTACATACTGCTCTCTCAATGGTCATCACCACTCTCCTTCGCCGCCATTGAAGAGTTTTGTGTCTGCAAGGCGGCGGATTCTCAAGGCTCAGAAGGCTCCGAAGCAGAAATCCCCAAGTCGAGAACGCGATTTTTTCGTTCAAATATACAGCAAAGGTACCACTGATATCCCTGCCTCTTTTAGCCCTGTTGGAGAGGCACCTGGTAGTGATGCAAAATCAGAAGGGCCTGAGAAAATACCTCCCTCGGAGTTGGATCCCAGTGCTACAAAGCTGGGAAATGATGAAGTTGAAGGAAGAGATATCATTCCAATGGGCAGTGATCTTTCCGACATGGATTGGGAGGCAGACAACTCCTGTGTCAGCATTCAAGATTTTGACACCTGGACTTTCCCGAGTAAACCGATCATGATTGAGGATGATATACAGGAACAGGTGCTTGATGAAGAGATTTTAAGTTCTAAAGAAGGCAGCTATCAGAACTTCAAGATTCATGAATGGCCTGACCTATTCCGGGGATCTATTGAAGACTTTGAAGTTGAAGACACTGGCAAAGCTCAAGAGCCATATCCTACTTGCCACAATATCCTAGAGGCAAGTCATTTCTGAGACATGTGTAAATGTATTTTCACACTACTTAGTTAATAAATGGCTTGTTTACATTTTTTTCACAGGATGATAATCCAGCTGAAGAGATGTGGGATCTGGAATCTCAAGATTTCCTGTCCGAGTCCGAGGAAATGAATAGCAGCTACTCTCAAGAGTTTGAAGACTCTGTTTCATCAAATCAAGATATAAGCTGTTCCATTCTTGACGAGGCATCTAAAGAAGTTGAGGACAACAATTCAGGGAAAATATATGTTCATGGAAAATCAGATGAACAATTTGCAGGTAAGAACTAAACTTCTTTCAAGATTATCCATGGCAATGTTAACCTTACAAGTTCGAAAGAAATGGCCGAGTTCAAATCCTTTTGCTTGTGATGATTGATCAGGAGAAGAATTATGTGATAAACTAAAATGGAGGACCGGAAGCAAGGTATTTCCCCAGGAGTGCGAAGAGGCAAGAGATTTCAATCCTAGAGGGCCTAATTTCCTGCCTGTGGAGGCTGCTCCAGATGCAGAGAAGGTTGATCTCAGGCACCAAATGATGGATGACAGCAAGAATACCGATGAATGGATGCTCGATTACGCCATCCAGCAAGCAGTTACCAAGCTAGCTCCAGCACGCAACAAGAGGGTTGCATTGCTCGTTGAAGCTTTCGAAACTGTTCTGCCACTGCCAAGAATAAAAGCACAGCAGCAGAGGAATGCCAATGCCATGCCATCATTTGTGCCTGCTCGAACAATTCAAGCCTGCAGTTGATTTCCGGTACAATCTCTTCCTTTCATGAATCTGGCAATGAGATTCATGAATTTATAGTGGACGTGGGATGAACTCGTATGTTTTTTATTTTATTTTAAAGTAGGATTTGTGACAAACCAACTTCATGAACACGCCAAAGTTGTTGAATAAACAACAGTCATTGATATGAATCAGTGACAGTGGAGAGGAACCATCCTCTAATCTTCTGTATTTGTTGGGAATATCTATATGTTTGCCAGTGTGCTATTGTGTAATTTGATATTTCATCTATCCATCTGAGAACTTATAGTGCTCAAATTCATGTACCGGATTTAATCTATCAATGGTGAAGTATTTGCTTACATATTTTCTCCCACTCATTCGAATATCTTTGTACCAAATTTCATTTTGAAATGTACTTGGTGAAAATGATAATGCAATTGCAAGGTACTATAAACTGAAAAGAGATGCATGCACTTTGAAGGAACATCATCTGTTGCCTATTTCACAAATATGTATATATAGCCTCTGGGATCAGTTTGCATGTTTGAAAACTGGAAGAAAATGTAATTGTTGCTCAAACTGAAAAATCGCAAAAGCCTAATTAGCATGAGACTCACAACAGAAGGGATACTTATGGAAACTGATCTCAAGAGTGACTGCTCAAACTGCAAACTCAGTGAATATATCAGAGAACCTGAAATGAAATCCACAAACTACAAAACCATTCTGCAAATGCTATGCAGAATATGATCAGACTTAATAGGATTTGCAAATGGTTTGAATCAAAAAAGAGTTGCAGAAAATAGGTGGTTCCATGTATCTACTACGCCAGCAATACACCAATGGGTGCAGTCCATTCCCCCCAAGCCATTATGGACTCCCGGATGTCCATCCTTTCTTAACTGTGACAGAGTTGTGATATTCAGTAAATACACAGGCTTCGAAATTCCGCTCAGCACATCTTGCAGCACACTTGAGGCCAAGGGCATACCACTCGAGTAAGTCGAGCCGCGTACCGGTGTTTCCTCAAGAGAGCAGTTCCTCACTCCTGGCTTATTCCACTCCGCGCCACTGATTTTTTTTCCATGCGAAAAAGTACATGTTCATTAGACACATGATAACTAAATGTAGATGAATATATATTTCTAGAGTTTTAATGATCATTACTTGTAGTGAGATGGAGTTATTCCTAGAAAGAAAAGTTTGGTTTGAAGTGGATCGACTTCGGTTTCCACCCATTTTGCCCATGTTGTTAAGCCATGACGATATGCATCCATCCGGTTCATGTCCTTCAACACTTCGCCGTTGACTTCCATGTAATCCCACCTTTTGCGAAAGATAAACAGAGAAACGTGATCATGGAATATTATATTCTCGTCATGTTTATAAAATGCTTGGGAAGTTTTCATTTGCAGTGACTAAATTAATCTTATTCTGATGTCAGAGGTATCGTTTTAAGATCTGAGATGTGCATGTGATGCATAGAATTAAATCAGAGGTATCGTTTTAAGATCTGAGATGTGCATGTGATGCATTAGAATTAAAGGGGAATTAATTAGAAGAAAAAAACAAAAAATGAATCATAAATTAAAACGCTAAGAAAAAACATGATTTATTTGTAATCCATATACGTACGGTTGTTTGGTTCCGGCGCGGTACCACCACTGCCAGGTATTGAATATCAAAATGTCCATCTGCTTCCAAATGTCTCCATTTTTAAGTGAATCCAGTTTCAGTACTCGGCCAGCTTGTTCCATTTCAATGTCCACTAGGTAGTTTGACGAAAATAATGAAATTGACACCCCATAATTCTGCAAAGTTATAGGTTCATTATTTTCTAAGTGATGAAGAATGAAGATGAAGTGGAATATTTATAACACTAACCTGAAATGTAACAGATGTGATATTCAAATTATTTCTTCCCTGTGTGATGTTTGAGTGAGGTACTGCAGCATGAAGTAGGCATAGAAGTGATTCAAACTGATTGAGGCTCAAAGAATCACCAACGAACATGATCTTGTTTCCCTTGAATCTCTTCAGAAAATCCTTTCCATCAAATCTACACTTAGCTGTATTATATTAGAGTTAATTTGAACCAAAAAGAAAACTTCATAAGAGTGACAGATGAAAGCGTACCTTGGAATCTTACATCTCTTGGGTTGCCATCGGTACTTGAGATATTTATGATCAAGGCGGCCATATTTGACGCAGTCGAACTCTTTGCGGATGAAGGGACATGATGATGAATCGTAGAGTGGGTAAGAATGATCGTATACCCAACTTCCCTCATAAATATTACAACATT
This sequence comes from Cruciata laevipes, assembly GCA_963678965.1. Lineage (NCBI taxonomy): Eukaryota > Viridiplantae > Streptophyta > Magnoliopsida > Gentianales > Rubiaceae > Cruciata > Cruciata laevipes. The sequence continues at coordinate 16,819,170 of OY787634.1, read as the reverse complement.
TCTTGCCTTGTACAGAGATGCCGGAGGAAAGAATAGAGTGAGCAAGTAACAACAAAACACAACCTTTGATACCGTTACCCATGTCTCTCAGAAACCTACAAGTCTAGTGGAATTAAGGTCTGAAGAATATATACAATATAGTTCCGAAATGATGAATTTCCTAAAAAATGTTGTCGGTGTGGACTGAAAGTAAACTGTATCATGTGATGTAACTTAAATTATAATGGGGTGTTTGGGATTTTAGCATATATGTTTTCTCTCTCTAAAACAAATGCTCCGCTTTCTCTCTTCCTTTTCTAACTTTCCGATCACTTTCTCCAATTTCCGCCACAATCTTTTTACCCAATTTCGACCGTTCTGACACCCCAACGGTCGGAAACCAAGGCAACTGGGTAACCGTTTGGAGAAAATGTTGTCTTCAGTTTTAACCGTCAATTGGGAAACCAACGCGGAGGAGTTGTAACCGTTTCCGACCAATGCAACAATAGATGGACAATAAAGTCCCTCAAAATGGTAATAGGGCTCACAAGGATCAACTGATGACATTGGAGATTATAAGTGGCCTTTCACACACCCCTGAGTTGCCAGATGAGAACAGTAAACCAGCTCCACAAGATAACCATGATAATGCCCTAAACCATCTGGTATTTCTGCACAGGACAAGGATAAAACAATTCAGGCTCAGAAGTTTCCCCAGAAGTACTCTACCACAAAGGGTAATCCTAACCTTTTCTACAAGAACCAGAAGCCTAAGAAAAGTTATGTTCCCAAAACCATGGATCCTAGCCCAGTCCAGCCTAGTGAAATCCCCTATGCCAGCCTTGCTGTAATGGTTTAGGATACCTCTGAGTTACAAACTCCACTAGATAAAAGGGAGATAATTTTTCCATTGCCTCTAGCTCTGAGGAAGTTCATGAATATGTCCCTCAATCCCAACTTCAAGCAGTTTCTTCATATGAGGAGCTTCCAACGCCTGCAAATCCATCACCACATCAATCCCAAACATCTTCTGATGGTTTTATCACCCCTAAGCACGTGAAATATCTCCAGGACTCAAGGGATGATCTAAACCTAAGAATGATCACAAGTAACTCCTCCCCCATAAATCCTTATAATGTTCGTCACTTTCTCTTTCTATCTCAAAGCAGAAACAAGAATCAATTCATGAGCACTTTTCAAAGAAGCTTATAATGGAGAAAGAAGGAAGAAGAGGACACACTCAAGGAGGATGACATATTCAAAGAAGCTTAGAGCATCCACAATGGTGCTTCTTAGGAGCACTTTTCTTAATAAAGAGTGCTCCTTATATTAGCATGACCATTGTGGACTTTTAAGGAGCACTTGTTAATAGGGAGCTACTCCCTAAATAAAAAGTTGTTACCTCTTTTGTTGTGCAAAAACCAACCAATAAACAATAGTCATTTTACATTTCTTTTTTATTTTATGTACTTTTACATTTCTTTTATGCATTAAAGAAGTAGTTAAAAATATACTAACATTGTTGATAGTTGCTTCTTACCTAATTATTACAAAAAGTGATGATTTATCATTTAAGGAGTGCTTCTTACCTCCAAACCATTGTGGATGCTCTTATAAATCCCTTTCTGATAGGTCCAGGGAAGAAGACATATCCCCAACACCTTCCCAAGCTCCCAATGCCCAGCAAGGTAAAAGTAAGGTGAGCACGAAAAAGGTATCAATCAAAACCTTTTTCACCCAAGTTAACAGATTCATGGCTTGATCATCAAAAAGCCATAAAATCAGTTTTAATGATGTGTACAAACCTTAAAAATAAAATGCTTGTTTGGAACATTAGGGGAATTGACACTTCTTTGGATAGGCTAGAAAACATGATCCTAAAGCATAATTTCCAACTTACCTGTCTAATCGAGCCACACCATAATAATGTGCAATGCATGAGGTATATGAAAAAGCTTCATTTCACTCACTGTTTACCTTCTGCTTCTGGATAAACAATCCTCAGATCACTGCCCTTTGTTTCTACAAATTGGCAGTCATATCACATCTAGTCCTATGCCATTTAGATTTCACATGGAAGTGAAATCAAATCACTCTAATTCTCATGATTTCTGCCGAAATCATTCCCCTAATCACCTCACATCTATTTCTCATTTCGATTTGGTCTTATCCTATTTAATTAAAACCAAATTCTTGCTATAATAAAAAAATTCATTTACAACTTAGTCCTTAATTTTAAAAATATTTTACATGAGTAATTTTAAAATAGGTCAACCCACCAACCCACGGGTTTGACCCAAACCCAACCTACATTTTTATTGTGCCATTCGTGTCTAACCCAACACTGACCCATACCGTGTTTCGTGTCTACCCAAATCCATCAAAATCGTGTTCGGTTTGGGTCGGATTTTCAGGTCGTGTCAGAAATTGCCAGCCCTACCATCAATATCCTCCAATACTGGGTTAAAGGGAATAGTGGGTTTTACTGGCTACGGGCGATCTGTCTCAATGGTATCTTTACTGCTCCTCAATTTTATGCTGAATGGCCTGCCGGAGGTTTTATCTTGGTCTTGTGCTGCACTTTTCTTTCTTCCGTTTATTCCTTTATTTATTCATCTGTTCTGAGTATTTGGGTATTTGGCTTCTGATTACTTCAGCTTCCAGCTTCGTCTTTGATTTGAAACTATAAATATATCAGAAGTCCTTTTAATCGCGATAAACTCGAAGCGAATCATTGCAAAAATCTTACCTCGATCCATGGAATTTTTCCGGGAAAATTCGGCGTCAAAGTTTGCAGTTGCAACTGTGTTTCAGATGATTTCGTGAAGTCTCCGGCGAAAATTGTTGCAGACAGCGAAGAGAAGAGAAAGAAGAAGGAAATATAATTATATTGCAACTAAATCCTTACGTTTAAGCGCGTTTTTCACTTTGTGCCCATAATTTTCAATAACTAGCAGAAAGCTTTATATACCCTCCCGTCCTTCTAATTAGGAGGGTCCTAACCAAAACTTTGTAATTAAGGAATTATGTTGATTTTGGGGGGTAAGTTATTGGATTGACGGGTATATCTATTTAGCCATAAGATTATTATGTTCTCTTAAATCAGTTAAATGTTTTTGTATATTTAAATATATATTAAAAAAATTCAATTCATTCAACAATTGTTTTACTATAATTCATTTTATTGCTATACAAATTACAATGATATGTAACGAATTTCAAAATTATTTTAGTTTAGTTAAATATATTTAAATTTATTTCAGTTTAGTTAAGTTCAAGTAAATTCATTTAAGCTCTACATGACAGATGCATATTGTGTGGAAACAGGGGAGAAACACCACATCATCTGTTTTTAAAATGTGACTATTCCTTAGAGTTGCAGGGATTGCTAAGGATTACATTGGGGGGCTGTTTTAGGAGGTTTTTGAGACGCATGTACCTGATGTCTAAAAGGAAAAAGAAGAAGGAGTTTCACTTGGCTGTCAGTCTGTTTTACCACATCTGGCAGGAGCGCAATAGAAGGATTTTCCAGCTGAAAAAAATGTCACCGGAGAGCTTAGTACCGAGAGTTTTAGCAGGATATGATTAGACTGCACCTCTAGTCTAGTTATTTATTTATGAGAGGTACAATAGGTGTATGCATGGCTGGAAGTGAAGGCCAAAAAATTGTAAAGAAACTTTTTGTTGGTTATTAATATAAACATGCTTCCATCAAAAAAAAGTTTGGTAAAGTATATTTCAGTTTAGTTTAGTTCAATTGAAAATAATATCATGAGGAAGCCCTAGTGTTGTAAAAAGAAAAGTACTACATTAGAGTAATTGGAGATTTGGCATTTGGCATAGAACACTTGAGTTGAAATTAAATTGAAATGATTCTCTTTGATAAGAACAAATAATTGAACAAAGAGATTGAGAATTTCATCCATTTAATCAGGTAAACTCCAATACTACTCTCTACCAAGGAATGCTATGTTCATCTCCGATCTCCCACTCCCACCTATCCTACAATCCTATTTCTTAAAGCTAGCAAGATCAATATACAGTGAAACCTCTATAAATTAATAATCTCGGTAAAATTAATAATTTGTCCGGTCCCAACTCGGGACCAATATTAAATTGGACCTCACTCGATTAAATAATAAGATAATAATTTTTTTGAAACCCCAGTGTATATATATTGGTCCCAACAAAACTATAAATTAATAATTACTATAAATAAATTCCATATATGCTTCAAAATTCTAAGATTGTCTAGTGAAAAATGAAGCTATAGTAACTTATTTTTTGTTGAACTTCAAATCTATATTGAGTTCATTTTTAAATTTCCTCATTGCATTTAAGAGTTCGGGCACTGTCTTCTCGTATTGCAACAAAAAGTTATGAAGAGTTGTTGATACTTGCAATGCTTCTTTCTGAGTGATTGGTTCCAACGCTATTGAATCATCTTCAACTTCATCATCAACTTGATTTTTAATGGTATCCGCCACAATTTCTTCAATGCTTTGAACCTCGTAACATTCATTATAGTTATTGATTGGTCATGGTTGATTTTTGAACACCTTTTAGGTTAGGAGGAGCCATTGTTGATGTGATTTTAAAACAAATTCAATGTACATTTATAGTTATTCCCTAATCCTGTTCCGTATTGGTTACGTTAATCTTATTGTATTAGGATTTTATTTGTTTCCCTTATCCTGGTTAGAAAGTTATTTCCTAATTTAAAAGTCACCCGTCAAACCTCTTTAAATTAATAAATTATTAATTTATCGATATAATAATATTTCGCTAAATTAATAAAATATTATGGTCCCAACATTATTAATTTATAGAGGTTTCACTGTAGTTAGAACAAAAAACTTTCTTAAAATTTAAATAGTAACTGGACAGAAGATCAAATTTTAATTGTTGCATTCTAATCATCAAAATTTGAATCAGGTGTGAAAAAAGAGTCTAATCATCAAAATGAAACAGGGCTTTACTTAGACTTGAAACAAAAGCAACTTTTTGGAAATGCTTTGTGTAGTGGAAAAAATAATTACTGGAAAATAATGATAGCATTTGCTTATGAGCAGTACATTGTGATGGTATATATATGAGTCCAAGAATTGTTATTGCTTTTTCATCTCAAACTTTAAACATTATTCACATATTATGGCGACCTTACTTAATATTTTTTACATTTCCAGTTTCCAGGTGTTAATCTTTTCCGCGAAATTGCATCATGTTTCAGGGCAGGCTTTCATACAAGAGGTTTCTAATGCTGTAGAAATGAAACCGGCGGCGATGAAAACATGCAACCTTCATTTCTATTTTCACGATACTCAAACTGGCAAGAATCCAACATCCATGAAGATTATCGCCACACAAAATCCAGGCGGTTTCGGCACAACCTTCATGGTAGACGACACGTTAACACAAGGGCCTGAGCCGAACTCAAAACTCGTTGGCAGGGCACAGGGGATGTTCTCCTTCGTGGGGCTCGAACGACTCGATGCAACACCGACTCTACTCATGGTGATCAACTTTGTGTTTGTTGCAGAAAAATACAAGGGCAGCAGTATCAGCATTGTTGGGAGAAACCATGTGATGGATGAGACTAGAGAAATGCCTGTTGTGGGAGGCTCTGGATTCTTCCGATTAGCCCGTGGATTCGCATTGGCGCATACCATATCATATGATATGAAGACAGGAGATGCTGTTGTTGAATACAATGTAACTATTCAGCACTTCTGAGTTTTTTAGAAACCATTTCTGTTTAACTGTAACAATGTGTTTATCATTCTTCACAACTGATATAGTTTAATTCTGTCTGCTTGTCTGTCTGAACATGGCCTGAGTAGAAATTTACAACCAAAAGTACATACTCAAAGGAAAACATTATGAAGATAAAAGGTAGAGATTGCATTGCAGCATTAGCAGAACCTTTTAAACCTCCAAGCTGATACAGAAAATAAGGGATAAACATGCCAGCATATTATGAAACACCCATTTTCTTCCCTAATCTCAATGCCATCATAGTTGCAATTCTGAAGCACTCTCATGGCCTGTCTCATTCCATTGAAGCTTAAATGAACCTTGCCAAAACCTGCAAACTCGAGCCTCGGAATCCATTTCTCGAGCTTCTCATGCCTTGTCTTTCTCTCTACCCCCTCACATGCTATTATGTTCTTAATCTCCTCACCAAACAGCATCTTTTCAATCTTTTGCCGCTCAAATGGTGCTCTCGGAAGGGTATTCTGCAAGCAATCGAAAAGGGCTGCATAGAATTTCAATGCCTCATTTACCCTATCCATCAAGTTGTTTCCATTGTGGTTCGATTCGTGCTCAGTTACAACAAAAAGCTTCGGCGATAAGCTCCACAACGCATTCAGAAAGCTTAAAGTCCTGGAAGATGGTGAGGCCAAAGATGGAGGAGAAGATATCTGCGAATCAGGACTGCTGCCAAAAAGACTGGTGACATCCTGGTCAAGAAAATCCCCTAAAGTTCGTGGATTCATCTGCATGACTCTAGAGAAGTGTGATGAAATGGAACCAGTACTCCCCACCAACGGCGAGCTCTTCGGTATAGTCTCATCATCATAAGCCAGCAAGGAATGCAACTGCAGAGCTGAGCTAATTGCAACAGCCTCGCCAGTCTTTACACGCAGACTCGCAGTGTCTAGATAGTGTAGCTTGCACACAACGGGGTTGAACTGAAAAGGGATGTCAAGCTTTTCGGCAGCTTCGTTCAGCCGCAGCGCCACCTGGTCCAGCACAGCTTTCTCCTGGTGGATGCCTGTGATTCTGAGATGAGGAGGGCCTTCTCTCCTAACTTTCAGCTCCTGGAGAAGATTAATCCACTGCGCCGGCTCGAAGCAGTGAAGATCAATGATGTGAACAACCTTTTCCCCTTCCATGGCCTCAAGAATGGCTTGATTGGTGACGACATAAGCAAGCCTCAAAAACGGACAGTGCTCGAAGAAGAGCCTTTCAGCAACAAGCAGCTCAGCAGAAGAGCTGGTTTTGGTGGAGTTCAGGGCTTTATGCAAGCCAGGCCTCCAGCTCTTTAGAACCCTGTCAGCAAGAGCCTCGGTGAAATAGGCCACGATTCTCTGCACTATGTCGCCGTCGGGAGATGCAACGAGCGATATCTGCTCGAGTCCGTTGCTCGCGTTTTCGAGGCTTCCGGCGGCGACGAATCTGGCGCAGGCTGCTAGGAACTTGAAAAGCCACATTCCTCTTTCGTCAGACTTCATCTCCCTCAAGAGAGCGTAAGGCGAATCGATATTCGGCGAGAGAGACATCAAGGACAAGAAATGCAGAGGTGATGAACCGATACACGGCGTTCCATCATCTTGCGCCATTTCTGAGTAAAATGGAGGTGATTAGAACTTGTCTTTTTGAAGGAAAATTCAGAGAAAAATATATGTTTTTGGGTGATTGAGAGTTTTTGTCCGGGAGATGAGGTCTAAGAAGAAAAGGGAATTATAATGGCATCATCCGTCTCTGTTTCTCCCCACTATCCATTTGATTTGTGTCAGGTTCCCAGATGGACAGGAATAAAAGTTGGCAAGAAATGGACAAACGTACCACAAATCCAATGATTCATAACAAAAACAAAGATGAGTTTGTATTTTACCTAACCAGAATAAAAACATCATCTCTTTGTTGCTTAGTGGCCGTTGCTTGGGAGGTCTCCCCAATGCCTCCAAAAATTCACCCTTGTTTTCATTTCAACCCTTAAGACCGCAAATTTGGTTTCTTCTTCTTGCCTAAGGGAACAACGACAAGAACTCAGTGAGAAAGGCCAAATTTTGAGTTCTATATTGCTACTAAAAAGAGCATGACGTGCAATAGTTGTCATTTGGATATGTGGGTGATAATAATAACTAAACCTTGTAAAATTTCAATCCATCTAAACTATTCGGTCTTAAAACAATTTGATAATAAGTGAAGTGATCTAATAATTTCTCAAATAATCACTGCTTAATTAGAGTATAATTCTTAAAATTATGGATAAAATATTGCCAAACTCAAATACTCGCTCAATTATATTTAAACCATACCTGAAATAAGACCTAAATAGTGATACCTGTTATATGAATTAAAATCACAAGATTATAACCGAACTCAAAACAAAAGTGTCAGTCCCAAAAGGATCCACACTCGAAATGCTCCAAAATCTAAAAAGTCTGTTTTCTAGTAAACCGTCTATATTCTGGAAATAATTTAGAATATAGACAGGGAGTTAGATGCAAATAGTCAAGCGGCTATCATAAAATCCTAGTGTCTCTGATGCTGAGCACGATTGCACTTTCTCTAATCAAACAATTCAAAATAACTATAACTTGCTGGATCGGGGAATGGAAGAGGAAGACATTCCAGCTGGCTGTACACAAGAAGTATCATCCATTACTAAGAGAATAACTTCAAAGTTTTCCAGAGTTACCATATCAAAAGCATCTCCAAACACCAAGAAGCAAGTGGAGCCTCTCAGGAACAGCGAATCGGTATAAGATCAAAGACATGATTGCTAATGCCGCTGTGCATTACATGATATTTACCAGCTTGATGTATAGCTTTTCTAAATTTCTGTTTTGATTTGTAATAGTAAATAAACTCTATGTAATAGTAAAAGGTGGGGAAAGGGAGAACAAACTCATGGTCAGAACGAAGTAAATTAATCATGAAAACAACATCTCAAACAGAGTAACCAAAAGGAAAAGCTGCTTAAATGTGACAACAAAAATGGTGAAGTCCAAAAGTGACATTAACTCCAAAAATCCACTAAAAAAGTACTCATAATTCCCCAATCTTATTGTGAGAAGATGATTCAGGTTTCCAGGGATATCACATGCCATTCCTGGGATATGGTGGCAAACTATGTCGTTCATCTGTCACCAGTCAAAATGCGATGAACCATGAGAAGGTAAATTTGCTTTGCTTTCACTTGTGATGTATAGACTCTTTTTCTCTCCTAGCAGCTTTATCTTTGCACACCTGTATCACAAAATGATTAATTGCAGTCCAAGGAATAATATAGTATACCAAATAATAAATAAATACCAAATCGTTCTTACCTCGAGTGGATGTTGGGTAAATCTCCTCGGACTGCATCTTTGAGTGAGAACAAGCTCGGGACTATAGAAACCGCCTCACATTTCGACTTGGTCCCGCAAACCTTAAGACACTCCCATTTCATGGTTTCGATGTTGTAATGTATGAGGAGATTGTTTGGGTAGTTGAACATCAACAGCGAGCCGTTGCTGAGGTAATCTATAGGCTGGCAAATATAGGACCGTCCCAGCTCTTTCTTTCCGAACATAACTATTTTATTCCATGATTCCTGAACACCATATTGCTCCATCACCCACATGGTAACAGCATAACGATTCGCAAAGCACAAGTAGATATTTCCCCTGAGCACGCCAAGGCTCATATGGAGCTCGTCATCAATTGAGCCATACTCAAAGAGTTTAAAGGTTGGTTGTGGGAGGCCTCCAAAGCTGTTATTTGAAAAATCAAATGAAATGATTGAATTTGTATACTTCCAACCTTCATGCAGCCAGTGCATTCTCCCATTCAGGCATGTGGCATGCCTTAATATGCCTCTGTGACAAGGTGCATACCCAATGTTTACCCAAGACTGTGTGCCTAGTGTGTGCACTTCTGCCACCTTGTTAGTGTAGTTCGGCTCCTTGCGAATCGGGCAATCCATCATATGTGTTTCCATTGTACTATATACTCTCACCAATTTATACTGGTTGGTAGATGTGCAAAAGCCAAATCCACAATTTACTTCAGTTTCATGAGACTGATCACCAAGTGGAATGTCCATGTACTCGCCGGTTACAGGATTGCACACCACAGCTGGTTTGTTAGTTAAGGTCTCGGATAGGCAGAGGAAACCATTGCAAGAATTCACAATTTTGAACTTGTGGTCCGTAAGTTTTAGCCTTACACACTGATTCTTCTTCACAGCATCCAAATCAAAAGCAGCTGCTGGATTGCGCAGAGGTATCTTGAATTTGACATTAAGACGGAAGTGAAATGCCTCATCACGGCCCTGATTCGACCCAATATCAATTTCAGATGGATCGACATGATAACAGGTTCTTGGAACACATGTGCTATCCATGTTTCTCAGTAACACGCTCGTTCTTGATCTTGCAAAGTGTTGCTTAGCAAACTCAGGACTCGATATTAGGCGGCGCCAACTTTGACAGGTGCACCTGCAAATAAGAACACCCTTCAGGGGCAGCCTTAGCAAAATCTCCATCTGCATTTCTTCGGGTAGATCCATGATTGACGTGCCAAATGTTCGGATTGCACTGTCTGGTTCAGCTATTCCCCTCTTAATTTCTTTAGCTATTGCATCCCTTCCTTTATACATCTTAGCAAAACTGTTCAATAATAAACAAATTAATGAAAATCGGCCCGTATATGAAATGAACTCTTTCACGTGTATAAATCACCAACGAATTAAACATTCAAGAACATAAAATTAAATCATTTAGAAAATGAATGGTGGGATGAAATCTAATACTGGCCATCTCCACAATTTTATTTTGCCAAACCATCTCCACAGATGTCTAGCACAAATATAATGGATTGTTAAAATTAGTTCCAGCGAATCAGTCACAACATCACATATATAACTAAAATGGCTTTCAAACAAAACAAAATTATATTTCTTTATATGCCAAATAAGTGGTTGATCATTCTTCACTAGGTTTTATGATCATCACTAGGTTTTATAAAGAACTAATTAAACAAAATTTACATCCATGAGAACAACACACAAGCCTAATATCCTAAAATAATAAACAAACATTCACTCAAGAGGCATTATTTTTGTGCGGTAGATTAAACAATAAAATTATAAGAGGAATCACACCCAACCATGTGCATTAGTTTTGATTGTAGGTTAAAAAATAAAATTCCGAGAGCAATCCTACTACCTACCTTTGTAAGCAGATTGAGGAAAATGAAATAAAAATTAGACAACCACCTTCACCTTTATATACAGCTGGTAGGTGCTATGAGTATCGTTGACTTTGCTATAAATAAATATTTGTCAGGATTATCGGGGGAAAAAATCTTTTATCACTTTGATTACGTATATGCTACTAGTATATATTGGCGTCAATATACAGTGGTTGATATCATATCACTTGATTACTCAAATTATTTCTGATTCTTATACCTTATTGTATATATGGGCGTCCGTATACCATGGATAATACTTTATTGGTAGTTGGTAGGTGCTATTAGCATCGTTATGAATAAATATATGTCATCATTTTCGGAAAACAAATCTTTTATCACTCGATTATTCGTCCGTCCATATACAATATTATTACTCTTGATTTCAAAAGTTATTTCTTTCGATTTGTAGACGCTTATTGTATACATGGGAGTCCGTATACATGTTGGTGGATATATTACTCGAATAAATTGGCGGTGGGTATCAGAATCGTTGATTATGTTATTAATAATTATTTGTTATAATTTTAGGATAAAATCTTATCACTTTATAATTACTGACGAATATTTCTGATTCGTATTACTTGTAAATTTTTATTAATTAATAAAATTTTAATATTTTAACATTTTTTAAAAATTATAAAAGATAAAGGTCAACAAAAAAGGGTAAGGAATTGAATAAAAAATAAAATGACAACAACTCTGTTTGTAATATACATATATATATACATGTGGAAATAAATAAATATAAAATAATTTCAGATAATATAATATTTTAATGAAGATTTTGATAATATTATATTTTAAACAATTCAACCTTATTAATTTAGAAAACTATTTTGTCCTAAAATATTTTTATTTTCAATTTAAATTAAGGCGAAAAAATTAATGGTCGATATTTATTTTTGACAAATGATCAAATTCAACAAGTACCTGGTGAATTGAACTTAAATATAAAATGTTGAGTAATTCTATTGTGAGGCAGCCTCGCCCACGAGACAATTCCAAATAAGGAAAATTTCATTACTGCCACCTCATCATAACCCACTACCACCCCATCAAACCTTGACGCCACCTCATCAAACCTCGGTGTCAGTTCATCAAACATGTCATCTCATCAAAACCTTTGTGTCAGTCCATGAAATCTCACCAAAAGAAGTGTTTACTTGGTCCTGCCTCATGTGTGAGGCTGCCTCACCCAAGAATTTGTCTAAAATATTTTATTTAAACAAGTACTATAACATAGAAATTCACATAAAATAATAATTTATATTGAAATAATAATTTATAATTTTATAAATTTATTAAATTAGGAAAATTATACAGTTCAGTTTGACATTTGACAGAATGTTGAAGCACGAAAAATGTAGGGGAGGTCCGAATTTTTACAAAATTGCCCTTAATATTACTAAGGCTAAAAAAGCTAGTCAAAATGCAAGGGGACATTTGAGAGTATTTTGGTAAAAATGTGGACGTGCATGTGTGAGAATTAAAGAATTAGATGGGGAAACTCAATAGTCTTCTATATTCATTGTATCAATTAAAGAGTTAAATAGGGAAACTCAATAGTCTTCTAGATTAGTGTTCTATATTCCCTAACCTTGTATCTATTTATACTCATCAATCTTAATACAAAACTTACTTTGGAAACTACTCTAATATGGTATCAGTTAAGCCTTAATCGATTCCAATTCCTAAAAACCTTCTTGCGGCCGTGTCCGCCATTCTTCCTCCATCCCTCTTTCTGTCGACCTCTTTTCTGTTCCAGTTCACCAATCATGGCCGCTGACAACAGCTCCGACAAGCTTCCGTACTCCACTTTAATCCACATGCTCACTGTCAAGCTTTCTCCTTCCACCTACTTGACATGGAAAAGACAAGTTCTTTATGTTCTTCGTCCCCAAGGCACCTTCGGTCATCTCGACGGCACCACTTTGTGTCCGCCTCTTCCGACTCCTCCATTGGAGACTCCTTCCACCTCTACACCGCCAAGTGCCGGTGACCTCAAGGCTGCCCAAGACGCCTTCTTAGCCGCCAAGGCCGCTTATGATACTTGGATTTCGGAGGACCAAAAGCTTTGTGCTTTGCTTTACTCTTCTCTCACTCATGAAGCTATGAATGAGGTGTCTCACTGTGACACCGCCAAGGAGATTTGGGATACTCTCTCATCGGCCTATCAACATCGCAGCGCTTCCTCCGCAATAAGCCTTCGCCAACAAGCTTCACTCACTCGCAAAACGGGTTCGGTTCATGACTTACATCTCTCTCTTAAAGCTATTTTTGATCAACTCTCTGTGATGGGTGATCCTGCCTCTAATCGTGAGAAAATTACTTGGTTTTGTACTGCTCTTGGTTTTGATTTTAAGGATTTTAGTGGCCCTTTAATCAATCGTGATCCGTTGCCGGATTATATGGTTGCCGTTGATCAAGCCAAAGGGCATGAGGCTTTTCTTAGAAATTTGGAGCAAATGCAGGCCCTCTCTATTCAGCAGGCACCTCCCAGTGGTCCTGTGGCATTCCAGGCGAACACTGTCGCAGCAGGTGGTGGCGTTCTTGCCCACGCGCCGCCTGAAGTCACGCGTGGCGACGGCGCGTGGCGGCCACGCGCGTCCGGAAATGGCCGCTTCGGCGGTCGGCGATCTGGCAGAAACTCCTGGCGTGGTCCTCGGCAGTATGGTCAGTCCAGTCTTCTATATTCATTGTATCAATTAAAGAGTTATGGCATGCTCGCTTAGGACATGTGTCCAATGGCATTATCTCTCTTTTGAACAAAAATGGTTGTATTTCAGTTTCTTCTGTATTACCTAAACCGCAACTTTGTGAGCCTTGTGTTATGGCAAAGGGGCAGAAATTATCTTTTGTTGAAAATCCTAAGCGTGCTATGAATGTTCTTGACTTAGTTCACTGTGATTTATGGGGGCCATCGCCGGTCTTATCTCGGAATGGTTTCTCTTTTTATGCTCTCTTTGTGGATGATCATTCCAGATTTTCTTGGCTTTATCCTCTTCGTCGAAAGTCTGATTTTGTGGATGTTTATTTCCAATTCGAAGCACTTGTCGAAAATCTCTTCTCCTCACGGATCAAGGTTTTTCAAAGTGATGGTGGTACTGAGTTTCTCAACAATCGACTGCGCTCTCACTTTACAACTAAGGGCATTCATCATCAAGTCTCTTGCCCTTATACACCGGAACAAAATGGGCGAGTTGAAAGAAAGCATCGCCATGTTGCCGAAATGGCGCTTTCCATGCTTTTTCAATCCCATGTGCCTCTTTCTTATTGGGATGATGCGTTTGCTGCGGCAGTCTACACCATTAATCGCTTGCCCACTCCTGTACTCAATGGTGCTACACCGTTTGAGTTGCTTTTTGGTCGACCACCGATTTATTCGAACTTTCATCCTTTCGGGTGTCGAGTTTTTCCATATGTTCGCCCCACGGCTGCCCATAAGCTTGCTCCTCGCAGTATTCCTTGTGTGTTTCTCGGCTACAGTGCTCACTACAAAGGATTTCATTGCTTGGATACAGCAACTGGTCGTACCTACATGTCTCGGCATGCCCGGTTCGATGAATCATGCTTCCCTTTTTCGACCACTGCGACTGTGGCTCAGTTCTCTTCTTTGGATGTTTCATGTTTCCTTGATCCTGACCTTCCCGAGGATATCCCTCCAGTATCCACTTCTCTCACTTCGGCTCCTCCAGTGAGTGCTCAGGTTTCAGATACAAAATCTTGCTCAGTATGCTTATCGTCGCCACCACCATCATTCCAGGCCTCTTCACTTGCCTCGCCTCCTCCCCCTCTGGAGCATTCACCGATTCGCTTTGAGGAACTATCATCTACTTCTGGGAATTCTTCAGTTACCTCCTCTTCCTCTTCAGCAGTTTCTTCTCCTTCTTCGGATGATTCTGTATCTCCTCAGCCTGCTCCTCGCATACATCCGATGACTACTCGTAACCAGGATGGCACTCGAGTTGTTCGTGATCTTGGCCCAGACTTTGTGACGACTGGTTTGATAGCTCAGCTGCTCGATCAGAAAGAACCTCGGGACTATCGGGCTGCTCTTCGTGACCCCAAGTGGGTTGCTGCTATGGACGATGAGATAGGTGCACTTCGACAACAGCAAACCTGGGATCTAGTTCCTCGTCCGTCCAATGTCAACATTGTTGGTTCAAAGTGGGTCTATCGCTTGAAATATCGTCCAGATGGCTCTATTGATCGCCACAAGGCTCGTTTAGTGGCTCAGGGATATTCTCAGATTCCAGGATTTGACTTTGATCACACTTTCAGCCCTGTGATCAAAGCTTCCACAGTCCGTTCTGTCCTTGCCATTGCTACCATGAGGAAGTGGCCTCTTCATCAGCTAGATGTTAAAAATGCTTTCCTCAACGGGGTTCTGGACACTCCTGTCTTTATGGCTCAGCCAGCTGGCTACAAAGATCCTGTTCACCCTGATTATGTTTGTCGCCTCCGCAAGGCTATCTATGGTCTAAAGCAGGCTCCTCGGGCCTGGTTTGATCGACTCAGTTCATTTGTTCGTAGTCTTGGCTTCACATGCAGTTTATCTGACACCTCGTTGTTTGTGTTTTCTCGCGGCACTGTTCTACTCTATCTTCTTGTTTATGTGGATGATATCATCCTGACAGGAAATGATTCTACTGCCATCCGACAGTTCATTACCCGTGCTGATCAGGAATTTTCTATCAAGGACCTAGGCACCTTGAGTTACTTCCTTGGTCTTGAGGTTTCTCCTACTTCTACCGGACTGTTTTTGGGGCAAGCCAAGTATGCTCGAGATATCCTCTGTCGTGCAGGAATGTCTGATACTACTCCTGTATCGACTCCTTTTTTACCATACTCTCAGCTACACAGTAGTACCAGTTCTCCATTTGTTGATCCAAAGTTGTATCGTTCGCTGGTCGGTGCACTTCAGTATCTCACCATTACCCGCCCAGACTTGTCCTTTGCGGTTAATACTGTCAGTCAGTACCTTCAGAATCCTCGGGATGACCATTTTGCTGCTGTTACTCGTATTCTTCGGTATGTTCGTGGCACTCTTCACTGCGGTCTCACTTTTAGCTCTGACGGTGTCCCTGAGATTCTTGCCTATTCTGATGCTGATTGGGCTCGTTGTCTTGAAACTCGTCGTTCCACTTATGGTTATGCCATTTTTCTTGGTGGCAACTTGGTCTCTTGGAGCGCAAAGAAACAGCCCACAGTGTCACGATCTAGTTCGGAGTCTGAATATCGTGCTTTAGCTAACACTGCGGCTGAAGTAGCTTGGCTTTCTAATCTCCTGAGAGATCTTCAGTTTCCTCTCTGCCGATCGCCACTCCTGTTGTGTGACAATAACAGTGCTATCTTCATGGCTGAAAATCCAGTGGCACACAAGCGCGCCAAACATATTGATATTGATTATCATTTTGTTCGCGAGTTGGTTGCTCTTGGCAAACTTGGTGTTAGTCATGTTCCTACTTCACTACAGGTGGCTGATATTTTCACTAAAGGGCTGAATCGCACCCTGTTCGAATTTTTTCGGTCCAAGCTTCGTGTCTCGGTAAACCCGACGCTTTGCTTGAGGGGGGGTGTGAGAATTAAAGAATTAGATGGGGAAACTCAATAGTCTTCTATATTCATTGTATCAATTAAAGAGTTAGATAGGGAAACTCAATAGTCTTCTAGATTAGTGTTCTATATTCCCTAACCTTGTATCTATTTATACTCATCAATCTTAATACAAAACTTACTTTGGAAACTACTCTAATAGCATGAGAAAAACGTACCTGCATAGAGAAATCCGGAAAATGTACTATGTTTTCTATTTTTAGTAAAAGTAAATTTTATCCTTATTTTTAAATTTTGAATTTATCTTTATTCCTTTAAATGAAATGGGTCTGTCTCTTAATATACCGCGTATATTTTAGCAGGATATAGAATAGACCAGGTGTAAGATTGCAAATAGTGGATGAGTTCGAAAAACAGATCAGGACTAATATACAATTTAGGAAAAATTAAGAAAGTCACGCGCTACACTACAACACTTGCTACAGTACCAAACTACGGTTCTGCGCGTGCTATAGTACGTCTACATTACCCGCTCACTACATGTTTCAAATTATAATGCTCATCCTATTCTAAGCATAAATCTTGAAATTTTAAGTTAAAAATTGCACTTTTTAGAATAAAGTATTATTATTTCAAAAACCTAAAATAAAATTACATGTCCGAATACACTTTTTAGAATAAACCTTATTGTTTCACATAAACTGAAATAAAGTTACATGTTTCATATCAAAGCGCTTAATATTTATTATTGTTTTATGTTAAAGATTATAGGTTGTGAAATATAAATTAGAGGTTTTTGGTTAAAAATGAAAGGTACGTAACAGGTTTTATGATAAAATGAAAAATGAAAAATGAGTGTTTTGAGATCATAAACATCTCATTTTTATCTCAAACATATTTGTGTCGCCAAAATTGTAGATCAGAAAAGATTATGAAGGAGCGGTAGGTTCTCGGCCGGCGAATTAATTATTAGACATCTTGCCTAGATCGTTGATAAGTCATTGAAT
The DNA here is from genome assembly GCA_963678965.1 of Cruciata laevipes. Lineage (NCBI taxonomy): Eukaryota > Viridiplantae > Streptophyta > Magnoliopsida > Gentianales > Rubiaceae > Cruciata > Cruciata laevipes. The sequence continues at coordinate 16,801,660 of OY787634.1, read as the reverse complement.
TTCAATCTTTTCCGTAATTATTAGAATTTGTTCGACCAAAATTCGTACTGTTCGGCGGAGATATTGTGAGGCCAAACCCATGATCCGTAATTACAGATCGTCTTTTTGGCAAAAAAGTATGAACTTTGGTTATGTGGCAACCTCACCGTGTGTTGTCTTTACAAATCGTCATTTCGATCCATTATTTGGCAACCATTTAAAATAATTTTGTAATTCTGGGTGGATTTTCCAGGCCAAACCCATTGAATTCATGTTGTTTGGTGAAGTCACAATTGCAATAATATTGGGTCCGGCCTCTGTTCTCGGATTGGAGCGGCCTTCTCCTCTCAAGCCGAGGTCTTCTCTGTTAGATTACTCGCTCAGAAAATAGTTAAACGCCAAATGTAATGTAAAATAATCAGTTATCCACTTTCTTCAATCCGGAAATTGCACGTGGATCAGGTTTTGTTAAGCAAGAAACAAATTGTTCTATGTAAGCATAATTTTACATGACCCTAAGACCGTTAAACATCTACATTAATCACGTAACGGAATCATGAGGAGTTGTAGGATTACTTACCTTCCACTCATTGTAGTGGAGAGATCGATATCTGAATCGCGAGCTTTGTGTAGGAGTTCAGGTTTCTCTCCCCTTGCCTATGAACCTTACGTGTTGTGTGAAATCGTCAGCCTTTTGGGTTCCCTTTAGGATGATTTTACAATGGAATAAAATCATCAATTTATAGGTGGAGAGAGGACCTCAATCCTCATAAGCAATTCCGTAGGATTAATCTCAACCGTCCATCAAAGTGAAAATTATTAGGAATTAATCATTTATACTTAATTTAATAAGCCACCAAATATATCATGGAATAGCAATATTCTAATAAGAAAATATATCAAAATAAGACCACATAATAGGAAAGAATAATATATTCTTACAGTCTCCCACTTGGTCGATATTTTTATCCTTTAATGTTTTCTATCTTGAATCAAGTCCGGTATAATATTCTAAACCTTTTTCATTTGGTTATCATTAGTGTCTTGACTAATCTAGTAATAAATGGGAGTCATGGCGGTCCAAATCATTCTGTAACATGATCCCTTCCATGTACTACTACATTGAATACCTTCATATCTAAACCATAAACATAATCAGGTATTTCATAATGGCCCCTTTAATGTCTTAAAGAAAGACGAATTCGGTTATCATAAATCCCAAAACAGTAATGTGTGTACACAATGGAAACAGAATACATAAAAGATGTAAAAGGTCGTAAGAGATCTCAAAGAAATGTCAAACAAAGGTTAATTAAGCATAAAGCAGACAACATACTTAAGAGCTCTCCTTAAGACCCAAACTATTAGCATGCTGCATAAAACTCTTGGGAGGTAATGCTTTCGTAAATATGTCTGCGACCACAAGCGCGGTGCCTATGTGTTCAATGACAATTTTTCCTCTTTTAACATCTTGCTTCAACGATAGATATTTAAGGTCCATATGCTTGGCTCCTTTGGATATCCTATCATGCTTGGAGAAGAAGACCGCAGCTTGATTGTCACAGTAAAGAGTTAATGGCTTGTCAACAAAACTCAAAGCCCCAAACTCAGACACAAAATTCTTCAACCAAGTTCCTTGAATAGAAGCCTCATAACATGCTACATACTCAGCTTCCATAGTGATATTACCGGCCCAAAGGCCTACTGGGCCGATAATAAGGTCCACGGCCCAGCGCCAAAAGGGCGATGCCTTTCCCGCTAGGGGGCACGTCCGGACAAGAAAGAAGGACGGACGGGGACAAAGGGAAGTGGTCCTGCACCTTATCTCAAGCAGGCAAGCTCGGCTATAAATACTAGTCTCAAACAGTGAGCAAGGTATGTGACTTATATCTCTCTACTTTATATTGAGAGCACCTTCCGTACGTTTTCCTTCTCCGCTATCCCCATCTCATCATCACGCCGGAGCTTCTTCCCCGGGACGCCTCCCGGGGATTGTTTTGCAGGATTGTAGCGGGCTGATTAATAAGGAGACTCGGATAGTGTGAACCCCGGAGGAACGGACGGATTTTGGTAGCATCAATTGGCACGCCCGGTGGGACCAGTTCCACCTTTGCAACGATGGAGTCGCCAAGGAGAGGGCGTGGGCGCCCGAAGAAGAACGCGGCACCTTCAGGGAGCGGTCCTCCTCTACCCCCGGGAGATGACGTGACCTTGAGGCAGTTGCAGGAAGAGGCTAGACACCAGCGTGAGCTAGGAGTACCACAGGATATATGGTCACGTGGAGACTGCCTCCGACGAAGCCGACTCGAAAAGAGAGTACCAGGACGAGCAGGAGCCTAGGCCCGCGAGGGAAGGCAGTCCCCGGGCCCGGAAACCTGAAACCCGGGAGGAGGGGCAATACCTGGTAGGCAACCTTCAAACTCGGGAACCGGCTTTCCCGGAAGAAGGGCAACCCTCAGCTAATGCGGAGGAATCAGCAGCGTTGGAATTCATGAGAGCGAACAAGGAGTTGTACCGCCAGTGGGTACTCTCTACTCGGGAAAACTTAAGACGAAGGGAACCTGGAGGGAACCTGGCAGGCCCCCTGCGGGGACATCAAAGGGAAGTTATCGATCTAGACGGGGCTGTTCAGCCGCCAAGAGTACAGGGGCGAATTAATTCCTCAACCATCCCACCTTCTTTTCCCCCGAATTTCGGAGTCCGAGGAGGAGTGGCTACTGGACAACAATCAAATTTAGTTCCACATGCTCCACCCTACTACCCGCGTTCTAGCTGGGAACGGAGCAGACCGGGTACGACCTTCCAGTCATGCCTGATATACCCTATTTGTACTCTAGTTTTTAGTGCATTTTAGACTTGTTTTGAAGATAATTTTGTAACAAAGTATAGGATTTTAGAGTGAATTATATCATTGGTTCTTTATGTTTAGAACTTGTAAAATCCTATGTTTATGTGTGTATTTTGGAGCTTGTTGATTGATATTCTTGAAGACCTTCTATGACTATGCTATAGAGTTGATGATTTGATGCTCGGAACTAGAAGAATTGGTCATAGAAGTGGCGAGAAGGCCACTTTACAAAAGGTGGTAGAAGATGCCCAGAAAAGTGTCACTTGTGCCCAGAAAAGTGTCGCTTTTGTTTGAAGGAAGTGTCACTCCAGATGAAGAAAGTGTCACTGCTGCCCAGAAGTGTCACCAGCTGCCCAGAAGTGTCGCTGTGATGAACAGCGACCAAATAAAGCGTCGCTAAAGCTTCAACCCACTTGCACTCTTGAGCTGAAATTTTAAGGCTATAAATACCCCCCTTTTCCCCTCATTTTGGACGAGCTCTCCAAATCCAAATCACATTTTTCCCATCTTTTTCTTCCTCTTCTTCCATTTTCTTCCATTTTCTTCCATTTTGATTTGATGAACATGTGTGTATTAATTAGGATTATTGTTGTAGGCTAAAAACCCATCTTGGGGGCATGTGATTAAACTTCTATTATGGATTGAGAACTTGTTTGTGTAGCTTATGAATATATGATTTGCAAGTGAATGATTGTGTTGTATTTGTGTGTTTTGATGCATGGCAATGGTTAGGAACTATTTCCTAGTTATACAAATGTGTTGAATGTTGCTAGAAACATGGTTGAAATGCTAACATTTCCTCTATTGTTGAGTAGTAGATTTATGAGCTAATTTCATTATGCTATCATATTGTGTTTGCTCTTGATCTCATTCACTAGTGTTATATACATGTTAATTTCGTTATCGAATAGCATGGGTAGTGTTTATCGAGTCTCTAATTGATAATGCCATCAACAAATTGGTCTAAATGCTATCATTTAGGTCATTTGTGGATGAGAGTTGTGGTGATGCTTTCGTCATCCATAACTATAATAGTGAGATTGAGAAATATGTCTCTACGATTAGAGGTAGTTTCTTATGATAAACGATCATCATTCTCAAAGCAACACGTCATAGTTTGAGGAAAAATCCATGGTAGAAAGTTGAAATCACATGCACCCAAGGCTTGCATTTTAGATAGTTAATCTTTACTTAGATAATTGCATGATAATTTAGATTTTCATTTGCTTTGCATCGTAGTGTTTCCTACAAAACCAACTTCAAAACCCCCCCCCCCCCCTTGTTTACCTTGCTTTCTTTATAATATATATGTATATGTTTATAATCTTTGCTAAAACACTAAACAACACTCTTTCTCCTTGTGGTTCGATCCCTACTTCCCACTATCTACTCTATAGTAGTTAGAAGTTGTAGGTGAAATATAAATGTGTTTTGATTGAGTGGGATTCTCATTTACGACGTGGGGAAATCGCTTGTCAATGCCCGCGGAATTATTGGGTTATCAGGCCCCTGGAACCCAGGGGAACCCGATCCAGTATTCTATGCCCATGTATGGGTCAATGGGGGTGAGCTACGGTTACCCGGAGAGATACTGCAGAGAGGATGATAGGACGCGGGGCTATCAGGTGGCACGACAGGACCCCAACTCTTTGGAGGTGCGGTTGGATAAGTTAGTGGGGAGAAACGGAGCTCAACCCACTTCCCCATGGGTACCTCGGGTACTGGCATACCCATGGCCTCCGGGCCTTCGGGTCCCGGAGGGAATTCCAACATATAATGGAGAGACAGATCCGGAGGAGTTTGTCAGGACATATCAAAACTTAATGGTGTCACGGGACTTCCCGGAAGAACTAAGATGCAAGTTGGTAGGCTGCTACCTGAGGGGAAACTGTCTCCTATGGTTCGATTCCTTGCCCCGGCAGAGTCTTAGGGATTATTATGATTTCTCCAAGGCTCTGCTGTTCCGGTACGCGGGATTAAAGAAGGAAGGGAAGCAACTGGCGGAGCTTCTCGCCACCCGGCAGAAAGCTGCGGAATGGCCAATGGAATATTACCGAAGGTACATGGACGACATCATGAAGGTCATAGACAGACAGCAGCAGGAGAAGGCGGTGATTAGCGGGTTCATAAATGGCTTGAGGGATATGGCGTTGTTCCAGAAATTGATGGAAAACATCCCGGAAACCTTTCACAACTTACAGATGGCGGTGCAACTGTACTGTGCAGTTAATGACGCCACCCGGAAGAGGAAGGAAGAATCTGGGGGATTCCTCCCGGATAAGATGGAAAGGAGGAGGGTGGCTGACCCAAATAGGAGGGATTCGGGTCCCGCGCCGGTGAACCGGGCAAGGGCAGATACTTTTACCCCGCTCAGCAAGTCCCGGACAGAGATACATGCTATTCACGAAGATCTGTTCCCGGACCCGTTGCCCATCCAGGGGACCCCGTCTAGGGAAAATGCGGACAAATGGTGCGCCTACCACAAGTCTTATGGACACTCGACAGAGGGGTGTAGAGGGCTGAGAAATGAGATAGAAAAGTTGATAGAACGGGGGCAACTGAGAGATTGCGTGGCGACAGAAGCAAAGAAGGAGAATCCCCGAGACCAGCCTCAGGAGCAACCTCGGAGAAGATGGAGGCCTAACCCAGGGAGAGGAAATGGGAGAGCCCAAGGTAACCAAGGCAACAGGGCCCCGGGGAGGCCCGCCATAGCCGCTGTACCGGTCCAGGCAGTAGAGCCAGCCCCAGTACCAAACAGAATGATCAACGTGATAAGCGGAGACGTCGGAGAAGCATGCTAGTCAGTTTCCGCTATCCGCGCCCGGACGCGATATGTTCCCCCGGGGGAGATTGAAGGGAAAAGGTTTCGCCCCGACGAAGCTCTTACTTTCTCTGAGGCGGATGCAGCCCCGCCACAGATACCCCACTCAGACCCAATGGTGGTAACGGCGGAGATTGATGGCTTTTTGATCAAGAGGGTGTTTGTGGACGATGGGAGTAGCGTGGAAATCATGTTCGCTTCCTGCTTTGATCAATTGGGAATCGGGAGACAGAATTTGAAACCTTCTTCGTCTCCCTTGTCAGGGTTCACGGGCAAACCTGAAGTTCCTCTAGGTGTCATTCCCCTCGCAGTGTGTATGGTAGACGAGAAGGACCGGAGCAAGAGGATCTCAGTGACATGCAATTTTGCGGTTATTGATGCACCTTCACCGTACAACGTAATTATAGGGAGGCCATGGCTAACCCAAGCCCGGACAGCGAGTTGTCCATACCTGCTGACAATGAAGTTCCCCACCGCGCAAGGAGTGGCAGTCGTACGGGGAAGCCAAGCGGTCGCGAGAAGTTGCATGATGACGGCGGTCTTAGATGCAAAGAAAGCAGTCGGGGCGGTGCATGGAGAAGCTCCCCGCCAAGAGTTGGAAGAAATACGAGTGGCGGACAAAGGGGTTGTCACGGTGGGGAAAGACCTCCCGAAGGAAGTAAAAGATGCATTGAAAGAACTCTTGGCCAGATATCAAGGGGTATTCTCATGGAGCCCGGAGGACATGGTGGGGGTTTTGCCAGAATTGGGGGTACACAAGCTGAACATAAGCCCGGCAACCAAACCAATCAGGCAGAAGAAAAGACATGTAGCCCCGGAGAGAGCGGAGTTCATAAAGGATGAAGTGAAGAAGCTGGAGAGAGCCGGGGTGGTCGAGGAAATCATCTACCCAGAATGGATAGCTAACCCGGTCTTAGTAAAGAAGCATGACGGAAGCTGGGGCATGTGTATTGACTTTACAGATTTGAATAAATGCTGCCCCAAAGACAGCTACCCTCTCCCTAATTTGGACCGGCTGGCAGAGGCTATCGCGGGGTACTCGGTGCTGGCCTTCTTTGATGCACATAAAGGGTATCACCAGGTACAGATGGATGAGGCGGACAAGGCGAAAACCTCCTTCATCACCGATTTCGGGACTTTTTGCTACAAGAATATGCCCTTTGGATTGAAGAATGCGGGGGCTACTTACCAGAGAATGGTGGACAAACTCTTTAAGGACCAAGTGGGGAGGAACATGGAGATATATGTCGACGACATGGTGGTTAAGAGCAGGACTTATGGGGCTTTCCTGAATGATCTGGAGGAGATGTTCAAAAAACTTGAGCTGAGCATTCTAAAGCTGAACCCCTCCAAAAGTACCATTGGAGTGGGAGCGGGGAAGTTCCTGGGCTTCATGGTGTCAAGCCGTGGCATTGATGTCAACCCGGAAAAGGTAGAGGCCATAGCTAAGATGACCTCCCCCAGATCGGTGAAAGAAGTACAGCGGTTGACAGGTTCCCTCGCGGCCCTCAGTCGATTCTTATCAAGGGGGGCAGAAAGGCAGCTACCTTTCTTCTCCATTCTCAGGAAGTCCAAGGCATTCGAGTGGACCGGGGAGTGTGAGAAGGCGTTCCAAAACTTGAAAGATCACCTTCGACAGTTGCCAACTTTAAAGAAACCATACCCGGGGGAGGAGCTTTTCCTGTACATAGCGGCATCCCGGGAGGCAGTAAGTGCCGTGCTAATCAAAGAAGAGGAGGGAAAGCAGCATCCAATCTACTTTGTTAGCCGGGCACTTCGGGGGGCAGATACCCGGTATACTGAATTGGAGCAATTAGTCCTAGCACTGGTACATGCTTCAAGGAGGCTCAAACCCTACTTCCAGGGCCATTCAATAGTAGTCCTCACTAATTACCCGCTCAGACAGGTCATGTTCAAGCCGGAGGCATCAGGGAGAATGATGAAATGGGCTATAGAGTTGGGGGAATACGAAATCCGGTATGAGCCAAGGAGGGCTATCAAGGGGCAGGCTTTGGCAAACTTTCTGGTGGAATCAGAAGCAAGGATACAGGAAGAGCAGGAGATGACCGAGGCTGAAATAGTCCCGGATTGGAGGTTATATGTAGATGGATCGGCACACTCGGGAGGCAGTGGAGCGGGAGTCTTGTTGATTAGCCCGGAAGGGAAAGAATACCCCTATGCGGTCCAATTCACTTTCAAAACAACCAACAATGAAGCCGAGTACGAAGCCTTGATCGCAGGACTAAGATTGGCAAAGGAGATGGACATCAAAGCTCTCACGGCATACAGCGATTCTCAGATTGTGGTACAGCTGGTAAAAGGAGAATATGAAGCCCGGGAGAGGAGCCTGCAGAAATACTTGGAAACGGTAAAACCACTGGCAGCCGGGTTCGAAATCTTCAACCTGGTCCAAGTTCCCCGGGAGGAAAATAGTAAAGCGGATGCCTTGAGCAAGTTGGCCTCCTCGGAATTAAAGCCTGAGCCTAACCAAAAGTTGTACATGGAAGTACTAGGAAGAAGGAGCTACCAGGAAAATGACCAAGTGATGGTAGTAAATGAGGAAGAATCCTGGATCATTCCTATGCGGGCATACCTAGAAGAAGGAACCACCCCGGAGGATAGGGTTCAGGCCCGGAAGCTGAGAGTTAAAGCACCTAAGTATGTAATCCAGGGCGGGGAGTTGTATAAGAGGGGATATCTCCATCCTTTGCTTAAGTGTGTAGAAAGGACAGAGGGCCAACACCTCATCCGGGAAGTGCATGAAGGGTCTAACGGGAGTCACCAGGGAGCTCGCACAATGGCTAGGAAGATCTTAAGACTGGGGTATTACTGGCCGACGTTGTTCAAAGATGCGGAAGGGCATGTTCAGAAGTGCTTGGCATGTCAAACATTTGCCCTGCTAATCCATGTGCCCCGGGAGGAGTTAATCGGGGTCACAGGGGCCTGGCCTTTCAGCAGGTGGGGAATTGACTTGGTGGGGCCTTTCCCGACTGCCCCGGGAGGAGCTAAGTACGTGATTGTGGCGATTGACTACTTCAGCAAATGGGTGGAGGCAGAACCACTCACCAACATACGGGGATTAACTTGTGTTAAGTTTTGTTGGAAGAACATCATTTGTCGATTCGGTATCCCAAAGATCATAGTCACGGACAATGGGGCGCAGTTTGAAAATGATCCTTTCAAATCATGGTGTATCAAGTATGGCATAGAGCAGAGGTTGACATCTGTGTACCACCCCCAAGCGAACGGGCAAGTGGAAGTCACCAACCGCACTATCATCAAAGGGTTAAAAACCCGCTTGGAAGGCACGCGGGGAAATTGGATTTGGGAGTTGCCCAGCGTTCTCTGGGCCCACCGGACTACAGAAAGCTCGGCCACCGGGGAATCCCCATATTGCTTGGTATATGGGTCAGAGGCAGTGATACCCGCCGAAATTGGGATCCCTAGCCCTCGGACTTAGCACCAACGCCCGGAAGAAGAAGATGCTAGACGGCGCCTTGACTTGGACCTCCTGGAAGAAAAGCGAGAGAATGCAGCACTCCAGGAAGCCAAGGTGAAGGAGCGAGTAAAGAGGTACCATGACAGAAGGGTGCGGAAGGAGGTTTTCGCCCCCGGAGACTGGATGATGAGAAGAAATGACAAGAGCCGACAAGCTCCGGAGGGGAAGCTCGCACCCAATTGGGAAGGACCATACAAGGTGAAGGAAACACACCCGGGAGGAAGTTACGTGCTGGAGAACGAGCAGGGGAAGGAAATTCCTAGGAGATGGAATGTGGCTAATCTAAGAAGGTTCTACGGAAAGTAGAGTACCCCGCGATGAACCCTAGCTACTAGGGCATGGATATGCCTTCTCCCGTAAGCATGAATATGCTCGGAGGGATAACCCCGGCGTTTGGCCTCGTCACGGGTTTAGAGAGGAAGGATTGAAAAAGGGACCCATGGGTAGCTCCCATTCGGGTGGCCCGCTAGATTGAATCCGGGACTTGAATGAAGCCCGGGGACCAAAAGAATGTAATATTTACAGAGTTAATGAGGAGATTTTTGAAGAAACTCTTATTCATTGATTCATAAATTTCAAAATATTACAAAGCATTTTACATACAGATTGTTTCTATCTATTTGCTACTACACCCACTTGGGACCTGACCCGGAAGCACCATTGGGGTTACCCGGGCGGAAACCCCCTCCGAAGAACTGAGAGGACAGGAGATCTTCGGCAAAGCGGGCATCCGGGGCTTGATTCCATGCAAGTTCCTCTTCCAACTGCGCGGCGTCTTCTTCGTTCAAATCGGGAATAGGAACCACAACGGATCCTTCGGGAAGTGGTTCTGCCAGGCGCATCCTCCTAACCCCGGCTGATGTAGCAAACCTGTACTTAGGAAACAAGTCTGCTACACTTTTTCCCTTCTCCTCCCGACTGATGCGGGTGCCCTCAGCAGTCTTGATGCCCTTCGTGGTAACTCCGGAATCAGCGATCTCCTGGATACGTCTTATCCGGCGTGCCACTTCTTCCGGGTCGATAGATAAGGACATATCCTCGTATCTTTCATACGCCACATCCACCTCCACTCGGGCAGGGACTCGGCGGAGACTAGAGGGATAGGGCTCAACCTCCCCCGCGGCTATCTTATTATGCCACTCCACGACGTCCAGATAGGCTTTATGATTGGGAGCTCCCTCACCAAACTTCTTCGGGTTAGCTTCCACGTTCAATCGTCCTACAAACCCCGGCTGGAATATCAGTGAGGGGAGACACCCCAACTAAGCCATTATTAAAACCCAAAAGGTGATAGGATAGCCGTGTGACTAGTAGAGCATCCTGGAGGACCCTGTTCCTATGAGTAAGGGACCGATTCTCCTTCTCCAAGTCACCAAGTAGTCTATTCTGAGCAGTGCGGGTCTCTAGACTCTTAAGCTTCTCTTGCGCCCGCTCAAGTTCACCCCACACCATGCCTAGCTCCTTGGTAGTGCGATGCTGGGAGTCGTCGTGAAGGGCTTGCAGCTCAGCTATGGTCTGGTGAGAATTCAGGGCCTCCCGCATATGATCAGAAGCAAGGTCGAAGCACTGGTTCAACGACCCAAACTTGGCATCAACTGCCTTAAGAAACGCCACCAGCACCCGGATCGACCCAAACTCCTGAAGGAAGCAATCTAACCCCGCCTCAGCTAATGCCCGGTTAGCCTGGTCGCCTCCAAACCTCCAATGGGCTAGTTTCCTATGAAGGAAAGAGCATTGGAGGCACCCAGCGCGGGGGAGAGAAAAGTAGGTGCCGGAAGAACTACTAGGATGAGGAAAAACATAAGGCATGGGCCCACGCGGGAGAATCTCCTCTAGGATGGTAATATCATTAAGAAGTAGAACTTTGTATTAATCAAAATAGGCACCAAGGCCAAGTTCTACATGAGCCTCCCGGGGAGGAAGATTACAAAAAAAAAACTACAAAAAGGAAGAAAACATAGACTGGAGTCTAGGGTAGTACGTTGTCATCAGCAGAGTCCCTTTCCCCCGGGGTGGCATGGGCCTTCTCCCATCTTCTTTCTAGCTCAATTATATCTTCAGTAGACCAGTTGGGGCCGCCATAAGCAGGAGCGTCCACTTTAGGCTCATCCTCAGGACGCCCGGGGAACCCCACCTTCCGGGTAGACTTCCGGGACTGATACAACAAATCATCTTGTCCTTCTGCAAGCCCCACGACATACCCATCCACCTTCCCCTCATAGACAGCCTGGTATCCGAAGTTGTCAGGGACGGCGCAAAACTCCTGGTAACCCTCAGTCCAGTTGGGGGTCTCTGGGACAACCCCATAAACATTGAAGTCCTCGGAGCCAGGGTCGGGGCAAGAGGCCTCACCGATCGCAGGAATCTTCATCTTCCTGATATCAGAAGCAGAAGAAGCCCGAGAGGACATCTCCAGCGATCGCCACAGCTGGGGCACCAAACTTTCCAAACTCGCTTCCTGAAGATCCCGGAAATGATGGTTTAACAGGTCATTGGCCTTGGGCCGATAGTAGGACGCCTGGGCATCAAGACGCGCGGGCCCGGGCAACCAACCCCAAAAACTCCGATACATCTCATGACAGGCATCCGCGCTGACCGCAGCGGCAATCCCTTCCAACTTCTTCTCGAACGCCTCCGAGCGAAGGAGCTTTTGTGTGACGGCATTCAAGGCTTCGAGTTGAGAACTCTTCTTGTCCTTCTTGAGGGAGCTGTACTTTTTCTCCACCTCAGCCAGTTTTTTCTCCCTGTCAGCAAGCTTCTTTTCTTTGTCGGCCAACTTCTTTTTGGCCTCCTCCAGTTGAGCCGCAAGACCATCTTGCCCGGCCATCTTCTCTTTGGATTCGCGGAGCTCCTTTTCCATTTTAGTGAACAGCCTCGCACTATACTTAGAGTAAGTCATGTTTAGTGCCTCGACGAACTGTGAATCCGCCAGGAGGGAGTCGGCAAAGGCAATGCTCTGCACAATAAATAAAGGAGTTAAGGAAACTTAGTAAATCATAAAACTTGAATACAAGAAGTCCTGGGAGAACTCTTACCTCTTCTTTGCCCTCAAGGATGGTCTCGGTGGCAGTAGCGCGCAGAGGAGCACTGTTAACAGCTGGAGGAGGAGTAGGGGGAACATCACCAGTCCTCTGGCGGGAAGGTGGGGGCGACCCAGACAGATCACCAGTGGATGGCCGTTTAAATCGTGAACTCGCCCCGCCACTATAAGTTGGGTGCTGGATAAAGGACCATCGCCCGGGGGTAGAGGATGGACCAACGACAGTGCGGGCCACCGAAGATGACCCGGAGGGATTCGGCTCGAGAGATCACTGCCGCGACCGAACCCCTTGCGGGATGATGGCCGGATTCTCAGTAGAGGAAGGTTCAGGGGGGGAGCTACCTGTGTAACAGGCAAAAGTCGCTGCCCCAAGCGGGGAATCCCGGCTTGATCATCCCCGGCGGGAGGTCTTTCCACGAAAGTCATGACGTTCGCGTACAGAAGGGGTTGAACTAAAATCAAGCAAAGGCAAAGTTAAAAATATATATATATGAAAGAAAAATCAGAAATAAAATAAAAGCCTTAATGGGCACCTCCATCCGGCCACACCGCTGCGATGCGCGGGAGAGTGAAGAGCTCAGTAGGATAAATCCCGCGAGGCCAATAATAGCCCGCGTTTCCGGTCTTAAAAAAGTCGTCCATATTCAAAGGGGAGAGACGGAGGAGGTTGTGATCGCTGGTAATGATGCTGGGGAGGTTGACGAGGGGTTTCTTGTCCTCAGGAACGAGAGAGTCGTTCTAGGTGGGAATAGGGTACACTTGGGCATCACACAGGAAGAAACCCTTCGAAAGGTATCCCTTGGCAGATTTAGGTTTGGTAAGAAGGAAGTCCTTTATCCCGGAGCGAATGGTAAAAGAAAAGACGCCCGGGAAGGACGCATGTGCTTTCCGCAAAGCATAGAAGGAGCGGAAAAGTAGGAGAGAAGGGGGAACGGCGCACCGTGCGCATTTAAGTAAGAAGGCCAGGATTAGAACAACCCCGTTAGGGTGTAGCTGAGCCGGGGCTAGCTTGTAAAACTGAAGAATCTCAAGGAAAAGAGGGGGAAAGGGCAGGCTAAGCCCATACTGGAAATGGATCCGGGGGATGCAAGCAACCTCTCGCTCGGAAGCTCCCGGGGGAAGTTTAGAAAGGGAGGCGTTTAAAGGAAGGGGAATGAAAGAACGCTTGGCTAGGTCTAAAACATCCCTATCTAGAGAAGGAGAATCCCCGGGGACATCAAAAAATTTGAGACCCACTGGACGCACTCCATGAGTAGGCCCCCGGGGAAGGTCGTCACCCACTCCTTCGCCAAACACCCCCTCACCCTGACCATCCCGGGAATGACTAGGACGCTCAGTCAGGCTCGAGCCCGCTTCATCCAGGGTCGACGGACTCGGGATATTTAGCTCCCGGGGGGGCTGAGAGCCTCGGAAGGGGAACCCGGGGAGGAAACCGGGTTATCAGCAGCCCTAAACTGGACTTCAAACTGATCTGGAACTCCCTCGGTGTCCAAGGAAGAGGTGGAGAGAAGAGGGGAATCCATGAGGAGAAGAAAAGAATAGGGATTTAAGGCTTACTTGGTTGAAAATGAGAAGGAGCGAGTGAGCAGAGCGTCTGGAGAAATTTTGCAGAAAGTAACTTGTGAGAAGGGAGGTTATGCCCCTTATATAGGCGGATGAATAGGAATCGCCACCTCAAAAGGAGGAAAAGCAATGATGACACGGTGAACGAGGTACTGATCAATGTAGAAGGGGAAAAGGCGGCGTTGTCAGAAACTAGTTTTAACACGGATGGGCCCTACCAAGAGTAACGTCAGGAGAAGGTTATGAGACCAGTTCCCCGTGTTACGAAAACCCGGATGACTGGTCTGGGGGGCTAGTGATATTACCGGCCCAAAGGCCTACTGGGCCGATAATAGGGTCCACGGCCCAGCGCCAAAAGGGCGATGCCTTTCCCGCTAGGGGGCACGTCCGGACAAGAAAGAAGGACGGACGGGGACAAAGGGAAGTGGTCCTGCACCTTATCTCAAGTAGGCAAGCTCGGCTATAAATACTAGTCTCAAACAGTGAGCAAGGTATGTGACTTATATCTCTCTACTTTATATTGAGAGCACTTTCCGTACGTTTTCCTTCTCCGATATCCCCATCTCATCATCACGCCGGAGCTTCTTCCCCGGGACGCTTCCCGGGGATTGTTTTGCAGGATTGTAGCGGGCTGATTAACAAGGAGACCCGGATAGTGTGAACCCCGGAGGAACGGACGGATTTTGGTAGCATCACATAGTGGATGTGTATATCAACTGCGAATTCTGACTTTTCCATGAGATTGCACCCCCACCAAGGAGATACGCATAACCAAGAGTGCAGACCCTAGAATCAGGGCATCCAGCAAAATCTGAGTCAAAAAATCCAACCATCTGTGGATGTGTTGATTTTTTGTACGTCAACATGTAGTTTCTTGTTCCCTTTAGGTATCTCAAAACCTTCTTTGCAGCTTGCCAATGAGAGACTCCTGGATTACTTTGAAATCTACCCAGCATGCCAACCGCATGGCTGATATCAGGTCTTGTACAGACCTGAGCATACATTAAGCTTTCCACAAGAGATGCATAAGGGTAATTTTGCATTTCATTGCGTTCCATTTCATTCTGCGGACATTGTTTGATATCAAGCATGTCACCTTTGTGCATTGGAACAACGCTAGAATAACAGGTCAACATGGAAAATCTCTCAAGAACTTTGTAAATATATGCTTTCTGAGACAGCCCTAAAATTTCAAGTGATCTATCACGGAATATTTCAATCTCAATCACATAGGATGCCTCACCTATATCTTTCATGTCAAAATTCTCAGAGAGATAATTCTTAGTCTCATGTAATAAACCAAGATCACTGCTAGCCAATAAGATATCATCAACATACATCACCAAAAATATGAACTCACTCCCACTGAACTTGAGGTAAATACATGGATCAACGATGTTTTCTTTGAAACCAAATTTTGTAACGATTTAATCAAACTTTAGATACCATTGCCTCGAAGCTTGTTTCAGTTCATAAATTGGTTTCTTTAGTTTGCAGACCATGTCTTCCTGACCTTCGATTATGAAGCCTTCAGGTTGACGCATATAGACTTCTTCTTCTAAGTCTCCATTAAAAAAGGCAGTTTTAACATCCATTTGATGTAACTCAAGATCATACTAAGCTACTAGTGCCATGACAATTCTGAAAGAGTCTTTTCTAGACACATGTGAAAAACTTTCACCATAATCAATGCCTTCTTTCTGATTAAACTCTTTGGCTACAAGTCTGGCTTTATATCGTTCAACATTGCCATTACAGTCGAGCTTGGTCTTAAAGATCTACTTACACCCAACTGATTTATGTCCTTCAGGCAGTGGAACAATGTCCCAAACTTTATTTTTAACCATTGAGTCTATTTCATCCTTACAGGCATCAATCCATTTATCAGAATTAACATCTTTCATGCCTTGTGAATGAGATATCGGGTCTTTTATATCTCCTCTTCCAGATTCTATTAGATAGAGCACGTAGTCATCGGAAATAGCAGATCTCCTCGGACGAGTTGATCTTCTTAATGCTGGTTCCTCTTGTGCTACAGGTTCATTATTAGCGATATTTTCTTCATTGAGTAGTTGATCATTCATTGGTTTTTTCTCATTATTAAATGGTTCAATAACAGGAGGATTCCCAACATTCGGAGCTAAGGGTAAAGGGATATTTACCCTAATTTCCTGAATGACCACATTTTGAACTTTATCACTCCCACTAATCTTGCCATTCTCATAGAATCTGGCATTGCCGGTTTCCACTATCCTTGTACTATGGTTTGGACAATAAATCTTATATCCTTTAGACTTCTCAGGGTAACCAATGAAGAAACCACTGATCGTTCTGAAATCTAATTTCTTTTCATGTGGATTATATTTTCTTGCTTCAACTAGACATCCCCAAACTTGAAGATGTGACAGTCTTGGTGTCCAGCTTTTCCACAGTTCAAAAGGAGTTTTAGGAACTGCTTTGCTAGGAACCCTGTTCAATATATAGACCGCAGTACGTAATGCGTCCATCCACAAGGATTTAAGTAAGTTAGCATGACTCATCATGGATCTAACCATTTCCAAATAAGTACGATTATGCCTTTCAGCTACACCATTCTGCCATGGAGAACCAGGTGTTGTGTACTGTGCAACAATTCCTAATTTCTGGAGAAGTTTGGCAAAAGGTCCAGGATGTTGTCATGTTTCATCATATCTGCCATAAAACTCACCACCTCTATCAAACCTTATGATTTTCACCTTTCTATCTAATTGTCTCTCTACTTCAGTAATGAATTCTCGTACAGCATCCACAGATTGAGACTTTTCATGCAATAGATAGAGGTAACAATAACGTGAATAATCATCGATAAAGGTAATGAAATATTTTTCACCTCCAAAAGTTGGAACATCAAAAGGTCCACAAATATTTGTAAGTATGATCTCAAGAAGCTGTGTACTTCTTGTGGCTCCTCTTTTAGTGTGTTTAGCCTCAATGCAATCTACACACGCATTCATATTGGTAAAGTCAAGAGTTGGAATTACTCCATCTTTTACCAACCTTTTGATTCTTTCATTGGAAATGTGCCCCAACCTTTTATGCCACAAGAAATATGAGTCGATGCATGTTTTATGCTAAAGTTCACGATTATCTTGCAGGGTGAGATGTGTTTCATAAGGTCGATCAGCCAGATTTAATTTATAAAGACCATCAACTAACATTCCAGAACCAATACAATTAGAGTTCAGAAATAAATGAAAATGACCATCTCCTTGAGTCGATTTAAAACCAGCCAAATCAAGTTCGCTTACTAAATTACGGGAAATAAATGGAACATAAAGAGTCTGAAATAAATCCAAACGAAATCCACTATCTAAAATGAGACGATAAGTGCCAATAGCTTCAACTGGTGCTTTGTCTCGGTTCCCCATAAATGTATAGTTTTCACTTGACTTTATGTTCTGGGTTGTAATGAATCCATGCAAGGAATTGGTTACATGTACATTAGCACCGCTATCAATCCACCAAGTTTTAGAAGAAACATGAGTAAGTTTAGATTCAAAAAAGCTTATGGAACCCAAAGGAGTACCTTTCTTTCCGAACCATTCCTTTCTCTTAGTGCAATCTTTCTGAAAGTGTCCAGACTTTCTGCAAAATTTGCATCGGTCATCTTTCTTTGCCTTATTCTTCTCATTATCTGATGAGCCCTATTTATACCCTAGTTTTAGCACATTTTAAGACTTGTTTTTGAGCAACTTTTGGTATTAAATAGCTCATTGTACATTAGATTTGTAATTGCAAGATTTTATGATAATGTACATGTTTTGGAGTAATTGGATTGATATTCTTGAAGACCTTCTATGACTATGTTATAGAGTTGATGATTTGATGCTTGGAACTTGAATAATTGGTCATAGAAGTGGCGAGAAGGCCACTTTACTAAAGGTGGTAGAAGATGCCCAGAAAAGTGTCGCTTGTGCCCAGAAAAGTGTCGCTGGAGCTTGAAGGAAGTGTCACTCCAGATGAAGAAAGTGTCACTGCTGCCCAGAAGTGTCACTAGCTGCTCAGAAGTGTCGCTATGATGAACAGCGACCAAATAAAGCGTCGCTAAACTCTTGCCCACTTGCACTCTTGAGCTGAATTTTTGGGGCTATAAATACTCCCTTTTCTCCCTCATTTTGGACGAGCTCCCCTTGAATCCAAACCCAAATTTCTCATCTTTTTCCCCTTTCTTTCCATTTTCTTCCCTTTGATTCTATGTTTATGTAATGTTGTATTAGAATGATTGTTGTAGGCTAATTAAACCTTGGGTTGCAATTGATGTAAACTTTCTATTCTTGATTTTGAGTTCTTGATGCATATTTGTTCATGGGCAATTTAATTTTCATTTGATGAATTGTGTTTGAATGTGTTGTTTGAAGCATGAATTAGCTTGGGCTATCCTTGGGTAATGAATTGCTATCAATTATATGCTAGATGCATGGGTGAAATGCTATCATTTTGCACTTGTCTCAAAGTAGTAGAATTAAGGGTTGATTTAGAATGCTATCTTTTGATTTAGCTCTTGATTGTTCTCAATGGTGTTATCTATGTATTTAATTCGCTTTCGAATTGCATGGGTAAGTTTATTGGTCTTCTAATCGTGGTGTCATTGGTGAATTGGTCTAAAACGTTATCGTTTAGGTCATTCACTAGTGAGGGTTATTTTGAATGCGATCATTCTCTATAACTACATTAGTGAGAAGATTCCTAAAGCAATGTGTTGTAGAACAATAAATCAATAGTTCAAAGTTGAAAATCAATTGTCTCCCAAGGCCTTGTATTTGTAGCATTTGCATTGTAGTGTAGTTTATCTTAGTTGCTTTCTTCCGTAGTGTAATAAACCAAATTCAAAACCCCCCCTTGTTTACCTTGCTTTCTATATAATATATATGTATGTGTTAATAATCTTTGCTAAAACACTAAACAAACCCCTTCTCCTTGTGGTTCGATCCCTACTTCCCACTATCTACTCTATAGTAGTTAGAAGTCGTAGGTGAAATATAAATGTGTTTTGATTGAGTGGGATTCCCATTTACGACGTGGGGAAATCGCTTGTCATTATCTTGATCGGAATCCTTTATTCTGGGTGGTGCCCTTTTATGGCTCACTTGATGCCTTTTCCCAGCTTTTAAACCAGCTCCTTGGACATGATTGGCAACCTTAATGCCTTCACGGCCAAGCCTAGACTCCTCTTGTACCAATTTATTAGCCAATTCATTAGACGTCCACTTTGCAGCAATGGCGTTGTAATTAATCTGGAATGGTCCATACTGAGGAGGCAGAAAATTTAGGATAAACTGGACAAGAAAAGTATCGTCCACACTCATCCCCAAATTCTTCAATTTAGCCGCAAGGTTAATCATTTCAATGCAATGTTCATGCATAGACCTCGTGCCATCATGCTTCATGGTTGTAAGATCTGCCATAAGTTTCCTAGCAAGGATTTGTATGCAGTCTTAAACTGTTCTTCAATGGCTTTAAGATAAGCCTTAGCTTTATCTGCAGCCAGAAGGGAAGACTTAATGTTTCTAGCAATTGTCATCCTTAAGACATGATGCTCAGTCTGTTCGCTCTCTCCCAGTCTTTATGGAATAGATTTTCTGCCTCAGTACTAGTTAATGTTAGTGGATTTGGCTCATTTTCACGTAAGGCTAAATCCAAATCTAGTACTCCCAAAGTGAACTCAACTTTCTCTTTCCATTCTGAGAAATTGGTTCCTGTGAGGATTGGAACAGCAGAGACCATGGATGCCAATTGAGCAGGAAAAATTGCTGCAATTAATAGATACAACAAGTGGTAATTAGGCTTCAAAAGCATAAACAACACAATAAATTGAATGCATATGACAGAATAATAGTGTTCCTGTGGGTAATCACTATAATCTCATTAAGGTCATATGTTTACAAATCATAAATAAGTGATGTAATGAATCATTTAGACTAAGTTATCTGTGGATATCCTTAGTCTACACATACAAACACTTCATAAATTATTAATTCTATCTTATGTTCATAGTCTACCTGTGGGTAACTAATTATACATAAGAAAAAAATAAAATTTCATATAGACATGGTTTTTCACATGCAAATCATTCTAGGATTCAGTCACTGTGGTGATATCTAAACCCAATTTATGCATTTATTTGAAACCAATGTCCTGCTCTAATTAAGCACATTAAATTGTTTCACACATAAACATATACGTACAAATATTATATGCACATAAAAGAAATGTTTTACACATGAGCATATTATTGAACTGAACATGCATAAAAACATAAACATGTGAACACATTATATACACTAATTATGTACATTATGCATAATTATTAAACAAAGTTCTGGAAATACTCAAATAAATGAATTAGGCATAAATAGTCACAGAACCCTAAATAGTCACGTGTATGCACATTATTCATAATTATGCAACCTAACTCATGCATATAAACAATCAATGTTACGTACGAGAAAGGGAAAAAGACAATTCTCCAATAAAACCATGATCTGCATAAACCCGATATCTTGCGGAATTAGTTCGGTAAATTCAGTGAAAAATGCAATTAAAAATTACAGATGCACGAATAATATAATGCACGCCATCGAAAATCAATCATGGATACATATATGCAAAGCCCTAAATCGCATATATAAATTTCTCAATTATTCAGTTCATGAATCTATTACTTTTAACGGATTAAATAGATGTTTGTAACCTTGCTCTTGATACCACATGTAAGCATAATTTTACATGACCCTAAGACCGTTAAACATCTACATTAATCACGTAACAGAATCATGAGGAGTTGTAGGATTACTTACCTCCACTCATTGTAGTGGAGAGATCGATATCTGAATCGCGAGCTTTGTGTAGGAGTTCAGGTTTCTCTCCCCTTGCCTATGAACCTTATATTTTTTTTTTTTTAAGTTAAAACCACTCATGTGGTAGGAGTCTTTAAAGGGATCCCAAGCCCTATAGAATCAAAAATATTACATAGGTTTGAGGTAAGATTCTGAGTTACATATATTACAATCTAATAGCCAACAATGACCTAGATTATGAAGCTTTACAAAAGCTCCCGAAGCAATAGAGATTGCTTCCAAAAGAATGGTAGGAAAAGACTCCAAGTGGAAATCTTTAACCCAATGAATAACTATGGAAATGTTTGTTTGATAAAAAACTCCATCAGAGAAAGAGAAAAAGCACACTTCTCAAATTACAGTTAGACTCCCAAGCATGTCTGCGAATCAATCCAAGTCAAGAACCCAGAATGAGACCCAAGTCTGCCGAGGATCAACTACAAAAAGAGTGAGATGTGTAAGCACCATTATGTATACATTCGGGTGCTGCTCAGTGTGGTTGCACAGCTCCTGTGCAGTTGATTACATTCACTTCAGTTGCTGAATTTCAGTTCCACAATCCATCTTCCTTTTCTGGCCTGGCGCCATCTCTGCAAGAAATAAACAATAGCAGTAAAAAGTCCAAGGATTAAGCTTAAGACATTCTAAGACTTGGAACTCCTTGTTTATCTAAGTGAATAATGCCCTTCAGTTTCCTGGGTGCATCATCAATAGATAACTCATCAGATTTCTTTAGCTGACTACACATAGTGGCAAGGAAATCAGCAGCTGCATTTCCTTCCCTGAGAACATGATGAATACTATTGAAAGTACTCCTTTTTTGTAAGTCAGAACACATTGAGAAAAAACTCCAGTCAATGGAGCTGGGATTCAGAACACCATGAACTGCTACAGAACAGTCTGATTCTATAGTGAAATAGTGGAGTTGCATTTGCAGGCCTATAAGATATCCATGTTGTATGGCAAGTAATTCAGCATGTAATGGGGATTTAGCATCAAGGTATAGCATAGTCATCCTGCATGCAACTCCATGACTATTCCTTACTATAATTCCTATCCCAGTTTTTGTATGATTAGCATCTACATGAAATGAGGCATCTATATGAACCTTATATGTTGTGTGAAATCGGCAGCCTTTCAGGTTCCCTTTAGGATGATTTTACAATGGAATAAAATCATCAATTTATAGGTGGAGAGAGGACCTCAATCCTCATAAGCAATTCCGTAGGATTAATCTCAACCGTCCATCAAAGTGAAAATTATTAGAAATTAATCATTTATACTTAATTTAATAAGTCACCAAATATATCATGGAATATCAATATTCCAATAAGAAAACAGATCAAAATAAGACAACATAATAAGAAAGAATAATATATTCTTACATTCTAATCATTAAGAAGGTTTTACCATGATTTTGATAATCTTCAAATTCATATTCCAAGATTTGGACATGTTGCAGATCAAGTTATATGTCCAGGTACAAAGGATGGAAAATATAATGTCAAATCAGTATATAGATGTAATGTCTTACTAATAATAGTACACCAAGAATATGGAAGCATTGTTGGAAATTTAAAATTTTAATTTTCCTCTGGAGAGCTTTGAATAATGCTCTCCCAAGTCCCAACTGCTAGTAATCCCAGCAACAGAAATATATTGGACAACCTTTCTTGCTTGAGATACAGTCTGGAATGCAACGAGGATGTGGAACATTTATTTCTTGAGTGTGAGGTCTCTAAAAGCATACTGAGATCATTTGTTCTAGGCTTCAACTTTGATATTGGACAACAGACTGTTAGTGAATAAATCACAGCTGTTGGTAGATATATTATCTTACCATATAGTTAGTAGTTGCAGCTGCTAATTAGTAGCAGCTGGATATTAGCTGGAGATATTAGCTTTCTATACAGTAGCTAGATATAACTACTGTAGTCATCCCTATATAAGTTGCTCACTGAGTCAATAATAATCACGAATCCTTTCTATCAATCTTCTACATGGTATCAGACTAAAGATCCTTCTCCACAAACTTAACACATCCCAAATCAGAAGCAATGGCAACTGATTTCTATACGCAAATCACCAATCCACATGAATCCACTAAACCATTCCTGGTTGTTCATCTTACCAGTGTGATCAAACTCACATCCACAAACTACCTAGCCTGGAAACTTCAAGTTCAGGCTATATTGGAGGGTTATGATCTCTTCAAATTTCTTGATGGATCTTATCCTCCACCACATAAAACAATCCAAACAACAGACATACAACCACAAAATAAACCCAATCCAGTATACCTATCCTAAACCTGACAAGATCGCCTTTTGTATGGTGCTATTCTAGGCACACTCTCATCCTCTGTGGCAGCCTTGGTCACACAAACCACCTGTACTTCTCAAATCTGGTAGGTGTTTAGGAAAACCTTTGTCAAGGCTTCTCGTGGACATATCAAACAACTGAAAGAAAAGCTGCGTAAAGTAAGCAAGGGGGCCCAAACCATCTCAGAATACATGCAGCAAGTCAAAATCACAGCAGATCTACTTGCTTCTCTTGGTGCACAAGCCAATTCAGAAGACCTCACTGACTATGTACTTCGAGGTTTGGATGAATCCTACAAATCTGGTGTTTATGGGGTCAACGCCAGGGATACTCCAAATTTTTTTGAAGAGTTACATGAGAAATTGATCCATCGAGAACTTGCCATCAAAACAGAAGCAAAGATTGGCCCGGGACCAGCCACAGCTCTCACCGCTCAGTCCAAATTCTCGAAGCAGAAATACAAAGCCCCAATGGCTTCTCCACAATGGCAGCAGCCTTATGCACAATATCCTTCTTGGCCAAACAACTCCAACCAGAACCAATACCCTTCTTGGCCAAACAACTCCAATCAGAACCGCGCTCAGCCTCAACAAATCAATCAGCTTGGTTAGACCAATGGCAAGCCCTTCTGCGGTCGATGCCAATGGTGTCGCACCATTGGGCATGTTCTTACTCAGTGCTCCTTGTTTCGCCAACAGAATCCACATGTTCAACTGTCTTTTTCAGCAAGGTTTCCTGCACAGCCCGTAGTACCTACAGCCAACACTATGGCAGCAGCGAGTACCCCAGACCCGTCTTGGCTAGTGGACAATGGCGCATCCCATCATGTGACTCACGACCTCAACAACCTAGCCCTACATTATCCGTACAATGGTCCTGATGAATTGTTTATGGGCAATGGAACAGGTTTGAACATAACACACACCGGAACACTTAAACTTCCTTCCTCTTTTACTCGTGATTTCTATCTGTCTAACACTTTTTGTATGCCATCCATTTCCAAAAACATTTTATCTGTGTCTCAGTTCACTGCCTAAACAAACTCAGTCATTTTTTTCTTACCCTCATGTTTTTTTGTGAAGGACCTCAAAACCGAAGCAACAATCCTTAGTGGTCTGTGCATTAGCGGTGTATACAAGTGGCCTATTTCTACACCTTCTATCAACAGTGCACAAGTTTCCCAGTCTACATCTTCTTGGCATCACAAACTCAGTCATCCCTCGTCTGCTATTTTCAAGTTTATGGCTCAGCAATTTCATTTAGAAGTTCCCAATTTCTCTCAATCTGATTGTATTTCGTGTCAAATAAACAAAAGTCACAAGTTACCTTTTCATTCTTTTAGTCTACAATCATCATATCCTCTAGAAATATTTTTTTCGGATGTTTGGTCTTCCCCAGTCAAATCCTATGATGGTCATCGATATTATGTAATATTTGTTGATCATTTTACTAAATATATATGGTTTTTTCCACTCAAGCAAAAATCAGATACAAAGTCAGTGTTTATCAATTTCACATCTTTGGTTGAGAATTTTTTCTCTCACAAAATCAAAATTATGTATACTGACAATGGGGGTGAATTCATAGCCCTCAAACAATTTCTAGGTTCCAGTGGGATAAGTCACTTCACTTCCCCTCCTCATACTCCTGAACACAATGGTATATCGGAACGTAGACACATACATATAGTTGAGACATGTCTTTCTTTACTTAACTATTCCGGTATGCCTTTTAATCATTGGCCTCATGTATTGCTTACAGCATCATATCTCATCAATAGAATGCCAACTCCTATCCTCAATCACGAATCACCATATTCTAAACTTCTCAATGCACAACCCGATTACCATAAATTAAAAGAGTTTCGGACGCTTGTGTTTTCCTTGGTTGAAACCTTACATTGCTCATAAACTTTAAAACAGGTCTACTGTATGTGTTTTTGTAGGTTATTCCAACACTCAGCATGCATGCTTGTGCTTGGATCCTGTCACAAGGTGTCTCTACACATCTCGCCATGTTCGGTTTGTTGAATCAGAATATCCCTATCGAACCCGAGCTTCCCAAACAGATTCTGCAACAGATGCTATATGGGAGGAATGGTCTAATTTCTCAGTTCCGTTCTTGCTGCCTCACGACTCTTCAAGCTCCGAATCAGGATCATCTCAAAACAACCAAGCCGATCTCCCCACCTCCACCAATCCATACAACTTACCACCGTCGACCACGACAACTTCCTCCTCCTCCTCCCCCTCTTCCACCTTCTCCACCTTCTCCAATTCCTGAACGTCGTATCACTCTTGCAATGAACAATATATCCAAACCAATCACTAAGCAAAACCTTCATGTCCAAAAAGCTTCCTCTGCTGAACCAAAAACCATAACACAAGCCTTGAAGGACTCTGACTGGCGTGCCGCAATGCAGAAAGAATTTGATGCAATTTGTTCCAATGAAACATGGGATCTTGTGCCACCCAATTCGGAGCAGAACTTGGTTGGATATAAATGGTTTTACCGTGTTAAGTATTTACCAGATGGTGTTCTTGACCGGTTTAAAGCTCGTTTGGTTGCGAAGGGTTTTCACCAAAGACCGGGTTGGGATTTCCATGAAACTTTCAGCCCTGTTGTCAAGCCAGTGACAGTTCGGATCATCCTTGCCTTGGTTGTAAGTCGTGGATGGTGTATGACGCAATTAGACATTAACAATGCATTCTTACAAGAAAGGCTTTACGAAGATGTTTACATGATTCAGCCACCAGGTTTTGTTGATAAGAACCATCATGATTATGTTTGCAAGCTTAAGAAAGCTCTTTACGATCTCAAACAAGCTCCACGGGCTTGGTACAATGAACTGCGAGGTTATTTGCTTCAACTTGGTTTTGTGAACTCTGTTGCTGATACTTCCCTATTTAATTACCATCACGGACTAACTACTCTTTATCTGTTAGTCTATGTTGATGACATTATTTTTACCGGAAATTCCCAAGTTAGTGTTCAGAAATTAATCTCCCAGCTCTCGTCGAAGTTCTCGCTGAAAGACTTGGGTAACTTACACTATTTCTTGGGTGTTGAAGTGCTTCCTTATGTGGATGGTATGTTTTTAAGTCAAAGAAAGTATGTTACAGATTTACTACACAAGGCGGGAATGTTTAACACAAAGCCAGTCTCTACACCTATGTCTGCTTCTACGACTTTGCTACGTGATGGTGGTACTCCCCTACCATCTCCAACTGAGTATAGACAATTGGTTGGTTGTTTGCAATACTTAAACTTGACGAGGCCGGACGTTGCCTTTACAGTGAATAAACTTTCTCGGTTTATGCAACGGCCGACAACAGATCACTGGATAGCTCTTAAACGTTTACTCCGGTACTTGGCTGGAACACTTGATCGAGGTATTAATATTTCAGCTTCGTCTCCGCTTCACTTTCATGCTTATTCGGATGCCGACTGGGCTGGGGACAAAGATGATTTTATTTCAACTACTGGTTATATACTTTATCTCGGATCCACTCCTATCTCTTGGAGCTCCCGTAAGCAACGATCTGTGGCCCGGTCTTCAACAGAGGTTGAATACAAAGCCTTGGCTGACACGACTTCTGAATTGCAGCTTTCGCACCAACCTGTTATCTACTGTGACAACTTGGGAGCCACATATCTCAGTGCTAATCCTGTTTTTCATTCCCGCATGAAACATATTGCACTGGCTTATCATTTTGTTCGGGAACATGTTAAAACTGGTGTTTTCCGGGTTGCTCATGTCTCCACAAATGACCAGCTTGCTGATGTTCTAACTAAGCCTCTGCTACGCCCATGTTTTGAAACTCTTCTTTCCAAGCTGCGTCTTTCCTTTCAGCCGTCAAGCTTGAGGGGCATGTTAGTGAATAAAGCACAGCTGTTGGTAGATATATTATCTTACCATATAGTTAGTAGTTACAGCTAGGGATGACATTTGGCGAAAAGGGCGTGGATAGTAGACTATCCATGTTCATCCTCATCTAAAATTTTACTATCCATCCCTGCCCATTTACCCATGGCGGGTACAAATTTAATATTCATGCCCGTCCAGCTGGGTATCCATCTCATCTGGGTATCCGTGGATATCCATGCCCATGTTATACCCACATTCCCCATCCAACTTATTAATCCATATTTATCAAAAATTAACCTAAAATCTATTAATTATCATAAAAATTTAAATAAAAGCACTAATAATTCAAATATATTATATTAATAGAACAAAATAATTTATAATATGTTAATCATTAACTTATAAAATTCTTTTATGGTTCAAAATAGACCAAACATGCTTCAAAAATGCTAAAATTAATAATATTATTAGTATAAATACAAATCATATTATTAGTATTATATATAACGGGTATCATACAAGTATTATACGGACGGGTATGGGGCGGGTGGGGCAGGCGGATATGGGGCAGATTTAAAATCAATATCCATAACCACTCATTCACTAGTGGGAGAGCATAGGATTAACGGCTGTTATTTGGATGATTAGAAGGCATTTTGGAGGAGCCGTAGGTGGCTGAGCCGTCCATTGTATTTCTTTAGACAACGTTTAATTAGGAGACGTCCAATGAGATAATCAAAGGCTTTTTCAAACGTTATCCATTGTTTATTTTCAAACCGCTTTCCATTTATTTCCGGTGGCGGAACTTAAGATTCTGGGATTTACTCTACATTAGTTCCGTGTTCGAAAGGTAGTATTTTCCGTTGATTTGTCGCCGGAATAAAATTATCCGGCCAATAGGTTTATGAATACGAGTCCATATTCGATTTTGCATAGTTTACGTATTCTAGGTTCCATTCTGGTTAATGAGTATTGTTCCGAATTAGGAAATCCAATTCTACTTGTTGGTTGTTTTTCACCGTTTTCCAGATTCTATAAGCGTTTCGATTTATTATACGTTACGGTATCTAGTATGAATTCTAGTTAGTTTTAAAGTTTCCGACACCGGAAATTCAATTCCGTTTAACACTAATATTGACCGCAATTGACCGGATTCTATGACTGTTTCGATATATTTAATGTTACAATGTCGAGTATGAATTCTATTTGTTATTAATGTTTAGAAGCCCAATTCGAGCCCAAATATTTAAATATGACTTTGCATAGGGAAATCCACCAAAGCAAGTTGGACTAAGAATGGTTAGGAAATGAGATCAATTTATAACTTAGAGAAGATTTCTCCCTTTCTCTTGCCACCGATGTGGGATTCAAACTTTCCTCCCTTCCCTTTTTCTCTTTCTTTTTCTCTCAAGATTTATTTTACTTCTTTCTTCAATCTTCATAACGTCATATCTTATCCATTGCTTATTCAAAATGTATTCTCTTAGTTTTTTTTAATATAAAAAAGACTAAAATAAATAAATGAAAAGAACCAAAATTAATAAACATATAATTACCTTCTTTAATACATGTAAATTATTTTTATGAATTCTAAATATAGTACCTATAAATTATTCTCGAGTTGTTCAACGAGCCTATCGAGTTATGATCTCGAGTTCGAACTCATTTATTAACTAACGAGCTCGAGTTCGATTTTGAACTGGTCAAATCGAGTTCGAACACGAACTTTGACCGAATTGTTCACGAGTTGTTTACGAACGATTCAGTTCTTTTACGCCCCTAGTTCTGATATCTAGTATGAATTCTATTTATTAATAATGTTCATGACATTCATTATTGATTTCATCCCATACATCTACGTTTTCCCCATGCCATATCAACTTGGTATATGAAGCCTCAAATCCCCTTATAATCAAATGTGAGCGTAAACCCCGCTCCCCCAGATACACATCATTCCTACAATCATTACACGGACATCGCATCATCGACATATTCTTCATTCTCGCATGATTAGAAGCAACTTCAATGAAATATTTGATAAACTCCCTATATTCAGTAGATGTTCGAATGTTCGATCCAACAATAAAAACATGATAGGTCCTAAATATACTCTTATTTTGTAGCATTTGAGAGCTGTTTTAGATAGTATTTTGTACTTTTATATTAGACTTTTAAACCAAATCATTCATAGTGGTTTGAAATTGAAGACGTGCATTTCGACCTTGAATTGCACTTGCTATGGATTTGGATGATTTAAAGACCTTCTATGACCGTCCTGAAGGAGTTAGATACATTGAAGAACCGGTCGTAGAAGTGGCGTGAAGGCACACTCTCGCGGGCCGCGAAACATCTCTCGCGAGCCACGAGGGTGTGTGTTGCTGTTTTGAAGAGGCCAAGTCTCGCGGGCCTCGAATTCTCGGTCGCGAGCCGCAAGGACAGTCTCGCGCGGGCCGTGAATCCTCGGTCGCGTGCCGCGAGAACCAGTGTCGCGCGGGCCGCGATTCCTCGGTCGTGAGCCGCGAAGGATTTCTCGCGGTCCGCGAAACATTCCTGCAACTTGTACTTTATTTTGCTTTAATTTTAATTATTTTGGACTATAAAAGAAACTTATCCTCATTTGTTAGAGGATCGAATTTCAGAGTCTTCAACTCTTTTTCCTTCATTGTTGCTTTGATTTTCACTTTGAATTCACCATGTATTATTGTATGGATTATGGTTGTGATTATATAATTATGATTGTAGGCTAAAACCCATCTTGGGTATATGAGATTGGACTTCTTGTTATGGTTTGAGAACATGATTTATGAAGCTTAGGAATGAAGGATTTGTCATTGAATGATCATGAATTGTAGGTGTATTTGATGCTTGAAATGGTTAGGAATGATTTCCTAGTTATAGATATGTGTTGGATATGTGTTAGATATTGCTTTTCCATGGTTGAAATGCTATCATTTCTTCTATGTAAAAGTAGTGAATTAGGAATCAAATATATGTTGTTATCAATTATATTTGTTCTTGAGATCATTCATTAGCATTATATTCATGTCAATTGTGTTATCACATTAGAACACGATTCAAGTTCATACTCCTGCAATGTAAATCACAATATATTTAAATCATATCAATTAAATTACTCAATCAATGAATTCACATAAAAATCCCCAAATAATCTTGTAAAATATGATAGTTCATGTATTCAATATCTCGTAAGCAAGTAAGAGCATCCAAAATAGTTTGAAGATAAAGAGCACTTCTCAAGTGCCACATAATTAATTTTGAGCAAACCTAAGGAAAAATCCAACACTAACAATGGAACAATACTTAAGAAACACTTCTTTTCTTTATTTTTATTTTTAAACTTATAATTAAAAAAAAAAACTCAATGGCAAGAGTAATGTTTTTATTGGCTAGTCAAGCACAATAAAAGAGGTAATCACTCTCTAAATAAGGAGTTGTTCTTAAAACACCACAATGGACCTTCTTAATTAAGGAGTACTCCTTATTAAGAAAAGTGCACTTAAGGAGCACCATTGTGGATGCTCTAATAACCTTGTATTGTTCGTTGCCTTGTTCTGTTCGTTGTAGACGGATCACGAGTCTTCGAACACACCAATTCTTTGTTCACAAATACAAATCTTTATGGCATTCACTAGTGATTACCCGTTCCTGAATATATAGGTATTGCCCCTTTATTTATATAGTCTTCCGACTCG
This sequence comes from Cruciata laevipes, assembly GCA_963678965.1. Classification (NCBI taxonomy): domain Eukaryota; kingdom Viridiplantae; phylum Streptophyta; class Magnoliopsida; order Gentianales; family Rubiaceae; genus Cruciata; species Cruciata laevipes. Next base: position 16,771,132 of record OY787634.1, on the reverse strand, counting down.
GCCCTTTAAAATTGAGTACCCCTTTCCTGCTAGGTTTCCGAAAAAATATAGTCATGTATTTTAGGTTAACGTATTTTCAAAAAAAAATTTAAATTTAGTTCCGAATCCGGAACTAATAGGGATTGGAAATTATATTCACTTCCGATCCCGGAACCTAAAAATGTACTAGAATAAGGTTCCGATCTCGGAACTATGATGAGATTCTACGTAAAATATGTCGAAACAGTAAAATATTTACTCCGGTCAAACTTTAAAAAAGTCAAAATTTAGCTCCGATTACTACATTAACCGGGATCAGGAACTTATTAGTACTTCCGAATTCGGAACCTAAAAATATATATTAGAATTAGTCCTAGATATCGGAAATATGCTTGTTTTTCCGGTTAATCGCTAACTTCTTTACTTCCAACTTCGCAACCCAAAAATTATTTACTAGAATATTGCTTCCCATCTCGGAACTGGGCTTCCGTTATCGGAAACTACTTTGTTTCAACAGCGTTTCTAAAAAAACGCCGTCTTTTATTACATTGGACAGCTGGTATTATAAAACGCCGTTTATGAAAAAATTTAGACAGCGGTTCAGATTTGACCGCTTTCTAAAAATTTTCAAAAGTTGTCTAATGATAGAGCTCCTAGAATTACATGCTTCCAATATCGGAAATATTGTTACACAACATTTTTTTGAATTTTTCAACGAACAGCCTTCCATTGAAAGTCTTTAATCAAGCTTTCTGCACTAGTGATTTATCCATGGCGGGTTTAAAGCCAACATCCATATCCGCCCCATTTTAAAAAACTCATATCTATACCAGACGGAGTTGGGGCGGTTGGCTGGAGAGTATCTAACAAATACCCGCCGGGTGCCATCCCTAGACTTACAGCCGCTAATTAGTAGCAACTGGAGATATTAGCTTTCTATATATTAGCTGAAGATATTAGCTTTCTGTACATTAGCTAGATACAACTATTGTAGTCATCCCTATATAAGTTGCTCACTGAGTCAATAATAATCACGAATCCTTTCTATCAATCTTCTACACAGACAACCTTTCAAAACTGGTTTTGGCCTTGGATGCAAACCGCACCAGATGGAGAATTCTTCAAATTCATATTCCAAGATTTGGACATGTTGCAAATCAAGTTATATGACCAGGTGTTGTTACGGTCAATTTGGTTGTTATGGAATATTTGGAAGTCCATGAACAATGCGTTTTTTAGAGGACACGTGGATGAAATTCAAATGGTACTACAAATTGGCAGATGATGATTTCAGGATAGCATTACAAAGGTACCAGGATATTGAAGACAGCAGCAACTGGACACACATGAGGGCCTCTCACGTTCGCATGATGTATGTTTTATGTACATAGACGGAGCTTTTGTTGCATGTACAGGAAACGGGGTTGCAACTTGGGCAATAAAATATGGAAATGATCAACTTTAGATGGACAAAGGAGACCTCAGGTTTATGTCTTCATCAGCCTGCATTCTGAAGCACTGGCCTGCCTTCATGGATTATAGCAAAGGCAGTTCATACGGATTCCGTAGTTCTTCAGAGGTTATTGACTAATTTGGATGAAGCACCGCCATGGGAATTGCAAGGCCTTATTGCAGATATCAGGGCATTAGTAGTTTTATGTTTCAATTAGTGTACTGTAATCAAGGTTAGCAAACACGTTGTGTAAAATGAGCATAACATTACGTAATAACTTTGCAGGTTAATGAAGGTTAGTGGTTGATTTTAAAAAATTGAAAAATATAGAGAAAATATGAAATTACTAAAATACCTTAAATAGATTGATTTTTATAACAGAATATGCAATGGGGCTAGAAAACACCCAAATTTTTATCCTAGAGTAATATGTAATAGTTATTGGGTTGTTTCTTGGTTTCTCCTCTTTTAGATTTTCCGTTTTTTATTACTTTTTTTCCAGAATCCCACGTTAAAACGATGTCCTTTTTGGTTTTGGATTTTTTCCTATTTTCCTTTTTTTGTTTTTTTTTTCAAAATCCCACGTTAAAACAATGATCTTTTGGGTTTTGGTTTTTTATCCTAATATAATCCCACTTTAAACTAATTGGATTTTAATTGTATAGTAATAATAATCCTAGAGTAATATTAAATAGTTATTGGGTTGTTTCTCGGTTTCTCCCCTCTCAGATTTTCCTTTTTTAACCCTCACTTAGCAAAAACGACGTCGTAAGACATGCGATTTCTGACCCCAATCCGCAATCGATTCTGCTTTCATCTCTTGGATACAATCCAATACGGATTCGGCTTCCTCGTTAACATCTCCGATCCTAATACCAATACTCTTTCTTCTCCGTTAACTAGACGAGCCTCCGTGGGACACGATAATAGGATTCAAGCGGGAGCTATGACGACTGAAGATTTAAGCGTGTTGAGGGTTGACTTTATGAAGGCGAGTTCCTTGAGCTGCCAGAGAGTCCTCTATCTATCTGCGTACTAGGAATTCTCTAAAGTGGGATTGAATCGTACGCACGGCGATGTCACGTAGGGATCAAGCTCTTTTGGCCGACTGATCGCAGTGGGATAATTCGAGGGCGGCGATGCGACGGAGAGAGGAGACAGTCGGGCTTTCCTGGGCTGTTTCTGCCGTCTCCTGGCCGTTGTTTGATACCATTTCTGATGTTATCAGACGACTTCTGCTTGTATAGAGATAAGGTGCACAGGCTGGAGCTGGCTGAAGCAAGTGGAATAAGGTGATGGGGGTCTTATGGCTTGCTTGTCCCCTTAGGTGATGGGGGTCTTATGGCTGGTTCGTATAGGATTACCTCTTGCACACCCTTTTTAGATTCTCTTCAATACATAGACAAAGCTGTTGTTGTTGATGGGAATGAGTTTATGGTTATTGCAATCTATGTCCCTTTTCGCTAGCTAGCATTCGCTAAACCGGGCTATTCCTCTTGGATAAGCGTTCTGGATGCATTCAGTCACAGGTTCATGGATGTTGCATGTGTTAATGATCAGATATTCACCTTGTCCGCTGGTTAATATTGGCTCGCAGCTTCAAGAAATAGTACATGCTAATAGTAAATTAACATTATCAATGGGCTCGTGAAGGAACTTATGTGGCAGAAGCTGATGGAGATGTCTTGATGGTTTACCAATATTTACATGCTGGGAATATGAATCATCCCCCTGTTGAGCCAATACAATTTGAAGTATTCAAGTTCGATTTTGTCGAAAAGAAATGGATAGAAATGAGGGATTTGGGGGATCGGACATTATTTCTAGGTGATAATGTATGTGCTTCTGTTAAAGCTAGCAGATGCAGAAGCAATATCATCTATTTCATTGGGAGTAAAGTGAAAAATTGGTTTAGGTTTGATGAGCATTTTGTGGATCGAGATTTTGTGGATGGGACTGTGGAATCCTTTTACTTTGGTGTTGTGGAATCCTTTTACTTTGGTGCTGATTACCCAAGTTACTACTCCTGTCCAATTTGGCTAATGGTGAGGTCTTTAATTATTATATTTGCGTTCTCGTCATAGTGTGTTTAACATTGTTCTGGAATGATATTATCCCTTTTGTTTTGAGTCTTGAGATTCTACAGATAAATTGGTTACTTCTGTTAGGTAATTTCTCCAAAAGTTGAGTGATGTAGTAGGTCAATTCATAAAGAAAATGTTTATTAAGGACCTGATGGTTTCATCTGTTCTACATCACTTTTTTTTATTTTTTTTTATTCTAAACGTACCTGTTTAGAGCTATATTTTAAACTTTCATATTTATGGATAATTTCGATCTTATAAGTTGGTGAAAAATATATTGGATTCTACTCTACTAGATATTTTATTCTTATTTTATCCTTCATGGATCTGAGTATTTTTATATTTTTACTCATATTTATTCTGCTCTACGACATGGCTGCATTAATATCTAGGGATTTGCAATAAGATCGGGACTGATGCGATTTCCCATCCACAATCCTGGTTTTGAGCTCAAGAGCTTAACGAAACTCTCTTTTTGTCATTTTCATTTAGGTTAGTGTGATGACTTATTATCTTTGATGTAATTCATTTAGGCTGGTGTGCTCAATATAATTTGCTAATCTGTGAATTGTTAATGGTTTTCGTTAGTATGCATTTCTGAGCATCTATGGGGTCAGTTGTCCATATAAGCTTTCCCGTTATCGCCGGTCAAAAGCTGCATATGATTCATCGTGCTCATAAACAAAAATGGCACAGAATAGTGTTGATTCTGCTTGAATTCGGAATTGGATTAAACACATTATTAGGTTAAGAAATGCATATTTTAAAGCTAAACTGGAAAGGATAAAAAAGCAAATCATCCTGTGTTACTCTTGGTTTAACTTTTGCATTATTACAAGGATATGATTAATGATTCCCAGCATCACTTAAAACAGAGATTATAAAATCTTCATTCGGTATTAGTTTGTATTCCAGTATACTGCTCCTCCTACTGCTAGAATGTAATGGGATATCGTACCTAACTTTTTTACCCTTCTTTTATATATCTGTATGCATGTAGAGTAGTTCAGATTGTGTGAGTGCATTCTCTTTACATATCCATGTCTACACAAAGCAAACTACACAAACAGATCACAAGTGTTCCAACAAAGGGGTACTATTTATAATGCATCCATCTTGCTTGCTGGTTATTTATAATGCATTATTTATAATTCATTATCTTGGCATGTTTAGGTATAGAAGTGATCAGCGATGATGCTTTTGTTTTAACCAAAAGAAAAACTTTTCTTTCCCACCCCAAAAGAAGCTCAATTGTAGAGGTAACAGTCCCTTAAACTGAAAATGACAGCCACCATGTATCCCATTAATTTTACCTGTTGTATCTGCATTTTCCCCTAAAGGTTTGTTAACATTGTTGTTTTTGTCCTAAATCCTTTATCTGCAGTGTAGAGGAATGCGCAGTTGTAGAGTGGGCAGTCAAAAAGGTAATTTGTATTCCACATTCCTTTTTACTAGATTAGGGTTTTAGGTAATTTGAATACTGTGGTGACCACAGGTCGACTCCCCATTCTCGTGTCATGCTTGAGCACCTTTCGTCTGAACACTTGGATTAAAGCATTCAAATTTATTTATTTTTTTGTTTTAAAATATAATCTGGTTGTTTTCTAAGCTCCAGTGTTCACTATTTCAATTAAAATGACAAGAAATACGCGCTTACACTCGGAAAATGCAAGTGGTTTAACTCAGTCCAGGTTGTAGATAGATATGGAATAAAGCTCAGTTAAGGTTGAGGATGCTGATATGGGACGTTTTTGGCTCAATCAAGGTTGAGGATACGATTCAGATGGCGTTTTAGACTCAACCAAGGTTGAGAATAGGAAGGAATTAATCACAATAGACTCCATCAAGGTTGAGGGATCTGAGTTGGAGCGCGGTTTAGAGGTAGCGCAAATGAATCACTAACTTGTTGGTATTTTTGTTTATCATCTCTTGATGATAAAACTCAGTTAGTTTATAGCTTAGCAAATTCTTTTTTTCTCTATCATTTCGATGCCCATATTACTTCATAAAGGGTAGAAAATAATGTATGTTTTGTACATGATACATTGTAAATCTTGCGGCCCTGCAAGGCTATAACTGGCCATTTGGCCTCAGTTTCAATATAATAAGTGGTTAGCAATATTTTTATGCTCTGAAATCCCTTTGCTCATATGGTCAAGGCTGTGTACAGAATTTTTCAAAAAAAAAAAAAAAGGCTGTGTAAGAATAGTGGCACTCAAGATTGATAGCATCTGTAAGAAAGCTGTAAGAAAATATTCAAACTATCTCTACTCTTTTTTTGTCATATTAGCTACATTTAACTGCATATTAATATTGATAATATTGTCATTAGCTCCTGGAATATAGCATATTTTCTTATGGATAGCAGGCCTTAGTGCACTATAAATAGATATTAGACACTACCTTAAACTATCTATTCTTATGATCATTAAACATGGTTAAAGTTCAAGAATACATTGTCTTATTTCTCATATGGTCGGTTTCTGCAATTTTTGTCTGAAAATTGTAGCAGAGAAGTACTACTTGTTGGGTTATGGACTAATGCCAATAGAATTTCTGAGTAATTATTTGTTACCGGGTATTTGGGAACCTGAAGGGTCACACACAACAGAACAAGTTATTGGGGTTTTGTTGGATTAATGGAGTAATTAATCCATAAAGGCTAATTGAGAATTATATGGTTTGGACTTGTACAAATGATAAGAGTTATCATTTCTCTTAATCAATATTAATGTAGATTAATATTGTATGGTATTCATACCAGGATGACAAAACGGTTGTCAGTTACATAGAGAACATAAATATGGTGGTATTATTGTAATAACGTTGGACGTTACGATTTCATGTGATGAATACAATATTAACTCTCCTCTCATTTCCATTACCTCTCTATATATAGCAACAGTCAGGTTCATCTAAGAGATACAAGATAACACACAACTATTCTAGAAATTAGTTCTATATAGTTTGTTTTGGATGAATGGAGCTGGCACGTTTAACTGACTGTCCCAGTAGTCGAGTTCGTGTGGATACCATCAGAGGTCGGACCTTTTGTGCGACTAATAGATCGACATCATCAAGCAAACATCGGATACCGGAGACACGAGATTCATCAATCCGGTAATCTAATTTACGCATTACTTTATCATGATCTTGGCTATATAGTATTAGTGAATACTTACAGTGGTATCAGAGCCAAATGATAGGCATGCGTGATGTTAAATTATTTGAATGAGTTGTTGCAGATTTTGAGAAAATATGAACAATTCATTTTCAAAAGGGTTTTTAATAACTTTGATTATGTCATGTGTTCTTGAGAAGAACATTGTGATTTAATTAACAAGCTAAAAATTAGTTTACTAGAAACTTAATGTGGTTTGTGTGATTAAATGTTACATGATATCATGAGATGAAAATTAGTTTGAGTAGTCATGCATTATATATATATATATATATGAAATGTGATCAATATGTTGATATTGCATTTTGAAATTTGATTTCGAGAGATGGAATTGTCTTTCTTCCTTTTAATATGTTTGAAATTGAAAATTTGAACTGGGTTTAATGTTTAAATTTCTATGTTCAAACTTATTTTCCGGTGAAACACCATGGATTCCGGTGGAGCTTTGAAAGTTCGGGAACATTGGAATCAACCACAAACTCCATCTTGGATAAGCTTTTGCAATGGAGATAATCTGAGATGAACTCGGTCAAGTGTTGATACAAAGTCAACGTTGGATTCGATCTACTCGGGTTCAATTGATTGTCACTGGAGCAAATATGATAAAATTGGCAAAAGAAACTAACAAGGTACGTTGGTGCCTACATGATTAGATAGAAACTTGGTCCCAATGATCTAACGATCATCGGCGGCAACACCCGGTTCCGGCGATGTGATCTGCCGGGCGGCGGTTGCTCCAAGTGCTGATAGGGTAGCTAAATGTTAGCAAGTTTGTAAATTTTTGAAATTTGCAATGAAGCCCATAATTTCTATTTAATTGTATATTGCCCCTAGTACTTATTCTTTTGATTTCAGTTTTTGTTTTGAATCACTCTTAGTATATGTTATTTGGTGAAATATTTTGAAATATATTTGAACTAATTTAACAAATTTAAAGAGTTTAAATTAAATTAGCTGAATACAATTGTGATTCATGATTAATTTGAATAGATAGAGGGATATGAAATGTTTATATTTTATTTATTCAAATAAATTTGTGATGTTTCATCAATTAATGAGATTAATTGAGTTTAATTTTATTTTCAATGACATGTCAGATATGTATGAAAATTAATGAGATTAATTGAGATTTAATGTGATTAAATTTAATTTAATTGACGTTTTCAATTAGATAATACCAATTTGAGTGTGTGCAGTTTAATGAAATTAAGTGAGTCTTAATATGATTAATACTTTCGTATTGTTATATCAGTTGATGTGATTAATTGAAATTTAATCTGATTAAGTTAACAATACAAATGAAACGTTGCATGAAATTAATGAGATTAATTTGGATTTAAAATTTTGTATTGTTTTAGTTAATGTGATTAATTGAATATAATTGAATTTAATGAAATTAATGTGATTAATTAGATATGCATGATTGGTGGTTACATATGTTGCTCAAAATATGATTATTTGATTTTAATGTGATTAAATGAGTAATGTCAATCGGTGGTTACATTATACTAATAATGAGATTATTTTAGTTTAATGAAATTAATGTGATAATTGAATAGCACCAATTGTTTGTAACATATGTTAAACTAATAATGTGATTATTATCGAATTAATAAAAGATTATTATTGAGTAAATAAAGGGAAATAAAACGTTTATATGTTATTTAACCAATATGTATATCTTTTGTAAGGTAATAATGTGATTATTACAAATTCCCTCAATTTAATATTAAATCAGAAATTGTTGCCTTCCATTATTGGTGGTATTAAATAAATTTTTTGTTGGAATGATTTGTTGGGCATACTCAAGGTTGTTCCACCAAAATCATAATTTGTACCATTTTAAATGTGATTTGTGAATAATGGGTCCGATTTAACAAAATCGTTTGACTTGTTGGGCATACCCAAGGTCAAAAGGTTTTGAGGCAAGTATCTAGGAATTATAAGTATCTTGTCATAATGGTTGAAGCGTTCATTTTGAATAAGATTTAAGAGCAACTTCTTAAAAATAACCAAGAAAAATTCTGTCTAAGGAGGCTGGCGATTTTAAGTGGGACCGTTTGTGACCCCTCCACAAGCCTTTCCTGGGAATTTTGAGGAAATTTTAGAAGTGTTTAAATCAGTTATTTGTGATTATGACATGATAGTTAGATATGATGATATCTAATTGTTATAATTGGTAAAGAGTTACCTACCTTATTAAGGTTATTGTAATTTGTTGGGCATACCCAAGGTTATGATAGCTGATATTGGGATCCTAGCCTGCTATGAATTTATATGTAAATTCTCGAAATCAACAGTGAGGGATGTTGATTTGGATAAAATAGTAGGAGCAAAACTAAAATGGAGTTATGTCATTTACAATATTAATTTTAGTTTTGTCAGTGTGTTTGATAATTTATTTTTCAATAAGTTGTTATTGTAGAAATGTCTGCCTATTTGAATCTGCATAACGTACTTTTAAGAATGCGCCCACTAGTCCAAATTTTCACTAATGGGTGGATCTATACCCTTAAAATTGTTTTGAGGCGTGAAAATATCATTTATGTTCTTAATAACCATATCATTGATATTCCCTTTATGATGAGGCATGTCAAGTAGTCAAACGTGTCTTTTGGAAACATGTTGATGATTCCGGGAATGATTGTTGTCTTATGTTAGTCTTAAGGAGTATTGAGCTACAAAAGCAACACGAAGACATGACTGCTTAAGTCTTAAGTCTTAGTATCATAAAAGGCTAGGAATGAGAGATGTGGCATTTCTCATGAGCTTTTTAGATCTAAGATAGCTGAGGGTCAGTTGTTTCATCTCATGTGTTAAAGATGATGAGTCTCATCGAGAAATTAGAAAGTTTGGGATTTGTTTTGCCACACTAGTTAAATGTTAACTTGATTGTGCAATTCCTTACTAAATAGTTTCTCTACGCTTGTGATCAACTTTGACATGAATGATGTTGAAGCTATTCGTCTACTTCAATTGCTGAATATGTTGATATTAACAGTCATTGAGTCTATTCGGAAATATTGGGAAATGTGTTATTGGTTGTACCTTTTTCAAATAAAAGGAGGAAGGTTTAAGAAAGGTAAGGAAAAAAAAAAGGCTAAGAGCATTTGTTTCCACTATGGTCAAAAGTTGACAATGGAAAGGGAAATGCAAGGAATATCTTGATACCATGAAAGTGAAGAGACTTAGAGAAGTTTCTACTTTAGGTATGTGTGAAATGAATAAATCTCTATACTTTTAAAATGTGGGTATTTGATACTTGTTCTCATATTTCTGAAATATGGAGAACTGATGGAATAGTAAGAGATTAGGTGATACAGAAATTGACCTATGGTAGAGCAAGTGTTGCTGCATAGGCTGTAGGAACATTTTCACCTAGCACAAAGATATTAAGATAATACAACGAGAAATCTTTCCTGAAAAATGTAGACTTATTAGCTAGAATATATGCAATTAAATTGCATGAGATGCATTTTTAAGTTAATTGATTTTGAATCATTGACAATGCAAATATTGTTTATACATACTTCAAGTGGGAGGTATAACAGTCTATTAAATACTAAGTCTAGTACATCTTGATGAATGTAGACTTGTGTAAGTTTGGACGATTTTTCCGTACTTAAAATGTTTACAAGTATTTATCGAAATACTTTTCTGAATTCGTTGATAATTTAGAATGTAATTTCAAGTACATGATTATCTTATTGAACCATATTAGATATTGTTCATTTACCAGTTAGCCATGTGATTTTTCTAATCATTTCATAGATATGTTATAATGCTTTAACACCCATATTTTCAACCATGTGATTTTGAGGTTGTTCAACCTTCCTAGAAGAAGAACAAGATCTAGTTTGTTATGAAATGTTTTAAAATAAATGGTTTATTTTAAAATATTTAGTGGGAGAAAATTGAACTTAGAGAAGTTCTGAAGCCACAAACTAGTGGTCAAAATTAGTTGACTGAAACTTATATGATAAGTAAAATGGTTGAATAGAACTTATATGATAAGTTTAGCTTATATGATAAGTAATAAGTATACTAGTTAATTTATTTGATAAATTACGGGTATACAAGAATTAAGTGGGAGTGTTATGATATTTCTAAAACTTTAAGTATGTTAAGGATGAATATGAGAAATGATTTATTTGTCCTTAAGTATGTTAAGGATGTAAATAGTAAATTCTCAATGAAATGATAAATCTAAAGTGTTTTAGTGATTAACGTCTTTATCAACGTGATATGTGTGCATTTAATGCTTCCGCTGCATAGTCGTGCACATGTTACAACGTAAAAGAGATCGGACAACTCAAGAGTTGAGATGTGAGAAATTTTAATTCATTTAAAGATGCTCAAGTGTTGAGAATTATAAAACACTAATTATAGTGTTAAAACACTAATTATATGCAGCGGAAGCATTAAATGCACACATATCACGTTGATAAAGACGTTAATCACTAAAACACTTTAGATTTATCATTTCATTGAGAATTTACTATTTACATCCTTAACATACTTAAGGACAAATAAATCATTTCTCATATTCATCCTTAACATACTTAAAGTTTTAGAAATATCATAACACTCCCACTTAATTCTTGTATACCCGTAATTTATCAAATAAATTAACTAGTATACTTATTACTTATCATATAAGCTAAACTTATCATATAAGTTCTATTCAACCATTTTACTTATCATATAAGTTTCAGTCAACTAATTTTGACTACTAGTTTGTGGCTTCAGAACTTCTCAAGAGTTGATCTGTGTGAAACGTTTATTCATTAGATAATGCTCAAAGTGTTGAGATGTGTGAAATGCTAATTCATTCAATGCTCAAGTATTGAGAAGCGTAAAATACTTATGAATCTCAAGTTTTGAGAAGTATGAGACACATATGCATTATGATTATGGTTTAGGTACTTGAGAAGTACTAGAAGATGAATATGAATAAATATACTAGTGACATGTATTGTTAGAAAAGTACAAGAAATGCATTTATGATTCACTGTTAATTGGATTTTGGAAATATGACATTTATAAATTATCTTTTATACACATTTAATGTGACAGTTTATCATTTTAAATTTATGTACTAGGCTACTATTAAAATGGTAAAGTCCTTAGAATAAATTTTATTATTCTTAAATTTCCCTAGTCATAGTATTAACAATAATAAGGGCGTTGTTAATACGGACAGACTAGCTTGTATCGTGATACATGAGTGAGCTATTGGAGAATAGTTCATTGGAATGACCATTTAGAGATTTCCATAGGGTTTATTATTTAGTGCTAATGGAAAATCTCTATATGACAGTAGTGTAAAGTAATCCTGTGACTTGAGATCATAAAGAGTATAGTTTGTGTGGATTGTTGTGCTTTGACCCTTCTCGTCCTTGGTCGTAACTGACTCCGCGTACGGTTGGATTGGGTATGACAAGAAGCATAGATTGATATTTTATGATCAATAAAGGATTCACCACTCCAGTGGGAGAGTATATCCAAGAGATGGCCACTTGTTGGAATTTCAACTCAAAATGTTTGCAAACGATCTGATGAAGGTAGAAGAGTTCTAACTTTATTAGGAGGGAGTTCAATTTGGGAACAAGAAAATAACAGTATGGTAAAGAGTTGGCACATTACCTTACTCTTGTACTGGTATAGGATATAGTATGGTGAAAGGATATTTATTGCACGGAATCTGGTTCATGGATGGGTGAAGTCGATCATTTGACTTATTCTTGAAAACTCGGGTGGTCATGATGCCTGGCTAGAGGCCAATCTTGATCTACAAATATGATGATAAATTAAGTTGTTAATTTGATAAGTTTCAGAAATACCACGACTAAATATTGTCTTTAGTCCAAGTGGGAGTCTGTTGGGTTATGGACTAATGCCAATAGAATTTCTGAGTAATTATTTGTTACCGGGTATTTGGGAACCTGAAGGGTCACACACAACAGAACAAGTTATTGGGGTTTTGTTGGATTAATGGAGTAATTAATCCATAAAGGCTAATTGAGAATTATATGGTTTGGACTTGTACAAATGATAAGAGTTATCATTTCTCTTAATCAATATTAATGTAGATTAATATTGTATGGTATTCATACCAGGATGACAAAACGGTTGTCAGTTACATAGAGAACATAAATATGGTGGTATTATTGTAATAACGTTGGACGTTACGATTTCATGTGATGAATACAATATTAACTCTCCTCTCCTTTCCATTACCTCTCTATATATAGCAACAGTCAGGTTCATCTAAGAGATACAAGATAACACACAACTATTCTAGAAATTAGTTCTATATAGTTTGTTTTGGATGAATGGAGCTGGCACGTTTAACTGACTGTCCCAGTAGTCGAGTTCGTGTGGATACCATCTGGGTCGGACCTTTTGTGCGACTAATAGATCAACATCATCAAGCAAACATCGGATACCGGAGACACGAGATTCATCAATCCGGTAATCTAATTTACGCATTATTTATCATGATCCTGGCTATATAGTATTAGTGAATACTTACACTACTCAGCTTCCGCCTGGTCCTATATGAGTTCCAGTTGTCGGTCACCTTCATCTTCATTTCTCAGCACCTCACAAAGCCCTGCAAAAGCCTCATAAACCTATGCCGAGAGTTTTTTTTGTCTGCAGATAATAAGGCTGCATGATCAGTATACAAATAAAGTTAAAAATTACTTGCTTAGTAAGTTAGTATCTGATATAGCGTTACTACTAGACTTTCATACTATTTCAACAAATGCATCTGAATCCATTTTACGCGCTCAAACTCTAAGTAAAATTTACCAGAATGTTAGATAAGCTTATACAAGCTCCCCAGAGATAAACATAGAATGCATGATTCAACCAAGGGAACAAACATAGGAAAGTGCAAAGAATGGGAGAAGAAATTGCGCATTATTTTTTTATATATCTTGGTGGAAAAGAATATGATGTCTAGCAATGCAACAAATTTACCTTCTTGCTTACATTTATAATTACTTATACATTTCACAAACAACTACCGAAATTAGTTGAAATACACTTAACAGCATCATTTTAGTTATAAATAAATTATATGTGCAAATACACCGCGCACCGCGCGGTGAGTGCCTGCTAGTATATTGGGAATAGGAATTAAGCACTTTTATGTTGGGGCTAAAAATTGCCCAAACGGTCAAAGTTAGGGCTATAAAAATTATTTAATCGAATATAATTATCAAGAACAAATATCACATAATTATGCAATTTCTCTTTATTTATTTAGGTAGAAAATACATTTAATTTTTGTCACTATTTAAATAGTTTTAATGGTACTCTAACAACAAAAATTTCACAGATATCCAAAACAAAGATAAAACAATTCCTCATAACAGCTCTAGTGACTGCAGCAGTCGGTGGGGGAAAACATAGGTGGTGACATTTGGTAGTTTCCTTCATCACATGCCACAACTTATATCTTCCATCCACCTCAACAGCAAGAAACTTCTTGATTCATCATGCCTTCCATAGAAGTTGGAATATGTTTCTGCTGGCAGCAACAGTGATCATGTCATTACTCCGTTTTTTCAGCATTTCCTCTTGAGCCCGAATATCACCATCCTTCATGTCATATGAATCATATTATACATCCATATACACCAGGCAAAAGAATATCACATTATCTAAAACTGAACAGCTCTCACCAGCGGCGTATCACATCTCTATCATCTCAAAATTACACAAATAAAATTGAGGGTGTGAAATAACCTATCAAAGTTGAATGCATTTTTTTGCATGTCTTATCTTCTATAGTTCAAGAATTCCAACCATTAGCTGAGCTACTCACACAAAGAACTATGCAGTTTTAAACACCTCGTACACTTATCTTAAGCATGCCTAAAGCCATATTCACTTTTACATGTTCTTATATCATTATTTAATTATAGATCTTAGATACTTTACCTTCAAGCCATATATGATATACCCTGTATCCTCCTTACTTTCCAGTTTCCCTACATATCCATTAAGGTCACCTTCTGTGATGAGTTTCTAAATCTACCAAAAATATAATTTGAATTGTTTCCTTTCATATACTACACTAATGATATTGATTGATTGTTAAGTTATATACCTATTAATCTATCTCTCTTTCTACATATGCCTATTACTTGGTGTACTAAGAAACCAATGTTTTATATGCCTCATTCTTAATCTTACATTTATCTTTTTACTTGTGCCAAAGACCCTGTGGTGTGTCTAAAACCTTAGCCTTGCCCTCACCTATTTTTTTTCTTGAAGACACATAGTATTTTTGTGCCTTCTCTTCATAGTTTGGAACTTCTCTACAACAGTAATGAGATACTCCAATGTTGTTCAATATTAAAAATAAAAAACAAATCACTGAAACACATTTTTTATGTCCCAACTATGTGTTTTGGCCAGAAGTTCAACATTTTTTTCAATCTAATAGCATTCAGAAAACAATAAAGTAGAACTCAAACTTAATTGGGGTGCTGGACAAGTATTTCCATGCACTCTGTTTGGTATTGCTGTGATTATAAAGTTATCTTCTACTTCTCTGTGAGAATAAGCTGCTGGAAGGTAAAGTACTTCTACTGTTTGGTAAATTAGCTTATAATTTCTATTTTTAGAATTAAAAACAGTTGGAGTGTTAAAGTTAAAAGTGTTTTTAATTGATAAAATGTCTATTTTTAGAAAAAAAAACACAACTTTTTTTTGAAGTTGGGGTATGCCTACTTCTACTTTTCCCTTGAAAACAGCTTCTACTTCTTTCAAAAGTTATTTGTTTTTTAAGTTACCAAACAGAAAAAGTGGCTGGGCTTTGAAGTACAGTAGCAAAAAAGTAATACCAAACAGAGCCTAGGTCTTGGCAACAACTTTTTATATCCTAACCAGTTCATTTCAAATAGAATTCCATGAAAGCAAAAAAGTAATACCAAACAGAGCCTAGGTCTTGGCAACAACTTTTTATATCCTAACCAGTTCATTTCAAATAGAATTCCATGAAAGCCGAAAGAGACAAAACTTACAAGTAGAGAATATGCACGTGCAAGGGATAACAATGTTGGGAACATCTCTACAACTGCAATGGCAATCTCCTCAGTTACCTGAGGGACCTGAAATCATAGAATCCAAAGAGTTACATTTACAAAACTAATGTTGCACCACGAGGTTCTGATAGATGCAGTAGTATTATACAAAAGCCAAGGCAACAAAAAGTTCACTTAGTTGTTAAAACATAAGGAAACAATGCAGCAGTAAATCAAGCCAAACTTCATATGTCTAACAGCAGTATCAAATTCGTGATGAAGCCAGTTTTCTTATATTAAACTGGTGCAAATGAGAGCAGTACTTGCATAAGCTGAACAGCAAAGACGTCACTGACTGTCATCTTCTCCAAATCTTCACATCTCCTGATGAAGGCACCATAAGGTGGGCAAACTTTAGAGCTTCTGTGCTCAAAAGCCAAGGATGTGTAGAACTGATTTATTGCTAGAGTAAGGTGAACATATTTCTTCAAAGTATCTCCCAAGCCACTTGTTCTTTGCACATCAAACCCTTCCAAGATTTCAGTAGTAAAACAACTGCAAGATTCCATCCCCAAACACGTGAGAAAAAAACTTTCGTATTGAATCAAGTCAAGCATGAAAATTAAACGTATTTTACCAAGACATGTAAATCTATAATCTGAGTGTTGCCAAGACACAATACAAGCCAATTATGACAACATAATCTGAGTACTTGGAAGTATTTAATTCCCTCTGAATTTTAACTCCATCTGATTCACTAGCAATGGCAACCAGAATATTGCACATGGTTTTAGGAGAATTTATTAGTGGTTGAGGTGATTTGCTGTAGGAAAATAATGATTGTTCTAGCTAGATTTTAGTGCAAAAGTGGGAAGATTAGTGGGAGGAAACATTTTAAGGGCAATTTTGCCAATTCATAATTCTGTCATCCCTTTAATGGTGTAATGCCATTGTTAATGAACTTTCCCAAAAGGGTAAGAGTGCCATTCTTAGTAAATGGGGAGAGTACTGTTCGCTAAAGAGTTATGAATTGATGATATTCTCGCGTGATTTGAATTCTGCACATTCAGGGGATTTGTTTTTCAAGAATCAGTGGCTTCAACAAATGTGAATAACATAGAACTATTCCGTCAAATTCAACTTATTACATACAGGTCTCCTGCCTGGTGAGAAAATTCAAGCAGCATTGCTCTCCAAAATATTTTTTGACTCTATCCACAATATCTTGCATGACTCTGTCTGATTTACCCTCGGATCTATTCTCTCACATCTTTTTGAAAATTATACACTCTTATTTTCTTAAAAAATTTCTCCACATTTTTTCTTCATTTTATTTCTCTCCCATCAACTAACATGTTTGTATCTCCTCTAATTTCCTAATGTTCACTTATCTCCTGTTATTGGGAGATAGTCAGGACTTTTCTTCCACTATAAGGGTTGATGATTTGATACAAAAATATATAAAGAAAAAATTTGTACACTGCAAAGGCTGTTCTTTTGAAAAGTAAACTAATGCCAGGATTTGGGAAAGCCGAAATGTCTCAAAATGGTAGTTTTCTTATACCACAAGATGTTTGTTTGAAAGAGTCCTATCAGCAGTGATTTTGCACCCTTCCATAAAGCTTAATGAGGTAAACTGG
The DNA here is from genome assembly GCA_963678965.1 of Cruciata laevipes. Classification (NCBI taxonomy): domain Eukaryota; kingdom Viridiplantae; phylum Streptophyta; class Magnoliopsida; order Gentianales; family Rubiaceae; genus Cruciata; species Cruciata laevipes. The sequence goes on along the minus strand of OY787634.1, from coordinate 16,753,754 downwards.
TATATTTTATTATAAACACAAGCAGCACACAACAAAGGAAAAATCCCAGAAGAAATAAAAATCATCTGTGCATGCATTTTTTATGTTCAAGTCAATAAAACAAAACAAAAATAGCATGTTAACCTGAACGATATACTTACGCAGTTTTAACACTCTCAGCAGCTGCAGAAAAATTTGGATCACCTTCAACAATGTAGATGACCTTCTTGAGTCCACATTTCTGAAATCAAAGACGAAACAGAAGTTGATGTAAATCAATCATAGTGTTCAGTTGTAAGATCATGTAGTTATGATTTTATGCACCACTGATAAAGCTAAGGTTGATGACACTTCAATAGAAAGTACATAGATCGAGAAGAATTACTGGATCCTGAATCCATTTTACAGTAATTCACAGCACATTAACAATAATGGGTAGAATATTAACTCTTGGGGCTATAACCTAGATTTTATCCTGTACCTCCACAAAGTCATCAATTCATTTCCAAAAAACAGCTACAGATTTTGACCCCAAAAAAAAAGGATAACGAGAAATCAACAATCCACCTGAAGAAATGCTATTAAGTCAGCAGCATTTCATCATGCGGAGAATTCCCATTGAACTGGTGTTCTCCACCACCATCATTAATTTGTGTCACCCTTGTTGCATATGGTCGATGGAACTTACATACATAATTAGAGTACTAGGTTAAGCTTTATTTGTACCGAAGTTGTAGTAAAAAAACATTTTTAACACAAAGAAGGAAGGGATCAGTGGGCCATAGCGGAATAGGATGTACAAAAGTAACAATGATGGCAACATTATCATTGACTTCATAACTAGGAAACTTCTAAGTTCTAGTTCATGACTCAGCTAGTCGCAAATTCCCATTACTTACATTATGGTATACTGTTTATAAGAAGGAAATATACAGAAATTACCTAATAAAATCGATGTTTCTCAAAACTTTATTCAGGTCACTTTGAAACTTGAAGGCCTACACTAGGCTGATAATAATTTTCTTTTACATGGGATAAAAGCTATAAAACAGATAACTATCACCACAGTATGAAAGACATTATACGGGAGTAGTATTTTATTAATCCAATGGTTGAAATTCATAAATGATAAAAAATATGCTACAAAGATGAAAGTGATTAAGTTATAAAAGAATTGATGACTTTAACAGCCTGCCAATTTCATATTTTTAAGCTGTCAATTCTCTTTTCTATCACTTTTATCTTTTTAACGTGGTTATGTTGCCCTTATATGAATTCCAACCATTGGATTTATAAAATACTACTCCCCCCTTCCAACTATTATTATGGCACTTACCTCTTTGGACGTCCTATTATCAGTCACACTTTCATCCAGTTCACCTAGAAGAAGATTAAAAGGTTGGTCTTCCCTCTTTTTACAATGTGTAATTAATTCTCATCCACTCATTATATTCTTTCCTTTTCTTCGTTTATTTACATTCTTCCAATTACTTCTCCAGCTTTCCTCTACACACTTACTTTTCTTAAACCTTGGTACTACAAAAGACGTGTTATATATGAATTGGGACAAGGGAGTAATATTCAACTTCAACACAATTCAGGAACACATGTAAGTGAGAAAAGATCACTACCAGCAAACGCAGCTTCTGATCTTTGTATCTGTTATCCGTGATTGACATACGTAAATCATCAACATTTTTCCTCTCAACCACGAAATCAAGAACATATTCAATTCCATTATTCTTGTGGCGAGCGACCCAAATGGCATCCCCAACAGGCAATCTTCTAACCTGAAAAACAAAATGAAACAAAATCAAGAAAGGGCTCCAATGAGGGAGTGATGAAAATAAATGCATCATACTGGAGTACATCAGAAGTGCACTTGCTAAAATAATGGCAGGTATGCAGCAGCATATTAGACAACAGGTTCCCATAGAATCATGCCATATTAAAGGCGATTACCAGTTTTACAGATATACTCTTTGAGACAAATTACAGAGCTCAATATAAAATAGACTATCCCTTGGTCTGTAAAATATTCAAACTTAAATTTAATTATTTTTTGATGGAACCAATTTTCAGTATAAGAAACCCAGCAAAAACTAATTACAAAAAATTAGGCTCTCACTCTGTGTATGTCTAACTGAAAAATAAGGTGTCCCTTATTCAATATCTCACTTCCATTTTTGGCATATATTTGAATGTGAAAAAAGAAGATTGTTTTTCTAAAGCCCGTGTTTATGCTATTCTATTGACTTGTTAAAAATGCACTTTCTTGGTGGTAAAACATACGATTATGTCCCCTTGTTAACCATTCAGAACTCAAACAGGTCATTTTCTGTGCTATTTCATCATTACACTAATCAGAACCATCTTTTATGGGAAAGTAATAGTTGCTGAAATCATCTGAATGATTCTTTTTTTCAATTTCTAAGAGGTTTTAAGAATTAACAATAAGAGAACCACCACTACCTAGCCTCAAGTATATCACTAGTCCATTAAGAGAAACCATAAAGAAATGTATATTGGGCAATAAATAATAATTGTGGATAAAATTTGCGAATTGTTACCACAGAAACAAAAGTTTATACTGTATAGTTCAGAGTACATATTCAACACATAGAAACTCACTCTTACCTCTATAGGAACTTGAAACTGAGTACTAATGCTGTCGATCATTTTCCTTTTACTGGACCTGAAACAGAATAATAGAGAATAAAATCATCACGTCTTTCTTCTTTCAAGGAAAGACAAGTAAAATGATTGACTATTTCAGAAATGCAATGCTTGAATTCTTTTCTAAAGACTGAAATTCATTTTTACTTTAATACTTTATTACTCATTGCCAATAAATGAATTTTTACCTAGCGCGACATTTGTAGTTTTATGTAGAGTGAGAAGTAAATATTCAAAAATATGTAGATCACAAACTACCCATGGATGAGTAGGGTTACTATTAGCAAATCATATTAAAAGAAAAGGCTGGGTCAAACTTCAGAAATTTGAAATACAATGGTGGAAATCTGAGTTTATATCTTGTCAGTTTGAAGTGTCCAAGTCAGTCAATGGTGATGCATTTTTTTAGAGACCATGATTAAAAATTACACAAACAAACAAGCCACATGAGGGTTAATTCTAGTTTTTCAAACTAAAGGGGATCATGAATAAATTTCTCAATCTGCAATGGGGTCTCTGTGTATAGCCCTTTTTCTTCTTTTCTAGTATCGTCAATGCCGACATTCCTTATGTATATTTTAAAGGTAGCCTGTTGGAATTATAGGGCTTAAATCGACATTATTCATTTGAATTTATAAATTTTGTAAAAGTGGCTAGCTAGAGAGCCGGTTAGTGATGCTCGTAATCTAGCCAAGATTGTAAGAAGTACCTTGTTTGTTGTAATATATACAACTGGAAACTTTGATGAATAAACAAGAAGACATTATTTCAAACGGTATGCATCTATTTTGGGATTGAGAGAGCATGTAATGACATGCAAATGCAACTGGGGTCAATAAGCACCTGAAAAAAACCCAGGAATCTCGGTTTCTTACCTAGTGAACTGCTCTCTGTCATCCAGTATTAAAATCACTCCATAAGCATCTTCAAATTTCTCCCAAGATCCCAAAGGAGGCGTTGCTAATTCACTTGGTTGAGATCTGAGAGGTTCTCTTTCCTGCTTGCCACCATATGATAGAATAACACATTGAAAATCAAGGGAAATAACATCAGGTTAGTCATTTTGACCATATAAACAAGAAACTTTTAACACAAGAACACAGAACCCTTTTTTAAAGATATTTATGTAGGCTATGAATACCCATTGTATGGTTAAATGTGACATATCCATACAAGTTATTATATTCATCATCCATATCAATACAAGCTTACTTTGAAAGAGCTCGCACTTGAAGGACCAAAAGTGGGATTAAAATGAGCAGACGCAGGAGATTTTCCAGCCTCATTCTGTATAGTATTGAATATCCTATTGTCACTTGACTTTGAACAGATTTTTCCTGAAAGAAAATTGATACACTAAATGCATCAGAATGGCCGCTGTTAAAGCTTTCAACATCCGTAGTGTGTTGATGCACAATAAACACATAATATTTTTATTATTATTCAAAAACAATAAACTGGCCTGCTTCAACAAGAATGCAGGATTTTGTCCCCTGGACTGCCCCAACCCGAGTATGTGCTGTGTGGATTGATGTATTGCTGCTTGAGTTAGAAACTGAACTACCTGGAAAGCAAATTAATGCAATTAAAACTCCAGCAAGGCAGGTTTCAAATTTGAATTCACACTGTTAGAATTGCACATCATTACATAGTTCCAACAGCAAGATGATCTGTAAAACTATAAGAATTCAAACCTCCGTATATTTGGTCTTCTTTGAGTCGGCAGAGTACAGCTGGCCAAAGGGAATGTATGTCCTGGGTATTTGATGTTTCCGAAACCTCGTGGAAAGCATGAACAGTTTGCTCGCGGGAAAACCCCATTTGCATAAACTATATAGAAGATCAATATAGATATTAGTTGGCGGACATAATCTTGTATGTATCTACAGGAAATTTATAGGAACGGGATCAAGAATACGAAGATAAACAATCTTTCTTGATGATCAGAGTGTCAATACAAATAAATAAACATTACTCAATCTCGCTAGGCATGGTTTGGGGTGAAGAAGCCCAGACCTTAACAGTCTACTCTAGATAGCCTTACCTTGCATTATTAATGCAAAGGTTGTTTCCAAGAGTTGAACTTATTACCTCCAAATTACATAGAAACTTGAGCTGTTGGTCAAAGGCTCCCCTTGATGATAATATAGTAGTCACATTAAAAAATAATAATAATAATAATAAAGTGGGTGAATAAAGGATGCACACCTTGTTAAGAGATTCAGGAGGAATATCAATAGGCATATTTGGAACATTGCAACTAAAATATGGAAATGCAACTCCTTTTGAGGAATCAGACGGAGCAGAAGCAGAATCTGAAACACGCCCTTTCGATACATCTGAATTTCTTGGCTCCAAGACTGAATCTACATGACTATGAGCAGAACTGGGTTCAGAGATTAAACGGGATCTCAAGAGACACTCCCGTGCTGCTTCCTTTCCTTCCTCAGTCAACATGTACCTGCATAAAGTTACAGGGAAAAAAGTCAATGACTGCAACTCAACTTCTCCATAACTACTGGAATACCAATAGAGTAGCTAATTACAATCAGACTGTTCCAATAAAACAAACCAAGGTTTGATATGATTCCAAAATGATGCCCCTTGTTTAACATATGGAGGACATTAGCATGGACTCAAGTTGACATAATAATTTAAAACACTTAGGAACTTGAACTCATGAATGTCAGATTCACATTTAGTGGAAACAAACTAATTTGAAATGCCAGTAAGCAATCACAACCAATCCCTAACAACTAACAAGAGAAATATCAGAATCCAGCTTTTGAATGCTGAATGACGAGATAAATACTATGAGCAGAATATTGGGTAGGGGTTCCAAAAAAGAAGACCGTGAAGAGGTTTCACAAAATTCTACCTCCCAATGTATTCCACACACACAGAATTTCCTAATCAATTCACCTGAGTAAAACCACGTGGTTCCACTCATATTCAGTTAAAGACTTAAAGGGTTGTTAAAAATATCATAGAGTTGCAATTTTTTATCACCTAATTTTACAAACACCATGGGTAAGATTGCTAATTCTAACTGAATTCCAAAGCATTTCAGGTAAGGACAAGTAAACATTAACGCAGGTTTTCACAAGTCAAACGCCCTAACTGAAGAATGATAATTAGATAATATAGACCACAGAAAATTTCCTCATACTGATACATTGTGCATGAGTCCAAAAGAAGTTCTACAGGACACCAACTCATCTTACATATAGAAGTGTTCAATCTTACATAACCTTCTTAAGCCTTTTGTCCTGTTCATGACTACCACCAACATGTAACAAACAGTGCATATTTGCAGATAAAGTTTAAATGTTCTATCATACATTTTTTCAAATAAGAAGAAGAAGAAGGAATAAACATATCACATAGAGTATTCAATGTACTTGAAACTTTTAAAAATTACCAAGTGGATTCTGATCATCAATATTCTGAATCCATGGAAACAAATTAGAAAGATCAAAATGGAAAGACCAAATTAGATACACCCAATTCTACAAAAACGGAAAAGCAATGAGCATCATTACTTTGCAGGGCAGCTTGACTTAGCCACAAGCCCTTTTGTTATCAATGTCTTCATGCAGCTCCACCCACTATACCAGCTTTGAGGCGAGCTTCCAAAGGGGCCAGGCTTCCCCTTTCCTAGTTCGGGTCTGAAGGATTATCATGAACACAAGCAAGTCAACACCAAAACCATCAAAAACAGTGAGTATCATCCAAACAGATCAAAACACAAACATACGCAATTGGCACGCGAGAAAGCCCACTAGCTTCAGCAGCATTAATGAGCTCCGGTTTAAGCATAAATTGTTTCCCACTCTCCATTTCCCTATCATGTTAAAATAGTACATTATGTACTGATATTCAGAAATTCAAAAAAATAGCAAAATGACAATGATGCACTAAACTACAAAATTAGTTTACCTGTGCAGTGTGATTATCAAAGCATATGCTACTGAATTTTTCTGTGGTAGATAGCGTCGAGTACCTTTAGCTTTTTTTCCTACAGAAATGTGAAAAAGCAGTCAGTATTTAGATGGCGATAACTACTACAACATCCAACATTATTGTACACAAACTAAGACCTTCGACATGATTATGCTGCAAAGGTGTTTATACAACTAACATAAAATTGCAGAAATGCAGACAAAAGTAGTTGCGAACTTTACCCCTTTTAGGAGCATCTTCATTCCCAGAAGTGGCAGAATCAGTTTCGAAAAACCCTTTCATTTGCCTCAGAATCCATTTCCCAACTCCCCTGAAAAGAGTCCCCGCATACAAATATACGTTAGACACCCAATCAAAATTGATTAAAATCCAGCAAAATTAAATCAATACATACTTGACTTCGGCCAATTCCTTGAGGGATTTGATGGGGACTTTGGAATTGCAAACGTTGGAGTAAGCTTTGTAGAAAGTTTTACTAAGATTGTCGGAGATGCCTTTGGGATTTCCGGCATTTTCTTGCCATTTGTTTTTCATGAACGCAGCGAGTTCTTCATTTCCTGGGCAAACGAGTCTTCGCTGGAAATCCATTGGTGCAGATGAACCATTCGGCAGGCGGGAATATCAATTTGTTCAAGGTAGGTTTTGAGTGGATTTACCCACTAATACTGATAGTTACTATTTACTGCCCGGTATTTTGCTCTTTAGCCCAAAATACTGGAAAAAAAATGACATCAATACCCATAATAATTTTTATTTTTTTAAAAAAATTCATTCATTACACTGGGTAAATGCTCAATAACGATTACAAGTGTAATCAACATTTAATCAACTAACTTATTGCAATCAGACTAAATCAACTAACTAAATCATATGCTAATCAGACTCATACCGTCTGTACTATTACAAATTGAGAGATCAAATAAAAAAGTAGTAATACCGCCCTCAAGGATATTATTTTGCAGCCGCGAACACCACAACTGCTTGGCAGAGAGGAGCGTCTCTCGCATCAATCATTGCGCCAATCGGGGATCTGCTACAACCACAACACCACTAGATCCAAACCATGATCTAAGTTCTTCAAACTATAAACACCTTGAAAATCATAGATCACGAACGGGAACACGATCCACGACCTGTCCAACCAGATCAATAATTATAAACAAAAATCTAAACCACGACCTGTCCAACCAGATCGGGAACAAAAACATCGACGACAACTAATCATGGATTCAGCCGTTCAAATCGAGAACAATTTCATTGTGTGAATCATACTTATTCAGTTTAATAAAGAATCAATAAACGGAAAAGCAATTGTTCCCCATCTCCCACTTATTCAATGGGGAAAAGATTGAAGAAGAAGATGGTTTTTTTTTTCTTGGGAGCGATAGGGTTTAGGAGACGGACGGTTTGCTGAATCTTGTTGCTGTCTCAATAACCTTAATAATTTATTGCAAAGAATCAAATTTCAGGGGGTGATTGGTTGAGGGGTTTGGAGGTGGGTAATGAGTTTGATTGAGTGTTATGATTATATGAGACTCACCTTCATTACCAAAAATTGGTCAATCACCAAGAGCATTAGTTATGGAATTAGTTTCAGAAGAGTGTTATTTTGGGAATTAGTTTCAATAATAAGGTTACTTAGGCAAAAACTTGTTGTTTACTATATTTAGGCCCTGTTTGCTAGAGCTTATTTCTTGATGTACTGAACTGAACTGAATTGAATTGAACTGAACTGAAGTAAAAATTGATGTATTTAAAAATGGAATCAGCATGACTGAATTAACCTGAATTTCATCAAATTACATTTTCACTAGAACTGAACTGAACTGAACTGGATTGAACTAAACTGAACTGATCTATAGAGAAGCTCTGGCAAAGAGGGCCTTAGTCACTCTAACATTATAGTTTACTATTTTTATCCATTCTCTTGTGCAAACCAAACAACAACATTATAATCATTACTCCTATAATCATTATACCCTATTATCATTCTCATTCCGATTCTCATTCCTCTATTTCAACCAAGCATCCCCTCATTCTAAACCTTGCAATATCTCTCTATATGCAGAACTCTCCAAGCTCCCATATTTTCGGAGAGTATCTTCGAATTAGTGCTGTAAACGAGTCGAGTCGAATTCGAATAGACCTGTGCTCGAGTTCGAGTTCGAGTTCGTGAAGATTTTTTATGTTTGTGATCGAGTTCAAGTTCGTTCGAGCTGAGACAATTTAAATCGAGCTCGATTTGTCGAACTTTTAGGAAGTTCGAACTCGACTCATGAGCTCGATAAAAAATCGAGTTCGAACTCGAGTACATAAAGCATTAATGGTAAAATTTTAATTTATTTCCTTAAAAATCCTATATATACAATATATAAAATTATAATTATTATCAAACTGCTCCAAGAGCCTATCGAGCTAACTCTTATGAGCTCGAGTTTGAACTCGTATATAAACGAACGAGCTCGAGTTCGAGTTCGAATTGGTCAAACCGAGCTCAAAAACAAACTTTGACTGAGTTGTTCTCGAGTTGTTCACGAATTGATAAGTTCATTTACACCTTCGAATTAGGTTTGTTGACCAATTTCCAATTTGGACCCCTAGCTGCTTGTAAAAAATGGAGGACGTAGTCCAGCAATTTCTGCATATCCAAATACATTTTTACTCATTGCGTAATTTCTGCATATCTAAGCTGAGGCTCTCCGTCAATTGTTTGCGACTGAGATGTGGTATTCACCTTTATGGTAAACTCTGTACCACGGGAGCCGCTACAATGAGCCCCCAGGCTCAGTGAGCCTGTTTGAATAGTACCTTGGGTACTTTGCATTTTAGTCCTAGATTTTGGTTGTTATTTCATTCTTACCCTTTTGTTTAATCGGACAATTCTGATTCTGATTCTGATTCTGTTTCACTGGAACTAGAATTTATTTCTGGTTCCTGTATTTCTATGATGTAAACTTTTTCTAGTTCATCATATTTTTCTTCTATGGGTTCGTATCCCATTCTATATGCGAATTCTAATAATTTAATTTTATTAGAATCTTGCCTATTAGGACATTCATTTGCATAATGTCCTTCTATGTTGCATATCCAACATTGACAAGCGATTTCCCCACGTCGTAAATGGGAATCCCACTCAATCAAAACACATTTATATTTCACCTACGACTTCTAACTACTATAGAGTAGATAGTGGGAAGTAGGGATCGAACCACAAGGAGAAGGAGTTTGTTTAGTGTTTTAGCGAAGATTATAAACACATACATATATATTATATAGAAAGCAAGGTAAACAAGGGGGGGTTTTGAAGTTGGTTTTGTAGGAAACACTACGATGCAAAGCAAATGAAAATCTAAATTATCATGCAATTATCTAAGTAAAGATTAACTATCTAAAATGCAAGTCTTGGGTGCATGTGATTTCGACTTTCTACCATGGGTTCTTCCTCAAACTATGACGTGTTGCTTTGAGAAGGATGATCATTTATCATAAGAAACTACCTCTAATCGTAGAGACATATTTCTCAATCTCACTATTATAGTTATGGATGACGAAAACATCACCACAACTCTCATCCACAAATGACCTAAATGATAGCATTTAGACCAATTTGTTGATGGCATTACCAATTAGAGACTCAATAAACACTACCCAAATAGAAGTAGATTTATGAGTTAATTACATTATGCTATCATTTGTGTTTGCTCTTGAATCCATTCACTAGTGTTATATCCATGTTAAATTCGCTATCGAATATCATGGGTAGTGTTTATTGCAAATCAAACATTCATAAGCTACACAAACAAGTTCTCAACCCATAATAGAAGTTTAATCACATGCCCCCAAGATGGGTTTTTAGCCTACAACAATAATTCTACTTAATACAAACATGTTCATCAAATCAAAATGGAAGAAAATGGAAGAAGAGGAAGAAAAACTATGAAAAATCTAATTTGGATTGGGGGAAGCTCGTCTCCAAGAAAAAGGATAAGAGGGGTATTTATAGCCCTTCAAAATATGCTTCTTTGGGCTTCATTCAGCCAGAAATCCGCCCATTTTCGCGGCCCGCGAGGCCCATTTCGCGGCCCACGAGATGCCTGTGGCAGATTGACAACAATCTTCTTTTCTTCGCCACGGATGAACCGTTGATCCGTTTTTGACGTTCTAGTAGTCCATTTTGTAGTACTCGAGAAGACGAAGCCAATGGTACCACTTATGCACTCCAATTCCTCTTGTAAAATTTCCAAATTTCAGCTTCAAAACGTTAGTGCACAAGTCTTTCTTCAAAATGCAAGGTAAGAGAAATTTATCCTTAATTCTTAACTCTTTGCACTAAATGCTACCCCAAATGAACTCTAAAATGTGCTAAAAGTAGAGTATATATTGGCTACATCAAACATCTACAATTTTTCTTTCCTTTTGGACAGAATTTTTGTTTTTCTGATCTTGTATCATATTTTTTCTTAAAGAATATTCCTGGTCTTTTTAATAAACCTATATTTAGAAGATTTTTTCTTAGAAAAGAATTTTTTCTTCTTTTTATATTCTGTTTTGCAACCATATTCTACCGGATTTTCTCTTGATATTGCACAACAGTTTTTATTAAACTTTTTAACCTTTTTCTGAATTCTTATTAGTTCACGGAATTTTGACAGTTCGTCTTTTACTACTCTCATAGCATATCCTAGACTGTAACTAGTAGTTCTACTATTGAAAGTTTCGATTTTAAACCTTTCTAACGCTTTTTCTCCTACTAAAGGGATTTTCCTTAGATACTGAAGTATCATTTCTGGAAATTCATTTTGTTCTAATTTATAAAGATTTACTTCATAATCACAATTAAAATCTTCTAAACAACATATATCACAGAGTTGTAGCTTTGTTAGCCGTTTTTTAGCTTTTTCTTGTACTAATTGTTTTTCATGTTCTTTGTCACCGGAAAAATCAATTCCTAAGAACATAGTATATAATCCGTCTAGAACAATATCTAGAATATTATATGGAATGTTGTTATTAGCATCTGTCCAGATGGTGTTTTTTATAAATTCTTTTGCTATTCCTAGACTCTTATGTTCTATTAATAGCAAAATGGTTCGTGATTCTATATAGGCATCAGGATTAGTTTGAATTACTAAACTTAATTCTGCTGCCCATTTATCAATGATTTCTTTCCTATTATTTTGATAGTCAATATTTAGGAAATTATCATCTGATCCTTTTGAACTACCAACTTTGGATTTTGCACTTTCTGGAAAATACCGTGGTTGATTAGTTCTTCTTCTTTTAGAGCCCATATATGAGCTTTCACTTTCTTCTTTTACTTTGTTTATATTAAAGTTTCCAGGTTTTTCATCCGAGTCACTAATTTCGAGTTCACTTATTTCAGATTCACTAGCTGACTCTTCATTATTTAAGACTTTTAAGTCTTCAATTCCAAACAATTGTTTTAGTTTAGGACTGTTTTCTATTTCTTGGTTTGCTAGTTCATCATTTTCTAATTCTAGCAACCTAAGAGCATGGTCAAGTAAATCGAAGTTTTCTTCGTTTACCTGTAGTTCATCACCTTCTAGATGATCCCAAAAGATTTTTTCAATCTTTGGTATATAATTGGTCATATTGGTTGTTTATCATTTTTACCAAATGACCAAGTTAATGCTTTAGGATTTCCAGAGGATCCTAATTCTGCATTTCCTACTCCATGATTGGGGTAGGAATATTTTCCTAAACTTAAAGGTTTTGGAATTTCTTCTGTTATTACAGGAGATATTGAGAAATCTTTTTGCCCTAAAACTTCTAAGATTTCTTTATTGCAATTGCATTCTAAAATTGTAGATTTTAGTTCAGTAATGACTTTTGCGCCTACAGCTTCTATTTGCTCATTTTCATTAGAAGCTATCTGTCTAAGTAATACTAGAATTTCGTCTAGATTAGTTTTTAAGATTTTGAAATCTTCTCTTAATTCTGTCATACTCATTCAAGACATATGTTCTAATTGTTGACCTAAATCGTCAATTCTTTTTGAGACACTTAACAATATGTCTTTTTTACTGAGTTCGTTAAAACTTTTACGAGATGGTTCTCCTATTTCCAGATTATTTCGTATTACTCTGGATTTATATTTTTCTCCCATTATCTTTTTATCTTTAGCTATGTCAATAGCCCAAGAGTTATCTAAAAGAGTTATTTCTGAAAACTGTTTTTCTTCTACAGTTCCTACTTGTGAAAATACATCTTCTAGTTCAATGTATTCTTTCTTTTTATAGTCAATACTGTGATGACTATTTGTTAAAGCATAAGCGACCAGATAGGTTAAGCTAAATACTTTATCTCCTTTATTAATTAAATTTTCTCTTTCAAATTTATGAACAAAGAATAATGTTTTGTCTAAATTTGCTGTATCTAGACTAATTCCAAATTTAGGATATACTGTAAACATGAATTTTTGGTAGGCTAAATTTCCTCTAGCCGCACCTAAAATGCAGTCTTGTCTATCATTTATCTTATTATCCATTAAAACCATTTTAATTGGAGAATTTATTCCTTCTTGAAATTCTGATTTCAATAAGATCTTAATGGCACCAAAGTGTACCATTGTGATAGTGGATCGAATCTTACTATCTATTTTTAATAAATTCTCTTCAATCTCTTTTCGAGTGATTAAAGGTAAATATACTGCTCCTGTAGTATCTTTGATATCTACATGCATTTCTTTAGTTCCTACGAAATAGTAGATGCTGTTTTTCCTTTTTAATTTCTCTAAAAGAGATATATTAAAAATATTTTCTTTTCTTAAATTAAGTCTTGAGGACCTAATTTTTGAAAGTAATTCTTGTTTTATCAAAAAACTTCCGTTTAATCCTTGATTAGATTCAAAGGTTTGAACATTAGAAACATCTTGATTCTGTATAGGCACTTAATCCTGATGAAACTAATCCTGATGCCTATACAGAATCTGACCATTAAGTTTTATCATCTGACCCTTTTGGATTACCAATTTTGGATTTTGCACTTTCTGGAAAATACCATGGTTGATTAGCTCTTCTTCTTTTAGCGCCCATATATGAGCTTTTACCTTCTTCTCTTTTAACATTATTTATGTTAAAGTTTTTTGGTGTATAATCTGAGTCACTATTTTCTTGTTCACTAATTTCAGGTTCACTAGCTGACTCTTCATTATTTAAGACTTTTAAGTCTTCAATTCCAAACAATTGTTTTAGTTTGGGACTGTTTTCTATTTCTTGATTTGCTAGTTCATCGTTCTCTAATTCTAGCAACCTAAGAGCATGGTCAAGTAAGTCGAAGTTTTCTTCGTTTACCTGTAATTCATCACCTTCTAGATGATCCCAAAAGATCTTTTCAATCTTTGGTATATAGTTGGTCATATTGGTTGTTTGTCATTTTTATCAAATGTCCAAGTTCAAGCTTTAGGATTCCCAGAGGATCCTAATTCTGCATTTCCTACTCCATGATTGGGGTAAGAATATTTTCCTAAACTTATAGGTTTTGGTTTATCCTCGTCTCCTATAGAAGTTATTTTTAAATCTTTTTGATCTATCGCTTCTAAGACCTTAAGTTGGTTTTCTTGAATTATTATTTTTAATTCAATAATAATTTTTGCTGCTGCACCTTCTAACTTATTTTCTTCGTTAGTTAGGATTTTTAGAATCTCTTCTAATTTTGTTTTTAAAGAACCTATATCTTCTTGTATTTCTTTAAGACTCATCAAGACATTTGTTCTAGTTGACTTTCCATGTCTTCTATTCTTTTTGAAATTCCTATTAAGAGATCTCTCTTGCTAGGTTCTTTGGAAATACTTTTTCTGGAGGGTTCTCCAATTATAAGCTTATTTTTTTCTACTTTTGATTTATAACGTTCTCCCATGAGTTTTTTATCTTTAGCTATATCAATAGCCCAAGAATTATCCATTGGAGAGATTTCAGAAAACTGTTTTTCTTGAACAGTTCCTATCTGTGAAAATACATCTTCTAGTTCGATGTATTCTTTCTTTTTATAGTCAATACTATGATGACTATTGGTTAAAGCATAAGCAACCAGATAGGTTAAGCTAAATACTTTATCTCCTTTATTCATTAAATTCTCTCTTTCAAATTTATGAACAAAAGATAATGTTTTGTCTAAATTTGCTGTATCTATACTAACACCAAATTTAGGATAAACTGTAAATATGAATTTTTGGTAAGCTAAATTTCCTCTAGCCGCACCTAAAATGCAATCTTGTCTATCATTTATTCGGTTATCTATTAAAACCATTTTGACTGGGGAATCTATTCCTTCTTGAAATTCTGATTTCAATAGAATTTTAATGGCACCAAAATGTACCATTGTGATAGTAGATCTGATTTTACTATCCATTTTGCTTAAATTTTCTTTAATTTCTTTTAGAGTGATTAAAGGTAAGTATACTTCGCCTGTAGTATCTTTGATGTCTACATGCATTTCTTTAGTATCTACAAAATAGTAGATGCTATTTTTCCTTTTTAAATTTTCTAAAAAAGGTATATTAAAGATATTTTCTTTTCTCAAATTTAGTTTTGAAGACCTAATTTTTGAAAGTAATTCTTGTTTGATCAAGTAACTTCCGATGAATCCTTCATTAGATTCAAAGGTTTGAACATTAGAAACATCTTGATTTTCATCAATTGTTTCTTCTATATCATTTAAATGATTCATTTTAATGTTGAATCTTTTAGATAATTATTGTTATTTTAAACATGGCTCTGATACCAGGTTTTTGGTTCTTGGTTCTATATCCTGCAGAATTTAATTTTCTTTGATACATCTTATGCATCCTTTATAGGAGTTCATATAATGAACAAGAGTTTGATGTTTTTCACAATATCTTGTGCCAAAACTATACCTAAATTGGCTATAAGGGCCAACTCTACGGAATTTAGATAATTTCTTATCTTCTTTAGTTATTTCTCTGTCAAGAATTAATTTACAAACGTTCTTACTCATTTTGAGGTTCATTCTTTTGTTGAATTTTGAGATTCTTTTATACATTTTATGCAAAATTTTGAGGTATTCATAAATTGTACATAAATTTGGAGTTGATGTTTTTTACAAAACTTAGTTCCAAATCTATTCTCTGTTGAGAATAGATTTACAAATATTATTGCTCATTTAAGCTTAGATATTTTATTTGATGTAGTTTAAGAATTTAATACTTTAGAACCCTAAGTAATTTATGCAAGTTCCTTTCATTTTCTTTACTATATTATTAAGAGTGTATTTTTATCATACTTTCTGTTTATAACTTAACTAATCCTATGAATCTTGTTTCCCTAAACGGCCACCTGCCTAAGCGGTACTCCCTATTCTACGGACTCCAGGTTTCATTATAAAAGATAAGCATGTATACAACAATCAATAATAAGCAAGAAGATAAAGATCATAGAAAGTTACATGAAATTACAAGGGCCCTAAAGGGCTTTTTATTCACACATAATGATCAGAAGATCAGACAGAATCCTGGACGAGCTTCGTCTCCAGGGGATTACAGAGGTTGAAAGTAAAATACAATGAGGCGCAGAAGTGAGGGGCGCTCCCCTATTACAAGGAAAGAACTTCCTTTTATAGAGAATGAAGGATCTGCATTATTGAAGAGGGGTGCGTCATCCCTTACGTACAAACGCACTTACATTATTGCCTCTACCTAAAGTAGACGCACTACTGCATTATTGCACCCACTTAGAGCAGATGCATTATTATCCCACTACCTGCTGTCACTTGAAGTGGAGGGGTCCATAGGACTGTCGGCAGCCCTGATGGTGGAGAGGTCACTATCTTCTTTAGTGGGTGATCCATTTTCTTCTGAGCATCTACCGCATAGATAATTACTGCTGTAATTCTTCATCCTTTTACAAAGGTCTGGAATATGTTCTCCCAAAACAAATGGATTAACCAAAGTATTTTGAAATTTAACAAATTTGCCTTCATCGGCTTCGCTGATCTTTTTGGGTGACTTGCTGTATATCAAGATGGTGGCATCTTGATAGTTTACAAATAACCCATCATCTGAACTGAAACTGAAAAGTTTTTGAATAAAACCTTCCAGTCTTCTTATTGCTAAGGGTAGCAGATCGCTAGCCTCGAGGTTGCACTCCATGGGCTGGGATGGATGATAATGATCTCCTTTGCAAATGCCAATCTGGATCAAATACTGAGGATGATATACCAATAATCCTAATTGATTCCAGTATGGACCGGAACTATTAATTTTTAGAAAAACTTCCTGCCCTGGTTTGGTGCATTTTTTTCTAAAAGTCTTAATTGTGTCGATAATAGCCTTAGGGAAATGGCTAATTTCTAACAAATTAGGACTTGGATATATGGTTTTTACCAAACCATATTGGAATGCCTCGTAAACCTGTTCGGGATTAGCATTCTTAGTGAAGTTGTAATAACTTAAAATTTTGGAGTCTGTAGTGAAGAACTTCTCCTCCAAAAACTTTTCTTCGTTGGCAGATCTTGCATATCGGTAGCAGTATTCAAAGCCTGCTTCGGTAATTTCGTCGGTGTAGTTTACTTTTGCAGAACTTACCGTGTCTTCCCTAGGTTTGCTGGGAAGTCTTCCTAGCGAGGTCAATGGCTTCTTTTTGGCCAACAGAGCTGCACTGAAGGTGTTAGGCTTCATCATCTCGC
Source organism: Cruciata laevipes (assembly GCA_963678965.1). Taxonomy (NCBI): domain Eukaryota; kingdom Viridiplantae; phylum Streptophyta; class Magnoliopsida; order Gentianales; family Rubiaceae; genus Cruciata; species Cruciata laevipes. The sequence goes on along the minus strand of OY787634.1, from coordinate 16,736,474 downwards.
CATTGGTAATTAGCTCCAGAGGTGCTAATAAAGATGACCCAGTGTATAGGTCTGCTGAAGTTCTTGCTTCCTGGAAAGATTTGAACTTCTTGTGCGCAATGTTGGAGACTCCTTCAGTTGCTTTTTTGGCGAAGCTCCAATCTTCATAGATTCCAGCATTGGGACCGTTATAAACAACATAATATGTTTTAGATCTTTTTGGGATTTGAATTCCCTCTTCGGATTTCTCCGATGCTAAAGGCGTAACTTTAGACTGTGGGATTGGAATTCCCTGATTTGGCCTTAAGCAAAATTCTACTGGGCTAACCAGTTTGGAAGTTTGTACTTCCTTCTGGATTTTTGGCAAATCCACAGCCTTCAACGGATTTGTTGATTCTTTACCAACTGCCGTTTGCGTTGGAATAGTCTTATCTTTCTCTTTTGAGGGAGAAGGCGATAAGATAACCTTTTTTACTTCATTTTCAGAAGCTTGTTTTTTTTTCTTTACCCAATTTGATCAGGTTGAGATACTTGAGCTTGGCTCGGACCAGCTCTAGTTCTTGGACTAGAAGTCCTTCTTGCAGCTTTAGCTGCTCCATTTCATCCATGTTGGATGCTTCACAAAGAAACAAACGTTAGAAACATTTGAATTATTCTTTATAATCTTGCTGAAATTCTCTGGTAAGAAAATCTTCCCAATAATTCTTGGTACCTGCAATATGAACAACATCGAAATCATATCTAGATAACCACATTTGCCATCTAATTAGACGACCTTGTTTTCTATCTCCTTTTAAATTTATTTTTAGGAAATAAGTAAAATTCTTATTATCTGTTCTTACTAAAAATTTGCAAGGAGTTAGATAAACAGAGAATTTTTTAATTACTCTAATAACAGAAAGATATTCTTTTTCGTTACTATGGTAATTCTTTTCAGCAGCCTTAAAGCTTCCTGAAGTATATCGGCAAATGTATTCTTTGTCGTTATTTTCTGCTTTGAGAATTCCTCCCCAGAATAAATCTGATGCATCAGTTTCTATGATTAGTTTATCCTCAGGTTGTGGATGATAAAGTTTAGGAAAGTTTTTTAAACTTTTCTTTACTTTTACCATATAATTGGTATCTGCATCTTTCCATTCCCATGGAATATCTTCCTTAAGCTCTACTTGTAATGGTGCTCTGACCTGAGCAAGCTTAGGAATATAATCAGAAGCATAAGTGAGAATTCCTAAGAACCTCTGCAACTGTTTTTTATTTTCAAGGATATCTGGGAATTTTTGAATATGTTCCAAGATATGATCTTGAGGTCGATGAGATCCTTCTTCAATTTCTAGTCCTAGAAAATTGATTTTAGTTTTAAAAAGCTGTGTTTTCTTCTTTGAGAGTATTATTCCCAGAGAAGCACATTTTTTAAGTATTGCTGCTACTTGCCATAGATGTTCTGTCTCATTATTACTGAAGACTAAAATGTCATCAATATAAACACAACAGAATTTTTCATAGGTTCTAAATGCATTCTGCATATGTCTTTGAAATATGGCTGGAGCCTGTTTTAACCCAAAGGGTACAACATTCCACTGATAATGACCTTGCGGACATGTAAAAACAGTTAATAGTTGTGATTCTTTATCTAGCAATACCTGCCAGAATCCTGATTTACAATCAAAACTACTAAATATTTTCTTTCCTCTTATTAGAGTTAATAACTCATCTTTATTAGGAAGGTTATGACTGTCTCCTACTGTGGCTGTGTTTATAGCCTTATAGTTGACAACCATTCTCTTTTTTCCTCTGCGTCTTTCAGCTTCATTTTCTACTAAGAAGGCTGGGGACATATGAGGTGATTTACTAGGTTTAATCACTTTTAATTCTAGTAATTCATTAATTTGTTTTCCAAATTCTTCTCTATCCTTAGGACTATATTGCATTGGTTTAACCTTTACAATCGTCTTGGGATTGATTAGTTTTATGGTTGCTCATCCAATATTTTGACTTGTTAGGGTCTATTGGATTTTCTGAACACACAGATTCTAGAAGTGTTTCTATTTTACAAAGTTTTGTATTTTGAAGCACAAAAAGTTGTTGTTCTTTAGCATATATACCCCCCCTCTTTAAAAGAGAAGTAATGTTATTAGGGCTAATATTTAGCGCCTCTGGTTTTGGTAATTTAGATTTCTTTTTCATGTATTCTAAATAACCTGGATCTCCTACTTTAAGAGCTTTTCTTATTTTTCCTATATGTACAGGATTATTGTTTAGAGTGAAAATTATCCTATCTGTGTATTGGACAAATGGATGATACAACAGACAGAAATTATTTCCAATAATAAAATCTATTCCAGATTCTTGTTGATATACAGTTGGAATATGAAATATTTCACCTGCTATCATTATATTAAGATTTTTACAGACCTTAGAGAGTATAACGTGGGATCCATTTCCAATTTTTACTCTTATTGGTCTTTCTACATTTACCCAGTGTTCCTTGGGTATTACATTTTTGCTAGCAACACACATGCTTGCACCGGTGTCTACATAGCAGTGTAACTCAATTTGTTTATATCCAGAAAATTTTAATTTTCCTTTTATATAAATTGAATTAGTGTTGGTTATATTATTCATTTCAAAGTTTGTGGATTGATTTATAAGTTTTACAAACTATGAAGGTTGATTTGGAATTAGCACAAACCTTAGGGGTGGAAGTGATAATATCCATGGACCAATTAATTTCTGCCATGTGGGGAGGCTCCAGGCTCATTAAAGTTTTTCCCCTGTACCACACGAGATGCACATAAGAATAAGTTGTACTCCCTATAATTGGCATCGTTAAATTAAAGCTTGAGTATTTGTTAGCATGCGCACAAAAAAAAAAAATAGAGATACAATGGACAGTATAAAACATTTCAAATATACAACATGATAACATATCATAGTAGCATACATGTGACAAGCCACAATATATATTTTTAAGCATACAAGTTCAGAGTGAACCTTTCGCTTCAAATGGCAAAATTTTATAATTTAAAGATTGAGATCCAAAATGATAAACTAAATATAATATATTATAAATTTGAGGCCCAAAATGGTAAAAATAACTACAACTTATTATAAATTGAGGCCTAAAATGATAAACTAAATACAGTATATTAAAAACTGAGGCCCAAATAACTAAATACAATATTAAAAACAAAGGCCTAAATTAATAAACTAAATACTAAATATAAAATGATAATTAAATTGCAAAAACAATTGGGTAAAGGAAATATAAATATTCAAAACAATAATTTTTAAGATAAAATTTAATCAAATAACGTAATTATAAAATATTTACGAGGGCCTTTTTTCCGGCTCTCCTTAGGCCCAAAAATGCTAGAACCGGCACTACACACGATCAAGCAAAATAGATACTAATAACAAGAATGAAGCTTTATATCACTTGTTGAGAAATGAATTGATGGTCAGAACAAAACGAATCCAAAGGTTTCGTACAAGCAAACAAAACTATATTGCACTAAGCATTATGTTAATTGGAGATTAACTACAATGGCTTAATGGGGGAAAACTCAAAAGTATAACAAAATTTTGCACTGCAACATTTACACAACTGATAAAGCATAATTTCCTTAGTTCAACCATATACAAAGCCAAAATCTGCAACTGATATGATAAATACATTAATGAAACTGTCAAGAAGAGAAACAAATCAGAAACGTATCTTACATATTAACATAAAATGAGTCAAAATACATTCCACCACCTAAATAAAAAATAAACATATAAGAAATCATAAAGATTACTTATAAGATCATGAAACTGTTTCCCAATTCCAAATAAGTATATTACGGCATGAATAACACACATCTTAAAAACCAATGCATGATACTAGAACCATATTACACAAGATCAATCCTCCAACAATGGGACCTCTTTCATCTTTCGCTTTGTCCACTATTTGCTTTCTATAATCAACTGGAGAACCCTAATACTATTAAGACAATAAAATGGTAAAATATTTATGCAAAAATCACAATAACTTTTGAATACTGAAACATGTAGATTCCATATTTTTGTTGGCTAATTTGTGCAGATTCGATGTTGCAACATCGATTAGGGTTTAGCAGAAAATTTCCAGAAAATTCCGATGCAGCTGTTAAATGGCATGAGGATATTGTGTGTTGGAATTTTATGGTAAATACAAGTCCAGAGAATATCTACAACTAAGTATTTTTCACCGTGGAGATTTGATCATGAGCTGGATCGAATCTTTCCATATTTTTCAGATTGGAAGATATTCTTTATTCCTTATCTTCAGAGAATTTGAGAATCAAATCATCCATGATTGAAGGAAGGAGTTTGATGCCGTGAAGTAACCCTCTTCAACCACGGCATAATGCTATAAAAGGGAATCAGTTGCGCTGCTCAAATTAAGGATTTTACACGCAACAATTCTGTCTTCAGAATCTGTTTTCAATCTTGAGCAAAAGGCAGCACAGTCCGTTTTACTTTATCACAACCATTTGGACGTGTGGAAGCCGGTGTGTTCGAAATCACCATAAAGCTCCTGGTGTGGGAGTGATCGTAGACTGGGGAGAACTAGTGGTCCGATTGGAGCGAGGGATCGCAACATCGAAGACTAGGAGAACTGGTGGTCCGATTGGAGCGAGGGATCGCAACCACTTAGAAATTGTAAAAGATAAGTCTGTAATCTGTCTTTTGACAATTTAGTGGAATGATTTCAACACAGGGCTACGGTCCCGCAGACGTAGGTGCATTGCACCGAACTGCGTGATCAAATCTGTGTGTCTTTTATTTTCTGCAATTTAGGTTTTTTCATGTTGCAACATCGTTTATGCAGTAAAACCTAAAACACAGCTAGTCAGTATTTTAGACAACTTATTTGATCTGAATCTGGTAGATAGGAATTTCATTTGGTATCAGAGCTGAGTCGCTTCTTTGTCCTCTTGCGAGGTGAGCGAGATCGACTATCTACCATGGCCAGGGAGGGAGGATCCATCTCTAGACCACCACTGTTGAACGATGGGAATTATCCCTACTGGAAGACAAGGATGGCAATGTTCATATCCCAGTTGGACGATGATGCTTGGGATGTCATTGAGACCGGTTGGGTGCCTCCAACTAGTGTGAATGAGGCTGGAGTTACAATCCCTAAACCTGCTCCCTGGTCTGAGGATGAGAAGAAAGGAAAAAGACTAAACATCAAGGTGATGAATGCACTGTTTCAGAGAGTTGATGATGACCATTTCAGATTTATATCAGGGTGTACTCAAGCCAAGGCTGCATGGGATGCTTTGCAGAAACGTCATGAAGGTGCTAAACCAGTCAGGAAGAGGATCAGTGGAATGATCAAGTCAGAATTCGAGAGCTTGCAGATGATGGAACATGAAAGCGTCAATGAATTCAGTGTCAGACTTAAGGACTTATCTCATAGGGCACACCAGTTTGGAGAACATTACACTGATGCGCAAATAGTTGATAAAACTATCAGATCCTTACCTGATAGGTTTGACAATGTAGTGTTAAATGTGGAAAATAACAACATGCTGGATGAAATTTCAGTTGATGATCTTTTGGGGTTTCTGAAATCTACAGAGATGCTTCAGGAGAAGAGCAAGGAGAGGAAAACCATGGCTTTTCAAGTTCGGCAGTCAAAAGCAAAAGGTAAATTGGAAGAATCTGACTCAGGAGATACAGAGGAGACTAAGATTGCACTTCTAACAAGAAATTTCAGCGAGTTTCTCAGAGGGACTAATGACAGAAAAGGATACTTTAATAGAGGAGGAAGAGAGTATCATAGTAGAGAACTCAATCAGCACAAGGATGATGTGTACACAGATGGCTCTGGTAGAGGTGTTGAAGGGTCCAAATATGGTGGACAACCACAATGCAGGGAGTGTGGCGGTTTTGGACACATCAAGGCAAATTGTGCCAATCTCCGAAATCCCTCAAAAGCCTTGATTGCTACTGGAGGAACTTGGAGTGATGATGAAGATGATACTCAACCTGAGAAGCATGTTTCTTTTGGTGCTAAAGTCATAGATTCTGAACCAGCTGAACTGGATGATGAAGACCTTGATTTTGGAGGAGAAGTTGATCTACAAGCTGCCTATGATAGGCTGTTTGAGGCCTGGAAGAAAAGTGTTGAAACAATCAATGGTCTGACCAAACAAGGAAAAGAATGATGACAACTCTAAGAACATGGTTGAAGAGGTTGAAGAACTGAAGAATAAAGTCAATACCTTGATGAATGCTGCTCTAGTGGAAAAAGAAGCTGTGGATGAATTAACCAGGAATCTGGAGGGTATGACTAAGAGGGCTGTGGAGGCAGAAAGAAAGCTAGAGGATATGATGAAAAAGATTGAAATTTCTGAAGGAAAGAAACCAGTGGACCAAGCAGCAGATCTGAAGAAATTGGAAACCATGACAAAGAGGGCTAAAAATTCTGAAGTTGCTGCTGAAATTCTTGAAAGAAAGCTAGAAATCATGACCAAGAGAGCTTTGGATGCTGAAGGAAAACTTGTCCAAAGCACTGCTGACTATGATATGATTGGAAAGAAGCTAAGGGCTATGTCTACTAGAGCTGAGGAGGGTGAAGCAACTCTCCAGAAATTAAACAAGGGTACTGCCCAACTGAATGACCTGCTGATCATGGGAAAGAATTCTGGGAACAGACAAGGTCTTGGATTTACTCACAGAGCATCACTAATTCCAAAAACTCAGATCAGGAAAACGATCTTTGTTTCAGCAGGAAATCAGGGAACATCCAGCTCAGATTCTAGAAACCCTAAGAAAACTCATGCTCTACTTGAGGATGTCAATACTCAATCTCAGACTGTCTTCAAGGCAAGAAAGGTTCCTCCCAGGTGTTGCTCTTATTGTATGATGCAGGGACATGAGGAGCATCAATGCATGAGACTGTTGAGAGATATCATGCAGGGAAAACAATTCTCCTCATGTTGCAACATGGATCCAGATCAGCAAAAGAAGCTCACAAGAAAGGTGTGGGTGCCTAAATCCTCTCTGAATTGTCGAGTTTGTCGAGTTTAAGGTATCCCAAAAACCTTACATTGTTGTATAGTTGCTTTTGAAGTTTTGTTGTTATTTTGGTATTGTTTTGCTTTTACATAAACCCAAAAACACAAAAATATGTGAGTGGTACTGGTACTGGGTGGAAACTCTGAAAGTGCTGGGAAAATTTTCGATGTTGCAACATGAAACCCTAGAGAGCGGGTTTGCTGGTCAGACTGTTTTTGATGTTGCAACATGAAGCCCTAGTTCGCGCGTGGATAGTTAGTGGCGAGTGATGAACAAATATGCGGGACTAGTACTAGTTTCCAGCTGACTATTGGCATTCTATTGGAACACAAACTCAGCCCTCTAAACTCTCAATCTCTCTGGAATCGTCTTCCGCTGTCTATAAATTTCTCCAAAGATATTTTGCTGTGTTTGGTGTTCAAGTTCTTCTCGGTCATCGGATTTCTGTCACAACTCGAAAGGTTTGGAGGATTCTGAAGATGAGCTGCCTGAACCCCAACCAGAGGAGACCATTCCTACTGATGATGCAGATGAAGGTTTGAAAGCCAGATTAATCTCCATGGCTTTGAGTGACATGTTTTATTCTGATGAAGCTAGTTCAACCTTCTATAGGTTGTCCCTCAAGGAATTCAATGTTGAGAAGGTCGTTGACTTAGAGGAGTGTGCTGAATGTGGCTTTGATGAGTATCTGGAACAAGTGGAACTAAGTCAAGCAGCTACCATGTTTACTCACTATGAACCAACCTTTGTAAGGGAATTCTACAGCAATTTGCAGGCTGATAATGCTAAATCTGGAACGGATTGGTTTGGCAAGGTGTACTTTCGGAGACGCATTCTTTCGTGTTCTCCTGAGCAGTTGAATGAGGTTCTAGGAGTTCGGTTCCGGCTGGGCCAAAAATTCCCATATCCTGAGTCCTTTAATGTGACTGACACAGACATGGCAGTTACCTTATCTGGTGGTATTCTTGAGGATTGGCCTCTGCAATTGATGCATTCAAGGTCTCTCACATTAAAGTACTGGTTACTGTTTAAGGTCCTTGTTGGCTGTTGGATGCAAACTAGGAACACAACTACTGTCACTAGGGATCAGGCTGAGCTTCTGTATGGTATTGGGATTGGTGCAGAAGTTAATCTTGGCAAAATCATTTTTAACAGAATTCATCATGCTCTTAAGAATTCTAGGAAGACTGATGCCCTACCTCATCCATGCCTGATTACAGCACTCCTGCGTTCTCAAGGGGTTTTCTTACCTGCTGATTCACTGCTGAAGGCCAGGTCTTTTGCTCCTACTGGTTCTACCTCTAAGAGGGAAGTTTTGGATCTCCCTAGTGATACTCCTGATTCTGCCCCAAATTCAGCAGCTGCCTTGGATAAAATCAGGCTCAAAGCAGTTGAGATGAAGCATACATACCATATGAGTCAGATGGAGTGATAGCCCCTAGATATACTCTTATTTTGTAGCATTTGAGAGCTGTTTTAGATAGTATTTTGTGTAATTATATTAGACTTTTGGACCGAATCATTCATAGTGGTTTGAAATTGAAGACGTGCATTTCGATCTTGAATTGCACTTGCGATGGATTTGAATGATTTGAAGACCTTCTATGACCGTCCTGACCGCGTTTGATACATTGAAGAACCGGTCGTAGAAGTGGCGTGAAGGCACACTCTCGCGGGTCGCGAACCGCGAGGGTGTGTGTTGCTGTTTTGACCATGCCAAGTTTCGCGCGGGCCGCGAGACTCCGGTCGCGAGCCGCGAGGACCATGCCGAGACCGAGGCGCGCGGACCACGCCGAGACACGGGCGCGCAGGCGCGAGACTCCGGGCGTGCGGACCACGCCGAGACACGAGCGCGCGGGCGCGAGACTCCGGTCGCGGACTACGCCGAGACACGGGCGCGCGGGCGCGAGACTCCGGTCGCGGACTACGCCGAGACACGGGCGCGCGGGCGCGAGACTCCGGTCGCGGACTACGCCGAGACACGGGCGCGCGGGGCGCGAATCCTCGGCCGCGAGCCGCGAGAACCAGGCTCGCGGTCCGCGAAGGATCCCGCGCGACCCGCGAATGGCCCTGCAACTTGCATTTTGTTTGGCTTTAATTTTAATTATTTTGGAGTATATATTGGAACTTATCCTCATTGTTTTGGGGATCGTTTTACAGAGCCTTAAGCTCATTTTCTTCATTTTCTCTTTGGATTTTCACTTTGAATTCACCATGTATTATTGTATGGTTTATGGTTATGATTATATAGTTATGTTTGTAGGCTAAACCCCATCTTGGGTATGTGAGATTAAACCTCTTGTTATGGTTTGAGAACATGGTTTATGAAGCTTAGGAATGGATGATTTGTCATTGAATGATCATGAATTGTATGTGTATTTGATGCTTGAAATGGTTAGGAATGATTTCCTAGGTATAGATATGTGTTGGATATGTGTTAGACATTGCCTTTCCATGGTTGAAATGTTATCATTTCTTCTATGTAAAAGTAGTGAATTAGGAATCAAATATATGTTGTTATCAATTGTATTTGTTCTTGAGATCATTCATTAGCATTATATTTATGTCAATTGTGTTATCACATTGCATGGGTAAGGTGGGAAAACATCCAATTTGAATTAGCATTGGCCAATTTATCTATTTGCTATCATATAGATAAATTGCCAATGAGAGTTGTGAAAATGCTTTCATTCACAACTAGAATAGAGATGGTTTCCCATTAAAAACAATCACCATTTTCAAAGTATCATAACTAGGTTTGAGGAAAAATCCATAACAAGAAGATACAAATCTCATGTACCCAAGTCTCTCATTCTCATTAGTTAATCTTTTAGTTGAATCTTTAGATGCTAAACTAGTTGTAATTCTAAAGTTCTAGTAGTTTCACTTAGTAGTGTCTTAAACAAAACTCAACTCAAACCCCCCCCCCCTTGTTTACATTGCTTTTATATATGTATATGTATATATATTCTACAAGATATACATAGAAATAACCTCTTCCCTGTGGAACGAACCTTACTTGCCATTGTACACTTAATAGTGTGGAAAGGTAGTAAGTGATCTATAAATTGTATATTTGAGAGGTACGGCGACGACCTCCCAAATTTTGGCGCCGCTGCCGGGGAATAGGCGTATTTTTATGTGTATATTGTAGTTTTATTTCTAATTTATCTTTCTTTTTAGGTTCTATTTTGGTTTGGAACCCTATTGCTCTAGCTCTTGGTGCATGGTTCTTACACGATCCTCGAACCAAGACCCTTTGCAATACGATTCCGAGCTAGTAAGAAGTCTCCGCCAACTTAGGAGGCAAGTGCAAGAGTCACTAGCATCTAATCCTTTCTCCCTTGAAAGTGAATCACTACCTTTCAACATGGCGGACGATGAAGAGGATACCGGCCAAAACCCTCCCCGTAACCAATTCTACAACCCTTTCCAAAACCCTAACCCTTCTCCTACCAACATTTCTATGAGAGAGTACATGTCCCCCAACTATGAGCAACAACAATCAAGCATTGTTTACCCGAACTCTCAATACGAAATCAAGACGGGAGTGATAAATTTGCTTCCAACTTTCCATGGTAGAGAAGTGGATGATCCTAATGACTTCCTTGAGGCTTTTCATAGGGTGTGTAGTAGTTTGAAACCTTCCGAGATGAGTGTGGATGAGTTCAAGTTGAAAACCTTCACCTTCACCTTGAAGGATAAGGCCGCTAAATGGTTAAGCCGTTTACCTTCATCATCAATCACTACATGGCCACAATTGAAGAAAAAGTTCCTTGACAAATACTTTCCTCCCTCTAAGTCCTCGGTTTTGATACAAGCCATTAGCAACATCACTCAAGACGAGGATGAGACGTTGTATGAGTATTGGGAAAGATTCCAAACTCTTCTCTCAAGTTGCCCGTACCATAGCTTCACCGAACCTCAATTGGTGTGTTTCTATTACAATGGTTTGAACGATAGAGAAACCGAGTTGATAAATCGGTCTTGCTATGGCTCCATTGCAAACCTTGGCTCTTCCGATGCCATGATGCTATTTGAGCAACTAGCCGAAGGGTGCAAACCAAAGAGAGACCGGAGACTACGAGTGGGTAACTCCGGTGGGAACAATGATGGATCTCGTCAAGATATCAAGGAGCTTACGGCTTTGATGAAAGGTTTCATGATGGGAAATAGCTCCGGAGGAAACACGGGGAACCAACCACGGCAACAAGTGATGACGTGTGGGATTTGTGCTTCGAACCATCTCACCGAATCTTGTCCTCAAGCAAACGAGGATTATAACGAGGAAGTCAATGCCATGGGGGTCTATGGTGGAAACCAAGGTTTTAGAGGTGATCAAGGAGGAAACCAAGGTTTTAGGGGCTACCAAGGAGGACGAGGCTACCAAGGTGGTAGGGGTTTTCAAGGTGGACAAGGCCAAGGGGGTGATAGGGGTAACCAAAGGAAGTATGATCCTTTTGCTCAACACTACAACCCCGGAACTAGAGATCACCCCAACTTTCGGTGGAGAGATGAACCGACGGGACAACAAGGCCAACAAGGTGGCTACCAAGGGGGTTATCAAGGTCAAGGTGGTCAATCTTTTGATAGACAAAGGGGGCAAAATGATCAAGGGTACCAAGGGGACCAAAGCCACCAAAATCAAGGGTACCAAGGTTACCAAAACCAAGGGTACCAAGATTATGGCTATCAAGGGTACCAAGATCATCAAAACCCTCAATATCACCCTCAACCACAACAATACCAAAGGAACCAAGGTCAAGGCCGTTTCAATAACCGTGCTCCTCAAAATGCTCATCCGAGGTTGGAAGATAAATCCCACAATCAAGGTGAAAGCTCGGACCAATTCCCCCAAGATGCTCGACTCAAAAGCATTGAGGTGCAAATGAGTCAAATGGCCACGGTTTTGGGAAAGTTAGAAGCACAAAACTCCGGGAAACTACCCGCACAAACGGAGTTGAATCCAAGGCCTCATGCGAGTGCCATGACTTTGAGAAGTGGTAAACAAGCTCTTGAACCCGAGGTGGTTGTGAAAAAGGCACCCAAGAGAGGCTTTGTGAAGAAGAGCTTAGCCAATGACGAGGTTGAGGCGACCTTGGCCGACGAAGAAGTTATTCTTGAGGAGCTAGCCAAAGAAAAAGGTGAGGCCGAGGTTGAGAATGAGAAAGAACCTATTGATGAGGAACATGTAGAGACATCCTCTCATATTGAACCAATGTCACCTCCATTCTCACCTCTTCACAAGAAAACTAGGGTGGACACTACCTTTGATATGGAAGCACCATTTCCCGAAGCCTTGAAGCATACTCGCAAAAAGGAGATGGACAAAGAAGCTTTCGAAGTCCTTCGAAAGTGTGAGGTAAACATTCCTTTGCTCGATGCTATTGATCAAGTTCCTAGATATTCTAAGTTCTTGAAGGAATTATGTGTGAACCATCGTCAACAAAGATCTAAGCATGTTAAAAATGAAAAAATCAATGAACATGTGTCGGCTTTGTTTCAAGATAGAATGCCTACTAAATGTAGTGATCCGGGCATGTTTACAATTCCTTGCATCTTAGGGAACACTTACTTTCCTAGAGCCATGCTAGATCTAGGTGCATCCATAAATGTCATTCCATATACATTGTATGAATCGTTGAATCTTGGCACTTTGCATAAAACCGGCGTGGTGATCCAACTTGCCGACCGCTCTAATGCATACCCTAAGGGTATTGTTGAAGATGTCTTGGTGAAAGTCGACAAGTTGGTGTTCCCGGCCGATTTTTACGTTCTTGACATGGAACATGATAAATTTGCTACCCCTATTTTGTTAGGGCGTCCATTTTTGAAAACGTCAAGAACTATCATAGATGTGCATAGTGGTAGGCTTACCATGGAATTTGATGAGGATAAAATAGAGTTCAACATTTATGGTGCAATGAAATACGATGATGAGGAAACTTCTTGCAATGCTATTGATGTGATTGAGCCTTATGTGCAAAAAGTTTATGAAAATGATATTGATGATCCCTTGTTAAATGCTTTAGCCAATAGTTTACACACAAGTAATGTTCATACATATGCTTTGAGTGCTAACTTGAAGGAAAGCATTTTTGAGCTAGATACCTTTGAGGAACTTTCTCTTGATGCACCAATTTTAGACCTTGAGGTATTGAAGGGCTCGGGCAACCGACCATCTTTCAATAAACCTCCGGTGGTGGAGTTGAAACCACTACCCGAGAATCTAAAATATGCATTCCTTGGTGGTGGTGAGAAATTGCCGGTGATCATCTCCAACAAGCTCACCAAGGAACAAGAGGAAAGGTTGATGAAAGTGCTCCAAGATCATAAGGAGGCCATTGGGTGGACCATCGCCGACATCAAAGGTATGAGTCCAAGTACTTGCATGCACCGTATACTATTGGAGGATGATGCTAAACCCGTCCGACAACCTCAAAGGCGGTTGAACCCTCCAATGATGGAGGTAGTAAAAGCCGAGGTGCTTAAATTGTTGGACGCGGGAATGATCTATCCAATCTCTGATAGTAAGTGGGTAAGCCCAACGCAAGTAGTGCCAAAGAAAACCGGAGTGACCGTAGTGGAGAATAGCCATGGCGAATTGATTCCCACTCGTGTCCAAAATGGATGGCGTGTTTGCATTGATTACCGAAGGTTAAATGCGATAACAAGGAAAGACCATTTCCCTTTGCCATTTATTGATCAAATGCTTAACCGGCTTGCAGGCCACTCTTTCTACTGTTTTCTTGATGGCTATTCAGGGTACTTTCAGGTTGCCATTGCACCAGAGGATCAAGAGAAGACCACCTTCACATGTCCCTTTGGCACCTTTGCATATCGACGCATGCCTTTTGGCCTTTGCAATGCACCGGCCACGTTCCAAAGGTGTATGGTTAGCATTTTTTCAGAATATCTTGAGAAGTTTGTAGAAGTTTTCATGGATGACTTTACTGTTCATGGAAACTCTTTTGACAATTGCTTAATTCATTTGTCATTAGTCCTAAAAACTTGCATTGATAAAAACCTTGTGCTTAATTCTGAGAAATGTCATTTTATGGTAGAAAAGGGCATTGTGTTAGGGCATGAAGTGTCATCTAAGGGTATTGAAGTAGACAAAGCAAAAATTGATATCATCCAATCTCTTCCTTACCCTACTTGTGTGCGAGATGTGAGGTCCTTTCTAGGCCATGCGGGATTCTACCGCCGTTTTATAAAAGACTTTTCAAAAATTTCTTCCCCTTTATGTAGATTGTTGCAAAAGGATGTGGAATTTGTGGTAGATGAAGGTTGTAAAAGGGCATTTGATTGTTTAAAGTCTATGCTAGTGTCGGCCCCTATTATACAACCTCCAAATTGGTCCCTTCCATTTGAGATCATGTGTGATGCAAGTGACTACGCCGTTGGTGCGGTGCTAGGTCAAAGGGTGGGAAAAATTCCCCATGCCATCTATTATGCATCCATGACTCTCAATGATGCTCAAAGGAACTATACCACTACTGAAAAGGAATTGCTAGCGGTAGTCTTTTCCTTAGAAAAGTTTAGGCCATATTTGCTTGGTACAAAAATTATTGTTTTCACTGACCATGCAGCTCTTCGTTACTTGATGACGAAGAAAGAAGCAAAGCCTAGGTTACTCCGATGGATTCTACTCTTTAGTGAGTTCGATTTGGAGGTCAAGGACAAGAAAGGAGCTGAAAATCTAGTGGCCGACCATTTGAGCCGATTGGTGCCCAATGAGGAGTTTGAGACCAAAGCATTAAAGGAGCATCTTCACGAAGAGTTCCCCGACGAGCAATTGTTTGCTCTTGGTGTTTCTCTTCCATGGTATGCCAACATTGTGAATTTCCTTGTCACAAGTAAGTGCCCTTCTCATTTCACAAAAGCACAAAAGGATAAGCTAAAGCATGATGCTAGGTTTTATGTGTGGGATGATCCCTATCTATGGAAACATTGTGCCGACCAAGTGATTAGGAGATGCATTCCTAATAATGAAACAAACTCAATCCTTGCTTTTTGCCATTCATATGCATGTGGTGGTCATTTTGGTGCTAGGCGAACCGCTAGGAAAGTGCTAGATTGTGGTTTCTATTGGCCTAGTTTGAATAAAGATGCATACACATTTTGCAAGTCTTGTGATAAATGCCAAAGAGTAGGAAACATCTCTTCTAGGAATGAAATGCCCCAACATTGTCCTCTATATTGTGAACTTTTTGATGTTTGGGGAATGGATTTTATGGGACCTTTCCCTACTTCCTTTGGTTTCAAATATATCTTGCTTGCGGTTGATTATGTTTCTAAGTGGGTTGAAGCAATCCCCACTCATACTGATGATTCTAAAGTGGTTGCAGAGTTCATCAAATCTCACATCTTCTCTAGGTTCGGGGTACCCCGAGCTTTGATCAGTGATCGAGGCACTCACTTTTGCAATAGAACCATTGCCGCATTGTTGAAGAAATATGGGGTAAATCACAAAACTTCCACCGCCTATCACCCACAAACGAATGGACAAGCCGAAGTTTCCAATAGGGAAATCAAGTCCATCCTTGAGAAAACGGTTAGGCCGACTCGCAAGGATTGGAGTACTCGGTTGGATGATGGATTGTGGGCATATAGGACGGCTTATAAGACTCCAATTGGTATGTCTCCATACCGATTAGTCTTTGGAAAGCCGTGTCATTTACCGGTGGAGTTAGCACACAAAGCCTATTGGGCAATCACAAGGTTCAACTTGAATTTGGACGAGGCCGGGAATGAAAGGAAGCTTCAATTGCAAGAGCTTGAGGAAATCCGGAATGAGTCCTATGAGAACGCGGCCATTTACAAGGAGAAGACGAAGGCATGGCATGACAAGATGATAATTAGGAAAACTTTTGAGGTAGGTCAAAAAGTTCTTCTATTTCAATCACGTCTTCGTTTATTTCCAGGCAAACTGCGTTCTCGGTGGACTGGACCGTTTGTAGTTGTGAATGTTTTCCCTCATGGAGCAGTGGAGATCCAAAGCGGCGAGGATGCCAAAATCATCAAGGTCAACGGCCAAAGGTTGAAACCGTATTACGAGGGTTTCAAATCGGAGATCCTAGAGGACATGTCTCTAGGCAACCCGGCCTACGAGTGACCTTTACCATGGAGGTACATCGTGCCGACGATGTTAAATAAACGAGTTTTGATGCTTTAAAAGCATTTTGTCGAACAATTTCAACATTTGGAACATTACTTTCTTTATATTTATTTGCTATGTACATTTCATTAAACTTGTAATTCGAACATCATGCTAGTTTTTATGTTGTTTTTGTAGAAATAGGTTTGAAGTGGTGCAAAACGAAAAATGCCAAGGGGCCATTCCTCGCGGTCCGCGAATTCATCGCGCGGACCGCGACCGAAGGTTTCGCGGACCGCGGCCGAGAACGCGCGAGCCGCGACAAAGCCTCGCGGTCCGCGGCCGAGGTCTCGCGACCCGCGAGCGAAACCTGGATCTCCAAGAAATCCCTGCCACAAAAACACCGTTTTTCGCGGTCCGCGGCTTGGTCGCGCGGACCGCGACACTGTGCACGCGGTCCGCGGTTTCATCGCGCGGACCGCGACGTTTTGCCGAGCGCGGCACGCGATTTCATCGCGCGCGCCGCGCCGAGCTTCAGCGGACGCGCGGCCCGCGATGGAACCCGCGCGCGCCGCGACGTCATCTCGCGGTCCGCGACGGAAACCGCGCGACCCGCGAAAAACAGGGGATTGCCGAGGTTCGCCGAGGTTTTGCGCGCGGTGAGCGAGGTTCGCCGAGTTCCAGCGCGCGCGACCCGCGACGAGACACTGCGCGCACCGCGACGAGGATTCGCGCGCACCTCAACGGTCTTCAGCGCGCGGTCCGCGAATTCATCGCGCGGACCGCGACGGACTTGCGCGCGGCCCGCGACGGAGGGCGCGCGAACCGCGACGAGGACCGAGATTTCTCGGAAATCGCTGGAACGAAACGGGCCATTTTCGCGACCCGCGAAGAAGTGGCGCGGCCCGCGACGGTGTTTCGCGGCCCGCCAATGGACGCTCGCGACTCGCGAGGTGACGTGGACTATTTCTTCACCTTTTCTTCTTCTTTCTTTCTCTTCTTCTTCTTCTCCTATTCCTCCCGACCCCAAGACTCTTTTCCGGCCACCTACTCAATCCTCCATTCCGGCGAGTTTTGAACCGATTTTTTCCACCCAAATCAATCCCCCAAGCTTTCCCAACAAAACCCACCTAAAATCCCAATCCAAAATACCATCTTTTACCCACATTGCCGAATTCTCACCGGAAAGTTCTTCACTCCGATTCGCCGGCCTCCGGCGACTTTTGTTCCAAACCAACTACCCAAAAACCTTCCCTCCACCACCCTTAACCTTTTCCCAATCCCAAATTCCAAATTCCAACTCCCAATCAAATACCCCCAAATCTTATGAACCCTAATTTTTGGATTCTTTGATTTGGTGGTGTTTTGATCAAATTGATGATATACTTAAGCTACATTGCTACCAAAGGCTTCTATTGACGGTACCCTACTGAATTTATTTCAATTTTGGGTGATTTAGGGCTTGCCGCCAATAGGTTTTCATTGAAATTTCAAAGGCTTGCCGCCTTTAGTTATAAACTGAGCTTTATTAGTAGGGGCTTGCCGCCTTGTAGCTAGTATAGCTGTGCTGGACTGTTGTTGAGTAGAATTTGATAATGGCACCGAGAAAAAGGTCTCGCCGAGGGGAAGCTTCTAGTTCCCATGAACCTGTGATTCCCGAATCACCCCCTCGCCAACCTAGCCCTCCCCCTGCAGAAAACCTGCCTCCTATAGACCTTATGGGACTGCAAGGTTTAGATGAGGATGCCCAACAACGGTGGAGAAAGTTGATTGGGAATGGGAAGCGAACAATCATGGAGACGAAGTTCTTGTCCTCTGAGCTACTTCAGGAGCTGGGTTTGCAGCAACCAGTTCTATTTTTATTGGATCGCGTTGGCATGAGAGGATTCATTGATCGGTCGGCACCGACCTATACCCGCTATACATTTGAGTTCTTATCCACTCTAGCCAAGCACTATGACGAGGACCATGACATGCATTACATCACCTTCAGGTTGAATGATGTGGACCGCCGGATGACCTATGATGAGATCCAAGATGCTTTTGGGTTCCAATATGCAGGGGGATACAAGAATCCAAAAGAAACTAACCCGGACGGATTTGATCTAACTTACTTTTGGAATTGCTTGTCTGGATTTCCCAACATCACAGGCACTACAAAGAATAACCACATCATACATCCAGCTGTTCGTATGGTGCACAAGCTCCTAGTGATGACGATCTTCTGCCAAGGAGAGTTGACGCACATTACTAGGGAGCAGGTCCAATGCCTTTGGACCATGTGCTGGGGACCAAAACACCCTTGTTGGGTGGACCTTTTTGTGCAGAAATGTCTGGAGGCCTCTGAGAAGACCAAGGGAAAGATACCACAGGGGGGTATGATTTCACTTCTGGCAGCTTATCTGAACATCCACCTACCTCCAGACATTCAGGCAATAGGCAAGACAGCCGAGAGAGCTCACCAATTTTACTCCATTGCTTCTTTGGAGTTCACTAATGTCTTGGCCATGCACAAATATCCTCCTCCTAGATTCATTTGGCTAGTAGCCAAGAATCAGCACATGTACCTGCCGAATCCAGAGGCTGTACAACTGACTGGGCGCACCCGCATAGAGGATCTCACCTTGCCAACCCAGATCACAGTTCCTGCACCTACCATTGCCCTTGCCAGGCTAGAGGCACCTCCGGAGCATGGAGAGCAGTATGTTCCTCCACATCAGGATCCTCAGTATGTCACTCAGCAGCAATTCCAGGAGTTCACGCAGAGGCATGACGCGTTTACTCAGAGGTATGAGGACGACATGGAGGTGATGTTCGCCATGATGGCATCCATGCACCCACATGGACCAGGGGCTTTTGACTATGAGGGTCATCGCAGATCGCGAGCTCAGCGCCGTCGCGATGGTTCCGGCCCCTCGCAGTGAGTATATCCTACACCCTTTCCTTTCACTATGGTTTTCATTCGTATATTTAAACATTGAGGGCAATGTTTAGACTAAGTGTGGGGGAGAGGTATAGGACTTTTGTTGCTGCTTTTGTTGCTGTTTTTGCTGCTATTTTACTACTGTATTTTTCTTTTAAAAAAAAAAAAAAAAAAAACATTTTCTTTTATCTTGTTTAAATATGTAAGCTCTCAAATGTTATGTGCTTAATTATTTAGAATATACACTTGGATCTTAATCGTTCTTTCTCGAGGACGAGAAAGGTTCAAGTGTGGGGGATTTTGATAGCCCCTAGATATACTCTTATTTTGTAGCATTTGAGAGCTGTTTTAGATAGTATTTTGTGTAATTATATTAGACTTTTGGACCGAATCATTCATAGTGGTTTGAAATTGAAGACGTGCATTTCGATCTTGAATTGCACTTGCGATGGATTTGAATGATTTGAAGACCTTCTATGACCGTCCTGACCGCGTTTGATACATTGAAGAACCGGTCGTAGAAGTGGCGTGAAGGCACACTCTCGCGGGCCGCGAACCCTAGGTCGCGAACCGCGAGGGTGTGTGTTGCTGTTTTGACCATGCCAAGTTTCGCGCGGGCCGCGAGACTCCGGTCGCGAGCCGCGAGGACCATGCCGAGACCAAGGCGCGCGGACCACGCCGAGACACGGGCGCGCAGGCGCGAGACTCCGGGCGTGCGGACCACGCCGAGACACGGGCGCGCGGGCGCGAGACTCCGGTCGCGGACTACGCCGAGACACGGGCGCGCGGGCGCGAGACTCCGGTCGCGGACTACGCCGAGACACGGGCGCGCGGGGCGCGAATCCTCGGCCGCGAGCCGCGAGAACCAGGCTCGCGGTCCGCGAAGGATCCCGCGCGACCCGCGAATGGCCCTGCAACTTATCCTCATTGTTTTGGGGATCGTTTTACAGAGCCTTAAGCTCATTTTCTTCATTTTCTCTTTGGATTTTCACTTTGAATTCACCATGTATTATTGTATGGTTTATGGTTATGATTATATAGTTATGTTTGTAGGCTAAACCCCATCTTGGGTATGTGAGATTAAACCTCTTGTTATGGTTTGAGAACATGGTTTATGAAGCTTAGGAATGGATGATTTGTCATTGAATGATCATGAATTGTATGTGTATTTGATGCTTGAAATGGTTAGGAATGATTTCCTAGGTATAGATATGTGTTGGATATGTGTTAGACATTGCCTTTCCATGGTTGAAATGTTATCATTTCTTCTATGTAAAAGTAGTGAATTAGGAATCAAATATATGTTGTTATCAATTGTATTTGTTCTTGAGATCATTCATTAGCATTATATTTATGTCAATTGTGTTATCACATTGCATGGGTAAGGTGGGAAAACATCCAATTTGAATTAGCATTGGCCAATTTATCTATTTGCTATCATATAGATAAATTGCCAATGAGAGTTGTGAAAATGCTTTCATGATTCACAACTAGAATAGAGATGGTTTCCCATTAAAAACAATCACCATTTTCAAAGTATCATAACTAGGTTTGAGAAAAAATCCATAACAAGAAGATACAAATCTCATGTACCCAAGTCTCTCATTCTCATTAGTTAATCTTTTAGTTGAATCTTTAGATGCTAAACTAGTTGTAATTCTAAAGTTCTAGTAGTTTCACTTAGTAGTGTCTTAAACAAAACTCAACTCAAACCCCCCCCCCCCCCTTGTTTACATTGCTTTTATATATGTATATGTATATATATTCTACAAGATATACATAGAAATAACCTCTTCCCTGTGGAACGAACCTTACTTGCCATTGTACACTTAATAGTGTGGAAAGGTAGTAAGTGATCTATAAATTGTATATTTGAGAGGTACGGCGACGACCTCCCATGGAGTTTCACTCTGAGATGGCTAAGAAGTACAGTGAGGATAGAGAGAAGTTGTTAAGCTCAATAGCTCAGCGGCAATCCAAGGTTCATGTCTCTTCATCTGCTACACATGCTGCTGGTTCCTCTGGAGTTAAAGCTTATTCTGCATTAAAAAGAGCTGGACCCTCTTCTTCTTCTCAACTTGCCTCCAAGAAGTCCAAGACCAATAGTGAGCTGAATCACCTGTTCTTCGTCGTTCCAAGCGAAATATGTCTCCTCGTACGGTTTAGATTCTGGTTCCTAGTCTTTGGCAGTTCATGGTCCGAGGGGGAGTCACTTTTGGATTTTGTTGGATATTAATATTGGATGACTGTATTTTTTAATAATTCTCATTTTCTGCTACATTATTGATTTTCTGGATTTGGATGGTTTGATCTGTTGAAGTATTGCTATCACTCAGGGGGAGTTGATTATTAAAGGTTGTCTGAGAAGTAGCTGTTATTTTGGCGCCATCCAAAAGTTGTTTCCGGTCCACAAATTGCCAAAGGGGGAGATTGTAGAGTCCATATTTTTGTTGGCTAATTTGTGCAGATTCGATGTTGCAACATCGATTAGGGTTTAGCAGAAAATTTCCAGAAAATCCCGATGCAGCTGTTAAATGGCATGAGGATATTGTGTGTTGGAATTTTATGGTAAATACAAGTCCAGAGAATATCTACAACTAAGTATTTTTCACCGTGGAGATTTGATCATGAGCTGGATCGAATCTTTCCATATTTTTCAGATTGGAAGATATTCTTTATTTCTTATCTTCAGAGAATTTGAGAATCAAATCATCCATGATTGAAGGAAGGAGTTTGATGCCGTGAAGTAACCCTCTTCAACCACGGCATAATGCTATAAAAGGGACATCAGCTGCGCTACTCAAATTAAGGATTTTACACGCAACAATTCTGTCTTCAGAATCTGTTTTCAATCTTGAGCAAAAGGCAGCACAGTCCGTTTTACTTTATCACAACCATTTGGACGTGTGGAAGCCGGTGTGTTCGAAATCACCATAAAGCTCCTGGTGTGGGAGTGATCGTAGACTGGGGAGAACTAGTGGTCCGATTGGAGCGAGGGATCGCAACATCGAAGACTAGGAGAACTGGTGGTCCGATTGGAGCGAGGGATCGCAACAACTTAGAAATTGTAAAAGATAAGTCTGTAATCCGTCTTTTGACAATTTAGTGGAATGATTTCAACACAGGGCTACGGCCCCGCAGACGTAGGTGCATTGCACCGAACTGCGTGATCAAATCTGTGTGTCTTTTATTTTCTGCAATTTAGGTTTTTTCATGTTGCAACATCGTTTATGGAGTAAAACCTAAAACACAGCTAGTCAGTATTTTAGACAACTTATTTGATCTGAATCTGGTAGATAGGAATTTCAAAACATGCAACTAATTTTTTGGTATTCACCGAATACCCTCTGAGAGTCATCCCTAATTGTCGTTGAGAATCCAATGACAGGCAAATGTGCATTTTTGTAATAGTCTTTCTTTTACGTGATTAGTTTAAGTTTGCTTTCAAAAAAAAATTATATAAAAAATCAGTTGAAATTTAATGAAATTTGAGTTTAACTCCGGAGAGGACCAAGTGCAACACAACAAAAAGGAAAAATAAATCCGATGCTTTTGGAGCTGGCCGGAACAAAATGCTCTAGTAAAGTACTCTAAGATTCCGGACACACATATGTCGCTCTCACTGAATTGGTGCGATCGAGAGTACTAAAGGCAAACGGATGTCCCTGGATACAGAAGAAAGACGGTCGTGGGATGCTATGGACCCAGATTCTTCAAAAAAAATCGAACCGGCCGATGATGAAGTGTAGAGTCCATATTTTTGTTGGCTAATTTGTGCAGATTCGATGTTGCAACATCGATTAGGGTTTAGCAGAAAATTTCCAGAAAATTCCGATGCAGCTGTTAAATGGCATGAGGATATTGTGTGTTGGAAGTTTATGGTAAATATAGTCCAGCGAATATCAACAACTCAGTTTTACACTATGGAGATTTGATCAATGAGTTGGAGCCAAATCTTTCCATATTTTTCAGTTGGAAGATATTCTTTATTCCTTATCTTCAGAGAATTTGAGAATCAAATCATCCATGATTGAAGGAAGGAGTTTGATGCCGTGAAGTAATCCTTTCAACCACGGCATAAGGCTTTAAAAGGGACATCAGCTGCGCTGCTCAAAAAAAAGGATTTTACACGCAACAATTCTGTCTTCAGAATCTGTTTTCAATCTTGAGCAAAAGGCAGCACAGTCCGTTTTACTTTATCACAACCATTTGGACGTGTGGAAGCCGGTGTGTTCGAAATCACCATAAAGCTCCTGGTGTGGGAGTGATCGTAGACTGGGGAGAACTAGTGGTCCGATTGGAGCGAGGGATCGCAACATCGAAGACTAGGAGAACTGGTGGTCCGATTGGAGCGAGGGATCACAACCACTTAGAAATTGTAAAAGATAAGTCTGTAATCTGTCTTTTGACAATTTAGTGGAATGATTTCAACACAGGGCTACGGCCCCGCAGACGTAGGTGCATTGCACCGAACTGCGTGATCAAATCTGTGTGTCTTTTATTTTCTGCAATTTAGGTTTTTTCATGTTGCAACATCGTTTATGCAGTAAAACCTAAAACACAGCTAGTCAATATTTTAGACAACTTATTTGATCTGAATCTGGTAGATAGGAATTTCATGAAGTGGTGTGGTCAGTGAGCTTGGTGTGCAGAGGGTGGATTGAGACGGTGGTGTTGGGAGGATATCAACGTGTGCCGATGTTGTGCACTCACCCCAGCCTCTGTTGCTAGAAGGCTCCTTCGTCGGAGCAACTCCACATTTAACACTCTGTCGGTCGGCTTACACCTTTTACCTATGCGGCATTGCTTCCTTTTTAATTTGCATCATTACAATTTTTGAAAATACAATAATTGGGTCTCTCATCCTTTTGGACATTTCTTACAAGCTCAAATGGTTTATTGCATTTGCATTTAATTTTGGTGCCTTTGTTTTGCCTCCTGCCATTTGTTTTATCATTTTCCTCATGATTATTTAACTGGGAAATGACACGAAAGATCTGTTGAACTATTAGGAATAAACACGCTTGGTTTGAGGCCTATGTGGTTATAACTTGTAAGGGCATGTTCTTATGAAACAAATTGCTTTTGGAATTAGAATAAAGGAAAGCCTTATCTTCAATTTAATCCAAGGCCGTGTTCCCTCGAGTTTATCTTCAGTTCAGTGTCTTGGCATGCGCTTATTAACACGTAATGAGTTACATTCAAGTTTGCAAACCATTCACCCTCTAATAATTATATTTTCATTTATTGAGTCACTCACAAAGATTTCTAATCATATGTTTCAAATAGATTTGATTTGATAATGACTCATTTTTCAATCCTAACAGTGGGAGGTGTCTCAAAGTCCTTCATGTTCCTGTAAGTGACGAGATGTTTATGAGGCATTTATTAGTCATCGATAACCTTAAGAGACTTGGATATTAGCTTTTCTCTCTGAGTCACATCCAAGGGTCTTGAAGCATTTGGAAAACGCTGCAAATCCTTGATTCGTTTGAAAAGTAACATGCCCCCAGCGGATGATGTTTACCCTGATTATAGTGAGGCTTGACAGAATTACAGCACCTTGAACTTGGATGTGCTAGAATGGGTGATGTTAGCCTTAATGCGATAAGGTTGCTGGGCCCTTTCTTACCTTGACATCGTAGAATGCTTTCATGTGAACCCGAATTGGGATTTTCAAGAACAATCTCAAGCCATGGAATCATGGGAGCAGCTGTTATGAATGGACAGTGACGATCACAGTTCTTTGATTCTGATTTCAGAACTCCACTCAATCCTGTGAGTATTCAAAAGCTTTCTTAGACATATGATTATACAAAAGTTGAGATCATACTGTTCCTAGCATATGAAATAAAATCTAGTCTTTGTTTGTAGATATATATGATGAGCAAGAATGTGTGGTAGGCTAAAATTGAAGCTGAAGCTGCTTAACAGATGAAGATGTAAAGGACAGAATAGGACCAAAAATTGTCAGAAAATTTTCATCAATGCTTTTAACATGCGTGGGCTAAAATTCATAAGAAGCTAAAAAAATGGTGCACAGGAAAAATGGAGACACTTCTCCCTCTATTAGTCCCCTCAATATCTCAATCATTCTGCCCACTCTCATGTGCAATACTAAAGACAGCATCTATCTCAGATACACATGGGCGGGTCGTTCGCACCAAATGTTTATGCAGATTTGTTCAAGCAGATTCCTCTACAAACAGATCAGATAGTTTTCGTACCTAAGACCACTTGATCAGATAGTTGTATCTCCATGAGGTATATTGAATCAATGCTAAACATTTAATGTAGAACACTGTCCAGTTCAACTTCATTTCATCATAAATAAATTTAGTTCAGCTCATCCCAGTTTTTCAGTTTTAGCTTAGTTTACATTTTTGTTAGATAAACCCTGAGTTTTTTTTGCTAAGTGCTCATGTACACCGAGTTTTTGAAAAGTGCTTTGTTTATATGAGATTTTCATGTTCAGTTAATTTATTTTTTTCAGTTCAGTTTAATATTTATTTTTTTTCAGTTCAGTTCGGTTCAATAATTTTTTTATTAAATTTTACTTTTTCACTATAGATTACGCTAATATATTATGAGAAATTTCAAAACTAAATATATTTAGATTTAGATTAAATATATTTAAATTTATTTCAGTCTAGTTCAGTAATTTTTTTGTTGAAAAAGTGTAGTTCAGTTTAATTCAACAAGAAATATATATCTTACTCAAACAGTCAAACCCAATTTAAAATTGAAGTGATCGAAATTCACGTGACACGGTTAAATTGGTGTTGTACACAGAAATTGGTTCCACAGTCCACACATGACGTTAAACAGGAATAATAACAGAAAAGAATAGACACGCATTGATGCATATAGGTGGAGCAGCAGCACCCCACCCCAGGCATCCCATGTTTCCCATCCCCAGTTTAATGAATGGAGGCAGTCCATGTGCCAGTTCCCACAACTATCACCAAGTGACATCCCCTGTCTCGCCTTAGGCCAAAATGACAGAAATTGCCAGTCGAATTCGCCGATGATCATCATGATATATCTCTGAGTCACTGTGATATTTTTGTTAAAGATTCAATGAATCAGAGTGAGGTTCAGCTGATATAATGGTAAAGCCATGGCTAAGAAGAAAAGGAGTTGGCTCAGTTTGTTTAAGAAGCTCTTCATATCAGATGCAAATTCAGGAACAGCAAAGGTACTAGATTCAACTCTTGGATATATGTATGTATACATATAACATGAATCTCTCTGAATGTGTAGCAGAAAAGAAGATGGATGTTTGGAAAGGCTAGGAGCAAAAGACTAGCCTCTCTACCACCAACTCCAGAGAAGCCAACACAAAATCAAAATGTCCCTCAAACCAGTAATATTGTTAGACATGAGCAGCAGCTAGCCATTGATCCTGACATTGCACTAGCTGCCATCAGAATCCAATCAGCGCTCCGCGGTTTTCTGGTGAGTGATTGATTAATACTTGAGTTGGGCACTTTTCATAAACTAATGGAGCTTGATTCTGCAGGCTCGGAAAGCTTTGCGTGCGCTCAAGGGGCTGGTGAAGCTTCAGGCCATAATTCGGGGTTGGGCGGTCAGGCGGCAGGCTGTGAATACACTCAAGTGTTTACAAACCATTGTCAACATTCATTCGGAGTTCTGTGCCAAGAGATGTGACTTGCTAATGCTGGAGACACAAGAAAAGGACACTAAGGTAAGTTAGCTTTCAATTTGAGCAGTTGATGATTCAGAAGCCTAACAATGCCTGCTATACACCAACACACATTTGATTTAGACAGCTCAATAGAATAGGAATTCAAAGCGAATACAAATGAAATGAAAGATTTTCGTGTTTGGAACAGATTGATTCAAATAGCCAGAAGAGATGGGATGACAGTTTGTTGACAAAAGAAGCAGCCAATACCCTGTCTTCCAACAAGATGGTTGCATCAATCAAGAGAGAACGAATCAAGGAATATTGGTTAAATCACCGCGTTAGTTCCTAAACCTCATATCATTTTTCCATGACTATGTTACATTTCACAAAGGCAATAAAACTAACAAGAAATGGTCATTTATTCAGAGATCTACAGAATCAGAGCAAAGCAAGCTGAACATAAAGCAGAGATACTGGCTAGAACAGTGGGTGGATAGGCAGTTGGCCAAAGGGGAGGAGGACCTTCAAACACTAGACTCAGGAAACGCAAACACCAAAGAGGAAGTTATAAGTAGCAGGCGAGCAAGACATCAGAAGCGTTTTCAGGCTGAAGCACTGGATTCTCCATCTCCGAGAAGGTCGTTTGATCGCAGGAGGCAACTTTCAGCCGGAGATGGCGGCTGCTTTGGAGGATCTTCATCTGTTCCGACATACATGGCAGCCACCGAGTCTGCCAAGGCAAAAGCTAGATCATTGAGCTCACCAAGGCTCAGACCATTGCATTTCGACGGTGTAAGTGTAAATTCCCCCTACAAGCACAAGCTCTCTCCTATATCTTCCATAAACAGTGAAGCAACAAGCTGCAGCCAGATGAGCAGACACATTGTTTTCTCCCAAAGATCCCCGTGCTTGAAAAGCGCACCTGGTCCTCTAAAGTCAACCAGAAGCTTCAACAATCAGCAAGTCTGTGCCCAGGTTTATCACTTGACCCTTGATTGATGTGGACAGAACTTGGACTTCATATTTTCATAAATCTATGTTAAAAAAAAAAAAAAGGAAGAATGAGAAGCTTCAGAAGATAGAATCACTTTCATATCTATTCATATATTCTACTCCTATCTATGTAAAAAAAAGAATCAGAAACTGTCTTGATTGGATCGGGAATGGCATTCATTCTCAGATTCTGGGATTATTCCATCACATTTGATGTATCCTAATATTGATTCAACTGCTATTACTTTGACAACGACCTCATTCATGTGCTCAGATGAATCACCAAGTAGACAAGCAGTTCATAAAATGCAATCACAACAAACAACAAGGCATTTATCAGAGGAATGGAAATAGTAAAATTTCACTTATTAATTGTAATAATCTTTCACATACTCCGAAATTGTAACAAAATGCTAGTGAGCGGAAGAAATCCTGCAGGGGCGACCTGAGAACACATTGAAGGTTATCCAGAAGTAACCAATGTGTTCAAATGTCGCTCCTGTTGGACACTTTCCGCCTGAATATCTCCCCCTTGACATGATAACTATGTGATTGTAAATTTGTGATTAACAAAGGCAATTTGGATGCAATATATAGCCAAAGGAACAAGCTAGTTTGATGTACTGCGTTTCGTTGATTCGCTCGAAGAAAATGATTTGCAGTACATTTGTACATGCGGATTAGTACAAGTGTTGTACTTGTTTTGGCGCGGCAGAGATTTTGACTGTACTACATGTCAATGCCTGGCTGTCAATTGTATTCAGATTTGGAGAATAGTCGTACTTCGTTATACACTAGTACTACCATTCTGGTCAATTACACGCTCAATTCTTTTCTTACGTTAGGAAATCCCGTTCACATTTCTTGTCCAATTCACTTCATCAAATCATTCTTTAAGGCTATGTTTGATTATCATGAAATTCAAGGTGATGAATTTTTATTTTATTTTTTGAAAAGACGATGGATTCAGGTAGTTTGGTTGGAGTGTTAATTTTTTATTTTTGATTTTTTGATTCCATTTGTTAATTTTTTATTGGTAATATCTTATTTTCTATTTCCATTTTTTATTATTTAGTTTCCATCTAGTACGATGAAAGAATATTTTTTAAAAAAAAATCCAAAATTCATTTTCTGCACTCCATACACCTCGCTTAGTATTAGTTTAATCCCTCTTTGTTATTATCAATATCACCGACCACTACTCCTAATCACCGTTAACTACCACATCAGTCATCACCAACCACAACCACCACGCTGCACACCGATCATCAACCACCACCACTTTTGCCGCCATTGACCATCGACCACCACCACTCTGGTTGCCATCGACTATCAACACTAACCCGCCCCCACCGACTACCACAACATCACTACGACCATTACCGACTACCACCACATCACTACTACCATTACCGACTACCACCACATCACTACGACCATTACCGACTACCAGTGGCGGAACATCGGGGGCCTAGGGAGGCCTGACCCACCCCATAATTTTTTAAAATTACAAAACCTACCCTTAAGTTTATTACAAATTATATTTTGTACCTATAAACTTTTTAATATTCTATTATGGTCCCTCCCAATTTAAATTTTTGGGTCCGCCACTCCCGACTACCACCGCCACTCCAACAGCCACCGACCATCAACAATGACCATCACTCCGCCCAGCACTAACCATTACCACCACTCTGATTGCCACCAGGTAACCAACATCAATACCGACTACTATCACCACACCAACTGCTACTAGTTTTGCAATTATTACCATCCATTTTCTTTGAATTGAACCAAATAGGAACAAGAGGAGAATAAGTTCCATTATATGACTTGAATAAAACTAAAAGAAAAAATTTTATTTTTCCTTTATTTCCCTAGTTGAACCAAATAGCCCTTAAATAAGTGTGGAATAATGAATATGTAAATAATTGTTTCATATAAACCATTTACGATACCGGTTGGTCCTAGTTCGCCAAATGTAAAATTTTCTCACTGGAATCTGCTCTATCAAATTACAAATCATCAAATCCACATGGAGCAAAACTTAAGAAAAATAAAAAATTGAATGAATGAAAATATCCAAAAAGGCTCGTCAGT
The DNA here is from genome assembly GCA_963678965.1 of Cruciata laevipes. Lineage (NCBI taxonomy): Eukaryota > Viridiplantae > Streptophyta > Magnoliopsida > Gentianales > Rubiaceae > Cruciata > Cruciata laevipes. The sequence continues at coordinate 16,706,675 of OY787634.1, read as the reverse complement.
AATAAAAAAAATCAAACAAAGATGAAAATAACGATTTGCTAATTTTTCAAAATTTAAATTATAAGAACTTTAAGAAACATTTAGTGTCATTTTAAAGATTGAAAATAAAAATAAATTTAAAAATATAAAAAATACCAAATTGATTCCGAATGAACAATAAAATTTGTAAAGTGTGTTGCACGTGACAACAAAGAATTGTAACCAAAATTATATTTCTATATTTTTTATTTTATTTTAAAAACATAGTCTGCAAAAAAAGTAATGTCATTAAAAAAAGTGATATCATCGTAACTTAAAGCTTTTAAAAATAATTCTTTTATGCCATTTTTTTCTAATTAAAGGACAATGATATATATATATATATATATATATATATATATATTCATTAATGACCATAAAAAAAATAGAATTTATCTATTATATATAACGGTATGAAATTAATGTGTTGACAACGTGTGTGGTACAATATGTGCCGTCCACGTGCGAGAACCAATATTGATGTAAAACAAAAAATCCTAAATGAAAAGATAAATATTAAAGAAATTCATTTCTTTACAATTGATAATTTATATTGTGGAGTTAATTTATACGCACGTTAAAGAAATACACATTGCTATAGTCGTCTTAGCATCACCTAGTAAATGAAAATTTATGTGTAGGAAATATGTTCTCAATATCCCCAACTTAATTGACCAATAATTTCAGATAAATGTCTTTAATACCTTCTAATCACAATATTCAATTAAAGCATTGGTGATTGACAAACACCAGTCTGGATCACCTGTACCGCACCAGCTTATACCGATCCTAAAACGCCGTCGTTTGGTTACCTTATCCCCTCCGTTGGACTTTCTTCTCTGCCCCATCATCCCACGCCAGAAAAATCACGCACACACACCAACAAAACCATCAACATAATCATAAGTTTTCATTTTCCCTCCAAATCCAAAAGTGACCAATCAAAAGGATCTGCTCATCAATCTCACAAACTGCACTAGGTCCATGGGGACTGAAGACTGCGGAAGTTTTGGAATTAGTGCAAATTTCCTTGGCATCAAAATACCGTGTCATGTGCACACAGAACATATTTGTCCTAGGGAAATTAATGGAGAAGCCAAGCACACATGGATATTCACTTAGAGCAAGTCCAACAGCTTACCCAAGTTGGCGGATTTTAATAAATTTAGGGAATATGAGCCATTTTTCAGCTCCAACAGATTCCTTATCTCATTCCCCAACTTGGAAATTTTGAAGAAATCTACATGTTGCTTCCCCAAATCTGTAGAGAGAGAAAAAAAATTTGGGGTTGCAAAATTTAATGCTTAGTGCATTTATGTTGATCCTTTACCTCTCTTTATTAGTTTTATAATTCAAATACATATATTTCAAATGTGATTATCTTTAATTGTATATAATAAAGAATTATAAGAAATATATATTATTAGATTTCATATTTTGACGAACAAAACAAGATCTTACATGACTATGTTTACATGTTTATAAAAATTTGAATATTGTCATGTGAGATCTTGTTATGTTCGTTTTAATGCATATTTTAATAATATATATATTTTCACATTTTTTTATCATACGTAATTTAAAATATTAAGATTCCAAAATATACTTGAATGGTGAAAAAATAATAATGAAGAGATAAAATACTGAAATTTAATGCACATGCATTAAATTCTAATCCCCACACTAGGAAAGCTGTTGGAGTTGAAGCAAAAAAAGATAGGGAATATGGGGATGTAGTACTATATCTTGGAGAATCTTGTAGGGAAGCTGTTGGACTTGCTCTTAGTTGTCCAAACATTCGTCGATGGTGACGGTGTATTGTTTTCAGTCTCGGACACGATCGAAGGATCTGAGACTCGAAAAAAACGAAAATCGATGATTCGATCTCTTCTCCAGAAATCACCGTCAAAACCAACGGCGTGCAATCCCCCTCAAGACCAGGCTGACCAGCCGTGGCAGCCGCTTGTATCTGGAGCAGTGGCCACTGATGGTTTGGAAGGAAGTGAAGGCCCGGTTGCAGGTCATACAAGTGTAGATCCGACCCGGATCGTCGGACTTCGCCGTCTCCAGGGCGGAGCGATTCGCCACGGGCCACGGCGAACTCCTCCACGTTCCTTACCAGCTCAAAATTCCTCAATTTCACGATTCTTATTGCATACTACATGTAAGAGCATCCACAACGGTTGTATTTTGGATTCGCTGTTCAGTTTAGTATAATTTGAAGCGATGTAGCTTGCCGTTGTTGCAGAATCCACGTATGTAGCTTTGAGACATTAAATGTCAGCTAGTCGCTCGGGTGAGCGACATCGCTTGCCGTTTGGTGAATATTAAATGTTCAGATTTGGTTTTGTATCATATATAAGTTGTGTATATATTGTGTGTTTTTCAGATCCAAATGCTATATATATATATACTGCGTTATATATATTCTATGTATTTTGCATCTGCGTACGTATATATTCCACATGCAAATATATTGTATTTGATTCATTATTTACCATAAGAAATTAATTTTACGTTTAATTCAAATATTTTTATTATAAATTATTATTAAAAATAGAGTTCAACTCGAAAGTTAAATTAAATTACAAATACCAATTTTGAAGCATATATGGCTCGGGATGCAACAATTCGAGATAAAGAAATGAATCATCAATTTAAGTCAGACTTGGTGGAGCATATATGTAAACGTTTTGAGTTCAACACTAGAAGTGAAATTTCTTAAATTTATTTAATTACTTTTTTTTTTACTAAAATTAATTTATTTAATGAAATAAAAGTGATTTTTCATTAATTATTGGTAGATCTTCAATTATTTATTTATTTTTATTGTTGAATAAATGTATTTGCATTCTAGAAAAAAATAAAAAAATAAATTCAAGTGGGACCTATCAAGCTATACAAGAATGTAGTTTACCATTAATGGGGTGTGTAGCTTGCCAACTCATTGTGTTGTAAAGTTGACATGGCAAGTCAAGCTACATGCACTTGTAGTTTACCATTGTGGATGCTCTAAGGAGAGAAAATTAATGTGCACACCAACACAAATATTGATGTGCAAACCATGCACCATTCACCAAGTGTAGAAAATTTGCTTACTACGAGTTGGTGTCATTGTCACATTTATAACTTTTAAAATTATAAATAATGTAAAAGCCAAAAATACCCCTTGTCAACTAACTGCGTTATGTCTCACACCGCTATTGGCTCTCCTATCACCGTGGCGTCGTAAATTCTGGAGCTGGTAACCTCTTCATTCTCCTTGATCGGTGCCTTCACCGGTGGTTTAGCATCAGCCGATTCCGCCTCTACCCTTCCGTGGCAGCTGGCGTCGTCATCTACTCCGGTTTCTCATCCACTCTCGCCATCACTAAACGGAGTATGGAGGCTCCAATAGCCAGCGACAATCAGATTTCACAACCGGTGTCATAGCATGGAGGCGCGGATTTCGTCGGATTAATTATGTGGGGTGAGAGAGGAGGAGCGGGGGAGTGAATTTGGGGGTTTCTGCGTTGGGAAATTGGCATAAAAATGGCGTGTGTTGCCACACGCCGGGTTGAAAATGGTTCAGTTTGACCCGTGAATTTTGGCTGTTTTCTCTATTTACACTCCAGCCTTTGCTTAGTATATAGTGACAGTCACTCATGAGATGGACTCTACTTAAAATCAAGCTTAGCAAACTATACATGACCATTAAATCATTCTTACCAAATTAATTAGATGTGTGATTTCACGTGAGTTTTACCACCAGAAAATCCTATCCGCGCTTTGTAGGGAGATGGGTAACAATCTTTAATTTCTTTGATTTCAGTTCCGAATAAGTGTGAAATTTCCATATATATGCTTTGGATCTTTTAGATATGAAGTTTTTAATAATTTTTCTTGTCTTTTATGACGTTCTTTGCGATTGATCCCTTACTCAATCTGTAGCTAGATTGAGGTTCCTTCAGTTCAGTTATTTCAACTAAATCTGGTATATATGGATGCTTGATTTGTGTTTCATTGCGTCTACAGTTTGGATCAAGGTGTTTAAATCAAGGTGTTTATGGTTGAACTACGTGTTCGTGGTGTCACAGATGCTGAAAATCCCTGATTAACGATGTCAATTATACTTGGTTGCGGATCTCTTGTAACTTGATGACTTTTGTTGGTACGGCTTTGCTGGTGACAATTTATTCTTGATGAGACATTACTCTTTTATTAGATCTGTTGTTTGTAATAGGACAATTAGTCTGATTAGCATTCAATACACTAATAAACAATTGATGGGAAGAGATCAATACACTCACTTATTTTCACACATGTTCACTCAAGATCCTGACCCTTCCGATTAAGTTAATTTAGATTTATTAATTATCTTTAATGATAATTTTTTTTTCACTCATGTTTTTAAGTTTTCTTTAATGGGAGGAAGGGTCAAGATCTTGAGTGAAAACATGTGTGAAAATAAGTGATTGTATATCCCTTCCCTAGTTTGATTATCATTTAGATAGGATCATAGGATATCTAGACTAAATGTTTGATATCACTTATTATAATCGCGGTTAGATGTTTTCCAACATTACGAATGATATTTCAAAAAACATTATATGTGTGATTTCTAAAATACCTTGGGTCACATATTAATAAGGGGTGTGCTAGATGCAGGTACATTTTTCTCTTGCATGTCCGTATTTTTACCATAATACCCCTAATATTGTTAAGGCAAAAAATGGGTTTGAAGCCATAAGGTTTCATCAGGGGCATTATGGTAAAACGTGGTCCTGCAAAAGAAAATTTCATCTGCATATAGAAAACCCGATTAATAATCATCAATCAATACTATAGTACTAAAACAAGAAGTTTTGTGCCATGTGGCACTTCCAAAGAAATCCACCTCACATTTCCAAAATTAATTCTAAACAAAAAATGACATTTTTAGAGCCATTTTCAACAATTCTCCATAAGTATTGATTATTTAATTAACCTCCTAACTTCATTATTCTAGATTATTCTTCTTCTTCCCTTTCCTTCTCATATACTCTTCCTCTTACTTTCTTATTTCTTATGAAATTTTTTACTATCATTTTTATATTTTATAACTATTCATTTTTTAAATATTATTTCACAATTCAACATATTACATAATAGATATGCTTCAAATTAACTTTTCATTTTCTATACACTTTCTTTCTTCCAATTTTATTTTCAATTTATATTATTTCTTTTATGCTATTCTTCACCCCTAATTCAATTAAAAGAAATTAATATTAATATTCATACATAATATGATAAATTAGAAAAAAAATCAGGCATCTGCCCGAGTAATTTATCTAGATAAATTACTACTATGACTCTATTTAGAGCAAGTCCAACAGATACTATATAAAAATCTCCAAGATGTAGTATGAAATGCTAAAATGTAGCATGAAATTTTTGATCATCTCCAAGAGTTACTACATTTTGTAGCTCTTGCATTGATTATCATTAATATTATCAACATTTTTAATTTTATTTTCTACATTTTTAGTTTTAAACAAATCATTGTTTTGGGACTTTTGATGTTTTGCATTGAAGATGAGAGGAGAGAGATTGAAATTTGGGTTTAAAAAAGGAAAGAATGCATTGATCAATGTGTATGCATTAAATTTTCAATCCTCTAAATTTTTTTTTTCTTACTACACATATGGAGGATGAGTTTCTCTTAGAGCAAGTCCAAGAGATACTACATTTTGTAGATTTTGGAGGAAGTATGAAGATTTTACCCCATTATTGAGCTCCAAGAGATACTACATGTGCTACTACAAAATGTAGATTTGGGGTAGTAAGAGAAACTCATCATCTATATGTGTAGAAAGAGAAAATCAATTTGTAGTATGGAAAATTAAATGCCTACACATTGATCAATGCATTCTTTCCTTTTTTAAACCCAAATTCCACTCTCTCTTCTCTCATCTTCAATGCAAAACATTAAAAAAAGTAAAAAGTAATATTAAAAATGTTTATAATATTAATGACAATCAATGCAAGAGCTACAAAATGTAGTAACTCTTGGAGATGACCACAAATTTCATACTACATTTTAGCATTTCATACTACATCTTAGAGATTTTTATGTAGTATCTGTTGGACTTGCTCTTACTACCCCAAATCTACATCTTGTAGTAGCACATGTAGTATCTCTTGAAGCTCAATAATGGGGTAAAATCTCCATACTTCCTCCAAAATCTACAAAATGTAATATCTCTTGGACTTGCTCTTAGATGGGTGCTTTAACACACGCTCCCATTTCTCAAAATCCTCGCTTGTTGGGTAGGGCTGTGCAACCGGTCTGGACCGGACCGGACCGGACCGGAACCGGTTTGGACCGGGACCGGAATTCTCAAAATTCTTAGACCGAAGACCGGACCGGCTAGGCAATAGTTTAGACCGGGACCGGTCCGGAATAATTCCGGTCTTGGACCGGACCGGACCGGTTGGACCGGATCAATCAAAACATTAAATATTGAGATTGAATTTTACATAAATATAGTACGAAATTTTTTCAAATTTTACCTTCTAAATCTGCCTAATTTGAAAATAAAATCTTAAATTAAAGTTTGTAACTCAAATTAAGCCTTTGATTAAGTCTTAATATATCAAATCAATCTTTGCACATAATAATACTCTTCAATTACTTAATTAGTAATAAAAGGTAGGTTTCCATAAAATAGAAAAGATACCAAGATGCAAAAGTCAATGAATATATTAACTAAAATAAGTATTTCTCATTTAAGATTATAATACTTACCAAATTTATCATATAATTATTAATTTTAATTATATAGTATATGTAAACCGGTCCATCCGGTCCGGACCGGAAAAGATCCGGTTTTAGACCGGACCGGACCGGATCCGGAATATGGAAAATTGTTGGACCGAAGACCGGACCGGAAACCTATATATCCGGTTCCGGTCCACTTCATTCCGGTCCGGTCCGGTCCATTTTTCCGGTCCGGACCGGTTCATGCACAGCCCTATTGTTGGGCACAGTCCCAAAAGCAACCAATTGTTTATTACTATAATACTGGAGTAGTAGTTTAAGCTAAAATCCCAATGGCATATCAATCCAACAACCCTAAACGTTGAACTCACTCATCTCTGGATCCAACTTGAAAAAAAAAATGGCCGCCTCAGCTCAACTTTTAAACCCACTTCACTCCCTCACCCTCCCGCTCAATCCCAGGAGACGCTCACCGTCCCATCTGAAATCCACCACCCTCATCATTTCCAGCAAGCTGAGAGTCGCGGTGGTTGGCGGCGGCCCAGCCGGCTCCTCCGCGGCTGAAGCTCTGGCTGCCGGCGGGATAGAGACGTTTCTGTTCGAGCGCAGCGGCCCCACCACTGCCAAACCATGCGGCGGAGCAATACCACTCTGCATGCTCGACGAGTTCTCCATCCCTCTTCACTTGATCGACCGCAAGGTCACAAAGATGAAGATCATATCCCCCTCCAACTTGAGTGTTGACTTTGGCAAAACCCTTAAGCCCCACGAGTTCATTCCCATGCTCCGCCGCGAAGTCCTCGACGACTTCCTCCGCCGCCGTGCTGAATCTTGCGGCGCCACCTTGATCCAGGGGCTTGTCACCAGCGTGGAGCTTCCCTTCTCAGATCGGTCCCCTTACGTCATTCATTATAACTTGAACAATGTGCATACATCTCTCGCCGTCGATGCTGTGATCGGTGCTGATGGAGCCAACAGTAAGGTGGCCAAGTCCATCAAAGCTGGAGACTACACTTGTGCCATTGCCTTTCAAGAGAGGATCAAGTTGCCGGATGATAAAATGAGCTACTATCAAGATCTCGCTGAAATGTACATCGGAAATGATGTTTCACCTGATTTCTATGCCTGGGTTTTTCCCAAATGCGACCATGTTGCAGTGGGAACCGGCACAGTTTGCTCCAAGAAAGATCTAAAACTGTTTCAGCAGGGAATAAGAGCAAGAGCTAGGTCAAAAATCCATGGCGGCCGGGTTATTAAGGTTGAGGCTCATCCTATACCGGAGCATCCTCGGCCATTCAGGGTGCGGGGAAGGGTGGCTCTGGTGGGGGATGCTGCTGGATACGTCACAAAATGCTCGGGTGAAGGGATCTACTTTGCTGCAAAGAGCGGCCGAATGTGTGGGGAAGCCATTGTGAAGGCCTCGGAGGGAGGGGAGAGGATGATAAGTGAAGACGATTTGAAGCGCGAGTATTTGAAGAAGTGGGATGACAAGTTTTCGACAACTTTCAGGTTCTTGGATCTGCTACAAAGGGTGTTTTATGGCAGCAATTCAGCAAGGGAAGCGTTGGTGGAGATGTGTGGGAATGAGTACGTGCAGAAGATGACTTTTGAGAGCTATTTGTATAAGAAATTGGCAGATGGCAACAGATGGGAAGATGTCAAAATGGCTGTCAACTCAATTGGAAGCCTCATCAGGTGTGAAATTGTTGGAAGAGGAATTGGTCATGCACAACTATAGCCTAGTATCTTTTCTAACTCTTTGCTTCTTTTATAAGTGTACTGTTTCTACACATGTTACTGTTCTGTTCTTTCGCTAAAGTATAGTCTCTAAATTCTAAGTTCATCTTAGAATTTGAGGATATCCTGCATTTGGTCTCCATGTTTCCCAGTTTAATTAGGTTTTGATTCCATTTGCCTAATATTCAAAAGGCAGACTCATCATTAGGCCATCAAATGGACTAAATAACAATGGCATCCAAGGGGCAAAGATTAGTTCAAAATTTCATCTGCAGCTAACAAAACATAATCCATATATTCGCGCATACATCAACTCACAGCAAAACTTGAATTCATTGTTCTAAACATAACAAGATGGCCTACGGGCGGAGCAGTAATACCATCTACAAACTCCGAGCACTCCATGGTACAATTGCTAGTGAGTTTGCAAGAAAGGTCAAAATTACGGCAGCAAAAAATCTGTAGAACCTCAACTATTCCTTCTGCAGCTCATTCACCTGGTCCCCAAAGTACCAAATTTAAATTCCTGAGGTCAAACAGGTTCAATCTCTAAGGCCTAAAACATACTAAGAGCATCCACAATGGTTTGAACTTAAAGACCACTTCTTAAGTGACATATCATCATTTTTGACAAAAACTAAGTAAAATCATTTAGCAACAATGGCAAGAAAAATAAGAAGCACTTCTTAATTGTTACTTTATCATTTTTAATTTTGTTAATTTCAAATTAGTAAGACAATGGCTTTCATTTATTGGTTAGCTAGACACAAAAAAAGAGGTAACCACTCCCTAAGTAAGGAGCAAGTCCTTATTAAGGAGTGGTTCTTAAAACTTCATAATGGTCATTTCAAAATAAGGAGTGCTCCTTATTAAGAAAAGAGCACTTAAAGAGCACCATTGTGGATGCTCTAAGGCTGTATGTAAATATCAAGTTTTTACATTAACATCTGATTGTGAATAAAGACTCTTGAGAACAGAGAAAGTTAAGAAATGCAAGTTACAACCATATGGTTCATTGTGCCTTTTCATTTACCAAGAAAAAGTAGTTAAGTTCACATTCGTAGTGGCAGAATAAAGAGTTACCTATTTTGCGATAACTTTTTTATGAGCTTTATATGAAAGAATCACATTCCATATGAGAGCAATAAAGTTCGCAGCCAGGACCTGGAAACAAAAATACAGATTGAACATGTGTTGAAAGGAAAATGTAATTGATATGACCTTTTCTTTGTCAAATAAGTCAAAATGTACACCAAACATTGGATTCAAGAGAGATATACACATTCGATAGTACCTTCAAATGAGCTCCTTTCAGCATTTAAACAAAATTTATGTTCTCTATTAATTTAATCAAGGCATTGTATAGCTAACATTAACATAAAAATTTTCATGTAAAGGCGTCATCAATTTATTCCAAATAACAAATACAATTGTCAACTTCAAACCTGAAATTGTTGTGGCACAAATCGGAAGTTAAGGAACTGGAAAGGAATCCACAGTTGCCAGTTAGCAAGAACAGAAGAGAACCACTCCTACAAAAGTGAGATGATTTTAATACAAGTGTAACAAGTTAACTGCCTACAAACATGCATGGCATGGTGACGAAAATGATAGTGTGATGTAGCACCAGTATAAAAAAGAAAACAGCAATAACAAAGAATTTATTAGTTGCTAAGCTTAACCATATATACGTTCTGTAACTATTTCAGTTCTTTTTCTTATTTCACTTACTAGTGTACAAAAATGACTGTTACTATAGAACCTGTTTAAGCATCGGAATCACTTGAGCTGGCCTTCCCTCCAATGTCACCAAAGAGGATATAAAAAATCCAATGAAAATGGGAGAAAAGAGAAACTGCAAAAGGAACACAAACAAAAAATAAACTCCTGTAAATTTATTACTCCATAAGTAGCAGTATTTAACTGATGGCAATAAATACCACGAAAAAAATGCTCCGAAAAACAAAAACCTAACCTGATCAAGAAGAAGCCGCAAGAAAGCACCAGATCCTCCAGGAGTTGTCACTAATTTACTCAAGTATAAGTACCTGCAAATATTATAAGTTATTCTTGTTCTGAAAAGCTTAAACAAATTAATCCATCGGCATGCAAAAAATACGAGAATGAAGACGCTAACCAATAGATAGATTAAACTTACAGACAGAAATACAGTAGCAACTACAAGATGGGGCTATTAAGGGGGAAAGAAAATTTAACTGCAAATATGGAGGTATGGAACTATAAAGTCAGTTTCCTAAATCAAGTAATATTGTTGTGAACAATCAGATGCTATTCAGTCCATGTCTCTCACAATCACGATTCACAACAATAACTGAGAATTACATATAACATATGCAGCAACAACTTAAGTTTTCTAGTTAGGACCAAGGTTGGGTCAGCTACAAGATCATATCTTGCACATCACATTTCGTCAAGACTCAATTTTTCCTTCTTAAATTTAATGTAATACGTTTTTTTCCTCAAATAATCCTTTACAGTATTCTTCCAACACCTTTGGCCATTTCCTTTCTATTTCAAATCACTCAATGACAATGCTTCTCTATTTTCTAAATTTTATATGATGTTCTGACATCTTAATGCCAATGCTTAGGCATGTTTCTCTCATTTATGATTGCGATTACCCTACTTTCTTTCTAATACAATGATTATTTCTATTCATCTCAATTTTCTCATTAAACCATCCTCAATTTTGTATTTTTATATGCTTAGTCAACTATTACTACTGCATCATCCTGTAATTATAAAATATGAATCAAGAAACTAAATGACATGACTTTTAATTGTGAGTAATAAATATTAAAAACAATTTTAAATGAAGGCATTACCAGAAGTGTAATGTTGGACCCACCAGGGCCACCCCTAAAAGTGTGAATAGAAAAGTTCTTTTCCAGTCCAGTGAAGTTACTTTGTCGACAGCAAGCTGATGCATGTAACCAGCAAGCAGTGCTTAGCTTGGCAAAAATAGGTAATACTCATCAAGTTGGACATTGAACAGTTAGGACACAAGGTAGAAATGAGACAAGGACAATATTCAAAAAATATGATACATATATAGCACAGACATTTTTTGAAAGGACGTGAGTTGCAACAAGGAGAATGTTACTGACGAGGTAGTCGACCAGTCGTACATATAGCGGACCACCAACTTAGACAATATTGGATAAGCTGAGTATGGAAATATATTTTTTGTTTAGTCCATAACTTAACGACTAAAAACAAGCTCATTCAGTTACTACAAACTTTTCGCAGGATTGCCCTATAATACCATGATTAATAACAACTATCAACTCTTGCAAAATCAATGGTTTTCTTTTATACTTGGAGACAATAGTCCTGAACTTACAAAATTAATCACCAGACAGGCAAAAAGGTAGCAGTATCACAACTATACTTAGAGACTAGAGTCCTAAATTATAAATTAATCAGCACAGGAAAACGGCAGAACCATAACTATTAAAAATACTAGACAAAACGATAAATTTAAAGGTATTTCCAATCAATAATTGAAAGGTCGTGCTGATTATGTACACATATAAAAATCCAGCAATATGAAGGTGGATATATACATTCAACTGGAGCATTTTTCTAAGAGTTCACCTGACAGGTTATATCGCCAATGAAAGTCAGAAATGCAGAAGTGATAGCTTTAGTCCAAACAGGATATTTCTCTAAGAGTGACAGGTACCTGTATCAAGAAGTTAAAACGTTGATGAGACTATTCAAGCTCATAACAGATGAAGTTTAATCAGCCAAACAAGGCTAACAATGTTTGAATTTGAGAATAACAGTTTGATTACATATAGTTCCTACAAACCTTTTGTCAGTGAAGATGGATACTAACCTTTTGTCAGTCACTTGACAGATGTATACATAGGTCACACGGAACATTTATGCAAAAGCATAAACCAAATATGTTGGTTATCTAAACACTACCTCAAAGGATAACATGGAAATATTATACCTAGCTAGTGCTCCTATGTAAGGACACTATCCTAGGAAATACAGTATTTCATAAAAAATCCACCAAATCAAAATCAACAAAGTATTGATTCAAGTGTTTGCACGTTCAGAAAAAAGATTCACCGAAGTCTCAAAATCGATCCGAAGAGGAAAAGCAAGTAGAAAATAACGTACCAAGATAGAAATGACCATTTTTTGTCTCCACCACCACTACCGTCGCCTGAATCCCCTCCACCTGAGCCGCCATTATATCCTCCAGTTCCCCCACCTGAGCCACCATTATTAGAAACAGAAAAGGCGCAAAAACTACCCAATTGTCTGAATGTTGGGGTTGAGTGTAGAAAAGTTCCAAAACTGCCAACACTGGGGACAGGGTTTAGTCGAATTTTGAGCGAAGTTGGGAAGTATGGAGAGGCCTTGCAAGAAGAAGAGGCCAAACGGTACGACACGGGAGATTTCCCAACTAAAAAAACTGGGTTTAAAGCCATGGTTGCAGGCAATGGATACACTATCTCGAGGTTTTAAGACTGGACATACACTATCTCCCTCCCTCTCCCACCTCCCCTAGTGGATGGCCTTGCTAGAGCTTATTTCTTGATGTACTGAACTGAACTGAACTGAACTGAACTGAATTGAAATGAACTGAACTGAATTGAACTGAATTAAATTGAACTGAACTGAACTGAATTGAACTGAACTGAACTGAACTGAAGTGAAAATTGATGTATTGAAAAATGGAATCAGCATGACTGAATTAACCTGAATTTCATCAAATTGCATTTTCACTGAACTGGATTGAACTGATCTGAACTGAACTGAACTGATCTACGGATCAGCTCTGGTAAACAGGGCCGATGTCTGTTTGAAAACCTTTATTTTTAGAAAAAAATTCCCATGTACCCTGAGTTCTTGTTAATGTATTAATATGGTCCTAAGTTTTTGGAAAGTGCTGATATACCACTGGTTTGTAAATTTGATTGAATTTCTAGTATTGATTTGTAAAGAGGAAAGCTTATAGCTGCACCATTGGAGCGGCAACAAGAGAATTGAAAACGAAGTACCCAAAATTTTGAAATTTAAATAAATCACAGTTAACACAAGTGATACGCGTCAATTGGGACAAAAATGACCACCAAATTCGTCATTGGGTAATTTTGTCTATTCAAATCGATTTTGGCCGGCAAGAAAACAATCTAGGATTACAGCAAAAACAAATCTCTGTCAGTCCAGGGGCATATCAGCATTTTACAAGAAGTGAGAGGCATATTAATACATACCCTAAGAACTCAGAGGTACACTAGAGTTTTGCTCTTATTTTAAAATTTTTATGTTAAAACCACACTACTGTTGGGATAAAACCACCCTACTGTCAGCCAGCCCCTAAATAATGGCAAATGCCTAAAGGGCAACTTGCAAGTTGCAACCATTAAGCTTTTTTTAGGCTTTAAAATCCATTTTTTCTTAAAGTTTTATTTCTTAGTTTTTCTAAGTTTGCACATAATGTACCTTCTAAAAGGAATGACTGGATTTTTCCAAGTTTCTAATTGATATGCTCAAATTTAGTGCAAAAACAACAATGTCCACTTCTCTGGTTTGGGGAGCAATTTAGTGATTGACAAATCGAAACACAACTCTATCACCAAAGAGAAAATTTTCTAAATCCTACCAGTACAAAAGAGCTAGCTTGATTTATAGTTTGATGGAAATCTGACATAGAAGTGCATGTACATCCCTAGTATGTTTTATGGAAATCTGACATAGAAGTGCATGTACATCCCTAGTATGCTCTTGTGCTCTGAATCGATTCTTGACTTTTGTGCTTGAAGTAGTGCATGCCCTAAATCCCTTATCTGCACATGAAAAGTAAACAACAGTACTAGTGGGATAGAGAAAAACAAATCCCTAATTATGAGATAAGGCCTATTCAAAACTAGTGGTAAGCATATTCTGTCTGAGATGAGGCCCCTTAGAATTGGTGGAGACATGCTCATTTGTATCTGCTCGAATAGAAGAGTATCAAAACATCATTTTCCAATGAAATCAGCAACTATATTGCCCTCCCTCAGAACATGCACCACACAGTTTCAGACTCTATGTCTATGCAAATTGTTAGTCAGGCTATAATAGTTCCAATGTGAGGAGTGAGTAGTGAGGATTCATAATTCCTTTCAAGACTAAAAGACTAGCAGTTTCAATCACAAAATGAGTACTCAAAGCTAAGCCAATTTGAAATCCAAACTAAATTGCCAGCAACTCAGCATGTATTGGAGAGGTTGCGCCAACAGCTTTCATTAACATTGAAATTACCTTCCCCGTGGTGTCTCTAACTATCAAACTAGGTCATGTTCTATCAGTAGATTTAAAGGATGCATCTACATTAATTTTAAAACCAGAATCATGTGGCTTCCATTTGATGATTTTAACTTCTTTTTGTTTTTTCTTATTCATGAAAGGAACCAGACCAGTATTGAACTATTGATCATATCACTATATTTATTGGGATCACTTAAGACTAGAAAAACACATAATATCATAGACACGTACTTTGATACATTACTAAATACTTGCTCATTTCTGGTATGGACACTTGCATAGAGCATTTTATTTCTCCTACATCGCAGATTCCACAAGGCAACTAGCATTGTTGTCCTAATGACATTTGTGTGGGGTTTGAAAAACCCCTTGGTCTGAAGCAAAAGGACACTCTGTGCTTGGAAGAGGTGAAGACATGGACTGGAAGTCCTGATAATGAATGCATATGGTTTAGAATGCTAATATTGCTCACATTTGGATGTCTTGCAGTAACGTCACTCTAGTGGTAGCATAGTACACCTTATTTGTCCAGTTGGCATACCAAAAAAGAAGATGATTCTTTTCCAACCAGAACTATTGATTACTTGTTTGAATGCTTAGTGCCTCCACAGATGTGGTTCCATGTAAGTGATGTTTTGTAGGTGTCTGGGATAGACCATATAAAACTGGTACATATTTAGTCATTTTTTTAAGCTTTCGCCACAATTTGTAGGTGAAAGCTTCTATCACGATTCACGAGTGTGATATTTTTGAACCCCATGTTGGATGTGTCAAACCCAAATCCCACATTGGAAGTGGAGAGGGAAATTCCTCAACTTATGTGGAAAAATCCCACCACATTAGTATGAGGCATTTTGAGAATAGACCCAATGTAAAAACCGTACAGGTTTGGCCCAAAGCGGACAATATCATACTAATGTCGGTCGTGGTGGACTCGGCAGTCCCAACACCCTAGTCCATTTTCATTATTTGGAAAGGCCATCTTATACCATATTATCAAAATTGTGACTCACCCCAAATGAACTTGGCTGCCATTTTCTCTATTTACTCTATGACCTTGCTTGGGTTTCAAAACTGCTAGGATGCATATATGGAAGGATAGGAGCACATGATTGATCAAGATCGTTCCTTCGACTTCATAAGCCACTTGTTCTTACAATTCTGAATAGTTTTCTCCATTACTTGTATGAGAGGATTATAGTAAGTAATCCAATTTCTCCTTGTAAAAGCAGGTACCCCTAGATATGCAAAAGGTATTTCAGCATATTTCATTCATGTTAATCTCTTGAGTACGGTGGCTCTTTGAGAGGGTGTTACCTTGTGGAGGAAAAATTCTGACTTGGAGAAATTAACTTTATGGCTTGAGCATGACTCATGTGCTTCCAGGAAGTGTTTGATTCTTTTCATGTTCATCTTGGTTGCCTTAAAGAAATTGTAATGTCATCTGCATACATGAAGTGAGAGAGTGGTCGTACTAATCCCCTAGGACCACAAAACTATCTAAATAATGAACACAACATTTTCTTGATTTCTTTGGAAAAAGTTTCCGTCACAAGGTTATACAAGTAAGGAGACATTCCTTTAACCAGTAGCCACTCTATAAATCAAAACTGAGAACCATGCAGATGAGATGTTTTACATTATGATAATGACAATTATACCATGAAATTCAAATTTCAATAAAACTGAACATACTCTGTCAAATGTCTTTTGAATGTCTAGCTTAATGATCATTGTACTTCTAGTTCCTATTGCATGTCTAGGTGAATGAAGTTATTGTACTTACATCACTCTTAGGATATGGATATGTTTGGGAAGATAATTTGTCATTAATATAATCGGCAAAGGTGCAAAAATGCCCCTAAACTTTTCTACTTGGAGCGGTGGATAAAAATTACCATTGATGTAGGGGTATTGGTGAACAAAATCTAGATATGCTAATTAGTGAATAGATGGCGAAAACTAGTAAATGCACGGCGAAAATGGAGGAATTGTCGAAGAATGTAGTCGAAGTACAAACTAAGAGATCTGAGTGTCAAACCTGAATTCTGGGAAAGAGTATAGAGACGCTTGCCGAATAAGCATGTCGCAACATAGACGTCTGATTCCCTCTTATAACCTATCAAATTGGCCGCAAGTTTCTTAACCAATTTTTCTATATTTACAATTTAGTCCATAATATATATATATATTGTTAAAAATAAAGACACTTCTAAAAGACCTTCTCTATTTATATTTGTGATAATAATTATCCAAAACAATTTTGGAATAATTATCTAGTTAATAATAATAATAAATAGTAAATGTAAAATTAATTGATTTGGCTATCCAATGTACTCCAGAGTAGTAAATTACAAGTAAAAAATAACATCACAAGTAACCTACCCGCCTTCTCTCTCTCTAGATCGCAACTGCAGCAGCATCAGGTTGTTCATCTTCCCCGGCATTCTTTTTAATACTCGGCCACCTTTTCTGGTGTTCTATCTGTGTTTTTTTCCCTCTTTCTTTTGTTGGGTTTCTCTTTTTATAGGTTGATTTTAAGTGGGATTTCGTTTTTTTGTGTTTTGTGATTGAATGTAGGCTTATAAATTGAGGAGCGGGATCTGATGTACCTGTGGGTTGATCTCAGCTTAATCGATAACGATCATCATGCTTGCCTTAGAGCATAAAGGTGTGTCTTTTTCCGGTTTTCGTTTGATTAATTATTTTATGAGAATTGATTGCTGTGATGAATTATTTTGGTAGTGGGTGTTTTTTGGACATCTGATCGTTGTTTTTTTTATGTGTTTATGAGTCTTTGTGGGTTTACATCTTATTACTCTTAGTGTTAGGCTTTGAGTTTCTGTTGATGAATTAAGCTTTTCTTGGCATTCTGTAATTGGCTCGAGCATTGGTCTGAATTTCGAACCTACAAGTGTCTAAAAGCTAAATTATATTATGTTCCTGTACCTACTGTATATCTTAGGCCTTCACTGGCTAGTGGCTGCTGATGAATCCATAATGTGATGAAGAGAAATTGGGTTAAGAGAGGCAGGCATACTAGCTTAATGTGCTATCATTATAAATAATTTGATGTCTGAGAAGCTTTGGTAGTTTTTAGTTGACAGAATAGGACTCAAGAGGACTGCAAGCAGTTGTTCATTACAACGTTGTGTCACATTAACTCTCTCGAGCAGGAAGATGACTTGTGGACATGAAGGAGGGTCTAAGTGATTAGTTTTACAAAATGAACTCTTTTTTATTTTATTTTTGGGGGTGGGCGGGCGGGTGGTGAGGCCATTTTGAGAAGTTTTTAAGAAGTGCTTCCCTTTTGCTTAAACTCCTTTTCATGTATGACAAGACTATAGGTTCCCTTATCCCACAATGTTCTCTTTCACTGTTCTTCATCATCTTGTTATCTGTTTCATCATGCCTTCTCCACAACGCCATCCTCATTAGAATGGCTATCACCGTCCTCTCCACATCTGATTCTATAATAAAACAATAAGTAGTCAAGCAGGTAATATTTGTGGAAGCTATCAAGAATAGGACTAGAGGATTAGTTTATTAATATATTTATGAGGGATATTACAACCTCAGTATGGTTTTGAAAAGTAACAGAATTAGTTGAGTCATCTTGGTAATAATCTTAAATACGAAAATACCTTTAGTAACTAGAAGCCATGGGCTAGATTCATGTTGGAGAATGTGTGGCAGCAATAATTCCTTACTAAGATTCTTTCCATGATGTCTCTCTTGTTTCCAGTTTGTCTAGTGAAGGTTTAGAAAATAAGTGTATTTTAGTTTTCTTTTTAGGGAGTGCCATAATATAATTATTTTTTTTGCACGAATTTCCTTTAATTTGCCTCACATGTTTTTAAATAATTTTTTAACAATATTTTTCTGAGTCAGTTGATTTTTATTCTTGCTGTAGATCCTTCTATACATATTACTCGAGAGGCACCATCACAATGCCTCCAGAGCAAGAGTGTACCTTTTGATGTACAATGTAATAGAATTCCTATTCAAGACCTGCATGTGATCAAAGATGGAATTAATGCTCATCAGGGTAAAGAAGTTGTGGACTCAGATCATTCATTAAATGGCGAGCTTGTTGAAACTACAGAAAAAACTCCAGGCAAGCTCCTTTTTCCGCCCGAACCTGGCCCTTGGACAGCCTTTCATCCAGACTCAAACAATGTTAAACTGTGCCACCTGCGTGCTTATGATGGTCAATTCTATCCTTTCTTTGTGGATCACCGACTCCGTTATACCCCTATTAACGTTATCCCTCAGGCCTATCCTTACAAGTGCCCGTTTCAAGAATTTCAGTATTTTGTTGTTATTGATTTTGAGGCTACATGTGACAAGGAAAAGAATCCCTACCCTCAGGAGATTATTGAGTTCCCATCAGTCATAGTAAGTAGCATGACTGGTCAGCTTGAAGCTTATTTTCAAACATATGTCCGGCCAACATGCAATCAGAACCTCAGTGATTTCTGTAAGGACCTAACTGGCATTCAGCAAATTCAGGTCCAATTTCTCTTATTTTTATTTTTCTGGTAGCTGATGCTGTAAATTTGAAGTGCCTTTTGACCATGAACCATTAGTAGAGAAGCATTATATTTGATAGGTGGTATATTTCACAATATGCCATTTTCTGTTTGTTACCCAGCTTGGTTGTTCTGTTGTATATGAGCTGCATTTATGGTTAAAAAGCTTCTCCCCTCTTAATATTTCATCTTCATTTTATGTCCTATTCTTCATTTGCTAAATTTGCTTAGGTGGTATACGTGATATTTGGCCATTCATTTGGAAATGGAATTTGTTCTTCATCAAGAACGGTTACGGAGGTTGAATTTCCTTTGATCCTCATCTCTTAAGAAGGATCCCTATCCTTTTGTTATGAATCTTGAAAATTAATATATATGCCTGGTGAAACAATGAACTAATGGATGGCTTAACTTCAAATTTCGAAGATTTTATTCTGACATTAGGCAGGAAAAAGATGTAGCATTGCAATCATTTTTTAATACCCATACCTTAACCGATTATCAAGCTGGAATACCGAATTCAATTGCATGTTTATGGGGATAGAATTGAAGAGGTTTACACTATTTCTGTAGATCTTTTTGAGAAAGCAAATGAGTGTATATCAAGTTACTGATTTCATGTTCAGGTATTTAAGTGATCATACTTGCATGTGTTTCGAATAGGGTGACATGTAGATCATATGTTGCCTTCTTGTATGAGCGAACATAACATATTTTGTTGTTAGACTTACAATTAACACATCCTTTTTCATTGTTCTATCTCAAGTCCTTTTAGGTTTAACCCTGCTTGTTTTATATGTCTTACCAATTTTTCATTTTTTACTTATCTATTGGGAGATCTAGGTCTCCAGTATACATTCACAAACTATCTAAGCCATCTCTTAAGTCTTCATATATTGGGGTAATCTTTATTTGGTTATAATAGTTTCAGTATGATTGCTATGTGTGTACTGGCATATGCTCATTGTTTTATCATTTCTCTGTGTTTGGATGTCGTCAACCTGCTTTCATTTAGTGATTCTTGCCTAAAATGTTTGTTCCGAAGATAAAGGGGAAAATTTGACATCTCAAGAGTTAAATTTATGTGTTTTCTTCCATCTCTTTCAACCCATAACATTCCTTCCAACTTGATTTTTGGCCTTTTCAGGTGGACAGAGGAGTTACCCTCAGTGAAGCTCTTTTGAGGCATGACAAGTGGTTGGAGAACAAGGGTATCAAGAATGCAAATTTTGCTGTTGTTACATGGTCCAATTGGGACTGTGAGGTGATGTTGGAATCAGAGTGTAGGTACAAGAAAATCAGAAAGCCTCCTTATTTTAACAGGTATAGGTTTTGTTGGAAATGTCTGACTTATTTCCAAGAATATATATTATAGTGCTGTTGTACAATACCTAACTGTATGATGTTTCAAACCCTCGCATTTTCTTGGGCTCTTTAAACTTTATAAAAGGTATAAATCCTAATGCTATAGCAGAGGAAATATTTGGCATTAGCGCTTTTCTACACCACTTTGAAATAATCAGTGAAAATGCCATCGACTTACATGTTGCAATTTGTTTCCAGATGGATCAACTTGAAGCTTCCATTCCGTGAGGTGTTTGGTGGTGCAAGATGCAATTTGAAAGAGGCAGTCCAGTTGGCTGGTTTGGAATGGCAGGGCCGTGCTCACTGTGGACTTGATGATGCCAAGAACACAGCCCGTCTGCTTGCTCTACTTATGCACAAGGGATTCAAGTTCTCAATCACTGACTCTCTGATGTGTCCTCCTACTGATGAGACCTTCACTTGGAAGCTTCCCCAGGATTACTCTTCAATTCCGCCTTATCATCCTCAAAAGATGAGGGCCCTGCCTGTTTCAGCTCTCCAACCTCATCCTGACTGTCACTGCGGGGTTCGAAGCAGAGAAGGGATGATTCGAAGACCAGGTCCAACACAGGGATGCCTTTTCTTTGGTTGCGGGAATTGGACTGCCACTCGAGGTCCTCTTTGTCACTACTTTGAATGGGCAGCTAAATGACTTGAATGGGCAAGAAAGGTGTCTTATTTATTCTCCCCCAGAGCATCATCATATCTATATCTGTATAAAGAGTGGACAATGTCATGGTATTGGTTCTGCGAGTCTGTAGATAGTTGGCTTCTATGAGAGTCTAGCTAGCTCTAAGCTATGGGCTTGTTTAGCAGTAATGAATACTTCCTACCAGTTTAAAAAGATACTAAGTTGACTTTGCGTTATGCATGCTTTGGCATGTTTGGACATAGCTAATTATTATTCTCAATAATGTCGGACTGGTGGATTGTGGAATTTGATTTGTTTGCCATGTATTAAGACTATTGGGGTGCTTCTTTAACTCCAGCTTCCATACTATGCGTTTCTTTATCGCAGGATGTCTGTTTCAGTATCGTTTTCATGAATTCGGATACATAGATTTCTTAAAATGCTGCTCTTACAAATCTTTGTTGTTTGAAACCAACTCTTATGATCAGTACACAAGCTTATTGAAGAACATTTCATACTTGGTTTTTGTAATTGCGAAGTTACTTTTTACTGTTTTACTAGCAAAATTTATTATTTAACAGCCTAGCTGTTTAACGTCCTTTTATTTAACACTTACACATATGATCATAGGTAGAGATTACATGATACTTATCACTCTTCATGGAGTCAATGTATTACAAAAAATCTAGTAAATTAAGTTGGCAATGTTTTTATTATTGATAATAATTGGCGAGGTTTTTTTTTTTTGATGGAAGCATGTTTATATTAATAACCAACAAAAAGTTTCTTTACAATTTTTTGGCCTTCACTCCCAGCCATGCATACACCTATTGTACCTCTCATAAATAAATAACTAGACTAGAGGTGCAGTCTAATCATATCCTGCTAAAACTCTCGGTACTAAGCTCTCCGGTGACATTTTTTTCAGCTGGAAAATCCTTCTATTGCGCTCCTGCCAGATGTGGTAAAACAGACTAACAGCCAAGTGAAACTCCTTCTTTTTCCTTTTAGACTTCAGGTACATGCGTCTCAAAAACCTCCTAAAACAACCCCCCAATGTAATCCTTAGAGCATCCACAATGGTAAGCTAAAACATCATGTAGCTTGACCCATTTTCAAGCTAATGAGTTGGCAAGCTACATACAACTACAATGGTAAACTACAACAAGTAATATCTTGTATTAATGAGATAAGATAAAAAATGGTCATGCATAACTCTAATTCTTACTAAAATACATTAGATTAATTGTGTGGGATCCACCAAATTAACTTCAAGCTAGTAGCTTGGTGGAGCTACATAGCTTGAGTCAAGCTACATGATGTGGCATGCAACAATGGTAAGCTACTAGCTACAAAGTTTGCAAATATTGCCAAGCAACTCCAAAACACAACCATTGTGGATGCTCTTAGCAATCCCTGCAACTCTAAGGAATAGTCACATTTTAAAAACAGATGCTGTGGTGTTTCTCCCCTGTTTCCACACAATATGCATCTGTCATGTAGATGTTTTTGGATCCCAAGACTATGCAGCCTGGGAATAGTAGATAACCTGCCTTTAAACAACATCCACAAAAAGAATCCTTGTTTTGGCTGTAATCTCATTTTCCAGCACAATTCTGCTCTTCTATCCCTCTGTGTAGCTCCCTTCAGCTGGGCATAAACCTTCTTGGTGTTGAGCTTCATGTGTTTGTCTACACATTGGTGCAAGAATGGAAGCACCATTTCTTTTATTTTCACCAACACTCCCCAATTCCAACTGTGCCTGGTTCTCACGTTGTAAGTAAGAAAATCAGCATCCTTCAGGTAGTACTTCTGTACCCACTTTATCCATAGAACTTCCTTCTTTTGACATACATCCCAGATTACCTTGCAGAGTGCAGCCGTGTTCCACATAGAAGGGTCCCTTAGTCCAGCTCCCCCACATTTTTTGGAAATGCACAGAGTGTCCCATGCAATGGGGATCAACTTTCTTTTCCCATCTTCCTTACCCCATAAATATTCCATGCATTTCTCCACAATGGCTTTATGGATACTCTCAGGAATTTGAAAAACATTAGACCAGTGTCCTGCCATACTCAGAAGCACTGTGTTAATCAGCTGAATCTTCCCTGCATAGGATAAATTCCTTGTGCTCCAAGTGTTAATTCTTCTGGCCACCTTATCCACCAGCTTTTCACATGTTGCTCTATCCCATCTGCCAGTACTGACTGGGATCCCCAAATATGTAACAGGCAATGTTCCTTGCACTACATTAACTATATTGGATAACCATGTTATTTCAGATTGAGGCATTTTAGAGAAATAGATTTCTGATTTACCTATGTTGATTTCCAGTCCTGTGACTTGCTTGAACTCCTGAAGCACTGTCTTCACCCCACTCAAAGACTTCTCACTAGCCTTGCAGAAAATGAGTAAGTCGTCAGCAAACATCAGACTGTGGATACCTACCCTCATACATCTCTGGTGATATTCCATCTTCTTAAGCTTGAAGTTCAAATTTAGCTGCCTAGTTAAATATTCCATTCCCAGAACAAAGAGTAAAGGAGAGATGGGATCTCCTTGCTTCACCCCCCTTCTGCCTTGGAATTTAGCAGTGTAAGTGCCATTGAGGGAAAAACAAAACTGAGTTCCCTCAATGCATCTTCTCACCCACTGTATGAATAGTCCAGGAAACTTCAGAGCCCCATCCAGTTGAACAAGAAATTCCAGTTCAGGCTGTCAAAAGCTTTTCTGATGTCAATTTTTACCATACAACTTGGGATAAGTGTTCCTCCAGTATTGTATAGACTCAGCAGCTCTTGAGTCAACAAAATATTATGTGTTATTCTCCTTCCCTGCACAAAAGCACTCTGATTTAGGCTGATCAAGTCAGGAAGCAGCTTTCCCAGCCTAGTACTCATGATTTTAGTAACAACTTTATAGATCACTGAGCAACATGCTATGGGTCCGTAATCAGTAGCCCCTTGAGGGTGCTCAACTTTAGGAATCAAGGTAATGACACCTGTCTTGAACTCTGTTGGCACATCTCCACCCTGAAAGAAGCTTCTCACACTTTTTTTTACACTATCACCCACCACAGCCCAGGTTTTTTTGAAGAACTAGCTTGTGTACCCATCCACTCCAGGGCTCTTGATTTAGCCAATGCTGCTTAGAGCCATCCATATTTCCTTATCTGTGATGTCTTGTATCAGTGAGAGTTGCTGTGTCATAGTAAGTGTACCACCTTCAGCAGTTACCCTTGGGTCGATATCCAGCTCCACCTTTCCTGCCTCTCCCAACTGTTTACCATAAAATTTCAGTAGTAGCTCCTCCACTTGATCATTCCCTTCCACCAATTGATCCCCATCCCTCAAGGATACAATATGGTTTCGGTACTGCCTTCTTTTCATACTGCTATAGAACAACTGTGTTGGCCTTTCTCCATCTTTCAGCCAAGCTTCTTTAGATCTCTGCTGCAGAAACATTAACTCAGCCTCAATTAACTCTTCTTCCTTGTTTCTTGCAATTGCCTCTTCTTGTTGCCTCTGAACATCCACTATATCAAGTTGCAGTTCCTTGAAGCAGTGCTCCCAGTACTCCTTTGCCACAGCTACTCTTTTTTGGATATCAGAAAACTCTCTCCTATTAAGTTTCCTGAGTGTAAGTTGAAGACACTCAAGAGCCTTAAATAGGTCAGTTAAACTTAGGACTGGGGTCTGTTGCCATGACCTCTTTACCAATTCAAGGAAATGTGGGGAATTAGTCCACATGTTGAAAATTTTGAATGGTGTCTGCCTCTTCTCTACTGCCATCTTCAAAGTGATTAACAGAGGCAAATGGTCAGAAACTAAGTTTGGCCCAATGTGACAGACTGCTTCAGTTAAGCCAGAGATCCATTTATCATTAATCAAAACTCTGTCAATTTTGTTATGCACTCTTCCCTCATTTCTCCTGTTACTCCATGTGAAGAAAGCTCCTGTTGTCCTCATGTCAACCAGTTGAGCTTGATCCACCATTTCCCTGAACTCCTCTACCTCATCCAACTTCACCTCCACACCTCCAACTCTATCCCCCAGGTTAAAGGGGATTGTTAAAATCACCCATCATCAGCTAAGGCAGGTCATGGTGATTCAGATTAGCCAGCTTGTTCCACATTTTGCTCCTTTCCTCTGTTTCATTGTAACCATAGACCACTGTTATATAGCAGTGAACCCCTTGATCCTTGATGATACATTTGCAGTCCATCCACTGTGCTTCAGATTGCAAAACATTCACCTCTACCAAGTCAGGCCTCCACCATATCCATATTCTTCCAGTACTAGCTTGTTGACAGTTTGAAGCTAAGTTACCTGTCATGTTCATAGTTCCCCAAACCTCATTTTTTTTGTCTTTTTTCACTTTTGTCTCCAGGAATCCAGCAAACCCAACATTATGCAGGTAATAGAATTCCCTGCAGTCAGATTGCTTCTTCCTTTTATTTAACCCTCTGATATTCCAAGCTAATATCCTAGTTCCCATAACCATCAGGAGGTTGGTCTGGAACTATGTTGGTGGGTAAATCCACCCCACTGACAGCAGTCTTACTCACTGACTTTCCTTTTACTGCACTGTCAAAACTCAACTGATCTTCCTCCTCATCTCCTACAACTGGTTCCTTTCCAGGCCTGTGCATTTGCTTGTCTCTCCCATCATCAGTTTTTCTTGCTTCTGCATTCCTTTGCAACTTATCGGCTGCCTTAGGATTAGGGCCATGCTTAGCTCCTCCAACATTTGTTGTATGTGGCTTAATCATCTCCTCAGGTTTTTTTATACCCACTGGTACAAAAACTGTCCTTTTGTCCTCTTCTTCTAGGCTGCACAGGTTTTACTGTCCACTTACACTCTGCTGTCCCATGGCCTATCAGTTTGCAATTACCACACTTGGTAGGTTTCCATTCATACTTTATTTGCTGATGTTGAATGACCCTTTTTTCATCAACAAATGGGACAGATTCAGGCAAGTCAGCCCCAATTCTCATCTCCACCATTACTCTGGCATATTTCAGTCTATCCATATCCGTGGTAGCTCTATCCAATCTGAGTGATACACCAATTGCACTGACTATTCTGCATAATATGCTGGGTTCCCAATACACCACTGGTAAGTCAGGAAGTTGAATCCAAAGTGGTATGGAAGCTGGCTCTTCAAAGTTCATAGCTTGCTTCCAAGGTTTAACCACTACAGGTTTGTTTTCATGAAAGAACATGCCTCTCCTTACTGCCTCATCCTTATGTTCCTTTTGTCTGAACTTAATCATGAATACCCCTGGGACTACTTTCCAAACCTTCACAATCCAATCCCCCCAAATATACAGTGCTGATTGCTGAAATAATTCTACAGGAGGATGACCCCCCCACAACTTTACAGACAACCACTGCTTCCCACTTTTTCAGACTATTTTCTACCTCATTAATTGGAATCCTAGCCATTTGAATACCATTAATAAGGTCAGGGGGTAGTATTTTACCTCACTCTGTTGTTCATCAAATAGATTCGACCATCCTTGGGGGCTAACCGGTACGTCTCTGTTCAGCTCCTTCGTCTTGTCGTCTCCAGATTTGGGCCCCTCCACCTCCTGGGTTGTCGACTTGATTGGAATAGGCCGACGTACCGTGATGTGTGGCCTCGGTGGAGTGCATAAGTCCCTCATCCCAACCATTTCTACATCTTTCCTAGGTAGATCATCCTCTTCTTCCTGCTCGATCTGATTTTCAAATGGCGTCGTTTCATCCTCTCTGAGTATCTCCATCTTTCTGTTTCGCTGCTTCTTCTTCGAGCTCGACTGACCCATTTCGGTGGCAAATTCACAAATTACCGGGTCGAATTGACGAAGAACATTGAAACACACAGTGAACGTGTAGTCACACGCACTAGAATTGGCGAGGTTATGATCCCCTAAACTTGCATTTTAAGATCAAGTCCAACAGCTTCCCTACAAGATTGTTCAAGATGTAGGACTACATCCTCATAATCCCCATATTTTTTTCATTAACTCCCAACAGTTTCTCCATACTAGAGAATGTGACATTTATTACTTTTGAAAAGAGTAATGATTTTTTATCAATAATAATGTTGAAACAATTTAGATTGTTAATATTTTTTAAAAGTTTAAATCTAAATATTATCATATGGGATCTTGTTGGATTCGTCGTAATGCATACATTTAGAATATCTATTTTTATAATTTTTTATCATTCATAATTTAAGATATTATACTTCTAAAATATTTTGTAGTAAAATTAAAGAGTTAATACAATCATTGAACATTGTAATAAATGCACTTTCTCTATCTACAACTTTGATTTCTCTCACTACAAATGTAGGGAATAAGATATCCTCTCTCATCAAAATTCACATTGTAGGGATTGAGATAGGGGCCCCGTTTGGTAACGAGAGTTTTGAAGAGCGTTTAGCTTTTTGGATTAATTATGGACAGTTGACTGGTCAATCAGCTATTCTTAGTGTTTTGTGAATAGCTTTTTCTGATTAGCTGTTTTGGTGAAACCTCTCGTTTCTGAAACGCTAGAAAGAGCAGCGTTTACAAAGAATTAATCAAAACAATATTACAAAATATCTTTTTTATCCTTATGTTCACAAAATTCCTTGTTTAAAAATCAAATTACTAAACTAAATTTCACAGGCAATTTTATTTACTAAATTAATCATCTTAGCGTACAATTCATATAATCATATGCATGCGTACACAGTAAGTATATATTTATTCTAAAATATTATTTTTAATTTATATTTAAAGTATTTTATATATTAATATTAAAATGTCCGAGCTAAACATGTATAAATTGAAAGTTTTAATCATCTTGATTTTTTTTTAAATGGGTATATTAAAAAAGAATATTATTTTAAATAACAAATAGAATAAAAATAAATATATATATATATATATGTAATAAAAATACCTTTCGATACTTCAAAACAAATAACACACTATATAAAACAAATTATTAATAAATTATGGTCCCGTTTGGTAACGAGAGGTTTGAAGAGCGTTTAGCTTTTTCATCTAAATATGGATAGTTGATTAGTCAAACAGCTAGTTACTGTGTTTGGTGAATAGCTTTTTCTACGTAGCTGTTTTGGTGAAACCTCTCGTTTCTGAAACGCTGAAAAGAGCAGCGTTTACAAAAACTTCATTAAAAAAATATTACAAAATATCTTTTTTATCCCTATTTCTCAAGAATTTCCTTTTTCTTTATTTCATCAAAACCTCAATATTTTTTATCTACGTGACTTTTTGTACGAAGGCAACCGTACAAAACATTAATTTTGTATTTATTTAAAAACCTCAATAAATAAAAATATTTTTTTTATGCAAGAGTATAAAAAATAATAAACCTCACATAAATAAATAAAATTAAAGGGGCCACACATTCATGTTTAATCTAAAAATAAATTTTAAACAAATATAGGTATAAACATTAATAATGAATAATTTTTCAATTTTCAAATAACATAAAAAAAAACAAACATATAGTAATAAAAATATTTTTCAATACTTCAAAACAAGTAACAGATACAAAATAAAAAAATATATAATGAATTGTAATAATGTCTATTTTAGTCATTTAACACAATAAAACAGCTAACAGCTAATTGTTATGTACCAAACACTCATATACAAACCGCTAGTAAAAACGCTAGTCAAAACAGCTAATTAAATCCGCTAACAGCTAACAGCTGGTGGAATCAGCTAACAGCTAACAGCTGAATGCCAAACGAGGCCTATACTAATGTCTATTTCGGTCATTCAAGGTAACAAAACAGCTATCAGCTAATTGTCATTTGTCAAACACTCAAATCCAAACAGCTAGTCAAACCGCTAGTCAAAACAGCTAGTCAAACCGCTAGTCAAAACAGCTAATCGAATCCGCTAACAGCTAACAGCTAATTGAATCCGCTAACAGCTAACAGCTAAACGCTGATTGCCAAACAAGACCAGGGAATCTCTTGGAGCAAAAAAAAACATCCAAATTCTCTATATTTCATGAAAATTCCCAAGTTGGGGAAACTGTTGGACTTGCTCTAATATAATAACTTAATTAGAAACTTGGCGAGGTTAGAGCTATGCTCACTTCCTCTCTATTAAATTTTACAATGACAACAATTTAAAAGAACCTAAGACCATAAGAGCATCTCTAATTTCCCCAACTACAGATCGGAATGCATCCTTAATCATAAGAAATGCATTAGTAGAATCTGAGTGAACCCTGATAAATTATTCCCTCTAAACTTGAGTTGCTCCAAGAAGTAGAAAATCATTTTATTCTCTGCTTGTAGGGGACAGGGAGCAATCGAGATGTCGTAAGTATGATTGAGACAGACAACAACCAAAACATGGTTGTTTTTTTAAGGCAACATTGTGGCAACATGAAACCATTGTCCCTATGGGTGGGAGGCTTGTACCCATGACTACCCTATCCATGTCAATCATTATAGTCAGCCTCAGAGACTCCATGTTTGTCTCAGTTATAATCTCATTGATGTCATCCACCTTTTTAAATTGTTTAAACAGTTACAGCCGGATAGTAGCTTGCTGGTTAATTCTGATAGGATCCGTGGAGAGTAGATTCTGCAAATAATTGTTCTATTGATTCCATATGCTCTGAGCTAGTAGATGCTACAAGCCGGATAAATAGCGCAATTTCCGTAGTGAAGTCCAGTCGTTAAGGCATTCTTGAGAATCCTTCATGTCAAAAATTTAAGCCTGACAGGGTCGCAAGGACTCTAGCCTTTCTTAACGACTTCCAGAGTTTCATGTTAGCATACATAGTTGAGGCAGCCGATTGAGGAGCCTCTGAATGGTATGCTTGCTTGATTTTTCTATAACACTACTTCACTAAATAATTGGGGGTGGTGATTAGCTGATAGCTGGTTGTATTAGTTGATTTGACTAGTTGATTGCATTAGCTGATTGTATATAAGTGTTTGGTAAGATTAGCTGATAGTTAATAGTTGTTTGTTTAACAAACAAGATAAAATGATATTTAAGGGCTTACCACATTGTATTATTTAATAATTTTATAAATAGCAATGATAAATTTTTGAGATGGTCTCTGAGGAGCCATCTCTATGTAAAGACCAGACTAAATTATAAATAGTACAATAAATCAAAATCAAGGAGGGACCAATTTATAATTTTTGAAAAATTAAAAAAATCACGCGCTCTACAATATTTTCGCGCGTGTATAGTGTGTTTGCTACAGTGGTCCCTCCGTGTTTTTGACTTATAGCACTATTTACAATTTAATCTGGTCTCTGTATAGTAACGGTCTCTTTCAAGACTTTGCCTAACTTTTTATATAATTTTATATTATTATAAAATATCATATGTGAAAATACTGTAGTGCCACTATAGTAGGTACATTTTTCTCTATGCATGTCCACATTTTTACCAAAATACCCTCAAATGCCCTTGCATTTTGGCTAGCATTTTTGCCTAAGTATATGAAGGGCATTCTTGTAAAAATTTTGACATGCATAAGAGAAACGTACCTACAGGAAGCAACCCCCATTCACATAGTCTGAAATCCAGTTATCTTGTATATGAAGTTGCTTACCATTCCTTATTTGCCAAATCTCCATCCCCAAATATCTATCCCCACGATGCACCTGGTTTCACGTTGTTCTGAAGTAATCACATTACCATATATACATAGGCAGCAGATTGGAGCTTATGAGTGAGCCTGCTTCATTGATCATCCTGCAAGCATGCTTGACCAACAAAGCTTAATTCATTCAAACGTTGAGCGAAGCTCAACACCTCTTTCATCCTTGGATCTGCACAAAATCTTCTAATTCTTCTAGTGAATTTTGTGTTTTTCTCCACTCCCACTCCAAATGAAGCGTTTTACTACTGCATTAAGTTGGTCACATAATGGTATTGGGATGTTGTACACTTACATGTCATAATTTTCAACTGTTTGTAGGGCTGATTTTGCCAATACCTCCCCTTTAATTGATGGATATTATATGTGCTTTCCACTTGTCGATTTTTCTTCTCAATCTCGAGATAAGATCTCCAAACATTGCCGACTTCTTTCTCGGGGGAATGATTTTCATTCCCATGTATTTATCAGGTAGACCTCTCCTATGTATGTTTAGGAAGTAAGAAGCCAATTGTTGCCACTTGAGTAGAGGGTTTGGACTGAAGAAGAAGGATGACTTCACAAAACTTATTCTCTGTTCTGAAAAATTAGCATGACTATCTAGAGTTTGAGCATCATTAAATAAAATAGTCTTGTATTTAGAGTTAGAGTTTATTCTTGTCCTTGTTTCCCGGAAGATTTACTAGTCAACTGCATACATTAAATAAGATAGTATTGTACTGTCTCTACTTATTTGAAAGTCCAAGCCAGAGTCTTTAGAAACCAATGCAATAAGCAGAAACAAAAGCCATTCAAAGGGGAGAAGAATAGTTTCACTTATTAAGTATTCAACGTGATGTATGTTAAAGATTTGAATCATTTTTATATAAAAAGAAATTTAAATCCAATTCGAGTTGAACGATTATTGTATTCGTGTTTTTTTGCAGTTTAAAGGGTGGGGATATGAGATGAAGTGAGGTACCAGATTTGTTTTGCCCGACCGAAACTCATACTATGTATACATGTATGTATTTTATAATAACAATTCAATTCTTGTCAAAACTCGACCGAAATATGAATGGTCAAGCCAATTTGTGTCATGTCAAATTTTGTTACTTCAATTACATATATGTTTATAATGTGTAAATAGAATGTGTTAGTTGGGGACAAATTCTATTTATGTAAACTATGATCAGTACAGATAATGGCCCTGTTTGCCAGAGCTTATCTGTAGATCAATTCAGTTCAGTTCAATTCAGTTCAGTTCAGTTCAGTTCAGTTCAGTTCAGTGAAATGTAATTTCATGAAATTCAGGTTAATTCAGTCATTCTGATTCCATTTTTCAATACATCAATTTTACTTCAGTTCAGTTCAATTCAGTTCAGTTCAGTTCAGTTCAGTTCAGTTCAGTTCAGTTCAGTTCAGTTCAGTTCAGTTCAGTTCAGCTCAGTACCATCAAGAAATAAGCTCTAGTAAACAGGGCCAATATGATGAAAAGTTAGATTGGGATTGACATATTATTTTGCTCAAAGCATAATTAAATATATTAAAGAATTTTATTACCAATGAGTTATTTCAGTTAAAACTCGATATGTGTGATCGAGATAATTTAGGTCAGTGGTTGACTATCAATCCATCATGCATAATATTATTTGAACAACATTTAAATAATACTTGGTTATACCCGATTATTTAACAAACTTTGATTTATTAGTCTCTTCAAATATTACAAAAAAAAAGAATCAAAATTAATGAAAAATCCATATTACAAAAATTCAATTTTAGGATTCAGACAATAGTGGATTTAATAGCAAGTCTAACAAATATTGAAAAATGAAGATAATAGTAAATTTTGGAAAAAAGTTTTATTTTTCAACTCTACAAAATCTCTATATGACATTACATAATGGAGATTTGGAGAGAGATAAGATTTGGTAAAATCTAATTATGAACTCTAAATTTTATACCAATTTTAATCACACCCACAATGTTTTTTACCTTTTGAGTTGAGGTTTTTTCCCGAATAATATATTTTTTAATTAATATTCATAAATAATAATTTCTCAAGACTTATTTTGCCACATCAATGCCACATGTATTTTTTTTTAACCCGTTTTTAATTATATTTTTGAACCGATTAAAGATTATTCGGAAATAGGGGATTGAATCCCACTTGGAACCGACCATAACTAAAGTACGATCACCAACAACGGTGGAGCTATTTGGTGACGACCAGCTTGATAAAAAAAATGAATATAAGAAGAAGGGTTACATATCAATTCAGAGGTTATAAGATTTTTTATCAAAAAAAGAATTAGAAAGACAATATGATTGTTTTCAAGCTTGATAACCAAGAGATGAATTGCCCTGGGCACTGTCTGTTGTTTTCGAAGATTTTCCAATCCCGTAACAATATACCTCTTCGTATGGTGGACTTCGGTGTCCTCCACTATAACAAGCCCAAAGGCGTGTTCTCGAGGATATAAGGAAAGTTTTAGATTTCACAAACTACGCATATCATATATTCGGGTTTTCTTATGAGCTGAAATTGGCGAAGGTGAAAGGGAGTTTTACTAGTCGAAAATCAATGTCACAGTCAAGAATACAATGAAAAAGAAGTACAAGTGTGCCATAGTACACTTGGACTTTCAACTCCCGAAGAATTTCAACATGTTAGATAGTGATAATAAAGGCGGGAGAGAGTAGACGGTGATAATTCATAGAGCTGCTATTTGTTCGATTGAGTGCATGTTTGCAATACTACTGGAGCACTACAAAGGAAATTGCCTATTGTACAATCACCATTCCCTTATACTGCCCAAATGGCCTATTGAACCCCTTGGAGAAGAAGGAAATAACGAAGGGAGCAGGCACCATATAGTCTACGATACTCACTGGATTCTAGTGACACAGCAACAAATCTCGGCATTAACATCATTCTACCAATGAAAGGTGATTGAAATGAAATGTGCTTGTAAATTTTACGTGAATGGGATGCGTTGGATTTGAATTAAAAACATTGGAGAACTTATGAGTTTCATCCTCCATTATGTGAATCTCTTAGAGAATCTGTTAGACTTGTTCTAAGAGCTTTTAAGTTAAAAGTGCAAAGTTTTATTTAAAAATGTTGTAGTTTATAAGATAAATTATGAGAGCTCTGAACTTAAAAATAAAAATGAAAGGTTGTATGCTATAAGAAAAAATATGAGATATTTTAGATTGAAAATGAAATACTTTATTTTCCTTTATATAATAATGATATGACAAATTTTATAATAAAAATGAGATGTTTAAATTAAAAGGTGTATATATTATAGGAAAATATGAGATGTTATTTTAAAAGGAAAGATTATAATTTATAAAATGAACACGGGAGATTAAAATTAAAAGGAAATCTTAGAGATTATAAGATAATACATATGAGAAATTTTAAATTTATGAAAATGAAAAAATAGTGGATAACTCTGAATATCACATGTTGGAAATCTTAGGTAAGCGGAAGCAATTGTTTGCTGGAGAGATGTAAAAGCAAAATGTAGGGTTCGGTCCCTCAACATTCGCTTGCTTACAGATTCTACAATGCTGGTGGTAACACTCAAAAATTCGGAGTCAGCGCATGGGAAGTCAAGGGTATCGTGAGAGATGTACTACCTCTGGTTTCGATTTATTGTCACTCTACTTTCATTATAGTTTTTTTGTTGCATGTTTGACTATGAATTTGAAGTACTATTTGTACTTTTGGAATCTTTTTAAAGTGTATTTACTAAATTTCAAAATTTTAAAGATAGTTAATACATGTAACTAAAGTTATTGATAGTCAAACTTGCCGTCAAATAATATTTAGGTCAAATAGTGTTAATTGTAACAAAATAGGAGAGAGTAGCTAGTTTACTTTCTAAGTATTTTATTTATTACAAATCGAGAAATATCCAAGAAATGTTATAGAAATCCCAACTAAAACATGCGAATTACGAGGGCTTTGCTAAGGTTTAGGATACGGATTGTTGTTACTCCCTCTATACCAGGTATATCTACACACTTTTTAATCAACTTTGTTAGAGCATGTTTGACCGTAAATTTCAATTGGTGTATGTATTATAATAGTATCACGCGAGATATCGTTAGATTCACAGTATACTCTACTTATGAACTATAGAAATTTTAGATCAAATTATTACATGAAAATAAAGTTGTTGGCGGTCAAATATGGTCTAAAAGTTGATTAAAAAGTGTACCACATGAGCTGGTATACAGTGTGTATTATTAATTTAGATGATAAGCTCGGCCGTTAGTTTGTATTTTCCCAATTCCCTTTTGTAATTGACAAAATCTAGAAAGTAATACTAAAAAGCACGTGTCTTAAGATAACACAGTGGAAACTCCAAGACTACCCCTGGGACTAGCCTTTAAAAGGCGTCCAATGGTGTTTCAGAATCCAGACAGAGCGCATTTTGGGCTGCTGTACTTCCCAGTTCCCTCTCGACTAATCCCCACTTTCTCCCGCGCCTACTACATTCTCCTTCTGTCATTTTTATTTCTCATCGGAAATGGGGAAGTGGGACCACCGATGGGCGCACCGGAGAAGATACAACAACAACAACAACAACCGCAGGTACAAGGACTACGACTACGAAGAGCCACCGCCTTCTCCTCCTTCACCCCATCATCCTCAGGCTAATCCTCCATGTAAGTTTTTTTTGGGCCCTCAATTGGTATAATTCACGATTCAATTGTATATGTTCGTTTATGTTAACTTCAAAATTTTGTTTCTCTCTGTATGACTGATCCTTGCCTTCAATTTCATTCTGTGATGATGATCTCAACTTGTATGCTTATTTTAAACCAGTCCCATTGATTTCTACATAGCTAGGTTTTTTTATTGATTTTAGCATGCGATTGCTTTGGATCAAGCATCTTTTATTCTCATTTCATTTGGTGTTTGGAATTGAGGAAAAAAAGGTGATGGATCGTAGGCTTTTTTGTTGTGTTTTGACGATTTTCGTATATAATATGCAATTTAATTGATTTCTTATAAGCCGCATTATTTTGGGAGTCTCCTGATATTAAATTTACCTGGAATTTTTATAGAATGAGAGAATGAGTGTCAGTTAAGACTTGTACGCCACACATTAATAGCTAGGTCCTTCTCCCGATCCCCACGTGTAGGAGCCTCTATGGTATCCTTCTCTGTTTTGGCAGAATGTAGAATTAGAAGGAAACAAGGTCATTTTAAGAATTACAGTTGTCTTGATAAGCCTTGGAGCTGTGAATTTTATGATCTGCATGGTGATTGGTGGGTAGGACCTTGATTGTTTTTGATGGAACCATAATCTCATTAAAATCAAATAAACCATAATCTTATTAAAAGACCTTAATTGTTGATTTGATCACACATGATTCAATATAATATTTGTTCTACTGGACTAGATAGAATGTGATCTTTATAGCCAATCCTACGTGGAGTGATAACGGTCTAGTTATTGTTTGTATCTTGCTGATAGGTCAACTATTGCGCTGAAGTCTGAACTAACTTTTAATGAATTAACTGAACTCTAAAATTCAATTGCTCAATTGGAACATTAATTGCAAGCAATAGATAGCTTGAAAGGAGTCTAGCCTATAGGTGGTCATGGATTTCAAGAACTTAACATAAATATATATTTGGGCTTCTGTATTCCGTAGTAATTAATTGGTTGTGCATAGACAAATTGAAAAGCGAATATATGTAGGTCTCTAAATCTATCAGTCAAGAATGGAATCAAAAGTTGTGGTATCCCTCAGTATGATTTATGTTGGTAATTAGTTGGATTTTCATGCTGGTTGCCATTGACGTAGCTTTAATGAATTGGCTTGATGATCATTTTATCAGTAACTCGTGTAATTAGTGAAGCTGGGGATATGATTTAATTACGATAGTGAAACTAATCTGTACAAGTGGCAAAACAACTTGGGTTGGTTTGGCTACAGCCAGAATTTTAGTACATAGTATTTGGGAACTTAAAATTTAAAATTTTCAGTCCTCCATAGAGCTCCCGTGAAGAAGACAATAGGGTTGATGATTTCATTTCCCTCTTCTTTTTTTCTGGTAATAGACCTGTAGTGAAACACGCTGAAACGACGTCGTTGAAACGTGAATGGACATGGTTTCCACGTGGAACAGGTCAATCTCTTAATGATGATAAATCCTTTAAAGAAAAGTGTACATGCATATCTCCTCTCTACTTCTCATCAAGTGTTCTTATTATTACTCCCTGAATAGCACATATCAAGGAATTCATTCATGTTTCCATGCTCCATTTTCCATCTTCGAAGTATCTTAATTTAAATATATGATCTGAAATTTGTTTGGTGTTAGAAATATTAAGATATTATTCTCTGAATGATAGCGCTATTATACATTAGTTTTGAATTATGAGAGTGAATAAAGTAGATTCAAATAAGTTTTATTCTTTCTATACTAATGAGTTCGTTAAAAACACCAACAAGCTTCCTGGAACTTTTTTATGACCACTGCATCTGCAATTCTATATTTATTTATCGTGCCCCCAAATTAAAATTATTAAATCTGCCACTGTCTGTATCAATATGACTGATACATCCTATAGTATATACATTTTTTCCTCTTTAATGAAAAAATTTGAATTTCATTTTAATATGTTATCTCAAGAATTGTGAAACATGATGAGTGGTAATTTTCTTTGTAGTAATGTCATCATGTTAAACAAGTATTTCGTCTACCAATATAACTATGTCAGTACATCTTTGTTATATTTATAGTTTGGTATGGCACCTTCTTTCCTCGGAATATTTTCTGCCAGTCTGTGAAGCATTTTGTTAAATGGGAAATCTTATTCTTGTGTTGCTTTTTTTTTTCTTAGTATATCAGGATGGAAGTGGATTGCCATGGGAAATTGATTTCTGCAAGTCAGTCCACATCCCGTGGCATAAGGTACTCACTGCCAAAAAGTTTATGTATTGCCATGAAATTGTGCTGGCTTGGGAGGATTCTGCTGGTGAAGAAGCATTTCAGAATGCAAAACGAACATACTGGGAAAAGATTAATGGCCTTCCCTCTGAGACACATCTTCCTGATCCGGATATGTATCTTGATAACATCGACTGGAATTCCAAGATTGATTCTAGACTCATGGCAGATATAGACGGGATATATTTTAACCCTGATGAGATGGGACATCGTCGCAAGTTTAACACTGAGGAAGAAAATGTTCTTAACCAAGATCATACCTTGGATCCGGATAATGGTAGCAATAATCCCTGGGAAGATGGATCTTCTCACAAAGCCATTGGTCTGGATGGTCAGCCAGTCAATTTGGGCCAGACTGACAAAAAAATAATCATCATGAAGAATGAAGGCAATCCCTGGGAACAAAATTCCCCTGCTTTAGTTGGAGCTGCAAATAATACCTGGCACAAGGAGCATCAACCAAATGGTTCCACTAGTGGCTGGAAACAAGATAGTTTGGCTAGTGGGTGGAAACAAGATGGTTCAGCTAGCAACTGGAACCAAGGTGGTTCAACTAGCAACTGGAACCAAGAGGGATCAGCTAGAGGAGGCTGGGAACAATATGGCTCAGCTAGAGGGGGCTGGAAACAAGATTCCTCAGGTAGAGGAGGCTGGAACCAAGATGGCTCAGCTAGAGGAGGCTGGAAACAAGATGGCTCATCTAGAGGAGGCTGGAAACTGGGTGGCTCAGCTAGCAACTGGAACCAAGATGGCTCTGCTGTTGGCTTGAAACAAGATGGTTCAGGTGGAGGAGGCTGGAAACATGATGGTTCAGGTAGAGGAGGCTGGAACCAAGATGGTTCAAATAGAGGTGGATGGAACCAAGATGGCTGGAAACAAGATGATTCAAGTAGAGGCTGGAATCCACAGAATACCAGTGGTCATTATCAGCAAAACTCAGAAACTAGCTGGCACAACAATTTTGTGTCGAACGCTAGAGCTCATGGTAATAAAATATGGGATGGTAAGCAGCCAACAAATAACTTTAAGGGATCTACTGAGAGTGACAGAGCAGATCAGTCTGGTTACAGGAAGAGGGAATTGTCATCCTCAAACAGCCAAAGGTACAAAACCTCAAGGTTTCAAGTTGATCGTTTTAATTGACGAGTGGGAAAGCCTTTGTTCATAGTTAAATGTTGGAGGCTGTTGGATTTGTCATATTGTAGTTCATAAGGATCACCGTTGCTTTTGTTTTGCAACATGGTGGTATCATCTCGTGGTGGGGTGTCTGAGTGGTTGCATTCTGAAGGTCTCTTTAGTTGTTGCTCTATACTTATAAGACAGTGTACTACTCTATAAATCTGCTACAAGTTTAGAAATTTCGATCAATTTTCTTACATACAGATATACTCCTAAGATTGTGTATTTTTTACTAGGTCTTAGGAAATTTGGTAGACTTCACAAGGTTGATCTCGTTAAAAGACGTTGAGTTCTCTGGATGTTAATGTTGATCTGTATGAAATACGTTTTGTTCTTTGGATATCAAAGTGGTTGGTATACATTTTTCTTTCTTTGCTCCCTTGTATAGTAAAAACCTAATTCTACCTCAAGGTGTCTTTTGAGGAAAATATTGAATCTGCTTTGGGCATTTTTGAGGTGGCTTTATATTGTGGGCTTGATTTATAATTCTGCATTTCACTAGTCACTACGTGGTTGTGTTGCTTCGATTCGAACTGAATTGATGAACCTTGAATCACATAGCAGATTGCACACCCCTGATTCAAACCCTTGTGAACAAATTCCATCATCAACTTGCTAAATGCCATGCACTCAAGTTGAATTTATATTACTAGTACTACTCGATTATGCGAGCATCTCCGTTCCAAACCCTGAGTTGCTTGTGATGTAAATGGAGATTCTGATTGTAGTGTAATCTTTACCTCACGGCTCAACTAGTTTCACGGTTAACCCCTGTGACTTCGAAGGGTTAAAATGCACTAACAGCAACATCAATTGCTAAAAATGCAATTTTCGCAAATTAAGAAAACTGTCATATAAAAATGCAATTTTCGCAAATTAAAAAAGCGGTGACTCTTAGGTCAGAAATGTAACAGAAACTCAAGTTCAAAAAAGTTTCGAACTCTGAGTAAGAGTATGATTGAAGCAGGGAAATGGCACCACCCAATAAACCCTACTTCTTCTACGGTCACCGCAAGCCCGCCCAGAACCGCCCCGCCGTGCGCGGCGGTCTTTTCTCCAACCGCCAGACCCTCAATCCGAACCGGAAGAGTCAGCCCCCTTCCTCTGAACCGCCATTCGACCTATCAAAATGGGACCCACACTCGCCACCAACGCGGACGGAGAAAGACCCGTCGGAGAGGTTCTTCTCCGTTGCCCGAACGCTGTCTCCCGTTGCCAGGTACATAGTGGATTCCTTCAGGAAACACCGCCAGTGGGGCCCCTCAGTGGTGGCTGACCTTAATAAGCTCCGCCGCGTCACGCCTGCGCTCGTCACCGAGGTTCTTAAAGTCCCTCACATTGATTCCAAACTCTCCAGCAAGTTCTTCCACTGGGCTGGTAAACAATTCAGTTGCTTACAGTACATTTTAATTTTGTTACTATTCCAAATGTGACTTTTGGAATCCCTCTTTAGCATATTCATGTTGTTTAGCTGAATCCAAGCAGGTAAGCAAAAGGGATATAGGCATGACTTTGCCTGTTATAATGCTCTTGCGTATTCCTTGAATCGCAAGAACCAGTTTAGAATGGCAGACCAGGTGCCGGAATTAATGCATATGCAAGGAAGGCCACCTAGCGAGAAGCAGTTTGAAATCCTGATAAGGATGCATGCCGATGCAAATAGAGGACTTCGGGTATACTATGTGTATGAGAAGATGAAGAAGTTTGGTGTTAAACCTAGAGTGTTTTTGTACAACAGAATAATGGATGCCCTTATCAAAACTGATCATCTTGATTTGGCTATGTGTGTGTATAATGATTTCAAGGAGGATGGGTTACAGGAGGAGAATGTCACTTTCATGATATTGATAAAGGGTTTGTGCAAGTCCGGATGTATGAATGAAGTATTTGAGCTTTTGGGCTGCATGAGAAAGAAATTATGTAAACCAGACGTCTTTGCATACACGGCAATGGTCAAGATATTGGTTGGTGAGAGAAATCTAGAAGGCTGTTTGATTATCTGGGATGAAATGGTGAGGGATGGAGTTGAACCAGATGCCATGGCTTATGTAACTCTCGTGACAGCGCTGTGCAAAGGGAATCAGTTACCCAAAGCTTTTCAGTTGTTTCAGGAGATGAAAGAGAGGAAATGCTTGATAGATAGGGCCATCTATCGATCGTTGATTGAAGCATTCATTGCAGATGGGAAGATTGGTTCAGCTTGTGATTTGTTAAAGGATTTAATGGTGTCTGGATATAGGGCTGATGTGGCAATATACAATTCACTCATAGAGGGTTTGTGCAGTGCAAAACTGGTTGATAGAGGTTACAAACTTTTCCAAGTTACTGTACAAGAGGATCTGCAGCCCGACTTCCTAACTGTAAAGCCAATATTGCTCTCTTTTGCAGAGTTGAAAAGAATGGATGACTTTTACGGATTGCTGGAGCAAATGAAGAATTTGGGTCTTCCTATTTCTGATGTTCTGGCAAAACTTTTCTCATTTATGGTAGAAAAACCCGCTATAACAATCGCTATAGATTTGTATGAGCAGTTGAAAACAAAAAATTATTGTAGTGTTACTATTTACAATATACTTATGGAGGCCTTGAACAACACTGGGGAGGTGAGAAAGGCCTTGTCTCTCTTTCATGAGTTAAAAAGTTCAAATCTTGAGCCGGATGCCGTGACTTATAGTACTGCTATTCAGTGTTTTGTTGAAATTGGAAATGTTAATGAAGCATGCACATGCTACAACAATATAATAGAGATGTCTTTGTGTCCTTCTATTAGTGCATACACTTCTCTTGTTAGTGGCCTTTGTGAAGTTGGGGAGATTGATGCTGCGATGATGCTTATTCGTGACTGCTTAGCTAATGTTGTGAGTGGACCCTTGAAGTTCAAATATACACTGACAGTTATCCATTTTTGCAAGTCAAATGACGCTCAGAAGGTAATTGGAATTTTAGATGAAATGATTGGACAGGGTTGTTCTCTTGATAATATTATATATTGTGCCCTTATATATGGAATGTGTCGTCATGGAACTATCGAAGAAGCTAGGAAAGTGTTTGGAAGTTTAAAAGAAGCCGGGCTTCTAACTGAAGCTGAAGTGATTGCTTATGATGAGTTACTTATTGACCATATGAAAAAGCAAACAGCTGACCTGGTTTTATGTGGCTTGAAATTTTTTGGGCTGGAGAGGAAGCTAAAAGCAAAGGGCTCAACACTTTTGCCTGTTTGATG
Source organism: Cruciata laevipes (assembly GCA_963678965.1). NCBI lineage: Eukaryota > Viridiplantae > Streptophyta > Magnoliopsida > Gentianales > Rubiaceae > Cruciata > Cruciata laevipes. The sequence goes on along the minus strand of OY787634.1, from coordinate 16,664,348 downwards.
CGCGGAAACTTGGTTGGTAAATCCTAAACTCTTCATCTTGCAGTATTTTACTAACAGTATGTGCTTGTTGTTATCAAAGTGTCAAACTATATCAACCCGGTCCTGATACTTCCTTACCTGACTGGTATTTCTAGAATTTTGTTTAACTGCCCTTATGATCTGGAAGAGAGCCCTACAGACAGTTTTTGGGGCTACTTACATGATTGGCCACACTTTAGATGCCAAGGAGTCAAAACTAATTTTGTTAAGAATTTGAATGAGCTGGTGATTACTATCCCTCTTGAATGAGCTGTTGATTACTCTTAACTGGTAAAATGTTTTTCCGTACACTGTAGTACTTGATTCCTGTTTCCCATAGAAATTAGGAGATCTTTAGACTAGCAAATAGAGATCAACAGATGACAATACTAAAGTGGATTTTCTGTTGCAATGCATTCCAGTAATGCGTCCCAATGATACCTATACTATCAGCAAGCAAGTGTACTCGCAAATTTACCATGTGCTTTTTGGTTAATTTAGTTCCAGAAGTAGTACAACTTCATCAGCAAAGCTACCCTAGTGTATCTGTTTTCTCACTTAATCCAACGGTTGTCTGCACAAATTTATCTTTGAATTTATTCATGGAGTCTTATCAATTGGGCTGGTGGATTAAGTAGTCAATGAACTATGTAGCTTGATGACACTAGCCTTTTTATTTTTAAGCTGAAGATATCATTTACTCAATGTTTTGACCGTTAATCTGCATTAGATGAGATATTTCTAGTCCTGTTCAACATAAGCATTTCTTATGTCAAATTTAGCTTGAGAGGAGATGATAGTAGAATAATCTGTTACCTAGTGTTTCCCCCTCAAGCTAATGTTGGTATCAGAATAACCAAATCATATCCCCTTGCCTGAAATTTGCCTCTATATATTCATTTATGAAAGCTGCCTTGTATTTCTTTCAAACTTCATGAGTATTTTCTTAGCAGTTATACTGTTAACAAAACAGAATCAATTTTCCAACTAGAACTAACTTACAGTTACTTCCTGCTAAAAATGCTGTTATGTCTTTCCAACCACAGCTGATGTATGTTCATATTCGCGGCCTCGGACAAGAAACGATATGCTGACATGATCATAGCAAACAGAGTATAGGATGACAGAAGCCTTAGGGTTGAAGGTTTGATATATTGTTTAGTATTAAGATTTTTGTTCTTCGTTTCTCTACAATCTGTGATGTGAATGGGGGCATCTGTTGTTCCTGCACAGCTTATTGCAGCAACATTTGGTGACTTTCAGGTGGAGAAGGATACCCAGAATTTGAATAGTCTCTGGGCATATCACTGGGTTTTACCTGATGCACTTGTTCCATGGCTGGCATTATGATGGTTACGGTGTCTTCACTAATATCAAACCATAACCATCAACAAGAGTTATCAGCACCGATCTCTATTACAAGGAGAAACCATGGCTTGACAATATGGTTTTGTTGACGTTATCTCTACGTGGAGACTGGAGAGGGTGTTGGAATTGCTGCTCTCAATGAGAACAAAGCTCTCGTTTTCCTCCCTTTTGTTCCTCATCAGATTATAGCCACAAATTTTACAACATTTTATATGTTGTGCACAACTCTTGTGTATGTTAGCAACCATTCTATGGTAGTCATGGATGATTGAACTGGACAATAAGTTATATAGTATTTGCCTGTGATGTTTTTGTTCTTCATTACTCTACAATTTTTCTTCTTCGATATTACTACATTCAGCTCATTAAGGAATTTACTCTTCAATATTGTTTTTGTAGTCTGAAATGATGATCCCTTTTAATGGAATGGTTATATAAGTGGAAAAGCTACTCGTCTTTTCATTACATAAACCCAAGTTGAACCTATAAATCTCGATCTAATACATAATTTACTATCTACAAAAACCAAAATTCTTCCTGCTCCAGCTTCTCGTGGCACTCTCACATATTTTCAAGAACTCAATTAGAATCTACATGGAAGAAGCTTCTGCTTCTCTTTTTGGCCTGTTACGTTTCCGTGGACCATCTGGCTTTCCTTCCAAAGAAATGGGATCATTACTTCCTCCCTCTTCCGCCTCCAGTATTTCCTGATTAACTGCAACCTGATTTGTGATAAAAGTTGACATAGCAAGGTCAATGGTGAAAGAGTTGCCAAAACATACCAAGTTCTCTAAAGCTGTCAACTTCAAATAGTGTATGTATTAACTTAAATGAGAACATTACTAATAACAAGACACGCAACAAACTGCACACAGTATCATAATGATCAGAAGTCATATGTGATATAGATAGACATGCTTTTTTTCTTTTCTTTATGAATCTTAGTAATCCTGTTCTTGATTCTTGAATACCTGTTCCTTGGGAGGTCTCACTAGGATACCCACAAGAATGGATTGCCTCATCAATGTACTAAACACAGAAACCTATTGGCCTTTTGCACGCAAAAATTCAGATACTTAGGAGTTAGGAATTGAAAGTATATGAATTTGATTTAATAATGTCTATACACTGAGAGAAATAGCACCCCGATCGTACACTATGTATGGTTGTCATTAGATATGGTACATTGCTATCTGTCTTACAACATGAGCATGCAGCCACTAGCCCACTACATTACTATTTCGATTGTCCCTCAAAATGTAATACACATAAATAAAAATACTGTGATTACATTTATCAGTATCCTAAATGACATGTTATATAAAAATTATAGCTATGATAATTTTAACAGGATCCAACGATGAACTTAACCAATTTTGACTCCCACTCTCACTCTTAGCTAGGAACTAGGAAGTACATAGTCTCCATGTTGGTTAAGCCAAATAGACATCCCCTATTTTAAAGAGTCTATAGTCCTTTGAGCACATAGAGTTCAGTTTAGTGCACAAAAGAGAGAGCAAATAAATCCACATATAACATACTATCTAAAACTGCCACATTTCGGGTAGAACATGCGTAATCTACTTATTGGTACAGCCAAACAGTAATCACCTGCTTGAGGAAATCCCAAATTATAGTAAGGAAACAAATTCTATAAATTGTGGGTACCTCTTCGAGGAACTTGCGGTCAAGCTCATCAGCAATCTTTATGGAAGTGAAGACGGTGACTGCAATAAGTGATAAGGGGAAAATAAAGGCGAAGACATAGTTGAAGGTGGTGGGACCAGCATACGTAATCACCCGATAGCCTCTTCTTCTCCTCTTGCTCTGTTGCAGCTGAGAATAGGCCACTTCGAGAATCTGGGGTCTCTGAGATGGGTTGCGGCAGTGAAGGAGTGAGGCGGTCACCGGTACGGATGAGGGTTTGAAATGACCGTGAGTTGCAGCAGCAGAAGAAAGAGAGAGTGAGCTGGCGATAGATGTTAAAGCTGCCATGGTTTTTGGGTTCCCAGTTTTTGAGTGGATGGTCCAAATTGTGGGTGAACTCCCATCCCTATGGCGGTGCAAATGGTACAGTTAAAGAATTTAGTGACCTTCCTTTTTCTTTTCTTTTTAACTAAAATGCTAAATTAACACCGGTATATTACTCTTTTAGTCCAAAAAAATCATATCAAATGACCATATACTCCCTCTGATTCTTTATATTTGGCTTCACCAAATTTGCACAAATTTTAAGAAGGGGAAAATGAATGGTGGAGAATTGGTTGGGAATGAGAAAAGTAAATTGTGTGGTTGAGGATGAAAGAATATTTCCAAAAAGAGAAAGTAGGCCAAAATTAAAAAATCATCCCAAAATGGCAAGTAAGCCATTAAAAGAAAATCGGAGGGAGTATCCCCTATGAGTAAGTAGCCTAGTTTTTTCAAAATTATAAATGAGGGGCATTTTTGTATATTCATACCGTATTTGGGATTACAAAAATAAAATACCGGGCTCCATTTATCAACACATTTTTTTAATTAATTTGTTGCCTCATGGTGGAGTACATATTCTGAAGTCAAGTCATTTTAAAAAGGGTGCAAAGCTTAGAGCATGTCTCAATTCTCTATAATAGAGAAATCACGGTCAATTTTAGAGATTGTGGCCGTATTTTTCATTCCAACATTATCTCTATTCCATTCTCTACTATAAGAATTCGAGGTGAAGAAAAAAATCTCTATATTGATGGTGTTTCCCAAAAATAAAAGTTCTACTAGATTGGCACAATAATGGGACCGGGGGGGAGTAGTTTACTTTAGTAGTCAATGACGGTAAGTGGATGTTTCCATTTGCATGCCGTAACACAGCAAGATGCAAATTGCAATGCATGAAATTTCACTGCCCCTATACATTGCACCCACATAAAATAAACCCAGATAAATAGGTCATCGGGCCATCCCTATAACTTTGTACATTCATGGTAAACATTGTTACATCTACGAGAGTTGAAAACCCAAAAAGGGGCAGGAGAACCTCTCTTACCTCACTTTCTAGCCATCTCCCGTCTCTCTATCTCTCTCTGTCTCTCTTGACCTCTCAGGCTCCAAATTAATATACAACTACGCTTGGGTAATGATCGGGAAAAGCCCTATAACCGAACCAAGAATGAACCCCCGTGCAAATATGCTACGCTAAATCTTTCCTACTAAGCCAAAATGGGAAGCCAAACTTCACAGCCCAAGATACTCATAGAAATATAGCAGCAGCAATAGATGCAAGGAGAGCTCTCAAGCTTTGGTCATCAGGTCATTATCCATAACAGGAGGTGATAGTGGTGGTACAGCTGCTTCATGATATGTAGAGTTTGAAGTTTCAAGAATTCTTCTAGCAGCTGCCTGGAACTTACCCATCTTTCTTGAAGGATACGACTGAGAGGACACGGCCTTGGTTGAGTTGCTCGGCTCCAAAGATGCTAAGAAATTGTCCTTAGAGAGAGATGATTGAGCTGATGCTATGAGTGAGCTAAATACACCTGCCTCTTGCAACCCTTGGATAATGACCTATATGCCAAACAGAATCAGGAAACGTGTTAAGAGCCGTAGCCAATTGCTAAGTAAGAGGCAAAATTTGAAATCTTCAAACTGGATCATTTGAAAGCACTTAATTTATGGTTTGAATGCATCTTCTTCTTTGTGAATAGGAATAGTTTTCTAGTAAAACTAAAGAGGGGTGCCAAGTGTGTGGATAGATAGAGATATACTTTCTTTAGGTGTACTAAAAAAAGTACTTCAGGCATCAAATTAAGCAAGATTTCCATCACTTCTATTTTCATAAACTTAAAAGTTGACAATTGTCAAGTGTGTAAGAGAAATCATGAATTACACACTTACCATTGGAGCGTAAATGCGTGTCAAGATACCCTTTCTCAAGAGTTTCAGATTCAAATTTCTGTCAGTCCACACGACGTGTTCATTATACCTGACAAAGCGAAAAAAGAATACCATATTCAGATTCAATGCAGATCCAAAATCAAGAAACGTAGTACTTTCCATCAACACTCGAAAAAAGGTCATCATTTTCATTAAAGTAATTAGGCTTTATGTTCTCGGCTACATTGAACTGAACCCTTAAGATTTTTAATGCTAATAACAACTGAACAGATATGAACTGAACTATACTGGATTTCAGTCAAAAGTTTAAAAAAACAAAGGCCTGAGTATACGAATACACCGAGCTTACCAGTTCTGCATCTCTTCCTTTGTTGCTGTAGAAGCGATAATAAATGCCTGAGAGAGGAGCGATAGATACCGTGAATCTTAAATCAACCAGCATATAATTCTGTATCTATGTGCACTGAGAAGAGAAACAAATTTACAAGTGTATATAAAAAAATTTCAGTTCTAATTTCAGACTAATTAGCTACACTCGAGTTGTCTGTGACACAAAATTCAAATCTCAGTCACAATAGTAGATATTCAAATTAAATGCTCCCAAACTGATAGTGACAATCAAACCAGTCACCAAAAATTAATCTGAGAAACTGATAGTGACAATCTTCTTCCATTATATCCAAGGAAAACAGTTGTATGTACATAACAAAGTGACATCTTGGGCAAGAACTCATCAATATTCCAGCCTTGCCAACTATCCTTGCAAGGACAATGCCATTAGCTATTGCAGTCAGCCAAACAACCAAACCAGCTAAGAACACACAATTATAACACCATAATGATGTTTTATCTCAGATAAGCCTAGGCACACAGTATCAGCTATACCTTATAAGAGTTAGTTACCCATCCACCCAAATAGACGATATTTTATTTTATATAAAAAGGAATCACAATTCACAAACATATATAATCTAACACCATGACTCTGAAATGCTTGCTACCTATGGGTAAAAGGCTAATGACTGCTCAAGAGAAATCTCCTAGCAAAAAGCTACAAAAGAAGCCAATCATTTAGAATTTAGTCCAGACCGTGAAATGCTAAATCAGTACCATCTTTATAAAAAGAATATGAGAAGAAAATTCTGAATCTCAATACTTAAAAAATAAAATTTTAAATTAACAGGATATAGTCTAATAAACTGCAATTGGTGAAGAAAAGCAGGGACCCCACGGTGAAATATCACACAAATTTCAACCAAGTTTAGAAGCTCTACTATTTTGCTAGACAACACTAAGTTGGAGAGCTTAGAAAAATGCTGTCCTCCTGACACCTGAGTATGTATTACTTACCTTTCTTAATACATAAGCAGCATATGTTTTCAAATTCATCTATAAATGATAAACTGGACAAGTTATGAAAGCAGCCAACTGAAGATTATACATTGAAGCTATAAACAAGCAAACAACTAGAAGTTTTTAACATGCAAGCTCATTAAGAATCACTCATTCTTGTATCACCCTCGTCACAAATTAACAGTCAGACAAATAAACAACTTGAAAAAAGATGCATAATAATTAAAATCAACAATCAATCTTACAGCTCTGTCAAATTCCAACATGAAGCATCGCTTGACATCCTCCTTTGTGGGCTTACATCCACATCTATCTCGTCTAGAAGTCAAGTCTGAAAATTTGGAATATGTGAAGTGCAAGACAGCAGCCTCTGGAAGCTTGATCTCCCTATCAAAATTAAAATTGTGAGTCTTCTTTCAATATCACTAAACAATTCATAAGCAGTGTATAACTGAAATTTATGAACTAAATGGACGATTTAAGTCAGTCAGTTATGCCGTAACCTGAAAACCAGGTGCAAATATGATAAAAGGGCTGTAACATACTTGGGAGTTTTCATGTAATTGTGCCATCGGTGGGCACCATTAGGACGAAGATGATCTTGAACTCGTGCAGCTGATTTCCCATTGCCATAGGTTAGAAAGTAATTTGGATTGCCACGAGTAGCCTCTTTATACATGCCAAAATAGGTATCTTTAGTTAAGTGGTCATAATTCTTTTTGAACATGGATACCTGGAAAAATAAAACAGAAGAAAGTCATCAGCATAGCTTACACATTTGCATTTTCAAGCCACATTAAAGGAGTAGCACCGTTAGTTAATCAAGGCGCTCAATCAATCCCTTTAAGGATACAGAACATCAATCAAAGTGGTCCCTTGGATCAAGAAGCCAAATCTTTACACAATTCTCATAATATAGTTAGGTTCATAAAAGGAACTGCTACTCAAGCAAGGGGCCAGTTTTCAGAAGGCTTAGAAAGCTAGCAATATTCAAAGGAAATACAGAGTGCTGAAAAATGTTTCTTCATAAATTTCCATGTAAAAATCCCCAGTGGCTTAGCCAATCTACCAATTTAGCCAAATAACAGGCAGGCTCATGACCACTGGCATCAGTTCATAATAGCTGTTACTCCAAAAAATAATACAGGAGCTGAATATTCAACTACCCCTGTGAACTTGCTATAATTTGAAGTGTTAGAATCAAGGTCAGGCTTCAACCAGCCAACCATCACCACCCACATCTTAGTTGCCAAAGCAAAGGTAACACTGACTGATGGATAAGTTCTACTGCAATAGTTCCATCAGCCTACCAACCTGAGCTCCAACATTCCTCACCTCTCGAGTTTTTCTCAGCCCACAGAAGCTATTTTCCCAAGCTAATTGCATAATCTATTCTCCTGTACAGGTGTTTCCTTCAGATACAGTTAAGATATGATATAATCTGGTAACTCTCAAACACAACCTACATTGACCATGGATTAGTTTAGAATCCCTAGATGGATATTTTGCGGGCCGTCTCAGAGATTCACACATTAAATATTTGCAGGTTCAAGTCTTATCTAGCTTACAACAGCATAATCCATACAATTCAAAGAGCCGCAAAAGCAAGTGGAGATTGATCCTGGTGTTTTAGCATAAGAAGGACCAAGGCCACTCTTAGTTCCAACAAGCTATGAGCTCTGAGTCATGTGTAGCTAGCTAATCACCTCACTCTTCCCTAGAATAAGGTCAATCCTACATAACATTGCCTGGGTATTTATGCCCCCACTTACAACAAATTTGGTCCAGCACCTGGCAGCCTCAAGACCCAGAAAAAGGGATGATAGTTTCTCTTCCTTCAGTATAGAATACAATATTGATTCAAAATACTAGATCTATAGTTTTGAAGAATACAATTTTGTTGCAGGTCTTCAAAAGACAGTGTTATAGAAAGGAGAAGAGGGGTAGAATGTTTACAATTATCAATGTTCTACATAGCAAACTTTATTCTGTGAGTTATTCTCAGATTTCCACAAATATGAAAACATAAGAAAATTAAAAACTTACTGCTCAAGTAATGTGCCATAACATAAAAAAAGATGTGCAGCATGGTCTGTTGAAATGCTGGGTGAAGTACACAGAAATTTTATTACACAAAACTACCAAGAATCGGTATCACAAGTTTGATGATGGAGATCTATATTTTGGAAGCCAATGCACAAAAGTGTCAATTTATAAGCGTGGAGGTGATTGCCATTTGTCTTGAAACTTAAAGGTAGATAAATACTATTGATCCTTAAAAATAGAATTCCAACAAAGTAAAAAATGAACAAGACTGGTAGTAGCACATTTAAGCATTACCTCAGTAAAAGGGTCCTTGATATCATCCCTTTCCACACTGCTCTCCTGGAATGTATGACAAAACCAAGATTAAAACCTGACTCTGCTCTATAAAGCTAAAACTAACACCAATGTTAAACTAACGAGTGTTTAGGTCTCCTGGCGAACTATTACACAATGCATAACAAAGATTATCGAACAAATGGTTTCAGATTTCAGTAACTTACATAGTTTGGAAAGATGACCATGTCAACATTCTCAGGAACATCAAGTAGAAGCTGTCGCAAGGAGTACTCACGAGCACCAGCTGGATGCAGTAATTCATCAGTGTCAAGATGTATTATCCAATCCATGCCAGCATCCTGCACCAGTAAATGTCAATGAATTCAAGTCCAAGGACAATGTCAAAGACAGTTTCAATGATATTTTAATTAACATCAAGAAGCTAGATGACAGCTATTATAATTAACTTAAAGCCTTGTTTAATCAATTCATATGCATATAACACATGACTTTATCTCTTCATATGTATGTTATGTTTGTGATTCAAGGAAGATTAACAAGTTCGTCAAAAAAATTGTCAGCCCTATAACACTTTAGGGTCCCCATAAAACTTGGCAAACATCGAAAAATTACTTTATGCCTCTGCCCATTCTTACACAGTTTTTGCAAGTTCTTGTTCTTACTATTGCTCAAATCTCAATTTAGATATGTTTATATAAGTTGGAAAGGTGTTAGGTATTAGGTATTAGAAATACAACTATAATGAATGAACAAATTATTTCTAATTTCCAATTTTATTTCGTACATAAATCCTGATGAGGGTTTTAAAACATGACCTCAGAAAGTTAAAATGCAGACATCCGCAGAGTGACTTATGTTACATGCAAACTACTTGAAACAAATTTTGGAAAGAAAGAAAAAAAAATCATTTTGCAAGTCAACTATGAGCACACCGTATTACAGCTACGTGTGAATTGCAAAATCCATCACTCATAGAAAGCATTATAATACGAGAAGGGGAGCAGTTAAGCAATCTTACATAATCATAAGCATACACTTGAACATTATATGAAGCTAAATTAAGACAAACAATATGATACCCTGGCCTTGACAATTGCCATCTCCATATTGAGGGATTGCTTCACAAAAAGCTCATAATTGCATGGCTTGTAAAAAAAACTGGAGAGCCATGTTTCATTCCAGATACGGCTGAAAAGGAATTAAAAAACATATCAATAGAACATCAAAGATCTCTTGGATCATAATATAGCATCAATGAGTGCACATTGTTATACACATCACAATTTCTGGATTCTTCCCTTTTTCAGTATAAGCAACTATATTACTGCCGAAAAATAAGTACAATTCAACTGCTGAAAATCGTTCAGATTCTAGCCGAAACTGCACCATAATGGCTCTACTATCAACTTTTGACAACAGAAACATGCAAATGCTTCTCACATCTTGCACACATAGACCAGCACTTATAATAAGCAACAAAAACTGAAAAGAGATATAAACCTCTTAGCTTGCTGCTCTTCAAGCTCTCTGGTTCTGTAAATTATTTTAACTCCCTGTCATAGATTAAAAAAAATTTGTAGTCTCAGAAAGTGGACATAACATCTCCTATCCAAAGTTCGAACAAAGATGGCTACTAAGTTACATGTTCATAATTGAGGTATCCTTCTACTAAGATGCCATTATGCCAAAAACCAGCAAATCACTAATACCACATTGCAAGATAGCAAATACATAGGCAACTCACCGGTATAGAATCGAGGACTTTAGTGACAGCTGGAGATGCAGCTTTACCCTCCACAAACAAAAGGAAGGTAGAAACACCAATGACCTTGTGATAGAACATCCAGGGTAAGATCTGATCTAAGCCAGCAGATGTACTCGTTGTAACACACACCTGACCATCAAAACACAGAGTAAATTATACATACACATACACATACACATACACATACACATACACACGATTTTAGCCAATCATAACGTGTGTACATTAATTCTCCAGCATCACGATAACCACATATCATACAGACAGGTAACAGGGCATCTCTAATCTGACAAGAGTAAATCTCAATAATCCCAAGCGGATCACGACAGTAATAAATAACAAATAAAAAAATTACAAACCTTGGGCTTAAGATCTGATTCATAATTGGATTTCCAGTCCTTATAGTAGGGAAAGGAGGCCCCGCCGGCGCGGCGAGCGAGTGAGGAGCAATCCGATGATTGGGCCGCAACGGTGGGCACCGGGGAGCTGTCCATCCCGGGAAACTTGTGGGACTCCTCCGGCGACCACCGTGAGATGGGATCGTCCACCCCACCGCCGCGCCATTGAAGGGCGAAGGCGAAGAGGGCGAGCGTGAGAGGCAGGACAGTGAGGAGGAGGAGGAGTTTCGAAATGAAGGAGGTGTGGGACGCCGATGAAGAGGCGGAGGACGGCGGTTGGGGTCTCAGAGAAGCGTATAGACCCGCCATTGTTAAATTGGAGAAACACAGATGTTGGGGAATGTCTTGTAACACAATGAAATGTTCTACTCTCTTTTGGGTCCACCGTCCAATTTCCCGTTCAATTTGCCAAAAACATAATTCACCTGTGACTCTTTCGTTGGTACCTTAGTCAAATTTATTATCAAAAAAAATAAATTAGAATTGACAAAATCTTTGTAATTAATTATAAGAGCATGTTTACTATTTCTTATTAAAATAAATTTACATTTATTTAATTAAAATAAAATAAAATTTTAAAATTTATCATATATCATTAAAAATTATAGTAAAAAAGGTAATATTTAATAAATAAATAAAAGCAAAGTACATTTATTGTGATAAACGAGCCTGGTTTTTCTTTAAAAGTAGTTATAGTCAAGGACATGGGCTAAGAAAATTACCTCACCTCATTCATCTTCCGAGCTCATTCCAGTTACTCATTGTCGCCGTCTGGTTTAAATAAATGGGAAACGGGACACATGTTTGTACATAATCATTAGAATGATTACCGGGTTTTTACATTTTTAATCCTACTTTCGGACCGGTGGTATTCTTATAGTACCTAACAAAGTTGTTCTCGTTACGTTAACCATGGTAAATAATATTAACACAAAGGCCAAAGGCCCACAAAAACAGTTTCTTATTTTATTACATTTTCCTTGTCACTACTTATAATTCAAAACTCAAAGAAAAGAAAATATAAAAATTAACCCAAAACATTTGGGTATTTCACACTATTTTTTCTAAACTATTTTTACCTTGAAATAAGAAACTCTGCCGAGATTTATCCATGTCTCGGAATGATCCGAGGGCACTCCACCAGCCACGGCTTTAAAATCTTCACTATCTACTTCATCGTTTCAATCTTCTTTCCTCTAGCTTTTTCCCTCTCGACTCTAGCTGCAGCTCTCGCTTCGACATTAGCCTTTAATTGTTTAACTCTTGCATCATATCTTGCCTTGGCATCAGCTCTAGATTTTGCTTCAATATTTTCTGTAACATTCACCCCGGCTTTAGCCTTCATTTCTTGTGTTGTCCCTTTCGGAGACCTGTTTACAGGCACATGTATGACACTTGTCGGAGTTGTTCCAGTTCCTGCAACACGATTGTGCTTGCCGGTTCCAAAAACAGTCTTTGCAATTGGGCTTGTACCTTCAAAAGTGGGATTTTCGAAAGTGACCTTCTTCTTATCCTTCGCTTTGTGAGATAGTCGTAATCTGACACGTCCGTATTCGGTTCATCTTCATATTTCTCCTCATCATCCACATCATCCTGCTCCAATTCTGCATATTTTTCTTCCTTGTAATCTTCATCTTCTTCATCCGATTAGCCTTTTCCTTCTTATATATGATATACCATATATAAATCATTATAGCATTTATATCTTCATTTTAATACATAAGTTAATATTTAAATATAACATTTCTATTAAAATGAATTAAATATTAATAAATGAATTCAAGTTTTTATAATAAAAAATTTACTTGATTTGATTTAATTATCATGTTGTACTAAATTAATATTATAACGATGATAGTTTTGTGTTTGTTTGTAAAAATCTAAATTTAGTTTAAATTATTTAGTTCATTAACATGATCATTTTTCAAAATTAATATAAATTAATTACTAAAATAAATTTTATTGTAAGGTTATTTTAAGCTAGAATTTTATATTATTCTAAGGTTAACGTTTCATTAAAATGATTAATGAATAAGTGGTTGGTTCCCAAAGAACAATTGAGAAGTTTTGCATTGGAGACAAAAAAAAAATCAAAGTTGCAAACCTTCAATTTTGTTTGCTTACACCATGTCTAAACCCAATAAAAACTAGACATGTATTTCCTAAATGTAAGGAAAGTGCTACTTGCATTGGAGATGATCTACACAATCACTCAAATAAAATAACATCATAGAATTCCACCATAAATCCCAACACACAAATTATCAAATTTCTAAATGTTGGCAATTAATTATTCCAATTCCTTCGTATCAATCTAATGATAGCTTATATCTAGCCCAAGTAACTATTCACAATTCTTGTTAACTAAGTATTCCCAATGCACGTGTCTCTTGTTAAACCTGTCTCAATTGAGACTAGGGACAAATGTTTTTCTTCTCACTTTAAAACTTGACCATTACGTATTATGATCATTCAACGTATTATTGCCGATCTTCTCACTTTCGTGTCTGGTATTTTCACTTTCAAGAGTAATCTCTTACATATTAAACATGATTATTCAGTGAGTCCAATTGAGACGGGTCTCAATTGAGAATTTGAAATCTTCTAGTCTTTTGTTAGCTTAATGTCATATTGTCGTAAAGTTGATGTTTTACCTATGTACATCGATATTCCAAATCAATTTGATATTGTCAAGATATTCTATCTTTTATGCTACATTGTTGTACTTATTGTTCATGATTTAGGGTACATTGTTGAGTTTCTCATGAATGGATGCTACTCATACTGCCTCTATTATCCCACTGCAGGTATCTACGATGAAGGAAGTTCTAGATCAACTCAACATGCTAAAGGGACTGCGGAATGGAGGATGCTATTTAGCTACAACCATCTCACCCCACCAAAACACCAAGATCCAGATTTTTTGCAGTTCATATACTGCCTCTTTTCTGAGTGTTCTCCCCACCTGAAGACTTATAATTCTGAGCAAAGTTGTGATTTGATTTGTTTTGTTTTCACAGAACTGCTTTGGGTTTGTATGGTCTAGGGATAGGGAATTATGACCACTTTCAACTCTCACTACCTTAACCTCTCTTATAGAGGTTGTAACTAGCTTTATGAGCCTCAAAACTCATTTTTATGGTTTTAATTTAGTCTAAGTATGTTGTAAAACTGAGCTTTGAGCTTAACATTTTGTTTTTCAGTTATTTCTAAAGGTTTGGGGAACCTAATGAAAATCCCTTCACCTTTCATAGGTGATTTTAATTTTTAAAAATAAAAATTGTTCAGGATTTTATAAAGTTTCAATCTTGAATTATTATTTAAAAATGGCTTAATTTTTAATTTTTATATTGATAATTATTTAGTAAGTTCGGTGTTACAAAAAATGCAGAGAGTGTCTCTTGTAATGCCCCCTTACGGTGAGGGAAAACCAAAAGGAGACCACCAATGACAACACTGGGAGTTACTATTCAATTTTATTAATTATTTGGACATAAAACATAAAACATTAAGAAATTAAAGTGAAAAGATATGCCCAAAATGTAAAAGATCAAAACAAATAGGGTAAAATGTTTGTGTACCCATGGGTACTTGATAAAGTGCTCATGTACCTCTGAGTATTAAAAAAGTGCTCTTGTACCCTTAGGTGAGTATTAATTTTTTTGTTGTACCCCTGAACCGGTCAACCGGCATTGACTGCAAATTCCGGCCATATTAAATGATGGAAAGGACTAAAATACCCTATTCAATGGAGCTGGATAATTTTTTATACTCTACATCTAATTAGAATCTGGGTTTTTCTGTTATAACCAATGTTCGCCACCACCTCATTCACATTTCACATCAACAAAACTCTAAAATCACAAAAGTCAATCTCACATTCAAAATAAACTCAAAACATTTGAATTAGTCTCCCTTTTCTCCTTTTCCTTATTTCACCCGAATGGATATCAAACCAAACCAATGGTGTGTTTTAGCTCAGAAAGAGTTTCGCATTTACCGTGCTCATTTCCTTCACACTTTGCATTAAGCTCAAATGTGCTCTCAACTTTGAAAACAGCTCAAACCAAAGATCCGAGAAGAATTCTATGAACAGACCTGGGCAAGTTCACCCGTGATCATTATTCATTAGCACACTAAGGTCAACGAACAACCCACCTCGCCATCGCTGCCAGATAGGCACCCAATCAACCACCGTATCTACACCGCAAACTAACCCACTACTTAATTACCACAAATCAACCAGCGCACACCCCATCCCGCAGACACCACCGAATCAACCACCGCACAACGTATCCTCAAACACCATACACCACCGAACAACCCCAGAAAAACCACCAAATCAACCACCATGCACAACCCACGTCGAAACCGAATCCAATCGGGTATCAATGGAAGAGATGATTGATTTGAAGAAAAAAAAATTAAGAAAGAACAAAAACGATAAAGAAAAAGATGAAAAAATGGGTTAGAAGAAAAAAAATTGAGGAAGTAAAAGATTAAGGATGAAGAACAAGAACGATGATAAAATGGGTTAAAAGAAAAAAGTTGAGGAAGAACAAAATGGAGGAAGAACAAGAACGAGGAGGAGGAAGAATAAGATGATAAAGTGGCAGGGTTACAAGTAGGGGTGTGCATAAACCGGTCCGGATCGGAAAAATGGACCGGACCGGACCGGAAAGTAACGGACCGGAACCGGATATAAGGGATTCCGGTCCGGTCTTCGGTCCAAGCTTTTTAGGGATTCCGGGTCCGGTCCGGACCGGATGGACTGGCATTTAATATACTTTATATTTTAAAATATTTATTAATTAATTTATGTGTGATTTTTATTTTTTGGTCATTAATATTAGTATCATTCTATCACTTCAAATTATATTTTTTGAAATTTATAGATTTATAAAGGTGGTTTTTAGTTGTTAAAAATTTTTTACTCTTATTTTTTTGAACAATTTTAATCGTTTGTGAGACCATTGCATCTTCTTTTGTTATTTAAAAATCATGCAATCATATTTCACAAACTCTATTTTAATATAACTTATTTTTATAATTTTCATATTACTAAATTTTTTGTAGCAAAAAAAGTTTAATTTTTAACATAAAAATAAAGTTTAAAAATAAAATATTAAAATTCCGGTCTAACCGGTCCAAACCCGGACTAATTCCGGACCGGTCCCGGTCCAGAATATCCCCTTTCCGGTCCGGTCTTCTGTCCTAGAATTATGGACATTCCGGTCCCGGTCCAAACCGGTTCCGGTCCGGTCCGGGTCGACCGGTTGCACAACCCTAGTTACAAGAAAATAGCATTTTTTTTTCTTTTGTTCTCTTTTATCAATCAAGGGTAATATTGTCTTATTGCAATTTACTATCGTTGACCGGCAAGCAAATTAGAGGGACATTAGCACTTTTTCAGAACTTGAGGGTAATTGATCACTTTACCAAATACTCAGGGGTACACAGACACTTTTCTCAAACAAATAAAAACATCGGACCAAAAACCTAAAAGATCAAGCCAAATAAAGATCAAACCAAATAAAAGATCAAGCTCAAGTATAAAAACATCAAGGTCAAACACAAATAACTCAAATAATTAAAATAATTGTATAATAACCCCCCAATTTTGTAGAAAGTATTCTATTTTTGGCTTGCTCTTACTGTAAGGTGTCCTTATTTGAAACTTTCTCAAAAATGTATTGATATGGTTTGATCTTTTTCCATTTTAATTGATTTTTCATAATTTTGGTTGATGTTGCAATATTGATGCGGGGTAAATCCGCACTAGTAATCGATGGCTCAGATAGTTGATGTGTCTGATGGCTTCTGGATGTGGATTTCTAATGAAGTATGCACACTGCTCGCTAATAGCTCCTGACTATCTGAGCTCCTAGGCCTCGGATGTGACTTGCTTGGGACCTGTTCTCCTGATGCCTGCAAAACAAGCCTCTGGCGCTACCCGAGGGTAGTAACTCCGGTGTGATGATGAGATTTCGCGTATTGAAAGGAAAGATAAAACTCTGTATTCAAGAGTTAAAGAACTTACCTGGAATGGCTGATTGTGACCTCTATTTATAGGCGCTTTGAACCTTATCTTGTGCCTTCTCATCACACATCATCTTCTTGTACCTTGTTGTGGTCTTGGTCACGTGACTGTACCAGCCGAACCTTCTTCTTAGTTGTCCATCACGTGCATTGGAAATTACCAGCAAAGTTACCTTTGCCAATCATCTTCAGTATTATCAAATATTAACTTCAAGATTGAGTTCGTTATTTACCATCCAAATTTGGTTGGCCATTCTTATATTTCCCAAAGAAAATAATTCAGGAGGATAAAGTTATGAGAACTTCGTAGAAAATTTTGTGAGCAATGCACTCAGACAAACCTTTTATGCAGAAAGAAATGTACACTCAAAATTTAAATCAGACATATAGTAAAAACAACATTAAATACATCCTAACTAACAAAGTAAAAAAATCAACCTACATGTGCTATAGTTATGTATCCTTCTAAGATACTCCATATGTATCAACCAAAACTGCTTAGTTGGCTTTTCAAAGTCAAACATAGTCGATTTTGACTTTGAACTTCTTCATTTTAGTGTTTTAATTTTCTTAAAAATAATAATTTGAAAATATATGATATGATGAATCTAGAAATGTGTATAATATATCAACTAAAAGAAATAGAAATAAATGGTCAAAGTCGGCTCAGTTTGACTTTGAAAAGTCAACTAAGCAGTTTTGGCTATGACGAGGGAGTAATAAACTTTGATTTTTTTTCAATGTTTGAGTTGAAAAATACGTATCAACTAATCACCCATGAATTCATACTCTCTCTCTCTATATTAAAAACATAAACAGTCCAAAATATTAAGGTTTTTTTAAAAAAATTAATTTTTTTGAAAGGAACACTAATATTAATTTGCAATATAATTACACATCGCACGACCGAGGCCTAGCAACATTTCATGTTCATTACTTACTACTAATCTACTAACTTTTATTACTTCAAAATAAAGGAAAGCCGTAGCTAGTACGCTAATTATTTCTTCGATCAAGCTCTTGATCTCCCAATGCACATTATCTGGACTGTTCAATGCCGCAACTAGGATAGATGAATCAGTAAGCAGACAGATATTTTGTGACTGTGCCTGACACACTACTTTGATTGCTCTCAAGCAAGTTATGACCTCAGCTTGAAGAGGAGAAACACATGTGAAGAAATTCGATCCTTGAGACTGAGCATGTCTGTGTTGCACAACTCTTGTAATCGACCACGCTTGATGGTACTCAAATCCGCTGGCCTCCTGCGCTCCTTCGCTATCCGGGGGTCCTCTAGGGAAGGCCTTCAGATGACCTACAAAATAGACCTCGAGGGCTACCCAGGGGTAGCTAATTGATGGTACTCAAGTCCGCTGGGCTCATGCGCTCATTCGCTATCTGAGAGTCTTCTGGGGAAGGCCTTCAGATGACCTACAAAACAGACCCCGAGGGCTACCCATGGGTAGCTGTTCCGGTGTGATGATGAGATGGGGATAGCGGTGAGGAGGAAACCGTACGGAAAATACTCTCAATAAGAAATAGAGAGATAAAAGTCACATACCTGGTTCACTATTTGAGACTAGTATTTATAGTAGAAGCTGCCTACACGAGATAAGGGTGAGGACTACTTTGGCTTTCGCTTTCCTTGTCTTCTTCCTTGGACAGACGCTCCCACGCGGGAAGGGTACTGCTACCTTCTGGCTTGGGCCGCTAGCTATTCTTCAGGCCCATGAGTGTGTTGGGCCGGTATTATTGCTAGCCCCCAGACCGGTGACCCGGGCATTTATGCCGTGGGGGATTGGTCTTAAAAAACCTTTTCCGACAAGTAGGGCCTAGTTTTGCGGAATCCTATTTTCGGAGGCGTCTCTCCCTATTCAGCATTCACATTACCTCGCTTCTTGTACCGCAGTTACTTTTCTGCCTTTTAAGGCGACGTTTCTCATTCTTCTGCCTATATAAGGCTCAGACTCCCCTCACATAATCTCCCTTCGCACTTCCGAGACGCCCAACTCTTTGTTCGAGTAAGTTACAACCTCTCCTTTTATTTTCTTCCTCCATCACTCCCTTCCTGTTTTACTATGAGCTCTCAACATCTCACCAATTCTTCCTTGGACACTGAGGGGGTCCAGAACCAGTTTGAGGTTCAATTCAGGGCCCATTCAGACGTAGTTCATTCCCCGGGCTCCTCTCTGGGTTCCCATTAAGAGACCCTCAGTACTTCTCAGGAACCCAACGTTCCGGGTTCAGCTGTCTCTGGAGGGACGAGTTCGCCCCCGTCCGGGCATTCGAGTCCCACCCTGGAGGAACCCCTTGTCATCTTCTTCTGATTCCGCCTCCCTATTCAGCATTCGAGTTCCTCTCGTCTCCCTGGTCATCTTTCTCTGATTCCGCCCCCTCAGAGGCGGTCTCCACGTGGCCGTCCTGCGGCACTCCCGACTCATGTTGGCGCCTAACCTCGGCTTGCAATTGGATGAGCGTCACATCGTTTTTAGGGAGAGGGGACGACTATCCCCCAGGGGTGTGGTGTTCTTTCGCAGCCTCCCGCACCCTCTCCTTACTGGCTCCATCTTACGAAGGTGGAACTTAGTCGGTCCCACTAGGCGTGGCAATTGATGGTACTCAAATTCGTTGACCTCCTGCGCTCCTTCGCTATTCGGGGGTCCTCTGGGGAAGGCCTTCAGATGACCTACAAAACAGACCCCGGGGGCTACCCAAGGGTAGCTAATTGATGGTACTTGAATCCGCTGGCCCCCTGCGCTCATTCGCTATCTGGGGGTCCTCTGGGGAATGCCTTCAGATGACCTACAAAACAGACCCCGGGGGCTACCCAGATGTAGCTGCTCCGGTGTGATGATGAGATGGGGATAGCGTTGAGGAGGAAATCGTATGGAAAATACTCTCAATAAGAAGTAGAGAGATAAAAGTCACATACTTGGTTCACTATTTGAGACTAGTATTTATAGTAGAGGCTGCTTACACAAGATAAGGGTGAGAACCACTTCGGCTTGTCGCTTTCGTTGTCTTCTTCCTTGGACAGACGCTCCTGCGTGAGAAGGGTACTGCTACCTTCTGGCTTGGTCCGCTAGCCATTCTTCAGGCCCATGAGGGTGTTGGGCCAGTATTATCACTAACGCTCCTGCTCCTACCAGACCTCTTTTCAGAAACGATCTATCCAATTTTATAATGCTTAGGGCTTTGCTACCTGTGGTATCAAGATTTCCTGCCAAAAACCTTAACAGGTTCTGAGTTGAACCATCTGCAACAAGGGATTCTGGGAAATGAGGGTATTTCCTTATCTCTTCCCTCTTGTGTGGGTTCTCGTTCAACCTGAACTTTTGATCTGTTAACAGAGATCCACCTTCAGGATCCAATTGAATGCCTTCCATTACTAACTTGCATCTTTGTGCCCAGATTTCCCATAACACAAATAAGGCTTTCTGTAAGATTTCCTCTGAATTGAAGCTTTCCATCCAAGCCTGAAGCCAGTCAGCAAAATTCTCATTAACCATGGGTGGTGTGATCCCAGCTCTATTCCATAAGGTTCTTGATTCAAGGCAGTTGATGAATAAATAAATCTCATTTTCATTGCAGGCAAAACATCTCTGACATACTTCAGATGTTATTATTTTCCATCTTGCCAAGTTCACAGCAGTTGGTGAAGCTTTCTCTACTAGTCTCCAAAGCAGTATGATGATCTTAAAATCCAGACACCCTATCTCTTTAACTGCAAAGTGATATCCCTTTTTTACAATATAGTTTCCATTCTGGCTAAGGGACCATATCGCTTTGTCTTTTTTCACATTGGTATTTGGGATATGGATTGCTTGTATGTATGGAATGATGCTTGAAGGAAAAATAGCTCTTATCAGAGGCCTTCTCCATTCTCCTAAGGCAGTGATTAGGTGTTTCACCTTCAGCTGAGTGTGATTCTGCAGAACATTATCACTTCTTGATGGATTGTTTATATTTGGGATCCACTATTCTGATATATCAATGTCTTCTCCATCACCAACCTGCCAAGCTAGATTATCTATTACCAGATCTTTAACCCACATGATTGATTTCCAGCCCCAATAATCACCAGGTTTCACCTTGATGCTCTTAAAATCCTTATTCCCAATATACTTTGCTTTATAGACCTTCACCAGCATAGATGAGGAGTCCCTCACGATATTCCAAGCATGTTTGGCAATTAAGGTCTTATTCATACCTCCAGAGGCTCTTAATCCTAAACCCCCCTCTTGTTTTGATTTGCATACATGTTTCCACGATCTCCAGTGTATAGTTCGTTCTTCTAATTCTCCACCCCAGATAAACCTAGTTGTCATCTTGTCAAGAGTCTTAAGAACATCTTTAGGGATTCTGATTATACCTAGAGGATATACTGATAGGGAGCTTAGAACATGCTTTGCTAAAGTGATTCTTCCCGACAGATTTAACAACTTCACTTTCCAAGAGCTAAACTTCTCCTTGAATCTTTTAATCCGTCCTTGAAATATAGGGCTGACACTTTTTGCACGACCCAAACCGAACACGATTTTTATGGGTTTGGGTCGACACGAAACACGGCATGGGTCAGTGTTGGGTTAGACACGAATGACACGATAAAAAAGTAGGTTGGGTTTGGGTCAAACTCGTGGGTTGGCGGGTTGACCCATTTGAAAATTACTCATGTAAAATATTTTTAAAATCAAGGACTAAGTTGTAAATGAATTTTTTTATTATAGCAAGAATTTAGTTTTAATTAAATTGGATAAGACCAAATCGAAATCAGAAATAGATGTGAGTTGATTAGGGGAATGATTTATGCAGAAATCATGAGAATATCATGAGAATTAGAATGATTTGATTTTACTTCCATTTGCAGAAGGCTTTGACTTTAGTAGTATAAATTGACAAGCCTAGAACCTTCAAATCCTTCCATTTGCAAAAGGGTTTGACTTTAGTAGTATAAATTGCCTTCTGTCAATTGGTTTTTAAACATTTCATGGATAATTAATATTATTGGATATCATTTTTCTGTAATATTTTAATTTATTAGGTATTCAACTTCTTTTTACAAGTTGAAATTTTTTGGAATAATTAATGGGTTTTTAGGGTTGAGTTTGGGTAACCCGGGTTTTTAATAGGTTAGTTTTGGGTCAAGGAAATGTGACCCGAAATATTATTGGGTTGGGTTTGGGTTTATGCTTTCAAACCCGTCAACCTCTGTACCGAACCCGCCAACCCGACCTGATTGCCAGCCCTATTGAAATATCTCCTTTTTCTGAGCCTAATAATCAATGTGCATTCCCAGATATTTCCCTCCCAAGCCTATGCAATGAATATTCAGATAATATTGCAGATATTGTCTTTGTTCCTGAGGAGTATTTGGGCTGAATAAGATGGAGCACTTCTCAAAATTCAGTCTTTGGCCTGAAAATCTTGCATATAAGTATATAGTTTTTGTCAGCGCGTTAGTAGACTCATAAGACACCTTTGTATAAGTCTATAGGATTTCTCCCCAATTCCCAAGGGGCGGACTATGGGGTGGACTTGGGGACCCAGCCACCCTCAAAAAATTGAAAATTGCATATAGGGATTACCCTTGTAATTTTTATACATAAAATTTGGTGCTATAATTTTTCTTATAATTTATTGTGCCCCTTAATTTTAATTTCTGTATCCGCCCCTGCATCGATATATATAGAACAATCAATGTGAATGACTTTTTTTAATCAATTTGCAGCGTGATTTGTTGATGAATAATAAGAATAACATAGGAGTGTGATCATCTTCTTCTAGAAAGGAAAATAATCGAAGTGATAATATTGAATAGAGAAGTGGAAAACATCGTGTATAAAATTAGGAATAATTTATGAAGGAATTGAAAATAGGGATATTATTCAAAATTACTACGCTAGATGCTAATTACCCCACTTGAACCGATTTTTAATAAGCTTTTGAATTTTATTGTTATTGTAATAAAATAGATGACACTTGTCAAATTTCTAGAGATCGAAAAGGTTGAGGTTGCAATATGGTTAGGGTCGACGCCATAGGTAATCAAGTTAAGCAAATGCTTAAGTCCCAAAATAATTTTAGAAAAGGGGCTCAATTTTAGAATAGTATTTTTATTAATTTAAATTTGTTTATGTTTAATATTATAATGTTTTATTATGTATAGTTTCATAAAAATAGTTCTTACTTCAGATCCAAAAAAAAAAATTGCTTCAAACCCCAAAATCATAGGACCGACCATGAATATTGGTTGAAGCAACAATTAGCAAAAGCTTTTTCGCTTTAGTATACAAAACTTTATAGATTTCACGTTATAGAGAAACTCAATTGTAAATATCTTAATATAAAACTATGAATTAAATTAAACTTCATACTACTACATATACAATATCAAGATGAGCAAACAACGATGATTGATAATTACAATTTAAAACTCAGTCACAAAATGGTGGATTGGTTTGCCTGAATAAAACAAGTTAATTTGAGTTTGAACGCAATGATCAATTAAGGAGATCAGTTGTAAACACTAATGGTAACACTTCAAAATGCTAATAAGTTAACATATACACCTTACAAAAAAACAAAAGAAAAAAGAAAGTTGAATAGCACACATGTCGATTTCTCATGGGAGAGTAAAAAATTATCATCCATTTTACTTTGATTGAAATGAAACACAAAAACAAATTTTTAGAGAGACATGTTTAAGACCACCAAAATAACTTTAGCACCCATATTATTCTCATATATTTGCACATCTTTTTATTAGAGATGCTAATATATGAGAAACATAGAAATTTTAACACAAGATGATAGAGATTCTTTCATGAATTATATTCACACAAATTGTTTTCTCAATTTTCTCATGTCAAATTTATTCATACATCTAAAATTTTAATGTAGAGACATGGATTGTTATCTATTTTTTGGAGACATGGATTGTAATCCATCTCACAATTACAATCCATGTCTCCAAAAAAGTATGAACAATTTAAATGGTGAGGGAGTACATTGCCTAGTTGTACTGTATTCCTGTACAATATTCTTACCTACCTACCCCTAGACCTCAGTTCCATATCTATATAATCATCAAAACCCTTCCTAATGTTCAGATCCTACACCTACACCTCTGTAGCCGCCCACCTACTTTTGACTTTTGAGATCTAGATCAATCATCAATGGTCGTTGTCAACGATGGATTTGATGGCTTTGGTGAAGAGGGCTATGGCCTTTCTCTGTTTTTTTCGTGAAGATGCAGTTGTGGTCAAAGATGGATTTGATGGCTTTGGTGAAGAGGGCTATGGCATTTCTCTGCTTTTTCGTGAAGATGCAGCTGTGGTTGAGGATGGATTAAATGACTTTAATGGTTTTTCTCTACAGTTTGATTAAGATGAAGCTGAGGATGAGCACATTGCCAAGGATGAGTTTTTTTTGTAGAATAAATAGAAACTGTTTTCTGTATAAAATTACACAACATTATGATCAGGTGCTAAATATCAAAAAAGAAAGTATGGTATATTTTAGTCTTTATTTTGACAGCCTGAAAAAGGTTAAGTCTACAAGAAATTGAGATCTTCAAAACATCCAAATTGAACTCTAAGTTGATACAACTTCCAATTCACCAATCCTTAGCTTATCTAAGAGAGGCATTCTGTAGTGTTAGATCATCAATCCAATCACCATAGATTTGGTTTATCTTTCTCTTTGACTTCCACACCCAGAACTTCTTGTCTATACCGACGACCTTTGTCTCAGTATTCGGGGATGGGTCAATAACTGGAATGGTACCAAGATTAGTTTCAATTGAGATAGTTGGTATATGCAACATTGGTAAAATTGATGAATAAATTTATTACAGAAGAAAAAAATTAAAATAATATGATAACCATTCAATAAAATGCTGGATAGATAGATTAGAGACAACGTCAAAAATTTTAAAGTATGATAACAAATGCAATAATGATCATAAGCACTCATTGTAGGAATTTCTTAAAAAGTGGTGAAATTAACTACAAAATCACTTTCAAAAGATAGAGGAATTAAACAGCAATACAAGGGCAATAAACTATAAAAATAAGCAAGAAAATAAAATTAAAACAAGTAATGATATACATACCAGAGTGACCATGAGCAAAGTTGCATCTTTCTCCAAATGGGCATCGACCTGTAATCTCCCATTTGTTGCAAAGTTTTTTCTTCCAATTAGCATGTTTAATAACTACGACATCTGAATTTGGATTCATAACCTTAGGTATAGTAGTCTGATCATAAAACTTCTCATTTTCCCTTTGGGATAGAGTAGCACTCTCCCTTTGGTATGTATCGATAGTATTAAACCTTGACAATTTATCGCAAGAACCAATATTGTTCTGATTGGGACGTTCATGGAGGAAATTACAACTTTCCCCATACGAGCACTCTTCTCCATTATAATACTTTCTACATATCTTCATCTTATGAACCATTCTTCGATCATCTTTCCAGTTCCTAGACCCTCCATCATTGCGAACAATGTTTTGCCAGTTTGTCAAGGGCTCCCGAAGATCACCAGCCCCATGGGCGAAGGTACATTTAAGGCCATTCTTGCAATTTCCTTCCAAAAATTTTGCACACATTCGGGTCTTGAAGAAAATATGGGTTGTTCCTTTGGAACCTATGGGGTCTGTTGAGGAATCCATCATCACAGGCATGAATTGTCCATGGCTTGATTCTGAATTGCGAAATCTTTTATGTGGAGTTACCTGATCAGAATGATTTTGGTATCCATGCCACACATCAGGGAAACCCATCTTAATCGATCACCTAATCAATCATATTCAAATTTTGAGAATAAAACACTTTCCAGCCACAAAATGCAAATCAAAATCAGCTAAAACCCATTTTAACAGTAGAATATAAACATTTCCTAATTTAATTTTCATTGCTAGACATCAATTCTCGTGAAACACAAAATCCAAATAGTCTTTGTTTAATTTTCCTAACAAAAAGATTAATGGAAGTAAAAACTCATAATCTATACAAACTTGTTTCACAAACTGCAGAAACTTTAAATTTAATTTACGTACTTATGAAACAGTTGCTCCCAAAACTTCGAAGAGCCCCTTTCACCAGTACATTGTACAAGGACTCTAAGAATATATACGCCATTAATTTTCTAATTAAGTAATTGTAGAAATTACCATTTAAATGGGTTTAGTTGAAAAGGTAATCACATGTGATTTATTTAGCTGACTTTTGGTATAGATATCTTTAATTGTATATGATTTTGGTATTGATAAGAATAACAAAATTAATAAATATGTCCTTCCTTTTGGATTTGACCCAATACTTTTTCCATTCTTATTTAAAAAAGAAAAAAAAGAAATTAGACTTTCCGATTCAAGACGGTTGACAACTCTTTATTTTATTTTTCTTTGTTGATGACAACTCTTTTTTTCCTTTCTCCTTGCCAATGTTCCTTTTATTTTAAACAAATCTTTACAACCTCCAATTTACTGCCAAACAACTATTCTCAAGAAATAATAATATGGTGGTTGGATGGCTAGACCTCAAGGAATTGAATTTAAGTAATATACTATTTCATTTTGCGTAGCAAATAAATTTGGGGTATAAAATATTTTATGTGCAGAAGGTTGTAGAGACTGATATATGTGTTTGGAAACCGTGCATACATATACAATCAAGCTTTCACATTTACATCCTTGCCACGAGAAAGAAAGAGGACAAGGATTATGATTCTAGCTCTCACATATTCATGGTTTATAATTTGCTATCAATGTCGCTATATATTTTGAAATTACGCCTTCATGCGTTGGGCTTGAAGCAGAATTATCACCAGGATATCACTGAAATCCATGTAGAAGTAGATTCTCTTATTCTATTGAAAATTGTTAGAAGAAAATTTAAAATACCTTGGAAATTCTTGCCACTAATAAGGAATATATGATTAATTCTGAATGAATTTCAAGTTACATATGAACATATTTTATGTGAGTTTCAACTAGATTAGCTAGATGTTTCCAAGAGAATTATGAGTTTACTAATAGTAATTTACCTATCAATCAGGGGATTAGTGGCTCTAGACAGTATGGAGTATCCATATTAAAGAATTAGATAGAAATAAGATATTTTTGTGCTTATTTCTATTATTACAGGATTGAAGAACCAAAATGAGATAAATAAAGTATGGAAAGAAATGCAGGCAATACCCCAAAAGGAGAACTTATCAGGTGTTTGCTTCCTTTCTCTTACTTTCAGATCACAAATGGATTAAACCTCACGGAATTGGAATTCTTGCAAAAAATTTACCAGAGACCTTGTGGTGACAAAGGACACAATGAGGCATCTCAGGGACAAAAGGATGGGAAACATGAGGACTGATTGGAGCCATCTCATTTCAAACTATAACAACTTTTCTTTTCAATTCTTTTGAGTTTTACATTCACTCAATGAGAGCAAAATTGTGTTTTGACTTGTCTTTTTCACAAAGCTGCTCTCTATTGAGGTATCATCCAAGGGCTAATTTGAGTTTTTGAAAGAACTATAAGTCTTGGCAGAATTTTATGGAAGTTGTAACTTTAGAATTCTAGAGAAATTTGGTTCAAAAAGGACTATCGTTGGGCACCGGGTTGTAACTCTAGAAGTTCAAGGCAGAGGATTGTCACTAGGCACAATGAAGTTATTACTCTAGACGTTCGAGACAGACTGAAGGAATCAGAAACCAAAAGGGAAACAAATTGCTGGCTTAATCAAGAAGAAACAATTTAAGAGCAATCTGAGTTGTACTATATTCGTCTATATCTCTTTACTCGGTTTATGGATCGTAATTGAGGCACTGTTGTAAATATAAATAACCATGCCTTAATAGAATATATTTAGGAATATAATTATTCTATATCTAGATAGCAGGGTAAGGAAGAATATATTTGAATACCTTATCTAACTAGTTAGTTCAGGAAGAGTTAGAGTTAGAGAAGGAATACACGACGCGTACTCGTGCATAAATAAAGGCGATACGAAGAGAGGACTTGGAAATTCCCAAAACCATTCAAGCAAGGCAAACTCGTACTGTCAAAACCGTCACGTCTAATGTCCAAGTTTGTTTTATGGTTCAGCAGGAAGGGAACCTGTATCATTTTAGCAAGCAGAAGGAACATATCCGTTTTGCGAGACAAGCGTGAGGAGCATGGTCAAACTGGCAATTGGCACCGGAGTGTGCACATTCACAAGGAGATAATATCGACAATTATAGTCGAGTCCGGGGAGCACTCTTGTACGGTTCTAGTGGATATTTCTAAAAACTGGGCGCGGGCCCATAGATGTAGGTCGTTGAACGAACTGCGTAATCAATTTCGTGTGTTCTTTCTTTTCAACACTTATAACTAAAAACTAATCTAGAGTTATAACCCCGCAAGAACAGAATTGGTTAAGATTTGGTAAAACCAATCTTTCAGTTTTGATTTGTCGATTCGCTAGATTGCCATTGGATAAATATTGACTGAACAAAATCTCAAAAATTTCTGTCAAAACAATCATACTATTATATCATATTCAACCTTGCAAACTTTTAACAACATTTTAAGGGTTTTTTATGGTTTTGGTTGCCAAATAAATTCCCCTCCACTATTGGTGAATTTAAGTTAAAGAAATAAAAAATAAAAAGACTTGATTTGTAATTTAAAAGGTTACAATTTTAACTTGAAATACAAATTTAAAAGATTAAACTTTAAATGAAAGATAAAATTTCTTAATATAAAGAAGATAATAAATTAAAAAGTGAACCTTTTTGTTTTAAAAGGTTGTAATTATAAAATTAAATATTGATAAAATGTTTTAACTTAAAAAACAAAGGATATACATAAGAAATTGTAAATTTAAAAAGAAAAAAAACAAGGAAAGTGTGATGAGTGTGAGATTGGAGTTCACTTTAGGTCCATCCAGCGTGGAAAGATTAATTAATTAAATGAAAAATGAACATTACGGCGTGGAGACAAATAAGAGGACGGCTGAATGAGAGGACTTGAAGAACTAATTAGAGCACGCACAATTAGGGATGTCAATGAATTTCTGATCCAATACAAATCCATTTTTATTGGATATAGATGTTAAAAAAATGAAATCCAACGGATATGGATTGAATACGGATTTATAACTTGTGGAGCGAATTTTGATATGGATTTGTCGCAAATATCCATATCCAGTCCATATCCAATCCATTGATCCATTTAATATATAATAAGTAATATATATTTAATAATATATTAAATAATTAAAAATATATAAAACCACCTATGGTTGGATACTGACATATAAGAGCAAGTACAACAGATACTACATAAAAATCTCCAAGATCTAGTATGAAATGCTAAAATGTAGTATGAAATTTTTGGTTATCTCCAAGAGTTACTACATTTTGTAGCTCTTGCATTGATTATCATTAATATTAGCAACATTTTTTAATTTTATTTTCTACCTTTTCTTGTTTTAAACAATACATTGTTTTGGAACTTTTGATGTTTTGCATTGAAGATGAGAGGAGAGAGAGTGGAGTTTGGGTTTAAAAAAAAAAGGAAAGAATGCATTGATCAATGTGTAGACATTAAATTTTCAATCCTCTAAATTTTCTTTTTCTCTCTACACATATGGAGGATGAGTTTCTCTTACTACTCAAAATCTACATCTTGTAGTAGCACATGTAGTATCTCTTGGAGCTCAATAATGGGGTAAAATCTCCATACTTCCTCTAAAATCTACAAAATGTAGTATCTCTTGAACTTGCTCTAATATTCTAACCCTACCAGTTCACTCGTTTGGAAGAATAGATCAAGGGGAAAAGAAATGGACTTATACTTTGAACTGAATTATGTATTTTTTGGAAATTTGAACTAGTTTTTCCGCGTATTTGTTTTTTGAACATTGTGTACTTTGAATCACTTGATTGCAATTTTAATTTCATGAATTTTTATAGAACTTATTTTGGAATTTATTCATCATTGTATAAATTATAATTCATATGTGGATATGAATTCTACTTCAAAAACCCTAGCCGCTCCTCTCCCAAAATCCTCCCCAAACTCCCTCTTTTCTTCTTCAATTTTCTTCCCCGTCTTCCCATAATGGGGAGACGGGGAAGCAATCGTTCTTCTGTTTATTGTTTTTAATACCGTTGAATAAGTGTGTTTCAATCCACATAATAAGTTCTTCGACTAGATCTTGATTTATGTCGAAGTTTTGTTCTCGATCTAATTATAAGGATCGTGTTTTATGATTTGTGTCTATTGTTCTGATCTGATTATACAGATCTGTTTCCGGTCATGATTTCTGGGTTTCAAGGTGCTTGCAGTTTGAAGAACATTGATCATGTTTTGGATCAAGTGGTGTTGCAGTTGTAGTAGATCCCTGATTGGCGAAGTGATTGATGCGGGAGACGCTTCTCTATGACAAGCAGATGTGGTTTCAGCAGTTATAAGATAATATCCCTGATGGCGGTATTACACTTTTTATTGGATCTCTCAATCTGTAATAGTACAGACTTGTTACTATAAATCTGGTTGACATTTTGTTCGGTTGTTCTTGTAATAGACTAGTCGAATTGGATCCCAATTCCACTCATTGTAATCGTTTTTGGGCGTTTCCCAGTACCATGAAAGAATTTCTTCAAAAAAAAAATTCATATGTGGATATGGATATCCATGTATTTAGCGGATATGGATTCAGATGTTAATATTTTAGATCCAACGGATTTGCATTGGATACGGATTTAGCCACCAACAAGCGGATATGAATATGGATATTGTCAAATCTAATCCATATCCAATCCATAGTGGTAAAACGTTTCCTTGCTTTTCGGGAATAGAGGATCACTTTTTACAATTTGGGCTTTACCTTTGAGACAAAAAATAATCCAGTGAGCTCATGACATGTGGCAGCTATAAGATTATACATAATCAATCATACATTGATAATGATCAAGTCAATAATTTATACAAAGAATGTACGAGAATATCTCGGCTACGTGACTACGTACGTGGGTAGTTTCTAAGATGATGATGAATATATTCTAACCAACCTTATTTTCTAACTTAATTTGTAACTACTGTTATTATTCCCCCGCAAGCTAATCGACCGTTGGGAAAGATGCAGCTTGGAAAGGAGAGCATCAAATTTGGGACGAAGCAAAGGTTTGGTAAGAACATCAGCGAGTTGATCATTGGTGGAGACATGAGAGACTCTGAAGGTGCCTTTCTGGACTTGGTCACGAACAAAATGGTAGGATAAAGCAATGTGCTTCATTCTGGAGTGGAAAACAGGATTAGAGCTCAAGCTTGTAGCTCCCAAATTGTCACAATAAATAACTGAAGCAGACATTCGGTGATGACCAAGTTCACTGAATAAAGACAGAACCCATAAAAGTTCAGCTGCAGTATCAGCTAAAGCTTTATATTCAGCTTCTGTGGAAGACCGGGCAACCGATTTTTGCTTTCTGGAGCTCCATGAAATAGGAGTACTGCCAAGAAATAGAAGATATCCACTAGTAGAGATGAAATCATTCTGATCACCAGCCCAATCCGCATCCGAAAAGGCATGAAATGCTAGTGGAGCTGATGCAAAGATGTTGATGCCATGGTCAATTGAGCCTGCCAAATAGCAAAGAACACGCTTAAGAGCCAACCAATGATGACTAGTGGGTTTATGCATGAATTGCAACAGCTTGTTGACACTGAATGCAACATCAGGACCTGTCAAACTCAGATATTGTAAGCTTCCAACAAGGGTGCGATAGTCCGTCAGTGAAGGTAATAAAGTACCACTATCACGCATCAGACACGTTGAGGCGCACATGGGAGTTGTGACTGGTTTTGTAGTTTCCATCCCAGCCTTTTGTAGCAAATCCAAGACATACTTGCGTTGGCTCAAAAACATTCCATCACCAGTTGGAAGAACCTCGACCCCGAGAAAATAGTGAAGAATTCCAAGGTCTTTGAGAGAGAACTTGGAAGCAAGATTAGATATGAGATTGTCTACTGCCTTGGAGCTATTTCTGGTGATGATGACATCATCGACGTAAACTAACAAATAAAGTGTTGTCCGTTCACGACGATAGATAAATAAAGAAGCATCTGCAATGGAATTGGTGAAGCCGAGCTGAAGTAGATAGCCCCTTAACTCATTATACCAAGCCCTTGGAGCCTGTTTTAACCCATATAAAGCCTTTTTGAGTCGGCAAACATGGTTTGGAAGGGCTTGATTCATGAATCTTGGAGGTTGAACCATGTAAACCTCTTCATGCAGAGTTCCCTGAAAGAATGCATTATTGATGTCGAGTTGCTTAATGGACCACCCTTAATGTACAACCAAGGTAAGGACGACACGTACTGTGACTGGCTTTTCGACCGGACTAAAGGTCTCTGTGTAGTCCCACCCGGGACGTTGATGAAACCCTTTGGAAACAAGCCTGGCTTTGTAGCGCTCAATTGAACCATCTGAATTATGTTTGATTCGAAAGACCCACTTACATCCCACCAAGTTTTAAGAAGAAGTTGGAGGAACTAAATCCCATGTTTGATTAGAGAGAAGAGCATCAAATTCTTGCTGCATAGCTGCCCGCCATTCTGGAGATTTCAGTGCTTGTGTAATGGTTCGAGGTTCTTGAGGGGGTGTGAGTTGGGCATTGAGATTGAGCTTTTTGACAGGTTTGGTGAGATTATTCTGAGATCGGGTAATCATGCCACGTTTTGGCAATGTGGGAGGCCGTTTTAGGTCAATTTTTTGCTGGAGGTGTGAGAAGAGATGGTGTAGGATTTTGACAGGATGAAGTTGAGGTGTTGGTGGTAGGTAATATTGACAGGTTTTGTGGGGACAAATTGGGAGATGATGGAGAAGAGTTTGGGAGGGAATTTGTGGCTGTAGGTTGGGGAGTTAAGGTTGTGCAGGTAGTGAAATTCTGCCCACGTATTACTTTGAGGTTTAGCAGAAGCGGTTGGAGGATGAAGGTTACGGTATGGATATTCAGTTTCAAGGAATCAAACATGATGTGATGTGTAAAGTTTCCTCGTTTTTGGATCCAAGCAAAGATAAGCATTTTGAGTTGACGAGTAACCTACAAAGACACACACAGTAGATTTTGGCTCAAGCTTATGGTTAGTATACGGTTTTAGCCATGGAAAACATAAACACCCGAAACTCTTAAGCTTATGATAATTAGGTTGAATGTTGAGAAGTTTTGAAAATGGAGACTCATTGTTTAGCACGGGAGTGGGGAGTCGATTAATGAGATAAACCGCGGTTGTAAAGGCATGAGGCCAATGGTCAAGCGGCATACCGGAGTAAGAGAGCAATGATAAGCTGATTTCGACAATATGTCGATGTCGGCGTTCAGAGATTCCATTGTGCTCAGGAGTGTATGGGGGAGAAGTAAAATGACTGATTCCATGATGACTTAGGAAGGATTTGAGTGCAATGTATTCACCTCCATTGTCTGAGTAAAAAATTTTGATTTTTTGTTTGAAGTAATTTTCAACAAGGGATTTAAATTTGATAAAAACAGACTGTGTGTCAGATTTCTTTTTGAGAGGATAAATCCATACATATCTTGTAAAATGATCAACAAATATACAATAATATTTCAGACCATCATAAGACATAACAGGAGAAGACCAAACATCAGAAAAAATAACTTCCAATGGATGAGAAGAAACTAGAGTTGATTCATGAAAAGAAAGTTTGTGGCTCTTATTTATCTGACATGGAGCACAATCTAATTGCTGAAAGCTAGAAATCCCTAATTGAAAATGCTTCTGGATGAACTTGAAAACGGCGGAAGAGGGATGGCCTAATTTGTGATGCCAGGTTGCGGAAAGAGACAGATGAAGATGATTCAGAGTTGGTGAAGAAGAGGGCCAGGCATATACACCATCAACACATGGTCCTTTAAGAATTGTTTTCCATGTTTTGAGGTCCTTCACAAAAAAACAATCAGGTAAGAATAAGATATCAAATTTTGTTTGTTTTGTAAACCGAGAGACAAAGATAATATTTTTGGACATGGAAGGAACATAAAGTACATTAGACAGAAAAATTATTAAGCTTAAGAGATCCAGTATGTGATATGTTTAGACCGTTACCGTTACCCATGAACAGCTCATCAGGACCCGTATATGGATAGTGTAGGGCAAGGTAATCAAGGTCATGAGTGACATGATGAGAGGGTCCACTGTCAACGAGCCAATTTGGATCATGAGGCATTGCGGTTAGAGAATGAGCATGTGGTTGTGGCTGGGAAGCAGGAAATCGGGCTGATGATGGAAGTTGAACATTAGGGTGCTGCTGGCGGAATGTTGGGCACTGAGTGAGGACATGACCAATAATTTTACATCACTGGCACCGACCGCGAAATGGCTTGGAAGAAGATGAAGACTGGGCAGACCATTGCAGCGGTTGTGGCTTGGGCGAAGATTGGACTGGAGCCGAGAAAGCAGACCATTGTTGGTGGGGCGGTGGCGATGACCATTGCGGCTGTGAACCCGTGTTCCGGGACTTCGACTTTGGTGGCTTGGACTGAACATTCAGAGCAGTCGCAGGAGTAGACAGAGAAATCTGATCCGCCTTGATGCAGAGTTCATGGTTGATGAGTTTCTCATGAAGCTCGTCAAAAGAGATTGGTGTATCTCGTGCGTTAACGCCATCAATGACAGGTTTGTAGGCAGTATCAAGACCCTTAAGGACATAGTCCGTGAGGTCTTCAGGATGAACTTCATTGCCAATGGAAGCAAGAAGATCGGCAGTAATCTTCATAGAGTTCATATACTCGGTGATGGAGAGAGATCCTTTGGCAGATGATCGGAGCTTCTCCTTGAGTTGTTTGATGTGGGCTCGAGAGGCTTTGGCGAAGATGCATTGTAAGAGATCCCATATCTCGTGTGTGTATTTAGTTTGGGTCACCAGAGAGGCAACCGAAACTGAGAGAGTACCAAGGACAGCACCGTAAAGAAGACGATCTTGGCGCTTCCAGTAGAGAAACTCTGGGTTCGGTCTCGTCAC
Source organism: Cruciata laevipes (assembly GCA_963678965.1). Classification (NCBI taxonomy): domain Eukaryota; kingdom Viridiplantae; phylum Streptophyta; class Magnoliopsida; order Gentianales; family Rubiaceae; genus Cruciata; species Cruciata laevipes. The sequence goes on along the minus strand of OY787634.1, from coordinate 16,629,161 downwards.
AGGCGGCGTATCGGTTGTGGTGATAGTCGCCTCTGGAATTGGATAAGAGCCATCCAGAAATTTGAAGAGATCGTAGCCTTCAAGAGTGGCTTGGACTTGTAGTTTCCAATTGAGATAATTGGTAGAAGTGAGTTTTATCACATTGGAAAGATGAACCACTGTGAAGGGATTTGTTGATTGGTGGGGATTAGAAAGATAAGAAGTGAAATCGGTTGCCATTGAACACAATGATTTTGTAGGAATTTTGTGCAGGCCAGAAATTTTTTTGGCTCTGATACCATATAAGATTATACAGAATCAATCATACATTGATAATGATCAAGTCAATAATTTATACAAGGAATGTACGAGAAGATCTCGGCTACGTGACTACATACGTGGGTAGTTTCTAAGATAATGATGAATATATTCTAACCAACCTTATTTTCTAACTTAATTTGTAACTACTGCTATTAGCAGCATGGTCCCATACGGCATAATTATCATGTGTCATGCGACACCATTTTTCCTGCCATTTCATTATTAAAATCAGTTATTCATACTAATCCATCTGATTCCCTGCAATTTTTTTTTTAAGAAATTCATTCAAGGTCCCGGGAAACGCCCAGAAACGATTACAATGAGTGGAATTGACATCCAATTCGACTAGTCTATTACAGAATAACCGAACTATATGACAACCAGACTAATTGTGTCTGTACTATTACAGCTTAAGAGATCCAATAAAAAAAATGTAATACCGCCCTCCGGGATATTATCTTTCAACCGCGAAAACTAGTCTGTACTATTACAGGTTAAGAGATCCAATAAAAAATGTAATACCGCCCTCAGGAATATTATCTTTCAACCGCGAAAACCACATCCGCTAGGCAGAGAAGAGCTTTTACCGCATCAATTACTGCGCCAATCAAGGATCTGCTACAACCGCAACACCACTTGATCCAAAACATGATCTATGTTTTTCAAACTGCAAGCACCTTGAAATCCACAGATCACGAGCGGAAATACGATCCGTACAATCAGATCGAGAACAATAAGACAAATAAAAAAATACGACCTTTATAACCAGATCGAGAACAAAACTTCGATATAAATCAAGATTTAATCGATGAACTAATATTTTATGGATTAGTCACACTTATTTCACCGTAAATCAATAAAGAGAAGAATCATTGTTTCCCCATCTCCCCGTGATGGGAAGATGGGGAAGAAAATCAGAGAGGAAGAGAGGGTTTGGACGGCGGCTACAGGAAGGGAGAGAGAGGGTTTAAAATTTTCTTGATTCCCTGCAATCTTCATCCTAAAAATCAATTCTAATTTCATAATTATAATTATCCTGAAATTTAAACATGATTGATCAAGTATGGAGCAAATAATAGAAAGTTGTATTATCCCTGCAATTCAAATAGTAATTATTCATGTGAAAATCAAATCAAATAATGATTATCCTGCCAATTAACATAATCAAATAAAGATTATGTTTTTTTTTGAAGTAATAAAGATTACGTTATCTTACCGTTCAAATAGTTTATCCCATTATCCCTGCAAATCTGATTTCTTTAGGTAATCAGATAATGGAAAGTTGTATTATCCATGCAATTCAAATGGTAATTATCCCTAAAGGGAACTAGAATAGTTATTCGCTTCAAAAAGTGTGTGGAATAAACGACGTCGTATTGTGAAACATATATTTTATTTTAGGTATTTACTAAATTATTTTATTTCCTTTATGGCACGAAATATTTCACTTTTAACAAATCAACACTCTATTCCTTTAATAATTTAGTAATTAGCATATTTGATATCCCGATTTGACATATTTTTACATATTTAGGATTATTTTCTTTTCTGTAATTAATATGTTTAGGTATATAATATTTGCACTGCCACGTTTGGACATAGGTCTTTGGCTGTCTATTCTTCATATTAGTATCCCAAAATCGCAATACTTTGACCGAGCTTTTTGTGTTCAAAACCGGATGCTAATTATGTGAGTTAGAATGACGAGATACGGTAAGATATCCGGGGTCTTAATTTATCCATTTATGTGACTTAAAACATTTAGTTAGAGATTTTTTTGTTCCCGATTGAACAATTTAGTGTTTTGGTTCGTGCCTGAATTATCACCATGAGAGGAACATATTGCATATGTGCTGACAGATTTGGAACCTTGCCAGCTTGAAGAATCAGGTGATTTTCTTCGACTCCATATATTTAAGTTTTGGTATATGTTCATTTCTTGCGAGACTGGATGCTCTTCTCGTGGTTGTCGAAGGTGATCTCGATGACGTTGCGGAAGGATCTCTGCTCAGTGATCACCTTCTATATCTCTGCTCAATGATCCAAGCTTAATGGAAGAAGGAGCTCTTTCCTCAATCTGCCAACTCAGAGCTGCACCTCAATTCAACTTCTGGATTAGAAGAATATGGTGCTATATGACATTTTGCTGAAGATTCAACTCCTGGATTAGAAGAATATGGTGCTATATGACATTTTGCTGAAGGACTTTGATGAAACTAGGAATTGATCCATAGGTTGCCTTGTGTCTGAGTTGCCTTGCGTTTCTGATTCACTAATAAGCAAGTGGATTTTACCCCTTTTTTCTCAAAGTTCTTGACCTAGAAACATTTTGATGTATAAAATGAGTTTCTCTAGTGTTAATATGTAGTCTAACTCATTCTTTTTGGAAGTTATGCTTAACTTCTTGTAGAACCTCTTAAGGTTCTACTATTACCGCTAAATAGGCTAGATTTTTATAAGCGGTTTATTGTATCACTACTTTATTTGTCTTGTTATTTAAAAGGCATGAGGAAGCCAATATAAATCCCTTCACCTTGGTAGTTTAACCTAAAAAAAATGACGTTGCGGAAGGTGGCGTTAACCACGTTGGATATCAAAATCGGAGTAAAAAAAGGCAAATCGGGATGCAAATACAGATGACATATATGATATACCCTAATTATGTTATATATTTATGCTAATATCCGGAAAAGCTTGTAAGGCCATGTTACCAGACCTTATCTGTAGATCGGTTCAGTTAAGTGAAAATGCAATTTGATGAAATTCAGGTTAATTCAGTCATGTTGATTCCATTTTTCAATACATCAATTTTCACTTCAGTTCAATTCAGTTCAGTACAGTAAGAAATAAGCTCTAGCAAACAGGGCATAATTATCAATGCAAAATCAGATGATATATATATGCAATACTGAATGGCTGAATTGCTCATTTGAGCTTTCTCTATTCATTCATATAAATAGATGTCTGTACAACTAAATTACCTAATATAGCAAATAATTACAGAAAGAATATATTCTAAATATTCTAACTAATATTCAGTAAATAGTCTATGTACTAACCATATACATTAATTATGTCAATTATTGTCTGTTTGAAATTTTGCAACTGAGGACCAAGCATGAAGAACAAGAACAGCTGTAATATTCAAATGGTCAAAATTCTTAAGTATCTAGAGAATGGTCAAAATGCTTAAGTAATTCGGTTTTTCTAACAAGTGCCCTTGGGCACTTGATAAGAATGGAAAGATTCCATTAATAAATGTGGTGTTTCTCTTGATAATTGTTATGGGAATTAAATATGCTATATCTGCATTAACTTTCAGTAAATGCATTAACTTTCACTTGGTAAATGTATTAAAGAGTTCTAATTACAGTATTACACTACTAATTCATTAGTAAAAAATTACCTTTTGCATAGCAATTATCGATAGTTTATAAGAATCCTAATGATTAAATTTTTAAATTACAATTCCACTAACATGTATTATTTTCTATTTTATGATGTTCAAAGAATTCAGATGTGATTTTTGTGTACGTGGATAAGTTCGAAATTATTTATTTTTGAAAATTAATTATTAGTGGAAGTAGTGATAAATTATAATAGAAAATTTTATTCTCTGATAATTAGTTAAAAAAAATTCAAAACAATTAACAGATAAACATGTTTTTTTTTTAAAAAATAACGGATAAACATGTTTGGTTTGGAGTTGAAACCAAAAAGAGTTTGCAACGTACTTACGTACATAATTAATAAAATAGAATGCATAAATTAGGTAATGAATTGTTCAATCTGTGATATAATTAGAAATATTTGGTATTTATAACGTAATTCAAAATTAGACTCATTTAAATAAATAGGTAAGTTAATATCAGAATTATATTAGACTTATTTTACCATGAAGAGTAGTGTAATTAGTAGAGTATTTATCACGTGAAAGTTAATGCATTCACAATAATCTGTGAAAGTTAATGCAAATATAGCATAGTTAATTCGTATAACAATTACCAAGAGAAATTTTACATTTATTGATGGAATCTTTCCATTCTTATCAAGTGCCCTTGGGCACTCGTTAGAAAAACCGTAAGTAATTTAGGCATGTGTTTTCTGTGATTGCTAATTATGCCACTACCTTGGTGTTGATGAATTCTGTGCATGATTTTTTGGCAATTTACTAATCAAAATTTTATTATGGTACACAAATCTCAAACCGGGGATGAAAAGTCAATTGCATTTTGGCTGTCCAGAATCATTATTGAGGACAAAAATCAAGGTTTTAAAGGTTACATAATTAATTTTAGATATTTATTATATCATCTTACATTTTGTATGTCTGAAATAATTCATGGTGCCAAATATATATCAAGATCTTTTTTTTTAAATAAACCACCAAAGGTGGAGGGATGTATATAGGCTTCCCCATGCCTGTTAAATAAACGAAAAAGTAAAAGTACAAAGACCGCTTATAAATATAGCGGTTATAGTAGAAACCTACTGAAGGAATCTACATGAAGCTGAGCATAGCTTCCAAAAAGAATGAGCTATACTAATATATATACTGGAGCAGTCATTCTATGTTTCAAAAAGATTGCAAGACAAGGATTGTAAGAGAGGAGGACTGAGAAACCATTTGCTTATTAGTGAATCAGAAGCGCTAGGCAACTGAGACCCAAGGCAGCCTATGGAGTAAGTCCTTCTAACAGACAAGATCCCCATCAGTTGCAAGAGAGGCATCATGATTCCTGAAGAATCCAGCAGGTGTCAGGTTCAGGAGCAAAAACAGCAAGCAGCCTGGTTTGTAGGCCTCATTGATGTTTCCATCAATGAGCCTAAATATCTGTAGTCAAAGAAATTCAGTCAGTAGCATCCATTCTGGAAATCCTAATTGCAGGAGTGCTCATTTGATCTAATCTAATCATGCCTTGTATGATGTTAGGAAGATTGTTAAAAGTAAAGGAAGAGGCAAGATGAGATTGCAGGCAAAGCTTTGCCAGGGCATCTGCAGGCATGTTTGCTTCCCTTAGGACATGAATCAGAGAAATAGATGAGATGCCCTGGTGAATAGCATCTGCTAGTTCAAAAAGTTTCCAGTGGGCTGTGAGAGGATTAAGGATAGAAGAGATTGCAGTAAGGCAATCAGATTCAATTATGATAGAATCAGAAAAACCAGCTGCATGAGATATTGCAAATTGAATGGCTTTCATTTCTGCCTGTAGAGGAGAGGTAGCCTGAGTAAAGAAACTATGGCCAGAAATGAAAGCACCTCTATTATCCCTGATAATTATGCCAATGCCAGCATGTAAAGAATTCCAAGCTGCATCAACATTAATTTTCAGTCCAGTTAAAGGTTTTTGCCAAGCGATTTTAAAAATTCTAGGCTTAGGAGGTCTCTTGGCAAGAGGGAGAAAAGAATGGCTAGCAATTTCAGAATCAAGAGCAGTGGAGATATAGAAAGGTTTTGCACAGAATACCATAAAAATCTGCTCTTTGATAAGTTTAAGCACTGAAGGAAAAGATGCTGGAATATTATCATATAGCCATCTATTTTTTGTTTTCCAAAGTATCCAGCAAGTAATGGAAGGGGAGATTCTAATGATCAAATTTTGAAAAGCACTCAACCCATTATAAGTGAGATAGAAAGATAGTCTTTCCCAAATGGTTGAGAATTGCCTATCAGAAATCCCCATGAAAGAATGAACAATTTTCCAAATAGATAAGGAGAATGCACATGAGTTATAGTAATGGTCTAAAGAGTCTTCATTGCAACACATAAAACATTTAGATGGAAGACAGATGTGCATGGATTTCAGTATGTTATCAAATGGCAGAAAAGAATTAATCATTCTCCACATAAATACTGAAATTTTCTTTTCAAGCCTAGAGTTCCAAAGGTGTTGAATGGAAGAGATATTACCCATATTTTCTCTCAGGCCTGCATAGGTATTTTTGAAGTTGAAATGTCCTTTTTGATCAAGCTTCCAAATCAGTCTATCTTCTCTGTGAGGAAATAATTGGGAGTCCTGTAGAATAGAGAGAATGTGAGGAGAGATGTGTGGAGATAGCTGTTGCAGTGCATTTGATTTATCATTTATAACAGAAGCAACAGTGCTATCTAAAGAAATGTTAGTAAGAACAGGATCACAGTGATCAAGAAGAGGACCAGTATCAAGCCAATTGGATGACCAGAAATTACAGTCACCCTTTCCAATTATTACTCTACAGTGAGACTCAGCCCAACTATTGATCTTGCAAATCCTTTTCCAGTTAGGAGAGGTTTGAAAAGAGCTGGGCAAAGATGCAATTAGATGAGTCCACATGGCTTCTGCCTGCTGAAATTTCCACCAGAGTTTTACTGAGCATGTATCTATAATAGTGTGAATTGACCTAAAGCCTAATCCATTTTGTGAGATAGGAAAGCACAAGTCATTCCATTTCTTCCAAGACTTTTTAGGCTTGAATTCAGTTTCACCCCAAAAGAAGATGCTCAGTTTTCTCTCTATTTTTTTGACAACTTGTTTAGGTGGGACAATGACTGACCAAATATGTTGTGGTAAAGCATAAATACAAGCATTGATTAGAACCATTTTACCACCTGTAGACAGCCACTTATTTTTCCAGTTCAGAAGTTTATGATCAATTATTTCCAAAAGTGGCTGAAAATGGGCATTTAGTGTCTTACCTTTGTAGATGGGAACACCTAGGTACTTAAAAGGAAATTTCCCCATTTTCATTCCCAGAATGCTTTTGATAGAATTTATCTTAACTGGGGAGGCATGTTTGCTAATGAAGATATCACTTTTGTTATAATTTATCATTTGACCAGTGACCTCTTCAAATTTTTCTAAAAAAGCTTTGAATCTAGTCAAAGTAGTTTTGTCACCATTTAAAAAGACCACTGTGTCATCTGCATAACTAAGGTGAGATACTTGATAAGCATTTGCAGGAAGATCAAAGTAGGACATCTTATCATTAGCAAAAGCAAAAGCAAGACTTCTAGTGAAAGCTTCAGAGAATATATTAAAAAGGAAAGGAGAGAGAGGGTCTCCTTGCTTTATACCTCTTGATGGCTGGAAGAAACCTACAGGCTTACCATTGATGATTACAGAAAACCAAGCTTGTGAGAGGTTCTGCATGATGCTAAAGATAAACTGTCCATGAAAACCGAATTTCATTAGAACTGCTTGTAAGAACTGCCATTTAATCCTATCAAAAGCTTTTTTTAGGTCAAGCTTAATTATACAGTTAGGCTCTCTAGATTTCCTATGTAAAAATCTAACCATCTCTTGAAGGAAAATGACATTATCAGATATGTCCCTTCCTTTCATGAAAGCAGATTGGTGAGGGGATATGATTTTTGACATTAGAGGCTTTAGTCTTTCCATTAGTAGTTTAGAACAGATTTTGTTCAAAACATTGGAAAGACTGATTGGCCTATAGTCATCAAAAGTGACAGGTGTTTCCTTCTTTGGGATGATAGCTATCCATGTACTAGCTATACCCCTAGGAATTGTACTACCTGCCTGGAAATCAGAAACAGCATCAAGGAGGTCAGTTGCAATAATATCCCAGGAATTGATAAAAAATTTAGCAGTAAATCCAGTAAATATATATCAAGATCAATCCTTCATTTACCATTCTATTAGTCACCTTAATTATTTAAGGTTTTAGCATTTTTAAGCAAAGATTTTAGTTTTTTTGGTTATATAATATATAAAATTGATTAGTTACCATATATTAATAACTAATCAGTTAGATTTATTTTGGTGACCTTATAATTTTTTATATGAAAATTTAGTCACCTTATAATTTATTTCCTTATAATTGATTTCGTAGGAATATTGGCCCTGTTTACCAGAGCTTATCTGTAGATCAGTTCAGTTCAATTCAGTTCAGTTCAGTTCAGTTCAGTGAAAATGTAATTGATGAAATTCAGGTTAATTCAGTTATGCTGATTCTATTTTTCAATACATCATTTTTACTTCAGTTCAGTTCAATTCAGTTCAGTTCAGTTCAGTTCAGTTCAATTCAATTCAGTTCAGTACATGGTGGAAATAAGCTCTAGCAAACAGGGTCATTATCCAACCATATTCTGGCAATGTTCTGGACAACTATCCCTAATTCAGTTTAGTAATATCTTTAAAATGGATAATATATTTTAATATATTCCATATACTTAATATCTAATTTGGTGTACTACATCGTTTCCTTTTATTTTCTATTTAATAAATAGTATTCACTAACTTTTACCATAGGATATTATAGAAATTTAAGTAAGATTGATTCATTGTTATAATAGTTTATTTATAGTTATATAATTGATAGTATTGGATTGATTTTTTGTCCATTTATATATTAAAATATATTTGTAACATTTTTCTTCAATTTCATTATATTTATTATCTTACCATAATAATGTTAGATTAATTTATATTATTTTATCAAAACAACCTTGCTCAAACACACCGCACAACGTGCGGGTGGAGCCCCACTAGTTAACATGAAAATCAAATCAAATAATGATTATCCTGCCAATTTACATAATCAAATATGTTAGCCTACCATTCAAATAGTAATTATCCCATTATCCATGCAAATCTGATATTTATCACCGCCATTCAAATAATATTGTGTTTTCAATATTCATGTTGTGTTTTATTTATTTCCTAATGTAATAGTTTGTAGTAATTTTATATCGTGTGATTTTAAAATTTTTATGTTGTATTATAAAATTTAGTTTATAAATTAATTATTGTTTTGATTTTATGTGTTTATTAATTATTATTTTAAATATCTACATTTAATACTAATTTACTAATTAAATTGAGATTGTATTTATATAAAATAGTATAATATTTTTTTAACATAAACATTTATATATTTAATTATCAATAAGAAAAATGTAAACAATAAATCGTATTCATAAAAATGATGATGTGGATAATATATAATGATGTGTGTGAGATTTGATGATGTGTCAAGATGAATGGTTGTAAGTGAAAAGGTGAAAATGAGACTTTTGAAAGAAGATAGTGGAGTGAATAGCCCAAATCTGAGCTATTCCACTGCATGTGCTCTTAGAATGTAGCGGGCGGGTGCTGCGCCTAGTTTTGTTATTTATTCGGAAATTGCACATAAAAACCCCTGTGTTGTTGAGTTGTCCATATGTGCAATTTAATTCTGATCATTTTATTAGGGGGTTGCTCCATGCAGGTCCATTTTTCTTTTGCAGGTCCGTATTTTTACCATAATACCCTAATATTGTTAAGGCAAAAAATGGGCTTGAAACCATATGATTCCATCAGGGGGCATTATGGTAAAAATACGGACCTGCAAGAGAAAAATGGACCTGCATAGAGAAATTGATTTCTATAAAGACTGTCACTTCCAAAACTTTACCTTTAATAAATATATGTAATTAACATTTTAGTAGTTTAAACCTAAACTGAAAATATAAACATTGGTTGTGCCATCATTTAAATCAACTCCAGAATGAATCTTTCACCACCTAACGATTTTATCCATGGAATTAATTCCTATTCTTAAAAATTAACCAAAAATGATTGGATTATCACTGCTCAACAATTTCGTCAAAAAAATTCATAATATAACCCTAAATGATTGGGTTATCACTAGGTTAAAGATTCCTTAAAAAGAATAAAGAATAAATACTTATTTCTAATGGTCGTATGTCAGATTGTATATTGAGCCGGCTGGTTAATCGTTGTTTATCTGTGAAAACAATCTGGAAAACCCCTAACAGTTTTGGGGAGAAGCAAATAATGTCTAATGAAATTGACTAGGAAGTGATGACAAACTAATCTTTTTGTGTCGTATTAGATAACTTTTTTATAATGCTTTGAGACTTTAAAAATGATATGGTGAATCTCTTACGACCTTTAAGGGAAGATGCAAAATCTAATGAGATGATCCGGGAAGTGAACGAAAAATTAAAGTGTTAGACCGATATTTGCCAATCTGTAACCAACTGGATTGACTCAATCTTGTTATTACGTTTAGTTTCACCTTCTATCTACCATAATTCCGTTATTTATGTTAAATCGGAATGATCTTGCATGTGTTATTGATACAGTTGAATAAATAGTAATGTCATAATTATAAAATTTTATGTAATCATACAAATTGTTTACTATCAGGAGTATTTGATCATTACAAGGTAAACTTTTAGTTATTTTCGTTGGAAGGAGCCACGAATAATCTTCTATTTGAGTTAGTCTCTGAGAAGAAAATTATAAATAGTGCAATAAAGAAAATCAAGTAGGGATCAATTTGCAATAATGTAAAATTCAAAAATTCACGCGCTACAGTGTTTCCGCATGTACAATGTTTTGCTACAATGCGCTACAGTGCTTGCTACAGTCTTGCTACAGTGTTTCAAGTTAAAATGTTCATGTTTTATGTTTCAAGTTAAAGTGTTCATTTTTATGTTTCAAATTAAAGTGTTCATGTTTCACGTTAAAACATCCATGTTTTATGTTTTAAGTTAAAATGTTATGTTTTATGTTTCAAGTTAAAATGTTCATGTTCATATTTTAAGTCAAAATGTTCACGTTAAAATGTTCATGTTTCACGTTAAAATGTTTCAAGTTAAAACTGGTATTGTAACAACTCGACACTGTAGCAAACTGATACTGTAGCATCTAGGTAATGTAGCGCGTGGCTTGACACTGTAGCGTGATTTTTTTAAATTTTCAGAAATTGCAAATTGGTCCCTTTGTGTTTTTGACTTATATCACTATTTACAATTTAATCCGGTTTCTTCCAAGACTTTGCCCTATTTTGGCCCTGTTTACTAGAGTTTATTTCTTGATGGTACTGAACTGAACTGAACTGAATTGAACTGAACTGAAGTAAAATTGATGTATTGAAAAATGGAATCAACATGACTGAATTAACCTGAATTTAATCAAATTACATTTCACTGAACTGAATTAAACTAAACTGAACTGAACTGAATTGAACTGAACTGAATTGAATTGATCTACAGATAAGCTCTGGTAAACAGGCCTTTAATTTAATAAAATGTCGGAAAAGAAAAGAGTAAAGAAAACGAATCCGATAAATAGCCGACAGAGCGCACAAGAAAGAAGGAACACATGTGTCCACTTCGACGTTCCTTCCTTAAAACCTAAACCTAAAGCCACCGCCTCGCGTAAAATCGTCAAATCCCTATTGATGGTAGAGACTGGAGAGGGCTTTTCGTAAATGCTCTGTGATTCTCAACCTTTCATGTCTTCAGCTGAATGCCCTCTTCTCTCATATCACCAAAGTTTAAGCTTTTTCAAAAAGTCCAGTAAACATCTGTTTTCGCACCCTCGTCCCAGCTGAAGCTGCCCTTTTCTTTGCTGCCAACATGGGCGATTCCAATGTTAGTACTTTAGTTTGAATATTTATGTATGTTTATTTGTTTTTAAATTCTAATGTGCTCGCAATTTATTATTTTTTACTAACTTTGTTACCATTTTCTGAAAATTGCTGTTTTGCTGTTGATATAAGTTGTCATTGAAAAGCGTGAAGTATCTTTAATACGATTAGACTGATTGGTGTTTCGCAAAATTACCGAGGGCAACTTAGATTATTGATCTTTTGTGTTAGGATGGTCATAAAGCTAAGAATTGATTATTCTGCTGATGAAAGCCCGCTTGAAACATACTTAGAATCTGTTCATTGAATTTCTTAGTTTCTGGGAAGTAATGCAATTGATGCTACAGAAATTTTTTTATGAAAATTATATGAGTTTCTTTCTTGGATGGAAACATGAGTGTTAGGTTAAGGCTGAGGAATCTTTAAGATCAAGGAGTTTCTTGTTGAACTATCATGTTTGCAGTCCTTATTTTTCACACTGGCTAGCCGTCACCCTTCTAGCAATATCACAATTGACCGAGAGTTGTGGTACCTTCTTCGTATATACATAAGTGAAACCTCGGTATGGGATGCATGACCTTTTGGCTTTGACTACGCCTTATTGGTGTTCAAGTTATAATGCTATCATTCTTGTTACTCATTCTCATTTATATTAAACTTCTGTTGCCCCAAATCTCTTTTTAAATTGATTTATAGTTATCTTTCTGATGTTTGTTGCTTTGTGTGCTGTTGATTCCTCGAGAAACATTCAGAAATTTCGTTTGTGTAATTTTGTTTGTCTTGATTCACTGCAACCCATATTGTTTCCACAAGATATCTTAGGAACACGATGAAGGCTGTATCTCAGATGAGAGATAGTTTTGTTTGGGTCTTTTGAATTCAAATTTAATTAGTGGTTCCTTCTGAGCTTAATTTACCCTCTTTTTCTTGAGCAGGTTTTTATTTTTGGCTCTTTTTCGGAGGAAGAAATCAAGTGTACGTTTAAGAAGTCTTCAACAGACCCCAAAACAAAGACTACAAAGCAAGGCTCTGTTCTGTCTTCAAGCTGCTCTGACAATTCCACAATAGAGTGCAGAAATGAACCAAGCATACTATTTGGTACTCTTCTCGAAGTACCCAGAGTGGCTGTTTCCTCTGGTTTTAAGAAGAATAATGAAGCTCATGTTGTAAATTTAGTGAACAAACTTGTAGAGGTTGATTTGAAGCAAACTGGAGATGTTCACCAGCATGTACCTTCTTACAGCAATGGAACTGAAGGAACAAATGCAGCTGAAAGTTTAAAAATTTCAACTTCACCTGTATCTGGAGAGATAGAAGATGCCTTAACTGAATCACCTGCCAAATTGTCACAAGCTGTTGATGGTATTAAATCAATGGGAGTCAACTCAAATGGGTCAGTTGGTAGGCCTTTGGTCAAAGACCATTTTACTGACATGTTGCCTGAGCTACATGAGGGCCCTTTGGCCTCTGTGGAACTTTTGCCTCGTGGGCTAATTAACCGAGGAAATTTATGCTTCCTCAATGCAACATTACAGGCTCTCTTGACCTGTTCACCCTTTGTTCAGTTTTTGCAAGAATTAAAAATAAGCAATGTTTCTAAGGTAGTTATAATTTATTATTGATATTTTCTGCCTCTTTATTATTGGATCTTATTTACTTGGTTGTGTGCATACTTATAAGTTTCCTGCTCATTTTTAGGTTGAATTCCCCAGCTTAGTAGCATTCTACAAGTTGGTTGATGAAGTTGGCGCATCAACTGGGGTTAATCTAAAGAAGAACAGTCCCTTCAGTCCCAATATGTTTGATGTGGTTCTGAAAAAGTTTACTCCAGATGTGTCCACTGATATATCTGGCACTGGCAGGCCCAGGTTTGTTTGCATTTAAAGTCTATTCCTCTTACTTATTCTTTAGTTGCAGGGCATCAGCATCATTTGATTTGTTTGTTTTAAATCCCACCAGTGTGATTTTATTCTGTCTTAAATTTTGCTTCATTGTGTTTGACAAAGGGGTCTCTATAACATCGAGAAGATTATAGGAATGTATGGGATCTAGAAAGTATGTTTTGTTCATGTTTGAATGCTTCAGTAGGATACTAGGATGTAAAACGGTTGTTCATATGGGTAGATGCTGTTAATATTATTCGTCGAATCAATTAATAACTCGTGGTGGTGAATTGCTCTTAGTTTCCCTTGCTACATGGTTTCTGTCTTTTCCTGTATATGCTTTTCCTAAATTATGATTCAAGTTCAGTTTGAGCTACGATTGTGGGTAACAAAAGCTACAAGGATGCTGTAGTGAATTGCTAGTGTTGTGTCAGGTGGATTAAGTTGGTAGAAAATGATCCATCTGCGGAAGGAAGCAGTTAGTCGTAATATATTAGTGGTTGTTATGGTACCCTTTCCAAAATTTAACTCAGCTCGAATAGATCAATGACAATTCATTATGATTGCCATTTCTGGGAAGTTTAGTTTTAATTTCATCTGCCAATTCTACTCGTTTCCATCATCCCCCTTTCTCTCTTTCAAATATCACTTTAACACCCTATGTGTAGTCTAGGCAGACATATGTGGATGGGGGAGTAATATTCTCCTCATCCTTGGTAGTTAGGTAATTATGTAAATACTATTTTCTGTGATGGAAAACAACAGACAAATAAAGCCTCTATCTCACTACTTGATGAGGTTGGCCATAAAGTAAGTTGAGAAAGTAGTGAGCAGATGGATGCTAGGATCTTCTAAAAGTGAAATAGCATGAAGTGATTACCTGAGGCAGAGTTATATTTATTTTTAAATCAACAAATACACTTATTGAGTTAAATGGCTTTTCAATCTTGTTCCGTCTAAGTAGTTACTGTAGCTATTTAGATTTTTGTGCATCATCATGCTTATTTATGGTTGCCTGAGATAGAAAAAGACAAATTACATCCTTCTACTTCAACTTCAGCTACGTGTTTATTTTTCTGAGCTTAGCTAAAGCTTCACCCCACTTTGGAGGAAACTGAAAATACTCTGAATCATGACAGGCAAGAAGATGCTCAGGAATTTCTGAGTTTTATTATGGATCAAATGCACGAGGAATTGCTCAAGCTTGAAGGAAAATCTAGCCATAATGGAGCGATATCATCACTTATTTCTGAAGCTGAAGATGATGAATGGGAGACTGTTGGTCCAAAAAATAAATCTGCTGTGACGAGAACACAGACCTTTGTTTCTTCAAAACTGAGTTCAGTATTTGAGGGACGGTTGCATAGCGTTGTTAAGGCAAGAGGTAATAAATGTTTTTGGTTGTCTCCTTCCGTTCTAAAATTCTGTTGCTGTACTAGACTTCCAGGTTTAAGTTTGAGCTAGAATACAATTTATTCCAGATTTCTCAGTATCTCAACCTTTGTAACGTGTTGCATCATGCACACTGTACTGCATGTTTGTTTTGAGTGTTATTTTCCCAACAAGCCAAGCTCCGGTCCTCTTACATGTTGCACATCTTTACCTACGCATCATGCTGCTTTGGTTTATCAGGTCTTCATGTTTTTTCATAGGAAAAACAAAAGGTAGCCAGACTGGAGTAGTTGTGAGTTGATGGTGGTTTATAAGTACTTTAACTTGAGTTCATTCTGATATTCTATTGCTGGTTTGCGCACATGACTACCTTAATTCACTTTGCCCCATGCTCTTTAACATATTTCCCCTTGTTTGATCATTTACTCTGAGGTATGGATTCTTTCAGTTTAGAGGTCTGTGATTTCACGATCTTCCCTCATGCAACAGGAAATAAACCCTCAGCTACTATCGAGCCTTTCCTTCTGCTTCATCTTGACATTTCTCACGACACTGTGTATACCCTCGAAGATGCCCTTCATCTATTTTGTGCAAAAGAGACACTAGAGGAGTACCGAACTGCAACACGTGGAAAGGTTTATTTCTAAACAACCTTATTAAGTGGATCACTTCATATCTTTACTAAATGAAGCTTGAATGACAATTCATTGCTATTTGCTTGTTTAAAACTTGTACCTGTGCTTAAGTGTGCTTTCAGATCACTAATAAACTAACATCCTAAAATGACCAGAACCATAAGTGATGCATTTTTTGAATATGGAGGACCGGAAGTTCACTTTTTAAGTTATGTTTATAAAAGTGCATTTTCCAACTTTTACAATATGAAATATGGTGAAGGGGTTTGGGGTTTTGAATTTGGTTTTGATTGTTTACTAAATGATGGTTGCTGATGGCTTCTGATTAATTGGACTTTGACTGTATTGATGATTTGATACTGCATATTCCCTTCTCAGGCTGGAGTTGTTTCTGCAAGAAAATCTATCAGCATACATACACTTCCCAAGATAATGATCTTACACCTGAAGCGGTTTCGCTATATGGCTCATGGTAGCTCTAAGTTGCACAAGCCAGTGAGATTCCCTCTGGAACTGGTCATTAGCCGCGATTTACTCTTCTCTGCAACTACTGAGGTAACTCCTCGTGGCCCTGTTTTTCAAAATTTATTTACAGTCGATGTGTAATTAAATGCATTAATAAGAAATATTTTCCAAATAAAATTCTATTGCGTAGATAAAGGACAATGATGATGAGATATGTGCATGTTGTAATTTAGTTGTAAACAAATTAGAAATGAAAGGTACAAGCAAATATTAAAGGGGAATCTCAGTTTAGGTTTAAACAAAACATATTCCTTCAGCTTACAAGGTTGAGAGATTAACTCCAGTTTGTTTGATTTGTTTAGGGACGAAAATACGAGCTTATTTCCACGATAACACACCATGGAAAGGAAGCATCAAAGGGTCATTATACTGCCGATGCTCGCTATCCTAATGGTCAGTGGTTGCGGTTTGATGATGCATCTGTAACTGCCATTGGCCCAGGCAAGGTTCTTCACGAACATGCTTATATACTCTTCTACAGGCAGATATAGAATGCTTATATGTCTGTCATTAACTAGAATCTGGCCTTGGAAGATCTTTTCGTAACGACCCTTGTAGTACTTATTAGAATTCTCATGGACGCTGTGGAATTGTTGACACTATATAGAGAGGATTTAGAGGGAATTGAGAGTTGAGAGGATGGTAGTAGTGAAATTTTGTACTAATATTAATGATGCTTGTCAATGGCGCGTATGCAGTAATTGCTTTATTTTATTTGATTTCAACCAACCAAATAGGTATTTCAAGTAAAACAATTCCCTCCGATCCAGTATAATTGTCCCCCATGCCCCATCTGGTTATTTAACCTATAAAATAAAATTCCGGGGTTGGCAAATTTGAGACACTTTTCCTTATTTCAAAGCCAAGTACAATTCCTATACGAACGGTTTTTATAGACCTTGTTGGACTATTTGTAAGACGTGGAAATTGAATGCCAGTCAGATATCAGAATGCCTCACGGGCTTTGCACGCCATCATCAATGAATCCATAAACAAATAAAGTAGTATCATTTCTCTGTTACAAGAAAGAGTTCATCATAAGTTATAACCTAAGATAAAAATGAATCACAACACTACAAGAATGCTCGCCAAAACGCTGAAAAGACACAAACTTCAGAAGCCTGATGAATAAGTGGGTGATGTTTGGTCATAAATAAACATCCTCTTTAGCAGTGTAGTGAGGAATCCACCAAACTCTCAAGCTCCTGTCAAGGCTTCCGCTGTAGAGCATGAATCCATCACCGACGCGGCTGGGAGACGCCTGCAGACACTTGACAGGGCCCTGATGCCCTTTTATGATCCCAAACCTATACAGCCCTCCGCGCGCCTCCCTTTTCCAGATGCTTATAGTCCTATCGGCCGATCCAACGCACAGGAAATCGCCCGATAGACACATACACAGAACCGCCATTTCATGCGCTTTAGCCTCAAAACTCGGCTTCCAGCTATCGTAATCCTTGCTCGCAAGCCACCCCATCAGGTATCCATCCGAGCTCCCTCCGTAAACCAGGCTCCCATCTTCGGAAACCGCCACGGAATTCAATGAAACGTCTTTGTGGCCCTCCAGAATCCCCTTGAGACAGTGGCTGATGCTGTTCTGCTCCTTTCCCCACGCCTTGATCTTCCCGTCTGCGGACGCCGAGTATACTATCCCTCCTTTGCAGGCTGCCAATCCGTTTATAGCGTCGTCGTGAGCCTTGATGGATTCCAAGCACTTGAAATCCGATATCCTCCACACTTTCAGAGTCTTGTCCCACGAGCCCGAGTAGATTAGGCCAGTACTCACACTCACTGCCAGGCAGGATATGCTGTCCGCGTGCTCGATCCACAACCGTTTGTGGTGCCGCCTGGTTTGGACATAATTGCTCTGCTTCATGAACTTCCCCAGATAGTCCTTGGTCGTCGGAAGAGTGTCGACCAGCCTGAATATGTTCTCGGAGCTTCTCGAAACCTTCCAAACTCTGAGCTTACTATCTTGGTGCGCTGTGAAGACCTTGTCTCCCAGGCTAACAAGCGCCTTCACCGATCCCTCGCCCTGACCGAACTTGGTAAACTGCCTCAGATCAGGCTGCTGCCACACTATAATATCCTTCCCCTGCGAGCCGCTCAGTATGAACTCTCCACATAAGGCCAAGCAAGAAACCGATCCCACGTGGCCCGAAAGAACAGCCAGCGATTTGTACGAGTGATGACCCGAAACCGGATTCATCGGTATCTTCTGAAACTCGAATCTGGCCGAAGTTGCAGCACTGCTCTGATCAAGATCATCGCTGCTGCTACAGCTGTTGCTGCTGCTGCTGCTGCTACTCGTCGCCTCCATTGAACTCAACGGCTCTTTCATGCTAGCTAGGATTCCACAGGTAGAAAAAAGGTGGAGAGACAGAGGCAATTGGTATTATGATGCCTCAAAATGCTAAACAAAGCGAGGCTTATATGAAAAGAAAGGTTGGGGGAAAAGGTGTATGAATAAAGAGATATGTAGTAGCAGCACCTTTGGATAAACTAATGAAAGAAATGTCTAAATCACAAATATAGAATTAGATATATAAAAGCATTGACATGCATTGAACGTTAAGAATTTTTGGGTGATCTACCAGAAATTAAAGAAGAGAGAGGGTATAGGGTTTTTTTTAAAAGCTAGCCGTGGAGCCGATGTATAGAAAACTTGTGGGAGTGGTTATGGACCAGTTTTTATCCATTAAACAGCCAATACTTTAGTATTATATGTGCCATTAATTAGGTGAACAAAGATAGAAAGTGAAAGGGAGGAGCGGAGTTAAAGAACATGGAGCGGTTGAAAAATTGAACGGCGGCCACGGATCTGTTGCCTGGATAATGATTATTTTTGGAATAATCAAAGGTGTCGGAAAGAATTAAGGAAACCGGTGGGGACAGATGGGGTAGGGGAGGTGCAACGGCTACTTCTGTGCTTCTTCCTAGGATGACACTGGGGCGGATTTTGATGGTGACCCGCCCTATTTGCACCGATTTGGGGCGGGGATGGGGTAAAGTTGATGAGTAGTGGGGCGGGTCTGGGTATGAAATCACAACCCGTCATGGGTCATGGGGCGGGGATGAATTTTATATATCACCCACCTCATTCTCGCTCCAACCCGTCCCAATATAATTTATATTAATAATATTATTATATATATTAATTAATAAAAAAATGATATTAATTAATTTCTTACTATAATTTAATAATCAACCCCTAATAGTTAAAATTAGAAGAAAACTAACAATAATAATGTATTTGGACTATTCTTTGGCAATCGTTTTTATAATCTTGTTTGCTTCAAATTTGAATGAAATTTCAATTACATTTTTTTTGTTTGGGTTTGAGATTTTTGTCTTTTTAAAGATTTTATATTTCTCAATATAATTATTATTGCGTTTGAGTAAAAGTTATATAAACAAATGTATTTTAAACTGATATAAGAGGTAGGTGAGGGTGGGTCATGGGTCATGGGGCATGGGGTGGGGCGGGTCATGGAGCGGGAATGATTTTATAATAAAACTCGATGGGGCGGGGATGATTTTTAATTTTGTACCCATCATGGATCATGAGGCGGGAATATATTTTAAAATATTAGATGAGGATGTGGATGAGATAGCTAGTACCCGCCCCAGTGTCATCCCTACTTTTTCCAGCCTCAAGGGCTTCTGTGGGGACCCATGAGTCTTAATCAAGCAACTCACTAATTGTGGTAAACTCATAAGCAACTCACCGAAATTCTCGTAAGCAGCTCAATTATGGGCTAGTTTGACGATTAGCGTTTGGCTGTTACTTATTAGCGAATTTTATTAGCGGGTTTTATTATATGTTTTAATTAGTGGTTTGATTATCGTTTTGTATATGAGTGTTTGCAAATAACAATTAGCTGGTAGCTGTTTCATGACATTAAATGACTAAAATAGACATAAGTACAATTTATTATTAATTATTTTTGTAGTATGTTACTTGTTTATCGAAAATTATTATCAATTATATGTTTTTTATTTTTATGATATATATTATATAAATAATTATTCTTTATTAATATACTACATTTAGTTAAAAAATTATTTTAGAACTCAAATACTTGAAATTTTTATATTGGTATATATTTAATATGTACTTTAATTTCAATATGTGTAATACTTTAAAAATAAATTAAAAATATTATAAAATATTTTAAATGTACGTACGCAACTTTGAGTGTGTTGAATTGTATACGTTCTTATGGAAGTTATTAATAAAGATTAAGAAAAGAAAATTTGTGAAGGATAAGGATAAAAATGAGTTTTTGTAAATGCTGCTTTTTCTATTGTTTCAGAAATCAAAGGTTTTACCAAAAAATCTAATTAGAAAACTCTTTTCACCAAACACTAGAAGGAGCTGATTGACCAGTCAACTATTCATATTTAACCAAAAAAGTTCACTCTTCAAAACTCTGGTCACCAAACGAGACCTATATTTCAAAAAACAATTACATAAAATTCTGCTTTTTTTAATCATCAAATTCTGGGTCAAAATAAAATTATACTACTTAATAAGTGTGATCGGTATCTAAAAAAAAATTCATTATTTTCTTTTTTCACATTCTTTCTTCACTCTCCTTTTCTCATTAATTCATTAGCATCGACAATAGCTCTTCCCTGACTTTCACATTAACGGACAAAAAAATAATAAAAGATGTTAATACTAAACAAATTTGTTCTTGCAAATTTAAATATTTTCATGAATTATTACTTTTTTTATTAATTTAATATTTTAATAACAATATACTATACTAGCGTGATTTCACTGCATTGCAGGGTGTTTATAATTATATGATTTGAAAATCATTATTGATTTTATTCTACCATGATGATACTATTATTATTTACTTTCTAATAATTATTATATAGTATTAATTTAAATTATCAAAAAATCATTTACATTAACGTGCAAAATTCGTCACGAATAAGTTAAAAGTTGCAACACAAATTATTATTTCATTTTATTTATTCTAGATGGCTAACCTGGCTATTCAATCCTTTTTGGCGAGTAGAGTTCTGCTGAGTGAGTGAGGTCTCGTCTTTTTTTTTGCAAATGAAAAAACATAGAGACAACAGTCATTGCAAAAAGGTGTCTTTTTTAATCCAAAAGTCATTGCAAAAAGGTGTCTTTTTTAATCCAAAAGTCATTGCAAATAGAGATCAAGAGCTAGTGGGCAAATAATGTACCTATAGTGTTAGTGACTTCTTATGCACGATTCCAACTTCAATATTGAAATTGATCTGCAGTATAATCATAGATCAGTATACTCCTACAAGAATAATGGTAACATGCATTTATTTTAGAAGTGCAGTACTCAATTCTTCCTCATATATCAAGGCCCCACGCATGTCACATGCTGCACTTGTCCACTAGTATATTAGAGCAAGCAATGATTTCGCAGGAAGTGAAGAAGAAAATGGGGATTTTTGAAAGCCAGAAGCCTGTGATTGTGATGCTGCTGTTGCGATTCATATCTTCAGGCATAACTCTTTTCAGTAGAGCTGCTCTGATGGAAGGAACGAGCCCCAGAGTTTTTGTGGCTTACAGGCAAGCCCTGGGTTTCCTGCTAATTGCTCCTATAGCTTTTCTCAGATCCAGGTAAGGGATTCAGAATTTTCACAAGAAAAATATTTCAGTATCAAAATCCAATCATGATTATGATTTCTGGTTGTATATTTAGGGGAGGATCGAGTAGTAGTACCAGTTCGATTACACTGAAGAGTTTTGGTTTGATTTTCTTGGCCTCCTTTGTTGGGTAAGAGTATTTTTGATCATATGATTCAAGTTTTTTTTCTTCTTTACATGAACTCATGATATGACATATTGAATAAAGTTTGTTTTCAGTGTGACAGTGAACCAGAATATCTATTTTGAAGGCCTGTATTTGGCCTCATCTTCCATGGCTAGTGCAATGAAGAATGTTCTTCCTGCAATTACTTTCACAATTGCGTACATTTTTGGGTGAGCTATAACAAATACTATTCAGAATCTCAGATCAGCTCAAGAATTGTTTATTGATCAATGTGTGACTGTAAACTGCAGGTTAGAAAAGATAGACATCAAAAGTGTGAGAAGCATTGCGAAGATCACCGGAACGATTGTATGTGTTACCGGAGCAGTAGGCATGGTGTTGTTCAAAGGACCAGAGCTACTAAACAGCAGCAGGGAAGGTGATCAGACTTGGTTGCTTGGTTGCATACTCCTCTTTGCCGCCAATTTCTGCTGGTCAACATGGCTACTTTTGCAGGTACCTTGTTCATTCCACAATAAAAAAGCTTACCTCAATTTGTATACCTAGCATTAATTAGTGGACAGGATTGAGAATCAGTGACAATAACTAAGTATACTTGACAGGTTCCGGTGTCGAAATGTTACCCTGATCATGTATCTCGAACAGCGTGGATGTGCCTCCTTGGTGCGATGCAATCTGGAGTTTTTGCACTCATCATTGACAGAGATTTGGATGCTTGGAAGATACACTCAGGTCTTGAACTTGGATCTATAGCATTTGCGGTAAGTGATCATATATATGCTTGATTCAACATAACATTACAACAAAATGCTCTGTCAATGAAAATGTTATTTTTCCCAGGCTGCTGGTTCAGCGATATCGTTGTTGGCTCAGTCTTGGGTCATTTCGAAACGAGGTCCCCTTTTCTCTGCCATGTTCAGCCCTTTAACTACTGTTATCGTCACATTCTTTGCTTACACGTTCGCCCATGAACAGATGTACATTGGAAGGTCAGCATATTTATGATGAAGAAATCTGAGTTTTTTCCTGCACAATTGACTGATATATATAACGCCTTTCCTTCTCAGCTTGATCGGGGCAATTGCTGTGATATTCGGACTTTATGTTGTACTCTGGGGAAAGGCAAAAGATCATATTCTAGAAGAAGATGCAGAGGAGAAGCGAAACCGAACAACCCGTGCAGAGGATTTGGAGGAAGCCCTTTTGTCCAAACAAACTACATTAGTTTCAGACTTAAGAGATGATCAGAAAAGTTGAATATTTCTGTTGTTTTCCTTGAACATGGATGAATATGTTCCAGTTATGACTCGATTTCTACAATTATGCATGTCTATAATTCTTCAAAGACAGAGATCGTTTCAATGCTGGAAAGTTACCATTGTAATCAAGACCTATAAATACAGTTGTTTCTTAAGAGTCCGTCCCATCATGCATGACACCATAATATGGGAAAAACCCCTCTTGTCAGAACTTTAATTACGGACTCAAAAGACAATCAGAAAACTTTCATTTGTTACAATCATAAAAAATAAAATAAAAAACCCTTCAGGAATGAATCTACGAGTTGTTCGAATCCAGCAAGGAGTAGAAATGCACAGTTTGGACGGAGCAATCAAATAACAAATTCGGACATTATTGGAGCTGTTGGACATGAAGCTGTGCGGCACAAAGTATTGACCACTTAGGGATGTGGTTGGACTTTCTCTAGTTTTCTCTTTTTTTTTAAAAAAAAGACGAGAGCATCCACAACCACAACTACAACTACAACGGTGGTTCACTTTACAAATTTATATGGATTGTTGCAGATCCACGTAGACACCTTTACAAGTAGATGTATCTCATGGGAGCACCCTTGACATGGGAAACATTAAACGTTTGTTTTGAAAAATGTGTATTTCACACAGGGGCGGATATAGAAACATAATTTTGGTAGGTCAAAATTTAAAACAAAATAATTTTGGTAAAAATTGTTCATAAAAATATTTTTAAAACAAAATTATTCTAAAAATATTTTATTTTTAAAAAAAATGGCAGGTCCTAGGACCTGCCATGCACTGAACTATCTCCGCCACTGATTTCACATGCAATAATCGTAGATGCTTCAGTTCAGCTGGATTGTGCAATTCACTCATCTTCACCGCATATGTATTTGAATGAAATAATGTATTTGTTGGAGCGACATGGGAAACATTAAATGTTTGTTTTGAAGAATTTGTATTTCACATGCATGCAATAATCGCAGCGGTTGCAGTTGTGTTGGATTGTGCAATTCTCTCATCTTCATCGCATAGTTTTGTGAATGGAATAATGTATACTTACACATACATAAAAAATTTCCACAACCAATTAAAGTTCCACAACCATACGTGATAAAAGTATAGCTTGGGTTGGATATATGCATGACAAATTATTAAAATATAATTCAAATTGGGAGTTTACCTTACCATTGTGGACGCTCTCAACAAGTGGTCTTCATTAATTAACATTGTTTAATAAATAAATTAACCATAATTATATTTTGATTTTTTTGTGAGCTAAGATGAAAAATTATGTAAATGACACATAGCGAAAAACTTAATGTTTATAATACATATTATAGAATATTGATAGATTTTGATAAAAAATCAACTATTGGAAAAGACACATTTTCTTAAAAGAGTGAAACTATCATTAGGGGGCCGGCCCAAAATTTTAGGCGGCCTGAGACAAATTTTAAACAACAACCTAATTTTTTTTACTTTTTATACATATAGAGTCCAATCAATTTAAATTTGAGAGCCTTATTAATTTTACATCAAGCCCTGCATAAAACATACTTCCGAGCTGTCCAAAATTAGGCTAATTTTATCTTTTTTTTTAAAAAAAAAACAATCGTATAAATAGTAAACAAAGTTTTCAAATGGAGGCCCCTAATTTATCAGTCCAAATGGAGGTCCGAGTCCAATGTTTCACTTGCCTCAGTATTCTGGGCCGGCTCTGACTATCATATGAATGGGAGGATTATTTATGACTGAACAATCCAAACAAAAACTGAATATATTACACATAAAACACATAATGACTTTGTGACTAGATCTTGCCCGAAGGATGAAACTCCACAAGTTGAGACAATATATAAGAATAAGAGAAACTTTCTATAGCTATAATAAGTCTAAACCATCTCTATATCTGAATGAAAAGTTAGAATGACGTATTTATAAAGAAAAAGGAAAATCGGATAAAAATGACAATGGTTTTAACAAACGACACTTCCAACTAATTCGAGTTAGAATAACAGACTATGATATCGTACTAACACCCAAAAGTGGTATTCATGATCACTTATATGTCAGTTTCATTAAACGTTATTCGGATTTCACCCTTATAAAAGAGAGAATTTTATAGAGACACTCTAACCTTTGCAAAACTATCAGTTTGACACTATCAAATTTTGATGTCAAAAAGACCTTCAACCTTTCGTTTTTACTTCGTTTGGACCCCTATGGCTAATTAGACCATTTATTAATTAAAAATAGTTAAATGTTGCTGTGATTTAATTTAATGAAAAAAGTGCAGCAAGTGGATTTAAACCCGAGTTTCCCAAAACTATAGACAAAACTATTACCATTACGCCCCAAGGATTTCAAAAAGCTCAAAATGGTAATAATGGTAATAAAGTCCTTGTGACATAATGTTAATGGTTTCGTTTGTAGTTTTGGGAGACCCGGGTTCAAACCCACTTGTTGCACTTTTTTCTATTAATTTAAATTTGAAATTATTATTATACCCCCAACATTTAACTATTTTTAATGAATTAATGGCCTAGTTAGCCAGAGGGGGTCCAAACGAAGCAAGAACTAAAGGTAAGGGGGTCTTTTTGACATTAAAATACGATAGAAGGTCAAATTGACAGTTTTGCAAAGGTTAAGGAGCCTCTATAAAATTCTCTCTAGAAATTAAGAGACTTTCCATGTTTTCGCAGATCAATGCCAATGCCAAAAGCTTTTATAATTTGCAATCAGACAAACCAACATCGATTTAACGAAGTCGCCGATAAGTAAGTATTTAAAAAATAACTCGACTCGATTATTTTAATCAATAATGTGAATCAAATTGAAAGCAAACATACATGATCTAATTAAAAAGGTCACATCTGACAAACAGATTCAACTATTATTTGAACAAAAAGAACACATTTGACAAACAAATTCAACCATTATTTGAGTAAAAAGAGACCCTAATAAACTCACATCCCTTAATCCAAATTTAAGACCTAACAAAGTATATGGATAGCATTACTAACATAAACTAAAAATAATTAAAAGAGAGAATTTTATAAAGACCCTCAAATCTTTGCAAAATTATCAGTTTGACCCCCATAACCTTTTGTTTTTGCTCCGTTTGAATCCCCTATGCCTAAATTGGTCGTTAACTTATTAAATACAGTTAAATATTGTGGGTATAATAGTAATTTCAGATTTAATTTAATTGAAAAAATGCAACAAGTGGGTTTGAACCCGTGTCTCCTAAAACTACAGACAAATCTATTATTATTATGCCACAAGGACTTTAAAACGCTCAAAAATTTAAAGTCCTAGTGGCATAGTGGTAATGGTTTTGTTTGTAGTTTTGGGAGACCCGGGTTCAAACCCACTTGTTGCACCTTTTTTTCATTAAATTAAATCTGAAATTACTGTTATACCCCAACATTTAACTGTTTTTAATGAGTTAACAACCCAGTTAGGCAAAAACGAAAGGTTAGGGGGTCTTTTTGACATTGAAATTCGATAGAGGGTCAAACTGATAATTTTGCAAAGGTTGGGGGTCTCTATAAAATTCTCTCTAATTAAAAGAGAGAATTTTATATAGGCCCCCCAACGTTTCCCAAAATACCAGTTTGACCCCTATCGAATTTTGGTGTCAAAATGGCCCCCTAACCTTACGTTTTTTCTCATTTTGACCCCTTAACCCTAATCTTGCCGTTAAATTATTTTTTCCATCCATTCTTGAAATGGTATGGTTGTCTTTTTGGCCCTTAAATTGTTTTGCCCCCCTAAATTTTTGAAAAATATAAGTTTAACAACGATTGAATTTTGTTTTGATTAGGGTAATTAATTGATTGATTATTTAGCAAAATTTAATTCCATAATACTAAAATTAATTTAGAGAGTTACTTTATTCTACCTCAAATAATAACATAATTATAATTAATTGATGGTTAAAATAATTTCATAATAACACCAAATATCGTAAAAATTGGTCTCCTTTTGATCAGCCCTTACCGTAAGGTGCTCATATTTGAAACTCTCTCATTTTCTCAAATAAGAAACTACCCTAATCACCCTAATCAGAATAAAATTAATAGCTCACGGAAGAACAAAATTAAAATTAATTACTCTTATTAAGACAAAATTCTACCCTTTTGTTAATTTTGTAAAAGATCTATTCATATTTACATATATCACCTCCAATTTCATAGAGACTATCCAATATCGTTCAAACTCCGTGTGATTGTATATGAGCATGTAGAGTGAGAAAAATCTAAAAATGTGAACGTGATTGATGTTGAAATTTAAGATATTAGAGTTCAATAAATAAATAGGGTTAGTGTATATTATAATAAAAATAAAACTTGTTAGAGAAATTGATTATTTAAATATTTCAAAAAATACATTGGTAGAAAATGCATTTTTCAAATATTTCATTAGGGCATTTAATTCTATTGACATTTAACAATTATTCTTGGATAATGCAGCATGAAACACAACTATTAGGGGGTCAAAAAAATTTAAGGGGCCAAAAAAAATTTAGGGGGCCAAATGCAGCATGAATCAAACAAGTTAGGGGGCCAAAAAGACAGTCATACCCTTCCAAGAATGGATGAAAAAATGATTTAACGGCAATGTTAGCACTAGAGGGTCAAAATAAGAAAAAAACGTAAGGTTGGGGAGCCGTTTTGACACTAATATTCGATGAGGGCCAAACTGGTATTTTGAAAAACATCGGGGGGTCTGTATAAAATTCTCTCTAATTAAAAAGGAAGAAACTCTTCTCAATGTAGAACCACCCATAAAGTCTAGGACAACGAAGACTTGGCGAACATTAGCGGCACGTTAAGTTGAAGAAGTGTGTGGTCAACGTGATCGACCCTACCAGGCAAGAAGGTGAATGCGCGCATAACCGGTGCATCTGATGCATGCCCTTCCTTTTCTGGTGTGATCTAGATGCTTAAATAGTTGGCTTGTCTCATTCCAGCGTTTTTCAACGCCCTTATCGGTCAATGGTGGTCAATGTATATAGATGAAGCTCTACGGTCACCTTTGTTTAATGGATATAAACTAAGAAAGTCATGGTTCCGTTATTGACCTACCTATGAAGGCCATTGTTTTGGGTGGAGTCTTCATCTAGGGCCCAGACTCTACCTTGGACGAGGTGCGGATCCAATCTAAAAGTTCTCGATTGTTCGATCTATTTCCTCGATAGAGCGTGATGGAACTGGCAGAATGGCGACGTGGGATGAAAGTCATTTAGTCGACATGGGAGAGTGGTTAATAGTTATTTCTAACATGGGAGGTGGTGCACACGATGAATTAACACCGTCGACCACCTATAGATGATATCGTCGTCGTTGGATTTTTTTTAGAGAGAGACAAGATGTTTTCGGTTTCTAGAGAGAGAAATCACCAAAACTTGAGCAATAAGAAGTTTTCATAATGAGCTAAAAGAGAAAGTCGCGCACTAAACCAATGAAGTATAGCAAAACCTTAACTTAAAAAAACGACGAAGGTTGTATATATTTCCCTAGGGTGGTGTTAGATTAAAGGATATAGATTGCCACATGTCAATTTTCATTTCGTTGAAATTATTTTATTTATTTAGGCGTTAATCAATTTTTTAAATTTAAAATAAATAATACAATCTTATCAAATATTTAAGAAGACATTCGGAGAGGTCGTCTATATTTTTTATATAATTTAGACCATGGACCAAATTGTGAATATATGAAAACCGAGGGGTGAAAAAATTACAAAACAACCCCTGGTGCGGGAGATGCGAGATATAAATAGTTTTTTCAAAGAATACGTTATTATTTTCAAATGAAAAGAAGTAATTTTATAAGTTACCTTTTATAATAAATAAAAATTTCCCTTTTATCTACATTATATTAACCAAACTTCTATATTTTAACCTGAATTTAATTAAACTAAATAGAAATGAATAAGTTTATTTATTCTTTGATGGTGTCTTTGGAAAAAAAAAAACTCAAAATTTCCTCTAATCTAGTCTAAGCGTGCAAAAGCATCGCGTCGATTCGTCTCAGTCTACAAGCCGCAACCCTCCGAGAAGTAGCGAATCTTTTACTCTCACACACCATTAACTATCCCAAAAATCCGTTGCTTTTCCGCCCTTTCCCAACACCCAATAAAAGTCTCTCTTTCTCTCCCTTCCGCTGGGAAATGAAAGTCACGACGACGATGGGGAATTGTAGCGTTGGCAACTGTAAATGCAATCATGACTACGAGCTCCTCCAGGACGCCGACGACGGGGCTGCGAAGGCGGTGGTGGTTGTGGGAGTGAAACTGGACTCTCGAAGCAAGGAGTTACTGACGTGGGCACTGGTGAAGGTTGCCAGGTCTGGAGATCGCGTCATTGCTCTTCACGTAGTGGATCCCAATACCGGTATTGTTCTTGTTTTGACATTTTTTATGCTCTTCCAAGAAATTATGGAAGTATGCTTATTGTTTTTTTTTTTGGTCGGGAAGAGGATAAGACGACATTGCTTTCTCTGGTGAAGACATTTGATTCTGTGCTTGCTGCTTACGAGGGATTTTGCAATCTCAAACAGGTGATACCTGCTTTTCACTTGCCTTTTAAAATGACTTTTTGTTGGAAATGAAAGAAAGAAGGGATCCTGGTAACGTACAAGAAGGAAAATAGTAGATTGACAGAAGAGTGGGAAACACAGTTTAATTTAGGAAAGTGTTTTAATTGGGTTTAATGGCTTTCTCGTTTTGCTTGAAAGTTAGCAATAATGGTGTGTAAAAAGTTTGGTAATTATATGGAAGGGTGGATGATTTCCTCTAATTATTTCTTCTCTACACTTAAAGGTTTGACAAATTGATAGTTTGTGATTATGAAAGTCCGGTCCTTTTAGACTGAACTGAACTTTGCTCAATTTATTATTACTAATAGCAACTTATCCACAAAATTTATGAAGAATGACAATTGATCAACTGAGGTGGAGCATTCTAAAAGAATGCAGATGTTATAATATTTTTTCATTGTGAATAGAACTGCATTCTTTTTTATATTGTGCTTAGTAACTCAATGTTGTAATCCTTGAAAAATGCTGCTCTTTATGATACTTATTGAATGTGTCATGGTGCACTGACAAGTAGGTATGATAATTGATGTTGATGCACTCTAATATAGGTTGATCTTAAGCTTAAAGTAAGCAGAGGGTCCCCAGTTCGCAAAATATTAGCCCGGGAAGCAGTCTATCATGGTGCATCGAGTTTAATAGTTGGGGCTTCAGAAACCCAGCGCCCAATCTGGCCGGCGGTTGCAGTAGCTAAATATTGTGCTAGAAATGTAGGAAAGGGTATCTCAGTTGTAGCAGTTAATAATGGTAAGATATTGTTCCAAAGAGAAGCAGAACATTCAATCGGCTTGCATTTACAAGATTTTGATTCAAAGCAGTATAGAATAAAGAAGAATAAGATGACCTTGGCAGCTAGTCCGTTGAGCTTAGAGCCGAGAATGGTTTCTGATGAGGCTTCATCTTCTCAGTTGTCACTTAATGGTGGTAAAGTAGATGATTCTCTGGCATTGGTGCCGGTTCAGGATGTGCCTAAATTGAAGACAAGATGGACACTGCTGCAGAAGGTTCTTTTACATAAACATAAGGTGTCTTCAAAGCATCGGTTTTCAAGCCAGAGCTCTTTTGCCACAATTAGTCCTGTCCATGAACAAGATATTGTGCATGGGGTTCATTCTCTTAATTTGGATGAAGGTGCAATGATGAGTGATGATTCTCCGAGTCCAAATTCCACTTCTTGTTTCATATCTAAAGAACTTGAAGGTCTTCGTGAGAAGTATTCGTCAATCTGCAAATTGTTCAGTTACAAGGAACTTCTTTCAGCAACATCTAATTTTAGTGTCGGTATGTCTCTCTTTACTCTAAATTTGATCCCCAGTATGCTTCACAATCTGAATTTTCATTTTAAACTGTCATGTTAGATAATATGGTTGGAAAAGGTGGTAGCAGTCGAGTTTACAAAGGCATTCTTCCAGATGGCAAACTACTGGCTGTCAAAATTCTCAAACCATCTAAAGTTGTTATGAAGCAATTTGTTTCCGAAATAGAGGTTATAATGAGTTTAAAGCACTCCAACATAATCACCCTAGTTGGGTTCTGTTTTGAAGATAACAATCTTCTGTTGGTTTATGATCTCTTATCCAGAGGAAGTTTGGAAGATAATCTTCACGGTACACAGCTCTTACTATTTTTACGGAGCAAGTAGTGTTTGGAATTAATCGTCCTTTTGTAGTATTAATTGTCCTTTTATGAAACTAGGAAACCGGAAGCTTAGTAGCTCTTTTGGTTGGGAAGAGAGGTTTAAGGTTGCTTTGGGCATTGCTGAGGCTTTGGAGCATTTACATCGTGAAACAGTTGAACCTATTATTCACAGGGATGTAAAATCATCAAATATCCTTCTCTCTGATACATTTGATCCGAAGGTAGCCTAGTCATTGTTGTACAGTTTTGATGTTCAAGCATACTTGTGTTTCATCCTGGAAGTGTCTTGTGCCTTAATGTGCAGTTGGCGGATTTTGGACTTGCAGTGCTATCCTCAAGTTCTTCAAATCACGTTCAAAGTATTGATGTTGCAGGAACATTTGGGTGAGTAACAATCTTTACTTTTTAATTCAATGGCATTGTGTTAGTCTAACGATGAAAATATTTCTTATGACAGCTATTTGGCTCCTGAGTATTTTATGCATGGGAAAATGAATGAAAAAATTGATATCTATGCATATGGTGTTGTACTTCTTGAACTTGTGTCTGGTAGGAAGCCTATTGACCGTGGATGTCCAAAGGGCACAGGAAGTCTTGTTACTTGGGTAAATTGCTTCTTCTTCTTTATTGAAAGTGAATTGAATATACTAAATATATTGTCACAATACATGATGATTTAGTATCAACACTATTTTTTTCAGGCAAAACAGACTTTGAAGGGAGGTAAGATTTCCGACCTTGTAGATCCAAGCTTGCCAAATTCTCATGATTGTGAACAAATTGAGAGAATGGTCCTAGCCGCCAGTCTTTGCATTAGACTTGATTCGCAACTTCGTCCTCATGCCGGCCTTGTAAGACCTATTTATATTACCATACACTCTATTGTGTTGTGCTTCATTTTGTGTTAACAGCCCTTATCATTTTTTGTTTGATATACAGGTCGTGAAACTCCTTCATGGTGACTCAGAAACAATTGAATGGGCAAGGCAACAGGTTGATGTTATTGAGGAAGTTGATTCTTTGGAGGGTGAACAGTCTTCGACAAACATTCAGTCTTTCATTAAACTTGCTTTTCTAAATTTGGAGGATGATTCCCATTCAACAAGTAGTACAAATGAAATTATATCTGTTGAAGACTATTTACAAGGTAGATGGAGTCGCACATCAAGTTTTGATTGAAGAGGTATAATAATCAGCCATTTGTATTATTTTCTGTAAATAAATCTTCACATTGAATGAGAGAGGTTAGTGCCATAGTAGTGTATTTTGTCCTTTTAGTCGTATTGTTTTTAGCAGCATGTGGAATGTTGCTTGCCAATGTTACTTAGCAGATTAGGTAGTAGGAGTATTTTGCAACATTGAAAATGGTATATTTAGGAGCTTGGCATTTTTTTCCTCATTTTGTCCGTATATCACGTGATATGATTCCTCTTCTCGTCGCTGTGTTAACAGAAACGCCTCGTGTTGGGTATAACTTTTCCCATAGAAATGGCATGACGCTAAAAGAGTACTTTAACGTGCCATAATTTGATTTTTGATTTGATTTTTAAATGGTACACAAACTATTTGAAAGTCTCATCTAAATTACCTAAACTAATTTTGCTCCATTTTTGGTACTCAAACTCTACATTTTGTTCCAAATAAGGTACTTCTGTCCAGTTCCTCTGTTAGCCCCAAACGGAAGCATATCTTTGAGGGATAAATTACATTTTTACCCCCTCTGAACTTCAGAGGAACTGGACAGAAATACCCTTCTTTGGAACAAAAAAGAGCCAATAGTTTGAGTACCATTTATGCAATTCACTCTTTTTAGATCTACCAACAATGGTAGAATACTTGACGGACAAATTCTTACATTTAATATGTAATTTTTTATTTTCAAAATCAAATATAAGAAGAGTTAGTCTCATATAAGAGCACCTTCCGGTAAGGGCAGACAAAAGATACCATATTTTACAAGATTTGTGCTTCTAATACAATTATTTTAATTATTTGGAATTATTTTTGTTTGTGCCTGATGTTTTTATACTTGAATTTTTGAGCTTTATTTGAGCTGATCTTTCATTTGGTTTGATCTTTTAGATTTTTCGCCTGATGTTTTTATTTGGCTTGATCTTTTAGATTTTGAGCATTACTTTTCACTTTACTTCATTAATCTTTTATATATATGGCTTAATTAAAATAATTTATATAGTAACTCTCAATCTTGTAGAAGGTAGTCTACTTTGGCATGCCCTTACCGTAAGGGACCTTACAGGAGACGCATATAAAAAGAAATGCATCTACTTTGTCCTTATGGTTAGTTAGGCCCTGTTTACCAGAGCTTATCTGTAGATCAGTTCAGTTCAGTTCAGTTCAATTGAGTTCAGTTCAGTTCAGTGAAAACGTAATTTGATGAAATTCAGGTTGATTAAGTTATGCTAATTCCATTTTTCAATACATAATTTTTACTTCAGTTCAGTTCAGTACATGGTGGAAATAAACTCTAGTAAACAGGGCCTTAATGGGGAATTCTC
Organism: Cruciata laevipes; assembly: GCA_963678965.1. Taxonomy (NCBI): domain Eukaryota; kingdom Viridiplantae; phylum Streptophyta; class Magnoliopsida; order Gentianales; family Rubiaceae; genus Cruciata; species Cruciata laevipes. Next base: position 16,595,258 of record OY787634.1, on the reverse strand, counting down.
GCACAATTTACATATATTTTAATTCTTTAATTAATATTAAATGACCTTGCGAGGTGGGGATTTTTTGTGCAAGGTTTTATATCAACTCTCTATTTTTTATAAGGAACTATAGTGATGTATGAATTGCCTAAATAACGTGTCCTCAGCCAAGTGACTTAAATCAAAGATCCCTGAACTTTCTTCTACCAAGTGACTTTCTTAAAACAAAGATCCCTCAACCAAGTGACTTTAAACACTAATTACATTCTACTCCCTAAATTTTCACCTAATATTAGCAGAAACCCATACACCCTAAATAAGTTCTATAGTCATTGGTCTCAATTATACTATTTGCTTAACACACGATTTATGTATTTGCCAAATATTGTCACTATTTAAGTTGTAAAATGTTTGATGCACAAGAATAAAAAACCTCTTCAGCCTTCGATCTTTCTCATTTTTCCAACATGGGGAGATGAGGAAGTATTTTTTTTTGTTTATTGATTATTTATGTTTTCAAATAAGTGTGAATTCATTCATACAATAAAATTTCTTCGATTTGATCGGTTGAATATATGATTTAGCTGATCACGTCGATGTTTTATTATCGATCTAATTCTAAAGGTAATGTTTTTGTGATTTATGTTTATTGTTCTCTATCTGGTTGTACAAATTGTGTTTTCGGTCGTGATATATAGGTTTCAAGTTGTTTGCAGTTTGAAGAACATGGATCATGTTTTGGATCAAGTGGTGTTGCGGTTGTAGCAGATCCCTGATTGGCGAGGTGATTGGCGCGGGTAACGTTCCTCTCTGCAAAGCGGATATGGTTTTCGCGGTAGACTGATAATATCCCTGAGGGCAGTATTACACTTTATTGGATCTCTCAAGTTGTAATTGTACAAACATTATTAGGCCCTGTTTGCCAAAGTTTATTTGTAGATCAGTTCAGTGAAAATGCAATTTGATGAATTCAGGTTAATTCAGTCATGATGATTCCATTTTTCAATACATTAATTTTTACTTCAATACAATTCAATTCAGTTCAGTTCAGTCCAGTATAGCAAGAAATAAGGTCTAGCAAACAGTTCCTTAGTGTGGCTGACATGTACTCCCTCCTTCCACAAAAAAATGTCCTGCTTTTTAGTCAAATTCTTTAATACCATATTTGACCAATTCAAATTTGTAGTACGTAAATAAAAGAACTTTCACATTTCCCATTATTGATGAAGCCAGTATATACTCTACTTTTAGCACATTTGAGAGTTCATTTGGGGTAGCATTTAATGCAAAGGGTTAAGAATTAAGGCTAAATTTATCTTACCTTGCATTTTGAAGAAAGACTTGTGCACTAACATTTTGAACCTGAAATTTGGAAATGTTACAGGAGGAATTGGAGTGCATAAGTGGTACCATTGGCTTCGTCTTCTCGAGTACTACAAAATGGACTACTAGAACGTAAAAAACGGATCAACGGTTCATCCATGGCGAAGTAAAGAAGATTAATGCCAACCTGCCATGTGTATCTCGCGGGCCGCGAAAATGGGCGGATTTCTGGCAGAATGAAGGCCAAAGAAGCAATATTTGAAGGGCTATAAATACCCCTCTTATCCCTTATCATGAAAACGAGCTCCTTCACAATCCAACTCTATTTTCCCTAGTTTTTCTTCCCCTTCTTCACATTTTCTTCCATTTTCTTCTTCTAGAATTGATATATACATGTAATGTTGTATTAGAATGATTGTATTAGCTTAGTTTAATCTTGGGAGCATTTGAATTCACTTTTCCTTGAGACTTTGAGGGTGTGTATGTTTAAACTTTGGATTTTGATTATCATTTGATGAACTTGAATTTTTATGCATGAATATTGTTCAATCTTGCTTAATTTGTTATGGGCTTTGTGTTTTATACCAATTGTATGCCTCATAGTCACTAATTAGAATAGATTAGTTCTTAAGGTCAAGGTAATATATTTTTAGAGTAATTCTAGTGTAATTTGGAATGATGATGGATTGTAGTGTAATGTTATCTCTAGTAGTTAGTTTAGTGACTATGGAAAGGAGTTGAGTGATGACAAACTCTCCCCTTGGTTATGTGATTTTAGTTGAGAAATGCCATGATGAATATGAGTTGTTAGAATTGGAAATCTTATGAACTTGCATGATCAAATCAATTATATTTTTAGGTAAGGATCTAATGCTACCATTTATCCCCCTAATATGTGATTGTATACTTGAGTTGAAGATTCATTTTTGACATATGATTGTTAGCAATAAATAACTAGATTCGTGGGTAGAACGTGATCGTTTTCTCCAATATCATAAAGTAGCAAGTATGAATTGAGATTTGTATGTTATCATCTTCTTAGTTCTTTATATTTATCAAATGTCTTGTTTGTATGCTCTCGTTATCGTGGGTATGTGAGTAAACTTGTCAATTCTCCATTCTTAACACCATTGTTGAGCTATCTAGATGTTATCGTCTAGGTGACTCGACAATAAGAGTTTTGAGAGGTGTTATCATCTTCTCTAGCTACAATTGGGAGAATGAGATGCTTTCATCCTTGACAAATGGTCGAAACTCCTTTGTAATAGCATTTGCCCGTTGATAAGTTGATAGTTGGAAATTGAAGTCATTTGCCTCCCAAGGCCTCATAATATCAGTGTTTTCCTCTTAACTTAGTTAATGATAGTTACTTTATTTCGTAGTGTAATCAACCAACTCATAACCCCCCTTGCTTACCTTTCTTTCTATATAATATATATGTATGTGTTTATAATGTTCGCTAAAACACTAAACAAACTCCTTCTCCTTGTGGTTCGATCCCTACTTCCCACTATCTACTCTATAGTAGTTAGAAGTCGTAGGTGAAATATAAATGTGTTTTGATTGAGTGGGATTCCCATTTACGACGTGTGGAAATCGCTTGTCAAAAATGGCGCCGCTGCCGGGGAGAAGGCATTTCTTGTTTTGTGTTTTATCTTAGATTTTATTTTTATCTCCTTTATTTTCTTTCTTTTCTTTGAAAGTGTATTGCTTGAGTTCTTTGTGTAAATGGCACCTTGTAGTGTGTATTGCCTTAGAACCCTTGCACTATAATTTCAATCCTTTCTTTACTTTGTTTTCTTTGAAGTGTGTATTGCTTGGTTTCTTGGAATAAACGACACATTGTAGTGTGTATTATTACTCTAGATCCCTTGCACTACCATTTCAAACTTTTTAGTCATGTTTAGTTTAAAAGAAAAAGATTTTTATGACTTCCTCACCTTTAACCATGAAAGGGTGAGGAAGAATGTAGCAAGCTCGTGTGATTCTTATCTTTCTAATGATTTTTCCGAGCCTTGTAATTTTGAGTCGAGAAGTGAGCACTATGAACTTGAAAGGACCATTGGTTCTTCATACCAAGGGTACCATGATGATGAGTGCTATGAGAAGGAGACAAATATTGGTTTTCAAGTTCAAAATTCATATGATGATTCTTATAATCCACAATGGAGTGGTTATTCGAATTCTTATTGTGATTATCCTCTGGAAAACCAATTTTTTGAGCAACAAAATTTACCCCCACATCCTTGTGAATTGCCTCAAGAACAAGATTCGATGAGTTATGATGAAAATTTACGTTTAGAGAATCTTGAGAGGCAATTGAGCAAAATGTTGAATGTGGTGATGAGATTATTCTTGTTTTTCTTTTATTAGTTTATTTGAATTTCTTTAAAAAAATAAATAAATTCGGGCTCGCAGGCTGCGAATTGGGCCTCGCGGCCCACTAAAATAGGGGATTTTGAGGCAGCCGCGAGAAAAAAAAAAGGGCTCGCAGACCGCGAATTGGGCCTCGCGGCCCGCGATTATTATTATTATTTTTTGAAAAGCCAACATTTAGTGTTTGAGCCCTTCCCTTTCTTAACAATATTGATAGTTGTTCTTGAACATTGATGACAATGTTTGGTTTAAGTGTGGGGGGAGAGGTTTAGGATTTTAGTTTTGATTTTAGTTTTTGATGTTGTAAATATTACTTCTTTGAAAACTTTGTTTTTGGAAAAAAAAAAAAAAGAGGTTCGCAAACATTTTGGCTCGTGGTCCGCGAACTAGACCTAGTGGACCGCGAACATTTTACCTCGCGGACCGCGAAAAACAGCCCTACTTCCCCAAAAATTTTTTCCCTATCTTTTTTCCATTCCCTCCCACCGCAAAAACCATCTTCGATCCCCACCGGCCACCACCTCCAATCCGCCATTCCGGCGAGATTTTCATCAATCCCTTCCACCCAAATCACTCCCCCAATCATCCCCTACAAAACCCACCAAAAATCTGGATCAAAAACATCAGATTTCACCCCAAATCACAACCTCCCAACCGCCACTTCTCCACCCCGTTTCGCCGGCCTCCGGCAACCTTCCCAACATCCCTTCTACACAAAAACCCTCCCTCCACCACCCTTATCCTTTCCCCAATCACTAATTCCAAATTCCACAATCCAATCAAATACCCCCAAATCTCATGAACCCTAATTTTTGGATTCTTTCATTTGGTGGTATTTTGATTAAATTGTTGATCGTTTTGCACTTAATTGTTGATTTTTGGATTATTGCATTGAAATTTTTGAGTAGTTAAGGCTTGCCGCCTTTCAGGTTAAATTTGATTTTGAAGGGCTTGCCGCCTTTACTTGTGCACTGAGCTTGTTGAATAAGGCTTGCCGCTATTGTAGCTGGTTTAGTTATGCTTAGCTGTTGTTGAGTAGATTTGACCAATGGCACCGAAGAAAAGATCGCGCCGAGGGGAAACCTCTAATGCACATGAACCCTTGATCCCCGAATCCCCCCTCGGCAACCTAGCCCTCCCCTGCAGGAAACCTACCTTATATTGACCTCATGGGTCTACAAGGGTTGGATGAGGAAGCTCAACAACGATGGAGGAAGTTGATTGGAAATGGAAGGCGAACTATCATGGAGACGAAGTTCTTTTCCACTCAGCTCCTTCAAGAACTAGGTTTGCAACAACCTGTGCCATTTCTGTTGGACCCCTAGCCTTCGAGACTTCTTGGATAGGTCGGCACCTACCTATGTGCGATACACTATGGAGTTCCTCTCCACTCTCGCCAAACACTATGACGAGGAGTCAGAAGAAGAGTACATCACCTTCAGGTTGAATGATGTCGACCGCCGGATGTTTTATGCTGAGATCAAAGCTGCATTTGGGTTCGATTATGAGGAGGGCTACAAGAATCCAAAAGATAATGCCCCGGAGGCTTTTGATCTTGCCTTTTTCTGGAACTGTTTGTCAGGATCTCCCAACATCACGGGCACCACCAAGAACAACCACATCATACATCCAACTTTTGTATGGTGCACAAATTCCTAGTGATGACTATCTTTTGCCAAGGGGAGTTGACACACATCAACAGGGAGTAGGTCCAATGCCTATGGACGATGTTTTGGAGGCCGGAGCACCCGTGTTGGGTGGACCTTTTTGTGTAGAAGTGTCTGGAGACCTCCCAGAAGAGCTCAGGGAAGATACCGCAGCCTATTTGAACATCCATCTACCTCCCGACATTCAGGCCTTGGGAAGGACAAAAGAGCGAGCTCATCAATTCTACTCCATTGCTACCTTGGAGTCCACTAATGTCCTAGCCATGCATAGGTTCCCTCATCCCAGATTTATCTGGCTTGTATCCAAGAATCAGCACATGTATCTGCCGAATGTGGAGGCTGTACACCTGACAGGGCGTACCCGCATGGAGGAGCTCACACTGCCCACTCAGATCACTGTCCCTGCACCCACCATTGCCCTTGCCATGTTGGAGGCACCTCCTGTGCATGGAGATCAACATGTTCCTCCTCATCATGAGCTTCAGTATGTCACACAGCAGCAGTTTCAGACATTTACTGAGAGGTACGAGGATGATATGGCGGTGATGTTCGCCATGATGGCATCCATGCACCCACACGGGCCAGGGGCATTTGACTATGAGAGCCATCGCAGATCACGAGCTCAGCGCCGTCGCGACGGTTCCGCCTCCTCTCAGTGAGTATGTTCTCTACTCCTTCCCTTTCACCATGACTTTAATTGTTTTATTTAAACATTGAGGGCAATGTTTGGCCTAAGTGTGGGGGAGAGGAGTAAAACTGTTCTTAAACTGTATTTAAGAAATACAGAACTAAATACAACAGCAAAATACAGCAGAAAAATACAGTTTTACTCCTCTCCCCACACTTAGGCCAAACATTGTCCTCAATGTTTAAATAAACAATTAAAGTCATGATGAAAGGGAAGGAGTAGAGAACATACTCACTGAGAGGAGCCGGAACCGTCGCGACGGCGCTGATCTCGTGATCTGCGATGGCTCTCATAGTCAAATGCCTCTGGCCCGTGTGGGTGCATGGATGCCATCATGGTGAACATCACCGCCATATCATCCCCGTACCTTTCAGTAAATGTCTGAAACTGCTGCTGTGTGACATACTGAGGCTCATGATGAGGAGGAACATGCTGATCTCCAGGCACAGGAGGTGCCTCCAACATGACAAGGGCAATGGTGGGTGCAGGGACAGTGATCTGAGTGGGCAGTGTGAGCTCCTCCATGCGGGTACTCCCTGTCAGGTGTACAACCTCCACATTCGGCAGATACATGTGCTGATTCTTGGCTACAAGCCAGATAAATCTGGGATGAGGGAACCTATGCATGGCTAGGACATTAGTGGACTCCAAGGTAGCAATGGAGTAGAATTGATGAGCTCGCTCTTTTGTCCTTCCCAAGGCCTGAATGTCGGGAGGTAGATGGATGTTCAAATAGGCTGCCAGGAGAGAAATCATACCCCTCTGCGGTATCTTCCTTGAGCTCTTCTGGGAGGTCTCCAGACACTTCTACACAAAAAGGTCCACCCAACACGGGTGCTCCGGCCTCCAAAACATCGTCCATAGGCATTGGACCTACTCCCTGTTGATGTGTGTCAACTCCCCTTGGCAAAAGATAGTCATCACTAGGAGTTTGTGCACTATACGAAAAGCTGGATGCATGATGTGGTTGTTCTTGGTGGTGCCTGTGATGTTGGGAGATCCTGACAAACAGTTCCAGAAAAAGGCAAGATCAAATGCCTCCGGGGCATTATCTTTTGGATTCTTGTAGCCCTCCTCATAATCGAACCCAAATGCAGCTTTGATCTCAGTATAAGACATCCGGCGGTCGACATCATTCAACCTGAAGGTGATGTACTCCTCTTCTGACTCCTCGTCATAGGGTTTGGCGAGAGTGGAGAGGAACTACATAGTGTATCGCAGATAGGTAGGTGCCGACCTATCCAAGAAGCCTCGAAGGCCAGGGGTCCAACAGAAATGACACAGGTTGTTGTAAACCTAGTTCTTGAAGGAGCTGAGTGGAAAGGAACTTCGTTTCCATGATAGTTCGCCTTCCATTTCCAATCAACTTCCTCCATCGTTGTTGAGCTTCCTCGTCCAACCCTTGTAGACCCATGAGGTCAATATAAGGTAGGTTTCCTGCAGGGGAGGGCTAGGTTGCCGAGGGGGGATTCGGGGATCAAGGGTTCATGTGCATTAGAGGTTTCCCCTCGGCGCGATCTTTTCTTCGGTGCCATTGGTCAAATCTACTCAACAACAGCTAAGCACAACTAAACTAGCTACAATGGCGGCAAGCCCTATTCAACAAGCTCAGTGCACAAGTAAAGGCGGCAAGCCCTTCAAAATCAAATTTAACCTGAAAGGCGGAAAGCCTTAACTACTCAAAAATTTCAATGCAATAATCCAAAAATCAACAATTAAGTGCAAAACGATCAACAATTTGATCAAAATACCACCAAATCAAAGAATCCAAAAACTAGGTTTCATGAGATTTGGGGGTATTTGATTGGGTTGTGGAATTTGGAATTAGTGATGGGGGAAAGGATAAGGGTGGTGGAGGGAAGGTTTTTGTGTAGAAGGGATGTTGGGAAGGTCACCGGAGGCCGGCGAAACGGGGTGGAGAAGTGGCTGTTGGGAGGTTGTGATTTGAGGTGAAATATGATGTTTTTGATCCAGATTTTTTGTGGGTTTTGTAGGGGATGATTGGGGGAGTGATTTGGGTGGAAGGGATTGATGAAAATCTCGCCGGAATGGCGAATTGGAGGTGGTGGCCGGTGGGGAGATGGTTTTCGCGGCGGGAGGGAATGGAAAAAAGATAGGGAAAAAAAATTTTGGGAAGAAGAAGTAGGGGGGCCCGTCGTCTCAATGACCGCGAGCTGATTTTTCGCGGGCCGCTAAAAGCTTCATTTTCCCCCAAAATCCCCGGCAGCGGCCTATTTGAACATCCATCTACCTCCCGACATTCAGGCCTTGGAAAGGACAAACGAGCTCCCTCACAATCCAACTCCATTTTCCCTAGTTTTTCTTCCTCTTCTTCCATTTTCTTCCATTTTGATTTGATGAACATGTTAGTATTATTTAGGATTATTGTTGTAGGCTAAAAACCCATCTTGGGGGCATGTGATTAGACTTCTTGTAATGGGTTGAGAACTTGATTTATGGAGCTTATGAATGTGTAATCTGCAATTGAATGATCATGATGTGTATGTGTATTTGATGCATGAAATGGCTAGAAGTGATTTCCTAGTTATAGAGATGTGTTAGATATTGCTATTTTCATGGTTGGAATGTTATCATTCCTCCTATGAAAGAGTAGTAAATTAGGAATCAAAGGCAAGTTGTTATCAATTGTATTTGTTTTTGAAATCATTCATTAGCATTGTATCCATGTTAAGTTTGCTATCAAATTGCATGGGTAAGTTTGTAAAACCTCTAATTTGAAATGACATTGATAAATTGATCTAGTTGTTATCATCTAGATAAGTTGTCAATAAGAGTTGTGATGATGCTTTCATCTTTCATAACTATGATAAGAGATGGTTTCTCATTACAAACTATCACCATTCTCAAAGCAACATGATAAAATTTGAGGAAGAACCCATAGTAGAAAGTCAAAATCACATGCACCCAAGACTTGCATTTTAGATAGTTAATGTTTACTTAGATAATTGTATGATAACTTAGATTTTAATTTGCTTTGCATCGTAGTGTTTCCTACAAAACCAACACCAAAACCCCCTTGTTTACCTTGCTTTCTATATAATATATATGTATGTGTTAATAATCTTCGCTAAAACACTAAACAAAACTCCTTCTCCTTGTGGTTCGATCCCTACTTCCCACTATCTACTCTATAGTAGTTAGAAGTCGTAGGTGAAATATAAATGTGTTTTGATTGAGTGGGATTCCCATTTACGACGTGGGGAAATCGCTTGTCAAAAATGGCGCCGCTGCCGGGGATTTTAGGCCAAAAGAAATAGAGACTTAGGCAAAAATGAGAGGCTAAAAAAAAGAGTTTCTTTGTGTATTTCATTGTTTAAATTAGTAGATTACGTTTTTATTCTTGTTTTATTTTTCTCGCTGGCCGCGAAAAAAGCCAATCAAAATCAAAAAGGGCTCGCAGGCCGCAAATTGGGCCTCGCGGCACGCGAATTTTTTTTTTTGAAGAGCCAACATTTAGTGTGTGAGTCCTTCCCTTTCCTCACAATATTGATAGTTGTTCTTGAACATTGAGGACAATGTTTGGTTAAGTGTGGGGAGAGGTTTAGGATTTTAGTTTTGATTTTAGTTTTTGGTGTTGTAAATATGTACTTCTTTGAAAACTTTGTTTTTGAAAATAATAATAATAATAAATGAAAGCCCGGATAAGTCCAAAAGAAATAGAGACTTAGGCAAAAATGAGAGGCTAAAAAAAAAAAACCGGCTAGGTGAAAACTTAGGCAAGATTGGGAGCCCAGATAGGTCGAAAAAATGAAATTAAGGCCTATGCAAAATTGAGAGACTTTGTGTGAAAAAAAAAGAAAAAAAAAGAGTGGCTAGGTATAAATACCTAGGCAAAAGGAGAGGAATCTCATTTTATCCTCATTTTCCGATGGTTGAAGTCATAAGGATGCAGTGATTAATAGAAAGTTGGGTAGTTTTGCATCATTTGGCTTTGTTGGGATGTTTCATCTAGTGGGAGCAAAGTAGTACACTGTGGGATATTCTACTTTGCAATTTTTTGTTTGAGTATGCCATGTATTTGATTGTTGTGAAATTGTCATCTTGGCCTTGAATCGTCATTTCTCGAGGACGAGAAAAGTTTAAGTGTGGGGGTGTTCTACATGTGGTATATGTTTTGATTTTGTTGGGATTTTTGTGTAGAACTTGTCATCAAGTCGAAGCACAGAAATTTGATACGATCTTTATTGTGATTGTGCTTTTTACTTGTTGGAAGTTCTTGTTTAGTGTCATAGTTTTGGAGGAGTTCAAATGTGCATTAGAAATAAAAATAAAAAACAGAGTATAATCTTAAACTTTATTCGTTCTTTCTCGAGGACGAGAAAAGTTTAAGTGTGGGGTATTTGATGTAGCCAATATATACTCTACTTTTAGCACATTTGAGAGTTCATTTGGGGTAGCATTTAGTGCAAAGGGTTAAGAATTAAGGCTAAATTTCTCTTACCTTGCATTTTGAAGAAAGACTTGTGCACTAACATTTTGAACCTGAAATTTGGAAATGTTACAGGAGGAATTGGAGTGCATAAGTGGTACCATTGGCTTCGTCTTCTCGAGTACTACAAAATGGACTACTAGAACGTAAAAAACGGATCAACGGTTCATCCATGGCGAAGTAAAGAAGATTAATGCCAACCTGCCATGTGTATCTCGCGGGCCGCGAAATGGGACTCGTGGGCCGCGAAAATGGGCGGATTTCTGGCAGAATGAAGGCCAAAGAAGCAATTTTTGAAGGGCTATAAATACCCCTCTTATCCCTTATCATGAAAACGAGCTCCTTCACAATCCAACTCTATTTTCCCTAGTTTTTCTTCCTCTTCTTCACATTTTCTTCCATTTTCTTCTTCTAGAATTGATATATATATATGTAATGTTGTATTAGAATGATTGTATTAGCTTAGTTTAATCTTGGGAGCATTTGAATTCACTTTTCCTTGAGACTTTGAGGGTGTGTATGTTTAAACTTTGGATTTTGATTATCATTTGATGAACTTGAATTTTTATGCATGAATATTGTTCAATCTTGCTTAATTTGTTATGGGCTTTGTGTTTTATATCAATTGTATGCCTCATAGTCACTAATTAGAATAGATTAGTTCTTAAGGTCAAGGTAATATATTTTTAGAGTAATTCTAGTGTAATTTGGAATGATGATGGATTGTAGTGTAATGTTATCTCTAGTAGTTAGTTTAGTGACTATGGAAAGGGGTTGAGTGATGACAAACTCTCCCCTTGGTTATGTGATTGTAGTTGAGAAATGCCATGCTAAATATGAGTTGTTAGAATTGGAAATCTTATGAACTTGCATGATCAAATCAATTATATTTTTAGGTAAGGATCTAATGCTACCATTTATCCCCCTAATATGTGATTGTATACTTGAGTTGAAGATTCATTTTTGACATATGATTGTTAGCAATAAATAACTAGATTCATGGGTAGAACGTGATTGTTTTCTCCAATATCATAAAGTAGCAAGTATGAATTGAGATTTGTATGTTATCATCGTCTTAGTTCTTTATATTTATCAAATGTCTTGTTTGTATGCTCTCGTTATCGAGGGTATGTGAGTAAGCTTGTCAATTCTCTATTCTTAACACCATTGTTGAGCTATCTAGATGCTATCGTCTAGGTGACTCGACAATAAGAGTTTTGAGAGGTGTTATCATCTTCTCTAGCTACAATTGGGAGAATGAGATGCTTTCATCCTTGACAAATGGTCGAAACTCCTTTGTAATAGCATTTGCCCGTTGATAAGTTGATAGTTGGAAATTGAAGTCATTTGCCTCCCAAGGCCTCATAATATCAGTGTTTTCCTCTTAACTTAGTTAATGATAGTTACTTTATTTCGTAGTGTAATCAACCAACTCAAAACCCCCTTTGCTTACCTTGCTTTCTATATAATATACATGTATGTGTTTATAATGTTCGCTAAAACACTAAACAAACTCCTTCTCCTAGTGGTTCGATCCCTACTTCCCACTATCTAATCTATAGTAGTTAGAAGTCGTAGGTGAAATATAAATGTGTTTTGATTGAGTGGGATTCCTATTTACGACGTGGGAAAATCGCTTGTCAATTATCATGAATGAATATCTATTCCCTCCGTTTCTTCAATGTTGACACTTTGAATAGTGCCAACAAAAAGTGAAATGAGAAAGAAATGATATTTTAGGCATGATTACTATATAGATTCAATTAATTTAAATTATATTTAGTATCTAGTTGATTAGTTAGTGGAGGTGTCTCCGACGAGACGGGCCTAATTAGGACGGGCGACAAAAGAAGTCCATATAAATAAACAAAATACGAGCTTTCAAAATGTTGGGGTCAATCCGTAATTGTTTAGGATTTGGCGCAATAGTAACATTAGGCTAAACTTCAGGCACCAAAATGAAATTCTCTGCAAAATTGCATCGTTTCTTCCCAATCAGCAATTCTCGGCAGAAAAAGTCCGACTTTCAGGAGCCGTCGATTGGAGAGGATCAGAGCGCGTCGATTGGGAAAGTCCACATGGAGATTGTGCAGTAGAAGCGTGTTGTTTGAAGCCAATCCTTCTCAAAATCAAAACCAACTCTTGCTGCTGAATGCCTGAATCAACTGGGTCAATTCCCTCCAAACACCTTCTTAAAGTTGTTGAAACTGCTGCTCAGACTGGAGCTCAGGTTAAGGCCCTCTTTCTGTTCATCATGTGTTATTTTTCCTACTTTTCCCAATGGGCGATGGTGGTTTGACATTGACGATTTGGAGACAGCGGTGATGGTTCAGAATTTGAGCTTGATGACAATTTTTAGGTTGAATTTGATAAAATTATCAAAGTTTATTTATAAAAAGAAATAAAATAAATTATAAATCATCAAGTCATATTTTTATATCATCAACTTATATTATCAAATTATCAAGTCATATTTATGATTACATCATAATTATAAATCATCAAATCATATTCTAAAATCGTCAAACTTTAAATCATCAAGTCGCATTTATAAATGATCAAGTCATATTTATAAATCAACATTTAAATTATCATGTCGTATCTGTAAATCATCAAATTTTTAAACATCAAGTCATAAATATAATTCGTCAACACTTAAATCATTAACTTTTTATTTAAACCATCCAAGGATGGAGGGGATTTTTATTTGGTGATGCTACCGAAATCCGTCCGTCTCCGGGGGTTGACGCTACCCGGGTCTCCTTCTTAGTCGGCCCGCTACAATCCTGCAAAACAATCCCCGGGAGGCGTCCCGGGGAAGAAGCTCCGGCGTGATGATGAGATGGGGATAGCGGAGAAGGTAAACGTACGGAAGGTGTTCTCAATATAAAGTAGAGAGATATAAGTCACATACCTTGTTCACTGTTTGAGGCTAGTATTTATAGCTGAGCTTTGCCTGCTTTGAAGATAAGCTGCATGACCACCTCCCTTGTCATCATCTGTCCTCTTTCTTGTCCGGACATGTCTCTAACCGGGAAAGGTGCCTCTCCGTTAGTTCTGGGCCGCGGGCCCTCTTCCTGGCCCAGCAGGGCTCTGGGCCGGTATTATCACTAGCCCCCAGACCAGTCTTCCGGATTTCCTTGACGCGGGAGACTGATCTTATATGCTCCTCCTTTTGCTACTTCTTTTGGTGGGGCCCCTCCGCGCTATAATTGGTTTCTGACAACGCCGTCTTTTCCCCTCTGCATTAATCAGTACCTTGTTTCCCGTGTCATCATTGCTTTTCCTCCTTTTGAGGCGACGTTTCCTATTCACCTCCCTATATAAGGGGCCTAACCCTCATCACTAAATTACTTTCTTCACACCGTTTCCAGACGCTCTGCTTTACCTTAACAAGTAAGCTCTAACCCTCCTCCTCTGCTTCTTCCGCTCCTCTTTCATCATGAGTTCCCAGCACATTACCGCTTCCTCTCTAGATACCGAGGGGGTTCAAAGCCAATTTGAAATTCATTTCCGAACCCCCCATCCAATTCCTTCTCCGGGTTCCTCTTCGAGTACCCCCTCTGAGGCCTTCAGCACCTCCCCGGAGCTAACCGCTCCGGGTGTGTCAGCCTTAGATGGGGCGGGCTCATCCCCCACCCGGCGTTCCCATCTCCCCCGGGAGGATCCAGATGGGGAAGCTTTCGATGAGGAAGTTGGCAATGATGCTCCCCGGGGTCCTACCCACGGAGTAAAGCCTTCTGGCCATCGGTTTTTTAATCTCTCCGGGCCTCCCCCTTCTTTAGATAGGGATGTTCTAGATTTAGTTAGGCGTTGCTTTATCCCTTTTCCGTTGGATGCATCTTTATCAAAACTTCCCCCGGGGGTGTCCGAGCGGGAAGTGCCTTGCATTCCCCGGATTCACTTCCAATACGGGCTCAGCGTTCCTTTTCCTCCTCTTTTTTCAGAAATTTTCAACTTCTATCGAATGGCCCCGGCCCAACTACACCCCAATGGGGTTGTACTGTACTGGGCTTCTTACTTAATTGCGCTAGATGCAATGTTACCTCCTCTCTCATTCTCTTCCGATCCTTTTATGCCCTTCGACGCGCTCATGCGTCCTTTCCGGGGGTATTTTCTTTTGTAATCCGTTCCGGGACGAAGGACTTCATGAAGAGTAAGCCCAGATCTGCCAAAGGGTACCTCGCGAAGGGTTTCTTCCGCTGCGATTCCCAGGTGTATCCAATGCCCCCTGGAACGATTCCCTCGTTCCTGAAGACAAGAAACCCCTTTCCTCCCTTCCAACAGACCTCACCAACGATCATAACTTCCTCCGTCTATCTCCCCTAGACATGGACGCTTTCTTTAAGTCTGGGAACGCGGGCTATTATTGGCCCCGCGGGATATACCCTGAAAAACTCTTTTCCCTTCCAACCGTCTCCGCTGTGTGGCCGGCTGGAGGTGCCTATTAAAGGCTTTATTCTTTATTTTCATATACATATATGTGTATTTCATTCTGATTTTTTTTTGTTCTACCTGACTTCAGTTCAGCCTACTTTGCACGCGGACGCTACGACATTCGAAGAGATGCCTTCCGGGGATAACAGTCAGCATGGGAATCCTCATCGGGGGCTGGTCACTCCAGCCGAGCAGCAAGTGGCATCCTCGGTCGGGGTGGAGGCTACCGAGAACCCCGGGTTCATTCCCCAAGGGGCCCGTCAGCAACGCCCTTCCTCCCAACAGAAAGCCCCCGGGTCCTCTCCTACCCCGGGAAGGAAATCTTTCGTCCAGCACCCGACTTACAGCGGCGGGGCTGGTTCCCGCTTTAAGCGGCCATTAACCGATGACAAGGAAACTTCTCCGTCATCCCGTCAGAGGTTGGAAAGTGCGGCCCCGCCCCCACCTCCTCCTCCACCTGCCAATTCTCCTTTACGGGATAACTCTCAAGCCATCCCTGAGCAAAGGGAAGAGGTACGCTAACCTTGTCGCTTATTACTACTTTTATCCTCTATCCTTTCGGATAATCTTATTTTTGTTTGAATTTTGTAGACCACCACTTTTGCCGACTCTCTCCTGGCGGATTCCCAACTGGCGGAAGCGCTCAACCAGACATACTCTAAGTATAGCGCGGGTCTGTTTGCTAAGAAGGAGAGGGAAATCCTCGATGCCCGGGAGAAGTTGGCCGGGCGGGATGACCTGGACGCCCGACTGGAGGCTTCTCAGAAGAAGCTAGCCGAAAGGGAGAAAAAGCTCTCTGAGAAAGAAAAGAAACTGGCGGAAGTAGAGAAGAAATATTCTTCTCTTAAGAAGGAAAAGAAAGAGGCCCAGCTCGAAGCCTTGGACGCTGTGGTTCGAAAAGTTCTCCATTCTGCCGAGTTTGACAAGAGGCTAGAGGGCATCGCCGCCGCTGCCAGTGCTGACGCCTGCCATGAGATGTATCGCAGTCTGCGGGGTTGGCTTCCGGGACCTGCTCGCCTTGAAGCACAAGCATCCTACTATCGCCCCAAGGCAAGCGATCAGCTCAACTACCGCTGGAGATCTCTCCAGGAGGCCAACCTGGAGAACCTGGTACCCCAGTTGTGGGATTCGCTGAAGATGTGTTCCCGGGCCCCTTCAGCCTCAGACATTAAGAAGGTCAAGCTTCTGGGGATCAACGAGGCTGCTATCCCTGAATCCCCCGGCCCGGAACGCTTCAATGCCTATGGGGTAGTCCCGGAAACGCCTCACTGGGCTGAAAATTACCAAGAGTTCTGCGCTATACCTAACAACTTTGGGTATCAGGCTGTTGAGGGGAGGACGGGTGAATACGTTGTGGGGCTTCCAAGGGGGCAGGACGACTTGCTCTATCCCGGAAGTCTATCCGGAAAGTGGGATTTCCTGAGCGCCCGGAAGACGAGCCAAGGGTGGATGCCCCCGCTTACTGCGGTCCCAACTGGTCTGATGCGGACGTAGCTGAACTGGAGAGGAGATGGAAGGGCGCTCATGCTACCCCGGGAGAAAGAGGCCCTACCGAGGATAATGTATTCCTCTAGACTCTAGTTTATTTTTTTTGTAGTTTTTAAGTCTTTTGTAATCTTCCTCCCCGGGAGGCACATGTAGAACTTGGCATTGGTGCCCATTTTGATTAATATAAGTTCTACCCTTTAATTTAATGAAGTTACTATCTTTTGTAGTCTGAGCGCCATTTGGAAGGAGATCTCCCGCGGGGATCCATGCCTTTTGGTTTCCCTCATCCTAGTTGTTCTTCCGGTACTTACTTCTCTCTCCCCCGCGCTGGGTGCCTCCAATGCTCATTCCTTCAAAGGAAGCTGGCTCATTGGAGGTTTGGAGGCGATCAAGCTACCCGGGCCATGAGTTCGGGTCCATCCAGGCATTTGTATCATTTCTTAAAGCCGTTAAAAACAAATTTGGCTCGCTGAATCACTGCTTCGACCTAGCTTCTGATCATATGCGGGAGGCCCTGAATTCCCATCAGACCATCGCCGAGTTGCAGGCCCTTCAGGACGATTCTCGTCATCGTACCGCCAAGGAGCTAGGTATGGTGTGGGGCGAACTAGAGCGGACGCAGGAAAAACTTAGGACATTGGAGACCCGCTCCGCTCAGAACCGGCTTCTCTGCGACTTTGAGAAGGAGAATCGGTCCCTTACTCATAGGAATAGGGTCCTCCAGGATGCTCTACTAATCACCCGGCTATCCTACCACCTTTTGGGTCTCAAGAATGGCTTAGTTGGGGTGTCTCCTCTTACCGATATTCCAGCCGGGGTTCGCAGGACGATGGAACGCATGGAGGCTAACCCGAAGAAGTTTGGTGAGGGAGCTCCTAATCATAATGCCTATCTGGACGTCGTGGAATGGCATAATAAGATAGCCGCGGGAGAAGCTGAGCCCTATCCCTCTAGCCTTCGCCGAGTCCCTGCCCGAGTGGAGGTGGATGTGGCGTATGAAAGATACGAAGATATGATTGTATCTATTGACCTGGAAGAGGTGGCACGTCGGATAAGACGCATCCGGGAGATTGCCGATTCTGGAGTCACCACAAAGGGGGTTAAGACCGCCGAGGGTACTCGTATTAGCCGGAAAGAGAAGGGTAAAAGTGCAGCAGACATGTTTCCTAAGTACAGGTTTGTTACTTCTGCCGGGTTAAGAAGAATGCGCCTGGCGGAGCCGCTTTCAGAGGGATCCGTGGTTGTTCCTATCCCCGAATTGAACGAGGAGCTTGCGTGGAATCAAGCCCCAGATGCCCGCTTTGCCGAAGATCTCCTGTCCTCACAATTCTTCGGAGGGGGTTTCCGCCCGGGTAACCCTGAGGGTGCTTCCGGGTCAGGTCCCAAGTGGGTATAGTAGCAAATAGATAGGAACACCTGTATGTAAAATGCTTATGTAATTGTCCCACGACGACTATGACCGCATGTTCATGCGATTTGTAATTTAAAGAGGATTGAATAAAATTGTTTTTTCGAAAATACCCTTTTCATTAACTCTTCCCTGTAAACATTACATTCTTTGATCCCCGGGCTTCATCCAAGCTCCGGGTCCACTCTAGCGGGGCACCCAAATGGGAGCTACCCATGGGTCCCTTTTTACAAATCTTCCTTTCTAAACCCGGGACGAGGCCAAACGTCGGGTTATTTCTCCGGGCATGTTCATGCTTCCGGGCGGGGCATATCCATGCCTTAGTAGCTAAGGTACGACGCGGGGTACTCTACTTACCGTAAAACCTTCTTAAATTAGCTACATTCCATCTTCTGGGGATCTCCTTCCCCTGCTTGTCCTCCAGCACATAACTCCCTCCCGGGTATGCTTCCTTTACCTTGTATGGGCCTTCCCAGTTGGGTGCAAGTTTGCCCTCCGGGGCTTGGCGGCTCTTATCGTTTCTCCTCATTACCCAGTCTCCTGGGATGAAAGCTTCTTTCCGCACCCTTCTGTCATGATACCTCTTTACTAGCTCCTGAAGTGCCGTATTCTCTCGCTTTTCTTCCAGGAGGTCCAAGTCAAGGCGCCGTCCATCGTCTTCTTCTTCCGGGCGCTGGTATTGAGTCCGGGGGCTCGGGATCCCAATCTCCGCGGGTATCACTGCCTCCGACCCGTACACCAAACCATATGGAGATTCCCCGGTAGCCGAGCTTTCTGTAGTCCGGTGGGCCCAAAGAACACTGGGCAGCTCCCAAATCCAATTTCCCCGCACGCCTTCCAAGCGAGTTTTTAATCCTTTGATGATGGTACGGTTGGTAACTTCCACTTGCCCATTCGCCTGAGGGTGGTATACAGATGTCAACCTCTGCTCTATACCATCCTTGACACACCATGATTTGAAAGGATCATTCTTAAACTGCGCCCCATTGTCTGTGACTATAATTTTCGGGATGCCGAATCGACAAATGATGTTCTTCCAGCAAAACTTAACACAGGTTAGTCCCCGTATGTTGGTGAGCGGTTCTGCCTCCACCCATTTGCTGAAGTAATCGATTGCCACAATCAAGTACTTGGCTCCTCCCGGGGCAGTCGGGAATGGTCCCACCAAGTCAATTCCCCACCTACTGAACGGCCAAGCTCCTATGACTCCGATTAACTCCTCCCGGGGAACATGGATTAGCGGGGCAAATGTCTGGCATGCCAAACACTTCTGTACATGTTCTTCCGCATATTTGAACAACGTCGGCCAGTAATACCCCAGCCTTAAGATCTTTTTGGCCAAGGTGCGGGCCCCTTGGTGGCTCCCATTAGATCCCTCGTGCACCTCCCGGATGAGGTGTCGGCCTTCTGACCTTTCTACACACTTTAGCAAAGGCTGGAGGTACCCTCTTTTGTATAGCTCCCCTCCCTGGATCACATACTTAGGCGCCTTAACTCTTAGCTTCCGGGCCTGAGCCTTATCCTCCGGGGTGGTTCCTTCTTCTAGGTACGCCCGCATGGGCGTGATCCAGGATTCTTCCTCGTTCACCAGCATTACTTGATCGTTCTCCTGGTAGCTCCTTCTTCCTAGTACCTCCAAGTACAACTTTTGGTCGGGCTCAGGTTTCAATTTTGAGGAAGCCAACTTACTCAAAACATCTGCTTTACTGTTCTTCTCCCGGGGAACTTGAACCAAGTTGAAGGTTTTAAACCCGGCTATCAGAGGCTTCACCGCTTCCAAGTACTTTTGCAGGCTCCTTTCCCGGGCTTCATATTCTCCCTTTACCTGCTGCACCACAATCTGGGAATCACTGTGTGCCGTGAGAGTTTTGATGTCCATCTCCTTTGCCAACCTTAATCCCGCGATCAAAGCTTCGTACTCAGCTTCATTGTTGGTTGTTTGGAAAGTGAATTGGACTGCGTAGGGATACTCCTTCCCTTCCGGGCTGACTAACAGTACTCCCGCTCCGCTGCCCCCAGAGTGTGCCGATCCGTCCACATATAACTTCCAGGCCGGGTCTGTCTCAGCCTTAGTCATGTTCTCCGGAGTGTTAGGCGTCTCCTATTTCTCGTTTATCCTTGCTTCTGATTCCAACAAGAAGTCCGCTAGGGCCTGGCCCTTGATAGCCCTTCTTGGCTCATACCGGATTTCATACTCTCCCAGCTCTTTAGCCCATTTCATCATTCTCCCTGATGCCTCCGGCTTGAACATGACTTGTCTTAGCGGGTAATAGGTAAGGACCACTATGGGATGGCCCTGGAAGTAGGGTTTAAGCCTCCTTGAAGCATGCACCAGTGCCAGAACCAACTGCTCCAAGTCAGTATACCGAGTTTCTGCCCCCCAAAGTGCCCGGCTAACAAAATAGATTGGGTGCTGTTTTCCCTCCTCTTCTTTGATTAGCACGGCACTCACCGCTTCCCGGGACGCTGCTATGTACAGAAAAAACTCCTCCCCCGGGAGTGGCTTCTTTAAAGTTGGCAACTGTTGAAGGTGCTCTTTCAGATTTTGGAACGCCTTCTCACATTCTCCGGACCACTCAAACGCCTTGGCCCTCCTGAGAATGTTGAAGAAAGGCAACTGCCTATCTTCCCTCTTTGATAGGAATCGACTGAGAGCCGCGAGAGACCCTGTCAACCGCTGTACTTCTTTCACCGACCTGGGGGAGGTCATCTTAGCTATGGCCTCTACCTTCTCCGGGTTAACATTGATGCCCCGACTTAACACCATGAAACCCAAGAACTTCCCCGCACCCACTCCAATGGTACTTTTGGAGGGGTTCAGCTTTAGATTGCTTCGTTCTAGCTTTTCGAACATGTCCTCCAGGTCATTCAGGAAAGCTCCGTAAGCCCTGCTTTTGACCACCATGTCGTCGACATACACCTCCATGTTTCTTCCCACTTGGTCCTTGAAGAGTTTGTCCACCATTCTCTGATACGTAGCCCCCGCGTTCTTCAGCCCAAAGGGCATTTTCTTGTAGCAGAAGGTTCCGCAATCGGTGATGAATGAGGTTTTCGCTTTGTCCGCCTCATCCATCTGCACTTGGTGATACCCTTTATGTGCATCGAAGAAGGCCAGCACCGAGTACCCCGCGATAGCCTATGCCAGCCGGTCCAAATTTGGGAGAGGATAGCTGTCTTTGGGGCAACATTTATTCAAATCTGTAAAGTCGATACACATGCGCCAACTTCCATCGTGCTTCTTTACTAAGACCGGGTTAGCTATCCATTCCGGGTAGATGATTTCCTCGACCACCCCAGCTTTCTCCAACTTCTTTACTTCATTCTTCATAAATTCCGCTCTTTCCGGGGCTACAGGTCTTTTCTTCTGCCTGATTGGTTTTGTTGCCGGGCTTATGTTCAGCTTGTGTACCCCCAACTCTGGCAACACCTCCACCATGTCCTCCGGGCTCCATGAGAATACTCCCTGATACCTGGCCAAGAGTTCCTTCAGTGCGCTTTTTACTTCATCCGGGAGGTCTTTTCCCACCGTGACCGTCCCTTTGTCCGCCACCTGCATTTCCTCCAATTCTTGCCGGGGAACTTCTCCATGTACCGCCCCTACTGCTTTCTTTGCGTCCCGGACCGCCGTCATCATGCAACTTCTTGCTACTGCTTGACTTCCCCGCACGACCACCACACCTTGCGCAGTGGGGAACTTCATCGTCAGCAGATACGGACAACTCGCTGCCCGGGCTTGGGTTAGCCATGGTCTTCCTATGATTACGTTATATGGTGAGGGTGCATCAATAACCGCAAAGTTGCACGTCACTGAGACCCTCTTGCTCCGATCCTTCTCATCCACCATACATACTGCGAGGGGAATAACTCCTAGAGGGACTTCAGGTTTGCCAGTGAATCGTGACAAGGGAGATGAAGGGGGTTTCAAGTTCTGTCTCCCAATTCCCAATTGATCGAAGCAAGAAGCGAACATGATCTCCACACTGCTCCCGTCATCTACGAACACCCTCTTGATCAAGAAACCTTCAATCTCCGCTGTTACCACCATCGGGTCAGAATGGGGTATCTGAGGCGGGCTGCATCCGCTTCAGAGAAAGTGAGAGCCTCCTCGGGGCGAAATCTTTTTCCCTGAATCTCCCCCGGGGGAACTGACTGGCATGCTTCTCCAATTTCTCCACTTATCACGTTGATCATCCTGTTGGGTACTAGGGCAGGCTCCACTGCTTAGACTGGTGCGACAGCTATGGCAGGCCTCCCCGGGGCCCTGTTGCCTTGGTTGCCTTGGTTTCTCCCGTTTCCTCTCCCCGAGTTAGGCCTCCATCTCCTCCGGGGCTGCTCTTGAGGCTGGTCCCGGGGATTCTCCTTCTTTGCTTCCATCGCCACACAATCTCTCAGCTGTCCCCGCTCTATCAATTTTTCTATCTCGTTCCTCAGCATCCTACACCTCTCTGTCGAATGTCCATAAGACTTGTGATAGGCGCACCATTTGTCCGCATTTTCCCTAGACGGGGTCCCTTGGATAGGCAACGGATCCGGGAACAAATCCTTGTGGATAGCATGGATCTCCGTTCGGGATTTGCTGGACGGGGTGAACTGTCTGCTCTTGCCCGCTTTACCGGCGCAGGAGCAGGGTCCCTTCTACTTGGGTCAACCGTCCTCCTTCTTTCCATCTTATCCGGGAGGAATCCCCCGGATTCTTCTTTTCTCTTCCGCGTGGCATCCGCTGCTTTAATTGCCCTCCAGCAGGCTTCAGCTTCCGCCTGAAGAGGAGATGAGCATATGAAGAAATCTGAACCTGTTGTGATTTGAGTTATTATACAATTATTTTAATTATTTGAGTTATTTTTGTTTGAGCCTGATGTTTTTATACTTGAGTTTGATCTTTTATTTGGTTTGATCTTTATTTGACTTGATCTTTTAGGTTTTGGGTCTGATATTTTTATTTGTTTTGATCTTTTAGGTTTTAGGCATATCTTTTCACTTTAATTCCTTGATCTTTTATATTTTATGTCCAAATAATTAATAAAATTTTATAATAACTCCCATTATTGTCACTGGTGGTCTTTTTTTGGTTTGCCCTTACCGTAAAGAGACGTTATTAAATAAAATTTTATAGAGAGGGCCTTATATGAGACGTTTTCAAATAAAATTGGTGGAACAAAAACGGATCCATTTTAATAGGGATAAGTCTTGGAAGTGACCGTCACTATATAGTGACCACATGACTAAATTGTAATAATATCACACATAGAACACGGAGGGACCTAATTGCAAATTTTAAGACTTGAAAAACTCACGCGCGGCAACGCGCTATTAATCAAATGAATTAATGCATCAGCAAGCCTATTTTGTCCTTGCCGAATTATTTCTCTCAACCTCCTTTTTTAATCATTAATGACCAACCTTCCTTTCTTAATAATCAATTCAATTCTCACATTAACGACCCTTCCATTTTTTTGTTTAATTAATTATATTTCAAATTTTGTTTTAAAATGATCATGTTTTAAGTTATAAAGTCAATGTTTGAAATTACTATTTTAGGATTTTAAAAAATTATTCAGGTTTTATTTTAAAAGTTGTATATTTTAAGTTATAAACTCTAATTTTTTTATTTAATTAACCACCTTTCAGGTTTTGTTATAAAATACTCATGTTTTAAGTCATAACCTCCATGATTTAAGTTACAAATTTATACTATTTTTAGATTTTGTTTTTAAAATGCTCAAGTTTTAACTTATAAACTCCATGTAATTTGTATATGTATTTTTGTCTTTTTTAAAAGTTTGTTGTTTAATAGTGGAAGATTGACATTTAATAGTGAAAGGTTGTATGTTATTTGTATATGTATTTTTTTTTTAATGTAGCTGCTTAATAGTGAAAGGTTGACATTTAAGAGTGAAACTTGTATGTTATTTGTATATATATTTTTTGTCTTTTTTAAAAGGTTGTTGTTTAATAGCTAAAGGTTGACATTTAAGAGTGAAAGGTTGTATGTTATTTGTTTATGTTTTTTTTGTCATTCTTGAAAGGTTGATGTTTAAAAGTGAAAGGTTGACATTTAAGAGTGACAAGTTGTCTATTATTTGTATATGCATTTTTTGCCTTTCTTAAAAGGTTGCTGCTTATTAGTGAAAGGTTGACATTTAAGAGTGAAAGATTGTGTATTATTTGTATATGCATTTTTTGTCTTTTTTAAGAGGTCGCTACTTAATAGTGAAAGGTTGACAATTTAGGAGTAGAATATTTTCTAACATTAACTACGTTTCAGATTTTGTTTTAAAATCTATATGATTTAAGTTATAAACTCCATGTTTTAACTTATAACCATTTGAACTAAAAAATGGACTTTTCAAATTTAAACTACAATGTTTTCAAAGTGTTCACATTTAAATTAGAATCAACTATAGGAAAAAGAATTATATATAAAATAAAATATTAATGATGATACATGAAGCGTACATGTATAATTATGATGATTTTGATGGACTGGAGGGTTGAGGAACGTGCGTACAGGGAAAGGGTAACAGAAACGACAAGGCAAGCAATTAAAAGACAGCCGCGCGTGATTTTCTTATTTTTCAAAAACTGCACTAAAGGACCTCCGTGTTTAGAGCTTCTGATATATTTGCTTTTATTTTCTTTATTTGAATTATAATTCCTGGTCATTATATAGTGACGGTCACCCAAGAGACCAACTCTTTTAATAGAATGATAATATATAAATAACTAAGAATTATCTATCAAAATGAGACGCACCACCTATAGCTAGTTTCGTGAAAATGTAATAGAGGAAATTGTATGCACTTACAAATTGGAGGGAAAAAGGTGGGAGAAGGGGGGAAAAATCACACTTCCCAAGAAATAACCCAGGCGAAGACGATGCCTGTGGCGCGGCCAGAGTCATCAGATTCCAGGGTCATTGCTCATGTTGACATGGATTGCTTCTACGTTCAAGGTTTTCTCAACTCTCTGTAGGAACATGTTCAATCCATTGAATTCCTTATCAAATAAATGTGGAATTTTGAACTTATGATTGGGATTTCTCAGTATGTTGGCCTTATGGGTTTACTATTCTGTACCACTAAAATTAAGTACTACCTTTTCATTCTCATAGGGTATAAATTGTATGGCCTTGCTGTAGTTGGAGATAGTAATATTGTTAGCAGACAGGGGAATTGTCATTAAAAATCAAATGTTAAAAAATGGCTCATCTTTTCCATTTTCATTTGTGTCATTTGCGGTGATTCAGTAAAATCTGACTGGTTTTGCACATCTATGTAGTTGAGCAACGTAAACAGCCAGACTTAAGGGGAAAACCGACTGCTGTTGTGCAGTACAACGCTTGGAAAGGCGGTGGATTAATAGCTGTTAGTTATGAGGCTCGTAAATATGGTGTAAAAAGGTGAGGATGTAATGACCTTATATGTTTGCAATATTTGCAATTTTTGTTGGACTTCTTTTATGGTTGAGGCAATCATTGAGGCTGGATTAATTAGTCCTTCACTTGATTTATTAGATCAATGCGGGGTGATGAAGCGAAGGAAGTCTGCCCAGAAATTAACCTAGTCCAAGTTCCTGTGAATCGGGGTAAAGCCGACTTGACCGTGTACAGAAATGCTGGTTCAGAGGTTTGACTACTTGAACTTACTTTAATGTTTTCCACTTTCACCTCCAGCTATGGTTGTTTAAATTGGTTGTAGGTTGTATTAACATATTCAAGGAAAATATGTGGGGCTTGCTTCAACTGGTGAGTCATGGATCATTACCATCTACTTATGTCTTGAAATTATGTTCAGGTTGTCTCTATTCTTTCAAGGAAGGGAAGATGTGAACGTGCTTCAATAGATGAAGTATATCTCGACCTCACTGATGCTGCTGAAAAGATGTTAGCAGACACTCCTCTTGAGGCTCTGGGAGCGATTAATGAAGAAACTCTTAAATCACACATACTTGGGCTTGTTACGGTGTGTAAATGTGCTTCCCCTTACAAATAACTTTGATAATTTATTGATTGATTATTTATCAGCTTTGACTAACAAAGAAATTATCTTCTATTGATTGAATAATTCATAAATCCCTGTTATCTATATATAACTTTCTAAATAACTAAACTAGACCTAATTAGAATAAGAAATGAATTTGAATAGAAATAGAATCAAGTAAGGAATGATTACATTTCCATGATGTGATTGAGAACCTGTTCTTGTATTGAGAACATTTCTGGTGCTTTAGTGTTGTATTACTAGCTGTTTCTTGCCCCTGTAATACCTGTCATAACTGAGTATTATTTTAGGATGAAGCTGATGCTGGAGAAAATGTGAAAAAATGGCTACTCAATCCCGATGCTGATCGCCGTGACAAGTTGTTAGCTTGTGGAGCATTTCTTGTTGCAGAGCTGAGATTGCAAGTATTACAGGAGACTCAGTTTACATGTTCGGCTGGCATTGCTCACAATAAGGTGAACACTGTCACACCCCTCTTTCCAATATTGTCCTGAAGAAGTGATCAGTTATCCAATTTCCATGGTTTCAGCAGATGCTGGCCAAACTAGTTAGTGGTATGAATAAACCTGCCCAGCAAACCGTTGTCCCTTCTTCATCTGTTGCGAAGCTGCTTCA
Source organism: Cruciata laevipes (assembly GCA_963678965.1). Classification (NCBI taxonomy): domain Eukaryota; kingdom Viridiplantae; phylum Streptophyta; class Magnoliopsida; order Gentianales; family Rubiaceae; genus Cruciata; species Cruciata laevipes. Next base: position 16,568,827 of record OY787634.1, on the reverse strand, counting down.
GGATTTACCAATTAAGAATATGTAAACTTTTCTTGCTCTTCTTTTTTAATATATCTGCAGTATACTTGAGATAAAAGTACGTATTGCCTCTTTCATAGTGTTATTTGCTATTGATGATAATATTGCTGAGAAGGAATCCATATTTTTAATTTACAGTAGCCAAACTTCTCTTCTGAAGACTGACTATACTGTACAGGAAGCAACTTGGAGGCAAGCTTGGTACTTCTATACAAACTGATCTAGGTGTTGAAACTGTTGGGGATTTGTTGCAGTATCCCGAAGCTAAGCTTCAAGAGCATTATGGAGTAAATACTGGGTCATTCACTGTCTCAAAACTTATTATAATCTATAGTTTTGATGCTAATCAGTCTGCATTTGTTATGGTGGTTGGGGTTACCTGCAAGTCTGTCTGTTGATCCTATTTAACTGAATCTCACAAGATGATATATCACACTAGTATTAGCAAACCTTGTTTTGTACGGCATTGTGCTCTTGACTTCAGTCTACAACTTGGTCAATAGAAGAGAATTCACTGGGCAGAAATGTGTTAGTTTATCATACTGCTATCTCCTTTTCTCAAGTTCTTGAATAGAGGAACTGATTTTGGTTTCAATCAACTCATTTGCAGCACTTGGTTATGGAATGTTGCTCGAGGAATCAGTGGTGAAGAGGTTGATGATCGTCTTCTTCCCAAGAGCCATGGTGCTGGGAAGACATTTCCTGGACGTGGAGCTCTGAAAACCATTTCTGCTGTGAGTTTCTGTGGATTCATAGAAACGGCTACGATAACAGCAAAAGTTTTTATTCCTTTATTTGGACTATTTAAGTTTAGCAATTGCTAGGTTTTCTTCTGCCTTAAAACTTTTTTTTCCAGGTTGACAATTGGCTGAATCAACTTAGTGAAGAACTAAGTGAGCGTCTTCAAACCGATCTGGAGAAAAATAAGCGCATGGCCTATACATTAACACTACATGCAACTGCATACAAGGTTTTTTCCCCTGTCACTCATTTTCTGTTTAAATAATTGATTAACCTAATGATGCACAAATCATCATGTTGACTGTATTTTATTGTCAATCCCAGTCAATGGATACTGATTCACATAAGAAGTTTCCATCTAAGTCTTGCCCGTTGAGGTATGGGACTGCTAAGATTCAAGAAGATGCTATCACTCTGTTTCAAGCAGGCCTTCGTGAGTATCTTGGGCCATACAAGCCTAAGACTTCAGTAATTGATGATGGATGGGGAATAACTGGTCTCTCCATTTCAGCCAGTAAAATAGTTGCTATTCCATCAGTAAGTATCTTATATTCACTTCTTACCCCCTAGTACACAGAAACATACATGCACAATTCAGTGAAGTTTGATACATACATTTGCATCTCAACTGATTGAGTTGATACATGCAATTGCTTTTATATATGTTCCTCTTCTTATTTAGACAATTTTCCTAAAGTTGTTCTTCCATTTGCTTTTGGCAGGGAACACGCTCAATCAGTGATTATTTTCGTAGCCGATCTCAGAATTGCATTTCAGTAGAGGGATCAAATGATGCAGAGCAAGATGCTGCCACGCCTTTGTTGCCTTCAGGTTAGGTCCATTACCTCACCGTTTTCTTCAATTTCAATTTAATATTCATGTTATTGTACTAGTATCTTTTTCTGCCAATGCAGGAAATGAAATTCACAAAATACTGCAGTCTGCTGAGTCATATGAATTGTGTAAGGAGAAGGAGAGCCCACATGCCTTGCCAGAATGTATAGTGAAGGACAATGGAACCCAAGTGTGTAACTAATTGTTTTGACTATGTTGTATGCAGATTCCTTAATTATATTTGTCTAATATTTAATGAAGGAAGAGTGTTCTTATGAATTTGTTTGGGGCCTGTTTTACTCCTAGGAATTTGCGTAGAAAGATTCCAAAATAAGAAACGTACTTACATAACTTGGATTAACAAGGTCCTAATATTAGTTTTAGTGCCTTAATGTTGCAAAAGGGGACCAATATTTTGACCAATTATTGTTTTTTTTTTTTAAACATTAATGCAGTAGTGTAGCCTAAATTATTTTCTGATATAGCTTCTGTCCATTCTAGTATGCTTCTCCAGGAAGAAATTCCATTAGCAAGAGAGATCTCATGTTGACAACTAGGTCCAATCAAGATGGATTTAGTCAAGCCACTAAAACATTATCATTCTCAGGTACACTCTTATTTGAAACTTTTGACAATTATACTGAAATTCTTTCAGACTAGCCACAGTTGATGTGCTGTATCTGCAGAAATTCAGACTTGTTTTACATCTAATGACGGTGAACAATTCAACTCACTTCAAAATGAAATTATGGTGCATACCACACCAAAGGAAGTAAAGACAAGTGTTCTAAAAGAGAAGGTCTATACCATATTGGTTTTGTTTAAGCTCTCTTTTATCTTCACACAACTTGAATTATGCATGTTATTGCATGTTCACATAAAATGTGCAACATTACTGATTCAGATTCATCAGTATGGTCACTTCCTAGTGTGAATAGGTTGTCCTCCATTATAATTATTTCTGGGTTTGTTTTCTGATCAGGGTACACCCTCAATTCTTAAATTTTTCCAAAGGCCCGACAGCTTATGCATGATTCAAAATCAAGAACATGTGAATACTGTCCTGGAAGCTAAGGCATCATCTTCCTCTGGTATGTTTTGGGTTTTAAATTCTTCGGTAGCTTCTGGAACTTCAGAGTTATTACCCTCTCATGGATGACATGATATCATGCAGTTACTAAATCTGTTGAGAAGAAGACTAAGGAACAGGGTGAAAAGGTTGAAAAATGCAGTGGCACAGTTAACTATGTTGAAGAGTTGAGAAGAAGTGAATGGGGCTATGATGCTGATGAGATTGATCCTGATATCTTAAGACAATTGCCTTCGGAAATACAGAATGAGATAAATGCTTCAATTCGGCCTCGTAAGCGAGCTAACCTGGTGAAGAAGGGGCCTACTATTGCTCACTATTTCTTACCTAAGCCAGGAAAATAGATGGGTTTTCGCAGTTAGCTTGTAGCCTGTACTGTACATAAGTGCAACATGCTTTATTTTTATTTTTCTATCAATTTTGAAATCAAAGTTTGATGCTGATTGCCACCTACATTTGACCTTGAAAGTTCACAAATTTCTTTTGATAAGTTATGTGTCCATATGAACCATAGTTTTTGAAATGTGCTTGAAGAACTTTGCTTATAAAATTATAGAAAATTGGCAATTGCACTAGTAACCCGAGTTTAAGATTATGGCTCTGTTCACTCGGGCTGAAAAGCTGATTGGGTTGAAACACAACAGTTATAATTTATAGATCAGTTCAATTCAGTTCAGTTCAATTCAGTGAAAATGTAATTTGATTAAATTCAGGTTAATTCAGTCATGCTGATTCCATTTTTCAATACATCGATTTTACTTCAGTTCAATTCAGTTCAGTTCAGTTCAATACATCAAGAAATAATCTATACTCCATCCGTCCCAGCCAAAGCGTCTTAGTTTGACTTTTCAAAGTCAAACAGAGACAACTTTGACTGCTAATATCTTTACTTAAGTATGTAAATTATTTTTGAAAAATGCATTATTTTAAAATATATGTTATTATGAATCCAACAATATATTACATGATACTAATCTAGCATATAAACTAATAGATATTAATGGTCAAAGTTGTCTCTGTTTGCCTTTGAAAAGTCAAACTAAGACACTTTGGCTTGGACGGAGGGAGTAGTAAACAGGGCCGAAGTCTAATATATTTACACATAGTTAAATATATCTAGGAAATTAATATTTAGTGGGATTGTGAATATTTTTATTTCTTGTTTTACAAAATTCATATATTTGCTAATACTATTATTTATTTTTAGATTTTATTGATGATGTGTAATAATGAAGTGATGGTGGAAAATATTATTTGGTGGATTATTAAGAAAATATTATTTGGTGGATTTTAGATATCCAAACACTATAAGAATAATCAGAATGCATATACCATAATTTAGAAATGCAGCACCTCAGGGTATGAAAGAACATTTTAACAAACAACACTCTTTACTACAAATGAAAGTAGAAGGGGGTTTTCACTTAGTTGAAGAGTACTTGAGGTTTATCATGCTATTGCTATTCACACTCTTAGGCAAGGAAATACAGTTGCTGACATATTGGCAAAACATGCACTCACTCTACATCTGAATTCATAAATGAGTTACACTGATCTGCCTCTTATAGCTAAAAGAGCCCTAATCCTTGATAAATTAGGGCTCCATATACTCAGGTTACAGGATGGATACTGCTGATTTTCTCTCTTTCAACTTCAGGTACAACAACAAATATGGACTATGCATAATGCTGACCAATAGGATTGCCAATTTCTGGCTCCCCAAGGACAAGACTCTTTTAGCATAACCAACTCTGAGCTGCACCCAAAAGTTTTTAATTCTGGAAGTACTGACCAAGAAAAACCGTTTATGCTGGTGCTATTTCAATTGTAAACAACAAGGGATTGGGGTGGACAAAGTTTATTACTCCATAGGCTGCATATATAGTATTTTCTTTGTTTTCTCACTGAATCACTAATAAGCAAGTGGAGTGATGTCTTCTGTTCACCCTCACCTTCCCACCTTTTGTTTTAGAATGGAGGAATTAGTTTTTTCAAAGTTTATCCCATTCTTTTTTGGAGGGATTTTCTTTTGCCTAGTGTAGTTTTTACTTTGTAATTCTACACCATTGCTGCCTTACTTTAGGTAATTATGTTTCGGCACAGTGCTTTAAAACCATATACGTTCGTAGCGGAATTTGTGTCTTTTTTCCGTTTATTTAAAAGGTAAGGGGAAGCCAATATAAGTCCCCCACCAATGGTGGTTTATTTAAAAAAAGAAAGAAAAAGTAAGGTGCTAAAAAGAATGACTCAAACATCTACATATACCTAATTGGCAATAATTGTTTGATGTTTCACTATTCAAAACTTCATTCGAATGGAAGAGTTTGAAATCTATTTCAGATCATCAAACTACATAGGAGTTACATATTAAGATATGTTTAATGTAAATCGGAATAAAGCTATGACAGAAGTGTGTAATACTATAACTTAACAAATTTGGTATTTAGTAGGTGGTGATGTTAATGAAACTGAATCATTAGATGAAGCGAGTAGCAATAGATGCAATTTGAATAAATTATTGGAAGTAATGTTATGTATGCATATAATGTATTTTATGTGAACTCGGTTCACCGGTACAAGTAAATATGAATTAATATATCAAACTAATGAATAATATATTTATATTTGATTAATGACTGAAACTTATTAAAACATCCCAGGGCTAAACATTTTAAAAATTAATTAATGCTAAATTAACAATTGAAATGAGTTGAATTTGTCTTTAATTATTTACAGTTTAAGTTCGTGCTAGATGAATGAATAAGCTGAACCTGATTGGAGCTGATTTGTCGATTGAATAATCTGAACTGAACATGGCTTATGTGTACAAATAGCAAATGCACTCATACCCACAAGTTACTCCCTTTATTTAACTATTATTGACACTCTTATTATTCGTAATTTTCCAGAACATGTTTGATCATCGATAATTTTAGTTACATAATTAATCGTTGATAAAAATTTGATATTTAAAAAATAAGCGTTACAGAGTATCCAAACTGTATTATAGTACATGATAATATTACTAGAAGGCTATTTTCATTTCGGTCCTTCTCCTTCCAAGAGCTCCAAGGAAGGATTTGGGCAGGGTAGCTCCTCCTGATTGTTGTGGTGGTGAGTGGTGATTCCACCATGTTATGACCATTATGTAAATGCTTAGTAACATTATCAGTGGTGAATAGTAAAAAGTGCCCAACTGTTTTAGAGAGTTCCAGAATTTGTAAAGCTTAAGAGTGTTTTGGTAAATCTTAAAAGAGTATTTCCAGAAGGAAGAGCATATATGTTGGGTAAATAGATTAGAGACTCTTTTGGCCGCTAGAGTTGCACGGAGAGCATTTTACTCAAATTCCCAAAATGGCCTACGTGACCGGAAATAAAATGAGTCCCCCATCAGTATCAGGCAGGGGTTGTCAACATGCAGAAGTAAACCAAGAACAATAAACAAAATATAACCTTACGATTTCAAGAGTATTAGAGAAAACCAAAGATTTTCGCTCATTGCAATGCTGCTTGGAAATTTGTTTGATATTTCAAAATACACAAGTGTAACATAATCAGTCGTCCCATAAGTCGGCAATATGACAACTATGTTGTATTTAACCTTTCAAACACCCCAGATAAATCATCAACATCAACCACTTTCTCCATCCGACTCCTTAATTCTAAATCCAATCCAGCAATCTGTTTTCGTATTTTCTGCCCCTTGTCTGGGAGCCTTGATATCATCTCCTGAAGTATAATGAAATGAGAAATCAATCACGGAACTAGAGTATGAACAAATGACGAAAGAAATCAATCACCCCGCCGCAGCAGGAAATGTTATCTAGTAAAACTTTAGGCTAATACCAAGGTCTATGGCCATAACACTGAAAGGGTGAGGGGGGAAGGTGGTGCAAGTACTAGATCAACAGGAAAAGTTTTTATCTGGTACCATCAGCAGCAATATTACAATGCATTTACCTTATTTGCAAGTATCTGAGACAGCCGGTTGATGTTCGCCCTAATTTCAGTCTCTGTCAATTCTTTTGGACTTGGAGATGAGTTTTTCTGCTGCAACTTCACATCTTTTGGGTTGAATGCATATTGTGCTTGTGAACTGTGAAAAAAAAATTCTGTTATATAAGACTCAACCGAAGTTAGAGTTGGCATAAAGATAGATGATAGATACCAAATACATACTCATGAACTTGTTCAGATGACGAATATTGAGGTGCATATGTGCTAAGCATCTTTCCCTTTACCCTGTGCAAATAAATGGTGTATCAGTAGAAGAACCATCATTTTGATTCAAAGAGGTGCTAGAGATGTGTCCACACAAGAAAGTAAATTACTGTACCTTGCCCCCTCATCTTCATCCTCAGCAACAGTTTCCGGTGCCACCTTTGAGAAGAGCAAACTATGCTGACTGACTACAGCTATATCCAAGCCTTCCAGGAATTCAATATCGGCTTTTAAAGAGCCATCCCTAAAGTATTATTAAAGTGTTTAGTGCAAGGAATATGTTTAGAAAGAAATATAAGGTGCAGAATAATCTAAATAACAATATACAGATTACCTAGCAATCAAGACAGTCATATGAGTGAGACAAGTTTGTAATTACTCAAAATGATGAAACAAAAAGTTTATTCAAGTCAAGACCAAGTGATTAGACCATATACGTACATCTGTTCTTCACCGTGCTCCTTCGCTAGCTGCTGTTGAGTGAGAGATACCTCAAAGCCTTGTTTTGGTATGCTGAACAGCTCTTGAAGATCCTTAAAGAAGAGCAATTTAAGATACAAGAACCTAAAACTCATAATGAAAAGTAGTTGAGATAGGACATGTTATACTTGTTTACTGAAGTAGCGCATTTGTTCTCTGTGCTCTGTGGCAGTTCTGAACAGCCCGCCCTTGAATATCTGCAAAATTCATAAAGCTCATGGTCCGAAAAGTTGATGAAAAAGGACTAAAAAACATGTCAGTCAAAAGTATAACCCTAAATATTTGCACTTAAAGATATTAATGGTTAAACTTAGCTTTCAGAGACCGTGCAAAATCTATGTGAGCACTTTGACCTAGGACAGAGAGTACACGATAGAGAAATACTGGATCGAACCAAGAAAAAATACATATGGTACTGTAACTTGCTTCAGTAATTAATATAATGTGTGTTGAGCCACTTCATTTTTTGTGTAAACAAATCTCTCGGAACAACAAACTGTTACCTGCATTCTGTAGATTTTCTCCTCAACAGTTCCGCAAGTCATGAGTCGATAAACAATGACATCCTTTGTTTGTCCAATGCGATATGCACGATCAACACTTTGATTATCAGTGCTGCAAAAATTAAGATAAGAAGCCAGCAACAATGAAAGTGACTACAGAAGGAACTTGTAAACAAATAAACTATAGGATGCAATGACATTTGAATATGAGAAAGGGGAAAAACTGATATAAGAGATAAAACGGAACACATGTCCAATCCATGTCACTATCTCATTCAATTCTACAACTAGTCCTATGTATAGAATTTAAATGTTTCAGTTGGATTTCAACCTATAATTTCTGTTAATTCAGGGGAGGAGCTAAGTCCCATTCTGTACACTAAACTATGACTCTCTGTTAACATGGAACCATATAATAAGTAACTCTAACATGAAACCGAAGCATCTGGTAATTCTGCATACTGGAGAAGACAAATATCACTCACACAAATGTTCTCAGTCAGCGAAATTGTCGTAAATTTTATTTTCTTGATTAAAAATCAACCATTTGGCTGCTAATTTTGAAAAATTTTCCGTGTTCTAACTGAAGGTGAAAATTTTACTCAAGTATTTTTCTCATATGTACAATGTAGATTTTGGCATTAATTATCACAGGTAATGTAATCTTGAACAATATATAAATCAGTAATGCTATGCTTCATTTTTAAAGAAAAAGGGATACAATTAATTTACAATGTATATGCAAAGTCAAAGTTAAATAGGCACCTCGGATTCCAGGCTGGGTCAACCACAATGACACGATCTGCTTTGGTCAGGGTAAGACCTAGACCACCTACTTGTGAAGTTAATAGGAAAATGGGAGCCCCACGACCCTCTTGAAAATCCTATAAGAATGGAAGAATAATATGTTATAAAAATTCAAAGGTTAAAACTCATACAAATAAATAAAGAAGGGAAACAATGAGCGTGCACCAACATTGACTATTTGCAACCTATCACAAGCTTTAGTTGTTCCATCAATACGCATGAACTTGTAACCATTGGAGCTCAGGGATTCCTGAATACATGAAATGCAAAAATAAATAACTAAAAACTTAGAAATGTAACCACAAAAGCAAGGGAAGAGCTAAAGCAAAAACAGGTGAAATCCATAATAGACAATTCAAGAGTAGATTCCAGATGAGGGGTACCATATAAATACTAAGGAAAAATATGTAACAGCTAATTAAATGCTTGTTATCTTAATATGCTAATGGTGAAATGTATATTCTATGTTTTCTTGTAACCTTCTAGAAGCCAGCCTATTGCCCTGTAGAGAAATCCTGTCGGACCACCAAAAGGTTGCCAAACAGACAAATTAGAGGTTAAAAAACAGTCTGAATACCAAAATGTTATATGCATATTTTAGATTGTTAGGCTAACATCCAAATATAAAATCCTGAACAGACAAGAGTAAGAATACTATAATTGTCACCCATCACACCCATTTAAAAGATACAGGAATGCACAATGCAAACCAGTACTATGTACTACTTTAGCAGCATGAGCAACTTGTATCAATGCACAAACCCAAAGAACTGTTCAAGATGTAATCTTAAGTGCGTCATGGGCTGAGATAGATCCATTTCCACCTACATAATAAGAGATAAACTAACCTCAATTATATTCAACATCTTGCGTGTCTGAGAAAATATAAGAACATGGTGTTTCTTTGGAATTAATTCACCCTACGAGAGAAAAACAGAGAAATATTAGGCATGGGCTCCAAGCCTACAGCAGTTGGAGAGCATATAAATTTTTTAATTTGAAAATAGTCTTGAGCAGATCAATTTCATAATTAAGTATGACAGAGGACTAACCAGTATAGACAGAATAAAGGATGTCTTGCAGGAGATATCATATTTCTCCTCAATGTCAAACATTTCAGTAACATCTGCTATATGCATTGCCAATTTCTCAGCTACACCATGATCATTCTGGTTTAGCATCGAATCCATGCCTTCCAAAATATCTTCAGCCGCTCTTTTAGTCAAAAGCAGTGGATGGTCACAAATTTTTTTCAAGATCTGCACTCAGGCGTAAAGTTCTGTTGTAATTGTTAAGGTGGAAATATAATGCCTAAAAAAATGGCAGCTCGTAAAAGAGGATCCAAAGGTTCAATGGCACATATCATTCTCAACGAATATAAGGCAGTCTATCATTAGTATTTTGTGAAAGCAACCATTAGGTTTACAAAACTACTTATTGAAGATTGGTGAAGAGATGAATGTACTTAAAATAAGATATATACTCTACAAATTAGTGCATCATATCAATAATTACTTTCTCAGGCTTTGCTGTGTTGAAAATTCCAATAGGTGTAATGGGAATATATGAATACTAATTTCAATTAAATTCCAAACAAAAAATACTTCTCCAAAAAAACACAGCTGGGAGCTAATTTATATAATTGACAATATTGCAAGGCCTAGAATGGACAAAGCTGAACAGATTTATATAATTTATGATGAAGAATAAGAAATAAACCATTAATGTAAAATCAATTCAATAGGGAAGCTCAGTACAAAAGGCATTCAAAAGATTAGAGTAAAGCTAAATTAATTTTAATTTAAGGCTAGCGTTTTTAGTTAGTAGTTACAAACATGAGTTAAATGCTTTTTTTCCCTCTTGTCTAATGTGCATGTAATTACATTTTTCTGATTTCAAAATTCAGGGCATTGACAAAGATGCATAAATTATATTACCGTAAGTGCAGCTAATGGGGAACCATCAAAAGCAGAAAGCACTATTTCACTCTTCAGGAATGCTTCATAAATTTGTTGCTGCAGTGAAACATTTAATAACAAATTGATAAAGATGGAAACAAAATAGAGAAATTGTTCTTAAACCAATGCTTTAAAAATAGGAACCTGGGAACGAGTCAATTTCAGCCACACAATTATCTCATTCTTCTTCGAAAGTTTCACACTATCATTGTCTTCACCCATTACGTCACTCTTCATACGCCGTAGAAAATAAGGATGGATTTTTTCCCTTAAATCCTGAAAGGATACAGTTGTAAAATTAAGTTTTCTTCGGTATATACTTTATGTAATTTTAACAACTCGATGTAACTTATATGATACAATTTGTGTGGTTTGAAAGGAAAAGAAAATTCGTATATAAAAAAATCTACATGCAGTACTTCAAGAAAAAAATTCCTAAAAAGCAACAGTTTCAGGTGAGCTAAATTTTAAGATCTTTGAAAGCAGTAAAAAGCTTCAAACTTAATAAAATTCATCTATTATATCCTCTTAACTGATTTTACTAAATAAATTAATAAAATACAAAAAGAAATCTCGAGAAACTGAAAAAGCTCCTGCGTTAATTATTCAATAAACAACAAAATTCAAAGACTAACTCTTTTGGTGTATAATTATCCCAATGTAAAAATAAATCTCACACCAACCATACACCCCCGCCCCTCATCCTTGTAAGGGATTTTTCAACAGCTTCAAGAGATCTGAAGCAGATGAATGATTGCTACAGAATATTTTAAGTTGTCCGTGCTTTACAAGCCTAGACTTCAATTTTAGGTAAGGATGTTCTTAGATACTTCCAAACGTAAATCACTAATTTTAACAAATTCCCACTAGTGGAAGTGGTATCGTCTTCCTTTTCATCAACTTTGGTCTTGGGTAATATATAATATGTCTATGGGATTCATAGTTTCCAAAAGAGTGAACTCCATCAATTTTTTTGGAATGTTTCTTAGTAACAAACAAGTGGTCCATCACAGATTTCACACACCACCCTCCCCGTCATCTTAATAGTTCATATTCCTTTTTCATCAACACATCATCAATTGTCTACATTCACACCCTTAACCATCCAGCTAGATCTACATACTACTTTTCACACTAGATTAAGTCTTCACTGAAGTAATATAGATGACTTTAGTAGAGTAAAACAAGGCAAGGACTAAACTGCGGGTATAATGGATACCTCATTTTATTAGTTAACATCTTGCAATGAGAATAAAATAGAAGATTAAACCAACTTCTGTATTGGTTGGAGACTGAGTCATCACCTTTGCAACTGTTGAGCCAATACGCTTTTCTCTATCAGAAGCATTTTTCTCATTTCCACGATTAATTGTTTTTTCGTACTTGTCTTTGAACCTGTAGATGAAATCACACCATATGAATATATTGAGAGTCATTTCACAGATAACAGTGCAATCTTAAATTAAAATTCCACATACCATTTATATTCTCCTAATAGCTCAGGACAGGAAAAGTTGAATAATGCCCAGAGTTCCTGATTTCATTTCAAATAGCAAAATGACAAAATTATAATAGATGCTAAATAATTGTGCCGAAAATGAAATTGAACATCAATAGCTTAGAATAGATCAGTAACCAGCCTTAAGATTGTTCTGAAGAGGTGTGCCACTGATAATTATTCGATGAGAAGCTGGTATCTGAATCAAACTTTTTGCTCTTTGAGTACTAGGATTTTTGATGAGATGGCCCTGAAATTTTCATCAAGAACTTAGATAACTTGGATAAAAAACATTAAAGCAGATTCAAGCGCCAAGAAGTGACGACTGACAACATACTCCTAATCAGTAGTCAAAAGTTTGATACTCACTCAGAAAATTGCATATGCTTGGCAAGAAAACTGCAAAGAGTATGAAAATTACCAAGACATGCACTCAATTTTAAAATAAACACAAGTTATCAAAATTCAGAAAACACTAAGGTGAGGTCGAAGTCACATTCGAAATACATCACAAAGATATCCAGCGCACAGATAACAGTGTAGAAATTTATGAAGGAATCTGCACTAAGGAACTTAATAAATGAAATTTGTTGATCAAGTCAAAGAGTGGTAGGGTATTTACTTGAAACATTACTCAAAAGGTGTTTTTTTCTCAAGCACATCATTTGTAAGGTGGGCCGGTGGCCAATACTAAAAGAGGTCCACAATAAGAATGGCCTTTAAAGGGAGAAAATTACCACTGTAGAATTTTTTTATTTTTTAAAAAAAAAAAACATGCACAAACCATAGTGTAATTTCTAAATGGCAAGTTAGCATACCTCATCCAGAATTAAATAGTCCCAGGTTACTTCATTGTCACTGTCATCATAGTATTCTCCACAAAGTGACTTTGCATTGTGCCGCACAATATCATATGTTGTTAAGAGGATCCCTTCATTCTGTTGAAATGTAAAATCACAAAAAACATCATCCATCAATGTAATTATGTGTTCTACAAATTCCTTGATAGTGGAATATGCTATCAGCACTATCTGGGGGCATTGAAATAGCTAAGGAAACATGGTTAAAACCTGAAGTGCATACTGGAGTTCAGATTGCCTAAAATTAACATTAGTCGCGAAGTACCTGTCGAAGTTAACATGTCAGAACTTTGTTACAGTAAAGCATGTAAAAAATGAAGAAATTATTTACAAAGGGATAGAAAAACTCACTCTCTGATCTTGTGAGAAAGGCCCACAGTTGTGAGTTCTTTGATCCAATGAGGCAACAGAGTTTTAGGAGCAACCACTAGCGCTCTCTTTATCAAATTTGAATGAAACAATCCAGCTAAGAAGCCACAAATCTGAGATGCATGACTTCTTATCAGATTACAATTGAATAATTTTCAAAATATAAATAAAATACTACTAAGCTCTTAGACTTTGTTTCTTTACCTGCATTGTTTTTCCTAGCCCCATATCATCACCCAAAATACCACCCTCGCCTTTACAGTGTAGCGACCAAAGCCACTTCAACCCTTCACGCTGGTGAGGAAACAGCATTTTGCCTACTTTTCCTGGTAAGTTGAATGTTAACTGTGTTCCAGTCAAGGTGATGGCATGCTCTTGGAGCTCATCTGTTACAAAATTATCGGCAGAATCGTCCACAAGGACATTATACTTGTCTGTGTCCTGGACTACGTGGTTTGACTTCCGATGCCGTTTCTCTGCTTTCTTTACAAAGTCCTTGCCGCTCATAATAACACACTCGCCATCTTCTTCATTGTTTCTCTCTCCAAAACAAGTGGAGCTGAAAGATGGTTTTGTTGAAGCAGCCTGCCCTCTGGTCACCTTCGTACTACTCTCCTTGAGAATTTTTAAAGTTTTGGAGCTTTTTTTTACCTCCCCAAGAGAACTGTAAGTCTCTGTTTCATCATCAAGATCATAAACATTGTCGTGTTTTTTTATGTCAGCACATCCAGCATTAGATTCTTTAGTGAAACCCAAAGATGTAGCGCTTGAGCTTGAGAATGAAGACGCTGCACTTCCATATTTTGGAAATTCCTCTTTCTTCTTGACTGGGTTATCCAAGACTTCACATTCCTTCCTTGCATCAGTTCTTTTAGGTAGCTGGTTAGTCTCAATGGCTAACCTCTCAAACTTAGAGCTAAAATCACCAAGAATATCTCTAATGTTTACGCCATCACTAACGTCATTCTCCACAGAAACTTCCTTTTGATGGGAAAGATCTCTTGCTGCATCAATGAAACCTGAATGAGCAATAGGGAAATGCAACAAAACTGATTCATAATAATTGAGGAGTGAATAGTACCTGAAAGGGAGGGAGAAGCTGGAGTTGAAGGAGAAGCACAGTCCAATACTACACTGGAGATATCATCTTCCCTTGCAACAGAGCCCACATTTGGATAGTTTTCATCAACTGCCTCCTCTACAAAAGTTCAAAATGAATCAAATCCCTATCATTTTTACAAAAATAAATTAACAATGAGAAATGGGATTGAGAAAAAACGCACCAGAAATGGGTGCTTCAGAATCGCTTTCCACCTTGGACGAATTTCTGCCTTTAATAAACAACCAACAGGCCAAGAAATCAGCAACACAAAAAACATAATAATTAACTAGGTGAGGGGAGCAGTGGTTAAAGTAGTACCTGAAAAGGGAGAATCGAAGTCAAAATCAACGATTGTGGAGAAATCCGGGACGTCATCTTCCTCGTCCTTACTAAAAGCCTTACGCAGCCGGCGTCTCCCTTGGAGGTTCTCGCCAGCTCCATCCCCTTCAAAATCAAAAATGCCCAATTAACAAAAACCCTAGAAAAAATCTGGGGAAATGAAGAGGAGTGAAAACAGTAGAATACCGGGAAATTTAGCAGTGGGCTTGGAACGAGAGTGTGCAATATCATCGATGATGCGACTGTGTCGTTGATTCAGGCTAAGAGGCGGCGGATCCCGTCCACAGGAATTCTCCTCCATTTCGAACTTGCTGCGACTCCTCCTGTTCTATGCAGGTACAATTGTGAATGTGAAAATGGGTGTAGAGACTACAACTAAATACAAATAAATAGGGAAAGGGGGTTTTGAGTTGGGATTAGTGTCCACCTTCCCGCTTAAGCCTCCACTCCGTGGTTTATTTGAATTTTGAAAAACAAATGGCTCTCCGCCTCCGTTCCGTCTTGGCCTCCAGTGTACAACTACTACAAAACCAAATTTCTAAAATACTTTGATTTGCAAGGAAATTTTATAGTATGACTTATGAGAGTTTTTCAAATATATGGTGTTTAAATGTTTCGCCAATATTTAAAGTGTGTGGAATAAACGACGTCGTATAAAGTATGCGTCATTTTAAATATAGATAGTTTGGTTTTGCGTGATTTTTTTGGTTTGGTTTTGCGTAAATATAGATATAAATTTTGGTTTTACAATTGGACTTTTGATTTGGTTTTACCCGAAATATTGGTAATTAGATAATTACTATGTATTTTTAGGGTATGATTTATAAATTGTACCGTTTTGATTCACATATATTAGATTAACATGTTTACGTGAATTTTCGTCTAACGTATTTAGTGTATGTAGGCTAAATTTTTGTTTTTTTGATTTGTTTAGGGTATGATTTATTGCACTATTTTAATTATTAAGACAAATTCTTGGGTGAACCAGCATCACCCAAGAGGCAGGGACTATGGTGTGCATACATAACACATGGGCTTTTTAAAAGAAACGCCCAAATATAGGGGGCAGTGTGAAATTTCCAAATTCTTAGCTCCCATTTCTTCCTCACTCCAGACTCCAGGTCTGTAATTTAACTTCAAAGATGCGGCGGCGATGGCGACTTCGGGAGGTGCGGCGATGGAGATCTCCTGCAATTCGAATCGATTTCGGCGTCGGGGAGGTTTGGCGATGGCTATGGCGTCGGAGTCTCCTTCACCTGACGAATCCCCGACGAAGCGGAGCAATCCATATCGTGCGACGGAGTAATCCAGATCGTTCTGTGGAGCAATCTGGCGGAGTTTCGACCCCAAACGCGAACGACGGCGAATGACAACAGAATCTCAAGTGAACGTTGACACACATGGCGGAGCAATCCAGATCGCGACAACGGCGGGGATGATCCAGATCATGAAGAACGCCATAGTTCGGACCTTTTCCAATGATCGCGAATGGTTGAGGGCGATGGCGGCGCGATGGAGATCCATGGAAAAGATTATACAGTCGCAATGCAGACAAGGCGAGATTGCGGAGGCGGCGGTTCTATGGTGTTCTGTGGTGGCGATTCTGTTTTGGTCATGTTGAACATGATAGTGAGGTTTATGTCAACGGAGTTGAGGTCCTGCCAATAGAGTTGAGGTTCGTGTCAATTGAGTTGAGGAGCCAATGGAGTTGAGGTTTGTGTCAACGGAGTTGAGGTTCCTGCCAATAGAGTTGAGATTCGTGTCAACGGAATTGAGGTTCCTGTCAATGAAGTTAAGGTTCGTAGGTTTTCGGTTTATTGAGACTTGTAGTTTAGTTGATGAACTTGTATAATGTTTTTGAGGCTTGTGTTTATAGTTGATGATGTTTCGTATTTTCTAAATGACGTATATTCTTAAAACTTGGTTAAGTTCATAGTTTTGTTTGTGAGGTTTAACGTTGAGATATCAATGAGGTTTGTTGAAATAACTACGAGGCAGCGATGAGATTTATTGAAATAATTACGAGGTTTGTTGAGATAGGGACGAGGTTCAATTTTTTTTGAGGGATTCGTCGTTGAGATAGCGGAGAGGTTTTTTGAGATAGTAACGAGTTTGTTTTGGATTTGATGAAATTTTGTAGTTTTTTGGTTTGTCGAGGTTTGTAATTTAGTTGATGATGTTATAAAACATTTCAATGAAATTCGACTTGTTCGACGAGATTTTTAGTTTAGTTGATGACTTTACGTAGTTTTTCAATGAGGTTGTCTTGTTAGTCGATAATGTTTGATATTTTATTTATTTTTATCGGTTTTGTGACTGTGTGTTTGATTCTTTGGATTTGTGTGTCAATAGATGATCTTGTACAAATTTTCAATGAGGTTATGCTATAATTGATGATGTTCGATGATGATGAGGTTTATGCTCATATTGATGAGGTTACTGTAGTGAGATTTCAACTCATATGGATGAGGTTTGATGATGTGGCAGATTGTGATTCATAAGTGAGGTGGCACGGTTTGACTAACATTGACCGGCGGTCCAGTGGCGGCACGGTGGTGGTTCGGCTGCGGCATGGTGGTGGTCCGGTGAGGTAGAAGTTAGATGGGAGAAGAAAGATGGAAGTGAGAGAAATAGAATGTTTTGTTTGCAAATAAGTCCATGTACTTTTTTTCCTAATAGTGTGGACCCGAAAATGAATATTTATTTTTTTGACCCCAAAACTTTTAGAAATGTGTTTTGTTAGGCCCTTACTCTTATTATATGGGCCCAATTAAGTCTTGCCTAATGGGTGAGACGGCCTCATAGGATAATTTTTCAATTATTAATATCAACTCAATATTTTGTGTATTTGATTTGTTTAGTAAAATATATGTCTTCTAAAATCAACATATTTACAGTTGTTTTTAGCAATTTACATTAATTATCTTCTCTGTAATTGACATATATATTTTGGGCATGTAATATTTGCATTGGCTAGCAGATCAAAACGAACGCCGACTTGACTGGATTACCTCCTTCAAATACGTATATACATGGACCTCCCAGTCCCGGCCTCAAAATCTCACTCAAATCACCATGCGTCACCGCCATCAATACATCATCACCGCCATCAATATTATTGTTGTGGTGCAGGTTCTCTTAATTAACCGTGCTCTGAAATGATTATGGGTAAGTTATATATATCAGCTTATAAAACTTTGTTTTGGTAGTTCAATAGTTCATGGATCACGGTATCTCCCGCCATTTTGTTTGGTGGATTCCTTTCAACGGATCCCTCATAAACCCCGGTGATTCCCTTCTTTATTGCCTAATGCACTTCAGTTTCTTAAAACCTGAACCATCCTGCATCCAATTCAGTTTCAGTTTCAGTCATTGATATACATCCTCGTCTTATTTAAACCAAATGACAGATTTGGAATTCTCATAGATTCATTTGTACAGGCAGGTCCTACAACGGCAAGGAGCGGGAAAACGACGCTTCTGACCGTCATCGGCGGCCGCCTCACGAGCAAGATTTCCGCAAGATCTCCTACAACGGCCTCAGGAAGACGTGTTGTACCCCCACCTGACCGTTTTTGAGACCCTGTTCTTCACCGCGCTTCTCAGGCTCCCTGGAACCCTAACCAGGGACGAGGTGCCGGAATAGCATGATCGGAGGGCTTTTTTTCCGGGGGATTTTCGGCGGTGAATAGTGGCCATGAATAAGAGAGTCGAGAAGGTAATGTCCATTGCAACTGGTCATGATCGTGAAGATCACGATAAATCACTAGAAACTAGATTATTAAAAGTTTAAAAATACAATTTTTTACAATCTAAAAGAGGTATAGATATGATTGATGTTGTTACATTTTTCATTGATACGATCCGTATAAACAGAGTACATTCTAACCTCATTATGGAAGGTGTGGTACAGACTATCTAATTGCTAGAGATTGATTTTCACAGCTCATCTTGCAGAATATTCACCTTCATAGGTACAACTAAAGCTAGAAACATACCTCTAGCACTACAAGAATGGACTCTATTTAAGACAGCCCAAAAATTGTCTCAAATACATCATTTGCTGTCTCGAAATCTTTTTGAGACAGCATTGAGACGGTAAATGTGGTGTCCCCTATACGAGCGTCTCAAAAGACTTTTGAGACAAATTTGGTGTCTCGAAATGTTTTTTGAGACAGTCCTGAGACGGTAACTAAATTGTCTCCAAAATATTTAAGTCAGCTCATTTACCGTCTCAAATATGATGTCCCGAATAATTTATTGTTGTTGAGACACCAAATTAAGACAACAATGTATCGTCTTAAAATATTATTAAAGACAGTAATTTTCCAGTCTCAAAAAATCACGTCTTCTATAATTTTAATTATTAGATTAATTAAATATATTTAAATATTTAATTAAATAATATCAATAATTGGATATAATTTAAACTAATAATAACTTGCAAAATATAAAAGAATCCATAGTATTTATTAAAATGATAATCAATCCCATCAAATACTATTGAATAAACATTACATTTAGCATACTAGTAATGAAAAACAAATGCAAGCTATGGTTGTCTATCTATGATCTATTTGTCTCCACCTCAAAGCTTTCGTCAAATCATTCTAAAACACTTATGGAAATTTTGGATGCTAATTTCATTTGTATTGCAGCGTGCTCGAACCGAGGTGAAGATTTCACGTTGCTTCAAGTCTTCAACTAGCATTACAGTGTAAGAGCTCATCAGAAGCAAATCCATCACCCGTGCAAGAGCTTGAACGAGGCTGAGAGAAGAACAAGAAAAGCCAATTCACATAATTGAATGAACCTACTCAAAGAATAACACGTGTACCAGCAAGATTGTTCTCATTCAATACTTGAGCCAAACAAGAGCATTAGAGAACACAATAACAGCGGAAACAGTCTGAACCCTAGCATCACAATACACAGTCGGAACCTTCACCTTTTGCTCTGCAAACATTCCAAATGCAGAAAGCACATCACAGCAAATCTTCTTCATGTAAGTGGTAAACATTAAAGACACTTAATCAATTAATTACCTTTGTGTCAATCCCCACAACAATCCCACCCTTTTTCAATGGCCCCAAGCTCTGGCAAGCTACCTGAATCAATGAATCAGTGAAACCCAATTTTTTTAAGACAAAAAAATCAGTAATTTCAACTCTGTAAAGTCCTGTTTTTGTTGGCTGCTTTGTGGAAGAATGTCATGTTGCAACATGACTTTGGTTGACAGAAAAAGATAGAATATTTTCCATGTTCCAGCGCAGGTTTTGAAATATGGAAGGAAATATTGCGTGATGGTGTTTATGGAAACTACAGTCCTAATGGGTGTCTACAACGCGTTTTACAGCTGTATTAGGATGGGAATATTCGTGGAGCTAAATTTTCCATAAACAAGAAGTTGAGACAGCCATGGATTCCTTTTCCTCAAGGTTTTGGATATGGAATAGAAGTGTATTGAAGGAAAGAATTGAGATCCGTGAAAAAAGAAGTTTTTCCATGGCATTGTGCTATAAAAGGAGGACATCAGTTGCATGCTCGAAAGCTGATTTTAATAGCAAAATTCTGTAATTCAGGGTTTTTTTTTTATGAGCAAGAAGGCATTGCAGTCAACGGTTTTCAACCACTACACAAACACTAGGGGCGTGTGTTAAAGCTCGGGTGGTACAAGATCTTGCCGCACCTTCGTGGAAAAAAAGGTAATCATAGAAGCAACTATCAAAGCTAGTGTAGCCGATTGGTAGTGTGATAGGCTTGCTAGAGTAGCCATTAGTTTGTAATAGACCGGACATATTTATTGATACTAGTGAAGGATCTTTACCACGGGCTACGGCCCCCCAGACGTAGGTGCATTGCACTGAACTGGGTGATCATATCGTGTTCTCTTTTATTCCGCACTTACAGTTTTAATTAGTTGATTGTTTAGTTAAAACTTGAACACGGTAGAAGTTAGATCACGTAAGCAGGGACTTTCAAACTCAACTTGCATACCTGGAGCCAAGCACCGGGAGCACAGCCAAGATCAAGAACGGAGGAACCAGGTTTGATGAGTTTATACTTTTCCTGCATTTGAAGTAACTGTCCTTCCAACAAACACAGTTCATAATTAGGGCACATGAATTTTGGAAGAAATCCCAAATTGAAAATGATGAAGAGAATGAGACCTTGAAGGCAGAGCGAGCGACATTACCGAGGCGCTGCGGTGGTGAATGGTGATGGAGGAACTTGGTAAAGAGTCGTGGACTTCGTGGTCGCGAGAGTTTACTAACTTTTTTGGTTGAAAGTTAAAAATATTATCAAATATTTGAAGAATATCAGTAAATCAAAAAAAAATGTTAAGAAATTATAATGACTATTTGAATAATATGAATGATATCTAAATATTTTTAATTAAAATAGTATTTTTACTTTTACATTTAAATAATTGGTCTCTTTAAAGTTTTAAATGAACATACACGTCAAACGTAAAGTGTTTAATCAATCTTTGTAAATAATTAGCATTTATGTAAAATTAATGGTTTGAATAACTAAATTAAATTTTAGTAGTTTTTCTTCTACTTTAAATAGTCTGAAACACCATGAAGGTTAAACTATGTTTCTTAAACACAACCTCAACTTTTTAATAATAATATGTAATTAATAAAATTAATATGGGCATAATTCTGTGGAATTTTAAATTTTAATAGGCTTATATCATATTCTATACTAAAAATTATGTATTGAACATATGACATGTTATCAATTAATCTCACTGAATAATCATAATTAATATGTAACAGATAACTCTTCAAAGTAAGAAAACCAGACATGAAAGTCAGAAGATCAACAATAAAACACTGAATGATCACGCTTATTATGTAAAACGTCAAGTTTGAAAGTGAGAAGATTAACATTTGAGTGTAGTCTCAGTTGAGACTGGTCTGACATGAGACCTTCTCCATATACATATAGGCTATAGTTCAACTTATTCCTGCCCAGTTCAACTTATTCCCTTTAACGCCAATTCAACTTATATATAACATGTTTATTATGTAAAACGTCGAGTTTGAAGGTGAAAAGATTGACATTTAAGTGTAGTCTCAGTTGAGACTGGTCTTACATGAGACCTTCTCCATATACATATAGGCCATGTTTAGTTCAGCTGAGATGATTATGGATGTAGATGACTCTGGATTATTAGTACTGAAACTAAATGATTGGTGATAAAAGTAGATGTTTCTGAGTGTTGGAAGTAGATGATTAAGATGATTGGTGGTGAAAGTAGATGATTGTGGTTAAAGGGAATAAGTTAAACTGTTAAGACAAATATTTATCTACTTTAATTTCAACACCAATCTACTTTCAACACTAATTATACGGTTTACCGATCATTTGTTAAGACAAAATTAATTCATTCTATGATCATAATAAAATAAAAATGAATTTTACATTATTAAGACAATATTATAAAGTGTCTCAAATACTCTTTTAGAGACAATAAATTATTTACTGTCCTATATAGGTGTCTCAACTTTAGTAACTGAGACAGTAAAATTTAGTGTCTTATTTGAGTGTCTCAATAGTTATTTTTTGAGACATTGCGTTCAAACCTGTCTCAATTAATATGTCTCAAATAGGTAATTAAGACAGTATGTTATTTCCGTCTCAAAATAGAGTTTTTGAGACAAAATTTTAAAACTGTCTCCAAAATTTGTCTCTAATACCCATCTTTCTTCTAGTGTAGAAAATATTTAGAAATATACTATTAATAAACAATCATATAAAACTTAATCTTAAAATCAATAGAGAAATACAAATCTAAAAAAATAATTGGTCCGTGAGGCAAATTTTCCTGTGAGGCAGCTTAATTCTCATGTGAGGCAGCCTCACCCATGAGGCAAGGCCAAATAAGGAAAATTTCATTGCTGCCACCTCATCATAACTCACTATCACCTCATCAAATCACGACGTCACATCATCAAATCTCAGTGCCAATTCATCAAACATGTCATCTCATCAAAACTTTTGTGTCAATTCATCAAATCTCGTCAAAAAAAGTGTTTAGTTGGTTCTGTCTCATGGGTGAGGCTGGCTCACCCAAGAATTGGTTTTTTTTAAAAGTGTAATAATCCAAATGGACCCCAATAAACCACACACCCTCCCCTAAGCATTATAGGATAATTAATCATAAAATATAATTTTATAAAAATTAATCAATCATATAATCCTAATTTCTTAACATGTTCAATATAGTATAATCCTAAATTTTTTGCGAAGTGTCAAACCCCTTTTATAAGGGGTTGTTATCATTTGGTGAGTTTAGGTTGCAACGAAGCATGCTGTGTGTACAAACGTGCACGAACTTGGTGCTGGTATAAATACTCAGCCATATGCTGAGTGATCATGTTTTTATCATGTTTCGACTACAATGATTAGTATTAGTTTTTTTTTGAGTGATGGATTCATTGTTTGCTTTAATAGGGGTTATAGCATAATTGCTGACAATTTTTCCGGTGGATTGTTTTGGTGTGTGCAGAACTTTGTCATGGGGCTTGGCGTAGTGGTAAAATAGTTGTCTTTTGTTAAGTACCCATAATTTGGCTCTAAATCTTAACAAAAACCTCTCTTTAGCCGAGTATATACCCGCATTGTGGATTTCTCAAACTACAAAAATTAGTTTTTCAAATTCGTGAATCTTTTGCGTGTTTCAATGATGATTTTATGTATTTTGAATTCTTGGTCGTGCATCTCTAAGTTGCGTAATATGTTTCATTTGAGGTGGACTTGCCCGTTTTCTGAGGGAAAGTCACCGGTAACAAGACTCTTCAAGGAATCTTGAGCTAGGAGAAAGTACTTAATTAGGAATTATGATATAAAAGTGTATCACATTGTATTTTTCCCTTTTATGTTGGGTTACACTATTTATTTTTGGTATACTATTGATTTTGGTTTAAGAGATATTTTCAGTTTTAAAGGTTGTATATACTATATACTACAATAAGTTTAACTTTTCCTTAGATAGTTGAAGTTGGGTACAATTGTTACAACTTACTTACAACCATAACATTTGGCATGCCCAATGAGTAATTAGGTTGACATTCTTTTTCATATTAAGGCCCTGTTTGTTAAAGGTTATTTCTTGCTGTACTAAACTGAATTGAACTGAAGTGAAAATTGATGTATTGAAAAATGGAATCAGCATGACTGAATTAACCTCAATTTCATCAAATTGCATTTTCACTAAACTGAACTGAACTGTATTAAACTGAACTGAATTGATCTACAAAAAAGCTCTAGCAAACATGGCCTAAAATTAAGAATTGTTGTATGAATTTTTCAAGTTTGAGTTCATTTACTCTAAATAAATCCATAAGGTTTTATTTTTATTGGCTCAGTTTAATTTTGAAAAACTATATATAATTTTGTGAAATTCAAATTAATTAAACTTGCTAATTTTATTTTGCAATATTCAGATTTTAATTTCAGTGATATCAAATGATTCATGAATCATCATGAAAAAGAATATACAAAAAACATATTAATGATCATCTCAAAAGAGAGTAATGCGTTAGTGATCAATTGTATTGTGTAAAAACAATATAAAAAAACACTAATGAAAAAAAAATGATTTTCACCGTAAGACATATGGGAGCAAACAAACTTTGAACTTAGACATACGACGTACGATCGCTGCAAAAATCAACACCAATCACTGGTGAGTTGCTCCAAAATTGCACAAAATCAATGACAATCACGATGAATTGCTCCAAAATCGTCGTCGTCAGGGATTTTTAAACTTATGAACATACTTAGTTGATTATAATGTAATTAAAAGTACGTGCTTGGGTACACCGTGCACCGCACGGTGAAGTACAACTAGTTTTAAGAGTAATGATAGAGAGGGAAAATTCATGAGGAAATTTAATAGGGAATGATGCGGGACAAATCCACACTAGTAATCGGGGCCTCGGATAGCTGACATATCCGAGAGCCTAATTGCTGGTGAAGTATGAGTGCTGCTCGCTAACTGTTCTTGACCATCCGAACTCCTAGGCTACGGACTGGACTTGCTTGGAACCTGTTCTCCGAGGCTTGCAAAACAAGCCCCCTCGGCGCTACCCCGGGGGTGGTAGCTCCGATGTGATGATGAGATTTCGTGCTTTGAAAGATAAAAACTCTGTATTCAAGAATTAGAGAACTTACCTGGAATGGCTGATTGTGGCCCCTATTTATAGGCGCTTTTGGCCCACGCCTTCTCATCACACGTCACCTTTCTGTACCTCGCTGTGGTCCTGGGATCGTGATTGTACCGCCGAACTTCCCTCTTAGTTGTCCCTCTCGTGCGTCGGAGGTTGCCTTAGCCAATCACCTTTTGTATTATCAGATGTGTCATATGTCATGTTATGTGACAATTCCATCTCATCATTTCTAAAAATAAAAATAAAGCCATTTTTTTCCCTTTCAAATAGAGTAAAACCATTGGAGATGCTCTAAGAGCTACATATACATTTTTCAATAATTCATATAATGTATTGACGCTTAGTTTGATAATTTTAAAATGTTTGTCTGTGACATTGGAGTGGATCAAATACAAAATATGATCCTTATTTTTAACATACATCTCATTGTATCACACACTTATATAAGAACTTATTTTGTTTACTTGTTTTTTAATATTAAAAGTTTTAGGATGTGGACTGCTAAGTCTACATGAAGTTATAGAAGTACTAACAAACACCAAGTTCTATAGTGCTTTCAGAATTAAAAAACAACTCTATTTCAAAAAGAAAAAAAAACTACTCTATTTCAAAAAGGGAGGAAAAACTACTCTATTTCAAATAGGGGGGGAAAAACTACTCCCAAGTTCATACTCTCTAATTGGCACCTTACTTTATGTCATTATGTTTGTACAAATCTACGAAACTATCTTCTTTTTTTTAGTTCGAACCCAATCATATTGGGAGGATTATTATTGGATTTACCATAAAAGGCATTTTAAGACAAATTTATTCAATTATTTACGGTTTGATAGAATTTGTATGAATACAAACTGCTAATAATTAGAATATCTAGAATTTACACTTGTTGAGACGGTAGAAAAAACCTAGTTAAAATCTACTTCAAATAGCACTTTAGGAATCAACAAGTCGATAAACAACATAGTTCCAAGAAGGATACTATCCCAAAAGTAGTTTAGTGAGTCGCAGACGAGACACAATTTAGCCGCTCAGACACTATCTTATGGCGATACACCCTCAATTAAAAAATAATGTCACGATTATGTAATCTCGTCAATTTGGTTATTTATTTGCACATTATGCTAGTGTATGTGAGTGTATGAGCAACAAAATTCTCATTTCATCTAACCCAAGATAAAGTTGGGAAATGATGAGTATCAACCAACCTAATTAAGCTGAAATCACATATGCATTTGGGTCATTAATTCCATGTTATAATAAATCTGTTTGTTTACTTAGAGCATCCACAATGGTTTGAACTTAAGGACCACTTCTTAAGTGACATATCATCATTTTTGACAAAAACTAAGTAAAATCATTTAGCAAAAATGGTAAGAAAAATAAGAAGCACTTCTTAATTGCTACTTCATCATCTTAAATTTTTTAAATTTCAAATTATTAAGATAATGACTTTCATTCATTGGTTAGCTAAACACAAATAAAGAGACAACCACTCCCTAAATAAGGAGCAAGTCCTTATTAAGGAGTGATTCTTAAAACTCCACAATGATCATTTTAAAATAAGGAGTGCTTCTTATTAAGAAAAGTGCACTTAAGGAGCACAATTGTGGATGCTCTAAAGGTTTATAGAAAACGAACCAATTCCATTACTAAAACTAACAATCTTATATATATACAAACTAACCAAATACATGTAAGATTAACCATTCGTCCAATAATGAACTTGTGGTGCACATTCTCAGTTCTCACACAAGTCTTTGCACGAAATGATAATGAGTGAGTGGACTTCAAGAAAAAGAAAAAAAATGCGAGTGGGTTAAAAACCAATAGTTGATCATATGTGACCATCGCCAAGATGATACTATTAGATACCACATACAAATATCAAATACAAGTTTAACTCATCGATAATCTTTCTGAACTCTTCTACGATCGTTTATTCCTAATCAAAAGACACCTATCATATTGAAAACCCAGAGCCACCTAGACAATTACATGATATTTAAAGAGTGACGTGAACTACTTATAAACTTTACAAAAGTAGACCCAGAGAAACAAAATTGTCTCTGCAATGGCAGATATACCTAAACTGCAATTTCGGTCATCTCTTGTGTGTCACCTGCAACAACTGGGGTAGGCGACCTGTGTTGCATTTTCATCTCAGCTTTTCTCCTATTTGACTCAAGGATGACAAGAAGTGCAGTAATGTCAGCAGGGCTCACACCACCAACTCTACTTGCTTGACCAATGGTTTGTGGCCGAATCTATAAGAAATAAAGACTGAGCTTGTAACAGAATTCAGAAAATTATCATCTAAAAAAAGGATGTAAGAAATCAGCGTCTGTTGCAACACAGTAAGGAGCTACAGATATAAGTTGCAACATAGTACAACCATGAAAATTCCATAAAAGGAAGTAGCTATTCCTCAATAGCTTTAGCCCCACCCGCATGTTATATAACCATGGTATCTTGAGAATCAATCAATGGTTGCATAAAATATGAATAACAAATAAGATAAAAACAGTGTCACACTCCGTCCTAGCTTAAGCTGCACACTTTTTGGTCAACCTTTTCAGAGCATGTTTGACCGATTAATAACTTTATTTTTATACATTATTATGGTCCAAAAATTTTATAGTTCAAAAATAGAGTGCATTGTGAGTCTAACCATATCTCGTATGATACTATTATAACACATACCAATTGCAATTTATGGTCAAACATGCTCTGACAAAGTTGATTAAAAAGTGTGCAGTTTAAACTAGGACGGAGGAAAGTAGTACACATAGCAACAAACTACCTTTGACAATTTCTCCCTTGCTTCGTGAGACAATGTAGTCATGGCATAATAATCAAGGTTGTCTGGTAGTCTCTTGTGTTGTTTGTGACTCATCTGTAAGCAGGAAGAAAGTGATTTAGAAAAGATCCAAAATTGAAAGAACCAGATATGTACAAACAAACTTAGAAGCTTCTTTTGAAATAAGCAGAAGGCTATTTAAGAGCAAAAAGTAGAAGCTTCTCTCCCCCTCCTTTCTCAAAATAAGCCACAGCTTCATCAATCACACTGTTAAAATGAAAATGCCATTAAAAAAGCAACGCTGGTGTGTGT
Organism: Cruciata laevipes; assembly: GCA_963678965.1. Classification (NCBI taxonomy): domain Eukaryota; kingdom Viridiplantae; phylum Streptophyta; class Magnoliopsida; order Gentianales; family Rubiaceae; genus Cruciata; species Cruciata laevipes. The sequence goes on along the minus strand of OY787634.1, from coordinate 16,540,714 downwards.
GAGTGTGAGTGTGTGCGCGCGCATATATCTATGCACATATCCCACAACATTCAAATAACTAAAACTGATGCTGAGCAGTAACATGCTTTAGCCTTTTAGGCGAGTACAAAAAAAAAGCTCCAAAAAAGGATTCAGAAAGAATACCTGTTGGAGTTGGACATTCTGGCGAGCAATGAATCCTTCATACTTGATGTCAATCTCCACACATTGCTTTTCCACCTTAGATAGGAGCTCATTTCCAAAACCATGGTTATCCAGAACTTCATACTGAACATGTGGCTTCTTCAGAAGACTCTCTAATGTTGATGAGTCCTTGACTGGCTGGGAAGAGAGTAAAGTAACTTCCGCAGCCAGATCTCCACCTGTCGAAACAGAAGTACAAAAATATGGTGAACACAAATGCCTATGAATGAAAATGGAAAAGAAAAAGGAAAAAAAAAACACAAAACTTCCTTTTCGAAAAGGCATGGTTTTGCAATTGAACTATTTAGTAACATGAGTTAAATTATTTCAAAAGTTTATATCTTCAGAGATCTTGAATGCAACATTAAATGCAAAAGGAGACAAGTCCGGTTTCTCAAAGTTGAACTTTTCCCCTTCTTTCCCACATTCACGTTCCACAACACCCTTACTGTCATATTCCATCCTTCATACTTTCGTAAACTCAAATTGGTCAATAGAATATGAAGATGAGTAGAGACGAAAATAGTAGCAAAGGTCTACCAACCTGAAACCTTTACTTCCTTCAAACGTTTTTTCTCCTCCACTATTCGAGCTTGCTTCTCCTGGTATATCTTCCATCTTTTATCATCTATTAAACCAATTTCGCGCCCAAGAGGTGTGAGACGATTATCCGCATTGTCAGATCGGAGAAGCAGACGATATTCTGAGCGGCTAAAGATTATGAGTAAGAGATAAAGAAAATTAGTAACAATCTTACGAAGATGCTAAAAATATAATTAAATTATCTTCTAAGATCATGAACTCTGAACCTATTCGTACAATGATTTTGATCTAATAATCAAGAAAACAATGATTCTGAAACTATTCAGTATTCACTAGATTTAAATTAAGAAAACATTTTCAAGGCCCATCTACCTGGAAACTTTAAAAATGTGTAGCACAAGATAAATACCAAAGTAAAATCATAAACTCAGTAGCGTAATTAATGCACTCTTCATTACCGATCTGTGGATACGTATAATAAATCCGACACATCTAGTGCATGAACCATTAACTACAACGGGTACATTAAAATTCCAGCACATTTGCGTTTTTGAACTGTTAGTCCAACACCACAGCTCAACTAAATTTATGAACACTTTCAGAAAATGTGCACGCAACTGTGCAAGAACAAAATAAACAGAATGGAGCTAAAAACAGAAAAAATAAAAACAAAAACTCAGTAACTGTAGCAATCTACAACAAGCCAATCACCTCTTTATAAGGTCTATTGTTAGTAAGATGCCTAGATGGCTAGATGGTAACTGAAAATAATGTTTCAGACCAAAAACACAAACTGTGTTGCATGACCACGAAGGATCTTTTGGTATCTCACTATCAAGGATCTCACATATACTTTAGTTTTACACACTCAAGTTCAACCCATGTTTTAACACCTCCTTCCTATCAGCCACTTATAAATTATACAAGCATAACTCAAAAAAAAAAAAAAAAAACTCAAGTATGATTGACCTATTTTGCAAACAAATTATTGAACCCAAGCAGTCGGACCAATTGTCCAAGTTAATTTTTTAGCCCATCCTTAGAGACACCTCTTAGCAGCTTTATGAAGATTAAACATGAGTGAACAGATAATGTATGAATAGAACAAGAGATACAATACCAACGTCATGACTCATATTACCATTGATATATTCAAAATTTAAAACAGCATCAAGTGAAGTATAATCCATCTATTCTAAAGGTTTAAAATAATCCAAAAGCCAAAGAAATCAACATGAAGCGCACACCACAATTGAGATTTTTTTATGTATCCAAGCTTCTTAAAATGCTAACATGACTAGAATAACCCATCTAATCATTTACTTTAGGCCATACCTTGTCAACATACGGTAAGGTTCTCGGAGATCTTTGGTGACTAGATCGTCAATTAAAGTCCCTATATAACTGCTTTCTCTCTCAAGAACAACGAGGGACTTCCCATCAGCGTGCCTAGCAGCATTGATTCCACAAACAATACCCTATGAGAAGACAGGAGGATGTATCAGATGCAAGATGGTTTCAACAGAGTAAGGATTGCGATAAAATTTCCACCTGCGCAGCAGCTTCTTCATAACCTGTCGTCCCATTTATTTGACCGGAGAAGAAAAGCCCTTCAATTTTTTTAGTCATAAGAGACCTATGACACTGATGTGCAGGCAAGTAATCATATTCAACTGCATACGCAGGCCTCAACATTGAACAGTTTTCAAGTCCAGGCAACGTTCTTAAGAGTGGTAGCTGCAGTCTCTCAGGTAAACCGGTAGAGAATCCCTAAACAGAAAAAAAAAAAAAGTCAAGTTATAGAAAGAGAAAGGTTGTGCAGGTGCATAAAGATTTGTAAAGTTGCACTATTCCTGTTTTTTCTTCGACAGCAGTTACAGCATACATAGTGCATAGTATATAAAACTGAAAAGCCAAATAGAAACTAACCAAAATAAATCTGGCAGAACACAGGATTGTTAGGTGATCACTATCCAATGAAAAATGCAACTCTGCAAAACCCAAACTCCCAAAGTGTTTGTTATATCATGAAGGGTCGTCACTCACCAGTATCCTACAGCTTGATAACTTCCTTCTAAAAGCAGGCAGCTCATTATTAAAGTAGACTTTCTTATGTTCATTGCAGGGTATTACTTTAAATGGATTATGTCGACATCTTGCAATGAAACTGAAAACTTAATTAAAAACTCATGGAGAAAACCATATAACTTAGGACAAAAACTAACTTGGGTTACAAAAACTCACAGAAGAATATGAGTAAATGTTACTACCTCCAGGCTCCATCCTGTAGAAGATTGATATAAAAGGATTCGTGTTTATTATTGACTTAATGATCAGCATATATAGGGATGACTACAGTAGGTGTATCTAGCTACTGTATAGAAAGCTAATATCTCCAGCTAATCTATGGAAAGCTAATATCTCCAGCTACTAATTAACAGTTGTAGTCATACAACTAATTAGCAGCTGTAACTACTAACTACATGGTAAGATAATATATCTACCAGCGGTGTTTATTCACTAACACATCCTACACTAAGATGCACACATTGGTAAAGAATCCAAGCTCACTTTTGTTCGAAGTTAGTACGTAACAAGACATACAAGGGTTTTTAAAAAGAATATCTCCTAAAAATTGAGGAGTAGATAATTTTGCCTCAATGAGAAGCTCCGAAGCGAAATTTTCTACAATAGTACACCAATATTTAATTGTAGCACTGAAAAATAAGCCAAGATTCGGGCAAGAATACCTGCACGTAGAGCTCAGGAACATATCTACCCTCCGGTTCTAAAAATATTTGATGCGAATCTTTATCTTGAAATCTCACAATCTAAAACCAGTCGGATAAAAAATCACAAGAATATGCAGAGGAACTAGTTAAAACGAATAGGATGAGGTAGAAACTAGAAAGATAAGAAAGACTTTGTAGAAAAGGAAAAAAACTCACCTTATCCTCTATGGAGGGGCAGTATCTAGGTCCCTTAGCTTCAACCCATCCTCCATATGTAGGAGTTTCATGCAAATTGTCCTTGATAAGCTGGTGAGTTTTCGCTGTTGTACGTGTAAGATAACAGCAAATCTGCTCCCGTTCTACATGAAAGGCAGGATCAAAACTAAACCAGCTCACCTGTTCATCATTAATATGCATAAAAACATACAGTGTTCAAAATTGATTCTCTTGTTTTTAATCTCCTTCATCCTATATATGGTACACTTCTAGGTAACAACAAAAAGATCTAAAGAGAGAATTAAGAAGAAACCTCCTCATCTCCATGCTGTGCCTCCAATCCAGAAAATTCTACAGTGCGAATGTCAACACGGGCAGGTGTGCCAGTTTTCAGCCTCCCAGTTTCAAATCCAAGGAGCTGCAAATTTTCTGTTATCCCATCAGAAGCTGATTCACCAGCTCTTCCTGCAGGCATAGAAGTTCTACCAACCCAAATCTTCCCACTCATAAATGTTCCAGTAGTGAGAATCACTGAAGGTGCATGGAAGTTCATCCCAAAGAATGTACAAACACCTTCCACATTATCATTCTTTCCCACCAAAATTTCTGTGACCATTGCCTCTCGAATATAAAGGTTCGGCGAACTGCAACAGTAAAGATGTTTCAAGTTAGAATACTAAAACTACAATTTTTTGCTCATTATGACGATGAAATCTTGTTTTGACGGAAAATTCTAAGTTTAGGAGTTCTCCAACTTGCCTCTCCACTACTTTTTTCATTTCCATAGCATATTCTCTCTTATCTGTCTGTGCACGCAGTGCCCTAACAGCAGGACCTCTTGAGGTATTGAGGACACGCTTTTGCAAATAACATCTGCAATGCAAATGTTACAATGATCACAGGTAGTTACAGAAGAAATGGCATTCAAGAAAAAAACTAAAGCTCAAAACAAGAGATGTCCAAGCATCAAATAGATAGAAAATCAGATACAGAGTCTCACTTGACCTGAGATTCACATCTTAAACTGCTAATGCACATGTAAGAGTTGAGTCCAATAAATCTAAGTATTCCTTCAATCAAGCATATTGATACATCTCAAAATCGCTAAAACATTATGATTATTATCTGACAGTATAGACTCAAGGATCAGCTAAAAACACCGATCGGGGGCTAACTTTTTTAAGAACTTCCAACATTTGCAACTTATTTGAGAGATCTTAATGCCATAACTGTTTTTCCCTTCCCTTTTTAACCTCTCTGTCACTTCCTAAGTACTTCGCATAGGGCTTTGTTCAGAGTTTCATACTTACCTATCAGCTATTTTCCCCATTTCACCCCCGAGTGCATCGACTTCATGTACAAGCTGGGACTTGGCAGGTCCACCCACAGCAGGATTACAAGGCTGGAGATAGATTTGAGTCAAACCATTTCTTGTCACTTAATACTGTTGCACATCCTGATTTCTAAACAAATACTCACCTGCCAAGCTATCCGGTCAATATTAAGCGTCAAAAGAAGCGTCTTTGCCCCTAAACGGGCTGATGCAAGTGCAGCTTCACACCCAGCATGGCCACCTCCAACCACTATCACATCATACCTTTCAATCAAGTCTTCACCGTAGCCATTTCCATCTATTTAAAACAAACACTTAAGCACCCAACAACAACAAAAAAAAGCACATAACATCACTATTGGTTATTTTTTTATCAGTAAATTTTTTGCATAATGTAACAGTTGCCGATGGAAGAATAGGTAAATTTTAGATGTACCTGAAGCGGAGAAGTGGCGGCGAAATGCGGGATAAGGGGCAGTAGAGTGAGTGGTTAATTTTTGAGAATATGGTCGAAATTGGAATGCTTTCCTGGGCAGATTCCGCAGGGTGTGATAAGAACGGGGCACCAGCGACAAATATGAACGAGTTGAAATGGAAGACCGGAAAGGGAGGCATGTGGCCAACCGAGGTAAATTTACGGCAGCCATGTTTAAGTAAGAGAACAAGACATAAGTCGCTGACAACCAATTTCTATCCTTTGAAGAAGAATAAGACGACAAATATTGAGCGAAGTTAAGGGCGTTTCCTCGCCGGGGATGCTCACAAGGAGGTTTTGGGTTTTCCCCAAGAAAAGCAGGGAGACTCAGACGAGTCAGACGACAGTGGCCGTCCACACACTGTGAAATTGTGATTTCAAAAAGAATGAAAAAATAAATAAAAAACAAATAATGGAAGGCGAGTCATGATAGGGTTTTGCAAACCCCTTTCTCAATCTATGCAAATAGTAGAATAGTGGCTAAGAGCAAGTCCAACAGTTTCCCCAAATTGGGGAATATGAGCCTTTTTTATACTCCAACAGCTTTCCTATACGCATCGCTAAGTTGGGGAATTACAGAGAGAAGATTTGTTTCCCCAAATCTGTAGAGAGATTACATGACTATATTTACATGCATATAAAATTTTGAATACTATCATATGAGATATTGTTATATTCGTTGTAATGTGTATTTTAATAATTTATAACTTTCACAATTTTTTATCGTGCATAATTTAAGATATTGAAATTTCAAAATCATCTTTGAATAGTAAAAAGGAAATAAAGCAAATATAAAGTAATAAAATACTAATATTTAATGTATATGCATTAAATTCCAATCCTCAAGCTAGGGAAGCTGTTGAATTTGATAGAAAAAAAAAAGGAATATGATGATGTAGTACTCTATCTTGTAGTATAGGGTGGGGAAGCTGTGTTGGAATTGCTCTAATATTATCAAAAAAAAAAAAAAACAAGAGTCCGTCTCCTGGGTGACCGTCACTATATAGTGACCAGGGACTGGACTGCAAATAGGGAGAATGAGACCCAAATCTCGCGGGTCAACCCGATCCAGGTACAACCCAGCGCGTGGCAACACGCGCCATATATAAACCATCCAAACGCTCTGTTCCACCCAATCCCACGTTCATCCACCGCTCTGCTCCGCGAAAATCCCCAAATCCATCCACGAAGAACCCCAAAAATCCGATCACGTTGCGCTCGTTCAGATCCATTCCGAGCAACGTTTGAAGATTTGCCAACATTTCAGCAAATTGGGATGGATCATCAAGCACTAGTACGATTTTTAAAATTTATGTTCAATTTGAGCTTGGATTCTGTTCCGTAATGGGCTCGAATCTGGTGATTTAGGTTCAATCTAGGTTTCTTGTTCATTTGCATTATAATTGATGTGTTTCGCTGTATATGCTCTAGGTTCCAATGAATGAAGGAGAAAAAGTTGATTCGACTCATGTTGTTACATCAGAAGGTAAGTTTCATCAATGCTTTGCAATTATCGGCTGAATCGTCAAGCGTTTCTGAATGATAGGAAGTGTTGTGCACAACATTAGTGTTTTAAGTTAAACCTCCAACCTTTCAGGAAAAACAGTCCACATTTTAGTACTAGTAGTTATGTGCTGTAGCTACTTAGTTTATATGCATTGAGTTTGTAGCCAAAATGTGATTGCTGTTGAAAAAATCTAAAAGGCTACAGTTATAACTAAAAACTCATTGTTTTAGGTTAAACATGCAACTTTTTAGGATTAATTGCAAACCTGGATCAATCTGTAACATGATGCATATAAAATATAACATGGTACTTTTACACTAAAACCTGGATCATGGAAACTGTTGCATATAGCTTATAACATGGTGTTTTTACATTATTTGCTTCTGTAAAATGGTATTTCTGAAACTTGAGCCTTTGACTTACAACATGAGACTTTTAAGTGGAAAAATTGAGCTTGTGAAACATGATCCATATCACTTATAACATGTAGCTTTGACATTGAAACCTGAAAAGTTGTGTAACATGGTGCATATAGCTTTTAACATGGTACTTTAACACTTAAACCTTAGAAAGGCAGTCAACATCTATAACATGGTGCATATAGCTTTTAACATGGTACTTTAACACTTAAACCTTAGAAAGGCAGTCAACATCTATAACATGATGCATATAACTTATAACATGGTACTTTAACACTTAAACCTTAGAAAGGCAGTCAACATCTTTAACATGATGCATATAGCTTATAACATGGTGTTTTTACATTAGTTGCTTCTGTAAAAATGGTATTTCTGAAACCTTGAGCCTTTGACTTACAACATGAGACTTTTAAGTGGAAACATTGAGCTTGTGAAACATGATCCATATCACTTATAACATGTAGCTTTGACATTGAAACCTGAAAAGTTCTGTTCTGACATGTATATTACGGGGTAGAGCAGTTTGGTAGCTCACAAGGTCCAAAAGCCTTTAGGTCATCAAATCCCACCCCTGCAAAACATCGTGTTAAACATAACTTTTCATTCCATTTCTGTTATTGTTCTTGTCATAATTTAAATGCATTCTTGGCTTTGAAAACTGAAAGTTTCAACTATTTTATTGACAGTTGATAGTTCTAGACTGAATGAGGTAGTTAAAACTTTGGCAGAGTTTGATGTAAGAGAGTGCTTCACAGGACACCAAAGTGTAAGCTTGGAAAAATTGGAGGAGGTTTATAAACTGCATGCAAATGCAATAGGTTTTTGTTTCAGACAGTCAACCTCCCGCAAAACCCATGAAGGGGTTTTGTTTGAGAGGTATTTTGTCTACTCGTGTGCTGGGAAGCCGGATTTTAAGACACCACCTACACTAGAGCCAAGAAGTGATGGAGCTTCAACCTCAGGAAAGAGGATGTAATATTTTCTTCTATTAAATTGCTCAAAAAGTTCATACAACTGATTTGGCCATCACTCTAAGCCAAACATTCAACAAATTTAAATAACTAACCAAAAAGGAGAAAAACAACTATTCTACAGCCATCTGAAATACAAGTGGCTATGATCATAACTAGTTCATCAAGATATTGCTAAGATTTTAGCATAACTATCATGACTGCGCTTCCATTCCATCTGTCCTTGCATATCTTGCTAAATCCACATCCACCTTTGGAGCTTTGGTGTCTTCAACGTTCCATTTCTGTTTCCAGCTCGTATATGATTAAGGGAAAATCCACCGTAGCATATCTGCGAATTGACATGTCAAAACACAAGTCTGCCTCGGTTCAGTTCCCATAGAAATCAAATTAGACACATGAAGCCTGGTCTGAGCATGCTTATTAATCTTCTTCAATCCAGCCCGTCAAGTCTTTAGATAGTGTCATGGGCCAAGGTTGGGTAACTGGTTTTATCCAGCAGCCCAACACCTCTGAAATACCAAAGGTAATCAGTGCGGTACCTACGACATATGTACAAGTTTCATACTAGGGTCATAATCCCTCATCCAGTCCGTCAAATATTTTTGATAGTGTCATGGGCCAAGGCTGGAAAGAGGATGAGGAGAAGGAAACAGTTCCATATAACCAAAACAGAATGCAAAGCTGCCATCCGTATCAAGCTGGTTGATGACTTGTACACGGTGAAGCACCACATAGTAGAGCACAATCACCCGCTGAATAAGCCATCGTGGCAGTAGTTTGTGAGGAGTGAGCGCAGGATAACTCCTGAAATAGCTAAAGTTATTATTGGGTTGGAGAGAGCAGGCTTAAGGCCAACACAAGGCTATAATTACCTCACATATGAGACAGGGTCAGAAGAAGCTGTAGGCCACCAGTTTAGAGATCAGATAAATTTCATTGGACGACTGAGGATGAAGCAAATTGAAGGTGGAGATGAAAATACAGTTATTGAGAGACTTGAGGTGAGGCAGAAAAAAGAAGAGGACTTCTTTTACCGTCCAGACAAGACATTGCAAGCGCTTTTCTGGAGGGACTCAATGATGATGGAGGACTTTAAGCTATATGGGGATGTCGTGGTGTTTGACACAACGTTTAGGACGAATAGGTACAATCTCATTTGTGCACTATTCGTAGGAGTAAACAACCATGGGAAGAATGTGATTTTTGGGTGTGCTTTCATCTCTGATGAGAAAATTGAAACATTCGAGTGGCTGTTGGAAACATTCAGGAAGAGCATGGAGGACAAGGCACCAACAACAATATTTACTGATCAAGATCAAGCAACGGCAGTGGTTATAGAACAGGTACCACTGCACCGGTTTTTAGTATAAACAGTACATGTTATGAATTAAACATGCAACCTTTTATATCCCTAGTGCTACTATCCATATTATAATTTAAAATGTACATGTTTTAAATGAAATAGTGAACCTTTTAGGAGTGATTCATATTATACTTTCTATGGCATGACTTTAAGATTTTTATAAACAGTCCATCTTTTACAATAACTAGTACATGTTTTACAGTAAACAATGCAACTTTTAGAATCCATTATTCAAAACTAATGCTTTGCTGTAATCAGGTATTTCCCGAAACAAGACACAGACTGTGCATCTGGCACCTTAAGCAAAATGTTATCAAGCATTATGGTGAGCTGAAGAAAAATGGCCCGTTCAAAACGGCTTTTGACCACTGCTTGACGGGTTGTTCTAATGAGTTAGATTTTGAGGATAGCTGGAAGAGAATGATATAGGAGTTTAATTTACAGGATAGCAGTTGGTTTGATAGGCTGTATGGTTTGCGAAGAAAATGGTGCCCAACATTTAGCAAATATTTCTTCTCTGCCGGCATTTTTGCAACACAAAGGAGTGAGAGCACAAACCATACAATCACATGCAAGTCAAGTAAAACTACTTCACTACCCCCAGTTTTTTAGTATAAACTACACATGTTTTAAATTAAACATTCAATCTTTTAGAACCTAGTCCTATGAGATGTATTTTTCCGTGGCTCCCTTTTATACATTAAATGCACATGTTTTAAATTATACAGTGCACCTTTTAGGAGTAGTTCTGTGGAGATGTAATTCTCTGTGGCTGAGTATTACTTTTTTAAATGCTAAGTTGTAGTTTAGCTGATTACATGTTTCTATTTGAAATGCACATGTTTTTGTATGATGTACTTTGTACATGCCATCTTATACAGTAACCAATCCATGTTTTACAGTAACTAGTACATCTTTCAAGCAGTCCATCTCTTACAATAACTAGTACAACTTTTAGCATTTAGTATTTAAAACTAATTTTTTCTGCTGTAATCAGGTAAGACTACTTCTTTGACTGAGTTTTTAACTATATTTGAGAAGATGGTTAAAAACTGGAGGTCGATTGAGCAAAACGATGAAAGTAACTGCATTCGTTTCATCCCTAAATCTGCCAAAGCCGAGCTTCTAAGACACGCAGCAGAGGTTTACACAATGAGTATCTTTGCAGATTTCAAAATGGAGTTCAGTAGAGCAATGGCAACAAGATTAGTAGAATGGAAGAATAGCAGCAACTACGTTAGGTTTTTTGAGGTTGCACCAGAAGGCGAGCCAGACAAAAGCCACTCAGTCATGCTGACGACAGCTGCAGACAAGACTATAGAGCTTAACTGCTCTTGCAGCATGTTCGAGGAGACAGGACTGTTATGCTTTCACTTCGTTCGGATTTTACATCTTCCGTCTGTTTCCAGAATTCCAGATCGGTATATTGCCAAGTGTTGGAAAAAAAAATGTGAAAAAGGAAGTCTGGGACAAGTATCTCGAGGCAGATCCAAGTCTGGCAGTCAACAAATTGAAGAACACCATTCTGTGGTGCCATGAAATGGCAAGAAACTTCTACAGTCTCATTGTCAAAGCTCGGATAATGCAGATGCAAGAAAGATCATGGAGGATGCACTAAAAAGAGAGAAAATCGCAGTTCAGCAAGTGTTGGACATGGAAACAAGTGTCACTGAATGCACCGATCCACACAGCGCATCTAGTTCAGTTGTAGATTGTGCACCAAAAGTTCAAGATCCAATCCCAGCAAAGACTAAAGGTCCGCGTGCAAGAATCAAGTCATCAATTGAGCAGCCGAGAAAGCGATCTAAGGATGAATTTGGATCAATCACACCGAAGCTGCAACTGTTTTGAGGGCATTGTTCATTCATGATTCTTTTAAACTATCTTTCATTGTAAAATTTAAATTTGCTTGGTGATTGATTGATTATATTTTCAGTTGGATTGGATGTGCAAAAATGCTTAAACTTTAAAATGATTATATTGCACTTAGATAAAGTTTCCTTGTGTTAAATCTGTTTTCTTTTTGTTTTAGTTCATGTTGGAACATGAAGGGTATAGCTTATAACATTGGGCTTGTAACTTAAAACATGTGCTGATAAGTAGATACTGGATCATATGCCTTAAAACATGAATGTTACTAAAATGTTTTAATTTAACAATTAAAAAAGATGGAGACATAAAATCATAAACATGGGGCTTTTAATCTCCTACATGGGCATATGCATGTAATTTAAAATATGGTGGTTTTAAATTAACACTTAAAAAAAACACCAACAGAAAAACATACACTATGAAGCATGGGGTTTATTACTTAAAACATTGGTCTTTTAATCTAAAAATGGATATATATATATATATATATATATATATATATACTTGAATTAAAAGGTGGTGGTTTTAACTTAACACATTTTAAAAAAAAGCACCAACATAAAACATACTGTATGAAACATGGGGTTTATTACTTAAAAGATGGTGTTGTTTAGCTAAAACATGGATATATAAAACATGTACAATATAATGTAAAACATTGCACTTATAAAACATGGATATTAAAATCTTAAACATTGGGATTAGAAACATGGACAATATAATCTAAAACATGATACTTTTAGACTACAACTTGGAAATTTCTACACAAAGCAATTCATAAGCATTCATGAAAACTTTTGTTCTACATAACCATTCAAGGCATCACAAGCAGCATACACAACTGCAAAAAAGGCACAATTCTAAATCAAAATCATAGATTTTATCATCCTAATCATACAAACCCTCAATCCCTAGATCAAAACTAGGCATAGCATCCTTCAACTTCATCGCAATAGCATTATAGGCTTCATCTGCTATCTTTCTGTAGATTGTCGATGTTCTCAGCCCACCGCTCTTGACTTTCAGTAATTTCCTCAGCATGCTAGCCTTCTTCGCCCAAACCTACAGCTCCATTCCCAGCAGCACCTTCATCTCCCTTCCTAGCACCTTCAGCACACTGTGACAGCCTTGTTGTTAGCTTCCTAAAGCAGATTCCCATTTCATTTCGAAATATCTTCATAGCTTCAGCAGCAGGCTAAACAAACACAGAAAATATAATAATTAAAAGATGAGGAATGCATAAAACATCAGAAACTAATGAAAAATAAAACTTACATTAAGACCAAGAACGGCAATTTGCTCATCTGTTCTAATGTCAGCACCAACTGGAATGCTCAAGCCACCCAAATTCAGTCCCTCATCCTTCTTTACAGCCTCCTTAACCTTAGGATGAGGATGCCACTTACCATTCCTTGACAGTGGATACGAAGTGGTATCTACTGGAGTTTTGGCTAACCCACTCTTTAAAATCCAATTAAACCTCTCATCCACCTTTTTTTGGTCCCAATGCTGCAAGAGAGGCCCATCCATCGGATCTTCAATCCCCAGGTATGGTACTCGCTGGAGGTACTGAATGACTATTATTAACACACATCCACTTACAGATATGTATTTGGTTTTGTGATACTTAGACACTCCCTTTATGAGCTGCTCCAGAATGTACTTGCACCAGTTCATTCTCCTAATGGCAGCCACATCTTCCACTGCCCTGAGCATCGTCATATCAACGTAACTGTTCGACAGAGGTGTGAGAATTCTTCCCAGAGCATACAACACAAAACACCTCACAAAATCATCCCCCCTTCTACATCTTTCCGCATCTCTTTAACTAGAGCTTTTAGAGGTATATATTCTTTACCACCAAAACGTATCCTCCACTGCTCCCTCTTTGCTTCTACACTCCTCTTGTTGTCATCATCTTTAATGTTTCCCATCAATACATCTTTTCTCTCAGTCACATCGAAGACACCAATAGGCAGCCCCAGCACATCGAAAACATCATTCACAGTGACACGGTACTCACGCTTACAAACAGTGTATAAGGAGGACATGCTTAAAAGACAACCTTCACCTTTTACAAACAGTGTATAAGGAGGACATTTTTGACTGGCTCAGCCACAAAATCCCGATCAATATTTTCCGTAGGAGATGCCACTAAACATGGCTCAGTCTCAGGAGATGGCACTGGCTCTCAGAAGGCTCAGCTACAGGATTGAGAGATGCCACTGGCTCAGCTACAGAACTCAGAGGCTCAGCTACAGGACTATTAGATGCCACTGGCTCAGCTACTGTACTCATAGTCTCAGTATTCTGAGTGTTGGACCCCTCAAGAGGCTGTTTCTCAACAAGCATAACAGCTGGACCTTTTTTTTCTGTTATGCTTTAAAACAACTTTTGGCACTTTCAGAACATTAACAACAACAGAATTCTGCTCCTTCCCATCAATCCCTGACCTATCAAGAACAGACTTATCCTTGCCCTCATTCCCTGACCCCTCATCAACAGTCTTATCCTCTACATCTGTGCAACTTCTATTCCTACTCAGCGGCACCTCTTCCTCAAAGTATCTTCTATCTCATCATTGTAAATAATAACCCCACTATCATGAGAAGGATACTTCACAGCCTTCTTCGCAACAAGCTTCTTCGCATTGGCCCTTTTCACAGCACCCTTCTTTGGATTCAGAGGCTTTCCTTTCTTGTCAGAAAGAGGACACATGGTACACTTTTTATTGACCGTCGTAACACGCTTACCTAAATCATCAGAGTACAAAAAAGAATTAAAAAATGAAGATCACGAGGCAATTATAAAAAAACAACACAAAATCCATAGAGAAGTAATTACATCACCTTCAACATCATGATGCTGACATGAAGACGAGCTGGCCACACTCTTTGAAGCACCTCTCCTCTGTCTAATCTTCTTTCCAGCCTTTTCTACTTCTTCTTCATCTAACATATCGTCATTCCTGAAAGAATCGATAACATTGTTAATATATATATGTAAAGGGTAGTATAGTCTTTTGACTTATAGAATAGGAAGACTATAAAACCAACTCTTGTAAGACCTTATCTTTATTCAGTCATTCATATGCAAGCCATGGTTGGCTCCCAAATCTGTTCATCTTCTTTATAGTTTAACATGGTATCAAGAACATTGGTTTTGATCCTTGGAAAAGTTGTTAATCACATACCCAACAACGCTGATCGAACTATCAGTTGTTAATAACATGGTATCAAGAGCATTGGTTTTCGGATTACTGTTCTTCGTGAAGGTATTTTTCGGACCTATCAGTTATTTTTTGGATTGTTGGTATTGGGTTGATTCGATTTCGTTTGAATTGGGGCTGTTTGCTTGTGTTATTGGTATGCACATTAGGGTTTGCTTGTGATTTTGGGTTTTTCGAATTGGAGTTTGTTGTTGGGATAGTTTGTGATTGTTGGGTTTCCGCTCTCGTGCTTGTGTTGTCGATTTGGTGATTGGATTACTATTGGCCAGTTTGTTGATCTCGGATTTGTGCCTCCAAATTTGGTTGTGTTCCTTGTGCTTTTGAATTTCTAGACTTATAATCATGGTGGGTGGTAGGGATGATTCCCTTCAGTCGATTAGTGTACAATTGGATGGTAAGAATTACTCTTATTGGTGCTCTGTGATGAGGAATTTTTTGCGTGGCAAATATATGTGTGGGTATATCTCTGGTACGAAGAGGCTACCCATTTTAGGAGTTGAGGATTATGAAGATTTGTTGGAGACTTGGGAATCTGAGAATGCAAAGATTCTTATTTGGATTAATAATTCAGTTGCTCACTCCATTGGTGCTCAGTTGGCCAAGTATGAGACTGCAAAGGAGGCCTGGGAGCATTTGGAGAAGCTTTATACACAGTCCAACTTTGCAAAGCAGTACCAATTGGAGACTGATATTCGTGCACTTAGGCAGAATGGGTTGAGCATTCAGGATTTCTATACTGCCATGACTTCTTTGTGGGATGATTTGACACTCACTGAGTCCGCGGAATTGCGAGCATTTGCACCTTATATCGCGAGGCGTGAAGAGCAGCGTTTGTTTCAGTTTCTGATGGCTCTTCGCCATGACTTTGAGCTGCTACGTGGGGCTATTCTTCATCGTAATCCTCTTCCTTCTGTTGACTCCGTGGTGAATGAGTTGCAAGCCGAGGAGATTCGTCTCAAGTCTACGGTTGCACCTGAGCCTCCTCTCATTCAGCCGCCCTCTGTTTTTGCTGTCCGAGGTGTCAGTAACAAGCCCCATGGTCCATGGGTTTCTTCAGATGAGTGTGCATTTTGTAAACAGGAGGGTCATTGGAAGTCCCAATGTCTATTGTTGCACCAGAAGGGTGCTCCACCACAGCGACCCTTATCGGCCACCTGTTCCATGGGCACCCCGCCCTCCGGCTGTGCCATTTGCTCGGCCCCAGACTCCTTGGGTGCCTCGTCTACCTCAGTTTCCTAAGGCCCTAGCTGCTGCTCCTTCTGTGGATGCTGATTTGATGGAGAAGATTCAGGAGTACATTGCCTCACAGTTACATCCTCATGCCATGGCTGCCACTTCCTATCCTTCCACTCCTTCTTCCTCCTCAGGTTTGCCATCATCCTCTGTCTCATATACTTGGGTGATAGATTCCGGTGCTACGCACCATATGTCTCCCAATCTTGAGTTTTTTGCTTCTTTATCACCTCATTTATCTCATCCCATCATGACTGCTGATGGCACTTCTATGCCATTGGAGGGTGTTGGTCCTGTTATCACATCATCTGTGTCTCTTGATCGTGTTTATTATATACCTAGGCTTACTCTGAGTTTGTGCTATGTTGGTCAATTGTGTGATTCTGGTCTAAATGTTTGGTTTTCGGATTCCTCTTGTGTTATTCAGGATCGTCGTTCCCAGGTGGTGATTGGGACAGGCCATAGGCAAGGGAGACTTTATGTGTTGGACGAGCTCAAAGTATCACATATTGTTGCTTCTAGTGTGGACTTGTCCTCATTTCGTTTGAGTAGTTCATCTTCACCATTTTATTTGTGGCACTCTCGTTTGGGTCATGTTTCTGCTCCTCGTTTAAGGTTTCTAACCTCTACGGGAGCTTTAGGACCATTGAACTCTCATGACATTTCTGATTATAGTGGTTGTAAACTTGCAAAATTTTTAGCTCTACCTTTTCAGAACAGTATTTCATCATCATTTGCTCCTTTTGATCTTGTGCACTCTGATGTGTGAGGACCCTCTCCCGTATCTACGAAAGGGGGTTCTAGATATTATGTTTCTTTTGTTGATGACTTCACTCGTTATACTTGGGTTTATCTTATGAAACATAGATCTGATTTCTTGGAGGTTTATCGTGATTTTCGAGCCCTTGTTAGAACTCAACATTCTGCTGTCATTAAGTGTTTTAGATGTGATTTGGGGGGTGAATACACTTCTAATATTTTTTGCCAGCTTCTTTCATCTGATGGCACTATTCGTTAGACTTCTTGTACTGATACTCCTCAGCAGAACGGTGTTGCCGAAAGGAAACATCGTCACCTTGTTGAGACAGCTTGCTCATTCTTGTTGTCAGCCGATGTTCCTAGAGAGTTTTGGGGGGAAGCCATTCACACGACTGTTTATGTCATTAATCGTATTCCAACATCTCATAATTCAGGTTTGTCACCCTTTGAAAAATTGCTTGGACACGCACCTGATTATTCCTTGTTACGTGTGTTCGGTTGCACTTGCTTTGTCCTTAAACCCCATGTTGAGCGTTCCAAATTGTCTCCAAAATCTGCGTTGTGTGTTTTCTTGGGGTATGGTAGTGGTCAGAAGGGATATCGGTGTTTTGATCCGGTCAGTGGAAAGTTATATGTCTCTCGTCATGTTGTGTTTTTGGAGCATATTTCCTTCTTTTCTATTCCGGCTAGTCCACATAGTCTTACTCAGTCAGATCTTGTTTGTATTGATCCTTTTGATGTCCCCACCGGTGATGTTCCACTACCGGATACTATACTTTGGCTCCGGAGACCGACACTCCTCCACCTCCTCCTCCACCAGTGCCTCCTCCGCCTGTCCCATCACCTCCAGAGACTACGATTGTTCCTCTTCGTAGGTCCACTCGTATTCGTAAGTCCACTCAGATGCCTGATTTTGCTTACTCCTCATACTCTCCTTCTTTTGCTTCTTTTCTCGTATCTATTCACTCTTTGTCTGAGCCCACATCCTATAGAGAGGCAGCTTGTGATCCTCTTTGGCAGGCAGCCATGGCTGAGGAACTCACTGCTCTACATCAGACTCACACTTGGGATTTGGTACCGTTGCCTTTGGGAAAACACACTATTGGTTCTCGTTGGGTCTATAAGATTAAGACCAAGTCTGATGGATCAGTTGAGCGATATAAGGCTCGTCTTGTTGCGAAGGGTTATTCACAAAAGTATGGCATGGATTATGATGAGACATTTGCACCTGAGGCCAAGATGACCACCATTCGTACTGTCATTGCAATTGCCTCTGTATATCAGTGGAAGATTTTTCAGATGGATGTTAAGAATGCATTCTTGCATGGTGATCTTCATGAGGAAGTTTATATGACGCCTCCTCCCGGGGTGGAGCATGCGCCTGGGCATGTTTGTAGGCTTCGGAGATCTCTTTATGGTCTCCAGCAGGCCCCTAGAGCGTGGTTTGAGAAGTTTTCCACTGTGGTCACCTCCCTTGGTTTTCGCCCAAGCTCTCATGATTCTGCTTTGTTCCTTAAGCATACAAGTAAGGGTCATATTCTCCTCTCTCTTTATGTTGATGATATGATTATTACTGGTGTTGATTGTGAGGGGATTGAGTCCTTGAAGCGCGATTTGGCTCATTGTTTTGCTATGAAAGACTTGGGTGAGCTCCGTTACTTCTTGGGTATAGAGGTAGCATCTTCTCCTAAAGGTTATCTTTTGTCTCAGTCGAAGTATATAGCTGATCTCTTTGACCGTGCCCGTCTTACTGACAATAAGATGGTTGACACCCCACTTGAGCCTCATGCACACTATTCCACTAAAGATGGCATTCCTTTGGCGGATCCCACCCTCTACCGTACCCTGGTTGGCAGTTTGGTTTATCTTACAGTTACTCGCCCGGATATTGTACATGATGTCCATGTGGTTAGCTAGTTTGTTACTGCTCTAACCTCAGTTCATTGGGCTGCTGTCCTTCGCATTCTCAGGTACCTTCGGGGCACTCAGTACCGTAGTCTACTCTTTTCTTCTTCATCATCTTTGGAGTTGCGTGCTTATTCTGATGCTGATTGGGCTGGTGACCCTGATGATCGAAAGTCCACCACTGGGTTTTGCATCTTCCTTGGTGACTCTCTCATTTCTTGGAAGAGTAAGAAACAGGATGTCATTTCTCGCTCTTCTACAGAGGAGGAATACCGTGCCATGGCCTCGACTACTGCTGAGATTGTTTGGTTGCGTTGGTTGTTGGCTGATCTTGGAATCAAACTTCATCGTCCTACTCCGCTGCATTGTGATAACCGGAGTGCTATTCACATTGCCCGCAACTCAGTCTTCCATGAACGTACCAAGCATATTGAGATTGATTGTCATTTCACTCGCCATCATTTACAGCTTGGTACTATCTCTCTGCCATTTGTTCCATCATCTCTCCAGATTGCTAATTTGTTCACGAAGGCTCACTCAGTTGCGCGCTTTCGTTTCTTATCAGACAAACTGTCGATGCTAATTGTTGTAGCATCGTGAGTTTGAGGGGGGATGTTAATATATATATGTAAAGGGTAGTATAGTCTTTTGACTTATAGAATAGGAAGACTATAAAACCAACTCTTGTAAGACCTTATCTTTATTCAGTCATTCATATGCAAGCCATGGTTGGCTCCCAAATCTGTTCATCTTCTTTATAGTCTAACAAACTTCATTGATGATGCCTCGAGCAAACTCCTGACTATAACTGAATTCAGGATCCACAAACCTGTTTCCATCAGAATCCTGTACAACTCTTTGCTCAATTTCCACATTCATAGCAACTGTATTTTCACCTAATCCAATAAAAGAGGATTCAACACATCAGTAAACCTTTCAATGTAAAATGGTAACCTTTCAATAATATACACCTTTTACATTAAACATGTCACTTTTCATCCCTAACCACACACCTACTAGGAACAGAGTAGCACACATACACCTTTTATGCTTAAAAGACAACCTTCACCTTTTACAATAAACATGACACCTTTCATCCCTAACCACACACCTACTAGGAACATACCAAAACAACAACAACTCATAGCAAGGATCACTTCAAACAGACAAAAAACAACAATTAAATCAGCGCGAGAATAAATAAATAAAAAAGCATCACAAGTTTCACCATTAAACAACAACCTACCTGGCTAAAACCCTAACGTACTTCAAAACAACTACAATAAAAGTAACAACGGTCTCAACACCCCTCTGTACCACATAAAATGCTCATAAACAAAAAACAACACGTATAAACCACAATAACAGTTAAATCACCTTCGATATCCGCTGCATGTTCACCAGAATCACTTGACAGTGGATTATTCCGAGTTCGCACCATAGCTTCTTCAAAACCTGTTCAAAAATTGCAGCGGATCAAACAATTTGACCAAACAAACAGCGGATACAAAAAAATTCAATCGATTAACAATTTGATGCACTTATTCAAGCAAGCCATCAAACAAACACACAAAATCGACTAACATCGCCAGATTACAGGTCAAAAAAAGCGCCGAATCAAAAACCCTAAGTGACTGAAGAATACGAATCGAACAAAACTCACTGTTTCAAGTTCCGATCAATTGAGATGCGTCGCGGTGAAGCTCCGGTCGATTGAAGATGCGTCGCGGCGAATCCACGTCTCGATTGAAGCAGTTGAAGCGACGAGGATTAGCAGTTGAGGTGAGGCGCGAAGATTTTCTGGAAATTAAAGCGACGAGGATTAGTAGTTAAGGCGAGGCGCGAGGATTTTCTGGAAATTAAAGCGACGAAAAATGGGAAATAAGAAAACGAAATTAGCTTTTGTAATAATGGGAGGCGCGTGGATTTAACTTCCACAAATTGCAATTAAGGAGCCGCCCACTGAAAATTGCAGTTGAGACCCTGGTCACTATATAGTGATGGTCACTTCCAAGACTAATCCTAAAAACAAATAGTGCCTAATTGAGTTCTTCGTGAAATACTTATCAATAGTTGAAGTAATAGTAGTTAAAAAAATATATATTAACCTTTATAAATACCCTATTGTTATATGCAGGTCAATTCTTCTCTTGCAGGTCCAAAATGTACCATAATACCCTCAAAGTGTACCCTTGCATTTTGAGTCGCATTTTTACCTTAACAATAATAAGGGCATTATAGTAAAAAAATGGACATGCGCGAGAAAATTTGACCTGCATATAGCAACCCTTATAAATATGACAGCTCACCATAGTAGGAGTATGTTGTTTTCCACATTAATAGCTTGAAGAATGTCTCTAAGAGCAAGTCCAACAAAACCCCTATATTTTCCTTCATTATAGGGGTTCAAACCACACATCTCCAAACAAATTTTATCAAGTCCAACAGATCTACAATATAGGGATTTTATTAAATTAATGATATATTCTTTTCTCTCTCACGAGCGCCTACCGGAGCCAAGATCTGGGCAGATTGTACCGTCTGTCACCGGCGATCACGTGGCTGTTCCTGAGGAAGTGCTAGTACTCCTGCGGGTTGTCGAAGCGGCGCATCACTGACAACACGGCTGAGCAGCACTGCCGGGAGGGATCAACCGCATGGATGCGGCAAGGCAGGACGCTTTCCGGGACCTATACAATACAAGTTCCAGCACCGCCGTGGTTTTGCCCAATTTTTCGTCGGAGGAAAAGACCTTCGTGGTTTTTGTCGACGGCGGCGATGGATTTGCAGAGCAGAAACGGGGAGAGAGAAAGAATTTAGGAGAAGAAATATTAATATTTTAATTCATACCAACCCCTAAATTTTCATCCTAATTCTGCAAATTTGGGGGTTCTCCCTCTTTTTCTTCAAGTTACAGATTTGTTTGATGGAGTTGTTGGAGCCAATCACAACCAAAACCCCTATAATCTCTCAAAATTTCCAGGATAGGGATTCTGTTGGACTTTCTCCAAGCTCTAAGTCTCTAACCCAACACAGAAGACACAAACCTCAATGTCGGCTGGCGACTCCCAATCTCAATGTTGGAGACCCAAACCTCACCACTTATTACCAAACCACCACCGACGATTAAACCTCACCACGGGAGACCCAAACCTCACTATCAAGAACTCAAATATCAACCCCGACGACATAAATCTCAATGTCGGGGACTGAACCTCAATTCTAGACCGTCATTGGACAACCACCACTACCTGAACGCTGCCGAAGGAATGGCCAGAAACACCTCAGGGAGACAGTGATCCCACCAAAAATCCTTTTCTAATCAATTAAACAATTCCAATTGTCGCCATCTGATCTTCTCCACGTTTAAGATCCACACACGGTGACTGCATGTTAATGTTGCCATACGCCTATTGATACCATGGCCTGCTTCCCGATGTCGCTATCTTCTTGTTGATATCACGATTATTACTCAGCTCAACCTCCGACAAGGTGGCGCATCTCGCGACATGAACAACTCCAACACCACTAGCTCACATCGTAACATTCGCGTGAACAACTCCAACACCAAAAATTGGAAAATACAACTAGCCTATTTATCAAGATTAAATGAGAAATTATCTTCAATGACCCTAATACTGCAATGCCAATGAAACCTCAGCATAAGCAACCAAATATCATCGTCAATGTCCAAATATCAGCATTGGAAATGAAAAATCTCCTAAACCTCAATACCAAATGACTCCCTTAATGATAATGACTCGAACCTCAACATCAACAACCTAAACATTATCGACATCAATCCAAATTTCAATATTGAAAATGAAAAATCTCAGTATCACTACCACATCATCAACATCAAATGGGGATGTCGACGAATCATAACTCTAGCCACACAAAAAGTTACTAAGAGGTTCAACTCGCCATTCTTCATAAATTTTATCACAAAAAAGTCCCGTCATTCAATAACAGTTACGATAAAATATCCATGACTTGTATCGTTGAGTCCTCGTAATTTCAAAGGGTTCATCTAGTTGGTTGTCTTGGATATCCTAAGAAATAACACCTTCTCTTGAACTTGTTGATTTAATAAAATTTACATGAAGCACACGATTTTTATTAAAAGTTAGAGATACAAAAAAAAAATCAATTAAGAGAGGAATCAGTGTGATGAACAACTCTAGCAAAAACTGGGCGAATGTTTTTGTTGAGTAAAACTAGTCACTGGGCGAATGTTTTTCAAATACCTGAGAGTGTGCACAAAGCCATTGAGACAAAATGCAAAAAATTTCTATGGGGCAAAAAGGAAGGGGAGAAAAGAGTTACACCAGTGTCTTGGAAAACATTTTGTATGCCAAAGAAAAGTGGAGGAGTTGGCCTAAGGGATCCTTCATTCTGGAATAGAGCTTCTCTGTGTAAGCTGGTTTGAGATGTATGTCAAAAGAAGGATATGTTGTGGCTGAAATGGGTGTAGGCATACTACTTGAAGGATGAAGAGTTTCTTGACTACAGCCTAGAAGGGCACACATACAGTTGGAGTTGGGGCAAGTTGGTGTCACTGAAAGATGAAATTCGTCCATACCTAATGGTATGTGTTGACATGAAGGGAAATTTCAGCACGAGCAAGGCATATGGATACCTCAAAGGGGCAGGCCAAGAAAACCATTGGTCAACGAATATATTGTGGAAGTCAGGACTACAGCCTAAACACTCATTCTTTCTATGGATGTTGTTTAAAGGGAGATTATCGACCATAGCGAGACTTCAGTCGAAAGGGATAATACCTCATGTGGCAGATGTTTGTACTCTGTGTGGGCAGAATGGAGAAACAGTGCAGCACATATTTTGTACATGTCAGTTTACAGTGGAGCTCCAAAAACATTACAGGGTGGAGACTGGCGGAAACTTTCGAGAGTGCTTGAGGAGGATGAGAAGAGGGGTAGGATGGAGAAAGAGAATAAGATTCCACCGACTTATCAGCATCTTCTATAATGTATGGAGGGAGAGGAATAACAGAATCTTTGAGGGGAAATTTAGGAAGGTGGATGCTCTAAAGGTGATGATTGAAACAGGCTATGACCCCTCTGATTGATGTTGAAGATGGAGTGAATTGATCCTAGTATGAAACTTGGTACATATGTCGTAGGTACCGCACTGATTAATTTCAGAGGTGTTAGGCTGCTGGTGTAAAAACCAGTTACCCAGCCTTGGCCCGTGACACTATCTAAAGACTTGACGGATTGGTTGTGGGGATATATCTCTAGTATGAAACTTGTACATATGTCGTAGGTACCGCACTGATTACCTTTTGGTATTTCAGAGGTGTTGGGCTGCTGGTATAAAAACCAGTTACCCAGCCTTGGCCCATGACACTATCTGATTTGATAGAATGGTTGAGGGGTTTTATCCCAAGTATGAAACTTGTACATATGTCGTAGGTACCGCACTGATTACCTTTTGGTACTTCAGAGGTGTTGGGCTGCTGGTATAAAAGCCAGTTACCCAGCCTTGGCCCATGACACTCAAAAATATTTGAGTGATGAGGGATTATGGCCCTAGTATGAAACTTGTACATATGTCGTAGGTACCGCACTGATTACCTTTGGTATTTCAGATGTGTTGGGCTGCTGGGTAAAACCAGTTACCCAACCTTGGCCCATGACACTATCTAAAGACTTGACGGGCTGGATCGAAGAAGATTATAAGCATACTCAGACCAGACTACATATGGCTTATTTGATTTCTATGGGAACTGAACCGAGGCAGACTTGTGTTTTGACATGTCAATTCACAGATATGCTATGGTGGATTTTCCCTTAATCATATACGAGCTGGAAACAGAAATGGAACGTTGAAGACACCAAAGCTCCAAAGGTGGATGCGGATTTAGCAAGATATGACAGGACAGATGGAATGGAAGCGCATTCATGATAGTTATTCTAAAATCCTAGCAATATCTTGATGAACTAGTTATGATCATAGCCACTTGCATTTCATATGACTGTAGAATAGTTGTTTTCTCCTTTTGGTTAGTTATTTATATCTATTGAATGTTTGGCTTAGAGTGATGACCAAATCAGTTGTATGAACTTTTTGTGCAATTTAATAGAAGAAAATATTACATAAAAAAAATGCCCAAGCAAAAACTAATAAATTATTAGCCTCTTTTGTCACACATTTGCCTTCATCATTGCCATCATTTGTATCTACGATGGAATCTTCAACCGTCTTCTTCAATGTTTCTTCTTTGTCTTTCCTCATTTTCCCAACTCTGTCATCAGCTTGCTTTGCTTTCCTTTTTGGCTTCCAATAAACTACTCTTGATTTTGCCTACGTTTCCATATACATTATTATATATAACATTTTGTACTTTCTGTAAGAGGTGATGAAGGGTAAATGCAAGTCGATGAACTGCGAATCTCCTCGATCACGTCAATGTACATGCAAGACAAATCCCCGGAGGTTGCCCGAGGTAAATACTCTGATGCTCAAGTTAGTTTGGTGAAGTGTATGAGTCTATGTGCTTATAACATAACTTATAAGATGATTGAGTTGTACCAAGCCTCGGTATTTATAGGGAAAAATCTCTTGATTGTGTTAATTAACTCCATGATTGGAGGTTCTAGGAGATGTGGATGAATATATCCTTTTCGATAAGCATGATCGTGATTGATCTAATTGGATTGTGATTATCTTTTGGCGAATATGTCTCCATGTGGGAGGTCGTCGCCGTACCTCTCAAATATACAATTTATATCCACTTACTACCGCTACACACAACTAAGCATATAATGGCAAGTAAGGTTTGTATCCACAGAGAAGAGGGTATTTTTACGTAATTCTTGTAGCATACATATATATATATATATATATATATATATATATATAAAAGTAATGTAAACAAAGGGGGGGGGGGTTTGAGTTGAGTTTTTGTAAGAAACACTACTATGTAAAGCAGCTAGTACTCTAGAGTTACAACTAATTTAACATTTAAGGATTCAACTAAAGAGTTAACTAATGAGAATACTAAACTTGGATATATGAGATTGGTGACTTCTTATCATGGAATTTTCCTCAAACTTTATCATGTTGCTTTGAGAATGGTGATTGTTTGTAGTGAGAAACTATCTATAACCATAGCTACGAAAGATGAAAGCATCCTCACAACTTTCATTGACAACTTTACTAGATGATAACAACTAGTTCAATTCATCAATATCATTTCAAATTAGATGTTTGTCTAACTTACCCATGCAATTTGTTAACAAACTTGACATAGATGCAATGCTAATGAATGATCTTAAGAACAAATACAGTTGATAACAACATGCATTTGATTCCTAATTTACTACTCTTGCATAGGAGGAATGATAACATTTTAACCATGAAAAAGCAATATCTAACACATATCCAACACATATCTATAACTAGGAAATCATTCCTAATCATTTCAAGCATCAAATACACATATATATTATGATCATTCAATAGCAAATCACACATTCCTAAACTTCATAAATCATGTTCTCAATCCATAACAAGAAGTCCAATCACATATACCCAAGATGGGTTTTAGCCTACAACCATAATTAGATAATCAAAATCATAATTCATACTACAATTCATGATGAATTCACAAGAGAAAATGAGAAGAAAAGTGAAGGAAAAAGGGTTCTTAGCTCTGAAATCCGATCCTCTAACAGATGAGGATGATTTCTTTTTATACTCCAAAAATAATAAAATAAAATAAAAACAAAATGCCACTTGCAGAAGTTCTTCGCGGCCCGCGAGAAATCCTTCGCGGCCCGCGAGAAATCCTTCGCGGCCCGCGAGACTGGTTTCCGCGGCTCGCGACCGAGGATTCGCGGACCGCGAGACAGGGTTTCTTCAAAACAGCAACACACACCCTCGCGGCTCGCGAGAGATGCTTCGCGGCCCGCGAGAGTGTGCCTTCACGCCACTTCTATGACCGGTTCTTCAATGCATCTAACTCCTTCAGTACGGTCATAGAAGGTCTTCAAATCATCCAAATCCATAGCAAGTGCAATTCAAGGTCAAAATGCACGTCTTCAAATTCAAACCCCACACTTGAACCTTTCTCGTCCTCGAGAAAGAACGATTAAGA
The DNA here is from genome assembly GCA_963678965.1 of Cruciata laevipes. NCBI lineage: Eukaryota > Viridiplantae > Streptophyta > Magnoliopsida > Gentianales > Rubiaceae > Cruciata > Cruciata laevipes. The sequence continues at coordinate 16,513,846 of OY787634.1, read as the reverse complement.
TCCAAGTGCATACTCTGAATAATTAAGCACATAACATTTGAGAGCTTTACAAAAAATATTTATTAACAAGAGAAATGAATTTTTTTTTTTAAAGAAATACAGCAGCAAAAACAGAATCACAGTCCTACACTTCTCCCCCACACTTAGTCTAAACATTGCCCTCAATGTTTAAATATATCAATGAAAATCATGGTGAAAGGAAGGGGTATAGGACATACTCATTGTGAGGGGCCGGAACCGTCGTGACGGCGCTGAGCTCGCAATCTGCGATGACCCTCATAGTCAAATGCCCCTGGTCTGTGTGGGTGCATGGATGTCATCATGGCGAACATCACCTCCATGTCATCCTCATATCTCTGAGTAAACGCCTCATGCCTCTGCGTAAACTCCTGGAACTGCTGCTGAGTGACATACTGAGGCTCATGAGGTGGAGGAGCATGCTGATCTCCATGCGCAGGAGGTGCCTCTAGCATGACAAGGGCAATGGTAGGTGCATGGACAGTGATCTGAGTGGGCAGAGTGAGATCCTGCATGCGGGTGCACCCAGTCAGGTGAACCGCCTCCAGATTCGGCAGATACATGTGCTGATTCTCGGCTGTCTTGCCTACTGCCTGAATATCTGGAGGTAGATGGATGTTCAAATAAGCTGTCAGGAGAGAAATTATACCCCCCTGCGGTATCTTCCCTGAGCTCTTCTGGGAGGTCTCCAGACATTTCTGCACAAAGAGGTCTACCCAACACGGGTGCTCCGGCCTCCAAAACATGGTCCAAAGGCATTGGACTTGCTCCCTGTTGATATGCGTCAACTCCCCTTGGCAAAAGATCGTCATCACTAGGAGCTTGTGCACCATACGAACAGCTGGATGTATGATGTGGTTGTTCTTTGTAGCGCCCGTGATGTTGGGAGATCCAGACAAGCAATTCCAAAAGAATGCTAGATCAAATCCGTCCGGGGCATTATCTTTCAGATTCTTGGCTAGAGTGGATAGGAATTCAAGTGTGTAGCGGATGTAGGTCGGTGCCGACCGATGAATGAACCCTCTCATGCCAATGCGATCCAATAAAAATGGCACAGGCTGCTGCAACCCTAGCTCTTGAAGGAGCTCAGTGGAAAGGAACTTTGTCTCCATGATCGTTCGCCTCCCGTTCCCAATCAACTTTCTCCACGGTTGTTGGGCTTCGTCATCCAAACCTTGCAGTCCCATGAGGTCAATAGGAGGAACGTTTTCTGCAGGGGGAGGGCTAGGTTGGCGAAGGGGGGATTCGGGGATCACGGGCTCATGTGAACTAGAGGTTTTCCCTCGGCAAGATCTTTTCTTTGGTGCCATTAGCTAAATCTACTCAACAACAGTCCAACACAACTAAACCAGCTACACGGCGGCAAGCCCTATTCAAAAAGCTCAGTACACAACTAAAGGTGGCAAGCCTTTCAAAATGCAATTAAACCTATAGGCGGCAAGCCCTAAATCACCCAAAATTTTCAATAAATTAAGTAGGGTACCGTCAATTAAAGCCTTTGGAAGCCATGTAGCATGAGGAGATCACCAATTGAACCAAAATATCACCAAAATAAAAAATTCCCAAAAATTAGGTTTCTTGAGATTTGGGGATATTTAAGTTCATTTAGGAATTTGGAAATTGAGATGGGGGAAAGGATAAGGGTGGTGGAGGGAAGGTTATGGTGTAATAGGATTGGGGAGAAAGTCGCCGGAGGCCGGCGAAACGGGGTGGAGAAGTTTCGGTTGGAATTTGGGCAATGGAGGTGAAAGATGATGAATTGGGGGAAGATTGTCGGTGGGTTTTGTAGAGGAGGAGTGGGGGGTTGATTTGGGTGGATGGAATTGATGAAAAACTCGCCGGAATGGCGAATCGGAGATGGTGGCCGGAGGAGAGAAGGAGTTTTTGGGTGGGAAGGTTTTGGGAAGAAGAAGAATATAGAAAAAATTTGGGCAAAGAAGTAGCAGGCCCGACGTCTCACGGATCGCGAGTGATTCCTTCGCGGTTCACGAAATTCCTCGCGGGTCGCGAGACTTCTTTACGGGCCGTGAAAAGTGGCATTTTTGTTCCAGGGATAAGCCCAAAAACCTCCAATTTTCGCGGGTCGCGAGGCCTTCTTTGCGGGCCCGAGGGAAAGCTTTCGCGGATGAAATTTTTCTCCACGCACACTGTTTCGCGGTCCGCGCGATGAATTCGCAGACCGAGAGCATAGTGTCGCGGGCCGCAAAAAATGGTGTTTTTGTGGCAAGGATAGCCCGAAAATGCCACTTTTCTCACGGGTCGCGAGACTTGTTTCGCGGCTCGCGAAATCCTCGTTCGCGGCCCGCGCGATCAATTCGCGGGTCGCGAGGATGTGGCTCTTCCTTTTTGTGTTGCTCCACTCCACCATTTTCTATAAAAATAACAAATGAAAACTTGCGTAATATCCGAATTACAAGCTTAATATAATGTATATAGACAATAGATAGAAATAAAATAATGTTCCAAATGTCGAAATTGTTCGATGAAATGCTTTTAAAGATCAAAACTCGTTTATTTAACATCGTCGGCACGATGTACCTCTATGGTAAAGATCACTCGTAGGTTGGGTTGCCCAGAGACATGTCCTCCATGTCCTCTAGGATCTCCGATTTGAAGCCCTCGTAATACGGCTTCAACCTTTGGCCGTTGACTTTGATAATCTTGGCACCCTCGCCGCTTTGGATTTCAACCGCGCCATGAGGGAAAACTCTCACAACCACGAACGGACCAGTCCACCGAGAACGCAATTTCCCCGGAAACAAACGAAGGCGTGATTGAAATAGGAGAACCTTTTGACCTACCTCAAAGGTTTTTCTAATTATCATCTTGTCATGCCATGCCTTCGTTTTCTCTTTGTAAATGGCGGCGTTCTCATAGGACTCATTCCGGATTTCCTCAAGCTCTTGCAACTGAAGCTTCCTTTCATTCCCGGCTTCATCCAAGTTCAAGTTGAACTTCGTGATTGCCCAATATGCTTTGTGTGCCAACTCCACCGGTAAATGACACGGCTTCCCAAAGACTAATCGGTATGGAGACATACCAATTGGAGTCTTATAAGCTGTCCTATATGCCCACAATCCATCATCCAACCGAGTACTCCAATCCTTGCGAGTCGGCCTAACCATTTTCTCAAGGATGAACTTGATTTCCCTTTTGGAAACTTCAGCTTGTCCATTTGTTTGTGGGTGATAGGCGGTAGAAGTTTTGTGATTTACCCCATATTTCTTCATCAATGCGGCAATGGTTCTATTGCAAAAGTGAGTGCATCGACCACTGATTAGAGCTCGGGGTACCCCGGACCTAGAGAAGATGTGAGATTTGATGAATTCTGCAACCACTTTAGAATCATCAGTACGAGTGGGGATTGCCTCTACCCACTTAGAAACATAGTCAACCGTAAGCAAGATATATTTGAAACCAAAGGAATTAGGGAAAGACCCCATAAAATCAATTCCCCACACATCAAAGAGTTCACAATATAGAGGGCAATGTTGGGGCATTTCATTCCTAGAAGAGATATTCCCTACTCGTTGGCATTTATCACAAGATTTGCAAAAGGTATATGCATCCTTATTTAAACTAGGCCAATAAAAACCACAGTCTAGCACTTTCCTAGCGGTTCGCCTAGCACCAAAATGACCACCACATCCATATGAATGGCAAAAAACAAGGATTGAGTTAGTTTCATTATTGGGAATGCACCTTCTAATCACTTGGTCGGAACAATGTTTCCACACATAAGGATCATCCCACACATAAAACCTAGCATCATTCTTTAACTTATCTTTTTGCGCTTTTGTGAAATGTGAAAGACACTTACTTGTGACAAGGAAATTCACAATGTTAGCATACCATGGAAGAGAAACACTAAGAGCAAATAATTGCTCGTCGGGAAACTCTTCGTGAAGGTGGTCCTTCAATGCTTTGGTCCCAAACTCCTCATTGGGCACCAAACGGCTTAAATGGTCGGCCACTAGATTCTCAGCTCCTTTCTTGTCCTTGACCTCCAAGTCGAATTCGCTCAAGAGTAAGATCCAACGGAGCAACCTAGGCTTTGCTTCTTTCTTCGTCATCAAGTAACGAAGAGCTGCATGGTCAGTGAAAACAATAATCTTTGTACCAAGCAAATATGGCCTAAATTTTTCCAATGAAAAGACTACCGCTAGCAATTCTTTCTCGGTAGTGGTATAGTTCCTTTGAGCATCATTGAGAGTCATGGATGCATAATAGATGGCATGGGAAATTTTCCCCACCCTTTGACCTAACACCGCGCCAACGGCGTAGTCACTTGCATCACACATGATCTCAAATGGAAGGGACCAATTTGGAGGTTGTATAATGGGGGCCGACACTAGCATAGATTTTAAACAATCAAATGCCCTCTTACAACCTTCATCTACCACAAATTCCACATCCTTTTGCAACAATCTACATAAAGGGAAAGAAATTTTTGAGAAATCTTTTAGAAAACGGCGGTAGAAACCCGCGTGGCCAAGAAAAGATCTCACATCACGCACACAAGTAGGGTAAGGTAGAGATTGTATGGTATCAATTTTTGCCTTATCTACCTCAATACCCTTAGATGATACTTCATGACCTAAAACAATGCCTTTTTCAACCATAAAATGACATTTTTCAGAATTAAGTACAAGATTCTTATCAATGCAAGTTTTTAGGACCAATAACAAATGGAGTAAGCAATTGTCAAAAGAGTTTCCATGAACAGTAAAGTCATCCATAAAAACCTTTAAAAACTTTTCAAGATATTCTGAAAAAATGCTAACCATATACACCTTTGGAATGTGGCCGATGCATTGCAAAGGCCAAAAGGCATGCGTCGATATGCAAATGTGCCAAAGGGACATGTGAAGGTGGTCTTCTCTTGATCCTCGGGTGCAATGGCAACCTGAAAGTATCCTGAATAGCCATCAAAAAAGCAATAGAAAGAGTGGCCTGCGAGCCGGTTAAGCATTTGATCAATAAATGGTAAAGGAAAATGGTCTTTCCTTGTTACCGCATTTAGCCTTTGGTAATCAATGCAAACACGCCACCCATTTTGGACACGAGTGGGAATCAACTCGCCATGGCTATTCTCCACCACAGTCACTCCGGTCTTCTTTGGTACCACTTGCGTCGGGCTTACCGATTTACTATCGGAGATTGGGTAGATCATTCCCGCATCCAACAATTTGAGCACCTTGGCTTTTACCACCTCCATCATAGGAGGGTTCAATCGCCTTTGAGGTTGTCGGATGGGTTTAGCATCATCCTCCAATAGAATACGGTGCATGCAAGTACTTGGACTCATGCCTTTGATGTCGGCAATAGTCCATCCAATGGCCTCCTTGTGATCTTGTAGCACTTTCATCAACCTTTCCTCTTGTTTCTTGGTGAGCTTGTTTGAGATAATCACTGGTAATTTTTCACCATCACCAAGGAATGCATATTTTAGATTCTCGGGTAGTGGTTTCAATTCCACCACCGGAGGTTTATTGAGAGAAGGTCGGTTGCCCGAGCCTCTCAATACCTCGAGGTCTAAAAGTGGTGCATCAAGAGAAAGTTCCTCAAAAGTATCTAGCTCAAAGATGCTTTCCTTCAAGTTAGCGCTCAAAGCATATGTATGAACATTATTCGTGTGTAAACTATTAGCTAAAGCTTTCAACAAAGAATCATCACCATCATTTTCACAAACTTTTTGCACAAAAGATTCAATTACATCAATAGCATTGCAAGAAGTTTCATCATCATTGTATGTCATAGAACCATAAATGTTGAACTCTATTTTATCCCCATCAAATTCCATGGTGAGTCTACCACTATGCACATCGATTATAGTTCTTGACGTTTTCAAAAATGGACGCCCTAACAAGACAGGGGTAGCAAATTTATCATGTTCCATGTCAAGAACGTAAAAATCAGCCGGGAACACCAACTTATCAACTTTCACCAAAACATCTTCAACAATACCCTTAGGGTATGCATTAGAGCGGTCGGCAAGTTGGATCACCACACCGGTTTTATGCAAAGTGCCAAGATTTAATGATTCATACAATGTATATGGAATGACATTTATGGATGCACATAGGTCTAGCATGGCTCTTGGAAAATAAGTGTTCCCCAAGATGCAAGGAATTGTAAACATGCCGGGGTCACCACACTTAGTAGGCATTTTATCTTGAAACAAAGCCGACACATGTTCATTGACTCTTTCATTTTTTACATGATTAGAACTTTGTTGACGATGATTCACATACAATTCTTTCAAGAATTTAGAATATCTAGGAACTTGTTCTATAACATCGAGCAAAGGAATGTTTACCTCACACTTTCGAAGGATCTCGAAAGCTTCTTTGTCTATCTCCTTTTTGCGAGTATTCTTCAAAGCCTCGGGAAATGGTGCTTCCACCTCGAAGGGAGTATCTACCCTAGTTTTCTTGTGGAGAGGTGAGAATGGAGGTGACATTGGTTCAACATGAGTTGTTGGGTCTACATGTTCCTCATCAATTAGCTCCTTCTCCTTCTCAACCTCGGCATCACCTTTTTCTTTAGCAAGCCCCTCAAGAATTACTTCATCGGCCAAGGTCATCTCAACTTCGTCATTGGTCAAACTTTTCTTCACAAGACCTCTCTTGGGTGCCTTTTTCACAACCACTTCGGGTTCAATAGCTTGTTTACCACTTCTCAAGGTCATGGCACTCGCATGAGGCCTTGGATTTAACTCCGGTTGTGCGGGTAGTTTCCCGGAGTTTTGTGCTTGCAATTTCCCCAAAACCGTGGCCATTTGACTCATTTGCACCTCAATGCTTTTGAATCGAGCGTCTTGTGGGAATTGGCCCGAGCTTTCACCTTGATCATGAGATTTATCTTCCAACCTCGGGTAAGCATTTTGAGGGGCACGATTATTAAAATGGCCTTGACCTTGGTTTCTTGGGTATTGTTGGGGTTGAGGGTGATATTGAGGGTTTTGATGGTCTTGATACCCTTGGTTTTGGTAACCTTGGTACCCTTGATTTTGGTGGCTTTGGTCTCCTCCGTAGCCTTGGTCATTTTTCCCTCTCGACCTATCAAAAGATTGACCACTTTGACCTTGGTATCCCCCTTGTTGGCCTTGTTGCCCCGTTGGTTCAGCTCTCCACCGAAAGTTGGGGTGATCTCTAGTTCCGGGGTTATAGTGTTGGGCAAAAGGATCATACTTCCTTTGGTTACCTCGATCACCACCTTGGCCTTTCCACTTTGAAAGCCTCTACCACCTTGGTATCCTCTCCCTCCTTGAAATCCTTGGCCACCTCTAAAACCTTGGTTTCCACCATAGACTCACATGGGATTAACCTCTTCGTTATAGTCCTCGTTTGCTTGAGGACAAGATTCGGTGAGATGGTTTGAAGCACAAATCCCACACGTCATAACTTGTTGCCTTGGTTGATTCCCCGTGTTCCCTCCGGAGCTATTTCCCATCATGAAGCCTTTCATAAATGCCGTAAGCTCCTTGATATCTTGACGAGTTCCATCATTGTTTCCACCGGAGTTACCCACTCGTAGTCTCCGGTCCCTCTTTGGTTTGTATCCCTCGGCTAATTGCTCAAATAGCATCATGGCATCGGAAGAACCAAGGTTAGCAATGGAGCCATAACAAGACCGATTTATCAACTCGGTTTCCCTATCATTCAAACCATTGTAATAGAAACACACCAATTGAGGTTCGGTGAAGCTATGGTATGGGCAACTTGAAAGGAGAGTTTGGAATCTTTCCCAATACTCATACAAAGTCTCATCATCGTCTTGAGTGATGTTGCTAATGGCTTGTATCAAGACCGAGGATTTAGAGGGGGGAAAGTACTTGTCAAGGAATTTTTTCTTCAATTGTGGCCATGTAGTGATTGATGATGAAGGCAAACGGCTTAACCATTTGGCTGCCTTGTCCTTCAAGGTAAAGGTGAATGTTTTCAACTTAAACTCATCCACACTCATCTCGGAAGGTTTCAAACTACTACAAACTCGGTGAAAAGCCTCAAGGAAGTCATTGGGATCATCCACCTCTCTACCATGGAAAGTTGGAAGCAAATTTATCACTCCCGTCTTGATTTCATATTGAGAGTTTGGGTAAACAATACTCGATTGTTGATGCTCATAGTTGGGGGACATGTACTCTCGTAGAAATGTTGGTAGGAGAAGTGTTAGGGTTTTGGAAAGGGTTGTAAAATTGGTTTCGGGGGATGTGTTGGCCGGTAGCCTCTTCTCGGTCATCCTCCGCCATAGTGGAAGGTGGTACTTCACTATCAAGGGAAAATGGATTGGCGGCTAGTGTCTCTTGCACTTGTCGCTTGAGTTGACGAAGACTCCTAACTAATTCAGAATCGTATTACAAAGGGTCTTGGTTCGAGGTTCTTGTATGAACCATGCACCAAGAGCTAGAGCAATAGGGTTCCAAACCAAAAATAAGATGAAAAAGAAAGATAGAGTGTTATTACAACTACAATAAACACAAAGAAATACGCCTCCTCCCCGGCAGCGGCGCCAAAATTTGGGAGGTCGTCGCCATACCTCTCAAATATACAATTTATATCCACTTACTACCGCTACACACAACTAAGCATATAATGGCAAGTAAGGTTCGCATCCACAGAGAAGAGGGTATTTTTACGTAATTCTTGTAGCATACATACATACATATATATATATATATATATATATATATATATAAAAGCAATGTAAACAAAGAAAGGGGGGGTTTGAGTTGAGTTTTTGTAAGAAACACTACTATGTAAAGCAACTAGTACTCTAGAGTTACAACTAATTTAACATTTAAGGATTCAACTAAAGAGTTAACTAATGAGAATACTAAACTTGGATATATGAGATTGGTGACTTCTTATCATGGAATTTTCCTCAAACTTTATCATGTTGCTTTGAGAATGGTGATTGTTTGTAGTGAGAAACTATCTATAACCATAGCTATGAAAGATGAAAGCATCCTCACAACTTTCATTGACAACTTTACTAGATGATAACAACTAGTTCAATTCATCAATATCATTTCAAATTAGATGTTTCTCTAACTTACCCATGCAATTTGTTAACAAACTTGACATAGATGCAATGCTAATGAATGATCTTAAGAACAATTACAATTGATAACAACATGCATTTGATTCCTAATTTACTACTCTTGCATAGGAGGAATGATAACATTCCAACCATGAAAAAGCAATATCTAACACATATCCAACACATATCTATAACTAGGAAATCATTTCTAATCATTTCAAGCATCAAATACACATATATATTATGATCATTCAATAGCAAATCACACATTCCTAAACTTCATAAATCATGTTCTCAATCCATAACAAGAAGTCCAATCACATATACCCAAGATGGGTTTTAGCCTACAACCATAATTAGATAATCAAAACCATAATTCATACTACAATTCATGATGAATTCACAAGAGAAAATGAGAAGAAAAGTGAAGGAAAAAGGGTTCTTAGCTCTGAAATCCGATCCTCTAACAGATTAGGATGATTTCTTTTTATACTCCAAAAATAATAAAATAAAATAAAAACAAAATGCCACTTGCAGAAGTTCTTCGCGGCCCGCGAGAAATCCTTCGCGGCCCGCGAGACTGGTTTTCGCGGCTCGCGACCGAGGATTCGCGGACCGCGAGACAGGGCTTCTTCAAAACAGCAACACACACCCTCGCGGCTCGCGAGAGATGCTTCGCGGCCCGCGAGAGTGTGCCTTCACGCCACTTCTATGACCGGTTCTTCAATGCATCTAACTCCTTCAGGACGGTCATAGAAGGTCTTCAAATCATCCAAATCCATAGCAAGTGCAATTCAAGGTCAAAATGCACGTCTTCAAATTCAAACCACTATGAATGATTTGGTTTAAAAGTCTAATATAAAAGTATAAAATACTATCTAAAACAGCTCTCAAATGCTACAAAATAAGAGTATATTTAGGACCTATCACCATGCAAGTCGGTTGAGTCCAGACTCATGGGCTTTGGGCCCTGATTGACTCTACGTCGAGCTCTAGGGCTCGTGGGTCTCGATATCTCGAGAACCCAAGTATCATCAATAGCCCCGTGATAGATGAGAGTACCTTAGCATATTATGTATCTCTACATATGGTGGGTCGTACTTGAGCTCGTAGCTTCTTGGTCGTCCATGTGTCTTGGAATACAAGCATCTTTGCTTGGGGCGTTGTGATTTATCCACGTATCTCAGAGGATGGATGGTTACAATCAAACGTCTATTTGCATGTCCACGTCTCCTGGGATATGGTTTTCCACGCACCGTCTGTGCACGCGAGCAGCCTACAAATAGGGATGTCCCCGCGTTCGCCCGTCGTTGCAGTTTCCTAAGTAATCATTAATTGATGGTAATTATTACCTAGCATAGACCGAAGTGTTGTATAATCCCTTATTCTGGGTTTTGGTACTCACTTTTTCTCTTTGTCTTTTAAGAGCAAAGTTCTTCGCCTCACCTCAGGGTTTTTTTCTTGCATTCCGGACGATTACTTCAAGGTTTTGCATTTACTATTAATAAAAATACAATATTCCATGGTTTACGACACGAATTTGTCACAATAGATTTGTTGTATGTATTATATAATGCCTTACACAAACAAACAAACAAACAAAACAAATAAACATCTATAGATGTGAATCTATTACAAAAGATCATAAGCATTCAACAAAAAAGACCAATCATCCACACAGAATCATCACGCCGAGCAAGAGCTAAGGCGGGATGCACTGTTCTGAAGAAGAAGGTCAATCTCCTTCTGCACTGCATCATCAAATCCCTTGTCTGCAAGCTTGCGGAGAATTTTTGGCTCTGTGTCGTACACGTACTGAACAATGAAACCTGGATTCTCCTTCCTTTTTGGCAGATCTTTGTCGATGGGGAGGAAGTGAATCAGGACTTTGTGAATCACTGATTCTGCAACAACCTCGTCCATGTGGAAGCTGTAGAACAACTCTCTTGTGTCTACAACTTTCTTCTGCACATCTTCCGGGCGGTAAAACCACTGCGCATTTACCATAACTCCTTCACCCTTCTTCTGAGAAATGCCCTGCAACATACTTTCATCTATCAGTAAACCTAATAACTTTCATCTATCAGTTGACCTTGTTAAAAATGTAACAAAATATGAAGTGCACATTCATTTACTGAATGCACATATTATGCAATTAATATGCACAAACTATGAACTTCAGATGAACTTCTGCCATTTACTGAATGCACATATTATGCAATTAGTATGCACAAATTATGAACTTTAGATGCACTTCTGTCATTTACTGAATGCACAATTTATGCAATTAGTATGAACATCAATTACAAAAAGAAATGCTAATAGTTGTTGATTTAATAAAAACATATCACTTTCTTTTCACGGTGGAATTTTATCATCGATGGACTGCACAAGTAAAAGACATGGTATGCATAATATATTGGATATAGTGGTCATTAAAAAATTCTCTAGTTTTTTAGAATGCACATGCAACATTAATAACGTATTACACAATTTGAAGAGTTAATATTCACAATTTGAAACTCTGGAATACACACTTACCTTGATTATGGCCACATAAGGCTTCCTCTCTGCTCCTTCGGAATCGAAGAGCACAGAATCCTCCTATATCAAAAGATAAAACAGGTGTAAGAAACTAAAATATGTTTACATTTTTCATAGATTCTTTGCCTCTCACAAAAAGCACCAACAATAGGCCTACAAGTGAATAGTAATGACTAGTGGGACTTCATTATGTTAGCTTCCAATCAAATCCCAAGAAATGAATGAGTCCAGTAAAAGTAAACCAAGGTGTTATTTTATCAAAAAAAATCTCAAAATCAAACAAAACTAGTATGCTAGGACAAGTCCAATGGCTCCACTAAGCATTTCTCTATTACAGAGGTTGAAATCAATCCTCCCTAAAGCATATCTCTTCATTCTACCATTTCAAAGAGTTTCTGCATTTTAGGGGATCTAAATGTGTATTAAATTAGTTCAAAGGATAGGAGAGAGACGGAGAAAAGTAAAGGACGAGGAGAGAGAGTGAGAGAAAGAAGTGGAGGTAGAACGTATAATATTTTAATCCAATTTCACCCTCTAAAATGTTCCTCTCTCTCTCTCTACAAGTTCTACAAGTTGTATATTTCATTTGGGGAACCTCTTGGAGCATTTTACCCCCAAAATCTCTATAATCTATTAAAACTCTATAATATGGTAGCTCTTAGACTTGCTCTATGAACTCCATTCAACCCTTATTACATCATTGTGTGTCTAAGAATAGTCAACCAACGAATTATGTAAAGCGAGCCATCTAAAATATTTCTAAAGGAGACCGTGGTCAAAAGGAAAAGTTTGCATCCACTTCTCTACCAACTAAAACCAACAACAATATTTTCCAATGGAATATATCCAAACAATTAATACAATGCTAGCAATCAGTTTGATTCCAATCCTGTTGTTCCGAATTCTAACTCACGACCTACAAAATCTCATATATCTAAGAAATTAGCAAACCAAACAAAAGTAACTATGTATATTCAATTGAATTTATGCACTTTCCACATTTTAATCGAAATTGACAATCAAATCCAGCACAGTAAAACGCCCAAAATGCTATCACGATCACCAACAATAGAAATGTTCAACATAAGTTTGACAAACAAAATCAGTTTGATTCCAATCCTTTTGTTCTGAAATCTAACTCAGACCTACAAAATCTCATATATATCTAAGAAATTAGCAAACTAAACACAACTAACTATGTCTATTCAATTGAGTTTACACATTTTCCACATTTTAATCGAAATTGACAATCAAATCTAGCAGTATAAAATGCCCAAAATGCTATCACGATCACCAACAAAATCTCAATCACACGTTCGTAAACAAAGTGTGGGGAGGAAATTCTCACTGACCAAATCATAACGACATCCATTGAACTCGAACGAATTGTAATGATTCCTCGGCCATCTCCCTCTTTCGATCCTAATCGGTTCACCCAAGGGCTTGGCACCGACCCCAACAACTTCTTCGAGCCTCATTCTCTTCCCTAGGTTTTCGCTCTTTCTGTCGCCCATGTGTGTGTGTGAGAGAGAGAGATTGAGAGAAACGTTAGATGAGAGAGGTTCCAGTACAGAAAATGAGGACATGTTGCTTAGAGAAACATAAAAGCCTTTGTAGCTGTTTTTATTTGTGTAGCTGCTAGGTTTTTGACAAATTAGGTAATGCTAGTTTACAGGTATATTTTACTAATAAAAAGAATTTAGTAAATCTAATTTGTTCCCGAATTCGAGTGTTCTGCAAAATTTGGTGTTTAAATCACTATTCCATTCTTTTCTTGTTATCCTTTTTATTAACCACAGACACAAATAAATTTAAAGATTTTCTTGTATCCAAATAGAACTTCATCCACTTGAAGAGGACCTCTGTTGAAGCCAACCTCAACATCGTTAACATAAACAGCGGAATAATTGGAGTTTTATTATGATACAAAGCTTCAATAATCAGAGATAGGTTTGAATAATATATAAATGGATTAAATTGTTCAATCTAGAAATTTTAAGCATATGACAACACAAACATAAATGGATAAGCATCCCCACTATGTTAAGAATATATTTCTATTTAAGGAATGACAAAATATATACACTACACATGTTAATCCAGCCTTTATACGCTGGCCAGGTTTCCGGTAGACTAAAATACCATAGAGCAATCAACTTTATGTATCATGTCTGGCAGGAAAGAAATTGACGAATATTTCAGCTAGAAAAGCATGACACCAGAGAGTTTAATTTGTAGAATTTTGTCAGGATATGAATAAACTGTGTCTAGATATTGATCAGTTTATTTGTATAAAAGGGGTATGGTAAAACTAGGAGTGATGGTCAAAACTGTACAAGACTTTTTGATGGAATGCATATATATATATACTCTTTTTCGATATAAAAAAAAATCCAGCCTTTATAAAAGATATCAAAACAAACAGAAGAGGTTGTAGAAAAAAGAAACAAAAGCACAAATACAACATCATTAAGAATGAAAATATAGGAAAATTGCCAAATATGTGTGCAATAATGAGCACAACTAACTCTGCCTTCTATCAATCCCTGGGCACCGATGTTAACCAGGGTACAATCAATAGCTTTTGTTTCTTCAAACCCAGGCAATCCCAAAATGACCTAAAGAAAGATAACAACAAATACAGATAAGCATTTGGTGGATGAGATAAGCTTAGACTTGAAACTATAGGTAAGTTACTTTGGATAAAGATGCTCACACTTTCAATATCCGCATCTTCAAAAGAATGATTGATATTTGATCAAGAAGGTAATAAAGGACGACATGTTTAAAGTTAAATGATGGGTATGAGTACACCTAAGTGAATCACAAATAACATCATCAATGGACTTTATGAATCCTACAGGAAGTATCATATACAATTATCCATATGACTTTTTTGAGAGTAATCAATATCACTGGAACCTAGTACAACTCTAACTACGACGAGTGTAATATGTGCTTGATAAAAACCATGTATAATTTTTAAACACAAACTCGTTTAACACTTGACAGGGAACACTTATCAAACTTATGAAACCGCATTCTAAACTCAAGAAGAGTCGAAAATGCTTCCAACTTCTAATGCGTACGTGCTCATAAAACTATTAAGAATCGGGTGTTTTAACTAATGGATGTAATAAATTAATTAATAAAAGGTAAAGTATAAGATTATATTTAGAATAATAACAACAGAGAATAACATAGATGAATCAATTTAAGATGCCTTAACTATTGGATATAATAAATAAACTTATAACAGCCAAAACATAAGATGTTATTTAGAATAACAACAACATAGAATAGCATAGATAATTTAATTTTTCGGATGAAGGGGTGTCATGGAGAAAGTGGGGAAAGATGCTCCTCATACAGTTCTACAAAGAGGGAAATGCAGTAAAATGATTTTACTTTCTATAAAGAATTAAGGAAACATGTTTCACACCAACCAAATCGAACTCACTCTGATATCACCTAATGATTAAATAAAAGCTTCAACCAGCAAATATAAGTCATTTCCCAGATAAGATATAAGATGTTGAGAAGAGAAGTTCGAATGCATATATTAACAGTTAACTGGCTTCTGCATTTGTTTTCTCAAGGATACTACAAGGCTATTGGCCTTGTGGTAAGTAAATAAAAGATACCCAGCTATGAACCACTCAAGTAAAAGAGCAGATACCGTTGAAGGACTATGAACATCATCTTTGTTGCTGCTCTGGACATCTCATATGCTATTATGGCTTCCAACTTCAGTAGAGAATGGAATTATGGTTTTCTTTTCAAACATCAAACTTTATTTCACCAGTTGGAACTTTTAATCACACACAAGGAGCTGACATATGTTTTGTCAAGTTTGTTCTTGATAATCACAAATTTGCTCTTTGTAGTGATACCCTTGTTGTGGCAAACTTGTGGTCTCGACTGGGCAACCTTTTGAGCACTAACATGGATCAACTGAGTAGATATAGATTATAAGTGCTAGCCTTTAAATTCTCAAAGACCTTAAAACTCTTCCAAGTTTTTTCATCCCAACTAGTGGGGTTTTTCTTGAACCTCAAGTTTTTTCATCCCACTTTTGTACTTTTGTTGCTGTTTTTCTTGGAAAAATTGTATGTTTTTTGAGACTTTGAGATTCATGGTCTCGGGAGCCAAATAAATATTCCTCCAGCAATCACTTGTGCAGCAAAGGGCCATTCACGGCGGTTTTTCTGGGGTTCAACAACCGCCGTGGTTGGCTGCGCCTTGGCTGGTTCTTTTGTTCTGACGTCGTAACATGTCTAGTCTAGGGGTTTTCGACGTCGAAAAGTCCATAGGAAGTAGTAAAAAAATTGCCGGCCAAAAATATACTTCCAGCACCATTTGAAGATTGATTGTATCATTCCTACCAAGGATCATAAACGATGCATCTGCCTACAATAGAAAATTTTAAATGCATATGAGAACATTTATATATTTTGTGGCAGCCTACAAATAGAGAACACCAAAAGGATGCCTTTAACCAAATATGTATCAGTTTCTACATAAGAGAGCATCCAACTAGAAGGCTAGAAAACAATGGCATGCTAATAGCAAAATACAGCAAATCGAGAAGTAAACATAACTCTGAAACGATACTACTGAACATAAACTACATGAAGAGGGTTTGGCACAAGCAAACTCACCTGCAAAAATTCTTTTCGTCAGTTAACAATCTACTATCGAGAGCATATAAGCAAGTTAATATCATAACAAAATTCGTAGTCATTTCATTTGAAGTCTAAATTTCAGAAGAGTACAAGCATATACATTAATCCATCATCTCATTCAAATCATAAACATTGTTTAGAAATGGAAACTGAGAGGAGGTACCGAATAATATGGAAGCTTTTGTATGATAAGTTGAGCAATGAGCGATTCTACGACACTTAAATCTTTTTCCAGAATGACATAAAGACTGCAAATGCCTCTGCCAACCCACCATCACCATGTGTACACTAGTTTACTTAAAAATTACAAATGACAAGATTGATAATCAAAGAATCCAGTTTGTTCATGTGAGTTTTTAACACAATAACAATAACAAAAGGCCATCTTCAAATATATGCAAATTTGGACATCATCCATTGTTATTATCAAACAAATACCAGACACAAACTTTTAACTCTAAAAATGACCACAAAACACATCAACACAATACCGATTAAGCTATTTTTATCGATAGATTTACTCCAATGAAATAATCTTCTAGCTTTGTGCAATTTTACAAGTTTGAACTCGTGGAAACTAATCCATTGAGCTCACAAACAAGAACATAAACTACATGAGAAAACAAGAAAAAAGTGGGAATTTTGGTGGAAGAAAACAATAAAAAATTCACCCCTTTTGATTACCCAATTCCTTTACCTAATTACATTCTTACCAAACAAAATTACAAGGTAAAAACCATCGTTCACCAACACCCAAAATCAGCAAGAAACAAAACCCACAAAAAAGCTGGAATTAGAAACAAAAACAACAATTTGGCGGGAAAGATATATACGCAGCAAATACACAATACAAAGTTGGACGGAGAATATAAGAAACGTTAATTGAGAAAAAGATGACCTTCTTGTTGAAGCCGGCGTGAGCAGGAAGCTCCATGCACACCACCTCGTTGCTGGTTTCGTCGATTGAGGGGCGATTGAGGTTTTGGTCAGCGATTGGGGTAGGTAGATGACGGTGATTGGGTCGAGTAATGTTATGCTAGAGGGCTAGATGGTGAATAGAGAAGATAGATGGCGGAGATGGTCGGTGGAGTTGATCGACAAAAGGGTGTTGGTGAGGGTTTCGGTCGGCGGAGATGGAGAGATAACGAAGGAGGTTGTGGATGTGTTGGAGATTGGTTAAGTATACTTGATTTTTTATTATTATAAATACATTTTGTTGCGGTTCCGATAGAGATTCAGATAACGTAACCATGTTGGATCTGTAATTGATAAGTTTAAGATATC
Source organism: Cruciata laevipes (assembly GCA_963678965.1). Classification (NCBI taxonomy): domain Eukaryota; kingdom Viridiplantae; phylum Streptophyta; class Magnoliopsida; order Gentianales; family Rubiaceae; genus Cruciata; species Cruciata laevipes. The sequence goes on along the minus strand of OY787634.1, from coordinate 16,496,270 downwards.
GTAACCGGTCTCGGTTACAGTTTTGGTTCTGGTTTCGGTCAAGGTTACGAAATCGGAAACAATAAATTAGCGGCAATTTTATCATAACCGCCATTAAAACTCGTTCACGCGCCTTCCTAGGGACTTTCCGACATCGAACCTCCCAGCTTACCCGCTTCCGATATCGGAACCTCCCAACCACGGTGGTTTTTTAAAACCGCCGTTAAACGGGCGCCGTTAATGTACATGTTTGCACTAGTGAATGTTTTAAAAAACTAAAAAAAACTATCGGCTACTATATTACCTACCAAGTATGTGCCTCCGGGAGGAGAGCAAGGAAAGAGATTTCGTCCGGACGAAACGATCACATTTTCGAAAGAGGATGCAATACCTACCCAAGCTCCCCACTCAGACCCCATGATGGTAACTGCGGAGATTGAAAGTTTTGTGGTAAAAAGAGTGTTCATAGATGATAGAAGTAGTGTAGAAATTATGTTCACACCATGCTTCGACCAACTAGGTATTGGAAGAAAAAATCCGCGATCACCAGTATCGCCTCTGTCTGGATTCACAGGGAAGGCGGAAATGCCCCTAGAAATGATTACCTTGTGTGTCACCATGGTTGATGATAAGGATAGAAGCCGCCGAACCTCAAGGATGTGCAATTTTGTTGTAATAGATGCTCATTCGCCTTACAACGTAATCCTTAAGCAACCTTGGCTAACACAAGCTCGGGTAGTTAATTGTCCATATCTGTTAACGATGAAATTTCCAACTGAGCAGGGTGTTGCGACAGTCCGAGGAAGCCAAGCCACGGTGAGAAGCTGCATGTTAACAGAAATCCTAGATGCAAAAAAGGTCGTTGGAGCGGTGCACGAGGGATCCACTGAAGCAGGACAGAAAAGAGAAAAGGGCAGGAAAGGAAAGAAAAACTAAAGACGCCTTTGAAGAAGGGTGAGGATGATTCAGAAACCAGGAAGGAGACCTCAGTTAATTTGGCCTAAGCAGATGGGAGAAAGGAAATGCCGAAAGGTGAAAGAATGTTGGGCACATCTGAAGGGTTGATATGAGGGCCGTCGGGAGACACCTCAGATGGAACCCATGATGAAGACTAAAGTCAAGAAACGAAGAGGATTTAATTCAGGTAAGCTTTCTCAAACCTCAAAACAGAACGACAAGAAAAGAAGGAAAAACACGTGGCTCGATATGGATATGGTGAAGTCAAGGGACGTGAATACGCTGAAGTCAGGGGGTGTGGATACGTCCCCACATCCAGAAATTGCTAAGTATTGGATAATACTTTGTAATAGAACAAGAAAAATCGACGTGGACACGTCTAAAAAGAAAAATATACTCAGTATTGGATAATACTCAGTAATATAAAAACTAAGGAAATTAGGACCTCGGGGCCGCTCCCACGATGGTGCCCCGCAAAGGGAATTTTGTGGAAGAAATTTTTCAGGTGCTTATGAGTCGCACATTTTATAAGAATTTTTTAAGGTTTTTTAACCATCGAATATAATTTTCGTCAGAACAGATTCATCCGATGCTTCGGAGTGAATTATTTAAAATTTTCTTAGGACAGATTTTATAAGGTTTAAAGAATTCTTAAGGTTTTTTAACCATCAGAAAGAATTCTCGTCAGAAAAGATTCATCCGATGCTTCAGAGGGCATTCTTTAAAATCTTCTATAGGACAAATTTTATAAGGTTTAAAGAATTCTTAAGGTTTCTTAACCATTGGATAGAATTCTCGTCAGGAGAGATTCATCCGATGCTTCAGAGGGTATTCTTTATAATTTTCCAAGGACAAATTTTATAAGGTTTAAAGAATTCTTAAGGTTTTTTAACCATCGGATAGAATTCTCATCAGAAGGTTTTTTAAGGATTTTTTGGGTACTGAACTATCAGATGAACTTTTTAGTCTCATCTGATGCCTCGAGGGGGAGGGGGGCATAGGTGGGGATAGTCCTGCCCGTTTAAGTTTAAAACCAGTATGATGTTCTTGTAAAAGAAAGATGTCAGTGCGGTAAGAATAGCAAAAGAATAAGGTAGTCCCGTGAAGGGAAAGAAAGTTCTAAAGGAGAGAAACAATCCAAGATACAAACAACAAAAGATACAATCTATTTGGAAATAGTCTTTGAAGGAGTACAAGACATATGCATTACAACTATTCTCCAGGAGGCAGGGTAGCATCGGGTATCTGATTCCGAGAACTTAGACACTTGACTATAGGCATGCCATCTATCAGAAAAGGGAAAAACCCGTAGAGTGAAGGACAGACACAAAATTGAACGTAACCTTGGGGCCCATCTTCGGCATTATAGGATGGGGACTCGGGACAAGTCCCTTTGTGAACTGGGGGAACCGGGATCGGAGGACCACTCAGAGTTCCTAGAGAAGAGGCTGAGAGAGGCGGGGAATCAGATTTAAAAGCTTCCCAAATCTGGGGGACTAACAACTCTAGAGCTTCTTCGCAGAGACCTGTACTTGTGGTGGTAGCGCTGCAAAGCCCCCGGTTTGTAATAATCCTTCTGGAAATGAAACTTGATCCTCCTAGGCACCCATTCTAAGACTTTCTTATATACCAAGGTGGTTTGATGGTCGTTTGCCTCTTTTAAAACTTCACCCACAACTTTCTTGAACTGGGGAGAGCGAACGACCTCCTTCACAAGAGCCTCACTAAAGCATTGAAGGTTAGAACCATTCCTCCAAGCTTGCAATTCTCGATCCAGCTCAGACGAGCGGAGTTTTGATCTCTAGCTCTTGGGAAAGGGAAGAAGAAAGAAGCTTTTTCCTTTTCCAAGTCCCGGGAAATGGCAGAAAGATGGTACTAAAATTTGGAATCGAGAAGGCCCTGGAAGGATGTAGAGTTCAACAAATCCAGTGTGAATCCGGACACCTAAAAAGAATTAAAATGATGTTCAGGTATATGGGAAGAGGGTAATAGGAAAAGTAGGTAAACATAAAAAGGTAGACAAGGAGGGAAATACCAAGGAAACAGCAAGGGAAATATCCAAGCTCGGGCCATTGGAGGAAGAGGCTGATTGGCGTGAAACAGCACTCGATCTAGGCCTCTTCCGACTGAAATTTGAAGGAAGATTGGTGATGGCATCAATAAGATCCTGGAGTGAGAGGGAATCATGATTAGTAGGGTTGAGGCCTAATGACCATGCCTCACTGATCGGGCTCGGATCATCTTGGTTTGGAGGAAGAAAGGAGGTTTGTATCATTTCCAAGACCTCCCTTTAGTCCAGAATCAGGGTATGGCCAAAAGATGGGTCATCGGAGAGAGATCAGAACTGGAAAAGGGGAATAAAAATAAATGGTCAGAATACATAAAGGAAAGGTATAAACAATAAAATACATACATAAAGCTAAGAACCTACCATACTCAGTCCAACGGAGCGGTAATGAGGACGGGAGAAAACCTCGGCTGGGTATAACTTGTGAGGCCAGGAAAACCCTCCGTTCTCCAATATCCAGTTTTGAGGAATGAAAATAGGATTTCTCATTAGGGTCTCATAGTCAGAATGCAGCTCATCGGGTAGCCAAGGTACTCGATCTTCTGAAGTAATATTACGGTTTCACTCGGGAGCGGCCGAGGTATTGTACGAGTAATGCCCTTCTGAGAACCAAGCGTTCGGATAATTAATATAAACTCGGATCCAGTGAGCATTCTCCACGCGAAAAATGAAGCCAAAGATACCCGAGATTTGGCTCGCATAACCGGATAGGCAGAAGAATACCGGAACAGATCCAGGGACTCGGACACATTACACCGGCGACAATTTACCAGAAAAGCCACTATAGCCACTGACCTGTTCGGATTATATTAGGCAGAAGACATTTTGTAATGATGAAAGAGCTCTAAGAGAATAGAGGGGGAAAGGGAAAACTGAGGCCAAATTGAAATAAACGACTTGGGATACAAGGCCCATTGGTCTTATACTCATCAGGAGCAAGAGGGGTGAGATAGGTGTCCATAGCCAAAGGGATAAACATATCCCCACAAGATCACGGATCCCCTCATCAACCCAGTCCTACCCAGGATTTACTTGGGATCCGTGAGTTTTAGATATAAGACGTAAAGGCAAGAAGCGAGAGGGCTCGATATTGGCCTGATCAGCGTCATCTTTAGAATTTGGACGCCGAGAACTAGAACCTTCCCCAAAAGGGATGATCGGTCGCTAGAATTGGAAGGAGGGACGTTAGCCTCCATAAAAGGTTGGGGGAATCAGAACATGAGCAGACATGAATATTCAGAATCAGTGGAAGAATTGTACAAATGGCAATATGCCATACAAAAGGATATAAGGCAGTATGGATGCTCTCTTCAGAAGAAGAATTTGTAGAGATGGAAAATAGAGGAACGAGGGGATAAAGGGTAAATATATAAGGAAATAAAGTACATAGGGAGAAGGAAAAATGATTAAGTCGCTCAAAAGAAGGGGAAAAGTGGGATACTATGTAGCCGGCAAACGAAAAGCGTGCCAGGGAGACCCGTGCCTTAAAGACCACTCTCAGGAGATGAAGTGACAAAACAACCGGAACCTCGGATGTATGGGTCGGAAAGAGAAGCAAGAGGAAAGCTATTTTCAGAAGACATGTGTTATTCTGCCAAAATTAAGCACCCGTCTTGGGGGGCTTGTGATAGTATAGAAAATACTCCATCGCTGGACAGCTCGGATGACTCGGCGCTAATAAGAAATTTCCAAGAAACCACCCTGGACACGTGAGAGGATCTGAAGAAAGATATGAAAAGTACAGAGCATGTGAGAGGAAAGAAGAATAGGTCCCAGTTTTTTCAAGCCTCGGCCAGTAGTTAGCAAGCGCGCTCAACGAGTGAAGACCCTCAGATACGCCGATTATCTGAGGCCTCACTTAATGAGCGGATCGCCCTGCATCATTGTTTTTCATATGATTGTTTATGTATGATCGAATGTGGTGATGGAGGGTACCACAAAACAATATGTACAAGGCCTACCACTGCAAGTGGACTACGCGGAGATGGGCGGGGATGAGTGGCGATCATCCTGAAAAGCACTAAGCTTGATGTACTGTTTTCCTTCAGTGTTGCCTTGATATGGTGTGTTTTACTCACTTGAAGTTTTGCTATGTTAAGCCATGTGTATGGCTAATTTAGTTCATAACCTATTTTGAATCTCTAGCACTGGTGATTAGTAGCTCGACATAGTTACACTACCTTATTATGTGATGAACGAGCTTATTTTGTGTTGCTCTGATGTATATTTATTAAGTATTGACTTGAGAATGTAAGAAAATTATTTCTTTCCTATTATGTGGTCTTATATTAATCTGTTTTCTATTGGAATATTGTTATTCCATGATATATTTGGTGACTTATTAAATTAAGTATAAAGGAATATTTCCTAATTATCTCTACTTTGATGGACGGTTGATATTAATTCTACGGAAACCTGATGAGGATTTAGTTTCTTTCTCCACCTATAAATTGATGTCTTTATTCCATTGTGAAGATATCGTAATGACAAACTTATGATGAATCCTTATGAACAACATCCTGATAAATTCTTATGATCATCCTTATGAACCCTGATAAATCCTAAAGGGAATCCCAAAGGCTGCCGATTCACACAACACATAAAGTTCATAGTTAAGGGGAGAGAAACCTAAACTCCTACACAAAGCTGGCAGATTCACGATATCGACATCTCCGCTACAATGAGTGGGGGTAAGTAATTGGTATATACTGGGCCATACAGGCCCATACCAGCCTATACACTCCTATTTACGGAACTAACAGATAATAAAGCCTAATAAAGCCTTGGCCCAAGACAAGGAGGATAACCGACTTAGTCAAGGTAAAAGCAAGATCTCTCAGAAAGAGAAAACAAAGGGATCACGATTACAACATGGTAACGTGAACCAAGAAAGTAGGAAAGAGGAGACTCTCTATAAATATGACCAGAGTAAGAAGAAACATGTACGCACAACTAAGACTAGATTATTATATCTGGCAATTCGAAACTGACTTTATCATCGGAGAGTCTTCCCGGAATCCATTCCGGGACTTTGCAAGTTACATCCGGCGAACCGACGGAGGTCATCGGTGGGCTTGTGGGTGATCAAATCACATCATTGGCGCCGTCTGTGGGGATCATCCTTTAGTTCCCATGGTGACCACCAGAAGGAACCGGAGAGAAACTCCTGAAAACAGCAACTCCGCTTCCAGAACAGTAAGTGACAGAAGAGGAGAGGAGCATGAGGAGGAAGAACAATATGAAGAAGAAGAATATCAGTCACAAGAATCCTCAGATCACGCTCACCTCAGGGAAAAATAAGCATTTGAAGCCTTCCTAGAGGCGCAGAAAGAAACTCTGTTCGTCCAGTTCAAAAGGGCCAGAAGAACTCAAGACGACTCTAAGGCTAACACTGATCATAGGTGCGAGAGATCAGTTCCAATTGATCGCCCAGAAACCTTTCAAGGAAGTCGTAGGGTGAATATAGACAGGAGGGAGGAACGCTCTATTCTGATCGGGCGAGGCGAAAGAAAGGAAGAGGATCTATCCTAATTGGGCATAGAGACACGCTCGTCTACGGCAAAGAGTTACAGTCGATCATTGCAAAAGACGAGAGCGACTATTCTCCTTTCATCAAGGAAATACAAGATTACCCGATGAGTGACACATTCAAATTGCCTCTCCATGTCAAGATATACGATGAAACGTTAGACCCAAAAGATTTCTTGCACTCATATAGAAACAGCATGAGATTTAGGAACGCCCCATTGCCCATTGTATGCAAGGCGTTCCCAATATTCTTAACCGGACCGGCTATCACCTGGTACGAAAATCTTCCCAGACAAAGCATCAGGTCATAGGCCCAGTTGTCAGACATGTTCCTAGGGCGGTTCTATAGAAACCAGAAGTTCGAGCGCACAATCGCCGATCTGGTTAACATTAAGCAAAATGGCAATAGCATTGGGGAATATCACTCAAAAATGGTGATGGAAAGCCTCCAGGTCAAAGACCTTTCATATCAAATGTTTTTAGGGGCGTTCATGAGTAGATTAAAATCGGGCAATTTTTACAAAAAGATACGAGAAGAAATGCCTAGTAATGAACGTGACCTACAAAACTGGTGGAAAGGTATGTTTGCACTGAAGAGGCGAATGATAAGAAAATAGAGAATGAGAGAGGCTGGAAAAAACCATTTGATAATGATTCCAAACAACAAGGCAAGAAGGACAAGCCACTACAAACACCCAAGACAAGGGATGGCTTTGGACAAAAAACCTTCGAGGAAACGCCACTGACAAAGCCAAGGAAAGAGATTTGGCAGAATAACAAGGACCTATTCAGAGATCCAAAACCGATGCTAGCACCACCAGAAAAATGCCCGAAGGAGCTCTACTGTTCCTTCCATAGGGATCATGGACATGACACAGAAGGCTGCACGGCCCTTAAAAGGCAGATCGAGGATAATCTACGTCAGGGCAATCTCCTCCAATACAAGAAAAACTCTAGCTATGGTGGTAGAGCTGTCACGCAACTGGGAGAAGAGACAAAATCCCAGGGCAAAATGACCGCAGCAGTAACCCAGGCGGAACCATCGTATCAAACGGCTGAAAAAAATCATACTATCTATCCATGGTACAACCGAATGTATATCAAATAATGCCTGGAAGCAAAGGGCGAGATATGTACCACCACAGGAACCGACTAAAAAATGGTTTAAGATGAGCGAGGTCATCACATTTGATGAAAATGATACGGTTCCAACCGCATCACCACACAACGATCCATTGGTGATAGTGGTGAAAATAGGAAATTCGATAGTACATAGAGTCTTCGTGGATGATGGAAGCGTGGTAGACATTCTGTTCGCTGATTGTTTTGACAAATTAAGCCTAAAAAGGGAAGATCTTAAAAAACCCACCTCAGCTCTAGTCGGATTTACTGGAAAATCAGAGATGCCGACAGGACAAATTCAACTGCCAGTAACTGTGGGAGAGGGCGATAAGTGCTGTACAATCCTATGTGATTTCGTCGTAATGGAGGCACAAAGACCATTTAACGCAATAATAAGACGCCCATGGATGAACGCGGCGAAAGCAATTTGGTCTCCTTATCACCAGGTCATGAAGTTTCCAACTCCAAACGGGATAGCAGTTGTTAGAGGAAGTCAACAAGCAGCAAGACAATACATGGCATAGCTATGAAACCTACCATGTTGATAGAAAATCCTAATCTCCCAATAGTAAACGTTGTGGTCACAGGGCAAAACATTCCTCATAAACCAAAAGTCCATCTGGGAGAAGAAACAGAGGAATATGAAATGACTGATAACGATCCGTCGTCAGTAATTAAGATAGGTCGCAACCTACCGGATATCATCAAAAGGAGTATAAAACTCATACTACAGCAGTACGCTGATGTTTTTGCCTGGACTCCTATAAATATGGGCGGAGTAGACCCAAATGTCGCTACACATGAGTTACATGTATACCCAGGAATTAGACCGATCAAGCAGAAACAGCGAAACTTCGCCTCTGACAGGCAGCAAGCTATAGAAGACGAAGTCCAGGCACTAACAGAATCTGGTATTTTACGAGAAGTGAAGTACCCAACATGGCTAGCTAACCCAGTCATGGTAAAAAAGGCGAATGGGAGCTGGCGAATGTGTGTAGACTATTCGACCCTCAATAACACCTGTCCAAAGGATTGTTACCCATTACCAAAAATTGATAAGTTGGTAGAATCAATCTCAGGCCATGAAGCCTTGGCATTCTTAGATACTACAAAGGGTATCACCAAATTTTAATGGATGCAAAAGACGCAGAGAAAATTGCTTTCATTACCACAATGGGGTCATTCTGCTATAACAGAATGCCTTTCGCCCTAAAGAATGCTAGGGCAACATACCAAAGAACCATTGACAGAGCATTCACCCACCAAATTGGGCGAAACCTGGAAGCGTACGTGGATGACATGGTGGTTAAAAGCCAACACGTAGACCTATTCCCAAGCGCCCTTGAAGAGACATTTAAAACTCTTTAGAGTTTGGGTATGAAGTTGAACCCTAAAAAATGCACCATTGGAGTGGGCGAAGGGCGATTTCTGGGATATCAAGTCTCGTCTAAAGGACTGGCCCAAATCCAGAAAAGATAAAAAATATCATGAAGCTATCTACACCAAAATCCATCAAGGACATACAGATCTTGACTGGATCGCTTTCTGCGCTCAACAGATTCATGGCGAAAGCCGCAGACAAACACATGCCTTTCTTCGACATTCTCAAAAAGTCCAAGTTCAAATGGGACGAACACTATGAGGAAGCATACGTACGACTCAAATCTAAGATTGCATCTTTGCCTTCTTTATCAATACCAGTAAAGGGCGAACCACTTTTTGTATACCTGGCAGCTTCAAATAAGGCGGTTAGCTCGGTACTCATAAGGATAGATGATATGATACAAAAGCCCGTATACTATGCCAGTAGTGATATTACCGGCCCAAAGGCCTACTGAGCCGGTAATAGGGTCCACGGCCCAGCACAAAAAGGGCGATGCCTTTCCCGCTAGGGGGCACGTCCGGACAAGAAAGAAGGACGGACGGGGACAAAGGAAAGTGGTCCTGCACCTTATCTCAAGCAGGCAAGCTCGACTATAAATACTAGTCTCAAACAGTGAACAAGGTATGTGACTTATATCTCTCTACTTTATATTGAGAGCACCTTCCGTACGTTTTCCTTCTCCGCTATCCCCATCTCATCATCACGCTGGAGCTTCTTCCCCGGGACGCCTCCCGGGGATTGTTTTGCAGGATTGTAGCGGGCTGACTAAGAAGGAGACCCGGACAGCGTTGAGACCCGGGAAACGGGCGGAAATTGGTAGCATCAATTGGCACGCCCGGTGGGACCTTTCCACCTTTGCACGATGGAGTCGCCAAGGAGAGGGCGTGGGCGCCCGAAGAAGAACGCGGCACCTTCAGGGAGTGGTCCTCCTCCACCCCCGGGAGATGACGTGACCTTGAGGCAGTTGCAGGAGGAGGCTAGACACCAGCGTGAGCTAGGAGTGCCACATGATGGTCACGTGGAAACTGCCTCCGACGAAGCCGACTCGGAAAGAGAGTACCAGGATGTGCAGGAGCCTAGGCCCGCAAGAGAAGGCGGCCCCCGGCCCCGGGAACCTGAAACCCGGGAGGAGGGGCAATACCTGGTCGGCAACCCTCAAACTCGGGAACCGGCTTTCCCGGAAGAGGGTCAACTCTTAGCTAATACGGAGGAATCGGCAGCGTTGGAATTCATGAGAGCCAACAAGGAGTTGTACCGCCAGTGGGTACTTTCTACCTGGGAAAACTTAAGACGAAGGGAAACTGGAGTGGACCCGGCAGACCCCCCGCGGGGACATCAAAGGGAAGTTATCGATCTAGACGGGGCTGTTCAGCCGCCAAGAATACAGGGGCGAGTTAATTCCTCAACCATCCCACCTTCTTTCCCCCCGAATTTCGGAGTTCGAGGAAGAGTGGCTACTGGACAACAATCAAATTTAGTTCCGCATGCTCCACCCTACTACCCGCGTTCTAGCTGGGGGACGGAGCAGACCGGGTACGGCCTTCCAGCCATGCCTGCGGAATTATTGGGTTATCAGGCCCCTGGAACCAAGGGGAACCCGATCCAGTATTCTATGCCGATGTATGGGTCAATGGGGGTGAACTACGGTTACCCGGAGAGATACTGCAGAGAGGATGATAGGATACGGGGCTATCAGGTGGCACAGCAGGACCCTAACTCTTTGGAGGCGCGGTTGGATAAGTTGGTAGGGAGAAACGGAGCTCAACCCACTTCCCTATGGGTACCTCGGGTGCTGGCATACCCATGGCCTCCGGGCCTTCGGGTCCCGGAGGGAATCCAAACGTATAATGGAGAGACAGACCCGGAGGAGTTTATCAGGACATACCAGAACCTAATGGTGTCACGGGACTTCCCGGAAGAACTAAGATGCAAGTTGGTAGGTTGCTACCTGAGGGGAAACTGTCTCCTATGGTTCGATTCCTTGCCCCGGCAGAGTCTTAGAGATTATTATGATTTCTCCAAGGCTCTGCTGTTCCGGTACGCGGAATTGAAAAAGGAAGGGAAGCAACTGACTGAGCTTCTCGCCACTCGGCAGAAAGCTGCGGAAGGGCCAATGGAATATTACCGAAGGTACATGGACGACAGCATGAAGGTTATAGACAGACAGCAGCAGGAGAAAGCGGTGATTAGCGGATTCATAAAAGGCTTGAGGGATATGGCGTTGTTCCAGAAGTTGATGGAAAACATCCCGGAAATCTTTCACAACTTACAGATGGCGGTGCAACTGTACTGTGCGGTTAATGACGCCACCCGGAAGAGGAAGGAAGAATCTGGGGGATTCCTCCCGGATAAGATGGAAAGGAGGAGGGTGGCTGACCCAAGTAGAAGGGATTCGGGCCCTGCGCCGGTGAACCGGGCAAGGGCAGATAGTTTTACCCAGCTCAGCAAGTTCCGGACAGAGATACATGCTATTCACAAAGATCTGTTCCCGGACCCACAGCCCATCCAGGGGACCCCGTCTAGGGAAAATGCGGACAAATGGTGCGCCTATCACAAGTCTTATGGACACTCGACAGAGGGGTGTAGAGGGCTGAGGAATGAGATAGAAAAGTTGATAGAGCGGGGGCAGCTGAGAGATTGCGTGGCGACAGAAGCAAAGAAGGAGAATCCCCAGGACCAGCCTCAGGAGCAACCTCGGAAAAGGTGGAGGCCTAACCCCGGGAGAGGAAATGGGAGAGCCCAAGGCAACCAAGGCAATAGGGCCCCGGGGAGGCCCGCCATAGCCGCCGTACCGGTCCAGGCAGTAGAGCCAGCCCCACTACCAAACAGAATGATCAACGTGATAAGCGGAGACGTCGGAGAAACATGCCAGTCAGTTTCCGCTATCCGGGCCCGGACGCGATATGTTCCCCCGGGGGAGATTCGGGGAAAAGGTTTCGCCCCGACGAAGCTCTCACTTTCTCTGAGGCGGATGCAGCCCCGCCAGAGATACCCCACTCAGACCCAATGGTGGTAACGGCGGAGATTGAAGGCTTTTTGATCAAGAGGGTGTTTGTGGACGATGGGAGTAGCGTGGAAATCATGTTCGCTTGTTGCTTCGATCAATTGGGAATCGGGAGACAGAATCTGAAACCTCCTTCGTCTCCCTTGTCAGGGTTCACGGGCAAACCCGAAGTTCCTCTAGGTGTTATTCCCCTCGCAGTGTGTATGTTGGACGAGAAGGACCGGAGCAAGAGGGTCTCAGTGACATGCAATTTTGCGGTTATTGATGCACCTTCACCGTACAACGTAATCATAGGGAGGCCATGGCTAACCCAAACCCGGGCAGCGAGTTGTCCATACCTGCTGACAATGAAGTTCCCCACCGCGCAAGGAGTGGCAGTCGTACGGGGAAGCCAAGCAGTCGCGAGAAGTTTCATGATGACGGTGATCTTAGATGCAAAGAAAGCAGTTGGGGCGGTGCATGGAGAAGCTCCCCGCCAAGAGTTGGAAGAAATGCAAGTGGCGGACAAAGGGATGGTCACGGTGGGAAAAGATCTCCCGAAGGAATTTAAAGGTGCATTGAAGGAACTCTTGGCCAGATATCAAGGGGTATTCTCATGGAGCCCGGAGGACATGGTGGGGGTGTTGCCCGAGTTGGGGGTACACAAGCTGAACATAAGCCCGACAACCAAGCCAATCAGGCAGAAGAAAAGACATGTAGCCCCGGAGAGAGCGGAATTCATAAAGGGTGAAGTGAAGAAGCTGGAGAGAGCCGGGGTGGTCGAAGAAATCATCTACCCGGAATGGATAGCTAACCCGGTCTTAGTAAAGAAGCATGATGGAAGCTGGCGCATGTGTATCGACTTTACAGATTTGAATAAATGCTGCCCCAAAGACAGCTACCCTCTCCCGAATTTGGACCGGCTGGCAGAGGCTATCGCGGGGTACTCGGTGCTGGCCTTCTTTGATGCACATAAAGGGTATCATCAGGTGTAGATGGATGAGGCGGACAAGGCGAAAACCTCCTTCATCACCGATTTTGGGACTTTTTGCTACAAGAAGATGCCCTTTGGATTAAAGAATGCGGGGGCTACTTATCAGAGAATGGTGGACAAACTCTTTAAGGACCAAGTGGGGAGGAACATGGAGGTATATGTCGACGACATGGTGGTTAAGAGCAGGACTTATGGGGCTTTCCTGAACGATCTGGAGGAGATGTTCAAAAAACTTGAGCTGAGCAATCTAAAGCTGAACCCCTCCAAAAGTACTATTGGAGTGGGAGCGGGGAAGTTCCTGGGCTTCATGGTGTCAAGCCGGGGCATTGATGTCAACCCGGAAAAGGTAGAGGCCATAGCTAAAATGACCTCCCCCAGATCGGTGAAAGAAGTACAGCGGTTGACAGGTTCCCTCGCGGCCCTCAGCCGATTCTTATCAAAGGGGGCAGATAGGCAGTTACCTTTCTTCTCCATTCTCAGGAAGGCCAAGGCATTCGAGTGGACCGGGGAGTGTGAGAAGGCGTTCCAAAACTTGAAAGATCACCTTCGACAGTTGCCAACTTTAAAGAAACCATACCCGGGGGAGGAGCTTTACCTGTACATAGCGGCATCCCGGGAGGCAGTAAGCGTCGTGCTAATCAAATAAGAGGAGGGAAAGCAGCACCCAATCTACTTTGTTAGCCGGGCACTTCTGGGGGCAGAGACCCGGTATACTGAATTGGAGCAATTAGTTCTAGCGCTGGTACATGCTCCAAGGAGGCTTAAACCCTACTTCCAGGGCCATTCAATAGTAGTCCTCACCAATTACTCGCTCAAACAGGTCATGTTCAAGCCGGAGGCATCAGGGAGAATGATGAAATGGGCTATAGAGTTGGGAGAATATGAAATTCGGTATGAGCCAAGGAGGGCTATCAAGGGGCAGGCTTTAGCAGACTTTCTGGTGGAATCAGAAGCAAGGATACAGGAAGAGCAGGAGACGACCGAGGCTGAAGTAGTCCCGGCTTGGAGGCTATATGTAGATGGATCGGCACACTCAGGATGCAGCGGAGCGGGAGTCTTGTTGATTAGCCCGGAAGGGAAGGAATACCCCTATGCGGTCCAATTCACTTTCAAAACAACCAACAATGAAGCCGAGTACGAAGCCTTGATCGCAGGATTAAGATTGGCAAAGGAGATGGACATCAAAGCTCTCACGGCATACAACGACTCTCAGATTGTGGTACAGCAGGTAAAGGGAGAATATGAAGCCCGGGAGAGGAGCCTGCAAAAATACTTGGAAACGGTAAAACCGCTGGCAGCCGGGTTTGAAACCTTCAACCTGGTCCAAGTTCCCCGGGAGGAAAATAGTAAAGCGGATGCTTTGAGCAAGTTGGCCTCCTCGGAATTAAAGCCTAAGCCTAACCAAAAGTTGTACATGGAAGTACTAGGAAGGAGGAGCTACCAGGAGAATGACCAAGTGATGGTAGTAAATGAGGAAGAAACCTGGATCATTCCTATGCGGGCATACCTAGAAGAAGGAACCACCCCGGAGGATAGGGTTCAGGCCCGGAAGCTGAGAGTTAAAGCGCCTAAGTATGTAATCCAGGGCGGGGAGTTGTATAAGAGGGGAGGGGATATCTCCAGCCTTTGCTTAAGTGTGTAGAAAGGACAGAGGGCCAACACCTCATCCGGAAGGTTCATGAAGGATCTAACGGGAGTCACCAGGGAGCTCGCACAATGGCTAGGAAGATCTTAAGGCTGGGGTATTACTGGCCGACGTTGTTCAAAGATGCGGAAGAGCATGTTCAGAAGTGTTTGGCATGCCAAACATTCGCCCCACTAATCCATGTGCCCCGGGAGGAGTTAATCGGGGTCACGGGAGCCTGGCCTTTCAGCAGGTGGGGAATTGACTTGGTGGGACCTTTCCCGACTGCCCCGGGAGGAGCTAAGTACGTGATTGTGGCGATTGACTACTTCAGCAAATGGGTGGAGGCAGAACCACTCACCAACATACGGGGACTAACTTGTGTTAAGTTTTGCTGGAAGAACATCATTTGTCGATTCGGTATCCCAAAGATCATAGTCACGGACAATGGGACGCAGTTTGAAAATGATCCTTTCAAATCATGGTGTATCAAGTATGGCATAGAGCAGATGTTGACATCTGTGTACCACCCCCAGGTGAACGGGCAAGTGGAAGTCACCAACCGCACTATCATCAAAGGGTTAAAAACCCGCTTGGAAGGCGCGCGGGGAAATTGGATTTGGGGGTTGCCCAGCGTTCTCTGGGCCCACCGGACTACAGAAAGCTCAGCCACCGGGGAATCCCCATATTGCTTGGTATATGGGTCGGAGGCAGTGATACCCGCGGAGATTGGGATCCCTAGCCCTCGGACCCAGCACCAACGCCCGGAAGAAGAAGACGCTGGACGGCGCCTTGACTTGGATATCCTGGAAGAAAAGCGAGAGAATGCAGCACTCCAGGAAACCAAGGTGAAGGAGCGAGTAAAGAGGTACCATGACAGAAGGGTGCGGAAAGAGGTTTTCGCCCCCGGAGACTGGGTGATGAGGAGAAATGACAAGAGCCGACAAGCCCCGGAGGGGAAGCTCGCACCCAATTGGGAAGGACCATACAGGGTGAAGGAAACACACCCGGGAGGAAGCTACGTGCTGGAGAACGAGCAGGGGAAGGAAATTCCTAGGAGATGGAATGTGGCTAACCTAAGAAGGTTCTACGGGAAGTAGAGTACCCCGCGGTGAACCCTAGCTACTAGGGCATGGATATGCCTCCTGCTAGGGCATGGATATGCCAGGCATGGATATGCCAGGCATGGATATGCTCGGAGGGATAACCCCGGCGTTTGGCCTCGTCACGGGTTTAGAGAGGAAGGATTGAAAAGGGGACCCATGGGTAGCTCCCATTCGGGTTCCCCGCTAGATTGGTTCCGGGACTTGAATGAAGCCTGGGGACCAAAAGAATGTAATGTTTACAGAGTTAACGAGAAGGGATTTTCGAAAAAACTTTTATTCATTGATTCATAAATTTCAAAGCACACATGCTGATATGTTACAAAGTATCTTACATACAAATTTTTCTATCTATTTGCTACTATACCCACTTGGGGCCTGATCCGGAAGCACCCTCAGGGTTACCCGGGCGGAAACCCCCTCCGAAGAATTGAGAAGACAAGAGGTCTTCGGCAAAGCGGGCATCTGGAGCTTGATTCCATGCAAGTTCCTCTTCCAATTGCGCGGCGTCTTCCTCGTCCAATTCGGGAATAGGAACAACCACGGATCCTTCGGGAAGTGGTTCTGCCAGGCGCATCCTCCTTACCCCGGCTGATGTAACAAACTTGTACTTAGGAAACAAGTCTGCTACACTTTTACCCTTCTCCTCCCGACTGATGCGGGTGCCCTCAGCGGTCTTGACACCCTTTGTGGTAACTCCAGAATCAGCAATCTCCCGGACGCGCCTTATTCGGCGTGCTACTTCTTCCGGGTCAATAGACACGGACATATCTTCGTATCTTTCGTACGCCACATCCACCTCCACCCGGGCAGGAACTCGACGAAGGCTGGAGGGGTAGGGCTCAGCTTCTCCCGCGGCTATTTTATTATGCCACTCCATGATGTCCAGATAGGCCTTATGGCTGGGAGCTCCCTCACCAAACTTCTTTGGGTTAGCCTGCATACGTTCAATCGTAATATCAGTAAGAGGGGACACCCCAACTAAGCCATTTTTGAGACCCAAAAGGTGGTAGGATAGCCGGGTAACCAGCAATGCATCTTGGAGTACCCTATTCCTATGAGTGAGAGACTGATTCTCCTTCTCAAAATCGCAGAGAAGCCTGTTCTAAGCGGAACGGGTCTCCAATTTCTTAAGCTTTTCCTGCGCTCGCTCAAGTTCACCCCACACCATACCTAGCTCCTTGGTAGTACGATGCTGGGAGTCGTCGTGAAGGGCTTGCAGCTCAGCTATGGTCTGGTGAGAATTTAGGGCTTCCCGCATATGATCGGAAGCAAGGTCGAAGCACTGGTTCAACGACCCAAACTTGGCCTCAACTGCCTTAAGAAATGACACCAGCACCTGGATCGATCCAAACTCCTGAAGGAAGCAATCCAACCCCGCCTCAGCTAATGCCCGGTTAGCTTGATCGCCTCCAAACCTCCAGTGAGCCAGCTTTCTCTGAAGAAATGAGCATTGGAGGCATCCAGCGCGGGGGAGAGAGAAGTAGGTACCAGAAGAACTACTGGGGTGAGGAAAAACATAAGGCATGGGCCCACGCGGGAGAATCTCCTCTAGGGGGCGTTCAGGCTACAAAAGATGGCAATATCATTAAGTAGAACTCTTCATTAATCAAAATAGGCACCAAGGCTAAGTTCTACATGAGCCTCCCGGGGAGGAAGATTACAAAAAATTAAAAATTACAAGAAAAAATAACTAGAGTCTAGAGTTATACATTGTCCTCAGCAGAGTTCCCCTCCCCCGTAACAGTGTGAGCCCTCTCAAACCGCCTCTCCAACTCCACGAGGTCCTCGGTGCTCCATTCCGGGCCAGCATAGGCAGGGGCGTCCACCGCAAGTTCATCAGCGGGCCGCTCGGGAAACCCTACCTTCCGCACAGCCTTCCGGGACTGATACAACAAGTCATCTTGACCCGCGCCCAGACCGACTCGGCAGTCGGCCCCTGATTGTGGACCGCGCGGTACCCAAAGTTGTCAGGTACCGCGCAGTATTCATAATAGTTCTCCGACCAGTGAGGCGTCTCCGGGACTACCCCATAAGCATTAAAGCTTTCCGGGCCGGGGTCAGGGAAAGCAGCCTCGTCAATCTCCGGTTGCTTGGCCTTCTTGATATCCGAGGCGGAAGGGACCCGGGAGGACATCCTCAAAGACTCCCACAGTTGGGGGACCAGGCTTTTCAAGTTCGCATCCTGGAGGGATCTCCAGCGATGGTTCAGCAGGTCATTCGCCTTGGGGAAGCCAACCCCGCAAACTGCAGTACATCTCGTGGCATGCAAACGCGCTTGCCGCAGCTGCGATACCCTTCAGCCTTTGATCAAAGGCGACGGAGTGAAGGACCTTCTGGGTCACAGCATCCAGGGCCTTAAGCTGTGCCTCTTTCTTCTCCTTCTTGAGGGAGGAGTATTTCTTCTCCACCTCTACAAGCCTCTTCTCCTTATCCGCTAGCTTCTTCTCCCTTTCAGCCAGCTTCTTCTGGGACGCCTCCAGCCGGGCCTCCAGGTCGTCTCGCCCGGCCAACTTTTCCCGGGTATTACGGAGCTCCTTCTCCATCGTAGCAAACAACCCGGCGCTGTATTTGGAATAGCCCCGATTTAGCGCCTCGGTAAACTAGGGGACAGCGAGGAGGGAATCCGCGAAGGCGGTGCTCTGCAAAACAGGACATAAAACTTAGGAAAAAATTGGATTAAAACATTAGGTGAAGAACGAAGCTGAAGGAAAGTAGTTACCTCTTCTTTCTCTTCCGGGATAGTCTCGGAAGTAGCGGCCCGCGGAGAAGCGTCGCGAGGAGGAGGAGGAGGAGGGAAGTCCTGAGTCCTTTGGCGAGAGGGAGGAGGCCGTTTGAATCTCGAGCTTGCCCCGCTGCTATAGGTCGGATGCTGGATGAAGGGCCGGCGTCCGGGTGTAGGCGATGAGCCGGGAGTAGCGCGGGCCTCAGAAGATGACCCGGAAGAACTCTGTTGACGAGACCTCGGCGGCGCGCGGGGCTTCTGGGGAATGATGGCAGGATTCTCGGTCGGAAGTGGTCCGGAGGCCATTTGTTGAAGAGGGCCCTGGGGATCCGGATGAGTATCTCTGGCTTGAACATTGTCCCCGGAAGGCTTATCAGTGTAAGCCATGACGTCCGCGTATAAGGCAGGTTGAGCTGAAATCAAGCAGACAGTAAGGTGAGACCATGAGATATATATAAAAAAAAACGTTTGATTTTAACTTTCGAGAAAGATAGGAAATAAAGCCTTAATGGGCACCTCCATCTGGCCACACCGCAGAGATGCGCGGGAGCGTGAAGAGGTTGCGGGGATAGATCCCGTGAGGCCATAAATAACCCGCATTCCCGTTCTTATAGAAGACGTCCATATCTAAGGGGGAGAGGCGGAGGAGGTTGTGATCACTGGCAATAATAGTCGGAAGATTGGAGAGAGGTTTTTTGTCCTCGGGAGTAAAAGAGTTGTTCCAGGCGGGCATAGGGTACACCCGGGCATCACAAAGGAAGAAACCCTTTGAAAGATATCCTTTGGCGGATTTGGGTTTAGAAAGAATGAAATCCTTTAGGCCGGTACGAATAGTAAAAGAAAAAACGCCCGGGAAGGACGCGTGTGCCTTCCGCAAGGCATAGAAGGAGCGGAAGAGTAAGAGAGAAGCGGGAACGGCGCACCGGGCGCAGTTAAGCAAGAAGGCTAGGATGAGGACCACCCCGTTAGGGTGTAGCTGGGCGGGGGCTACGTCATAGAATTGGAGAACTTCAAGGAAAAGAGGAGGGAAGGGCAGGCTAAGCCCATATTGAAAATGGATTCGCGGGATACAGGAAACCTCCCGCTCGGAGACTCCCGGAGGAAGTTTGGAAAGAGAGGCATTCAAAGGAAAAGGAATAAAGGAACGCTTGGCTAAATCCAAGACATCCCTATGTAAAGATGGAGAGTCCCCGGGGACATCATAAAATTTGATACCCACCGGGCGCACCCCGTGAGTGGGCCCCCGGGGAATGTCATCACCGCCTTCCTCGCCGAACACCTCCTCATCCTGATCCTTGCGGGGATGATGAGGAGGCTCGACTTGGCGCAAACCCACCCCATCCGAGGTCAACGCACCCGGGGCGACGGGCCCCCGGGGCGTACTGAGAGCTTCGGAAGAGGTGTCCGGGGAGGAAGGGGAGGAAATCATGTTATTAGCGGCCCGAAATCGGGCCTCAAACTGATTTTGAACTCCTTCGGTGTCCAAAGAAGAATTGGAGTGAAGCGGGAAATCCATGAAGAGAAGAAAAGAATAGGGAGTTAGGGCTTACTTGGTTGAAAAGGCGAAGGAGCGAGTAAGCAGAGCGTCTAGAGAAATTTTGCAGAAAGTAACTTGTGAGAAAGGAGGTTATGCCCCTTATATAGGCGGATGAATAGGAATCGCCACCTCAAAAGGAGGAAAAGCAATGATGACACGGTGAACGAGGTACTGATCAATGCAGAATGGGAAAAGGCGGTGTTGTCAGAAACTAATTTTAACACGGATGGACCCTACCAAGAGTAACGTCAGGAGAAGTTTATGAGACCAGTTCCCCGCGTTGCGGAAATCCGGGTGACTGGTCTGGGGGGCTAGTGATATTACCGGCCCAAAGGCCTACTGAGCCGGTAATAGGGTCCACGGCCCAGCACCAAAAGGGCGGTGCCTTTCCCGCTAGGGGGCACGTCCGGACAAGAAAGAAGGACGGACGGGGACAAAGGAAAGTGGTCCTGCACCTTATCTCAAGCAGGCAAGCTCGGCTATAAATACTAGTCTCAAACAGTGAACAAGGTATGTGACTTATATCTCTCTACTTTATATTGAGAGCACCTTCCGTACGTTTTCCTTCTCCGCTATCCCCATCTCATCATCACGCTGGAGCTTCTTCCCCGGGACGCCTCTCGGGGATTGTTTTGCAGGATTGTAGCGGGCTGACTAAGAAGGAGACCTGGACAGCGTTGAGACCCGGGAAACAGGCGAAAATTGGTAGCATCAAGTAGGAGCCTACAACCGGCGGAGGAGAACTATTCAATGCTAGAAAAACTCATACTGGCACTAGTACATGCAACCAGGCGTTTGAGAACTTATTTCCACAGCCATCATTTCACCATACTCACTGATCAACCGATCAAACAAGTCCTCATGAGGCCGGACTTATCAGGGAGAATGACCAAATGGGCGATCGAACTAAGCGAGCACGACATCACTTTCAGCCCGAGAAAGGCGATCAAATGGCAAATATTGGCAGACTTCCTAGCGGAAATGATATCAATAGAAAGTAGAGATGAGCCCTCGCCTGGAACCTTAACTCCGGAAGACAAACCGAATAAAGGCAAAGCCAAGCTAGAAGACATTGCATGGCACTTATATGTGGATGGATCGTTAAATAAGGACGGTTGTGGTGGTGGCCTATTACTCATCAGCCCTTTTGGCAAAGTTCGACTATGTACACATCGAGAAAATACCAAGAAATCTCAACCAAAGGGCAGATGCATTGAGTAAACTGGCGAACACAAGTTATCCCGAACTATGCAGTCATAAGGATGTCACAATTGAAGTGATAACTTCGAAGAACCAGAAGGTGGAAATTGTATCCACAATACTGGATGAGCCTAACTCCTGGATGACGGCAATCGTTAACTATCTGCGGCATCAAGAGTTACCGGAGGACACAAAACTAGCACGAATCATTGAACGAAAATGCCACTCTTTTGTGCTAGAAGGAGACGTTCAATACAAAAAAGGCTACCTTATGCCATGGCTAAGATGTATAGGCCCCCAACAAGCTAAGACAGTGGTGGCCAAAATACATGAAGGAGATTGTGGTTCTCACCAAGGTGCACGAACACTCGCTAAGAAAATACTAAGAGCGGGATACTATTGGCCAACTATGTTCAATGACACACACTTCCATGTCCAAAAGTGCCGAACCTGTCAGAAAAATTCCAACTCAACGAGTACACCAAAATCTCAATTGGTGGGAATTCAAGGAGCATGGCCTTTCGAGAAATGGGGAATAGACTTCGTCGGACCATTTCCACAAGGAACCGGAAATGCTAGATTCCTCATTGTCATGATCGACTACTTTACAAAGTGGGTAGAAGCGAAAGCCTTACCCAAGATGACGGCGGAAGCTACGGTGGCGTTTGTATGGAAAAATGTGGTTTGTCATTTTGGAATACCAAATACTATTGTATCTGACAATGGAACCCAGTTCACGAGCGCAGTTTTTTCCGAGTGGTGCACCAAATGGAAGATCACGCAAAAATTTACCTCGGTCGCTCACCCTCAGGCGAACGGTCAAGTAGAGGTAACAAACCGTACAATCTTGTAAGGGATATAGAAACGCCTGGATGGACAACGTACATGATGGGTTGAGCAACTGCCAAAGGTACTTTGGGAGTACCGAACCACACCAAGAACGCCAACAGGAGAAACGCCTTACAGTTTGACCTATGGACATGAGGCGATGATTCCACTAGAGCTTAACATACCATCCCCCAGGATAATGTCTTTTGATGAAGTTCAGAACGCCGAAACAATGAGAGTAGATCTGGATTTGTTGGAAGAACGGCGTGAAAAGACGAACATAAAAAACGCTAGCTACAAAGACAAAATAGCTAAGGCATACAATCTTCGTAGTCGAGAAGTAAGGTTCAAAACAGGAGACTTAGTACTTCGCAAAAATGAAGCAAGTTTGGCGGAGAAAACAGGAAAGTTATGTCCCAAATGGGAGGGACCATACAAAGTGATTGAGGCCAGACAATCTAACTCCTACAAGCTAGCCAGGCTGGATGGTAGCATAATCCCTAACGCATGGCATGCCATGAACCTTAGAAAATACTACGCCTAGTTTAAAAGGCGAAGTATGACAACACATGTATAGGAACCATGATATAATCATTGGCGGCTATTTTCGATATTTCAAAAAGGTGATATAATCACCCCCTTTTTTGTATATATATAAAAATACAAAACGCCAATCTCTTCGGCACAAAATCCAAGTACCCATAGCTACCATGCTTCATTAAAAAAATAAAAAAATTTAACATAATAATATCCTTAACATAATTTCACAAGTTTTTTCGGTACAAAAACGTAGGGCAAATAGTGTTAGCCATACTCGTGGTATAACAACAACAACGTCGACAAAGGCTAAACGCCAACCATAAACTGGCGAAAAGGATTACACATTTGAAGTCAGTAAACGCCACAATAATGGCACAAAGGCAACATGCCAATATAGGGCTAAACGCCAAACATAAGCTGACGAAAAGGATTATAATCTGAAGTCAGTAAACGCCACAACGATGGCACGGCGGCAACATGCCGATAAAAGGCTAAACGCCAAACATAATCTGACTAAAAGGATTACACATCTGAAGTCAGTAAACGCCACAATGATGGCACGAAGGCAACATGCCGACAAAAGGCTAAACGCCATACACAAACTGACGAAAATGATTACATATCTGAAGTCAGTAAACGCCTACTAAAGTCATCAATGACTGACAAACAATAAAGACCCGTCAATACGGGCACCATAATGGGCGATGTCAAAATTTATACGGCGAACACCATACACAACTGATATCCCTATAATCAACGCCCACTAAAGTCATCAATGACCAGCGATCAATAAGGGCACCACAATAAACGATATCAAAAAGTTATAAGGCGGATGCCATACATAACTGACATTCTTAGTAGCATACATATATATATTCTTTCAAACACGTGCATACATTAAGAAACAATGGCATCTATGTTTAAAATTCTTCTAATACATACATATATAAGGTAAATTATTTAACTCCCAGAGAGAGTACATAAGGAAAAAAAAAGCATGAATCTAGGATCCCTGACTCTACCAGTTCTACCACGACTGGATCTCCCACGAGAAGAACTACCTCGAGAGGATTCGCCCCGGATGAAACTTCTACGGGGCAATGCATCCCTAGGAAGCCTCTGGGATTCACTGGGACCAGGAAGTCCAGCATCCCGGCGACGCCGCAGTCGAGATATCTCCGGATCATCATTCTCCCTGATTATGATATCATTCAGCTGAGTGCGCATATATGAATAGGAGAGTCCTCTTTTATCCTCACCATTGGCGTCCATCTTAGCCAATTCCTCCTCATAATAAGTCCTGAAATTCCGAATGGGACCGAAAACATCTCGCCCAAGTACCCATCACATAGCAAGTATCATGATATCTTGTAATCTCTATGGCTTGCTTGTCAATCGTTCTTTGCAGCTTCTCGATGTACTCATTCGTGACATCATCTGCAGACCAAAAGGAATCGCCATGTGTCAATATATGTTGCGTTCGCCTAATTCTACCAGTACCTTCCGAAAGTAACTCACCTTTTAAATCGGTGTTCTCTTGCTGCACGACGTTGAGGCTGGTCTCGGTGGCTTGTAGCTGGGATTCCATCTCATTCGGTAACTCCACCACTTCATTGTACTTGTTCTCCTGGTCGTTATACTTCACCGATAGGTCAATGTTGATGGCATACTGTTCATCATACCTATTCCTCCAGCTTTCGCCCTCAAGGCGATAATACTTGCAGTGCTGGGTATGAGTGCCTATCTTATCAACCAAAATCTTCTCGTTATGAGCAGCTTTACCAAGATTCTCATGAAGATATTGACACTCCTTGCGAACACGCTCGTAACGACCCTTCAACTCTCTAGTTTGATGGACGAAAGTCTTAATATGACTACGATGGGTATCAATGAGATCATTATGCTGGGCACATAAGTCATACCATTCGCCTCTCAAGATCTCAATCTCCTTGGTCACGTTATTCCAAGATCCCTCTCGCTCACGGCAGGCTAATAGAACGGCACGAAGCCTACGGCCCATATCAATTATCCACTGCAAAGGCCCAGGTGGTAGACACAAGGTGGATACATGAAGGGCGACTGCATCCACATCTGATAAACACTTAGTGATAACCTGAAATTCATACCCAGTCTCATTTCGCCTAGTTTGAAAGGTGGGGCCTGACCGAATGACGACGAGGGACCTTGGGGAGATTCCCCTATAGGCTCTTTCACCTGGGGTACAGAGGAAGACTTGGAAGCCCCACCCAGCATAGAAGGAGTAACATCACTAACTTCTTGAAACATCATCTCGATGCGATCCTTCATAATCCCGATGGGAGATGATTGAATTAAAGCACTCGGATCCAAACTCCGAGTAATCATTGTTAGATCAACAGAGCGGAAAGCTAAATCCTTAATAAACTGTGCCTACAGAAATTAAAACAATAAATATAATTAAAAATAAA
The DNA here is from genome assembly GCA_963678965.1 of Cruciata laevipes. Classification (NCBI taxonomy): domain Eukaryota; kingdom Viridiplantae; phylum Streptophyta; class Magnoliopsida; order Gentianales; family Rubiaceae; genus Cruciata; species Cruciata laevipes. Next base: position 16,471,251 of record OY787634.1, on the reverse strand, counting down.
ATTCTTACATTACCATAGAATCCAAATGGTATTAATATACATAAACGAACAAAGGAAAGTTTAACATTCTACTTAAAAGAGGCACTAACATCATGAGTGGTGTTTGCTTCTTCAAGCATTGAAACGCCCACTTGAGTCCCAGTGAAGGACGCTGGGGTAGCATTGGCCTGATGAGCATTCGCCCATTCAGCATCAACAGGAGTAGCATTCGCCTCCTGACCAGTTACCGGACCAGCATTCGCCACAACTTCAGCGCTCTCCTGACTCACCTCAGTGACAACATGAGGGACGGATGGCTCCCGAGAGTTTCCTCGACCAGAAGTATCGCCAACAGAAAAGTTGGTTGCGTCATCCCTCAATGGGTTAGGCTCCTCTTCGGTATAGGCGATCAACTCCTGGATGGTCATTGGCTGATCGCGATTCTTCATACGCTCGATCAAGCCATAGGTATTCCCCCCATCCTGGGTCCTGGAATCAAATAGCTGATTGGCACTGGCCCTTGCAGCTTCCACCTTCTCCTGAATTCGCTCATCGCTAAGCCACTCAATCGCGGAAGGATCAGGATGCTCCTCTTTCAGCTCTTGATAGCACTCAATGACACCTATCTCCTTCCCAGCAGCCAGAATATCGGCAAACAGATCAAAGCAAGACTGCGTTTTGGCTAGCCTATCGATAAACACTTGCAGATACTGTGAATTTAGAGGACCATCAGCTTTGAGCTTGTCTAGATACCTCCGCATCCGGTCCCTGCGATCATTCGCCTCTAACAGAAGCTTATCCTTGTTTTGGAGCTCAGCACCAAGAGACGATAACTTCTCCTTATGTTTCGCCTCAACAGTGGCGAGGGAGTTAGCTAGGCTGACGGCCTTTCCACTGACAATGCGAAAGCCATCTTCTATCTGAAAACATAAAAATAATAGTTATACATATCATTAATTACAATAATTAAAAAGAAAAAAATTAAAAAAAGGAGGAACTATATGTTCCTAGACGCATATAAATATTACCTCCTGCACCACCTCTTCAAAGGGCAGCTTCTTCAATTGATCAGCAAATGACCCTGCTGAAGTAGGATTGCCAAGGGAAAGCCCAGACGAAGTTTTCGCCTTCTTATGTTGCTTGGCGAGGACATCTGCACCATCCTTACGCTTCTCACGATCATGATGTTTAGAAGAAGGAGGTGATGGGGCTAAAACTCCAGAAGCACCAGGCTTCAGAGGCGTTGGAGGCTTAGAACCACCAGCAAAGGACGCCCCAAACTTGTAAGTTGTGCTTCTAGCATTTGCAAGGTTCCTCATTTCTGTCACAACACAAAATTAAATCATGAAACCACCAAAGTACTATATCAGTACTAGCAATATACTAACACACAGTAATCATAACATACTATTTCATAAGATAAATAAGTAATAGACATATGATCAAACAACCTTTAAGAGATGAATCTTTCGCCTTAGTGGCAACTCTCTTTTTAGTGTAATAAGGAACTTTCACCTTCGGCACAGGGAGATCCTCCTTGTTAGTCTTGACAGAGAAGTTAAGTAACTTAGCATACACCTCATCACTCAATTTAACTCGGCTACCAGAAGCCTCATAATTCTTCCTATCCCCTATCGCCCTATTCCAAGAGGGCAACTCCATTTCATTACTCTCATACTTAATAAAATAAAAACCAGCCTCCCAAGTCTTAAAGTTATTGGGAAATTCTTTAACAAACGCCAACACAGGATAATACCCAAAAAAAGGTATACCTCTGTTGACCACGCCTAGTGACCTTCAAATAATACAAGGATTTTACAAGTTCAAAACTAAATTTCACCCCAGCCTGCTCACACACAGAATGAAGAACATACAGAATCATTACACTTTTCGGAGCTAATTGGGCTAAAGCTATGTTGTACTCTTTAAGGATTTCTATTAACCAATATGGAAATGGAGGATATATATCATACTTGAAGCACTCCCTATACATTGAAAAATACCCAGCATAGGGATTATTTACAGTCTCACCGGCCTGTGGAATCACAAGTTCGCGACTTCCTAGACTAGGTACCTTGCTTACATCTATCTTATACATGCGCTCTGTCACAACACTCTTGATAGGAATCAGAGGAACCTCAACACCCCCCTTGTCCTCTTCTCCACCACTCACATCTGGGGAACCCATGGGGATACTAGTCTCATCTTCCTCCTCGACTCCCATAGGGGAATCTACAGGAGAGAAATCTATGAGAGGGGATCGATAACCAAAACCATCAAAATCATTCATATCAATAGAAGGATTGGAGGTATCGCTAACACTATCGATAAGATCCATCTAAAACCCTCCCCAATCCAAACATAACAACCACAAGAAATCTACGAAAGCAAGAGATAAACCCAAAATATTCAAGAAATAAAGCAGAGGCAATAAGGTCAGAGTTTTACTTGGATTGATAAGGCTCTGGAACTATTTTTTCGCGAGGAAGACGAGAGAACTGGAAAAACAAGAAAGTAAAGATAAAAATCAAATCCAAATTACCTTTAATATTGATGGCTAAATTCAATGAGGTAATGGGAAATCCAACCCAGCCGTCAGTATTAGTTATAATAAAGATAGAAAGCAATGATAAGTGAAAAAATCGAGGTCACCTTTATAGGGGAAGTAAAAGCTAATCAATGAGATAAAAAAGGAATAAAACCCGGAACGGTATTATTTTAAAGCAAAAAAAATAGCATGAATAGTTTGTCAGGATAAGAAGTTTTGAATTTCAAAATTTTGAAATCATGTCAGGATATACTTTCAGTCATTATGCCAGAATAACATGACGAACTAATCGACCATTATAGAGTTCGCCTATAAATAAACAATCGCCTATTTATTTACAGGCGATCTCAACACAATCTCCAGCTCGACATATATATCAACCACAACGACTGGGGGGGCTTGGTATATACTGGGTCATACAGGCCCATACCAGCCTATACACTCCTATTTACGGAACTAACAGATAATAAAGCCTAATAAAGCCTTGGCCCAAGACAAGGAGGATAACCGACTTAGTCAAGGTAAAAGCACGATCTCTCAGAAAGAGAAAACAAAGGGATCACGATTACAACATGGTAACGTGAACCAAGAAAGTAGGAAAGAGGAGACTCTCTATAAATATGACCAGAGTAAGAAGAAACAGGTACGCACAACTAAGACTAGATTATTATATCTGGCAATTCGAAACTGACTTTATCATCGGAGAGTCTTCCCGGAATCCATTTCGGGACTTTGCAGGTTACATCCGGCGAACCGACGGAGGTCATCGGTGGGCTTGTGGGTGATCAAATCACATCAGTAATTCTATAAAATACTCATGATTCTATTACGTAATTGATCTAGATGTTTAAAGATTTTTGTATCATTTATGTCATGTAAAATTATGCTTACAGAGAATGCCTAATGAAACTCCCTCCATCTTTGATGGTTTGCCTTAAAAAATATTATATTTTGTGTTGTTGATTTCCAATCGTTCATTTGATGTTGATGTATCAAAACGTTGGTTTCAAATTAATGGAAAATGTGCCATACTAGTTCCTTCTTTTTGGTGGTGTATAATTTTGTTTCCAATTTTAGTTCCTTTTCAATGCTACAATGTTATATATTTGTGGATGGGTTTTCACTTTTCAGTGGGTTTGATTTCCTTTAGGGGTTTTCAATTTAAGAGAATGAGTGTTGAATATATATATATATATATATATATATATATATATATAGGAAATTGATTTAAATAAATTTTATTTGTCAATAAAAAAATGGGCACATGAATGTCACGTGCATAACTCTAACGGGAATCGTCACAATTTTGATCAAGGGCTCCAAAAACGTCACTTTGGAAATGTTAGGGCAATCAGACATTTTAATTAAATGTTGGTGACTAAATAACCAACATGTTAAATGTTAGGGTACTTTTTCCCATAGGTTGGGGCTAAAAATAGAATTTAGTCAATCAAAATCAAATCAGAAATTCCCTTCAATTAATGACCCAAATACCACCATCAACGACCTAAAAACTCAACCTAAAAACCTCAATTACATTGACTCAAACTTCAATATTAGCAACCTAAACATCATCGTCAACTATCCAAATCTCAACATTGGAAATGAAAATCTCATAAACATTACTTCCGCCCCTGATTTGTTGGTTTTATATGTCGCTAGAGCTCAAGAACCCAAAAAAATCGTGATTTGAAACTGGGAAATTTTAGGTAATATTTCTAGTATTTGTCGGGAAGTCCGTGTAGTTTCTTTATATTTTGACCACTAAACTTATGAAAAAAGGGACTGCCTGACCTTGTCTTCACTACCTCATATAAAACATGTAATACATTTATTTAAGTTAAATATCGTACGATTTTTCCTTATTAATTTTCATAACTAGAAAATACAATCATTGTTTATGGGAAAAAAACAATACTTATGATCACAAAAACAATAGATCTTCAAATATCATATCATTGAACGATCACACGACTTATTTTTTACATATCACAAGGTATTATGTATTAAAAATTAGAATCCAAACAGCTGAAGTACATTTTTATATGTTTATCTCCCTTTGAACATCATGGAACAGTATAACCTGCAAATCAGCAAGGGAAAAATATATTTTTAGTGAAAGTACAGATATAAAACTCGTGTATATAAATTGTATATAGCCTAGCATCTTACTTCCGCATACGGTTCCATGGGGGAGAGGTTTTCCACAAAAACTTGCCACGAACACAGACTTCTCCATGCTGATGAGTTGTTCCGCATCCGGCGTAATGTGGTTGCAGATGCAAGCTAAGTCCACTGTCTGCAAAACCTGGCAGCATGATTCGGATGGAGCGATTTTAGGCCCCGGCTTCTGAACATACCTAGCACATTGTTGCATCAGACCTTGAAGGTCACCTTGGCATTGCCCCAACACCGCAATAACCATGGCATTTGCTACTACCACCACCATGAGCACCTTCGAAAGATGAATTGATGCCATTCTTTATACCAATATTTGTTGAACCCATGTGAGATGGGATTTCTATATTTATAGAATAATCGAGTATACAAATGAGAGCTGAATGGTGCTTAATTTTCACGTTTTAGAGATGCACTTTCACGCCATCGTTCAAAGGGTTTATCATGTGACCATGACACAAGATGTTTCCATAATTAACTTTTATTTATGTATGAAAATAGCAGATTAAGCAGTAATGTTTCATGCATGCATACACAAACAACATTGTGATTTGTCATAGTAGGTCATGTATTGCGTGCATCTGCCCGTTGTATTTTTCATCTTTCTGATCTATAGTTGTTTGTTTGCCTAATTTTTAGCAATTTTAATAATTTCCTTTTATTATTTTGAATTTATCCATGTCTGATTATATAATTAGATGAGGGTGACCAAAGTCGTGAAGTTTAACCAAAATAAGAATATTAATTAATTTTTTTCTATGTTTAGGAATTTCAAATTAATGTTATCTCTTTGATGATATATACTTAAAGCAATTTTTTGTGGCAGGGTCTAGAAAATGAGGCTCCGGATCCTCTATACCAATTATATGTGCCATTCTCTATACTACCAATTCAATTTTAACAAATGTCTCTTTTAACTCAACACTAAGGTCCTGTTTACCATAGGTCCTGTTCACATAGGACTGTTTGTCTTACTAGAACCTTTTTGGGTGATAATCAAATAGCCTCGGTCTCCTTTAAACCGGGTTTTAACAACTTTTTTTTTGACCCAAGAAGTAAGATTTGGATCTTATGGAATGAGGACTACACAATTTCAATCAAAGTTGTACATGATCAGTTTGTTATAGCTGAAATCAAACACTCAACATCTAATCAAGTCTGGAGTGCAGCATTCATCTATGCTAGGCACACAAGCTCTGCCAGAATACCTTTATGAACAGAACTCAGTAACCATTGTAATCAGCCTCTCCTACTCATAGGGGATTACAATGCAATGAGGGAAACATCTGATTATCTAGGTCAATCAGCTCCTGACCTAGATTCCATGTTGGAATTCAATGAATTTATCCAAGATAATCACTTGGCTAAAGTCCCAACATCAGGGGTCCATTACACATGGACAGGGAAGTAGGGGTCAGGTATGGGAAAGACTAGATAGAGCCCTAGTAAATACTGAACTTCTAAATATATTCCCTAATATAAGCATGAGAGCTAAAACCAGATGGCCCTCTGACCATTCTCCACTGTTAGTTAAGATGGATAATCAATCATCTAATCCAGGACCAAAATTTTTTAAATTCCAAAATTGTTGGATATCACACCCCGATTTCATGCAAACAGTGAATACCAGTTGGTTAGAGAGCACTAATACATATGGCATGCTTAACTTTTCCCTAAAACTAAGAAAACTTAAGCTGGTTTTAAAGAATTGGAACAGGGATGTATTTGGGAATGTTCATGATAATGTCAAACTGGCAGAGGATAAGGTCCTTCTAAAAAAACAGGAATATCAGCAATTAAATACCGATCACATTAGGACTTCTCTGCAACTAGCACAAGCTGAGTTAGCTCAGGCATTGTCTAGAGAAGAAACCTTTTGGAAGCAAAAAGGTTAACACAAAATTCTTCCATGCTTCAGTAAAAGCCAAACACTCTAGGCAGAAAATAGCAATCATTAAAAATGGTGATGACCAGTGGATTACTAATCCTGATGACATTGGAAGGGAGGCAGTTAATTTTTTTCAGAATCTATTAACTGGTGATCAAACTGTCATTGATGATGTATTGGAAAATGAAATGCTTTCAAAAATATCTCCCTTGGTCACTCATTAGATGAATCATGACTTAATGAAATATGTAACCACGGATGATTTAAAACATACGGTGTTTCAGATGGACTGTGATTCTGCTCCTGGGCCAGATGGTTTTTCCGGTACATTTTACAAACACTGTTGGGATATTATCGCCATGGACTTATTGCAAGCGGTCCATGAATACATGACATGTGTTCCTATTCCTAGAGCTATATCTGCCACCTTCATAGTGCTTATTCCCAAAAGAGAAGTTAACACATCATTCTCTGACTATAGACCTATTAACTTGTCTAACTTTGTAAATAAAAATTTTTCACGCATTCTTACCGATAGGATGAAGCCCATAATGCCTATACTCATCTCCCCTGAACAGTCAGCCTTTGTGCATGGAAGGGAACTGGCAGATAGTGTATTATTGATGCATGAGCTTGTAGATTATCTTAATTCAAAAAAGGGTGGTTTTAATGTTTTTATTAAACTAGACATGATGAAGGCTTTTGATAGAGTCAAATGGGGTTTTCTGGAAAAAAATTTAAACAAACTGGGATTTAATACAGGGCTAATTAACAATATTATGGGCAATATCAAAGCACCTAGTTTTTCTGTTCTTGTGAATGGAAAGCCTCATGGTTTCTTCAAAGCTTCAAGAGGTCTAAAACAAGGGGATCCTTTGTCTCTATATTTGTTTATTCTAATGACTGAAATTTTTACAAGAAACCTGGGATTCCTTTTTGAGCAATCAAGAATAGAATACTATATGGTGCCACATGGAGCTAGAAACATAACTCATCTAGGCTTTGCTGATGATACAGTTGTGTTCATGAGAGCTACCAATAGGGGACTAAGTAATTTCATGATTTTCCTAGAAAACTATGAGAAGGTGTCTGGTCAGAAAATTAATTTGGAAAAATCCTCATACTACCTGGCTGAATCAGCTCCTCAATCCTATCACAGCATGATCACCCAAATTACTTCAATGGGACAAGGGACATTTCCTTTCAAATATTTGGGTTCCCCCATCTTTATAGGAAGAGTTAAGCACTGCTACTTTCAATCTATATTTGACTCAATAGCCTCTAAACTGGTCTTATGGCAGAATAGATGGTTGAATCAAGCTGGTAGATTGATACTCATCAAACATGTTCTATCTGCTATACCACTCCATATTTTAACTGTTATACAACCTACTGTGGGGGTTATAGACCAATTGTATGTACTCTTTGCTAAGTTTCTCTGGGGGACCTCTGAATATGGGCAAAATAATATATGGAGATCTTGGATGAATATTTCTTATCCTCTCATTGAAAATGGTCTATCGGTAAAGGATCTCCATAGTATAACTAAAAGTTTTTCAATTAAAATCTGGTGGAAACTACAACAAGGGGGTAGCCTCTGGTCAGATTTATGTGGTCTCTGCCTGAATCAAAACGGAAATCTAAGACATGGAGAAGATATAAGTCCATCAATGAGCTGGCTATAAATAACTCTATAGTTAAAATAGGATCAGGGGAAGTCTCTTTTTGGAATGCCAATTGGACAGGTAGAGGCCTACTCATAGAACTATGGGATGATGACATTGATGTCATTAATCCTAATATGACAGTTAAGGAATTCTTCTATGATCAGGAGAACCTTTTGCCTGGTCTATCTATCGGTTTCAGTCCTGATGATTATGCTTTTATTGCTAAAGACTTCATGGTTTCATATTCATATCAGGATACTCTCATATGGAAGCCACGGGTTAACGGGAAGTTCACTATTGCTTCTTCCCATGAACTTATCAGGCCAAAGAGGAATCAGGTGAACTCCTTCCAACACTTATGGTCTAAATATGTGCCTAGGAAACTGTCTATTTTTTGCTGGCGATTATTGAATAGACTAGTTCCTTTATCTGATATTCTACAGGAAAATCATGTGCAATTGGCATCAAGATGTTGTTTTTGTTTTAACAATGAGGATGAATTGCAGCATGTTTTTAATGAATGCATAATTGTTAACAACATGTGGAATAGCATAGGCCTTTGCTTTGAAATTGTTCCTGAAAACTTTGATAGCTTATGAAATAGGTTCTTTCACTTTTGGAACCTCAGTTTGCCATCGAAGATGCAAAAGATATGTACAAGGCTGATTCCTACCATTATTGTCTGGGTAGTATGGTGTGCTAGAAACTCTTATTTACATGATAACATATTACCCACATTTGCTAGGATGAGAACTAGAGTCTTGCATGTTTTACAAGCTATCAAGTATGTTCACAACTTGAAATGGACCCACTCTGATATGAGCCTAATGCCTGTTGATACACTCTCATTGGCACCTCTGAGAAGTTTAATACAATCTCAACATATTACACATGTAAACTGGAAGCTGCCAATAGCTGAATACAAGCTGAATACTGATGGATCTAGCCTAGGTGTCTCCGCCAAGCTGGAGCTGGTATGGTGCTAAGGAATAAAGATGGTAGGGTAATCAGGGCAAGAGCCATTTTCATCCAGCAGAAAGACAGCCTAGAAGCCGAAGTACTAGCTCTCATAAAAGGGCTCGAGATGGCTTACTTGTTAGATGTTACCAACCTGGAGGTGGAAGTTGATTCACTTGTACTACTTCAGATGATTAAGAGGCAATTCAAGGTCCCATAGAGACTCTTAGACTTCATGAGAGTCATATGGGACCTTCAAAGTGAGTTCATGATCTCTTTTACTCATATATTTAGGGAGGCAAATTCTGTTGTTGACTATTTAGCTAAGCTAGCCAGTACCACAATGCTTGATCATGACTTTAACCATTTTAATCTCCCTAGAGAAATTAAAGTTTTGGTTAGTCTTGATGCCAGGGAGTTTCCATACATAAGAATGAAATAAATGCCTAGAACTATTTACTGGTTTTTAGTCTCTCTTTGTAGGATACAACTGCTGGACTCTCTCAAAAGTGGTTATCACCCAAAGCTCTCTATTACTCTCCAACTACCCAGTCAGGAGGTCACTTGGAAGCTGTCATTCAACTTCTCAAAACATCAGCAAACAGGAAATGGTATCACATTAGTTCTTCATGTGAAGTCTCAGATTTCAAATCACATTCAAGGGGCTAACTGGCTTTTCGCCTTGCTTGGCTTGTCGATTACCGAAGTGCCCCTTGCAATACTATCCTCGTTGTGGCAAACTTGTGCTCGGCAAGTGTTATGCTTGTCGAGTACTAACCTAGATCAGCTGAGTAGATATCGATTAGAAATTTTTGACTATAGGCTCGAAAGAATTTGTTTTTCATGTTTTTTCATCCTATGGTTGGGATTTTTCTTGGTCATTCCAAGTTTTTTTTTCTTCCTAATTGATAGGATTTTTCTTGAACAATTTGTATACATCAAACAATTTTTCTTACTTTTTATGAATGTCAACCAAGTGTCGTAAGTAAATTGCTCCTGGTTGTTCAATCATTTGATAACCAGAGCCATTCTTTGATAAACGATCACTATGAGTCAGACTCAATAGAATTTGATCAATCCCTTTTCTGTCGTTAAGTTGGAGAACTGAACCAAGAATTCTCTTTCTTCATCAACGAATAGATCTCTTTACTTATATGACTTAGATGTCTCATACTTTCTCGAAAAAGTGATTCGATTGATAGGATTTGGTATGAGATCGACGATATCGATGAGATTGATATTCAAATATTTCTTCTTTGAACGTATTGATTTGACCCTTTCGAACTCTGTCTGTAACTCACTAAAGACCCGGGAAACAAAGAGAAGATGTGTACGAATAAGATATCCAGCAACAAGAAGAAGGAAAAGGGTTGAATAGAGGAACTCCCGAACATTTGGCAATCTCAGATGATGTGTGGATATCAATGGTGACTCATTATTTCGTGAATCCTTTCTTCAGGCAGAAGAAGATTATGTAAACACTTACTCGAAATCTCACTTATCAGATTCCGTTGTAGAAGACACAAATGTTTCTGAATAATTCGCCACAACATACCCGATCCATTCATAATATCGTGAAAAAGGATACCCTTTTTTCATTGCTACTTAGTATCGGCAATAGGTCTGAAAAAGTATCTAAAAATATCCAATTTAGGTATTTGTACCCTGTCGAAGTAAGGAACCATGGCAGATATGTTTGGAATAGATTCCATTTTGAGAGAATTGAAAAAGCACTATCTCGTTGAAAAGTTCTATACAACTGCCCTTTCTCAACGCATTTCTTTAGACAAAGACTTTGTTTTTTCCTCTTTTCGGATGGTAAATATTTATCAAAAGATGGAGTGTGAATCAAACCCATGTTTGAATTGAAATTGCGATACTGATGCAAGTTCTTACCTTCTGAATCAGATAGATTCATATCTGACAGAGGTTGACAATAAGTTCTTTCCAAATTTACTATTTGTGCCTCTGTTAGAGGTGTTCCAGAAATGTTTGCGGTCGAGTAAATAGCTCTACGAACGAATGGATCGGATCGACTTATAAAATGGAAAGATTTGTACAAGTTATACGTTTCGTCACCACTTTGTGGAAAATCATTAGGTATGAATATGTTAGATACATGTGACTCGATTGGTGAAATAAAAGATCTCTCATCTCTCTCGAATAGATTCTTTTTTTGTTTCCAAGGGAATCTTATTATGTTGTTTTGAAGGATGTACTAATCCTTTGACTCCAGTCCCAACAGGTATCATTCCTCCCAAAAAGACGTTTTCTTTCAGACCTTTTAACCAATCGATACGCCCCCGAAGAGCAGGTTTTGCTAAAACTCGAGAAGTTTCTTGAAAACTCGCTTCCGATATGAAACTTTGAGTATTGAGAGATGCTCTTGTTATTCCCAGTAAGACAGCTCCGGTAACAGATCACTTCTTCAAAAGCTCGACCCATTCGTTCTGCTCGCAACAACCCAATCAGTTCTCCGGGTGAAAAAACATTAGACATTCCATCTTCCGAAATCAACACCTTTGATGTTATTTGACGTACAATAATTTCAATATGTTTATTATGAATCTACACCCCTAGGATCGGTAAACTTATCATGGTCTGGGGAGCCTAATAACTCACCCCCACTTCTGGTGGTTTGAATTTTTTTTAAAAAAAGGTCCTGTTTACCAGAATAAAACACTAATGTCCCTTTTTACTAAATTTTATCAGTTCAGTTCAGTTTATTATATTTAAATGTATTTCAGTTCGATAAATATATTTAAATTAATTTCAGTTCAGTTCAGATAAATATATTTATATTTTTTCAATTTAGTTCAGTAATTTTTTATTTTAAGTTACTTTTTTACTATAGATCATAGTGATATATGATAAATTTCAAAAGTATTTCAGTACAGTTCAGTTCAGTTGAATTTATTTCAGTTCAGTTAAATATATTAAAATTTATTTCATTATTTCAGTTCAGTATATTTAAATTTATTTCAGTTCAATTCAGTTTAGCAAGAAATAATCTCTACCAATCAGGGCCTAACTTTACATCCTAACTCTGATTATGTAATTTGACTTTATTTTATTATCATAAAACCAATTTACATTCCTTAAATCATTTACGGTTCTACCTATCATCTTTGTTCCACCACCATCACCATTTTACATATGCCTATTAGGTATATCTTCCTCTACATCACAAACCATTGCAATCAAACATGAATTAATGTAATATATAACCACAAAGCTCTTCAATCAAACTCATGCCAATCGATGCAAGCCCCCAAATTTCATAATTATATCATCATTCATCTTTCACTTTACGACCATCGTGCGTAGGATACGCGTCAACACGAGATCGCCGAAATACTGCCAATTGATGTTCTTTTTCTAGTGATTGTATGTATATATAATATAACTGAGAATTGGATGGTGAAATGTGATCTTGGCAAAAGATTGCAGGCTTTGCAGCAACATGGAGATGTGGCCGGAGCTGAGAATCTTTGATCCTTAATGTTGGTGGCAGGGAAAAGGGGCTTGTGGTGGTGACTTGTACGATGGTGATGGATATCGTAACTTGGAAGTGATGGCAATGGATAAGTGCTCACAATCAGAAATTAAAAAATTTCTTACGATCTCTGCTCAGAAAGAAAATTTTAATTTCTTACAAGTGCTCACAATGGATAATTTTTAATTTCTTTAATTTCTGATGGATATCGTAACTCGGAAGTGATGGATAAGTGGTGAGCAGAGATCTTTTAATTTCTTTAATCTCAAGTCATTTCTGGTTTCATATTCTTAATGATTGCAAGAAAAGCTCGACACCTTTTTAAAAAATTTGCATATCCATAACCGAATTCGGTTCGTTACCAAACGACAGAGCTGAGGCGATGGAGCAGAGGCACGCCGCACACTAGCATGAGAGTTATGTTGTAGACCTTTTTTCTGCCCAGCTTGTCGCCGAGCCAACTGAAGAAAAGTTGGCCGATGAGGTGCCGTAGAGGGAAACGACGTTGACTACGGCGGCTAAGTTCCGCAGAGCTGGGCACTTAGTAAACCTGGCCAATCGAGCCACTTCGTGACCAGAGAGATGCAAAAGAGTTCATAGGTATCGGTGATTAACTCCATTCCGGCAATGATAACCGATGTGAGATGGTACCATTGCGTTTATGTCGATAGCATTGAGGACTTTAAGGTCTCCTGCCATTACCCTGTTCTTTAATGGCAATGATAACCTGCCATTGAGAGCATTGCGTTTGTTTGTTTTGTAATTGAAACAAACAAATGAAACATTAAATTCGAATGGAAGAAGATGCAAACTGTGTTTGACTAGTCAATAGAAAATTTGAGCTCAAATCTAAAGGACATTTTTGTCTTTTAAATAGTCTACATACCGAAAATAGACCAGTCAAACGCATTCATTTACGTCCAATCATTTAGACTGGTCAAATTGTGTTGGACTAATGTGAATATACACCTACTCAACATCATATAATTATAAGGATCACATGTGTAAAAAATAATAAATTATAGGGTTCAACTTGGACGAACGTGAATTGGCACCTATTTAGTTAAGCACTTGATATTAAGAGATATGTATACTTGTATATACAAGTAATTATTGTTTGCTGATTTTGAAGGCATCTTCAACCCTCTTAGTATCAGAGTTCACAAACTGCAAATGTGAGAATAGATGAAACCGTTAATTAAAACAAGTGTCTGATAGTTTCTACCACACATATTCAAAGTATAATCTATACCTGTAGTGTCAAATTAAATTTTGTTGCCTGAATCTTGGCATATCCAAAATTTGATTCACGGACTAAACTCCAACTATCAGCCTGTTCATAAGAAAAATGTAAACTTAGCATTAAAAAATATTGAATAATTATACTACTTCACAACATAATTAAATTTTTTTAAATCACTCAAATATTTAAAATAAACATCACTCGACGTTGGATGAATCTTCTAGAGATACGTAAAATAATGTTGAATTGTACTCACATTACTTGGGAACTTGTCCAGAGAAAAGCCAGCCATTCCTATCACGGCATGGACCGGTGCACTGTAGCTAGAACCGTCGTATATGTCAATTCCGTTAGCATCTCTCTTCGGCATTGCTTTGCATTTACTTTGATAAACAGCACATGTTCTTTCATAGTTATGGACATGACCAAAAAGAGCCAGGTCAACCTATATAGCAAAGAAAAAATCTTGTAAATATGTTTTAAATATAAAAGAGAAAAGCGTATCGAATTGTTAAGTGTTTATGTACTATAATTTTTATTGAAAAGTTTCATAATACTTGGATCAACTAAATCAAGACTGATATTGAAAATCGTATGTCTAGAATATTTATCCAACGTGGAGAGATGTTTATTTTAGATAATTGAGTGATTTGAAAAATGAAACCAACCATCAACGATGATATTCATACGTGATCATTTACCTCATGTATTTTTACCATTTATATAAACCCCTATAAAATTTTTGGCAAACCTTTTAAATATTTTTGAAAGCCACTTTAACACATGTAGATGTTTATATTAATGGTGAAAATCCACGTGATAGGAGAATTTTCAATCCCGTGTATTGAAATTCATGATTCAAGGTTGTTTTCATCTTTTCAAGGTATTGACCATAATATGGAAATAAATTGCTTGATGCCGATCAAACCTTTCACGAGTAGCATTTATGAAATCAACGTAGATTTATTCTTGTAAGATTAAATAGCTCAATTATAATTATGGATGAAATAAATTATTTTTAGCTAACCTAACTTAAATCGAGAAAATTGATTTAAAACATACACTTAGTTAAAAAGAATATGAACTTTTTAAGAAGAAGAAAAATATAACCTTAGAATGAAAGACGTAAATTATGACAAAACCTTGGTACCTTGTTTGCCAACAATAGTGGTTCCACAGCTTGCACAAACTTTGTGTCTACGCTACTGGAGGATGATGAGTACATAGGTCTATGCCTGCAGTACACATTAACGTTTAAACTTTGTAACGCTACGTCATAATTTGAGTAACATCAACAAATAATCCAAGGCATATTTAAGCAGCCTGCCATAAATTTGTCTTATCGAAGACCTTAACGTGTAGCATTTATATTTTAAAAAATAAAATAACCTTAATCTCTTACCCAGTAAAAATTAGCCAAGGAGTTCGGGAGCGATCCACTCCGGCCATGTCTTTATTCATCCAGTTGTACTGATTCATCATCCATACACATTTAATTAATAGAAGAATAAAAAAAAGGGTATATTGAGATGGAGTGTAATTAGTAGAGATTAATTACTTGCTCGGAGTTTGCTGACCAATTATGCTCCGTTGAAATTACAGTGAAGTGAACACTTCCCTGCTCAATTGAATACCATGGCTTGTCTTTCTCAACAGCTGGCATTGGAAAATATGTTTCATAAGGCACTCCACATTCTCCTCCGGAATCTGGAGTTACATACACTGACCCCGTATTTATATAATCCCTGCAATTAATTAATTAATTAACATCCACGATATAAAAATCAAATTCAAAGAAATTAAAATAGATGGGAACCTTTCATGATTTCCAATTGCAGTCATGTATGAGATGGTGGAAGCGACAGGGGTGATGAGATTTAGGAAATAATCCCATTCCACCAAAAAACCAGTGGCATAACTTATATCTCCGATGTGAAATATTGAGTCAACGCTCCCTGACTTTATCTCATCCTTTATAGCTTCAATTACAGAAATTGATCCTGGCTGTCAAAATTCCATTTGTTTTAGATTAAGGTGATAAATTAAATATTGATTCAAAAACATACTATATATACTTTTTTTTTACCTGAATATAATGCTCCACAGAAAGATCTCGAGGTGCCTTTCCCATGTCCCCGAAAGCAATAATGTTAACTTCATCGGATCCTCCAGCCGGCGGTGTTTTAAACATAATTTCATCACTCCAACCAGTTGAATCACTACAAAAAATAAATGTAAAACATATTAAAGTTTAAACTAAATGAGTCTTTCTAAAGTATTATTTCTAATTTAAACAAACAAAGTGTAGAGATTTACTTACCTTCCATATTTATACGAAAATTTGCTCGAAGGCTGAAGTCCTGTCATAATTGCGGAATGAATGTATCCAGGATCATGCCACCCAAAATCCTTTGCCGGACTTTGTAGTGGCGAAGCTGTATTAAGTTGAAACAAAAATGCATAAATTTTATTATAATATACGAAGCATTTAACATTCTTTTTGGGATTAATTGATAACTAATTTACAACATTCTTCTTTAATTATAAAGAAACTCACTGCACATGTCATCTTGAGTAAACGTAGTAACTTTCGAAGCGACTGATTGTCCATTTCCATATTGAACTTTCTGAGGTTGATTGTTTCCACTCACCCAAGTTACTCTCATCTGCACACAGTTAACTTATAATTAATTGTTAATCAAAAATTCGATAGTCTAATTAAAACAAGGAATATTATGTTAATATTGAAATAATCTTGATACTCTGAGTAATTGGTATCATTTGACCAAAATATTATTTAACTGTCGATAACTATGTATGAATCAAATCTAAAATTTTGATATTGAAAAAATACGATGATATTAATGTAGAAGTAATAATTAAGAGTATTACAAAACAAAATAATGAAGAGAGGTACCGATGTAGCGGTTGAGTCAGTGGCAGAAAGGTGTGCATGGAGAGGCATACTGGGATTGATGAAGCTGGCGGAATCGGAGACGGCGAGGACGCAAGGAAGCAGAAATCCACCCGCAAAAAATACAAACTTAATGTCAGTTCGGATGTTGACGACGTGAAATCTCAAGGTTGCGCCGCACGTTTCCACCACGCAATTCCCATTCACTAATTTCTCGCACGTTTTCTTCTTGCAACTCATGTAATCCGGATCCTTATTCACGTATTGTGCCTGCAATTATCCCCAAATAAACATATATTCAATTCAATGGAGACCACATAGCCCAGCAAGAAATAAGCTCTACCAAACAGGGTTTAAATGTTACATTAATAAAAATGGAAACTATTGAATTTTGTTAGATTTATTAAAATAATGTTTCTTCTTTAATCACGTACAAATAATTCATTATATATATATAATTAAATGAATAATTACAGACTCCTCAACACTTACGCATACCTTAACGGGGTAGTGGCAGAGAAGGGGGAGTTTACTCACGTCTCCTGTTTGCAAATATTGGAATGCATTCAAGGGGCAAGCGGATGTGCTGCGCAGATGAATCATGAAACGTTACTATAGTAATTATATATATATATATATATATATATATATATATATGCACATGTATTTCAATGAGTAAATAAAAGAGGCATAATTAATTACTATTATAATTTGTTATAAGGTAACTGATTTTCCAATAATAGGAACATTCGCGATCGTGTTGCATATTGGTTTTGATTATTCGTAGCATTTATGTATTAACCGTTTGATTTTATTTGGCACATTAACCACAAGATACAAAAATCAGCAACGGTCAGATTTCGAAATCCATGCACTAATGACTGTTGAGAAAACAAATATGTTTGGCAAAATCAGGCAACTGTCTTTTCTTAATAATGAATATTACTATAGCTGGCCAAACCATGTGTTGATCACATCAATGGGAAGAAAATTGGAAATGGCTGATGGGATCACATCAATGGTTTTACCCTGGCAATTCCTAAAAAAACATTTAAATTTATGTATAAATCCTTTCCGATCAATCATAAAAAGAATTCTGATCAGTGGCAACAAAAAAAAAAAAAAATTATACACATATTAAAAGGTGGCAAACGTTCTTACTTAGCATGAGATGGGGAGAGCATGGCAACCCAGTCATTTTGTGCAGGAACCAAAACTCCGCCGACATCGACCGTTACAAACCCGTCATCGGAGAGCCGGGAGCCGGAGGTAATATTAACACGCAGAAACGGGTTAGGATCCGGACATCCAAAGTTCGGTTTCCGATTCAGTAACCGAAACTCGGAAATGGCAGTGTGGTTCCGGTACTCCAACGCGATGTCCTCTAGCTGTCTGGCCGTTAACCTGTGATTGCCGGTCGAACAAAATCCCGGCCGCAACAGATTAAGGACTACGACCAATGACAAAATCCACGACACAAGATGGTGAAGATGATGTTCCATTGGTGTAAGCAAACGCCCACAATGTGTATGATGGATGATTACCCTTTTCCATTAATATATATACCCATCATTTTATAAAGTTTAGGTACCTAACATTATTGAAATTAAAAGGCCAAAGCTCCCCCATGACAACGTGCAATAAAGGTCTTTAGAATATTCTATTTGGAATATATCTTATTTAGAGTCGGCCACAACATTAATGTTTAGGGAATATTTCTATTAAGAGCGTGGTATAAATGTAAATTATTATAAAGGGCATGAAACTTGTTTATTTATTGTTAAGCGTGTTAGGATATTTCTACTCTTTATTTTATTCAGAAAAGTCATTTATAACCCTCTCTTCCCTACAAATAAAATTCAGATTTCTTATTAATAGGTTTTGTTCTCTTGAGCTTATTTGTAAACCAGTTCAGTATAATTTAGTTTAATTCATTTTAGTAAAATAAAATTTGACGGAATTCAGTTTAACTCAGCCATTCTGATTTTCTCCTTAAGTGCATTATTTTTCAATTTAGTTCAGTTGAATTCCTTTGATCATTATTTTTTTAGTAATTCAACTAAACTGAACTAAATTGAACTAAAGTGAAATATAATGTATTGAAAAAAATCAACATGACTGAATTAAACTAAATTGCATCAAATTTAATTTTTACTAAACTGATATACAAATAAGCTCAAGAGAACAAAACCTATTAATTAGAAATCTGAATTTTTTAGGGAGGAAAGGGTATAAATGACTTTTCTTAATAAAGTAAATAATAGAAATATCATAACGCCCTTAATAATAAATATACACGTTTCACCCCCTTTATAATAATTTACATTTATACCACACCCTTAATAGAAATTTTTGCATGTTTAAATTATATTATTGTATCTGATTATATCGTTTATTTGACTTTTAAAAGTTATTATTATTTTTCTAAAATTTGTAAATATTAAAATAAAGTCGGTTCAATTTGACTTTGTAAAAGTCAACTAAACAGTTTTAATTAGTTTGTACAGTCAAGTATTGTTATTTATTTGCGTCAATAAAAATTCTGAAAAGTTATATATATATATATATATATATATATATATATATATATATATATATTTGTAAAAGATCTGGTTTCAAAAATTGAAAGTGAGAATATATCCTAAATGATCATGTTTAATATATAAAAGTGAGAAAAGCAACATTTACCTTTTAACTCGATTAGAAAAGTTTATAAAAAGACATTAAATGATTTGGACAAATTAAATGACGGTACGTAAGGATGTAAAAATCAAACGGGAGCGAACTGTAACTGAACTCTTACAACCGATTAAATGCCACATCAATGTTGAGATATGCTTTGTCCTAACGCATGGGACGTTGAGATTATTGGGATGAATTCTAAAGATTTTAAAATTTATTCTATATTATTAACATATATACGTTTGGTTTGGTTTGGATATGAACAAGGGTTGTCATTGTTAGAACCGCGTAAGTTGTCAAGGTGTGGAATCATTCATTGGAAGGTCCAATTGTCTTTTATGTTTTTGACAAATACGATGAAGCAACAATATAATAAAATTAAGTAGAATATAATAATAAATAGATTTTTTTTAAAAGTTAATAATAACTTAAAATTAAGATCGAGTATTCGTACAAGAATAATTTATACTCGCTCCTTCCCAACACTTTTAATCCATTTTTAAGAGTTTTTTTCTAAAATAATTTTATTTCGAAAACTAATTATCAAAATAACACTATTCAAACTAATTTCATAACTAACACACTTTATGCCACATTGGAATACATAATCCTACAAGTACAATGTGTAGACAAGGACTAAAACTTTGTGCCAACCCTATCATATTGTACCAAATCGTTAATACGGAGTCTTGGGTTTGATTGTGACGAATGATAGTTCGGTTAATTAGATTTGTTTGTGTATTTCTGCAAATCATGAAATTGCTAAAACATCCCTGATGAAAAGTAATAGTTTTAACATAAATGATTTTTGGGCTACAAATACTACATTTTATGTTTTAGAGATTACAAATGTTGCACTTTTTATTTATGGGTCATAAATCTTGTTATTTCCGTACACTTTTAATCCATTTTAAAGAGTTTTTTCTTAAATAACTTTATTTCTTAAAATAACATTTCTTTTCAAACTAATTTCATAACTAACACACTTTATACCAACATGGAACACATAGTCCTATACCATTTGTTGGACAAGGACAAAATTTATGTGCCAAACCTATAAATTTTCATAGTTTCGGACCAAATCGTTAATATCCATAACTCCATTCCTGCTATGGCAGCAACGACCACAATGGCAGCGCCATGGAGGAGAGGGGCATGGAAGTAGCCGGAACTAGATGTGTAAAGGTTGCGGGGAAAGAGGGTCGTTCGTATTGTTGCTTCCTTTGTACAAATAGTACCGGCGGGGAGGCAATCGGGGAGAAAATGATTACACCATTAAAGCATTATTCAATGGCCCTGTTTGGTAGTGGCCGGTAGCTGTTGGCTGTTGGCTGATTTTATTAGCTGGTTTGACTAGCTGTTTTTGTTGGCTGATTATGCTAGTTGTTTGACCACTAACTGTTTACAAAAGTGTTTGGCAAAGTTAGATTTTAGTTGTTAGATGTTTTATGCAAAATGACATTTATGGCCATGATTACTATTCATATTATTATAGAATAATTTTAGATATCTTGTTTTTATTTAGTCTATATTATTTATTGATAATTTTTTTAATTGTTTGAAATATTCACTAATAAAAATTATAAAATAAAAACAAATTATTTCAAATAAATTTAAAATAGGTAATTTCAAATATACACTCAATTTAAAATAGGTATATAATTTAGAATTGATTACCATTTAATAATTTAGTATACAAAATTATAGTCATATAATTATGATGTACGTAAAAATGTTTGGATAAACACACAATACTACGCAAAAAATATTTAGATAAACAAACAATAAATGATACACATATAGCATGTAGAGGATAAAAAAGTAACTATAAAAGTAAAAAAGCCATCAGCCAGAAGAAAACGCTGGTTTTAATAGCGTGTTAGATGTTGGCGGAAAGCTGGGTAAAAAAGCCAATGAACCAAACACTTTTTTTTCTCCTTTTTTGGCTGTTTTACCACGTAAAAAGCCAACATCAAAAAGCTAGTTAAAAAACCAATAAAAAAGCCAACACCAAACGGGGCCAATATAATTTTATTTTTTAAAAATAAAAAATCATGAAATATGCTAAAACATCAATTTTTATTTTTATTTTGAAAAATTCATTCATAATGTTGGGAAACGCCCAACAGCTTACAATAAGTGGAATCAAACATCTAGTCTAGTTATCCTATCTAGGATAATCAAATTAAATGCTAATCAGACTAATTGTCCTATGACAAAGATGAGATCTAATAAAAAAGTAATATCCCCTCAGGAATGTACTGCCACTAGCAAAGCCGTACCAGCGAAATCCATAATCTGCTTAACAAGGGATTCACATCCAAGCATAATCAACCATGTTAATCAGGGATGTTCAACATCTGCAACGCCACGAACACGTTGACCTGCTGATGTAGGGAGATTTTGCTTGAGAATTGAGGGAAATCAGTCGTCAGACAGGATGGGAAGTTTCGGGGCAGATTCAGATATCAATATATGAATGATATCAAATTATATCTTTTCGAAAAGGAAAACGAGTCAATAAACATAACTCACTAGTATGTAGTGAGTACTATGCTGGTTAGGCCATTTGAGCCCGTTTAGAGCCTTAAACTGGCGTTTTAATATTTTAAAATTTATTTTCTATTTTAGAATTAGTTTATTTTTAGCATGGTGTTTAAAATTAGTATTTATACTCCTTTTGTAGCAGCCACGAATTCATTCAATTAATTATTATTATTTTCGAGAACTTTTCTGTTCTTCCTGGTGGATTCCAGATTTCGGATGGATTTCCGACCCTAACCCTTGGATTCGTGCTGGCGAATCCTTGATTGTTTCTTACAGATTCGCCAGATATTCCGACTGCGTCACCTGTGTAGTTCAAGCGTAAACACATTGATTCAAACTGTAAACATCTTGATCCAAGCTGCAGACGCATTGAAACACAAAACCAAACATTCAAATATAAGATTCAGACGAATTAACCGAATCACTAAAAACATCATTGACGGAAGGTAATAGTTTTAACAGAAATAACTTTTGGGCTACAAATACTACATTTTATGTTTTAGGAGTCAAAGTGTGCTGCACTATATACTTAGGGGCCAAAAATCATGTTTTAAACACTTTTAGGACCGTCAAATCCCCTTTACTCTTATGAATTGAAAGTTTAGAGTGTTTGGTCCGTGTAATGTAACCGTGTTGTTGTGGCTGCCTCAACTCCATTCGGACCTCTTCTTTCTGAAAGAGGTCCCTCTAAATTTAGATTGGAAAATTCACATGGTGGACCTTAAGGAGACTAGACCTGGGATACGATCAAACCGTCCTTCTCACCCAATCTGCAAATAGACACGCCAGCATGGAATGAAATCATAATGCCAGTTATTTTGGGGGATGGGCCGTGTGTTTTTGCTAAATATGGCACAGTGAACCTTAAAACCTGGTAAATTACAAGTTTCGGAGTCAGGGCCATGGCCATGAGTTTTTTTTGTCCTGAACAAGCAAAACAAAACAGGGTGAAAATGTGGTTAAAAATTGCATCCAAAAGATTTTGTGATATCTTTCTTGCCTCCCGACTTTTCTTAGTAAGTAGTCGGTCTTCATACGGTGGCCATCAGAAGTGTTGACTCGCCCACTCAACTCTCTCTTTAAATTCCCCCCATTCCTTCAATTGTCTTCCACCTTGCAGCGTGAAAAAAAACATGAAAATAAAAATGAGTGGAATCTTTTCCAAAACAACGTGAGACCAAAAACAGTGAAATGTCCAGAAACAGTTCAAATTAGTATTTCTATATATACATGCCTCTCTTTTGCTACAACTACTTGCCCTGGTTTTTTGAGAATGATGATGAAGATAAGATTTGTTTTCATAAGAAGACTCATTCTTCTGCTAGTAAGCTGTGCAACCATCAGAGTTGATTTCTGTTCGTCCAGCGTCCAGTCTTCTCTAGAAGAGCTGCCATTGGAAGGGAACTTGAGTTTCAGTGGGAATGAGTTTGCAGCCAGGGACTTTGGCAACCGACACCGATTCCCGCCGCTGACGGTTCTGCACCCGAAGGCGGTTTCCGATATCGCCATGACCATTCAGCATGTGTGGCAGATGGGGCCGCTGTCGAGGCTCACGGTTGCGGCCAGAGGGCATGGTCATTCCACCCGGGGCCAGGCGCAGGCGGACCAAGGGATTGTCATCAACATGAGATCCTTAGCTAGTTCACAGAAAATGCAGTTTCACACAGGACAAGTTCCGTACGTTGATGCCTCGGCTGGGGAGCTGTGGATCGATATCCTGCGCGAAAGCTTAAAGCTCGGATTGGCGCCAAAAACCTGGACGGACTACCTTCATCTCACCGTTGGGGGTACCCTCTCCAATGCTGGGATCAGCGGGCAATCGTTTCGCCATGGCCCCCAGATCAGCAACGTCCAACAGCTCGAGGTTGTCACAGGTTTGTTTCTGTCACAGGCTTCACATGTTTCATCCTTCCATTATCGGCTATTTTACGAGAACGGTGATTGCAGGGAAGGGAGAGGTAGTAAGCTGTTCAGAGAAGCAGAATGCTGACCTTTTTCATGGTGTTCTTGGGGGACTAGGGCAGTTTGGGATAATAACCAGAGCAAGGATACCCTTAGAAGCAGCGCCAAAAATGGTAAATGTCTTCAAATCCTGTAAACAACACATTTGTGTTTCTCATCAAATATATATACACGATGTTACAGGTTAAATGGATGAGGGTTCTGTACTCGGATTTCTCCGCATTTTCAAGAGATCAGGAGTATCTTATATCGGCACACAACACATTCGATTTCATCGAGGGATTCGTTTACATCAACAGGAGTGACGTGTTGTATAGCTGGAGTAGATCAAGCTTCACCCCAAAGGATCCAATCGAAGCCAGCAACTTCGTGGCAGATGGAACAACACTGTACTGCCTGGAAATCACCAAGAACTTCAACCCTGAAAATACAGAAAGAGTGAACCAGGTAATTAAGAGACATTGGGATTCAATCACCAAGTAATTAACTCAAGCATTGATTATTGATTTGCATGCAGGAAGTAGAAACGATGCTGTCACGGCTGAGCTACATCCGGTCAACGCTGTTTGAAACGCAAGTTTCATACATGGAGTTCCTGGATAGAGTTCATACATCTCAGCTCAAACTCCAATCCGAAGGACTGTGGGATGTCCCACACCCCTGGCTCAATCTTCTCATTCCAAGAAGCAAGATCAAGGAATTCAGTGATGGTGTGTTTGGCAATGTTCTCAAAAACACCAGCAGTGGACCCGTGCTCATCTACCCTCTCAACAAATCTAAGTAATTAACCAACCATCGATCATAAACTAGACTTCATTTTAAGAAAAAGATAACATAAAAACTAATGAAATTGCTTACAGGTGGGACAACAGAACATCATTTGTTGTTCCAGAGGAGGAAGAAGATATTTTGTACATGGTGGCATTCCTTTTCCATGCAACTACAGCAGAGGGGCTGCAGCAGTTGCTGAGCTTGAACACGAGAATCATCGGCTTTTGCGAGGGGGCCCGCCTGGGGGCGAAGCAGTATTTAGGAGTGTACGACACACAAGAGCAGTGGCAGGCACATTTTGGCCGGCGTTGGCAGGTGTTTGTGCAGAGGAAATTAGCCTACGACCCTTTAGCCATCCTTGGTCCAGGCCACAGAATTTTCCGAAAGGGGATATCCATTTTGTGACAACGTTTTATCAGACCACTACTTTTAGCCTTAGTTATGTTTTTCCAATGCATTGTATACAAATGTAAAGTTTGTGCTGCCTATATATATGAAGCATATATATTTATGGTATGTTAGATGTAGAAAGTTTCTAAATCTTACAAATAACAAGTAAAGTGATCATAAAAACCTTGCTCAAATAATAATCCATTTGACACAAGATTTGAAAAAAGAAACAGAGTCGACGAACTCACACCCGCTCAATCATGTCGCCACGACCGATACAGATGGACAGCATTGAATGGAAGTAGGGCATTGTGGTGTGCTGCTATCAGGGAGACAGAGGCACTCAATGTTGGTGGATGCGACACTTACACTAAATGGGAGTCAGAATCATAACGGAAAATCTACCACCCATCCTCCCATAAAAATGAAGATCAGGCTATTGATGCTACCATGGAATCTAGCCTTTCTTAGGGACACTCCGGATCATGCACCACGTTAATATAATATTAATGCAGAAGCCATGAAAAGAAAGGCAAGGAAAAATGTTGTTTCAGTTGGACGATGATTTATTGACTTAATCTTAATTAATATTCCAAAACACTAGTGTCAACTGTCAATGAACGGCTCCAAATGTGCAAGAGCACCATAGTGAAAGGCCTCTTTTCTTTATTCTCTTTTACTCATCCACCATCTGTAGTGCGTGTAATCCACTGTCTTCTTTGACATTTTCTTCATATTAAAGGGCCTCTCTTCTTCTTTTTTCTTTCTAGAATAACAAAAAGAAGGTGGTCATCCTTTCTATAACGACAATTTGCAAGCTCTGGATCCTCTATTCCATTTTTGTGTACAGATATAATTTGAAACGGTCTTAATTTCATGACTCCGGATCCTCTATACCACATTAGTGTACCATTCTCTACACCACCAATTATATCATGCCACTTGTTTAAATTAACTTAACTCCTAACTTGACTCTAACTTATTCCACAAACTCTCACTAACTATGATTAACTAATTTTAATCAAACCCTTTCTTTTCTTACCAAAGATTTTGCACTCTTTTTCATCTCCCGCAGAGTCTCTAATCGCCGGAGAAATCGACCGAGTAATCACTTTATTGGGCGGGAAATTCAGGCTTTTGCGTTATTCTGCAACTGAACTCAGGTGCGCCTTTTGACTGCAGAATCTCTAATCGGCTAATCCCAAAAATCAGTCTGAAATCTTACCTGGCTCAGAGTTTTTTTTTTTTCAGACTTCTAGCAGTATTTCAGACTGAGGATTTGGAGTAATGCAGTTAAACACCAAAAATGATGGGGATACCAATTAATCCAGTCTTCCGCCACACGACATTGCGAATGGGCCGGAAACTGCAGGTGAGAACTCCGTTGCAGAGATAGATTGCAGAAATAGAGCCAGAAGCTTGAGTTGAATGCAACAGAGTAATTTGTCTGGTGCAAATTATGCAGTGTTATGCAAAATATTGAGGTTTGTTATATTTGTATGATAATTAATTCTATCTTTGCAGGAAAGTAGCTGAAAAACATTTCAAGCCAAACGGGTGTTTTCACCTGCTAATTTTGCAGTTCTCCAACGATTAGAGATTCGGTAATCATAGTTAGTGATAGTTTGTGGGATGAGTTAGAGTCAAGTTAGGAGTTAAGTTAATTTAAACAAGTGGCATGATATAATTGGTGGTGTAGAAGATGGTAGGATCCAGAGCCTAATTTCATTTAACATAACTTTTTAGCACCATTTCATAAACATTTTAGTACATTAATTTTTTTACTTTTCTTCTGTTAAGTAAAAATTATATTCAGGAGAATTGGGCTTTTAAGTTTTTAAAATATTGTAGTTTGTTGACTTTGACTTTATTATCTGAAATAGTATGTTCATTTCATTTACTCCCTCTATCCCAGCGATAGCTGCAGATAGAGAAAGTTGATGTTTTTTTATCAGCCTGGTTTAATGACCATTTTACCCTTCCAAAATCTGCTTATTTTCTTCTTTTGCCACCGTCCCTCCGCCTCCTGCAATCTCCGAACAAACAACTCATCGCTGTGAAAAAGTCTGATCGTCAGAAATCTTCGCCGATATACACGACCGATGGGGGGTTTTGAACACCGATTAATTAACTGGACGTTCTGATCGACGCCGACATTTACAATCTTCGCCTGAGGATTTACAGGTCAAAAGAACAGCGGGAGACCATTTGAGGCACGATTTCGCACCTGGACGACATCGAGCGGGCATGCGGTGTTTCGCGCCGTCTTCTAGCCCCAGGCCTCCTGCCGGAGGAAATGGGAAGAATGAGAGATAAAGTGGATCTGAATTGCTTTTGGTTTGGGGGAAATGGGGGAGAAACGATGGTGGATTTGGGGAGAAAATGTAGAAGAATGAGAGATAAAGTGGATCTGAATTTGAATGGTGATAAGACACGGGAAGGGGAAAAATAAGGATGGGGATTGGTGAGTGAAAAATGATAGGGCAGAATATGGCTTCAAATTGGAATGGAAAAAGGTTTTTATTTTCAAATTGTATGGGAGGGTAAAAAAGTCTTATGCTTTGTTAGATATTTCCTAGAAAGGAAAGTGTGCAACTTTGGTTGAGACGGACTAAAAAGGAAAGTGTGCAGATTCATCTGGGACGGAGGAGTACCATAAGTCGAGTGGTGGATACTTTGTGATACAATACAACTTTCATGAATGGTAGAAGATAAACAAGTTATATATTGGAGTAGTAAGAACTCAAATAAAATGAACTCATATTTGAAATAATTACTACAATATGTTTCACATTTACTACCACTTGTCCACAAGCTACTGTCCACACATCTGCACACTGCAAAATGGTGGTGCTTTTTAAAACTGTAAAAGCAGTGTTGTACTGGATGCTTTTAGAACATCTCCAATGGTTGGGTTTTAGAGTTGCTTTCAAATATTTCAAACATTGCAGCATACTGTTACACCGTTGTTTCATGCCAAGTCAGCAGTTGCCGCTCTACTAAGCAACACTGCTGCATTTAATATATTTACTTTATCGATATTGCGTGACTTATTTTTTATTTACATGATTTGTTTACACAAACATTCATAATTTACGAAATTTTACATTCACGATGTTCATGATTTTTTATACAGAGGTAAAGGAAAACGTCTTTGGTTGCATTGCATCAATCCAATTTATGGCTGCTGTAAAAAGCATGTATTTGCATTGCATCGATCCATCCATGATTTGTTGCATATCAAATCCTATTTTTAATTGTTATATAATATTTATTCGTGAAATAATATTATAATATATAAAAGACAAATATATTTATATAAATTAAATAAAACAACAAATTTTGAAAAATATAAATCCATTCGAACTCAACATATATAACTCGAATTGTATAATTATTAAATTTATTATTTAAAATAACATAATTATTCTTATAAAATAGGATGGAATAAAATTACATAATGATTTCTTATGATAATAAACAATGTTCATAAGAAAAATATGGTTATATTCAACTTCGAATCTTTATACAACTTGAATATTATTGAGCAATTCTCCTATGAGGCAGAGTCCAATAAGGCCCATATTATAAGTAAATATACATGAACACTTATTACTATAAATTTCAGGGGTTAATTTATAAATATTATATTTTTAAGTACCTACATTACTAATTTGTCATTCTTTCTTCACTTCCTGCCACCTCATTATCATGCCTTGCTGCCACCTCATTATCCTGCCTTGCTGCCACCTCATACTACCTCGATACCACCTCACCATACTTCGACACCACATCATCCTACTTCAATGTCACCTCATTCTATCTCACTACCACCTCATCAAATCTCGGTGTCACGTCATCATACCTCACTGCCATGTCATCATATCTCGACGTTATCGCAACAAACATCGGTGCCACCTCATCATACCTCGACGCCACCTCATCAAAACTCGATGTCACCTCAACCTCATCTCCATTGACCATAACCTCATTCCCAATGACACAAAACCTAATTTTCGATTACACAAACCTCAATCGACGACACAAACCTCAATGTCCATGACAAACCTCATTTTTGATGACACAAACCTCAACTTCGAAGACACATACCTCATTTTCGACGACACAAACATCAACGTCGATGATACAAACCTCAACATCGATGCCACATACATTATTTTTGGATGACAAAAACACAATGTCGACAACACAAACCTCATTTTCGATGACATAACCTCAACGTCAACGACACAAACCTCAACATCGACTATACAACCTCATTTTCAATGACACAATGCCTCATTTTTCGATGACGCGGAGCTTGTTTTCAACGACACATACCTCATCTCCAGCGATTCATACCTTACCTCCAACACAAAAATCAATGCAACCTTCGGTGACCCCCAACCTCATCTACGATGACACCTGTCTCACTTTCGACGACACAAACTCCAGTGATCCTTTACCTCATCTCCGACGACCTATACGTCACCTCCAACGACACAAAACTCAACGCCAACTCCAACCTCACCTTCGACGACTCAAAACTCGTTTTTCAATGACACAAACCTCATGTCATCAGCGTCACTACCTCGTCACCACAACCACATCACCACTACCACGTTGCCACAACCGATGCCGCCTACCGGCACCACAACCGCTACCGGGAAACAGAACCCAATCAGAAATTAAAGTAGATCGCTGGAGTCATCATTGACAATCAGCTCGCCGACGGATCACGTCTAGAACTCCATCCGGTCTGCAATTTTCATGATTTCCCGTTTGCGTCGATTTAATCGGGACCCGTCAATCTGGATGGTCCAAGGCGGCTACAGATCTCAACGAAGAATGGCGCGTCCAGATCGATTAGTTCACGGCGGTGATTTATCAGTGGTGCTTCTTCTCCGTTCATCCTTCCCTGTCAACGGTCAATCATCGTCGGCGCCGAAAGATTGCAGAGCGTCGGTTGTTTGAAGATTTGGGGAAGAAGGTGAATTGTTATCTATATTTTGTAAGTTGGCCCCTAAAGTTTGGAGATCCTTTTATAAATGACCCCGTGTATTATGATAAGTTTATTTTATGTCCTGCCTCTTGGGTGAGGTTGCCTCACCCAAGAATTTGTCTTATAATTGTAATTTTTTAATTATTTTAATTCCTAAACTGAAAATAATTTTGATATTTTTTTCTTTGATAAATATTACTTATTAAAGATATCTTTTATTTTATTTTTACTTCAAATTTAATTTAAAGTATTAGTAAGTATAATATATAAAAAATAATTTCAAAATAAAGGAACATGTGGGACGTATGCATTTATTATGAATGTAGCTCACCATTGTTAAAGTATGTAGCTTGTCATGTCATTAACTTGAAATTTGACATGACAAGACAAGCTATACAATCATGTAGCTTGCCATTGGAGATGCTCTTACGCGCGGCACGTAGATCGATCTACCAATCGCGAAGGGCCACGTGGACTGGGTCGACAACCCGCATGGGCAAATAACTTGTGTCCTTTGTACTATACTGCAATTCTATAAAACTGCAAAAAGTAGTTCATAATACCCATTTTGGCAGTTTAACTTGGGGACTACGAAAGAAATGCAACAAGGGTAACTATGAAAGGATAACTTTTTTAGACCGTGAAGGTACATAAATTGTGCGGCAACCAAGAATCAGAGGAGAAGAAGATTAAATAATTTTCATATTGGAAAGTTTAAATGTTAAACTAAATATTGATTTAATTATTATTAAAATTAATCGGAATCACTAACCAAGGTTAGGTTGAAGTTATGTTAAATGAGACACATGTCACAATTATACTGGTTGAACAGAGAGAGTGGTACACAAGAGTGAAATAGAGGATCCAGAGCCCAATTTGCATTGGGGATGCTATGTACACATCCCAATATCATAAATGCATGTCATATTTATGGTAAATTTTACTAAAATGTCATTTATTAAATTTGAGTTTTGATTGACTCTAGTTCACGATGAATTCTCTCGGGCAACATAGTCTTTGGGCACCACAGCCTTCGGGCATCACATTCTTCGAGTTCATCTGCCATCGGGCAACATTGTACTTTACTTTGTGAGAAACCGTCAATAATCCTCTAGATTTCATTTTTTTAAATCATGAATGCACTCCACTCTTTATAAATAGTATAAACTAAACTTATCTTGTTTACAAACCCGCACTATCTTAGTTTAGTTCAGTTTAATTAAGTAGATTTTTAATTTCTTTTAGTTCAGTATATTCAATTTTTTGGTTCAGTTAAAAAAAATTTACCATAAATTACAATGATATATGACAAGTTTCAAAATTATTTAGTTCAGTCAAATATATTTAAACTTATTTCAAGTCAGTTAAATATATTTAAATTAAATTCTGTTCCGTTAATTTTAGTTTAGTTCAGTTAAATATATTTAATTTTATTTCAGATCGGTTAATTTTAGTTCAATTCAGTTCAGCGTAAAATAATCACAAGCAAACAAGGCCTTAATCAAGAGAAGTATTTATTGGATACAAAGTCTTGGGTGAGACTGTCCTACCATAAGCTTATGGTAGGACGATTGATTATTCATGTGTTTATCATGTTTGTTTGTGTGTTTGTAAGATTTGTTTGTATTTCTTACTTAATTAATTTATTTATATTATTTAAATAAATAAAATAAGTTAGTAAACCAAAGAAAACTACGATGAAGTGGAACTAATGACACAAACACTTGAACTAAATATATATATATACATAATTTTTTTATTAAAATAATAATTAAAAATAGTATAATTATAGTATAATATACCAACACGTAAACTAATTTTGAAAATATGTGAAGTAAAACACGGTCCTACCATAAATAAATTAGTTTATGGTAGGACGGTCTCACCCAAGACCTTCTCCTTCTTGGAGTCCATAATCATATATAACAAAAATTTGAACCCAAAATTTATTATCCAAACTTTAAGGGATTTTTATGAAGTAATAAATGTTGATTGAACCCAAAATTTAATGAGGGGTAATTTAGTAAATTTAGCAGGAAATATGATATGTACTTTTGTTTTTGAAAACAAGGATATGTACTTAGGATATTGAGATGTGTATTTAAAACTTGTATTTGCATTAATAGTCAACTATATGCAAGTTAAACACTTGCTTGAATCCTCCAGATTTGTCCAAAAAGTAGAGTATCATTTTTCAGTATTTATAGAATTAAAAATTAAATTAAATTGTGAAAATTAAGAATAAGTTATTGTACCTATCTATACACACGTCCAATAATTTTAATTTAATTTTTAATTATATATACGGTAAATATATAGTATATATTCTTAAATATAGATAACTACACTTAAATTACGACACATATCTATATACAACAGCTATATTCGTGAATGTGTTTTACGATGTTTAGGTGTGTAATTGAGGTACTATTATAATCATAAAGAACCATTTTTTAATATCAATATGATTGTGAATATAACTGTGTGTCAACGTCGACGTTTGTGTGGTCAAAAAATGATTTTGTATTGTCAATGTCGACTATGACGTTATGTCGTCAAATATTGAGGTTTGTGTCGTCGAAATTGAGGTTTGTATCGTCAAAGAAAAAGTTTGTATTGTCGAAAATGATGTTTATGTCATTGTCATCGACGTTGAGATTTGTATCATCGAAAATGAAGTTTGTGTCATACAAAATGTGGTTTATTTCTTCAACATCAAAATTGAAGTTTGTGTCTTTGAAAATGAGGTTGTGGTCGCCGGATATGTGGGTCGAGGGTGAGGTGGGAGTAAGATAGGATGATGAGGTGGCAGCAAGTGGATGGAGAAATGAGAATAATTAATATTATCATTTATATGTACCAAAAATAAATTGATTACCCCAGAATTTTTTTTTGATCAGTAACCATCTCATTTTATCTATTCAAACATGAGGGTTACAAGATGTTTGCCCTCCAAGGGACTGAAAACTGAAATACAACAACGCAAACAAAATGCGCACAGAGACTGGATCTCTTGAAACTTTAACTAGACTAGGAACCTACAATAGCGATATAAGCAAATTTACAAGTAGAGATACTAGTGGGATAAGAGGAGTACTCCTGCTTTCGAACCTCGTTGAGCCGGTAGGAACGTCTAACAGTATTCGAACCTCTCAGTGGATGAAACTTTTAGAGATGGCATCCTCTGCTTCTTCTCTTTATGGAACTACATTTAACGTAGATTTTGAACTAAGACTACCACTACATGGTTTGCTACATGTGGTAGTAAAAGTGACTACAAGCACCAACACGGAGCCCAACATGATGCTCCAAAAGCCCTTGTCCAGGCATGCTGAAAGTTAAGTAACATGGCCAACTGTATGACTTGCAAAAATGCTAATATCACAGCATTATAAAATCCTCTTTTGGTTCACCTAACTGTTTTTGGGTTGAAACCAAGCAGCAAGTGTTAAATTGTGGGAGGCTTCACCCGAGAGAAGAGTATCATGATACCAATGATTCTGAGTATCTTGAGCACAAGTCCAGAACTAGCCTCTTGAACGTCCAAAATACAAGCCAATCCTCCATGCAACCCCGAAATAGTCTCGCAGTGCCAGAATCCCATAGACAACTACCATTACCCAGCAATAAGGAACTTTATACAACATTTTAGCTACTTCATGGAGGTCTGGATCGTCTTCCAAGCCTATAAACCAACATCTAGCCAACAATGAGAGTAGAACACGAAAACACAGTTGCTTACATCCTCCTGCAAAGGTTTTATTTCCATGGGAAACAAAATAACAGGTTGATGGAAGCATAGCCTTCTGTTTGAGTGGGTTTGTGCCAGAGGGCTACAGCTAAACCCTCTGCTAATTTCCTGATTTGTCATCATGTTGGATGCGATGGTTGTTTTGGGACAACCAATGGAAGACCCTCAGAAAATTTATCCAATCCAGCTGACTTATACCTCTTTGGTTTCTCTGTACCTTCCTCAACATCCATGGCCAAAGTCCTCATCTTTCTGCAAAGTAGAGTTGACATTCTTGTTTGAGCCAGACTTAGCCAATTTATCTTATACCTTTTTGCAGCAGGTAAAATCATTTTGTTTACCGCTTTTCTCTTAATCTGGGAACCATGTTTGACACTGCACTTTCTTTTCTTTGGTGATAGATGTTCAACATTTGGTGAAGGGATGCAGAACTACCTCACCATTCACAACCCTTCCTCTTTATCCTCTTTTATGGATGCACACACCTTTCCTTCTTTTTTGGATGATTAACTCTTCTTGGATTTCCTCTCTTCGTCATTTGGTACCTCCCATTGAGAACGTGAACTGATTCGAAATCTTCACCTTCTGCGTTCAGTGGTACTTGTGTGCATTCACATTCCTCAACATCAAAATGCTTTTGCAATTCCCTCTAACACTTGATACCCCATAACAAATCCTTTTTTGGCACGAAACTTGGCCCTCATTATCAAAACGGTGGTTGACGACATATGGAACAACAACCCCCGTAGAAGTATTAGGTTTGCCTTGATTGAGTTCAACCAAAACGGGTCAAAGTCAGTAAACTGTCTAAGCCAAAGCACCCTGGACTTTACTTCCTCCATAACTAGTCCTCCATCAGATTCATTATCAGACTTAGGGAATGAGAAACCCCTAACTTGACTACAATTTTTCCTTTTATTCGCCATCTTTCTACAAACAAAGCAAAAGGTAGGCAAACGTTCATACCAGAGACTTCCATGAATTGATTATGGAATTTGATAGAAATGTGTTTATGCTTATTTGCTTATAGTATGAGGTTTTCTCCTATGAGACCTTCTCATAATACAAAATAATACATATATTTAATTATACTTGTTACATTTTCCTTAGATTTCATTATATTTGTTACAAACTTATATTTCCCGCTAGTTCTTGGAATAAAAATTGAGAGTAGGTTATTTTGGGAATTAGTTTTAGAAAAAGAGTTATTTAGGCTAAAAAGAGTTTTGGAAGAGGTTATTATATTTTAGGAAAGTTAACGTATTCTTTTAAGTTAGCCCAACTGAAATTTGACCGCATTCACTAATCTGGTCGCTTTCGGGAGACCATTTGTATGACGCGTGAGGAGTGCGTGGGAAGGCAGTATTTTCTAATCGCCGTAGCCGCTTACGTAGACAAGCGGACTATCCCAGGTTCCTTTCAATCTAAAAACTCGCTGTTTTGTAAACTTTGCTGATCATTTTGGTGGGGTAGTTCACCAGCAATTTAATTTTCGACGGAGTATTCAAAGCTTGCTTCTTTTGAATCTTCTGGGAATGCCCATTTGTGGTAATTGCAGCTCTTACAGTTACAGCCAATCACCAAAAGGGGTCAGTTTAAGGTTGTATAAAGTTTGGTTCAATTCTTAAGCTAGTCATTATTCTTCGGTAAAGATGGTGGAGGGATTGGGTAGCAGTGGAGGGACCAATGGCTTCCTAGAAGAGAAGGTTGATGAACTCCGGGAACTACTTGGTAAGGCAGATGGTGACCCTTTAAGGATTGTGGCTGTTGGAGCTGGGGCATGGGGTAGCGTTTTTACAGCAATGCTGCAGGATGCGTATGCTGGTCTGAGAGATAAAGTTCAGATTAGGATATGGCGGCGAGCTGGGAAGGCTGTGGATAGAGCTACAGCGGAACATCTGTTTGAAGTTATTAATTCTAGGGAAGATGTGTTGAGAAGGCTGATCCGGAGATGTGCGTACTTGAAGTATGTTGAGGCTAGATTAGGGGATCGAACATTGCACGCTGATGAGATTCTGAAAGATGGATTTTGCTTGAATATGATTGACACACCTCTTTGCCCTCTCAAGGTTGTTACCAACTTGCAAGAGGCTGTGTGGGATGCTGATATCGTTATTAATGGTTTACCCTCCACAGAAACCAGAGAGGTGTTTCAAGAAATTAGTCGTTTTTGGAAGGAGAGAATAACTCCACCTGTCATAATCTCGCTAGCAAAGGGTATTGAAGCTGAATTGCAGCCTGAACCTCGAATAATTACTCCTACTCAGATGATTAACCAAGCAAGTGAGATTTTCCCCCTCTCTTTGATCCTTAGTTCATGATTTTGTGTCTGCTTGTTCCATTTCATGCCATCTCTGGGGATTTCTGTAGTTTCTACTTGGGCTGTCGTATTATACTCCCAGTTTTCTTGATTTTCCCATTTTCTAGTTGTAGTTTCTTATGTTCAACTGAAAATAAATACTCTCGAAAGCTTTTCTTAGAAACTGAGCTTAGGCTTTATAAATTAATCAATATTGGCAACTTCTTTGTATAATTGTGAAACTGAACCAGATTACAGCCTAAGATCAAAGCTCTACTAAATCTTCTAGGTGTCACATTTGTAGCCTTACAAGTTATATGCATACATCTTGTTGCAGAAAGACAAATAGAGCTCATACTTATACCATGCTGTTTCATGATCTTCCCTTGATTTTCCCCCTTGTTAGGTTCTTTTGCCTCCTTGGTTCACCATGCATTTTTGATTTTGTAGCTGGGGTTCCTATGGAAAACATACTCTACCTTGGAGGGCCTAATATAGCGTCTGAGATTTACAACAAGGAATATGCAAATGCTCGTATTTGCGGTGCTGAAAGGTGGAGAAAACCCCTAGCAAAGTTTCTGCGGCAACCCCATTTCATAGTTTGGGACAATGGTGATCTTGTCACCCATGAAGTAATGGGGGGTCTAAAGAATGTGTATGCCATAGGAGCCGGTAAACCTTAGATCTCCTTTGTTTTTTTTGTTTTTTGATCGAAAAGAGTGCATATATATATTTAGAACCATCAAAAAAGTTTGCACAGCCTTGACCATCAAAAACCCTAGATCTTCTTTGTTAATTTAGGAGTTCACTGTTTTTTCATCCTGATCTTATGCACTATCTGTCATAATTGACATGCTTAACATGGACACTTTATTATCCATAAATGGATTTGAAAATTGAGACTACAGTTTAAACCATATGTAGAACTAAAGTAAGGGTAGATTATAGGAATTCTACTTATGGGTTACTGAGGTTCTATCATTTGAATCTGTCAAATCTTAGTTTTATGCAGCCTGTGAAAAGTTTCTTTGTTTTATCATAGCACCTTTAGATTCTCAGTTATCTTAAATATTTCTTAAATAATCTTTCTCTGAACTTGTGTAAGTTGGTATCTCAGTGCATGTTTCAATGGCTAATGAGGTCGCACCGTAGCAGAAGACTGTCTTTCTATTAATCATAATATTTTGTGCACTCAAGTTATACATGCATAGTGTTCCCATTGCTCCTTTCTTTGGCACAGACTTATCTCATCTTGTATTTGGCTTTACAAGGTATGGTAGCCGCTCTTACAAATGAGAGTGCTACTAGTAAATCAGTGTATTTTGCACACTGTACATCAGAGATGATATTTATTACACATCTTTTGGCGGAAGAACCAGAGAAACTTGCTGGTCCTCTTTTGGCGGACACATATGTTACGCTGCTAAAAGGTCGTAATGCATGGTATGGGCAGAAGTTGGCTAAGGGGGAGTTGAACCTTGATATGGGTGATAGCATCAAGGGAAAGGGGATGATTCAGGTATTTTACTCATACATAACAATGGTTTGTAGTCAATAATGGAATTTTAAATAATTCGCTCAAAATGCATTGATGCTATGGAGTGAGTTTGCCTGAAAAGATTGGAGGTTGGGAACTGTTTTCAGGAGTAGAAATCATAATATTGGTGTTACTGATGCATCTTCTTCTGTCATAATGAGAGATTTATGGCAGGAAAACGTTTCTTTGATAAATTATTTGTGGATTATTAGGAGACGGTGTACTTTGCCTTGAAACTTTCTTTAAATTTGCTTGTGATGAAACTTAGTAGTTCCTTTCCAAAATGTAAGTGGTTTAAACTTTTCTGGAAGTATGGAAAGGGAACTCAAACTTGCCTCAGGATAATAATCACACACTGACATTCAAACCTGATTCTTCCCTAAAGCTCAAGGAACATTTATCCCCAGCCTATGATTGTTAGTTTGTACAAGTGTTTTCGGAAACTTTTTAACTTTCATTTATGTGCTACTTGTGAACTGATAATCATTCATCAACAATGAGGCGGTTATTCTCTGTCTAAGTTTGTTATTAAAACGTTCTTTTTTGGTTCATTATTGTTTCTTAAATACACTTCAGAAACTTACTTGGTCTATCTTACCACAGCAACTGTGTAGTGAGTCAGTGAATGTGGTCAAGCTTCCATTATATGTTGCTCTGCTTCTGGATTGACTGAAAGCATAAGTTATCATGACTGATTATTCTTCTCCTGAACTATAATTTCAACATTCTAACTGACTCTTTGTTTTACAGGGTGTTTCTGCCGTGAAGGCTTTCTACGAGCTGCTTAGTCAGCCTGGTCTGAATCTTCTGAATCCTACAGAAAACAAGCATGTTGCTCCAGTTGAGCTCTGCCCAATACTGAAGATCTTGCATAAAATACTCATATTGAGGTACTTGTTATGCTCATTTACAAAAAAGTCTAGTGAAGATGCTTTCCTAAAGTCACCATGTAACCTCTTTTGCGCAGGGAACAATCATGCCAGGGGATTCTCCAGGCTTTGAGAGATGAGACCATGAACGATCCTAGGGAGCGGATTGAGATTGCCCAAAGCCATGCATACTATCGACCAGCACTACTGGGTAAATAGATTTAGTAAGGCTACTTCACCAGGCCTTATTCATCTGCCTTCAGGTGATCTAGAAAATAAGTGAAATCTCATTTGCTTGTGGTTTATTTTGTTAATGAGTTCATACTTTTGTCATCTTCTCCCATGTTGTATTATTCATTATGAGAAAAAGGTTTAGGATGCAAGAATAAAATGCGCGATTCCAATTGTATTTTTGTAGATAAAAATACATCATGCAAAAATCACACAAAGGAAAGAGAAATCATCCTTACAGGTAACAGAAAACCTAAAGCATCAACTGAATACGAAAATGAAATGGAATTACAGTCGGGTATGTCATCAATATAATTCAATTGGCCGTAACATTAAAATTTATAGAATTTCAAATGGGAATATATGAAGATGATGGAGTTTACCAGTTGGAGGGAATTAAAGAAACAACGCCAAAATATGCATAAGCAGATTCTCAAGCCACAAGGAAGGAACCAGAATAGAAGTTTGATTTTTGTCGTTTAACATCCAAAATGAATGATCTTGTCTGACTTCCATCTTTTTCATTGTACCGTTCGATTACCATTCGATCTCCTTTCATCAAGAAAAACTGTAAATCATAAAGCAACGGATCAATTCACTCATATGAAACTGTAAATCACAGCTACAAATTTCGACGGATTAAAAATACCAATAGATTTATACATAATTAAAGCACGGAGAAAATACATAAGTAGCCAAAAACAATCATATGAAACCATAAACAAATGGGTCGTTTGGTTCATGTGGGAATTAAATTCTCACAGATTTGTTAATTACTCGGAAATAAATTTCTCCATCAAAATACTCCGAATTTGGAAAAATTGTTTGGTTGCAGCTTCGCATTTTGTAATTCTAGGATTTTATATTCCTAGGATTTTATTTACTACATGTTGTTTGGTTGAATTCTTGTGTTTCTTTATTTATTACGTTATTACGGGGCATGAGATAGGAAAATAAAGTTATGGTTGAGAGAAAAGGTAATCTCGTATAAAGTTAACGCGTATTTCAATTCGACCTAGGTAGAGCTGGGTAACAAATTTCTCGCGATATGTGGGAAATTGAATTTCCGCGGAATCATCATTTTCAGCGTTTTAACCATTATACGTTAACCAAACAACCATCCAAAATGTTAAATACTTTCTTACGCGAACCAAACGAATTCAAAGAATTCCAGGGTTAAATATATGTTGCGTATAATATTCCTATATGGAATAATTTTTGCAATATTGTGTTAAACAACTATTGTTTCACATGACTTTTTTGGTAATGAAAAATAAATTTTACAAATATTTTATGTAATCCTACCAAATTAGTTGAATTATAATCCTTAAATGCATATTCATGTAAAATTTCTAAAATTATATATATATGGTGACTAAAATCAATCTTACCAAATTAGTTTGGTGTACAATTTCTAAATTACCCTTTTATAAGTATATTTGTATTACATTTATTTTTATTTGAAAATTTTAATTGTATTCAACAAATAACCAAGCGTAGATTTATGTAGATTTATGTAAATAAAGGTTGTTTATTTAGAATAAATAATTTTACTATGAGATTAAACTTAGAAAGGCTAAACTTGTAGGATAAATATAAAATAGCTGGTATAATTGAAAATAAAACTAAAATAAAATAACAGGTAAAATAATACTTCATTAGTCAATATGCAATCATCTAATTAACCTAATAGGTAGGATTACTTAATTAAATAAAGATTTATATGGGTTAATTGGATAAAACATTAATGAGTATATGGAAATATATATGATAAAATAAAATTAGAAACACATAGGTTTTTGACTTAGTCATGCGTTAAACTCGTATCATTGTGTTACATTTTGAAAATTGCATGTATGCTGCTTCAGGTCAGATATGGCTTATGTGGAAAAATACTGTCTCTATTTCCCTAAAATGTGATCATAGACAATTTCTTGCAGTGGACATTTTTAGCCTTAAATTGAAAAAACCAATGGAAGGTGTTTTCATTTATGGA
The DNA here is from genome assembly GCA_963678965.1 of Cruciata laevipes. Taxonomy (NCBI): domain Eukaryota; kingdom Viridiplantae; phylum Streptophyta; class Magnoliopsida; order Gentianales; family Rubiaceae; genus Cruciata; species Cruciata laevipes. Next base: position 16,430,344 of record OY787634.1, on the reverse strand, counting down.
TTAAGAACAAAAACTGGAAGAATGGATTTGTGGAAGGATCTTACTGCTTTAGGATACAATAATGCTATATACATTGGTGATTTTAATGCATTTAGGTCTGTAAGTGAATATAAAGGACCTTCATCTCCTAAACTAGGAAGTATGCAGGACTTTAATGATTTCATTCATAGACTAGCACTCTCAGAAGTCCAAACATTTGGGAATCTTTTTACTTGGTCTAATGCTAGGCTAATTCCCACTATTGAAAGACTGGATAGAGGATTATGCTCCCAACTATGGAGTTCTAATTTTCCATCTTCCTCTATATTAGTCCTTAATAAGGAAACCTCTGACCATTGTCCTCTTTTACTAACAGTAGGAAGTGCAATTCCTTCCTCACCAAGGCCCTTCAGATTCCTTAACACCTGGTTCAAGAGAAATGAATTCATAGAGGTGATTAGGAAAAGTTGGGTTACCCCTCTAGCTGAGTCAGGTATGGTGAGATTATTTCTGAAACTTAATAGATTAAAACCAGTCCTGAAAAACTGGAATAAAGAAGTATTTGGAAATCTTTTTGACAATGTTTCCAAGGCTGAAGAAAAACTTAGGCTTCAAGAAATAATCTGTGATCTTAACCACTCAGAAGGGGAAATTTTAAAGCTTAAAGAGGCCAAAGTGTTTTTAAATAAAGCACTAGCAGAGGAAAAAAGTTTTTGGAAGCAAAAAGCAAAGATAAAATGGCTCAAAGAAGGAGATGAAAATACAGAATTTTTTCACAAATCTGTTAAGGAAAGAAACAATAAGCTTGGGATTTCAAAAATTCAGAATTCACAAGGTATCTGGCTTGATGAAATATCTGACATTGAGAATGAAGCTGTTTCTTACTATGAAAATCTCCTTACCTCTGAACTCACAGAGAGAGCACCTTTTCACTCACACTTCCTTAGCCAAATTCCCTCCATTGTTACTCCACAGCAAAATGAACTCCTCATAAAACCTGTTTCTATGGAGGAGCTCAAACTAGCTATTTTCAGTATGAATAAATCCAGTAGTCCAGTCCCTGATGGCTACACAGCCAAATTTTACATTCAAGCCTGGGATATCATTTATGAAGATGTTCTTAGTGCTGCTAATGATTTCCTTCATAACCCTGATATTCCCAGAGGCATAGCTAGTACCTGGATTACCATTATACCCAAAAAAGAGGTCCCAGTCTCTTTCAATGACTATAGACCTATAAGCCTTTCAAATGTTAGCAATAAGATTTTTTCTAAAATCTTAATGGAAAGACTTAAACCACTGATGCCTTCCCTCATTTCCCACCATCAATCTGCATTTCTAGCTAACAGAGAAATCTCAGATAATGTACTGTACCTAAAGGAAATGATGAGATTCATCAACAAGAAAACAAGAGGAGCAAACTGTATTCTCAAACTGGATTTACAAAAAGCTTTTGATAGAGTTGAATGGATTTTTCTTAGTTCAGTTCTATTGAAATTTGGCTTTCATGGGTCTTTTGTGCATACCATCATTAAAAATCTGTCTCAAGCATGTTTTTCAGTACTGGTTAATGGAAAGGCAGTTGGTTTCTTCAAAGCTTCCAGAGGGATAAAACAGGGAGATCCCATCTCACCCTTCTTATTTAATCTGTTTTCTGAAGCATTTACTAGATCACTGGCATATGCATATCATCTAGGAAAAATTCAATATTTCAATCTGCCTGATAATGCTATCCCTATTTCTCATTTGAGCTATGCTGATGACACTATAATTTTTCTAAATGCAAATAAGCTTAGTCTAACTAGGCTCAAAGCTTTTTTAGGTGTTTTTGAGGAAACCACTGGACAGAAAATCAATTTTCAAAAGAGTGAGGTTTTTTACAGCAAAAATGCTTCTTTACACACAATTAGATTGATCCAATCCATCCTAGGAATGAAGAAAGGAGAATATCCTTTTAGATATCTTGGATGCCCTATTTTCACAGGGAAAATGACTTGTTCTCATTTTCAGCCAGTTCTTGAAATGATAAACTCTAGATTAGAAAGCTGGAAGAACAAGTGGTTGTCCACTGGTGGAAAGCTTACACTCATTAGATCATGCATCTACTCCATTCCCCAGCACATATGGGCAGTGTATGAACCCCCAAAGCTCATTTTAAAAAATCTGGAAAGAGTTATTTCTTCTTTCTTCTGGGGTCACACTGAAAACACAGAAAAGAAAAAGTGGAGGAAATGGAAGGATTTATGCTATCCATCTGAAGAAAATGGAATAGGGATCAGATCACTTTCCACCATCATTGATGCTTATTCAGCAAAACTGTGGTGGAAATATCAGAAAGCTCAAGCTCCATGGACACTTTTTCTTGCTTCTCTTGCTGTTAATGCCAGAACCTCACAAACATGGAGAAGGATTTGCAAGATGGATTCTTTTGCTGCTAATCACTCTAAAATTATAATTGGAGATGGTATGTGCAGCTTTTGGAATTCCATCTGGATTGACTCTGGGGTCCTGAGTGATTTTATCCCCCCTTTTTCCACTAATATCCCATCTAATTGCACTGTGGCAGATTTTGTTATTCATAAAGATCTCTATATGCCTTCTCTATCCCCTTTGTTGGAAACTGATGCTTTAGAATATTTGCAGGACATTAAGCTCTCTCCTCACAGAAGAGACAAACTGATCTGGAAACCTGACCACAAGGGGAATTTCACTTTCTCCTCTGCTTACAATGCTCTCAGGCCTAAAAGGTAAAATCTCATCTATGCAAAAGATTTGGGCTTCCAGAATTCCAAAAAAAGTTTCTGTGTTCATGTGGAAACTTTTTAACTGCCTACTACCTTTTGATGACATACTCATATTTTTTGGTTTCAATATAGTGTCAAAATGTGTTTTTTGTGAAAATACTGATAGCATTGATCATTTTTTCAATAGTTGTGTTATTGCCAAACAAGTTTGGATTTCTGTACACTCTCTCATGTTTATTGGAAATCCAACTTTTGTCTCTCTTTGGAGTAGATTGGCTAGCTATTGGTTTTTTTAAGGTCTAACCCCACTCCACACCAGACTAGCTAATATGATTCCATCCTTTGTCTGCTGGTGTTTGTGGAAAGCCAGAAACAGGAATTTTTTTGATTCAGTTAAGCCTAGTGTTCAGGTGATAGTTAAGGAAATTAAGGACATGATCTTTGATGCCTTTTTAGCTAAGCCCCTTTACATAAGCAAGCAGCATGACATAGATATAGCTAATGCTGGAGTTTTGCCAAAGTGGCTCAAACCTCCAAAACCAAACATTATGCCCATTAAATGGCTGAAACCACCCTGTGGTATCAAAATGAATGTAGATGCTGCCTGGAATCTTAGTAGTCAACATGCTGGGATATGAATTGTTCTCAGAAACACTGCAGGTTCACTAATACTTGCTAGATGTTTCTATGTACACTCCCTATCTCCACTGGATGCAGAGCTACATGCTATAAGCTTAGGCATTTTTATTGCCCATTCTATAAACCTGTTTGGTTTCTTTTTAGAATCAGATTGCCTGAATGCTATATTAATGATCAAGGATCAAAGCAAGGCTCCATGGAATTTGTTTGCCATGGTTGATTCTATATCCTACAGCCTTTCCCCAGCTATTCTTAATCATACCTTAAGACAGGGAAATTGTGTGGCTGACCTCCTTGCAAAACATGCCCTGAAATATAAATTGAATGTTGAACTTAGCTTACAAAACCTTCCTGCAAGAGTTAGAGGGGCTTTATATTTGGATAAAATGGAGCTGCCTTCGTTACGTTTACAGAACTAGATACTGCTGACTGTTTTTTGCTGGCTTTTAATGCAGATTATGTACACAAGACAACCAAGCAACAGCATGAACTCTTCTACAGCCAAGGAAAGGCTCCTCACTCAAAGCTGCAGCAAAGCATTATCTGATGCTATTTTTTGATGAATGAGAAATAATATTAGGAAGTTTCACCCATAGGCTGACTAGGGATTTTGTGTTTGCTCATGAAATCACTGATAAGCAAGTGGTTTTGAAACTTCCTAAATCCTATTATTTCTTCCATTCCCACTTTCTGTTTTTAAGAATGGGACTCATATCCCATCTCTTTTTTGAAGGCAATATCCTTATGCCTTGTGTAGTTTTATGACTGCACCATAGTGCCTAGTTTTAGGTCTCTATGTAATACCTAGCTGCACTGAGCTCTATGCCCTACCTGTTTGCAGCTATTTTGTATCTTTTTTCTTCTTTTCAGTCATTTAAAAGGCAAGGGGAAGCCAATATAACTCCTCCCACCAACGGTGGTTAATTCCAAAAAAAAAAAAAACTCGTATCATTGAAACCGATTCTAAACCATTCCTTGATTTTTGCCTTAAAACTGATATTTATATACAAAACCCTACACTCTCCACAGGATTACTGTCTCTATTCCCTCACCAAAATTCATAGTTATATATTTGGTTATATCGTCGATCAAACCATACCCTCCCTTAATAATCATCGTTACATAGCTTTGGTTGATATCATCTATCAAACCATAAACGTTGGTAAGAAGTTTGGATATGTGAGTGATTGAGTTTATCAAATCATAGAGGATAATACGTAGAGGCGTCAATCAAATGGAGAATTTTATTCGTCCTCTTGCCCTTCCGCATAATCGTAAATTATTATTACCCTATTATGAAATTAAATTCGAGTAAATCAATCATCGTATGCTATGGATCATGTGATTGCTATTGGAACACTCAAACCCTATCTAGAAAGTATGAGGTCGTTTGATTCATGTGAGAATTACATTCCCATCAAAATATTCAGAAATTTGGAAAAACTGTTTGGTTGCATCTCCGTATTTTATAATTCCTAGGATTTTATTTCCTACATGTTGTTTGGTTGACTTACGTATTTCTTTCGAATCTAACAATTTTGCAACTATATATCCAAAAACATCCAAATGAACTCACTCGAATCTAACAATTTTGCAACTATATATCCCAAAAACATTCAAATGAACTCAATTGAATAAAACATTCAACTTATTGTAATTTTCCAAATAATCAAAAATACTCACTTGAATCTATAAAAAACAATTTATTGTTCTCTAAAAAAATCAAAAAATAATTATACTTCAAAAATAAAATCACAAAATAAGAAAATATGATAACAATAAAATATTCCATTCAAAATCACATGTTAATAATATGTATACGTACAGTTAAATAAACAAAAAAAAGTTATAAAAAATTTAAAACAGAAATTGCCGCGAAATAAAATTGGAGGAAATAAAAAATAAATATGCATGCTCGTAGAAAAATTATGTAATGGTTGGGAGAAAATGGTAATTTCGTATAAAAATTACGCGTATTTCATTTCGACCTAGATAGTACTCGGTAAGAATTTCCCACGTTGTGTGGGAAATTGAATTTCCGCGGAATCGTCATGTCCAGCGTTTTAACCATTATACGTTAACCAAACAATCATCCAAAATCTTAAATACGCAGATTTTATATTTACTGCATTTAGTACGCGAACCAAACCACCCCTATGATTCTATACCTATAAATGTACGTAGTAAAACAAAGTAAATTAAACCGATGTTGTTGTATATTACGGTTCCAAACTTTAGTTTTGTCGTCATGGGGATAATTGAATAGGAAATAAGTAATGAAAATTTATTTAAAATATACTGAACGAAAGATATTGATTTCTAGTTTCTATCGGTACTAGTATTATATTTTTCTGAGTTTCGTGTAAAAAGTTGTGGTTTTTTTAGTAACTAGTGTCAAGCAGTGAATTCCTTTGTCCAGTTGTTTTAGTGGCTCTTTGAGTAAATTGTATGAGTAATATATCTAATGGAAGATGTTGATGTCTAGTTTATAATGGTATAAATGGGATTTATGTGTAGGTAGTTATGGTTGTTTCAATAACAAGTGGCCAGTCGTAACTTGTTCAGTTTCAGTTTAACTTGTACGATATTTATATGATCGTTTGGATAACTTAATATTAATATAAATTTTAGTGTAATATATCAAAAGAAACCCTTTTCTGTGTAGCTTTCAATGGTATAAACTTTATGAATTGTTTCATTTGTTTTATGATAAGATATGACTGTTTAAGCTAGTAGTGGTCAGTAGTAACCCTCCAGTTCTAGTTCATGTTAAAAAGGATAGTTGGAAGGTCAATCGTGAATGGAATGTACGTTCTAAACCGTCAAAAGAAAGATACAGATGTCTAATTTCTAAATATTAAAACCCTATAATTTTAAGAAACATGTGTCATAAGTTATGATCAGTTTCATGAATACTAGCCATGCATGTCAATTCAGTTTAAGCAATTGTCAATTCGATTTATGTAAATCTTAAATGGTGTTTGATTAGTTGCATGTTATATAATGTTTGCAAGTTTCATTGAATCTCATATATCTTGAATTTCAAGAAAGGTGAGGGTTTTGCTGTTTTTCAATCCCTTTTCGAAAAGCACACGTGATTAGTTAAATGCTCAACTATTTAAATGTTAACTTATATATGTACTCCGTGATTGATCTTTGCTATGATTATTTGCAATGTGTGCTAGTTTTTTATACTCGGCATGTTACATAAAGTGTTAATTATATGTGATCATTGAATTGCATGATTATTATGTATTTCCAAGGAACTAAGTACTACGTATAAGAGACACCTCTATGTTTTTGGAAAATGACTGTGTGCATACCATGCTGCTATAGATTGATATGTCTTGTGAGTGTGTCCATTGAGACTGTTTAATATCTAATGTATATTGATAGTGATTTCATTTAATGTTCCATTGACCTGTCTTATACACCATGAGAATGTTTATTGAATACACTGTGACTGATTGAGACTGTTTACTGAATTGATGGAATGTGTTCACTTGGTGATACATGAGATTGTTTACTGAATACTGATGACATGTGTTCACTTGGTGATCCATGAGATCGTTTACTGAACTGATGACATGTGTTCACTTGGTGATACATGAGATTGTTTACTGAATACTAATGACATGTGTTCACTTGGTGATGCATGAGATTGTTTACTGAATTGATGACATGTGTTCACTTGGTGATACATGAGATTGTTTACTGAATACTAATGACATGTGTTCACTTGGTGATCCATGGGATTGTTTACTGAATTGATGACATGTGTTCACTTGGTGATCCATGAGACTGAATATTGATGGAACGAATTCATTTAGTGACCCATGATGGTGTACAAATGAATACTGGAACCATGAGATCACTCGGTGACTCATGATAGTGTATTGAATGGATAATAGAACCATGGGATTACTTGGTGACTAGTGATTTGAATGAATACTGGAACCATGGAATCATTTGATGACCCATGTTATTGTACTGAATGAATCGTGTATTGTGTATCGTGAATTGCAGAGTGAATAGTGTATTGCGTGTTGTATATCATGAATTGTGAATCGTGTACTGTGAATTGTTTATCGTGAAACATGTATCCTTATTGACAAATAGTGTTATTAAAGATTTATAAGGTATGTCATAAGCCTGTATTGTGGATCGTGTTATTTGAAATTGACTTGAGTGTTGCATTATCTTGTTTCATTTATTATGACCGTGTGATAAGTTTGTCATAGTGTTCTGATTTGTGGATTTTCAACTATTGTAATTGTGTAATTGTTTATACCATGTATTACTGCATGTTTCCTTGAAATTAACTTCATACTTGACATGTGTTTCAACAAAATGCAATAGAGTTATCTGCTTGGATGAAATTGTCTTGTTCTCTATTTTATATGTGGCATTAAGTATTTGACTGTCATAAGTGTCAATTGTTAAGGTCTTGGAAGATAGGAAAACTCTCACTGAGCTAGTCGTAGCTCACCCCTTTTTATACAATTTCTTTTACAGATCTTGTTTGGGTACAATTGACCATTAGGCGACCTCTCAAGATGTGATGGTTCAACCTAATAGTTTATCATCGAGTTATTTTTATGAATTGAATAAAAATATTGAACTAGAATTATTGGTAATTTGTATTATATTTTATTCAATTAGACCTCATAAGTTTTAATAATGTATTAGCATCCCGACATATTTTAATAAATAATTATTTCATCGAATGAAAAATTGGGGGTGTTACAATTTACAAATCTACCCATTTTACACACGATTAACTGAAGCGAATTGGCTTTATATATGTACTATTAATATGATGATAGTAGTTTTACCATTGTTTGAGTGTGTAGCTTGCCACATCATTAGTTTGATGTGTTGAAGCTGAATGTAAGGAATATAATTGGGATAGGAACTTTGATTCTAATCTCTAAAATGAAGAAAAATATAAAGGGGTTGTGGATTTGCTCTTATAACACGGTTATTGAGCTCTTTGTGATTTTTTTATTTTTTTTGAGCTCTTTGTGACTCAAGTTCTGCAGTGATTCCTAAAGGAAAATTAAGTTAGTTTTTCTTAAAATTAAGAATGAAAATGAGTTTTTTTTAATTTTATAATTTTCTAAAAAATTACTAAATTATTTTTAGTAAAGAGAATGTCCTTGAGATACTGTTAATATTTCAACTAAATATAGAACCATACTGAATTGCAATGGTGCTATGAATGATCAGATAGGCCGGAGATAAAGATGAACAAAATTTTCTTTTCATCATCAACTTGGTTCGAAAGTAACGTTGCAAAATCTGATCACCTTATTTCCTTCGTCTGAGGCAGAATAATTGATTGGATTATAGTGACGTACTCTATTTCCAAAATTCCGATTCACATTATTTAATCATTATTAGGTCCAAATCAAGCTTATCATAAAATGTTTTAATTTAAAAGTTGAATTTTTATTCTTATAAATTCAGCAGAGCAACATGCGCGACGCGTGTGCTTAAAGTTTCTTGTAATTGCAAAATAACCCCGCATGTGTTAGTATTTGTAGGTTAAACCTCTATTCTAATAGAATATATATCATCTATTATGAGACTTTGCCTTCATTTAAATCCATATATTAATTTTTTTTGAACAAATACTGATTAGATGGATAAAAAGAAAGTGTAAAACATTAAATCATATTACAAATTTTATAATGTTTAGAATAAAAAAAGGTTGTTGTTATTGCCAGAGAAGCAATTAGCTTCCAGAGCAAAATTCGCGTGGAAAGATAATAATAAACAAAAGAAGGGATGTTGTTGTCTTTCTACGTAAAATTTTCTCTTAAGGCTAATTGTTGCTCTATCAATAACGATAACCTAAAAGATATAAAAGTTGAAATTAGTTTACAAGAAAAAAAATCCTTTTCTTAAAAAGACCCCCAATCTTAGAAAATTATAGTATGACACCCTACCCTTAACCACAAATTAGTATAGTACTCCTATAATATTTAATGTTTTAATGAGATAAAAAAGACGTTAGTTCTAGTGATTTGTTTTGCAGTTTTGAAGCAAAAACTTAAAAGAAAAAACTTACATTGTAATCCTGAATTCTTGTATATTTATTAATATGTCCCTCAATTCTTGGAAGGTGCTGATTTACCATTGGTTTGTAACTTTAATTGAATTTTGATCTATCCAACATGTTTGATTTGTAAAGAGGAAAGGTTGCAACTGCATTATTGAAGCGGCGACAAGATAGTTAAAAATGAAATACCCAAAAATTTGAAATTTAAGCCACAGTTAACACACGCAACACGAGTTAATTGAGACAAAAATGACCACGGAATTTGCTATTGGGTGATTTTCATCTTTTCAAATCGATTTTGCCCGGCAAAAAAACACTTTAGAATTACAACAAAATTATCGTTCGTCGGTCCAGAGTATCAACACTTTGCAAAAATTCAGGGACACATATTAATATATACCAAAAAAAACTCGGGTACAAAAGCGTCTTGCTTAACTTAACAATTATGGGTTGTTTTGACATCTAAGGAGACTTTATCAAAGGATTGGGTCTCTTAAAAATTCACTCTTTATAGAGACGATACTAACGACTGGAACGACTGTGTATCCGTGTTGAGCTGCTTGAGCATAATGTCATTGGTCGATTACGACTCATCCTCCGAGGAAGAAGATGATCGCAATACCATCAGGGCCGAAGTACGGGGCGAAAAAAAACTGGTTTTAACCTCAGCTGCACAACCTCAAGTTTCATCTTTGAATCAGTAATATCTTTATCCTTCAAATTTTTTGTTTTCCGATAGACTCTCCAATTATTTGTCTGTGGTTATCATTGATATTAGTACTGTTGGTTTTTGAGGGGTTTTCGGTTGAGGAATATCGTCGGATCTAGGGCTATCTATTGAATTGGATATTTATCACAGTATCTTGTTTTTAATAATCTTTTTTCAATTGGGGGATGGAAGTTTTATATCTACTCTGTTGGGTTTTTAAGAGGGATGTTATTTGCACTGGCACTTTCTGTCATGTGAATTGCTTATTGGGATCATATGATGAGTAGTAAGTTATAGTGTCATATATGCAGAGCATTGAGTAAATATTGGTTCTCATTTCTCTCTTTAGGAGGTCTACATCTTCTAGTAGGAAAAAAGAAGATTTTACAAAAGAGTCAGGACCTGTTGCATTGAAACTCCCGGATGCTGCTCTGCTTTTGAGTTCACCTGCGTTGGCATCTGATATTGCACCGGTGACAGAAAGTGCCTTGAAGAAGAGGGACCTAAGTAATCAGCCATCTTCTTCTGATTATGCTCGACGAAAAATACCAAAAGGGAACTTGCCCCACACTAAAAGGGTACCGGATACTGTTGCTGGTAATCTGATTCCGCCTCAACTTACCGGAAGGTATGTTGATCTGCTTTGTAGATGCAGCTTTTTTCTAGTGATCACAGAAGTCATCATAGGATAAACATTATATAATAATGCCTAGGGCTGTAGAAATAATTTCATACTGGGTGTACAGAATACAGGCTAAAGATTCTTGTCGTATGTTTTGTTTTGTTTGGTCAAATGTCATGTATGCAAGGTGATCAATGTTTAACTTATTTCTCTTGGTTATGGTGTTCTCAGATGACCCCGTTTGTTCTTGTAATATTACACCTGTTCTGTTTTCTCCTGCTCATATTATTATATAGTGAAACCTATTCTTCTTTTCCTAAATAATTTCACATCATACAGTTTAAACACCTTGACTATTTTTTGTGCCCCACCCTGCCTCTTTTACATGGATATGTTTTGCCTGTTGAGGATTAAAATTTAGATCAAAGACCTTGCCTTTTGTTGGGGCTTCAAGTTTCACACATCTAGCAGTTAGATATATCTACAAAGGGTAAATGGATCATTTTTAAAAGTTGGATAGAAGTGCACAGAAAGTAGTTGAGGCCTGAGGGGCAAAGTATACCATGCAAAAAAGCTTGGGGTGTCTCCTGTTCTTATGACTTTGTACATTTGCCTTCGTACAGGAGTAGGATGGGATGATAATTTCAATTTTGTTGGGTGAAACCGTGAAAGTTGTTATGTGTATTGAATTACTTATGCATCTGATTTTACTTCAATGTGCTTCCACAATCCACATTCCACAATGATGAAGGGCCTTCTAGTTTAACTGGGGTATTTTGTGCATATTCCACATTTTCTTTTTGTCTCATACACAATCATACAAGTTTCGTTTGTTTTTCTTTCCCTTTGCTGATATTGAATTTTTTATTTGCAATTTTTTCTTTCTAAATTTTCTTTTGGTATATTTGGAGATATTTTATAATCTATGTTTCGTGTTTATATTCTTTTTAAACAAAGACTTGGATGAGGCTTGTCATATTTGAACAGTTTGTGTGTTTATCAGGTTAGTCCTCCTGATGGAATTAATTCACTTACAATATTGAAGTAAAATATATTTTTTTAAGAAAACAAAGAAAGTAGTACAATAACCACAAACACATAAACTAACCACATAAACATACGAAAGAATGCAGAAGGGTGATGGTCATAAGCTTGTGGTGTGATGGTCAGTTGGTCCCATAGGAGATTTTCTCTTATTTTCATTACTTAATACTCTGTGGTAGAATAAGTGCACACAGCTCATGTCTATGATGTGTGCCTTTACTGTGACTTGTGTCGTCACCTTCATCTTGTTGGCACGTTCGAGCTTATTATAAGTGCTATTTTGTGATCTGAAATCATAATCTTGCAGGAGCAATGTTGTTACCGAGGACATAAGCAAGCTTTTTGTGAAAAGGCAAGCCGACTCTTCACTGGGGTAGCTGTATTTGCAAATTTATGCTGGTCCTGGATGTAAACTCTGTAGTAGGTTAAGAAACAGGTTTTGTTCATCTTGTTGGCACGTTCGAGCTTATTATAAGTGCTATTTTGTGATCTGAAATCATAATCTTGCAGGAGCAATGTTGTTACCGAGGACATAAGCAAGCTTTTTGTGAAAAGGCAAGCCGACTCTTCACTGGGGTAGCTGTATTTGCAAATTTATGCTGGTCCTGGATGTAAACTCTGTAGTAGGTTAAGAAACAGGTTTTGCACTTAACGTGTTAGATTGGTAGCAGATGTTGTTAACATTTTAAGACTGTCTAGCTGTGCAGTGATTGTTGAGAAGTTTCTGACTGCTAATTGCTTAAGTTTCATGCATTTCCGTTCCGAACTTGTTCCACATTTTCTTTGCAAAATAGACCCAAGGGCATATGTTTCTGAAGTACAAAAATTTGGACTAGACCATAGGCAACTAAAAAACGCAATATTCACTGATACATCAACTGAAATAGTAAAGTGATCGCTAAAACGTTAAACACGGTTAAATTCAAACATGACAAAAACTGAAACATCATCTGAGGATGGAATTGGCACGTTTAATCATCACACATCAGACGGGAGATCGACGGGTGGATTATGGCGGTCAAAGGGCATCTTTATCTTCCCAATGGAGCGTTGAGGAACAAGCTTCACATTCTCGCAGTTGCATATCTCTATCATGAACCCATCCGGATCTTTAAAGAAGAGTTGATCAATGGCTCCTGCTTCATCGTCTCCAACTGTCCTTTTTATGTATTTTATAGATGACTCCTTCAGCTTCTGCTCCATCGCATCCATGTCCTCGCACTTCACATAATCAAAGTTCACAACAGTTAATTCCCTTTCTAAAAATGGAAAGCATGAAAAAAGTAAAATTACCTGAAAGGAGATGTGGTTGTCCATGGGATCCAAACAGTCCCTGTCTTCGCCTTCGGGCAGCCTGCCTTCATCTTTAGCCTGCAGCAGGTGAATCCCGACGCCGTAGTTAAAGAGCCAGGCGCCGTCAAAATCAAAAGCTTGAGGCCTCTGGATCAGCACGAGCCCCAAAACTTTTGTGTAGAAGTCGATCGACTCTTTCACTGATCTACACACCCTCGATACATGGTTTAGTGCCATTAACGGCACATCACTCTGCTTCTTATTTTCCTCCATTTTTCCTATGTTTATAACTCAGGCCGCCAGCTTCTTGCTTATACAGAATTGCAGATTTGTTTCTTCTGTTTTGTAAATAATACTTATAAATAAAAAAAATAACATATTGCAGATTTTTCCAAGAGTGGAATGCCTGGTGGCTAGACACGTGGCGATGCATGGGGTGGTAGAGTGTACGTGTAATTGAGGCGATCGATGGCCTTTTTGGCTTTTTCTAGGGTGTTGCGCTATTGCAAACAGTGTACTTTACTTTTTTTTTTTTTTTTTAATCGAAACCATCAGAGATGGGAGGATTATTCATGGGGAGGTTCTATTTACACTTCTCCAATTCTATTTACACCCCTATTATGTAGGGTTGTAGTCATTGTGGGGAACCATTATTTTATGATTTGAATTTATATATAGATAACTAACTTAACCCTTAATTTATACAAACGTTTTCCGTACATTTTTGTGAATACAATTAAATTTAACTTTTTTTCTATGTTAAAACTTTTATTGTATATCTTTAATATTTTATTTGTTTAATATATAATATGAATAATTACTCAACACATAATTTACGAGTATATATTTGGTTGGATTGAAACATAAATTATGAATATGAAATAATCTCTGAAAGAAAATTTTCATTTATTATAAGTTTATAACTCAAATATTTCAGTACATGTTAGAGCGAATATACTCATTAAGCATCAATCTAACTAAAATATAGAGTAATCATGGATATATCGGAAAACACAAATACTACCATTTTTGGATATAAAATATTTCAAAATTCTAAATTTTCACATAAACTAAACCCTACGGTAAAGCGAATATTTCAGTGTATTTTCTTGGAATATTTTTTATGGTAAAAATATTTAATACGGTATATATTTGGTTGGATTAAATTAGAGAAATATAAATTTGAAGTATATTATTTGTATTCAAATAAATAATAAACCATAATCCATCCAAATATAAACTTCCACGTAATTCTATGTTGTGTAAAAAGTGTAAAAAGTGGAAAGTATTGTTTTGACAAACTTTATTGACTTTTTATTATTACGAGATTGTTTACACCCCTATTCTTAGTAGGGTGGGAGTGTAAATAGCAACACCCTTATTCATGACTCCTCAACCGAAATAAAAACAGAACATAATACACATAAGACCAAATAAAAGTCTTAGTGGCTACAAGTTGCCCGTAGGCTGTTTCTCCACAAGTGGAGGCAATTTGGTAGATAACAGGAAGATTCCTGGAACGTAAGGCAATTCTAATCTCCCCTGTATCAAAATGAGGTTGCCCGAAGGCTGTAATTCCTAGGCTTTCGCCCAGAAGCAGGGTGTTGCCAGAAGGCAGTGTTGCCCGAAGGCATTAGATCAAAAAGGGGATACATCTTAAAATCTACAGTCTGAAAACTACCTGACAAGCGTAGCACCTTAACTTTGCATTCTAAACTATCTAATCAAAGTCTACTAGTCTAGGCACAGATGTTACCTAGTCCAGAAGCCCATGGGGTTTTCCCTCTCGCCAATTAAGGGTTAAGAGAGATATAACAAACAAATGGGCAAGGATACTCCCCAAGTCAGTCAGGACAGTTTCGCAAAAAAGACCAGTTCCAAATCATATCCCCTACTATCAGGTCAATACTATGTGCATGTTCCAACTAATTCGGGCCTAACTTGCTAGCAAATAACACATAGTATAGAGAGTTGAAAAAAGGTAATATCTACACGAGAAAAGCTGCAAAAGCTAACTTCCACGGTCTACAAATCTGGATTATATTTGTGGAAATCGCCAGAAGTACGTATAATTACTACTCAGACTTGGATTTCCCCTTACCCACAATATAAACCAGAGTTGAAGTCAACTAAAGTTTCCGAAACAGAAACGTACCCGTCCGGTAAACTAAAGTTGACAAATAATACCCAAAAACAACTTTTCCCGACCTGAACATAAAATTAATTACTATAAAAGAAAGGAAAAACAACCACCTCACCCTCTAGTTGGACCAGAACCAGAAAACATGATCGGGCCGACCCGGTTTGACCGACCCGACCCGGATGGGCCGTCGCCCGCGCTGAGACCCGACCCGAATGGGTCGTCCTCCGCCACTAAGACCGCCTGGATTCGAGCCGTCTGGACGCGCCGTTGAGCCGTCTGGAAATCGCTCGCCTGGAAGACCGCGATGACCCGCTTGGCGACGGTCCGGCGGATGGGTCCGCCGGTATGGATCCGTGTCGGCAAGCTGTCCGGGGAGGAGTCGCCGAGGCTCCTGGCGGCATTAGCGGCTGTTGTTGGCGGCGTACGGCAGCGTGTCGATCTAGATGGGTGACCCAAATCGGAGCTGCGTAGTCGTCCGGCCGAACTGCGGTGGCTCGTTGCAGTCGACCCATTTTGGCCCTGGTTCTGTAGTTTTCGAAAGAAAAGGTGGTCGAACTACCTAAAAAACTAAACTATCTAGAAAAAGGAGGAGGGGGAGGTGGTCGGCACAGCGGAGGACCGCCGGTGACCACCTCCCCAGACAGATCTGAAAAAAGAAGGGCTGGCTTCTTGGGAGAGAAAGCTACTGTTCAAAAGGATAGGAAAGCTGTTATGTTATGTTATAACAGTGTACTTTACTGAAACAACGTACTCTATTATGATTTAATTATATTTAAAAATATTATGATGTTGAAAATTAAAGCAAAAATTCAAGATCGATAGCTTTTAAAATTGTGTTTAATTTTCTACAAAAACAGAACAAAAATAAAATAGACTATTTCAGAGCGTATATAAATAAAATAATAGTATGCAATTAAGAAAATTAAAACAAAGTATTGGTTAAATTTTAAAGTTTCAGATTTGGTTTGATTTTTTGTTCTGTTTTCTTTTTCTGATGCCCAAATCAGCTTTGGGTTTTCATTACTACCAAAATTTTATTATTTTAAGGTCCATTTTTAAAAAAATAATTTAAACAAAGTCTTAATAATAAATAAAAATTAGAATTCCAAAAAAATTTCTATGCAAATGTTAAATTAAGAGAAAATTCTCACTAAGGGCATAACGAGAGTTTAAATTTCCACTAAGGGCGTAAAACTTTCAATATTCCTGGTAAGGGCGTGATTTATGTTTTTAGTTTAAAAAAAATAGTTAGATGACTATTTTAACCTTAAAATGTTTTTTCTACCATTACTTATTTAGTTCTACGATATTTAATTCTACGACTTCATTCACCAAGACCATTTTAGTTGAACAAAACTAAACTAAACTTAATTAATGGTTGGATTTATTTTAACTGAATTGAAATGAACTAACTAAATTGAACTGAACAAATTTATAAAAAAGACGTAAAAATATATAGTTTAGTTAAATTAATTAAAAAAATTAGCGATTCAAATTTGGATGAACTGAAATGAACTAAAATCAACTAAACTGAATTAAACAAAATTACCAAAAAACATAGAGAAATAAAATTAGATAATTAAAATTTCATTGACTAAAATTTGGACGAACTGAATTAATTGAATTCAAGTGAACTTAATGATACTGTGATATTTAAAAATAAATTTGGATTGGAGCTATGAAAACGTGTGAAAACGTTACTATTTGCTCTGAAAACGTGTGAAAACGTTACTATTTTAAGAAGGAATCCATTACTTATGTGAAAACGTGTTTTTCTCTAGAATTTGCTCTGACCTCTCTCTAAGAAACTAATCACACGCGCCCCTAATTTCCTTCCTTTTTTTTCACCAGACAACCTCTGAAACAACACTATTTGTACTGATAACGGTCACAAACGTAAACATTTATGGCGGAGCCACCGCCTCGGTGTGGTGAAGCCGCCGCCGGGAAATCGTTTCTTCGTGCTCTTATCCCAAAACATCAACCCCTACTCTCCTGCTTGCCTTCCAATCCAGAAATTAAGCCTATTGCCGATCGGGTTAATGGAAAAGCAGCCTGCATATACTCCAAGGAAGATGTTCTTACCTTCGCAGCGCACTACAACAATGCCTTGGTTGGGAAATTTACTAATGGAAGGAGAGCGATGGAGGAGATCCAGGAGGAATTCAATCTTCTGGGATTCACCGGTAAGCATCAAATCGGTTCTCTTGATTATCGTCACGTTTTGATTCGCTTGCAGAACATGGATGATTACCAAACGCTATGGTTGAAATCTGTTTGCATGATTGGGGGATATCCGATGAAAATCCTCAAGTGGACACCGGACTTCTCAACCCAGAAAGAGTCGTCCATCGTTCCGATCTGGGCCACCATTCACAATCCTCCAGTCCAGTATTACAACCTGTCAGCGATTAGAGATTTCGGGAACAGAATAGGGTCTTTCCTGAGAATGGATCTAGCCACTAGCACTTTATCTAGACCATCGGCAATAAAGGTCTGTGTGGAGATGGATCTTCTTGAGCAATGGACGCACACAATACTGATTGGTGAGCCGGAAAATGTAACAGAATGCAATATTGAGTATGAGCGAGTCCCTATGTATTGCACACACTGTCGGCGAATTGGTCATAGTGAATCGATCTGTGGAGTCCTTAATCCTGAACTGAAAAAGCAAGCCAACAAGAAAGTGGAGGTTAAGGCAGCCGCTACAGTCCCAAGACCCTATAAAACCAAAAAGATATCCAAGACCAAGGTATGGCAACCAATTCAACCATGTGCTCAGAATGTAGCTCAACATTCTTCTGGTCTATCTCAGTTGGAAAAGGATGAAATCCGGATACACCATTCAGGGGAGCTACAAAAGGATGACATACCAGTAGAGATTTACTCAGATGCCCTTTCTGTTGTAAGTGATGATGGGGACACTCATGGCTCTGATGAGAGTGATAATCTTCATAGAATGCAAGCTCTGGCTGCACCAGCAAAACTGATCTCTAAATCTCTCTCTCTTGAGAGGCTTAGAGATACACCTAATGTATCCTTATATTCTTATGATGACTTATCTTTCCCAGCACGTGATATTACTACTAACATTGCAGAATGGTAAGTGTACCAAAGAAAGAAGCAGAATCTTGCAATTGTTCCTTACCAAGCTCCATTGGAGATTTCAAACAGTTTCCAGGTGTTACAGGAGGAGTTTGAAGATGTTGACCTAAGGGACAGCGATAGTGATTGGCTGGATGCAGAAACAGCTCCTTCAGAAAATGATGACAGCCAAGACCACCCAGGTAACAGTACTCGAACCAATACCATTTCTAATAAGGCTGAGCTGAAAAAGAGAACCAAAAGGAAAACTTTAACTGATGGCTTTACTAATAATGGCTGGCTTAGGTCTTCACAAAAACCAAATCCATTTCCCAATGATTATGCATAAAAATATTGCCAATGTTTTAATATGGAATATTAGAGGATATGGTACTTCTCTTAAAAGGTTGAAAACATTGCTTAGGATTCACAAAATAGATATATTGTGTATTATTGAGCCCTAGCATCAAAATTATGATATTCAAAACCTACAACACCAACTGCGTTTTCATAATTCTATGCATGCTAATTCTGGAAAAATATGGTTATTTTGGAATGAAAATTTCAACTTGCATGTTGCATCTGAAACTGACCAGTTCATTAATACTGTGATATCTGATATTACTGGTAGTTACTCTTTTAACTGCATTTTTGTGTATGCTAAAGTATTAAGGTCACTTAGAAGAAACATGTGGCAATACTTAGTTTTGATACCACAAGCTCCAACTATCTTCGTAGGTGATTTTAATACAGTAGCTTCAGTACATGAGCATAAGGGTCCCCACTCCCCACCTTTATGTAGCATAAAGGAATTTAATGCCTTCATTGACACCCTTGAGCTCATAGATATACCAACAGTAGGAAACCATTTCACTTGGACTAATAATAGGTCCAAGTCTGAGCTTTTATTACAGAAGCTAGATAGAGGAATGGGTAATATGGATTTTCACTCCAATTACCCACATAGCTCTATCCAGGTGCTTAATAGAGCAACCTCTGATCACAACCCCCTAGTTCTTAAAATCCAGAACTCTGAGCTACAAATGCCTAAACCTTTTAGGTTTCAGCAGATGTGGCTTAAGAGGGAAGACTTCACAGCTATGGTCAGTGCCAACTAGAACCTACAGTGTGAAGAAGCTGGTATGAGAAGGATAGTGTCAAAGTTGAAGAGACTCAAACTTGTCATCAGACACTGGAACAAAGAAAAATTTGGTGTGCATAACAATATCCAGATTGCTGAGGATAAAGTTTCTGAATGGGAGGAGGCTTACCAGGTCACTGGTGAAGAACATGACCTTATTGAGCTTAACAAGCATAAAGCTATCCTTGCCAGGGCTCAATCTGAACTTACCACTTTCTGGAAACAGAAAGCTAGCATAAAATGGCTCAGTGAAGGTGATGCCAATACAAAATTTTTCCAGAACTCTGTGAAGGAGAGGAGATGTAAATCCCAAATTAATAAAATTAAGGATAGTAGTGGAAACTGGACCACTGATCCCGTCAAGATACAAGATGAAGCCTCACGCTTCTTTGAGAAAATCCTTAATGAGGATGAAGGAAATATCAACAATGGAATGTACATTCAACATTTCATGGAGGTGATACCTAAGATGGTAACTGATGAGGACAATGAAGGTCTTCTAAAAGCAGTTACCATTGATGAACTCAAATTGGCAGTCTTTGATCTGAATAGGGATGGAGCACCAAGTGCTGATGGTTCCTGCTTCAAGCAGCCAATGATTTTATCACTGGTGGAAGCATCCCTAGAGCTATGTCAAGTACCTGGTTAACACTGATTCCCAAAAAACCCTCCCCATCATCCTTCTCAGACTTCAGGCCAATAAGTCTTTCAAACTTTGTTAACAAAGTTTTCTCCAAAATTATAATGGAAAGACTTAAACCCATCATGCCTAGGCTAATATCTCAGGAGCAGTCAGCTTTCCTCCATGGCAGGGATATTTCTGATAATACAATCCAAATGAAAGAAATGATGAGACTGCTTAGCAAAAACCAAAGTCATAATAACATTGTTGTTAAGCTTGACATGCAGAAGGCCTTCGATAGGGTTTCTTGGTCCTTCTTAAACTCTGTACTTTTACAGTTCGGTTTCCATGGAACTCTTGTCAGGGTTATCCTTAATAACATCTCATCTGCTTGGTTTTCAGTCCTTATCAATGGTGTTGCAGCAGGTTTTTTCAAATCCAGTAGAGGAATTAAACAAGGAGACCCTCTTTCTCCTTTCCTCTACAACCTGATATCTGAATCATTCTCCAGAGCTTATAAAAGACTTATTGCTTCTCAATATATTCTTGGTTTTGTAATGCCTAGGGGAGTTGAACAACTCACACACCTCATGTATGCGGATGATACAACATTATTCCTGCAGGCCTCAAAAAGAAATCTGAGGAGAATGATTGATTTTCTGGGTGCATATGAAGAATGTTCTGCCAGAAAATCAACTTCTCAAAATCAGATTTCTTTATACACCCTAAAGCAACACTGACAAAGGTTAACATGGTTAAAAGGGTCACAGGAATGAAACGGGGTACCCTCCCTTTTAGTTACCTTGGTGTCCCAGTGTTCTCTGGCGGGAATTTGAGCCTACACTATCAGCCAGTCTTAGAGAGAATGGAGAAATCCATCTCAAACTGGAAAGTGAAGTGGCTTACATCAGCTGGGAGGATGATTCTCATTAATCACACCCTCCTAGCTATTCCAATCCATATTCTTACAGTATTGAAGCCTCCAATGGTAGTAATAAAAAGAATAGAGAGAATGGCCTCAAGGTTCTTCTGGGGTGAACATGAGTTTGGATAGAGGAAAATATGGCGAAAGTGGTCAAACATGGCAGTCTACAAAGAGGAAAATGGCTTAGGCTTCCGAGACATAAGAGCCATGATCACTGCTCTATCATGTAAGCTTTGGTGGAAGCTACAAAGCAATGAAACTATCTGGACAAGGTTTCTATGGAACCTTCCAGTCAGTTATAAAACATCGCTCACATGGAGGAGAATCTGTCAAGTGACTGAATTCGCTAATAGTCACTCTAGAGTCATAGTTGGCACGGGTCAGTCCCCATTTTGGGACTCTAACTGGTCAGGGGCTGGAGCTATATGTTATGAATGGCCTGATTTCGAAACTTCCTTTCCGGATATTAGTATTGCACAATTTTTGGAGAATAAAACTGTCTTCTTACCTCTGCTGGAGCCTTACTAGGCTACCAATACTCTATCTCTCTTACAGGAACTCAAGCTGAATCACCATCACAAGGATGTACTAATATGGGAGCCAGCTTTAAATGGTCAATTCTCAGTCAAATCAGCTTATCTGGTGCTGAAAATCAGACAACCTCAAGATCATACTATTCATAAGGTCTGGTCAAAGCATATTCCAGGTAAAATCTCTATATTCATATGGAGACTTTTTAATAGCTTACTGCCTTTTGATGATATGCTGATGAAATTTGGTATTAGTCTTGCCTCTAAATGCCCTTTATGCAATCAAAATGACTCTGGTGAACATTTTTTCAATAACTGCACCCAAAATCTCAGAGTCCTTTCCATGATGCATAATTTATTATCAGTGCCAATACCCCTTTTTATATCTGCTAGACACAGACTCATGTACTATCTTAATTTCAAAGGCAAAACAAAAATCCACACAACTGTTACGGTCACTACTCTAATGGTTACACTGTGGAATCTGTGGTGTAGAAGAAATAAGATTTTACATGATAATGCTGTCATGGATAGCATGATTTTGTTTGGGTCCATTTTAAAACAAATCTCTATGATCTTTACTGCTATTCCTCTATCTGGTAATGCTTTGAAATACAGTGACCTAACTATGATAGGACTAGTTCCTTTCTTTAAAAGGAAAAGACCTAAGCCTATTAGAATAGTCAAATGGCACCCTCCAGATAGGGGATATATGATCAATGTGGATGGATCTTTTATAACACCAGATAGAGCTGGTTTGGGGGCTGTTATTAGAGACACTAGAGGGAAAGTCATCTCTTTACATATGAAACATACAAGTGCTTTATCCCCTTTGCATGCTGAGCTTCTCTCTATCCAATTTGGTTTAAGTCTTGGCCATGCTACTGGAGTCGATTTCTTTATCGAAACTGATTGTTTAAGTGCAGTCAAAGGAATTAAAAATCCTAAGTCTGTCAACTGGTCAGTCCTGAGTCTTTGTTATGATCTTCATGTCCATGCTATGAGAATTAGACATGTATTTAGGGAATGCAATTTGGTAGCTGATTTTCTAGCAAAAATGAGTTCCAAGTCTTCCCTCACTGATGACATGACTGCTCTTCAAGCTTCCTCAAAACTCAGAGGTCTTATTAATCTAGATAGAATGGGAATTCCAAGTGTTAGAGTCATCTGACCTATCTTGTCTATATGCTCCTATTTTTTATATATAAGGCATCCTTGATACTGCTCCATTTCTCTTATGCAGAAAGGGGAAGACCCTTTGGAAACATATTCCAAAGGTGGTGAGCAATTTCCAGAACCAATCACCTTCCTCCTGTGATCATTTCACCATCTCCCTTGAAGGACCAACTGACAAGCTTTAGTATGGAACCTTGAAGGACCAACTGAATAGCACCACAAGTTCCCATGGTCTGGCCTTTGCCATTCCAATTCCATTGGTGCTCTATCAATCTGGAGATAGTTTAGCCTCCTAGATTGTTTTGTTACTTAGTATTATCTTCATTTAAATCATCTCAGTTGATTAGGGAGAAATGACTTTAGAATGCTTCATTTTTTCGCCTCAAACCCAAGAAAAGTCAGGACCGGCACTGGTGATATTACCAGTGTATCAAAACAACATAAGCCAGTACCTAAAAAGCCAGTACCTAAAAAAACATAAGAATAAGTGGTGATATGTTGATTAATTGAGTAAGAGCAAACTATTTTTTTATATGTTCTCCCACCACAAAGCCAGTACCTAAAAAAACATAAGAATAAGCTAGTGAAAAGTCCTAAGTATAAGTCTAGGTGATATTGAAAAACTTTGAAACTTTTACACCTGAACATTCCAATCATTTCCAAAGTTCATCACATAAAGCCAATTCGCTTCAGTTTTTCGTGTGTAAAATGGGTAGATTTGTAAATTCACGCTTGTTTGTTGAATACAATTAAATTTTCCAAATAAAAACAATAAAAACATACTTATAGAAGGGTATGTATTTTAGAAATTGTACAACAAATTAATTTGGTATGATTATACAAATATAGTATTTTAGAAAATGCACACCCAACTTATTTGGTAATGATTATACAAACTATTTTATTTATAGTAATAATATCTGTAACATTACCAAAAATTTTGATTATGAATCAATTTATATGGTTATTAGTGCAATACCCGTGCGATTCATAGAATTTTCAAATATTTTATTTATGATTTATTTAAAAAATATTTATCGTCAGTTAATTATTATATTTTGAAAATTTGTCACTTAATCATGGTAGGTAATGAATATTTTAGTGATGGATACATATATATATATATATAAATAATAAATATAATATTCAATTATGTACATATTACTATACAAAGTATTTATTTATGTACTCATATTTGTAAATTAACGAAAATATGTAAAGAGAGAATTTAAGCATAACTAACATTACCAAAAATTTCATTTTATATTTGATTTGATTATGTATATATCTCATTTGTACAATCACGTGAATCAATATTTAAGGGAAACAATTCTTCACTCCCCTCAATTGTAGCCCTAATTTTTCATTGCCCTTAAACCCTAGCTAGGTTTTTCTTTTTCTTTTTGATTTTAAGGGATGAATTCGCTTAATTTTCATGCGGGCGAGTGATAGGTTTATAAAACAGGCAACGTTTCAGCGGTTATTGGCAATACCCGCTGATACAGTCCAAATAGTGAAAATTTTGATACGCTGAAACAATATTTCAGCGGTCGGGAAATGTTGACTTTGGTCAACTGCAGGATTCAAATTTGGAATTTTTTAGTTTGACCGAGAAAATTTATTTTAATGGGAATGGCCCACGATGTTTCAGCGCTTCCTTCAATTTTGCGCTGAAACAATTTGCTGACTGGATCATTACCTCAGTCAAACGTTGAATTTTCGATGGGTCCTACCCAAAACCAAATATTTTTAATAAAAAATCTTATTCGAATGGGGTTTTTTACGAAATGTCTAGCATTTTAGGCAACCCAATTCGTAAAGCCCAATCACGGTTTCAGCGGGTCATCTTCATTTCGCTGAAACAATCATTAAGTAGCAACATTACACAGCTGCTACTATGAACTTAGCAACATAACACAGCAGCATATCAAATTGTTTCAGCAGTTGTTCATTACCGCTGAAACGTATGAACTTAGCAAAATTAGCAATTATTTCACTATTTAAGCAAGATAATCAAAATAATCAAAATTTTGGATCTTAACATCCATTTTATTGTATATGAGGAACTTTTGATATAGTTTTTGTAACAAAAACTACACATTTGAGGGGACCTATAGTAAGAATGCTGATGCTTCAATATAACATTCACTACTTATACATTAACTCATTACTTAAACATATATACTATGTTGTCACGATTTCTTCTCAATTGTGATTAATTTATATACAATGCATATGATATAACTTACACCCTACATTGTGATAATTTTCAAAACATGAAAACATTATATAAGTAATGATCATATCATCAATAATAGATCATAATGAAAATTAACACAAAATGTTAAATACAAAATGCTATTGAAAATATGAAATTATCAAGTTATATATATACCTATTAGTGTTTGTTACAATCATATAATGTTTGTAAATGCTCCCTGCTTATTATATTTACATATAATCAAGCTTACAAAAATTTTAAAAAATTATTGGGGGTCAATTTAGTATTTATCAAAAGTTCAATTGATTGCTTTGAATTCAAATCTTTTCACTTCCATTTGCACGAATCATACAGATCAAATAATATAATACACATAAATATTTGGGTGAAATTAAAATTTATTAATAATATTTAGTTCGTTTCTTAATATTTCAAAAACATTTAAGTGCTTGAGTGCAAATAACAAAACTTATTATTTAACCAAAAATTTTGTTTTATATAATTATTGATGCACCATCCATATTTTTACATGTTTTACTCTACTTTACTTGAATATAATAATTTTAAAATAGTTTAACTGAACTAATTTCATTCAAATTCAAATAAATTTGATAGATATTAATGAAACTGGACTGTTTAAATATCAACTGCAAATAAACTAAATTAATTTAAATATGCAATGAAACTGATTCTTATTAGGAGTCATAAAATTTAAATAAATTTAAGAAAAATAATGAAATTTATCCGAATCCAAATAGAGAATGATATTTATTCTATAATTCAATAAATATATCAAATTATAATGTATTTATTTAAGTTTGATCTCAACCGTCAATATCTTTCATCAACTCATCTCAGCCATTAAAACCCCATATTTTATACCCATCTTAAACCCTTATCCCAAAATCCCATCTTCTTCTTCTCCTTCCCGACGCTATCAATCCCAAAAACCCATCCCACCGCAGAACCGCCGACGCCAAATTAAATGTGGATCCGCCGACGATGAGGAAGAAGAAGAGGATTGGAAGGAGCAGGAGGACCTCCTTCGCCGCCATCGTCCGACTCTTCCAATCTCCGTGGCCATGACCCCGACCCTTGTAAGTTTCACCCTCCCAAATCATCCCTGTCAGAATGATCGATGGTAGGACTCTTTAGTGTTGTACCTCTTCTCCGTTGTGTGCTTGTGTGTGTCTGTTTCATGATCTCTAGATTTTTATGGAAATTTTCTTCTTTTAAAAGTTGGATTCTTTTGATTTATTGCAGGAGGTGCTGGGGTGCAGGTGCTGGATTGGGGAATGAAGAAGGTGAGTTTTCCCCCCCCTCAATAAACAGATTTATACTCTTATTTTGAGGTTTTTCTCCCTAGTTCTAATGTAATTTTAATTTCAGTACTCCCTGTCACAGTTTTGTGCTGAACATGATTTTTATTATTTACATGGAGTCAGTTTACTTGTAGTCAGTTTCAGGTATAACCTTTTAGATTTATGGTTATGAATATGATTTATTTGAAGATGAATTGAGATGATGCAAGTGAAATATTTACAATTTTATAAGGGAAGTAAGTTGCTATGAAATCACCTTGTTTTCCAACTTCGATCAGTTGTGCAGTTATAGAAACAAGATTTGTCCTTTGAACCTTAGGGAGTACTTTTCCTTTTGTTGAAGGTAAGCTGGAGGTGTAATTAAAGTTATAAATTTATATGTATATCGGTGGTTATATCTAGGATGCAGAAAGTATGACATGTATATCGATGGTTTGAATGTTTTGTTCAATACCTTGGATTATGATTTTTGGTTTCTATGTGCAAACTGATTATGATTCCCCTCATAGGTTTGAATGGATATAGTCCATGAAAGGGTTCAGTTCAGATATGCAAAAGGTTTGTTTCTAAATGTGTTGTATTGTGTGTATAACTCTGTTGTATTGTGTGTCCATAATCTGATTGTGTTTGTCTTTCCGGTTACACCACAGTTTCTACGCCGGAGCACGGCTTGTTGAGGCGGGCAAGAATCAGAGTGAGTACCAATAAAACTTCACATTCTTTTGAGGAAATTGGGGATGATCATAAATTTACTTTTATTTCTTCTGCAGGTTCTCTTTGCTCTAACCATGGCTCAATCGAGTTCATTAGCTCCAGATTCAACCAATGCCAAGACTGCTGCAGCTTCCATATTCTCCATCCTGGGCTGGAAATTGAAGATCGATGAATGACATTAGAAAACATCAAGGGAGAGATAGTTGCAGCACAAAGGCTTTACCCGTGTTTAACCATCTGAAGTGGCAAGGTAAAAGCAGAATGAACTCAATGTACAAATTCTGTTACATTTGTATTGTTTGTAGTCTAATTTAGATTTAGTTTGGTAGTTCATGTAGTTCATGTAGTTGGCGGCGGTGCTCAAATTATAGCCAAGTTCTGTCTTGAAGGTTGTTCAATTTTTTAAGGTAATTGTTACTTGCTTTCTCTGAAATTCTGTTTTTCTACTATGAAACCCTCAACTCCCTCTATCGAATGTCATAAATTTTTCGCAAGTTAATTTAAAAAGTCACAAGTTGACGAAGCGTAGCTTTCTGGCCGATAACAAAAGTATAATCGCGACTTCTACTCCATACATTCACAGGTGGAGCACAAATTGCTGGAGACTTAAATAACCCCTCCACTGTTACTAAAGTAGAAAATAATTTATATATAATTATGTATAATCAATCTCGAAGCGGATAAAGAGAATGAGGGATGAATTACCACAACTTCTGTAAATCATTCATGAGTGAGATAAGTTTTTTTAAATCCTAAATTATTTTAGTTATCATATTGATATTGAACATCCTCAATACTGTGATAAGATATGTGACCCGTGCATGCATGATTTAGATGTGAAAATGATACTATTCGAAAACATCAGCATCCAAAAGAGATCTTCAAAAGAAGATCATATATTTTTATTTTAAATTAATGAATGTTGATTCAAATCATTAAACTTATCATTTATATATTGAGTAGAACTTGCAGATAATGACTCTCTCACTACTGCGGGATTGGGCAATGACGGTGCCAATTTACGGCGGTTATTGTGAAACCACCGTAACTTGATCGAGTTCCGACGTTGGAGCTCATATAAAATTTTACACGGCGGTTCAAAAATTTACCACTGTGGTTTTATATTCACGCCGTTTGTTCTTGGGATTTTTGTAGATGATGAATGGGTGTTGATTTGTTATTGAGATTGTGTAGTTGATGAATGGGTGTTGATTTGTTCTTGAGATTGTTTTGTTGATGGGGTTTTTTTTTTTTAAGTGAACCATCATGTAGATGGAGGGAATTCAATTTGGCCTCCCCAATCCTACAAATAAAATAAATACAAGCAAAGCTATATAAGCTCAGTTTAAGTATCAACAAAGATAGAAAAATAGGCAAACTAAGCCTATGATGAAACTCTGACTATGACCTCCTTACAGTTTAGTGAGTCGTTTCCCAGGCGAACCACATGATTGTCCAGAGGCTAGTAAAGACATAAGAGTTACATATCAAACTTGTAAAGAAGGACATGTAAACTTTTCCAAGAAAATGCTGCTGTGGATGTGGAGGAAAAACAGGTCCTTCCTCCTGGCCATTTGAAATCCAGCTGTATCTGCACAGAAAAAGGAGATCAACAGAATCTATTCTTTGAAATTCTCAAAGAATGAGTGCTCATTTGGTCAAGCCTAATGAGTCCTTGTAACTTGGATGGCATAGCATTGAAAGAATGAAAAAAGGAGCTACATTTGTCTTTCAAGGCCATTTTAGAAATAGAGTTAGCCAATTGATTGGCCTCTCTAAAGATATGGAGAATTGAAACATTTTTGGCCTTTAAATGTAGTGTTGATGAGTTGATTTGTTCTTGAGATTGTGTAGTTAATGAATGAATGTTGATTTGTTCTTGAAATTGTTGTGTTGATGAGTTGATTTGTTCTTGAGATTGAATGGGTTTTGATTTGTAGGCATTAATATTGGTGGTGAAGATTGAAGAACGCGGTGAAGATTGAAGAACACGATAAACACGCCGGAAGTGGATCTGGGTTTTTCGAATTGAAAATCTATCAAACTCAGATTTTTTTTGGAGCAGCTTTTAGTAGTTCATGTACAAGAACTTCATTCACGGCGGTTTAAAAAAACCGCCGCAATTTGGCGAGGCATTTACGGCCCCCTGCTGACGGCGCCCTAAAACAGCCGCAAGAGGCCAAAATACTCGCCTCAAAAGGGGTATGTTTGTAGTTTCCTCATTTATAATGGGGTTTGCTAGATGCGGTACATGTTTCTCTTACAGGTCCGTATTTTTACCATAATAACCCTAATATTGTTAAGGCAAAAAATGGACTTGAAATCATAGGGTTCCATCAGAAAAATGTAACTGCATAGAGAAATTGCCTTTATAATCTTAGTATAAAATAGTGATCTTTTACCTATTAAACATGATCATTCAGTGTATTACTTTTGACCATAATATATCATTTGATTGTGTTGCTGCAGATTAATTTGGATAATTTCAATTTACTATGCGTACCCACACAATGTATTCATTGACTCATTGTTATGTAAAATTACATGTTAAATATAAACCTTCATTTTGCTAGAGTTGTTCTCAATATTGTTAAAAGCATTTTAAAAGTGTTTTAAATATACCGGGCAACGCCCGGTGGACTATCGTTAGTATCGAGTAATGCCGTTTTGATTTGATTCTTAGCCTCACATCCTGTCAAAATCAAATTGAAACAGCAGCAGTATCCGAAATTCCGAACATAACAGTTATACAATTTTGACATAGAGAAATTCTTGACTGTCTAATTGAACCAATCCTTTTATATTAGCTGGTAGATTTTGATAAGTAAAAGATCTAGTTACTTTGCTTGTACAAACTAACTTAGCAAGTGCATCTGCAACAGAGTTAGCTTATCTAAAATTATGAGAGAAAGTAACAGAGATCTCACCAGTTAACATCTTTGTATTCCTCATTAAAGTGGTGAATCTCCATGGAATTCTCAAATCTTTTCTCACCATCTTCAGGAGAACTAGTGAATCAACTTCACATTCCAGTTCTTCAACTTCATTAACTTAAGCAGTCTCCACTCCAATTGATAAGGCATTGATCTCAGCCTTCAAACTGAAAATGCTCCCCCGAAAATTTGGAATTTGCTACCATCACTTTCCCCTCTTGGTCTTTGATGACTATCCCTGCACCAGCAACTCCAGTCTTCAAGGATGATCCATCAGTATTTAGTTTTGCTGGCTTTTGAGGAAATTTCCATATGGATTTGCTACATGCAGGACCATTTTTCTTATGCATGACCGTTTTTTTAGCAAAATGCCCCTTTTATTGTAAAGGCAAAAAAAGCTACTCAAAATGCAAAGGGTACACTTGGGGGTATTATGGTACAAAATCGGTCCTGCATGAGAAAAATGGTCCTGCATATAGCAATTGGGCTTCCATATCACATTTGTTACATTTTTTTCTTTTATAAAAAGATAAATTAAAACCACATGTGGTAGGATTCTTTTATGGGTTCCCAAGCCCAATAATAAAAGCAAAGTAATTACAAAATTATAGCCAAAATTGGCTAAGTACAGGTTACAGAGTGCTGAAAAGGAGATAGCCAAAAAACAGTGGCTTTGAGGTGGAGCTGTACAAACTCCAGAAGCAAGAGAGCTTGCTTCCAAAAAGAATAAGAGAGCAAATCTGAAGAAGGCTTACTCTCAATGAATAGATATTTATATATATATATTATATAAAGGCCTATTGCCTATTTAATCTCCAGATGAAAACAAACACAGGGCTCCAGCTTGCACTACATATTCCAAGCTTGTTTGCGAATCTCACCAAGTCAGAAACTCGGCTCGAAACTCAAGTCAACCGAGAAGAGAGTACAAGAGGAGTTGATTGTGTTGGATGACCCGGAGGAAAGCACCATTTAAAAACATTCGGGTGCAGCTCAGGATAAGAATCACTTCAGCACAGTGATTGTTCCGACATCAGGTCTTCCCCTGCAACAGAAAATAAAGTCAGCAGTTAAACTGTCTAAGATGATAAAAAGCAATCAAACGGTTCTCCTTAGAGGTGACCTTACATATGGCATCCCCTTTTCTCAAAGTTTATCAGACCTTTCAGTCTTTGGGGTGCATCATTCAGAGGCAAGTTACCAGTGATATCAAGTTTAGAGGTCATTTTTGCCAGAAAATCTGCAACAACATTACATTCCCTAAAAATATGACTGATTTGACTACATTTGTTACTTGTCTATTCCTGATACCAGAGAGACCAAACTAGCAGAGAGGTTAAGAGTATCTAATACTTTCCATGAATTTCCTTTGAGTTTGATCATAGCCTTTACAATATTGTATACATTTGAAGGCTGAAGCCATTGTAAGCTAGTTTGGTTCTTTTGATTCATAAATCCAGGCATTTCTTGCACCCCAGATATGCCAAACAATAATACAAGGAAGCATTCTTAATTTTTTACAATGACTTCCTGAGTTTTGATCTTAATTTCCACATTCCAGTAAAGAAGAGAGTATTAACAGTAATTCTTTGAATATCAAACCACTGATGCAAATAAGTCCAGAAAATCCGCACATCATCACAGTCTTTGAAACAATGGTGAATATCTTCATGTTACTTTTACAAATTGGGCATATAGAAGGAAAATTGAAATTAAAGTCCTCTAAAATATTAGGAAATAGTATGAGCTTGTTGAGCAATCTCCAACTGAAAATGGTGTATTTTCAACTGAAAATGGTGTATTTAGAGAAAGGTAATTTGACCATAAGTGCTTAAAGAGGGAATTTTATCTCTCTTATGTCATGATAGTGTAAAACATCCATTTCTCTCTATTTTTCCAACTTAATCTATTAGGATATGTTTCAAACAGAGGGAAATCCATGAATATTAATTCAATATGTTCATTATCTAGACCATTTTGTAAATTTTGCACATAAAATTCTTGGCCATAGCAGAGCTCAGAGATGGTTAAATCAAAAAAATGTAATGCAATATCATTATTCTACACTTCAACCAGTGGGTATTCCTTTAACCAATTTGAGTTCCAAAATGAAATGTTTCCTTCATCAACCTGTAGCTTATTATTTTCATGAGCTATTTGGTGGATGCCTTCGATTCTCTTCCAATTTTTAGAATTTTTAAGGTAGTTGGATAAACCCAAC
This sequence comes from Cruciata laevipes, assembly GCA_963678965.1. NCBI lineage: Eukaryota > Viridiplantae > Streptophyta > Magnoliopsida > Gentianales > Rubiaceae > Cruciata > Cruciata laevipes. Next base: position 16,398,218 of record OY787634.1, on the reverse strand, counting down.
ATATATTCTACCAAAGACTCTTACATATTTGCATTTTCCACCACAATTTTAGTGATAAACTCTAATCAAAATATGAAGATCCTTTGTGTTTAGCCCATTTTCATGTTCTGGAAAACATAAATAAGACCAAGACTTCCATGCCTTTTTCTGTCCAAACTCAATTTCAAAAGTTCCCCAATTATTTTTTTTTCAAAGAGTACATTTATTTTATCAAATACACCTGATACGAATATCCAGAGGTTATTCTTCTATGTTATTTCCTTTGCCGAGGTCTGGAAGAAAGAAATTATTCAATGTTCTCAATACTCTTATGAAACAAGTTCGTGATGAATATTAGAAGAAGATGAGGGCTATGCTAGTTATTACTCTCATTTCCAAAGATTGAAGTCGTGAAGAAGTTTTATTGAAGTGCCTTAAAAGAACCGACTGGGCCTTCAATTAGTGGGTTGGTTCAACAACAGTTTATCGCTTTATTACTTAGGTTATTTTATTTTTCTTATTTAAGAAATTCGTTCATACCTTTGTGTTATGGTATGATGAATTTTAATTATAGTTAAATAAGGTTTTAGCTTGCAAAAGCTGCCTTAAGTGTTTCCTATTTGGTTAAGATGTAATATTCCTTACCTTATTGTATCCTGCACTTTTTAATCACCCTATAATCTTATAAATAGGGTGGTAAACAAATTTATTCAAAGAAAATTATATACAACAATCATCTTATATTGAGTTTTATCTCATTCAACCGTTAGGTTAACCTCTAATCGCTAGATTAGGTCAATCGTTAGATTGAAACCCCTGATTTTGAGATCTAGGTGTGTCCATCTCAAGTTGGTGCAAGTAGTGCTTGGCGTGTGGAATTCGACCTTGTGTTACTGAAGTTCAAAAGTTGTGTCTTTCAAGTTCATCTTGAAGTGTGTCTTCTTCTTTGAAAGGGGGTGCTTTCGATCGACACTTCGGAGGTTGCTCTTAATCATTCCGCAAAACCAGGATCTTCGTAAGGAGGTTCATATCCAGGATGTTCGAAAGGAGATTCATATCAACACCTTTTGTAGATTTAGTAACTGCCATTATACACATGGGAATAGATGATAAAACATGTTTCAAAAAGATCAATCTTCCTATTTGATTTAGCCATTTATTCTGCCAGAGTAATAATCTTGCTGTTATTTTCTCAAATATGGTTTTGTTGTTCTTCCAACATAGATGGTCAGAGGTACTGAAATGGAAAGGTACTTGGAGTCACTAAGGTTATGTTCTGCATAGGGGTGCTTATCAAGCGAGTCGATCGCGAGCAGAAACTTGCTCGACTCGACTCGACTCGTTAGTCATATTACTCGTGCTCGACTCGACTCGTTTGCTCGCGAGCTTCTTAAATCAAAATTCGAAATCGACTCGTTAATGTAGAGTGTTGCTCGCAAGCTCAACTCGAACTCGAAAATCATCCTTATATATTATTTTTCTTTAATTTAACTTAAAATTAATAAAAATTATTCATACATATAATAATCTAATTTATACGTAAATTTTAATATAAGCAATTGATTTCTCAAAAAATTATGCTAATAAATTTATTGCTTGAAAGACATAACTAAATAAAATGCTAATAAATGCGTATCTTTTTTACAATAAATATGGACAATTCAAATATAATCTAGTAATGCAACCAAAAACATTAATGTACAGTTGACAAAAATATCAATTTTGTTTACCATACATATACAATTAATAACTAAGTACTAAATTAAGAATGTAAATAATTAAAATTAAAAATAAAATTGAAATATTAGTTATGATAATTAATTTTAAATAACAATACCTATATATCGAGTTTACTCGCGAGTTTTTGAGTCGAGTAATGCTTTGCTGAAACTCGACTCGTTAACAATTCGAGTCAAGTCGAGTTCGAGTCGAGCCTGATGCGGGGAAATTCGCTCCAGTAAATGATACCTCGGATAGTTGAGATATCTGAGGGCTTCTAGATGTAGATAGTTGGTGAAGTGTTTAGACTGTTCGCCAAGAATGCCTATCTTGTCCGAGCGCCTGGGCCTCGGAAGAGACTGCTAGGGACCTGTTCGTCTGAAGCCTGCAAAACAAGCCCCCGGAGCCACCCGAGGGTAGCAACTCTGGTGTGATGATGAGATTTCATGTATTGAAAGGAAAGATAAAACTCTGTATTCAAGAGTTAGAGAACTAACCTGGAATCGCTTGTCATGTGCCTTCTCATCACACGTCACCTTTTCGTACCTCGCAGTGGTCCTGGCCACGTGATTGTACCAGCTGATCCTTCTTCTTCGCTGTCCATCACGTGTATCGGAAGCTGCTAGGAAAGATCCTTTTGCTAGTTACCTTTGGTATCATCACAAGTCCCCAAGACAGAGGCGTTAGGGCTTCCAAAGGAAGAAGCTTATGTCTTATCATCTTTCCTCATTGTTTTCCGATGCCTTAACCCCATGCGCGCTTATCGCTATTCTAATAGGTGGGTCCCCTAGCCATAAAGAGTCATTATTCTCGAGTTTTTGACGGCTACACGCTTCTCTTTTCCCCCAATTTTTCCTTTTTCTCGCGTACCATTATTACTCTTGCCTCCAATGCGTTGTCTTTTAATATTCACTTCTATCTCCTATAAATAGATTCCCCTTGCTCTATTATTTCTCCTCTCTCGCTGCTCTTCGATTTATCTTCTGCCCATCTCTCGCTTTCTGGTGAGTTGCCTCTGCTCCTAGTTTCTCCGCTCGTCTTTTTTCTATGTTTCTACCTTATTTTCCATATGGATTCTACCAATCAACCCCTGAGTCCGGCGCGCGCTGAAAGCTTGAAGACAGTGGTTTCTATACATGTATCCTCTTCTGTTCCCGACCGGGCTCTGAAACCTTGTTTTCGGAGTCCTTGACTGCTGCCAAGGGAAAAAAATGGTCTCGTCGATCCTTCCTCCGGGTACCTCGGATTCCTCCTATTGGTTTCCGTTGTGACTCAAAGCCCTATCCCGAATGGTTCACTGAGGACATCATGAATCTCTGCTACAATAGTTTTGTTCACATTCCTTTGGATGCCGAGCTTGAACTCCTAGAGCCCGCCCAGATCCAGTCTGGTTCTTCGTGCTTACCTGCTCGCCATATTCATTTTGGCTTGTCTCTCCCTTTCCCTATTCTCTTTGCCGACTTACTCAATTATTTTCGCATGTCCCTTGCTCAGCTCCACCCTAATGGGGTTACCGTGGTTCTCGGGTTCATCACTCTGTGATGTAGATGTGACGTCCCCGAGTCCTTGGATCTGTTTCGCTCCTTCTTCCGTCTGGGTACTTTTCATCCTACAACTCCGGGAATTTTACCTTCTATCCTCGGGGTTCTTTAATCGTGCTTGGTAATAGTGACAACATCAAAAGTTGGAGGGACGCATGTCATTACTCTTTTATTCAAGTCCAATACCCTTCCCCTGATTGGAATGACGATATTGAGGCCGAGGCCTCAGGGGCTCTCATCCTTCTATCTGTAGCTTCTGACTAGGGCCTTATCCGGTTAAACCTTAAACGTTCTCCAATACTGGCTCAAGGGAAATGGCAGCTTCTATTAGTCCCGCTCGATTTACCCCTAGATTACCTTTCTTTCTCTCGGCTTTATGCCCAGTGGCCGACCGAAGGTCTTACCTTCCCTCTAAGGATGCATGTCTCTGTTTAGTTGTGTCTTTTTTCTCTTTTATCACAGTTTTTTTTTTCTCTAATGTTGGTTTCTGTCTTATTGTAGTGGTTCACGATATTCCTAATAATCCTTCTCCCGAGATGGCTGGGACTCTTCGCAAGAAAACCTCTAGGGCTACCTCAGATATGGCTTTTGATTCCAACCCTCGGCCCGAGAAGGCCCCTGTTAAGAGTCTGGGAAAAGAGCCCGACTCTCCTGCTGCTAAGAAGATCTGTACTGAGGTTCTCGGAAAGAGATCCGAGCCCCCCACTACCAAGAAAACCCCTGTGAAGAGTCTCAAAAAAGACTTTGAGGCTTCGGTTCTTGATGAAACACCTCTCGAGGACCTTGTAATTCGATCTGAAGGCCCAGTTTCTCCGAGGTGACCTACCTTCTAGGTGATTGTAAGCCTCCGGGGGTAGCCGTACTAATTCAATGAAATATATTCTCAATACGACCTTGTAAGATGGATATAGGAGAAACCTGGGACAAAGCTCGTGGATCCAATTGGCGAGTAATCATTTTTAGGTCAACAGATGTAAAACTTAAATCTTTGACTGACTTAGCTTACAAAACAAAATAGTATATTAGTACAACTTCACTTAATAACATCGTGATGGAATTTTCAAATCGAGAGAAAATACCATCCAAAATACAAAATTCAGATACTTTAAAATCTAAAGATCCTTTGGAAAAATAATGTTATCACGCACATTGAGAGGAGTAGATTCGGTAACTACGGGAGCTTGCCCGCCAGATAACACCTGGGAAGCTTCACGATTCTCTTGATTAGATGGCCCTGCCCCCAAAGTATTGACATTCGCCAAAGAGGCATTCTGAGCAGCGGGAAGATCCTTAGAAACACCCTCGGTGCATGCATCAATATCACATTCGCGAAGCTCTTGAATAGTGAGAGGCATCTCCATTCGCTTGAATGCCTCACAAAGATAAAATACATACCCATCCTGAATCTTGGTATTGAAAGATGCATTCACCTTCTCGCTCAAAGCTTTAATAGTTTCCTCTAAGCGCTCATCACTCATCCACTGAATTTGAGAAGGGTCAGGAAACTGTTTCTTCATAAAACGGTAGCCTACCTATCCTCCCAACTCCTTCCCACACGCGACCATGGAAGAAAAGAAATCATAAAAGGATTGAGTCGTCACCATATAATTCATGAAGGCTGCCCGATACCCTAGATTCAGAGCGCCTTGTAGCTTATGATGATTTAACTCATCTAAAGCCTTATCCCTACTGGCATTCACATCAATGACCAATTGATCCCTTTTAGCCATCTCATCACGAAGCTCAGCAAGCTCAATTTGGTGAACCTTTACTTGCTCAGAGTAAGCCCTAACAACAGGTATAACTTTGCCAAATACAAGGTTTCCAACCTCCTGAGCCTACAGGCAGAATCAAAACGTATAAGCAGTTATCGCAATAAATCAAAAATATATTCAAACACATGAAATTATACTTACAACTACAACAGAATCCTTCAGAGGATACTCATTCACTTGTTCCATAAGAGAACCAGGGCGAAAGAGACCATTAATGGGAACTTCCAACTGAAACTTAGGCTCATACTTGACCTTCTTGGCCCCACCCGTCGAAGAGCTTCCCGACTTTCGCTTAGGGCGTCTAAGAGAAGATTCGCTAGGTGTGAAGTCTTTTCCAGCTTCATCTGTAATACTCATATCGGGTGTTGCAACACCAACTTTAGGGGGTGTAATAGACACCGAATGAGCCAGAGTCTCACCAGCTTGACAGTCGCACCAAAGTCAAAGGAAACAGGAGTTGAAGCAATATTCCTCATTTCTGCAAAATAAGCAAAAAAAAAAAACATATACAGTTAGTATCAACACTATTAAATAAAGTTCTACTGACAAGTCAATATACACAAAAACATGTAGTAAAAGAACACAAGTCACAACCTTCAGAAATATCAATATCCGATGAAGGATTCGGTCCCTTAACAACACGTTTCCTCTTACGACCAGACATAGCGCTCCTTGTTGTTGCAATAACCTTGGAAGAGTCACCCTTCTTAAAGACTTTCCTTTTTAATGGAACCTCCTGACCAGGGACAACATTTCCTGCAGAAACTTTCTTAACCTTAGAAGAAATAGGACCTTTCTTCTTAGGTACATCTTCCTTCTCAGAATCGCCGTCTTTCACTTCTGGCACAGCGAAAAGAAGAAGTTTATGACAAACCCCATCATTCAAACAAAATCGCCCCTTAGGTTTAACATACTTACCCTTGGCTTCCGGGAATACCTCGTTCCAAGGAGGTATCTCACCGTCAATTTTAGGAACATGGCGAACATAAAAGAAGCCACTTTTCCACTCCTTGAAATTACTAGGAAACTCTTTCACGAATGCACGTTTGGGGAAATAACCATAAAAAGTATACTGGGCGATTCCCTTCCAAACATGATGAAGATAATGATAGGTACTAACCAAATCAAAAGTGAACTCGACATCAGCTAAATTACAAGCCTCTCTCAAACAATACATCAACATAATACTCTTAGGAGCTAATTGTGCCAAGGAAATATTATAACCCTTCAAAATGTCGGATAACCAGGATGGAATATGAAGGGTCAAACCATGTCGGAAATAATCACGATAAATAGAGAAAAAGTTCTCAGAGGGATTCTCAACTTTATCCCCAATTATAGGAATCTGGAGTTCACGAGAGTTTAGACTTTCATTCCTAGAGATCAGCATCTGCAGAGACTTATGGGTCACACCACTCTTAGTTCCTGTTTGGTAGAGCTTTACTTATAAGTAAAGTTGGGTGAAAAGTACTTCTTTTTAAAGTTGATGTAACCTACTTCTATTTTTTATACTAAAAATAGTTTCTGCTTCCATAAAAATATGATTTTTAGTAAGTTACCAAACACAAAAAACTACTTTACTTCAAAGTAAAGTAGATAAAAAGTAATATCAAACAGAGCCTTAGAAGGATCATCAACAGCCCCAGTTTTGGTCGACCCATTCAAATTAACATCATTCTCTACTAAAGGAGGCAAACTAATAGAATCATCTACGGATTTAATAGAATTTCCTATGGGGTTTTCTGAGTTTTGAACAGATTTCTCAGAACCTTTCGAATCACGGCCAGAACCCATCCCTAGATATAGATATAAGGCCTAAATCAAAACCATGCAAGGTACCCTATAAATAAACAATAATGAATTCACAGAAGAAACTAGTTGATAAGTTCAGAAAAGTTACTTGAAAACAAAGGACAAAGCAAAACAGGGCTTTTAAAGCGTCGAAGTTGAAGATTGACAGACGAGATGAGACAAGTTAGAGGAAAATATTTCTACCTTTACTAACACAATTATAATCCCAATATAGCCTTGAATCTGAACCTTCGATGATGCAAAAAGTACTGGCAATGATGAGGAATTGAAGTTACCAATAACACTCCCTATATGTATAGGGGGTTGCTCCATGCATGTCCATTTTTCTCTTGCTGGTCCTTATTTTTACCATAATACCCCTAATATTGTTAAGGCAAAAAATGGGCTTGAAATCATAGGGTTCCATCAGGGGCATTATGGTAAAAATACGGACATGCAAGAGAAAAATAGACCTGCATGGAGAAATTGCTTATATATAATACTATACATAACTAGTTAGAGAAACTTAAGGTGGTTAAAACCATAAGACTCGGAACGGCACCAAATTTCCAGGATCCTTAAGATCCACAAATTTGAAATTTGAAAAAATAAAATAAAATAAATAAATATATAAACTAGCAAGGTGACTTAAATATGTAATATAAACTATGTTGATCATCTCCACTTTCAATTCTTGATTTTATTGTTGTTTCTTACTACATTGTAATGAAGTTTGTTATAAAAACCACGATTTTAATTTTTTATTGATAGTAATATACTCAAGATTTATGATTGTTCATTTATGGGTTTTTGTTTTTTTGGTCGTTTGAATGAGTGGTATATCATTTTCGAAATCCTTGTTTCTGCTTCTTGTACATTAATCCTTGTTTATAAAACTTTTCAATATAAGTGACGACATATCTAATTCTGTTTCTTATATAAGTGTGTGGATATAAAATTTATGTCTATTTAACCATCTTAGGTTTGTTTTTAAAAAAGATTATGACTAATCATTCTCCTGCTAAAATTTGATGAAATTTAATATGGAATGTAAGTGAAAATTTTGAAACACGTGATGAGCATACGTAAATCCATAAAATATAACACTCCAGAATTATGAGAAGGATATTTAACAATGTAAGGCATGGGTGGTTTAACAAAATAAAAATACAATGCAAGGCATACAAAATCATCTTATAGACTAAACACGATATTGTTAATTAAGGTTGGGATCATATGGTGATGAAATTATAGCATGATAATGAATAAGAAAAAAAATGTAGTTCAAATTTAAAGTGGTGTTTTACCTTAGTGTCGAAGTTTGCTTTTGTTCACATATGTTGCATAGAAATTCATACACTTAAAAGTTATATAATGACAGTTTTGAGGCATATCTTAAAAGAAAATCGTAATTTTTTTAGTAACCCTCTGAAATATGATAAAATTAATTTAATTATTGATAAAATATGGTAAGTGATGCTACTAAAGATGACTCATCCCAAATGCTAATGATGACTCATCACGCAAGACGGGTTCCAGGCGGCTTCCTAAAGCACGTGAGCAAATCTAAGAAAATGATTCGATAGTACTAAGCACGTGAGGAAGGTACAAAGAGAGGTACACGATGATGAATCAACAGCAGAAAATGGTACTGCACCTACCACAGAAAACCCCTTTTACTTCGGCTCTGGAAGGCATATAACTTCGGTTATTTTTCAGGAATAGCCGTAGTTAAAAGAGGCGCAGTAAAAACTATATTTTTGACTTCGGTTCGAAAACCGAAGTAAAAAGATTATTTTACTGCGGTTCCTACCGACATGGTACAGACATCGACTGGACTTCGGTTAGTATAATTTTGAAGAGACAACTAGTCGAAGTCGGTTCAGTCACGGCAACAGAACAATGATACCAAACCGAACACACACCGATTTCGGCATGAGAAAATTGTTAATGATATCTAATCGACATCGGTTTGCATGCAGTACTAGAAAAAATAGCATATCGAAGTCGGTTTGCATGCGGTACTAGGAAAATAGCATACCGAAGTCGGTTTGCACGTGGCACTAGGAAAAATAGCATACCGAAATCGGTTTGCATGCAGTACTATAAAATATAGCATACCAAATTCGGTTTGAATGTTGTACGAGAAATATTAGCATACCGAAGTCGGTTTGTATTACAAGAAAAAATAGCACACCGAAGTCGATTTACATTACAAGAAAATAGCATACCGAAGTCGGTTTGCATGCAGTACTAGGAAATAGCATATCGAAGTCAGTTTGCAAGAGCTTCGTACGACACTGTTTTTTGAATCGAGAATAGTGCATATCGGTTTGCTCTCGATTTTGGCTCTCGGGATGACATCATAACTACGTATTAGTCCATTTACCGAGCCGATATCAGGCTGCGATATACCAAACAGATATCGGTTCGATGAATGAAGGGATTATTGAACCGATTTTGGCGTGAACTCGGTTTGGTGTTTATGTTGATCTGAGAGCAGACCTTACGATCGACCGACATCGACATGGGTTATGTTGGGTTTCTGTTGAATAAAAATTCTTACAAGATTTGGTCGAATAATGCAAAACGGACCACAATGTCCAAAGAAAAATTCCATTGCATGAATGCTTTTCATTGTGTCTAAAAAAAGGTCAAAATTCTCAATGACAAATGTAAAAAACAAAGTCCCAAATTTCTGTGAATGTTCTATGTCATTGTGTATAACTATAAGCATTGTGGAGAGTTATGCATTCAAGACATGAGCCCGTACCATATGTTAATGGTCTGCCGGGTCAAGATATATAATCTAAATGCTTCACCATCATAAACCTGGCCCAAGTTTCACGAGTTTCTTTCAATTGAATCAAGGTGTATGGACTCTTGTCTCTTGGAAAGTACTGTAAAAAAATGACATTCAACATTTAGCAACAATATTGTCTCGCTTCCTCAAAATTTAGCAACAAATTTTGTTAGTTCTGTATACATACCGTCATTGTTGCCTCGTCATCTGACATACCCGATTCGATTGCATCATGAACTCTTTCTTCAAACATTTCTATTATGATAATTTTTGTAATTCGAGCACATCCTCCTCGAGACATGGAGTGACGAAACTTATTTGATTTCCCATGGTCCATATTTTTCTTCCTTAGCCCCTAATGAAAAAGGTAATCATTCAAAGAAAATATTCATTAGGATAAATATAGTCGACACATATAAAAGTATATATAATACAAGTAGGTTAAAACAACTGAAAAAAAAATTACCGATGCTTCATCCTCTATTTTCTTTGCATGGAATCCTTTCCAACTCGATTCACTTATGTATGTATGGATGCTTGATTGTTGGACTCGTATCGCCTTCTTCTACTCCATCTTCGCTGATTCTTTTTCTCTTATCATCATTGCCCATTTTCCTATACACAACTCTAAAAATTCAAAAACCGAAATCATAATAAAACCGAAATCAAAAATACTACAACAACTTAAAAACATATGACCTATCGCAGTATCTCAAAACACGAGCTAAAAGGACATGGAAAAATAGGATCTTCGTACTTCTCAAATTTAAGATGAAAGGCACAACCTTTTTCATCCCCAAATAATAAAATATATATCAAACGTGTACATGGATATCATTGAACTCATTTACATGTATGGACGAAAATATGGGAACAACAATTAGCTCAAATACCCGATTTCTATACACTACATTTGATGAATACCATATATCGAGATGAGAAAATCTTACCTTTGATGGGTTGAAATAAGCGAACGGCAGAGTGAACTATCAAAGTTGGACGACCGGAGCAGAGTGAAGGTTCATGAAAGAAGGGCATGATATCTATATATACAATAAAATACCCGAATAGGGTTTATTTTTATGGAAATATTTTCGTATATAACAGAAATCGCACCTAAATCGAACCGACGTCAAACCGAAATCCAGTATTAGTGTTGGACCGTGATCTATATTAATGGTTAGGGCCACCATGTAAGAATAGGCTATAGCCTAAACCAAAATTTTGATTTCGGTTTGACGTCACTTCGATATAGGTGTGCTTAATTATGATTATGTTGAACTCAATATAACTAATTAGTGACTAAATTGAAAATAATTTTATGTAGTTTAACTATGAAAATCTTGAGGACATTATACCACTACAAGAAAATAAGATTTGAATTATGATTATTTGTACAATAATATTAGTTTTGCTCTTTAACTTGTATAAATCAATATACAGTTAAACCTCTATAAATTAATAATGTTGGGATTTTAATAATTTAGTGAGATATCATTATATCGATAAATTAATAATATTTTAATTTAGAGATGTTTTACGCATGACCTTTAAATTTCCAAGTCTAAGATACTAGTTACAATTTATATTAGTTGGATCAGATTTCTTTAAAATAAATGTATAATACTTAATTAGAGATGAAAACTAAATTACAAAAACAAGTTCCATGACACATTTTATGATTATATATTCACAAATTTAATTAAATTTGTCAAATTCATTGTTTTTGAACAAGTAAGAAGTTAGTTCATGGTACCAAAAAGTTGGTCCAATATTGGTACGAGCATCATATATTAAAAATGGTTAGAATTGATCATTATAAAATGTCCATTCAAAAATTCTAAAATTACATCAACTATGACTCCTAATTGAAGCGTACATGGAATCTTATAGTAATTATTAATTTATAGTTTTGTTGGGACCAATATAAATACACTGGTATTTCAAAAAAATTATTATCTTTGAGGGTTATCGATTGAGGTCCAATTTTGTACTGGTTCCAATTTGGGACTAGACCAATATATACTTACTTAAGATTTTTGACTAGTTAACTCGTTTAGTGATTGCATAGAGATCAAGGTTTGAGCTTTAACTAGTTTACTTCATCTACCTAGTGTAAGGTTCAAAATCTACATAAAAATCAATGTAAGGTTCCTTTCGTCTAGTTAGCTCAAGTAATATTTGACTTTATCATTTTTTGTACTTAATTTAATTAATATTTATATATTTGCAAGTTAAAAATTAGTTAGCTAGATAATTATTAGTACATATATAATAAAATTATATATGATTATGATTATGTTATGTCAAGTTTTTCCTCTTCCATTTTAGAAGTGACGTTTTATTTTTTCCTATTTTGTTACTTATATTTTCCGTTTTGGTTTGGAATTTCCTTAAAGTTTTTGACAAATTCTTGGGTGAGGCAGCCTCACCCATGAGGCAGGACCAAATAAACACTTTTTTGACGAGATTTGATGAACTGACACAAAAGTTTTGATGAGGTGACATGTTTGATGAATTTGCACCGATGTTTGATGATTGGCGTCGTGATTTGATGAGGTGATAGTGAGTTATGATGAGGTGACAACAATGAAATTTTGCTTATATGGCCTTGCCTCATGGGTGAGGCTGCCTCCCAGCAGAATTACTCAAAGTTTTTTCATGGTATTTATATAAATATTTGTAGTTCATTAATTTTCATATTTTGATAATCAAGAATTATGCCAAGTTGTGGGCCTGATCATTATTTTAATCCAATTCAAGTCAACTCATAAACCCAACAACCAAACATCTGTCGTTTAACTAAGACAACGTCAAATGTAACGACATCGGTATGCTATCCATTTGGTTTCGGTAAGTTGAAAAGTAGGACAACATTTTCATACCGACGTTGGTTTGATATATGTTTGCCCGAAGAAGAACGCGACACCTTCTGGGGGTGGCCCTCTTCCACCACCGGGGGACGATGTAACTTTGAGGCAGTTGCAGGAGGAGGCTAGACACCAGCGTGAGCTGGGAGTACCACAGGATGGTCACGTGGAAACTGCCTCCGACGAGCAAGAAGGACCTAGGCCCGCTAGGGAAGACAGTTCCCGGGCTCAGGGACCTGAAAACCAGGAAGTGGGGCAATACCTGGCTAGTAACCCTCAAATCCGGGGACCGATTTTTCCGGAAGAGGGGCAACCCTTAGCTAATGCAGAGGAATCGGCAGCGTTGGAGTTCATGAGAGCCAACAAGGACTTGTACCGCCAGTGGGTACTCTCTACCCGGGAAAGCCATAGACGAAGGGAACCCGGAAGGCCCTCTACGGGGACATCAAAGAGAAGTTATCGATCTGGACGAAGTTGTTCAGCCGCCAAGGATACAGGGGCGTGTGAATCCTTCAACCGTCCCACCTTCTTTCCCCCCGAATTTCGGGGTCGGAGGGGGAGCGGCCACATGACAACAATCAAATTTAGTCCCACATGCTCCACCCTACTACCCACGTTCTAACTGGGGGATTGGGCATGACCCTCCAGTCATGCCTGCGGAGTTATTGGGTTATCAGGCCCCTGGAACCCAGGGGAACCCGATCCAGTATTCCATGCCCATACATGGGTCAATGGAGATGAACTAAGGTTACCCGGAGAGATACTATCGGGAGGACGACAGGATGCAGGGCTATCAGGTGGCGCAGCAGGACCCCAACTCTTTGGAGGCGCGGCTGGACAAGCTGGTGGGAAGAAACGGAGCTCAACCCACCTCCCCATGGGTACCTCGGGTGCTTGCATACCCATTGTCGCCGGGCCTCCGGGTCCCGGAGGGAATCCCAACGTATAATGGAGAGACAGACCCGGAAAAGTTTGTCAGGACGTACCAGAACCTAATGGTGACAAGGGACTTCCCGGAGGAACTAAGATGCAAGTTAATAGGCTGCTACCTGAGGGGAAATTGTCTTCTATGGTTCGACTCCTTGCCCCGGCAGAGTCTTAGAGATTATTATGATTTCTCCAAGGCTCTGCTGTTCAGGTACGCCGGACTGAAGAAGGAAGGGAAGCAGCTGACTGAGCTTCTCGCCACTCGGCAGAAGGCTGCAGAAGGACCAATGGAATATTACCGAAGGTACATGGACGATAGCATGAAGGTCATTGACAGACAACAACAGGAGAATGCGGTGATTAGCAGATTTATAAATGGCTTGAGGGATATGGCGTTGTTCCAGAAGTTGATGGAAAAACATCTCGAAAACTTTTCACAACTTGTAGATGGCGGTGCAACTGTACTGTGCGGTTAATGACGCCACCCGGAAGAGGAAGGAAGAATCTGGGGGATTCCTCCCGGATAAAATGGAAAAGAGGAGGGCGGCTGACCTAAGTAGAAGGGATTCGTGTCCTGCGCCGGTGAATCGGGAAAGGGCAGATAGCTTTACCCCGCTCAGCAAGTCCCGGACAGAGATACATGCTATTCACAAGGATTTGTTCCCGGATCCGTTGCCTATCCAGGGGACTCTGTCTAGGGAAAATGCGGACAAATGGTGCGCCTATCACAAGTCTTACGGACATTCGACAGATGGGTGTAGGGGGCTGAGGAACGAGATAGAAAATTGATAGAACGGGGACAACTGAGAGATTGTGTGGCGGCAGAAGCAAAGAAGGAGCACCCGGCCCGAGACCAACCTCAGGAGCAACCCCGGAGGAAATGGAGACCCAACCCCGGGAGAGGAAACGGGAGAACCCAAGGTAACCAAGGCAACAGGGCCCCGGGAGCCCCGCCATAGCTGTTGTACCAGTTCAAGCAGTGGAGCCTGCCCAAGCGCCCAACAGGATGATCAATGTGATAAGCGGAGAAATCGGAGAGGCATGCCAGTCAGTTTCCGCTATCTGGGCCCGGACGCGATATGTCCCCCCGGGGGAGGTTCAGGGGAAAAGGTTTCGCCCCGATGAAACTATCACTTTCTCTGAGACGGATGCAGCCCCGCCACAGATGCCCCATTCGGACCCAAGGTTGTAACAGCGGAGATTGAAGGCTTCCTGGTTAAGAGGGTGTTTGTGGATGCCGGAAGCAGCGTGGAAATCATGTTCGCTTCCTGTTTCGATCAATTGGGGATTGGGAGGCAGAACCTGAAACCTCCCTCATCTCCCCTATCAGGATTCACGGGCAAACCAGAAGTTCCTCTGGGTGTGATTCCCCTTGCAGTATGTATGGTGGACGAGAAGGATCGGAGCAAGAGGGTCTCAGTGACATGCAACTTTGCGGTTATTGATGCACCTTCACCGTACAACGTAATCATAGGGAGACCATGGCTAACCCAGGCCCGGGCAGCGAATTGCCCGTACCTACTGACGATGAAGTTCCCCACCGCGCAAGGAGTAGCGTTCGTGCGGGGAAGCTAAGCGGTCGCAAGAAGTTGCATGATGACGGCGGTGTTGGACGCAAAGAAAGCAGTAGGGGTGGTGCATGGAGAAATTCCCCGCCAAGAGTTGGAGGAAATGCAAGTGGCGGACAAAGGGATGGTCACGGTGGGAAAGGATCTCCCGGAGGAAGTAAAAGGCGCTCTGAAAGAACTCTTGGCTAGATACCAATGAGTGTTCTCATGGAGCCCGGAGGATATGGTGGGGGTGTTACCAGAGCTGGGGGTACACAAGTTAAACATAAGCCCGACAACCAAGCCAATCAGGCAGAAGAAAAGACCTGTAGCCCCGGAGAGAGCGGAATTCATAAAAAACGAAGTTCAGAAGTTGGAGAGAGCTGGGGTGGTCGAGGAAATAATTTACCCGGAATGGATAGCTAACCCGGTTTTGGTAAAGAAGCACGACGGAAGCTGGCTCATGTGCATCGACTTTACAGACCTGAATAAGTGCTGCCCCAAAGACTAGGGGTGTTCAAAACAGGGTACCCGGACTTTCGGGTACCCGCACATCCGGGTACCCGCATATGCGGGTAGCTTAAAATGCGGCCCGTGACCCAACCCGGAAGAACAGGGTACCCGGAAGTGCGGGTACCCGAAATACCGGGCCGGGTTTCAGGGTACCCGCCGACCCGGTTGTTATAATATATTAATATTTTTAGGAATTTCATCCTAACAAATCGGTTTAATTAACCCACGTACTATGTTTTAAATTTAGAAAACTTGAGATTTTTTTTTCAAACATGAAAAATGAGTGTTAGAAAAAATGTGTAAAAGAAAATTACTAAAAGTATGAAACTAAGCATAACATTTTCACAAATATTTTAATTCACTTCAAGAATTCAATATAAATATCTATTTGTACGAAAAAAAATCAAACAAATTATAATTTGAGTTGAAGGTTTACTTGAAGAGTAAATATTATATATTATATATGAACTAGACTATCCATGAAAAATCAATCGTAAGACGTTTAAATTTAATTACTCTCGATATTGCCTAAAAGTTATGTATAATCTTAAGTATCTATTATAATTGAGGAAATAAACAAAACACTTGTATTGAGTTGATAAGTTCAAGAGGGTAAATTCGTTTCCTATGCCCAAAATTACAAGTATAAATGATATTTGACATTAATATTTAATAAATAAACATATATAATACCGGGTTTCCGGGTACCCGGAAAAAGCATTTGTGTGACCCGGACCCGGACCTGGACCCGGAAAATAGTATAATACTCGGGCCGGGTACCCGTCCCGGAAAAATAAGAAATTACCCGGTTAATTTATGCCGGGTCGGCGGGTCAACGGGCCGGGTAGTGCGGGTTGGGTATTTTTGAACACCCCTAGGAACAGGAGATCCTAAACTTGAGATATAAAAAGAAGATGAAAGAGAATAGAAGGTAGGCAATAATAGATATCCAAAGCCATACTAACTTAGGCATCGGAGGTTAATCCCGGATTCATTCCGGGATTTATTTCAGGATATCCGGTGACGAGTCCTTCCAGCGACTAGGCACAAGCACTGTTGGTGAAGCGGGATCATCCACAACAATTATATTATATATTTACAATATTTTTACCCATAATTAATATGTATTATTAAAAAAAAAACTACTAAGTGCTATTATTTGTTTTAATATTTATTCATTTTCTTACTTATTATTTCTCCCTCTTTTTTTGAAAAATCCTACCTCTATTATTAACTCATTTCAACATATTACACATACTTTATTCCTCTTTCACAAATTTAAATATATTAAAAAATTAATTAAATAGAATTCGGGAATTGGGTATTATCTAGTTAGTTTTTAAAAACACTACAATATCATCAGCAAAGCTGAGATTAGTGATTTTATAAACTGAATCTGGCATCTTATAGTATCCAATTCTTGATTGTTCAAAAAGATTCTTTAGATTTCACAATTGCCTATAGGTTGATCTACTAAAATTTTGCTATTAAAGGTATCACTTTGGATATTAAAAAGAGAAAAAACTACGTACTCTTTTAGTACAACTTTAAAAAATGGGGTAGCGAAATGTAAATTTCAAAACTAGACTTTGTTTTATTTTTTTCATTTTATTTCTTTTTTGGAGGAAAAAAAGAGGGCAGTTACATTTGGAAGCAAATTTAGACGAATTTGAGGGAGATGCAACATAACCACCGTGGCGAAATCTCATTGGTTCACGTGACATTGTGTTGTATAAAAAAAGTCATATATCTATTAATTTTTAAAATTCCATGGTAAAAAATAAATTTTTATTAGACAAAACGAAACCCCCAAAAACAGAAGAAAAAAACACGCACACACATAGTTGGTCTGGCTAAATAGTTATTCACAGATCTTCCTATTTCTCACTATCCGGATCTGCTCTTTCTCCCCTTCCCCTCGTGGTTTTTCGTTTTCGGTTTCTTACTACAACCTCTACAGACTCTCAATTCTCCAGCTATAGATCGCTGTGCCGGGTGTAATCTCAGGTGCCATGGCGATAAAAACCGTGAACAGATCGGCTTGCGCGGCCTTCGCGCCGGAAGCGCCATATCTGGCCACGGGAACGATGGCCGGAGCTGTGGATCTGCAATTCAGCTCGTCGGCGAATCTTGACTTCTTTGAGTTAGACTTTGCGTCGGACGATCAGCAATTGATCTTAGCCGGCAGCGTGCCAAGCTCCGAGCGATTCAATCGGCTTTCTTGGGGGAAACCGCTGCCCAATTCTGAGGAATTTTCTCTTGGCCTCGTTGCGGGAGGGCTTGTCGATGGGAACATTGGCCTCTGGAATCCGAAATCTCTGATCTCGTACTTTCTATCCCTACCTTTTATTTGAATATAATCTAGATGCCAAATGTTTGGGCTCGTCAATTTCTTGCTTTGTTATGATCTAACTGCTTTCATTTGCGTTTGATATCTGTTGTAAAATGTATAAAACCCGCACATTAACGATGCTGATACTGATGTGCCTTGTAATACACAAAAATATTGAATTTTAATAATTAACTCTAGCTGATTTCAGAAAGTCTAATATATTGTGAGAAATACAAGTGTAATTGTCAGAATTTTTTGCACACACTTATATATGTTTTAGTTTTATGAATACTAAAGTTTTTTTTCATCTGAAACTTTTATTGTTTCTCTTGCCTCTTTCAGGGCCCACGAAAGTAAAAGAGGCACTGAAGGTATTGAAGGTGCCTTCATCCAGAATTTATCAAGGCATAGGGGTCCTGTAAGTTAGTTAATCTGTTTGATTATTTCTTATATGGCCTGCCATCCAATATAAAGTTATCCTTTAATATTTATTGGATTCTAGGTTCGAGGGCTAGAATTCAATTCGTATTCTCCGAATCTTCTTGCTTCTGGAGCTGATGAAGGGGAAATCTGCATATGGGATATTGCAAATCCAACTGAACCAACTCATTTCCCCCCTCTCAGGGTATAAGTTACTCCTAATTGTATTCCGTCCTTTTCATGTTTTATGCAGGAGTTTAAGTAGATGCAAATATGTCTTAGAAATTTTTCACAACCAGTGTTTATTAATATCTATCAATTTGAATTTTGTCACCGTGCCTCCCTCTTGTGGTTCTTAGCTTACTTTCTTACATGTTCTCTTTTACACACACATATTCTAAAACATATCTGCATACATGTATATGCATACCCACATATGTATCTTAAATGGTTATTCAAGCTTTGAAGTGATCTTCTTAGGGTAGTGGAGCCTCAGCTCAAGGTGAAATTTCATTCTTATCGTGGAACAGCAAGGCCCAGCATGTACTGGCTTCAACTTCATATAATGGAACAACTGGTGAGATTGTTTTCCTGTAATTGTTGCGCTAGCATTGATATTAAGTTGCATACCAATCACCTTTTAAACTTTCAGTGGTTTGGGATCTAAAGAAGCAAAAGTCATTGATGAGGTACGACTCTTGGTATCCTACAAAGAGAACAGATTAGGATCTGCAGCTTTTTTCTTATCTTATTAGTGACTGAGTTTGTGAAGCTTCAAACTTGCAGTTTCAACGATTCTGTTAGGAGACGGTGCTCTGTTTTGCAGTGGAACCCTGATCTTGCTACTCAGTTGGTTGTAGCTTCAGATGAAGATAGTTCCCCTTCTATTAGGGTAATGCATCTCAAGTCTCAACGCCATTGTAGGCAACCCTAACTCATAGCTATTCACCATCCTTGCTGGAAACTTACTTGTTATTTTGATTCAGCTTTGGGATTTGCGAAATGTTATGGCTCCAGTCAAAGAATTTGTGGGGCACACAAAAGGTATGTAAGTTGGTTTTTTGAAAGGCTTCCCAGTCTACTGTTTGAAGCTTCTCTTTTACTACTTTAAAGACTTTAAGTTTTCTTCCTTTAATTTAAAGTTGCGATCATCTAATTTTCCAGGGATATTTTACAGTTAATATTTGTGACATCGAGCCTTAAAAAAATTGGTTATTTCTGGATTCTTATTGAACAATGGGCAAAGATGATTAGGTTAACAAACCCTGTGGGTTGTTAGAAAAACTGTTCTTCTAATGCTTGAGGTCTCTTAAAACACATTTTGAGAAAGCTGCAGGATTCTATATTCCTACCATACTTCATGAAATCAATTAACTCATAAATAAAGACCAGTGTGAAAGGTTTCCTTTTATTGTTGAAAAGTTCTATTATTTTCTTGAAAGTTGCTTAGTTTTAGAACTTTTTATTGGGTCCTGCTTAATGAATAATTGGTTCCCCCCCTCCTTGGATGTAAGAGCATGCGTTGTACATTAGCAAAGAAGATTAACTAAACAGAATGTTGATCTCAGGTCTAATACTGCTGTCTATTATGATTTATCTGAGGTTAAATTGATATGTTTTCCATGTTGGTAAGTTTATTATATGTCACGTCACTTTCACCTAACACAATCCATCCGCTAACGATTAAATAAACCGGCATATAAGTTATCGAATGTTGTCAAATTTGTAATTTTGTAAAAATGAAGTAAAAAACCTTGGGGGGATATGACAAAATCCTTCAATATAATTAGTAATCTATAAAGCAAGTGAAGAAGATGTCTGTTAAAGATTGGTAATTGTGATAAATGGTTAAGAATGCATTATTGTTTGTATGTGCTTATGCATTTTGGACAGAATTCCTTTTACTCAAGTTAACTTTCTAGGAACCACTTAATTTCTAAGGATTTCATGTGAGAAAGTTGCACCTATTCTCATTTATCATCGTATTTTCTGAGCTATTTCTGAGCTATCATGTTAAAATGTTAAAGTTGTTTTTTTAGAGGAAACGTTATAAGAATTTTCTGATTAAGGGAGATTACATGAGAATAAAACCTGGGTGAGTCTGAGACTGGGCTGCTCCCAGGTCCTTTTTTTCAAATGGATGATTCTAATAAAAATGTTGAATTTCTCCTCTTTTATGTCTTGTACCAGGAGTAATTGCCATGTCCTGGTGTCCGATTGATAGTTCGTATCTCCTTTCCTGTGCAAAAGATAACCGGACCATCTGCTGGGACATCACATCTGGAGAGGTACATGAGCATCATGCTGCATTAGTTTATATGAATAACTTGTCCTCATTTGTTTGTCTCAGTCTTCATCTCTAAGCTGTGACTTTGGTGTCCTAAAACTTTCACTCCTGGTATTTAATACCCGATCCTTTGCAGATTGTGTCTGAATTGCCTGCTGGAACAAACTGGAATTTCGATGTCCACTGGTATCCCAGGATTCCTGGAGTTATATCGGCATCTTCTTATGATGGGAAAATTGGTCTTTATAACATAGAGGTTGGTGTTGTTGCTATATCAATGATTTACTAAGATGAATACTTGCCATTATACAGTTGTCCAGGCTCCATTGGTATTAATGTAAGGTCTAGGGTACAGGCGCTCTTGCTTTTGATTGATTAGACATGTGTATTCAATGTTTCTGTGTCTGCATATGTTTTGTTATTCACCACTATGGACTTATTTGTTTGACATAATTTTTGCTTGGTTTAAAATTGGTGGTTCACATGGCTTTTAATATTTGGCATTTAATCTCAAGATGCCAATATTGTTTTCAAGTAAATAGAAAGTTGGTTTTATGTGGGATAGACTAGTTCGAAAGGAAGTTTTGGCACAATGGTAAAATACTCTCGTAAGTTCTAGTTGTGGAAACCTCCTCTTATAAGGCCGGGCCTACACTAAGCCATAATGGTTTGATAATGTCTTGAACTTTCGAATGTGGTAGCATCTATCTGAAGACCTTTAGTGGACTGTTAGAAATTTAATTTACATGGCAATTTTCTTTCACTAATAGCTGTATTTTTCGAAGGTTTTATGTGACCAATAATTCCTTTGCCTTATCTTGCAGGGCTGTGGCAAAAATGGTACCAGGCAAGGTGATGTTACTGCAGGTATATGTTCAGTAATACAATTTTAAGGTTCTGAAGAAACTATTATTCATGACAATAATCATTGGTTTTTTATTTTTATTGTGCACTTCAATGAAAAATCTGGGTAGCCTGGCAACATTTCAAATTTTCAAAAAGATATTGCGCCGGTATCATTAGCTGGATGACTGTTAAACATACTTTAATTCTAATGCATACTATCAGCTCATGAGCTTGATTAAAAACATCTGGGATTTTTAGAAGACTACTTCTTTATTGCAATTTGTTTTTGAGGTTGTGTATATAGCTTATAACTGAAAAGGTGGATATGAAGAAACATATGCTGTAAGCTGACTTTTACACTGACAGTAATAATTATTGTGCGCCATTTCATCTCCACTTCCTCTTAGGACATTCTGAATAATAATATTGAGGAAGTGGAGATGAGATGACGCATAATAATTTACATGTTATTTTTGTGATTTTGTAATGAATTTTTATCTTCAGCAATCCCTACTGCCCATCTTTGTGCATGCTAGTACTTTTAAGCATCTTTTTTACTGAATTAATAAAATATTTTGGGCAGCATCATTCCGGGCACCAAAATGGTACAAGAGCAAAGCAGGCGTTTCCTTTGGATTTGGTGGCAAGCTTGTAGCATTTAACACTTCTGAGACTTCGCCCGGGTTGCCTGGATCTTCAGAGGTATGCTTAATGCATATACCCCCCATATTATAAATTCACCCAGTTTAGGTATCATTACATGTATTATTCAATCTGTTTTATAGGTTTTTGTGCACAACCTAGTTACCGAGCAAAACTTGGTAACTAGATCTTCTGAGTTTGAGGCAGCAATTAGAAATGGAGAGAAATCTTCTCTGAGGCTTTTGTGTGAGAAAAAATCCGATGAATCAGAGTAGGTCCTCTTTTCATTGTTTTCATCTTATTGGACTACAACCATATCATTGCTGGAGCTGTCTATTGTTATGACATATTATGACGTAATTCATTAATCTTTACTGCCCTTCTTAACAGATCTGAGGATGAGAAAGAGATTTGGGGCTTCCTAAAGGTTATGTTTGATGAAGACGGAACAGCTAGAACAAAGTTGCTTTCTCACCTTGGTTTTAGTCCACCTACCGAGGAAAACAGCGCAACAGAAAATGATGCGTCTGACCAGGTGAATGCACTTGATCTCAATGAAGGTGCAACTACTGGGGAGGGATACAAAGAAACAGCTATGTTTGCCACTGATAATGGGGAGGATTTTTTCAACAATCTTCCAAGTCCAAAAACTGAAACACCCGTATCTGCTTCTGGGAATAGATCTGCTGCGATTGATTTTGTCCCCGTGGAAGAAGAATCTCTGCAAGAAGTTGAAGATGGGGATCTTAGTGATGAATCTTTTGATGATGCTGTTCAACGAGCTTTGGTTATTGGGGACTACAAAGGAGCAGTTTCACAATGCATTTCAGCAAACAGAATGGCAGATGCACTGGTCATTGCTCATGCTGGTGATGCTATGTTGTGGGAGAGTACACGCGATCAGTACCTTAAATCAAGCCGTTCTCCTTATCTTAAGGTATGATGAGTTGTCCTTCTACATTCTAGTTTGGCTAATCTGTGTTATCCCTTTAGAGTAATTCGTGGTTATTTCATGTCAGGTTGTTGCTGCTATGGTCAACCATGACCTCATGAGCCTTGTGAATACTAGACCTCTGAAATCCTGGAAAGAAACAATTGCACTTCTATGCACTGTGAGTCTCTACTTTCATGGAAAAATTACTTGATATTTCAACTCACTGCATCCGTCTTCACTCGTATTAGGAACTTGAATAAAATTATTAAACATATTAGTTGTCCTTTGATATTTGAAAGTTGGCAACTTGAATAAAATTATTTTTATATTTGCTCTTTTCCCATATTAGTTGTCCTTCTGTTACTATTTTCTGATTTAGAATATGAGTTGCAGTAATTGCTGCCATTATACTTGTTGAAGCTCCTGGAGAGATGAAATGAAACAGAAAGTTAAATATACGCGGATTTATCAAAAAAACTCAAAGACTGTTAGCTTAACGTTGTTCTATTTGTTTAGTGTTTTGCACTGATGATGAGGGTTTGCTAAATTTTGACATTTCTTATACTGCATGATAATTGCTCCTTGCTCGCTCTGTGAGTCATTTTTCCCGTGGATGTATTATACTATCGACAATTTGACTTTTGACCTTTTTAACAGTTTGCACAACAAGATGAATGGACAGTGCTATGTGATACGTTAGCATCTAGACTAATGGCTGCTGGTAGAACCCTTCCAGCTACTCTCTGCTTCATTTGTGCTGGCAACATTGACAAGACTATAGAAATATGGTCAAGGACTCTGGCAGGCGAGCATGATGGGAAGCCCTACGTTGATATTTTTGAGGTTTCAAAACTATCTTAATCTTAAGTAAATTTTGTATATAGGCCGAAGGCTAACTTTCCATGCATGCTTTGTTTGCTTAAGGATTTGATGGAAAAGACAATTGTCTTAGCTTTGGCATCCGGGCAGAAGCAATTTAGTGCTTCTCTTTGTAAGCTTGTCGAAAAGTATGCTGAAATATTGGCAAGTCAAGGCCTTTTAAGTACAGCAATGGAGTACCTGAAGCTGCTGGGTTCTGAAGATTTGTCTCCTGAACTGACGGTTTTACAAGATCGCATAGCACGCTCTATGGAACCAGGTTAAAAATCTTATTGTATATTATAAATATTTTGTATAATTATTCCTCTCTGCTTACATGTGAATCCAATCCAGCTTATAGTGCAGAAAAATCTTATTAATTTTTTTTTCTATTGCTGTCTGTGTTCAGTTTTTTAATTTTTAAAATGCTTGTGACTGAGGTCCTCCATTGTGATTATGCTCGCTCTCCCACAATCACTTTTGAACTTGTGTATTTGAACCCCCAACTGTTCACTTTGTTACAAAGTGTCAGAGTCAAAACTTCAAATTTCTCATGATGTGGAAATGGGGCCTTTCCACTTCATCTTATAAGGATTGAATCTGATAGTGAAGTTCAACTACTCTTTTAGAAATCAGTGAGGGAGATGGTCCTTCCATTATCTTTGGCACAATTTTAAGTTTGAAAGTAGAATTCCCACAGCTTCAAGTGAAATTTCCACTCCTGAAAGTTGAAATAAAAATAAACTTATGAGATTGAGTAAAATTTTATTTTTGACTCGATAGCCATCAGGAATTGAAAGGAATGAGCTGTGGATGGTCATATAAAATAAGTTATTGTACATATGACTTGAGATGAAGATTGGGCTTGGGATTGAAATATTTATTTTGGTGATTACTTCTATTCTTCTTTGTTACTATCTTTTTATTCAGAGTTTTATGTGACAACCTTTTGGTGCAGATGAAGATTTGTTTAACTCTGGATCTATCAATGACGCTCAGCGACAAATAGGGGCTCTTTACGCAGATCAACCTAATTATGGAGTGGATACATCTCAGAACTTTTATCAGGTAACTCTTCATGTTCATGCATGAAAATGCTTGTGGGACAGTCTATTTCTTTCTTAAAATTGGGATATGTGTGGGGGTGTTTGCTTGCTATATTTGAAGATTTGTGGTTTGTGTTCAGGACACTACCCCATCACAGATGCAGCCTAGCATGCCGAACAGTCCATATGGTGGAGGTTATCAACCAAATGTTCCCGTATCTGTAAGACCAACCAATAGTTATGATGGAACCTATCAACAGCCATATGCACCAACAACTGGAAGAATGTATTCACCAACTCCATATCAGCCAACACCCCAAATTCAATCTCCAAACATCTTTGTGCCATCTCAGGCACCTCAAATTTCACAGGTGGGCATCCCAACCTATATGATTTTTTCTTGATTTTTAACAGTATTAGATAATTTTTATCCGTGTTCATGAAGATTGAATGATTGCCTGTTAATGCTTAGGACCACATGCTGTCTTTTTAAATGCCTCTCTCTATATGTCACATACACGGAAAAGTTTACCTGTTCATAGTTAGGCACATCCACCAATCAAAAGCATTAGTAGTTATTGTGCTTGTGATTACTGTTCATTTCACAGAGTTTTGAACATCATTATATTATGTATAAATGGTAAGCTGCTTATTCTGAACCTAACTTGATTGGATGCCTTGCTGTGCTTTGCTGTTGCCCTTTTTGTATCACTTAAATTTTTAAATGTCCTATGATTACTCTTTCAGAAGGGGCTAAGAGCATCCACAATGGTAAGAATGTAAGGTGTGCTCCTTAAATGACAAATCACCATTTTAAAGATTTGTCACTTGAAAAGCAATCAACAATGAATGTTTTTTTTAAGGACTACTTCTGTAAGGTTTATGCTTCATAATTATGGTTAAAAATATTGTAAAAGAAAATAAAGTACAAGTGTCATTCATTTTTAAGTTGGTATGTTGATAAAAAAAGAGGTAACCACTCCTTACTTAAGGAGCAACTCGTTATTAAGAAGTGGTTCTTAAAACTCCATAATGGTGATTTCTTAATAAGGAGTGCTCCTTTTTATTAGGAAAAGTGATGTTATTTAGCACCATTGTGGATGCTCTAAACGTTTGTTCTTTTTTACTAATGTTGTACTTTTCAGAAATTAAATTAAAATTTTATTACATTAGGGAGTTTGATGCTGATGAATATATGACACTTACATACTAATATATTTTTCGCATATTGATAATTTCCCCTGTTTCAGGGGATTTATTGTTCTTACTCTTTTTTTATATGACTCTCATTCTGAATTGCTTACTCCATGCAGCAGGGCAATATTACTGCTCCACCTGCTATGGTACAGCCACCTGTAAGAGGTTTTGTTCCTACTGAAACCCCTAGGCTGAGAAATGTGGAACAGTATCAGCAAGGGACACTGGAGTCCCAGTTGTATCCTGTATGTATTCCACTTATTTTTTGTTTAAGATATGTTATGAAAAGGCTCTGACACCTGACTTCAACTTCAATTTCAGAATGCAAATTATCAACCGGGATCCCATCAGAGCCCTCAGAGCGGTACATCATTCTCAAATACTATTCATACGGGTCCACCTCCAGTGCATACGATACCGCCGAATGTGGCACCTCCAAATTCTAGAGGATTTGTGCCAATCAACAATCCTGCAGTCTCTAGATCCGGAATGAATGTCATGCAGCCTCCCAGTCCACCTCAGGCTGCTCCAGTACAACCACCTGTGACCCCAGCTGCACCACCACCAACCATTCAGACAGCTGATACTTCTAATGTTCCTGGTACATTCTGTCTTCCAGATTTTTGGCTTATTGGTGTCTGAGATGTGCTTGTTTGTGCGTGTTACAATGCTGTTGTTTTTGCAATATGCAACTTAAATGCTTCCTTGCTCTTATATAACTTTGGCATTGCATCTTTGGGAAGTACACGCTAATTGATTTACGATTTTTTGCCTGGTGATGAGATGACAAGAGATGTTAAATTAGCCATAGGTCTAAACTTGGATTTCTGAGTCTCTTTTACTTTACGTAGTGAAATGAAACTTTAGAGGCCACTCTAATCCTTGTATTTCGTTATGCAGCTCAATTAAAACCGGTTATCACAACTTTGACTAGACTGTTTCATGAGACGTCTGAAGCTATTGGAGGTTCACGGGCTCCTCCAGCCAAGAGGAGAGAAATTGATGACAATTCAAAAAAGCTTGGGGCATTGTTTATGAAACTGAACAGTGGCGACATATCTAGAAGGGCTGCTGAAAAGCTTGTAGACATGTGCCAAGCTCTGGACAACGGTGACTTTGCTAAATCTATTCAACTACAGGTACTTGTCTTCGACATCTCTTAATCCTTAAGATTTTCAGCTAAAGCCTCCACGTGTAATGTGCTTTTTATGTTTGTATTTGATACAGATCGAACTTACGGGAACCGACTGGGATGAATGTGGCTCCTGGTTAGGACCACTGAAGCGTATGGTTAAAGCAAGGCAGCAGATGTTATAGGCATTATACTAGGGCGTGGTCTGCAACCTACTTGAGTTTTCTCTGGGTGTGATGGTTGAATTGACCCTTCTCTCCCATACTCGAGGTGTGGCATCCATATATTGTGATGTCAGGGTTTTGGTTTGGCAGATCGATCTTTTATTAGTGATGGACAGCAGTGGAACAATTTTATAAGGTGAAGGATTTTAGTTGATATTTTTCCTTTTATATGATACATGTGTTGGTCTTATAAGATAGACTTGTGTTGAACTCAAATGTTCTTGAGAGCTGTAATTTTCTCCGGAAGTGGAAATCATGATTAAACGTTTGTCCTTTTGCAATCCAGTAATGTACGATCACGTAATTGTTTTTTTTTTTAAATGGTAACACTTGCTTCCAATGGTATGCAGTCACATCCTTGTATTTATTTCAGGAAGTTCAGTATAATTTGTTTCATTTCATTTTCAAAAAAAGTTAATTTATTTCATTTTGGTTCAGCCAAAATTAGACCAGGAGAACATGGACTTAATGGTTTAATCATATACTATTCTTAAATTTAAAACCACCATTATGTTGGAATTAGGCTCCCTGAACCAAAAAAATGACTCAAAAGCCCTAAACAATGCGTCTTTCACCTATTGATATAAGAAAAAACCATGACCAATTGTGTGAAAACTTGTAAACATACGACCTTTGAGATTAAAGTTAATTCTAATTGATATTGACTTGTATCGGGGTGTATTAGTGAATTGACAAATTGAAACACACTTTTATCGTTTGGGGATATTCATTACAAGTAGAAATTTAATGAATCGCAATAATGAAATACAATTTAGCAACTTTAATATAGACGGTAAATAATATATGAGAGTATGATGATGATCATGATTAAATGTGTACGTTATCATCAACTGAAGTTGCTTAACTGATACTTGCGGTTAACACCACGAATGTTTCATCACCAAAATTTACAATTACTTGTAAATATGTAAAAAAAAGAATTATAAAAAAGGTGATGGTTTGAAATTTTATAACTGTACGTCTATATGGTTCACCTAGGGGTGGCAATTGGGCGGGATCAGAATGAATTGGGATGGGAAATTATTGGACGGAAAGTAATCGGGATCGGGAATCTATTTCCCATTTACATTTGGGATCCCAAATGGAAAATCTCACAATCCCAATGAGACCCAAAAAGTACCCAATAATTCCCCAATTGAAATTACAAGGGAGTAAACTCTAGTACAACTCTTTTTTTTTTTTCTTTTTTTTTTGAAAAATTCATTCATGGTACTAGTACTCTACTCTTTAAATATAAATTAAACTACTAATTTGTTTTTATTAGTTAAATTAAATTTAAGTAAGGAAAACATATTTTAATGTAAATTAAAAGCAATTAATACTGTAAAAGAAAATCAAGTACTTTTAGAATCGATTAACTAATAAATTAAAACAGAATTGTTAAAAAGTAAAAAAATTCACAAAACCAAAACTTGCAACTCGCAAGATGCATGTAAAAGGATATTCAGAACTCCAGATCAGGCTGCAAGGAATGATGGAAGGAAGTATGGAGTCTGAAAGTTCCATACAGGAGCTCTTACTCAAATTCAACTTAGGAGCTGGTTCTGTTGAAAGAAAGTTGGATTAATGGAAAGGAGGATATGAGAGTTGTAGAGCGGAGTCAGGAGGTGACAGTAATACAGGAGAATTTGGATCTCAAGGCATAAATCCTCATTATGCTGGCATTCTACTGGCTTCTCATGCTACACATTGTTGCCAAAACAAGTCTCAATGTTGTTTTGGAACAGACAATGGTTAACTCAAATATAGATAAAGGAAGACAACAACCAGCTTGTGGTCAAGGGTATGAAGACCTTAGAAGGAGGAAAGTTTGGAGTAAGGTCTGGAATTTCAAGGTTCCATATAAGTTGTTGAAGGAGGCAAGATGATGGATTCTGACATGCAATTGGTTTAAGCTCACATGTATCTGGGTAAATGTCAGAAGAAGAAACCTTTGGAACAAGATTTGGAATTTCAAAGTGCCATATAAACCAAATATGGACGAGCACACAAAAGGTCCAAAAGGTTTACACCTGAATAAAGTTGTGATGCAAACTAATTCAGGACTCAACTTATGCATCTCCCTGTCACAAGCAAATCTGATAGCTTGTTGGGGAACTCTCAAAGCAGCAACCACGGCTTCATCCCATGACGTTGACTTGCTTACGACCTCATCCGTTAAATGACCAGCACTCTATCATCACGAGTCGCTCCTAAGGAGAATTGGAGCCTGGAGGGGAACACATATAAATTCTCGTCTACTCCATTTTCCCACCCTCAAGTAGCTAGTAGTATTAAGTTCATGCTATGTTCTGTATGTTTTTACATTATTGCTTTGTTGGTTTGTATGGCCATAGGCCTAAGTGATGTAATGTTGCCCCCTAATTAATATATATTAGTGTTATTTTCAAAAAAAAAAGGATATTTAAAATTTCAGAACTGGAAAAAATAATAACCGTGGATTGAAACAATTTCGTTTCAGTTCATTTAAATTTACCTAGACTAGATTAAATTGAGGTGAATTAATTTAAATAAAATATCTTGAAAACTATAGAATCAATGGCTAAATTCATTTCAATTTTATCAAATTAAATTCACCATATCAAATTAAACTATACTTCTTATTAACCTGAAATTTGGTTGTTAAGGTTGTACAGTGTGCAAATTTTGGATGAATACTTACCGGCAACAACAAAATAAATAAAAATAAAAATCGCTGATGTTGCTGTGCAAAATTTGAACTTCAGCCAGTTTTTTTGTTTTTAAAAAGAAGAAAAAATAAGTAAACAACCATATTTTCCCAACAGGCACAATAGGAAATTAGTGATGATCCCTACCGTACAGTCAATTCACACGGAAAATGAGATTGGTTGGGATCCCATTTCCCATTCCCATCCTTACCCAATCCCATTTAATCTCATCCCAACAATGTATCCCCTCAACCAATAACTAATGAGTATTTTTTTTTTGAAAGTAAGCTTTACATAAAATTAAATTAATTAGCGATTACAAATATCACGACCAAGGTTAATGACCAGATTAGGTTCCGGGTGTTGCTATTTATACCACCCTTTAGTGAGATTGAGGTGCAAATAACATTGGGATAAAAAATATGTGGGACTATTGGTTGTTAGAATGCAATACTGAATGGCTGAATTGCTCATCTGAGCTTTCTGTATTCATTCATATAAATAGAGGTCTGTACAACTAGAT
This sequence comes from Cruciata laevipes, assembly GCA_963678965.1. Taxonomy (NCBI): domain Eukaryota; kingdom Viridiplantae; phylum Streptophyta; class Magnoliopsida; order Gentianales; family Rubiaceae; genus Cruciata; species Cruciata laevipes. The sequence continues at coordinate 16,367,622 of OY787634.1, read as the reverse complement.
TACCTAATATAACAGATAATTACAGAAAGAATATATTCTAAATATGCTAACTAATATTCAGTAAATATTCTATTTACTAACACTCCCCCTTAGTCGAAACAGGAGCAGAGCGAATGCAAAGACTAGAACGAAAATCTAGAAACAAAGGTGATGGAAGTCCCTTGGTAAAGATGTCAGCATACTGATGAGCCGATGGAACATGAAGAACACGAACCTGTCCGAGAGCCACCTTCTCGCGAACAAAGTGAATATCAATCTCCACATGCTTAGTACGTTGATGGTGTACCGGATTAGACGAAAGGTACACGGCAGAGATGTTGTCACAGTAGACCAAAGTAGCCCGCTGAAGAGGAACACGCAATTCACAAAGTAAGTTGCGCAACCAGCACGTCTCAGCTACAGCATTAGCAACTCCTCGATATTCAGCCTCGGCACTCGATCTGGAGATAGTGGGTTGGCGCTTGGAAGACCATGAAACGAGATTGTCACCAAAGTACACACAATAACCAGAAGTAGACCGACGAGTGTCTGGACAGCCAGCCCAATCCGCATCTGAGTAAGCAGTGAGGGCTGAGGTAGAGGATGCCTGAAGATGAAGACCAAGAGCAAGAGTACCCTGGATGTACCGGATAATCCGCTTGAGAGCCTGAAAGTGTGGTTCTCTAGGGTCATGCATAAAAAGACAAATTTGCTGCACGGCATAGGCAATGTCCGGCCTCGTGAATGTGAGGTACTGAAGAGCACCGGCAAGACTGCGGTAAACTGAAGGATCAGCTAGAGGGAGCCCAACATCAGCAGCAAGTTTTGACTTGGTGTCCACAGGTGTAGTAGCAGGCTTGCACGAAGTCATCTTAGCGCGATCAATGATATCCCTGGCATACTTCTGTTGAGACAAGAAAAGGCCTGACTCGGATCGAGTCACAGAAACACCAAGAAAGTAACTCAGAGGGCCGAGATCTGTCATAGCAAACTCAGCACCAAGCAATGCTGTGAGGCGGTGAAGCAGGGCATCAGAAGAGGCGGTGAGAATGATGTCATCAACATATAAGAGCAAGTATGCTGTCTCATTCCGGAAGGTGTATATGAAGAGCGAGTGATCGCTCTGACTGCCACGGAAACCAATCCTGGAAAGATAAGTAGCAAAACGGTGGTACCAAGCTCGGGGTGCCTGCTTTAGCCCGTAGAGAGACTTGCGCAGAAGACAAACCTGGCCTGGATAACGCTGGTCCGAAAAACCAGGAGCCTGATGCATATAAACGGTCTCATGCAAATCCCCATGTAAGAAAGCGTTCTTCACGTCGAACTGGTGAATAGGCCACGACCGAGAGACGGCGATGCTGAGAATGAGCCGAATGGTAGCCGGTTTAACCACGGGACTAAACGTCTCATCACAATCCACTCCGACCTGTTGAGACTTACCGTTAACCACCAGACGGGCTTTGTACCTCTCAAGTGTGCCATCAGACCTGTACTTATGCTTAAATAGCCACATGCAGCGAACAATATTAGCACCAGCCGGCCTCGGAACCAAGTCCCAAGTACCATTTTTAAGAAGAGCATTAAACTCATCATTCATGGCGGCACGCCAATGGGGGTCCTGCAGGGCTTGTAGCGGAGATTTAGGAAGAGGGGAGACTTGAGTAGAAGAAGCCAAGAGGTTGTAGCGAGGATTAGGTTTGGAAATGCCAGCCTTAAGGCGTGTCGTCATTGGGTGACGAGGAGGTGGAGGGGGAGGAGGTGGAGGAGGTGAGTGGGTAGTCGGACTGAAAGTGGGCGAGGACCGAGGTGGGGATGGTGGGGATGGCATGGGTGAGGTATCTAGGGAAATTTGATGAACAAGATCCAAAAGAATAGGTGAAGGATCAGATGAGGGTATATCATTGGTGGATGGTTGGGTAAAACCAGACGGAGTGGCGAAAGGAAAAGTAGTTTCATCAAACACAACATGTCTGGAAGTGATGACTCGATGTGAGTTAAGATCCAAGCAACGAGAACCTCTATGGTCGGGAGAAGGACCCAGGTATAAGCATGGAACGGAACGGGGAGCCAGCTTGTGAGGAGCAGTGGCTGAGGTGTTAGGATAACACAGACACCCGAAAGTCCGAAGATGTGTATATGTGGGTTCCCGATGATATAAGATAAAAGTGGGGGTTTGATTATTGATAGCTTTGGATGGCAATATGTTATGTAGGTAGGTTGCCATTTGGAGAGATTCGACCCAAAAACGATAAGGTAGGGAAGCATGGGTTAACAATGTACGGGTAATGTCATTGAGTGTGCGAAGAGCTCGTTCTGCTTTCCCATTTTGAGGTGAGGTTTGAGGGCAGGAAAAACGTAGAAGAACCCCTTTTTGGGCACAAAAGGCACGAAAAAGGTTGTTGTCAAATTCACCCCCCATGTCGCATTGGAAAGTTTTGATATTGGATTGGAATTGAGTTTGGATCATTGTATGAAAAAGCACGAATTTGTGGTAGGTTTCAGACTTGTGTTTAAGAGGAAAAATCCAGGTAAAGTTAGAGTAGTCGTCCAAAAACAACAAATAATATTTAAACCCACTAGTGCTGGAAATGGGAGAAGTCCAAATATCACTATGAATTATATCAAACGGTTTAAAAGTAACAGTATGAGAAGGAGAAAATGGAAGACGTCTATGTTTAGAAATTTGACAAGAAGAACAAATAGCCGAACAAGTGGCTTTATTGAAGAACGGAAATCTACGCTTGAGCTGGTCCAAAACATGATCGCCCGGGTGACCCAATCGAGCATGCCATGGCGGTGGTTGGGAAGCGACAAGGGCGGTGGGTGAAAAGGTGTTGGTGGTGACCGGGTACAAATCCCCAAGGCTATTACATCTCGTTTTGATTTTCCCCGACTCTAGGTCCTTGACAGAAAAACCGATTGGGTCAAACTCCACACTAACATTGTTATCAGTAGTAAATTTACGAACAGACACTAGATTTTTAACAATGTCGGGAGTATGTAAAACATTCTTTAGCTGATAAGATGGGCATGTGGGTAAAATTGCAGAACCGTGACCAATGACAGGAATATTATTTCCATTACCAACATAAATGGGAGCTAAATTACTCGAATTAAAATAGGTACGAAGGGTACCTGGATTTGCAGTGAGGTGAGAAGATGCTCCGGTGTCCATGTACCAATTGTCGGAAGGTGTTTGCAGCGAAGTCGTGCTGAAAGCCGGAGAAAATGCTGGTGGACTGGGCTGTTGTGGCCCAAAACTCTGCTGCTGGAGGGGCCCAAAATGCTGATAAGTTGGCCCAAGAATCGGCTGGCCCAGATGAGACCCAATTAGGGCCTGACCCGCAAAGTACCCAGGACCCGCGGCCTGACCCGCAAAGTACCCAGGACTCGCGGGCTGAAACGGCCCAAGGCCCAGCTGCTGGCCTGAAAGAAGTCCAGATCCCTGCGCCTGTGGAGTCTGCTGCGCCGCCGACGGGAAGATCTGACCGCCCGATGATGCCGCGGCAGTAGGGTAAGCGCACGGCGGTGGGGCCCATCCACTCGGCCAAGATGCCGCTGGCGCCGTTGGGAACCAGGCCGCCGGTTGCATTGGTCGCGGACCTGAGTTGAAAGCTCCGGATGGCAGCCGATTTGTGCTGTTTTGGCCGGAATTTCGACGGCCGCGCGATCGATTTCGACGAGCCGAGTTGTGCTCGGCACCAGTGGACGGTCGCGGAGTAGTGGCTGCAATCATGACATGGTTCTCCTCCATGTGGCGGCTCCGGCGAGATTCCTCCCGGGTGAGCATGCTCCGGGCGACGGAAAACGAAGGAAGAGGCGACATCTGACTGATGATGCTGCCAACAGTGTCGTATGATGAAGACAATCCGTTGATAAGTTGCAGAACAAGGCGTTGTTCGCTAACTGGGGCCTCGACATCTCCAAGCTGATTTGCCAGTGATTTCAGAAATTGGCAATACGCTGAGACGGAGGGAAAAGAATCTAAACGAGCATTGATGAAACGACTTTCGAGATCGGCTGCTCGAGCGGTGCTGTTGTCGTGGAAAATACCCTTGACACGAAGCCAGGCAGCACGCGCAGATGATCCGACTTGGATGACGGTGAGGAGAAGATCCTCGCTGAGGGTACCGTAAATCCAGCTGAGAACTATGGCATCAAGCTGGTTCCAAGTGTCTTCAGAAACATCAGAAGGTCGAGGTGAGCCGTCAATGTGATGAAGCACGCTGTGTGCGCGAGCAGTAATTTGGAAAAGTTCAGCCCATGTGTGGTATTGGACCTTATGGAGATCAAGAATAAGGGGAATTTGATTTCGGATGTTGGTGACAGATTGCGCGGAATGGAAGCTTTGTTTTGGTGGTGGTGGTGGTGGTGGTGGTGGTGGTGGTGGTGGAGTCTGATCACCGGTGGGAGTAGTAGCCGAGGCCATAGGATCAAAAAGAGAAAAAGATACAAAAAAATTGATTAAGTCTGTGATACCATGTTAGAATGCAATACTGAATGGCTGAATTGCTCATCTGAGCTTTCTGTATTCATTCATATAAATAGAGGTCTGTACAACTAGATTACCTAATATAACAGATAATTACAGAAAGAATATATTCTAAATATGCTAACTAATATTCAGTAAATATTCTATTTACTAACATTGGTAGGGTCATGTCCCATGTGTGGTGGTGTAGATTAGTGCTGTCAATCATGACCTGAACCCGACAAAGCCGACACGACCGACCCAACCCGATCTGACACGTGACCCGATTGTAACCCGAAAATTTTTAGGTTAAACCCGACCGGACCTCAACCCGAAAAATAATTCTGACCCGAACCCGACCAAACCCAAACCCGAAGATGACCAGAACCCAAATCCAACTAAAATTTTATGTTTGATTATTAAAGTTTAGTTGTTAATTATAGGAAGTTAAGTAATTAAACTATATTTAGTTTTTTTTAAGACTCGTCTCATTTGAGATTAGGACAAATATTGATTTTCTCACTTTCAAACATGATTTTTTACAAATTAAGTGTGGTCATTTAGTGCATTATTGCTGATTTTCTTGTTTTCATATATCAACACTGGTCTTTTACATATTAAACATTACTATTCTTTTGAGACTAGGACAAATGTTGATATTCTCACTTTCAAACATGATCTTTTACAAATTAAATGTGATCATTTAGTGTATTATTGTTGATCTTCTCGCTTTCATATATCAACACTGAACTTTTACGTATTAAGCATGACTAATCAGTGACAACGATTGAGAATTTGTCTTCATAAAAATTTAAGTAAGATTTAATTTTTTATACTTATTTTAGTTAGTATATGTAAAAATCAGAGTTAGTGTCAACTTACCAGGTTCAATCCTTAGTTTTCTCATAAAGTTAACTCGTTAATAATTTATTATATATTTTAACAATAAGATAATAGTGATAATGACTGAAACATTTACCCAAACTTACCCGAACTAAAATTTTGAAATCAACTCAATCTGAATTAATACAGCTAATAATAATGATCCAACATCAAAAAAAATTTCTTCCCATGTCAGTTTTGTGGATTATAGTTTTACTTAATCCGACTCAACTTGACAAACGAGTCTAACCCGATCCGACCTGACAATCAGTGCTGAAACGAATTTAACCCGACACGAATGCGACCCGACACGACACAACACGACCCGATAAAAAAGTTCTTACCCGAAAAAACCCGACCTGTATCAACCCAAACCTATCTGATCCGAACACGTAACCTGACACGCCAACCCAAATTTACACCACTAGGGTAGATAGAAAAAAAATCTACTTGCACCACCTAGAATTAATTTAAATTTTCTTTATTTTTGTAGTACATATCAAATTTATGTAGATCAATTTGATGTGTACCTGCATAATTTTGACTAATTATATTTGGTAATATATACACTCAAATATAATTATTATTTTGTGCTACATTTAATTCATGTCAATTAGATTTTAAAATATAAATGTAAACTTTTATTACAATTCAGTTTTTGCGATATTTTTTGCAAGCTATTTTAAAAATGTAATCTCTAAAAAAATGCGAATTAATAAGTTTATAAGAAAAAATTTCAATGTTACTTAGGCCCTATTTGCTAGAGCTTATTTTTTGCTGTACTGAACTGAACTGAAATAAATTTAAATTTACTGAACTGAACTGAATTGAGATAAATTTAAATTCACTGAACTGAACTGAAATCATTTTAAATTTACTGAACTGAACTGAATTGAAATAATTTTAAATATATTCAACTGAACTGAACTGAACTAAACATAAATACATTTTTATATAATTTAAACATAAAAACACGTCGAGGTGATATAATCTGAACTGAATTGAGTTAAATATTATCAAATTATAGTGCAGATGATATGAACATATCTAAACTGAACTGAATTGTTCTGAATTGAATTGAACTAATCTGAAATGAACTAAAATAAACTAATCATATAATGAAGTATATTATATTTGGTTGAGTCGATTTAAATGAATCACGACTCAAATAATTATATTGGAGTATATAATGTAAATGTTATGGTATATTAAAGAAATGTATTGAGTTCAATATCATAGCCATGTATTTTTCAGGGGATATGAGTTATTGAGTTGTATATCATAATATTATATTAAAGAGGATATGAGTCATTGAGTTGTATATCATAAAATTATATTTCAGAGGATATGAAACGATTTGAACTGAATTTATCTGAACTGAACTGAACTGAAACAAACTGAACTGAACTAATTAAAAATAGTAATATAATGAAGCATATTATATTTGGTTGAGTCAATTTAACGGAATCAGGATTCAAATAATTATATTATATTTAAAGTAAAGGTTATGGTAAGACATAAATTGAGTTGTACATCATAAAATTAAATTTCAGAGAATCTGAACTAAATTGGACTGAACTGATCTGAATTGAACTAAAATAAAATAATATATTTTCATTTGTTATTAACGAATGATCATCATCATATAAAAGGAAATTTGATGAAATTATATTTCATTCGAACTGAACTGAACTAATTAAAAATAGTCATTTAATGAAGCATATTATATTTGGTTGAGTCGATTTAAAGGAATCACGATTCAAATAATTAACATTATATTTAAAGTAAAGGTTATGGTAAAGTAAGACATAAATTGAGTTGTACATCATAAAATTAAATTTCAGAGGATCTGAACTAAATTGGACTGAACTGATCTGAATTGAACTAAAATAAAAATATTATATTTTCATTTGTTATTAACGAATGATCATCATCCTAGATCACTATATAATAAGAATTCTTTTGATCCATGGTCAGCAAATTTTGGTATCTGGAATCCGCAGGGGTATTTTTGTAATTAAAAATCCCCTTACTTTAAACGACGTCGTTTAAGCCTTTATTAGTCCTCACCTTTTCCCCTTGTTCCTTTGTCGTTTCAAATACTCCTGCCTCTCTTGGTGATTCACCATCAATGGTCGTAGCTTATTTTCGACGTCACCTGTCGCTACGTTGCTGGACTGCAGCTGCACATCGCTAATTGATGTTAGATCACCACCGCCGCCTGTCGCTAATGACTATTATTATTAGTACTGATCACCACGCTTATTTATTATTTATTATTATTACATCCGTAAAAGGGAAAACCAGCCGAAGGACTGACCAAGAAATCAATCGGAGGTTGTGAATTGGATAAGCTTCCGGTTGAATTGGATAAGCTGTTACCGGAATTGGATAAGCTGCTGGTGGAATTGGATAATATTGGGTTGTTTCTCGGTTTTTCCCTGACAAGCGATTTCCCCACGTCGTAAATGGGAATCCCACTCAATCAAAACACATTTATATTTCACCTACAACTTCTAACTACTATAGAGTAGATAATGGGAAGTAGGGATCGAACCACAAGGAAAAGGAGTTTTGTTTAGTGTTTTAGCGAAGATTATTAATACATACATATATATTATATAGAAAGCAAGGTAAACGAGGGGGGGTTTTGAGTTTGGTTTATTACACTACGGAAGAAAGCAACTAGATAAACTACACTACAATGCAAATGCTACAAATACAAGGCCTTGGGAGACAATTGATTTTCAACTTTGAACTATTGATTTATTGTTCTACAACACATTGCTTTAGGAATCTTCTCACTAATGTAGTTATAGAGAATGATCGCATTCAAAATAACCCTCACTAGTGAATGACCTAAACGATAACGTTTTAGACAAATTTACCAATGACACCACGATTAGAAGACAAATAAACTTACCCATGCAATTCGAAAGCGAATTAAATACATAGATAACACCATTGAGAACAATCAAGAGCTAAATCAAAAGATAACTTTCTAAATCAACCCTTAATTCTACTACTTTGAGACAAGTGCAAAATGATAGCATTTCACCCATGCATCTAGCATATAATTGATAGCAATTCATTACCCAAGGATAGCCCAAGCTAATTCATACTTCAAACAACACATTCAAACACAATTCATCAAATGGAAATTAAATTGCCCATGAACAATATGCATCAAGAACTCAAAATCAAGAATAGAAAGTTTACATCAATTGCAACCCAAGGTTTAATTAGCCTGCAACAATCATTCTAATACAACAATACATGTTCATCAAATCACATTAAAGAAAAGAGAAGAAAAGAGCAAAAACTAGAGAAAATGGGATTTTGGATGAAGGGGACCTCGTTTTGGATGAATGGGATAAGAGGAGTATTTATAGGCCTTCAAAATCTGATTTTCTGGCCTTCATTATGCCAAAAGTCCACCCATTTTCGCGGCCCGCGAGATGTCTCTGGCTGGTTGACAACAATCTTCTTTGCTTCGCCACGGATGAACCGTTGATCCGTTTTTGACATTCTAGTAGTCCATTTTGTAGTACTCGAGAAGAAGAAGCCAATGGTACCACTTATGCACTCCAATTCCTCTTGTAACATTTCCAGATTTCAGCTTCAAAACGTTAGTGCACAAGTCTTTCTTCAAAATGCAAGGTAAGAGAGATTTAGCCTTAATTCTTAACCCTTTGCACTAAATGCCACCCCAAATGAACTCTCAAATGTGCTAAAAGTAGAGTATATATTGGCTACATCACTCCCCCTCTTACATTTTCCTTTTTTTATTATTTTTTTCAGAATCCCACGTTAAAACAATGTCCTTTTCGGTTTTGGATTTTTTCCTATTTTCCTTTTTTAGTTTTTTTTTTCAGAATCCCACATTAAAACAATGTTCTTTTGGGTTTTGGTTTTTTTTCCTAATATAATCCCACTTTAAACTGATTGGGTTTTTTTTCCAGTTTTAATTGTATAGCAATCCTTGTCTGATTTGATTTCCTATTCGAATTCAATTGTTTCAGTTGTTGTTGAATTGTTCAACTGTCGATCGGCACCAGTTTGGGGCGTGTTTAGGCCGTTGAATCTCAAGAAAGGCACGGATTTTTCTTTCTTTTTTCTTTTCCTATGTGCAGCTCATATACTTAGTGCATCCATTTATCAAATTAATGTTTTAACACATTATACATAACTATTAAGCCAATAATTTCGTAGAGTTTTTTTTGTTTTTTTTTTTCAAAATCCCACGTTAAAACAATGTTCTTTTGGGTTTTGGTTTTTTTCCCTAATATAATCCCACGTTAAACTGATTGGGTTTTTTTTCCAGTTTTAATTGTATAGCAATCCTTGTCTGATTTGATTTCCTATTCGAATTTAATTGCTTCAGTATGTTGTTGAATTACACTTCTTGTAGATTGAAAACCAACTGAATCAATTGAATTCGAATTGAAAATAAACTAAATCACTGTCGAACGGCACCAGTTTGGGGCGTGTTTAGGCCGTTGAATCTCAAGAAAGGCACGGTGTCATCGCGTTTCTGAGTAGGCCACCACGGGTAAACATGTTCTTGCTTATTTTTCATGGTTCTGAATGTTATTTTTTGTAGTTTAATCTTTCCATCAGCAAAATTAGTTGTTCCACTGGTTTTGAACGTTTCGATTTTGGGGTATCTCATGAAGGATTGGGATTGATGACTTTTGGAATTGGTTGGATGATTGAACCTGGATTGAGTCCCTTTCCAGTCTAATGTAATTTAGTTTGTTCATTTTTCCGCTCTGCCTTTTTCTACTACTAAGGTATCTGTTGGGGCGTGTGATTGGTGGGAACGGTTTATCCTATAGCAGTTTGATTGTGTAGTTTGCGTTTTTAAACAAGAGTTATAATAGATTGCTATATCTAGCGAGCTATTATTGGCTACTGTTTATGGGTTGGGAAAGAAAAGTTTTTCTTTTGGTTAAAACAAAAGCATCATCGCTGATCACTTCTATACCTAAACATGCCAAGATAATGAATTATAAATAATGCATTATAAATAACTAGCAAGAAAGATGGATGCATTATAAATAATACCCCTTTGTTGGAACACTTGACGAATAACCTCATTTTATGATCTGTTTGTGTAGTTTGCTTTGTTTCCTGCTACGTTTTTGTCTCTTTTTAGCTTCATGAACAATATCTTTTGTCAGTTACTATCAGTTATTCTTAAATCATCTCATGTCCTCTAAATCTCTTGGTCATTTTAGCCTATTTTTAGTTTACAACTTACAGTTTTCAGTTTAGCCTATTTTTAGCATATCAGCAATCATATATATATATATATATATTGTGCATTTCGTATATACATATTAAGAATAAATCATGTGTGCAAATAAAAAATGTTTTTGAATTTATGGTTGAAGGGAACAATTAACCAATATTATATAACTTTTTTTTATTCCTACATTTGCCTTATATGTTTTACCGATGCAGTAGTTATGGTAATAATACAAGCAGAAGAAGAACACCAAACAAGAGCAGAAATTAAGGATTCTTTAGGTTTTGTTTTTGACTTGATGTTTTTTTTTGTTGATCATTTTTATTAAGTTGATATAATCTTAAAATTTGTTTAAGATATTTTTTGATGATGGTGTGTTAGGTGATAAAAGAAATAAAAAAATGCTGCAAAAAGAAAGGCCTATGCAAAGATGCCACTGGAGAAGAAAGAAAAGCGTAAACGTCAGATTATAGAAAGTAGAGCTACAAAGGAAAAAAGTAATCCTCTAATTTGGAATTATTATATATTATATATTTTATGATTTTATATATTATATATTACATATTATTAATTTTTATTTATTCAGGATTCATCTTCCCAGAATATTATTGCTATATTTTTGAGTTCATAGTTTAGTTAAATTTTTTATGACTTTTCAATTACAGTTAAACAATAAGGTAGAAATTTGTTGGTTTAACATATTAGTTTTTTGTCCAGTATACTTTAAGATGGATAAAATTTGGTTCAAAAAATTTGGTGTACTATTTTGATATGATATATTTTTTGCTGGGATGATAGGTGGTGATAGAAGAGATAAAAACAATGCTACGAGAAGGAATATTTATGCAGAGATGTCACCGGAAAAAAAAGAAAATCGTAAACGTCAAATCATAGAAAATAGAGCTTCTAAGCAAAAAGGTAATCTTTAAAATTTGAAGCACAATATAGACATGGAGTAATTATATATTGTACGTATTATATTATATTATTTTTATGTAGCACTTGATTTTGATACATTATCTCTATATTTATATAAGAACAACTCGAAATGAGTAGAAGGCCGATAAATGCAGATGGGAATATTATTCATGAAAGCAACAGTGCACCAGATCCATTTTGCCATAATAGTATTGGTATGTATTTGAATTTTCATTATTGTTTATTACATGTTTTTTAATATGTTGTGATATGGCTCCTATTGATCATTAGGTCACTTCAACATAAGAGTACCTGCTCATGTACTTACACGACGGCTAATTGATTAGCATAAATAAATATTTCACCATCATTCACCCATGTCTCTCCACCTAAAAAAGAAAGAAAATCGTAAACATCAGATCATAGAAAATAGAGCTTCTAAGCAAAAAGGTAATCTTTAAAATTTGAAGCACAATATAGACATGGAGTAATTATATATTGTACGTATTATATTATTTTATTTTTTATGTAGCACTTGATTTTGATACATCATCTCTATATTTATATAAGAACAACTCGAAATGAGTAGAAGGCCGATAAATGCAGATGGGAATATTATTCATGAAAGCAACAGTGCACCAGATCCATTTTGCCATAATAGTATTGGTATGTATTTTCATTTTCATTATCATTTATTACATGTTTTTTAATATGTTGTGTTATGGCTCCTATTGATCATTAGGTCACTTCAACATAAGAGTACCTGCTCATGTACTTACACCACGGCTAATTGATTAGCATAAATAAATATTTCACCATCATTCACCCATGTCTCTCCACCTAATGAGCATAAAGCTCATAGTTTAATGTAGTCAGAAATTGCCATTGATGAAAATGATATGTTAAGTTCTTCATCATTCTACACAAACCAATAGAAAAAGTAATGAGGAGAAGAGTACATAGAACATAATATAGGGGCATGAAGGGATATATTGAATAACAAATATCAGACTCACCTGTGAAGAAAATAACTCAGACAAATCCTCGAACACCTTACATGCTATTAAAGCAAAATCGGAGCAAGATTAATTTTTTTTAGCAAAATCTGATGGGTAACCCCCTGCAGCCAGCTTCCCGGCGCGGATGTCTGAGTGTGGATTTCTGGGTTTTTCTCAAGGATTTGGTTATGTTTATGTGCAGGGATTCGAAGTAGAGGATTTCCTCGGCGAAAAATGGTTGGGGCGGCGAATGGAGAAGGTGAAGTAGTTTATGTGGTAAGTAAGAGGATGAACCATTTCAAAATTCAATCCTTCTTAATTTCAGCAGGACAGATCGCCGCCAAGATTTCGCATTCCTTCATCGGAATCGATGAAGACAGATTTTTTTAAAAAACCACCCGTTGCTTTAGGCTGCCGCCGAAACTAGTTCACATTAAGTACCCAATTACTTCAATTCACTAATTGTTTTCAATTCACATTAAGTACCGAATTAACTTTTACAGTATACAGTTTAGTAAAGAAACACCGCGCAACGCGCGGTGGGTGCATGCTAGTATTTTCTAATTTCAATCAGCCGTTCTCTCTCTCTCTCTATATATATGTAATTATGTGTATATATTTACAATCATGAAGATCCCGAACCGTCATCAAATCAGCCTCTAATCTTCGTTAGAAATCAATAGAATATCTGAGGGTGTTCGTTATCATCAATCAACCTCTAATCTTCTTCAGCATTAGGAATTAAAAAATTTCAAGTATTTTTGTGAAGTAGGTTTCCAAGTATTTTTAAAAATGTCGAGAAAGGAGTTTAAAATTAAAATTCCCCGAAGATTCAACAATTTAATCAGAACGATTTGGATGCTGCCTGGTAAGTTTAATGTTACCTTACTCATATTTTCAGAAAAGGAAATTCAATTGCCAATTCTCTAACTAAACTAGCAAAAATAAAATACCAAGTAACTTTGAGCATATTTCATTACCTCCCGAAATTAAAGGTTTGGTCCATTTAGACAGTTTGAAGTTTCCTTATATTAGATGATGCGGGAAATATGCTCCAGTAATTGATGCCTCGGATAGTTGTGATATCAGAGAGTTTTGATCTGTGGATCTGCTCGCTAACTGACTGCTGAAGATGCCTATCTGGCCGAGCACCTAGGCATCAGAAAGTTGGACTTGGACATGTTCGTCCTCAGATTTTTTACTCTTTGCCATCGGCACGGAGTGTCTGAATCCATAGATTTATTCCCGATTCACCATCTGAACAACCTGGAGTGCATCCCCCACCAGCTTCATCCCCGACTGGTTCATATCTCTGGCCAACATGAGCGCCTCCTCCAAAGCTAAGCATTCAGCCAAAGCTGGATCATTGACGTGTTGAAACCACCTAGCCACCGCTCTCAGAAACTGGCCTGTTTGGTCCAAAACCACCACACCAATGCCCTCATCCCCATTCAGTATGCCAGCGTCAAAATTAATCTGGATACCAGGGTCTGGCGGTCTCACCAGCGTCTGCGGCAGCAATGCATTCGACAATTCCTCCCTCCAATTCTGGGCTACCCTGTAGTTCCTCAGATTGGCCACCACACTCGCCGCTACCACTCCAGCCGCCAGCTGAGGATGCTCGAAGATCCTCTTGTTTCTTTGGAACCACAATCCGTTGCAGACCATAATCACTGATGCACAGAACTCCCCATCTCCATCCTTTAAATCTCCCGGAACCAAGCATGTCATCGCTGCCTCATAGCCAACTCAATCCTCGACCATAGATTCACCGTCCCCCACGCCGTCCTGGCATAATCACAGTCGAAGAACAAGTGAGCCGTCGAGTCCTCCTCCTGCATACAGAAAGGGCATGCCGAGTCTACCTCCACCCCTCTATGCCTCGGGTTAGTCACTGTCGGAAGAGAGTCCTTGCAAAGCCTCCATGCGAAATGCAAAGCCCTTTTCGGAACTCTGAACTTCCAAAAGTGATTCCAGAACGCCGGCGACCCTACATTTGTCGTCGGCTGCTGGATTCTTGCCTCCACCGTAACGTGATAGGCCGATCGCACCGTGTACTTCCCCGGATTCGTGAAATGTTATATCCACCTGTCTGGCGAGTTCAGATTACGAAGCGGCATCTCCCTGATCAACCTCACCTTCTCCTTCGTAAACAAGGCCTCCAGAATACCCGGCTTCCACCATCTAGTATCCACGTCAGTAAGGTCAGCCACCCTCGCAATGTGGCCTGGCACCCGTTGCGGGTCCTGAACCATAAAGCCTCCCACTCTCGAAATCCAGGGATCATTGCAGATCGAAGTCTAACGTCCCGACCCAATCGATCTCCTACACCCCTTCCGAACCAGCTCCAAAGCCCCGTGGATGCTGCGCCATGCCTACAACGACCATATCCCTATGTCCGAAGAAAGTAGATCCCCGTTCATGTAATACTTAGCCCTCATCACTCTGGCCAGTAGAGACTTCGGCTGTGTAAGTAGCTTCTACGCCCACTTCTCCAATAGGGCTTGGTTGAAAGCCCATATGTCCCGAAAGCCGATGCTCCCATTACTCTTCGATCTGGACATCTTCTTCCATCTAATCCATGGATTCTTCCTCTCCGAGTATGTGCCCCCCACCAGAAGTTGCTCAACAGGCCATGAATCTCATCCACTTCGTAGCCTGGCAGCTGGAAGCAACTCATCGTGTAGCTGGGTATAGCCCGCAACACCGATTTGATCATGATCTCCTTCCCTGCCTTCGATAAGTGCTGTTTGATGCTACCGAAATCCGTCCGTCTCCGGGGGTTGACGCTACCCGGGTCTCCTTCTTAGTTGGCCCGCTACAATCCTGCAAAATAATCCCCGGGAGGCGTCCCGGGGAAGAAGCTCCGGCGTGATGATGAGATGGGGATAGCGGAGAAGGTAAACGTACGGAAGGTGTTCTCAATATAAATTAGAGAGATATAAGTCACATACCTTGTTCACTGTTTGAGGCTAGTATTTATAGCTGAGCTTTGCCTGCTTTGAAGATAAGCTGCAGGACCACCTCCCTTGTCATCATCTGTCCTCCTTCTTGTCCGGACATGTCTCTAACCGGGAAAGGTGCCTCTCCGTTAGTTCTGGGCCGCGGGCCCTCTCCCTGGCCCAGCAGGGCTCTGGGCCGGTATTATCACTAGCCCCCCAGACCAGTCTTCCGGGTTTCCTTGACGCGGGAGACTGATCTTATATGCTCCTCTTTTTGCTACTTCTTTTGGTGGGGCCCCCTCCGCGCTATAATTGGTTTCTGACAACACCGTCTTTTCCCATCTGCATTAATCAGCACCTTGTTTCCCGTGTCATCATTGCTTTTCCTCCTTTTGAGGCGACATTTCCTATTCACCTCCCTATATAAGGGGCCTAACCCTTCTCACTAAATTACTTTCTTCACACCGTTTCCAGACGCTCTGCTTTTCCTTAACAAGTAAGCTCTAACCCTCCTCCTCTGCTTCTTCCGCTCCTCTTTCATCATGAGTTCCCCACACATTACCGCTTCCTCTCTAGATACCGAGGGGGTTCAAGGCCAATTTGAAATTCATTTCCGAACCCCCCATCCAATTCCTTCTCCGGGTTCCTCTTCGAGTACCCCCTCTGAGGCCTTCAGCACCTCCCCGGAGCTAATCGCTCCGGGTGTGTCAGCCTTAGATGGGGCGGGCTCATCCCCCACCCGGCGTTCCCATCTCCCCCGGGAGGATCCAGATGGGGAAGCTTTCGAAGAGGAAGTTGGCAATGATGCTCCCCGGGGTCCTACCCACGGAGTAAAGCCTTCTGGTCATCGGTTTTTTAATCTCTCCGGGCCTCCCCCTTCCTTAGATAGGGATGTTCTAGATTTAGTGAGGCGTTGCTTTATCCCTTTTCCGTTGGATGCATCTTTATCAAAATTTCCCCCGGGGGTGTCCGAGCGGGAAGTGCATTGCATTCCCCGGATTCACTTCCAATACGGGCTCAGCCTTCCTTTTCCTCCTCTTTTTTCAGAAATTTTCAACTTCTATCGAATGGCCCCGGCCCAACTACACCCCAATGGGGTTGTACTGGTACTGGGCTTCTTACTTAATTGCGCTAGATGCAATGTTACCTCATCTCTTCTTCTCTTCCGATCCTTTTATGCCCTTCGACGCGCTCATGCGTCCTTTCCGGGGGTATTTTCTTTTGTAATCCGTTCCGGGACGAAGGACTTCATGAAGAGTAAGCCCAGATCTGCCAAAGGGTACCTCGCGAAGGGTTTCTTCCGCTGCGATTCCCAGGTGTATCCAATGCCCCCTGGAACGATTCCCTCGTTCCTGAAGACAAGAAACCCCTTTCCTCCCTTCCAACAGACCTCACCAACGATCATAACTTCCTCCGTCTATCTCCCCTAGACATGGACGCTTTCTTTAAGACTGGGAACGCGGGCTATTATTGGCCCCGCGGGATATACCCTGAAAAAATCTTTTCCCTTCCAACCGTCTCCGCTGTGTGGCCGGCTGGAGGTGCCTATTAAAGGATTTATTCTTTATTTTCATATACATATATGTGTACTTCATTCTGATTTTTTTTGTTCTACCTGACTTCAGTTCAAACTACTTTGCACGCGGACGCTACGCCATTCGAAGAGATGCCTTCCGGGGATAACAGTCAGCAGGGGAATCCTCATCGGGGGCTGGTCACTCCAGCCGAGCAGCAAGTGGCATCCCCGGTCGGGGTGGGGGCTACCGAGAACCCCGGGTTCATTCCCCAAGGGGCCCGTCAGCAACGCCCTTCCTCCCAACAGAAAGCCCCCGGGTCCTCTCCTACCCCGGGGAGGAAATCTTTCGTCCAGCACCCGACTTACAACGGCGGGGCTGGTTCCCGCTTTAAGCGGCCATTGACCGATGACAAGGAAACTCCTCCGTCTTCCCGTCAGAGGTTGGAAAGTGCGGCCCCACCTCCTCCTCCACCTGCCAATTCTCCTTTACGGGATAACTCTCAAGCCATCCCTGAGCAAAGGGAAGAGGTACGCTAACTTTGTCGCTTATTACTACTTTTATCCTCTATCCTTCCGGATAATCTTATTTTTGTTTGAATTTTGTAGACCACCACTTTCGCCGACTCTCTCTTGGCGGATTCTCAACTGGCGGAAGCGCTCAACCGGAAGCTCTCTGAGAAAGAAAAGAAACTGGCGGAAGTAGAGAAGAAATATTCTTCTCTGAAGAAGGAAAAGAAAGAGGCCCAGCTCGAAGCCTTGGACGCTGTGGTTCGAAAAGTTCTCCATTCTGCCGAGTTTGACAAGAGGCTAGAGGGCATCGCCGCCGCTGCCAGTGCTGACGCCTGCCATGAGATGTATCGCAGTCTGCGGGTTTGGCTTCCGGGACCTGCTCGCCTTGAAGCACAAGCATCCTACTATCGCCCCAAGGCAAGCGATCAGCTCAACTATCGCTGGAGATCTCTCCAGGAGGCCAACCTGGAGAACCTGGTACCCCAGTTGTGGGATTCGCTGAAGATGTGTTCCCGGGCCCCTTCAGCCTCAGACATTAAGAAGGTCAAACTTCTGGGGATCAATGAGGCTGCTATCCCTGAATCCCCCGGCCCGGAACGCTTCAATGCCTATGGGGTAGTCCCGGAAACGCCTCACTGGGCTGAAAATTACCAAGAGTTCTGCGCTGTACCTGACAACTTTGGGTATCAGGCTGTTGAGGGGAGGACGGGTGAGCACGTTGTGGGGCTTCCAAGGGGGCAGGACGACTTGCTCTATCAATCCCGGAAGTCTATCCGGAAAGTGGGATTTCTTGAGCGCCCGGAAGATGAGCCAAGGGTGGATGCCCCCGCTTACTGCGGTCCCAACTGGTCTGATGCGGACGTAGCTGAACTGGAGAGGAGATGGAAGGGCGCTCATGCTACCCCGTGAGAAAGAGGCCCTACCGAGGATAATGTATTCCTCTAGACTCTAGTTTATTTTTTTTTTGTAGTTTTTAAGTCTTTTGTAATCTTCCTCCCCGGGAGGCACATGTAGAACTTGGCCTTGGTGCCCATTTTGATTAATATAAGTTCTACCCTTTAATTTAATGAAGTTACTATCTTTTGTAGTCTGAGCGCCATTTGGAAGGAGATCTCCCGCGGGGATCCATGTCTTTTGTTTTCCCTCATCCTAGTTGTTCTTCCGGTACTTACTTCTCTCTCCCCCGCGCTGGGTGCCTCCAATGCTCATTCCTTCAAAGGAAGCTGGCTCATTGGAGGTTTGGAGGCGATCAAGCTACCCGGGCCATGTCTGAGGCTGGATTGTGTGCGTTTGTCCATGAGTTCGGGTCCATCCAGGCATTAGTATCATTTCTTAAAGCTGTTAAAAACAAATTTGGCTCGCTGAATCACTGCTTCGACCTAGCTTCTGATCATATGCGGGAGGCCCTGAATTCCCATCAGACCATCGCTGAGTTGCAGGCCCTTCAGGACGATTCTCGTCATCGTACCGCCAAGGAGCTAAGTATGGTGTGGGGCGAACTAGAGCGGGCGCAGGAAAAACTTAGGACATTGGAGACCCGCTCCGCTCAAAAGCGGCTTCTCTGCGACTTTGAGAATGAGAATCGGTTCATTACTCATAGGAATAGGATCCTCCAGGATGCTCTACTAATCACCCGGCTA
The DNA here is from genome assembly GCA_963678965.1 of Cruciata laevipes. Taxonomy (NCBI): domain Eukaryota; kingdom Viridiplantae; phylum Streptophyta; class Magnoliopsida; order Gentianales; family Rubiaceae; genus Cruciata; species Cruciata laevipes. Next base: position 16,348,515 of record OY787634.1, on the reverse strand, counting down.
TCCTACCACCTTTTGGGTCTCAAGAATGGCTTAGTTGGGGTGTCTCCTCTTACCGATATTCCAGCCGGGGTTCGCAGGACGATGGAACGCATGGAGGCTAACCCGAAGAAGTTTGGTGAGGGAGCTCCTAATCATAAGGCCTATCTAGACGTCGTGGAATGGCATAATAAGATAGCCGCGGGAGAAGCTGAGCCCTATCCCTCTAGCCTTCGCTGAGTCCCTGCCCGAGTGGAGGTGGATGTGGCGTATGAAAGATACGAAGATATGACTGTATCTATTGACCCGGAAGAGGTGGCACGTCGGATAAGACGCATCCGGGAGATTGCCGATTCTGGAGTCACCACAAAGGGGGTTAAGACCGCCGAGGGTACTCGTATTAGCCGGAAAGAGAAGGGTAAAAGTGCAGCAGACATGTTTCCTAAGTACAGGTTTGTTACTTTTGCCGGGGTAAGAAGAATGCACTTGGCGGAGCCGCTTCCAGAGGGATCCGTGGTTGTTCCTATCCCCGAATTGAACGAAGAAGACGTCGCGCAATCGGAAGAGGAGCTTGCGTGGAATCAAGCCCCGGATGCCCGCTTTGCCGAAGATCTCCTGTCCTCACAATTCTTCGGAGGGGGTTTCCGCCCGGGTAACCCTGAGGGTGCTTCCGGGTCAGGTCCCAAGTGGGTATAGTAGCAAATAGATAGGAACACCTGTATGTAAAATGCTTATGTAATCGTCCTACAACGACTATGACCGCGTGTTCATGCGATTTGTAATTTAAAGAGGATTGAATAAAATTGTTTTTCGAAAAGACCCTTTTCATTAACTCTTCCCTGTAAACATTACATTCTTTGATCCCCGGGCTTCATCCAAGCTCCGGGTCCACTCTAGCGGGGCACCCAAATGGGAGCTACCCATGGGTCCCTTTTTACAAATCTTCCTTTCTAAACCCGGGACGAGGCCAAACGTCGGGTTATTTCTCCGGGCACGTTCATGCTTTCGGGCAGGGCATATCCATGCCTTAGTAGCTAAGGTACGATGCGGGGTACTCTACTTCCCGTAAAGCCTTCTTAAATTAGCTACATTCCATCTTCTGGGGATCTCCTTCCCCTGCTTGTCCTCCAGAACATAACTCCCTCCCGGGTATGCTTCCTTTACCTTGTATGGGCCTTCCCAGTTGGGTGCAAGTTTGCCCTCCGGGGCTTGGCGGCTCTTATCGTTTCTCCTCATTACCCAGTCTCCTGGGATGAAAGCTTCTTTCCGCACCCTTCTGTCATAATACCTCTTTACTCGCTCCTTCACCTTGGCTTCCTGAAGTGCCGCATTCTCTCGCTTTTCTTCCAGGAGGTCCAAGTCAAGGCGCCGTCCATCGTCTTCTTCTTCCGGGCGCTGGTATTGAGTCCGGGGGCTCGGGATCCCAATCTCCGCGGGTATCACTGCCTCCGACCCGTACACCAAACCATATGGAGATTCCCCAGTAGCCGAGCTTTATGTAGTCCGGTGGGCCCAAAGAACACTGGGCAGCTCCCAAATCCAATTTTCCCGCGCGCCTTCCAAGCGAGTTTTTAATCCTTTGATGATGGTACGGTTGGTAACTTCCACTTGCCCATTCGCCTGAGGGTGGTATACAGATGTCAACCTCTGCTCTATACCATACTTGACACACCATGATTTGAAAGGATCATTCTCAAACTGCGCCCCATTGTCTGTGACTATAATCTTCGGGATGCCGAATCGACAAATGATGTTCTTCCAGCAAAACTTAACACATGTTAGTCCCCGTATGTTGGTGAGCGGTTCTGCCTCCACCCATTTGCTGAAGTAATCGATTGCCACAATCAAGTACTTGGCTCCTCCCGGGGTAGTCGGGAATGGTCCCACCAAGTCAATTCCCCACCTACTGAACGGCCAAGCTCCTATGACTCCGATTAACTCCTCCCGGGGAACATGGATTGGCGGGGCAAATGTCTGGCATGCCAAGCACTTCTGTACATGTTCTTCCACATCTTTGAACAACGTCGGCCAGTAATACCCCAGCCTTAAGATCTTTTTGGCCAAGGTGCGAGCCCCTTGGTGGCTCCCATTAGATCCCTCGTGCACCTCCCGGATGAGGTGTCGGCCTTCCGACCTTTCTACACACTTTAGCAAAGGCTGGAGGTACCTTCTTTTGTACAGCTCCCCTCCCTGGATCACATACTTAGGCGCCTTAACTCTTAGCTTCCGGGCCTGAGCCTTATCCTCCGGGGTGGTTCCTTCTTCTAGGTACGCCCGCATGGGCGTGATCCAGGATTCTTCCTCGTTCACCAGCATTACTTGATCGTTCTCCTGGTAGCTCATTCTTCCTAGTACCTCCAAGTACAACTTTTGGTCGGGCTCAGGTTTCAATTCTGAGGAAGCCAACTTGCTCAAAACATCTGCTTTATTGTTCTTCTCCCGGGGAACTTGAACCAAGTTGAAGGTTTTAAACCCGGCTATCAGAGGCTTCACCGCTTCCAAGTACTTTTGCAGGCTCCTTTTCCCGGGCTTCATATTCTCCCTTTACCTGCTGCACCACAATCTGGGAATCACTGTGTGCCATGAGAGTTTTGATGTCCATATCCTTTGCCAACCTTAATCCCGCGATCAAAGCTTCGTACTTAGCTTCATTGTTGGTTGTTTTGAAAGTGAATTGGACTGCGTAGGGATACTCCTTCCCTTCCGGGCTGACTAACAGTACTCCCGCTCGCTGCCCCCAGAGTGTGCCGATCCGTCCACATATAACTTCCAGGCCGGGTCTGTCTCAGCCTTAGTCATGTTCTCCTGAGTGTTAGGCATCTCCTGTTCCTCGTTTATCCTTGCTTCTGATTCCAACAAGAAGTCCGCTAGGGCCTGGCCCTTGATAGCCCTTCTTGGCTCATACCGGATTTCATACTCTCCCAGCTCTATAGCCCATTTCATCATTCTCCCTGATGCCTCCGGCTTGAACATGACTTGTCTTAGTGGGTAATTGGTAAGAACCACTATGAGATGGCCCTGGAAGTAGGGTTTAAGCCTCCTTGAAGCATGCACCAGTGCCAGAACCGACTGCTCCAAGTCAGTATACCGAGTTTCTGGCCCCCGAAGTGCCCGGCTAACAAAATAGATTGGGTGCTGCTTTCCCTCCTCTTCTTTGATTAGCACGGCACTTACCGCTTCCCGGGACACTGCTATGTACTGAAAAAGCTCCTCCCCCGGGAGTGGCTTCTTTAAAGATGGCAACTGTTGAAGGTGCTCTTTCAGATTTTGGAACGCCTTCTCACATTCTCCGGACCACTCAAACGCCTTGGCCCTCCTGAGAATGTTGAAGAAAGGCAACTGCCTATCTGCCCTATTTGATAGGAATCGACTGAGAGCCGCGAGAGACCCTGTCAACCGCTGTACTTCTTTCACCGACCTGGGGGAGGTCATCTTAGCTATGGCCTCTACCTTCTCCGGGTTAACATCGATGCCCCGACTTGACACCGTGAAACCCAAGAACTTCCCCGCACCCACTCCAATGGTACTTTTGGAGGGGTTCAGCTTTAGATTGCTCCGTTCTACCTTTTCGAACATCTCCTCCAGGTCATTCAGGAAAGCTCCGTAAGCCCTGCTTTTGACCACCATGTCGTCGACATACACCTCCATGTTTCTTCCCACTTGGTCCTTGAAGAGTTTGTCCACCATTCTCTGATACGTAGCCCCCGCGTTCTTCAGCCCAAAGGGCATTTTCTTGTAGCAGAAGGTTCCGAAATCGGTGATGAAGGAGGTTTTCGCTTTGTCCGCCTCATCCATCTGCACTTGGTGATACCCTTTATGTGCATCGAAGAAGGCCAGCACCGAGTACCCCGCGATAGCCTCTGCCAGCCAGTCCAAATTTGGGAGAGGATAGCTGTCTTTGGGGCAACATTTATTCAAATCTGTAAAGTCGATACACATGCGCCAGCTTCCATCGTGCTTCTTTACTAAGACCGGGTTAGCTATCCATTCCGGGTAGATGATTTCCTCGACCACCCCGGCTTTCTCCAACTTCTTTACTTCATTCTTTATAAATTCCGCTCTTTCCGGGGCTACAGGTCTTTTTTTCTGCCTGATTGGTTTTGTTGCCGGGCTTATGTTCAGCTTGTGTACCCCCAACTCTGGCAACACCCCCACCATGTCCTCCGGGCTCCATGAGAATACTCCCTGATACCTGGCCAAGAGTTCCTTCAGTGCGCTTTTTACTTCATCCGGGAGGTCTTTTCCCAGCGTTACCGTCCCTTTGTCCGCCACCTGCATTTCCTCCAATTCTTTCCGGGGAACTTCTCCATGTACCGCCCCTACTGCTTTCTTTGCGTCCCGGACCGCCGTCATCATGCAACTTCTTGCTACTGCTTGACTTCCCCGCACGACCGCCACACCTTGCGCAGTGGGGAACTTCATTGTCAGCAGATACGGACAACTCGCTGCCCGGGCTTGGGTTAGCCATGGTCTTCCTATGATTACGTTATATGGTGAGGGTGCATCAATAACCGCAAAGTTGCACGTCAGTGAGACCCTCTTGCTCCGATCCTTCTCATCCACCATACATACTGCGAGGGGAATAACTCCTAGAGGGACTTCAGGTTTGCCAGTGAATCCTGACAAGGGAGATGAAGGGGGTTTCAAGTTCTGTCTCCCAATTCCCAATTGATCGAAGCAGGAAGCGAACATGATCTCCACACTGCTCCCGTCATCTACGAACACCCTCTTGATCAAGAAACCTTCAATCTCCGCTGTTACCACCATCGGGTCAGAATGGGGTATCTGAGGTGGGACTGCATCCGCTTCAGAGAAAGTGAGAGCCTCCTCGGGGCGAAATCTTTTTCCCTGAATCTCCCCCGGGGGAACATATCGCGTCCGAGCCCGGATAGCGGAAACCGACTGGCATGCTTCTCCAATTTCTCCACTTATTACGTTGATCATCCTGTTGGGTACTGGGGCAGGCTCCACTGCTTGGACTGGTGCGGCAGCTATTGCAGGCCTCCCCGGGGCCCTGTTGCCTTGGTTGCCTTGGTTTCTCCCGTTTCCTCTCCCCGGGTTAGGCCTCCACCTCCTCCGGGGCTGCTCTTGAGACTGGTCCCGGGGATTCTCCCTCTTTGCTTCCATCGCCACACAATCTCTCAGCTGTCCCCGCTCTATCAATTTTTCTATCTCGTTCCTCAGCATCCTACACCCCTCTGTCGAATGTCCATAAGACTTGTGATAGGCGCACCATTTGTCCGTATTTTCCCTAGACGGGGTCCCTTGGATAGGCAACGGATCCGGGAACAAATCCTTGTGGATAGCATGGATCTCCGTTCGGGATTTGCTGAGCGGGGTGAAACTGTCTGCTCTTGCCCGGTTTACCGGCGTGGGAGCAGGGTCCCTTCTACTTGGGTCAACCGTCCTCCTTCTTTCCATCTTATCCGGGAGGAATCCCCCGGATTCTTCTTTTCTCTTCCGCGTGGCATCATTAACTGCACAGTACAGTTGCACCGCCATCTGCAGGTTGTGAAAGGTTTCCGGGATGTTTTTCATCAACTTCTAGAACAACGCCATATCCCTCAGGCCATTTATAAACCCACTAATCACCGCCTTCTCCTGCTGCTGCCTGTCGACGACCTTCATGCTGTCGTCCATGTACCTTCGATAGTATTCCATTGACCCTTCCGCAGCCTTCTGCCGGGTGGCCAGAACCTCAGTCAGCTGCTTTCCTTCCTTCTTTAACCCGACGTATCTGAACAGTAAAGCCTTAGAGAAATCGTAATAATCTCTGAGGCTTTCTCGGGGCAAGGAATCGAACCATGAAAGACAGTTTCCTCTCAGGTAACAGCCCACCAACTTGCATCTCAATTCCTCCGGGAAGTCCCTTGACACCATTAGGTTCTGGTACGTCCTGACAAACTCTTCCGGATCTGTCTCTCCATTGTATGTTGGGATTCCCTCCGGGGTCCGGAGGCCCGGCGGCCATGGGTACGCAAGCACTCGAGGGACCCAAGGGGAGGCAGGTTTAGCCCCGTTTCTTCCCACCAGTTTGTCTAGTCGAGCCTCCAAAGAGTTGGGGTCCTGCTGCGCCACCTGATAGCCCCGCGTCCTATCGTCCTCCCAATAGTATCTCTCCGGGTAACCGTAGTTCATCCCCATTGATCCATGCATGGGCATGGAATACTGGATCGGGTTCCCCTGGGTTCCAGGGGCCTGATAACCCAACGACTCCGCCGGCATGACTGGCAGGTCATACCCAATTTGTCCCGCCCCCAGCTGGAACGCGGGTAATAGGGTGGAGCGTGTGGAACCAAATTCGATTGTTGTCCCGTAGCCACTCCCCCTCCGACCCCGAAACTCGGAGGGAAAGAAGGTGGGACGGTGGAAGACTTCACACGCCCCTGTATCCTTGGCGGCTGAACGACTCCGTCCAGGTCAACAACCTCTCTTTGGTACCCCCGTAGAGGGCCTGCCGGGTGCCCCCCATGTTCCCTCCGCCTACGACTTTCCTGGATAGAGAGTACCCACTGGCGGTACAACTCCTTGTTGGCTCTCATGAACTCCAACGCCGCCAATTCCTCCGCCTCGGCTAAGGATTGCCCCTCCTCCCGGGCTTCAGGCCCCTGGGCCCGGGGACTGCCTCCCCCGGCGGGCCTCGGTCCTTGCTCCTCCTGATACTCTCTTTCCGAGTCGGCTTCGTCAGAGGCAGTTTCAACGTGGCCATCCCGCGGTACCCCTAGCTCCCGCTGGTGTCTAGCCTCCTCCTGCAACTACCTCAAGGTCACATCATCTCCCGGGGGTGGAAGAGAACCACCCCCTGAAGGTGCCGCGTTCTTCTTCGGGCGCCCGCGCCCTCTCCTTGGCGACTCCATCATGCGAAGGTGGAAAGGTCCCACTGGGCGTGCCAATTGATGCTACCGAAATCCGTCCGTCTCCGGGGGTTGACGCTACCCGGGTCTCCTTCTTAGTTGGCCTGCTACAATCCTGCAAAACAATCCCCGGGAGGCGTCCCGGGGAAGAAGCTCCGGCATGATGATGAGATGGGGATAGCAGAGAAGGTAAACGTACGGAAGGTGTTCTCAATATAAAGTAGAGAGATATAAGTCACATACCTTGTTCACTGTTTGAGGCTAGTATTTATAGCTGAGCTTTGCCTGCTTTGAAGATAAGCTGCAGGACCACCTCCCTTGTTATCATCTGTCCTCCTTCTTGTCCGGACATGTCTCTAACCGGGAAAGGTGCCTCTCCGTTACTTCTGGGCCGCGGGCCCTCTTCCTGGCCCAGTAGGGCTCTGGGCCGGTATTATCACTGTTCATTCCACCCATCAATCTTCTGGCGAATGCGATCCTTAATGCCCTGAAAGATTTCTCCCTTCTTCTTGCCAATGACTGTAGTCAACCCCAGGTACTTCTCATATGCCTCCACTTGCGGAATCTTCAGTATCTCACATATTCTGGGTCTGAGCTCCACGGCCGTGTTAGGGCTGAAAGCACTCCCGATTTTCCACATTGATCTTCTGGCCTGATACTGACTCATAGAGAGTTAGCACCCACTGTATCCTGCGTGCCTCCACCAATGATGCTTTCCCAAAGAGGAGAGTGTCATTTGCAAAAAACAAATGAGATATCCTCGGTCCGTTGGGCGAAGCACACGCCCCTTTGATCCTTCCTTCCGCCACCAAATCAGATAGTGATAGGTCCTAATTATACTCTTGTTTTACAACATTTGAGAGCTAGTTTAGGTAGTATTTTGTACTTATATATTGAAGTTTAAAGCCGAATCATTCATAGTTGGGAGGTCGTCGCCGTACCTCTCAAATATACAATTTATATTCACTTACTACCGCTACACACAACTAAGCATATAATGGCAAGCAAGGTTCGTTCCACAGAGAAAAGGGTATTTCTACGTATATCTTGTAGCATACATACACATATACATATATATATATAAACAATGTAAACAAATGGGGGGTTTGAGTTGAGTTTGTGTAAGAAACACTACTGTGTAAAGTAACTAGAACTCTAGAGTAACAACTAATTTAGCATTTAAGGATTCAACTAAAGGATTAACTAGTGAGAATACTAAACTTGGACATATGAGATTGGTGACTTCTTATTAAGAAATTTTCCTCCAACTTGATCATGTTGCTTTGAGAATGGTGATTGTTTGAAGTGAGAAACTATCTATAACCATAGCTATGAAAGATGAAAGCATCTTCACAACTTCCATTGACAACTTTACTAGATGATAACAGCTAGTTCAATTGATCAATATGATTTCAAATTAGATGTTTCTCAAACTTACCCATGCAATTTGATAACAAACTTGACATAGATACAATGCTAATGAATGATCTTAAGAACAAATACAATTGATAACAACATGCATTTGATTCCTAATTTACTACTCTTACATAGAAACAATGATAACATTCCAACCATGGAAAAGCAATATCTAACACATATCCAACACATATCTATCACTAGGAAATCATTCCTAATCATTTCAAGCATCAAATACACATATAAATTATGATCATTCAATAGCAAATCACCCATTCCTAAGCTTCATAAATCATGTTCTCAATCCATAACAAGAAGTCCAATCACATATACCCAAGATGAGTTTTAGCCTACAACCATAATTAGATAATCAAAACCATAATCCATACAATAAAACATGGTGAATTCAAAGTGAAAATCAAAAGAAAAATGAAGGAAAAGGGTTCTAAGCTCTGTAAATTCGATCCTCTAACAATTGAGGATAAGTTGGTTTTATAGTCTAAAACAATTTAAATTAAAGCAAAACAAAATGCAAGTGGCAGGGATCTTTCGCGGCCCGCGAGACTGGTTCTCGCGGCTCGCGACCGAGAATTCGCGGCCCGCGCGAGATTGGTCCCCGCGGCTCGCGCGACATGACCTCTTCAAAACAGCAACACACACCCTCGCGGCTCGCGACCGAGGTTTCGCGGCCCGCGAGAGTGTGCCTTCACGCTACTTCTATGACCGGTTCTTCAATGCATCTAACTTCTTCAAGATGGTCATAGAAAGTCTTCAAATCATCCAAATCCATAGCAAGTGCAATTTACAGTCAAAATGCACGTCTTCAATTTCAAACCACTATGAATGATTTGGTTTAAGAGTCTAATATAAAAGTACAAAATACTATCTAAAACATCTCTCAAATGCTACAACATAAGAGTATATTTATGACCTATCAAAATCCCCCACACTTGAACCTTTCTCGTCCTCGAGAAAGAACGATTAAGATCCAAGTGCATACTCTGAATAATTAAGCACATAACATTTGAAACTTTACAAAAGATATCTATTAACAAGAGAAAAGAAAATGTTTTTTTTTTATTATTTGTTTTTTATTTGTTTTTATGCCTCTCATTTTTGCCTGATTCTCTAGTATTTTTGGAACCATCCGAGTTTTTTTTTAAAAGAAATACAGCAGCAAAATACAGAATCACAGTCCTACATTCCTCCCCCACACTTAGTCTAAACATTGCCCTCAATGTTTAAATATATCAATGAAAATCATGGTGATATGACATACTCACTGTGAGGGGCCGGAACCGTCGCGACGGCGCTGAGCTCGCGATCTGCGATGACCCTCATAGTCAAATGCTCCTGGTCCATGTGGGTGCATGGATGCCATCATGGCGAACATCACCGCCATATCATCCTCGTACCTCTCAGTAAATGTCTGAAACTGCTGCTGAGTGACATACTGAGGCTCATGATGTGGAGGACCGTACTGATCTCCATGCTCCGGAGGTGCCTCTAGCCTGGCAAGGGCAATGGTAGGTGCAGGGACTGTGATCTGGGTGGGCAAGGTGAGCTCTTCCATGCGGGTGCGCCCAGTCAGGTGTACAGCCTCCAGATTCGGCAGATACATGTGCTGATTCTTGGCTACAAGCCAGATGAATCTAGGAGGAGGGAACCTGTGCATAGCTAGGACATTAGTGGTCTCCAAGGAAGCGATGGAGTAGAATTGATGAGTTCGTTCGGCTGTCCTGCCTACTGCCCGAATATCTGGAGGTAATGGATGTTCAAATAAGCTGCCACGAGGGAAATCATACCCCCCTGCGGTATCTTCCCTAAGCTCTTCTGGGAGATCTCCAGACACTTCTGCACAAAGAGGTCTACCCAACACGGGTGCTCCGGTCTCCAAAACATTGTCCATAGGGATTGGACATCCTCCCTGTTAATATGTGTCAACTCCCCTTGGCAAAAGATTGTCATCACTAGGAGCTTGTGCACCATACGAATAGCTGGATGTATGATGTGGTTGTTCTTCGTGGCGCCCGTGATGTTGGGAGATCCTGACAAGCAATTCCAAAAGAAAGCAAGATCAAATCCATCCGGGGTATTGTCCTTCGGATTCTCGTAACCTTCCTCATAGTCGAATCCAAATGCAGTTTGGATCTCAGCATAAGACATCCGGCGGTCGACATCATTCAACCTGAACGTGATGTACTCCTCTTCTGACTCCTCGTCATAGTGTTTGACGAGAGTGGAGAGGAACTCCAACGTGTATCGCACATAGGTAGGTGCTGATCGATCCAGGAGGCCTCTCAGGCCAACACGGTCCAGTAGAAATGGCCCAAGTTGCTGCAAACCTAGCTCCTGAAGTAGCTCAGAGGAGAGGAACCTCGTCTCCATGATCGTTCGCCTCCCATTCCCAATCAGCTTCCTCCAACGCTGTTGGGCTTCGTCTGTCAAATCTTGCAGTCCCATGAGGTCAATAGTAGGCAGGTTTTCTGCGGGGGGAGGGCTAGGTTGGCGAGGAGGGGATTCGGGGATCACGGGCTCATGTGAACTAGAGGCTTCTCCTCGACGAGATCTTTTCCTTTGTGCCATTAGCTAAATCTACTCAACAACAGTCCAGCACAACTAAACCAGCTACACGGCGGCAAGCCCTACTCAACAAGCAAATTGCAACTAGAGGCGGCAAGCCCAATCAAAATCAACAAGAAAAACTAGAGGCGGCAAGCCCTAATTACTCAAAAATTGCAATGTAGCATTCCAAATAAACAATTAAATGCAATTAGATCGCCAATTTGATCAAAACACCACCAAATCAAAGAATCCAAAAAGTAGGGTTCATGAGATTTGGGGGTATTTGATTGGGAATTGGAATGTGGAATTGGTGATTGGGAAAAGGTTAAGGTTGGTGGAGGGAATGTTTTTGTGTAGTTGGGTTGGGAAAAAAGTCGTCGGAGGCCGGCGAATTGGAGTGGAGAAGTTTCGGTTGGAATTTGGGCAATTGAGGTGAAAAATGGTGTTTTTGATTTGGATTTTTGGTGGGTTTTGTTGGGAATGAGTAGGGGATCGATTTGGGTGGAAGGAATCGGTTCAAAACTCGCCGGAATGATGGATTGGAGGTGGTGGCCGGAAAGAGGGAAAGGTTTTCGGGTGGGATGGTTTGGGGAAGAAGAAGAAAAAAAAGATAGAAAGAATTGGGAAGAAATAGGACCGAATCTTCGCGGATCGTGCGCCGCCCGTCGCGGGTCGCGAGTTTCCTTCGCGGGCCGCAGGCCGCGAAACTCGTCCGTTTCGTCCCAGGGATTGCTGAAAAATCCCTGGTTTTTCGCGGGTCGCGACGAGGCCTTCGCGGACCGCGCGATGAAACCGCGGACCGCGCGCGCAGAACTGTCGCGGTCCGCGCGATGAAATTGCGGACCGCGCGCGCTGAACCTTCGCGGTCCGCGCGATGAAACCGCGGTCGCGAGCACAGTGCCGCGGTCCGCGCGATCAAGCCGCGGACCGTGAAAAGTTGCATTTTAGTTCCAGGGATTGTCGAAAAATCCCTGGATTTCGCGGGTCGTGCGGCCTCCCTCGCGGCCCGCGCGATGAATTCGCGGGCCGCGCGCACAGTGTCGCGGTCCGCGCGATCAAGCCGCGGACCGCGAAAAACGTCATTTTTGTGCCAGGATTCTCGAGAAATCCAGCGTTTTTCGCGGGTCGCGAGGCTCCGTTCGAGGTTCGCGCGTTCCTCGTTCGCGGTCCGCGCGTCATGGTCGCGGCTCGCGAAATCTTCGGTCGCGGCCCGCGCAATGAATTCGCGGGCCACGAGGAATGACTTCTCCATCCTATTCGTTTTGCTCCATTTCACACATTTTTCTACAAAAACAACACAAAAACTAGCGTAATGTTCGAATTACTAGCTTAATGAAATGTACATTAATAATAATAGAAAGAAGATAATGTTCCAAATATTGAACTTGTTCGACGAAATGCTTTTAAAGGTCAAAACTCGTTTATTTAACATCGTCGGCACGATGTACCTCAACGGTAGAGATCACTCGTAGGTTGGGTTGCCTAGAGACATGTCCTCTAGGATCTCCGATTTGAAACCTTCGTAATACGGTTTCAATCTTTGGCCGTTGACCTTGATGACTTTGGCATCTTCGGCGCTTTGGATCTCCACCGCACCATGAGGGAAAACTCTCACAACCACAAACGGTCCAGTCCACCGAGAACACAGTTTACCTGGAAACAAACGAAGGCGTGATTGAAATAGGAGAACCTTTTGACCTACTTCAAAGGTTTTCCTAATTATCATCTTGTCATGTCATGCCTTCGTTTTCTCCTTGTAAATGGCAGCGTTCTCATAGGACTCATTCCGGATTTCCTCAAGCTCTTGCAATTGAAGCTTCCTTTCATTCCCGGCTTCGTCCAAGTTCAAATTGAACCTTGTGATCGCCCAATAAGCTTTGTGTGCTAACTCCACCGGTAAATGACACGGCTTTCCAAAGACTAATCGGTATGGAGACATACCAATTGGAGTCTTATAAGCCGTCCTATATGCCCACAATCCATCATCCAACCGAGTACTCCAATCCTTGCGAGTCGGCCTAACCGTTTTCTCAAGGATGGACTTGATTTCTCTATTAGAAACTTCGGCTTGTCCATTTGTTTGTGGGTGATAGGCGGTAGAAGTTTTGTGATTTACCCCATATTTCTTCAACAATGCGGCAATGGTTCTATTGCAAAAGTGAGTGCCTCGATCACTGATCAGAGCTCGGGGTACCCCGAACCTAGAGAAGATGTGAGATTTGATGAACTCTGCAACCACTTTAGAATCATCAGTACGAGTGGGGATTGCTTCAACCCACTTAGAAACATAGTCAACCGCAAGCAAGATATATTTAAAACCAAAGGAAGTAGGGAAAGGTCCCATAAAATCGATTCCCCAAACATCAAAGAGTTCACAATATAGAGGGCAATGTTGGGGCATTTCATTCCTAGAAGAGATATTTCCTACTCTTTGGCATTTATCACAAGATTTGCAAAAGGTGTATGCATCCTTATTCAAACTAGGCCAATAAAAACCACAGTCTAGCACTTTCCTAGCAGTTCGCCTAGCACCAAAATGACCTCCACATGCATATGAATGGCAAAAAGCAAGGATTGAGTTGGTTTCATTATTGGGAATGTATCTCCTAATCACTTGGTCGGAACAATGTTTCCACACATAGGGATCATCCCACACATAAAACCTAGCATCCTGCTTTAACTTATCCTTTTGTGCTTTTGTGAAATGAGAAGGGCACTTACTTGTGACAAGGAAATTCACAATGTTAGCATACCATGGAAGAGAGACACTAAGAGCAAACAATTGCTCGTCCGGAAACTCTTCGTGAAGATGGTCCTTCAATGCTTTGGTCCCAAACTCCTCACTGGGCACCAAACGGCTCAAATGGTCGGCCACTAGATTCTCAGCTCCTTTTTTGTCTTTGACCTCCAAGTCGAACTCACTCAAAAGTAAGATCCATCGGAGCAACCTAGGCTTTGCTTCTTTCTTCGTCATCAAGTAACGAAGAGCTGCATGGTCAGTGAAAACAATAATCTTCGTACCAAGCAAATATGGCCTAAAATTTTCTAATGAAAAGACTACCGCTAGCAATTCTTTCTCGGTAGTGGTATAGTTCCTTTGAGCATCATTGAGAGTCATGGATGCATAGTAAATGGCATGGGGAACTTTTCCCACCCTTTGACCTAACACCGCACCAACGGCATAGTCACTTGCATCACACATGATCTCAAATGGAAAGGACCAATTTGGAGGTTGTATAATAGGGGCCGACACTAGCATAGACTTCAAACAATCAAATGCCCTCTTACAACCTTCATCTACCACAAATTCCACATCCTTTTGTAACAATCTACATAAAGGGGAAGAAATTTTCGAGAAATCTTTTATAAAACGGCGGTAGAAACCAGCGTGGCCAAGAAAAGATCTCACATCACGCACACAAGTAAGGTAAGGAAGAGATTGTATGGTATCAATTTTTGCTTTATCTACTTCAATACCCTTAGATGACACTTCATGACCTAACACAATGCCCTTTTCAACCATAAAATGACATTTTTCAGAATTAAGCACAAGATTTTTATCAATGCAAGTTTTTAGAACAAATAACAAATGGAGTAAGCAATTATCAAAAGAGTTTCCATGAACAGTGAAGTCATCCATAAAAACTTCTACAAACTTTTTAAGATATTCTGAAAAAAAGCTAACCATACACCTTTGGAATGTGGCCGGTGCATTGCAAAGGCCAAAAGGCATGCGTCGATATGCAAATGTGCCAAAGGGACATGTGAAAGTGGTTTTCTCTTGATCCTCTGGTGCAATGACAACCTGAAAGTACCCTGAATAGCCATCAAGAAAACAATAGAAAGAGTGGCCTGCGAGTCGGTTAAGCATTTGATCAATAAATGGCAAAGGGAAATGGTCTTTCCTCGTTACCGCATTTAGCCTTCGGTAATCAATGCAAACACGCCATCCATTTTGAATACGAGTGGGGATCAACTCGCCATGGCTATTCTCCACCACGGTCACTCCGGTCTTCTTTGGTACCACTTGTGTTGGGCTTACTGATAGGTCCTAGATATACTCTTATTTTGTAGCATTTGAGAGCTGTCTTAGATAGTATTTTGTGTAATTATATTAGACTTTTAGACCGAATCATTCATAGTGGTTTGAAATTGAAGACGTGCATTTCGATCTTGAATTGCACTTGCGATGGATTTGAATGATTTGAAGACCTTCTATGACCGTCCTGACCGCGTTTGATACATTGAAGAACCGGTCGTAGAAGTGGCGTGAAGGCACACTCTCGCGGGCCGCGAACCCTAGGTCGCGAACCGCGAGGGTGTGTGTTGCTGTTTTGACCATGCCAAGTTTCGCGCGGGCCGCGAAACTCCGGTCGCGAGCCGCGAAGACCGAGGCGCGCGGACCACGCCGAGACACGGGCGCGGACTACACCGAGACACGGGCGCGGACTACGCCGAGACACGGGCGCGGACTACGCCGAGACACGGGCGCGGACTACGCCGAGACACGGTCGCGGACTACGCCGAGACACGGGCGCGCGGGCGCGAGACTCCGGTCGCGGACTACGCCGAGACACGGGCGCGCGGGGCGCGAATCCTCGGCCGCGAACCGCGAGAACCAGGCTCGCGGTCCGCGAAGGATCCCGCGCGACCCGCGAAGCTGCCTGCAACTTGCATTTTGTTTAGCTTTAATTTTAATTATTTTGGACTATAAAAGGAACTTATCCTCAATGTTTAGAGGTCGGTTTTTACAGAGCTCCCAATCCAAAAACATCCAATTTCTCTCTTTCCTTCCCTTTGATTTGATGAACAAACATGTTTGTATTAATTAGGATTATTGTAGTAGGCTAAAAACCCATCTTGGGGGCATGTGATTAAACTTCTATTATGGGTTGAGAACTTGTTTGTGTAGCTTATGAATGTGTGATTTGCTATTGAATGATCATAATTTGTATGTGTATTTGATGCTTGAAATGGTTAGGAATGATTTCCTAGTTATAGATATGTGTTGGATATGTGTTAGACATTGCTTTTCCATGGTTGAAATGCTACCATTTCTTCTATGTAAAGGTAGTGAATTAGGAATCAAATATATGTTGTTATCAATTATATTTGTTCTTGAGATCATTCATTAGCATTGTATCTATGTCAAGTTTGTTATCAAATTGCATGGGTAGGTTTGAGAAACATCTAATTTGAAATGATATTGATGAATTGAACTAGTTGTTATCATCTAGTAAAGTTGTCAATGAAAGTTGTGAGGATGCTTTCATCTTTCATAGCTATGATTATAGATAGTTTCTCATGATAAACAATCATCATTCTCAAAGCAACATGTCATAGTTTGAGGAAGAACTCATGGTAGAAAGTTGAAATCACATGCACCCAAGACTTGCATTTTAGATAGTTAATCTTTAGTTAGATAATTGCATGATAATTTAGATTTTCATTTGTTTTGCATCGTAGTGTTTCCTACAAAACCAACTTCAAAACCCCCCCCCCCCCTTGTTTACCTTGCTTTCTATATAATATATATATATGTGTGTTAACAATCTTTGCTAAAACACTAAACAAGATCCTTCTCCTTGTGGTTCGATCCCTACTTCCCACTATCTACTCTATAGTAGTTAGAAGTCGTAGGTGAATATAAATGTGTTTTGATTGAGTGGGATTCCCATTTACGACGTGGGGAAATCGCTTGTCACTTACCCATTTACTATCGGAGATTGGATAGATCATTCCCGCATCCAACAATTTAAGCACCTCGGCTTTTACTACCTCCATCATAGGAGGGTTCAATCGCCTTTGAGGTTGTCGGATGGGTTTAGCATCATCCTCCAATAGAATACGGTGCATGCAAGTACTTGGACTCATACCTTTGATGTCGGCAATAGTCCATCCAATGGCCTCCTTATGATCTTGTAGCACTTTCATCAACCTTTCCTCTTGTTCCTTGGTGAGTTTGTTTGAGATGATCACCGGTAATTTTTCACTATCACCAAGGAATGCATATTTTAGATTCTCGGGTAGTGGTTTCAATTCCACCACCGGAGGTTTATTGAGAGATGGTCGGTTGCTCGAGCCTTTCAATACCTCGAGGTCTAAAAGTGGTGCATCAAGAGAAAGTTCCTCGAATGTATCTAGCTCAAAAATGATTTCCTTCAAGTTAGCACTCAAAGCATATGTATGAACATTACTTGTGTGTAAACTATTGGCTAAAGCTTTTAACAAAGGATCATCACCATCATTTTCATAAAATGTTTGCACAAAAGATTCAATCACATCAATAGCATTGCAAGAAGTTTCATCATCGTATTTCATTGCACCATAAATGTTGAAATCTATTTTATCCTCATCAAATTCCATGGTAAACCTACCACTATGCACATCGATTATAGTTCTTGACGTTTTCAGAAAGGGACGCCCTAACAAGACAGGGGTAGCAAATTTATCATGTTCCATGTCAAGAATGTAAAAATCGGCCGGGAATACCAACTTGTCGACTTTCACCAAGACATCTTCAACAATACCCTTAGGGTATGCATTAGAGCGGTCGGCAAGTTGGATCACTACACCGGTTTAATGCAAAGTGCCAAGATTTAATGATTCATACAATGCATATGGAATGACATTTATGGATGCACCTAGGTCTAGCATGGCTCTTGGAAAATAAGTGTTCCCTAAGATGCAAGGAATTGTAAACATGCCGGGATCACCACACTTAGTAGGCATTTTGTCTTGAAACAAAGCCGACACATGTTCATTGACACTTTCATTTTTAACATGCTTAGACCTTTGTTGACGATGGTTCACACATAATTCTTTCAAGAACTTAGAATATCTAGGAACTTGATCAATAGCATCGAGCAAAGGAATGTTTACCTCACACTTTCGAAGAACTTCGAAAGCTTCCTTGTCCATCTCCTTTTTGCGAGTATTCTTCAAAGCCTCGGGAAATGGTGCTTCCACTTCGAAGGGAGTGTCTACTCTAGTTTTCTTGTGGAGAGGTGAGAATGGAGGTGACATTGGTTCAACATGAGCGGTTGAGTCCACATGTTCCTCATCAATTAGTTCCTTCTCCTTCTCAACCTCGGCATCACCTTTTTCTTTGGTTAGCCCCTCAAGAATCACTTCTTCATCGACCAAGGTTACCTAAACTTCGTCATTGGTCAAGCTCTTCTTCACAAGGCCTCTCTTGGGTGCCTTTTTCACAACCACTTCGGGTTCAACCGCTTGTTTACCACTCCTCAAGGTCATGGCACTCGCATGAGGCATTGGATTTAACTCCGGTTGTGTGGGTAGTTTCCCGGAGTTTTGTGCTTCCAATTTCCCCAAAACAGTGGCCATTTGACTCATTTGCACCTCAATGCTTTTGAATCGAGCGTCTTGTGGGAATTGGCCCGAGCTTTCACCTTGATCACGAGATTTATCTTCCAACCTCGGGTAAGCATTTTGAGGAGCACGATTATTGAAACGGCCTTGTCCTTGGTTTCTTTGGTATTGTTGGGGTTGAGGGTGATATTGAGGGTTTTGATGATCTTGGTAGCCAAAATCTTGGTACCCTTGGTTTTGGTAACCTTGGTATCCTTGATTTTGGTTGCTTTGGTCTCCTTGGTAGCCTTGGTCATTTTGCCCCCTCGACCTATCAAAAGATTGACCACTTTGAACTTGGTAACCCCCTTGGTAGCCACCTTGTTGGCCTTGTTGCCCCGTTGGTTCATCTCTCCACCAAAAGTTGGGGTGATCTCTAGTTCCGGGGTTGTAGTGTTGAGCAAAAGGATCATACTTCCTTTGGTTACCCCTATCACCACCTTGGCCTTGTCCACCTTGAAAACCCCTACCACCTTGGTAGCCTCGTCCTCCTTGAAATCCTTGGCCACCTCTAAAACCTTGGTTTCTACCATAGACCCCCCATGGCATTGACTTCTTCGTTATAATCCTCGTTTGCTTGAGAACAAGATTCGGTGAGATGGTTCGAAGCACAAATCCCACACGTCATAACTTGTTGCCTTGTTTGATTCCCCGAGTTCCCTCCGGAGCTATTTCCCATCATGAAACCTTTCATCAATGCCGTAAGCTCCTTGATATCTTGACGAGAACCATCATTGTTCCCACCGGAGTTACCCACTCGTAGTCTCCGGTCTCTCTTTGGTTTGCATCCTTCGGCTAGTTGCTCAAATAGCATCATGGCACGGAAGAGCCAAGGTTAGCAATGTAGCTATAACAAGACCGATTTATCAACTCGGTTTCCCTATCATTCAAACCATTGTAATAGAAACACACCAATTGAAGTTCGGTGAAGCTATGGTACGGGCAACTTGAGAGGAGAGTTTGGAATCTTTCCCAATACTTATACAACGTCTCATCATCGTCTTGAGTGATGTTGCTAATGGCTTGTATCAAGACCGAGGATTTAGAGGGAGGAAAGTACTTGTCAAGGAACTTTTTCTTCAATTGTGGCCATGTAGTGATTGATGATGAAGGCAAACGGCTTAACCATTTGGCGGCCTTGTCTTTCAAGGTAAAGGTGAATGTTTTCAACTTAAACTCATTCACACTCATCTCGGAAGGTTTCAAACTACTACAAACTCGGTGAAAAGCCTCAAGGAAGTCATTGGGATCATCCACTTCTCTACCATGGAAAGTTGGAAGCAAATTTATCACCCCCGTCTTGATTTCATATTGAGAGTCCGGGTAAACAATGCTTGATTGTTGTTGCTCATAGTTGGGGGACATGTACTCTCTCGTAGAAATGTTGGTAGAAGAAGTGTTAGGGTTTTGGAAAGGGTTGTAGAATTGGTTTCGGGGGTGGTTTTGCCCGATCCCCTCTTCTTGGTCCTCCTCCGCCGTGGTGGAAGGTGGTACTTCACTATCAAGGGAAAATGGATTGGCGGCTAGTGTCTCTTGCACTTGTCGCTTGAGTTGACGAAGACTCCTAACTAATTCGGAATCGTATTGCAAAGGGTCTTGGTTCGAGGTTCTTGTATGAACCATGCACCAAGAGTTAGAGCAATAGGGTTCCAAACTAAAAATAAGATGAAAAAAGAAAGATAGGGTGTTAGTACAACTACAATAAACACATAGAAATACGCCTAGTTCCCCGGCAGTGGCGCCAAAATTTGGGAGGTCGTCGCCGTACCTCTCAAATATACAATTTATGTTCACTCACTACCTCTACACACAACTAAGCATATAGTGGCAAGTAAGGTTCGTTCCACAGGGAAAAGGTTATTTCTATGTATATCTTGTAGCATGTATATATATACATATATAAAAGCAATGTAAACAAGGGGGGGGGGGGGGGGGGTTGAGTTGAGTTTTTGTAAGAAACACTACTAAGTAAAGCAACTAGAATTCTAGGATTACAACTAGTTTAGCATTTAAGGTTTTAACTAAAGGATTAACTAATGAGAATACTAGACTTGGATATATGAGATTGGTGACTTCTTATTATGAGATTTTCCTCAAACTTTATCATGTTGCTTTGAGAATGGTGATTGTTTGTAGTGAGAAACTATCTTTAACCATAGCTATGAAAGATGAAAGTATCTTCACAACTTCAATTGACAACTTTACTAGATGATAACTAGTTCAATTGATCAATATCATTTCAAATTAGATGTTTCTCAAACTTACCCATGCAATTTGATAACAAACTTGACATAGATACAAAGCTAATGAATGATCTTAAGAACAAATACAATTGATAACAAGATGCATTCGATTCCTAATTTACTACTCTTACATAGAAAGAATGATAACATTCTAACCATGGAAAAGCAATATCTAACACATATCCAACACATATCTATCACTAGGAAATCATTCCTAATCATTTCAAGCATCAAATACACATATAAATTATGATCATTCAATAGCAAATCACCATTCCTAAACTTCATAAATCATGTTCTCAATCCATAACAAGAAGTCCAATCACATATACCCAAGGTGGGTTTTAGCCTACAACCATAATTAGATAATCACAACCATAATTAATACAACAAACCATGATGAATTCAAAGACCAAAATGGAAGGAAAAATGAAGGAAAATGGAATTCTCTGTCTAAAAAACGATCCTCTAACAATTGAGGATAAGTTTCTTTTATAGTCAAAAAATAATTAAAATTAAAGCAAACAAAATGCAACTTGCAGAGGATTTTCGCGGGTCGCGAGAAATCCTTCGCGGACCGCGAGCCTGGTTCTCGCGGGTCGCGAGAAATCCTTCGCGGACCGCGAGCCTGGTTCTCGCGGCTCGCGGCCCGCGCGTCTTCGGTTTCCGCAGTCCGCGACCGAGGTTTCGCGGACCGCGCGTCTGATCCTCGCGAGCCGCGGCCGGCGTTTCGCGGATCGCGCGTCTTCGGCTTCCGCGGTCCACGACTGTGGTTTCGCGGACCGCGCGTCTGGTCCTCGCGAGCCGCGGCCGACGTTTCGCGGATCGCGCGTCTTCGGCTTCCGTGGTCCGCGACCGAGGTTTCGCGGACCGCGCGTCTGGTCCTCGCAAAACAGCAACACACACCCTCGCGGCTCGCGACCGAGGTTTCGCGGCCCGCAAGAGTGTGCCTTCACGTCACTTCTACGACCGGTTCTTTAATGTATCTGACTTCTTCAGGACGGTCATAGAAGGTCTTCAAATCATCCAAATCCATCGCAAGTGCAATTCAAGGTCGAAATGCACGTCTTCAATTTCAAACCATTATGAATGATTTGGTCTAAAAGTCTAATATAAAAGTACAAAATACTATCTAAAACAGCTCTGAAATGCTACAAAATAAGAGTATATCTAGGACCTATCACCAAGCAAATATGGCCTAAAATTTTCCAATGAAAAGACTACCGCTAGCAATTATTTCTCGGTAGTGGTATAGTTCGTTTGAGCATCATTGAGAGTCATGGATGCATAATAGATGGCATGGGGAATTTTCCCCACCCTTTGACCTAACACCGCACCAACGGCGTAGTCACTTGCATCACACATGATCTCAAATGGAAAGGACCAATTTGGAGGTTGTATAATAGGAGCCGACACTAGTATAGACTTCAAACAATCAAATGCCCTCTTACAACCTTCATCTACCACAAATTCCACATCCTTTTGTAACAATCTACATAAAGGGGAAGAAATTTTTGAGAAATCTTTTATAAAACGGCGGTAGAAACCCGCGTGGCAGAGAAAAGATCTCACATCACGCACACAAGAAGGGTAAGGTAGAGATTGGATGGTATCAATTTTTGCCTTATCTACCTCAATACCTTTAGATGATACCTCATGACCTAGTACAATGCCTTTTTCAACCATAAAATGACACTTTTCAGAATTAAGTACAATATTCTTATCAATGCAAGTTTTTAGGACTAATGACAAATGGAGTAAGCAATTGTCAAAAGAGTTTCCATGGACAGTAAAGTCATCCATGAAAACCTCTACAAACTTTTCAAGGTACTCTGAAAAAATGCTAATCATACACCTTTGGAATGTCGCTGGTGCATTGCAAAGCCCAAAAGGCATGCGTCAATATGCAAATGTGCCAAAGGGACATGTGAAAGTGGTCTTCTCTTGATCCTCGGGTGCAATGGCAACCTGAAAGTAACCTGAATAGCCATCAAGAAAACAATAGAAAGAGTGGCATGCGAGCCGGTTAAGCATTTGATCAATGAATGGTAAAGGAAAATGGCCTTTCCTTGTTACCGCATTTAGCCTTCGGTAATCAATGCAAACACGCCACCCATTTTGGACACGAGTGGGAATCCATTCGCCATGGCTATTCTCCACTACGGTCACTCCGGTTTTCTTTGGTACCACTTGCGTCGAGTTTACCCATTTACTATCGGAGATTGGATAGATCATTCCCGCATCCAACAATTTAAGCACCTCGGCTTTTACTACCTCCATCATATGAGGGTTCAATCGCCTTTGAGGTTGTCGGATGGGTTTAGCATCATCCTCCAATAGAATACGGTGCATGCAAGTACTTGGACTCATACCTTTGATGTCGGCAATAGTCCACCCAATGGCCTCCTTATGATCTTGTAGCACTTTCATCAACCTTTCCTCTTGTTCCTTGGTGAGCTTGTTTGAGATGATCACCGGTAATTTTTCACCATCACCAAGGAATGCATATTTTAGATTCTCGGGTAGTGGTTTCAATTCCACCACCGGAGGTTTATTGAGAGATGGTCGGTTGCCCGAGCCTTTCAATACCTCGAGGTCTAAAAGTGGTGCATCAAGAGAAAGTTCCTCAAAAGTATCTAGCTCAAAAATGCTTTCCTTCAAGTTAGCACTCAAAGCATATGTATGGACATTACTTGTGTGTAAACTATTGGCTAAAGCTTTTAACAAAGGATCATCACCATCATTTTCATAAACTTTTTGCACAAAAGATTCAATCACATCAATAGCATTGCAAGAAGTTTCATCATCATTGTATTTCATTGCACCATAAATGTTGAACTCTATTTTATCCCCATCAAATTCCATGGTGAGTCTACCACTATGAACGCCCTAACAAGACAGGGGTAGCAAATTTATCATGTTCCATGTCAAGAACGTAAAAATCGGCCGGGAACACCAACTTATCAACTTTCACCAAAACATCTTCAACAATACCCTTAGGGTATGCATTAGAGCGGTTGGCAAGTTGGATCACCACACCGGTTTTATGCAAAGTGCCAAGATTTAATGATTCATACAATGTATATGGAATGACATTTATGGATGCACCTAGGTCTAGCATGGCTCTTGGAAAATAAGTGTTCCCTAAGATGCAAGGAATTGTAAACATGCCGGGATCAACACACTTAGTAGGCATTTTATCTTGAAACAAAGCCGACACATGTTCATTGACTCTTTCATTTTTTACATGCTTAGACCTTTGTTGACGATGATTTACACACAATTATTTCAAGAATTTAGAATATCTAGGAACTTGATCAATAGCATCGAGTAAAGGAATTTTTACCTCACACTTTCGAAGGACCTCGAAAGCTTCCTTGTCCATCTCCTTTTTGTGAGTATTCTTCAAAGCCTCGGGAAATGGTGCTTCCACATCGAAGGGAGTGTCTACCCTAGTTTTCTTGTGGAGAGGTGAGAATGGAGGTGACATTGGTTCAACATGAGTGATTGAGTCTACATGTTCATCATCAATTAGCTCTTTCTCCTTCTCAGCCTCGGAATCACCTTTTTCTTTGGCTAGCTCCTCAAGAGTCACTTCTTCATCGGCCAAGGTCACCTCAACTTCGTCATTAGTCAAACTCTTCTTCACAAGGCCTCTCTTGGGTGCCTTTTTCACAACCAGTTCGGGTTCAATAGCTTGTTTACCACTCCTCAAGATCATGGCACTCGAATGAGGCCTTGGATTTAACTCCGGTTGTACGGGCAGTTTCCCGGAGTTTTGTGCTTCCAATTTCCCCAAAACCGTGGCCATTTGACTCATTTGCACCTCAATGCTTTTGAATCGAGCGTCTTGTGGAAATTGGCCCGAGCTTTCACCTTGCTCATGAGATTTATCTTCCAACCTCGAGTAAGCATTTTGAAGGGCACGATTATTGAAACAGCCTTGACCTTGGTTCCTTGGGTATTGTTGTGGTTGAGGGTGATATTGAGCGTTTTGATGATCTTGGTACCCTTGGTAGCCAAAATCTTGGTACCCTTGGTTTTGGTAACCTTGGTACCTTTGATTTTGGTGGCTATGGTCTCCTCCGTAGCCTTGGTCATTTTGCCCCCTCGACCTATCAAAAGATTGACCACTTTGGCCTTGGTAGCCACCTTGTTGGCATTGTCACCCCGTTGGTTCATCTCTCCACCGAAAGTTGGGGTGATCTCTAGTTCCGGGGTTGTAGTGTTGGGTAAAAGGATCATACTTCCTTTGGTTACCTCTATCACCACCTTGGCCTTGTCCACTTTGAAAACCCCTACCACCTTGGTAGCCTCGTCCTCCTTGAAATCCTTGGCCACCTCTAAAACCTTGGTTTCCACCATAGACTCCCATGGCATTAACCTCTTCGCTATAGTCCTCGTTTGCTTGAGGACAAGATTCAGTGAGATGGTTTGAAGCACAAATCCCACATGTCATAACTTGTTGCCTTGGTTGATTTCCCGTGTTCCCTCCGGAGCTATTTCCCATCATGAAGCCTTTCATCAATGCCGTAAGCTCCTTGATATCTTGACGAGTTCCATCATTGTTTCCACCAGAGTTACCCACTCGTAGTCTCCGGTCCCTCTTTGGTTTGCATCCCTCGGCTAATTGCTCAAACAACATCATGGCATCGGAGGAACCAAGGTTAGCAATGGAGCCATAACAAGACCGATTTATCGACTCGGTTTCCCTATCATTCAAACCATTGTAATAGAAACACACCAATTGAGGTTCGGTGAAGCTATGGTACGGGCAACTTGAAAGGAGAGTTTGGAATCTTTCCCAATACTCATACAAGGTCTCATCATCGTCTTGAGTGATGTTGCTAATGGCTTGTATCAAGACCGAGGATTTAAAGGGGGGAAAGTACTTGTCAAGGAACTTTTTCTTCAATTGTGGCCATGTAGTGATTGATGATGAAGGTAAACGGCTTAACCATTTGGCGGCCTTGTCCTTTAAGGTAAAGGTGAATGTTTTCAACTTAAACTCATCCACACTCATCTCGGAAGGTTTCAAACTACTACAAACTCGGTGAAAAGCCTCAAGGAAGTCATTAGGATCATCCACCTCTCTACCATGGAAAGTTGGAAGCAAATTTATCACTCCCGTCTTGATTTCATATTGAGAGTTTGGGTAAACAATGCTCGATTGTTGTTGCTCATAGTTGGGGGACATGTACTCTCTCATAGAAATGTTGGTAGGAGAAGTGTTAGTGTTTTGGAAAGGGTTGTAAAATTGGTTTCGGGGGATGTTTTGGCCGGTATCCTCATCTCCACCATCTTCCGCCATGTTGAAAGGTAGTGATTCACTTTCAAGGGAAAAAGGATTAGATGCTAGTGTCTCTTGCACTTGGTTCCTAAGTCGGCGGAGATTTCTTACTAGCTCGGAATTGTATTGCAAAGGGTCTTGGTTCGAGGATCGTGTATGAACCATGCACCAAGACCTAGAGCAATAGGGTTCCAAACCAAAATAGGACCTAAAAAGAAAGATAGATTAGAAATAAAACTACAATACACACATAGAAATACGCCGATTCCCCGGCAGCGGCGCCAAAATTTGGGAGGTCGTCGCCGTACCTCTCAAATATACAATTTATATTCACTTACTACCGCTACACACAACTAAGCATATAATGGCAAGCAAGGTTCGTTCCACAGAGAAAAGGGAATTTTACGTATATCTTGTAGCATACATACACATATACATACATATATAAACAATGTAAACAAATGTTACAAAATAAGAGTATATTTAGGACCTATCAATACTGGTTTGAAATTGAAGACGTGCATTTTGACTATTGAATTGCACTTGCTATGGAGTTGGATGATTTGAAGACCTTCTATGACCATCCAGAAGGAGCTAGAAACATTAAAGAAACGGTCATAGAAGTGGCGTGAAGGCACACTCTCGCGGGCCGCAAAGCATCTCTCGCGAGCCGCGAGGGTGTGTGTTGCTGTTTTGAAGAGGCCATATCTCGCGGACCGCGAATCCTCGGTCGCGAGCCGCGAGACTGGTTCTCGCGGGCCGCGAAGGATTTCTCGCGGGCCGCGAAGAACCTCTGCAAGTGGCATTTTATTTTTATTTTGTTTTAATTTTTTTTAGACTATAAAATAAAACTTATCCTCATTTGTTAGAGGATCGAGTTGCAGAGCTAAGAACTCATTTTCTTCATTTCCTTTTGTGAAGACCCTGTCTTACAGACACGAGATAATTTCAATTAGCATATATTAAACTATAGAACCCTAGAAGAGTAGAACGATGTGAACAGTGAATAATAATTTAAAGGTAAAATAAATTGGAAAATATTTAATAAGATAATTAAATGAGCAAAGTTTAATTACAGAGCATTAAGATCTAGTACAAATCTTCAATATATACATACAAATATTACTTATTTGGAAAAAGTGTCTCGTGAGGGTGGTTAAAATAATTAGGACACCTTATGATATAATTAGGATTATATATGAGGGTGGTTAAAATGATTCAAACCAAATAAATAAATTAAGAAGTAATTCTTAAAATAAACATGAAATCAATAAAAGAAAAGAAGAAGAAATGAAATGCATTAGTGGAGGTGAGACGTGTCAAGCTTTGGAAGAAAACTAGTGATGACTAATTTCATCAACTCATTAATCAACTAATTCCATCATCTTTTTCCTCCATCTTTTCCCTTCCAAAAAGCTTCGTCTCTATCTTTTCCTCCCGGCCGAGACCGCTGCACCATCACCACCGTCCCAACGACACCAGAAAACAAAATCACCACTCATGCAACTCCACAAATCCGATCCTTCCCCGGTCACCACACCACTCTGCCACTCTACCTTCTGTAACTAGGCGGAACAAAATCCGACGACGGCGATTGAGTTTTGACGTTTGTGACCTAGCTGACACCACTAAAGAACCGCTAATGTGTTGGGCGACGATTTGATTCGTCCATGATGCGACCGGAAATTTGCCTTGCTTTACCAAACAACCGAGCTCCGTCATCGGGACTCACTTCTCCGGCGGTGAAGGTGATCCCCAGGATAGCAACGAAGAAGCCTTAAGATTGGATCTACTAGGATTGAACTAGTCAAACCTTTTAACTCGAGACAGCAGCTGGTGAGTGTTCTCACTTTTCAAAAACTATATATAGTTTTAAGCTGTCATGCCTATGTGTAATATGTGTACTATCTATATTTGCAAAAATGTACATAACGTACTACAGTCTGATTATTTAGGATGGTTTCAAAATATACATGGCGAATACTCTTATTATTAAAATATGTGCTATATGAGAATGTACTGCTAGCTGCTATCTGTAAATGAGGTGTATTTACTTGGTTTGACATGTAAGAGGGGAGATGTTCATACTCGTTGGAAATCTGGATAGTTACTTGATACTTCTATAGCAGTGTGTTCTGCCTATACACTGATTTGTTGTGATTTAGTTAGTGGACAGTGGTTGTACTACTGTGTGTTTACATCATGGATTATTCTGAGCTGATAAAGGACTCGGTGTGTTTATTATGTATCTGGTTATATGATATTATGCTATATATATATATTTTTTTATTAGCTGAGAGATGATGTGTTATTGTGTGTAAAATAGATTGTAAATTCTATAATTGACTATCTGGTTGCATGTGTCCTCTGTTAAGAGGATACTTGTACACTTGGAATAGGTGCTAGCTGGAATGGTGCTGCCATTTTAAGCGTACTATTTGAATGATGCATGCCTCTACTTGTAACTTGAATGATATAGTGTATAAGCGAGTTTATGCATTGCTGTTGCGCTACAGTTGTCTCTAGATTGCTATCTGATATTCTGAGCATTATCGATCATATGCATGTACCTGGAACTTTTAGTTGCCATGAGTAAAATGTGTCGTTGTCGTCATAGCTGGACTGTTAATTGATGCCTTACTTTGAGGTTGCTTGTTAGTTTGAGATATGTAATTAGAGTCATTTACCTTGCACAATGTGTTTGATATTTGTATCGGCCGATATTATTATTATTATTGGTCCTGGTCAACTAAGTGCTACAAATGGGAGCCACCTCTAGAGTCTATATGAAGCTAAGTGCTATGACAAGCGATTTCCCCACGTCGTAAATGGGAATCCCACTCAATCAAAACACATTTATATTTCACCTACGACTTCTAACTACTATAGAGTAGATAGTGGGAAGTAGGGATCGAACCACAAGGAGAAGGGTCTTGTTTAGTGTTTTAGCGAAGATTATAAACACATACATATATATTATATAGAAAGCAAGGTAAACAAGGGGGGTTTTTGAGTTGGTTTTGTATGAAACACTACGATGCAAAGCAAATTAAAATCTAAGTTATCATACAATTATCTAAGTAAAGATTAACTATCTAAAATGCAAGTCTTGGGTGCATGTGATTTCGACTTTCTACCATGGGTTCTTCCTCAAACTTTATCATGTTGCTTAGAGAATGGTGATAGTTTGTAATGAGAAACCATCTCTTATCATAGTTATGAAAGATGAAAGCATCTTCACAACTCTTATTGGCAACATATCTATATGATAGCAAATAGACAAATTGATCAATGTTAATTAAAATTAGATGTTTTCCCACCTTACCCATGTAATGTGATAACACAATTGACATGAATATAATGCTAATGAATGATCTCAAGAACAAATATAACTGATAACAACATATATTTGATTCCTAATTCACTACCTTTACATAGAAGAAATGATAGCATTTCAACCATGGAAAAGCAATGTCTAACACATATCCAACACATATCTATAACTAGGAAATCATTCCTAACCATTTCAAGCATCAAATACACATAAAATTCATGATCATTCAATTGCAAATCAAACATTCATAAACTCCATAAATCAAGTTCTCAACCCATTACAAGAAGTCTAATCACATGCCCCCAAGATGGGTTTTTAGCCTACAACAATAATCCTAAATAATACTAACATGTTCATCAAATCAAAATGGAAGAAAATGGAAGAAGAGGAAGAAAAACTAGGGAAAATGGATGTTTTTGGATTGGGAGCTCGACCAAATGATAAAGGGATAAGAGGGGTATTTATAGCCCTTCAAAAAATGCTTCTTTGGCCTTTTTTCTGCCAGAAATCCGCCCATTTTCGCGGCCCGCGAGGCCCATTTCGCGGCCCGCGAGATGCTTGTGCTGGTTGGCAGCAATCTTCTTTGCTTCGCCACGGATGAACCGTTGATCCGTTTTTGACGTTCTAGTAGTCCATTTTGTAGTACTCGAGAAGACAAAGCCAATGGTACCACTTATGCACTCCAATTCCTCTTGTAACATTTCCAAATTTCAGCTTCAAAACGTTAGTGCACAAGTCTTTCTTCAAAATGCAAGGTAAGAGAAATTTAGCCTTAATTCTTAACCCTTTGCACTAAATGCTACCCCAAATGAACTCTCAAATGTGCTAAAAGTAGAGTATATATTGGCTACATCATGCTACACTCGGGAGCCACCTCTAGAGTCCGTATGGAGTTAAGTGCTACGAGTGGGAGCCACCTCTAGAGTTCATATAGAACTAAGTGCTACATTTGGGAGTCATCTCTATCCAATCATTACTTGACAACATGATATTGCGGCTGTGTTCTATAACATGCTTTAGTGAAAATCTTCATATTACTTGAGGTGTCTACTTAACATGTTAAAAAGTTATATGCATGTATCTTATACTTGTGGGTAAATATATTGTGTATTTGATACTTCCGTAGACATGTAGACATTAAATGATATCATATTATGTATCTTTAGAAGCTGATAGTTGACATCCTTTTGTTGTGCAATGTGTTGTATTGATTGTAAAATCTCTAAATGAGTATGTGTTGTCTTGATTGTAAAATCCATAAGTGATTACTATAGTTTTGTTCTTGAGATATGTTTTACATGAGACTGTGCCACTAACTGTAACTTGAACTATATTTTCTCTACTTGATTGGCATAATTGGTGGTGTGGATTGTATTTATTGTAACTTGCAACCTAATTACTCCAATTCAACTGCATCTTCTCCATGTGCTACTTGTAAATGGATTGACATAATTGTATCTTCTCTATGTGCTACGACATATTTACACCATGAATTGTTATGGCCTAATAAGTGATAAGTGAGTTTACTGTGGGCGTAATAATACACTATATACGCTTAAGTGCTAATGGAGGATCTATTTATTTAAGTGCAAAACTACCTTGATCGTGTACTTGTTCGATATAAGTCTTATAGCTCACTCAGTATTGCTAGTCTTAAATGAACAACAAGAATATGATACTTTACTATTAACTTATCTTTTGATCTCATTGGTTGATATTTTCTAAAATTATTAGTGACTTGCTTTTCTTTTACAAACTGGGTTACATGTAAGAATACTATTTCTTTTGCCTAGCTGTTTTGCATGCTATATGTATATATTGTGGCTATGTGATAAGCAGGAGTAATACTAATTGTATGAACCTGCTCAACTTGATATATTGTTGCAGTTATAGGATTTTGATTGAACTATTCAACGGAGTAAAGTGGGAATTGATTCTTACACGTTCTTTAAATATTTCATAAACATGTGCAAGACTATTTCGTAGTCCTTTTCATATAACGATTTATATGTTATGAATCAAATGATTAATTTCTACTTAAATGTACTGATGTGTATTGCATGAAAGTTATGATGACATTTAACGTGTTTTGCATGAGGGCATCTTTGATGATATTATGTGTATTGGTTTGTATTCTGATGTCATGAGCAGCATACCACTTGCTTGCAACCGGTCGCTATCGAGACGTGTATGCATGTGAGAGTATGTTGTGACCAGGACTTGCATGTTAGGTCCAGTTTGCGGCTAATAACATGTGAGACGAAGCAGTATACTACTTTCTTGCACAACCCTTTATCGATAGGAAGGGTGTTTGTGCTTGTAGAGTATATTGTGCCCAGGACTTGCACGTTAGATCCTGTTTGCGGCTAATAACGTGTAAGACTGTCTGGAATGTTGAAACGGCCCTGAGGGCGGATTGTGGGTGTGATACCTCGATTTATTGTTGAGTGGGTCGTGATACCCCGATTGATTGTTGAGTGGGTGGTGATACCTGATTGATTGTTGTGTGGGTGGTGATACCCTGATTATTGTTGTGTGGGTGGTGGTACCCCAATTATTTATATGTGGATGGTGACACCCCGATTTGTTGGCGTGTTTATGAATTAATTATTATATTTGATGATAATCTTAATATCCCGATTTTGATTAAATTATGAGATGATGTTAATGACGTGGTAGGTGGATTTAAAATCCCGCAGTTATATGTTTTCAGTGATATACGCTTAATGTTGTGTTTATGAATCTGTCATATTTGGTGAAGATCTGGATATATTGTTACTCGGGTGATAATGTGTGTGGATGTATTCATGTGCTTTATTGAGATTCATGTTGATTTGTTTATGATCTATCGTATTTGGTGATATATTGGTATGTTTAGGCAACTCTATAATCTTGAGTATTTTAATTTTCTGTAATTGGATTGAGATGTACCATATTTGACTGTGTTCTTGATATGTTGATATGGTTACTTTGAACATGTTAATCTTGTGTGTTTGATTTTATAATATGCTTCCGAGATATCCTATTTAATTAAGGATTGTGCTACTTTAGTATGTCTTGAGTTTTCTTTGACTTTGGTGATTATATCTTGCCATATTCTTTTAAACATTTTATTTAAATTAGATTGGATATGTTAAAGTCATAATAGTATTTAAAAGTCTAGAAACCTATTTGGATTTTTATGTGATTAAACCTTATTATATTTTACGGAGAACATCACTGGACGAAAGCTCATTCTGTGTGTTCTATGTGTGGCATGGCAGTCAGACGGAATTAAGAGTACTCATACGGAGTCGAGACAACCTACCTTTCAAGTTTGATGTGTCAACATGGAGTAGTTATTATTATTTGTAAAATGAGTTAGATTGATTCAAATTAGACTGTAATTCTAAACGATTCAATAATAGTATAATAGGGTTGCTTTTGTTACTGACTCTGTATTTAAACTTGAGTTCTGGTGAGAACCAGGCAGACGTCCGATTAAACTCACCGTACTGGATAGGTGGTTTATATGGGGCGTTACACCTTTTCATTTTGATCTTTGAATTCACCATGGTTTATTGTATGAATTTGTATTTTGATTATATAATTATGGTTGTAGGCTAAAACCCATCTTTAGGGCATGAGATTAGACTTTTTATAATGGGTTGAGAACTTGATTTGTGAAGCTTAGGAATGTGTGATTTGCAATTGAATGATCATGATATGTATGTGTATTTGATGCATGAAATGGTTAGGAATGATTTCCTAGTTATATATATGTGTTAGATATTGCTTTTTCATGGTTGGAATGTTATCATTCCTTCTATGAAAGAGTAATAAATTAGGAAGCAAATTCAAGTTGTTATCAATTGTATTTGTTCTTGAGATCATTCATTAGCATTGTATCCATGTCAATTTTGCTATCAAATTGCATGGGTAAGTTTGTAAACCATCTAATTTGAAATGATATTGATAAAATTCTCTTTGCTATCATCTAGAAAAGTTGTCAATGAAAGTTGTGATGATTCTTTCATCTTTCACAACTATGATTAGGGATAGGTCATTACAAACAATCACCATTCTCAAAGCAACATGATAAAGTTTGAGGAAAACCCTATGATAAGAAGTCATCAATCTCATGTGTCCAAAGCTTTCATTCTCATTAGTTATATTCCTAGTTTGAATATTATATGATACATTAGTTGTTATTCTAAAAGTTCTGGTTGCTTGACATAGTAGTGTTTCTCATAAAAATCAACTCAACCCCCCATCTTTACATTGCTTATATACATATATATGTATGTTATTAGATATAGTATTTATTCTACAAGATATACTTAGAAATAACCTCTTCTCTGTGGAAACGAACCTTACTTACCATTATATGCTTAATTGTGTGTAGCAGTAGTGAGTGAATCTAAATTGTATATTTGAGAGGTACGGCGACGACCTCCCAGATAGCAACATAGAGAGCACCTCCAAGCATATTATGAATAGGTATGGGGAAAGGGGATCTCCTTGCCTAATGCCCCTTTTCGGTGATAGCTGCCCAAACTCCTCCCCATTCAGAATGAACGAAAAATGTACCGATGACAAGCACTGAGTGATGGTCGATACGAAAGTTGGCGGGAATCCCATATTCTCCAGTGTCTTCGTCAAGAATATCTATTCTATCCTGTCAAAAGCCTTGCTCATATCCAGCTTGATGCTCATCTCTCCTCCCCTCCCTCTTGTTTTCACCTTCATAGTATGGTGAATCTCATGAGCCACCAACACATTATCCGTTATCAACCTTACAGGGATAAAAGCTGATTGTGATGGCGAGATAATACTGTCAATGATCAACCTCACCCTGTTCGCCACCACCTTGAGGCCAACCTGTATACCACATGCCTGAATTGAGTAATGAGCTCAGACTATTGTAATTTCGGCAACAGGAAAATGTGCGTGTAATTCATCCTCGGATTCCAGTCCCCCTTGTTTAGAAAATCCAGTACACAAGCGACTACATCCTTCTTAACAATATGCCAGAATTTCTGAAAAAAGATATGGCTCATACCATTTGGCCTAGGGGGCTTGAATGGATGCATCTGTTTCACCGCTTTGGACACCTCTGCCTCCACATAAGGTCTCGTAAGTCTGGAAGCATCTCCGACGTGACCTTCCTGGGCATCCTATCCAACACCTGAGCCATCCCCCCCTCATCCGGCTCAGAAGAGGAGAATAACCCCCCAAAGTAATCCACAATGATTCTCTCCGTGCTGTCTACATCCGTTCGCAATACCTGCGAGGAGTCCCTGAGCCGCGCAATCTGGTTCATGGTCCTCTGGTTAGTAGCAGACCTGTGGAAGAACCTGGTATTGCGATCTCCTTCCCGATACCAGTGTTGCTTCGCTCGTTGTCTCCATTTGATTCCTTCCACCTCCTGCAAGAAACTGTACTCCTGTCTCAGCGAGAATAACTCTTCATGGTTCACCAAACCCGAGCCATCCTCCATGTCATGTATAAGCTTCTTCAACTCCTCTATCCGCTTGGCGCTAGCTGGGAAGGATCGCCGGCTCCAATCCATTAGAACAACTGCACACTACTCCAGCTTATCAGCTAAGTGAATGTTCTCATCACTCCATGACTCCCTGATCCGAATCTTGTAGTCCCCAGCCTTCACCCAGAAAGCCTCAAACATGTATCTCCTCTTCTTCCTGACTCTATTGGCCGATGGGTCTCTCTTCATTAATTGGATCAGTACTGCCATATGATCTGAGGATGGCATAGACGTGGTCGTAGTTGAGGACCACGGGAAGGCGTCCAGCAGGGTCTGGTTCCCTGTTGCCCTATCTAGTCTTGCCTTCACAGTTGGTTCCCCCCTCCGGACACGAAACCAAGTGAAGCAAGAGCTAATGTACCCCTCGTCCTGAACCTCCATCAGTCCACAGTATCTCAATGCATCTCTGAAGTTCTCAATAAGCATGTACGACCTCGGTGCAGCCCCCACAAACTCTTCTTGCGTCAACACTTCATTGAAGTCCCCCATGCACAGCCAAGGGGTATCACCCCCTCTCTCCAACTCACGGAACCGGATCCAAGCTTGCTGACGTAGTGATGGATTCGGTTCACAATACACCCCAGCAACTCTCACATTTACATTAGAAATAAAAGCCATAATATCTATGAAGTAAAAAGAAGAAGATAGCCACTCTATTTTTATTTGTTTTTTCCAAAGCATAGCCAAGGGGTATCACCCCCTCTCCAACTCACGGAACCGGTTCCAAGCTTGCTGACGTAGTGATGGATTCGGTTCACAATACACCCTAGTAACTCTCACATTTACATTAGAAATAAAAGCCATAATATCTATGAAGTAAAAAGAAGAAGACAGCCACTCTATTTTTATTTGTTTTTTCCAAAGCATAGCTAAGCCCCCAGACTGGCCTTGGGCATCTACTGCTACACCTTAATAATTTAACTGGAATTTTAAACTATCAATATCCAAACTAGAACATTTTGTTTCACAAAGAAATAAAATTAAAGGAGATTTCAAGCGCACCAGAGCGCTCAGTTCCTGAACTGTCGTAGTTTCCGAGTCCCTCAGGCCACCACGACAGTTCCAGCTGATGATACTCATGGCCCTTAGTGGGACTGGGCCTCCTCGCCAGTCGCCGCCTGAATATTGAGAGCATTACTAACCAGGGAAGTGTCTGATTCGCTAACCCTGGGTTTCTTTGTTCCCGAGCTTCCGCCCACTTCATCTGCTTGATCCAACAAGTCCAGCTTCCACCTTGTTGACCCAGATTCCACTCCCTGCACAATGTTTATCTCAACCCGGGCTTGCCGCTGCAACCCTTCTGCAGGCGACGAAACCATCTCTTCCCATGACGGCTCGACCATCCATGGCACTTCGACCTCATCCCACCAGTCCATCATGTTCCCGCAAACCGAGCCCAGACCTAGGGCGCTCCCCACCGCCTCGTCCAGCGAGCCGACCCGTCATCTGGTCCCTTCACCTCCGTTCTCTGATTCACCTCTCCAAGCCCCGCTCCCCTTGCCAGCGGCTTCCCTGCATCCTCACTGATCGGTAACCCTGTCGCGCCCAAATCTTCTTGATGAATCTGATCTGGGCTGATCAAATCTTCCTCCTCCTCCTCCGCCGTAAGCCAGAGATCCCCAAACATCGACGCCATATCTTCCATGACCGTCGCGGACTGCTCACCAGAGATTGATCGTCGGTGTCTGATTTGGTCGAAACGGTACTTGCACAGAAAAACTGCGACAGGAAGGTTTTACGACTCTAAACCCTAGGTTTAGAGAAGAAGGAGCTCCGCCATGGAGAGAGAAAAAAAAAACGTTGGTGTAAGTTAAACTACATCACATCTTTATCATAAAACATCTAATTATTTTCTTTTAGCAATTTTAATTTGAATTTGACTTATCCTAGAACACTATATAATAAGAATTCTTTTGATTGGTATCCGGATCCGCGCAGGGGTAATTTTGTAATTTAAACCCCCTTCCATAAAAACGACGTCGTTTTGTATTTAACCTTTTGCCTTTCACTTTTCAGTTACCTACTGGGTTTCAGAACTTCACGTTCTTCCCTGGCCTCCTCCTTGCAGCCATCTTCTTCTCGCCTATCTCCAACCAGTGACACCTCCGGGAACCAATCGACAGCGCCGGATCAATTACAGCGGACATCGCTGGAATCTCCGCCCCACACCATATTTGTCTCCCGCATCACCGATGGATGGCCGACGCCGTCGCCAATTGTCGAAGGTCTGAAATTCGAGCGATGGTATTCAGGTCTGGAGTTGCAGGTTTGGATTTCGCCGTTGACCCGATCTGCTGTGGTAATTACGTGGTTTTAATAATCCATGAGGTTTTTTTTTCTGAAATCAATAGTCTTTCCCTTGCATTGTCTAGGTCTGCATACAGGTTTGCCTTCTGCAAATTAAATGTTCAAATTCTCGAGTCTTTTGCATGTTACAAAAATGTAACATATGTGTCGGAGAGCTCTTAGAGCCTAGAGGGGCATGATTACGTTTGCTCAGAGGGGATTGAGCCTGTTCTTGAGAGTTTGCAGAAGATTTGTGAGGCTCAATTTTGATTTCCATGTACTGTAATTTCATTTAGTAAGATTTGCAATGTTAAAGTGTCTGGCTTTTTTACCTAGGTTAACTTCTTTTACATTTTCTGCTAAACATACATTTGAAATATAAAGTTCAGTGTTCTTCAAGTCATTCTGAGGAAGAGATGTAGAATTAACTTTTTAAAATCTCATTTTTCTTCTGTTTGTTTCGCATTTACTGATGTCTTTGTTATTTTTTTATGCCCGTCCCTCAACATCTTCACTAATTTGGTGCAAATCCTGCTGATGCTTTAACATTGTGTTGGACTTGAGAAGTTACTGCTTAGTTGTTATAGGTAGTAGTAGCAAACATGACTTTTAACAAGCTGACGGGTTGAGAATTCTTGGCATGTCAATTTGAAAGGGATTTTCTGTTTTCTGATGCATTGTACTGGCTTTTTAGTTAGCTACATGAGGTGATAATTATGTGGTTTTAATAGCGTCTGAGCTATTTTTCTGTTTGATTCTCTTTCATTATTTCATTTGGGCACGTAGATTTTGCTCCGTTAATAGATTTTATGTTCAAAGCCTGTTTATGACTATTTTATTTTGAATGAAAGTTTTTATTGAGCAAAAATATATCTTAATAATCAACGGTTGATTTGATGCGGAAGCGAAGCTGTAACTTTGCTGCTGAAATTTGATACTAAGTTGCTGGTGATACTATTTTTTTTTTTTTAAGATAAGCCACCATTGGTGGGGGGATTATATAGGCTTCCCCTAACCATGTAAAAGACTGGAAAAAGGAAAATTACAGAGAACTGCAAACAGAAGCCGTAGGCTCAGTGCAGTCAAGCATAGAAACCTAAAAGCTAGGAGACTATGGTGTAGTCATACACTACACAAGGCACCAGAGGATGCCTTAAAAAAGAATGATAAGAACTAGGCTAATCATTCTAGATAGGAAAAACAGAACAAACTGAAAAAAGGAAAGAAAAGGAAAGATAACATATCAGAGAATAAAAAACACTCCACTTGCTTGTTAGTGGGTTCATGAGCAAACACAAAACCCCCAGTCAGCCTATGGAGTTAGATTAAAACTCATGTTATCTTCCTTAGACAAAGTGTATATCCTTTTCTGCACCATATTGAAGAAAGCTGCAAGCAGTCCATATGTTATTTGGGTGCAGCTCAGAGAGTAGGCATTAGTGAAAAAACCAGTTGCTGTGATTTGGAAACCAAGGCAGGTCTGGATTATGATGAAGATTCCAGCTGTACTCAGGGCAACCTGCAAAAGATTGAGAAGTAATCAGTAGCATCTATTCAAAAAATCTCAAGGAAGGCAACCCTTGTCTATCTAGCAAAAGGGCACCTCTAGCAGTTTGGGGCATTGAGTTCCAACTTAGTTCACATGAGATGTGTTTACTAAGAGCATGCTTTGCAATACAGTCAGCCACTTGGTTCCCTTATCTAAGAGTGTGAGTGATTATAGCAGGGAAAAGAGAGCCTTTAATCTGATTTGCAATATAGGAAACTCTCCAGTGGGCTGTGTGTGGATTGTGTATCATTTTGACAGCATTGAGACAGTCTGATTCAAGCCTAAAAGTGAAGAGGTGCATAGAGTGTGCAGTGAGAATACCCAGTTTAATAGCCTTGAATTCAGCTTCTAAAGGTGATAGAGCTTTGGTATAGAAACATCTAGCATGAAGAAAATCCCCTCTGGAATTTCTAAAAATAATACCAATCCCTGCTCTGTTGGTTGTTGAATCCCAAGCAGCATCCACATTTACCTTAACTCCACTAGGGGGTTTTTTCCATCTTACCATGACTATATTTGGTTTAGGTGGTTTCAACCGTTTAGGAAGAACCCCTGAGTTTGCAATATAGACCATAAGGAAGGAAAAATTGGGTTGCCAATGCATAAGAAAGCATGTATTTCTGTCCAGGCATAAATTGTAGTAGCACAACTATTGAAAAAGTGGTCCAGAGTATCAGCATTGTTGCAGAAAGGACATTTAGAGGGGAGACAAAAACCAGACCATTGGAGGATATCATCAAAAGGTAGTAAGGTATTGAACATTCTCCAAATGAATAGAGATACCTTTTTTGGAGACCTTGAACACCAGATTTTGGACATGGATTGGATTATCCCTTTTTTTGGCCTGAGAAGTTGATATGCCAATTTGAAAGTGAAATTGCCCATTATATCAGGTTTCCATATCAGTCTGTCCTCCAGATTAGGGAAGAGTTTTATATCCTGTAAAAACTGAATGATATCAGGATCCTGTAGCAGAGGAATTATAGAAGCCATATAAAGGTCTTTACTGATAACAAACTGCTCAACAGTGCATTCTACTGGAATGTTAGTTAGAATTGGATCAACAAGGTAAATAATGGGGAGATTCCCAGACCAAGTAGAATTCCAAAAACTACATGCACCATTTCCTGTGAGAACTCTTATCTGAGAAGAAGCAAACTCATCTATTTTGCAAATTCTTTTCCATGTCTGTGATTTTTTAGATGAGTTTGGAAGAGAAGCAAGGAAAAGTGTCCATGGAGCTTGTGCCATTTGATATTTCCACCATAGTTTAACTGAGAAAGTTTTAACTATGGTTGAAATAGATCTTACTCCTATTCCATTTTCAGAAATAGGGAAGCACATGTCACTCCACTTCCTCCACTTCTTTTTGTCCTTCTGATCAATTTTACCCCAGAAAAAGGATGAAACTGCCTTCTCCAGAGATTTGATGATCAATTTTGGGGGGTCAAAAATAGCCCAAATATGCTGAGGTATGGAATAGATGCATGATTTAATTAAAGTCAATTTTCCCCCAGCAGATAGCCATTTATTTTTCCAACTATTCAACCTAGAATTGATCATTTCAAGAACAGGTTGAAAGTGGGATTTTTGCATTTTGCCAGCAAAAATAGGGCAACCTAGATATCTGAAGGGGTATGACCCTAATTCCATTCCTAAAATGGACTTTATGAGATTGGCAGTATGTAGAGATGCATGTTTGCTATAGAAAACTGCACTTTTCTCAAAATTAACTTTTTGAGCTGAAACATTTTCAAAAACAACAAGGAATGCTTTGAGTTTTGTAAGACTTGTTTTGTTAGCTTTTAGAAAAATGATGGTGTCATCTGCATAAGTAAGATGAGATATAGGAATAGCATTGCATGGAATACTGAAATAATCTATTTGTCCTATTTCATAAACATAAGCTAGTGATCTAGTGAATGCTTCTGAAAAAAGATTGAATAGAAAAGGTGATAGAGGGTCTCCCTGTTTGATTCCTCTAGTAGCTTTGAAAAAGCCCACTGGTTTGCCGTTTATCAGTATTGAGAAACAGGCCTGTGACAGGTTCTTCAATATAGCATGCACAAAAACACCATTAAAACCAAATTTGTAAAGTACTGAACTAAGAAAAGACCAGTTTACTCTATCAAAAGCATTTTGAAGATCAAGCTTGAGAATACAATTTGTTCCTACATTCTATAGCATTTATCAGTTGCTGGTGGTACTAAAATTGTCTTTGTGCTCTGGAATGAACAATTGTTGATTAGTGCTGGTATACATGCATAATTAATATGCTCATTCTCTTTTTTTTTTTTTGAAAACAATATGCTCATTCTCTAATTATCAAGTTAATTTCCACACAAATGTGAATTTCGGTATTAATAATGTTCATGGCAGGAAATAAATCAAGGGTATTGAATTTATGCAAATTTTTTAATTCCCAGATTAATAATTTTAGTGAATATATAATTGCAGGGCTTCAATCACCCCCATACTTCTTCATCGTTGGACGTAAATGTACATTTGCAAGTCTGCAACACAAACTTGTGCATTCATCAATGTTATATGCATGTGCTCACTTTTATCTTAGCAGTTTCACTTCGGTAAGTGATGATCAAAACCATGAATAGCACTATCAACTTTTTTTCACTTCGGTAACCTTTAGTTTCACTCGTGCATTCGTGATCGGAATGTTGTCGGATTTCACCTTCTTTAGCGCCGCTTCCACCGTGATTCTGTCCAGAGACTTGATCGGGCGGCCGTTGATGAAGAGGCAGAGGTTTTTGAGCTCGTGGCTGGTCTGGAGAGGGATTTTGTGGGAGGGTTTGGAGAGGTTTTCTGGGTATAATCAACATCGTTAGATTCCTTGTCGGAATTCTGAGCTCTCCATTTTTTAAGAGCTCTCAGGGATTTTTTTACCGTCTTTATGCTCATTCTGTTTTCCTCGGGAGGAATCAAGGAAGCCATGCTGTGAATAGCCTTATTTATCTTAGCAATTTCGGCATGGTATAAATGCTCTCGATCTGATGATGACTGTCTTGAAAAAATGCCTTCTGGATCACATATATGTCCATAAAATATGCATCCTTTTGTTTATTCGTGAATTTGAAAGGTTGAGAGCCTTTCTTTTTTCCTGCAATGGTCTATATGTATAGTTTGATGGTGAATCAACTAATTATTTAGTATAAGTTTGGATTGAAATATGTCGTCTGGCTATTGTTGTAATTTATACTAAGTGTACATTGGCAGACCTTGGCTTAGAGATGATTTCAGTAATTAGTCAATGGACATTTATAGTTTTGTTCGTTCACTTTATCTAATTTGTTTTGTTGATATATTGCAGAATGAGATAGAAATGGAAAGCTTAGGCTATTTAAATTGTCATGCATTGAACTTGAAATTTAAAGTTAGATAATATTTCAGTGTCCCAGCTAAAGCAGAGTTTGAGCTTTGTGATGTACCTTAAATATTCATTTGCCTACTTCAATTAGTTTAATGATGCAGTGTTTTGTTTGATTAAATTCTTAATTTTGATGATCCTACCGTTTATTGCAACTTTTTGTTTTGTTTCTTGAAAAAAGTTTATTGCCGCCTTTTGTTCAATTGAGT
Source organism: Cruciata laevipes (assembly GCA_963678965.1). NCBI lineage: Eukaryota > Viridiplantae > Streptophyta > Magnoliopsida > Gentianales > Rubiaceae > Cruciata > Cruciata laevipes. The sequence goes on along the minus strand of OY787634.1, from coordinate 16,306,516 downwards.
TTTAGGCCCAGTAAAAATATAATTTACGTAATATAATACTTTGTGTCTTTTCGCTGACATTTTCTGTAGATTAATACAGTGAAGTGAAATATAATTTCATGACTAATTTTTTTTAATACAATTTCAATCCAGTTCAGTTCGGTAAAAAATTAATCTGGGCAAACAGGGCCTTAGAGCAAGTCCAACGACTACTCCAAATTTTTCTTCAAAATGGAGAGTGAAATCCCACATTCTCCGTTGGAAAAAAAAAATTGTTCATTCATACATGTTTGGTGGCACTTCTTTCCACCTTTAACAATTAAAAATGATGTGTCATCGACTCATCGTTGGGCGATCCTTTACTGGACAAACTCTCTGATTTCCGTCTTGCACTCCCCATCGGAATCCAACAAAACCTCGAGAAAACCACAATATCGCTTACCTAGAGTTTTGAGAAGTTCTTGTGATGGATAGAGCTATGGAATAATTGTTTCCTTCAATGGGATAAGATAGAGCTATGGAATAAAAAGTCCACGTTAACTCTTAAGCTTTCTTAAAACCATCTATGTGAAGATGGGGGATTTAAATCACTTTTTATTTTTGGCGGAAGTTAAATTTGGGACTAAATTAAAACGAAAAAAATATTTTATGGGACCAAAGATGGGGCTATATGAAAACAAAGTGATCTTTTATCCGACCATTAGATGGGGCTATTGGTCGACCATTAAGTTTTCCTTTTATCTGTTGATCATTCGAGTCTTTATTGTCAACTTATTAGCCTCGGTGTCAACTTAGTAGTATATTCATTTTTAGCAGTGAAAGTCCTTATACATTTTGAACCCTTTTTCCATTCAATTTTCAAGTATACTAAACTAATTCTTTTTTCCCAATAATGATTACAGACACCGAAGCTAATGGACAAGAATAAGAAATAAAACATATTACATAGATTACTATAGATAAACTAAAAATATTTGTTTTCATCAACATTTTCATTACCGTGCAAGAAAGAAATAACAAAACCAAGAATTAAAGTGGAGATGAGAAACGGAGAAACACGATGGAAACAGAAACAAAAAACCATCTTTCAAATTATTTTAATATGATAGGGTTCTATTTTAATTTAATTAGAGTATATCTACTTGACTACATATAATAATTATTATGTATTTGGGAAAAAATATACATATTATAATATAATGGATTTATCAATTTACTGCTTTTAATTTCCAAGTTTAATTAAGAAAATTTACAAAATTTTAAAATGTAAAACTAAAAAAAAAAATCATCGGTTGTCAAGTCCGAACTTTCTAACATTGATCACCCGCAAAAACTTATGTTCCACATAGTTACAATGGAAAAACTTATGTTCCACATAGTTACAAAATGGAGTAACTTATGGGGTGATGCAAGTTTGGTCTGGACCACTTAAAAGCATCTACAATATAATTCCAGAATTTTGAATATTTTTAACAGTCAAGTTCACCCCGCAACGCGCGATGTCGCCACGCTAGTATAATATATATTTTTTATTTGGTATATAAATAAACTTTCAATTCAAACTCTCGTTATATTTAAATGTTAATCAAATGAGGCGCAAAGCCGACCATTCAACTAGTATAATAATTTAACAAAAATCATATATATGCAACAATCTTTTTTATTTCAATACATCAAGAAGTTCAATACAAAAGGGTACCCCACCCTAGTAGACGGAGAGGCTTTTGTACGCATGCAAATCACCAATGAGTGGTGATGACTGATGAGTGAAGTGGTCTTAGAAAAAGTCTAAGAGATTTTCCAAGATGGAAATCTTAGTCACTTTTCTAATGCACTCCTAGTTGTAGTCAATAAAATAAAAAGCATTCCTAGGCAGTAGGCACCTTACAAAACATAACAACGGCTAATTCATTACATAGGAACGAGTATCACAGAAATTAGCCAGGGAGGAGCAGCCTGCAGCAAAATGATTAGTTCATGCGAATCAAAGTATATCACCAAGGTTCAAACTCCCAAATGCAAAGCATGCTGAAGGCCGAGTAATCAACCTTAAGTCTCGGACACCAGAATCAACCTTGAGCCCATGAAGAGTTGAACACCAGAATTCACAACAGATGAGTTAAATCTGGTGCATTTGTTAGAGTGACTCATAATCAGAAACAGACACACTCTGAACATCTTCTATATTCTGCATGCTCGCCCCTGGCTCCGGAAACTGTATTCCCGCATGGCAAGAGTTACAGTTTGTGAGGGGATATCCTTGGCGATGGCATCCTTGATCAAATACCCGGCGATTTTGCGCTTTCTAGATATACCATAGAATGCACAATGACAACACAATGGCATTCTTATCAGGCAAGGGCCTGTCTAAACCAGGCCTAAAGAGGGGCGCCATGCTCTCTTAGTATATGATCATATTGAAGGGAAAGATTCTCCATACTTTCCATACTTTCTGCTTGAGCATTAGCACAATGAGAGCACATAGGATCTTGTGGGATGGAGATGTGCATCTGGAATGGCTAAATGCAAGTGAGATTTTGGAAGTGAGTTGGAGACTCCAGAACTGAGACTAGTAGCATTGCTGATTAGGTTCCACCCAGAAGATACAAAATTATTAGAATCCAACGACCAGTATCTAATCTCCCGACTGTTCGAGAGCAGATAATTTTATCTGGTGGTTTCTGCTGAGACAATGAATTGACCGGATTATGTTTACTCAGGAAATATGATTCGGATCAGTGGTAAGATGATTGACAACTTTAATACTTTTTCCTAGCGGTTTCTTACAATATGACTTTTTCCTGGAATTTATCTGTCCACAAGACTAACCTCAGCTCCATTACCAATTAACCATTTCCAGTGTCCTTTCAGAAAGCCCCTGCTCCACAACAGACTTTTCCATCCCCACGAGCCAATCAGATTTAGCTTTCAGATATGAAAAATTAGAATTAAGTATACGGCACAACCTCAATATTACGAATATCGGTATTAACACTCAATGGGGAGAACTTTTTGCGTACGTTACCAGCTTTGAAAAATGTAACAGTCTTGGATCCACTGAACAGCTTCTGAGCAACCAGCCACAAATAAAACAAAAAATTGTGAACTCTACAGTGTATGTGAGTGTAAAATTCCTAATTCACAAGGAGAAAACAGTTACCTAATGAACCTGGTTCACCAAATGGTATAGGAAATATATCACCGTCAACAGCAGCAACTTCTTTACAAGCAGCAAGCTTTCTGAAAAAGACACAAATTTCTTATGGTTCTCAATAACAAATTTCCAAACTGGTGACCATAAACAATATAATAACAAAATTTCATTTACCACCTGAATTTCTCCAGGTTCAAAGAGAGGGAAACAATGAGTAATCATCCCCTGTATAAGGTAAAACACTGTCACAAAGACAAAAACATACACATCTAAGGATAGCAACATAGTTATTGACAATTCTTTACAACAGCAACAAGCTTTCTGAAAAAGACACAAATTTCTTATGGTTCTCAATAACAAATTTCCAAACTGGTGACCCATAAACATTATAATAACAAAATTTCATTTACCACCTGAATTTCTCCAGGTTCAAAGAGAGGGAAACAATGAGTAATCATCCCCTGTATAAGGTAAGACACTGTCACAAAGACAAAAACATATACATCCAAGGATAGCAACATATTTATTGACACTTGTTTCTGCAGGTCCATCTTATCACAATTAACTTAAAGAACACTCTATATTACACATTAATTAACACGAATTTTATGGCAAAATATAAAGGAAACTGATTGGTTTTTACCTCCACACAGGTTCAAACTAAAAGCAAGTCCATTGCTGTTACCTCCAGACAGATTCAAACTAACAATCAAAAAGAACATAGTTAGTTGAATTCATACCATCATTTAAAATTTTTTTGTAAGGAAAGTAATCACTGGAATGGACATTTACCTGCCATTGGGGAAGTCAAGGTAACTATGGGCAAGCTGAGAGCATCCTGGAGACAGCAGGTTATTGGGTATACTTCTGTGATCTTAGCAACAGCAGCATCTCTTATGGTCCTTACTTCCTGCTCTTCAGCGTGCCACATGTCTCTTCAGCATGACATTTTTAAAAAGTGAAGATTAGAAGATCTATCTAGATTTCAATAAATGAAAATTGGAAGTAACACAAAAATCTAGATAAAAGGACAGTGGGATTCACAGGCACAAAATAACAACGCAGAGGCCGAAAAATGAGACCACTCAAGCAAAGATTTTCTTAAACACATATCATGACTGCATATTTATCAATAGTGTAGCATGGAAATTCATATTAAAGGACAATTCTCACTAACATAAACCAAAAAATCTCATCTAAGCCAAGTACTAGAATTTTTCATCAAATTGAACTGACAAATACGAAGAAGTAGCGGCAGTGGACTCGTACAGGACTCCCAAATGCAGATGACTTAGCTGCATTGCAATGCAATTTTCAGTAGTCAAGTTCTCTGCGATTCTCCCCTTCTCCAACATTACAATATATGGGAAAAGGGCAGATTACCACAATCAATATAAATGGGGCTTCTTAAGTCACACTGAGAAAAAGTTTAAATATATACACAACCATCGCAGAAAAAGAAAAGTTAATAAGCCAAAGTTCTGTGGAAAATGACAAGGATTCAAAGTCTTAAAATGTTAAGAAAACACAGCAGCTCATATATTAAACAGACTAAGTAAGTTATTATGATGAGAGTACCAGATTAGAAACTTATATGCATGCAGAGTAGCAAGGATAAGGCCACAAGATGTGACAAATACATTTCCCCACCTCAACCAAAAAAAGTTAAAATTAATCAAAAAGATTACTTATAGGTTGATGAAACTGTGTGAGTACTATCCCAATACATCAAAAAAATGTCTAGCTTTCTGTATGCATACAAAGATAAAGGGATACACATTTATCACAAAACCAACACCGCAAATTTGTCCGAAAATGATAAACAGGGAGAAGTTTTATATACCTCCGTGATCTCGTGAAAACTGTAAAGATCGTCCACATATGCTACTAGCATCTGCAGCATCGGTGTCCACCACGCTCTCCTCCTCCTTGAGAGGCCGTTTGCTCAGCTTTTTTTCAGCAGCTCTAAGGATTGGCCAGAAGTTGGGCACCGAAACTCCGGATACCAACCAATAAAAAACTAGAAACAAAGGGAGAATCAAAACATGAACCCTAAATCTGGAAGAGATGAAAAACAACATCTGACTGTGTGATTTTCCACCTTGTGATATTGGAGAGTGGCTTTCCTTGAGCCGCGAGTGCTCGAGCAGTAATGACATTTCCGATATCTCCAAGTGGTCGCTTTGTGTGAAACTAGTCATCTACCTGGACTCTAACGTCATCCTCGTCGACGACGTGAAGAAGCTCTGGGACATCCAGCCGAGCCGGGTCATCGGGGCTCCGGCAAACTGCCACGCGAAGTTCAGTTTGCTTACACAAGTAATACAAGTGTACATAAGGTAACACAAAAATTTCATGCTTGCAGTATCTTCAAAATATCCAACAGGTTTTGGAACAGGTCTAATTTTCAAAGGGAAGTATTACTTTTATAAAACCAAAAGTATAAATAGAAAAGATACAGACAGTGAAGTACCTCAATATCTGAAATCAGACCCAACTCTTCTGTGTTCATATCTTTCAAAGGACTTCCAACAGCAGCATCACTTATAGTAACAAGTCATAGCTCTCCTTGGATTTCAATTCAACACATGCAAACTAGAAGTAACACAAAAATCCAAATAAACAGACAGTAAGATCTCAGTTGGAAATAACAATAATACACAAATCATCCTAACTTTGAAAGGACTTAAATAAGAGAAATGCAATTCATATAAATAATGTATCATGGAAATTCATATTAAAGACTAGTGATTTTCATCTACAAGGTTTTCATCTACAAGGTTCCACATAAAATTTAGGTAGAAGCCTTAAGAAAAGCAAGGTCATTTACATTGCCCCACCCGGAGATAACTTCAAGGATGATTTTGAAGTGAGTATTCAACAAGTTGATAGTGGTTCAAAACGAAGCTAAACTGTAAAATTAAATCCCTAGCATTAACAACCATGTACAAGGAGAAGTTTTATATACCTCCGTGATCTCGTAAAAACTGTAAAGATCGTCCACATATGCTACTCGCATCTGCAGCATCGGTGTCCACCACGCTCTCCTCCTCCTTGAGAGGCCTTTTGCTCAGCTTTATTTCAGCAGCTGCTTGAGGATTGGTCAGAAGTTGGGCACCGAAACTCCGGATACCAACCAATCAAAAATTAGGTCAATAAAACTAGAAACAAGGGGAGAATCAAAACATGAACCCTAAATCTGGAAGAGATGAAAAACGACATCTGACCGTGTGATTGGCCGCCTTGTGATATTGGAGAGTGGCCCTTGAGCCACTGGCGCTCGAGCAGTAATGACACTCGTGGACGACGTGAAGAAGCTCTAGGACTTCCAGCCGAGCCGGGTCATCGGGTCATCGGGGCTCCGGCAAACTGCCACGCGAAGTTAAGTTTGCTTACACAAGTAATACAAGTGTACATAAGGTAACACAAGAATTTCATGCTTGCAGTATCTTCAAAATATCCAACAGGTTTTGGAACAGGTCTAATTTTCAAAGGGAAGCATTACTTTTATAAAACCAAAAGTATAAAAAGAAAAGATACAGACAGTGAAGTACCTCAATATCTGAAATCAGACCCAACTCTTCTGTATTCATATCTTTCAAAGGACTTCCAACAGCAGCATCACTTATAGTAACAAGTCATAGCTCTCCTTGGATTTCAATTCAACACATGCAAATTAGAAGTAACACAAAAATCCAAATAAACGGACAGTAAGATCTCAGTTGGAAATAACAATAAAACACAGATTTATATGTAGAGGCTGATAAATGAGACCACTCATTATCATCAGGGCTACAGGGCTACATAAAAGCAATATTTAGGGCTACAATCCGTCATTCTAACTTTGAAAGGACTAAAATAAGAGAAATGCAATTCATATAAGTAATGTATCATGGAAATTCATATAAAGACTAGTGAAATCTTAAGTAATTCATAAAAGAAATATGCAATGACTGAAAATTGTAAAGGCTTGAATCAACTCATAGTAAGAAATCACGGTTGCTATTGAAAAACCTGTAGTTTTTCCGGCCAACTAGCTGGTTTCATGCAGGTATTGGGTATACTTTTGTGATCTTAGCAACAGCAACATCTCTTATGGTCCAGCGTGCCACATGTCTCTTCAGCATGACATTTTTAGAAAGTGTAGAAGATCTATCTCAATAAATGCAAATTGGAAGTAACACAAAAATCTAGATAAAAGGACAATGGGATTCACAAGTACAAAATAACAATGCTGAGGCCGAAAAATGAGACCACTCAAGCAAAGATTTTCTTAAACACATATCATGGCTCCATATTTATCAATAGTGTAGCATGGAAATTCATATTAAATGATAATGAGATGTATGGTTGGTGTGTGAACTAATACATAAAAGAAATAAGGACTGCATTTAATTCATAAATTCAAAATAGGCCTGCTCTTTCCATCCCAACTGGTCTGAACGTTCTCTACTGCAAATTTACCATTGCATCCATTTTTACGGCAATTATCCACCACCTGGCTTTTCCGAAGAATAAAATTGATGTATAAACAAATAAATTTATTTAACTTATTCGCCACTGGAATAGAATATGGCAGGATCTTGAAAGATATTAAAGCAATACTCATTCCATTCCTTCAGCAACCATTCATCTCCAGGATGCCCTCCATATACTACCTTATTACTCAAAAAGTTCTTTCATAAATTTAAAAATTCCTAACATATAAGGAGAGGGGATAACGTTTGCTTACCTTTCCTTCCCCGAAATGTGGTAGACATTTATTTCGTCAGGTGCTTCTCTAATCAACCAGGCTCGAAAGATAGATCAAAAAAAGAGAACAAAAATCATTACTGTGTTACTTTTGACAAAGCAGTATAATATACATTCAAGTTATACTAACTTATTACTCTAAAACTTCTTTGATAAATTTAAAAATTCCTAACAAATAAGGAGAGTGGATAGCGTTTGCTTACCAATCATGCTCTGAAATATGGTAGACTTTCAACCAGCCAGACTCAAAAGATAAAACAGAAAAAGAGGACAAAAATCATTACAGTGTTACTTTTGACAAAGCAATACACAATGGCTTCCAGCAACCTCTTTGTTGGAAATAAAGATATTCCAAGAAAATTTTAAAACATGTGTTTATTATGATATCATCATCTAAAATAAGAACACTTCATTTATGGTCTGAATATTTGCCATTTTCAGTCAAGTAACATCTAGTTTAACTAAGGTGTGAGTTGCATCAGTATGCAAGCAGAATAAATTGTATAACTTTTAAGTATTAATATAGGTTCATGCAGTAGCAGAGTGAAGGAATACTTATCATAGCATAGCAGCACAATCTCAATTATAGGAATATCAATATTAATACACAAGGGGGAGAACTTTTTGCATACCTTACCGTCTTTGAAATGTAACAGTCCTGGATCCACTGAGCATGTTCTGATTAACTAGCTACAAATAATACAAATATAAACTCTTCAGTGTCTCCACTATATCAGAAGTTGTTGATGAAGCCACATTTCATGGAAGTGAACACCTGTATGAAAAATTAAGTTGAAGTTAAACCTTAATCTCTGAATATGCAAATTAGGTTCAACACAAAAAATCCAGATAACATTCCAACAAGAGCTCATTTCAGTGGAAGAAAAAAAGAAAGGAACATACAATAATATGCAAAAATGAAAAACAAAATCACGTAGAGGCTTTTAAATTGAACACTCATTATCAGATTCATAAGCACAAACTCCGGAATCAAATTGCAGGCCATGAAGGTACACAAATATAATTTTAACTTTTCTATTAATGAAAAGGACCAAAATTAGTAATATACAATCATTTCTCAAACATATCATGTTTTATTCTTATATGCATAAAGTATCAGTGAAATTTATAAAGTTGTGTGATTAGTGTGAAATATGTAATGATAGAGTATTGAAAATGCTTGAATTTTACTCATAAATACAAATCACGTCTACTCTGAATCCCTGTAGTTGCTCTTGCTATCACAACTGATCTGCATCTTGCTACTGCAATTCACTGATGCATCAAAATTCTTGTGGGAATCCAAGGCTTATCTTAGATATAAAACAGAAGTGTTAGAAAATATAACTGTGGTAGGAATGTAATCGATATAAAAGGTGGCAACTGTTTTATCTTAGATATAAAACAAAAGTGTTAGAAAATAAAACTGTAGTAGGAATGTAATCGATATAAAAGGTGGCAACTTATTTACCTTTGGATCATAACCTGGCTCCATCGTGTTGATTAAATTGCACAGAATCCTTCCATGCCTTACACTGCCTCCTTTTATTGGGTGCTTCACTAGTGTCTCCAAAATATCAGACAGTTCTTGATGAAGCCACATTTCATAGAAGTGAACACCTGTATGAAAAACAAGCAGCAGTAATTTAAACTTAGACCCCATAACAAGATAAATATGGAATTCCACAAATGCAAATTAGATTTGACATAAAAATCCACATAAAAGACCAATAAGAACTCAGTTCAGTGGGGAAAAATTAAAAATAAAAAATCAGCGAAACAAATATTATGCAGAGGCTTTCAAATTTAGAACACTCATATTATCAGATTTATAAGCACAAATTCTAGAATCAAATTGGATGCTCTTAATGGTAGATAAAACTAATGTTAGCTTTACTACCTCTGATAAGGACAAATATAAGTAACATACAATCATTTCCTTAAAACAAACTACTTATATGCATACAGTAAAAAATGAAATTCACATCAAAGGATAATGAGATTGTGTGATTAGTGTATAAACTAATACATGAATAAAAAATGTACGATTGAGAATTGCAAATGCTTGAGTTTGACTCATAAATACAAATCACGTCAGCTCTGAAACCTGTAGTTGCTCCTGCCATAAGAGTTCTGTACCTTTGATCTCCATTTATTGTTGTGTTCAGCCCAAGCCGCTGCCTAGGCTTGGGCACAGAAACTCCTGATAAAAAAAGCACAATTAGAACTGGATAAAAATAAAAAATAAAAAATCAAAAAATGAAAAGATTAGACCCTGTGACCAGCCTTGTGATATTTGGAAGTCTCTCTTCTTCTTTTTTCATATTTTAGGGACCTCATTTGTATACTTAGAGCAGGGCCTCCCAATTGTTAGAGACGGCCCTGATTTCAACCATCTGAGCATCTACTGAAGTTTTTGGTCAGAAATACCTTTTCAAAACGAAAAAAAAAAAGAGGTCGAATCGCATCAAAAGTAATTTACTAAACTACTGCTTTCATAAACTAGAAGTACAAATAACAGATACTGAAGTTTTTGGTCAGAAATACATTTTGAAAAAATAAAAATAAAAAGTCGAATCGCATCAAAAGTAATTTACTAAATTACTGCTTTCATAAAATAGAAGTACAAATAACAGATACTAACTGTGCACGTACCTGAAATCAGCAATAACGACACAATTCTTCTTTGTTTGTATCATTCAGAAGACATTTCAACACCAGCTTCAATATCAGTTACCCATCAGAGCTCTCATTATCCAGGTTCTTGATCTTGACATGTCTCTCTACCATGCCTACACATTTCAAAAAGTAAAAAACCTATTTGAGAGATCAAGTCAAAGACACAGCAAGAGCAATAAGGAAAACTTATGCACAGGCTGCAAGATATTGGTACCTTTGATCTTCAAAGTACCGCCACACTGTTTTCAGCTGCCACTGCCTTGGCTTGGGAACTGAAACTCATGATAAAACAAGCACTAGTTAAAAACTGGATTTAGAAAAAGAAAAAAAAAATCCAAACAAGAAGTATCGATAAAAAATGAAAAACGAAATAAGACCTTGTGATGGGCTCTATGATATTTAGAAGTGGTTTTCCTTAAGCCAATGCCCGAGCAGTAACCACATTTCGAATGTCTCTAAGTGCTCGATGGTCCCTCCTCCTACTCCAGCCATGTTTTCTTTTGCCTCCTTCAGAAACAGGATTTTTTCATTAAAAGAGCATGCATCATGAAACATTACCAAAAGTTCAGGCCATCTCTCTAAGCCATACTCAGTCCTACTTCTCATGAAGAACATAGTACCAAGTACTGAAAAAATTTAATGCGAACTCATAAAGTTATACCTTTCCATCCTTGGCTAGATGGAAGTTGCCATTGATTCTTTGTTTAAATTGAAAAAAGACTGCCATTCCAAAGATTCTGCAATGTAATTCTGCAACGTCTTTCACAATTAGAACCGGAATCATCCAGACCAAGGCCTTTTCCAAGCAAGGAAATATTGAATTAAAAAATAAATTGAACTAGGAATGTTATTTTATCAATGTAAAAGGTATGAAACAGAACCTGGCTAGATCTCGTTAATCAAATTAGATAGAATTATGCTTTTTTAAAGGCATGTTCATTTCATGCATCCCACTGCCTCCATTTCTTGGGTGCTATATACAAGTGGTTGTCTCCAAGCCACCCCCACTATTCCGGCTCGTCATTTTCACCTTCTGAAGACTTTATCTTGGATGGATGTTCTTATCAATATGCAACAACAACAAACTATTACGTTTTAAGAATTATATGGGTAAGGTAAGCAAATTATTAAGACACGGTTGACATTAAGCCAAGTCAAACCTATACATGGCTGGATGTGAATGGATGCATCAGTGATAGTCTCAAAAAATTCCTACGAATTCTGGGTAACATTCTCATAATAGTATGCACGCAGAAACTATCGACCTACAGTGAAAAAAACTCAAAAAGTATCAAAAAAAAAGAAAAAAAAAAAAAGAATAGATCATGGAAAACATGGCTAAGCATCATGCAGCAAATATTCAACTATACGGAGAGAACTTTTTTTGTACCTTTTTCCTGAATTAAGAAACCGTATATCCGAGCAGCTTCTAACAAACCAAGCACAAATAACAGGTTAATGGTAAAATAAAAATATATAACGATAGTAAGTATTACATTTGACAGCATATAAAAGACACCATTATCCTTGCAAGCTCTTGTTCAAAGAGGGTGGGGGTGGGGGGAGAAAATATATAAGTCCATGAAATTCCAAGCATAATTTTGCCATCAAATTTCTACCCTTGATCACATATCATCTACACTAAAATTCATGCCATGCATTATCAGCGATCAACTTTTTGCTGAATTATAACACCTCTATATCTCAGAGCAGCCTCTAACCAACCAGGCACAAACAACAAAAGTTTACGTAAACTGTTGACAAATATCATTATTGCACAAATTTTGACTGCCTATAAAAGGTATAATATTATCCTGCAAAAATGGAAAAAAAAGAGTCCAGGAAAAATTGCTAGCATATTCTTGCCATCAACAGAGAAAGCCATGTCATGCATCATCATTGAACACTTTTCTGCCAATCATTGTCGTAACAAAAATAGTATACTAAAGTAAGTTCTAATTAACAAGGTATGTACTACTAAAGTAATGTTTTTTAATGGCAACAATCTTCCCTTGAGTAGTTAGTTCATCATTGTCTAAGACTCTGTGTAGCTCTAGATATCAGTCATTTCAACCATCAGAGTATCTACTTGAATTTCTGGTCAGAAATTACTGGTAGCATTTATTTTTGAAAGAAAACATAAAAGATGTTGAATCGCTTCAAAAGTTAGCTACATTACTGCTTTCATAAACTAGAAGTGCAAGTAACAGATGCTGACTTGTGCACGTACCTGAAATCAGCAATAAGAACCAGCACAATTCTTCTTTGTTTGTATCATTCAGAGGACATTTCAACACCAGCTTCAATTTCAGTTACCCATCAGAGCTGTCAATATCCATTTCTTTTAGCTTGACATGACTCTCTTCCATGCCTACACATTTCATAAAGTAAAATCCTATTTAAGTGGTCAAGTCAAAGACATACCAAAAACAATAAGGAAGACTTATGCACAGGCTGCAAACTCAGTACACTGATAATCAGATTTATACGCTACATCTTAGTTCATAAAGATTATATTCAGGGAAGGGATTAAGTACCTTAAACACTCAAATCTAAGGCTAATGAGATGGGTGATTAGTGTGTTAAAGTAATCCATGACCTATATGCAAATATAGAGAATTTGAACACTTAAACCTGGCTGCAAATAGAAATCGCGTTGCCTCAGTAGTAACCCTGCAAATAGAAATTGTGTTGCTCCCAATTGGTCTGCATGTCCTTATTGCAATTCACTGATGCATTGGAATTCCGTTGGGAATAATCCAGACCCAGGTTTTTCTCGAGCAAAGAATATATATTAGCAAATTTAACCAAACAAGGGGAATGTATTGAATGTAAAAGTTTGCAATTGGTATACCTTTGGAAGAGAACCTTGCTAGTCTTGTTGATCAAATATATTTGGAGGACATATAGGATGTCCTGTTCAAGTAAACCATCTTTGACACATCCGCTCGTTCCTTAAAGTCATTACACAGAATTACTCAGTAGATTGTATGCTTAATCACATTAAACAAACAGTAGCATCCCTAATAGCCATAAATCCTGCCAGGAAAATACTGCTAAGAAATATGCTACATTATCTACAGTAAAAAAACTGCTTGAAGACTCAATCTCACCTGAATTATGATTTTTTGAAATTCTTGAGAATTTGTTCCTCGATAAGATTGGTCTTTATGCTATATTGCACAGGGGATGATCCTCCAACATTCACCACCGCTGCTTCCTTGGCATTTTCCAGCAGTTGGTCACAGAAACTAGACAAAACAAGCATAAATTAAGCCAGTGCAACTGGAAAAGAGAATCAAAACAAGAGAGATGAAAAACGAAATCAGACCTTGTGATATATGGAAGCACTGCCCGAGCAGCTACCACAACCATTTCTCACACATGAAAGATGATGCAATTTCATTTCTCAACTTGTAGAAGAAACATCAATCTAGATAATGTGAGACAAAGTAAATGAATAAGATGACAAAGAGCTAATAGAAGGTGCACACCTGTGTGGAACAGGAAGACTACCTGCATGCAAATTCTCGTCTACTCTCAGCTGCTCTCTTCGTTCCTCAACCTATTTGGATCAGAAAGCACAAAGTTAGCAAAAGGCTAAAGATATATCAAAAGATAATAATAAATCCATTATTGTCACCAACTACTATAGATAACCAAACAAAACAAGGTAACCACTTTCTCCGTTTCTTCTCCCTTTGTCTCTGTTCGGCACCATCCATCCCTATTTTCTTCTTCTTCGGCCTCCTGTTTATCTTCCTCCGCAACATCACTGACTATGAACTCATCATCCTCGTACTTGTTTTGCACCTCCTCTACACAAAAGAACCCTCATACAAATGCACATCAGCCAAATCACAACACTAGCAGTAACATCCAATTAAACATGCAATGTGATGACAGCAAGAAAGCAAGCAAACACAAAGCACAACCCCAGGCCCAAGGATAACATTTTCTCAACAAATTCATTAGAGTCCAACTGAAAAACCGAGTTAATCATCATCAAGTTGTCAATCAATTAGTGAAAAACATAATTTCTCACTGAACCCCCATCAAATATTCAAAATAAAAAGATTGCATTCAATTGTTTCTAAACTTTCAATGCAAAACTGAATCTTACAGAAGATGGCGTCATACAGAATATGTCGTTCCCTCCTCTACACAAAAGAGCCCTCATACAAATGCACATTAACCAAATCACAACACTAGCAGTAACATCCAATTAAATATGCAATGTGATGACAGCAGGCAAGCAAACAAACACAAAGCACAACCCCAGACCCTAAGATAACATGTCCTCAACAAATTGATTATAGTCCAACTGAAAAACCTAGTTAATCATCATCAAGATGTCAATTAGTGAAAAACAAAAGTTCTCACTTAACCCCCATCAAATATTCAAAATAAAAAGATTGCATTCAATTTTTTCTAAACTTTCAATGCAAACCTGAATCTTACAGAAGATGCCGTCATTTCCATCCTTGTCGTCATCCTGCACCACAAGGGTTGGATCTTAAGAATGAGCTAAGCTAAAACAATGACTTATAAAGATGGTATGTTGACATAACCCTCATCCTCAGCTTTTTTCTGCTTCTCCTCAAATCTCGTCAAACTCCTCCTCGTCAGATAATCCAGAATGTTCTTCTGAAGTGGCTCCCTGTGCCCATTTTAACCAAGGATCAGAAGACAACTGTAACTTTTCCTAATAGACACGCAAACAAGGATTAGAAAGTGCAAAATTAAAAAGAAATACTTAACAAAAGGCTAAACATAAAGAAAACCTTTGGTCGAGGAATTGATAGATTAGTCTCCTGGAGCAACTCATAATCTTCATCAAGACCATAATTCATCTCATCAAGATCATCTTCATCCTTGTTGTCGTCCTGCACCAGAAGGGTAGGATTTTAAAAATGTAAGCTAAAACAATGATTTATATAGATGGTATGTTGACATTACCTTCAACCTCAGCTTTTCGGCTTCTCCTTCCAGTATCACAAAGCTCCTCCTCGTCAGATAATCCAGAATGGTCTTCTAAAGTGGCAACCTATGCCTTTTTCAACTGTATGAACTTTTCCTAATAGACATGCAGAAAACAAGGATCAGAAAGCACAAAGTTGAAAAGAAATGCTTAGAAAAATGCTAAAGACAAATGACAACCTGATATATAACTCTCCTGGAGCAACTCATAGGCGTCTGATTCAAGACCATTATTCTTCAATAATAATAAATGAAAGCATCATCAATCAGCTGATTATACCAATAAACCCGTCATTATCACCATATAGAAAGACAAACCAAAACGAGGTAACCACTTCCTCCTTTTCTTCTTCTTTTGTCTCTGTTCATCCTCATCCCTATCTCCTGGAGCAACTTACAGTCGTCTGATTCAAGACCATAGTTCTTCTCAGCCTCTCTACAATATAAGTGAAAGCATCATCAATCAGAGGATAATATCAACAAACCCAATATTATGACCAACTATATAGAAGACAAACAAAACGAGGTAACCTCTTGCTCCGTTTCTTCTTCCTTTTTCCCTGTTCAGCATCATTCCTATCTTTCTCTTCGGCCTCATGTTCATCTTCCTCCTCAACATCACTGACCCATCAACCTCGTACTTGTCCCTCCTCTGCTTAAAAAATCCCTCAAACAAGTACGCATTAACCAAATCACAATACTTAGCAGTAACATCCAATTACACATGCAATATTACTCAGAACAATGCTGAGATTTTTTAGCTAAGATGCAAACACAAAACACAACCCCGGGCCCTAAAAAATTTGATTATAGTTCACCCATAGCCCGTCAAATATTCAAAATAAAATAAAATTGCATTCATCATTTTCTAAACTTCAACCCAAACCAGAATTTTACCAAAGAAGGAATACAGTCATCTCCACCCTTATCGTTATCTTCCTTGCCAGACTCAACCCTTCAACTTCCAGCTCTTAGTCTCTCTCCTCATCCACGCCGTGGGCAAAACAATAACAAAAATCAACAGCACACTGAAATCGCATATAAACTTTTCAAGGTACAGAATTTCTAACCTTAGCATTAACCTTGAGCAGAACATTCATTATTAAGGTCCTATTTAGCCAGATTCTTCTTTTTCCATGGGACCTCAAAGAAACATCAGGAGATGATTAAACAAACAGCAGAAAAAAACAAAAATCAACAGCACGCTGAAATCACATATAAACTTTTCAGGGTACAGAATTTCTAACCTTAGCATTAACCTTGAGCAGAACATTCATTATTAAGGTCCTATTCAGCCAGATTCTTCTTTTTCCATGGGACCTCAAAGAAACATCAGAAGATGATTAAACAAACAGCAAACAACACACGGAATAAACAAAGTATGTATGCTTAGAGATGAATTTGACTTGGTAATAAAGACGAACCATTTTGATCGCAGTTTTTCCCTTTCTTATTTCATATCCCCACATTTTGTTAAATCTCTGACAAGACCATTGATGCCACAGCGTGCAGAGAAGTTGACTATCGCCCATTTCTCAATCCAGCACCCAATCAATGTAGATACCATGCATTGCCCAACACAAAATATCCAACAACTCCAAAAAAAAGGACAAAGCAAAAGTTAGGGATGACTGGCTTAACCTATTTTCCATAAAGTTATATTCAATTAAACCCATTCGGAGTATCAATTACAATTAATGAAACCAAATTTTCAGACAACTAAAACACATTCCAGAATAAGAAAAACCCCATTTTCAAAATTTGAATAGCATGAACGAGAGAGAAATAACAGGTTATCATGACGAGTCATTGAATAAAACCCAATTTCCAGAGAGCTAAGACCGACATTCCAGAACAGATAATCAACAAAATATAATCGCGCATAGGAACAAAGAAATTGAAGATAACCCCATAAATTTCCCCAAAAGATTGAGGATGAAAACCAATTAGACTTAATCATTCACTTCAACTTAGAAGTGCCACAAAACCCCAAGGAAATTCATCGAGAAAACAAAAAACAAAAGCTCACACTTTTCGAAGATGTAGAGAGCGCGGTCCGATTAGTAGTGGCGGTGAACCCTTGCGGCCTCTGGTTGGCCGGTTGTTTCTATGGCCGCCTGATGTAGCAGTGGCATCCCACGCGCCGCCGCTTCCCAAACTTCAACTCGATGTCGACGAGGTGAACCGCCGACGACGAGGACAGCGTCGACGAGAAAGACGCCATCGACTAGGTGAAGCGCCGTAAATAACTGAGCGCTGTGGTTGTGATGATAAAGGCGGCGGTGGGGTGGGTTTGTAGTGTTTAACTGTGTGTGCGTGATTGAGGAAGGGAAAGGGAAGGGATCAATTGGGTTTTTGATCAGACACTTCTCTATGTGTAACTGCCTTGGCACTTGACTGCCAATGTCTTAACGGCTATATTATCCCATGTCTCCACTCTCCACCTTTTTCTTTTGTTTTTCTGAAAAAAGTCCCTACCCTCCCTAAAATTTCTCTAAAATTTCTCTGCATTTTTATTATTTTTCTAGTAGTATGATATTTTTTCAAGAAATCAAGTGATTATTGATCAAATTACAGTTTTTAGGATTATTTCAAAATAAAGATTGTTAAAGGGATTAAATATAGGATAAGTCTTGGAAGTGACGGTCACTATATAGTGACCAGGGACTGAACTGAAAATAAGAAAAATAGGAGCCAAAACTCGCGGGTCGACCCGACCTGCCTTTCGACCCGGAGCGTGGCAACACGCACCATTTATAACCAACCCCTCTTCCCATTTTCTTCCCAAATCGTCTTCAATTTTCAGAAACTCCTGCAACCACCGGCGACACAGCGACGGCATATCCTGAGGCCTCCAAAGACGCTCCAATTTTTGGGCAACGACCTCAGGAGGATTTTCCGTAGCGGCTGAGCTCCAAATCGCGAAGCGGCGGCGTGCTTCAGAACGCGACACGATAACTCCAGATCGCGGCACGACGGCGATGCTCGTACAACACTAATGCTTTTGCTCGGCCGGTGAGGATTTACTCGGTCGGTTGGTCAGTGACTAATCTTCCCACTCGTGATATATGGCCTCTTGGTTATTATTGAAGATTTCATTGGTTTTCTACTCTCAACACTTTGGGATTTGCTTTTGTAGACATGCTTATTGAATTAGGTATTGATCGTTCTGGTTAATTCTTTGGTTAAATTCAAGTCTTCAATTGATTATGTACCAGCCAACCATTTTACCCCAATTTTGAAGTATTTCATGCTTGAACTCTATTCAATCTGTTAATTTTCAAACAAAAATCAAGTTTTCACCATTAAGATGTCGAACTTTATCCGATCTGCGTTTTAGTTGGCATATTCTCTGTACTGATTGTTGGGAATTTGACTTGTTGGTTTGCTTGTCGATTATGTTAAAAGACTAAAGGATTATGAACACAACGTTGACGATTTAAGAGTAAAAAATTATTTGTTATTTGTACATATATTTTTATCTTTCATAAAAGGTTGTTTTTTAATGGTGAAAGGTTGACATATAATGGTGAAAGTTTGTATGTTATTTGTATATGCATTTTTGTCTTTCTTAAAAGGTAACTGGTTAATAGTGAAAGGTTGGCCATTTAAGAGTAAAAGTTGTCTGTCATTTGTATATGCATTTTTATCCTTCTTTAAGAAGTTATTGTTTGATAGTAAAAGGTTAACATTTAACAATGAAATGTTGTATATTATTTGTGTATGCATTTTTTATATTATTTTAAAAGGTTGTTGTTTAATAGTGAAAGGTTGACATTTAAGAGTGAAAAATTGTACAGAGTATGTTATTTGTACATGCATTTTTTTGTCTTTTTTAAAAGGTTGATGTTTTATAGTGAAAGGTTGACATTTAAGAGTGAAATAGTAAAAGGTTGACGTTTAAGAGTGAAATAGTAAAATGTTGACGTTTAAAAGTGAAAGATTGTATGTTATTTGTTCATGCATTTTTTTGTCTTTCTTAAAAGATTGATGTTTAATAGTGAAAGGTTGACATTTAAGAGTGAAATGTTGTGTGTTATTTGTACATGCATTTTTTTTTGTCTTTCTCAAAAGTTATTGGTTTATAGTGAAAGGTTGACATTTAAGAGTGAAATAGTAAAAGCTTTACATTTAAAAGTGAAAGATTGTATGTTATTTGTACATGCATTTTTTATCTTTCTTAAAAGATTAATGTTTAATAGTGAAAGGTTGACATTTAAGAGTGAAATGTTGTATGTTATTTGTACATGCATTTTTTGTTGTCTTTCTTAAAAGTTGTTGGTTTATAGTGAAAAGTTGACATTTAAGAGTGAAATAGTAAAAGGTTGACATTTAAAAGTGAAAGATTGTATGTTATTTGTACATGCATTTTTTTATCTTTCTTAAAAGATTGATGTTTAATAGTGAGAGGTTGACATTTAGGAGTGAAATGTATGTTATTTGTACATGCATTTTTTTTGTCTTTCTTAAAAGTTGATGATTTATAGTGAAAGGTTCACAATTACATCAAAAAACATTGTTATTTAATAGTGAAAGATTGATATTTAAGAGTCGTAAATTGGACGAGTACTTATTATATAAAATCTAAAGTTATAAATTAAAACATTAAGCTTATAATTTAAAACATGAATATTTTATAAAAAACTGAAAAAATATTTATCATATAAAATATTGAATGAGTGTTAGTTATCTATAAACATAAAGTTCTAACTTAAAACATAAAGATTATAAGTTAAAACAGGAGAATTTTAAAACAAAACCTAAAATTATTAAAAACTTGGAGTTTTAAATTGAATGGTTGTAAAAGTACAGTTTGTTTAAGTTTAAAAAATAAGTAGTAAAATAGTGGAGATTGGAACCGTAAAGTTGCAACTGTAAAGAATTCCATACACTCAAGTCCGCTCCAATCATGCCTAAGTGGGTCCCGCAATTTCTGAAAATGGTGCGTTATTTCCGCAAAATATACCACGCGCCAGCGCGTGATTTTATCACTTTTTTGAAATTGCAAATAAGGACATCCGTGTCCTTTAATTTATAAATGAGTCTGGTCACCATATAGTGACGGTCACTCAGGAGACGGACTCTTAAATATATAGAAATAATTTTTTTTTTTAAATGAAGATGGTAGCCGTAGCAATATATAAAGGTCATGCCTAGAATACTCTTTTTACAAGTTTTGGGATAAAATAAATTCTTATATTTATTCTCAACCCAATAGTGATAAGTTGTCAAAGTACAAGGACATATTTGTAAAATTAACCTAAAAAATTGTCTATTTCTCCCCAATTCACATGCAAATTGTGAAATCATGAAAAGAAATTGGGTGAGTTCGATCTTCCGGCGAGGTGGTCTGACACTGTGGCTGCGAATAGTGTTAATGTTTTAATGATTTGGATTGATTTTATTCTCTTAATTTTGGGTTTGATGTGTTGATAATTTGGGCCCGACTTTCTTTTTTTCCAGCCCTTAAAATCTTGCTCTGTCAGCTAATTATTGCTCTGGCAATAACAGCAGCCTATATTAATATTGTATTTTTCCAATCAAAAAAATATTGTATATTTTTCCAATATATTAAATTTGTGTATTTTTCAATTTTTCTCCATTTTGTAAAGAAATCTTTAAGTGACTATTGAACAATACAAATTCTCGTTTGAGACATATATAGAGATCACAGACCATAGGGGGGTGCGTTATTGGTCAAAATTATTGTTGGTGAGCTTCAACCCCGCCGCACGGCTAGGTTTTAGGTTGCTGTTGACGCCAGAGCTCATCCAGCTCACAATGACCGACTCGAGGGTGAGTTTCGGTGTGAATTTCTACGGAAGAACGTTAAGGTACCACAGACTATGAATGATCAAGGAAATTGATCGAAAGGTCAAGCAAATTGAATGAAACATCAAGACAAACCAGTAAATGCTCAAGCAAATTAACTGAGAGTTCAAGGCAAAACAGGATTGCTCAAGGGAACTGACTGAAAGATCAAGCAAATTGACTAAAAAATTAAAAAATATAGTAAATTTGCATTCCCTTGACCATTGGTCTCCATAGAGAAAGGTCTCACAAAGAGATGGACTCATTAAACAAATAACGGTTTTTAGGATTTATTTCAAAAGATTAATTGTTAAAACTTAAAAGGGATTAAAATTGATAAATAAATAGAAGTATTAATTACTTTAATGGTCTCATAAAGGTTCACTTCATTTTATTTGGTCCCATTAAAATTTTTCATCTTTATTTGGTTCCATAAATGTTATACTTGTTTCTATTTGGTCCCATAATAAACTTTCGTCGAAAAGTAAACTGAAGAAAAATTCTTGGGTGAGGCAACTTCACCCAAAAGGCAGAGGTTAAATACAATTTTTACAATTATTGTAGGAAGCAGAGTAATTCAATAATTTTCTAAAATTATGGGGACCTTTCTATAATTCCCCTATATTTTCCACAAACCCCCATCGCATCAAAATTCCCCCAAATCAAAACCTGCAAGATATTTTCTCCAAATCAAAACCTGCAATTCACCGTCCAGAAATCTCTGTCTCGCATGATTTCTACTGCTCCGACAACGCAGTGGCAGCACCGAATCGGAGCAATATCAACGGCAACACCTAATTTCTGTGATTTCCGGTCGACTGGATCAAGGCGAGTCACGGGCGGCGAAGAAAATAGAAGGTCTTGGGCGGAACGCCAGTCTATGATCTGATTCCAGATCCGATTGAAATAGTTGGGGTCCAGATCCAGTCGACTGCAAATCCCACAGTCTTTGACGGAGTTCACGAGGCTCTAGACACCAGATCTGTGTGCAATTTGCATCGACTTCGGGGTTTCAGCGACGACGACGTGTATTTCAGTGGTGCTCCGGTAGTCTGGACTTTCTCCAACGATTTTTGGTGATTTCAAGGAGCAAGGGGATGATGCCGGCGGCATCACGGTGATGGTGGTTTGGCAAAGATGTTGTTGTGACAGTGACGTTGTAGCGCAATGCAACAGTTCTAATGAAGCAGCTTCAGGTTTGAGGTTCATGTCCCTAAGGAGGAGGTTTTTTTCGTGTCCCCACTGGTGAGGTATATGCAATCAGAGATGAGGTAGTGTTATTGGGTTGAGGTTCATAATCTTGAAGTTGAGCTTTGGTTCTTTAAGTTGAGGTTTGGGTTCTTTCCATTGAGGTTGAGGTTAGTCCTTTTTTTATGAGGTTTGATGAGATAGCGGTTTATTTAAATAATTATGAGGTTTATGAAGATAGTGATGAAGTAAATTTTGTCAGTGAGGTTTGTAATTTAGTATGTAAAGTATATACTTTTTCAATGAAGTTTGACTTGTTAGTCGAGATCTTTAGTTTAGTTGATGACGTTACGTAGTTTATCAATGATGTTTTATTGTTAATCGATGATGTTTCATATTTTTATCGATTTTGTTGACTATGTGGTTTAATTCTCTAGAGTTGATGAGGTGTGCAAATTTTCAGTGAGGTTTTTGCATTAGTTGTTGAGGTTTCGAAGTGATGATGCTATATACGTTTTTAGTGAGGTTTGTGCCAGTACATTGATGAGGTTTGTGCATGTATTGATGAGGTTTTGTGATGTCTATTTAATATGGCGGGTCATGTGGCAGTAGTTTGACTAACATTGACCGGTAGTGGCGGCAGCGCGGTGGTGCTCTAGCAGCGGCTAGGTGGCAGTTAGGCAGCGGCTCGTGGCGGCCCTACGGTGGCCTTGTGAGGGGAAGGCAAATTGGACAGGAAAGGGGTAATTGGAAGAAATATAAAGTTTTGTTTGCAACTTAGTCCCTATACTTTTTTTTCTCTTATACTGTGGACCCAAAAATAAATATTTATTTTTTTGACCCCAAAACTTTTAGAAATGTGTTTTGCCAGACCTTTACTCTTATTTTATGGGCCAAATTTGGCCCTGCCTCATTCTGACGTATCCACGCCACCTGCCCGCAGGCGTAGCCACGCTATTGACTTTAGTGTATCCACACCAAAATATTCTTCCTTCATTTTCGTAATTCATGGGTTTTGATGAAAACTTACCTGAATCAGCCCATTTCCATGATTACATATGTACGTACCTCCGCCTGTTAGTTCCGTTTCTGGGTTCTCTCTCTCCATGTCCGAGGCTTTGATTAATTTCTCCTTTTTCTAAAACCTTCCGACATTTCCCTTCCTTCGCCTTCCCTTTTTCTGTGGGTGAATCTTTTACCTATGCATTTCCTTTGCTTCCAGACCCTTGATGGATTGCCCCTACAGTCCTTCTTGCATCTAGGATGGCCGTCAGCATACAACTCCTTGTTGTAGCTTGGCTTCCTCGGACAGATGCTACTCCTTGCTCCGTCGGGAACTTCATTGTCAATAGGTAAGGGCAATTTACCACTCGGGCATGTGTCAGCCATGGCCTGACAAGGATGGCATTATAGGGTGAAAGAGCATCTATTATTGCAAAGTTGCACAATCCCGAGGTCCGGCGGCTCTTGTCCATGTCATCAACCATAGTTACCCTGCGAGTAATTACGCCGAGGGGCATCTCGGCATTTCCAGTAAATCTTGATAGTGGTGACATCGGAGGTCTCAGGTTTTGCCTTCCTATCCCTATTTGATCGAAGCAGGCTGCGAACATAATCTCTACACTGCTACCATTATCTATGAAAACCATCTTTATCGTGAAACCTTTTATTTCCGTCGTTACTACCATTGGGTCTAAATGTGAGGCTTGCGTGGGCACCGCATCCTCTTCTGAAAAAGTAATGGTTTCACAGGGTCGGAATCTTTTACCTTGCTCTTCTCCTAGAGGCACGTATTGAGTCTGAGCTTTCAGGGCCGCTACCGATTGGCAACTATCCCCTACCACCCCGCTGATGACGTTTATCATTCGATTCAGGAGATGCCTTGGGGCCTGCGCCACCGCGACAATCTGATTGGGAGCCTGGGCTTGATTTCGTTGTTGCCATAGGTCTGCTCTTCTCCTTGCAACCGAGGTTGGTTCGGATATTGGTTGGCACCATACTGATTTTCCCCTATCCACTTCTTCTTTCCGAAGTGTTGTTGTTGTCCTTCTTTCCTAGCCTCTGGAGCAATACAATCTCGCAGCTGTCCTCTCTCAATTAGCTTTTCTATCTCATTCCTCAAGGTACGACAGCCATCTGTGGTATGCCCATGAGACTTATGGTATGTACACCACTTTTCCGCATTCTCCTTTGACGGTATTCCCTGAATCGGTGGTGGGTCTCCGAATAGATTCCTGTACACTGCCAAGATCTCAGAGTGAGGCTTGATCAGAGGCGTGCAAATCTCCACTCTATACTTTCCTGTCATAATTGCTCATGCGTCCCTCTTCCCTGATTCCGGAGCCTTCTTCTTATCGTTTTTTCCTGAGGGAATGCCATCATTATCTTCCTTCCTTTTTCGAGTTGCACCATTGACTGCATAGTACAATTGCACAGCAATTTGAAGCGCATTAATGAATCCACTAATGACTGCATTTTCTTGCTGATGTCTATCTGAGACTTGCATACTGTCATCCATATATCTCCTATAATATTCCATAGGTTCCTCCGAGGCCTTCTACTTGGTAGCCAACAACTCGGCTAGCAATTTCCCTGATTTCTTTAATTGCGAGTACCTATATAGCAAGGCCCGGCTAAAATCATAGAAGCTTCTCAAACTCTCCTTTGAGAGGGAATCGAACCATGTGAGGCAATTCCCTTGGAGGTAGCAACCTAGCAACTTACACCTCAAGTTGTGCGGAATATCTCTGGATACCATCAAATTTTGGTATGTCCCCACAAACTCTTCGGGATCTGTTTCTCTATTGTAGGTAGGAATCCCCTCTGGTACTCGTAACCATTAAGGCCAAGGTTGGGCCAAGATCTCGGGAATCCATGGGGACGAGGGCCTCACCCCATGCCTGCCAATTAGCTTATCTAAGCGTGCTTCCTACGAGTTTGGATCCGATGGGGGATATGCAGCCTCGCTCCTAGTATCGCTTCTCATTTGATCCTTCTTGATATCCTCCTTCTCCAGCTGAAGTCATCGGATGACTTTGACCTAATCTTGTCGTTGTCAAGTACCCTCTTGAAATTCCCACATCATAGTACCTGCCGGCAACTGCTCATTTGGTAAACTTGTCGAGGTTGAAACCAAAAATCCGGGGGTTATGGTTGAAACTGCTGGCAGCATCGGACCCGGCAGATATGCCCATCCCCCTTGCCTAATACTCCCGTGCAAATGGTTCGGCTGTAAGTTTCCTATATTTGCTCATGTCCTTAGGGGTGGAATGGTGGGAGGCACCATGCTGGAACTAACTAGCATCCTCATTTCCGGCTCCATCCTCCTACTCGGAGCCTCTATGTCGATTAATGGCCTCACGGGTGGAACTGGTCCTCATTCACGCTCTCTCTGATGTTGTATCATCCACTGATGGTATAACTCCTTGTGGGCTATCATAAAATCCAGTGCCAGCAAGTCCTCTCCCCTTTGCCTCAGATTGTTCCGAGCCGTTCTGAGCGGCCTTGGGTTGTTTTGAACCGTTTCTGCTTGCCTCGGATTGTTTTGGACGACCTCTGCTTTCCTCGTCCTAGGTAGTACCCCCATATCTGGCACTTCCCGAGGATCATCCTCGGCCTCATATTCTTCTTCCTTTGTGATGGTCACTGGTACTCCCTCAGGTGTTCCTTCAGGCGTGCTCCTCTGTCCCAACCATTTGGCTTGCAGCTGCAATAACGTGGGATCCTCTTCATCTTGCATCACCTCGTCTGTGTTTGCAACAGTCGAAGCCGGGGTGGCGACTGACTTGCGAGGCCGACTTGGTCGGCGCTTTGTGCTGTCTGTCATGATGAATAAAAGTAAGAACCCTCCAAGTCGGGTTCCACCGGGCGTGCCAACTGATGTGGGGAAATCCGCTCCAGTAAGTGATACCTCAGATAGTTGAGATATCCGAGAGTTTCGAGATGTAGATAGTTGGTGAAGTGTGTATATTGTCCACCGATAATGCCTAGCTTGTCCGAGCACCTGGACCTCGGAAAAGACTACTAGGGACCTGTTCGTCTGAAGCCTGCAAAACAAGCCCCCGGAGCCACCCGAGGGTAGCAGCTCCGGTGTGATGATGAGATTTCATGTATCGAAAGTAAAGATAAAACTCTGTATTCAAGAGTTAGAGAACTTACTAGAAATAGCTGATTGCGGCCTCCTTTTATAGGCGTCCTGGAACGTCTGGTTTAGCTCATATTTTCCTCTGCTAACTCATCATTTCTTTCCTCTTCCTCACGTATTTATCACGTGACATAGTACCTCCGATATCTTGCTAAGATCTCTTCACGTGCTCCTTACACTTTCCTGGTAATTTCCTTAGGCGGCTGAGTCATCATGGTTCTTCTAGAGGATGACGTACTCCCACTAGTGCAAAGTTGCCAATACAAGGCGCCGATGCACGGCGGTTATGCCATTCTTTTCAAAACCGCCGTGCAATTACACTAACGATATCGTTAATGTCATGTTTTTATTAACGATTTCGTAAACCGGTTTACTTTAAAGGTAAATACCAATGTTGACGTGAATAACGATATAGTTAGGTTCATGTTTTTACAAACGATAGAGTTACAAGGTTTACCACGTAGGTAAAGACCAACATTGTTGACAAAAACGAAGTCGTTATTTTTGATATATTCAAAACGAATTAGTTATATTAGTTAATCTGAAGGTGAAGACAAACATTGTCGAGCAGTATTATTGACAAACACGATATCGTTAGATTCAATATATTAATAACGAAATAGTTAGATTGGTTACTTCATAGGTAAAGACCAACAATGGGTGACCGAAACGAACGCGTTACTTTTAATATATTACTAACGATATAGTTAGCTTGGTTACGTTGAAGGGAAAGACCAAAATTGTTGACAAAAACGATCTCGTTGAAGATTGGTACCAAATCGATGATAATGTTAGCCACAATAATCATGAATTAAATTAATTAGCGCAAAGTAGCCGATATACGGGCAACGTAATCGTATAAGTACATGGGTTTAGGGTTCTCGTTTAGGAAATAACCACTTTACTATATTTTTATCAATTAAAAATTAGGATTAATAAAAAATAAGAAAATATAAAAATTTGTCGTCATGTCATTGAAAAAATCCTAGACCCTAAACCCTAAACCACAAAATTCAGTTTAACTAATCAAATTGAGGTTAACTATTCAAAGGCCAGCCTTTACCAGACCTTGTATAAATATAAACTAAATTGAATTTAACTAATCAAAAGTTAATACTTTATATAACACTAATAACAACATTGAGTTAAAGTTATCCAAATTAAACACTCGATTGACTTTCTAAGGACATACACTAAGTAAAATGAAATTCAATATAGTTAAACAAATGTCAAAACCTTACTTTGATTCTATAATACTAACTAAATTTAGTTTAACTAGTCGAAAATAAACATTTTAGGTAAATACTTATAACTAAATTTGAATTTGACAAATTAGAGTTCAACTCTCACTTAAGTTTATAAAGTAACTAAGTAAAATCAGTTGAAGTTTTAGATCAGATCGACGATTTCGTCCACCATAATAGTCTTTTTTTTTATCCATCATAATAGTCATGATTTAAATTGATTAGCATATAAATCATGGGTTATATTTATCAAGAATAATTAATTAAAACATTGTGGATATGGAGTACCCGTTAGGCTTAACGAAATTGGAAGCCAATCCAATTAATGTTAAAGATTATGTTACGTTTTATTAAGTAGCTAACAGATTCTTTAGTTTTCACACTTTAATACGATATAAGTTAAAATAAATCAGTTTGTCAAGTGATAAGTCTTTAACGAAATCGTTACCTTGCCAACATCTTATCAAAATCACACTTCCCCCTCATGGTAATGAAATCGTAACACCCACTAAAGTTTGGTAACGAAATCGTAACACCCATTAAAACCGGGTAACGAAATAGTATAAGTACATGGGTTTGGGATTTAAGGTTTAGGGTTCACGTTTAGGAAATGAATTAACCATGTTATCATATTTTTATCAATTAATATTTAGGATTAATAAAAATAAAAAAAATAAGAATTTGTTGTCATGCTATTTAAAAAAAATGCTAGACGCTAAATTCTAAACCCATTACTCATAAAACCATGAACCCAAAAAATTCAGTTTAATTAACTAAATTGAGGTTAACAATTCAAAAGGTCAATCTTTACTAGAATTTTTATAAATACAAACTAAATTGAATTTAACTAATCGAAGGTCAATAATTTATATAAATACTAATAACGAAATTGAGTTGAAGAGATCAAAATTAAACACTTAATTGACTTTTTAAAAGAAAAATGAAATTGAATATAGTTGATCTAATATCAAACCTAACTTTGATTTCTATAATACTAACCAAATTTATTTTAACTAATCAAAGATAAACACTTTATATAAATACTAATAACTAAATTCAATTAAAAAAAATCAATGTTGAACTCTCGCTTAGCTTTATAAAGTCACTAAGCAAAATTAGTTTAACTAATGAAAGTCCTAGACTTTATACAGACGATACATTATTAATTACTAAATTGAGTTTAACTAATTAGAGTTGAACTCTTACTTGACTTTCTAAAAGCACTAATTAAGTAAAATTAGTTTAACTAATGAAAGTTCAACACTTTATAGACAATAAACTAATAACTAAATAGACTATATAAACACTAATAATAGTAAAATTAAATCTATTTCAACATCACTTATTTAAAATTTTGATCCCATCAAAATTTAAATGAGATGTTTAGATTTATATTATATATTTATATTATAATAATGTGTCTTATATATTATTGTTGTCAACGTCATTAAAAAGGTATATATATATATATATGTTACTTTGCATAAATGATGTATTATCAAATAGAAATTTAAATAGAAATTATTTTTTAATTTAAAAGACTCTTAATTAGTAATAATATAATAACAATAATCTTATTTTTGTAATAAAAAAAATTAACCATATTTACTTTCAGTCATGGTATATAAGTAAACCCAAACCTTTAACCCTAAAAGAAATGCCGCCTGCTAGCCTCGTAGTCGTCGCCCGCCCTCACAGTCTCCCCGTCGCCAGATTGCACATTAAACTTTAATCTCTTCTTCTATCGTTCTGTCTGCAATCTCATCTCGGGTTCAGCCACTCCGTCTTCAATCCCAATCCTATGCAGTGCCAGATTGTTGCAGTAATTCCAGTAAATTAACTTTAATCTCTTTTACCCTGCAATCTCAGCTCCGGGTTCAGCCACTCCGCCTTCAATCCCAATACAATGCGGTGTCGAATTGTTGATATTATTCTAATCATCGATCTACAACTTACTGGTCAAGCCCTTTTCTGAGGTATGACTTTTGATTTCGTAAAAATTAGGGGTTTCGATTTTCTTGAGCCCGGATTGTTTTATCTCATGATTAAGATCTTTGATTGTAGGATTAATGTGATTTTCTATGGCAAGCTGCGATTCGGTTAAGCGTGTCTGAGAAGGCTTACACCAAGTCCTTTTGTCTGATGCAGAATGGGAGTAAAGTGAGCAATCCATCTTTGTGTAATTGATTGATTGAGTGTGTGTGAATTGGATACTAATCTCTTAAATTGATGAAAAGTTTTGATTTTTTGTTGTTGTCGTGAATCTTGTAGGAACAAGATTGACATAAGGGAATTAGCGATCCAATTTGCATTAGGCTGGTTCCTTTTATTCACAAGGGCTTGTCTATGTAAGTACAATATATAATTTTCGTTTGAATCTTATTTTTAAGAGTTATAATGCATTATTGTTTGGGATATGACATGGAAGTCTGTTTGTTTTTTTGTGTGATGAAGATAGTGCAATATAGTGGTGGTAATTTTAGAGCGATATGTGTATTGGATTCAACATGAGTATTGGATTCAGTAACTCATTACGATACCAAATGGTAAACATTTTCAAATTTTCTTTTAATGTTTGCTTTCTAGGGGGATATTAACTTTATGGATATGAAAATTTGAAGTTTTTTTTCTTGCAGCTAGCGTGGAGATGGTGGTCGGATGCAATTTTTGTACCGCTAATGATGTAGATGGTAGTTTTCTTTATGGGGTACAAGGGGTTTTAGTGTAGTTTTCTTTATGGCAACACAACGTTCATGATAGAACTAATACTCATGTTTAATATTTTATCTAGCATTGTACTTGTGAATAATGAGGTTATGTTCTTTCATGCATTCTCTATATAATCATGTTAGCCGGTGGAAGTTTGGAGGCATGTGGCTTCCCAATTAACCGGCCAATTTGGCCGGTATTTTTTTTAGCAAAAACGGAAAAAGTAACGAAATCGTTACCCACTTACAAATTCGGAAATAGTAACTCATTCTTTACAGTTCTTATTAGGTTACGAAATCGGTGTTGTTTTAAGCAGAAACTCAACAAGTAACGAAATCGTAAGTTTCAAAATCATAAAATGTTAGTTTTTATAAGGTTACGAAATCGGTACCGGTTAACGAATTCGTAATGTCGCCCTCATGGACAATTACCGAATTCGTAAATTCACTTGAAATGGGTAACGAATTCGTTATATTTACACGGCGGTTAGAAAAAACAGAACCGCCGTGCATCGTTGCACGGCGTAGCCAGAGACGGCGGTTCAAAACCGCCTTGCATCCTCAAAATAACCGCCTTAAACTCTATGTTCCTGCACTAGTGTCCGTATTATCAGTAAGTGTGCAGACTGAGCGTGACAACAAGAAACTGGAAAACCCTAACGCCAATTTGAGGGGAAAGGATGAGAGCGTACAAGTGCATACAACAACAATGGGAAACCGGAAAACTCTAACTCCGTGGTGGGTACGAATTAAAGTGATCAGTGCGGCAAGTGGTGATCGTGAGGGTTTGTTGAACCCGGTAAAAATGGTTCGACCAATGGAGATAATAATAGTTCTACCACAATGGTGGCTCCGAATACACACAGTGAGGCGATGGCAGAATGGAAAATGGGAAAGCTTATGAAGGTTTCAAGTTGATAAAATAAAAAACTGAGGGATAAGGGAGACAAGGAACTGTTGACTGAGCAGAATAAGGTAGATATGCGAGCTGAAAATGGTGATGTAAAATCTGTAAAAGCGAAGAGATTGCTGATTAGAATCCTGAAACGAGGGGAAACTGTTACCGAACAAGTGTCGTTGAAACTAGAGGATTACGGGAACACTACAAGAGAACTGGGTTTTTGCGGCATATATATGTGCGACCAATGTGTAAATGTCATAAATTTGCCACACTTATGTCGATGTGTTATTTATTTGCGACATTTTTAAGTCACTTTCTTGCTATGTCATAATGTTTATGACACTTATGTGACACATTATTTAATGTCCCAAATTTACGACATAATTTTTACAACACTCTTTAAAAATGTTTTAAATATGTGACACAATGGTAAATCTGTTGCAAATTTGCGGCACTATTGTGTCATTTTTTTTAGAGTGATGCATTGCATGCCACGTATATGCAACAATTTTTTAGTGTTCCGAAATAGCTTCATATTATTTACGACACATAAATAACATGTCTTAAATAACATGTCAGAATATGGGGATGTAGAGAAATCAGTGGAGGATACAAAGGGGAAAGATCAGAATGTTCATGCTGGTAAAGATAAAGATCAAAGATCAGGGTCAACGATCCCTACTCGGTCTAAGCTTTTTGTGAAACCACAAAGAGAGGTTAAGAGTATCCACAATGGTTTGGAGGTAAGAAGCACTCCTTAAATTCCACATCATCTCTTTTTGTAGTAACTAGGTAAAGAGCAACCATCAACAATGGTGGTATACTTTTCACTACTTCTTTAATGCAAAAAAAATGTAAAGATGTAAAATAAAATAAAAATGAAATATAGAATAAAAATTGTTTATTGGTTGGATCTTGCACAACAAAAGAGGCAACAACTTCTTATTTAGGGAGTAGCTCCCTATTAAGGAGTGCTCCTTAAAAGTCCACAATGGTCATGCTAATATAAGGAGCACTCTTTATTAAGAAAAGTGCTCATAAGAAACACCATTGTGGAAGTTCTAAGTACTATAAGGGGAGATGGTTGATGGTTTGGTACTACCTATCTTCACCAAAAACGAAGTATAAAATAACATTAAAAAATGAAAGAGTGTAATATGCAAAGTTGTTGGTGCTCGCCCTCTGATTAATAAAATGGAAGGTTTTTTCACGAGAATCTAGTGGGATTGTGTGGAGAAAGTGTGGCAGACAAAGAGATGAGAAGCTTGGCAGTTGGATATGGACTTTGATGATGAACCGATGAAATGAACAATTGAAATGCTGAATTGTTTTGACCAAAGTTTGTGTGTTAATGTAACGAACACTTAATTACGCCAACAATTTGGTGGACCGTTAGTTCACCAAATAAACCTGCAATACGCTAAGAATATAAGCTAGCACAATGGTAAGCAAGGTTGATCTCATATAGACATATAGTAATAAAAATATCAATTTCCCAATATCAAATCACGGTGCCACCACACCTTAATGAACTGTGAATTGTGGTTGTTGTTGCAGCCTAAAAAAGGTGACCGGTCGAGAAAGCCATGGATATAAGTGGAGAGAATCTGTTGAGGAACATCATGTCTGATAACAAGATTGAGTTATATGCCGCGTATGTAAGTTCATATTTTGTTTGTCTTCTTACATGCTGATATTAGGATACTTTTTTACCATTTGCCATATGTAGTCTTAGCCGAACTATATAATTTCAAGCTATCACCTTTCTATAATTCTTATTATACATATTTACAAGTAGGGTATTTATAGGGTACACACATGCTGTCAGGTTCTGTAAATATGGAAGTGATTAAGAGATGAATGATGATTACTACATATCTAAAATGACTCATCTATTCTTATCTTAATGAATCGTCAAATATTATCTAGACTAATCATCTATTCTTATCACCAAACATATAGTAAATATAAGTTTAATATCTCCAGCAAGCTCATGACCAAGGTCTGACAGCAAGCTTGGAAACAAGGTTTAGAGTGATGATTCCAACAGTTTTAGTGAAGATGTCAGCGAACGAACATGGCAAACAACAAGATCACCAGATGCAACATGTTCCCATTGAAAGTGATAGTCAATCTTGATTTGTTTAGTGTACAAAGTGATGACTTTTCTAGTCATTTTCCTATTTACTTGGATTGAGTTTTGTATACATGTATTTTGCATGAAAGCACATCAGTAATATTCAAAAATCTATTACTATAACTAAAGAAGGAAACAACTGACGTCGTTTTCCCCCATTTTGTACACGCGTCGCTGTTTCTTTCACTGTTTTCCCGTCCTGCTCTTTCTTTACTATTTTAATTTACCGAAACCAATTTTTGACATGCGACGAATAAAAAAATGTTTTAACATATTTTTTGAACGCGGGGTTTGTTACAGATACTAACTACTAACCTCAAATGTCGCATATTTAAAAATTAAAAATTTGTTACTATTCGTGTTCCCCATTTTGTACACGCATTCGCTACTTTCTTCAAAACAATTTCACCCATCTACCTATTTACTATTCTTTTATTATTTACAAATTAAATACATTTTCGACCAATTTACAAAATGAATTTGCGAATATGACAATCTATCTATCTATCTATTATCTATTATTATCTATCTATTACTATAACTAAAGAAGGAAACAACTAACGTCGTGTTCCCCCCATTTTGTACACACGTCACTGTTTCCTCCATTTTTTTCCCACCCCTCTGCATGTTTACTATTTTTATTTACTAATTAAACATATCTTTGACTGACGGCCGAGTTTGATACATCGAAAGTGTGAATGTTGGAATAGTGTCCTTCGATTAATGTGCATTGTTCTAAATAGCTGGAGGATTAATTACGGAGATAATTAATTCAGTTATTTAAGTGATCGAAATGTTTAGCTGGAAACCGCTTTCGATCTGCTAGCGTCAATGATATTGAGCTCGCAGCTTATTATAACTGAACCTATAGGGTCACACACAAAGTATGAAATTGGACAAAAGGTAATTATCTATTAGTCTGGGAGTCTAATAGTAATTACATGAGAAAAGAGTCTTATTGGGCTAGGCCCATATTGATTAAGACTAGGGTTTAAGGGATTCTGTTTATTATGTATAAATAGACTTTTACAGTAATAAACAGAATCAGTTTTTCTCTCGTATGCGTTCATGTGCTGAACAACCAGAAACAAATAAACCCTAGGTTTCTCATAGTCTCATCGTAAAAGTCCGGAGGAGGAGGCGGAGCTCGTCGACTTGCTTGCGGGATCTGTCCTAAGCTGACAGCGGTGGAGGCGATCCAATCGTGCTGTGTGGATACTTGTAGAGGGATCACAACAGGGATCCTCGTCTCCGTGGCAGATAGAATCTACCGGGTAATCACGCTCCAAAAGGTAATCTAAACTCTTATGTAGATTCGTATTAGTAACATGCATGCGATCTTGTTATATGGATTTGACATTCCGCTAAATTAGATTTAGTCAAAACCCAACAGTGAATACTAACCACTAACATCGAATCTCGCAAATTTAAAATTTTGTTACGGAAACTAATTACCAAAATCAATCGAATCTTTTATGTGCAGATATTTATGCTTGAATCAAATATGTTACAATTACCAAATCAAATAAATTTTGTTACGTGCAAATGAACGAGAAATACCACACAACTTTCTACACTGCATCTCAATACCACCTAACCTTCTTTTCCTACCAACATATAATTCTCTCTTCAGATTATAATTTTATATTTCTGTCATTTAAACTTTCATTTGATATAATTATACTTTTACGGGCTTCCCCGTCGAGAGAAAGACAGTATCTACGCCAATGAACGAGATTATGAGTTTGAATCCTAATACTCTCAATCAAGTATTTTCAAAATCCATAATTTTTTACCTAATCTAAACTGTTAATCTATATCATGTAGGAGTCTGTTTCATGTATGGAAGATAATGAACAAGTATGCAACATGTCACCGCTGGAATTTCAATCGATCCATCCAATGCGGATTTGGGAAAGGATGAGGAAAGCCAGATGTCAACTACGAAAAGAGGAGGGTGGAAGTCAAGAAAGAAAAAACAGAAAACATTGTATGATAAAATAAATTTGCATTTTGGTTCGATTAAATATTAAATCGTGTTTTTTTATTTTTCTTATGTATGTATTATTTTTTTTTGATGGATCAACATCGTATTTTGTCCAATTGTTTGACTCGATTTAAACACGATGATTTAAACACATTCAAATTTTTATTTGGATTGATTATATTTATTTGAAGTGAATCATTTTTAACATTAAGTTTAAAATCCCGTATGCGAATTGCGATGAGAGATGGAGTATTCATGTTCTTCTACCAAACCTCCCTCCAATATGTGTTTGCCTGCACTAGTAATGGAAGACATCTGATCAAAGACACCAGTAATCCGATGAATTCAATAGTTGAATTTACTTATCCTTCATTATTAGATAACATTCTCGATTCACATTATTATTTTAAGGATAGAGCGATTTTGGTTCCGACCCATGAAATCATGTAGACCGTGAATGAATATGTGCTTTCAAAGGTGGAGGTGAAAAAAATTATATTGTAGTGCAGATACGTATGTGTCAATTATTTAAATAGTCATACACTACTTTGAAAAATAAGTGATAAACTTTTAAAAAATAAATAAATAATTAAGTGAAATTATTAAACAAATCATAAAAAAATATTTAAAAATTCCGTGAATCGCACGGGTATTACACTAGTATACTACTAAAACAACAAGTTTTGTGCCACGTGGCACTCACAAAGAAATTCACCTCAATTATCAAAATTAATTCTAAAAGAAAATATTTTTCTAAATCTTTCTCAACACATTTTCTTTATTAGTTTTCTAATTTCATTTTTCTACATTGTTCTTCTTCCTTTTTCCTTCTCATATACTCTTCTTCTTAATTCATTCTTTCTTCCAAAATCTTTTATCATTTTATATTATTTTATAATGATTTTTGTCATAATTAATATACTACTGACCAAGATTTAGTATTATTTTATATTTTATTCATTTTCTTAGTTATTTTCGCATTTCAACATGATGCATAAACTTTATTCTATTTTAAAATTAAATAAAATTTAAATATATCAAACATAATTAATTAATGATGATCCGGGCATCGCCCGGGTATTATCTAGTTGGTGTACGAAACCCAATCCAATTGTAAGCGGAAATATAATTGGAAAAGTAATAGAGCTAATAGAAGAAAAATTGCTCATTGCTCAGTTCTTAATCATCATTTGTCACTGATAGCTCCAAACCGTCAGTAGAAAAACATTTTCCTTTTGAAAAAATATTGCAGACATATGAGATATATTTAAGTTATTGGTTAAGACAATTTACTCGCAGAATTCATGTTTTTGGATGATGGCCTAATTCATGGTAGGTCATATTATCTCACTTGCCATGGTAAACTTCCTTGGCGATTTCATGAGCCCCTTGGCTCCCGTTCAACTTTAATTTTTAAACAATAGGCAAAGGATAGATCTCCCTGATAACGGTTAGTTCCATGGCGGATCCGCCAGGAACACCGCCGGAAATTCAACCCCAAACCACTACGAAATCCACAAAACCGCCCCAATCTTTCGCCGAGAAAACAAAACTTGCCGTCTTCTCACCCCGAAATCTAAATCTCCATCCAATTTACACCTACAAAGGTGAAGTGGATGTGCTCTACCCAGATGAAGAAATCGACCTTCTTGCAGCTCCGTACTCGAGGGCTCTAATTGGGAAGTTCACCATGGGACGCCCGGCCATGATCTATTTGAGGAAGCAATTCCAAACTATAGGTTTCAAGGGCTTGTCCCGAATTGCTGCCATGGACTCCAATCACGTAAGAATCACTTTTGATTTAGAAGAAGATTATCACAGGTGCTGGCTGAAGCGTACTTGGCAGCTCGTTGGTGCTGTGATGAAAGTTCTAAAGTGGACTAAGGACTTTGATTACCAAGCCGAATCATCTCTTGCTCCGGTATGGTTAACTGTAGAGTTTCCTCTAGTTCATTTTGTCCACCCAAATGCACTGAATGATATAGGAATTGCTCTAGGTGAATTATTGTTTGTTGATGAACCAACTCTAGCTGATCCTCAGAATTTAGCTAGGCCCTCTACCATAAGAATATGTGTAGAAATGGATGTTTGCAAGGAAAGGCCCTCCAAAATTAGATTGGGATCTGTGTCTCAAAACAAGGTCTTCACTTTAATCTATGAGGAGGTACCATCATATTGTAGGAGCTGCAGGAAACTAGGCCATTCTGAGAAGGAGTGCAGGCCTAAAGAACCCCAACCCCAGAAACTCACAAACTCACAACCCCAACCCCAACCCTAGAAACTCACAAACTCACAACCCCAACCCCAGAAACTCACAAACTCACAACCCCAAGGGAGTAAACCACCATGACAGCCTCACGGTGATTACAAGAAAAATGCAGGAATGAACAATGGCAAGGGCATCACAATCAATGAACCCAAAGTACCTCATAATCCCCCCAATCCCACAAACAAAGGTAAAGGGAAAGGGAAAATGTCTAGCCACCCAGTTCACTCAATTCCAAACCTGCCTCTTACATCAACATCAAGAACTCCACCGGCAACATCTAATAGTTTCTCTATTTTGGATGAGCCTGAGCTAATAGTGGACGATGTGGATTCAGAGAAACCATCTGTTGAGATACTTGAAACAGTACTGGAGATTCCAGTGGAAACAGTGTTGGAAAATCCAGAGATAGTTTTGGTAGAAACAAGATCAGATATTCCAAACACTTCCACGGAGGAGCCTGTGATGGATCCAATGTCAGCAAGTGTGAAGGAATCAGTGTCAACTAGTGTGATGAAACCAGTTTTAACCGGTGTGATGGAGCTAGTTTCAATCAGTGTAGTGGAGCTGGAATCAATGTCACCCAGTGTCATCTCCACTCAGGGTGATATAGAGCCTGCATCTGATTTCACTCAGGCTGAAATGGAAGCAGATGTTTCAACAGAAGATGACATTGAAATAAACATGGGGTTTAACACAGCCCCATCATCACCCCAAAAACATGTAGTGGAAACTGCTTCTAGGGATGACAGTTACACTGAACAAAACCTCTCCTTAGCTCCATTAAAATTCCCACTCCTGAACAACACTTTTTGCTCAATTTCACCTAATGAGGATAGGGAGGAGCTGGAAAATACCAGAACCTTCTTTAATGCCCCCCCCCCCCTCCCCCTCCCCAGCCCCACCCATAATCATCCGAGATACTCCAACATCCCCTGCAACTTCACCAGTGCCACTAAAAGCTCCTCCGGATGGTGAACAGTGCACTCAACTAAAAGTGTTGGAAATGCAATCATCTCAAGGTGAAACTCTTCCATCAGGTTCAAAGGATCAGACTGTGGATATACAACATCAACCAAAAAATGTTGTGAACCATTCAAATAATTCTCAGTCTACACCATCATCAGCATTTGGCCCCTCAAAGATGAGGACCAGCAACAGGTTAGCTTCTAAACAACAAAATGTTTCATTATGATAAATACACTCATATGGAATGTTAGGGGTTTAGGAACATCCTCAATAAGACTGGCTAGATTAGTCAGGAAACACAACATTCAATTGCTTGCTGTCATAGAACCTAAACAACTTAATGAAAAAAGAGATTTTTATCAAAAAGAGTTTGGGTTGAGACATTTTTTGAACACGCTGCACACAAAAATCTGGCTCTTTCACTCACGGAATATCCAGATTCACCAAATCAGAGAGAGTCAATTTATCATTCTTGATATAAATATGCTCCCTTTGAACACCAGGTTTTTCTTTGTGATAGTTTATGGTGATCCATATTGTCCCAAAGAGAGGAAAAAGATGTTTGATGAGATCAGGTACTTGACATTTCTAATCCCAACTCTCATAGGTGGTGATTTAATGTTATTAGGTCCCTATCTGAGTATAATGGACCTTCTGCTCCCCCTCTAGATCTCATTAGAGATTTTAATGAATTCATTAATGACATTCATTTTGAAAATCTAGCTACAGTAGGGAATGAGTTCACTTGGTGTAATGATCACAAAAAACCCACATCTAAAACACTGGATAGAATTATTGCCAATAATTCCTTCTTTCAAGGTTTTAGTAAATCCACCATCCAAGTGCTTAGTAGAACTACTTCTGACCATGCTCCCCTACTGCTAGAAATTAGAAAAGAGGGGGACACCAAGCCTAAACCATTTAGGTTTCAGGAAATGTGGTTCTTAAGAAAGGACTTCACGGACATTATAAAGCAAAGTTGGTCTCAGCCTCTCCATGAGCAAGGACAACTAGGCTTTGCTCTCAAACTGAAGAGACTTAAGAAGGCCATAAAAAGCTAGAATAAGGACAAGTTTGGGAACATAACTGACAATGTCCAAAAGGCAGAAACCTTAGTCCAGAATCTGGAATCCCAATATGATAGATCCCATGACCCACAAGATAGAACTCTTCTGCACAAAGCCTTAGCAAACCTGAAAAGAAGTCTACTGGAGGAACATACCTTCTGGAAGCAGAAATCTAGATCTAGATGGCTAAAAGATGGTGACTGCAATTAGGGGTGCTTATCGAGCGAGTCGATCGCGAGCACAGACTTGCTCGACTCGACTCGTTAGTGATATTACTCGTGCTCGACTCGACTCGTTTGCTCGCGAGTTTTTTAAATCAAATCTCGAACTCGACTCGTTAATTTATAGTGTTGCTCGCGAGCTACTCGAGCTCGAACTCGTAGACTATTATTATCTATTAATTTTCTTTAATTTTATTGAAAATTAATAAACAATTATTAAAAAAAATTATATATAATAATTTATACATAAATTTTAATATAAGTAATTGATTTCTCTAAAATTATGCCAATAAATTTATCTGTAACTAAATAAATTACTAATTAATTTGTATCTTTTACAATAAATATAGATAATTTAAATATAAGGCAGTATTGTAACAAAAACAATTATGTATAGCTGACGAAAAATGTCATATTTTTTAACATACATATATAATTAATAACTAAGTACTAAATTAATAAAGTAAATAATTATAATGTGGATTAAATTTAGAATATTAGTTATAATATTCAAATTTAAATAACAATACCTACCTATCGAGTTTGCTCGCGAGTTTTCGAGTCGAGTAATGCCTTGCTCGAACTCGACTCGTTAACTCTTCGAGTCGAGTTCGAGTCGAGCCAAATCGAGTCGATCTTTGACCGAGTTTTGACCGAGCTCGAGCATGAGTTGCTCACGATCGGCTCGACTCAATAAGCACCCCTAACTGCAATACATAATATTTTCATAAAAGTGTAAAAGAAAAACACAGTAGACTTGGTATACATAAAATCAAAAATCAGTCATCCCAATGGTTGACAGATGAGGACAGTATTGCCAATGAAGCTGTTAATTTCTATCGCACACTTTTAAGAGATGAAAATACGGATAGAACAGGTCAATACATGAGCTACCTTCTTAGATCCATCAATAGGGAGGTCACAGATGAGGATAGCCAAAAACTGCTAATCCAAGTCTCAATGAAGGAGACAAAAGATGCAGTTTTCAGCCTTGGAGCTTTCAGTGCCCCAGGTCCAGATGGATTCACTGGTTCTTTCTTCAGGCAAGCCTGGGAAATCATAAAGGCTGATCTGTTACAAGCAGTACAAGAATACCACTGTGGAGTTCAAATACCCAAATCTATAGGAAGCACTTTCATTGCCCTGATCCCAAAAAACAATAGCCCCCCATCCTTTTCGGAGTTTAGGCCTATCAGTCTTTCAAACTTCATTAACAAAGTCATGTCCAAGATAATGGTTGACAGAATAAAACCATTAATGTCTAGAATAATCTCAGAGGAACAATCAGCTTTCATTTCTGGAAGGGACATAGCTGAGAATACACTGCTAATGAAGGAAGCAGTCAGACTCTTGGACAAACAGCAAGAATCAGTCAACTTGATATTCAAGCTGGACATGATGACTCTTGGACAAACAGCAAGAATCAGTCAACTTGATATTCAAGCTGGACATGATGAAAGCTTTTAATAGAGTCTCTTGGACTACACTGAACACACTTCTCCTTAGACAAGAATTCCATGGGCATATTGTTAGGATAATCATGAATAACATAAATGCAACTTGGTTTTTAGTCATCATCAATGGCAGTCCTTATGGTTTCTTTAAACCTTCAAGGGGCTTGAAACAAGGAGACCCAATGTCCCCCTTTCTTTTCAACATCATTACAGAACTGTTGACAAGAAACCTCAAATTGCAATTTGAAAATGGCAATCTCTCCCCTTTTAGAACACCTCCAGGATCAATGCAGTTGACTCAGTTATCCTTTGCTGATGATACTGCAATCTTTCTAAAAGGAACCAAAAAAATCCCTCAGAAACATTATGTCCTTTCTTGACATTTACCAACAAGCTACAGGACAAAAAGTTAATTTCAGCAAAAGCTTCTCCCCTTTGAATATTTAGGTGTTAATATTTTCAAGGGGAAGAAGAATATCTACTTTCATGGGATTGTAGATAAAATTTCCCATAGACTGGAAAACTGGAAGAATCAGTGGCTTTCAAATGGGGAAAATTGGTTCTAATTAATCATGTCTTGTCTGCTATCCCCCAACATATTTGGGCAGTGTACGCTCCGACCTCCCACATTTTAGAAGTAATTGAATCTATATTCAGTAACTTCTTCTGGGGTGTAAAGGATACATGTCAGAGTAAGAAACACTGGGCCTCCTGGGATAAGATTACAAGGCCAAAACAAGCCAATGGGCTAGGGGTGAGGTCACTGTCATCCACAATTGAGGCCACTTCTTTGAAAATCTGGTGGAATCTCCAAATGGGGAGATCTCCTTGGGCCAAATTTATGTGGTCATTGCCAAATAATGCAAAGACATCAGAGTCTTGGAGCAGATTCAGGTCTGTTAACGAGCATGCAACCTCCAATTCACAAGTGTCGCTGGGAGATGGTACTTGTAGTTTCTGGGAAGCAAACTGGACAGGTAAAAGTCCCATCATTGATAAATGGCCCAATGCAACACCACCACTTCCTTTTCTGCAGGTAAAAGATTTGGAGAGTGCAAAGGGTGCCCTGCTGCCACATCTCAGAATTCATCTGGAGCCCAGCTTATACAACAATAGAGGGACATATACAATTGTGGAATGGCCATAAAGACTCTCTAATCTGGAAGCCTTAGACAACATGAAATTTCAGTGTTAAATCAGCTTTTAAATCCTTCTAAAATTATGGAGTAATCAGGTGCCATCTAAAATTTCTATCTTTATTTGGAAATTGCTCAATACTTGGCTTCATTTTGCAAATGTTTTGAGAAAAAGTGGTTTAAACAATGTATCAAAATGCCCAGCATGCAATCATGTGGATAATATGTCACATTTCTTTAATTCCTGTCCTTTGGTGCTGGTTTTATGGGAAAAAAATGCATACTGCACTAGGACTTCCCAAGGTTAGTTTTGCAACCATCTTTGATAGGTTTGCTTATTATTGGTCTTGCAAATCCAAATCCACAGTCACACAATCTCTTTTAGTGAACTTGCCAATGATAATCTGTTGGGAGATTTGGAAGAGTAGAAATAAATTCTTGTATGAAAATACTAGTTTCCATTCTGACAGCATTTGGAAAAGAATTTTAGACCTCTCTTTCATGATCTATACTGCAAAACCATTATGTTTATCACTACAGTCTGATAGCTTCTACACAAGGGATTATACCCTTTTCTCCAAAAGAAGAAAACAAAAATTATCAAGGTCATTAAATGGAATCCTCCTGACAGAGGTTATAAGGCAAATTGTGATGCCTCATTTAATGATCTAGATAAAGCAGGTCTTGGGGTGCATTGTTAGGGATCAGAATGGGAACTTAATTCTGGGTATGCAGGATTATGAAGGAAATGCTATCTCACCTCTGCATGCAGAACTGTTTTCAATTTGTGCAGGTCTCAATTTATCAATGGATAAGGGCTTATACCCACTGGTGATGGAGACAGATAGCATGCAGCTCACTCAAATCATCAAGAAGGAGCAACTGCCACCATGGCCAATCAGGTCTCAAGTTGAGAATCTGATCAACATAATGGAGGAAAAGAAAATCACAATCTCTCATGTTTACAGAGAGATTAACTCAGCAGCTGATTATCTGGCAAGAATAGGAAGGGAAAGCAAACAGAGGCTTGAGTTCTCTAAAACAACAATTCCACCAACTCTCAGGGGTATTCTGCAAACTGAACAATCTCTTTCTCATTTTAGGAGAATGAATGCCTAGAATGCACCACTTTTTGATCTGTTTTGTGTACAGATAGCATTCTTTTGTATAGGCATTCTTTTGGGGTCACAGTAGATGCACTCCTCTTTCTTTCTGTTTGATTTTGAAATACCTGGCCTATAATCTTAACACCACAGGGATGCAGGACACCAAGGGGAAGGTGATCCAGGGGTGGTGTTTTGAGATTTTAGGATGGTTTTTTCTAACAATCAACCTCACGGATTGGGATAGTGCACTAATTTTCTGTCTATTTCTTAATTTTCACTAGTTCTATTCAATAGCTATGAATCCCTTCATTGATGTTTCTTTTAATTTAATCATGCTTGGGGAAGCTA
Source organism: Cruciata laevipes (assembly GCA_963678965.1). Taxonomy (NCBI): domain Eukaryota; kingdom Viridiplantae; phylum Streptophyta; class Magnoliopsida; order Gentianales; family Rubiaceae; genus Cruciata; species Cruciata laevipes. The sequence goes on along the minus strand of OY787634.1, from coordinate 16,262,285 downwards.
CAAACACTCCCCACCTATGGTGGTTCTTGAATTAAAAAAAAAAGGATGCTTACAACTCACAGAGCACGTGGTTCTTCAGCTTCCTTCAAAACAGATAAACTGTTATAGCTTAAATTTCCACAAAAAACAAGAATATGCTATGATCAAATGAGTTTCATCATATACATAATGGATTCAGATGTATGCAAGAACGGTATACAATGCATCTTCATTTCCTCTAGGCAGGAGGCTCTGCAAATACTAGTACAAGAGTGAACGACGTAAAAGGACAATCCACACAGAAGAACCGTAATCCTTGCTCTTGCACAGCAAAGAGGGTACTTTGGGATCCACATGTTTCCGAAATCCCCACCGCTTCTATTCACCACCAGATACCATCAAGTCACGATAGCAACCAGCCTATGTCTGCTTTCACTTGCTGTCAATCTTCGCCAAACCATCTTCCCACAGTACACTAATGTGACGATTGCCACTAAGTAGACAAGTGGAATCCCGATTATGCATCCCTCAAATGCTAGGTTTACCAATGTCTGTGAGGGTAACAATAATTAGAAACAAGCAATTAGATCATATGGTATCTCTTTGCTATCTCTTTCAACCCATTATTTCTTTCAAAATACAAATTAGGGAACTCAATGGTTAAATTAACCATAAGGTAGGTTTGTCAAGTGTACATTTTAGTTCCAACTATATTTCAATTCTAAGAAACAAGTTTTTCATATCTTGTCACGTGTCACAGGTTCAAAGAAGAAAGTGAAGTACAAGAAAAAAAATAGAAAAATTGATTCTATGTATGAGTATTTAAGTCCACCATCAATATCTAATTCACATTTCTTGTTGAAAGACACGATTAAAATTCACACTTCTATAGACACACACAACTATTTCAATATCAAGAATGCTATGATTAACATTCATTACACGATGATAAATAATATTAAGAATGGTAAAGATACAAAGAAGAAAAATCATAAGCTAAAACTATTATTGGTTGGCAATAATCTAATTTGGGATAACTAGTAAAACATAAGGCTCATAAACCCTTCAACTAGACTCTGTGCTTTCCAGTTCCCTGCTCTGGCCAAAAGGCAAAACTGAGAAGTGGAATACTGTATAAAGAGTTTTGGCCTTACAGTGACCCCTGCAGCTCACTGCTAATGTTAACGAATATATGTAGAGCTTATTTTATGTAAACTCAGGGTCAGGGATCCTAATATGCAAATCAATTTTTTTAAATTAACCATCTCTTTAATTTCTGATGAGTGAGAGATACACCCATATCCCGACATACACAGCACAAACACCACACATACCCAATAAAGAAAAGATAAAGGAAAAAGATAACAGTACAGATAGGTTCCCAAAGCGATAACACATTTCACAAGACAGAGAGAAGACTCACAAGCATCCCTGCAATCAGATGAACAACAGGAACAATAAGCTGGTCTACTCTTTCCCCTTCAGCATATCCATTGAATGCAATGACCATTGAGAAGGTATGAATTGTACCAAATGCTAGAGCTACAATTGCTTCAAATTCAAATTTAAACCATTAGGCTGGAGGTTCCACAAGTTAACTCGCACATCAACTCAATTACGGGCCCCAAACTACCGGAACGATAAAAATTTACATTAGTTTCATAACACAAGCAACATCAAAAGAAACATTACTTTCCTTACCAGAAACAAGAAAAAACGGCATTTTGGAGCATTTTTCCACATAAAAAGTTGCTGGTCCGAACGCAGGTGTCAAAAGACTTAAACAAAAAAAGACAGCATGAGCCACACCGTGACCCAAACCGCCAGCTGCATACTCAAAGGAGAAAAAGGCAATCAAATTATTAGAAACTAAAACTTATAAGCAACAAAAGAAACTTGGTAATATAGAAAGCATTCAGGCTCACTATAATACTATTTCTTTTCAAGGATGACAATGGTGTGTCATGTGTGCCTTTCATTTGTTCAGCTTGGATCAGTATATTAATAAACAGTACCAACAGATAGTTGCAATAAATTTTTAATAGGCTACACATTAGTGTGAGAGATGATCAAAACAACATTATAATAAGGAAGAAACAAACAAACGAATCACCAGAAGCAGGCAGTGTGGTAAGGAAATAAGAAAGATAAGCATAAAACAGGAACCAACAATCAAGAAACATGAAGTGAAACAAAGCGCTCTTGTATTCCCAGTAGCCAAGGACAGATTTACATGTAAGTTGAACCAGGGGGGAAATAGTCTTCTGGTGATCATTAAAACCATTCAATGAAGTATGACCATGAAGATATTCTTAAGATAACATATCCACCAAATTTCCTAAACTTCTTATCATCTGCTTTTGTTAATCTGGTGTCTCTATCAGATGTTGGTATTGTTTTATGGTAAAAAATGAACAGGACAATAGCCATTTTCTAAGTCCAGAGATAAACACCGTCTCTTTTATGCTAATCTCCTTGGAATACATTCATTTATACTTACTATTGTCCATAGTGATGTGCGTTATAATTAAGACAGGTAGAGGTGAATAAATAAGAAACCATGGTTTGCTTTATTAGTATCAATCTCACTCGTATACATATTCACTTATTTGAAACCAACGTGCAGCTAGGAAGCCATCACCCATGAAAGATATGAATGGAACAACATGTATAGGGAAAGAAACAAGCATGGAACAACATATCATTCAACCATGAAAGATATGAATGTGTAACAGCATAGCAGGGTTCCATATTCTGAGAACTAAAACATCATCAAATACCATGTAGTTATTAACTGAAACCTTTTACATGTACTTAATATGGAGGGCAGAGTACTGGAACCAAAAAATTGAAAGAACTAGGGAAAAGAAAAACCATAGAATAGGAACATTACCAAGGGCAATTTGCATCTTATCGGTAACATGTAGTCGAGGTTTAGAAACTCTGTCAGCAAAAGCATCCAAAACATCCTCCAGTTTCCTGAGTTCAATCAGAAACAAAATGTACCACAAGATCAGTAAGATTTATATAATACAAAGTTGGGATATTTTTTATAAATTCAAAATTGATAGAGGATAGGAACACAGAAATAGGGGAAACCGACTAACTTGTAAACTCTCCAGAAGAGCAGGCGTAGTGCTTCCTGGAAGGCAACTGAGGTCAGGATGAGGACGGAAAAGGGAAGCCACGAAGTGGGCGTTGTTTTGATGGGGAGAAAAGCTCTCCAAACGACAGACAAAGCAATAAGACTGATGAGCCATAGCAGGGTACTGGAGAGTAGGGTGAGCACTAGAAAGGGTTTGTGAGAGATGAGAGTGACGAAGATTGAAAGAGAAGGACCTAACGCAATCAAGGCGTACCCAATTCCTGCTGCCACTGTCATTTCCCTCTACAAGGATCTTAAAATCCAGCAAAAACGGGGTTTCTGGGGATATTTGATCCTTCAAATTACGCTCAGTTCTGTTGGACCTTATTTTTCCTAAACTGAATTAAACTAAATTGACATAAATATAAATAGATTACATATGAACTGAAATAAATTGAATTTATTTAACTAAACAGAAAGAAATATAAATAGATTACATATGAACTGAAATAAATTGAACTAAAATAAACTTAAATACTATTTATAAACTAAAATTAAATTGTATATATAATTTAAACTTAGTCGCACATTTAACTGATATGTTCTAAACTAAAATTATTGTACTGATTAAAGTATTGTTAATGTTAACGAATAATCGTATGATGGAAAAATATTACATTAATCGATTTAAGAGAAGCATATTCCGTTCTCCGCATTTTGTTGAACATATGTAAACAAATCTGCTCTGATTTCCGATTTGATATAAACTAAAATAAAATTAATTTATTGATTCACGTGTCATTTTGTTCAACTTATTTGATTCGATTTGAATTGAACTAATCTGATCTTACTAACAAAGACCTATTCTTAAGTCAAATTTGTTTCAAATTCAACGTTGTCGTAACTCCATCCATGTTAAATACTTTTTATTTTTAAATTTATGCTTAATTGCATGTAATTCCGAATGAATATTGTAATATTTAGGGGCATTTAGTTAAGGGGAATCAATAAAGGATAAGGGAATTTTAGAAAATAGTTCCATTTCATAGTGTTTGGTTGAGGTTTTTGGCTTTTTGTCATTCTCGGTCCTTTTTAAGTTTTAGAATTCTCCTAATTTGAGGCTTTCTGATTCTCTCCTCCTACAGTGTTTGCATTTCTCATCGAAATAATATATAGGGTTTTTTTTTTTTTGAAAAATAATAATTACTTTCATTCAACTTCAAGGTCCTGGAAATAGTCTAGAAACGAATGATAAGAAACTTGGGGGCTCGACTTTGCATAGTTAGCTAAAGAGTGCGCTATAAAGTTAGCTAAAAAGTGTGACCCTATCGTACAACAGGGGGCTCGACTTTGCATAGTTAGCTAAAGAGTGCGCTATAAAGTTCTCACTACGAGGAACCCAGAAGGGGCCTAGATAGTTGCTATTCTCTAACAACTTTCGAAGTCTCTGAATCGTCTCCATGCAGTGCATTGAACAGTCTGTCTCCTGGTGAATCATCTGCACTACGTGGATGGCATCCCCCACCAGCTTCATTTCCGGCTGGTCTATCTCCGCGGCAAGGATGAGGGCTTCCTCCAGAGCAATGCTTTCTGCGAGGGACGGATCACTAACATTCGGGATTCTCCATGCAACACCCCGAATAAAGCTTCCATCTGAACCCATAGCTACCACCCCTATTCCCGCGTCCCCATTCAGGATACCAGCATCGAAGTTGATCTAGATCCCTGGGTCTGGCGGTCTCAGCAACGTCCTTGGCAACAATGAAGCCGACGTCTCTTTCCTCAATTGTTGGGCCTCCCTGTAACTCCTTAGATTCGCCACTACCCCGCGGCCATAACAGCTGACGCCGTGTGGGACTGCTCGAATATCTGCCTATTTCGCTGGAACCAGATACCGTCGCAGACCATGATCGCCCGTGAACAGAATTCATCATCATCATCTTTCAGCAGCTTCCGAAACCAGGCATCTCCTCTGGGTTGTTCCGCAGCCGAAACCTTTCCAAGTAACCCCGCCGTGCTCCATGTAGACTTGGCATAACCACACGAGAAGAATAGATGAGCTGTCGTATCCGCGTCCTCCTCCGAGCAAAGTGGGCATGTAGAAGAAACCTCCACTCCCCTCCTCCTGAGATTCACCACCGTTGGGAGAGAATCCTTACACAACCTTCAAGCAAAGTGAAGTGCCCTCTTCAGAACTCTGAACCTCTTCCAGAAAGTCGCCGCCTCACTTTGTACTGAGCTCGGGGCTTGGTTCTGTTGCCTGATTTCCACCTCCACGTGATAGGCCGTCCGAACTGTATAGCCACCATGTGCAGTGTGGTGCCATATCCACTTGTCCGACGAGTTCAAGTTCCGCAGTGGTATCTCCAGAATCTTCACCACCTCCTCCGGAGTGAAAAACTGGTTCAATAAGTGCGTCTCCCACCATCTTGTATCCCTATCGATCAGATCAGCCACCCTCCGCAAGTTTCCTGGAACAGCCTGCGGGTGCTGTATCCAGAAATTACCCAGCCAAGGTATCCATGGGTCCTGACATATAGACGTGTCATTCCCCGAACCAATCGATCTCCTAACTCCATTCTGCACCAACCCCAAAGCTCCATGGATACTCCTCCAGGCCCAAGACGGCCTCGGCCTGAGTTCTGAAGTCATCAAGTCACCATTCCTATAGTACTTAGCCTTGAGAACTTGAGCTAACAGCGAATTTGGTTGTGACAGAAGCCTCCACGCCTGCTTCCCTAGGAGCGCTTTATTGAATGCTCCTAGGTCTCGAAAGCCTAATCCGTCAGCTCCTTTCGAATTCGACATTCTCTTCCACTCCGTAGAAGATCCCCCCCCACCAGAAATTGCTCAATAGACCATGTATCTCCTCCACCACATAATCTGGAAGCTGAAAACAGCTCATCGTATAACTCGGTATAGCTTGTAGAACAGACTTTATCATGATCTCTTTGCCCGCTTTCGACAAGTTCTGCTCATTCCACCGTCAATCTTCTGCCTGATGCGATCTCTGATAGAATGGAATATCTCCCCCTTGTTCCTTCCAATGACAGTAGGTAGTTCAAGATACTTCTCATGAGCCTCCACCTCCGGAATCTTCAGGATGCTACATATCCTTGGTCTGATATCCAAAGCCGTGTTAGGGCTGAACAGGACACCCGACTTATCCACGTTTATCTTTTGACCGGAGATGGCCTCATACAACGCCAATGCCCATTGTATATACCTCGCCTCCTCCTCCGACGCATCCCCAAAAAGAAGGGTATCATCTGCAAAGAACATATGAGAGATCCTCGGTCCGTTTAGGGAAGCACAGACTCCCCTAATCTTCCCAGCGCTCGCCAAATCCGTGAGCAGCATCGAAAGTACCTCCGAGCAGATAATAAATAGGTATGGAGAAAAAGGGTCCCCCTGCCTAATACCTCTGTTCGGTGTCAGCTGCCCAAACTCCTCGCCATTCAAGATGAATGAGAATTGTACTGAGGTCAAACACTGCCGAATGATTGATACTAATCCTGGAGGGAATCCCATCTGCTCCAGCGTCCCTAGAACAAAGCTCCACTCAATTCTGTCAAAAGCCTAGCTCATATCCAGCTTAATACTCATCCATCATCTCCTCCCTGGCGTCTTCACTTTCATCGTATGGTGTATTTCATGGGCCACCAATACGTTGTCCGTGATCAATCTCCCAGGTATGAACACCAATTGAGACGGCGAAATAATGTCTCCGATAATAGGCCTCACCCTATTCGCCACCACCTTCGATGCCAACCGGTACACCACATTGCATAGACTGACTGGTCTGAACTAAGTGATCAGCTCAGGCTGCGATACTTTCGGCAACAATATAATATGGGTGTAATTAACCCTAGGGTGTAAGTCACCCTTATTCAGAAAATCTAAAACACATGCAACTACATCTTTCTTAACTACATGCCAGAATTTCTGAAAGAAAATGGGGCTCATACCGTCTGGCCCGGGGGCCTTGAGATGATGCATCTGCTTCACCGCCTTGGAAACCTCCGCCTCTATGTATGGCCTGATCAGCTTCCCCGCCATTTTTTTGTGTGACCTTCTGAGGCATTCGTTCCAGAACCTGCTTTGTTCTCCTCTCATCCGGCTCCGAAGACGAGAATAGTCCCCCAAAATAGTCTACAATGATCTTCTCCACACTCCCAGCATCCGAGCGCAACACCTGTGCCGCATCTTTGAGGCCTGAGATGTGATTCCTTGATCGTCGGTTTGTTGCGAAACGATGGAAGAATCTGGTATTTCTGTCCCCTTCTTTATACCAGTGTTGTTTCGCTCGTTGTCTCCATTTTATCCCCTCCGCCTCCTGGAGAAAACTGTACTCCTGCCTGAGCGAAAACAGATTATCATGGCTCGTATCCGTCGGGTTCCTCATCTCTAGTTCGTGAATCAACTTCTTCAACTCCTCTATCCTCTTTGCACTTGCTGGGAACTTACGACGGTTCCAATCCATAAGACCCATCGTACATCTCTCTAGCTTCTCTGATAGATGCACGTTATCATCACCCCACGACTCCTGAATCTTTATCTCACACTCCTCGGACTTTACCCAAAAAGCCTCGAACCGGAACCTTCTCTTCTTCATATTTCGAACCAGTACTGCCATGTGATCCGACGGAGGCATCTTTGCTGTACAGCTCGTCGACCACGGAAAAGCATCTAGCAATGCCTGGTTCCCTGTGGCTCGGTCAAGCTTAGCCCATACTGTTGGCTCATTCCGACGAATTCTCACCCAAGTAAAATCTGAGCCCTCATACCCAGTACAAGTCATGTCCATCAGCCCACAAAACCGTAGCGCATCCCGAAAGTTCTCGATTTGCACCTCCGGCCTCGGGCCCCTTCCTACAAACTCCTCCTGAGAAAGTACCTCATTAAAGTCCCCCATGCAAACCCAAGGAACACCACTATCTCTCGCAAGCTCCCTAAACCGAATCCAGGCTTGTTGGCGAAGTGCTGTATTCGGTTCACAATATACTCCAGTAACTCTGACTTTCACTCCAGAAAAATAAGCAAAAACATCAATAAAATAATGCGACGAACACTGAAACTCCACTTTTATTTGTTTATACCATAACAAAGCCTGGCCTTGGGCATCCACCACCACTCCATCAAAATTCAACTGGCTTTTAACCCTATCAATAACAATACTAGAACAATGCGTCTCACACAGAAAAATAAGTAAAGGTGCTTTCAACCACACTATCGTGCGCAGTTGCTGAACTGTCTTAGTGTCCCCGAGGCCACCTCAACAGTTCCAGCTCAGCAGACTCATTGCCCCTGGCGGGACTGGGCCTTGCCAGTCTCCGCCTGTGAAGAAGTAGCATCGTCGACAAAGGCAACACCTTCCGTGCAAACCTTAGACTTCTTTGCCCTCATATCAACTAGATCCTCCATGTCCTTAACTTCTACCAACTGTAGCTTCCTTTTGACCTGGCCTACATCATTCGTAGACTCCGACGCCTCACTATCCCGCTCCGGAACTATCTCGCCTAACACTGTGGTCCCCTTGTTCATTCTCCCGCGCCCTCGGCCTCTCCCTCTCGATCCCCGGCTAGTTCCTGTTTTATTTCGGTTCTTCAACAACCTGCCAATTTGCTTTGCCAGTAACTTTTCCGGAGTGTCCATTGCCACTGAAACCGGCACAAGGAATGGACTCAACGGTGAAGCCGGCTGCGTCATCCTTTTCTGACTTCTCGGTGGGGTTTCGGACACCGAAAATTGCATGATAACCGCCTGACTGCTATCTTTTGTGCCATCCTGACCTCCACTCCCTTCAGACGAGTTTCGGTCCTGCCCCTGTTCGTAATTCCTCGCACCGTGGCTGGCATATTCAGGCCCATCGTCTTCGACCAGAATAGAAGCCTCGGTCCGAGCCAGACGCTGATCGCCAAGCTCGCTGCTCGTCCCGCTCAGCTGCTGGGCGAGCTTGGTGTCCCCTAGCACGTCCACTAGGATCATCGCACGCGATTTCTCGCCCCCGCGCTGCATCCCGCCCGCCTGCTGCGCACCGTCCACTCGATGCATCTTGTCCGAGTGCAACAACTCATTCAATTGCTGCGTCTCCCTCGAGCGATGCGCCTTGCCCGCACACTGCATCTCAGCCGCACACCGAGCCTCGTCCTCTCGCTGCTCCTCTACCGAACGCTGCGCCTCGTTCATTCGCTGCTTCTCGTTCTCTTGTCGAGCGAGCTCCGCTTCTTCGTCCTCCTTCATTAGGGGCGAGGCATGAAGCTCCATCCCATCCTCTAACTCGACACGAAGTTGTTCCAAAAGATCCCTAACACGCTGTTCTTGTGTTATGGGGATCCCTCTTTCCTTTTCTTTCCGAAATTGCTCAAGTAAGCGCCTCTCCCCAAAGGGACGCATATTGTTGCATGTCTTCGTAGGAACCTGATGTGATCATTGATCCTTCGTTGTATGTAATTGTAGAGTTAAGATATTCATTTCCAATGTGTGATTATATGCATCGAATTGCTAGATTCGTGGGTAAATGCTATTGTTTACCCCAATATCATAAAGTAGCAAATATGAATTAAGATTTGTATGTTATCATTATCTTAGTTCTTTATAGTTTTCAAATGTCTTGTCCAACGCTCACGTTAACGTCGAGTATGGGTGAGTTTGTCGATTCTCCATTGTTAATTCCATTGTCGATGTATCTAGATGCTATCATCTAGGTGATTGATAATGAGGGCTCTTGAGTGATGTGTTCATGCTCACTAGTTATTATCAAGAGAATAGGATGTTTTTCATCCACGACTTATGATCATAAATCATAGATATGAAGCGTTCACTCAATGATTAATCGATAGTTGAAGTTGAAGTCAATTGCCTCCCAAGGCCTTGTATTTGCATTGTAGTGTAATTTATCTTAGTTGCTTTCTTTCGTAGTGTAACAAAACCAACTCAAAAACCCCCCTTGTTTACCTTGCTTTCTATATAATATATATGTATGTGTTAATAATCTTCGCTAAAACACTAAACAAAACTCCTTCTCCTTGTGGTTCGATCCCTACTTCCCACTATCTACTCTATAGTAGTTAGAAGTCGTAGGTGAAATATAAATGTGTTTTGATTGAGTGGGATTCCCATTTACGACGTGGGGAAATCGCTTGTCAAAAATGGCGCCGCTGCCGGGGAGAAGGCATTTCTTGTTTTGTGTTTTATCTTTGATTTTATTGTTTACCTCTTTTGTTTTCTTTCTTTTCTTTGAAAGTGTATTGCTCGAGTTCTTTGCGTAAACGACACCTTGTAGTGTGTATTGCCTAAGAATCCTTGCTCTATAATTTCAATACTTTCTTTACTTTGTTTTCTTTGAAGTGTGTATTGCTTGGTTTCTTGGAGTAAACGACACCTTGTAGTGTGTATTACCCTAGAACCCTTGCACTACAATTTCAATATCTTTGTTTGTAGTTTTAATTTTAATTTACATATGGATAACCTCCCTTATAACTATTCAAGGGATGATGATAATTTTGCAAACTCGCGTGATGCATACAATTTTACTAATATTTCCGAGTCTTGCAATTTTGATTTGAGAAGTGAGCACTTTCAACATGAAATGCCCGTTGGTTCCTCATACCAAGGGTACCATGATGAGTGCTATAATGAGGAGGGAGTTGGATTCCAATATCAACAAGTTTATGATCCTTACTACGATTCTTATGAGCCGCAATGGAGTGGTCATTCGAATTCGAGGTTTGGATGCCCACCGGAAAACCAACCCTATGAGCAATAAAATCTACCTCACCCACCTTTTGAATTGCCTCAAGAACAAGATGCGATGAATTATGAAGAGAATTTACGCTTAGAAAATCTTGAGAGGCAATTGAATTTAATGTGGGAAGCGGTGAGGAGATTAGAAGCTCAATATTCCGAAGGAGAACCATCCCAAGTAGAACCTATTCCGAGTGCTTTGCACGAAGAAGAATTTGAAAGGGATGAGGAGTTGGTTGTTGAACAAAAAGAAGAAGAGAGGGAGGTGAATGAACTTGAGAACTTACCATCACCATTGCCACCCCTACCTCCACCTATTCAACCAAAATCACCAATTTCGTAAATCTTAGAGGAGCCAAGTAGGAAGCCAACTTACTCATTCATGCTTCCAACCATCCATACTCCTTTAAGAACCTCACCTTACACTCATCTACCTATAATTTCTCAACCTCCCTTCACTTTTCTCTCAAAGGTGAAGGATTTCAGACTTTTGTTCTATGAATAACATTTGGGTCGTGTCGACGACGTTAAATAAATCGATTTTGATCGTTTTATTGTTATTTAACTTTTATTGTGTTTATATAAAAAAAAAATTTCTTTGTGTCTTTCATTGTTTTAATTAGTAGATTACGTTTTTATTCTTGTTTTTCTTTGTTAGTTTATTTGAATTTAAAAAATAATAATTTTGGGCTCGCGGGCCGCGAATTGGGCCTCGCGGCCCGCGAAAATAAAGGATTTTGAGGCAGCCCGCTGCCACAAATCGGCTGTTTTTCGCGGCCCGCGAGAGAAAAAAATAATTTTAGCCAACATTTAGTGTGTGAGTCCTTTCCTTTCCTCACAATTTTGATAGTTGTTCTTGAATATTGAGGACAATGTTTGGTTTAAGTGTGGGGGAGAGGTATAGGATTTTTGGTTTTTGGTGTAAATATGTACTTCTTTGAAGACTTTGTTTTAAAAAAAATAAAAATGAAAGCCCGGATAAGTCCAAAAGAAATAGAGACTTAGGCAAAAATGAGAGGCTGAAGCCCGGATAAGTCCAAAAGAAATAGAGACTTATGCAAAATTGAGAGGCTTTGTGTGAAAAAAAAAAAAAAAAAGTGGCTAGGTACATCCTAGGCAAAAGGAGAGTGAGAGAAACAAAAAAAAAGAGTGGCTAGGTATAAATACCTAGGCAAAAGGAGAGAAATCTCATTTTATCCTCATTTTCCGATGGTTGAATTCATAAGGATGCGGTGATTAATGGAGAGCTGTGTAGTTTTGCATCATTTGGCTTTGTTAGGATGTTTTCATATAGTGGGAGCAAAGTAGTACACTTTGGGATATTCTACTTTGCAATGTTTTGTTTGAGTATGTCATATGTTTGATTGTTGTGAAATTGTCATCTTGGCCTTGAATCGTTCTTTCTCGAGGACAAGAAAGGTTTAAGTGTGGGGGTATTCTACATGTGGTATATGCTTTGATTTTGTTGGGATTTTTGGGTAGAACTTGTCATCAAGTTGAAGCATAGAAATTTTATATGATCTTTATTGTGATTGTGCTTTTTACTTGTTGGAAGTTCTTGTTTAGTGTCATAGTTTTGGAGGAGTTCAAATGTGCATAAAAAAAAATTGAGTATAATCTTAAACTTTAATCGTTCTTTCTCGAGGACGAGAAAGGTTTAAGTGTGGGGGTATTTGATGTAGCCAATATATACTCTACTTTTAGCACATTTGAGAGTTCATTTAGGGTAGCATTTAGTGAAAAAAGTTAAGAATTAAGGCTAAATTTCTCTTACCCATTTTGAAGAAAGACTTGTGCACTAACGTTTTGAAGCTGAAATTTGGAAATGTTACAAGAGAAATTGGAGTGCATAAGTGGTACCATTGGCTTCGTCTTCTCGAGTACTACAAAATGGACTACTAGAACGTCAAAAACGGATCAATGGTTCATCCGTGTCGAAGCAAAGAAGATTGCTGCCAACCAGCCACAAACATCTCGCGGGCCGCGAAATGGGTCTCGCGGGCCTCGAAAATGGGCGGATTTTTGGCTGAATGAAAGCCAGAAAATCAAATTTTGAAGGGCTATAAATACCCCTCTTATCCCTTATGAGAAAAACGAGCTTCCCCCAATCCAAATTAGATTTTTCATAGTTTTTCTTCCATTTCTTCTCTTTTCTTCCCTTTGATTTGATGAACAAACATGTGTTGATTAGAATGATTGTTGTAGCTTAATCTTCCTTGGGAGCAATTGATTAAACTTCTATTCTTGAGATTTTCATGAACTTTCATATGCTTCTATTTATGGTTTGATTATCATTTGAATATCTTGTCTTGAATTGTATATGAATGTTGTTAATCTTGCTAAATTTGCCATGGGCTTTGTGTTATGAATCAATTGCATGCCTCATAGTTTAGGTAATGGTAGTTTAAACCCTAGTTCTAGTTTAATTTAGAGATTAGGTTAATTAGAAGTGAATGGGGGGTGACAACCCCTTTTTGCTTGCTAGTTGTAGAGTAATTTAGCCTAGTTGGTAGAGTAATTGGTAATTAGAGAGGTTGTGTGATTGTTGTTATGAAACATGGTAAAGTATAGTCATGGGAATTGAATTGCTTATGAATTTGAATATTGTTGCATGTCTTCGTAAGAACCTAATGTGATCATTGATCCTTCGTTGTATGTAATTGTAGAGTTAAGATATTCATTTCCAATGTGTGATTATATGCATCGAATTGCTAGATTCATGGGTAAATGCTATTGTTTACCCCAATATCATAAAGTAGAAAATATGAATTAAGATTTGTATGTTATCATTATCTTAGTTCTTTATAGTTTTCAAATGTCTTGTCCAACGCTCACGTTAACGTCGAGTATGGGTGAGTTTGTCGATTCTCCATTGTTAATTCCATTGTCGATGTATCTAGATGCTATCATCTAGGTGATTGATAATGAGGGCTCTTGAGTGATGTGTTCATGCTCACTAGTTATTATCAAGAGAATAGGATGTTTTTCATCCACGACTTATGATCATAAATCATAGATATGAAGCGTTCACTCAATGATTAATCGATAGTTGAAGTTGAAGTCAATTGCCTCCCAAGGCCTTGTATTTGCATTGTAGAGTAATTTATCTTAGTTGCTTTCTTTCGTAGTGTAACAAAACCAACTCAAAAACCCCCCTTGTTTACCTTGCTTTCTATATAATATATATGTATGTGTTAATAATCTTCGCTAAAACACTAAACAAAACTCCTTCTCCTTGTGGTTCGATCCCTACTTCCCACTATCTACTCTATAGTAGTTAGAAGTCGTAGGTGAAATATAAATGTGTTTTGATTGAGTGGGATTCCCATTTACGGCGTGGGGAAATCGCTTGTCAAATTTCCACAGAAAATATCAAGGAAAGACTCGTGGAGGGGTAATGTCCCACTTTAATATCCAGGTCCCTTAGAATTTCTTGGTCTACTTGGAAGTTTCGTCATAAATCATAATTCAAAATAATTTATTTAGAACGAGGAAACTTAGTAAGAAGTCATTCTTAAATCTTTCATAACTGATATTAATCATATTTGACCGTATTAAATCTCATTAATCACATATAATTTGATTAAATCTTATTAATCATATTTAAATTGTATTTAATTGTGTTAAATCTCATTAATCACATATAATTTGATTAAATCATGTTAATCATATTATATCACATTAATCGTATTTAAACTTATTAAATCACATCTACCATGCCGATCACATTTAATCAAATTAAATTTATTTGAATCATATTCAAATAATTCAGCATTACATTAATCCGTTTAATCAAATTAATTTACAAGAATTACATCAATCACATTTAATCACATTAAATTGACTGAATCAAATTTAAATTATCCAGCATTAGTTAAATTACATTAATCACTATCAAATGACATTAATCACATTAATGCATAAAACTCAATTAATAAAATTAATTGACTAATTGTAACATTCCTTTAAATTTTAAAACTGAAATTAATTAATTATAAAACCGTTTCATAACTAATTGTATTTTCATCAGTTTAAAATAAATCAAATTTGATGTCATTAACCACATTAATGCATAGTGAATTAATCATATTAATTGACTAAATGTTACAAAACCTTTAAAGTTGTAAATGCTGAAAATAAATGAATTTATAAAACCATTTTATAACTAATTAAGTTTCTGTTTACTTTAACTTTATGATTAATCTGTAAAGGACTAATTTGACATGATCAAGAAACTCTTTCCTGAATTCAACGGTCTCGGCGGTAGCATCTTTTAGAGCCACCATCATGCGAATCAAATCCGCATCCCCTAATGCGTCATTTCGGAATGACAAACACAGGAGTTGACCTAATATATATAATCTCAGAATATTACATTGACTTGGAACGATTCCCATTCAATGACCACATGCTAAGATATATATATATATATATATATATATATATATATATATATATATATATATATATAAACTCTTTTTAGGTAAATCACATGCCAAAAAAAAACTTTAAAACCAACTAAATAAGTTATCAAAATCCTTTTGTATTTAGTCAACATTATTTTACATCTAATATTTGAACACTCTTTCAAATAACACACAAAAATATGCAATACATGATAATCAAATTATCTAATTTTGAGTTGCACATTAATATTGTGAAAAGGATATAAACAAATTTTTAATACAAATTTGCCAAAGTAAATCATCTAATGATTTGTTTTTTTTAATTATCATAAAACTTACTTTTTAATCACAAATAAAACAATTTTATTTTGATAAAATATATAAATCATATTTCATGCATGATCTAATGAGCTTGATCATCTCTTCATCACATAAAATATTATTATATTGTAGGCTTAATGCAAACACATTTAAACACCTTTAAATCAAATTCGGAATAGTAGATCATCTCATGTTTTACTATACAAATAAAACAATTTTATTTCGATAATCTAATTATCAATACATCAAACATAGATTAACAAAGATGACTCTGATACCATTGTTAGTAACTAATCAATCATAACATAATTTATCAGATAAATATATTAGCGGAATAACCAGATTGATTTCCAAGATCACATTGAAATCTATGAATAATGTATATATACGTTGTGAGATGGATCACAAACCTTTGAGATGCAAATCCACCGCCACTCAATGCAAATCCACACTCAACTCACACAAGCTTCCAACCTCAATTGATCACCTATTGCGTAATGAACGATGGCGATCAACATGGTGTCAAGGTGATTTGACCACAAGCCGCACAAGCGCCCGGCCTCTATCAAGTCCACACGAATTGCAATCCAGGATCCTATCAGATATGATTGACTAACTATTGGAGTGACTGGCTAGGTCTAAATGTGACTGGTCATACTCTCCAATAGTCTTGAACTACGATATATATAATATCATATAAATGGGCTTGAGCCACTAGTGTGTGAACCCTAATGTCTATTTATCAAATAGTCCCTGAGATTAATTTATCTTATAAATTAACCCTAATCATTTTAACCTGATACACAATCCTTATGTGTGTGACCCTTTAGGTTTCTACTCACGTTGGTAGTAAATATGAATTGGATTTAGGACATAAACCAACATTCTTTAAATTGATTCTTGTGGAAAGGATTCTCATATTTCTTTATAAAATTTGCGTAACATGAGCATGGATGCTGAGCTCCGATCTTAGATATATAAATAACATGGTATGATGGGGGCATTAGTATCTGAGTACCGGCTGATACCTGAAATTTATCTTCTAGCAATTGTAATTAAAATATATGTTGTAATGTTTGTTGCTTATGTTTAAGTTCAGGGATTATTTAATTGCTTGCTTATGTTTAAGTTCAGGGATTATTTAATTGCTTGCTTATGTTGCATATATATTATATGCTAGTGATCTGCACGCCAATGAGACCAATTTTGATTTTCATAGATTGTCCAATTTGAATTCGTTTAACTATAATAATTTCATATTGTTTCTATTACACCTTCAAGAGCAACCGCTTAGTCAAAAACTCGTCGAGAACATGAATATTCTATGATGAAAAATGCATGTGATGATTACAATCCTTCACGGAAAGCAGTTTCGAACATAAGTGCAAATTTCTAAACCTTACAAAAAAACTATAGAAAAACAAAAACAAAAACAATAAATAATAAATAATAGATAAAAATATTAAGTCTACCACCTTCCCCCTTCCCCTTGGCTTGAAAAACTAGTGAACACTCAAATAATTCAACCTTTCCAAACCTTATAAAACTATAAAAAAACAAAAACATTAATAATAAAAAATTAAATCCACCACAATCCTGATTCGTTTAGCAAACTAGTAGACTGAAGGCTTATGATATATACCATGCCCAAATAAAGTCTATAAACTAGAAGATCGACCAAAAGATCAGTCAACTTCACCACTACTTTGGCCACTAGAGCCATCATATCACTCACACCCACAACCCATGAAATTAGGGAAATGTGGAACCACAAACTAAATGGATACACATGAAGGTAAACTTGGACTTAAGCATCGGAGTTTCTCCCCGAGTTCCGCCCCGGGCTCTTTCTTGCATGTACTATTGTCGATCAAGAACATAAAGGTTATGGTGTGATAAATCCCATTGAGTTTGACTGATGAATAACTAAATTATAACTCTTGAAAGAATAAACCACATGAATGACCTAACATTGTTTTTTGAAAAATAATAATTACTTTCATTCAACTTCAAGGTATTGGAAATCGTCCAGAAACGAATGACAAGAAACTTGGGGGTGTGACCCAAGAATCGTACAACAGGGGGCTCGACTTTGCATAGTTAGTTAGAGAGTGCGCTATAAAGTTCTCACTACGAGGAACCCAGAAGGGGCCTAGATGCTATTCTCTAACAAACTTCGAAGTCTCTGAATCGTCTCCATGCAGTGCACTGAACAGTTTGTCTCCTGGTGAAGGGCATCCCCCACCAGCTTCATCTCTGGCTGGTCTATCTCCGCGGCAAGGATGAGGGCTTCCTCCAGAGCAAGGCTTTCTGCGAGGGACGGATCACTGACATTCGGGATTCTCCGTGCAACACCCCGAATAAATCTTCCATCTGAACCCATAGCTACCACCCCTATTCCCGCGTCCCCATTCAGGATACCAGCATCGAAGTTGATCTGGATCCCTGGGTCTGGCGGTCTCAGCAACGTCCTCGGCAACAATGAAGCCGACGTCTCCCCCCTCCATTGCTGGGCTTCCCTGTAACTCCTCAGATTTGCCACTACCCCGCGGCCATAACAGCTGACGTCGTGTGGGACTGCTCGAATATCTGCTTATTCCGCTGGAACCAGATACCGTCGCAGACCATGATCGCCAGTGAACAGAACTCATCATCTTCATCTTTCAGCAGCTTCCGAAACCAGGCATCTCCTCTGGGTTGTTCTGCCGCCGAAACCTTTCCAAGTAACCCCACCGTACTCCATGCAGACTTGGCATAGCCACACGAGAAAAATAGATGAGCTGTCATATCTGTGTCCTCCTCTGAGTAAAGTGGACATGTAGAAGAAACCTCGACTCCCCTCCTCCTGAGGTTCGTCATCGTTGGCAAGGAATCCTTACACAACCTTCAAGCAAAGTGAAGTGCCCTCTTCAGAACTCTGAACCTCTTCCAGAAAGTCGCCGCCTCACTTTGTACTGAGCTCGGGGCTTGGTTCTGTTGCCTGATTTCCACCTCCACATGATAGGCCGTCCGAACTGTATAGCCACCATGTGTAGTGTGGTGCCATATCCACTTGTCCGACGAGTTCAAGTTCCGCAGTGGTATCTCCAGAATCTTCACCACCTCATCCGGAGTGAAAAACGGGTTAAACAAGTGCGTCTTCCACCATCCCGTATCCCTATCGATCAGATCATCCACCCTCTGCAAGTTTCCTGGAATAACCTGCGGATGCTGGATCCAGAAGTTGCCCAGCCGAGGTATCCATGGGTCCTAACATATAGACGTGTCATTTCCCGAACCAATCGATCTCCTGGCTCGACCCTGCACCAACCCCAAGGCTCCATGGATACTCCTCGAGGCCCAAGACGGCCTCGACCCGAGCTTCGAGTTTATCAAGTCGCCATTTCTGTAGTACTTAGCCTTGAGAACCTGAGCTAGCAGCGAATTTGGCTGTGAGAGAAGCCTCCACACATGCTTCCCTATGAGCGCTTTATTGAATGCCCCTAGGTCTCGAAAGCCCAATCCGCTAGCTCCTTTCAAACGCGACATCCTCTTCCAAGCCACCCGTGAATCTTCCGCTCCGTAGAAGATCCCCCCCACCAGAAATTGCTCAACAGACCATGTATCTCCTCCACCACATAATCTGGAAGCTGAAAACAACTCATCGTATAACTCGGTATAGCCTGTAGAACAGACTTTATCAGAATCTATTTGCCCACTTTCGACAAGTTCTGCTCATTCCAACCATCAATCTTCTTCCTGGTGTGATCTTTGATGGACTGGACATCTTCTTCCAACCATAAGTCCCACTGCATATCTCTCCAGCTTTTTTGACAGGTGTATGTTATCATCACCCCAAGACTCCTGGATCTTCACTTCACATTCCTCGAACTTCACCCAAAATGCCTCAAACTTGAACCGTCTCTTCTTCCTGGTTCGGTTTGCCAAAGGGTCTCTAGCCCGTAGTTGGACTAATACTGCCATATGATCGGATGAAGGCATCTTCGCTGTAGAGCTCGTCGACCACAGAAAAGCATCTAGCAATGCCTGGTTCCCAATGGCTCGGTCAAGCTTAGCCAAAACCGTTGGCTCATACCGACGAATCCTCACCCAAGTAAAATCTGAGCCCTCATATCCAGTACAAATCATGTCCATCAACCCACTAAACCGCATCGCATCCTGAAAGTTCTCGATCTGTGCCTCCGGCCTCGGGCCCCTTCCTACAAACTCCTCCTGAGAAAGGACCTCTTTAAAGTCCCCCATGCAAACCCAAGGAACATCATTATTCCTTGCCAGCTCCCTAAACTGAATCCAGGCTTGTGGGCGAAGCGCTGTATTCGGTTCACAGTAAACCCCAGTAACTCTGACTTTCACATTGGAAAAGTAGGCAAACACATCAATGTAATAATGCGACGAATACTGAAACTCCACTTTTATTTTTTTATTCCATAACAAAGCCATGCCCCCAGCCTGACCTTGGGCATCAACCACCACACCATCAAAATTTAACTGACTTTTAACCCTATATTGCTAGAACAATGCGTCTCACACAGAAAATCAAGTAAAGGTGCTTTCAAGCGCTCTATCGTGCGCAATTCCTGAACTGTCTTAGTGTCCCCGATGCAACCTCGACAGTTCAAACTCAGCAGACTCATGGCCCCTGGCGAGACTAGGCCTCGCCAGTTTCCGCCTGTGTAGAGAGAGAATCGTACTCAAGGGCAGTATTATCCATGAAAACCCTAGTCTTCTTCACTCTCGCTTCATCTCCGTCCTCCGTGTCCACTATCTCAATCAGCTCCAGTTTCCTCTTCACCGGACCTGGTTCCTTCGCTGACGTCCCCTCGCCACCCTCAGGTATCATTCCCCCCAGCCCCGTAGCCTCTGTTTTAGCTCTACCACGCCCGCGACCTCTCCCTCTCGTCCCGCGTCCAGCTCCCGGCTTCGCTCTGTTTTTCACCATCTTACTGACCTGTTTCTCCAACAACCTCGCCGGAGTATCCATTTCCACCTGAACTGGTACCAAAAATGGGCTAAGTGGTGTCAATGGCCTATGATTTCTCGATGGTATCACCATCACTGTTGCGAAGGCAGAGAATCTCATAAACACCACCTCACTTTGCGGATTGCTATCCCCCTGATGTTCCCCCGGTTTCGCATCAGCATGGTCTCATCATCATCCATCCCGAGCACCTGTGCATCATGGACCAGCCCTGGTGGTTCAATGACTTCCCTGCCGGCCCGACACACATCAGCACGTTGTCCTACAGGCTCCTTAATGCAACTTTTTTGTCTTCTGTCATGAGTGGTGATGCCGTCTGGTCCGTCAGCAGCTCGGTCTCCGATGATTGCGGCTTCCCCTCCTCAAGGTCGAACCGGATCTGTTTCAAAACTTCCCTAACCCGGCTTTCCTGTGTAATTTGCGCTCCCCTCTCCAGTTCTTTTCGAAACTGTTCCAGCACCCTTCGTTCAGAAAAAGGGCGCATATTTCTCCAAGCTATTCGATGTAACTTCATAGCCCTTTCCACGTCAATACTTTCAAAATCCCCGGCCAGTTCAGCGACTGTCGTTGGCCAGGGTTCGATCTCCATCCCTGCGGCTTGGTTTGTTACAGTCCTCCCCGCACGATCAACCATCATCCTCGCACGTTCCTTCGCCGCACTGTCCTTATTCCCCGCACGATCGCTCCCTGCACGAGGCTGCTGTTGTTCATTCCACCACCCCACGACTGCTCCCACTAGCCACGATTGTTCGAAAAGGGTTCCGCCTCGATTTGAGGTGCATCCCTTCCGGATAATTAACAGAATTTCTCATCTCCGGCAGCGCTTCCCACCTCGCCGAGCAGCTTCCGACTAAATGACCAATAATCCCACAATATTCGCAAAAATTGGGAAGCTTTTCATATTGCAATATCAGCATGTTTGAAGCCCCATGTGGAATCTGCACCCTTTTCAGGGGTTTCATCACGTCGATTTCGCATCGAATCCTGAGAAATTTCCCGACGAGCTCCCCGTCGACATCCTTCTCCACATCGGTAAACCTCCCGATCGCGTTTCCGATGTCTCGTGCTGTCTCCAAATTCATCTGGTCCTGAGTTGGCTTATGTGCGATAATCCAAAACGGAACCCGATCAAAAACCACATCCATCGACACAACATCTCCTCGTGATTCTTGCAGCAGGAGGAGATTGTTTTCAAGGAGCCACGGCCGCGTCTCCATCACTCTGTTCCTCGCACAAATATTCGGAAAGGCAAATTGAAAAAGATTATCCGCTAGGGTTTTTACCTTCAACTCCGTTGGTAGGCGCCATGCCCTACCGAAGCAAGTTTGCACATCCGCCGTCGGTATCCTCCTCGGCAACATCAACTTCCCGATCAACAGTTTCCTGTGATCCATCGTCGGACCCCGCCGATGGGTTGCGAGCGGCATCTTCTACTCCTCCTCCGTGAGTGAAAGCCCAGCGTATAGCGTTGCGATCACGTCTGTGTCAGTCATCTTCAAGATTTGGCCGGAATCACAAAGTTTGTCGTGAAAACTATGCGAAAATTGCAGGTATCGTCGTCTACTTCGCAGTTAAACCCTAGGGGTTTTTTTCTAGGAGAGAGAAAGGTCAGGAGCGGCGCCTAAAAGCAGCTTCAATACTAATTCCAAGTGGGAATACATGAATGACCTAACATAGTAATTAATGTATATAAAAATTAAGATATGTATGAATTAATTAAGTTGGATTTCATCAAATCATATTCTAAATCGAATTGGATGGAATGAATTGATTTATAAATGATCATAGTAGACTAGAACTTTACTTCCTAGAAAATTAATATCAAATATATATATTAAGAATCTTCATTTAAGTGGTGATCAAAGACACCAATAAGTACCTTTCTCCCCAAAAACCAGATCCAGCTCGGGGAGGTGATCGCCGACGCTTCTCTCCGAGCCGGTCACCTCCCCACCCCCAATTTTTAGTTGTAGATTAACCTTTTCCGACCACTTTCTTTCCTCGCCACTTTACAGATTCAAGCCCCAAAATAGGTAGTCGATCCGGAGCTGCTGCTACTGCTCCACCCTCGGAGCAGCTGAAAAACTCGGTCCGACGAAACCTCAGAGCCGACCACGTGCGAGTGGAACAGTCGGCGGCCATATCTGGCTACTCCTGTACCAAGCGCAACAAATCCGACGGCACAGCCAAAGAACTCGCTTAGCCGGCCGCTGCAAACTCCGGCTAAGAGCTACTCCAATCGGGTCAGACTGCTCTCCCGGCATCGCGGCCACGTCGGCTGGGCCTATCAGATCGAGCGAGGATGCGCATAATACGGCGATGTAGATCCGGCGATATCCGGCGATGCAGATCCGGCGAGGACGCGCAATCCAGCGATGCAGATCCAGATCTTCTCCCGGATCCTCCACGGGTCGGGTCAAAAGATCGGTTTCAGACTAGTTTTCGGTTCGGGCCGGTTTTCAGTTTGGGTCGGGTCATTTGGTTCTGGTCCAACTAGAGGATGAGGTGGTTTTTTTTCTTTCTTTTATTGTTAATAACTATAGTCGGTAGACCACGCACCACGCGCCCTGCACGTCCAGGCTACGCGACACCGCCGTGCTAGGAGCCCTCCAGCTTCTCGTGCTTTGCGCCCCGCGCGTGCAGGTTACAAGCCGCCGACGTGCCGGGAGCTAGTTCCTCGAGCTCTCTTGTGCCCCGCGCGTGCTGGCTACGTGCCGCCTACGTGCCGGGAGCCCTCCGGCTCCTCGCGCTTTGTGCCCCGCGCGTACAGGCTACGCGCCACCGCCGTGCCGGGAGCTACCAGCTCCTCGCGCTCTTAGTGCTTTTCTTTCAGCTATGCTCATTTCGCTATCTTTTCATTGTTTCTTACAAACCGCCTCCTTTTCATAGATCTTATTGTACTCACGAGATTTTTTCTCCTTTTTGATACACCTCTTTTAGGTGTTTGTAAAACTCAAAAATTTAGGGATTGGGGATCCCAAATATAGTTTCCCCCCACCTTTCATGGGTGGTTTATCTTTAGAAAAAAGAAAAAAAAGACACCAATAAAAAAATTAAACCCAAATATTAAATATTAAAAGTAGAGAAAAGTTTTAATAATATATTTTACCAAAGAATACTGTATAATGGATGGTTAGTTCTTGCTATTAATTTAAAATTATTATTGTTCAATGCAATAAACATATTTAAATTTATCTTATATATATATATCCAATTCGCTCCATTTTTCGTGTGTAAAATGGATAAATTTGTAAATTCACGCTTAGTTGATTGTTGATTACAATTATATTTTCCAAATAAATATAATGCAAATCTACTTATAAAAGGGTATTTTAGAAATTATACAACCAACTAATTTGGTATGATTAGTACAAAAAATAGTATGTTAGAAATTATACAAACTAATTTGGTATGATTATATAAAAATATTTAATTTATGGTAATAATATTGTAACATTACCAAAATTATTTAAATCAAAAATTTGTATAGATTGACATCAGTGTAAAATAGACCGTAATTGTGGATTTATATTAATTTTATGAATTGTAGCAGCCTATAAACACGATCATCAACATGAGCAAAATAATCTTCTGCCAAATAGATCTATCGGAGCAGCTAGACATGCAGATCATCATCACGGATTCTTGAAGGTAATAACAACTCATTCATCAGGTTAATTTTCACCAGGTTTTATTTTCTTTTCAGTTTCTAAGTTATTTCTTTATATATTTTAGATGAATTAAGATTAATATTAGGAAACAATAATTAATAGGTGGCATTTCTTTATTGGTTAGAATAACACAAATAAAGAGGCAACCCTCCCTAAATAAGGAGTATCCTTAAAAATCAACAATGATCATTTCCTAATAAGGAGTGCTCCTTATTAAGAAAAGTGCAATTTTTGTTTTTGAAAAATTTATTCATGGTACTGGGAAAACGCACAGTAACGATTACAAGTGGAATCAACATCTAATCAACTAGCCTATTACAAGGCCAACTAAATCATATGCTAACCAGACTCATATCGTCTGTACTATTACAAATTGAGAGATCCAATAAAAAATTGTAATAACGCCATCGGGGATATTATTTTGCAACCGCGAATACCACAGCCGCTTGGCAGAGATGAGCGTCTCCTGCATCAATCAATGCGTCAATCGGGGATCTGCTACAACCGCAATACCACTAGATCCAAACCACGATCTATGTTATTCAAACTGTAAACACCTTGAAAATCATAGATCGCGAACGGGAACACGATCCACTACCTGTCCAACCAGATCAAGAACTATAAACAAAAAACATAAACCACGACATGTCCAACCAGATCGGGAACAAAAACATTGATGAACAACTAAATCGAATTTCGATTCGGATTTGAATTTGCTGGTGGTAGAGAAGGTTGACGATAGCGGTAGAGGCTGCGGGAATGGCGGCGGGGGATTTAGCCAGCGCCGGGCGGGTTCTTTTGCAGCAGCCCCAGGCGTGGGAGGTAGCGGTAGTGGCGGCTGATCGGGTAACCGACGGGGAGGGAGGGATTGGATGTCGACGATGATGGGGCGGAGATAGGTTGAGTAGCCGATCGACGATCGGTGTGGCGGAGGAGCGGCCGTGTAGAGAAATGGGAGCTGGTTTCTGGGAACATGGTGATGACGAATTAAATTTTAATTATTCTTATGTTTTTAATTCTTTATAAGTTTAAAATTACTAAAATGCCCCTGACAGAAAACAAATAATTGCCAAAAGGCCACGAGAATTCA
The DNA here is from genome assembly GCA_963678965.1 of Cruciata laevipes. NCBI lineage: Eukaryota > Viridiplantae > Streptophyta > Magnoliopsida > Gentianales > Rubiaceae > Cruciata > Cruciata laevipes. Next base: position 16,237,009 of record OY787634.1, on the reverse strand, counting down.
ATTTAAAATCTTTGGGGGCCACGAAAACTCATTTTAAAATTATGAGGGCCATGAACACTGCATTTTTTTTTGGGCCATAAAACTACTTTTTAGAGTTTTTAGGGGTCAGATAAAACCTTTTAGTCATAAATAAACTTTCAATTGAATGAAAATCTTTTTAAATGTTAATCAAATGAGGCGCAAACCGACCATTCAACTAGTATAATAATTTAACAAAAATCATATATATGCAACAATCTTTTTTATTTCAATACATCAAGAAGTTCAATACAAAAGGGTACCCCACCCTGGTAGACGGAGAGGCTTTTGTACGCATGCAAATCACCAATGAGTGGTGATGACTGATGAGTGAAGTAGTCTTAGAAAAAGTCTTAAGAGATTTTCCAAGATGGAAATCTTAGTCACTTTTCTAATGCACTCCTAGTTGTAGTCAATAAAATAAAAAGCATTCCTAGGCAGTAGGCACCTTACAAAACATAACAACGGCTAATTCATTACATAGGAACGAGTATCACAGAAATTAGCCAGGGAGGAGCAGCCTGCAGCAAAATGATTAGTTCATGCGAATCAAAGTATATCACCAAGGTTCAAACTCCCAAATGCAAAGCATGCTGAAGGCCGAGTAATCAACCTTAAGTCTCGGACACCAGAATCAACCTTGAGCCCATGAAGAGTTGAACACCAGAATCAACCAATTGACCGAGCTGAACACCAGAATTCACAACAGATGAGTCAAGTCTGGTGCATTTGTTAGAGTGACTCATAATCAGAAACAGACACACTCTGAACATCTTCTATATTCTGCAAGCTCGCCCCATGGCTCCGGAAACTCTATTCCCGCATGGCAAGAGTTACAGTTTGTGAGGGGATATCCTTGGCGATGGCATCCTTGATCAAATACCCGGCGATTTTGCGCTTTCTAGATATACCACAGATTGCACAATGACAACACAATGGCATCCTTATCAGGCAAGGGCCTGTCTAAACCAGGCCTAAAGAGGGGCGCCAGGCTCTCTTAGCATATGATCATATTGAAGGGAGAGATTCTGCATACTTTCCATACTTTCTGCTTGAGCATTAGCACAATGAGAGCACAGAGGATCTTGTGGGATGGAGATGTGCATCTGGAATGGCTAAATGCAAGTGAGATTTTGGAAGTGAGTTGGAGACTCCAGAACTGAGACTAGTAGCATTGCTGATTAGGTTCCACCCAGAAGATATTAAATTATTAGAATCCAACGACCAGTATCTAATCTCCCGACTGTTCGAGAGCAGATCATTTTATCTGGTGGTTTCTGCTGAGACAATGAATTGACCGGATTATGTTTACTCGGGAAATATGATTCGGATCAGTGGTAAGATGATTGATAACTTTAATACTTTTTCCTAGCGGTTTCTTACAATATGACTTTTTCCTGGAATTTATCTATCCACAAGACTAACCTCAGCTCCATTACCAATTAACCATTTCCAGTGTCCTTTCAGAAAGCCCCTGCTCCACAACAGACTTTTCCATCCCCACGAGCCAATCAGATTTAGCTTTCAGATATGAATTAGAATTAAGTATTGGTCAGAAAGAGGTAAGCCTATTTATTCGGAACAGGCTGAGCTTGCATATGAAGAATACCAGTTTTCTAAATGGTTGCATCCTTACCAGTGAAGAATACTTGAGACTTTCTGAATTAGTAACTAGACCGGGGATACTGCTGATGGTGCAAAGAACTTCCATGATGCCCTCCGCGAACTACACATCTGCTTTACTATACACCACCAGAACATCAAGAAACAAAAGATACTGATTTCTCTAACTTTTCTACATTTTCTAAGATAATAAATGAACTTCCTCTCAAAAGATTCCGGCTAAGTGTTAACACTCCATAGCAATAACAACCAAAAGGGAAAGAGGAGATCCCCTTGTTTCACCCTTCCTCTTCCCATTGAAAGCTTCAGAATGACCTGAATGAAAATTTTTCCTAGTAGCATTTAAATACAATGAATAAACAGATGAAGAAACTTGAAGTCATGGAGTAGTTGAAACACGAAAGAACATTTAAGAATGTCAAACACATTCTGCAGTTCCCTTGGCATTTTTTAACCAATAAAGAAGCTCTTTACATCCCCAGGTACACTATGAACCTCTATTTAAAACTGGCTAGAATAACCATCAAAACCTGGGCTTTCTGAATCTGTTATATAATTAATGGGAAGGTGATTAAAACACCACATTTTTGGATGCAGAAGCATTAACCAGAGAAGGAGGATGAAAGACACTAATCTGAGCTAAAAAATGAGAAGTTTTGTGGTTCTTGATTACATCTTTCCCCTAAACGAAATGCTCACCATCATGTTAGACAGAATATCATTTTATATTGCTTAGCCTTCATTAGATTGTAAAACATTTCAGAAATCCTTTCAGCTTTAGCTTTCTGCTTTTCAAAGCGGAGCTATCTCAGCACTTCCATTCTCACCATAAAAAAATGTAACAACAATGAACATTCAAGGCCTTAAAAGAAAACTCCATGTGAATACATTGAGCATGTTCATGCAACACTTGAATGTCAAACAATATTTTTTAGATTCAACCAGAATTAATCATTATTACAGATATGGTCCAACCTAATCCAGATCAGACCACCATGTATCCTCTTTCTGTGTTTTCACTTTAGTTTATACCAGGTACATAAAACCTAAGTTAAGTATGTTACAAAATCCCCTAGTAACTTGTTTCCACAGCATTATTCACACCTCACATTCCAACAAAAAATTTACTTTCAATCAGGTGGTTGAGATGAAGGGATTACACCAAACTTATGCTGCATATTTAACTCACATAGAATGGGCTGTATCCCCTCTATTTTTTGGATGCTCCATTATTAATAAGATCATCTCCATGCTGCATCCCAATATAAATAAAACATATTGTGCAATCGGGTAAGTTTAAGTTCATGATTCACAAGAAGAAAACATATACAAAAACATTTCTCATTAACAAGTATTCACCACATTCAAAGCTCCTTTAAGAGCAAATTATACTAACTTATTACTCAAAAAGTTGTTTGATAAATTTAAAAGTTTCAAACATATAAGGAGAGGGGAGAAACTTTTGCTTACCAATCCAGCTCCGAAATGTGATAGACTTTTATCTCTTCAGGTGCTTCTCTAACCAACCATCCTCAAAAAACAGAACAGAAAAAGAGAACAAAAATCATTAACTTCCAGCAAGCTCTTGTTAAAATTAAAAAAATATTCCAAGGAAATTTTAAACACATGTTTTTGTTGCTAACTTTCTGTTAACATGATATCATCATCTAAAATATGAACTTCACATTTATAGTCAGAATATTTGCCATTTTAACTCAGGTAGCATCAAGTTTAACTAATGTGTGAGCTACATCATCAGCAACCAGAATATGCTATGTACGTTATAAGTATTAATATAGGTTGGATATGCATAGAACATAAAGCCATGCAAATGGATTGGTTTATATAGTAAAAAATTTGCTAAAGGGTAACAACAGAAAACTTCACCAAAGGAATACACGTCATAGTAAGCATTTTAAACACCAGCATACGGCACAACCTCAATATTACGAATATCGGTATTAACACTCAATGGGGAGAACTTTTTGCGTATGTTACCAGCTTTAAAATGTAACAGTCTTGGATCCACTGAGCAGCTTCTGAGCAACCAGCCACAAATAAAACAAAAAATTGTGAACTCTACAGTGTATGTGAGTGTAAAATTCCTAATTCACAAGGAGAAAACAGTTACCTAATGAACCTGGTTCACCAAATGGTATAGGAAATATATCACCGTCAACAGCAGCAACTTCTTTACAAGCAGCAAGCTTTCTGAAAAAGACACAAATTTCTTATGGTTCTCAATAACAAACTTCCAAACTGGTGAACCATAAACATTATAATAACAAAATTTCATATACCACCTGAATTTCTCCAGGTTCAAAGAGAGGGAAACAATGAGTAATCATCCCCGGTATAAGGTAAAACACTGTCACAAAGACAAAAACATACACATCTAAGGATAGCAACATAGTTATTGAAACTTCTTTACAACAGTAGCAAGCTTTCTGAAAAAGACACAAATTTCTCATGGTTCTCAATAACAAATTTCCAAACTGGTGACCCATAAACATTATAATAACAAAATTTCATTTACCACCTGAATTTCTCCAGGTTCAAAGAGAGGGAAACAATGAGTAATCATCCCCTGTATAAGGTAAAACACTGTCACAAAGACAAAAACATACACATCTAAGGATAGCAACATAGTTATTGACACTTCTTTACAACAGCAGCAAGCTTTCTGAAAAAGACACAAATTTCTTATGGTTCTCAATAACAAATTTCCAAACCGGTGACCCATAAACATTATAATAACAAAATTTCATTTACCACCTGAATTTCTCCAGGTTCAAAGAGAGGGAAACAATGAGTAATCATCCCCTGTATAAGGTAAAACACTGTCACAAAGACAAAAACATATACATCCAAGGATAGCAACATATTTATTGACACTTGTTTCTGCAGGTCCATCTTACCACAATTAACTTAAAGAACACTCTATATTACACATTAATTAACACGAATTTTATGGCAAAATATAAAGGAAACTGATTGGCTTTTACCTCCACACAGGTTCAAACTAAAAGCAGGTCCATTGCTGTTACCTCCAGCCAGATTCAAACTAACAATCAAAAAGAACATAGTTAGTTGGAGTCATACCATCATTTAAATTTTTTTTGTAAGGAAAGTAATCACTGGAATGGACATTTACCTGCCATTGGGGAAGTCAAGGTGACTACGGGCAAGCTGAGAGCATCCTGGAGACAGCAGGTATTGGGTATACTTCTGTGATCTTAGCAACAGCAGCATCTCTTATGGTCCTTACTTCCTGCTCTTCAGCGTGCCACATACCTTCAGCATGACATTTTTAAAAAGTGAAGATAAGAAGATCTATCTAGATTTCAATAAATGAAAATTGGAAGTAACACAAAAATATAGATAAAAGGAAAGTGGGATTCACAGGCACAAAATAACAACGCAGAGGCCGAAAAATGAGACCACTCAAGCAAAGATTTTCTTAAACACATATCATGACTGTATATTTATCAATAGTGTAGCATGGAAATTCATATTAAAGGACAATTCTCACTAACATAAACCAAAAAATCTCATCTAAGCCAAGTACTAGAATTTTTCATCAAATTGAACTGACAAATCCGAAGAAGTAGCGGCAGTGGACTGTACAGGACTCCCAAATGCAGATGACTTAGCTGCATTGCAATGCAATTTTCAGTAGTCAAGTTCTCTGCGATTCTCCCCTTCTCCAACATTACAATATATGGGAAAAGGGCAGAGTACCACAATCAATATAAATGGGGCTTCTTAAGTCAAACTGAGACAAAGTTTAAATATATACACAACCATCGCAGGAAAAGAAAAGTTAATAAGCCAAAGTTCTGTGGAAAATGACAAGGATTCAAAGTCTTAATATGTTAAGAAAACACAGCAGCTCACATATTAAACAGACTAAGTAAGTTATTATGATGCCAGTGCCAGATTAGAAACTTATATGCATGCAGAGTAGCAAGGATAATGCCACAAGATGTGACAAATACATTCCCCCACCTCAACCAAAAAAAGTTAAAAGTTAATCAAAAAGATTACTTATAGGATGATGAAACTGTGTGAGTACTATCCCAATTCATCAAAAAAAAGTCTAGCTCTCTGTATAGGTATTGAGGAATATAGAAAATATAAAACGATCAGCCCTTTGAGTGGCCTATGCACAAAACATATAAAGCTTTGTTTATGTTATACAACTCCAAAATATATATATTGTACACATTACACAGATACTCGTCATCATCATTATCATTACTTATCCAACTTGAATACCTATTCACTTCAAAAAGTGTGTGGAATAAACGACGTCGTTTCGTTTCGTATAAAATAACATTGTTTATCGTCAATTTTTTAAATATAGTAAATTTACCATTGGACTTTTTGGTTAATTCCATAATGTATTAATTCCAATACCCATTTGGTTAATGTATTAATTATCTATATCTTAAAGATATTATATACCATTATTTGGTTAATTCCATAATTTACTAATTCCAATATGCGTTTCAAGATATATTTACTAATAATATATATTAAGATATTATATTCCATAATATATACCATAATTTATTAATGTACCATAATTTATTAAGGAAAAGTCTTGGGAGTGACCGTCACTATATAGTGACCGGACTAAATTATAAATAGTGCAATAAAGAAAATCAAGGAGGGACCAATTTGCAATTTTTAAAATTTTTAAAAAAATCATGCGCTACAGTGTTTCCGCGCGTGTACAGTGTTTTCCTACTGTGTGCTACAGTGTTTGCTACAGTGTACTTCAATGTTTCAAGTTAAAATGTCCATGTTTTATGTTTCAAGTTAAAGTGTTCATGTTTCACGTTAAAACGTCCATGTTTTATGTTTTAACGTCCATGTTTTATGTTTTAAGTTAAAATGTTAATGTTTTATATTTCAAGTTAAAATGTTCATGTTTCAAGTTAAAGTGTTCATGTTTCACGTTAAAACTTCCATGTTTTATGTTTTAAGTTAAAATGTTTATGTTTTAATTTAAAATGTTCATGTTTTATATTTCAAGTTAAAGTGTCGTTAAAACGTGTATGTTTTATATTTTAAGTTAAAATATTTATGTTTTAACGTGAAACATGTACACTTTAATTTGAAACATAAAACATGAACATTTTAACTTGAAACATAAAACATAAATATGAACATGTTTTAAGTTAAAGTGTTCATGTTTTAAGTTAAAGTGTCCATGTTTTAAGTTAAAGTGTCCATGTTTTAAGTTAAAGTGTTCATGTTTTAATTTAAAGTGTCCATGTTTTCAGTTAAAGTGTCCATGTTTTAAGTTAAAGTGTTCATGTGTTACTGTAGCAACTCGACACTGTAGCAATCGGTACTGTAGCGCGTGGCTTGATACTGTAGCGCGTGATTTTTTAAAATTTTCTGAAATTGCAAATTGGTCCCTCCGTGTTTTTTTAACTTATATCCTATTTGCAATTTAATCTGGTCACTATATAGTGACGGTCACCCAAGAGACCAACTCATTTATTAATGAGCTCATTTAATCATATCTTAAGATATTACCATAATTTATTGTGTGATACATTGATGAATAAGTCTTGGAAGTGACCGTCACTATATAGTGACCAGGGCCTACTTTATAAACATATAAGAAGTACGTCCTTATGTTGCAATTTCTGAATAGTTACTATTTACACGCCGGGGTACCACGCCACGCCAGATCGGGTCACCCATTAAAGATCCGGCGGTAGGCGTCCCCTTGCTCGGGATCGGCGCCTCCGATGACCTCTACCGCTGCCGAAGCCATAGGGACGCACAGAGGCACAAAGCCGGAGCCCAGATCCACGGCGGCGCCGGAGCCCCAGCTCCAGTTCGCCGGAGAGGCCCAGCTCCACACGGAGCCCAGCCGGAGCCCCAGCTCCAGATCGCCGGTCCCAGACCAGATCGACAGAGGCCCAGTCGCGCTAGAGGCCAGGATGAGCTCCGACGCCGCCCAGGCCGGTCCCAGATCCAGGTAGACAGAGCCACCGGATCCCCCGCGAGGTTCCCTCGTCGCCCGCTGGTGCCCTCCTCGACGCCTCCACTGCGCTACTTTTGACGGACACTTAGCTGGCTCGGGTCGGTTCAGACCGGCTCGGGTTGGGTTCAAACCGACTCGGGTCGGTTCGGCCGATTCGAGTCGGGTTGGTAAAGGGTCTCTTGGTTCTGGACAAACTAGAGGATGAGGTGTTTTTTACTCTATTTTTTCTATAGTAGTTTTTATAAATAAGGTCGGAATATTTGAACGGGTTATTATTTGTCAATTTTAGTTTACGGGCGGGTACGACTCTGTTTCAGAAACTTTGGTTGACTTCAAATCTGGTTTATGGGTGTTCAGTTAGGAGAAATCCGAGTTAGAATAGTAATTATACGTATTTCTGGCGATACTGTCCCCAATATAAACTAGATTTGTAGACGGTTGAAGTTTTTTTACTTCTCTCTTGTTAAATAATATCTTTGTTCAAATTTCTATTTTATGTGGTATTTGCTAGCTAGTTAGACCCGGATTGGTTGGTATCTGCCCTTAGTATTACCTTATTGTAGGGGATATGATTTGGAACTGGTCTTTTTTGCGGGACTGTCCTGACAGACTTGGGGAGTATCCTTGCCCATTTGTTTGTTATATCCCTCTTAAACCTTAATTGACGAGAGGGTAAACCCCGTGGGCTTCTGGACTAGGTAACATGGTAGCATTTGTGCCTAGACTAGTAGACTTCGATTACATAGTTTAAAATGCGAGTTAAGGTACTATGCTTGTCAGGTAGTTCGATACTCTCGAGTATTAGACCGTAGATTTTTTACGGTGTATCCCCTTTTTGAGTTTTAGCCTTCAGACACTGCCTTCGGGCACCACATTGCTTCCAGACGAAACCCTAGGAAATAGCCTTTCGACCATACCACATTTAGATATAGGGAAGATTAGATTTGTTCTACGTTTCAGAAATTTTCCTGTTATCTACCAAATTGTCTCCACTTGTGGAGAATAGCCTTCGGGCAACTTGTAGCCACTAAAACTCTTATGGTCTTATGTGTATTATGTTCGGGCATTGCTATGGCTCTCCCGTGGAGTAATACTCCTCCCACTACAGGCCAAAAAAAGTGGGGTGCATGGTATAATGTGGGGCGGGTATTAATGAGAATGGTCCCCAGGTTTGATTTAAAAATTGGTCCTTCTCTCTCTAACCTCTCTCCTCTCTCCTCCCTATATTCTCTCTCTTGTCACGTGAATGATCTTGTAACGTGGACCGGAGAAGATGCCGGAAGTTGCAGAAGTCGTGGGTCACTGCCACATATCTTCTGGGTGTCTCTAAACAGGCTGCATGACCAGCTGGACAATGGGTCATTCTAGTATACCGTTTGGGTGCTGATTTCATTTCTTCTGGGTCTCACAAAACAAGTTACAATAATTTACATCGGGCTGAGTTTGATGGGCTCAATAAACAGGCTCACTAAAACACACATTTAACGCGCCCATTTAACACGGCCCACTTTAACACAACCCATTTAACACGGCCCTCTTTAACACAAATTCATCATTTCTAAATATCTTCATCGCATTCATCGGCTCCTCCTCATTTCACACCTCATCACCATGTCCAACTCATCACCATGTCCAGGCAGTTCCATTTCTGAAGGATCTACATCAAGTGGGGAGCTTGCTCCTAGGCGATTCTACGGTATGCACAGAATGTTGAGAGAAATTTTTGTTTTGTTAATTAAATTGCTCAATCACTAGTTTGTGTGGATTTTATGGACATTGATATGGGTACTTTTATGTCGATTGATATGGGTACATAGAGATCGTTCTGCGGGGGGTACTTGTTGTTTCGATCTTTCTGCTGTGGATTTATGAGGGGAATTTCCTGGGTACTTTTATGTCGATTGATTTTAGGGTAGTTGATTAATTGGATATGTTGGCAGTTGGGTAGTTGCTCATGTGGATTGATGTTGCTCCTCTTAAATATGTTGATTATGGAATTTCCTTGGTATTGTGATGCTGCTCCTCTTAAATATGTTGGTTATGTAGGTGATCATGGGAGTTGATCATGGAAGTTGATTTTATGTGTGCAGGTTCTGCTGGTGAAGAAGCTTCTGCTGATTCAGAAGGTTATGCTGAACAAGTTTCTGCTGGTTTTGAAGGTCATGCTCCTGCTCCTGTTCCTGCTCCTTCTCCTGCTGCTCCTGTTCCTGCTCCTTCTCCTGCTCCTGCTGCTGACGAGACTGAGGTCACAGAACCTGCTGGAAGAAGAAGGTCGAAAAGATTAGCTGAGATCGAAAGGTCCAAGATCGAAAGGTCCAAAAGGACAACTGAGGATGTAGCTGAGAGAGGTGCTTCTCGCAGTATATCAGCTTCAGCAGCTCGCGAGGAATTGCTCAATCTGATGCGTCGGGTACAGAGAGAGTTAGGGAAAAGGAGCCGTAGACTTGAGAACATCACTCTGCGTTACATAGCCAAGATTGATGCTCAGATTGCTAAACGTCGGGCAATAGTGAGTGATACGATGGATGAGATAACCGAGCTGGAGATTATTAGAGGAGAACTTTCGGCAGACCTATTGGACTGAAAGTTTTAGGACTGCACCTCTTTTGTGTTTTAGGACTAGTGTTTTCAGGTTTTTGCTAAGTAATAACGTTAGCAGAAATGGTGACATTGCTTTGTATGGATCATATTTTGCTTTTTAAAGGACGAATCTAATAGTTCTGAAGTCTTTTGCACCTCTTGTGTTTGTGTTTTAGGACCTAGTCTTTTCATATGGGTGATATGTTTAATAATTCTGATGTTTATGTTAAGTCTTTTGTGTTTTAGGAATGCACCTCTTGTGTTTGTGTTTTAGCACCCAGTATTTTGATGTTTTTGCTAAGTAAAAACGTTGCAGAAATGGTGAATATGTTATGTCCAAAATCCAAGAGAATGATAAGACACAAAATATGTTCAAAATGCACATTCATAGTTTGTTTAAATGTGATCAAGCACAAACAACAAAAGATATCCAAACGAATGTGCTTGCCAGCATGCATACACAACCGCAAAAGATCTAAAAATGCGCCAACAAACAGCAAACAGCAAAAGATTTCAATTGGCTTCATTAGCTACGAAGCCGCCAACCTTTCTGGCAGCCCAAGCCGGAATCGGAGCCAGGACCTTCTCCCTGTTGACGTTTAGGGAGCTCATAATCAGCTCAGCGCATACCTTCACCCTATAAGCTGTTCTTTTAGAAACCTGAAATAGGCACAATGAAATAGGCACAATGGGTGAAAAAAATACATAACTTCCAGACTTCAGTTATTAAAGATACATGAAACGGGAAAAAATATGAGGAACCAAACCTTTCGAATTGATGAATTTTTCCATGAAATACATGGCATAGACGCCACAATCGTGATTACCCTCCGAGACCAACCAGTTTCCTCCTACCTTCCTCACGGAAAAGTTATCCACATCGTCACTGTTTGGATGTTTTTGACCGTTTAGATAAACGGAGAACATGACTTTCTGCAGCAAAGCACAAGACAGTTAGACCAACCAGTAAGATTTGAAGCTCGTACCATAAAGAGCATGAAACGCACCAATTCTTTCACAGCATGTGAATATGACTTTGCGGTGGCTGCATCTGCTTCATGTGTTAGGTTGTCTAGGCATAGGAACAACTTAGCTTTGAAGTTGACGACAACGAGAAATATGTGACCACGCATGTGCACAGGCAGCATAATCTAGGAGGGATACAGACATCAAATATGTAACAAACGAAACCAACTACCAAATTGGAAACAAAACATAAGGTTGAAGTGGTTACCAAATCAGCATCATCAATCTTCCGGTTGCAACTAGCCAAAAAATCATCCCATCTCATGAACCAAGCCTCACTATTGGTATTATTCCCATCGAACTGAAAAAGGAAAAGCATCAGAAGCCATTAACCAAAGTGAACCCAGACTGCATGCACCCAGTACAATAACAGAATGCACCTATCTTTAAAACTACCTACACCATCAGCTAAACCATTAAAAAAAAGCATCAGAAGCCATTAACCAAAGTGAACCCAGACTACATGCACCCAGTACAATAACAGAATGCACCTATCTTTAAAACTACCTACACCATCAGCTAAACCAGTAAAAAAAAGCATCAGAAGCCATTAACCAAAGTGAACCCAGACTGCATGCACCCAGTACAATAACAGAATGCACCTATCTTTAAAACTACCTACACCATCAGCTAAACCATTAAAAAAAAGCATCAGAAGCCATTAACCAAAGTGAACCCAGACTGCATGCACCCAGTACAATAACAGAATGCACCTATCTTTAAAACTACCTACACCATCAGCTAAACCAGTAAAAAAAAGCATCAGAAGCCATTAACCAAAGTGAACCCAGACTGCATGCACCCAGTACAATAACAGAATGCACCTATCTTTAAAACTACCTACACCATCAGCTAAACCAGTAAAAAAAATATGGCTATAGTGGGGACAAGTACTTACATCTGTTATGATTTCAAGGCACAACCTAGAAGGCCCTTTATCAGGGTCAGTCATCTTGGAGTTGAGGTACCTAGCCCAGCAGATCAATATGGATGACTCGATGTCCTTTCCATCTTCCAGACTTGAGAATTCCTTCCTCGTTGCAAGGGATAAAAAACCATCGCTAAACAAAGTTTCACTGTTCAAAATAACAGAGTTAACTCAATCATTGAACGGTAATCTATAACCTTGAAAAAACTATACAATGGCAGTAACAGATAGGGGGCTTACTTCGGAGGCAGGTGATTCCTAATGGTTATGCAGTAGTCCGCAATGTGTGCTTTGTATCCACTAATGTTACTCATTCCCTTTGGATAACAATCCAACAGAGATGTAACAAACTCTGTTGCAGGGATTTTTCGAAGGCTCGCCAGGATGTCTTTCACCTCATCTTCCACCCAAGCTTCATCTTCATCGCTATCTTGCACACTGATTGTCTCCTCTCATTACTGTCACCCTCCACCTGAGTGTCAGCAACAGAGTCATATACACCGTTGATCAATTCCACCAATTCATTGGCGGAACCTGCAATACAAAGTAAAGCTTTTCTTAATTTAGCTAATGCATTAGCTTCCAAGCATTGGAAAACTGTGCCAGGGCAGCTCAGGTGCTTCTTGAGTATCGGTGTATGATGACCAAACACTGTAGAAAGATGTTGATGGTATCTCCAACAATCAGCTTCAAAGTCCTGAGTGCATTTTGATTAAAGTCAGTCACCATCAAATTTATAAATGTACTCAAGCACAAAAACATGAATTAAGCTATATCAAGCCTACATACAGCGGTAACAAGGGTAGGAAAAGTAATAAACTACCTGTTCAAAACTTCTCCCGGGCTTGGCATTCCTAATACTCTCGATCAGTGGTGATACAGCAGTTTCATCTTCCCGGCTGATGGGGAATTCGTTAAGCTTGAATAGGCTCCTTCCAAAACCCCCAGCCGCCACCTCTTCATCACTTCTCTCCTTTATCATCTTGGTTTCCCAGTGCATAACCAGAGGTCGTGTCCTTGGCACGGTAATTCCTTTCCATGCATGCTTATGAAAGTAGCACAATTCCAACAGGAGCAGGCAGCCTCCAACATTGAACCGTGGGGAACCATTGCAATTGCGACTTTCACCTTCACGCCAGGACAACACTGCATCGCATAGATTGCTCACCACGTACTCGCACCAATCATACTCCGCGATCTCTCTCACTCGCACCAGAGAAGGCAGGGTGTGGAACCGTACCTTTCTATTGGTTGATGGCGCCAAAAAAACAGCCAAAGCCCAGAGCACGAACATGCGCTTGAAGTTCCTTCCTCCACCCACGAAACGCAGCATACTGTCTAAGAGGACAGAAGTGCCAATCTTCGCACCTTTTGGTACACCGTAGTTCGCTGACCATATATCTCGTATCTCTTGGACTCCAGTGTCATGTACCTGAACTGGTTTATTCCTGTTGTGTGGCAGCATGAAAATGTCCTTAACATCTGCCCAGCCAACTTCAAAGACGGGTTCCCTTACAATAACCCCACCTGCGTTGGAGACAACACGGCTGACTGCTCGGGATCGGGGGTCAAAGTTGGAGAGGAGCCATTCAAGGCAATTTTGTGGCAGGATTTCCACCTTCATCGACAAAAGACCACCGAAGCCTATTTCTTCTACATCCCTCTTCTGTTCAACAGATAGGCTCTCAACTCCTCTTAAAATTGCTGCTGGGGTGCAAACAGACTTGAACTCACGCCCATCATTAGTGAAGTGCCTTGTTGCGGAGGCCACTTTCTTCCCCCCTTTACCCTTTGGTGCTCCCTTCTTATTTACATCAGGAAACCTGTCAGTCTCCTCCTCCTCCCTTGTCACCAAATAATCATTCTTTGGTGCCTTTCCACCCTTCTTCTGTGTCTTGCCACCCTTCTTATTTGCACTAGGAACCTTGACAGTCTCCTCCTCCTCCTCCTCTTCCTCCTCATCCTCCTCCTCTGTAACCAAATTATCCTTCTTCTTTCCAGCAGGTGCACCCTTCCTCTTTCCAGCAGGTGCACCATTCTTCTTTCCAGCAAGTGCATTGCCATCCTTCTTCTTTCCACCAGGTTCCGTGGCACCCTTCTTCTTGACAATCTCCTCCTCTGTCACCAAAGCATCATCCTTCGGTGCCTTGCGACCCTTATTCTTTCCACCAATCTTCTTATTCTTTGGTGCCTTTCCACCCTTTATCTCATCTCGCAAAATACGTAATGGCTCTTCAGCGTCATCCTCAGAACTATCCGCTATGTCTTTCTTTCCAGGTTTATAAGTCTCATCTTCTGTATCCGTATCCTCAGAAGATGGGGGGTTCGAGGCACCGTTACTGTGACTTACCAACCGAGCTTTCTTTCCTCCATTCTGTTCCTGGGGACTGGTGCCCTCATCCACTATAGGCCTCTTCTTTCCTACAGCATGGGAGCCCTCAACAGGGCCACTACTACTATGCCCAGGAGTGGATTCATTAGCACTAAGATATTCAGGGCTACTTGTTTTAGATTTCTCCCCTGGCGAATCTTAACCACGATAACAAGAAATAAAAAAACAACACTAAATCAGAGCTCCTCTTAGTTCAAAAACAACAACAACATCCTCTAATTCAAATGCAACAACAACATCTTCTAAGATCCCTAAACCCATAAGACATCCCCACAAAAAAAACTCTAATATTGATACCCACCTCCCGGATTTCTGAGACCCACGCCCCAAGTGACGAACACAGTATAACCCATTCAACTTAAAACTGAAAGATGAATAAATAGTAACATTCAAACATCGACAAACGCATGCAATCCAATATTCAGAGTTAACGCCTAAACCCTAAGTTAAGCATACCCTTAATTGCATCAACACAGCTGGAAATCACGAAATGCAGGACCAATTAATCCATATTAACAGTTTTTGTAATAACTTACTGGTAGTTGCGGCAGTGGGAGAGATTATGGCCTCTGAATGGACATCTGATGGTTTTCCGGTGCCGTTTTCATCTGTGCCATCTTCGGAATGGCCCGTTGGTGATTTGCTTAGTCGCTTCATCTTTTCCTCTGCTCACTGGTTTTTTTTTGTTTTTGAAAAATTAGGCTCCAAAATGTAAATACAGACTCGAAGACGAGACGTTTGTCAGAAGACACAAAACGCGGGTCGACTGGTGAAAGCGAAAGTGTAAATCAATTACTATTAAATAGTTGATTTTCAATTCGTCCATGGACTCTTAGGCATGCTGATAACAAGGCCTTACAATATATAATGGCCTTACAAATTGGACTATAAGGCACAAATTGGACTCTAAGGCCTGCTTCAATAAATATAATTTATGAAAATAAAGGAGCAATTCAACTTCCATAAAATAATAACAAAAATTCCAAATTCCAAAATCCAAATTCCATTACAAAATAACACAAAGGCAGATTTGAGTACGAAATAACACAAAGGAATTTGTGTGTTCTAATTCTAAAAAATTAAATTTGGGTCTAATTCATTGTTCCAAACCAGGCTAAAATATCACGATCGTTTCTCTCTTATGATCTCCCAATCTTAAAAATTACCTGCCCAATACAAACCAATGCAAGGATTAAACAGACAAAATTCTATTATGTAGTTTAAAACATGTTGTGCAGATAGAGAGTACTACATACAAGTATAGAGGGTACCTACCAAATTTATATTGCTGGTTGCCCTCCATAAAGCAAGTTATTCTGGAGATCAACAACGATATTTCCCAACCGATTCTCAGTACCTGCAGAAATTACCGACTGGCGATCATCTTCATCAATCAGCTCATTTGCAGCCTCCTCTGTTGTGTAGACAAGCCCAAGCTGCGCTTCGCTATCACCAAACCGTTCCACGACATCAGTCTGACGCTGACTTCCAAGTACATCCTCATCTGGGATTACCCACTCCATGTCAACCAGATTATCACACAGCTCCATTTCTGCTTCCCTCATACAATCTGGATGAACCGGCGGCTGAGGGAATCCCTGCTCTATGGCGACCATTTTATCACACAGCTCCATGGCTGCGGCCCTCATACAATCTGACTGAACTGGCTGAGGGAATCTCTGCTCCATGGCTGCTTCCCTCATACTATGTGGCTGGACAAGTTGATTATCTCCCTGGTCCATGACTTCTGCCCTAAGGGTTTGTAATCCAGTAATCAATCGATCAATCAATTGATTTGTAGATGCATCGGTAATATACTTAATTGAATGTTTTGTCTCCATCAGCCTTGGTAGTTGTTTCCTTCCAAAAATTTCAAAATCCCTTCTTGCTTTTGCAACGGTTCTCTCCAACTCCTGAGAAAATAGACAGTCCAAGATAGGCTATAAAATCAGATTTAAGGACAACTTAATAAATAGCAGGAAGACTAACAAATGGACCCTATGATACCCTTACATATAACCATATGAACACTTTAAAATAGGGGCTTGGAGAGAACACTAACCTTCGTGTACATCGCGTCAATGGCCGAATCTGACTTGAATTCACTGTCGATTTCACACCTAGCCGGAGCTGTGATATCATCAGAACCTCTACTGGCCTGATTCGAAACAGGATAACCCTCCAACACAAATATTCCGCGTCCAAATCCACCCGACTGAAACTCCCCGTTGATAACTTCGACCATGTACTTCCAGTAATGGTTCTGGACAAGCGGCAAATTTCTTGGAATCTTGTGTCCTTTCCATAAGCTTCTCTGTATGTAGCAAAGTTGGAGTATCTCTATGCACCCACCTACGTAAAGAGCCGTACCCGTCTTTCATTTCTGGATCGCAGCACACAGGCAATCCATGATGTAACCGCACCAATCATAAGTGTGGATTTCATTCACTTCGATCAGAGAATTCATAACTCCAACTCGGACCATCCTATTTGTCGGAGGAGCAAGGAAAGCCGTCATTGCGTACAACACAAACAGACGTTTGAAATCATCGCACCCTTTATCCAGCCTCTTCAAATGCCTCCGTATTATCCTAGCAGGATACTTCCCATTCACTGGCATGTCGTACTCGTCAATCAACTTCGAGCGTAGTGCAGCACGGGAAGACATGTCTGTAGAACCAAGAACGGGTTTATCTTTATTATTGGGTAGCAAGAACAGATCCCTAATATCATCGCTAAGAATATGGAATATTGGTTTGGAGTCCACGTAAACAAGCTGATTGGTGGGATTGAATGCATCCAGCATCCATCCATAGAGATGTTTGGGAGTAATGTCCAAAGACATTCTAAGAAGTCCCCCAAAACCTATGTCTTTCACGGCTTCTTTCTGAGACTCCGAAAGCTCCTTTATAACTTGACTAAGCGGACCTGGACTGCAGAGGGACTTGAACACCCTGTTGCTCACCGGTGTTTTGCAAGGACCACCAACTTCATCATCGGAACCTTCGTCGGAATGTGGTTCTCCACGTTCATCCTCTTGTTTCTTCGATGTAAAAGACGTTGAAAATAATTAAAATTGAAGATACCTAATGAAGATAAAACTGTCGTCGGGAAAGGTAATTCGCGACCAAATCACATAATAATAAACGTACCATCTCGCCGTCTTTTTTTTTTCTCTCAGGTGCACACAGAAACTCCTCTTCTACGTTCACGGAATACAGATCGAGATTTTCTTCCTCCATTCTTTCTCAGTTGTGTTACAGTCAAAAAACAAATAATACCCGTCAACCGTTTACACAGAAACCTTTCCCAAAATAACTATAGAAGACTTTCTTTTACCATCTCCCGATGAAACATATTTCCCTAATATAAGGGCAACTTTTTCTCCAGTGCTGGGTGTCACGAGCGGAACAGGATAGTCCATCTACAGTTCAAATTCATGAAGACCGGGTTTATTATTCTACTATATTGCATGGTTCTGATTTCCAAGTTATCTTGTGACACACGAATGGTCACTTTCTACAATGGATAATTTAACTTTTCCTTTGGGCTATTTACCCAACAGATTTATCTCTAAAACACCCATACCCTATTTGTAGTTGACTCGCCCAGAATTGTAGTTCAAATCTAACTATGAGAATTAACCAAAACCCTAGACCCACAGGAACCCACACATAAACCCTAATCACTTCTTTAGTGGCAAATCGTCATTTTCATGGTACTCTTAAGATATAATTTGTTTTGAAATTGTAAGATGATTAAAGGATGTTTCACATTCATTTTAATTTTAAATATTGCAATAATACTAACAACATTATGTATTAACATTATGTTGTTAGTATTATTACCCAATGAACTCATAACGTTATGTATTAACATTGAGTTGTTAGTATTAATATCCCATGAACTCATGGCATCATGTATTAACACTGAGCTGTTAGTATTAGTATCCCATGATCTATACAACTTGATTCACAACTACATGAAATGGTTCACTATTAGGAAGGATGACAAATACATATTTACGAAAGTAATGATAACTAATACATATTTATCAAAGGATTTATAACTAATTGCTTATCACTAATTTATCAACTAATTGTGTCACCCAATTATGTGAGAAAGGTGACTCTTTAAGTAAACCAGTGATACCCATTTATCTAGCAAGGAGGATGCATTCGACCGTTGCAATTTCATATATGAAGTTGACCCATCAAGCAATCACATGATACTCATTTTTGAAAACACCTTTACTAATGTTGCATATTATAAATTCCGCAAATCACAAGTCTCTGCCATCAGTCCTAAGCCGCTAACACAGAGATGAATTGTGCCAGAAAGATTTTGGAAATCAAGGATCCCTTCCCAACATATATGGTGATCGCTTAGAACCTAAATTTGATTTCAACACCATTTTACATTTGAGTAACACATTTTTTCTTCAAATTTCAGGAAATCCCGGGACACAATACGACCTATCTAGGACGTATTCCACGGAGTGTAGTCTTGTACACTGGATCTGGAATATTGTTGTCTGGGTTGCGCCATGTTGCAATCCTAGAAAGGCCAACGTTCGTGGTCGATGGCACAACCGTCGGGATGATCCTCACGCTAAACGCAATTGAGCCAGGAGATCATTTGGAGTTCGAGAGGCATTCTTCCACTGATGTTATCATCAGAGCCTACGACAGACACGGATTGGAAAAGAACAGCAATAGGGAACGTAACAGTCATTGGAAGGTCCACTTTCGGGTTCAGCTTCAAGCCGGATTCCGGGAAAGCTTGGTAAGTACCTCCGACGACCATTTCTTTTGATGTTTAAAAATTTTGTATTCGAAAGACAAAAATTAAGAGGACATATCTCACAGGATCTATCAACCGTCATCACCCACCCCATCACCACGCCAATCGGCCTCATGACAGCTCTGGGGCACCACTGGGTCAGGGGCACCTCTGTGCCGGCTCCCGGGGATGGCCGTTTCCGTCTTCAAGGCCCTGCGTGGGATATCTTCCAACGGTTACATCAGCTGGAACAGGGAGTGATTCTTGTGTTTAAGAAAGATCCCCACGTGTTCAACTACGAGGTTTTCTTCTACAACGCAGATGGATCAGAGGCCGGCGCCATCTCCAGGAAACCGACCGGTTTCCGTCATGCAGGTATTACGACTCATTATCATCATTAGAAGTACTCATATGTTTGTTCAGAGACACCCGTATTAATTACTCAATCCATGTAGGTATGTCTTTCTACAAATATCCTCGCGAAATTAACATGGAAGGAACCGAATTGGTGAGTTATGTGTTCATTTATATTGTTATCTTCCCGTAATTACCAAAACCCATTGAATAATCCATTTAATATCCGCTTTGCATGCAGCTATTGGGAAGACGATTTGTGGAGGAGAATTGGAACTTGCTAACTCACGGCGTTCGTGTTGCATCGGAAGCCGGAATCTTCAACATGAAGTATGACAGGAACTCCCAGCAAAAATACGCCATAACCGGTGAATGGAATACTATCTTCCAGTATTTTTCTACCACAAAGAATACCGTGTTCAAATTCTCCTTGAGTTTTAATAACAATAGATGTTTCTGGTCCGGTTGCTGCACCATATTTGTGGTGGCGTTCAAAGGAAAAGGCTGCTGTGAGGAAATCAGTCTTGAAGTCTCCAGCAACCCCCGCTGCAGCAGTGCAGAAGAATCGACAACCAACTTACCGGTTACAGCAACCCAAGCATGAATTGATCTATAACTGGATTTTCCTTTATTGTCAGTTTGTTGTAATAAGTCTGTTGTGTTAAATTCACTGTTTTGGTTTGGATATTTACTCTATTAGTTCTTACTGTTTTCACTCCTGCAGAATTAATTGACCACCGCCATTAGTGTCCAATGACAGTCAGTAGCGTATATTTTTTATGTTTTTCAATTATGACCCATATACCTTACAGAAATGACTAATACAAGATCTCCCACTGACCCATTCCCAATATTTTATAAGTTGTGTTAAATTCACTGCTTTGGTTTGGAATTTCGCTATATTAGTTTTTAACTCATTTCAACTTCAAATTTAAATTGATGCGTGTTTTTATTTACATCTTTTTACAGTTCTCCTTATTTTAATCTTGTTACTGTTTTCACCCCTGCATAATTAATTTACCACCTCTATTAGTGTCTGAGAGGTCGTCGCCGTACCTCTCAAATATACAATTTATAGATTACTTACTACCTTTCCACACTATTAAGTGTACAACGGCAAGTAAGGTTCGTTCCAAAGGGAGAAGGTTATTTCTATGTATATCTCATAGCATATATATATATATATATATACATATATAAAAGCAATGTAAACAAAGGGGGGGGTTTGAGTTGAGTTTTTGTTTAAGACACTACTAAATGAAACTACTAGAACTTTTAGGATTACAACTACTTTACCATAAGATTATTCTAACTAGAGATTTAACTAAGAGAATGAGAAACTTGGACATATGAGATTGGTGACTTCTTATTATAGGATTTTCCTCAAACAATATCATGATGCCTTGAGAATGGTGAACATTAGTGAGAACTATCTTTAACCAAAGCTATGCAAATGAAAGCATCTTCACAACTTCAATTGACAATTTTACTAGATGATAACAACTAGTTCAATTGAATCAATATAAATTCAAATTAGATATTTCTTAACCCTACCCATGCACTTTGATAACAAACTTGACATAGGTATAATGCTAATGAATGATCTTAAGAACAAATACAATTGATAACAACATGCATTCAATTCCTAATTTACTACTCATACATAGGAAGAATGATAACATTCTAACCATGGAAAAGCAATATCTAACACATATCCAACACATATCTATCACTAGGAAATCATTCCTAATCATTTCAAGCATCAAATACACATATAGATTATGATCATTCAATAGCAAATCACCATTCCTAAGCTTCATGAATCATGTTCTCAATCCATAACAAGAAGTCCAATCACATATATCCAAGAAGAGGTTTAGCCTACTACCATAGTTATGTAATCGAAACCATAATCAATACAACAAACCATAATGAATTCAAAGCTCAAAATCAAAGAGAAATATGAAAGAAAAGAGTTAAGCTCTGTAAAAATTCGATCCCTCAAACAATGAGGATAAGTTGTTTTTATACTTTAAAAATTAACAAAAATAAAACAAAATAAAATGCCACTTGCAGGGCCTTCGCGGGTCGCGCGAAATCCTTCGCGGACCGCGAGCCGGGCTCGCGGCCGAGGATTCGCGCCCCGCGCGCCCGTGTCTCGGTCTCGGCGTGGTACGCGCGCCCGTGTCTCGCGCCCGCGCGCGCCCGTGTCTCGCGCCCGCGCGCGCCCGTGTCTCGCGCCCGCGCGCGCCCGTGTCTCGCGCCCGCGCGCGCCCGTGTCTCGCGCCCGCGCGCGCCCGTGTCTCGGCATGGTCTTCGCGAGTCGCGGCTGAAGGTTCGCGCCTCGCGCACGTCTGGTCCTCACGAGTCGCGGCCGAAGGTTCGCGCCCCGCGCGTCTGTGCCTCGGCGGTCCTCGTGCTGGTTCGCGCGGTTCGCGACCGGAGTCTCGCGCCCCGCGCGCGTCTGGCTCTCGCGGTTCGCGTCTGGTCCTCGCGGCTCGCGAAACTCGGCATCTTCAAAACAGCAACACACACCCTCGCGGTTCGCGACCTAGGGTTCGCGGCCTGCGAGAGTGTGCCTTCACGCCACTTCTACGACCGGTTCTTCAATGTATCAATCGCGGTCAGGACAGTCATAGAAGGTCTTCAAATCATTCAACTCCATCGCAAGTGCAATTCAAGATCAAAATGCACGTCTTCAATTTCAAACCACTATGAATGATTCGGTCTAAAAGTCTAATATAAATCTACAAAATACTATCTAAAACAGCTCTCAAATGTTACAAAGTAAGAGTATATCTAGGGTCTATCAAAATCCCCCACACTTGAACCTTTCTCGTCCTCGAGAAAGGACGATTAAGATCCAAGTGTATACTCTATATAATTAAGCACATAACATTTGAGAGCTTACATATTTAAACAAGATAAAAGAAAATGTTTTTTTTTTTTTTTTTTTTTTTTTTTTTTTTTGCCTCTCATTTTTGCCTGATTCTCTCGTATTTTTGGAACCATCCGGGCATGCCTCTCATTTTTACCTGATCCTCTAGTATTTTTGGGACCATCCGGGCTGTTTTTTTTTTTTTTTTTTTTTTTTTTTTTAAGAATACAGTAATAAAAATAGCAGTAAAAACAGCAACAAAAGCAGCAACAAAAACAAAAGTAATAACAAAATTCCTACACCTCTCCCCCACACTTAGTCTAAACATTGCCCTCAATGTTTAAATATATGAATGAATACCATAGTGAAAGGAAAAGGTATAGGGTAGACTCACTGCGAGGGGCCGGAGCCGTCACGACGGCGCTGAGCTCGCGATCTGCGATGGCCCTCATAGTCAAATGCTCCTGGTCCCTGTGGGTGCTCCTGGTCCCTGTGGGTGAAAGATGGTGTTTTGGATATGGATTTTTGGTGGGTTTTGTTGGGGAAGCTTGGGGGATTGATTTGGGTGGAAGAAATTGGTTCAAAACTCGCCGGAATGAAGGATTGGGGAAGTGGCCGGAGAAGAGGGACGGGAGGGAATAGGGAAGAAGAAGGAGAAAAAGAAAGAAGATTTTTGGCTAAGTATAGGCTCGATCCCTCGCGGATCGCGCGTTTTCTGTGGCGGGCCGCGAGCCTCGGTCGCGGGTCGCGAGACCCCGTCGCGGGCCTCGAAAATGGCCCGTTTCGTTCCAGCGATTTCCGAGAAATCTCGGTCCTCGTCGCGGACCGCGCGCGAATCCTCGTCGTGCGCTGGAACTCGGTCTCGGCGTGGTGCGTCTCGGCACGGTGAAACTTCGGCGCGCGCGACAAAATCTCGGTCGCGCGCGCAAAACCTCGGCGCGCCTTGCTCGGCAAACCTTCGCGGTCCGCGCGATGAAACCGCGGACCGCGAGCACAGTGTCGCGGTCCGCGCGATCAAGCCGCGGACCGCGAAAAACGTCGTTTTTGTTCCAGGGATTTCTTGGAAATCCCCTGTTTTTTCGCGGGTCGCGCACTCATTCTCGCGGACCGCGAGACACCGTCGCGGCGCGCGCGATGAAATCGCGTGCCGCGTTCGGAAAAACGTCGCGGCCCGCGCGATGAAACCGCGGACCGCGAGCACAGTGTCGCGGTCCGCGCGATCAAGCCGCGGACCGCGAAAAACGCCATTTTTGTGGCAGGGATTTCCAGGAAATCCAGCCTTGCTCGCGGATCGCGAGATTTCGGACGCGGACCGCGAGACACGGTCGCGGTTCGCGCGTTCTCGGCGCGGTCTGCGAAACCTTCGGTCGCGGTCCGCGCGATGAATTCGCGGACCGCGAGGAATGTCCCCTTGGCGTTTTCCGTTTTGCACCACTTCAAACCTATTTCTACAAAAACAACATAAAAACTAGCATAATGTTCGATTTACAAGCTTAATGAAATGTACATATCAAATAAATATAAAGAAAGTAATGTTCCAAATGTTGAAATTGTTCGACGAAATGCTTTTTAAAGCATCAAAACTCGTTTATTTAACATCGTCGGCACGATGTACCTCCATGGTAAAGGTCACTCGTAGGCCGGGTTGCCTAGATTCATGTCCTCTAGGATCTCCGATTTGAAACCCTCGTAATACGGTTTCAACCTTTGGCCGTTGACCTTGATGATTTTGGCATCCTCGCCGCTTTGGATCTCCACTGCTCCATGAGGGAAAACCTTCACAACTACAAACGGTCCAGTCCACCGAGAACGCAGTTTGCCTGGAAACAACCGAAGACGTGATTGAAATAGAAGAACTTTTTGACCTACCTCAAAAGTTTTCCTAATTATCATCTTGTCATGCCATGCCTTCGTCTTCTCCTTGTAAATGGCCGCGTTCTCATAGGACTCATTCCGGATTTCCTCAAGCTCTTGCAATTGAAGCTTCCTTTCATTCCCGGCCTCGTCCAAGTTCAAGTTGAACCTTGTGATTGCCCAATATGCTTTGTGTGCTAACTCCACCGGTAAATGACACGGCTTTCCAAAGACTAATCGGTATGGAGACATACCAATTGGAGTCTTATAAGCCGTCCTATATGCCCACAATCCATCATCCAACCGAGTACTCCAATCCTTGCGAGTCGGCCTAACCGTTTTCTCAAGGATGGACTTGATTTCCCTATTGGAAACTTCGGCTTGTCCATTCGTTTGTGGGTGATAGGCGGTGGAAGTTTTGTGATTTACCCCATATTTCTTCAACAATGCGGCAATGGTTCTATTGCAAAAGTGAGTGCCTCGATCACTAATCAAAGCTCGGGGTACCCCGAACCTAGAGAAGATGTGGGATTTGATGAACTCTGCAACCACTTTAGAATCATCAGTACGAGTGGGGATTGCTTCAACCCACTTGGACACATAATCAACCGCAAGCAAGATATATTTGAAACCAAAGGAAGTAGGGAAAGGTCCCATAAAATCCATTCCCCAAACATCAAAAAGTTCACAATATAGAGGACAATGTTGGGGCATTTCATTCCTAGAAGAGATGTTTCCTACTCTTTGGCATTTATCACAAGACTTGCAAAATGTGTATGCATCTTTATTTAAGCTAGGCCAATAGAAACCACAATCTAGCACTTTCCTAGCGGTTCGCCTAGCACCAAAGTGACCACCACATGCATACGAATGGCAAAAAGCAAGGATTGAGTTTGTTTCATTATTAGGAATGCATCTCCTAATCACTTGGTCGGCACAATGTTTCCATACATAGGGATCATCCCATACATAAAACCTAGCATCATGCTTTAGCTTATCCTTTTGTGCTTTTGTGAAGTGAGAAGGGCACTTACTTGTGACAAGGAAATTCACAAGGTTGGCATACCATGGAAGAGAAACACCAAGAGCAAATAATTGCTCGTCGGGGAACTCTTCGTGAAGATGCTCCTTCAATGCTTTGGCCCCAAACTCCTCATTGGGCACCAATCGGCTCAAATGGTCGGCCACTAGATTTTCAGCTCCTTTCTTGTCCTTGACCTCCAAGTCGAACTCGCTCAAGAGTAAGATCCATCGGAGCAACCTAGGCTTTGCTTCTTTCTTCGTCATCAAGTAACGAAGAGCTGCATGGTCAGTGAAAACAATGATCTTTGTACCAAGCAAATATGGCCTAAACTTTTCTAAAGAAAAGACTACCGCTAGCAATTCCTTTTCAGTTGTGGTGTAGTTCCTTTGAGCATCATTGAGAGTCATGGATGCATAATAGATGGCATGGGGAATTTTCCCCACCCTTTGACCTAGCACCGCACCAACGGCGTAGTCACTTGCATCACACATGATCTCAAATGGAAGGGACCAATTTGGAGGTTGTATAATAGGGGCCGACACTAGCATAGACTTTAAACAATCAAATGCCCTTTTACAACCTTCATCTACCACAAATTCCACATCCTTTTGCAACAATCTACATAAAGGGGAAGAAATTTTTGAAAAGTCTTTTATGAAACGGCGGTAGAAACCCGCGTGGCCAAGAAAAGACCTCACATCACGCACACAAGTAGGGTAAGGAAGAGATTGGATGATATCAATTTTTGCTTTGTCTACTTCAATACCCTTAGATGACACTTCATGCCCTAACACAATGCCCTTTTCTACCATAAAATGACATTTCTCAGAATTAAGCACAAGGTTTTTATCAATGCAAGTTTTTAGGACTAATGACAAATGAATTAAGCAATTGTCAAAAGAGTTTCCATGAACAGTAAAGTCATCCATGAAAACCTCTACAAACTTCTCAAGATATTCTGAAAAAATGCTAACCATACACCTTTGGAATGTGGCTGGCGCATTGCAAAGGCCAAAAGGCATGCGTCGATATGCAAAGGTGCCAAAGGGACATGTGAAGGTTGTCTTTTCTTGATCCTCTGGTGCAATGGCAACCTGAAAGTACCCTGAATAGCCATCAAGAAAACAATAGAAAGAGTGGCCTGCAAGCCGGTTAAGCATTTGATCAATAAATGGCAAAGGGAAATGGTCTTTCCTTGTTACCGCATTTAACCTTCGGTAATCAATGCAAACACGCCATCCATTTTGGACACGAGTGGGAATCAATTCGCCATGGCTATTCTCCACTACGGTCACTCCGGTTTTCTTTGGCACTACTTGCGTTGGGCTTACCCACTTACTATCAGAGATTGGATAGATCATTCCCGCGTCCAACAATTTAAGCACCTCGGCTTTTACTACCTCCATCATTGGAGGGTTCAAACGCCTTTGAGGTTGTCGGACGGGTTTAGCATCATCCTCCAATAGTATACGGTGCATGCAAGTACTTGGACTCATACCTTTGATGTCGGCAATGGTCCACCCAATGGCCTCCTTATGATCTTGGAGCACTTTCATCAACCTTTCCTCTTGTTCCTTGGTGAGCTTGTTGGAGATGATCACCGGCAATTTCTCACCACCACCAAGGAATGCATATTTTAGATTCTCGGGTAGTGGTTTCAACTCCACCACCGGAGGTTTATTGAAAGATGGTCGGTTTCCCGAGCCCTTCAATACCTCAAGGTCTAAAATTGGTGCATCAAGAGAAAGTTCCTCAAAGGTATCTAGCTCAAAAATGCTTTCCTTCAAGTTAGCACTCAAAGCATATGTATGAACATTACTTGTGTGTAAACTATTGGCTAAAGCATTTAACAAGGGATCATCAATATCATTTTCATAAACTTTTTGCACATAAGGCTCAATCACATCAATAGCATTGCAAGAAGTTTCCTCATCATCGTATTTCATTGCACCATAAATGTTGAACTCTATTTTATCCTCATCAAATTCCATGGTAAGCCTACCACTATGCACATCTATGATAGTTCTTGACGTTTTCAAAAATGGACGCCCTAACAAAATAGGGGTAGCAAATTTATCATGTTCCATGTCAAGAACGTAAAAATCGGCCGGGAACACCAACTTGTCAACTTTCACCAAGACATCTTCAACAATACCCTTAGGGTATGCATTAGAGCGGTCGGCAAGTTGGATCACCACGCCGGTTTTATGCAAAGTGCCAAGATTCAATGATTCATACAATGTATATGGAATGACATTTATGGATGCACCTAGATCTAGCATGGCTCTAGGAAAGTAAGTGTTCCCTAAGATGCAAGGAATTGTAAACATGCCCGGATCACTACATTTAGTAGGCATTTTATCTTGAAACAAAGCCGACACATGTTCATTGATTTTTTCATTTTTAACATGCTTAGATCTTTGTTGACGATGATTCACACATAATTCCTTCAAGAACTTAGAATATCTAGGAACTTGATCAATAGCATCGAGCAAAGGAATGTTTACCTCACACTTTCGAAGGACTTCGAAAGCTTCTTTGTCCATCTCTTTTTTGCGAGTATGCTTCAAGGCTTCGGGAAATGGTGCTTCCACATCAAAGGTAGTGTCTACCCTAGTTTTCTTGTGAAGAGGTGAGAATGGAGGTGACATTGGTTCAATAAGGGGGGATGTCTCTACATGCTCCTCATCAATGGGTTCTTTCTCATTCTCAACCTCGGCCTCACCTTTTTCTTTGGCTAGCTCCTCAAGAATAACTTCTTCGTCGGCCAAGGTCGCCTCAACCTCGTCATTGGCTAAGCTCTTCTTCACAAAGCCTCTCTTGGGGGCCTTTTTCACAACCACCTCGGGTTCAAGAGCTTGTTTACCACTCCTCAAGGTCATGGCACTCGCATGAGGCCTTGGATTTAACTCCGTTTGCGCGGGTAGTTTCCCGGAGTTTTGTGCTTCCAACATACAAGCTACACAAACAAGTTCTCAACCCACAATAGAAGTTTAATCACATACCCCCAAGATGGGTTTTTAGCATACTACAATAATCCTAATTAATACAAACATGTTTGTTCATCAAATCAAAGGGAAGGAAAGAGAGAAATTGGATGTTTTTGGATTGGGAGCTCTGTAAAAATTCGATCCCTCAAACAATGAGGATAAGTTGTTTTTATACTTTAAAAATTAACAAAAATAAAACAAAATAAAATGCCACTTGCAGGGCCTTCGCGGGTCGCGCGAAATCCTTCGCGGACCGCGAGCCGGGCTCGCGGCCGAGGATTCGCGCCCCGCGCGCCCGTGTCTCGGTCTCGGCGTGGTACGCGCGCCCGTGTCTCGCGCCCGCGCGCGCCCGTGTCTCGCGCCCGCGCGCGCCCGTGTCTCGCGCCCGCGCGCGCCCGTGTCTCGCGCCCGCGCGCGCCCGTGTCTCGGCATGGTCTTCGCGAGTCGCGGCTGAAGGTTCGCGCCTCGCGCACGTCTGGTCCTCGCGAGTCGCGGCCGAAGGTTCGCGCCCCGCGCGTCTGTGCCTCGGCGGTCCTCGTGCTGGTTCGCGCGGTTCGCGACCGGAGTCTCGCGCCCCGCGCGCGTCTGGCTCTCGCGGTTCGCGTCTGGTCCTCGCGGCTCGCGAAACTCGGCATCTTCAAAACAGCAACACACACCCTCGCGGTTCGCGACCTAGGGTTCGCGGCCTGCGAGAGTGTGCCTTCACGCCACTTCTACGACCGGTTCTTCAATGTATCAATCGCGGTCAGGACAGTCATAGAAGGTCTTCAAATCATTCAACTCCATCGCAAGTGCAATTCAAGATCAAAATGCACGTCTTCAATTTCAAACCACTATGAATGATTCGGTCTAAAAGTCTAATATAAATCTACAAAATACTATCTAAAACAGCTCTCAAATGTTACAAAGTAAGAGTATATCTAGGGTCTATCAGTGTCCAATGAAAGTCAGTAGCGTATCTTTTTTCCTTTTTTTCAATTATGACCCATATAGCTTACAGAAATGACTAATGAATAACAGCCCACTGACCCATATAGGTCACATCAATGACTAATACAGGTGAGCCCACTAACCCATTCCCAATACTTTATATTGAGTTAAATTAATTAACTTAATGAATAACATTAACCTTATAATTTCAGTTAACTTAATCAACCCCTGAAACTCTTATATTATGTGTAAAGTGTGATACATTAATAACCACCATTAAAAAGTTCTAAAACATCCAACAGACTAACATTAACTCTAATGTTCACCCAGATACATTACATACCGGACCCCCATGCTAAATTTCAATCTCCAACGGCTGACCTTTGACTGACATCTCGAATTCGAAAATACAGTAAATCACCATTAATTACCCCACATTAAAACTCACGCGTAAATTCATGCACGCTTAAATTTTTCATATTCCCCCCAGGTTCACTCTCTCTTTATATTCCCTCCAAACTTCATTTGTTCCAGATCATCGACTCCCTTGTTCATCAGCTCTGCAATCTCCCCTCCCAGTTCATCATCTCTCACTCCCAGTTTCATCATCACCGAAGAAATGGATTCCTCCAGAGTCATGGTCACTATCACTGCCAGAGCTCCACAAAACGTTGTAAGATTATTGTTTTTTTTTTCCTATCCTCTATACTTTATCTCAAATAAAATACTAATTGGTTCATGTAATTGGCAGATCCTCCCACGAACTCAATTGATGTCAAAACCCGGTAAGAGACCCGTGTCCGTGGGGGTACACACCCATTCTTCAAGTTTTTTGCTGGACGTGACGGAGGCGACAGGGGGCGGCAGGTGGATTTTGAGTGGCTACGACGTCAACCGCCTCAAAATCCAATTCAACTTGAGGGAGGATGATGTTCTGGAGTTGGAGTCTCACTCCAATACGCACGTCATAGCAAGGGCCTATGACAGCGTCACTGGGTCTGAGAAACGGGCAGAAGTTCCTCGGAGAACCCACATGAATTTTCATCATCTTGTTATTTTGCAAAGAAATTTTAGTGAGGCGGGATTGGTAAGAAATTTACTGTCATAAATGAATTTTTATTTTAGTTCGCAATTTTTGTTCCTTGTAGACTGATTAACGTCCAATGCAGGCTGTTATGTCCACTTTCGGGGGTTCATGCATGTTTAGACCACATGCACAATCCTACTTCTATTTGCGAACAGCTCTTGGAGAGCATAAGGTGAAGGGATCCGGTACTCGGTACAACGGTTTCGAGTTGTGGGATGCAGAATGGAAGAATTTCTGTAGGCAGCACCGATTGAGTGCCGGAATGAGGCTGGTATTCGAGTACGTAGGCCGAGGAGATATGGGCTTCGTTTTCAATGTCAGGTTCTACATGGCAAATGGCTTTGACAATGGGATAATTTCTCCACCGCCAACTGGTGTAGACCCAGAAGGTAGTTCCAATTGCACCCCTCACTCTGTATATTAGATTATTATATTTCCTTTATATTCTAACTGTTTTATAAATAGGGAGCGCCTTTTACCGTAGATTAACAAGCAAATTCTGGCTGGATTTTGGGGTTAATGGCGGTATTTTGGTGAGTTCTCTACTGGGTTTAGTTAGCATTATATTAAAAATTGTTCAACACATTTTGGTGAGTTCTAAAAATTGTTGTCCCGTATCTGCAGAAACTGAGGTCAAAGTTCGTTAGGGCTAATGAATGGGGCGGTTCAGGTTTGTTGGACACCAATCTGAGGTATGCGGGGAATGGTCTGCCGATCGACGTCCACACAAAGGGAGGTACATTTCATATGATGTATCATTCCCAAGGCGTTCCTCCCAACTACTCCTACAGCCTAGAAGGGGATTGGAAGTCACTGTTCCAGGTGAACCAATTCGCCGCCGACAAGATAAAGTTCCAACTGTCCCTTCACAGCGGCGGTGTTTTTCCGCTTGAAATGTTTGTGGTTCAGTGTGTTGAGGTTGATGACGCCGAAGGAGGATTCTCTTCGTCGGAGGAACACTCAGAGGCGGATAGCTCAGACTCATCAGCTTAATTTCTTCCTTTTATCTTTTTAGTTTTGTTTAGGAACAATCAATTTTATGTTGTCAAGTTATAACAATGAAGTTATGTTTGCTGTCAATTTTATGTTGAGTGTTTATGTTTTCTTATAATTTACCTACATACATTTATATTTTGATGAACCATTTTATTGAAAGATATATGCGAACACAAAAGAAAATACGTGAAATTGAAAGAAAATACGTGAAATTGAAAGAAAATACATGAAATTGAAAGAAAATACGTAAAACTGTAATAAAATACTAAAGGAACACTCTTTAGTATAATTAAAGAGACTCCATATCACAGATCCTAATACCCAATTGGTAAACAACAATCATGGCGCAATGTAATAATCTTTCAGATGGTAGGTCTTGTCGAAGTTTCGCTCCCCCTTATGTTGTTCCAGATCAGCAAAAATGGCTTTCGCCATAGCCTCCACTGCTTCCATTGTAGCATCGCTTGTGACCTTATTAATCAACCCATCAGCTTCCATTTCAGCCAATGCTGCAATTCAAACAGATTTTATGTTATACAAAAACATCATTAAAAAATGGCTACAAAACATCAATCTGAAAAACACTTTCAAACCGACCCTTGATAGCTTCTGCCCTCATGTCCGCAACTATTCGTTCAGCGGTAATCTTCCTCATCTCTGCAATGGCTGCAGTGGGAAGATCGTCGAGGGGAATATCGACTGCCATTGTTTTTCTGATCTTGGGGTGTTGGAGAAGACATTAAAAGGAGTACACTTTTATAATGAGGGACCTATTTTGATTGTGCATAAAATTGAGTACCCCTTAGTCATTCCAATTTTCAATTAACGATCAATTGCTAAATGGCATAATTGGCGAGACTCATACGGATAGATATGAGTACCCTTTGCAATTTATTCACCAGAGTGAAGTGGTACTCCAACGAAGAGAGATGAGTACCAAATTGAAACTGTCCAGTGAAATGGTCCAACTGTTTCCTTCTTCTTCTTTTTTCCTTTTTCATTTGGAAGTTACCTTTATGATGGATTCAGAGACTCCCACGATACAAACCAAGTACCCTTTATATAAATTAAACACATCCCACGATTGAGAGACTATTACGCTACGAATTAAGTACCCTTTAGATAGATTGTCTAAACCCTAAACCCACATGAACCCTAAACCCTAATTTGAGATTATTAGGATTTAAAGTAAAATACGAGTCGATTAACGTTCATGGATTAAAGTCAAATATTAACACATTAATATGGACTTAATAATGTATGGTGAAATCTATCTTGTTTTTCATTTTTAATAGCATAACTCATTAGCATGTAACACTTCATGTAATCCCACAATATCAACATAGTCTCAAACTATTAACTTCATGTAATCTCACATTCCAAACACTTCATGTAATCCCACCTTCATGTAATCCCACATTCCCAGCACTACATAGTTTCAAACTCTTAACTTTTCATGTTATCTCACATTCATAACTCTTCATTGGTTCTGGTTATATAGTTTTTGTAATGATTATTGACCATTGTAAAATTTAGTCAATTTGTTCATGGATTTCTATTTCTTATAATTATCAGCCTCTTAAGATTGAGTATTCTAGTTGGGTGTGTAACATGTAGTAATATAAAAGATTTATCAAGTGTGTTTTTTTTATAATTTTTTTTGTATATTATAAACTTTTTTTGACATTTAATCAAAATATTTACAAGAATTTTCATTTTATTTAGAAAGATAAACATTGGACAGTAAATTCCACTCACTCATTCATACAAATTTTAAGCAATAGTAATTTTTGAGACCACCCGTCACTTATTCATACAAATTTTAAGCAATAATAATTTGAGATACCACCCATCACTTCGTAACAATGGACGATTGTGCATAAAACTGAGTAACCCATAATCATTCCAATTTTCAATTAACGATCAATTGCAAAAATTTTGCTGAATTGGGGAGGCTCATACGGATAGATATGAGTACCCATTCGAATTTATTCACCAGAGTGAAGAAGTACTCCAACGAAGAGAGATGAGTACCACATTGAAACTGTCCAGTGAAATGGTCCAACTGTTTCCTTCTTCTTCTTTTTTTCCTTTTTCATTTGGAAGTTACCTTTATGATGGATTCAGAGACTCCCACGATACAAACCAAATACCCTTTATATAAATTAAACACATCCCACGATTGAGAGACTATTACGCTACGAATTAAGTACCCTTTAGATAGATTGTCTAAACCCTAAACCCACATGAACCCTAAACCCTAATTTGAGATTATTAGGATTTAAAGTAAAATACGAGTCGATTAACATTCATGGATTAAAGTCAAATATTAACACATTAATATGGACTTAATAATGTATGGTGAAATCTATCTTGTTTTTCATTTTTAATAGCATAACTCATTAGCATGTAACACTTCATGTAATCCCACAATATCAACATAGTCTCAAACTATTAACTTCATGTAATCTCACATTCCAAACACTTCATGTAATCCCACCTTCATGTAATCCCACATTCCCAGAACTTCATAGTTTCAAACTCTTAACTTTTCATGTGATCTCACATTCATAACTCATCATTGAGTATTTGTTCTGATTATAGAGTTTTAATGATCATTGACCATTGTAAAATTTAGTCAATTTGTTCATGGATGTCTATTTCTTATATTTCTCAGCCTCTTAAGATTGAGTATTCTAGTTGAGTGTGTAACTTTGGTTATAATAGTTGGGTGTGTAACATGTAGTAATATAAAAGATTTATCAAGCAATAATAATTTAAGAGACCACCCCTAACCCAATGGAGGATGGACTATTGTGCATAAAACTGAACACCCCATGATCATTCCAAAGGTCAATTATCGATCAATTGCACTTTTATATTCAAAATTGTAGTGGTACTCATAACATTAACATGAGGGACTCATGTCAGATAGCGTTATTTAAAAATTGAACCCGTAGTGTCACATGCTAGATAACGACCCAGGGTTTGGATAGTGACTGTTTTTGTTAAAAAACAATTTGACAGTGACTTTGGTTTTGATTCCAATTGCGACATTCTGGATCCATGTCTATATGTAATACCCATTAGTTTACCCAGAGGTACTCATTATTGTTTCAAGCAAACTTCCACTAACTTAAAATCATCGTACTAATATTGAGTCGAAACTACACCCAAAACAACAACTTGAGAGACTCACGCAGGAGACTAAACCCTTTTATTTTCCCTCCACTAAACCCACTACAATTTGGCGCCAAGCTGAACTTTGGGAGGGATTTCTTTTGGTTATAAAGAGAGCCATTGCGGGATTATTCAAACCTCACCTCCTCATTCTCTATATTCAAACCGCACATCATCAAACCGCACTTCCCCATTCTCTATATAAGCAAGCTTTTCCAACAAATGGCACCCCAAAGCATTCTGAAGTCAACCCGGTCTAGGGCCATCAAGGCAACAACTCCAAGCTGCTGTTGCTCCCGAGAGATGGCGAGGGAGAAGGTGCAGCTGCGATTTTTCCTCAGGCAGCTGATACACACGGTCGGCACAGATGCACTAACCGATATGTTCAAGGGATTTCGCATCCCGGTGCCGACCATCAGCAATTTGTACGAGGCTGAGCTGCACACCTATTTGGTCTCCAACGACAACACGGGAAGCATGCCTAAAGATGCTGGGGGGAAACCAAAGAGGACTGTCGTCCCCACTGAGCTGGTCATCGTGAAGGATGAGGTAGACGAGGACGAGAAGAAGCCGCTGAAGAAGGTGAAGGTGGAACCAGAGGAGAGGATCTTCATTGACTTGACCCTTGATGATTAGTTCTTTTTTTCGGGTAGTTTTAATTTTATAAAATATGCAATCACTTTTGAATTTAGTGGATTATTTTTGCCACTCAATGTATCCTAATTCTATTTCAGTTTTAATTCAAGCAATATGAATAAGATTGTGTTTTTCATGAATTCTTCTTGTATCCCAATTTCGACTGTATTTGGACTCTGAATTGTAAGTTACATGGCTTGTTCTGGGTTGTGAGACTTAACAAGGATTCTATATGTACCCAACAAGTAAAAGTATAAGTAAAATCAACAAGTAATTGAGAATAACACTTGGGCCACTGGACTTGGGCATTGGTTCCATGGTTTATGTTATGATGTGATCATAACAATTTAGGAATTATTAGCAGCACTTGGGCCTATAACATAGTATCATGACAAGAACTTAAAATAAAAGTTTGTGATCCATACAAAAACCAATTGAACAGGTATCGAATTTAACTAACGAATAACATCCAGTGGGCTGAAATAACAAATAACATCCAGAATCTTTTATAAATATTAAAAACCCAAAAAAAGGCTGAATCCATACCCACGGCACTCAGGATCCACACCAACTTCTCCTACAAGGTTCATATCAGCCACTCTCATCAACGACATCTTCAGCGTCCTGAGTCATCTTCTTCTTCTTCCTCTTCTTCTTCTCATTCTTTCTTATTTTCTCGTCCTTGGCATAACCAAGCCGATGACTCCTAGCCTTTCCTCTCTTTCTCTTGTCTACGGGATCACGTGGCCCTTCGGCCTCTGTAGGAGATTTTACCCTGACACTCTTCCCTCCTTCCCTCGCGGCCGATCCCCATTGCTTGACAATGTTGCCTGCTGCGTTTTTTGTTAAACCGGGGGGCAGGTCATCTTCCGGCACCAACTCCGTTTCCAGCTGCCCTAGGACCTCTATTACCTTGTTGAACGATTCTGGATTCATCATTGCTCGCCCACTAATTGTCTGAAACTTTGATTCCATCGCATCGTAGCGTTTCTTGGGCTCGGGCTGTTCTTCCGCCACATTCCCGTAAGGACACGTAACCTTTGTATATTCCCTACATATGTCTTTTCTCCACCGTTTTATGATGAATTTCCGAGGCACTTCCTGTCGGTCCTCAACCTTGAATACTTGGAGCATGTGGGAGCAGAGAATTCCCCTGAATTCGAAATTTTTGCATTCACATGAAATGTCCCAAGGATCGCGTTGCACTCGCACTAAAAACGATCTTCTTCTCGTCCTTCCCTTACGAACCTTGCTGTTATGCACCTCGTACACAGCTCTTATGCCATCATCTTGGAGTACCATGGCATTGCAGAACATCATGTCTTTCAACTGTTTCTGAAATTCACGAAATTTGTTGTTGGTGTATGCCTTATGGAACACAGCTTCAAATCCGAATTCGGTCATACGGATGAAGGGTCTCCTAACAGAAGCAGAGTTCTCTCGATCCTCATCCTCCTTTCTTTTTTGGAGTGCCTCGTTGTATTTCTTAACGAACACTTGGAGAGTAGTGTCTACAGAAACATATCCTTTGAAAAAGTTGTTGAGACCCTCGCTTCTTTGGGTGCTGGACATTCCAGCCCAGAATTCATCTTTGAAGTATATGGGAACCCACCTCCTTCTAATGTTGAACTTGTCGATACACCACTGTTTTCCCAGAATTCCGTACTTATCCGCCCAAGCAAACCACTCGGCTTCAAACTCTTCGATGAAAAGGGACTCGTGAAGTATTATCCGAAGTGACTTGGCAATGTTAACCCACTCGGTCATACTGCCGAAGTACTTCCTCATGTTTCTCAATATGTGCCAAATGCACCATCTGTGTCGTGTGTTTGGGAACACATCAGCAACTGCCTTTGCTGAAATACAAATTAAAGTTATCGTCATAAAACAAAGAATGTGCACCCGTTGTTATATGTAGATGCACCCACAGAAAAAAATTTGACACAAGTGTTGTTTAGGAGCTAGATCAACTTACCAATTGCTTTACACTGGTCGGTGAGTATGCATTTCGGAGCCTTTTCCCACATGCAGACCAGCCACTCTTTAAATAGCCATGTAAAGTTTTCTGCGTCATCCTTCGCAATGAGTGCACATCCAAAAAGTATGGATTGACCATGGTGGTTTACACCTATGAAAGGTGCAAATGGCATCTTGTACCTATTTGAAAGGTAAGTTGTGTCGAATGTAACCACGTCTCCAAAGTCCATGAAGGCTTTCCGAGCTCTGCCATCTGCCCAGAAAATGGTCTTCACCCTCCCAAGCTCATCCGTGGAATGGTTATAATAGAAATCGGATGAATTTGCTTGCATTTTCTGAAATAGTCCCTGCATAGCTTTGAAATCACCCTCCTTCATCTCAAGTAAGGATTTTCTGTTTAGGAGGTTGCGCATGTCTTTCTCAGAAAATGGCACATCCTTAATCTCTCCGTATTCAATGATAAATACTGAATAAATTTGAGAAGAGCGCAGTCCAGCCCGCTGAAGCAGCAACATCTTAACTCGTCTGCAGTTGAAATACCCCTATATCTGTTCATAAATCGTACACTATCGGGATCGAGTGGATGATTATGCTTCAAGTTTAAACTTGTCACTTTCCACGAGCCATCTTCTTGTCTCCAGGCAGTAAAAATGCACCTGCATCCACATCTACCACTCTGAACCTGCTTCCCAAGATCATTTCCATCAGGTTCATGATTCCCTTGAAGAGTGCAAACCAGTCGGATTCGTTTCAATTTAGCCGGGTCAATATCTCCACGGTTTCTAGCTCGGCCCACTTTCTTTGGTTTGTACGTTTTATCCTTATCTCGTCCATGGATGCGGACTGAAAACCCCTTCGAGTATCCATATGCATGTATGTGTGACTCAAAATCAGTGGGGGATTCAAAGTACTGGCCAACTGCAGGTTCGCTTACAGGAGTACATCCTCTATTAGTAATGGGTACATCCACATTATCGTTACCTTCCGGGACATCATCCCCTGCATAATCAATGCCTTCCGCAAGCTCCGCCAAATCCTCCCCGTCTAATGACTCATAATCGGAATCAAAATCTCCCTCACACGATGGATCTTCTCCAGGAAGGTAGTTTAGGTCTATCATGTTGATTTGGGCAGCATTAACTACAATTAGAACAGGTATAATTAGTGCATAATTAGACGAGAAAAAATGCATAACATGATTTCTGATTTTTTAGAACATACTCCGTATTAACTAAATCATGACTGATGTCTATTTCACTATTTCCCCTATTAACTAAATCAAGGATAATGAGCGTGACCCCTATTTGCGTATCATGTGACCCCTCCCAAGTATTTCCCCGTGAGTTCAATTTAAAATCAAGGATAATTAGCGTGACCCATATTTACGTATCATGTGACCCCTCGCAAGTATTTTCAAAAAATTCCTACCGTTAATGTCACTCCCTATGTCATGGTATGTGACCTTCATTAGTAACTTGTGTGACTCCTTCTTTCATTCATGTTAACTCGCTACTGAACACAAATGTCTGTATTCTTTCTATCGAGATATTACCGGAACAACTCACAACACAGTCATGAAACAACACCACATGGAATAAATCACACTACAGCCATGAAACAACAGCACAAACTTAATACCCTTTACATATGAACTCTGAAATGACTTTGAAACAACACCACATGAAAAACTGAACTTTTATTCAACATATGAACATATGAACTAGTTACCTTGTTTCGGAATGCTTCTTTTGGATCGTCTCTCCTCCCCGACCTCGAATCTTATTTTTAATAGATTTTTCGTGTCAAAATCAGGAATTCACCATTGATGGCCGGAGATGGCCGGATGAAGTTCCCAGAAACCGTTTGATTTGTATGAATGAAAAAAGGTAGAGAGAAGTTTGCTGTTTTTTATAGTTGGACTCGTGACATTTGTTTATTGCACCCGGGACCAATATCATTAATACTCTCCCCACTTCTCAACCTCAGCCCCACTTTTTTCTTGTCTTGTAGCAAGAGGAGTATTACTCCACCGGAGCAAGGAAGTTTATTCCATTATGTTCTGTTTTTATTTCGGTTGAAGAGCCATGAATAATCCTCCCATGTATGATGGTTTTGGCGTAAAAAAAAAATATTTACACGCGCGTGCAGTAATAACATGTCAGGCGCTTATTCCTGAAGTTCTGGACCGCGCCATGTTTATGGACATGCGTCCTTCGGTCCTTATTCCTGAACTTGTACGCATGTTTTCTTTATGAAAATAAAATATTTGACTATCTTATAACCTTTTTCATTTTTAAATCAAAACAATTCTTGAATATGTTTCAAAATATAAATGTAACTTCTTAGAATAAAAATACAATGTTTAAAATTATGGACCTTTTATATTAAAATTATACTTTTAAACTTAAAATTATAACCTTTCAAATTAAAACTTCAATGTTTTTAACTTAAATGAATCATATTTAATAAGCTCAATCTTTCATTTTTAATATAAAACGGCCCTGTTTACCAGAGCTTATTTGTAGATCAGTTCAGTTCAGTTCAGTTCAATTCAGTTCAGTTCAGTTCAGTGAAAATGTAATTTGATAAAATTCAGGTTAATTCAGTCATGCTGATTCCATTTTTCAATACATCAATTTTCACTTCAGTTTAGTTCAATTCAGTTCAGTTCAGTTCAGTACATCAAGAAATAAGCTCTAGTAAACAGGGCCAACATCTTATATATTATAAAAACATTCTGTTTATAAACATATAGGCCCTGTTTACCAGAGCTTATCTGTAGATCAGTTCAGTTCAGTTCAATTCAATTCAGTTCAGTCCAATTCAGTTCAGTTCAGTTCAATTCAGTGAAAATGTAATTGATGAAATTCAGGTTAATTCAGTTATGCTGATTCCATTTTTCAATACATCATTTTTACTTCAGTTCAGTTCAGTTCAATTCAGTTCAGTTTAGTTCAGTTCAATTCAGTTCAGTTCAGTACATGGTGGAAATAAGCTCTAGCAAACAGGGCCATAATCTTTTATTTTTGATCAAACCTTTAATTTTATCGGTGGAGCATAACTTTTTTTAAAATATATATATATATATATATATATATATATATATATATATATAACATCTTATCTTTATCGTAAAACATTCTACTTAAATATTATAACCTAAAACTTTTTACTTTTAATATAAAAA
Organism: Cruciata laevipes; assembly: GCA_963678965.1. Classification (NCBI taxonomy): domain Eukaryota; kingdom Viridiplantae; phylum Streptophyta; class Magnoliopsida; order Gentianales; family Rubiaceae; genus Cruciata; species Cruciata laevipes. The sequence goes on along the minus strand of OY787634.1, from coordinate 16,196,560 downwards.
ATTTAGTTTTATCGTTTAAGCATAAGCTTTCACTTTTAATGTAAAACATTCCATTTGTATATTGTAACCTATAACCTTTTACTTTTAAATTAAAACCTTTAGTTTTTTCAGTTAAGCATAACCTTTCACTTTTAATGTGAAACATCTTGTCTTTATTCTCAACCCATCAGTTTAATTTAATTTAATTCATTTTCATAAGAAACTAGTTGTGCTTCACCGCGCGATGCGCGGTGTGCTTGAGCAATATTGATTTGGTAAATAAATGTAAAAGTTCCATAATATATTGTGATAAGATAAGTAAAGTAATATAATACAAATATAATTAAGTATATTGCTCTTAATTATTATTGAATTAAAAAAATTATAAATTTAAAATTGAAACAATTACAAATGAAATAATAAAGTGTTCCAAAATAATCCAAACTTATTACAAATGAAATGACCACCGAAATAAAAACAAAATCCTCAAATTTATTGTACTATAATAAAAGTATGAAAGTGCTAATAAATGTTGACCACCAAGACTTCATCCTAATTTGAGCTTTTTGTTGGGATTGTTGTGTTTTCCTTGAGTTCCTGATGATAAATCCAAACGTTAGTAATGAATAATGTGATTGATAAAAATGTAAAGAAGTTAGGTTTATAACTTACCATCAGATTCATCATCTTTGCTCATGAGTTGATTGTTTGGAATGTCATCATCAGAATCTGATTCAATGTCTTCCACATTTTTGGTGTTTGATGGGCCTGCTTCATCGGCATTTGATTTGGTATTTCATATTTGGTTGACTGGAATATTGTCTTCACAATCTTCTTCCAAAGACATGACTGCATATTTCTGCTGGTTTTGTTCGTCCTTCAGCTTTGTGGCTCTTAGTTGAACAACGTAAGTTGCAGTTTCAACTGTGGTACTGCGGTCCATGATTTATTCCTGAAAAGTTTGTAATTGTTAGAATGATATGAATTGTAAAATTATAAGAATGCGTAAGAATAGATTTGAAAACGATGTACCTGAGTAAATCCATCCATTGCCTCTTCAGCCGTGAGGCCTAGTATGTTTTCGGCATTTTCCCCAAAAAAGGAAGCAGTTATCATTCCGCTTTCGTCCTTCAAAGTTGCTTCAAAACGACACCTTGGTGTTGCAGATTGTTTCTCATTGCATACATTGCAGGTGAACTCGTAACCGTATGGTGCAGTTGTTGCGTAGAAACAATTTGTACAGGCCATGTAATGATATTTTTGTGAAATATCACCAAAAGATATCGTCACCTTTGCAGTTAAAACCTATTAAAAATACATAGATATGATAGATATGAGTAACCCTCGTAATAACATTAAAGCATATTAATAATAATTGATTAATGCTATTAATATATGGAGGATATTGACATAATTATGTATTTTCTCAAAAGGCAGGCGCAATGTCAAAAATGTTATTTTAATTTATATACCAAAAGAAAAAGCAATTCACCTTTATACACAGTAACAAAAATAATAAAAAGTTTTGTGTTTCTAAAAATAAACCGTAATCATATTTTACATATAAATAATTAAAATCAATAAAGATATACATATATTCCTAAAACCAAAATCAAATTATATATAGCACGATCAAAATTATATTTAAAAATTAATAATTATATTTACCTGTTGTTTTTGACGTATATCTCCAAGCTTAGTGAACACCGTATTTTGATCAATTTGTAGCTTTGGTCCTTGACTATCAGATGAATTTGCAACATGCTCTTTGTTTGTATTCATCCTGCAAATAAAAATATTATCCAAAATGTTATTGTTATAAAAAAAAAAAATTTTTAAAAAGCTTAGTGAACGTACCATTCCCTCAATCTGATAGTTTCCTTGCTGCTATCATCATCAATCTTCAATGATGTTCGATAATGTGTTGCGACTTCAAGACCTATTAAGAATGGTAAAGAGTATGTCAATGTGATTTATATTTTAAACGAAATTATTCAGATTATGATAATGTAAATGATGAATAAAAGAGAAAAAAACAAAATACCATTGTAGTAGTCCGCTTTGAGGTATCTTCCAATGACAATTGGATAATTCTTCAAGTTCTCGCTCAAGAATTTATCTTCAACTCCTAGGAATTCCTCCCAAACTGTTAATGTAACCTTCTCAAACCTGTAATAAAAAGGTAAAATTATTATGACATTGTAAATAGTTATAATTTATTATTATAAAATAAAGACAAAAAAGCCAAAAAAGAATAACCTGTCTATCATAAGGATGAATTTCTGGAATTTCTTTTTGCCTCCTGTTTTTGTTGTTGCAACCTGTATCGGAAGGCACTCTGTAACTATTCCTATCACATCTGTGTATGAAAAACAAATAAAATATGATGAGAATATTTAAAATATATATATTGTATAAATATATTGGAAAGGTTCTCGATTTTACCGATAACTGGATCTGGATGGTTTATGTGGCCACCAATCTTATTGAATGGAACGTAAGATTCTTCTATACACATGCTTTCGTCCACATCTTGAATCATCGTGCTGGTGTCAATGATCCATTGATACTTTATATCGTTTCTCACCCACTTTATATCAATCTTCTTGATCTCCGCATTTGCTATCTTGTAGGTTTTGTAGGGAAGCAATCTATTCTCCATTGCGCTAAATGCATTGCTGAAGGTTACTCCTTCAACTTTTGAACCCTACAATATTTTTGAAAGAATTAGATAATTAGAAATACTTTAACAATTATTAATATAATATTGTAAACACGGTACATACCTTATCGTCCATAAACACGTACTTCTGAGTCATTGCCAAGGGTTTCTTCGGACTCGGTATGGGAGTTAATTTCTCCTTCACGATAATCGTTTTCAGTTCATTAAATTTAAATTTATTTTAGTTCCGATAAATATATTTAAAATTATTTCAGTTCAAATAAATATATTAAAGGTTATTTTAGTTCAGAAAGAAAAAAGATCTTGCAAACATGACCTAACTAATTTTTATACTAAACACGGCATAGTTGAATAATTAATGAAACGAACCTCAAAAGCATTTGGAATAATAATCTATAAACTACAATTAACCACCATTACAAAATGAGAAGAAACCAAAATAATCCATATTAATTGCTTTAAAATAATTTACCATAAGTCCCATTCTTTGACTATTATATCATATATTTTGCACAAATTATGAGGTTTAATTGTAGGATCATCCGAGATGGACTAAAATGGGATGATTAACAAAATGGAGGGTGCATTCACAATTTATCCAAATAGTGGAACTATGAATGCAATTATCCATAATTTAAGTGCCCATTATGTATACAGAGTTTTTGAAATTGAGTCAAGAAACTTCTACAACAAATTTTCCCCAATTTATCGAATACATCCAGATCAATCCCAATTTCCCAAGGCAAAAAGGGGAGAAATTTTATTTTTGTGTTCTGTGAACTTAGGCCGGTTTCAAGCATTTGAAGTAGCACACAACCTGGACAAAAATTCCAGTGGCCGAGGTGTCCGGCAGTTTAAAACAGCCCTCTTTCAGCATCTCGACCAGGTATGATGTGCTTCCTTGAATGGAAATGTAATGTGTGATTCTTGTTTATTTAAAGTAAATTGAGCCATGATTTGATTTTAATTTGGATCCATATTTGGATCCGTCCGTCTCCGGGGGTCGACGCTAACCCGGGTCACCTTCTTGATCGGCCCGCTATGGTCCTGCAAAACAATCCCCGGGAGGCGTCCCGGGGAAGAAGCTCCGGCGTGATGATGAGATGGGGATAGCAGGGAAGGTAAACGTACGGAAGGAGCACTCAATATAGAATAGAGAGATAAGTCACTTACCTCGTTTACTGTTTGAGACTAGTATTTATAGCCGAGCTCTACCTGCTTTGGGGATAAGGTGCAGGACCACTTCCTTTGTCATCACATGTCCTCTTCCTTATCCGGATGTACCTTCCAGCGGGAAAGATACTACTTTGATAGTTATGGGCCGCGGACCTTCCTGGCCCAGCCGGATTCTGGGCCAGTATTATCACTAGCCCCCCAGACCAGTCACCCGGGTTTTCATGACGCGGGGAACTGGTCTTAAACGCTCCCTCTTTGGTTGCTACTCTCCTGGTAGGACCCATCCGTGCTACAATGGGTTTCTGACGACGCCGCCTTTTCCTCTTCTGCATTGATCAGTGTCTCGTTCATCGTGTCATTATTGCTTTTCCACCTTTTGAGGTGGCGGTTCCTATTCCTCCGTCTATATAAGGAGCCTAACCTCCTTCTCACTAGTTTATTTTCTGCAAAATTTCTCCAGACGCTCTGCTCATTCGCTCCCTCGCCCTTTCAACCAAGTAAGCCCTATCTCCTTATTCTCTTCTTCTCTATGGGTTCCCCGCTTCACTCCAACTCCTCTCTAGATACCGAAGAGTTCCAGAGCCCGTACGAGATCCATTTTAGGACTGCCGATAGCCCTGTCTCCTCTCCGAATTCTTCCCTGGACGCTCGTTCCGAGGATTCCGATATTCCCCGGGAACGAGACGCCCCTGGCCCATTCGCCCTGGAAGAAATGAGTTTCCGCCAGGGTGGTTCTCCTGGTCATGCCCGGGAGGATTTAGGGGAGGAGGCTTTTGACGAAGGGCTCGGCGACGATGTTCCCCGGGGGCCTACTCACGGGGTGCGCCCATTAGGGCTTAAGTATTTCGGTGTTTCCGGGGACTCTCCTCCTGTAGATAGGGACGTCTTGGATCTAGCCAAGCGCTCCTTCATTCCTCTTCCCCTTAATGCCTCCTTATCCAAGCTTCCCCCGGGGGCCTCCGAGCGAGAGGCCGCGTGCATCCCGCGTATACACTTTCAATACGGGCTTAGCCTTCCCTTCCCTCCTCTCTTCCTCGAGATACTCACTTTCTATAAGATAGCCCCGGCCCAGATGCATCCTAACGGGGTGGCTCTGATCTTGGCTTTCCTTCTCAACTGCGCTAGATGCGCCATTTCTCCTACTCTTCTCCTCTTTCGCTCTTTTTACGCTCTACGGAAGGCGCACGCTTCTTTCCCGGGCGTCTTCTCCTTCAACATCCGTTCGGGGATAAAGGACTTCCTCCTGAGCAAACCCCGATCAGCCAAGGGGTATCTTTCCAAAGGCTTCTTCCTGTGCGACTCCCGGGCTTATCCCATGCCCGCCTGGAATGATTCCATTCTTCCAGAGGACAAGAAGCCTCTGTCCAACCTCCCTGCGGTCGTTGCTAGTGACCACAGCTTCCTCCGTCTTTCCCCCTTAGATATGGAGGTTTTTTCCAGCGACCTCTTCACGCTCCCGCGCATCTCTGCGGTGTGGCCGGATGGAGGTGCCCGTTAAGACTTTATTTCTTATCTTGTTTTTACGAACCCTTTTTTTTTTTTTACTTGCTAACTTCCTTGTTTTCTTTGCTCCAGTTCAACCTTCCTTGCACGCAGACGTCATGGCCTTTACTGGTAAGTCCTCCGAGGACAACGCTCGTGTCCGGGACACCCATCCGGATCCCCAGGCCCCTCCCCAACGAACGGCCTCCGGACTTCCTCCGTCCGAGAATCCTGACATTATTCCCCAGAAGCCCCGTGCGCCGCCGCGGCCTCGCCCACAGAGCTCCTCCGGGCCATCTTCTGAGGCCCGTACTACTTCCAGCTCGTCGCCTGCACCCGGGCGCCGGACCTTCATCCAGCATCCGATCTACAGCGGCGGGGCAAGCTCGCGTTTCAAACGGCCACCCCCCGGAGAGCTGTCCGGGTCGCCTCCTCCTCTTCGTCGAAGGACGCAGGACTTTCCTCCTCCTCCTCCTCCTCCTGCTCGCGATACTCCTCCGCGGGCTACTACTTCCGAGCCTATCCCGGAGGAGAATGAAGAGGTAACTACTTCAGCCCCGCTCTTCTCCTTAACGATTGATTCAAATTTTCCTAAGTTTATGTTCTGTTTTGCAGAGTGTCGCCTTCGCCGACTCCCTCCTTTCAGATCCCCAGTTCACCGAGGCACTTAACCGGGGCTACTCAAAATATAGCGCGGGGTTGTTCGCCACAATGGGGAAGAATCTTCGTGACACCCGGGAGAAGTTGGCCGGGCGGGATGATCTGGAGGCCCGGCTGGAGGCCTCTCAAAAGAAACTGGCTGACAGAGAGAGAAAATTGGCGGAGAAGGAGAAGAAGATCGCCGAAGTGGAGAAGAAATACTCCTCCCTGAAGAAGGACAAAAAGGATGCCCAGCTCGAGGCTCTGGATGCTGTGACCCAGAAGGTCCTCCGCTCCATCAACTTTGACCAACAGCTGGAGGGCATCGCAGCCGCGGCGAGCGCGGTTGCTTGCCATGAGATGTACCGCAGCCTGCGGGGTTGGCTTCCGGGGCCCGCTCGCCTCGAAGCCCAAGCTTCCTATTACCGCCCCAAGGCCAACGATTTGCTGAACCATCGTTGGAGATCCCTCCAGGAGGCGGATCTGAAAGGTCTGGTGCCCCAACTGTGGGAGTCTCTGAAGATGTCCTCCCGGGCTCCTTCCGCTTCGGACATCAAGAAGGCCAAGCTGCCTGCGATTGATGATGTCTCTTGCCCTGACCCCGGCCCAGAAAACTTCAACACCTATGGGGTAGTCCCGGAGACGCCTCATTGGTCGGGCGATTACTATGAGTACTGCGCCGTGCCTGACAATTTTGGGTATCGCGCAGTCCACGATCAAGAGGGCAACTGCCGGGTAGGCCTTGGCGCGGGCCAGGACGATCTGCTGTATCAGTCCCGGAAGGCCACGCGGAAGGTGGGATTTCCTGCGCGGGTCGCTGATGAACCGGCGGTGGATGCTCCTGCCTATGCTGGCCCGGAATGGAGCACCGAGGACCTCGTAGAATTGGAGAGGCGGTACGAGAGGGCTCATACTGTTCCGGGGGAAGACAACTCTGCTGAAGACAATGTATAACTCTATTCTAGTTGTACATTATTTTTCCTTTTGTAATCCTTTTTATTTCATTTTGTAATCTTCCTCCCCCGGGGAGCGTATGTAGAACTTTCGGCCTTAGCGCCAATTTTGATTAATGACAAAGTTCTACTTTTGACGAATTTACTATCTTTTGTAGTCTGAGCATTACTTAAAGGAAGCTCTCCCGCAAGAGCCCACCCCTTATATTTTCCCTCATCCGAACAGTTCCTCTGGTACCTACTTCTCTCTCCCCCGCGCTGGGTGTCTCCAATGCTCTTTTCTGCAAAGGAAATTAGCCCATTGGAGGTTTGGAGGCAACCAGGCTGACCGGGCATTGGCTGAGGCGGGATTAGATTGCTTTCTCCAGGAATTTGGGACAATCCGGGTACTGGTATCTTTCCTCAAGGCAGTTGAGGCCAAGTTCGGGTCACTAAACCAGTGCTTCGATCTTGCCTCCGATCATATGCGGGAAGCTCTGAATTCTCATCGAACCATTGCCGAGTTGCAAGCCCTTCATGATGATTCTCAGAGTCGCACCACCAAGGAACTAGGTATGGTATGGGGCGAACTAGAGCGGGCGCAAGAAAAGCTCAGGAGCCTGGAGACCCGCACCGCACAGAATAAGCTTATCTGCGATTTTGAGAAGGAGAATCGATCCCTTACTCATAGGAACAGGGTTCTCCAAGAAGCGCTGATGACCGTCCGGCTGTCCTACCATCTGTTGGGACTCAAGAATGGATTAGTCGGTGTTTCTCCTCTTACCGATGTTCCTGCCGGGGTTCGCAGGACCATTGAGCGTATGGAGGCCAACCCGGGGAAGTTTGGTGAAGGGGCTCCTAATCACAGGGCCTATCTAGACGCCGTGGAGTGGTATACCAAGATAACTGACGGGGAGGCCGAGCCTTATCCCTCCAGCCTCCGCCGGGTCCCTGCCCGGGTAGAGGTAGATATTGCGTATGAGAGGTATGAAGACATGACTGTGTCCATCGACCCGGAAGAGGTAGCACGCCGGATAAGGCGCGTCCGGGAGATTGCTGCTTCCGGGGTTACCACCAAAGGAGTGAAGACCGCCGAGGGTACTCGTATTAGCCGGGAGGAAAAGGGCAAGGGCGCTGCGAACTTGTTCCCTAAGTACCATTTCGTCACCTCTGCTGGCGTAAGAAGAATGCGCCTGGCGGAACCGCTTCCGGAAGGGTACGTAGTGGTTCCTATCCCTGAGCTGAATGAAGAAGACGCCGAGCAACTGGAGGAGGAATTAGCATGGAATCAGGCCCCGGATGCTCGGTTTGCTGAAGACATCTTGTCTTCTCAATTTTTTGGTGGAGGTTTTCGCCCGGGTAACCCAGAGGGTGCTTCCGGGTCAGGCCCTAAGTGGGTTTAAGGATACGTAGATAGAATTATATATGTAATCGTTCCTTTGCCACATGACCGCATATTCATGCGATGTATAAAATGCTATGTAATTGTTCCTTTGCAATATGGACGCATGTTCATGCGACTTTGTAATTTAAAGATTGAATAGAATTGTTTTTTGAAAAAGAAACCCTTTTCATTAACTCTTCCTTGTAATATTACATTCTTTGGTCCCCAGGCTTCATTCGAGCTCCGGGTCCACTCTGGCGGGGCACCCGAATGGGAGCTACCCATGGGTCCCTTTTTGCAAATTTTCTTCTCTAAACCCGGAACGAGGCCAAACGTCGGGTTCTCTCTCCGGGCATATTCATGCTCCCGGGAGGGGTATATCCATACCTGGCATATTCATGCCTAGCATATTCATGCTGAGCGTGTTCACGCTTCCGGGAGGGGTATATCCATACCTGGCATATTCATGCCTAGCATATTCATGCTGAGCGTGTTCACGCTTCCGGGAGGGGCATATCCATGCCTGGCCTATCCATGCCTTAGTAGCTGTGGTGCGATGCGGGGTGCTCTACTTCCCGTAAAACCTTCTTAGGTTAGCTACGTTCCACCTTCTGGGGATCTCCTTTCCCTGCTTGTCCTCCAGCACATAGCTCCCTCCCGGGTGTACTTCCTTGATCTTGTATGGCCCTTCCCAGTTGGGTGCAAGTTTGCCCTCCGGGGCTTGGCGGCTCTTATCGTTTCTCCTCATTACCCAGTCTTCTGGGGCGAAGACTTCTTTCCGCACCCTTCTGTCATGATACCTCTTTACTCGCTCCTTCACCTTGGCTTCCTGAAGTGCCGCATTCTCTCGCTTCTCTTCCAGGAGATCCAAGTCAAGGCGTCGTCCATCGTTTTCTTCTTCCGGGCGCTGGTGTTGAGTTCGAGGACTTGGGATCCCAATCTCTGCGGGTATTACTGCCTCTGACCCGTACACCAAGCCATACGGGGATTCCCCAGTAGCTGAGCTTTCTGTAGTCCTATGGGCCCAAAGAACACTGGGTAGCTCCCAGATCCAATTTCCCCGCGCGCCTTCCAAGCGGGTTTTTAGTCCTTTGATGATGGTGCGGTTGGTGACCTCTACTTGCCCGTTCGCCTGGGGGTGGTACACCGACGTCAACTTCTGTTCTATACCATACTTGACACACCATGATTTGAAAGGATCGTTCTCGAACTGCGCCCCGTTATCCGTGACTATGACCTTCGGGATGCCGAATCGACAGATGATGTTCTTCCAGCAAAACTTGACACAAGTTAGTCCCCGTATGTTGGTGAGCGGCTCTGCCTCCACCCATTTGCTGAAGTAATCGATCGCCACGATTAGGTACTTGGCTCCTCCCGGGGCAGTCGGGAACGGTCCGACCAAGTCAATTCCCCATCTGCTGAACGGCCAAGCTCATGTGACTCCGACTAATTCTTCCCGGGGAACATGAATTAGCGGGGCAAATGTCTGGCATTTCAAGCACTTCTGTACATGTTCCTCCGCATCTTTGAACAACGTCAGCCAATAGTATCCCAACCTTAAGATCCTTTTGGCCAAGGTGCGTGCTCCCTGGTGGCTCCCATTAGACCCCTCGTGCACCTCCCGGATGAGGTATTGGCCTTCCAACCTCTCTACACACTTTAGCAGAGGCTGGAGGTACCCTCTTTTGTACAGCTCCCCTCCCTGGATCACATACTTAGGCGCCTTAACTCTTAGCTTCCGGGCCTGGGCCCTATCCTCCGGGATGGTTCCTTCTTCTAGGTATGCCCGCATGGGCCTGATCCAGGATTCTTCCTCGTTCACCAGCATTACTTGATTGCTCTCCTGGTAGCTCCTTCTTCCTAGTACCTCCAAGTATAACTTTTGGTCGGGCTCAGGTTTCAATTCTGAGGAGGCCAATTTGCTCAAAACGTCTGCTTTGTTGTTCTTCTCCCGGGGAACTTGAACCAAGTCAAAGGTTTTAAACCCGGCTATCAAAGGCTTTACCACTTCCAGATATTTTTGCAGGCTCCTCTCCCGGGCTTCATACTCTCCCTTCACCTGTTGCACCACAATCTGGGAATCACTGTGTGCCGTGAGAGTTTTGATGTCCATCTCCTTTGCCAACCTTAACCCTGCGATCAAAGCTTCGTACTCGGCTTCATTGTTGGTTGTTCTGAAAGTGAATTGGACTGCATAGGGATACTCCTTCCCTTCCGGGCTGACTAACAATATTCCCGCACCACTGCCCCCGGAGTGCGCCGATCCATCCACATATAGCTTCCAAGCCGGGTCTGTCTCAGCCTTAGCTGTATCCTCTGGAGTGTTAGGCGTCTCCTGTTCCTCATTTATCCTTGCTTCTGATTCCAACAGAAAGTCCGCTAGGGCCTGGCCCTTGATAGCCCTCCTTGGCTCATACCGGATTTCATACTCTCCCAGCTCTATAGCCCATTTCATCATCCTCCCTGATGCCTCCGGCTTGAACATGACTTGTCTTAGCGGGTAATTGGTAAGAACCACTATGGGATGGCCCTGGAAGTAAGGCTTAAGCCTCCTGGAAGCATGCACCAGTGCCAGAACCAACTGCTCAAACTCAGTATACCGGGTTTCTGCCCCCCGAAGTGCCCGGCTAACAAAGTAGATTGGGTGCTGCTTTCCCTCCTCCTCTTTGATTAGTACGGCACTTACCGCTTCCCGGGACGCCGCTATGTACAGAAAAAGCTCCTCCCCCGGGAGTGGCTTCTTTAAAGTTGGCAACTGTTGAAGGTGCTCTTTTAGATTTTGGAACGCCTTCTCACATTCTCCGGACCACTCAAACGCCTTGGCCCTCCTGAGAATATTGAAGAAAGGCAACTGCCTATCTGCCCCTTTTGATAGGAATCGACTGAGAGCTGCGAGGGACCCTGTTAACCGCTGTACTTCTTTCACCGACCTAGGGGAGGTCATCTTAGCTATGGCTTCCACCTTCTCCGGGTTGACGTCGATGCCCCGGCTTGACACCATAAAACCCAAGAACTTCCCCGCACCCACTCCAATGGTACTTTTGGAGGGGTTCAACTTTAGATTGCTCCGTTCCAGCTTTTCGAACATCTCCTCCAGGTCATTCAAGAAAGCCCCGTAAGCCCTACTTTTAACCACCATGTCATCAACATATACCTCCATGTTTCTTCCCACTTGGTCCTTGAAGAGTTTGTCCACCATTCTCTGGTACGTAGCCCCCGCGTTCTTCAGCCCGAAGGGCATCTTCTTGTAGCAAAAGGTTCCAAAATCGGTGATGAATGAGGTCTTTGCCTTGTCCGCCTCATCCATCTGCACCTGGTGATACCCTTTATGTGCGTCGAAGAAGGCCAGCACCGAATACCCCGCAATAGCCTCTGCCAGCCGGTCCAGATTTGGGAGAGGATAGCTGTCTTTGGGGCAACACTTATTCAAATCCGTAAAGTCAATACACATGCGCCAGCTTCCATCGTGCTTCTTTACTAAGACCGGGTTAGCTATCCATTCCGGATAGATGATTTCCTCGACCACCCCGGCTCTCTCCAGCTTCTTCACTTCATTCTTTATAAATTCTGCTCTTTCCGGGGCAACAGGCCTTTTCTTCTGCCTGACTGGTTTAGTTGCAGGGCTTATGTTCAGCTTGTGTACCCCCAACTCTGGCAACACCCCCACCATGTCCTCCGGGCTCCATGAGAATACTCCTTGGTATCTGGCCAAGAGTTCTTTCAAAGCACTCTTTACTTCATCCGGGAGATCTTTACCCACCGTGACCGTCCCTTTGTCCGCCACCTGCATCTCCTCCAACTCTTGCCGGGGTACTTCTCCGTGTACCGCCCCTACTGCTTTCTTTGCGTCCAAGATTGCTGTCATCATGCAACTTCTTGCTACTGCCTGACTTCCCCGCACGACCGCCACGCCTTGCGCCGTGGGGAACTTCATTGTCAGCAAATACGGACAACTTGCCGCCCGGGCTTGGGTTAGCCATGGTCTTCCTATGATTACGTTGTATGGTGAGGGTGCATCAATAACCGCAAAGTTGCACGTCACTGAGACCCTCTTGCTCCGATCCTTTTCATCCACCATACATACCACAAGGGGAATCACCCCCAAAGGAACTTCTGGCTTGCCCGTGAACCCTGACAAGGGAGACGAGGGAGGTTTCAGGTTCTGCCTCCCAATCCCCAATTGATCGAAACAGGAAGCGAACATAATCTCCACGCTGCTCCCGTCGTCCACAAACACCCTCTTAACCAAGAAACCTTCAATTTCTGCCGTTACAACCATTGGGTCTGAGTGAGGCATCTGCGGCGGGGCTACATCCATCTCAGAGAAAGTGAGTGTTTCATCGGGACGAAACCTTTTCCCCTGAACCTCCCCCGGGGGAACATATCGCGTCCGAGCCCGGATGGCGGAGACTGACTGGCATGCCTCTCCAATTTCTCCACTTATCACGTTGATCATCCTGTTGGGTGCCGGGGCAGGCTCCACTGCTTGGACTGGTGCAGCAGCTATAGCAGGCCTTCCCGGGGCCCTATTGCCCTGATTGCCTTGGTTTCTCCCATTTCCTCTCCCCGGGTTAGGCCGCCACCTCCTCCGGGGCTGCTCTTGAGGCTGCTCCCGGGGATTCTCCTTCCTTGCCTCCATCGCCACACAATCTCTCAGCTGCCCCCGTTCTATCAACTTTTCTATCTCGTTCCTCAGCATCCTACACCCCTCCGTCGAGTGTCCATAAGACTTGTGATAAGCACACCATTTGTCCGCATTTTCCCTAGACGGGGTTCCTTGGATAGGCAGCGGATCCGGGAACAAATCCTTGTGGATAGCATGGATCTCCGTTCGGGATTTGCTGAGCGGGGTGAAACTGTCCGCTCTTGCCCGGTTTATCGGTGCGGGAGCCAGGTCCCTTTTACTTTGGTCAGCCGTCCTCCTTCTTTCCATTTTATCCGGGAGGAATCCCCCGGATTCTTCTTTTCTCTTCCGCGTGGCATCATTAACCGCGCAGTACAGTTGCACCGCCATCTGCAAGTTGTGAAAGGTTTCCGGGATGTTTTCCATCAACTTCTGGAACAACGCCATATTCCTCAGGCCATTTATAAACCCACTGATCACCGCCTTCTCCTGTTGCTGCCTGTCTATGACCTTCATACTATCATCCATATACCTTCGATAATATTCCATTGACCCCTCCGCAGCCTTCTGCCGGGTGGCCAGAAGCTCCGTCAGCTGCTTCCCTTCCTTCTTTAACCCGGCGTATCTAAACAGCAAGGCCTTAGAGAAATCGTAGTAATCTCTAAGGCTTTCTCGGGGCAAGGAATCGAACCATGCGAGACAGTTTCCTCTCAGGTAACAGCCCACCAACTTGCATCTCAATTCCTCCGGGAAATCTCTTGACACCATTAGGTTTTGGTATGTTCTGACAAACTCTTCCGGGTTTGTCTCCCCATTATACGTTGGGATTCCTTCCGGGGTCCGAAGGCCCGGCGGCCATGGGTACGCAAGCACTCGAGGCACCCAAGGAGAGGTAGGTTTAGCCCCGTTTCTTCCTACCAGTTTATCCAGTCGAGCCTCCAAAGAGTTGGGGTCCTGCTGCGCCACCTGGTACCCCCGCGTCCTATCGTCCTCCCGATAGTATCTCTCCGGGTAACTGTAATTCATCCCCATTGATCCGTACATGGGCATGGAATACTGTATCGGGTTCCCCTGGGCTCCGGGGCCTTGATAACCCAACGACCCTGTCGGCATAACTGGCAAGTCTTCTTCGGGCGCCCGCGCCCTCTCCTTGGCGACTCCATCATGCGAAGGTGGAAAGATCCCACCGGGCGTGCCAATTGATGCTACCAAAATCCGTCCGTCTCCGGGGGTCGACGCTTACCCGGGTCACCTTCTTGATCGGCCCGCTATGGTCCTGCAAAACAATCCCCGGGAGGCGTCCCGGGGAAGAAGCTCCGGCGTGATGATGAGATGGGGATAGCAGGGAAGGTAAACGTACGGAAGGAGCACTCAATATAGAATAGAGAGATAAGTCACTTACCTCGTTTACTGTTTGAGACTAGTATTTATAGCCGAGCTCTACCTGCTTTGGGGATAAGGTGCAGGACCACTTCCTTTGTCATCACATGTCCTCTTCCTTATTCGGATGTACCTTCCAGCGGGAAAGATACTGCTTTGATAGTTATGGGCCGCGGACCTTCCTGGCCCAGCCGGATTCTGGGCCAGTATTATCATTGCTTTAAATGTGGAGATTTAGTATTTGCTTACTTTTTTATCCCCTCAAACAGGATGAAGAATATACAATTAGGAATAGAAAGGAAAAGAGTGATCTGTGTGAGCTTAGGCGCGTTTACGGTGAGTACAAGGACTACATTATCAGAAATGGTGAAGATACTAACATGCAGAACAGGTTATGATTATGCCTATGTAGGCCTTTAATTTCCTATAGCTGTTTTAGTTAGCTAAACATGCAGAACAGGTTTTGTTTGAATAGGATTACAAACATGCAGAATAGGTTATGATTATGCCTATGTAGGCCTTTAATTTCCTATAGCTGTTTTAGTTAGTTAAACATGCAGAACAGGTTTTGTTTGAATAGGATTACAAACAGTGGCTAATGCTTTGGGTTCACAGATTCCATATTATTTCCTTTCTCATATTGTCCTGTATTTATAGGATTTTCATATCGTTTATGAATAATTTTTAATGTGTTTATGTGTCTTTTCAACAGAATTCCTAGATTGTTTAGACTGATTTCTAAATTTGCATGTGTGTTAATCTGTTCTCTTAATAAGATTGCCAGATTGTGGGTGCTAATTCCTTGACTTGTGTGTTTTTCTGACAGAGGATTTCCACTTTGTTTATGGAGAGACATGGAGATAGCTTGGGAGAATCCATGTTCTTGAAGGATTCTGGTTCAGGCGGGACTGAATGGGAAGTGGAGCTGAGAGCCAGTGATGGTGAAACCTGGTTTGACAAAGGCGAGCAATGTTGATTGTTGTGTCGTATATATTCAGGTAATTAATTAAACATTTTCTTTTATCCTGAAATTCCAAAAACTTATACATGTTCGATTCATGATTTGAAGTCAGCTTGTGAGTGAATTGTGAATGACTGCATGTGTGGTCGTGTCGGATCAGTTATCTTAGCCCTCCACGAAGGAAGTGATGTGTTTCTTGAAACTGCTAAGATATCAAAATATATTGGCCTTCAAAGCCTTGCAAACATTTTGTTCACAGTGTTTGCGCTTTCTTTTTGGATTCTTCGAAAATTAACAGATAAGTTTGTTTGATGACAGCTACGAAAAACTTTACATAGTGGGTGAAGAAAGAAGTAGTGAGTATTCATTTGATTGTATCATGAAATGAAATGATTTGTATAATCCAGTTAATGGCCAATCTCTATTTTAAATACCAACTCCTCTTTCTTTTTCTTTCTCTTAGAACATTCAACTTGAACTGTCTACTTGAGCTTCTTCATTTCTTCACTAACCAAACGTGGTACTGTAATAATCAAGGACTTGGTCCGGAATAACATTTTCACTGATCCTATATCTAAGTTTGCAATTCTTAAAGTAACACAAGAGTCAGTTTATGGTCTTTGTAAATCGTGTTGTTGTGTTAGTCAGTTTATGTGAAGCTGATTTATGGAATATTATTTGCAGGCAAACTATACAAAGTAATAAAATTCTGTTGTGATGATGAAGAAATGGATGTGGATCTGTTTTGGTTTGCAGAAAACCCACCGGATTACAGGTATGTTTTGAATCTGTAAATAATTATTTGCAGTAATGCAAATAACTTCAAACTTGAATTTGTGTTTAAATAACGATAAGAACTGAATACTACAAAAGTATAAATCCGAATAATGGTCTAACTTAAAATTTGAAACCACAATACAAAACAAAAATGTGTTCTTTTATTTGAAAAGACCGCTTCCATTTGATCCGAACAATCCATCATCCTAGTAAATTTATTGTATCCGTTTTTCATTGTTTATTGTATCCCCTAAATCCAGTCTTATTTGTTGTGCTAACGGCTATCAAAGATCTCAGTGAAGACTATATTCTTCGTTCTATTGTTCTCCCTTGATTCGTCAAACGTAGGTGGAGTTAATAATACCTTCACAGCTCCTGAAGTTTTAGCTCTTGAAAGAGCAACATAAAGTTGGCCATGGGAGAAAACTGGCTGCTCTAGGTAGAGCCCAACGAAATCCAAGGTTTGACCTTGTGATTTATTAATTGTCATTGTGAAACAAAGCCTAACTGGGAATTGATTCCTCGTAAATGGTACGGTACTTTTACCCCCCTCATATGACAACGTGATTCTGGGAATGAAAACTTGTTTACCTTTAAACTGACCAAAGGCAATCTCAGCTCTTATAGTTTTATCACCAAGTTCCCGGCAAATTAATCTGGTTCCATTGCATTGACCTTCAGTTGGGTTAAGATTCCGTATGAGCATGATAGGAGAATTTGGCTTCAATAGTAGTCTGTGAGGAGTCAATCCTTTTGGGTTGACAGTGTTAAGAAAATCTTCGTAATCACTCTGATGATTGTCATTCAGGGTTCTATCAATGCTGACGTATTCAACGGGTTTTCCAGGAAAAGATTCAATGAGAAAGACATTTATTGAATCCACACATGAATTGGTGGCTGCTAGAATACATCTTCCAACCATATGAATGGGATTCATAGCATAGTTATTTAGATCCGCGAATACACATTGAATCAACCTATGAGAAGTTAACAATTAGTTAGTCAATTGAAAACAAACAGAAAATTATAGAAAAGGTATATATATAAATGAAGAACTTACTTGTTTAAGGAATCATCCTTTCCAACATATGGAATTATAATATGAGGGGGTAACTCAACTTTTTGATTTTGATCAATGAATTCTGTTCCTTCTCCAACCCGCAACAGAAAAGAACAGAATTCTGGATCATTGATGGCCCTCATGTTTTGCTTTAACTGGATTTTTTCTAAATCGGGCCATATCCTTGAGTAGACAATTGAGGTTTTCACCATTTCTTCTCTAGAACTTTGAGGTATTACAGGCAAAGTTTGTCTGAAATCACCACCAAAAAGAACCATTTTACCTCCAAAAGGTGCTTCTGAATTCATGAGATCTTTTAATAACATGTCAAGAGATTCCAGAGATTGTCTTTTTGCCATTGTAGCCTCATCCCACAAAATCATCTTTGCTTCAATGATCAATCTGGCTAAACCACTTTGTTTACTTATATTACATGTTTCCCTATCATTGTCGAGAGGCAATTTGAATCTTGAATGAGCGGTTCGACCTCCAGGCAAAACAGAAGCAGCTACCCCACTTGAAGCTACGGCCAGCGCAATATCTCCTTCAGATCTGATTCTCGCCAGCAAAGCTCGATATAAGAAGGTTTTTCCCGTGCCTCCTGGACCATCGATAAAATAACATTTCCCGCTTCCGTCATAAACACTTTGAAGAATCTGGTCGTAAGGAGCTTTTTGTTCCACATTAAGCCGCTTGAAGAGATTTAACTCCTCGGGTGGAATTTCAATATTCTTCTCACTAAGTATTTCTCGAGTCATCAGTGAATCATCTGCTCCCATTATTGTGTCATCATACAATCCAAAAGTCATAAGATCCTTTCCCATTTCAACCAAGAACCCCTCTATGATGGTGAGAACCTTTTTTTCTATAAGCAACTTTTGGTTGTGGTGCAGATTGTGACCATTTCTTGCGAAATCCGAACAAAGCTCATGTTTGTATTTATTCCACAACCTCTTAGGACTTTTGGTTTCACAGAAGACTAATAAAATTGCAAACAGGGACCTCAAAGTTGGTGGCATATGATAAGCACAAGCTTCATTCAATGCATCTTCTACGTAATCATCTGAACTTAACAGTCCGAGTGCAACCGCTGCTTCTCTGAAAGTAGGGTATTCAATCCCATTAACTGTTCTTAAGTCTTCATATGATTTAGGACCTCTAACATGAAGTAGCAGTAGCCTCAAATAATAGTTTTCGCCATCACTTGGGCTGACGGCAACTAATCTACCAATCACTTGTTTATTTTTTCTCTTCGACCATAATTTCTTCTGTTTAGACCAAACAAATTGCTCTGGAAACTCTTTGTAGAGTAGCTTCATCTGTTTTGCATGATCGTAAACGTTTGTCTTAAAGAAAGCTGTCAACTGTGTTCTTTGCAGTAATTCATTGCTAGCAACAGTTTGGAGTGATGCCTGTTTGTTGAAGCTAACAAACTGCTGACCAGGTAAGTGTACCTGTGAACAAATTTCATTTACCAAAAACTCAATAAATTTTTGAATTACTATACATATACACAGATAATTAACTCAATATAATTATCCTATACGTATAAATAAATATTGTGTTATTTTCTTCATTCATGACTTTCCTATAAATAGGATATTGTCTAATCTAAATCCTAAAATGGAATGGATTGGTATTATCTATTATAGTGGCTATAGATTGATTTTCCTTTTAAATTAAAAAAGAGACTATAGATTAATTTCTATAGATCATCTAATATTACAAAATATTTACTTAGCTATGTAATTCACATATACCGAAATAAGTGTATATATATATTTAGTAGTAAATATTACAAAAAATAATGGAAAGATATTTAGCATGCATACGATTCAATAATTTTAGTAAGAATATGTACCTGTAAAGGTAATACAGCCGGATTCATATGGTTTAGCTTAAATCCAAATATTCTCCATGCAGCTTCAGTTGGTCCTACCCATCGACCATCTTTATAAAGATCAATCTCATTAATTCCCTGTAAATAAGAAATGATAGTAATATTAAAAAAATTATATAATATTTAGAATGAAGTAATTTGATATCATCAATTCAGTGTAATCTCTGAAAGAGCGTAAAATCACCTCATTTTGGGAACCAGAAGGTCTTAATGCAAACCCAATCTTGTCAATGCCCTTGAAAATGTACTTGTGGACATACTTGATGCTTTGAATAGATGAACATATTTCAACATTAATATGACACTCAAATTTTGCTGAAAAATATCGATTGTAAGGAGTCACCCAATCATTTCCCAAATCATGTTTCTTGACTCTAACCGTTCTCCCATCATCTCTCCTTTTGTAGAGTGGATATCCATCTTCAACATTAGATGTAGTCTGCCTGAAAGGTTTAGGATAGCCATATTTACACTTTCCATTTTTCATGCAAGGACTTTTAGGATTCATTGAACCGCAAGGACCATGCATCATATTTTTGGATACGACATCAAATAAATGAGGGTTTTCATCCGGATCTGGTAGTTCAGCACAAACAATTCGATCATATCCTTCTGGCCCCAGCGGTTTGCTCCCAGGTTTGAAAATAATCAGCATATGACAATGAGGTAAACCTCTTTTTTGATATTCTATTGCATAGATCAAAGACTGAACTGAACCTAAAACTTCTTTTTTGACCAAGTCGTCCTTCAGCTGTTCAAGTTTACCTTTAAAAACTCTAGCGACCAGATCAGATCTGTCATTCGCTGCCTCACCATTTTGTAAATTATCTTGGATTTCTGACCAGTATGGGTTGCAGGTCATTGTTAAGAACACGTCGGGTTTACCATACTTTTGCACTATAGCCATAGCATCAAGGTATCTCTTTCGCATATCTCTAGGGCCTCCAGTAAATGAAGAAGGAAGAATGTAACGCTGGCCTATATCTTTAGCACTAACCAACCCTGCATCAATACCATCAGTAACTCCTTGAGCAACCTCAGTTCGAAATTCACCTTGATTGGATCTATAGAATTCCAGTCTACTCGACTCAATTTTGATATATGCATCACATACAAATTGTTGAAATAGTCGCCCAACATGTAAAAAATTAGATTTGTCATCATCCCTCATTTGCATCTTATAGCAATAATATTCTCGGCAAGTGACTGCTTCTTTATTTCTTACACCATTTCTTACAACTGTTTCAATTAGACAATAATAAAAGTCAACGTTTGAATTGATTATACTAACAAAATAAGTAATTTAAATTACATATTTCAATAAATAATATGGTAATAATAATAAAATTACCCTGTAACAAAAACTCAATATGGTAATAATTTTAAAACTCAATATATATTTCAATAAATAATAATTAACTAAATTTGTCCTATGACAAATTAAAGTAATAATATAGTTATTTGATTATTTATACATGACCTTATAAATAGTATATTGTCTAAATCCTAAGATGGAATGCATTGGTATATATTGTCTAAATCCTAAGATTGATTTCTATAGATCATGTAACATTACAGAATATTTACTTAGCCGTGTACAAAAATAAACATTATTACAAAATAGTAAATATTACAGAATAGTGGAAAGAATACATTTAAATTGCATATTATAAAATATTGATTATGTATGTACCTTGACTTTCAGCATCAATGAGTGATTCTGGACAGTCAAAATGCATGATTGACGTCCCATCCTCGTCTCGTTGTAGCCGCCTCTTTTGCTTTCTCTTAACATTTAAATTCCAACCAGGATGTCCACCGGGAAACGTCAATGGATATTGCAAAGGATCATAACAACCAAATAGATGGTTAATGTTATGTCCTTTATCATCCTTAGCACCAAACACCTTTATTGGTACAGTCTGTTGTTCGTCAAATTTTTCACCTTGAACATATATGCATGCAACTTGAGAACTTGTTGGGAGATTGTACGTTCTTTGATCGACCTTTGGATCTCCATTGAGAACTATCTGTTTTGTTTCAAGGTCCCCAAGACTTTTGAGATGTTTAAAAAACTTAGCATAGGGATTGTCTCTAAGCACCTCTATTAACAGTTTCATAGTATCCTTTTCAATCCAATCTCCAGTCCATTCCACCCTCTTTTCAAACTGTTGATAGTCAGTGTCAAAGAAATACAACTGAACCCCTGATGACTTCCTATCTTCGTCCGGATTATTTAAGGGATTCAACCAATGGTAGACTTTTCCTTGTATTTTGAATGTATAAATACCATTCGTACATTTGGTGAGTTCTTTATCATAATCCGATTTAAAAGTTGTGAAGGCAAAGTGGTTGTTGTAAGTTCTAATATTTCTCCTAAATTGCTCACTTTGAGGGGTAGTTCCAACCAATAACGAATGTAACTTTTCAGGCATAGGAATTGATTCAATGTAAATCTCACCTCCGCCACAGCAAAAAGTATTTGTTTCCCCTTTAAATCGTTTGGCTTTGCAATGCTTACAGTCGACAGTTCTAGGTAGAGATGAACTGGATGTTGGAACATTTTCCAATAATCCAATAGGTATCTTCTTTTTGCTCCTTACTTCACCTGCAACAATCATAATTGTCAAATACACTTTGATGAGAAATTTAAAACATGTTTTTTTGTATTATAATAGTGATGATTACCTTGATTAGCCTTATTCAACCGTCGTTTTTCAGCTATGTTCTGTTTATTCTGGTCTTCATACTTTTGCCTTTTTTCTAAATCTAATTTTCCATACCATGCTCTTTTTTTAGAGCTCTTATCCAATTGATCCTTAGGTTCCATGTCAATATCACAATCTGCACTAACATTCATGATTACAATCCAAAAAATACACTATATGATATATAGATGAACAGACAATACCTGAAGGATGATTCTTATAGAATCGAATAACACACATATGCTTGAAACATATAGTAGCTAAATAGTTAGTATCATAAAGTGTTAATAATAATAAATTATTGAATATTAAATGGATGATCATACATTACCTGAGGATGAGGGATTTAGAAGGTAAACTTTTGTAAAATGTCAATGGTTTTTATGTACGATCTGATGAATCTTGATCACAGCTTGTTTTTGTGGTGTTTTTGTTTGAAGATGCAAGTGACGTACCAGGATGAAAAGCGAAGAGATGCATTGCATAAAATCCTGGACATTTACATGAATATTAAATGGATGATATTTTAATAATACCATAATTAAATTATGGAATTAACCAACAATTCAATTTTATATTTACTATATTTATAATATTGACAGGACAATATCTTACACAATAAATTAATTGTTGTAATATCTTAAGAGCTCACACAATAAATTAATATATTAAAGTTAAATTTACTCTATTTATAAAATGACGGAATCAATCTAATATATTATGGTGGCTTTCATAATATATCAAAGTTAAATTTACAATATTTATAAAATGAATAATGACGGACGGGTGCTAATCTAATATATTATGGTGGCTTTCATAATATATCAAAGTCAAATTTACTATATTTATAAAATGACTGATGGTAATCTAATATATTATGGTGGCTTTCATAATATATTAAAGTCAAATTTACTATGTTTATAAAATTACTGATGGTAATCTAATATATTATGGTGGCTTTCATAATATATCAAAGTTAAATTTACTAAATTTAAAAAGTTTACGGCAAACATCGTTTATTCCACACACTTTTTCAAGCTAATAACTCTACTTCCCTTTAGGGATAAAATCAAAATTGTTAATTGTTTAGCATTTATTAATATAATATTTTATATTTCTTTAACACCCGACCCCTGACTAAACGTTTTAAAGGTAAGGTAAAGATTTGATTTAGCCTATTTTAATACATAAATCTCTTTGTACTATTAACAAAAGAAAGGATTACACACAATTAATACAAAGGATTTATCCTATTCTATTATCCTATCCTATTCTTCTGAAGCCGAAGCAGGATCTTTACGCGCTCAGGACATCTCCCCAATGGCTGGGCACCAGGGCACACGGATTGGGGTTATCCGAACCGCCACAAATATGATCAACATCAAATCAGTGAACGACAAACGACAGACCACTGATCGACCTCCCAAGAAACATGGCACTACATGGAGGTAACTTCCAGGGCACGCCAAGGTTGGCCATTGGCTCCATCGGAAACCTCATGTTCACACAGTTCTCCGAGCACTTTAACGATTTTTACAACAATGGCCATTGATCTCTCCGGAGGAAGAAATCCGGGCCTGGACTAATGGGACTATGGCTTCAAGGGAGTTGAGATCGCCATTCCTTTCATGTCCAATCCTGTGACCAACCGTATCCAAAGAGCAGAGCACCACAACCATGTGAACTCCCTTGGTTTGATCTCAGCGAGAAAACCATATATCGTGTGGAATACATGGTCTATGTCAGGTTACCAAGAGTATTCACACAATTAGAAATTTGTTGTTTTTTACATTATCCAACATCAAATTGTAATTAAACACTCATCTCTCCCTTTCAATCCTTCAGCTCAAAGCCACCACAATATAATGATTCATTTAGGCTGTAAATAAGAAGCAAAAGCCAAATTTCAAGTTTCTTGCCAAATCATGAATACTGCCCCCGACGAAGGCTCAGGCCAAATAACCGTTCCCCGACCATATGGCTTGACCTACGGCTACTACATCCACCGTCGCAACCACCCCGACACTGGTAGCCGTGTAAACTCCCCGGATCTGCAGGGGCTCGACGAAACCCGAAACTCCTGTTTTTCGAGGTCAAGAGTGATCATAAAAAAGGCAGCGGCGCCGCGGGATGTTCCATCCGCTTGCAGGAGTACGAGGAGTCGGATTTGTTGAGGCGTATCCGAAAATGTCCGCATTAAGATAGTCCTGTAAGTCTGTAACAATCATCATAACTAACCATAATAACCATAACGTTAAAGCAATCCAAGAGACTCAATCACCGCAAGCACCAAAATCAAAACCATAACCACATCCATCTTCAGCCGTCCGTCCAATACTTTTGATACCTAAATAAATGAATGGGGACATGCTGTCATTAGGTCATTCGGTCGCTTTGCACAAACCCAAATTTTGCAGGGACAAATATGAAAATCAGATAACGCATTTAAAAATGATGATGAATATCAAGCAGAATTACTTTGTAATTATATATAATGATTGGGAGGAGGCCTAAGAAAACACGATCAGAAATATGATCAAAATGAAATATTATATATACCATAAGTAGGTTAATTACAGAGAAACAAATCATCTAAATAACTACAAAATATAACATAACCTAAATAACTATAAAATTGTGTCAAACCGCGTGTAATCATCAAATGTTCAAAGACAATATATATGATCAAAGACAATATATTAGAAGTAGGCAATTAAAGACAATATATATGATCCTGTGACATAAATTACTAAATCAAGAGAATGTTGATTGGAGATTAATTTATACAGACAATATTTCCTACCCTAAAAATTTAGAAAATATAAACTAACCTAAATGAGTACAATATATCCAAACCTGATTTCATATGTTCAAACTTCAAAATACGTATGGCTATGATTATAAACAACCGGTGTAATATTTCATTTACCTAAGTATTTAAATAAAGTAATTTAGAAAATACCTAATATATTAGTTGAAACAATACGACGTAGTTTATTCCACACACATTTTGAAGCGAATAATTATTATAGTTCCCTTTAGGGATAAATAAAAGAAAATGGGACCTCATCCAAATCGGCGCACAAGGTGGTGAAAGAGGAAAATTATTCGTCATCCAGTCACGCACCTAATACCATTTTTATTCCACTATGCGGCGGCCGGGCGCACACAGTAGCACTACACACCATGGAGGTAAAGAGAAAAGCTGTGAAAGCATTGGTCACCAACCTAGGATCGGTTTCCGAGCAGACCCGAGCACAATCCATTTCTGAGCTCCGGCTTCTCTCCAAATCCGATCCCGAGAGCCGCTCCGTCATCGCCGATACCGTTGCCGCCGTCTCGTACCTAGCCGAAGCTCTGTACTCCCCGAACCAGATCCTTCAGGAAAACGCAGCCGCAACTCTCCACAACCTCTCCATATCCTCCAAAGAGCGATTGATATCAACGGACGGCTTCCTCGACGCCCTCTCCCACGCGCTGCTGAACCCCTCCTCCCCCTTCACCGCCCAGTGCGTGGCCGCCACGCTCTTCAGCTTGTTGACGGTGGAGTCGTACCGCGCCGTGATTGGGCACAAGAGGGATATCTTGTTCGGGCTTGTGGGCATGGTTAAAGAGGCCGATTCGAGCTCCCGGAGTATCAAGGACGGGCTGAAAGCGCTGTTCGGAATCGCGCTTTACCCGCCGAATCGTTCGAGTATGGTGGGGCTTGGTGTGGTCCCCGCGATTTTCTCGCTGGTGTGCCACGATGGCAGGTTCGGAATCGTAGAGGATGCGACTGCCGTGATCGCGCAGGTTGCCGGCTGCGAGGAGAGCTGGGAGGCGTTCAGGAAGGTTTCTGGGATTAGGGTTCTGATTGATTTGTTGGATGGCACCACGGGGTCCAGCATTCAGATTAAGGAGAATGCCGCCTCCGCGTTGCTGAAATTGGTTCAGTGTAGCGGCGAGGTTGCCGCACAGGGCATTCGGGAAATGGGACTCGATGAGGTCTGCGACGGCCTTGTTGATGTTCTGGAGAACGGGACCGACAAGGGTAAGGGCAAGGCCGCTGCTCTGCTCAAGATTCTAGATTATTCCAGGTCTCTCCGTTTCGCCCATACAGAGTATGATCCCGTTTCCATCTAATTCTAGCCTCTAGTGCGTGTGTGTGTGTGTGATTTGAAGATCTTGTTTTTTAGTACATTTAGGAAATTGTTTTGAGTTTTTAGGGTGATGCTTGTTGTTGTACATGTCAGTGCATTGCATAACTGGAAAACATATGCTTACAAGTTTCCATCTACATATGTATACTACTACCGCTGTATAATCTGTATTGATGTTAAGGAATTTGTAATCAAACACTTCGTATTTGAATTTTAACTGGAAAGCTTTTGAGATGGCATTTAAGCTCATTCCCTGGAAATTGCCATACATGTTGCAAGCACAATAATTATGCTCTGCAAATAACTGTGGCATCTTCTCTTGATAATTCATTCTACTGAATTCAAGCTGCTACTATTAGCTGTGCTTTGTACTGTTATTGGTTTCATCGTTGAGGGTGTAAATGGTGTTGGAATTTCTGTGTGGGGGTTTCTTATTTTCAGCCTGAAAAAGCTTTGAATTTTTCGTCCCATTGGATGTGAATTGACACGTCTCTTACCGATTAAGGTTGAAATTTCTAAAGACATCAGCAGTTCTCATTGACTGGCTGGCCAATACCTACCAGTCGTTGATGAATTATGTATAATATAAAAACATATCTTTTTCCTTCAAAACATATTTTTTTATACGAAAATAAATTTTGTTCGATATCGTTCAACTCCAAGTTATACTTTTTTTTTTGAAAGTAACTTCAAGTTATACTTGAACAAGAGCCCTAACAAAAGGTAGCCCATTTGGCAACTGATACCGAACACTCGATAAGATAGGGGAGATTTTTATTTGGCTGGACTGGAGTGGTGGTGGTTCATGTCGAAGAATCCAAATTTCAATGGAATGGTGATAAAAGTTTTTGAGGGAAACAAATCAATCCACTCTTGAAACTTCTCAACCTAATGATCTCTAAGTTTCCGGCATGTGTTGTCAGGGTATAGGTAAAAAACTTCCGGTGATCATTTGTGAGCAAACTGGAGAAAGATGCAAGGGTGAACATTATGTATATGTTAGAGAATTTAATTTAATTTTAATTTTTTTTGTTGGCAGCTTTCTGCCCTTAATTGTTGGGAAATTGATCCCCTCCGAGCAACTCAAAATAATAATAAAGAAAATACAGAACACAGCGTGATTCACCAATTGGCTACCTCCACGACCAGAATCAGATTTATTAGGCTTCCAGACGTGGCGAATTTCTCAGACCCAAACGGTCATCTTGAAATCACACAGATTATATATATATATATACAGAGTATATATAATGCTCTCTCCAGCTACAGATTCAGAAACTAAATATGCCTAATTTAAGTCATAAACAGCTAGATTTACCTAATCTATAAATCCGAAAACAGAATGGAATATCAACTTTCCATTTATTACAAAAAAAACAGATTAAAGGAATTCAATTAAATCATAACACTAATCACTTAATCTATTTCTGGACAGAACATAACAAGACATCAAAAAAACCCGAACTATACACTAAACTCACAATCAGAGAAAGATTCATCAAATCAAAGGAGTTATGGCCTTAACCCAACTACAAAAGATTGTTACAAGTTATGGCAGTTCTCTTTCAAAAGCTCTAGCAATCAACTCATAACCTGCAATCTGCATGAGTTCATCTACCATGCAAAGAACTTGTCTAAAAGTTTTAACCATTCTGCTCTAGCAATCATCTTTTTTTTTTCTTCTTTTTTTCTTTTATAAAAGAAATTTCACAAATGGTTCAACCAATTCTAGGAAATCTAGGATTCCACAAAATCCAGCCACCTCCAAGAACAAAATGTGGAAAACACCCCCAACAAGTAGTACACATCATAAATTCATAATGCAGTAAACTAGACACACAAGCACGATCCTAAGGTTATACATTCTTCATCATTGACACAAATGCTTATCATCCTCCCTTACAAATTACAATTTCATCATCCCACAAGAAAAAAAGGGCAAGGCTGCAACCGACAAGAATTGATCAAATAATCTTTGACTATTGTAGGATGTGGATATTATTTTAAAACATTAAAGAGAAATTAAGTAACTTAGTAAAATGTGAATTTCAAATAAAATAGTCATACATTTTAAACTTTTTCTACCTCAAATCTATTCATGTCAATTTTATACCGTAGCGCCACAAATGTCATGTTGACCAAAAATACTAGTATTAGAAAGACGGTGAATTTTGGCGCTATGTGACTAGTTTATTCTGATCAAGTCACTTGTTTAACTAAGTCGAAGAACTTGTAGCGGTTCTTGACTGTTGTAAGATGAAAGATGGAGGGTCGTGAATTGCACAAGCTCAACAGCTTCAGCCTGAGCAAGTCACCTGTATGGAGAAACTCAGCCGTGGAAGCCTTTTCCAGGTCTCCTCGAGATATTGGAGAAGACGAAGAAGAAGCACTCAAATGGGCTGCTCTGGAGAAGCTCCCCACCTTCAAACGTATTCAAGTGGGCATCCTTAAAGATCACGAGGAAGGTAATCACAGAGAAGTTGATGTCAAGAAACTTGGGGCTTTAGAGAAGCGGTTTATTGTTGACAAGCTGGTTAGAAACGCAGAGGAAGACAACGAAAGGTTTCTTTTGAAGCTCCGAGAACGCATCGACAGGTGAAAATGTTTTATCAGGCTTCTTTGTGCTTTTTGATGATTGTAAATTATGACATGGGTTTTTTACTTTTAGAGTTGGGATTGAGCTCTCAACTATTGAGGTCCGATTTGAGAATCTAAATGTTGAAGGAGAAACTTACGTTGGTAGTAGAGCTCTCCCAACCATCTTTAACTTTTCTGTCAATATATTAGAGGTTAGTCATATGTTCATTAACATTAGCAGTGTCCATATTGTTTGTGCCCTTTTGATTTTCCGATGTTGCTTTGTGAAGGGGCTCTTCAGTTATCTCCATATTCTTTCTAAGAAGAAGAAACGCTTTTCGATTCTTCATGATGTCAGTGGAATTGTCCATCCTGGCAGGTAAACTATGGTGTTGATTCAAATTGTGTGTTTCGGACTTGGTGAGTTTCTATTAATTTCTTCCAAGTTTGCAGACTGACACTGCTATTAGGCCCTCCGAGTTCTGGGAAATCCACATTATTACTGGCTTTGTCAGGAAAACTTCACTCTGACCTTCAGGTAATAAAACCGGTTTTGTATTGTAATTATCACTACTCTTAATTGCGGGGCAAAGACTGGTGTCCTATGATTAATATTTTGACACAGGTTTCAGGGAATATAACGTATAATGGCCACGCGATGGATGAATTTGTTCCTCAAAGATCATCTGCATATATTAGCCAGCATGATCTCCATCTTGGTGAATTGACTGTCAGAGAAACAATAGCCTTTTCAGCTAGGTGTCAAGGAGCTGGTGCAAACTATGGTGAGAATTCTGGCATGGATTGTTAATAAATGGTCATTATCTAATATTACATTGGCTCTAACATCTGTATTTGTACTGGATATTGGTAGAACTGATGACTGAATTGTTGAGAAGAGAAAAGGAAGCAAATATTAAGCCTGATCCTGATGTTGATGTGTTCATGAAGGTCACCTTGTCCTAATGATTTTGCAGAGTTTATTCATTATATTATTTGTCCCTGATATTATGAATTTGATGATGCAGTCGCTTGCCTTGGAGGGGCAAAAGTTCCACGCTGCTACCGATTATGTTCTTAAGGTTAGTAATCAACCAATTTGCTGAAACCCTATCCTTTTCTACTGCTTGATTAGTATTATGTAAGATTTCTCCTTTCTTTCAAGCATTTTCAGATACTGGGACTTGAGATTTGTGCTGATACTCTTGTGGGTGATGAAATGATACGGGGGATTTCTGGTGGCCAGAAAAAACGTGTCACGACTGGTAAGAACTTGAAAATGCATACATAACGTCCTATATATCTCTTTGTTTTGTCCTAACCAGGAGAGATAGAAGATTGTGTAAACTGATCGATGATTCATTGTCTTTTGATCTTTTTGTTTATATGACACCTACAAAGTGAACTGAAATCTCCATGTATTCTTTTGGTTTGAACCAAAACAGCGGAAATGCTGGTTGGACCATCGAGGGTACTTTTGATGGATGAGATATCGACGGGGTTGGATAGTTCAACAACCTTTCAGATAGTGAATGCGATGAAACAATCAATCCACACTCTCCAAAGAACTGCTGTTATCTCCCTCCTGCAGCCTCCACCTGAGACTTACAACTTATTTGATGATATAATTTTACTATCAGATGGCCTAATAGTGTATCAAGGTCCTTGTGAGCATGTACCTGAATTCTTTGAGAGCATGGGTTTTCGATGCCCTGAGAGAAAAGGAATAGCTGATTTCCTCCAAGAGGTAATCTTTTTTAGATTCTACACATGTTTGTTTGCAACCCGTTTCTCGTACTAAACTATGTTTTTTGGCTGATAATTTTAGGTCACATCAAAGAAAGATCAAGGCCAATACTGGTTTCCTAGAGATGAACCGTATAATTTTGTTTCGGCTAAAGAATTTTCAGTAGCATTTCAATCATTTCATGTTGGACGTCAACTCAGTGATAAACTTTCTGTTCCTTTTGATAAATCCAATGGAAAACCAGCTGCTCTAACAAGTAACAAGTATGGGATTGGCAGAATGGAGCTTTTAAAAGCCTGTGCATCCAGAGAAGTACTACTTATGAAAAGGAATTCAGCAGTCTACATATTCAGGATAACACAGGTGAATTGGATGTCACAAAAATTTGCTTTCCTGTTTGGGATTGTTATAGGTTTAAATTTACCTTTCTTCTGACAAATACGGAGTATAATAGAAGACTCGACCGTTGATTTATTCTTCTTTTTTCACGTGTCAGCTCATTTTCATGGCGACAGTTGTGTCAACCTTGTTTCTGCGAACTGAGATGCACAAAAATACAATGAACGATGGTGGAGTTTATATGGGTGTTCTTTATTTTACTCTCGGTACTCTTCTATTAAATGGAATGTCAGAAATGTCTCTCAGCATTGAGACACTTCCTGTCTTCTACAAGCAACGTGACCTTCTCTTTTTCCCAGCATGGGCATATGCTATTCCCACATGGATAATGAAGATCCCTATTACTCTTATTGAAGTTTCCGTTTGGGTTGGCATGATTTATTTTGTTGTTGGATTTGATCCTGAGATTGGAAGGTAAAATTTGAAGTAATTTTATGCATAACTCTAATTCTTGGACTTGGTTTAGAATAGTAATTCTTACAAAAATCTGTACATCAAGAAAACGGTTACATGGCATAATTGATGATTTGGCAGGTTTTTCCGACAGTTGCTTCTTCTCATTTGCCTTCACCAGATGGCTTCAGGATTGTTCCGTTCCATTGCCGCACTAGGAAGAGACATGATTATAGCAGACACGTTTGGATCCTTTGCATTGCTTATAATTCTTGTTCTAGGTGGATTTATTTTGTCACGAGGTAAGCAAAAAAAGTACCTTTTCAGCATGTCATGTATATATTGTCAGCCAGAGGTTCTCTGTAAAAGCTGAATTTGTTGGGCAGATGATGTAAGGGCTTGGTGGATATGGGGTTACTGGATATCTCCGTTGATGTATGGGCAGAATGCTATTGCTGTAAATGAATTCCTGGGGAAGAGTTGGAGACATGTAAACATTCTTACCGATCAGCTCTATATGTATTAAAGAAAGAAAGATCAATGCATGGTGCTAATCTGCATTATGACACATACTTGTCTCGCAGGTTCCTGCTGGTGCTACAGAGCCACTGGGGGTTTTGGTCTTAAGGTCTCGTGGCATTTTCCCAGAAGCACATTGGTATTGGATTGGAGTTGGTGGTCTGCTAGGATTTATGTTGATTTTCAATTTTATCAACGTTTTGGCTCTCACATACCTTAAATGTTAGTATGAGTTGGCTCTCACATACCCTGTACAAATGATCAATGGGGGATTCTTTCTAAAGGCCACATTCTTATGCAGCACTAGGGAAATTTGAGGCAGCTCTCCCTGAAGAAATGTTAAAAGAGGACAGTGCAGAAAAACTTCAAGAGATCGACGTTAATTTGGCACCAACAGGTTGGTAGCTAGACAATTTTCTACATTTTTACTTATTATAGTTTTCTTATGATGGCTTACATATCAAACCTGAAGGAGAGGTAAAGGATGAAATAGATTTTCAGTCATCCCGATCTGTGTCGCTGAGAATATGGCATACCAATCAATCTAGTCACAACAAAAGAAAGGGGATGATTCTACCCTTTGAACCCTTTTGTATGACCTATGAAGATTTGAGATATGCTGTAGATATGCCACAGGTACATATAAATTTAAATGGAGTACTTCCTTTCTCAATCATTTACATAAGAACTTCTGAAGTTAAAATGGAGGACATATAATACGTGTTTCCATCACAAAGAAAATCATCTGGCTACAAGAGTCTAACTGCTCTACCAAAATATAATATAGTTCCCTTCTCAGTATATGTAGCCTGCATTGTATATAAATTACATTAAAGAAAGCCTGCAGAATTTTTTCTTCTTCTTCTGTCTACGTTTATCATATCTTGAAGCATCTGTGGTTTCAGGAAATGAAAGCACGAGGTATTCCTGAAGACCGGTTGGAGCTATTAAAAGGCGTAAGCGGTTGTTTCCGACCAGGAGTGCTTACAGCTTTGATGGGGGTTAGTGGGGCAGGAAAGACTACTCTGATGGATGTCTTAGCTGGTAGGAAAACAGGTGGATATATTGATGGAAGAATAACAATATCAGGCTATCAAAAGAAACAACAAACATTTGCCCGTGTAGCCGGTTACTGCGAGCAATTTAACATTCACTCTCCTCATCTTACTGTATATGAGTCCCTGCAGTATTCTGCCTGGCTTCGACTACCACCTCAAGTCAGTACCGACACCAGAAAGGTTATAATATTTTGCTCTAAGCCTTCATTATACGATTCTTTTAGCTTTGTACAAGTGAGCCTAATTTGTAGCTAAAACCTCAGATGTTTATTGATGAAATCATGGAGCTTGTCGAGCTCACGCTGCTGAAGAAAGCGATAGTTGGATTGCCGGGTGTAAATGGTCTTTCGATAGAGCAACGGAAGAGGTTAACAATTGCAGTTGAACTTGTGGCCAACCCATCCATAATATTCATGGATGAACCAACATCAGGGCTGGATGCTAGAGCAGCTGCAATAGTTATGAGAACTGTAAGAAGCACGGTAGATACAGGCCGAACAGTTGTTTGCACTATCCATCAGCCAAGTCTTGATATCTTTGATGCTTTTGATGAAGTGAGTGTTTATTTTAGCTCCTAAATAAAGTTACAATTTGGCCTTTTAACCACGAGTGCTCATACAAGTGAAGTTTCAGCTGGTACTATTAAAGCGCGGAGGAGAAGAAATATATGCTGGTCCATTAGGACATCATTCTGCTCAGCTCATCGAGTACTTTGAGGTAATTAAGGGCATCCTATGGGAGACATGGAAATGTTTTACAGGCTAGTCAATTATATCTCAACTCTTCCTTATATTTTCTTAAATTTATATAATTAGGAAACCATTGGAGTCACTAAAATATCAGATGGCTACAACCCTGCAACTTGGATGCTAGAGGTCACATCTGAAGCACAAGAAGAAGCTCTTGGGATTGATTTTGCTGAATTGTACAAGAACTCTGATTTATATAGGTAGGCATGGAAATGTTTTACAGGCTAGCATCAGTTATGATATAATTTGAGCAAATCACATACTGCCCCTCAAGCAAATAGTTACTAGTGAAGCTATTTTGAGATCACTTATGTACATTTATTGATACAGGAGAAATAAAGGTTTAATTGAAGAGCTCAGTAAACCTTCCCAGGACTCTAAAGAGCTATACTTCCCTACTCGGTATTGCCAGGGTTATCACATCCAATTTCTTGCTTGCTTGTGGAAGCAGCATTGGTCGTATTGGCGGAATCCTAGATACTCAGCAGTGAGGCTCTTTTACACCTTTATTGTTGCGTTGATGTTTGGAACAATATTCTGGGGTCTGGGCACCAAAAGGTGAATTTTTCCCTTACACGTGACTTTTCATTGAAAAAAAAATGTTTTACAAGTACCTCATAGATTCTAAGTATTTCTACTTTCCTGGTGCATGACATTCAGAACGAAGCAACAAGATCTCTTCAATGCAATGGGTTCCATGTACGCAGCTGTCCTTTTCTTGGGAGTACAAAATGCTTCGGCCATTCAACCAATTGTTTCTATTGAGAGAACAGTATTTTATAGGGAAAAAGCTGCTGGGATGTATTCAGCTTTGCCACATGCATTTGCACAGGTGATCACTGCTTCTGAAGAAGAAAATTGTGAGTTGTGGAACTAAGATACATCAGTGGTTGTTTCTTTAGATAGTCAATTAAGCTACATACTTGTTCTCTTCTTGAAATGCAGATATCAATTGAGCTGCCTTACGTTCTTGTTCAAGCATTGAGCTATGGTACTATAGTTTATGCGATGATTGGATTTGAATGGACAGCTGGAAAGTTCATTAGCTATCTCTTTTTCATGTACACGACGTTGTTGTACTACACCTTCTATGGAATGATGATGGTGGCATTAACACCCAACTCGACGTTTGCAGCCATAGCTTCCAGCATTTTTTATACAATATGGAACCTTTTCTCCGGATTTATAGTTCCTCGGACGGTAAGCACAGCAAAATTGGCAAATATGAAATAGTAAATTGATTGAGTAACATATATTTATGTATGATAGTCTTGTTTTCGCAGAGGTTTCCAATTTGGTGGAGATGGTACTCTAACCTTTCGCCCGTCTACTGGACGCTGTACGGATTAGTTGCTTCGCAGTATGGAGATGTTAAAGAGGAGCTTGAAACCCATGAGACAGTGCAACACTTCATAAGGAGTTACTTTGGATTCAGACGTGAGTTTTTGGGATACGTTGCCATAATTATCACTGGATTTGTACTGCTTTTTGCCTCCATCTTTGCTTACGCGTACAGAAGATTTAACTTCCAGAAAAGGTAACAGAAACAGACACGCGAGGAAAGTGACTCTTTTCAAGAATCATGTTGTACAATGTAATACTACTGGGACAATTTGTCTTCCTGCCCATTTATAACACACACACACAAAAAGGCCGTTCTCTACAAATTACTAATTTTTGAAACTTTCATAAAAGTTTTCATACGTTTCAATTTGAAAATTGTATATTTTATATAAACTTTATTGAATTTTACATTGAAATATATATTATTATCATTAGAATGTTATTGAAAAAAATATAACATTTGATTTGATTTTTTTTAAGACGTATGGTTGGTTTTATTTCATATTGATCTGTTAGATTTCTAGTAAGATGTATATAAGGTAGGAGTATTCAAGAATACTTTATCAAACAATGCAAAAGTTTTATTTAAAGTTAATATTTGTACTTGAGAATATACCGCACCAAAATGCTAATATAATAATACCATAATATTTAAGCATTGTCCTGTTGTGCTGAAAATGTGCTGAAAATGTACTTATTGGTGCTGAAAGTAGTGAAAAATGTGTTGATTGGTGTTGAGTACTGATTGAATAAGCTGAACTGGACAGAGCCTTATTAGTGCAAATTCATGAGATCATGATCACAATTGTTTTTCAATTGCTTTAAAAGTTTTGGAGAAAATGAGAAATTTTAAAAATCAAAAAGTCAAAAGTTCTCCATCAGATCGGGCACTTAAATGTTAGGTCCCGTCAGTTGGGCAAAGTCCAGTGCAACGCGGAAAATTGACCCGGTGTAAAAGAGATTCGGTCTAAATAACCAAACCATTGAACCAACCACCAAAAATAAGACACAACAAGCCCCCATTTCGTGAGTCGTGACAATCAAATTTCGGACGGTAAATAAAGTATAGCATATTCTTTGCAATATTCCCTATAGAAATGGCGAAAAGAAAAGAAAATATCAAAAGGTTGTCTTGTAAATTTCTATTAACGTTCAAATATTTGGAAATAAAACTTGAGACCCTAAAATATTAGGAAAGAGTTGAAAACATAATAGAGAAAGTACTATATTAGTCAAGAGTTGATATGTCAAACTCTCTCTTCATAAAAATTTGAAGTAAAAATAAAATAAAAAATCTCGGTGGCACAATGAAATATTCGTGAAAGTGTGAAACTACACGAGTATACCACAAAATTCAGCAAACACTTTTTTTTTTCCCAATTCACAAACCATTCTCGTCAGAATTAGATGATGATGATGGAGAAAGTGACTAGTGAGTGTCTCAACCAAAATTGTTTAATTGACTTTATAAAGTTAAACAAAGCCACTTTTTTACAAATATCTTTATTTGTGTGTTGTAAAATATTTTTATAAAAATCTAATTTGATAATATATAATATAATGAGTCTAAAAATATGTATATTATATTAATTTTAAATATAAATTGATATAAATTAATGCTCAAAGTCATATTAGTTTGATTTTTGAAAAGTCGAACAAGTAATTTTTTAGTTGAGACCGATTATTAGGGAGGGGCTTTGATTAAATATTTTGTCCAATATTTTCATATATAATAGTGAATGTGATTGTTTAAAAAAAAACAATAGTGAAAACAAAATATATACAAAATATCATATTTGGCAATTTTTTCACCAATCTCTCCACTAAGGAAAGAGTCAAAACAAAATCAATAAAAGTCTTGGGGCAAGAAATAAAATGTGGAAAACCCCAGTAGTTAAAACTCGAAACGCGAATTTTCTGGACAGAGGGCAATGAATGTTATTTTAGTCAAGTCAAGTTGCACAAAAGGAAAGGCCATAGAAAGGCCACACGAAAACCTAGTATAAATACCCGATGTGCTCCTCCTCAATTATCTCACAATTCATATGGGCTCTGACATTTGGGACGCTTTCTAAAATATTTTCTTCCCTCATCTTCAAATCAATCTCCTTTGATTTTTCCTTTCTCCCAGTTATCCAACAAGGCTGGAAAATTGTTAGAAAGGAAAAATCAATCGACATGGCCGGTAACAAGTACGCAGAGCTGTTGGACGCCGGCGTGAGGATTGCGGCGAGGTTCCATTCCCACTGCCCGCAGACGGGGAGGCTTTATTACCATCCTCCGGCGGCCCACGAGGACAGCCACCAGAGCCATTCTTTTCTCAATGGGTTTCTCTCCGGCCAGCAGGGCGCCGGCGCTACTGATTTTGGATCGTCGTCCGCCGAGAGAGGCGGCGGCCGTCGTGAGCGTCGTTTTTCCGGGACCCACGATTCAACTGAATTCATTCTTTTTAACGTCGTCTCCTAACGGAGGCAGCTGAGGGAACTTAATCATTTTTTGGTGCTGAGATCTGGATTTTGTAGGGAAATTGATCCAATCCCATTCCCCAATTGGGGTTAATTGAAATTTTGTTGAGAGGATTATTATTTTGGTTTTTTACGTTATTGCTTATTCTAGCGTGTGTTCTTTCTTTGTACGAGTATTATGCTTCCGAGTTTCCTTTGAAGCAAGGAATATTCCGAACAATTGGTAGGCAATTTGACAGAATAAGAGTTGGGCCAGTAATTAAGGATATTCATTATTAAGGCAGACGCGTTTTATGACTTTATAATCTAAACTCTGAAGGCATCTCCCCGGGATGATGAACAAAAGCGGCATATCGCAACAAGTCAATGAAGAAAAAGGCCGGTTACTCCTAAATTAATCATCTACGCCTACACTGAGCCAATTATGTTGGGCAGGTCAATGAAGAATATGTCAATAGTCAGCGAATGGTGAATAGGGTATTGAAAGCGCTTGAATAGCAGTGTATTTACGTTCAAAGTAAAATTATCACTAGCAAAGTCCAGTTGAGATGCTCAAGTTGGGTTCTGATATTCCTCTTCGAACCGTTCTCAATTTCTAAGTCGCCAGTTACAAAATGGAACGGAACCGAGACCAGGACCAAGATCAAACATAAACAGTTAAGCTCCAGTTCTATAAACGTTGTCTATGGCCGTGGATTCCAGACATCGTCGCAGATGGTTAATCCTGAGGGAATAATGTGTCTATACCAACATAGATATGGTGTTGCCACCACTTTCATGAGACCAGTGATAATAATAGGATGGAAGATCAAATTAGCAAAACCTAGTTCAAAACTATTCTGCCAATTCTTGTGTAATAAAAGGAGGAACTCAATACAAGTTGAACCATTGCCAAAAGGAATGAAGAGGTGAGCTCGACATGAAGATAAAGCATATTCCTAAGAGTCTCACCGCTATGCAGTTTTTTCCCAAAGCAAACCATCACAGTCAAATTACATGCTATCATAAATAAATCGGCACACTCAAAGATAGGATGAATAAACAGCTCACAAGACCATGGCTAACCCTTTACATGATCTTATTGAAAGGCCTTGCATGGATACATATCCTTTAACATTACTGGCTGTCTGAAAGAGGCTTCCGAGCCAAAAGGAAGAACATTGGCGTAAAAATCTCTTTCCTGCAAGTCACAGATTCAGCTCATTAGTAGTGACCATACAAAACCTGCAGCTAATAACAATCAAGCTTAATGAACAGTAAATTCATTCTCTTCTTCTTTTTTGCCCTTTTTATTGTTTATTGTATCCATTACAGGAGAATGATGGTAAAGGATGAACATTATACCATCAGCCTCAAAACACTATCAAACAGAAGACCTAGCTTATTGTATTGCAATATAAAGCGTGCATTATAGCATAAGTATTTGATGATATCCAATGAGCTGTGAGAGGTCCAAACTAAACTCAACTTGTCTTTAGCAATCCTCAAAGGGATAAAGGTCAATGATGCCTATTAGTATGAGCCTATCACAGTAATGAACTCATACTCATAAAATAACATTTAACTTATCTCAGTTATCTGTAAAACATGAAAACCGGGTGCTATGATGACTGTAT
Organism: Cruciata laevipes; assembly: GCA_963678965.1. Lineage (NCBI taxonomy): Eukaryota > Viridiplantae > Streptophyta > Magnoliopsida > Gentianales > Rubiaceae > Cruciata > Cruciata laevipes. The sequence continues at coordinate 16,157,869 of OY787634.1, read as the reverse complement.
GAGGACTACTCACGTTCCATCCCATATGGAAAGGTGATGGACATGACTGACTGGGAATTATGAGCTAGTTCTTTTCTATAGCACGCCATTTTGAACAAGGATTCCCTCAGATGATTCAGCTATTTTCTAAAAATAAGAAACTTCCATTTTCCTAATATCCATCCACCTTGGGGGCTTCTTTATAGAGAAGTTTCTTCCAAGGAGAAGATCTCCAATGTGGTTTCACAAATGGAATTATGCTGTCAGTCTAACTTGCAATTAGCCGTTCACGAGCTAATTAGATTTTGTGGGCAGTGACCAACAGACATCATTATTTAAACAACTAATTGTATTTTTCAAACTTTGTTATTTTGTACTTTAGGGGGAAACTTCTGCTAACTCTTTGCGAAATTGTTAGTCATGGTACGTAACACAGTGTGATGATGATCAAGTTAAACTAGTCCTAACAGATCATGCTTTGAACATTTTATCCGTATACGAGTAAGAGAGTGTGCAGAGCTTTTGGTGCATGTTGTGATGTTTAATGATAAAGCAGGTTAAAGCTGAATAGGATGCTGTTAAAGAATTATTAAAAGACACATTTTATTTAGATATACACGAAGGATAAAGCATTTGGCAATGAGTCGGGAGTTTGAATAATGCTTACTTTGCACCATCAACAAGCCCTTCTGCAGCTTTCTCCAAGAAATCCTGGACCCTTCGACTTCCTCCTGGGGCAACCCCAACATACTCAAGGGCCTTCACCTATAAAATACAATTCAAAGAGAAAATATATGTTGCTCAGTACTCATACCATGAATTCTACTCAGACATTTGTAACCCAAGAAGTATCATACTAGATTTTTGGTAATAAAGCGTCCAACTGATGTTAGCCTGAAACTGCTCAATGATATGCGGCTAGAATCCAGAGGCCAGTACCACGGAACAGGTGAATCTGCTGCAAGATCTTTCGACCATATAACCTTCATGAAGCCAAACAGTCAGATCTATTATTGTGCATATCACACCCACCTCTCATAATTCAGACGGCAAAATATATTTTTTAATTACTGACCTCGAATCCAGCTTTCTTGAGAGCCTCGACGCACGCTCCTGTCAGTCTTATCTCAGGAAGGCCGTTACCTAGCTCAATTTCAGACTGCATAAATTTTGATTACGTCATCATTTATACATCAGAAAGATATATATACCTCAACTAGATATTCCCAGTCAATCAACTACCTTGATCTTATTATGGTCTTGGTTGTTGGGGTCATAGGAGTCTGTCATACACCATTCGTAAGCAGCAAAACACTGACCAGGTTTTAGTACTCTATATACCTCTTTGTAGCATCCTACCTATTGCATGCAAATAGTCACTCAAATTAAACACCATCTATAAATCACAGTATTCATCATTTCATCACCACAGTCATCAGTCATCACCATCAGGAAGCTGCAAACATCAGTTCAAGAAAGTAAGCATACCGCATCGGGAGCATGGCAGGTAGCTTCTATTGCGTACACTGCATCAAAATGATTCTCAGGGAATGGCATGTTCATAAAATCAGCCTGCACAACATAATGAAGCAGCTAAAGAACTTCTGCGGCAAAAGTTTAAATGGATGATGAGCATTTGTCCCAATATACTAACCTTGACAAAATCACAGGTACCCTCTACTCCGGCAACGCGGTTCAAAACCTTCACACAAAGTACACACAGTCAAACAGTCAAACCTTGAGAAGCGTACAAGTTGAGTATGTCGCAACCAGAACAAGACATATAATTAGGAACAGAATCAAAGTCATACTCTCGGACAATCCAAACGATGTTATCCTACTCTGCCAGCGATTTATTGCTGGAATCACATAAATGACCAAAAAAGCCATTTCACATCCACCTCTATATCTTAAATTTATAATTTGGGATATTCCTCATTAAATTTTCCCCACACACTCTAAAGATCAATTTTATAGACAGAACAGAACCCAGATTGTAACAATAGGTTTGCACGTATCATAAAACAATGCACAATTCTCTTCACCCTTCTGCAGTCTACTCGCACTTCAACATAATATAGCTGTCAAACACAACTCTCCTACAGCTAGCTGACATGCACATCTGTTCAGTACCTCAAGTAAGGTAACACTATGGTAGAACATTTACCAAATATAATCACTAGCTGTGCTTATGTACTGCATGTGAGACTCAAAGTACATAAAATTTTTGATTAAGATAAACCACATTCATTTGCATCCATTAGGTATATAAAAATCAATAACTTAAAAGAATTATGAGTGTGCTGATCTGGTACATTGATATGTTAGGATCCAATTTCATAATCAAATGTAAGGAAAATTGCCCAAGCTCGTACCTTTCCTCTAGATATTTGGTATTCATTGTTGTTCAGACCAGTAACCGATGTTAAGCTGACAGATATCAACATTTAATCAGGGTGTGAGAGTCAATTCAATATAGTAGTACATAGCCGAAATCTTCAAAATAAATTGCCAAAAAATTACAATGCCCATACAAAATATCATGACTGAAGTTGAGACATTATTCAAGGACATTTTTTTTTTGAAGGAAACAACTCAAGGATGCGATTAAATATTAATTAAGTGGAAGCATAACAAATACTTACTTTTTTGAATTTATACACAACTACGTTACGCTTTTAAAAAAATGTAAACAAGATTCAGAAGGGCATATACAATTAAGATTTATTTACAGTGACAACTAATATCGTACAGCTCAGGATGAATAATTATCTCGAGCATCACATAACAGGAGACTAGTGTCCTTAGGAAATATGTTGCAAGGGGCCTAACTAACAAAATAACATAGCAAGATGATAAAAATTCATATGATGTCACATTGTACTCATGTGGCATTTTCAAGCAGAGACAGCCGTACATATTAAGCATAGTTGTAAATTGTAAATCTCATCAACCTGAATTGGGATATTTCTCTCAATGGTCCACCAATGCCACATCCTACATCCAAGACCTACACAGTTATCGAAGATGATTTAATTATGATTGGGAAAAATAAGGTTAAATGAATTCTTGATTTCATTGTTGAACTAGAAAAACACTAGTAGTAAGACCTTGTCTCCAGGTTTCAAGCCAAGTTGAAGCGCTAGGAAGTGTTCATGTCGCTTGATACTCTCCCTTAGGGACTCTCCTTTCATCCTGTTAAAAGTAGAATTCGCTTATCCATTAATTTGGAATAAAGTGAGAAATTTATACAATAAGATGGCTACTCTCTTAAAGTGAAATACAAATGGAAAAACGCACAAAGATAGGATATATACCTTGGTGCAAAGTGGAATGATTCTCCCCAGCCATATTCATAGAAGCTAGTTACAAGATCATAGTACTTATTTACCTACAGAAGAGGCGATTTTGACATTATGTACGGTCAAACATATTAAACATCCAATTTAAGTTAAATTAATTTTAATGACTAGCAATATTTATGTGACTTCTTGGGAAAAAACAGTAGAACAATTCTCAAATTATACAGAATATCGTTATTAAATTTAGTAAATATAATTTGAATCCAAACAGAAACAGCGTTAATCTTGATTACAGACTCACACATTTAGGTACTTTTGAGAAAATAATGAGTACAGCAACTGTGTATTGACTGGATAAGGTTAATACTTTTTCCAGTATATTTTTAATAACATGATTGCAAATTTAGAGTGGAAGGTGCCGTGAAGAAATAAATACTTTTTCACAGGTAAAAGTACTTGAAAGGATACAAATATCTGGCAGCTATTCAAATCAGACACTTGAAACAGAGATTCACTATTTAAAAAATGCTTTCTCACCATATCGGTGTAATGGGCCTTTCTCTCTCCCTCGTCACCTCCATAGTAGCCATGGTATTTCTCATACCTTATTCATTATAAAAACACACACAAAAAAAATAAAACTATCAAGAAATCGTGTCAACGAATAAGGTAACAAAAATATAGCAGTAAACTGTTTGTAACGACAAATGACCTCTTACACTTGTCCATGAACAACATAATAAAGAAATTATAATGACACAGAATGCATGTCAACCAGGTAACACACAATGCAAATTTGATTAACCTAAAATCCAACAATGAAGCATTCATTTAATCATAACTGTCAACCACATAATAATCACCATTGCAAATAATAACAGTACTTTTTAAGAATGAAGTCTCAATAAAAAATTGCAAGGGGAACTCCACACAGGCAGTCTACCAGAGTACCAAGGGGTAGCAAACACATTACAACATTGTCATTTTTCTACAATAAAAAATTAAATTAAATCTGTATGAAAAAGGTAGCACAGATTTGATACTTTGACAATATTGGAAGTTGGCATCAACATCAACTCAGGCAAGGCAAATGAATCCAATCCATCCATAGATTGGAAAAGGCAATTCCTTTGCCTTTTGCCGCTTTCTTTTTTCAGCTTTCTTAAAAGTGGGAAGAGAAAAGTCAATGTTCCTCTATATTTTCATAATCGACTAGCTAAACACCACATTTACAAGAATCTGAAGCAATATTAAGCACGACAATTTACAGGCACTTGTGATCAACATATGAAAAGCAATATTAAGCAAGACAATTTTACCATGCATGCAAAGTAAAAAACACGGAATGAAGTAAAGCATAATTACTTGTCAACGGCAGATTGAACATCATCCTTTGCAATTCTGCCACCGAGCCCAGAAGCCAGATCCAATGCACTCTGTTTCGACATCTCCTCTGAACAACACCAGGATCTAATTACCATTTATGACAGCACAAAAAAAAATCAGCCCACCATAGATAAATGCACAAAAATATCAAGCAAATGCTTACTCGCAAAGGGAGAAGATCTGATGAGAGGCGGGCGGAGGAAGCGAGGAGAAGTGTGGGAAGCAATTGAGTGGAGTGATTATTAAAGACCCGGAATCCAGAAAAAGACAGAGGACAACCAATATTCGCTTTTTTATTTTAGTGTAATAGTATCAGAGTTCATGTGAATCTGTAAACAGATCCACAGAGTTTAGGCTATTATAGTGTCAGCATCCACACATGTAGCAACAAAGCATATTTAAAATTACTCAAAAGGTCCTTCATATATTTGGTATGTGGATAAGCGACGCCTGGATCTTTACCTACCTGTTTTTCTGAACATCTTTACCTTATTACCAAATGGTATTTTATATAAATGAAACTAATAAGGAAGTTGACTTTGTGATTGACATGTGATTGTGACTAGTAATTTTATATAAATTCATCATTAGCTTCAGTAATAATGACATATGATTCCCGTAAAAAAATTATTTTTAATGATATTTGTAATTAAATAATTAATATAGAAAATTACTTAACCTTTATGTTGCCTTATATGAGAGTTTGTGTTGACTTTTTACTTGCCAAAATAACAAAAATAATTTTATCTTAACTCACTATCTCTCATATATTATTTTTGTAATTACGTTATAAAAAATTATTATCATCAAACACAAGTGCTATCGAGACATAAAATACGCAAAATTGAGAAACTACATCTTAAATTGTTTCTATCAGTTTCTAATCAAAAAGCACGAATTACTAACATAATTTGATTATTTTTCAACTTTATGTTTAAATATAAAGAATACAAATAATACTTTAGAAATGAAATGTGTGGAACCATTATGGCTTGCACAACCCAAATTGATTGGTAATGGTATCACTTTACTAGTTGGGTGCCATCACCATTAACATAAGGTTTCTTTATTTCACATATAGAGGATATCAAGTACACTTCTATATATGCTAGAGAATAAGGGGATTTTCTCTCCTATTTAGGGATAATTTGGTGTAGTTTTTACTGTTTCTAAAGAGTTCATGACATTACACTCTCTATCGACTAGAGAATGAGTTGACAATCTTCTCGACTCGTTAGAGAAACATATCTTCCTCCAACAAATGAAACAAACAAATTTCACCGGAAAAAACCCGAGCTACATGCAGGATAATGGCAAACGGGTTCAAACTCATATGAACGTGAATCATCATTTCGATAAATTGATGTTGATAACCAATCGAAATTGGATTTGAAGAAGAAGAAAGTTGGGTCATCTAAGAGTTGGGTTTGAAAGAAGGAGAAGCTGGAAAAGGGAAGGAAAACAATATAGAATGCCTTCAAAAAAATTTTTGAAGAGGAATGCCTTAAACTAATAATGGTAAAAATTAGAACTAATAATGGTAATAATTGGCTAATTAAATCTATTTTTCAACAATTTCAAGGGCTCCGGATTCTCTACACCACTTTGGTGTACCACTCTCTATTCCACCAATCAAATTGTGCGACATGTTTTTATCAACTTAACTCTAGTTAAGTTAATTAACTCTTAGTAATTAATTTTTCATCTATTTTTAACAGTACATTCTTTTTCCTTTTTTTCTATATTTTAAATTAAATTAAGTTGATGTCTTAATTTTGCTAAGTAAATTGTATAAGAAAAATAAATTAAAGTCTAAAGATGCAATTGCCAGATTTTATTTGTAGATTAGTTCAGTTTGGTTCAGTTTAGTTCAGTTATATATATTTAAATTTTTTCAGTTCAGTTCATCGTACTCCTATTTTTAAAAATAAATTTGTTGTATACATCTTTTTGATTCATTTTATTTTATTAGGGTATGTTTAATTCAGCTCAAATCATATGTATCTAAGTTTATATTATTCATCTCAATTTTTAATTTGCAATACGTAATTTTTACGTCAGTTCAAATTAATTATGTTCAATCAAAATAGTTCAGTTTGGTTCAGTTCATCAAATGAAATAGAAATTCATGATATTCGGCACAATTTGCAATACATGTATTTTAGACTATATTTTATTTTCTTAGACAGTTTACTTAACAAAATTAAGACATCAAATTAATTTAATTTAAAAAGATAGAAAAAGATTATACTGTCAAAAATAGATGAAAAATTAATTACTATAAGTTAATTAGCTTAACTAGAGTTAAGTTAATAAAGACATGTGTAACAATTTGGTAGGTGGAACAGAGAATGGTACTCCAAAGTGGTATAGAGGATCCGGAGCCAATTTCAAGCCAACTTTTTTAAAACCTGTAAAAATTTATACTTGTATCAAAGGTTAGATTAGTCACTTAAATATTTTTTTAACTATAAAATTTATTTCACGTATTTAGTAGAATTTTTAGGCTCTCAATAGGTTCCTATTTAATTTCAGGCACCTTACTGGGATTTTTTCCCTAAATAATCATTTTTCACCGCCTAATTCCGAAAATGTTAGTTTTTTTCGGAAATTCCGAGTGTAGGTCGGCAAACCGTTTGCCGAGTATATTAAAACGACTGCTGGGCCGTTTTGATTAATGAGCTCGGCCCAGTGGTATAGGCCACGTGGCCTGTCCAGGTGGCCGGTAAACTCGGCAGATTGACTGCCGAGTATTGATAAAATTAAAAAAAAAATCCGCGTTATGGTTGAATAAATTGCAGATCCCAGATTGGGTTTCTTCCCAAAACAGATCCGTTTTCTTCCCAAAACGCAGCGACGACGACCGATTTTGGCGACCAGAGACTTGAGCCATCCGAGAAAGCCGGGAAGTGGGTTTTCGGCCGCCGTTTCCTTGGGTTTTGATTAGGGCCGGCCGGATTTCATTGATTAATTATCAAGACAGGTTTTTTTTTTTTTTTTTTTTTCCAAATTTGACTTGTATGTCTTAATTCTTTTTGGGTATTTTGTAAAATATTTTGTTGGTTATTTAAAGTTAATTTATTAGTTAACTGTACAATAATTATTAATTATTATATAACAGTTTAATATAATTTGAAGTAAAATATTCTGATTATACATTTCGAGTAGTATATTGATGGAATTCAAATTTACCAATTAATATTTATATATAGTTCTATTTTATGATATATAACTAGTTAAAATTATTCTTGTATATTATAAACCATGATTAGTAAGGAATAACTAAAAATAATATATCATGGATTCCGTAAAATAATATATCATGGATTCCCAGCTCATTAAATATATCCATGATATAATATTTTACGGAATCCATGATATATTATTTTTAGTTATTCCTTACTAATCATGGTTTATAATATACAAGAATAATTTTAACTAGCTATATATATCATAAAATAGAACTATATACAAATATTTATTGGTAAATTTGAATTCCATCAATATACTACTCGAAATGTATAATCAGAATATTTTACTTCAAATTATATTAAACTGTTATAATAATTAATAATTATTGTACAGTTAACTAATAAATTAACTTTAAATAACCAACAAAATATTTTACAAAATACCCAAAAAAAAATTAAGACATACAAGTCAAATTTGAAAAAAAAAAACCTGTCTTGATAATTAATAATATGAAATCTGGCCGGCCCCAATCAAAACCCACAGCAAACGGCGGCCGAAAACCCACTTCCCCGGTGTTCTCGGATGGCTCAAGTGTCTGGTCGGCCGAAATCTGTCGTCGTCGCTGCATTTTGGGAAGAAAACGTTATCTGTTTTGGGAAGAAACCCAATCTGGCATCTGCGATTTATTCAACCAAAACGCGGATTTTTTTTTAAAATTTTATCAATACTCGGCAGTCAATCTGCCGAGTTTACCAGCCACCTGGACAGGCCACGTGGCCTATACCACTGGGCGAGCTCATTAATCAAAACGGCCCAGACGCAGTCGTTTTAATATACTCGGCAAACGGTTTGCCGAGTTACCTACACTCGGAATTTCCGAAAAAACCGAACATTTTCGAAATTAGGCTGTCAAAAATGATTATTTAAGGAAAGAGTGAATTTTTCAAAGGCCCCCAAACGTTATCTGAATTTTCACTTTGGCCCCCCATCGTTTTTTGCTCTCAATTTGGCCCCCCAGCCATACGATTTTCCATCATTTTGGCCCCCTACGCCTAACGTTGGCGTTAAATCAGTTTTCCGTCACTTCCTCCAGGGGTAAGCTTGTCTTTTTCATTTTCTGCAGGCTTTTTGAGCGGCGATTTACCCATCGACCGCAGATCTTCATCTCGATTCACTATTCTTTGATGCTAATCCTGAAATCCTTCTGAAGATTGAAGGTTTTCTGATCGCCGCTCCGTCATCGGCGATACCGCCGCCGTCGAAGCTCTGTACTCCCGGGCCGTCACACCAAAGTCGACGGCAGAGGGCGGCGTATTTGAATGCCGGCGGCTTGCGCCGCTGAGGTTTTTTCAGCTGACTATGGAGCTTGGCCACAAGTCCGATGGCGAAACTATCGAGTGGCTTTTACAGCAGGCTGAGCCGGTAATTATAGCTGCTACCGGAACTGGTACGATTCCGGCGAAACAATTATATGCTGACCACTCGATTCCGGCGAAACAATTATATGCTGCATCCTGTCACTCTCCCCTATCTTTGCACGCAGACAAGCGTTTTCTTGCTCCAACTGGATTTCTTGTGAATAAATCACCAACAAAAAGAGTGTTTCATAAGTACTTGGAATAAATGCTCAAACATGCATATTGCAGATGCAAATATATATGGTCTTATAATAAAATGTGTTACCCTTTTCTGTAGGCATTCAATTTCAGCAAGAATCATCTCATGCTGTTCAGCAACAACAATGAGATCAGTGTCAACCATTTTTCTCTTTCTTTACTTTTCTTTTGCACAAATAAAGTGATTCAAATTTTCCTATTTACCTTTTTGGACCTGATTCTTGAAATTCCCCTTTCAAGCCTGTTCTCCAGCTGCTTCAGCTCATTCACATTAAGGGAGCTCAAACCATCTCCAGTCAAGTGCCTGAAAACGCCGACGAATATTTAGGCTTCTTGGGCACGGTGACTGTGAGGACACCGTCTTCCATCTTCGCCTCGATCGCATCCATATCCACAATATCCGGCAGCCAGAAACTCCGCCGGAACTCACCCGCGCTTCTCTCCGACAGAAGATACTTCGCATCCTTCTCCTCTGGCGTCGGCGCCGCCTCTGTTTCTCTACTCCTCTCTCCGCTGATCTTTAGCACGCCGCCTTCTGGAGAGGCCTAGGAACTGAATCTCGTTATCTCCGTTGTAAACAGCATAGACGCCGGAGCTCGAGGGGAATAGTCCTGTTATTGCGTCGGTTTCCGGCAGAACTGCGATGGGATCTGTTTCTGAGAAGCTCTTGACGGCAGAGACGACGAGGTTTATCAGCCCGGAATCTGGGCAAGGGACTGATGGATAGAGATGGAAAAAGAAGTGATGAGGAATTGGGGATTGGATGAAATTGGACGGGCCTATCCCATCAAAACCTAATATGCAGAAAATGACGGAAAAAGACGAGCTTACCCCTAGAGGAAATGACGGAAAATTGATTTGACGCCAACGTTAGGGCTAGGGGGCCAAACTGATGGAAAATCGTAAGGTTGGGGGGCCAAAGTGAGAGCAAAAAACGATGGGGGGCCAAAGTGAAAATTCAGATAACGTTTGGGGGCTTTTGAAAAATTCTCTCTTAAGGAAAAAATCCCACCTTACTGAGAATTTTCCGTTGAATTTTCCTACATTTGCACTTTGACCATGTAGCGTCATTTTGCTTACCAAAAACGTTACCTACCTTTAATCAACGAGTCCGACCCAGCCACCCGTTTTTCTGATTTCCGTTCTCTTTCTGTTCCCCGTTTTAATTTTGGCCTCTGCCGCTCGATCTCTGTGATCATTCCTTTTGTGCAGAGTAAGCATCTCTTCCTTTTCTCTTTTTTTTTTTTTGGGTCTTTCCTGTAATTTTTGGTGGTTGGCCTCTTTCTGCACTTTTTTCGAATAAAACTTCTGTGCCGGAGGATTGATTCATGAATATTTAAAGAGTGGGTAATAGTTATGGACCTATGGCTGTGTGTTGATTTAAAGAGTTCAAATTAACTAGTTACATAAATCCATTTTGTGTTGAAAATTATGTGGTTGTGTGGTTATTGCTGAAAGCTGGAATAAGCTCCTTATTCTTCAAATTACTTGGCTGTGTATTTATTTTTTTAGTGTATGAGTTTTATTCTATTGATGTGTGTCGTGTTAAATAATTGTGATTGATTCAGTATAAACAATGGGAACTGTTATCGTGCTTGCTTTGCATTTGGTTGCATTGGCACTTTGGCAGTTAAGTCTACTAAACAGTTACTGATTTGTTTTGACAGAAACTTGACTGCTGAGGTGTACCGGTCATGGCAAGTGATGACGATTTCACCTTTTGTCCCGTAAGTTAGTTCTATGTTTTAGTTTCATTTTATGTTATTAAATTTGTCGAACAATGCGATGTAGTCAGAATTTTGAGCTCTGTCAAATTTAATCAGGGAGTTGTTGCTGAAGATCAAGGCAACATTGACGCGAAAAAGGTTGCTCAAAGCATTAGTGGGATCAAAATAGATGATAGGCCGCTAAATGATGTTAGCAGTAGTCAAACTAATGGTGTATTGTGGAAGGATAAATTACCAGAAAATACTCAACAGAAGGAGGGGTCAGTAGGATCTTTGTCTTTTACTGTCATTGATGCATCTGCTTCAAAACACGTGAATCAAAAGGATATTAAAGATTTAGGAAGTTCAGTAAAGTCTTTGCCAGTTACAAAGGCTCCTGCAAAAAAATCCTCACCTCGGGCTAAGGTTCCATTTGAGAAGGGATATAGCCAGATGGACTGGATGAAACTCACAAGAACTCATCCTGATCTGGCAGGTAAACGTTTAATTAATTTCATTGTATTTACATGTTTATATTTTTCCATTGCTTCTGATAATTTTATGGCGAACCTGTATTATTGAATGTCAGTTTCTATAAAAGAATTTGTGCTGCCCTAGCTACATGTATACCTTGATTGCAGCTGACTGATATTATTAAGAACATGTCCTTAATTGCTTGAATTCATATACTATAGATTTCATGAGAATTATCCCCAAAGGCTTATGATGTCAAGCCATTCCCTTTTAAGATGGTGTGCTTGATTTATAGAGATATGGTTTAAAATTCTTAAAATCTGAACCATTTGTTGCATTAGCATTTGATGGTAAGTTTATGATGCTGGCTTGACAGTCTCAGTAGCCCGTGAGAGTGTGAGATAGTTTCTTGAACTTGAAGTCCTGGTTTATGATTTCTCATCTCAAAGTGTCTTGTAATTATTCACATGGTACTTTGAAACATATATCATATAGCATGCAAAAGGGAAATATAACAGATTTGACCTGGAATAGGATTGAAATCACCCCTTTCCTGTTACTTCTGTTTTAAATATAATAGATGTAAAGAAATGGTGATGCAAGATCCTCCATGCACCATACCATGGCATGAGCATTTGCAGTAGTGCATGAATTTGCATTTTGTGTTGCTGCACACAGATTTCTCTTTTTCCATTGAAGAAAGTGACTCACATATTATGTTTCAAAGAGATTTTCCCTTAAGTTCATGGGATTATATGTGAATTATTTGAATTAGCATTTAGATATCACTATTTTATAGTAACTAGATCTGGGAATTATCTGTTTCAAAGTACCCTGTGTGGTTTGTTAATTGAAGTGTATGACATAATAGTTGTTATTGGTAACTATACATTATATTCTGAAGAATTCTAAACATATTCTGACCTTGATATATATCATCAAATCATTATGTCATAGTGTATTACATTATATTTCTCGTGGATGGTTATATCCTCTATTCCGAAAAAGTCTGAAGTATTTGACCTTAACATTATCAAATGATCATTTCTCAGACTTAAAAGGACAATCAAGCAAGAGACTAATTTCCATGAATGAAGTTAAGCAGCACAAAACTGCGGACTCCATGTGGACAGTTCTTAAGGGGCGTGTGTATAATATTACTCCATACATGAAATTTCATCCAGGAGGTAAGTTTTCTAAATAGTTCTTTAAATAATAGTTTGAAGCCTGTAAAGTAGATGTGAGGTGTGAGCTTTGTTTGTCTCACTTTCTATTGTGGAGCTATTTTTCTCTTTCAAGATCTACCATGGTTGAAACTAATGCGTGTTTGTTGATTTGAATTAGCATATTCATTTTTTGGGGAAAAGTTCTTCCTAGCCTTTAGGATTCTTATTTACACTAAAGTTATATAGAGTCTAAAAGGCCTTTAAGAATCAACATATTATGGTACTATTATGGATTTCAAGCTGTAGAAGTGTTTCACCATGGTTTGGTAGGTGCATGCCCATCATTGTTGTCCTTATTAACTTGTATACTAGTTCAAAATCTGATTTGCTGGCTTTGAGGTGGTCTGTTTTGACATAGGCAAAAGGGAAAATCCCGTGCCTTTAACAGCATTGAAGATTAGTAAGTCCACTAATATTATTAAGATACAAGTGCACGTGATAGTAATACCTTCCAGCCAGATACAGATAAAAAGTTTATCTTCACTGGACCCTTAAATGTACTCAGACCATACATTATTGATCATGGTGGTAAAACTGGAAAGATGTCATATAGCAATACTAGGGGAAATGGCAGGGCTGGCAATCGGGTCAGGTTGGCGGGTTCGAAAGTATAAACCCAAACCCAACCCAATAATATTTCGGGTCATATTTCCTTGACCCAAACCCAACCTATTAAAATCCGGGTTACCCAAATCCAACCCGATAAACCCTTTAATTATGGGGGGATTTTAAACTTTTCAAAATTTAAATGTATAAATTAAAATATGACAAAAAAATAATAATCCAAATTTTTCTTCATAAAATAACTCAATTTCAAAATTTATACATAAATCACTCCCTTAATTAGTCAATCAATCACCTCTATTTCTTCTTTTGATTTGATCTTATCCATATGAGTAACTCTAACTTAATTAAATCCAAATTCTTTCTATAATAAAAAATTTCATTTACAAATTAGTTTTCAAATTTAAAAATACTTTACAATAGTAAGTTTTAAATGGGTCAAATGGGTCAACCCGCCAACCCACGGGTATGACCCGAACCCAACCCAATTTTTTATCGTGTTTCGTGTTGACCCAAACCCATCAAAATCGTGTTCGGTTTGGGTCGGGTTTCCGTGTCGTGTCAGAAATTGTCAGCCCTAGAAATGGGCCTCTTTTCTTATCCTAAATATGTAATAGACTCTGACAATGGAGGAGTAAAAACCATTTAAATTAAAGGTATTGGACCTAGTTTATGATATTACGAGATAAGAATCCGAACTTCCAGGTTCCCTTGTTTTGCTACACATTGTAGCACGACGGTTTGGTAATGGTGTTTGTCGTGTTGGAGTTGAGTTGTGAAGGCTGTTTTTCAATTTCCACTGCTTATTGCTAGCTTCTAGATATTTTGTTGTACGATTGATTAGGTAGTTCGAATGTGTTGCACAGGAGTAATTTTATGCATTTTGCTATGATTTGGCTAAACACAATAGCGACCATGTATCCAAATGCACACTGGGTAGAAGGGTTTTTATTTTTTATTTTTTTGAATATTCCATGTTCTAATTGAAAACAAAAATGACTTCTTTTGTTCTTTCATCAGGTGCTGATATGCTTATGAAAGCGGTTGGCAGGGACTGCACATCTTTATTCAGTATCCTTTGTATGATTGAAGAATTTTTCATAGGCCAATAATTATGATTTCTAGCTGCTTTATAAATTACCTATTATGTGCCATATTGTTGCCTATGTAATTGTCGTAGTAGTCTGGGTATCTGCAAGGGAAGAACTAGATACTGAACTATTATAGAGCAAAGAGGTAGTCACTTAACAGGTGCAGCGAGAATGATGAATTAGATTCTATATTCGTAGTGCTTTTAACCGTTTCATGTGAATTGAAAGATAAGTAATACTGGCGTGCTGCTAAAGAACTTCTTGTGCTTTTCAAGGTCTTTTGTCAAGTATTTGTTTTGTTAATTTTGATTTTCTCGGGTGTATACTTGTGTTTTCTAAATTGTTAATTTTACCTGTTTCTGTTGGATTGTGCTTTCTTTCTGAATTTGCAGCTGACCATGTAGATGATTGTTGAGTCCTTAAGCTGCATGCAGATAAATATCATGCCTGGGTTAATGATGAGTTTTTATTAGAGAAGTGCCTTGTTGGTACTTTAGATGATAACAAGTGATCAGCTATCTATTGTAAAAGACACCATTTTTTGAAGATTGATGTACGAGCAGGACTGAATAATACTTGCATTATATATTGAGATTTTTTCTGATATGTGCTGATCTAACCAAATAAAATCTCACCTCTACTCTTACTTTTAGTGGAAATTGACCCATACTCATATAGTAACTGTACATTTCAACCGCTAATTCTCTAAAGTATTTAATCCATATAGGAATTAGGGTCGACTCAGAGTACTGCTGATCTGAAATAAAGAGATGTTGAATTTCAAGTAGAGATAAAAAAAATGATCAAAATCTTCATACATCAAAGTACAATTTGTTGTTCTTTTTCGGATTCCGTCATTGCCAATTTTGGGTACCAATTCTAGTTGTACTATTTGTGGGAAAACTGTGTAATTTATATCGATTGTACTCACTTAGGCCCTATTTGTCAGAGTTTATCTGTAGATCAGTTCAGTTCAATTCAGTGAAAATGTAATTTGATGAAATTCAGGTTAATTTAGTCATGCTGATTCCATTTTTCAATACACTAATTTTAAGTTCAGTTCAATTCAATTCCGTTCAGTGTTGTGCTGTGCAGCAAGAAGAGGGCCTTAGTTTAAATTTTAATATGTTTACATTCTACATTTATTTTTTTAGTGATTTAACTGGTTGGAGTGATGAAATTATGTTTAAAACACCACCGGCTGGAGGATCCGATGAGGTTAACATTATTGCTTTCGGGGACATGGGAAAGGCACCTCGAGATCTTTCTTTGGATCATTATATTCAGGTATATATAGTTAAAAAACGTATAGTATGTTTTTGAATCAGTTAATTTATCACCTTAATCTAAACTCAACTAAAACAAATGGAATTAAAGTGTGGGACAAATTTTGACAGGATCAATTTCTGTAATTGAAGCTATAAGGGATGAGGATAAAGTCAGGGAGCGTTGACTCAATATTTCACATCGGAGATATAAATGAATTTTTGGTGGAATGGGATTATTTCCTGAATCTCATCACCCCTGTCGCTAGGGGTGTGCATATGTAGATATCCGCCCCAACTCGCCCCATTTTGACAATTATCCATGGGGCGGGGCGGGTCAATATCCGCGGGGCGGATTGCACTATCCTTGGTTGAGAATCCATCAAATACCAATAATTTGTCAAAAATAAATTAAATTAGGTTAATTTGATTGGTACTAGATAAACTTGTTTGATACCATGTCACGTTAAAAATATAAATGAACTCAAAAAAAAATAGTGTTGAAAATGGTACCACTACGGAGTACTCCTATAACATAATTGATCGGTTTGATTGGTACTATGTTACTTTTGTTTGGTACTAGGTTGTTGTTAGATAACATTTTACGTTAAAAATGAAAAGAAAATTTAGCAAAATTCGAAAATATTATTGATAATATCATCAATTAAAATATTATTGATATTAGATTAATTTGTTTGATACTAGGTTATTTGTTTTGTACTAAATTGTTTGTTTGGTACAATGTTAATGATATCACTATAACATATAAGTATCAGATGATATTCGATTGATACTAGATTGTTTGATTAGTACTAGATTAATAATTGAATAAACTTTTCATTTCATGGATAATTATGGATAATTATCCAATATCCGCTCTGATCCAACCCGCCCCGCCACATGGGTTATTTATGATGGGGCGGTGCGGGTTTTTGGATCGATCCGAGGGGCGGGTCATTTATGCTCACCCCTACCCGTCGCTTCCACCATCTCATACTTTTTTTTTTTTAGATAAGACCACCAATGGTGGGAGGATTATATTGGCTTCCTCATACCGTAAATAACTAAAAAATAAAGATACAAGACCATTACCAGCTACTAACCCTAAAGTAAGGGAAAATAGGGGTGAGAAATCATCCACCCAAGGCAAGGACCCGTTGCCCGAAGGCTGTGTGCCCGAAGGCATATTCCTAGGCTTTCACCTGGAAGCAAGGAGTTGCCCGAAGGCTTACAACAAAAAGGGAATACATCGTAAAATCTATGGTCGAAACTACCTAACAAGCGTAGTACCTTAACTCGCATTCTAAACTACCTAATCGAAATCTACTAGTCTAACAAGACCAGAAGCCCATGGGGTTTACCCTCTCGCCAATGAAGGGTTAAGAGGGACGTAACAAACAAATGGGCAAGGATACTCCCCAAGTCTGCCAGGATAGCTCCACAAAAGGACCAGTTCCAAATCATATTCCCTACACTAATATACAACAATTAGATTTCGCCCAGATAGTGTCTTTACCTTTCCAGTTAGTCTCGTGGTAAAAGAAACACCCCAGTCCGTTCAGACACTATCAACTCAAACCCTCGCTTACTCGTCATCTCAGGGTGTAGAGATTTCAAGCAGGCATAAGAGAGGTTGAGTGCGTACAAAAACCATCTAACACGTATGAAACTGATAACAGCTCCAACGGTCTAAAGATCTGAGGCAAAATCGCCAAAAAGTAAGTTAACAAACTACTTATGACTTGGATTTCTCCTAATTGCTTAAACCAGATCTTAAGCCAAGAACAGTTTAAATAAAAACTCCTAATTGGCAGATAGCTTTTATCTAATTGCTAGAAAAAACAAAGCAAGACTCAAAATTAAAACAGAAAATAATAATAAAAAATAAAAAAAGAAGAAAACCCCCTCTAGCGGCGACCTTGGAGCCCAGCGGGGTACTCCGGGGCGGTGGCGGCGGTGCAAAGCGGCGCTTGGCACTGACGCGGGCGCTGTGGCGGTGATTCGGCACGTGAAGCGCGTGGCCTTCACGTGCGGCGCGTCAGACGCGTGAGAAACTCCTGCGAAGAGCTCCACCATCTCATACATGACTGCAATTGGAAATCATGAAAGGTTCCCATCTATTTTCACGCCTTGTATTTTACTTAAATACGCCCTGAAATAGTATAAAAACACTTTAAAATATTTACTTTTTTCTGATTTTTAAACTAAAATTATTCTATAGTTGCGGAAATCTAAACATAATCAAAACACATTTCTTGATTTTTCAAAATAAGGGCATGTTTTAGTAAAATACAGGGCGTACAACCGTTTGATTTTATACTAATGTTTTACATGATTTTATATTGTGGATACATTAATTAATTTCAGGGATTATATAAATACGGGTCAGTATATGTAACTCCAGATTCCGGAGGAGAATGTGGAGTGCCTTATGAAACATATTTTCCAATGCCAACTGTTGAGAAAGACAAGCCATGGTATTCAATTGAGCAGGGAAATGTTCATTTCACTGTACTTTCAACGGAGCATAATTGGTCAGCAAATTCGGAGCAAGTAATCTCTACTAATTAATTACTCTCCATATCAAATAACAACTCTTTAATAGCATCTCCAATCGTTTTGTTTTGGGAGTTGCTTGTAATATTTAAAAATGTATAGCATATTGCTGAACCATTGTTTCAATCCACGTAGGCACTGTTATACGAGCAGTACTCCACGTAGGCACTGCTATACGAGCAGTAATGCTCTACATCATTGGCTCACCATTGTTAAAAATGTGGGACC
The DNA here is from genome assembly GCA_963678965.1 of Cruciata laevipes. NCBI lineage: Eukaryota > Viridiplantae > Streptophyta > Magnoliopsida > Gentianales > Rubiaceae > Cruciata > Cruciata laevipes. Next base: position 16,139,284 of record OY787634.1, on the reverse strand, counting down.
AACACAAGTAGCTCACCATTGTTGAAGTGCGTTGCTTGCCACATCATTGGCTTGAAACATGACATGGCAATGCAACATGTAGCTTGTCATTGGAGATTCTTAGCAATAAACATTTACTATTTTATTTCCTTCTATTAAATGTGTACAATACAACTGGATGAATAAAGACATGACCGGCGTGGATCGCTCCCGAACTCCTTGGCTAATTTTCACTAGGTAAGATAAGATTTAAGGTGATTTTTAAGAGTTAGTCTCTGAGGAGGCCGTCTGTATATAGAGACCGGACTAAAATATAAACAGTGCAATAAAGAAAATCAAGGAGGGGCCAATTTACAATTTTTAAAAATTTAAAAAATCACTCGTTACAGTGTTTCCGCGCGTGTACAGTGTTTTGCTACAGTGTACTACAATGTTTCAAGTTAAAATGTTCATGTTCATGTTTTATGTTTCAAAATTTTTTTTTTGATGTAATACTTTCTTCTATTAAATTGATCAAAAAGTTCATACAACTGATTTGGCCATCACACTAAGCCAAACATTTAACAAATATAAATAACTAACCAAAAGGAGAAAACCGACTATTCTACAGCCATCTGAAATACAAGTGGTTATGATCATAACTAGTTCATCAATATATTGCTAAGAGTTTAGCATAACTATCATGACTGCGCTTCCATTCCATATGTCCTTGCATATCTTGCTAAATCCGCATCCACCTTTGGAGCTTTGGCGTCTTCAACGTTCCATTTCTGTTTCCAGCTCATATATGATTAAGGGAAAATCCACCGTAGCATATCTGCGAATTGACATGTCAAAACACAAGTCTGCCCCGGTTCAGTTCCTATAGAAATCAAATTAGCCATATGAAGCCTGGTCTGAGCATGCTTATAATCTTCTTAATCCAGCCCGTCAAGTCTTTAGATAGTGTCATGGGCCAAGGTTGGGTAACCGGTTTTACCTAGCAGCCCAACACCTCTAAAATACCAAAGGTAATCAGTGCGGTACCTACGACATATGTACAAGTTTCATACTAGGGCCATAATCCCTCATCCAGTCCGTCAAATATTTTTAATAGTGTCATGGGCCAAGGCTGGGTAACTGGTTTTTTACACCAGCAGCCCAACACCTCTGAAATACCTAAGGGTAATCAGTACGGTACCTACGACATATGTACAAGTTTCATACTTGGGGTAAAACCCCTCAACCATTCCATCAAATCAGATAGTGTCATGGGCCAAGGCTGGATATCTGGTTTTTATACTAGCAGCCCAACACCTCTAAAATACCAAAAGGTAATTAGTGCGGTACCTACGACATATGTACAAGTTTCATACTTGGGGTAAAACTCTTCAACCATTCCATCAAATCAGATAGTGTCATAGGCCAAGGTTGGGTAACTGATTTTTATACCAGCAGCCCAACACCTCTGAAATACCAAAAGGTAATCAATGTGGTACCTACGACATGTGTACAAGTTTCATACTAGGGATATATCCCTACAACCAATCCGTCAAGTCTTTAGATAGTGTCACGGGCCAAGACTGGGTAACTGGTTTGTACACCAACAACCCAACACCTTTGAAATACCAAAGGTAATCAGTGCGGTACCTACGACATATGTACCAAGTTTCATACTAAGATCCATTCACACCATCATCAACATCAATTAGAGGGGTCATAGCCTGTTTCAATCATCACCTTTAGAGCATCCACTTGCCTAAATTTCCCCTCAAAGATTCTGTTATTCCTCTCCCTCCATACATTATAGAAGATGCTGATAAGTCGGTGAAATCTTATTCTCTTTCTCCATCCTACCATTCTTCTCATCCTCCTCAAGCACTCTCTGAAGTTTCCACCAGTCTCCACCCTGTAATGTTTTTGGAGCTCAACTGTAAACTGGCATGTACAAAATATGTGCTGCATCGTTTCTCCATTCTGCCCACAAAGAGTACAAACATCTGCCACATGAGGTATTATCCCTTTCGACTGAAGTCTCAATATGGTCGATAATCTCCCTTTTAACAACATCCATAGAAAGAACTGTGCCCCGTTGTCCGTGATTATGATCTTTGGGATACCGAATCGGCCGATGATGTTTCTCCAGCAAAATTTGATGCAAGTCAGCCCCCGTATGTTGGTGAGCGGCTCGGCCTCCACCCACTTGCTGAAGTAGTTAATTGCCACAATCACGTACTTGGCTCCTCCTGGGGCGGTGGGGAATGGTCCTACCAGGTCGATTCCCCATCTGCTGAACGGACAAGCTCCTGTAACCCCTATTAATTCCTCCCGGGGAACATGGATTAGTGGGGCAAAGGTTTGGCATGGAAGACATTCCTGAACGTATTTTTCCGCATCCTTGAACAGCGTTGGCCAGTAGTATTCCAACCTTAGGATTTTCCTAGCCATCGCGCGGGCTCCCTGGTAACTTTCATTAGATCCCTCATGCACTTCCAGGATAAGCTGCTGGTCTTCTGACCTTTCCACACACTTGAGCAAGGGCTGGAGGTATCCTCTCTTGTATACCTCCCCGCCTTGAATCACATACTTTGGTGCTTTGACCCTTAGCTTCCTGGCCTGCACTTTATCCTCTTCTAAGTACGCTCGCATGGGGACAATCCATGATTCTTCTTCATTTATCAGCATTACTTGGTCATTCTCCTGGTAGCTCCTTCTTCCAGTACCTCCATATACAACTTTTGGTTAGGCCCAGGTTTTAATTCCGAGGAAGCCAACTTGCTCAAGGCATCTGCTATACTGTTCTCCTCCCGAAGAACCTGGATCAGGCTAAAGGATTCAAACCCGGCTACCAGAGGCTTCACCATTTCCAAGTACCTCTGCAGGCTCTTCTCACGGGCTTCATATTCTCCTTTCACTTGCCGCACCACAATCTGAGAGTCACAGTGTGCCGCAAAAGCCTTGATTTTCATTTCCTTTGCTAGCCTCAGTCCCGCGATCAAAGCCTCATACTCAGCCTTATTGTTGGTTGTTTTGAAAGTGAACTGAACCCCATTGGGTACTCTTTCCCTTCCGGGCTAACCAATAGGACCCCCGCTCCACTTTCACTGGAGTGCGCGGATCCATCCACATACAGTTTCCAAGCCGGGGCTATTTCGGCTTCGGGCATCTCCTGCTCCACTTGTATCTTTGCTTCTGATTCTACCAAGAAGTCTGCTCCCCCTTGATGGCCCTCCTTGGCTCATATCGGATTTCGTACTCTCCCAGTTCTATAGCCTACTTCATCATTCTCCCCGAGGCCTCTGGTTTGAACATGACTTGCTTGAGCGGGTAATTGGTGAGGACCACTATAGGATGGCCCTTGAAATAGGGTTTAAACCTCCTTGAAGCATGCACCAATGCTAAAACCAGTTGCTCCAACTCAGTGTACCGGGTCTCTGCCTCCCGGAGTGCCCTACTAACAAAGTAGATTGGGTGTTGCTTTCCCTCCTCTTCTTTGATTAGCACGGCACTCACTGCTTCTCGAGATAATGCTATGTACAGAAAAAGCTCCTCCCCCGGGAATGGTTTCTTTAGGGTTGGCCATTGTCATGTTCATGTTGATCATGTTCAAATCCAGGAGATGAGAACGGTAGGGCCTTTTTACACTTGGAATAATCGAAGGGACCAGGGAATGATTTTCAGCAAAATTGATAGGGGGTTGGTGAATGATAAGTGGATCACAGAACTGCCGGAAGCGAGTTGTGAGGTGAAGACTAATGCAATATCCGACCATTTGCCTCTACTGATTTCGTTGCAGAAAGGAGGTAGAAAGCTTAAAAAGCCGTTTAAGTTTTACAATATGTGGACAAGCTCGCCGCAATTTGGTGAATTGGTGGATGCGGCCTGGAAACAGTATAAGGTGGATGACATGTCCGATTTGTTTCGCAATCTGGAGCTGTTACAGTTAACTCTAAGGAGACTGAATATGAAAGTTTTTTCGGAAATTCAGGTGAGATCAGAGGATGCAAAAGCAAAATGGAATAACTGTTTTCAGGAGTTACAAAGAAACTTATCAGATAGGAAGCTGCAAGAAAAGGAGATGGAAGCAAGGAATAAGGCGAATGAGATGGCAGAAGCTGAGTTTATGTTCCTGCAACAAAGATCGAAAGAGAGATGGTTGAAGGAAGGAGATAGACCCACAAAACTGTTTTATGCTAGCATGAAGAAAAGACAGTATAAGAACCATATCGTGAGCCTAAAGTTGGGTGACAGAACAGTGGAAGGAAGGGAGTTGATCGAGGAGCATCTTTTGGAGTACTTTGGAGCAAGAATGGGGAAAACAGCTACAATTCATATGGAGATAGACCCGAAGGTGGTAGAGGAAGGAAACATGCTTACAATCGAGCAGCAAATCCCATTGATTAAGCCTATAACAGAGGAAGAAATCTGGGAAGCACTTAATAGTATTGATAATAATAAAAGCCCAGGAATTGATGGGTACTCGAGCTATTTCTTCAAGAAATCCTGGAAAGTAGTGGGGAGTGATGTAATAAAGGGGGTTAAGAGTTTCTTTAATGGAGCTGATACGCCAAAAGAGTTCAATATGGCGGTGTTGACACTGCTACCGAAAACAGAACAACCCAACTCAGCGGGTGATTACAGGCCGATATCTTGCTGCCCGGTCTTGTATAAAGTGGTTACTAAGGTGATGAGTAATAGGCTAAGAGAAGTATTGCCATGGTTGATCAGCAACAATCAAAGTGCTTTTGTGAAAGGGAGAAACATAGCTCACAACATTCTGCTAGCACACGAGCTTTTGAGCAAATACAATGGCAAAGGCTATATCCCTAGCTGTATGATAAAGATTGATATTCAGAAAGCGTTTGATAGCTTGAGCTGGGAATTCATGTTTAGATGGATGAAGGTGCTGAAGATACCAGGTAAGTTCATTGAATGGATTAGAAAGTGTGTAGAGAGCACTAGCTATTGCTTTTCTCTGAATGGAACATATACAAGGAGCTTTCCTGGCCGATGTGGAGTGAAACAAGGAGATCCAATATCGCCATTACTATTTGTGATCGGGATGGAATATTTGACTAGGCAATTAAATTTGGCAATAAAGCAGAAGACAATAGAATATCATCAGAGATGCAAGAATGCGGGGGTGCACAGCCTGATGTTTGCAGATGATCTTTTAATATTTTGCAGAGCAAGTAATCATTCTATGGAGGGGGTGAAGAAGGTGTTGCGGGAGTTTAAAGATGTCTCGGGTCTACAGATAAACGAAGGAAAATCAGAGGTGTTCTTCTCAAAAATGTCTGAGATGGAGGCGGATATACTTGCTTCGACGCTGAATGTTGTCAAGGGTAGCTTTCCGGCTAAGTACCTAGGCCTTCCTCTATCCATTGGTAAATGGGGTAAGGTGGACTGTGAAAAACTAGTAGACAAGATAGCAGGGAGGATCAATACGTGGAGTTCGCGAAAACTTGCATATCCTGGAAGAGTTCAATTGATAAATACAGTTCTTCTTAGCATGGCAAGTCACTGGGCCAATGTTTTTCAGATACCGGAAAGTGTACATACATCAATTGTGCAGAAGTGTAGAGACTATTTGTGGGGTAAAGAAGATGGGGTAAGAAAGTTAATGCCCGTTGCTTGGGATACACTTTGTATGCCAAAATATGGAGGTGGAGTTGGTTTACGTGATCCATCGATATGGAATACAGCATCTCTAAGTAAACTGGTATGGGACATATGCCTAAAGAAAGATGTTCTTTGGCTGAAGTGGGTTCAGGAGTACTACCTAAAAGGTCAAGCCTTCCTAGACTACAGTTTGGAGGGTCATTGCCATAGCTGGAGTTGGGGAAAATTGGTGGAGGTAAAGGAAAGAATAAAGCCTTTTCTGGAGAAATGTGTGGATGTCAAAGGAAGATACAGTGTCAGAAAAGCTTACAATCATCTTAAAGGGGCGGCTGAAGACAAACACTGGGCAGCATCGATGACATGGAGATCAAAACTTCAGCAAAAACACTCCTTCTTCCTGTGGATGTTATTGAAGGGAAGACTATCGACGATAGGAAGACTCCACTCAAAAGGTATGCAAAAAAATGTAAAGGATGAGTGTTGTTTTTGTGGAAAGGTGGGAGAAACGGTACAACATTTGTTTGCTCATTGTACATTCATCACGGAGGTAAAAAACTTATTCAATATTGGAAGGGGAGGAAATTTCAGAGAATGGTTGAAAAGTATGAGAAGGATGGCAAGATGGAAAGATAAGAAGAAGTTTCATTGTCTTGTTAGCATATTCTATAACGTATGGTTGGAAAGGAATAGGAGAATCTTCCAAAAAACGGAGCAGAAACCGGAGGGTTTAAAGGCGAGAATTGAAGCTGGATATGACTGAAGTTAAGGATGGAGGGGAGGATATCCTAGTTGTAACTATGAATTGACGGAACTCTATTGCTTACAAAAGTATGAAACTAGGTACATATGTTGTTGGTTTAGAGAATGAAGCAATAGTGCATGCATTACTGTTATATCTCTCGAAAACCTAGTATGAAACTTGTACATATGTCGTAGGTACCGCACTGATTACCTTTGGTATTTCAGAGGTGTTGGGCTGCTGGAGTAAAAACCAGTTACCCGGCCTTGGCCCATGACACTATCTAAGGATTTGACGGCTGGATGAGGGGTTATGACCCTAGTATGAAACTTGTGCATATGTCGTAGGTACCGCACTGATTACCTTAGGTATTTCAGAGATGTTGGGCTGCTGGTGTAAGAACCAGTTACCCAGCCTTGACCCATGACACTATCGAAAGATTTGACGGGCTGGATTGAATGAGAACAGACTGAGGCTCAGACTGCATATGGCTTCTTTGTTTTCTCTGTTTAACACAGGAACTGTGGGAATTGCTTAGGGGCAGACTTGTGTTTTGACATGTCAATTCGCAGATATGCTACGGAGGATCATCCATCTATCCAATAAGAACCGAGAAAAATAAAAATAAATAAGGAACGTTGAAGACCTCAAAGCTTCTAAAGTGGGAGCGGATTTAGCAAGATATGCATGGACAACTGGAATGAAACTCTAGCATTGATGTTTGAGAATCATAGTAATATCTTGATAAACTTGTTATGGTAGTGCCACTTGTACCCTGAGTGGCTTTAGAATAGTTGTTTCGGTTTTTTTTCCACTTGTTAGATGTTGGCTTAGAGCGATGACCAAAATCGTTGTATGAACCTTTTGAGTGATTAATAGAAAATTATTTACATCAAAAAAAAAAAAAAAAGGGTTGGCCATTGTCGAAGGTGCTCTTTCAAGCTCTGGAATGCCTTCTTGGCCTTCTTGAGGATGCTGAAGAAGGGTAGTTGTCTTTCTGCTCCTTTTGACAAGAACCGGCTGAGGGCTGCAAGGGACCCGGTCAGGCGCTGCACCTCTTTTACCGACCTGGGGGAAGTCATTCTAGATATGGCATCCACCTTCTCCGGGTTGACATCAATACACCGGCTTGACACCATGAAACCTAAAAATTTCCCCACACCCACTCCGATAGTGCTTTTGGAGGGGTTTAACTTTAGATTGCTCCGTACCAGCTTCTCAAATATCTCTTCTAGGTCATTCAGGAAAGCCCCGTAAGTCCTGCTCTTGACCACCATGTCATCTACGTATACCTCCATGTTCCTACCTACTTAGTCCTTGAAGAGTTTATCCACCATCCTCTGGTAGGTAGCCCCCGCATTCTTCAACCCAAAGAACATCTTCTTGTAGCAAAAGGTCCAGCATCGGTGATGAAGGAGGTTTTTGCGTTGTCCGCCTCATCCATCTGTACCCGGTGATAACCCTTGTGCGCGTCGAAGAAGGCCAGCACTGAGTACCCCGCCATGGCCTCTGCCAACCGATCCAGGTTTAGAAGGGGTAGCTGTCTTTGGGGCAACACTTGTTCAGGTCTGTAAAGTCGATGCATATGCGCCAGCTTCCATCGTGCTTCTTACCAGGACCGGGTTAGCTATCCATTCCGGGTAGATGATTTCCTCAACTACCCCGGCTCTCTTCAACTTCTGTACTTCATCCTTTATGAATGCTGCTCTCTCCGGGGCTAAATGACTCTTTTTATGTCTGATTGGCTTGGTTGTCAGGCTTATGTTCAGCTTGTGCACCACAAGCTCTGGCAGCACTCCCACCATATCCTCCGGGCTCTACGAGAATACTCCCTGGTACTTCGCCAAAAGCTTCTTCAATGTGCCTTTCACTTACTCCGGGAGATCCTTTCCCACCGTGACCATCCCTTTGTTTGCTACTTGCATTTCTTCCAACTCCTGGCGGGGAGCTTCTCCGCGTACTGCCCATACTACCTTCTTTGCATCCAATACTGCCGTCAACATGTAGCTTCTTGCGACCGTTTGGCTTCCCCGGAAAACCACTACTCCTTGCGCGGTGGGGAACTTCATTGTAAGTAGATATGGGCAATTCACTGCCCGGGCCTGGGCCAGCCACGACCTCCCTGTGATTAAATTGTACGGTGAGGGGGGTAACACCGAGAGGGGTTTCCGGCTTGCTAGTGAATCCTGACAAGGGAGAAGAGGGAGGTCTTAGGTTTTGTCTCCCAATTCCCAACTGATCGAAGCAAGAGGCGAACATGATCTCTACACTACTCCCATCATCCACAAACACCCTCTTGACCATGAAACCTTCAATCTCTACTGTTACAACCATTGGGTCTGAATGGGGTATTTGTGGTGGTGCCGCGTCCGCCTCGGAGAAAGTGATAGTCTCGTTGGGGCGAAACCTCTTTCCTTGAGTCTCCCCCGGGGGACGTATCGCGTCCGGGCCCGGATAGCAGAAATCGACTGACATGCTTCTCCAATTTCCCCGCTTATGACATTGATCATCCTATTTGGTGCTGGAGCCGGTTCCACCGCTTGGACTGGTACGACAGCTATTACGGGTCGCCCCGGGGGCCTGTTGCCTTCGGCTCTCCCATTTCCTCTCCCGGGGTTTGGCCTCCACCTCCTTCGTGGTTGCTCCCGAGCCTGGTCCCGGGCCGGGTATTCCTTATTTGCTTTCACCGCCACGCAGTCCCTCATCTGCCCTCGTTCTATCAATTTCTCTATCTCGTTTCTTAACCCACACCCTCGGTTGTGTGTCCATAAGACTTGTGGTAAGCGCACCATTTATCCGCATTCTCTTTAGATGGGGTTCCCTGGATAGGCAACGGATCCTGGAACAATTCTTTATAAATGCCGTGTATCTCCGTCCGGGACTTGCTGAGCGGTGTAAAACTATCCGCCCTTGCCCGGTTCACCGACGCGGGACCCGGATCCCTTCTAGTTGGCTCTCCCGCCCTTCTCCTTTCCGCCTTTTTGGGGAGGAACCCCTCAGACTCCTCCTTTCTCTTCCGGGTGGCTTCGTTGACAGCGCAATACAATTGCACCGCCATCTGCAGGGTATGAAAGGTTTCCGGGATGTTCTCCATTAACTTCTGAAATAACGCCATATCTTTCAAGCCATTTATAAATCCACTTATCACCGCCTTCTCTTGTTGCTGCCTATCCATGACCTTCATACTGTCGTCCATATACCTCCGGTAATATTCAATGGGTCCTTCCGCAGCTTTCTGCCGGGTGGCAAGAAGCTTACTCAGCTGCTTTCCTTCTTTCTTCAGCCCCGCATACCTATACAGCAGGGCTTTTGAAAAATTATAGTAATCCTTAAGGCTTTCCCGCGGCAAGGAGTCAAACCATAGGAGACAGTTTCCCCTTAGCAGATTCGGGTAAATCCTGACAAACTCCTCCAGGTTTGTCTCTCCGTTGTACGTATGAATACCCTCCGGAACCCGGAGACCCGGAGGCCATGGGTACGCAAGCACTCTAGGCACCCACGGGGAGGTGGGCTTAGCTTCATTTCTTCCCACCAGCTTGTCTAGCCGCGCCTCTAAAGAGTTAGGGTCCTGCTGTGCCACCTGATATCCCCGCATCCTGTCATCCTCCTTATAATGTCTCTCCAGGTAACCGTAGATTAGTCCCATCGACCCATACATCGGCACGGAATACTGGGTCTGGTTTCCATAAGTCCCAGGGACCTGGGAACCCAAGAAATCCCTGGACACAAACAGCGGAACATACCCGATTTTCCCCAACCCCCAACTAGAGCGAGGGTGGTAGGGCGGAGCATGTGGGGCTAAGCTAGACTGCTGCCCTGTTACGGTTCCCGCTCCGGTCCCGAAATCTGGAGGGAATGAGGGTGGGACGGTTGAGGAACTGATGTGCCCTTGTATCCTCTGTGGCTCCGCAGCTCCGTCCAAGTCAATAACCTCTCTCTGGGGTACCTGCGGGGGGCCAGATTGGTTCCCCGCGGGTCCCATCCCCCTAAGGTCTCGGATGGAAAGTACCCACTGGTGGTATAGCTCCTTGTTGGCTCTCATGAAATCCAACGCCGCTAGCTCTTCTGTGTTGGCCTGCACCCGTTCCTCTTCTTGGGGTGCCGGCCCCCGGGTCAGAAAATTATTAGTCAGGGATTGCCCCTTCTCCCGGGCTTCTGGCCCCCGGATTGGGGGATTGCCTTCCCCGGAGGGCCCAGGCCTCTCTCGCTCCTCCTGGTATTCCTCTGATTCAGCCCCCTCAGAGGTTGTTTCCACGCGGCCATCCAGTGGTACTCCCGGCTCATGCTCTCCTGGCTGATGCCGGCGCCTGGCCTCCTCTTACAACTGTCTCTCTCAAGGTCATGCTGTCTTCCGGGGGAGAGAGGTGATCATCCCCCTAAGGTACTGCATTCTTCCTTGGCCGTCCGCGCCCTCTTCTTTCTAACTCCATCTCGCGAAGGTGGAAATGGGTCCCACTGGGCGTGCCAATTGATGCTACCAAAATCCGCCGGTATTATCAAAAAGGGAGAAAAAAGTAGGCCAATTACAATGAATCGGAGGGAGTATGTTCATTTTTGAAAAGATTCTCATCACCTATGTTCATTTTGTTTTTGGCTTTCTCAGCCATTTTAATAAGGTTGAAAAATTACCCATTTCCTTTAATTTATAAATATCAAACGCACACTTTTGATTTACAATTACCTTTTGATTCCACTCAACTTTCACGCTGATCACATGAGCATATTTGTTTTGAATCGAATCAAGGGATGTACCAGCAGTTACATAGACTAAAGTCTGAAGGTCATTTTCAAAAGAGAAAAAAGTTGCATCAGTGGTTCATTTCTAGTGATTCAGTAACATATTTAAATGACTTGGTAAAATACTGTTGAATTCTCATTGAAGCACAACAAATTTGGTTAACCTGCTTCCTTCATTTCATTTGGAATAATACCAACCATAATGGAAAGGGAAGCCATAAATGTAAAATTTATATAGATCATCTCTTTCACATCATCACGCTCTAACAAAGAAGCGGATGGAAATCTGAACCAAGAATTTCTTCATGGCTATAAGGAGATTCATAATTAAAAGGCCAAAATCCTAAACCAAAACACACAGACACACAAAAAAAAGAGAGCTACTAAATGAGTTCAAGACTTGGCAGGAAACACCCTCACATTGTCAAGAACAGGTCCGCACAGAGTCCCAAAGTCATCTTCCCTGGTATGGTAGAACGAGCTGTAGAACGTAATCCTCGTCCTGTCGGAAACCGCAGTGAACTTAAATGCAGCAGCCTTGAACTGACCCTTCCCGGTGGACTGAAATGGCACTTTAAGTGTATCACCAGCTGCAAACGCCTCAATCATCATCGATCCATGGCACCCGTTCTTCGCATCCCCAATGTTGAATACAACATTGTACACCTTCTTAGGGACTGTTCGGAGGATCTGAGCGATGGCGCTCTCTCTGCCTGCAACCAACTCAACAGCTGCATATCCACTGGGGACATTGAAGTGAGCTTTGTCTATGAACTTCACTGCCTTGAGCGATTCGATAAGCCATCCCGGAAGAGGAGATGTCCTGTCCTCCTGCTTCGGAGGCAGAAGCACACCATTGGATGAGTTCACCAACCGGTGAGGACCCTCCTCAAAGTTACCATTCTTTGCCACATTAACTGGAAAACACCATGGCAAAACTGAGTTTACTGAAATGACAGATGAATTCAACCAAGAAACTGGAAATTCTAGCGGATCTAAGTACCTCTGGTGGGCCTTGGAGGGAAGAGTTCTTTGATGGCAACAGCGTCGAGAAGGGGGCCGCAGGTGGGATCTTCTTGTCGGCCGGGATTGTGGAAGGTGATTTTGACAGAGTTGGATGTGGCTAGGAAGCCCCAAGCTATGGTGTCACCGCCATTGCTGCTGTAGAGAGTTTGCAGAGGAATATCCCCTGTCTGGCCAGGGACTGAAACCCTCAAGACCTCATCTTGAGCGCAAGTTCTCGAGGCCCCAAATGTGAGCGCATAAAGGGTGCCATTTTTGACAGCAACTGTCTGGGAGATTGTGGCCTCATTCCCTAGCCTAACCGCATGGACACCGTGGGACACTGCGAAGTACATCCCACCTGGTTGCGGCCCTCCATGGATGTAATCAACCAACCCAGAAATCTCCCATTCGGGCAGTGCGTTTTTCCCTATCAGAGCTGTTTTCTTAATGGCGCCTGGCTTTGGCCCTTCTTCAAAGTTCCCATTTGGAAGAAGCCCTGTGAATAGAGCACAATATAAGTACTACACTAATCGGATATTGTTAACCAAATGCAAGAAAAAACATGTTAACATAAAAAATTATAACTTTACCATGTAGCAACACAAGATTTTAACACTAATCACAATGTTCAAACTTCAAAGATTATAACTTTACCATAGTATGATGATAAAACAACCAAATCCAATCAACCCAAGTGCAAAAAAATCAGTTTTCATATACTAACACAAGATAGATCTAGCTAGCTACTGTGAGTGAAATGTTGCATTGCTCACCTTCTAGAGGAGGGGGAGCAGGGTTCTTAGTAGCAGCTGAAGCAGTGGTGAGTAAGAGCATGAAGAGGAAGGAAATGTGAAGAGCCATTCTGTAGTGTGGAAACAGCAGAGGTGATGGAGGACTTTAGAAATGGTGGATGGGCATTGTGTATATATAGGGGGGAAGAGCATTGAATTAAGGGGGGGCAGATGTGAAGAAGAGAGTGGAGAGAAGTTTCCCCACAATAGCAGACCCCTGATCATATTGTCTGTTTGTCATAAACAGTCCCCAATTAGAATATCGCAACTTTCTCCCTAATCCATGCCACTCCACTTTATCGAATTTTTGTTTGCAAGATTTGATTTTGCATGCCTTTTGTTATGGGAAGTTGCTATTTACATTTTTTTTAAATAAGAAATGCTAGTCGCCGTAGTCGGTCAAAGTGGTCGTCGAATGAAATGCGGTTCCAGACTAGCTCAATCAGTGTTTGGCGGTAGAAATTTACAGGATAGGTCAATTACTGGTAGTATAAATAAATAAATGGCGTGTGATCTAGTTGGAGATACGAAAGGGCCAGTTTTGATTGAAAAAGGACAAAAGATTGAAATGGGGAAATGCTGGGTTTATTGATGTTGTTGCCGTGATTTGCTCTGCCCACCCATAACCCATGTGAGGGTCTGTGGGGAATTACGGTGCACGTTCTTCCCCGGTCCCAGTTCATATATATACACCTGCACCCATCAACTGGCAAATGCAACGCCTAAACTCGACCTAGATTTTATTTTATCTTTCAAAACGACAAAGAGAAACCTTGTTTTTTCTCTACCGAACTGAAATGAAAAAATATATAAATATATTTAAATGAATTGAAAAAATATAATTATACTGAATTGCAATAAAAAAAGTTATAAATGTATCGAACCGAATTGATCAACACGGTCTACAAAAGGCGGAATATATTTCATGTACTTATTAAAAGGAATTATCATGTTTAGACCATGTTTTCTAGAATTTATTTCTCACTGAACTGAAGTGAAAATTAGTGTATTGAAAAAAAGAATCAATGTGGTTGAGATTTTCACTGAATTGAATTGAACTGATATGTTTTTTTTTGTTTTTAAAATGAAAACATACATAAAATGAAAAGCATTGTGAAATCTTGCCATTTTACTGTAACTTTGGATTTGAGAAACAAAGAAAATTCAGCAAAATTTCTTTAAATCTTTTCTCCTTCACTGAATTATCTGAATGGTGATTACAAATGTCATATACTATGAATTTGACTGTAAGCAGCCACGTGTTTTTTCTTGTATACCGAATCAGTTTCAGCCTACGAAATCAGCTCATCTGCCAAGGCATTACCAGAGCTACCAATTAAGTTAAGCATCTACGTCTTCCTCAGCGTCATAAAGTGTGTATATTATCTAACAGCTTCTGGAGCAGAGTTGCAGTAAGCAGTGTGCAAACACACAAACTTGGTGCATGCTAGGCATATGGTGGCACTTACCATCCCCACTGCCAAACCACAAAAACTCTTCTTTCTGTCTAATTTCAGGGCTCTCTTTGTAATGCTACCAAAGCATGGAAGCAAGCCCCCGCATGCAAACACCATCAAGTGATCCAAGCCACTGTAGTCGATGCCACCAAGGATGGCCCCGATGGCAGATAATGGACCCACAAATCCGATCAAGGCAGTAGCCAGGAGGGACCCATGCCAGCTGTCTGTGGCCCCAAAAATACAGCTGGCAACAGCAGCACCTCGAGGGATGCCGTGCAAGGAGACAGGAAGGACCATATGCCGGCCAAAACCATAGGCTTTAGGTGCAGCAACCCCTAATGCAAGCCCCTCGGCAAGAGCATGAAGAGCAACGGTAGCACAGCACAGGATTGATTGAAGGGTGAGAGCACTAACTCGAACACCTGAGACAGATGATAAGACATCTGCAGAAGAGCGCTTGCGACCACCCAGCTTCAAAACACTTGAAATAGTAATGTGGACAAACGTAAAACCCACAAGCAGCAATAGCACAAGGGGGAAGAGGCCAATCTTTGAGGAAAAAAGCAGCTGAAGTGGTCTCCAAGCACCAAGAACAAATGCAATACCAGAGGCTACTCCAGTGAGCAGAGCATGCTGAAGCCGAAAAGCAAGAGCAAATGCAACAAGGGAAACTCCGCCTAGCAATGGGCCAAGACCAAACAGTAGAGAAACAAAGAATCCAGAAGCATCCTCGGAACTGAGTAAACAAATTACATCAATAATTTAAACTAAAACTGGAAATAGTAAGAATTGTAAAGTTCACATATTGCCACTTCAAAATTAACTGATTAAGCACTTAACTTTGCATGCTTATTGATTTATTTATTTTTAACAAAAAGAGATGAAAAAACAGCAGCTCGTGAATAACACATTCAGCTGAAAGTGGCCTCCAAAAAAAAACATATGATGCAGCAAGAAAACAATAGGGCAAAAATACACATTCCATCCACAATGTTGGATGTTTGAGACGACTAACCCAATTGTACAAAGAATCCAAATGCTTTTCAAATAAAAACAATTTAACAAAATGATGAATGCATGTTAAAACTTAAAAGCCAGGGCACCAAATAATTAAGACCTCAAAAATATATAACCCAAAAGGAGAAATTCATCACACTGCATGTCTCAACTTTCCAAATACTAGCACTCTGCACTCTAATGAAATACTGTGTGCATGCACAAAAGATTACCTGTAATTACTGAAATCCTGAACTATCGTGCTAAGAGCTACCATGAAAACTACAGATAATGTAGCTGCTGTTGCAACCTGAGATGGATTTGCCTCCTAAATACCAATTAAAAAAATGTGTTAACTACATTGTACAGTTACAGATATTACACAGTGCGCATTTGAGTGAATAAATAAGCAGACTGCAAAGAAAATCACAATACCAAAATTCAGTAAAGTTTTTTAGTCAGTGATGGGGAGAGCATTAAAAGACTGAACACAGTCCTTGTTTCAAAAAGATGATACCAACAGCAATAAAAGGGAAAGAAGAATGTACCTTGAGGCCATCCGGTAGGACCTCTGCTACAACCATCCAGATCATACAACCAGCAGCAAAGCCAGTTGCAAATGGCAAAAACTTGTGAAAGGCATCAGCAAATATGAATGATGGCACTGCTACAATTGGCTGAATGAAAACAACAGATAAAAAAAGGAAGGTCAAATAAGACATTTCTGCAAATGCCAAGGTATAGCAACTTAACTGGAAATCAAATATATGTCTTCCAAGTAAAATTAAGGCATGGGAAGACAGAAATTTGTAAATTAGAGGTAAAATTACTTGTGGCAGCGATGTGACAATACTCCAAAACAAGGCTTTATGTGGAGACACACCCCGTGATACAAGCACCATACTGACAGCCAGCCCCTCTGGAATATTGTGCACAGCAATAGCTAGGGTAACCAATATCCCCTGTGATATGCCCCGGGAGCCAGCAAAGGATACTCCAACGCCAGAACCCTCTCCAAAAGAATGAAGGGTCATAATTCCAACAACAAGGATAACCTTTGCTGCATCTGCTCCCTTGATGTCCAACATACTCACTTCACCATATTGCTCAAGAAGCTGAATTGTAAATAATGCAATTGTAAAACATGAGAACTTCCAACAAAAATGACAAGCCTCCAACTACAATCAAGTAAAGGTGCACATCTTTAACAAAACAAATGCCAAAAAATAATCTACACTCTGGTACAGGTGACCGTAACATGCACAAGACCTCATCAAACAATGACAGATAATTGAAGAAACTGCAGGTTTCAGGCTGCTTTACAAAGTCTATACAACATGATATCTTGGAAGGAACAATTTAAATCTCAACAGATAGGTTGCTATAATGTCTACCCGTGCCATAAATAGACCATGGAATTCGCAACCCACAAACTAACTAGATAAGCAAGAGAAAAAACAATTTTCATCAGAATTGGAAGATCCAGCTATCCCTTTAATGGGTAATTACAAACGGCAGGGCACATCAATAGGATAGCTTCTGTAAACATGACATAGAAGAATCAAAACTCAAAACATATTTAAATTGAAAGAATTCAAACCCTACAATTCCTGCTCACAAACCAAAACATTGTTTTCAGCAAGAATTATCGTGGAAAAACTATAGAGTTCCTTTAAAATGCAAATCAGTAGTACCATTTTGCACTAAGATGTAGGATTTTCTAATGTGTGAAAGAACTCCAACAAATTATAGAAAGATGAGAACTTCCTTCATAAAGTGTTGTTTTGTTTGGAGAGCTGTTTAAATCATTTGACTGTACCTGAATGTGTTCATTAACAACTTCTGTACAAAAAACTATTGGCTTATTCGTCCGAAAGTTACAAGCTTAGCTTTCAGGTCCCTAAAATTTCATTCCCAATATCAAAAGAAGAGCCTAAAGAAAGTATAATGAGCATTCATGGGTGGGAAATAACTGGATGAAAATCTTCAAATTGGGTAGAGCTGGTACGCACAAAAAAACTATGGGTGCAGACTTTTGACTAAATAAATTTTTGGCACTCACAGCAAAAGTATATAGAATGAGTTGTGAGGGCGTGACCTCAATCACATTGTTTTTTACCACAAAAAAAAAAAGAAAAAAAGACCACAGTTATATGTGGGAGCAAGTGGGAGAAAATTTTACTGAAAAATCTCTGAGTAACCTTAGGGTAGATATGTAGATGGTAAGTGCATGCATAGAAGTATCAACAAAATTCAAAGTTTAAACTTGACCGTTATTCAACAGAAGAAAGCTCACCTTTTTACAAAGCCATATAAAAATGCCACCACCTAAAATACCAAACACGACCCAACCCCCACTTCCATGGCCCTGTCCTTCCTGAATAAGGTCAAAACTTGCAGCCAACATTACCCCAGCTGCCATCCCATTGCAAATTCCAGACCACTGGGTATCAAGTTCTACAAAAAAGAAGGGCACAGCACCCAAGCCTGTTGCAGCAGCCATTGCCAGTGTAAATATTGCTACTGTGGATACTGAAACTCTACTTGCTGCTCCCTTCCACTCCCCCAATCTACTAGATTTATCTGAAACGGCGGAGTGCACCATGCCTGAATCGTCAATGACGATACTGTCTGCATTTTGCAGTGGAGTTCTAACCTCGTGTAAAGTTTCTTCAGCTAACGAACCCAGGCTACCGAATACAGCTATTAGCAGAACCAACAGCACAACTCTGAATCTCATAGTCATTCTGGTCAATTGATTAAACATTTCATATAGCATGCATACAGGAAAGGAGTAGTTCAATATGTATCCTGTAGCAGATGCAGTTCCCCTATCTAAGCTTAAAAGTGAAAGCAGTGGCCTGATAAACTCGGGTCATAAGCAGAACTATAACCTGATCTTCAGATAGTCTCCACTTCCCTGGATGTGGTTTGAGAGAGCAAAATGCCATGAACCACTCAGAAAATCAACTAACTGAAAGTGAGAAGCCCAACCTGCAAAATGAAACTCAACTTTTGAATGACTAAATTTAATAACTGAGCCAAAATAAATAAATAAAAAATAAACATTGTTTCATGCTGAGATGGTTATTGACAGAATTAGAAAAATGCTCACCATGAGTGTAGCACACATTAAACTTTTACTGTGTAAAAACATTACAAAGAGGAATGGTGTCAACACTCAACAGTTTCATTTTTTTAACCAAAAGATCTAGCTATCAAACTAGGAGCACGCTAGGAAAATTTTCATTCAGCATTTACAGATCACAGAATATTAAGCTTTAAGTTATATACACACACAAATATGCTTTATGGACACTTGGTCTTTTATAAGTCACAATGTTACTTGTGCTCCCTCACCACCTCTGCAGGAGACCAGACTCCTAATATTTCATTACCTAACTCCATCTGATGCATCTACAGAATTTTATAAGACATTGTGTCTAATATTTCAGTTCCAAAAAGATCCATTTCTTATGTCCCTATCATTTGTTGCATTGACTGTCCTTTCTGATATTTTGAACACTAGAAGTTCTCTATAGCTGTCACATTTTTAAGACAGTAAAAAATGAACCAGAAAAAGAATACACGTCAAAACATACCACAACCAAGGATAATTTAGAATATAAATCACATGTCCCTATTTTTAACCTCCACTTTATCACTTGCACACTAGTTATGTCCTTCGATTTAGCTTCGAAGGTAAACAGGGAAGGAAATAAACATATATCTGATATTAGATGTCTTTAAAGAGTGAAATTCCTTCCAAACTTAAATTTTTTTGATCGGATTCTAAACTTAAAAAATTCTTCCTGAAAAAACCAATAGGTCATGTGGAGTAACAAGCAAGACAATTAGGCTCATATAATAATCAAATCATCCAAATGATGTCTTGGGAGTTGGGACTGCAAAGGGTTTGGTGGTACCTCTACAATGTCATAGCTGATAGCTTCACAACTCTGGCAGGCACTACCTCCTAGATACATCATCACATGTGTTACCAAACGGAATAAAATTCTCTAATAGAGTATGATAGATGGGCAGTAAAATCACAAAGGAAGCTTTCGTGGCTGAGTGAGGAGCAAGTTCTAACTGAAGAGATCCTTAACCACAGTACTTGTGTGGATTAGGGGTCTGTAATAGGATTTTGTATAAGTACATAATAAGACATGTACTTAATACTCATGACAATAAAAGATAATGAGCTAAAAATCTTAGAAACAAAGAGACGTGCACATACAAAAATAAACAATCAGGGGGTAGGCCAGTGATATAATCAGCCATCAGGAGAAACAACTGGGTAAAGATTTTAATAATAATTCCTTTAAATTTAGAATCTATAGTGAGAACAATGAGAACAATATGAGCCGTGTAACTCTCGACTAACAAATGATCAAATCACTAAATGTTATATGCGAAAAAACTATATACTAGATGGAAGGTGTGAAATCTATATCAGGTGAGAATTTGAGAACGGATATCAAGTAAGAGTTCAGGGACGACAATCAATTCTGAGTCATTTGCCACAACCTTCTTTGACAAAGCCGGGAAGAAGTGGCAAATACATGGTAATTGATTGAAAGGACAAAGCTGTCAAGTTGCACACAGCTGTAAAGTTGCACACACATATATGATTATAAATGTGTGTATTTCAATAACAATCTATTCACTGCAGGGAAGATAAGCTTATCCAATCAATCTAACAGAAAACCACAGTTCAGCACAGCATAAGCTGCTTTATCATAGAGAAGAATATCTCAACAAATGCCCACAAGATTAAATTGCACAACTACATGTAACAGTTATTGAATAAACACAAGCTTACATAAAAAGGTTAAGACTTAATCAAAACATGTGGGATGGCATACTAAAAACATGACAAGAAAAAAAAACTAGTCAACTCATCAAAGAAACAACTTTGCACATCAGTATTTCAACGCTAGTTTAATCCCAGAATGCCAATTTGGGTATGAAGCCAAAGCTTTCAAAAATCAAGAATATCACCATCCAGCAGCAAAGAATGAAGATTAAAATACGTACTTCTGACCAACACAAATGGAAATCCATTAACGAGTATTGAAATGAATTGCACCTAAATCAGGGTAGAATTGCGCAACAAGGAGATGAAATACCTTCTTCCATGTGCGCTGAGCAATCTGAGAAGATTCTCTCTCTGATTAAACCCAAAACCAACACTAGGAGTTCAATCATCAACTAGAATTTAAAGACGATGGTTCCTTCCTTTTCTTATTCGGTGTGTGGCTGAATCGGTAAAAGGAAGATGTAAGATCGATGAGGGCAAGACTGAACAGAGGGAAATTGAGTTTGTTGAATTTCTTGCCTCTGCCAACCTTGTTGGGTATATGGTTGTTTGAAGAAATCAATTTTGCTAGCCGAATCCCTGCCCTTAAACTGTGTTGCTAGTCACCATGATAGGAGTACTAGATTAGTACACAAAGGAAACAGGATGTTGGAAGCTGACCTTAAATTTGTCTAAATTTGGGTCACGTTCACCCAATTTTATTCAGTAAAATTCGGTTTAGATTAGATGAGTTCGATTGAATTCCAACTCTCGTTAAATGTTAATTTGATAATTCACATTTTTTTATTACTAGCAAGGTGACATGAGTGGTAAAAATAACTTAAATATGTAATATAAACTATATTGATCATCTCCACTTTCAATTCTTTATTTTGTTGTTGTTTCTTCCTACATTGTAATGAAGTTTGTTATGAAAATCACGATTTTAATTTTTTATTGATAGTAATATATATATATATATATATATATATATATTTTTAGTTAAAACCACCATATGGTGGAGGGTATTTCATTAGGCACCCTAAACCTTTAAAATAGATCATAGTTTGTACAAAGCATATTGTCAAAGAAAAGCACATATCTTGAACCGTAGGATTGATTCCTGAAAAGCATTCCATAGAGAAATTCATCACCCCTGGACAAGCCTACCCCTGGTGTCCCTCAACCCTGTGATGAAATCTCTTAGGTCAGACTTTTCAGTATCAATTGAAAGGTAAAAGATGTGCTGCGAAATAGACTTTACATGATAGCCATAAAGGCACTAAAGCTAGGCTTCCAAAATAGTAACAGAATTAGGAACTGAGGACTTCCTAATTGAACCAAAAGGTGAGCATGGTTATATACATCTTCAGAAGTAGCACCATATAGATGGCACCAATGTCAACTGAAACCTGAATCCACATCTCGATTTGCCCACTGAAGACCAGTGAAGAACTTGTCGAGCTTTGTGCTGCTCCCCCATCAATCTACAAAAAATAGAGAGAGCAGTAACATGTCCATGGAAAATCAACCTCCTATCAATCTAACAGATGGAGTGCCAGTTCTATCAAGATAAAGTAAACCCCTGAGTTTGCTAGGTGCATACTGGATGGATATTTCACCTTTAAGATTCATATCATTGCAATATTTTGCCAGAAAGTCAGCTGCACTGTTTGCTTCTCTAAGAGCATGACAGATAGTGTGTGAGTGTAACATGGCATGCAGATCATGGCAAACAGAGTATACATTCCAACTACATGTCAATGGATTTTGAATCCCAGATACTGCATTCACGCAATCAGATTCTACACAGAAAGAATGTAGATGCATTTGTATTCCCAGTTCACAGCCAAAGCGAATAGCAGTTAGCTCTGCATGTATGGGTGATGAAGTGTTCATGGTTTTCGTAAACATTTTGCATACATTTCCAAGATTATCTCTAACAATAACTCCAATGCCAGTATTAGTAGGAGCAGCAGATATTGAAAAAGAGGCATCCACATTTATTTTAAAACCTGAGTCCGGTGGAATCCATTTCACAATTTTAACTGGTTTTGGTCTTCTCCTTTTCAGGAATGGGACTAAACCAATTTGAATCATGAAAAGGTTCTTATCACTAGAGCCTGTGAGTGGGAATGCTGTGAAAATTAGATTGACCTGCCTCACTATATCTGTACAAATGCTATGCTTAGATTGGATTTTATTATCACACAGAAATTTGTTCCTTCTACACCACAAAGCCCAGAATACCACTAGAGTAGTTTTTCTTATTACTTTTGTGTGTACTTTGGAGCTACCCCTGTAAGACATATAAAATCTTATTCTGTGATTTACATTAAGGAAAATGGGAGGTCTTATAGCAAGGATATTATGAAAATGTTCCCATATTTCTCCATTTAGCATGCAGGCATTGAAATAATGATTAATGGAGTCTGAAGAAGCACAGAAAGGGCATTTGGATGGCAAGCTAAGACCAAATCTGATTAAGATATCATCAAATGGTAATATCTTATTCTTTATCCTCCATAAGAGTGAAGATATTTTTCCTAGAATAGGATTGCTCCATACCTGTTTTAGTACTTCATTTGAAGCTTCTCTTGGTTTGAAACTGAGGTATGCTGATTTGATTGAGAATTCTTCATTCCTTGATGGCTTCCAGACTAGCCTGTCTTCATGATCATAGGAAATCTGAGTAGCCTGTAAAATTAAACAAATATTGGTAGCCAAGCTTGGCTCCAAGACAGTGAGTAATTCATATTTACTTTGAATGAAGGTGGCCAGAGATATATTAGGGAATGGAATTTCCATCTCTGGTGGCTATTCATAGCAAAGAGCACCAGAACCAGTCCAATTAGAATACCAAAAAGGGCATGCTCCATTACCATATAAAACAATAGAGTTTAAGTTAGCATGCTGTGTTACTGAGCAAATTCTTCTCCAAGTGTGAGAAGTTTTGTGAGTTTCTGGAAGTGACCACAAAAATCTAGTCCACATTTTATCGTTTCTCTGCAACTTCCACCACATTTTACATGAGAAAACATCCACCATGGCCTTGATGTCTCTGAATACAAAACCATTTTCACATTTTGGAGTAGTTAGTCTTGACCATTTCCTCCACACTTTCCTTGGACCAAATTCAGTTTCACCCCAGAGAAATCTAGTTGCCATTGACTCAATTCTTTTAATGACTTGTTTAGGTGGACTGAGAACTGATATGATATGGACAGGTATAGCCAGCAGCACATGATTAATTAAAATCATCCTCCCAGCATAGCTTAACCATTTGGTTTTCCAATTTTTGGTGGCATTTCGGATCCTCTCTAGTACTGGTTGGTAATAGATAGCTTTATTCCTCCCATTGAAGACTGGAACTCCTAAGTAGATGAAGGGTAGCTGGCCTAGCTTCATACTCAGGGATCTTTTGATGTTCCTCTTCTGTGTATTAGTGGATTTTGAGTGGACAAAAAACTCTAATTTGGAATAGTTCACCTGTTGTCCAGATGTACATTCATAGGCCTCTAGAAAAGATTTGACTCTTTTCATATTCCTTTTGTTGGAAGTAGTGAATAAAGCAGTATCATCTGCATACATAAGGTGTGTGATTGAATCTACACTTCTAGGCATGATGAAAGTTTGAATGTGGCCAGATGATACTAATTTCTTTAAAGCTCTAGAGAAGGATTCGGTGAAAAGATTGTAGAGGAATGTGGATATGGGATCACCTTGTTTAATTCCTCTGCTACAGGGGAAAAATCCTATGATTGTGCCATTTATAAGCACTGAGAATGAAGCTGATGCAATGTTTTGCATGATGGTTCTGACCAGGGAACCATGGAAGCCAAATTTGAGTAAAATGGTGTTCAGAAAACCCCAAGAGACTCTATCGAAGGCTTTCTGGATATCCAGCTTTAGAATCAGATTCCTTTGCCTATAGTTTTTACCTAACAATTTTACCATCTCCTGCATTTGCAATGTGTTATCTGTGATGTCCCTCCCTTTTAGGAAGGCTGATTGTTCACAGGAGATTAGCTTTGGCATAATAGGCTTCAGTCTTTCAACTAATATTTTGGTAAAGATCTTGTTAAGGAAGTTTGAAAGACTAATTGGCCTGAAGTCAGCAAAGGATGATGGGTTTGGCTTTTTGGGAATAAGGGTTAACCAAGTACTAGATATTGCTTTAGGGATATTCTTACCTTGTAGAAAATCACAGACTGCCTCTAGCAAGTCCTGTTTAATGATATCCCAGCAATGACTGTAAAAAGTTCCAGAAAATCCATCAGAACCAGGAGCACTCTCACTTCCTAAACCAAAGACAACACTTTTTAACTCATCCAAGTTTGTGAGTCTTAGTAAAATTGCATTATCTCCTGGGGTGACTAGGATGGGGATGACTGAGGTGAAAAGATCAAAGTATTGACCTAGACTATCTTGTGGTGGCTCATTGAGTAAATTTTCGTAAAAATGAACTCCTTGTGCCTTGATCTCCTCTGGATCAGATATCCATGTTCCATCAATATTCTAGATTTTGCTAATTCTTGTCCTGCAGTGTTTATCTTTCACAGTATTGTGAAAGTACAGAGTATTAGCATCACCATCCTTGATCCACTTGATATTGGCCTTTTGCTTCCAATAGATACTCTCTTCTTTTTGAGATCTAATAAGAATAGCCCTGCATCTGTTTAGCTCTACCATGTCCATTTCAGTGTTTGTAGCTTCATACTGTGCTTCCATCTCATCGACCTTGGCTTCTGCAGCTAAAAGGTTTTCGTGGACATTGCCAAAAGTTGATTTTTTCAACTTTTGAGTACAGTTTTCAGCCTTTTAAGCTTAAAAACCATATTGTGCATTCCTCTAAATTCACTTGGTGCAGACCAGTTTTCACTGACCATGCTTGTGAATTCAGGTATATTTATCCACATCTTTTGGAACCTAAATGGTGAGGGGGATATTTCAGTGGCTTCTTGGATGGAAAGTAGCAAAGGATTGTGGTCTGAGGTAGTTCTGTTTAGGACAAGGATAGAGGTATTTGGAAAGAGATTGAACCATTCCAAGTTGCATAGGCCTCTATCTAATCTTTGTAATAAAAGTTCCTCCTTGGTTCTTTTATTTAACCATGTGAATCTGTTACCAACAGTATTCACTTCCTGAAGTCCAGCTGAAGTAATGAAAGTATTAAAATCACCAATACTTCCAATTGGTGGTCTATGGGGACCTCAATGCTCTGATGTGTTAGCTACAGTGTTAAAATCTCCAACATAAATAGTTGGAGCCTGTGGAATTTGAGATAAATCAGTCCAAAGAGATTTTCTCAGTAGTCTTAGGACTTTTGCATATATGAATGCACAATTCCAAGACTGGGCAGTGGATGTGTCAGTTATATTAGTTAAAATATATTGGTCAGACTGAGCAATAATATTAATTTGAAAAGAATGATTCCAAAACAATCAAATTTTAGCTGCAGTACTAGAATATGAATTCTGAAAATGCAGTTCAAATTGAAGTTTCTGAATGTCATTGTTATTATGCATGGGTTCAATTATACACAAAATAGATATTTTATGCATGATCAACTGTCTTTGTAATCTAGTTAAAGAGGTACTATAACCTCTAATGTTCCATACAAGCATATTTCCAACTACTTTGTATCTAATCATTAGACAGGATATTTAATGGGTTGTTTAGGTCTGAGTATTCTACTAATACTCTCAGTGATGCTTCCTTTGTTTGGTTTATGACCAGTTTTCTTTGCAGTGTTAGAGCAATCACTAGTATTATTAACAATACTATGACCATCACTATCATCAAATACTTGCATTGAGTCTATAGCCTTACTAACATTAATATCATCAACAAAGCTTACTATGGCATGCTCACTAACAGTAGGGGATAGATTTGTAGAGACCTGGATTTCATTGGATGAATTTGGTGAGCTATCTGGATATAGAGTAAGGGCCTCCACCTTCCATTCTGGCTCACTTGGGGCATCATCATAAGATGCATCTGAACTGTTGTCATCCTCTCCCTGCAAGACAGAAAAATGGTTTGACAGTTCAAAAGGAGTATTGTAAGGAACTATGGCTAATCTTACAGAATCTTTCTGAGCCTTTAGCTGCTTTTTTATCTTGGACATATGTAGGTCATCAACTGAGATGAAAGAGGATGTGGGGATTTCTTTCCATCCAGTATCCCCATCTGTGACCTCAACAGCAACCTCCATTTGGACCACTGGTTCCTGATGAGTGTTGTAGAGGACCATAGTAGTGTGAGACTTAGTCTGGGGAAAGCCAGAACTAGAAGCACCATCTTCCCCTCTGCAGGCCATCTGTTTTCCTTGAGTTGAGATTCCTGAATTGCTATTCTTAACACCATTGCCTCCTTCATGATCTTTCCTCCTCCATTGTCTCCTGAGGTGAGGATTAAGGACAGTGCAGTTGGCTTTCTCATGTCCTAGTTTCTTAAAATGCTTACAGTACAAAGGCAGCTTCTCATATTCTACTGGGCATTCAATGAAATCATCAATAGATCCCACCGGAATGGTTTGGAGTCTTTCCTTCTGAAGGTCCACCTCGATGCACATCTTCAACGCCGATGGTCAAGTTATACCACTAATTGTTGCATCCATTTTAATAAAGGTACCGATTTGACTAGCCACATCCTTAATCATGGTTTGATTATAATACCAGAGAGGGATATTATGAACTGTTACCCAGATGGGTACGATTGAGGATTCCTTCTCCGGAGAGAAGTCCGGCGTCCATTTCATCACCTTCATCGGAACTCCGGCGATAGACCAGTAGGGGCAAATCCAGAAGCGTTGATAGTCCTCTTGTTCTTGGAATCTGATAAGAATATGCCTGTAATCAATCAAACCCACTTGAAAGTTACCTTTGAATCCAATGTCTTTGAATGCTTTTTGGATCTGCACCATATGTGGTTTTCCCTTACCAAATTTACCGATTAGGGCGTTTTGGTAGTGAGACGCAAGAACCTTGATTGAGGTTGCGTCATACAAGCAAGCTGGGCGCCCATTCAGAGAAGTGATCGACTTAATTTCTGGATTTGCTGGAAGGGTCGAGTATAGAGGTGTTGGTTTATTGAGCAGAGCATTGATGAAATGCTGTTCAGGGGCTGTGCCACCGGTTTGAGCCGGTGGCTCCGCCATGAATGTGACCGTTATAGAGTCGTTATCAATGAAGTGACCTTTTCAGTGGGGAATAGTAAATAGTGAACATAGAAAGGGGCGCGTGAACCCCAAATCTAGAGATTGGAGAGAGCGTTTTAGAGAGAGAAAGAGCTGATGTAGTGATTAATCCAATACCTTGTAATATACTTAAGATTTATGATTGTTCAATTACGGGTTTTTGTTTTTTTTGGTCATTTGAATGAGTGGTATATCATTTTCGAAATCCTTGTTTCCGCTTCTTGTACATTAATTAGGTTCAGGTTCTGTAATCAATGGGGAGAAATAAATAGTTCAAGAGACTTGAAAAATGACTTAAAAAGTTTAAGACTTTCATCATCCTCCAAATAAAATAATTAAATAAAGTGATTATTTTATTTAATTATATAATTAAATAAAATGACTTAAAGTATATCATATGATTGGCATTTTTTTAAATAAAATAATTTAATGTTGGTGTAGTACCTTTAGATAGCCGTCCTTTCTTTTTTAGACTTTTGAACTGAACACCGTCTTCCTTATCTTTGTTTTTGTTGATAGATATAATTTTTGAGTATGATGCTTCTATTTCATCTTTGTCTCCAAAAGATATGACAATGTATCTGGGGCTTATTTCACTATCTTTTTTTGGTAACAAATTGAACATTTGTAGCTTTGTCCATTGCTTGCACATCAGTTAAAAAATTTGTAATCATTCCAGTTTCATTCATCAAATTAGCTTTCATTTTACACCTATGTATAAGTTGGTGATATGATTAAAATAGAGAGTTAATATTTTTATTGAAACAAAGAAATGTTTAGAAAACTTTCAATATAAGTGACAACATATCTAATTCTGTTTCTTATATAAGTGTGTCGATATAAAATTTATGGCTATTTAACCATCTTAGCTTTGTTTTTAAAAAGATTATGGCTAATCATTCTCCTTCTAAAATTTGATGAAATTTAATATGGAATGTAAGTGAAAATTTTGAAAAACGTGATGAACATACGTAAATCCATAAAATATAACACTCCAGAATTATGAAATTTGTTTTTAAAATGGTTGTAAATGTATTACACGGGTGCATGTATTTTTAATTAAATGGGTGGTCTAATCATTCTCCTTAATTAAAAATTTGTTTTTAAAATGGTTGTAAATGTATTACACGGGTGCATGTAATTTAACTTTCGTAAACATATAGAATCAGTTAAAGCAATTTACACATCATTTGTGCATATTCATAAGCTAATTTGATGGTTGGAGTGTTACCATTGTTTTAATTTTGTTGATTATTCACTCCCATCTTCAATCTGAAATGCTGTCCTCTTGTTGTTTGTAACTTGTATACCTACAAATTTTGTTGAATAACTATTGTAATGAAATATCTGATTGAAAAAATTGAAATACAATCATTTGTATTTTGATTACTATTGAAACAGGTAACATGGAGAGATGTTCCACTAATGATTGGCATTATTTGAATTTTTCATATCAAAACTTGTCTTTTAGATTGAATAGATTCTTCCCAACAATGATAGTGTTTGCAGCCTAATGTAATCATTAAAATTTGAATATAAATTTGATGTTGTGTATTTCTTATGATAAGCATGCATTTGTTTTAAAAAACAAATCTTACTTGTCATACATTAGAACGAATTTCTGCATATCTTTAAGTCCATATTTGGTCTTGATCATGGTAGATGTTGCACTATCACTCCTATTATATTTTTAAGAAACTAATTAGTGAATATATATAAACATCAAAAGTGTAAAGTGCCATGAATTGAATGAAAATGATACCAAAATATGATATTGTGTTTAGTAAAAGGGATAATCTTTTGATCATCATCTTAAACATGTGGTATTTCGTTGATATTAATATTTAAGAAACCCAGAAGGAGAGATCATAAACCCAAAAGGAGAAGGTCGATTTTGCATTCAAATAAAATTAGAAATCTAGAAGGAGAAGGTCGATTACGCATATTCAGTTACCTAAGTATTCCATGCGCGTTGGATTTGTGCATATTCAGAATAGTTGGTCTTTGATATTGACTTGTATTAATCCAAATGAATATATGTCTTGAATTTATAGTTTTGATATTGTGTTTAGTAAAAGGGATAATCTTTTGACTCAGAATTAGAATCATCATTTTAATCTTGTAGTATTTTGTTGATACTAATATTTAATTTAAAGTTCCATGCGCTTTGGATTTGTGCATATTCAGAATTCCTTTATTATTTACTTGTATTAATCCAAATGAATATATATCTTGAATTCATACTTTTGATTTTGTGTTTAATGAAATGGATAATACTTTGATCATCATTTTAAACTTGTGGTATTTCGTTGATATTAATATTTAAGAAAACAGAGATCAGAAACCCGGAAGGAGAAGCTCGATTTTGCATTCAAATAAAATTAGAAACCTAGAAGGAGAAGTTCGATTATGCATTCAAATCAAATTAGAAACCCAGGAGGAGAGATCATAAACCCGGAAGGAGAAGGATAAGTTGAGGGAATAAATATAGTAAAACGACGTCGTTTTGCCTTTCTGGGTTTAAATTACAAAAATATCCCTGTGCTGGATACCAAAATTGGTTGACCATGGATCAAAAGAATTCTTATTAAATAGTGTTCTAGGATAATTCAGTTGGATGACAATCAAACAGACTAAAGATCAAGAAAAAACAATAAATAATCATTCTCTTTGCCATTAGTCTCGACAAGGACAGGTCTCACCCAAAACTCTCATATAGGAAATAGAATGATGAGCTAAGACAAAAGACATATGAACTAATGTAGATGATAAATATACCCGTGCCAATTAGTTTAGTTCAAAAACATGGTGAACTGAACTAATCCTATAAATTAGTAAGCTTCTGTTTCTTGATCTTATTTTTGTTGAACTGAATTGAATTGAATTTAAATAAGTTGAGAGAATTTTATACGGACCTCCCAACGTTTTTCAAAATACCAGTTTGGCCCATATCGAATTTCAGTGCCAAAGTGGCTCCCCAACCTTACGTTTTTGCCTCATTTTGATCCCCTAACCCTTACCTTGTCGTTAAATCATTTTTCCATTCATTCTTGGAAGGGTAAGACTGACTTTTTGCCCCCTAACTTGTTTGATTCATGCTGCATTTGGCCCCCTAAATATTTTTGGCCCCTTCAAAATTTTTGACCCCCTAATAGTTGTGTTTCATGCTGCATAATCCAAGAATAATTGTGAAATGTCAATAGAATTAATTACCCTAATGAAATATGAGTAATTCTCCTGTGAGGCAGCCTCACCTATGAGGCAGTGCCCAATAAGGCCCATATATAAGTAAATATAAAAGAACACTAATTATTAAAAATTTCAAGGGTTAATTTGTAAATATCACTAATTTTTATTCTTTCTTCACCACCTCATCATTCTACCTTGCTGCCACCTCATCAAACCTCGACGTCACCTCATCAAACCTCGTCGTCACCTCATCATACCTCAACGCCACCTCACCATACCTCAACGCCACCTCATACTTATTTCAATAAACACTATCTCAACAAACCTCATAAAAAAGACTAACCTCAATCTCAACGAACCAAAACCTCAACTTCAAGATCATGAACCTCAACCCGATGACACAACCTCATCCCTGACAGTATACACCTCATCCCTGACAACATATACCTCACCAGTAGGAACATGAACCTCAGAACAGCTACAAGACCACCACAACACAACCTCATCCCTAAGGATATGAACCTCAAGGCCGATAGAGGTTTCCGATCGAGTTTACGGTGAAGAATTCTGATCGGTTGCACAGTGGAGGTTTTCGATCTGGAGCGCAACGGAGGTTTGCCGAGGATTACGGGTTGTGGCTGATGAAAGAGTACTCAATCGCCCACCATTTGAAGAAGGATGTTAAGGATGAGGTGGCCGTTGACTGTTTGAAGTTGCAGAACACGTAAAGCTTGGGAATTGGGGGAGAAAGTGATGTATTTTCCATATTTTGCAGATTAGTCCCCAAATATTGGAAATCCTTTTAAAAAAGGCCCCATGTACTGTATTTAAGTATTTTTAGGTCCTGCCTCTTGGGTGAGGGTGCCTCACCCAAGAATTTGTCGTGAGATATTTGGAAAATGCATTTTCTATCAATGTATTTTTTGAAATATTTAAGTAATCAATTTCTCTAACAAGCTTTATCTTTATTATAACATGCATTTTTAGATTATTTTATTCTCACTGTACATGCTCATGTACAATCACCCGGAGTTTTAACGATATTGGATAGTCTCTATGGAAATAGGAGGTGACATATGTAAATATGAAGATATCCTTTACAAAATTAACAACCGGGTAGTATTTTGTTTTAATAAGTGTAATTAATTTTAATTTTGTTCTTCCGAGAGCTATTAATTTTATTCTGGTTAGCGTAGTTTCTTATTTGAGAACATGAGAATGTCTCAAATAAGGGCACCTTGCGGTAAGGGCAGATCAAAAGGAGACCAATTTTACGATATTAGGTGTTATTATACAATTATTTTAATCATCAATTAATTATAATTATGTTATTATTTGAGATATAATAAATCAACTCTCTAGATTAATTTTAGTGTTAAGGAATTTAATTTTGCTAAATAATAAATCAACTAATTAGCCTAATCAAAATAAAATTTAATCGTTGTTAAACTTATATTTTTAAAAAATTTAGGGGGCCAAAACAATTCAGGGGCCAAAAAAAGACAGCCATACCCACCCTTTCAAGAATGGATGGAAAAATGATTTAACGGCAATGTTAGGGCTAGCGGGTCCAAATGAGAAAAAACGTAAGGGGGCCGTTTTGACACAAAAAATTATTGAAATGAACTGAACTGAAAAAAATCAAATATTATTTGAATTGAACTGATCTGCAGAAAACTCTAGGAAACGGGGCCTAAATTTCAAAATTATTTTAGTCCAGTCAAAGTATTTAAATTTATTTCAGTTCAGATAAGGCATTATTTGCCGGAGCTTTTCTTTAGAGCTTTTTTTAGATCAGTTGAGGTCTAATTGCTTGTTGCCGTGCAACACGGCAACACTTTAAAAAGATTTCCCTGGAGTAGACACATTATAAATATTGAGCACGGCAACACTTTAAAAAGATTTCCCTGGAGTAGACACATTATAAATATTGAGCAATTTAAGAATCTCAATGTGTTCATACCTATGATGAAAGAAGAATAGGTTGCGGAGAAGAATGTGTTCACTACACACGTATGATGAAGAACTAGGTAAGGCACATTGTGCTCTGCACGGTGTTGAAATTTACACGTTATTGATGTTAGTGTGTTATTAATTAAAACTATCTATTGGATCTGTTAAGGGATTTCAAGAAAGTTTTAATATTTAAATCTATAATTAGAGAAGAACTTATAAATTTTTTTTCTTAATAAATGGTGATTTTGTCTTTCTTTCTTAATACAAAAATAGCATCAATACCTATTTTCATATTTACTGCCATGAAAGATAATTATGACATTACAAGAACTAATGAAAAAAATGCAAGAAATATATTGTGTTGCTGTATTTTGTTAGTGAAACTGAGTTTTCTGCCAGATAAATAAAATCACTAATAATTTAATCTCTTTCTTATAGGGCAATAAGAATCAACTATAACTAATCTCAACTGAAAAAGACATTTCATACATTATTTTCTTTCCCAGAGTCTTAAAGATTAATGATTATTTCCTAAGTAGTTTTGCTTTATCATTGGCATCCAAGTCTTGAGCTTACACTTCCAAAAAATTGTTTTTCCTTCGCACCTACACCTTGAATGCTCCAACATTTTTGAACATCACACGACGGCAATTTCTAAAAGGTGAACTTAAAAGAGAGATTAGTTGACATAAATTTTCCAAGGAAAACCATCCCGAAAATTCATTCAACAAACAAAATTATTATATTTAAATTATAAAAGGTGCATAGTGTCCTACATCATGATGTCTTTGAGATATTTAAGAGCATGTTCGACACGTTTTGTAATCTATATGAATGCACGTACAAGATCTTATCAAGCCCAGTGAAATCAAACCAGGGAAACATAAGACACCTCGAATGATCTACCTCTTCGGCCAACAATTCAGGATTCTTCATTGCTTGCAACCAGAACTTCGGACCCCTTTGTCTGTCCCTTTATCCTCTTCGCCTACGCCTTCAACTTCAACTCCATTAACAATTTCACACATCTGCAGTCCATGAATCAAATCAGTTGATCGGTATAATAGAACCCGACGCTCATTAAATATACGAAGTTGAAAGTCTTGAAACCACCACACTTTTAGTTTAGAATTTAAGTAAAAAATTAATCCAAAAATATCACCCAAATGAATGATATAGAAAAAGTAACTTCAAAATTTTGGACATAGAAAACATTACCTTCTCATAGAAGGGTTCATAAAACTTCTGGTATTTAGCTTCAAGAGCAGGTAACTCTTCAAAAAAATTGGTCTCTAATCCATTATGTTGGCCCTGCACATAATAGGGTCTCGAATAATTAGCAACAACCAGTAAAACCATTTATGAGGTTTAGTTCAGAGGTACATTAGCAAACATGGAACTAACAACAAGTTGATTATAATCTAAGCAAAAATAAATTCAAAATAATCAAGTATCCAGTAAAATCAAGAAGGAAAAGTGAGCAACTGGTTTTATCTTAAATTTAGGAGTGATTCCAAAATTTTATCTTTGCTTCTAAGTTTTCTGAAGTGATATTCTATTCGTCATTACAACCTAATTACACTGCTGCATCAACTGGTTTTCTTGTAATCACGTTTTCTAAATATTAGTCACCATTGTAGAGTATCCTAAGGTCTCCTAGGCCAATTCCTAAATCATATCAAGAATGTTACTCTTATTTTATCATTTGCATTCCATGATTACTGTGTTCTGTCTAGCCTATACCCATGAATATAAATTTTAAGACTATTATTAGCACCCTTCTTTTTGTTCACATATATAGTAACTGATAGTAACACATTATGATAATCTTACAGCTTATTTTGTGCAAGCTTCTTAACAACAATACTT
Source organism: Cruciata laevipes (assembly GCA_963678965.1). Classification (NCBI taxonomy): domain Eukaryota; kingdom Viridiplantae; phylum Streptophyta; class Magnoliopsida; order Gentianales; family Rubiaceae; genus Cruciata; species Cruciata laevipes. The sequence continues at coordinate 16,104,960 of OY787634.1, read as the reverse complement.
TTCCAGAGGACAGAAGATGAAATAAGTACTTCAATGGTATCTTACCGCTCTTTATACTGTCTAGAAGTTCCTTCCCATCGACGCAAGTAGCCCTGGCTACTCAATCCTCCTCTGCAGCATCTACTTCAACAAAGACAACAATTTTATACTCCTGCAATACAGCTCAACTTATCAATATAAGATCAATCTAGCAGACTGCACTATCAATTTAACAAACATATCAATTTAACATGATCAATATGTTTTTATCTAATATTACCTTCCACACCCATGTGGAAGCAAGACAGAACCGGAACAACAAAGAGCCATTACTCCATTAAGTTTTTCCTGCTTTATTGATCATATCTCGCCAATGCCATGTGACAACAAAAATGAAATAATTTCACTGCAACAACCATAATTTATCAAAACATGGAACGTTAGAGAACAACACTACCATGTCATCCAAATGAATCATGAAACATCAACACAAACAAATCCTTCCCTCTGAATCAAATAAGCAGCTCAAATTTGTCAATCAAATGAGTAGCTTACATTCAGAATATATTCATACACACAAGAACACACACATTTTCTAATCACGGGGCTAATTCAAGAATTCCCATCTAAAAGTTTAAATGTTAATTGAGTTAAATGCATCTCCCTAAATAGCTTATGTTTATATATCGTGGAATTAGGAGTTGACACTGCAAATATGCAATTAGGATTTCGGAAGTGGGAAATGTGTTGTTATTGGGTTCTCATGTCAAGTTGGTAGGGCAGTTCAGGGTTATATTTACATTATTTGAGATTTGCTTGACTTTGGAGACATCATCTTGTTTGTTGGAGAGGTCAGTTGCCAAGTTAATTTCCTATCAAATGTTGTTCCCCTTTACCGTGAAAGACATCACTGATTGATAGTAAAATCTTTTTCAAAGCCTTGAGAATCTGGTCAGGTTAATTGATCTTTCCTTTTCTCTCTTGGTGCTACGTAATTAATAATCAGAGAAAATCTTTCTTTCCTTGTGTTTTTTTTAGTGTGAACTGATTGTTGTATTTGTGCAAAAATGTTACCGAAGGATAAGCCATCGTCTCTGCAATAAGTTTCTTTGTTATTTTCAGTCCGCTTTTCAAGCTATTTTGAAGAACAGTTGTGCATATTACGTAGGCAACCATATACTTTTTGGTAATAATCTGATTTTGGTATCGAAGTTCATACGATTTTTTCTTCTCATAATACATAATACAGGCCTGGGGTTGCAAAACTACAGTAGCCAACCCATCTGTTGGCATTATCGGCGGTGCTAGAAGATTGCTTGTTGCCAAACCATCTACGCAGCATCAAATGCCTCGGGTTATTTCTGTTGATGAGATTGGTACAATGTCTAAGTTAATGCCCGTCGTACTATTGCATAGAGAGGAGTTATGCTCATTTGTACTGATAATTCTATTAATTGTTGACTTTCACTATAATTGCAGGAAGAAAATAAGAATCCTTTTGGCAAATTGCCACTCTTTGATGTTGACTGTTCCAGAAATTTCTGCTAGTACTGTAATTTAATTTCTAGAAGAGTAAAAAGAAGAATCCTAATGTTTGGGTCCAATTTAACAATAGGTAAAACTTTGGGGTTCTAAACTTTTGATGTCACGGTCACCGTGGGAACTGCATGTACTGCCATTTTTTCCTTTTGGCAGGAGGTAGAATGGTGCCGTGATTTGAATGTTTTTTTTCTTGGCAAATGGTTAAACATCATTGTCACTGACGCATATATACTTAGGCTGCAAGTTCACCAGATTCAATCCACCTTATTCCAATTTAATTAATATTTAATTATAATTTAATCAATCTAATTCAGGTCATAGAAGTAGCTTGTACTGAAATCATATGAACAAGATATAACTGAATTAAATTATACATTTAGGACCAAACTGTTTCAAAAAATAAAATAATAAACAAATAGGACCAAACTATTAAAAAAAATCGGATGAAGCTTAATTATATTGACTTAAATTTGAATTAATTTAATGAGCCAAACTAATCTAAAAATATTGGGTGGAATGAATTGACAAAATGTTTACAAAATGAATTTACTTGGGTGGAATGAACTAAACCTAATATTTACAAAATGTTCTTTTTAGCATTACATTAAATTTGACCGTTATAAGATAGTTATTTATATTACATATTTTAATACAATTTCTTCACCTTCCTCTTCATAAGCTGGCTGCACCTCTAATAAACCAGTGTAGCTCCCACTGCAGCTCAACCGGACATGGAGTTGATTAGGCCAATATGAAAACTTTAATCATTGTTGTAGTATAATTTATCAAAACAACGAACTAAGCTAACAATTAAGGTTTATTTTACTAGTGAACATAGATAATCAAACCAAAATTCTCCTTGTAATTAAGAAGAAGAAGATGGAGAAATACCTTGTTGATTTTGCAGGTATTGACCGTGAAATCATAATTGTGTGACCACTAAAGATATCATCCATGAAAATTGTATTTTTTTTAGACAGGCAGTTTGTTATGAGTGATACCTGAACTGGAATTTTTTGTCGTCTTCTGATTCTTTTACCCACACCTAGTTTCTTTCTTTGCTTTTACAGAAATGAAAATCGTACTGATTCGGTTGCGGATGCTTTTGGCTTGGCCCAATTTTTAGAATTTGCCTGCATAGATGGCTTTGTACAGTTGTCCATGCATCATCATCAAGTTCCCATAAATAATTCCTCCAACCTGATAAATTCACAAACTTTAAGAAGGAAAATAACCAAATTTTATGATGAGTGGAGTGGAGTGGAGAATTTCTGTGTTTGTTATGAATAGTGAAATGTTCACTAGCATTGATGTTGTGAATGGTCTAAACTGTGATTTGATTCTCAAGACCTTGGGAATTTTTAGCTACAAATTACATCCAATTACTGTCAATAGAGGTGCCATTGGGGAGAATAAAAACACACAAAAAAAAAAGAGGCAAATGAGAGCTTTAGTGAAATCATCATATTTACCAATTGTTTTTTCCCAAGTCCATTTTAGAGTTTGCACCTAAATCTTTGGGTCGAGTCTTAGTCCTTATTTCAAAATTAGTTATTAGGTTGGTTAAATTATACCGTCATATATTCCACAATAATATTACCATAACCAGTTATAGAGGCACCGGCCGTCATAATCGATGACGGTGTATGGTAATACTACAGTGAAATTGAATGTGATCTTCATCATATATGGTCATCGCATATTGTGACCTTCATATGTTATCTTAATCATATATTACCACAGTACTATTACTACAATATTTCACAGTAATATGACCTTCATCACATATTGTGTAGGGTCATCGGCTGGTGCCTCTATAATACATATGTGTCCTTCATTACAACGCCCGGTGCCTCTATAATCGATGACCTTCATCACATATGGAATTGCACGTCAAAGTAATTTTATAGATGGTAAAGAGATAGAATTAGATGAGATAGAGAAAGGAAGTGCACAATTCAAGAAATAAAACAAAGAAGATCGCAAATTAATGAGTGCATCAAACATAACAAAAAAAAATATTATATTATAATATACAAATAAAATTTCACAATGCATACTCTATCGGAGATCTATACTCATTTAAAACATAATATCTTCATATTGTCATATCGGAAAATGACCAAAATATTCTAAAATATTAAAACTAACCGAAGTTATTTAACATTTAATGATCAAATATAGGGAAATTTTTTTTACAAAATTTTTTTGTAAATAATATTTTGTCTATTGTATTCTTTCAAATATTTCCGCATGTAATTGTAACAAATTCTCCATCACATTTTGAAGAACAACCCTAATTTATCATTCAATCTATTTATAATATGTTTTGAAGTGTTAAATGCTTCTAATTTAGTGTTGTTTTTCTTAAATTATATTGGGGTAATCGAATTCTTTCGATGTTGACTATTGAGTATTGACTATTACTAGTATAAGTTTTGAGAAGCTAAATAAGAATTTCTAATTATTTGGGGTCAATTTACAAATAACTTAATGTTACTTTTGAAACACCAACTGCATGAAATGCTCTTTTTGTAGAGGTTGAAATGAGCATGACAAAATATCATCCCTCTCTCTCTCTATATAGATATTCAGAGCCTTGGGTTTTAGAGAGAGAAATTAAAGTTTAGGAGAGAGAGAGAGAAGGGTGAAGTATGAGTATCAGTGTGTTACTCCAGGCTGCACCATTTAAAAAAATATATGACAAAGTCAGGCGCTGAGTTACACGGTGATACTAAGCACCGAAACCTGAAAGAAAAGTGCGGTACATGTAATAGAAAATTTGAAAACGAGAAGGAAAAAGCTGATCATATCTGCTCTAGTAGGAGGGTGGATTGATCGATTTAGTTCTCTCCTTAGTTTTTGTTTTTTTTGTTTTTTTTCGTTCATCCGTTTTTCTCCGTTTTCATTCGTCTTTTCTTCGGTTCATTTTCTTTCTAGTTTCGTGTGTTTTGTTTGGTCCCGATTTCCGGCACTCCACGTTCAATGGAGGCCGCCAGAATCTGCTGTTTACTATTTTTCCATATCCATGCAGCAATGGGAGGAGGGACCGGATTGAATCTTTTCTTACGGCGCTTTCCCAACTGATGTTTTGATGTTTGGAATAGCAGAACAACACGCGGTTACCTTTTCTGCTGGTTTGGCTTGTGAAGGGATGAACCTTTCTGTGCAATCTACTCATCTTTTATGCAAAGGGCCTGTTAAGTGTGTTGTCATAGCTGTATATTTGATCTTATCAAATCCCCAATTAGTGATATAGTTACTGTATATAGAGTAGTTATATAGAGCAGTCTTATTCAATCCATCCAATCAGTGATATAGTTGCTGTATATAGATTATTCATGTACTCTATTTAAACTATGATACACAGTGAATACAATCAACAATTTCAACCATCAATACTGTTTATCAACATGGTATCAACAATGGAGTAAACTTGAGATTTGTTGGACCGGAAGTATAGCCAGGTAAACTTGGTACAATTATCAATGAAACTGACACAGTAGCGACACCCAGAAGTAGATAACTCGGAGGATGGTCCCCAAACATCAGAATGAATTAAATCAAAAGGTTTCAAAGAAACAGTATCACGAGTAGACAAAGGTAAACAATGACTCTTACTAAGTTGACAAGAGCCACAAACTGAGTCTAATTTATTACACGAAGCTGAAAGATTAAAGCTAGAGACTAGGCGACGAAGAACAGTCTCGTTGGGGTGCACCAGTCGATGATGTCAACGTCAAAGAGAAGTACGCTCCACAAGTGAGGCTGTGGGACGGGAAGGTTGCGACAAAGTATGACAAAAAAAAGCCTGTTTTTTTTTAAAAAAAAAGAAAAAAAAGAGCTTGTTTTTAATATTTTGAAACAGTAAAAAAAAGCTTTCAAGAACTGAAAATGACAAAGTATGCTTGTTTTTACGGTACTATAGGTTGGAAAAGGGCGTATTTTGGTTGTAGGTGAGAGAGTGGCTCTAGCTCTTGGGCTATGGCACAACTGTTCAGAGCTGTTTGGCTGCAGCGGCTTTGTTTACAGCCCCGAGGTTTGCAGAGTAATTCTTGTAGAGTAATTACTATATCTAATAGCTTACAACATACATATATATATATATATATATAAAAGCAATGTAAACAAGGGGGGGAGGGGTTTTGATTTGATTTTTGTGAGAAACACTACTATGTAAAGCAACTAGAACATTAGAGTAACAACTAATTTATCATATAATGATTCAAACTAGACATTTAACTAATGAGAATAATAGACTTGGACACATGAGATTGGTGACTTCTTGTCATGGATTTTTCCTCAAACTTTATCATGTTGCTTTGAGAATGGTGATTGTTAGTAATGAGAAACTATCTATAATCATAGCTATGAAAGATGAAAGCATCCTCACAACTTTTATTGACAACTTTTCTATATGATAGCAACTAGATCAATTCATCAATGTCATTTCAAATTAGATGTTTTTCAAACTCACCCATGCAATTTGATAACAAACTTGACATAGATACAATGCTAATGAATGATCTCAAGAACAAATACAATTGATAACAACTTATATTTGATTCCTAATTTACTACTCTTTCATAGGAGAAATGATAACATTCCAACCATGAAAAAGCAATATCTAACACATATCTATAACTAGGAAATCATTCCTAACCATTTCATGCATCAAATACACATACATATCATGATCATTCAATTGCAAATCACACATTCATAAGCTTCATAAATCAAGTTCTCAATCCATAACAAGAAGTCTAATCACATGTCCCCAAGATGGGTTTTAGCCTACAACCATAATTATATAATCAATACCTAAATCCATTCCATAATCCATAGTGAATTCAAAGGAGAAAATGAAAGGGAAATGAAGAAGTTCTAAGCTCTAGAAATTCGATCCTTACAAAATGGGGATAAGATCCCTTTATATCCCAAATTATTTTAAAATAAAACAAAACAAAATGCAAGTTGCAGGAGTTTTTCGCGGCCCGCAAGAAGTCCTTCGCGGTCCGCGAGAATCAACTTCCTCAAAACAGCAACACACATACCTCGCGGCTCACGATCAGTGAGTCGCGGCCCGCGAAAGTATGGCCTTCACGCCACTTCTATGACCGGTTCTTCAATGCTTCTCGATCCTTTTGGACGGTCATAGAAGGTCTTCAAATCATCCAACTCCATAGTAAGTGTAAATCAATGGCTAAAATGCACGTCTTCAATTTCAAACCACTATGAATGATTCGGCTTTAAAGTTCAAGGTTTTGGTACAAAATACTACCTAAAATAGCTCTCAAATGTTGTAAAACAAGAGTATAATTAGGGCTTATCACTACGAGATGGGGAATTTTGGCTAAGGAGCACAGAGAAAATTCACGGACATCTCTCTATAGTTTCGGATATTATTGATATGGATACCCAGTGGTGGAATACTACTTTATTGGAGCAATACTTTGATCCGGGAGATGTCGAAGTAATTAAAAGTATTCCTCTACAAAATCTTGGCAGAGCTGACAAATGAGCCTGGCATCACACGTCTTCTAGGATTTTTACTGTTCAGTCGGCTTATCATATGAAAATTGAAAATCCACCATCCTCATCTCACCACCATCTTGATGCTTTGGTTATGAGGAGAAAAAGAAGTTTTGGAACAGATTTCGGAAGTTACATGTTCCTAAGCAGGCTCTTCACTTTGCATGGCGGTTTTGTTCAGATTCTTTTGTGACTATAGAGAATTTAAGGTGCAAAAGTATGGAAGTGTCTTCATTGTGTGCGTTGTGTCCAGAGGAAGCTATCACAATGAGGCATCTTTTCTTTGATTCCAGCTATGCAAGAGCCGCATGGTCCGCGACTAGAATTCTGCAATATATACTACAACTCATCCAGTCGAGAGGGCATCTTCGGTTCCGGAAGATGTTACGAGAGAAAGATGACATATATGTGATAGCATCTGGTAGGTCTTTGAGCAATCACATATAAGTTCGGATATTATGGTGGCATATGTCATTTCGAACTAACGCGGATTTTTGGAACCTAGAGGATGGAATGATGGCCTCTTGGATGCATCTCGGACAAACATCCAGTTCCATTGCGGAATTATGGCTCTCATATGAGCCAAATTATTCATCAGGCAAATTCATTTCATGAAAAATCGATGTTAAGAAAACAAAATAGTGGTTTATATGATTATAAACCTCAAATACTAAACTATTGAACTAAATTAATCCTTTAGGAAATTACAAATTTTCATTTGAGACCTTTCTCTACAGAGACCAAGTAGTATAAGGGGCCGTTATCGGTTGAAATTACCGTTGGTGAGCTTCAACCTCGCCGTCATTTTTAGATTTTAGGTTGCTGGTGTCGCCAGGGCTCAGCCGTCTCACATGGACCGACTCGAGACTGAGCTTCTGTGTGAATTTGTATGAAATAACAGTAATGTACCAATGATTAGGAATGATCAATGAAATTGACTGAAAGATCAAGTAAAATGAATGAAAGATCAAATTAATAACTGAAAAGATCAAGGTAAAAATGGAATGTTTAAGGGAACTGCTGAAAGATCAATCAAATAGAGTAAAAGATCAAGAAAAAACAATAAATGATCATTCTCTTGGCCATTAGTCTCCACAAGGACAGGTCTCACCCCAAAACTCTCTCATATATGAAATAGAATGATGAGCTAAGACAATAGACATATGAACTAATGGAGATGATAAATATACCCGTGCCAATTAGTTTAGTTCAAAAACATGATGAACTGAACTAATCCTATAAATTAGTAAGCTTCTGTTTCTTGATCTTATTTTTGTTGAACTGAATTGAATTGAATTTAAATAAGTTGAGAGAATTTTATACGGACCTCCCAACGTTTTTCAAAATACCAGTTTGGCCCATATCGAATTTCAGTGCCAAAGTGGCTCCCCAACCTTACGTTTTTGCCTCATTTTGACCCCCTAACCCTAACCTTGTCGTTAAATCATTTTTCCATTCATTCTTGGAAGGGTAAGACTGACTTTTTGCCCCCTAACTTGTTTGATTCATGCTGCATTTGGCCCCCTAAATATTTTTGGCCCCTTCAAAATTTTTGACCCCCTAATAGTTGTGTTTCATGCTGCATAATCCAAGAATAATTGTGAAATGTCAATAGAATTAATTACCCTAATGAAATATGAGTAATTCTCCTGTGAGGCAGCCTCACCTATGAGGCAGTGCCCAATAAGGCCCATATATAAGTAAATATAAAAGAACACTAATTATTAAAAATTTCAAGGGTTAATTTGTAAATATCACTAATTTTTATTCTTTCTTCGCCACCTCATCATTCTACCTTGCTGCCACCTCATCAAACCTCGACGTCACCTCATCAAACCTCGTCGTCACCTCATCATACCTCAACGCCACCTCACCATACCTCAACGCCACCTCATACTTATTTCAATAAACACTATCTCAACAAACCTCATAAAAAAGACTAACCTCAATCTCAACGAACCAAAACCTCAACTTCAAGATCATGAACCTCAACCCGATGACACAACCTCATCCCTGACAGTATACACCTCATCCCTGACAACATATACCTCACCAGTAGGAACATGAACCTCAGAACAGCTACAAGACCACCACAACACAACCTCATCCCTAAGGATATGAACCTCAAGGCCGATAGAGGTTTCCGATCGAGTTTACGGTGAAGAATTCTGATCGGTTGCACAGTGGAGGTTTTCGATCTGGAGCGCAACGGAGGTTTGCCGAGGATTACGGGTTGTGGCTGATGAAAGAGTACTCAATCGCCCACCATTTGAAGAAGGATGTTAAGGATGAGGTGGCCGTTGACTGTTTGAAGTTGCAGAGCACGTAAAGCTTGGGAATTGGGGGGAGAAAGTGATGTATTTTCCATATTTTGCAGATTAGTCCCCAAATATTGGAAATCCTTTTAAAAAATGCCTCATGTACTGTATTTAAGTATTTTTAGGTCGTGCCTCTTGGGTGAGGCTGCCTCACCCAAGAATTTGTCATGAGATATTTGGAAAATGCATTTTCTATCAATGTATTTTTTGAAATATTTAAGTAATCAATTTCTCTAACAAGCTTTATTTTTATTATAACATGCATTTTTAGATTATTTTTTTCTCACTGTACATGCTCATGTACAATCACCCGGAGTTTTAACGATATTGGATAGTCTCTATGAAATAGGAGGCAACATATGTAAATATGAAGATATCCTTTACAAAATTAACAAACGGATAGTATTTTGTTTTAATAAGAGTAATTAATTTTAATTTTGTTCTTCCGAGAGCTATAAATTTTATTCTGATTAGGGTACTTTTTTATTTGAGAACATGAGAAAGTCTCAAATAAGGGCACCTTACGGTAAGGGCAGATCAAAAGGAGACCAATTTTACGATATTCGGTGTTATTATACAATTATTTTAATCATCAATTAATTATAATTATGTTATTATTTGAGATAGAATAAATAATTTCTCTAGATTTATTTTGGTGTTAAGGAATTTAATTTTGATAAATAATAAATCAATTAATTACCCTAATCAAATAAAATTTAATCGTCATTAAACTTATATTTTTAAAAAATTTAGGGAGCCAAAACAATTCAGGGGCCAAAAAGACAGCCATACCCACCCTTTCAAGAATGGATGGAAAAATGATTTAACGGCAATGTTAGGGCTAAGGAGTTAAAATGAGAAAAAAACGTAAGGTTAGGGGGCCGCTTTGACATCAAAATTCGATAGGGGGCCAAACTGATACTTTGGGAAACGTTGGGGGCTTATATAAAATTCTCTCAAATAAGTTTAAATATACTGAACTGATTTTTGTTTTGAAATTTATCATTTATCATTGTAATCTACCGTAAAAGGGTAAAGTTTAATTAGGGGGTTCAGCTTTAGATTTTTCAGCTCAAGTTTTTTGAACATCTCCTCCAGATCATTCAAGAAAGCCCCATAAGTCATGCTTTTAACCACCATGTCGTCGACATATACCTCCATGTTCCTTCCCACTTGGTGCTTGAAGAGTTTGTCCACCATTCTCTGATAAGTAGCCCCCGCATTCTTCAATCCAAAGGGCATCTTCTTGTAGCAAAAGGTCCCAAAATCGGTGATGAAGGAGGTTTTCGCCTTGTCCGCCTCATCCATCTGCACCTGATGATACCCTTTATGTGCATCAAAGAAAGCCAGCACCGAGTACCCCGCGATAGCCTCTGCCAGCCGGTCCAAATTCGGAAGAGGGTAGCTGTCTTTGGGGCAACATTTATTCAAATCTGTAAAGTCGATACACATGCGCCAGCTTCCGTCATGCTTCTTTACTAAGACCGGGTTAGCTATCCACTCCAGAAAGATGATTTCCTCAACCACCCCGGCTCTCTCCAACTTCTTTACTTCATTTCTTATGAATTCCGCTCTCTCCGGGGCTACAGGTCTTTTCTTCTGCCTAACTGGCTTGGTTGCAGGGCTTATGTTCAGCTTGTGTACCCCCCAACTCTGGCAATACCCTCACCATGTCCTCCGGGCTCCATGAGAATACTCCATGATATCTGGCCAAGAGTTCCTTCAATGCACCTTTTACTTCCTTCGGGAGATCTTTTCCCACCGTGACCATCCCTTTGTCCGCCACTTGCATTTCTTCCAACTCTTGGCGGGGAGCTTCTCCATACACCGCCCCTACTGCTTTCTTTGCATCTAAGACCGCCGTCATCATACAACTTCTCGCGACTGCTTGGCTTCCCCGTACGACCGCCACTCCCTGCGCGGTGGGGAACTTCATTGTCAGCAGGTAAGGACAACTCGCTGCCCGGGCTTGGGTTAGCCATGACCTCCCTATGATTACGTTGTACGGTGAGGGTGCATCAATAACCGTAAAGTTTCATGTCACTGAGACCCTCTTGCTCCGGTCCTTCTCGTCCACCATACACACTGCGAGGGGAATAACACCTAGGGGAACTTCAGTTTTGCCCGTGAACCCAGACAAGGGAGACGAAGAAGGTTTCAGATTCTGTCTCCCAATTCCCAATTGATCGAAGCAAGAAGCGAACATGATTTCCACGCTACTCCCATCGTCCACAAACACCCTCTTGATCAAAAAGCCTTCAATCTCCGCCGTTACCACCATTGGATCTGAGTGGGGTATCTGTGGCGGGGCTGCATCCGCCTCAGAGAAAGTGAGAGCTTCATCGGGGGGAAACCTTTTCCCCTGAATCTCCCCCGGGGGAACATATCGCGTCCGGGCCTGGATAGCGGAAACTGACAGGCATGCCTCTTCGACGTCTCCGCTTATCACATTGATCATTCTGTTTGGTACTGGGGCTGGCTCTATTGCTTGGACCGGTACGGCGGCTGTGACGGGCCTTCCAGGGGCCCTGTTGCCTTGGTTGCCTTGGGCTCTCCCGTTTCCTCTCCCGGGGTTAGGCCTCCATCTTCTCCGGAGTTGGTCCTGAGGCTGGTCCCGGGGATTCTCCTTCTTTGCGTCTGTCGACACGCAATCTCTCAGCTGCCCCCGCTCTATCAACTTTTCTATCTCATTCCTCAGCCCTCTACACCCCTCTGTCGAATGTCCATAAGACTTGTGATAGGCGCACCATTTGTCCGCATTTTCCCTAGACGGGGTCCCCTGGATGGGCAGTGGGTCCGGGAACAAATCCTTGTGAATAGCATGTATCTCCGTCCGGGACTTGCTGAGCGGTGTAAAACTATCTGCCCTTGCCCGGTTCAACGGCGCAGGACCCGAATCCCTTCTACTTGGGTCAGCCACCCTCCTCCTTTCCATCTTATCCGGGAGGAATCCCCCAGATTCTTCCTTCCTCTTCCGGGTGGCGTCATTAACCGCACAGTACAGTTGCACCGCCATCTGTAAGTTGTGAAAGGTTTCCGGGATGTTTTCCATCAACTTCTGGAACAACGCCATATCCCTCAAGCCATTTATAAATCCGCTAATCACCGCCTTCTCCTGCTGCTATCTGTCTATGACCTTCATGCTATCGTCCATGTACCTTCGGTAATATTCCATTGGCCCTTCTGCAGCTTTCTGCCGAGTGGCGAGAAGCTCAGTCAGTTGCTTCCCTTCCTTCTTCAATCCCGACTACCAGAACAGCCGAGCCTTGGAGAAATCATAATAGTCTCTAAGACTCTGCCGGGGCAAGGAATCGAACCATAGGAGACAGTTTCCCCTCAGGTATCAGCCTACCAACTTGCATCTTATTTCTTCCGGGAAATCCCGTGACACCATTAGGTTCTGGTACGTCCTGACAAACTCCTCCGGGTCTGTCTCTCCATTATACGTTGGGATTCCCTCCGGGACCCGAAGGCCCGGAGGCCATGGGTAGGCTAGCACCCGAAGTACCCATGGGGAAGTGGGTTGAGCTCCGTTTCTCCCCACCAACTTGTCCAATCGCGCCTCCAAAGAGTTGGGGTCCTGCTGCGCCACCTGATAGCCCCTCATCCTATCATCCTCCCTACAGTATCTCTCCGGGTAACCGTAGTTCACCCCCATTGGCCCATACGTGGGCATGGAGTACTGGATCGGGTTCCCCTGGGTCCCAGGGGCCTGATAACCCAATAATTCCGCAGGCATGACTGGAAGGTCATACCCGGTCTGCTCCGTCCCCCAGCTAGAACGTGGGTTGTAGGGTGGAGCATTTGAACTAAATTTGATTGTTGTCCAGTAGCCACTCCTCCTCGAACTCCGAAATTCGGGGGGAAAGAAGGTGGGATGATTGAGGAATTAATTCGCCCCTTTATTCTTGGCGGCTGAACAGCCCCGTCTAGATCGATAACTTCCCTTTGCTGTCCCCGCAGAGGGCCTGCCGGGTCCCCTTCAGGTTCCCTTCGTCTTAAGTTTTCCCGGGTAGAGAGTACCGCGAAGGTTTGCCGAGGATGATTTGCGCTCGGTGCGCGATTTCATCGCTCGCACCGTGCCGAGGTTTTGCGCGCGCACTGCGCCGAGTCCCAGCGCGCGACCCGCGACGAGACACTGCGCGCACCGCGACGAGGATTCGCGCGCACCTCAACGGTCGTCAGCGCGCGGTCCGCGAATTCATCGCGCGGACCGCGACGGACTTGCGCGCGGCCCGCGACGGAGGGCGCGCGACCCGCGACGAGGACCGAGATTTCTCGGAAATCGCTGGAACGAAACGGGCCATTTTCGCGGCCCGCGACGGGGTCTCGCGACCCGCGACCGAGGCTCGCGGTCCGCCACAGAAAACTCGCGATCCGCGAGGGATCGAACCAATACTTAGACAAAAAAATTTTCTTTCTTTTTTCTCCTTCTTCTTCTCCTACTCCCTCTCGACCCCAAACCCGTTTTTCCGGCCAACTTCTCCAACCTCCCATTCCGGCGAGTTTTGAACCGATTTCTTCCAACCAAATCAATCCCCCAAGCTTTCCCAACAAAACCCACCAAAAATCCCAATCCAAAACACCATCTTTAACCCACATTGCCGAATTCCCACCGGAAAGTTCTTCACTCCGATTCGTCGGCCTCCGGCGACTTTTGTTCCAAACCAACTACCCAAAAACCTTCCCTCCACCACCCTTAACCTTTTCCCAATCCCAAATTCCAAATTCCAACTCTCAATCAAATACCCCCAAATCTTATGAACCCTAATTTTTGGATTCTTTGATTTGGTGGTGTTTTGATCAAATTGGTAATCTCCTCAAGCTACATTGCTACCAAAAGCTTCAATTGACGCAGGGGCATTTGACTATGAGGGCCATCGCAGATCGCGAGCTCAGCGCCGTCGCGACGGCTCCGGCCCCTCGCAGTGAGTATATCCTACACTCTTTCTTATACTATGATTTTCATTGCTATATTTAAACATTGAGGGCAATGTTTAGACTAAGTGTGGGGGAGAGGTGTAGGACTTTTGTTACTGCTTTTGTTGCTGTTTTTGCTTCTTTTGTTGCTGTTTTAAAAAAAAAAAAAAAAAAAAAAAAAAAAAAAAAAAAAAACAGCCCGGATGGTCCCAAAAATACTAGAGGATCAGGTAAAAATGAGAGGCATGCCCGGATGGTTCCAAAAATACGAGAGAATCAGGCAAAAATGAGAGGCAATAAAAAAAAAAAAAAACATTTTCTTTTATCTTGTTTAAATATGTAAGCTCTCAAATGTTATGTGCTTAATTATTTAGAGTATACACTTGGATCTTAATCGTTCTTTCTCGAGGACGAGAAAGGTTCAAGTGTGGGGGATTTTGATAGACCCTAGATATACTCTTATTTTGTAGCATTTGAGAGCTATCTTAGATAGTATTTTGTGTAATTATATTAGACTTTTAGACCGAATCATTCATAGTGGTTTGAAATTGAAGACGTGCATTTCGATCTTGAATTGCACTTGCGATGGATTTGAATGATTTGAAGACCTTCTATGACCGTCCTGACCGCGTTTGATACATTGAAGAACCGGTCGTAGAAGTGGCGTGAAGGCACACTCTCGCGGGCCGCGAACCCTAGGTCGCGAACCGCGAGGGTGTGTGTTGCTGTTTTGAAGATGCCGAGTTTCGCGAGCCGCGAGGACCAGACGCGATCCGCGAGGACCAGACGCCGAGACACGGGCGCGAGACTCCGGTCGCGGACCACGCCAAGACACGGGCGCGAGACTCCGGTCGCGGACCACGCCGAGACCGAGACACGGGCGCGCGGGGCGCGAATCCTCGGCCGCGAGAATCAGGCTCGCGGTCCGCGAGGGATTTCGCGCTACCCGCGAAGGCCCTGCAAGTGGCATTTTATTTTGTTTTATTTTTGTTAATTTTGGAAGTATAAATGGAACTTATCCTCATTGTTTGAGGGATCGAATTTTACAGAGTTAGAACTCTTTTCTTCATTTTCTCTTCACTTTGATCTTTGAATTCACTATGGTTTGTTGTGTTGATTATGTTTGTGATTATATAACTATGGTAGTAGGTTAAAACCCTTCTTGGATATATGTGATTGGACTTCTTGTTATGGATTGAGAACATGATTCAAGAGGTTTAGGAATGGTGATTTGCTATTGAATGATCATAATTTATATGTGTATTTGATGCTTGAAATGATTAGGAATGATTTCCTAGTGATAGATATGTGTTGGATATGTGTTAGATATTGCTTTTCCATGGTTAGAATGTTATCATTCTTTCTATGTAGGAGTAGTAAATTAGGAATTGAATGCATGTTGTTATCAATTGTATTTGTTCTTAAGATCATTCATTAGCATTGTACCTATGTCAAGTTTGTTATCAAATTGCATGGGTAGAGTTGAGAAATATCTAATTTGAAGTAATATTGATTCAATTGAACTAGTTGTTATCATCTAGTAAATTTGTCAATTGAAGTTGTGAAGATGCTTTCATTTTTCATAACTATGGTTAAAGATAGTTCTCACTAATGTTCACCATTCTAAAAGCATCATGATAAAGTTTGAGGAAGATCTCATAATAAGAAGTCACCAATCTCATATATCCAAATCTCTTATTCTCATTAGTTAATCCTTTAGTTGAATCTTTAGATGTTAAACTAGTTGTAATTCTAAAGTTCTAGTAGTTTTACTTAGTAGTGTCTTAAACAAAAACTCAACTCAAACCCCCCCCCCCCCCCCCCCCCCCCTTGTTTACATTGCTTTTATTTATATGTATATGTATATATATTCTACAAGATATACATAGAAATAACCTTTTCCCTGTGGAACGAACCTTACTTGCCATTGTACACTTAATAGTGTGGAAAGGTAGTAAGTGATCTATAAATTGTATATTTGAGAGGTACGGCGACGACCTCCCAAATTTTGGCGCCGCTGCCGGGGAAAAGGCGTATTTTTATGTGTATATTGTAGTTTTATTTCTAATCTATCTTTCTTTTTAGGTTCTATTTTGGTTTGGAACCCTATTGCTCTAGCTCTTGGTGCATGGTTCTTACACGATCCTCGAACCAAGACCCTTTGCAATACGATTCCGAGCTAGTAAGAAGTCTCCGCCAACTTCGGAGGCAAGTGCAAGAGTCACTAGCATCTAATCCTTTCTCCCTTGAAAGTGAATCACTACCTTTCAACATGGCGGACGATGAAGAGGATACCGGCCAAAACCCTCCCCGAAACCAATTCTACAACCCTTTCCAAAACCCTAACCCTTCTCCTACCAACATTTCTATGAGAGAGTACATGTCCCCCAACTATGAGCAACAACAATCGAGCATTGTTTACCCGAACTCTCAATACAAAATCAAGACGGGAGTGATAAATTTGCTTCCAACTTTCCATGGTAGAGAAGTGGATGATCCGAATGACTTCCTTGAGGCTTTTCATAGGGTGTGTAGTAGTTTGAAACCTTCCGAGATGAGTGTGGATGAGTTTAAGTTGAAAACCTTCACCTTCACCTTGAAGGACAAGGCCGCTAAATGGTTAAGCCGTTTACCTTCATCATCATTCACTACATGGCCACAATTGAAGAAAAAGTTCTTAGACAAGTACTTTCCTCCCTCTAAGTCCTCGGTCTTGATACAAGCCATTAGCAACATCACTCAAGACGATGATGAGACGTTGTATGAGTATTGGGAAAGATTCCAAACTCTCCTCTCAAGTTGCCCGTACCATAGCTTCACCGAACCTCAATTGGTGTGTTTCTATTACAATGGTTTGAACGATAGAGAAACCGAGTTGATAAATCGGTCTTGCTATGGCTCCATTGCAAACCTTGGCTCTTCCGATGCCATGATGCTATTTGAGCAACTAGCCGAAGGGTGCAAACCAAAGAGAGACCGGAGACTACGAGTGGGTAACTCCGGTGGGAACAATGATAGCTCTCGTCAAGATATCAAGGAGCTTACGGCATTGATGAAAGGTTTCATGATGGGAAATAGCTCCGGAGGGAACCAACCAAGGCAACAAGTGATGACGTGTGGGATTTGTGCTTCGAACCATCTCACCGAATCTTGTCCTCAAGCAAACGAGGATTATAACGAAGAAGTCAATGCCACGGGGGTCTATGGAGGAAACCAAGGTTTTAGAGGCGATCAAGGAGGAAACCAAGGTTTTAGGGGCTACCAAGGAGGACGAAGCTACCAAAGTGGTAGGGGTTTTCAAGGTGGACAAGGCCAAGGTGGTGATAGGGGTAACCAAAGGAAGTATGATCCGTTTGCTCAACATTATAACCCCGGAACTAGAGATCACCCCAACTTTCGGTGGAGAGATGAACCGACGGGGCAACAAGGCCAACAAGGTGGCTACCAAGGGGGTTATCAAGCTCAAGGTGGTCAATCTTTTGATAGGCAAAGGGGGCAAAATGACCAAGGGTACCAAGGGGACCAAAGCCACCAAACTCAAGGGTACCAAGGTTACCAAAACCAAGGGTACCAAGGTTACCAAAACAAGGGTACCAAGATTATGGCTATCAAGGGTACCAAGATCATCAAAACCCTCAATATCACCCTCAACCACAACAATACCAAAGGAACCAAGGTCAAGGCCGTTTCAATAACCGTGCCCCTCAAAATGCTCATCCGAGGTTGGAAGATAAATCTCACAATCAAGGTGAAAGCTCGGACCAATTTCCACAAGATGCTCGACTCAAGAGCATTGAGGTGCAAATGAGTCAAATGGCCACTGTCTTGGGAAAGTTGGAAGCACAAAACTCCGGGAAACTACCCGCGCAACCGGAGTTAAATCCAAGGCCTCATGCGAGTGCCATGACCTTGAGGAGTGGTAAACAAGCTCTTGAACCCGAAGTGGTTGTGAAAAAGGCACCCAAGAGAGGCCTTGTGAAGGAGAGTTTAGCCAATGACGAGGTTGAGGCGACCTTGGCCGACGAAAAAGTAATTCTTGAGGGGCTAGCCAAAGAAAAAGGTGATGCCGAGGTTGAGAAGGAGAAAGAACTTATTGATGAGGAACATGTAGACACAACTTCTCATGTTGAACCAATGTCACCTCCATTCTCACCTCTTCACAAGAAAACTAGGGTGGACACTACCTTTGATGTGGAAGCACCATTTCCCGAAGCTTTGAAGAATACTCGGAAAAAGGAGATGGACAAGGAAGCTTTCGAGGTCCTTCGAAGGTGTGAGGTAAATATTCCTTTACTCGATGCTATTGATCAAGTTCCTAGATATTCTAAGTTCTTGAAGGAATTATGTGTAAACCATCGTCAACAAAGGTCTAAGCATGTTAAAAATGAAAGAGTCAATGAACATGTGTCGGCTTTATTTCAAGATAAAATGCCTACTAAATGTGGTGATCCGGGCATGTTTACCATTCCTTGCATCTTAGGGAACACTTACTTTCCTAGAGCCATGCTAGATCTAGGTGCATCCATAAATGTCATTCCATATACATTGTATGAATCGTTGAATCTTGGCACTTTGCATAAAACCGGCGTGGTAATCCAACTTGCCGACCGCTCTAATGCATACCCTAAGGGTATTGTTGAAGATGTCTTGGTGAAAGTCGACAAGTTGGTGTTCCCGGCCGATTTTTACGTTCTTGACATGGAACATGATAAATTTGCTACCCCTGTCTTGTTAGGGCGTCCATTTTTGAAAACGTCAAGAACTATAATAGATGTGCATAGTGGTAGGCTTACCATGGAATTTGATGAAGATAAAATAGAGTTCAACATTTA
The DNA here is from genome assembly GCA_963678965.1 of Cruciata laevipes. NCBI lineage: Eukaryota > Viridiplantae > Streptophyta > Magnoliopsida > Gentianales > Rubiaceae > Cruciata > Cruciata laevipes. Next base: position 16,085,837 of record OY787634.1, on the reverse strand, counting down.
TGGTGCAATGAAATACGATGATGAGGAAACTTCTTGCAATGCTATTGATGTGATTGAGCCTTATGTGCAAAAAGTTTATGAAAATGATGTTGATGATCCTTTGTTAAATGCTTTAGCTAATAGTTTACACACAAGTAATGTTCATACATATGCTTTGAGTGCTAACTTGAAGGAAAGCATTTTTGAGCTAGATACCTTTGAGGAACTTTCTCTTGATGCACCAATTTTAGACCTTGAGGTATTGAAGGGCTCGGGCAACCGACCATCTTTCAATAAACCTCCGGTGGTGGAGTTGAAACCACTACCCGAGAATCTAAAATATGCATTCCTTGGTGATGGTGAGAAATTGCCGGTGATCATCTCCAACAAGCTCACCAAGGAACAAGAGGAAAGGTTGATGAAAGTGCTCCAAGATCATAAGGAAGCCATAGGGTGGACTATTGCCGACATCAAAGGTATGAGTCCAAGTACTTGCATGCACCGTATACTATTGGAGGATGATGCTAAACCCGTCCGACAACCTCAAAGGCGATTGAACCCTCCTATGATGGAGGTAGTAAAAGCCGAGGTGCTTAAATTGTTGGATGCGGGAATGATCTATCCAATCTCCGATAGTAAATGGGTAAGCCCAACGCAAGTAGTGCCAAAGAAAACCGGAGTGACCGTAGTGGAGAATAGCCATGGCGAATTGATTCCCACTCGTGTTCAAAATGGATGGCGTGTTTGCATTGATTACAGAAGGTTAAATGCGGTAACAAGGAAAGACCATTTCCCTTTACCATTTATTGATCAAATGCTTAACCGGCTTGCAGGCCACTCTTTCTACTGTTTTCTTGATGGCTATTCAGGGTACTTTCAGGTTGCCATCGCACCAGAAGATCAAGAGAAAACAACCTTCACATGTCCCTTTGGCACCTTTGCATATTTACGCATGCCTTTTGGCCTTTGCAATGCGCCGGCCACATTCCAAAGGTGTATGGTTAGCATTTTTTCAGAATATCTAGAGAAGTTTGTAGAGGTTTTCATGGATGACTTTACTGTTCATGGAAACTCTTTTGACAATTGCTTAATCCATTTGTCATTAGTCCTAAAAACTTGCATTGATAAAAACCTTGTGCTAAATTCTGAAAAATGTCATTTTATGGTGGAAAAGGGCATTGTGTTAGGTCATGAAGTGTCATCTAAGGGTATTGAAGTAGATAAAGCAAAAATTGATATCATCCAATCTCTTTCTTACCCTACTTGTGTGCGTGATGTGAGGTCCTTTCTTGGCCACGCGGGTTTCTACCGCCGTTTCATAAAAGACTTTTCAAAAATTTCTTCCCCTTTATGTAGATTGTTGCAAAAGGATGTGGAATTTGTGGTAGATGAAGGTTGTAAAAGGGCATTTGATTGTTTAAAGTCTATGCTAGTGTCGGCCCCTATTATACAACCCCCAAATTGGTCCCTCCCATTTGAGATCATGTGTGATGCAAGTGACTACGCCGTTGGTGCGGTGCTAGGTCAAAGGGTGGGGAAAATTCCCCACGCCATCTATTATGCATCCATGACTCTCAATGATGCTCAAAGGAACTATACCACTACTGAAAAGGAATTGCTAGCGGTAGTCTTTTCCTTAGAAAAGTTTAGGCCATATTTGCTTGGTACAAAAATTATTGTTTTCACTGACCATGCAGCTCTTCGTTACTTGATGACGAAGAAAGAAGCAAAGCCTAGGTTACTCCGATGGATCCTACTCTTGAGTGAGTTCGATTTGGAGGTCAAGGACAAGAAAGGGGCTGAAAATCTAGTGGCCGATCATTTGAGCCGTTTGATGCCCAATGAGGAGTTTGGGACCAAGGCATTGAAGGAGCATCTTCACGAAGAATTCCCCGACGAGCAATTGTTTGCTCTTGGTGTTTCTCTTCCATGGTATGCCAACATTGTGAATTTCCTTGTCACAAGTAAGTACCCTTCTCACTTCACAAAAGCACAAAAGGATAAGCTAAAGCATGATGCTAGGTTTTATGTGTGGGATGATCCCTATTTATGGAAACATTGTGCCGACCAAGTGATTAGGAGATGCATTCCTAATAATGAAACAAATTCAATCCTTGCTTTTTGCCATTCATATGCATGTGGTGGTCATTTTGGTGCTAGGCGAACCGCTAGGAAAGTGCTAGATTGTGGTTTCTATTGGCCTAGTTTGAATAAAGATGCATACACATTTTGCAAGGCTTGTGATAAATGCCAAAGAGTAGGAAACATCTCTTCTAGGAATGAAATGCCCCAACATTGTCCTCTATATTGTGAACTTTTTGATGTTTGGGGAATGGATTTTATGGGACCTTTCCCTACGTCCTTTGGTTTCAAATATATCTTGCTTGCGGTTGATTATGTGTCTAAGTGGGTTGAAGCAATCCCCACTCGTACTGATGATTCTAAAGTGGTTGCAGAGTTCATCAAATCTCACATCTTCTCTAGGTTCGGGGTACCCCGAGCTTTGATCAGTGATCGAGGCACTCACTTTTGCAATAGAACCATTGCCGCATTGTTGAAGAAATATGGGGTAAATCACAAAACTTCTACCGCCTATCACCCACAAACAAATGGACAAGCCGAAGTTTCCAATAGGGAAATCAAGTCCATCCTTGAGAAAACGGTTAGGCCGACTCGCAAGGATTGGAGTACTCGGTTGGATGATGGATTGTGGGCATATAGGACGGCTTATAAGACTCCAATTGGTATGTCTCCATACCGATTAGTCTTTGGAAAGCCGTGTCATTTACCGGTGGAGTTAGCACACAAAGCCTATTGGGCAATCACAAGGTTCAACTTGAACTTGGACGAGGCCGGGAATGAAAGGAAGCTTCAATTGCAAGAGCTTGAGGAAATCCGGAATGAGTCCTATGAGAACGCGGCCATTTACAAGGAGAAGACGAAGGCATGGCATGACAAGATGATAATTAAGAAAACTTTTGAGGTAGGTCAAAAAGTTCTTCTATTTCAATCACGTCTTCGGTTGTTTCCAGGTAAACTACGTTCTCGGTGGACTGGACCATTTGTAGTTGTGAAGGTTTTCCCTCATGGAGCAGTGGAGATCCAAAGCGGCGAGGATGCCAAAATCATCAAGGTCAACGGCCAAAGGTTGAAACCGTATTACGAGGGTTTCAAATCGGAGATCCTAGAGGACATGTCTCTAGGCAACCCAGCCTACGAGTGATCTTTACCATGGAGGTACATCGTGCCGACGATGTTAAATAAACGAGTTTTAAGCTTTAAATGCATTTCGTCGAACAATTTCAACATTTGGAACATTACTTTCTTTATATTTATTTGCTATGTACATTTCATTAAGCTTGTAATTCGAACATTATGCTAGTTTTTATGTTGTTTTTGTAGAAATAGGTTTGAAGTGGTGCAAAACGAAAAACGCCAAGGAGCCATTCCTCGCGGTCCGCGAATTTATCGCGCGGACCGCGACCGAAGGTTTCGCGGACCGCGGCCGAGAACGCGCGAGCCGCGACCAAGCTCTCGCGGTCCGCGACCGAGCTCTCGCGGCCCGCGAGCAAAACTTGAATTTCTGGAAATCCCTGCCACAAAAACGTCGGTTTTCGCGGTCCGCGGCTTGATCGCGCGGACCGCGACACTATGCACGCGAGTCGCGACCGGGATCGCGCGGACCGTGACGGGAAAACCTCGCGCGCCGCGAACGGAACGCGCGCGCCGCGACGGTGTCTCGCGGTCCGCGAAGAAGACCGCGCGACCCGCGAGAAAACAGGGGATTTTAGGAAATCCCTGGAACGAATATGACCATTTTCGCGGTCCGCGACTTGATCGCGCGGACCGCGAAATTGTGCTCGCGGTCCGCGGTTTCATCGCGCGGACCGCGAAGGTTTGCCGAGGATTTGCGCTCGGTGCGCGATCCGCCACAGAAAACTCGCGATCCGCGAGGGATCGAACCAATACTTAGACAAAAAAATTTTCTTTCTTTTTTCTCCTTCTTCTTCTCCTACTCCCTCTCGACCCCAAACCCGTTTTTCCGGCCAACTTCTCCAACCTCCCATTCCGGCGAGTTTTGAACCGATTTCTTCCAACCAAATCAATCCCCCAAGCTTTCCCAACAAAACCCACCAAAAATCCCAATCCAAAACACCATCTTTAACCCACATTGCCGAATTCCCACCGGAAAGTTCTTCACTCCGATTCGTCGGCCTCCGGCGACTTTTGTTCCAAACCAACTACCCAAAAACCTTCCCTCCACCACCCTTAACCTTTTCCCAATCCCAAATTCCAAATTCCAACTCTCAATCAAATACCCCCAAATCTTATGAACCCTAATTTTTGGATTCTTTGATTTGGTGGTGTTTTGATCAAATTGGTAATCTCCTCAAGCTACATTGCTACCAAAAGCTTCAATTGACGCAGGGGCATTTGACTATGAGGGCCATCGCAGATCGCGAGCTCAGCGCCGTCGCGACGGCTCCGGCCCCTCGCAGTGAGTATATCCTACACTCTTTCTTATACTATGATTTTCATTGCTATATTTAAACATTGAGGGCAATGTTTAGACTAAGTGTGGGGGAGAGGTGTAGGACTTTTGTTACTGCTTTTGTTGCTGTTTTTGCTTCTTTTGTTGCTGTTTAAAAAAAAAAAAAAAAAAAAAAAAAAAAAAAAAACAAAAAACAGCCCGGATGGTCCCAAAAATACTAGAGGATCAGGTAAAAATGAGAGGCATGCCCGGATGGTTCCAAAAATACGAGAGAATCAGGCAAAAATGAGAGGCAATAAAAAAAAAAAACATTTTCTTTTATCTTGTTTAAATATGTAAGCTCTCAAATGTTATGTGCTTAATTATTTAGAGTATACACTTGGATCTTAATCGTTCTTTCTCGAGGACGAGAAAGGTTCAAGTGTGGGGGATTTTGATAGACCCTAGATATACTCTTATTTTGTAGCATTTGAGAGCTATCTTAGATAGTATTTTGTGTAATTATATTAGACTTTTAGACCGAATCATTCATAGTGGTTTGAAATTGAAGACGTGCATTTCGATCTTGAATTGCACTTGCGATGGATTTGAATGATTTGAAGACCTTCTATGACCGTCCTGACCGCGTTTGATACATTGAAGAACCGGTCGTAGAAGTGGCGTGAAGGCACACTCTCGCGGGCCGCGAACCCTAGGTCGCGAACTGCGAGGGTGTGTGTTGCTGTTTTGAAGATGCCGAGTTTCGCGAGCCGCGAGGACCAGACGCGATCCGCGAGGACCAGACGCCGAGACACGGGCGCGAGACTCCGGTCGCGGACCACGCCAAGACACGGGCGCGAGACTCCGGTCGCGGACCACGCCGAGACCGAGACACGGGCGCGCGGGGCGCGAATCCTCGGCCGCGAGAATCAGGCTCGCGGTCCGCGAGGGATTTCGCGCTACCCGCGAAGGCCCTGCAAGTGGCATTTTATTTTGTTTTATTTTTGTTAATTTTGGAAGTATAAATGGAACTTATCCTCATTGTTTGAGGGATCGAATTTTACAGAGTTAGAACTCTTTTCTTCATTTTCTCTTCACTTTGATCTTTGAATTCACTATGGTTTGTTGTGTTGATTATGTTTGTGATTATATAACTATGGTAGTAGGTTAAAACCCTTCTTGGATATATGTGATTGGACTTCTTGTTATGGATTGAGAACATGATTCAAGAGGTTTAGGAATGGTGATTTGCTATTGAATGATCATAATTTATATGTGTATTTGATGCTTGAAATGATTAGGAATGATTTCCTAGTGATAGATATGTGTTGGATATGTGTTAGATATTGCTTTTCCATGGTTAGAATGTTATCATTCTTTCTATGTAGGAGTAGTAAATTAGGAATTGAATGCATGTTGTTATCAATTGTATTTGTTCTTAAGATCATTCATTAGCATTGTACCTATGTCAAGTTTGTTATCAAATTGCATGGGTAGAGTTGAGAAATATCTAATTTGAAGTAATATTGATTCAATTGAACTAGTTGTTATCATCTAGTAAATTTGTCAATTGAAGTTGTGAAGATGCTTTCATTTTTCATAACTATGGTTAAAGATAGTTCTCACTAATGTTCACCATTCTAAAAGCATCATGATAAAGTTTGAGGAAGATCTCATAATAAGAAGTCACCAATCTCATATATCCAAATCTCTTATTCTCATTAGTTAATCCTTTAGTTGAATCTTTAGATGTTAAACTAGTTGTAATTCTAAAGTTCTAGTAGTTTTACTTAGTAGTGTCTTAAACAAAAACTCAACTCAAACCCCCCCCCCCCCCCCCCTTGTTTACATTGCTTTTATTTATATGTATATGTATATATATTCTACAAGATATACATAGAAATAACCTTTTCCCTGTGGAACGAACCTTACTTGCCATTGTACACTTAATAGTGTGGAAAGGTAGTAAGTGATCTATAAATTGTATATTTGAGAGGTACGGCGACGACCTCCCAAATTTTGGCGCCGCTGCCGGGGAAAAGGCGTATTTTTATGTGTATATTGTAGTTTTATTTCTAATCTATCTTTCTTTTTAGGTTCTATTTTGGTTTGGAACCCTATTGCTCTAGCTCTTGGTGCATGGTTCTTACACGATCCTCGAACCAAGACCCTTTGCAATACGATTCCGAGCTAGTAAGAAGTCTCCGCCAACTTCGGAGGCAAGTGCAAGAGTCACTAGCATCTAATCCTTTCTCCCTTGAAAGTGAATCACTACCTTTCAACATGGCGGACGATGAAGAGGATACCGGCCAAAACCCTCCCCGAAACCAATTCTACAACCCTTTCCAAAACCCTAACCCTTCTCCTACCAACATTTCTATGAGAGAGTACATGTCCCCCAACTATGAGCAACAACAATCGAGCATTGTTTACCCGAACTCTCAATACAAAATCAAGACGGGAGTGATAAATTTGCTTCCAACTTTCCATGGTAGAGAAGTGGATGATCCGAATGACTTCCTTGAGGCTTTTCATAGGGTGTGTAGTAGTTTGAAACCTTCCGAGATGAGTGTGGATGAGTTTAAGTTGAAAACCTTCACCTTCACCTTGAAGGACAAGGCCGCTAAATGGTTAAGCCGTTTACCTTCATCATCATTCACTACATGGCCACAATTGAAGAAAAAGTTCTTAGACAAGTACTTTCCTCCCTCTAAGTCCTCGGTCTTGATACAAGCCATTAGCAACATCACTCAAGACGATGATGAGACGTTGTATGAGTATTGGGAAAGATTCCAAACTCTCCTCTCAAGTTGCCCGTACCATAGCTTCACCGAACCTCAATTGGTGTGTTTCTATTACAATGGTTTGAACGATAGAGAAACCGAGTTGATAAATCGGTCTTGCTATGGCTCCATTGCAAACCTTGGCTCTTCCGATGCCATGATGCTATTTGAGCAACTAGCCGAAGGGTGCAAACCAAAGAGAGACCGGAGACTACGAGTGGGTAACTCCGGTGGGAACAATGATAGCTCTCGTCAAGATATCAAGGAGCTTACGGCATTGATGAAAGGTTTCATGATGGGAAATAGCTCCGGAGGGAACCAACCAAGGCAACAAGTGATGACGTGTGGGATTTGTGCTTCGAACCATCTCACCGAATCTTGTCCTCAAGCAAACGAGGATTATAACGAAGAAGTCAATGCCACGGGGGTCTATGGAGGAAACCAAGGTTTTAGAGGCGATCAAGGAGGAAACCAAGGTTTTAGGGGCTACCAAGGAGGACGAAGCTACCAAAGTGGTAGGGGTTTTCAAGGTGGACAAGGCCAAGGTGGTGATAGGGGTAACCAAAGGAAGTATGATCCGTTTGCTCAACATTATAACCCCGGAACTAGAGATCACCCCAACTTTCGGTGGAGAGATGAACCGACGGGGCAACAAGGCCAACAAGGTGGCTACCAAGGGGGTTATCAAGCTCAAGGTGGTCAATCTTTTGATAGGCAAAGGGGGCAAAATGACCAAGGGTACCAAGGGGACCAAAGCCACCAAACTCAAGGGTACCAAGGTTACCAAAACCAAGGGTACCAAGGTTACCAAAACAAGGGTACCAAGATTATGGCTATCAAGGGTACCAAGATCATCAAAACCCTCAATATCACCCTCAACCACAACAATACCAAAGGAACCAAGGTCAAGGCCGTTTCAATAACCGTGCCCCTCAAAATGCTCATCCGAGGTTGGAAGATAAATCTCACAATCAAGGTGAAAGCTCGGACCAATTTCCACAAGATGCTCGACTCAAGAGCATTGAGGTGCAAATGAGTCAAATGGCCACTGTCTTGGGAAAGTTGGAAGCACAAAACTCCGGGAAACTACCCGCGCAACCGGAGTTAAATCCAAGGCCTCATGCGAGTGCCATGACCTTGAGGAGTGGTAAACAAGCTCTTGAACCCGAAGTGGTTGTGAAAAAGGCACCCAAGAGAGGCCTTGTGAAGGAGAGTTTAGCCAATGACGAGGTTGAGGCGACCTTGGCCGACGAAAAAGTAATTCTTGAGGGGCTAGCCAAAGAAAAAGGTGATGCCGAGGTTGAGAAGGAGAAAGAACTTATTGATGAGGAACATGTAGACACAACTTCTCATGTTGAACCAATGTCACCTCCATTCTCACCTCTTCACAAGAAAACTAGGGTGGACACTACCTTTGATGTGGAAGCACCATTTCCCGAAGCTTTGAAGAATACTCGGAAAAAGGAGATGGACAAGGAAGCTTTCGAGGTCCTTCGAAGGTGTGAGGTAAATATTCCTTTACTCGATGCTATTGATCAAGTTCCTAGATATTCTAAGTTCTTGAAGGAATTATGTGTAAACCATCGTCAACAAAGGTCTAAGCATGTTAAAAATGAAAGAGTCAATGAACATGTGTCGGCTTTATTTCAAGATAAAATGCCTACTAAATGTGGTGATCCGGGCATGTTTACCATTCCTTGCATCTTAGGGAACACTTACTTTCCTAGAGCCATGCTAGATCTAGGTGCATCCATAAATGTCATTCCATATACATTGTATGAATCGTTGAATCTTGGCACTTTGCATAAAACCGGCGTGGTAATCCAACTTGCCGACCGCTCTAATGCATACCCTAAGGGTATTGTTGAAGATGTCTTGGTGAAAGTCGACAAGTTGGTGTTCCCGGCCGATTTTTACGTTCTTGACATGGAACATGATAAATTTGCTACCCCTGTCTTGTTAGGGCGTCCATTTTTGAAAACGTCAAGAACTATAATAGATGTGCATAGTGGTAGGCTTACCATGGAATTTGATGAAGATAAAATAGAGTTCAACATTTATGGTGCAATGAAATACGATGATGAGGAAACTTCTTGCAATGCTATTGATGTGATTGAGCCTTATGTGCAAAAAGTTTATGAAAATGATGTTGATGATCCTTTGTTAAATGCTTTAGCTAATAGTTTACACACAAGTAATGTTCATACATATGCTTTGAGTGCTAACTTGAAGGAAAGCATTTTTGAGCTAGATACCTTTGAGGAACTTTCTCTTGATGCACCAATTTTAGACCTTGAGGTATTGAAGGGCTCGGGCAACCGACCATCTTTCAATAAACCTCCGGTGGTGGAGTTGAAACCACTACCCGAGAATCTAAAATATGCATTCCTTGGTGATGGTGAGAAATTGCCGGTGATCATCTCCAACAAGCTCACCAAGGAACAAGAGGAAAGGTTGATGAAAGTGCTCCAAGATCATAAGGAAGCCATAGGGTGGACTATTGCCGACATCAAAGGTATGAGTCCAAGTACTTGCATGCACCGTATACTATTGGAGGATGATGCTAAACCCGTCCGACAACCTCAAAGGCGATTGAACCCTCCTATGATGGAGGTAGTAAAAGCCGAGGTGCTTAAATTGTTGGATGCGGGAATGATCTATCCAATCTCCGATAGTAAATGGGTAAGCCCAACGCAAGTAGTGCCAAAGAAAACCGGAGTGACCGTAGTGGAGAATAGCCATGGCGAATTGATTCCCACTCGTGTTCAAAATGGATGGCGTGTTTGCATTGATTACAGAAGGTTAAATGCGGTAACAAGGAAAGACCATTTCCCTTTACCATTTATTGATCAAATGCTTAACCGGCTTGCAGGCCACTCTTTCTACTGTTTTCTTGATGGCTATTCAGGGTACTTTCAGGTTGCCATCGCACCAGAAGATCAAGAGAAAACAACCTTCACATGTCCCTTTGGCACCTTTGCATATTTACGCATGCCTTTTGGCCTTTGCAATGCGCCGGCCACATTCCAAAGGTGTATGGTTAGCATTTTTTCAGAATATCTAGAGAAGTTTGTAGAGGTTTTCATGGATGACTTTACTGTTCATGGAAACTCTTTTGACAATTGCTTAATCCATTTGTCATTAGTCCTAAAAACTTGCATTGATAAAAACCTTGTGCTAAATTCTGAAAAATGTCATTTTATGGTGGAAAAGGGCATTGTGTTAGGTCATGAAGTGTCATCTAAGGGTATTGAAGTAGATAAAGCAAAAATTGATATCATCCAATCTCTTTCTTACCCTACTTGTGTGCGTGATGTGAGGTCCTTTCTTGGCCACGCGGGTTTCTACCGCCGTTTCATAAAAGACTTTTCAAAAATTTCTTCCCCTTTATGTAGATTGTTGCAAAAGGATGTGGAATTTGTGGTAGATGAAGGTTGTAAAAGGGCATTTGATTGTTTAAAGTCTATGCTAGTGTCGGCCCCTATTATACAACCCCCAAATTGGTCCCTCCCATTTGAGATCATGTGTGATGCAAGTGACTACGCCGTTGGTGCGGTGCTAGGTCAAAGGGTGGGGAAAATTCCCCACGCCATCTATTATGCATCCATGACTCTCAATGATGCTCAAAGGAACTATACCACTACTGAAAAGGAATTGCTAGCGGTAGTCTTTTCCTTAGAAAAGTTTAGGCCATATTTGCTTGGTACAAAAATTATTGTTTTCACTGACCATGCAGCTCTTCGTTACTTGATGACGAAGAAAGAAGCAAAGCCTAGGTTACTCCGATGGATCCTACTCTTGAGTGAGTTCGATTTGGAGGTCAAGGACAAGAAAGGGGCTGAAAATCTAGTGGCCGATCATTTGAGCCGTTTGATGCCCAATGAGGAGTTTGGGACCAAGGCATTGAAGGAGCATCTTCACGAAGAATTCCCCGACGAGCAATTGTTTGCTCTTGGTGTTTCTCTTCCATGGTATGCCAACATTGTGAATTTCCTTGTCACAAGTAAGTACCCTTCTCACTTCACAAAAGCACAAAAGGATAAGCTAAAGCATGATGCTAGGTTTTATGTGTGGGATGATCCCTATTTATGGAAACATTGTGCCGACCAAGTGATTAGGAGATGCATTCCTAATAATGAAACAAATTCAATCCTTGCTTTTTGCCATTCATATGCATGTGGTGGTCATTTTGGTGCTAGGCGAACCGCTAGGAAAGTGCTAGATTGTGGTTTCTATTGGCCTAGTTTGAATAAAGATGCATACACATTTTGCAAGGCTTGTGATAAATGCCAAAGAGTAGGAAACATCTCTTCTAGGAATGAAATGCCCCAACATTGTCCTCTATATTGTGAACTTTTTGATGTTTGGGGAATGGATTTTATGGGACCTTTCCCTACGTCCTTTGGTTTCAAATATATCTTGCTTGCGGTTGATTATGTGTCTAAGTGGGTTGAAGCAATCCCCACTCGTACTGATGATTCTAAAGTGGTTGCAGAGTTCATCAAATCTCACATCTTCTCTAGGTTCGGGGTACCCCGAGCTTTGATCAGTGATCGAGGCACTCACTTTTGCAATAGAACCATTGCCGCATTGTTGAAGAAATATGGGGTAAATCACAAAACTTCTACCGCCTATCACCCACAAACAAATGGACAAGCCGAAGTTTCCAATAGGGAAATCAAGTCCATCCTTGAGAAAACGGTTAGGCCGACTCGCAAGGATTGGAGTACTCGGTTGGATGATGGATTGTGGGCATATAGGACGGCTTATAAGACTCCAATTGGTATGTCTCCATACCGATTAGTCTTTGGAAAGCCGTGTCATTTACCGGTGGAGTTAGCACACAAAGCCTATTGGGCAATCACAAGGTTCAACTTGAACTTGGACGAGGCCGGGAATGAAAGGAAGCTTCAATTGCAAGAGCTTGAGGAAATCCGGAATGAGTCCTATGAGAACGCGGCCATTTACAAGGAGAAGACGAAGGCATGGCATGACAAGATGATAATTAAGAAAACTTTTGAGGTAGGTCAAAAAGTTCTTCTATTTCAATCACGTCTTCGGTTGTTTCCAGGTAAACTACGTTCTCGGTGGACTGGACCATTTGTAGTTGTGAAGGTTTTCCCTCATGGAGCAGTGGAGATCCAAAGCGGCGAGGATGCCAAAATCATCAAGGTCAACGGCCAAAGGTTGAAACCGTATTACGAGGGTTTCAAATCGGAGATCCTAGAGGACATGTCTCTAGGCAACCCAGCCTACGAGTGATCTTTACCATGGAGGTACATCGTGCCGACGATGTTAAATAAACGAGTTTTAAGCTTTAAATGCATTTCGTCGAACAATTTCAACATTTGGAACATTACTTTCTTTATATTTATTTGCTATGTACATTTCATTAAGCTTGTAATTCGAACATTATGCTAGTTTTTATGTTGTTTTTGTAGAAATAGGTTTGAAGTGGTGCAAAACGAAAAACGCCAAGGAGCCATTCCTCGCGGTCCGCGAATTTATCGCGCGGACCGCGACCGAAGGTTTCGCGGACCGCGGCCGAGAACGCGCGAGCCGCGACCAAGCTCTCGCGGTCCGCGACCGAGCTCTCGCGGCCCGCGAGCAAAACTTGAATTTCTGGAAATCCCTGCCACAAAAACGTCGGTTTTCGCGGTCCGCGGCTTGATCGCGCGGACCGCGACACTATGCACGCGAGTCGCGACCGGGATCGCGCGGACCGTGACGGGAAAACCTCGCGCGCCGCGAACGGAACGCGCGCGCCGCGACGGTGTCTCGCGGTCCGCGAAGAAGACCGCGCGACCCGCGAGAAAACAGGGGATTTTAGGAAATCCCTGGAACGAATATGACCATTTTCGCGGTCCGCGACTTGATCGCGCGGACCGCGAAATTGTGCTCGCGGTCCGCGGTTTCATCGCGCGGACCGCGAAGGTTTGCCGAGGATTTGCGCTCGGTGCGCGATCCGCCACAGAAAACTCGCGATCCGCGAGGGATCGAACCAATACTTAGACAAAAAAATTTTCTTTCTTTTTTCTCCTTCTTCTTCTCCTACTCCCTCTCGACCCCAAACCCGTTTTTCCGGCCAACTTCTCCAACCTCCCATTCCGGCGAGTTTTGAACCGATTTCTTCCAACCAAATCAATCCCCCAAGCTTTCCCAACAAAACCCACCAAAAATCCCAATCCAAAACACCATCTTTAACCCACATTGCCGAATTCCCACCGGAAAGTTCTTCACTCCGATTCGTCGGCCTCCGGCGACTTTTGTTCCAAACCAACTACCCAAAAACCTTCCCTCCACCACCCTTAACCTTTTCCCAATCCCAAATTCCAAATTCCAACTCTCAATCAAATACCCCCAAATCTTATGAACCCTAATTTTTGGATTCTTTGATTTGGTGGTGTTTTGATCAAATTGGTAATCTCCTCAAGCTACATTGCTACCAAAAGCTTCAATTGACGCAGGGGCATTTGACTATGAGGGCCATCGCAGATCGCGAGCTCAGCGCCGTCGCGACGGCTCCGGCCCCTCGCAGTGAGTATATCCTACACTCTTTCTTATACTATGATTTTCATTGCTATATTTAAACATTGAGGGCAATGTTTAGACTAAGTGTGGGGGAGAGGTGTAGGACTTTTGTTACTGCTTTTGTTGCTGTTTTTGCTTCTTTTGTTGCTGTTTAAAAAAAAAAAAAAAAAAAAAAAAAAAAAAAAAAAAAACAGCCCGGATGGTCCCAAAAATACTAGAGGATCAGGTAAAAATGAGAGGCATGCCCGGATGGTTCCAAAAATACGAGAGAATCAGGCAAAAATGAGAGGCAATAAAAAAAAAAAACATTTTCTTTTATCTTGTTTAAATATGTAAGCTCTCAAATGTTATGTGCTTAATTATTTAGAGTATACACTTGGATCTTAATCGTTCTTTCTCGAGGACGAGAAAGGTTCAAGTGTGGGGGATTTTGATAGACCCTAGATATACTCTTATTTTGTAGCATTTGAGAGCTATCTTAGATAGTATTTTGTGTAATTATATTAGACTTTTAGACCGAATCATTCATAGTGGTTTGAAATTGAAGACGTGCATTTCGATCTTGAATTGCACTTGCGATGGATTTGAATGATTTGAAGACCTTCTATGACCGTCCTGACCGCGTTTGATACATTGAAGAACCGGTCGTAGAAGTGGCGTGAAGGCACACTCTCGCGGGCCGCGAACCCTAGGTCGCGAACTGCGAGGGTGTGTGTTGCTGTTTTGAAGATGCCGAGTTTCGCGAGCCGCGAGGACCAGACGCGATCCGCGAGGACCAGACGCCGAGACACGGGCGCGAGACTCCGGTCGCGGACCACGCCAAGACACGGGCGCGAGACTCCGGTCGCGGACCACGCCGAGACCGAGACACGGGCGCGCGGGGCGCGAATCCTCGGCCGCGAGAATCAGGCTCGCGGTCCGCGAGGGATTTCGCGCTACCCGCGAAGGCCCTGCAAGTGGCATTTTATTTTGTTTTATTTTTGTTAATTTTGGAAGTATAAATGGAACTTATCCTCATTGTTTGAGGGATCGAATTTTACAGAGTTAGAACTCTTTTCTTCATTTTCTCTTCACTTTGATCTTTGAATTCACTATGGTTTGTTGTGTTGATTATGTTTGTGATTATATAACTATGGTAGTAGGTTAAAACCCTTCTTGGATATATGTGATTGGACTTCTTGTTATGGATTGAGAACATGATTCAAGAGGTTTAGGAATGGTGATTTGCTATTGAATGATCATAATTTATATGTGTATTTGATGCTTGAAATGATTAGGAATGATTTCCTAGTGATAGATATGTGTTGGATATGTGTTAGATATTGCTTTTCCATGGTTAGAATGTTATCATTCTTTCTATGTAGGAGTAGTAAATTAGGAATTGAATGCATGTTGTTATCAATTGTATTTGTTCTTAAGATCATTCATTAGCATTGTACCTATGTCAAGTTTGTTATCAAATTGCATGGGTAGAGTTGAGAAATATCTAATTTGAAGTAATATTGATTCAATTGAACTAGTTGTTATCATCTAGTAAATTTGTCAATTGAAGTTGTGAAGATGCTTTCATTTTTCATAACTATGGTTAAAGATAGTTCTCACTAATGTTCACCATTCTAAAAGCATCATGATAAAGTTTGAGGAAGATCTCATAATAAGAAGTCACCAATCTCATATATCCAAATCTCTTATTCTCATTAGTTAATCCTTTAGTTGAATCTTTAGATGTTAAACTAGTTGTAATTCTAAAGTTCTAGTAGTTTTACTTAGTAGTGTCTTAAACAAAAACTCAACTCAAACCCCCCCCCCCTTGTTTACATTGCTTTTATATATATGTATATGTATATATATTCTACAAGATATACATAGAAATAACCTTTTCCCTGTGGAACGAATCTTACTTGCCATTGTACACTTAATAGTGTGGAAAGGTAGTAAGTGATCTATAAATTGTATATTTGAGAGGTACGGCGACGACCTCCCACTCTCATGAATTCCAACGCTGCCGATTCCTCCGTATTAGCTAAGGGTGAGGAAAGAGGTTTTCGCCCCCGGAGATTGGGTGATGAGGAGAAATGACAAGAGCCACCAAGCTCCGGAGGGGAAGCTTCAATTGGGAAGGGCCATACAAGGTGAAGGAAACACACTCGGGAGGAAGCTACGTGCTGGAGGACAAGCAGGGAAAGGAGATCCCCAGGGGATGGAATGTAGCTAACTTAAGAAGGTTTTACGGGAAGTAGAGTGCCCCGCGCAAAACCTTAGCCATCAAGGCATGAATATTCCTGGCATGGATATGCCCCCTCCCGGAAGCATGAATATGCCCGGAGAGACAGTCCCGACGTTTGGCCTCGTCTTGGGGTTAGAAAGGAAGGATGGTAAAAGGGACCCATGGGTAGCTCCCATTCGGGTGCCCCGCTAGATTGGACCCGGGACTTGAATGAAGCCCGGGGACCAAAGAATGTAATGCTTACAGAATTAATAAGAAGGGATTTTCGAGAACTTTTATTCATTGATTCGTAAATTTCAAAGCACATGTTGGTATGTTACAAAGTATTTTACATACAAATGTTTTCTACCTATTCGCTACTATACCCACTTGGGACCTGACCCGGAAGCACCCTCAGGGTTACCCGGACGGAAACCCTCTCCGAAGAATTGAGAAGACGGGAGGTCTTCGGCAAAGCGGGCATCTGGAGCTTGATTCCACGCAAGTTCCTCCTCCAATTGCGCGGCGTCTTCTTCGTTCAATTCGGGGATTGAAACAACCATGGATCCTTCGGGAAGCGGCTCTGCCAGGCGCATCCTTCTTACCCCGGCTGATGTAACAAACTTGTATTTGGGAAACAAGTCTGCCACACTTTTACCCTTCTCCCTCCGACTGATGCGGGTGCCCTCAGCGGTCTTGACCCCCTTAGTGGTAACTCCAGAGTCGGCAATCTCCCGAACGCGTCTTATCCGGCGTGCTACCTCTTCCGGGTCGATAGATACGGACATATCTTCGTATCTTTCATACGCCACATCCACCTCCACCCGGACAGGAACTCGGCGAAGGCTAGGGGGATAGGGCTTAGCATCTCTCGCGGCTATCCTATTGTGCCACTCCACGATGTCTAGATAGGCCTTATGATTAGGGGCTCCCTCACCAAACTTTTTCGGGTTAGCCTCCATGCGCTCAATCGTTCTGCGAACCCCGGCTGGGACATCGGTAAGAGGAGACACCCCGACTAAACCATTCTTGAGACCCAAAAGGTGGTAGGATAGCCGGGTAACTAATAGAGCATCTTGGAGGACCCTATTCCTGTGAGTAAGGGACCGATTCTCTTTCTCAAAATCACAGATCAATCTATTCTGAGCAGTGCGGGTTTCTAGCTTCTCTTGCGCTCGCTCAAGTTCACCCCACACCATGCCTAGCTCCTTGGTAGTACGATGCTAGGAGTCGTCATGAAGGGCTTGCAGCTCAGCTATGGTCTGGTGGGAGTTCAGAGCTTCCCGCATGTGATCGGAAGCAAGGTCGAAGCACTGGTTTAATGACCCAAACTTGGCCTCAGTTACCTTGAGAAATGATACCAGCACCCGGATCGTGCCAAACTCCTGAAGGAAGCAATCCAGTCCCGCCTCAGCCAAGGCCCGGTTTGCCTGGTTGCCTCCAAACCTCCAATGGGCTAGTTTCCTTTGAAGGAAAGAACATTGGAGACACCTAGCGCGGGGGAGAGAGATGTAGGTGCCAGAAGAGCTACTCGGATGAGAAAAGACATAAGGGGTGGGCCCTTGCGGGAGAACTTCCTCTAAATGACACTCAGACTACAAAAGGTAATAATCTCGTTAAAAGTAGAACTTGTTATTAATCAAAATGGGCACTAAAGGACAAAGTTCTACATACACTCCCCGGGGGAGGAAACTTACAAAATACTTTTAAAAAAAATTACAAGAGAAAAAGGTAGACTAGAGTCTAGAGTTGTACATTGTCTTCAGCAGAGTTCCTTTCTCCCGGGACAGCGTGAGCTCTTTCGAACCTCCTCTCCAGCTCCACGAGATCCTCAGTAGACCACTCGGGGCCGGCATAAGCGGGGGCGTCTACCGTGGTCTTATCAGCAGACCTCTCTGGGTACCCTACCTTCCGCGTAGCCTTCCGGGATTGGTAAAGCAGATCGTCTTGACCCGCACCGAGGCCAACCCGGTAGTCTCCCCCTTCGACTTGGACGGCTTGGTACCCAAAGTTTTCAAGCACCGCGCAGTACTCAAGGTAATTCTCTGCCCAATGGGGTGTCTCCGGGACTACCCCGTAAGCATTGAAGCTCTCCGGGCCAGGATCAGGAAAAGAGGCCTCGCCAACCGCTGGCACCTTGGCCTTCTTGATGTCCGAAGTAGAGGGGGCCCGGGAAGACATTTTCAAAGAATCCCATAGCTGGGGCATCAGGCCCTTCAGATCCGCTTCTTGGAGGGACCGCCAGCGGTAGTTCAGCAAATCGCTGGCCTTGGGGCGGTAGTAGGAGGCCTGGGCTTCAAGGCGAGCGGGCCCCGGAAGCCAACTCCGCAGACTGCGGTACATCTCGTGACAAGCATCCGCACTGGCTGCGGCAGCAATGCCCTCCAGCCTTTGGTCAAAATCGACGGAGCGGAGGATTTTCTGGGTTAGAGCATCTAGGGCCTCGAGCTGAGCGTCTTTCTTATCCTTCTTGAGGGAGGTGTATTTCTTCTCCACCTCGGCGAGCCTCTTCTCCTTGTCCGCCAGCTTCTTCTCCTTTTCGGCTAGCTTCTTCTGAGACGCCTCTAGCCGGGCTTCCAGGTCATCCCGCCCGGCTATCTTCTCCCGGGCGTCGCGGAGGTCTTTCTCCATCTTGGCGAATAACCCGGCGCTATATTTGGAATAGCCTCGGTTTAGCGCCTCGGTAAACTGGGGGTCCGCGAGGAGAGAATCAGCAAAGGCGGTACTCTGCAAGACGGCATAAAACTTAGATAAAAGGTGGACTAAACTTAGATGAAAGATGGAGCCTTGGGAAGGCAATTACCTCTTCTTTCTCCTCCGGGATAGTCTCAGCCCGCGGGGGAGTGTTGTGAGCAGGAGGGGAAGGAGGAGGAGGGAAGTCATGAGTCCTCTGACGAGAAGGAGGGGGCGAACCGGACAGCTTGCTAGGAGGTGGCCGTTCGAACCTTGAGCTTGCCCCGCCATTATAGTTAGGATGCTGGATAAAGGACCGACGCCCGGGTATGGGTGATGAGCCGGGGGTAGCGCGGGCCTCAGAAGATGGCCCGGAGGAAGTCTGCTGACGAGACCGCGACGGCGCGCGGGGCTTTTGGGGAATAAGAGCAGGATTCCCGGTCGGAGGTGGCCCAGGTTGGGAGGTCACTTGAGGTGTAGGGTCTGTTGATCCGGGCGAGTATCCCTCGCTTGAGCATCACCCCCGGAAGGCTTATCAGTGCAGGCCATGATGTCTGCGTACAAAGAAGGTTGAACTGAAACCAAGAAAACAATGAAGTTAAAGCACAAGAAAAAAAAGGAAATCTTTTATTAAACCTAAAAGAAAGATAAAACGTAAAGCCATAATGGGCACCTCCATCTGGCCACACCGCAGAGATGCGCGGGAGCGTGAAGAGGTCGCTGGGATAGATCCCACGAGGCCAGAAATAGCCCATGTTCCCGTTCTTATAAAAGGAATCCATATCTAAAGGGGTGAGGCGGAGGAAGTTGTGATCACTGGCAACGACCGCCGGAAGGTTAGAAAGAGGTTTCTTCTCTTCAGGAACAAGGGAGTCGTTCCAAGTAGGCATAGGGTATGCCCGGGCATCACATAAGAAGAAACCCTTTGAAGGGTATCCTTTGGCGGATTTGGGTTTGGAAAGGATAAAGTCCTTTATCCCGGAGCGAATAGTAAAAGAAAAGACGCCCGGGAAGGACGCGAGTGCCTTCCGCAAAGCATAGAAGGAGCGGAAGAGTAAGAGAGAAGGAGAAATGGCGCACCTGGCGCAATTAAGTAAGAAGGCCAGGATAAGGACAACCCCGTTAGGGTGTAACTGGGCCGGGGCTACGTTATGAAACTGAAGGATCTCAAGAAAGAGAGGAGGGAAGGGCAGGCTAAACCCGTATTGAAAATGGATCCGCGGGATGCACGAGACCTCCCGCTCAGAGACTCCCAGGGGAAGTTTAGAAAGACAGGCATTTAAAGGAAGAGGGATGAAAGAGCGTTTAGCCAGATCTAAGACATCCCTATCTAAAGAAGGGGAATCTCCCTGAACATCATAAAATCTGAGGCCCAATGGGTGCACCCCATGTGTAGGCCCCCGGGGAACGTTGTCACCAACTTCCCCGCCAAATACATCCTCATCCTGATCATCCAGGGGGTGGTCAGGATTCCCGGATGGGTGCGAACCCGCCCCATCCAAGGTCGACGCACCCGGGATATCTAGTTCCCGGGGCGAGCTGAAAGCCTCGGAATGGGCGTCCGAAGAGGAGGCCGGGGAGGGGATAAGGTTACCAGCAGCCCGGGGCTGAACCTCAAACTGTTTTTATGCTC
Source organism: Cruciata laevipes (assembly GCA_963678965.1). NCBI lineage: Eukaryota > Viridiplantae > Streptophyta > Magnoliopsida > Gentianales > Rubiaceae > Cruciata > Cruciata laevipes. The sequence goes on along the minus strand of OY787634.1, from coordinate 16,065,561 downwards.
CTTCGATGTCTGAGGAGGAGTTGGAAGGAACTGGAGAATTCATGATTGGAAGAGAAGGAGAGGGAGAGAGTGAAAGCTTACTTGATCGAAAGAGCAGAACTTCTGGGAGATTTTTTGGAGAGAGAAGTGAGGAGGGGGTTTAGGTTCTTATATAGGCAGGTGAATAGGAACTGCCACCTCAAAAGAAGGAAGAGCAATCATGACACGGTAAATGAGGCACTGATTAATGCAGAATGGGAACAGGCGGCGGTGTCAGAAATCGATTCTAACGCAGATGGGTCCTACCAAAAGAAGTAGCAACAGAAGGAGCACATGAGACCAGTTCCCCGCGCCACGGAAACCCGGATGACTGATCTGGGGGGCTAGTGATAATACTGGCCCAAAGGCCTACTGGGCCGAGAAGAAGGTCCGCGGCCCAGCACTAAGAGAGCGGTATCTTTCCCGCTAGGAAGCATGTCCGGACAAGAAAGAAGGGCGGACGGCGACAAGGGGAAGTGGTCCTGCACCTTATCCCAAGCATGCAAGCTCAGCTATAAATACTAGTCTCAAACAGTGAACAAGGTATGTGACTTATATCTCTCTACTTTATATTGAGAGCACCTTTCGTACGTTTTCCTTCTCCGCTAACCCCATCTCATCATCACGCCGGAGCTTCTTCCCCGGGACGCCTCCCGGGGATTGTTTTGCAGGATTGTGGCGGGCTGATTAACAAGGAGACCCGGATAGCGTCAACTCCCGGGAAACGGACGGATTTTGGTAGCATCACTCAACATTCTTATCCCAACTTTTTCAATCCATCTGTGCCGAAAAATTCCCAAATACATCCCTTAGCACAAACCCATCATCTAATTCCAAGATGTCGAAGGATACTAGCCAATCTTGTGCTCAAAAGGATACCCCAAGAGATGTGGTGGTGTTGCCCACCTTGATTGACAAGGATGCTTCCAAGGTAATGCATTCATAGATTCATGTAAATTTTGATTTATGTTTTCTCAATAGTTCATGCTATTATTGTTTTTGCAATATCTTTTTTACCTAGTACTTGGTACCTTTGTGCTTGGAAGTAGTTACCACTTTGTACGCACAATAATAGTTTCTAATCTTTTAAACCCCACATGTCCTTGTATAGTGTTAACCGGAAATTTTGTAGTGATTTTGATTTACGTTTGTTTATTGTGGTTGAAAAGGTTGCTAAGCCTCAGCCCCTAATCGCTGATGGAAGCAAAATTGGTTCGGCCTCGACTGTGGAAGTCAAACATGTTGACAATGTCGATGTCAAACATGAGGCTTCACCCCCGACTAAGAAGATTATGAAGCCTTGCTATGGTTGGATTAGCGATGGTAATAGTGATGATGAGGACAACTTTATTATGCTACCTCCAATGGAAGAGAATACTTCTTTCCGAGGAGCTTAGATACTCATTGTTCTTATGTTCACTATCTTTGTACCATTAATCTTGTTTGACATTTTCCGTACTCTTGTTCTTTTCTTTTGTTGTTTTCTGGAATTTGTACGTACTCTTGTTTCTGTATATTTGATGGTATTTCTTTATACCTCAAGTTTTCCACAAGTATATAATTTTTAGGTTAATCGGGACAATGGAATTCGATTTCGAAAACATTAATCTAGCCTTTCGAATTCGAAAATATGATCAAACAAAGACAACATAGTAGAAGACTTCGCATCTTAACTATTTCTACAAACTCAACAATATAATGCGATATCAAATATTTATTTTACAACCTTCGATATCGTATACATCATATGATATTTGTTCCCGTAAACACAAAACTTAAATTTCGATATCGCGTTTTATCTGTGTAACCTTTCGATATCGCGTTGTGGTATATTTGCATTTCGAGTTCGTGTATATATTTTTATTTACGAAGGTTTATAAAAAACCGCCGTTAATTAAGTGACTAACCGCCGTCCTTCATTTTCCTGGCCTACAGCTCGAGTAAACCATCCGAAATTGACTTGCGAGTTCGAAAAATTTGGTAATTAACGGCGGTTCAAAGGAACCGCCTTAAACAACCGCCTTAAAACCCCTGAATTCCACTAGTGATATATGGTCATCGCATATTGTGACCTTCATATGTAATCTTAATCATATATTACCACAGTACTATTACTACAATATTTCACAGTAATATGACCTTCATCACATATTGTGTAGGGTCATCGGCCGGTGCCTCTATAATACATACGTGTCCTTCATTACAACGCCCGGTGCCTCTATAATCGATGACCTTCATCACATATGGAATTACACGTCAAATTAATTTTATAGATGGTAAAGAGATAGAATTAGATGAGATAGAGAAAGGAAGTGCACAATTCAAGAAATAAAACAAAGAAGATCGCAAATTAATGAGTGCATCAAACATAACAAAAAAAATATTATATTAAAATATACAAATAAAATTACACAATGCATACTCTATCGGAGATCTATACTCATTTAAAACATAATATCTTCATATTGTCATATCGTAAAATGACCAAAATATTCTAAAATATTAAAACTAACCGAAGTCATTTAACTTTTAACGATCAAACATAGGGAAATTTTTTTTTTAATTTTTTTTGTAAACAATATTTTGTCTATTGTATTCTTTCAAATATTTCCGCATGTAATTGTAACAAATTCTCCATCACTTTTTGAAGAACAACCCTAATTTATTATTCAATCTATTTATAATATGTTTTGAAGTGTTAAATGCTTCTAATTTAGTGTTGTTTTTCTTAAATTATATTGGGGTAATCGAATTCTTTCGATGTTGACTATTGAGTATTGACTATTACTAGTATAAGTTTTGAGAAGCTAAATAATAAGGATATTGATGTGAAATAGAATACCATGAAGCCAAAAACTACTACTTTTGAAAAAAAAAATGTATCTATCCATCATCTCATACAAATCAAATAGGCTGAGACTATTGAAAAATTACCTCTTCTATTGATAAACTAACCGCGAACACTTTCTTCACCACTTGTTTGCCCAACAAAAACAATCTCCGAACTGAGTACTTTTGCCCAACAAAAACAACGTATGAAATAACAAAAGGTATATATATATATATTAATATTCCATCGATTTTGAGGTTTATTGCAGATTTGATGCTGAATTCCATTGGGTTCGGGCATAAATGAGAGGGATTACCATAACTTTTGCGCCAAATTCTTGTTCGGCAAAGCGGGAAAAAGATGATGAAAGTTATTCGGCCGACGACAGAGCGCCAAAATATTTTGGCTAGGGTTTAAACCCTGTCTGCGATTTTTTATTCTGCGAAGAAACATGATATCTATACTGATTCTAAGGCTAATTTGTTTGGCAAAAAGAAGAACATGGAGAGTTGGAGACTTATACGCCTTTGAGTAGTAAGACTTTAATTATTATTTACATGTAAATAATTATGTATGGTAATACGTATGCTTGTATAAGGCAGGTGAATAATTTCATATCAAGAAAAATAAAAGGTTTCTAACCTTCCTATTTCATACTCCTAGCATTAAATATTTCATACTCCTAGCTGATAATACCGGCCCATGATTCCACTAGGCCGGGAAAAGGGCCTACGGCCCAGGATTGGGAAAGCAGCGCCTTTCCCGCGAGAGGCACATCCGGACAAGAAGAAGGACAGATAGTGACAAGGAGAAGTGGTTCTGAGTCTTATCCAACGCAGGTAGCCTCAACTATAAATACTAGTCTCAAACAGTGAACAAGGTATGTGACTTATATCTCTCTACTATATATTGAGAGCACTTTCCGTACGTTTTCCCCTCATCACTATCCCCATCTCATCATCACGCCGGAGCTTCTTCCCCGGGACACCTCCCGTGGATTGTTTTGCAGGGTTGTTGCGGGCTTGCTTGGAAGGAGTCCCGAATAGCGTTGAGACCCGGGAGTTGGACGGATTTTGGTAGCATCAATTGGCACGCCCGGTGGGACCTAGTTCCACCTTCGCACGATGGAGTCGCCCAGGAGAGGGCGTGGGCGCCCGAAGAAAAACGTGGCACCCTCAGGGGGTGGTACTTCCCCGCCCACGGGAGACGATGTGACCTTGAGGCAGTTGCAGGAGGAAACCAGGCGCCAGCGTGAGCTGGGAGTACCATAAGATGGCCACGTGGAAACTGCCTCCGACGAAGCCGACTCGGAAAGGGAGTACCAGGATGAGCGAGAGCGAGAAGCGCCCAGGCCTGCCGGGGAAGGCAACCCCTGGGGGCTGAGAATAGAAGCCCGAGAGGAGGGACATTATCCGGCCGAAAACCCTCAGACCCGGGGACCAGTTCTCCCGGAAGAGGGACAAGCCTTGGTTAATGCGGAGGAGTTGGCAGCGTTGGAGTTCATGAGAGCCAACAATGAGTTGTACTGCCAGTGGGTACTCTCTACTCGGGAAAACTTTAGGCGGAGGGAACCACAAGGAAACCAGGAGAACCTTCCACGGGGACACTAAAGAGAAGTTATCGATCTGGAAGGAGTCGTGCAGCCGCCAAGGACAAGGGCGCGTGAGTTCCCAACCGTCCCACCTTCATTTCCCCCGAATTACGGAGTTGGATGGGGAATGGTAACAGGGCAACAATCAAACTTAGCGCCCCACGCTCCGCTCTATTACCCGCGCTTTAGTTGGGGAATGGGACAGATCGGGTATGATCCGCCCGTGGAGTTCTTGGGCTCTCAGGCCCCGGGGACACAGGGGAACCTGGTTCAACACGCTATGCCAATGTATGGGTCAACGAGGATGAACTATGAGCACCCGGGAAGGCACTATCAAGAGGACGATAGGATGCGGGGTTATTAGGTGGCGCAGCAGGATCCCAACTCGTTGGAGGTGCGACTAGACAAGCTAGTGGGAAGGAATCGGCTCGCATACCTATGGCCGACGGGTCTTCGGGTCCCGGAGGGAATCCCAACATATAATGGAGAGACAGACCAGGAGGAGTTTTTCAGGACGTACCAGAACCTGATGGTGTCGAGGGATTTCCCGGAGGAGTTGAGATGCAAGCTAGTGGGTTGCTACCTAAGAGGAAACTGTCTCCTATGATTCGATTCCTTGCCCCGGGAAAGCCTTAGGGATTATTACGATTTCTCTAAGGCCCTGTTGTTTAGATACGCCGGATTGAAGAAGGAAGAATAGCAGCTGACTGAGCTTCTTGCCACCCGGCAAAAGGCTGCAGAGGGACCAATGAAATATTACCGACGATACATGGATGATAGTATGAAGGTCGTTGACAGGCAACAGCAGGAGAATGCGGTGATTAGTGGATTTATAAATGGCCCGAAGGATATGACACTGTTTCAGAATCTAATGGAAAATATCTCGGAAACCTTTCACAACTTGCAGATGGCGGTACAGCTGTATTGTGCGGTTAGTAATGCCACGCGGAAGAGAAAGGAAGAATCTGGGGGATTTCTCCCAGATAAGACAGAAAGGAGAAGGGTGACAGAGCAAAATAGAAGAGATCTAGGTCCCGCACCGGCGAGCCGAGCAAGAGCAGATAGCTTCACTCCGCTCAGCAAATCCCGAGCGGAGATACACGCTATTCACAAAGAGTTGTTCCCGGATCCATTGCCTATTCAGGGGATCCCGTCCAGGGAAAATGCGGATAAGTGGTGCGCCTATCACAAGTCTTACGGGCACACGACAGAGGGGTGTAGGGGGCTGAGAAATGAAATAGAAAAATTGATAGAGCGGGGACAGCTGAGAGACTGTGTGGCGGCGGAAGCAAAAAAGGAATACCCGGTCCAGCCTCAGGAACAACCCCGGAGGAGGTGGAGGCCCAACCCCGGAAGGGGAAACGGGAGAACCCAAGGCAACAGGGCCCCGGGGCGGCCCGCCATAGTAGCTGTACCAGTCTAAGCGGTGGAACCGGCCCCAGTACCCAACAGGATGATCAACGTGATAAGTGAAGAAATTGGAGAAGCATGCCAGTCAGTTTCGGCCATCCGGGCCCGGACCCAATATGTCCCCCCGGGGGAGACTCAGGGAAAAAGGTTTCGCCCCAACGAAACTATCACTTTCTCTGAGGCGGACGCAGCTCCGCCACAGATACCCCATTCAAACCCAATGGTTGTAACAGTGGAGATCGAAGGTTTCCTGGTCAAGAGGGTGTTTGTGGACGACGGGAGTAGTGTGGAGATCATGTTCGCTTCGTGTTTTGATCAATTGGGGATTGGAAGACAGAACCTGAAACCTCCATCATTCACGGGCAAACCAGAAGTTCCTCTAGGCATTATCCCTCTTGCAGTGTGTATGGTGGATGAGAAGGATCGGAGTAGGAGGGTCTCAGTGACTTGCAACTTTGCGGTTATTGATGCCCCCTCACCATACCACGTAATCATAGGAAGACCATGGCTAACCCAAGCCCGGGCAGCAAATTGACCATATCTGCTGACAATGAAGTTCCCCACCGCGCAAGGAGTAGCGGTCGTGCAGGGAAGCCAAGCAACCGCAAGAAGTTGCATGATGACGGCAGTATTGGACGCAAAGAAAGCATTAGGGGCAATACATAGAGAAGCTCCCCGCCAAGAGTTGGAGGAAATGCAAATGGCGGACAAAGGGATGGTCACAGTTGGAAAGGATCTCCCGGAGGAAGTAAAAGTCGCGCTGAAGGAACTCTTGGCCAGATACCAAGGAGTGTTCTCATGGAGCCCAGAGGACATGGTGGGAGTGTTACCAGAGCTGGGGGTACACAAGTTGAACATAAGCCCGGCAACCAAGCCAATCAGGCAGAAGAAAAGACATGTAGCCCCGGAGAGAGCGGAATTCATAAAAAATGAAGTCCAGAAGTTGAAGAGAGCAGGGGTGGTCGAGGAAATCATTTACCCAGAGTGGATAGCCAACCCGGTCTTAGTAAAGAAGCATGATGGAAGCTGGCGCATGTGCATCGACTTTACAGACTTGAATAAGTGCTGCCCAAAAGACAGTTATCCTCTCCCAAATCTGGATCGGTTGGCAGAGGCTATCGCGGGCTACTCGGTACTGGCTTTCTTCGATGCGCACAAAGGCTATCACCAGGTACAGATGGATGAGGCGGACAAGGCAAAAACCTCCTTCATCACTAACTTTGGTACTTTTTGCTACAAGAAGATGCCCTTTGGGTTGAAGAACGCGGGGGCTACTTATCAGAGGATGGTGGACAAACTCCTTAAGGACCAAGTGGGAAGGAACATGGAGGTGTATGTCGATGACATGGTGGTTAAAAGCAGGGCATACGAAACTTTCTTGAATGACCTGGAGGAGATGTTTGAAAAGTTGGAGCGGAGCAATCTAAAGCTGAACCCCTCCAAAAGCACCATTGGAGTGGGTGCGGGAAAGTTCTTGGATTTCATGGTATCAAGTCGGGGCATCGACGTCATCCCGGAAAAGGTAGAGGCCTTAGCCAAGATGACTTCTCCCAGGTCGGTAAAGGAAGTACAGCGGTTAACATGGTCCGTCGCGGCTCTCAGCCGATTCCTATCGAAAGGAGCAGACATGCAACTGCCCTTCTTCAGCATTCTCAGGAAGGCCAAGGCATTTGAGTGGTCTGGGGAGTGTGAAAAGGCGTTCCAAAGCCTGAAAGAGCACCTTCGACAGTTGTCAACCTTAAAGAAGCCATGCCCGGGGAAGGAGCTATTTCTGTACATAGCGGCATCCCGGGAAGCAGTGAGTGCCGTGCTAATCAAAGAAGAGGAAGGAAAGCAGCACCCAATCTACTTTGTTAGCCGGACACTTCGGGGGGCAGAAACCCGGTATACTGAGTTGAGCAGCTGGTTCTGGCATTGGTGCACGTTTCAAGGAGGCTTAAACCCTACTTCCAAGGCCATTCTATAGTGGTCCTCACCAATTACCCGCTTAAACAAGTCATGTTCAAACCAGAGGCATCAGGGAGAATGATGAAATGGGCTATAGAGCTGGGAGAGTATGAAATCCGGTATGAACCAAGAAAGGCCATCAAGGGCCAGGCCCTAGCAGACTTCCTGGTGGAGTCAGAAGCAAGGACACACGAGGAGAAGGAAATGGAGGAGATAGTCCCGGCTTGGAAGCTGTATGTGGATGGTTCGGCACACTCCGGAGGCAGCGGAGCGGGAGTTTTGTTGGTTAGCCCGGAGGGGAAGGAATATCCCTATGCGATCCAGTTCACTTTCAAAACCACCAACAATGAGACCGAGTACGAGGTTTTGATCGCAGGATTAAGATTGGCAAGGGAGATGGACATCAAAGCTCTCACGGCGCACAGCGACTCCCAGATTGTGGTACAACAGGTAAAAGGGGAAAACGAAGCCCGGGAGAGACCTGGTAGAAGTACTTAGAGATGGTAAAGCCTCTGGTAGCCGGGTTCGAAACTTTCAACCTGGTCCAGGTCCCCCGGGAGGAGAATAGTAAAGCGGATGCTTTGAGCAAGTTGGCTTCTTCGGAATTAAAACCCGAGCTTAACCAAAAGTTGTATATGGAGGTGTTAGGAAGAAGGAGCTACTAGGAGAACGACCAAGTAGTGTTGGTAAATGAGGAAGAATCCTGGATCGACCCCATGCGGGCGTACTTGGAAGAAGGGACCGCCCCGGAGGATAGGGTGCAAGCCCGAAAGCTGAGAGTTAAAGCGCCAAAGTATGTGGTTCAGGGTGGGGAGTTGTACAAGAGAGGATACCTCCAGCCTTTGCTCAAGTGCGTGGAAAGGTCAGAAGGTCAACACCTCATTCAGGAAATGCATGGGGGATCTAATGGGAGCCACCAGGGAGCCCGCACGATAGCTAGGAAAATCCTAAGGCTGGGATATTACTGGCCGACGCTGTTCAAAGATGCGGAAAAACATGCCTAGGAATGCCTGTCATGCCAAACCTTTGCCCCGCTAATCCATGTTCCCCGGGGAGAGTTAATCGGGGTCACAGGAGCTTGGCCATTCAGCAGATGGGGAATCGACTTGGTAGGACCATTCCCCACCGCCCCGGGAGGAGCCAAGTACGTAATTGTGGCAATTGACTAATTAAGCAAATGGGTGGAGGCAGAGCCACTCACCAACATACGGGGGCTAACTTGTGTCAAGTTTTGTTGGAAGAACATCATTTGCCGATTTGGTATCCCAAAGATCATCGTCACAGACAACGGGGCACAATTTGAGAACGATCCCTTCAAGTCATGGTGCGTTAAGTACGGCATAGAGCAGAAGTTGACATCTGTGTACCACCCCCAAGCAAATGGGCAAGTGGAAGTCACCAACCGCACCATCGTCAAAGGCTTAAAAACTCGCTTGGAGGGTGCGCGGGGGAATTGAATTTGGGAGCTGCCCAATGTCCTCTGGGCCCACCAAACCACAGAAAACTCAGCTACCGGGGAGTCTCCATACTGCCTGGTATATCGATCTGAGGCAGTGATACCCGCGGAGATTGGGATCCCGAGCCCTCGGACCCAATTTCAGTGCCCGGAGGAAGAAGACGTCGGACGGCGCCTCGACTTGGATCTTTTGGAAGAAAAGCGAGAGAATGCGGCACTCCAGGAAGCAAAGGTGAAGGAACGAGTAAAGAGGTATCACAACGGGGCGCAATTTGAAAACAATCATTTCAAATCATGGTGTGTCAAATACGGTATAGAGCAGAGGTTAACATCCGTGACCACCCTCAAGCCAATGGGCAAGTAGAAGTTACCAACTGTACCATCATTAAAGGTTTAAAAACCTGCTTGGAAGGCGCGCGGGGGAACTGGATTTGGGAATTGCCCAGTGTCCTCTAGGCCCTCCGGGGAGTCTCCATACTCCTTGGTATATGGATCTGAGGCAGTGATACCCGCGGAGATCGGGGTCCCAAGCCCTCGGACTGAATTTCAGCGCCCAGAGGAAAAGGGCGAAAGACGGCGTCTTGACTAGGGATGGCATTGGGCAAACTGGGCGTGGATAGTAGACTATCCATGCCCATCCTCATCTAAAATTTTACTATCCATCCCCGCTCATTTACCCATGACGGGTACAAATTTAATATCCATGCCCATCTAGCTGGATATCCATCTCATCTGGGTATCCGTGGATATCCATGCCCATGTTATACCCACATTCCCCATCCGACTTATTAATCCATATTTATAAAAAATTAACCTAAAATCTATTAATTATCATAAAAATTTAAATAAAAGCACTAATAATTCAAATATATTATGTTAATAGAACAAAATAATTTATAATATGCTAATCATTAACTTATAAAATTCTTTTATGTTTCAAAATAGACCAAACATGCTTAAAAAAATGCTAAAATTAATAATATTATTAATATAAATACAAGTAATACTATTAATATTATATATAACGGATATTATACAAGTATTATACGGGCGGGTATCGGGCGGGTGGGGCGGGCGGGTATGGGACGGGTATAAAATCAATATCCATACCCACCCATTTACCCATGGCGGGTTTGAATCCAACATCCATACCCATGGCGGGTATAAAAAAACTCATATCCATACCCGCCCCATTGGGCGGTTGGCGGGCGGGTATCCACCAAATACCCGTCGGGTGCCATCCCTAGTCTTGACGGATCTTTTGGAAGAAAAGCGAGAGAATGCGGCGCTCCAGGAAGCAAAGGTGAAGGAGCGAGTAAAAAGGTATCACGACAGAAGGGTGCGGAAGGAAGTTTTTACCTCGGGAGACTGGGTGATGAGGAGAAATGACAAGAGCCACCAAGCCCCGGAAGGGAAACTGGCACCCAACTGGGAAGGGCCATACAGGGTGAAGGAAGCATACCCGGGAGGAAGCTATGTGCTGAAGGACGAGCAGGGGAAGGAGGTCCCCCGGAGGTGGAATGTAGCTAACCTAAGAAGGTTCTACGGGAAGTAGAGTACCCCGTGCAGAACCTTAGCTACTAAGGCATGAATATGTCAGGCATGGATATGCCCCATCCCGGAAGCATGAATATGCCCGGAGAGATAACCCTGGCGTTTGGCCTCGTCTCGGGTTTAGACAGGAAAGGCTGTAAAAGGGACCCATGGGTAGCTCCCATTCGGGTGCCCCACTAGAGCGGACCCGGAGCTTGAATGAACCCCGGGGACCAGATAATGTAATACTTACAGGGAAGAGTTAATGAAAAGAATATTTTCCGGAAAAATTTTAGATATTTATTCAGTCATCTTTAAATTTCAAATCACATAAATATGCTATTATTACAAGGGAACAATTACATAAGCATTCTACACACATGTTTTCCTATCTAGGTTACGCTATACCCACTTGGGGCCTGACCCGGAAGCACCCTCAGGGTTACCCGGGCGGAAACCCCCTCCGAAGAATTGAGAAGACATGATGTCTTCAGCAAAGCGGGCATCTGGAGCTTGATTCCACGCAAGTTCCTCTTCCAATTGCTCAGCATCCTCTTCGTTAAGTTCCGGGATGGGAACAACTACGGAGCCCTCTGGAAGTGGTTCCGCCAGGCGCATCCTTCTCACCCCGGCAGAAGTGACGAACTTGTATTTAGGGAACAAGTCCGTTGCGCCTTTACCCTTCTCTTCCCGACTAATGCGGGTACCCTCAGCGGTCTTCACCCCCTTGGTGGTGACTCCAGAATCGGCAATCTCCCGAACGCGCCTTATCCGGCGTGCTACTTCTTCCGGGTCGATAGATACGGACATATCCTCGTACCTTTCATGCGCCACATCTACCTACACCCGGGCAGGGACTCGGCGAAGGCTAGGGGGATAAGGTTCAACGTCTCCCGCAGCTATTTTTTTATGCCACTCCACGACGTCCAGATAGGCTCAATGACTAGGAGCTCCCTCACCAAACTTCCTCGGGTTAGTCTCTATGCGCTCAATTGTCCTGCGAACCCTCCCCTACTGGAATGTCAGTAAGAGGAGACACCCCAACAAAGCCGACTTTGAGACCAAGAAGGTGGTATGATAACCGGACAACTAGTAGAGCATCTTGGAGGACCCTATTCCTGTGAGTAAGGGACCGATTCTCCTTCTCCAAGTTGCCAATTAGTCTATTCTGTGCAGTGCGGGTCTCTAGCTTCTTAAGCTTTTCCTGGGCCCGCTCGAGTTCACCTCACACCATGCCTAGCTCCTTGGCGGTGCGATGTTGAGTGTCGTCATGAAGGGCCTGCAACTCGGCAATAGTTTGGTGGGAATTCAGGGCTTCCCGCATATGGTCGGAAGCAAGGTCGAAGCACTGGTTTAACGACCCAAACTTGGTCTCAACCGCCTTGAGAAATGACACCAGCACCCGAACCGATCCAAACTCCTGAAGGAAGCAACCTAGCCCCGCCTCGGCCAAGGCCCGGTTAGCCTGGTTGCCTCCGAACCTCCAATGGGCTAGTTTCCTCTAAAGGAAAGAGTACTGGAGCCACCCAACGCGGTGGAGAGAGAAGTAGGTGCCGGAAGAGCTACTCGGATGAGGGAAAACATAAGGTGTGGGTCCTCGCGGGAGAACCTCCTTTAAATGGCGCTCAGACTACAAAAGATAATAATCTCATTAAAAAATAGAACTTTATATTGATCAAAATAGGCACTAAGGCCAAAGCTCTACATACACCCCCCGGGGAGGCAAGTAACAAAACACTTGAAAAACAATAGATTACAAAAAAATCATACTAGAGTCTAGGGTTGACATGGTCTTCAGCAGGGCCCCTTTCCCCCGGAGCAACGTGAGCTCTCTCAAACCAGTAGTCCACTCCGGGCCGGCATAAGCAGGAGCATCCATTGTGAGCTCATCAGCGGATCGCTCAGGAAATCCTACCTTCCGCGTGGCCTTCCGGGATTGGCTAACCCGGTCCATGATGAAGGGGGTGACCCGCGCCAAGACCTACCCGGCAGTCACCCCCTTCATCATGGACCACGCAGTACCCAAAGTTGTCAGGCACCGCGCAGTACTCATAGTAGTTCTCCGCCCATGGGGTGTCTCCGGGACTACCCCATAAGTATTGTAGTTTTCCGGGCCGGGGTCAGGAAAGGAAGCCTCGTCAACTGCCGGAAGCTTGGCCTTCTTGATGTTTGAAGCAGAAGGGACCCGGGAAAACATCTTCAGTGATTCCCATAGCTGGGGCACCAGGCCCTTTAGGCCCGCTTCCTGGAGGGACCTCCAGCGCTAGTTCAGCAGGTCGTTCGCCTTGGGACGGTAGTAGGAGGCTTGGGCTTCAAGGCGAGCAGGCCCCGAAAGCCAACCCCGCAAACTGTGGTACATCTCGTGGCAGGCCTCTGCACTCGCTGCAGCAACGATACCCTCCAGTCTCTTGTCAAACTCGGTGGAACGAAGGACCTTCTGGGTCACAGCATCCAGGGCTTCAAGCTGGGCATCTTTCTTGTCCTTCTTGAGGGAGGAGTATTTCTTCTCTACCTCAGCTAGCTTTTTCTCTTTGTCCGCCAGCTTCTTCTCCCTTTCGGCCAACGCCTGCTGGGATGCTTCCAGCCGGGCCTCCAGGTCATCCCGCCTGGCTAACTTTTCCCGGGTTTCGCGGAGATTTTTCTCCATTTTGGCGAACAACCCAGCGCTATACTTGGAATAGCCCCGGTTCAGCGCCTCAGCGAACTGGGAGTCCACAAGGAGGGCATCTGCAAAGGCGGTACTCTGCAAAACAGGGCATAAAACTTAAGACAAAATTTTGATTAAACTTAGAAGAAGGACGGGCCCTCAGGCAGGCAATTACCTCTTCTTTCTCCTCCGGGATAGCTTCAGAAGTAGCTGTCTGCGGGGGAGTATTGCGAGCAGGAGGAGGAGGAGGGAAATCATTGGTCCTCTGACGAGAGGGAGGGGGCGATCCAGATAATTCACTAGGGGGCGGCCCCTTGAACCGTGAGCTGGCCCCACCACTGTAAGTTGGGTGGGTAACAAAGGATCGTCGCCCGGGAGGACGAGCCAGGAGTGGTAGTTGTAGCTGTAGAGGCGGTCGGGGAAGAGGATGGCCCGGAAGAGTTTTGCTGGCGAGACCGCGGTGGCGCGCGGGTTTTTTGCGGAATAAGAGCAGGATTCTCGGCAAGATTTGGCCCAGGTTAGGAGGCCACTTGTTGTGTAGACGGGGTCCCGGATGAGTATCCCTTGCCTGATCCTCTCCCCCGGGAGGCTTATCAATGAACGTCATGGCGTCCGCGTATAAGGAGGGTTGAACTGAAACCAAGCAAACAACGAAGTTAGAACATAATTTTTTTTATTATTATAACCTGAAGAATAGGTAAGAAATAAAGCCTTAATGGGCACCTCCATCTGGCCACACCCCAGAGATGCGCGGGAGCGTGTAGAGGTCGCTGGGATAGATCCCGCGAGGCCAGAAATAACCCGCATTCCCGCTCTTATAAAAGGCATCCATATCTAAGGGGGAGAGGCAGAGGAGGTTGTGGTCGCTGGCAATGATTGCCAGGAGATTAGAAAGAGGTTTCTTGTCCTCAGGAACAAGAGAGTCATTCCAGGTGGGCATAGGGTACGCCCGGGCATCACATAGGAAGAAACCCTTCGAAGGGTATCCTTTGGCGGATTTAGGTTTGGAAAGGATGAAGTCCTTTATCCCGGAGCGAATGTTAAAAGAAAAGACGCCTGGAAAAGACGCATGTGCCTTCCGCAAGGCATAGAAGGAGCGGAAGAGTAAAAGAGAAGGGGGAATGGCGCACCTGGCGCAATTAAGCAAGAAGACCAGGATGAGGACAACCCCGTTAGGGTGTAGCTGGGCCGGGGCTACGTTGTAAAATCAAAGGATCTCAAGAAAGAGAGGGGGGAATGGCAGGCTAAGCCCGTATTGGAAATGAATCTGTGGGATGCACGTAACCTCCCGCTCGGAGACTCCCGGGGGAAGTTTAGAAAGAGAGGCATTTAAAGGAAGAGGAATAAAAGAACGCTTGGCTAAATCTAAGACATCCATATCTAGAGAAGGAGAATCCCCGGGGACATCATAAAATTTGAGACCCACCGGACGCACCCTGTGAGTAGGCCCCCGGGGAGCGTCGTCACCAACTTCCTTGCCAAACATCTCCTCATCTTGATCATCCCGGGGGTGACTAGGATGCCCGGACGGGCGCGAACTCGCTCCATCCAAGGTCGACGCACCCAGGATATTTAGCTCCCGGGGCGTGCTAAAAGCCTCGGAATAGGTGTCTCTGGGGAGGAGACTGGGAAGGAAACCAGGTTATCAGCAGCCCGGAACTGGACTTCAAACTGATTTTAAATTCCCTCGGTGTCCAAGGAAGAGTTGGAGGGAAGTGGGGAACCCATGAAGAGAAGAAAAGAAGAGGGAGTTAGAGCTTACTTGGTTGAAAAGACGGAGGATTGGGAAAGCAGAGCGTCTGGAGAATATCTGAAGAAAGTAATCTTGTGGAAGGGGGGTTAGGCCCCTTATATAGGCAGATGAATAGGAATCGCCACCTCAAAAGAAGGAAAAGCAATGATGACACGGTGAACGAGGTATTAATTAGTGCAGAACAGGGAAAGACGGTGTCGTCAGAAGTTAATATTGACACGGATGGGTCCTACCAAAAGAAATAACAAACAGGAGGAGGAGCGTAGGTGACCAGTCCCCCGCATCACCGAAGCCCGGACGACTGGTCTGGGGGGCTAGTGATAATACCGGCCCAGGATTCCACTGGGCCGGGTAAAGGGCCTACGGCCCAGGATTGGGAAAGCAGCGCCTTTCCCGCGAGAGGCACATCCGGACAAGAAGAAGGACAAATAGTGACAAGGAGAAGTGGTCCTGAGTCTTATCCAACGCAGGTAGCCTCAACTATAAATACTAGTCCCAAACAGTGAACAAGGTATGTGACTTATATCTCTCTACTATATATTGAGAGCACTTTCCGTACGTTTTCCTCTCATCGCTATCCCCATCTCATCATCACGCCGGAGTTTCTTCCCCGGGACGCCTCCCGGGGATTGTTTTGCAGGGTTGTTGCGGGCTAGCTTGGAAGGAGTCCCGGATAGCGTTGAGACACGGGAGTCGGACGGATTTTGGTAGCATCACTAGCATTAAAATAAAATATAGCATAATTATTCGAGTCAAAGTAAAAAAATAGATGATGTATATATACAAAATATAATATAATTTAGAAAGTGTGAATTTCTTTATACCTGTTATTTTAATATTATCAATATATCAATTCAGTAAAAGAAATTAAATTTATGTAAATTTAGTCCAATTAATCCTATATTTCAGTTTGTTAATTTTCATTTCAGTTCAGGCGGAAAGAAATAAGATCAATAAAATAAGTCCTTACTCTTTACATAGTAGTTTATGATGTACGTGTAAACATATTAGATGATGTACTTCAACCTTTTTTTTATTTTTAAAATAGAGGATGCACATGATTTAAAATATAAAATAATTTAGATAATGTGAAGTTCTTATTTGATTTTATCGTCAGTTCAATTCAGTTCAGTTTAGAAAAACAAATAGAATTTATGATAAATTAGTCATATTAATGATATATTATCGTCAGCTCAATTCAATTTAGTTTAGTAAAAGAAATAAATTTTATATTAATTTATTCTTATTAATGATATATTATTGTGAGTTCAATTCAATTCAGTTCAGTAAAAGAAATAAATTTATGTTAATTTAGTCATATTAATCATATATTTCAATATAGATGTTAATTTTCCTTTCAGTTCATTCAGTAAGAAATAAGATCAATACAACAAGGTTTTACAGTTTGTATCAGAGTTTATAATATTAGGTGATGTACTTCAAACATTATATAATAGCAAATAGAAAGTAGAAAATGAGAAAATTGATGTGTCTAATGGTCGAAGTATAGTGATATAATTCAGCAGACGATATGTAAATCAGTATTTGACAGGGTTTTACTAGGGTGTTAGCCATGGGTCTTGACCATGGGTTTTGAGTAGGGTATTAGTCATGGGTCATTTAGTTGAACGCATGTACAAATTTAGATTTCAACAAACTTAAATATTTACAAATAATGAAAATAGTACTCTAATCGAAAATTTTAACTGTGAGGATTGACCATGGATTTTAACTGTGGGTCTTGACTAAGGGTTTTGATCAAAAGTAAGACTATTTTCATTATTTGTAAATATTTAAGTTTTTGTTTTTGAAAATAATATTTAAGTTAGTTGTAATGTACATGCATTCAACTAAATGACTATGTTCAAAAATTTGAATATTATGTTTATTGTTAGCGGTGACTTTTGAGTTTGGTTATATCTGATTAGCCAATCAGAATCAACTACGTACTTAGAATTTACTATATTTAGTTATTAGGTGAAACTCTAAGGTCTTGTTTGCTAGAACTTATTTTTTGCTGCATTGAAATGAACTGAACTGAATTAAACTGAACTGAAGTGAAAATTAATGTATTAAAAATGGAATTAATGTATTCAATCAGCATGACTGAATTAACTTGAATTTCATCAAATTACATTTTCACTGAATTGAACTGAACTGATCTACAGATAAGCTCTGGCAAACAGAGCCTAATTACTAAAATATCTATATTTACTTAATTTGGTAAAACTATATAGTTACTTAGAGCAAGTCCAACAGCTTCCCCACCATTTACTACAAGATAGAGTACTACATCATCATATTTCCTATCATTTTTTCTATTAACTCCAACAGTTTTCCTAGCTTGGGGATTGGAATTTAATGCATGATTTTGAAATTTCAATATCTTAAATTATGCATGATAAAAATTTGTGAAAGTTATAAATTATTAAAATACACATTACAACGAATATAACAATATCTCATATGATAGTATTCAAAATTTTATATGCATGTAAATATAGTCATGTAAGATCTTGTTACGTTCGCCATGATTTGCATGTTTATAATATATAATTTTTTTATATATAATTATAGATATTTACAATTTAAATATATGTTTGAAATTGTAAAAACAATAAAGACAAATATTTAAGAAGGAATAGTGAAGAGTAAATGAGAAAGCATTAAATTTTGCTTCCCCAAATTTTGTTTTCTCTCTCTACATATTTAGGGAAGCAAATCTCCTCTTTCCTCAAAATCCCCAACTTAGGGATGCATATAGGGAAGCTGTTGGAGCATAAAAAATGCGCATATTCCCCAAATTTAAGGAAATTCCCCAAGTTGGAGAATTTGTTGGACTTGGTCTTAGAATTTAGTTGATTCTGAAGTCAATTTCTGACTCACTTATACACAGTTTCTCCAATCATTCACTGGTGGACATGGGTATGCTATTTCAATTTTGTACGAGATTCTAATTACAAGTCTTACTCGCTAAATGAATTAAGTAAATATATCTAGATGAATATGATAGAAGTTGAGTTTTATCTAATAACTAAATGTAGTAAATCCTAACCTCATAAAAGTTGTGTGGCCCTGTTTGCCAGAGCTTATTTGGAACTCAGTTCAGTTCAGTGAAAATTTAATTTTATGAAATTCAGGTTAATTTCGTCAGAAATTCAGGTTAATTTCGTCATGCTGATTCCATTTTTCAATACATCAATTTTCACTTCAGTTCAGTTCAATTCAGTTCAGTACAAGTCGAAATAAGCTCTAGCAAACACGCCTTTGTTTTTTATTTGGAATTAATAAACAACGTAATGGAAGGAATGTAAGAGAAGAACTAAGATTGGAAATTGCTGGACTTCATAAAGGAGGGAAAATAATGAGACAAATGGCACCACTTGTCTCAAATTTAATCAAGATTAAAAGATGTAAGTTCAGGCCTGTAAGTTTGTGCAACGTGGTGTATAGATTGGCTTCAAAGGTGGTAGCGAATCGGGTCAGGACGATTATCAGGAGTGTTATATCGCCATCACAATCGGCTTTCATCCCCGGAAGGCTGATTACGGATAATGTACTGGTGGCACATGAGGTCCACCATGCGATGAAGGTGAAGACGAGTGGAAGAAGGGGAGAGATGAGTATCAAGCTGGACATGAGTAAAGCTTTTGACAGAATTGAATGGAGTTTTGTGACGAAGACGTTGGAGAAGATGGGGTTCCCGCCATCCTTTATAGCTACCATCCATCAATGCCTGTCATCAGTCCAGTTCTCCTTTATTCTGAATGGGGAGGAGTTCGGGCAACTCTCGCCGCAGAGGGGAATCAGACAGGGGATTCCCCTATCCCCATACTTGTTTATCATATGCTCGGAGGTGTTATCTATGCTACTTTCGGATCTGGCAGATGCAGGACGGATCAAAGGAGCTTGTGCATCACCGAATGGGCCAAGAATTTCTCATTTGTTCTTTGCAGATGCTACACTACTGTTCGGGGAGGCATCAGTGGAGGAGGCAAGCAGGATGCAATGGGCACTGGCCCTTTATGAGGCGGTTTCGGGCCAGAAGATCAACGTGGATAAATCTGGGGTGCTGTTTAGTCCGAACACGCTTAGGGAACTCAGACCTAGGATCTGTGAGGTGTTGAAAATCCCGGAAGTGGAGTCTCATGAGAAGTATATGGGGTTGCCTACAGTAATATGGAGGAGAAAGGGAGAGATTTTTCAGTCAATTAAGGATCGAATCAGGCAGAAGATAGATGGGTGGAACGAGCAGAATCTATCGAAGGCAGGGAAGGAGATCATGATTAAGTCGGTGCTTCAGGCTATCCCGAGCTACACCATGAGCTGCTTCCAGCTGCCAGGTTATGTGGTGGAGGAGATACATGGCCTGCTCCGCAACTTTTGGTGGGGTGGCTCTTCATCGGAAAGAAAGATTCTTTGGGTAGGATGGAAAAAAATGGCTCGATCGAAAGGAAATGAAGGATTGGGCTTCAGGGATATCGGCGCCTTCAATCAGGCTCTGCTAGGGAAGCAGGCGTGGATGCTACTTACAGAACCAGGGTCGCTACTTGCTAGGGTGAGGAAGGCGAAGTACTATCGCAATGGAGACCTCTTAGCGTCGGCATTAGAATCGCGGCCATCCTAGGCATGGAGGAGCATCCATGGATCTTTGGAGCTGATCCGAAAAGGGGCGAGGAGATCGATAGGCTCGGGATGGCAAACATCGATATGTAATGATCCATGGATTCCAAGGGATGAGAGCTTCATGATCCAGGATCCACTGCATATACCGGGACATTTGCTTAGGGTGGCTGTTCTGATTGATGAGGACACCGGGTGGTGGAAGATGGGGCTGGTGGAGGAGATGTTTACGAGGGAAGATGCGGAGCTGATTAGGGGAATGTCGCTTCGCAATCTGAGCTCATCGGATAAGTGGATATGGCATTTTTTGAATCAGGGGAAGTATACGGTTCGTTCTGCTTATCACGTTATGGTAGAGTCGAGGCAATTGGCTCAAAATGCACCGCCGGCCTCACATGCAGAGTGTCCGGCTTTTTGGGGCCGTTTCTGGAAGTTCAGGATTCCGAAACGGGCACTGCATTTTGCTTGGAGACTTTGCAGAGATTCTCTTCCGACGGTCTCAAACTTGAGGCAGTGAGGAGTGGATGTGGCTTCAACGTGTCCGTTCTGTTTGGAGGAGGAGGATTCGACGGCTCACTTATTCTTTGAATGTGAATATGCCAGAGCCGTGTGGGGAACAGTCAACCTGATGCATAAGGTTGATGATGTTATAGAGCCGAGAGGGGATGCCTGGTTCAGAATGCTTATGAAGAACGAGGATGACGAATTCTGCTACCTCGTGGTGATGGTATGTGATGGATTATGGTTTCAGCGGAACAAGAGGATATTTGAGCAGACTTAGTTGGCTGCTAGCGTCACTGCTGCAGGGATGGTGGCCAATCTGGGGAACTACAAGAGTGCTCAGAACTGGAGAGATGAGTTAACCAGCTCACTGTTGCCGCGGACTTTGTTGAGACCACCGGATCCAGATATTCAGATTAACTTTGATGCTGGAATCCTGAACGGGGACGCAGGGGTGGGAGTTGTTGCACTGGATGAGTCCGGACACTTCCTGCGAGCTGTGGCAAGGAGGATACCGCATGTCAGTGCTCCGGCCTTGGCGGAATGCTTGGCCCTTGAGGAAGCACTAGTATTGGCAGGAGATATGAACCAGCCGGTTGTGAAGCTGGTGGGGGACGCCCTTCATGTTGCCCAAAGTAGATTGCTCGGTGAATTGCATGGAAACAGTTCTCAGGATTCGAAGCCTGCTAGAGAATAGCACTTGGTTGGGACCTTATTGGGTACCCCGTAGTCAGAACTTTGTAGCTCATTCTCTGGCAAACTATGCTAAGTCGAACCCTTTTCTGTATGATTCTTGGGTTTCACCCCGAGTTTCTTATCATTCGTTTCTGGACGATTTCCAGAACCTTGAAGTTGAATGAAAGTATTACATTTTTCAAAAAAGATTAAAAGATAAAAAAATACAAACAATAAAGTAGAGATATAGCATATATTCGACATCCTGCCATGAAGGGCATTATAGGATATGATTGTATGAGCTTATTGTTTAATAAATGGAACTGATTTGGATTGTATTGAACGGGACTGAACTGAAATGAAAATGAATTTATATTGAATTTTTTTTATATGAACCAGCCTTATTTGAACTGAACTGAGTTGAACTTAAAGAAACTGAAATGAACTGATCTACATAAAAGCCCGGGCAAACTGAGCCTTTATCTGTTAGATAAGTATTTTCTTAATTGAGTTTTTTTAACATTTTAAAATTATAAATTAATTAGTGAAATTATTTTTTTATGACTATACAATACATTTATCTACGAAATGTTACAATTGAGTTTTAACCACACATTTTATTATTTTTAAAAAATAGTATATGTTATAGAAGTAAATTATTGACGTGGCAGCACTCAATTTTTCAATAATAAATTTTTACAAGTTACAAAGTATTATTACCACATTACCATGTTTATTGGAATTTAATTATTTTGTGTTAATTTAATTTAGTAAATTATTATCGTTAACATAGTATGAATTTCCATACACAATCATACGGTATTAGAATTTGTTTTTTACAAAGTGTCATAATACAATCTTTTACTAACACAAATTCTATGTTGTCCTTATACCTACTTATTACCACACTTAATTACAAAACTCAATTCCAGTAATATATTTAGTGTGATAATATGTCCTTATTATAACATAACTTTAAAATGTTTTTAAAAATATGTTGGCAAAGATCATATTTTTTGTAGTGGTCCATGCAAAAGGGGTCTCTCTCTGTGATGGAGTACTTCGACCGTAAGTGAGCCATCGTCGACTCACTTTCAGATTGTCTTGTGATAGTCCCCGACAATGAATTCGTCAGCTGTCTCCTTTACGGCCTTGGAAATCAATTTGGCTCCCTCCGATCGGCGATTTCGATCCGGTCCAGCACCGAACCTGTCACCTCCGACGAGTTGTTGGGGTTTATGCTCCAGGAAGAAGCCCAGCAGGAGGAGGAGCTCGTTACTCTGCCATCACCGTCGATCAACGCTTCTTTTCGACACGCCGGTCAACGTTGGTCAACGCACGTCAACATCGGTCAACCACAGGTCAATGACCTCCATGTGGGATTTGTGACAGAACCGGTCATGACGCAAAGAACTGCTTCGGACGCTTTGATCTGAACAAGTTCCCTGCAACAAACCCTCAAGCAATTGCTCGTTTCAAAGGTGTCACAGGCAAGAAATCTGCTTTCACTGTCTTGACCGCTAGTCCTTCTGATCTTGCTGATCCTAGGTACATCGACTCCGGCGCGAGTCATCATGTGACTGCAGACTTGGGTAATCTCTCCATTCAGAAATAGTACCATGGTAATGATGGCATCACCGTCGCAGATGGTACATCCCTTCCTATTACTCATTATGGCAATACTGTTCTTTCTGCTTCGCATGCTGTTAAACCCCTTAAACTTAATGATGTCTTGTGCGTTCTTAAAATCACTAAATCTTTACTCAATGTTTCAAAGTTAACTCGTGATAATCATGTCTTTGTTGAATTACACTCAGACCATTGCCTTGTGATAAAATATAAAATATATACAAGGAATAATATTGTCTATAAAAGGCTTGTTAATCCATAAAGATGATTACAGTATTTATAGGGATATATCGGAGGTTCTAACCTTCCGTCTTCCGATGTGGGACAGATACAATACAATACAATATAAAGTACAATAGGAAAATGATATTCTAGTCTATATTCCTAATATAACAATATGACTAAATCTATTTACCATATTCCTCAATACCCTCCCTCAAGTTGGAACACGATGATCACGAGTGTCCAACTTGCAAAAAAAATCATGGAATTAGTGTCAGAGAGAGCAAGGTCTTCAATCAGCATCAGAATTATCAACTCCAACCCAAGTAGTAAAGTCTGGATCTTCCACAAAGGGGTAAAAGTTACAAAACTCCAAACCAAGTAGTAAAGGTTGGATCTTCCACGGAGGGGTAAAGTAACAAAGTTGGACCGAAAAAGTAGTACGGTCAAAATGGGAAAGTAGTAGGTTTTAAGAGCTAGAAGAGCTCAGCTGGATAAGGCCGGAAGAGTTCGGCTAAAATAAGGTAAGGTCGGATGAGTTCGGTTCGACTTCAAAGGGTAAGGCCGACAAAGTTCGGCCAGTAAGTCTAAGGTCAGAATAGTTTGGCTAAAATGAGTAAGACTAGAAAATTTAGGTAAGGTAAGGCCGGCAAACTTCGGCTACAAAGGCTAAAGCCGGCAAAGTTTGGCTTACAAATGTAAGGTAAGGCCGGAAAAATTTGGCTAATAAGGGTAGTAGACCCGGAAGAGTTTGGCTAATAAGGGTAGTAGAGCCGGAAGAGTTCGGCTAGAAAAAGTAAGGCCGGAAGAGTTCGGCTAAAAAGAGTAGGTAAGGAACCTGTTGTAGAGTTCAACTAGAAAAGGTACGGCCGAAAGAGTTCAGCTAAAAATGTAACGCCCCAATTAAACCACCTATCCAATACGGTGAGTTTAATCGAACGTCTGCCTGGTTCGCACCAGGTCTCGAGATTTAATACAGAGTCAGTAACAAAAGCAAATAACTATTATAGTATTATTACATCATTGATAATTTCAGGCGTAATTCAAATCGTTCAATAGATATATCTCAACTTATAATTATTATAGCTCCACCGGGTTGACGTATTAGACTGGAATAATCGATTCCAGAGTACTCCTAAATCCGCCTAGAACTGTCATGCCACACATAAAATACACAGAATGAGCTTTCGCTCAGTGATGTCCTCCGTAATAAATAAAAAAGCCTTAACTATAGAAGTACACAGTTTCCAGATTTTAAATACAATTATGATAATAACCTATCAAACCTAATATGGATAAAACTTCTAAAACAATCTCACAAGATACAATAACAAAACATCAACATTGTCGAGAATTAGGACAACACCGAAGCAAATAATGAAATAAAACTCACAAGATCAACACATTCAAAATAATCACATCAACTCTTCAAGAACCAACCAAATATGATACAATATAATCCATATACTCTCAAAATCACAGAGATCGGAGTTGTCTCAACATATCAACATTTCCACCCAACACAATGGATCGTAAACAAGCATCAAATATCTCAGTTGAAAAACAAATGCAGGATTTTAATCTATATGTCACACCATAAATTCCATCACAAGTAACAGTATATGAATCACACAGTATGCCCTCATGGCATTAAACATGGTATCAAATAAAATAATAGTGCACACACCCATTTGTATATGTTTAACTGACACTCCAAGTTACATGTAATACATAGATTTTTCATTACAACACATTAGGATAACATGATCGCAAGATAATCAAGTTGACCTTGACTACGTTACTTCCCTGGACAGGACTCTAGAGATGGCTCATAGATGTAGCACTTAGTTCCTGACCAAGACCATTAATAATAATACAGGCCAATTCAAAGTTTATTTAGATATCCACCACATGACTGATTACACCTCTCAAACAACAAGCAAGCTCAAAGTTTCATATAACATATTTTCAGAATAAGAGGTCGTTTGGTTCATGTGGGAATTAAGTTCCCACAGAATTTATAATTACTCGGATTATAATTCTTTAACAAAATACGCAGAAATAGATAAAATCGTTTGGTTGTACGTGTAGGAATTTGTAATTCCGTGAATTTACTACGTAGTTTTGAAAAACTAACGATTAATAGAATAGTAAACGCGGAATTGTAAATTACCTATGTGGAGCAAGGTAACAATTATCCCACGTTTTGCAGAATTGTAACATCCGCGTAATTTTAAATTACTCCGTTTTTCTTATAGTATGCAAACCAAACAACCACACCAATTCCAAAATCCGAGGATTTGTAATTTACCGGATACAATACGCGTACCAAACTATCCCTAAGTAATATAGTTTTCATGTCATCACGTAAATATTCCAAAGAATAACCAACATAATAGTATATTAACAACAATGCAAGCCAATTGGAGTAGTTACAAGTAGCAAAGTGCAACTAATCAGATATGCAAATTCAGATATAGAAGATATTCAAGCTACATGTAGCACGTCAGTCCCAAATAGCACATTTCTTGCAAAGGTAATAATTCGTAGATTTTAAAACAATTATAAATGTGTCAGCATCTAGTATCTTATATATATTGATCAAGAAGTAAATTAATATTCCAGTATAAGGTTAAACTCGGTAATTTCTAATGTATAAGTTAACTTAAAACTGATCTAGCATTTCAATTCAAGGTAGATAATAACAATGTCCGTCTAACGGAAATATACATAGACACCTTGAGCAAATAAGAACTAACATTGTTCCAACAGGCATACCCATATCATTGTACAGAGTAAACTCATTTGCTTACTAGCATGCAACCCTATAGTACATTAAGGCCCTGTTTACCAGAGCTTATCTGTAGATCAGTTCAGTTCAGTTCAATTCAGTTTAATTCAGTTCAGTTCGATTCAATTCAGTTCAGTGAAAATGCAATTTGATGAAATTCAGGTTAATTCAGTCATGCTGATTCCATTTTTCAATACATCAATTTTCACTTCAGTTCAGTTCAATTCAGTTCAGTACATCAAGAAATAAGCTCTAGTAAACAGGGTCTAAATAGTTTCAAACATATGTTACACGCATAAACTTAGAAGCATAGTATCCATCTATCATGCAAATACTGCTATATTTATAAGGCTCCAATTCCGAAACAACTCTCATTTCAGTATGTCTATTCCACAATATGGAAATATTAGAATTAATGGTTTACAGAAATGAAGTACAATACACATAGAACAGTGAAAGAAAACAATAGCATGATTATCAAACATAAGTGACACACATAACATTTAGTTCCCAAAATGTATTAGTATATAAATAAAGATTGTCAAGTAGGACAGATCATATTTCGATAAAAATATGTCATGCCGGATTTAATTCCCCTCATAAACCATCACATTTCATGTCACCACGCCATTTACCAGGCAATTTCAAAATTTTCCACTCATGTACATAATTAAAGGATTGGAACTCAAATCAAAGATGGAAATCTCAGATAGAAATTCATAGATGGAAATTCACCCAACATATCTCTGAACCACATATCACGGATGGAAATTCACCCATACTCCAGGGTATCAACTGGGTTTCACCACCCAATATATCTCCAATTCTCCAAATATCACTCGTGTATACACTTCAAGGTGATTTCTCCGAATTTCAAACCCTTGCACGACTATTGGCCACACGCAAGACCTAGCCGTGCAAGTCCTGGTCACAATATACTCTCGCAGGCACCGACGCCTCTCTATCAATAGAGACCGCACAAGCGAGGGGCATACTACTTTACCCTCGTACGACTATTGACCGCACGCAAGACCTAGCCGTACGAGTCCTGGTTACAATGTACTCTTGCAAGCAACCACGCCTCGATAGTTGACCGTTTGCAAGCAAGTGGTACACTGCTCAATAATAACCCGAGAACAAAGCTAAAAGATCACTTATATATTATTTTAAAGATACATATCACGTCAACAAGTAATCCTCATACTGAACTAAGGAAATCTCATATTATACAAATTATCCCGAGAATATAGGTAGGCTCATCACAATCAAATACATCATATAACCAGCGTACACAATAAACAAACCAAGATAGCTCAGAACAATCCATGAACACATCAGTATAACCATGTCATCAGAACAATCCATGAACACATCAGTATAACCATGTCATCGCCCACTAACCAGTGTATAACCAAGACCGTAAATCATAAACAGATGTATCCGATAACTATCCAGATTTCAACAAGTACAAGTATGCATATCAATTCTTACAAGTCAAACGAAGTAGATACACCCATTTACAGGTAGCTGAATAGTCTCATGTCAGGCAAGCAATCACATATATTCTATAACCATGTACACAATAAACACACCCAGCCAGCTAAGAGAATTCGTAAAGTAAGCACACATCGGTTGTACAACCATGTCATTATTCATTAACCAAACCACAACAATCACGAGTATAGCTAAGACATTAAATCGGCATATAAATATGCATAACACTCGTCTACATAATTATCAAATAACTATATGGATTCAAACAAGTATAAACATATCCTTTCTTACAGGCAATCAAACTCATTCATTATCATCTCAAGTTACAAGTATAAACATAGTTTCAGACTACACACATCATTGGATCAAGTGTCCTCATGGCATCAATTAAGAGGTTCCAACACAACTCATGTACAGTATATATGGTCATTATTGCAATTCAACTGGAGTAATCAAACTTCAAGTTACAAATTACAAATAGCAGACCACACGAATAATTATGCTTATTAATCAAATTACAAATAGCAGACCACACGAATAATTATGCTTATTAATCAAATGGAGAAGATA
Organism: Cruciata laevipes; assembly: GCA_963678965.1. Lineage (NCBI taxonomy): Eukaryota > Viridiplantae > Streptophyta > Magnoliopsida > Gentianales > Rubiaceae > Cruciata > Cruciata laevipes. The sequence goes on along the minus strand of OY787634.1, from coordinate 16,037,871 downwards.
CAATACAAGTTGTAGGTAGCCCGCCAACAGTCTCATACATCACATATCTTGCAAAAGTAATATCTTGTATATGTTGGAAAATAAAGATTTTGGGCTTGGGCTCAGGCTTGGGCTCAAACGTTTTGTAACTGTTCAAAACTTGATGATCAGTTTTATTTTCCATTAATGTGAATCAGCTCTAATTACGCAATTAACAGCTGAATTAAAACAGACAATAAAGTAGTCTGATTTATGGGCAACAATCAAGGTGTCAGTTTCAGGGCAACAATCAAGGGAAAAACGTCCCAAATTTGATTGATTGCATTCATGCTGCATTTAGACCTGACCCCCTCACCTCCCTATAAGTACAATCTTAGAGCCAACCTAGAAACGGTTCAGAAAAATAGCCTTAGGCAATCAAACTCTCTCTCTTCGTCATTTTCTGTCTGGCTCTGTCTGTTCTTGGTTCTGTACTCTCCCGTCGTTCTATTCAGGTCAGTGTACTAATGTGATAGAGTGCCTTCGGGCTATGCGCCTTCCGGGATGATCGTCACGAGTTGACTTTCATCCTTGATGGTCTTATCCTAGGGAACAAAGACCCATACGGGGCCTAATTTGTTTCAAGGAAAACGTTCGCCGTGATTCCATTCGAATTTATTTATGCATATTGTAATTTTCATTTTTGCATATTAGTCCCTGCAAATTATATAATATTTTATTTATGCCCAAAGTTGTATACAGATTCTAACAGTATATTCTAAAATAATCTAAAATGTATTAGACTCTTGTACTTTATATGTTTTTGAAAATATAGTTATATAGTACATATAATATAAATAGAGAACACTCACATGAATTGGCCCGATCCAACACAAAAAGCCAGGTTGGGTAACTTCCGGTGAACGGCATGTTTTTCACCATGCTTAAATCAATGATACCCTTTCTGAACAGCTGCTCCGTCAGCGACGTCAGTTTGGCTTTGACCACGTGACCCTATCGGTACGCGCCGGAGGGGGTGTACCGGACGACGGCATCAAGGCTGATGCAAGGCCTACGACCAGAATCTGAGCAAGATGCACCGCGCTACGTCTCCAAGACCATAAAGGGAAGTATTTGCCGATCTGAATCCCTGATGAACTGCAACTGTATAAAAAAAAGGCGAAGGTCGATACCAAGACCAGCGAGATGGGGTTTTCAGCAATCTCCGAGGACGAAGACAACGCGTATCAGAGAAAGATGTACGCGTTCGACATCATCTCCAACGCTCCCAGCTTGAACCTGCTTGGAATGTTCAAGGACAAGAAGAGGAAGGAGCTCCGTTTCATGACGGAGTCGTAGGCGATGGAGATCGAGGCCACGGTGGAGAGGCCGGAGGAAATCTCGGGTTCAAGATGGAGCGCGACAAGGCCGGCGGCATCGAGCTGGTCCGCCGGGTGCGCTCTGCTGCGAGCTAGCCTGTTCATGGTGGAGCTCAAGATGCGTCGGAACGAAGACGAGGAAGGTAATGGTTATGTTTTCAGGCAGAAATTTATGCAAATTGGAGAAGGAAAAGGAAACCAAAACTACAGCGACAGTATGTCGCCGACTTGCATAAAAGGCAGCAAAGAAGGAGATCAACGAAACCAGAGCAGCTAAGGCATGAATGCTTTATTATTAGAGCATCTCCAATGGTTGTGTTTTGGAGTTGCTTGCAAATATTCCAAACGTCAAGCAGTACTGCTACACCGTTGTTTCTTGCCATGTCAGCAACTGCCGTCAAGCAGTACTGCTCTACCAAGCAACACTGCTGCATTTAATATTTTTATTTTATCGATACGGCATATATTTGTGACTTATTTTTGTCTACGAGATTTGTTTACCAAACCATTCATAATTTACGAAATTTTACATTCGATGATCAGGATATTTTATGCAGAGGTAAAATAACACGTCTTTGGTTGCATGCATCAATCCATTTTATGGCTGCTGTAAAAAAGTATATATTTGCATTGCATCGATCCATCCATGATTTGATGCATATAAAATCATATTTTTAATTGTTATATAATATTTATTCGTGAAATAATATTATAATATAAAATATAAAATATTTATATAAATTAAATAAAAAACATATTTTGAAAATTATAATTCCTAAACTGAAATTAATTTTGATATTTTCTTTGATAAATATTACTTATTATTTTATTTTTACCTCAATTTTTAAAATATTCGTGTTGGTAATTAAACCAAACTTAAATAGGATTTTAGATCCTGCTTTATATATTTCCTTTAAGGATTAGGAAGTTGATAGAATTACAGCTTCATGAATGGTTTAGGAGTTTATGTAGTCTATATAAAGACGCATAGGGCATTGATTGTAATTGAGACATTCCAACAAGAAGATTAAGCTAAGATTGCAAGAGATTGAGATACAGACATTTAGGTCTGGTTTGGGGTCGAAAGTCTCTTTGAAGACTGAAAGCCGGGTTTTGGCTTGCCCCGTTGACGACGAGTCGGTTTAAGACGTCGGGTTTGTAATTGCCTCCAATACAACTAAAAGATTAATATATTGATATTTGTTCCGCTGCGTGTTTACAGGGATATAATTATTCACGGTAATTTTTATATTCCTACAAGTGGTATCAGAGACTGTTAAAAGGTCCGAGACAAGAGCCTAGGAAAAGGTTCAGGTGTCTGAAGAGCCCGAGAAAAGGTCCGGGAGTATCTGAGTTTGAGGAGCCGGAAGAGAAGAGTCCGGGAAATCGAAGAAGTAAGTTCTGAGATTTGAAGACGGTGCGAACAAGTTGTTTGTACACGTGGTGGCCGGTGGAGAATTTCCATACGACGGTTTAAAAAAAATGTTGAGTTATTCAATGGATATCAAGGATGTGGAGTTTTGGTTTGGTATCATTCGGAAATTGGCTGGGAGAGAGAATTACGAGATTTGGAAATTTTGTATGTGGAGTGCTCTTGGGGCGTTTCAATTAGATAAATATGTTGAAAAGGAATTGGCAGATGATGCAGATAGTGAAGAGGTTAGTGGTGATCGCTTGGCTTTATCACAGATTCATTATACTGTAGAAGAGTCAATTGTCCATGCGCATCTTAACCATGTTAAAAGTGCTAGACAAGCATGGAGTAATTTGGATGTAATGTATGGTCCTTCGGAGGAAAAACAAATAAAGGTTTTGAGTCTAGAGAGAGAATTGAAGATGTGTGAGATGAGAGCACATGAATCAGTGCATGATTATATCAAAAGAATTACAGTGATTAAGTTGGAGATGATATCTAACGGATATTATCCCAAAGAGAAGTTGTTTGTGGAAAGACTGCTTGTTTCGTTACCTCGAAAGTTTGATGATCTTGTAACGATGGTAATTGGGACAAGAAATCTTGAAACAATGAAGTTGGAAGATTTATGTGGTTGTTTGTGTTGTCAAGAACCGGTATTGAAGTTGCTTGATAAGCATCCGCATTTCGAAGAAGAGATGTCTGCTGAAAAAAGATATGCAAGTGCAGAAGAAGCACGTTGTGTAGAAGATGAAGAAATTCCAAGAAAGGAGGAAGTTGTGAAGGTTTCCAAGATTGAAGAAGATGAGATTTTGGAACAAGAAACTGTGACTGATCATGTGGAAGAGAACAAAGATGAAAATTTTATCTTTGAAGAATCCGAACCGAAAAATGAAGAAGATGATGATGAGGTGATAGTAGATATGGGTATTGAGGAACCTGAAGAAGACACTCCAAAGAAGGGAGATGTAAAAGAAGAAGATGCAAATGAATGCAAGATTGAAAAAGAGGAAAATATAGTGCTGGAAGAGCAAGAAAATGTTATTATTGGTGTGGGGGAGAAACCACAGGAAGATGAAATTGATGATGAGATTGAAGAAAAGTTAGATGAAAATTTCCTTGTTGAAGAATCTGAATCTCACAAGGAAGATTGGGATGAAGAAGTGATACTGCATTATGAGAGTTTGATTGAAGATTTGATTTCTCCGGAGGAGATGTTTGAAGATGTAAAGATCAAAGTTGAAGTTGGCGAAGATGATGTTATAAATGAGATTGTTCCTTTCAGAGACAAGGAAGAAGAAGTGAAGGAAGAAGAAGTGAAGGAAGAAGAAATGAAGGAAGACAATTATGTTCCTTTCAGAGACAAGGAACGAGTTGAATTTAGTGATGCTGGGAAAGAAGAAATTGTTCCTTTGAGAGATAAGGACGCTGTTGTAGATGAGGTTGTGGAAGAAATTATTCCTTTGAGAGATAAGGTTGAAGATAAAGAGAATCACTCTGTTAATAAGCTAAAAGATGAGGAAGAGGAAAGAAAGAATTTGAAAGTTAAATTTAAAGATGAAGTTGAAGTTAGAACGGTTATGAAGAAACCCTTTCTCAAAGAAGAGTGGGAAAGAAAAAATTTGAAAGTTAAATTTAAAGATGAAGTTGAAGTTAGAACGGTTGTGAAGAAACCCTTTCTCAAAGAAGAGTGGGTAAAGATGAATGATTTCTTTGAGAACAGTTCAGAGAAAGTTTTTGACGATTTGAAGTTCATAGGAATGGTTATGATGGATGCATTGATAGTTCAATGGTTTGAGAAGTCCGTGCTGGAGATACATGATGCTGATACAGCTACGGAGTTTGCAATGGCATTTGAAGCTCGTGATGGTGCTGGAGCTGCTTTGATCAAGTTTGGTTTAAGGGAGGCTATGTTGGTAATTAAACCAAACTTAAATAGGATTTTAGATCCTGCTTTATATATTTCCTTTAAGGATTAGGAAGTTGATAGAATTACAGTTTCATGAATGGTTTAGGAGTTTATGTAGTCTATATAAAGACGCATAGGGCATTGATTGTAATTGAGACATTCCAACAAGAAGATTAAGCTAAGATTGCAAGAGATTGAGATACAGACATTTAGGTCTGGTTTGGGGTCGAAAGTCTCTTTGAAGACTGAAAGCCGGGTTTTGGCTTGCCCCGTTGACGACGAGTCGGTTTAAGACGTCGGGTTTGTAATTGCCTCCAATACAACTAAAAGATTAATATATTGATATTTGTTCCGCTGCGTGTTTACAGGGATATAATTATTCACGGTAATTTTTATATTCCTACAATTCGTAAGTATAATATATAAAATAAAAATAAAGAAACATGTGGGACCTATGAATTTATTATGAATGTAGCTTACCATTGTTAAAGTGTGTAGTTTGCCATGTCATTAGCTTGAAAATTGACATGGCAAGACAAGCTACACAATCATGTAGCTTGCCATAGGAGAAGCTCTTAGAGCAAGTCCAACAGTTTTGCTATAATAGAGATTTTATTCAAATTTGGAGATTTTGACAAATTTTTCACTCCAACAGAATCTCTATATGATTCTCTAAAATAGAAAAATGAGGAGAGAGAAGAAAAAAATCTCTATATATGCAGATTGTAAACAAATTTTTAGAGAACTAATTTTATGGTATGTTTACTAAAAATAGGAATTAAATTACCTTTCTAACTCTCATCAAATTCTCCACCACACAATATGCCAAAAATAGGAGATTAATTCAAAATAATATAGAGATTCTGTTGGAGTTAAGAAAAAATAATATGGAGATTATTGGCTTTCATTCTCTACTTTAGAAAAATTTATAGCAAAACTGTTGGACTTGCTCTTAGTTGATCATTTCAACTTGCTTAGTCATGACCTCTTTAATTCCTTATGTGACACGTATCATTCCTTATTATTATTATTATTATTATTTTATATTAGGTTTTAATTCTAATTTATTTATTTATTTGGCTTGAATAATTTTAACAAGCATGCCATATTAATCTATTCTCACGTTTAAGTAATTTTGGGGTTTCCAAGTTTCTACATTTTAATTTTCCCATTTCAAGTTTCTCGTTCAAGACAGAGTCCGACTAGGTTTCTATCTCATTCGTCGACATCGTCTCCGACCCTATCTATAAATCATCTAATTCCGCCGCCCAACTGCTTCCCCGAGCCGCTCGGTGCCGCCGGCAACCAAGAAGACACACTTCATCGGATATTCCGAGATAGATGCGTAGACTCGCGGGAAAATAATAGTGACTGGAGATTTTTAAGCGGAAAATTTCATCGTCAACTCCGACGAGATGGATTTCAACGGCGTTGTCTGTGCTGATAGCAACGACGATGTGTTCAGCCGGGAAGCTTTACTTCGCCCTGCATCTGAGCCGGCTCCAGGCGGAGATGGCGGAATTGGCCGTGAAGGCCAGCTCCGCCTTAGCGAAGAGCGTCGGGAGATATGCGGGTGCCGGTAAAAGCCGATTGCTTGATCGAGCTCTTCTGAGTACTGGTCGCGGAGGCATGATTCAAGGGTGGCAGAGCGACAGTGAAGGGAAGAGACAGCGGGGCTTTCCTGGGCTGCTTCCGCCGATAACTGTAGGTAATGTAAAAACACATCCATGGGGTCTTACGACGGTAGCTCCTTGTCTCAGTTCAGATTTTTCCGTACAACAAATTAACCATTGTTTTCCTTTAAGAATCTAGATGGGCGAGGTCAGCAAGGAGGTGTATTCATGAAGGGCCTACCAAGACGATTGGTTTTATCCGTATTCCAGGATTCAAGTGTATAGTTTTTGGCAGTAATGGATGTGCATTGGGAACCCATGATGAGGATTAGAGTGCCAGTAAGAATTTATGGCATCCCTTTTGGAGAAGATGACCATTAATGCTGGCCTGCTGGGAAAATTCAAGAACGGGTGCTTTCACACATTTTTATGCAAGAATGCAGAAACTGATTCACAAAATGTTCTTTTCTTCTACGTTTTTCAATTAGACTCTGATTCTATTGAGGCATAGGACATTATATGACGTTGCTGGATTGAATTTCGGATTTATCTGGAGTCCTTATATGTAATTCGATGAACAGTATATTCGTTTCTAGGGTTTTCGTCCTGGGTTTGTGATTTTATTGATTATCTGTGATTTTGTGTACCTTTTTTTTTACTTGAAATTGATCAGACTCTTTGCACATTGTTAATTTGGATGTGTATAATGTAACATGTTAGAAAGATTATTGATTTTTTTGTTTTATGGTACACCAAACTGCATGTCGCCACTATATATATATATATATATATATACTTGCTTTGGGCTCCATTGAAGTTGGTGGAATATTTGTGTTGTGTTTATAGTGCTTCTGTTTCTGGGCTTCAAAGATTATGTTTTTTTTTTTTTTTTTTTTTTGTGTTTTGGTATTTGGGTTATTTTGAGATATTTGTTGGTGAAAACTGTTAATGTTTTCCCATAGAGGCAGTTCTATTTGTCACACAGATATAACCATTCCGCTAGGTTCCTTGCCACTTTACAGATTCTGATTCAGAAGTGCTGCTTTCGCCAAGAGAGAACTATAAGAGATATGAAATACTGAATGTTAAACAAAGATGTATTCGTAATACTATTTGTTTGGGTTTGTGAATTTGTTTCTTCTTGCAATTTCTTAAATGTGATTTCGTAGAGCAAGAAATTTGGTGTCTCCTCCTCAAAGTGTATTCAAACTGCTAGACTTCGACCACTACTCGAATACACATTCTTAGCCCTTTTGTTTCTTACACATATATTTCGAATGCAATGGTATAGAAACACTATTATCAGTTCTCATTTGCATCTTAAAGGTTTTGATTAATGAGTGTGAGATTCTGATGTTTTTCTTGGGTCCCCAATGTGTAGACTGGAAATGTTTATGCTAAATATTGATTAATGCATATATTGAATCTTTAGGTTTGATTAATGCATATGCAGAATCTTGTTTGGTATATTAAGATCAAATGAGGTATTTTTGGTGTTTGTTCTTACCTAAAATGCTAAACCTATGGTCATTGTTCTTACCTAAAACTATGGCAATTTCAGCGTTTTTTAGATGATGAACTTGTTTTTTTTGCAGCATGGATCCCTGGACATAACACGGCTCCTCTTGACAAGTAGAAGGTAATTGACTGAAACTTTTAGCATTTTGTAGTGAATTGACATCTATGTTGCTATTGAAAAACGTTTTGTAGAGAAGTTTATATCTTGATATTTAAATCCCGAGAAGCTTATATTTTTATTTTTTTGAGATGAAGTGAATTTTGACTTTATGATCAGATTTTCTTCTTGTCCGTTAATTCAGAACTATGTCCTTATTATAGTCAAAATAATCTTCTGAATTTCTAAGGTACTAACAATAAGCTTCAGCCTTTCTAATTGCAAATTAGGAAAAGTTAAGGTTTGTATATTAGAGAGCCTGGACTTCATATGGTTTGTATATTAAAGGTACATATGCAGTTGATCATGTTAAGTACATTTTCATGACAAGTTCCATTCTTTTCGGTGACCTCATGTTGAGCTAACTTGCAGGTTAGAAAGGAAAAGATTGCATTATTCCACCTTTTATTAGTATTATTATTGTTCCATTTTTTTATGTTATTCGTTAGATTACAGGATGCAATTCTGTTTAGATGCATTTAATATATTGAGGTTTAAAAGGATGCAATTCCGTGTTTGTGTGGAGCTTATTATTGAGGTAATATATTGAGGTTGATGGATGTGCTTTACATGACCTGCATTTGTAACTAGGATATAAAAATTATTACTCTTTTACCAATGATTTTTCAGTTGTTTTAATAGGATACTCCAGTTGTTTTTAAGGAAAATTAGGTGTCTTATTGTTTTTTCTACCTGTTAATTTCTCATCAGGTATCAAACTCAATATACATATTCTAGAATTCGTTGATTGATTCTAAATCCGAGGAACAAGTATGACTTTCATACTGATTCTCTTTCTCTGAATTTTTTTTAGTTGTCATCTTCTGTTGGGCAAACTTAGGAGGCCATTCAATAGTATAGTTACAACTTGGAACCAAGCGCTGCACTCGTGGATAGAAAAATTGTGATTGAGGCCAGTGAAGGGTACAAAAAATCTCTTTCTCTATCTTTTTTGTGCTTTTCTGTTTTAAAAAACAATCAAGGAGGGAGACAGATTTTCGATATATTGAGTGATGGCTGGAAACTTGAGAAAAACAGAGTTTGTTTTTGGGTGCTAATGTTTTTTTTTTATGTATCAGCATTTGGTAAGGTGTCTAGGAATGTTTAAAGACATCTACTACTTCCAGCCTTAATCTTACAGTTCTTGCTTGTACTTACTGAATGGTAATTAATTATGAAGCCAAGTAGTAATGTTTTATTTGTTGGAGACTTGGAGGTTTTAAAAGGTTGTCTGTTACTAATCGAGCATATTTGATTGTTGTTGCTGTTAAATGCCAGTATTTAGTAGGAAAGGAATTGGTGAAATAATAATTCAAGTTTATTGTACACTTCTGTAGGATTAAGCCACTGTATGAATCAATCCTTATTCGCTGCTTCAGATGACATACTTTGATGATTTTAGGTAATATACAGAATTATAGGTAAATTTCATGTTCCTGTTCTGTTTTTGGAGTTGTGCAAACCGCAAATTAGCAACACAATATACCTTCTTTCTGGTGACACGAGATTACTTTGATTTAGTGATATTCTTGGAGTGTTTGAGGGACTGCAAAATCCCAATTTAAAAGTTCCATCTGATAAAGCAATAAAGTTGGGATCTTGAAGATGATGTGTAACTGAACTGCAGTCATGTAGAGATATTGAAAGAAAGAAAATTAATAGATGCAATAAACATGGCTGACTAGAAAATATCTTCATAAAGACCATGGCAAGAAAATAATGTCTGCAATGAACATAAGTAAAAGTTCAATGTTTGCAAATTTTATAGAAAGTCCAATTCTGATTCCGCTTAAAATTACAAATTCTTCTATTTATGATTATATTTCCATTAAAATTGCTTAAACTATGGACATGTGGTCCGTGAATTCTGAGGTCTGATTGAGAAACATGTGTGCAGATAGGGTTGAAAGAATTATTTAGGTTGAAAAGAAGTGAAAAGCTATTATGACATGCTAGCTATAATGAAAGAATCCATAATCACTTGATTTCTTATTTCCATTGCTACAACTATGCTTAATCTCGAGATCCTATAACACAGTTGTTGAATCCTTGAGCTGACAGATTAAGTTCTGAGATCCTCCATTTCCATTCATGTGATTATGTCAGAAAATTGTGTGGTTTATGTGTAAATGGTTCATTATTACTTGGAACTATAGTAAATCAAAGCAATTTCTCTATGCAGATCCATATTTCTTTTGCAGGTCCATATTTTTACCATAATGCCCCCTGATGGAACCCTATGATTTCAAACCCATTTTTTGCCTTAACAATATTAGGGGTATTATGGTAAAAATGCGGACCTGCAAAAGAACATGGAGCAACCCCCTAAATCAAATGCTCATTCACACAACACATCAAATTAATAGATTTATGAATGCTCATTCTTGGTTCTGTTTTGCATGTGATGTATTTTTAATATAAAGGAACTGTAACCTCTAATTTCTTGAGTTAATAATTGAATAATTACATGTATCATGTTTATCTTGTGGACTTGGGATTAATTTGCTCAGATATTGTGTGATGGGGCTAATAAAATGTTTATAGATATTGTAGTCCTGGATTCTAGCTACTTTTCTCAAGTAATTCATCTATGCCATGGGGAATAACTATAAGTTTTTGCACTGGATTTCATCTATTTATAAAATTTGTACATTTGTAATAATAAGTAAATTAATGTTATTTCTCTCATCATTCATTAATAGCAGCAGCAGCAATAGCAAGTCGAGCAGAGTGCAGGGAACATGCAGATGATCTTCGTCAAAACCCTAACCGGAAAGACCATCACCCTCGTAGTCGAGATGAGCAACACCATTGGAACTGTCAAGTCTTAGATTTAGGAAAAGAAGGTATCCCCAACATAGGCTGATTTTTGCTGGTAAGCAGTTGGAAGATGATCATATTCTGGCTGATTACAATATCCAGAAGGAATCTATGATCAAGGTGAAGAGTCTTACTGCCTGGAAAGGCTCATATATGCTGGAAAATAGATTGCAAATGACAAACCCGCTAAAGATATTAATATCGAGGGTATGGTAGCTTTGTACTTTATTTGGTTTTGGCTTTCAGAGGTGGTATTGCCTGAAAACTAGCAGATTTGACTTTATTGAATACAACTATGGTTGATTAATGTACTTGTAAGAGAATAAGCAGATTGTGGTGAACTATTCTTATGCACAGTGCGGAGTATATATACATGGACTTATTTATAAAAATAAATTAATGTATTTTTCTACTCTGAAATAATACTTGTATAATGAAGGTATTAATGATATTTTTATGAAAGCAAAAATGTATAAGGCATTAATTTTCTAAACAATTCAAATTTTTTCTAAGAAGCAAAAATGTATCGAGGTATTAATTTTATAACTTGAAGAGTTAGAAGATATTGCAAAAACGGAATCAAAGAAAGGGCAGTGAAATATAATCATAAAAGATGAACTTGAAGATGGAGATGTACTATTAAATGAGTGTGAAAATGTATAAATAATTGTAAATGTAAGTAAGGGAGTAAATAAACCACATAAATAAAATAGTTTGTTAAGATTAATCCAATCTCTCGAAATAGAAAAACACAAAATCATGACCACACCATAGTTTGTATAACATTCGAGATCAAATGTTCCAGTCCTCATCTTCACCGTGCATCCTTGCTATGAAATCAAGTTTCGACATGGTATTTCTTCCTCACTTATAGTAAATTTGGTAGAAAAAATGCGAACAATTAGGTTATTGACTATTTTATTAAATTATAGTAGGACAAAATATTTGTAAATAGAGAAATATGACATTTTTAATATTTCCTTGGTTTGAAATTTTCAAGGAGTGGATCATCAACTTCTGAATTTTGAAAATCCTCATAATTCTTATAACATCATCTTCATAATAAGTCCTCTAAGATTCTACCCAATTTAATAATAAGATATTATATAAACTTATTTCTTGCTGAACTAAACTGAACTGGAAAAAATTTAAATATACTGAACTGAAAAAAATTAAATATATTTAACTGAACTGAAATGATTTTGAAATTTATCAAATATCAGTTATCACTATAATCTATAGTAAAAAGTAACTTATAATAAAAAAAATTACTGAACTAAACTGAAAAAATTTAAATATAATTAACTGAACTAAATTTTGTTTTACAGAAAAGCTCTAGCAAACAGAATCTTAGAGCCATCAAAACAATACTTCAAATTTGTTTTAGTTTTTAAATTCTTCAAGTCAATTTTTCTAAATAGTCTCTTAATTATTCTTTTGGAGTTCTTTATTAATCACTAATAACCCATGATTAAAATCACTAATATTCAAAACAAAACTAATTTTAAGAGGCCAATTATAATGTTGAGAAACAATAATTTTATGTTAGTTATTATTATTTAAAAAATAAGTCATTTAAAATAGTGCACTTAAGAAGCGTCATTCTGAATTAATGACTGGAAAAAAAGTAATTGTTTTTAGAATTAATAAACCTTTGGATTTTTATAGAATATTTAGTAGTAGTATTTGTTTTGGTAAGTCTTTGAATTAGGACATCAACTTCGCCAACCAAACTGATATATGTAAATAAAAGAGTTTTCACAATGTTCTATTCTATTACATATAAATATTATCCAAAAGGTTTTAACAGAAGAATACTCATTTTTATGATAGATTTCGTATAATTGTACAATCATGTATTGGGCACACCATCTAGGTTATTATACAAATAAATTAAAAGTAAAATCACCCGCAAAAGCTCATGTTCCACACTGTTACAAAATAAAGTAGCTTATGGGGTGATGCAAGCTTCAAAGAATATTTATATCAAGTACTTTTACATCAAACATATTAACACTAATATTAATTAAACATTTATCAAGTACTTCGCGCATCGCGCGAAGAGGGCACGCTAGTATATCTTAATTGAAATTATCTCGTGACAGTAAGATGGGTCTTCACAAAAAAGGTAGGTAATGGCCCAAGTAGTAAATCGGGGGTGGCTAAATCCTTTCACGCCTCTGCAAGTGCAAGGTACGGACCTTTGGCACATTGCACTTGGACATAGTAAGGTAGGGTTTTTAAAAAAATTGTATTTAGGGGTCTCGACTTAGGGCAGCTAGGAGTCAACGACGATCAGCGAGCTCAGCAGGAGGGTCGCAATTTAGGGCGGCTAGCAGCAGTCAACGACGAGGTAGGTAGGCAATACGATGATTCCAAAGGTCGGCTAGCGAGGGTAACTTTAGGCAGCTAGTAGTTCGACGAGAAAGGTCGGAAATCAAAGGAAGCAGGCGGAAATCAGGTTCAGGAAAGAATCAGCTCTTGATACCATGATAAAATATAAAATACATACAAGGAATAATATTGTATATAAAAGGCTAGTTAATCCATGAGGATGATTACAATATTTATAGGGATAGATCGGAGGTTCTAACCTTCTGTCTTCCGATGTAGGACAGATACAATACAATACAAAGTACAATAGGAAAAGGATATTCTAGTCTATATTCCTAATATAACAATATGACTAAATCTATTTGCCATATTCCTCAATACCTTGTTAAGACCTTTCAGGGGCAAATAATCCTAAAAGGAATCGTTGAGAATGACCTTTACTGCTTCCCATCGTCCCCTCGTTTGTCGCAACCTTCCCGTCCCACAGCCTCACTTGTGGAGCGTACTTCTCTTCGGTGTTGGCATCATCGACTGGCGCACCCCAACGAGATTGTTCTTCGTCGCCTAGTCTCTAGCTTTAATCTTCCAGTTTCGTGTAATAAATTAGACTCAGTTTGTGGCTCTTGTCAACTTGGTAAGAGTCACCGTTTACCTTTGTCTACTCGTGATACCGTTTCTTTGAAAACTTTTGATTTAATTCATTCTGATGTTTGGGGACCATCCTCCGAGTTATCTACTTCTGGGTGTCGCTACTATGTCAGTTTCATTGATGACTGTACCAAGTTTACCTGGCTATACTTCCTGTCCAACAAATCTCAAGGTTACTCCATTGTTGAGCTTTTTCTAAAACTAGTCCAAACCCAATTTTCCACTCATGTCAAAGCCTTCCAATCCGGCTGGGGAGGCGAGTATCGAAATGTCTCTACACTCCTATCCTCTCATGGAATTCTTCATCAGGTGTCCTGCACACATACCCCTGAGCAAAATGGGTCTGCTGAGCGCCGCAATCGCACTATTGTTGAGAAAGGCCTTTACCATCTTGCCCACTCTCGTCTTCTTATAAAATACTGGGAACAAGCTTTTCACACAGCCACATATCTTATCAATCGTACAATCACCCCCACTCTATCTCATAAATCCCCTTACCAAAGTCTCTATCACAAAATCCCTAACTACAGTCTTCTTCGCTCATTTGGCTGTCTCTGCTATCCTTTTCTTCGCCCGTACACTACCAACAAGCTTGAGTATCGTTCTCTCCCTTGCATCTTCCTTGGCTACAGCTCCAAACACAAAGGCTACTTGTGTCTCCACATTCCTACCTCTCGTACATACACCTCTACATTTGTTGTTTTTGACGAATCTAGTTTCCCCTACCCAGATATGATATCTACCGATACCACCCCACCTCCCCCTTCCACTTGTATTATTCCTTTTCCCACAAACTCTGTTGTCTCTACAGACTCATCATCTACTCCCTCCACTCCTTCCGTGCATGAACCTCCTTCCCCCACTCTACCATCTCCCGCCTCATCACCGTCTTCTGATCCACTCTCCTCGGATCACTCATCTGTCTCAGTCCCTCCAAGACCTGAGTCGGGGTCCAGTTCAGCGACATCTCCTTCGACCTCTCTATCCTCAGATATATCTCCCTACCCAAATGCTCCTACTTGGTACCGTCCAGCTGATCAGTCTACTCATACTATGACCACTCGCTCTGCTACTAACTCTTTCAAACCAAAGGTTCATCTTTCCACTAAATATCCTCTTCTCACTACTCTCATTGCCACTCTTGAACCAAAGCTTTTCCATCAAGCCTCTAAATATCCCAACTAGCAGCATGCTATGCAAACTGAATATGATGCTTTAATGACTAATCGGACTAGGGACTTAGTTCCTCGTCCTGTGACTGCTAATGTTGTTGGTTGCAAGTGGGTTTACATGAACAAGAGGAAATCTGATGGGTCCATTGAGCGCTACAAAGCACGTCTTGTCGCAAAAGGTTTTCATCAGGAGGCCGATGTAGACTACTTTGAC
Organism: Cruciata laevipes; assembly: GCA_963678965.1. Classification (NCBI taxonomy): domain Eukaryota; kingdom Viridiplantae; phylum Streptophyta; class Magnoliopsida; order Gentianales; family Rubiaceae; genus Cruciata; species Cruciata laevipes. Next base: position 16,022,735 of record OY787634.1, on the reverse strand, counting down.
ACTTTCAGCCCAGTGGTCAAGCCTACCACCAATCGATTGGTCCTCAGTTTGGCGGTCTCTGCCGGTTGGCCTATTCGTCAGGTGGATGTCAACAATGCCTTTCTTCATGGTGACTTCTCTGAGACGGTGTTTATGGATCAGCCACATGGTTTTGTTTCTCCAGACAAACCATCTCATGTGTGTCGTCTTCGGAAGGCTCTTTATGGACTGAAACAGACTCCTCGGGCATGGTTTCAAAAACTGACTGCTTCCCTTGTTCAGCTTGGTTTTCGTGCTTGTGTATCTGATCCCTCTTTGTCTGTCAAGACTGCTGGCTCTCATGTTGTGTATGTTCTGGTTTATGTTGATGACCTTGTGATCACGGGTTCTCATGTTGAGTTCATTAATGAATTTGTCCGCCTTCTTGACCGTGACTTTGCCCTTAAGGATCTTGGTCCACTTCACTACTTCCTAGGTATTAAGATCTCTCGTGAGGGCTCTTCTTTTCAGCTCTCTCAGCAGAAGTTCATTTGTGACATCTTGGAGCGGAGTGACATGTCTGGTGCTCGACCTATCTGTTCTCCTGCTGAGCCTGGTTCACGCCTTGTTGCAGCGGGGAAGCCGCTGATTGACCCATCTCTCTATCGCAATATTGTTAGAGCTTTACAATATGCCACAATCTCCCGCCCTGAGATCTCCTATGCTGTCAACATGGTGTGTCAGTTCATGCATGCTCCTACTGAGACTCGCTGGTGTGCTGTTAAAAGGATTCTGCGGTATCTCAAGGGCACACTCTCTTCTGGGTTGACTTTTCAGAAGGCTCAGGACTAATGCTGGTTGGGCGTCGGACCCTGGTGATTGTCGCTCGCAGCATGGTTTCGCAATATACTTTGGTGGCAACCTTATCAGTTGGTCTTCTCGAAAGTAGAAGATTGTTGCTCGATTTAGCACTGAAGCGGAGTACCGAGCAATTGCATTTGCCTCTGCCGAGCTTATCTGGCTTCAACAGCTCCTTCAGGAAATGCATGTCTCTTTACAATTACCTCTCGTCCTTCTTTGTGACCATCTCAGTGCTACCTTTCTTGCGGCCAATCCAGTATTTCATCAACGATCCAAGCATATCAAGATTGACTATCATTTTGTTCGGGAACAGGTTGCCTCCGGTGACCTTGTGGTTCGGCATGTTCGGGCTCTTTATCAGATCACTGACATTTTCACTAAGGCAGTGGGTAATCATCACTTCATCACTCTACTATAGCTGTATATTTGATCTTATCAAATCCCCAATTAGGGATATAGTTACTGTATATAGAGTAGTCTTATTCAATCCATCCAACTAGTGATATAGTTATTGTATATAGATTAATCATGTACTTTATTTAAACTATGATACACAGTGAATACAATCAACAATTTCCACCATCAATATTGTTTATCAACCGGGCCTACGATCAGGTAAACATAAAGTGCCCATTCTTTATTACTTTCTCATGCATTTGTATCCACATAATTTGTGAAAATTAAGGTAGTGGTTCTTCGATTCATAGGTAGTGCATGATGTGGACCTGCAAAAGTTACCGACCGAGCTGGTCTGGTTGGATCTGATGGTCCAACACATGGCTCTTTTGATGTTACAGTCATGGCATGCCTTCTGAAGAGAATGGAGAAAAGTTGCTGATCATGCTGTTGCCGTTTTGTTTGAAGCCCAACGTCGTTTTGGGTCAGCAGTTGCTATTTTTGCTCATATAATGGCATGTGTACCATTCATTTTGGACTTGTTCTGCTATATAAGGATATGTAAAAATCTTGTACTGCTTGCGCTTTCTTAATGAATAAGTAGCAATAATTTCTTCCCATCTCAGTCTTCCTTCTCTTTCCTTGTTCTTATATTTTCGGTTTGAGAAATTCATTATGGTATCAGAGATTTCAGGTTCCAGATCCTAAGTTGCTTATTTATATTGATTAAACTTTTTTTTAAGATCCAGAATCATGGATTCAGATGGCGAAACAATCCACTCTGATGGATTGAATCCTTTCAGTAAGAGACGTGATCCTTATGATTTGAGGAGCAATGATCTTCCAATCTTAGTGCTGGTTACAGAACCATTGAATGAGCAGAACTATGTGACTTGGAGCAAGGCCATGCTCAGAGCTTTCAAATCCAGAGGAAAGCTCAAATTTCTGACAGGAGAGCTGAGAGCATTGGACTATGCAGATCCAGACTTTGACAGATGGGATGAGGTAAATTCCACAATGATCTCCTGGATTCTAAATTCAATCAGTGTCAAGCTTGCTAGGGGCTTTGCTTTCTATGAAGATGTTTATATGTTATGGAATGAGATTAGGGAGAGATTTGGAGAAAGTAATGGAGCAATTTTTCATAAGCACAGAGCACTAAACAGTGAGTGAACGAGGATAACAGGAAAAGAGCTGGCGGAGAAAGGCGGCCGAGCAATGACGAGACGCCATTTGAGCTATGGCCGTTGAGATTGCAGCGGAGAGGCTGTGGTGGTTGGAGATTGATCACCGATGGTGAGGGGTGGTGGCGGGCTCAGAGAGTAGAAAGATTGATTGCCGACCAATGGTTATTGGTGAAACAACGGTGGTGGCGGTGGTGTAGAATACAGACACCGGCGGTGGGACGGAGATGGTGGTGAAGAATTGGAGATGGGTTCAGCGGGATTTGGGCATTTGAAATTGGGTGATGGTGGTGGTATTTGGTCAGGGTGGCGGGTGGTGTGGTGGAGTGAGGCTGCTGGAATTGTCATCACGGTTGTGACGATGACAAGGAAAATATTGGCACGATCGTGTCTGTAAAGGTCGTCTACAACTGGGATGGACGTCACGGGCGTGACCAATTCTGGCACGTCCGTGACTGTTAAGGCCGCATACTGCTGGAACGGACATCACGACCGTGACCATGACAGACCAATTCTGGCACGACCGTGACTGTTAAGGCTGCATACTGCTGGAACGGACATCACGGCCGTGACCATGACAGACCAATTCTGGCACGGCCGTGACTGTGAAACCCGCATACTGCTGGATCGGACATCACAGACGTGACCATGAAATGCAATTTCTGGCAAGGCCGTGATATTACCGGCCCAAAGGCCTACTAGGCCGATAATAGGGTCCACGGCCCAGCGCGTCTAGGGCGATACCTTTCCTGCTAAGGGGCACGTCCGGACAAGAAAGAAGGACGGACGGGGACAGAGGGAAGTGGTCCTGCATCTCATCTCAAGCAGGCTAGCTCGGCTATAAATACCATCTCAAATAGTGAACAGGGTATGTGACTTATATCTCTCTACTTCATATTGAGAGCATATTCCGTACGTTTTTCCCCTCATCGTTATCCCCATCTCATCATCACGCCGGAGCTTCCTCCCCGGGACGCCTCCCGGGGATTGTTTTGCAGGGTTGGTGCTGGCTTGCTCGGAAAGAAGCCTGGATAGCGTCAAGACCCGGGAGACGGACGGATTTTGGTAGCATCAATTGGCACGCCCAGTGGTAGCATCAACGAGAGGTTCTTGACCTGGACGGAGTCGTTCAGCCGCCGAGGATACAGGGGCGTGTGAACTCTTCCACCGTCCCACCTTCTTTCCCTCCGAGTTTCGGGGTCGGAGGGGGAGCGGCTGTGGGACGATAATCGAATTTGGTTTCACACGCTCCACCCTATTACCCGCGTTCCAGCTGGGGGGCGGGACAAATTGGGTACGACCTGCCAGTCATGCCGGGGGAGTCGCTGGGTTATCAGGTCCCTGGAACTCAGGGGAACCCAATCCAGTATTCCATGCCCATGCATGGATCAATGGGGACGAACTACGGTCACCCGGAGAGATACTATAGGGAGGACGATAGGACGTGGGGCTATCAGATGGCGCAGCAGGACCCCAACTCTCTGGAGGCTCGACTAGACAAACTGGTGGGAAGAAACGGGGCAAGACCTACCTCCCCTTGGGTCCCTCGAGTGCTTGCGTACCCATGGCCCCCGGGCCTCCGGACCCCGGAGGGAATCCCAACATACAATGGAGAGACAGACCCGGAAGAGTTTGTTAGAACGTACCAGAACTTAATGGTGTCAAGGGACTTCCCGGAGGAATTGAGATGCAAGTTGGTGGGCTGTTACCTGAGAGGGAACTGTCTTTCGTGGTTTGATTCCTTGCCCCGAGAAAGCCTCAGAGATTATTACGATTTCTCTAAGGCTTTACTGTTCAGATACGCGGGTTAAAAAAAGGAAGGAAAGCAGCTGACCGAGCTTCTGGCCACCCGGCAGAAGGCTGCGGAAGGGTCAATGGAATACTATCGGAGGTACATGGACGACAGCATGAAGGTCGTTGACAGGCAGCAGCAGGAGAAGGCGGTGATTAGTGGGTTTATAAATGGCCTGAGGGATATGGCGTTGTTCCAGAAGTTGATGGAAAATGATAATACCGGTCCAGAGCCCTGTTGGGCCAAGAAAAGGGCCCGTGGTCCAGAACCAACAGAGAGGAACCTTTCCCGCTCAGAGGCATGTCCGGACAAAAAAGAGGACAAGAGAGGACAGAAGATGACAAGGGAGGTGGTCCTGCAGCTTATCTTCAAGGGAGGCAAAGCTCGAACTATAAATACTAGCCTCCAACAGTGAACAAGGTAGGTGACTTATATCTCTCTCTACCTTATATTGAGAATTCCTTCCGTACGTTTTCCTTCCCCACTATCCCCATCTCATCATCACGCCGGAGCTTCTTCCCCGGGACACCCCCCGGGGATTGTTTTGCAGGACTAAAGAGGGCCGGCCGAGGAGGGGACTAGGGGAGCGTCCAATCCAGGAAGACGGACGGAAACTGGTAGCATCAATTGGCACGCCCGGTGGGACCTTTCCACCTTCGCAGGATGGAGTCGCCAAGGAGAGGGCGCCCGCGGCACCTTCAGGGGGAGATTCTCTTCCACCCCCAGGAGACGAGGTGACCTTAAGGCAGTTGCAGGAGGAGGCTAGACACCAGCGAGAGCTAGGGGTACCGCAAGACGGCCACGTTGAAACTGCCTCCGACGAAGCCTACTCGGAAGGAGAGTACCAGGATGAGCAGGAAGGGCTTGGGCTCGCCGGGGATGGCACCACCCGGGACCAGGGACCTGAAGCCCGGGAGGAGGGGCAGCCCTTAGTTAGTACGGAGGAAGTGGCGGCCTTGGAATTCATGAGAGCCAACAAGGAGTTGTACCGCCAGTGGGTACTCTCCACCCGGGAAAGCCTGAGGCGAAGGGAACCCGGGAGGAACCAGGCAGGTCCTCTAGGGGGGTACCAAAGAGAGGTTATTGACTTGGACGGAGCCGTTCAGCCGCCAAAGCTACAGGGGCGTGTAAATTCCTCCACCGTCCCACCCTCTTTCCCTCAGAATTTCGGGGTTGGAGGAGGAGCGGCTACGGGACAACAATCGAATCTGGTTCCACATGCTCCACCCTATTACCCGCGTTCCAGTTGGGGGGCGGGACAAATCGGGTATGACCTGCCAGTCATGCCTACAGAGTCGTTTGGGTATCAGGCCCCTGGAACCCAGGGAAACCCGATCCAGTATTCCGGACCCATGTATGGATCAATGGGGATGAACTTCGGTTACCCGGAGAGATACTATCGGGAGGACGATCAGATGCGGGGCTATCAGGTGGCACAGCAGGACCCCAACTCCTTGGAGGCTCGGCTAGACAAACTGGTGGGAAGAAACGGAGCTAAACCTACCTCCCCTTGGGTACCTCGAGTGCTCGCGTACCCATGGCCGCCGGGCCTACGGACCCCGGAGGGAATCCCAACATATAATGGAGAGACAGACCCGGAGGAGTTTGTCAGGACGTACCAGAACCTAATGGTGTCAAGGGACTTCCCGGAGGAATTAAGATGCAAGCTGGTAGGCTATTACCTGAGAGGAAACTGTCTCTCATGGTTCGATTCGTTGCCTCGAGAAAGTCTCAGAGACTATTACGATTTCTCTAAGGCCCTGCTGTTTAGATACGCCGGATTAAAGAAGGAAGGAAAGCAGTTGACTGAGCTTTTGGCTACCCGGCAGAAGGCTGCAGAAGGGTCAATGGAATACTATCGAAGATACATGGACGATAGCATGAAGGTTGTCGACAGGCAGCAGCAGGAGAAGGCAGTGATTAGCGGATTTATAAATGGCTTGAGGGATATGGTGCTGTTCCAGAAGTTGATGGAAAATATCCCGGAAACCTTTCACAACTTGCAAATGGCGGTACAACTATACTGCGCGATTAATGATGCCACACGGAAGAGAAAGGAAGAATCTGGGGGATTCCTCCCGGATAAGATAGAAAGAAGAAGAATGGCAGACCCAAGTAGAAGGGACCCCGCTCCCGCACTGGTAAACCGTGCCAGGGCGGACAGTTTCACCCCGCTCAGCAAGTCCCGAGCGGAGATTCATGCTATCCACAAGGACCTGTTCCCAGATCCATTGCCCATCCACGGGACCCCGTCTAGGGAAAACGCGGACAAATGGTGTGCCTACCACAAGTCTTATGGGCATGCGACAGAGGGGTGTAGGATGCTGAGGAACGAGATAGAAAGACTGATAGAACGGGGACAGCTGAGAGATTGCGTGGCAGCGGAGGTAAAGAAGGAGAATCCCCGGGACCAGCCTCAGGAGCAACCCCGCAGGAGGTGGAGACCTAACCCGGGGAGAGGAAACGGAAGAATCCAGGGCAACCAAGGTAACAGGGCCCCGGGGAGGCTTGCCATAGCTGCCGCGCCGGTCCAAGCAGTGGAGCCGGCCCCAATACCCAACAGGATGATCAACGTGATCAGTGGAGAAGTCGGAGAAGCATGTCAGTCAGTCTCCGCTATCCGGGCCCGGACCCGGTATGTTCCCCCGGGGGAGGTTCAGGGGAAAAGGTTTCGCCCCGATGAAGCTCTCACTTTCTCTGAAGCGGATGCAGCCTCGCCGCAGATACACCATGAAATGCAATTTCTGGCAAGGCCGTGATATTACCGGCCCAAAGGCCTACTGGGCCGATAATAGGGTCCACGGCCCAGCGCGTCTAGGGCGATACCTTTCCTGCTAAGGGGCACGTCCGGACAAGAAAGAAGGACGGACGGGGACAGAGGGAAGTGGTCCTGCATCTCATCTCAAGCAGGCTAGCTCGGCTATAAATACCATCTCAAACAGTGAACAGGGTATGTGACTTATATCTCTCTACTTCATATTGAGAGCATATTCCGTACGTTTTTCCCCTCATCGTTATCCCCATCTCATCATCACGCCGGAGCTTCCTCCCCGGGACGCCTCCCGGGGATTGTTTTGCAGGGTTGGTGCTGGCTTGCTCGGAAAGAAGCCTGGATAGCGTCAAGACCCGGGAGACGGACGGATTTTGGTAGCATCAATTGGCACGCCCAGTGGTAGCATCAACGAGAGGTTCTTGACCTGGACGGAGTCGTTCAGCCGCCGAGGATACAGGGGCGTGTGAACTCTTCCACCGTCCCACCTTCTTTCCCTCCGAGTTTCGGGGTCGGAGGGGGAGCGGCTGTGGGACGATAATCGAATTTGGTTTCACACGCTCCACCCTATTACCCGCGTTCCAGCTGGGGGGCGGGACAAATTGGGTACGACCTGCCAGTCATGCCGGGGGAGTCGCTGGGTTATCAGGTCCCTGGAACTCAGGGGAACCCAATCCAGTATTCCATGCCCATGCATGGATCAATGGGGACGAACTACGGTCACCCGGAGAGATACTATAGGGAGGACGATAGGACGTGGGGCTATCAGATGGCGCAGCAGGACCCCAACTCTCTGGAGGCTCGACTAGACAAACTGGTGGGAAGAAACGGGGCAAGACCTACCTCCCCTTGGGTCCCTCGAGTGCTTGCGTACCCATGGCCCCCGGGCCTCCGGACCCCGGAGGGAATCCCAACATACAATGGAGAGACAGACCCGGAAGAGTTTGTTAGAACGTACCAGAACTTAATGGTGTCAAGGGACTTCCCGGAGGAATTGAGATGCAAGTTGGTGGGCTGTTACCTGAGAGGGAACTGTCTTTCGTGGTTTGATTCCTTGCCCCGAGAAAGCCTCAGAGATTATTACGATTTCTCTAAGGCTTTACTGTTCAGATACGCGGGTTAAAAAAAGGAAGGAAAGCAGCTGACCGAGCTTCTGGCCACCCGGCAGAAGGCTGCGGAAGGGTCAATGGAATACTATCGGAGGTACATGGACGACAGCATGAAGGTCGTTGACAGGCAGCAGCAGGAGAAGGCGGTGATTAGTGGGTTTATAAATGGCCTGAGGGATATGGCGTTGTTCCAGAAGTTGATGGAAAATGATAATACCGGTCCAGAGCCCTGTTGGGCCAAGAAAAGGGCCCGTGGTCCAGAACCAACAGAGAGGAACCTTTCCCGCTCAGAGGCATGTCCGGACAAAAAAGAGGACAAGAGAGGACAGAAGATGACAAGGGAGGTGGTCCTGCAGCTTATCTTCAAGGGAGGCAAAGCTCGAACTATAAATACTAGCCTCCAACAGTGAACAAGGTAGGTGACTTATATCTCTCTCTACCTTATATTGAGAATTCCTTCCGTACGTTTTCCTTCCCCACTATCCCCATCTCATCATCACGCCGGAGCTTCTTCCCCGGGACACCCCCCGGGGATTGTTTTGCAGGACTAAAGAGGGCCGGCCGAGGAGGGGACTAGGGGAGCGTCCAATCCAGGAAGACGGACGGAAACTGGTAGCATCAATTGGCACGCCCGGTGGGACCTTTCCACCTTCGCAGGATGGAGTCGCCAAGGAGAGGGCGCCCGCGGCACCTTCAGGGGGAGATTCTCTTCCACCCCCAGGAGACGAGGTGACCTTAAGGCAGTTGCAGGAGGAGGCTAGACACCAGCGAGAGCTAGGGGTACCGCAAGACGGCCACGTTCAAACTGCCTCCGACGAAGCCTACTCGGAAGGAGAGTACCAGGATGAGCAGGAAGGGCTTGGGCTCGCCGGGGATGGCACCACCCGGGACCAGGGACCTGAAGCCCGGGAGGAGGGGCAGCCCTTAGTTAGTACGGAGGAAGTGGCGGCCTTGGAATTCATGAGAGCCAACAAGGAGTTGTACCGCCAGTGGGTACTCTCCACTCGGGAAAGCCTGAGGCGAAGGGAACCCGGGAGGAACCAGGCAGGTCCTCTAGGGGGGTACCAAAGAGAGGTTATTGACTTGGACGGAGCCGTTCAGCCGCCAAAGCTACAGGGGCGTGTAAATTCCTTCACCGTCCCACCCTCTTTCCCTCAGAATTTCGGGGTTGGAGGAGGAGCGGCTACGGGACAACAATCGAATCTGGTTCCACATGCTCCACCCTATTACCCGCGTTCCAGTTGGGGGGCGGGACAAATCGGGTATGACCTGCCAGTCATGCCTACAGAGTCGTTTGGGTATCAGGCCCCTGGAACCCAGGGAAACCCGATCCAGTATTCCGGACCCATGTATGGATCAATGGGGATGAACTTCGGTTACCCGGAGAGATACTATCGGGAGGACGATCAGATGCGGGGCTATCAGGTGGCACAGCAGGACCCCAACTCCTTCGAGGCTCGGCTAGACAAACTGGTGGGAAGAAACGGAGCTAAACCTACCTCCCCTTGGGTACCTCGAGTGCTCGCGTACCCATGGCCGCCGGGCCTACGGACCCCGGAGGGAATCCCAACATATAATGGAGAGACAGACCCGGAGGAGTTTGTCAGGACGTACCAGAACCTAATGGTGTCAAGGGACTTCCCGGAGGAATTAAGATGCAAGCTGGTAGGCTATTACCTGAGAGGAAACTGTCTCTCATGGTTCGATTCGTTGCCTCGAGAAAGTCTCAGAGACTATTACGATTTCTCTAAGGCCCTGCTGTTTAGATACGCCGGATTAAAGAAGGAAGGAAAGCAGTTGACTGAGCTTTTGGCTACCCGGCAGAAGGCTGCAGAAGGGTCAATGGAATACTATCGAAGGTACATGGACGATAGCATGAAGGTTGTCGACAGGCAGCAGCAGGAGAAGGCAGTGATTAGCGGATTTATAAATGGCTTGAGGGATATGGTGCTGTTCCAGAAGTTGATGGAAAATATCCCGGAAACCTTTCACAACTTGCAAATGGCGGTACAACTATACTGCGCGATTAATGATGCCACACGGAAGAGAAAGGAAGAATCTGGGGGATTCCTCCCGGATAAGATAGAAAGAAGAAGAATGGCAGACCCAAGTAGAAGGGACCCCGCTCCCGCACTGGTAAACCGTGCCAGGGCGGACAGTTTCACCCCGCTCAGCAAGTCCCGAGCGGAGATTCATGCTATCCACAAGGACCTGTTCCCAGATCCATTGCCCATCCACGGGACCCCGTCTAGGGAAAACGCGGACAAATGGTGTGCCTACCACAAGTCTTATGGGCATGCGACAGAGGGGTGTAGGATGCTGAGGAACGAGATAGAAAGACTGATAGAACGGGGACAGCTGAGAGATTGCGTGGCAGCGGAGGTAAAGAAGGAGAATCCCCGGGACCAGCCTCAGGAGCAACCCCGCAGGAGGTGGAGACCTAACCCGGGGAGAGGAAACGGAAGAATCCAGGGCAACCAAGGTAACAGGGCCCCGGGGAGGCCTGCCATAGCTGCCGCGCCGGTCCAAGCAGTGGAGCCGGCCCCAATACCCAACAGGATGATCAACGTGATCAGTGGAGAAGTCGGAGAAGCATGTCAGTCAGTCTCCGCTATCCGGGCCCGGACCCGGTATGTTCCCCCGGGGGAGGTTCAGGGGAAAAGGTTTCGCCCCGATGAAGCTCTCACTTTCTCTGAAGCGGATGTAGCCCCGCCGCAGATACCCCATTCTGACCCGATGGTGGTAACGGCGGAGATTGAAGGCTTCTTGGTCAAAAGGGTGTTTGTGGACGATGGGAGCAGCGTGGAGATCATGTTCGCTTCTTGTTTCGATCAGTTGGGAATTGGGAGACAGAACCTTAAACCTCCCTTATCTCCCTTGTCAGGGTTCACGGGCAAACCCGAAGTTCCACTAGGTGTTATTCCCCTCGCAGTGTGTATGGTGGATGAGAAGGACCGGAGCAAGAGGATCTCGGTGACGTGCAACTTTGCGGTTATTGACGCACCCTCGCCGTACAACGTGATCATAGGAAGGCCATGGCTAACTCAAGCCCGGGCAGCGAGTTGTCCGTATCTGCTGACGATGAAGTTCCCCACTGCGCAAGGTGTGGCGGTCGTGCGGGGTAGTCAAGCAGTCGCAAGAAGTTGCATGATGACGGCGGTGCTGGACGCAAAGAAAGCAGTAGGGGTGGTACACGGAGAAGTTCCCCGCCAGGAGTTGGAGGAGATGCAGGTGGCGGACAAAGGGATGGTCACGGTGGGAAAAGACCTCCCGGAGGAAGTAAAAGGCGCACTGAGGGAACTTTTGGCCAAGTATCAGGGAGTATTCTCGTGGAGCTCGGAGGACATGGTGGGGGTGTTACCAGAGTTGGGGGTACACAAGCTGAACATAAGCCCTGCAACTAAACCAATCAGGCAGAAGAAAAGGCCTGTAGCACCGGAAAGAGCAGAATTTATAAAGAATGAAGTAAAGAAGCTGGAGAGAGCCGGGGTGGTCGAGGAAATCATCTACCCGGAATGGATAGCTAACCCGGTCTTAGTAAAGAAGCACGATGGAAGCTGGCGCATGTGTATTGACTTTACGGATTTGAATAAGTGCTGCCCCAAAGACAGCTATCCTCTCCCAAATCTGGACCGGCTGGCAGAGGCTATTGCGGGGTATTCGGTGCTGGCCTTCTTCGACGCACATAAAGGGTATCACCAGGTGCAGATGGATGAGGCGGACAAGGCGAAAACCTCATTCATCACCGATTTTGGAACCTTTTGCTACAAGAAGATGCCCTTCGGGCTGAAGAACGCGGGGGCTACGTACCAGAGAATGGTGGACAAACTCTTCAAGGATCAAGTGGGAAGAAACATGGAGGTGTATGTTGACGACATGGTGGTTAAAAGCAGGGCTTACGGGGCTTTCTTGAATGACCTGGAGGAGATGTTTGAAAAGCTGGAACGGAGCAATCTAAAGCTGAACCCCTCCAAAAGTACCATTGGAGTGGGTGCGGGGAAATTCTTGGGTTTTATGGTGTCAAGCCGGGGCATCGACGTCAACCCGGAGAAGGTGGAAGCCTTAGCTAAGATGACCTCCCCTAGGTCGGTGAAAGAAGTACAGCGGTTAACAGGGTCCCTCGCGGCTCTCAGTCGGTTCCTGTCAAAGGGAGCAGACAGGCAGTTGCCTTTCTTCAACATTCTCAGGAGGGCCAAGGCGTTTGAGTGGTCTGGAGAATGTGAGAAGGCATTCCAAAATCTGAAAGAGCACCTCCAACAGTTGCCAACTTTAAAGAAGCCCCTCCCGGGGGAGGATCTTTTTCTGTACATAGCGGCGTCCCGGGAGGCGGTAAGTGCCGTACTAATCAAAGAAGAGGATGGAAAGCAGCACCCAATCTATTTTGTTAGCCGGGCACTTCGGGGGGCAGAAACCCGGTATACTGAGTTGGAGCAGTTGGTTCTGGCGCTGGTGCATGCTTCAAGGAGGCTTAAGCCCTACTTCCAGGGCCATCCCATAGTGGTTCTTACCAATTACCCGCTAAGACAAGTCATGTTCAAGCCGGAGGCATCAGGGAGAATGATGAAATGGGCCATAGAGCTGGGAGAGTATGAAATCCGGTATGAGCCAAGGAGGGCTATCAAGGGCCAGGCCCTAGCGGACTTCCTGTTGGAATCAGAAGCAAGGATAAATGAGGAACAGAAGACGCCTAACACTCCGGAGGATACGGCTAAGGCTGAGACAGACCCGGCTTGGAAGCTATATGTGGATGGATCGGCGCACGCCGGGGGCAGTGGAGCAGGAATATTGTTAATCAGCCCGGAAGGGAAGGAGTATCCTTATGCAGTCCAATTCACTTTCAGAACAACCAACAATGAAGCCGAGTACGAAGCTTTGATCGCAGGGTTAAGGTTGGCAAAGGAGATGGACATCAAAACTCTCACGGCACACAGTGATTCCCAAATTGTGGTGCAACAGGTAAAGGGAGAGTATGAAGCCCGGGAGAGGAGCCTGCAAAAATATCTGGAAGTGGTAAAACCTTTGATAGCCGGGTTTAAAACCTTCGACTTGGTTCAAGTTCCCCGGGAGAAGAACAGCAAAGCAGACGTTTTGAGCAAATTGGCCTCCTCAGAGTTGAAACCTGAGCCCGACCAAAAGTTATAGTTGGAAGTATTAGGGAGGAGGAGCTACCAGGAGAGCAATCAAGTAATGCTGGTGAACGAGGAAGAATCCTGGATCAGGCCCATGCGGGCATACCTAGAAGAAGGAACCATCCCGGAGGATAGGGCCCAGGCCCGGAAGCTAAGAGTTAAGGCGCCTAGGTATGTGATCCAGGGAGGGGAGCTGTACAAAAGAGGGTACCTCCAGCCTCTGCTAAAGTGTGTAGAGAGGTTGGAAGGCCGATACCTCATCCGGGAGATGCACGAGGGATCTAACGGGAGCCACCAGGGAGCACGCACCTTGGCCAAAAGGATCTTAAGGCGGGGGTATTATTGGCCGACGTTGTTCAAAGATGCGGAAGAGCATGTACAGAAGTGCCTGGAATGCCAGGCATTTGCCCCGCTAATCCATGTTCTCCGGGAAGAGTTAGTCGGAGTCACAGGAGCTTGGCCGTTCAGCAGATGGGGAATTGACCTGGTAGGACCATTCCCGACTGCCCCGGGAGGAGCCAAGTACCTGATCGTAGCGATCGATTACTTCAGCAAATGGGTGGAGGCAGAGCCGCTCACCAACATACGGGGACTAACTTGTGTCAAGTTTTGCTGGAAGAACATCATCTGTCGATTCGGCATCCCGAAGGTCATAGTCACGGATAACGGGGCGCAGTTCGAGAACGATCCTTTCAAATCATGGTGTGTCAAGTATGGTATAGAACAGAAGTTGACGTCGGTGTACCACCCCCAGGCGAACGGGAAAGTAGAGGTCACCAACCGCACCATAATCAAAGGACTAAAAACCCGCTTGGAAGGCGCGCGGGGAAATTGGATCTGGGAGCTACCCAGTGTTCTTTGGGCCCATAGGACTACAGAAAGCTCAGCTACCGGGGAATCTCCGTATGGCTTGGTGTACGGGTCAGAGGCAGTAATACCCGCAGAGATTGGGATCCCAAGCCCTCGAACTCAATATCAGCGCCCGGAAGAAGAAGACGATGGACGACGCCTTGACTTGGATCTCCTGGAAGAGAAGCGAGAGAATGCGGCACTTCAGGAAGCCAAGGTGAAGGAGAGAGTAAAGAGGTACCATGACAGAAGGGTGCGGAAAGAAGTCTTCATCCCAGAAGACTGGGTAATGAGGAGGAACGATAAGAGCCGCCAAGCCCCGGAGGGCAAACTTGCACCCAACTGGGAAGGGCCATACAAGATCAAGGAAGCACACCCGGGAGGGAGCTATGTGCTGGAGGACAAGCAGGGAAAGGAGATCCCCAGGAGGTGGAACGTAGCTAACCTGAGAAGGTTTTACGGGAAGTAGAGCACCCCGCATCATACCACAGCTACTAAAGCATGAATATGCCGGGCATGGATATGATAGGCATAGGTATGCCCCTCCCGGAAGCGTGAATACGCTAAGCATGAATATGCTAGGCATGAATATGCCAGGTATGGATATACCCCTCCCGGAAGCATGAATATGCCCGGAGAGAGAGAGAACCCGACGCTTGGCCTCGTTCCGGGTTTAGAGGAATATTTGCTTAAAAGGGACCCATGGGTAGCTCCCATTTGGGTGCCCCGCTAGAATGGACCCGGAGTTTGGATGAAGCCCGGGGATCAAAGAATGTAATGATTACAGGAAAGAGTTAATGAAAAGGGTCTTTCAGAGAAACAATTTTTATTCAATCCTCTTTAAATTACAAATCGCATGAATACGTGGTCATAGTCATGGTAGGACAATTACATAAGCATTTTACATACAAGTATTCCTATCTATTTGCTACTAGACCCACTTGGGACCTGACCCGGAAGCACCCTCAGGGTTACCCGGGCGGAAACCCCCTCCGAAGAATTGAGAGGACAGTAGATCTTCGGCAAAACGGGCATCCGGGGCTTGATTCCACGCAAGCTCCTCTTCCAGTTGCGCAGCGTCCTCTTCGTTCAGTTCAGGGATAGGCACAACCACAGATCCCTCGGGAAGCGGCTCCGCCAGGCGCATTCTTCTCACCCCGGCAGAGGTGACGAACCTGTACTTAGGAAACATGACCGCTGCGCTTTTACCCTTTTCTTCCCGGCTAATACGAGTACCCTCGGCGGTTTTAGCACTGTTAGCCCCTAGATATACTCTTATTTTGTAGCATTTGAGAGCTGTTTTAGATAGTATTTTGTGTAATTATATTAGACTTTTGGACCGAATCATTCATAGTGGTTTGAAATTGAAGACGTGCATTTCGATCTTGAATTGCACTTGCGATGGATTTGAATGATTTGAAGACCTTCTATGACCGTCCTGACCGCGTTTGATACATTGAAGAACCGGTCGTAGAAGTGGCGTGAAGGCACACTCTCGCGGGCCGCGAACCCTAGGTCGCGAACCGCGAGGGTGTGTGTTGCTGTTTTGACCATGCCAAGTTTCGCGCGGGCCGCGAAACTCCGGTCGCGAGCCGCGAGGACCATGCCGAGACCAAGGCGCGCGGACCATGCCGAGACCGAGGCGCGCGGACCATGCCGAGACCGAGGCGCGCGGACCATGCCGAGACCGAGGCGCGCGGACCATGCCGAGACGGGCGCGCGGACCACGCCGAGACACGGGCGCGCGGACCACGCCGAGACACGGGCGCGCGCGCGCGCGGGCGTGAGACTCCGGTCGCGGACTACGCCGAGACACGGGCGCGCGGGGCGCGAATCCTCGGCCGCGAGCCGCGAGAACCAGGCTCGCGGTCCGCGAAGGATCCCGCGCGACCCGCGAATGGTCCTGCAACTTGCATTTTGTTTGGCTTTAATTTTAATTGTTTTGGAGTATATATTGGAACTTATCCTCATTGTTTTGGGGATCGTTTTACAGAGCCTTAAGCTCATTTTCTTCATTTTCTTTTTGGATTTTCACTTTGAATTCACCATGTATTATTGTATGGATTATGGTTATGATTATATAGTTATGGTTGTAGGCTAAACCCCATCTTGGGTATGTGAGATTAAACCTCTTGTTATGGTTTGAGAACATGGTTTATGAAGCTTAGGAATGGATGATTTGTCATTGAATGATCATGAATTATATGTGTATTTGATGCTTGAAATGGTTAGGAATGATTTCCTAGGTATAGATATGTGTTGGATATGTGTTAGACATTGCCTTTCCATGGTTGAAATGCTATCATTTCTTCTATGTAAAAGTAGTGAATTAGGAATCAAATATATGTTGTTATCAATTGTATTTGTTCTTGAGATCATTCATTAGCATTATATTTATGTCAATTGTGTTATCACATTGCATGGGTAAGGTGGGAAAACATCCAATTTGAATTAGCATTGGCCAATTTGTCTATTTGCTATCATATAGATAAGTTGCCAATGAGAGTTGTGAAAATGCTTTCATGATTCACAACTAGAATAGAGATGGTTTCCCATTAAAAACAATCACCATTCTCAAAGTATCATAACTAGGTTTGAGGAAAAATCCATAACAAGAAGATACAAATCTCATGTACCCAAGTCTCTCATTCTCATTAGTTAATCTTTTAGTTGAATCTTTAGATGCTAAACTAGTTGTAATTCTAAAGTTCTAGTAGTTTTACTTAGTAGTGTCTTAAACAAAACTCAACTCAAACCCCCCCCCCCCCCCCCCCCCTTGTTTACATTGCTTTTATATATGTATATGTATATATATTCTACAAGATATACATAGAAATAACATTTTCCCTGTGGAACGAACCTTACTTGCCATTGTACACTTAATAGTGTGGAAAGGTAGTAAGTGATCTATAAATTGTATATTTGAGAGGTACGGCGACGACCTCCCAAATTTTGGCGCCGCTGCCGGGGATTAGGCGTATTTTTATGTGTTTATTGTAGTTTTATTCTAATCTATCTTTCTTTTTAGGTTCTATTTTGGTTTGGAACCCTATTGCTCTAGCTCTTGGTGCATGGTTCTTACACGATCCTCGAACCAAGACCCTTTGCAATACGATTCCGAGCTAGTAAGAAGTCTCCGCCAACTTCGGAGGCAAGTGCAAGAGTCACTAGCATCTAATCCTTTCTCCCTTGAAAGTGAATCACTACCTTTCAACATGGCGGACGATGAAGAGGATACCGGCCAAAACCCTCCCCGAAACCAATTCTACAACCCTTTCCAAAACCCTAACCCTTCTCCTACCAACATTTCTATGAGAGAGTACATGTCCCCCAACTATGAGCAACAACAATCGAGCATTGTTTACCCGAACTCTCAATACGAAATCAAGACGGGAGTGATAAATTTGCTTCCAACTTTCCATGGTAGAGAAGTGGATGATCCGAATGACTTCCTTGAGGCTTTTCATAGGGTGTGTAGTAGTTTGAAACCTTCCGAGATGAGTGTGGATGAGTTCAAGTTGAAAACCTTCACCTTCACCTTGAAGGACAAGGCCGCTAAATGGTTAAGCCGTTTACCTTCATCATCAATCACTACATGGCCACAATTGAAGAAAAAGTTTCTTGACAAGTACTTTCCTCCCTCTAAGTCCTCGGTCTTGATACAAGCCATTAGCAACATCACTCAAGACGATGATGAGAGGGTATGAGTATTGGGAAAGATTCCAAACTCTCCTTTCAAGTTGCCCGTACCATAGCTTCACCGAACCTCAATTGGTGTGTTTCTATTACAATGGCTTGAACGATAGGGAAACCGAGTTGATAAATCGGTCTTGCTATGGCTCCATTGCAAACCTTGGCTCTTCCGATGCCATGATGCTATTTGAGCAACTAGCCGAAGGGTGCAAACCAAAGAGGGACCGGAGACTACGAGTGGGTAACTCCGGTGGGAACAATGATAGCTCTCGTCAAGATATCAAGGAGCTTACGGCATTGATGAAAGGTTGCATGATGGGAAATAGCTCCGGAGGGAACCAACCAAGGCAACAAGTGATGACATGTGGGATTTGTGCTTCGAACCATCTCACCGAATCTTGTCCTCAAGCAAACGAGGATTATAACGAAGAAGTCAATGCCATGGGGGTCTATGGAGGAAACCAAGGTTTTAGAGGCGATCAAGGAGGAAACCAAGGTTTTAAGGGCTACCAAGGGGGACGAGGCTACGAAAGTGGTAGGGGTTTTCAAGGTGGACAAGGCCAAGGGGGTGATAGGGGTAACCAAAGGAAGTATGATCCTTTTGCTCAACACTACAACCCCGGAACTAGAGATCACCCCAACTTTCGGTGGAGAGATGAACCGACGGGGCAACAAGGCCAACAAGGTGGCTACCAAGGGGGTTATCAAGCTCAAGGCGGTCAATCTTTTGATAGGCAAAGGGGGCAAAATGACCAAGGGTACCAAGGGGACCAAAGCCACCAAACTCAAGGGTACCAAGGTTACCAAAACCAAGGGTACCAAGATTATGGCTATCAAGGGTACCAAGATCATCAAAACCCTCAATATCACCCTCAACCACAACAATACCAAAGGAACCAAGGTCAAGGCCGTTTCAATAACCGTGCCCCTCAAAATGCTCATCCGAGGTTGGAAGATAAATCTCACAATCAAGGTGAAAGCTCGGACCAATTTCCACAAGATGCTCGACTCAAGAGCATTGAGGTGCAAATGAGTCAAATGGCCACTGTCTTGGGAAAGTTGGAAGCACAAAACTCCGGGAAACTACCCGCGCAACCGGAGTTAAATCCAAGGCCTCATGCGAGTGCCATGACCTTGAGGAGTGGTAAACAAGCTCTTGAACCCGAAGTGGTTGTGAAAAAGGCACCCAAGAGAGGCCTTGTGAAGGAGAGTTTAGCCAATGACGAGGTTGAGGCGACCTTGGCCGACGAAAAAGTAATTCTTGAGGGGCTAGCCAAAGAAAAAGGTGATGCCGAGGTTGAGAAGGAGAAAGAACTTATTGATGAGGAACATGTAGACACAACTTCTCATGTTGAACCAATGTCACCTCCATTCTCACCTCTTCACAAGAAAACTAGGGTGGACACTACCTTTGATGTGGAAGCACCATTTCCCGAAGCTTTGAAGAATACTCGGAAAAAGGAGATGGACAAGGAAGCTTTCGAGGTCCTTCGAAGGTGTGAGGTAAATATTCCTTTACTCGATGCTATTGATCAAGTTCCTAGATATTCTAAGTTCTTGAAGGAATTATGTGTAAACCATCGTCAACAAAGGTCTAAGCATGTTAAAAATGAAAGAGTCAATGAACATGTGTCGGCTTTATTTCAAGATAAAATGCCTACTAAATGTGGTGATCCGGGCATGTTTACCATTCCTTGCATCTTAGGGAACACTTACTTTCCTAGAGCCATGCTAGATCTAGGTGCATCCATAAATGTCATTCCATATACATTGTATGAATCGTTGAATCTTGGCACTTTGCATAAAACCGGCGTGGTAATCCAACTTGCCGACCGCTCTAATGCATACCCTAAGGGTATTGTTGAAGATGTCTTGGTGAAAGTCGACAAGTTGGTGTTCCCGGCCGATTTTTACGTTCTTGACATGGAACATGATAAATTTGCTACCCCTGTCTTGTTAGGGCGTCCATTTTTGAAAACGTCAAGAACTATAATAGATGTGCATAGTGGTAGGCTTACCATGGAATTTGATGAAGATAAAATAGAGTTCAACATTTATGGTGCAATGAAATACGATGATGAGGAAACTTCTTGCAATGCTATTGATGTGATTGAGCCTTATGTGCAAAAAGTTTATGAAAATGATGTTGATGATCCTTTGTTAAATGCTTTAGCTAATAGTTTACACACAAGTAATGTTCATACATATGCTTTGAGTGCTAACTTGAAGGAAAGCATTTTTGAGCTAGATACCTTTGAGGAACTTTCTCTTGATGCACGACCTTGAGGTATTGAAGGGCTCGGGCAACCGACCATCTTTCAATAAACCTCCGGTGGTGGAGTTGAAACCACTACCCGAGAATCTAAAATATGCATTCCTTGGTGATGGTGAGAAATTGCCGGTGATCATCTCCAACAAGCTCACCAAGGAACAAGAGGAAAGGTTGATGAAAGTGCTCCAAGATCATAAGGAAGCCATAGGGTGGACTATTGCCGACATCAAAGGTATGAGTCCAAGTACTTGCATGCACTGTATACTATTGGAGGATGATGCTAAACCCGTCCGACAACCTCAAAGGCGATTGAACCCTCCTATGATGGAGGTAGTAAAAGCCGAGGTGCTCAAATTGTTGGATGCGGGAATGATCTATCCAATCTCCGATAGTAAATGGGTAAGCCCAACGCAAGTAGTGCCAAAGAAAACCGGAGTGACCGTAGTGGAGAATAGCCATGGCAAATTGATTCCCACTCGTGTTCAAAATGGATGGCGTGTTTGCATTGATTACAGAAGGTTAAATGCGGTAACAAGGAAAGACCATTTCCCTTTACCATTTATTGATCAAATGCTTAACCGGCTTGCAGGCCACTCTTTCTACTGTTTTCTTGATGGCTATTCAGGGTACTTTCAGGTTGCCATCGCACCAGAAGATCAAGAGAAAACAACCTTCACATGTCCCTTTGGCACCTTTGCATATCGACGCATGCCTTTTGGCCTTTGCAATGCGCCGGCCACATTCCAAAGGTGTATGGTTAGCATTTTTTCAGAATATCTAGAGAAGTTTGTAGAGGTTTTCATGGATGACTTTACTGTTCATGGAAACTCTTTTGACAATTGCTTAATCCATTTGTCATTAGTCCTAAAAACTTGCATTGATAAAAACCTTGTGCTAAATTCTGAAAAATGTCATTTTATGGTAGAAAAGGGCATTGTGTTAGGTCATGAAGTGTCATCTAAGGGTATTGAAGTAGACAAAGCAAAAATTGATATCATCCAATCTCTTCCTTACCCTACTTGTGTGCGTGATGTGAGGTCCTTTCTTGGCCACGCGGGTTTCTACCGCCGTTTTATAAAAGACTTTTCAAAAATTTCTTCCCCTTTATGTAGATTGTTGCAAAAGGATGTGGAATTTGTGGTAGATGAAGGTTGTAAAAGGGCATTTGATTGTTTAAAGTCTATGCTAGTGTCGGCCCCTATTATACAACCTCCAAAGTGGTCCCTCCCATTTGAGATCATGTGTGATGCAAGTGACTACGCCGTTGGTGCGGTGCTAGGTCAAAGGGTGGGGAAAATTCCCCATGCCATCTATTATGCATCCATGACTCTCAATGATGCTCAAAGGAACTATACCACAACTGAAAAGGAATTGCTAGCGGTAGTCTTTTCTTTAGAAAAGTTTAGACCATATTTGCTTGGTACAAAGATCATTGTTTTCACTGACCATGCAGCTCTTCGTTACTTGATGACGAAGAAAGAAGCAAAGCCTAGGTTGCTCCGATGGATCTTACTCTTGAGCGAGTTCGACTTGGAGGTCAAGGACAAGAAAGGAGCTGAAAATCTAGTGGCCGACCATTTGAGCCGATTGATGCCCAATGAGGAGTTTGGGGCCAAAGCATTGAAGGAGCATCTTCACGAAGAGTTCCCCGACGAGCAATTGTTTGCTCTTGGTGTTTCTCTTCCATGGTATGCCAACCTTGTGAATTTCCTTGTCACAAGTAAGTGCCCTTCTCACTTCACAAAAGCACAAAAGGATAAGTTAAAGCATGATGCTAGGTTTTATGTGTGGGATGATCCCTATGTATGGAAACATTGTGCCGACCAAGTGATTAGGAGATGCATTCCTAATAATGAAACAATTTCAATCCTTGCCTTTTGCCACTCATATGCATGTGGTGGTCATTTTGGTGCTAGGCGAACCGCTAGGAAAGTGCTAGATTGTGGTTTCTATTGGCCTAGCTTGAATAAAGATGCATACACATTTTGCAAGTCTTGTGATAAATGCCAAAGAGTAGGAAACATCTCTTCTAGGAATGAAATGCCCCAACATTGTCCTCTATATTGTGACCTCTTTGATGTGTGGGGAATTGATTTTATGGGACCTTTCCCTACCTCCTTTGGTTTTAAATATATCTTGCTTGCGGTTGATTATGTTTCTAAGTGGGTTGAAGCAATCCCCACTCGTACTGATGATTCTAAAGTGGTTGCAGAGTTCATCAAATCTCACATCTTCTCTAGGTTCGGGGTACCCCGAGCTCTGATCAGTGATCGAGGCACTCACTTTTGTAATAGAACAATTGCCGCATTGTTGAAGAAATATGGGGTAAATCACAAGACTTCTACCGCCTATCACCCACAAACAAATGGACAAGCCGAAGTTTCCAATAGGGAAATCAAGTCCATCCTTGAGAAAACGGTTAGGCCGACTCGCAAGGATTGGAGTACTCGGTTGGATGATGGATTGTGGGCATATAGGACGGCTTATAAGACTCCAAT
Source organism: Cruciata laevipes (assembly GCA_963678965.1). Classification (NCBI taxonomy): domain Eukaryota; kingdom Viridiplantae; phylum Streptophyta; class Magnoliopsida; order Gentianales; family Rubiaceae; genus Cruciata; species Cruciata laevipes. The sequence goes on along the minus strand of OY787634.1, from coordinate 16,000,224 downwards.
TGGTATGTCTCCATACCGATTGGTCTTTGGAAAGCCGTGTCATTTACCGGTGGAGTTAGCACACAAAGCCTATTGGGCAATCACAAGGTTCAACTTGAACTTGGACGAGGCCGGGAATGAAAGGAAGCTTCAATTGCAAGAGCTTGAGGAAATCCGGAATGAGTCCTATGAGAACGCGGCCATTTACAAGGAGAAGACGAAGGCATGGCATGACAAGATGATAATTAGGAAAACTTTTGAGGTAGGTCAAAAAGTTCTTCTATTTCAATCACGTCTTCGGTTGTTTCCAGGCAAACTGCGTTCTCGGTGGACTGGACCGTTTGTAGTTGTGAAGGTTTTCCCTCATGGAGCAGTGGAGATCCAAAGCGGCGAGGATGCCAAAATCATCAAGGTCAACGGCCAAAGGTTGAAACCGTATTACGAGGGTTTCAAATCGGAGATCCTAGAGGACATGTCTCTAGGCAACCCGGCCTACGAGTGACCTTTACCATGGAGGTACATCGTGCCGACGATGTTAAATAAACGAGTTTTGATGCTTTAAAAGCATTTCGTCGAACAATTTCAACATTTGGAACATTACTTTCTTTATATTTATTTGCTATGTACATTTCATTAAACTTGTAATTCGAACATTATGCTAGTTTTCATGTTGTTTTTGTAGAAATAGGTTTGAAGTGGTGCAAAACGAAAAACGCCAAGGGGCCATTCCTCGCGGTCTGCGAATTCATCGCGCGGACCGCGACCGAAGGTTTCGCGGACCGCGGCCGAGAACGCGCGAGCCGCGACAATGCCTCGCGGTCCGCGGCCGAGGTCTCGCGACCCGCGAGCGAAACCTGGATCTCCAAGAAATCCCTGCCACAAAAACGACGTTTTTCGCGGTCCGCGGCTTGGTCGCGCGGACCGCGGCACTGTGCACGCGGTCCGCGGTTTCATCGCGCGGACCGCGACGTTTTGCCGAGCGCGGCACGCGATTTCGTCGCGCGCGCCGCGCCGAGCTTCAGCGGACGCGCGGCCCGCGATGGAACCCGCGCGCGCCGCGACGTTATCTCGCGGTCCGCGACGGAAACCGCGCGACCCGCGAAAAAACAGGGGATTTCCAGGAAATCCCTAGAACAAAAATGCCAATTTTCGCGGCCCGCGACTTGATCGCGCGGACCGCGAAACTATGCTCGCGGTCCGCGGTTTCATCGCGCGGACCGCGCCGAGGTTTGCCGAGGTTTGCCGAGGATTTGCGCGCGGTGCGCGATTTCATCGCGCGCACCGCGCCGAGGTTTTACCCGCGGTGCGCGCTCGCGCACCGCGTCGAGGTCCAGCGCGCGCGACCCGCGACGGAGCGCACGCAACCCGCGACGGGATTCTGCGCGCGCCGCGACGGTCTCCGCGCACCGCGCCGAGTTTTTGCGCGCGCGCCTCAACGGTCTTCAGCGCGCGGCCCGCGAAGAAGCCCGCGCGACCCGCGAAACAATGCCGAGTTTTCTGAAAATCCCTGGAACAAATTGGACCATTTTCGCGGCCCGCGAAGGTACCTCGCGGCCCGCCAAGTATAGCTCGCGACCCGCGAGAAAACACGGGCACTACTTCATCTTTTCTCCTTCTTTCTTTTTCTTCTTCTTTTCTCCTTCTTTTCTCCCGACCCCAAAAGCCCTTTTCCGGCCACCTTCTCAATTTTCCATTCCGGCGAGTTTTGAACCGATTTCTTCCACCCAAATCAATCCCCCAAGCTTTCCCAACAAAACCCACCAAAAATCCCAATCCAAAACACCATCTTTTACCCACATTGCCGAATTCTCACCGGAAAGTTCTTCACTCCGATTCGCCGGCCTCCGGCGACTTTTGTTCCAAACCAACTACCCAAAAACCTTCCCTCCACCACCCTTAACCTTTTCCCAATCCCAAATTCCAAATTCCAACTCCCAATCAAATACCCCCAAATCTTATGAACCCTAATTTTTGGATTCTTTGATTTGGTGGTATTTTGATCAAATTGATGATATACTTAAGCTACATTGCATCCTAAGGCTTCAATTGACGGTACCCTACTGAATTTATTTCAATTTTGGGTGATTTAGGGCTTGCCGCCAATAGGTTTTCATTGAAATTTCAAAGGCTTGCCGCCTTTAGTTATAAACTGAGCTATTTGAGTAGGGGCTTGCCGCCTTATAGCTAGTATAGTTGTGCTGGACTGTTGTTGAATAGATTGTGATAATGGCACCGAGGAAAAGGTCACGCCGAGGAGAGGCCTCTAGTTCGCATGATCCTGTGGTTCCCGAATCCCCACCTCGCCAACCTAGTCCTCTCCCTGCAGAAAACCTGCCTCCTATAGACCTTATGGGACTGCAAGGTTTAGATGAGGATGCCCAACAACGGTGGAGAAAGTTGATTGGGAATGGGAAGCGAACAATCATGGAGACGAAGTTCTTGTCCTCTGAGCTACTTCAGGAGCTGGGTTTGCAGCAACCAGTTCTATTTTTATTGGATCGCGTTGGCATGAGAGGATTCATTGATCGGTCGGCACCGACCTATACCCGCTATACATTTGAGTTCTTATCCACTCTAGCCAAGCACTATGACGAGGACCATGACATGCATTACATCACCTTCAGGTTGAATGATGTGGACCGCCGGATGACCTATGATGAGATCCAAGATGCTTTTGGGTTCCAATATGCAGGGGGATACAAGAATCCAAAAGAAACTAACCCGGACGGATTTGATCTAACTTACTTTTGGAATTGCTTGTCTGGATTTCCCAACATCACAGGCACTACGAAGAATAACCACATCATACATCCAGCTGTTCGTATGGTGCACAAGCTCCTAGTGATGACGATCTTCTGCCAAGGAGAGTTGACGCACATTACTAGGGAGCAGGTCCAATGCCTTTGCCCATGACACTATCTAAAGACTTGACGGGCTGGATCAAAGAAGATTATAAGCATACTCAAACCAGACTACATATGGCTTATTTGATTTCTATGGGAAATCAACTAGGGCAGACTTGTGTTTTGACATGTCAATTCACAGATATGCTATGGTGGATTTTCCCTTAATCATATACGAGCCGGAGACCAAAATGGAACGTTGAAGACACCAAAGCTCCAAAGGTGGATGCAGATTTGGCAAGATATGCAAGGACATAAGGAATGGAATGATAGTTTTCTAAAATCCTAGCAATATCTTGATGAACTAGTTATGATCATAGCCACTTGCATTTCATATGGCTGTAGAATAGTTGTTTTTTCTCCTTTTGGTTAGTTATTTATATCTGTTGAATGTTTGGCTTAGAGTGATGGCCAAATCAGTTGTATGAACTTTTTTGAGCAATTTAATAGAAGAAAATATTACATCAAAAAAAAAAAAAAAAAAAAAAAAAAAAAGGTCCAATGCCTTTGGACCATGTGCTGGGGACCAGAACACCCTTGTTGGGTGGACCTTTTTGTGCAGAAATGTCTGGAGGCCTCTGAGAAGACCAAGGGAAAGATACCACAGGGGGGTATGATTTCACTTCTGGCAGCTTATCTGAACATCCACCTACCTCCAGACATTCAGGCAATAGGCAAGACAGCCGAGAGAGCTCACCAGTTTCACTCCATTGCTTCTTTGGAGTTCACTAATGTCTTGGCCAAGCACAAATATCCTCCTCCTAGATTCATTTGGCTAGTAGCCAAGAATCAGCACATGTACCTGCCGAATCCAGAGGCTGTACAACTGACTGGGCGCACCCGCATAGAGGATCTCACCTTGCCAACCCAGATCACAGTTCCTGCACCTACCATTGCCCTTGCCAGGCTAGAGGCACCTCCGGAGCATGGAGAGCAGTACGCTCCTCCACATCATGAGGCTCAGTATGTCACTCAGCAGCAGTTTCAAGCATATACTGAGAGGTACGAGGATGATATGGCAGTGATGTTCGCCATGCTGGCATCCATGCACCCACAGGGACCAGGAGCATTTGACTATGAGGGCCATCGCAGATCGCGAGCTCAGCGCCGTCGCGACGGCTCCGGTCCCTCGCAGTGAGTCTACCCTATACCTTTTCCTTTCACTATGGTATTCATTCATATATTTAAACATTGAGGGCAATGTTTAGACTAAGTGTGGGGGAGAGGTGTAGGAATTTTGTTACTACTTTTGTTGCTGCTTTTGTTGCTGTTTTTGCTGCTATTTTTATTACTGTATTCCTTTAAAAAAAAAAAAAAAAAAAAAAAAAAAAAAAGAGCCCGGATGGTCCCAAAAATACTAGAGGATCAGGTAAAAATGAGAGGCATGCCCGGATGGTTCCAAAAATACGAGAGAATCAGGCAAAAATGAGAGGTAATAAAAAAAAAAACATTTTCTTTTATCTTGTTTAAATATGTAAGCTCTCAAATGTTATGTGCTTAATTATTTAGAAAATACACTTGGATCTTAATCGTTCTTTCTCGAGGACGAGAAAGGTTCAAGTGTGGGGGATTTTGATAGCCCCTAGATATACTCTTATTTTGGACCCAACTGGGAAGGGCCATACAAGATCAAGGAAGCACACCCGGGAGGGAGCTATGTGCTGGAGGACAAGCAGGGAAAGGAGATCCCCAGGAGGTGGAACGTAGCTAACCTGAGAAGGTTTTACGGGAAGTAGAGCACCCCGCATCATACCACAGCTACTAAAGCATGAATATGCCGGGCATGGATATGATAGGCATAGGTATGCCCCTCCCGGAAGCGTGAATACGCTAAGCATGAATATGCTAGGCATGAATATGCCAGGTATGGATATACCCCTCCCGGAAGCATGAATATGCCCGGAGAGAGAGAGAACCCGACGCTTGGCCTCGTTCCGGGTTTAGAGGAATATTTGCTTAAAAGGGACCCATGGGTAGCTCCCATTTGGGTGCCCCGCTAGAATGGACCCGGAGCTTGGATGAAGCCCGGGGATCAAAGAATGTAATGATTACAGGAAAGAGTTAATGAAAAGGGTCTTTCAGAGAAACAATTTTTATTCAATCCTCTTTAAATTACAAATCGCATGAATACGTGGTCATAGTCATGGTAGGACAATTACATAAGCATTTTACATACAAGTATTCCTATCTATTTGCTACTAGACCCACTTGGGACCTGACCCGGAAGCACCCTCAGGGTTACCCGGGCGGAAACCCCCTCCGAAGAATTGAGAGGACAGGAGATCTTCGGCAAAACGGGCATCCGGGGCTTGATTCCACGCAAGCTCCTCTTCCAGTTGCGCAGCGTCCTCTTCGTTCAGTTCAGGGATAGGCACAACCACAGATCCCTCGGGAAGCGGCTCCGCCAGGCGCATTCTTCTCACCCCGGCAGAGGTGACGAACCTGTACTTAGGAAACATGACCGCTGCGCTTTTACCCTTTTCTTCCCGGCTAATACGAGTACCCTCGGCGGTTTTAGCACTGTTAGCCCCTAGATATACTCTTATTTTGTAGCATTTGAGAGCTGTTTTAGATAGTATTTTGTGTAATTATATTAGACTTTTGGACCGAATCATTCATAGTGGTTTGAAATTGAAGACGTGCATTTCGATCTTGAATTGCACTTGCGATGGATTTGAATGATTTGAAGACCTTCTATGACCGTCCTGACCGCGTTTGATACATTGAAGAACCGGTCGTAGAAGTGGCGTGAAGGCACACTCTCGCGGGCCGCGAACCCTAGGTCGCGAACCGCGAGGGTGTGTGTTGCTGTTTTGACCATGCCAAGTTTCGCGCGGGCCGCGAAACTCCGGTCGCGAGCCGCGAGGACCGACCAGCACGAGGACCATGCCGAGACCGAGGCGCGCGGACCATGCCGAGACCGAGGCGCGCGGACCATGCCGAGACGGGCGCGCGGACCACGCCGAGACACGGGCGCGCGCGCGCGGGCGCGAGACTCCGGTCGCGGACTACGCCGAGACACGGGCGCGCGGGGCGCGAATCCTCGGCCGCGAGCCGCGAGAACCAGGCTCGCGGTCCGCGAAGGATCCCGCGCGACCCGCGAATGGTCCTGCAACTTGCATTTTGTTTGGCTTTAATTTTAATTGTTTTGGAGTATATATTGGAACTTATCCTCATTGTTTTGGGGATCGTTTTACAGAGCCTCAAGCTCATTTTCTTCATTTTCTTTTTGGATTTTCACTTTGAATTCACCATGTATTATTGTATGGATTATGGTTATGATTATATAGTTATGGTTGTAGGCTAAACCCCATCTTGGGTATGTGAGATTAAACCTCTTGTTATGGTTTGAGAACATGGTTTATGAAGCTTAGGAATGGATGATTTGTCATTGAATGATCATGAATTATATGTGTATTTGATGCTTGAAATGGTTAGGAATGATTTCCTAGGTATAGATATGTGTTGGATATGTGTTAGACATTGCCTTTCCATGGTTGAAATGCTATCATTTCTTCTATGTAAAAGTAGTGAATTAGGAATCAAATATATGTTGTTATCAATTGTATTTGTTCTTGAGATCATTCATTAGCATTATATTTATGTCAATTGTGTTATCACATTGCATGGGTAAGGTGGGAAAACATCCAATTTGAATTAGCATTGGCCAATTTGTCTATTTGCTATCATATAGATAAGTTGCCAATGAGAGTTGTGAAAATGCTTTCATGATTCACAACTAGAATAGAGATGGTTTCCCATTAAAAACAATCACCATTCTCAAAGTATCATAACTAGGTTTGAGGAAAAATCCATAACAAGAAGATACAAATCTCATGTACCCAAGTCTCTCATTCTCATTAGTTAATCTTTTAGTTGAATCTTTAGATGCTAAACTAGTTGTAATTCTAAAGTTCTAGTAGTTTTACTTAGTAGTGTCTTAAACAAAACTCAACTCAAACCCCCCCCCTGTTTACATTGCTTTTATATATGTATATGTATATATATTCTACAAGATATACATAGAAATAACCTTTTCCCTGTGGAACGAACCTTACTTGCCATTGTACACTTAATAGTGTGGAAAGGTAGTAAGTGATCTATAAATTGTATATTTGAGAGGTACGGCGACGACCTCCCAAGCACCCTTTGTGGTGACTCCAGAGTCGGCAATCTCCCGGATGCGTCTTATCCGACGGGCCACCTCGACCGGGTCAATGGATACAGTCATGTCCTCGTACCTTTCGTACGCCACATCCACCTCCACCCGGGCAGGGACTCGGCGAAGGCTAGAGGGATAGGGCTCAGCTTCTCCCGCAGCAATCTTATTATGCCATTCAACGACATCCAGATAGGCCTTATGATTAGGAGCTCCCTCACCAAACTTCTGCGGGTTAGCCTCCATGCGTTCCATCGTCCTACGAACCCCGGCGGGAATGTCGGTAAGAGGAGACACCCCAACTAGGCCGTTCTTGAGACCCAACAGGTGATAGGATAGCCGGGTAACTAGTAGAGCATCCTGAAGGACCCTATTCCTATGAGTAAGGGACCGATTCTCTTTCTCAAAGTCGCAGAGGAGTCGGTTCTGGGCGGAGCGGGTCTCCAAGGTCCTAAGTTTTTCCTGCGCACGCTCTAGTTCGCCCCACACCATACCTAACTCCTTGGCAGTACGATGGCGAGAATCGTCCTGAAGGGCCTGCAGCTCGGCGATGGTCTGGTGGGAATTTAAGGCCTCCCGCATATGATCAGAAGCCAGGTCAAAGCAGTGATTCAGCGAGCCAAATTTGTTTTTGATGGCTTTAAGAAATGAAACCAATGCCTGGATGGACCCGAACTCGTGAACAAACGCACACAATCCAGCCTCAGACATGGCCCGGATAGCTTGATCGCCTCCAAACCTCCAATGAGCGAGCTTCCTTTGAAGGAATGAACATTGGAGGCACCCAGCACGGGGGAGAGAGAAGTAGGTCCCGGAAGAACAACTAGGGTGAGGGAAAACAAAAGGTACGGATCCCCGCGGGAGATCTCCTTCCAAGTGGTGCTCAGACTACAAAAAATAATAACTTCATCAAATTAAAAGGTAGAACTTATATTAATCAAAATGGGCGCCAAGGCCAAGTTCTACATATGCCTCCCGGGGAGGAAGATTACAAAAAACTTAAAACTACAAAAAAAATATACTAGAGTCTAGGGGAATACATTATCCTCGGTCGGGCCTCTTTCCCCCGGGGTAGTATGAGCGCCCTTCCACCTCCTTTCCAGCTCAGCCACGTCCGCGTCAGACCAGTTGGGACCACAGTAGGCAGGGGCATCCACCTTTGGCTCATCTTCCGGGCGCTCAGGAAATCCCACTTTCCGGGTAGACTTCCGGGATTGATAGAGCAAGTCGTCCTGCCCCCTGGGAAGCCCCACAACATATTCACCCGTCCTCTCCTCAACGGCCTGATATCCAAAGTTGTCAGGTATAGCGCAGAACTCATGGTAACTTTCTGACCAGTGAGGCGTCTCCGGGACCACCCCGTAGGCGTTGAAGCACTCCGGGCCAGGGGATTCAGGGATAGCAGCCTCGGTGACCCCCGGAAGCTTGACCCTCTTAATGTCCGATGCTGAAGGGGCCCGGGAACACATCTTCAGGGAATCCCACAACTGGGGTACCAAATTCTCCAGGTTGGCCTCCTGAAGAGACCTCCAGCGATAGTTGAGCTGATCGCTCGCCTTGGGACGATAATAGGATGCTTGTGCTTCAAGGCGAGCAGGTCCCGGGAGCCAACCCCGCAGACTGCGATACATCTCGTGGCATGCATCAGCACTGGCAGCAGCGGCGATGCCCTCTAATCTCTTGTCAAAATCGGCAGAGTGGAGGACTTTTCGAACCACAGCGTCCAAGGCTTCGAGCTGGGCCTCCTTCTTCTCCTTCTTAAGAGAAGAATATTTCTTCTCTACTTCCGCCAGCTTCTTTTTTTTCTCGGAGAGCTTTTTCTCCCTCTCGGCTAGCTTCTTCTGAGAAGCCTCCAGTCGGGCGGCCAGGTCATCCCGCTCGGCCAACTTCTCCCGGGCATCAAGGAGTTCCCTCTCCTTCTTAGCAAACAAACCCGCGCTATACTTCGAGTATGTCCGGTTGAGCGCGTCCGTCAGCTGTGAATCCGCCAGGAGAGAGTCGGCGAAAGTAGTGGTCTACAAAATTCAAACAAAGATAAGATTATCCGGAAGGATGGAGGACAAAAGTAGTAATAAGCAACATGGTTAGCGCACCTCTTCCCTCTGCTCGGGGATGGCTTGAGAGTTATCCCTTGAAGGAGAACTCGCAGGGGGAGGAGGAGGAGGCGGCGGGGTCGCACTTTCCAACCTCTGACGGGAAGATGGAGGAGTTTCCTTGTCATCGGTTAAAGGCCGCTTAAACCTGGAACCAGCCCCGCCGCTGTATGTCGGGTGCTGGATGAAAGATTTCCTCCCGGGGGTAGGAGAGGACCCGGGGGCTTTCGGTTGGGAAGAAGGGCGCTGCAGACGGGTCCCTTGGGGGATGAACCCGGGATTCTCGGCAGCCCCCACCCCGACTGGGGATGCTGCTTGCTGCTCGGCTGGAGAGACCAGCCCCCGGTGAGGATTTCCCTGCTGACTATTATCCCCGGAAGGCATCTCTTCGAATAGGGTAGCGTTCGCGTGCAAAGTAGGCTGAACTGAAGTCAGGAAGAACAAAAATAAAGAGATCAGAATAAAACACACATATATGAATACGAAAATAAAGAATAAAGCCTTTAATAGGCACCTCCAGCCGGCCACACAGCGGAGACGGTTGGAAGGGAAAAGAGTTTCTCAGGGTATATCCCGCGGGGCCAATAATAGCCCGCGTTCCCAGTCTTAAAGAAAGCGTCCATGTCTAGGGGAGATAGACGGAGGAAGTTATGATCATGGGTGAGGTCTGTTGGAAGGGAGGAAAGGGGTTTCTTGTCTTCAGGAACGAGGGAATCGTTCCAGGGGGGCATTGGATACACCCGGGAATCGCAGCGGAAGAAACCCTTCGCAAGGTACCCTTTGGCGGATCTGGGCTTACCCCTCATAAAGTCCTTCGTCCCGGAACGGATTACGAAAGAAAATACCCCCGGAAAGGACGCGTGAGCGCGTCGGAGGGCATAGAAGGACCGGAAGAGAAGGAGAGAGGGGGAAACATTGCATCTAGCGCAATTAAGTAAGAAGCCCAGTACCAGTACAATCCCGTTGGGGTGTAGCTGGGCCGGGGTCATTCGATAAAAGTTGAAAATTTCTGAAAAAAGAAGAGGGAAAGGAAGGCTGAGCCCGTACTGGAAGTGAATCCGGGGGATGCAAGGTACTTCCCGCTCGGACATCCCCGGGGGAAGTTTTGATAGCGATGCATCCAACGGAAAAGGGATAAAACAACGCCTAACCAAATCTAGAACGTCCCTATCTAAGGAGGGGGAGGCCCGGGGAGATTAAAAAACCGATGGCCAGAAAGCTTCGCTCCGTGGGTAGGACCCCGGGGAGCATCATTGCCAACTTCCTCATCAAAGGCTTCCCCATCCGGATCCTCCCGGGGAAGATGGGAACGCTGTGTGGGGGATGAACCCGCCCTGTCTAAGGCGGACGTACTCGGTCCGATTGGCTCAGGGGATGTGCTGAAGGTCCCAGAGGGGGTACTCGAGGAGGAGCCGGGAGAAGAAATAGGGTGGGGGGCTCGAAACTGAATTTCAAATTGGCTTTGAACCCCCTCGGTATCTAGGGAGGAAGTGGCAAGGTGCGGGGAACTCATGATGAAAGAGGAGCGGAAGAAGCAGAGGAGGAGGGTTAGAGCTTACTTGTTGAGGAGGGTGTTGCCAGAGTTGGGGGTGCATAAGCTGAATATAAGCCCGGCAACAAAACCAATCAGGCAGAAGAAAAGACCCGTGGCCCCGGAAAAAGCGGAATTTATAAGGAATGAAGTAAAGAAGTTGGAGAAAGTCGGGGTGATCGAGGAAATCATCTACCCGGAATGGATAGCTAACCCGGTCTTAGTAAAGAAGCACGATGGAAGCTGGCGCATGTGTATCGACTTCACAGATTTGAATAAATGTTGCCCCAAAGACAGCTACCCTCTCCCAAATTTGGACCGGCTGGCAGAGGCTATCGCGGGATACTCGGTGCTAGCCTTCTTCGATGCACATAAAGGGTATCACCAAGTGCAGATGGATGAGGCGGATAAAGCAAAAACCTCCTTCATCACCGATTTCGGAACCTTCTGCTACAAGAAAATGCCCTTTGGACTGAAGAACGCGGGGGCTACGTATCAGAGAATGGTGGACAAACTCTTCAAGGACCAAGTGGGAAGAAACATGGAGGTGTATGTCGACGATATGGTGGTCAAAAGCAGGGCTTACGGAGCTTTCCTGAGTGACCTGGAGGAAATGTTTGAAAAGTTAGAACAGAGTAATCTAAAGCTGAACCCCTCCAAAAGTACCATTGGGGTGGGGGCGGGGAAGTTCTTGGGTTTCATGGTGTCAAGTCGGGGCATCGATGTTAACCCGGAGAAGGTGGAGGCCATAGCTAAGATGACTTCCCCCAGGTCGGTGAAAGAAGTGCAGCGGTTGACAGGGTCTCTCGCGGCTCTCAGTCGATTCCTATCAAAGGGGGAAGATAGGCAGTTGCCTTTCTTCAACATTCTAAAGAAGGCCAAGGCGTTTGAGTGGTCCGAAGAATGTGAGAAGGCGTTTCAAAATCTGAAAGAGCACCTTCGACAATTGCCAACTTTAAAGAAGCCACTCCCGGGGGAGGAGCTTTTTCTGTACATAGCAGCATCCCGGGAAGCGGTAAGTGCCGTGCTAATCAAAGAAGAGGAGGGGAAGCAGCACCCAATCTATTTTGTTAGCCGGGCACTTCGGGGGGCAGAAACCCGGTACACTGACTTGGAACAGTTGGTCCTGGCACTGGTACATGCTTCAAGGAGGCTTAAACCCTACTTCCAGGGCCATCCCATAGTGGTCCTTACCAATTACCCGCTAAGACAAGTCATGTTCAAGCCGGAGGCATCAGGGAGAATGATGAAATGGGCTATAGAGCTGGGAGAGTATGAAATTCGGTATGAGCCAAGAAGGGCTATCAAGGGCCAGACTTTAGCGGACTTCTTGTTGGAATCAGAGGCAAGGATAAACGAGGAACAGGAGGTGCCTAATACCCCAGAGAATATGACCAAGGCTGAAGCAGACCCGGCCTGGAAGTTATATGTGGACGGATCGGCACACTCGGGGGCAGCGGAGCGGGAGTACTGTTGGTCAGCCCGGAAGGAAAGGAGTATCCCTACGCAGTCCAATTCACTTTCAAAACAACCAACAATGAAGCTGAGTACGAAGCTTTGATCGCGGGATTAAGGCTGGCAAAGGAGATGGAAATCAAAACTCTCACGGCACACAGTGACTCCCAGATCGTGGTGCAGCAGGTAAAGGGAGAATATGAAGCCCGGGAAAGGAGCCTGCAAAAGTACTTGGAAGCGGTGAAGCCTCTGATAGCCGGGTTTAAAACTTTCAACTTGGTTCAAGTTCCCCGGGAGAAGAACAGTAAAGCAGATGTTTTGAGCAAGTTGACCTCCTCAGAATTGAAACCTGAGCCCGACCAAAAGCTGTACTTGGAGGTACTAGGTAGAAGGAGCTATCAGGAGAACGATCAAGTAATGCTGGTGAACGAGGAAGAATCCTGGATCACGCCCATGCGGGTGTACCTAGAAGAAGGAACCACCCCGGAGGATAAGGCTCAAGCCCGGAAGCTAAGAGTTAAGGCGCCCAAGTATGTGATCCAGGGAGGGGAGCTGTACAAAAGAGGGTATCTCCAGCCTTTGCTAAAGTGTGTAGAAAGGGCGGAAGGCCGGCACCTCATCCGGGAAGTACACGAGGGATCTAATGGGAGCCACCAAGGGGCTCGCACCTTGGCCAAAAGGATCTTAAGGCTGGGGTATTACTGGCCGACGTTGTTCAAAGATGCGGAAGAACATGTATAGAAGTGCCGGGCATGCCAGACATTTGCCCCGCTAATCCATGTTCCCCGGGAGGAGCTAATCGGAGTCACAGGAGCTTGGCCGTTCAGCAGGTGAGGAATTGACTTGGTGGGACCCTTCCCGACTGCCCCGGGGGGAGCCAAGTACTTGATTGTGGCAATTGATTACTTCAGCAAATGGGTGGAGGCAGAACCGCTCACCAATATACGGGGACTAACCTGTGTTAAGTTTTGCTGGAAGAACATCATTTGTCGATTCGGCATCCCAAAGATTGTAGTCACGGACAATGGGGCACAGTTTGAGAATGATCCTTTCAAATGATGGTGTATCAAGTATGGCATAGAGCAGAGGTTGACATCTGTATACCACCCCCAGGCGAACGGGCAAGTGGAAGTCACCAACCGCACAATCGTCAAAGGGTTAAAAACCCGCTTGGAAGGCGCGCGGGGAAATTGGATCTGGGAGCTGCCCAGTGTTCTTTGGGCCCACCGGACTACAGAAAGCTCGGCTACCGGGGAATCTCCATATGGTTTGGTGTACGGGTCGGAGGCGGTGATACCCGCAGAAATTGGGATCCCGAGCCCCCGGACTCAATACCAGCGCCCGGAAGAAGAAGACGATGGAAGGCGCCTTGACTTGGACCTCCTGGAAGAAAAGCGAGAGAATGCGGCACTTCAGGAAGCCAAGGTGAAGGAGCGAGTAAAGAGGTATTATGACAGAAGGGTGCGGAAAGAAGCTTTCGTCCCAGGAGACTGGGTAATGAGGAGAAACGATAAGAGCCGTCAAGCCCCGGAGGGCAAACTTGTACCCAACTGGGAAGGCCCATACAAGGTAAAGGAAGCATACCCGGGAGGGAGTTATGTGCTGGAGGACAAGCAGGGGAAAGAGATCCCCAGAAGATGGAATGTAGCTAATTTAAGAAGGTTTTACGGGAAGTAGAGTACCCCGCATTGTACCTTAGCTACTAGGGCATGGATATGCCAGGCATGGATATGCCAGGCATGAATACGCCTCGCCCGGAAGCATGAACATGCCCGGAGAAATACCCCGACGTTTGGCCTCGTCCCGGGTTTAGAAAGGAAGATTTGTAAAAAGGGACCCATGGGTAGCTCCCATTTGGGTGCCCCGCTAGAATGGACCCGGAGCTTGAATGAAGCCCGGGGATCAAAGAATGTAATATTTGCAGGAAAGAGTTAAAAGGGTCTTTTCGAAGTACAATTTTATTCAATCCTTTAAATTACAAATTGAATGAACATGCGGGCATAGTCGTTGTAGGACGATTACATAAGCATTTTACATACAAGTATTCCTATCTAGTTGCTACTATACCCACTTGGGACCTGACCCGGAAGCACCCTCAGGGTTACCCGGGCGGAAACCCCCTCCGAAGAATTGGGAGGACAGGAGATCTTCGGCAAAGCGGGCATCCGGGGCTTGATTCCACGCAAGCTCCTCTTCCAATTGCGCGGCGTCTTCTTCGTTCAACTCGGGGATAGGCACAACCACGGACCCCTCCGGAAGCGGCTCCGCCAGGCGCATTCTTCTTACCCCGGCAGAAGTAACAAACCTATACTTAGGAAACATGACTGCTGCACTTTTACCCTTCTCTTCCCGGCTGATACGAGTACCCTCGGCGGTCTTAACCCCCTTTGTGGTGACCCCAGAGTCGGCAATCTCCCGGATGCGTCTTATCCGGCGTGCCACCTCTTCCGGGTCAATGGATACAGTCATGTCCTCGTACCTTTCGTATGCCACATCCACCTCCACCCGGGCTGGAACGCGACGAAGGCTCGAGGGGTATGGCTCAGCGTCTCCCGCGGCTATTTTATTATGCCACTCCATGACGTCCAGATAGGCCCTGTGACTGGGAGCTCCCTCACCAAACTTCTTCGGGTTAGCCTGCATACGTTCCATCGTTCTGCGAACCCCGGCTGGAATATCAGTAAGAGGAGACACCCCGACTAAGCCATTTTTGAGACCCAAAAGGTGATAGGATAGCCGGGTAACCAGCAATGCGTCTTGGAGTACCCTATTCCTATGAGTAAGGGACCGATTCTCCTTCTCAAAGTCGCAGAGAAGCCTGTTCTGAGCGGAGCGGGTCTCCAATGTCCTAAGTTTCTCCTGCGCCCGCTCTAGTTCACCCCACACCATGCCTAACTCCTTGGTAGTACGATGCTGGGAGTCATCGTGAAGGGCTTGCAGCTCAGCGATGGTCTGGTGAGAATTCAGGGCTTCCCGCATGTGATCAGAAGCAAGGTCGAAGCACTGGTTCAACGACCCAAACTTTGCCTCAACTGCCTTAAGAAACGCCACCAGCACCCGGATCGACCCAAACTCCTGAAGAAAGCATTCCAACCCCGCCTCAGCTAATGCCCGGTTCGCCTCCAAATCGCCAATGGGCTAGCTTCCTCTGAAGGAAAGAGCACTGGAGGCACCCGGCGCGGGGGAGAGAGAAGTAGGTGCCGGAAGAACTACTAGGATGAGAAGAAACATATGGCATGGGCCCACGCGGGAGAATCTCCTCTAGGGGGCGCTCAGGCTACAAAAGATGGCAATATCATTAAAAAGTAGAACCTTTTATTAATCAAAATAGGCACCAAGGCCAAGTTCTACATGAGCCTCCCGAGGAGGAAGATTACAAAATTAAAAACTACAAAAGAAAGCATAGACCAGAGTCTAGGGGAGTACGTTGTCATCAGCAGAGTCCTTTTCCCCCGGGTTAGCATGAGCCTTCTCCCATCTCCTCTCCAGCTCAGCTACATCTTCAGCAGACTAGTTGGGGCCGCCATAAGCGGGAGCGTCCACTTTAGGCTCATCTTCAGGACGCTCGGGGAATCCGGCTTTCCGGGTGGACTTCCGGGATTGATACAATAAGTCGTCTTGTCCCGCGGCAAGCCCCACAACGTACCTCTCCTCCCTTTCCTCATAGACAGCTTGGTACCCAAAATTGTCGGGAACCGCGCAGTACTCGTGATAGTTGTCAGACCAGTGGGGGGTCTCCGGGACGACCGAATAAGCATTGAAGTCCTCCGGGCCAGGATCGGGAAAAGAAGCTTCGCCAACCTCCGGGAGCTTCACCTTCTTGATCTCCGAAGCGTAAGGAACCCGGGAAGACATCTCTAGCGATTGCCACAGCTGAGGGACGAGGCTCTTCAGGTCAGACTCCTGGAGGGATCGCCATCGATGGTTCAGCAAATCAGCCGCCTTAGGACGATAATAAGACGCCTGGGAGTCAAGACGAGCGGGCCCGGGAAGCCAGCCTCGCAGGCTGCGGTACATCTCATGGCAAGCTTCAGCGCTCGCCGCAGCAGCTATCCCCTCGATCCTCTGATCAAACTCCACTGAGCGGAGAAGCTTCCGGGTTATAGCATCAAAGGCCTCCAACTGGGAGTTTTTCTTGTCCTTCTTCAGGGCGGAGTACTTTTTTTCCACCTCCACCAACTTTTTCTCCTTGTCAGCGAGCCGCTTCTCCTTATCAGCCAGCTTTCTTTTTGCCTCTTCTAGCTGGGCCGCGAGGCCATCTTGCCCGGCCAGCTTCTCTCTGGTCTCGCGGAGTTCCTTCTCCATCTTGGCAAACAGCCCCGCGCTGTACTTGGAGTAGGTTCGGTTCAACGCCTCAGCAAACTGAGAGTCCGCCAGGACGGCGTCGGCAAAGGCAATGCTCTGCACAACAAAGAAGAGGCAAGAAAGTAAGGAAACCGAAGGAATTACCTTAGATAAAAGACAGATTTAGAATAGTGGTTACCTCTTCTTTCTCCTCCGGGATAGTTTCGGAAGCAGTAGCCCGCGGAGAAGGAGGAGGAGGAGGGAAGTCCTGGGTCCTCTGACGAAAGGAAGGGGGCGACCCGGATAGCTCGCTAGGAGGCGGCCGTTTGAACCTCGAGCTTGCCCCACCACTGTAAGTAGGGTGTTGGATGAAGGATCGACGCCCGGGGGTAGGTGACGAGCCGGGAGTAGCACGGGCCTCAGAAGAAGGCCCAGAGGATGTCTGCTGGCGAGACTTGGGCGGCGCACGGGGCTTCTGAGGGACAAGAGCGGGATTCTCGGGGGGAGGTGGCCCAGGTTGGGAAGCCACTTGTGGTGTTGAAGGAGTCTGTTGATCTGGGTGAGCGTCCCTCGCTGGAGCATCACCCCCGGAAGACTTGTCGGTAAGGGCCATGACGTCTGCGTACAAAGAAGGTTGTACTGAAACCAAACAAACAATGAAGTTAGACCAAAAAAAAAAACAAAAAAAAAAAAATCTTGACAACATAAAGCCATAATAGGCACCTCCATCTGGCCACACCGCAGAGATGCGCGGGAGCGTGAAGAGGTCGAGGGGATAGATCCCGCGAGGCCAGAAATAGCCTGCGTTCCCGTTCTTATAGAAGGAATCCATATCAAGGGGGGTAAGGCGGAGGAAGTTATGGTCACTGGTAATGGTCGCCGGGAGATTGGAAAGAGGCTTCTTCTCCTCTGGAACGAGGAAGTCGTTTCAAGTAGGCATAGGATAAGCCCGGGCATCACACAGGAAGAAACCCTTTGAAAGGTATCCTTTGGCGGATTTGGGTTTGGACAGGATGAAGTCCTTTATCCCGGATCGAACAGTGAAAGAGAAAACGCCCGGGAAGGATGCGTGTGCCTTCCTTAAAGCGTAGAAGGAGCGGAAGAGTAAGAGGGAAGGAGAAACGGCGCACCGGGCACAGTTAAGTAAGAAAGCCAGAATAAGGACGACCCCGTTAGGGTGTAGTTGGGCCGGGGCCATGTTATAAAATTGGAGGATATCAAGAAAGAGAGGAGGGAAGGGCAGGCTAAGCCCGTACTGAAAATGGATCCGCGGGATGCACGTGGCCCCTCGCTCTGAGACTCCCGGGGGAAGTTTAGAAAGACAGGCGTTTAAAGGAAAAGGAATAAAAGAGCGCTTCGCCAAATCTAAAACATCCCTATCTAACGAAGGGGAATCTCCGGGAACATCGAAAAATTTGAGACCCAAGGGGCGCACTCCGTGAGTAGGCCCTCGGGGAATATCATCACCGATTTCCCCGCCAAACACGTCCGCATCCTGATCATCTAGAGGGAAGTCGGGATCCCCGGATGGGCGCAAACCCGCCCCATCCAAGTTCGACTCACCCGGGGTGAGTAGTTCCCGGGGCGAGCTACAAGCCTCGGAATAGGTGTCTGGAGAGGAGACGGGGGAAGGGATAAGGTTATCGGCAACCCGGGACTGGACCTCGAACTGATTTCGAGCTCCCTCGGTGTCAGAGAAAGAGTTGGAAAGAATTGGAGAGTTCATGATGGGGGGAGAAGGAGAGGGAGAGCGAGAGCTTACTTGATCAAAAGAGCAGAGCTTCAGGGAAGTTTTGAGGAGAGAAGTTTAGAGAAAAGGAGCTTAGGACCTTATATAGGCAGGTGAATAGGAACCGCCACCTCAAAAGAAGGAAAAGTAATCATGACACGGCAAAAGAGGTACTGATTAATGCAGAAGGGGAAAAGGCGGCGTTGACAGAAACCAATTTTAACACGGATGGGCCCTACCCAAAGGTAACGTCAGGAGAAGGTTATGAGACCAGTTCCCCGCATTACGGAAACCCGGGTGACTGGTCTGGGGGGCTAATGATATTACCGGCCCAAAGGCCTACTGGGCCGATAATAGGGTCCACGGCCCAGCGCGTCTAGGGCGATACCTTTCCTGCTAAGGGGCACGTCCGGACAAGAAAGAAGGACGGACGGGGACAGAGGGAAGTGGTCCTGCATCTCATCTCAAGCAGGCTAGCTCGGCTATAAATACCATCTCAAACAGTGAACAGGGTATGTGACTTATATCTCTCTACTTCATATTGAGAGCATCTTCCGTACGTTTTTCCCCTCATCGTTATCCCCATCTCATCATCACGCCGGAGCTTCCTCCCCGGGACGCCTCCCGGGGATTGTTTTGCAGGGTTGGTGCTGGCTTGCTCGGAAAGAAGCCCGGATAGCGTCAAGACCCGGGAGACGGACGGATTTTGGTAGCATCAGGCCGTAACTGAGAACTTTTTTTTTTTTGCACTCTTCTTTTGTTTTTCATTTTTTTAGTGCTTTTTTTTAAAGAAATTCAACTAAAATAACAAAAGAAAAACAAGAATAAAAATGAAAAGAAAAAGAAATATAAAAACGTAATCTACTAATTAAACAATGAAATATACAAAGAAATTCTTTTATAAAAAAAATATAAACACAACGAAACTAAATATATATAAAACGATAATCGCTTAATGGAAAATGTTATTTCCAAACGATCAAAATCGGCTTATTTAACGTCGTCGACACGACCCAAATGTTATTCATAGAACAAAAGTTTGGAATCCTTCACTTTGGAAAGAAAAGTGAAGGGTGGTAGAAGAGATATTGGAGGAGGAATAAATGGTAGTGGTCTCAATGGGGTGGGAATGGTTGGAAGAGTGAATGAGTCATATGGCTTCTTACTCTCCTCTAAAACTTTCGGAAATGGTGGAATTTGTTGCATAGGTGGAGATGAAGGTGATAATGGGGATGGTAAAGGTTCAAAAACACTCACATCCCTCTCTACTTCATAATCCTCAACAAAAATTTCCTCATCACTTTCGAACTCATCATCATGCATCGTGGTGACATTACTCACCATAGCACTAGGAATATGTTCTACTTCGGATGGTACTTCCTTGGAGCATTGAGATTCTAATCTCCTCACCACTTTTCACATTTCGCTCAATTGTCTCTCAAGATTGTTGAAAAGTCTATTTTCTTCATCATTTATCACATCTTGTCCTTGAGGCAATTCACAAGTGAGTGGAGGTAGATTTTGTTGCTCAAAGTATCAGTTTTCCGGTGGACATCCATAATTTGAATTTAAATAACCACTCCATTGCGGATTATAAGAATCATCATATGTATTAAAACATTGTTGACCTTGAAAACCAATACTTTTCTCCTCATTATAGCACTCATCATAGTACCCTTGGTATGAAGAACCAATGGGCCTTTCATGTGCAAAGTGCTCACTTCTCGACTCAAAATAACAAGACTCGGAAAAATCATTAGAAAGATAAGAATCACACGAGCTTGTTGCATTCTTCCTCATCCTTTTATGGTTAAAGGTGAGGAAGTCAATAAAATATTTTTCTTTTAAACTAAACATAACTAAAAAAGGTTTGAAATGGTAGTGCAAGGGTTCTAGGATAATACACACTACAAGGTGTCGTTCATTCCAAGAAACCAAGCAATATACACTTCAAAGAAAACAAAGTAAAGAAATGATTGAAATTATAGTGCAAGGGTTCTAAGGCAATACACACTACAAGGTGTCGTTTACACAAAGAACTCAAGCAATACACTTTCAAAGAAAAGAAAGAAAACAAAAGAGATAAACAATAAAATCTAAGATAAAACACAAAACAAAAAATGCCTTCTCCCCGGCAGCGGCACCATTTTTGACAAGCATTTTCCCCACGTCGTAAATGAGAATCACACTCAATCAAAACACATTTATATTCACTACGACTTCTAACTACTATAGAGTAGATAGTGGGAAGTAGAGATCGAACCACAAGGAGAAGGAGTTGTTTATGCGTTTTAGCGAAGGTTATGAACACACTTATATATTATATAGAAAGCAAGGTAAACAAGGGGGGGTTTTGAGTTTGGTTTATTACACTACGAAAGAAATCAACTAAGATAAACTACACTACAATGCAAATACTACAAATACAAGGCCTTGGGAGGCAATTGACTTTCGACTTTCAACTATTGATTTATCGTTCTACAACACATTGACTTAGGATCTTTAATTGTTCATTGTGGAAAATCAAAGCAATTCTCCTAATCTCACTATAGTAGTCATAATGGATGATAGCATCCAATAACCCACATCGATGAGCAAGCTAAACGATAGCGTTCTAGACTTAATTACCGATGGCATCAAACTAGAGATTCAATAAACTTACCCATGCAATTCGAAAGCGAAATAGATACATAGATAACACCATTGAGAACATTCAAGAGCTAAATCAAATGATAGCATTCCAACTCAACCCTTAATTCTACTACTTTGAGACAAGTGCAAAATGATAGCATTTCACCCATGCATCTAGCATATAAAAGATAGCAATTCATTACCCAAGGATAGCCCAAGCTAATTTATGCTTCAAACAACACATTCAAATTCAATTCATTAAATGGAAATCAAATTACCCATGAACAATATGCATCAAGAACTCAAAATCAAGAATAGAAAGTCTACATCAATTGCAACCCAAGAGTATTTTAGCTAACTACAATCATCATAATATAAATCTACAAATCACAAGAAGAAAGATGGAAAAAATGGAGAAAAACTAAGGGAAAATGGGTGTTTTTGGATTGGGAGCTCGTCCAAGAAAGAGAGGGGATAAGGGTGTATTTATAGCCTCAAAATTCAGCTCAAGGAGGCAAGTGGGCCAAAGGTTTAGCGACGCTTTCTTTTGTCGCTGTTTATCACAGCGACACTTCTGGGCAACTGGTGACACTTCTGGGCGGCAGCGACACTTTATTCATCTCCAGTGACACTTCCTTCAAACTCCAGCTACACTTTTCTGGGCACGAGCGACACTTTTCTGGGCAGCTTCTACCACCTTCAACAAGTGGTCTTCTCACCACTTCTATGACCAAATCTTCAACTTTTGAACTTTGAGTATCGACTCCATGGTATGATCATAGAAGGTCTTCAAGAATTCACATCAACAAGCTCCAAAATACACACATAAACATAGGATTTTACAAGTTCTAAGCATAAAGCTCCAATGATACAATTCACTCTAAAATCCTATGCTTTGTTACAAAATTGTCTTCAAAACAAGTCTCAAATACACTAAAAACTAGAGTATAAATAGGGTACATCACACATGGACCTTCTTGACCAGATCCAAGGATCAAGTTCCATCACTGCTAGCATCCTTTTTCAAAATGGTCAAAAATCATTTTAATAGTTCTGTCAAGTTCATCAGATCAGACAATGGATCTGAGATTGTTAGCAATGAGTGTACCAATCTGTTTTCTGGACTTGGCATTATCCATCAAAGGTCATGTCCATACACACCACAGGAAAATGGTGTGGTGGAAAGAAAACATCAACACCTGTTACAAGTCACTAGAGCCATCATTTTCCAATCCAACCTGCCAAACGAATTTTGGGGTGAGGCTCTTCTCACTGCAACTTATCTGATAAATAGATTACCATCATCCACACTCTCTTGGCAATCACCTTATCAAAAACTTTTCCTGAAGGACCCAAATCTTTCCAACCTTAGAACCTTTGGATGCCTTGCATATGCCACTAATACTCTTCCACACAAAGACAAGCTGGACCAGAGAGCTTTCCCATGTGTCTTTGTTGGATACCCTGCAGGACAAAAGGCATATAAATTGTATGATCTCCAAAACCAGAAGATCATCATATCCAGAGATTTCATCTGCCAACATTCTTCCTTTTACATTACCCTTTTCTTCAGTAGATGAATTACCAACATCCATCACACAACCAGTCACCCAACCATCTCAACCATCCATCAGTCCTGTGCCACCTCTAGATAACATTACTAGGCACAATTCCAGGGTTATAAAACCACCTGTCTGGACCAAGGATTTTGTGTCATGCTCAGTGCAATCTTTCTACCAGCCACTTATTGCTACACATATTACTGAAGCTTTGCAGGTACCATCCAATTATCAGCAAGCAAAGCTAGTGCTTGAGTGAATAGAGGCAATGAATAAGGAACTGGCTGCCCTTGATCAAAATCACACATGGAACCTAGTTCATTTACCAGAAGGCAAGAAAGCAATAGGCTCCAAATGGGTGTACAAGGTGAAACACAATGCAGATGGTAGTCTTGCAAAGTACAAAGCCAGACGTGTTGCCAAGGGCTTCAGTCAGATTGAAGGCATTGACTTCTTTGAGGTGTTTTCTCCTGTAGCAAAGGCAGTCCACCAGCTAGACATAAACAATGCATTCCTTCATGGACACTTAGATGGGGAAGTGTACATGAAATTACCTGATGGATATGCAGTTTTTGATCCTTCTCTGGTCTGCAAATTAACCAAAAGTCTATATGGATTAAAGCAGGCATCCAGACAATGGAACAAGGAGTTCACGCAACATACCATTGGTTTTGAGCAGTCTCACCGTGACCTTTGCTTATTCTTAAAATTTGCAGGCTCTTATATGCTGGCACTAGTGGTCTATGTAAATGATGTATTAATTACGGGGAACTCTCTGGATGCCATCACCTCAGTAAAGGTTTCTCCCCACCAGAGGTTCACCATCAAAGATCTTGGAACTGCTCATTATTTTCTTGGCCTGGAGTTGAATTGCACCACAACTGGTTTACATCTCAACCAGTTCAAATACATCCAAGATATCATTGCTGACTGCCACTTCAGTTCCAGCAAGCCTGTCAACACACCACTTCCACTCAACTGGCTGGTGCATGATGAGTCTTCCCCTTTCCTCTCTGATCCAGGCAGATATAGGAGACTCATTGGGAGGCTACGTTACCTGAATTACACTAGACCAGATGTTACACATGCTGTTCACCAACTCAGCCAGTTTGTTCAGAAACCAACTCTTCATCACATGGCAGGAGCTCTTCACATTGTGAGATATCTGCAACATCATTCCAGAAAGGGCTTGTTTTATGCCAACAATAATACTCTTCAGCTCCATGCTTATTGTGATGTTGATTGGGCAAATTGTAAGGTCACCAGAAGATCAATCACTGGCTATGCAGTCTTCTTGGGATCATCCCTCATCTCCTGGAAATCAAAGAAACAATCCACAGTATCCAAGTCTTCAGCTGAAGCAGAATACAGAAGCCTTTCCATGACAGCATGTGAACTAAAGTGGATTAGCTACTTGGCCAGGGATTTGAAATTACCAGTCAAATATCCAATCCATCTATATTGTGACAACCAAGCTGCTCTACATCTTACAGCTAATCCGGTTTTCCATGAGAGAACCAAACACTTGGAAATCGACTGTCATCTAGTCCGAGACTACTACTTGGAAGGATTTCTGCTCCCCAGTTTTGTTGCTTCTCGGGCTCAACTGGCTGACGTTTTTACAAAGCTTCTTGCTGCAGGTCCTTTTTACACAAATTTGTCCAAGCTCAGCTTTGTTGATCTTGACGCTGACCTTGAGGTGGGGGTGAAGAGAATGGAGAAAAGTTGCTGATCATGCTGTTGCCGTTTTGTTTGAAGCCCAGCGTCGTTTTGGGTCAGCATCACCACTTGCATATATTTTGCTATTTTTGCTCATATAATGGCACGTGTACCATTCATTTTGGACTTGTTCTGCTATATAAGGATATGTAAAAATCTTGTACTGCCGCTTTCTTAATGAATAAGTAGCAATAATTTCTTCCCATCTCAGTCTTCCTTCTCTTTCCTTGTTCTTATATTTACGGTTTGAGAAATTCATTACCTTTCATATATGGTGGCGATGGCTCCTTCCGATGAAGCCAAGCTGTTTCACATGGTTGCAACTGCTTCAGCCATAGACGACAGACCTAGTTGTTTTCGCTATCCAAGAGGAAATGGCCTAGGCGTAGATCTTCCACCGGGGAACAAAGGCATTCCTCTCGAAGTTTGTTTGCTTTTAACAACGCTTTCAATATTTTGAAACAGTAAAAAAAAGCTTTCAAGAACTGAAAATGACAAAGTATGCTTGTTTTTACGGTACTATAGGTTGGAAAAGGGCGTATTTTGGTTGAAGGTGAGAGAGTGGCTCTCTTGGGCTATGGCACAGCTGTTCAGAGCTGTTTGGCTGCAGCGGCTTTGTTACAGCCCTGGGGTTCGCAACTGACAGTTGCAGATGCGCGCTTTTGCAAGCCGTTGGATCACTCTCTTATTAGTAGCTTAGCGAAATCCCATGATGTTTTGATCACAATCGAGGAAGGATCCATAGGATGGTTCGGATCTCATGTTGCTCTGTTCATGGCACTTGATGGCCTTCTCGACGGAGGATCCTTCCCGGAGGAAAATGGAGCAAGCTATACTGTAACAGGAGTTTGGGAAGAGTTGCCGGTCAGAAAGTGGACTCAGGACTACGAGTTTTTAGAATCTATAATGGCAGCCAATGACCCTTTCGCTTTCATCATGGTATCAATCCCCTTTCCTAGCCTTTTGGCATATTGAAGTTTTGATTCATCTGTAGTTTACTAATTTAAAGGGCCTCTGTCCGGCCAATATATTCTAATAGCTTTTGTAAATACAGGGAAAAGCTCTTGTTTTTTAGACAGAAGAAACCGAAGAAGAGCAGGAGAGCAGCGCAACCTTGACTCTTGAGAAAGTAAAGGAACTCTGTGCTAAAAGAGACAAGGTCAGGGGCCATGTGGAGGAATTGAGAAACTTGATGCTGTGGACCAAGGATCTTGATGCTCTTGAGGAGAAACTTGATGTATGAACTAGCATAACCTCTTATTTTATAATACACATTGTTAACTGAGGCAACAGTACTTATTCTAATCTTTATTCATGGATTCTCAGGCTCAAGATGTAAATGATGCTGAGGCAGAGGTTGCAAGAAATGCATATTCAGCAACGGAGACAAGTAAGTGCATGCACATTCAGTGTTGGGAAAAGTGGGTCTAATTGTGATCATCTGGATAGTCGATATGAGTCACGTAAACGCTTTCCTTAAAGAGTATTTTGACCCTATCAAAGTCTGGGTTACACGAAATCCCTAAAGAGATAAAACAATCGAACCTTCTTGTTCTAGGCTTCGAACAAGAAGAAAGCTTCTGAGTATTTGAGTTTATGGATTGATACAGAAAATCATAGATGATCTTCACTGTGGTGAAAAATAATGTATTCTTCTGTGTTTCTTTTCCTATCCATTTTATAGGAGAACAACTGAAACGGTACAATACAAAACGTACGATTAACTGCAGTAACCACAATAAACCTGCAGTAACCACATTTGTAACGATACATCGTTATATCTCACCATGCTAACATACACGTATACCAAACACGCGTCGTTATTTTCATTATCTCCTTCATGCACAATAAACAGGTGCAAAAATCAAGAGATACAAATCCACAGGTGACTGTCTAAAAGACATAATGTTACGTACAATGTATTAAACAGTAAACTCGTAGTGCACAAAGCCATCGAGACAAAATGCAGAAACTTTCTATGGGGCAGAAAGGAAGGGGAGAAAAGGGTTACACCAGTGTCTTGGAAAACACTTTGTATGCCAAAGAAAAGTGGAGGAGTTGGCCTAAGGGATCCTTCATTCTGGAATAGAGCTTCTCTGTGTAAGCTGGTTTGGGATGTATGTCAAAAGAAGGATATATTGTGGCTGAAATGGGTGCAGGCATACTACTTGAAGGATGAAGAATTTCTTGACTACAGCCTAGAAGGGCACACATATAGTTGGAGTTGGGGCAAGTTGGTGTCACTGAAAGATGAAATTCGTCCATACCTAATGGAATGTGTTGACATGAAGGGAAATTTCAGCACGAGCAAGGCATATGGATACCTCAAAGGAGCAGGCCAAGAAAAACATTGGTCAACGAATATATTGTGGAAGTCAGGACTACAGCCTAAACACTCATTCTTTCTATGGATGTTGTTAAAAGGGAGATTATCGACCATAGCGAGACTTCAGTCGAAAGGGATAATACCTCATGTGGCAGATGTTTGTACTCTGTGTGGGCAGAATGGAGAAACGATGCAGCACATATTTTGTACATGCCAGTTTACAGTGGAGCTCCAAAAACATTACAGGGTGGAGACTGGCGGAAACTTCAGAGAGTGCTTGAGGAGGATGAGAAGAATGGTAGGATGGAGAAAGAGAATAAGATTCCACCGACTTATCAGCATCTTCTATAATGTATGGAGGGAGAGGAATAACAGAATCTTTGAGGGGAAATTTAGGCAGGTGGATGCTCTAAAGGTGATGATTGAAACAGGCTATGACCCCTTTGATTGATGTTGAGGATAGCGTGAATGGATCCTAGTATGAAACTTGGTACATATGTCGTAGGTACCGCACTGATTACCTTTGGTATTTCAGAGGTGTTGGGCTGCTGGTGTAAAAACCAGTTACCCAGCCTTGGCCCGTGACACTATCTTAAGACTTGACGGATTGGTTTTGGGGATATATCCCTAGTATGAAACTTGTACATATGTCGTAGGTACCGCACTGATTACCTTTTGGTATTTCAGAGGTGTTGGGCTGCTGGTATAAAAACCAGTTACCCAGCCTTGGCCCATGACACTATCTGATTTGATGGAATGGTGGAGGGGTTTTACCCCAAGTATGAAACTTGTACATATGTCGTAGGTACCGCACTGATTACCTTTTGGTATTTCAGAGGTGTTGGGCTGCTGGTATAAAAACCAGTTACCCAGCCTTGGCCCATGACACTATCTGATTTGATGGAATGGTGGAGGGGTTTTACCCCAAGTATGAAACTTGTACATATGTCGTAGGTACCGCACTGATTACCTTTTGGTATTTCAGAGGTGTTGGGCTGCTGGTATAAAAACCAGTTACCCAGTCTTGGCCCATGACACTATCTGATTTGATGGAATGGTTGAGGGGTTTTACCCCAAGTATGAAACTTGTACATATGTCGTAGGTACCGCACTGATTACCTTTGGTATACAGAGGTGTTGGGCTGCTGGGTGAAACCAGTTACCCAACCTTGGCCCATGACACTATCTAAAGACTTGACGGGCTGGATCAAAGAAGATTATAAGCATACTCAAACCAGACTACATATGGCTTATTTGATTTCTATGGGAAATCAACTAGGGCAGACTTGTGTTTTGACATGTCAATTCACAGATATGCTATGGTGGATTTTCCCTTAATCATATACGAGCCGGAGACCAAAATGGAACGTTGAAGACACCAAAGCTCCAAAGGTGGATGCAGATTTGGCAAAATATGCAAGGACATAAGGAATGGAATGATAGTTTTCTAAAATCCTAGCAATATCTTGATGAACTAGTTATGATCATAGCCACTTGCATTTCATATGGCTGTAGAATAGTTGTTTTTTCTCCTTTTGGTTAGTTATTTATATCTGTTGAATGTTTGGCTTAGAGTGATGGCCAAATCAGTTGTATGAACTTTTTTGAGCAATTTAATAGAAGAAAATATTACATCAAAAAAAAAAAAAAAAAACAGTAAACTCGTAGAACAGTTTATACAAGTGTGCACCCCGCACCACCGACCTTGTTCTAACGTCCCGAGCTCAGAATACTCAAATCCAAATATACTTAAATACTGTGTTTCACAAAAACACCAACAATCCTCCCCCATTTAAGTATACTCCTTGATTCGGAAAATCCAACAATCCAACCAAACCAAACAAGTGCATAAATGAAAATGTCTTAAAGATTGAATTTTCATCTTAGTGAATTACACATTCCAAATGCTCGAGAATCGGGGTATCTTAAAGATTGAACCCTTCAACCCATTTGAACACCTGAAGATAACCCACACACAAGTTCAATACAACTCAAAAGCCAAACTGACATTATACAAGCCATGTGTCCCTATCCATTCATGGGTGTATACATAGTCCAGCCATGACTTGCTAAAGCGGCTGCACTTCACACTCCATATAGGTGAATCATTTTAATCGTACACATGCACATGTACTTTGTCAAAAGATTCATTAAGAAGCTAAACTTCAACCTGGCTCATGCATGTCCAAACATATTACCTTCGGGATAAAATCATATGTTTCAATCTTAAACAATAGGCCTTCCACATTGAATTTGACTCTAACATCGTATTAGAGCGAAATTGGGTATCCCATTATAAGAGAATTATATAGGCTTTAACCTCCCGATAACCGACTTATACCAAGTCCCTAGTTAATTCAGTTCGTCAAGTGATCCACTAGTAAATTCAGTATCTCATTATCTATTCATTTTGAGCTAGTCATTTTCCCGTGCCTTTAGATACACCTCTATGCACAAAATCACAAATGACTCCCGTCTTAGAAAAGAGATAATTTTTCATTTCGAAGCATGTGCTTTGAAATCCTTCCATGAAAATGAAAGCTTGTTGATTTTAATCAACATCAATAATTTCATCCATTTCCAAATCACTCTAAAATCCAGAGCGATTCTATAACATCAAAGGTTTCTTAAACCTTTTTCATTTCAACAAAATTTTCAGATTTTTCTCAAAACCATAATTTTGTTCATTATGATTTTCTAATAATCATAATCCATTCCAAGAACTGACCGTTCTAAATTTTCTACAGATTTCTAAATGATCAAGAAATCAATTCATAAACATATTGCCAAATATAACAATAATCCAATAAATCATAAATCATCATTAAGAAGGTATCAACATATATTAATATTAGCATTATGACATGCAAAATCATGCATACAAACATAACAACTTCCATGATCACTAGAACCTTTGATACATTAATTATGCGATTAATATTATTTTACTTCATAGGTAAAATAAATCATAACTCAAGTTTCTAGATGAGATCAAAACTTTAAACAACATGCATCTCATGAAAAATGTGCCAACTTAAGTGTACAATTTTTCAAAGATTAATCACATAATCTTTATGTAAATAAGTTCAATCTCATATAACATGCAACCTCATTATCAAATATATTCGACACAAAAATAAACATATATTTATTTCCCAAGTTATGTCGTGCAAATTTCCCAAAATTCAGAGGAATTTATTTTGTCATTCCATTCACTAGAGTCTGACATCTTGTAATTCATACAATTACCAACAATGAACTTCTTACTAGAAGCATCATCATCAATGTACTTTGAATCCAGTAATTCCACAACACCACATTTGGTAGACATAAAAGAGTTGTACATACCATTTAAAATATATCACTGCTACCATAATAATTCCTTTTCTTTTAAACATGTGGTTAAATTCATTCCATACAAATGGAAACTTGTCGAATAAACTCGACACCACCACACCAACATAAATTCATCCAATTTTAAATTACTCTATAATCCAGAGCAATTTCTCGGGATCAAAGGAAATTGAAATCTTTAATTTCTCAACAAAATTTCAGATTATTCTCAAATCATAATTTTGTTCACAAAAATAATCATTCATGTTTCTTCAGGTTCACACAGATTATTATAATTACTCATGTACTTGAGTTTCTACAAAATTACTATGATGGTATACATGCGTGATCATACGGAATATAATTCATTATATTTTCTAGCCTATGAAATTCAACATGCAAATTGAATGCTACTAATTAACAAAATTACTTAAGTTCATTTTCACACATGATCATTTAATAACCAACAAGTACATGCAATTACTCACACAATTATTATATACAAAACTTGAAAAGAAAACTCATCTGTTTTTCTTGTCTTGCGACCACTCGAATTTATAACCACTCGAATGAAAAGTTGTGCAACATCTCCTCAACGAACTAATATTCACCGTAGAATCGTTTCCATATGAAAAATGTTACTATTATTAACCATTCATATAACTTTTGAACCAAATACTGTCATCGCAGACATGTTTGGTTACAACCGAAACTATCCACCAATTTCATCAGAGGTTGGTTAAAAGGACGTTTATTTCCCTTTTTCTTTCAGATGTTCAACCTCATTCGAAATGTGACCGCTACCGATGAAGTCGTCATTCTCCCACCCACCCCAAATGAATTTGTTATCGTTATCAGTGTACGGAATGTACGCCACCACTGAGATGTGAGCAAGAGTGCATCTGTCTTTGCAATACGCCGACTACGAAAAGTCACTTGCGTTAATATACTTTATATTCAACCTTCCATATTTAAAATCCATATTGACATTAAAATAATAATACTGCAGACATATAAACATATGGATTACTCGAGTGTATATATATATATATATATATCCTGCTCAACTAAATTAATATCGTTATCAAATTCAGCTTAAAATTAAAATTAATACTTAGCCACCATATTAGGTAATAAACATAACCGTACGTGTGTACGTGTGACCAATACTTTAATGCATTCAGCGAAAACCAACTAAAAGAAATTTCTTTTTATGCATCACAGAGAAAACTTTTAATTGATATTGATTTTCTATACCAACTATTTTAACTCCAAATTAACACAGTTAATTGCGCTGGTTCATCAAAACAAAAAACACAGTTTTACTTATTCAAACATTTAAATCAACACAACTCTATCAAATAAAGATAAACTTTAAATCGAAAAACTTATCTTTAATTTCGATTTTCTCCCGGTTGCGTTTGACCTTTCAAATCAATCCGAAGTCATTATCAACTTTTCTCCTTCACCCAAAATCTTGGTGATAAACTCATTTCCCATATGAACAATGAAACTATCATTAGCCGTTCATGTGCCTTGAACCGCATACGATTCTTGCAAACATTTTGGTTGCGATCTAACCACGCAATTCCATCACATGTTGCACCCGAATCTATCCACGGTCTCCACTACACAATCCATCATGAGGGTTTGGTGGTAATTCTAAAATAACTGTTCGAAATGGGTTGATATCACTCCATCCAAGTTTGAATCCAACTCTCAAGCCGACACCACAACTTCAAATCTCACCGACTCCATTATCACAATAAGAAAATACTCTTTAACATTGTTGGGAAAAGTGGGTCCAATTGTGATAATCTGGATAGTCGATATGAGTCACGTAAACGCTTTCCTTAAAGAGTATTTCGACCCTATCAAAGTCTGGGTTACACGAAATCCCTAAAGAGATAAAACAATCGAACCTTCTTGTTCTAGGCTTCGAACAAGAAGAAAACTTCTGAGAATTTGAGTTTATGGATTGATACAGAAAATCATAGATGATCTTCACTGTGGTGAAAAATAATGTATTCTTCTGTGTTTCTTTTCATATCCATTTTATAGGAGAACAACTGAAACGATACAATACAAAACGTACGATTAACTGCAGTAACCACAATAAACCTGCAGTAACCACATTTGTAACAATACATCGTTATATCTCACCATGCTAACATACACGTATACCAAACACGCGTCGTTATTTTCATTATCTCCTTCATGCACAATAAACAGGTGCAAAAATCAAGAGATACAAATCCACAGGTGACTGTCTAAAAGACATAATGTTACGTTCAATGTATTAAACAGTAAACTCGTAGAACAGTTTATACAAGTGTGCACCCCGCACCACCGACCTTGTTCTAACGTTCCGAGCTCACAATACTCAAATTCAAATATACTTAAATACTGTGTTTCACAAAAACACCAACATTCAGTTGTTAGTTTCTCGTATTCATCGATTGGTATTTTGAAATAGGACTTCTGAACTGTTTAGTAGGCACTAATGTTCCCGAGGCAGTAGTCAAGCCAAAAAGCAAAGAGGCAGCTGCTCCCCCTGCTCGGAAGGTTAGGATTGGGATACATTTACTAAATTAAAGGGCCTCCATCTGCCCAATACATTCTAATAGCTTTTGTAAATACAGGTAAAATCTCTTGTTTTTCCGAGGGATGATGATGATAAAGTTAATGATGATGAAGTTGGCAAGAAAGCAGCTGGTCCAAAGAAAGCTCCTACTCAAAAGGTCAGGCTTGGGATATGATCACCAAATTTGTGATTCTGTACCCATGTAGTATTTTTATATATTTCTGCACTTTTCATTGAGCAGGGAAAGAGGGATGAGGATGAAGAAGTGCTTGAACTTAAAGATAGAGTTGCAGCCTACAACCTGGGATCTTCCCCTGTTTTATCAGAGAGTAAGTTTTGCTTTGCTTTTCTTTCACGTTATTTTCTGCCCCTCAAAAGAAATTAACAATCTGTTCAGTGACAGAACCTGATGTTCTGCTGGTGACTGAAATTTCTCAAGTTCTGAAGCCTGTTGGAATCTCGCCTGAGAAGAAAGTGAGACGAATGAGGCCATCACCATTCAGCAAGAAAAGTGGCTCTGTGATCCAAGAAAAGAGCAGCCCTGGTTCAGGTAGCACAGGGGAATCAGCTCAGTTCGTGGCTGCTCCTAGAACCACCAGGGGAATTCTGATCACCAGCTCCACAAATGGACATGATCCACCTTAAGCATATCGAGATGACCTAGTATTTAAGCTACTACTATTACTCTAGTAATAATGTTAGACTCTAAACCAACTGCAACTTTGGTCTGTACTAACTTAAGCTCTCAAGCTTATAATCCTACTCATCTATTACTGGAATTTCCTTATCTAAGCAGAATTCTTCCTAGTTTTATCATCTTCATCTTCAGGCCAAATTTGTGGGTGAAAACTAGTTCTTATTCATGGTAGGCTATATTTAGTTTGCTTGCTGCTAGCCAATCTGGTTGCTGATTGGTTGTGTTAGGCTTTTAAAACCATGATTATGACAATGAGCCCCTACTGTGATCTTGTGGTATTTCAATCAGTTTTATTGAAAAATTTAGTGTATGAGACGTGTTTCTAATTAGCTTCTTGGTTATTGTCAGTGAGATTGAAAAGGAAACTGAACCTAACTCAGTGTTGAATATAGCGAAGGATCCCTTTCCTCTTGAAGTATTGGCATAGGTTTTTCTGAAAAAAACAGTTATCGTTGTCACATTGGAGAAGGTGGAAAGAAGTACTGGGTAAATAATTGGCAGCAGCATAGCTTCAATGCAGTAGAGTTCATCCCCTACTATATCTTCTGCTTGCTGTAATGGTTGATGCATGTACTGTTGCTATTGAAGATGCAGGGATTGACTTAGAATCTATAATGGTGGTATCTTACCATTTTTTCTTTGAATTTTTACATTGTTTTTTTTGCTTTGTTTTTATGAAGCTTAACCTCATGTTTATTTTTCATGACGAAAGATGCGAAGGTAGCCTTAGTAATTTTGAGTATTTTGGTATTCAGAATAATTAAGAGACACCAACTAGCAGCATAAGAGTACAGGGATGGTTAATTTTACTCTTTTTTTGGGGAAAAGAGGGGAGTTTCTTTTGTAACTGTGTCATTCTTTGTTGTAGCTCTGAGATTATTGATTTTGTTACCTTTATGAAGCTAAAAATGCTTTAAACTGGTTGGACAATCATTTTTAAGTGGAGATGACCTCTTTCTTCTTGTACCGCCTCGACAATATTTTTTAAGTGGAGAGGTTTCATGCTTGCCTCCGATAGCATTAGGTTTTTTTTCTTAAACTTATTCAATGATAGATCAATGATTTCAATGATATATCAATGATTTCACTAGCCAAAAGCAGATTATCCAAGCCATAAAAAATAGATATATTTCTTTGTCAAGATTTCTTTTCATTGCTTAAAGTAATTACTTTTCTGTTGTTTCACTAATACTTGATGCCTTCATTGAGGTTTTCGAAGATTATGGAAATTTCATACATGAAAGATATATATTTGCTCACAATATGTCTAATTTCAATCTGCTAAATTGATGCTTAATTTTCGACATTATGAATTGCATTAATCTGAATTTTTTTTTTTTTAAATTAAACCACCAATGGTGGGAGGAATATATTTGGCTCCTCAGACCTCATTGAAACAAAGTAATACAAGAGTGTTATGAATACATAACAAGGAACTATTTAAACTAGAACTGAAACATAGGAATCTATAGAATAAAACAAGGTATTCCTTATAATTCTTGAAGTGATATTAGTAGAAACTCTAATGAATGGTTCATTTCCCTGATACACCTACCCCTGGTGTATCTGCATCCCTAAATGAAGCATCCAAAAGCCATTTCTACCATATCAACAAAAAACAGTAAGCAATGAATCATTTATGTAACCCGATTGAAAATGGCACCAGATGAAGTGGAATGGTCTATGCAGATCATCCATGGGAGCTTGGGTGCCTTTCTTATATCATATCCATATCCAGCAAAGCTTGAGTGTCCAGAACTTTATATCCATCTTGTTGTACCTGTACCAGTACCTGCAAGGATAAGCCAAAAACCAGTAAAGGGTTCTATTCTAACAAAATCTAAGTGCAGGAATATACTTCATATCCATTAATATAATCCCTCTAAGTTTCTGGGGCAATTGAGACCATAAGAGCTGCTTAGAGACATTATCATTAATTGCTATTCTAGCTAAAGCATCTGCTGCACAATTGGACTGTCTACATGTCCAAAGAACTTGACAGTCAAGTTCTTTCAATTTGGATGCAATAGAAAAACAATGCCAATCCACTTTTAAAGGCTCTGAAATACCTAAAACTGCAAGTTTGCAGTCCGTTTCTAAACAGAATTGAGTGTTGAGACTCAGTCCTATCTGGAAACCAAAAAACAGAGCCTGTAATTCAGCTTGAAGTGGTGATTCAGAAGTGGATGACTTGCAATGCGCCTGAACGAAATTACCAGAAGAGTCTCTAACTATAACACCAATGCCTACAGAGTTTTGACTTCTAAAAGATGCATCCGTGTTAATTTTAAAACCAGTTAGAGGTCTCTCCCAGTGGACTAGGGTGACAGCCTTCCTTTTAACAGGTAAAAAGAATGTTGCCAGGCCATTCTGAATCCAGTATTGATCTTCCAGGCCCTCTGAAAAAAGAGGTCTAGAGGAAAAAACCTGAGAGACCATATCTTTTATCTGTTGGATGAGATATTCCTTCCTAATCAGTATATTTTCATATACTAACTTGTTTTTTCTTTTCCATAGGAACCAAAAAGTGATGATTGCAATAGTCCTAATCATGTTATTTTGGATCTTTGACTTATCCTTAAAATGGAGGTAGAATGATATTCTGTCCCAAATATGAGAAAAAGTTCTATTGCTAATCATCATAAGCCTATGCATCTCTTTCCAGATAAGCAAACTAAAGGGACAACAATTAAAGTAGTGCTCTAATGAATCAGATTCAAAACAGTTAAAACATTTTGATACTATAGGGAGACCAAAAGACTGAAGCACATCATCAAAAGGCATTAAAGCATTCATTAATTTCCACATAAAGACTGAGAGTTTGGGAGGTATATAAGATTTCCAGACCTTTTTGAAGGCATATACTGTTGGCTTTTTTGCTCTAACTAGCTGATATGCACTTTTGATGTTGAAGCTACCATTTGTTGAGGGGCACCAAACCAATCTGTCCTCATGATTGTATATACTTTCCAGTTCCTGTAAGAGAAGACAAATGTTGGTAGCCAGATGAGGCTCCAGTAGAGGTAAGATAGCATGCTTATTACTGATGAAAAAAGAAACAGTCATTTCAGGAAAAGGGATATCAACATCATCAGGCCATATGTAATATAAAGATCCATTTCCTGTCCAGTTCCCATCCCAGAAACTACATGTGCCTTTGCCAAGAATGATTCTACTGTTGG
Source organism: Cruciata laevipes (assembly GCA_963678965.1). Lineage (NCBI taxonomy): Eukaryota > Viridiplantae > Streptophyta > Magnoliopsida > Gentianales > Rubiaceae > Cruciata > Cruciata laevipes. The sequence goes on along the minus strand of OY787634.1, from coordinate 15,964,060 downwards.
CATTAGCTATCTCTGTGACATCACATATTCTCTTCCAAGTGGAAGATTTTTTGTGAGTCACTGGAAGAGACCACAACATCTGAGTCCATCCTGTTTGATTAACCTGTAACTTCCACCATAGCTTAATGGAAAAAGCTATGTTAATGGACCTGAAGTTTCTAGTTCCAAGTCCATTTTCTTCTTGTGGGAATGTTGTCTTTTTCCATGCTCTCCATGTTTTCTTTTTTGTGCCATCCTTATTCTTTCCCCAGAAGAAAAAGGAAATAGCCCTTTCTAGCTTCTTGATGACAGCTACAGGGAGTTTGTATACAGCTGTTATGTGCACTGGGATGGAATATATGCAATATCTGATGAGTATTAGTTTCCCAGCAGGAGTAATCCAATCATTTTTCCAATTACCAAGAGTATTTTGCATTCTCTCAACTAAGGGTTGGAAGTGAGACACTTTGGCCCTTCCCTTGAACATCGGTACTCCTAAGTAAGTGAAAGGCATTACTCCTTTTTTCATATTAAGGATATTTCTAATCCTAGTATGAACTGCAGGGGGGGCCTTGGATGACACAAAGTAATCACTCTTTGTGTAGTTTATCTTCTGCCCTGTAGTTTCTTCATAGGCAAGAAAATATTCCTTTAGCCTAGTTAAATTTCTCTTCTTGGCAGAAAGAAAAACTACAGTGTCATCTGCATACATAATATGAGAGACTTGCTGACATGAAGAGGGAAGTTGGAAGCTTTCTATATAGCCAGTGCTAATCATTTTCTTATAGGTTCTAGAAAAAGCTTCAGACAACAGGTTGTATAAGAAAGGAGATAAAGGATCTCCTTGCTTAATCCCTCTGCTAGATTTAAAAAATCCTACTGGTGCACCATTCATAAGTATGGAGAACCAAGCTGATGATATGTTATTAAGGATTACCTTAACAATTTCTCCATGAAAACCAAATCTTAGCATAATGGAATTAAGAAAACTCCATGAAACTCTGTCAAAGGCCTTAGCCATATCTAGCTTTATGATCATGTTAGAGTTTCTTGTTTTCTTATCTAGGAATCTAATTATCTCTTTCATATGTAAGACATTATCAGTGATGTCTCTATTTTTCATGAAAGCACTTTGTTCTGGAGATATCAGTTTCCCCATCAGAGGGCTAATTCTATCCATAAGGATCTTGGAAAAGACCTTATTGACAAAATTAGATAAGCTTATTGGCCTGTAATCTGCAAAGGTGATAGGAATTTGCTTCTTAGGAATAAGGGCAATCCAGGTGCTAGCTATAGACCTGGGAATATGGCTCCCACTCAGAAAGTGTCTGGTGGCTATTAACAGGTCTTCTTTAATCACATCCCAGCAATGGGTAAAGAAAACACCATTGTAGCCATCAGAGCCAGGGGAGCTATTTGGATTCAGGGCAAAAACAACTTCCTTAAGTTCTTCAATAGTTACAGGAGCTGTCAAACTGATATTTTCTTCATTAGTTATCAGATTAGGGATTTCTTGAAGGAAATAGGGTAAGAAAGTGGCATCATGTGGTCTTACTGGTTCAGTAAGTAAATTCTTAAAGAAATGCTCACATTCTTCATTGATTAAAGTAGGGTCTGACAACCATATGCTTGACTCACTTTTAATCTTAGTGATTACTGACCTAGCCCTCCTTTCTTTCACTGAATGGTGAAAAAACTTAGTGTTTTGATCACCATCCTTTAGCCATTTACACCTAGATTTCTGTTTCCAGAACATGTTCTCTTCTGTGAGAGTTTTGACCAATATTGCTTTACACCTATTAACTTCTATCAGGTCAACTTCACTGCCTGAATTTTGGAAATTAATCTCAGCAATACCTACATCTGTTTCAGCCTTCTTAACATTTTGGTGTATATCACCAAAGTGTTCCCAGTTCCATGCTCTGAGAATGGGTTTGAGTCTTCTCAGTTTGATACTGATTGCTTCTAGACCCCTGGCTTGACATGGGAGGTTCCAGTTTGCTCTAACAATATCCAATAGGTCAGTCCTATTAGTCCACATGTTTTGGAATCTAAAAGGTTTGGGGAGGGATATTTGGCTGGTCTGAATGGATAATACTAATGGGGAATGATCTGAAGTAGTCCTGTTCAAAACTTGAATAGAACTATGAGGATACATCTGATGCCAAGAGATGTTACATAATCCTCTGTCAAGTCTTTCATACACAGGATTTTTGGTTTGGCTATTGAACCATGTGAAAGTATTACCTACAGTGGGTAATTCCTGTAGTCCAGCAGCATTTATACAGGCATTGAACTCATTAATACTGACTAGGTTAGGGGTTCCAGTACCTTTGTATTCAGACATAGAGGTCATAGCATTGAAATCCCCTATCAAAAATCTAGGACCAGCTTGCATACTAAGGATATCCTGCCAGAGAATTCTTCTAAGATATCTATCAACTTTAGCATACACAAATACAGCAGACCATGTCTCTCCAGTTGAATTAACAGTAAGGTTTAAAGCCAAGCATTGTGTGTAATGTGTGTGAGATGTGCATGTAAAATCATTGTTCCACAGAAGCCAAATCTTACCATTATCAGAAGTCATGGTATTAACAAAACATAGTTCATGCTTTAGAATATCAATTTGATCATTTGAATGCCAAGGTTCTAATATGCATAGGAAAGATATGTTATGGATTCTAATAAGCTTTTTAAGTCTAAGCATGCTTTTACCAGATTGATTTCCATAACCTCTTATATTCCAGACTAAGAAATTTGCTATGATGGTGTGTCCTATCATTTTAAATTTCTTTTGATTTTCTCCTGGATCTGAGTATCATGTTAATACCACTAACATAAGTACTCTTTTTCTTATTCTCCCTAATGATGCTTACTTGGATGTTACTAGGAGAAGAAATACTAACCATGTTAGAAGAGTTCACAGGGGGACTCATCTGATGAGACTGATGAGCTCCCTGTCCCATGTTAGAAGTGTTCACAGGTGGACTCTTCTGATGAGGAGAGATATTTGAAAACTGATGAGCTCCCTGTCCCTGTGCATCCCTCAAGTTAGCTGGAGTAGGGGTGATTGGCTCCTGCTCAGAATTGCTTGTAAATAACTGGATGGGAGGATTCTTTGAAGCTTCTAGGATGAGGTCCTGTGTAGAAGTGTCTGGTGTACTGCTATTGCTGTTGTACAGATGTTGCGCATGTTCTGGAGTAGTGAAAGAAATTGGAGAAAGCTCTCCATTCACTTCTACATCCTCCTGTTGGCCTTCAGATATTTCGCCCGCCTCATATTCCTGAAGAACATCGAATCTGTTTGTTTGCGAGATAGAGAAGAGAGGCAAGGTCTCCAGTGGTTTTTCATATGGCACTATAGAAGATGATAGGTCATATGGTTTGTCTCTTTGAAGTACGAGGTCATCTCTAGCAAAGTTGGAGCTTGCTTTTACAGGCATATTAGCTATAAGAGTTTTCTCCTTTCCCTCGGCTAAGTGGATGATCTTCCTCTGAGTGGCGATTAGTGGAAGTACTGGTTTGTTTTGAACTGTTGGAACGTGGATGACCATCTGATAGGTCTGCTGATGATCATCTGGACTCCCACTGTTCACTGCATCTTCGAAAATTTCCTCATGTGCATCTAAGAAGATTTCAGTATTTCCCATATCTGCTTCCTTGTCCTTCTGCTCAGTTGGAATACCAGAATTGTTTCTAGGCTTCCATATTTTATCCCTATTGTTCCTCCTTTGAAACTTAGGAGGAATAATTGCTTCCTTCTGCTTATCCTTGGCTAGAGGAACCCTGTTCTGAGCTTCAGTTTTCCTTTTCTCCATGAATTGCTTACTTAGTTCAGGGTGGATTCTCCTGCAATTTACATGACTATGCCCAATTTTGGAGCATTCCTTGCAGTAAGGGGGGATGCCCTCATATTCAACATCACACCAGCAGGTAACATCACCCTGACCTAATCTTATTCTGTTCTTATGGTCTTTGGCTATATCAAGTTGAACACAGAATCTAGCAAGAGAAGGCCTAGCTAAATCTCTGGTAGCTTTATCAACCATTATCAGTGGACCAAAATGACTACTGATATCTGTAATAGCCCTAAGATTATAAAAGAAGGCTGGCAAGCCATAGACAGATATCCATACCGGAGCAATTGGGGGTTCCTCCCCAGGTTGAAAATCCGGCGTCCATTTGAAAACACGCATATGGAAATTACCAAGAAGATAAGAGGCTTTCATCCAGCAAGCATTGTAATCTCCTTCATCAGTAAACCGGAGCAAGACATGACGCGAGTCGATGAGCCCACCTTTAACTTCAGCTTTAAATCCGAGAGTAGCCAGCCCCTTCCGGATATCAGGCATGCTGGGACGGCCATAACCAAATTTCCCGACGAGGGCCAAGCGTAACGGAACCGATAGCGCAGCAGCTTCTTCCGGTGAGTAAATAATTGCAATTTCTCCCTCGAATTCTCTGATTGGGTTTAAAGGTATGGTGGGTATTGTATTTGATTGGGTGTTGGATTGCAGAATAGCGGCAAAGGATAGCGGCGGGCCGCCTCCAGTTGGAGGAGCCGCCATAGCTGCGGTGGTTTTTGGGTTGCAGTTGCTGTAGATTAGCCGTTTTCGGCGTTGTCAGACATGAGATTTAGGCAGAACGGTAATAAATGACACTGTATAAGGGGCGCGTGCTTGTGAAACGATGAGAGAGATCAGAGCGAATTTTGTGGTCAGATGATATAATTGCATTAATCTGAATGCATAATAGGATTCCGCTTACATTAAATAAACAAAAAGTTCTACTTTGTTATTCTGATTCTTTTTACCGTGCATTTTACTTCATTTTAAAATTTTGTTTACTTATGACCAAGCTTAAATAATTGGCAGGTTTATTAGGTATTGGGGTGTTTGGGGATTAGCGGTTAACTGTTAGCTGTTACCTGATTGGATTAGCTGATTTGACTAACTGATTGCATTAGCTGATTTGACCAGCTGTTTGCATTAGCTGATTGTAGAAATGTGTTTGGTGAACTTAGCTGATAGATGATAACTGTTTGTGTTAAAATGACGTATAAGGGCTTGAGTTTAATTCATTGATTTATTTAGAAATAGTAATGTGTTAAATAGAATTATAAAACAAAGATATGCGGATTATAATTCCTTTCTAATATTCTTCAAAAAAAAATTCCTTTCTAATATATATATATAGTCCTTTGAACCAATTATATTAAAAATCTTTAATTGAATATATTACTTGTTAAATCTCTAAATTTTATATAAAAACTCATTTAAATACAAAATATAGGTCTAAATCAAATAACATAAGATATAATCAATACTAAAAATTAACAATAAATGTACATCGCTAGAATTAATATAAAATATTAATTATGGTTAACAATAAATACAAAATTTTAATCGTAAAAATAAATAACTAAAATGTTTCAAACGTACAGGAGGAATGATTAAATATCAAACGTAGAGGAGGTCAGGAGTATGCATCTGCGTGCTTAATTCTTTTTGAAGAGGATAACACTAAGCACGTTTGGTTTTTAATAAGAAAGAAACCACAGAACTGGAAAATAAAAAAGAAAGGATAAAAATGTAAGTTTGCAAGTAAAGACAAACAGCTAATAGAAAACGCTTCTTTTTTGAGCGTTTTGAAAAAGAGCTTTTTGAGCGTTTTTAAAAAGAGTGTGTTGACCGTAACTTTATTTCCAAGGGGAAAAGCATCTCAAATTGTAGGAATATAAAAAGTACGTTATATTGGTGTATTTCCACAAATACATTGGTGTTTATACTACTCAAGCAAAATTTCAAACAAAACTACTAGTGAGGTTAACAAGAGTTATTATGAGATGGGAAATTATCTAATGATGGAACTATCTATCCAGATTGGTGAAAATATCTTGTTATTGGAGTCAATGTTAAAGCGCTCAATAGTCTTGTCTTCCATATTGAAAATTCCCATGTCTTTATGGACAATTCCTTTTTCACCTTTTGTGTAGAAACAGTCGCAATAATCATCTGTGAAGTAGATGCAATTAGGCTTAATAGTGTCGTCGAGAAAATTTGCAGCCGGAATAGAGATGGCACCACTCCATCCAATAAAGATTGCATCATTCTCCAAATTATCCTTCACAACCCATTCACCTTTCATTACATTTATACACATCACCACAAAATTGTGCGTTTCATAGTAGTACATTTTGTTTTCTTCTTCGGAGTCTTCGTTTTCTTCGGAGTCACAATACCGTGAAATCAACAACAGCCCACCTTGGGAGGATTCCACTAAATAATGGGAGCAATTAGCACATGCTTTGAACCTATAATTGACTTCTAAGTTAACCTTAGAATCATCACCAGTCCCATGGATATCCAAAATTGTAACGTTTAATTGGTTGTTTTTTTCCTCATGAACCATGTACAACATGTTGTTGTAAAATTCAATATATACAGTTGCATAGGGGTTTGAGGGTAAGGTGGTCCAATTTTTGTCTCCGGCCCTCCAATACCCCAACATCGCATTCACTCTCACAAACAAAACAAACTTCGAAAGATCATCGGAAGGATTTTCTGACAACACTGCGCTTTCTATGAAATTGTAACATGGATGCACGGTATATCTCTCATAGTTGGGAAAAGTTGTATAATTGGGGAGATGGATTTGGACACGAGTAAGAGGATTCAACAAAGTAACCTCCCCAGAATCCGTTAGAGTTAGCAACCACCCAAATTTGACTTCAATGACTCTCTTATCTCTCAGTTCTGGGAGTATTAATCTCATCAAAATTCTTTTCTCATACGGGCTGTATAATACGCTATAAGCGCTATCTTCATTCTCTGCTAGCATAAGAAGAGGAACCCTTTGTTTAAGAAATATTACCTTCCTATAACTAGAAACATATCGCCAATTCGTACAAACCCCTCTGAACGCAAATAAATTTTTAGCTGATCCAAGATGGCAAGCTATCTCCCATAGCAAATCTAGCGGCAAGCCCGACCAATCGTGCTCCAACTCCATGTTTCAAATCTCCTTAATTATGATGTAAAAATATTAGTTTGATTTGTTAGAGAATTGATATTTATTTAGAATCTCATCAAACCAATTCAAGATAAGAAATGGAGTAGGTATTAACCGGATGAAGATAGGAAACGGAAAATTTAAGGATTTAAGAAAATAAAGGGCAACATGCACGTACTATACCATATTACCATTTACCAATCCTAATTGAATTCAGAAAAAGGCTTCACCTGAAAATCAGCCCCATCCCATGTCTTCTTCATCCATTCTTTGATGTTATTAGTATTCATCTCCCTTCATACTACAACCTGGTAGTAGAAAAAAAGAAAGTAGAACCATAGTGCCAGTGATTTGATTTTGAAAAGGAGAAAAAAATAAGATTCATAAGCTTCCTTGGCAGGGGATGCAACTTTTGGTACTTCTACTTGTTATTGTATCGTGTACTAGTTATCAAGATTTTGTGTGGTTCCAGGATTCTGTAGTTTGTATCGTTTCAACTATTTGCGGACACCAAAAACACAAGATGCAAACTCAATTAAACAGCGTCCCAACTCCTAAGTAAACTACTGAGAAGGAGTAGTCTAAAATTGGTGAAAAACCATTCAACAATATCACCATCATAGTAACCTCGGATTAGCAGTCCGGATGTTCATTTGACCAATTGGAATATCCCATTGGAATAACTTATTGTCAAAAGAAAAGCATATGAACACGCACACAAGTGAAAAGTCTGATTCAACATAAGATAGTGATGTTTTATGCAATTAGCCAGTCCTGCATATCTGCTGCCAATCTCAAAACAATTTAGAGCCCAGATAAAGGAAACTGAAAGAAAAGGGGATTCACAAATTTACTGATATAATGAGAAGGAACACACTATCTTGATGAGAACAATCAGTTCTTGGAGCCCGGCATAGATGCCCTGTGTCTCTAAACATACAAACAGTATGCAGTATATATTTGTTAACTTATATTGTGATCATCAACAATAAAACTGATGAAGAAACAAGACTACTGCAGAACTAGGTTCTGTCAAACTCAAGATTATATGTTGTATCTAAACAATCATATGGTCACAATACCACAAGGTTGTAAGTTCAATCCTCACCTGGAACAAGAGGGAAGGGGGCGTTCATTTGGGAATTAAACAAAAAGGTTTTGTCAAACCAACAGAAACTGATATGTTAAGCTTACATTTGATCTACAACTAGCAAAGTGGGGGACAATGATCTGCTATGAAAGGACTAGTGTATTGTAACTGCCGATTCATATACTAAATTCAAAAAAAAATCTACAAGTAAAAAAAAATAATAAAAAAAAAAAAATTCTACAAGTTCAAAATACTGTCTGAACTAATTAACCAAACTTTGTAGTTAAATAAATTTGAACACTGTGTGACATGAATGAGAAAGTTTAAACACATTCATGTCAATTATTGCATCCCAGAACCAAATATAGAAGAAGTGGCAAAGAAAAGAATGCAAGCTATGAACAGGCAATGTTAGACAGATTTCTAAGAAGTGGAGGGCATGTAGCAACGAAATTTCTATGAAGTTCAGAAAACAAACGATTGCTAAGCCATAAGTTACATCCCCCGTTCGACTCGACTCGACACTGGAGGTGATACTCCTATTTAACAATACCAAATCATAACGTACAAAAAAAAAAGGCTCCTTATTGGTTATTACACAGTCATCACTTTCTGGTGAATGGTGAAGTACATTCCAAAGTACTGAAAATATGGAAAGAGGTTATACAGAGTAAATATTACATGGATCACTATACACGGCGCAAAACACTGAAGCCTTATTAAAACAAAGAACTGGCTCAAGTACAAAAACATATAGCGTGCCTTCTAGAAACTAAACCAAAGCCTCAAGCTGAAAGTTACATAGAAAATCCATGCAACAGTTCAACCTTGTCAGACACTCAGAGTTTAGTTCTACTGCTCCCTATTTATAGATACTTGACCCTTTTAAGTACTTGAACCTAGTCTGCATACACACACTAAAAATCTCTAAATGCAGTGAGGTGGCAGAATTAATCACATTATAGGAACAGCAACCACATTTCACAAGAGATACAAGAAAATTACACAGATATGCTACAGAAGAACAACAGTCAGCCTGAACCCTCTACCGAGTAAACAATACCCTTCCAGCCTGAATCATGGATTTTTCTAACTCGTACCCTTCCAAACAAATTAAATCACCAAATAAAATGTTGCTATGTTAGTATCTAACCTTAACTGAAGCAACTCAATCTTCTTGACTTTAGCCATTTTCTACAAAATCTTAACATATCATAGGACAGTGTAATAAACCAAAGCAATTAAAATTATTATCAAGTAGTCCATGCTGCCACATATAATGCTTAAAGAGTAAACTACCTATAGCAGTAGGCAAGTATACAGAAACATCTTACATATTCAAGTGGCAGTAACAAAAACATCATCATCATCCAATCAAACAAGGGTGGAAATAACAATTAGTCAATATACTCAAACTCATCCTCCCTCAAATGAACAAAGAACTTGACGGGGCCAGTTCGGCCCTCAAGATTATCCTCTACAAATTGCACTTTATACGGCAAATTAGCGGAGATCTTCTTGCCTTTGTGCACAGCAACGTACTGCTTCAAAGTCCCAACTTTCCCAGTAACCTCCAGCTCGGGGACTTTAGGAACATGGTACACTTTGAGTGGCACCTTCACCCTAACATTAGAACCAATCTTCGCCAGAGCTTTCACTGCCTCTTCATCGTAAACATCATTGTCTGAATTCGCGGAAGTCTCTGCTTCAGCTATTGAGGAGGATTTGATCTGCGACAGGGAAACAAAGGCTGGGCATCTTCTGGGGTGGGTTTTGATTAGGACAAAAGGGCTTTGTAAAGTGGAGATTTTGTGAGGTGGGATTGCAAAAGATTTTGTTCTTGAAATGGGAATGTTCAAAATTGATGAGGAGCAGAGAGAGGAGGAAGAGGAAGTCATGGTGGATGGGGCTTCTTTGTGAGCTTCCGAAAGATTTGAAGATTTGCTGTTAGGAATTTGTGAGGATTATATACATTTGTGGGATGAATCCCAAATCAATTTTGGCATTATCCAGTTTTTTATATATTTTATGGATGAGTAAGGAACTTGAGGTCCTTGGTACTGGAAGGAATTGACTATTTTATCTCTTTGTCTATCGGTTTGGTTGGGTGAAGATTGAATTAATTGACTAGTTTTTGTTAAGGTATCACAACATAATAGGGGTGTAAATGAACTGAACCGTTCGTGAACAACTCGTGAACAACTCGGTCAAAGTTCGTTTTCGAACTCGGTTTGACCAGTTCGAACTCGAACTCGAGCTCGTTCGTTTATAAACGAGCTCGAACTCGAGCTCATAAGAGCCAGCTCGATAGGCTCGTCGAACAGCTCGAATATAATATTTATATATAATTTAATATAAATAAATTAAATTTTATTCATTAATGCTTTAATAAGCTCGAACTAGCTCGAGTTCGAGTTCGAACTCGATCTTTTATCGAGCTCACGAGTCGAGTTCGAACTTTCTTAAACTGAGACGAATCGAGCTCGAGCTAAAATATCTCAACTCGTACGAACTCGAACTCGATCACGAACACGTAATACGAACTCGAACTCGAACACGAACACATGTCTGTTCGAGCTCGACTCGACTCGTTTACAGCCCTACAACATAACATGATAACAAGACACGTCACACGTATGTATGTATACACGAGACACGCCGTTTTTATACCTCTCTCTCTCTCCGAAAAAGAAAAAAAAAAACGGTGAAAAGTACGACGATACCTGCAATTTTTGCACGGTTTTCACGGCAAATTCTGTGATTCCGACCGAATCTTGAAGATGACTGACACAGACGTGATCGCAACGCTGTACTGGGCTTTCGCTCACGGAAGAAGAGTAGCAGGCGCCGCTCGCACCCCAGCGGCGGGCTCCGACGATGGATCACATGAAACTGTTGATCGGGAAGTTGATGTCGCTGAGGAGGATACCGGCGGCGGATGTGCAAACTTGCTTCGGTAGGGCATGGCGGCTACCAACGGAATTGAAGGTAAAAACCCTAGCGGATAATCTTTTTCAATTTGCCTTTCCGAATATTGGTGCGAGGAACAGAGTGATGGAGACGCAGCCGTGGCTCCTTGAAAACAATCTCCTCATGCTGCAAGAATCACGAGGAGATGTTGTGCCGACGGATGTGGTTTTTGATCGGGTTCCGTCTTGGATTATCACACATAAGGCAACTCAGGACCAGATGAATTTGGAGACAGCACGAGACATTGGAAACGCGATCGAGAGGTTTATCGATGTGGAGAAGGATGTCGACGGGGAGCTCGTCGGGATATTTCTCAGGATTCGATGCGAAATCGACGTGACAAAACCCCTGAAAAGGGTGCAGATTCCACCTGGGGCTTCAAACATGCTGATATTGCAATATTAAAAGCTTCCCAGTTTTTGTGAATATTGTGGGATTATTGGTCATTTAGTCGGAAGCTGCTCGGTGAGGTGGGAGGCGCCGCCGGAGATGAGATATTCTGTTAATTATCCGGAAGGGAAGCGCCTCAAACCGAGGCGAAACCCTTTTCCGAACAATCGTGGCCAGTGGGAGCAGCCGCGGGGCCGTTGGAATGAACAGCAACAGCCTCGTGCAGGGAGCGAGCGTGCGGGGAATAAGGACAGTGCGGCGAATGAACGTGCAAGGCAAGAGGATCGTGCGGGGATGATGGTTGATCGTGCGGGGAGGACTATGACAAACCAAGCCGCAGGGATGGAGATCGAACCCAGACCAACGACGGTCGGGGATTTTGAAAGTATTGACGTGGAAATGGCGATAGAGTTACAACGATTAGTTTAGAGAAATATGCACCTTTTTTCTGAACGACGGGTGCTGGAACAGTTTCGAAAAGAACTGGAGAGGGGAGCGCAAATTACATAGGAAAGCCGGTTTAAGGAAGTTTTGGAACAGATCCGATTTAACCTTGAAGAGGGGAAGCCGCAGTCGTCGGAGATTGAGCTGTTGACGGACCAGGCGGCATCACCACTCATGACAAAAGACGAAGAAGCTGCATTAAGGAGCCTGGAGGACAACGAGCTGATGTGTGTCGGGCCGGACGGTGGAGTCATTGAACCACCAGGGCTGGTCCATGATGCGCAGGTGCTCGGGATGGATGATGATGAGACCATGCTGATGCAAAACCGGGGGGAACATCAGGGGGATAGCAATCTGCAAAGTGAGGTGGTGTTTATGAGATTCTCTGCCTCCGCGACAGTGGTGGTGACACCACCGAGAAATCATAGGCCAGCGGCACAGCCAATGTCACCACTTAGCCCAATTTTGGTACCAGTTCAGGTGGAAATGGATACTCCGGCGAGTTTGTTGGAGAAGCAGGTCAGTAAGATGGTGAAAAACAGAGTGAAGCCGGGAGCTGGACGCGGGACGAAAGGGAGAGGTCGTGGGCGTGGTAGAGCTAACATAGAGGCTACGGGGCTTGGGGGAATGATACCCGAGGGTGGCGAGGGGACGTCGGCGAAGGAGCCAGGTCCGGTGAAGAGGAAACTGGAGCTGATTGAGATAGTGGACACGGAGGACGGAGATGAAGCGAGAGTGAAGAAGACTAGGGTTTGCATAGATAATACTGCCCTTGAGTACGATTCTCTCTCTACACAGACGGAGACTGGGGAGGCCCAGTCCCGCCAGGGGCCATGAGTCTGCTGAGTTGGAACTGTCGTGGTTGCCTCGGGGACACTAAGACAGTTCAGGAATTGCGCACGATAGTGCGCTTGAAAGCACCTTTACTTGTTTTTCTTTGTGAGACGCATTGTTCTAGTTTTGTTATTGATAGGGTTAAAAGTCAGTTAAATTTTGATGGTGTGGTGGTGTATGCCCAAGGTCAGGCTGGGGGCATGGCTTTGTTATGGAATAAAAAAATGAAAGTGGAGTTTCAGTATTCGTCGCATTATTACATTGATGTGTTTGCCTACTTTTCCGATGTGAAAGTCAGAGTTACTGGGGTTTACTGTGAACCGAATACAGCGCTTTGCCCACAAGCCTGGATTCAGTTTAGGGAGCTGGTGAGGAATAGTGGTGTTCCTTGGGTTTGCATGGGGGACTTTAATGAGGTCCTCTCTCAGGAGGAGTTTGTAGGAAGGGGCCCGAGACCGAAGGCACAGATCGAGAACTTTCGGGTTGATGGACATGACTTGTACTGGATATGAAGGCTCAGATTTTACTTGGGTGAGGATTCGTCGGAATGAGCCAACGGTTTTGGCTAAGCTTGACCGAGCCACTGGGAACCAGGCAGTGCTAGATGCTTTTCCGTGGTCGACAAGCTTTACAGCGAAGATGCCTTCATCCGATCATATGGCAGTATTAGTCTAACTACGAGCTAGAGACCCTTTGGCGAACCGAACCAGGAAGAAGAGACGGTTCAGGTTTGAGGCATTTTGGGTGAAGTCCGAGGAATGTGAAGTGAAGATCCAGGATTCTTGGGGTGATGATAACATACACCTGTCAGAGAAGCTGGAGAGATGTGCAGTGGGACTTATGGACTAGAATCGTCGTAAGTTCCCAGCCAGTGCAAAGAGGATAGAGGAGTTGAAAAAGCTGATCCATGAATTGGAGATGAGGACCCCGACGGATACAAGCCATGATGAACTGTTTTTGCTTAGGCAGGAGTACAACTTTCTCCAGGAGGCGGAGGGGATAAAATGGAGACGGCGGGCGAAACAGCACTGGTACAAGGAGGGTGACAGAAATACTAGGTTCTTCCATCGATTCGCAACAAATCGACGGTCGAGGAATCACATCTCAGGCCTCAAAGATGCGGCACAGGTGTTGCACTCGGATGCTGGGAGTATGGAGAAGATCATTGTAGACTATTTTGGGGTCTATTCTCGTCTTCGGAGCCGGATGAGAGGAGAACGAGGCAGGTTCTGGAACGAATGCCTCAGAAGGTCACACAGGAAATGGCGGGGAAGCTGATCAGGCCATACACAGAGACGGAGGTTTCCAAGGCGGTGAAGTAGATGCATCCTCTCAAGGCCCCCGGGCCAGATGGTATGAGCCTCATTTTCTTTCAGAAATTCTGGCATGTAGTTAAGAAAGATGTAGTTGCATGTGTTTTAGATTTTCTGAATAAGGGTGACTTACACCCTAGGGTTAATTATACTCATTTTGTATTGTTGCTGAAAGTTTCGCAACCTGAGCTGATCACTCAGTTCAGACAGTCAGCTTATGCAATGTGGTGTACTGGTTGGCATCGAAGGTGGTGGCGATTAGGGTGAGGCCTATTACCGGAGACATTATTTCGCCATCTCAATCGGCATTCATACCAGGGAGATTGATCACTGACAACGTACTGGTGGCCCACGAATTGCACCATATGATGAAAGTGAAGACGACAGGAAGGAGAGGGGAGATGAGTATTAAGATGGATATGAGCAAATCTTTTGACAGAATTGAGTGGAGCTTTGTTCTGGGAACACTCGAGCAGTTGGGATTTCCGCCAGGATTTGTATCGATCATTCGGCAGTGTTTGTCTTCGGTGCAATTCTCATTCATCCTGAATGGCGAGGAGTTTGGGCAGCTGACGCCGAACAGAGGTATTAGGCAGGGGGACCCTCTTTCTCCATATCTATTTATTATCTGTTCGGAGGTACTTTCGATGCTACTCACGGATTTGGCAAGTGCGGGGCGGATAACATAGCTTTGGATATCAGACCGAGGATATGTAACATTCTGAAGATTTCGGAGGTGGAGGCTCATGAGAAGTATCTTGGGCTACCTACTGTTATTGGAAGGAAGAAGGGGGAGATATTCAAGTCCATCAAAGATCGCATCAGGCAGAAGATTGATGGTTGGAATGAGCAGAACTTGTCGAAAGCGGGCAAATAGATTCTGATAAAGTCTGTTCTACAGGCTATATCGAGTTATACGATGAGTTGTTTTCAGCTTCCAGATTATGTGGTGGAGGAGATACATGACCTGTTGAGCAATTTCTGGTGGGAGGGATCTTCTACGGAGCGGAAGATTCCATGGGTGGCTTGGAAGAGGTTGCCGGTTCGAAAGGAGCTGGAGGATTGGGCTTTCGGGACCTAGGGGCATTCAATAAAGCGCTCATAGGGAAGCAGGCATGGAGACTTCTCTCACAGCCAAATTCGTTGCTAGCTCAGGTTCTCAAGGCTAAGTACTACAGGAATGGCGACTTGATGACCTCGGACCTCGGGTCGAGGCCGTCTTGGGCCTGGAGGAGTATCCATGGAGCCTTGGGGTTGGTGCACGATGAAGCCAGGAGATCGATTGGTTCGGGAAATGGCACGTCTATATGTCAGGACCCATGGATACCTTGGTTGGGCAACTTCTGGATCCAGCATCCGCAGGCTATTCCAGGAAACTTGCAGAGGGTGGCTGATCTGATTGATAGGGATACAGGATGGTGGAAGACGTACTTGTTGAACCAGCTTTTCACTCCGGAGGAGGTGGTGAAGATTCTGGAGATATCATTGCGGAACTTGAACTCGTCGGACAAGTGGATATGGCACCACACTAAACATGGTGGCTATACAGTTCGGACGGCCTATCCCGTGGAGGTGGAAAGCAGGCAACAGAACCAAGCTCCAAACTCAGTACACGATGAGGCGGCAACTTTCTGGAAGAGGTTCTGGAAGTTCAGAGTTCCGAAGAGGGCACTTCACTTTGCTTGGAGGTTGTGCAGGCTGGATCAAGAATATGCATAAGCATTCTTGCGAGATTTGGAATATTCTAAGAATGGACGCCTGGACGAAACCTAAATGATTTGGAGTTTGGTTTATTTAATGATTTCTTTATTCCAATTAGATTTAGGAGTTATTTTACCTTATTTACCTTTAGAATTTGGCTATAAATATTAGCTCTCCTTTATTGTAATAGATAGTTTTTGAGTTTTTGAGTTTTTAAGTTAATGAGATTTTGAGTTTTTGTGATGTTTGCTTTAATAAAATTCATGTGTTGAATTTTATTTATTCTTCAATTTTCGGGTATTCCAAGAATCAACGAAGTTTGAAGACTAATCACGATTGCTTCCGATTTCCGGGTATCCAACAATCAACGGAGTTTGCTGGTTAATATAGATATATCGAAGAAAACCTTGTTCGTGAAAGCTTCCGCTACATCAGGTGGCGAACCTCGGGAGGAGGGGAGTAGAGGTTTCTTCTACATGTCCACTTTGCTCAGAGGAGGACGCGGATACGACATCTCATCTATTCTTCTCGTGTGGCTATGCCAAGTTTGCATGGAGCACGGTGGGGTTACTTGGAAAGGTTTCGGCGGCGGAACAACCCAGAGGAGATGCCTGGTTTCGGAAGCTGCTGAAAGATGAAGATGATGAATTCTGTTCACTAGCGATCATGGTCTGCGACGGTATCTGGTTCCAGCGGAATAAGCAGAACACGACGTTAGCTGTTATGGCCGCGGGGGTAGTGGCAAATCTGAGGAGTTACAAGGAGGCCCAACAATGGAAGGAGGAGACGTCGGCTTCATTGTTGGCGAGGACATTGCTGAGACCGCCAGACCCAGGGATCCAGATCAACTTCGATGCTAGTATCCTGAATGGGAACGTGGGAATAGGGGTGGTAGCTATGGGTTCAGATGGAAGCTTTATTCGGAGTGTTGCACTGAGAATCCCGAATGTCAGTGATCTGTCCCTCGCGGAAAGCCTTGCTCTGGAGGTAGCCCTCATCCTGGCCGCGGAGATAGACCAGCCGGAGATGAAGCTGGTGGGGGATCCCCTCCACGTAGTGCAGATGATTCACCAGGAGACAGACTGTTCAATGCACTGCATGGAGACGATTCAAAGATTTCGAAATTTGTTAGAGAATAGCAACTATCTAGGCCCCTTCTGGGTTCCTCGTAGTGAGAACTTTATAGCGCACTCTCTAGCTAACTATGCAAAGTCGAGCCCCCTGTTGTACGATTCTTGGGTCACACCCCCAAGTTTCTTGTTATTCGTTTCTGGACGATTTCCAGGACCATGAAGTTGAATGAAAATAATTATTATTTTTCAAAAAAAAAAAAAAAAACATGTCACACGTGAGATAGGGGGTGTTTGGTGATTAATTGTTAGCTGTTACTCCCTCCGTACCCTTATAAATGTCCTACTGAAATAGTCAATTTTTTTCACACCATGTTTGACCATTAATAATTTATAATATATAAATAATATATTTTCACATGAGATATCGTTAGAATTCTCGTATGATGTATGTTTTAAAAATCAAAATTATTTAATCTAATATTAAGTATAATGAAAGTTATTAATGGTCAAACATGGTGTGAAAAAAATTGACTATTCAGCATGACATTTATTTGGGGACGGAGGGAGTAGCTGTTAGCTGTTAGCTGATTGTATTAGCTGATTTGACTAACTGATTGTATTAGCTGATTTGACTAGCTCATTTCATTAGCTGATTGTATTAATGTGTTTGGTGAATTAACTGATAGATGATAGCTGTTTGTTTAGCAAACATAGTAAAATGACTAAAAAGGACTTTAATTTATTTTATTCATTAATTAATTTATAAATAGATATCTCTTACAAACGAACTACATGAGAATTATAAAGTATGAAGATTATAATTCATTTCTAATACATATGTTTATAGTCATTTGAACCAATTAAATTAATAAACTTTCATTAAGTATATCATCTCTTAATTTTATATTAAAAATTCATTTAATATCTGCATAAAATATATCTCTAAATTAAATAACATAAGATATATATCTATTTATTTACTAAAAATTAACAATAATAGTATAAAACAAGAATGAATTATAACATATTAATTATATGGTTAGTAATAAAATACAAAATTTTAATAAGAAAAATAAATAATTAAAATGGCCAAACGTACATGAGGAATTAATCGTGTACAGGTGCAGGAGGAAACTGCACGTTTGTTATTTAATAAGAATTAGCAGAATTGAAAAATTAAAGAGAAAGGGATAAAAGTGTAAGTTTGCAAGTTAAAGACAAACAGCTAATGGAAAACGCTCCTTTTTTTAGCGTTTTGAAAATTAGCTTTTTGGGCCCAAACAGCTAATCCAAACAGCTCTTCACCAAACACTTTTATTAGCTTTTTGAGTTGGTCAAACAGCTAATTAAAGACAAACAACTAATTTTGCCTCAAAAAGCTCTTCACCAAACACCCTCATAGTCTGATACGAGTTTCAATTTCGGGTCCGGTAAAGCTTCAATTTTGGGTCTGATACAGGCGCTAATCAGCTTCAGATCTACGGATTCATGATTACATATTGAGATAAATATAATAGAAAAGTGATTGTGTACCCCTGAATTTTTAGTTAACTACTCATGTATAGGGGTGTAAATAAACTGAGCCGTTCGTGAGCAATTCTCGAGCAACTCGGTCAACGCTCGAGTTCGAACTCAGTTTGACCAAATTTGAACTCGTTCGTCTATATAACGAGTTGAGCGCGATCATATTTTTACCAGCTCGACAGACTCAACGAGCTTATCGAACAAACATGTATACTATATTATTATTGTGGATTTTGTTTGAATAAGAAAAAAATTTAGAATCAAAAATTAAATATAAATAATAAATGTACACACATTCAAGTTGTTCTTTATTTTTGTCTAAAAAAGTTTAATTTCTATAATTTTGGTTATTGTTGGTTAGAATATATCATAAATGAGATTTAAATAAAACAAGTTAGATTGATTTAAACTTATTGAGTTTTACGAACTGAGTTAGCTCGAGTTTGAAATCGAATTTTATTGGACTCGCGAGTCAACTCGAGCACTTAAAAAAGACAAACGAGTCGAGATCGAGCACATTTTTTATTATCGGTAGAGCTCGAACTCGTAAATTTTTAACGAGTTCGAACTCGAGCACACCTCTGCTCGAACTCGACTCGACTCATTTACACCCCTACTCATGTATTCCTGAGTTTTTGAAAGTGCTTTGATACTCTGGACCAATGCTGTCTTCGTAAATATTACCTCTAAAAACTCTCAATGGTCATCCAATTGTGTATTTCCGACTATCAGGTAACTTGAAAATAATCATCAAGATGTCGTTGAGAGTTTTTTAGAGGTAAAATTTACGGTGTCAACGTCAGTCCAGTACTTTTCAAAAACCTAAGGATACATGAGCACTTAAACAAGAACTCATAGGACAGAGGTACGTAGACATTTTTCTCTAAATTTAAATGTACCTATCCTTATTGAAATGTGTGGATCCTCTAACAAAAATAATGGTCATTTCACCCCTTCATTCTTTGGTTTTTTGTTCAAAACAATTTGTTGACGTTAAATCTTAGTTAACCATCTTTTTTGCCATTCATTTTAAGGGTATAATTATCTTTTCCAATCAAAAAAAATTATTTCCTTTGTTTCCCTGTTCTTTCCACTTTCTCTTTTGATGCGTATTTGTCATACAAATCTCTAAGTCTCATCGGAAGTTCGGAACTTATAAATACACACAAATAAGAATATAATGTTATTCAACAATCGTCAAATAATTACCAGTGATATCATAATTATCTAACAACCATCTCCAGAAAATATTTTCAGTTCAATTCTTTTTTTTTCCTTATCTACGCGAACCAACCCCCTCCCCGGCTTCGTATATTTAAAGCTATTCACAAAGCAAACAGCCGTTTTTGCATTAATCCAAAACTAGAAAAAAAGTTTTCTAAGATTCTAACGGTCCGTTGGGCGCCTACTAGCTTTAAATAATTACCTGGAATGAACCACTAACACTGTTCTCAGGCGACTGCAATCAAGTCTTGGAATTAAACAACCGTCCAAACCTAAAATTCTTTAATCACAAAATTCCTTTATTATCAATGTCAAAATATATATGCAGTATATTACCATGGGAAGAGGAATATATATAACCCTACTAAAATTTCTAATCCTGCCAATAATCTACTCCTCGTCTCAAATTTTTGTGTCCAATTGCTTTTGGCACAATTTTTAAGAAAACTATTGTGGCGGTGATGTGGATGGTAGAGATAGTGAAGTATGTGAATGAATGTTAATAATTTATATTACAGTTTTTGCTAAAAAGGAAATTGGAAAATTTCTTTGGTACGTACCAAAAAGAAAATTTGATACATCTCTTTGGGGCGGAGGGATAAGAAAATAATAACCAAATCATACAAATGTACAGAAAATTAATTAATTTTACCAAGATAAAATATACCATTTTAGGAAAAACTCAAAATTTTGGTACCTAATTTCCTTTTTCCTCTTCCCTCTGGTTTTTTTTTTCCCCTTTTAATGAGAGAATAATCCAATTCTTAATTCTGGAATTTGAAATCTTTAAAAAATGTTGCTTTTCACCTGGGATTCCTATAGGACCTATGTTTGGGAAAGCGATAAAGGTTGTTGTCGAGATACTGAATAAGTTTCATGGTACAATATTCACATGACTTTAAGTACGATGGAGGGCAAGCTCAACTTCACTATATGCATGATGGTTCGG
This sequence comes from Cruciata laevipes, assembly GCA_963678965.1. NCBI lineage: Eukaryota > Viridiplantae > Streptophyta > Magnoliopsida > Gentianales > Rubiaceae > Cruciata > Cruciata laevipes. The sequence goes on along the minus strand of OY787634.1, from coordinate 15,943,555 downwards.
TTGACATTATAGCAAAATACTATAAATTATCCCGACGTTCTTGAAGCAGTTTCTATAGTGAAGAAAACCTGAGTGAGTTAATTTGTTCTAAACTATGAGCTCGTTGCATATGAAGAAGATCCTTCCTTTTCTGGCCTTTTCCATGCGAGCTTGGAAAGATGTTATTGTGAATGAAATTAAGGTTGATATTTGTATCTTTGCATTTGATTTGTTATACGTTAATGGGCAATCACTTATGCAAGAACAACTTGATAAACGTAGAGAGCATTTACACAACTTCTTTGTTGAAGAATCCGACATTCTTTTTTTCAGTTTCTAAAGAAGTTAACATCGAATGATGTTGAGGAAATCCACAATTTCTTTGAATTTGCAGTTGATAGCAGCTGTGAAGGTTTGATTGTGACGTTGGGGAAAGATTTTACATACGGGCCTTCAAAGTGATGGGGATGGAACAAGATTCCCCACCTAGAAGTTTGCTAAACAAAGATTAAGCACAACTACACAGCGGAAACAAGATTTCTCACAAGGTAAAAGTTCAGCTGAAAACGCTCGGCTCGGGCATATAGGGCTGAAACTGGAGAGGATTTTCAGATTAAAATACTCGGCTAGAGCATTTGGGGCTGAATTTCTCAGTTCTTCAGAAACCCCCAAAAAACACACCAAACAGCAATTTCTTCAAGGAAATTAACACACAAGACAAGACACACAATTTTTACGTGGAAAACCCCTTCGTTGTAAAGGATAAAAACCACGGGACGATTAGGAGTCCAACCCAATAACTTTCATTATGATAAAAGGGAGGTTACAACAAACCCTAATCCCAAGTCTCTAATGGCTATCCAAGCTAATAACCATAGACAATCATAAGAACATCAACAACAAGAGAGAAATCGAGAAAGTCACCAATAATCGCAGATCTCAAAGTCGAGATGCCACAACTCCCAATCCGGAGAACCACTCGACAAACCACCTGTCCAACACACGGCCTCAAACGTTCCCTGAAAGCTGAAGAAAACCCAACAGAATCGGAACAAAGACGACCCTTCAAATGGACAAGAAATCACAGCTGCGCAAAGACCCAGTTTCTCCTTCTCCTCTTCTCTGTTTTCCCCCAAATCTGAATCTGAAAACCCTTATCCTTATGCTCACGTTTTGCCCAATCAATATATAATTCTTGGAGTCAAAAGTCAAACACTCCAAAAGCTTCTTCAAAATGGGCCAAAACAAAATAGGTTTCTCCACATAGGAAGGGACCTAAAAGCCCAACACCAAGCATTCGAGTAAGTGGTTGAAATTGAAGAAAGATTACATGGAAGTATAGGTGATTCGCTGGATTTTGTTCCCATGGCAGTTTTTCATGGCCGGTGGAAAAGAAATGATTTTTACGGAGCTTTTCTTCTTGCTTGTCACGATAAAGATAGAGAAGAATTCCAGAGCATATGTAAGACCGCTACTGGATTTACTGAATCATGGTGAAAGATAACTGTGGTCGGAAGGAAGTTTAAAGGTGTCGGAATAAATTTAAATATACTGCACTAAATTGAAATAAATTTAAATAAATTTAACAGAACTGAAATAATTTTAAATATATTTAACTGAAGTGAAATAATTTTAAAATTTATCATATATCACTGTAGTTTATAATAATAATAAATTATTGAACTGAACTAATCTATAGAATAGTTCAGGATCTAACAAAGAAAATCAAAATTTTATTCTTTATTTCAAAAAAAATTAATTAATTCTTCTTAGACCATGTTCTCTTCACGGTATTTCAACTTATCTGAAATTAAAAAACTTTATCTGAACTAAATTTTTTTTATCTGAACTTAAAAAACATTATCTGAACTCATTCGAACTCATCCGAACTTAAAAAACTTTATTTGAACTCATCTGAACTTAAAAAACTTTATCTGAACTCATTTGAACTGAACTCATTTGTACTTAAAAAATTAGCTGAACTCATTAAAACTTAAAAACTGAGCTGAATTGAAATATATAGATAAATTGAATTGAACTAAATTGAAACTAACTAACTAAGTTTATTTTATGATGAATTGAACTGAATTAAACTGAACTAAAGTGTATGTATTGAAAAAAAAAATTGGTATAACTAAATTAACCTTAATTTCCTCAAATTATATTTTACAGAACTAAACTGAACTAAATTGAACTGAATCGAAGTAAAAATTAATGTGTTGAAAAAAAAACGGTATGAATAAATTAACCTTAATTCATTGCATCAAACTATATTGTTGTTGAGGTAAACTGAACTGAACTGAAGTGAAATTAATGTATTGAAAAAAAAAGAATTGGTATGACTAAATTAATCTAAATTTCATCAAATCATATTGAAACTGAACTAAACTGAATGGAATTGAACTGAACTGATATGAACAATTAAGCTCAAAAGAAGAGGGTCTACGACGCATGATAGTAAAATCAAAAAATATTTTTAGCATTATTTAAATTATTATAATATACAATATTCAACAGAACTGAACTGAATTGACATGAAAAAATATAAAAATATTGAACTGATTTAAACTGAACTGAACTAAAATACAAATAAGTTTATTGAACTTAACTTATCTGAAAACTAAATAAGTTTACTGAACTTAACTCATCTGAACTGAAAAAAGATTATCTGAACTCATCTGAACTGAAAAAAGATTATCTGAATTTATCTGAACTCATCTGAACTAAAAAATATTTATCTGAACTAAAAGAAATTTATCTGAACTAAATTTTTTTTATCTGAACTCATATGAACTAAACAATATTCAAATAAGCTCGAGAGAATAGGGATTAGAAAAACTTATCTACTAATGCAAATTTCACGAATCTTATGGAAGATGAAGAAGACTAGAAGAGCGCCTTCCCTTCCATCCCACCCCAAATTCAAATTTCAAAATTCAAACTCCCCCTAACCGTTCGCCCTAATTCATACATACCCATTGTTCTCCTTCATATCGCTTTTCATTTCCCCAAACTTGAGAAGGAAAAGAAGAAGACACAATCTCTGTGTCTCTGACAGCAAGCCCTAGCTATGCCTCCCAAAGGCCCTCTCCAGTCAAGCAACAATGCCAACGTCATCCTCCCCACCGGCAAAACTATCGAAGAAACCTATCAGAAGAAATCGCAGCTCGAGCACATCCTTCTCCGCCCCGATACCTACATCGGCTCCGTGGAGAAGCACACCCAAAGCCTCTGGGTGTACGAGGACGGCGCCATGGTCCACCGGGCGGTGTCCTACGTTCCGGGGCTCTACAAGATCTTTGACGAGATCCTGGTCAACGCCGCCGACAACAAGCAGCGGGATCCGCGCATGGACGCCCTAAGAGTAGAGATCGACGTCGAGCAGAACTGTATCAGCGTGTATAATAACGGTGACGGCGTTCCGGTTGAAATGCATCAGGAGGAAGGGGTTTATGTCCCCGAATTGATCTTCGGTCATTTGTTGACCAGCAGCAATTACGACGATACACAGAAGAAGACCACCGGCGGAAGGAATGGATTCGGGGCCAAGCTCACCAACATCTTTTCCACTGAATTCATCATCGAAACTGCCGATGGAAAGAGGCAGAAGAAGTACAAGCAGGTTAGTTTTGATTTAATCTGGTAGTAGTGGCTCGTTTTGTTTGCCAATTAGGGGTTTCTGTTATTCTATGACGATTTGTATGATACAGTCACATTTTGGCTTAATTAGTTAAGGAGTACTTTGGTAAATTGTACCACAGTGACTTATCTTGTAGTATTGGCTCAATTTGCATGTCAATTAGGGTTTCCTGTTATACCATGATTGTATGAGTTTCGTTTTGCTGGATAATAACATGTAATTCTGAGCATTGGCTGTATTTCGGTCATGTGGTAACTTAGAGGAAATTAGTTAAAAGTTTTGCTGATTAAGACAACTAAGTAGTTGGGGGAGCACCACTTACTTCAAACATGGGAGGAGACCAGGGGTCAAATTTTGCTCTGATATGGGTGTTATGAAGCTGAATTTTGCATGCCTTATTACTTACCACATTATGTATTAAGTTGCAAGCTTGTTGCTGTAGAGCTTTTCTCTCTGGCTACATTCTTGTTATTTTATTTATTCTGTTGGTCTTTTAATTGTCTTGCAATATCGTTGAACTATAGCTTAGTCATTTGCTTCTATGGTTCAGTCCTAATGATTTGCCTCCATTCTTGTTTTTTATTTCTCTCTAGGTTTTCTCCAACAACATGGCTACTAAAACTCAACCTGTTATATCCAAGTGCAAAGAGAGTGAGAACTGGACCAAGGTTACCTTTAAGCCTGACTTGGCAAAGTTCAAAATGGACCATTTAGAAAATGATGTGGTTGCCTTGATGAAGAAACGTGTGGTCGATCTAGCAGGATGTTTAGGAAAGACTGTGAAGGTTGAGTTAAATAAGGAGAAGCTCCCAATTAAATCATTTGCTGATTATTGCAGCCTCTATCTAGATTCTGCTGCAAAGAACAGAGGAGAACCCCTGCCAAAGTTAGTTTTTGTTATTTGTTATTTTTTTTGGACTTGGGACTTTTTTGCAGTACGTGTGTTGATTGATGTGGTTGATTGTGTTGTGTATTCAGGATTGTTGAGAAAGTTAATGCTCGTTGGGAGGTTTGTGTGAGTCTGAGCGAAGGGCAATTTCAGCAGGTACTGCAATAATTGACTGAAGTTTACTACCATCTTTTCTTTCCTTTTGGTTCTAACTTCCTTTGATCTCTCTTACCAGGTCAGCTTTGTGAATAGTATTGCAACTATCAAGGGTGGCACTCATGTTGAGTATGTTACTGGACAGATAACAAATTATCTCGTTGGTATAGTGAACAAGAAGAATAAGACTGCTAATCTTAAGGCCAGTGCTGTGAAAAATCATTTGTGGGTATTTGTTAATGCTCTGATTGACAACCCTGCATTTGATTCTCAAACCAAGGAAACTTTGACCCTCAAACAGGGCAGTTTTGGTTCTAAGTGTGAAGTTTCTGATGATTTCCTTAAGAAAGGTTTGCAATTTTGTAATCGCTGCTGAATTCTCATAACATTTCTATGAATATTAAATTGGTTTCTCTCTGGCAGTGGCTACGAAGAGTGGAGTTGTAGACAGTCTCCTTTCATGGGCAGAATTCAAGCAAAAGAAAGAGCTCAAGAAAACTGATGGAAAGAATTCAGAGGGAAGGATCACTGACATTCCAAAACTTGATGATGCCAATAATGCTGGAAAAAAGCCCAAGTCCAGCCAATGCACACTGATTTTGACTGAAGGGGATTCTGCCAAGACCCTTGCGGTAAGTTTCTGTGCTCCTGATACACAAAGTTTGGTGTTTATCTTTTGTGGGAACTTGATGGTTACAATTATCTCTGCAGCTGGCTGGAATTGCAGTTGTTGGGAGAGACAACTATGGAGTTTTCCCCCTTCGAGGTAAACTATTAAATGTTAGGGAAGCCAGCCATAAGCAGATTATGGAGAATGCTGAAATTCGACATATCAAGAAAATCATGGGTCTGAAGCATGGGCAAGAGTACAATAGTACAAATGTGAAAGAGCTAAGATATGGTCACCTAATGATCATGACTGATCAGGTTTATTTTCTTAATCTCACCTATCTTATTTTCTTAATCTCATTTCCGACTTCCATCCTGTCTGATTAGATTGTACCCTTCCTGATCATGAATTTTAACTTTCTCCGGCAGGATCACGATGGTTCCCACATCAAGGGGCTTTTGATCAATTTCATCCATTCCTTTTGGCCATCATTGCTGAAAGTTCCATCTTTCTTGGTGGAATTTGTCACTCCTATCATCAAGGTTACTTACAAATTGGCAGATTGCATTTTTGTTCAAATGTTCATAGCTTATCTACAAATTTATTAATTTCTGTATATTCTTCTGTTGCAGGCAACTAAAGGTGGAAGGTCTTTGCCATTCTACTCAATGCCTGAATATGAGTCATGGAAGGAAAGTATCGGTGATGCAAAGGGTTGGACCATCAAGTATTATAAGGTCCGTGCTTCCAGAAAATAAACTAGTGATTTATGACTTTGTATGCATGATTTTAACTGGTTAACATTGACAGGGGCTGGGAACAAGTACTGCAAAGGAAGGACAGGAGTATTTCAAAGCTCTTGAGAAGCACAAGAAAGACTTTGTGTGGGGAACTGAAGAAGATGGAGAAGCAATAGAACTCGCTTTCAGTAAAAAGAAGATTGAAGCTAGAAAGAATTGGCTGCGACAGTTTGAGGTATGGAACAACAGTAATGCATCTTTTTAATTTCTTACTTGGGAAATGTGCTTATATCTAACCAGAAGAATTTGTGTGATACTTTGCAGCCGGGAACTCATCTGGATCATAAAGAAAAGTTGATAACATATAGTGACTTCGTGAACAAGGAACTCATATTGTTTTCAATGGCAGATCTTCAGAGGTCAATTCCATCAATGGTTGACGGCCTGAAGCCTGGTCAAAGGAAAATTCTCTTCAGTTCTTTCAAGAAGAATTTCATCACGGAAAAGAAAGTAGTACAGTTCGCTGGTTCCGTTTCTGAGCTCTCAGCTTATCATCACGGCGAGACAAGTCTTGGAAGTACTATTATTGGTATGGCTCAGGATTTTGTTGGCAGCAATAACATTAATCTTCTTCAACCAAATGGTCAATTTGGGACAAGAAATCAGGTACTATAATAACTTATAGCAGTTGGAGATGTTTGGCAGTGTACATGTTATTTGATAGCAAAAATTGCTATGTTTTGCAGGGTGGGAAAGATCATGCAAGCTCTAGGTATATATATACTAGACTTTCTCCCATCACCCGGTTCCTTTTCCCTAAAGATGATGATGGTCTCCTGGCTTACTTGAATGAAGATGGACAGTCTATCGAGCCTACTTGGTAACCGTTCTTTCTGACAATAATTAAAATCCTTTAAATTTCACCCTGAACTTCATGGCCTGATTATATTTTAAATGTAAATAGGTATATGCCTACGATTCCAACAGTACTTGTGAATGGTAGTGAAGGGATTGGTACAGGGTGGAGCTCTTATGTTCCAAATTACAATCCAAGGGATATTATTGCTAACATTAGGCGGTTGATGAATGGTGAACCAATGGAACCTATAGATCCTTGGTACAGAGGTTTCAAAGGAGCCATTGAGAAAACAGCTACCAAGGAAAATGGAGCTAGCTATACTGCAACAGGAGTTTTGGAGGAAATTAATGAAGCGACTGTTAGGGTGACAGAGTTGCCAATCAGAAAGTGGACCCAGGACTACAAGGAGTTTTTAGAATCTATGATGGCTGCCAATGACCCTTTCATCATGGTATCAATCCCCTTTCCTTTTAGCATATTAAAGTTTTGATTCATCTGTAGTTTTGCTAAACTTGAAAGGAATATTTTCTTGTAGGATTTTAGGGACTATAGTGATGACACTTCTGTGTATTTCGAGATCGGCTTGAGTGAGACAAATCTAGCCATGGCCAAGCAAGAGGGTTTGCTGAAGAAATTCAAGCTAAGTACCACAATCAGCACAAGCAATATGCATCTGTTTGATGCTAATGGTGTGATTAAGAAATATGACACACCAGAGCAAAGTATGTGTTATATTGTTACAATTAAATTTGCATAAGATCTGGTTTGTTTCCAGTTAAGCTTATCATGAATTGTCTAATGTGCAGTTATTGAGGAGTTCTTCCATTTAAGACTTGAGTATTATGAGAAAAGAAAGGCAAGTTTTTATGATGTACAATTTCAAGACTTTTGGGAGCTAAAAGTCATAGCATAATAACAATTTTCATAATATTTTATGCAGGGATATATTTTGAATAATCTACAAACAGAGCTACTGAAGCTAGACAACAAAGTCAGGTTTATCCTAGGTGTCGTGGAAGGCTCAATTATCGTGAGTAACAGAAAACGATCACATCTGTTTCTGGAACTGAAAGAGAGAGGTTTCACTCCATTCCCTAAGAAGAAGGCTGAACCAAATGTTGCTGGGGCGGAAGATAATAATACAGAAGAAACCGAAGAAGAGCAGGAGAGCAGCGCAAATGACTATGAATATTTGCTTAGTATGGCGATAGGAACCTTGACTCTTGAGAAAGTAAAGGAACTCTGTGCTAAAAGAGACGAGGTCAGGAACCATGTGGAAGAATTGAGAAAGTCAACTCCAGCGCAGCTGTGGACCAAGGATCTTGATGCTCTTGAGGAGAAACTTGATGTATGAACTAGCATGACCTTCTTATTTTATAATACTCATTGTTAACTGAGGCAACACTAATTCTAATCGTTATTCATGGATTCTCAGGCTCAAGATGCAAATGATGCTGAGGCAGAGGTTGCAAGAAATGAGATGAGGAGGAAAGCAATGGGTGGTGATGGTTCTAAACCAGTTCGCAAAGCTCCACGGAAATACAACAAGAAAAAGGCCAGCAATACCGAAGACCCTGAACCAATGGAAATCTCAGAAAATTCAGCAATGGAGACAAGTGAGTGCATACATTCAGTTAGTTTCTCGTATTCATAAATTGGTATTTTGAAATTGGACTTCTGAACTGTTTTGTAGGCACTAATGTTCCTGAGGCAGTAGTCAAGCCAAAAGGCAAAAAGGCAGCTGCTCCAAAGAAAGCTCCTGCTCAGAAGGTTAGGATTGGGATACAGTTACTAAATTAAAGGGCCTCCATCCGCCCAATATATTCTAATAGCTTTTGTAAATACAGGGAAAAACTCTTGTTTTGCCGAGGGATGATGATGATAAAGTTGGCAAAAAAGCAGCTGGTCCAAAGAAAGCTCCTACTCAAAAGGTCAGGCTTGGGATATGATCACCAAATTTGTGATTCTCTACCCATGTACTATTTTATATCTTTCTGCACTTGTCATTGAGCAGGGAAAGAGGGATGAAGATGAAGATGAGGATGAAGAAGTGCTTGAACTTAAAGATAGACTTGCAGCCTACAACCTGGGATCTTCCCCTGTTTTATCAGAGCGTAAGTTTTCTCTCCTGTTTTGCTTTGCTTTTCTTTCACGTTATTTTCTGCCCCTCAGAAGAAATTAATTGAGTTAACAGTCTGTTCAGTGACAGAACCTGATGTTCAAAGAAGAAAACCTACCAGAAGAGCTGCTGCTATAAAGGCTGTAGCAGCTGTGACTGAAATCTCTGATGACGACGCAGAAGTTGAAGTAATTTCAGACGATGAAGAAGAAATAGAAGAGATGTCTGATGATGAAGATTTTGATGTAGTAGAGTCAGCTCATAAAGGAAGGAAAAAACCAGCAGCATCCAAGGCACCTGCGCCAGCAGCAACAAAGAAGAGAGGGCCAGCAACTAAGTCCCAGGTTACAGTAGGGCAGAAGCTAATTACCGAAGTTCTGAAGCCTGTTGGAATCTCGCCTGAGAAGAAAGTGAGACGAATGAGGCCATCACCATTCAACAAGAAAAGTGGCTCTGTGATGGGAAGGCTAACTGAGAACCAAGAAAAGAGCAGCCCTGGTTCTGGTTCGGGTAGCACAGAGGATTCAGCTCAGTTCGTGGCTGCTCCAAGAGCCACCAGACCGCAGAGGCGTGGCAAACAGATTCAGGTTCTGAGTGATTCTGAATCAGAACCTGAGCTTTCAGATGACTCTGATTTTAATGAAGATGATGATTAGGATGTGACCGAAGTGTAACTTTTGTCTTTCTCAATGTTCTCCTTGTTTCATTTAATTACTGCCAGTTTGTAAACTGCAACTGGATGTTCTCTCTCAATCCTTTGATTTGCATTACCTCTTTGATTTGTTGTATTGTTTGTTATATGCAATGAAAATCAATTTACCTGAATCTGAACCTGAGTTTTCAGATGACTGTGATTTTAATGAAGATGATTAGGATTTGACTGTAGTGAGATTTTAACTCTCTTACCTGAGCGCACTTGGTACGGAGCTCAATGTTCAGTTTGTTTCAGTTTATCAGTCAGTTTGTGAACTAGCCCCTGAAGGTTAGCGTGTTTACACTATTGCGCCTAAATCAAAAAAATTATAAAATGACCCCAACAGATCTTCTATTTTTTGTATATAGATGGGTTGGTTTTTCCCATGGTCTCAATTAAGACCGTTCTCGTTGGAGACGCTCTCTTATCTATATATTCAGTTTAGTATCTGTAATTTAATACAACCCCCCCCCCCCCCCCCCCCCCCAGTAATTTTAAACATTCAAATTGAACTAGTATTAGTAATCAAATATGATCATATGAGATTTTGTTGTTGTCGTTGTAACATTCATTCATAATATCAAAACTTCATCATTTATAATTACACATACATAAAGTTATTGATGGTTGAAAAAATATTTGGACAATCAGAAGAGGTCAATTTGTACAGCTTTGGCTGGGAGCCTGGGATGGAGGGAGTACAAAATTTTATCATGTGTAAATTATAAATTAAGTTAGGAGAGCGTCTTTATATAGAAACCAGGGACTATGCTGTAAATATAAGAACATGGCAAATTCTCGCGGGTCAAATTTGCGGGTTACAACCAGGTCATAGCAGCGACATGTTAAATCCACGCGCCCCCATACCTCCAGTCTTCATCAATGGCGTCTTCCTACCGAACTTCCTCCTACAACTTCTTCCATAACATTTATCCACCATTTCCTGGTATCATGAACAAGCAAATTCTTCACGATCTTCCTCACCCTCCTCTTCATAGCTCTTCGAAAAATAGCCGGCGGAGACTCCGGAGCCGAATTTCATGCACTCCCATGTGATTTGGTTTCTCCGGCGGATTCAGGACGATTACAACACCGATAAATTATTGAATTTGATTCGTGTGCCGGAGGCGCACGATGGTGAAGCATGTCAACGGAAGCATTTGATAAAAAGGTGAATGGGCCACCGGCGAAGCAAACCGGGAATTGGAGATCTGAAATGGCTGGTGTTTTGTCACTCTCCAGGTTTGATAATAATTGTTTGAGAAAATGATAGAAATGGTGCCCACTTTTTGATGAAATAACAGATTTCGTGCCCATTTTTATAAAATGTTCCCAAATTATTCCCAACTTTTGATGTAATTAACCAATTTAGTTCATTTACTTGTTGATGACCTACTATTGCAGGTCAATGGTCAGGTCAATGGTTAATGTCTTGAAAAATGATAAAATTGTTTTTAACGGACCTCCTTATAATATTTAAGATAGGTTTTTATACAAATCTTTAGGCGGCTAATAAAAAAATGTTGAGAATATCAAACAATATCATTTTCCCGAGAACTACCAAGTAGTCGAAGAATAATTTATCAGAGATACCAAGTTTCGATCAATATCTAGTCGAGCTCGAAAAACTCCATCTTGAGTTCACTCATTTAAAGTTTTCCTAGTTTGATTTTGGCTCAGATTTAACGAGTTAATTAATTCTTGGTTCGAGCTCCAGTTCAATCGAAAATCTCGATGAATTTGACGAATAATAATTTTATTGAGTCATCAGTTTTAATATGTTATATTTTTGTAATTTTATAATTTTTATCACAATAAATTTTTAATGTACCATTGACCTGCACTAGCAGGTCATCAACAAGTAAATGAACGAAATTGATACATTTCATCAGAAGTTGGGAATGTTTTAGGAACAATTTTCAAAGTGGGCACAAAACTTGTTATTTCATAAAAAAAATGGGCACTATTTCTGTCATTTTCTCATAATTGTTTACTATACTTCAAGAATTTTCCATTACTTAATATGTAAATAGATCTTTGGATATAAAAATGCTCTTTAGAGATTGTCATCATTCTCATTTCACATCAATAATACTACCATTCCATCTATGTTGTGGTTTTTTTATTGTATCTTTCAATTTAAATTATTCATGTTTTATGTTTCAAATTAAAATGTTCATGTTTCAAGTTAAAATGTCCATGTTAATGTTTTATATATTTCAAGTTAAAATGTTCATGTTCATGTTTTATGTTTCAAGTTAAAATGTTCATGTTCATGTTTTATGTTTCAAGTTAAAATATTCATGTTTCAAATTAAAATGTCCATGTTCATGTTTTATATTTCAAGTTAAAATGTTCATGTTCATGTTCATGTTTTATGTTTCAAGTTAAATGTTCATATTTAATGTTTCAAGTTAAAATATTCGTGTTAAAACAAAACCTGAAAAAAGTATTCAATCAAAACCATAGACTTATAACTTAAAACATTGAACTTATAAGTTAAAAAGATGAAGTTTTTAAAATAAAACCTAAAAAGTATTCAATCCAAACTATACACCTTATAACTTAAAACATTAAGCTTATAGATTAAAAGATGGGGTTTTTAAAATTATTAATTCCTCAAACTATTCCCACGGGTATCTTATGAAATATGAATGGTCAACTTTGGCCCTGTTTACCAGACCTTATCTGTAGATCCGTTCAGTTCAGTTCAGTTCAATTCAGTTCAGTTCAGTTCAATTCAGTTCAGTTCAGTGAAAATGTAATTTGATGAAATTCAGGTTAATTCAGTCATGCTGATGCCATTTTTCAATACATCATTTTTTACTTCAGTTCAGTACATCAAGAAATAAACTCTAGTAAACAGGGCCTTTATCATTCCAACAGTGGGTCCCACGTGCGAAATTAAAACTGGCCTTTTACAGAGCGCTGTATTTTAAAGCGTCCAGGCGAAGTATTTATTTCTTATATTAGGCGCGTGTGACGCGTGAAAATACTAATATTTTGTAAATTGCAAATAAGGGCATCCGTGTCCTTTTAATTTATAATTGGGTCCGGTCTTTATATAGAGACCGTCTTTTTCAAGACTTTGCCTCATAAATTTTATCATATTAATTCAGATTAATAAATTCCAAATTTATTGAAAATTATCATATTTCTTCTGTTCAATTTAATCCAGCTTAGTTTTGTTTACATACATATTTCAGTGTAACTCGGTTCAAGTAAATTTTAACCAATATCATTAGTCATGTTAATTAATCAATATTGATTCTCTGTCATCCTTTCCTTCTTCAATTCTCTCTCTCGAATTTCCAAAGACTCCAAATATCAAACCACCAAAATCCTTGCTCATATTCATTTTTTCCCCAAAGATGTTTTGTCGGAAGCCTACCAAGATTCTCAAACCCCAACAATGGTTCTTCAGTGAAATCCTACCCAAAAAATGTAACAGTAAAACCAAGCCCCGTTTGCTTCATATTTTAATCGACTCATGTTGATGCTCCCACACAATTCAGTCAATCCCGTAAGGACAAGCACTGAGTCCGAGGAGGAAGCCAATGATGTGGCAGAGGTGAGGAACAGTTATTCAAGGATGTTCCCACCTGAGGAGAAGGCAACAAAGAAAAAGGGTGCGAAGAAGCCCGCGAAGGAGGGGCTGTCAAAAGAAAAGATCTCCATTACAAGTTTTAAGAACATGATGATGACATTTGATGGGGCCTCGAATTCAAGCGCATGTTTGTGTTGTACGCCCTAGCTAGCTTCTTGACACCGGCTACCAACCGAATGATCAGGTTTAAGGTTCTCCCTTCGCTTTTGGATGAAGTGAGGATTGTAACTTATGATTGGTGTGAGTTTGTGGTTGAGGATTTGTGCAATAATGTGGGCAACTGGAAGACTCGTGCAAATAAAATTGATGATCGTGGTACACGATGGGTGGTTGCTTGTTGGTGCTTCAACTGACCTACCTCCACCATCATGCATGGAGAGGCATGTCCATACCAAGGGAGCGACCTTTGATTTGGTTGTGGAATACCGAGAAGATTAAGTAGAGAACTGATCAGGAAGCGGTGGTCGGTTTTGGAAAGGGGATTTTCAGAAATAATTTCCCTATTAGTTCTGACGATGAACCCCTGACCACAATGAGGGAAAGGTTAATGGAGACAGACAGAGCTGTATTTGGAAATTCTTTTCCCTCGGTTAGTATTCGAAGCCTCTTACTTTGACTGACATATCTCTGTGCATTCATCCTAGTACTCTACTGTTAGTTGTGTGATACCCCTGTCCTTTTGTTTGAAATTGAAACCCCTCTGTTTACATTTATAATGATGCTATATTATATTTTGCATTGAGTTACCTATGTGTTGTGTTCTTGGTACTCCACTGGTTGTTGTGTGGTATCTCTGTGCCTAGGGTTGTAATTTGATCAAAACTTTATTTTATCACGGTCAATAGGAATTTGAAGGTCAGGTTTGGAGTTTCTGTTGCGACATTTTCACCGTGTTTGATCATCACTATCCTCGCAAGTAGGTGGTTCACAGCAACGCGTCGTACTATTCAGGGGATTAGAGAGAAGTGCCGTTGAGAGAATGTGTGGTGTCTTCCTACAAGTGATGAATGGTTTTGATATGCTCCATGAGCGCATGGAAGCCATTCTACAGACGGTCCTGCGTTCAGAGGAACAATTGAGAGCAGAAATTACGGAAGAAGAATTTGTGGAAAGTATTGAAAGTACTTGGAGACGATATCGTGAACAAGGTGTTGGTGTTGATGAGCATGGTCGTGGAGATGGTGCTGATGTTGATGAGGATGGTCGTGATGATGGCAAAGATGATGCTCGCAAAGATGGTCGTGATGATGGCAAAGATGATGCTCGCAAAGATGCTCTTGATGATGCTCGGGAAGATGGTGCTTATGATGATGTGGAAAAGAATGAGCACATGGTAAAGTTGAAACAGATCCCAACAAGGAATTTATCATCACGGCTCATGGTTTATTCTTCGGATCATTGGGATTATGGCTCCGTTCCCCATGTGGTCCATGTTGCTGACTTTTGCATATCAACCAAGACTAACAATCTGTCGGAGGAGTAAGCAGTCACATTCTCTTTGGGTTTTTTTCATCTTAAATATTCACAAATTTTTGGTGTCTCTTTCATTAATGCATGTTGAGGATTTTTTGTACCAGGTACAGGATTTTCTCAGATGGTCTTTTGTGTGTCGCCGAAGCAAGGGATTTCGCAACGCTGGAGTTCGGTGAAGACGTCTCAACCCCAATATTGCACTGCTGGGCACACATCCTCAACTCGGTGCCGCAGAAAGACGATAAACCAACTAGATTGTGCCTCAAGATAATACCCGATGTGAGTTTTATAAGTATCTTTCGATCTTTTCAGGGTTTCATAATCTGTTGCTCTTGACGGATACCAACCCTTTACTCAAATGATACCCACTTACTGAACAAGTACTTTTGTTGCCTTTAGTTCACACCTGAAGTTGCGCCAGAAAGTCTGTATGAACGATGGGATGCCTTCTTAACTTAATGTGGCAGGATTGTTCATGATGCTGAGATGGTAAATTGCCTTCATCCGTTCGTACTTAGGATGCATTTATGTCAATAAGGACTTTGTCAATTACGATAACCCTATTTTTTTCTGTAGGTTTTTCTCCCTGTCCACCGGAAAAAGCATATTTTCCTCTTTGTCCTCGACCTCGAAAACAGCGCATTCTGCATCCTCGACAACCTCAAACGCGCCAGACTTGAGTCCGAGGCTACTAACAAATTGGTACGTTGCTTCTCCAGCATCTTCTTCTGTTTTAAAGTATACGAATCTAACTCAATATTGTTGTTTGTCAATTCTGAGGGAGCTTATCATTAATTATCTAGCTCATTGCGATCATCCTATGGTTGAGTCAGTCAAATCCTTTCTGGTGTCTACCGTCAAAGGCAACTGGAGGGTTGAGAGTGGCAACCATGACTGTGGCATATATGCGATGTACTTCATGGAAAGATTCATGGGCGATCTTGTACTCGATAATTGTCACATCCGGAAGGTTCGGTTTCTTAATCCATATTTCCTTCTACAGCTGTAAATTGTTTCACTTGGCTTGCCTTTTAAATTTATTTTGTTACCTTTACCAGTCTAGGAAGAGAAAGAGGCTCGGGGCTCAGTTTTGTTGTGGCTTAGCTCTTAGTGAACTGAACATCATGAGGGATAAGGTTCTTCAAAAAGCTGCAGACTGGGCATCTTCAAAGGAGGCGCAGGCTAACCGTGAAAAGACGTATGATGATGCAAAAGACTCTCAAGATATGCCGGTCGTTACGTTCGTCCAAGACAACCCTACCCCTTTAGAAGCCGAAGAAGGTGATGAGCGCGTAGATTAGGATGCGCTTTCGATTCTGGTTAGTGCAGTGGTCAGTAGCGCAGAACCTGTTAAGGATAGGGATGAAGGCATTACGACTAGGAAAAATTCTGAGGGTGAATGTGCCAAAGCGATGAACGGGGACGTGAGCACTGAGCAGATTACTGAGCATGGTCCAAGCGCAGAAGCTGATGTTGACGTGCACGCCAATGCGACTGGGAACACTGATCAAATTATCGCAGAAGCACTTGAGAATCCAGGTGCAGGAGTTGTTGTCGACGTGCATTCGACTGGGAGCACTCATCAGCTTATGGCCAAGCTAGAAAGCACATCACTTGAAGAGCATCCAAGCAGAGAAGCCGTTGGCGACCTACCTGCTCAGAACACACAACCCCCTCATGATCAAGAGCCTCCTGTGATATTGTCTGGCTCCACGACTATTGAAGATGATAGGGCAGCCTAGGAGGGTATGATGTTGTTCATTCTGATGTAGATTCTTGAAGGATACTTTTCAGTTTTATTTTGGATATGTTTTAATTTTCATGAAGGATATTGGTCAATTATTTTGGATCAAATAGCTTCTTTGAAGTATTTATTTCATTTGGATCAGTTTGTATGAATGATATAAAATTTCCTAACGATATATATATATTTTCCATCAGTAATTTCACTTTCTTGAAAGATTTATTATTGTTGATGAATTATTTAGATAATATTGATTCGTGATGTATTTCATTTTGAGAGAAGTATATATTTTTAAAGTTATACTTTTACTTCAATTTGGCTTGGTGTAAAAATTATTCAAAGAATAGTGTAACAAATGTGGGGAGCTATGATAAAAACTGTGTGCTAAGGTGGAGAAAATGAGGGGGGCCCAGATAAATAGCCAGACAGACTCTTACGTGTACTGAGTG
This sequence comes from Cruciata laevipes, assembly GCA_963678965.1. Classification (NCBI taxonomy): domain Eukaryota; kingdom Viridiplantae; phylum Streptophyta; class Magnoliopsida; order Gentianales; family Rubiaceae; genus Cruciata; species Cruciata laevipes. The sequence goes on along the minus strand of OY787634.1, from coordinate 15,926,596 downwards.
ATACTCTGTAATAATTAGCAAGGTTTAGTGTGTATGATACTCCAATGAATAAAGCGTGACACTCCAAAGAATAACGAGTGAAACCAAATCTATTCACCGGACTGAAATTTCCGGTGTAATATCGGACCCCATGTACTAAAGAAGAAGATGATAGAGGAGCGAGAATATGGGAGGAGGGAGGAGAGAGGAGCGAGAATATGGGAGAAGAGAGGAAAGAAAAGTGAATTATTTATTAGATGAGGGACTCGCTGAAACCCTATCGTCTTGGCATTTAGTGTATGGGTAAAAAAAACCATTCGGAACCATATCATTGCTTATCAAAATAGGATGACAACTGACAAGTATAAAAATTAAGCCGTGAGTGGGGGGAGCTGTCAAAATTAGTAGTCACACACTCAAATCCTAAACAGTACCAGAAATAGAAGTTTTTTTTTTTTTTTTTAATCGAAGAAATAGAAGTAGAGTACACCGTTCAGTGGTTGGCTTGTATTTGAGTGTTTCAACTTTCAATCAACCATGGCTCTTTTAACTCCAATTACACTAACCTGCTTAACTGGGACACTGTGTCCAAGAGTTCACCGGAAACAACGCCTCCCCCATCTACGTGCTGCTCTAAGCCCTTCCAGCTCTTCTCCCTCGTCATCACCGTCGCATCACCATGGCCCACCAAACCAAACCAAGGGACCCACTGTTGAGCCAAAGCAGGGACTCAACCATGCCCTCAATGGAACCCCAGCTATCTCGTTTGTTGAGTCCACTGAATCATCAATTGAGAGGGTAATACTACTCTTGCTTTATATTGTTATCTGGGAATGTCGATGATGTACTGATGTTGGATTGCTTTGCAGATTATTTTTGACTTCCGATTTCTGGCACTTTTAGCTGTTGCGGGCTCTCTGGCAGGTTCCGTGCTCTGCTTCCTGAATGTAATTTCCATGCACATGCTTTTTACTTTTTGTAGTTCAATGATTTGAATTGGATAGTCTTAAGAGAAGTTTGTTAGCAAATCTTGATTACAATAAGTATGATAGCACAACTCTCAAAGGGTCTTTCCACTAATCATGCTCCAGCGATATTAGACGTCTCTGAGTGATTCTACGAAAGTATTGAAACTGCAACATCTGTGAAAATGCCTGTTCGGTGGATGCTTTACTCTATCACATCCTTTCTGACTCTCTAGCATTGATATATATTTGTTGCCTTCCTAAGTTGTATGGTATTTTCCAATTCATTTCTTGTCAAAATAAATACCATAAGTGAATTATGCTTCTAACCATAACCTCAGGAAACTGCAGGTTCTATATATCCCTTGTGAGTTTCAGTTGGGACTTTCTCAATCACTCAATGATTCACAAAAACATGTGTGTGTGTGTATTCCCAAGGTTATACAAAGTAAAACAAAAGAAAGATAGAAAATGGAGCTATTTGGATGATATGAGTTTTAGAAAGTGGACACCAATAGAATCTAGTTGGTTATCACTGTAAATTGAAGGATACCTGGCTGTACAGACTGATTAAAGTTACTTGCAGGGCTGTGTTTATATCTTTGAAGCATACAAAGTTTATTGGACAAGCTGTCTCAAAGGAAAACACACTGGAAATATGGTTCTGCGGCTTGTTGAAGCGATTGGTGAGTTTTCACACTTTGGAAGAACTTTACTGACTCTACACTTTGCTGAAGTGATATGATGCTGTTCTTGATATCAATAGTAAACCCTGGCCAATAATGATTTAGGATCATCACGAAAACACAAATATTCAGAATTTGGTGAAAGATGATGGGGACTTGGGGTCTTGGAGAGTGAAGTATTTCTGCGTTATTATAAGATAATCATTTGCAAATCTCCTTTTCTACTTTCTCCTCCACCTTAAAGACTTATTATTTTATGTCCAATTTCCAAAATATATATCTTTTGCCAAAAGCATGTACTTCTGGGATAATAAAAATGCAATACTTCTGGGTTAATGATCTCCTTTTATTTGTTTAACTTTCCAACCTTGCTTTAAAGAAATTCGTCTTCAATATCTGTTACTAGTGTTTGAAGTAAGGCCAGTTGCACAACCTTTATCCTTGCATGAAGGTCTTTGTCTTGAATACATGTTAGTCATGTTTGATATTAAATTTGATTTCCTGCCACCACCCCGTATTTTTTAATTTTCTATTAATTCAATATTAGTTCCAGCCGCTAGTGATGTCTAGTCATTGTTTCGTTCAGATGTATATCTTGCTGGAACAGTCATGTTGATATTTGGTATGGGGCTGTATGGACTGTTTATCACCAACGTTGATGCTGACATCTCTCCATCTGAGGATCGTGCCATTAAGGGATCTTCCTTGTTTGGGATGTTTGCTTTGAAGGTACCCACGTCTGTTCATTTTTACTTGTGTATGCATTGGTTATTGGTATAGACATATATGTGTGCGTAGCCATGTAGTTCTCTCGAGATCAAAGTTAGATGCACATGCATCCATCTTTAAACTTGATTAGCAAGTGATGAATCGGTTTTGTGGTTTGCAGGAGAGGCCGAAATGGATGAAAATCAGCTCACTGGATGAGTTAAAGACTAAAGTGGGACATGTAATTGTTATGATTCTTCTAGTAAAGATGTTCGAGAGAAGCAAGATGGTAACAATAGCAACTGGAATGGATCTGCTAAGCTATTCCGTGTGTATATTCCTGTCTTCAGCCTCCTTGTACATCCTTCATAATCTGCACAAGTGAAATGCCTGCTGCCACCTTACCTGTTATAATGTTCAAAGTTCAAACCCGTGTACAACCATGTACATTTGCTTATATTAACTGATGATTATTGTATATGCCGTGTCTTTGGGTTTGTGTTTGTGTTTTAATAAATAAAAATATAATACTAGTATATATATCATTGTTGAGTTTGTTCAAGATTTATGAGAACCTAGTCACATGAGGAAAATGAAAAGAAAAGGCCTCTCAGACCTCAGTTGATTTGAGCTACCGAAAGTGGATATTAATTCATTTTCGCGTTCATTTCACTTTTTAAAAGTTCAAATGAAAAAAATAAGATTGCGTCTGCCGGGAGTCGAACCTGGGTCTATTGCTTGGAAGGCAATTATCCTAACCGTTGGACTACAAACGCTGGGTTGAATTATCATATTTCTGTATAATATATGATCTTTTATTTAAAGAAAATTTTGCTTCTTTTTTTTTGCCGTACGAAATTGATACATCCCAAATAAGGGCTTGAAAAATTAGTTATTGGATATTTTCACTAGCAATTTATATCTGTTTTTTATCTGTAAATTCTCTTTATTAAATGACTATTTTAGACCACAAAATGTAGTTGTAACTTGTAAGACCTATTTACAACCGACTCTTTTAAAAAAACCCACAAATAATCAATGGCACAAGAATGGTGCTATTTGGATATGAGGACAAATCACTGATTAATATCATGAAGAAACAACGAAACCAGTGCGCCACATCCTTTGGCCTTTTGAAGAATTGTTTAAGCCGAATGACATGAGTGATTGAGAAAAGTTTGAATATACGTACCTTGGCTAAAATTTATCGATTTGATTTTCAAAACTTGATTTAAAATTTTAGACCTTATGTACTTTTAATTATATACTTTATCTCTAAAGGGAAATAGAATAGTTATTCACTTCAAAAAGTGTGGAACAAACGACGTAGTTTCTGTCAAAACAGTATATTCTAAATATATTTATATTATTTATAATATAAGGTCCTGTTTGCCAGAGCTTATCTGTTCAGTTCAGTTAAATATATTTAAATTTATTTCAGTTCAGTTCAGTAAATTTAAATTTATTTCAGTTCAGTTCAGTAAATTTAAATTTATTTCAGTTCAGTTCAGTTCAATTAAACATATTTAAATTTATTTCAGTTCAGTTCAGTTTAGTTAAATAAATTTAAATTTATTTCAGTTCAGTTCAGCGTATTCCTAAATATTTATTTTTTTAGAAACATTTGTAAACAATTTTTTACTTAATTTTCTTTTATTAGGTATGTTTAATTTAGTTTAGTTCTTTTCAGTTCAGCTCAGTTCAACTAATATGTCTCTAGAAGTTTATTCGACTCAATTTTTATTTCGCAGTACATTATTTTTGCTTCAGTTCAAATTAAATAGTTCAGTTTGATTCAGTTCAGTTCGAATGAAATATAGTTCATAATATTCAGCTCGATTTATTTATTATTTGTTTATTTCCTGCTACATTTTGTTTACTTTAGTAAAAATCAGTTCAGTTTAGATAAAAAAAGTTTAGTTCAGTTCAGTTCTGATGATTACAATATAATTTATTAATAGAATAATTATTTATTATATTCGCAGCTGAAGGTAACTTTCTTACAGTGGAGCAACAAATACCATTGATAAAGCCGATTACAGATGATGAGATATGGAGAGCTCTGAATAACATTGAGAATGACAATAGTCCTGGAGTAGATGGATTTTCGAGCTTTTTCTTCAAGAAACCATGGGGGATTGTTGGTGATGATATAAAAAAGGGGATTAGGAGTTTCTTTTTTTCAGGGTGATGAAGTACCACATGAATTTAGCAGGGCTGTTTTAACACTAATACCGAAAGTTGATAATCCGCAGTCAGCTGGGGACTATAGGCCGATTTCCTGCTGCCCTGTTTTTGATGGGATTCCATTCCTTATTTAGAAATATTACTATTCTTTTCTTTATTCTAATTAGGTTATTTGTTATGGTAATTGTTATTAGATATTCCTATTTCCTTTTAGAATGTTAATTCTATAGAGAGACCTATATAAGATGTCAGGCTCCTATGTTTTCATTATCAATTCAATAAAACTCATTCATGAATCAAAGATTCAATAGGTTGACAGACCACAAATCAAATGTCATATCCCCTTGAGGTATCGAACCTCAACAGTTTTACATAAAGTCGTCACAAAGATCATGAGTAACAGGTTAAGTGAGGTACTCCTTGAAGTGATAAATGGAAACCAAGGACTCCTAGCGCAAGAGCTTTTAACAGGATACAAGAAGCCGAGCAATATTCCGAGCTGCATGATAAAAATTGATATACAAAAGGCTTTCGACAGTATAAGCTGGGAGTTTCTATTCAAATGGCTGGCAGTTCTAAAGTTTCCAGGATTGTTTATTGAGTGGATAAGATGATGCGTTGAGGATACCACTTATTAATTGTTTCTCTTTGAATGGTGCGTACACAGATTGTTTTAAAGGGAGGAGTAGTGTTGAACAGGAGGATCCGATATCACCTTTATTGTTTGTAATTGGGATGGAATATCTATCGAGACAGCTTAGCCTGGCCATAAAAATGAAAACTATAGAGTTCCATCAGAGGAGTTTGAAGGGGGAAATACACAGTTTGATGTTTGCAGATGATCTGTTAATTTTCTGTAGAGCGAGCAAGCACTCAATGGAAGGGATTAAAACTGTTTTGGAGGAATTTAGGAAGGTTTCTGGCCTGAGGATAAATGAAGGAAAATCTGAGACTTTCTTCTCGACAATGACAGAAACTGAATCAAAGATGTTGGCTGATACTCTGAATATAGTTCAAGGAAGTTTCCCAATGAATTACCTGGGACTTCCAGTCTCGACAGGGAAGTGGAGAGCTGAACATTGTGAGAAAATGGTGGAGAAGATTGCAGGACAAATAAGCACTTAGGGTTCCAGAAATATGGCATATGCAGGTAAAAGTGCAGCTTATAAACACAATTCTGTTGAGTAAAGCTAGTCACTGGGCGAATGTTGATCAAATACCTAAGAGTGTGCACAAAGCCATTGAGACAAAATGCAGAAATTTTCTATGAGGCAGAAAGGAAGGGGAGAAAAGAGTTACACCAGTGTCTTGGAAAACACTTTGTATGCCAAAGAAAAGTGGAGGAGTTGGCCTAAGGGATTCTTCATTCTGGAATAGAGCTTCTCTGTGTAAGCTGGTTTGGGATGTATGTCAAAAGAAGGATATATTGTGGGTGAAATGGGTGCATGCATACTACTTGAAGGATGAAGAGTTCCTTGACTACAACCTAGAAGGGCACACATATAGTTGGAGTTGGGGAAAGTTGGTGTCACAAAAAGATGAAATTCGTCCATACCTAATGGAATGTGTTGACATAAAGGGAAATTTCAGCACGAGCAAGGCATATGGATACCTCAAAGGGGCAGGCCAAGAAAACCATTGGTCAACGAATATATTGTGGAAGTCAGGACTACAGCCTAAACACTCATTCTTTCTATGGATGTTGTTAAAAGGGAGATTATCGACCATAGCGAGACTTCAGTCGAAAGGGATAGTACCTCATGTGGCAGATGTTTGTACTCTGTGTGGGCAGAATGGAGAAACGATGTAGCACATATTTTGTACATGCCAGTTTACAGTGGAGCTCCAAAAACATTACAGGGTGGAGACTGGTGGAAACTTCAGAGAGTGCTTGAGGAGGATGAGAAGAATGGTAGCCTGGAGAAGGAGAATAAGATTCCACCGATTTATCAGCATCTTCTATAATGTATGGAGGGATGGGAATAACAGAATCTTTGAGGGGAAATTTAGGTAGGTGGATGCTCTAAAGGTGATGATAGAAACAGGTTATGACCCCTCTAATTGATGTTGAGGATGGTGTGAATGGATCCTAGTATGAAATTTGGTACATATGTCGTAGGTACCGCACTGATTACCTTTGATATTTCAGAGGTGTTAGGCTGCTAGTGTAAAAACCAGTTACCCAGCCTTGCCCCGTGACACTATCTAAAGACTTGACGGATTGGTTGTGGGGATATATCCCTAGTATGAAACTTGTACATATGTCGTAGGTACCGCACTGATTATCTTTTGGTATTTCAGAGGTGTTGGGCTGCTGGTATAAAAACCAGTTACCTAGCCTTGTCCCGTGACACTATTTGATTTGATGGAATGGTAAGGGGTTTTACCCCAAGTATGAAACTTGTACATATGTCGTAGGTACCGCACTGATTATCTTTTGGTATTTCAGAGGTGTTGGGCTACTAGTATAAAAATCAGTTATCCAGCCTTGACCCATGACACTATCAAAAATATTTGACAGACTGGATGAGGGATTTTGACCCTAGTATGAAACTTGTACATATGTCGTAGGTACCGCACTGATTACCTTTGGTATTTCAGAGGTGTTGGGCTGCTGGGTAAAACTAGTTACCCAACCTTGGCCCATGACACTATCTAAACACTTGACGGGCTGGATCGAAGAAGATTATAAGCATACTCAGACCAGACTACATATGGATTATTTGATTTCTATGGGAACTGAACCGGGACAGACTTGTGTTTTGACATGTCAATTCACAGACATGCTATGGTGGATTTTCCCTTAATCATATACGAGCCGGAGACAGAAATGGAACGTTGAAGACACCAAAGCTCCAAAGGTGGATGCAGATTTAGCAAGATATGTAAGGACAGATGGAATGGAAGTGCATTCATGATAGTTATTCTGAAATCCTAGCAATATCTTGATGAACTAATTATGATCATAGCCACTTGTATTTCATATGGCTATAGAATATTTGTTTTCTCCTTTTGGTTAGTTATTTATATCTGTTGAATGTTTGGTTTAGAGTGATGGCTAAATCAGTTGTATGAACCTTTTTTGAGCAATTTAATAGAAGAAAATATTACATCAAAAAAACAATTATTTATTCAATGCTGAGAAAATAATCAACATACCATAATAGTTTAGTTCAGATCAGTTCATATCCTCTGAAATATAATTTTATGATATACAACTAACTCAATGACTCATATCCCCTGAAAAATACATAGATATGATATTCAACTCAATATATTTCTTTAATTTCCCATAATCTTTACTTAATTTATATATTTTTGATAATTATTTGAATCGACTCAACCATAAATATGTCTTCGTTATGTGACAATTTTAAATTTAGTTCAGTTCGGTTCAGTTCAGTTCAGATAAATTCAGTTCAAATAAGTTCATATCCTCTGAAATATAATTTTATGATATACAACTCAATGACTCATATCCTCTAAAATATAATATTATGATATACAACTCAATAACTCATATCCCCTGAAAAATACATAGTTATGATATTCAACTCAATTTATGTTTTTAATTTACCGTAACCTTTACTTTATATACTCCAATATAAATATTTGAATCGTGAGTCATTTAAATCGACTCAACTAAATATAATATGTCTTCATTATATGATTATTTTTAATTTAGTTCATTTCATATTAGTTCAGTTCACTTCAGATCAATTCAGTTCAGTTCAGATAAGTTCATATCATTTGCACTATAATTTGATGATATTCAACTCAATTCAATATCACCTCAACGTGTTTTTATATTTAAATTATAAAAATAAGTATTTAGATTTATTTCAGTTCAGTTAAATATATTTAAAATTATTTCAGTTCAGTTCAGTAAATTTAAATTTATTTGAGTTCAGTTCAGTTCAGTTAAATATATTTAAAATTATTTTAGTTCAGTTCAGTAAATTTAAATTTATTTCAGTTCAGTTCAGTACAGCAAAAAATAATCTCTAGCAAACAGGGCCCTAATGTTTACAATTTTTGGATTTAGACCAAGTTCTCCTAAACTTATTAGTTCAGTTCAGTAAAAATAGATTTATGAAATTCAGATTAGTTTAGTTTTTATATTTCAAATATGATGAAACTAATCACATTTATTTCTATTCAATTTAGTTCAGTTCAGTTATTTATATACTTCAGTTTAGCTTAGTTCAATATATTTTAGCAAACATAATCATATTTTTTAACATTAAATATATTATGTTATGTTTACCATTAAAATTTTCAAATATAATTAAGTTGATCATATTTATTTCAATTTAGTTCAGTTCAGTTTTCCTATATTTTAGTTCATATCAATTTAGTGTATTTAAACATTAAATATTTTATGTTATATTTATCTTAATAAATTTAAAATATATTGAAATTGAACATATTTATTTCAATTAAATTAAATTTAGTTTAGTTCATTGTTTATCTATGTATTTCAGTTCAACTCAGTTCAGTATAATTTAACCAACATAACCATATTTTAATGTTAAAAGAATTATATTATATTTCATCATATGATTATTTTTAATTTAGTTCATTTCAAATTAGTTCAGTTCAGTTCATATCTTTGCACTATAATTTGATGATATTCAAATCAATTTAGTTTAGATTATATCACATCAACGTGATTTTATACTTAAGTTATAAAAAATTGTATTTATATTTATTTTAGTTCAGTTCAGTTAAGTATATTTAAAATTATTTCAGTTCAATTCAGTTCAGTTAAATATATTTAAAATTATTTTAGTTCAGTTCACTTCAGTTAAATATATTAAAATTATTTTAGTTCAGTATGTTTAAATTTATTCCAATTCAGTTCAGTTCAGTTCAGTACAGCAAAAAATAAATTCTAGGAAACAGGGCCTAATAGTATACTATTTTTAAATGGATTTAGGTAGTTTAAAATTAGTAATTTGATTATTTGCAAACTTTATTAGTTCTCGTATAAATGAGCATGTCATATTCTGTGTCCATGTTTGCTAGACCTTATTTTTGCTGAACTAAAGTGAAATAAATTTAAATCTATTTAACTGAACTGAAATGAAATAAATTTTAAATTTAATATATATTATTGTAATATATAGTAACAACTCTTAATAAAAAAATTATTGCATTGAACTGAATAAATATATTTAAATGAACTGAACTGAACTAATTTACAAGCAAATAAGACATTCTAATAATGATTTTTTTTAGTTGACCCATCTTATTAACAAAAAATTATTTACTTGATCATATTTTATGTGCTAATGTTTTTTGTTTTCCTTTTTATCTAAATAATCAAATGAGGCGCAAAACGCCGGCCACTTAACTAGTTACAATTAATACTAATTTATCTCCGTATATAGTTAGAAACTACACTAGAAACTCTCCTTCTTCCCCGTCTCTCCTTTGGAGATGTGAACGCAATATTTCACTGTTTTCATTGAAAAATGGTCGATTCTCACCATAATTTGGAGTCAATCTTCCGTTGATTATTACCAGAACCAGTCCAGACCTGTAATTACGTTGGCGAATGGCATCAAAATCGCGATTTCAGGCCCTTTCTGCAGCTCCGATGTAAATCCACCGAGGATGGGAACCGAGGAAAGCCAGGCGAGGGTTTCAAATTTTCTGAACCCTATTGTGCATCCTCTACCGGCCGGAAAACTGAGCAGCAGCAGTTTCCCCTTCGAGCGAGGAGAGACCGACGCGAGAGAGAGCATCTGACGTGTACGAGAAGAGGCAGAAGTAACGAGAGAGTGGGTGAGCGGGATATCCACCCAGGAACATAACCGAATAATACATATTTTGTTTCGGAGACAAGGAATCGACAGTTAGCGGTGACACCGCTTCTCTCGACAACGACCTCACCAATTTTCAGGCAGAGACTGGCATGAAGTCCTAGTCTCACCAAGCGCCATGAGTATTATGAGCGGGTCATGTGTTGATATTTGTGTGTTTTTCTGAGGAAGTTATTGCTGAATTATGTGAATTAAATCACTGATGGACTGTGTTTGATGATCAGATTACACACATAGTTGGAGATGAACAACAGGAGCATGAAGTGTTGATTTGGAGCTGAATTGAACTAAATTATGGAGCTAAAAGACATGGAGAAATCTTGTGGGCTGAATTCCAATTTCTGGCCCAAGGCTTTTTGTAAACCCATTCCTAGTTGGAATAGTAGTAGGGTTTAGGAAGTGGGAGTATAAAAAGGGGAATGCCCCTTTTCTTTTGGAAAAAAAGAACGCAAGCACACACTTCTTCCTCTCTTTCCCCCTTTCTGCCGAATCCTTTTCTGTTCTTTCTGTTTTCTTCATCAGACCCAAGAACTAGGGTTTTGATTATCTGATAGTTTGGATATTGATTCCTATTTCGATAATCTCTTCTCTACTTCTTGTTAATTTCATCATGTTTGCATCTTTGATTGTTGATTGTTTCACCATATTTATGAGTAGCTAATTTCGTAGATCGGCTTAGATTTCGATGTTAGTTCATAAGTTGTGAGGATATTGTGCTTATAATCTCTCTCTGTGAGTTCTTTGATTGTTCATGATATAATCTATGCTTGCTAGTTTGAGATTGATCACCTTAATCTTGTGGGCTAGGGCTAATTGAGTAGCAAAGTTCTTGTGAAAAGCAGATAACTGATACAGACTGTAATAACAAGATGATGAACAATAAAGTAGATAGTTCTTGCATGCGAATACGTGTTGGGGTATCTATGTTGGGTTCTCTTTGTGCTAAACACTGATAAAAGTGTGTAACTGGGTGAGCAAATACTTTCCGGGGAACACTTTGATCAGAGGAATAACGAGTTCAGCAAATACTTGCTCGTTTTCAAATAATAAGAGGGGATTTGGGGAGTTCAGCAAATACCTGCTTCCTTATAACTGACTGATTTGCATGAGATTGATTCATCTTTAGCCAATGATCAATGATATGAACTAACTAGTAATCTAAGCCGATTGCATTCTCTTATAGACTTTTTTTGCATCCATTCCCTTGTTGTGTTTGTGTGTTTGCTGATTTTTTAGCTCTTAGTTGCTTTACTTTCGTAGTTGTTAGAAAACCAATCTTCAAATTATAGGCGTGGTTGCTAAACTATAACGTGTTAGTAGGATAAATTTATAGTTTTTGCTCCATCCTCGTGGGATCGACCCTGCTTTCCTCTATACTAATCACTCTTTATTCATTGAGATCGCAGGTTTATTTTGGTGTTCATAACGACGTTCCACCAAATTGGCGCCGCTGCCGGGGATGGTATGTCGATTTCTATTTTTTTTCCTACTGATATGTGTGTTGTTATGTTAGTGTATGACCAGGTCTGAGAAACCTGAGTTAGTATTTGATCCAGAGATCGAAAAGAGAGCAAGGTTATTTCGAAGGTTAGCCAAGGAGCAGAAAGGTATTGAGAAAGGTTTTGAGGTGTGGTGTTCTGGAATAACCCTTTTTGAATTGTAGCATGGATAATTATTGATTGCAGCTATGTCTAGCTACTGGGATTCCTATGGAAACATCCAATCCCAAAGATGGTGTGATATATGCCACCGCTATGGGCATTTGAGTTACGTGTGTGAATTCAGTCCTCCGCGGTGGGAAGATCCTTATTTTAGTGGAGGTTATGATGGGAATCGAGGAGCAGTGTATGACCATAGTTTCCAGCAGTGGGAGTCCTCCAAACCATATTATGATCAGGATATGCAACATGAGGATTCAATACACGAGAAGTTGGATAAGATGCTTGAATTGTTGCATGATATGAAAGAAAATAGGGAGATGATGGAGGAAACTCAGAAAAGGCAAAAGGAATTCTATGCCCCAGTCAAAGAGATCATACAAGATGAAGGCATGCTCTATTCACAAGTTCAAGGAAGCAACAAATCTGACAGCCTCTGTTTGCCCAAACAGAGCCCCCTAGAAGATGAACAGTTGTTAGAGCATGAAGGAAAAAACCTTTATTTGCCCACACAGAGCTCTGCTGCAGAACCATTGATACCCATCTATACAGAGCAAGACTATGCCCTTGAGTTTGATGATTTTTCCGACATTGATGAGACAGATTCACTTGATCAAGAGCATGTGGAGACTAATTTGGCTCATGATTATATGGAGGTGGATGCAAAAAGTGAGTTGGATGGTTTCGATGGGGTGGTGTCAAGCGAAAATGAGATCGAAGAGGTTTTCAAGTGTTTCCATCATGAAGAGGAAGTGTCTAGCATGGAGACTCTGAATAATTTGGTCAAACAAGGCATGCTCGACTTACCACTCAATAAGCATACGTGTGCTTCCATCTTTCCCATAACGAGGACATCACTTGATCATCATAAGTTGTGGCCTCAAGACATTGTGAACCCTTCAAGGAAGGGATGTGATTCAAGTTCAAATCATGCTTCGTTGGTGTTTTACAAGGTTGATGGAGATCAAATTGACTATTCTTCTCATGTATTAGTGTTTGGGGAATTCTATCACTTGTCATTCAAGATAGAGGATGCAAGTGGTCGGTTTAAGAAGAAGATGACCATGCAATCATGCAAGTGTGAGGAGATGGAGAGATCTCCACTTTTGGGTTTTGGAGATGATAGAATGATTGTTCCTGATATCATCACTTGGTACAAAGATAGGGGGAAATATTCTCCTCTTAATCTTCATTGATCGATCATAATCGGAGAGTCTAGCCAAAGACTATAAACAAGGGCGCTATTGGGAGGCAACCCAATTGTTCGTTTTTATTTTTATTTCAATTTTTCTCTTTTGAATTTTCTTCTTTTGAATTTTCAAGGTAAAAGTTTAGCTGGAAACGCTCGGCTAGAGCATATTGGGCTGAAACTGGAGAGGAAGTTCAGCTGGAAACGCTCGGCTCGAGCATATTGGGCTGAAACTGGAGAGGATTTTCAGATGAAAACGCTCGGCAAGAGCATTTGGGGCTGAAATTTCAAGTTCTTCAAACGAGCAGCCCTCCCTCTCTCCCTGACTTTCCCTATTCCCTTCTCTTGTTTTATTTTTAATTTCTTTTCGAGTATGTACATTTATCATTAGGTTCTTCTTGCTTTTAAGCTGAGCTTGCTTGAGGGCAAGCAAGGTTTAAGTGTGAGGAGATTTAGATGTGAATATTTGTGTGTCTTAAATGCTTTGAATGTTGTTTTGTGTTTTGTGTGTTTTATTGAGTCTAAAAAATATTTTAAAAAAATGTGTTTTCATGTGTCGAGTCGGTCACAATTTTCAGCATGATGGTTAATAAGAGAATTGGTTTTGATATGGATTAACCTTGCCGGTAAAAGAATCACATGAGCAAACTTTTGTTAGTTGATATCCCCTTTGAAATGCTTAATGATAAACCTCTGAAATCAATCTGAACTTGGTTAAATGATACTTGGGATGACGAACGAAACTTGCATGAAAAAGCCAAGTATAATGTGAGGTCTGAGCCTAGAGTAGAGCACTCTCTACATCAATCTTTCTTTCTGAGAGTTGTGGTAGCTAAGGTCGATGCATGATAGGTTAAAGGAAGGCAGAATTAGGATTAGCCACACATCGTATATAGCCTACCTTTTTATATCCCTTAGTTAGCTCCTCTGCGCCTGACCTTTTCTTTGATTTACCCACTGATATGAAACCCCTAGCCTTGTTATTTATCCTGTTCTTCACCCCATGCATGTATGCTTTTGAACTAAAAATTCAGCTCTTGATGGTTGTGAATTTGATTCGAGTGCCCTGTTTCATAAAATAAAACTTTTTGGTTCTATGGCACCGTAAATGTAACTTGAGCATGTACATTGTGAGTTCTGGTCTGGACAAAAAAAAGCAACAGAAAAAAGGGTGTTGTTTGCCCAGAAAAATCAGTAAAAAAAAATCAAAAAAAATCAAAAAATCAAAAAAAATCAAAAAATCAAAAAGTCCAGAACAGTTCTGAAAAAGTCCAGATTTTTGTGTGTTAAATGATATACCTTTGCTGGAATTTTTTTTCTCCTAATTGTTCTTGAGCATATGTGCATAATTTGTATAACCCGTAGAGCCCCTAGGATCTAACCAACATTACAACCACCAGCCCCATTACAACCTTTAAAGACCTTTTTGGCTTGTTATGTATTGACCAAGGCTACCGCATGAATTTTAATGAATGAATGTCCCTTCATTATGTGTGCTGAGCGAAAACCGTGAGGAACTTGTGCTTGTTTCCTTTTGATCAGTTGATAGCCTAGGTAAGGAGCGATGTAGGGGGGATTGAGTTGAGTACTAAAGGGGGATGACACCAACTTTTGTTTGTGAACTGAAACTTGAACCTGGCAAGGGGACATTTGTTGATTAACCGATGAAATGAACACTTGAAATGCTAAATTGTTGTGACCAAGGTTTGTGTGTTAGAGTTTAGTTGTCATGTTTCTGTTTTGTTTTGTTTCTTTCTTCTTTATTTTCATTTCTGGTTGAATTAGAGTCATTAGAGGGAATGGGAACCTAAATGAATGCTTTTGTGGAATATTGTTCATATCATACTTGAGGGCAAGCATGATTCAAGTGTGAGGATGTTTGATGTGTTGATATTTGTGTGTTTTTCTGAGGAAGTTATTGCTGAATTATGTGAATTAAATCACTGATGGACTGTGTTTGATGATCAGATTACACACATAGTTGGAGATGAACAACAGGAGCATGAAGTGCTGATTTGGAGCTGAATTGAACTAAATTATGGAGCTAAAAGACATGGAGAAATCTTGTGGGCTGAATTCCAATTTCTGGCCCAAGGCTTTTTGTAAACCCATTCCTAGTTGGAATAGTAGTAGGGTTTAGGAAGTGGGAGTATAAAAAGGGGAATGCCCCTTTTCTTTTGGAAAAAAAGAACGCAAGCACACACTTCTTCCTCTCTTTCCCCCTTTCTGCCGAATCCTTTTCTGTTCTTTCTGTTTTCTTCATCAGACCCAAGAACTAGGGTTTTGATTATCTGATAGTTTGGATATTGATTCCTATTTCGATAATCTCTTCTCTACTTCTTGTTAATTTCATCATGTTTGCATCTTTGATTGTTGATTGTTTCACCATATTTATGAGTAGCTAATTTCGTAGATCGGCTTAGATTTCGATGTTAGTTCATAAGTTGTGAGGATATTGTGCTTATAATCTCTCTCTGTGAGTTCTTTGATTGTTCATGATATAATCTATGCTTGCTAGTTTGAGATTGATCACCTTAATCTTGTGGGCTAGGGCTAATTGAGTAGCAAAGTTCTTGTGAAAAGCAGATAACTGATACAGACTGTAATAACAAGATGATGAACAATAAAGTAGATAGTTCTTGCATGCGAATACGTGTTGGGGTATCTATGTTGGGTTCTCTTTGTGCTAAACACTGATAAAAGTGTGTAACTGGGTGAGCAAATACTTTCCGGGGAACACTTTGATCAGAGGAATAACGAGTTCAGCAAATACTTGCTCGTTTTCAAATAATAAGAGGGGATTTGGGGAGTTCAGCAAATACTTGCTTTCTTATAACTGACTGATTTGCATGAGATTGATTCATCTTTAGCCAATGATCAATGATATGAACTAACTAGTAATCTAAGCCGATTGCATTCTCTTATAGACTTTTTTTGCATCCATTCCCTTGTTGTGTTTGTGTGTTTGCTGATTTTTTAGCTCTTAGTTGCTTTACTTTCGTAGTTGTTAGAAAACCAATCTTCAAATTATAGGCGTGGTTGCTAAACCAAAACGTGTTAGTAGGATAAATTTATAGTTTTTGCTCCATCCTCGTGGGATCGACCCTGCTTTCCTCTATACTAATCACTCTTTATTCATTGAGATCGCAGGTTTATTTTGGTGTTCATAACGACGTTCCACCAGCGGGAACTGTAGGGGTGGTCTCAAGGCCGGGCTGCGAGACTCTCAGACAGTTCAGGAATTGCTTGATGTAGTACGCCAAAAATCCCCTTTACTTATTTTCTTATGTGAAACCAAGTGCTCTGATCAAGCAATAAACAAAATAAAGGATCAGCTTAGTTATAATGGAGTAGGAAGGGATGCCCGAGGGTCTTCCGGAGGCATGACTATGCTGTGGAGAAAGGATGTGACAGTTAGTTTATGAAGAGTTCAGAACAAGCCGAGAAGTCTCATTTAGAGAAGGGTTTGGAGAATGCTGTTTTGTCGTTTGGGATCACTCAACCCGAAGGTGATGGTGTTGCCACAGTAAAAAACAAAGTTGGGGAGAACTCACAAGTAAGTATACTGAAGAGAGGGGAAGAGCTAGAGACACCCGTAAATGAGAAGGCAAGCTGGTCGAAACTTTTCACAA
Organism: Cruciata laevipes; assembly: GCA_963678965.1. Taxonomy (NCBI): domain Eukaryota; kingdom Viridiplantae; phylum Streptophyta; class Magnoliopsida; order Gentianales; family Rubiaceae; genus Cruciata; species Cruciata laevipes. The sequence goes on along the minus strand of OY787634.1, from coordinate 15,909,764 downwards.
GCCACCAGGCAGAGGTAAAATACTATAAACCTGAACTTGTAGACGGTATGCTTCTGCCTTCTTTTCCTTTGAATGAGGTTGAAAACAGCGTGAAAAAATGGAAGAATGTGGTTGTATGCAAGGTTATTGGTGGTCATCCTCCGATTAAATATTTTGAAGGCTTTCTTAGAAGAATATGGTTTAGTATGGTTGAAAAGGTCTAACAGGCAAAGCCAGGGATCTTTCTGGTGAAGCTTGTTAATGAAAAACATAGAGATGAGGTGATAGAAAGGAGGATGGTTTTCTTTGATAAAAAACCAGTTTTTGTAAAGGTATGGAAACAAATAATGGATTTTGATGAGCCAGATATAATTCCCATATGGGTGCAATTTCCTGGATTGGATCCAGTCTATTGGGAGCCGAGCCTGTTATGTAGATTGGCAAGTGTAATTGGAATCTCTTTGCGGATTGATGAGGCCACATGGCACATGGAAAAGACAAAGTTTGCAAGGGTACTGGTTGAGGTGAGCATGGGGAAGGTAATGCAGAAAAGAATTCCATACAAAGATGAGAATAATATCATTCAGCACCAAGATGTGGAGTATGAGTGGAAGCTAGCAAATTGCAGTAAATGCAAGCTGATTGGACATGAAACAGAAGAATGTGTCTGGAAGCCCAAAGCCCTTTCGCCTGGAGTGAATGACAGGACGCAGTTGAGCACAAATAGAGGCAAAAAGGAGAACCGAACTCAATCAGCCCCAAGGAAAAGGGGACCAAGCATAGTTGCTCCTCATCGATGATATAGCAGAAATACCGGGGATTGGGTGGTTGTTGGTGTAAAAAAGGCAGAGAAGAACGAAGACAAAAGAGGCCCGAATGGAACAGTTATTAACCCGCCTAGATGGGAGAATGAACTGAACACTAAAGAGACCAAGGTAGAACAAAAAAAGGGAGACCGAGATACATCATTGGGGCCGGAGAAGGAATAGGAAAAAGAAGCACAGTATCAAAAAGAAAGGGGGTAAACACAATGGTGGAATGAGCAGTAGCATAGACTTTGATGCACAATCAAAAGGGAATGAAGCCGGGGATGAACTGAGGGGAGAAACAAGACAACACAGAGAAGGGAAACAACCGGCTGAATCAAACGATGGTGTGGCATTGCAGATTTCACAGTCTACAAATGTTGGCGGCAATGAGAGAAAAACAGCTTTTAACATAGACCTTGAAGTTCATTCAAGGTATGGTCCCCTTTATAATATTGTTAATGATGTATAGTACTATGATATTCTGGAATGTTAGGGGTCTAAATCAGCCAAGTAAGCAGAGAAAATGCCGGCAATTTTGTTATGAAAATAATACAGGCCTTGCTGGCTTGCTGGAAACAAAGGTGAAGGTAGAAAATGAAGTGGACAGATGGGAAAGTCTTGATTTGGGTTGGAAGCTACTAACAAACTGCCCGATAGCACAAACAGGAAGAATATGGCTATGTTAGAAGCCAGATTTGTATGCTATTTCGGTAATAAGCATTGGAGATCAGTGGATTGACTGCATTTGCCGGAAAAAGGAACTCGGGCTGGAGTTTTACTTGACGGTTGTTTATGCTCATAATAGTGAAGTAGAAGCAAGGACCAAACAACCACTCAGGATGAATTTATGGCGTTATCTGGAGACTGCAAATCACCAGGATATGCATGGATGGTGGTGAGGGATTTCAACTCCCCCCTAAATTTGGGAGACCGAACTGGGAGCTAGCTGAGGTGGAAAATTTTAGAGACACGGTGAACTTGATTCAACTGCATGAGCTGAAAAGTACAGGACCTTTTTTCACGTGGGACAATAAAAGGGAAGAAGATGGAATTTTCAGTAGAATCGACAGAGCAATGGTGAATGAGATGTGGATGGACAGATGGATGGAAGCGATATGTGAGGTAAAACCGAATGATACTTCGGATCACTTACCTTTACTTATACACCTAGATAAGCCAAGAATTTGTTCTGCAGACGTCCTTTTAAATTTTACAATATGTGAGTCAACTCGCCAGATTTTCTTACTCTAGTGGAGCAGAACTGGAGAGTGCGGAAACACAATAATCTCGTGGATTTATTTAAAACTTTGAGGTTACTGGAAATAGCTCTAAAATGCCTGAACAAAAGAGAATTTTCAGACATTTAGAGAAGAACCATGGAAGCAAAAGAGAAATTGGAGAATCAGTTTAATCTGCTGCAAACAAATGTGCTAGATAAAGAGCTGCAGGAAAATGAGGCTAAGGCAAGGAAAGAATCTATAGAAGTAGCTGAATCGGAGTTTATTTTCTTACAGCAGCGGTCCAAAGAGAAATGGATAAAGGAAGGGGATAGACCAACAAAAGTTTTCTATGCAAGCATGAAAAAGAGGCAATAAAGAAATCATATAGTCAGCCTGATGGTGGGAAATGTAAGGGTGGATGGCCGAGAGGGGGTGGAGCAACATCTGCTACAATTTTTTGGTGACCGAATAGGAATGACAGTGATTACAAAGAGAGACATTGATCCGCTAGTAGCAGCAGAAGGTAACTTTCTTACGGTGGAACAACAAGTACCCTTGATACAGCCGATTACAGGTGATGAGATATGGAGAGCTCTGAATAGCATTGATAATGATAAAAGTCCTAGGGTGGATGGATATTCGAGCTTCTTTTTCAAAAAAAAACATGGGGGATTGTTGGTGACGATGTCAAGAAGGGAATTAGAAGTTTCTTTCAAGGTGATGAAGTACCACAGGAATTCAGTAGGGCTGTTTTAACACTAATATCGAAAGTTGACTATCCACAATCAGCTGGAAACTATAGGCCGATTTCCTGTTGCCCTATTCTATATAAAATTGTTGCAAAGATCATGAGTAACAGATTGAGTGAGGTACTCCCTAATCTGATAAACGGGAACCAATGTGCCTTTGTGAAAGGGAGGAGGATATCTCATAATATCCTTCTAGCTCAGGAGTTTCTTACGGGATATAAGAAATCGCACAATATAAGCTGGGAGTTTCTATTCAAATGGCTAGCAGTTCTAAAATTTCCAGGCTTGTTTATTGAGTGGATAAGAAGATGTGTAGAGGATACCACTTGTTGTTTTTCTCTGAATGGTGCTTACACTACTTGCTTTACAGGGAGAAGTGGCGTTAAACAAGGGGACCCGATATCACCGTTATTGTTTGTAATTGGCCATCAAAACTAAAGCTCTAGAGTTCCATCAACGGAGTTTGAAAGGAGAAATACACAGTCTGATGTTTGCAGATGATCTATTAATTTTCCGTGGGGCAAGTAAGCACTCAATGGAAGGGGTTAAAACTGTTTGGAGGATTTCAGAAGGGTTTCAGGCTTTAGGATAAATGAAGGAAAATCAGAGGCTTTCTTCTCGACAATGACGGAATCTGAATCAAATTTACTGGCCGATACTCTAAATATAGTTCAAGGGAGTTTCCCAATGCCTTGGACTTCCAGTCTTGACAGGAAGATGGAGAGCAGCGGATTGCGAAAAAAATGGTGGAGAAGATTGCAGGACAAATCGGCACTTGGGGTTCCAGAAAAATGGCAAATGCAGGTAAGGTGCAACTTATAAACACAATTTTGTTGAGTAAAGCAAGTCACTGGGCGAATGTTTTTCAAATACTTGAGAGTGTGCACAAAGCCATTGAGAAAAAATGCAGGGATTTTTTATGGGGCAGAAACGAATGGGAGAAAAAAGTTACACCAGTATTTTGGAAGACACTTTGTATGCCAAAGAAAAGTGGAGGAGTTGGCCTACGGGATCCTTCTTTTTGGAATCGAGCTTCTCTATGTAAACTGATTTGGGATTTATGTCAGGAGAAGGATATATTGTGGCTGAAATGGGTGCAATCGTACTACTTGAAGAGTGAAGAGTTTCTTGACTACAACCTAGAAGGGCACCTATATAGCTGGAGTTGGGGCAAGTTGGTATGTCTGAAAAATGAAATTAGGCCATATCTAATGGAATGTGTTGATGAAAAAGGGAATTTCAGCACGAGCAAGGCATATGGGTATCTCAAAGGGGCAAGTCAAGAAAAGCACTGGTCAACGACTATATTATGGAAGTCAGCCCTACACTAAAACATTCGTTCTTTCTATGGATGTTATTAAAAGGGAGATTATCAACCATAGCGAGACTTCAGTCAAAAGGGATGATACCACATGTGACAGATGTTTGTATTATTTGTGGGGAAAATGGGGAAACGATGCAGCACATGTTTTGTACATGCAAGTTCACAGTTGAACTTCAAAAATATTACAGGGTGGAGACTGGTGGGAATTTCAGGGAATGCCTGAGGAGGATGAGAAGAATGGTAGGATGGAGGAAAAAAATAAGATTCCACCGACTAATCAGTAGTTTCTATAGTGTATGGCGGGAGAGGAACAACAAAATCTTCGAGGGGAAAATTAGGCAAGCTGATTCTCTGAAGGTGCTAATTGAAACAGGTTACTACCCCTCTGATTGATGTTGAGGATGGAGTGAAGAGTTCCTAGCATGAAACTTTGAACACAATGTCATTGGCTGGAAAAAGTGAAGTGGTGCATGCATTACAACACTTTCTATAGCCAAGTAATGAAACTTGTACATATGTCGTAGGTACCGCACTGATGCATCAGATCATTTACCATTACTTATACACCTAGATAAGCCAAGAAAGTGTTCTGCTAAACGTCCTTTTAAGTTCTTCAATATGTGGGTGAACTCGCCGGACTTTCTTACTTTAGTGGAGCAGAATTGGAGGATGCGGAAACACAGTACTCTCGTGGATCTATTTAAAACTCTGAAGGTGCTGGAATAACACTGAAACGATTGAACAAGAGGGAATTTTCAGACATTCAGAAAAGAGCCATGGAAGCAAAAGTGAAGTGGGAGAAAAGATATTGTTTTTCCATGGTTGGAATGTTATCATTCCTCCTATGCAAGAGTAGTAAATTAGGAATCAAATATATGTTGTTATCAATTATATTTGTTCTTGAGATCATTCATTAGATTATATCCATGTCAATTGTGTTATCACATTGCATGGGCAAGTTGGGAAAACATCTAATTTGAAATGACATTGATTAATTTATCTATTTGCTATCACCTAGAAAAGTTGTCAATAAGAGTTGTGAAGATGCTTTCATCTTTCATAACTATGATAGAGATAGTTTGTCATTATAAACAATCACCATTCTCAAAGCAACATGATAAAGTTTGAGGAAGAATCCATAATAAGAAGTCACTAATCTCATGTGCCCAAGTCTTTTATTCTCATTAGTTAAATCTCTAGTTAGAGTAATTATATGATAAATTAGTTGTTATTCTAAAGTCCTAGTTGTTTTACATAGTAGTGTTTCATCGCCTCACTGTGTGAATTTGACGCAGCCTTTAAATCAAAATCTCCGCTGCTAAGGTTTTTCTTTTCTGTTGCAGCCCGAGATTTTTTTGCCGCATCTACCATCTCGTCGTTTCCTCTCCGTTCAACATGAAAGTTTAATCCCGACAAAGTGCCCGAGTTTTCAATCGCGGTTGGCCGTTTCGGCAAAACCTCACCATCATCGCCAAACAAACTCCATCCATCACTTCCCAAGACCATCTTCGTCACATCCTTAGGCTTATTTCCCGCGTTTCGTTTACCCCTACTATTCTTGCCCATGACGGCAGAATCGAACGAATTCGATTCACCAGAAAATAGTGGAAAAAGAAAAATGGATATCGCGCATATTGGGATTTAGAATCGCATCATAGGAAGAACTGGATTCTAGATCAGAAGGGGTCCGGTTCGGGGGAACGGCAGGGTCTCTGAACGGCAGAATAGTCTCCGAACGGCAACGGCAGGGTTTTTTTTTTTTTATGTAATATTTTCTTCTATTAAATTGCTCAAAAAAGTTCATACAACTGATTTGGCCATCACTCTAAACCAAACATTCAACAGATATAAATAACTAACCAAAAGGAGAAAAAACAACTATTCTACAGTCATATGAAATGCAAGTGGCTATGATCATAACTCATCAAGATATTGCTAGATTTTAGAATAACTATCATGAATGCGCTTCCATTCCATCTGTCCTTGCATATCTTGAGAAATTCATATCCACCTTTGGAGTTTTGGTGTCTTCAAACGTTCCATTTCTGTCTCCGACTCGTATATGATTAAGGGAAAATCCACCATAGCATATCTGTGAATTGACATGCAAAACACAAGTCTGCCCTGGTTCATTTCCCATAGAAATCAAATAAGCCATATGTAGTCTGGTTTGAGTATGCTTATAATCTTCTTCGATCCAGCCCGTCAAGTCTTTAGATAGTGTCATGGGCCAAGGTTGGGTAACTAGTTTCACCCAGCAGCCCAACACCTCTGAAATACCAAAGGTAATCAGTGCGGTACCTACGACATATGTACAAGTTTCTTACTAAGGCCATAATCCCTCATCCAGTCCGTCAAATATTTTTTATAGTGTCTTGGGCCAAGGCTGGGTAACTGGTTTTTATATCAGCAGCCCAACACCTCTGAAATACCAAATGGTAATCAGTGCGGTACCTACGACATATGTACAAGTTTCATACTTGGGGTAAAAACCCTCAACCATTCCATCAAATCAGATAGTGTCATGGGTCAAGGCTGGGTAACTGGTTTTTATACCAGCAGCACACACTAGTGCAGAAAGCTTGATTAAAGACTTCAAATGGAAGGCTGCTCGTTGAAAAATTCAAGAAAACGTTGTGCAACAATATTTCCGATTTCGGAAGCATGTAATTCTAGGAGCTCTATCATTAGACAACTTTTGAATTTTTTTAGAAAGCGGTCAAATCTGAACCGCTGTCTAAAAATTTTCATAAACGGCGTTTTATAATACTAGCTGTCCAATGTAATAAAAGACGGCATTTTTTTAGAAACGCTGTCGAAACAAAGTAGTTTCCGATAACGGAAGCCCAATTCCGGGATGGGAAGCAATATTTTAGTAAATAAGTTTTGGGTTCCGAAGTTGGAAGTAAAGAAGTTAGCGATTAACCGGAAAAACAAGCATATTTCCGATATCTAGGACCAATTCTAATATATATTTTTAGGTTCCGAATTCGGAAGTACTAATAAGTTCCCGATCCCGGTTAATGTAGTAATCGGAGCTAAATTTTGACTTTTTTAAAGTTTGACCGGCGTAAATATTTTACTGTTTCGACATATTTTACATAGAATCTCATCATAGTTCCGAGATCGGAACCTTATTCTAGTATATTTTTAGGTTCAGGGATCGGAAGTGAATATAATTTCCCAATCCCTATTAGTTCCGGATTCGGAACTAAATTAAAAAAAAAATTGAAAATACGTTAATCTAAAATACATGACTAAATATTTTCGGAAACCTAGCAAGAAAGAGATACTCAATTTTAAAGGGCCGAGACTATATAAATATAGGGGCAATACCTATATATTCAGGAATTCCATAAAGCTTTGTATTTGTGAAGAAAGAATTGGTATGTTCGAAGATTCGTGATCCGTCTACAACGACAAAACAAGGCAACGAACAATACAAGGTTATTACTTGCTTACGAAATATTGAATACATGAACTATCATATTTTACAAGATTATTTGGGGTTTTTTATGTGAATTCATTGATTGAGTAATTTGGAGAGATTTGATTCAAATATATTGTGATTTACATTGCAGGAGTATGAACTTGGATCGTGTTCGTATTGTTGGTTCGAACATTCGAACATCTACTGAATATATGGAGTTGATCGAATATTTCATTGAAGTTGCTTCTAATCATGCGAGAATGAAGAATATGTCGATGATGCGATGTCCATGTAAGGATTGTAGGACTGATGTGTATCTGTGGGAGCCGGGATTACGCTCACATTTGATTATAAGGGGATCTGAGCCTTCATATACCAACTGGATATGGCATGGGGAAAACGTAGATGTATGGGATGAAGTCAATGATGAATGTCATTAACATTATTAATAAATATAATTCATACTAGATATTGGAATTAGGGGTGTAAATGAACTGAACCGTTCGTGAATAACTCGTGAACAACTCGGTCAAAGTTCGTGTTTGAACTTGGTTTGACCAATTCGAAATTGAACTCGAGCTCGTTCGTTAATAAATGAGTTCGAACTCGAGATCATAACTCGATAGGCTCGTTGAATAGTTCGAGAATAATTTATAGATACTATTTTAGAATTTATAAAAATAATTTACACGTCTTAAAGAAGATAATTGTATGTTTATTAATTTTAGTTCTTTTCATTTATTTATTTTAGTCTTTTTTAAATAAAAAAAAACCTAAGAGAATACATTTGGAATAAGAAATGGATAAGATATGACGTTATGAAGATTGAAGAAAGAAGTAAAATAAATCTTGATGGAAAAAGAAAGAGAAAAAGAAAAAGGGAAGAGAGGAAAGTTTGAATCCCACATCGGTGGCAAGAGGAAGGGACAAATCTTCTCTTAGTTATAAATTGATCTCATTTCCTAACCATCCTTAGTCAAACTTGCTTTGGTGGATTTCCATGTGCAAAGCCATATTTAGATGTTTGGGCTCGAATTAGGCTTCTAGAATCTGAAAAGAACGTGAGAACAAAATTAAGATTCCGGGATCAGAAAATTTAATAACAAATAGAATTCATACTCGACATTGTAACATTAAATATATCGAAACTGTCATACACTCCGGAACCGACGGTCGATTGCGGTCAATATTAGTGCGAAACAGAATTGAATTTCCGGAGTCGGAAACTTTAAAACTAACTAGAATTCATACTAGATACCGTAACGTATGATAAATCGAAACGCTTCTAGAATCTGGAAAACGCTGAAAGGCAACCAACAAGTTGAATTTGATTTCCTAATTCGGAACAATACTCATTAAACAGAATGAAACCTATAATACGTAAACTATGCAAAATCGAATGTAAACTATTCATAAACCTAATGGCCGGATAATTTTATCCCAACGGCAACTGAACGGAAAATACTAACTTCCGAACACGGAACTAATGTAGAGTAATTCCCAGAATCTTAAGTTCCGCCACCAGAAATAAATGGACAGTGGTTGGAAAATAAACAATGGATAATGTTTGAAAATGCCTTTAATTGTCTCATTGGATGTCTCCTAATTAAACGCTGTCTAAAGAAATATAATGGACAACTCAGCCACCTACGGCTCCTCCAAAATGCCTTCTATCGCCCAAATAACAGTCGTTAATCCTATGCTCTCCCACTAGTGACAACACCTCTGAAATACCAAAAGGTAATCAGTGTGGTGCCTATGACATATGTACAAGTTTCATGCTAGGGATATATCCCCACAATCAATCCGTTAAGTCCTTAGATGGTGTCACAGACCAAGGCTGGGTAACTGGTTTTTACACCAGCAGCCAAACACCTCTGAAATACCAAAGGTAATCAGTGCGGTACCTACGACATATGTACCAAGTTTCATACTAAGATTCATTCACACCATCCTCAACATCAATCAGAGGGGTCATAGCCTGTTTCAATCATCACCTTTAGAGCATCCACCTGCCTAAATTTCCCCTCAAAGATTCTGTTATTTCTCTCCCTCCATACATTATAGAAGATGCTGATAAGTCGGTGGAATCTTATTCTCTTTCTCCATCCTACCATTCTTCTCATCCTCCTCAAGCACTCTCTGAAGTTTCCGCCAGTCTCCACCCTGTAATGTTTTTGGAGCTCCACTGTAAACTGGCATGTACAAAATATGTGCTGCATCGTTTCTCCATTCTGCCCACAAAGAGTACAAACATCTGCCACATGAGGTATTATCCCTTTCGACTGAAGTCTCGATATGGTCGATAATCTCCCTTTTAACAACATCCATAGAAATAATGAGTGTTTAGGCTGTAGTCAAGAAACTCTTCATCCGTCAAGTAGTATGCCTGAACCCATTTCAGCCACAATATATCCTTCTTTTGACATACATCCCAAACCAGCTTACATAGAGAAGCTCTATTCCAGAATGAAGGATCCCTTAGGCCAACTCCTCCACTTTTCTTTGGCATACACAGTGTTTTCCAAGACACTGGTGTAACTCTTTTCTCCCCTTCCTTTCTGCCCCATAGAAAATTTATGCATTTTGTCTCAATGGCTTTGTGCACACTCTCGGGTATTTGAAAAACATTCGCCCAGTGACTAGCTTTGCTCAACAGAATTGTGTTTATAAGCTGCACTTTACCTGCATATGCCATATTCCTGGAACCCCAAGTGCATATTTGTCCTGCAATCTTCTCCACCATTTTCTCACAATCTTCAGCTCTCCACTTCCCTGTCGAGACTGGAAGTCCCATGTAATTCATTGGGAAACTTCCTTGAACTATATTCAAAGTATCAGCCAACATCTTTGATTCAGTTTCTGTCATTGTCGAGAAGAAAGCCTCAGATTTTCCTTCATTTATCCTCAGGCCAGAAACCTTCCTAAACTCCTCCAAAACAGCTTTAACCCCTTCCATTGAGTGCTTGCTCGCCCTACAGAAAATTAACAGATCATCTGCAAACATCAAACTGTGTATTCCCCCCTTTAAACTCCTCTGATGGAACTCTATAGCTTTCGTTTTTATGGCCAGGCTTGCTGTCTCGATAGATATTCCATCCCAATTACAAACAATAAAGGTGATATCGGATCCCCCTGTTTAACACCACTCATCCCTTCAAAACAATCTATGTACGCACCATTCAAAGAGAAACAATAAGTGGTATCCTCAACGCATCGTCTTATCCACTCAATAAACAATCCTGGAAACTTTAGAACTGCCAGCCATTTGAATAGAAACTCCCAGCTTATACTGTCGAAAGCCTTCTGTATATCAATTTTTATCATGCAACGGCAGGGTTCAATCCCAAGGACGAGCTCTTCTGGTTCGGAAATCGCTAAACCCCTTCTATTACCCAGGTTGGAACCTTGTAATTTGTTCGCCCAGGAAGAGATCTGCCCAAGTTGGCGTGCGTACAGATCACCGAGCGTCCCAAAGGTTTCAGATCGCCATGGATTAATTTCTTACCGAGTCATTTGTTTGCTTGATAAACTGAATCAAAGATGTTGGCTGATACTCTGAATATAGTTCAAGGAAGTTTCCCAATGAATTACCTGTGACTTCCAGTCTCGACAAGGAAGTGGAGAGCTGAAGATTGTGAGAAAATGGCGGAGAAGATTGCAGGACAAATAGGCACTTAGGGTTCCAGGAATATGGCATATGCAGGTAAAGTGCAGCTTATAAACACAATTCTATTGAGCAAAGCTAGTCACTGGGCAAATGTTTTTCAAATACATGAGAGTGTGCACAAAGCCATTGAGACAAAATGCATAATATTTTTATGGGGCAGAAAGGAAGGGGAGAAAAGAGTTACACCAGTGTCTTGGAAAACACTTTGTATGCCAAAGAAAAGTAGAGGAGTTGGCTTAAGGGATCCTTCATTCTGGAATAGAGTTTCTCTGTGTAAGCTGGTTTGGGATGTATGTCAAAAGAAGGATATATTGTGGGTGAAATGGGTGCAGGCATACTACTTGAAGGATGAAGAGTTTCTTGACTACAGCCTTGACGGGCACACATACAGCTGTAGTTAGGGCAAGTTGGTGTCTCTAAAAAATGAAATTCGTCCATACCTAATGGATGTGTTGACATGAAGGGAAATTTCAGCACGAGCAAGGCATATGGATACCTCAAAAGGGCAGGCCAAGAAAACCATGGGTCAACGAATATATTGTGGAAGTCAGGACTACAGCCTAAAGACTCATTCTTTCTATGGATGCTGTTAAAAAGGAGATTATCGACCATAGCGAGACTTCAGTCGAAAGGGATAATACCTCATGTGGCAGATGTTTGTACTCTTTGTGGGCAAAATGGAGAAACGATACATCACATATTTTGTACATGCCAGTTTACAGTGGAGCTCCAAAAACATTACAGGGTGGAGACTGGCGGAAACTTCAGAGAGTGCTTGAGGAGGATGAGAAGAATGGTAGGATGGAGAAAGAGAATACGATTCCACCGACGTATCAACATCTTCTATAATGTATGGAGGGAGAGGAATACCAGAATCTTTGAGGCAGGTGGATACTCTAAAGGTGATGATTGAAAAAGTCTATGACCCCTCTGATTGATGTTTAGGATGGTGTGAATGGATCTAGTATGAAACTTGGTACATATGTCGTAGGTAGCGCACTGATTACCTTTGGTATTTCAGAGGTGTTGGGCTGCTGGTGTACAAACCAGTTACCCAGCCTTGGCCCGTGACACTATCTAAAGACTTGACGGATTGGTTGTGGGGATATATCCATAGTATAAAACTTGTACACATGTCGTAGGTACCGCACTGATTACCTTTTGGTATTTCAGAGGTGTTGGGCTGCTGGTATAAAAAGCAACTACCCATCCTTGACCCATGACACTATCTGATTTGATGGAATTGTTGAGGGGTTTCACCCCAAGTGTGAAACTTGTACATATGTCGTAGGTACCGCACTGATTACTTTTTGGTATTTCAGAGGTGTTGGGCTGCTAGTAGTAAAACCAGTTACCCAGCCTTGGCCCATGACACTATCTGGAAACTTGTACATATGGCGTAGGTACCACACTGATTACCTTTAGGTATTACAGAGGTGTTGGGCTGCTGGTGTAAAAACCAGTTACTCAGCCTTGGCCCATGACACTATCAAAAATATTTGACGGACTGGGTGAGGGATTATGGCCCTAGTATGAAACTTGTACATATGTCGTAGGTATCGCACTGATTACCTTTGGTATTTCAGAGGTGTTGGGCTGCTGGGTAAAACCGGTTACCCAACCTTGGCCCATGACACTATCTAAAGACTTGACGGGCTGGATTGAAGAAGATTATAAGCATGCTCAGACCAGACTACATATGGCTTATTTGATTTCTATGGGAACTGAACCGGGGCAGACTTGTGTTTTGACATGTCAATTCGCATATATGCTACGGTGGATTTTCCCTTAATCATATACGAGCTGGAAACAGAAATGGAACGTTGAAGACACCAAAGCTCCAAAGGTGGATGCAGATTTAGCAAGATATGCAAGGACAGATGGAATGGAAGCGCATTCATGATAGTTATGCTAAAATCTTAGCAATATCTTGATGAACTAGTTATGATCATAACCACTTGTATTTCAGATGGTTGTAGAATAGTTGCTTTCTCGGTCAATTATTTATATCTTTTGAATGTTTGGCTTAAAGTGATGGCCAAATCAGTTGTATGAACTTTTTGAGCAATTTAATAGTAGAAAATATTACATAAAAAAAAACCCTCTATCTATGATGTTAACAGACTTGACCGGTGCTGGAAAGTTACATGGAGCAAGTGCATCATTTAGGGGGCCAAGGATTTCACACCTGTTTTTTGCAGACGACACTCTCTTATTTGGAAAGGCCACAACTGAGGAAGCAGAGAGCATTCACTGGGCACTGAACCTGTATGAGGATGTATCTGGGAAGAAGATCAATGTCGACAAGTCAGGTATACTTTTCAGTCCCAACACAGATGCCACTATAAGGGCAGATATCTGCAACGTGCTCCATATTTCGGAGGTCGATTCACATGGAAAATATCTAGGTCTTTCCAATAGTGATAGGAAGAAAGAAACGGGAAGTTTTCCAATCATTAAAGGACAGAATTCGAGAAAGAATAGACAGATGGAGTGAGCAAAATCTTTCCAAAGCTGGAAAGGAAATACTGATAAAGTCCGTTCTTCAGGCAATTCCGAGTTACACTATAAGCTGTTTTCGGGTCCCTGATGGCATCTTAAATGAAGTCCATGGGCTCCTAAGTAACTTTTGGTGGAATGGAAAACATGATGAGAAGAAGATACACTAGGTAGCATTGGAGAAACTATGTCGATCCAAGGAGAATAGAGGCTTGAGATTCCGCGATCTCAAAGCCTTTAACTCGACAATGCTAGGGAAACAGGTCTGGAGGTTGATTACTCGGCCGCACTCCTTGCTTGCACAGATTCTGAGGGCAAAGTATTACCCTGATGGGGCTATTTTCGAGTCCCCCCGGGAAGCAGACCATCGTGGAGTTGGAGGAGCCTGCATGGAGTTCTGGATCTTATACAACTAGGAGCTTGGAGATCGATTGGAAATGGCTCGAATACTAGAATATGCTATGACCCTTGGCTACCAAGAACTGGGGAATTCCGTATCCAGTCACCGGAAAACATCCCAGATAACCTTAGGGTTATTGCGGACCTTATAGATCCAAATACATGCTGGTGGAGCACGGAGAGCCTGACGCACTTCACTCAGGAAGATGCTGACTTGATCCGAACCATTCCACTTCAGAATAGAAGTCACCCTGATAGGTGGATGTGGCATGCGACGAAGACATGAGAATACACTGTGCGCACGGCATACCATCTGGCTATAGAAAATGCCGCATCACCGGATTACAACCATCTTTAGGTACACGGATTTGGAGAGCACAAGTCATTTTGGAAGGGATTTTGGAGCCTTCATGTGCCAAAACGAGCTCTACACTTTGCATGGAGATTGATTACGGATTCATTACCCACGTCGGAAAACCTGAGGCGGAGAACGCTTGATGTTGCACCATATTGCCACCAATGCGGAGAGGATGATGGCACGCCAAATCACATGTTCTTTGACTGTCAGTTTTCCCAAACCGCATGGAATGCCACGGGTCTGCTTCAGAAGGTCGATGGTCTGAGCAGACAGAGAGGAAGTTATGGTTTAGGGACATCATCAGTGACCCTGACAATGCCTTATGCGAGCTAGCCATTATGGTATGTGATAGAATATGGTTCCAAAGAAACAGACAGCTATTTGACCAGACTCACCTAGAGGTGGGAGTTATGGCGGCCTCCATCACAGCCAATCTGCGGAAGTTCTCGGAAGCACAAGGCTGGAGTTCGGTGTCGCCAGATCTCTTGCCCCAAGCTCTCCTCAAACCCCATGACTCAGGGTACAAGGTGTACTTTGATGCAGGCATTCGGGACGGCTCGGCTAGCAGGGGAGCGGTGGTATTTAATCAACAAAACCGCTTCGTTCGAGAAGCTACAAGGCGACTTCCGAATGTAGTAGACCCCTTTTTGGGAGAAGCTTTAGCTATGGAGGAAGTGGGAGGTCGTCGCCGTACCTCTCAAATATACAATTTAGATCACTTACTACCTTTACACACTATTAAGTGTATAATGGCAAGTAAGGTTCGTTCCACAGAGAAAAGGTTATTCCTATGTATATCTTGTAGTATATATATACATATACATATATAAAAGCAATGTAAACAAAGGGGGGGGGGTTTGAGTTGAGTTTTGTTTAAGACACTACTAAGTAAAACTACTAGAACTTTAGGGTTACAACTACTTTACCATAAGATTACTCTAACTAGAGATTTAACTAAGAGAATAAGAAACTTAGACATATGAGATTGGTGACTTCTTATTATGAGATTTTCCTCAAACTTTATCATGATGCCTTGAGAATGGTGAATATTAGTGAGAAACTATCTTTAACCATAGTTATGAAAAATGAAAGCACCTTCACAACTTCAATTGACAACTTTACTAGATGATAACAACTAGTTCAATTGAATCAATATTACTTCAAATTAGATGTTTCTCAACCCTACCCATGCAATTTGATAACAAACTTGACATAGGTACAATGCTAATGAATGATCTTAAGAACAAATACAATTGATAACAACATGCATTTAATTCTAATTTACTACTCCTACATAGAAAGAATGATAACATTCTAGCCATGGAAAAACAATATCTAACACATACCCAACACATATCTATCACTAGGAAATCATTCCTAATCATTTCAAGTATCAAATACACATATAAATTATGATCATTCAATAGCAAATCACCATTCCTAAGCTTCATGAATCATGTTCTCAATCCATAACAAGAAGTCCAATCACATATATCCAAGAAGGGTTTTAGCCTACTACCATAGTTATATAATCACAATCATAATCAACACAACAAACCATAGTGAATTCAAGATCAAAATGGAAAAGAAAAATCAAGGAAAATGAGTTCAACTCTGTAAAAAACGATCCTCTAACAATGAGGATAAGTTCCTTTTATACTTCTAAAAATAACAAAAAATAAAACAAAACAAAATGCCACTTGCAGGTCCTTCGCGGGTCGCGCGAAATCCTTCGCGGACCGCGAGCCTGGTTCTCGCGGCTCGCGGCCGAGGATACGCGGACCGCGCGTCTGTGGCCTCCGTGGTTCGCGACCGAGATTTCGCGCACCGCGCGTCTCTGGCTTCCGCGGTCCGCGACCGAGGTTTCGCGGACCGCGCGTCTGGTCCTCGCGCTGGTCCTCGTGCTGGTCCTCGCGGCTCGCGACCGGAGTTTCGCGAACCGCACGTCTGGTCCTCGCGGCTCGCGACCGGAGTTTCGCGGACCGCGCGAAACTCCGCATCTTCAAAACAGCAACACACACCCTCGCGGTTCGCGACCTAGGGTTCGCGGCCCGCGAGAGTGTGCCTTCACGCCACTTCTACGACCGGTTCTTCAATGTATCTAATTCCTTCAGGACGGTCATAGAAGGTCTTCAAATCACTCAAATCCATCGCAAGTGCAATTCAAGATCGAAATGCACGTCTTCAATTTCAAACCATTATGAATGATTCGGTCTAAAAGTCTAATATAAATATACAAAATACTATCTAAAACAGCTCTCAAATGCTACAAAATAAGAGTATATCTAGGGTCTATCAAAATCCCCCACACTTGAACCTTTCTCGTCCTCAAGAAAGAACGATTAAGATCCAAGTGTATACTCTGAATGAATAAGCACATAACATTTGAGAGCTTTACATATCTAACAAGAGAAAAGAAATTTTTTTTTTTTTTTAATTTTTACCTCATTTTTGCCTGATTCTCTAGTATTTTTGGAACCATCCGGGCATGCCTCTCATTTTTACCTGATCCTCTAGTATTTTTGGGACCATCCGGGCTTTTTTTTTTTTTTTTTTTTTTTTAGAAATACAGTATTAAAAATAGCAACAAAAACAGCAACAAAAGTCCTACACCTCTCCCCCACACTTAGTCCAAACATTGCCCTCAATGTTTAAATATATCAATGAAAATCATAATGTAAGAAAGGGTGTAGGATATACTCACTGCGAGGGGCCGGAGCCGTCGCGACGGCGCTGAGCTCGCGATCTGCGATGACCCTCATAGTCAAATGCCCCTGGTCCATGTGGGTGCGTAGATGCCATCATGGCGAACATCACTGCCATATCATCCTCGTACCTTTCAGTATATGCCTGAAACTGCTGCTGAGTGACATACTGAGCCTCATGATGTGGAGGAGCGTACTGCTCTCCATGTTCCGGAGGTGCCTCTAGCCTGGCAAGGGCAATGGTAGGTGCAGGAACTGTGATCTGAGTGGGCAAGGTGAGATCCTCCATGCGGGTGCGGCCAGTCAACTGCACAGCCTCTGGATTGGGCAGGTACATGTGCTGATTCTTGGCTACTAGCCAAATGAATCTCCAAAGAAGCAATGGAGTAGAACTGGTGAGCTCTCTCGGCTGTCTTGCCTATTGCCTGAATGTCTGGAGGTAGATGGATGTTCAGATAAACTGCCAGATGAGAAATCATACCCCCCATGCGGTATCTTCCCTGAGCTCTTCTGGGAAGTCTCCAGACATTTCTGCACAAAAAGGTCTACCCAACAAGGGTGTTCTGGCCCCCAGCACATGGTCCAAAGGCATTGGACCTGCTCCCTAGTGATGTGCGTCAATTCTCCTTGGCAAAAGATCGTCATCGCTAGGAGCTTGTGCACCATACGAACAGCTGGATGAATGATGTGGTTATTCTTCGTAGTGCCTGTGATGTTGGGAAATCCAGACAAGCAATTCCAAAAGAAAGCTAGATCAAATCCGTCTGGGGCTGTCTCTTTTGGATTCTTGTATCCCTCTACATATTCGAACCCAAAAGCATCTTGGATCTCATGATAGGTCATCCGGCGATCCACATCATTCAACCTGAAGGTGATGTACTGCATGTCATGCTCCTCATCATAGTGCTTGGCTAGAGTGGATAGGAACTCAAGTGTATAGCGGATGTAGGTCGGTGCCGACCGATCAATGAATCCTCTCATGCCAACGCGATCCAATAAAAATAGCACTGGCTGCTGCAAACCCAGCTCCTGAAGTAGCTCAGAGGAGAGGAACTTCGTCTCCATGATTGTTCTTCTCCCATTCCCAATCAACTTTCTCCACCGTTGTTGGGCATCTTCATCCAAACCTTGCAGTCCCATAAGGTCAATAGGAGGCAGGTTTTCTGCAGGGGGAGGGCTAGGTTGGCGAGGGGGGGATTCGGGGATCACGGGCTCATGTGAACTAGAGGCTTCCCCTCGGCGAGACCTTTTCCTCGGTGCCATTATCAAAATATACTCAACAACAGTCCAGCACAACTAAACTAGCTACAAGGCGGCAAGCCCCTACTCAAAAAGCTCAGTATATAACTAAAGGCGGCAAGCCTTTGAAATTTCAATGAAAACCTATTGGCGGCAAGCCCTAAACCACCCAAAATTGAAATAAATTCAGTAGGGTACCGTCAATTGAAGCCTTTGGAAGCAATGTAGCTTGAGGAGATCATCAATTGAACCCAAATATCACCAAATCAAAAATGCCCAAAAATTAGGGTTCTTGAGATTTGGGGATATTTAAGTTCGTTTTGGCATTTGGAAATTGAGATGGGGAAAAGGTTAAGGGTGGTGTAGGGAAGATTTTTGTGTAATTGGTTTGGGAAAAAAGTCGCCGGAGGCCGGCGAATCGGAGTGAAGAACTTTCCGGCGGAAATTTGGCAATGTGGGTAAAAGATGGTGTTTTTGATTGGGATTTTTGGTGGGTTTTGTTGGGAATGAGTAGGGGATCGATTTGGGTGGAAGAAATTGGTTCAAAACTCGCCGGAATGAAGGATTTGAGAAGGTGGCCGGAAAAGGGGTGGTGTTCGGGTGAGAGAAATTGGGAAGGAGAAGAAGAAAGAGAAAGAAGGAGAAAAGAATAAATAGTGCCCGTTTTTTGTCGCGGATCGCGAGTCCCGGTCGCGGGCTGCGT
Source organism: Cruciata laevipes (assembly GCA_963678965.1). NCBI lineage: Eukaryota > Viridiplantae > Streptophyta > Magnoliopsida > Gentianales > Rubiaceae > Cruciata > Cruciata laevipes. The sequence goes on along the minus strand of OY787634.1, from coordinate 15,890,680 downwards.
GCGTTCTTAGCGGACCACGAGGCTCCGTTGCGGGCCGCGAAAACCCGGCATTTTGTTCCAGGGATTTCCGAGAAATCCTGGCCTCCGTTGCGGGTCGCGCTGACTTCTTCGCGGGTCGCGCGCAAAATCTTCGCGGTCCGCGCGATCAATTCGCGGACCGCGCGCGCTGAAGCCCGTCGCGGCGCGCGCGACGAAATCGCGTGCCGCGCTCGACAAATCTTCGCGGTCCGCGCGATGAAACCGCGGACCGCGAGCATAGTGTCGCGGTCCGCGCGATCAAGTCGCGGACCGCGAAAACGTGCATTTTCGTTCCAGGGATTCTTAGAAATCCCCTGTTTTTCGCGGGTCGCGCGGTCTCCTTCGCGGACCGCGCGCCAAAATTTCGCGAACCGCGTGTCTAAAATCGCGAACCGCGAGTACTTTTTCGCGGTCCACGCGATCAAGCCGCGGATCGCGAAACTCGGCGTTTTTGAGACAGGGATTTCCAGGAAATCCAAGTTTTCTCGCGGACCGCGAGACCTCATTCGCGGACCGCGAGACACGGTCGCGGCTCGCGCGTGCTCGGTCGCGATTCGCGAAACCCTAGGTCGCGGTCCGCGCGATGAATTCGCGGACCGCGAATGAATGACTCCTCTAGCCCTTTGATTTTTGTTCCATTTCACCTCTTTCTCTACAAAAACGACACAAAAGCTAGCGTAATGTTCTAATTACATACTTAATAAAATGTACATTAATAATAATAGAAAGAAAGAAATGTTCCAAATATTGAACTTGTTTAACGAAATGCTTTTAAAGATCAAAACTCGTTTATTTAACATCGTCGGCACGATGTACCTCAATGGTAAAGATCATTCGTAGGTTGGGTTGCCTAGAGACATGTCCTCTAGGATTTCTAATTTGAAGCCTTCGTAATACGGTTTCAACCTTTGGCCGTTGACCTTGATGACTTTGGCATCCTCGCCGCTTTGGATCTCCACCGCACCATGAGGAAAAATTCTTACAACCACAAATGGTCCAGTCCACCGAGAACGCAGTTTACCTGGAAATAAATGAAGGCGTGATTGAAATAAAAGAACCTATTGACCTACCTCAAAGGTTTTCCTAATTATCATCTTGTCATGCCATGCCTTCGTTTTCTCCTTGTAAATGGCGGCGTTCTCATAGGACTCATTCCGGATTTCCTCGAGCTCTTGCAGTTGAAGCTTCCTTTCATTCCCGGCTTCGTCCAAGTTCAAGTTGAACCTTGTGATTGCCCAATAGGCTTTGTGTGCTAACTCCACCGGTAAATGACACGGCTTTCCAAAGACTAATCGGTATGGAGACATACCAATTGGAGTCTTATAAGCCGTCCTATATGCCCACAATCCATCATCCAACCGAGTACTCCAATCCTTGCGAGTCGGCCTAACCGTTTTCTCAAGGATGGACTTGATTTCCCTATTGGAAACTTCGGCTTGTCCATTTGTTTGTGGGTGATAGGCGGTAGAAGTTTTGTGATTTACCTCATATTTCTTCAACAATGAGGCAATGGTTCTATTACAAAAGTGAGTGCCTCGATCACTGATCAGAGCTCGGGGTACCCCGAACCTAGAGAAGATGTGAGATTTGATGAACTCTGCAACCACATTAGAATCATCAGTACGAGTGGGGATTGCTTCAACCCACTTAGAAACATAGTCAACCGCAAGTAAGATGTATTTAAAACCAAACGAAGTAGAGAAAGGTCCCATAAAATCGATTCCCCACACATCAAAGAGTTCACAATATAAAGGGCAATGTTGGGGCATTTCATTCCTAGAAGAGATATTCCCTACTCTTTGGCATTTATCACAAGATTTGCAAAAGGTGTATGCATCCTTATTCAAGCTAGGCCAATAAAAACCGCAATCTAGCACTTTCCTAGCAGTTCGTCTAGCACCAAAATGACCACCACATGCATATGAATGGCAAAAAGCAAGGATTGAGTTGGTTTCATTATTGGGAATGCATCTCCTAATCACTTGGCCAGAACAATGTTTCCACACATAGGGATCATCCCACACATAAAACCTAGCATCATGCTTTAGCTTATCCTTTTGTGCTTTTGTGAAGTGAGAAGGGCACTTACTTGTGACAAGGAAATTCACAATGTTGGCATACCATGGAAGAGAAACACCAAGAGCAAACAATTGCTCGTCGGGGAACTCTTCGTGAAGATGGTCCTTCAATGCTTTGGTCCCAAACTCCTCATTGGGCACCAAACGGCTCAAATGGTCGGCCACTAGATTTTCAGCTCCTTTCTTGTCCTTGACCTCCAAGTCGAACTCGCTCAAGAGTAAGATCCATCGGAGTAACCTAGGCTTTACTTCTTTCTTCGTCATCAAGTAACGAAGAGCTGCATGGTCAGTGAAAACAATAATCTTTGTACCAAGCAAATATGGCCTAAACTTTTCTAAGGAAAAGACTACCGCTAGCAATTCTTTCTCAGTAGTGGTATAGTTTCTTTGAGCATCATTGAGAGTCATGGATGCATAATAGATGACATGGGGAATTTTTCCCACCCTTTGACCTAACACCGCACCAACGGCATAGTCACTAGCATCACACATGATCTCAAAAGGAAGGGACCAATTTGGAGGTTGTATAATAGGGGCTGACACTAACATAGACTTCAAACAATCAAATGCCCTTTTACAACCTTCATCTACCACAAATTCCACATCCTTTTGTAACAATCTACATAAAGGGGAAGAAATTTTTGAAAAATCCTTTATGAAACGGCGGTAGAAACCCGCGTGGCCTAGAAAGGATCTCACATCACGCACACAAGTAGGGTAAGGAAGAGATTGGATGGTATCAATTTTTGCTTTGTCTACTTCAATACCCTTAGATGACACTTCATGTCCTAACACAATGCCCTTTTCCACCATAAAATGACACTTTTCAGAATTTAGCACAAGGTTTTTATCAATGCAAGTTTTTAGGACTAATGACAAATGGATTAAGCAATTGTCAAAAGAGTTACCATGAACAGTAAAGTCATGAAAACCTCTACAAACTTCTCAAGATATTCTGAAAAAATGCTAACCATACACCTTTGGAATGTGGCCGGCGCATTGCAAAGACCAAAAGGCATGCGTCGATATGCAAAGGTGCCAAAGGGACATGTGAAGGTGGTCTTCTCTTGATCCTCTGGTGCAATGGCAACCTGAAAGTATCCTGAATAGCCATCAAGAAAACAGTAGAAAGAGTGGCCTGCGAGCCGGTTAAGCATTTGATCAATAAATGGCAAAGGGAAATGGTCTTTCCTTGTTACCGCATTTAACCTTCGGTAATCAATGCAAACACGCCATCCATTTTGAACACGAGTGGGAATCAATTCGCCATGGCTATTCTCCACTACGGTCACTCCGGTTTTCTTTGGAACCACTTGCGTCGGGCTTACCCATTTACTATCGGAGATTGGATAGATCATTCCCGCATCCAACAATTTAAGCACCTCGGCTTTTACTACCTCCATCATAGGAGGGTTCAATCGCCTTTGAGGTTGTCGGATGGGTTTAGCATCATCCTCCAATAGAATACGGTGCATGCAAGTACTTGGACTCATACCTTTGATGTCGGCAATAGTCCATCCAATGGCTTCCTTATGATCTTGAAGCACTTTCATCAACCTTTCCTCTTGTTCCTTGGTGAGCTTGTTGGAGATGATCACCGGTAATTTCTCACCACCACCAAGGAATGCATATTTTAGATTCTCGGGTAGTGGTTTCAACTCCACCACCGGAGGTTTATTGAAAGATGGTCGGTTGCCCGAGCCTTCAATACCTCAAGGTCTAAAATTGGTGCATCAAGAGAAAGTTCCTCAAAGGTATCTAGATCAAAAATGCTTTCCTTCAAGTTAGCACTCAAAGCATATGTATGAACATTACTTGTGTGTAAACTATTGGCTAAAGCATTTAACAAAGGATCATCACCATCATTCTCATAAACTTTTTGCACAATAGATTCAATCACATCAATAGCATTGCAAGAAGTTTCATCATCATTGTATTTCATCGCACCATAAATGTTGAACTCTATTTTATCCTCATCAAATTCCATGGTAAGCCTACCACTATGCACGTCGATTATAGTTCTTGACGTTTTCAAAAATGGACGTCCTAACAAGACATGTGTAGCAAATTTATCATGTTCCATGTCAAGAACGTAAAAATCGGCCGGAAACACTAACTTGTCGACTTTCAACAAGACATCTTCAACAATACCCTTAGGGTATGCATTAGAGCGGTCGGCAAGTTGGATCACCACACCGGTTTTATGCAAAGTGCCAAGATTTAACGATTCATACAATGTATATGGAATGACATTTATGGAGGCACCTAAATCTAGCATGGCTCTAGGAAAGTAAGTGTTCCCTAAGATGCAAGGAATTGTAAACATGCCCGGGTCACCACATTTAGTAGGCATTTTATCTTGAAACAAAGCCGACACATGTTCATTGACTCTCTCATTTTTAACATGCTTAGACCTTTGTTGACGATGGTTCACACATAATTCTTTCAAGAACTTAGAATATCTAGGAACTTGATCAATAGCATCGAGCAAAGGAATGTTTACCTCGCACTTTCGAAGGACCTCGAAAGCTTCCTTGTCCATCTCCTTTTTGCGAGTATTCTTCAAAGCTTCGGGAAATGGTGCTTCCACATCAAAGGTAGTGTCTACCCTAGTTTTCTTGTGAATAGGTGAGAATGGAGGTGACATTGGTTCAACATGAGTGATTGTGTCTACATGTTCCTCATCAATTAGTTCTTTCTCCTTCTCAACCTCGGCATCACCTTTTTGTTTGGCTAGCTCCTCAAGAATTACTTCTTCGTCGGCCAAGGTCACCTCAACTTTGTCATTGGTTAAGCTCTTCTTCACAAGGCCTCTCTTGGGTGCCTTTTTCACAACCACTTCGGGTTCAATAGCTTGTTTACCACTCCTCAAGGTCATGGCACTCGCATGAGGCCTTGGATTTAACTCCGTTTGTGCGGGTAGTTTCCCGGAGTTTTGTGCTTCCAACTTTCCCAAAACCGTGGCCATTTGACTCATTTGCACCTAAATGCTTTTGAATCGAGCATCTTGTGGGAATTGGTCCGAGCTTTCACCTTGATTGTGAGATTTCTCTTCCAACCTCGGGTAAGCATTTTGAGGGGCACGGTTATTGAAACGGCCTTGACCTTGGTTCCTTGGGTATTGTTGTGGTGGATGGTGATATTGAGGGTTTTGATGATCTTGGTACCCTTGATAACCAAAATCTTGGTACCCTTGGTTTTGGTAACCTTGGTACCCTTGATTTTGGTGGCTTTGGTCTCCTTGGTAGCCTTGGTCATTTTGCCCCCTCGACCTATCAAAAGATTGACCACTTTGACCTTGGTAACCTCCTTGGTAGCCACCTTGTTGGCCTTGTTGCCCCGTCGGTTCATCTCTCCACCGAAAGTTAGGGTGATCTCTAGTTCCGGGGTTGTAGTGTTGAGCAAAAGGATCATACTTCCTTTGGTTACCCCTATCACCACCTTGGCCTTGTCCACCTTGAAAACCCTTACCACTTTGGTAGCCTCATCCTCCTTGGTAGCCCCTAAAACCTTGGTTTCCTCCTTGATCACCTCTAAAACCTTGGTTTCCACCATAGACCCCATGGCATTGACTTCTTCGTTATAATCCTCGTTTGCTTGAGGACAAGATTCGGTGAGATGGTTCGAAGCACAAACCCCACACGTCATCACTCGTTGCCTTGGTTGGTTCCCCGTGTTCCCTCCGGAGCTATTTCCCATCATGAAACCCTTCATTAATGCCGTAAGCTCCTTGATCTCTTGACGAGTTCCATCATTGCTTCCACCGGAGTTACCCACTCGTAGTCTCCGGTCCCTTTTTGGTTTGCACCCCTCGGCTAATTGCTCAAATAGCATCATGGCATCGGATGAACCAAGGTTACCAATGGAACCATAACAAGTCCTATTCATTGACTCGGTTTCTCTATCATTCAAGCCATTGTAATAAAAACACACCAATTGAGGTTCGGTGAAGCTATGGTACGGGCAACTTGAAAGGAGAGTTTGGAATCTTTCCCAATACTCATACAATGTCTCATCATCGTCTTGAGTGATGTTGCTAATGGCTTGTATCAAAACCGAGGACTTAGAGGGAGGAAAGTACTTGTCTAAGAACTTTTTCTTCAATTGTGGCCATGTAGTGATTGATGATGAAGGTAAACGGCTTAACCATTTAGCGGCCTTGTCCTTCAAGGTGAAGGTGAAGGTTTTCAACTTAAACTCATCCACACTCATCTCGGAAGGTTTCAAACTACTACAAACCCTATGAAAAGCTTCAAGGAAGTCATTCGGATCATCCACTTCTCTACCATGGAAAGTTGGAAGCAAATTTATCACTCCCGTCTTGATTTCGTATTGAGAGTTTGGGTAAACAATGTGATGTGTTGATATTTGTGTGTTTTTCTAAGGAAGTTATTGCTGAATTATGTGAATTAAATCACTGATGGACTGTGTTTGATGATCAGATTACACACATAGTTGGAGATGAACAAGAGGAGCAAGAAGTGCTGATTTGGAGCTGTCTTGGAGCTGAATTGAACTAAATTATGGAGCTAAAAGACATGGAGAAATCTTGTGGGTTGAATTCCAATTTCTGGCCCAAGGCTTTTTGTAAACCCATTCCTAGTTGGAATAGTAGTAGGGTTTAGGATTTGGGGAGTATAAAAGGGGAATGCCCTTTTAGATTCAGAAAAAAACGCACACACACATTCTTCTTCCCTTTTCGTCCCCTTTCTGCCGTTTTCTCTGTTTTCTTCATCTACGAACAAGACCCAAGAACTAGGGTTTAGATTTATTGATATTCGGATATTAATTCGTAGTTCAATAATCTCTTCTCTATCTCTTGTTAATTTCATCATGATTTCTTCTTTGATTGTTGATTGTTTAACTCTTATTATGAGTAGCTAATTTCGTATATCGGCTTAGATTTGCAATGTTAGTTCATAAGTTGTGAGGATATTGTGCTTATAATCTTTCTCTGTGGGTTCTTTATTTGTTCATGATATAATCTATGCTTGCTAGTTTGAGATTGATCACCTTAATCTTGTGGGCTAGGGCTAATTGAGTAGCAAAGTTCTTGTGAAAAGCAGATAACTGATACAGACTGTAATAACAAGATGATGAACAATAAAGTAGATAGTTCTTGCATGCGAATACGTGTTGGGGTATCTATGTTGGGTTCTCTTTGTGCTAAACACTGATAAAAGTGTGTAACTGGGTGAGCAAATACTTTCCGGGGAACACTTTGATCAGAGGAATAACGAGTTCAGCAAATACTTGCTCGTTTTCAAAAAATAAGAGGGGATTTGGGGAGTTCAGCAAACACTTGCTTCCTTATAACTGACTGATTTGCATGAGATTGATTCATCTTTAGCCAATGATCAATGATATGAACTAACTAGTAATCTAAGCCGATTGCATTCTCTTATAGACTTTTTTGCATCTATTTTCTTGTGTGTTTGTGTGTGCTTATGATATTTATTCCTTAGTTGTTCTTTGCGTTCTTAGTTGTTACAAAACCAATTTTCAAATTATAGGCGTGGTTGCTAAACCAAAACTTGTTGGTAGGATAAATCAATAGTTTTTGCTCCATCCTCGTGGGATCGAATCTACTTTCTCCTATACTAAGCTTATCCTTTCTATGAGATTGTAGATTTATTTTGGTGTTCATAACGACGAGCCGCCAAATTGGCGCCGCTGCCGGGGATGGTATGTCAATTTATATTGATTTTCCTACTGATATGTGTGTTGTTATGTTAGTGTATGACCAGGTCTGAGAAATTTGAGTTAGTATTTGATCTAGAGATTGAAAAGACAGCAAAGTTATTTCGAAGGTTAGCCAAGGAGCGAAGGTTGAATTCTGCCGCAGAGCCTCTGTTTGGCCAAATAGAGGGTGTTTCTGGGACAAATTCTGAATTTGTGGTTGATACTTCTTCGGTTGGTGTTGAAATGGCCGAGGAACTGAATGCAAACAATCCCTTCATGTGGGAGCTGCATGGACACAATGAAGAAGATCCCCCTACTCCCATTCGCTTGGCACAAACGGAGAACCCCATTGAAATCAAGCTTGCACTCTTGAATGTTTTGCCGAAATTTCATGGGAGGAGCACTGAGGATCCCTACAATTTCTTGAACGAATTTATCAAGATTTGTAAGGTTCAGAAGAGGCCAAATAATGTCACTGAGGAGCAGTTCAAATTGGTGGCTTTTCCCTTTAGTTTGACTGGAGCTGCAAACCAATGGTTCTCGAGCTTAGCACCGAATTCCATCACTACATGGAATGAGCTCAAGAAGATGTTTTTGGAGTACTATTTCCCCTCCACACGAACTGAAGCTTTGAAGAAGGAGATTTCAAGCATCCACCAGGAGTATGATGAGCCATTGAGTGCATTTTGGCTAAGGTTTAGAAAGTTGGTGGATAGTTGTCCTAATCATCGCTTTTCGGAGGGACAGTTGCTTCAATATTTTTATCAAGGTCTCACCGCTGTGAACAAGGATTTGATGAATACAGCAAGTAATGGAGGATTCTCTCATCTTAGAGTGAATGAGGCCCGAGAGATTGTCAAGAAGTTGATAGATTCCAAGAAGGAGTATGACACGGAGGATGTGAGAATTTTGAAAAAAGTTGCACAAACTGGTCCTTCCACTCAAGATGGGTATAATGAGAGGATGGATATGATGGAAAGGCTTTTGTCTAAGGTGGTTGATAAAGTTTCAGTTGCAAGCACCACGACTGGTCCTTATGATAGCCCATGTGAAATATGTGGAACCTATAGCCATGTCACCTTGCAATGCAACTTTGCGATGGATGAGCAACTTGTTCAAGCAAAATCCATGGGGAATTGGAATGATAGGCAGCCTAAGAGAGACCCCTACTCAGCCACTTACAATCCAGGTTGGCGAGATCATCCAAATCTTCGATGGAGGGACCAAGGAAATCAAACTCAACAACCTTATGTTCCACCGAATCAAAGAGGCCCTCAAGGTTTTCCTCAAAATCAGCCACCTCCACAGAGGAATACAACTGATGAAAAGCTTGATATGATGATGGAGATCCTCCGGGATCAATCCAAGAGCTCAAAGAAGGCCGAGGCTACTTTAGAGGAGCATACTCGACAAATTACTCAATTGTCGAATTCAATGAATGAGCTTAGAATGCAACAACCAGGGCTGCCATCTCAGGTGCAATTGAACCCCAGGGAGACGGTTAATCAAGTCACTCTAAGGAGTGGGAGGAATATTGGAGGACCTCAACCAGAAGCAACCAAGAAATCGGTTGAACAGCCTGACGCAAACCTCGGTTTGGCCAAACAGAGGCCGGAACCAGAATCTGAAAAAAAGGTTGCAGGTAAAAATGTTGGACCCGAGGAGGTAAGTCCAAGGTTGAGCTTGAAAGATCCTTCAGTTAAAATCCTTCCACCATTTCCTCGCAGATTAGAGAAAAAGAAAGAAGGTTGTTTGGATTTCGTATATATTTTTGGGAACATGGAAATTAACCTTCCGTTCTTGCAGGCTATAAAGATACCATCAGTAAGCAAGTTCTTGAAAGAGTTTATTGCAGGAAAACCAAAGGATTCGAGTAAAATCATCATGGGTGAGTCCGTCTCTGCGGTGATACAAAAGAAGCTACCACCCAAGTGCAAGGATCCTGGTATGTTTTCATTACCTTGTTTAATTGGTGATATGATGATTGAGTCTGCCATGTGTGATTTAGGAGCTTCTGTGAATGTGATGCCATTGTCTGTGTATAAGTCTTTAAAGGGAGTTAAAATGGTAGGAACTAATACTACACTTCAATTGGCTGATAAATCTTGTGTCTTTCCTGAAGGTATTTTGGAAAATGTTCTTGTGAAAATTCATGATTTTGTTTACCCTGCTGATTTTTATGTGGTGAATATGCATGCAAAGGGTAATAAAACTACAGGGGTATTGTTAGGTCGTCCTTTCTTAAGAACGGCTAATGCGACAATAAGTGTTGGAAAAGGCACAATATCTTCAGATTATTTTGGAGAAGAGTACCATTAAAATGGATGAAGTTAGTGAAAAGTCCATGGATTCTAAAGATGGTTGTGCCATTGCCACTAACCCCACTGTCCAAGATGATCTTGAGACACCACTTTTGCAGGAAAATAGATCAGAGATGCATGATCATGGAGTGGGCGAAGTGGAGATACAAGAACCGAGATGCTCTATGAACATGCGTGAAGAAGTGTATAGTACTGATACTAGTACTAGCCTCTGTTTGGCCAAACAGAGGCTCCCAGCAGAGATCAAGCCTGGATGTTTTGAGTAGAATGTGTTACCTTTCAATCCACACTATGGTTATAATGAGACCCTCCCAATCAACTACAATCCTCCTTGGGATATGCAAATGTCCAAGTGTGAGGATGAGAGGATGTATCAGCTTGGAGAACACGAAGAATTCCGTTGGAATACATTTGATCAAGCCATGTGGTACAAGGATAGAGGAGGGATGTTTCCTCGACATCTTCATTGATCGCAAGTGAAAAGTCTAGCCAAAGACTATAAACAAGGGCGCTATTGGGAGGCAACCCAATTGTTCGTTTTTATTTTTATTTCAATTTCTCTTTTGAATTTTCTTCTTTTCAATTTTCAAAGTAAAAGTTCAGCTGGAAACGCTCGGCTAGAGCATATTGGGCTGAAACTGGAGAGGATTTTCAGCTGGAAACGCTCGGCTAGAGCATATTGGGCTGAAACTGGAGAGGATTTTCAGATGAAAACGCTCGGCTAGAGCATTTGGGGCTGAAATTTCAAGTTCTTCAAACGAGCAGCCCTCCCTCCCTCCCTGAGTTTCCCTATTCCATTCTCTTGTTTTATTTTTAATTTCTTTTCGAGTATGTACATTTATCATTAGGTTCTTCTTGCTTTTAAGCTGAGCTTGCTTGAGGGCAAGCAAGGTTTAAGTGTGAGGAGATTTAGATGTGAATATTTGTGTGTCTTAAATGCTTTGAATGTTGTTTTGTGTTTTGTGTGTTTTATTGAGTTTTAAAAATATTTAAAAAAAAATGTGTTTTCATGTGTCGAGTCGGTCACAATTTTCAGCATGATGGTTAGTAAGGGAATTGGTTTTGATATGGATTAACCTTGCCGGTAAAAGAATCACATGAGCAAACTTTTGTTAGTTGATATCCCCTTTGAAATGCTTAATGATAAACCTCTGAAATCAATCTGAACTTGGTTAAATGATACTTGGGATGACGAACGAGACTTGCATGAAAAAGCCAAGTATAATGTGAGGTCTGAGCCTAGAGTAGAGCACTCTCTACATCAATCTTTCTTTCTGAGAGTTGTGGTAGCTAAGGTCGATGCATGATAGGTTAAAGGAATGCAAAATTAGGATTAGCCACACATCGTATATAGCCTACCTTTTTATATCCCCTAGTTAGCCCCTCTGAGCCTGACCTTTTCTTTCATTCACCCACTTATATAAAAGCCCTAGCCTTGTTGTATTTCTTGTTCTTCACCCCATGCATGTATGCTTTTGAACTAAAAATTCAGCTCTTGATGATTGTATATTTGATAATTCGAGTGCCCTGTTTTCATAAAATGAAATATATAGTCTTATGACTCTTGGTTCTATGGCACCGTAAATGTAACTTGAGCATGTACTTAGTAAATTCAGGTCTGGACAGAAAGAAAAAGAAAAAGAAAAAAATAATACAGAAAAAAAAGGGTGATGTTGCCCAGAAAAAAAAAGGAAATTTTTTTTTGTCCAGAACCTGAACAGTTCTGAAAAGTCCAGAATTTTGTGTGTTAAATGATATACCTTTGCTGGAATTTTTTCTCCTAATTGTTCTTGAGCATATGTGCATGTTTTATATAAACCGTAGAGCCCCTAGGATCTAACCAACATTACAACCCCCAGCCCCATTACAACCTTTAAAGACCTTTTTGGCTTGTTATGTATTGACCAAGGCTACCGCGTGAGTTTTAATGAGTGAATGTCCCTTCATTATGTGTGCTGAGCGAAAACCGTGAGGAACTTGTGCTTGTTTCCTTTTGATCAGTTGATAGCCTAGGTAAGGAGCGATGTACGGGGATTGAGTTGAGTACTAAAGGGGGATGATACAAACTTTTGTTTGTGAACTGAAACTTGAACCTGGCAAGGGGACATTTGTTGATTAACCGATGAGATGAACACTTGAATTGCTGAATTGTTGTGACCAAAGTTTGTGTGTTAGAGTTTAGTTGTCATGTTTCTGTTTTGTTTCGTTTCTTTCTTCTTTCTTTTCATTTCTGGTTGAATTAGAGTCATTAGAAGGAATGGGAACCTGAATGAATGCTTTTGTGGAATATTGTTCATATCATACTTGAGGGCAAGCATGATTCAAGTGTGAGGATATTTGATGTGTTGATATTTGTGTGTTTTTCTAAGGAAGTTATTGTTGAATTATGTGAATTAAATCACTGATGGACTGTGTTTGATGATCAGATTACACACATAGTTGGAGATGAACAAGAGGAGCAAGAAGTGCTGATTTGGAGCTGTCTTGGAGCTGAATTGAACTAAATTATGGAGCTAAAAGACATGGAGAAATCTTGTGGGTTGAATTCCAATTTCTGGCCCAAGGCTTTTTGTAAACCCATTCCTAGTTGGAATAGTAGTAGGGTTTAGGATTTGGGGAGTATAAAAGGGGAATGCCCTTTTAGACTCAGAAAAAAACGCACACACACATTCTTCTTCCCTTTTCCTCCTCTTTCTGCCATTTTCTCTGTTTTCTTCATCTACGAACAAGACCCAAGAACTAGGGTTTAGATTTATTGATATTCGGATATTAATTCATAGTTCAATAATCTCTTCTCTATCTCTTGTTAATTTCATCATGATTTCTTCTTTGATTGTTGATTGTTTAACTCTTATTATGAGTAGCTAATTTCGTATATCGGCTTAGATTTGCAATGTTAGTTCATAAGTTGTGAGGATATTGTGCTTATAATCTTTCTCTGTGGGTTCTTTATTTGTTCATGATATAATCTATGCTTGCTAGTTTGAGATTGATCACCTTAATCTTGTGGGCTAGGGCTAATTGAGTAGCAAAGTTCTTGTGAAAAGCAGATAACTGATACAGACTGTAATAACAAGATGATGAACAATAAAGTAGATAGTTCTTGCATGCGAATACGTGTTGGGGTATCTATGTTGGGTTCTCTTTGTGCTAAACACTGATAAAAGTGTGTAACTGGGTGAGCAAATACTTTCCGGGGAACACTTTGATCAGAGGAATAACGAGTTCAGCAAATACTTGCTCGTTTTCAAAAAATAAGAGGGGATTTGGGGAGTTCAGCAAACACTTGCTTCCTTATAACTGACTGATTTGCATGAGATTGATTCATCTTTAGCCAATGATCAATGATATGAACTAACTAGTAATCTAAGCCGATTGCATTCTCTTATAGACTTTTTTGCATCTATTTTCTTGTGTGTTTGTGTGTGCTTATGATATTTATTCCTTAGTTGTTCTTTGCATTCTTAGTTGTTACAAAACCAATTTTCAAATTATAGGCGTGGTTGCTAAACCAAAACTTGTTGGTAGGATAAATCAATAGTTTTTGCTCCATCCTCGTGGGATCGACTCTACTTTCTCCTATACTAAGCTTATCCTTTCTATGAGATTGTAGATTTATTTTGGTGTTCATAACGACGAGCCGCCACAATGCTCGATTGTTGTTGTTCATAGTTGGGGGACATGTACTCTCTCATAGAAATATTGGTAGGAGAAGGGTTAGGGTTTTGGAAAGGGTTGTAGAATTGGTTTCGGGGAGGGTTTTGGCCGGTATCCTCTTCTTCTTCCGCCATGTTGAAAGGTAGTGATTCACTTTCAAGGGAGAAAGTATTAGATGCTAGTGACTCTTGCACTTGCTTCCTAAGTCGGCGGAGATTTCTTACTAGCTCGGAATCGTATTGCAAAGGGTCTTGGTTCGAGGATCGTGTATGAACCATGCACCAAGAGCTAGAGCAATAGGGTTCCAAACCAAAATAGAACCTAAAAATAAAGATAGATTAGAAATAAAACTACAATACACACATAAAAATACGCCTTTTCCCCGGCAGCGGCGCCAAAATTTGGGAGGTCGTCGCCGTACCTCTCAAATATACAATTTAGATCACTTACTACCTTTACACACTATTAAGTGTATAATGGCAAGTAAGGTTCGTTACACAGAGAAAAGGTTATTTCTATGTATATCTTGTAGTATATATATACATATACATATATAAAAGCAATGTAAACAAAGGGGGGGGGGGGTTTTGAGTTGAGTTTTGTTTAAGACACTACTAAGTAAAACTACTAGAACTTTAGGGTTACAACTACTTTACCATAAGATTACTCTAACTAGAGATTTAACTAAGAGAATAAGAAACTTGGACATATGAGATTGGTGACTTCTTATTATGAGATTTTCCTCAAACTTTATCATGATGCCTTGAGAATGGTGAATATTAGTGAGAAACTATCTTTAACCATAGTCATGAAAAATGAAAGCACCTTCACAACTTCAATTGACAACTTTACTAGATGATAACAACTAGTTCAATTGAATCAATATTACTTCAAATTAGATGTTTCTCAACCCTACCCATGCAATTTGATAACAAACTTGACATAGGTACAATGCTAATGAATGATCTTAAGAACAAATACAATTGATAACAACATGCATTTAATTCCTAATTTACTACTCCTACATAGAAAGAATGATAACATTCTAGCCATGGAAAAGCAATATCTAACACATACCCAACACATATCTATCACTAGGAAATCATTCCTAATCATTTCAAGTATCAAATACACATATAAATTATGATCATTCAATAGCAAATCACCATTCCTAAGGTTTATGAATCATGTTCTCAATCCATAACAAGAAGTCCAATCACATATATCCAAGATGGGTTTTAGCCTACTACCATAGTTATATAATCACAATCATAATCAACACAACAAACCATAGTGAATTCAAGATCAAAATGGAAAAGAAAAATCAAGGAAAATGAGTTCAACTCTGTAAAAAACGATCCTCTAACAATGAGGATAAGTTCCTTTTATACTTCCAAAAATAACAAAAAATAAAACAAACAAAATGCCACTTGCAGGTCCTTCGCGGGTCGCGCGAAATCCTTCGCGGACCGCGAGCCTGGTTCTTGCGGCTCGCGGCCGAGGATTCGCGGACCGTGCGTCTGTGGCCTCCGCGGTTCGCGACCGAGATTTCGCGCACCGCGCGTCTCTGGCTTCCGCGGTCCGCGACCGAGGTTTCGCTGACCGCGCGTCTGGTCCTCGCGCTGGTCCTCGTGCTGGTCCTCGCGGCTCGCGACCGGAGTTTCGCGAACCGCGCGTCTGGTCCTCGCGGCTCGCGACCGGAGTTTCGCGGACCGCGCGAAACTCCGCATCTTCAAAACAGCAACACACACCCTCGCGGTTCGCGACCTAGGGTTCGCGGCCCGCGAGAGTGTGCCTTCACGCCACTTCTACGACCGGTTCTTCAATGTATCTAATTCCTTCAGGACGGTCATAGAAGGTATTCAAATCACTCAAATCCATCGCAAGTGCAATTCAAGATCGAAATGCACGTCTTCAATTTCAAACCATTATGAATGATTCGGTCTAAAAGTCTAATATAAATATACAAAATACTATCTAAAACAGCTCTCAAATGCTACAAAATAAGAGTATATCTAGGGTCTATCAGGAAGCCATCTGCCTAGCTCATGACATGCAAATCCAGGATGTGGCCTTAATTGGGGACATGCTTAATTTGATCAGTTTAGCCCGGAATAATGAACCCTGCCCGGAGATAGCAGCTTCGATAGTGGAGAGAATCTGATTACAGTTAGAGTCTAGCATATTTTCGGGCCCTTTTTGGGTACCTCGAACCTCAAATGTAATAGCTCAATCTCTAGCAAACTTTGCGAAGACGAGCACCATGCTTTTCAATGCATGGGTGACTCCTCCTTTCTTTGTTCAACCGCTTCTGGACGCTTTCTAGTGATTATGAATGAAACAAAAATTTACTTAAAAAAAAAACTAAATGTTTAATTACACTTATTGTACTTATAGTTGGGTGTTTCCAAATATGATGATATATTTTAAAAACAAACAATTTATCACAATTTAAATAAACTAAATAAAAATTAAGTGAACAAACGAGAGTTAACATGCTTGGCACTTCAATTTATTTTTGATGTATCACTACATACTATCCTGACAATATTCAAAATTTTAATACGATATCTGAATGATATAATACTTGAATTAATTATAAAAGTAAATATTTTAATATGTTTGAATAACTAATAAATTTAATAATAATTTTTAGAAGTATATATGTATGAGTAATGAGAAAAAACAATTGTAAAATAATTTGAAAAGAAATAGATGAATATCCTATATGAAGGGAATAAATAAATACGTAGCAAATTGTGATAAACGTGAAAAACTTATGTGGTAAAAATTTATTATTTTAATATTAAAATTTAATTATTTGCAATTGTTGTTCTTCAATAGGAGTTTATATCTCTCTAAGTTTTTCTCTCCTCCTTCACTCTAAGATTCTCGCACGTTTTTGCTCTGTGAATGCCTGGTGTGAAAGCCATTCTAGGGTCATTTTAGCGAATGGTCAATGCAATTTATGGTCAGCTAATTGGCTAGATGTTGGACCTATCTGTGATCACTGTGACCCCCTCACCTCCATCCCTAGTGACATTACTGTCTCAGATTTCTATTCTCAGAGAGATGCATATTTGAGTCAGTTACACCCCCTGCTCTCTTCTGAAGTAATCTTTCTTTTGCAGGTTTTCAGGACTCTCAACCATAGGGAAGATAGATTGATATGGAAGCCTAATAACACTGGGATTTTCTCCTTCAAATCTGCTTATGATCTCATCTCTGAACAAAGAGGTACTGTTGCTTCTATTCATCATCTATGGGACTCAAAACTTGAAAAAAAAGGTCCCAGTCTTTATGTGGAGGTTGACTAATTCCCTACAACCTTTTGATAATATCCTTAAAAAATGGAAATTCAATCTCCCATCTAAATGCCCTATGTGTCAAAATGAGGATTCTCTAGACCACTTTTACAATTCTTGTGTGTTTTCCTTATCTGTTTGGAAAACTATGCATCACTTTATGGGCATTTTGGATAGGCATTTTTATTCTACCTGGGAAAGAATATCTTTCTACCTCACTTTTCCAGGGCTTTCATCTCTACATAATAAAATCCTCAGGCTCACTCCTTCCATAGTCTGTTGGAATTTATGGAAAGCTAGAAATAGATGGCTATATGATAATGTGAAGATGCATGCCCCTGCTGTTCTTCACAATATCAAAGATCAGCTCTTCTACATGT
The DNA here is from genome assembly GCA_963678965.1 of Cruciata laevipes. Lineage (NCBI taxonomy): Eukaryota > Viridiplantae > Streptophyta > Magnoliopsida > Gentianales > Rubiaceae > Cruciata > Cruciata laevipes. The sequence continues at coordinate 15,873,239 of OY787634.1, read as the reverse complement.
TCTGTGCCAAACATTTTTACATTTCTAATCAGATGGATGCTAAGATAGCTGATCACAGCTTCCTACCTTTGAGCAAAAAACCTCCTAAACCAAAAATTTTAAGGATCTCTTGGACTAAACCTGCTAGTGGCCTGAAATTTAATGTAGATGTAGCATGGTCTGCATCAAACGATCTAGCAGGTGTTGGTTTAATAGTGAGAAATAACAGGGGAGGTTTTGTTTCAGCTAGTAGTTTCTTCACAAGAGCTGATTCTGTTTTAGAGGTTGAAATCCTTGCCATTAAATATGCTCTAGATCATGCATGTAATTATTCTGAAGGCATCATCATTGAATCTGATAGTCTTAATGCCATATCATGTGTTCTGAATCCTATTACTGCTCATTGGAAACTATTTCAAGTAGCTGATGAATTACATTTAAAGGCCAAAAAAGTTTCAGTACTTCATGTTTTAGAGAGGCCAATCAAGTGGCTGACTCTATTACTAAAATGGCACTTAAAGACAAATGTAGTTTCTTTTTTCAATCTTTTAGCTCTTTGCCATCCAAGCTTCAAGGTCTCATTAGGCTTGACCAAATGAGCACTCCTTCCCTAAGAATTTCAAAGAATAGATTCTGCTGATTTCCTCCTTTCTGCAGGTACAGCTGGATTTCACCTTGCCAGGAGATGCTGATACACATATGCAGCTGGTTTTTCCTCATCCTTCTGAAGCAGCAAAGTTTTTGGACTAGTTTTTTGCTAACTTTAGCAAAAGTATCTATGTCTATCTCTTCATTTTGAAATGTAACTCTTCTGTACTAGCCTCTGGACAAACCTGTGGTTCGCCTGGGAAACGACCCACTAAAGTGTAAGGAGGTCCTTAGTCTGAGTTATATAATAGGCTTCTTGTTGCCTATTTCTTCTTGTTCTTTTGATACTTAAACTGAGCTTTAATAGCTCTGCTTATAATATTTTAATTTGTAGGCTTGGGGAGGTCAAATTGAATTTCCTCCATCACTTATGATGGTTCAATTAAAAAAAAAAGTTCTTCAATAGGCAATTTATAGGAGAACAATTGAGATAAAAGTGAAAAGAAAGTGTAAAATAAATAAATTAATACGACTTATTAAATGAACTTTTTAAAAAAATTACAAAATAAATGAAATTTTGTGGCAGACAAAATTCACAATCACACTCACAACCTTCTTATTTTATACATGGATGTCAACTTCAACTGAGACCTATTTTGATTTAAAAAGAAAAAACCTTCACCTGAAACCTATTGTTTTGTTATAAAAGAATTACACAATATTATTATATGTCATTAAAACTATTATTTTAGGACAAATGGGTGCCATCCATTTGTCATTAAAAGTAGGATCATTGATTAGGCTACGGTTCTTGGCTCCTTGTTAGAGTTAGAGGCCGTGCCAACCACAAGTAGTGGTGTTCAACGGTTGGTTAATTAGTTTACAAGTTAAACGGTTCGGTTTCTACCGGTTTATCAAATTAGAAAGAAAACCTTTTAACCAACCAATAATATTATCGGTTATATCGGTTCGGTTTATATCGGTTTCGGTTTATTTTTCGGTTACACGGTTATAATCGGTTTACACATTTATCGATCACTTTGACAATAAATTAAAAAATGAAATACAATACAAGAGGAAAGAGAAAATGAACAAATTTACTGTAGAGGGGAGACTACCACAAATATCAAAATGTCAACACTAAAATACTGACGATGTGGTAGAAATTTTTACAAAAGTCCATGATTTAACTATGAAAATTTATTTGTCAATTCAACTGCCATACAAAATGATCAAACATCAAATTCTTGAATCATCTAAATACTACCCAGTGGGAGTGGGCGTAGGTGCGGTGCAGCGGAGGAGCTCTCAGTCTCGGAGGTCGGCAGTGGAGGAGCACAAAATAATTGGTCGGCGTACAATTACAAAAGGAATCCGTGAATGGTTGGCTGGTTGCTAATATAAAAGGGTTTAGGAATTTTGAAAGTCAGAGGTGATGCTGCCAAAACCGTCCGACTCCCCGCACTCGATTCTGCCCGCGCCCCCTGGCTGGAACACCCGCAACAATCCTGCAAAACAATCCCCGGGAGGCGTCCCGGGGAAGAAGCTCCGGCGTCATGATGAGATGGGGAGAGTGATGCGGGGAAATCGTACGGGAAAAGCTCTTAATATGAATTAGAGAGACATATGTTACCTCCTTTGCTTACTGTTTGGGACTAGTATTTATAGCCGAGCTTTGCCTGCTTTGGGGATAAGGTGCAGGACCACTCCTTTTGTCACCATCTGTCCTCTTCCTTGTCCGGATGTGCCCCCCAGCGGGAAAGATGCCGCTCTGATGGTTCTGGGCCGCGGGCCATCCTCCTGGCCCAGAAGGATTCCGGGCTAGTATTATCACTAGCCCCCCAGACTAGTCATCCGGGTTTCTGAGGCACGGGAGACTGGTCTTCATACGCTCCTCCCTTCGCTTCTTCTTCTTCTGGTGGGGTCCATTCATGTCAGAGTTGATTTCTGCGCCGCCGTCTTTTCCCCTTCCGCATTAATCAGTCCCTCATTTACTGTGTCATCATTATCTTTTTCCTTCTTTTGAGGCAACTTTTCCTATTCACCTGCCTATATAAGGAGCCTAACCCTCTTCACTAGGTTACTTTCCTCGGCTAATTTCCAGACGCTCTGCTTTTCCTTTCGTCTTTTCAGCCAAGTAAGCTCTCATTCCCTCTTCCTCTTACTTTCATGGATTCCCCGCTCTACTCCGACTCTTCCTTGAACTCCGAGGGAGCTCAGGGTCAGTTTGAAGTCCAGTTCAGGGCTGCTGATAACTTGGCTCCCTCCCCAGTCTCTTCCCCGGACACTCACTCCGAGGCTTTCAGTACGCCCCGGGGGCTAAACGTCCCGGACGCGTCGACCTTGGATGGGGAGGATTTGCATCCATCCGGGCGTCCTAGCCACCCCCGGGAGGGCCAGGATGAAGAGGTGTTCGAGGAAGTTGGCGAGGATGCTCCCCGGGGTCCTACCCACGGAGTGAAGCCTTCCGGCCATCAGTTTTTTAATCTTTCCGGGCCTGCCCCTTCTTTAGATAGGGACGTTGTAGATTTAGTTAGACGTTGCTTTATTCCTTTTCCATTAGACGCGTCTTTATCCAAACTCCCCCCGGGGATGTCCGAGCGGGAAGTGCCTTGCATTCCCCGGGTTCACTTCCAGTACGGGCTTAGCCTCCCCTTTCCTCCCTTATTTTCAGAAATTTTCGACTTCTACCGAATGGCCCCGGCCCAGCTTCACCCCAACGGGGTTGTATTAGTGCTGGCCTTCTTGGTCAATTGCGCGAGGTGCAATGTCCCTTCTTCTCTCCTTCTCTTTCGTTCTTTCTACGCCTTACGACGCGCTCATGCGTCCTTCCCGGGTGTGTTTTCCTTTGTGATCCGTACCCGGACGAAGTACTTCGCTAGGAGTAAGCCCAAGTCTGCCAAAGGGTACCTTGCGAAGGGTTTCTTCCGCTGTGATTCCTGGGCGTACCCCATGCCCCCTTGGAACGATTCCCTCGTTCCTGAAGATAAACAACCTCTCTCCTCTCTTCCCGTAGATATCAGCAACGACCATAACCTCCTCCGCCTGTCTCCCCTAAACATGGATACTTTCTTTAAGACCGGGAACGCGGGCTATTATTGGCCTCGCGGGATATACCCTGAAAAACTCTTTTCTCTTCAGACCGTCTCCGCTGTGTGGCCGGCTGGAGGTGCCTATTAAAGGCTTTATTCTTTGCTTATTTTGATAAATATGTACATGTACCTCGTTTTGACTTTGTTTTTTATTTTACTTGTTCTCAGTTCAGCCTACTCTGTACGCGGACGCTACGCCATTCGAAGAGATGCCTTCCGGGGGTAACAGTCAGCAGGGAAATCCTCATCCGGGAGAGGTTACTCCAAATGCACAGCAGGTGACTCCCCTGCCTGGTCCGGGTGCCGCCGAGGGTCCCGGGTTCATTGCTCAGAAGGCCTGCCCGCAACGACCGCCTTCCCAACAGAAAGCCCCGGAGTCCTCTCTTACCCCGGGAAGGAAATCCTTCATCCATCACCCTACTTACAGCGGTGGGGCTAGCTCTCGCTTTAAGCGACCTTTGACTGATAAGGAAACTCCTCCGCATTCCCGCCAGAGGCTAGAGAGTACGACCCTGCCACCACCTCCTCCTCCCCCTGCTGATTCTCCTTTGCGGGATAATTCTCAAGCTATCCCTGAGGAGAAGGAAGAGGTATGTTTAACCTTGTTGCTTATTATTGCTTCTTATGTTTTTATCCTTCCAGGTAACCTTACTTATTTGAATTCTATAGACTACCACCTTCGCCGACTCGCTCCTGGCGGATCCCCAACTGGCCGACGCGCTCAACCGGTCATACTCCAAGTATAGCGCGGGTCTGTTTGCTAAGAAGGAGAAGGAGCTCTGCAATGCCCGGGAAAGGCTAGCCGAGCGAGATGAACTGGAAGCCCGGTTGAAGGCTTCTCAGCAGAAGCTGGCCGAGCGGGAGAAGAAGCTAGCAGAAGTAGAGAAGAAATATTCTTCTCTTAAGAAGGAAAAGAAAGAGGCCCAGCTCGAAGTCCTGGACGCTGTGGTCCAGAAAGTTCTCCACTCGGCCGAGTTTGATAAAAGGCTAGAGGGTATCGCCGCTGCAGCCAGTGCGGATGCCTGTCACGAGATGTACCGCGGACTGCGGGGTTGGCTTCCGGGGCCTTCTCGCCTTGACGCCTAGGCATCCTACTATCGTCCCAAAGCCGGTGACTTGCTGAACCATCGCTGGAGGTCCCTCCAGGAAGCAAAGTTGAAGGACCTGGTGCCCCAGCTGTGGGATTCACTGAAGACATCTTCCCGGGTGCTTTTAGCCTCGGACATTAAGAAAGTCAAGCTTCCGGGGATTAAGGAGGCTGCCGTTCCAGAGTCCCCCGGCCCCGAAAGCTTCAACGTCTATGGAGTAGTCCCGGAGACGCCCCACTGGGCGGATAGTTATCAGGAATTCTGCGCTATTCCTGATAACTTCGGGTACCAGGCTGTCCTCGATGAGGAATCGGGTGAGTACGCTGTGGGACTTCCAAGGGGGCAAGATGACCTGCTCTATCAATCTCGGAAGTCTATCCGGAAGGTGGGATTTCCTGAGTGCCCGGAAGACGAGCCCAGGGTAGATGCCCCCGCCTACTATGGTCCCCACTGGTCTGAGGAGGACGTTGCTGAGCTGAAGAGGAGATGGGAGAGAGCTCATGCTACCCCGAGAGGAAGGGACCCGACTGAGGATCATGTACTCCCCTAGACTCTAGTTTACATTTCTTTTGTAGTTAAGTTTTTTGTAATCTTCCTCCCCGGGAGGCATATGTAGAACTTGGACTCAGTGCCTATTTTGATTAATATAAGTTCTACTTTTTGATGAAATTACTTACCTTTTGTAGTCTGAGCGCCCCCTAGAGGAGATTCTCCCGCGCGGGTCCGTGCCTTATGTTTTTGCTCATCCTAGTAGTTCCTCTGGTACCTACTTCTCCCTCCCCCGCGCTGGATGCCTCCAATGCTCTTTTCTTCAAAGAAAACTAGCTCATTGGAGGTTTGGAGGCAACCAGGCCACCCGGGCATTGGCTGAGGCGGGGCTGGGTTGCTTCCTTCAGGAGTTTGGAACGATCCGGGCGCTGGTGTCCTTTCTTAAGGCGGTCGGGGATAAGTTTGGATCCTTAAATCAATGTTTCGACCTTGCTTCGGATCACATGCGGGAGGCCCTGAATTCCCACCAAACCATCGCTGAGTTGCAAGCCCTTCACGACGATTCTCAGCGTCGCACTGCCAAGGAGTTGGGTATGGTGTGGGGTGAATTAGAGCGGGCGCAGGAAAAACTTAGGACGTTGGAAACCCGCTCCGCTCAAAACAGGCTCCTCTGTGACTTTGAGAAGGAGAACCGGTCCCTTACCCACAGGAATAAGGCCCTCCAGGATGCTCTACTGGTCACCCGGCTATCCTTCCACCTTTTGGGCCTCAGGAATGGCTTAGTCGGGGTGTCTCCTCTTACTGACATTCCAGCCGGGGTTCGCAAAACGATTGAACGCATGGAGGCCAACCCAAAGAAGTTTGGTGAGGGAGCTCCTTCTCACAAGGCCTATCTGGACGCCGTGGAGTGGCATGATAAGATAGCCGCGAGGGAAGCTTAGCCCTATCCCTCTAGCCTTCGCCGAGTCCCTGCCCGGGTGGAGGTGGATGTGGCGTATGAGAGATATGAAGATATGGCTGTATCTATTGACCCGGAAGAAGTCGCACGTCGAATAAGACGTATCCGGGAAATTGCCGATTCGGACGTTACCACGAAGGGAGTAAAAACCGCGGAAGGCACCCGTATCAGCCGGGAAGAGAAGGGTAAAAGTGTAGCAGACTTATTTCCTAATTACAAGTTTGTTACATCAGCCGGGGTAAGGAGGATGCGCCTGGCGGAACCGCTTCCAGAAGGATCTGTGGTTGTACCTATCCCCGAATTAAACGAAGAAGACGCCGCGCAATTGGAGGAGGAGCTAGCATGGAATCAAGCTCCGGATGCTCGGTTTGCTGAAGACATCTTGTCTTCTCAATTCTTTGGTGGGGGTTTCCGCCCGGGTAACCCAGAGGGTGCTTCCGGGTCAGGCCCTAAGTGGGTTTAAGGATGCATAGATAGAAAAACCTGTGTAAAATTTCATGTAATTGTTTCTTTGCGATATGATCACATGTTCATGCGATCTTGTAAAATTCTATGCCATTGTTCCTTTGTAATATAACCACATGTTCATGCGATTTGCGTTTAAAAGATGATTAAATAAAATTGCTTTTGAATAGCCCTTTTCATTAATTCTTTCCTGTAAACATTACATTCTCGGGTCCCCGGGCTTCATCCAAGCTCCGGGTCCGCTCTAGCGGGGCACCCAAATGGGAGCTACCCATGGGTCCCCTTTTTAAACAAATCTTCCTCTCTAAACCCGGAACGAGGCCAAACGTCGGGTTCTCTCTCCGGGCATATTCATGTTTCCGGGAGGGGTATATCCATACCTGGCATATTCATGCCTAGCATATTCATGCTTAGCGTATTCACGCTTCCGGGAGAGGCATATCCATGCCTGACATATTCATGCTTTAGTAGCTGTGGCACGATGCGGGGTGCTCTACTTCCCGTAAAACCTTCTTAGGTTAGCTACGTTCCACCTTCTGGGGATCTCCTTTCCCTGCTTGTCCTCCAGCACATAGCTCCCTCCCGGGTGTTCTTCCTTGATCTTGTATGGCCCTTCCCAGTTGGGTGCAAATTTGCCCTCCGGGGCTTGGCGGCTCTTATCGTTTCTTCTCATTACCCAGTCTTCTGGGACGAAGACTTCTTTCCGCACCCTTCTGTCATGATACCTCTTTACTCGCTCCTTCACCTTAGCTTCCTGAAGTGCCGCATTCTCTCGCTTCTCTTCCAGGAGATCCAAGTCAAGGCGTCGTCCATCGTTTTCTTGTTCCGGGCGCTGGTATTGAGTTCGAGGGCTCGGGATCCCAATCTCTGCGGGTATTACTGCCTCTGACCCGTACACCAAGCCATACGGAGATTCCCCATTAGCTGAGCTTTCTGTAGTCCTATGGGCCCAAAGAACACTGGGTAGCTCCCAGATCCAATTTCCCCGCGCGCCTTCCAAGCGGGTTTTTAGTCCTTTGATGATGGTGCAGTTGGTGACCTCTACTTGCCCGTTCGCCTAGGGGTGGTACACCGACGTCAACCTCTGTTCTATACCATACTTGACACACCATGATTTGAAAGGATCATTCTCGAACTGCGCCCCGTTATCTGTGACTATGACCTTCGGGATGCCGAATCGACAGATGATGTTCTTCCAGCAAAACTTGACACAAGTTAGTCCCCGTATGTTGGTGAGCGGTTCTGCCTCCACCCATTTGCTGAAGTAATCGATCGCCACAATCAGGTACTTAGCTCCTCCCGGGGCAGTCGGGAATGGTCCGACCAAGTCAATTCCCCATCTGCTGAACGGCCAAGCTCCCGTGACTCCGACTAATTCTTCCCGGGGAACATGGATTAGCGGAGCAAATGTCTGGCATTCCAAGCACTTCTGTACATGTTCTTCCGCATCTTTGAACAACGTCGGCCAATAATACCCCATCCTTAAGATATTTTTGGCCAAGGTGCGAGCTCCCTGGTGGCTCCCATTAGGTCCCTCGTGCATCTCCCGGATGAGGTATTGGCCTTCCGACCTCTCTACACACTTTAGCAGAGGCTGGAGGTACCCCCTTTTGTACAGCTCCCCTCCCTGGATCACATACTTAGGAGCCTTAACTCTTAGCTTCCGGGCCTGAGCCCTATCCTCCGGGATGGTTCCTTCTTCTAGGTATGCCCGCATGGGCACGATCCAAGATTCTTCCTCGTTCACCAGCATTACTTGATCGCTCTCCTGGTAGCTCCTTCTTCCTAGTACTTCCAAGTATAACTTTTGGTCGGGCTCAGGTTTCAATTCTGAGGAAGCCAATTTGCTCAAAACGTCTGCTTTGCTGTTCTTCTCCCGGGGAACTTGAACCAAGTCGAAGGTTTTAAACCCGGCTATCAAAGGTTTTACCGCTTCCAGGTATTTTTGCAGGCTCCTCTCCCGGGCTTCATACTCTCCCTTTACCTGTTGCACTACAATCTGGGAATCACTGTGTGCCGTGAGAGTTTTGATGTCCATCTCCTTTGCCAACCTTAACCCGGCAATCAAAGCTTCGTACTCGGCTTCATTGTTGGTTGTTCTGAAAGTGAATTGGACTGCATAGGGATACTCCTTCCCTTCCGGGCTGACTAACAATACTCCTGCTCCACTGCCCCCGGAGTGCGCCGATCCATCCACATATAGCTTCCAAACCGGGTCTGTCTCAGCCTTAGCCGTATCCTCCGGAGTGTTAGGCGTCTCCTGTTCTTCATTTATCCTTGCTTCTGATTCCAACAGGAAGTTAGCTAGGGCCTGACCCTTGATAGCCCTCCTTGGCTCATACCGGATTTCATATTCTCTGATAGACCCTAGATATACTCTTATTTTGTAGCATTTGAGAGCTGTCTTAGATAGTATTTTGTGTAATTATATTAGACTTTTAGACCGAATCATTCATAGTGGTTTGAAATTGAAGACGTGCATTTCGATCTTGAATTGCACTTGCGATGGATTTGAATGATTTGAAGACCTTCTATGACCGTCCTGACCGCGTTTGATACATTGAAGAACCGGTCGTAGAAGTGGCGTGAAGGCACACTCTCGCGGGCCGCAAACCCTAGGTCGCGAACCGCGAGGGTGTGTGTTGCTGTTTTGAAGATGCCGAGTTTCGCGAGCCGCGAGGACCAGACGCGAGCCGCGAGGACCAGACGCCGAGACACGGGCGCGAGACTCCGGTCGCGGACCACGCCGAGACACGGGCGCGAGACTCCGGTCGCGGACCACGCCGAGACCGAGACTCCGGTCGCGGACCGCCGAGACCGAGACACGGGCGCGTGGACCATGCCGAGACCGAGACACGGGCGCGCGCACCACGCCGAGACCGAGACACGGGCGCGCGGGGCGCGAATCCTCGGCCGCGAGCCGCGAGAATCAGGCTCGCGGTCCGCGAGGGATTTTGCGCGACCCGCGAAGGCCCTGCAAGTGGCATTTTATTTTGTTTTATTTTTGTTAATTTTGGGAGTATAAATTGAACTTATCCTCATTGTTTGAGGGATCGAATTTTACAGAGCCTTAAGCTTTTTCTTCATTTTCTCTTCACTTTGATCTTGGATTTCACTATGGTTTGCTATGTTGATTATGAATTTGATTATATAAGTATGATTGTAGGCTAAAGCCCTTATTGGATATATGTGATTGAACTTCTTGTTATGGATTGAGAACATGATTCATGAAGCTTAGGAATGGTGATTTGCTATTGAATGATCACAATTTATATGTGTATTTGATGCTTGAAATGATTAGGAATGATTTCCTAGTGATAGATATGTGTTGGATATGTGTTAGATATTGCTTTTCCATGGTTAGAATGTTATCATTCTTTCTATGTAGGAGTAGTAAATTAGGAATTGAATGCATGTTGTTATCAATTGTATTTGTTCTTAAGATCATTCTTTAGCATTATACCCATGTCAAGTTTGTTATCAAATTGCATGGGTAGAGTTGAGAAATATCTAATTTGAAGTAATATTGATTCAATTGAACTAGTTGTTATCATCTAGTAAAGTTGTCAATTGAAGTTATAAAGATGCTTTCATTTTTCATAGCTTTGGTTAAAGATAGTTCTCACTAATGTTCACCATTCTAAAGGCATCATGATAAAGTTTGAGGAAAATCTCATAATAAGAAGTCACTAATCTCATATATCCAAGTTTCCTATTCTCTTAGTTAAATCTCTAGTTAGAGTAATCTTATGCTAAAGTAGTTGTAATTCTAGAATCCTAGTTACTTTGCTTAGTAGTGTTTCTTAAACAAAAACTCAACTCAAACCCCCCCCCCCCTTGTTTACATTGCTTTTATATATGTATATGTATATATATTCTACAAGATATACATAGAAATAACCTTTTCCCTGTGGAACGAACCTTACTTGCCATTGTACACTTAATAGTGTGGAAAGGTAGTAAGCGATCTATAAATTGTATATTTGAGAGGTACGGCGACGACCTCCCAAATTTTGGCGCCGCTGCCGGGGAGAAGGCGTATTTTTATGTGTGTATTGTAGTTTATTTCTAATCTATCCATACCGATTAGTCTTTGAAAGCCGTGTCATTTGCCGGTGGAGTTAGCACACAAAGCCTATTGGGCAATCACAAGGTTCAACTTGAACTTGGACGAGGCCGGGAATGAAAGGAAGCTTCAATTGCAAGAGCTTGAGGAAATCCGGAATGAGTCCTATGAGAACGCGGCCATTTACAAGGAGAAGACGAAGGCATGGCATGACAAGATGATAATTAGGAAAACTTTTGAGGTAGGTCAAAAAGTTCTTCTATTTCAATCACGTCTTCGGTTGTTTCCAGGTAAACTGCGTTCTCGGTGGACTGGACCATTTGTAGTTGTGAAGGTTTTCCCTCATGGAGCAGTGGAGATCCAAAGCGGCGAGGATGCCAAAATCATCAAGGTCAACGGCCAAAGGTTGAAACCGTATTACGAGGGTTTCAAATCGGAGATCCTAGAGGACATGTCTCTAGGCAACCCGGCCTACGAGTGATCTTTACCATGGAGGTACATCGTGCCGACGATGTTAAATAAACGAGTTTTAAGCTTTAAATGCATTTCGTCGAACAATTTCAACATTTGGAACATTACTTTCTTTATATTTATTTGCTATGTACATTTCATTAAACTTGTAATTCGAACATTATGCTAGTTTTTATGTTGTTTTTGTAGAAATAGGTTTGAAGTGGTGCAAAACGAAAAATGCCAAGGGGCCATTCCTCGCGGTCCGCGAATTCATCGCGCGGACCGCGACCGAAGGTTTCGCGGACCGCGGCCGAGAACGCGCGAGCCGCGACCAAGCTCTCGCGGTCCGCGACCGAGCTCTCGCGGCCCGCGAGCAAAACTTGGATTCCTGGAAATCCCTGCCACAAAAACGTCGGTTTTCGCGGTCCGCGACTTGATCGCGCGGACCGCGACACTATGCACGCGAGTCGCGACAGGGATCGCGCGGACCGCGACGGGAAAACCTCGCGCGCCGCGAACGGAACGCGCGCGCCGCGACGGTGTCTCGCGGTCCGCGAAGAAGACCGCGCGGCCCGCGAAAAACAGGGGATTCTAGGAAATCCCTGGAACGAAAATGCCAATTTTCGCGGTCCGCGACTTGATCGCGCGGACCGCGACACTATGCTCGCGGTCCGCGGTTTCATCGCGCAGACCGCGAAGGTTTGCCGAGCAAGGCGCGCCGAGGTTTTGCGCGCGCGACCGAGATTTCATCGCGCGCGCCGAGGTTTCACCGTGCCGAGATTGCACCGCGCGAAGTTTGCCGAGGTCTTCCGCGCGAGACCGACGTTTTGCGCGCGAGACCGACGTTTTGCGCGCGAGACCGAGGTTTCACCGCGCCGAGGTTTTGCGCGCGCACGGCCGAGAATTATCTCGCGGCCCGCGACGGGGGGCGCGCGACCCGCGAACCATGCCGAGTTTTCTCGGAAATCCCTGCCACAAAATGGGCCATTTTCGCGGCCCGCGACGGGGGCTCGCGGCCCGCGACGGGGGCTCGCGGCCCGCGACGGAGTCTCGCGGCCCGCCACGGAGAGCTCGCGGTCCGCGACAAAACGGGGGGATTATTTCTTCAAATTTTTCCTATCTTTTTTCTCTTCCTTCTTCCCTATTCCCTCAAGCTCCCAAAGGCTTCAATTGACGGTACCCTACTCAATTTGTTCAAATTTTTTGGGTGTTTTAGGGCTTGCCGCCAATAGAATTAAGTACATTTTGAAGGGCTTGCCGCCTTTAGTTACATACTGAACTTTTTGAATAGGGCTTGCCGCCATATAGCTACTTTAGTTGTGCTGGACGGTTATTGCATAGATTAAGCTAATATAGCTACACCCTTTCTTACACTATGATTTTCATTGATATATTTAAACATTGAGGGCAATGTTTAGACTAAGTGTGGGGGAGAGGTGTAGGACTTTTGTTGCTGATTTTGTTGCTGCTTTTGTTGCTGCTTTTGTTGCTAGTTTTAATACTGTATTGCTTAAAAAAAAAAAAAAAAAAAAAAAAACCAAAAAGCCCGGATGGTCCCAAAAATACTAGAGGATCAAGTAAAAATGAGAGGCATGCCCGGATGGTTCCAAAAATACTAGAGAATCAGGCAAAAATGAGAGGCAAAAAAAAAAAAAAAAAAAAAAAAAAAAAAAAAACATTTTCTTTTCTCTTGTTTATATATATAAAGCTCTCAAATGTTATGTGCTTAATTATTCAGAGTATACACTTGGATCTTAATCGTTCTTTCTCGAGGACGAGAAAGGTTCAAGTGTGGGGGATTTTGATAGACCCTAGATATACTCTTATTTTGTAGCATTTGAGAGCTGTCTTAGATAGTATTTTGTGTAATTATATTAGACTTTTAGACCGAATCATTCATAGTGGTTTGAAATTGAAGACGTGCATTTCGATCTTGAATTGCACTTGCGATGGATTTGAATGATTTGAAGACCTTCTATGACCGTCCTGACCGCGTTTGATACATTGAAGAACCGGTCGTAGAAGTGGCGTGAAGGCACACTCTCGCGGGCCGCAAACCCTAGGTCACGAACCGCGAGGGTGTGTGTTGCTGTTTTGAAGATGCCGAGTTTCGCGAGCCGCGAGGACCAGACGCGAGCCGCGAGGACCAGACGCCGAGACACGGGCGCGAGACTCTGGTCGCGGACCACGCCGAGACACGGGCGCGAGACTCCGGTCGCGGACCACGCCGAGACCGAGACTCCGGTCGCAGACCACGCCGAGACCGAGACACGGGCGCGCGGACCATGCCGAGACCGAGACACGGGCGCGCGCACCACGCCGAGACCGAGACACGGGCGCGCGGACCATGCCGAGACCGAGACACGGGCGCGCGCACCACGCCGAGACCGAGACACGGGCGCGCGGGGCGCGAATCCTCGGCCGCGAGCCGCGAGAATCAGGCTCGCGGTCCGCGAGGGATTTTGCGCGACCTGCGAAGGCCCTGCAAGTGGCATTTTATTTTGTTTTATTTTTGTTAATTTTGGGAGTATAAATTGAACTTATCCTCATTGTTTGAGGGATCAAATTTTACAGAGCCTTAAGCTTTTTCTTCATTTTCTCTTCACTTTGATCTTGGATTTCACTATGGTTTGCTATGTTGATTATGAATTTGATTATATAAGTATGATTGTAGGCTAAAGCCCTTATTGGATATATGTGATTGGACTTCTTGTTATGGATTGAGAACATGATTCATGAAGCTTAGGAATGGTGATTTGCTATTGAATGATCACAATTTATATGTGTATTTGATGCTTGAAATGATTAGGAATGATTTCCTAGTGATAGATATGTGTTGGATATGTGTTAGATATTGCTTTTCCATGGTTAGAATGTTATCATTCTTTCTATGTAGGAGTAGTAAATTAGGAATTGAATGCATGTTGTTATCAATTGTATTTGTTCTTAAGATCATTCTTTAGCATTATACCCATGTCAAGTTTGTTATCAAATTGCATGGGTAGAGTTGAGAAATATCTAATTTGAAGTAATATTGATTCAATTGAACTAGTTGTTATCATCTAGTAAAGATGTCAATTGAAGTTATAAAGATGCTTTCATTTTTCATAGCTTTGGTTAAAGATAGTTCTCACTAATGTTCACCATTCTAAAGGCATCATGATAAAGTTTGAGGAAAATCTCATAATAAGAAGTCACTAATCTCATATATCCAAGTTTCCTATTCTCTTAGTTAAATCTCTAGTTAGAGTAATGTTATGCTAAAGTAGTTGTAATTCTAGAATCCTAGTTACTTTGCTTAGTAGTGTTTCTTAAACAAAAACTCAACTCAAACCCCCCCCCCCCCTGTTTACATTGCTTTTATATATGTATATGTATATATATTCTACAAGATATACATAGAAATAACCTTTTCCCTGTGGAACGAACCTTACTTGCCATTGTACACTTAATAGTGTGGAAAGGTAGTAAGCGATCTATAAATTGTATATTTGAGAGGTACGGCGACGACCTCCCATTCTCCCAGCTCTATAGCCCATTTCATCATTCTCCCTGATGCCTCCGGCTTGAACATGACTTGTCTTAGCGGGTAATTGGTAAGAACCACTATGGGATGGCCCTGGAAGTAGGGCTTAAGTCTCCTTGAAGCATGCACCAGTGCCAGAACCAACTGCTCCAACTCAGTATACCGGGTTTCTGCCCCCCGAAGTGCCCGGCTAACAAAATAAATTGGGTGCTGCTTTCCTTCCTCTTCTTTGATTAGCACGGCACTTACAGCCTCCCGGGACGCCGCTATGTACAGAGAAAGCTCCTCCCCCGGGAGTGGCTTCTTTAAAGTTGACAACTGTTGAAGGTGCTCTTTCAGATTTTGGAATGCCTTCTCACATTCCTCGGACCACTCAAACGCCTTGGCCCTCCTGAGAATGTTGAAGAAAGGCAACTGCCTGTCTGCCCCCTTTGACAGGAACCGACTGAGAGCCGCAAGGGACCCTGTCAACCGCTGTACTTCTTTCACCGACCTAGGGGAGGTCATCTTAGCTATGGCTTCCACCTTCTCTGGGTTGACATCGATGCCCCGGCTTGACACCATAAAACCTAAGAACTTCCCCGCACCCACTCCAATGGTACTTTTGGAGGGGTTCAGCTTTAGATTGCTCCGTTCCAGCTTTTCGAACATCTCCTCCAGGTCATTCAAGAAAGCCCCGTAAGCCCCTGCTTTTAACCACCATGTCGTCAACATACACCTCCATGTTTCTTCCCACTTGGTCCTTGAAGAGTTTGTCCACCATTCTCTGATACGTAGCCCCCGCGTTCTTCAGCCCGAAGGGCATCTTCTTGTAGCAAAAGGTTCCGAAATCCGTGATGAATGAGGTTTTCGCCTTGTCCGCCTCATCCATCTGCACCTGATGATACCCTTTATGTGCGTCGAAGAATGCCAGCACCGAATACCCCGCGATAGCCTCTGCCAGCCGGTCCAGATTTGGGAGAGGATAGCTGTCTTTGGGGCAACACTTATTCAAATCCGTAAAGTCAATACACATGCGCCAGCTTCCATCGTGCTTCTTCACTAAGACCGGGTTAGCTATCCATTCCGGGTAGATGATTTCCTCGACCACCCCGGCTTTCTCTAGCTTCTTTACTTCATTCTTTATAAATTCCGCTCTTTCCGGGGCTACAGGCCTTTTCTTCTGCCTGATTGGTTTAGTTGCAGGGCTTATGTTCAGCTTGTGTACCCCCAACTCTGGTAACACCCCCACCATGTCCTCCGGGCTCCACGAGAATACTCCCTGATACTTGGCCAAAAGTTCCTTCAGCGCACCTTTTACTTCCTCCGGGAGGTCTTTTCCCACCGTGACCGTCCCTTTGTCCGCCACCTGCATCTCCTCCAACTCATGGCGGGGAACTTCTCCGTGTACCACCCCTACTGCTTTCTTTGCGTCCAGCACTGCCGTCATCATGCAACTTCTTGCGACTGCTTGACTACCCCGCACGACCGCCACACCTTGCGCAGTGGGGAACTTCATAGTCAGCAGATACGGACAACTCGCTGCCCGGGCTTGAGTTAGCCACGGTCTTCCTATGATTACATTGTACGGTGAAGGTGCGTCAATAACCGCAAAGTTGCATGTCACCGAGATCCTCTTGCTCCGGTCTTTCTCATCCACCATACACACTGCAAGAGGAATAACACCTAATGGAACTTCGGGTTTGCCCGTGAACCCTAACAAGGGAGACGAGGAGGGTTTCAGGTTCTGTCTCCCAATTCCCAACTGATCGAAACAAGAAGCGAACATGATCTCCACGCTGCTCCCATCGTCCACAAACACCCTTTTGACCAAGAAGCCTTCAATCTCCGCCGTTACCACCATCGGGTCAGAATGGGGTATCTGTGGCGGGGCTGCATCCACTTCAGAGAAGGTGAGAGCTTCATCGGGGCGAAATCTTTTCCCCTGAATCTCCCCCGGGGGAACGTACCGGGTCCGGGCCCGGATAGCGGAGACTGACTGGCATGCTTCTCCGATTTCTCCATTGATTACGTTGATCATCCTGTTGGGTATTGGGGCCGGCTCCACTGCTTGGACTGGTACGGCGGCTATGGCAGGCCTCCCCGGGGCCCTGTTACCTTGGTTGCCTTGGATTCTTCCGTTTCCCCTCCCCGGGTTGGGCCTCCACCTCCTGCGGGGCTGCTCCTGGGGCTGGTCTCGGGGATTCTCCTTCTTTGCCTCCGCTGCTACGCAATCTCTCAGATGTCCCCGTTCTATCAGTTTTTCTATCTCGTTCCTCAACATCCTACACCCCTCTGTCGCATGCCCGTAAGACTTGTGGTAGGCGCACCACTTGTCTGCGTTTTCCTTAGACGGGGTCCCGTGGATAGGCAACAGATCCGGGAACAGATCCTTGTGAATAGCATGAATTTCCGCTCGGGATTTGCTGAGCGGGGTGAAACTGTCCGCCCTTGCCCAGTTCACCAAGGTAGGGGCGGGGTCCCTTCCTCTTGGGTCTGCCGTCCTCCTTCTTTCTATCTTATCCGGGAGGAATCCCCCCGATTCTTCCTTTCTCTTCCGCGTGGCATCATTAACCGCGCAGTATAGCTGCACCGCCATTTGCAAGTTGTGTAAGGTTTCCGGGATATTTTCCATCAATTTCTGGAACAGCGCCATATCCCTCAGGCCATTTATAAACCCGCTAATTACCGCCTTCTCCTGCTGTTGCCTGTCGACCACCTTCATGCTATCGTCCATGTACCTTCGATAGTATTCCATTGACCCTTCTGCGGCCTTCTGCCGGGTAGCCAAAAGCTCGGTCAACTGCTTTCCTTCCTTCTTCAACCCGGCGTATCTAAACAGCAAGGCCTTAGAGAAATCGTAGTAATCCCTGAGACTTTCTCGAGGCAAGGAATCGAACCATGAGAGACAGTTTCCTCTCAGGTAACAGCCCACCAGCTTGCATCTTAATTCCTCCGGGAAGTCCCTTGACACCATTAGGTTCTGGTACGTCCTGACAAACTCTTCCGGGTCTGTCTCTCCATTGTATGTTGGGATTCCCTCCGGGGTCCGGAGACCCGGCGGCCATGGATACGCGAGCACTCGAGGTACCCAAGGGGAGGTAGGTTTAGCTCCGTTCCTTCCCACCAGTTTGTCTAGTCGAGCCTCCAAAGAGTTGGGGTCCTGCTGTGCCACCTGAAAGCCCCGCATCCTATCGTCCTCCCGATAGTATCTCTCCGGGTAACCGTAGTTCATTCCCATTGATCCATACATGGGTCCGGAATACTGGATCGGGTTTCCCTGGGTTCCAGGGGCCTGATAACCAAACGGCTCCGCCGGCATGACTGGCAGGTCATACCCAATTTGTCCCGCCCCCCCCAACTGGAACGCGGGTAGTAGGGTGGAGCATGTGGAACCAGATTCGATTGTTGTCCCGTAGCCGCTCCCCCTCCAACCCCAAAATTCGGAGGGAAAGAAGGTGGGACGGTGGAGGAATTTACACACCCCTGTAGCCTTGGCGGCTGAACGGCTCCGTCCAGATCAATAACCTCTCTTTGGTGTCCCCCTAGAGGGCCTGCCTGGTTCCTCCCGGGTTCCCTTCGCCTCAGGCTTTCCCGGGTGGAGAGTACCCACTGGCGATACAACTCCTTGTTGGCTCTCATGAACTCCAAGGCCGCCACTTCCTCCGTGCTAACTAAGGGCTGCCCCTCCTCCCGGGCTTCAGGTCCCTGGTCCTGGGTTGGGCCATCCCCGGCGGGCCCAAGCCCTTCCCGCTCATCCTGGTACTCTCCTTCCGAGTAGGCTTCGTCGGAGGCAGTTTCCACGTGGCCGTCTTGCGGTACCCCTAGCTCTCGCTGGTGTCTAGCCTCCTCCTGCAACTGCCTCAAGGTCACATCGTCTCCCGGGGGTGGAAGAGAATCACCCCCTGAAGGTGCCGCGTTCTTCCTAGGGCGCCCGCGCCCTCTCCTTGGCGACTCCATCATGCGAAGGTGGAAGGTCCCACCGGGCGTGCCAATTGATGCTGCCAAAACCGTCCGACTCCCCGCACTCGATTCTGCCCGCGCCCCCTGGCTGGAACACCCGCAACAATCCTGCAAAACAATCCCCGAGAGGCGTCTCGGGGAAGAAGCTCCGGCGTGATGATGAGATGGGGGGAGTGATGCGGGGAAATCGTACGGGAAAAGCTCTTAATATGAATTAGAGAGACATATGTTACCTCCTTTGCTTACTGTTTGGGACTAGTATTTATAGCCGAGCTTTGCCTGCTTTGGGGATAAGGTGCAGGACCACTCCTTTTGTCACCATCTGTCCTCTTCCTTGTCCGGATGTGCCCCCCAGCGGGAAAGATGCCGCTCTGATGGTTCTGGGCCGCGGGCCTTCCTCCTGGCCCAGAAGGATTCTGGGCCAGTATTATCAAAAGGGTCAAAGCTCATTATAAAAGGTTAAACTCTATGAGATTTAGAAGGTCTTAATATATATATATATTAATATATAAAATATTAAACGGTTAAACGGATAAACCGTTATTAAAATTTTAAATCCATAAATCGAACCGATTAACCTGCAAATCCATTTAACCAAACCGCTTTAAACCTATTAGCCTGTTAACCTATTAACCTATTCTCATAACGGTTCGGTTTTGGTCGGATTACGGTTTTTCGGATTTTTTGAACAGCCCTAACCACAAGACAGATCGATGAACCAAACCATATACGGCCTTCTTTTAATTTATCATTTAATATTTCTTTCTAAAATCAAGTTGACTATATTCAGGTCAACTTCTGTGAGATGGTCCGGATTACGGAGTTCAACAAACTTTTGGAAACTGGTATTAACTGTGACAAAGTCTGTTTTGATTGATCAAAGAAGTGAGATTGGTTTGATAAATTTTATTTTATAAAATTTTAAGGGTAATTTTTTTCGACGCAATAATAAAAACTTACAAAATATACTGTTTGTAAAAGAGACCAAAATATCATCATCTTCTTCCAACGAGACTTCTTCCAATTCTCATGTCTTATATCCACACACCATCAACCACCATCCCAACGGTTTGTGACGACCCGCGAGATTTTCAGTTACTTTCGAGGAAGCATCATGTGGTAACCCAAATCCGACATGTTGTGACGATGATAAAAGGATTCAATTGTGTTTTGATTACTTGTATTAAATTGCCCTACGAAATTGATACTTGCCGAGATTTCTTCCATTTATTCTAAAAGTTTCTTATAGTTGCTCTAAGATTCAATTGTTTTTCATATATTTATGAATACTTTAGTTTAAAAGATTTGGAGGTTTATAGAGCCCAATAAATTAAACGGCATAAATAACTTCATCGGAATAGCAAAATTTTTAACGGGGATGCGACAATCGGATTTTATTTATTTATATTAAAGGTCAGTTATCTCTCAAGTCTCAATTAATCATCTCTCAATCAGTCAATTTCTTCCATTGTTCAACAATTCAGGGCTAATTCATCGGTGGATCTATTTTCGTAAGTTTCAAATTCTCCTGATCAGGCTCATTTAGCAATTTAGTATAGCCATGGGTAAGAGAATATTTATTTTCAACACAAGTACACAACACCATTCGAATTCAATTCTAGATTCGCCAATATCCGAGTTTTATCTATGTTACTTAATTAATTGGTTCAAAAGGTGGAGATAAAGAAAAGAGATACAAAGCTTTTAAAGCTTTCATCTTCTCTATGCACTATAAAGAAGAGACAGAGCAACTATGCATTATTGTATCATTTACAAGGCTTGAGGAGGCAAATACATTCCCTTCATTAATGTAAGTTTGAAAGAAAAAAAAAATTGTTCTTATACTTTGTTTAAATATATATATTTTTATACTAATATATTAGGGACTCATTTTTCATTTTGCACATAGCCTCCAATACGTCTGCGACGACCATGCCTTTTTTCATTTTAGGCTTAATCGTACATATTCTATTTGATTCCTAATATTGATTTTTGTCCCTTTATAGTATTTGTTATCTTTGTACTTGTTTTCCATTATTTTAATTAATAATAGTGTGTTTTTTTTAAAAAAAATTGATAGATGAATTTCATCCATTTAATTTATTTAGAGAAAGTCTTGGGTGAGACCTGTCCTTGTGGAGACCAAGAGCAGGGGAATGAGCATTTACTGTTTCTGTTTGATCTTTTAGTCAGTTTGTTTGATCTTTCAATCAATGTGCTTGAGTATTTTGTTTTGCCTTGATTTTTCAGTTAATTTGATCTTTCGTTCAATTTGCTTGATCTTTCGGTCAAATTTCATTGAGCATTTCCTTGGTCAATTTCACCAACGACAAATTCAATCAAGGAAATCGGCGGGTGAGCTTAATTCAATCAATAACAGTCTCATATAATCTTTGGTCTCAATGGAGACAGGTCTCAATTGAGAATTAGATCTAATTCCATACAACTCATGTTCTTGCACGAAAAAAATGTGTCCAAAAGGATGCAGTGAATCAAATGGAGATGAAACCAACGATGTTTACAGTGGGGAGAGTTACGGTCTACTTGGCGGCCAAAGGGTATATAACCCCGATAGCGCCTTCTCTCTTAAGAAAGAAACAACCCGTTTCTGCTATAATTAAAAACTGACCTTTAGTTAGTACCAAGAGTCCATCTGCAAAAACTATTATTTCATCCCTCCTACAAAATGGTTTCACCTCATCCTCATCATCTCCCTCATTCTCTCCTAGCTCATCATCATTCAGCACTCATTGAATTCGAAAATGGCATCATTTTCTGTCAAGTTTCTGACACCAAATGTCAGCTGCTACTCCTACCGCTCCAGGATCAGCTCCACCAGGCTGCATGCTCAGACGGTGGCTGCACCGCCGGCTGGAGGAGGCGGAGCGGCGGCTGAGATTGACCCCCAGAGGCTGGACCCCAGAGTGGAGGAAAGGGATGGCTTTTGGATCCTCAAGGGGGAGTACAGGCAGGGTATAAATCCCCAGGAGAAGGTCAAGATTGAGAAGGAGCCTATGAATCTGTTCATGGAGAATGGGATTGAAGAGCTTGCTAAAATCCCAGTTGGAGATATTGACAAGTCCAAGCTTACTAAAGATGATATTGATGTCAGGCTCAAGTGGCTCGGTCTCTTCCACAGAAGGAAGCATCAATGTGAGTTCATCTTCTTGATCGCGATCTCCGTGAATTAAGTGTTACAGAATTGCATATCTTATCTTATTTTTTGAAATGCTAGCTTGTTCCGTTGCCATTTTTAAAATCATAAACCTGCTTGTCTCAGTTGAGGAAAGTCAATGTACGTCATTTCCTGTCTGCTTTGGACCTAAGCCCGATATAGGACCGTACTAATTAGAACTGACACTGTTTGAACAGATTTTTTATGTTGGATTTAGTTGTTATCTAACATATCCACTGGTTGTTGATTTTCTTATTTTATATTGTTATCTAGCTTGAAACTCACCAGTTCTTCGTTTTGCGATGCTAGATGGTCGTTTTATGATGAGATTGAAGCTCCCAAATGGTGTAACAAGCAGTGAGCAAACTCGGTACCTGGCCAGTGTGATAAGGAAGTATGGACAGGACGGGTGTGCTGATGTTACCACTAGGCAGAACTGGCAAATTCGAGGCGTGGTTCTGCCGGATGTACCCGAGATTCTCAAAGGACTTGAAGAAGTTGGGCTAACGAGCCTACAGAGTGGTATGGACAATGTCAGGAATCCAGTTGGGAATCCTATTGCAGGCATTGATCCTCAAGAAATCATTGATACAAGGCCTTACACAAACTTGCTGTCTCAATATATCACTGCCAACTCGCGTGGAAATCCCACAATCACTAACTTGTGAGTTCCTGCTCCCACCTTGTTTTTTTCCCAAAGTATTTTGTGTGACTCTTTAGTTGCTGGTGCGGTTTAGTTTACATGAAGTAAGGTTTATGTTTGAGATGATTAGATTCATTTGATAATATAGATGAATGATGGATCATGTTTAAACTTGATTAAAACTGTATAGTGTTTATAAATATAAAAAACTTAACTGAACTCTTTGTTAGTTATTGCTAGTCACAGCTAAACTGAACTGGAGTTAAATCTAAAGCATTTTGCTCTTTGTGTAGGCCGAGGAAGTGGAATGTGTGCGTTATCGGCACTCATGATCTGTATGAGCATCCTCATATAAATGATCTGGCCTACATGCCTGCTATAAAAGATGGAAGAATGGGATTCAATATACTGGTCGGTGGCTTCTTTAGTCCCAAAAGATGTGCAGAGGCAGTACCTCTTGATGCATGGGTTCCAGCTGATGATATAATTCCTATCTGTAAAGCAATACTGGAAACTTTCAGAGATCTTGGCACAAGAGGTAACCGCCAAAGAACTAGGATGATGTGGCTGATTGATGAACTTGTAAGTAACTCTTTCTCGGTTTCATGGATCATCATCATTGTCAAAGTTTTCTGCGGGGCTTGATACAAAATATGATGTGCTCACTTTGTTTTTCTTCTTGTTGACCATCCAGGGTATAGAAGGCTTCAGGTCTGAAGTTGTTAACAGAATGCCTGAACAGATGCTAGAGAGAGCAGCTTCTGATGATCTGATTCAGAAACAATGGGAGAGAAGAGAGTACCTTGGTGTGCACCCACAGAAGCAGGATGGACTCAGCTTTGTCGGTCTTCACATTCCAGTTGGCCGTTTACAAGCAGAAGAAATGGATGAGCTTGCTCGAATTGCTGATGAGTATGGCTCAGGTGAACTCCGCCTAACTGTGGAGCAAAATATCATCATTCCAAACATCGAAAACTCCAAGATTGAAGCATTGCTCAAAGAAGATCTTCTGAAGAACCACTTTTCTCCAGAACCACCTATTTTAATGAGGGGCTTAGTTGCTTGTACCGGCAACCAGTTTTGCGGGCAGGCAATAATAGAGACCAAGGCTCGTGCGCTTAGAATCACCAAAGAGGTTCAGCGGCAAGTTTCCATTACCAGGCCTGTAAGAATGCACTGGACTGGCTGTCCAAACACGTGTGCTCAAGTTCAAGTTGCCGACATAGGATTCATGGGATGCATGGCCAGAAATAAGGATGGGAAAGTTGTCGAAGGCGCTGACGTGTTCTTGGGAGGACGAATCGGAAGTGATTCACATTTGGGAGATGTCTACAAGAAATCAGTACCTTGTGAGGACTTGGTACCTTTAGTTGTGGATCTGTTGGTGAAGCATTTTGGTGCTGTCCTGAGGGAGAGTGAAGAAGAAGCTGAGGAATGATTGATTTGTGGTATTATTACGTTTGCTTTCAGTGGAAACATTCCTTTGTTACTTGTGTCAACCACCAATGATAATAGTTTTCTGCAGCTTTTAAGTTTCAACAGACAACACAAGAGTGTAAAAAATGACTCCTTCCCTTGTATAAGGCCATTTTGAGCTTTGAAACCCCAATATAGTATAAAACTTTACTTGAAGAAAGTAATTGTAGCCTTTTGGTTTCTTTTTTTGGTCTCAAATATGATGATCATCTTGCCTCTTTTACAAAGAATAAACGCAGAATCAAGCTTCTGCATATCTGCTAGTATTATATATATTTTTATGATAGATGCAACGGTGATTATTACGTTACAGCCTATGCAATATATACTTTAAGATCATTTAACATTTTAGACTCACGTAATTTCTGTAAGGCAGCACAGCTAATCTGCCTCACTCTCTCTCTAGACAGTTTTAAATTTTTTCCTATATCCTCAAAGGATAGAGGAGTATTCCCATTTAGGCCATAATACAGCCCTAATACATACTTTTCCCTTTCAGACAGTCTCTTGAGAAGCCTCTCTAAATCCCTCCTCATGAACTGTTTCTTCACCATTGCTTCTGGTGTTATTTCATCTGGACCAGGTAAAATATCCTGCAACAAGATAACAGCAATCAAACTAAGTTCCTATCATCTTACATGAATAGAGACGAAAGTCAGACAAAATTGACAACCTGCAATGTCATGGATCCACCTCCTTCTGATCTTGGTTTATCCAGGGATATTGGCTCCCGGCTTCTTTGAAGCGCAAGTCCGATGGTTAAGCTGTCCTTGTGAACGAGTTCCATGATTTCCTCACATGTTGGATGTTTTCGCAGTCTCAGGCTTAATACAGCATTGGCCTCACAAATCTTGGGAACCAGCTCACTTATGCCACCCTATACAACACAGGCTAAGTGCATTCACAAATTACAAGCTTTCCTTTCGAAATTTCTCTTATGCCATAGCAAATCATTCTTCTTCTTCTTCTTCTTTTTTAAAATTTTTTTTTTGAAAGGCAAGATGAGATCAAAGAGGCATGTATATAATTGTTAAGTAATAATAAACTGGAATCGGCTTACCGGCAATCTAGTGATTCTAGACTTCTTTGCAATAGCTCTGGCCATGGCTTGCTTGATCCACCAGTAAACATAGGTCGAAAGCTTATAACCCCTTGCTGGATTAAACTTTTTTGCACCATGAATTAGCCCAAGATTTCCTTCCTGCAAACATATGTGCTGTATAGACTTAGAACTGATGTTTAGTGTATGACAGATGATTATTACACTCTGAGCGCTATACCATATTCTTCTTCCTCTGACCTCTACTGACAGACACAGATCAGATTCAGGATACACATATCGATCCATCCAAGTGCAAAAACAGAAACATAATATGACCTTGATATTCAAAAAACCGAAACAGAATCAGATTAAGATGGATTATACCTGAATGAGATCCTGCAAACTGAGCCCTCTGCCTAGGTAAGAAGAAGCTACAGAAATAACAAGTCTTCTGTAGCACCTAGTGATTCTATCCTCTGCCTCTCTACCATTACACAAAATTTTATCAAGGCTGCGCCTGCTCATTCCAGCTGCCTTGGCCCATTCAGAGAAACTAACTTCTTCCTTCTTCGCTCCTACAACTCTTGCTTCTTCCTGAAATTCCAGGACAGTAAATAAACTATATCTATGGAGGCAGACATTTTAACAACAAGGATGGAAAAGATAACACACCTGAAGGCAGAAAGTATACTCCGCCTCTTGTTTAGCAGTCAAGTATTTCCCTGAGCTCTCTGGCTTCAGGAACAAAGGACCCGAATCCGAATCAGCCCCTCCCAAGGTATCATCCTTTCTCCTTTTTCTCCTCCTCTTCCTTCTCACCAATGCTCCATTCCTCCAGCTTCTCTCCTCATCAACCTCTTCCTTTAAGGCCAGGAATTTCTCCAGCTCGGCCGCATTGGTGTCGGAGATCGCGAGGATTTCACGAGTGGCTAGTGCGAAAGCAGCAGGAGGAGGGAGAGGCGGTGCCTTTGACGATGATCCGTGCTTGGTGAGGTGAAATGCGCTGAAGATTTGAAGGCGGTGGGAGGTGGTGTTGGCCGGATAAGTGTAGTAGGTGAGGGACATGGCGGCGGCGGCGGTGGGAGGAGGAAGGATTGGAGATGATGAGGGTGGATTGATGGCCATGGAAGTTTGAAATTTGGATAGAGTGGGAGAGGCACAAATTCCATTGGAGCCGTGCTTTTATACACACTCTCTCCTTCATTCCTGTTGGCGCTAAGCCTTCAAGATATTTCTTTCTTTCTTTCTCGTAAGCAACTCTCAACTATTACAGTACGATACGATTGACATTTTCTATGCACAACTTTCTGCCGCTCTCAACTCTCAAATTATTGGTTTGCTACGCGACCATCTTTGTTTTACTATTATCGCAACTACTGATTTAGAATCAAATGGTTTTTTTTTTTTTTTTTTGTTAAACCACCAATGGTGGAGGGATTTATATTAGGTTCCCCATGCCTTTTAAATAACAAAACAAATAAAGTAAGATACAAAGAACCACTTCCTAAAGGTCTAAACTATGAAGTGGTTATAGTAGAAATCCCTAGAGATTCTACAAGAAGCTAAGCTTAGCTTCCAAAAAGAATGAGTTAGACTAACTATTAACACTAAATCAACTCATTCTATACATGAAGAAGTCACAAGGACTCATTTTATACATCAAAAAGTTGAAGTTCAGGTCACTGGGAAATTAGGAGTATAATCCACTTGCTTATTAGTGAATCAGAAGCACAAGGCAACTCAGACACAAGACAGCCTATGGATCAATTCCAAATTACCACAGAGAGCAGATTCTAGAAGAAAGGCACCAGGAATAAACTTGAGGTGCTGCTCAGTGATGGTTTTCTCCATTCACCAAGAAAGACCAGTGATGTGAGGATGAAACTCTGGATTGGAGCTCTCAGCAAAAGGCTTGATCTGAGCTGCAGGAAATGACCGTTTGAGATGCAATGTCCATCGAAGCTTCAATCTGAAAAAAATCAAAAATTATTAGTAGTATCTGTTCTTGGAAGTCTCAGAGAAGGAGTTCCCAATTGATCCAGTCTTATGAGACCTTGAATCCTATTAGGAAGAGTGGAGAAGGTAAAAGATGCGTCATGTTTAGAAGATAAACAGAATTTTGCTAAAGCATCAGCTGGCATGTTAGCTTCTCTATAGATATGAATCAGAGAGAAGGAAGAGATGAGTTGATGTATTGTATCTGCTAAGTGGAATAATTTCCAATGAGCAGTACAAGGATTGAGGACAGAGGAGATGGCATTTAAACAATCCGATTCAATAATAATAGGTTCAGAAATGCCAGTTCCATATGTCACAACAAGTTGAATAGCTTTCAATTCAGCTTCAAGTGGAGAATCTGCTGAAGTGAAGCAACTGTGAGCAGCAATAAGACCCCCTCTATTGTTTCTAATGAGGACACTTATACCAGCATAGAGGGAGGTAGAGGACCAAGATGCATCTACATTAATTTTAAGACCAGTGATGGGCTTAACCCATGCTATTTTGAAAATTCTAGGTTTTGGTGGTCTTTTGATTAATGGTAGAAAGCTGTGATTTGCAATTTCACAATCAATAGGTAAGGATATATAAAAATGTTTTGCTGTGAACATAAGAAATATAAGGTCTTTAATCTGTCTAAGCACAAAGGAAGGATTGGCATGGACATTTTCAAAGAACCATTTATTTCTTGTTTTCCAAAGAATCCAGCATGTAACAGAAGGTGAGAGTCTAATTAACAGATTGTGGAATGCACTAAGACCATTGTAAGTAAGGTAAAATGATAACCTTTCCCAAATTGAAGAAAATCTCCTATCTGAAATACCCATAAAGGCATGCATGGTAGTCCATATTTGTAGGGAGAAATCACATGAATTATAGAAATGATCCAGTGAGTCCTCATTACAGCACATAAGACATTTAGATGGCAAACTGATATGCATAGATTTCAAAATATTGTCAAATGGCAGGTAGGAATTAATCATTTTCCACATAAAGACAGATATTTTCTTTTCTAATCTGGGATTCCAAAGATGGTGAATAGAAGAGATAGTACCCCTAGGTTCCTTGAGCCTGTGATAGGTTGATTTGAAAGAGAAATTTCCTGTACTTGCAGGTTTCCAGATCAATCTATCCTCTCTATGATCATGAAGTTCAGCCTCCTGTAGAGAAGAAAGAATGTTAGTAGAGAGATGAGGAGATAGATGTTGCATTAACTGTGTCTTATTGTTAATGAAAAATGCAACAGAGCTATCTATAGGAATAACTGTCAAAGATGGATCACAGTGATCCATGAGAGGACCAATATCCAACCAATTAGAAGACCAAAAATTACAGTCTCATCTACCAATGATAACTCTGCTATTTGCTTCAGCCCATGGACTAATTTTACAGATTCTTTTCCAGTTAGCAGAAGTTTGGTAGGAAGAAGGTAAGGAAGCCATAAAGTGAGTCCACATAGCCTTAGCAGTTTGGAATTTCCACCAAAGTTTAGCTGAGCATGTTTCAATGATGGTGTGAATTGATCTGAAGCCTAATCCATTTTGGGAAGTTGGAATACAGAGATCATTCCACTTTTTCCATGTTTTCTTAGGCTTAAGATCAATATCACCCCAAAAGAAAATACTCAGTTTCCTCTCAATTTTCTTAATAACCTGCTTAGGTGGTACACACACAGACCATATATGTTGAGGCAAGGAGTAAATGCAAGAATTTATCAGTATCATCTTTCCACCAGTTGATAACCACTTATTTTTCCAATTCATGAGTTTCTGATCAATGGTTTCAATTAATGGAAGATAGTGAGCATTCAGAGCTTTACCTTTGAAAATAGGTACACCAAGGTATCTAAAAGGAAAACATCCTAGTTTCATTTCCAAAGTCCTTTTGATATTACTGACAGCAGAGGTAGAAGCATGCTTGCTTATGAATATATCACTCTTATTGTAGTTAATTTTTTGACCAGTTACATCTTCAAATTTAGCAAGAAAAGCCTTGAATCTAATCAAAGTTAATTTGCTTGCATTTAAAAACACAACTGTGTCATCAGCATAACTTAAATGAGAGATATTCAATGCATTGGCAGGAAGATCAAAGTATTTCATTTTATCATTTTCAAAGGCAAAGGATAAACTTCTAGTAAAAGCTTCTGAGAAAATGTTGAAGAGAAAAGGGGAAAGGGGGTCACCCTGTTTTATACCTCTGGTTGGTTGAAAAAAACCAACTGGCCTACCATTTATGAGTACAGAGAACCAAGCTTGGGAAAGATTTTGCATGATAGAGTAAATGAATTTACCATGGAAGCCAAATTTCATGAGCACTGCCTGCAAAAATCTCCATTTAACCATATCAAATGCTTTTTTCAAATCAAGTTTAATTAAACAGTTAGGTTCAGGACTCTTTCTATCTAGAAATCTGATCATTTCTTGAAGAAAGATGACATTATCAGAAATGTCCCTTCCTTTCATGAAAGCAGATTGGTGTGGGGAGATAATTATAGACATAATAGGTTTCATTCTCTCCACCAGAAGTTTAGAACAGATTTTATTCAGAACATTGGAGAGGCTGATAGGCCTATAGTCATCAAAGGAAACAGGGGTCTCCTTTTTGGGGATTATGGTTATCCAAGTGCTGGCAATGCCTCTTGGAATATCCTTACCCATTTGGAATTCAGTCACAGCTGCAAGGAGATCTGCAGAGATAGTATCCCATGATTTAATGAAAAATTTAGCAGTAAATCCATCTGGACCAGGGCTACTATTTTTATTCAGAGAGAATACAATCTCCTTGAGCTCAGAGAGGGTAACTGGTTTAAGAAGGGACTGATTATGAGCATCTGTGATAAGCTTGGGGATTTGGCTAAGGAAGTGAGATTGGAAAAAATCACTGTCTTGGTTACTATCATCAGAATGAAGGTTCTGATAGTATAGAATGGCTTCATTCTCAATGTCAACAATATCATCAAGCCATACTCCATCAGAGCTTTAATCTTGGTGATATTCAGCTTATTTTTCCTTTCTTTTACTGAATTATGGAAGAATTTGGTATTATTATCACCATCTCTAAGCCATTTTAATCTGAATTTTTGTTTCCAAAAATGCTTTTGCTCATAAACAGCTTTAGTAAGTTTGGCTTTAGCAAGTTTTAGTTTCAAAAGTTCATCAAGTGAGTTATTTTGATCATAAATCATTTCCTGTTCTTCTAACTCACTTTCAGCTTTTTCTACATTCTCATGCACATTACCAAAATGTTCTTTATTCCAGACCTTGAGTACTTTTTTCAACCTTATCAATTTAAGGAAAAAACAAAGCATGCCTGGTTGAATCAATGGAAGATTCCAGTTTTCATGTATAATAGCACAAAATTCTGGTCTTTTGTACCATGTGTTCAAAAACCTAAAAGGTCTAGGAGACGAGGGAATACTACTACCAATAGTGAGCAGTAAAGGATTATGATCTGAAGTGGCTCTATTCAAAATTTGAATAGAAGAAGATGGAAATTTAGAACTCCACTGTGATGAGCATAAACCTCTATCTAGTCTCTGTGTAGTAGGATTTCTAAGTCTCATATTACTCCAAGTAAACAGATTTCCTACTGTGTTGATTTCATTTAATGCTAATAAGTTTATGAATTCATTAAAATCTCTAATACTCCCTGGTTTTGGAATAGAAGGACCTTTATATTCATTAACTGATTTGATAGCATTAAAATCACCAATCAAAATAGATGCAACATGTGTAACAGAGAGAAGAGAGGACCACAGATCTTTCCTTCCAAGTCTAGTTCTTAATCCATAAATAAAAAAAGCATCCATTTCCTCTTTAAGTGAACTACATTTAATATTAACATGCAAGAACTGGAGATGATCATGAATGAGTGTGACATGAATATGTGCTGACCAGAAAATCCAAATTTGTCCAGAGCAGCCAAACATATAGTTATCATAATGCAGAAGCCTTCTATAATGATCACATTTAGAATTATCATGCATTGGTTCAATGATACAGACAAGTTCAAATTTATGTCTATTTATTAGATTTGTCAATCTGTCAAGTGAAGATTCCATTCCTCTAATGTTCCAAACCAAAAATTTATTGGTGTAATTCATAGGGAAACTTCATTTGAGCTTTTTGACCTAGTCATGATCCTATTGAACTGTGTTACATAGGAGTCATTTCTGGAATTAGAGGTTTTTTGATTTTTCTTATTTCTCTTATGGCTCTGAGTTGTCAGTGTGAGAGGATTATCAAGACTTACCTGAGTTTCCTGTGTTGCACTTACCCCATCCTTTTGAGTTTGAGCAGTTGAGTTAGATTCTGAATCTCCAGTATCATCAGTTGCTTTTTCCTGCTCATCTTCTTCAGAAGCTAGGACATGGAACCTGTTCTGATACTTTTTCTGCTGGGAAACAAAGAATTTCTTAGCTGCAGAAAGTGTATTGAAGGGTGAGAAGTGCTTACTCTGTTTGGATAAGAAAAGATTGTCATCTCTAACTTTTCCTTTACCCTTCCTGTTGAGAGGATCAGTGTTTGGAGTGGAGAATCTCAATGGTTTCTCTTTTGAAGGAGATGAGGCTTGAGATTCAGGATTTTGCTGTGGTGATCCATAGATGGATTCCTCAGGAGAGATAGAGATAACACCATCAACAGTTGAGGTAGCCATAGCTAAGTTGTCAATTTTCTGAACTGAATCAGGTGCCTCAGGTGCTTCAGGTGTCTCACTTGCTTGCCTGTGCTGGATCTGTGTCTGATTGTTCCCATTTTCAGACTTTCTCCCAAAGAGGAAAGGAAGTAGGGTATACATGGACTCAGGGTTCTTATTTTCAGTACTAGGTAACATTTGAGCAGGCTTTGGCTTATAGACTTTCTTTGGAGGTTTCTGCCCTTTTTGTGCATGGATAGTCCTAAATTTCTCTTGTGCAGTCACACCAGAAGGACCAGGTTGTTGGACATAAGCTATATTGATATCATTGTTAAGATTCTGTGGAACAGCTTTAGGGGCATTGATTGGATCAGAGACAGGAGCTCTAGGTTTCTTAAGCTCAGGATGAAGATAAATGCAGTGATCATCAAAGTGTCCAATACAATTGCAATTGAAACAATATGCAGGAAGGTTTTCAAATTCAATAGGAAATTTGACTACTCCATACTCTATTCCATCTTCTTCAATACCAACTCTAATAGAGGAGGGGAGTTTGCTTTTCAAATCAACCTCAACACAAATCTTTACAACTGATGGTCTAGAGAGTGTAGCAGTAGCCAAATCCATCTTAATAAATTTACCTATTTGGTTTCCCATTGACTCAATCATAGGGGCATTGTAAAACTAGACTGGGACTTTAGGTATGCTTACCCAAACAGGTACAATTGAAGATTCGGATTCAGGAGAAAAGTCGATAGTCCATTTTAGTACCTTCATAGAAGCCCCTGCAAAAATCCAATTGCCCTTAAGCCATAAGCGCTGATAATCCTCCTTATCTTAGAATCGGATTAGAACATGTCTGTAGTCTATCGAACCAATCTGATATTTGCCTCTGAAGTCCACCGATTTGAAAGCCGCCTGTAGCGCCTCCATCGGCGGTTTGCCTCTTGCAAACTTCCCAACAAGAGCGTTCTGATAATGCGCAGCTAGCTTCTCGGCATCCTTGCGATTTACTAAACAAGCAATTTCACCTTTATAAGAGATTTTTGGAGAGATTTCCGGATTTGAGGGTAGAAAGGCTTGGAGTGGTGGAGGTCTGCTATCCAGAGCTTGAAGAAAGGTTCTATTCTGGCCCGGACCGCCGCGTGGAAGCGGAGGTGCCGCCATAGGAGCGGTGGCGGAGGTGCTCCTATGTGACCGTTGTGTGTCAGTAACGGATATAAACGGGAAGAAAAATGGGAAAAAGTAGTCGGAAACTTTGATTTGGGGAAAGTTAGTTTATCGCACCTTCAGTGCGTGAAATCGCACATAGAGGTGAGAGATAAACGAAAGTGAATCAAATGGTTAGTTATATAGTTGTACCAGTTTGCTCACTAAATTCTGTTTAACACGTAAAATGTGATTGGTGAGGTGAAAGTTCGTTGTGATTATTATACGAATTTAAAATATTTAAGATAATAGTGAAATTTAAATATATTTAAATAGTAAAAAAATAAAAATAAAGAGATAAAATACATAAATTTAATGTACGTCCATTATATTCTGATCTTACACTAGGGAAGCTGTTGGAGTTAAAGCAAAAAAATATAGGGATTATGGGGATGTAGTTCTTTATCTTTTAGTAAAGGATAGAGAAGGCGTTAGACTTGATCTAATAATTATTGTACCAAATTATTTTGCATATGCACCAACTGAATCTTCATTCGAGTGTTCCAATCTATCGGTTCGCAATCAGTTGTAAGATGTTGATCTTAAGGTACACAAATAATCAATTTTATCGCATGTGTGTGAAGACCCTGTCTTGTAGATGACATGAGATCATTTCAACTAGGATAAATTAAATTGAAAAGACTTGACAGTGGAACGGCATAAATAGTAATTTAGAATTTAACTAAATATTTTTGATATTAAGATATATACAAGCTTGTATCAATTCAAAGGAAGTTACAAATTATATAGTTCTACTGTTTCTTATAAACTAGAGAAAATAAATGTTGGTAGAACAGAAAATTAGATAAAATATAAAGTACAAATACAAGTTCAAAAAGGATTATATTGAATAAATAAATAAACAACTTAGGTCATGTCCAGTTCAACTTATTTTCAGCACCTTTCAGCAAGGTTCAGCACCCTTCAGCAAAGTTCAGCACCCTTCAGCAAGGTTCAGCACCCTTAAACTTATTTTCAGCACGTTTCAGCACTTGTAACTATTCACAAACATGAATTGTTATAATTTTTTTAAAAAAAATAGGAATAATTTTTCTTTTGGAAATATGAATTAATCATTCTTCAAATATATAGTTTCATAGTTATTAATCATTTTTCAAATATATATATAAATAACAATTTCGTATTGGTAAACCGAATTTATAAATAAATATTTTGCAACTGTTGCAAACATATTAGTACTTCCAATAATATTAAAAATTACATATACTACTAATCGCTATCATCTAATGATTCATCTTCGCCAACATCACTTTCTAAATCACCACCTCCTGAATGCCAAATTTGTAAGGCAATACTCTCACGCACTTCGTTCATAGCAGTTTTTCGATCATCAGCGTACAAACCTGAATCACTACTTCCTTCACCCTCATGATGATCTAACACAAGAATGTCTCGTTTTTGCATTTGAATGAAGTTATGAAGTGTGAAACATGAAACAATTATTGCTTTTTGGGAATCAATGTTAGTTTCGGGCATTCTTTTTTAAGATTTTCCAAGTACTCTTCAACTGACCGAAAGCTCTTTCTACTTTCATTCTTAAAGAAGAATGTCGTTTGTTAAAATGTTCCTTCATACCTCGAGGTGGTGCGGTTCTAAATTGCGGTAGATGCCTTCGGCTTATTCCATCACTGTATGGAGCCAAGTATGCAAGGGTGTTTGGATATCCCGAATCTACCAAATAATATTTTCCTACACAGATTGACCAATACGTAAATACATTATACATTATTATTTGTTAGGTAAATTGGTGTAAATTAGAAATATTGCCTTCTGGCGGATGAGGAAAACAGAATTTTGGGTTACCCAATGCATCTCTTCACACTGTTGTGTCGTGGGCACTTCCTTCCCATCCCACATGAATATATGTGAAGATTTGATCAAATAAACATAGTGCCAAGTAATTCCAACTTTTTTTACCCTTGCGAGTGAAAAATGGTACACCTTGTTCATCACCAACAACATCATCTATAAGAGTTCCATATAGAGCTCCAGTAGCATGCTGCAACATATTCATCACATAAAATGATTTAAGTGGATAAGTCAAATATCAAATTACTGAAAAATCTATGACCAAAGAATACGAATTTAGTAAAACACTTTACCTCAAAAAAAAAAAGGCCAATATCGTGCATCATTTGTAACCTCCGGGGGAGCCTCCAACAAATCACGATGAGGCCTAATGATATCGTGTGACAATATCACCAAAGCATTCACCACTTCTTTAAAGCATGAACCAATGGTGGTTGGGGAACACCTAAATCGTGAAGAAGCATCAGGATAGGATTGTCCCTTGGCCAATATCCATAAACACAGCAACTTTTTCGGTGATCTTAACTCGTCTTCCATCAACCATAAAATGCACCAAATGGATGAACATATGACGATCAAGTCGAAGTTGCACATGACACCCATTCTCAGTTTCAGTTAACAATCTGTATACAAACTCAGCACCACTCTCACCTCCTATTTGAGGTTGCCGTGAAGAAGATTCAGGTTCTTCAGGTTCTTGTTCTCATGAATATGATTCATGTGCCCCACTTAGGTGCAGTTGCGCTAGTTGAATTGAACTGAGCAATTCTTCTAGTATAATCCTAAATGCAAGCCGTCTTACATCATTACTCATCCTGCATAAATGGGGAAACAAAGAAATTAATCGAATGAAACTCAATACTTTTCTCAACCATCTCATCATTTGAAAAGAAGTACTATTATCAATAAACCATAGATAAAACAGTTTCACAAAAGTTTCTTGCATATAAAAAATACAAATCACACACCAAAGCAGTAATTGTTTGACACAATCAAACTGGTAATACATTGCACATATTTGCAGACTGCATAATCTACTTTATTCCATTCCTCAAGAAGTTCATCTTCTGTGTATCATTCAAAAGATGCAAGAAAGTGTGTGCAGTCCTTTCATCCACCAAGTACGTCATTGCAGCAAGGAAAAAAGCAGCACCGCCTTCTTCTTCTTCCATGATTCCAAGACTCAAAAGCTCATTGTGGCAATCTCTAGCCAATAGAGCACTTGCAGATACAACAGGTTCTTGATCTTTGGCTAGTAGCTGAAGCACACTATCCATGCTTGAAGTTGTTTTCTTCAATTGTTGATACACCCCAGCTTCACCACTGGATCTCTTCTTGCCCATCCTTCTCTTATGATCATCAGAGTCACTCTCATCACCACCAGATACAATGTTGAATCCGGCACCATCGTCATTGTCATTGTTAGGACCATCTCCACTATCTCCAGAACCCTCTTCTAGATCGAGGTCCTCAATCTCAGCATCGACATTCAAATCCACAACTTTCTTCTTAACTTTGCTAAGGTAATATGATCTTTTCCCCATCGCTGGAGAGAAACAACCAGCCCCTTTAGCCACTTGTTTGTCGAACAGTTGTGCCAACAAATACACATGCTTTATTTCGCCCCTGGGTGTGCCTGTAATTATGAACAAACAAAATTAGGCATTTTCATGTCAATAAAAATTTAAATATGAATCAACCAAGAAATTATACCTCAATATAGGCTGTGTATCGGTCCAAACTCGTCTCTATCACATCAACTCGTTTAGTTGTCGGGTTAAATGATATACCAGACAATTTTTGCAAGGCAACATACTCCTTATATTTAGCCTTCACGTCGGTATAGTGATTCCTAACTTGACTCCCACCAATTGAAAGCCCTTTCTGCTTATTAAACAGGTTTGCAAGGATTCCCCAATCATTTTTGGTAGATCCCGTCATCTTACTACGAATAATTATTTTTAATATGATCTTAGAACGCTCGGGAGTTCAAGAAAACCTATCACCGCTCATTTTCTTTTTAAAAATTAAGTGAGTAAGAATGGTTTTTCATAAAAAAAATATGGCACATATTTACACCACATAGCACATAAATAAAACTGAAACAAAAAACAAGAAGAAAAAAGAAAAATAAAACAAGATCAGAATCTTACCGAGATGAGTAGGGCGGACGGCGGGCGCGGGTGGGCGAACGGCAGACGGCGGTGGGCGGTGGATGAACGGCGGGCAAAGCTGGATCGGCGATTGTTCTGTTTCTGCTGTGGGCGGATTGCGTTTGTGAATATAAGATAGGTGAACATAAGATAAAATAGGGGTTTGTGAAAGACTTTCGGTTTTCTTGTAATATTCAAAGAGTTCAAGGGGCTGTTAGAAAAAAATGGTGGGATAAAATTACATGTTTTTAAAGTAAAATTGTAGGATTAATATAATTTTTTTAAAATATTGTACCTAAATATAAAATTAATATTAATAATATATAGATGATAATATATAGATGGATTGTAGTTATTCTATTGGATATTATTTTATGATACACTTATGCCAAATTAAACTTATGCTCAACTACAAAAAAAAAAATTATTCAACGCATTTCAAAATGTAACATTGACATTATTTTATTAATCACAACACATAATTATATATCATACAATTTTAGCACCTTCAACACGTTTCAGCACCTTTCACCTTATTTTCAGCAACTTTCAGCACCCTTCAGTTTATTTTCAGCACGTTTAACACCCTTCAGCAAGGTTCAGCACCCTTCAGCAAAGTTCAGCACCCTTCAGCAAGGTTCATCACCTTTCAACAGCTTTCAACACTTTTCAGCACCCTATTGGACAGGACCTTATAGGTTCATACTTAACAAGAAAACGTGCAAGAAAAGAAAAAAGAAAAGAAAACTAAGGCCCTGTTTACTAGAGATTATTTCTTGATGGTACTGAACTGAACTGAACTGAATTGAAGTACAATTGATGTATTGAAAAATGGAATCAGCATGACTGAATTAACCTGAATTTCATCAAATTACGTTTCACTGAACTGAACTGAACTGAACTGAACTGAATTGAACTGAACTGAACTGAACTGAATTGAACTGAACTGAACTGAACTGAACTGTTCTACAGATAAGTTCTGGTAAATAGGGCCTAAAGCTTAGAGATAAAAGGAAATTAGTCATGATTTGGAAAAGGGGATGAGATAAATAAAATAAATAAAGTCTTCAATTTCCAAAAAGGAAATTTAAGAGAGCTCTCCCCAATTCCAGAACCCTAACGTCCTAATCTCTTCCAATTGAGCACTAGCTGGCTTGACTGTTCCGTTTTTTTTTTTTTTGATGTAATATTTTCTTCTATTAAATTGCTCAAAAAGTTCATACAACTGATTTGGCCATCACTCTAACCCAAACATTCAACAAATATAAATAACTAACCAAAAGGAGAAAACAACTATTCTACAGCCATCTGAAATACAAGTGGCTATGATCATAACTAGTTCATCAAGATATTGGTAAAATTTTAGCATAACTATCATGACTGCGCTTCCATTCCATCTGTCCTTTCATATCTTGCTAAATCCGCATCCATCATTGGTGCCTTCAACGTTCTATTTCTGTTTCCAGCTCGTATATGATTATGGGAAAATCTACCGTAGCATATCTGCTTATTGACATGTCAAAACACAAGTCTACCCCGGTTCAGTTCCCATAGAATTCAAATAAGAAATATGAAGCCTGGTCTGAGCATGCTTATAATCTTCTTCAATCCAGCCCGTCAAGTCTTTAGATAGTGTCATGGGCCAAGGTTGGGTAACTGGTTTTACCCAGCAGCCCAACACCTCTGAAATATCAAAGGTAATCAGTGCGGTACCTACGACATATGTACAAGTTTCATACTATGGCCATAATCCCTCATACAGTCCGTCAAATATTTTTGATAGTGTCATGGGCCAAGCCTGGGTAACTGGTTTTTACACCAGCAGCCCAACACCTCTGAAATACCTAAGGGTAATCAGTGCGGTACCTACGACATAGGTACAAGTTTCATACTTGGGATAAAACCCCTCAACCATTCCATCAAATCAGATAGTGTCATGGGCCAAGGCTAGGTAACTGGTTTTTATACTAGCAGCCCAACACCTCTGAAATACCAAAAGGTAATCAGTGCGGTACCTACGACATATGTACAATTTTCATACTTGGGGTAAAACCCCTCAACCATTCCATCAACAGATAGTGTCATGGGCCAAGGATGGGTAACTAGTTTTTATACCAGCAGCCCAACACCTCTGAAATACCAAAAGATAATCAGTGTGGTACCTACGACATGTGTACAAGTTTCATACTAGGGATATATCCTCACAACCAATCCGTCAAGTCTTTCAATAGTGTCACGGGCCAAGGCTGGGTAACTGGTTTGTACACCAGTAGCCCAACACCTCTGAAATACCTAATGTAATCAGTGCGGTACATACGACATATGTACCAAGTTTCATACTAGGATCCATTCACCCTATCCTCAACATCAATCGGAGGGGTCATAGCCTGTTTCAATCATCACCTTTAGAGCATCCACTTGCCTAAATTTCCCCTCAAAGATTCTGTTATTCCTCTCCCTCCATACATTATAGAAGATGCTGATAAGTCGGTGGAATCTTATTCTCTCTCCATCCTACCATTCTTCTCATCCTCCTCAAGCACTCTCTGAAGTTTCCGCCAGTCTCCACCCTGTAATGTTTTTGGAGCTCCACTGTAAACTGGCATGTACAAAATATGTGCTGCATCGTTTCTCCATTCTGCCCACAAAGAGTACAAACATCTGCCACATGAGGTATTATCCCTTTCGACAGAAGTCTCGATATGGTCGATAATCTCCCTTTTAACAACATCCATAGAAATAATGAGTGTTTAGCCTGTAGTCCTGACTTCCACAATATATTCGTTGACCAATGGTTTTCTTGGCCTGCCCCTTTGAGGTATCCATATGCCTTTAAGTATGGACGAATTTCATCTTTCAGTGATACCAACTTTCCCCAACTCCAGCTGTATGTGTGCCCGTCTAGGCTGTAGTCAAGAAACTCTCCATCCTTCAAGTAGTATGCCTGCACCCATTTTAGCCACAATAAATCCTTCTTTTGACATAAATCCAAACCAGCTTACACAGAGAAGCTCTATTCCAGAATGAAGGATCCCTTAGGCCAACTCCTCCACTTTTCTTTGGCATACAAATTGTTTTCCAAGACACTGGTGTAACTCTTTTCTCCCCTTCCTTTCTGCCCCATAAAAAATTTCTGCATTTTGTCTCAATGGCTTTGTGCACACTCTCAGGTATTTGAAAAACATTCGCCCAGTGACTAGCTTTACTCAACAAAATTGTGTTTATAAGCTGCACTTTACCTGCATATGCCATATTGCTGGACCCCCAAGTGCCTATTTGTCCTGCAATCTTCTCAACCATTTTCTCACAATCTTCAGCTCTCCACTTCCCTGTCGAGACTGGAAGTCCCAGGTAATTCATTGGGAAACTTCCTTGAACTATCTTCAGAGTATCAGCCAACATCTTTGATTCAGTTTCTGTCATTGTCGAGAAGAAAGCCTCAGATTTTCCTTCATTTATTCTCAGACCAGAAACCTTCCTAAACTCCTCCAAAATAGTTTTAACCCTTCCATTGAGTACTTGCTCGCCCTACAGAAAATTAACAGATCATCTGCAAACATCAAACTGTGTATTTCCCCCTTTAAACTCTTCTGATGGAACTCTGTAGCTTTCGTTTTTATTGCCAGGCTAAACTGCCTCGACAAATATTCTATCCCAATCACAAACAATAAAGGTGATATCGGATCCCCTGTTTAACACCACTCTTCCCCTTAAAACAATCTGTGTACGCACCATTCAAAGAGAAACAATAAGTGGTATCCTCAACGCATCGTCTTATCCACTCAATAATCCTGGAAACTTTAGAACTGCCAGCCATTTGAATAGAAACTCCCAGCTTATACTGTCGAAAGCCTTCTGTACATCAATTTTTATCATGCAGCTCGGAATATTGCGCGGCTTCTTATATCCTGTTAAAAGCTCTTGCGCTAGGAGAATATTATGTGATATCCTCCTCCCTTTCACGAATGCACCTTAGTTTCCATTTATCACTTCAGGGAGTACCTCACTTAACCTGTTACTCATGATCTTTGTGACGACTTTATATAAAACAGGGCAGCAGGAAATCGGCATATAGTCCCCAGCTGACTGCGGATTATCAACTTTCGGTAAATTCCTGTGGTACTTCATCCCCCTGAAAGAAACTCCTAATCCCCTTTTTGATATCATCACCAGCAATCTCCCATGTTTTCTTGAAGAAAAAGCTCGAATATCCATCTACTCCAGGACTTTTGTCATTCTCAATGCAATTCAGAGCTCTCCATATCTCATCATCTGTAATCGGCTTTATCAAGGGTATTTGTTGCTCCACTGTAAGAAAGTTACCTTCAGCTGCCACTGAAGGATCAATTTCACTCTCTGTAATCACTGTCTTTCCCATTCGGTCACCAAAGAACTGCAGTAGATGCTTCTCCACCCCCTCTCTTCCATCCACTCTGTCGCTTCCCACCTTCAGGCTGACTATATGATTTTTGTATTGCCTCTTTTTCATGCTTGCATAGAAAATTTTGGTTGGCCTGTCCCCCTCCTTTATCCATTTCTCCTTAGACCGCTGCTGTAAGAAACTGAACTCCGCTTCAGCTAGTTCCATAGATTCTCTCCTTGCCTTTGCTTCTTTTTCTTGCAGCCCTTTATCCAATACATTTGTTTGTAATAGATTGAACTGGTTCTCCCACTTCTCTTTTGCTTCCATGGCTCTTTTCTGAATGACTGAAAATTCCTTCTTGTTCAATCGTTTAAGTGTTATTTCCAGCACCTTAAGAGTTTTAAATAGATCCACAAGGTCTATGTTATTAGCTGCTTCTCTCTCATTGCCGCCAACATTTGTAGACTGTGAAATCTGCAATGCCACACTATCATTTGATTCAGCCGGTTGTTTCCCTTCTCTGTGTTGTCTTGTTTCTCCCCTCAGTTCATCCCCGGCTTCAGTGCCTCTTGATTGTTCATCATAGTTCTATGTTACTGCTCATTCCACCATTGTGTTTACCCCTTTCTTTCATACCGTGCTTCATTTTCCTGTTCCTTCTCCGGACCCAATGATGTATCTTGGTCTCCCTTTTTTTGTTCTACATTGGTCCCTTTAGTGTTCAGTTCGGTCTCCCCTCTAGGCGGGTTAGCAACTGTTCCATTCGGGCCCCTTTTGTCTCCATTCTTCTTTGCCTTTTTTACCCCAACAACCACCCAATCCCCCGTATTTCTACCATATCATCGATGAGGAGCAACTATGCTTGGTCCCCTTTCCCTTGGGGCTGATTGATTTTGGTTCTCCCTTTTGCCTCTATTTGTGCTCAACTGCGTCCTGCCATTCACTCCAGGCGAAAGGGCATTGGGCTTCCAGACACATTCTTCTGTTTCATGTCCAATCAACTTGCATTTACTGCACTTTGCTGGCTTCCACTCATACTCCACATCTTGGTGCTGAATGATATTATTCTCATCTTTGTATGGAATTCTTTTCTGCATTACCTTCCCCATGTTTACCTCAACCAGTACCCTTGCAAACTTTGTCTTTTCCATGTGCCATGTGGCCTCATCAATCCGCAAAGGGATTCCAATTACACTTGCCAATCTACGTAACATGCTCGGCTCCCAATAGACTAGATCCAATCCAGGAAATTGCACCCATATGGGAATTGTATCTGGCTCATTAAAATCCATTTTTTGTTTCCATACCTTTACAAAAACTGGTTTTTTATCAATGAAAACTAGCCCCCGTTCTATCACCTCATCTCTATGTTTTTCATTAACAAGTTTCACCAAAAAGATCCCTGGCTTTTCCTGCCAGACCTTTTCAACCATACCAAACCATATTCTTCTAAGAAAGCCTTCAAAATATTTAATCGGAGGATGACCACCAATAACCTTGCATACAACTACATTCTTCCATTTTTTCACGCTGTTTTCAACCTCATTCAAAGGAAAAGAAGGCAGAAGCATACCGTCTACAAGTTCAGGTTTATAGTATTTTACCTCTGCCTGGTGGCTCGTGAACAGTTTCGACCAGCTTACCTTCTCATTTATAGGTGTCTCTAGCTCTTCCCCTCTCTTCAGTATACGTACTTGTGAATTCTCCCCAACTTTGTTTATTACTGTGGCAACACCATCACCTTCGGGTTGAGTGATCACAGTCGACAAAACAGCATTCTCCAATCCCTTCTCTAAATGAGACTTCTCGGCTTGTTCTGAACTCTACATCTCTGTTTGTACACCTTGCTCTATTGTCTTAGATGTATCCTTGCTGCCCCCACTCTCTTCTCTGCCCATTGTTTCCAAGAACCTCGGAATTGGTATACCGGTTTTTATCATCATCGGCTGCCTACGAACCCCGACTGCCATCATCGATTTCTTGCTGCCCCCTTCGCTTTCCCGGTCATGTATACTCTCATCCGCTGGCCATGTAGTCATATTCCCAGATTCAATCAGATTCATCCCAACGTTTTCCTTTTCCAATCCAAACAAGAGTTTTCCTCCATTCTCCATGACCTCACGTTCAGCCACATCCAATAGTTCTTCTCCAGCTTTTTCCTTAAGTTTCTGTTCAATCATTTTAAAACCTTCGTAAGCTTTCCCCATATTTTCAAAGAGCTCTTCGACCGACGCTTGCTGAATCCATTTTTTCATCGTCTCACTGTGTGAATTTGACGCAGCCTTTAAATCAAAATCTCCGCTGCTAAGGTTTTTCTTTT
The DNA here is from genome assembly GCA_963678965.1 of Cruciata laevipes. Lineage (NCBI taxonomy): Eukaryota > Viridiplantae > Streptophyta > Magnoliopsida > Gentianales > Rubiaceae > Cruciata > Cruciata laevipes. Next base: position 15,829,746 of record OY787634.1, on the reverse strand, counting down.
CTGTTGCAGCCCGAGGGTTTTTTGCCGCATCTACCATCCCGTCGTTTCCTCTCCGTTCAACATGAAAGTTTAATCCCGACAGAGTGCCCGGGTTTTCAATCGCGGTTGGCTGTTTCGGCAAAACCTCACCATCATCGCCAAACAAACTCCGTCCATCACTTCCCAAGACCATCTTCGTCACATCCTTAGGCTTATTTCCCGCGTTTCATTTACCACTACTATTCTTGCCCATGGCGGCAGAATCGATCACCAGAAAATAGTGGAAAAAGAAAAATAGAAATGGCACATATTGGGATTTAGAATCGCAGCATAGGAAGAACTGGATTCTGGATCAGAAGGGGATCCGGTTCGGGGGAACGGCAGGGTCTCTGAACGGCAGAATAGTCTCCGAACAGCAACGGCAGGGTTCAATCCCAAGGACGAGCTCTTCTGGTTCGGAAATCGCTAAACCCCTTCTGTTACCCAGGTTGGATCCTTGTAATTTGTTCGCCCAGGAAGAGATCTGCCCAGGTTGGCGTGCGTACAGATTCGTGCGTACAGATCACCGTGCGTCCCAAAGGTTTCAGATCGCCATGGATTAATTCGCCATGGATTAATTCACCAGATTCGTGCGTACATAGGACTGTTTCGTTGTTAATCACCATGGCCACCACCTATTACCCTTAACCTTCTTCCGTCCTTCTTATACAATTTCCGTCCTTCGTGCGTACATAGGACTGCATCCACTGCTGTCACCTTTGATGGTCCTATGTCGACTTCAAAGCTCATAAAACGTGGCATCGGAGCTGTATGGGAGCATCGTGTAGAAAAGGCTCATGTATAGTGGAGGACCGGGCAGAGAGGCATCGGCACGAAATTGGAGGCAGCCTTCTCCATCCTTCTCATCGTACATTGTAGCCTCAGAATCACTCCAATTCGTGTGAGCTCTCTGTCCTAAATTAAGGTTGAATAGTGGAAATAAAAGCTTGAGTTGTAAAACAGTTTAAAGGATTCTGAGCCGGGTTGCTTTAAAATGATTAAACCACATCAACCATAAACTTTTGTTGGTTGAATTTTACATATCTGAAATCATAAAATTATACTCCTCCGTCCCCACAACAATTTTGGGTCCAAGCATCATCTAATTCTGTTGAGTGTTCGGATGAAAACATGCTGATTCCAACACAACTAGGGATGATCATGGGTAGAGTCTGGGTCGGGTCCAGTGATATCCGGACCCGATCCGTTGAAAAATAGTAAGATCCAGACCCGACCCATATCCGCTGGGCTTAAAAAGTAAGATCCGGACCCAAACCCGTTGGGTCTAAGGGTCCAAGGGTCTTAAACGGGTCCCTAAATTATTTTATAAAAAATTAAACTTTGATATTAGAAATTGTTAAATGAAAACAAAACAATCCATAATCCACATTAGAATAAAATGCTAATACAAATTCGACGCTTTTAGATGGTCTACTATATAACGTTGTTAAATTTCAATCAACAATATACAATAAAAACAACATTGGTAGCCAAAAAGAGCATAAAAAGTGTAGCCAAAATGATATCTTATATTGTTAAAGAAGTCGAGAATTTGCTGCCAAGTACTAATGCCAGTCTTGAAGTGTTCTAGTCTGTGACTGTGATCCAACTAAAGAAGAAATAATATTTTGTTAGAAAAATTAGAATGTAAAAGCACATGAACTACATAACACTAAGGTGCCGAACAATATTAGGGGTCTGCACATGCAATAAAATATTTTCATAACAATGAAAAATGTACTCATTGTTATTAAATATGGTGAAAATGCACTCATTTTTAATGAATGAATGGAAATATGGGATTAACTTTTTCTAGCCTTACAATATTAGGCGCCGAACTAGGGGTGTAAATGAACTGAACCGTTCGTGAACAACTCGCTAAGAACTCGGTCAAAGTTCATTTTCGAGCTCGGTTTGATCAGTTCGAACTCGAACTCGAACTCGTTCGTTTATATACGAGCTCGAACTCGAGCTCATAAAAGCCAACTCGATAAGCTCGTCGAGCAGCTCGAATATAATTTAAATATAATTTTTTTATAGAAATAAATTAAATTTTATTCATTAATGCTTCATGTTCTCGAACTAGCTCGAGTTCGAGTTCGAACTCGATTTTTTATCGAGCTCACGAGTCGAGTTCGAACTCGATTTTTTATCGAGCTCACGAGTCGAGTTCGAACTTTCTAAAAGTCTGACGAATCGAACTCGAACTAAAATGTCTCAATTCGTACGAGCTCGAACTCGATCACGAACATGCAAAACGAACTCGAACTCGAACACAGGCCTGTTCGAGCTCGACTCGACTCGTTTACAGCCCTACGCCGAACAATATTAGGGGTTTGCACATACAATAACAATGAAAAATGCACTCATTTTTACTGAATGAATGGAAATATGAGATTAACTTTTTATAGCCTTATCTTGTTGGTTGTTACACGTGTGATGAGTAAAAATTAAGCATCATACCTTATTTAGTCCATTCAACATGTTGTTTATTTAATATAAATATAGAATGGCTTTATTAATTATTTATTTACAATATATAGTTTGACGGGTCTATGGGTCGGGTCTGGATTTTAGTATTAAGATCCGGACCCGACCCGTTCATTTAATATTGGATCCAGACCCGACTCAAACCCGTTGGGTCTTAAAAAATTGGATCCATACCCGACCCGATGGGTCTAAGCCCGCCGGGTCTGGGTCGGGTCCTAGACCCATGCTCATCCCTAAACACAACACAACACAACCTGATTCCTAAAATGGTTCAAACTCAACTTTGAAGACTCATATCTTTTGAACTATAACTTAGTTTGGATGGTATGTGATCTATGGTACGGAACCTGCAATTTTTGAAGTCTCACTAGTTCCGAACGAGATAATCAGAGGTCTATATGTATTGCCTTAGGATTTCACAATAAGAACTACTATTAACCTTAATTGGGTGCTGATATATATAACTATGATTCATTTTTGATTGATAGGTACAAGTATATATTCTTGAGCTTATAAACCTGTTATAAATGTATTGTTGATAATATAGTGATTAAATTGACTGTGAAACTTATACAACACCCGGTTTTCTAGGTTTTGGAGTAACTGTGTTTAAATGATCGTATCTTTCAAACCATGACTCTGATTTTGCTAATTCCAGGACCATTACAATCCTTATAACCTGCAATATAGAGCTTTGAAATACTGAAATAGGATAATTAATGAGTGAGATAAGAGACTTTTTAGTCTGCTGCATAATCTTTCAGTCTGCTGCAGAATGAAGAGTTGTAGCGTGCTTAACTTAGAATATCCTTATCTTGCTAACCGTGACTCGGTTTTGATTGGTTTTTGTTTTGTTGTGACCTCGAAGTGTTGAACTACATTTTAAAAATAACAAATCATTTTATGTGGTTGGGAAACGGTAGCAGAAGGGACCGTAAAGTACTGCTGCAGAATCTAGTTTGTAGAACTGATCTTAAATATATTTCACAGAACTGGTCACCAGTAAACTTCAACTTCAGTTCAACTGTGTAGCCGTCTTGTGCCAGTAAACTCTCCATTAGGGATTGATTAGTTCCGTGATACATTATAACCGCAGGGTTCTGAAAACTTCTATCATCTGAATCGCGTGAAAGGTGAGTGTTCTCACTTTTCAAAACTTTATATACTTTTAAGCTGTCATGCCTATGTGTATTATATGTATCATCTATATTTTTGTTAAACAAATATATACATACAAGGTACTCGATTGATATACTTAAGATGATTTTAAAATATAAAGTGTTTATAGTAACTTGTTCTCACAAAATGTGCTATCTGAGATGGTCTGCCACAGCATGTGTTATCTGTAATGGCCTGTCACTTTAAGTGTGCTATCTGAATGGTGCCTCTACTTGTTGCTTGAATGGTAAAAGTGTATAAGTGATTACATGCGTTGCTATTGCACTCCAATTGTCTCTGGGTTGTCTAACTGTGTTTATGAGCATCATCAATCATGTGCATTTGGAATGCTATCGGTACAATGTGTTGTTGGCCGATATAGTTGGACCGTTCATTAATGGCCTTGAGCATACCCGATCAGATTGATTATTCACTATTTGTGGTATATGAGAATGTGATGTTACTGAGCTTTGATTGTACTTGTTGTTTTTGCTGCTCTGTCTTTCGTTCTTGACATCTGATGTTGTAGTTGGTGAAGTTCCAAATTAGTATTGTGTGATCTTGCGGCTTTGATGTGATCAGTGACCTGGATAGAGATGGTTTAACTAAATTATATCGACTAGTATTGAAAATGTGCGAAGTATGAAATTCAGTTGTGATCAGGAACCTAAAGGCCGTGTGGGTGAGCCACCTCTAGAATCCCATATTTTGTGACCTAAGTGCTACGCATGTAGTCACCTCTAGAATCCCATACTATATGGAAATATTATATCTAACGTCGGGACCTAAGTGCTATCCACAGGAAGCCACCTCTAGAATCCCCTTTTGTGAAAAGTGAATGAAAATCCTTGATTGCAGAAACATTCTTTTTTTGAAGGTATTATAGCTTGCTCTGGAATAGTTAACTTCAATATGTTGAGGGTATTAGCCCCTTTAATTATTTTGATATTTTGTTGATATTTTGAATTAACAAGGCAAATGTGGATAAGGTTACACTCTGAGTTGTTCCTTATGGCGTTGTGTTGCAATGTGGAATAGTTGTTGATTTTAAATGTATAGTCACATCAATTTTCCAGGAAGGGCTGTTGATTTAATTAAAATATGTAAATGTATATATATTGAATTATGTGGTGCACAAATAAAAATTGCTTTTGATTGAGTTTTAAAGTATTGATAATAATATCAACGAAGAAAAGAAAAAACTGAACTTTTATTATACAACATTGAGGGCACTGTGATCCATGGTTTATCATGATAAATTGAACAGTTCTCTGAATTAGCTGAATAGATACTCTATGTAGTTGGAATGAAAAATCTGAGTTGGTTATGGAAGTATAAATAAGCAATTTCTCTATGCAGCTCCATTTTTCTCTTGCAGGTCCACATTTTACCATAATGCCCCCTGATGGAACCCTATGATTTCAAGCCCATTTTTTGCCTTAACAATATTAGGGGTATTATGGTAAATATATGGACCTGCAAGAGAAAAATGAACTTGCATCGAGCAATTATGCAGGTCCATTTTTCTCTTGCAGGTAGTTTCCTGGCTTTACGCTACCTATTGCATGTAGGAAATATTAGAGAATTTTGTAGGGCTTTGAAATTTAAAAAGGACAGCATGCCTAATTGGGCACTGCCGAGACTTTAAAAGTAATAACATTAAAGTTAGCAGATTTGTCTTTTGTGTCTTGGATAACCCAGAGATTTACTTCCAGTGCACAAGATAGTGATACCTTTAGGGACTAAGTTCTTACATGTCTATGATCTTGGATGTTGTTGTTATTCGTACTACATGGATCTGCTCTTATGACTCCTCACCTTTTTGCCTCTTCATGTTGTCCCTCTTATGGAGCAATTATCATATATTTTTATATAAGGATCCAAAGAGCATTCAGAACTTGTTCATTCTATACTTATCTGTTACCTTATTTGTAAATTATGTGAATTCATGGTATAACATGCACGCTCATCGTATTGACTGAATATGTGTTGTGCTGGTTATGAATATCGATCAGTATTAGAAATGAAAAGATAAATATTAGAGTTTCATGAATTGCTTTTCTGCCTGACTTGCTAACTGTAAAGAGTTGATGATTGATGGAAAGGTTGTTGAATTTGTAAACTCTTGCTGTTAGAGTATCAAAACATGATCATATGGTAGTCAGTTGCTAATGTCATGTTATTGCATTACAGTTGACTGGTGGATGTGTGCTCTGAATATGAATTATTACCATTTCCTAATCCTTGCATTTTATGAACCGAGTTTTAACTTTAAATGGAAATAGTATTCTATATATTTATATTTTACGCGAGACAACACTGGGCGAAAGCTCATTTATGTGTTTTTGTGTGGCATGACAGTCCTAGGAAACTTTAAAGATACTAATTCAGGGTTGAGAGACGATTTGATATTGCAAGACGGATGTGCCAAGCTTTTGAGACCCTTGTACATGTAGATTAATTTAGGAGTTTAGGTGCCAGTTGTAATTCAAATTAAATTGGATTTGGTTTTCAGAATCATGTAATATAGTTTACTTATGCTCGTGTTTCTCACTCTGTTATTCACGAGTCCTGGTGCGAACGAAGCAGACGTCCGACTAAACTCACCATAATGGAATGGTGGTTTAGTTGGGGCGTTACAATGTGTTTATATATACACATGCATAATAAATAGTCGCAAGAACTCGTTTGATCCATGGATGTCTTTCAGGCCGTTGAAGTGGAAAATTTTAGGCAAATAGTGGCTGCGTCCTGGACAGAAAAAATGGACTGATTCGAATGATTTTATTGGGAAAATGCACTCAGGATGGTGGATTAATACAGTACATTTGGAGCACATTACAATTGCCAAACTTGTTTTTCAAGATTACAGTGATGATGCATATACTCTGACTGGACTGCTATTCATGTTAGTGATACCAGTAGCTCGAGGTTCAAGGGTAATCCCTCCATTGGCCGTTTCCCTAATGGGCTGGACAGAAAAATGATCATCCTGCAGTCTCATTTTCGGTTATTCGAATGATTTTTATTGAATCCAACTGCTTGATGAGGTGAAAAAGTGGTGAGGAGTAGAAAGAAAAGATGTTTGGACTCGGGAATTTCTAATGCCAGTCAAGAGATGAACATGGAAGGGAGTAGCAGCCAGCAGCGCAAAAGAAATTGCTCCTATGGATCCAATGGACAAGATGAAAACTTTTAATATCCAATGGACAAGTTGAAATATTTTTAGTGATATTATAGTGTGCAATATTGATCCAGCCAGTAATTACTGCTTAGGATGGATAATTACATATATTTTGTCCTCAACCAGTAAAATCATGGTGGAATGCTAGAAGCAAACAATCAGATTACCAATGGTGGAATGCTATCTGAAACTAACAAAACTTTGAAAAATTCAGAATTCACATAACCATTCTAAATATATTCATGTACAATGGCATCTATTTGGAACTACAACACCGGAAGGTTTTCTCCTCTCCCGAATAATGGCTTCCTTTAGTAATGGTATTTTTTGTTGAACCTTTTTCCAGATATGATACACAGCACCATTTGGATGCGACGGGCCTATACCACCCGGATGTCCATTATCATAGTCGAATAAAGGCTGAATCTCAGCTATTTTCCTCCTGAACACGTTCTTCTGCTCATCAGAAAAGCTTCTAAGATGGTTCACAAGCCAGTTTGGCTTCAAAGCATCATTAACAGCAACAAACACTGAAAATTCTGAATAATCCACAATTCCTTCAAAAGGGAGCTCAATATCATCACTAACCACCACGGGTATACATAGACTTTGAATGGCATCAAACAGTCTACATGAGGTGGGCGTGTCCCCAGCTGGATGCAAGCAAAATTCAGATGTCCTCATGCCTTGTATAGACTGCTCCTTGCCAGCAGCATCGGGAAAGCCTTCTTCCATAACAACTTCAGGTTCATTAACAAGTAAGTCCCACAATTTTTCTCGAACTAGGCCACCCTGAACACGAGGATGGGAAATTATCATGGATGGCACACAAAACATTGGAGCTGCACATTCAAATGCTTTGTCATTCAATATACAAGGACAAACTAAGTAGTTTTTCCATGAACAACATATTATTCATTTTAACAGGCTCAACACCTGCAATATAAATTATAAAGATCTGATATTTCTCATTTAATAATAGCGTCTACTTCTTTATTAAAAATGGTAAAAACACAATAACCACAGCCTAGATCTAGTTCTCCTCTCTCCGCAATAGCAAAATGTACACCCTATAGTATTCAAGATCTTATAAAAATGTCTATAAAGCAACTCTACAGGTCTGACCCATCAAAATTCCAGCATTCTGATTTCTAACTAACTCAGAAGTTGTAATTTTCTCCTGCAAATTGTGCATGAAACTTAATCTGCAACAAAATGCAATTTTCCTTTTCAAGGCATCACCATTTAACTATGCAACATAATCCATGAAGTTGGGAGTTTCTGAATGTGACTTTCATAAACAGTAAAATTATGAGTAATCATGAACCTATGCTGCTATCAAACAAATCAAAGACTCGTTTAGGATATACCAAAGAAAACAAATTGACTTTAAAACTTCTGATTATATCTATTAAGCTGTCCACTACCTTCGTGAAAGATCCCACAAACCAAAAGCATAAACACAGACTTTGTGATCTGACCAGAGCTGGTAAGATGTTATAATAGCCAGCCCAAAACCACTTAAAATACCAAAGTATAAATGAGGATTATCCAAAAATTATTAAGGTAAAGAATGTTCCATTGACAATTTCACACTTATGGATTTTATAATACAAATAATTTCATTCAAATCTGAGTGACAACTCCCAAACATTTAAATACAGAGGGCCTAAAGGAAACTGACACATTTTTTATTACATGAGCCCTAGAAAAATTATAGGGCTTTCCAAACTGCTTGCTGGACTGCTGGTAGTGCAGATAACATAAAATAATGTAAATTCTTGGATGAATGAAATCAAAGAATTTTAGCAAACTTGTTTAGGCCTAACACCAACATAAACTTATATATAATCCAAACAATTGAACACCAAACGAAATTAGTAACGTAAGAGCATCCCAACTTGGCTAAAGTCCCAAAATAATTGCACTTTAGCTATATAGTAGTTGCTAAAAGAAAGATAGGTGTCCAACCAAAATATAAGAGATAACAGTTACTAACCCGATGCCTGTGCTTAGCTCCTTTAAAGTAAATAAGCGTGTGCCGTTTCTTGTTTTCTGAAAGAGGCAACCTCGGGAGTAAATGGGTATAGGGCACAATTACATCTTTCAGCAATGAAACTTGGGTGTGATGAATAGTATCCAACGAGTTATCACTTGATCCTTTTGTATCAGCCTTGTACCAACCACCAAAATCCACTACCAGCAGAATGGCAGGAGCTATCTCTTCTTTAACATGCCACATAGCAACAGGGTCTGCCAAAGAATGCTTCAAGTTTTAACACAACCTGACAATTCAGAGACTATATTATAAGCATCTACGGCATGCAAGACACATTTTCTCAATTTAAACAAATAAAATCTGTACATGGCAATACTTTTAGAAAGATTGCTGAGAACTAAATATCAACCTGCATTCCAGTTTTGAGAATGATGCAATTCTTTTTCCACACTAACCAAGCCATAACAAAACTAGTAAAAACCAATTTAGTCACTCACTACCAAGTAATTGTGCATAAACTTTTAAACATTCAAACTAGTAAAAGCAAGGAAAATCAGTACATTCATCAATCCATATCCAACCCACACATTGCATCCCAAAAAAAACAAAAAAACTTGTTTCCTTTCTTTCAACATTATATTCTTTGTCCCTTTTTCTTAAAAGCCATCCAGTGACATGATCTAAGAATGCAGTATCAGTAGAAAATCAAACAGACGGGACTCATAACAAGAAAGAGTTACCTGTAAGAACAAAGACATGGTCCCTGCCACCAGACCTGCGCCAAGCCTTAGACTTTTTCACAAGATCCAGCGTCATTCTCTGCCTCAGATAATCCTCATTCTCCCTCAACTTCTTCCTGAACACGCCCTTGTTCACCACCAGCTGCAATTCAGCACTAAGAGTAGCAAAAAACGGAACGAAAACCACATCAGCCTCATCAACACTGAACACCCTTTGAGCCAGAGAACCTTTCTTTGACTCCAGAGGGGCGAACAGATCACCCGAGATCCAGTACTCGGCACTGTACTGTTTGATTATTGGGTTTTCGGGGTAGGGAAGGGACTTTTCAGAGTTGTTGGACAAAAGGGTCTTTCTGATCGCATTGTCTACTCCACTTCCAACCCTCGAATCGGAGGTGAGAGACCAGTACTTGTCGAGGAGGCCGTAGTTGAGGGATCGGGGGAGGTCTGCCACGTAGACTGATGGGATTTGGAAGGGCGGTTTGGATATTAGGAGATGGAGTTGGGGTGGGATTGGAGTGGAAGAGGAAGAGGCCGAATGAGAGGGCGCAGAGGATGGACAGGGAGATGAACAGTGAAGAAATTGTGCACGGCAAGGTCGACGTGCCGGCGGCGCCACTGGTTTTCACGGCCATTGTATCTTCTTCTCCGTGTAACTGAACTTGATTTCAAATTTACATTGCACCATTAATATTGACTTTCCTTTTTAAAATGGGTCCCATTAAATATTTTGTACTTTTTATTTGCTCTAGATTTTCTACACCACTTTGGTGTACCATTCCATGTTCCACTAATCAAATTGTGCCACGTGCCTTTATTAACTTAACTAGAGTTAAGTTATCTAACTCATATTAATTACTTTTTCATCTATTTTTTCTTTCTTATTGGCTCTGGATCCTCTACACCACTTTGGTGTACCATTCCCTTTTTGTTTTTGGTGGTTGTTAGCCAGTGCTACAGCGGAAATTTTCTATGGGGCAGAAAGGAAGGGGAAGAATGGAGCTGGTGGACATGCCTTTATCCAATACATGTGTTTGTAATAGATTGAACTGGTTCTCCCACTTCTCTTTTGCTTCCATGGCTCTTTTCTGAATGTCTGAAAATTCCCTCTTGTTCAATCGTTTTAGTGATATTTCCAGCACCTTCATAGTTTTAAATAGATCCACAAGAGTACTGTGTTTCCGCATCCTCCAATTCTGCTCCACTAATGTAAGAAAGTCCGGCGAGTTTACAGGCAGAAATTTTCTATGGGGCAGAAAGGAAGGGGAGAAAAGAATTACACCAGTGTCTTGGAAAACACTTTGTATGCCAAAGAAAAGTGGAGGAGTTGGCCTAAGGGATCCTTCATTCTGGAATAGAGCTTCTCTATGTAAGCTGGTTTGGGATGTATGTCAAAAGAAGGATATATTGTGGCTGAAATGGGTGCAGACATACTACTTGAAGGATGAAGAGTTTCTTGACTACAGCCTAGAAGGGCACACATATAGTTGGAGTTGGGGCAAGTTGGTGTCACTGAAAGATGAAATTCGTCCACACCTAATGGAATGTGTTGACATGAAGGGAAATTTCAGCACGAGTAAGGCATATGGATACCTCAAAGGGGCAGGTCAAGAAAACCATTGGTCAACGAATATATTGTGGAAGTCAGGACTACAGCCTAAACACTCATTCTTTCTATGGATGTTGTTAAAAGGGAGATTATCGACCATAGCGAGACTTAAGTTGAAAGGGATAATACGTCATGTGGCAGATGTTTGTACTCTATGTGGGAAGAATGGAGAAACGATGCAACACATGTTTTGTACATGCCAGTTTACAGTGGAGCTCCAAAAACATTACAGGGTGGAGACTGGCGGAAACTTCAGAGAGTGCTTGAGGAGGATGAGAAGAATGGTAGGATGGAGAAAGAGAATAAGATTCCACCGACTTATCAGCATCTTCTATAATGTATGGAGGGAGAGGAATAACAGAATCTTTGAGGGGAAATTTAGGCAAGTGGATGCTCTAAAGGTGATGATTGAAACAGGCTATGACCCCTCCGATTGATGTTGAGGATAGGGTGAATGGATCCTAGTATGAAACTTGGTACATATGTCGTAGGTACCGCACTGATTACATTAGGTATTTCAGAGGTGTTGGGCTGCTGGTGTAAAAACCAGTTACCCAACCTTGGCCTGTGACACTATCTAAAGACTTGACAGATTGGTTGTGGGGATATATCCCTAGCATGAAACTTGTACATATGTCGTAGGTACCGCACTGATTACCTTTTGGTATTTCAGAGGTGTTGTGCTGCTGGTATAAAAACCAGTTACCCAGCCTTGACCCATGACACTATCTGATTTGATGGAATGGTTGAGGGGTTTTACCCCAAGTATGAAACTTGTACATATGTCGTAGGTACCGCACTGATTACCATTTGGTATTTCAGAGGTGTTGGGCTGCTGGTATAAAAACCAGTTACCCACCCTTGGCCCAAGACACTATCAAAAAATTTTGACGGACTGGATGAGGGATTAAGGCCCTAGTAAGAAACTTGTACATATGTCGTAGGTACCGCACTGATTACCTTTGGTATTTCAGAGGTGTTGGGCTGATGGGTGAAACTAGTTACCCAACCTTGGCCCATGACACTATCTAAAGACTTGACGGGCTGGATCGAAGAAGATTATAAGCATACTCAGACCAGACTACATATGGCTTATTTGATTTCTATGGGAAATGAACTAGGGCAGACTTGTGTTTTGCATGTCAATTCACAGATATGCTATGGTGGATTTTCCCTTAATCATATACGAGCCGGAGACAGAAATGGAACGTTTGAAGACACCAAAGCTCCAAAGGTGGATGCGGATTTGGCAAGATATGCAAGGACAGATGGAATGGAAGCGCATTCATGATAGTTATTCTAAAATCTAGCAATATCTTGATGAACTAGTTATGATCATTGCCACTTGCATTTCATATGGCTGTAGAATAGTTGTTTTTTCTCCTTTTGGTTAGTTATTTATATCTGTTGAATGTTTGGCTTAGAGTGATGGCCAAATCAGTTGTATGAACTTTTTTGAGCAATTTAATAGAAGAAAATATTACATCAAAAAAGGTGTACCATTCCCTGTTCCACTAATCAAATTGTGCCACATGCCTTTATTAACTTAACTAGAGTTAAGTTATCTAACTCATATTAATTACTTTTTCATCTATTTTTGACAGTATATTCTTTTTCCTCTTTTTCTTTCTTTTAAATTATATTAAGTTATAACTTTGCTGAGAAAAATAAAATAAAGTCTAAAGATACAAATGCATGTTTGCTTGAGTTTATTTGTATATTAGTTCAGTTCAGTTCAGTTAAATATATTAAATTTTTTTTTTGCAGTTCAGTTCAGTATATTTAAATTTTTTACTTCAAATAAATAAATTTACATTTATTTAAGTTCAATTCAGTTCAGTTGTACTCCTAAAATTTTATTTAAAAATTTCTGTATACAACTTTGTGATTCATTTTATTTTATTAGGGTATGTCATTCAGTTCAGTTCAGTTCAAATCATATGTCTCTATAAGTTTATATTATTCATCTCAACTTTTAATTTGCAATACATTATTTTTACGTCAGTTCAAATTAATTCTGTTCAATCAAAATAGTTCAATTCACTTCAGTTCAGATGAAATATAAGTTCATGATATTCGTGACAATTTGCAATACATGTATCTTTAGAATTATTTATTTTTTCGTAGACAAATTACTTAGCAAAATTAAGATATCAACTTCTTTAATTTAAAAGATAGAAAAAGATGAAAAAGAATATACTGTCAAAAATAGATGAAAAAGTAATTAATATGAGTTAGATAGCTTAACTAGAATTAAGTTAATAAGGGCATGTGGCACAATTTGGTTGGTGGAACAGGGAATGGTACACCAAAGTGGTATAGAGGATCCAGAACCCTTTTTATTAGTGTCTCCCTTTGTTTGCATATATATAGCTGGATATTTTGTTAAAATTAGAAAAAGTAAAATATGTTTATGTGATTGAAGTAATCTATTTTTCTCCATCTCATTGCTTGCATTTGCCTCATGCTCCCGAGTCATAATTTAGGACTATACTCAGTTATTGGACCAGCCAAATAGGTGCTTACTCCATCTAAAACAATGAATGCTCGCTCCCGGATTTCGACGTTTCCAATAGAGCAAGAAGTACGTAGTAGTGGTTTTGTCAAGTTTGTTATACTTTATCTTTCCATTGTAATGTTTGTGTATTAATAAAATGTGTGCTTCAGATAAAAAAAAATTGAAGTAATCTTGCCAAAAATAGAAATGAGACAATATTAGAAAATCATCTCAAATAAGAAATTAGGCCATTATTAGGATATTTAGGAACCCGGAGGGAGTATTAGTTTCACTCATCTGTGTTTTTTCCGGTCCAGTTTGGCCCGGATCGAACGTCCAGTTACAGTTAGATGACACCTGACAGGTGTTTGGTGGATACCTGCTCGCAGTTGCCTACGAGGCAGGTATGTGGTTTTTTTTTATAATGAGGTGGATATGAAGGTTGGTTTCAAACCCGCCATGACTAATGGGTAAGTGAGTGGATATGGATATTGATTTATAACCCCAAAACCCACCATAAACCCTCTCATCCCAAACCCGTTCGTATCACCGCATAATACTCGCCATACATAATATTAATAATTATAAAAGTTAATGATTAACATACTGTAAATTATTTTGTTCTATGAATATTATATATTTAAATTAGACTAAATTGTTTTTTATGGTTCCAACAAATGTCAAATGCATAATTTTTAGCCCTAACAAATAAAGTGCACAATTTTTAGCTTCAACAAATCGTTTGATTCTGCCGCCATGGGCAAGAACAGTAGTGGTAAACGAAACGCGGGAAATAAGCTTAAGGATGTGACGAAGATGGTCTTGGGAAGTGATGGACGGAGTTTGTTTGGCGATGATGGTGAGGTACTTTTGCCGAAACGGCCAACCGCGATTGAAAACCAGGGCACTCTGTCGGGATTAAACTTTCATGTTGAACGGAGAGGAAACGACGGGATGGCTCGCGGGCAGTCTGAACGCGACGGAAAAACTGAAACGTTGGAAAACCCTATCGCTGGAATGGTAGATGCGGCAAAAAACCCTCGAGCTGCAGCAGAAAAGAAAAACCTTAGCAGCGGAGATATTGATGTAAAGGCAGCGTCAAATCCACACAGTGAGGCGATGAAAAAATGGATTCAGAAAGCGTTGGTCCAAGAGCTCTTTGAAAATATGGGGAAAGCTTACGAAGGTTTGGGAGGTCGTCGCCGTACCTCTCAAATATACAATTTATAGATCGCTTACTACCTTTCCACACTATTAAGTGTACAATGGCAAGTAAGGTTCGTTCCACAGGGAAAAGGTTATTTCTATGTATATCTTGTAGAATATATATACATATACATATATAAAAGCAATGTAAACAAGGGGGGGGGGGGGGTTGAGTTGAGTTTTTGTTTAAGAAACACTACTAAGCAAAGTAACTAGGATTCTAGAATTACAACTACTTTAGCATAAGATTACTCTAACTAGAGATTTAACTAAGAGGATAGGAAACTTGGATATATGAGATTAGTGACTTCTTATTATGAGATTTTCCTCAAACTTTATCATGATGCCTTTAGAATGGTGAACATTAGTGAGAACTATCTTTAACCAAAGCTATGAAAAATGAAAGCATCTTTATAGCTTCAATTGACAACTTTACTAGATGATAACAACTAGTTCAATTGAATCAATATTACTTCAAATTAGATATTTCTCAACTCTACCCATGCAATTTGATAACAAACTTGACATAGGTATAATGCTAAAGAATGATCTTAAGAACAAATACAATTGATAACAACATGCATTCAATTCCTAATTTACTACTCCTACATAGAAAGAATGATAACATTCTAACCATGGAAAAGCAATATCTAACACATATCCAACACATATCTATCACTAGGAAATCATTCCTAATCATTTCAAGCATCAAATACACATATAAATTGTGATCATTCAATAGCAAATCACCATTCCTAAGCTTCATGAATCATGTTCTCAATCCATAACAAGAAGTCCAATCACATATATCCAATAAGGGCTTTAGCCTACAATCATACTTATATAATCAAATTCATAATCAACATAGCAAACCATAGTGAAATCCAAGATCAAAGTGAAGAGAAAATGAAGAAAAAGCTTAAGACTCTGTAAAATTCGATCCCTCAAACAATGAGGATAAGTTCAATTTATACTCCCAAAATTAACAAAAATAAAACAAAATAAAAATGCCACTTGCAGGGCCTTCGCGGGTCGCGCGAAATCCCTCGCGGACCGCGAGCCTGGTTCTCGCGGCTCGCGGCCGAGGATTCGCGCCCCGCGCGCCCGTGTCTCGGTCTCGGCGTGGTGCGCGCGCTCGTGTCTCGGCGTGGTCCGCGACCGGAGTCTCGCGCCCGTGTCTCGGCGTGGTCCGCGACCGGAGTCTCGCGCCCCGCGCGCGTCTGGTCCTCGCGGCTCGCGAAACTCGGCATCTTCAAAACAGCAACACACACCCTCGCGGTTCGCGACCTAGGGTTCGCGGCCCGCGAGAGTGTGCCTTCACGCCACTTCTACGACCGGTTCTTCAATGTATCAAACGCGGTCAGGACGGTCATAGAAGGTCTTCAAATCATTCAAATCCATCGCAAGTGCAATTCAAGATCGAAATGCACGTCTTCAATTTCAAACCACTATGAATGATTCGGTCTAAAAGTCTAATATAATTACACAAAATACTATCTAAGACAGCTCTCAAATGCTACAAAATAAGAGTATATCTAGGGTCTATCAAAATCCCCCACACTTGAACCTTTCTCGTCCTCGAGAAAGAACGATTAAGATCCAAGTGTATACTCTAAATAATTAAGCACATAACATTTGAGAGCTTACATATTTAAACAAGATAAAAGAAAATGTTTTTTTTTTTTTTTTTTTGCCTCTCATTTTTGCCTGATTCTCTCGTATTTTTGGAACCATCCGGGCATGCCTCTCATTTTTACCTGATCCTCTAGCATTTTTGGGACCATCCGGGCTGTTTTTTTTTTTTTTTTTTTTTAAAGAAATACAGTAGTAAAATAGCAACAAAAACAGCAACAAAAGTAGCAATCAAAAGTCCTACACCTCTCCCCCACACTTAGTCTAAACATTACCCTCAATGTTTATATATATGAATGAATACCATAGTGAAAGAAAAAGGTGTAGGGTATACTCACTGCGAGGGGCCGGAGCCGTCGCGACGGCGCTGAGCTCGCGATCTTCGATGGCCCTCATAGTCAAATGCTCCTGGTCCCTGTGGGTGCATGGATGCCATCATGGCGAACATCACTGCCATATCATCCTCGTACCTCTCAGTATATGCCTGAAACTGCTGCTGAGTGACATACTGAGCCTCATGATGTGGAGGAGTGTACTGCTCTCCCTGCTCCGGAGGTGCCTCTAGCCTGGCAAGGGCGATGGTAGGTGCAGGGACTGTGATCTGGGTGGGTAGGGTGAGCTCCTCCATGCGGGTGCGCTCAGTCAGGTGCACAGCCTCTGGATTCGGCAGGTACATGTGCTGATTCTTGGCTACTAGCCAAATGAATCTAGGAGGAGGATATTTGTGCATGGCCAAGACATTAGTGAACTCCAAAGAAGCAATGGAGTAGAACTGGTGAGCTCTCTCGGCTGTCTTGCCTATTGCCTGAATGTCTGGAGGTAGGTGGATGTTCAGATAAGCTGCCAGAAGCGAAATCATACCCCCCTGCGGTATCTTTCCTTTGCTCTTCTCGGAGGCCTCCAGACATTTCTGCACAAAAAGGTCTACCCAACAAGGGTGCTCTATCCTCCAAAACATGCTCCAAAGGCATTGGACTTGTTCCCTAGTGATGTGCGTCAATTCTCCTTGGCAAAAGATCGTCATCACTAGGAGCTTGTGCACCATACGAACAGCTGGATGAATGATATGGTTATTCTTCGTAGTGCCTGTGATGTTGGGAAATCCAGACAAGCAATTCCAAAAGAAAGCTAGATCAAATCCTTGTGGAGCATATTCTTTTGGATTCTTGTATCCCTCTCCATATTCGAACCCAAAAGCATCTTGGATCTCATGATAGGTCATCCGGCGATCCACATCATTCAACCTGAAGGTGATGTAATGCATGTCGTGATCCTCGTCATAGTGCTTGGCTAGAGTGGATAGGAACTCAAGTGTATAGCGGATGTAGGTCGGTACCGACCGATCAATGAATCCTCTCATGCCAACACGATCCAATAAAAATAGCACAGGCTGCTGCAAACCTAGCTCCTGAAGTAGCTCAGATGAGAGGAATTTCGTCTCCATGATCGTTCGCCTCCCATTCCCTATCAACTTTCTCCACCGTTGTTGGGCATCGTCATCCAAACCTTGCAGTCCCATAAGGTCAATAGGAGGCAGGTTTTCTGCAGGGGGAGGGCTAGGTTGGCGAGGGGGGGATTCGGGGAGCACGGGCTCACGGGAAGTAGAGGCTTCCCCTCGGCGAGACCTTTTTCTCGGTGCCATTATCAAAATCTACTCAACAACAGTCCAGCACAGCTAAACTAGCTACAAGGCGGCAAGCCCCTACTCAAAAAGCAAATTGCAACTAGTGGCGGCAAGCCCAATCAAAATCAACAAGAAAAGCTAGTGGCGGCAAGCCCTAATTACTCAAAAATTGCAATGTAGCATTCCAAATAAACAATTAAATGCAATTAAATCGCCAATTTGATCGAAACACCACCAAATCAAAGAATCCAAAAATTAGGGTTCATAAGATTTGGGGGTATTTGATTGGGAATTGGAATTTGGAATTGGTGATTGGGAAAGGGTTAAGGTTGGTGAGGGGAAGGTTTTTGTGTAGTTGGTTCGGGAAAAAGGTCGCCGGAATCCGGCGAATCGGAATGGGGAAGTTTCGGTTGGAATTTGGGCAATGTGGGTGAAAGATGGTGTTTTGGATGTGGATTTTTGGTGGGTTTTGTTGGGAAAGCTTGGGGGATTGTTTTGGGTGGAAGAAATTGGTTCAAAACTCGCCGGAATGAAGGATTTGAGGTGGCCGGAAAAGATACTATGCGGGTGGGAGAATTGGGAAGAAGAAGGAGAAAGAAAAAGATAGAAGAAAATGGGGAAGAAGTAGTGCCCGTCACCTCGCGGATCGCGAGTTATCCTTCGCGGGACGCGACAAAATCGCGCGGGCCGCGGGCCCTCTTCGCGGGCCGCGAAAACGTGCCAAATCCTTCCAGGGATTTCCGAGAAAACTCGGCATGGTTCGCGGGTCGCGCGACAAATTCGCGAGCCGCGCGATGTTCTTTCGCGAACCGCGCGATGAAACCGCGGTCCGCGAGCACAGTGTCGCGGTCCGCGCGATCAAGCCGCGGACCGCGAAAAGTGGCATTTTTGTTCCAGGGATTTCCGAGAAAACTCAGCATGGTTCGCGGGTCGCGCGCCCCCCGTCGCGGGCCGCGAGAAAATTCTCGGCCGTGCGCGCGCAAAGCCTCGGCGCGCGCGCAAAAACTCGGCGCGGTGAAGCCTCGGTGCTGTGAAACCTCGGTCTCGTGCGCAAAACGTCGGTCTCACGCGCAAAACGTCGGTCTCGCGCGCGCAAAACCTCGGCAAACCTTCGCGGTCCGCGCGATAAAACCGCGGATCGCGAGCATTGTTTCGCGGTCCGCGCGATCAAGTCGCGGGCCGCGAAAATGGACATTTTTGTTCCAGGGATTTCCTGGAATCCCCTGTTTTCTCGCGGGTCGCGCGATCTTGTTCGCGGACCGCGAGACACCGTCGCGGCGCGCGCGATGAAATCGCGTGCCGCACTCGGCAAAACGTCGCGGTCCGCGCGATGAAACCGCGGACCGCGTGCACAGTGTCGCGGTCCGCGCGATCAAGCCGCGGACCGCGAAAAACGTCGTTTTTGTGGCCGGGATTTCCTAGAAATCCAGGTTTTGCTCGCGGGTCGCGAGAGCTCGGTCGCGGACCGCGAGACACGGTCGCGGCTCGCGCTTTCTCGGCTGCGGTCCGCGAAACCTTCGGTCGCGGTCCGCGCGATGAATTCGCGGACCGCGAGGAATGGCCCCTTGGCGTTTTTCGTTTTGCACCACTTCAAACCTATTTCTACAAAAACAACATAAAAACTAGCATAATGTTCGAATTACAAGCTTAATGAAATGTACATAGCATATAAATATAAAGAAAGTAATGTTCCAAATGTTGAAATTGTTCGACGAAATGCTTTTAAAGCTCAAAACTCGTTTATTTAACATCGTCGGCACGATGTACCTCCATGGTAAAGATCACTCGTAGGCCGGGTTGCCTAGAGACATGTCCTCTAGGATCTCCGATTTGAAACCCTCGTAATACGGTTTCAACCTTTGGCCGTTGACCTTGATGATTTTGGCATCCTCGACGCTTTGGATCTCCACTGCTCCATGAGGGAAAACCTTCACAACTACAAATGGTCCAGTCCACCGAGAACGCAGTTTACCTGGAAACAACCGAAGACGTGATTAAAATAGAAGAACTTTTTGACCTACCTCAAAAGTTTTCCTAATTATCATCTTGTCATGCCATGCCTTCGTCTTCTCCTTGTAAATGGCCGCGTTCTCATAGGACTCATTCCGGATTTCCTCAAGCTCTTGCAATTGAAGCTTCCTTTCATTCCCGGCCTCGTCCAAGTTCAAGTTGAACCTTGTGATTGCCCAATAGGCTTTGTGTGCTAACTCCACCGGTAAATGACACGGCTTTCCAAAGACTAATCGGTATGGAGACATACCAATTGGAGTCTTATAAGCCGTCCTATATGCCCACAATCCATCATCCAACCGAGTACTCCAATCCTTGCGAGTCGGCCTAACCGTTTTCTCAAGGATGGACTTGATTTCCCTATTGGAAACTTCGGCTTGTCCATTCGTTTGTGGGTGATAGGCGGTGGAAGTTTTGTGATTTACCCCATATTTCTTCAACAATGCGGCAATGGTTCTATTGCAAAAGTGAGTGTCTCGATCACTGATCAAAGCTCGGGGTACCCCGAACCTAGAGAAGATGTGAGATTTGATGAACTCTGCAACCACTTTAGAATCATCAGTACGAGTGGGGATTGCTTCAACCCACTTAGAAACATAGTCAACCGCAAGTAAGATGTATTTAAAACCAAATGAAGTAGGGAAAGGTCCCATAAAATCGATTCCTCACACATCAAAGAGTTCACAATATAGAGGGCAATGTTGGGGCATTTCATTCCTAGAAGAGATATTTCCTACTCTTTGGCATTTATCACAAGACTTGCAAAAGGTGTATGCATCTTTATTCAAGCTAGGCCAATAGAAACCGCAATCTAGCACTTTCCTAGCGGTTCGCCTAGCACCAAAATGACCACCACATGCATATGAATGGCAAAAAGCAAGGATCGAGTTTGTTTCATTATTAGGAATGCATCTCCTAATCACTTGGTCGGCACAATGTTTCCATACATAGGGATCATCCCATACATAAAACCTAGCATCATGCTTTAGCTTATCTTTTTGTGCTTTTGTGAAGTGAGAAGGGTACTTACTTGTGACAAGGAAATTCACAATGTTGGCATACCATGGAAGAGAAACACCAAGAGCAAACAAGTGCTCGTCGGGGAATTCTTCGTGAAGATGCTCCTTCAATGCCTTGGTCCCAAACTCCTCATTGGGCACCAAACGGCTCAAATGGTCGGCCACTAGATTTTCAGCCCCTTTCTTGTCCTTGACCTCCAAATCGAACTCACTCAAGAGTAGGATCCATCGGAGTAACCTAGGCTTTGCTTCTTTCTTCGTCATCAGGTAACGAAGAGCTGCATGGTCAGTGAAAACAATAATTTTTGTACCAAGCAAATATGGCCTAAACTTCTCTAAAGAAAATACTACCGCTAGCAATTCTTTTTCAGTGGTGGTATAGTTCCTTTGAGCATCATTGAGAGTCATGGATGCATAATAGATGGCATGGGGAATTTTTCCCACCCTTTGACCTAACACCGCACCAACGGCGTAGTCACTTGCATCACACATGATCTCAAATGGAAGGGACCAATTTGAAGGTTGTATAATAGGGGCCGACACTAGCATAGACTTTAAACAATCAAATGCCCTTTTACAACCTTCATCTACCACAAATTCCACATCCTTTTGCAACAATCTACATAAAGGAGAAGAAATTTTTGAAAAGTCCTTTATGAAACGGCGGTAGAAACCCGCGTGGCCAAGAAAGGATCTCACATCACGCACACAAGTAGGGTAAGGAAGAGATTGGATGATATCAATTTTTGCTTTGTCTACTTCAATACCCTTAGATGATACCTCATGTCCTAACACAATGCCCTTTTCCACCATAAAATGACATTTTTCAGAATTTAGCACAAGGTTTTTATCAATGCAAGCTTTTAGGACTAATGACAAATGGATTAAGCAATTGTCAAAAGAGTTTCCATGGACAGTAAAGTCATCCATGAAAACCTCTACAAACTTCTCAAGATATTCTGAAAAAATGCTAACCATACACCTTTGGAATGTGGCCGGCGCATTGCAAAGGCCAAAAGGCATGCGTCGATATGCAAAGGTGCCAAAGGGACATGTGAAGGTGGTCTTTTCTTGATCCTCTGGTGCAATGGCAACCTGAAAGTACCCTGAATAGCCATCAAGAAAACAATAGAAAGAATGGCCTGCAAGCCGGTTAAGCATTTGATCAATAAATGGTAAAGGGAAATGGTCTTTCCTTGTTACCGCATTTAACCTTCGGTAATCAATGCAAACACGCCATCCATTTTGAACAACAGTGGGAATCAATTCGCCCTGGCTATTCTCCACTACGGTCACTCCGGTTTTCTTTGGCACCACTTGCGTCGGGCTTACCCATTTACTATCGGAGATTGGATAGATCATTCCCGCATCCAACAATTTAAGCACCTCGGCTTTTACTACCTCCATCATAGGAGGGTTCAATCGCCTTTGAGGTTGTCGGACGGGTTTAGCATCATCCTCCAATAGTATACGGTGCATGCAAGTACTCGGACTCATACCTTTGATGTCGGCAATAGTCCACCCTATGGCTTCCTTATGATCTTGGAGCACTTTCATCAACCTTTCCTCTTGTTCCTTGGTGAGCTTGTTGGAGATGATCACCGGCAATTTCTCGCCACCACCAAGGAATGCATATTTTAGATTCTCGGGTAGTGGTTTCAACTCCACCACCTGAGGTTTATTGAAAGATGGTCGGTTGCCCGAGCCCTTCAATACCTCGAGGTCTAAAATTGGTGCATCAAGAGAAAGTTCCTCAAAAGTATCTAGCTCAAAAATGCTTTCCTTCAAGTTAGCACTCAATGCATATGTATGAACATTACTTGTGTGTAAACTATTGGCTAAAGCATTTAACAAAGGATCATCAACATCATTTTCATAAACTTTTTGCACATAAGGTTCAATCGCATCAATAACATTGCAAGAAGTTTCTTCATCATTGTATTTCATGGCACCATAAATGTTGAACTCAATTTTATCACCGTCAAACTCCATGGTGAGCCTACCACTATGCACATCTATTATAGTTCTTGACGTTTTCAAGAATGGACGCCCTAACAAGACAGGGGTAGCAAATTTATCATGTTCCATGTCAAGAACGTAAAAATCGGCCGGGAATACCAACTTGTCGACTTTCACCAAGACATCTTCAACAATACCCTTAGGGTATGCATTAGAGCGGTCGGCAAGTTGGATCACCACGCCGGTTTTATGCAAAGTGCCAAGATTCAACGATTCATACAATGTATATGGAATGACATTGATGGATGCACCTAGATCTAGCATGGCTCTAGGAAAGTAAGTGTTCCCTAAGATGCAAGGAATTGTAAACATGCCCGGGTCACCACATTTAGTAGGCATTTTATCTTGGAACAAAGCCGACACATGTTCATTGACTCTCTCATTTTTAACATGTTTAGACCTTTGTTGACGATGGTTTACACACAATTCTTTCAAGAACTTAGAATATCTAGGAACTTGATCAATAGCATCGAGCAAAGGAATGTTTACCTCACACCTTCGAAGGACCTCGAAAGCTTCCTTGTCCATCTCCTTTTTCCGAGTATTCTTCAAAGCTTCGGGAAATGGTGCTTCTACATCAAAGGTAGTGTCCACCTTAGTTTTCTTGTGAAGAGGTGAGAATGGAGGTGACATTGGTTCAACATGAGAGGATGTCTCTACATGTTCCTCATCAATTGGTTCTTTCTCATTCTCAACCTCGGCCTCACCTTTTTCTTTGGCTAGCTCCTCAAGAATCACTTCTTCGTCGGCCAAGGTCGCCTCAACCTCGTCATTGGCTAAGCTCTTCTTTACAAGGCCTCTCTTGGGTGCCTTTTTCACAACCACTTCGGGTTCAAGAGCTTGTTTACCACTCCTCAAGGTCATGGCACTCGCATGAGGTCTTGGATTTAACTCCGGTTGGGCAGGTAGTTTCCCGGAGTTTTGTGCTTCCAACTTTCCCAAAACCGTGGCCATTTGACTCATTTGCACCTCAATGCTTTTGAGTCTAGCATCTTGTGGGAATTAGTCCGAGCTTTCACCTTGATTATGAGATTTATCTTCCAACCTCGGATGAGCATTTTGAGGTGCACGGTTATTGAAACGGCCTTGACCTTGGTTCCTTGGGTATTGTTGTGGTTGAGGGTGATATTGAGGGTTTTGATGATCTTGGTACCCTTGATAGCCATAATCTTGGTACCCTTGGTTTTGGTAACCTTGGTACCCTTGATTTTGGTGGCTTTGGTCCCCTTGGTAACCTTGACCTTGGTAACCCCCTTGGTAGACACCTTGTTGGCCTTGTTGCCCCGTCGGTTCATCTCTCCACCGAAAGTTGGGGTGATCTCTAGTCCCGGGGTTGTAGTGTTGAGCAAAAGGATCATACTTCCTTTGGTTACCCCTATCACCCCCTTGGCCTTGTCCACCTTGAAAACCCCTACCACCTTGGTAGCCTCGTCCTCCTTGGTAGCCCCTAAAACCTTGGTTTCCTCCTTGATCACCTCTAAAACCTTGGTTTCCACCATAGACCCCCATGGCATTGACTTCCTCGTTATAATCCTCGTTTGCTTGAGGACAAGATTCGGTGAGATGGTTCGAAGCACAAATCCCACACGTCATCACTTGTTGTCGTGGTTGGTTCCCCGTGTTCCCTCCGGGGCTATTTCCCATCATGAAACCTTTCATCAATGCCGTAAGCTCCTTGATATCTTGACGAGATCCATCATTGTTCCCTCCGGAGTTACCTACCCGTAGTCTCCGGTCCCTCTTTGGTTTACATCCTTCGGCTAGTTGCTCAAAGAGCATCATGGCATCGGAAGAGCCGAGGTTAGCAATGGAACCATAGCAAGACCGATTTATCAACTCGGTTTCCCTATCATTCAAACCATTGTAATAGAAACACACCAATTGAGGTTCGGTGAAGCTATGGTACGGGCAACTTGAGAGGAGAGTTTGGAACCTCTCCCAATACTCATACAAGGTCTCATCGTCGTCTTGAGTGATGTTGCTAATGGCTTGTATCAAGACCGAGGATTTAGAGGGAGGAAAGTACTTGTCAAGGAATTTCTTCTTCAATTGTGGCCATGTAGTGATTGAAGATGAAGGTAAACGGCTTAACCATTTAGCGGCCTTGTCCTTCAAGGTGAAGGTGAAGGTTTTCAACTTAAACTCATCCACACTCATCTCGGAAGGTTTCAAACTACTACAAACCCTATGAAAAGCTTCAAGGAAGTCATTGGGATCATCTACTTCTCTACCATGGAAAGTTGGAAGCAAATTTATCACTCCCGTCTTGATTTCATATTGAGAGTTTGGGTAAACAATGCTCGATTGTTGTTGCTCATAGTTGGGGGACATGTACTCTCTCATAGAAATGTTGGTAGGAGAAGTGTTATGGTTTTGGAAAGGGTTGTAGAATTGGTTCCGGGGAGGGTTTTGGCAGGTATCCTCTTCTTCGTCCGCCATGTTGAAAGGTAGTGATTCACTTTCAAGGAAGAAAGGGTTAGATGCTAGTGATTCTTGCACTTGCTTCCTAAGTTGGCGGAGACTTCTTACTAGCTCGGAATCGTATTGCAAAGGGTCTTGGTTCGAGGATCGTGTATGAACCATGCACCAAGAGCTAGAGCAATAGGGTTCCAAACCAATATAGTACCTAAAAAGAAAGATAGATTAGAAATAAACTACAATACACACATAAAAATACGCCTTGTTCCCCGGCAGCGGCGCCAAAATTTGGGAGGTCGTCGCCGTACCTCTCAAATATACAATTTATAGATCGCTTACTACCTTTCCACACTATTAAGTGTACAATGGCAAGTAAGGTTCGTTCCACAGGGAAAAGGTTATTTCTATGTATATCTTATAGAATATATATACATATACATATATAAAAGCAATGTAAACAAGGGGGGGGGGTTTGAGTTGAGTTTTTGTTTAAGAAACACTACTAAGCAAAGTAACTAGGATTCTAGAATTACAACTACTTTAGCATAAGATTACTCTAACTAGAGATTTAACTAAGAGGATAGGAAACTTGGATATATGAGATTAGTGACTTCTTATTATGAGATTTTCCTCAAACTTTATCATGATGCCTTTAGAATGGTGAACATTAGTGAGAACTATCTTTAACCAAAGCTATGAAAAATGAAAGCATCTTTATAGCTTCAATTGACAACTTTACTAGATGATAACAACTAGTTCAATTGAATCAATATTACTTCAAATTAGATATTTCTCAACTCTACCCATGCAATTTGATAACAAACTTGACATAGGTATAATGCTAAAGAATGATCTTAAGAACAAATACAATTGATAACAACATGCATTCAATTCCTAATTTACTACTCCTACATAGAAAGAATGATAACATTCTAACCATGGAAAAGCAATATCTAACACATATCCAACACATATCTATCACTAGGAAATCATTCCTAATCATTTCAAGCATCAAATACACATATAAATTGTGATCATTCAATAGCAAATCACCATTCCTAAGCTTCATGAATCATGTTCTCAATCCATAACAAGAAGTCCAATCACATATATCCAATAAGGGCTTTAGCCTACAATCATACTTATATAATCAAATTCATAATCAACATAGCAAACCATAGTGAAATCCAAGATCAAAGTGAAGAGAAAATGAAGAAAAAGCTTAAGACTCTGTAAAATTCGATCCCTCAAACAATGAGGATAAGTTCAATTTATACTCCCAAAATTAACAAAAATAAAACAAAATAAAAATGCCACTTGCAGGGCCTTCGCGGGTCGCGCGAAATCCCTCGCGGACCGCGAGCCTGGTTCTCGCGGCTCGCGGCCGAGGATTCGCGCCCCGCGCGCCCGTGTCTCGGTCTCGGCGTGGTGCGCGCGCTCGTGTCTCGGCGTGGTCCGCGACCGGAGTCTCGCGCCCGTGTCTCGGCGTGGTCCGCGACCGGAGTCTCGCGCCCCGCGCGCGTCTGGTCCTCGCGGCTCGCGTCTGGTCCTCGCGGCTCGCGAAACTCGGCATCTTCAAAACAGCAACACACACCCTCGCGGTTCGCGACCTAGGGTTCGCGGCCCGCGAGAGTGTGCCTTCACGCCACTTCTACGACCGGTTCTTCAATGTATCAAACGCGGTCAGGACGGTCATAGAAGGTCTTCAAATCATTCAAATCCATCGCAAGTGCAATTCAAGATCGAAATGCACGTCTTCAATTTCAAACCACTATGAATGATTCGGTCTAAAAGTCTAATATAATTACACAAAATACTATCTAAGACAGCTCTCAAATGCTACAAAATAAGAGTATA
The DNA here is from genome assembly GCA_963678965.1 of Cruciata laevipes. Lineage (NCBI taxonomy): Eukaryota > Viridiplantae > Streptophyta > Magnoliopsida > Gentianales > Rubiaceae > Cruciata > Cruciata laevipes. The sequence continues at coordinate 15,802,266 of OY787634.1, read as the reverse complement.
TCTAGGGTCTATCAAGGTTTTAGAATGATTGAAAAGAAACTTAAGGAAAAAGCTGGAGAAGAACCATTGAATGTGGCTGAACGTGAGGTTATGGGGAATGGAGGAAAACCCTTGTTTGGATTGGAAAAGGAAAACGATGGGATGAATCCGATTCAATCTGGGAATATGACTACATGGCCAGCGGATGAGAGTATATATGATCGGGAAATCGAATGGGGCAGCAAGAAATCGATGATCGCAGCCGGGGTTCATAGGCAGCCGATGATGATAAAAACCGGTATACCAATTTCGAGGTTCTTGGAAACAATGGGCAGAGAGGAGAGTGAGGGAAGCAAGGATACGTCTAAGACAGTGGAGCAAGGTGTACAAACAGAGATGAAGAGTTCAGAACAAGCCGAGAAGTCTCATATAGATAGGGGTTTAGAGAATGTTGTTTTGTCGACTGTGATCACTCAACCCGAAGGTGATGGTGTTGCCACAGTAAAAAACAATGTTGGGGAGAACTCGCAAGTACGTATACTGAAGAGAGGGGAAGAGCTAGAGATACCAGTAAATGAGAAGGCAAGCTGGTCGAAACTGTTCACACAAGTCACCAGGCAGAGGTAAAATACTATAAACCTGAACTTGTAGACGGTATGCTTCTGCCTTCTTTTCCTTTGAAAGAGGTTGAAAATAGCGTGAAAAAATGGAAGAATGTGGTTGTATGCAAGGTTATTGGTGGTCATCCTCCGATTAAATATTTTGAAGGCTTTCTTAGAAGAATATGGTTTGGTATGGTTGAAAAAGTCTGGCAGGCAAAGCCAGATATCTTTCTGGTGAAGCTTGTTAATGAAAAACATAGAGATGAGGTGATAGAAAGGGGGATGGTTTTCTTTGATAAAAAACCAGTTTTTGTAAAGGCATGGAAACAAATAATGGATTTTGATGAGCCAGATACAATTCCCATATGGGTGCAATTTCCTGGATTGGATCCAGTCCATTGGGAGTCGAGCCTGATATGTAGATTGGCAAGTGTAATTGGAATCCCTTTGCGGATTGATGAGGCCACATGGCACATGGAAAATACAAAGTTTGCAAGGGTACTGGTTGAGGTGAACATGGGGAAGGTAATGCAGAAAAGAGTTTCATACAAATGTGAGAATAATATCATTCAGCACCAAGATGTGGAGTATGAGTGGAAGCCAGCAAAGTGCAGTAAATGCAAGCTGATTGGACATGAAGCAGAAGAATGTGTCTGGAAGCCCAAGGCCCTTTCGCATGGAGTGAATGGCAGGACGCAGTTGAGCACAAATAGAGGCAAAAGGGAGAACCAAAATCAATCAGCCCCAAGGGAAAGGGGACCAAGACAGAACATAAATGCTCCTCATAGACGAATGGAACAATTGTTAACCCGCCTAGAGGGGAGAATGAACTGAACACTAAAGGGACCAATGTAGAACAAAAAAAGGGAGACCGAGTTACATCATTGGGGCCGGAGAAGGAACAGGAAAAGGAAGCACAGTATGAAAAAGAAAGGGGTAAACACAATGGTGGAATGAGCAGTAGCATAGACTTTGATGCACAATTAAGAGGGAATGAAGCCGGGGATGAACTGAGGGGAGAAATAAGACAACACAGAGAAGGGAAACAACCGGCTTAATCAAATGATGGTGTGGTTTTGCAGATTTTACAGCCTGATACGGTTGAAGGAAAAAAAGAGTAGCAACTAATAACATAGACCTTGAGATTTCATCAAGGTATGGCCCTCTCTATAATGTTGGCAATGATGAATAGTACTATGTTATTCTGGAATGTAAGAGGTCTAAATCAGCCAAGTAAACAGAAGAAATGTCGGAAATTTTGCTTCAAAAATAACATAAGGCTTGCTGGTTTACTAGAAAGAAGGGTGAAGATAGATAATGAAAAAGACAGATGGGAAAGCCTTGATTTGGGTTGGATCTTGCAAACGAATTGCCCGATAGCAGAAACAGGTAGAATATGGTTATGTTGGAAACCAGACTTGTATGATATTTTTGTAATAAGCATTGGAGATTAGTGGATTGCATTTGTCGGAAAAAGGAACTCGGGCTGGAATTTTACTTGACTGTTGTTTATGCTCATAACAAAGAAGTAGAATCGAAAACGAAACAACCTCTCAGGTTGAACCTATGGAGTTATCTAGAATCAGCAAATCACCAGGATATGCCATGGATGGTGGTGGGAGATTTCAATAGTCTCTTAAACTTGGGAGATCGATCTGGTGGAGATGATGTAGAGCTATCTGATGTGGAGAATTTTAGATAAACGGTGAACATAACTCATCTACATGAGCTGAAAAGTACGGGACCTTTTTTTCACTTGGGACAACAAGCGGGGAGAAGGAAGAGTATTCAGTAGAATTGGCAGAGCAATGGTGAATGAGAAGTGGATGAACAGATGGATGGAGGCGATATGTGAGGTAAAACCGAATGATACTTCGGATCACTTACCTTTACTTATACACCTAGATTAGAGTGATGGCCAAATCAGTTGTATGAACTTTTTGAGCAATTTAATAGAAGAAAATATTACATAAAAAAAACGACCTCCCAAATTTTGGCGCCGTTGCCGGGGAAGAGGCGTATTTCTGTGTGTTTATTGTAGTTGTATTAACACTATATCTTTCTTTTTTTATCTTATTTTTGGTTTGGAACCCTATTGCTCTAGCTCTTGGTGCATGATTCATACAAGAACCTCGAACCAAGACCCATTGCAATACGACTCCGAACTAGTTAGGAGTCTCCGTCAACTCAAGCGACAAGTGCAAGAGACACTAGCCGCAAATCCATTTTCCCTTGATAGTGAGTACCACCTTCCACCATGGCGGAGAATGACCGAGAAGAGGCTACCGGCCAAAACATCCCCCGAAACCAATTCTACAACCCTTTCCAAAACCCTAACACTTCTCCTACCAATATTTCCATGAGAGAGTACATGTCCCCCAACTATGAGCAACAATAATCGAGCATTGTTTACCCGGACTCTCAATATGAAATCAAGACGGGAGTGATAAATTTACTTCCAACCTTCCATGGTAGAGAGGTGGATGATCCAAATGACTTCCTTGAACCTTTCTCGTCCTCGAGAAAGAACGATAGAAGTCTAAGTTTCATACTCCTAAAAATTAATCCAATGCACATTTAAGACTTCAAAACAAGAACTTTCTATTACTTTCATCAACAAGCAAAGCATGCCAACATAAGTTTCATCAAAGCAATTTCCTTGGCACACAAAACCAACAAAAGATCACAAAATTCCTCTCCTTTTGCCTAGGTTTTTACCTAGCCTCTCATTCTTTCCACACACTCTCCTTTTGCCTAGGATTTGCCTAGCCGGCTAGCCCCTCTATGTTTTTCTCTCACTCTCCTTTTGCCTAGGATTTTACCTAGCCTCTCATTTTTCCACACTTTTTTTTTATATGCCCTCATTTTTGCCTAAGCCTCTATTTCTTTTCGACTTATCCGGGTTTTTTTTTTTTTTTTTTAAGAAGTAAATACAACTCCAAAAGAAGAGCGAAACATAAATTCTAAACTTCTCCCCCACGCTTAAACCAAACATTGTCCTCAATGTTAAAGAACAATGGTAAAAACCATAGAGGGGAAAAAGAATGACTCAAAAGCTGGACTCCACACTACAAACTCTTACCCTCTCATATATCAATCCAACATAAACCTTAGCATAAACCATAACATAATGAAAAGAAAGACGGCAAGCCAACACACCAAAGTCAGACGAGTAAAAGAGGGAATAAATGGTACCGAAAATCCACAGAAGGTTACTTGACTCAAAAGAGATGCAAACGGAGAAGCGTTGCTGCAAATTGGAGGTAGTGTCCAAGTTCATACTGGTGGTGATGATGGATTCCAAGGAGAGAATTGTCGGAGCAAGAAGGGGATGGTGGTGGATCGGGTGGTGATGAGTGGTGATGGAATGAGGCTGCTGGAATTGCCATCACGGCTGTGACGATGACAAGGAAAATATTGGAACGACCGTGTCTGTAAAGACCGTCTACTGCTGGGAAGGACATCACGGGCGTGACCACGGAAGGCCAATTCTGGCACGATCGTGATCGATAAGGCCGTCTACTGCTGGGAAGGACGTCACGGGCGTGACCATGGTAGGCCAATTCTGGCACGACCGTGACTGACAAGGCCGTCTACTGCTGGGAAGGACGTCACGGGCGTGACCATGGCAGACCAATTCTGGCACGACCGTGACAGTTAAGGCCGCATAGTTCTGGAATGGATGTCACGGGTGTGACCATGGCAGGCCAATTATGGCACGACCGTAACCATTCAGTTTTTTTTTTTTTTTTTTTTTTTTTTGTTTTTACAAAATTCCATCTCCAAATTTGCCATCTAGCTTCTGCAAAACAACATTAAGAACACCGAGCGTAAAATCTTCCAAATCAAAATAACAAACATGCATTCTAAAATTACGAACAAAACCGTATATTTAATGCCGTCGACACGACTTACCTCGAGGGTGGTAATCATTGGATAACCGGCTCGGTGAGAGTAATTTCATCGAAAACCTCAGAATTGAAATTTTCAAAATACGGCTTCAAGCGTTGACCGTTCACTTTAAACACTTTGGAGGTCTCCTCACTCCTAATCTCTACCGCTCCATGGGGAAATACCTTCTCTACCACAAATGGTCCCGTCCAACGAGAGCGCAATTTTCCTGGAAACAAACGAAGGCGTGATAGAAATAGGAGGACTTTTTGACTGACAATGAAGTCCTTTCTAATGATCATCTTATCGTGCCATGCCTTCGTTTTCTCCTTATAAATCGCGGCATTCTCATAGGACTCATTCCTAATCTCCTCAAGTTCTTGCAATTGCAATTTCCTCTCATTCCCGGCCTCCTCCAAGTCGAGGTTGAAATTCTTGATTGCCCAAAAGGCCTTGTGCTCCAACTCTACCGGTAGGTGACACGGCTTTCCAAAGACTAATCGATATGGGGACATACCAATCGGTGTCTTGTAAGCCGTCCTATACGCCCACAAGCCGTCGTCTAACCGAGTACTCCAATCCTTTCGAGTCGGCTTAACCGTCTTCTCAAGGACGGACTTGATTTCCCGGTTGGAAACTTCGGCTTGGCCATTTGTTTGTGGGTGATAGGCGGTGGAGGTCTTGGGTTAACACCATATTTCTTCAATAAAGCGGCTATGGTTCGATTGCAAAAATGAGTACCTCGGTCACTAATCAAAGCTCGGGGGATCCCGAACCTAGAGAAAATGTTAGCTTTTATGAACTCTGCAACAACCTTGGAATCATCAGTTCGAGTGGGGATCGCTTCAACCCACTTTGAAACATAATCAACCGCAAGCAAGATATATTTGTACCCACAAGAGTTTGGAAAAGGACCCATAAAATCTATCCCCCACACATCAAAGAGTTCGCAATATAGAGGGGCATGTTGAGGCATTTCATTCCTAGAAGAGATATTCCCTACTCTTTGGCATTTATCACAAGATTTGCAAAAGGTATATGCATCCTTATTCAAACTAGGCCAATAAAAACCACAGTCAAGCACTTTCCTAGCGGTTCGCCTAGCACCAAAATGACCACCACATGCATATGAATGGCAAAAAGCAAGGATTGAGTTAGTTTCATTATTGGGAATGCACCTTCTAATCACTTGGTCGGAACAATGTTTCCACACATAAGGATCATCCCACACATAAAACCTAGCATCATGCTTTAATTTATCCTTTTGTGCTTTTGTGAAATGTGAAGGGCACTTACTTGTGACAAGGAAATTCACAATGTTGGCATACCATGGAAGAGAAACACTAAGAGCAAATAATTGCTCGTCGGGAAACTCTTCTCGAAGATGCTCCTTCAATGCTTTGGCTCCAAACTCCTCATTGGGCACCAATCGGCTCAAATGGTCGGCCACTAGATTCTCAGCTCCTTTCTTGTCCTTGACCTCCAAGTCGAACTCACTCAAAAGTAAGATCCAGCGGAGCAACCTAGGCTTTGCTTCTTTCTTCGTCATCAAGTAACGAAGAGCTGCATGGTCAGTGAAAACAATAATCTTTGTACCAAGCAAATATGGCCTAAATTTTTCCAATGAAAAGACTACCGCTAGCAATTCTTTCTCGGTAGTGGTATAGTTCTTTTGAGCATCATTGAGAGTCATGGATGCATAATAGATGGCATGGAGAATTTTCCCCACCCTTTGACCTAACACCGCACCAACGGCGTAGTCACTTGCATCACACATGATCTCAAATGGAAGAGACCAATTTGGAGGTTGTATAATAGGGGCCGACACTAGCATAGACTTCAAACAATCAAATTCCCTCTTACAACCTTCATCTACCACAAATTCCACATCCTTTTGTAACAATCTACATAAAGGGGAAGAAATTTTCGAGAAATCTTTTATAAAACGGCGGTAGAAACCCGCATGACCAAGAAAAGATCTCACATCACGCACACAAGTAGGGTAAGGAAGAGATTGTATGGTATCAATTTTTGCTTTATCTACTTCAATACCCTTAGATGACACTTCATGACCTAACACAATGCCTTTTTCAACCATAAAATGACATTTTTCAGAATTAAGCACAAGATTCTTATCAATGCAAGTTTTTAGGACCAATGACAAATGGAGTAAGCAATTGTCAAAAGAGTTTCCATGCATAGTAAAGTCATCCATAAAAACCTCTACAAACTTCTCAAGATATTCTGAAAAAATGCTAACCATACACCTTTGGAATGTGGCCGGTGCATTGCAAAGGCCAAAAGGCATGCGTCGATATGCAAATGTGCCAAAGGGACATGTGAAAGTAGTCTTCTCTTGATCCTCTGGTGCAATGGCAACCTGAAAGTACCCTGAATAGCCATCAAGAAAACAATAGAAAGAGTGGCCTGCAAGCCGGTTAAGCATTTGATCAATAAATGGTAAAGGAAAATGATCTTTCCTTGTTATTGCATTCAGTCTTCGGTAATCAATGCAAACACGCCATCCATTTCGGACATGAGTGGGAATCAATTCGCCATGGCTATTCTCCACTACGGTCACTCCGGTTTTCTTTGGTACCACTTGTGTCGGGTTTACCCATTTACTATCGGAGATTGGATAGATCATTCCCGCATCCAACAATTTAAGCACCTCGGCTTTTACTAACTCCATCATAGGAGGGTTCAATCGCCTTTGAGGTTGTCGGATGGGTTTAGCATCATCCTCCAATAGAATACGGTGCATGCAAGTACTTGGACTCATGCCTTTGATGTCGGAAATAGTCCATCCAATGGACTCCTTGTGATCTTGTAGCACTTTCATCAACCTTTCCTCTTGTTCCTCGGTGAGCTTGTTTGAGATGATCACCGGTAATTTTTCACCACCACTGAGGAATGCATATTTTAGATTCTCGGGTAGTGGTTTCAATTCCACCACCGGAGGTTTATTGAGAGATGGTCGGTTGCCCGAGCCTCTCAATACCTCGAGGTCTAAAAGTGGTGCATCAAGAAAAAGTTCCTCAAAAGTATCTAGCTCAAAAATGCTTTCCTTCAAGTTAGCACTCAAAGTATATGTATGAACATTACTTGTGTGTAAACTATTGGCTAAAGCCTTCAACAAAGAATCATCGCCATCATTTTCACAAACTTTTTGCACAAAAGATTCAATCACATCAATGGCATTGCAAGAAGTTTCATTATCATTGTATGTCATAGAACCATAAATGTTGAACTCTATTTTATCTCCATCAAATTCCATGGTAAGTCTACCACTATGCACATCGATTATAGTTCTTGACGTTTTTAAAAATGGACGCCCTAACAAGACAGGGGTAGCAAATTTATCATGTTCCATGTCAAGAACGTAAAAATCGGCGGGGAACACCAACTAATTGACCTTCACCAAAACATCTTCAACAATACCCTTAGGGTATGCATTAGAGCGGTCGGCAAGTTGGATCACCACACCGGTTTTATGCAAAGTGCCAAGATTTAACGATTCATACAATGTATATGGAATGACATTTATGGAGGCACCTAAATCTAGCATGGCTCTAGGAAAGTAAGTGTTCCCTAAGATGCAAGGAATTGTAAACATGCCCGGGTCACCACATTTAGTAGGCATTTTATCTTGAAACAAAGCCGACACATGTTCATTGACTCTCTCATTTTTAACATGCTTAGACCTTTGTTGACGATGGTTCACACATAATTCTTTCAAGAACTTAGAATATCTAGGAACTTGATCAATAGCATCGAGCAAAGGAATGTTTACCTCGCACTTTCGAAGGACCTCGAAAGCTTCCTTGTCCATCTCCTTTTTGCGAGTATTCTTCAAAGCTTCGGGAAATGGTGCTTCCACATCAAAGGTAGTGTCTACCCTAGTTTTCTTGTGAATAGGTGAGAATGGAGGTGACATTGGTTCAACATGAGTGATTGTGTCTACATGTTCCTCATCAATTAGTTATTTCTCCTTCTCAACCTCGGCATCACCTTTTTGTTTGGCTAGCTCCTCAAGAATTACTTCTTCGTCGGCCAAGGTCACCTCAACTTTGTCATTGGTTAAGCTCTTCTTCACAAGGCCTCTCTTGGGTGCCTTTTTCACAACCACTTCGGGTTCAATAGCTTGTTTACCACTCCTCAAGGTCATGGCACTCGCATGAGGCCTTGGATTTAACTCCGTTTGTGCGGGTAGTTTCCCGGAGTTTTGTGCTTCCAACTTTCCCAAAACCGTGGCCATTTGACTCATTTGCACCTAAATGCTTTTGAATCGAGCATCTTGTGGGAATTGGTCCGAGCTTTCACCTTGATTATGAGATTTCTCTTCCAACCTTGGGTAAGCATTTTGAGGGGCGCGGTTGTTGAAACGGCCTTGACCTTGGTTCCTTGGGTATTGTTGTGGTTGATGGTGATATTGAGGGTTTTGATGATCTTGGTACCCTTGATAGCCAAAATCTTGGTACCCTTGGTTTTGGTAACCTTGGTACCCTTGATTTTGGTAGCTTTGGTCTCCTTGGTAGCCTTGGTCATTTTGCCTCCTCGACCTATCAAAAGATTGACCACTTTGACCTTGGTAACCCCCTTGGTAGCCACCTTGTTGGCCTTGTTGCCCCGTCGGTTCATCTCTCCACCAAAAGTTGGGGTGATCTCTAGTTCCGGGGTTGTAGTGTTGAGCAAAAGGATCATACTTCCTTTGGTTACCCCTATCACCACCTTGGCCTTGTCCACCTTGAAAACCCCTACCACCTTGGTAGCCTCGTCCTCCTTGAAATCCTTGGCCACCTCTAAAACCTTGGTTTCCACCATAGACCCCCATGGCATTGACTTCTTCGTTATAATCCTCGTTTGTTTGAGGACAAGATTCGGTGAGATGGTTCGAAGCACAAATCCCACACGTCATCACTTGTTGCCTTGGTTGATTCCCCGTGTTCCCTCCGGAGCTATTTCCCAACATGAAACCCTTCATCAATGCCGTAAGCTCCTTGATATCTTGACGAGTTCCATCATTGTTTCCACCGGAGTTACCCACTCGTAGTCTCCGGTCCCTCTTTGGTTTGCATCCCTCTGCTAATTGCTCAAATAGCATCATGGCATCGGATGAACCAAGGTTAGCAATGGAGCCGTAACAAGACCTATTTATCGACTCGGTTTCCCTATCATTCAAGCCATTGTAATAAAAACACACCAATTGAGGTTCGGTGAAGCTATGGTACGGGCAACTTGAAAGGAGAGTTTGGAATCTTTCCCAATACTCATACAAGGTCTCATCATCGTCTTGAGTGATGTTGCTAATGGCTTGTATCAAGACCGAGGACTTAGAGGGAGGAAAGTACTTGTCAAGGAACTTTTTCTTCAATTGTGGCCATGTAGTGATTGATGATGAAGGTAAACGGCTTAACCATTTGGCGGCCTTGTCCTTCAAGGTGAAGGTGAAGGTTTTCAACTTAAACTCATCCACACTCATCTCGGAAGGTTTCAAACTACTACAAACCCGATGAAAAGCCTCAAGGAAGTCATTAGGATCATCCACTTCTCTACCATGGAAAGTTGGAAGCAAATTTATCACTCCAGTCTTGATTTCATATTGAGAGTTTGGGTAAACAATGCTCGATTGTTGTTGCTCATAGTTGGGGGACATGTACTCTCTCATAGAAATGTTGGTAGGAGAAGTGTTAGGGTTTTGGAAAGGGTTGTAGAATTGGTTTCGGGGGTGGTTTTGCCCGATCTCCTCATCTCCGCCATCTTCCGCCATGTTGAAAGGTAGTGATTCACTCTCAAGGGAAAAAGGATTAGATGCTAGTGTCTCTTGCACTTGCTTCCTAAGTCGGCGAAGATTTCTTACTAGCTCGGAATCGTATTGCAAAGGGTCTTGGTTCGAGGATCGTGTATGAACCATGCACCAAGAGCTAGAGCAATAGGGTTCCAAACCAAATTAGAACCTAAAAAGAAAGATATATTAGAAATAAAACTACAATACACACATAGAAATACGCCTCTTCCCCGGCAGCGGCGCCAAAATTTGGGAGGTCGTCGCCGTACCTCCCAAATATACAATTTAGATACACTTACTACCTCTACACACAATTAAGTATATAATGGCAAGTAAGGTTCGTTTCCACAGAGAAGAAGTTATTTCTATGTATATCTTGTAGCATGCATATACATATACATATATAAAAGCAATGTAAGCAAAGGGGGGGTTTTGAGTGATTTTTCGAGAAACACTACAACACAAACGAACCAAGAATCTAAGTTATCAACTAAATTATCAATCAAATATCTAAGAGGAGTTTTACTATCAAGAATAAGAGCCTTGGGTGCACTTTACTTCGACTTATGACTTTTGATTCATCATTGCCCTACAACACATTGCCTTAGGTTCTCTAATTGTTCATTGTGGAGAATTAAAGCAATTCTCCTAGCCTCGCTAAGGTAATTATGAGGGATGATAGCATCCTCAATGACTCTCATCGATAAAACGAGCTAAACGATAGCGTTTTAGATCTCGTTACCAATGACATCGTAATTAGAGACTCTATGAACTTACCCATGCAATTCGATAGCGAATTAAACATATAGATAATACCATTGAGAACATTCAAGAGTTAAACCAAATGATAGCATTCAAATTCAACCCCTAATTCTACTATTTTGGCACAAGTGTAAAATGATAGCATTTCATCGCATGTACTTAGCATAAATTTGATAGCAATTCATTACCCAAGAATAGTCCTAGCTAATTCATGCTTCAAACAACATATTCAAACACAACTTCATCAAATGGAAATCAAATCACCCATGAACAATGTGCATTAAGAACTCAAAATCAAGAACCAAAAGTCTAAGATAAGTGCTACCCAAGGGTTATTTAGCCTACTACAATCATCAAATCATCCATAATATTCATACAAATCATCATTCAAGTTCAAAGGAAGAAAAAGGGAGAAAATAGCAAGAACAATGGTTTTTGAACTCAAAAACTCGATCCCAAATGAGAGAGGATAAGGGGTATTTATAACCCCAAAATTCAGCTCAAGTGGCAAGTGGGCCGCAGTTTTAGCGACGCTTTCTTTGGTCGCTGTTCTTCCAGCGACACTTATTCTTTAGTGACACTTGTTCTGGGCATCTAGTGACGCTTCTAGGCAGAAGCGACACTTTCTTCATCCTGAGCGACACTTTCTTCATGCTCCAGTGACACTTTTCTGGGAACGAGCGACACTTTCTGGGAAGCTTCTCGCCACTTCTATGACCAATTCTTCAAGTTCCGAGTATCAAATCATCAACTTTATAGCATAGTCATAGAAGGTCTTCAATGATTTTCATCCAAATACTCCAAAACATGTACATTATTATAGAATCTTACAATTACGAATCTAATTTACAATGAGCTATTTAATACCAAAAGTTGCTCAAAAACAAGTCTTAAAATGTGCTAAAACTAGGGTATAAATAGGGCTCATCAAGGCGTTTCACCGAATTTGTAGTAGTTTGAAACCCTCTGAGATGAGTGTGGATGAGTTTAAGTTGAAAACATTCACCTTTACCTTGAAGGACAAGGCCGCCAAATGGTTAAGCCGTTTACCTTCATCATCAATCACTACATGGCCACAATTGAAGAAAAAATTCCTCGACAAGTACTTTCCCCCCCTCTAAATCCTTGGTCTTGATACAAGCCATTAGCAACATCACTCAAGACGATGATGAGACCTTGTATGAGTATTGGGAAAGATTCCAAACTCTCCTTTCAAGTTGCCCGTACCATAACTTCACCGAACCTCAATTGGTGTGTTTCTATTACAATGGTTTGAATGATAGGGAAACCGAGTTGATAAATCGGTCTTGTTATGGCTCCATTGCTAACCTTGGTTCTTCCGATGCCATGATGCTATTTGAGCAATTAGCCGAGGGGTGCAAACCAAAGAGGGATCGGAGACTACGAGTGGGTAACTCCGGTGGAAACAATGATGGAACTCGTCAAGAGATCAAAGAGCTTACGGCATTGATGAAAGGCTTTATGATGGAAAATAGCTCCGGAGGAAACACGGGGAGTCAACCAAGGCAACAAGTATTGTCGTGTGGGATTTGTGCTTCAAACCATCTCACCGAATCTTGTCCTCAAGCAAGCAAGAAATATAGCGAAGAGGTTAATGCCATGGGGGTATATGGTGGAAACCAAGGTTTTAGAGGTGGCCAAGGATTTCAAGGAGGGCAAGGATACCAAGGTGGTCGAGGTTTTCAAAGTGGACAAGGCCAAGGTGGTGATCGAGGTAACCAAAGGAAGTATGATCCTTTTGCCCAACACTACAACCCCGGAACTAGAGATCACCCCAACTTTCGGTGGAGAGATGAACCAACGGGGCAACAAGGCCAACAAGGTGGGTACCAAGGGGGATACCAAGGTCAAAGTGGTCAATCTTTTGATAGATCGAGGGGGCAAAATGACCAAGGCTATGGAGGAGACCAAAGCCACCAAAATCAAGGGTACCAAGGTTACCAAAACCAAGGGTACCAAGATCATCAAAACCCTCAATATCACCCTCAACCCCAACAATACCCAAGGAACCAAGGTCAAGACCGTTTCAATAACCGTGCCCCTCAAAATGCTTACCCGAGGTTAGAAGATAAATCTCATGGCAAGGTGAAAGCTCGGGCCAATTCCCACAAGACGCTCGATTCAAAAGCATTTAGGTGCAAATGAGTCAAATGGACACGGTTTTGGGGAAATTGGAAGCACAAAACTCCCGGAAACTACCCGCACAACCGGAGATAAATCCAAGACCTCATGCGAGTGCCATGACCTTGAGGAGTGGTAAACAAGCTATTGAACCCGAAGTGGTTGTGAAAAAGGCGCCTAAGAGAGGTCTTGTGAAGAAGAGTTTGACCAATGAGGAAGTTGAGGTGACCTTGGCCGATGAAGAAGTGATTCTTGAGGAGCTAACCAAAGAAAAAGGTGATGCCGAGGTTGAGAATGAGAAGGAGCTAATTGATGAGGAACATTTAGACTCAACAACTCATGTTGAACCAATGTCACCTCCATTCTCACCTCTCCACAAGAAAATTAGGGTAGACACTCCCTTCGAGGTGGAAGCACCATTTCCCGAGGCTTTGAAGAATACTCGTTAAAAGGAGATGGACAAGGAAGCTTTCGAGGTCCTTCGAAAATGTGAGGTAAATATTCCTTTGCTCGATGTTATTGATCAAGTTCCTAGATACTCTAAATTCTTGAAAGAATTGTGTGTAAATCATCGTCAACAAAGGTCTAAGCATGTAAAAAATGAAAGAGTCAATGAACATGTGTCGGCTTTGTTTCAAGATAAAATGCCCACTAAGTGTGGTGACCCCGACATGTTTACCATTCCTTGCATCTTAGGGAACACTTATTTTCCAAGAGCCATTAAATTGTATGAATCATTAAATCTTGGTACTTTGCATAAAACCGGGGTGGTAATCCAACTTGCCGACTGCTCTAATGCATACCCTAAGGGTATTGTTGAAGATGTTTTGGTGAAGGTCAATTAGTTGGTGTTCCCCGCCGATTTTTACGTTCTTGACATGGAACATGATAAATTTGCTACCCCTGTCTTGTTAGGGCGTCCATTTTTAAAAACGTCAAGAACTATAATCGATGTGCATAGTGGTAGACTTACCATGGAATTTGATGGAGATAAAATAGAGTTCAACATTTATGGTTCTATGACATACAATGATAATGAAACTTCTTGCAATGCCATTGATGTGATTGAATCTTTTGTGCAAAAAGTTTGTGAAAATGATGGCGATGATTCTTTGTTGAAGGCTTTAGCCAATAGTTTACACACAAGTAATGTTCATACATATACTTTGAGTGCTAACTTGAAGGAAAGCATTTTTGAGCTAGATACTTTTGAGGAACTTTTTCTTGATGCACCACTTTTAGACCTCGAGGTATTGAGAGGCTCGGGCAACCGACCATCTCTCAATAAACCTCCGGTGGTGGAATTGAAACCACTACCCGAGAATCTAAAATATGCATTCCTCAGTGGTGGTGAAAAATTACCGGTGATCATCTCAAACAAGCTCACCGAGGAACAAGAGGAAAGGTTGATGAAAGTGCTACAAGATCACAAGGAGTCCATTGGATGGACTATTTCCGACATCAAAGGCATGAGTCCAAGTACTTGCATGCACCGTATTCTATTGGAGGATGATGCTAAACCCATCCGACAACCTCAAAGGCGATTGAACCCTCCTATGATGGAGTTAGTAAAAGCCGAGGTGCTTAAATTGTTGGATGCGGGAATGATCTATCCAATCTCCGATAGTAAATGGGTAAACCCGACACAAGTGGTACCAAAGAAAACCGGAGTGACCGTGGTGGAGAATAGCCATGGCGAGTTGATTCCCACTCATGTCCAAAATGGGTGGCGTGTTTGCATTGATTACCGAAGGCTAAATGCGGTAACAAGGAAAAACCATTTTCCTTTACCATTCATTGATCAAATGCTTAACCGGCTCGCAGGCCACTCTTTCTATTGTTTTCTTGATGACTATTCAGGTTACTTTCAGGTTGCCATTGCACCCGAGGATCAAGAGAAGACCACTTTCACATGTCCCTTTGGCACATTTGCATATAGACGCATGCCTTTTGGGCTTTGCAATGCACCGGCCACATTCCAAAGGTGTATGGTTAGCATTTTTTCAGAATACCTTGAAAAGTTTGTAGAGGTTTTTATGCATGACTTTACTGTTCATGGAAACTCTTTTGACAATTGCTGATAGGTCCTAGATATACTCTTATTTTGTAGCATTTGAGAGCTGTTTTAGATAGTATTTTGTATATTTATATTAGACTTTTGGACCGAATCATTCATAGTAGTTTGAAATTGAAGACGTGCATTTCGATCTTGAATTGCACTTGCGATAGATTTGAGTGATTTGAAGACCTTCTATGACCGTCCTGACCGCGATTGATACATTGAAGAACTGGTCGTAGAAGTGGCGTGAAGGCACACTCTCGCGGGCCGCGAACCCTAGGTCATAGAAGGTAATTGGCACCTCATCTCATCTCATCTTCACGCCGGAGCTTCTTCCCCGGGACACCTCCCGGGGATTATTTTGCAGGATCGTTGCGGGTATTCCAGTAAGGAGGCGCGGGCAGCATCGAGACCCCGGGATCCGGACAGATTTGGCAGCATCAATTGGCACGCCCGGTGGGATTCTTCCACCTTCGCACGATGGAGTCGCCAAGGAGAGGGCGAGGGCGCCCGAAGAAGAACGCAGCATCTTCAGGGGGTGGTCCCCCACCACCCCCGGGAGACGATGTAACCTTGAGGCAATTGCAGGAGGAGGCTAGACACCAGCGTGAGCTAGGAGTACAACAGGATGGTCACGTGAAAACTGCCTCCGACGAGGCTGACTCGGAAAGAGAGTACCAGGATGAGCAAGTAGGACTTAGGCCTGCGGGGGAAGGCGATCCCCGGGCTCAGGGACCTGAGGTCCGGGAGAAAGGACAATACCTGGCCAGCAATCCCCAAACCCGGGGACCGGTTCTCTTGGAAAAGGGGCAAGCTTTGGCCGACGCGGAGGAATCGGCAGCGGTGGAGTTCATGAGAGCCAAGAAGGAGTTGTACCGCCAGTGGGTGCTCTCTACCCGGGAAGGCCTTAGGCAAAGGGAACCCGTGGGGAACCCTGTGGGCCCTCCACGGGGACACCAAAGAGAGGTTATCGATTTGGATGGAGTTGTGCAGCCGCCAAGGATACAGGGGCGTGTGAATTCCTCAACCATCCCACCTTCTTTCCCTCCGAATTTCGGAGTCGGAGGGGGAGTGGATGCGGGACACCAATCAAATTTGGTTCCACACACTCCACCCTATTACCCGCGATATAGCGGGGGAATGGGGCAGGTCGGGTATGACCCGCCAGTTACGCCGGCGGAGTTATTGGGTTATCAGGTCCCTGGAACCCAGGGGTACCCGATCCAGTATTCCATGCCGATGTACGGGTCAATGGGGATGAACTACGGTTACCCGGAGAGACACTATCGGGAGGACGATAGGATGCGGGGTTATCAGGTGGCCCAGCAGGACCCCAACTCTTTGGAAGCACGACAAGACAAGCTGGTGGGAAGGAACGGAGCTAAACCTACCTCCCCATGGGTACCTCGAGTGCTGGCATACCCATGGCCGCCGGGCCTCCGGGTCCCGGAGGGAATCCCGACCTACAATGGAGAGACAGACCCAGTGTTCAGTGGTTTTATAAACAGATTAAAAGACTGGTCAGCCATCATATTTATTTTTATTCTATCATTAAGACCTCCCAATATCCAATAATTCTAAATTTGCCCCAACTGAAATTTATCCCAAAAGAGATTAAAAGACTGGTCAGCCATCATATTTATTTTTATTTTATCATAAAGACCTCCCAATATCCAATAATTCTAAATTTGCCCCAACTGAAATTTATCCCAAAAGAGATTAAAAGACTAGTTCAGAAATAAATAAATAAATAAAAGCAGAAGTCTAGGGGTTTCACACCAATTAGATATTTATTATTAAAAATCAAAGAACTCGAGTTTAAAGATAGCAAAATTAACAAAATTCCCGGGTTTCACATAGATGATGAATATTTTCCATTACATATTTAGATTATCGTTAACTCCTTTACTATCTCTTCATAATCTTACGCAAAATGATCTCATACGTGTCTACATTATTTGGGGTTTCACAGGCTCAGTCTTGATCGCTAGTTCAACCAGAACTTCAAGACTATCAAGAAAGTTGAGATTGAGTTTACCCGAATGACTGAGAAGAACTTGCCCCGGAAAGCTGCAAGCATTATTCTAATGGATTTAGAAGGTTTAATGATCAGATTCACCCCTCCTTGATCGGACCCAATTTCCCGGAATTCGACTCCCAAATCCCAGCGAAGCCCTCCCTTGATCGGACCGACGAACAACCACTCCTCCGTTTTTTTACTGGAACTGCAAAGTTGTTGGAGAAGGATCCAACGCCGGCTTGGGTACCACGGCGGCGCGTCGGAGATCAAGGGGCATGAGTTTTTCAGGGGCCTCAAGTGAGATTTGTTGACGGAGGTTATGCGGCCGTCGTTCTTGCCGTCAAGGGATGATATGGACGTGACAGAGGAGTTGGGAAGCGTGCGGGATTAGAAATCGATGGTGAACTAAATCAGAAACCTGGAAGGAGGAGGACAAAGTGAGGGCCAAATTACAGTCAAAACGACGTCGTTTTGACATAAGGGGATAAATTACAAAAATGCCCCTGCGCGGATCCGGATACCAAAATTGGTTGACCATGGATCAAAAGAATTCTTATTATATAGTGTTCTAAGATTAAACCAATCTATCTAATCTTATATATATATATATATATATATATAGAATTAGGATCAGGATCAGGTTAGAACCACCTTTTTACACTACAAGAGAACTGGGTTTTTGCAACATATATATGTGCGACCAATGTGTAAATGTCGCTAATTCGCCACACTTATGTCGATGTGTTATTTATTTACGACATTTTTAAGTCACTTTCTTGCTATGTCATAATCTTTATGACACTTATGCGACACATTATGTAATGTCCCAAATTTACAACATAATTTTTACAACACTCTTTAAAAATGTTTTAAATATGTGGCACAATGGTAAATCTGTTGCAAATTTGCGGCACTATTGTGTCATTTTTTTTAAAGTGATGCATTGCATGCTACATATATGCAACATTTTTTTAGTGTTCCGAAATAGCTTCATATTATTTACGACACATAAATAACATGTCTTAAATATAACACACGTTTAAATATGTGTTGCAAATTTGTGACATATTTGTATCATTTTTCCCTCGTGTCACTATATTTACGACACATGTGCGGCACTTAACATCACTATAATATATTTGTTATTAATGAAGTAGTCTATCTCACATTTTCACCCTTAAAGTTTGCATCACCAATTCTCAATGTACTTACAAAGTTTGGGCCAATGTATAATTCAAGCTAGATAAATACTAAAAAATGAATCAAACCTGGAGATGACGATGAAAAGCGTGCTTACCGAAATATCAGAGCAAATTCAAGACAATAGGAGTCAGAGCTAGAGAAGAAGTAATCATCAAATTTCCAGAGAAAAATGAACACACACGAGAATCATACATTTAATGAATCAGTAAACAACACAAGAATCGAATAAGATATATACCATCCATTTTAATTTAGTTTGGAAAATACCTCGAAGTCAGATCTTTGGTAGGCAACAAGAAGTCCAGGGCTGCCTTTCTCTGCTCAATGTTGACTGCCTTTATGTGATCATCGGAAAGAACTGAAAATATAATCATACAAGAATTTCATCATTTTATCAAACATTAATACATGAAACTTTCGGAAGAAGATGTAAAATCATAGTGAAAAATAAAGCAAGACCTCTTACCATTCGTTCTGTTCTGCCTAGGCCTATCCCTTCAGTGCCATTGCTCTGTGCAGTTAATGCATGTTCAGGCGTGTCAGCATTCCCCCTCAGCCTATCACCTATACATCGAGCGAATATCAGTGCTTTTAACAACCAAAGTACAAAAATGTTTTATCGATTTCTGACATAAACATTAATATGAACCTTATTTTGTATGCCCAAGACATGAGGATCTCCACAAATCAGTCGACATGCCTTTCTCCAAATCAGAACCTGCAATATGATGTTACATTTATTTTCTACAGCAATTAGTCAAAAAAAAAAAATCTACAGCAAGCCTTTTTCTTTTTTCGTCGTCTCCGCCGTCCTCTGAGTTCATGAGCCGTTTTTAGAATAATGCCCTTAGCCTGCACAATCCCACCGGCCAATACTCCCTTTTTTGAAGATGAAGAAGGTAGCTTATATTATATCATAAAGTTACAATGCTAGTAAGTCTACATTCTGTCCACAACCACAAAACAAACAGAAACATAAAATAAACTCCATAAAATTGTGTCCACAAAAGAAATACAAATGCAAACTGCAAATTCCATCCCTTTTCAACACTCTTTGCACGGATTAATAATATGTAGTTATGCTCAGGTGATGATGATGATGATGATGAACTTGTGTTTTCAAGATGCGTTTTCGTCTTCTTTGGGCCGGAAATTGTTGCAGGCTGGTGACCATGACAGCTCTGTGGGGGTGGCCGCTGCGGCCTTCACTGCGGCCAGATGTATTAATGGGAGGCAACTAAGTTTCAAGAGGCTAAAACCGAACATGGTGATGACCATGTATTAGGAATGATGGAGGCTATGATAACTAATAAGGTTTGGGCCATTGTGATCGTTCCCGCCGAGTCTGTGAAATCTTGGCGCTGTGTTTTCATCGTCTCCCGCGCTACTTTTCCTTTTCTTTTCCGAAATCACAATTCTTTTCTTTCTTATTTTTTTCCGAAATCACAATTCTCCCCACTGAAATTGTGCAATTCTTATTAAATCTTTACCATATTTATCTCTTTTTTCCATTTTCGTAAAACACTTTACTGTTTTCTCTAAAAAATAATTGTGGTTGTTCACTATATTGATAAACTAAATCAATCAATTAAATATCTTCAAAAAAAAATATCAATCAATTAAATGATTACGATTTTTTGTGAAATGAGTTAATTTATAAATTAGGCCCGGTTTGCCAGAGCTTATCTGTAGATCAGTTCAGTTCAGTTCAATTCAGATCAGTGAAAATGTAATATGATGAAATTCAGGTTGCAAAAGTCATGTTGATTCCATTTTTCAATACATTAATTTTCACTTCAGTTCAGTTCATTTCAGTTCAATTCAATTTAGTTCAGTTCAGTGCAGTATAGTTCAATTCAGTGCAGTAATAAATAAGCTCTAACAAACCGGGCTTAGTCATATTTAAGTTTACACCTAATAAGTAAATATGCCCCCTTTCAAAATGAAATCGGTCCACTTTTCAAGAATTATTTTAAAAATATTACTCATAATGATTTATAATATAAAAATGCAAATATGTACTTAATTAAGTTGATATTGTACATGTTAAAGTCATAATTAATGAGGCACTTATTCTAATTAGGTTAAGAGATAATTATGAAATATATTATAATAATATTAGATGACTATTGAATATTAATATTTTACTGAAGGAACTTAATTAAATTAATAGACCGAATCGAACCAAAACAATTGTCAATATATTAAACATAACTGATTTTTTTGAAACAAATGTAACATGAGCTGGACTACATTGATCTTTTACGTATTTAATTTAACAGAAATTTCTCGTCCATTAGTATAATCGAGAATAATAAAATAAATAAATAATATAAATTTATGTTTGACTATGGCTCGTTCAAGAATATTTAGTTAAATTTTAAGATATTATTGTTGAAAATCGACCTCGATTAGTTCACAATCATGTTTTCATTTTGTATTTTAAAGGCAATAAATTACACATTATAATATTTGAAAAGAATAAAATAATATTTTTGATGTTTTGTGGGACTTTAAAGGTTAAGGTAATTTAACCCACGGATCAGTTCTAAAAAACAAACAAGTCATATGGATCAAAACTTGTTCATACACTGTGACATATTTCAAAAGAATAAATATATGAGATTCTGTGGGTTTAGGGTTTAGGGTTTAGGGTTTAGAGTTAAGGATTTAACCCATTGAACAATACACAAAAAGGGGTTTAGGATTAAGAATTTAACCCATAGACCGATACACAAAAAAACAAACGAGTCATCAATGTCAAAACTATTTCAAATTCAAGTTTGAACAAACTCATATCGAAATTGAAAAAGCTCATTTAGTAATCTAGCATGAACTTGAGATCAACTTATATTTTCTCAACTTGAGGTGTAATATTAAATTCAAATTTTCTATATATTATAAAAATTCAAATTTTCTATAAATTATAAAAATTTGTTTGTATATGGTTCAATCGAATCCATCGATTTGTTCAAGGAATATTTAAACTAGTCGAATTAGAGAGATATTTTCAAAATCAATTTCGAATAGTTTACGGTCTAAATTTTAATCATATGTTTTTAATGCAATAAATAATGCGAAAAAATATATTTTCAAAAGGGGATAAATATTTTTTAGGTTTTATGGGCTTAGGGTTTAACGTATTGATATTTCGCAAAATCAAGCTAGAACGATCCAGTGATTTGTTCGAAGATATTTAGACTACTCAAATTTGAGATAAGTTTGTCAAAATTTACTCGATTCATTTGCCGCCATATATACGTTCAAAATGCAATGCATAATACTTTTGATTTTTTGAAAAGAAGTAAATAAACACTTTTGAATGGTATAAGTTAAATGTTTAAGGCTCAAGATCTAGGATTTAACGTACTAATATGTTCTCTGAAAATAAATAAGACATCTCGGTCAAAACTAGTTCAAATTTGAGTATGACCAAACTGAAGTTGAATTCGGAAAATCTAATTTATAAATCAAGTTTGTACTTGAACTCAAGTTGTATTTTTAGTTAAACTCGTTGCAATTATCGATCTGAAATAATACAAAACTTTAAAAATGTATAAATTAAATATATTTAAATTTTTAATTTTAAAATTATTTTTAACTATCAATCGTTTGAAGAAATTTTAATCTTGTCCAATTCAAAATAAGAATATTACAGATTTTCAAATGATTAGCTATATTTTGCTTGCTTTCTTATTATTTTTATTGTAGAAATACTTAACTTATCTAATCATTCAACTAATTAATTGGAAAAATCCTTACCTTAATGCATCACCAATATTTTGTAGATGAAATTAACGAGAATTCTGTACTAATTAACAAAACATGTTCTACTAAATTAATTGAAAATATACTTACCTTAATTTAGCACATATTTTTAGTTAGATTAACAAGATTAATTAAATCTTAATTGACAGAATATATTCAGCCTTAAGGTCCTGTTCTCTAGAGATTATTTGAACTTATCTGAACTCATCTGAACTCATCTGAACTTTAAAAACTTTATCTGAACTAAAAAAACTTTATCTGAACTTAAAAAACTTTATCTGAACTCATCTGAACTTAAAAAACTTTATCTCAACTAATCTGAACTTAAAAAACTTTATCTGAACTCATCTGAACTCATCTGAACTTAAAAAACTTTATCTGAACTGAACTCATTTGTACTTCAAAAATTTAGCTGAACTCATTTGAACTTAAAAAATGAGCTGAATTGAAGTATATAGATAAATTGAACTGAACTAAATTGAAACTAACTAAAATATATGATCATTTCCAATATATTTGAAATTTATTAATCTAAATATAACATAATACATTTAATATTAAAGTATACTGAACTGAGTTGCACTGATGTAGATAAACTGAATTGAATTGGTATAACTAAATTAGCCTTAATTTCCTCAAATTATATTTTACAGAACTGAATTAAACTGAATCGAAGTAAAAATTAATGCGTTGAAAAAAAAAATGGTATGAATAAATTAACCTTAATTCATTGCATCAAATTATATTGTTGTTGAACTAAACTGATCTGAACTGAACTGAAGTGAAATTAATGTTTTGAAAAAAAAAGAATTGGTATGACTAAATTAATCTAAATTTCATCAAATCATATTGAAACTGGACTAAACTGAATGGAATTGACCTGAACTGATATGAACAATTAAGCTCAAAAAAAGAGGGTCTATGACTACGACACATGATAGTAAAATCACAAAATATTTTTAGCATTATTTAAATTATTATAATATAAAATATTGAACTGAACTAAACTAAATTGACATGAAAAATATAAAAATATTGAAACTGAACTAAACTGAATGGAATTGAACTGAACTGATATGAACAATAAAGCTCAAAGAAGAGGGTCGACGCATGATAGTAAAATCACAAAATATTTTTAGCATTATTTAAATTGTTATAATATACAATATTGAACATAACTGAACTGAATTGACATGAAAAAATATAAAAATATTGAACTGATTTAAACTGAAATGAACTAAAATACAAATAAGTTTACTAAACTTAACTTATCTGAAAACTAAATAAGTTTACTGAACTTAACTCATCTGAACTTAAAAAACTTTATCTGAACTCATCTGAACTTAAAAAACTTTATCTGAACTCATCTGAACTTAAAAAAGTTTATCTGAACTAAAAAAACTTTATCTGAACTAAAAAAAGTTTATCTGAACTCATCTGAACTAAAAAATATTCAAATAATCTCTAGAGAACAGGACCTAATTCACGTTGATATCAAATCTCATGAGATAACTATGCATCTAAAATTGCTCTTTTCATCAAATATACTCTACTCCCCAAATCTTGAAAAGTTCCATGATAATTCACTTTGCAACAACTGTACAATCTTCTTCTTTGAATTTTCTTTTCACTGAATCATTGCGGGAGTCGATCAATACCCGGAAGACTCGTGTTTTTGGAAGTAACTTGCTTGAAGCCATGCTCGGGATGGGTTCGGCGGCGAATGAAGAAAACTACCGTATCATAGAGTTTGTGTGCTTCTCAAACAAAGGTATATTTTAGCTCTTTATATATTAATAGTATTCTTTTTTCTTTATTTATTTTTATGATTATATTGTTCTCCCTTTTTACAAATGATTAAACTTTCTGAATCTATTGGTTGAGGTTAAGGACGAGGATGGAGCAAACAAATCAGCCCATAATGGCCATCGTTCACTTATAACAAACAACCGGCTCACTGGTAATTCTTTTTATGTTTCACCTTAATTTGAATTTTTATTTTATTTTTTTCTTATTGTATCCATGATTGTGAATGGTCAGGAGTGTGCTATGATTTATTGGAAAAACACGTGGAGTATGAGGAGAGATATAACATGATTTCAGCATTTGGGGCAGAGAACATATTCTAATTCTTAGAAGCAATGGTGGACACAAGCCTGAAGTTTTGCCGAAAGGATTAATTAGAGACTATGAAAATTTGCAGAAAGGAGAAGTCAAGCCAAGAATAATATTTTTATGTAGATCCTAATTAGTTTATTTTCAATTTTGCTTTGTGTCTCAATACTATAAATCGTATATTTGAATAGTTTGATATTTTAATAATATTAGTTTATCTATTAAATAAACAATTAATGATTTAATTTATAGTATTCGACATTTCCTTTTATAGTGCGTTGTATATACTGTCGCAATCATGAATTGACAATTAAAGTAATGTTGCATATTGTGTTGCCATTAAAACAAACCTCATTTTTGACAAATGGTGTTTAACGTGTTGCAAAAATCCATGCATCACTTAAGATAAATGTTGCACAATGTGTAGCAAATTTTCATGCGCCGCTAAGCATAAATGATGCATAATGTGTCGCAAACAACATGTGTCACTAACATTAACTGACGCATAATGTGTCGCGATAAATATGCGTCAGAAAACTAAAAAGTCGCACGATGTATCGCAAATATTCACGACAGGTAAAATAATGATGCATATTGTGTCATTACTTTTACGACACAATTGACTTTTTATGTCGCTAATTTTGCTACATTGACTTTTACGACACATAATATATTGATGCATATTGTGTTGCAAAATAGCACGCGTCACTATTGACATGACGTATAATATGTCACGATTCATCTGCGTCACAAAACATAAAAGTCGCATGATGTGTCACATATATTCACGACAGATAAAATAATGATGCAAATTGTGTCATTAATTTTACGTCACAATCGAACTCTTGTGTCGCTAAATTTGCTACATCACCTTTTGCGACACAATATTTGGTGACGTATACTATGTCGCAAATAACCATTTACATCACTTAATCAGCCCTAAGTGACACATATATATGACGCAAAAGTACCAGTCTCCTGTAGTGTTAGGTGAGAACCTATCTTACACCATTCACCTATTTAATCTGACGGTCCACATTTATTGGTAAGTTTAAAAAATTAGATCAGATTTAACAAAACACGCGGGTCGGGTCGGGTCATAACCCTGCATTCGGGTCCAGAGCTTCAGCAATCCCGATCCATCTCAGTCGTCTTCCTCGGCGTTCTCTTCTGTCTTCCCGGCTTTCTCTCCGGCTTCACCTCCGGCAATTAAGTTTACCCATCTCCATTCGATCCCATTCGATCCCCCTGGCGAAATCCAATCTCCGGTATGCACAACGATGTTCCCATCTCCACTTCCATCGATCTGGTTCCAATCACGATGCCGTTGACCCACGAATTTCAGTAGTGTTCGAAGGGTTTTCATAGCCGCCGCTCCCCGAGAACTTGATCTAGAATATTGGAACTCGCAGAGTTCTCAGTTGGGGCTCGCCGGCGACGGACGAAACTCTCCGGCGAATGAAGCAGCGTGAATTTCTAATGGAATTTTAACATTATTTGCGATTTAGTCCCTTTATTTCAAAGGCTCTTTTAAAATGGACCACTAATTTGATTAAATAGGTACCTAACTATAAACTACCTATGCATTGAATTATTTTACCGCCACCCTCCTATAGCCACAATTACAATATTGTTTTTTAATGTTTTCCTAATTTAATTTTTTGTTTTTTGAAAATAAAGTTGGTATTTTGTATAAAACTGTACAGTTCTTCATATAATATATTAAGGTACTTCTAATATATCCTAATATAGCTAAAATATTTATAATACGGAATTGAATAAAAATTATTAAAAAATTCTAATTAAGTTTTATAATTGCAATAACGTCTAAAGCTAAACTAAATTTAGGGTACATAATTGATACATTTTATCTTTTGAAGAAATACTCTCAAGTATATATACGGAAAGTACTGATGGAGCAAGTACCCACAACACGAGTGTGCAGTACTTTCGAGTTATACGGGAAGTACCGATGGAGGAAGTACCCATAACTCGGACGTGCAGTACTTTCGAGTTATACGGAAAGCACCGATGGAGGAAGTACCCACAACACGAGCGATTTTAAAAAAGAACAAAACAGAACAAAAAAATCAGAGGGACATTGATGTATCGTGATTTAAAGTATCGTGATTTGTGACAATGAACAAAAAAAGAACATACATTGATGTATTTAAATATTGGGTCCATTACTAAAGACCCGCTGAAACAAAACAGAGGGACTGAACTGCAAAACTAAACAAGTCTGAAAAACTTTGAACAGAGGGACTGACGTCTCTCGACCGTCGTCTATCCCCGGCGTCCTTCAACAACTTTAGGCTGAGAACGCCGGAGAACAATACATAATCACCGGAGAAAAATATAGAAACGCCGGAGAGCAATACAGATCCGATATGTGCCCAAAAGTTTGGGATTTCACCGTCGAATTTAGATCTGAAAATTTTGCCAGAATACTCACGATCTATGGGATTCGGCCCGACTGGCGTAACGGCTAGGAAATTCACGGAGGTATTGGACGGATATATCAGAGAAGTCGAGATCGGAGGGATGGAGACATCGGAGAATGCCGTATCGCCGAAAATCTGCGAATCGCCGGAATTACAAAACGTGGAGTTGCAGGATTGTTGACTCGGATTGTTCCTTATAACCCGACCCGACCCGCGAGATATGTCAAAAATAGGTCAAAATATCAGCCACCTGATGCATTATTTGAACGGTCTAAGATGAGTTCTCACATAAGCATTGGTTCTCACCTAAAAATGAGTTCTCACCTGATCCCACCCATATATATATATATACTAGCATAGGCAGGTCGCACGAGGTGCGACCACAGCCCAATTATTATTTATACCGTTTTGTTTTATCAGTTTAAAGTCAACAAATTTTTTTAAATAATGAAACATTTTATTTATAGACATACATTATTAGTAGTTTTATTTATAATAATTTTCCCGTATTTTTAGAAAGATAAACATGATTATAATAGAAAGATACTTTGCAACCATAACCCAATTATTATTCATAAAGTTTTTTTATTAGTTTAAAGTTAAAAAAAATTAAAATAAATATAATATTTTATTTATGTATATACATTATTAGTAGTTTTATTTGTTACCGTCGTTCATATAATATTTTTGATTGTAATTCTTTTATTTTAATATATAAAAAGGATTATATTACAATTGTATCTTACTTCTTTTCAATTGTAGTATATATATAAAATATTCATCATATTTTATTTGTTACAATCGTTCAATCATTTTATATCATGGAAATTGGCTCATCTATGGTTGCGCCTACAGAACTGAGCTCACTGATCTCTTCAATATGTAAATCCTTGTAGGATCTCCTCCATGTTTTTTCGAGCAGTACTAACAGATTATGAATTGACTTCCTAGAACATAATTCTCCACAATTAAGAAAAAGAATAACAAAAATGGATGAAAATTATTTGTAATTTGTGAACACAGAATCTACCATCTCTGAGTTGGTTCACCAGAACATATTTGAAAGGACGTCAAGTACTTAGAACATTCTCACCCATTCAGAAGTTGCTTGAAGTCCCCCTTCTTTGAATAAGATCTAGGATCAAAAGAAAGATCAAAAGGATTAGAATGGATAAATTAAAATTAATTAAGAAAATTTTGAGAAAACGTTTACCTTAGCTAATGAAAAAGTGAGGTTGCATGCCTATTTATAGTTGTACAAGATGCCAAGAAACCTTTGAAATATGAAAAGGTTCCAGTACAATCATAAATGTGTAAATTGCAATAATCACATATGTTATGTTATATTGTTACGCTTATTGTTTGTTGAATACTGTACAATTAAAATTTCTAAATAAATACAATAAAAATACACTTATAAAATGGTATTTTAGAAATTGTACACTGAACTTATTTGGTATGATTATACAAAATATGGTGTTTTAAAAATCACACATCCAACTAATTTGATATGCTTATAGAAAATATTTAAAAATGTTTGATTTATGGTAATAATATTTGTAACTTACCGAATTTTGTAAATAAACACAACTAATATTACCAAAATTATGTAAATAATTAGTATCATCATAAATTAATCAATATTTAGCTAGCCAATATATATCAATGTATTGAATACCCAATTAGCATAATTCCCCGATGAATGGTATGAAGCAATAAAGAAATGGTGAGCCTCTTGAAGTAATCAAGTAAGCCTGACGCTGCAAAATGAATGACTTGAAGTATATTGGTGACGCTGCAAAATGAATGACTTGAAGTATATTGGTGTAGATTGGAGTTTTGTAAGAGGACTTTTGTAAATTTTACATTGGTGTAGATTGGAGTTTTGTAAGAGGACTTTTGTAAAATTTACACGGTTGTTGCAAAGAAACAAGAAATGGAATCAATATGTTGGTGTACACTCAGAATATTTTGTGCACTTTTTGGGTGTCTAAAAAACTCTGGGAAAATTTCCACAAATAAGATCAAAGCCTTGGTTATATAAAGAAGATGGGCAGGACAGAACTAGAATTGCATTGTGTATAAGAAAAAATAATAAATAAATATAAGGTTGCACACACTTCGGCCTTCGCATCTGTTTTAGAAATACATCTACATCCTTCCATAACAAGATACTTAAAAAGTTACTAAGCAGAATCCAAACATAATAATAACAACAATAACAAGAAACAGCACCCATTGACTCAGATCGCATCTATTATAGAAATAGATGGTTACATTATTCCAAGAGATTTTACTTGAAATAGACAGACACTGTCAATCCCCTTCTTCGACACATCCTTCATCTCGTGAGCGGCGAACTTCATCTGGATCACTTACGTCATCGGAGGATCATCTTGAAGAAAATCTCCTCCTGCTCTTTCCGGGTAGTAGCCATAGCAGTCGCCATATCCTAGCGGGATGTCAGTGGCTTCTGGCTGGATCTCTTGGTTCAGGTCGACGTAGCCATAGCCGTAGCCATAGCCGTAGCCTTGCGGCATGTCGGTGATGTAGCTGGCTGAGGGTATCGAGGTGGCTTCTGGCTGGATCTGTTGGTTCAGGTTGAGACGAGCTACGGACTGACTGCAGAGTGAAGAAATTTTTCACAACAATATATAGTGACATTACAAATTTAGACTTAGTTTTAGAAAACAGTGTTACTCCTTTCACAATTGGGAAATTTTTAACAATGTGATTGTTTCAAGCCGCAATTACAGACTATTACACAGAGTTCCAGATATAATTCAATCTATCACCCTAAGCATCAAAGCCTTGGTTATATAAAAGAAGATAGGCAGGGCACTCTTAATGTGTGGAATTTAACCATGACACACATGCATAACATTTAACTTCAAATATCAAGCATAGAGCATAACACAATAGAGCTTTCTACAAAATGGAGAAAGTAATTTTATGTCCTATCAATCAGATATGTTGATCCAATAAAAATTGAGCAAATATAAAAAATAAAATCCAATAAAATTGTCTAAAACTTACTTATAAGGATGGGATCATCTAATGTTGATCCAGATTAAGAAAAAACCAAGGGATAGGATATATTCGAAGGATGTTGACTCTCATTTGATAAATAGAAACGTTGCCTCTAACTTATCATCCTTCTTATATTTGAAAATTACAAATTCTGCCTTTTTAAGACTATTGCAGCTATGAAATTTTTTCCAGCAAATATTCAAAAAACTCAAAACCATCTTCTCCCAAGAACGATATTTTCACAGGGAAAAAGTCAATTGCAGTAGTAATTTTAGTTGACTTTAAACCCCTGCCGAGTGTTGAATAGCCAAAAACGTAGATGGAAACCATTGGACACATATACAAATTAGTTAATGTGTTAACAAAATAATTTTATCTAATACATGAAAATCCTTAAATATATTTAACATAATTGTTTAGCATTATCACCGTCTCTTAGTTTTGTCAGATAATGTGGATACAGATACTGATAGATATAAGGAAGAGACGCATTTGAATAAAATCCTCTAACAAAGAATATTGACTTAGTTTTAGAAAACAGTGTTACTCCTTTCACAATTGGGAAATTTTTAACAATGTGATTGTTTCAACCCGCAATTACAGACTATTACACAGAATTCCAGATATAATTCAATCTATCACCCTAAGCATCAAAGCCTTGGTTATATAAAAGAAGATAGGCATGACAGAACCAGAATTGCATTAAAAAAAAGCTTTGCAGGACACAATCAGAGCACTACTTGGATTACAATGACTTCAACAAAAATGCAAAGATAGTAAGATAGTAGGATATACCTTAGGGCAAGCTCAGGTTCTTCTACTTCTACTTCCGGTGTCCAAGGAACGAATTGGTGTTCTGCAGAGGACAAAAATAAAGTTTCATTCATCAAAATGCACATGAAAAGAGATTTCTATATTTATGCAATTAACATAAAAAAAAGGAAAAAAAAGGAAAAAAAAAAAAAAGACAGAATCTTGTATGAAAACACAAAAAGTAAAATTAAAGAACTAACCAGTGGAAAAAGCCAAGAGACCAAAAACAGGGTAGAGGAAGACTGGGTTTTTAGGATCCTCAGAATCCAGAAACATCGTTACCCCGTACTCCTCTGGACGCTTTCCGAATCTGAGCTTGTAAACCTTGAGATGTCCGTCTTCCAGCTTTCGAACAAGGTAATTGATGACTTGAGGGATGTTTTCCAGGATATAAGACCTGGACTCCTCACCCAATTCCAGATACTCATTCGTGATCACATATTTGGAGAATTGTCGCAAGATTTTGGAAAGCTTATGACAATCACCGGTACCATAGTGCTCCAACATCTCATAAGAGTAGATGCTCTCAATGTCAGAATAGCACCCGGCATACATAGTTACCCCAGCACCGATCTGCTTGCCATTGCGACAGTCAAAAATACTTACCCCAACTTGAAGCAGCATGCCGTTCAAAATCAGCCGGCTCTTACGGGTGTTGCCGGAGTTGGTACTGTATCGGTAAACCAATTCAGTAGACGCCGCATCATAGTATCCGATAACCATTCTCACAACTTTGTAGATCTAGATCTAGAAAGAAAAGATTGCTTTGGAACTGGGTGGCTCTATTTATAGATCCCTATTCTCAAACCCTAGCCCATAAACCAGATGCCACTTTGGGCTACCCACCGAAGCTCATTTAAATTAAATAAATAAACTAGCGGGCTCTCACCGCGGTGTATTTGCACACATAATTCATTCATAATAATACTATCATAATGTCAAATATATGATAGTACAATAAAACGAAGTATTGCACTCATCCTATGGCGATGCAGGGGGTTTTTTGATTAATTTTAATAAGGAATGTTGGTTATGATACGACTTCCGGTAGTCATAATGTGAAATGTATAAATAATTGCAAATTTAAGTAAGGAAGTAAATATATTGCATAAAGATAATTTTCTTAAATTTGGTCAAAGGTTATTAGATCGAATCTCGTTATATTAAATTACAAAAAATACTACTCCGTACTAGATTCAATTCTTTTGTAATACTATAAAATATCTTGGAAAAATAAATTTATGTACTTAACAAAAACAAATCCAACCTTTTAATCTTAAATTTTGTGAACGTTTTTTTCAGGATCTAATTCTGTTGCGTTAGTTCTTTCGTTACATTTGGTTGCATGCTCTACACTTAAATTTTTTTGCTGGATCTAGGGGTATTTTGGTCATTTCACATTAAAATTTTAAATTATTTTACCACAAGTCTCCTCTTATTCCGATTCATGTAAATTCAAATTTAAAAATGACCAAAATGCCACCAAATGATAGTAAAAAATGTCATGTGTAGATCACGTGACAAATACAACGTAATACCTAATCATAGTAGAAGTAGGTCTTAAAAAGTGTATTTACAAAATATTATGATAAAATATTGTAAGGTGTACAATTTAATTTGAATAATATATTATGGTATGAAAAAGTGATATTTGTTGAACAAAATTTTAGTTAATTTAATTTTATCCCCTAATTTTCTTAATATTAAATATGATAATCGATCTAACCTTTGACTGTGTGTTAACCCACTTAAAACCTGTTATTGTAGGTCGTGGGTATCATTTTTGAACATTAATGAAAAAACGGGTACCATTTTAGTTCAAATATAAAAAGTGGGTATCAAAGCGTGAATTTCAAGTAAAATTGGGTACCATTTTGGGTTTTTTCTCTTAATTTAAAAGATAGAGAACAATGGAATATATAGTAATATAATATAGAACATCTAATATACACAAAATATGCTAATAAGTAGAACTAAAAGTACTTAAATTTCAAAAGAACATGTAAATTTCAAATCAGGCGTCGCGTTAGTGCGTTCGATCGATATGTGGATGAAAGACACCCGGTTCTTACCCTAATCCCCGTCTTTAATGTCGATTCTTTCTATCCATCACCGTACAGATCATGTCCGAGGGCGAGGGATTTGATGGACTCGTCGTCTGTGAGGATATCCAGTGCCGATTTGGAGAAAATTCTGAAGTAGGATAAGGTTTTGGGATGATTTATAAACAATAATATGTTGAATGGGTGAGATTGAATTGGTAAAATATATCAAAAGCTTAGATCATACAGTTTATAGATGTCCAATTTAAATAAGATTTGACATTTTATTTGTCTGATTTAATAATTTTATGAAGATAATCAATTGCATGTTAGTAAAGATTGATCAAAACATATAAAATCAGACTAATCCTAGAACACTATATAATAAGAATTCTTTTGATCCATGGTCAACCAATTTTGGTATCCAGCACAGGGGCATTTTTGTAATTTAAACCCCCAAAAGGCAAAACGACGTAGTTTTAGCAGTGTTTTTGCCCTCAACTTATTTTTCTCCTTCCGGATTTGTGATCTCTCCTTTTGGGTTTCTAATTTAATTTGGATTCGTAATCGAGTTTCTCCTTTTAGGTTTCTAATTTGATATGAATGCGAAATCGATGCTCTCCTTCCGAATTTTTGATCTCTCCTTCTGGGTTTCTTAAATATTAATATCAAAGAAATACCACAAGTTTAAGATGATAATCAAAATATTTTCCATTTTATTAAACACAAAATCAAAAGTATAAATTCAAGATATATATTCATTTGGATTAACACAAGTAAATAATAAAAGACTAATTATTCTGAGTATGCACAAATCCAAACCGCATGAAACTTTAAATTAAATATTAATATCAATGAAATACTACAAGATTAAGATGATTCCCATTCTGAGTCAAAAGATTATCTCTTTTATTAAACACAAAATCAAAGTATTAATTCAAGACATATATTCATTTGGATTAACCCAAGTCATTATCAAACACTAACTATTCTAATATGCAAAATCCAATGTGCATGGAACTTTTAAATTATTATATTTTGGTATCAATTTCATTCAATTCATGACACTTTACACTTTTGATTTTTATATATATTCACTAAGTAATTCATGACTTACAGATATAATAGGAGTTGTAGTGCATATCTACCCATCACCAAGATCAAGACCAAATATGGACTTAAAGATATGCAGAAATTCGTTCTAATGGTTGACAAAGAAGATTTTTTTTTTAACAAATCACTACAAGAAAAATGGCCTTTAGTGACAGGTGCATATTGGTCACAAAATGCCCAAAATTCGTCACTAAACACCTTTAGTGACCGAAATCAAGTTGTCACTAGGTGGTCACATTAGCTCAGTCACAAAAAGTCCTTGTGACGAATTTTCGGTTTTGGTCACGGCGACTAGTTTCAGCGACCAAGTTATTTTCGTCACTAATATTTGTGACGAAATTTATTCGTCAATAATTTTGTCACTAAAATTTCTGAAACGGTCACTAATTTTGCCTAGTAGTGACGAAATAATTTCGTCAAAAGAATTATCCATGACCATAATACTTTTGTCACAAATATATTTGGTGACAATAAAGTATAGTCACTGAATATTTTAATGACCAAAAAATTCTAGTCACTACAAGAAAAAGTGACCAAAGGACTTTTGGTCACTAAGGATTAGTGACGAATATACTTGTCACTGAATAATTATTTAGTGACGAAAAAGATTACCAGTTTTGTAAAAAAAAATGGTCACGGACAATGATTGCCTGTGACCGAATTTGGTCATTTCATCAATACAATTGGAGACCACAATAAAAAATTAATATATTAATATTAATTCAATTTAATAAATAAAGAAAAATATTCTTATGATATAATATTCATTACATTGATATAAAAACTAGAATCTAGTGTTAGCTTTCTACATATTTCGTACTATAAAAGAAAATCCAGAAGTAGGCTGCCAACCATTGCATTCAGCCGTAGAGCAAGAGCTAACATCCTGTTCATAAAAGTAACATAAATAATCAATCTTCCAAGTACATGAGACATGGTTATAAATTTCACGGTTCATGTGTGACTAAGCTAAGTACAATCAGACAACCCCTCATATGTGCAGTTTTACTGTTTCACGTATGAATACTTACAATCATACCACCCCTATTATATCAAGACATGGCTAATTTAACCTTGAAATTTGCTTAGTACAATACCACCCCAAACATATGAAGCAAAGTACTTACCATGAAAGCCAGTGTCCAACTAAGAACAAACACAAGTAATTGTAAAAACTAAACACTGAATATATATTCGAAAACAAAACTCTAAAATCTATGTATGTGAACTAGTTATGAGAAGAAGGAAAGAAACATCATATGCTATTCAAGGTACATTGAAATAGTAAAAGTTGAGCTTTCAAGTCAAGTTTGCTTACCGCGAAGGGCTTGCTTCTTGCTCGAAGCCTTCAATAACAAACTGGTTCTGGTCAGCCTTGCAGTACATTAACAAACATCAAATTTTGAATAAGATTCTCGAGCAATCATCCAAACAAAGATAAAGGTGTTTAGAACCTTTAAAGCTTCACCTTGAATGGATTGCATAAACCGCGCTGCTTCTTCAGGAGTACTTGCTCCTAGCTAAGAAATACCAAATTAATAGCCGCAGATATTCACTACTTCACAATTCAAATTCTCAAAGCAATACTTGCACACCTTTAAATCATTGTAACTGGACGTATTGTAAAGTGAGAAAATGAAGAACACCTGCATACCAAAGCATATCCTTCTAAATAAAAGACTCGAAAAGAATTCTAGAAACTACAAATACTAAAGTGAAATATATAACAGCAATAAAGTGAAGGGGAAGGAAGAAGTACACACTCTTCTATGAAAGCACTCTCTCCCATTATCGGCCACACGAATGAAAGAATCAATAACCGCACTCCATGAGGGCTCCTGTGTCACAGAAGGTATACAAGTTGAGCAAAATTCTCAATAACCAAATGTAAATACAAACATTACATTCTATCTCATTACAAACGAACAACCACATTTGAATGTTATGATTCCATCATTGTCCTAAATTCAACTTTATGTATAACCTCTCAATACAGAGATGAACTTCACTCAAATCTAAACTCAAAATCTTGAGGATAAGGAATCAAATTACAACCAAAATCCAAACAAAAATATATCAAAGAAAAATATAAACAAAAATTCAGTCAGACATTTTATCAAACACCTAGTTTACACATAAAAAAAAAGTGCCAACGTATACGAAAAACCCACCGAATCCCATATGGGGTCGCAGACAAAACGACACAGGATCACATAGAAGCGAAGAAAAAAACGGCATGAGTACCTGCAGATTGCGGGAGCGGAGGATCCAGGCGAAAGGCGAATTTTGAAGCAACCTAAGAGCCTCAATGCAGTGGAAGCCTCAACGCCCTTTTTTGGAGAACATGTTGATGACGATTCAGGCGACATTGGTGGTGGAACTGGGCCCTGAAATCGTCTCTGCAACGTCTCTGGCCTATGGCTTGAACGCGTTGATCATCTCGAACGCAACGACAACACGACTCTTTGATTTTGAATATGAGTTTGGTGATTGCTGAGGAGGGATCTTCAGAAATCGGATTGAGATTGATTCAATGTATGCAGCGGCGAAGTTCATCGGAGCAGCGGCTCGGCGAGAGCAGAGGAGAACAAGGGTTTTGTTAGAACTGTGTCGTTTAAAGTCACACAGGTCTGCATAAAGTGATAATATGGTGCGTTTTTAACAAACAATGAAAACTTGAAAAGCACACGCTACTTGTTTTTAATTTACTTCAATTTTCTTAAGGAGGGAATTTTCCCTCCAAAACTAAAAATAATACTAAAAAATAATTTTCCCTTCAATTTTCATATTTTGGCAAGGCGGGAACACTATTGAATTATTTCTCTTTTTTCATCCAAAATTTAGTATACGAAAACCGTTTTTACTCTAAAATTTTATATCATTCAGAATTTTATAGTATATTATGAATAAAATACATAAATTCATTAGTTATAATTTAAAAGTAATACATTCTTTTAAGTAATGAAAATATATTGAGATATAACAAATTTTATAAATTGACCGATGAACAGTATGTCACACATCATTAATATGAGTCCAGTTTATTCTATATACATATTCGTTATTATAGATAATAATGAAGGAAAAATGTATCTTGTCAGACCAGTCTTAATTGAGACAAATCGATTTCAAATCCAACCTTTTATATATTAATCATGATAATTTAGTGTATTGTTGTTGATTTTTTCATTTTCATGTATAATTTTCTCACTTTTCAAGATTGATCAGTGAAACTAATAAAGATAGGTCTCAGTTGAGAATTTGTCATAATGAAGAGGTACATTCAGTTAGTTTCAATTAGATTTAGTTTAAAATTTAGATGTTACATTACATATGTAAAGAAACACTAGGTGATTACAAGAAATATGTGACATCAAATTTATATTAAAATTTTAATGATTACACTAGGTGCAAACACTTACACTATCATTGTGAGAAGAATTTATTCAATCTAAAAGACAAGTTTTGATTAAAAAAATCATATCAAAGCCATTTATTCTTGGAAGATCTCTCCATGTTACATGTTTCAATGGTAATCAAAATCCATATTATTTTGTTCCAACTTTTTTTAATCATATATTTTATTATATAAAATTTGTAGGTATAAAAGTTACAAACAACAAGAGAACAGTGTTTCAGATTGTTGATGGCAGTGAAGAATCAACAAAATAAAAACAATGGTAACACTCCAACCCTCAAATTATAGTGTTTATGAAGATGCACAAATGATGTGAAATTTTATATGTTTATCAAAGTACTTTAACTGATTCTATATGTTTACGAAAGTTAAATTACATGCACTCGTGTAATACATTTACTACCATTTTTTATATTTCTAAAAATAATATACATGACTTATTTATTCAGAACTTTACCGGTTGATCCGTATGCAGTATTTTAATGTCCATACTTGATAATACTGGCCCAGAATCATACTGGGCCGGGAAGAGGGCCTGCGGCCCAGAACTAACAGAGTGGTATCTTTCCCGCTGAGAGGCATGTCCGGACAAGAAGGAGGACAGATGATGACAAGGGGAGGTGGTCTTGCACCTTATCCCAAGCAGGCAAGCTCATCTATAAATACTAGTCTCAAACAGTAAACAAAGTATGTGACTTATATCTCTCTACTATATATTGAGAGCATTTTCGTACGTTTTCCCCGCATCGCTGCCCCCATCTCATCTTCACGCCGGAGCTTCTTCCCCGGGACACCTCCCGGGGATTATTTTGCAGGATCGTTGCGGGTATTCCAGTAAGGAGGCGCGGGCAGCATCGAGACCCCGGGATTCGGACGGATTTGGCAGCATCAATTGGCACGCCCGGTGGGATTCTTACACCTTCGCACGATGGAGTCGCCAAGGAGAGGGCGAGGGCGCCCGAAGAAGAACGCAGCATCTTCAGGGGGTGGTCCCCCACCACCCCCGGGAGACGATGTAACCTTGAGGCAATTGCAGGAGGAGGCTAGACACCAGCGTGAGCTAGGAGTACAACAGGATGGTCACGTGAAAACTGCCTCCGACGAGGCTGACTCGGAAAGAGAGTACCAGGATGAGCAAGTAGGACTTAGGCCTGCGGGGGAAGGCGATCCCCGGGCTCAGGGACCTGAGGTCCGGGAGAAAGGACAATACCTGGCCAGCAACCCCCAAACCCGGGGACCGGTTCTCTTGGAAAAGGGGCAAGCTTTGGCCAACGCGGAGGAATCGGCAGCGGTGGAGTTCATGAGAGCCAACAAGGAGTTGTACCGCCAGTGGGTGCTCTCTACCCGGGAAGGCCTTAGGCAAAGGGAACCCGTGGGGAACCCAGTGGGCCCTCCACGGGGACACCAAAGAGAGGTTATCGATTTGGATGGAGTTGTGCAGCCGCCAAGGATACAGGGGCGTGTGAATTCCTCAACCATCCCACCTTCTTTCCCTCCGAATTTCGGAGTCGGAGGGGGAGTGGCTGCGGGACACCAATCAAATTTGGTTCCACACGCTCCACCCTATTACCCGCGATATAGCGGGGGAATGGGGCAGATCGGGTATGACCCGCCAGTTACGCCGGCGGAGTTATGGGGTTATCAGGTCCCTGGAACCTAGGGGAACCCGATCCAGTATTCCATGCCGATGTACGGGTCAATGGGGATGAACTACGGTTACCCGGAGAGACACTATCGGGAGGACGATAGGATGCGGGGTTATCAGGTGGCCCAGCAGGACCCCAACTCTTTGGAAGCACGACTAGACAAGCTGGTGGGAAGGAACGGAGCTAAACCTACCTCCCCATGGGTACCTCGAGTGCTGGCATACCCATGGCCGCCGGGCCTCCGGGTCCCGGAGGGAATCCCGACCTACAATGGAGAGACAGACCTAGAAGAGTTCGTCAGGACATATCAGAACCTAATGGTGTTAAGGGACTTCCCGGAGGAGTTGAGATGCAAGTTAGTGGGCTGCTACCTGAGGGGAAACTTTCTCCTTTGGTTTGATTCCTTGCCCCGGGAAAGCCTTAGAGATTATTATGATTTCTCTAAGGCTCTGCTGTTCAGGTACGCCGGACTGAAGAAGGAAGGGAAGCAGCTTACTGAGCTTCTTGCCACCCGGCAGAATGCTGCAGAGGGGCCAATGGAATACTACCGAAGGTACATGGACGATAGTATGAAAGTCGTTGACAGACAGCAGCAGGAGAAGGCGGTGATTAGTGGATTTATAAACGGCTTGAGGGATATGGCGCTGTTCCAGAAGTTGATGGAAAACATCCCGGAAACCTTTCACAACTTGCAGATGGCGGTGCAACTGTATTGTGCGGTTAATGATGCCACGCGGAAGAGAAAGGAAGAATCTAGGGGATTCCTCCCGGATAAGATGGAGAGAAGGAGGGCGATTGACCCAAGTAGAAGGGATCCGGCTCCCGCATCGGTAAACCGGGCAAGGGCAGACAGTTTCACCCCGCTCAGCAAATCCCGAACGGAGATTCATGCTATTCACAAGGATTTGTTCCCGGATCCATTGCCTATCCAGGGGACTCCATCTAGGGAAAATGCGGACAAGTGGTGCGCCTATCACAAGTCCTATGGACACTCGACAGAGGGGTGTAGGGGGCTGAGGAACGAGATAGAAAGATTGATAGAGCGGGGGCAGCTGAGAGACTGCGTGGCGACAGAAGCAAAGAAGGAAAATCCCCGGGACCAGCCTCAGGAGCAACCTCGGAGAAGGTGGAGGCCTAACCCCGGGAGAGGAAACGGGAGAGTCCAAGGCAACCAAGGCAACAGGGCCCCGGGGAGGCCCGCCATAGCTGCTGTACCGGTCCAAGCAGTGGAGCCGGCCCTAATACCCAACAGAATGATCAACGTGATAAGCGGAGACGTTGGAGAAACATGCCAGTCAGTCTCCCTATCCGGGCCCGGACGCGATATGTTCCCCCGGGTGAGATTCAGGGGAAAAGGTTTCGCCCCGACGAAGCTCTCACCTTCTCTGAGGAGGATGCAGCCCCGCCACAGATACCCCACTCAGACCCAATGGTGGTAACAGCGGAGATTGAAGGCTTCTTGATCAAGAGGGTGTTTGTGGACGACGGGAGCAGCGTGGAAATCATGTTCGTTTCTTGCTTCGATCAATTGGGAATTGGGAGACAGAACCTGAAACCTCCTTCGTCTCCCTTGTCAGGGTTCACGGGCAAACCTGAAGTTCCTCTAGGTGTTATTCCCCTCGCAGTGTGTATGGTGGACGAAAAGGACCGGAGCAAGAGGGTCTCAGTGACATGTAACTTTGCGGTTATTGATGCACCCTCACCGTACAATGTAATCATAGGGAGACCATGGCTAACCCAAGCCGGGGCAGCGAGTTGTCCGTACCTGCTGACGATGAAGTTCCCCACCGCGCAAGGAGTGTCGGTCGTGCGGGGAAGCCAAGCAGTCGCAAGAAGTTGCATGATGACGGCGGTCTTGGACGCAAAGAAAGCAGTAGGGGCGGTACATGGAGAAGCTCCCCGCCAAGAGTTGGAGGAAATGCAAGTGGCGGACAAAGGGATGGTCACGGTGGGAAAAGATCTCCCGGAGGAGGTAAAAGGCGCACTGAAGGAACTCTTGGCCAGGTACCAAGGAGTATTCTCATGGAGCCCAGAGGACATGTTGGGGGTGTACAAGCTGAACATAAGCCCGGCAACCAAGTCAATCAGGCAGAAGAAAAGACCTGTAGCCCCGGAAAGAGCAGAATTCATAAGGAATGAAGTAAAGAAGTTGGAGAGAGCCGGGGTGGTCGAGGAAATCATCTACCCGGAGTGGATAGCTAACCCGGTCTTAGTAAAGAAGCATGATGGAAGCTGGCGCATGTGTATCAACTTTACAGATTTGAATAAATGCTGCCCCAAAGACAGCTATCCTCTCCCGAATTTGGACCGGCTGGCAGAAGCTATCGTGGGGTACTCGGTGCTGGCTTTCTTCGATGCACATAAAGGGTATCATCAGGTGCAGATGGATGAGGCGGACAAGGCGAAAACCTCCTTCATCACCGATTTTGGAACCTTTTGCTACAAGAAGATGCCCTTTGGGTTGAAGAATGCGGGGGCTACTTATCAGAGAATGGTGGACAAACTCTTTAAGGACCAAGTGGGAAGGAACATGGAGGTATATGTCGACGACATGGTGGTTAAAAGTAGGGCTTATGGGGCTTTCTTGAATGATCTGGAGGAGATGTTCAAAAAACTGGAGCTGAGCAATCTAAAATTGAACCCCTCCAAAAGTACCATTGGAGTGGGTGCGGGGAAGTTCTTGGGCTTCATGGTGTCAAGCCGGGGCATTGATGTCAACCCGGAAAAGGTAGAGGCCATAGCTAAGATGACCTCCCCCAGATCGGTGAAAGAAGTACAGCGGTTGACAGGTTCCCTTGCAGCCCTCAGCCGATTCCTATCAAAGGGGCAGATAGGCAGCTGCCTTTCTTCAACATTCTCAGGAAGGCCAAGGCGTTTGAGTGGTCCGGGAAGTGTGAGAAGGTGTTCCAAAACCTGAAAGATCACCTTCGACAGTTGCCAACTTTAAAGAAACCTTACCCGGGGGAGGAGCTTTTTCTGTATATAGCGGCATCCCGTGAAGAAGTAAGTGCCGTGCTAATCAAAGAAGAGGAGGGAAAACAGCACCCAATCTACTTTGTTAGCCGGGCACTTCGAGGGGCAGAAACCTGGTATACTGAATTGGAGCAACTGGTTCTGACACTGGTACATGCTTCAAGGAGACTTAATCCCTACTTCCAGGGCCATTCCATAGTGGTCCTTACCAATTACACACTCAAACAAGTTATGTTCAAGCCAGAGGCATCAGGGAGAATGATGAAATGGGCTATAGAGCTGGGAGAGTATGAAATCCGGTATGAGCCAAGGAGGGCTATCAAGGGGCAGGCTCTGGCAGACTTTCTGGTGGAATCAGAGGCAAGGATACAGGAGGAGCAGGAGACGACCGAGGCTAAGATAGTCCCGACTTGGAGGTTGTACGTAGATGGATCGGCACACTCCGGAGGCAGCGGAGCGGGAGTCTTGTTGGTTAGCCCGGAAGGGAAGGAATACCCCTATGCGGTCCAATTCACTTTCAAAACAACCAACAACGAAGCCGAGTACGAAGCCTTGATCGCAGGACTAAGATTGGCAAAGGAGATGGACATCAAAGCTCTCACGGCATACATCGACTCCCAGATTGTGGTACAGCAGGTAAAGGGAGAATATGAAGCCCGGGAGAGGAGCCTGCAAAAGTACTTGGAAACGGTAAAACCTCTAATAGCCGGGTCGAAACCTTCAACCTGGTCCAAGTTCCCCGGGAGGAAAATAGTAAAGCGGATGCTTTGAGCAAGTTGGCTTCCTCGAAATTAAAGCCTGAGCCTAACCAAAAGTTGTACATGGAAGTATTAGGAAGAAGGAGCTACCAGGGGAATGACCAAGTAATGGTGGTGAACGAGGAAGAATCCTGGATCATTCCCATGCGGGCATACCTAGAAGAAGGAACCACCCTGGAGGATAGGGTTCAGGCCCGGAAGCTGAGAGTTAAAGCGCCTAAGTATGTGATCCAGGGCGGGGAGTTGTACAAGAGAGGATATCTCCAGCCTTTGCTAAAGCGTGTAGAAAGGTCAGAAGGCCGACACCTCATCCGGGAAATGCACGAGGGATCTAATGGGAGTCACCAGGGAGCTCGCACAATGGCCAGGAAGATCTTAAGGTTGGGTTATTACTGGTCGACGTTGTTCAGAGATGCGGAAAAACATGTCCGAGAGTGCTTGGCATGCCAAACATTTGCCCCGCTAATCTATGTTCCCCGGGAGGAGTTAGTCGGGGTCACAGGAGCTTGGCCGTTCAGCAGGTGGGGAATTGACTTGGTGGGACCATTCCCGACTGCCCCGGGAGGAGCCAAGTACGTGATTGTGGCAATCGACTATTTCAGCAAATGGGTGGAGGCAGAACCACTCACTAACATACGGGGGCTAACTTGTGTTAAGTTTTGCTGGAAGAACATCATTTGTCGATTCGGTATCCCAAAGATCATAGTCACAGAAAATGGGGCGCAGTTTGAAAATGACCCTTTCAAATCATGGTGCGTAAAGTATGGTATAGAGTAGAGGTTGACGTCTGTGTACCACCCCCAGGCGAATGGGCAAGTGGAAGTCACCAACCGCACTATCATCAAAGGACTAAAAACCCGCTTGGAAGGCGCGCGGGGAAATTGGATTTGGGAGTTGCCCAGTGTTCTTTGGGCCCACCGGACTACAGAAAGCTCAGCCACCGGGGAATCCCCATATTGCTTAGTGTATGGGTCGGAGGCAGTAATACCCACGGAGATTGGGATCCCGAGCCCTCGGACCCAACACCAACGCCCGGAAGAGGAAGACGCTGGACGGCGCCTTGACTTGGATCTCATGGAAGAAAAATGAGAGAATGCAGCACTCCAGGAAGCCAAGGTGAAGGAGAGAGTAAAGAGGTATCATGACAGAAGGGTGCGGAAAGAGGTTTTTGCCCCAGGAGATTGGGTGATGAGGAGAAACGACAAGAGCCGCCAAGCCCCGGAGGGGAAGCTTGCACCCAACTGGGAAGGGCCATACAAGGTGAAGGAAACACACCCGGGAGGAAGCTACGTGCTGGAAGACAAGCAGGGAAAGGAGATCCCCAGGAGATGGAATGTAGCTAACTTAAGAAGGTTTTACGGGAAGTAGAGTGCCCCGCGCAGAACCTTAGCTACTAAGGCACGAATATGCCAGGCATGGATATGCCCCCTCCCGGAAGCATGAATATGCCCGGAGAGACAGTCCTGACGTTTGACCTCGTCTTGGGCTTAGAGAGGAAGGATGGTTAAAGGGACCCATAGGTAGCTCCCATTTGGGTGCCCCGCTAGATTGGACTTGGGACTTGAATGAAGCCCGGGGACCAAAGAATGTAATGTTTACA
The DNA here is from genome assembly GCA_963678965.1 of Cruciata laevipes. Lineage (NCBI taxonomy): Eukaryota > Viridiplantae > Streptophyta > Magnoliopsida > Gentianales > Rubiaceae > Cruciata > Cruciata laevipes. The sequence continues at coordinate 15,758,100 of OY787634.1, read as the reverse complement.
GAAAAGAATTGATGAGAAGGGATTTCCGAAAGAACTTTTATTCATTATTTATAAATCTCAAAGCACACATGCTGATATGTTACAAAGATAGTACTTTACATACAAGTTTTTCCTATCTATTCACTACTATACCCATTTAGGGCCTGACCCGGAAGCACCCTCTGGGTTACCCGGGTGGAAACCCCCTCCGAAGAATTGAGAAGATAGGATATCCTCGGCAAAGCGGGTGTCTGGAACTTGATTCCACGCAAGCTCCTCCTCCAATTGTGCGGTATCTTCCTCGTTTAATTCAGGGATGGGAACGACCACAGACCCTTCTGGAAGCGGCTCCGCCAGACGCATTCGCCTCACCCCGGTAGATGTAACGAACTTGTATTTAGAAAACAAGTCCGCCGCACCTTTACCTTTCTCCGCCCAACTGATGCGGGCACCCTCGGCGGTTTTAATCCCCTTTGTGGTGACTCCCGAGTCGGCAATATCCCGGACGCGCCTTATCCGGCGTGCCACCTCTTCCGGGTCAATAGACACGGACATGTCTTCGTACCTTTCATACGCCACGTCTACCTCCACTCGGGCGGGGACCCGGCGAAGACTAGAGGGATAAGGCTCAGCCTCTCCCGCGGCTATCTTATTATACCACTCCCTGGCGTCCAGATAGGCCCCATGACTAGGAGCCCCCTCGCCAAATTTCCTCGGATTGGTTTCCATGCGTTCGATTGTCCTGCGAACCCCGGCTGGAATATCAGTAAGAGGAGATACCCCAACTAAGCCAACCTTGAGACCTAGAAGATGGTAAGACAGCCGGACAACCAGTAGAGCTTCTTGGAGGACCCTATTCCTGTGAGTAAGGGATCGATTCTCTTTCTCTAAGTCGCAAAGGAGCCTATTCTGCGCGGAGCGGGTCTCCAATTTCCTAAGTTTTTCTTGCGCCCGTTCGAGTTCGCCCCACACCATACCAAGCTCTTTGGTGATGCGGTGTTGAGAATCATCATGAAGGGCCTGCAGCTCAGCTATGGTCTGGTGGGAATTCAGGGCCTCCCGCATATGATCGGAAGCAAGGTTGAAGCACTGGTTTAATGACCCAAACTTGCACTCAACTGCCTTAAGAAATGATACCAGCACCCGGATCGTTCCAATCTCCTGAAGGAAGCAATCTAGCCCCGCCTCAGCCAACGCCCGGTTAGCCTGGTTGCCTCCAAACCTCCAGTGGGCTAGTTTCCTCTGAAGGAAAGAGCACTGGAGGCACCCAACGCGGGGGAAAGAGAAGTAGGTACCGGAAGAGCTACTCGGATGAGAAAAGACATAAGGGGTGGGTCCTTGCGGGAGGACCTCCTTTAAATGACGCTCAAACTACAAAAGATAATAATCTTGTTAAAAGTATAACTTTTCATTAATCAAAATGGGCACTAAGGCCAAAGTTCTACATACACCTCCCGGGGAGGAAAGTTACAGAATACTTAAAAATAAAAAAGAGAAGATTACAAGGAAAAGAGGAAAAGACTAAAGTCTAGGGTTATACATTATCCTCAGGAGGGGCCTGTTCTCCCGGAGCAGCATGGGCTTTCTCAAACCTCCTTTCCAGCTCCACGAGGTCCTCAGTAGTCCATTCTGGGCCGGCATAAGTAGGGGCATCTACTGTGGGCTCATCCGCGGATCGCCCGGGGAACCCTACCTTCCGGGTGGCCTTCTGGGACTGGTAAAGCAGATCGTCTTGACCCGCACCGAGACCGACCCGGTAGTCCCCCTCTTGATCCTGGACGGCATGGTACCCAAAGTTGTCAGGTACCGCGCAGTACTCAAGGTAACTCTCTGCCCAATGAGGTGTCTCCGGGATTACCCCATAAGCGTTGAAGCTTTCCGGGCCGGGATCAGGAAAAGAAGCCTCGGCAACCTCTGGCACCTTGGCCTTCTTGATATCCGAAGCAGAAGGGACCCGGGAGGACATTTTCAGAGAATCCCATAGCTGGGGCACCAGGCCCTTCAGGTCCGCCTCCTGGAGGGACCTCCAGCGGTAATTCAGCATGTCGCTGGCCTTAGGACGGTAGTAGGAGGCTTGGGCTTCAAGGCGAGCAGGCCCCGGAAGCCAACCCCGCAGACTGCGGTACATCTCATGGCAGGCATCTGCACTTGCCGCAGCGGCGATGCCCTCCAGCCTCTGGTCAAACTCAACAGAGCGGAGAACCTTCTGGACCACAGCGTCTAGGGCCTCAAGATGGGCATCTTTCTTCTCCTTCTTGAGGGAGGAATACTTCTTCTTCACCTCTGCCAGCTTCTTTTCCTTGTCTGCCAGCTTCTTCTTCCTCTCGGCTAGTCTCTTTTGAGAGGCCTCCAGCTAGGCTTCCAGGTCCTCCCGCCCGGCTAGCTTTTCCCGGGTATCGCGGAGTTCCTTCTCCATTTGGGCGAACAACCCGACGCTATACTTGGAATAGCCCCGGTTCAGTGCCGTGGTAAACTGGGAATCCGCGAAGAGGGAATCAGCGAAGGCAGTACTCTGCAAAATAGGCCATAAAACTCAGACAACAGTTGGATCAAACCTAGATGAAAGACGGGGCCGCAGGAAGGCAATTACCTCTTCTTTCTCCTCCGGGATAATCTCGGAAGCAGCAGCTCGCGGGGGAGTGTTGTGAGCAGGAGGAGGAGGAAGAGGAGTGTCGTGGGTCCTCTGACGAGAGGGAGGGGGTGACCCGGATAGCTCGCCAGGAGGCGGCCGTTTGAACCTCGAACTTGCCCCGCCACTGTAAATTGGATGTTGGATGAAGGACCGACGCCCGGGTGTAGGTGATGAGCCGGGAGTAGTGCGGGCCTCAGAAGATGGCCCGGAAGAATTCTGCTGGAGAGACCGCGGCGGCGCGCGGGCCTTTTTAGGGATGAGAGCAGGATTCTCGGAAGGAGGTGGCCCAGGTTGGGAAGCCACTTGTTGCGCAGAGCGGGTCTGTTGATCCGGGTGATTGTCTCTCGCTTGAGCATCCCCCCCTGAGGGCTTATCAGTGTAGGCCATGACGTCCGCGTACAAGGAAGGTTGAACTGGAACAAAGTAAACAATGAAGTTAGCGCATAAAAAAAAATTCTTCTAAAGAGAAGGTAAGAAATAAAGCCTTAATGGGCACCTCCATCTGGCCACACCGCAGAGATGCGCGGGAGCGTGAAGAGGTCGCTGGGATAGATCCCGCGAGGCCAGAAATAACCCGCATTCCCGCTCTTATAAAAGGCGTCCATATCTAAGGGGGAAAGGCGGAGGAGGTTGTGGTCACTGGCAATGATTGCCGGAAGGTTAGAAAGAGGTTTCCTGTCCTCGGGAACAAGAGAGTCGTTCCAAGTGGGCATAGGGTATACCCGGGCATCGCACAGGAAGAAACCCTTCGAAGGGTATCCTTTGGCGGATTTAGGTTTGGAAAGGATGAAATCCTTTATCCCGGAGCGAATGGTAAAAGAAAAGACGCCCGGGAAAGAAGAGTGCGCCTTCCGTAAGGCATAGAAGGAACGGAAGAGTAAGAGAGAAGGAGGGGCGGCGCACCTGGCGCAATTGAGCAAGAAGGCCAGGATAAGGACAACCCCGTTAGGGTGTAGCTGGGCCGGGGCTACATTGTAAAAATGAAGGATTTCGTGAAAGAGCGGGGGGAATGGCAGGCTAAGCCCGTACTGGAAATGGATCCGCGGGATGCACGTAACCTCCCGCTCGGAGGCTCCCGGGGGAAGTTTAGAAAGACAGGCATCTAAAGGAAGAGGGATAAACGAACGCTTGGCTAAATCCAAGACATCCCTATCTAGAGAAGGGGAATCCCCGGGGACATCATAGAATTTGAGACCCACGGGACGCACCTCGTGAGTAGGCCCCCGGGGAACGTTGTCACTAACTTCCCCGCCAAACACCTCCTCATCCTGATCCTCCCGAGGGTGACTAGGATGCCCGGTCGGGTGTGAACCCGCCCCATCCAAGGCTGACGCACCCGGAATATTTAGTTCCCGGGGCGAGCTGAAAGCCTCGGAATTGGAGTCTGGGGAGGAGACTGGGGAGGGGATCAGGTTATCAGTGGTCCGGGACTGAACCTCAAACTGATTTTGAGCTCCCTCAGTGTCTGAGGAAGAGTTGGAAGGAATGGGGGAGTTCATGATGGGAGAAGAGAGGGAGAGAGCGAGAGCTTACTTGATTAAAAGAGCAGAGCGTCTGGAAGATTTTTCGGAGAGAGAAGCTTAGTAAGGGGGGTTTGGGCCCTTATATAGGCAGGAGAATAGGAACCGCCACCTCAAAAGAAGGAAAAGCAATGATGACACGGCAAACGAGATACTGATTAGTGCAGAAGGGGAAAAGGCGGCGTCGTCAGAAATCAATTTTAACATAGATGGGCCCTACCAAAAGAAGTAGCAACAGGAGGGGAGCGTATGAGACCAGCCTCCCGCGCCGCGGAAACCCGGATGACTGGTCTGGGGGGCTAGTGATAATACTGGCCCAGAATCATACTGGGCCGGGAAGAGGGCCCGTGGCCCAGAACTAACAGTGTGGTATCTTTCCCGCTGAGAGGCATGTCCGGACAAGAAGGAGGACAGATGATGACAAGGGGAGGTGGTCCTGAACCTTATCCCAAGCAGGCAAGCTCATCTATAAATACTAGTCTCAAACAGTAAACAATGTATGTGACTTATATCTCTCTACTATATATTGAGAGCATTTCCATACGTTTTCCCCGCATCGCTGCCCCCATCTCATCATCACGCCGGAGCTTCTTCCCCGGGACACCTCCCGAGGATTGTTTTGCAGGATCGTTGCGGGTATTCAAGTAAGGAGGCATGGGCAGAATCGAGACCCGGGGATCCGGACGGATTTGGCAGCATCAATACTAATTTATCAAATTTATATCATTTTGCATGGTCAATCAACATCGAGAAAAAATCGCATTTGCATTGGAAAACATTTTGAAATAGACAAAGGAAATGGATTTGCAATACCCATAAAGGAAAGTACAATATACACTCCTATTGCAAAAATCAAAACAAATCAAAAGGTAATTAAAATATTTTAGTCAAAATATTTCTTCTTTAACTTATGGATGTCGTGCGTTTCAGATGAGTGACTTTTCTCGGACAGAGCTGATTGTCCTGATACGAATATAATAGGCAATATTATAAAATTATTAGTTAGATTTTTACCTTTCCAAGAATTAGAGTTTTTCCTAAAATGGTCTTTTAATACTGGTAAGAATATTATATTTTATTTCCTTATAGTTGTAGGAGTTTATTATTTTCTTAGAATATGGGTAGGATTAGGAATTTTATTAGGGTTATAAATATGGCTCTTCTCATTGTAATAGACGGATTTTGAGACTTTAAGATTAATATAAGAGATTTCGTGATTCGGGAATTTCGATTTTGAGCTTTGTGTTCAATTTTAAGACTCGGTTGCAGTCGCCCAGGGACGGTGGTTCGTGGTTCTCCAGGTAATTATTTGACGGTTGTTAGGTAATTATCATATCCCAGGTAATTATTTGACGACTGTTGAATAATTATCATATCAAGTTCGGTATCATCACTTACCATATTTTATCAATAATTGATTCTAATTTTATCATATTTCAGAGGGTTACTACAAGAGTTACGATTTTCTTTTATGATATACTTCAAAACTATTATTACATAACTTGTAAAAATGTTCAACTGCTACAACTCCACCATACCTGTATGCATTTCTATGCAATATATGTGGACAAAAGCAAACATCTAGTACCAAGGTAAAACACCACTTTAAATTTGAACTACATTTTTTCTCTCTTTCATTACCACTTTAAATTACAAAAAATACTACTCCGTACTAGATTCAATTCTTTTGTAGTACCATAAAATATCTTGGAAAAATTAATTTATGTACTTAACAAAAAAAAATCCAACATTTTAATCTTAAATTTTGTGAACGTTTTTTCAGGATCTAGTTCTGTTGCGTTAGTTCTTTCGTTACATTTGGTTGCATGCTCTACACTTAAATTTTTTTGCTGGATCTAGGGGTATTTTGGTCATTTCACATTAAAATTTTAAATTATTTTACCACAAGTCTCCTCTTATTCCGATTCATGTAAATTCAAATGTAAAAATGACCAAAATGCCACCAAATGATAGTAAAAAATGTCATGTGTAGATCACGTGACAAATACAACGTAATACCTAATCATAGTAGAAGTAGGTCTTAAAAAGTGTATTTACAAAATATTATGATAAAATATTGTAAGGTGTACAATTTAATTTGAATAATATATTACGGTATGAAAAAAAGAATTTTATTGAACAAAATTTTAGTTAATTTAATTTTATCACCTAATTTTCTTAATATTAAATATGATAATCGATCTAACCTTTTACTGTGTGTTAACCCACTTAAAACCTGTTATTGTAGGTCGCGGGTATCATTTTTGAACATTAATGAAAAAACGGGTACCATTGTAGTTCAAATATAAAAAGTGGGTATCAAAGCGTGAATTTCAAGTAAAATTGGGTACCATTTTGGATTTTTTCCTCTTAATTTAGAAGATAGAGAACAATATATTGTATAGTAATATAATTTAGAACATCTAATATACACAAAATATGCTAATAAGTAGAACTAAAAGTAATTAAATTTCAAAAGAACATGTAAATTTCAAATCAGGCGTCGCGTTAGTGCGTTTGATCATTATGTGGATGAAAGACACCCGGTTCTTACCCTAATCCTCGTCTTTAATGTCGGTTCTTTCTATCCATTACCGTACAGATCATGTCCGAGGGGCGAGGGATTTGATGGACTCGTCGTCTGTGAGGATATCCAGTGTCGATTTGGAGAATATTCTGAAGTAGGATAAGGTTTTGGGATGATTTATAAACAATAAAATGTTGAATGGGTGAGATTGAATTGGTAAAATATATCAAAGGCTCAGATCATACAGTTTATAGATGTCCAATTTAAATAAGATTTGACATTTCATTTGTCTGATTTAATAATTTTATGAAGATAATCAATTGCATGTTAGTAAAGATTGATCAAAACATATAAAATCAGACTAATGATATAATATATTAATTATTGATTATAGAAAGTTAAGTGATGGTAAACCTTAAATAGGTGAAACCCAACTTGATTAGTATTTATAAAATGTCAAGTATGAGTTGACTTTCAATTAAGTAAACTTGTTTTAATTAGTATATGTAGAAAATCAAGTGAAGTATCATACTAGTTAAATTTAAGTGGTGTGCATAGAAAATCAAATAAGAAGTAACTTTTCATTTGTTACCCTCGTTTAAGGTTTAAGATTGGATAAAATTAAACTCAATTTAGTTCCCTTGTCATAAAGTTAAAGTAATGTGTAGAACATTGGATTAGTTAAAATCAATTTAGTGAGGGTTTAGGGTTTTAGTGAACTTATTGGGTTGAAAATTGTAAATAATGACATTGGTCTTGGGTATACAAAAACAAAACTATGTTCCGGCACAGAAACTACTTTCGTGTATCCTTTAATATCAAACAACATTTAATTTTAAATACTATATGCATGTTCCTACACAGGAAGTTAGGTTACTTACAACTTTTGGTCTTAGGTTGATTAATTTTACAATATTGCTTACTAAGTTCGAGTTTGGAACTATTCCCTTCACACATTTTTTTCCAGTTCCTACATCGAAACTATTATGTTCAAATATTTCATTGTAGTTCCGATAATGGAAATCTTTCAAAACACCAATATTTGTTTTTTTCAAAAATTATATTATCCAAAATCAATTTCGATTAAATTTTAATTGCAATTCTTTCGTTCTTGTAACAGAACAGTACATAAGCGCGGCGGTTTTTCAGCTACCGCGGTGATTACAAAACCGCTGTGATTTCGTTTGATATTTATGGCGGTCTTTGTTAACCGCCGTGTGTTTACCGCCGTAAATAAGAAACCACCGTTAATTCATTTTATAACCACGGCGGTTTACTCAAAACCGCCGAAAATGGACATCCAGGCGACGTCCAATGATGCCAAAAATAGTTCCTTTACAAGAACTACATCAGATCACGGCGGTTCGAAAACAACCGCCGTTAATCGGCGCCGCGAGTGACCCCCTCTGCAGGCTCATCAAGCAGAAAGTCAAGATTAATACTACTACGGAATGAAACCAAAGGATTTAAGAAAGTTACTTGCTCAGTAAAGGACATCGTATAAAAAAATTTCTTTGCTTGCTAATCTAGATCAGTGGCGGAACCAGCAATTGTAATTAAGATGGGTCATAATTGGATATAAAAGAAATTATATGTACCAAATGTAAATATATAATCTATACTGGTTTAGAGTTAAAAATTTATTATAATATTTATTGTCTAGTTAATATAAAATTAAAGGAAAATGTAATTTTTAGTGAAAATGGTAAACTTTTTGGAAAGTAATATATTTTCCTAAGGAAACGATAAATTAGTTATGATTGTGATTCTAAGATACAATATAACGTGGATACAAAATGGTTTTGCACCGTAATCTTACTAATTTACACCTATTATTCATTAGAATAAAATAAATCACCTCCAAAAGTGCCTACAAAATAGCAAAAATATTCCAAAATTACTGTTTAATGGTAAATTCTTGGGGTGGGCCAGGCACCCCTGGGCCCCTCCTTAGTTCCGCCACTGATCTAGATGACATAGATATCAGGTAATATGATTCAAATTCATTCATGGTGAGACAACATATTCATTTATTTTCAACTGAATACATAAATCTAATCTTCCCCAATTGGCTTTATTTCACTGCTAATCCTAGAATAATATTAAATAGATATTGGTGGTATCCAGAGGCGAAGCCAGGAATTCGAAACTGGGATGCACATTAATTTTTTTTGAACATAAATGAAAATAATATTTTAATACAATCAAAATTATAATACTCAATGTATCAATAGTTCAATACAAAACACTAAAAAATTAGTCATCGAACCTTCATACTTTGAACTTGGAGAATTGGGAAAAAAAATTAGAGAACTTAGAAGGGACCAAAACAATTACTAATTAATTTACCTTGAAGATAAATTAAATGAGCTCCAATCCAAAAAACAAAATCTAAGCCGTGTTTGTCTTTATTACGATTAAGTTTCGGAATTGGAAGGGGCACGGCTCTTTTGGGGTTTGGCAAAAAAGGAGGATATTATGGGGTGCACCATTTTCCAAAATTAATTTTTAGGCTGTCAAAAATATTTTTTAAAAAAGGGAAAAAAATTATGGGGTGCAGGTTCCTGAATAACTCCACCACTGGTGGTATCTCCCTTCTCATATTTTCCAAAATTTTAACCCTCAGCGTCTAAAACGACGATGTTTTATCTCGTCTTCTTCATACTCTCTGTCTCCCCTTCGATTTCCATCCTTCTCCTCTCGTCTCGATTGAATTCTTGAAGGTTTTCGTTTCAGTTTCAACCAACAATGATGATCTTCAAATTTCTGATTCTTCTTGTCTTACTCTTCTCCCTCGCTTGACTATTATCGCCTTCATTGGCTTTCCAATCGGACGAGCTCCTCGCCGCCGACGAGGAATTCGCCTTGGAAGACGGTGCCGCGAGAGTGATCCCCGATGTTCCCAGACATGCTCGGAAAAGGGCCCCGGAGGCTGGACCCGAATCCAACTCCAAAATCCAGTTTACAACTTTTGCATTATTAATTGGTTTACTTAACCTTAGTTATATATAGATTCTACCCATGTTGCACTGTTACAATCCTCTATATGGAACCCGCAGGGTATTAAATGTTGTTCCTCAAACGATCCATGGAGCTGATGACGGTTCCCAAACAGAAGGTTTCGAAACACAAGAGAGGGATAACAAATGGACCTAAGGCTCTCAAACATGTACCTGTAATTATCCGCTCAAAGGTATGCGGACAAGTCAAGCTTCCGCCTCCCGCACGTCTTTTTTGTTGCAGTGGCATCAAGCATGGCATCGGCGGCGAAGAAAATTGATGGAAGATTCTGAAGCATTCAAACAACATCCACGAGTCCATCTTCATATGTTGCAATACAACACATTGGTTTATAGTACCTTTTTTGCCCTCAAGCTGTATGATTACTTTTTGTAATCCCCGTAGAGCATTTATTTTGGATGTGGAATTTGCATTCACATTGTTTTTTATGGTTATAACTAATTCTAATGTTAAAAAATAAAAGAAAAAAGAAAAAAGAGATACATAATCATTCACGCCTCCTTTTTCTTTATTTTTATTTTTATTTTTTATTCATTTTGATTTGACCTTCTTTATGGTTCATACTCAGCGGTGCTGAAGGCATAAATAAGGTCGACGTCCAAGAACCAAGCTCCCTAGAGGAGATGGCCACCAGCAACATGCAAGGTGCATGGCTGGGGTGGAGGTCCTGGGTTCGATCCCAGGCTCCATCTTTGGGGAGGGCAATGTGTCATTTATTCCCCACAATCAGATTTGGGAGTGAGTGTGTAGGTGTGCAGGTTAGTCAAAAAAAAAAAAAAAAAAAAAAAAAAGGTCGACGTCCAAGCTAGATTTTGTGGATCAAGGAATCTGTAGGTAAGGCCAATTAACCAGTTAGTTTTTAATCTATTTAATTTCCTCTCTCCTCGAATAAATGCTCTCTTCTCTCTCATACTTTACTCAAATTCCGACCATTTTTTCCTCTTTCTGCCACTGCACTGTTACTCATTTAGGACCGTTCTGACAACTTAACGGTTGCCAACAGTTACTTCACCGCCGCGCCCATGGCGGCGCCACCGCAACTACGAGGTGGAAACATCACAGCAAACTCCTTTCTGCAAGCTTTAGCCAATCGACCACCTCCTTTAAGCACCTTCCTCCCATCTAACCCTGAAATCGCCCCCAAAACCTTATACAAAGGAGAAATTGCCTGTATCGTCAATCGTAGAGAGGCAGAAGTTTTGGCTTCACACTATCAAAATGCACTTGTGGGTAAGTTTGCCAGAGGAAAACCATCGATGGAAGCTCTCCAGGAGGCCTTTAAATCTGTGGATTTCAAAGGCAAGTATCAGCTGGGCTCAATTGATTACAAGCACATTCTGATTCGTTTTCAACTCAAGGAGGATTTTCAGAGGTTATGGCTCAAAGGGAACTGGATTTTCAGCGGAGCTCCCATGAAGGTACTGAAATTGACTATTGATTTCTCCCTAGAGGCTGAATCCTCCATCGTCCCAGTTTGGGTCAACATACCGAAGGTACCCATCTTCTTCTACAATATCCCTATGATTGAATCAATGGGGAATCAAATAGGTAAATTCATAAAAATGGATATTGCTACTGCAACTTTATCTAGGCCCTCTGTTATCAAGCTATGTGTTGAGGTAGATGTAAAACAGAAAATGCCTAGCTATATTAGGGTTGGAATAGAAGAAGATGGGGTGGAATATGGTGTAGAAAAATTGCCTATTGAATTTGAAGACTTGCCATATTACTGCTTTCATTGCAAATGTGTTGGCCACTATGATGAGCAATGCATTCAACTTCATCCTGAGCTCAAAAGGCCTAGACATCTTTGGTTAGATCCCATTGCTACTCAAAATGGTAATAAGACGCAGAAGGGTGTACAAGAGCCAAATGTTGTGGAATATAAGACAGAGGTAGCCCCTGACAATAATAAAGGGGATAGGGCTGGACCATCTGGTACTACTGCCAAGGATAAAGCAAGAACCATACATGCTCAGAAGGTTCACACTAACCAGTTTCAAAGATTCCCAAAACCTAAGAAAACCTATGCTCCAAAGTGTTGGGAATTGATTAAGTCTAACTTAGCGGAACATCAATTATCTAATCCCGTATCTCATGCATGTACTTAGTATGAATCATAAGTAGGGTTTAGGCTTACCTCTTGAAGCGTGCTTTACCATCGGATATAGTCAGATGATCCAATCAACTACGGAGACGAGAATCCCAAGCGTGATCCCTCTATACGTATCCACACAACACGACCAGACCGCCTCATCGCTGTCAGCTTAGAACGTTGATCAGCAACCAAAAACCTAGTCTTTGTTCTTCTCTTGACGATGAGGTTTATAGAGAATGGTAGGTTTATTTGTTCTGAGGCGCTCAACACATGAGCTATACGTATGATTGTGTGTATCTGTTTATTCATGTAGACGTCTATATATACAGAATAAACAGAATCCTCATAAACCTAATCCTAGTCTTATTCAATATGGGCCTAGCCCAATAAGACTTAATTCTCATATAATTACTATTAGACTCAAAGTCTAATTAGATAATTACTTTGTCTAATTTCATGCTTAGTGTGTGACTCTATAGGTTCAGTTATAATAAGTTGCGAGCTCAATACCATTGATGCTAGCCGATCGAAAGCGGTTTCCAGCTAAACATTTCGATCACTTAAATAACTGAATTAATTATCTCCGTAATTAATTCTCCAACTATTCAGGACAATGCACATTGATCGAAGGACACTATTCCAACAATCTCCCACTTGTCCTTTGGAACAAGTGTGCATTCATATTCCTTTGTCGCTTAATGTCTTCATTCGAACATAAGGTAAGATCCCATGTAATTCTTATCAAGTTCAAATGTGTTTCTCGAATTCCCGAGTAAAACTGTTAAGACAGATGATTAATCCATAATCCATCTGAGCACGACCATGCATTTTACAGTCTCAACTCTCCAAAAGGCCCATAAGACAACAATCTCATAAAATGAGAGGACAATCCCACTCTTGTACATCCAAGTTTTCTCTACTCGATTCATGTCACCCAAGAGCTGTCTTTATAGTCTCCTTTCACGGCACGACGTTTGACAACCCTCAAAGCAATCAATCCACAAGCAAGCAAACACTGAATTACTCAGGTATGAGGAATATGCTCCAATAGTCAATGAGAAATACTTATAACATTCTAAATATCTTAAAGTATTCTCATAGCGGGTCAGTTCAATACAAGTTCCCAACCTGCATCCATGCAATCGATTCATGACATCCCATGTCCTTCAGCCCATGAAACAACACTGTGAATCAACTTGCAAACTAGTCTTCTTTAGTCATTAGTGTCCATTCTCAATGACCTGGGCTAGGGACATAATCAATTATACACTCCAGTTCACTAAATAGGGTTTCATTATCCAAGACATATTCTTGATAACCTATTTGGAGATGTAAATTGATTTTGAACTTTCATTTAACACTAAACCTAGTTAAATGAATATGAAATAATAATTTCATAATATTATAAACGGTTCAATCTTCAATGTCTAAAATCACCAAACTGTGATAACTAGAACATTATAAAAAATCACAGCCACTATCCAAAGTGCTTGATTCCTATCACAAATGTATGAGCCCTAGGCAACATGCAACATTTGTGGAAGAGGTTTAGATTATGGATCGAATCCATTATTTCCTTTGCATATGATAATTTCACCATTCTCTCAAAGAATACGAAATATCCTGAGTATGAATTTTGACTCATGGTATTCCCTTGCCTATATTTTCTTAAGTAACGACTCTACGATTCTCCATTGAGTGCCATTAAATCAGCTAAGACATGGACAATATCAAGTCGAGTGATGAAAATCCAATTTCAATCACATTTTCTTTGCAACTTCCAAAGAATCAATTTACTCAATTTTTATTGTAAAATCAACAACATAGCTTTCATTAGCATATTTAACAACCAACTCATTTCACCATAGATCAAGGAATCCATAGTCCATTTCAGACACTATGAACTTTTCTTGGTCACACACTATTGTGCCTTACCTTAGTCTATTTGATATCAAATCGTTGTGCTCTACGAAATATCATCGTACATGTCATAGCAAACATAATAGACCCTACAGCTCCATGCATTAGAGATCATATTATTTCTCTTTTGCTCATCACGTCTCGATAGACACTGAGTCTTGCTAAGAGTTATGCCATGAATCTTGGGTAGAAAATCTTTTATGATCTTTCAAATTGAACATGTCTAACACCTTACCGAGTAAGTGCTTTGACATATCAATCATCATCTTTAATCTACCTTGTAGAACTTGATGCCCAAGTTGCACTCTACATTTCCAAAGTCCTTTATTGCAAAATACTTTCCAAACCAAATCTCCATAGATTGCAGTTTTGGATTGTCATTTTCAATAAATGTCATCGACATAAAAGACTAGAAATTCAATCTTGCTCCCACTGACCTTCTTGTATATACAAGATTCCATAACATTTCTTTGAACGCCAATCTCTAAATTGCTTCATCAAAATGTATTTTCCAACTCCATGATACTCGCTTCAATCCATAAATGGACATCTGAAGCTCGCATACTTTCCTAGCAATACAAAAGCTCCGAGACTGTATAAAATACACATCTCCTTCCAAAATCCAATCAAGGAAGCTAATTTTGATCTCTACCTGGTAGAACTCAAAATCGCACTGAACTAAGTTTTCTAGGATATCCGGATAGACTTAAGTATTCCAACTGGAGAAAGGTCACATCACAATCTATATTGTAGACTTGGTTTATACCCTTTCAATCAAATTCCAAACTTGATTTGAATACAAAATGTCAATTCCGAATTTCATGGCCTTAAACCATTTTGTGGAGTTAGCGCTTGTCAAAGCTTTAATGTAAGTCATATAGGTTCACCATTTTCTAAAATGTGATTTCATAGTTTCAGTCGTAGGGACATAAATGTACCTTTTGTCTGAACACTACATCTCATTGATTTACATGGGGCATGAGTAACTTCAGCAGTCTCTAAGACTTTACCGCATTCATCTTCACCACGTCTAAAGAAGGGATCAATGTTTCTCGGTTCTGATTGTTGCTCACCTCGAATGCTATCGAGGTCTAAATTTCTCCCACTTGTCATTTTGGAAATATGACACTTCTCCAAAAGGACACATTCTTGAGTAACATCTCATAGTTCTCAAAATGTTTGTAGAAGTACCCCATTGTCCCATTTCCATAAAGAGACAATTATTAGACTTGGTGCAAACTTAAGAAAAACATTGTTTCACATTTGTTTCGCAACCCCAAATCTAATGAGAAAAGACATAAAAGGAACCATTCCTACTCATATCCCATATGATGCCTTTCCTTCAGCTTTTGACAATGTCTTGTTCAGTGTGAACACTACCTTATAGAAGTATTTTCCTGGAAGATTCAACAAATTCTTGACTCAAATATTCACCACCTCAATCCAATCGAAGTGTTTCAATTATATTGCCAAGTTGATTCTAAACTTCATTTCTGAACTCCTTAAATTTCTTAAAGGATTCAAACTTGTCTTTCATCGAGTAGAAAACCATAACTACTCAAATCACCGACGAAATTAATGAAGTGATTCACCTCTTGGAATTAAACTCATTGGTCTACATAACCATTTGTTAATAAAACCAATAAATTTCATGTTCCATCACAAGACACTATGAAGGGTAATTTTGTCATTTTACCATCACAATATTGACACACATCAAATGACTCCAAGTCAAACGATATCATATAACCCTGCCACTCGAGTTACTATGATTGCTCAATATTGGTGGCACAATCGACAATTTATGAGGTCGAATTCGAATCATTCGTTTCAAGCCCTTTTGATATTTACGTTACAAACTTGTTTATCCTTATTTTACAAATAAAGACCCGTGCCTAATTTTGCAAAACTCCAACACAATACATAAAACTAAACAACCATTGTCCCTTTTATGATAATACATTTCCATGTCCAACATAGGAACTGTAGAGATTTATTGTGCTATTGTAACACTGTGATTCAAATAGCCCTTATTTGATCAGGTGAAAACCCTAAAAGCATGGATAAACTGTAAACTCCTATGGTCAATGCAGCAACTCTTGTTTCATTACCTTTGAGTAGGTTGACATCTCATTAACTAAACTCCTACTTTGGTCTCTCCACATTTTCTAAAATTGTGAGAACCATATGGTATCTAATACCAATTAGTAGAGTGATCATAGAGATTGTGTATAACGTAAATAAATGCAAATGTAAATTACTCACCTATCTCTTTGTCCTCTAAGGACTAAAGGTAGTATATTTTTCAATTGCAATAGAAGTGTTGGGAACTTAGGCGCATCAATACTATGCTTGCCCTTATTATCCTATCCCACTTCTTCATTCTTCCATGTTATATTCAAACCATTTTCCTTATTGTACCAATAGAACCTCGTTCTTGGTCTCAATTTAGACACTTGACTTAGTGTTTTAAGCATCCCATGCAACTTAGTCAAAGTATTCTCATTTCAACTAAAATGCTTCTAAACCATCAATGAAATGAATGATGTCACTGGCTGAATGTCAGCCATAGCTAGGTAAACCGAGTATCTCCATGTTATCAAATAATCCAATCATTTTTCAAAACATGAGATTTAACTTGTTTAACTTTCTTAACTTTACAATTAAGAATAATCCTAAGGGCTCAAACCTCTCAACCATGGACTGCTACTAAATTCCATTTTAGAGCTCCATGTTGATGTTGTAAGTATGTATGTTCAAAACTTGCCTAGAAATTTTGGACACATACTATACAACACAAGATATTTGACATCAATGATTTGAATATCAACGAAATACTTCTTTTCTTTTCTTGCAATAGAACTATTCCGAAGTTCATTTGCCAAGAAACTGTAGTTCAATTCAACCTTCCAAAGGTTTGAACACAGATAAGAAGAGTTGTTGTTTGTTGTCATACATGATTACTACAATATAAATAAAATGCAATAAAAAACCATTTAAATTAGTAAATAACAGGCAAGAAAAATACATGCAATCAAACAAGTTATCTACACATTTTATTCAAATCCAATTGTCCCGTGAATAAAATGATTCCAAGACCCTCAAAATCACAAGGAATTAAGCATGCTTTAACTTGTCTTAAATCCTTTGATTTTAGGTAAGCAATCCCATTGCTAATAGTATCCAATACTACTCTTGGTTGATGGGATACATCCAATGTAATATCCATCTGATTTTGTCTCAACATCTGAGTACCCCTCACTGATATTGATGAGCAAACCAAAACTAACATGTAAACCCCTTTCACTAGGTCTACCCGCATTTTACTCCCAAGATTATAGACGATACTATCGCTTTAGCAAAACCTATCATCAGTGATCAAAGGCTAAATGGGTGTTATCTGTTTGGAAAGACAAATTTTAGCTCATTATTACTTTAGGACTTAGGTTCATTATGTGGTTTGATTATAAGTGAACTATTCCATAATCATTCCACACACATAAACCATTCATATGCATTTATCATATAAAGCAATAATTAAAGGAATAAATAAATGCACATAAAATGATACAACACTGAATCCAATTCATATATTCTGACTATTCTCTTCTAAAGTGAATGGTCTAACATGCATAATAACTGAAACAAACAATCCATCATGCAAAAAGAGCCAATTATTTTCCAAATTATTAACCTCATTATTACCTTAGTAATTCTAAATTATCAGAGTAATTTATTATTACATAATTACCTATGTAATTCTCCATACAAATAATTAATCCAAATAATTTCTAAAATTATTAACATCAATTATTATTCCAGCCATACTTTAATAATTCTAAATTAATTAATAAAGTACAAAATATCAAGATAATTAAATTAACTAATTTCTAAAATTATTAAATTTAATTATTTATTACTAATATTAATTAAATTTAGAAAATTAATCACATCCAATGCCTTAATTAAAGAAATGTACATGTTCATAAAATAATTTTGCACTTCCAAAGTCAAAATTACTCTCCCTCAAATTAAGATTTTATTTTTTTAATTAAAGAAATAAAAATAAAATTCTGGACCGGTCCGGTCTAACCGAAACCAGACATGGTCTGACCAACCCCGGTCCAACCGGATCTGCTGGTCCAACCATGACTATGCAAATCAGATCTGGGCTTCATGTGCTCCACTCGACCCAAGTGCCTAGCACAAGGCCACACTTAAAATAGCCCAGCTTGTACAAAAAGGTTCAAAACCCCTAACTGCTTGTTGTCACTATTCCGGCAGAATCCTAGCGGCGGCACCAGTGCTGCCGCCATACAGTTGCCGACAGACAGTAAATCCGGCGTTGAACAGTAACCCAGATGAATAGTAATTTTCTAAAAATTACAATTTCGAGTGATTAAATCAAATAAAATCATCCAATGATTTACTTGAATAACATATGAACATTAAACCTAGATTTCAATCTATGCAAATCCCATCTACACAAATCTTAGATCAAAACTAAAACATGCAAGAAGCTACTGATACCACTGTTGGGAATTGATTAAGTCTAACTTAGCGGAACATCAATTATCTAATCCCGGATCTCATGCATGTACTTGGTATGAATCATAAGTAGGGTTTAGGCTTACCTCTTGAAGCGTGCTTTACCATCGGATATAGTCAGATGATCCAATCAACTACGGAGACGAGAATCCCAAGCGTGATCCCTCTATACGTATTCACACAGCACGATCAGACCGCCTCACCGCTGTCAGCTTAGAACGTTGATCAGCAACCAAAGACCTAGTCTTTGTTCTTCTCTTGACGATGAGGTTTATAGAGAATGGTAGGTTTATTTGTTCTGAGGCGCTCAACACATGAGCTATACGTATGATTGTGTGTATCTGTTTATTCATGTAGACGTCTATATATACAGAATAAACAGAATCCTCATAAACCTAATCCTAGTCTTATTCAATATGGGCCTAGCCCAATAAGACTTAATTCTCATATAATTACTATTAGACTCAAAGTCTAATTAGATAATTACTTTGTCTAATTTCATGCTTAGTGTGTGACCCTATAGGTTCAGTTATAATAAGCTGCGAGCTCAATAACATTGATGCTAGCCGATCGAAAGCGGTTTCCAGCTAAACATTTCGATCACTTAAATAACTGAATTAATTATCTCCGTAATTAATCCTCCAACTATTCAGGACAATGCACATTGATCGAAGGACACTATTCCAACACAAAGCTAGTCCAGCCCGAGGTACATATCACCACTGAAGCAGCAATGGAGAAACCTCAACCACAAGCTGAGATACTTTCTGAGTTACAAATCATCAGTGATGCGCCAATGGAGAAACCACAACCACGACCCTCATTACCTAGCACGGAGAGCTCTCAGGCTGCTTCTAGCTCAAGTGAGGTATATGAAGTGGTGCTTGAATCTCCATTGATAGTTGCAGAGGAAAAAGAAAGCTCAGACTGCTCCCCTTCAGCCATGTCACATCCCAACCACCAAACTCCTAAAAACAATTATGGGTGGATCACACCAAAGCACTGGAAGAAATTCCATGATAGCAGGGATGACCTCAATTTAAGAATGGACTCAGGTAACTCCTCTCCCATCAATCCTTGTAATGCTAATCAATTTCTAATTCTATCCCAAGAAAGAAACAGGAACCAGCTTATGCCACTTATTATGGAGGAGGAAGAACATACATTCAGGGAGGATGACATCTTCAAGGAAGCAGATGAATCTCTTTCTGATAGCTCAAAGGATGGTAATGAAGCATCTCCATCAGCATCTCCTCTATTACCAAATCAATCGATCTGGTAAGAATAAGGTGAGCACAACAAAGGTACCACTTAGAACCTTCTTCACTCAGGTTAACAGATTCATGACATGATCTTCAAAAGCCATAAAAATCAAGTTTTATGATGTCTACAAACCTGAAAAATAAAATGCTAGTGTGGAATATCAAAGGAATGGATACTTCTTTAGATAGATTAGAATGCATGATTCTCAAGCATAATTTTCAACTGATATGTCTCATAGAACCACAACATAGAAATGATGAGTGCATGTCTTACATGATAAAATTGCATTTCACTCACTGCTTACAAACTGTCTCAGGTTATATTTGGTTGATGTGGAATGATGACTTACAGGTTACCCTTAAGTTGGATCACATTCAATTTCTTCATGTCACAATTGCATGTCAAACTACAAATGCTCTCTTTGATGCCGCTTTCATATATGCTGCTAGAAATCACATAGGTAGAAGATCATTGTGGCAGAACCTCAAACTCTTAAATTGTCCTGGCATTATTTTCATTGGTGATTTTAATGCCATGACATCTATTTATGAGTATAAATGACCATCCTCTCCCAATCTTAATAGCATATCAGAGTTTAATAAGTTCATAGACATTTTAGCCTTAGAAAATGTTTAAACTGTAGGTAATTTATTTACCTGGACAAATGCCAGACTTAGAACCCCAACTATTGAGAAACTAGATAGGGGTTTGTGCTCTTCTTCTTGGAACTTGAGGTTCCCATCCTCATCCATCCAAGTACTGAATAAGCAATCATCAGACCACTGCCCTTTGTTTCTACGAGTTGGTAGTCACATCTCTTTTAGTCCTAGGCCATTTAGATTTTTAAATACCTGGCTAAAAAGAAGAGAACTAATACCTTTCATCAAGGATAACTTGGAACAGTTTCTTAATGATGATGGTATGTTAGGTTTCTTCTTAAAGCTACAAAGATTAAAAAGAAGCTTAAAAATTTGGAATAAGGAGGTTTTTGGTGATATAAATAAGAATGTTGATGAAGCTGAGGAATCCTTTAGATTACAGGAAATACAATATGATACCTTCACCAATGACCATGAACTCTCAGAACTGAATAAGAAAAAGGCTCTATTAATTAGAGCTTTAAATGAGAGGAAACACTTCTGGAAACATAAATCTAGAGTGAAATGGTTGAAGGATGGTAATGAGAACACTAGTTTTTTTCACAACTCTGTCAAAGAGAAGAGAAGGAAACTCAGTATCACCAAGATCAAAGGTAGAGATGGTAGATGGCTTGTTGATAATTCTGACATAGAAAATGAGGCAGTATCTTATTATGAGGAACTGCTCTCATCTGCAAGCCACCCAGATCAGGGACTGTTTTATTCCCATTTCCTTTCTAAAATCCCAGCATGCATCACAAATGAGGAAAATGATAAACTCATCCTCCCTGCCACACATGAAGAGGTCAAGGGCATTGTTTTTGGACTCAATAAAAACAGCGCCCCTGGCCCTGATGGCTTTACAGCTTCTTTATACATTAAATTTTGGGATATCATCTCTATGGATCTCACCAAGGCTGTCAATGAATTTCTTTCAACAGCTACCATTCCTAGAGGTATATCTTCTACATGGATAACACTCATTCCAAAGAAAATATCCCCTATGTCTTTTGATGATTTTAGACCAATTTCTTTATCTACTGTCACCAATAAGATTTTTATGAAATTGCTAATGGAAAGGTTGAAGCCTCTTATGCATAAGTTGATATCACCTCACCAATCAGCATTTATGAAAGACAGGGATATTTCAGATAATGTGTTGTACTTAAATGAAATGGTAAGACATATCAACAGGAAAGATAGAGATCCAAATTGCATTTTAAAACTTGATCTCAGGAAATCTTTTGATAGAGTCAGTTGGTCTTTTTTAAACAGTGTTTTGCTAAAATTTGGTTTTCATGGTATTTTTGTTCACTGTATAATGAAGACTTTGGCTCAATCATGGTTCTCAGTCCTTGTCAATGGTAAGCTATGTGGTTTCTTTAAACCAACCAGAGGTATAAAGCAGGGTGATCCCCTTTCTCCCTTTCTTTTCAATTTTTTTTCTGAGACTTTCACTAGGAGCATTGCATTTGCTTTTGATACTGGTAAATTGCACTATTACAATTTTCCCAGAAATGCCATTAACATCTCACATCTTTCATATGCTGATGACACAATAATCTTCATGAAAGCTACAAAACACACAGCCTCATTACACTGAAAGCTTTCCTGGTCCAGTTTGAAATAGTCACTGAACAGAAGATTAATTTTGATAAAAGTGATTTCTATGTGGGTAGGAATGCTTCTTTAGGTAAAGTGCATCAGATTAGGAACATTCTAGGCATGAAGCAGGGCACTTTTCCTTTCAAACACCGGATGTCCAATCATCCAAGGTAGAGCTTTGAACATTCATTTCCAACCTGTGGTGGAAATGGTGGAAAAAAGACTCAACAATTGGAAAAATAAATGGTTATCTTCTGGGGGTAAACTCACTCTTATCAAATCATGCATCTATTCCATTCCCATCATATTTTTTCTGTTTTATCTCCAACCAAGCATATCATCAAGGTAATTACCAGGTTAAATTCTATATTTTTCTGGGGTGAGAATGATTTAAAACCAAAGAAGACTTGGAGAAAATGGTCTAACATGTGTTTTCCAATTACACAAAATGGTCTTTGTTTTAGATCCTTCTCCATATCATACTTGCATGTTCTGTTAAACTATGGTGGAAATTCCAAGTGGCCTCTGCCCCATGGACTACCTTCACTGCATCCTTGCCTATCTCATATAGATCATCTTCTGCATGGAAAAGAATCTGTCAAGTTGATGAGTTTGCCTCACAGCACATTAGAGTTTTGCATGGTCTAGGGACATGTAGTTTTTGGAACTCAAAATGGACTCAATGGGGGGCACTAACTGATATAGTTCCTCCTCATCAGACTCCAATTCCAAAAAATGCTACAGTTGCAGATTTCATTAACAACAAATCCATCTATCTGCCATCTATAGCTCAATGGATCCCAAATAATGCTCTTATTTTTTTACAGGAAACTACTGTGCTGGCATATAGGGAGGACTTACTCATATGGAAACCTGATTTAAGAGGAAAATTTTCTTTCAAATCATCCTACCTCATGCTCAAGGAACAAAGAGGTACCTCTCCATCCCTGCAAAAACTTTGGAAAAAAAGAATTCCAAAGAAAGTGTCTGTATTTATGTGGAGGCTTTTTAACTCACTGTTGCCATTTGATCATGTGTTCAGATACTATGGTTTCCAGCTTGCATCTAAATGTTGTTTATGCTCTGCAGAGGACTCCATAGATCATTTTTTTTAATGAATGTCACTTCTCTGTTATGATATGGAAAAATTATTTGAGAATAGTAGGGATTGTTGACCAGCCCTTCTATAGCATTTGGAGTAGACTTTCATATTACTTGTCATATATTGGTTTAACAAAAGTGCAATCCATCATAACTCAAAATATTACATCATATATTTGTTGGAGTTTATGGAAGGCAAGGAATAAGACGCTCTTTGAAAATGTCAAGCCTTGTGCTAACTTTGTTCTGAAAGAAATCAAAGACATGGTTTTTTATTCCTTCATTGTTAAACCAATTCACATAGATAAGCCATTTGACATGCTAATGTACTATAATAATGTCCTGCCTCAATGCTCTAGCTAGAACCCCCAAAACCAGAATCATCACTGTTAAGTGGAAGAAACCAACAAATGGTTTTAAGATGAATGTTGATGCTTCATGGTCTAAAGGGAAATGTGGTCTAGGATGCATAATTAGGAATTTTTTGGGCATTGTTGTTGCTGTCTCTCTGTTGTACTTAGAAGCTTCATCTCCACTTGAAGCTGAGCTTAAGGCTATAAAACATGGAATTCTATATGGCTTATCAATGGGAATCCATGAGTTTATTATTGAATCTGACTGCTTAGTTGGAGTTTCCATGATACTTGATCCAATAACTGCTCACTGGAAATTGTTCAAATTGGTAGAAGAGATCAACAGGCTACTGGATAAAAATGTACTGCAACATGTTTTTAGGGAAGCTAATAGAGTAGCTGATGCAATTGCCAGTCTTTCACTACAAAACACTACCTCTGGTCCCATTACAACTCTCCCTGCTTATGTCAATGCTCTTATTAAATTGGATAACATCCTGAATATAAGAGTTTTGAACCAATAGTACTGGTACTGCTGGAAGTTTCTCTCATGACAGGTACAATACCGGAGCCTACAAGAAATGCAACTGGAGCCACTTTGGAGGCCATATTGGAGTCAGATGTGAAAGCTCTCTGAATCTCATGATACACCATACTGCTGTACTTCTCTCTACAATTTACAGAGGGTCACATCAAGCTCACCTCAAATGGTGGAGTTTAAACTAGAGCCACTTTGTTGTGGGTCGCGCCTCGCCGCACGCACTGAATTAATGAAATGACCAACATGTCCCCCTTTTCTTTACGAAAAAGCAACTACCACAAGACAGGCCATTCATATTTCTTTAAGTTGCTGCAGGGGGTTTCTGAAATCAAGAACTTGTTGTCCAAACATTAGTATGTATGTTGTTATTAAAATGAAATTAAATAAAAGATAAAGCACTTTCTTTTAAGAATTCATCTGTGAATCTGCCTGCCCAACCGAGTTCTTGAGTGTTCGAGTTTACTTATCTAATGAAACAACCCGAAGTATGGGTCTAGCTTATTGATATATTCGAGACAATTTTAGTTGAATCCATTTGCTTTTTTTGGTCCAAGCATATCTTGTATTTACTATGAATTTTTTTACTTGCTTAACAACAATTGTAATTTTAGTGGTATTTCATGGCCCCTAAATATGTCAAAAGGAAGATTTATAGCCCCTAAAAAAATGTGCATCATTTATGGCCCTAAAAAACTAAAATGCAGCATTCGTGGCCTCAAGTTCATTTCCGTTAAATCTGTTCACATCTGTTAGGGTTATTTTTGTAATTTTTAATTTTCAAAAAAATAAAAATTGGATGACAAATTTGTGGCCCCTATTATTCTCCTTCTATTCTCAGATTTCATTCAATCGAGAGAAGATGATTTTTTGTATGACATGAAGCTCGCCTCCAATTTGCTGCTACGGAATGTGAAGAAGAGCTCCCAAAATATAGCGATTTCACCCATGTCTTTGAACACCGTCGCAGCCATGTTTGGTGCCGGAAGCTACGGTCCGACATTGGACAGCGTAAAATTTATCAAATTAGAAAGCTTGAAGCTCCGGCGCCCGGAAAATATCGTTCGCAAACAGAGTATGGGTTTATCAGCAATTTCCTCTCAGCTTCTCCTATGACCGATTCCACTGGAGGAGGGACTAATTCCCACCATCGAGAGCATAACCATTTTAGCTCACCGTAAGCCGAGATCAAGATAGCAAGCTGAGCTCCGACAAGCTTGCGGCATGGGCGAGCTGATGTAGGACAACGTAGGCGTAGGTTTAACAAAACGGATCTTGTAGCAAAAAGTAGTGTTTAATGGTTGTAGATAACGAATGAACTGTGGAAAATACGTAAATTGTAGATAAAACCCTCGGAGTCACACCGTGGGGTGTCTTCGGAGTCACACCGTCGACAAGGGTCCTTCAGGAGTCACACCTTCGGGGTAAGCTGCTTCACACAACTCGGGGCTCACGATATAATCGCAAAATAAGTTTTTTATTGGTATCAAAGTCTGAATAAACCTCATAGAGGAATACAATATTTATAGCCATAAGAATGACCAATCCTAGATGGAATAGAACCCTATTTTCCTAAATAAATAATGTCCTAATACGATTCTAACTAAAAGGAAATAAAAGAATACATTCTAAAAATAAGAAAATAAATAACATTCTAGAATACTATTCTGGGTACTATTCACGTGAATAGTATTCTGAGATACTTTCTGAGTTACAAATCATCAGTGATGCGCCAATGGAGAAACCACAACCACGACCCTCATTACCTAGCACAGAGAGCTCTCAGGCTGCTTCTAGCTCAAGTGAGGTATATGAAGTGGTGCTTGAATCTCCATTGATAGTTGCAGAGGAAAAAGAAAGCTCAGACTGCTCCCCTTCAGCCATGTCACATCCCAACCACCAAACTCCTAAAAACAATAATGGGTGGATCACACCAAAGCACTGGAAGAAATTCCATACTAGATTACAAAAAATTACAAAAAATACTAGATTACAAAAAATACTACTCCGTACTAGATTCAATTCTTTTGTAGTACCATAAAATATCTTGGAAAAATTAATTTATGTACTTAAAAAAAACATCCAAACTTTTAATCTTAAATTTTGTGTTGCGTTAGTTCTTTCGTTACATTTGGTTGCAGTGCTCTACACTTAAATTTTTTTGCTGGATCTAGGGGTATTTTGGTCATTTCACATTAAAATTTTAAATTATTTTACCACAAGTCTCCTCTTATTCCGATTCATGTAAATTCAAATGTGAAAATGACCAAAATGCCACCAAATGATAGTAAAAAATGTCATGTGTAGATCACGTGACAAATTCAACGTAATACCTAATCATAGTAGAAGTAGGTCTTAAAAAGAGTATTTGCAAAATATTATGATAAAATATTGTAAGGTGTAAAATTTAATTTTGAATAATATAGTACGGTATGAAAACGAGAATTTTGTTGAACAAAATTTTAGTTAATTTAATTTTATCCCCTAATTTTCTTAATATTAAAGATGATGATCGATCTAACCTTTGACTGTGTGTTAACCCACTTAAAACATGTTATTCTAGGTCGCAGGTATCATTTTTGAACATTAACGAAAAAAACGGGTACCATTTTAGTTCAAATTTAAAAAATGGGTATCAAAGCGTGAATTTCAAGTAAAATTGGGTACCATTTTGGGTTTTTTCTCTTAATTTAGAAGATAGATAACAATGGAATATATAGTAATATAATATAGAACATCTAATATACACAAAATATGCTAATAAGTAGAACTAAAAGTACTTAAATTTCAAAAGAACATGTAAATTTCAAATCAGGCGTCGCGTTAGTGCGTTCGATCGATATGTGGATGAAAGACACCCAGTTCTTACCCTTATCCTCGTCTTTAATGTCGGTTCTTTCTATCCATCACCGCATAGATCATGTCCGAGGGGCGAGGGATTTGATGGACTCGTCGTCTGTGAGGATATCCAGTGCCGATATGGAGAAAATTCTAAAGTAGGATAAGGTTTTGGGATGATTTATAAACAATAATATGTTGAATGGGTGAGATTGAATTGGTAAAATATATCAAAGGCTCAGATCATACAGTTTATAGCTGTCCAATTTATAAATCATTCCTTTTTAAAAAAATAAAAAATCAAACAATTCATGTCTGTGAATAGTGACAGGTGCTGGAGGGTGCTGGGGGGTGCTGGAAGGTGCTGGAGGGTGCTGGAGGTGCTGGAAATAAGCTGAACTGGACAGGACCTATATATAACAAATTATTAATTAACCACACTAATATATTAAAAGGACAATCATGAAAAACTAGTAAATATAAAAGATAAATCAATAAATACAACAACTAAAAAATCCCAAACAAAAACAAAAGCCGTCGGTTTCTGGAGAAAGACAAAAACAAAGGCCCGTGGCTTACCTGAAAGATTACCGGTGGAGATCGGCGGGCGGAGATTGGCTGGCGGCGGCGGAGATCGGCAAGCGGAGATGGGAGAGGACTGGATATGATTTTCGGGAAGTCAGAAAGGTTGGTTTCCCCGTCGGGTTTGACCCCGTTTCCCCAGGTTGACCCCGTTTCCCAATTGGTTGACTTCGTTTCCCTTTCAAAAAACGTTTCCGGTACGGGTTTCCCGCCGTTTCCGTTTCCGGTACGGGTACAAAACGGGGTACCGGGGGTTAGGCACGTATCCATGCAACGTAGCTTTAGATTGGGACAGAGTAATTAGAGTCTAACTTCATGATGCTCTTATGTTATTGGTAAAAAAATGTTTCTTTAACTCCTGTTAAAATCAGAAAAAGTGAACCTTAAATTGGGACGGAGTAATTAGAATCTAACTTCATGTGCTCTTATGTTATTGTATTGAACTGTCACTACTGAGGATGATCCCTTTATTAATGATGGAACGTGTGATTCTGGACAGTTTCAATTTTTTGGTAATGATGAGGATGAAGATGAGGGTGAAGATGATGTTAATCTGAATAATAGGCTTTTGGATGTTGCTCAGTTTTGTTACAATCTCCATCGATCGTCGGCTACGAGAATGAGTCCCTTTGAGTTGGCCAACGGGCAGCAACCAAATTCTCAGAACGAGATCGCTGTCCAGAGATCAGGTGGAAAGTGTCCTGCTACATATCGGTTTGCACGTTTCAAGCAGGAACTTATTGATGAGGCCCGAGATAGTTTGTTGCTTGCGCAGAAACGCATGAAGCAGCATGCGGACAAGAAAAGACGTGCTTTGGAATTCAAGATTGGTGATCTGGTGTTGTTGAAGCTGACTCCCCAGATCCGGAAGCACATAAGCAGCAAATTCATACACAAGGCTTGGTGCCAAAGTACGACGGTCCCTTTGAAGTTCTCGACAAGGTTGGGAATGTGGCCTACAAGTTGCAGCTACCAGAACGATTGAAGGTACACCCGATGTTCCATGTGAGCTACTTGAAACCTTTCAACGCGGATGAAGCTCATCCTAAAAGGGCTCAGACGATGAGGGCGCCTCCCGTTGTTCGGACTCAGTACCAAAAAGAGGTAGAAGAAATTTTATCGCACGAAACTCTTGGTTAGAGTAAGAAGAACAGGAGAACCAAGTTTCTGGTCCATTCGAAGGGCGAGGAGCCCACAGACGCTGAATGGGTGCTCGAGAAAGATTTGTGGCAGTTCAAGGACGAGATCGCCTTGTACTAGCAACACGTCGAAGACGAAGGAAGTTGCCGAGGACGGCAACCACTCAGGTCCGGCAGGTTTGTTACACCCTTAAATTTTCCAAGTTCCCTTCTATCTATTTTATCGAGTGATAGGCTGGAAACGAGTGAGATGGACGGACTCGGGTTGGAACCGGTCGGCTAAACCTCGGTCAGGGACCGAGTGATGAAGTTCTTGGCTAAAGGTGTCGGCCATGAGCTAGAAGCTGGGAAGA
This sequence comes from Cruciata laevipes, assembly GCA_963678965.1. Taxonomy (NCBI): domain Eukaryota; kingdom Viridiplantae; phylum Streptophyta; class Magnoliopsida; order Gentianales; family Rubiaceae; genus Cruciata; species Cruciata laevipes. The sequence goes on along the minus strand of OY787634.1, from coordinate 15,729,445 downwards.
ACTACTTGGAGTGTTCGATAAGCTAAGCTAGTCCAGACCGGGTCTTGGACTAAGTTATTGGGCGGGCACCGGAAAACTCGGAGCAGACGCACGGACCGTTTGCGCGTGTCGACGCATGCAGGAATGCGTGTCAGTCGATGATGCACGCGGGAAACAACGGTTCCAACGGGCGTGACCGTAACCACTCGGGCCAACGGACGCAACGCTTCAAAGAATCCAAACGCAACGGTTAGCGAACGGTTACCTTAGAAGGTTGGTTCTATCGAACGGTAGTGACCCTTAATTTGGCCAGGGGTGTTGGCCTATAAATAGATGGATTAGGCGAAGACCACAGATAAGTTATGTTGTTGTGTACTTTGGTTGAAATCGCGAATTCTTCTTGTGGGTATTACAGATTTAATACTTTTGTAGTGATTGTCATGTGGGCTATGAATTTTTATGTGTTTTGTTGAGTTAAATTTGAAAATCGGGGAAAAGATATAATTTTGATTGAAATTGCTGGAGGCACTGTGATATTTGGTGATAGAGTGCCATAACTTTTGACAATCGGGAAAATTTGAATCTTTTGTCTTCATCATTTCCTCTAGAGTAGTCACTTATAGGAATCAAAATTTTCCTTAGAATCCTAATTTGTGTTATGCTGGTGAAGTCAAAGCTAATACGATTGACAAGCGATTTCCCCACGTCGTAAATGGGAATCCCGCTCAATCAAAACACATTTATATTTCACCTACGACTTCTAACTACTGTAGAGTAGATAGTGGGAAGTAGGGATCGAACCACAAGGAGAAGGATCTTGTTTAGTGTTTTAGCGAAGATTATAAACACATACATATATATTATATAGAAAGCAAGGTAAACAAGGGGGGGTTTTGAAGTTGGTTTTGTAGGAAACACTACGATGCAAAGCAAATGAAAATCTAAATTATCATGCAATTATCTAAGTAAAGATTAACTATCTAAAATGCAAGTCTTGGGTGCATGTTATTTCAACTTTCTACCATGGGTTCTTCCTCAAACTATGACGTGTTGCTTTGAGAATGATGATTGTTTATCATAAGAAGATACCTCTAATCGTAGAGACATATTTCTCAATCTCACTATGATAGTTGTGGATGACGAAAGCATCACCACAACTCTCATCGACAAATGACATAAATGATAGCATTTAAACCGATTCGTTAATGGCATTACCAATTAGAGACTCAATAAACACTACCCATGATATTCGATAACGAAATTAACATGGATATAACACTAGTGAATGGATTCAAGAGCAAACACAAATGATAGCATAATGTAATTAACTTATAAATCTACTACTCAACAATAGAGGAAATGTTAGCATTCCAACCATGTTTCTAGCAAGATTCAACACATTTCTACAACTAGGAAATCGTTCCTAACCATATCATGCATCAAAACACACAAATACAACACAATCATTCACTTGCAAATCAAACATTCATAAGCTACACAAACAAGTTCTCAACCCATAATAGAAGTTTAATCACATGCCCCCAAGATGGGTTTTTAGCCAACAACAATAATCCTAATTAATACAAACATGTTCATCAAATCAAATGGAAGAAAAGGGAAGAAATGGAAGAAAAACTAGAGGGAAATTGGGTTTGGATTGTGAGAGCTCGTCCAAAAAAGGGAGAGATAAGGGGGTATTTATAGCCTCAAAATTCAGCTCAAGGAGGCAAGTGGGCCGCAACTTTAGCGACGCTTTCTTTGGTCGCTGTTCTTCACAGCGACACTTCTGGGCAGCTGGTGACACTTCTGGGCAGCTAGTGACGCTTCTGGGCAACAGCGACACTTTCTTCATCTCCAGTGACACTTCCTTCTACCTCCAGTGACACTTCCTTCAAGCTCCAGCGACACTTCCTGGGAACGAGCGACACTTTTCTGGGCAGCTTCTACCACCTTCAACAAGGTTGTCTTCTCGCCACTTCTATGACCAATTCTTCAAGTTCCGAGCATCAAATCATCAACTCTATAGCATAGTCATAGAAGGTCTTCAAGAATATCAATCCAAATACTCCAAAACATGTACATTATCATAGAATCTTGCAATTACGAATCTAATGTACAATGAGCTATTTAATACCAAAAGTTGCTCAAAAACAAATATTAAAATGTGCTAAAACTAATGTACAAATAGGGCTCATCAACGATCATGGTTGTTGCTGTGAAGACCTTTTTCATATGCTTATTTTTTGGTATGATTTGAGCCTGGAGAGCTAGTTTGTTAGATCTTGCCTGAATGTACCAGCACTCTTGGCATAAATTATTTGCTATTTTGGTCTCAATTTATATATACCAACGATCATGTCATTCCTGCATATGTTTGCTCCTCTAGGATTATTCTCAGCAAAAGATCGAAGTTCAGACATATATTTCGAGGTGAGGTTTACTTGCACAACTGTAATTGTGTCCAGTTCTATTTTGTGATTCAGAATTCTACTATGTATATTCCCTTTCTTCTTGACTTGAATTTTTAGATTAAACAATTAGCATTGGCATTATTATCTCAATACCAACTCTGATATTCCTTTTCCTTTTCTTCTTCATCTTGTTAGATTTATGGCTTGCTGGAGTGTGATGAATTCCTCAAGCTGGGCCTGCTTTCCAAGTACATGATTTTACTCAGACATATATTTCTTGCTGAATATAGTTACAAAAGATGTTGTTATAATGCTTGTTGACTCTTTCCAGGTCCATAAATAATGTCTATATAATAGTTATGTGACACATATATTCCTTCAGTTCTATCTGTGTTGTTTGATGATCTTTTCTAAGTCTTGATTGAAACTTCTTACATGAGATTATGGTTTGAAACTTCTTATATAAGCTTCCTTGACTTTCTTATATAAAAAGTCAATTTTATAGCCTTTGGACTAATGTTTACTGAGCTGAGCTGAGAGTAATTTATTCTAGTTTAATGCTCTGTTTGGAATCTTTGGATACATATAAGAGTGTAGAAACTATGTATTGCTCATAGGTGGATTAAGCTATTATGTACTTTTTGGTTCCACTGCTTTTGTTGGATATACCAAAGAAATTTGCATTGTGATGAGGTGTATTTATACATCTATTTTATGTGATTTTATATTATCATTTCCCACTTGATGTGCACGTTTAGGTGTGTCTTGTGCAGATATTCATCGGATTATGGATGAAGGAGATCGAGAGATGATTTGCTGGATTTTGGAGCAAATGAAGCGTAAATGGAGGATTTCGAGCTCATGGAGAGGATCTAGACACTATACTCTTTTTTCCTACGGGTTTTTAATGAGGTAGTGTGCTCCAACAGAAATAATAGACCATCATTATTCTATTATTCCGGCACTGAAGAGGCAAAGGAGCAAGAAGGAAGAAATTGAAGGGCCAAAGAATAATAAGATTTTTTAATGCTATTGGGCTGTAATTTATCTCAGCCCAATAGCATTAAAAAATCTTATTATTCTCTGGCGCTGTAATTTATCTCAGCCCAGAAAAGCTCAATTCTTTGGTTTATTTTGAAGACTCCAGAAAGAGACTGATTCGCAGAATGCAATTCGTGCATGTGTGTTTTATTACGCATGGGAAAGGATATTTATTTTCCATGTATTTATTTATTTAGGCAGAAAACAATACCTATTAGGATTCTGTTATTTTGGGAAATTGGGGACAAAGGATAAATATGGACGCAGGGGGCGGACTTATTTAGTCTTTATCAGTTTTATTTCATTCAGACATTCATAGACACTTTCAGGCACGCATAACGCAGAAAGGAGACAAAGTTTTATTCAAGATTTCGGGTTTAATCTTTTCATCTTTATTCTGTTTATCTATAATGTTTTCTTTTAATTGCTTTGATTGTTTTTATCGTATTATGAGTAGCTAAGTATTTAATCTGGCTAGAATGATGAAACCCTAGTCGTAAGAATGCTGTGAGATCTAATTGTGCTTAAATTGATTGCTGTGGATTTTAGTTTATTCTCTATGCATGTTGTGATATCTGATTAATTTGAGTCTGATCAACTTAAATGAAATTAGGTTAAAGCCAATTAGTACCACCAATCTGTAATTGTTGGAAAGGGTAAATTAGTGGTAAAGCTATCGCTTAGATAGTGGGAATAAATTGGTAGACAGGTTATTACTTGCGTTCTTGGGTAATTTGTCTAAACTGGGTTCCTTCAACAACAGTAAACCCTTCAACAACTAGGTTCCTTCAACAACTAGGTAATTTGTCTAAACTGCGTTACCAACTAGGTTGTGTTTTATTTAAAAAAAAAAAAAAAACTAGGTTGTGTTTTCATTAGGGAAATAGTTAGTTTAAGCGTCTCTTGCTAGCTATCGATAAAGTAAGTAGGAACTGGGGTATGTCCGATGCATTCACGGTACCCTATAACTAGTTGGTTCATGGTGGTTAATTAAATCTTTGCATCGAGGATCAGTAATTGACTAGGGTGAATTCATTCAAAACCGGATTTCTTTATTATCTGATATCTATTTGTCTATTTAGTTTTTCTGTTTTATTTTTGTAGTTGATAAAAACTCATTCTCAAGTTAAAAGTGTGGTGACTACACCAAAAATTGGTCATAAGAAAATTAAATTTGATTAATTTGTTCTCTGTGGGTTCGACCCTACTTGCTGTTATATTATCTAAACATTCTTAGCAATCGTAGGAATATTTTGGTGGTAAACGACGCCCACCAAATTGGCGCCGCTACCGGGGAGCAGTTTTAATTGTTTTAGTTTATTTTTCTTATTGATCTCGGTTACTTTTTGTTGTTGTGTATGAGCAATTCAAGCGCAATCATCCTCTTCGATCCAGAAATTGAGAGAACATTTAGGCGTCTGAGAAAGCAGGCAAAAGAAGCTCGTACTAAGATGGCTGGAACAAATGAAACTCCAATATGTGATTTATCAGGCCATGATGAGAGTGATCCACCATCACCAATTGTAGTACCTGAAGGAGGAGCTAATGTCCAAATTAAGCTCGGTTTGCTGAATGTCCTTCCAAAATTCTACGGGAAGGCAAGAGAGGATCCAAACGATTTTCTGAAGCAGTTCTTAATGATCTGTAATGTGCAGAAGCAGCCGACTGGGATTACAGAAGATCAATTCAAGCTCGCTGTATTCCCATTTGCACTTTCCGATGCTGCAAATGTGTGGTTCCGGTCTCTAGAGCCGAATTCAATCGCATCCCGGGGTGCCATGAAGAAAGAGTTTCTCCAGAATTTCTTCTCGGATTCTAAAACAGATGCGGTGAGGAGACAAATCAGGTCCATTTTGCAGGAATACGATGAGACGATAAATGAATTTTGGGCCCGGTTCAGGAAGATAGTTGATAGTTGTCCTAACCATAAAATATCGGAGGGGAATTGCTGAAGTGCTTTTATAATGGGCTGAACCCAGAAGACAAGAGGTTGTTGGATTCTCCAGATACTCCATTTTTGAGATGCTCGGCTGCACAAGGTAAAGTGTTGTTGAAGACTGTATTGGAAACTTCAAAGGGCTATGTTGATCCACCATCACGTTCAGAGAAGAGAGTTGCTGGAGCAAAGAGTATAGACTGGGAGGACAGGTTCAATGAAAAGATGGATAAGATGATGCAGAAAATGATGTCTGTCGTAGGAGAAAATGGTGCTAATAGTATGACACCTTGTGGGATATGCGACAATACAGGGCATCTAACACATACATGCGCTTTGGCCCCTGAAGATCCTATAGCTCAAGCACACGTGGCTGGGAATTTCAAGGAAATCAGCGCGGGAACGATCCGTATTTAAATACTTATAATCCTGGATGGAGGAATCATCCTAATTTAAGTTGAGGTGGCCATGGAAACCAAGTACAGCAGCAACCGAACCATCCAGGGCAGCCGATGAACAATAATTACAGACCTCAACAGCAAAGAGGATATTATCAGGCTGCACCACCACCTCAACAAGGCACACAAGGTAAATCGCTGGAAGATATGATGAGAGAGATGATGGGTACAATGAAGAACTTTACACAGGAAACTAAGGTGCAATTGGACCTGCACTCACATCAAATTTTCCAGTTGGCAAATACTGTGAACGAGCTCAAGGGTAACCAAGGGAAGCTTCCGTCTCAGGTTCAGCTAAATCCACGAGAAAATGTGAGCGCAATTTTCTTCGAAGTGGAAAGCAAATAAGTGAGCCATTGACAAATGAAACTTCAAGGAATGTAGACAAAGAGGAACAAGAAACGGCCAATCAAGATGAAGTTTCGAGGAAATCAGTTGAGCCACCATATAAACCGTTGAGTCTTTATGATCCTAACATTAAAATTCCAGCACCATTCCCACGAAGACTCGCAAAACCGAAACCAGTGGATGAGCCTATGGATTTCATGACGATTTTTGGAAAGATGGAAATCAATCTCCCTTTGCTGCAAGCTATGAAGCTTCCTCCACTAGCCAAGTTCATGAAGGAATTTATTGCTGGGAAGTCTAAGGATTCTGGAAAGATGATTATGGGAGAGGCTGTTTCAGCTGTGATTAAGAAGAAGATACCTCCGAAGTGTAAAGATCCAGGTATGTTTTCTTTACCTTGTTTTATAGGAGATAAGAAGATTGAATATGCCATGTGTGATTTACACAGCTCTGGTCGCCGGAGTATTTTTCTGCAGCAGGATCCAGCCACGGCCAGTTTGCTTTTTACGGAACGAGGTAAGTACATTTCTACTTCTTTTGACTATTCTATTTGTTTCGTTGGAACTTAAGTGATACACCCTCCGTCCCAGACTAAACTGCACACTTTCATTATTTGGTTGTCCCACCTTAAATTGCACACTTTCCTTATTTAGCAAACCCCACTCATTTTCCTCCACTCATTTCACTCACTTCCTTCTCTAACTCAATCTCCTCCACTCATTTTACAATCCTTAATTCTCTCAAATTTTACCCTTTGTGCAATTTAGCATGGGACGGAGGGAGTATGGCCCTGTTTACTAGAGTTTATTTTTTGATGAACTGAACTGAACTGAACTGAAATAAATTTAAATTTACTGAACTGAACTGAAATAAATTTAAATTTACTGAACTGAACTGAACTGAATTGAAATAATTTTAAATTTACTGAACTGAACTGAACTGAATTGAAAGAATTTTAAATTTACTGAACTGAACTGAACTAAACTGAAATAATTTTAAATATATTAAACTGAACTGAAATAAATATAAATACATTTTAATATTATTTAAATATAAAAACACATTGAGGTGATATAATTTGAACTTAATTGAGTTAAATATCATCAAATTATAATGCAGATGATATGAACTTATCTAAAATGAACTGAATTATTCTGAACTGAATTAAACTAATCTAAACTGAACTAATTCCAAATTGTCATGAAATGAAGACATATTACATTTGGTTGAATCGATTTAAATGAATCACGATTCAAATAATTATATTGGATGTATAAAAAGTAAAGGTTATGGTATATTAAAGAAATATATTGAATTGAATATCATAGCCATGTATTTTTCAAGGGATATGAGTCATTGAGTTGTATATCATAATATTATTATATTAAAGAGATATGATTCATTGAGTTGTATATCATAAAATTATATTTAAGAGGATATGAACTGAACTAAACTGAACTAAACTGAACTGAATTGTTCTGAACTGAACTAAACTGAAACGAACTGAACTGAACTAATTCCAAATTGTCATATAATGAAGACATATTATATTTGGTTGAGTCGATTTAAATGAATCACGATTCAACTAATTATATTGGATGCATAAAAGGTAAATGTTATGGTATATTAAAGAAATATATTAAGTTGAATATCATAGCCATGTATTTTTCAGGGGATCTGAGTCATTGAGTTGTATATCATTATATTATTATATTAAAGAGAATATGAGTCATTGAGTTTTATATCATAAAATTATATTTAAGAGGATATGAACTGAACTGAACTGAACTGAATTGTTCTGAACTGAACTGAAACGAACTGAACTGAACTAATTCCAAATTTTCATATAATGAAGACATATTATATTTGGTTGAGTCAATTTAAATGAATCACGATTCAAGTAATTATATTGGATGCATAAAAGGTAAAGGTTATGGTATATTAAAGAAATATATTGAGTTGAATATCATAGCCATGTATTTTTCAGGGGATCTGAGTCATTGAGTTGTATATCATAATATTATTATATTAAAGAGGATATGAGTCATTGAGTTGTATATCATAAAATTATATTTAAGAGGATATGAACTGAACTGAACTAAACTAAACTAATTCCAATTTGTCATTTAATGAAGACATAATATCTATGGTTGAGTCGATTTAAATTAATCACGATTCAAATAATTATATTGGATGTATAAAAAGTAAATGTTATGGTATATTAAGGAAATATATTGAGTTGAATATCATAGTTATGTATTTTTCAGGGGATCTGAACTAAATTGGACTGAACTGATATGAATTGAACTAAAATAAAAATAATATATTTTCATTTGTTATTAATGAATGCTCATCATCATATAAAAGGAAATTTGATGAACTGAACTGAACTTAATTAAATTTAAAATTATTTAACTGAACTGAAATAATTTTAAATATACTGAATTGAACTGAACTGAACTGAAATAAATTTAAATTTACTGAACTGAATTGAACTGAACTGAAATAAATTTAAATTTACTGAACTGAACTGAAAAAACTGAACTGAACTGAACTAATCTACAGATAAGCTCTGGTAAACAGGGCCTATATGCAAGTGGTTTGGTTAATTCTTTTATATGTTCTTTGTGGTCTTTGCTTGGTTTTGTTTGGTCTATATAATGTTTTTAAATTAATTATTTGCTTGAGGACCAGCAAAATGTTAAGTGTGGGGAGAATTATTGTGGTTGGTTATTGTGATCTTTTCTCTGATGTTCTCAATGCTGAAATTTTTTGAAATTTATTTCAAAATTATTTTTGAAGGGAAAACAAAAATTTTATTTGTTTTGGTGGATATGAAGCATTTATCTATGAACTGTACTGAGCTGATTTTGCTATGGAACATGGTATGTGGTAAGATGGATGTTATTCCCCTTTGTGAAAGAAGTCATGTAGTTCTTGTATATATCCTGGGATGACGAACGTGCATTAAATCAATTGTTCTTAAACCTAGTAAATGTGAGGATTTGAGCCTTAAAGAGCAATAAAAAAAGGCATGAAAAAATATAGCCATACGGAAAAAAAATGATATAAACCTCTTTGTTTTTTCTGAGTGATCACTCGTTGGTATTCTTTCTTGGGCTGTTTGTCATGATTCCAGGCTGCTAAATCTACCTTACATTGATCCACTAGTGAGCCCCGCTGAAGGCAGAAGACTCTTTTTCTTTGTGATTTAACCTGATATATAAAAGCTCAGAGCCTTTGGCCTTTCTTACCTATCCAGAATGTGCAAGCTGTTTATTTCATGATGTGTGCTGAGTATGAAAGTGTGGGATGGTTTGTTGTTATCATTTGTAATTGTTGATCCCATTGTTAGTTGATTGTGGAAAAAAAGAAAAAAATGCTGCTGTCCAGAAAGAAAAAAAAATAGAAAGAAACATATGTTCTGAAAGAAAAATGAAAAGAAGAAAAAATCTGGCAGTTTCCAGAAAATCATTGGAAAGTTAGGAAAAATTATTTGGTGCAATGTTAGTTCATTGAATGTTTTAGTGCACCATTATTTTTGGTTGATGATATGATGCTTTGTATTGTTGCATCTATGAGATATTGGAGTATGATGATCATGGAATTGAACTGCTTGCATATTCTGGATTTTAGCCGCGTATTCCTTTTATCCTACCTTTTACCCCTAGCCCCGTTACAACCCTGTAAAGACCTATTTGATTTGTGCTTAAGTGGTCATTTTTAATGTGGTGGAGATAGTGACATGCAGCCCTGTTGTAAAGATACTGACTGTGATATGAGTGACTGTCCTTTATATTTTTGAGTGACATTGAGTGATCCTGGTGAGGCTGGATTTTATTGCACATTTTTGACCCGGATATAAGGACAAAGTGGTTTTATAAGCAAAGGGGGATGGTTTGTGGTAAGACGGTTGGTTCCATAGTAGATGTTGCTTGGTTTGGTTTTGTGATGATGTTTTGTTTTGCCCATGGTTTTGGATATATAAATGGTTACATGCTTGAGGGCAATCATGGTCTAAGTGTGGGGATATTTGATGAGGTGTATTTATACATCTATTTTATGTGATTTTATATTATCATTTCGCACTTGATGTGCATGTTTAGGTGTGTTTTGTGCAGATATTCATCGGATTATGGATGAAGGAGATCGAGAGATGATTTGCTGGATTTTGGAGCAAATAAAGCATAAATGGAGGATTTCGAGCTCATGGAGAGGAGCTAGACACTATACTCTTTTTTCCTACTGGTTTTTAATGAGGTAGTGTGCTCCAACGGAAATAATAGACCATCATTAATCTATTATTCCGGCACTGAAGAGGCAAAGGAGCAAGAATGAAGAAATTGAAGGGCCAAAGAATAATAAGAGTTTTTAATGCTATTGGGCTGTAATTTATTTCAGCCCAGAAAAGCTCAATTCTTTGGTTTATTTTGAAGACTCCAGAAAGAGAATGATTCGCAGAATGCAATTCGTGTGTGTGTTTTATTACGCATGGGAAAGGATATTTATTTTCCATGTATTTATTTATCCTAGAGTAATATGTAATAGTTATAGGGTTGTTTCTTGGTTTCTCCCCTCTTAGATTTTCCTTTTTTTATTTTTTTATTTTTTCAGAATCCCACATTAAAACAATGTCCTTTTTTGGTTTTGGATTTTTTCCTATTTTCCTGTTTTCCTTTTTTTTTTTAATTAATCCTAGAGTAATATGCAATAGTTATTGGGTTGTTTCTCGGTTTCTCCCTTCTCAGATTTACCTTTTTTTTTTTTTACCCACGTGTTGAAAACGACGTCGTTTGGGCTAAACTTCTGATTACTCTTTTCCTTCTCCGTCTTCTCTTCGAATTTCAATCCGTCTGTTCTTCTGTCCGCTTAATCATTCATTGTTTCAGTTGAACTCCAATTCCATTGAGGATAGGTCATTATATATGATATTGTTTGGCGTAATTTTTTCCAATTCGAGCGTTCTTCCACCTAGCCAATTTCCAGTTGCCGTCCGAAAGTGATTTGCAGCGCCACCGCGGTTGCTTCCTATCATCCTATGTCTAGGCGGTGCTTCCTGTGTCGAGGTGGTGCTCTGAGCTGATCGTAACACCGTCATGATTGCTTCCAGGTCGCCGTCCGAAATGAATCAGATACATTGAGCCGTTGATCTCAGTTCTGCCGCGGCCTTCCGATCTCAGGTCTGCCACCGTCATTGTCTCCTGCGATCGGACGCTCCCTGAAGACGGGCATAATGCCATCGAGGCTTCCGCCATAGGTATCATCGAGCTCAGCTATCGATTGCAGGTTCCAGTTAATATCATCCAGTTCTCTCTATAATCAAGCCGTATGTGGCTGCTTTAAGCTCTTGTAAGTGCTTTTTCATCACCGATCCCATTCAGCATTCCAAATTTCCAATCGGATTTGGCTCTGCCTCCAGAGATTCTCCGGCTCTGCATATTGCCGAAGCTTCTTTGTGGATTACCGAGCTGGGAAGGCGGAGTCGGCAAATCGACGGTCAATTAAGCATGACTGGCGGCGAATTGACGGTGGAGCTTTGTACTGGTGGAGCGTTGGTCGCCGCCGACGTTTTCTGATCAAGGTAGACACAAAGTTCGATCTCATTTATCATCTGCGTGTTTTGTTCTTTAGACAGTCTAGGTGCCAATGTGGATGTTGGATGTTTTTTTGCCACTGATTTTATCTAACTGTTTGCACGCCATGGGCAACTATCATCGGTGGTCTCCTTTATCCTCTCCGTTTATCTCCTCTTCGAGCACCTCTCCGTATCATTTACTAATTCCTCGTCGTTTTGCACAGAAGGTTTGTTTAGCTAACCTTTCTGTTTGTTTCAATAACCAGGAGCAGAAGTTTCTGATCGGCTTTCTTTTGATGGTACCCTGCTATGCTGTTGAATCCGCACGTTCCTCTGTTTCATTTTATTTGACAGTTGCTTAAAGTTCTGGGTGGGTCAGCATGCTAAGTGTGTGGTTAGAAATATATATATATAGATTGCACAATGAGTATAGGAGGTAGCTTTATTTCCGCTAATGAAACCATGATGGATTAATGTGTGTCCAAGTTTGTGTAGTAAGAACTCCTGATTCCTGGCACCTATGTTCAGCCAGTATTGAAACCATCTTAAGAAGATTTTTCTGGATATTTTTTTTATATTATTTTTGCCTTTTCGGGTACACAGTATGTAAGGTGTGTTTTTTTTTCCTTGAGTATATTTTCTTTTGTCAAACTTACTATTCCCCCAAAGTTATGATTAATAATCTCAAACCTCATTGAAGGACAATTCGGAAACTAATATCTATTAGTTTTTGACTTCTAACTCTTATATTGTGCTCTTAGGAATTTGCTCTGATGTTTCAGCTTGACTCAAAATTATGATATTAGTGTTATGAATACATCATTTTTGTATTCACAATGTATCATATTTACTGCATTGTCTTTTATTCTGTTGAAGCATGCAAATTGGTTCAGGCTGCCTATAACAATTGGAATAGTATGTGTAGTGTTTTTCTGTTATAGCATAGAGCCTAACTGAGAGCTCATCTTTCCAATAAAGTTGACGGTGAAAATTCTCATCATGCGCTGTGTGCAAGTTGCTAGAAGGTCGTTGGGTTTTGCTATGATGTTTCTTTAGATAGTTTGTTTTTGTGCAACATGTCTTAACATTTTTAAATGCTAAAATTTGCATTGGTGTTTTTTTTTTTTTTTTTTTTTTTGATCAAGACTGGTAATAAGAATACACAATACTCTTTTTTTAAACTGTTGCCAACTAGACTGTTTCTTTATTCTAGGATTATAAGCTTTGTGGTGGTTTCTGCATCCAGAGGTTTATACAATCTACATTGTTGAGTTTATTTTTTGCTTGTGGCATACACCACATTATATCTCCCTTTTTTGGGAAGTTGATTCTGTATCTGAACCGACATCAAACTGTGGAATGGAAAGGCTGGATGCAAGTAAGCCAACTCTGCATGTGTGTAGATCATGTTCTGTCGCAGAAGTTTCATTAATTTTTATGTGCATGACGAAAACACAATTTTTCTGTTTTGTTTTTACAATTTACCATTTGACTTTCATTGCTGCATATGTGTGGATGACAGGATTTGAGAACTTTTTATTCTATTATATCGGGTAAAGATTTCAGTGTTGGATGGTTTTCTCAGCTACTATATATTGTCAGTTGCTTGAAGTAACTCTGTAGTTTGATGTGGAATCAGCCTGGTCACATTGTACTTTGTTTCGGCAGATGATGTGGCGACTGAACTTCTTGGGTTTTTTTTTGCTGCATTTGTCCTTAGTAATAGTTACATGCAATACTTGATTTTTCCATTGCACACTCTGTTCACTGTTATGGTGAATTTCTTAGTGAAGGTAGAAGGATTTCAAAATTTCACATAGTTGATTTGAGAAGGATTCCTGGAAGGTTTGACTAGCTTTTGTTGATGTTTTTATGTTCAGATGTCTGTTTTTGTAGCAACTAGCAAGTCATATATAAACTTGTAGCAACTAGCAAGTAAAGGTACTAGCAAGTCAAACTTGTAGCAACTGCAAGTCATATATATGTAGTTGAGCAGGTTAAGGTATTTCAATTAAATTCCATGACTTGCATCCGGTCTGCTAGCAATGATGAACTTGTTAAATGGGGTGCAGGTTTTTTTTAAAACATTACAGGGATTCACGATTGGTGATTTTTCGATGTTGCAGTTACAATGGATTGAATCAGGTAGTACATGTCTGTATCACACGTTACTTTTGGAATGTAAGTTTCCACTAACTCTGATTCAACGACGTAGAAGAAGATTTAAATATCATTCGACGAAGAAAAGGATTATCTGAGTGTATTGTTATTCCAGTTGAGCAGGTGCTGACTAACATTTAACGGATAAATGCAGATTCCAATTGTGTTTGTGTGTGTGTGATATTGAAGACAGCTTGGGCACGATTTTGTAAGGACTTGTTGCTACTAAATTGGGTGTTATGAACACCGTGACAGATGATCTAAGCTGAAAAAAGCTAAACTGTGTGTTGATACTTGTATTTGTGCATTTTAATAGCTTATGTGCTGGTGCATGCATCCTTTTGAATTGCACGACTAAGTTAAAGATTATAAGTTTGATGCCCTCTCTTGTTTTCCCCTTTTTATGTATGTATATGAGCTGGATTGGTTAACTATTTGTTTCCGTGAAACTTTACTGTGGGAATAATTAACATTTCAGTTTCGAAATTTTGTGATGGATTGGTTAACTATTTGTTTCCGTGAAACTTTACTGTGGGGAGAATTAACACAACTTTTCAGTTTCTGAATTTTGTGATGTGATTCAGGGATTTTGTAAGTCAGTGCAGAAAAGAAAGCACTGAGCACTTAGACTCCACCACCACAGCCGCGGAAACTAACATCCAAGTCAATGTTATCCATATCAAAGCTATGCCAGACACCACCCCGGTTAATAGCCAGAAAGTGTGTCTAATTGATCTCAACAAGGTAAGTAGAGATCGTGCCGATCACCGCCCCAATTTCAGTATGCTTTTTGCGCTATCGGTAGTTGTTGTCGGGTTGTTTTTATAGTGAAGATGTGGAGGAGGGAGAGTAGAGAAAGACGGAAGAGCAAGAGGGCTGAGGTTGATGATGCGTTTTGCCTCAGAGATGACTTTGTCGACGCTTATGAAGGAATTAGCCATTGATGATGAGGAAGGGAAGTATGCCAAACTGTGAATGTGAGATGTCTCAGACAAGCTTGTTTGGCAATCTTACAGGTAGTGTTTTATATTTTATCTTGTATTATAGCAGCAAAATTAATACGGGCATCAATGGAATATGCGAAACATATATGAGCAACACATGAGTAACACGTAATTTTGCAATAATGAGCTATGTTAGCAACTGATCTTTTGGACAAACACATAGGGATATTTGCACACACACATAATTTGTTTCTGAGCACTTCAAAGGAGGTGGACTGTGAAGAAATTGCAGCAGAGCAATCTTTCTTGTTAAAATGGTACAATTCTTGACTTCTTCTCTCTTGCAGAAATTTGAGCATTTTGGGTTACAAAGTTTGTGTCTTTGCATCCGTAGGAAGCTGAGAAAGTGGCCGGAAAAGAAAAGCAGGATAACGGAGAAAATGACAGCGACAACGAAAAGAAAAAGGGCGAGTCTGGTGAGAAGGGGAAGATTATCCTCGGAGTGTGGATTTACTGCTTCGGGTGTAAAGAAATGGCAACGAGGATTTTCTTCATTTTTACTACGTACATACGGCAATGTTTAATTTTCCGACATGTTTTGTGATTTTCTGGGAGCTATGTTAGTAGATGAGTAATGAAATTGGGCAATAATGGTTTATTTGATTGAGCTGTGCAAGTTCCAGCAGCAGATAATCCTATTTCACAGCAGTCTGAAAATCATTGATGAACCTAACAAAATACTAAAGTTGCATTTTGAGATCATTTTCAGTTTACAGGCGGCCAAGAAGCAATCTCATTTGGGTTTCTTTTGCTCGTTCATTGTTTTGTTCAGTCCCTTAGATCTTCATTATGCTCCATTTTTTATTTGGACGGAAAAAAAATCCATTTATCCTTCGTTGTCCCTTGTAGACAAAATTTTGGCAGGAAGGGTATTATTATACTCCTTTATAAAGTTTAAAGGGTATTTATATCCAATCAAAACTACAAGGGTGCTCTTACTAGAAAATGTTAGGGGCATTTGTGCACCCTTACCCTATTATTATCTGTGCTTAATCATATGATAATTTTTACTAATAATTTTACAATGAAGTACAACCAAATTGAAATGGTTATATAGTAGAAATATCAAAATTAATATTTCTGCACAAGTAAATTATACCAAAACTATGTAATAAATTAAAAGTACAAATAAACCGCGCATGCTCATTAAACTAAGTTTAGGCATTGTTTGCATGAGTTTTTCTATATATCACTGCTTGGTTTCGTTCAGTGAAAATATAATCTGATGAAATTCAGGTTAATTCAGTCATGCTGATTTTTTTCAATCATAAATTAACACTTCAGTTCAGCTCAGTTCAATCAAGTTTAGTTCAGTTCAATAAGAAATAAGCTCACGCAAACAGAACAAAATTGAAATAAGTACATAATAGAATTAAATTGAAATCATTTCAAAATTTATCATATTTCATTGTAATATATAGTTAAAAAGTAGAAAAAGTCTCAAATAAGGGCACCTTACGGTAAGACAAACCAAAAGGATACCACCTTCTACAAGATTGGAGATACTATACAATTATTTTAATTATTTGAGTCATTTTTGTTTCAGTCTAATGTTTTTATACATGAATTTGATCCTTTATTTGGTTTGATCTTTTAATTTGTTTAATCTTTTAGATTTTGGGTTTGACGTTTTTATTTGGTTTGATCTTCTAGATTTTGGGCAATATCTTTTCATTTTATTTCCTTGATCTTTTATGCTTTATGACCCAAATAATTAAAATAATTATATAGTGATTCCCATTCTTGTAGAAGGTGGTCTCATTTTAGCCTACCCTAAGGGATCTTACAGGAGACGCTCCCTAAAAAGTAACATTTAACAAATAATTATTGAACTGAACTGAACTGAAAAAATTTGACTGAACTGAATTTAATTAATCTACAAAAACGCTCATGATAACCGGGTCTAAGACTTTGCATATTCAACTGTTTTATCACACTTTTACATCAAATATATTAACAATAAAATAAATACTAAATATGTAGCACTAATATTATATTAAATATTTATCAAATACTTCGCGCATCGCGCGAAGAGGGCACGCTAGTTTAGGCTAAAAACAATACCTATTAGGATTCTGTTATTTTGGGAAATTGGGGACAAAGGATAAATATGGACGCAGGGGGAGGACTTATTTAGTCTTTGTCAGTTTTATTTTATTCAGGCATTCATAGGCACTTTCAGGCACGCAGAACGCAGAAAGGAGACAAAGTTTTTTATTCAAGATTTCGGGTTTAATCTTTTCATCTTTATTCTGGTTATCTATAATGTTATCTTTTAATTGCTTTGATTGTTTTTATCGAATTATGAGTAGATAAGTATTTAATTTGGCTAGAATGATGAAACCCTAGTCGTAAGAATGTTGTGAGATCTAATTGTTCTTAAATTGATTGCTGTGGATTTTAGTTTATTCTCTATGCATGTTGTGATATCTGATTAATTTGAGTCTGATCAACTTAGATGAAATTAGGTTAAAACCAATTAGTACCACCAATCCGTAATTGTTGGAAAGGGCTAATTAGTGGTAAAGCTATCGCTTAGATAGTGGGAATAAATTGGTAGACAGGTTATTACTTGAGTTCTTGGGTAATTTGTCTAAACTGGGTTCCTTCAACAACTAGGTAATTTGTCTAAACTGACCAACTAGGTTGTGTTTTCATTAGGGAAATAGTTAGTATAAGCGTCTCTTGCTAGCTATCGATAAAGTAAGTAGGAACTGGGGTATGTCCGATGCATTCACTGTACCCTATAAATGGTTGGTTCATGGTGGTTAATTAAATCTTTGCATCGAGGATCAGTAATTGACTAGAGTGAATTCATTCAAAGGCGGATTTCTTTATTATCTGATATCTATTTGTCTATTTAGTTTTTCTATTTTATTTTCGTAGTTGATAAAAACTCATTCTCAAGTTAAAAGTGTGGTGACTACACCAAAAATTGGTCATAAGAAAATTAAATTTGATTAATCTGTTCTCTATGGGTTCGACCCTACTTGCTGTTATATTATCTAAATATTCTTAGCAATCGTAGTAATATTTTGGTGGTAAACGACGCCCACCACATTGCTGTTATGTACTTTTTGCTTCCACTGCTTTTGGTTCTCTTGCATGATTTAGTAGCTCTAACTGTGAATTTCCACCACTAGAAAACATCGGATAACATCAACATCTGTTGAGAGTTTTGAGATCTTGTGCTTGTGTCGTGGCATTAATGGACATGAGCTAAGTAGGAGTTAATGGACATGAGCAGCTACTAGAAACCAGACGACGAAGACACTTACTCTCAGGAATCAGGTTGAAGTGAGATGTTTTGCAGTCGTCTCACTTGTAACAACAAGTTCTACATCAAATCTGTGTATATAATATAAAGGTGTAATTTTGCATTTGTTTTTGATGTACATGAACAAGATGCTCTTGTGCTCATGGTAGTTAAGACACTCGCTATGGCACGGCACGACAATGCTATGGCGATAAGGCTTTTTTTTTTTCTTTTTTTTTTTAATTTGAAACCACCATTGGTGGGAGGTATATATATGGCTCCTCAAACCATAAAAAACCAAACAAAATACATAGAATGATCAGTTGTAGTTGTACTAGAAGGCTGATACACAGAAGTACTAGTAAATGATTTGATCTATAGAGTTCCCCTTAATCCTTGAAGTTGATGCCTAGAAAGAATTCCTATGAATAGCTCGTTACCCTGATGCACCTACCCCTAGTGCATCTTCAACCCCAAAACAAGCCATCCATAAGCCATCTTTCATGTATCAACTGAGAGGATTTAGGGGAAAGCTAGGAAAATGAGCTGCCTTGCAAAAATAGGCAGTGGGTCCTTTGGCATGGACTATTACACCTTTGAACTCCTCCAGGTTCAGGTTGAGTTTTATGCTGCTGCTTGTTATATGCTGCTGCTTGTTGTTATGCCACCACCTCTGTTAACAAACAGAGGGTCTTCAACCTGTAAAGATAGAAGCAGCAGTATCAAAATTTCACTATAAAAGAAGTATTATAGGAATATTTAGGGGAACCTCAGATATGATATTCCTATTCTATCCAAAACGATAAGTCCTCTAAGTTTCGGTGGGGAATTTATAACTATCATGTTGTAAGATATATTGTCCACGGAAGACATTTTTGCTAGATAATCAGCAACTGAGTTACATTCCCTAAAGACATGGCCAATTTTGCTAGCATAAAAGCTCAGCTCATAACAGAGATTCAAAACTGTCCAGTTAGCTACAGAAGGGTTTTTAATTCCTTCCACTGCTAATTTACAGTCAGATTCTAATGTAAAATGGGAGTCAAGCTCCAAACTTTTTCCAGCCCTAATTTGATAGCAAGAATCTCTGCATGCAGGGGAGAGATGGCTTTAGTGTGACTTCTGTACATGACTATTACTAACCCAGCATTATTCCTAATCACAACCCCTAAACCAACCTTTTCACCTGTGATGAAAGAACCATCAACATTAATTTTGCACCCATTGTCAGGAGGATACCATTTCACTATCTTAATTGGTTTTGGTCTTTTCTTTTTAAGGAAAGGAACTAAACCAATATCAGTGAGATGTTTGACCTTTAGTGCATTTCCAGAAATGGGAAAAACAGAGAAGAGCATAGATATTTGTTTAAAAATTGATAAGAATAAAACCATACTATCTATGCTTAGATTATCATAAATCTTTTTATTTCTTCTGGCCCAGATATGCCACATTGTTAGCATCATTGAAGTTAAAGTAACAGAAGTGTGTACTTTAGTTGGCCCTTTGTAATTTAGATAAAAGATGAGTCTGTGTTTTGTGCTTATGAATTGTGGGACTGGGATAGACAGTAAGTTATGCATCATATTGAAGACTACCAAATTTGGAGCACATCCATTAAAGAAATGGTCAATAGAGTCAGTATGATTGCAAAGAGGACATTTAGAAGCTAGGTGAATACCGAATCTCATCAGGATATCATCAAATGGAAGTAGTCTATTGAAAAACCTCCATATAAATATTGATACTTTTGCAGGGACATGTTTATTCCATACCTGATTGATGGAGAGCAGGAGAGGTTGTCTATTCTTCAGTAGCTTGTAAGCTGATTTAACTGTGAACTTTCCATTCCATGAGGATTCCCAAACCAGCACATCAGGATGAGTATGAGAGATCACCAGATCCTGTATTTTAGCTAAAATGTTGGTAGCCAAGAAAGGCTCCAGATGGGGTAAGTACATGTTTTTATCATGAAAAAATTGGGCTATGGAGATATTAGGAAAAGGTAGCTCCATATTAGGCCAAAGGTAACATAAGGAACCATGACCAGTCCAGTTTGCATCCCAGAAAGGGGATTGTCCTGAACCTACTATCACTTTAGAGTGACAGTTAGAGAACTCAGTTACCTGACAGATTCTTTTCCAGGTGGATGAGGATTTATAACTGTCAGGTAAATTCCAAAGGAATCTTGTCCATATGTTCTGGTTGAGTTGTAACTTCCACCATAGTTTAACAGAGAAAGCTTCAATGGTGGCCCTAAAATCTCGAAATCCTAGGCCATTTTCTTCCTTAGGTATAGCCATTTTTCCCCATTTTCTCCATATTTTCCTCTGACCATGTTCATGTTCCCCCCCAGAAAAATCTAGAGGACATCCTCTCTATTTTTTTTATCACAACCAGAGGGGGTTTGAGCACAGCTATGACATGAATTGGAATAGCTAGAAGGACATGGTTGATGAGTGTCATTCTTCCAGCAGCTGAGAGCCATTTCACTTTCCAATTTGTAATGGTCTTTTCCATTCTCTCAACTATAGGCTGGTAATGAATACTCAGGTTTCTTCCTGCAAAAATTGGGACACCAAGGTAAGTGAAGGGGAGGGAACCCATCTTCATTTCAGTAACCCTCTTTACCATGGTGATTTTTGCAAGAGAAGTTTTAGGGTGTAAGACGAAGTCTGATTTTGAGAAGTTTATTTTTTGGCCAGAACATTCTTCATATGCTCCCAAAAACTTCATCATTCTAGTCATGTTCTTCTTAGTGGCTTGTAGGAAAAGAGCTGTGTCATCAGCATACATCAAATGGGATATCTACTCCACTCCCATTGGCAGTATAAACCCTTGAATGAATTGGGATGAGATAAGTCTTCTGTATGCTCTTGAGAATGCTTCTGTCACTAGGTTAGAAAGTAAAGGAGATAGGGGGTCTCCTTGTTTGATGCCTCTTGTGGATTTGAAAAATCCTGAAGCAGCTCCATTAATAAGAACTGAAAACCAAGCTGCAGATATATTCCTAAGAATAATATTGACCAGAAGTCCATGGAATCCAAACTTCAGTAAAACTGAATTTAGGAAGGACCAGGAGACTCTATCACTAGTGCAAAACATGGTATAGAAGGCAGGAAATTAAGGCGGTTCCGCGCCAAAGCTCAAAACCGCCTTAAATACAAGCCCCTTACGACATCGTAACCCAATTCGATGGGTTTTTCCAGTCGGTTGATCCCGCCTCCCCAGAGAAGGCGGTTAGACATATATTTAACGGCGGTTCTATTTAACCGCCGTAGTATTTTCACTACCCGATATCGTAAGCCGTATCGATCCACAGCTACGATGTCGTATTCCACTTTATTTTACAATGATAAGGTGTAGACAACTATACGGTATCGTGCGTGGTGTATATAATATGACGATGTCGCATCGATAGTGTTCATGAATGTCGAAAACTTATTAACCCGACATCGTATGTGTGGTAAACTTAACTACGATACCGTATAGTTTCTGTATATATTGTTGCGATGTCGTATATCACTGAAATTTGTAATGAAAGCTTGTAGATATGGATACGGGATCGTGTGTTATACACACTAGATATACGATATCGCATATGTATAAGTCATGAGTGTCGAATGCCTACTAACCCGATATCGTATATCTTATGAGGGGTAGAACACGACGTCGAAAGTTGGAGATTATAATGACATTACATGCCTAGCTGAATACGATATCAGACGTATTGTTTTTATGAATGTCGTAACCACATACGATGTCTGTATTCTCAACGAGTTAAGAAACGATATCGTGAAGTCCTTCTCCTGTGCTCGTCAATATGAAAAAGTTGTGATATTTTTGTTGGAGTTTTTATTGTTATTCATCGAAAAACCGAATTAGAGCTAAATCTTCTATCATTCATTCATGTGCATTGTTTAACACCAACATTTGGACTCAAAGGTTAGTTTTTTATGCTAAGTTTATTTTGAAAATTGCATGGATTTGTTTGTACGTTTTTTTTGAGCATTAGTTTGAGTAGTTGATGCGTTGTGATTTTGTAGGGTTTTGTGGTTGAAAGAACGTGGTGAAATTGTTGGGTGATTATTGTATGCATTGTATTAGAAATGTTGGAGTTGGTGAAGATTAATGGATCGTCGGGAAATTATAAGTAGAAATGCAAGGTTGTCGATTGAGTACCGTGATTTGATTGATGAGTTTATAGGTGTTGGATTTGAGGATGCAAGGGTGAATAACATTGAGGGTGTTAGATGTCCGTGCAAAGATTGTAAAAATAATGCATTTTATGAAGATGAAATGATTATAAGGGAACATTTGATTTGTCGGGGGTTCGATCCAACGTATACCGAATGGATATGGCATGGGGAAGATATTGATGACAATTTGAAGGAAGTAATTGATTATGGTAATGAAACTTTGGAGTATGATGATTGTCTACAAGAATTGGTTGATGATGTTGCTATGGAATTTGTTGATAAACCTAAAGTTCTTGCCGCAATGATTAGTGACAAAGAGACGCCGTTGTATGTGGGAACAAAGCAATGTATTTTGGGTGCCACTTTGTTGATGATGAATTTGAAGGCAAAACACGGTATTACCGATAAAGGGATGAGTGAAATTTTGGCGACGGTTAAAGAATTGCTCACGGTTGGAAACAAGTTGCCAATAAATTTATATGCGGCGAAGAAGATTTTGTGTCCGATGGGAATGGAATTAACAAAGATCCATGCATGCCCTAACGATTGTATGTTGTATAGAACGGATGATGAGTTAGAATTGGATTATTGTCGTGTTTGTGGTGAGTCTAGATACAAACCAAAGACTGGTGGGTCAATTGAAGTTGGTGAAGAAGACATTACTACGAATACTAAGCAAACACCCGCAAAAGTGATGTGGTATCTTCCGCTGTAACCGGAGCTTGGCCGACCACCGGAGCCCTCCCCCCGTTGCGACCGCCCGTGCTCCTCCCTCGACCGCGAGGAGCACGTCCGCCCCTACCCTCTTCTGACGTCCTTGCCACCTTGGAAATCCTCTCGCTTGATCTCACCATCTTCCCGCTGCGTGGGTTTTGGATTTTGATTTGAAAATTTTAGATTAAAATCGATTTGGGGTTTAGGGGTTTGAACGCTGACATAATTTTTTTTAATACTCCCGTAGGGTCACGATGTCGTATCTAATTCTAGCGTAAATGAAAGACCTTACGATATCGTAATCAAGCCCGCCAGTTCATTTAAACTGTTACTACAATAAATGGTAATATATAAATACTGTTTTTTTGTTATATATTAAAAATATAAAAATTTAATATTTCTGACCAACTGCGGGTTTTTTCCCTAAGTACCATACGATATCGTATAGTACAAATTATACCACATACGATATCGTTTGATCTTTCGCTCTATTTGATTTATTTAAAATTTATTAATTTAAATAAATCAAATATCTTTCAAGATGTTTATAATATCCAATGCAGTGTAATTATAAAATTGCAAACTTAATTAGTTTTAATTTTTTTTTTCAAAAGGCGCGCATGAAACCATTAACCCAACCTATAAACCCTAAACCCTCGTCAACCCTAAACCCTCGTCAACCCTAAACCCATGCAAACCCTAACAAACTATATACAAAGAAAATTCAATTACTCAGTATTCCATGACACTATTATGTATGTAACTTAAACATTAACGTCAGTATACCAAAACCAAATCCAACAAACAATATGGAATGAATTAAAACAATTTACCAATAGCATAGTTGATACCTTAACCCACATTAACCAATAAGGCAGAGATACTACGATACACTATGACTTTTCAATTACATTTGCAAGCTTTTCATAGTTGTCTTCAACATAAGCAATATTCTTTGCTAGCAATAAGTTACTCTGTTGTATGCACTCTCTACTATCATAGTATTCAATCACCATGTCATCTCAATGGTTACTGTACTGTGCATACCATAACAGTAGAAATTAAAAACAACAATAACTTAATAATATTTTATGTTGATAGCAAAGAATATTTTATTAACAATTACAATGAATTAACAATGCAATGACTATATGATTTGATATAATGACAACATAGTACATAACACTATCAATCAACTTGAAATTACAATGAATTAATACTAAAATTGCACTACAAATTTATTATTATAATAAATTGACAGCTTTCCAAAGATTTTTATAACAATATTAAAGATTTATGATTCATATCAAATTGTATGATATTAACAACACACGATGTCGTAACTATGTACGATACCGTACATAGTTAGAAATAAAACATACGACATCGTAAGTACTTTCGGCAGGCCGCATTAAATGTAAGTCAACGGCCGGTCTTGCGGGAAAACACCACAAAACCCCAAATCCAATACGCATTTAATACCATTCAAAGCTCCAAAAAGCTCTCCCCAAACCCTATTCCCTCCAAAATTCTTCTTCAAATCATCTTCCTTACCAATGTTGTTCCAAATCTCTGATTCACATTGATTAAACTTTTCCAAATCTAAACTTATACCCATCTCATCTACTTTGCTATATATCTTGTTCATCTAATCCATATTCAACCACTAATTGGGTATGGGTACACTAGATTAGGGGGTATTGAATAGGGTTTTGCTCAAAAAGTGTCAAGGATTGATTCAAGGTGTTGTTCAAAAAGGTTTGTATTTTTTGCTTTTCAATCAAATTGAATCTAGGGTTTATATTTGTTTTCAAGGAGGGTTTAGGGTATATTGCATAATTCTTGTATAATTAGACCAACATTATAGTGGGAGAAAACTACATTATGTTATTACACATACTATTAGACCACCATGATATTGTGTAGTTGATTATTATCATTGAATTAGGTTATTTATATATCTCGTTATATAGTTTGTTGTTATTTGGTGGTATTTGCGCTTGTACTTATTTGGCTTCAAATGTAGGAATAAAATGGCACCCAAGAAAAGGCCGAATGAAACTAGCGATGCAAAAAATAACAAGAAATCTAAACCCAATAAAAAAGGTGAGGGTAACAAAAAGAATTCAAAGGCAAAAAAAGCTAAAGTGCATTGTAGGGAATTGGAGATGCGGATTAAGAACGAAATATTGACTCCACTATCGTTTGATGTCGAGGGAGTTTGTTATTCCGAGGAAAGGGCAAAGTGGTCTAGTTGGTGTGGGAAGGTTGGTAGAACGAGAGTTAGCATTGCACTTATAGATTGGAGAAAGGTGCTCCCGGGGGATAGAACCAAACTTTTGGAAGAATGCAAGGTATACATTGTTTTCTTGTCCAATATATTATTTTGTCAATGAAAGTGTTTAACAATTTGAGTTGTTGTTAAGTAGAAACCTTTTCTCATTGATGCTTTGGACATGGAGGCCGTTCATAAGAAAGCACTATGTATTGCCTCAAAAGCATTCCGAGACCACAAATATAGATTGGCCAAAAACTATATTTTCGAGGGAGGCAAATACTTAGGGCGAGATCCGCAGGAGAAACACAATGACATACTACCCTCGATTTGGGAAACATTCAAAGAAAGGTGTCTTCAAAATGAAGCCAATGTAAGTGTCCTTTTTCCAATATTCATAATTCTTGTATTTTTTCCCTTTCATGGTTTAACACATTCAAACTTGATATTAAGGGAACTCGAGCTAAAAAAATCAAATGCGCCGAAGCCAATGACATGCCTCACACAACGAGTCGTGCCGGATATGTGGGTTTATCCATCAAAATGGCGATCGAAAGGAATGAAAATGAGAAGGATGCCTTTGTTGCCAAGGGGATGACCGAAGAAGAGGCTTTAACAAAGGTCAAACCTATAACTTACAAGGACATTCCACGCCATGACAAATTCATAAGAGGCCGGCTAAAGAGTGATGGACAATACACAACTCCCTAAGGTGGACAATTGTCCTCTAGAATGGTGAGTTCATCAAACTCTTGGTTATTTTTCAAATTTTGTTATTTTGTTATATGTTTTAAGAAGTCAAAGACAATGGTTAATTCATAGACGTTTCCGTCCTACGATATCGTATAAGCTGACGAATGATATTTCGATATCGCATAACAATTCGATGGAATTTCTGTCTACATAGCGATACATGTAACGATGTCGTATCTCTGAATATAGGTTAATACGGCATCATAAGTCTAGTCTAAATACTACTTGTAACTAAATACTACTTTTAACTATTTTATGTAATTAAGAATGTTTTAACATATATCTCTAATAGATGCTGGAATTTTTTTATGATACTTAGGATGAGTTGAAAATGCAAGAGAAAGAAGGTATATTTATACCAAATGGCAAAAATGATTTATTGGCAACGGCAACCAATAAGAAGGATCACCCGGGTAGAAGTAGGGGAGTGGGTTGTTATGCAACGCAAAGGGAAGCTTTCGGCATATCTAGAAGTTCTAATAGGAATGTCCCGTCGGAGCTAGCAATAGCCAAGGCTACTATAGCTAGGCAAAATGTGAATATGGTCAAGCAAGACAAAAGGATGTCGAAGATGGAGAGGAGGGTTGCCAAAGTCATAAAAAAAATTGTCATCTCCGAGTCCGATGAGTCCGCCGGAGAAGACCCATCACCGGATTTCAGACCATCTTCAAGGGGATCCAACCATGAACCGGAAGATAGAAATGGTGATGGTGATAATGCTCATTGTGATGGTGATGATAATGCTCAACTTGAGGTTCATCAAAAGGTTGTCAACCCAAATCAACTTTTAGATGTTCAAGACAATAACAAACCATACACACCCATTACAAAGGTTCTATTAACTATATTCATATGAATTTTATTATTTTTTTTGCCTCTTTACAACAAATTACTCTAATTATAATTTTTTTTTCCATCTAGATTCCTCGTTGCAAGCTTTATGTTGATGTTGGACACAATGCACCACCACTTCACGTTGCTAATGGTACTTATCACACATCAATGCGAAGACATCATGGTAAGGAAATTCCACTTGGCCATGTTAAAGTGTCAATAGTTGAGTGTTTGGTTGAAACGGCTATGTTGCCCGTTAAAGAACACCCGATGATTAGGGTAAAGGAAGGTTTGGGTAGTTTTCTTCTTTGGCCAATTTGGTTAGTTGTTGATGAGAATTCTAGTGCCATTCCCCAAAGAAAATCAAATCCAAATGACTTAAAACCCTTACAACCTAAGAATAAACCAACATATTACGGAGCTAAAAATAGGGTACAATTTGTAAAGGGTCTCCCCCACTTTGTACGGGTGTTATATGATTTAGTGTATTACCATGAGATAAACACATTCTATGATTTTTCGGGTAATGCGAGTGTTTTTGGGATGAGAAGAGATTACAAGGTTCCTTTAGAAGAAATCCATCATTTATGGAATCATGAGCAATTGTCGGTCAACATCATAGGCCTACATCAAACGTGAGTTTCTTTATTATCCCTTAAAACTTTTTCACTCAAGTGTGTTAAGGTTATTGAGTTTATTAATAAGCTAAATGTTTGTATGCAAGGTACATGTTTGTAAACTCCCATCAAAAGGGGAAAAAGTGGATTGGATTTCTATGCCCCCAAAGTATGCAACTAATGGGCGAGGACAATGAAAGCCGACTTGGTTATCTCGCCTCTACACTTGCCGCAAAAGACAAGAAAATATTCTTAGGTTCATACATTGAAGGGTAATCATCAATCAATTTAATGTACTTTATGAACATCATTTTTTTTATATAGGATTAATTATGTTTCCCTTTGAAATACAATAGTGGTCATTGGCGTTTTGTTGCAATGATACCCGACGAAAAACTTGTCTATTGGATTGATCCTCTCAACAACCCCCCCCCCCCTCAAGAATTCGCCGATCTCTTGGAAATTGCTATGCATAAAGTTAATGATCATACTCTACAACATTTTCGACTCATTCAAATATTGGTGAGTATTTTTTGTATTTGAATCACAAATATATTTGTCAAAAGGCCTAACAATAACCTATTTTCTTCCATTTGCCAAAGTACAAAAAAACAACAATCAAATTGGGAGTGCGGCTTCTACACCATGTTATTCACCGAAAAGTGTGTTGAAAAACTCACAATGGACAATATTGATCTACAACAAGTAAGATTACACTTACTTCTTCTTATTTCATTCGATAGATCGAGTAAGCCTTGCGCACATAATCAAATTAACCTTAAACTTTTGTATAGATTTTTGAGGATGACCAAACCCCATACGCAATGGCCGAATTGAATGAGGGAATCAATCGGTTTGCCCGGCACTTGGTCAATGCTCGTGCAAGACACTTTTCAAGGTCTTTTCCGATTCAAAAACCACTACAATTGCTAGATAAATAGTTTTCTTAGACTGGCCAATTAGTGTGTTGTGTTTGCTAGACGGTATTGCTAGATAAATAGTGTCCATCAACTAGACATAGTACATGGCTTTCTGGACGGGCTAGGTTACGATGTCGTGCAACAAACCGCCAGAAAGTCATGTGGGCAACTGATTAAAACACGATATCGTATGCAATGGAAACAGGGTTACGATATCGTTTGTCTATTCGCTGTAACTTCTGCTGAATTAACGATCAGTGTGACGATATAGTATTCAGAATTTGATAGCTTAATTGTGTATTCGGCATCGTAACCACTTTGATCAAATACAAGCGACATCGTATGTCGGACTCAGAATGGGGAACCAGGGCACACATAACACGGTATCGTATGTATTACAATAATTCCTTCGACATCGCGTTCATGTTCGACTTGTGATTATGTACACGATATCGAAACGATATGTACAACATCTGCGATATCGTATGTAGAACTCAATATTAATACCAACACAAACTTACCCAGATATCGTAATATGTTGGAAATTTACCTTCGACGTCGCTTCTTTGTCCGACTTGAGGTCAAGACCACGATGTCGGATACATCTGTTTTCTGAATACGACATCGTTTGTAGAACTAAATATGGGAACGAACACATACTTAACACGGTATCGTAGCTTTGTGATAAAGTTGTTCGATATCGTTTCCACCTCCGGCAACCATTTTGTACACGATATCGAAAGCCGTCATACGGTCTCACGACGTCGGAACGAGCAATCAATACCTATATGTTCAAATCATGTATGCGACATCGTTACTGGCTTAAACTTCCCACGACGTCATAAGTCATGTATAATTTACGGCGGTCTTTAAACCGCCTTAAACGGTTTTGCCATTTACGGCACAACCGCCTTAAATATGCACGGGGAACCGCCTTAAATGGTAGTTCCATGCACTAGTGTATCAAATGCTTTTTGCATATCCAGCTTAACAATTATGTTGTTATGTCTGGGATTTTTATAAACCAATTTGGTCATTTCTAGCATTTGAAGGGTATTATCTGATATATCCCTGCCTTGAAGGAATGCAGATTGTTCTGGAGAAGTGAGTTTGGGCATTAATGGCTTAAGTCTTTCCATGATAATTTTGGAATAGACTTTATTCACAAAATTAGAAAGACTTATGGGTCTGAAGTTAGAGAAGGTTGAGGGAGTGGGTTTTTTGGGGATAAGGGTTAACCATGTACTTGACATGGCTCTAGGTATACTCTCACCACTCATAAATTCAATAGCTGAAGCTAAGAGATTAGAGCTGATGAGTTCCCAAAAGTGATTGAAGAAATGGCCTGAAAAACCATCTGCTCCAGGTGCACCATTTTTATTTAAGTCGAAGACTGCATACTTCAACTCATCCATAGTCACTGATTTTAAAAGTTCTTCATTTTCCTCATCAGTGACTAATTTTGGAATTACTTCCAAGAAATGGCTCAAGTACATTCCTGTGTAGGAAGTAGCTTGTTTTTCATTGAGAAGCTTTCCAAAGAACAGAGAAGCTTCTTCCTGGATAAGGGTTGGATCTGTTATCCAATTTCCTTCACTATCCTTGATCTTATTGATCTGAGCCTTACATCTCCTTTCTTTGACTGAGTTCTGGAAGTATTTAGTATTGGCATCACCCTCCCTTAGCCATTTAAGACTAGATTTTTGCTTCCAGAAGTCATTTAACTCACTCTGTGCCCTAGCTAGCAGAGCTTTCTGCTTGTTTAATTCTATCAGGTCCTGCTCTTCACCAGTAGCCTGATAGGTTTCTTCATTTAGGGCAACTTTGTTTTCTGCTTCAATAATGTTCTTATGCACATCACCAAAGCTTTCCTTATTCCACACTCTTATAATAGGTTTTAATCTCTTAAGCTTGGTGACTATTCTCCTCATGCCAGACTCTTCACACTGTTTGTTCCAGCTTTCACTGACCAAATATGTGAAGTCTTCCCTCTTGAGCCACATTTGCTGAAACCTAAAAGGTTTTGGCATTTGGACCACAGAGTTCTGGACTTTTAAGACTAGAGGGTTGTGATCAGAGGTAGCTCTATTCAACACTTGAATAGAACTGTGGGGGAAAGAGGAGTGAAAATCCAAAGTTCCCAATCCTCTATCTAGTTTCTGGAGAAGTCTATCTAACTTGGTCCTATTGTTGGTCCAGGTGAAATGGTTACCCACAGTTGGGATTTCTAGGAGTTCTAGAGTGTCGATGAAAGAATTAAATTCTCTGATGCTTCCTAAGGGAGGAGAGTTAGTGCCTTTCTGCTCAGACACTGAAGAGACTGTGTTAAAGTCACCAATGAATATTGTAGGAGATAGTGGCAGTGCTACTAGATCTTGCCACAAAATCCTCCTAAGTGATCTAGTTACCTTAGCATATACAAATACACATTTAAAGGATACATTACTGACATTATCAGTAATCATGGTATAAATAAACTGATCAGATTGGGATTCTAAGCACAAGTTAACATTATTGTTCCAAAATAACCAGATTTTTGCATCCAAGGCAGCTAATGAGTTTTGAAAATGTAGCTGAAATTGTAAGTTGGAAATTTCAGATTTATCATGCATAGGCTCAATGATACATAACATGTCAATTTTATGAGTCCTAAGTAGAATTTGGAGTCTATTTATTGATGTTCCATATCCTCTAATATTCCATACCATGACATTTGCAATATTATGGTGCATTATCATGATGAAATATTTTTAGATTTTTGTGAGTGCCTAAGCCAGCCATCAATGGTGAAACCTTCTGGAAGAAGATTTCTCCTTTGCATAATCTTAGAGTCTTGTACATTACTGGTTAAAGCAGAAGAGTATGAAACAATACCTGAGTGTGAATCATCACAATTTGTATCCTCAGGTTCACTTTCAGACAGGTCCACATCCTCGAAATCATCTTGTAAAACCTGAAAACTATTAGAAGTTTCTAGTGGAGGTTGGTAAGGCACAATAGCTAGACTTTGACTCTTATTTTGATATTTTTCCCATTTTGATATATCTGGAACAACTTTTTGAAATGGAGAAATGATATCATCATAGGAATAAAAGGATATGGGGGATGTTTCCATGAGTCCTCTGAAAGATTTAGGAGCATGGTGAGGTGAGGCATCATTCTCTTCACTGTCCTCACTGATCACTGACAGAGCATCAGAGAAGATCTCCCTTTGAGAGTCTGTGGAGACATAAGGATGGTGAGTTTCTATCATATCTTTTTGCTGTTGAGAGAGGCCCGAAGAATGCTGGTGAGCTGATTGAATCTGCTGCCATTTCATATTTGGAGGAGCCCTTTTGACAGTTTTCTTGGGGTTTGCAGCATGAGGCTTTGGTAAGTGTGTCTGTATTGGCTGCTTATGAAGTGTAGGTTGTACCCTTGGCATTGTCTGATCAGGCTGGACAGGCTTAGTCTTATGCATTGCCTTTGTCTGCTTCTTGAGCTCAGGGTGTAAAGCTCCACAAATATCTTCATTGTGCCCTATCCTTCTACAATGCATACAGTATAAAGGAGCCTGATCATACTCAATGTGACATTCCACAGAACATTCAGGATCTCCAATGACTATGGAGTGGGTCCAGTCAGCTAATACGTCCATTTCTACACAAATCTTTATAGATGAGGGTCTAGAAAGATTGCTAGTAGCTAGGTCCATCTTGATATATGTGCCTATCCCATTAGCAAAATCCCTAATGGCTGAAAGATTATAGTACTGGTTAGGAGCATTATGAATAGTTGCCTAGATGGGAACAATCGAAGACTCTCTCTGAGTGGAAAAGTCAGAGGTCCATTTGAGGATTTTCATAGTGAAACCCCCAATTTGACAGTTCGATTTCAGCCATAGATTTTGGAAATCTTCTAGATTTTGCTAGCGTATGAGAATATGCTTATAATCCAAAGATCCAATTTGGTGCTTACCTGCAAAACCCAGAAGATTGAATGCCTTCTGAACTTCAACCATGTTCGGCCTGCCATTGACGAACTTTCCAATCAAAGCATTCCGGTAGTGAGCAGCAAAAGTTTGGACATCCTCTTTAGCATAAATACAAGCCAACTTGCCGTTCACCCGATGTGCGATTGGTTGAATCTCAGGATTGGAGGGGAGTGAGGAAAGGAGTGGAGGGTTTCTGGTAACAACAGCTCTGAGATACGACCTTCCGGCAGCGGCATCACCACGCCAAGGCGGTGGCTCCGCCATGGAAAGGAGCCGTTTGTGACCGTTGGAGGTCTGAAAAGTAGTTGTGCAGTGGTTGTCGGATTAAAAGTAACTGAGAAGAGGGGCGCGTGAGGTGCAGTGCTGAATCGCACCCAGTGAGTGTGTAATCGCACCTAGTGCGAGAGGTTTAAGGCTTTTTTTTTTCAAGATTGCCTTAACATCGCCTTATAAATATGGAAAATATTTGCCTTAAAGCAACGCTATGGCGTTATGGCGTTGCCTTAGCGCCTTAAATCTCGCCTTAACCGGGTTTTTTCTTTTAAAAAATAAATTATTTTGTAAATATAAGATAAAATGCGGGAAGTTAAAACAAAGAAAATAAAGGGTTTTGACGAATCTAAAATTGAAAGGTTTCTTGAATCCGGCCGGCCACCTTGGACCGTGAGTACAAACTACAGACCGTACAATTCTGAGTTTTTACATTTAATTTTTATTATATATTGCTCTTGTCTTGAACTTTTAAAAAATTTATATTTATTTTGATGCTTTATTTACAATTTATGTAAGTTAAATATTATATTTTGTTAAAATAAATGTGTATATATATATATATATAATTATTATATATTCATATTGCCCTAATCGCCTTAAGGCGAGTGCTACATCGTTGTGGCATTAGGGCGCTCGTTGGCAAAACGCCTTAAAATCGTGCCTTAACTACCTTGCTTGTACTACATAAAAATTTGTCAAGGAGTCAAGTCAAATTTAGATGATTGCATTATTAATTTAAAATTTTGCTTTTATTTATTATTTAATTTTTAAGTTACTGACTAAAAAAATTACCAGTTTCTCTTTTATCAAAAAATGTGTTCCTTTTCATTGTCAATAATGTCTAGAAGTGATGAAAATAGTATTGCAAAAGAAATAAAGAATGAAAAATAAAAGGAACGAAATAATATGAAAATTCTAATTCTATATAAATTTTTAAGCATCCGAACACAAAAATTGGAATTACAATTCAATTCTTAGACAATTCTTTTGATTAGCCAAACACTAGAATTCACTATGAATTGTAACATCAACTCTTAATTTCAATTCTATTGAATTTGAATACCAATGCCAATACCAATTCTAGCAACCAAACACACGCTAAATGATTTCAGTATACTCTCTCAGCTTTTCTAAGCTATACGAAAGCTCCTCTACAGATTCTAATACGCACTAGTGGAGACGCAGGGGATTTAAGGCGGTTCCATAGTACCAGAGAAGGCACATTGGAACCGCCTTCTCTGGTTGTGCTGTAAATGGTTAAAACGTTTACGGCGGTTCAATGAACAGCCGTAATATTTATACCTGATTCGAACTCGTAACTCATGTTCGCTGACCCATGTTACGAGTTCGTGAGTGTCCCTTTAATCCCCTGTTCAGCAAATGATTACGATATCGCAAGAACTCCGGCAGCGACGTCATCCACTGCGTCGAACTCGAAGAGAAAATGCAAGCGACAACAAACACGAATTCGAGTATATTAAATTACAATACTCGACTTCGTAACATAGTTCACAACTCAACTTTATATTGATTTAACATTTCCGCACTCCACAATAACATTTTGGCAAACCCGAACTCGTATACTTATTTTTGATAATCATGGTGGCTGTTGTTCATATTCGATATCGTAACACAAATCAAAACGCTTGCGGTATCGTAAGCCGTTAAACCCTAGTCACGTATAAGTTTGTAATTGTTTCGATATCGAAGTTATAGAACGGAGCCTTGCGATGTCGTAGATTGGTTTGAGATTGATAGGATGAACCTAATATGTACGAAGTCGTAACAGTTTGAAACTTTGGGTGCGAAGTCGATAGAAATTTCGGTTGGTCCCCTGGTAGACGGGCGAATTATGATACGAACTCGTGTATTTTGTAAAATAAAATTCGTATTCGAAAATAGATTCGTTTAAATATTCTCGTAACCAGGAGAGACAACCTACGAACTCGAAAGTCTTACATTACCTCTTCCGAGTTCGTGAAGCAAATCTGACCATACAAAACCCACATCAAAAGGTTTGATTCTAACAAAACTACATCTATTATTGCACCAGGAACACAGCTATGATCCCAACAAAAGGTCAGCTAACATTCTAAAATGCACAAAATAGGATCTAACTTGGTAGCCGGGGGCTTGATATAACTCTTGCACGAAGCATAACAAGGTAACGAGCTAACTTATTTGTTGCATCATTTAAGTTGGCGATGGTGTAGGGAGTTTGGTCATCCTCAAAAACCTAGATAATAATTAGGTAAAATTGAGTTGAACTTATATTAGAAGGTGAATGAGTTATGATAAAACATGACGATGAAAAAAATGAACTTACATGACGGAGATCAAGATTTTCCAACGTGAGTGATCAACACACTTTTCGGCAAATATGAATGTGTAGTAGCCGCATTCCCAATTTGATTGTTGTCTCTTGTACTTTGTTGCGTGGAAAACAAAATAATGGTAGTTAGCATATGAAGTTTTATTTATATCTCAAATGTGATATTTAATTCGATTGCTTACCGTAATTTGTATGAGTTCAAAAGGTAGAAGAGTATTATCATTAACCTCATGCATAGCCACCTCGACAAGATCGGCGAAGGCTTTTGTTGGTGGATTGTTTAGAGGATCAATCCAATACACTTTTTTTTAGCTCGGGTACCATAGCAACAAAACGCCAATGAGCACTATTAAAAAATACAAAACATCAATATTAAATAAGATATCATTATAAGTTCCAAAAGGAGGTATATATAAACAAGCGTACCCTTCGATGTATGGACCTATGAATATTTTCTTGTTTTCCATTCGTAGTGTATTGGTTAGATAACATAGTTGGGCCGTGGGGGCGATACCTTCATATATGGTCATGCTTTCGGGACATAGAAAACCAATCCAACCTTTTTTCTTTTGCATAGCCAAATGACACATGTACCTAGTAGAGTAAAACTAAACAATGAAACCGAAATGTAAAGATGAGCATAGGATGACAACATTTTAAAATGGAGGAAACTTACAATTGATGGAGTGATAGTATATTGGAGTCCAATAGGCTCATATTCCAAATATCTTTGAAATCGTTCAAGGGCACCATCAAGTCCCTTCTCGATCCAAACACATGCTCGTTACCCCCAAAGTGATAAACCGAATCTTTGGCTTGGTGATCTAAGTAACCATGTAACGTCCTAACGTAAAGGGGGAGTGCTTTCAAGAATTCAAATGTTTCCTTTTCGCCCATGACTATAGGATATTTTTTTGCTAGTGTTGGTTTGTTCAAGTTGGAATTATTTTTCCTTTGAGGTATGACATTAGAATTTCCATCAACTATTAACCAACGTGGCCAAATAACAAATCTTCCTACAACTTCCCCTACCCTAATGACTTCTTCATCCGCCATTGGTAAAAGTGCCAATGGGTCTAGAGCCCTTCCTATAGTTACTCTACCAAATCCAACAGGAATATCTTTAAAATGGTGTTTGCTCATGGTTTCATCATAAGTTCCATTAGCAACGTGCTTAGGGGGTTCGTTGGGACCAACATCAATGAAGAGCTTGTATGTTGAAATCTAATGACAATATAATTTATAACTTAGTAAAATGAAAATTTTAATAAATGGTGACATTGGTATTGTAAGAATTACCTTATGAGGTTTTTTTTTTGGAGGTGATGTCTTTGGCTTGACCTTCCAATGGTTGTTTTGGCTCAACTCCAACATTACCAATGATTACCTCGAGAATAGGTTCTTCGTTGACCGGAGAATGATGCGATCCTCTCGAGGATGGACGTCGCTCACCAACTCGTACATTCTCTTTGCGGTTATGTACGTAACCTATTTGTTGGCAAATGGCATGTACTTGCTCTTTCAAATCTGCAATATCTACCTTTTGGCTCTCTATTGTTTCATTTTGCAATATGATTGTCTTCTTGGCAACATAGAGTTCCGAAGGCTTGGATTTTCCGGTACTTCGCCTAATGCCAAAAGCTTCTCGTTGTGTTGAGTAGCCACCTATCCCCCGTGCCCTCCCGGGATGATCATTTCCAATGGCTTGTGCCAATATATCAATCTTACCCACGGGTGTAAATAGACCCTCCTTTTCTTGAACGACAATCTCATCCTAGAGATAACATTTCCATTATTGGTTATCACAATGACAATACTTGTATGAATTGATCAAAATAAAGAAAAGGTTAAAAATACAACATTACCACTTTTTTGGCAACTTGTTCCACTTCGGGAGTTGAGTATTTTCCATTGTCTTTCATTCTACCTCTAACATACAAATGATGGCGTGGGATTTGAGACATGTCCAACGACACAACCTTCTCCCTTGCCTCTTCTTCGGTCATCCCCCCCTCAACCAATCTTTGCGTCTTCTTCACACGATCTTCCTTTGAAATCTTTTCGCCAACCCCAACATATCCCGCCCTACTCATAGTGTGATAGAGTTTATTGGCTTTTGCACACCTTTTCTTCGTATCTCGGGTTCCCTATCATAATTAGTAATGTTGTTATTTGTATAAAAAAGATGCAAACTTATAACAATATAAGTAAAATATAACTTACATCGGCTTCGTGATCTAGACATCTTTGTTTGAATTCTTCCCAACTAGAGGGTAGTATGTGATTGTGTTTTTGAATTGGATTTTGACCAATTCTTTTCCCTCCCATGTATATATAGTCCTTGGCCAATCTATACTTGTGTTCTCGGCTAGCTTTGGACACAATGTTCAAAGCTTTTTTCCTCACGGCTTCCTCGTCGGGAGCCTCAATATCAAAAGGTGCCTATTCAAATAAAAATGTTACGATGAACTTATAACCATAAGAATTAATAATATTTTTTGTTCAAGTAAAGTTTGTATGGAAACAAGGTGTACCTTAGACTCATTCCACAAGTCATCCCTTTGTTTAGCTTCGACTTACTTCCATGACTCTAATTTAATGTCGACCCTTGTTCTACCTTCTTTTCCACACCAACTCGACCACAATGCCCGCTCCTTTGAAATGGCAACACCCTTGTCATTAAAGGTCATTGGTGTCTTTATAAGGTTATTCCAACGCGTCTCTACAATGTGACAATGCTCGTTTGCCTTTTTCCGTTTAGAGAGCTCCGTTGGTTGAGTCTTATCTCTACTCTTTGCTCCACTCTTTGCTCCACTTTTTGATCCACTCTTTTTCTTGTCGGTCTTTTTTGGTCTTTTGTTTTGATTCCCATCATTTGAATCATTAGGCCGTTTGTTGCTAGCCATAGCCGAAACCTAACAACAAAAGCAACTTATAAAAACATTGTAAAAAGGATCGATTTCACACAAAAATGTTCACATGCATCACTCAATATAGTAATGTCCTCTACACATTCTCAATGTTATAATCATACATAATAAGGTAATAAGAAGTATAATAAGTAAATCCATGTACAATTAGTTAAGGGAACAAATAAAACCCTATATGAACGAACAAAATAAAACTACTCACCTTTGGTAGGAAATTGATGTTATTTGGGACCAATCCAAGCTTCTTAAGCAAAGCCCATACAATTAATACATAAAATCATATCATCAATGGTGGTGAAATTGATGAAAATGGAGAGATTGGCAAAAAGTTTCAACAATGGGGTAATAATATACTACAATGGCAAAGCAATAACACCATGTTGTTGGGTTAATTGAAATATATGGTTTACACACAAATTTTGGAGGGAATGGAAGTGGGAAGATGGAGAAATGGTGTTTGAAGAGGAGTAAATGCGAGGTTTTTGGTGTTTTGTGAGAGTGGTGGGTGTTTGACCCGCTGCTGACTCGCATTAAATGCGGCCATCCGAAGGTTTTTACGAACTCGCAAGAAATGTCGGTACACCATAGCCAATATACGAGTTCGTAACAAATATAGTTGGTGGATTAGGGTTTAGGTTCTTGTTGGGTTTATGTGGGTATCCATCGGGAATACCCGAAAACATAATATATTTAAAACATCAATCAATGGATACGACATCGAGAGAATGTATCAAACTTATTCGAACTCGTATCAGTATGGTGGAGATTGTTACGATTTCGTAACATGTAACTATAGATTTCAAATTAATTTAAAGTGATACTCCTTTTATCCATTTAGTAGTTTGCCATTACTATATAATTGGAGAGATTGTTACTACCTAAATATATTTAAACTTTGGGTCAATATATCTATAATTTATTAGTCGGCAATACTTCAATTCATTATTATTAAAAACATGTGTCGTATCATTTGTTTGTAGTAAATTTAGATCATACAACAAGGTTAATAATGTCTCAACATGACCAAATTACAACATGTCCTTCACTTCTCATAGACACTATACAACCATCAATACACTTCACTATAGTACTGTGTATACTACATATGCTAAAGTTAAACTTACATTAATTGTGTGTATTGACTAATATTAACAATGCTTAATTAAGTATATCAACTTTAAATGTTTTGAATCGACTGAACTTACTTATTTACAATCTGTCATTCATTCTACATGTCACATTAGTTGAAGTATGTAACATAGTAGTGTGACTACTTCATACATTGTAGTATAACATGTCACATTAGCTTGATTATTCATTTGAATATTAAAATTTTTGTACTGTTGCAGTCATAATAAAGTCAACTAGTATAACTAAATGTAATTGCAATCATAATGTGCAATGCTCATATACACGAATTTTGTCTATATAATGATGAAATAATAAGTACAAAGAGTTTAATGTAAAAAATTTGGGCAAATAAGTCTAAATAATAATAATTAATAATTAAATATAAATATATAATAAATTTTAAAATAAAACAAGATTCATAAAATAAAGATACGAAAATGTTATATCTTTCGATATCGTTAGACCTTCAACCCTAAGCGATATATCGTAAGATATCGAAAATAGTGACCGATGCTAAACACGAATTCGCAACAAGTGTCGATCAAGGTTGCGAGTTCGAAAGAGTCCGTACTATATAAAAAAATACTGGAAGCAAAATACAAAATACATATCGCGTCCCCAAATAGAAAATCCCTAACGAGGAACCACAATCCCCAGTCCCCAATCCAGCTAATCACACAATCTCATCCATGCCGCTAAGAAGGAGAGCAGCCGCAAGGGCACCACAGGCGAACGTTGGAGGAAGAGGTGGAGGCCGCGGACAACCACCCCATCAAGAAGAGGAGGAGGGGGACCAAAACAATGGTGGCAGGGAAGTAGTTTTGAAACCCACGTTCATTGATGAGGCGGCAAAATATAGGTATGAGGATTGGGTGTCTAGGAAGACCTTGTCGGAAAAGGTATTCAAACAATCTCATCTTGATAGTGATTTGAAGTTTGACTATATTTTGAAATACTTTAGGCCACATCATTTGCAAGGGTTGTTGTTGTTAGATGTCCCTATCTATCATGAAGAAATTAGTCAATTTTATGCTAACTTTAGGAAGACTAGTGATGGTTTTATGACTAGGGTTAGGGGTAAAGATATTGTAGTAAACATGTTTACTATCAATGAAGCCATAGGTTGCCCTTATGTGAATTCTAGTTTTTTGAGAGAGGAGGATCCGAATGGTCCGTATGATATGTTTATTCAACAAAGTTTCACCCAAAACATAGATATGGTCCTTCCATTCTCCTTGAAAAAATTGTCCCAAAAGTATTTTCATCGTAGAGGACGTGGGTTGGGAAAAGCAAAGACCGACTACAAGATTGGTGAACTAACTGATGAGCAAAGACTAGTTTACGAGTTCATAGCCATGAACGTTTATCCCTCAGGTAGTCACCCTTGTGAGGCTACGGTGCACAACATAATGCTTTTCTATTTCATCATGGAGGAGAAGAAGATCAACCCTGGTTATGCCATTGTTAACTACATGAATAAGGCTGCGAGAGCAAAAGGGAGGAATCACCCTTATGGTCGTTTGATCACCAAGTTGATTACAAACCAAGGGGTAGATCCCCAAGGTAGGCCCGAGGTGTCCGAGTACTACGACCACGCTTGGTTGACAAAGAAAGGGCTCGTGCTCAAGGAGGATGCGAAGTATGGTCCCAAGGATCCTAAGAAGAAGCGGATGACTCCAAGTAAGTTTTCACCGTGTATTAACAATTTGTGGTAGTATGACTAGTTCATTGATGCTTTGAATTGTAATGCTTTTTGCTGGTTTGTATTTTGAGTAGGCCAAGTTCGAAGGTGGCAATCTCATTTGGACTTGCATCTTGATTTACTTGAATCGGAGATTGAGTCTTATAACAAAGAGTCTATTGAATGCCAATCGGCAATGTCAAGGCTTGCTGACAAGCTTGGCTATTCAATGGGCCTGGCTAGTGACGAGGGAGGGCCATCTTACGAAATCGACGAGTCTGAGTTTGATGTGAATGCTGCTTTGGTTGTATCCAGCTCAAGTGATGAAGGGTCCGATGTCGAAGGCGATATCTTTAAGCATAATGATAACGGAGAAGAGGTTGATGACGAAGAAGATGACGAGGATGAGGAAGAAGATGATGATCAACCAATTCGACGTAAACGGGGACGGATTTCCAACAATGATGCTGAGGATAACGTTGAGGACTCCGAAGAAGATGATGACGATGAAAATCCTGAACAAGATGCTGATGAGGACATCGACCCAAACTTATCTGAGGAAGAACTCCGCCGCATCGCTCAGCTTGGTGATGATTGATGGGATTTTTGTAAAACATTAATTTCCTCCACTTTTAGAATGTTATACATTTGTCTTTTAAGTTTTTTTGTATGTACGTTTGACCATTTCAATAATTAATGACGAGGATTTAAAAGCAATTTTATTGCTAGTTTCTGATTTAACTTCGTAGAAATGACCTAGTTTCAGGTAACCCAAAATCTCCACTTCAAAGGAATAACGCATAATCAACGTTACGATTTTGTATATGCCTTCACACCAATGTTACGAACTCGACAGGTTAAGGCGAGAGGTGATGCGAGTTCGAATCATTGTTAAAACTAGTATACGATATCGAAACTAAAATCGTCAAAAGTCACTGGACTTTAACGATAATAGTTGCGAAAGCGTAACATTCTACAACCGGGTATCCGATATCGTGTCATGTGTCGTCTATGGTGGCGACATCGAGACCCCGTTGTATGTATGATATGAGGTAGAAACATGATAGTTACACGTCA
Organism: Cruciata laevipes; assembly: GCA_963678965.1. Classification (NCBI taxonomy): domain Eukaryota; kingdom Viridiplantae; phylum Streptophyta; class Magnoliopsida; order Gentianales; family Rubiaceae; genus Cruciata; species Cruciata laevipes. Next base: position 15,687,568 of record OY787634.1, on the reverse strand, counting down.
TCATGAGAGATAGCGTTTTTGAAATTTATGAAGTATTGAGGCGATATCGTAACACCCGTCGTCTGTATATGTGTTATCGTGTCATTGTAAAAATAGGGCGAGGTAGGTTATGAGTTCGAGTGTTCCATGACTATATATATTAAAAAAAGGGTCGGGTTTAAGGATTCATAAAAATCCCCAAATTCTAAACACCGCCGCCGGCAGCGTTCTTGCCCAAATCTTTGAATTCGCCCAAGATATTTCTTCTCCATGGCTGGGCAAGGATCAAAGAGAAAGCAGGTACCACGGAAGGCTCCATTCGGAAGGTTCGATTGGTCCAAATTTGTAAGTAATGATGCGTTCAAAAAGTATAAGGATTTGTATTCGGGTGCTACTTTGATGAACTGTTATGTGCTAGATTTTAATGATATGCAAAGGTTAGGATTAACTGATATCATGAGCCTATTCGAGCATCAACATATGCTTGAATTATTTGCTTTGAATGAGGATTACCGATTAGATGAAACTTGTCAATTTTTTGCTAATTGGAAAGAGGATGAGGATAATGGGTTTACGACTGTGGTTAATGGCATTTCTTATAGTATAACCCCAAGTAAGATAAACAATTTGTTGGGAATTAGGTATGGGCGAGAGGTTCCTCCTAGGGTTTATACTAGTGGTAAGTGGCCCGAATCTTGTGCACCACCTAGGCTCAACTATAAGGAAATGGCTCATAAGTATTTTGGGATGCCCCCTAACAATGCCAAGCATCCTTGTGACTATAAGATTGCCGAACTCACCCCGACCGATCGTATAGCTTTTGATATGGTGGCTAAGAATGTGGTGCCTAAGGGGGGTAAGGACTCGGAAGCAACTTATAGTAGTCTTTTGATGTATTTTTACATCAAAGAAAAGCGCAAGTTTAATGTGGGGTATACGATTATGAGTCACATGGAGATGGTGGCTAAGAACAAAAGGCTTGTCACATGCTTGCCGTATGCAAATGTTATAGCTCGATTGTTGAAGTCAAATGAGGACTTCCAATTCTCAGCTTGTATGCCGACTCCTTGTAAATTCTATGACGAGAAATACTTCACCAAGAAGAATTGGGAGCTTGTGGAAGGAAAGTGGGAGAAAAATGATCCCTCGACACACGCGGATGGTGAAGGTAAATAACGTTGCATATTTTATTCAAGAGTTAATGGTGATTTAATATTATAATTATGTCTCGTAAACAATGTTGTTTATATGTTGTAGGCGAGGGTGAAGATTCATTTTTCAAGAGCCTCTTATCACGCACCATAAGGGTTCGAAAACAAGAAATGGAATTGAGAGTTTTGTTGACTCTTCTAACAGAAATGGTGAGTCATCTACTTCAAATGCCAACGGAGAGCCCTCTACTTCAAATGCCAACGGAGATCCCTCTATGAATGACAATGTCAATGAACCACTACAAGGAGAGAATTATACTAATGTAGGTGATAGACCCTAGATATATTCTTATTTTGTAGCATTTGAGAGCTGTTTTAGATAGTATTTTGTGTATTTATATTAGACTTTTAGACCGAATCATTCATAGTGGTTTGAAATTGAAGACGTGCATTTCGATCTTGAATTGCACTTGCGATGGATTTGAGAGATTTGAAGACCTTCTATGACCGTCCTGACCGCGATTGATACATTGAAGAACCGGTCGTAGAAGTGGCGTGAAGGCACACTCTCGCGAGCCGCGAACCCTAGGTCGCGAACCGCGAGGGTGTGTGTTGCTGTTTTGAACATGCCGAGTTTCGCGCGGCCCGCGAAACTCCGGTCGCGAGCCGCGAGGACCAACCAGCACGAGGACCGCCGAGGCACAGACGCGCGGGGCGCGAACCTTCGGCCGCGACACGCGAGGCACAGACACGCGGGGCGCGAACCTTCGGTCGCGACTCGCGAGGACCAGACGCGCGCGGGGCGCGAACCTTCGGCCGCGACTCGCGAGGACCAGACGCGCGCGGTCCACGAATCCTCGGACGCGAGCCGCGAGAACCAGGCTCGCGGTCCGCGAAGGAAACCGCGCGGCCCGCGAAAACCTCCTGCAACTTGGCTTTTGTTTGCTTTAATTTTAATTATTTTTGGACTATAAAAACATCTTATCCTCATTGTTTGAGAATCGTTTTTACAGAGCTTTAGAGTGTTTTTCTTCATTTCTCTTTGGATTTTCACTTTGAATTCACCATGTATTATTGTATGGATTATGGTTATGATTGTGTAGTTATGGTTGTAGGCTAAACCCCATCTTGGGTATGTGAGATTAAACCTCTTGTTATGGTTTGAGAACATGGATTATGAAGCTTAGGAATGGTTGATTTGTCATTGAATGATCATGAATTATATGTGTATTTGATGCTTGAAATGGTTAGGAATGATTCCCTAATTATAGATATGTGTTGGATATGTGTTAGACATTGCCTTTCCATGGTTGAAATGCTATCATTTCTTCTATGTAAAAGTAGTGAATTAGGAATTAAATATATGTTGTTATCAATTGTATTGGTTCTTGAGATCATTCATTAGCATTATATTTATGTCAATTGTGTTATCACATTGCATGGGTAAGGTGGGAAAACATCTAATTTGAATTAACATTGGTCAATTTATCTATTTGCTATCATATAGATAAGTTGCCAATAAGAGTTGTGAAAATGCTTTCATGATTCACAACTAGAATAGAGATGGTTTCCCATTACAAACAATCACCATTCTCAAAGTATCATAATTAGGTTTAAGGAAAAATCCATAACAAGAAGATACAAATCTCATGTACCCAAGTCTCCTATTCTCATTAGTTAATCTCTAGTTAGAGTAATCTTATGATAAAGTAGTTGTAATCCTAAAGTTCTAATAGTTTTATTTAGTAGTGTCTTAAACAAAACTCAACTCAAACCCCCCCCCCCCCCTTTGTTTACATTGCTTTTTATATGTATATGTATATATATTCTACAAGATATACATAGAATTAACCTTTTCCCTGTGGAACGAACCTTACTTGACATTGTACACTTAATAGTGTGGAAAGGTAGTAAGCGATCTATAAATTGTATATTTGAGAGGTACGGCGACGACCTCCCAAATTTTGGCGCCGCTGCCGGGGAATATGGCATATTTTTATGTGTGTATTGTAGTTTTATTTCTAATCTATCTTTCTTTTTAGGTTCTATTTTGGTTTGGAACCCTATTGCTCTAGCTCTTGGTGCATGGTTCATACACGATCCTCGAACCAAGACCCTTTGCAATACGATTCCTAGCTAGTAAGAAATCTCCGCCGACTTAGGAAGCAAGTGCAAGAGTCACTAGCATCTAATACTTTCTCCCTTGAAAGTGAATCACTACCTTTCAACATGGCGGAAGAAGAAGAGGATACCGGCCAAAACCCTCCCCGAAACCAATTCTACAACCCTTTCCAAAACCATAACACTTCTCCTACCAACATTTCTATGAGAGAGTACATGTCCCCCAACTATGAGCAACAACAATCGAGCATTGTTTACCCAAACTCTCAATATGAAATCAAGACGGGAGTGATAAATTTGCTTCCAACTTTCCATGGTAGAGAAGTAGATGATCCTAATGACTTCCTTGAAGCTTTTCATAGGGTTTGTAGTAGTTTGAAACCTTCCGAGATGAGTGTGGATGAGTTTAAGTTGAAAACCTTCACCTTCACCTTGAAGGACAAGGCCGCTAAATGGTTAAGCCGTTTACCTTCATCATCCATCACTACATGGCCACAATTGAAGAAAAAGTTCCTTGACAAGTACTTTCCTCCCTCTAAGTCCTCGGTCTTGATACAAGCCATTAGCAACATCACTCAAGACGATGATGAGACCTTGTATGAGTATTGGGAAAGATTCCAAACTCTCCTTTCAAGTTGCCCGTACCATAGCTTCACCGAACCTCAATTGGTGTGTTTCTATTACAATGGCTTGAATGATAGGGAAACCGAGTCGATAAATAGGTCTTGTTATGGTTCCATTGCTAACCTTGGTTCATCTGATGCCATGATGCTATTTGAGCAATTAGCCGAGGGGTGCAAACCAAAGAGAGACCGGAGACTACGAGTGGGTAACTCCGGTGGGAACAATGATGGATCTCGTCAAGATATCAAGGAGCTTACGGCATTGATGAAGGGTTTCATGATGGGAAATAGCTCCGGAGGGAACACGGGGAACCAACCACGGCAACAAGTGATGACGTGTGGGATTTGTGCTTCAAACCATCTCACCGAATCTTGTCCTCAAGCAACCGAGGATTTTAACGAAGAAGTCAATGCCATGGGGGTCTATGGTGGAAACCAAGGTTTTAGAGGTGATCAAGGAGGAAACCAAGGTTTTAGGGGCTACCAAGGAGGACGAGGCTACCAAAGTGGTAGGGGTTTCAAGGTGGACAAGGCCAAGGTGGTGATAGGGGTAACCAAAGGAAGTATGATCCTTTTGCTCAACACTACAACCCCGGAACTAGAGATCACCCCAACTTTCGGTGGAGAGATGAACCGACGGGGCAACAAGGTCAACAAGGTGGCTACCAAGGGGGTTACCAAGGTCAAGGTGGTCAATCTTTTGATAGGTCGAGGGGGCAAAATGACCAAGGCTACCAAGGATACCAAGGCCACCAAAATCAAGGGTACCAAGGTTACCAAAACCAAGGGTACCAAGATTTTGGCTATCAAGGGTACCAAGATCATCAAAACCCTCAATATCACCCTCAACCACAACAATACCCGAGAAACCAAGGTCAAGGCCGTTTCAATAACCGTGCCCCTCAAAATGCTCACCCGAGGTTGGAAGATAAATCTCATAATCAAGGTGAAAGCTCGGACCAATTCCCACAAGATGCTAGACTCAAAAGCATTGAGGTGCAAATGAGTCAAATGGCCACGGTTTTGGGAAAGTTGGAAGCACAAAACTCCGGGAAACTACCCGCACAACCGGAGTTAAACCCAAGGCCTCATGCGAGTGCCATGACCTTGAGGAGTGGTAAACAAGCTGTTGAACCCGAAGTGGTTGTGAAAAAGGCACCCAAGAGAGGCCTTGTGAAGAAGAGCTTAGCCAATGACGAGGTTGAGGCGACCTTGGCCGACGAAGGAGTAATTCTTGAGGAGCTAGCCAAAGAAAAAGGTGAGGCCGAGGTTGAGAATGAGAAAGAACCTATTGATGAGGAACATGTAGACACAACCTCTCATGTTGAACCAATGTCACCTCCATTCTCACCTCTTCACAAGAAAACTAGGGTGGACACTACCTTTGATGTGGAAGCACCATTTCCCGAAACTTTGAAGAATACTCGGAAAAAGGAGATGGACAAGGAAGCTTTCGAGGTCCTTCGAAGGTGCGAGGTAAACATTCCTTTGCTCGATGCTATTGATCAAGTTCCTAGATATTCTAAGTTCTTGAAAGAATTATGTGTAAACCATCGTCAACAAAGGTCCAAGCATGTTAAAAATGAAAGAGTCAATGAACATGTATCGGCTTTATTTCAAGATAAAATGCCTACTAAATGTGGTGATCCAGGCATGTTTACAATTCCTTGCATCTTAGGGAACACTTACTTTCCTAGAGCCATGCTAGATCTAGGTGCATCCATAAATGTCATTCCATATACATTGTATGAATCGTTGAATCTTGGCACTTTGCATAAAACCGGCGTGGTGATCCAACTTGCCGACCGCTCTAATGCATACCATAAGGGTATTGTTGAAGATGTCTTGGTGAAAGTCGACAAGTTGGTGTTCCCGGCCGATTTTTACGTTCTTGACATGGAACATGATAAATTTGCTACCCCTGTCTTGTTAGGGCGTCCATTTTTGAAAACGTCAAGAACTATAATAGATGTGCATAGTGGTAGGCTCACCATGGAGTTTGACGGTGATAAATTTGAGTTCAACATTTATGGTGCCATGAAATACAATGATGATGAAACTTCTTGCAATGCTATTGATGTGATTGAACCTTATGTGCAAAAAGTTTATGAAAATGATGTTGATGATCCCTTGTTAAATGCTTTAGCCAATAGTTTACACACAAGTAATGTTCATACATATGCATTGAGTGCTAACTTGAAGGAAAGCATTTTTGAGCTAGATACTTTTGAGGAACTTTCTCTTGATGCACCAATTTTAGACCTCGAGGTATTGAAGGGCTCGGGTAACCGACCATCTTTCAATAAACCTCTGGTGGTGGAGTTGAAACCACTACCCGAGAATCTAAAATATGCTTTCCTTGGTGGTGGTGAGAAATTACCGGTGATCATCTCCAACAAGCTCACCAAGGAACAAGAGGAAAGGTTGATGAAAGTGCTCCAGGATCATAAGGAAGCCATAGGATGGACTATTGCCGACATCAAAGGTATGAGTCCAAGTACTTGCATGCACCGTATACTATTGGAGGATGATGCTAAACCCATCAGACAACCTCAAAGGCGGTTGAACCCTCCTATGATGGAGGTAGTAAAAGCCGAGGTTCTTAAATTGTTGGATGCGGGAATGATCTATCCAATCTCCGATAGTAAATGGGTAAGCCCAACACAAGTGGTGCCAAAGAAAACCGGAGTGACCGTAGTGGAGAATAGCCATGGCGAATTGATTCCCACTCGTGTCCAAAATGGATGGCGCGTTTGCATTGATTACCGAAGGTTAAATGCGGTAACAAGGAAGGACCATTTCCCTTTACCATTTATTGATCAAATGCTTAACCGGCTCGCAGGCCACTCTTTCTACTTACCCTGAATAGCCACTCTTTCTACTATTTTCTTGATGGCTATTCAGGGTACTTTCAGGTTGCCATTGCACCAGAGGATCAAGAGAAAACAACCTTCACATGTCCCTTTGGCACCTTTGCATATCGACGCATGCCTTTTGGCCTTTGCAATGCACCGGCCACATTCCAAAGGTGTATGGTTAGCATTTTTTCAGAATATCTTGAGAAGTTTGTAGAGGTTTTCATGGATGACTTTACTGTTCATGGTAACTCTTTTGACAATTGCTTAAACCATTTGTCATTAGTCCTAAAAACTTGCATTGATAAAAACCTTGTGCTAAATTCTGAAAAATGTCATTTTTTGGTAGAAAAGGGCATTGTGTTAGGTCATGAAGTGTCATCTAAGGGTATTGAAGTAGACAAAGCAAAAATTGATATCATCCAATCTCTTCCTTACCCTACTTGTGTGCGTGATGTTAGATCCTTTCTAGGCCACGCGGGTTTCTACCGCCGTTTTATAAAAGACTTTTCAAAAATTTCTTCCCCTTTATGTAGATTGTTACAAAAGGATGTGGAATTTGTGGTAGATGAAGGTTGTAAGAGGGCATTTGATTGTTTGAAGTCTATGTTAGTGTCGGCCCCTATTATACAACCTCCAAATTGGTCCCTTCCTTTTGAGATCATGTGTGATGCTAGTGACTATGCCGTTGGTGCGGTGTTGGGTCAAAGGGTGGGAAAAATTCCCCATGCCATCTATTATGCATCCATGACTCTCAATGATGCTCAAAGGAACTATACCACTACTGAGAAGGAATTGCTAGCGGTAGTCTTTTCCTTAGAAAAGTTTAGGCCATATTTGCTTGGTACAAAAATTATTGTTTTCACTGACCATGCAGCTCTTCGTTACTTGATGACGAAGAAAGAAGCAAAGCCTAGGTTACTCCGATGGATCTTTGATAAGCTGCTAAATGTGCATATTTCTAGAGATATATATTGTTATATTTGTTATTAAAATTGCTTACGAGTGGTATTTTATGCAAGATTTGATGGAGAGCACTGATCGATGCACATTGGAGCAGGAAGTGAAGATTTCAGCCAGTTTAATGCTATATTGAGGCTGAAGAACCAATTTCCGGTGAAACCTTAATTAGATTATTTTATGTGGCAGAGTTGTGTTTCGTCTATCGATTCCTAAGTTGCTCCATAGAGTGGTTTAGTTGAGGAGGATCCGATGAAAGGGGGTTCGTTATACTCTTTTTCCCTGAAAAGGTTTTTAATGAGGTAACGGCTCGATCCTTAGTTTTAAGGAGTTGATGGAGATGCACTGGATGGCCATAATTTCGGCCATGCTATGGATCAGAAAGAGGAATTCAGCCCAAGATGAAGAAAGTTCGGTCAAAGCCCAGAAGAAGGAGAAATTCCGGTTCCGAGAAGGATTGGGATTCCTACTGTGAAGAGGATTAGGTCAGAAATCTGATTACCGCAAGGAATGGAGCTTTAGACGTGTAATTCAAGATGGAAAGGGGCTGAATTCGAGTTTAACAAGGAAAGAAGAGGTCGGCTGCCTGATAAGAAAGGAAAAGAAATTCAACTGCGAACAGGATTAGAACTTTACCATAAACCGTTTTGTAATTGTATTCCAAATATAACGGTGTAGAGTAGATTATAAATAGATGGAGGTGGCTGAATAGTTGAGACCCCACCCAATCACCACTTTATACTCATAGAATAGCAACTTTCAAAGTTCGAGCAGTTGAAGAAGCCGCAGCCGACCGAAGAGTGCAAGACTGAAGAACCCTGAGATCTTCATCAGCAAGTTTCGGCCATAGCCATAGCAGTGCAGTTTCTTTGTATCTTTAAGACAATTTTCGTTTTCAATTCATAATGTTTTCTTATTTGATTTTCGTGTGTTTTTATGCCATGTTTCGTGAGTAGTTAATTAAATCGGCTAAGGATTAATCATGTAGGAATTGAACTAATGATATGATTGCATGAAACTTGTTCTTTGGATTCTCGATTGTTTATGTGCTTAATTTATGCTTGCATGTTTAGGAGTCGCGAACCTTGCCATGTTAAGTTAATGCTAGAAAAGTAGCGCAACTTTGTGAAAAACAGATAACTAGGTAAGACTGTAATAGCAAAGTGATAAACAATTGAGTGGATATCTGCATGCGAATACGTGTTTGTATATCTGTTTTGGGTTCCTCAAAGTGCTTGAATTCGGTTATGTATGTATCTAGGATAGCAAATACTGGCTAGAGAAATACATTAATCAGGGATAACGACATAGCAAATACTAGTTCGTTACTATAAACTGAGGGGGAATTTAGAGGGTTTAGCAAATACTTGCTCTCTTATAACTGAATGATCCATAAGAATAAGTGAATTGCATGACTAAAATTGGGGATTGAACTATGTTATGATTAATTCTGTGCCGGTTGTCTTTTATTTGATAAGGTTTTCGAAAATTACCTTTTTGCCCTTAGGGTTTCGAGTGATTTTTTCCAAAACCTAGGTTTTCCATTGTTTTCTTCATTAGGTTTTGTTTTCATTATTTTGAGTAGTTTATTATTTAGGTTTAAATTGTTTTAGTTTATTTTCTTTAACTCATATTCATCCAAACTTAGGCGTGGTAGCAAACCGACGTGTTAGTATTTAAATTGAAATTGTAGAGATTTTACTCGTTTCTCTGTGGGATCGACCCTACTTATCATTGTACTAATTATTTTTAGTTGCTGTGATTTGCAGGATTGTTTTGATTGAGAACCTAACGACATCTCCTTTCAAATGGCGCCGCTGCCGGGGAGACGGTGAAAAATTCTCTACATTTTTTCTTTTCGTTTTAGTTACTAACGCTCTCATAGTTTTCTTGTTGTTTTAGTGTATGACCAGGTCGAACCCAGGGAACTTGATTTATCATCCAGAACCCGAACGTTTAGCCAGGTCAAACCGACAAGCAGCGCGGAAATTAGAGTTCGAGACAATCTTAGAGACAGCCAGTGATAATTCCGAGACAGTTTCGGAGACAGCCAGTGATAATTCTGAGACAGTTTCGGAGCGTGAAGACATGGGTGACCAGCAAGTAGTTGACCCGAACGCCGGCAACCCCTATATGTGGGAGTTACACGGCCACAGTGAGGAAGACCCGCAAACCCCTATCCGTATACAACCTGATGCCCCTCCAATTGAGATCAAACTCGCCCTCCTCAACGTGCTGCCGAAGTTTTACGGCCGAAGCACCGACGACCCCTACAGCCACATAACCGAGTTTGTTAAGATATGTAAAGTGCAGAAACGGCCAACCAATGTGACGGAAGACCAGTTTAAACTCATAGCCTTTCCATTCACCCTGTCTGGTTCGGCCAACCAATGGTTTTCGAGCCTACCTCCTAACTCGATCAACACATGGGCGCAGCTCAAGAAACTCTTCCTTGAGTATTTCTTCCCCTCAACCAAAACCGAGGCTCTGAAGAAAGAAATCTCGTCCATCACCCAAGATTTTGACGAACCGCTCAGTACATTTTGGCTCCGATTCAAGCGTCTGACAGACAGTTGTCCAAACCACAGATTTTCCGATGGCCAGCTGCTCTCGTACTTTTACCAGGGAGCCACATCAGCCACCAAGGACCTGCTGAACACCTCAAGCAGTGGAGGCTTTTCGGAAATCAGAGTTAACGAGGCAAAGGATATCGTGAAGAGACTCGTCAACTCGAAGAAAGAGTATGATACTGGGGAAGTCAGGATTCTGAAACGAGTAGCACAAGTTGAACCGAGTATCCGAGATGAGGTGAATGAGAGGATGGAGAGGATGGAGAAGCTACTCTCCAAAGTGGTGGACAAGGTTGATCAAGTAGCAGCAACGAGTGCAGTCCCACGAAAACAATGCAATTCATGTGGAGATTTCAGCCATTCAACATTGCAGTGCCCACACCAAGTCGATGAACAAATCAATGCAATGGGGAATTGGAATGATCGACCACAGCAGAAGAGGGACCCCTACTCGAACACATATAACCCCGGATGGAGAGACCATCCAAATCTGAGATGGAGGGATTCGAGTAACCCGGCACCCCAACCCCAACCTCAACCATACGTGCCTCCACACCAGAACACTCAATATCAGCCCCGTTATCAGCAAAACCAATCAAACCAGCACTCTGCACAGAGAAACCCAATTGATGATAAGCTGGATATGCTGATTAACATGTTCCAAGAGCTGAAGCGGACCACTGAGGAGCAGAAGAGGGAAACTGAGGCAACACTGCAAGAGCATACGCGGCAGATCACCAATCTATCAAACTCTTTTAACGAGTTCAGAATGAAGCAGCCGGGATTGCCGTCGCAAGTGCAGTTAAATCCGAGGGAGACGGCGAATCAGTTTTCTGAACGTGCTAACTAGGGAACATCCCGTTCCGTCTAGCCATAGACGTTAAACGAAGGCGCTACTGGGAGGCAACCCGGGGGTTAGTCATTTTAATTTTTCTCTTTAATTTTTCGGTTTTCTAACGCTAACGTGTTGGTTTGTCTATTTTTTTTTTCTCTATTTTATATGCCGAGTGAAAACTCGAGCTCTCTTTTCTACAGTTTCTGACGCTGTGGATAGTTCGAGTCGTTGTTGTTGGTACTATGGATTCGGTTTGGATGCTGGACTTTGGTCGTGGACATATGGCCTGGGAGGCAATTTTTGTGATTATCAAACGCGCCAAAACAGACTAGCTTCTTAATCCCTACACTTTTTTATTTTATTTTTTTTCGTTTCTTAGATTCTCGTTTTTGGGTTTTTAAGCTTTTATATTTTTTAGGATTCATCCTCGCTTTTAAGCTGAGCTTGCTTGAGGGCAAGCAAGGTATAAGTGTGAGGATCTTAGATATGTATGTTTGTATGTATATTTCGTGTGTTTTGCATGCTTTATTTGTAGAGTCGGTCATATTTTTCAGCATGATGGTTAGTAAAGGAATGAGTTTTGATATGAATTAACCTTGCTAATTAAAGAATCATAATAGTAAATAATTATTGCCCTCGTCCCTTTTAACATGCTTAATGATAAACTTTTAAATACTATCTGAACTTAATTAAATGATATTTGGGATGACGAACAAGACTGCATGAATAAGCCTAGTATATGGTGAGATCTGAGCCTAGAGTAGAGCAGTCTCTACATCAATCTTTTGTTCTGAGTGGTGTGGTAGCTGAGGTCGATGCATGATAGGTTATATGAAGGCAAAATTAGGTTTAACCACACATCGTAAATAGCCTACCCTTTATATCCCCTAGTTAGCCCCCTGAGCTTGATCCTTTTCTTTCTTGAAGCCACTATATATAAACCTGAGCCTGTTCTTATATCCAACGTAAATTTACCCCATGGATGCATGCTTTTGAACCTGAAAATTTGTAGCTTTTGATAATGGATTTGTATTGATGTATGCTAGTGCTATGGTTCATATTTTTCCAAAGCACTATAGATTATCATAAGCATATGTGTTGTGTTTCAGTATTTTGGTCTGGACAAAGAAAAAGGTTCCGAAAAAATAGAAAAAAAAAAAAAAATATTTCGAAAAAAAAGAAAGAAAAAAAAGAGAAAAAAGGAAAAAAAAATGAAAAAAAAAAATGAAGTCCAGACCTCAATTGGTTTTATTTCAAGTAGGATGTAAATATGTGTTTTGTTGTGCTTGTATATTTTCAGTCGTTTTGTTCTTAAGCATGTGTGCATGATATTTGTTTAAACCTTAGAGCCCCTAGGTTCTCACCAACATTACAACCCCCTAGCCCCGTTACAACCCTTAAAGACCTTTTTGGCTTGTTATGTGTTGACTGAGGCTACTGCATGGAAATTTATGAGTGATTTTCCCTTTATATATGAGCGTTGAGAGAAAAACCTGTGAGGATTCATGTCTTTCTATTTTTGATCAAATTGATAATTGAGTGATGAGAAATATTTGAGGGGATTGATTTATGCACTAGGAAGAGATGACATCAATTTTTGTTTATGAACTGAGACTTGAATTTAGTAAGGGGACATTTATTTGATAAACTTATGATATGAACGCTTGAAGTGCTGAATTTTGTGACCATTGTATGTAAGTTTTCGAGTCTGTGTCAAACCTAGGGTTAGTTCGTAATTTTCTGTTTTTAGGGTTAGGTTTAAATTCGAAAAAGAAAAAATAGCAAAAAATATTTTCATATTTTCTTGTTTTCTGTTAGGTTTAATTTTCGAGTTTGTATGTTTACGTGTGAATTGTTTTGAGGGATTATGAACTAATATTTTGATGATATATATTATATTCCATACTTGAGGACAAGCATGACTTAAGTGTGAGGATCTTGATAAGCTGCTAAATGTGCATATTTCTAGAGATATATATTGTTATATTTGTTATTAAAAGTGCTTACGAGTGGTATTTTATGCAAGATTTGATGGAGAGCACTGATCGATGCACATTGGAGCAGGAAGTGAAGATTTCAGCCAGTTTAATGCTATATTGAGGCTGAAGAACCAATTTCCGGTGAAACCTTAATTAGATTATTTTATGTGGCAGAGTTGTGTTTCGTCTATCGATTCCTAAGTTGCTCCATAGAGTGGTTTAGTTGAGGAGGATCCGATGAAAGGGGGTTCGTTATACTCTTTTTCCCTGAAAAGGTTTTTAATGAGGTAACGGCTCGATCCTTAGTTTTAAGGAGTTGATGGAGATGCACTGGATGGCCATAATTTCGGCCATGCTATGGATCAGAAAGAGGAATTCAGCCCAAGATGAAGAAAGTTCGGTCAAAGCCCAGAAGAAGGAGAAATTCCGGTTCCGAGAAGGATTGGGATTCCTACTGTGAAGAGGATTAGGTCAGAAATCTGATTACCGCAAGGAATGGAGCTTTAGACGTGTAATTCAAGATGGAAAGGGGCTGAATTCGAGTTTAACAAGGAAAGAAGAGGTCGGCTGCCTGATAAGAAAGGAAAAGAAATTCAACTGCGAACAGGATTAGAACTTTACCATAAACCGTTTTGTAATTGTATTCCAAATATAACGGTGTAGAGTAGATTATAAATAGATGGAGGTGGCTGAATAGTTGAGACCCCACCCAATCACCACTTTATACTCATAGAATAGCAACTTTCAAAGTTCGAGCAGTTGAAGAAGCCGCAGCCGACCGAAGAGTGCAAGACTGAAGAACCCTGAGATCTTCATCAGCAAGTTTCGGCCATAGCCATAGCAGTGCAGTTTCTTTGTATCTTTAAGACAATTTTCGTTTTCAATTCATAATGTTTTCTTATTTGATTTTCGTGTGTTTTTATGCCATGTTTCGTGAGTAGTTAATTAAATCGGCTAAGGATTAATCATGTAGGAATTGAACTAATGATATGATTGCATGAAACTTGTTCTTTGGATTCTCGATTGTTTATGTGCTTAATTTATGCTTGCATGTTTAGGAGTCGCGAACCTTGCCATGTTAAGTTAATGCTAGAAAAGTAGCGCAACTTTGTGAAAAACAGATAACTAGGTAAGACTGTAATAGCAAAGTGATAAACAATTGAGTGGATATCTGCATGCGAATACGTGTTTGTATATCTGTTTTGGGTTCCTCAAAGTGCTTGAATTCGGTTATGTATGTATCTAGGATAGCAAATACTGGCTAGAGAAATACATTAATCAGGGATAACGACATAGCAAATACTAGTTCGTTACTATAAACTGAGGGGGAATTTAGAGGGTTTAGCAAATACTTGCTCTCTTATAACTGAATGATCCATAAGAATAAGTGAATTGCATGACTAAAATTGGGGATTGAACTATGTTATGATTAATTCTGTGCCGGTTGTCTTTTATTTGATAAGGTTTTCGAAAATTACCTTTTTGCCCTTAGGGTTTCGAGTGATTTTTTCCAAAACCTAGGTTTTCCATTGTTTTCTTCATTAGGTTTTGTTTTCATTATTTTGAGTAGTTTATTATTTAGGTTTAAATTGTTTTAGTTTATTTTCTTTAACTCATATTCATCCAAACTTAGGCGTGGTAGCAAACCGACGTGTTAGTATTTAAATTGAAATTGTAGAGATTTTACTCGTTTCTCTGTGGGATCGACCCTACTTATCATTGTACTAATTATTTTTAGTTGCTGTGATTTGCAGGATTGTTTTGATTGAGAACCTAACGACATCTCCTTTCAATCTTACTCTTGAGTGAGTTCGACTTGGAGGTCAAGGACAAGAAAGGAGCTGAAAATCTAGTGGCCGACCATTTGAGCCGTTTGGTGCCCAATGAGGAGTTTGGGACCAAAGCATTGAAGGACCATCTTCACGAAGAATTCCCCGACGAGCAATTGTTTGCTCTTGGTGTTTCTCTTCCATGGTATGCCAACATTGTGAATTTCCTTGTCACAAGTAAGTGCCCTTCTCACTTCACAAAAGCACAAAAGGATAAGGTAAAGCATGATGCTAGGTTTTATGTGTGGGATGATCCCTATGTATGGAAACATTGTGCCGACCAAGTGATTAGGAGATGCATTCCTAATAATGAAACAAATTCAATCCTTGCTTTTTGCCATTCATATGCATGTGGTGGTCATTTTGGTGCTAGGCGAACCGCTAGGAAAGTGCTAGATTGTGGTTTCTATTGGCCTAGCTTGAATAAAGATGCATACACATTTTGCAAGTCTTGTGATAAATGCCAAAGAGTAGGAAACATCTCTTCTAGGAATGAAATGCCCCAACATTGCCCTCTATATTGTGAACTTTTTGATGTTTGGGGAATTGATTTCATGGGACCTTTCCCTACTTCCTTCGGTTTTAAATATATCTTGCTTGCGGTTGACTATGTTTCTAAGTGGGTTGAGGCAATCCCCACTCGTACTGATGATTCTAAAGTGGTTGCAGAGTTCATCAAATCTCACATCTTCTCTAGGTTCGGGGTACCCCGAGCTCTGATCAGTGATCGAGGCACTCACTTTTGCAATAGAACCATTGCCGCATTGTTGAAGAAATATGGGGTAAATCACAAAACTTCCACCGCCTATCACCCACAAACAAATGGACAAGCCGAAGTTTCCAATAGGGAAATCAAGTCCATCCTTGAGAAAACGGTCAGGCCGACTCGCAAGGATTGGAGTTCTCGGTTGGATGATGGATTGTGGGCATATAGGACGGCTTATAAGACGCCAATTGGTATGTCTCCATACCGATTAGTCTTTGGAAAGCCGTGTCATTTGCCGGTGGAGTTAGCACACAAAGCCTATTGGGCAATCACAAGGTTCAACTTGAACTTGGACGAAGCCGGGAATGAAAGGAAGCTTCAACTGCAAGAGCTCGAGGAAATCCGGAATGAGTCCTATGAGAACGCTGCCATTTACAAGGACAAGACGAAGGCATGGCATGACAAGATGATAATTAGGAAAACCTTTGAGGTAGGTCAAAAGGTTCTCCTATTTCAATCACGACTTCGTTTGTTTCCAGGTAAACTGCGATCTCGGTGGACTGGACCATTTGTGGTTGTGAGAGTTTTCCCTCATGGTGCGGTGGAGATCCAAAGCAGCGAGGATGCCAAAGTCATCAAGGTCAACGGCCAAAGGTTGAAACCGTATTACGAAGGTTTCAAATCGGAGATCCTAGAGGACATGTCTCTAGGCAACCCAACCTACGAGTGATCTTTACCATTGAGGTACATCGTGCCGACGATGTTAAATAAACGAGTTTTGATCTTTAAAAGCATTTCATCGAACAATTTCAATATTAGAAACATTACTTTCTTTCTATTTATTTTCTATGTACATATCATTAAGCTTGTAATTCGAACATTACGCTAGGTTTTTATGTTGTTTTTGTAGAATAAGGTGTGAAGAGGTGCAAAACAAAAGTGCAGAAGAAACCATTCCTCGCGGTCCGCGAATTGATAGCGCGGACCGCGACCGAAGATTTCGCAAGCCGCGACCATGACGCGCGGACCGCGCACGAGGACCGCGCGAACCGCGAACGGAGCCTCGCGACCCGCGAAGGTTTTGCGCGCGGTCCGCGAAGGAGACCGCGCGAACCGCGAAAAACAGGGGATTTTCAAAAAAATCCCTGGAACAAAAATGGCACATTTCGCGGTCCGCGGATTGGTCGCGCAGGCCGCGACACTGTGCGCGCGGTCCGCGAAAGGATCGCGCGGAGCGCGAGGGATTGCGCGCGCGGGGCGCGATTTCATCGCGCGCGCCGCGACGAAGTTTTGCGCGCGCGGCACGCGAAGAATGCCGAGCACCGCGAAGGACTTGAGCGCGCGGTCCGCGATTTCATCGCGCGGACCGCGAAGGAACAGCGCGCGGCCCGCGAAGGAGGCGCGCGACCCGCGAAGGAGGCGCGCGACCCGCGAAGGAGGCCGGGATTTCTCGGAAATCCCTGGAAGGATTTGGCACGTTTTCGCGGCCCGCGAAGACGGCCCGTGGCCCGCGAGAATTCGTCGCGACCCGCGAAGGGTAGCTCGCGATCCGCGCGGTTTCGAGCTCTTCTTCCCAAATTCTTCTATCTTTTTCTCCTCCTTCCCAAACTATTCCCACCCGACCCCAAGGCTCCTTTTCCGGCCACCATCACAAATCTTTCATTCCGGCGAGTTTTGAACCAATTTCTTCCACCCAAATCGTTCCCCTACTCATTCCCAACAAAACCCACCAAAAATCCCAATCAAAAACACCATCTTTTACCCACATTGCCAAATTTCCGCCGGAAAGTTCTTCACTCCGATTCGCCGGCCTCCGGCGACTTTTTTCCCAAACCAATTACACAAAAACCTTCCCTACACCACCCTTAACCTTTTCCCCATCCCAATTTCAAATACCAAAACGAACTTAAATATCCCCAAATCTCAAGAACCCTAATTTTTGGGCATTTTTGATTTGGTGATATTTTGGTTCAATTGATGATCTCCTCAAGCTACATTGCTTCCAAAGGCTTCAATTGACGGTACCCTACTGAATTTATTTCAATTTTGGGTGATTTAGGGCTTGCCGCCAATAGGTTTTCATTGAAATTTCAAAGGCTTGCCGCCTTTAGTTATATACTGAGCTTTTTGAGTAGGGGTTTGCCGCCTTGTAGCTAGTTTAGCTGTGCTGAACTGTTGTTGAGTAGATTTTGATAATGGCACCGAGGAAAAAGTCTCGCCGAGGGGAAACCTCTAGTTCACATGAGCCCGTGATCCCCGAATCACCCCCTCGCCAACCTAGTCCTCCCCCTGCAGAAAACCTGCCTCCTATTGACCTTATGGGACTGCAAGGTTTGGATGACGATGCCCAACAACGGTGGAGAAAGTTGATTGGGAATGGGAGGCGAACGATCATGGAGACGAAGTTCCTCTCCTCTGAGCTACTTCAGGAGCTAGGTTTGCAGCAGCCTGTGCTATTTTTATTGGATCGCGTTGGCATGAGAGGATTCATTGATCGGTCGGCACCGACCTACATCCGCTATACACTTGAGTTCCTATCCACTCTAGCCAAGCACTATGACGAGGACCATGACATGCAGTACATCACCTTCAGGCTGAATGATGTAGACCGCCGGATGTCCTATGATGAAATCCAAGATGCTTTTGGATTCGAATATGCGGAGGGCTACAAGAATCCAAGAGAATATGCGCAACAAGGATATGATCAAGCTTTCTTTTGGAATTGCTTGTCTGGTTCTGCCAACATCACGGGCGCTACAAAGAACAACCACATCATACATCCAGCTGTTCGTATGGTGCACAAGCTCCTAGTGATGACGATCTTTTGCCAGGGGGAGTTGACGCATATCAGCAGGGAACAAGTCCAATGCCTTTGGACCATGTTTTGGAGGATAGAGCACCCATGTTGGGTAGACCTCTTTGTGCAGAAATGTCTGGAGACCTCTCAGAAGAGCTCAGGGAAGATACCGCAGGGGGGTATGATTTCTCTTCTGGCAGCTTATTTGCGCATCCATCTACCTCCAGACATTCAGGCAATAGGCAAGACGGCCGAGAGAGCTCACCAATTACACTCCATCGCTTATTTGGAGTCCACTAATGTCTTGGCAATGCACAGATTCCCTCCTCCTAGATTCATCTGGCTAGTAGCCAAGAATCAGCACATGTACCTGCCGAATCCAGAGGCTGTGCAGCTGACTGAGCGCACCTGCATGGAGGAGCTCACCTTACCCCTTCAGATCACAGTCCCTGCACCTACCATCACCCTTGCCAGGCTAGAGGCACCTCCGGAGCATGGAGAGCAGTATGTTCCTCCACATCAGGAACCTCAGTTTGTCACTTAGCAGCAGTTCCAGGAGTTTACGCGGAGGCATGACGCGTTTACTCAGAGGTATGATGACGACATGGAGGTGATGTTCGCCATGATGGCATCCATGCACCCACTTGGACCAGGGGCATTTGACTATGAGGGCCATCGCAGATCGCGAGCTCAGCGCCGTCGCGACGGCTCCGGCCCCTCGCAGTGACTATATCCTACACTCTTTCTTACACTATGATTTTCATTGATATATTTAAACATTGAGGGCAATGTTTAGACTAAGTGTGGGGGAGAGGTGTAGGACTTTTGTTACTGCTTTTGTTGCTGTTTTTGCTGCTATTTTTAATACTGTATTTCTTTAAAAAAAAAAAAAGGGAATGGCTCATAAGTATTTTGGGATGCCCCCTAACAATGCCAAGCATCCTTGTGACTATAAGATTGCCGAACTCACCCCGACCGATCGTATAGCTTTTGATATGGTGGCTAAGAATGTGGTGCCTAAGGGGGGTAAGGACTCGGAAGCAACTTATAGTAGTCTTTTGATGTATTTTTACATCAAAGAAAAGCGCAAGTTTAATGTGGGGTATACGATTATGAGTCACATGGAGATGGTGGCTAAGAACAAAAGGCTTGTCACATGCTTGCCGTATGCAAATGTTATAGCTCGATTGTTGAAGTCAAATGAGGACTTCCAATTCTCAGCTTGTATGCCGACTCCTTGTAAATTCTATGACGAGAAATACTTCACCAAGAAGAATTGGGAGCTTGTGGAAGGAAAGTGGGAGAAAAATGATCCCTCGACACACGCGGATGGTGAAGGTAAATAACGTTGCATATTTTATTCAAGAGTTAATGGTGATTTAATATTATAATTATGTCTCGTAAACAATGTTGTTTATATGTTGTAGGCGAGGGTGAAGATTCATTTTTCAAGAGCCTCTTATCACGCACCATAAGGGTTCGAAAACAAGAAATGGAATTGAGAGTTTTGTTGACTCTTCTAACAGAAATGGTGAGTCATCTACTTCAAATGCCAACGGAGAGCCCTCTACTTCAAATGCCAACGGAGATCCCTCTATGAATGACAATGTCAATGAACCACTACAAGGAGAGAATTATACTAATGTAGGTGGTGGTGAATATAGTGTCTTGAATGACATCAACTTTGAAGTCTGAATTTATATGTTATAACTCTTACGAATTATGATGTATGTTTTTTCTCATTAGTGCAACGATTTAAGATATTTGATTGAAGAATTTATTGTTGGCATATTGTTTGAGCTTATTTTGTTAGAATTTTAAGTTTTGTAAAAAAAGCAAACATCAAAAGAACGAAAAATGTTGGATCGAAGTTGCCTGTTTTTAACAAAGATATTCGAATTAGATAGAGTAAACGAAATGGTGTTACAAAATCGAGTAATACATAGTATGAAGAGTCGATTTCGTCAATGTGTGTCGTTTGGATGATCCGAATTCGAAACAAAGGTCGTATCCTGGACAGAGCTTCGGGAGAATTCACTTACGAACTCGAGACACATAAACGAACTCGCATCTGAATGTCTGTACTCTATACGATATCGAACAATGAATTCGTTAGCGGAATCGAGTTCGAAATGCATTTCGTACCATTCAAGAAGAATTACACACAAATTTCATTAAACAAATCATCAATTACAAAGAAGAGATACACCTATTTCTTCTTGCTATTTTTCTTTCTCTTCCTCTTAGAAACTTTACCGGTACTTGATACCCAAATACCTTCATCATGATCAACCCGAGCAATGAACCGTTTCAAACTCCCGTCATCTTCCAAAAGGCTCTCTTCATCTATTAGAGACTCCAAAGGGTTATTTTCTTCATCGAATTCGGCATATTCTCTGAACATATCATCGACAAATGTTTTCTTGCCGTTGACAACAATTTACCATCGAGGATCGACTGGATCTCTAACATAAAAAACTTGGTCGGCTTGGACGGCTAAGATGAATTGGTCATCTTTTGAACCCAATCTAGCTCTATCAACTAGTGTCACCCCTAAACCTTCATGTCGAACCCCCTGACTTTCATCAACCCACTTGCATTTTAAAATGGCTATTCGTAACTTCACGTAATCAAGTTCCCAAATATCTGTTATAGTACCGAAAAATACCTTTTTCTTCAAACCACCGCCTTGCAAAGAATCGGAAATATTACAAACCCCACTATTTTGATAAACTACATTATCATCCATCTCCTTTGTGCCAAATGTATATCCATTGATATCATATCCTCCAAATGATTGAACTGTCCCCATAGGCCGACGGGATAACCATCTAACTGTTTCTGAGTGTTCTCCCGATTGAACATGAGTTTGGAGCCAAATTGCAAACGATCGGTTGTGTTCCTCTAGTAACATTTCTTCCGTAAAACTACCATTCTCTTCCACTAATTCGCTCATGTGAATTTCAACATACAGAGCAATTTCCTTATGGTTACGGAGCACATAAATATGAGCTTGTCTAAGATCTTCACCGGATGGACAAAACAAGCACTTATGCCTCAACCCATGACCTTCCAACCGACCTTCATGCCTAGAAATAGGTAGACCGATGGTATCAACATCTTTTAAGTAGTTTGTGCAAAACTCAATAACCTCTTCGGCGACATACCGTTGAACAATACTTGCGTCGGGACGGTAGCGGTTCTTCACAAACAACTTGAAGATCTTCATGTACCGTTCAAATGGATACATCCATCTTAAAAACACCGGTCCACATAATTTGATCTCACGAACTAAATGGACGATCAAGTGAACCATGATATCGAAGAAAGATGGAGGGAAGTACATCTCTAATCGACACAACACCTCAACCACCATTCTCTGCAGCTTGTCTAACCTCCGATGACTAAGACTTTTCCGACATATAGCCTTAAAAAAATAGCAGAGCTTGGTAATGGTTGACCTCACATGCTTAGGAAGGGAACCCCTAATGGCGATGAAATTCAACTCTTGCATCAAATTGTGACAATCATGGGACTTCATCCCCGCCAATTTAAGTTCCTTCACTTGTACACATGACCTAATATTGGATGAATACCCCGTCGGAACCTTTACCGACTTTAAAGTGTTGAGAAAAATATCCTCCTCCCTCGTAGACATAGTATAACATGCCGGTGGTAAGTAATTGTTTTCCCCCTCCACTACTGGGGCGAGTGACTCTCTTATGCCTAAACTAACCAAATCAAGTCGCGACTTCAAACCATCCTTGGTTTTGCCCGGCGTATTCAACAATGTTCTCACTAATGCGTCACAAACGTTTCTTCTCAATGTGCATCACGTCTAGGTAATGCGTCACTTCTAAGTATTTCCAATATGGCAAGTTAAAAAATATTGAGCGCTTCTTCCAACCACCAACACTACCTTTTGTCACCTTTTCCTTCTTCCCATACACGTGACCTAAATTCTCAACCTTCCCTAGGATTTCAACACCGGTAGGAGGGATTGGTTTGGGATCGGTCTCAACCTTCCCGTTGAACCATTTCTTAGAAAATCTCCATGGATGATCTTCGGGAAGGAAGCGTCTATGACCAAGATAAACAGTTTTACCACCATTTTTCAATTGGACATGGCTAGTGTTATTCTCGCAAACAGGACATGCAATGTGACCTTTCACTGAATAACCCTTTAAATTTCCTAATGCTGGAAAATCGTTAATAGTCCACATCAACATCCCTTTTAGCTCGAATTTCTCATCCCCACGACTACCATCCTCAATCCACACTCCCCGGTTAAACAAAGTCTTCAAATCATCAATAAGTGGGGCTAGGTAGATGTCAATGTCATTTCCTGGTTGTTTCGGCCCTGGAATCATCATAGATAACAATACATATTTACGTTTCATCATCAACCAAGATGGAAGATTGTACATAACCAACATCACAGGCCATGAACTATGTGTGCTAGACAAATTCCCATATGGGTTCATACCATCAGTGGATAAACCAAATCGCAAGTTTCGGGGTTCTTTTCCAAACTCTGGATACAACTCATCCATTTTTTTCCACTGCTCACCATCTGAGGCATGACTGATGATGTCATCTCCCCCCCGGTCTCTTTATGCATGCCATGTAAAAAGTTTAGCGTCATCCGGATTTGCAAACAACCTTTTCAATCGCGGAAGTATCGGGAGATACCACATCACTTTTGCCGGAGTTTTTTTTCCACTAATAATACCATCTTCAGCACCAACTTCAATTGATTCTTGCTCCTTCAATTTGTATCGTGACTCCCCACATACTAGACAATTGTCCAACTGTTTTTCCTCTACTGACCTATACAACATACAATCGTTAGGACATGCATGGATCTTCTCCAATTCCATCCTCATCGGACACTAAACCTTTTTGGCCGCATAAACTCTATCGGGCAACTTGTTTCCAAGGGGTAGCAATTTTTTCATAGTCTCAAACAATTCGGTCATCCCTTTATCTGTTATACCATGTTTTGCCTTCAAATTCATCATCAACAATGTAGCAGCCATAATACAATGCTGAGAACCCTCGTATAATGGTTTATCCTTATCATTCATCATTGCCGTTAGAACGCTAAGCTTATCGACAAACTCCCTAGCAATATCCTCCACCAATTCACCTAAATAAGCATCGTATTTCCATATTTTCACTAGCCATTTCAACTTCGGGGATAACCTTTTCAACTACCTCTTCACCATGCCAAACCCATTGGGTGTAATTTGGGTCAAAACCCCTACAAATCAAATGCTCACGTAAAACCATATCATCATCAAAATAAGCATTATTCTTGCAATCTTTGCATGGACATCTAACACCCTCAACCCCTTTCTTATATGCATCCTCAAAAGCAACTTTAATAAATTCTTCAATCAAACCACCATACTCATTAGATAATCTATCATTCCTCCGAATAATTTGAACACGGTCCATATCAACGATTATAGTAACAATGTCAAACCCAATTACCTTAACAAACTCCTATGAAATCAAAAAACACCATATACATCAAATAAGTTAAAAACAAAACAAACAATTGCATTTAAAACACAATATGTCAATGACTATGCAAACTTCAAACCTTATGGAAGGATGAGGGTACGAGTCAAACCACATACAAATGACTTATATGCCTTGGAATGGAGCTTCAAATTCACACTCGGTTATTTTCATAACCTACCCACAAGAGTGAGAAATAAAAAGTTCTGACTTTTACACAAACTATATGCATAACCTGTATATGTTTCGAACTCGAATTGTAAGTCGGTTCCGCAATCGAACTCGTAAAATAATTTTGATTAATATTAAAAAGAATACATACGAACTCGCACAAAAACAATCCTGACCGAATCTGTATACGATATCGTAACCGTTTTATGTTAGAGTGTTGTAGTGAAAGCGACCGGTAATGCGACAGCGAAACGTTTAAGCTTCACGTTTTACTATATCATTTACATTAGGCGCTTATTGTTACGAATTCGTCAATAGGCTAACGTATATAGTTTTAAAAATCCAAATGTTCGAGTTCGAATCATTCTCAAAGTAGATATCTCGTAAAACCACTGACGAAGTCGAATATGTCGATGTAACCGATACGAGTTCGCAAACCCGTACAAAGTTAGGTTTCGCTGTCGTAAGTTAAAATGGTTTACGGCGGTTCATTGGAAAGTGCCGTAATGATTAATGGTAACCGCCGTATGAAATTCCCCATCCTGGCTGTTCAAAAAAACCCGCCGAATCTGTCTTACGAGTTCGTAAGATATGAAAATATACGGCGGTTCCGAGCTCCTCTGGTGAACTGCCTTAAAAAAGTGCCGTAAATCCCCTGCTTTGTACTAGTGACGTGCTTTATTAAATAATATAAAATGCACCAGTTCAAGCTAAATGCAAACTTTCATTAGACTAATTTTTAAGCTAGTCCAGATATAAAGACAAATAGACAATGATATCAAAATGAGGATGCTGGAGCTTAAGGAGTGCATTAGTAGGCAGCATTCCTCTACCACTACTTCTCATTTGAAACTTTATTCCATAACAAAATGAACTCAATTCAGCTACTGCTTATTAAATCAGTTTGTATTTTCAGATGACGCATGAACAATATATCTACCCAACTGGAACACCAATGAAGTATACCTCATGTTTTAAAGTTACGTGATCACTACATCAACACCTATTTCTCATTCAAAGCCCAGATGCTAAGACAGTAATTATAAACATGGAGTGTCAATTTTTATGAACATAATGAGCTGAACTTATTGCATTGAAACAAAGTTTTATTCACCAACTCAATATAAGTCCTAAAAGGGGCAGATGGCAGAGGAAGAAAAATAAAGGACATGAGAGAATTACCACAGTAGTGGCTTGGCTAGTGATTTCCAGTAATGAAATTAATCCATCAAGAGTGGTGTAGGTTAAATTCAGAAACAAAAACATGGCAATCGTGCCATTGTCTTCTACAGCTCCACCAGTTAGCCGATTATGATGATGGTAATGACTGGTATGTGGCCGTCGTGTGCTGAGCATCTGGCGTAGTGTTTCAGTGGTTCCTTCCCCAAGTGTGTAGACAGAAAACAGAGTTTGGCTTGTTTGAGTTTAGACTGGTAGAAATCGCCAAGAGAATCACCGCCGACGCTGCCAACCATGCCAAGGTTGAGAGCAAGGCCTCCAATAGGGTGGCTACCAAGTTTAGCCAAGGTGACTGAGCGAGCCCTTAAGATCCTCCCTCTGCTCGTGATTTACCCACTAGTGCAAAAACGGGTAATTTAAGGCGGTTCCAACGTACCAGAGAAGGCACAAAGGAACCGCCTTCTCTGGCTGTGCCGTAATTTTTTTTCAGATTTTTAAGGCGGTTCTGGGAACCGCTGTCCTTTTGAACGTCATTTCGAACTCGCAAAGACTTTCGGTCATGCGCTATTCGATATCGCAAGTGTCAATGCCATTAAGCTTCAATCCCGTTTTTGCGATATCGACATCGTCCACACTAAGGGTTTAAGACGATTGCGAAATCGAAAGGCAAATGCGAACGACAATAGTTTCGAGTTCGATGGGGAGTACGAGAACAGCTCAAAATCGCAAATAATATGAATTCTGAAAACAAAATAATCACACTTTCGATATCGTTAGGGTTTAACGTTGGTTTCGATATCGTAACAAATTAAAGCAATTTAATTCCCCATTATTTTGTTTCGATATCGAATCTATAATTCATTATTCTCGGTACCGAAAGTTCGTAACAACGTTGGGTTGATTGATCAAGTGTTCTCGATATCGAATAAAGTTACATGTATTATTCGATATCGTATGGTATTAAACCCTAACGTTGTTTGGTTCGATATCGCTTTGGAAATCGGCTGATCCCCTGTGTCAAGATCCCAGAGCTATCGTGATATCGACATATATGCTTGAAATCTTCGATATCGAAAAATTAATATCCAATTAATATGTTTGAAAATTTATTCGATATCGAAACTGATGTATATATATGTGCGATATCGCATCCATCTTAGTGCTACCCCTTTCGATATCGAAAGGTGTTTCTGCCCAATTCAAAAAATACTACATTAGGCAAGAAAGGTGGCCTTTGCATTACTACCATTAAACCGCCATCTACGATCACAACTACACAGCTAAAACTGTCATTTACTCTAAACCTATGGTTCTACAAGGGGGATTGCTATAACCCGGCCACGAACCATAACAAAGTGGCGTGCGAACTTATTTCTTGCATCATTCAATTCGGCAAGGGTGTAGGGAGTTTGGTCATCCTTAAAAATCTGCAATTTGTGGATTGAACAAGGAAGGATTAAATCCATGTCAACTTATATTGCAAAGTAAATGAGTGATTGAAATACATTATGGCGAAGAAAATGAACCTACTTGACGAAGATCAAGATTGTCCAATGTAAGAGACTCAACACACTTGTCGGAAAATACGAATGCGTAGTAGCCGCATTCCCAATTAGATCGTTGTCTCTTGTACTTTGTTTTGTTGAAAATACAAGAATGGTAGTTAGACAATGATTTTTCTGTAACGACAATGGTAGTTGAAAATGCAAATAAATGAAATTGCTTACCGTTATTTGTATTAGTTCAAAAGGTTGAAGAGTATTATCATTAACCTCATGCATAACCACCTCAAGAAGATCGGCGAAGGCTTTGGTTGGTGGATTGTTTAGAGAATCAATCCAATACACTCGCTTTTGCTCCGGAACCATAGCAACAAAACGCCAATGGGCACTAGTTAAAATTAAGATCATCATATTACATAAGACATTAAGATAAGTTTTGTAATGAAGTATATAGAAAGATGATTACCCTTGTAAGTAGGGGCCAATGAATATCTTCTTGTTCCCCTTACGAAGTGCATTGGTAAGATATTCATGTTGACTTGTCGGGGGACTACCTTCAAATATAGTCATGGAACCGGGACATAGGAAACCCATCCAATCTTTTCCCTTTTGTCTTGACTTGTGACACATGTATCTTATTGAGGAAATGTAAACAATTAGTATGGAATGTAAAGGTTAGCATAATATTTTTTGTTATATAATAATGAGAAAACTTACGTTTGATGTAGTGATAGCATAGTGGAGTCCAATTGCTCCATACTCCATATTTCATAAAGGGAATCCCTTTTTGAAGGCTCCACTTGCTTCCATGACTCATGTTTAATGTCCACTCTAGTTTTACCTTTGCTTCCAAACCAATTTGACCAAAATGCCCGCTCGTCGGAAATAGCCACCCCATTACGATCAAAACTCATAGGAGTTTTGATTTCATTATTCCTACGCCTTTGCAAAATGCGACAATGTTCTTATGCAAGTTTGCTCCCACTAAGTTTCTCCCCTCCACTTTTGACTACACTCTTTGTGTTATCTTTAGTTTGTTTAGATTTCTTGTTTGGTTGGTCATCTTTACTATCGTTTTGACGTTTATTGTTAGTCATAGCAAAGTCCTACAATAACAAGTACCTTTCTTTAGAACTATTATCAATTTTCCCCATGAACTAGTAGTCATGCCTAAAAAAAAGTTCATCCTCCCATTCATGCATCAAACAAGTAGCATATCCATTGATGTATAACTTATGTAAGTGTACAAATAAACTAAAGATGTCATGTCAAACACAACACACATTAAAGCATAACCCTAGAATGCAAGCATAAAACTCAAACCCTAGATAATTATGAAATTATTGAAATACTCACCCTTAGTAGGAATTTGATGTTTGGGGTGTACTAACCAACCTTCTCAACCAAAGCCCAAGGGTTTAACACATTCCTTTGGATCTCACCAAAGCTTAAATGGTGTCAATGTGGAGAAATGGATGAACAAAACATCCAATCTTGAAAACTTAGTGAGAGAAAACCATGGAATACAACAACCTTTGGGTGATGGATTGAAAGGATACTTGTTATAGAAGGAAATTGGAGGGAAAAAATGGTGGGAAGGATGTATTTTAGTGTTTGAAGTGCAATGAATGCACAAAAATGAGAGAAGGATGAGTTTTGGGGTGTTTTGGGTTTGTTTGACCCTAACACCTACCACTTGACTTGCATTAAATGCACTGGGCGAATAGTTTTTCGATATCGCAAAGTTAGTTCGGCTATATTTTGTAACTTAGAGATATCAAATATATACATATTAAGGGTTTAGGGTTTAAGGTCAATATGGTCAACGTGGGTATCCAGCGGCTCCGGTTTCATTTCCAATCTAAAAGAAAATAGGTTTGCGATATCGTTTATAAAGTTTTATATTGTTACGATATCGACAAACCCTTTCGAGTTCGAAAGTATCTAAGTTTGGGTTTTTGTAATACATATTTATTAATGAATGGTAAATGAATCAATTTTATTATGCGTATATACTTAGAGTTTAAATTGTGTGTATGATGAAGTTATAACCAAATTTTATTATTACAACATTAGATAAATTGAGATAAGTCTTACTAATTACGGTTAGAAAACGAATTATTGAATAGGATTGTGTTATTTGAGATAAATTGAGATAATGTGAATTTTGATTGTACTGCCTTGTGTCTTATAATTGGATAAAATTATGATTTAAAGTATTGAAAGGTTAATGAGGTCATATATATAGTTGATTGGTTGAAAGTACATAGATTGACTACTACTGTATTGTGAATTAGTGTGTGTTACATTGGTTGGTTAACTGATATGATATAAATGTGATGTACTTATGGTTTTTATAACATATGAATTTACACTGGCTAATACCACTACTCTGTTTCTAATAATAATTATTAACATGTACCAAAATTAAACAATTTAATTATAGTAAAATGATTAAATTTATATGATTTAGTAAATAATAAATATATTAATGTGTTCATACATAAAAACACTTCATATTAATTAATAGGGTTAAATATTAATGTCATCTTTAATTTTTACTAAATATGAAGACTCATTTATGAATTTAAAAATTAATTTATGGAAAAAATACTGTTCGAAGTCGGAAATGATAAATATTCAAAAGAATTAATTTGCGATATCGGAAGTATAACAAACTTAGGTTTCGATATCGACAATATAATCGCCCAGGGCCCTGTCTCAATAGACGAACATACTTACGATATCGAATAGCAGTTAGTATAATTTGTCGATATCGAAAGTGTAGTAACTATTACAATTTTGTTTTCTTCCTTCTTCCTCCTCTCCTTGGTTTTTATTTTTCATATCATTGCGGGCAGTAGCAATATGTCCCCAGCTGAACAAAGACAGATAGCAATGGAAGCAAGGATTGCAAAGTTGATGACTGATAGGATGAGAGGTATGAATTAATATTCAACATAGTGCTGGATCCTCAATGATTTTACATTTGAATGTTGTATGAAATATGTAGAAATATGTATTTGAATTAATACTCAACATTGTGAATTTGAATGTTGTATGA
The DNA here is from genome assembly GCA_963678965.1 of Cruciata laevipes. Classification (NCBI taxonomy): domain Eukaryota; kingdom Viridiplantae; phylum Streptophyta; class Magnoliopsida; order Gentianales; family Rubiaceae; genus Cruciata; species Cruciata laevipes. The sequence goes on along the minus strand of OY787634.1, from coordinate 15,657,721 downwards.
AATATGTAGAATGAGAAGACGTTGAACCTGAGCAACGCCGCAAGCGGGACATCTTGAAGACTCAATTTGAATATCTTTTTTCCTCGGTTGGGGGCAGCCCGAATTCCGTGGGATGATTCATACATAATCTTAGAATCACAAAAGGAGTTTGACAAAGAATACACTCGTGGTGTAGTAAGTTATCCCCTCAATTTGTCTTTTATGAAATTGAATTCAATATTAATCGCATATACAGTTTTAAAGATCAAATTATGAATTTTTTGTTTTACTTGTTGCAATAATTTATGATTTTCATAAAAAAATTGAGTTGATGCGTTGTGTGGTTGAGAAAGGGCTAATTAGGCCGGAGAAAGAAATTAGGGAGACCCATGAAGCAAATGAAGAAATTAACAGACTTAGCAGACAGCATAATATTGGAGTCACTGTGGATCCATCGGAACCAGAGTACCCAATGGAAAATTTTTTGTACTGGGACATTTCTGCAGAATCCTGTTCAGAATCAACAGGTTCAGGATGGTCTTCAGAAGCTGAAGAAGATTGAATTTGAATGCCTGTTTTGTAATAGTATGAACTTTGATTTGAAGTTTTATTTCTTCCAACATTGGGCCATTGATATCATAGCTAGGGGTGCTTATCGAGCGAGTCGATCGCGAGCAGAGGCTTGCTCGACTCGACTCGTTAGTGATATTACTCGTGCTCGACTCGACTCGTTTGCTCGCGAGTTTTTTAAATCAAAGCTCGAACTCGACTCGTTAATGTATAGTGTTGCTCGCGAGCTACTCGAGCTCGAACTCGTAGACCATTATTATCTATTAATTTTCTTTAATTTTATTGAAAATTAATAAACAATTACTAAAAATATTTTTATATATAATCATTTATATGTAAAAATTAATATAAGTAATTATCTGTAACTAAATAAATTGCTAGATACATATATTTTACAATAAATATAGATAATTCAAATATAAGGTAGCAATGTAACAAATGAATTATGTATAGTTGACGAAAAATATCATACTTTTTAACATACATATATAATTAATAACTAAGTACTAAATAATAAAGTAAATAATTACAATATGACTTAAATTTGGAATATTAGTTATAATATTTAAATTTAAATAACAATACCTGCATATCGAGTTTGCTCGCGAGTTTTCGAGTCGAGTAATGATTTGCTCAAACTCGACTCGCTAACTCTTCGAGTTGAGTCGAGCCAAATCGAGTCGAATTTTGACCGAACTCGAGCACGAGTTGCTCACGATCGGCTCGACTCAATAAGCACCCCTAATCATATCCACCAAAGGATTTGACTGTGCCGAGAGGTTGACGCGATAAATTTTGTTATTAATTTGATTTCATTTGAAATGGTATGTGAATGTGAATAAATTAAATTGAGTTGATTTTGGATACATTTACTATATAATGGATACATTTACTATAACTTATTAAAAAAAAGTTACCAGAAAGATAATTCGAACTCGAAATCAAGTGTTGGAACAATATACCCACACAACAAAATAACCTAAGTTTTGAGGGTTGATCAATTTAAAACGCAATTTTGCCCAAACCCGATAAACTTTCGATATCGAAGGTTTTCAAATTCTAGCCCCTTAGGCCATTCGATATCGATAGTACTTGATCATTACCCTAAGCAGACTGTTTTCGATATTGAAATACCTTTTACTATGACTTGATATCGAAGCAATATTCTCCAAGTCCCTGTCAAGAAGTCGAACTCATATGCGATATCGAACGTTTATAAATAGATATTGCGAAGTCGAAAATGATATGTTTAATAATTATTAAACTCAACATTCTTATCCCAACTTTTTCAATCCATCTGTGCCAAAAAAAATCCCAAATACATCCCTTAGCACAAACCCATCATCTAATTCCAAGATGTCGAAGGATACTAGCCAATCTTGTGCTCAAAAGGATACCGCAAGAGATGTGGTGGTGTTGCCCACCTTGATTGACATGGATGCTGCCAAGGTAATGCATTCATAGATTCATGTAAACTTTGATTTATGTTTTCTCAATAGTTCATGCTATTATTGTTTTTGCAATTACTTTTTTACCTAGTACTTGGTACCTTTGTGCTTGGAAGTAGTTACCACTTTGGATGCACAATAATAGTTTCTAATCTTTTAAACCCCAAATGTTCATCATAGTGTTCACCGGAAATTTTGTAGTGATTTTGATTTACGTTTGTTCATTGTGGTTGAAAAGGTTGCTAAGCCTCAGCCCCCAATCGCTGATGGAAGCAAGATTGGTTCGGCCTCGACTGTGGAAGTCAAACATGTTGACAATGTTGATGTCAAACCTGAGGCTTCACCCCCGACTAAGAAGATTAGGAAACCTTGATATGGTTGGATTAGCGATGGTAATAGTGATGATGAGGACAACTTTATTATGCTGCCTCCAATGGAAGAGAATACTTCTTTCCGAGGAGCTTAGATACTCATTGTTCTTATGTTCACTATCTTTGTACCATTAATCTTGTTTGACATTTTCCGTACTCTTGTTCTTTTCTTTTGTTGTTTTCTGGAATTTGTACGTACTTTTGTTTCTTTATATTTGATGGTATTTCTTTATACCGGAAGTTTTCCACAAGTATTTTTTTTGGTTAATCTGGACATTGGAATTCGATTTCGAAAACATTAATCTAGCATTTCGAATTCGAAAATATGTTCATACAAAGACACATAGTAGAAGACTTCGCATCTTAACTATTTCTACAAACTCAACAATATATTGCGATATCGAATATTTATGTTACAACCTTTGATATCGTATACATCATATGATATTTGTTCCTGTAAACCCAAAACTTTAATTTCGAATTTGACTTGTATCTGTGTAATCTTTCGATATCGCATTGTGGTATATTTGAATTTCGAGTTCGTATATATATTTTTATTTACGACGGTTTATAAAAAACCGCCGTTAATTAAATGACTAACCGCCGTCCTTCATTTTCTTGGCCTACAGCTCGATTAAACCATCCGAAAATTGACTTTCGAGTTCGAAAAACTTTGTAATTAACGGCGGTTCCAAGGAACCGCCTTAAACAACCGCCTTAAAAACCCTGTTTTGCACTAGTGACCCTTGTCTAATCCCCGTCTCTCCCGGAATTCATCATCAACCCCGCTCAAGATATCAACCATGCCCTGGCCGAGCCCAAGAGATCTCATCGGTTGGGATGGCTAGAATTAGAGCTTTGATGCGGAGGGCATGTTTAGGGATGGTCGTCGTCATCATCGGATGGAGAAGCAGAAGACGGTGGTGAGAATGAGAATAGGGGCACGACGCCAGAGGGACGAGGAGGATTTTTTTTTTTGAAAAATAATAATTACTTTCATTCAATTTCAAGGTCCTGGAAATCGTCCAGAAACGAATAACAAGAAACTTGGGGGTGTGACCCAAGAATTGTACAACAGGGGCTCGACTTTACATAGTTAGCTAGAGAGTGTGATATAAAGTTCTCACTACGAGGAACCCAGAAGGGGCCTAGATAATTGCTATTCTCTAACAAACTTTGAAGTCTCTGAATCGTCTTCATGCAGTGCACTGAACAGTCTGTCTCCTGGTGAATCATCTGCACTACGTGGAGGGCATCCCCCACCAGTTTCATCCCCGGCTGGTCTAACTCCGCGGCAAGGATAAGGGCTTCCTCCAGAGCAAGATTTTCTGCGAGGGACGGATCACTGACATTCGGGATTCTCCGTGCAACACCCCGAATAAAGCTTTCATCTTAACCTATAGCTACCACCCATATTCCCGCGTCCCCATTCGGGATACAAGCATCGAAGTTGATCTGGATCCCTGGGTCTGGCGGTCTCAGCAACGTCCTCGGCAACAATGAAGCCGACGTCTCCCTCCATTGCTGGGCCTCAGAGGGACGAGGAGGATTAATCTAGAGGGGAAAATAAAATAGTACAAGTCTCTATCTAAATCACATCGAGTTTATTCTTGTTCTTTCTATAACTTTCCTTTTGTTTATATTTTATTTCTTTAATTATGTTTCTTTGGGATTGGAAAGATTGATAATTTATTCTAAGTTCATTAACCATTCTTAAACCAAGAAATTTCATTTTACATTTGAGTTTTATTTTCCTTGTAATCTTTTAAATTTATCTTTAACTCTTAATTCTAATATAGATGATAACACCCCAAATTTTTTTATTTTTTTTTCAAAATAAAAGGAAGCATTCACTACAGGAGACTGGTACTTTTGCGTCATTTATATGTGTCACTTAGGGCTGATTAAGTGCCGTAAATGGTTATTTGCGACATAGTATGTGTCACCAAATATTGTGTCGCAAAGGGTGATGTAGCAAATTTAGCGACACAAGAGTTCGATTGTGACGTAAATTAATGACACAATTTGCATCATTATTTTATTAGTCGTGAATATATGTGACACATCATGCGACTTTTATGTTTTGTGACGCGGATGAATTGTGACACATTATACGTCATGTCAATTAGTGACGCGTGCTATTTTACAACACAATATGCTTCAATATATTATGTGTCGTAAAAGGCAGTGTAGCAAAATTAGTGACATAAAAATTCAAATGTGCCGTAAAAGTAATGACACAATACGTATCATTATTTTACATGTCGTGAATATTTGCGATACATCCTACGACTTTTTAGTTTTCTGACGCATATTTATCGCGACACATTATGCGCCAGTTAATGTTAGTGACGCATGTTGTTTGCGACACATTATGCATCATTTATGCTTAGCGGCGCATGAAAATTTGCTACACATTGTGCAACATTTATCTTAAGTGATGCATGGATTTTTGCGACACGTTAAACACCATTTGTCAAAAATGAGGTTTGTTTTAATGGCAACACAATATGCAACATTACTTTTATATGCAGCGCACTATAAAAGGAAATGTCGAATACTATAAATTAAATCATTAATTGTTTATTTAATAGATAAACTAATATTATTAAAATATTAATATTAAAACATTAATATTAAAATATCAAACTATTCAAATATACGATTTTATAGTATTGCTAGCACACAAAGCAAAATTGAAAATAAACTAATTAGGATCTACATAAAAATATTTTTCTTGGCTTGACTTCTCCTTTCTGCAAATTTCCAATGTCTCTAATTAATCCTTTTGGCAAAACTCCAGGCTTGTGTCCACCATTACTTCTAAGAATTAGAATTTGTTCCCTGCCCCAAATGCTGAAATCATGTTATACCTATCCTCATACTCCACGTGTTTTTCCAATAAATCATAGCACGCTCCTGACCATTTATAATCATGGATACAATAAGAAAAAAATAAAATAAAAATCCAAATTAAGGTGAAACATAAAAAGAATTACCAGTGAGACAGTTGTTAGTGAACGAGGGCCATTATGGGCTGATTTGTTTGCTCCATCCTCGTCCTTAACCTCAACCAATAGATTCAGAAAGTTTAATCATTTGTAATAAGGGAGAACAATATAATCATAAAAATAAATAAAGAAAAAAAGAATACTACTAATATATAAAGAGCTAAAAAATACCTTTGTTTGAGAAGCACACAAACTTTATGATACGATAGTTTTCTTCATTCGCCGCCGAACCCATCCTGAGCATGGCTTCAAGCAAGTTACTTCCAAAAACACGAGTCTTCCGGGTATTGATCGACTCCCGCGCGCAATGATTCAGTGAAAAGAAAATTCAAAGAAGAGAGAAGATTGTACAGTTGTTGCAAAGTGAATTATCATGGAATTTGGGGAGTAGAGTATATTTTGATGAAAAGAGCAATTTTAGATGCATAGTTATCTCATGAGATTTGATATCAACGTGAATTAAGGCTGAATATATTCTGTCAATTAAGATTTAGTAATAATCTAACTAAAAATATGTACTAAATTAAGGTAAGTATATTTTCAATTAATTTTGTAGAACACGTTTTGTTAATTAGTACAAAATTATCGTTAATTTCATCTACAAAATATTGGTGATGAATTAAGGTAAGGATTTTTCCAATTAATTAGTTAATTGATAAGATAAGTTAAGTATTTCTACAATAAAAATAATAAGAAAGCAAGCAAAATATAGCTAATCATTTGAAAATCTGTAATATTCTTATTTTGAATTGGACAAGATTAAAATTTCTTCGAACGATTGATAGTTAAAAATAATTTTAAAATTAATTTATAAAGTTATATATTATATCAGATCGATAATCGCAACGAGTTTAACTAATGGTGCTACCAAAATCCGTCCGTCTCCGGGGATCGATGCTTACCCGGGTCACCTTCTTGATCGGCCCGCTGTGGTCCTGCAAAACAATCCCCGGGAGGCGTCCCGGGGAGGAAGCTCCGGCGTGATGATGAGATGGGGATAGCGGAGAAGGTAAACGTACGGAAGGTGCTCTCAATATAAAGTAGAGAGATATATGTCACATACCTTGTTTACTGTTGGAGACTAGTATTTATAGCCGAGCTCTACCTGCTTTGGGGATAAGGTGCAGGACCACTTCCTTCGTCGTCATATGTCCTCTTCCTTATCCGGATGTACCTTCCAGCGGGAAAGATACTGCTTTGATAGTTATGCGCCGCGGACCTTCCTGGCCCAGCCGGATTCTGGGCCAGTATTATCACTAGCCCCCCAGACCAGTCATCCGGGTTTTCATGACGCGGGGAACTGGTCTTAAACGCTCCCTCTTTGGTTGCTACTCTCCTGGTAGGACCCATCCGTGCTAAAATGGGTTTCTGACGACGCCGTCTTTTCCTCTTCTGCATTGATCAGTGTCTCGTTCATCGTGTCATTATTGTTTTTCCACCTTTTGAGGTGGCGGTTCCCATTCCTCCCATCTATATAAGGGGCCTAACCTCCTTCTCACTAGTTTACTTTCTGCAAAATTTCTCCAGACGCTCTGCTCATTCGCTCCTTCGCCCTTTCAGCCAAGTAAGCTCTCCTTCCCTTTCTTCTTCATGGATTCCCCGCTTTCCTCCAACTATTCCTCAGACACTGAGGGGGTCCAAGACCGGTTTGAAGCCCGCTCCCGGGCTGCTGATAACACGGTTTCCTCCCCTTCTTCCCCAAACGCCTCTTCCGAGGATTTCGATATCTCCCGGGAACTAAACCACCCGGATACATCGAACCCGGATGGAGCAGGCCTGCGTCCAGCTGGGCGGCCTAGTCATCCACGAGAGGATCAGGATGTGGGGGTATTGGGTGAAGGTCTTGGTGGCGACATTCCCCGGGGGCCTACTCATGGGGTGCGTCCTGTGGGCCTCAAATTTCATGACACCCCCGGGGATTCTCCTTCTCTAGACAAGGACGTTTTAGACTTAGCTAAGCGTTCCTTTATCCCCCTTCCTCTAAACGCCTCCCTTTCTAAACTACCCCCGGGGGTCTCTGAGCGAGAGGTTCCGTGTATCCCGCGTATTCACTTCCAATACGGGCTTAGCCTGCCCTTTCCCCCTCTCTTCCTTGAGATTTTCAATTTTTATTTGATAGCTCCAGCCCAGCTGCATCCTAACGGGATTGTTTTAATCCTGGCATTTCTGCTTAATTGCGCTAGGTGCCATGTCCCTCCTTCCCTTTTACTTTTCCGTTCCTTTTATGCCCTGCGGAAGGCGCATGCGTCCTTCCCCGGGGTTTTTTCCTTCACCATTCGCTCCGGGATGAAGGACTTCATTCTGAACAAACCCAAATCCGCCAAAGGATACCTTGCAAAGGGTTTCTTTGCGTGTGATGCCCGGGTATATCCTATGCCCCCCTGGAACGACTCTCTCGTTCCTGAGGACAGGAAACCCCTCACCAATCTCCCCGATATCGTTATTAGTGACCACAGTCTTCTTAGCCTTTCCCCTCTAAGTACCGAGGATTTCTTCAAGACCGGGAACTCGGGCTATTATTGGCCTCGCGGGATTTATCCCGCTGAGCTCTTCACACTCCCGCGCATAGCCGCGGTGTGGCCGGATGGAGGTGCTTATTAGGGCTTTCATTATTTGTTTTGTTTTGTTCATATGCAGGCATCCGACTCTAATAATTTATTTATTTTTTTTGATTTCAGTCCAACCTACTTTGCACGCGGACGTTACTCCCTTTGACGAGATGCCTTCCGGGGATAGTAGTCGCCAGGAAGATCATTCGAGGATGGCCCCTACACCTGAGCAGCCAGTGGCTCCTCCGCCTGGTCCAATCGCTACCGAGAACCCCGGGTTCATTCCTCAGAAGGTTCGCCAGCAGCGACCGCTTTCCCAGCAAATGGCCCCGTGGTCCTCCCCTGCCCCGGGGAGGAAATCTTTCATCCGGCACCCTACTTACAGTGGCGGGGCTAGTTCTCGCCCTAAACGGCCGTTGACCGATAACAAGGAGACTCCTCCGCATTCCCGTCAAAGGGTGGAAAGTGCGACCCCGCCTCCCCCTCCTCCTCCCCCAGCCAATTCTCCCTTCCGGGATGATTCTCAAGTTATCCCTGAGAGGGAAGAGGTACGTTAACCTTGCTTCTCATTGCATACTTTTATCGTGTTTCTAATCTCCCAGGTAACCTTACTGTTGTTTTATTTTGCAGACCACCACGTTCGCCGACGCACTCCTGGCGGACTCTCAACTGGCCGATGCGCTCAACCGAACGTACTCCCAGTATAGCGCAGGTCTATTTGCTAAGAAGGAGAGAGAGCTCCGCGATGCCCGGGAGAAGTTGGCCGGGCAAGGTGACCTGGAAGCCCAGCTGAAGGCTTCTCAGAAGAAGCTAGCCGATCGGGAGAAGAAGCTGGCGGAGGTGGAGAAGAAATATTCTTCTCTTAAGAAAGACAAGAAAGAGGCCAAGCTCGAGGCCCTAGATGCTGTGGTCCGGCGGGTTCTCCACTCAGCCGATTTTGAGAAGAGGCTGGAAGATATCGCCACTGCAGCTAGCGAGGATGCCTGCCACGAGATGTACCGCAGACTGCGGGGTTGGCTTCCGGGACCTGCTCGCCTTGAAGCCCAGGAATCCTATTATCGCCCCAAGGCGGGCGATCGGCTAAACCACCGTTGGAGGTCTCTCCAGGAAGCCAAGCTGGAAAACCTGGTGCCCCATCTGTGGGACTCGCTTAAGATGTGTTCCCGGGCCCCCTCTGCCTCGGATATTAAGAAAATCAAGCTTCCGGGGATCCAAGAGGCAGCCGTTCCTGAGTCCCCCGGCCCAGAAAACCTCAATGCCTATGGGGTGGTCCCGGAGACGCCCCACTGGGCTGATAATTATCAGGAATTCTGTGCTATTCCTGATAACTTTGGGTACCAGGCCGTCGTTGATGAGAACACTGGAGCTTACGCTGTGGGGCTCCCAAGGGGGCAAGACGACCTGCTCTATCAATCCCGGAAATCTATCCGGAAGGCGGGATTTCCTGAATGCCTAGAGGACGAGCCCAGGGTAGATGCCCCCGCCTACTATGGCCCCCACTGGTCTGAGGAGGATGTGGCCGTGCTGGAAAGAAGGTGGAAGTTAGCTCACGCTACCCCGGGAGGAAGGGATCCTGCTGAGGATGATGTACTCCCCTAGACTCTAGTTTGCATTTCTTTTGTAGTTTTTAATTGTAATTTTCCTCCCCGGGAGGCATATGTAGAACTTGGCCTTGGTGCCCATTTTGATTAATATAAGTTCTACTTTTGATGAAATCACTTATCTTTTGTAGATTGAGCGCCCCTTAGAGGAGGTTCTCCCTCGTGGCGGGTCCGTGCCTTATGTTTTTGCTCACCCTAATAGTTCCTCTGGTACTTACTTCTCACTCCCCCGCGCTGGATGCCTCCAATGCTCTTTTCTTCAAAGAAAACTAGCTCATTGGAGGTTTGGAGGCAGCCAGGCCATCCGGGCATTGGCCGAGGCGGGGCTGGATTGTTTCCTGCAAGAGTTTGGGACGATCCGGGCACTGGTGTTATTTCTTAAGGCAGTCGAGACCAAGTTCGGGTCTTTAAACCAATGTTTCGATCTTGCTTCAGATCACATGCGAGAAGCCCTGAATTCCCACTAGACAATTGCTGAATTGCAGGCTCTTCATGATGATTCCCAGCGCCGTACCACCAAGGAACTCGGCATGGTATGGGGAGAACTTGAGCGGGCGCAAGAGAAACTTAGGAATCTGGAGACCCGCACAGCGCAGCACAGACTTCTTGGCGACCTGGAGAAGGAGAATCGGGCACTCACTCATAGGAACAGGGTTCTTCAAGAGGCGCTGCTAACTGTTCGGCTATCTTATCATCTTCTGGGTCTCAAGAATGGACTAGTCGGGGTTTCTCCCCTTACCGATATTCCCGCCGGGGTTCGTAGGACTGTTGAGCGCATGGAGGCCAACCCGGGGAAGTTTGGTGAAGGGGCCCCTAATCACAAGGCCTATCTAGATGCCTTGGAGTGGAATAACAAGATATCCGCCGGAGAGGCTGAGCCTTATCCCTCTAGCCTTCGCCGGGTGCCTGCCCGGATAGAGGTGGATATTGCCTATGAGAGGTATGAGGATATGTCCGTGTCCATTGACCCGGAGGAAGTAGCGCGCCGGATGAGGCGCGTCCGGGAGATTGCCGCTTCCGGGGTTACCACCAAGGGGGTGAAGACCACCGAGGGTACTCGTATTAGCCGAGAGGAGAAGGGCAAGGGCGCAGCGAACTTGTTCCCTAAGTATAAGTTTGTCACCTCTACCGGTGTAAGAAGAATGCGTCTGGCGGAACCGCTTCCGGAAGGATCCGTAGTGGTTCCTATCCCTGAGCTGAATAAAGAAGACGCCGAGCAATTGGAGGAGGAACTAGCATGGAATCAAGCCCCGGATGCTCGGTTTGCTGAAGATATTTTGTCCTCTCAATTCTTTGGTGGGGGTTTCCGCCCGGGTAACCCAGAGGGTGCTACCGGGTCAGGCCCTAAATGGGTTTAAAAACGCATAGATAGAATCTGTATATATGTATCTCTATGTAATTGTTCCTTTACAATGTAACCGCATGTTCATGTGATGTGTACAATTCTATGTAATTTAAAGATTGAATAAAGTTGCTTTTTCGAGAACACCCTTTTCATTAACTCTTCCTTGCAACAATACATCTCTTGGTCCCCGGGCTTCATTCGAGGTCCGGGTCCATTCTAGCGGGGCACCCAAATGGGAGCTACCCATGGGTCCCTTTTTACAAATACTCTAAACCCAGAACGAGGCCAAACGTCGGGTTCTCTCTCTCCGGGCATATTCATGCTTCCGGGAGGGGTATATCCATACCTGGCATATTCATGCCTAGCATATTCATGCTTAGCGTATTCACGCTTCCGGGAGAGGCATATCCATGCCTTACAGCTGTACTGAGATGCGGGGCTTTCTACTTCCCGTAAAACCTTCTCAGGTTAGCTATGTTCCACCTTCTGGGAATCTCCTTTCCCTGCTTGTCCTCTAGCACATAGCTCCCTCCCGGGTGTGCTTCCTTGATCTTGTATGGCCCTTCCCAGTTGGGAGCCAGCTTTCCTTCCGGGGATTGGTGGCTCTTATCATTTCTTCTCATCACCCAGTTTCCCGGGGTGAAAACTTCTTTTCGCACCCTTCTGTCGTGATACCTCTTTACTCGCTCCTTCACCTTGGCTTCCTGAAGTGCTGCGTTCTCTCGCTTTTCTTCCAGGAGGTCCAAGTCAAGGCGCCGTCCCGCGTCTTCTTCTTCCGGGCGCTGATGCTGAGTCCGAGGGCTCGGAATCCCTATTTCTGCGGGTATTACTGCCTCCGACCCATACACCAAGCAATATGGAGATTCCCCGGTAGCTGAGCTTTCTGTAGTCCGGTGCGCCCAAAGTACACTAGGCAATTCCCAAATCCAATTCCCCCGCGCACCTTCCAAGCGGGTTTTTAGTCCTTTGATGATAGTACGGTTGGTGACTTCTACTTGCCCGTTTGCCTGGGGGTGGTACACAGATGTCAACCTCTGCTCTATGCCGTACTTGACACACCATGACTTGAAAGGGTCATTCTCAAACTGAGCTCCATTGTCCGTGACTACGATCTTTGGGATGCCAAACCGACAAATGATATTCTTCCAACAAAACTTGACGCAAGTTAGTCCCCGTATGTTGGTGAGTGGTTCTGCCTCCACCCATTTGCTGAAGTAGTCGATCGCCACAATTAAGTACTTGGCTCCTCCCGGGGCAGTTGGGAATGGTCCCACCAAGTCGATTCCCCATCTGCTGAACGGCCAAGCTCCCGTAACCCCGATTAACTCCTCTCGAGGAACATGGATTAGTGGGGCAAATGTTTGGCATGCCAAACACTTCTGTACATGTTCTTCCGCATCTTTAAACAGCGTTGGCCAATAATACCCCAACCTTAGGATCTTCCTGGCCATTGTGCGAGCTCCCTGGTGGCTCCCGTTAGATCCCTCGTGCACCTCCCGGATAAGGTGCTGACCTTCCGTTCTTTCCACACATTTGAGCAGAGGTTGGAGGTATCCTCTCTTGTACAGCTCCCCTTCTTGGACCACATATTTCGGCGCTTTAACCCTCAGCTTCCGGGCCTGGGCCTTATCCTCCGGGGTAGTTCCTTCTTCAAGGTACGCCCGCATGGGCGCGATCCAGGATTCTTCCTCGTTTACCAGCATTACTCGATCATTCTCCTGGTAGCTCCTTCTTCCCAGTACCTCTAAGTACAATTTTTGGCCGGGTTCAGGTTTTAATTCTGAGGAAGCCAACTTGCTCAAAACATCTGCTTTACTGTTCTTCTCCCGGGGAACCTGAACCAGGTTGAAGGTTTCGAAACCGGCTATCAGAGGCTTTACCGCTTCCAAGTACTTTTGTAGGCTCTTCTCCCGGGCTTCATATTCTCCCTTTACATGCTGCACCACAATCTGAGAATCGCTGTGTGCCGTGATAGTTTTAATCCCCATCTCTTTTGCCAACCTTAACCCCGCCATCAAAGCTTCGTATTCAGCTTCATTGTTGGTTGTTTTGAAAGTGAATTGGATTGCGTAGGGATACTCCTTCCCTTCCGGGCTGACTATCAGCACTCCCGCTCCACTACCCCCGGAGTGAGCCGATCCATCCACATACAACTTCCAGGCCGGATCTGTCTCAACTTTAGCCATGTTCTCCGGAGTATTAGGCATCTCCTGTTCCTCATTTATCCTTGCTTCTGATTCCAACAAGAAGTCCGCTAGGGCCTGGCCCTTAATAGCCCTTCTTGGCTCATACCTGATTTCATATTCTCCTAACTCTATAGCCCATTTCATCATCCTTCCTGATGCCTCTGGCTTGAACATGATTTGCCTTAGCGGGTAATTGGTAAGGACCACTATGGGATGCCCCTGGAAGTAGGGTTTAAGCCTCCTTGAAGCGTGCACCAGTGCCAGAACCAGCTGCTCCAACTCGGTGTACCGGGTTTCTGCCCCCCGAAGTGCCCGGCTAACAAAATAGATTGGGTGTTGTTTCCCTTCCTCCTCTTTGATTAGCACGGCACTTACTGCTTCCCGGGACGCCGCTATATACAGAAAAAGCTCCTCCCCCGGGAATGGTTTCTTCAGAGTTGGCAACTGCTGGAGGTGCACCTTCAGATTTTGGAATGCCTTCTCGCATTCCCCGGACCACTCAAACGCCTTGGCCCTCCTGAGAATATTGAAGAAAGGCAACTGCCTCTCTGCCCCCTTCGATAGGAATCGACTGAGAGCCGCAAGGGACCCGGTTAACCGCTGAACTTCCTTTACCGACTTTGGGGAGGTCATTTTGGCTATGGCCTCCACCTTTTCCGGGTTAACATCGATGCCCCTGCTTGACACCATGAAGCCTAGGAACTTCCCCGCACCTACTCCAATGGTGCTTTTGGAGGGGTTCAACTTCAGATTGCTCCTCTCTAGTTTCTCGAACATCTCCTCCAAGTCGTTTAAGAAAGCCCCGTAAGCCCTGCTCTTTACCACCATATCATCAACATATACTTCCATGTTCCTTCCCACCTGATCCTTGAAAAGCTTGTCCACCATCCTCTGGTAGGTAGGCCCCGCGTTCTTCAACCCAAAGGGCATCTTCTTGTAACAAAAAGTTCCAAAATCCGTGATAAAGGAAGTTTTTGCTTTGTCTGCTTCGTCCATCTGCACTTGATGATAACCTTTGTGTGCATCAAAGAAGGCTAGCACCGGGTAACCCGCGATGGCTTCTGCCAGCCGGTCCAGGTTTGGGAGAGGATAACTGTCTTTAGGGCAGCACTTATTTAAGTCTGTAAAGTCAATGCACATGCGCCAGCTGCCATCGTGCTTCTTGACTAGGACCGGATTAGCTATCCATTCCGGGTAGATGATTTCCTCGACCACCCCGGCTTTCTCCAGCTTCTTTACTTCATTCTTTATAAATTCCGCTCTTTCCGGGGCTACAGGTCTTTTCTTCTGCCTAATTGGTTTTGTTGCCGGGCTTATGTTCAGCTTGTGTACCCCCAACTCTGGCAACACTCCCACCATGTCCTCCGGGCTCCATGAGAATACTCCTTGGTATCTGGCCAAGAGTTCTTTCAAAGCGATCTTTACTTCATCCGGGAGATCTTTACCCACCGTGACCGTCCCTTTGTCCGCCACCTGCATCTCCTCCAACTCTTGCCGGGGAACTTCTCCATGTACCGCCCCTACTGCTTTCTTTGCGTCCAAGATTGCTGTCATCATGCAACTTCTTGCTACTGCCTGACTTCCCCGCACGATCGCCACACCTTGCGCAGTGGGGAACTTCATTGTTAGCAAATACGGACAACTTGCCGCCCGGGCTTGGGTTAGCCATGGTCTTCCTATGATTACGTTATATGGCGAGGGTGCATCAATAACCGCAAAGTTGCACGTCACTGAGACCCTCTTGCTCCGATCCTTTTCATCCACCATACATACCACAAGGGGAATCACCCCCAAAGGAACCTCTGGCTTGCCCGTGAACCCTGATAAGGGGGACGAGGGAGGTTTCAAGTTCTGCCTCCCAATCCCCAATTGATCGAAACAGGAAGCGAACATAATCTCCACGCTGCTCCCGTCGTCCACAAACACCCTCTTAACCAAGAAACCTTCAATTTCTGCCGTTACGACCATTGGGTCTGAGTGAGGCATCTGCGGCGGGGCTGCATCCATCTCAGAGAAAGTGAGTGTTTCATCGGGACGGAACCTTTTCCCCTGAACCTCCCCCGGGGGAACATATCGAGTTCGAGCCCTGATGGCGGAGACTGACTGGCATGCCTCTCCAATTTCTCCACTTATCACGTTGATCATCCTGTTGGGTGCCGGGGCAGGCTCCACTGCTTGGACTGGTGCAGCAGCTATAGCAGGCCTTCCCGGGGCCCTATTGCCCTGATTGCCTTGGTTTCTCCCATTTCCTCTCCCCGGGTTAGGCCGCCACCTCCTCCGTGGCTGCTCTTGAGGCTGCTCCCGGGGATTTTCCTTCCTTGCCTCCATCGCCACACAATCTCTCAGCTGCCCCCGTTCTATCAACTTTTCTATCTCGTTCCTCAGCATCCTACATCCCTCCGTCGAGTGTCCATAAGACTTGTGATAAGCGCACCATTTGTCCGCATTTTCCCTGGACGGGGTTCCTTGGATAGGCAGCGGATCCGGGAACAAATCCTTGTGGATAGCATGGATCTCCGTTCGGGATTTGCTGAGCGGGGTGAAACTGTCCGCTCTTGCCCGGTTTATTGGTGCGGGAGCCAGGTCCCTTTTACTTTGGTCAGCCGTCCTCCTCCTTTCCATTTTATCCGGGAGGAATCCCCCGGATTCTTCTTTTCTCTTCCGCGTGGCATCATTAACCGCGTAGTACAGTTGCACCGCCATCTGCAAGTTGTGAAAAGTTTCCGGGATGTTTTCCATCAACTTCTGGAACAACGCCATATCCCTCAGGCCATTTATAAACCCACTGATCACCGCCTTCTCCTGTTGCTGCCTATCTATGACCTTCATACTATCATCCATATACCTTCGGTAATATTCCATTGACCCCTCCGCAGCCTTCTGCCGGGTGGCCAGAAGCTCTGTCAACTGCTTCCCTTCCTTCTTTAACCCGGCGTATCTAAACAGCAAGGCCTTAGAAAAATCGTAATAATCTCTAAGGCTTTCTCGGGGCAAGGAATCAAACCATGCAAGACAGTTTCCTCTCAAGTAACAGCCCACTAACTTGCATCTCAATTCCTCCGGGAAATCCCTTGATACCATTAGGTTTTGGTATGTTCTGACAAACTCTTCCGGGTCTGTCTCCCCATTATACGTTGGGATTCCTTCCGGGGTCCGAAGGCCCGGCGGCCATGGGTACGCAAGCACTCGTTGCACCCAAGGAGAGGTAGGTTTAGCTCCGTTTCTTCCTACCAGTTTATCCAGTCGAGCCTCCAAAGAGTTGGGGTCCTGCTGCGCCACCTGGTACCCCCGCGTCCTATCGTCCTCCCTATAGTACCTCTCCGGGTAACTGTAGTTCATCCCCATTGCTCCGTACATGGGCATGGAATACTGTGTCGGGTTCCCCTGGGTTCCGGGGACTTGATAACCCAACGACCCTGCCGGCATAACTGGCAAGTCATACCCAATTTGCCCCGCCCCCCAGCTGGAACGCGGGTAATAAGGTGGAGCGTGGGGAACCAAATTCGATTGTTGTCCCACGACCGCTTCCCCTCCAACCCCGAAACTTGGAGGGAAAGAGGGTGGGATGGTGGAAGAATTCACGCACCCCTGGATCCTTGGAGGCTGAATGACTCCATCCAGGTCAATAACCTCTCTTTGGTACCCCCGCGGAGGGCCTGCTTGGTTCTCCCCGGGTTCCTTCCGGCCCCGACTATCCCGGATAGAGAGTACCCACTGGCGGTACAACTCCTTATTGGCCCTCATGAACTCCAACGCCGCCAATTCCTCCGTATCAGCCAGAGACTGCCCCTCCTCCCTGGCTTCAGGCCCCTGGGCCCGGGGGCTGCTTCCCCCGGCGGGCATTGGTCCTGGCTCCTCCTGATACTCTCTTTCCGAGTCGGCTTCATCAGAGGCAGTTTCCACGTGGCCATCCTGCGGTACCCCTAGCTCCCGCTGGTGTCTAGCCTCCTCCTGCAACTGCCTCAAGGTCACCTCATCTCCTGGGGGTGGGAGAGAACTACCCCCTGAAGGTAACGCGTTCTTTTTTGGGCGCCCGCACCCTCTCCTTGGCGACTCCATCATGCAAAGGTGGAAGTGTCCCACTGGGCGTGCCAATTGGTGCTACCAAAATCCGTCCGTCTCCGGGGATCGATGCTTACCCGGGTCACCTTCTTGATCGGCCCGCTGTGGTCCTGCAAAACAATCCCCGGGAGGCGTCCCGGGGAGGAAGCTCCGGCGTGATGATGAGATGGGGATAGCGGAGAAGGTAAACGTACGGAAGGTGCTCTCAATATAAAGTAGAGAGATATATGTCACATACCTTGTTTACTGTTGGAGACTAGTATTTATAGCCGAGCTCTACATGCTTTGGGGATAAGGTGCAGGACCACTTCCTTCGTCGTCATATGTCCTCTTCCTTATCCGGATGTACCTTCCAGCGGGAAAGATACTGCTTTGATAGTTATGGGCCGCGGACCTTCCTGGCCCAGCCGGATTCTGGGCCAGTATTATCAACTAACAATATTATTAACTTGAGTTCAAGTACAAACTTGATTTATAAATTAGATTTTTCGAATTGAACTTCAGTTTGGTCATTCAAATTTGAACTAGTTTTGACCGAGATGTCTTATTTATTTTCAGAGAACAGATTAGTACATTAAATCCTAGATCTTGAGCCTTAAACATTTAACTTATACCATTCAAAAGTGTTTATTTTCTTATTTTCAAAATTTCAAAAGTATTATGCATTGCATTTTGAACGTATATATGGCGGCAAATGAGTCGAGTAAATTTAGACAAACTTATCTCAAATTTGAGTAGTTTAAATTTCTTCGAACAAATCACTGGACTGTTCTAGCTTGGTTTTGCGAACATTTCAATACGTTAAACCCTAAACCCATAAAACCTAAAAAATATTTATCCCCTTTTGAAAATATATTTTTTTGCATTATTTATTGCATTAAAAACATATGATTAAAATTTAGACCGTAAACTATTCAAAATTGATTTTGAAAATATCTCTCTAATTCGACTAGTTTAAATATTCCTTGACAAATAGATGGATTCGATTGAACCATATACAAACAAATTTTTATAATTTATTGAAAATTTGAATTTAATATTACACCTAATTTAACTGAAAAATATTAGTTGAGCTCAAGTTCATGCTAGATTACTAAATGAGCTTTTTCGATTTCAATATGAGTTTGTTCAAACTTGAATTTGAAAAAGTTTTGACATTGATGACTTCGTTTGTCTTTTTGTGTACCGGTCTATGGGTTAAATTCTTAATCCTAAACCCCTATTTGTGTATTGTTCAATGGGTTAAATCCTTAACTCTAAACCCTAAACCCTAAACCCACAAAATCTCAAAGATATATTTTTATTCTTTTGAAATATGTCACAGTGTATGAACAAGTTTTGATCCAGATGACTTGTTTGTTTTTTAGAACTGATCCGTGGGTTAAATTACCCTTAACCTTTAACGTCCCACAAAACATCAAAAATATTATTTTATTCTTTTCAAATATTATAATGTGTAATTTATTGCCTTTCGAATACAAAATGAAAACATGATTGTGAACTAATCGAGGTCGATTTTGAACAATAATATCTTAAAATTTAACTAAATAATCTTGAACAAGCCATAGTCAAACATTAATTTGTATTATTTGTTTATTTTATTATTCTCGATTATACTAATGGACGAGAAATTTCAGTTAAATTAAATACGTAAAAGATCAATGTAAGGATTCGAACCCGGCTACTAGAGGTTTTACCATCTCCAGGTACTTTTGCAAGCTACTTTCCCGGGCTTCGTATTCTCCTTGATAGCCCTTCTTGGCTCATACCGGATTTCATATTCTCCTAGCTCTATAGCCCACTTCATCATTCTCCCTGATGCCTTCGGCTTGAACATGATTTGTTTGAGCGGGTAATTGGTGAAGACCACTATGGGATGGCCCTGGAAGTAAGGTTTAAGCCTCCTTGAAGCATGCACCAATGCCAGAACCAGTTGCTCCAACTCAGTATACCGGGTCTCTGCCCCCCGATGTGCTCGACTAACAAAGTAGATTAGGTGCTGCTTTCCCTCCTCTTCTTTGATTAGCACTGCGCTCACTGCCTCCCGGGACACCGCTATGTACAGGAAAAGCTCCTCCCCCGGGTATGGCTTCTTTAGGGTTGGCAACTATCGAAGGTGTTCTTTCAGGTTCTGGAACACCTTTTCACACTCCCCGGACCATTCAAACGTCTTGCCTTCCTGAGAATATTGAAGAAGGGCAGTTGTCTTACTGCTCCCTTTGATAGGAATCGGCTGAGAGCCGCAAGGGACCCCGTCAAACGATGTACTTCTTTTACCGACCTGGGGAGGTCATCTTGGCTATGGCCTCTACCTTCTCCGGTTTGACATCAATGCCCCGGCTTGATACCATGAAACCCAAAAACTTCCCCGCACCCACTCCAATGGTACTTTTGGAGGGGTTCAGCTTTAGATTGCTCCGCTCCAGCTTTTCAAACATTTCCTCCAGGTCATTCAGGAAGGCCCCGTAAGCCCTGCTCTTGACCACCATATCATTGACATACACCTCCATGTTCCTGCCTACTTGGTCCTTAAAGAGTTTGTCCACCATCCTCTGATAAGTAACCCCCGCGTTCTTCAACCCAAAGGGCATATTTTTATAGCAAAAAGTTCCAAATTCAGTGATGAAGGAGGTTTTAGCCTTGTCCGCCTCGTCCATCTGCACCTGGTGATAACCTTTGTGTGCATCGAAGAAAGCCAGCACCGACTATCCCGCGATGGCCTCTGCCAACCGATCCAAATTTGGGAGAGGATAGCTGTCTTTGTGGCAGCACTTATTCAAATCTGTGAAGTCAATGCACATGCGCCAACTTCCATCATGCTTCTTTACTAAGACCGGGTTAGCTATCCACTCCGGGTAAATGATTTCCTCAACTACCCTGGCTCTCTCCAACTTCTAAACTTCATTTTTTATGAATTCTGCTCTTTCCGGGGCTACAGGTCTTTTCTTCTGTCTGATTGGCTTGGTTGCCGGGTTTATGTTCAACTTGTGTACCCCCAGCTCTGGTAACACTCCCACCATGTCCTCCGGGCTCCATGAGAACATTCCCTGGTATCTGGCCAGGAGTTCCTTCAGTGCGCCTTTTACTTCCTCCGGGAGATCCTTTCCCACCGTGACCATCCCTTTATCCGCCACTTGCATTTCCTCCAACTCCTGGCGGGGAGCTTCTCCATGTATCGCCCCTACTATCTTCTTTGCGTCCAACACTGCCGTCATCATGCAACTTCTTGCGACTGCTTGGCTTCCCCGCACGACTGCCACTCCTTGCGCGGTGGGAAACTTCATTGTCAGTAGATATGGGCAATTCACTGCCCGAGCTTGGGTTAGCCATGGTCTCCATATGATTACGTTGTATGGTGAGGGTGTATCAATAACCGCAAAGTTACATGTCACTGAGACCCTCTTGCTCCGATCCTTTTCGTCAACTATACATACTGCAAGGGGGATAACGCCTAGAGGAATCTCCGGTTTGCCAGTAAATCCTGACAAGGGAGACGAGGAAGGTTTCAGGTTCTATCTTCCGATACCCAATTGATCGAAGCAAGAGGCGAACATGATTTCCACGCTACTCTCGTTGTCCACGAACACCCTCTTGACTAGGAAACCTTCAATCTCCGCTGTTACAATCATTGAGTCTGAGTGTGGTATCTGTGGTGGGGCTGCATCCGCCTCAGAGAAAGTGATAGTTTCATTGGGGCGAAACCTTTTCCCCTGAGTCTCCCCCGGGGGCCGGTTCCACCGCTTGGTCTGGTATGGCATCTATGGCGGGCCAACCCGGGGCCCTGTTGCCTTGGGCTCTCCCGTTTCCTCTCCCGGGGTTTGGCCTCCACCTCCTCCGGGGTTGCTCCTGAGCCTGGTCCCGGACCGGATATTCCTTCTTTGCTTCTGCCGCTACACAGTCTCTCAACTGCCCTCGCACTATCAATTTTTCTATCTCATTTCTTAGCCCCCTGCACCCCTCTGTCGTATGTCCATAAGACTTGTGAAAGGCGCACCATTTATCCGTATTTTCCTTGGATGGGGTCCACTGGATACGCAACGGATCCGGGAACAAATCCTTATGGATGGCGTGTATCTCCGTCCGGGATTTACTGAGTGGGGTGAAGCTATCTGCCCTTGCCCGGTTCACCGGTGCGGGACCCGGATCCCTTATACTTGGCTCTTTCGCCCTTCTCCTCTCCATCTTTTCTGGGAGGAACCCCCCAGACTCTTCCTTTCTCTTCCGGGTGGCATCATTAACCGCACAATACAACTGCACCGCCATCTGCAGGTTGTGATAGGTTTTCGGGATGTTTTCCATTAACTTATGGAACAGCGCCATATCTCTCAAGCCATTTATAAATCCACTAATCACCACCTTCTCCTGCTGTTGCCTGTCGATGAACTTCATACCATCATCCATGTACCTTCGGTAATATTCCATTGGTCCCTCTGCAGCCTTCTACCGGTTGGCAAGAAGCTCAGTCAACTGCTTCCCTTCCTTCTTCAGTTCGGCATACCTAAACAGCAGGGCCTTAGAAAAAACATAATAATCCCTAAGGCTTTCCCGGGGCAAGGAATCGAACCATAGGAGACAGTTTCCCCTCAGGTAGCAACCCACTAGCTTGCATCTCAACTCCTCCGAGAAGTCCCTTAACACCATCAGGTTCTGGTACGTCCTGACAAACTTCTCCGGGTCTGTCTCTTCATTGTACGTAGGAATTCCCTCTGGGACCCGGAGACCTGGCGGCCATGGGTATGCAAGCACCCGAGGCACCCACGAGGTCTGGCTCCGTTTATTCCCACCAGCTTGTCTAGTCGTGCCTCCAAAGAATTGGGATCGTGTTGTGCCACCTGATAACCCGGCATCCTATCGTCCTCCCGATAGTATCTATCCTGGTAGTCACAGTTCATCCCCATTGATCCATACATCGGCACTGAGTACTGGATCTGGTTCCCATAAGTCCCAGGGGCCCGGGAACCTATGAGCTCTACAGGCACGAATGGCTGAGCATACCCAGCCTGCCCCAACCCCCAACTGGAGCGTGAGTGGTAGGGCGGAGCATGTGGGGCTAGGTTCGATTGCTGCCCCATTACAGTTCCCCCTCCGGTTCTGAAATTCGGAGGGAAAGAAGGTGGGACGGTTGAGGAATTAACGCGCCCTTGTATCCTTGGTTGTTGCGCCGCCCCGTCCAGATCAATAACCTCCCTTTGGTATCCCTGCTGGGAGTCTGCCTAGTTCACCCCAGGTTCCCTCCTCTTAAGGTCCCGGGTAGAGAGTACCCACTGGCGATATGACTCCTTGTTGGCCCTCATGAATTCCAGCGCTACTAATTCCTCCGCGTTGGCCGGGGCTTGTCCTTCTTCCGGGGAAGCTGGTCCCCGGGTTGAAGGGTTATTAGCTAGGTATTGCCCCTCCTCCCGGGCTTCAGGTCCCTGGACCCGGGGATTGCCTTCCCCGGAGGGCCTAGGTCTCTCTGGCTCATCCTGGTATTCTCCTTCTGATTCCACTTCGTCGGAGGTAGTTTCCACGTGACCATCCTGTGGCATTCCCGGCTCACATTGGCGTCTAACCTCCTCCTGCAACTGCCTCAAAGTTACATCGCTTCCCGGGGAAAGGGAGCGACTGTTCCTCGGGGGACCAAGTTCTTCTTCGGGCGCCCGCGCCCTCTCCTTGGCGACTCCATCATACGAAGGTGCACTACCACAGAAAACCCCTTTTACTTCGGCTCTGGAAGGCATATAACTTCGGTTATTTTTCAGGAATAACCGTAGTCAAAAGAGGCGCAGTAAAAACTATATTTTTGACTTTGGTTCGAAAACCGAAGTAAAAAGATTATTTTACTGCGGTTCCTACCGACACCGTACAGACATCGACTGGACTTCGGTTAGTATAATTTTGAATAGACAACTAGTCGAAGTCGGTTCGGTCACGGCAACAGAACAATTATACCAAACCGAACACACACCGATTTCGGCATGAAAAAATTGTTAACGATATCTAATCGACATCGGTTCGCATGCAGTACTAGAAAAAATAGCATATCGAAGTCGGTTTGCATGCAGTACTAGGAAAAATAGCATACCGAAGTCGTTTTGCATGCAGTACTAGGAAAAATAGCATACCGAAGTCGGTTTGCATGCAGTACTAGAAAAACTAGCATGCCGAAGTTGGTTTGCATGCGGTACTAGGAAAATAAGCATACCGAAGTCGGTTTGCATGTGGTACTAGGAAAAATAGCATACCGAAGTCAGTTTGCATGTAGGAGCTTCGTACGACACCGTTTTTTGAACCAAGAACAGTGCATATCTGTTTGCTCTCGGTTTTGGCTCTCGGGATGACATCATAACTACGTATAAGTCCGTTTACCGAAACGATATCGGACTGCGATATAACAAACAAATATCGATTCGATGACAGAAGAGATTATTGAACCGATTTCGGCGTGGACTCGGTTTGGTGTTTATGTTGATCTGAGAGCAAACCTTACGATCGACCGACATCGACATGGGTTATGTTGGGTTTCTGTTGAATAAAAATTCTTACAGGATTTGGTCGAATAATGCAAAATGGACCACAATGTCAAAAGAAAAATTCCATTGCATGAATACTTTTCATTGTGTCTGAAAAAAGTCAAAATTCTCAATGACAAATATCCAAAAAAAATCCCAAATTTCTGTGAATGTACTATGTCATTGTGTATAACTATAAGCGTTATGGAGAGTAATGCATTCAAGACATGAGCCCGTACCATATGTTAATGGTCTGCCATGTCAAGATATATAATCTAAATGATTCACCGTCATAAACCTGGCCCAAGTGGAAAGTACTGTAAAGAAAATGACATTCAACATTTAGCAACAATATTGTCTCGCTTCCTCAAAATTTAGCAACATAATTCGTTAGTTCTGTATACATACCGTCATTGTTGCCTCATCATCTGACATACCCGATTCAATTGCATCATGAACTCAAAAATACTACAACAACTTAAAAACATATGACCTATTGCAGTATCTCAAAACACGAGCTAAAAGGACATGGAAAAATATGATCTTCGTACTTCTCAAATTCAAGATGAAAGGTACAACCTTTTTCATCCTCAAATAATAAAATATATATCAAATGTGTACATGGATGTCATTGAACTCATTTACATGTATGGACGAAAATATGGGAACAACAACTAGCTCAAATACCCGATTTGTATACACTATATTTGATGAATACCATATATCGAGATGAGAAATCTTACCTTTGATGGGTTGAAATAAGCGAACGGCAGACTGAAATATCAAAGTTGGACGACCGGAGCAGAGTGAAGGTTCATGAAAGAAGGGCAGGATATCTATATATACAATAAAATAACCGATTAGGGTTTATTTTTATGGAATGTTTTCGTTTATAACATAAATCGCACCTAAACCGAACCGACGTCAAACTGAAATCCAGTATTAGTGTTGGACCGTGATCTATTATTAATGGTTAGACCCACCATGTAAGAATAGGCTATAGCCCAATCCAAAATTTTGATTTCGGTTTGACGTCACTTCGATATAGATGTGCTTAATTATGATTATGTTGAACTCAATATAACTAATTAGTGACTAAATTGAAAATAATTTTATGTAGTTTAATTACGAAAATTGTGAGGACATTATACCACTACAAGAAAATTAATAATTTTATTTGACAAGAAAATTAATAATTTTATGATTATTTGTACAATAATATTATTTTACTCTTTAACTTTTATAAATCAATATACAGTTAAACCTCTATAAATTAAGAGTAATGATAGTCTAAGTGAATATTTAGAGTGAAAGCCCATAGTCAATGACATGGCATGCCCACTTGTCATACACATCATTTTTTCTTTAAAATTAAAAATTAATATAATCTTTCCTATCTCTCGTCTTTCTCACTTCCTCCCTTATCTATTTTCTGTTCATATTCTCTCTACCGCGTATGCACTTTTTTACCGATCCCTTTTCATCTTTCGTCATATTTCATTTTTCATCATATGACGAGAGTATCCGAATCAAATTCTTTGGATGATAGCAATGTTGATATCGCGTGTGATATTGAAGGTATTTTTCTGCATCAATTTATTTTTTGAAAAAATCAATCTTAACCTTCTTATTTGTCCTTTTTATTTGCTGTTATTACTTGGTGGATATTGTTTATGAACTTGCTGATATGTGTTGTCCGACAATGTTAACAGAATATTAGAGTAATCTTTTTAGAGTGCTCATAATATGTTTGTTGAAATTTCCAAACTAAGTTTAATGGTTAACCTGTTGGAAGCTTCTGTTTTTTGTTTGTTTTATTAAGTTTTTATAATAAACATTTTGATGCAGGTGGTAGCAATTCAGAAAGAGACGATGAGAAGAAAAATCTCTTACGTTTAACAGATGAAGAAGTTATATTGCCTGAAATCGAGATATTTTAGATACAATAAAGTCTTAGATGGTATATTGAGGGTGAATTGAGGGTTTGTTGCTGCATTTTGAATTGTGTTTTGTTTCTACTTCTGAAGGATGAATTATTATGATAATATTTACCACTTGATGTGTGATGCATCTGGTATTTATATGAATTCGATTTGTTGACAACTCTCAGTCTGTAAGCCTTATGTTGCAGCTGTTTATGAGCCAAAAATCTGCTGCAATTTTGTTTCTGCTGCAAATTTTTATGAGCCAAAAATCTGTTGCAGATCATGTTGCATAATTAATCTTTATGGTGTTGTTGATTTTGTAAGCTTTGTGTTGCATGCATAATTAATCACATGGCTGCAAGTCATGGTTCAGTTAATGTTGAAAGCTTTATTTTCCAGAATATTGCATAATTATGCCTACTGCTACATTAATAATGCAAAACCTATGAATGAAGTGAGTAAAAATAACACTGAATCTGACTTTTTCTTTTCAAGTAATGGACACATTTCATTTTACTGGAAAAATCCAGTGTCATGTGAAAAATTACAACTTGTTTCGAAGAACACGATTTCGCAAAACTAGCTAAAACATGAGCTTGTTTGATTTCTATCTCTGCTTTTCCAAAAAACTGAACCATTGACATGTTCTAACTATGTGAAAATTGATAATAAAGTTCTCTGCATTGGCTGGAGCTCTCAAGCTACCTAGAATCATAGTGATCGGTGGGAAAACATCTTCTACAAATGCAATCTCTCGCGACTCAACTTCCTGAGACAATTTGACTGCTTCTTCAAAGGCCAAGGAAAACGCTACCTGGCCAGAGAAAAACACAAGAATCCAGAAAAACAATAACAGAGCAAAGCATTAAATACCATATCATAACTGAATTAACAAAAACCCTAAGAAATCGAGCGTGTTGGTGAAAGTTAAGAACCCTTGTTCACGCTGTTCCTAACGCCAAGGTGGAAGACCTCAAAACAGAATAAACAAAGGCTCCAAGAAATCGAGAAGATGTTGCATCTCGAGCATATTAACGAGGTCAACATCACAGCCCTTGAGCCGCCGCAAGTAAATAGTTCCGGCAGCCGCCCCCACAGGTTGACCACATCCCTGAAGACCAGGCTCCGGCAGCGATTTATTCCTGCAGCCACCGGTGTTGAATTGAAATCCGATCAAACATAGAACTTTCGTAGTCGGCCGCCGGGAAAGTTCGACAGTAACCCTTCCGGCCACCATAACTGAAGCTGGAAAAATCCCATCCATTGACGATTGTTCGGACGGATTGACAAGCCGACAACGTGCCTGAGACCGAGCTCCGGTGATTCACGGCGGCGGTAATTTCCCCCATCCACTGGAGTCGATCGAACCGGAGCCATCGTAGCTTAGCGGCATAGCAGGCGAAAATCAAACAGGAGAAAAAGGGAGACGAGAGAGAGAAAAAGATCTGAATGAAATTAAAACAGGAATAAATTAAAATAAAACTGATGTGTATGCCAAGTGGGCATGCCATGTCATTGACTATGGTTTTTCACTCTAAGTATTCACTTAGACTATCATTACTCATAAATTAATAATGTTGGGATTTTAATAATTTAGTGAGATATTTTTATATCGATAAATTAATAATATATTAATTTAGAGATGTTTTACGCATGACCTTTAAATTTCCAATTTTAAAATACTAGTTACAATTTATATTAGTTAGATCAAATTTCTTTTAAAAATGTATAATACTTAATTAGAGATGAAAAGTTAATTACAAAAACAAGTTCCACGACACATTTTACGACACATTTTATGATTGTATAATTAAATTTGTCAAATTCATTGTTTTTGAACAAGTAAGAAATAAGTTCATGGTACCAAAAAGTTGGTCTAATATTGGTACGAGCATCGTATATTAAACATGGTTAGAAATTGATCATTATAAAATGTTCATTCAAAAATTCTAAAATTACATCAACTATGAATCCTAATTGAAGCGTACGGTTGGGACCAATATAAATACACTGGGATTTCAAAAAAGTTATTATTTTTGTTGGTTATCGATTGAGTTCCAATTTTGTACTAGTTCCAATTTGGGACTGGACCAATATATACTTACCTAAGATTTTATTCTTGACTAGTTAACTCGTTTAGTGATTGCATAGAAATCAAGGTTTGAGTTTTAACTAGTTTACTTCAGCAAGTTAGTGTAAGGTTCAAAGTCTACAATATAAGTACTTAATTTAAGGTTCCTTTCGTCTAGTTAACTCAAGTAATATTTGACTTTCACAATATATGTACTTAATTTATTTAATATTTTTATATTTGCAAGTTAAAAATTAGTTAGCTAGATAATTATTAGTACATATATAATAAAATTATATATGATTATGATTATGATTATGTTATGTCAAGTTTTTCCTCTTCCATTTTAGAAGTGATGTTTTATTATTTTCCTATTTTGTTACTTATATTTGCCGTTTTGGTTTAGAATTTCTTTAAGGTTTTTTCATAGTATTTATATAAATATTTGTAGTTCATAAATTTTCATATTTTGATAATCAAGAATTATGCAAAATTGTGGGCCCGATCATTATTTCAATCCAACTCAAGTCATTTGATAAAATAGCAAATGTATAAAAAATCAAATAATTTTTGTCATTTAAAAAGGGGTTAATTGATGCTTCACCGGAATCAGTATGCCTACGTTACTGACTTCGGTAAGTTTTAACTAAGACAATGTCATACGTAACGACATCGGTATGTTATCCAGTTGGTTTCGGTAAGTTGAAAGGTATGACAACAATTTCACATCGATGTTGGTTAGATATATGTTTGTTTTCGGGTGTTCCACTCCTTAATCGACATCGAAATGATATCGGCTTTCATCATTCTTTACCAATATCGGTATGACTACGTCACTGACTTTGGTAAGTTTTAACTAAAATAACGTCAAACGTAACGACATCGGTATGTTATCCAATTGGTTTCGGTAAGTTGAAAGGTAGGAGAACAATTTCATATCGATGTTGGTTTGATATATGTTTGTCTTCGGGTGTTTCACTCCTTAATCGACATCGCATTGATATCGGCTTTCATCATTCTTTACCGATATCGGTATGACTACGTCACTGACTTCGGTAAACTTTAACTAAAATAACGTCAAACGTAACGACATCAGTATGTTATCCATTTGGTTTCGATAAGTTGAAAAGTAGGAAAAAATTTCAAATCGATTTTGGTTTGATATATGTTTGTCTTCGGGTGTTCCACTCCTTAATCGACATTGCAATGATATCAGCTTTCATTATTCTTTATCGATATCGATATGACTAAGTCACTGACTTCAGTATGTTTTAACTAAAACTACGTCAAACGTAATGACATCAGTATGTTATCAGTTGGTTTCGGTAAGTTGAAAAGTAGGACAACATTTTTCAGATCGATGTTGGTTTGATATATGTTTGTCTTCGGGTGTTTCACTCCTTAATCGACATCGCATTGATATCGGCTTTCATCATTCTTTACCGATATCGGTATGACTACGTCACTGACTTCGGTAAGCTTTAACTAAAACAACGTCAAACGTAACGACATCAGTATGTTATCCATTTGGTTTCGATAAGTTGAAAAGTAGGAAAAAATTTCAAATCGATTTTGGTTTGATATATGTTTGTCTTCGGGTGTTCCACTCCTTAATCGACATTGCAATGATATCAGGTTTCATCATTCTTTACCGATATCGATATGACTAAGTCACTGACTTCAGTATGTTTTAACTAAAACTACGTCAAACGTAACGACATCAGTATGTTATCAGTTGGTTTCGGTAAGTTGAAAAGTAGGACAACATTTTTCAGATCGATGTTGGTTTGATATATGTTTGCCTTCGGGTGTTCCACTCCTTAATCGACATCGCAATGATATCGGCTTTCATAATTCTTTACTGATATCGGTATGACTACGTCACTAACTTCATTAAGCTTTAACAAAAACAACGTCAAACGTAACGACATTGGTATGTCATCCAGTTGGTTTCAATAAGTTGAAAAGTAGAACAAAATTTTCAAATAGAGATGTTGGTTTGATATATTTCTGCCTTCGGGTGTTTTACTCCTTAATCGACATCGCAGTGATATCGGCTTTCATCATTCTTTACCGATATCGGTATGACTACGTCACTGACTTTGGTAAGTTTTAACTAAAATAACGTCAAACGTAACGACATCGGTTTATTATCCAGTTGGTTTCGGTAAGTTGAAAAGTAGGAAAACATTTTTAGATCGATGTTGGTTTGATATATGTTTGTCTTCGGGTGTTCCACTCCTTAATCGACATCGCAATGATATCGGTATGACTACGTCACTGACTTCGGTAAGTTTTAACTAAAACAACGTCAAACGTAACGACATCGGTATGTTATCCCTTTGGTTTCGATAAGTTGAAAAGTAGGACAAATTTTCAAATCGATTTTGGTTTGATATATGTTTGTCTTCGGGTGTTCCACTCTTTAATCGACATTACAATGATATCGGCTTTCATCATTCTTTACCGATATCGATACGACTAAGTCACTGACTTTGGTATGCTTTAATTCAAACTACGTCAAACGTAGCGACATCAGTATGTTATCCAGTTGATTTCGGTAAGTTGAAAAGTAGGACAACATTTTTCAGATCGATGTTGGTTTGATATATGTTTGCGTTCATATATGTTTGCGTTGATATATGTTTGCGTTCGGGTGTTCAACTCCTTAATCGACATCGCAATGATATCAGTTTCATCATTCTTTACCAATATCGTTATAACTACGTCACTGACATCGGTAAGCTTTAACTAAAACAACGTTAAACGTAACGACATCGGTATGTTATCCAGTTGGTTTCAATAAGTCGAAAAGTGGAACAAAATTTTCAAATCGATGTTGGTTTGATACATTTCTACCTTCGGGTATTTTACTCCTTAATCGACATTGCAATGATATCGGGTTTCATCATTCTTTACCTTTATCTGTATGACGTCACTAACTTCGGTAAATTTTAACTAAAATAACGTCAAACGTAACGAAATCGGTATGTTATCCAGTTGGTTTAGGAAAACTTTTTTAGATCGATGTTGGTTTGATATATGTATGCCTTCGAGTGTTCTACTCCTAAATCGACATCACAATGATATCGGCTTTAATCATTCTTTACTGATATCGGTATGACTACGTCACTGATTTCGGTAAGTTTTAACTAAAATAACGTCAAACGTAACGACATCGTGTTGTTATCCATTTGGTTTCGGTAACTTGAAAAGTAGGACAACAATTTTAGATCGATGTTGGTTTGTATGTTTACCTTCGGGTGTTCCACTCCTTAATCGATATCGGAATGATATTAGTTTTTTCCATTTTTTTAACCGATATCGGTATGCTTATGTCACTGACTTCGGTAAGCTTTAACTAAAACTACGTCAAACATAATGATATTGGTACGTTATCCATTTGGATTCGGTAAGTTGAAAAGTAGGACAACATTTTCATATCGATGTTGGTTTGATATATGTTTGCCTTCGGGTGTTCCACTATTTAATCGAACTCGCATTGATATCGGCTTTTATAATTCTTTAACCCGGGGAAGAAGCTTCGGCGTGATGATGAGATGGGGATAGCAATGAGGGAAAAACGTATGGAAATGCTCTCAATATCAAGTAGAGAGATATAAGTCACATACCTTGTTCACTGTTTTAGACTAATATTTATAGTTGAGGTTGTCTGCTTTGGATAAGAGTTAGGACCACTTCTCCTTGTCGCTATCCGTCTTCTTCTTTGTCTGGACGTGCCTCTCTCCGGGAAAGGCACTGCCTCCTTTATCCCTGGGCCGCGGGCCTTTTTCCTGGCCCAGTAGGTTGCTGGGCCGGTATTATCACTCCTTATCATAGTGACCTTTGCAAGGGAGCTTTTTGGATGCAAGAAGAAATCAGATTTTGAGAAGTTTATTTTTTGGCCTGAACACTCTTCATATTCCACCAAAAACTTCATCAATCTATTCATATTTTTCTTAGTGGCTTGTAGGAACAGAGTTGTGTCATCAGCATTCATCAAATGGGTTATCTGCTCCACTCCCTTTGGCAGTATAAACCCTTGAATGAATTGGGAGGAAATGAGTCTTTTGTAAGCTCTAGAAAAGGCTTTTGTAACAAGGTTATAGAGGAAAGGGGATAGAGGGTCTCCTTGTTTAATGCCCCTGCTAGATTTAAAGAATCCAGATGCAACACCATTTATAAGTACTGAAAACCATGCAGCAGATATATTCCTTAGGATAATTTTGACCAGATGTCCATGGAATCCAAACTTCAGTAGAACTGAATTTAAGAAAGACCAGGAAACTCATCAAATGCTTTTTGCATATCCAACTTAACAATTATATTGTTATGTCTTGGATTTTTATTAACCAATTTGGTCATTTCTAGCATTTGAAGAGTATTATCTGGATATCCCTTCCTTGAAGGAATGTTGATTGTTCTGGAGAGGTGAGTTTTGGCATTATGGGCTTAAGTCTTTCCATGATAATTTTGGAATAGACTTTATTCACAAAATTTGAAAGACTTATAGGTCTGAAGTCAGAGAAAGTTGAGGGAGTGGTTTTTTTGGGAATTAGAGTTAACCAGGTGCTAGACATGGCCCTAGGGATATTTTCTCCTTTCATAAATTCAGTAGCTGAATCCAAAAGATCAGAGCTAATAAGTTCCCAAAAATGTGTGAAGAAATGGCCTGAGAATCCATCTGCTCCAGGTGCACCATTTTTATTAAGATCAAAGACGGCATACTTCAACTCTTTCTTAGTCAATGGTTTTAAGAGTTCTTCATTTTCCTCCTCATTGACTAATTTTGGAATTACTTCCATACAATGGCTTAAGTATATTCCCGTGTTTTGAGTGACTGGGTTCTCATTGAGAAGCTTTTCAAAAAATTGAGAAGCTTCTTCTTGAATCAGGGTTGGATCAGTTATCCAATTTCCTTCACTAACCCTGATTTTATTTATCTGTGCCTTACATCTCCTCTCTTTGACTGAGTTCTGGAAGTATTTGGTATTAGCATCTCCCCATCTTAGCCATTTAAGGCTAGCTTTTTGCTTCCAGAAGTCATTTAATTCACTCTGTGCCCTAGCTAGCAGAGCTTTCTGCTTAT
Source organism: Cruciata laevipes (assembly GCA_963678965.1). NCBI lineage: Eukaryota > Viridiplantae > Streptophyta > Magnoliopsida > Gentianales > Rubiaceae > Cruciata > Cruciata laevipes. The sequence goes on along the minus strand of OY787634.1, from coordinate 15,625,023 downwards.
TTAGTTCTATCGGATCCTGCTCTTCTCTAGTAATCTGATAAGCTTCTTCACTCAGGGCTACTTTATTTTCTGCATCCAGAATGTTCTTATGCACATCACCAAAGCTTTCTTTATTCCATACTCTTATTATGGGTTTCAGTCTCTTAAGCTTGGTGACTATTCTCCTCATGCCAGACTCTTCACATTGTTTGTTCCAACTTTCACTGACCAAACTAGTGAAGCCTTCCCTCTTGAGCCACATATGCTGAAACCTAAAAGGTTTTGGCATTTGGACCATTGAGTTCTGGACTTTTAAAACCAGGGGGTTATGGTCAGAAGTAGCTCTATTCAAAACTTGAATAGAGCTATGAGGAAAAGAGGAGTGAAAGTCTATATTACCTAAGCCTCTATCCAGTTTCTGCAGAAGTCTTTCTGCTTTGGTCCTGTTGTTGGTCCAGGTAAAGTGGTTACCAACGGTTGGGATTTCTAGGAGCTCTAATGTATCAATGAATGCGTTAAATTCACTAATACTTCCTAAGGGAGGTGAATTAGTGCCTTTGTGTTCAGACACTGAGGTGACTGTGTTAAAGTCTCCAATAAAGATTGTAGATGATTGTGGAAGAGCTAAAAGATCCTGCCACAGGGCCCTTCTAAGAGTCCTAAGTACCTTTGCATATACAAATACACACCTAAAGGATACATTACTGACATTATTATTATTATTGGGATACATTACTGACATTACTGACATTATTACTGACATTATCAGTAGTCATGGTATGGATAAACTGTTCAGATTGGGATTCTAAGCTCAGGTTAACAGTATTATTCCAAAACAACCAAATTTTTGCATCCATGGCAGATAAAGAGTTTTGAAAGTGTAACTGAAATTGTAAGTTGGTAATTTCAGATTTATCATGCATAGGCTCAATAATACATAACATGTCAATCCTATGAGTCTTAAGCAAAACTTTTAATCTATGTAAAGATGTACCATATCCTCTAATATTCCAAACCATAACATTTGCAATATTTTGGTGCATAATCATGATGGAATATTTTTAGATTTTTGTGAATGCCTTAACCAGCCATCTATGGTGAAACCTTCTGGAAGAAGATTTCTCCTTTGCTTAATTTTAGGCTCTTGTGTATTACAGGTTAAGGCATTAGATAGTGAAGATATACCTGTGTGTGGATCCTCTCCTCATGTGTCTTCTGGTTCACTTTCAGACAAGTCCACATCCTCAAAATCATCTTGTAATACCTGAAAACTGTTAGAAATTTCTACTGGGGGTTGGTAAGGCACAATCGCTAAACTCTGTGATTTGTGATGATATTTTTTCCATTTAGATATATCTGGAACTACATTTTGAAATGGAGAAATAATATCATCAAAGGAGTAAAAGGATACAGGAGGATCTTCAATGAGACCTCTGAAGGATTTCCGAGCTTGCTGGTGAGGTGAAACATCTCCCCCTCACTGTCTTCACTGATCAGAAATAAAGCATCAGAGAAGATCTCCCTTTGAGAATCAATGGTGACACTGGATTGATGAGTTTCAATCATATCCTTTTGCCGTTGAGAAAGGCCCGAGGAATGTTGATAGATTACTTGAGTCTGCTGCCATATCATAGTAGGAGGGGCCCTTCTATAAGGTTTCTTAGTGTTTACAGCATGAGGTTTTAGGTGAGTATGTGACTGCAGTGGTTGCTTATGTGGTGTTTGCTTTGGCTTTGACTTATGCTGCTCCGGTATAGGCTGCACTGCCTTTGTCTGCTTCTTAAGTTCAGGATGCAAAACTCCACATATATCATCATTATGTCCTAGCCTTCGACAATGTGAGCAATAAAGAGGGACCTGGTCATACTCAATGTCACATTCCACAGCCCTCAATGACTATAGAATGATTCCAATCAGCTAATAAGTCTATTTCAACACATATTTTTATAGCTGAGGGCCTAGAGAGTGTACTAGTGGCTAGGTCCATCTTGATGTATGAGCCTATCCTATTAGCAAAATCTCTGATGGCTGATAAGTTATAGTACTGGATAGGGGCATTGTGAATGGTTGCCCAGATGGGAACTATAGAAGGCTCCCTTTGAGTGGAAAAATCGGGAGTCCACTTAAGAACTTTCATAGTACATCCACCAATTTGACAAACTGATTTAAACCAGAGATATTGGAAATCCTCTTGGTTTTGCAAGCGAATCAGGATATGCCTATAGTCAAGTGATCCAATTTGGTGCTTACCTGCAAAACCTAGGAGCTTGAATTGCTTCTGGACTTCTTCCATGTTCGGCCTTCCATTTGTGAATTTGCCAATCAGAGCGTTCCGGTAGTGAGCCGCAAAGGTATGGACATCTTCTTTAGCATAAATACAGGCCAACTTTCCGTTCACCCGATTTGCGATTGGTTTAATTTCTGGATTGGAGGGGAGTGAAGTGAAGAGAGGTAGATTTTTGGGGGCTACAACTCGGAGATAAGACCTACCGGCGATGGCTTCACCACGCCGGGGTGGTGGTGCCGCCATGGAATATGTCCGTTTGTGACTATTGTTCGTCTGAATAGTATATTTGCAGAGGTTGTCGGGGGGAAAAAAATGACTGAAAAGAGGGGCGCGTGACTGTAGTGCTTTAATTGCACCTAGTGAAGGTGAAATTGCACCTAGTGTGTGAGAGCGTTTTCGGCAAAGAGCAACTGGGAATATTATAACATAATTATAATTAATTGATGGTTAAAATAATTGTATAATAACACATAATATCTTAAACATTGGTGTCTTTTGATATGCCCTTACCGTAAGGTGATCTTATTTGAGACTTTCTCATGTTCTCAAATAAGAAACCTCCTCAATCCCTCTAATCAGAATAAAATTAATAGCTCATGGAAGAACAAAATTAAAATTAATTACTTTTATTAAAACAAAATTCTACCCCTTTGTTAATTTTGTAAATGATCTCTTCATATTTACATATATCACCTCCAATTTCATAGAGACTAACCAATGTCTTAGAGGGCCAAAACAATTTAGGGGCTAAAAGGACAGTCTTACCCTTACAAGAATGGATGGAAAACTGATTTAACGGCAAGGTTAGGGTTAGGGGGTCAAAATGAGAAAAAAAACGTAAGGTTAGGGGGGTGTTTTGACACCGAAATTCGATTGGGGGCCAAACTGGTATTTTGGAAAACGTTGGGGGGCCTCTATAAAATTCTCTCTTATTAAATTAAAGTAATCCACATGTTCATTTATTCTAAATATTTTTATTCAGCTCAAAGTATAAAATATTAAAATAATAAATAAATAAAATATAAAAACTCAATAAAACAAGCAAATTTTATTATAAATTTGTGACTAAATTAATATATTATTATGTTATAATACATATTGTTATTTTACAATTTTATTTTTACGCCGGAAATAATTTATGCTCTCGATCGTAATTGATATATTTTATTTTTACAATGATAATAGATATATGTTATGGTAAGTAGATATTATTTAAATTTTGAATGAGTTTGATATGAACAATTTATCATGGTAATTAGCATATTTTATGCAAAATGTGTTTAATTAAAGATTTAGTTGACGTTATCGAAGCGCAAGCGTAACTCTGTAGAGCAGTACTGCAGCAGTGTTTACGTGGACATCAAAACAATGGTAGACAGTAGTGCTACAAGTTTTGGAAATTTGCAAGTAACTACCAATTTATCACTATTGGAGATGCTCTTAGAGCATCTCTAATGGTGAAAGGGTCAAGAGTAAAAATAGGTGACAAATGTTTAAATTTTATTGGGTGTCAATATGATGTAGGATTGAAGGTTTTCATTTTGAAATTTGGTTCTCCAATGCAACCATCAAATTGTCACAAAATATCATTAAATTAAATATTGCATTTATGTTTTTCAAATTTAAAAATGGAAGGATATAATGATTAAAACTCTATATTTGTTAATTTGTCAAATTGAAGGTTTCAAAGTGAGCATCAATATATAGAGGGTGTAATTGACACCTTCAATCCACATCATATGCCACCTATGATTGAACCCTACATTGATTCATGGGTTGGAGATAGGGGTGTTCATAACCGGGTACCCGCACTTTCGGGTACCCGCACAACCGGGTACCCGCACCTTCGGGTATTTGAAAATTCAACCCGGAGTCCGACCCGGAAGTGCGGGTACCCGCACTATCGGGTACCCGAATAGTCCGGGTCGGGTACCGGGTACCCTTTTACCTGTTTATGTAAATTTTACACAAAAAACATTGAGATTTTTAACCAATTTAAAAATTAAATTGTTGTCATAAAGTGCATAAAACCCAAAAAATATGAAATTTACAAGCTGAAATCACAGTCAAACCATATCAGCCTTAAATTTGTAGACTTTTTAGGAATATTTTAGGAAAATATTGTTTTATATTATAATAATTTTATTAATTTTATTAATTTTTTAAAAATAAATAATATTTTATCGGGTACCGGATACCCGTAAAACCTATTTTTGAGACCCGTACCCGTACCCGGTTGAATGCATAATTATCGGGTCGGGTACCCGACCCGAATTTATTACTAAATACCTGGATATTAACGTTCGGGTTTCTCGGGTATCGGGTCGGGTAGTGCGGGTCGGGTATTTTTGAACACCCCTAGTTGGAGATGATTTTTACAATTTCTCACTCTCAATCCTACATGTCAATTGATATTTTTGAAAATGAAGATAACATTGGAGATGCACTTAGAGATCACCTCTAATTTAAACTACCTAAATTCATTTAAAAATGTTTAGACAATATTTGTATTATAAATAGAATAAAAATCTTTAAAGTATACCGTTTTAAAGAAACGGCTTCATTTATTTCATACACTTTTTGAAGTTAATTAAAGGGCATAAATATAAATAATAACACCTTTGCAGATGAATATATAGTTCCGTTTTGCACTTTGCAGTTTGCACACATCTTCACCTCCTGCTGAACAATGGAGCTTCATCTTATCAACCTATCTCATCCGCGTTCTTACCCCACTCCTAATTGCCAAAACAGGAAAAGTTTCGCCCCGAAATCATCAAAATCAGACTCTTCAGTAGGTCCTGCGAAGGGTATTCAGAGATTCCACAAGAAAGACCTGTCTAGAATCCTGATAAAAGAGGCCGCTGTTCGAAACATAGAGAAAAAGGCCAACTCAAACAAGTATAATAACCTCTCACCAAAGGCGGTTTTAGGGGCCTTGGACGAAGCAGTTAAAGGGAACCAATGGGAGTCTGCTTTGAAGGTTTGTGGATTCATTTTCGTCTCTCGTCTTCTTATTCTATGAATTCGTTTCATATTATTGGTATTGGTTACTTTGATGTAGCAAGGGGTTTAGGAGAATGCCTTAAGACATTTATTCCGTTTTTTTTGTAGAGTGTTCTAAAATACTTGTTAGAAGGGAGAAAGATTACTTTCTAGAACTTGTTTGTTTGCTTATATGACAATTTCAAAGTCTTATACTCCCTCCGTCCCAACCGAAGCTGCACACTTTTTAGTCAACTTTGTCTGAGCATGTTTGACCATAAATTGCAATTGACATATGTGCTATAATCGTATCATATGTGAAATGGTTAGATTCACAATGCGCTCTATTTTTTAGCTATAAAAGTTTTAGACCATAATAATGTATAAAACTAAAGTTATTCACGGTCAAACATGCTCTGAAAAAATTGACCAAAAAAGTGTGCAGTTATGGCTGGGATAGAGTGATATTTAGAATTGCTGTAGTTTGATCATTTAGGCCCTGGTCTTTCGAACTTGACTTTTTAGTTTAGCTCAGTTCTTATTTGTAGTGAACTGTAAAGTGTTCAGTCTTTATTAGTTCAATTTAGTGAAAAGGTATTATTTGTTCGGATAACCATAGTGGTGGCAACTTGATGAGTAGTGACAACAAACTCAAGTCAGTTGATTTCACTAACAATATAATATACAATAAATGAAGTGGTGCTATATTTCTCACTGAGTTGTTAAATAAGTGTTGGTTACATGCTTCCCGATGAGCTTTTCGTATGTAGAGGGTAGCTTAGGCATTGCAAGATTTTGTCTTGGTAATGTTTTATACTTTTATAACTTGAGTTTAGTTACAGAACATGATTCACACTTTTTATTCTAATTATAACTTCCTTACTTAGATATTTAGCCTGCTTCGTAAGCAGCAATGGTATGTGCCAAAAAGCCAGACGTACACAAAGTTATTGGTAATGATTGGAAAATGCAGACAGCCAGGTCAAGCTAGTTTACTTTTTGAAATAATGGAGTCTGACGGGCTTCAACCCACAATTGACATATATACTGCTCTGGTGGGTGTCCTTGGCTCTAATGGCCTCCTTGACAAGGCATTTGATACTGTAAATTATATGAAGTCAGTCCCCCACTGTAAGCCCGATGTGTATACTTATTCAATCCTCATAAAATGTTGTGCAAAGCTGCGACAATTTGACATGATTGCTGATATTTGTGATGAAATGTCATCTGTGGGAGTAGAGTGTAGTGCTACAACTTACAATATTATAATAGATGGATATGGCAAGGCTCGGGATTTTGAACTCATGGAACAAGCATTGACAGACATGATAGGAAGTGGTGCATGCCTTCCTGATATATTTACTTTTAATTCTGTTGTTGGTGCTTTTGGTAACTCTGGTCAAATTGAGAAAATGGAGAGTTGGTTTGATCAATTCCAGCTGATGGGAATGAAGCCTGACATTATGACCTTTAATATTCTGATAAAATCATACGGAAAAGCAGGAGTGTATGAGAAAATGGATTCCGTTTTGGACTTTATGAAGATGAGATTTTATTCTCCAACTGTTGTTACCTATAATATAGTCATTGATACATTTGGGAAGGCAGGTAATGTGGAAAAAATGGAAGAAGTTTTCCTTAAGATGAAGCATCAAGGAATGAAGCCTAATTCAGTTACATACTGCTCCCTTGTTGACTCTTATGGCAAATATGGACATTTGGATAGAGTGGATTCAGTTATGAGGCAAGTAGAGAATTCAGATGCAGCTCTAGATACTCCTTTTTTTAACTGTGTCATCAACGCCTATGGCCAGGCTGGTGATGTGCAGAAAATGGCTCAGTTATTCATGGCTATGGAAGACAGGAATTGTCAACCTGATGGTGCAACCTTTGCTTCTATGATCCAAGCCTATCATGCCCATGGAATGACTGAAGCTGCTCAAAATTTGGAGCAGCTGATGTTAGCTAGTGGGGACTCTCAGGTGAATATATATGTTCTTTGGTATTTTATTTTATTTATGTATTTTTAGAACCAAGTGACATGATGGAGTTCTCGGCATGAATATATTCATCAATGTATCTACATCTTTCTTGTTCCTTGTTCTGCCATATTTTTCATGATAATTACATTTGTTACTCTCTATTGCTTGACACGTGTTGCTAATATTTCTGATAGTTTAGATAGTCAAAAAAAGTAAATGGGTAGATGATGATAACATGTTAAGGTCGTATTTTTGACCAACCTAAGTGATATTTAGTGTTGAACTATATATATTTTGAATTGAAATCAAATGGGGTTTCCATAAAATTTACCAACCTGTTGCATGCAACATGCTAATGGGTGTCTCAAGATGACTGATGATTGCAATGAGGAATCAGATGTACACACACAAAAAATAGATGAAACTAAAATTTTGAATGCATATTTTGTCTACCTACACTTTTTATGAATGCCATAAATACCTGAACTGATTTCTGAAATATTTCTATTTCCCATAAATTGTCCACAGTGAGCAGAAGCTGTGATTGGTTAAATTGTAGATATTGAACCATCATACTCTTAACATTCTGAGAGCATGGAACAAAAGACTTTGGACGCCCTGAATAGCTCTCTTTTGGTAAGCATCTTTGGCATTCTCTGTATTTGTCTTAACTTTCATGCATTTTACCGATTTCATTGTTCTTCACTAGGTTTTGTCTCTAAATTTGAAGGCCGCCGTGTTTATATGTTTGATCAGCATAGTTCTACCAAAATCATACAACTTAAACTGCTGAAAATCATAGTGATATAGTGTATCGAGAATAAGGATTCTGGGATAGATCTTATATGTTTGTTCCCATATTGCATGCAGAACCAAATTATATTAGCTTTCTTTTCATTATCAAGTTCTTTCTACCGTAGCTGTATGTGTACTTAAATCTGAAATAGGAAGTAACCTATTGGACCAGACTTTGATTCTCATGAACGCATATAGATGAGGATTGTTGAAAATTTTGGTGTCATTCTCTTATTTTTGTTTTAGTGTATGTATTGTTTATTTAATTCATGACGTTATGACAGAGTGAATTGTATCACAATATCTTACACCCTGAGGAACTTACATGCAGCTTGCACTGATTATTCTTAAAATCAGGCATCTGATTTTGCAGCTTATTTTGTTTATTTTTGTTGTCTTTCAGTTTTTTCTAAACTTTTTTTTTTCTCCTTTTTAGCTTTTAGGATTATATGGCTGGTCTACTGCACAGTGTTTTGCAGTAGAGACTTCTGTTATACTATCTGTTTTGCAGGCTTAACACATAATGTATCTGTGTCATCGGTTGTACATTTTCCTTAGTCATTTTTATTTTAGGCCTGTTACTAGCTTTTCATTCAATAAAGTGGCAAGAAGAAATTCTGACTTCGCAAGGCATTCTTGATCCACTCATTAAATTCGGGTTTACTCTTCTTTCAGTGTCTAATTTAGACCATATTTTTGATTGAAAAGGGCTCTTGATTGGCAGAGTGGCAGTTACTGATAATGAATTGCAGAAGAAAAAACTCATTGGAGTCAACTGCACCGATTCATTTTCTTTGAGAGTTCTGGTTTAGCAGTGCCTCATTATGGAAAAAGGAAAAGCTAAATTTATCCACCTTGGGGAGTGAGTAGTGTTAAACCTAGGGCAGCTCATTCAAAGTTATGCTTACTTCTTGATATCTATTTTCTATTGGGGCTTAATGTGATTGAATCAAACTCTTGTAAGAGAATGTGTCTATGTATGCAACCTAGAATAGGTATGTTTCTGTTAGTGTGATTGGAGATTAAGATCTGGCGTAATGACTAGTTCACCGGGCCAAACAGCAGTGTGATACTCAGCTGACACCTTTTCTGTTGAAAGAATGTAAGTTATGGAACTTAGATCCCTTGTTTCATTTAGTTCTGTACACCTATTCTATTCAGATACAAAGTTTTTTGGATTTGATTATTCAACTGAATGTTGTGTATCCGGTTTTTGTTTTAACTATTCTCTTCTTAATGTTAAAATTTGGCGGGAATTGAGGCACCACGGTACGATTTGTTGATTCTGTTTTGAACTGTGCAAACATGGTCCGGGCTGTTGGAGGCTATGGAGCTTTCCTTATAATTCAGAGCTCGTTTGAAGTCAAACTCGATCTCGTTCGTTGATATACGAGTTCGAACTCGATCTCATAAGAGTTAGCTCAACAGGCTCGTCGAGTAATTTGAGTATAATTTATATATGTTGTATATATAGGATTTTTATATAAATTTGAACTCAAACTCAAACTTAACGAGCTCGAACTCAAACTTTCTAAAAATCAGACAAATTGATCTCGACCTAAAATGTCTCAACTCACATACAAAATTTTCACAAACTCAAACTCGAACAGTTTAGATTTTCCAAATGTTTTAATGGCGGATATGAAATCTTTGTTTATACCGAAATCATGAACATAAACTATATCTCATTTTACTCACTTTCTTTTATGGTACATTTGCTTATCCTTTTTCCAAGTTGTTTTAGATTCCAAACAAGGCAAAGTCTTGGAAGCGATCGTCTACATATGTAGACCGGATTAAATTACAAATAGTGTTATTTGTAAAAAACAAGTAAGGACCGATTTGCAATTTCAGAATATTTAGGAAATTCACTCTCTATAGTAATTCGCGCGTGAACAATGTCTCATGAACAATACCCGCATGAACAGTGTCGTGTGAACAGTGCTGCTACAGTACTAATTCTGCTTTTTATTATTTTTATTATTACAAATTTCAGTTTTTGTTTTAAAATCCTCATCTTTTAAGTTGTAAAATTCATCTTTCAATTACACTTCTTTAGGTTTTTAAATGATTAATATTCATCCGATATTTATATGATTAAATATCTTTCACGTTTTGTTTTAAAATCCTCATGTTTTAAGTTACACATTTTGGTTTAAATCCCCAATATTATATTGAACATCTTTTGAGTTACAAGTTCAGTTTATTAGATAATAAATATCGACCAAGGTTTTGGTTTTAATTCCCCATGTTTTAAGTTATAATTATACTCATCTTCTGAGTTACAAGTTCAATTTTTTAACTAATGTATGCTTGTTAGGTTTTTGTTTAAATTTCTCATGTTTTATGTTATAATGATCATCTTCTGAGTTAAAAGTTCAATTTATTAAATAATAAATACCGATCAAGGTTTTGGTTTAAATTCTCCATGCTTTAAGTTTATAATATTCAAAATTTAAACGTTATATTTTTAATTTACAAACGTATAAATTTTAATTTGAAAGGTTATGAATTTTAAGTGAAAAGTTTTGAATTTTAATTTAAAACATCTTGTTTTTAATTCAAAACATGCATAATTTTAAACGTAATGTTTTTAATTTAAAATGTATGATTTTTAATTTTAAACGTTAGATTTACTGTTGCAATTACTGTAGCGTTTGGTTTTTAAATTTTTTTTTCCAGAAATGTCAAATTGGTCCTTCCTTGTTTTTGATATATTACCCTATTTATAATTTAGTCTCTGATCTACATATGTAGACAGTGGCTCCAGAGACCACCTCAACTATATTAAGTTAAATATTTGTCAAGTACTTCGTGCATCACGCGAAGAGAGCATATGCTAGTATACATTAACAAAAATCATATATTTGCCACAATCTTTTTTATTTCAATACATCAAAGAAGTTGAATACAAAAGGGTACCCACCCTAGTAGACGGAGAGGCATTTTGTACGCATGCTAATCACAAATGAGTGGTGGTGAGTGTATGTCCAAGAGATTTTCCAAGATGGAAATCTTAGTCACTTTTCTAATGCGTTCCTAGTGATGATACAGAGCACGTCACCTACTACTAGAAAAGGCGGTGACTCATCTGCTTAAGGAAATTGCTAGGAAGGTGCACGGGCACGTGAGAGAATCTTAAGCAAGATATGGGAGGTACAATCTCACGTGAGACATACTTGGGGAGGAGGAAAAAGAATGATGAGTCAGCAAGGAAAAGGGGACGAGGAAGGCGTTACAGGACGTCTATAAATAGAGGTCATAATTAACCATTCCAGGTAAGTTCTCTAACTCTTGAATACAGAGTTTTTATCTTTCAAAGCACAAAATCTCATCATCACACCGGAGCTACCACCCCCGGGGTAGTGCCGGGGGTTTGTTTTGCAGGCGTCGGAGAACAAATTCTTAGCCAATTCCCATCCGAAGCCTTGAGGGTCGGACAACCAAACATCTCAGCAGGCGGTCTACCGACTTACGTCTCTAAGCCCTCGGATATAACCAGATCCCGAGGCACCCATTTACTAGTGCGGATTATCCCCGCATCAGTTGGCACGCCCAGTGGGACCCGACTTGAAGGGTTCTTCTTCCGATCGCCATGTCGGAGACCGCAAGACGCCGACCTGGTCGGCCTCGCAAATCCACCACTACCCCAGCGACTACAGCGACAAATACAGAGGAGGTGATACAAAACAAAGATGTCCCTACACTGTCGCAGCTACAAGCCGAAGGACAGAGCCTAAGAAACACCAGAGGGCCAACGCGAAAGGGAGCCTATCACAGAAGGAGAAGATGATGAAGCCGAGGACAACCCTCTGGAGTTGGGCATGGGGATATTACCTGAGGCAGGACTATCAGGGACTGCTCAGGATGATCAAAGGCCAGCAAACACAGTTCAAAACAATCTGAGGCCATCTGGTACAGTTCGGAATAACTCAAGGCTGAGGGGTGAAGATCTATCGGCGCTGGATTTCATGATGGCACATAAAGAACTATATCATCAATGGATGATACAACACCGAAGAGAGCAGGAAGGGGGACCAGCTCCACACGCAAGACCAATGATCGATCTAGAAGCTTTAGACAGGCTAAGGCCTGAGAGAAGGGTGCAAGTCAATTCTAGCACGGTACCTCCAACTGTTCCACCTCTAAGGACCGGTGCGAACGCGGGAAATCTTCAGCCAAACCATGTGTATGGAAATGCAAGACAAGGAGGATGGGCATGTCCTCCAGGGTCGGCGGTACCGGCTGTGTCATTTGTGACGCCAGGAATTTTCGTCTCCACTCCAATGAGGTTACCCAACGAGCAGTTACTTGTATGGTACTATGATATGGGAATCTCTGGGGGTATCAGACAATGGGAGTACAGGGTCAGAGCTATCTGATGACCTCGGCCGGAACAGGGGTGCACTATGGAGAACACCAAGGAGGGTATTAAGGGAGAGCTTATGAGGAAAGATAACCCAGAAAAGAGGACGACTACCATTCGGATCCAAATTCTTTGGAGGCAAACTTGGACTAGATGATCTGAAGGAATGGAGTGAGGCCAGCCTCTCCATGGATTTCGGAGATTCTGGCTGAACCATGGCCTCAAGGGTTAAGGCCGCCAGAGGGAATTCCAACGTACAATGGGGAAACGGGTCCAGAGGATTTTGTAAGAACCTACCAAAACTTGATGATTTCTAGGGACATTCCGCACAACCTAAGGTGCAAGTTGTTGGGGTGCTACCTCCGAGGAAACTGTCTGATATGGTTTGACTCACTCCTGAGGGAAAGCCTGATGAGTTTTTACGATTTTAGCCGAGCTCTGCTGTTAAGGTATTCTCAGCTGAAGAAGTCAGGAAAGCTATTAGCCGAGCTACTGGAAACCAAGCAGAAGGCCTCAGAGGAGCCAATGGAATACTACATAAGGTAAATGGAGAGGAGCAAACCAATACGGTGTTAATCAATATCCGAACCAGGGTCGGACATAGGGAGGAGATCAGGCTTATGGAAACAATGGAGGGTAGGCTCTGAATCAGATAGTGGCAGTGGCTCAAGATCCAGAACCCATCCTGAACCGAATGATAAACGTGATCAACGGGATGGTAGGGGATAGCTGCCAATCGATAATGGCATTGAAGGCACATACTAGGTATGTGCCGCCAGGAGAAGAGCCCGGTAAGCGATTCCGACCTGATGACACCATCATCTTTTTCGAAAAGAATGCAGTGCCTACTCAGGCCTCACACTCGGATCCAATGGTGGTTACGGCGGAAATAGAGGGCTTCACTATCAAAAGAGTCTTTATAGATGATGGTAGCAGTGTGGAGATTATGTTTGCCACCTGCTTTGACCAATTGGGGATAGGAAGGCAAAACCTCTGACCACCGATATCACCATTGTCAGGGTTTACTGGGAAAGCTGAGATGCCCCTCAGCATAATCACCCTTAAAGTGACCACGGTGGATGACAGAGATAGAAGCCGTCGGACATCGGCAATGTGCAATTTCGCGGTGATGGATGCTTCTTCGCCATACAACGTCATCCTTGAGAGGCCTTGGCTGACGCAGGCTCGGGTGGTAAACTGCCTCTACTTGTTAACGATGAAGTTCCCAACAGAGCAAGGAATAGCTTCTATTCGGGGTAGCCAAACGATAGCAAAAAACTACATGCTAACGGCCATAATGGATGCAAGGAAGCCTGTCGGGGCAGTCCACCAGAGGTCGGCACACAAAGGGAAGGCAAAGGTCAAAGGTTCACCCTTAGAGAAGGGTAAGGCAAAGGAAAGAAAATATTCAGATATGCCAGGAAAGGAGAAAGGTGTTAACGCCCCGGATAAGGAGGAGGAAAGCCCAGAAAAGGAGACGTCAGACAAAGGGGGCGAGGAGATGATGGAGGAAAGTTAAAACAGGTAAGCCCCTCTTTACTAATTAAGAAATTTTATTTAGGAAGAAGGAATTCAGTGTGGATACACTTAAGCTAGCAGCGTGGATACGTCTGCTAGTAGATGGCGTGGATACGTCAAAAGAGATGCAAGTTATTGGATAATGCCATGCGGGAAAGAATGGGTGTGGATACGCTCGAGGAAAGGAAATTACAAGTATTGGATAATATTTGTAATAGGAAGTCGGGACCTCGGGGTCGCTCCCACGATGGTGCCCCACAAAAGAATGAAGAATTTAAAGGATTAAGATTTTAAGGCATTCAAACCATCGGATGGATGCCCTCGTCAGAAAAGGCCCATTCGATGAACTCATAAGGAAAAATTTAAAGGTTTAAGATTTTAAGGCATTCTAAACATCGGATGGATGCTCTCGTCAGAAGAGGCCCACCCGATAAACTCATAAAGAAGAATTAATGCTTCTAAGAACTTTAAGGTATTATAACCATCAGATAAAAACCCTCATCAGTAGAGGACCATCCGTTGAAATACAAAAACAAACCAAAGAGCTAGAATCTAAAGCTAGATACTTTCAGATACATTTGCACGATGCAGGGTATTAGGCGGTTGACTACCCTCGGCAGAAGAGGGGAATGACAAGTGGATATGGCTCGGATAGTCGGACCACATCAAAGGGAAGGCGAAGGTACGCAAATTAATTTTTTGAATATTCAGATTTTATATAAGGTTTAGTGCATCGGACGACAAGTTTAGGTTCTTGCACCCGATGCTCCTAAAGGGGGAGAACAAGGGGATAAACAATACAATAAAAAGAAAGAAAAGGGTTCACAAACGAGAAGGAAGAACAAAAGAATCTATTCCTTAAATATCAGGCAAGGACAGATTACAAAAACAAGCAAGAAAAGAAAAATTACAAGGAGCGGATGCAGAAGAAAACTAAGAATCAGAAGATTGAGTAGCATCGGACTCAGAATGAGTAGCATCGGACACAGGAAGTCGGGCCGAAGGACGGGTAGCCTCAGGACGTTGGGTCTGGGGTCTCTTGCAAACTACCTTCGGCTTACCATCTTCCTGGCCCACGGTGAACCCACATAGGAAAGGATGGGCACAGTACTCACGGTAAACAGGGGTTTCAGGGCAGACTCCCAGGTCATTTATAACGTCCTCAGAGGGAGGAGAATCAGAAGAAGATGTAGGAGAGCCGGGAGAGGGTAAAGGTCCTTCTGGAGTAGACAGGGCTCGGATAGAGGAGGCTGATAGAGGAGGAGAGGTAGAGCAGAGAACTTTCCAGATTGTGGGAGCCAATTGGCTCAGGGTCTTGTTCAGCAAGCACTGGAACTTATAGAGGTAGCGCTGATGGGCACCAGGCTTGTAGAAAGACTTCTGGTAATCGAGTCGGGGACCCCCAGGACCCATCCTCGCATTTGCTTATAAACCCAGGTGGTCTGTTGGTTGTTTGACTCCTTCAAGACCTCTTTTACGGCTATCGTAAACTCTAGGGATCGGATGATCTCTTCAGAAAGGGCAGCACTGTATTCGCGGAGGTTGGAACCATCCTTCCAGGGTTGTAATTCCTTCTCAAGCTCGGACAAGCGAGATTCTAGTTTAGCCGAACGAAGTTTCTCTTGCTCCAGCTCTTGAGCAAGGACAGAAGATTGAAGCCTCTCTTCAGCAAGGCGACACTGGTGAGTGGACTCCAAGAGATCTCGGAGACCAACCGATCTGAGTATCTCGGAAGAGAAGTCAGATACCTGAAGCATTGAAGGTTAGGAGGTGACAATAAGATGTATATAAAACAGGACACGGGAGGAAAAAAGGGATTACCAGAGGATCGGAATGAGGGGCCCGCAATTGTGAATCGTTCGGAGGAGACAAGGATTGAGGGTTTAGAGCCTTAGTCCGAGGTCTCTTCCGACCACAACTTAAAGGATCATCGGCGAGGGCACCGACCAAATCAGGAAAAGGAACATGTATAGGAACCACTGTACCGGTACCCACGGGATGAGTCTCACTTGGGGGGCTCGGGCCGTCCAACTCAGGTACGAAGGTAGGATCGGGGTCGGGATGATAAGACGGATCATCCTCATGAGAGCGTAGGACTGCAAAAGGAAAACTGAGTCAGATACCAGAAAGACAAGGAAAAGGGGAAACCGACTGCTGAAATGAAAGACAAATTTTAGGGGCAACCTTGGTCGGGCCAGTCGGCACGATAGTGAGGGGTGGTGAAAACCATCGTCGGGATATACTTCGCCAGGCCAAGAGAACCCTCCAGTTTCAGGAATCCAGTATTGGGACAAGTATACTGGGCTATTCAGCAGAATCTCATAATCTGAGCGTAGCTCATCAGGGAGCCAAGGTACCTGATCCTCAGATTTGATGTCACAGTTCCACCAAGGAGCCCGATAGGTTTGATGGTCATAAAAATAAGCAATTTCTCCATGCAGGTTCATTTTTCTCTTGCAGGTCTGTATTTTTACCATAATGCCCCCTGATGGAACCCTATGATTTCAAGCCCAGTTTTTGCCTTAACAATATTAGGGGTATTATGGTAAAAATACGGACCTGCAAGAGAAAAATGGACATGCATGGAGCAACCTCCTAAAAATAATGACCGTCCAATAACCAAGCCCTCAGATAGTTGACGAGGCCTCGGATGAAATGGGCATCAGGAATACGGGAGGCAAAACTAAAGATGCCGGGGATTCGGCTTGCATTCCCTGACTTATAGAAGAAATATCGAAACAGGTCCACTGACTCAGAGACCCCACATCGACGACAATTGACTAGAAACACCATGATAATCGCAAATCCGTTGGGATTAATTTGAGCAGGGGAGATCCCGTAGTGATGAAGGAGGTCAGAGTACAAAGGAGGAAAAGGTAGGCTTAGGCCAAATTGAAACAGACGCTTCGGGATGCATGGCCCATTAGTTTGATACCCGTTTAAGCCTACGGGAATAAGATGAGCGTTCTTCGCTAAAGGGCAGAACATCCTGAAGGCGGCTTGGATAGTCTCAGCACGGATTCAATCTTGTGCTGGATCAGTAGGAGGTCCCTGAACATTAGAAACTATCCCTCGCGGTCGGATTCGCAAGGATTCATTAGGGGTTTTACCAGTTCCATTCTGAGAATCAAGACGACGAGAGTTGGGACCCTCACCAAAAGGAACAATAGGGGGACGAGTCATATCGTTGCAAGAAGATGAGGTGGCGGTGCTATCAAAAGATTTACCAGGAGTAGACAAAGTCAAGCGAGAATGATTCAGATCAAGTGGACAAGAATCATCAGAAAAGGAAGAAGAATTGCAGAAAAGGTAGTCAATCATACGAGTGGAATGGAAAAAAGAGGGAAAGACTTTATAGTACAAATAAAAGGAGCAATGCGGTGGAAGATAAAAGGGCAAGGACAAGCCGTACCTAGGAAGAAGACAAATGATTAAGTCACCCAAAAGAAGGGAAAAATTCGGACACTGTGCAGCCGTCAAGCAAAAAGCGCGCCAGTCGGGACCCACCTATTAAAAGGATGTCGTCCCGGGATAACGAAACGGCAAAGCCCACTAAGTATCAGCGAAGGAAGCTTGAATAAAAGAGGAGAAGGGTTAGACCAGGTCAAGTCAAACGTTGCTCTTCCAGAACGAACACTCGACTTGGGGGGCTTGTGTTGATGCAGAGTACGTCACCTACTATTAAGAAAAGCGGTGACTCAGCTGCTTAAGGAAATTGCCAGGAAGGGCACGGGCATGTGAGAGAATCTTAAGCAAGATATGAGAGGTACAGTCTCACGTGAGACATACTTGGGGAGGAGGAAAAAGAATGATGAGTCGGCAAGGAAAAAGGGACGAGGAAGGCGTTCCAGGACGCCTATAAATAAAGGTCACAATCAACTATTTCAGGTAAGTTCTCTAACTCTTGAATATAGAGTTTTTATCTTTCAAAGCACGAAATCTCATCATCACACCGGAGCTACCACCCCCGGGGTAGCGCCGGGGGGGTTTGTTTTGCAGGCGTCGGAGAACAGATCATTAGCCAATTCTCATCCGAAGCCTTGAGGGTCGGACAACCAAATATCTCAGCAGGCGGTCTAACGACTTACGTCTCTAAGCCCTCGGATATAACCAGATCCCGAGGCACCCATTTACTAGGGCGGATTATCCCCGCATCACCTACTTGCAGTCAAAAAAATTAAAAGCATTCCTAGGCACCTTACAAAACATTACAATGGCTAATTCATTACATAGGAATGATTATCACAGAAATTTGCCAGGGATGATCAGCCCTGCAGCAAAATGATTAATTCATGCGAATCAGAGTAGATCACCAAGGTTCAAACTCCCAAATGCAAAGCATGTTGAAGGCCGGGTAATCAACGTTAAGTCTCGGACTATAGAGCCTATGAAGACCAGAATCAACCAATTGACCGGGCTGAACACAAGAATTCACAACAAAAAAGTTAAGTCTAGTGCACTTGCTAGAGTGACTCAGAATCAGAAACAGACTCTGAACATCTTCTATATTCTGCAAGCTCGCCCCATGGCTCCGGAAACTGTATTCCCGCATGGCAACATTTACAGTTTGTGAGGGGATCCTTGGCGATAGCATCCTTGATCAAATACCCGGCAATTTTGCGCTTTCTAGATATACCACAAAATGCACAATGACAACACAAAAGAGGGGCGCCAGGCTCTCTTAGCATGATCACATTGAAGGGAAAGATTATCCATACCTTTTTGCTTGAGCATTAGCACAATGAGTGCACAGAAAATCTTGTGGGATGGAACAGATTTGATGTGCATCTGGAATGGCTAAATGCATGTGAGATTTTGGAAGTGAGTCGGAGACTCCAGAACTGAAACTAGTAGCATTGCTGATTAGGTTCCCCTCAGAAGATATAAAATTATTAGAATCCAACGACCAGTATCTAATCTCCCGACTGTTTTTGAGAGCAGATAATTTTATCTGGTGGTTTCTACTGAGAATGTCAAACGCATTCTGCAGTTCCCTTGGTTTTTTGAACCAATAAAGAAGCTCTTTACATCCCCTAGTACACTATGAAGCTCTATTTAAAACTGACTAGAATAACCATCAAAACCTGGGCTTTTACTGGATCAGCATCATAGATTTCTGAATCTGTTATATAATTAATTAGAGGGGGAATAAAACACCACATTTTTGGATGCAGAAGCGTTAATAACCAGAGAATGAGGATGAAAGACACTAATAATCTGAGTTGAAAAAGAAGAAGTTTTATGGTTCTTGATTACATTACATCTTTCCCCTAAACGAAATGCTCACCATCATGTTAGACAGAATATTTTTTATATTGCTTAGCCTTCATTAGATTGCAAAACATTTTGCCTATCAGCTTTAGCTTTCTGCATTCCAAAGCGGAGCTATCTCAATACTTCCATTCTCACCATAAACAAATGTAACAATGAACATTCAATGCCTTAAAGAAAAACTCCATGTGAATATTCAACCAGAATTAATCATTGTTACCGATATGGTCCAACCTAATCCAGATCAGACCACCATGTATCCTCTTTTCGTGTTTTCACTTTAGTTTATACCAGGTACATAAAATCTAAGTTATGTAACAAAATCCCCTAGTAACTTTTTTCAACAGCATTATTCACATCTCACATTCCAACAAAAAATTTACTTTCAATCAGGTGGTTGAGATGAAGGAATTACACCAAACTTATACTGCATATTTAATTCACATAGAATGTCTTGTTTACCCTTTATTTTTTGGATGCTCCATTATTAATAAGATCATCTCCATGCTGCATCCCAGTATAAATAAACATATTGTGCAAATGGGTAAGTTTACGTATGATTCACAAGAAGAAAACATATACAAAAACATTTCTGTTCATCAACAAGCATTCACCACATTCAAAGTTTAAGAGCAAATTATACTAACTTGTTACTCAAAAAGTTGTTTGATAAATTTAAAAGTTCCAAACATATAAGGAGAGGGGATAACTTTTGCTTACCAATCCAGCTCCGAAATGTGATAGACATTTATCTCTTCAGGTGCTTCTCTAACCAACCATCCTCAAAAAAAAAAAAAAAAACAGAAAAAGAGAACAAAAATCATTAACTTCAAGCAAACTCTTGTTAAAATTAAAAAATATTCCAGGAAATTTTAAAACATGTTTTTGTTGCTAACTTTCGGTTAATCATGATATCATCATCTAAAATATGAACTTCACATTTATAGTCAGAATATTTGCCATTTTAACTCAGGTAGCATCAAGTTTAACTAGGGTGTGAGCTACATCATCATGCAACCAGAATAAGCTATATACGTTATCCTAGAACACTATATAATAAGAATTCTTTTGATTCATGGTCAACCAATGTTGGTATCCGGATTCGTAGGGGTATTATCGTAATTGTCAACCCCCCCATAAAGGAACATGACGTCGTTTGTACTTGTATTTGTCCTCCACTTTTCCTTCTCCTGTTGTGTTTCTGAATTTCGTTCTTATTTTCTTCTTCTTCTAACACAACCCTGCGCCAGATTCTTTCTACATTTCTTCTTTGCAGTTTTCATCTACGCGCTCACCAGGCGACGAATTGGGTGAAGTTGAATTGACGTCACTTATAATCCGTGGACATCAGCTGCTCATCACCGACCACCCAGTTTGTGAATCCACATGAATTTAGTTTTTTTTGGGTATTTGTAGTTCCGATCTCCGCCGCCCGTCACTAATCGCTGCTGGACTATTTATTCAGGAAAATATCACTCCAAATTCCTGTACGATGCTGAAGGTGAGCAATTTGGCGTCGATTTTAATTTCTATTATGGGTGTTAGTTGATTTACGGATGTAGTTTCTGCGGTTGTCAATTTTTTTATTAATTTTATGCTTTTTAATTGTTCTTTTCATTCTTCTGGGATGAGATTTCATTCTAAATTGAATGTAGGCATTGGTTTAGGGTGATTCACGAAGGATTGATTTCCAGGTTTCTTTGTTATGTTTTGTAATGATTAAAAGATATTTATCGAGACAAACAAGACTCTTTATGATCTAATGACAGATAAGGATGTTGTTTTCTAGAATGAGTACTCCTGGAATGTAGAAGCTAATAGCCGATAGTGATGAGTACACATAAATCTGCATATCATGTTTTAACAGCTTTGCTTCTGATTTCGGACAGGAGACGACATGGATGAAAATTTGGAAACTGCATAAAGAAATACACCATCAGAAATATTGTCAAGTAATCCCATGTCAGGTCCTAATAATTGCCAAACGATCGTGTTAGCACTGAATTTCTCCATTTCTGCCTCGAAATTATTAGGTTACTAAATGGTGTGGTGTTTAGGGTACTTATAAACTCTAGGTAAGCTTCTAGGGGAGCATAAAAAGGGTTTACACCATAGGGTCGCTGATATCCTCAGAATATATTTAATTATCATAGCTAGAGAAAGAAAGACTGTGTTTTGTTTGATTTTTTCTTTTTCAGGATTGGTTGTTTTGAGGTTTATTGATCAACTCCAGGTGAACTTAAATGTAATGTATGGGATTAGATTTTTTTTTTTTTTGGCTAACTTACTAATCATCTTAGAGGACTATCTTCATTCCATTAGCTTTCAGAGATGAACTTTGAAAGGAACATGAAATTATTGAGATTTTTGCCATGTGTAGATATATGTTATTTCCATATAATTATTGGGAGTTTTGCCTCTGTAAATCCTTTTTGGCCTACTTTTCAACCTAAGATTGGATTACAAAACCTTAAATAGGAAAGGTACTATGATTCCCTGGTCACTCAAGTGGTGGCATTGGACAAGTTTTTTGTTTGTTGAAATAAGCTGCTAGCAATTCCTCACCATATAGCTAGTTTAGAGATAGGAAAACAATGGGATTAATGGCGTTGCTGGTGAGCTATTTTCTGATTTTTAGTTCGCAACGATTAATGGATTTCATTGTCATCTTTATTTCTATTGGTTCTCACAGAAACTTTTCTCCTTTCTTAATTGGTAAGGACATATAAATTGGTATTCTTTTTAATGGCCTGTGTAGGGGTTGTTTTCTAATTATGTGTCATGAACAGGGGTTTTTTAGCGTATTACGGCTTCCTTACACATATGCTTATGGTGATTAAGAAGATTCGGTAATGTAAAATGTTGTATGTTATTGCTTAATATTTGATTGACTGTTGTTTAATTTATGCTCTATTGCACCCGAATGTTGAACCCTAATGTTAAATCCTATTTTGAACCGTTCTTTGTAGTTTGTATAAGTTGGTTTTGCCTGATTTGGTCTCTTGGATAGTGTTTGACACTTTGACGGTTTCTTGATCTCAGTTATAAGTTTAGGAGGGCTCTTCCAATGGCGTTGTTAATGGAAATCACCTACCATCAAATGATCAGAAGCCTCCTACAGTGGATGTTTATGAGAAACAAATTTAAGAGATGTCTAAAGCTCTTGTAGAGTCGCAAAGAAAAGCTACTGAAGTAAGTAAATAGAATTCTGCTTGGCATCTAATCAAAATCCAGTTGTTCATGTGGCTAAAGAGTTCGTGCAGATCACGGTCTTATTTTATTTGCATTTTATTAACTATACTTCTGTTGATGCAGTTGCTTGAAGATTTAAATGCACAGCACAAGCAAGAAATGACAATACTAAAGCATGAAAGTTTTCTCAAAATTGGAGAAGCAGAATATTGTGGAAGTAATATATAATTGGGACCATTTAAACAAATTTAGGAGATGTCCAAAGCTCTTGAAGAGTTGCAAAGAAAAGGTAATGAAGTAAGTAAAGAGAATTGCGCTTGGCATCTAAATCAAAATCCGGCTGTTCACGTAGTGGCTGAAGAGTTCGCTACATATAAGTCTTAATTTATTAGCATTTTATTGATTATATTTCTGTTGATGCAATTATTTGAAGATTCAAATGCACAAAGGAAGCAAAAAATGGTAATGCATGAGGAACTGCAAACCCTAAAGCTGTCTCAAAATTGGAGAAGCAGAATGTTGAAGAAGTTAAATCTGACCAGGATCATTTAAGATTTTTATGTGATGAAAAAATTTTAGCCCTCAGGTTAGTATTACAATCAAGAATATTATGTAGATGATCCTTTTTCTTTCTCCAGTTCTCTCATAATATTATTACTTGTAGTATGTACTTGTGGAGAAAATGAGCGTGGAACTCAAACTTTCAAAGTTGAGCTCTCAAGATTTAGAGAAAGATATCAGAAAGGAAATGGTTGAAAAGCTAAATACCAGGTTTGTCTGCAAACTATATTTTCTGGAGCTTTCTGAACGTGAAATCATACTCATTTATTTTCATATATGATAACTGATTTATATTTACAACATGTCCGGCTATTGGGCTGTGACATGAAAAGTGTGATTTTTATATAGATATTGAACAAGATAAAATATCAACTAAGAGCACGAACTGTGGGATCTGCATTCTGCAGTTGGAGTAAGAGAAGACTTTTTTGCTGGAAAAGTTTCATTGCATTCTGTTCGTCAGCTGAGCTTCAAGGATTTGATGAGAACATGATTCCCCTAGCATGTTCTTGGAAACCCGGGAGGATGACAGTTTACTAGAAAGTAAGAGAGAACAAATACAAATAACTGTGTAAATGTTCCTTTCTCTATTCTATATCCCTCTGGGATGATATCATCTAGCTATGTAAACATGGAATTATGAAACAAATACAATAAAAGAGACGTATTTATGGCGCCATGGAAAATAAGTTTAAATATACCATTTCAATAAAAAAGTGGGTGTCTTGGCAACCATCTCCCTCCGAGCACCCGAGTCACCCTCAAATTACTACACAACGCTAAACAATGAAATAATGAAACAAATCAATGAACAAGGTTTGCGTTTCTTCGGTCAATTTAGTATTAAAAACTTCAAAAGTTACAGACTATTGTTTATCTGCAGCGTTGTGCCGAAACTGGCTTAGTGGTTTGGAATTTGGTGGACTTCGATATGATCACATCACTATCATGGATAATAATTACCCAAACGGTTTAAGTGAGCCACCTCAAGAACTTCATGTGGCTGCTTTGATAGCAGAAGTATACGCTATTTGCTCATGGGTGGGACGAATAAGATTGTGGAAGATTTGCTCAGGCAAATTTAGTTTGCTTCCAAGTCTATGAATGAGGCTCGAGAGATAGTGGAGCAAAGAAACTATGAGATTGCAATTATGGTTTCGCATCTTGAATTCTCCATTTAGTGGTGTAAAGTTCTTATTTGCTATATACCATACTCAAGTAAAGTTCAATCCTAGCTAGGAACTTCTTATTTTGCTATATACTACTTCTACTTAAATCTATTAGTTATACTCTTAAATTGCATAAACTGGCAAATTGAAATGAATTTAATCTAAATCGCGGTTTTAGAACTTTAAAATTTAATTTCAATTAATCCATTATTTGTAATTTAACACTCAAATACACCCCGCATCGCGTGGTGTCACCCCGCTAGTAAGTACTAATATAGGTTGGATATGCACAGCACACGAAGCCACGCAAATGGATGGGTTTGTATAGTAAACAAAATTAGCTAAAGGGTAACAACAGAAAACTTCACCAAAGGAATACACATCATAGTAAGCATTGCTAAACACCATCATACGGTAGCAACCTCAATATTACGAATATCAGTATTAACACTCAATGGGGAGAACTTTTTGCGTACCTTACCAGCTTTGAAATGTAACCGTCCTGGATCCACTGAACAACTTCTGAGCAACCAGTCGCAAATAAAACAAAAAATTGTGAACTCTAAAGTGTTCCCTAATTCACAAGGAAAAAACACTTACCTAATGAACCTGGTTCACCAAATGGTATTGGCAATATATCACCATCAACAGAAGTTCACTCGTAACCCAACTCCTTTACAACAGCAGCAAGCTTTCTGAAAAAGACACAAATTTCTTATGGTTCTCAATAAGACCATTTGCAGTGGAGGCTGGTCCATGGACTTTTCAACATGAAAATCTTAATTTCGGCCATAGTGGGGAGGATTTTCCTTGTCTTTTCCTCATTTCAAGGAACAGATCTCATAAATGGGCTGCACCTCTTCAACGTGAATATATTGGTCTTTCTCCAATGAAACTAAGCCATTTGGCACTATGGCCCCATGTGGATGATTAACTATGAAGTACCACATGAATTTAGTAGGGATGTTTTAACACTAATAGCGAAAGTTGATAATCCACAATCAGCTGGAGACTGTAGACTGATTTCATGTTGCCCTATTCTATATAAAATCATGAGTAACAGATTGAGTGAGGTACTCCCTAATCTGATAAACGGGAACCAAGGTGCCTTTGTGAAAGGGAGGAGGATATCTCATAATATTCTTCTAGTCCAGGAGCTTCTTATGGTATATAAGAAACCACACAATATACCGAGCTGCATGATAAAGATTGATATATAGAAGGTTTTCGACAGTATAAACTGGGAGTTTCTATTCAAATGGCTGGCAGTTCTAAAATTTCCAGGCTTGTTTATTGAGTGGATAAGAAGATGTGTAGAGGATACCACTTATTGTTTTTCTCTGAATGGTGCTTACACTAACTCCTTTAAAGGGAGAAGTGGCGTTAAACAAGGGGACACGATATCACCATTATTATTTGTAATTGGGATGGAATATCTATCGAGGCAGCTCAGCCTGGCCATCAAAACTAAAGTTGTAGAGTTCCATCAACGGAGTTTGAAAGGAGAAATACACTGTTTGATGTTTGCAGATGATCTATTAATTTTCTGTAGGGCAAGCAAGCACTCAATGGAAGGGGTTAAAACTGTTTTGGAGGATTTCAGAAGGGTTTCAGGCTTGAGGATAAATGAAGGAAAATCAGAGGCTTTCTTCTCGACAATGACGGAATCTGAATCAAAGTTACTGGCCAATACCATAAATAAAGTTCAAGGGAGTTTCTCAATGACTTACCTTGGACTTCCAGTCTCGACATGAAGATGGAGAGCTGCGGATTGCGAAAAAATGTTGGAGAAGATTGCAGACAAATCGGCACTTGGGGTTCCAAAAACATGGCATATGCAGGTAAGGTGCAGCTTATAAACACAATTTTGTTGAGTTAAGCAAGTCACTGGGCGAATGTTTTTCAAATACCTGAGAGTGTGCACAAAGCCAAAAATGCAGGGATTTTTTATGGGGCAGAAATGAAAGGGAGAAGAAAGTTACACAAGTATCTTGAAAGACACTTTGTATGCCAAAGAAAAGTGGAGGAGTTGGCCTACGGGATCCTTCTTTCTGAAATCGAGCTTCTCTAAGTAAACTGATTTGGGATTTATGTCAGAAGAAGGATATACTGTGGCTAAAATGGGTGCAAGCGTACTACTTGAAGAGTGAAGAGTTTCTTGACTACAACCTAGAATGACACCAATATAACTGGAGCTGATCTCTGAAAAATGAAATTAGGCCATATCTAATGGAATATGTTGATGTAAAGGGAAATTTCAGTACGAGCAAGGCATATGAGTATCTCAAAGGAGCAAGTCAAGAAAAACACTGGTCAACGGCTATGTTATGGAAGTCAGGCCTGCACCCTAAGCACTCGTTCTTTCTATGGATGTTATTAAAAGGGATATTATCGACCATAGCGAGACTGCAGTCAAAACGGATGATACCACGTGTGACAGATGTCTGTATTCTTTGTGGGGAAAATGGGGAAACGATGCAGCACCTGTTTTGTACATGCAAGTTCACAGTTGAACTCCTAAAATATTACAGGGTGGAGGCTGGTGGGAATTTCAGGGAATGCCTGAGGAGGATGAGAAAAATGGTAGGATGGAGGAAAAGAGTAAGATTCCACCGACTAATTAGCATTTTCTATAATATATGACAGGAGAGGAACAACAGAATCTTCGAGGGGAAAATTAGACAAGCTGATTCTCTGAAGGTGCTAATTGAAATAGGTTACGCTCCCTCTGTTTGATGTTGAGGATGGAGTGAAGAGATCCAAGCATGAAACTTTGTACACAATGTCATTGGCTGTAAAAAGTGAAGTTTTGCATGTATTACAACACTTTCTATAGCCAAGTAATGAAACTTGTGCATATGTCTTAGGTACCGTACTGATTACCTTTGGTATTCAGAGGTGTTGGGCTGCTGGTATAAAAACCAATTACCCAACCTTGGCTCATGACACTATCTAATGATTTGACGGGCCGGATGAGGGGTTATGACCCTAGTATGAAACTTGTACATATGTCGTAGGTACCGCACTGATTACATTTGGTATATTTTGAGGCCCAGTGCGAAATTAAATTTTGGGCCTTATTTTCAACACTATTTTTATTAATGTAAAAATATATAAAAATAATATTCAAATGATCACCTTAATTATCATAAAATTTAAAGCACTATTGTATATATATTTTTATGAAAGGAATATAAATTACTTAATTTGTTCTACTACATTTCGTCAAATTTCTTTTTTGACCTGTGTCATTGTTTTTACTAATTTTTAAAATTGTTTTAATCTCCCAAATTTTAAAAGTCAATATAGTTTTTTATGTATAGTACTTAAAGTAATTTAATTAAGAAATTTGAATAGTCCATCTCACATTTTTAATTTACCAAATTTCAAAACAAACTATCCAATTTAAACATAAGAATTTCAGAGGCCTTACAAAAACCAAAGTTTAAATCTCTTCACATTTCATTTCATATGACATAAAATTGAAAGTAGTTTAAAAGTTACTCCCTCCGTCCCCTTTTATTTGTCTTACTTTTCAGTCAATATTTTTCACACCATATTTGACCATAAATAACTTTAGTTACACTTAATAACAAAGTATGAAATGTTAATATCTAAAAAGTATATCATACGAGGATTGTAACGATATATTATATGATGATATTAGTATTTGTATACTACAAGTTATTAATGGTCAAACATGGTATGAAAAAAATTGACTTGAAAAGTAAGACAACTAAAAGGGGACGGAGGGAGTACATGGTTTAAAAGATTTATAAAATCAAAAAGTGTTTAAAAAAATCAAGGCAAAGAAGGAAAAGTTTGAATTGACAACCTTACTTTAAAAAACAATTACCTAACCAAAAATATAATTGACTGCATTAAAGAAAATCTACATTAAGGAAAAATTGCATTAAAAAATTTAATCTGAATTAAGAACATAATTAATCTGCTCAAACTACCATATTTATTATAAAGAAAACCTCAAATTTTGGGCCCTACCAGATGCGGGCCCTGTGCGGTCGCATAGCCCGCACTAGTCTTGGGCCGGCCCTGGAAAATATTAAATAAACAAAGAGATGTACAAGGATAGAGCAAATGAAAGAATGTCAACCTGCTAGGCAAAATCATTGAGCACAATTTCAAATTCATGCATGTTCCTTGGCAGTGCACCGATTTTAACAAACTTTTGTCTGTAAAGTCCTTCCCTGCAAACTTGGATGTCGTGAACTCTATTCAATGTTCTTCCCCACTGGATGGCCCTACATAGAATATAGCAAACTGTTCAATACTAATGAATAATTATGAAGCTCCAAGAAAATCATAATGAATTGGCCAACTACTCTTCACTGAAAATTTGAAGTGATCCGTGAGAAGCTGGATTTTCTGTCACTTTGTACCCAGCCCATGTCTTGCCATGGGTACACTGAACTTCTTCTTGACTGGCTCTGCTTCAGCTTTAATAGGGGTCAAATTTGGAGGAACCTGCGGAGGAGGAGCAAAGCAGAATCAGGTGTCCCATTGGTTACCTTTAGTGCTCCAATAGAAACTGGTTGGGAATAATCAATATTCTTCCAGATGATAAAATTCAGGGATTTATCGAAGAAAATATTCTTGAAACCTATATCATGACAAAAGACCAATGAAACATCTCCTAGACATACCAGTATAAGTGCACATCAAATTACTAGGACTAGCGTGGTCTCTCCACGCGTTGCGTGGAGGGCTTGGCACACATACCTCTAGAATATTTAAAAAATTGTCATTACATAAACATGATTATCTATTCAGTTTTTCACATCTTTACACAATCTCAAAAGTTGGAAACATTTTTCAAAAGTTGTATAGGTAACTTTTGCAGATCTGTGTGCATTTCCAACATGCTAGTTAGATCATTCAAGCCATTAGGGTTCAATGGTAGTATAATGCCACAACTTTGTACTCACTAACCGACACAATCAAGGGAGATATAGAAAGAACTGTTTCGGCAGTATGCTGAAACCAAACAATATTTTGAGAAAAGTAGAAGCCGAACACAAGATCATTGAAATTCACTTTATTCTCAGGTGCCTTTCAACACTGTCAGGGCACACAGTAGCAAATATGCATATAAAATGCAGAGTGAATTTATAGGCTTATCAAACAAACACAGAACATTGTCTTATATCATGGTCTAGGATTCACACAGTAGCAAAAAAATTCAATATGCATAGCTCCAAAACAATTAAGGTGGGGTAATGCACAGATGTCAGTATGTTAAGGTGCAACATTCTTATGCTATGGTTTCCCGAAGAAGAATGATTATCTCTGTATCTTCTGTTTCAGCTATCCTGGGGTTGGCCAAAAATTTGAAGGAATACTTACCATGTATCTTAATAATCTGAGCGGTAAATTGTGCTGCTTGTGGCCAAATTTGTGATTAAATTTGCAAATACATAGACCAGGTTGAGTTTGAATACAAAGTGAAACATACTGTAGCCCTTTGCTCAACTGGGCGAAAACCTTCATCAAATTATACAATATATGTTTATGAATAGTAAAGGAACAGATATTTACATACATATTTCAACAAAAATGTATTATAAAGGTACTAAGTTTGAATACAAAGTGAAACATACTGTTGTTAATCCCTCTCGTTTGATGTAAATGAACTTGGAAATGTGCTGAAATTTTGAAAAAAAATTTTTTTTGTTAAAAAGGCACAAATAGACATAGGTTTTTATTGAAAAGACACAACTTTTTGTTTATTATAATTACTGAAAAGGTATGAGGTGTAGTTTTTTGGCACATGGGGTGTAGAATTACCAAATTACCCTTGCTGGAAGATAAGGAGAAATTATAACCAAAGAATTCTCATTATAGTTTTGCTCTAGGATTAAGGAAACTCATTGTACTAGCCTTTCACACATAAAGAAAGTTACTTAATAGCTGTAAGATATCACTCAGCTAGCTGTAAGAAACTTACAAAGTGCAGCAAATATTACCAGGATAAAAGGAGAACTCACTGTGCTAGCATTTATGTCACCATTGGAAACTAAGGCCTCAACCACAATTCCAATGCCCCAATGATTGAACCTAAGCATATTTAAGTGTGGCAACCAGAAAGCTCTATGAAGAAGTAGTAAAGCATCAAATTAGTACAAGTTTGCAAGTGTAAAAGGGAGATCAGAAACTAAGAACATACCCTCAGCCTGAGCCTACAATGCCCTCCCTAAAATATCAAACACTGACTGAGCAAGTGTTTATCATCATCTAAAACTCCAACCTCTCACTGTGCCATCAACAAGACTTTATTGACATCGACTTGTATCTGTAATGAAAATAAACACAGGGTTAAGCTTAAAAAATTAAAGCAAAGTAATGATAGAACAGAACATGCTGCAAGGCCACCATCATTCTCATTCATTGTAGATTCAGAGTCAACCCCTCTGCATCATGCCAGGAATACATGAAATTTCAAGTGTTACCTTAACGCATCCTTGCATTCTGGTTGTCAATCAAGAAGACAACTGCAGGACCAGGCTGGATTATCATGGTTGTAGAGACATCTGAAGGAAGAGTTCTTATCACTTAAACTGCTCAAATAAATAATCCCAATTGCTATATGCAGGACCGATTTTCTAATGCAGGACCGATTTTTTACCATAATACCCCCAAGTGTACCCTTGCATTTTGAGTAGTTTTTTTGCCTTCACAATAAAAGGGGCATTTTGGTTAAAAACCGGTCCTGCATGAGAAAAATGGTCCTGCATGTAGCAAACCCCATAATAATTGAAGTCGCATTTCACACAAAAAGAGCACAACATATTACCAATATTAAGAGACAAACCTCCCTGAGCAGTTCAGAAGCTCGATTGAAATCCTTGACAGCCAATATGTTCCTTCATCAACTTCCGAAAAGCATCGGGTTTAGGGTGTTGATAAGCTGGAGTATCCTTGACCTGCATAGCAACAGTAAACACCACCTGATTATCATCTCAAGAGGACGGTGGAAGTTATATGATAGTTATTGAGAATAGGAACTCACCTGATTGTCCCATGATCTTCAGTGTGAGAAGCGCGCTTGACAAGGGAGTCCATCATCTCAAGCTTGGAGTTGCGTACTCACCTAAAAGGCCACTGCCATGAAATCACAACATGACAATGAAAGTGACCTAAAACACAAGTAAATCAGAAGTCAAAAATCAAAATTTGAGACCGTGGAATGTGACGTACGTGTGCTTATACAGAAATTTGTGAAAGCATGAACTAGCAGAAAAAATAGTCAATTGAAGAAAAATAGTCTCAATCCAACTATTAAGAATTTGATACCTTTAATCTCCATTTTTTGTTGTGTTCTGCCCAAGCCGCTTCCTAGCCTTGGACACAGAATCTCCTGATAAAACAAGCACAATTAGAACTGGATAAAATATAAAAATAAAAGAATCAAAACAAGAAAAGATCACACCTTGTGAACCTGCCTTGGGATATTTGGAACTGATTTTCCTAGAGCCACTGCCCAAGCAGTAACCACGTTTTTGATATCTCCAAGTACTCGGCAGTTCCCTCCTCCTATACTAGCAATGTTCGTTTGCTTCCGTCAGCCTGAGTCTACAGCCTGGCACCTTGAGCAGCTTGTTCACTGGCTCCATCTACCTGACAATTATTTTCGACTATATTTGATCTACACATAGTGACATCAAAAGTAAATCATTTTAGCCCTAGCTCCATATTAACAGCCTTAGACTGGATCTAAATTACAAAATTTATCACTCAAAACCTCAGTTTTCTATTTTTACTATTGCTCAAAGTTGCTGCTAAGAATTGGGTGATAGGCAGAATACAAACTGAATTCAGGTCAAGAAAATAAGAGAGAGAGAGAGAGAGAGAGAGAGAGAGATGACCAATTTTAATAACAGGAGACAAAAACATGTTCAGGACAGGCCTAGCTGAATTAAGTCAGGCTTCATTTTGAGGAAAGAACTCAGCACAAAGACATACCTTTAAATTCAGATTCATAACCAAGAAGATATGCAGGAGAAGCTCGTTCAAGGCAATGTTCTCAGCCTTAGCTGATGACTCTTCATGCAGACAAAAACAATAGCAATGATAACATGAGTAACAATGCAAACTCACAAGCTGTATAAATGTGATCCCAAGCTGTATAAATTATGATTTAACTAAAACCAAAGTATTCACCATTATGGTAGCTCTGTCACACATACTCAATCATCCATGCATACTTTTCACCACCTTTTCACCCTCTTGAATTTCCACTTTGTATCCTACATGCATACCGTCAACGATTCAAATATACAGATTTTACAATGCAAAAATAAAGGAAGGAAAAATAGAAATCAATGAAAGAAGTGGCAGTTTAATCTGATTACTTATCTGCAGCATTTTAAATCTGTTTCATTTCTCACATCTGCAGCATCGGTGTACACCACAATTTCCACCTTTTCATGCCTTTTAACCCACATGCTACCTTGGGTCTTGTGACCGGTTTCTTGATCTTGAGAGCGCCTCCAATGTTCGCCAGCACTGCCGCCTTTATATTTGCCAGCAAAAACTCCTGACAAAGCGATAAGGCCAATGCAACTGGAAGAATCAAAAGAAGAAGAAATGAAATCTGACCTTGTCTTATTTTGAAGCACCGCCCCGAGTAGGAAACTACCTCGTTTCCGATGTCATCAAGTGCCCTTCCTCCTACACCTGCCATGTTCACAAGATTAAATATCAGCACCGGCATCTGAAAGGAAAAATACACCAAATTGGGCAAAATTGGATGCACTAATTGGAATGACGCCGAACTTCACTGCACAACAAAGAATTCTTTTGTGCTCTTGCATCCCCTTATCTACAAAAACAATTTACAAATATCTTTAATTATTTTAATTATTACAGAGAGAGAGAGAGAGAGAGAGAGAGAGAGAGAGAGAGAGAGCCTGAGCAGTGATACATCCAATACGCTCTCCAGAAAATCCCCATTTTCAGGGCCACAAGTCCTGTGACTCTTCAGCATCACAAGATTCTAGTGAACTTTTATTTAAAGCCACGAGCACATTAATGGGAAACTTTAGGGGCCACACAAAGTTGTGTTTAAGCATAAAATTGGTATCTACCCACATACAATTTCATATAAGTAGAACTTGGAACCTCTATTTGCTTCAGCAGCAGAAAACTAAATAATTTAACACAGAGTATGCTCACCCTTTATCAGTTGTCTCACTCAATCAACTCTCCAAATACATTTCCCTTAAAAATAAATTCTTGTTTATACTTTGTTTAGAAAGTCTTTATATTTTTATACTAATGTTAGGGGCCTCATTTTTTATGCCCTGACTAGAACTTTGCTTATCAAATTAAGAAAACATAACGGGTGTAAAGTACACATATATACAGATAACACAAGTTACACCTGCTTATACTCCTTAGTTTACCCCACTGAAATGTACCATACAGACAAACAAACACCACACCAATCTACAAAAAAGTTTTTTGATTAACCAGCGTAATCATCACCATAATCCAAAAAAAAAATGGAGGATATGCATTTTATGATAATCAATCAAAGAAATATTTATTTTTAAAATTTCAAGTTCCTTTATTTTTCTTAATTATACAAATTTGAAGCTATTCACAATGAAATGTGTCTTTGATTTCACAGAAGTAAAGAGTAATCTATATAAAGGACGGAGGGAGTCTGTCATTTGATGGATAAAATTGTTTATATCAATCAAAATCACAGGTTGTAATAAATTTGGTTCATGAACGAATAAGCATATAAACATTAAAAATATCCCCTCATAGATTATACCTGTATCAAAAGGGAGGTGAGCAATCATAGTTTTTACTCTTTTGTTGCTTGATGAAGAACAACTTGCTCCATCTTTCTCTTCTCAGTTTTGCTAATTTAACTTTCCATTCGCTGAAATTCTTGCAACTTCTTCTCCAAATCGTCGTCTAAAACTCCAACCCCTCACTGGGGACTAATAGTAGCAGGCCTAATGGTATCTGTGATGCAAAAGACCAAAAACTTAACACAAGATTAATCAAAAATTTGAATACCGAACACAAGATAAATTAAGCTTACCAAAAGAATGTCCAGCAAGAAAATCATAACGAACTCCTCGGCCATTAGACAAGCAGCATCTGCAATTATATACTTCCATTATAAAGAGTTGACTTCTAGATCCTTAAACATCAAAATCATGATGTCCAGTGGGTGCAATGGAGAGAAAGAGACACTGTTTTTGTAAACTGCCTTCAAAGCAAACAAAGAGTGTCACATCAATATAATTATGAAAGTGCTCTACATGAATACAAATGCATGTGTTTGTGTATGTGTGTGTGTGTGTGTGAATGAAATATGTAATGATAGAGTATTGAAAATGCTTGAATTTGACTTATAAATACAAATCACGTCTACTCTGAAAAACCCTGTAGTTACTCTTGCTATCACAACTGGTCTGCATCTTGCTACTGCAATTCACCGATGCATCAAAATTCTTGTGGGACCAAGGCTTATCTTAGATATAAAATTGTGGTAGGAATGTAATGATTTACCTTTGGATCATAATCTGGCTCCATCGTGTTGATTAAATTACACAGAGTTTATCCTTTTTGTGAAACCAAAATCATTCCATGCCTTACACTGCCTCTATTTATTGGATGCTTCACTATTGTCTCCAAAATATCAGACAGTTGTTGATGAAGCCACATTTCATAGAGGTGAACACCTGTATGAAAAATCAATCAGCAGTGATTTAAGCTTAGACCTCATAACAAGATATATATGGAATTCCACAAATGCAAATTAGATTTGACATAGAAGTCCAGATAAAAGGCCAACAAGAGCTCAGTTCAGTGGGGAAAAATTTAAAATAAAAGAACACCCGTGAATATGCAAAAATCAAATTTAGAATACTCATATTATCAGATTAATAAGCACAAATTCTAGAATCAAATTGCATGCTTAATGGTAGACAGAACTAGTGTTAGCTTTACTACCTCTGAAAAGGACAAATATAAGTAACATACAATCATTTCTTTAAAACAAACTACTTATATGCATAAAGTAAAAAAATGAAATTCACGCAAAGGATAATGAGATTGTGTGATTAGTGTATAAACTAATACATGAATAAAAAATGTATGATTGAGAATTGCAAATGCTTGAATTTGACTCATAAATACAAATCACGTCAGCTTTGAAACCTGTAGTTGTAGTTGCTCCTGCCATAAGAATCTTGTACCTTTAATCTCCATTTATTGTTGTGTTCAGCCCAAGCCGCTGCCTAGGCTTGAGCACAGAAACTCCTGATAAAACAAGCACAATTAGAACAGGATAAAAAAAAATTAAAAAAAATAATCAAAAAAATAAAATATTAGACCCTGAGTCCGATCTTGTGATATTTGGAAGTGCCCGAACTGTAACCATATTTCCGACATCTCCAAGTACTCGACGGTTCCCACCGCGATAGTATAAATTTACCTTCCTTATCCATACAAATTATGTTCAGTTTCAAATCAATATGCGCATGACCACTGTTTAATATAAGAATATACATCTTTAATGTACCATCTTTAGAAAACTCAACGGAGAAAGCAATTTAACAAAAATATGCAGGTCAAAAGGGACAGCCTCAGATGCACAAATAAGTGTTTTTTTTTTAAGCAGATGCACAAATAAGTGTTTGTGATGAATTAAGATGGACAAAGTGGGGAAAGAATCAGCAACATAAAATCAAAATCATCTTAGAGAAACAAATCCCAAATGGAGCAAAAGACCAATGAAACATCATCGTCTAGACATAGAGCAGTGTAAGTGCACATGGAATTACTATGAGTAAGGGTGATAGAGCAGTGTAAGTGTACATGGAATTACTATGAGTAAGGAAAAGTCACCGTACAAAGGTTTAAGTCACCTTTGGGTTCCGATGCAGCAAGATCAATGAAACGGGTGGGAAGCTATTGTAACCACGACAAACACATAAAACAAAAGCATCAATTGGAAAGCTTTCAGAATGGGTGAGTAGATACGTGCAAAATTGAGATCAGAAACAAAGAGACATAGAACCTACTATCACCCTTCCATAAATCTTACAATGAGCAAATGTACATCAGCGTCTACAACTCCAACCTCTCAGTGCACTAATATCAGTCATCAAATGGTATCTGGGTAAAAACAATCAACAAGTTAACACAAGATAAATTAAGATATTTGAACACCAACATCAATACTATTCCAAGATCAATACTAATCCCCACCAACATCTTTTGCACACATCACTTTAGTTACAAACATACGAAACTAACTCTATAATAGATTTTCACATACTATGTTTCAACAAGTTATTTACAATACAACAGTATGGTCCAATCAGCAATCAAGATTACTGCACAATAATGACATCCAATTAAACCCAATTTTTAGACAACTTTAACTCCATTTTCAAAACCCCCATTAAACCATATAATTAGTCATAACCTCTGAAAAATGCAAATGAATATATCATGCAAGGATCATTAAGAATCAATTACATTCAATAAAACATAATTTCCTGACATGTCCAAAAGAAGAAATTGATGATGGAAAACACTAACTTCTGCAAAACATGAAAATGGTAATAGCAATTTTATCACCATCTACAGAATCTCACACATAAACCAACTCCTGTACATTAAGAACCTGTTTCACAAACTTTCTATATACGAGACAAGACATGAATTTCTTATGGTTCGCAATGACGAATTTCCAAACTGGTGAACCTTGAACATCAAAATAACAAAATATCATATACTCCTGTGTTTCTTCAGGTTAAAAGTGAGGTAAACAATGACTGACCCTCCAAAGTTGCAACTTAATTTACGCCACTTTTTTTTACTACAAGTCAATCTTATCAAATTATCTGAAAACCACTCTATCTTACTCGTTAATTAACACTACTTTATACTTTATATGGCAAAAGATAAAGATACCTGATTGAGTTTTGGCCTTGAACTAAATACAGGTCCATCGCCACTTTCAAAGAGGTAACACAACCTCCAAACCGGTACAGACTGATCCTTCAAAAAGAACATTAGGTAATTAAATTCATATCATCGTTTAAACACAAATTTCCAGTGCATTAGAAAATCAATTCAAACAAATGGATATTTACCTGCCAATGAGGAAGCCAAGGTGACTATAGGCATACCTTATGGGCAAATCATGCCTCTCTTTGTAGATCCTCATGAAGCTCCTGTTATTCATCAGGAGTAATGTCTATGGCATACAACTGGGTCAGGCAATTGTGAATTCTGAAATATTCAGATAGCTATTTAACTTATCCACCAAATTTTCTGGCTCATGATTGCCGTATATATAAAAATCATCTCAATAAGTAAATTAAAAGGTACATTATTTGACGAACCTTCCGTGCTTTTGAAGCAAGGATCTAGGAACAAACTAGCAAGCAGCGGATCCAGAGTTTGGTTTTTCAAAGCATCAAAAACTTCTTCAGGTCACTTGTTACGCTGTTTTACAAGCCTCTTCAGCGTCTCCACAATAACAGACAGTTGTTGATGAAGCTACATTTCATGGAAGTGAACACCTTAAAGAAAAATTAAGCAGAAGTTAAACCTTAACCTACGAATAGCAAATTAGGTTTAACACAATAAATCCAGATAAAAGGCCAATAAGAGCTCAGAGCTCAGTATGCAAAAATGAAAAACAAATACAACGCAGAGGCTTTCAAATAGAACACTCATTATCAGATACATAACAACAAATTCCGGAATCAAATTGCATGCTCATAAATGGTAAACAAAAATAATTTTAACTTTTCTAAACCAAAATAAGTAATATACAATCATTTCTCAAACACAAATCATATTTGCTACTTATATGCATAAAGCATCAGTGAAATTTATAACAAAAGATAATGAAGTTGTTTGATTAGTGTGAATATATTATGTAATGATAGAGTATTGAAAATGCTTGAATTTGACTCATAAATACATATGACGTCTACTCTGAAACCCTGTAGTTGCTCCCGCTATCACAACTAGTCTGCAGGTTGCTACTGCAATCCACTGATGCATCAGGACATAGGGTTATCTTAGACATAAAAGAGAAGTGATAGAAAATAAAACTGCGGTAGGAATAAAAGGAGGCAACTGATGTAACTTTGGATCATAACCTAGCTGGATCGTATTGATTCAATTGCACAGAATTCTTCCTTTTTGTGAAACAAAAATCAATTCATGCCTTACGCTGCCTCTATATAATGGATGTTTCATTATCAATCTCTAGGCTGCAGCATGCATCCCAATGATAATAATAAAGCACAGTGCAAATGGGTAAATTTTAAGTTCATGGTTCACAAGAAGAAAACAGTTACAAAAAGATTTCAGTTCACTACCAAGTATTCACCAGTTCCAATACAATCAAAGGTCCTTTAAGAGCAAATTATACTACCCTCATTACTCAAAAAGTTCTTTGATAAATTTAAAAATTTCGAACATGTAAGGAGAGGGGATAACGTTTGCTTACCAATCGTGCTCCAAATGTGGTAGACTTTTATCTTGTGCAGGTGCTTCTCTAAACTAACCAGCCTCGAAAGATAGAACAGAAAAAGAGAGCAAAAATCATTACCGTGTTACTTTTGACAAAGCAACATAAAATAGCTTCCAACATGCTCTTCTTAGAGATAAAAAATATTCCAAGGAAATTTAAAACATGTTTTTGTTGCTACATCATCAATAATACAAACTTCTCATTTATGGTCAAAATATTTGTCTTTTTCAGTCATGCAACATCTAGTGTAGCTAAGGTGTGAGTTACATCAATATGCTACCAGAATAAATTGTGTACCTTATAAGTATTAATGTAGGTCCATGCAATAGCAGAATGAAGAAATACACATCATACAGCACAATCTCAATAATAGGAATATCAGTATTACTCCACAAGAGGGAGAACTTTTTGCATACCTTACCATCTTTGAATGTAACCGTCTTGGATCCACTGAGCAGATTCAGACTCACTAGCCACAAATAATACACAAATTTATCAACTCTGCATTGTTTTAAAACCCATAATAGGATTGGTATAATTTAATCATTACAGAATGAATCAACACAAGAAAAATGGCAAAAAAGCATATACAAAATCTAAACGGCAAGTTCCATTATGGTGGAAATCATACCTCTCTTTGTAGAGCCTCATGAGGGGAAATGTCTTTGGCATACAACTGAGTCAGGCCATCGCGATTGAGAGTATTATACTCATATAGAGAGAAGCCAGATAAAAAAGTACAAAAAAACATAAACAATACTCATCACTCATCAGAGAGAAATTATCATGCCAAACTGGATGCAAAAACGATCTGAGAGTGATTCAACAGACCCAAAAGCCCAACAAGAGCCACAATGTCCCTGACAAATAAATCACCAAATTCCTAAAAAATTAGGGAAAACATCTTCATAACACTAAAGTGCACACTGAACAACCATTGACAGTTCAACTTACTTGATCTTTAGGATGTGAAGTCATTTGAAAAGAAAAGTAAAATCAGTTAGTTACCATCCAATAAATTGTTAGTCAAACAAAAACAAAGCATGAATAGAGAGTAGTAAGCTGACCAAGAATTCTTCCAATGGTGGTACATTGAGGCCAAGCAGTTCGTGCATCAAACTGGCTGGGCAACTTTATATGCTGAGGATGAGATTTAACAGGTGTGCTTTCTAACATACCCTTTAGTGTTGGCTTTACTCCAAGAAGATACTTAAACTGGCCAACCTGACATTATATAGGTTATAACAAGCTCCCATTATTTAACTGTGCTATTTTTTATTTTATTTTTTTGAAAATTAAATAATTGTGTTTTTGGTACACAAGCAATATGCTAGCTAATCTAGTGTTTACCTTAAGTAAATTAAACAAAACTATAAATACGAAGATAGAGCGTACTTACTGTATAATTTGAAAACCTATAACTCATTTCAGCTTTCCATCCAGCAGTAGAATTACTATTTATCCTTTCCACAAATGATTCCTGCATGTTCACATTAAACCAAATGATTCTGCAAACTTACTCCTGAGCTAAAACTCGAAAAAAATATGAAAGGGAGGAAGCATGTCAACCAAGATCAAAAATACCTGAAGTATCTTGGAATTCTGCTTCAGTTGTAGAGTTTATGCTCCTGCTTTGACCTGCTGAAAAATTCACAGCAAGTAGATTTTGCATCAGAAAAAGCATGGCAAAGAACCAATTCTCATCCAATAATGGAAATTACATATGAAATATCTGTTAACATACAGAATGGTGCACGGACAAATCAAATATGTTCTTAAAACTGCTCTAGGGGCAGTTCTTAAACATTAGATATTTTCAGCTTTCAGACAATAGGCCTAGTTCTTGCTTAGACCAGGGAATAAAAGCACGTTCAGTTTTAACTTTTCATGATCCAGGAGATATAGTAAAAGTAGCATGTTCGTGGACAACCCACCAGCAAACACTTTAACCCATAACCAAAAACAAGTAAGGGTGAGAAGGGGGGATTAGGTGATAAATGACAGCAACAAGCCAACTCTTCCTAAATAGGAGTATCTTCTTTATTATCTAAGCAAACAGGAATGTATTCTAACAGTTACAAATTATTGAGAGACTGCATAAATCTGCAATACACCAACAGGCCAGGAAGAAAAAAAATTCTAATTTCTGAAATTCATAAAGCAAAACTGCAAACTTTTTTCTTTATGAGAATATTCATCAACACAGTTAAAATTTAATCAAAAAGATTACTTATAGGATGATGAAACTGTGAGTTGACCAATTCATCAAAAAAAGTCTAGCTCTCTGTCTGCATACAAAGATAAAAGGAAACACATTTACCACATAACCAGCACCGCAAATTTGTCCGAAAATGATAACC
The DNA here is from genome assembly GCA_963678965.1 of Cruciata laevipes. Taxonomy (NCBI): domain Eukaryota; kingdom Viridiplantae; phylum Streptophyta; class Magnoliopsida; order Gentianales; family Rubiaceae; genus Cruciata; species Cruciata laevipes. The sequence goes on along the minus strand of OY787634.1, from coordinate 15,584,016 downwards.
AGGGAGAAGTTTTTATATACCTCCGTAATCTCGTGAAAACTTTAAAGATCGTCCACATATACTACTCGCATCTGCAGCATCGGTGTCCACCACGCTCTCCTCCTCCTTGAGAGGCCTTTTGCTCAGCCCATAAAAGGTGGCCTTTTGCTCAGCTTTCTTTTCAGCAGCTGCCTGAGGATTGGCCAGAAGTTGGGCACCGAAACTCCGGATACCAACCAATCAGAAATTGGGTCAATAAAACTAGAAACAAGGGGGGGAATCAAAACATGAACCCTAAATCTGGAAGAGATGAAAAATGACATCTGACCGTGTTATTGTCCGCTTTGTGATATTGGACAGTGGCTTTCCTTGAGCCGCCGGCGCTCGAGCAGTAATGACATTTCCGATATCTCCAACTGGTCGCTTTGTGTGAAACTAGTCATCTACCAGGACTCTAACGTCATCCTCGTCGACGACGTGAAGAAGCTCTGGGACATCCAGCTGAGCCAGTTCATCGGGCTCCGGCATACTGCCACGCGAAGTTAAGTTTGCTTACACAAGAAATACAAGTGTACATAAGGTAACGCAAGAATTTAATGCATGCAGTATCTTCAAAATATCCAAGAGGTTTTGGAACATGTCTAATTTTCAAAGGGAATATTACTTTAGAAAACCAAAAGTATAAAAAGAAAAGATACAGACAGTGAAGTACCTCAATATCTGAAATCAGACCCAACTCTTCTGTGTTCATATCTTTTAAAGGACTTCCAACGGCAGCATCGCTTATAGTAACCAGTCATAGCTCTCCTTGGATTTCAATTCAACACATGCAAACTAGAAGTATCACAAAAATCCAAATAAACGGACAGTAAGATCTCAATTGGAAATAACAATATTACACAAAATTAATATGCAGAGGCTGAAAAATGAGACCACTCAATATCATCAGGGCTACATAAAAGTAATATTCAGGACTACAATCCGTCATTCTAACTTTGAAAGGACTAAAACAAGAGAAATGCAATTCATTTTAATAATGTAGCATGGAAATTCATTTTAAAGACTAGTGAAATGTAAAGTAAATGCATAAAAGAAATATGCAATGACTGAAAATTGCAAAGGCTTTCATAGTAAAAAATCACGGTTGCTATTGAAAAACCTGAGTTGCTCCGGCCATCTAGCTGGTTTCACGTACTCGCCTGCAATTCACCATTGCATTAAGTTTCTGCAGCAATCATCCATAACCTGAAATACAGCAAATAAAATTGAAGTAGGGCAACATATTTACCATTAGAATAGAATCTGGTTGGATTTTGTTAAAGAGATTACATTGAACTTTACCAGGACCTTCGCTGTTACCTCCAAACAGGTTCAGACTAACAATCAAAAAGATCATTAGTTAGTTGAATTCTTATCCTCATTTCAAAGAAATTAATAAGCAAAGTAATCACTGTAATGGACATTTACCTGCCATTGAGGAAGCCAAGGTGACTATAGACTAGCCGAGAGCGTCCTTGAAACAGCAGGTATTGGGTATACTTCTGTGATCTCTTCGATGCCCTCATCCACGTACACAAAATACCTCAGGAACCAATTGGCCCGAGCACATACTGAATTCGCATGCGCCAACCTCACCTTCTCTGCTATAAGTGTCTCTAATTGCATCCATATCTACAACAAACAGGAACAACCACAATCAGGTTGCATATATCACATACTATGCATTTATGCAAATAAAAAGTAGGTACCATGTCATCATCTGCAGGATTGTCTCCCTTTTCCCTCGACTCTTGTAGCATCCTATTTTGTTCCTCCATGCTGAGAACATCTCTGCTTTGCAAATGCCAGATCTGCTTTCACTGTTTTCCGTTCACGAAGTAGCTTTGCTTTTGCAGCGGTAGTCAATGCCACCTGCCACTGCTTTCATTTAAGTTCTAAAATACAGACAACACCCCCTATTCAAGAAAAACTCACAAAAAAGAGAATGCTGGCTTGTTTATAGTAATAACTAGACAAATTGCGAAGCATGGCAGCTATTCTAGCATTGTTGGTTCCTGCGCCTATCAAGCCCAAAGAAACAATGGCAACTTTGATGGTATAAACTTACAGTTAAGAATCTCTTTATTCATATTTGGCAGTATATTCGACAGTCACTCAATCACCAAAACATAATAACCTTGCAACTTCTATGTCAGAATCATAGCTCAATCTGCTTATTGTATCCATGACATTGATCTAACATATCATAAATTAGATGCTTAGATAGATTAACGAAAAACAACATAATTTTAACATCTGATTCCAATTATTCAGACTAATAAGACACAAACCTTTGGATTTGAGATACGCAGAAGACCCAAAGCCGGAGGCACACTGATTTTCTGTTATTGTGTTAGCCATACTGTAAAAGATGCTCCAATGAGCAAAGAGCCATTTCAGTGGCAAGCTTTTCCTAATAGACATGCAAACAAGGATTAGAAAGTGCAAAATTAAAAAACAAATACTTAACAAAAGGCTAAAGATAAAGAAAACCTTTGGTCGAGGAACTGATATATTAGTCTCCTGGAGCAACTCATAATCTTGATCAAGACCATAATTCATCTCATCAAGATCATCTTCATCCTTGTTGTCGTCCTTCACCGCAAGGGTGGATCTTAAAAATGAGCTAAGCTAAAACAATGATTTATATAGATGGTTTGACATTGCCCTCAACCTCAACTTTTCGGCTTCTCCTTCCAGTATCACAAAGCTCCTCCCTGTCCGATAATCCAGAAGAAGTGGCAAACTCTGCCTGTATGAACTTTTCCTAATAGACATCTAGCAAACAAGGATCAGAAAGCACAAAGTTGAAAAGAAATGCTTAGCAAAAGGCTAAAGACAAATGACAACCTGATATATTGCTCTCCTGGAGCAACTCATAGGCGTCTCATTCAAGACCATTATTCTTCAATAATAATAAGTGAAAGCATCATCAATCAGCTGATACTACCAATAAACCCGTCATTATCACCGACCATATCAAAAGACAAACAAAAACGAGGTAACATCTTACTCCTTTTCTTATTCTGTTGTCTCTGTTCAGCCTCATCCCTATCTCCTGGAGGAACTCACAGTCGTCTTAAGACCATAATTCTGCTCTGCCATTCTACAATATAAGTCAAAGCATCATCAATCAGAGGATAGTACCAATAAACCCATTATTATCACCAACTATATAGAAGACAAACAAAACGAGGTAACCTCTTGCTCCATTTCTTCTTCCTTTTTCTCTGTTCAGCATCATTCTTATCTTCCTCTTCGGCCTCATGTTCATCTTCCTCCTGAACATCATTGACCCATCAACCTCATACTTGTCTTGTCCCTCCTCTGCTCAAAAAATCCCTCAAACAAATATGCATTAACCAAATCACAATACTAAGCAGTAACATCCAATTAGACATGCAATATTACTTAGAAAAATGTTGAGATTTTTAATCTAGGATGCAAACACAAAACACAACCCCAGGCCCAACAACATTTCCTAAACAAATTGATTATAGTTCACCCAGAACCCATCAAATATTCAAAAAAAAAAAAATTTGCATTCAACATTTTCTAAACTTCAACCCAAACCAGAATCTTACAGAAGAAGGCGTACAGTCATCTTCACCCTTATCGTTATCGTACTTGCCAGACTCAGCCATTCAACTTCCAGCTCTTAGTCCCTCTCCATCAACGCTGCAGGCAAAACAAAAACAAAAATCAACAGCAAGCTGAAATTGCATACAAACTTTTCAAGGTACAGAATTTCTAACCTTAGCATTAACCTTGAGCAGAGCATTCATTATTAAGGTCCTATTCAGCCGGATTCTTCTTTTTCCATGGGACCTCAAAAGAAACATCAGAAGATGATTAAACAAACAGCAGAGAACACACAGAATAAACAAAGTATGCTTAGAGATGAATTTGACTAGGTAATAAAGACAAACCATTTGGATCGCAGTTTTTCCCTTTCTTATTTCATATCCCCGCATTTTGTTAAATCTCCGACAAGAACTTTGATGTCCCAGCGTGCAGAGTAGTTGACTATTGCCCACATCTCAATCCAGCAACCAATCCGTGTAGATACCATGCATTGCCCAACACAAAATATCCAACAACTCCAAAAACAAAGGACAAAGCAAAAGTTAGGGATGACTGACAGTAATCTATTTTCCATAAATTTATATTCAACTAAACCCAATTAATGAAACCAAATTTTCAGACAACTAAAACTCACAATCCAGAATAAGGAAAACCCCATTTTCAAAATTTGAATAGCATGAACGAGAGAGAAAAATCAGGTTATCATGACGGGATCATTGAGTAAAACCCAATTTCCAGAAAGCTAAAACCCAATTTCCATAACAGATAATCAACAAATTTTTATCACCCATAAGAACAAAGAAATTGGAGATAATATCATCATTATTATGATATCAATTGGGGCAAAAAGAAAAGCCCGGTTTCTAGGAAATCCAACTCCCCGCTTTCCCGAAAAGACCGAGGATGAAAACAATTAGACTTAATCATTCAATTCAATTAAGAAGCGCCACAAAACCCCAAGGAAATTCATAGACAAAAACAAAAACAAAACTCACATTTTTTAAGGAATCAGAGAACCCGCTTCGATTAGTGGTGGCGGTGAACCTTGCGGCATCTGGTTGGCCTGATGCAGCAGTGGCATCCCGCCGACTGCCGCTTTCCCATATTCAAAGATGCCGTCGTCATTTCAACGTACAAAACTGAGCGCGCAATGATAAAGGGAGTGGGTTGGTTTGTAGTGTTTAACTGTGTGTGCGTGATTGGGGAAGGGAAGGGAAAGGAAAGGGATTAACTGGGGAAGTAAAAGGATTAATTGAGTTTTTTATCACACACTTCTCTATATGTTACAGCCTTGGCACTTGGCAGGCTATGTCTTAACGGCTATATTATCCACTCAGCTCCGTCTCCACCTTCTTCTTTTTTTGAAATACGTCTCCAACTTCTCTATTTCATTATTTTTTATTTTTTTTAAAAAAAATCATCAAGTGATTATTTATCAAATTATTGTTTTTAGGATTTACTTCATAATAATGATTGTTAAAGAGAATAAGGCCATGTTTACTAGAGATTATTTTTTGTTGTACGGAACTGAACTGAAATAAATTTAAATTTACTGAACTAAACTGAAAAAAATTTAAATTTACTGAACTGAACTGAACTAAATTGAAATAATTTTAAATTTACTTGACTGAACTGAAAAATTTTTAAATATATTTAACTGAACTGAACTGAAATAAATATAAATACATTTTTATATAATTTAAACATAAAAACACGTTGAAGTGATATAATTAGAACTTAATTGAGTTAAATATCATCAAATTATAGTGCAGATGATATAAACTTATCTAAACTGAACTGAATTATTCTGAATTGAATTGAACTAATCTGAAATGAACTAAAATAACTAATCATATAATGAAGACATATTATATTTGGTTGAGTCGTATATCATAATATTATATTAGATATATATCAGTCATTGAATTGTATATCATAAAATTATATTTCAGGGGATATGAACTAATCAGAATTGAATTTATCTGAACTGAACTGAAACAAAATGAACTGAACTAATTAAAAATAGTCATATAATGAGGCATATTATATTTGGTTGAGTCGATTATATTGGAGTATATAAAGTAAAGGTTATGGTATATTAAAGAAATATATGGAGTTGAATATCATAGTTATGTATTTTTCAGGGAATATGAGTCATTAAGTTGTATATCATAATATTATATTAAAGATGATATGAGTCATTGAGTTGTATATCATAAAATTATGACTAAATAGTACCAAATGGCCCTTACTTTGGTTCACTTAAGGATTTTTGGCCCCAACTTTAAAAACTGCAGTTTTCTGGCCCTTACATTCAAAATGTAAGGATTTTTGGCCCCATTAACAGAACAGTTAAGTCAACCGTTAGTCAATGCAACGTGACAGGGGTAAAATCATCTTTTTCTAAAATTAAAAATAAGAATAAATTGCAGATGGTTTTTTTATCCTTCCCAATGAAATAATTTACCCCAATTTTAAATAATATATTCTCTGTTCCTCCAAATTTGTTCACATGTTGAAGATGATGGTGGTAGACTAGTGAATTTGGGGGGCGAGAGTTTCGAATTCCTGCAGAAGCTCGGATTCTCCGGCGCGGACAGAATCACCGCCAAAACCACCGTCTTATTAATCTCAAACGTGGAGAAAACCCTGAAACGGAAGATCGATTTCCTGACCGGATTGGCGCTTTCGAGCGAGGAGGTGAGATGTATGGTGCTCCGGTCACCGGGGCTACTGACGTACAGCGTGGTGAAGAATTTCCGGCCGAAACTGGAGTACTTCTTGGAGGAGATGAACGGGGACATTATCGAGCTGAGCGGTTTCCGCAATTCTTCTCGTTCAACTTGGAGGGGAAGATTCGGTGCGGGCACAGGGTTCTTGTGGAGCATGGATTGAGCATGCCGCTGTCTGCGACGCTCAAGGTCAGCGACGGCGAGTTCTTCTGCAGGCAAATTATTTCATTTGAAATTGGGTAAATTATTGTATCGGGAAAGGACAAAAAAGCCCCCGCAATTTTATTCTGATTTTTAATTTTAGAAAAAGAAAATTTTACCCCTGTCACATGGCATTGACTAACGGTTGACTAAACTATTTTGTTAATGGGGCAAAAAATCCTCACATTTTGAAGGTAAAGGCTAGAAAACTTTAGTTTTTAAAGTTGGGGCCAAAAATCCTTAAGAGGACCAAAGTAAAGGCCATTTGGTACTATTTAGTCTAAAATTATATTTCAGATGATATCAACTGAACTGATCAGAAATGAACTGAACTGAACTGAAATGAAATGAGCTAATTAAAAATAGTCATATAATGAAGACATATTTTTTTTTTCCTGAATTGAACTGGTTTTAACTAAAATAAACAAATAATAAACATATCGAGCCGAATTTCATGAACTCATACTTCATTCGAACTGAAGTGAACCGAGTTGAACTATTTTAATTTGAACTGAAGCAAAAATAATGTATTGCGAAATTATAATTGAATCGAATAATATAAACTTCTAGAGCATATTATTTGAACTGAACTAAATTGAACTAAACTAAACTAAACTAAACATTGGAAATAAAGAAAATATTTATAAAAAATAATATTTAGGAATACTCTGAACTGAACTGAACTGAAATAAATTTAAATTTATTTAACTGAAACGAACTGAACTGAAATAATTTTAAATATACTGAACTGAACTGAACTGAAATTTTTTAAAAATTTACTGAACTGAAATGAAAAAAATTTAAATTTACTAAACTGAACTGAACTGAAAAAAAAAAAAATTTACTGAACTGAACTGAACTACAGATAAAGTCTGGTAAACAGGGCCTAAGTAGATAGAAATAAAATTTTTTTAAAGAATGGTAGCAATATATAAAGACCATTTCTAGCATACTCTTTTCTACTATAAGTTTTGTAAATTAAAATAAATGCTAATATTTCTTCTCAACCTAATAGTGATAATTAGCCAATTTGGAAGGACATTTTTGTAACATTAACCCAAAAAATCATCTTTTTCTCCACATTTTGCATGTAATTTGTGAAATCGTGAAGAAGAAATCGGGTGAATTCAATCTGCCACCACCAGTCACCGTTCTGTCAACGTTGTTATCAAAATTCTCACGGCTAGTATTCACTCATTGACATACCTTTGATCTTTTTTTTAGCTCTGTCGGATTTATTAATATAAATTTAGTAATTGAAATTCCAATTAGGAGTGATATTGTTTTTAGGAAATGTCCAAAATAGTACTTAGATTTACATGAAATTTACACTTTGATGCTCACTTTTAAATTTGCAGAAAAAATGTACCTAGTTTTTTAATGTTCCAAAATAATACTTGCAACTTACAATAGCAATTTTAAGTGGGTCAACACATAGTCAAAGGTAACTAGATCGATTATCATGTACTAGCAGGGATTCACCGTGCGTTGCACGGTGTATTTTGAGATAAATTTACATTTTCATTTAGAGTAAGGTTTTGAATTGATCGTCGAATTTTGTGGAATTTTCACTTTTTTTATCATTGAATTATTTTTTATCCATCATTGATCATCGAACTTCATGAAATGATCCAAAATTGATCGATTCCATTGAGTTTTAGTTTGTTTAATGATTCTTTTTGCGATATCGGATTTTAAAACAAAACATGAAAGATATTTAATCATATAAATATCGGATGAATATTAATCATTTAAAAACCTAAAGATGTAATTGAAAGATGGATTTTATAACTTAAAAGATGAGGATTTTAAAACAAAACCTGAAATTTGTATTAAAAAAAAAACTTTAGTAGTACTGTTCACTCGACACTGTTCACATGGATACTGTTCACGTGACATTGTTCATACAGTGTTGTTCACACGACACTGTTCACACGGGTACGGTAGCACGTGAATTTTCTAAATATTCTGAAATTGCAAGTTGGTCCCTCCTTGTTTTACAAATAATATTATTTACAATTTAATCCGATCTACATATGTAGACGGTCGCTTATAAGACTTTGTCAAATAAAAATGAGTTCAATTCTAGCTGGTGGTAAGGGGTGGATGAAATTTTATTGGGTTAAAAAACATTAGCACCGTAATGTTACTGAAATTTGGGGGAAAAAAAAAATTACCGTAAAGCAAGTCAGGAAAAAGCAACTCCTATTTAAAGAAATATGTAACCGAGTCTGAGACGCAAAATATAGTTAGCAATCTAAAGAATATGTAAGACTAAATTATTTTTTATGGTCCCAGCATATGTCAAATGAGTAATTTCTAGCCCCAACATAAAAAGTGCTTAATTCATAGCCTTAACATTATAAATTTGATCATAAACCCTAAGCACTATTCTGTTATTACTGTAATTTTCTATTAGGGGTAGTAAAGTAGTTTTCATTTTATTTAGAGTTGGTCTCTTGGATGACCGTCACTATATAGTGACCAGATTAAATTGCAAATAGGATATAAGTTAAAAAAACACGGAGGGACCAATTTGCAATTTCAGAAAATTTTAAAAAATCACGCGCTACAGTATCAAGCCACGGGCTACAGTGCCGATTTGCTACAGTGTCGAGTTGCTACAGTAAACATGAACACTTTAACTTAAAACATGGACATTTTAACTTAAAACATGGACACTTTAACTTAAAACATGGACACTTTAAATTAAAACATGAACACTTTAACTTAAAATATGGACACTTTAAATTAAAACATTGACATTTTAACTTAAAATATGGACACTTTAACTTGAAACATAAAACATAAATATTTTAACTTAAAACATAAAACATGGACGTTTTAACGTGAAACATGTACACTTTAACTTAATAAATTCCCCACAAATTAAAAAAAAAATATATGTACACTTTAACTTGAAACATAAAACATGAACATTTTAACTTGAAACATAAAACATAAATATTTTAACTTAAAGCATAAAACATTGACGTTTTAACGACACTTTAACTTGAAATATAAAACATGAACATTTTAAATTAAAACATAAACATTTTAACTTAAAACATAAAACATGGACGTTTTAACGTGAAACATGAACACTTTAACTTGAAACATGAACATTTTAACTTAAAATATAAAACATAAACATTTTAACTTAAAACATAAAACATGGACGTTTTAACGTGAAACATGAACATTTTAACTTGAAACATAAAACATGGACATTTTAACTTGAAACATTGAAGTACACTGTAGCAAATACTGTAGCGCACAGTAGTAAACACTGTACACGCGCGAAAACACTGTAGCGTGTGATTTTTTTTAATTTTTAAAAATTGTAAATTGGTCCCTCCTTGATTTTCTTTATTGCACTATTTATAATTTAGTCCGGTCACTATATAGTGACGGTCACTCCCAAGACTTTTCCTTTTATTTATATTAAAATAATTAAAATAACCTTCCTTTCTTCCCCAACTCTTCACCGCTGCGTTCCTCCGCCGCCGGCCGACACTTCTGTACTCATACGATTTGTCTTTTTTTCAACCCGATTTCCTTTACTTTATTCAGTTTTTTTCTAATTAATTTTTTTTTAAATGCAATTTAGTCCCCTGAAGTTCTTCTCAAACTCTTTTGATGAATCTCAACATCTTCGAAGCTCCAATTCAACTCAACCGATTTTCCTTCTCGCCACATCAGAATTTATTTCCGACATAATAGCTCTCCACTTCTCCGAGGCCAGGCCAACAAGGCCGAGGCCCGAGGGGAATCTTCGACGAACTCCTGAGTCTGACCAAGATTAAGAAGCATGACCGCGACATTCTTTCTGGCACAAAGCCTTGAACCGGTACGAACCTTGTGCTTTCAAGCCTGGAGGATCCCTCTTCCGACTTTGGCCGGTGCCGAGACGACGGAGAAGAGATTCAGCTCCAAAAATCAAAGTGAATAAGGAAATTATAGCACCTCCAAAATCAAAGTGATTAAGGAAATTAGAGTGATTTTCTGATTTTCTGATTTGGATTTTGGTTGAAAAAGCACAAATCATATCCGTGCAAAAAGTGCCGGCGGGCGGCGGAGGAACGCAGCGGTGAAGAGTTGGGGAAGAAGGAAGATTATTTTAATATAAATAAATATAAAATTACTTTACTTAATGGAAAATTACTATAATAACATAAAAGTCCTTAGGGCCATAAAATGATTAAATTTATAATGTTAAGGCTCAGAATTAAGCACTTTTTATGTTGAGTTAAAAAAAAAAGCACTTTTTATGTTGAGGCTAGAAATTACTCATTTGACATATGTTTGGGTTATAAAAAACAATTTAGTCAATATGTAACTGTTCAATTCTCACCCTAAATATTATCTAATTTTAAGCAAACAAATTATTTTACTGTGTAAAAATTTTTGACCACAGAAAGCACAGCAACTATGTGTACCGAGCATCCACAACAACTAAACCAAAACATTTTCCGAATCTCTCTCCTATTCATTTTTTCGATTCCAGAAAATCCAACATCCAAAAAATCCAACATCCAAAAAATCCATCTTTCTTCAATTTCAAAGCATTTGATAACGTTGGATCGATCCAAAATCCAAATTCATTCATGCATGGCAGGCCAGATCGATGAACAAAATCTGAAGTTTGTTAGTCCCAGGTGAGAAAAAGTTATTGACGAAAATGGCGAATGTAACGGGGGAATCAGACAACCAGACAGATGAAACCATAGTCTGCTATGCGCCGACCATGATCACAACCAATGGGATATGGCAGGGTGACAATCCCTTGGACTATTCTCTGCCTCTCTTCATACTGCAATTGACGTTGGTTGTCGTCACCACTCGGGTTCTCGTTTACATCTTGAAGCCCTTCCGCCAGCCCCGCGTGATTTCTGAGATCCTCGTAAGTGCCTTCCTTTTTAATCAATTGTTTTCTTATTTATAGTGTTGCTTGAGAACTGTTTTGATGCATGGACAGGGTGGTATAATATTAGGCCCGTCTGTGCTGGGACAAAGCCAGAAATTTGCAAACACAGTATTTCCCCTCAGAAGTGTGATGGTGCTGGAGACCATGGCAAACGTGGGGCTTCTTTACTTCCTTTTCCTGGTGGGTGTAGAAATGGACCTTGCTGTGATAAGGAGAACAGGAAAGAAGGCACTAGCCATTGCAGTTGCAGGCATGATTCTTCCATTCCTAATAGGCACATCATTCTCCTTCATGCTGCATCAGAGAACACAGTACATGAAGCTCGGCACATTCATTCTCTTTCTCGGCGTCGCCCTCTCTGTCACGGCTTTTCCCGTTCTCGCCCGAGTCCTCGCTGAGCTGAAGCTCCTAAACACAGAGATAGGGCGAATCGCCATGTCATCCGCCCTTGTGAATGACATGTGCGCCTGGATTCTCCTAGCCTTTGCAATAGCCTTGGCTGAGAATGAGTCGGTTTCATTAGCCTCGGTTTGGGTGCTTCTGTCAAGCGCTGCATTTGTGATATTCTGTATCTTCTTAGTCAGGCCGGCATTGGCGTGGATCGTCAGACGTACACCTGAAGGTGAGACCATCAGCGACTTCTACATATGCCTCATACTAACCGGGGTTATGATCTCAGGCTTCATCACCGATGCCATTGGGACGCATTCGGTGTTTGGAGCCTTTGTGTTTGGATTGGTGATTCCTAATGGACCTCTCGGTATAACCCTGATAGAGAGGCTTGAGGACTTTGTTTCGGGGCTTCTGCTTCCACTTTTCTTTGCTATTAGTGGGCTCAAGACAGAAGTTGGCGCCATTCAGGGGGCAGCTACTTGGGGTATTCTCATCCTTGTCATTATCCTTGCTTGTGCTGGTAAAGTTGCAGGCACTCTCCTTGTTGCTCTCTACTACAAGATGCCATTTTCCGAGGGCCTCACCCTTGGTTTCCTCATGAACACCAAAGGTCTTATTGAAATGATCATCCTCAATGTCGGTAAGGACCAGAAGGTACACTCTCTTTTCTTCTTGTCCATATGGAATTGCATTACCTTGTGCATAGAATGTGACCAAGCAATGTAGTATAAATAAAAGCTGATTTTTGGTTGGTGGTTGATTATGTTCTAATGTGCACAGGTACTAGACGATAAATCTTTTGCGATCATGGTGATTGTGGCATTGGTTATGACTTCAGTGATCATACCGATTGTCACAGTCATTTACAAGCCAGCAAGGAAGTTTACACCATACAAGAAGAGAACAATCCAAAGAACAAAAACAGACTGTGAGTTCAGAGTACTAGTATGTGTCCATACACCAAGACAAGTTCCCACAATCATTAACCTTCTTGAGGCCTCCCATCCCACCAAGAAATCCCCCATCGGTGTCTACGTTCTTCACCTCGTTGAGCTCACGGGCCGCGCATCGGCCCTTCTCATCGTTCACAACAGCCGAAAAACCAACCGTCCGGCCTTGAACCGGACCCAGGCACAGTCAGATCATATCATTAATGCATTTGAGAACTTTGAGCAGCACGCCGTTTCTGTTTCGGTGCAGCCATTGACGGTAATCTCCCCATATTCGACAATGCACGAAGATATATGCAATCTCGCTGAGGATAAAAGAGTTGCGTTCATTATAATCCCCTTTCACAAACAACAAACTGTGGATGGAGGCATGGAAGCAACAAATCCGGCTTACAGAACAATAAACCAGAATGTGTTGGCTAATGCACCTTGTTCGGTGGGCATTCTGGTTGACCGAGGACTTAGCGGCTCGACCCGGTTGGCAGCCGGTCAAGTAGCTCACCATGTTGCTATACTGTTTTTTGGTGGACCGGATGACCGGGAAGCGTTAGCCTACGCATGGCGAATGAGTGAACATTCCGGGATAAGCTTGACCGTGTTAAGGTTCATTGCAGGGGAGGATGCTCCGGATACATCTTCGAACGCTGGGTCCCGCCGCCATGAACCGGCGGTTATAACCGTGATAACAGATTCCGACAGGGATAAGCAGCTGGACGAAGACTTCATAAACCAATTCAGGGCAAGAACGTCGAGCGACACATCGATTGTTTTCACGGAGAAAGTGGTGTGCAACGGGGAGGAAACCGTGGCTGCAATAAGGTCCATAGACAGCATTCACGACCTGTTCATAGTTGGCCGTGGACAAGGCACGGTTTCACCGTTGACGGCAGGACTCACGGATTGGAGCGAGTGCCCCGAACTCGGGGCGATCGGGGATCTGCTAGCGTCGTCTGATTTTGCCGCCACGGTTTCAGTGCTTGTGGTGCAGCAATATGTTGGGATGGATGGTCATGAGGATACCTTGGATAGCCCCGGCGACCAATCTGACTCACATTTCAGCCACAGTAACATGAACCGCCGAACGCCGCCACCTCGAGGGGGTGATCAGATGCCATTTCACTCTCAACCTTGATGGATCAAATTAATTAGGGAGATCAGAAACTTAATTTGCAATTGTAAAATATAAGATAATCCCTAGATATGAACTCCATTTTATTTATCATTTGTTACTATCTTGTATGAAATTGAAAACTACGACGTTATGTATATTCATCTGTTGAAAAGTTGGACAACTCCAACTCCATCGATCTTTTAATTTGATTATCAGTATCTCTAAAAAAGTGTGTGGAATAAACGACATAGTTTTGTTGTGAGTATTAGAACGTAGTTTTGATTATTTTTAGGATAAATCGACAATCAAATATTGTTTTGTGACTATTTTTTAGCCTACCTAATTCGATTGTTGTGATTATTTATGTTAAGTAATAGATTGTATTACTGTGATTAATTTACTAATTAGGAGGTTGTCGACAACCACTGTTAACTAATATGTTAAGGAATTAATAGGACAATGTCCATATTTGAGTTTGGTAACCCTAGCGACAGAGCTAGGGTTTTTGGAGGCCAACCATGGATCTTTGATCGGAATCTGCTCGTCCTTAGGAAACCGGTTGCAGGCATGGTGCGGAGGACTTGGACTTTAATGCAGCCATGTTTTGGGTACACGTAAGGAAGGTTCCAAGAGATAAACTGAACCTGGTAGTTGCTGAAACCAATAGGGAACTCAATCAGGAGATTTGTATCAGTGGAAAAATACATAGATGGTCGCGTAGTCGGCGGTTTCTTGAGGATTCGGGTTGAGATTGATATCCAGAAACCATTGAAAAGAGTTCAGAAACTCAAAGGAGTACTGCACGAGATGCCTTTGGTGTATGAAAAGCTCCTTGCATTCTGCAATTTCTGTGGGATTATCGGGCATGGAAGGAATTCATGTGGTTCTTCTAGATTCATAGCTCCTCCAAAGGAACAAGAAGACATATGCTATGAGCCGAGTTTAAGTGTTGAGCCAAACCAATCTCCGTTTAGGGGCGGATGGAATAGAAGGAGAAGCTCGGACTGGTCCGGGGGCTTTAATCCAAGGGATAAGGTGGAGGTGAGAGGATCAGAAGGCTACAAGAGGGAGACGGGATATGGGCTGGTCCACCATGATGCAAGTGGGGAAATAGAGCCAATCACGTCGGTGTTGAAAAAGCCGGGGCCGGTGAAGATGAGGGATCTTCCCACTCCAGACCCGGACTGGGCCTAGCTGAAGAAAAGCGACGGGGAAAGATGAAAGTGGCTGAGGTGGAAGGACAGGACGCTGAAGCCATGGATGTGACTAGGACAGGTATGCCGACGGGTCAGGAGTTACAAATAAACGTGGAAGCAAAAGAAATGGAAACTATTATGGTGGTGGAGATGCCAGTGGAGGAGAGCGCTTCAGTGCACCAGGAACGGGGTCGAGAGCAGCCTGCAGTCGCTACGGAGCAGCTCCACGATGGTGTAAGAGGAAGGGTCTAGTGGAGAAAATCGGCAAGGAGCAAGAGAATGCCATGATTTTCACGGCGAGGGCGACCGCGGAGGAGACAACTACAACAGTCCAATCTCCGACGAAGACCATGACAACAAGAGAACCTTTAAGCCATTTTCTGGTCCCATCACCAGTAAATTATGAGTCACCACTATAGAGGATTTTGAAGCATATGGAAGCGGCTCACCGGAAGAAGATAGGCTTATCCTCGGGAAAGAAAATAACAAAAAAAAAAAGGCAGGCCTACAGGAACAGTAGGGGCAACAAAGAGGAAGCTGAGATTGAATGATGTTATTGAACATGATGTTCACTCTGGATGGGACGGCAAACGTGCAGGGGCTAGCAAGGATGTTTCCCGTGCACAGGCTACCACCACCACTCAGGCAGAGACTGACATGGAGTCCCAGTCCTGCCAAGATCCATGAGTCGTCCCAGATGGAACCGTCTGGATGCCCTTCAAGCTGAGTGGAAAGATCTCCAGACGGTTCAGGAAAGGTGCACTAGTATGTGCCTAAGCTTTTTATTTTGTTTTGCAGTTTGTTTACCACTTGAGTTCTTTATTTTGATACAAATAACCGGCGAGGATCTACATCTCGTCGAGGTAGGAGCTGATGCCCGAGGGTCTTCCGGATGCATCTCATGGGAGAAAGAGGATGAGGAACCTCTTTGGAAACCCTTCGCTGTAAGGAAAGTTTGTCCGGATGTCGCGACAAATAACCGGTGAAAGATCCATGTTATTTAATTAAAAAAATAAAGGTATTTTTAATTAATCATCCTAAAGTCATTTTAAAAAGTCACTTTGTCCACTTGACACATTTTGAATGAAGATTTAATATGATGTAATAAAATTAAACAGATTGAGGATGCTCTTTTAAATTTCATCTCCAATGCAACATTCACCAACAAAACTTTAGTATGATGTGTTAACTTTTGAATGGACAAAATTAAATTAGAATCATATAAATTTACCCAATTGCTATATGCAGGACCGATTTTCTCATGCAGGACCAATTTTTTACCATAATACCCCCAAGTGTACCCTTGCATTTTGAGTAGTTTTTTTTACCTTCACAATAAAAGGGGTATTTTGGTAAAAAACCGGTCCTGCATGAGAAAAATGGTCCTACATGTAGCAAACCCCTAAATTTATGAGAGTTCTCACAACCATGTCTTAAAATAGAAGTGAAGGCCTCAATTTAACCCTCTTAATATTGAAGCTCTATTTGACACCTTCAATTAAAAAGTGTGCCACATAATATTGAGGCTCATACTTAACATTTGCATTGAAGAAGATTTTTAGTTAAAAAGTCATTTAGTGTGACATGTTTATTAACTTTGTTTAAAGTGAGGGTGGGGTTAGAGATGCTCTTAGGCATTGTGTGTATTACCATCACTATTTATTGGGTGAAGTTGTATCTGCGGTTAGATAAGAATTATCGATCTTTATTTGCTGTTAGATAAAAATCATCTTCTATCAGGTATCATCTGTTTTCTTTTGGTGAAATTTGCAGTGGTTGAAAATCAGCTTTGACCAGGTACGTACCAAAATCTCAAGATATCATGATTATAATTAGATATAAATATAAATACTCAATGGTTAGCACAAAGAGACACAATTTATCAAATTATTAAAACAGCCAAAACGAAGATAACACAATTACTAGGCTGGGAAACTTTTGATCCCGATTTTTCATCAACATATTATTTGGTAAAATGTGTGCAATTTGATGATTTAGTAGAATCAGTGTGATGGTGTTTTATTTCGGATGATTGGATGCAAAAGGGTGAAAGAGGTTGCCAGATAGTGGTGTCGATTCGGGTAAATAGATCGGTTTCGATCTTCTAAAAACGGGTTCGGTTAAAAACGGTTTCGGTTTGAATCAGTCATTTTTTCCTATTCGGTCAATATCGGTTAGGTCGGGTTGGTGTCGGGTACGGCTTATTCGGTTATTTTGTCTTTTTCGGTTCATTTCGGGTTTAAATAAATATTAATCGGGTCGGTTCGGTTTGGATACTGATGTCAATACGAGTTATTCGGTCGGGTTGAAACGGTTATGGGTCAAAATATGTTTGGTTTTATAAAATTCATTTAATTTTTTTTTTCTTGTCGCCGAATTTGATTTTATATGTATATATATATGTTTGATTCATTTAAATCGATATTTTTCTCGATCTCCATAGCAGATTGAATACTTTTGATTCTTTTATATATTAAAGTAATTACTAGTTCTTGTTTGATTCATCTGATACTTTTGTTTTTTATCTATAATAGATCAGGATTTTGTTACTACTTCTTGTTATTTAAATGTTTAATTTTGCGATTCCAATGTGTTTATAGTTTGATACAAAATCTTTATAATTTTGACCACAATCATCTTGTTTATGGTATTACAGATGTTGTGTGAAACCTGATTAAAAATTTAGATTGTACTTAAGGTGGAAATCCATGTCAAGCGATTAATTCTCTGATTAACAATTTAGATTACTTTTAATTATTTTCCTCTCTATATGAATTAGTAGTAAAATTGTAAATATTTAACACAAAAGTCGAATGTGTTAATGTGTACATTTATTTTGTTAAAATTGAGTAGAATTGTATATAGAATATGTATATTTTATATTTTAGGTGTTTACTATCAAAATTTTAGTTTAAATTAATTGGTAGGAACTAGGAAGTTTGAAAGTTTTATTTGCTTAGTAGTAATACAAACTTTAAATACATTTATAGGAATTTTCCATTTTCTTTGGTTGATTGAATCGATTGATTTACGATGGTTATTTCTCGATTTGAATCGGTTTAGGTCGGTTACAGGTCGGGTTGATTTCGGTACGGTTTGGTTCGGTACCGTGCAAATTCGGATATCGGTTGGGTTCGGGCCTAAATTTTTGGGTCAGTTCGGTTTTCAGGTTGAGTTCGGTTCGGGTCGGTTTGGTTCGGTGACCTATATCTCTCAGGTTATTATTGGATAGGTACTATTCGGTTGCGATCGGTTTTTTGGGTTCGGATCTGAACTGACAGCACTATTGCCGGAGGATTGATTAGGATGCTGCTGTTGGATATGTTGCGTAGATGGAAATAAAATATTTCCTTTCACCTTTTAAATAGTCTGTCTTATTTTGTTCAAGATTTCTATACTTTTTCTCTTGAAATTTCATAATTAGTTCAGTTTAATATATTTATATTATGTTAGTCGGTTATATATATTTTAAAAATAATTAGTTTAGTTCAGATAAAAATATATTAATTGTTTAAATTTATTTCAATTTAAAATAGTTCAATTTAAGTTTTTTTCCTTTTCAATTCAATTCGGCTTCATCATAAAATAAGCTCAGGTACACAAGACCTAAATTTTAATTTCTTATGTGTTTTTTTACACCTTATGATATTTAATTTAAAAAAATAAAGGTATTTGAAGATGATTCGTATATCTATGTTGTCAATTTTTATTTGAATTTTTTTTAATAAAAAACTAAATAGATACATTAATGACTGATAATGTTATATTAGATTGTTAATTAAAATGAGGCGCGGCGCCGTCTACCCAACTAGTATCTTATATAAATAATTGTATGTTTGTAAAAGTGAGGATAATTTGACATTCTTAGGCCTTAGCCTAATCAATCATGGAGATCCTCGTCGAACTTATTCTTCAATTTCAACTTTTAAGCTTATTTGACCTGATAAATAATAGCCTCGTATCTCAATTGTTTACTTTACTCGGCAATAACATGTGTTTAGCTGGAAACCGCTTTCGATCGGTTAGCATCATATATTGACCTTGCAGCTTATTATAACTGAACCTATATAGTCACACACTAAGCATGAAATTGGACAAAATTAATTATCTATTAGTCTTGGAGTGTAATATTAATTATATGAGAATTGAGTCTTATTGGGCTAGGCCCATGTTGACTAGGGTTTATGAGGATTCTGTTTATTCTTTATAAATAGAACTTTACATGAATAAACAGAGATATAGAGACAATCGAACAGCTCATGTGTTGAGCGCCCATGAACATAAATCCTGCCGTTTTCATAGAAACTTCATCTTCAAGAGAAGAACAAAGACTAGATCTTTGGTTGCTGATCGGAGTTCTAAGCTGACAGCGGTGAGCCGATCTGATCGTGTTGTGTGGATACGTATAGAGGGATCACGCTTGGGATTATCGTCTCCGTAGTTGATTGGATCATCTGATCAAATCCGACGGTAAAGCACGTTTCAAGAGGTACTCTAAACCCTACTTTAGATTCATACTAAGTACATGCATGAGATCCGAGATTAGATAATTGATGTTCCGCTATATTAGATATAATCAATTCCCAACAGTGGTATCAGTAGCGTCTTGCATGTTTCAGTTTTGATCTAAGATTTGTGTAGATGAGATTTGCATACATTGAAGTCTAGGTTTAATGTTTAAATTTTATTCAAATAAATCATTGGATGATTGTATTTGATTTAATCACTCGAAGTTGTGATTTTTGGAAAATTACTATTTATCGCCGGATTTACTATTCATCGAGTTACTGTTCAACACCGGATAAGTTCATCGGCGGCGGCAGCGCCAAGCTGTTGAAGACCTAGGGTTTATGTATGTGTGGCTGAGCTGCTTGTTACAACCCAAACTGGGCATTGGGCTCCAAGGAAGTTTTCGGCCCAGCTGAATGTGCAGGCCCTTTGATCTGATTTGGACCAGCAGATCCGGTTGGACCGGGGTTGGTCAGACCATGTCTGGTTTCGGTTAGACCGGACCGGGTCTTGGATTTATTTTTTATTTTATTTTTATTATAAATAAAATCTTAATTTGAGTGAGAGTAATTTTGACTTTGAAAGTGCAAAATTATTTTATGAACATGTACATTTCTTTAATTAAGGCATTTTATGTGCTTAATTTTTGAACTTTAATTATTATTAGTAATAAATAATTAAATTTAATAATTTTAGAGATAATTAAATAAAATTAGTTAATTTAATTATCTTGGTATATTTAGTACTTTATTAATTTAGAATTATTAAAGTATGGCTTAAATAATAATTAATGTTAATAATTTTAGAAATTAGTTAACTTAATTATTTTATGAAGAATTACATAGGTAATTATATGGAAATAAATTACTCTAATAATTTAGAATTATTAAAGTAATAATAATGAGGTTAATAATTTGAAAAATAATTGACCTTTTTGCATAGACGATTGTTTGTCTCGATTGTTATGCAAATGTTATTGGATCATTCGCTTTAGAAGTGAATGTTTCGATTGGAATGTATGTATTGGATTCAGTGCAGGTTATAAGTGACTAGTATGGCCCATCTAGATTATTTTTTACTATTTGCGTACCATTTTACTTATGTTGTATAAATACGGTCTGCGAACCGTTTATTTATTTTGTAACTTTATTTTCAAATTTAGTATTAAGTTGAAATAAATTGTAAGTTCGATGAGAAGATCAAAGGATGGGATTCAGGAGGCAAGACGATGATTTTACCAAGATTAGGGGCCATACTATGATCAATTTATGTGCATTTATTTATTGTTTTTTGATAAATGCATATTAATGGTTTATGTTTGTGGAATGATTATGCAGTAGTTCACTAATAATCAGACCATCATAATGAACCTAAGTCCTAAATTAATAATGAGTTATCTGTCTTTCCAAACACGACACTCATTTAACCCTTGATCACCGATGATGGATTTCGCCAAAGCGATTGCATCATTTCTAATCTTGGGAGGATAATGCGGGTAGACCTAGTGAAAGGGGTTTACATGTCAGTTGTGGTTTACTCATCAATATCAGTGAGGGGTCCTCAGATGTTGAGACAAAACGAGATGGGTAATACATTAGATGTATCCCATCAACCAAGAGTAGTATTGGATACTATTAGCAATGTGATTGCTTACCTAAAATCAAAGGATTTGAGACAAGCCAAAACATGCTTAATTCCTTGTGATTTTGAGGGTCTTGGAATAATTTTATTCATGGGACAATTGGATTTGAATAAAATGTGTAGATAACTTGTTTGATTCCATGTACTTTTCTTGCTTGTTATTTACTTAATTTAAATGGTTTTTTTTTTTGCATTTTTATATTGTAGTAATGACAACAAACAACAACTCTTCTTATCTGTGTTCAAACCTTTGGAAGGTTGAATTGAACGGCAGTTTCTTGGCAAATGAACTTCAGGATAGTTCTATTGCAAGAAAAGTAAAGAAGTATTTTGTTGATATTCAAATCATTGATGTTAAATGTCTTGTGTTGTATAGTATGTGTCCAAAATTGCTAGTCAAGTTTTGAACATAGATACTTACAGCATCAACCTGAAGCTCTGAAATGTGATTAGGAGCAGTCCATGGTTGAGAGGTTTGAGGCCTTAAGATTATTCTTAATTGTAAAGTTAAGAAAGGAAAACAAATTAAATCTCATGTTTTGAAAAATGATTGGATTATTTGATAACATGGAGATACTCGGTTTAACTATATCTGATAGTTAGTCAGTGACATCATTCATTTCATTGATGATTTAGAACCATTTTAGTTGAAATGAGAAGACTTTGACTAAGTTGCATGAGATGCTTAAAACACTAAGTCAATTGTCTAAATTGAGACCAAGAACGAGGTTCTATCGGTTCAATAAGGGAAATGGTTTGAATATAACATGGAAGAATGAAGAAGTGGGATAAGATAAGGACAAGCATAGTGCTGATGTGCCTAATTCTCAACGCTTATATTGCAATTGAAAAATATGCTGCCTTTAAGTCCTTAGAGGACAGGAAATTGGTGAGTAATTTATATTGCATTATTTACGTTATAGACCATCTCTACAATCACTCTACTAATTGGTATTGGATACCGTGTGGTTCTAACAATTTTAGAAAATGTGAAGACACCAAAGTGGGAGTTCAGTTAATGAGATACCAACCTACTTAAAGGTAATGAAGCAAGAGTTGCCGCATTGATCATATGAATTTATGATTTATCTATGCCTTTAGGGCTTTCATTAGATCATATAAAGGTTATTTGGATCCAAGTGTTACAACAACACAATCATTTTCTACGCTTTCTATGTTGGACATGGAAATGTATTATGATAAAAAGAGCAATGGTTGTTCTGTTTTATGTAATTGTGTTGGAGTTTTGTAAAATTAGACATGATTCTTTATTTCCTAGATATGGATAAATGAGTTTGTAACGTAAATGTCAAAAATGGTTGATTCGAATTCGACCTCATAAATTGTCGATTATGCCACTAGTATTGAGCACTCATAGTAACTCGAGTGGGAGGGTTCTATGAAATCGTTTGACTTGGAGTCATTTGATATGTGTATATAGTGTGATGGTAAAATGACCAAATTACCCTTCATGGTGATGGGTGATGGAATACGAAATCTATTGGATCTTATTAACAAAGTGTTATGCAGATCAATGAGTTAAATTCCATGAGGTGAATCACTTCATTAACTTGGTCGGTGACTTGAGTAGATATGGTTGTCTACTCGAGAAAGACAAGTTTGAATCCTTTAAGAAATTTAAGGAGTTCATGAATGAAGTTTAGAATCAACTTGGGAAGATAATTGAAACCCTTCGATTGGATTGAGGCGTTGGATATTTGAGGTAAAAATTTGTTGACCATCTGATAAGAAAGAAATAATCATGTTGGATATGATTTTTCATTATGGGTCAAGCCAATCTTCCAGGAAAATACTTCTATAAGGTAGTGTTCACACTGAACAGGGCATTGTGTAAAAAGCTAAAGGAAAGACATCATATGGGATATGAGTAGGATTGGTTCCTTAAATGTCTTTTTTCATTAGATTTGA
Source organism: Cruciata laevipes (assembly GCA_963678965.1). Classification (NCBI taxonomy): domain Eukaryota; kingdom Viridiplantae; phylum Streptophyta; class Magnoliopsida; order Gentianales; family Rubiaceae; genus Cruciata; species Cruciata laevipes. Next base: position 15,560,824 of record OY787634.1, on the reverse strand, counting down.
GGTTGCGAAGCATATGTGGAACGATGTTTCCTTAAGCTTGCACCAAGTCTAATAATTGTCTCGTTATGGAAATAAGACAATAAGGGTACTTCTATAAACATTCCGAGAACTATGAGATGTTGCTCGAGAATGTGTCCTTTTGAAGAAGTGTCATCTTTCCAAAATGACAAGTGGGAGAAATTTAGACCTCAATAGCTTTCGAGGTGAGCAACAATCAGAACTGAAAATATCGATCCATTCTTTAGACGTGGTGAAGATGAATACGGTAAAGTCTTAGAGACTGCTGAAGTTACTCATGCCCCATGTAAGTCAATGAGATGTAGTGTTCAGACAAAAGGTACATTTATGTCCTTACAACTGAAACTATGAAATCACATTTTAGAAATGGTGAACCTATGTGACTTACAGTAAAGCTTTGATAAGCCCTAACTCCACAAAGTGGTAAAGACCATGAAATTTGGAATAGATATTTTGTATTAAATCAAGTTTGGAATTTGATTGAAAGATTATAAACAAGTCTACAGTGTAGATTGTGATGAGACCTTTCTCTAGTTGGAATACTATGTCTATCCGAATATCCTAGAAAAATTAGCTCAGTGCGATTTTGAGTTATACCAGGTAGAGATCAAAATTAGCTTCCTTGATTGGATTTTGGATGGGAGATGTGTATTTTATACAGTCTCAGAGCTTTTATAATGCTAGGAAAATATGCGAGTTTCAGATGTCCATTTATGGATTGAAGCGAGTATCATGGAGTTGGAAGTGCATTTTAATGAAGCAATTTAGAATTGGCGTTCAACGAAATGTTATGAAATCTTGTATATACAAGAAGGTCAGTGGGAGCAAGATTGAATTCCTAGTCTTTTATGTCGATGACATTTATTGAAAATGACAATCTAAAACTGTAGTCTATGGAGATTTAGTTTGGAAAGTATTTTGCAATAAAAGACTTCGGAAAATAGAGTGCAACTTGGGCATCAAGTTCTACAAGGTAGATTAAAGATGATGGTTGATGTGTCAAAGCACTAATTACTAGGTAAGGTGTTAGACACGTTCAATTGAAAGATCGTAAAAGATTTTCTACCCAAGATTCATGGCATAACTCTTAGCAAGATTCAGTGTCTATCGAGACGTGAAGAGCAAAAGAGAAATAATATGATCTCTAATGCAAGGAGTTGTAGGGTGTATTATGTTTGCTATGACATGTACTACATATGATATCTTGTATGCTTAGAGCACAACGATTTGATATCAAATAGACTGAAATGGACTATGGATTGTGGCCAATGGTTTGTGTGCAAGAAAAGTTCATAGTGTCTGAAATGGACTATGGATTCCTTGATCTATAGTGAAATGAGTTGGTTGTTAAATATGCTAAGTGAAGCTATGTTGTTGATTTTACAATAAAACTGAGTAAATTGCTGTTTTGGAAGTTGCAAAAGGAATGTGATTGAAATTGGATATTCATCACACTGCTTGGTATTGTCCCATGTTTTTTTTTTTTGATGTAATATTTTCTTCTATTAAATTGCTCAAAAAAGTTCATACAACTGATTTGGCCATCACTCTAAGCCAAACATTCAACAGATATAAATAACTAACCAAAAGGAGAAAAAAAAAACAACTATTCTACAGCCATATGAAATGCAAGTGGCTATGATCATAACTAGTTAATCAAGATATTGCGAGGATTTTAGAATAACTATCATGAATGCGTTTCCATTCCATCTATCCTTGCATATCTTGCATAATCCGCATCCACTTTTGGAGTTTTGGTGTCTTCAGCGTTCCATTTCTGTCTCCGGCTCGTATATGATTAAGGGAAAATCCACCATAGCATATCTGTGAATTGACATGCAAAACACAAGTCTGCCCTGGTTCATTTCTCATAGAAATCAAATAAGCCATATGTAGTCTGGTCTGAGTATGCTTATAATTTTCTTCAATCCAGCCCGTCAAGTCTTTAGGAAGTGTCATGGGCCAAGCTTGGGTAACTGGTTTCACCCAGCAGCCCAACACCTCTGAAATACCAAAGGTAATCAGTGCGGTACCTACGACATATGTACAAGTTTCATACTAGGGCCATAATCCCTCATCTAGTCCGTCAAATATTATAGATAGTGTCTTGGGCTAAGGCTAGGTAACTGGTTTTTATACCAGCAGCCCAACACCTCTGAAATACCAAAAGGTAATCAGTGCGGTACCTACGACATATGTACAAGTTTCATACTTGGGGTAAAACCCCTCAACCATTCCATCAAATCAGATAGTGTCATGGGCCAAGGCTGGGTAACTGGTTTTTATACCAGCAGCACAACACCTCTGAAATACCAAAAGGTAATCAGTGCGGTACCTACGACATATGTACAAGTTTCATGCTAGGGATATATCCCCACAACCAATCCGTCAAGTCTTTAGATAGTGTTACGGGCCAAGGATGGGTAACTGGTTTTTACACCAGCAGCCCAACACCTCTGAAATACCGAAGGTAATCAGTGCGGTACCTATGACATATGTACCAAGTTTCATACTAGGATCCATTCACATCATCCTCAACATCAATCAGAGGGGTCATAGCCTGTTTCAATCATCACCTTTAGAGCATCCACCTGCCTAAATTTCCCCTCAAAGATTCTGTTATTCCTCTCCCTCCATACATTATAGAAGATGCTGATAAGTCGGTGGAATCTTATTCTCTTTCTCCATCCTACCATTCTTCTCATCCTCCTCAAGCACTCTCTGAAGTTTCCGCCAGTCTCCACCCTGTAATGTTTTTGGAGCTCCACTGTAAACTGGCATGTACAAAATATGTGCTGCATCGTTTCTCCATTCTGCCCACACAGAGTACAAACATCTGCCACATGAGGTATTATCCCTTTCGACTGAAGTCTCGCTATGGTCAATAATCTCCCTTTTAACAACATCCATAGAAAAAATGAGTGTTTAGGTTGTAGTCCTGACTTCCACAATATATTCGTTGACCAATGGTTTTCTTGGCCTGCCCCTTTGAGGTATCCATATGCCTTGCTCGTGCTGAAATTTCCCTTCATGTCAACACATTCCATTAGGTATGGACGAATTTCATCTTTCAGTGACACCAACTTGCCCCAACTCCAACTATATGTGTGCCCTTCTAGGCTGTAGTCGAGAAACTCTTCATCCTTTAAGTAGTATGCCTGCACCCATTTCAGCCACAATATATCCTTCTTTTGACATATATCCCAAACCAGCTTACACAGAGAAGCTCTATTCCAGAATGAAGGATCCCTTAGGCCAACTCCTCCACTTTTCTTTGGCATACAAAGTGTTTTCCAAGACACTGGTGTAACTCTTTTCTCCCCTTCCTTTCTGCCCCATAGAAAATTTCTGCATTTTATCTCAATGGCTTTGTGCACACTCTCAGGTATTTGAAAAACATTCACCCAGTGACTATCTTTGCTCAACAGAATTGTGTTTATAAGCTGTACTTTACCTGCATATGCCATATTCCTGGAACCCCAAGTGCCTATTTGTCCTGCAATCTTCTCCACCATTTTCTCACAATCTTCAGCTCTCCACTTCCCTGTCGAGACTGGAAGTCCCAAGTAATTCATTGGGAAACTTCCTTGAACTATATTCAGAGTATCAGCCAACATCTTTGATTCAGTTTCTGTCATTGTCGAGAAGAAAGCCTCGGATTTTCCTTCATTTATCCTCAGGCCAGAAACCTTCCTAAACTCCTCCAAAACAGCTTTAACCCCTTCCATTGAGTGCTTGCTCGCCCTACAGAAAATTAACAGATCATCTGCAAACATCAAACTGTGTATTTCCCCTTTTAAACTCCTCTGATGGAACTCTATAGCTTTCGTTTTTATGGCCAGGCTAAGCTGTCTCGATAGATATTCCATCCCAATTACAAACAATAAAGGTGATATCGGATCCCCCTGTTTAACACCACTCCTCCCTTTAAAACAATCCGTGTACGCACCATTCAAAGAGAAACAATAAGTGGTATCCTCAACGCATCGTCTTATCCACTCAATAAACAATCCTGGAAACTTTAGAACTGCCAGCCATTTGAAAAGAAACTCCCAGCTTATACTGTCGAAAGCCTTCTGTATATCAATTTTTATCATGCAGCTCGAAATATTGCTCGGCTTCTTATATCCTGTTAAAAGCTCTTGCGCTAGGAGAATATTATGTGATATCCTCCTCCCTTTCACGAATGCACCTTGGTTTCCATTTATCACTTCAGGGAGTACCTCACTTAACTTGTTACTCATGATCTTTGTGACTACTTTATATAAAACAGGGCAGCAGGAGATCGGCCTATAGTCCCCAGCTGACTGCGGATTATCAACTTTCGGTATTAGTGTTAAAACAGCCCTGCTAAATTCCTGTGGTACTTCATCACCCTGGAAGAAACTCCTAATCCCCTTTTTGATATCATCACCAACAATCCCCCATGCTTTCTTGAAGAAAAAGCTCGAAAATCCATCTACTCCAGGACTTTTGTCATTCTCAATGCTATTCAGAGCTCTCCATATCTCATCATCTGTAATCGGCTTTATCAAGGGTATTTGTTGCTCCACTGTAAGAAATTTACCTTCTGCTGCCACTAAAGGATCAATTTCACTCTCTGTAATCACTGTCTTTCCCATTCGGTCACCAAAGAACTGCAGTAGATGCTGCTCCACTCTATCGTTTCCCACCTTCAGGCTGACTATATGATTTCTGTATTGCCTCTTTTTCATGCTTGCATAGAAAATTTTGGTTGGCCTGTCCCCCTCCTTTATCCATTTCTCCTTAGACCGCTGCTGTAAGAAACTGAACTCCGCTTCAGCTAGTTCCATAGATTCTCTTCTTGCCCTTGCTTCATTTTCTTGCAGCCCTTTATCCAATACATTTGTTTGTAATAGATTGAACTGGTTCTCCCACTTCTCTTTTGCTTCCATGGCTCTTTTCTGAATGTCTGAAAATTCCCTCTTGTTCAATCAGTTAAGTGATATTTCCAGCACCTTCAGAGTTTTAAATAGATCCACAAAAGTACTGTGTTTCCGCAACCTCCAATTCTGCTCCACTAAAGTAAGAAAATCCGGCGAGTTTTCCCATGTTAGCTGATTTAATGGCACTCGATTGAGAATCATAGAGTCATTGCTTAAGCAAATTTAAACATGGGAACATCATGAGTCAAAATTCATACTCAAGATATTTCACATATGCAATGGAAATAATGGATTTGATACATAATCTAAACCTCTTCCATAAATGTTGCATGTTGCCTAGGGCTCATACATTTGTGATAGGAATCGGATAGTGGCTGTGATTTCTGTGATGTTCTAGTTATCACAGTTTGGTGATTTTAGACATTGAAGATTAAACCGTTTATAAAATTATGAAATTCTTATTTCATATTCATTTAACTTGGTTTAGTGTTAAATGAAAGTCTAAAATCAATTTACATCTCCAAATAGATTATCAAGAATATGTCTTGGATAATGAAACCCTATTTAGTGAACTGGAATGTATGATTGATTATGTCCCTAGTCCAGGTCATTGAGAATGGACACTAATGACTGAAGAAGACTAGCTTGCAAGTTGATTCACAATGTTGTTTCATGGGTTGAAGGACTTGGGATGTCATGAATCGATTGCATGGATGCAGGTTGGGAACTTGTATTGGACTGACCCGCTATGAGAACACTTTAAGATATTTAGAATGTTATAAGTATTTCTCATTGACTATTGTAACGTATTCCTCATACCTGAGTAATTCAGTGTTTGCTTACTTGTGGATTGCTTACTTTTAGGGTTGTCAAACGTCGTGCCGTGAAAGGAGGCTATAAAGACAGCTCTTGGGTGACATGAATCGAGTAGAGAAAACTTGAATGTACAAGAGTGGGATTGTCCTCTCATTTACACTAGTTGTACTCCACCGTGCCTTGCACAGTGTACTTGAGCACTATCAATTATCATTTGATTTTATATTATGTTTACCCTATAGAATGTTGTATAACAAATTTAATTTGAATTGATTATTGAGGGTAGAATAAAAATAAAATATAATTGGGCTTTTCTATAGAATAGTTCAGTTCAGTCCAATTCAGTTACGTAAAAATATAAATGAAATTCAGGTTAATTTAGTTACACTGACTTTTTTTTTTCAATACATCAATTTAACTTATGAGTTTATACCTATATTCAATAACTTGAATATAGGTATAAACTCATATTTTATATAGTTCAGTTCAAGTTAATTTTCCTTAGTATCAGTAGCCCCTAAATGGATACCTATAAGCTATTAAGGGCTGATTAAGAAAGTTAAAACTCCAAGCTTGTAAAGGAAGTTGAGAGCTAAATTATGTACAGAAAGTTTGCATGAGTTGAACCTGAAGTTACAGAAAATATGAGTTCCCAACCCAACTACCATCGTATGACTTCTGTCATAGAATCATATTCGTGATTGCACTTAGAGACTTGAGGTGTAGGGTTTTGTTAACCCCTTCTTAGAACTGTACCGAACGAGAATGTTTGATCCGATGGTTTTGGCCTATTCAACCTAGCACACCATATGAGTTCTTCCTTCATCATCCTAATGAGATTCTCAACCTTGCTATTCAAATCTTCTGCGTATTCATATTCAAAATTGTGAACTTTGTAGTTAATGTCACCACTTACCTCACCAAAAAATATAGAATTTTTTTTGAAGGGATTTGCTTCCAAAACTCTGCATTATCAGTATGAAAAAACATCATATTTCCAATAAAAGAAAGTAGGAGAGAATGCTGAAAGTAGCAACATAATTATCATCAGGATTGCGTAACCTGAAGATTTCGAGATGCACATGCATCAAAGTAAACTATAAGGCAAAACAAACAAATACTTATCAATGGCATATCAAGTTTAACAGGTTATGTCATCAAAGAGTAAAAATCCATATGATCAGAGGTCAGGTTGATCGACATCGACACTGAAGGCAAATATATTAAAAATAACCTGAGATTAAATAAATGTTTTAAACCACATAAATGGATGAAATTAAGATTTCGGAGATCAGAAAATTGATGGTATAATCCAAAATCCAATCTCTATTTCATGATCCGATCACACAACAAATTCTCCCGGATATTAAACCCTTCGAGTCGACAAAATATTGCGAGAGCTTCAGGTAACGAACGATGATGTGAGCGGTTATCCATCATCAGTCTAAACCATGGAAAAAATAATTGCGATGGAGTATAAACGATGGAAAAATAATTTAACGATGGAAAAGATATATACTTGGTGGAGTATAAACGTCTGTCGCAAATATATATGAAAATTGACTAAACAACTACAAAAATTATGTCCAATCGTGATTTAAAATATTTAATTACTAAATACTAAACAAAGAGAACATTCATTGGATGTTTATGATTAAGAGTGCAATATTTAATACCATAAATGCAAAAAGAAATAGATAATATTTTATACCATTTAGTAAAATACCTAAAATATATATACTGAATCAAATACGACGTCGTTTATTCCACACACATTTTGAAGCGAATAACTATTCTAGTTCCCTTTAGGGATGAGATTGTTGTCTTATGGGCCTCTCGAAGAGTTGAGACTGTAAAATGCATAGTCGTGCTCAGATGGATTATGAATTAATCATCTGTCTTAACAGTTTGACTCGTGAATTCGAGAAACACATTTGAAATTGATAAGGATAACATGGGAGCTTACCTTATGTTCGAATGAAGACATTAAGCGACAAAGGAATATGAATGCACACTTGTTCCAAAGGACAAAGATTGTTGGAATAGTGTCCTTCGATCAATGTGCATTGTTAGGAATGGCAATGGATTTCTGATCCAATTCAAATCCATGGATTTAAATCCATTTTTTACGGATATGGATGTTAAAAAATGAAATCCAATGGATATGGATCGGATATGGATTTATTGCATGCGGAGCGGATTTGGATATGGATTTTATCGTAAATATCCATATCCAGTCCATATCCAATCCATGGATCCATTTAATATATAATATATATTTAATAATACATATATTTAATAATATATTAAATAATTAAAATTAAATTAAAAATATAAAAATCACCTATGGTTAGATACTGACATATAATCTTCTAACCCTACCAATTCACTCGTTTGGAAGAATAGATCAAGGAAAAAAGAAAGAAACTGATACTTTGAACTAAGTTATGTATTTTTTGGGAACTTGAACTAGTTTTTCCACGTATTTGTTTTTAGCACATTGTGTACTTTGAATCACTTGATTACAATTTTAATTTCATGAATTTTTATAAAACTTATTTTGAAATTTATTCATCATTGTATAAATTGTAATTCATATGTGGATATGGATATCCACGGATATCCATGGATTTAGCGGATATGAATTCGGATGTTAATATTTTAGATCCAACGGATTTGGATCGGATACGGATTTAGACACCAACAAGCGGATATTGATATGGATATTGTCAAATCCAATCCATATCAAATCCATTGTCATCCCTATGCATTGTCCTAAATAGTTGGAGGATTAATTACGGAGATAATTAATTCAGTTATTTAAGTGATCGAAATGTTTAGTTGGAAACCGCTTTCGATCGGCTAGCATCATATGTTGAGCTTGCAGCTTATTATGACTGAACCTATAGGCCACTAAGCATGAAATTGGACAAAAGTAATTATCTATTAGTCTTGGAGTCTAACAGTAATTATATGAGAATTGAGTCTTATTGGGCTAGGCCCATGTTGACTAGGATTTATGGGGATTCTGTTTATTCTATATAAATAGAACATGAGAAAGTCTTGGGTGAGATCTGTCTTTGTGGAGACCAAGAGCAGGGGAATGGTCATTTACTGTTTCTGCTTGATTTTTTAGTCAGATTGTTTGATCTTTCAATCAATGTGCTTGAGTATTTTTGTTTTGCCTTGATTTTTCAGTTAATTTGATCTTTCGTTCAATTTGCTTGATCTTTCGTTCAAATTTTCTTGATCATTTCCTTGGTCAATTTCACCAACGACAAATTCAATCAAGGAAATCGGCGGGTGAGCTTAATTCAATCAATAGCAGTCTCATATAATCTTTGGTCTCAATGGAGACAGGTCTCAATTGAGAATTAGTAATAGAACATTACATGAATAAACAGAGATATAGAGATAATCGAACAGCTCATGTGTTGAGCGCCTATGAACATAAATCCTACCGTTCTCATAGAAACCTCATCGTCAAGAGAAGAAACAAAGACTAGGTCTTTGGTTGCTGATCGGAGTTCTAAGCTGACAGCGGTGAGGCGGTCTGATCGTGCTGTGTGGATGAGTATAGAGGGATCACGCTTGGGATTCTCGTCTCCGTAGTTGATTGAATCATCTGATCAAATCCGACGGTAAAGCACGCTTCAAGAGGTACTCTAAACCCTACTTTAGATTCATACTAAGTACATGCATGAGATCCGGGATTAGATAATTGATGTTCCGCTTGTTAGAAATTATAAAATATATATAAAGTGATAATGCTATTTATAATGACACTTCTTTTATCATCAAAGGTAATTCATCCAAGAGGATGATTACAATATTTATAGGGGTACATAAGAGCCTCTATCCTTCCATTTTCCGATGTGGGATAGATGCATACAGTACAAAATATAATAGGAAAAGGTTGTTATTCTATATTCTATTTTATATTCCTAATATAAAAATATGACTATTCTATTTCTTTTCTATACCCTCTCTCAAGTTGGAGCACGATGATCAAGAGTGTCCAACTTGCAAAAAAGAGCATAAATTATTGTCCGATGGAGCACACTACCTCATTAAAAATCCCAGTGGGAAAAAGAGTATAGTGTATCTACTCTTCATTGGCTCCACAGTCTTCAATTAGCTTCATTAGTAAAATATCTTGTATCTATTCCAATCTTCGTAGCAATATCATCACTAGTAAAAAAAAAAATACGTTAGTTTCCAGGCAAGGAGGAAGAAGCCAACGCTAGGGATGACAATGAATTGGATATGGATTGGATTTGACAATATCCATATCCATATCCGCTTGTTGGTGTCTAAATCCGTATCCGATCCAAATCCGTTGGATCTAAAATATTAACATCCGAATTCATATCCGTTAAATCCATGGATATCCGTGGATATCCATATCCACATATGAATTACAATTTATACAATGATGAATAAATTCCAAAATAGTTTTATAAAAATTCATGAAATTAAAATTGTAATCAAGTGATTCAAAGTACACAATGTGCTAAAAACAAATACGTGGAAAAACTAGTTCAAGTTCCCAAAAAATACATAACTCAGTTCAAAGTATAAGTTTCTTTCTTTTTTCCTTGATCTATTCTTCCAAACGAGTGAATTGGTAGGGTTAGAAGATTATATGTCAGTATCTAACCATAGGTGATTTTTATATTTTTAATTTAATTTTAATTATTTAATATATTATTAAATATATGTATTATTAAATATATATTATATATTAAATGGATCCATGGATTGGATATGGACTGGATATGGATATTTACGATAAAATCCATATCCAAATCCGCTCCGCAAGCAATAAATCCATATCCGATCCATATCCATTGGATTTCATTTTTTAACATCCATATCCGTAAAAAATGGATTTAAATCCATGGATTTGGATTGGATCGGGAATCCATTGCCATCCCTAGTCACCGCCGGTAACACCGGAACGGCGGAACACGGAGAAGAGCCATCTAGATGGCCAAACAATTCTTGAGGTCGACACTGGACCTGTTGCTTCCATTGCAAATACGTCATGTTCCTTCCATTGCAAATATATACGTCATAGCATTAAACTTGGTGTTGAAGAGATGGATTATCGTGTTGAACGATAGCTTGCCGAAATATTCTTATCATCGGCCATGGTGGAGGAAAAAAAAATTGCGACGAAAATTTTGAGGGAAAAGGGAGGTCGGCGGCCAAAAGAAAAGAAAGAGGAAGAAAGGTTTTTGAAACTCTAGAAGAAAGATGAAGGATCACATATGGCGACTGATACCATGTTAGAAATTATAAAATATATATAAAGTGATAATGATATTTACAATGACACTTCTATTATCATCAAAGGTAATTCATCCAAGAGGATGATTACAATATTTATAGGGATACATAAGAGGCTCTATCCTTCCATCTTCCGATGTACATACAGTATAAAGTATAATAGGAAAAGATTATTATTATATATTCTATTTTATATTCCTAATATAAAAATATGACTATTCTATTTCTTCTCTATACCGCTATATTAGATATAATCAATTCTAAACAGTATATCAATATATCATATGTGAGTGAATACGTCCATTTGACTACAAGTCACGAAAATTATTGAAACCATAATGTTTTATATTGGTAATCATTAAGTACATGATAACTATCACTAATTATTCTGCAAGAAAATATTTGGGCGTTAGGCAAATTATGTGGTACATATGGCCCCATATTAAATTTGTGCATTTCAAATCATAATAATATGTATTTTTGTTGTATATTACTAATTTAATTGTAATTTTCATATGAATATTGAAATGCACAACTTGTAGTATTAAAATATACATACAATCTATCTAAATTGCACAATAATGGTAATTCAGGGTACCATATAAGAATGTTTTTTTTTTTTTTGATAATGCAAATATATTATTAGAATTATAGAAGAGTACATACAGCGGTGTTACATTTTAGACCATTAGCTAACATATGCTCATGATCTACTACCTGCTTATCAACCTTGAAGTACCTAATATTCCTAAACATTGAGGAACATTTTCTAAGATCTTGGACCAAGCAAGAGACATCCCAAGGAGGCAATTTTTCTTGTTGTGTCATGAGATCCACCAGTACTTGGCAGTATGTAAGGACAACTATTGATGCTTGTTGCATGCCATTGTATACTGCAACTTGAAGAGCCAGATAACAACCTTTTATTTCCGCCATTAAAGCAGAACCTGCAAGAAAATGTTTCAAACCAGATATGTGCTGATGCTGGGAACGACTATCTGTTATGGTGAAGGATGCTGAAGCATGATGTCTAGACTCCCAAAAAGCAGCATCTGTTTTGATCACTTGCTCATAGTTCTGACGTAGATGCTCGTGTGAAACGACCTGGTGAGATGATCCCACAACATCTGGAATTGATACATCCTCTATATCTTGAACATGTCCTCTGGAGTGTGCAAAATTATAATCCTATAGTACAAGATAACACGTTTGCATTGGGTACCATATAAGAATTGATTTGGTAAAGTTATCTGCAGTAATCTTAGAGAAGATGCTAAATATTTAATAAAATTGGTGATAAAAACATAAATCGCTCTTTTGAAAATCGTGAAAAGATTTTTTATAAATTAAATATAAACAGTATTTATTATTTAAATAAATAATAAGTTGCATTTTTATAATGAAATAAATTCAAGAAGATGTGTATAAAAATATAATATTAATTTTTAAGTTATAAAATAATTAATTTGTTCCATTTAAAATGTACAAGTGGCAATTAGAGGGTTCCATTAAACAGGTCCAAAATGATATTTTTGCAAGTGATGGCAAAAAGGAATAAAAAATATAAGGTCCAAAATTCCATGTTTAGGAACACTGATGGTCCAAATATAAAATTTATTGTGAGCATTTTGTCAGATTAATTGCGAGGTTAAGCTTATCCTCTACTTCTGATGTTGGCCATTAGATTTGCCTTTCAATATGCCTGCAGCTATGCTGATAGTTTCATAATTGAGTCTGATTGCTTAAATGCTATCTCATCTGTTCTTAATCCCATAACTGCTCATTGGAAACTTTTCCAACTGGCTGATGAGATTCATTTATTAGCTAAAAATTGCCCCATTCTCCATGTCCATAGAGAAGGCAATCAAGTAGCTGACTCTATTGCTAAACTGGCCTTGGCCAGTAAAAGCAGTACTCAATTTTATTCTTTTACTTCTCTTCCAGCAAAGGTTCAAGGTCTTATTAGGCTAGACCAATTGTCTGTCCCTTCTCTCAGAATATCAAAGTATGGTTACTGCTAATCCCTCTCTGAATTTGCAGGTGGCCTGGCCAGGGATTAATGCACCTGGATTGCACAAAGGAAAGCTCTGAAAGGAGTTCATGATGGAGCTGGTTTCCAGCACTGTCCTAGCTTGCTTCTGCCCCAATCTCACTTACCAGAAGTAACTCTTCGTACTAGCCCCTGGACAATCTTGTGGTTCGCCTGGGAAACGACTCACTGAAATGTAAGGGGGATTAGTTAGAGTTACACACTTGTTGTATTAGTTACTTTTGATTCTTTTGATACTTGATTATGAACTGAGCTAAGCTCTGTCTGTATTTATTTATTTTTGAGAAGGCTTGGGGAAGCCAAATTGAATTCCCTCCATCATATGATGATTTAACTAAAAATAAAAAAAATAAAAAATAAAAAATCCTCTACTTCTGGTGCCACTCACTTGTCATCTAAAATCTTTGACTATTCCATAATTTTATAACTTCAAACCCCATGGCTATCATACACCATATATACTTCCCCATGTCTAGATAATTCATTTCATAATTCATATGCGTTTGATCTGATTAATCAAAAAACAAATCTGGATAATCCATGAAAACATCAGCTCTGCAACTTAGTTGAAATTCACCCATTCAACACTATAAGTCTATATAATTAAGCTAGCAAGTAGCAAGCATGTTCAGAAAAGGAGCAGTACTACTACCGCCGCACCACCAGTACCGCTCCCGTGGAAGTATCTGGTCCGTCAATCTCCTCAGAACCATTGTCTTTGCTGTTCTACTTCTCTTATCTTACTCATTTGGCAGATACACCTCCACAACGCCGCCAATATCAATCAATAACAGTACTATTCACTCAGCCGACAACTCAGCTTCCAGTTCCAGTGACCAAGCTGATTGCATCCATGCTGAGGTTGAGCACGAGCACAATCTCCAAGAACGTGTACATAATCACGACCACGATGTGGATCTAAAATCCAACGATCACAACGTTTTCGGGCCGTTTTGTGGAGCTGAACTTGTCCCCAACGTTCGACAAACAATCATTGACCGGGTTTTCAACGGCGTCAGCCCTTGGAAGCAGTTTCCTCCGCCTCACGTCACGAATCTGCTCCGGACGAGGAGGGTGCAGGGCTGGGGCTCAACCGGGGCGGTGTTTCGAAACCTCATCCAGAAAGTCAAACCGAAGGTCATAATAGAAGTGGGCACGTTTCTTGGCGCCTCAGCGCTGCACATGGTGGAGCTTACTCGCGAGCTAGGGCTGACGTCGGAGACTCAGATCCTGTGCGTCGACGACTTCCGAGGATGGCCGGGGTTTCAGAACGACCCTTGGTCGAGGTCCGACGACATCAAGATGGTGAACGGCGACGTGATGCTGCTCTACCAGTTCATGCAGAATGTGGTGCAGGCAAATGCGACGGAATCGGTCATCTTCCTTCCCTTCTCGACCGGGTCGGGGCTCCAGAAGCTCTGCGAGTGGGGCGTGCTCGGCGACCTGATAGAGGTCGACGCCGGCCACGATTTCCACTCCGCCTGGTCGGATATCAACCGGGCGTTTAAGATTCTCCGGCCTGGAGGAGTCCTGTTCGGCCATGATTATAACACCGCCGCCGACAATAGAGGTGTTCGGAGGGCTGTTGACCTGTTCGCAAAGATTAAAAATTTTAGAGTCCGAGTCGACGGCCAACACTGGGTCCTCCATGACAGCTCCGAGCAGTAGCTAAAATGTTGGCGTGTAACTCATGAGATTATGTACTTACGTACACAAGTCAAATTTCACATACGTGCCGAAAGCTCCTATTATTATAAGCGACAAAAATGTCGCATTTGGATGTTCTCCATCCAATTATTGCTGTTTTGTTTTTGGAAAAATATTTCAGATAAAATATTTCGCTGTTGTTCTCCATCCAATAGTTTTGGAATACGTTCAGATAAAAAAATCGTAAAATAGTCATGTACTATGAGAAGGTAATCCTTTTCGCAAATTTTTCCAAGGTATACGTGCTACAAAATTAAATAGTCATATGTATTAAAAGGTAGGGTAATCGTTATCGCAAATTTTACCAAGTTATGTGCTACAAAATTATTATCTCTACGAATATAGAAGAGGTACGTGAAAAAGTTAGGATCAAGTAGTAAACTTCTAATCACAAGACATATTTTACCATAATAACTCAAGATGTTCCCATTTTAGTATTTTACCATATAAAGTATTGATCACTTTGAAATATTTTTAGCGATATTTATTAATCATTATCAATATGGTTTAAGTAAATGGTTATGCATATATGATGTAATATGTAATAATGTCGTTTCAGCATATGATAAAATCATTCTTATTATAAATTTTCGAATCATATAAAAGAATGAAACTCAATGAAGAGCTTTTTTTTAATATAAATATGGAATGGATTTGTGATTTGAACGGAAGTGAATTTATTTTTCATGTATATTTTAGCTACAAAATAAGTCACGTTATTCAATATTGAGATTTTCTATTGAAGGATAAAGTAGTTAATTAAGCATCATTTTAACAATAAATTTTATTTTGCGCCTTAGTAGAAATATTGAAAGTTTTACGGGCTAAATAATAGTAAATCCAACCATTTTGCTATAATAGAGATTTTGACAAATTTTTCACTTCATAATAAAAAAATGAGGAGAGGAAAAAAAGTTCTATATATGCATTATTGCTCTAAAAATTTTTAGAGAACTAAATTTATGGTATGCTTGCTAAAAATAGGAATTAAACTACTTTTTCAACTTTCACCAAATTCTCCAACACACAATTTTCCAAAAATAGAAGATGGATTTAAAATAAAATAGGGATACGGTTGGAGTTAAGGAAAAAAATTATGGTAATTTTTTACTTTCATTATCTACTTTAGAAACAATTATAGAAAATCTGTTGGACTTGCTTTAAGAATTTAAATTCTTATTACTTCATTTATTGGAAAAGTTTCCCAATTTTTAATGTTCAAGCAGCCTTAATCCAAATTTTCCTTAAAATATTTTTTGACACCCAAAAAAGGAAATTGGACTATAGGAGACTTTGTCGCACAATTTAAGGAATTTAGTTTTCCGATTACGTTTGGTCTTATCGTTTTCACCGCGCCCATTTTCCGATTCCGTTTGGTCTTTAGTTTTCCATGCCTATATTAATAGGCATATATGATATATGAACATACGATGCATTCTCAACAATATATATGAGATGGGGTTT
Source organism: Cruciata laevipes (assembly GCA_963678965.1). Classification (NCBI taxonomy): domain Eukaryota; kingdom Viridiplantae; phylum Streptophyta; class Magnoliopsida; order Gentianales; family Rubiaceae; genus Cruciata; species Cruciata laevipes. Next base: position 15,544,570 of record OY787634.1, on the reverse strand, counting down.
AAACACTTGCCGGTAGTGGCTCGGTGTAGGGAGAGGAGAAATTTGTTGAAAGAAGCTGCGGGTTACCGTTATGATTTGGCCACCGCACACCTTGAGTATTTCGTTGGTTTGAAGGTTGTTGGAGAATCCCTGAAAAAATTCGTATGCGAGGATCTTGTTTACGTCACGGAGGAGGCCGGAGAAGAAGCCGACAGCGAAAGCCTGAACTTAACTTCCGACTCAGAAGACGACGACAATGAGCATATCTGTGATGATTACGAGTCGGAAGATACCAGGCATTCTGCTCCGTCTATTAATATGAATCAGGCACCTCATTACAGGGGGCAGTGGATGCCGGGTCATCAATCAAGGCCTCATAGCAGTTACTACAGGCATGCTCACTATATGAAAAGAACGGCACCAGCGATGAAAACAGTGATTCACGGGGCACCAACGACTGGGTATTTGTACAAGGGAGGGTTCGGGACGCAGCAGCAGGCTCAATCATGGGAGGAAGGATCTACATGGGACTTCTTTTCTGATTCTTACCGTCCATTGGACGGTTATCATGTCCCTGACTTAGCTGAGGTGAGGAAGAGAGAGGGGATCCCTGATCTGGAACAAGTAAGTGAGAATGAGGAAGATCAGTTATTGGATAAGCGAAACAAGGGCAAGAGAAGCTCAATGCACACTTCTCACTCCCATGAAAAGACTAATGGTGCAAGTTTTAAGCATAGGTCTGATCACTCCCAAGAAAAGACTAATTTTGAGCAAGAACACGAACGTTCTTTTCAAGCAAGAGGTACTGATCAAGGAGAACGGTTTTATAAACATTGTGATGATAATCCAGAATCAGTGCATTTCAATGACAAGTTCAGCAGGACTAATGTTAATAATCGTTGTTATCAGTTTAACAACGACAGTGAATTGCCAACACGAGATCTGCGAGAGGTGGTGGCGGAGATATGCGATGAATTTACCGCAGCATCTGAATACGGGATAGAGGTTGCATTGATGCTCGAGGTTGGGAAGCTTCCGCACCAGCAAAGTGTATTCCATGAGATATTTTCGAGGATCATGCTCAAACCTACCAAAAGATTCATGGCTGCAAAAGCTAGTTCATTGGCAAAAGCATATCTAGGAGATGTTTGGAGGGAAATTGAGAGAAAGCCTTACAATCTTTCATCTACAATGGACTCGCTGTATCTGTGGGAGAAGAAACTGTACAAGGAGGTCAAAGCTGAGGAGAGACTTAGGCTGGCTTACGAGAAGCAATTCAAACTTGTCCAATGTTTGGTTGAAAATGGTGCCGAATCTACTCTAATTCATGAAGCTCGAGCTTCACTTGGGAAATTAGTGACACGGCTGAATGTGTGCGTGAAACCAATTATTACCATTTCAACCGAGATACACAGGCTAAGGGATGAGAAGCTGCTGCCTCAGATCGCAGAGCTGATTAACGGCTTTATCACAATGTGGAATCTGGTGCTTCCCTGCCACCAGAAGCAACTCCGAGCTATCATGGACAGTGAAATGGAAACCTTAAAGGCTAACACCACCACCACCAGCGTCAAACCGAGCTCTCGCGAACTCGATATGGAACTGAGGGCATGGTCTTCGAGATTTAATGACTGGATTAGCACTCAAAAGTCTTTTGTTCTGTCACTGAATGCATATCTCATGCTATGCCTAGAATACGATCCGGGAGAGATCACTTCTGACAGACCTGCCTACTATTCCCCGGGGCGGCTTCAAGCACCGGCAGTGTTTTTGATATGCAATGACTGGTCAAAAGCCATGGAAAATGTTTCCAACACTGGGGTAGCAGATGCCATACACAGCTTCGCTTCAAGTTTGCACGAGCTTTCGAAGAGACAGGACGAGGAGCAGCGTCAAAGAGTGAAAGCGCGTGATTTCATCCCGAAGAGAGTTAGGAAGAGGCTTGTAAGACATGAGTTGAAGAGAGGAAAACCATGGCATGAACTGGATACAATGTCTGACGATGCATTGCTGTCTCTTTTTCTGCCGGAGAAGAGGAATGAGCTGATGGTGAACTTTGATTCGCTATGCAAGAGATTGGCAGAAGAGGGAGCAAAGCACAAGGATGCTGTTGAAAGAATGCAGGATGCAGCTTCTAGTGCACGAGGAGGTTTGGTACCTCTTTTCAAAGCCTTAGAGAGCTTCTATTCGATAGCAGTAAAAGTGCACGACCAAATCAGGCTAATACCTAGATAAATCCGGTGCGGTTCTTGCTCAGCCATAAACGATATCATTTGAAGAACCAGTTTTTAGACAAACTATATTTCGATTGCGCCCCTATAGTTTATGAAATTAGGTCATCGTAATTGTAAATATGAAAAACAAAATCATTTGTTTGTAAATTATTTGAGCGTGACTGTTATAAAATGATTCAATTTCAATTTAATTGAAATTTACAAATACATTTGACAAATTCTTGGTTGAGGCAGCCAACCCAATAGGCAGGCCAAATAATTCCATTTCTATAAATTTCGCAGTGGAAAAATAAGTACTAATTCTCGGCGCAATAGTCAACCTAAATATGAGGACTATTATACAAAATCAACGAAAAAATAGAATCCTATCCCAATTTCTCCCATTTCCAGATTGCGTTTACACAATTGATGAAAACTCCGGCAAAATCGTGTCGAGCCGGCGACGATGACCTCAGGATGCCGGCTACTTGTAGAGATTTGGGCCGCCGTTGAATGTGGATCTCCAACGGTGACTCTGCAAAATCTAGAGCAGTTCGAATGTGATTTACAAGTTGTGCAGTGCTCTAGATCTCGGCGGTCGTTAAGGTCACAGAACTGAGGGGATCGTGATCGGAGTTTGCCACGACGAGGCATTGAGATCGTGATCGATGCGGGCATCGAAGCTGATCCAGATATGATCGAGATCGTGGGCAGCAGAGTTGGATCCAATTCGCGGTGCTAGTGGAGCTGTTCCAGATCGTGGCGGCAGAGCTGGATCAAGATCTCGAATCGGGGTTAGGGGCAGCGGTGCGGTGGTGTTGACAGGGCGGCGGGGTATTGGTATTGACAGGGCGGCAGCGTGGTGGTGTTGACAGGGAGGTGGCGTGGTGGTGTTGACAGGGCGACGGGGTGGGGGTGGTGGTGTTGACAGAGAGGCAGCGTGGTGGTGTTGAGAGAGCGGCGTCGGTCATGGAATGAGTCTTGTATCGTCGTCGTTGAGGTTTATATCGTCGAGAATGAGGTGGGTTGTCAACATCGAAAATGAGGTTTATATCATCGAAAATGAGGTTTGTGCCATCGAAAACGAGGCTTAAATTGTTGAAATGAGGTTTGTGTTGTAAAAATTAGGTTTGTGATCTCGAAAATGAGGTTTGATGAGGTGGCGTCGAGGTAGGATGAGCTGACTTCGATGTTTGATGAACTCTTATTGAGGTTTGATGAGGTGTCGCCGAGGTTTGATTGGTGCATTGAGGTAGGATGATGTGGTGTTGAGGTAGGATGATGTGGCGTCGAGGTAGTATGAGGTGGCAATGATGTAGTATGAGGTGGCAACTATGTAAGATGATGAGGTGGCAGGAAGTGGAGAAAGAATGAAAAATTAGTGATGTAGGTACTTAAAATTAGATATTTACAAATTGCCCCCTGAAATTTATAGTAATAAGTGTTTCTGTATATTTATTTATAGTATGAGCCTTATTGAGCCATGCCTTATAGGTGAGCCTGCCTTATAGGAGAATTACTCAATATATTTTCTCTTTTTTATTTTACCACTCCTCTGCTCATTCCACTACTAGAAACCACAACAATACGCGGCGGTGGAGGCGGCCTCTCCCGGCGGTTTTTGGGCGTCGTCAGCAGGGGGCCGTGAATGGGTATCGCTTTCTCGGCAGTTGCTCAAAACCGCCGTGATTTCTTGGTTTCGCGGTGGTTTTCCACCGCCGTGACTTGTTGTAGAAAACCGCCGTAGTAGAGTTCCGACGCTGGAACGTGTTCACATACCATTTCGTATATATGGGTTCCATTAGCGGAACATATGAGACTGCATTAATGAGTTAGGTCGTCGTTACAGAGTTCCGTCGACAGAACTTTGGAACGAGAGGGATACATAATGGACTGGTTCCTTGATCGGTTATGATTTCTGTGTTTATAGTTCCGTTGCTGGAACATTGAGTTTAACGTTTGACTTCCGACATCGGAAGTTGGTTTTAAACGATGTCATTTTGGTTAGCGGGCTTTAGACGATTTGATCTAGTTCCGACGTCGGGGATCGGGTCAGTCTCGTTGTCTGAATGAGTGCAAAAATAATAGAAATTGCATAAAATTGAGTTCCGATATAGGAACTTGATCAAGAAGATATGGTACACAATGAAGGTTGATTATTGATTTGTGCATTGGAGAACAAATTTTCCTCTTCATGGTCTCATTGTCCATGTCATAGAGAAGTCAAATAATAATTCACTAAGTGTCTCCTAAAAATATGGATGAGGGTCTTTGCTTTGGAGATGCTCTTATGATGAGAACCCCCCCTTATGGTAAGAACTTTCAATCTGGGCCCTTGATTTTCATCCAATGGCTTTGATTAAATCAGTTTTAAGTTAGACTAATTACAAAGTAAGCCCCTCAAATTAATACATCAAAACTAAACATCTTTCCCAGGCCAATACTGCCCTGTCTCTTCAAAACCCTTCATCGATCGATTCTCGGTCTCTATGTTGAATCCCCGTTCGCCGTCGCTGCTACGCCCAGTTCTCCATTGTTGTTATATTTTTAAAAATCCCCGACTCTCATATGAATAGGAAATCTCATTGGCTCCATAATCTACATTTGATATGAACGGAATCTACACACCAAGATCTCAAGACCATGTAATTGGATTCATGTATACACCTTCATTCACCTGCTCGGTTACTTGTTCCATGGTTTTTTCCATGAAATCTCGGGATTCTGTTTGATATTTTGATTTCTTTTAACATATATTAGACAAGTTACTGAAGCTTATAATATGTTGCTTTGTACTTTGCCGAAATTCAAATTAACATTGAGTAACTTTCTGCTTCCTATTGAATATGGATTCTGTATTGTAATATTGTCGATTATGTGGTGAATATAACCTTTGCCGTTTCAAGAAATAGATGCTAAATTAGTGTAGGATAATGTAACTAGTGTTCTGCCTTGGCCTTGTAATCCTAATGTTTTATTCTGTAGCTGTTTGTGACTCAAATTAAGGGTTGTTTCTATGCCTATGTTTTCTTGAATTTTAATGTAGTTTTTTTTCTGGTATTGTGGTTGCATTGTTCTTATATTTGCCTAATGTCTGGAATAAGCTATGGTAATGCTAGAATCTGTAGGCTAGATGATATTTTGTGTTTTCCAAACTTTTTAAAAAATGCTTAAATTATTTGCTCATTAAAATCTTAAATTGTGTTGAGCATTGTGCATTTGCACAAGGATGTGGGTTCTAATCCCACATAGGCTATCGATATATTATTCTCCTCATGTTGCTTACTTCTGTTATCACTTTGATATATATTATTCCCTCCCCACTCACCTGTAGTAGCCCATAGAGTTGGAATGTGTTTAAACTGTAGCTCTTTCACTGCAATGTATGTGGTTTAATGAAAGTGATGGTTCAATAACCATATATATTCATTGATGAAAGTGATGGTTTGATGGCCAAATTTACCGAACTTTAGTTCATACCATACGATCATTTGTCTTCAGGCTCCTTTGATTTTACACCAACTGAAGCAAAGAAGACAAAGTTAAGCAGAATATTTAAACACCATGTTATTCTCTACACAAGTAGTTCTTTGCACTCAGTCAACTGACATTTAATATCCATTAGATATCATTTCTTACTTAATCACTGCAATTCTTTTGATATAATCATGTACTGATTCATGTGTTCTCATCTCACACATCTTCAATTCTCTCTCTAGACTCAAAACATTTCTTTGTTTTTCCTCCGAAGGACCATACATCACATCCAAATTACTCCATGCTTGTCTAGCACTTTTAACATGGTTAAGATGCATATGGACAATTGACTCTTTGATGTGAATTTTCCACGTAAATCACTTAGGAACACGGACTTGCAAAATAAACACGAACTTGATATGATAATTATTCAATAGTTGTCAAATAATTATCTGGGATATGATAATTACCTAACAACCGTCAAATAATTACCTAGAGAACAAAGAACCACCGTCTCTGGGGCGACCACAACCGAGTCTTAGAATTGAACACACAGTCCAAAGCTTCAATCTGATGACGAACCACCGTTCAACAATCAACGTATTTTTATTATCAAAGTCTGCCTATTTACAATGAAAAGAACAATATTTATAACCCTAATAGAATTCCTAATCCTATTCATAATCTAAGAAAACAAAAACCAAATCCTACAACTATAAGGAAAAGAAAATCTTGCCAAGATGAAAAAATCTCTCTTTGCAGGAAAAACCTTGGTAAGAAAAAACATGTATCTAATGAATTATTTCATCAGATCAATCAAATGGTCTCGCTCACTGCATCCGCATCACTCTTCTACAGTATAATGAATCTGTGATAAAAGCCAAACGATCACCACTAACCTATAAATAAAACAAATAAAAACTACAAACTCGATAACAATATAACTATGATTAATAAAACAGCTAAGATATTGAGTTTACAATATAAAACCATTATAACATAAATTATTAAAATCACTTTAAATTATTATATTACCCAGCCTTGGCCCATGACACTATCTGATTTGATGGAATGGTTGAGGGGTTTTACCCAAGTATGAAACTTGTACATATGTCGTAGGTACCGCACTGATTACCTTTTGGTATTTCAGAGGTGTTGGGCTGCCGGTATAAAAACCAGTTACCTAACCTTGGCCCAAGCACTATCTATAATATTTGACGGACTGGATGAGGGATTATGGCCCTAGTATGAAACTTGTACATATGTCGTAGGTACCGCACTGATTACCTTTGGTATTTCAGAGGTGTTGGGCTGCTGGGTGAAACCAGTTACCCAACCTTGGCCCATGACACTTCCTAAAGACTTGACGGGCTGGATCGAAGAAGATTATAAGCATACTCAGACCAGACTACATATGGCTTATTTGATTTCTATGGGAAATGAACTAGGGCAGACTTGTGTTTTGCATGTCAATTCACAGATATGCTATGGTGGATTTTCCCTTAATCATATACGAGCCGGAGACAGAAATGGAACGTTGTAGACACCAAAGCTCCAAAGGTGGATGCGGATTATGCAAAATATGCAAGGATAGATGGAATGGAAGCGCATTCATGATAGTTATTCTAAAATCCTCGCAATATCTTGATGAACTAGTTATGATCATAGCCACTTGCATTTCATATGGCTGTAGAATAGTTGTTTTTTTTCCTTTTGGTTAGTTATTTATATCTGTTGAATGTTTGGCTTAGAGTGATGGCTAAATCAGTTGTATGAACTTTTTGAGCAATTTAATAGAAGAAAATATTACATCAAAAAAAAAGTATGAGGGGAAAGGAATGCACAGGACACTAGGTAGAATCGGTCTATAAGGCTAAGGCTTTAGATCTTTTTGAAGGGACAGTCATCCCATAGGAAAGGGCTAGTAGGGAATATGAGCAGGAAAAAGGATTAGTAGTTCAAGGTCGGAATAATAGGCAGGTTATTCCGACGGCAGAAGGTGGAATGGTAGAAAAGGGGATGTCAGAAACGTTGTAGGACATTGCCACAGAAGGTATAGGGGTATCGGTCGGATAGACAGGAAGGCCGGAAGGAAAAATATTGCAAAATTTACATCCTAACTAACACGGTTTCAGTGAGAATTTCCTTTGCAGGTCATATATGAGGGCAAGGAAGGACGAAACAAAACGAAGGGGAAGCTAAGGGCTTCAAAAAAGCGAGAGCGTGAGGAGGAAATGATCAGAGAGCAGTCGCGAGCAAAGCGGGACACCCTCGGAAGGAATCCTATGTTTCGCACATCAGATCAGCAGCGCCAAGAAAGGAGCAACGGGAAGACAGGAACCAGATGACTACATATGATAAGGCCATGACTTCGAACAAGTTGAGAGGACGAGGCATTCACAAGGCGAACGATGACCGACCCAACAGGTAAGGATCGAAAAGGGGATATTTGAGCCGAAAGGTAATCAGAAGAGTAAAGACTTTCGAGGGATATTATAAAAGTTGATTTGGGGGAAACCAGGAGATAAGAAGTGAAAGGTAAGGTCAGAGTTTGGGATAGGGCTTTAGGAAGGAAAAATGGGGAAAAGAAAGGGAACAAGATAACAAGGAAGATTGAAGGGGATAAAGGGGTGGGACGGAAAGCGGCCTCCCTTGCCAAAACAAAAAAAAAGAGGAGAGAAAGAAGAGAGAGAATAAGAAAATTTTAGGGGGAGAAAGAGGAGAGAGAGAGGAATAAAGGGGAAGAAAATGGTAGGTTCAGATTTAGGGGGGATATCCGAGGAAGAAAAGGTAAGGGTAGGAAAGGACGAAGAACTGTATAGGGCACCTTCGGATAGAGGAAAGGGAAACAAAGGGAGAGAGAAAAATGGAACAGACTAGAAGAAATAAGAGGAAGGATTAGATAAAGGGTACGGAGGTTTGAATAGGATAGGAAAAGAAAGGGTAAGAGGTCAGCAATGGTTGTAAGGCTGGGGGGGGGCTAGGATAACCCCCAGGGTGAAGGGAAATTAAAGGCGCGGAGAATTTTGAAGTAAAGAAAAGGGGGAAGGTAATTCAAAAATATATATAGAAATGGGGAGGAATATTATGGGGAGCTGATTACAAAACAATCACCCTCGGATGAGGAGAAATAAGTGGAAAGAACGAAGGAAGAAGGGCAGCAGAAAAGTGGATAGGCACGAACTAAGGAAAACAGAAAGGGAAAACAAAAAGAAAGGAAGGCAATTAAGGGACTGGCATAGAAAAAGCTCATTCAGAATATAAGGAAATTTAAAGGATAAGAGAAATGGAGATCGGAGAATAAAGGAAAGGAAATCCTCGAGGAGAACAGGGGATCGGAAAAAGGTTAAAAAGAAAGCACAACCCGTAAATGGGTTTGGCGTGGATACGTAGGATAAATTGCATGTGCGACAGGAGGTACATTGCGATGAACAAGCTTGGCGTGGATTTAGCATATTGGGTTGTGGAAATAGCATCCCCTTGTTGTATATATATTTTCTTGAATAAATTCGTTCGCCTCCCTATTTATGAGATTATAAAGTGATTAAAAAGTGCAGGATACAATAAGGTAAGGAATATTACATCTTAACAAAACAGGAAACACTTAAGGCAACTTTTGCAAACTTTTTAATAGTATATTTTTTTTTTTTACGGCAAACCATCAAAGATGGAGGGAGTTTCATTAGGCATCCCCAAGCCAGCAAATTTAAAAAATAGAGTTCAGAGCATATAAGCTCAGTTCAAGTGATACAAAAGAATTCACTACAAGGTAGTGATTATTCCACTAGATGAAATCAATCAAGTATTATACTTAGGACTAAAACTAGCTCCGAACTGGTTAGTGATCGCATAGGCGAAGCACAAGATAGTCAAGATGCTATATCCTAAGTAGCAACAAGAATAGCTGAGTTTAAATCTCTGTCAGATGAAGTCTCCAACCACAGCGCAGCCACAAGACCACCCATGTAGCTGGTTCCTGTGTGTATTCCAATCCCTGCATAGCAGTTACCAACCCTTGTGTATCCTTCATCCCTGCAATGAAAAAGGAATTAAGCAGCATCTGTTCTGAAAATTCTGAGTGCAGGGGTGCTCAACTGGTCTAGCCTGATGAGTCCTTGAACTTCAGAAGGTAAATCAGAGAAGGATACAAAAACTTTGCTAATGTTCTTGACTAAAGCTAGTTTAGCAATTACATCAGCAGGTTGATTGGCCTCTCTATAAGCATGCTTGAGTGTATACTTCTTACTCAAAATGTTCAGATCATCAGCAAGTTGGAATAATTTCCAATGAGCAGTGATAGGGTTGAGTATACATGAGATAGCATTCAGGCAATCTGATTCAATAATAATGCTAGAAGTATAGAAACAAGCATGTTGTAGTGCAAATTTAATGGCTAACAGTTCAGCTTCTAGTGGGGAAGTAGCATTAGTGCATAAACATCTAGCAGTAACAAAGCCTCCCATAGAGTTTCTCACAACAAAACTCAAACCTGCAGAATTATTGGGTGTCCAAGAGGCATCCACATTAAATTTTAGACCAGTTGCAGGTTTAGTCCATGTGATCCTCATGATCCTGGGCTTAGGTACTTTCTTAAGCAAAGGGAGGTAGCTATGCAGAGCAATTTCTATATCAATATTAGTAGAGACATAGAAAGGTTTTGCAGAAAACATGAAGAATATTTGGTCCCTAATGTTATGAAGAACAGAAGGAGCAAACATTTTTACATTTTCAAAAAGCCACTTATTTCTAGCTTTCCAAAGATTCCAGCAGACAATAGATGGAGATAATCTGATGATTGAGTTATGTAAAGCAGACAAACCAGGGTAAGTGAGATAGAAAGATATTCTTTCCCATATTGTGTCGAAACTCCTATCTGAGATTCCCATAAAAAGGTGTATGGCCTTCCAGATACTAAGAGAGAAAGAGCATGAGTTATAGAAATGGTCAAGGGAATCTTCATGCATACACATAGGACATTTAGAGGGCAAGCTGAATTTCCATCTTTTAAGGATATTATCAAAGGGGAGCAAGGAGTTTATCATCCTCCACATAAAGACAGAAATCTTTCTTTCTAGTTTGGGATTCCACAAGTGATGCAAAGAAGCAATATTACCTCTCTGTTCTCTAATGAGAAAGTAAGCTGATTTGAAGGAGAAATGTCCATTCTTGCTTGGTTTCCAGATGAGTCTGTCCTCCCTATGCTCAGCCAATTGGAAATCCTGCAAAAGAGAGACTATTTCAGGGCTGAGGAGAGGAGATATAATAGGCAAAAAAGTAGTTTTGTTATTAAAGAAATCTGCCACAGAGGTATCACTATCAATGGAAGTGAGAGAAGGACTGCAGTGATCACTAATAGGAGCAATATCTAGCCAGTTGGATGTCCAGAAGTTGCAAAGACCCTTACCAACAATCACTCTAGTCAAACTCTCACACCAACTGTTGACAGAACAAATTCTTTTCCAATTTGGAGAGTTTTGAAAAGACACAGGGAGAGAGGCAATGAAATGGGACCAAAGTGTTTTGGCACATTGAAATTTCCACCATAATTTGGCAGAACAGGCAAGAATGATGCATGAGAAAGATCTGAAACCCAAACCATTCTGGTTAAGGGGAAAGCACAGTTCATCCCACCTTTTCCAGGATTTTTTAGGTTTGAGATCTTTTTCTCCCCAGAAAAAAATGCTCATTTTTCTTTCAATCAGTTTAATGACCTGTTTGGGGGGAGAGATAACTGACCAGATATGCTGTGGAATAGAGAAAATACATGATTTAATGAGAGTGATTTTTCCACCAGCTGACAACCATCTATTTTTCCAATTATTGAGCCTCTTGTCAATTTGCTCTATTAGTGGTTGAAAATGAATAACCTGAGCTTTGCCTTTGAAAATTGGAACACCTAAGTACTTAAAAGGGAATTGCCCTATTTTCATACTCAAGATCCTTTTAATGACATGCAACTGAGATGGGGAGGCAGATGTGCTAATAAAAAGATCACTCTTATCAAAATTAATTTTTTGACCAGAACAATCTTCAAATTTGACAAGAAATGCTTTGAAGATAATGAGAGAAGGCTTATCAGCATTTAAAAATACAACAGTATCATCTGCATAGGTGAGATGTGAAATTTTCATAGCATTGTTTGGCAAGTCAAAATAGGAAATCTTACCATTCTGGAATGCAAAAGATAGGCTTCTGGTGAAAGCTTCACTGAAAATGTTAAAAAGGAAAGGAGAAAGGGGATCACCCTGTTTGATACCTCTTGAAGGTTGGAAGAATCCAACTGCCTTACCATTGATGAGTACTGAAAACCATGATTCTGACAAGTTTTTCATGATCACAGAAACAAAGGAGTCCTGAAAGCCAAACTTAAGCAGAATAGATTTTAAAAAGGACCACCTAACTCTATCAAAAGCTTTTTTGAGATCAAGTTTGACAATGCAATTAGGACATCTAGATTTTCTATCTAAAAATCTGACCATTTCCTGTAAATAGATGACATTATCAGATATATCTCGATCTTTCATAAAAGCAGATTGGTTGGGAGATATAATTCTGGGCATAAGAAACTTCAGCCTTTCCATTAAAACTTTAGAACAGATTTTATTTAAAACATTGGAAAGACTGATGGGTCTGAAATCATCAAAGAAAACTGGTGTTTCTTTTTTTGGAATAAGAGTGATCCAAGAACTAGAAACCCCTTTTGGGATATTCTGACCTATCAAAAAATCAGAAACAGCAGATAAAAGATCATTGGCAATTATATCCCAAGATTTCCTGAAAAATTGAGCAGTGAAGCCATCAGGGCCAGGACAACTATTTTTGTTAAGACTGAAAACAATGTTTTTAACTTCCAAAAGGGAGATTGGCTGTAAAAGTTTTTCATTGTCCTGAGCATCCACTAGGCAAGGAATCTGTGAAAGAAAATGTGACTGGAAATGGTCATCAGAAGCTTCCTCTGTTAGGAGATTTTCATAGTAAGAAATAGCTTCCTGTTCAATTTCCTCATTACTATCAAGCCATCTACCCCCTGAGCTTTTGATTTTAGTAATGCCTAGTCTACCTTTTCTTTCTTTGACAGTGTTATGAAAAAATTTGGTATTATCATCACCTTCTTTAAGCCATTTGATCTTGGCTTTCTGTTTCCAGAAATGCCTTTGCTCTTTAATGGCTTTAAGAAGTGTGGCTTTTGCTTTTTTAAGCTCAATGAGCTCATCAGAAGAGTTATTCTGGTCATATTTAATTTCCTGAATACTTAACTCCTTCTCAGCATTAGTCACATTGTCATGAATATTACCAAAATGCAATTTGTTCCAAATCCTAAGACACTTTTTTAATCTAATCAGTTTTATTGAAAATCCAAGAAGACCATGCACAGATAAGGGTTGGGACCAGCTCTCTCTAACAACCTCATTAAACTCCTGCCTTTTATACCAGGTATTGAGAAACCTGAAAGGCCTAGGAGAAGATTGTATAGTGCTACCAACAGTAAGAAAAAGAGGGTTGTGGTCAGATGTTTTTCTATTTAAAACCTGAATGGAGGAGGAGGGGAAAATGGATTTCCATTCTGCATTACATAGAGCTCTGTCCAGTCTCTGATGGTAGGGTGTTTCCTGTTGTTAGACCAAGTAAAATAATTCCCAACAGTATTAACCTCATCCAAAGCCATAAAATCAATAAACTCATTAAAGTCCTTCATGCTCCTTAGTTTTGGAGTTGAAGGACCTTTGTATTCATTTATTGAGGTTATGGCATTGAAATCCCCAATGTAAGTAGTAGGTGTAGAGTTTAAAAACTTTAGTTCACTCCACAAAGATTTTCTACCCTTCCTAGTTCTCAAACCATATATGAAAACTACATCCATAGTAGTATTCAGTTTCTGGCTAAAGATCTTGGTGGATAGAAATTGTTCATGTTCTTTGGTAATAGACAGATTTAGAGTATTATTCCAAAAAATCCAAATCTGGCCATTAGTGGAGAAGAAACAGTTGTCAAAATGCAAAAAATGTTTGTAATGATCACATTTAGAGTTGAGATGCATAGGTTCAATTAGACAAACTAGTTCAAACCTATGTGAAGATATCAAAGTAGTGAGCCTCTGTAAGGAAGATTCCATACCTCTGATATTCCACACAAGAAATTTAAGCTTTATGGTTGTACTAATCATGTGAAACATTGGTTAGACTTTTTGATCTAGTCATGATTTTATTTAACTGAGTTAAATAACTATCATTCCTATTTTTCTTTGGTTTCATGGCATGTGAGTCTGTTTTTGGTGCAGGTGAAAAGGAACTTACCTGAACAGCTTGAGAGCTATCTTCAGAAGGAAGTTCCATTACCGCTTTTCCACTATTGGGGATCAGTCCATCATCACTGTGATACTCAGATTCTTCAGAGCTCTCTTCAACTGCTAAGGGGAGGAACCTGTTCTGAGGAGTTCTCTGCTGGGAGAAGAAAAACTTCTTAGTAGAAAATAATGAATTAAGTGGAGAGAAAAACCTACTGGTTTTGGATTGCTCATCAGTAGCATATTTAGGACCCTTCTTTTTAGGAGCTGAGAAGCCTGAGTTGCCAGTATCCTGAAATGTTCTAATGGGAGTAACATCCAGTACAGGTTTACCTTTGAGGGTAAACCTAGTTTCAGCTGGGATGTCCTGAGATATAGCATCAACATGTGCAGTTACTGCCTCCTTGATTAAAGGCCCAGAGAAAAGGATATCATCTGAGTGAGGGTCAGCAGCCTGAGGTGATTCCATGTATTCCTTTAAGACAGGAATACTTGGAAGGTTGGGACAATCAGCTGTCATCTGATGAGATGGAGCACTATGACTTGGAGAGCTTGCTAGAGACAACTGAGGCAGAATAAGAGGAGATGCAGGTAGATACAGGTCAGGATTTGAGAGAGGAGTGGTTTTGGCTTGTATTCCTGTAGGAATTGGGATATCAGTGTGATGAATTGGGATATCAGTGGTAGGAATTGGGATATCAGTGGTAGGAATTGGGATATCAGTGATGGGGCTAATTCCATTCCTAATCATCAACTCAGTGATCCTTTCAAAATCTAGATCAAGGATACTTGGAGCTTGAGAGAGTTTGTTGCCTGTAGCCATCCATTTGGGGTGCTGAGTAGGCAGACTAGGCTGGCTGGGAGGAGAAATGATGTCCCCAGAGACAACATTTTTGCTAGAGGAAATATCCAGATGGATGGGAGTCTTTGTAGTAGAGGTGATGGTATCTTTAGTAGCATTAGGAATGTTGGAAACCATAGGAACAGAGACATGAAGATTTTTGGCATTTGGGTTGAACTTGCACTCTAGCTTAGAATGACCAATTCTAGAGCAGTGAACACAATATGCAGGAACATTTTCATAGTCCACTCTACACTTAATGTGGTTTTTCTCTGTGCCTACTCTGATAAAAGGTTTCATTGGCTTAAGTAAATCAAATTCAACACACAGCTTGAGCACAGAAGGTCTAGACAGGGTTTCAGTGGCAACATCCATTTTAATATATGAGCCTATAGAGTTCCCAACATCTTCTATAGTACCCATATTATAGAAAAACACAGGAATGTCAGAGACTGTTACCCATAGAGGAACAATAGACGATTCGGTGTGCGGAGAAAAATCCGGAGTCCATCTGAGCACTTTCATCGGGCACTTGCTGAAGATCCATAGCCCCTTGATCCAGCACCTCTGGAAGTCCTCCATCAGCTCAAATCTTATCAGTACATGCTTGTAGTCGATTAGACCTAGCTGGTATCTTCCCTGGAAGCCAACAGTTTTGAAATCGAGCTCCAGTTGCTCCATCGACGGCCTTCCTCTGTTGAATTTACCAATTAGAGCATTGGAGTAGTGTGAGGAGAGAAGCTGAACTTGTTCTTCGGTGTAGATACATGCCATATCCCCCAGGAACTCACGTTTGGGGTTTAGATTTGGATTGTTGGGAAGTTTGCACAAAGGGGGGGATCGATTGGTAAGAGCCGACATGAATGATTTAGGTGGAAAAAGGTTCTGGGATGCAGTTTGGGGTGTAAGAACAGGCGGAGTGACGGTGGAGAGCGGTGGCTCCGCCATCGGCGGAGCTGGGAAGCACTGTAAAGGAGTCGTTATCAGGAACTATTTGAGCGAATCTATCCGTTTTTGCACTGTTTCAGCATTAAAGAGGGGCGCGTGTATTTCAGTGTTGTAGAGAGAAGGAGGAGAGAAATCTTAGAGAGAGAAAACTGAGAGAGCTAAAGATCTTTTTATACTTTTTAATAGTACATATATAAAACCAATTCACTTCAGTTTTTCGTATGTAAAATGGGTAGATTTGTAAATTTACACTTAATTTTTTGTTAAATACAATTTAATTTTTCAAATAAGTACAATACAATTATACTAATATAAAGGGTATTTTAGAAATTGCACTCTCAAATTATTTGGTAATGATTATACAATATATTTTATTTATAGTAGCAATATAATTATGAATATATTTTATACCAAAATTTGATCATGCATCTAATTTGTATGATCATATAAAGCAAAATTACCATACAAAATATTTGATTAACAATTTTTTTAACCCCATCGACCATCATTATATACGACCAAACCCATCTCTACGTACTATAGAAATTGTGAACCGATGGGAAAAGCCATATTTGATGTACTTTTGATATATTATTTTGAGCAAAGGATGCAGTTTTTTTTATGAATTTATTTGATGTACTTTCATTATTCACAATTTTTTTTTAAGAATTCATTATATTGTTGGGAAACGCCCAACCGCTTACAATAAGTGGAATCAAACATTTAGTTAGGTATCCTATCAAGGATAATCAAACTAAATGCTAATCAGACTAATTGTCCTATTACAAAGATGAGATCCAATAAACTAGTAATATCCCCTCAGGAATATACTGCCACCAGCAAAGCCGTACCAGCAAAAGTCATAATCGGCTTAACAAGGGATCCGCATCCAAGCATAATCAGCCATGTTAATCAGGGATCTTCAACATCTGCAACACCACGGACACGTTGACCTGTGTAGTTCAAGCGTAAACACCTTGATTCAAACTGTAAACACCTTGATCCAAATTGCAGACGCATTGAAACACAAAACCAAGCATCCAAATACGATATATGTTCTTCAAACTGTAAACACCTTGAAAATCATAGATCACTAACAGAAACACAAACCACGACCTGTCCAATCAGATCGGGAACAAAAAAAACCCAAACCACGACCTGTCAAATCATATCGGGAACAAAACACCGACGAACAACTAAATCATGGATTCAGCCGATCAAATCGGGAACAATTTTAATGTGTGAATCACACTTATTCAATGTAATAATGGTTTTCCCATCTCCCCATGATGGGAAGATGGGAAAAGATTGAAGATTGAAGATGGTTTTTCTTTGGCGGCGGGGAGGGTTTAGGAAATTGGTCTTATGTATTCCATATTATTCCCCATCTCCCCATTATTCACAATTTTTTTGGGTGCCTTATTGGCGTAATCATTTATAACCTAAATTTTCTTCTCTTTGTTTCTGTTTCCGTTTTGCAGCTATGGCGATTGACGATTCCAATTTTTAGCGCATTCTAGCAAATTTCCCCTTCGTCCGACCACGCGATTACATCGTTAATCCCTATCCCCTCTCTTCGTAAGCTGTGTAATTTTAGCACAAGTTTTATGGTCAATTCGATCTGTATACTAAATTGTAATTGTTACGGAATTTTAATTTAATTTAAATTTACGCAGCTTGAAGATGAAGCAATTTTTCGGTCCTTAGAGAATAGGATGGTATGATATGACCACTTAAGTGTTTGTATATTTGTTTCGAATGACCACTTTGTGATGTTTTATTTGTTTGAAAGGCAAAGATACAATGGTGTTTAAATTCCTCTATTGATAATGCAGATGTGGAATAATATTTTTTATTGATCAAACTTTGATTAAATTTGTTCTGATTATTCACTGTTGTGCTTTTAAATAGCTAGCTTCGTTTTGGGTCAAACTGAAGCCTTCGGCTGAGGAGAAGGTATGTAGTGTAGTTCTTGATTTCTGAGCTGAGGCGTGTATTATTGATTAATGATAATTTATCATGTTGAGACTTATATGTACATCCGATCCTTAGATTTAACTTTTTATCTCATATCGAGAGAGTTATTCACCTTCATATTATTCTGTTATATTTTCATATCTAGCCGTGTTCGTTGCCTATTTCTTTTATATATTTTGTTTATATGCTTTGCTTTCGTCTGACTAATCAAGCAACGCAATTATGCAATTTTCATAGACTTTTTGCTTCCAATTTTATAATAACTTCACATATTCCGATCAACTCTCAAATCCAGTTCGATGCTTAATTCAAGGTCCTTATCATTAAACTATTTATTCTTAATTTGTTTAATATTTGTTCTTAATTGTTTTTGTTAAATATATGATCAGAAATTCTTTTTTTTTTTTGTTAAAACCACCGAAGTGAAGGGAATTTTATTGGCGTCCCCAAGCCTAAAAAAGAAATAATATAGTACATACATAAGAACCGCTTCTAAAGATCTATACTATGTAGCGGCTTAGGATAGAATACCTAGAAGGTTTCTAAATTTGTAGAGTCAAAACTCTACAAGAAACTAAGTATAGCTTCCAAAAAGAATGAATTAGCCTAACTATAGTTACTCACTCTATCAGCAAGACATGAAAATAGATAAGACTGAGTGGAGAGGTGCCATAAAATTCACTTGCTTGTTAGTGAATTAGAAGCGCAAGGCAACTAAGACACAAGGTAGCCTATGAATATAGTCACAACTCCAATTGTAGTCTAGTATCTATGAAGCCAAAAGGAGCACCATAGTATCTGAATGATCCAGAATAAACATGCCGGTGCAGCTCAGAGTTGAGTTGAGAAGAAGTTGCAGATGGTTGAGTTTGATCCCATGATTGATTTGTCTTCAATATGTAGAGTCCATTGATGATTATTCATCAATGGACATCTAAATCTGCAGAAAAATAGAAAATCAGTAGAGTCTATTCAAGATATCCTAATAGAGGGTGTCCCCTTTTTATCAAGTATAATCAGTCCTTGTGTGGAACAGGGGAGAGAAACAAAAGTGAAACATGCATCATTTTGAGCCCGAAGGCAAAGTTTAGCAAGACTATCAGCAGCCTGGTTTGCCTCTCTGTGTATGTGAGTGAGTGAAATATTATCATCTAAGTGAAACAATTGATGAATTGAATCAGATAGATTGTAAAATTCCCATTGTGCAGTTAAAGGCCTTTGAACAGCAGAGATGGCCTTTAAACAGTCTGATTCTATAATAATGGGCACTGAAAGCTCTTTAGCATGAATAACAGCATGATATATGGCAATAATTTCAGCATGTAAAGGAGATATAGCAGTGGTATAATGGCTAGAGGCAGAGATGAAGCAACCATCTGTATTCCTAACAATCATACTGACACCAGCATAAAGTGAACCAGAGTTCCATGCTGCATCAACATTAATTTTCAGGCCATATGAAGGTTTAGACCATGCAATTTTAAAGATTTTTGGCTTGGGTGGTCTTTTGCCCAGAGGGAGAAAGCTATGATTGGCAATTTCAGAGTCAATAGCAGATGTAATAAAAAATGGTTTAGCACAGAAAACAAGGAAGATCTGCTCTTTGATTAACTTCAGAACCATTGTTGAAGAAGCTGGGATATTATCATAAAGCAATTTATTTCTAGATTTACATAACATCCAGCATGTAATGGAAGGAGTGATTCGGATTATCAGATTGTGCAGGGAACTCAAACCATTATAGGTGAGATAGAAAGATAATCTTTCCCAAATGGAAGAGAAAGTCCTATCTGAAACTCCCATGAATGAATGCATAATTTTCCAGATGGATAGAGAGAAAGCACAAGAGTTGTAATAATGATCTAATGAATCTTCATTATTGCACATACAACACTTGGAAGGTAGGGAAATATGCATAGATTTTAAAATGTTATCAAAAGGCAAAAAGGAGTTGATCATTTTCCACATAAAAGCAGAAATTTTTTTCTTAAGTCTAGGGTTCCAAAGGTGCTGAATAGATGAGATATTACCCCTAGACTCCATAAGCATTTTGTATGTAGATTTGAAGGAGAAATTTCCTTTGTGGTCTGGCTTCCAAATTAGTCTATCCTCTCTGTGAGGATATAACTTTGATTCCTGCAAAAAAGGAGAGACTATCAGGACACAAAAGAGGAGATAGTTGCTGCATAATATTGGGCTTATCATTTAAACAAGAGGCAACTGTGCTATCCAGAGGAATATTAGTAAGAGAGGGGTCACATTGATCTATAAGGGGACCATTGCTATCAAGCCAATTGGATGACCAGAAGTTACAGTCTCCTTTTCCTATTATGACTCTACTTTGTGATTCAGCCCAAGTGTTGATTTTGCAAATTCTTTTCCATTTGGGAGAATTTTGAAAAGAGACAGGCAAGGAAGCAATAAAGTGAGTCCACATAGCCTGAGCTTGTTGGTATTTCCACCAGAGCTTAACTGAGCATGTATCTATAATAGTGTTGATTGACCTAAAGCCTGATCCATTCTGGGAGATGGGGAAGCACAAGTCTTTCCATTTTCTCCAAGATTTTTTAGGCTTTTGTTCAATTTCCCCCCAAAAGAAGATGCTCAGTTTTCTCTCTATCTTTTTAACCACTTGCTTTGGAGGAGCAATAACTGACCAGATATGCTGGGGTAAAGCATAAATACATGAGTTAATCAGAATCATTTTACCCCCAGTTGTCAGCCAGAATCATTCTTCCAATTTAGAAGTTTTTGATCAATAGATTCTAGCAAGGGATAAAAGTGAGCATTTAGTAATCTACCCCTATATATAGGCACACCTAAATACTTAAAAGGAAAACTCCCCAGTTTCATGCCAAGAATGTTTTTAATAGAGTTAATTTTAACTGAGGAGGCATGCTTGCTGATAAAAATGTCACTTTTATTAAAATTGATTTTCTGACCAGTTACCTCTTGAAATATTTCCAAAAATGCTTTGAAAGTAATCAAAGTATTTTTTTCTGTATTTAAAAAGACCACTGTGTCATCAGCATAGCTTAGATGAGAGACTTGTAATGCATTAGCAGGAAGATCGAAGTATTTAAGCTTACCATATGCAAAAGCAAAAACTAGACTTCTAGTAAAAGCTTCTGTAAAGATATTAAAGAGGAAGGGGGATAGGGGATCTCCCTGTTTTATACCCCTTGATGATTGAAAGAATCCTACAGGCTTACCATTTATGAGCACTGAGAACCAAGCCTGAGAAAGGTTCTGCATAATATTAAAAATAATCTGACCATGGAAACCAAATTTCATCAAAACAGCTTGTAAGAAGTTCCATTTTACTCTATCAAATGCTTTCTGAAGGTCCAGTTTAATGATGCAATTAGGTTCATTAGACTTCCTATTTAAGAATCTGACCATTTCTTGAAGGAAGATGACATTTGATAATACAAGCCCAGAATTCGGTTGGGCCAGACAGGTCCGCGGCCCATAACTATCAAAGCAGTATCTTTCCCGGTTGGAAGGTACATCCGGATAAGGAAGATGGCATATGATGACAAAGGAAGTGGTCCTGCACCTTATCCCCAAAGCAGGTAGAAGCTCGGCTATAAATACCAGTCTCAAACAGTAAACAAGGTAAGTGACTTATCTCTCTATTTGATATTGAGTCTTTCCCGTACGATTTCCCTCGCATTACTACCCCCGTCTCATCATCACGCCGGAGCTCCCTCCCCGGGACGCCTCCCGGGGATTGTTTTGCAGGGTCTTCGCGGGTATTCCAGCTAGGAGGCGCGGATAGCATCAAGTGCAGGGATACGGACGGTTTTTGGTAGCATCAATTGGCACGCCCAGTGGGACCCTTCCACCTTCGCATGATGGAGTCGCCAAGGAGAGGGCGCGGGCGCCCGAAGAAGAACGCGGCACCTTCAGTGGGTGGTTCTCTCCCACCCCCGGGAGATGATGTGACCTTGAGACAGTTACAGGAGGAGGCCAGACACCAGCGGGAGCTAGGGGTACCGCAGGATGGCCACGTTGAAACTGCCTCTGACGAAGCTGACTCGGAACGAGAGTACCAGGAGGAGCAAGGACCAAGGCCCACCGGGGAAGGTAGTCCTCGGGCCCAGGGGCCTGAAGCCCGGGAGGAGGGGCAATCCTTAGCCGATGCGGAGGAATCGGCGGCGTTGGAGTTCATGAGAGCTAACAAGGAGTTGTACCGCCAGTGGGTACTCTCTACCCGGGAAAGTCGTAGGCGGAGGGAACCAGAAGGGAACCCGGCAGGCCCCCTACGGGGGTACCAAAGAGAGGTTGTTGACTTGAACGGAGTCGTTCAGCCGCCAAGGATACAGGGACGTGTGAACTCTTCCACCGTCCAACCTTCTTTCCCTCTGAGTTTCGGGGTCGGAGGAGGAGCGGCTACGGGTCAACAATCGAATTTAGTTCCGCATGCTCCACCCTATTACCCGCGTTCCAGTTGGGGGGCGGGACAAATTGGGTATGACCTGCCAATCAGGCCGGCGGAGCAGTTGGGTTATCAGGCCCCTGGAGCCCAGGGAAACCCGATCCAGTATTCCGGGCCCATGTATGGATCAATGGGGATGAACTACGGTTACCCGGAGAGACACTATAGGGAGGACGATAGGATGCGGGGCTATCAGGTGACACAACAGGACCCCAACTCTTTGGAGGCTCGACTAGACAAACTGGTGGGAAGAAACGGAGCTAAACCTACCTCCCCTTGGGTACCTCGAGTGCTTGCGTACCCATGGCCGCCGGGCCTTCGGACCCCGGAGGGAATCCCAACATACAATGGAGAGACAGACCTGGAAGAGTTTGTCAGGACGTACCAGAACCTAATGGTGTCAAGGGATTTCCCGGAGGAATTAAGATGCAAGCTGGTGGGCTGTTACCTGAGAGGAAACTGTCTTTCATGGTTCGATTCCTTGCCTCGAGAGAGTCTCAGAGATTACTACGATTTCTCTAAGGCCTTGCTGTTCAGATACGCTGGATTAAAGAAGGAAGGGAAGCAGTTGACCGAGCTTTTGGCTACCCGGCAGAAGGCCGCAGAAGGGTCAATGGAGTACTATCGAAGGTACATGGACGATAGCATGAAGGTTGTCGACAGGCAGCAGCAGGAGAAGGCGGTGATTAGCGGGTTTATAAACGGCTTGAGGGACATGGCGTTGTTCCAGTTTGCTGATGCGGGAGCGGGGTCCCTCCTACTTGGGTCTGCCATTCACAACTTGCAAATGGCGGTGCAACTATACTGCGCGGTTAATGATGCCACGCGAAAGAGAAAGGAAGAATCTGGGGGATTTCTCCCGGACAAGATAGAAAGAAGGAGGGCGGCAGACCCAAGTAGGAGGGACCCCGCTCCCGCATCAGCAAACCGGGCAAGGGCGGATAGTTTCACCCCGCTCAGCAAATCCCGAACGGAGATTCATGCTATTCACAAGGATCTGTTCCCGGATCCGTTGCCTATCCATGGGACTCCGTCTAGGGAAAACGCGGACAAGTGGTGCGCCTATCACAAGTCTTACGGGCATGCGACAGAGGGGTGTAGGATGCTGAGGAACGAGATAGAAAAGCTGATAGAGCGGGGACAGCTGAGAGATTGCGTGGCAGCGGAGGCAAAAAAGGAGAATCCCCGGGACCAACCTCAGGAGCCGCCCCGCAGGAGGTGGAGGCCTAACCCGGGGAGAGGAAACGGGAGAAACCAAGGAAACCAAGGCAACCAAGGCAACAGGGCCCCAGGGAGGCCTGCCATAGCCGCTGCACCGGTTCAAGCAGTGGAGCCGGCCCCAATACCCAACAGGATGATTAACGTGATCAGTGGAGAAGTTGGAGAAGCATGCCAGTCAGTCTCCGCTATCCGGGCCCGCACCCGGTATGTTCCCCCGGGGGAGATTCAGGGGAAAAGGTTTCGCCCCGATGAGGCTCTCACCTTCTCTGAAGCGGATGCAGCCCCGCCACAGATACCCCATTCTGACCCAATGGTGGTAACGGCGGAGATCGAAGGCTTCTTGGTCAAAAGGGTGTTTGTGGACGATGGAAGCAGCGTGGAGATCATGTTCGCTTCTTGCTTCGATCAGTTGGGGATTGGGAGACAGAACCTGAAACCCCCCTCGTCTCCCTTGTCAGGGTTCACGGGTAAGCCTGAAGTTCCACTAGGTGTTATTCCCCTCGCAGTATGCATGGTGGATGAGAAGGACCGGAGCAAGAGGATTTCGGTGACATGCAACTTTGCGGTTATTGATGCACCCTCACCGTACAACGTAATCATAGGAAGACCATGGCTAACCCAAGCCCGGGCAGCGAGTTGTCCGTATCTGCTGACGATGAAGTTCCCCACTGCGCAAGGTGTGGCGGTCGTGCAGGGAAGCCAAGCAGTAGCAAGAAGTTGTATGATGACGGCGGTCTTGGACGCAAAGAAAGCAGTAGGGGCGGTACACGGAGAAGCTCCCCGCCAAGAGTTGGAGGAGATGCAGGTGGCGGACAAAGGGACGGTCACGGTGGGAAAGGATCTCCCGGAAGAGGTAAAAGGCGCACTGAAGGAACTCTTGGCTAGGTACCAAGGAGTGTTCTCATGGAGCCCGGAGGATATGGTAGGAGTATTGCCAGAATTGGGGGTACACAAGCTGAACATAAGCCCAGCAACTAAACCAATCAGGCAGAAGAAAAGACCTGTAGCCCCGGAAAGAGCGGAATTTATAAAGAGTGAAGTTAAGAAGCTGGAGAGAGCCGGGGTGGTCGAGGAAATTATTTACCCGGAATGGATAGCTAACCCAGTCCTAGTAAAGAAGCATGATGGAAGCTGGCGCATGTGTATCGACTTTACAGATCTGAATAAATGTTGCCCCAAAGACAGCTATCCTCTCCCGAAATTGGATCGACTGGCGGAGGCCATCGCGGGGTATTCGGTGCTGGCCTTCTTTGATGCGCATAAAGGCTATCACCAGGTGCAGATGGACGAGGCGGACAAGGCAAAGACTTCTTTTATCACCGATTTCGGGACCTTCTGCTACAAGAAAATGCCCTTCGGGCTGAAGAACGCGGGGGCCACATATCAGAGAATGGTGGACAAACTATTCAAGGACCAAGTGGGAAGAAACATGGAGGTATATGTCGATGACATGGTGGTCAAAAGCAAGGCTTACGGGGTTTTCTTAAATGACCTGGAGGAGATGTTCGAAAAGCTAGAGCGGAGCAATCTAAAATTGAACCCCTCCAAAAGTACCATTGGAGTGGGTGCGGGGAAGTTCTTGGGGTTCATGGTGTCAAGCCGGGGCATCGATGTCAACCCGGAGAAGGTGGAGGCCATAGCCAAGATGACCTCTCCCAGGTCAGTGAAAGAAGTACAGCGGTTGACAGGGTCTCTCGCGGCTCTCAGCCGATTCCTATCAAAGGGGGCAGATAGGCAGTTGCCTTTCTTCAACATACTCAGGAGGGCCAAGGCGTTTGAGTGGTCCGAGGAATGTGAGAAGGCGTTTCAAAGTCTGAAAGAGCATCTTCAACAGTTGCCAACTTTAAAGAAGCCACTCCCGGGGGAGGAGCTTTTCCTGTACATAGCAGCGTCCCGGGAGGCGGTCAGTGCCGTGCTAATCAAAGAAGAGGAGGGAAGGCAGCACCCAGTCTATTTTGTTAGCCGGGCACTTCGGGGGGCAGAAACCCGGTACACCGAGTTGGAGCAGTTGGTTCTGGCTCTGGTGCATGCTTCAAGGAGGCTTAAACCCTACTTCCAGGGCCACCCCATAGTGGTCCTTACCAATTACCCGCTAAGACAGGTTATGTTCAAGCCGGAGGCATCAGGGAGAATGATGAAATGGGCCATAGAGCTGGGAGAATATGAAATCCGGTATGAGCCAAGGAGGGCGATCAAGGGCCAGGCCCTAGCGGACTTCTTGTTGGAATCAGAAGCAAGGATCAGTGAAGAACAGGAGATGCCTGAATCTCCGGAGAATACAACGAAGGCCGAGACAGACCCGACTTGGAAGTTGTATGTGGATGGATCGGCGCACTCCGGGGGCAGTGGAGCGGGAGTATTGTTAGTCAGCCCGGAAGGGAAGGAGTATCCCTATGCAGTCCAATTCACTTTCAAAACAACCAACAATGAAGCTGAGTACGAAGCCTTGATCGCGGGGTTAAGGTTGGCAAAGGAGATGGAAATCAAAACCCTCACGGCACACAGTGATTCCCAGATTGTGGTGCA
The DNA here is from genome assembly GCA_963678965.1 of Cruciata laevipes. Lineage (NCBI taxonomy): Eukaryota > Viridiplantae > Streptophyta > Magnoliopsida > Gentianales > Rubiaceae > Cruciata > Cruciata laevipes. The sequence goes on along the minus strand of OY787634.1, from coordinate 15,518,663 downwards.
GCAAGTAAAAGGAGAGTATGAAGCCCGGGAAAGGAGCCTGCAAAGGTACTTGGAAACGGTAAAACCTCTGATAGCCGGGTTTAAAGCCTTCAACTTGGTTCAAGTTCCCCGGGAGCAGAACAGTAAGGCAGACGTTTTAAGCAAGTTAGCTTCTTCGGAACTAAAACCTGAGCCCGACCAAAAGCTGTACATGGAGGTACTGGGAAGAAGAAGCTACCAGGAGAGCGATCAAGTAATGCTGGTGAACGAGGAAGAGTCCTGGATCACGCCCATGCGGGCGTACCTAGAAGAAGGAACTACCCCGGAGGATAAGGCTCAGGCTCGGAAGCTAAGAGTGAAGGCGCCTAAGTATGTGATTCAGGAGGGGGAGCTGTACAAAAGAGGGTATCTCCAGCCGTTGCTAAAGTGTGTAGAAAGGATGGAAGGCCAACACCTCATCCGGGAGGTGCACGAAGGATCTAATGGGAGCCACCAAGGGGCTCGCACCGTGGCCAGAAAGATCCTAAGGCTGGGGTATTACTGGCCGACGTTGTTCAAAGATGCGGAAGAACATATACAGAGGTGCTTGGCATGCCAGGCATTTGCCCCGCTAATCCACGTTCCCCGGGAAGAATTAGTCGGAGTCACAGGAGCTTGGCCGTTCAGCAGATGGGGAATTGACTTGGTCGGACCATTCCTGACTGCCCCGGGAGGAGCCAAATACTTGATTGTGGCGATCGATTACTTCAGCAAATGGGTGGAGGCAGAACCGCTCACCAACATACGGGGACTAACTTGCGTCAAGTTTTGCTGGAAGAACATCATCTGTCGATTCGGCATCCCGAAGGTCATAGTCACAGATAACGGGGCGCAGTTCGAGAACGATCCTTTCAAATCATGGTGTGTCAAGTATGGCATAGAGCAGAAGTTGACGTCGGTGTACCACCCCCAGGCGAACGGGCAAGTAGAGGTCACCAACCGCACCATCATCAAGGGACTAAAAACCCGCTTGGAAGGCGCGCGGGGAAATTGGATCTGGGAGCTACCCAGCGTTCTTTGGGCCCATAGGACCACAGAAAGCTCGGCTACCGGAGAATCCCCGTATGGCTTGGTGTACGGGTCAGAGGCAGTAATACCCGCAGAGATTGGAATCCCAAGCCCTCGAACTCAATACCAGCGCCCGGAAGAAGAAAACGATGGACGACGCCTTGACTTGGATCTCCTGGAAGAGAAGCGAGAGAATGCGGCACTTCAGGAAGCCAAGGTGAAGGAGCGAGTAAAGAGGTATCATGACAGAAGGGTGCGGAAAGAAGTTTTCATCCCAGGAGACTGGGTAATGAGGAGAAACGATAAGAGCCACCAAGCCCCGGAGGGCAAACTTGCGCCCAACTGGGAAGGGCCATACAAGATCAAGGAAGCATACCCGGAAGGGAGCTATGTGCTGGAGGACAAGCAGGGAAAGGAGATCCCCAGAAGGTGGAACGTAGCTAACCTGAGAAGGTTTTACGGGAAGTAGAGCGCCCCGCATCGTACCACAGCTACTGAAGCATGAATATGCTAGGCACGAGTATGCCAGGCATGGATATGCCCCCCGGGAAGCGTGAATACGCTAAGCATGAATATGCTAGGCATGAATATGCCAGGCATGGATATGCTCCCTGGGAAGCGTGAATACGCTAAGCATGAATATGCTAGGCATGAATATACCACTCCCGGACGCATGAATATGCCCGGAGAGATAACCCAACGTTTGGCCTCGTTCCGGGTTTAGAGCAGATTTGTAAAAAGGGACCCATGGGTAGCTCCCATTTGGGTGCCCCGCTAGAGTGGACCCGGTGCTCGAACGAAGCCCGGGGACCAAGAGAGGTAGTGTTGTAAGGAAGAGTTAACGAGAAGGGTTCTTTCGAAAAGCAATTTTATTCAATCTTTACATTACATAAGAAATTTATACATCGCATGAACATGCGGTCAAATTGCAAAGGAACAATTACATAGAATTCTATATACAGGTTTTCTTATCTACGCGTCCTTAAACCCATTTAGGGCCCGACCCGGAAGCACCCTCAGGGTTACCCGGGCGGAAACCTCCTCCGAAGAATTGAGAAGACAGGAGATCTTCGGCAAAGCGGGCATCCGGGGCCTGATTCCAAGCAAGCTCCTCTTCCAGTTGCGCAACGTCCTCTTCGTTCAACTCGGGGATAGGAACAACCACGGACCCTTCGGGAAGCGGCTCCGCCAGGCGCATCCTCCTTACCCCGGCCGACGTAACAAATTTGTATTTAGGAAACATGTCTGCTGCGCTTTTCCCCTTTTCTTCCCGGCTGATACGGGCACCCTCAGCAGTTTTAACCCCCCTTGTGGTGACTCCAGAATCTGCAATCTCCCGGATGCGTCTTATCCGACGTGCCACTTCCTCCGGGTCAATAGATACAGTCATATCCTCATATCTTTCATACGCCACATCCACCTCCACCCGGGCAGGAACCCGGCGGAGACTAGAGGGGTAAGGCTCAGCCACCCCGGCATTGATCTTGTCACGCCACTCCACGGCGTCTAGATAGGCCTTGTGATTGGGAGCTCCCTCGCCAAACTTTCCCGGGTTGGCTTCCATACGCTCCACAGTCCTACGGACCCCGGCGGGTATGTCGGTAAGAGGAGAAACCCCGACTAGTCCGTTCTTGAGGCCCAAAAGGTGGTAGGATAGCCGGGTAATTAGTAGAGCATCCTGGAGGACCCTATTCCTATGAGTAAGGGACCGATTCTCCTTCTCAAAGTCGCAGAGAAGCCGGTTCTGCGCGGAGCGGGTCTCCAATGTCCTGAGTTTTTCCTGCGCCCGCTCTAGTTCGCCCCATACCATACCTAGCTCCTTGGCGGTACGACTTTGAGAATCATCATGAAGAGCCTGCAACTCAGCTATGGTCTGGTGAGAATTTAAGGCTTCCCGCATATGATCTGAAGCAAGGTCGAAACATTGATTTAAGGACCCGAACTTGGCCTCGACCGCCTTAAGAAATAACACCAGGGCCCGGATCGTTCCAAACTCCTGAAGGAAGCAATCCAACCCCGCCTCGGCCAACGCCCGGGTGGCCTGGTTGCCTCCAAACCTCCAATGAGCTAGTTTCCTTTGAAGAAAAGAGCATTGGAGGCATCCGGCGCGGGGGAGTGAGAAGTAGGTACCAGAGGAACTACTAGGATGAGCAAAAACATAAGGCACAGACCCGCGCGGGAGAACTCCCCCTAAGGGGCGCTCAGTCTACAAAAGAAGTGATTCCATCAAAAGGCAGAACTTATATTAATCAAAATAGGCACCAAGGCCAAGTTCTACATATGCCTCCCGGGGAGGAAGATTACAAAAAACATGAAAATTACAAAAAAAATGTAAACTAGAGTCTAGGAGAGTACATTATCCTCAGCAGATTCCCTTCCTCCCGGGGTAGTGTGAGCTCTCTTCCATCTCCTCTCCAGTTCAGCCACATCCTCCTCAGACCAGAAGGGGCCATAGTAGGCGGGGGGATCTACCTTTGGCTCGTCTTCCGGGCGCACAGGAAATCCCACCTTCCGGACAGACTTCCGGGATTGGTACAGAAGGTCATCGTGCCCCCTTGGGAGTCCCACGGTGTAAGCGCCGGTACTCTCTTCGAGGACAGCTCGGTACCCGAAGTTATCGGGAACAGCGCAGAATTCTTGATAATTATCAGCCCAGTGGGGCGTCTCCGGGACTACCCCATAGGCATTGACGCTTTCTGGGCCGGGGGACTCAGGTACGGCTGCCTCTTTGATCCCCGGAAGCTTGATCTTCTTAATATCTGAGGATGAAGGGGCCCGAGAAGACATCGTAAGCGAATCCCACAGTTGGGGCACCAGGTCCTCCAGCTTGGCTTCCTGGAGAGATCTCCAACGGTGGGTCAGCAAATCGCCCGCCTTAGGGCGATAGTAGGATCCTGGGCTTCAAGGCGAGCAGGCCCCGGAAGCCAACCCCGCAGTCTGCGGTACATCTCGTGGCAGGCATCTTCGCTAGCCGCAGCAGCGATCCCCTCAAGCCTTTTGTCGAAGTCGGTGGAATGAAGGACCTTCTGAACTATAGCATTCAGAGCGTCAAGCTGCGCCTCCTTTTTGTCTTTCTTGAGGGAGGTGTATTTCTTCTCCACCTCGGCCAACTTTTTCCCCTTTTCCTCCAACTTCTTCTCCTTCTCAGCTAACTTCTTCTGGGAGGCCCTCAGCTGGGCTTCCAGGTCATCCCTCTCGGCCAACCTCTCCCGGGCGTCGTGGAGCTCCTTCTCCTTCTTAGCAAACAAACCCGCGTTGTACTTAGAATACGTCCGGTTGAGCGCGTCAGCTAGTTGGGAGTCCGCCAGGAGTGAGTCGGCGAAAGTGGTGGTCTGTAAAATTCAAACAAGAGTAAGGTTACCCGGAAGGATAGTAACGTGAGAAATAAGGACAAGCAATAAGAGTGACATACCTCTTCCCTATCCTCAGGGATAGCTTGAGAATTATCCCGCAAAGGAGAATTCACAGGGGGAGGAGGAGGCGGGGGCGGGGTCGCACCCTCTAACCTTTGACGAGAAGCCGGAGGAGTTTCCTTATCATCGGTCAGAGGCCGCTTAAAGCGAGAGTTAAGCCCCCACTGTAGGTAGGGTGATGGATGAAAGATCTCCTCCCCGGGGTAGGAGAGGACTCCGGGGCCTTCTGTTGGGAAGGCGGTCGCTGCTGGCGGGCCCTTTGGGCAATGAACTCGGGATTTTCGGTGGCAACTGGACCAGATGGGGGTGTCACCTGCCGCTCCTGAGTAACCATCCCCGGATGAGAACTTCTCTGCTGAGTGTGATCCCCGGAAGACATCCCGTCGAATGGTGTAATGTCCGCGTACAAAGTAGGCTGAACTGAAACCAAGTAAAAGGAAAGTCAAAACAAGGCACATATACACATCAAAATAAGCAAAGAATAAAGCCTTTAATAGGCACCTCCGGCCGGCCACACAGCGGAGACGGTTGGAAGAGAAAAGAGTTTTGACGGGTATATCCCGCGAGGCCAATAATAGCCCGCGTTCCCAGTCTTAAAAAAAGTATCCATGTCCAGAGGAGATAGGCTGAGGAAGTTATGATCGTTGGTAAGGTCTATTGAAAGAGAGGAAAGGGGTTGTTTATCTTCAGGAACGAGGGAATCGTTCCAAGAGGGCATGGGATACACCCGGGAGTCACAGCGAAAGAAACCTTTTGCCAGGTACCCTTTGGCAGATTTGGGCTTACCTTTAACAAAGTCCTTTGTCCGGGATCGGATCACAAAGGAAAACACACCCGGGAAGGACGCATGAGCGCGTCGCAGGGCGTAGAAAGAACGAAAGAGAAGGAGGGAGGAAGAGACGTTGCATCTCGCACAGTTGACCAAGAAGGCCAGCACCAACACGACCCCGTTGGGGTGAAGCTGGGCCGGAGCCATTCGGTAAAAGTTGAAAATTTCGGAAAATAGAGGAGGAAAGGGGAGACTGAGCCCGTACTGGAAGTGAATCCGGGGAATGCAAGGCACTTCCCGCTCGGATGTTCCCGGGAGGAGTTTGGATAAAGACGCATCCAATGGAAAAGGAATGAAGCAGCGTCTAACTAAATCTACAATGTCCCTGTCTAAGGAAGGAGCAGGCCCGGAAAGATTAAAAAATTGATGACCAGAAGGCTTCGCTCCGTGGGTAGGACCCCGGGGAGCATCCCCGCCAGCTTCATCGAACACCTCTTCATCTTGGCCCTCCCGGGGATGACTAGGATGCCCGGATGGATGTGAACCCTCTCCATCCAAAGTCGACGCGTCCGGGACGCCCAGCTCCCGGGGCGTACTGAAAGCCTCGGAATGAGTGTCCGAGGAAGAGACTGGGGGGGAAGCCAAGTTATCAGCAGCCCTGAAATGGACTTCAAACTGACCTTGAGCTCCCTCGGTGTTCAAGGAGGAGTCGGAGTGGAGCGGGGAATCCATGAAAGTAAGAGGAAGAGGGAATGAGAGCTTACTTGGCTGAAAAGGGCGAAAGGTGGGAAAAGCAGAGCGTCTGGAAGTTGATTGAAGAAAGTAACCTAGTAAGGAGGGTGAGGCTCCTTATATAGACGAATGAATAGGAACGGCCACCTCAAAAGGTGGGAAAGCAATAATGACGCGATAAACGAGGCACTGATCAATGCAGAAGAGGAAAAGGCGGCGTCATCGGAAACCCATTTTAGCACGGATGGGTCCTACCAGAAAAGTAGCAACCGAAGAGGGAGCATTTAAGACCGGTTCCCCGCGTCGAGAAAACCCGGATGACCGGTCTGGGGGGCTAGTGATAATACTGGCCCAGAATTCGGTTGGGCCAGACAGGTCCGCGGCCCATAACTATCAAAGCAGTATCTTTCCCGGTTGGAAGGTACATCCGGATAAGGAAGATGGCATATGATGACAAAGGAAGTGGTCCTGCACCTTATCCCCAAAGCAGGTAGAAGCTCGGCTATAAATACCAGTCTCAAACAGTAAACAAGGTAAGTGACTTATCTCTCTATTTGATATTGAGTCTTTCCCGTACGATTTCCCTCGCATTACTACCCCCGTCTCATCATCACGCCGGAGCTCCCTCCCCGGGACGCCTCCCGGGGATTGTTTTGCAGGGTCTTCGCGGGTATTCCAGCTAGGAGGCGCGGATAGCATCAAGTGCAGGGATACGGACGGTTTTTGGTAGCATCAACATTATCAGAGATGTCTCTTCCTTTCATGAAGGCAGATTGATGTGGTGAGATGATTTTTGACATCAAGGGCTTTAACCTCTCCATTAGTAATTTTGAACAGATTTTATTCATAACATTGGAGAGGCTAATTGGCCTATAGTCATCAAAAGAGACAGGGGTCTCTTTTTTAGGGATGATAGTAATCCATGTACTAGCAATCCCCCTGGGAATTTCCTTACCTGACTGGAAATCTTTGACTGCATCCAAAAGATCATTAGCAATAATATCCCAAGACTTGATAAAAAATTTAGCAGTGAAACCATCAAGTCCTGGGCTACTATTTTTATTCAGTGAGAAAACAATGTCTTTAAGCTCAGAGATAGTCACAGGCTTAAGAAGCATCTGGTTGTCTTCATTACTGATGAGTTTGGGAATTTGGCTAAGGAAGTGAGATTGGAAAAAATCACTGTCTTCATTACTGTCATCAGAGAGAAGGGATTGATAATATGTAATGGCTTCATTTTCAATTTCTGAGATATTATCTAGCCATCTGCCATCTAAACTCTTTACCTTGGTGATATGAAGCCTACTCTTTCTCTCTTTAACAGAGTTGTGAAAGAATTTAGTATTGTTATCACCTTCATTGAGCCATTTAATTCTACATTTCTGTTTCCAAAAATGTTTTTGTTCAGTTATAGCTCTGATTAACTTAGCTTTAGCATGTTTAAGTTTCAAGAGTTCATCAAGAGAATTATTTGAATCATATGTAATCTCCTGAGCTTCTAATTCTCTCTCTGCTCTTTCCACATTTTCATGAACATTCCCAAAATGATCTTTATTCCAGATTTTAAGAACCTTTTTTAGTCTGATCAACTTTAGGAAAAAGCCAAGCATGCCTGTTTCATTAATTGGAATATTCCAGTTCTCTTTGATGACAATATTGAATTCAGGTCTTTTATACCAAGTATTTATAAACCTAAAGGGTCTAGGGGAGGAAGGGATAAAGCTGCCAACAGTGAGAAGTAGAGGGTTATGATCAGAGGTTGCTCTACTTAAAATTTGGATGGAAGAAGCAGGGAATTTAGAATTCCATAGAGCAGTGCAAAGACCCCTATCAAGCCTCTGTCTAGTTGGATTTCTATGCCTTTTATTACTCCAAGTGAAAAGATTACCAACAGTGTTGATATCTTCCAGTGCTAGAGTGTTAATGCAATCATTGAAATCTCTTATGCTACTAAGTTTAGGGGTGGCAGGTCCTCTATATTCATGGACAGAAGTAATAGCATTAAAATCACCAATCATGATAGAGGCAGTGTGAGTAAAAGATTTAAGTGAGGACCAAAGATCTTTCCTACCAGTTCTGTTTCTTAAACCATAAACAAAAAATGCATTCATGATATTATTCATGCAATTTATACTAACATGCAGGAATTGTAAATGGTCATGAATAAGTGAGATAGTAATATTTGAAGACCAGAAAAGCCAAATTTGTCCAGAGCAACCAAACAAGCAGTTATCAAAATGGAGTAACTGTCTGTAATGATCACATTTGGAGTTGTCATGCATAGGCTCTATAATACATAGCAGTTCAAACTTATGCCTAAGAGATAGATTAACTAGTCTATTAAGAGATGTTTCCATTCCCCTAATGTTCCACACTAAAATGTTTTTTGTGTGATTCATTGGGAAACTTCAGTAAAGCTTCTTGACCTAGTCATAATTCTATTTAACTGTGTTAAATAGGAATCAGTTTTAGGTTTAGATACTTTGTGTCCTTTCTTGGATTTCTTACCAGTTTTATCAGTAAGGCTTACTTGAGATGAGCTTACCTGTGGAGAGCATACCTCTTGGTCTTGTGAAGCCTGATCTTTAGTATGTGAACCTGATCCATCTTGTATTGTCTCAGATTCTTCAGTATCATGACTTGTTAGAGCATGAAACCTGTTCTGGTATTTCTTCTGCTGAGATTGAAAAAATCTTTTAGTAGCTGACAGTGTATTAAAATGGGTAAGAGACTTACCTGATTTAGTCACAGAGAGGCAGTCATCTTTCACAGGGAGTTTTTCTTTCCCTTTAGTCTTTATAGGATCAGAATTTGGAGTTGAGAGAATCCTTGGATTTTCTCTGATAGGGGAGGAATGTTGGGACAATATAGTCTGTTGAGGAGAACCATAAACTGAGATATCAGGGGAGACATTGAAGTCTTTGGATGTCTGAGAGGAAGAGATATCATTAGTGGGAAGGATCTCAGCATCATTAATGGGAGTAGGTTGAGGATCCTCAATATTAATTGGCTCAGGAACATCAGTAAGAACTGGCTGAAGGTCCTCAATGGTAATATGCTCAGACACATCTTTGGAGGAGTTGTCTTTAACAATTGCCCTTGGACTGACAGATTTTGGCCTATCCTCATTCAGGACATTTTGCTCATCCAGATTAAGAGCATCAAATTGGTTGGATATGGTCACTGGTGTAGGATCAGGGATAGGGTTATTTGGTTGTATAAGCTTGGGAATGAAAGCCTTCTTGGTTTTTTGGTTGTGTGGAAATTTTTTCACCAAATTCTTCTGAGCTTTTGTAACATTAGCCTTTTCCTGTGCTGATAGCCCAGAGGATTCAGCATTGTGGAGGGAAGGCTTATCAAACTGAACTGGCTTATCCAACTGAACAGACTTATCTAACTGAACAGGTTTATTGTGGATAGGAACTTCAGGCTTATCCAACTGAACCAGAGTTGGTTGAACAGCTACAGCTTCTGATCCTTTCTGTCTAGTCCTTTTAAGTTCAGGGTGAAGATTTACACATTGATCTTGGTGGTGCCCTATGCAATTACAGTGGAAGCAATACAGTAGCACATCCTCAAAATCTATAGGTAGCTTTGAAACACCATATTCAATACCATCCTCTTCAATACCTACTCTAATATGAGAAGGCAATTTCTGTCTTAAATCCACCTCTACACAGATTTTAACAACTGAAGGTCTAGATAAGGTGGCAGTTGCAACATCCATTTTTATAAATTTCCCAATCTGATTACCCATGGATTCTGTCATAACATGGTTATAAAAGAAGACAGGTACCTTTGGAATATTCACCCAAACTGGTACAATGGAGGATTCAGCTTCAGGGGAAAAATCTACTGTCCATTTCAGCACCTTCATGATAGAGCTATTCAGATTCCAGTTTCCTTTGAGCCATAGACGCTGGTAGTCCTCTTTTTCTTGAAAACGAATCAATATGTGCCTGTAATCGATCAGTCCGATCTGATATTTTCCTTTGAACTCCACCGATTTGAAGGCTTCCTGGAGACTCTCCATTGATGGTCTAGCCCGAGCGAATTTGCCGATGAGCGCATTTCGATAGTGAGAGGCTAAGGTTTCAGCCTCTTTCCGAGTAACAAGGCATGCTATCTCACCTTTATAGAGCGTTTTGGGGATGATTTCTGGATTTGAGGGCAAGATAGAGCTTAGTGGTGGAGGACGATTAGCAAGCGCGTTGAGAAAAGACTGGCCAGGGACATTGCCACCGCGGTGAGGCGGAGGCGCCGCCATGGGCGGGGTGGTAATTGGACCGTTTGTGACCGTTATTCGTCAGAACGGTCTGATTTCAGGAAAAAAGGTGGTTGCGGAAAGTTGGGAATAGTGGTTAGAGATTGGGGATTTTTAGAGAGAGGAGAGAGCAAGTGATTCTGAGTTGTAGAAGAAGTGGGATGAAAATGATATGATCAAAAATTCAGTAACAAATGCATATGTGTTTAAATATACCGGGCAAGCACCCGGTAGACTATTACTAGTTTAACTATAATTAAAATTCATCATACCATAACACAAAGGTATGAAAGAATTTTTTAAATAAAAATAATAAAATTACCTAAATAATAAAGTGATAAATTGTTGTTGAACCAACCCACTAATTGAAGGCCCAGTCGGTTCTTTTAAGGCACTTCAATAAAACTTCTTTACGACTTCAATCTTCGGAAATGAGAGTAATATTTAGCATAGCCCTCATCTTCTTCTAATATTCATCACGAACTTGTTTCATTAGAGTATTGAGAACATTGAACAACTTCTTCCTTGGCACAAGAAATAATATAAAAGAATAACCTCTAAATATTCGTATCACCATAACTCTTCTCTGCCTCTCTGTAACAATAAGTGAAAGCATCATCAATCAGAGGATAATTTCAGACAACTAAAACCCACATTCCAGAATAAGAAAAACCCCATTTTCAAATTTTGAATAGCATGAACGAGAGAGAAATAATAGTATCATAACGGGGATCATTGTAAAACCCAATTTCCAGAGAGCTAAAACCCACATTCCAGAACAGACAGACAACAAATTATTATCACCCATAGGAACAAAGAAATTGAAGACAACCTCATCATTATCATGATATCAATTGGGGCAAAAAGAAAAACCCGCTTTCAAGGAAATCCAATTCTCCGTTTCCCCAGAAGAACAAGGATGAAAACCAATTAGACTTAGTCACAATTCAATTCAGAAGTGCCACAAAACCCCAAGGAATTCATCGACAAAAACAAAACAAAAAAACTCACAATTTTAACCCAAAGGGAATTCATTGAGCAAAACAAATACAAAAACTCACAATTTTGGAGATATCGGAGAATGCGGTTCGTGATGACGGTGAACCCTTGCGGTCTCTGGTTGGTGATGTTGGCCGCCTGATGCAGCAGTGGCATCCCGCCGCCTGTTTTCCCCATATTCAACGACTTCGTCGCCAGGTTGGAATTGGGCGGAGAAGAAAGACCAGGTGACGTGCTGGAGGGCGATGGCGGCGGCGGTGGTGGCGTTGTCAACGATGGAGATTTCGTTGATAGAGTTCCATCAAAGGAGTTTGAAAGGAGAAATACACAGTTTGATGTTTGCAGATGATCTATTAATTTTCTGCAAGGCAAGCAAACACTCAATGGAAGGGGTTAAAACTGTTTTGGAGGATTTCAGAAGGGTTTCAGGCTTGAGGATAAATGAAGGAAAATCATAGGCTTTCTTTGTAGGAATTGCTCCTGGCAGACTTATGTCTTGACATGTCAACTTGCAGATATGCTACGGATGACCTTTCCTCTATCCAATAAGAACAAGGAAAAAGATAAAGGAACATTGAAGATATCAAAGCTTCTAAATGGGAAGCCGATTTAGCAAGATTTGCATGGACAAATGTTATGAAACTCTAGCATGAAAATCCTAGCAGTATCTTGATGAACTTGTTATGATCATCGCCACTGTACCTTCCGTGGCTGTAGAATAGTTGTTTTCGGTTTACATTTGTTAAATGTTGGCTTAGAGTGATGACCAAAGAGTTGTATGAACTTTTTTAAGAGATTAATAGAAGAAAATTTTCCATCAAAAACATAAAATTTCTAACCATGTTTAATGTAGTGCGTTTGTACCAAGCACCAACTATTTGGTACCATGAACTAACTTGTTTACCTATTCAAAAACAATGAACTTGATAAACTCAATTCATGTGTGATTGTACATTCATAATGTGCCTTTGAACTTCTTTTTTTCATCTCTATTACATTGTAACTAGCGTGCTCTCTTCGCGTAAGTAATCGATATATATTTAATATAATACTAGTGTTACTACTCCTTCCGTCCCAACCAAAATTTCTGAGTTGACTTTGACTTGGATTTTAAGGAGAGTGTATTTTATATGTTATGTATTAATTTTTGAGGGTTAAAAGAGGAACACACCACCTAAAATGGAAAGTTTTATTTATATGTAAGAATGAAAAAACTGATTTTAAGTTTTGATGATACCAATGATTCGAATCTAGGGGACTTTCCAGGAACAGGACTACATGGCCAGCAATTGATAGAAATGTCAATGGGGGCAGCAGGGAGGCTTCCATGGTGGCTGGTCGTAGGCCACCAATGATGCTCCGAACTGGGATACCAATTTCAAACCAGCTGGAAGGCCGAGAGAAGCAAGAGAGCAGCATGGATTTGGAGGAAAAATTAGTGCAGCCTCAGATGGAGAAGAGATTGGAAAGTGTTGTGCCGGCTGTGATTAATCAAACCGACGGGGATGAAGCTGCCACAACAAAGAACAAAGTTGTGGAGCAAGTTCGTATCCTGAAGAGAGGTGAAGAGCTAGAAGCACAAGCAAAGCCAAGTTGGTCGAAACTGTTCACAAGCAAGCAGGCTGAGGTAAAGTACTATAAACCAGAAATTGTAGATGGTATGATTTTGCCTACTTTTCCTTTGAAAGAGGTTGAAAACAGCTTGAAAAAATGGAAGAATGTAGTTCTTTGCAAGGTTATTGGGGGTCACCCTCCAATTAAATATTTTGAAGGTTTCCTTCGAAAAATTTGGTTTGGTATGGTTGAAAAGGTATGGCAGGCAAAACCAGGGATTTTTTTAGTGAAACTTGTAAATGAAGCATATAAGGATGCGGTGGTTGAAAGGGGAATGGTTTTCTTTGATAAAAAATCAGTGTTTGTAAAGGTGTGGCAACAAACAATGGATTTTGATGAGCCGGACACAATTCCCATTTGGGTGCAATTCCCTGGATTGGATCCAGTCTATTGGGAGCCAAGCTTATTGTGTAGATTGGCAAGTGCGATTGGAATCCCTTTGCGGATTGATGAGGCCACATGGTATATGGACAAGACAAAATTTGCTGGGATATTGGTTGAGGTAAACATGGGGAAGGAATAATGCAGAAACGAATTCCATACAGAGATGAAAATAATGTCATTCAGCACCAGAATGTGGAGTATGAGTGGAAACCGGCACAATGCAGTAAGTGCAAGCTGATTGGCCATGAAACGGAGGAATGTGTTTGGAAACCCAAACCATTTTCACCTGCAGTAAAAGGAGGAATACAGCAGAGCACAAATAAAGGTAAAAAGGGGAACCAAACTCAAAATGCACCAAGGGGAAGTGGACTTGGACAGAACAAAATGGCTCCTCAAAGGTATGGCAGAAATACTAAAGATCGAATGGTGAAAAGGAATGGTGAAAAGGAAGGCCAGAATCGAGCTGTTTTAGTCCCGTCTCTTGAGGGGAATAAAACGGGCACTAAAGGGACCAATTTAGAACAGAAAAAGGGAGACCGAGAAGCTGTCTTTGGGGCCAAAAAAGAGCAGGTAAAGAAAGCGGGGTATGAAAAAGAAAGGGGTGAAAACAGTGGTGGAACGAGCAGTAGCACAGTTTTGGATGCACAATCAAGAGAGAGTGAAGCTAGAGATGTTCCAGGTAGAGAAATAAGGCAACACAGAGAAGGGAAACAATAGGCTGAACCGAATGATAGTGTGGTATTGCAGATTTCACAGTCTACAAATGTTGGCGGCAATGAGAGAGAAGCAGCTAATAACATAGACCTTGAAGTTCATTCAAGGTATAGTCCCCTTTATAATATTGTTAATGATGCATAGTACTATGCTATTCTGGAATGTTAGGGGTCTAAATCAGTCAAGTAAGTAGAGAAAATGTCGGCAATTTTGTTCTGAAAATAATATTGGCCTTGCTGGCTTGCTGGAAACAAAGGTGAAGGTAGAAAATGAAGTGGACAGATGGATAAGTCTTGATTTGGGTTGGAAGCTACTAACAAACTGCCCGATAGCACAAACAGGAAGAATATGGCTATGTTGGAAGCCAGATTTGTATGATATTTCGGTTATAAGCATTGGAGATCAGTGGATTGACTGCATTTGCCGGAAAAAGGAACTCGGGCTAGAGTTTTACTTGACGGTTGTTTATGCTCATAATAGTGAAGTAGAAGCAAGGACCAGACGACCACTCAGGCTGAATTTATGGCGTTATCTGGAGATTGCAAATCACCAGGATATGCCATGGATGGTGGTGGGGGATTTCAACTCCCCCCTAAATTTGGGAGACCGGACTGGGGGAGAGGATGTAGAGCTAGCTGAGGTGGAAAATTTTAGAGACACGGTGAACTTGATTCAACTGCATGAGCTGAAAAGTACAGGACCTTTTTCCACGTGGGACAACAAAAGGGAAGAAGGCAGAATTTTCAGTAGAATCGACAGAGCAATGGTGAATGAGATGTGGTTGGACAGATGGATGAAAGCGATATGCGAGGTAAAACCCAATGATGCATCGGATCATTTACCTTTACTTATACAACTAGATAAGCCAAGAAAGTGTTCTGCTAAACGTCCTTTTATGTTCTTCAATATGTGGGTAAACTCGCCGGATTTTCTTACTGTAGTGGAGCAGAATTGGAGGTTGCGGAAACACAGTACTCTTGTGGATCTATTTAAAACTCTGAAGGTGCTGGAAATATCACTTAAACGATTGAACAAGAGGGAATTTTTAGACATTCAGAAAAGAGCCATGGAAGCGAAAGAGAAGTGGGAGAACCAGTTCAATCTATTACAAACAAATGTATTGGATAAAGGGCTGCAAGAAAATGAAGCAAGGGCAAGAAGAGAATCTATGGAACTAGCTGAAGCGGAGTTCAGTTTCTTACAGCAGCGGTCTAAGGAGAAATGGATAAAGGAGGGGGACAGGCCAACCAAAATTTTCTATGCAAGCATGAAAAAGAGGCAATACAGAAATCATATAGTCAGCCTGAAGGTGGGAAACGATAGAGTGGATGGAAGAGAGGGAGTGGAGCAGCATCTACTGCAGTTCTTTGGTGACCGAATGGGAAAGACAGTGATTACAGAGAGTGAAATTGATCCTTTAGTGGCAGCAGAAGGTAAATTTCTTACAGTGGAGCAACAAATACCCTTGATAAAGCCGATTACAGATAATGAGATATGGAGAGCTCTGAATAGCATTGAGAATGACAAAAGTCCTGGATAGATGGATTTTCGAGCTTTTTCTTCAAGAAAGCATGGGGGATTGTTGGTGATGATATCAAAAAGGGGATTGGGAGTTTCTTCAAGGGCGATGAAGTACCACAGGAATTTAGCATGGCTGTTTTAACACTAATACCGAAAGTTGATAATCCGCAGTCAGCTGGGGACTTTAGGCCGATTTCCTGCTGTCCTGTTTTATATAAAGTAGTCACAAAGATCATGAGTAACAGGTTAAGTGAGGTACTCCCTGAAGTGATAAATGGAAACCAAGGTGCATTCGTGAAAGGGAGAAGGATATCACATAATATTCTCCTAGCGCAAGAGCTTTTAACAGGATATAAGAAGCCGAGCAATATTTCGAGCTGCATGATAAAAATTGATATACAGAAGGCTTTTGACAGTATAAGCTGGGAGTTTCTTTTCAAATGGCTGGCAGTTCTAAAGTTTCCAGGATTGTTTATTGAGTGGATAAGACGATGCGTTGAGGATACCACTTATTGTTTCTCTTTGAATGGTGCGTACACGGATTGTTTTAAAGGGAGGAGTGGTGTTAAACAGGGGGATCCGATATCACCTTTATTGTTTGTAATTGGGATGGAATATCTATCGAGACAGTTTAGCCTGGCCATAAAAACGAAAGCTATAGAGTTCCATCAGAGGAGTTTAAAGGGGGAAATACACAGTTTGATGTTTGCAGATGATCTATTAATTTTATGTAGGGCGAGCAAGCACTCAATGGAAGGGGTTAAAGCTGTTTTGGAGGAGTTTAGGAAGGTTTCTGGCCTGAGGATAAATGAAGGAAAATCTGAGGCTTTCTTCTCGACAATGACAGAAACTGAATCAAAGATGTTGGCTGATACTCTAAATATAGTTCAAGGAAGTTTCCCAATGAATTACTTGGGACTTCCAGTCTCGACAGGGAAGTGGAGAGCTGAAGATTGTGAGAAAATGGTGGAGAAGATTGCAGGACAAATAGGCACTTGGGGTTCCAGGAATATGGCATATGCAGGTAAAGTACAGCTTATAAACACAATTCTGTTGAGCAAAGATAGTCACTGGGCGAATGTTTTTCAAATACCTGAGAGTGTGCACAAAGCCATTGAGACAAAATGCAGAAATTTTCTATGGGGCAGAAAGGAAGGGGAGAAAAGAGTTACACCAGTGTCTTGGAAAACACTTTGTATGCCAAAGAAAAGTGGAGGAGTTGGCCTAAGGGATCCTTCATTCTGGAATAGAGCTTCTCTGTGTAAGCTGGTTTGGGATGTATGTCAAAAGAAGGATATATTGTGGCTGAAATGGGTGCAGGCATACTACTTAAAGGATGAAGAGTTTCTCGACTACAGCCTAGAAGGGCACACATATAGTTGGAGTTGGGGCAAGTTGGTGTCACTGAAAGATGAAATTCGTCCATACCTAATGGAATGTGTTGACATGAAGGGAAATTTCAGCACGAGCAAGGCATATGGATACCTCAAAGGGGCAGGCCAAGAAAACCATTGGTCAAAGAATATATTGTGGAAGTCAGGACTACAGCCTAAACACTCATTTTTTCTATGAATGTTGTTAAAAGGGAGATTATCGACCATAGCGAGACTTCAGTCGAAAGGGATAATACCTCATGTGGCAGATGTTTGTACTCTGTGTGGGCAGAATGGAGAAACGATGCAGCACATATTTTGTACATGCCAGTTTACAGTGGAGCTCCGAAAACATTACAGGGTGGAGACTGGCGGAAACTTCAGAGAGTGCTTGAGGAGGATGAGAAGAATGGTAGGATGGAGAAAGAGAATAAGATTCCACCGACTTATCAGCATCTTCTATATTGTATGGAGGGAGAGGAATAACAGAATCTTTGAGGGGAAATTTAGGCAGGTGGATGCTCTAAAGGTGATGATTGAAACAGGCTATGACCCCTCTGATTGATGTTAAGGATGGTGTGAATGGATCCTAGTATGAAACTTGGTACATATGTTGTAGGTATCGCACTGATTACCTTTGGTATTTCAGAGGTGTTGGGCTGCTGGTGTAAAAACCAGTTACCCAGCCTTGGCCCGTGACACTATCTAAAGACTTGACGGATTGGTTGTGGGGATATATCCCTAGCATGAAACTTGTACATATGTCGTAGGTACCGCACTGATTACCTTTTGGTATTTCAGAGGTGCTGTGCTGCTGGTATAAAAACCAGTTACCCAGCCTTGGCCCATGACACTATCTGATTTGATGGAATGGTTGAGGGGTTTTACCCAAGTATGAAACTTGTACATATGTCGTAGGTACCGCACTGATTACCTTTTGGTATTTCAGAGGTGTTGGGCTGCCGGTATAAAAACCAGTTACCTAGCCTTGGCCCAAGCACTATCTATAATATTTAACGGACTGGATGAGGGATTATGGCCCTAGTATGAAACTTGTACATATGTCGTAGGTACCGCACTGATTACCTTTGGTATTTCAGAGGTGTTGGGCTGCTGGGTGAAACCAGTTACCCAACCTGGGCCCATGACACTTCCTAAAGACTTGACGGGCTGGATCGAAGAAGATTATAAGCATACTCAGACCAGACTACATATGGCTTATTTGATTTCTATGGGAAATGAACCAGGGCAGACTTGTGTTTTGCATGTCAATTCACAGATATGCTATGGTGGATTTTCCCTTAATCATATACGAGCCGGAGACAGAAATGGAACGTTGAAGACACCAAAGCTCCAAAGGTGGATGCGGATTATGAAAAATATGCAAGGATAGATGGAATGGAAGCGCATTCATGATAGTTATTCTAAAATCCTCGCAATATCTTGATGAACTAGTTATGATCATAGCCACTTGCATTTCATATGGCTGTAGAATAGTTGTTTTTTCTCCTTTTGGTTAGTTATTTATATCTGTTGAATGTTTGGCTTAGAGTGATGGCCAAATCAGTTGTATGAACTTTTTGAGCAATTTAATAGAAGAAAATATTACATCAAAAAAAAAAGTATGAGGGGAAAGGAATGCACAGGAAACTAGGTAGAATCGGTCTATAAGGCTAAGGCTTTAGATCTTTTTGAAGGGACAGTCATCGCATAGGAAAGGGCTAGTAGGGAATATGAGCAGGAAAAAGGATTAGTAGTTCAAGGTCGGAATAATAGGCAGATTATTCCGACGGCAGAAGGTGGAATGGTAGAAAAGGGGATGTCAGAAACGTTGTAGGACATTGCCACAGAAGGTATAGGGGTATCGGTCGGATAGACAGGAAGGCCGGAAGGAAAAATATTGCAAAATTTACATCCTAACTAACACGGTTTCAGTGAGAATTTCCTTTGCAGGTCATATATGAGGGCAAGGAAGGACGAAACAAAACGAAGGGAAAGCTAAGGGCTTCAAAAAAGCGAGAGCGTGAGGAGGAAATGATCAGAGAGCAGTCGCGAGCAAAGCGGGACACCCTCGGAAGGAATCCTATGTTTCGCACATCAGATCAGCAGCGCCAAGAAAGGAGCAACGGGAAGACAGGAACCAGATGACTACATATGATAAGGCCATGACTTCGAACAAGTTGAGAGGACGAGGCATTCACAAGGCGAACGATGACCGACCCAACAGGTAAGGATCGAAAAGGGGATATTTGAGCCGAAAGGTAATCAGAAGAGTAAAGACTTTCGAGGGATATTATAAAAGTTGATTTGGGGGAAACCAGGAGATAAGAAGTGAAAGGTAAGGTCAGAGTTTGGGATAGGGCTTTAGGAAGGAAAAAGGGGGAAAAGAAAGGGAACAAGATAACAAGGAAGATTGAAGGGTATAGAGGGGTGGGACGGAAAGCGGCCTCCCTTGCCAAAAAAAAAAAAAAAGAGGAGAGAAAGAAGAGAGAGAATAAGAAAATTTTAGGGGGAGAAAAAGGAGAGAGAGAGGAATAAAGGGGAAGAAAATGGTAGGTTCAGATTTAGGGGGGATATCCGAGGAAGAAAAGGTAAGGGTAGGAAAGGACGAAGAACTGTATAGGGCACCTTCGGATAGAGGAAAGGGAAACAAAGGGAGAGAGAAAAATGGAACAGACTAGAAGAAATAAGAGGAAGGATTAGATAAAGGGTACGGAGGTTTGAATAGGATAGGAAAAGAAAGGGTAAGAGGTCAGCAATGGTTGTAAGGCTGAGGGGGGGCTAGGATAACCCCCAGGGTGAAGGGAAATTAAAGGCGCGGAGAATTTTGAAGTAAAGAAAAGGGGGAAGGTAATTCAAAAATATATATATAGAAACGGGGAGGAATATTATGGGGAGCTGATTACAAAACAATCACCCTCGGATGAGGAGAAATAAGTGGAAAGAACGAAGGAAGAAGGGCAGCAGAAAAGTGGATAGGCACGAACTAAGGAAAACAGAAAGGGAAAACAAAAGGAAAGGAAGGCAATTAAGGGACTGGCATAGAAAAAGCTCATTCAGAATATAAGGAAATTTAAAGGATAAGAGAAATGGAGATCGGAGAATAAAGGAAAGGAAATCCTCGAGGAGAACAGGGGATCGGAAAAAGGTTAAAAAGAAAGCACAACCCGTAAATAGGATAAATTGCATGTGCGACAGGAGGTACATTGCGATGTTTTTCCAGACAAAGTTCTTCGTATCATCGTTTGTCGCTTTGGACTCCCCCACACTATCTTCAGCGACAACGGGAGACAATTCGCCAACGAGCCTTTCAGATCATGGTGTGCCGGTTATAGCATCGGCCAGAACTTCACCTCGGTGGCGCATCCACAAGCAAATGGTCAGACTGAAAGGACAAACCGAACGATTGTCGACGGGATAAAGAAAAGGCTGACTCACGCCAAAGGACGAAGGCTGGCCCTTAGAAAGAACGAAGCCAGCCGCGTGGAAGGGCAGAAAAAGCTAGATTTGACCTGGGAAGGGCCGTATCGAGTGTCGAGTGTCCGAGCGTATCCACGCATCCAAACTACGACGTATCCACACCAAGCTTGTTCATCGCAATGTACCTCCTGTCGCACATGCAATTTATCCTACGTATCCACGCCAAACCCATTTACGGGTTGTGCTTTCTTTTTAACCTTTTTCCGATCCCCTGTTCTCCTCGAGGATTTCCTTTCCTTTATTCTCCGATCTCCATTTCTCTTATCCTTTAAATTTCCTTATATTCTGAATGAGTTTTTTCTATGCCAGTCCCTTAATTGCCTTCCTTTCTTTTTGTTTTCCCTTTCTGTTTTCCTTAGTTCGTGCCTATCCACTTTTCTGCTGCCCTTCTTCCTTCGTTCTTTCCACTTATTTCTCCTCATCCGAGGGTGATTGTTTTGTAATCAGCTCCCCATAATATTCCTCCCCATTTCTATATATATATTTTTGAATTACCTTCCCCCTTTTCTTTACTTCAAAATTCTCCGCGCCTTTAATTTCCCTTCACCCTGGGGGTTATCCTAGCCCCCCCTCAGCCTTACAACCATTGCTGACCTCTTACCCTTTGTTTTCCTATCCTATTCAAACCTCCGTACCCTTTATCTAATCCTTCCTCTTATTTCTTCTAGTCTGTTCCATTTTTCTCTCTCCCTTTGTTTCCCTTTCCTCTATCCGAAGGTGCCCTATACAGTTCTTCGTCCTTTCCTACCCTTACCTTTTCTTCCTCGGATATCCCCCCTAAATCTGAACCTACCATTTTCTTCCCCTTTATTCCTCTCTCTCTCCTCTTTCTCCCCCTAAAATTTTCTTATTCTCTCTCTTCTTTCTCTCCTCTTTTTTTTTTTTTTTGGCAAGGGATGCCGCTTTCCGTCCCACCCCTCTATACCCTTCAATCTTCCTTGTTATCTTGTTCCCTTTCTTTTCCCCCTTTTTCCTTCCTAAAGCCCTATCCCAAACTCTGACCTTACCTTTCACTTCTTATCTCCTGGTTTCCCCCAAATCAACTTTTATAATATCCCTCGAAAGTCTTTACTCTTCTGATTACCTTTCGGCTCAAATATCCCCTTTTCGATCCTTACCTGTTGGGTCGGTCATCGTTCGCCTTGTGAATGCCTCTTCCTCTCAACTTGTTCGAAGTCATGGCCTTATCATATGTAGTCATCTGGTTCCTGTCTTCCCGTTGCTCCTTTCTTGGCGCTGCTGATCTGATGTGCGAAACATACGATTCCTTCCGAGGGTGTCCCGCTTTGCTCGCGACTGCTCTCTGATCATTTCCTCCTCACGCTCTCGCTTTTTTGAAGCCCTTAGCTTTCCCTTCGTTTTGTTTCGTCCTTCCTTGCCCTCATATATGACCTGCAAAGGAAATTCTCACTGAAACCGTGTTAGTTAGGATGTAAATTTTGCAATATTTTTCCTTCCGGCCTTCCTGTCTATCCGACCGATACCCCTATACCTTCTGTGGCAATGTCCTACAACGTTTCTGACATCCCCTTTTCTACCATTCCACCTTCTGCCGTCGGAATAACCTGCCTATTATTCCGACCTTGAACTACTAATCCTTTTTCCTGCTCATATTCCCTACTAGCCCTTTCCTATGCGATGACTGTCCCTTCAAAAAGATCTAAAGCCTTAGCCTTATAGACCGATTCTACCTAGTTTCCTGTGCATTCCTTTCCCCTCATACTTTTTTTTTTGATGTAATATTTTCTTCTATTAAATTGCTCAAAAAGTTCATACAACTGATTTGGCCATCACTCTAAGCCAAACATTCAACAGATACAAATAACTAACCAAAAGGAAAAAAAACAACTATTCTCAATGGCTTTGTGCACACTCTCAGGTATTTGAAAAACATTCGCCCAGTGACTATCTTTGCTCAATAGAATTGTGTTTATAAGCTGTACTTTACCTGCACATGCCATATTCCTGGAACCCCAAGTGCCTATTTGTCCTGCAATCTTCTCCACCATTTTCTCACAATCTTCAGCTCTCCACTTCCCTGTCGAGACTGGAAGTCCCAAGTAATTCATTGGGAAACTTCCTTGAACTATATTCAGAGTATCAGCCAACATCTTTGATTCAGTTTCTGTCATTGTCGAGAAGAAAGCCTCAGATTTTCCTTCATTTATCCTCAGGCCAGAAACCTTCCTAAACTCCTCCAAAACAGCTTTAACCCCTTCCATTGAGTGCTTGCTCGCCCTACAGAAAATTAACAGATCATCTGCAAACATCAAACTGTGTATTTCCCCCTTTAAACTCCTCTGATGGAACTCTATAGCTTTCGTTTTTATGGCCAGGCTAAGCTGTCTCGATAGATATTCCATCCCAATTACAAACAATAAAGGTGATATCAGATCCCCCTGTTTAACACCACTCCTCCCTTTAAAACAATCCGTGTACGCACCATTCAAAGAGAAACAATAAGTGGTATCCTCAACGCATCGTCTTATCCACTCAATAAATAATCCTGGAAACTTTAGAACTGCCAGCCATTTGAAAAGAAACTCCCAGCTTATACTGTCGAAAGCCTTCTGTATATCAATTTTTATCATGCAGCTCGAAATATTGCTCGGCTTCTTATATCCTGTTAAAAGCTCTTGCGCTAGGAGAATATTATGTGATATCCTCCTCCCTTTCACGAATGCACCTTGGTTTCCATTTATCACTTCAGGGAGTACCTCACTTAACCTGTTACTCATGATCTTTGTGACTACTTTATATAAAACATGGCAGCAGGAAATCGGCCTATAGTCCCCAGCTGACTGCGGATTATCAACTTTCGGTATTAGTGTTAAAACAGCCCTGCTAAATTCCTGTGGTAATTCATCGCCCTGGAAGAAACTCCTAATCCCCTTTTTGATATCATCACCAACAATCCCCCATGCTTTCTTGAAGAAAAAGCTCGAAAATCCATCTACTCCAGGACTTTTGTCATTCTCAATGCTATTCAGAGCTCTCCATATCTCATCATCTGTAATCGGCTTTATCAAGGGTATTTGTTGCTCCACTGTAAGAAATTTACCTTCTGCTGCCACTAAAGGATCAATTTCACTCTCTGTAATCACTGTCTTTCCCATTCGGTCACCAAAGAACTGCAGTAGATGCTGCTCCACTCCCTCTCTTCCATCCACTCTATCGTTTCCCACCTTCAGGCTGACTATATGATTTCTGTATTGCCTCTTTTTCATGCTTGCATAGAAAATTTTGGTTGGCCTGTTCCCCTCCTTTATCCATTTCTCCTTAGACCGCTGCTGTAAGAAACTGAATTCCGCTTCAGCTAGTTCCATAGATTCTCTTCTTGCCCTTGCTTCATTTTCTTGCAGCCCTTTATCCAATATATTTGTTTGTAATAGATTGAACTGATTCTCCCACTTCTCTTTTGCTTCCATGGCTCTTTTCTGAATGTCTGAAAATTCCCTCTTGTTCAATCGTTTAAGTGATATTTCCAGCACCTTCAGAGTTTTAAATAGATCCACAAGAGTACTGTGTTTCATGCTTGATATAATCTTGTTGATGCTCTCATTTTAGCTTTCAATCAATTGATATAACTCAAAAAAGTGGCTAGAACATAAAAGTTATAATTTAAAAGATGGGGAATTTAAAACAAAAGTTATATCTTAATAACACGTGGACTTTAACACAAATGTTAGAATTAAAAACACAAAGGTTGTTGCTTAAAATATGAGGAATTTAAACACAAAGGTTGTTGCTTAAAAGATGAGGAATTTAGCTTCACACATGAGGAATTTAAACCACAAGTTATGACTAAAAATAAAATTTTTTAACTCCAGTGTTTATAATTTAAAACATGGAGGTTATAACTTAAAAGGTGCGGAAAGATGAAATTCGTCCATATCTAATGGAATGTGTTGACATGAACGGTTAGGACGATCAGATTCAGTACGAACGATCTGTACGCACGGCAATTAATCCCTGGGCTACAGCGGGCAATTAATCCCTGGGCACGTACGTACGGCGATTAATCCAAGGGCGCACAGATTATTCAGTTTTTGGATTCTGTACGCAAAGGGTTACGGCGATCCTGCTCCAAATTATAATCAGATTTTGGATTCTGTACGGATCTGTACGCACGGCGCACAGTGACAGTGGATCCAAGGACGATCAGATTCAGTGCACGGCGATCCAAAATCCTATGCTGCGATTCTAAATCCTAACATGTGCAACTTCCGTTTTTCTTTTTCCACTATTTTTCTGGTGAATTGAATTCGTTTGATTCTGTCGCCATGGGCAAGAATAGTAGTGGTAAACGAAACGCGGGAAATAAGCCTAAGGATGTGACGAAGATGGTCTTGGGAAGTGATGGACGGAGTTTGTTTGGCGATGATGGTGAGGTTTTGCCGAAACGGCCAACCGCGATTGAAAACCCGAGCACTCTCTCGAGATTAAACTTTCATGTTGAACGGAGAGGAAACGACGGGATGGATCGCGGGCAGAAATCTATCGCTGGGATGGTAGTTGCGGAAAAAAACCCTCGGGCTGCAGCAGAAAAGAAAAACCTTAGCAGCGGAGATATTGTTGTAAGGGCAGCGTCAAATTCACACAGTGAGGCGATGAAAAAATGGATTCAGAAAGCATCGGTCGAAGAGCTCTTTGAAAATATGGGGAAAGCTTATGAAGGTTTTAGAATGATTGAACAGAAACTTAAGGAAAAAGCTGGAGAAGAACTATTGAATGTGGCTGAAAGTGAGGTTATGGAGAATGGAGGAAAACCCTTGTTTGGATTGGAAAAGGAAAACGATGGGATCAATCCGATTCAATCTGGGAGTAGGACTACATTGCCAGCGGTTGAGAGTATATATGATCGGGAAAGCGAAGGGGGCAGCAATAAATCGATGATGGCAGCCGGGGTTCGTGGGCAGCCGATGATGATAAAAACCGGCATACCAATTTCGAGGTTCTTGGAAACAATGGGCAGGGAGGAGAGTGAGGGCAGCAAGGATACGTCTAAGACAATGGAGCAAGGTGTACAAACAGAGATGAAGAGTTCAGAACAAGCCGAGAAGTCTATTTTAGAGAAGGGTTTGGAGAATGTTGTTTTGTCGACTGTGATCACTCAACCCGAAGGCAAAGGGAGAACCAAACACAATCAGCCCCAAGGGAAAAGGGACCAAGCATAGTTGCTCCTCATCGACGATATGGCAGAAATACTGGGGATTGGGTGGTTGTTGGGGTAAAAAGGGCTGAGAAGAATGGAGACAAAATTGAGGGAAATAAAATGGGAACTAAAGGGACCAATGTAGTACAGAAAAAGGGAGACCGAGATGCTGTTCTTGGGGCCGAAAAAGAGCAGGAAAAGAAAGCAGGGTATGAAAAAGAAAGGGGTGCAAAAAGTGGTGGAACGAGTAGGAGCACAGTTTTGGATGCACAATCAAGAGAGAGTGAAGCTAGGGATGTTCCGGGTAGAGAAATAGGGCAACACAGAGAAGGGAAACAACCGGCTGAATCGAATGATAGTGTGGTATTGCAGATTTCACAGTCTACAAATGTTGGCGTCAATGAGAGAGAAGCAGCTAATAACATAGATCTTGAAGTTCATTCAAGGTATGGTCCCCTTTATAATATTGTTAATGATGCATAGTACTATGCTATTCTGGAATGTTAGGGGTCTAAATCAGCCAAGTAAGCAAAGAAAATGCCGGCAATTTTGTTTTGAAAATAATATAGGCCTTGCTGGCTTGCTGGAAACAAAGGTGAAGGTAGAAAATGAAGTGGACAGATGGGAAAGTCTTGATTTGGGTTGGAAGCTACTAACAAACTGTCCGATAGCACAAACAGGAAGAATATGGCTATGTTGGAAGCCAGATTTGTATGATATTTCGGTAATAAGCATGGGAGATCAGTGGATTGACTGCATTTGCCGGAAAAAGGAACTCGGGCTGGAGTTTTACTTGACGGTTGTTTATGCTCATAATAGTGAAGTAGAAGCGGGGACCAAACAACCACTCAGGCTGAATTTATGGCGTTATCTGGAAACTGCAAATCACCAGGATATGCCATGGATGGTGGTGGGGGATTTCAACTCCCCCCTAAATTTGGGAGACCGAATTGGAGGAGAGGATGTACAGCTAGCTGATGTGGAAAATTTTAGAGACACAGTGAACTTGATTCAACTGCATGAGCTGAAAAGTACATGACCTTTTTTCACGTGGGACAATAAAAGGGAAGAAGGCATAATTTTTAGTAGAATCGACAGAGCAATGGTGAATGAGATGTGGATGGACGGATGGATGGAAGCGATATGTGAGGTAAAACCCAATGATGCATCGGATCATTTACCTTTACTTATACACCTAGATAAGCCAAAAAAGTGTTCTGCTAAACGTCCTTTTAAGTTCTTCAATATGTGGGTGAACTCGCCGGACTTTCTTACTTTAGTGGAGCAGAATTGGAGGATGCGGAAACACAGTACTCTCGTGGATCTATTTAAAACTTTGAAGGTGCTGGAAATAGCACTTAGAAGATTGAACAAGAGGGAATTTTCAGACATTCAGAAAAGAGCCATGGAGGCAAAAGAGAAGTGGGAGAACCAGTTTAATCTATTACAAACAAATGTATTGGATAAAGGGCTGCAAGAAAACGAAGCAAAGGCAAGGAGAGAATCTATGAAACTAGCTGAAGCGAAGTTCAGTTTCTTACAGCAGCGGTCTAAGGAGAAATGGATAAAGGAGGGGGACAGGCCAACCAAAGTTTTCTATGCAAGCATGAAAAAGAGGCAATACAGAAATCATATAGTCAGCTTGAAGGTGGGAAACGACAGAGTGGATGGAAGAGAGGGGGTGGAGCAGCATCTACTGCAGTTCTTTGGTGACCGAATGGGAAAGACAGTGATTACAGAGAGTGAAATTGATCCTTTAGTGGCTGCTGAAGGTAACTTTCTTACAGTGGAGCAACAAATACCCTTGATAAAGCCGATTACAGATGATGAGATATGGAAAGCTCTGAATAGCATTGAGAATGACAAAAGTCCTGGAGTTGATGGATTTTCGAGCTTTTTCTTCAAGAAAGCATGGGGGATTGTTGGTGATGATATCAAAAAGGGGATTAGGAGTTTCTTTCAGGGTGATAAAGTACCACAGGAATTTAGCAGGGCTGTTTTAACATTAATACCGAAGGTTGATAATCCCCAGTCAGCTGGGGACTATAGGCCGATTTCCTGCTGCCATGTTTTATATAAAGTCGTCACAAAGATCATGAGTAACAGGTTAAGTGAGGTACTCCCTGAAATGATAAATGGAAACCAAGGTGCATTTGTGAAAGGGAGGAGGATATCACATAATATTCTCCTAGCGCAAGAGCTTTTAACAGGATATAAGAAGCCGAGCAATATTCCGAGCTGCATGATAAAAATTGATATACAGAAGGCTTTCGACAGTATAAGCTGGGAGTTTCTATTCAAATGGCTGGCAGTTCTAAAGTTTCCAGGATTGTTTATTGAGTGGATAAGACGATGCGATGAGGATACCACTTATTGTTTCTCTTTGAATGGTGCGTACACGGATTGTTTTAAAGGGAGGAGTGGTGTTAAACAGGGGGATCCGATATCACCTTTATTGTTTGTAATTGGGATGGAATATCTATCGAGACAGCTTAGCCTGGCCATAAAAAGGAAAGCTATAGAGTTCCATCAGAGGAGTTTGAAGGGGGGAATACACAGTTTGATGTTTGCAGATGATCTGTTAATTTTCTGTAGGGCGAGCAAGCACTCAATGGAAGGGGTTAAAGCCGTTTTGGAGGAGTTTAGGAAGGTTTCTGGCCTTAGGATAAATGAAGGAAAATCTGAGGCTTTCTTCTCGACAATGACAGAAACTGAATCAAAGATGTTGGCTGATACTCTGAATATAGTTCAAGGAAGTTTCCCAATGAATTACCTGGGACTTCCAGTCTCGACAGGGAAGTGGAGAGCTGAAGATTGTGAGAAAATGGTGGAGAAGATTGCAGGACAAATAGGCACTTGGGGTTCCAGGAATATGGCATATGCAGGTAAAGTGCAGCTTATAAACACAATTCTGCTGAGTAAAGCTAGTCACTGGGCAAATGTTTTTCAAATACCTGAGAGTGTGCACAAAGCCATTGAGACAAAATGCAGAAATTTTCTGTGGGGCAGAAAGGAAGGGGAGAAAAGAGTTACACCAATGTCTTGGAAAACACTTTGTATGCCAAAGAAAAGTGGAGGAGTTGGCCTAAGGGATCCTTCATTCTGGAATAGAGCTTCTCTGTGTAAGTTGGTTTGGGATGTATGTCAAAAGAAGGATATATTGTAGCTGAAATGGGTGCAGGCATACTACTTGAAGGATGAAGAGATTCTTGACTACAGCCTAGAAGGGCACACATATAGTTGGAGTTGGGGCAAGTTGGTGTCACTGAAAGATGAAATTCGTCCATACCTAATGAAATGTGTTGACATGAAGGGAAATTTCAGCACTAGCAAGGCATATGGATACCTCAAAGGGGCAGACCAAGAAAACCATTGGTCAACGAAAATATTGTGGAAGTCAGAACTACAGCCTAAACACTCATTCTTTCTATGGATGTTGTTAAAAGGGAGATTATCGACCATAGCAAGACTTCAGTCGAAAGGGATAATACCTCATGTGGCAGATGTTTGTACTCTGTGTGGGCAGAATGGAGAAACGATGCAGCACATATTTTGTACATGCCAGTATACAGTGGAGCTCCAAAAACATTACAGGGTGGAGACTGGCGGAAACTTCAGAGAGTGCTTGAGGAGGATGAGAAGAATGGTAGGATGGAGAAAGAGAATAAGATTCCACCGACTTATCAGCATCTTCTATAATGTATGGAGGGAGAGGAATAACAGAATCTTTGAGGGGAAATTTAGGCAGGTGGATGCTCTAAAGGTGATGATTGAAACAGGTTATGACCCCTTTGATTGATGTTGAGGATAGTGTGAATGGATCCTAGTATGAAACTTGGTGCATATGTCGTAGTTATCGCACTGATTACCTTTGGTATTTCAGAGGTGTTGGGCTGCTGGTGTAAAAACACTTTTACCCAGCCTTGGCCCGTGACACTATCTAAAGACTTGACGGATTGGTTGTGGGGATATATCCCTAGCATAAAACTTGTACATATGTCTTAGGTACCGCACTGATTACCTTTTGGTATTTCAGAGGTGTTGTGCTGCTGGTATAAAAACCAGTTACCCAGCCTTGGCCCATGACACTATCTGATTTGATGGAATGGTTGAGGGGTTTTACCCCAAGTATGAAACTTGTACATATGTCGTAGGTACCGCATTGATTACCTTTTGGTATTTCAGAGGTGTTGGGCTGCTGGTATAAAAACCAGTTACCCAGCCTTGGCCCAAGACACTACCAAAAATATTTGACGGACTGGATGAGGGACTATGGCCCTAGTATGAAACTTGTACATATGTCGTAGGTACCGCACTGATTACCTTTGGTATTTCAGAGGTGTTGGGCTACTGGGTGAAACCAGTTACCCAACCTTGACCCATGACACTATCTAAAGACTTGACGGGCTGGATTGAAGAAGATTATAAGCATACTCAGACCAGACTACATAATGGCTTATTTGATTTCTAAGGGAAATGAACTAGGGCAGACTTGTGTTTTGACATGTCAATTCACAGATATGCTATGGTGGATTTTTCCTTAATCATATACGAGCCGGAGACAAAAATGGAACATTGAAGACACCAAAGCTCCAAAGGTGGATGCGGATTTGGCAAGATATGCAAGGACAGATGGAATGGAAGCGCATTCATGATAGTTATTCTAAAATCCTAGCAATATCTTGATGAACTAGTTATGATCATAGCCACTTGCATGTCATATGGCTATGGAATAGTTGTTTTTCTCCTTTTGGTTAGTTATTTATATTCGTTGAATGTTTGGCTTAGAGTGATGGCCAAATCAGTTGTATGAACTTTTTTGAGCAATTTAATAGAAGAAAATATTACATCAAAAAAAAAAAAAAACTTTAACTTAAAAACATGCAGACTTTAACTCAAAGGCTATACTTTAACACAAGGAGGATCTAACTTAAACATGTGGAATTTAACTGAAAGCATGAGTAATTTAAGTTAAAATACAAGCTTCTATACTCCAACTACAAACAACACATAACTGAAAGAAGAAAATCATCTGAATTACAAATTTACAAATCAATCAAAATGACAAATTTAAATTGTAATTGATCACCATACTGATGCATTCTTACAGTGCTTCCTCAAAACAAATGCATTCTAAATTGTCAAGGCATTGAACCATTAAGAAAAATGTGAATACATTCAACCATTAAAAACAAAATTGGCATCAGTTTAGATCTATTCTCAAATCAAAACTAGGTATATCATTAGCCAACTTTATGACAACATTGTAAGTGGTGTATAAGTTCTTGAGCCAATTGGGGGTACTCCTAACACCCTTGGCTTCTCCACAAATCTTGACTTCCGATTCCTTCATTAGCTTGCAAATCTGAATCAGCGCCATCTGCACCAATAACACCATCTGATATGACTCCAGGTTTATGCTGAGAATGCTAAGCAGCATAACGTTCAATTTTTTTTGCCATGTGTAATTTTCCAAGTCGCCCCTTTAGCTTGGAAAAGGAAACTCCCAAATATCTTCGAAAGAGCTCCAAAACTTTATCAGCGGGTTAAAACAAACATGCACAAACTAATTATTATATATATACAAACCTTTGTAGTTGTAGAACATGACAATATTAATGAATTCATAGCATAAAAGTGCAGCAGTAACAGTCTACAAGTTTTATGGTAGAACTAACTGATAGATAGAATATGCAGGTTTGATGGAGATGAAACATGCATGTCTTATTATAAAACATGCAGGCTCTATGATAAAACTTGCAAGTAGATAGAACATGCATGTTTTGATGCGGGGAAATCCGCTACAGTAAAAGATACCTTAGATAGTCGAGATATGTGAGGGCTTCGAGATGTAGATAGTTGGTGAAGTGTATAGACTATTCGTCGGGAATGCCTATCTTTTCCGAGCTCCTGGGCCTCGGAAGAGACTTCTAAGGACATGTTTGTCCGAAGTCAGCAAAACAAGCCCCCAGAGCCACCCGAGGGTAGCAGCTCTGGTGTGATGATGACATTTCATGTATTGAAAGGAAAGATGAAACTATGTATTCAAGAGTTAGAGAACTTACCTGAAATGGGTTATTGCGGCCTCCTTTTATAGGCATCCAGGAGCATCTGGTTTAGCTCCCCTTTTTCTCTGCTGACTCATCATTTCTTCCCTCCTCCCCATGTCTGTATCACGTGACATAGTACCTCCTGTATCTTGCTAAGATCTCCTCACGTGCTCCTTACACTTTCCTGGTAATTTCCTTAGGCGGCTGAGTCATCATGCTTCTTCTAAAGGATGACGTACTTAATATTATCACAAGCCCCCCAAGACGAGCGTCGGCTCTCATGGGGGCGACACTTGTCTTGATTTTTCCCGATCCCTCTATTTCTTTATCCGAGCCCCTCAGCCGAGGCTCGTGGGCTTTGCCATTTCATTGTCTAAAAAGGGGGACCTCCTTTTAATGGTGGGCCCCTGTTAGCGCGGTTTTTGCCTGACGGCTTCATAGTTTCCGATTTTCTCATTCTTTTGAGTGACTTAATCATTTTATCTTCTTCCAAGGTACGACTTGTCCTTGCCCTTTTATCTTCCACCGCCTTGCTCTTGTACCTGTATTATAAATCCTTCCCCCTTTTCCTCTTATTCCATTCACATGGCTGATCATTCTTCCAGCAATTCTTCCTCCTTTTCTGAAGATTCTTGCCCACTTGCTCTAAACCGTTCGCATCCGGTTTCATCGATCCCCTTTGACTCCTCTGTTCGTGTCACCGCTTCATCCTTCTGCAGTCCTTCTGCAGCGATATGTCTCGCCCTAAGATCATCCCTTTTGGTGAAGGCACTAGTTCCCAGCGTCCAAATTTTCAGACGGGGACCGGCCGAATTCCAGATGAATCTCTGCGTATTCAGCCACTGGAGATTGTTTCTAATATTCTGGGGCTCCCTGCTAACCCATCACTGGATTGGGTTAACGCGGAGATTTATGACGTTGCCTCCAAGATGTTTTGCCTTTTGGCCACGGATGCTCAACTCACCTCCCTAAGACCAGATGAATATCAGACCAATGTACCCTGCATTCCTAAGCCCCTGTTTCACTATGGTCTAAGCTTGCCCTTTCTTCCTCTGTACTCCGATCTTCTTCGTCACTATAACATTTCCCCTGCTCAAATCAACCCAAACGGGTTTGTAGTTATAACGGCGTTCCTGGTCAATTACCGCCGGTGTGGAATCCCTGAGTTCGTGGACTTGTTCCGGCCTTTCTTCTGCCTTTCCGTGGCTGCAAGCCGAATCTCTGGTATCTTCGGCTTTGCCTCTCGTGTTCCCGACGCCCATTTTATTTAGGAGTTTATTGATTATCCGAAGGGGCAGCTCGTGGATGGTCATTACGCTTTTGACCATTCAATCTATCCTGCTCCTTGGTGGAACCGCAATGTTACATCCGAGGACCGGGTACCCTGGCTTCCCGAAGAACTACGCTCGGATCACGAAACTTTGATGAGGAGTCCAGTGCACATGTCTCAATGCTGGATTCCTGAGAACGGGGGTTTTTTTTTTGCCTCACGAGGTGTACTCTCCCGAAGTCTTCGCCTTTCTTCACTACCGTGCCATCTGGCCCGTCCAAGGTTAGTTTCTAAACTTCTCCTTTTACTCTGATGATCTATTCTCCCTTTCTTTTGTAGTTCTTCCCTTTGTCTAACTTGTTTCTCTTCTCTCAGTTCTCCGATCTCTTCCTGATGACACATATTATCGTCGAGTTCCTAGCCTTACCATCTTGCCAGAGTTAGATGGCCCGAGCCCCCCAATTGAGACTCCTTCTATGGGTCCTGGTTCTGTTGTCCCTACCTATATTTCCTTTCCGAACTTTGTTGGCGCTCTTGCCAACGATCATCTAAGTTGCAGTTGAAAAAGACCTCGGTCTGAGGCTTTAATCTGCCAGTCTCTTACTCCCCCGAGGGATGCACAACTGCAGATTCCTCGCTCCAATCCCTTGGTAATTTTCCTTCCTCTCTTATGTTTTATTTTCTTTATACCCTCCAGCCGACATCTAATCCTTAACGTTTCAGGTATCCGAGTTTTCCTCAGATTTACTCAGCTCGGTTTCTTTCCGAGATCTCCTTTAGTCTACGTTCCAGCATCACCTATCTTCTCTTACCCGTTATCTAGAAGAAGAAAAGTGTCGGTCTTCTGCCTTGGCTCAAGAGTTAGAGCGGGGGAAACTCCGCTCATCCGAGCTTGAGTCCCGCCTATCCGAGCTTGAGCTGGAATTACAACCTTGGAAGGATGGTAATAATCTCCGCGATTACAGCTTCGCCCTTTCAGAAGAGGTCATCCGATCTCCTGAGTTCGAGTAAGCTGTGGAGGAAGTCTTGTCCGAGTCAAACGACCATCAGACTACCTTGGTCTATAAGCAAATGCGAGGGTGGATTCCTGGGATGTACAGACTTCAATTCCAGGAGAGTTTCTACAAACTTGGTGCCCTGGAGCGTTATCATTATAAGCTCAGATGTCTCCTGAACAGTACCTTGGATCGATTGGCTCCTAAAATCTGGGAAGCTCTCCATTCCGATTCTCCCCCTCTTTCGGCTTCTTCTCTCCTAGCCCTGGCTGCTCCAGAAGGACCTCCATCTCCTGGCTCTCCTCCTCCCAAGGATCTTAGGAATTGTAAGGAGTCTGCCCTGAATCCCCCGTTCATAATGGTTATACCGAACTCTGCATTCATCCTGCCTTCTATGGGTTCTCTGTGGGCTATCGGAATGGCCACCCGAGGGTAATTTGCAAGAATCCTCGGTCCCAACTTCCTGATGCTACCTCCTGATTCTTAATCGTCAAGTACTTCTCTGGGATTTTGCGCCTATATTTCCTTTGTAATCTTGCTTATTTTGTAATCTTTCTTTCCATATGCAATTCTTATAAAAGAACTTTTTGCTCTGCTCTCATTTTTCTTACGTATTGGTCTCCTATAAATCTTACCTTGTGTGTTATGTATCCCCTCGTCTCGCCTTTCAAAAGCATTGGATGCAAGATCCCGAATATGGTATACGATGTTCTAAACATAGCTCTTATGTAATATCATAAATTTAAAGAATTTTCTATTCATACCTGTAATGATCATTTCCTTTGTGATTCTGTAGTTCGATTATCCGAGCCAAACCAAGAAATGCTTCTCCCCTTCTGGCAAGGGTGGTCAACTTCTTACATCAAATCCTGCATCATTCAGATTTATTATCCCATATCTGATGATCCTCTTCTGATTAGGATTACCCATCCAATGGTTTGAAACCTTTGTAACTTTAAATTCTTTAATATTCTTTTATGCGTTCATCGGATGGTCCTCTTTTGTTGAGGGCGTCTATCCGAGGATTTGAAATCTTCAAATTCTTAAAGCCTTGAAAGTTCCTTTGTGCGTTCATCGGATGGTACTCTTCTGATGAAGCATCCAATCGAGGATTTGGAATCTTCAAATTCTTAAAACCTTTAAAGTTCTTTTATGCGTTCATCGGATGATCCTCTTCTGATGAGGGCATCCATCCGAGGATTTGAAACCTTTAAATTCATAAAACCTTTAAAGTTCTTTTATGCATTCATCGGATGGTCCTCTTCTGATGAGGGCATCCATCCGAGGATTTGAAACCTTTAAATTCTTAAAACCTTTAAAATCCTTTTATGCGTTCATCGGATGGTCCTCTTCTGACGAGGGCGTCCATCCGAGGCTTTGAAATCCTTAAATTCTTATAATAGTCAAACCGATTTCCTTCATAAAATATCCTTTTTGCGAGGCACCATCGTGGGAACGACCCCGAGGTCCCGACTTCCTATTACAAAGTACTATCCATACTTAGTAATTTTCCTTCCTATGGCGTATCCACACCCTTTCTTTTCCCGCAAAGCATTATCCAATACCTTGCATCACTTTTGACGTATCCACGCCACCTGCCAGCAGGCGTATCCACGCTACTGGCTTTAGTGTATCTACACCAAACTTTGCTTCCTTCCTTTTCGTAATTCATGGGTTTTAAGGAAAACTTACCTGAACTAGTTTGTTTCCATGATTACCTCTGTACCCCTGCCCGGTAGTTCCTCTTCTGAGTTCTCCCTCTCCATATCCGAGGCTTCGATCAATTTCCCCTTTTCTAACGCCTCCCGGCATTTCCCTTCCTTCACCTTTCCTTTTTCTGAGGGTGAGCCTCTCGCCTTTGCATTTCCCTTGCTTCCAGATGCCTGGTGGATTGCCCCTACAACCCTTCTTACGTCTAAGATAGTCGTCAACATGCAGCTCCTCGCTGTAGCTTGGCTTCCTCGAACAGACACTACTCCTTGCTCCGTCGGGAAATTCATTGTCAGCAGGTAAGGGCAATTTACCACTCAAGCCTGTGTCAACCATGGCCTGCCAAGGATGGCATTGTAGGGTGAGGGAGCATCTATTATCGCAAAGTTGCACAGCGCCGAGGTTCGGCAGCTTCTGTCCATGTCGTCAACCATAGTCATCCTGAGAGTAATCACGCCGAGGGGCATCTCGGCCTTTCCAGTGAATCCTGATAATGGTGACATCGGAGGTCTCAGATTTTGCCTTCCTATCCCTAGTTGGCCGAAGCAGGTTGCGAACATGATCTGCACACTACTGCCAGCATCTATGGAAACCCTCTTTATCGCGAAACCCTCTATTTCCGCAGTTACTACCATTGGATCTGAGTGCAAGGCCTGCGTGGGCACTGCATCCTCTTCTGAAAAAGTAATGGTTTCACAAGGTCGGAATCTTTTACCTTGCTCCTCTCCCGTATCGAGTCTGGGCTTTCAGGGCCACCACCGATTGGCAACTATCCCCTACCATCCCACTAATGACGTTTATCATCCGATTCGGGAGAGGCTCCGGGGCTTGAGCTACCGCGGCAATCTGATTGGGGGCCTGATTTCCGTTATTACCATAGGCCTAATTTTTTTTTATGTAATATTTTCTTCTATTAAATTCCTCAAAAAGTTCATACAACTCATTTGACCATCACTCTAAGCCAAACATTCAACAGATATAAATAACTAACCAAAAGGAGAAAACAACTATTCTACAGCCATATGAAATACAAGTGGTTATGATCATAACTAGTTCATCAAGATATTGCTAGGATTTTAGCATAACTATCATGAATGCACTTCCATTCCATCTGTCCTTTCATATCTTGCTAAATAAGACAAAGAAAACCTTTGGTCGAGGAACTGATATATTGGTCACCAGGATGAACTCATAATCTTCATCAAGACCATAATTTGTCTCTACCTCCCTATAATAATCAGTGAAAGCATCATCAATCAGCAGATAATACTTACAACCCGTTATTATCACCAACTTATGAGAAACAAACAAAATAAGGTAACCTCTTCCTCTATTTCTTCTTCGTTTATCTCTCTACAGCACTATCCATATCTTCTTCTTTTTCCTTCTGCTCCATCTTCCTCCTCAACATCACTGACTATGACCCATCATCCTCCTTTCTTTTTTTGATGTAATATTTTCTTCTATTAAATTGCTCAAAAAGTTCATACAACTGATTTGACCATCACTCTAAGCCAAAAATTCAACATATATAAATAACTAACCAAAAGGAGAAAACAACTATTCTACAGCCATATGAAATACAAGTGGTTATGATCATAACTAGTTCATCAAGATATTGCTAGGATTTTAGCATAACTATCATGAATGCACTTCCATTCCATCTGTCCTTGCATATCTTGCTAAATCCGCATCCACCTTTGGAGCTTTGGTGTCTTCAATGTTCTATTTTTTGTCTCCAGCTCGTATATGATTAATGGAAAATCCACTGTAGCATATCTGCGAATGGACCCATCATCCTCGTACTGGCCTTGTTCCTTTTCTGCTAAAAAAAACTCGCAAAAGATGCTTATTTACCAAATCCCAAAGCAGCAACATCCACTTAAACATGCAATTTTACTTGGAACAATGTTGCAGAGTTTTTATTATCTATGATGGATGACAACATGCAAGAAAACATAAAACACAGGCTTATGCCCTAAGATAACATTTCCTGAAGCAATTGATTATATTTCACCTAAACAACCTATTCGATCATCAAGTTTTCAAATACTCAACTTCTCACCAAATGCCTATAAAATACTCAAAAACAGAAAAGAAATAAACACAAAAAACAACACTAGCAGTAACATCCAATTTAACATGCAGTGTGATGACAGCAAGCAAGCAAACAAACATAAAGCACAAGCCCAACCCTAAAATAACATTTCCTCAACAAATTGATTTTAGTCCAACTGAAAAACCTATAGTTAATCATCATCAAGTTCTCAATTTGTGAAAACCATAAATTCTCACTAAACCCCCATAGAATATTCAAAATAAAAAGATTGCTTTCAATTTTTTCTAAACTTACCTGAATCTTACAGAATATGGCATCATATTTATTCTTGTTATCCTCTTGCTCTAAGGCTGCAACACCAGACAAAATAAGCCTATTCCTCATTAGCATTAAGATGATCAACTGACATATGGGAATACCATGGAGGCCTGAGGAAGAAATATCAATATAGATGTAGTGAGACAAGATTAATGAATAAGATGACAAAGAGCTCAGTGGAGGGTTCATGCCTGTGTGGAAAATGGAGACTACTTGCATGCAAATTCTCTTCTATTCTCAGCTGCTCCCTTCGTTCCTCAACCTATTTGGATCAAAAAGAGCAAAGTTAGCAAAAGGCTAAAGATAAATCAGATAATAATACAAATTTTCTTCTTCAGCCTCCAGCTTATCTTCTTCCGTAACATCGAATCTTACAGAAGAAGGTGTACCCTCATCTCCTTCCCTATCGTCGTCGTCCTTGCTCCACGCTGCAGGCAAGACAAAAACAATAATCAATCGGATGGATATACCAATACACCCACCAATATCACCGACCTTATAGAAAAACAAGCAAAACGAGGTTACCTCTTTCTCCGTTTCTTCTTCTTTTGTCTCTGTTCAGCCTCATCCCCTCATCCCTATCTCCTGGAGCAACTCATATCGTCTGAGTGAAGACCATATGATATGAATCTCCTTGCGAATATCCTGGATATGAACCTCCTTACGAAGATGCTGGTTTTGCGGAATGATTAAAGCACCCTCCGAAATGTCGATCGAAAGCCCCCCCTTCAAAGAAGAATACACACTTCGAGATGAACTTGAAAGACACAACTTTTGAACTTCTCATATCGTCTGAGTGAAGACCATATGATATGAATCTCCTTGCGAATATCCTGGATATGAACCTCCTTACGAAGATGTTGGTTTTGCGGAATGATTAAGAGCACACTCTGAAATGTCGATCGAAAGCACCCCCTTTCAAAGAAGAAGACACACTTCGAGATGAACTTGAAAGACACAACTTTTGAACTTCAGTAACACAAGGTCGAATTCCACACGCCAAGCACTACTTGCACCAACTTGAGATGGACACACCTAGATCTCAAAATTGGGGGTTTCAATCTAACGATTGACCTAATCTAACTATTAGAGGTTAACCGAACGGTTGAATGAGATAAAACTCAATATAAGATAATTGTATATATATTGTCTTGAATAAATTCGTTCACCACCCTATTTATAAGATTATAGGGTGATTAAAAAGTGCAGGATACAATAAGGTAAGAAATATTACATCTTAACCAAAAAGGAAACACTTAAGGCAGCTTTTGTAAACTAAAACCTTATCCTATATAGTATACATATAAAACCAATTCGCTTCGTTTTTCGTGTGTAAAATGGACAAATTTGTAAATTTACACTTAATTGTTTGTTGAATACAATTGAATTTTCCTAATAAATACAATACAATTATATTGATAAAAGGGTATTTTAGAAACTGTACACTCAACTTACTTGGTAATAATTATACAATATATTTATATATAGTAGCAACATAATTATACAAAATTTCAACCTTTTAATATATTTATTAACCAAAAATAATGTTTATAATTTTGGAATTTAAAAAGAAATACTCCGGAGTGGTCTAATTTTTTAACGAAGTTATTTGTAATTATGTACGAACAAGCATTTATTTTCAAAAAATAATTATGTACGAACAAGCATTATTTATGTTAAGAAAGGAAATAAACGTAATCTACTTGTCAAATTAATTTAATTGTTGGTTGAATTTCATTAAATATTCCATTTAAATACACTATTAATCTGTTTATAAAAGGATACTTTAGAAATTGTATGTCCAATAATTTGGTATGATTATATATAAATTTTTTTTTTTTTTTTTTTTTAAGGTGAAAACCACCATTGGTGGTAGGAAGCTTATTAATGGGATCCCAAGCCCAAGAGAAACCATACAAATGTAATAGTTATACAGAGGGGATATCCCCCTGATGCATTAGAATTGCATCCAAAAGATGAGAAAATAAGGACAAAACTAGATGTTATTCCTTTTCCATAATCCAGTACTTGGATTACCTTCACTAACCAAGCTTATTAGTGAATCCAAAGAGACACAAGTCAGCCGAGAAAGGAATGTAACCCAAGTGTAAGGACTGGAGAATGGAAGGAGGAATAGGACTCTATTAGTGACAGTTGATGCTCCGTGTGTTATTGCCTTCATGAAATTGTCCTGCCAGTGATCTTTTAGCCTGCTACCACTGCATTTCTTCTGTCTACAAAATGAGAGAAAGTTATTAGCAGCATCCATTCAAATTGACTCTAAGGGTGGGCATTTGGAGTTTATCCAAATTGATTAGCCCCCTGACCCTCTCAGGCAATAAGTGTGGCTGATATACTTTTTCAGATAGCTCTGTTTGTGCTATCTTTGAGAGTGTATCAGTTGGTTGATTTCCCTCCCTGAGCACATGAACTAGTTTATACTGGGAAAAGTTATTGTGTAAGTGGTCCACATAATCAAAGAGAGGCCATGGTGCAAGGTCAGGCCTCTTGAACATGTTGATGGCATTAAGACAATCAGATTCCACTATACAACTAATGGGGTAAAAGGATTCAGCTACTATAAATCCTTTATGAATAGCTAACAGTTCAGCATGTAGAGCAGACTTTGCAGTAACATAAAAGGTGTTAGCTATGATGCAATTACCATTATTATTTCTAGTGAGAATTTCTAAACCTGCATGCATGTTTGATTTATTCCAGGCTGCATCCACATTAATTTTTAGACCTTCCTCAGGAAGGGACCAAATAATGGGGGATGCAGTAGGTCTAGGAATATTCCGATAAGAAGTGGCAGGTAGGATTCCTAGCATAACAAGTTCTCTATCAAAAGTCTTATGGATTCTCACTGGTTTTGCCAAGAAAATGTTAAAAATCAGTTTTTTAACATTTTTGAACAGGACAGCAGGGCATGAGGATATGTTCTCATATAGAAATTGGTTCCTTGCTTTCCATATAAACCAGCAGAGATAGCATGAAAAGATGAGAATCAAGTTTGAGTGCAGAGGAGTAAAACCTTCATAGGACCAGTACACTGATAGTCTCTCCCATAGAGTGTGAAATGAACTATCAGGCAGGCCTAAAGCACTATGAAAAGCTTTCCAGACTAGTCTAGCAAAGATGCAGTCATTAAAGAAATGATCAAGACTATCTAGATTTTTGCAGAAACAGCATTTAGAAGGAAGAAAAAATCCAAAACGTGATATGATATCATCAAAAGGTAACAATGTATTCATAAGTTTCCATATGAAGACTGAGACCTTTTTCTGGATTCTGAAGTTCCAAATTTTTGAGAAAGAGAGGATATCACCTTGGTTTTGGTTGAAAAGCTTATAAGCAGATTTGTATGTGAAGTTGCCTCTTGAATCTGGTTTCCATATAAGTCTATCTGTTCTGTGATTGTGTACTTGTAGGTCCTGCAACAGGAAACATATTTCAGGTTGTAACAATGGTGATATGGATTGGAAGAAAAGGTTTTTATGCACCTGGAAGTCTTTGACTGAAGCATCTGTTGGAATGATTGTATTGGCTGGATCCACCTTATCAATCAGAGGACCAAAACCTGTCCAATTGGATGTCCAAAAATTGCAGTCTCCTTTACCATGAATTACTCTGGAGTTGTGTTCAGCCAAGGAGTTAACAGCCACAATTCTTTTCCAATTGTGTGAGGTTCTTTGTGAAGTAGGTAGAGACCATAGGAACTGAGTCCATGGTGTTTCTCCTATTTGAAACTTCCACCAAAGCTTCAAAGCACAGGTCTGTATGATAGCTGAGAGAGATCTGAAGCCTAGACCATTTTGTCCTGTTGGTTTACTAAATTTATTTATAATTCTACTATTTGTAATATTACCAAAATTTAATTATACATCCAATTTGTACAAGGCAAAGTCTTGGAAGAGATCGTCTCTATATAGAGACCGAATTAAACTGTAACATAAAACATGAACATTTTAACTTAAAACATGAAATTTTTTTGAAATATAAAGCATGAACATTTTGACTTAAAAGATGAACATTTTAACTTGAAACATGAAATATAAAACATGGACGTTTTAACGTGAAACATGAACACTTTAATTTTAAACATAAAACATGAACACTTTAACTTGAAACATAAAACATGAACATGAACATTTTAACTTGAAACATTGTAGCAAAACACTGTAGCTCGTGAATTTTTAAAATTACAAATTGGTCTCTCCTTGATTTTCTTTATTGCACTATTTATAATTTAGTCTGGTCTTTATATAGAGACGGTCTCCTCAGAGACTAACTCTTTGTACAATCATGTGAAGTAAAATTACCATACAAAATATTTAAAAATATACATTTTTTTTAATTACTATACTAAATATCTCTATTGCATATTTAAACACGGAAAAAACTAGGTAGAGGAGAAATCAAATGGAGCAACGTATTAGGTGGATTGGCCAAAGGATTAATTCATGATCCACGTCTTTCATCCATCCTTGTCCACCGCATCGGGAAGAAGTAGGAAGTATGTTGATCACCCGACGATATAAGGGCCGAGTGGAAGAAGAATCGCGACACGAGAAGCCCCGAAAGATGAGACAACAGTTTGAGTAGAATGCCAATTCGCAACCATCCATGGGATTTTGCTTACTCTTATTTTTAAGAGTTATCTTTTATGTTTAAGAACTATGAAACAGGGAAAAATACAAGTATCTTGGTTCTCAACAACCAAGAATAATCAATCTACGAGGAATCTTATTAGTTAAATAGAGGTAATACATAAATCTTCATTCTCACGCTTAAGGTTGATTATGCATCCAATATTTTTACTTGGTTGTGATTTTGGAGAGGCTTGGAAGCAAGCTACGAGGGAGGCTGGTAATGTCATTCTTCTAACGAATACATTTTATTTATTCCCTAAGATTTTTTGTATTATTTTTCTTTGACAGATAGGTTCGATTATGCGTCTGTGATTATGTTCGATCTGTGAAACTCAAAGTGGTAAGGAATTTTCTCTCTCAATTCTGGCATGTTTATAAACTTTTTAGGATACAGGATATGTTCATCATATGAGCTGTTTTATTTCGCTATTTTTGGTTCTATAATATGTAGAGATGAGGATGGGAAAATGTCTTTGTAACATGCAAGATGAAATTACGATTGTATCATATAAAATAACTAAAATCACACTTGAAACATAAAATAAAGTAATGTAAAATATGTAACTTACCATGTAAAATTTCGTTAGTGTTATTTATTTTAGTAAATTATATTTGTGCAATCATGCAATTTTAATTCTCTTAAGG
This sequence comes from Cruciata laevipes, assembly GCA_963678965.1. Classification (NCBI taxonomy): domain Eukaryota; kingdom Viridiplantae; phylum Streptophyta; class Magnoliopsida; order Gentianales; family Rubiaceae; genus Cruciata; species Cruciata laevipes. The sequence continues at coordinate 15,475,520 of OY787634.1, read as the reverse complement.
TTAGAGCAAGTCCAACAGCTTCCACAACTTGGGAAATTTCATTAAATTTGGGGAATATGAACCTTTTTTTTGCTCTAACAGCTTCCCCAAAATATTTTTGTTAGTGTCATGGGCCAAGGCTGGGTAACTGGCTTTTATACCAGCAGCCCAACACCTCTGAAATACCAAAAGGTAATCAGTGCGGTATCTAAGACATATGTACAAGTTTCATGCTAGGGATATATCCCCACAACCAATCCGTCAAGTCTTTAGATAGTGTCACGGGCCAAGGCTGGGTAACTGGTTTTTACACCAGCAGCCCAACACCTCTGAAATACCAAAGGTAATCAGTGCGATAACTACGACATATGCACCAAGTTTCATACTAGGATCCATTCACACCATCCTTAACATCAATCAGAGGGGTCATAGCCTGTTTCAATCATCACCTTTAGAGCATCCACCTGCCTAAATTTCCCCTCAAAGATTTTGTTATTCCTCTCCCTCCATACATTATAGAAGATGCTGATAAGTCGGTGGAATTTTATTCTCTTGCTCCATCCTACCATTCTTCTCATCCTCCTCAAGCATTCTCTGAAGTTTCCGCCAGTCTTCACCCTGTAATGTTTTTGGAGCTCCACTGTAAACTGGCATGTACAAAATATGTGTTGCACCGTTTCTCCATTCTGCCCACACAGAGTACAAACATCTGCCACATGAGGTATTATCCCTTTTGACTGAAGTCTCGCTATGGTCGATAATCTCCCTTTTAACAACATCCATTGAAAGAATGAGTGTTTAGACTGTAGTCCTGACTTCCACAATATATTCGTTGACCAATGGTTTTCTTGGCCTGCCCCTTTGAGGTATCCATATGCCTTGCTCATGCTGAAATTTCCCTTCATGTCAACACATTCCAGGTATGGACGCATTTCATCTTTCAGTGACACCAACTTGCCCCAACTCTAAATGCATGTGTGCACCATAGGCCTACTCTCCTTCTTGCAACCGAGCCTGGTTCGGATATATGTTGGCGTTGTACTGATTTGCCCCTCTCCACTTCTTCTTTCAGAAGTGTTGCTGCTATCCTTCTTTCCTAGCCTCTGGAGCTATGCAGTCTTGCACCTGTCCCCTCTCTGAACTTGTAGACGGTATGTTTCTGCCTTCTTTTCCTTTGAATGAGGTTGAAAACAGCGTGAAAAAAATGGAAGAATGTGTTTGTATGCAAGGTTATTGGTGGTCATCCTCCGATTTAATATTTTGAAGGCTTTCTTAGAAGAATATGGTTTAGTATGGTTGAAAAGGTCTAACAGGCAAAGCCAGGGATCTTTCTGGTGAAGCTTGTTAATGAAAAACATAGAGATAAGGTGATAGAAAGGGGGATGGTTTTCTTTGATAAAAAAACCAGTTTTTGTAAAGGTATGGAAACAAATAATGGATTTTGATGAGCTAGATACAATTCCCATATGGTGCAATTTCCAGGATTGGATCCAGTCTATTGGGAGTCGAGCCTGATATGTAGATTGGCAAGTGTAATTGGAATCCCTTTGCGGATTGATGAGGCCACATGGCACATGGAAAAGATAAAGTTTGCAAGGGTACTGGTTGAGGTGAACATGGGGAAGGTAATGCAGAAAAGAATTCCATACAAAGATGAGAATAATATCATTCAGCACCAAGATGTGGAGTATGAGTGAAAGCCAACAAAGTGCAGTAAATGCAAGCTGATTGGACATGAAGCAGAAGAATGTGTCTGGAAGCCCAAGGCTCTTTCGCCTGGAGTGAATGGCAGGACGCAGTTGAGCACAAATAGAGGCAAAAGGGAGAACCAAAATCAATCAGCCCCAAGGGAAAGGGGAGCAAGACAGAATATAAATGCTCCTCATAGACGAATGGAACAATTGTTAACCCGCCTAGAGGGGAGAATGAACTGAACACTAAAGGGACCAATGTAGAACAAAAAAAGGGAGACCGAGTTACATCATTTATGCCGGAGAAGGAACAGGAAAAGGAAGCACAATATGAAAAAGAAAGGGGTAAACACAATGGTGGAATGAGCAGTAGCATAGACTTTGATGCACAATCAAGAGGGATTGAAGCCAGGGATGAACTGAGGGGAGAAATAAGACAACACAGAGAAGGGAAACAACTGGCTGAATCAAATGATGGTGTGGTTTTGCAGATTTTACAGCCTGATACGGTTGAAGGAAAAAAAAGTAGCAGCTAATAACATAGACCTTGACATTTCATCAAGGTATGGTCCTCTCTATAATGTTGGTGATGATGAATAGTACTATGTTATTCTGGAATGTAAGGGGTCTAAATCAGCCAAGAAATAGAAGAAATGTCGGCAATTTTGCTTCGAAAATAATATAGAGCTTGCTGGTTTACTGGAAAGAAGGGTGAAGATATATAATGAAAAAGACAGATGGGAAAGCCTTGATTTGGGTTGGATCCTGCAAACGAATTGCCTGATAGCAGAAACTAGTGGATTACATTTGTCGGAAAAAGGAACTCGGGCTGGAATTCTACTTGATTGTTGTTTATGCTCATAACAAAGAAGTAGAATCGAAAACGAAACAACCTCTCAGGTTGAACCTATGGAGTTATCTAGAATCAGCAAATCACCAGGATATGTCATGGATAGTGGTGGGAGATTTCAATAGTCTCTTAAACTTGGGAGATCGATCATGTTGCCCTATTCTATATAAAATTGTCGCAAAGATCATGAGTAACAGATTGAGTGAGGTACTCCCTAATCTGATAAACGGGAACCAAGGTGCCTTTGTGAAAGGGAGGAGGATATCTCATAATATCCTTCTAGCTCAGGAGCTTCTTACGGGATATAAGAAACCATACAATATAAGCTGGGAGTTTTTTTTTTTTTTGATGAATATAAATTTCATTTCATCAAGGAGTAAAAAATAGTACAAAGTTACAGCCTTCTCTCCCAGCCTTACAAAAGAAACTAAAACTAGGTGTCTTGTCAGAAGAAAACACTAGTCCCAAAGGGGAAAAGAAGCAAAAAACTAATTAGTGCCAAAGTTTAAATTCGGATTCAATGAGGGAGCAAAGTCTTTGAGCGGACAAGGTTTGTCCCTGAAATATTCTTTGGTTCCTCTCATTCCAGAGGTGATAAAGGCTTGCGACCAAGAGGGGGAAAAATTCTTTTGTTCTTCCTGGCCTGCCATATGAACACGAGTCTTTTCAAATGCCTGAGATCCTGAGGAGCTGGAAGGTGAAGTAGTTGCAGCACTTATTTTAAAAAAGGACACTGGATCAGTAAGTGAGATACTGTCTCTGAGACTTGATGACAGAAACAACATGTGGATGAAGGAAGAGGGATGCCAAGGTGTTGCAGCCTGTAAACAGAAGATAATCTCCCCAAAGCCAATCTCCAAAGGAAAAAGGATTGCTTGGGGAGAAGCTTTCTGCTCCATATAATAGCATAGAAAGCCTTAGTGGTTCTTTGCTCTAAAAGAAAATTATAAGCCAGAGACACTTGAAAAATCCCTTTCTGATTGAGGCAAAGGGGGAGGAGATGTATAACCTGGTTCTTCAGAGCAACCAGAACAGTCCAAGCATTGCTGCAATGAGAAGGTGCCTTGGCATGGGTAGGCAGTTGGAAAGCAATGATCTAGTAGCTTGTAATGCTGAATAGGACTGTGTTGATTAGCTCAATCTTCCCAGCATAAGAGAGAGTTTTCCCTTTCCATTTACTTAGTCTTCTCCTAAGCTTATCCAGTGGCTTTTGGCAATTAATAATGGTCCACCTCTTTCCAGACAGAGGTAAACCAAGATAAAAAAACAGGTAAGACTCCCCTCTGGATTTTCATTAAGGACAATAGAGAGTCTGCTGTAGTATCATCCATCCTGGAGAAGAAGACTTGAGATTTAGCTGTATTGATGGAGAGACCAGTGACCGTCTTAAAAGAATCAAGTGTTTGCAGCACCCCATGAATATACTTCTGATTGGCTTTGCAAAAGATTAATAGGTCATCAGCAAAATCCTAAAATCCTCATATGATCATAGCCACTTGCATTTCATATGGCTGTAGAATAGTTATTTTTTCTCCTTTTGGTTAGTTATTTATATCTGTTGAATGTTTTGGCTTAGAGTGATGGCCAAATCAGTCGTATGAACTTTTTTGAGCAATTTAATAGAAGAAAATATTACATCAAAAAAAAAAAGGTCATCAGCAAAAAGTATGCAGTGGAAAGGACATTCTGCCTAAAAGCAAGGTGTAACATTCTGGTAAAATACTCCATAGAGAGGACAAAGAGTAGAGGTGAGAGGGGATCTCCCTGTTTAACCCCTCTTTTGGCAGCAAAATGTTCAGTGGTACTCTCTAAGCAAGTTTTGATCCGAGTAATAAAAGCAGATGGGAATTTGAGAGCAATCAAAAGATCTATCAAGAATGTCCACTCTAGATTATCAAAGGCTTTCTGAATATCCACTTTGAAAAAACAGCTTTGCATACCAGCATATTTCCAATTGTAAGTCTGCAGCAATTCTTGAGTCAATTGGATATTGTGAGAGATCAGTCTGCCTTTGACAAAAGCTCCTTGGTACAAAACTGCTCCCAGCCTGGTACAAAGGACCTTTGCAATGACCTTGTATAGGACTGAGCAGCAAGAGATAGGTCTGAAATCAGAGGCTACCTGAGGATGGTCCAGCTTAGGCAGCTTATATCAACTGTCTTGTTGATATAAGCTGGGAGTTTCTATTCAAATGGCTGGCAGTTCTAAAATTTCCAGGCTTGTTTATTGAGTGGATAAGAAGATGTGTAGAGGATACCACTTGTTGTTTTTCTCTAAATGGTGCTTACACAAACTGCTTTAAAGGGAGAAGTGGCGTTAAACAAGGGGACCCGATATCACCGTTATTGTTTGTAATTGGGATGGAATATCTATCCAGCTCAGCCTGGCCATCAAAACTAAAGCTCTAGAGTTCCATCAACGGAGTTTGAAAGGAGAAATACACAGTGGGGCAGGAGAAATACACAGGAGAAATACACAGTGGGGCAAATTATATTTCCAGATGATCTATTAATTTTCCGTGGGGCAAAAAAGCACTCAATGGAAGGGGTTAAAACTGTTTTGGAGGATTTCAGAAGGGTTTTAGGCTTTATGATAAATGAAGGAAAATCAGAGGTTTTCTTCTCGACAATGACGGAATCTGAATCAAAGTTACTGGCCGATACTCTAAATATAGTTCAAGGGAGTTTCCCAATGACTTACCTTGGACTTCCAGTCTCGACAAGAAGATGGAGAGCAGCAGCGGATTGCAAAAAAAATGGTGGAGAAGATTGCAGGACAAATCGGCACTTGGGGTTCCAGAATCAAGGCATATGCAGGTAATGTGCAGCTTATAAACACAATTTTGTTGAGTTAAGCAAGTCACTGGGTGAATGTTTTTCAAATACTTGAGAGTGTGCACAAAGCCATTGAGAAAAAATGCAGGGATTTTTTATGGGGCATAAACGAATGAGAGAAAAAAGTTACACCAGTATCTTGGAAGACACTTTGTATGCCAAAGAAAAGTGGAGGAGTTGGCCTACGGGATCCTTCTTTTTGGAATCGAGCTACTCTATGTAAACTGATTTGGGATTTATGTCAGAAGAAGGATATATTGTGACTGAATGGGGTGCAAGCGTACTACTTGAAGAGTGAAGAGTTTCTTAACTACAGCCTAGAAGGGCACCTATATAGCTGGAGCTGGGGCAAGTTGGTATCTCTGAAAAATGAAATTAGGCCATATCTAATGGAATGTGTTAATGTAAAAGGGAATTTCAGCACGAGCAAGGCATATGGGTATCTCAAAGGGGCAAGTCAAGAAAAACACTAGTCAACGACTATATTATGGAAGTCAGGCCTACACCGTAAACATTCTTTCTTTCTATGGATGTTATCAAAAGGGAGATTATCAACCATAGCGATACTTCAATCAAAAGGGATGATACCACATGTGACAGATGTTTGTATTATTTGTGGGGAAAATGGGGAAACGATGTAGCACCTGTTTTGTACATGCAAGTTCACAGTTGAACTTCAAAAATATTACAGGGTAGAGACTGGTGGGAATTTCAGGGAATGCCTGAGGAGGATGAGAAGAATGGTAGGATGGAGGAAAATGATAAGATTCCACCGACTAATCATCATTTTCTATAATGTATGGCGGGAGAGGAACAACAGAATTTTCGAGGGGAAAATTAGGCAAGCTGATTCTCCGAAGGTTCTAATTGAAACAGGTTACGACCCGTCTGATTGATGTTGAGGATGGAGTGAAGAGATCCTAGCATGAAATTTTGTACACAATGTCATTGGTTTGGAAAAGTGAAGTTGTTCATGCATTACAACACTTTCTATAACCAAGTGATGAAACTTGTACATATGTCGTAGGTACCACACTGATTACCTTTGGTATTTCAGAGGTGTTGGGCTGCTGATATAAAAACCAATTGCCCAGCCTTGGCCCATGACACTATCTAACGATTTGACGGCCTGGATGAGGGGTTATGACCCTAGTATGAAACTTGTACATATATCGTAGGTACCACACTGATTACCTTTGGTATTTCAGAGGTGTTGGGCTGCTGGTGTAAAAACCGGTTACCCAGCTTTGGCCCATAACACTACCTAAAGATTTGACGGGCTAGATGAGGGATTATGGCCTTAGTATGAAACTTGTACATATGTCGTAGGTACCGCAGTAATCACCTTTGGTATTTCAGAGGTGTTCGGCTGCTGGTGTAAAAACCTGTTACCCAACCTTAGCCCATGACACTATCTAAGGATTTGATGGGTTAAACCCAACCATGCTCAGATTTATGTGTAGGAATTGATCTGGGGCAGACTTGTGTCTTGACATGTCAACTCCACATATGATACGGAGGATCTTTCCTCTATCCAATAAGAACAGGGAAAAAGATAAAGGAACATTGAAGACATAAAAACTTCTTTTATGGACAAATGTAATGAAAATCTAGCATGAAAATCCTAGCAATATCTTTTATGAAAATCACCACTGTACCTTCCGTGGTTGTAGAATAGCTTGTTTTCGGTTTACATTTGTTAAATGTTGGCTTAGAGTGATGGTCAAACAGTTGTATGAACTTTTTTGAGCAATTAATAGAAGAAAATTTTCCATAAAAAAAAAAAGCTTTTCTATCTCATTCCTCAGTGTACGGCAGCCATCTGTGGTATGCCCATGAGACTTGTGGTATGCAAACCACTTCTCCGCATTCTCCTTCGACGGAATTCTCTGAATCGGTGGTGGGTCTCCGAATAGGTTCATGTACACTGCCAAGATCTCAGAGCGAGGCTTGATCAGAGGCGTGTAAATCTCCACCCTGGACTTTCCCGTCACAACTGCTCCTGCGTCCCTCTTCCCTGTTTCCGGAGCCTTTTCCTTATCGCTTCTTCCCGAGAGAAGGCCATCATTATCTTCCTTCCTTTTCCAAGTTGCATTATTGACTGCGCGGTACAATTGCACAGCAATCTGAAGCAGATGAAAGGTGCTAGGGATATTCTCCATCAGCTTCTGGAACAAAACATCGTCCTTTAACCCATTAATAAATCCACTGATGACTGTCTTTTCCTGCTGATGTCTATCTGAGACTTGCATACTGTCATCCATGTATCTCCTATAATATTCCTTAGGTTCCTTCGAGGCTTTCTGCTTGGTAGCCAACAACTCGGCTAGCAATTTCCCTGATTTCTTTAATTGCGAGTACTTGTATAGCAAAGCCCGGCTAAAATCATAGAAGCTTCTCAAACTCTCCTTTGGGAGGGAATCGAACCATGTGAGGCAATTCCCCCGGAGGTAGCAACCCAACAACTTACACCTCAAGTTGTGCGGAATATCCCTGGATACCATCAGATTTTGGTACGTCCCCACAAACTCTTCGGGGTCTGTTTCTCCATTGTAGGTAGGAATCCCCACTGGTACTCGTAACCCCAAAGGCTAAGATTGGACCAGGATCTCTGGAATCCATGGGGATGAGGGCCTCGCCCCATGACTGCCAATTAGCTTGTCTAGCATGCTTCCAATGAGTTTGGATCCGGTGGGGGATATGCAGCCTCGTTCCTATAGTATCGCTCCTCATTTGATCTTCCTTGATATCCTCCTGCTCCAGCCGAAGTCATCGGATGACTTTGACCTAACCCTGCCATTGTCAAGTACCCTCCTAAAATTCCCACATCATAATATCCCACCGGCAACTGCTCGTTTGGAAAGCTCGTCGAAGCGGAAACCAAGAAACCAGGAGTTATGGTTGAGACTGCTGGCAGCATCGGACCTGGCGGATACGCCCATCCTCCTTGCCTAATGCTCCCGTGCTGATGGTTCGGCTGTAAGTTTCCTACATTCACTCTTGTCCTTAGGGGTGGAACAGTTGGAGGTACCATGCTGGAACTAACTAGCATCCTCCTCTCCGGCTTCATCCTCCTATTCAGAGCCTCCAAGTCGATTACTGGCCTCACAGGTGGAACTGGTCCCCCTTCCTACTCTCTCCGATGATGTATCATCCACTGCTGGTATAACTCCTTGTGGGCTACCATAAAATACATCGCCAACAGGTCCTCTCCCCTCTGCCTCAGATTGTTCCGAGCTATTAAGAGTGGCCTTGGACTGTTTTGAACTGTGTCTACCTGCCTCAAATTGTTTTGGACGGTCTCTACTTGCCCTGCCCTAGATAGTATCCCCATGCCTGGCACCTCCCGATGATCATCCTCAGCCTCATCTTCTTCTTCCTCTGTGACAGTCACTGTTACTCCCTCGGGTGTTCCTTCAGGCGTGTTCCTCTGTCGCGGCCCTTCGGCTTATAGCTGTGACAACATGGGATCCTCTTCATCTTGCATCACCTCGTCTGGGTTTGCGACAGTCGAAGCCGGGGTGGCGATGGACTTGCGAGGCCGACATGGTTGGCGCTTTGTGGTGTCTGTCATGATGAACGAAAGTAAGGACCCTCCAAGTCGGGTCTCATTGGGCGTGCGAACTGATGCGGGGAAATCCGCTCCAGTAAAAGATACCTTAGATAGTCGAGATATCCGAGGGCTTCGAGATGTAGATAGTTGGTGAAGTGTATAAACTGTTCGTCGAGAATGCCTATCTTGTTCGAGTGCTGAGGACATGTTCGTCCGAATCCTGTAAAACAAGCCCCCGGAGCCACCCGAGGGTAGCAGCTCCGGTGTGATGATGAGACTTCGTATATTGAAAGGAAAGATGAAACTTTGTATTCAAGAGTTAGAGAACTTACCTGAAATGGCTAATTGTGGCCTCCTTTTATAGGCATCCTGGAGCATCTCGTTTAGCTCCCATTTTCCTCTACCGACTCATCATTTCTTACCTCCTCCTCACGTATGTATCACGTGACATAGTACCTCTTGTATCTTGCTAAGATCTCCTCACGTGCTCCTTACACTATCCTGGTAATTTCCTTAGGTGGCTGAGTCATCATGCTTCTTCTAAAGGATGATGTACTTCGTATTTTATGATAGAACCTGCAGGTTTTAACATATAACTTGCAAGTAAATAGAACATGCAGGTTTTATGATAGAGCATTTGTTTAAGATATAACATGCATGGAGATAGAACATGCAGGTTTTATCATACAACATGCATGCTTTAAGATAAAACTTGCAGGGATCTAGAACATACATGTTTTATCATACAACCTGCATGCTTTTAAATAAAACCCGTAGAGAGATAGAACAAGCAGGTTTTATGATAGAACCTACAGGTTTTAAGATAAAACATGAAGGGAGATAGAACATGCATGTTTTATCACAAAAGCTGCGGGTTTTAAGATAAAACATGAAGGGAGATAGAACATGCATGTTTTATCACAAAAGCTGCGGGATTTAAGATAAAACATGCAAGGAGATCAAAGGTGAATAAATAATTTTATAGGTTTTCGACAACAACATGTTTCAGCATTAAACGACGACCTTTCAAACTAAAAGCCTAACGTTTGAAACAACACAATTTTACAAAATTAGAAAGTGCCCTCAAACATTCATGAATGAATGTTCCTCAACATTCGTGAATAAATGTTCATTCGCTACTCTGTACGCAACTACACAGTCATTCACGAATGAGCACAACAACAACAACAACAACAAAATCATTACCTTCAGCGGCCAAGCACATGCAAGGAGATAGCACATGCAGGTTTTATGATAGAACCTACAGACTATAAGATATAACATGAAGGGAGATAGAACATGCAGGTTTTATGATAGAAACTAAACACTTTAAGATATAACATGAAGGGAGATAGAACATGCAGGTTTTATGATAGAACCTACACACTTTAAGATATAACATGAAGGAGATAGAACATGCAGGTTTTATGATAGAACCTACAGACTTTAAGATATAACATGTTTCAACATTAAACAACGACCTTTCAGACTAAAAGTCTAATGTTTGAAACAACACAATCTATCAAAATCAACTACACAATCACTCGCCAATGAACTGAATAATTGAACACGAACAAAATCATTACCTCGCTGGAATAAATGCAGAAGACCGTCAACCTCACTGGAATAAGCTGTATATGAATGAATTTTTTTCAGCTGTAGCAGAAAAGAGCACAAAAAACCAGATGAATCAAAATACGAACTGAAAACATGAACCGAAAATTTTACACAAACAAATTGACTACCTCGCCAGAATACCACAAAAGATCGACGAGCTCGCTGGATTGATGAAGCAATAACGAACAGCTCGCCGGAGAGGTTTCTTCAGCGAAAAAGCCTGTAACAAAAAATTGGACGAATCAAAATACGAACATAAAAAGTGTAAACTAAACAATTGAATACGAAACAGATTAATTACCTCACCAGATGAGCATGGAAAATTGACAAACTCACTGGTATGAAGAAGCAGACCACGTTGCCGGATTGATGTCTATGAATCACAAGAACAAAAAGTGGAGTGAAGAAAATTAGGGATTGAAAAATTGGGTTTACAGAGACGAGAGAAGAAGAATTTTGGGAATGGGAAAAGAGGGACATATTCATTATATTATACGCCCATTCAACACGCGTAGCGCGTAGGAATAAAGTTTGATAATTGCAAAACAACCCCCATGTCTGCATTTTATTGTATTTTAAACCTTGGTCTATATTACAGAATATAGACCGTCTATTCCAAAACTTATTCTTAGATTATATGGGATTCATAAATATTACTTATATATGTATTACTTAATTTATAATGTTATGCATTATCGTGTATATAGAGTAGATTGTTAATTGATTTGATTAAATCATACTTAATATTTTTTATTAGATTTATATAATAAAAATTTCTTGATAAAAATCCTTCTCTTCCTTATATTATTTGCATCGTGTTTTATTGCATGGTTATTCATGTTAATGTGATTTTGCAGTTCTGGGATCGTAAGCACGGCAAAGATGCAAAACATTTCATTGATGACATTCAGGTTCAACTTAATAAATTTAGTGAACTAAATGGATCTCATTAGAATCTATTTGCTATTTACACTTTCGGTAAATCCGTTTGAAATTGATTTTTTTTAGATGCAGATTATAGATCATAATGCATTTTTTTTGGGATAATAATGCATGTTTGGATTAAAGATAACGTTTTTTGTTGCAGATTAATGATTATTTTAGTATTCTTTTTTTAAAAAAAAAGTAGACTAAATTGTTTTTTATGGCCCCAACAAATGTCAAATGCATAATTTCTAGCCCCAACAAATAAAGTGCATAATTTATAGCTCTAATATTATAAATTTTCTACGCAAATTATTACGTGCACCGGGGGTACGGTGCTCAACGTACCCCAGACCTTTATTTGCAAATTCATAATTAAAACATAATTACCGTTAATTTAAAATTTAAAATGTATGTAACTAAATCCAGCCCACGATTTATCGGCAAGTAAATAGTCATTAATCCTTTTATTTGAAAAATCCAAAAAAAAAAATATTAAATTGATGAACAATTAAAAGAAATTGGATATTATTCTCTAAATTGTGCAGTACTTACCCCTCTTCATTCGTTACAACTTTTTGTAATGTGCATATCAATGGTATTCATTGTGCATTCTATTTATTTTAGAAGTGCATTTTAAAATGTTATGGTTTTTTTTCTCATTAGTCAATGCACACTCGTTATTATTATTATAATGATATTGAAATGCAAATATAAAAATATTGCAATGCACATTGATAAATAGATAATGCACAATGCTATACGTAAGAATGCACAATTAATTTAATTAGAATGTACCCAATAGCCTTGGGGTACTATATAATTTGCTAAATTGTGCATATTTATCATATGAGTTGCACATTTTTATTATGTGCATTGTGCAGTCTAATATCATAAGTGAAGTTATAACATTAATGTGCATGCGTACTCTTTAAATTGTGTAATATATTTATACTGAAAGTGCATTTTAAAAAGACACCAAACTATTTTTTTATTTACTTAATTGATAGCTTTTTAGGTAAATAATTTGAAAAAAATGTATAATCATGTTTCTAAGTGACGAGTTTGATATTGTGCATTTAAATTATTATAAATGTGCATTTCACTAAATAAAATTGTGCATTTAAATTATTATAAATGTGCATTTCAGTAAATAAAATTGAGCATTTAGACATAACTATCATATTACGTAATGAAAAAGGGAAAAAAAATGGAAGCATCACAAAATAATTCAGTAAATTCAATTTTTTCGTCCAGCTCAAATTAGTAAATTCAGTTTTTTCGTCTTTTTGTTCCTTTTTCCAGCTCTTTCTCTTTCCCCATCAAAAACCCGTGTTTTCTCTTTTTTTCATCTTCCCCACTTCTAAGCAACCATCAACTCTTGGTTTCCCGATTCCCTTCAGTTTTGAATTCCTAAAATAAAAAATAAAAATTTTAACCAATTAGTCATGTGTTAACAAAAATATAACAGGTTCAGGTTGAGGTAAGTACAACAATGCAAACACTACAAATACGGCCAAATATATTACTATACTAAACTGCACTTGCATGTAAAATGAATTATAACACTTTTACTTCTACCTAGAATTCACTCGGACATATTACCATGACAATTCCTCACTTAACTACACCAAAAAAAATGGTCAAAATGCACATTTATCTGTACAACACGTACCAAAACACAATAACATCACATATAACATATATATTGAATGTACAATCACTTATGTTAAACTGCACAATATATACATACAACCTCACATAGATTTATACAAAATTTTACATTTACACACCAACATCTCGTATAACTATTCTGCATTGCACAATTACTTAGGTCGAAGTGCACAATATATACATTTAGCCTAGTCATACACATTGAATAATACTAAATTGCACATTTATTTATACCTAACAATTCCCACCACAATCACATTTTCCTATATTAAATTTCAAAATCTATATAAAATGCACATCCACTCATTACAAATTGCACCTTTATTACAACAACATGCACAAGTTTTTATACAAATTGCACATACGCATACCAACTACTCATCCAATGTGATAATAATAAGCGACGAGATTTACCTCTCGAATCGTGGCAGTATTTTATTTGCACCACAAAATCAACAAAATCATCTGGTCGAATTTTGGAAATCATTTTCATCGATACACGTTCATCAACCTACAAAAGTTTTTTAAAATCCAACCTTTATAACCAAAAAGCAAATAAAGTTATTGAATGTGTAAAACATAGATTCTAATAATAACTCACCAATTGGACGGTATTCTTCAACAAACTTTTATTTTGAAACTCCGAATGGTAATTGACTAATTGAGTGTCAAAAGTTTCGTGGTAATTGTGCAACTCCGGCGAATCTCTAAAGTTATCCCTAATTTAAAATTTTGATCTACTTATAAATTGGTACGCTTGACGGTTTCTAATAAGTTCCTTGCAGTTTTTTTTAATGAGCGGTTAAAAAGTTCGAACGTGGATATAAATATATTTTACTTTTCTACGTAAAAATAAAAAGTAATTAATACTTACACATTGGTGTCTAGGGGTATGATGCGCACGGTACCCCTAGTGTATAGTATAAGAATTGTTTATTGGCATCTGTGAGGGTAATATAGGCAATTTCCTATTTTTTTATTAAATTGCTGTAAAAATAAAAAATACAAAACACGAAGAACACACCAGAACTCTAAGAACACCCCGGGTGGGGGGGGGGCGCAAATTCAAATCTGAAATCATCACAAAATCAGGCTCAATCATCCGAATGATCCGACAAATTCATCTGAAACGGCGAATAAAAATTCAACTGAAAGTGAGATCAAATCCAACAACTTTATGATGATTTTCAATAAATTTGAATCCAACTATCGTCATGAAAACCGCGATGAAGTAAAACGGACTTTTGCCATGAAAACCGAGCTCAAAGAGAGACAGCGGCGGAGGTGAGATCCGTGTAGGGATTGATGCAGCCTAGTGCTGGAGGAGTTGGACTTGGAAAAAGATTCGATTTGAGAGATGGAAGATGATTCAGTTTAGATTGAAGAAAGGTTGTATATATTAGATTGGGAGAAATTGGAATTAGCTTGAATATTGCTAATGATTGGGAATCTTTAATTGTCCCAGGTTTCCCTTGAATTGAGAATATTGACCAAATTGACCAAATTGAGAATATTGATTCTGTTTTCTTTTCCTCATTTTTTTCCTTTTTCTTTCTTCCTGTCTTTACTTTTTTAATTTTATTTTTGTAATTAGAAAAGGAAACATTTATGAAAATGTTGCCCTCACACATGGTTAGATATTTAACGGAATTGAGCTTAGGGCCATAAACTTAGCAAAATTATAATGTTTTTTTTTTATGGAAAATTTTCTTCTATTAATCGCTCAAAAAAATTCATACAACTGTTTGGCCATCACTCTAAACCAACATTTAACAAATGTAAAGCGAAAACAACTATTCTACAGCCACGGAAGGTACATTGGCGATGATCATAACAAGTTCATCAAGATATTGCTAGGATTTTCATGCTAGAATTTCATTACATTTGTCCATGCATATCTTGCTAAATTTGCTTCTTCTTTAGAAGCTTTGATGTCTTCAATGTTCCTTTATCTTTTTCCTTGTTCTTATTGGATAGAGGAAAGGTCCTCCGTAGCATATCTGCGAGTTGACATGTCAAGCCACAAGTCTGCCCCGGAGCAATTCCTACAAAGAAATATGAGCCTGGTTGTGTCTAACTCATCAAGTCCTTAGATAGTGTCATGGGCCAAGGTTGGGTAACGGGTTTTTACAACAGCAGCCCAACACCTCTGAAATACCAGAGGTAATCAGTGCGGTACCTACGACATATGTAAAAGTTTCACACTAGGGTCATATAACCCCTCATCCAGCCCGTCAAATCATAAGATAGTGTCATGGGCCAAGGATGGGCAATTGGTTTTTATTCCATCAGTCCAACACCTCTGAAATACCAAAGGTAATCAGTGTGGTACCTACGACATATGTACAAGTTTCATCACTTGGTTATAGAAAGTGTTGTAATGCATGCACAACTTCACTTTTCCAAACCAATGACATTGTGTACAAAATTTCATGCTAGGATCTCTTCACTCCATCCTCAACATCAATCATACGGGTCGTAACCTGTTTCAATTAGCACCTTCAGAGAATCAGCTTGCCTAATTTTCCCCTCGAAGATTCTGTTGTTCCTCTCCCGCCGTACATTATAGAAAATGATGATTAGTCGGTGGAATCTTATTCTTTTCCTCCATCCTACCATTCTTCTCATCCTCCTCAGGCATTCCCTGAAATTCCCACCAATCTCCACCCTGTAATATTTTTGAAGTTCAACTGTGAACTTGCATGTACAAAACAGGTGCTACATCGTTTCGCCATTTTCCCCACAAATAATACAAACATCTGCCACATGTGGTACCATCCCTTTTGACTGAAGTCTCGCTATGGTTGATAATCTCCCTTTTAATAACATCCATAGAAAGAAAGAATGTTTAGGGTGTAGGTCTGACTTCCATAATATATGGGAGGTCGTCGCCGTACCTCTCAAATATACAATTTATATCCACTCACTACCGCTACACACAACTAAGCATATAATGGCAAGTAAGGTTCGTATCCACGGAGAAGAGGGTATTTTTACGCATCTATTGTAGGATGATTACTAAATATAGTAACATACATACATACATACATACATACATACATACATATATACATACATATATACATACATACATATATATATAAGCAATGTAAACGGGGGGGTTTGCGTTGAGTTTTGTAAGAAACACTACTATGTAAAGTAACTAGAAGGATTCAACTAAAGATTTAACTAATGAGAATACTAGACTTGGACATATGAGATTGGCGACTTCTTATTATGGAATCTTGCTCAAACTTTATCATGTTGCTTTGAGAATGGTGATTGTTTGTAATGAGAAACTATCTATATCATAGTTATGAAAAATGAAAGCATCTTCACAACTCTTATTGACAACTTTTCTAGATGATAGCAAATAGATCAATTAATCAATGTCATTTCAAATTAGATGTTTTCCCAACTTACCCATGCAATTTGATAACAAACTTAACATGGATACAATGCAAATGAATGATCTCAAGAATAAATACAATTGATAACAACATGCATTTGATTCCTAATTTACTACTCTTGCATAGGAGGAATGATAACATTCCAACCATGAAAAAGCAATATCTAACACATATCCAACACATATCTATAACTAGGAAATCATTCCTAACCATTTCAAGCATCAAATATACATACAAGTCATGATCATTCAATAGGAAATCACACATTCTTAAGCTTCATAAGTCATGTTCTCAATCCATAACAAGAAGTCCAATCACATATACCCAAGATGAGTTTTAGCCTACAACTATAATTATATAATCAAAACCATAATCCATACTACAATTCATGGTGAATTCAAAGAACAAAATGAAAAGGAAATGAAGAAAATGAGTTTTTAGCTCTGTAAAATGATCCTTACAAAATGGGGATAAGATCCCATTTATATCCCAAAAGGAATTAAATTAAAACAAAATAAAATGCAAGTGGCAGGAGGTTTTCGCGGCCCGCGAGAACCAGTCTCGCGGCTCGCAACCGAGGATTCGCGGCCCGCGAGATACGGCCTCTTCAAAACAGCAACACACACCCTTGCGGCTCGCGAGAGATGCTTCGCGGCCCGCGAGAGTGTGCCTTCACGCCATTTCTATGACCGGTTCTTCAATGCTTCTAACTCCTTTAGGACGGTCATACTTCGTCTTCAAATCATCCAACTCCATAGCAAGTGCAATTCAAGGTCAAAATGCACGTCTTCAATTTCAAACCACTATGAATGATTTGGTTTAAAAGTCTAATATAAAAGTACGAAATACTACCTAAACTAACTCTCAAATGTTGTAAAACAAGAGTATATTTAGGGCCTATCAAAATACCCCACACTTGAACCTTTCTCATCCTCGAGAAAGAACGATTAAGATCCAAATGCATACTTTAAATAATTACGCACATAACATTTGAGAGCTTTACAAAAGATATCTACTAACAAGAGAAACGAAAATGTTTTTTTTCTAAAGAATTATAGCAGCAGAAAACATAACAGAAAACAGAATCACAGTCCTATACCTCTCCCCCACACTTAGTCTAAACATTGCCCTCAATGTTTAAATATATCAGTGAAAATCATGGTGAAAGGAAGGGCTATAGAACATACTCACTGTGAGGAGCTGGAACCGTCGCGACGGCGCTGAGCTCATGATCTGCGATGGCTCTCATAGTCAAATGCTCCTGGCCCATTTGGGGTGCATGGAAGCCATCATGGCAAACATCACCTCCATGTCATCCTCATATCTCTGAGTAAATGCCTCATGCCTCTGCGTAAACTCCTGAAACTGTTGCTGAGTCACATATTGAGGCTCATGAGGTGGAGGAGCATGCTGATCTCCATGCACAGGAGGTGCCTCTAGCATGGCAAGGGCAATGATAGGTGCAGGGACAGTGATCTGAGTGGGCAGAGTGAGCTCCTCCATGCGGGTACGCCCAGTCAGGTGTACAGCCTCCAGATTCGGCACATACATGTGCTGATTCTTGGCTACAAGCCAGATGAATCTAGGAGGAGGGAACATGTGCATAGCTAGGACATTAGTGGACTCCAAGGAAGCGATGGAGTAGAATTGATGAGCTCGCTTGGCTGTCCTGCCTACTGCCTGAATGTCTTGATGTAGATGGATGTTCAAATAAGCTGCCAGGAGAGAAGTCATACCCCCCCGCGGTATCTTCCCTGAGCTCTTCTGGGAGGTCTCCAGACACTTCTGTACAAAGAGGTCTACCCAACACGGGTGCTCCGGCCTCCAAAACACCGTCCATAGGCATTGGACCTGCTCCCTGTTGATATGTGTCATCTCCCCTTGGCAAAAGATAGTCATCACTAGGAGTTTGTGCACCATACGGAAAGCTGGATGTATGATGTGGTTGTTCTTGGTGGTGCCCGTGATGTTGGGAGATCCTGACAAACAGTTCCAGAAAAAGGCAAGATCAAATGCCTCTGATGCATTATCTTTTGGATTCTTGTAGCCCTCCTCATAATCGAACCCAAAAGCAGCTTTGATTTCAGTGTAAGACATCCTGCGGTCTACATCATTTAACCTGAAGGTGATGTACTCCTCTTCTGACTCCTCGTCATAGTGCTTGGCTAGAGTGGAGAGAAACTCAAGTGTGTAGCGCATGTAGGTTGGTGCCGACCGATCAATGAAACCTCTCATGCCAACGCGATCCAATAGAAATGGCACAGGCTGCTGCAAACCTAGTTCTTGAAGGAGCTGAGTGGAAAGGAACTTCGTCTCCATGATCGTTCGCCTCCCGTTCCCAATCAACTTTCTCCACCGTTGTTGGGCTTCGTCATCTAATCCTTGCAGCTCCATGAGGTCAAGAGGGGGTAGGTTTTCTGCAGGGGGAGGGCTAGGTTGGGGAGGTGGGGATTCGGGGATAGGGTTTGAAGTTTCCCCCCGGCGAGACCTTTTCTTCAGTGTCATTATCAATTAGAATCTATCCAATAGCAGGTAATATGCAGAAATATTTTCAGCTATAATGGCGGCAAGCCCTACCCAACAAAGTAATTGCACAAGTAATGGCGGCAAGCCCAAAAATCAAACTACACCCTAAAGGCGGCAAGCCTTAACTAATCAAAAATTGCAATGTTATAATCTAAATCAACAATTACGTGCATTACGATCAACAATTTGATCAAAATACCACCAAATCAAAGAATCCAAAAATTAGGGTTCATGAGATTTGGGGGTATTTGATTTGGTTGTGGAATTTGAAATTGGTGATGGGGTAAAGGATATGGGTGGTGGAGGGAAGGTTTTTGTGCAGAAGGATTGTTGGGGAGCTCGCCGGAGGCTGGCGAAACAGGGTGGAGAAGTTTCGGTTTGAAGGTTGTGGTTTGGGGTGAAAAGTGTTGTTTTTTATTGGGATTTTTGGTGGGTTTTGTTGGGAATGAGTGGGAGATTGATTTGGGTGGAAGGGATTGATGAAAATCTCGCCGGATTGTCGAATTGGAGGTGGAGGCCGGTGGGAGGGGGAGTTTTCGGGTGGGAGGGTTTTGGAAAAAATGGGAAGAAGAACTAGGGAGCCCGATGGCTCGCGGTTCGCGAAGAGTGTCGCGGGCCGCGAGGCCCCTTCGCGGATCGCCAAAAGTGGCCATTTTGTGGCAGGGATGTGCCGAAAAACTCCCTTTTTTCGCGGACTGCGGGGATGTTTTCGTGGGTGCGAGGAAAAACCTTTATCGGCCAAAAGGTTGCCCAGCGAGAACACTGTGTCACGGACTGCGAAAAACCGTGTTTTTGTGGAAGGGATTGCCCGAAAATGCCTCTTTTCTCGCGGACCGCGAACATCATTTCGCGGATCGCGAACATCGTTTCGCGGATCGCGAAATCCTCTCGCAGTCCGCGAGCTCCCATTCGCGGCTCGCGAAAACCCTCGTTCGCGGCTCGCGCGATCAATTCGCGGGCCGCGAGAAATGGCTCCTCCATCCTACTTGTTGTTTGCTCCATTTCTCAGTTTGCTCTACAAAAACAACACCAAACCTCGCGTAATATTTGAAATACAAGATTTATAGAATGTACATAGTTAATACATAGAAAGAAAGAATTGTTCCAAACGTTAAAAATTGTCCGACGAAATACTTTAAAGGTTAAAACTCATTTATTTAACATCTTCGGCACGATGTACCTCCATGGTAAAGATCACTCATAGGTTGGGTTGCCTAGAGACATGTCCTCTAGTATCTCTGATTTGAAGCCCTCGTAATACGGTTTCAACCTTTGGCCGTTGACCTTGATAACCTTGGCACCCTCATCGCTCTGGATCTCAACCGCACCATGAGGGAAAGCTCTCACAACCACGAACGGTCCAGTCCACCGAGAACGCAATTTCCCCGGAAACAAACGAAGGCGTGATTGAAATAGGAGAACCTTTTGACCTAACTCAAAGGTTTTCCTAATTATCATCTTGTCATGCCATGCCTTCGTTTTCTCCTTGTAAATGGCGGCGTTCTCATAGGACTCATTCCGGATCTCCTCAAACTCTTGCAATTGAAGCTTCCTTTCATTCCCGGCTTCGTCCAAGTTCAAGTTGAACCTTGTGATTGCCCAATATGCTTTGTGTGCCAACTCTACCGGTAAATGACACGGCTTTCCAAAGACTAATCGGTATGGAGACATACCAATTGGAGTCTTATAAGCCGTCCTATATGCCCACAATCCATCATCCAACCGAGTACTCCAATCCTTGCGAGTCGGACTAACCGTTTTCTCAAGGATGGACTTGATCTCCCTATTGGAAACTTCGGCCTGTCCATTTGTTTGTGGGTGATAGGCGGTAGAAGTTTTGTGATTTACCCCATATTTCTTTAACAATGCGGCAATGGTTCTATGGCAAAAATGAGTGCCTCGATCACTGATTAGAGCTCGGGGTACCCCGAACCTAGAGAAGATGTGAGATTTGATGAACTCTGCAACCACTTTAGAATCATCAGTACGAGTGGGGATTTCCTCTACCCACTTAGAAACATAGTCAACCGCAAGTAAGATATATTTGAAACCAAAGGAATTAGAGAAAGGTCCCATAAAATCAATTCCCCACACATCAAAGAGTTCACAATATAGGGGGCAATGTTGGGGCATTTCATTCCTAGAAGAGATATTCCCTACTCTTTGGCATTTATCACAAGATTTGCAAAAGGCATATGCATCCTTATTCAAACTAGGCCAATAAAAACCACAGTCAAGCACTTTCCTAGCGGTTCACCTAGCACCAAAATGACCACCACATGCATATGAATGGCAAAAAGCAAGGATTGAGTTAGTTTCATTATTGGGAATGCACCTTCTAATCACTTGGTCGGAACAATGTTTCCACACATAAGGATCATCCCACATATAAAACCTAGCATTGTGCTTTAATTTATCCTTTTGCGCTTTTGTGAAATGTAAAGGGCACTCACTTGTGACAAGGAAATTCACAATGTTGGCATACCATGGAAGAGAAACACTAAGAGCAAATAATTGCTCGTCGGGAAACTCTTCTCGAAGATGCTCCTTCAATGCTTTGGCTCCAAACTCCTCATTGGGTACCAATCGGCTCAAATGGTCGGCCACTAGATTCTCAGCTCCTTTCTTGTCCTTGACCTCCAAGTCAAACTCACTCAAAAGTAAGATCCAGCGGAGCAACCTAGGCTTTGCTTCTTTCTTCGTCATCAAGTAACGAAGAGCTGCATGGTCAGTGAAAACAATAATCTTTGTACCAAGCAAATATGGTCTAAATTTTTCCAATGAAAAGACTACCACTAGCAATTCTTTCTCGGTAGTGGTATAGTTCCTTTGAGCATCATTGAGAGTCATGGATGCATAAAAGATGGCATGGGGAATTTTCCCCACCCTTTGACCTAACACCGCGCCAACGGCGTA
This sequence comes from Cruciata laevipes, assembly GCA_963678965.1. NCBI lineage: Eukaryota > Viridiplantae > Streptophyta > Magnoliopsida > Gentianales > Rubiaceae > Cruciata > Cruciata laevipes. The sequence goes on along the minus strand of OY787634.1, from coordinate 15,453,546 downwards.
GTCATTTGCATCACACATGATCTCAAATGGAAGGGACCAATTTGGAGGTTGTATAATAGGGGCCGACACTAGCATAGATTTTAAACAATCAAATGCCCCCTTACAACCTTCATCTACCACAAATTCCACATCCTTTTGCAACAATCTACATAAAGGGGAAGAAATTTTCGAGAAATCTTTTATAAAAGGCGGTAGAAACCCGCGTGGCCAAGAAAAGATCTCACATCATGCACACAAGTAGGGTAAGGTAGAGATTGGATGGTATCAATTTTTGCCTTATCTACCTCAATACCCTTAGATGATACCTCATGACCTAATACAATGCTTTTTTCAACCATAAAATGACATTTTTCAGAATTAAGTACAAGATGGAGTAAGCAATTGTCAAAAGAGTTTCCATGAACCGTAAAGTCATCCATAAAAACCTCTACAAACTTTTCAAGGTATTCTGAAAAAATGCTAACCATACACCTTTGGAATGTGGCCGGTGCATTGCAAAGCCCAAAAGGCATGCGTCTATATGCAAATGTGCCAAAGGGACATGTGAATGTGGTCTTCTCTTGATCCTCGGGTGCAATGTCAACCTGAAAGTAACCTGAATAGCCATCAAGAAAACAATAGAAAGAGTGGCCTGCGAGCCGGTTAAGCATTTGATCAATGAATGGTAAAGGAAAATGGTCTTTCCTTGTTACCGCATTTAGCCTTCGGTAATCAATGCAAACACGCCACCCATTTTGGACACGAGTGAGAATCAACTTGCCATGGCTAATCTCCACCACGGTCACTCCGGTTTTCTTTGGTACCACTTGTGTCGGGTTTACCCATTTACTATCGGAGATTGGATAGATCATTCCCGCATCCAACAATTTAAGCACCTCGGCTTTTACTACCTCCATCATAGGAGGGTTCAATCGCCTTTGAGGTTGTCGGATGGGTTTAGGCCTTGCTGGTTTGCTGGAAACAAAGGTGAAGGTAGAAAATGAAGTGGACAGATGGGAAAGTCTTGATTTGAGTTGGAAGCTACTAACAAACTGTCCGATAGCACAAACAGGAAGAATATGGCTATGTTGGAAACCAGATTTGTATGATATTTCGGTAATAAGCATTGGAGATCAGTGGATTGACTGCATTTGCCGGAAAAAGGAACTCGGGCTGGAGTTTTACTTGACGGTTGTTTATGCTCATAATAGTGAAGTAGAAGCAGGGACCAAACAACCACTCAGGCTGAATTTATGGCGTTATCTGGAGACTGCAAATCACCAGGATATGCCATGGATGGTGGTGGGGGATTTCAACTCCCCCCTAAATTTGGGAGACCGGACTGGAGGAGAGGATGTACAACTAGCTGAGGTGGAAAATTTTAGAGACACGGTGAACTTGATTCAACTGCATGAGCTGAAAGGTACAGGACCTTTTTTCACGTGGGACAATAAAAGGGAAGAAGGCAGAATTTTCAGTAGAATCGACAGAGCAATGGTGAATGAGATGTGGTTGGACAGATGGATGGAAGCGATATGTGAGGTAAAACCCAATGATGCATCAGATCATTTACCATTACTTATACACCTAGATAAGCCAAGAAAGTGTTCTGCTAAACGTCCTTTTAAGTTCTTCAATATGTGGGTAAACTCGTCGGACTTTCTTACATTAGTGGAGCAGAATTGGAGGATGCGGAAACACAGTACTCTTGTGGATCTATTTAAAACTCTGAAGGTGCTGGAAATATCACTTAAACGATTGAACAAGAGGGAATTTTCAGACATTCAGAAAAGAGCCATGGAAGCAAAAGAGAAGTGGGAGAACCATCTAGTAATGGTGAAACCATCTAGTAATGGGCGAAAATTTTCTCTCTCCTACTATGGGCGAAAAACACACACCAAAAGTGCGATTAATCTGATTTTGGATTTTGTATGCAAAGGGTTTGTACGCACGGTGATCCTGCTCCAAATTATAATCGGATTTTAATTTGGATTCTGTGCGCAAATTGTACGCACGGCGAGGATTTTGGATTCTGTAGGCAAAGTTTGTACGCACAGCGCCTGCTACAAATTATTCCTGTACGTTTGTACGCACGCCGATCCTGCTCAAAATTATAATCTGATTTTGGGACTCTGTACGTACGGCGCACCACACATCTGTACGCACGGTGATCCTCCTAAATCCTATGTTGAGATTCTAAATCCTACATGTGCTATTTCCGTTTTTCTTTTTCCACTATTTTCTGGTGAATCGAATTTGATTCTGCCGCCATGGGCAAGAACAGGAGTGGTAAACGAAACGCGGGAAATAAGCCTAAGGATGTGACGAAGATGGTCTTGGGAAGTGATGGACGGAGTTTGTTTGGCGATGATGGTGAGGTTTTGCCGAAACGGCCAACCACGATTGCTTGCGGACAGAACCCTATTGTTGGGATGGTAGATGCGGAAAAAAACCCTCGGGCTGCAGCAGAAAAGAAAAATGTTAGCAGCGGAGATATTGATGTAAAGGCAGCGTCAAATTCACACAGTGAGGCGATGAAAAAATGGATTCAGAAAGCGTCGGTCGAAGAGCTCTTTGAAAATATGGGGAAAGCTTATGAAGATTTTAGAATGATTGAACAGAAACTTAAGGAAAAAGCTGGAGAAGAACTATTGAATGTGGCTGAAAGTGAGGTTATGGAGAATGGAGGAAAACCCTTGTTTGGATTGGAAAAGGAAAACGATGGGATGAATACGATTCAATCTGGGAGTAGGACTACATTGCCAGCGGTTGAGAGTATATATGATCGGGAAAGCGAAGGGGGCAGCAATAAATCGATGATGGCAGCCGGGGTTCGTAGGCAGCCGATGATGATAAAAACCGGCATACCAATTTCGAGGTTCTTGGAAACAATGGGCAGAGAGGAGAGTGAGGGCAGCAAGGATGCGTCTAAGACAATGGAGCAAGGTGTACAAACAGAGATGAAGAGTTCAGAACAAGCCGAGAAGTCTATTTTAGAGAAGGGTTTGGAGAATGTTGTTTTGTCGACTGTGATCACTCAACCCGAAGGTGATGGTGTTGCCACAGTAAAAAAACAAAGTTGTGGAGAATTCACAAGTACGTATACTGAAGAGAGGGGAAGAGCTAGAGACACCATTAAATGAGAAGGCAAGCTGGTCGAAACTGTTCACAAGCCACCAGGCAGAGGTAAAATACTATAAACCTGAACTTGTAGACGGCATGCTTCTGCCTTCTTTTCCTTTGAATGAGGTTGAAAATAGCGTGAAAAAATGGAAGAATGTTGTTGTATGCAAAGTTATTGGTGGTCATCCTCCGATTAAATATTTTGAAGGTTTTCTTAGAAGAATATGGTTTGGTATGGTTGAAAAGGTTTGGCAGGCAAAGCCAGGGATCTTTCTGGTGAAGCTTGTTAATGAAAAACATAGAGATGAAGTGATAGAAAGGGGGATGGTTTTCTTTGATAAAAAACCAGTTTTTGTAAAGGTATGGAAACAAAAAATGGATTTTGATGAGCCAGATACAATTCCCATATGGGTGCAATTTCCTGGATTGGATCCAGTCTATTGGGAGCCGAGTTTGTTATGTAGATTGGCAAGTGTAATTGGAATCCCCTTGCGGATTGATGAGGCCACATGGCACATGGAAAAGACAAAGTTTGCAAGGGTACTAGTTGAGGTGAACATGGGGAAGGTAATGCAGAAAACAATTCCATACAAAGATGAGAATAATATCATTCAGCACCAAGATGTGGAGTATGAGTGGAAGCCAGCAAAGTGCAGTAAATGCAAGCTGATTGGACATGAAACAGAAGAATGTGTCTGGAAGCCCAAAGCCTTTTCTCCTGGAGTGAATGGCAGGACGCAGTTGAGCACAAATAGAGGCAAAAGGGAGAATCAAACTCAATCAGCCCCAAGGGAAAGGGGACCAATTATAGTTGCTCCTCATCGATGATATGGCAGAAATACTGGGGATTGGGTGGTTGTTGGGGTAAAAAGGGCTGAGAAGAATGGAGACAAAATTGAGGGCAATAGAACGGGAACTAAAGGGACCAATGTAGAACAGAAAAAGGGAGACCGAGATGCTGTTCTTGGGGCCGAAAAAGATCAGGAAAAGAAAGAAGGGTATGAAAAAGAAAGGGGTGCAAAAAGAGGTGGAACGAGTAGTAGCACAGTTTTGGATGCACAATCAAGAGAGACTGGAGCTAGGGATGTTCCAGGTAGAGAAATAAGGCAACAAAGAGAAGGGAAACAACCGGCTGAATCGAATGATAGTGTGGTATTGCAGATTTCACAGTCTACAAATGTTGGCGTCAATGAGAGAGAAGCAACTAATAACATAGACCTTGAAGTTCATTCAAGGTATGGTCCCCTTTATAATATTGTTAATGATGCATAGTACTATGCTATTCTGGAATGTTAGGGGTCTAAATCAGCCAAGTAAGCAAAGAAAATGCCGGCAATTTTGTTTTGAAAATAATATAGGTCTTGCTGGCTTGCTGGAAACAAAGGTGAAGGTAGAAAATGAAGTGGACAGATGGGAAAGTCTTGATTTGGGTTGGAAGCTACTAACAAACTGCCCGATAGCACAAACAGGAAGAATATGGCTATGTTGGAAGCCATATTTGTATGATATTTCGGTAATAAGCATTGGAGATCAGTGGATTGACTGCATTTGCCGGAAAAAGGAACTCGGGCTGGAGTTTTACTTGACGGTTGTTTATGCTCATAATAGTGAAGTAGAAGTGGGGACCAAACAACCACTCAGGCTGAATTTATGGCGGTATCTGGAGACTGCAAATCACCAGGATATGCCATGGATGGTGGTGGGGGATTTCAACTCCCCCCTAAATTTGGGAGACCGAACTGGAGGAGAGGATGTACAGCTAGCTGAGGTGGAAAATTTTAGAGACACGGTGAACTTGATTCAACTGCATGAGCTGAAAGGTACATGACCTTTTTTCACGTGGGACAATAAAAGGGAAGAAGGCAGAATTTTCAATAGAATCGACAGAGCAATGGTGAATGAGATGTGGATGGACAGATGGATGGAAGCGATATGTGAGGTAAAACCCAATGATGCATCAGATCATTTACCTTTACTCATACACCTAGATAAGCCAAGAAAGTGTTCTGTTCAACGTCCTTTTAAGTTCTTCAATATGTGGGTGAACTCACCGGACTTTCTTACTTTAGTGGAGCATAATTGGAGGATGCGGAAACACAGTACTCTCGTAAATCTATTTAAGACTTTGAAGGTGCTGGAAATAGCACTTAAACGATTGAACAAGAGGGAATTTTCAGACATTCAGAAAAGAGCCATGGAAGCAAACAAGAAGTGGGAGAACAAGTTCAATCTATTACAAACAAATGTATTGGATAAAGACCTGCTAGAAAATGAAGCAAGGGCAAGGAGAGAATCTATGGAACTAGCTGAAGCGGAGTTCAGTTTCTTACAGCAGCGGTCTAAGGAGAAATGGATAAAGGAGGGGGACAGGCCAACCAAAATTTTCTATGCAAGCATGAAAAAGAGGCAATACAGAAATCATATAGTCAGCCTGAAGGTGGGAAACGACAGAGTTGATGGAAGAGAGGGGGTGGAGCAGCATCTACTGCAATTCTTTGGTGACCGAATGGGAAAGACAGTGATTACAGAGAGTGAAATTGATCCTTTAGTGGCAGCTGAAGGTAACTTTCTTACAGTGGAGCAACAAATACCCTTGATAAAGCCGATTACAGATGATGAGATATGGAGAACTCTGAATAGCATTGAGAATGACAAAAGTCCTGGAGTGGATTTTCGAGCTTTTTCTTCAAGAAAGCATGGGGGATTGTTGGTGATGATGTCAAAAAGGGGATTAGGAGTTTCTTTTAGGGTGATAAAGTACCACAGGAATTTAGCAGAGCTGTTTTAACATTAATACCGAAAGTTGATAATCCGCAGTCAGCTGGGGACTATAGGCCGATTTCCTGCTGCCCTGTTTTATATAAAGTCGTCACAAAGATCATGAGTAACAGGTTAAGTGAGGTACTCCCTGAAGTGATAAATGGAAACCAAGGTGCATTTGTGAAAGGGAGGAGGATATCACGTAACATTCTCCTAGCGCAAGAGCTTTTAACTGGATATAAGAAGCCGAGCAATATTCCGAGCTGCATGATAAAAATTGATATACAGAAGGCTTTCGACAGTATAAGCTGGGAGTTTCTATTCAAATGGCTGGCAGTTCTAAAGTTTCCAGGATTGTTTATTGAGTGGATAAGACGATGCGTTGAGGATACCACTTATTGTTTCTCTTTGAATGGTGCATACACGGATTGTTTTAAAGGGAGGAGTGGTGTTAAACAGGGGGATCCGATATCACCTTTATTGTTTGTAATTGGGATGGAATATCTATCGAGACAGCTTAGCCTGGCCATAAAAACGAAAGCTATAGAGTTCCATCAGAGGAGTTTGAAGGGGGAAATACACAGTTTGATGTTTGCAGATGATCTGTTAATTTTCTGTAGGGCGAGCAAGCACTCAATGGAAGGGGTTAAAGCTTTTTTGGAGGAGTTTAGGAAGGTTTCTGGCCTGAGGATAAATGAAGGAAAATCCGAGGCTTTCTTCTCGACAATGACAGAAACTGAATCAAAGATGTTGGCTGATACTCTGAATATAGTTCAAGGAAGTTTCCCAATGAATTACCTGGGACTTCCAGTCTAGACAGGGAAGTGGAGAGCTGAAGATTGTGAGAAAATGGTTGAGAAGATTGCAGGACAAATAGGCACTTGGGGTTCCAGGAATATGGCATATGCAGGTAAAGTGCAGCTTATAAATACAATTCTGCTGAGTAAAGCTAGTCACTGGGCAAATGTTTTTCAAATACCTGAAAGTGTGCACAAAGCCATTGAGACAAAATGCAGAAATTTTCTATGGGGCAGAAAGGAAGGGGAGAAAAGAGTTACACCGGTGTCTTGGAAAACTCTTTGTATGCCAAAGAAAAGTGGAGGAGTTGGCCTAAGGGATCCTTCATTCTGGAATAGAGCTTCTCTGTGTAAGCTGGTTTGGGATGTATGTCAAAAGAAGGATATATTGTGGCTGAAATGGGTGCAGGCATACTACTTGAAGGATGAAGAGTTTCTTGACTACAGCCTAGAAGGGCACACATATAGTTGGAGTTGGGGCAAGTTGGTGTCACTGAAAGATGAAATTCGTCCATACCTAATGGAATGTGTTGACATGAAAGGAAATTTCAGCACTAGCAAGGCATACGGATACCTCAAAGGGGCAGGCCAACAAAATCATTGGTCAACGAATATATTGTGGAAGTCAGGACTACAGCCTAAACACTCATTCTTTCTATGGATGTTGTTAAAAGGGAGATTATCGACCATAGCGAGATTTCAGTCGAAAGGGATAATACCTCATGTGCCAGATGTTTGTACTCTGTGTGGGCAGATTGGAGAAACGATGCAGCACATATTTTGTACATGCCAGTTTACAGTGGAGCTCCAAAAACATTACAGGGTGGAGACTGGCGGAAACTTCAGAGAGTGCTTGAGGAGGATGAGAAGAATGGTAGGATGGAGAAAGAGAATAAGATTCCACCGACTTATCACCATCTTCTATAATGTATGGAGGGAGAGGAATAACAGAATCTTTGAGGGGAAATTTAGGCCGGTGGATGCTCTAAAAGTGATGATTGAAACAGGCTATGACCCATTTGATTGATGTTGAGGATAGTGTGAATGGATCCTAGTATGAAACTTGGTACATAATTCGTAGGTACCGCACTGATTACCTTTGGTATTTCAGAGGTGTTGGGCTGCTGGTGTAAAAACCAGTTACCCAGCCTTGGCCCGTGACACTATCTAAAAACTTGACGGATTGGTTGTGGGGATATATCCCTAGTATGAAACTTGTACATATGTCGTAGGTACCGCACTGATTACCTTATGGTATTTCAGAGGTGTTGGGCTGCTGGTATAAAAACCAGTTACCCAGCCTTGGCCCATGACACTATCTGATTTGATGGATTGGTTGAGGGGTTTTACCCCAAGTATGAAACTTGTACATATGTCGTAGGTACCGCACTGATTACATTTTGGTAGTTCAAAGGTGTTGGGCTGCTGATATAAAAAACAGTTACCCAGCCTTGGCCCAAGACACTATCAAAAATATTTGACGGACTGGATGAGGGATTATGGCCCAAGTATGAAACTTGTACATATGTCGTAGGTACCGCACTGATTACCTTTGGTATTTCAGAGGTGTTGGGCTACTGGGTAAAACCAGTTACCCAACCTTGGCCCATGACACTATCTAAAGACTTGACGGGCTGGATCGAAGAAGATTATAAGCATACTCAGGCCAGACTACATATGGCTTATTTGATTTCTATGGGAAATGAACCAGGGCAGACTTGTGTTTTGACATGTCAATTCACACATATGCTATGGTGGATTTTCCCTTAATCATATACGAGCCGGAGACCGAAATGGAACGTTGAAGACACCAAAGCTCCAAAGGTGGATGCGGATTTGGCAAGATATGCAAGGACATATGGAATGGAAGCACATTCATGATAGTTATTCTAAAATCCTAGCAATATCTTGATGAACTAGTTATGATCATAGCCATTTGCATTTCATATGGCTGTAGAATAGTTGTTTTTCTCCTTTTGGTTAGTTATTTATATCTGTTGAATGTTTGGCTTAGAGTGATGGCCAAATCAGTTGTATGAACTTTTTGAGCAATTTAATAGAAGAAAATATTACATCAAAAAAAAAAAAAAGTGGGAGAACCAGTTCAATCTATTACAAACATATGCATTGGATAAAGGGCTGCAAGAAAATGAAGCAAGGGCAAGGAGAGAATCTATGGAACTAGCTGAAGCGGAGTTCAGTTTCTTACAGCAGCGGTCTAAGGAGAAATGGATAATGGAGGGGGACAGGCCAACCAAAATTTTCTATGCAAGCATGAAAAAGAGGCAATACAGAAATCTTATAGTCAGCCTGAAGGTGGGAAACGATAGTGTGGATGGAAGAGAGGGGGTGGAGCAGCATCTACTGCAATTCTTTGGTGACCGAATGGGAAAGACAGTGATTACAGAAGGTAACTTTCTTACAGTGGAGCAACAAATACCCTTGATAAAGCCGATTACAGATGATGAGATATGGAGAGCTCTGAATAGCATTGAGAATGACAAAAGTCCTGGAGTAGATGGATTTTCGAGCTTTTTCTTCAAGAAAGCATGGGGGATTGTTGGTGATGATATCAAAAAGGGGATTAGGAGTTTCTTCCAGGGCGATGAAGTACCACATGAATTTAGCAGGGCTGTTTTAACACTAATACCGAAAATTGATAATCCGCAGTCAGCTGGGGACTATAGGCCGATTTCCTGCTGCCCTGTTTTATATAAAGTCGTCACAAAGATCATGAGTAACAGGTTAAGTGAGGTACTCCCTGAAGTGATAAATGGAAACCAAGGTGCATTTGTGAAAGGGAGGAGGATATCACATAATATTCTCCTAGCGCAAGAGCTTTTAACAGGATATAAGAAGCCGAGCAATATTCCGAGCTGCATGATAAAAATTGATATACAGAAGGCTTTCGACAGTATAAGCTGGGAGTTTCTATTCAAATGGCTGGCAGTTCTAAAGTTTCCAGGATTGTTTATTGAGTGGATAAGACGATGCGTTGAGGATACCACTTATTGTTTCTCTTTGAATGGTGCATACACGGATTGTTTTAAAGGGAGGAGTGGTGTTAAACAGGGGGATCCGATATCACCTTTATTGTTTGTAATTGGGATGGAATATCTATCGACCGATGGAATGGAAGCGCATTCATGATAGTTATTCTAAAATCTAGCAATATCTTGATAAACTAGTTATGATCATAGCCATTTGCATTTCATATGGCTGTAGAATAGTTGTTTTTTCTCCTTTTGGTTAGTTATTTATATCTGTTGAATGTTTGGCTTAGAGTGATGGCCAAATCAGTTGTATGAACTTTTTTTGAGCAATTTAATAGAAGAAATATTACATAAAAAAAAAAAGCATCATCCTCCAATAGAATACGGTGCATGCAAGTACTTGGACTCATGCCTTTGATGTCGGCAATAGTCCATCCAATGGCCTCCTTGTCATCTTGTAGCACTTTCATCAACCTTTCCTCTTGTTCCTCGGTGAGCTTGTTTGAGATGATCACCGGTAATTTTTCACCACCACCGAGGAATGCATATTTTAGATTCTCGGGTAGTGGTTTCAATTCCACCACCGGAGGTTTATTGAGAGATGGTCGGTTGCCCGAGCCTTTCAATACCTCGAGGTCTAAAAGTGGTGCATCAAGGGAAAGTTCCTCAAAAGTGTCTAGCTCAAAAATGCTTTACTTCAAGTTAGCACTCAAAGTATATGTATGAACATTACTTGTGTGTAAACTATTGGCTAAAGCCTTCAACAAAGAATCATCACCATCATTTTCACAAACTTTTTGCACAAAAGATTCAATCACATCAATAGCATTGCAAGAAGTTTCATTATCATTGTATGTCATAGAACCATAAATGTTGAACTCTATTTTATCTCCATCAAATTCCATGGTAAGTCTACCACTATGCACATCGATTATAGTTCTTGACGTTTTTAAAAATGGACGCCCTAACAAGACAGGGGTATTAAATTTATCATGTTCCATGTCAAGAACGCAAAAATCGGCGGGGAACACCAACTTATCGACCTTCACCAAAACATCTTCAACAATACCCTTAGGATTAAGGTATGCATTAGAGCGGTCAGAAAGTTGGATTACCACCCCGATTTTATGCAAAGTACCAAGATTTAATGATTCATACAATGTATATGGAATGACATTTATGGATGCACCTAGGTCTAGCATGGCTCTTGGAAAATAAGTGTTCCCTAAGATGCAAGGAATGGTAAACATGCCGGGGTCACCACACTTAGTGGGCATTTTATCTTGAAACAAAGCCGACACATGTTCATTGAGTCTTTCATTTTTTACATGCTTAGACCTTTGTTGACGATGATTTACACATAATTCTGTCAAGAATTCAGAGTATCTAGGAACTTGATCAATAGCATCGAGCAAAGGAATATTTACCTCACATTTTCGAAGGACCTTGAAAGCTTCCTTGTCCATCTCCTTTTTGCAAGTATTCTTCAAAGCCTCGGGAAATGGTGCTTCCACCTCGAAGGGAGTGTCTACCCTAGTTTTCTTGTGGAGAGGTGAGAATGGAGGTGACATTGGTTCAACATGAGTTGTTGAGTCTACATGTTCCTCATCAATTAGCTCCTTCTCCTTCTCAACCTCGGCATCACCTTTTTCTTTGGTTAGCTCCTCAAGAATCACTTCTTCACCGGCCAAGGTCACCTCAACTTCCTCATTGGTCAAACTCTTCTTCACAAGACCTCTCTTGGGTGCCTTTTTCACAACCACTTCGGGTTCAATAGCTTGTTTACCGCTCCTCAAGGTCATGGCACTCACATGAGGTCTTGGATTTATCTTCGGTTGTACGGGTAGTTTCCCGGAGTTTTGTGCTTCCAATTTCCCCCAAACCGTGGCCATTTGACTCATTTGCACCTCAATGCTTTTGAATCGAGCGTCTTGTGGGAATTGGCCCGAGTTTTCACCTTGCTCATGAGATTTATCTTCTAACCTCGGGTAAGCATTTTGAGGGGCATGGTTATTGAAATGGCCTTGACCTTGGTTTCTTGGGTATTGTTGGGGTTGAGGGTGATATTGAGGGTTTTGATGATCTTGGTACCCTTGGTTTTGGTAACCTTGGTACCCTTGATTTTGGTGGCTTTGGTCTCCTCCGTAGCCTTGGTCATTTTGCCCCCTCGATCTATCAAAAGATGACCACTTTGACCTTGGTATCCCCCTTGGTACCCACCTTGTTGGCCTTGTTGCCCCGTTGGTTCATCTCTCCACCGAAAGTTGGGGTGATCTCTAGTTCCGGGGTTGTAGTGTTGGGCAAAAGGATCATACTTCCTTTGGTTACCTCGATCACCACCTTGGCCTTGTCCACTTTGAAAACCTCGACTACTTTGGTATCCTCGCCCTCCTTGAAATCCATGGCCACCTCTAAAACCTTGGTTTCCACCATATACCCCCATGGCATTAACCTCTTCGCTATATTCCTCGCTTGCTTGAGGACAAGATTCGGTGAGATGGTTTGAAGCACAAATCCCACACGACAATACTTGTTGCCTTGGTTGACTCCCCGTGTTTCCTCCGGAGCTATTTCCCATCATAAAGCCTTTCATCAATGCCGTAAGCTCTTTGATCTCTTGACGAGTTTCATCATTGTTTCCACTGGAGTTACCCACTCGTATTCTCCGATCCCTCTTTGGTTTGCACCCCTCGGCTAATTGCTCAAATAGCATCATGGCATCGGAAGAACCAAGGTTAGCAATGGAGCCATAACAAGACCGATTTATCAACTCGGTTTCCCTATCATCCAAACCATTGTAATAGAAACACACCAATTGAGGTTCGGTGAAGCTATGGTACAGGCAACTTGAAAGGAGAGTTTGGAATCTTTCCCAATACTTATACAAGGTCTCATCATCGTCTTGAGTGATGTTGCTAATGGCTTGTATCAAGACCGAGGATTTAGAGGGAGGAAAGTACTTGTCGAGGAATTTTTTCTTCAATTGTGGCCATGTAGTGATTGATGATGAAGGTAAACGGCTTAACCATTTGGCGGCCTTGTCCTTCAAGGTAAAGGTGAATGTTTTCAACTTAAACTCATCCACACTTATCTCAGAAGGTTTCAAACTACTACAAACTCGGTGAAACGCCTCAAGGAAGTCATTTGGATCATCCACCTCTCTACCATGGAAGGTTGGATGTAAATTTATCACTCCCGTCTTGATTTCATATTGAGAGTCAGGGTAAACAATGCTCGATTGTTGTTGCTCATAGTTGGGGGACATATACTCTCTCATGGAAATGTTGGTAGGAGAAGTGTTAGGGTTTTGGAAAGGGTTGTAGAATTGGTTTCGGGGGATGTTTTGGCCGGTAGCCTCATCTCGGTCATCCTCCGCCATGGTGGAAGGTGGTATCTGATCCAAGTTCCCCGGGAGGAGAATAGTAAAGCAGATGCTTTGAGCAAGCTGGCTTCCTCAGAATTAAAACCTGAGCCTAACCAGAAGTTATACATGGAAGTGCTGGGAAGGAGGAGCTACCAGGAGAACGACCAAGTAATGCTGGTAAACGAGGAAGGATCCTGGATCGCCCCCATGCGGGCGTACTTAGAAGAAGGAATTACCCCGGAGGATAAGGTGCAGGCCCGGAAGCTGAGGGTTAAAGCGCCAAAGTATGTGGTCCAAGGCGGGGAGCTGTACAAGAGAGGATACCTCCAGCCTTTGCTCAAGTGCGTAGAAAGGTCAGAAGGTCAACACCTCATTCGGGAAATGCATGAGGGATCTAATGGGAGTCACCAGGGAGCCCGCACGATGGCTAGGAAAATCCAAACCTAGGATATTACTGGCCGACGTTGTTCAAAGATGCGGAAAAACATGCTCAGGAATGTCTTTCATGCCATTCCTTTGCCCCGCTAATCCATGTTCCCCGAGATGAGTTAATCGGGGTCACAGGGGCTTGGCCGTTCAGCAGATGGGGGATCGACTTGGTAGGACCATTCCCCACCTCCCCGGGAGGAGCCAAGTACGTAATTGTGGCCAATCTGAGAAGGTTCTATGGGAAGTAGAGTACCCCATTTAGACCTTGGCCACTGAGGCATGAATATGCCGGGCATGAACATGCCCCCTCCCGGAAGCATGAATATGCCCGGAGAGATAGCCCCCGACGTTTGGCCACGCCCCGGGTTCAGAGAGGAATGATTGCAAAAGGGACCCATGGGTAGCTCCCATTTGGGTGCCCCGCTAGATAGAACTCGGAGCTTGAATGAAGCCCGGGGACCAGAGGAAAGAATTAATGAAAAGATGGGTTTCTGAAAAAACTTTCATTCAATAATCTTTAAATTTCAAGCACATAAATATGTTGTTATATTACAAAGGAACAATTACATAGTATTTTACATACAAATTTTCCTATCTAGGCACTACTATACCCACTTAGGGCCTGACCCGGAAGCACCCTCAGGGTTGCCCGGGCGGAAACCCCCTCCGAAGAATTGAGAAGACAGGCGAAGGCTAGAAGGATAAGGCTCAACCTCATACCTTTCGTATGCCACATCTACCTCCACCCGGGCAGGAACCCGGCGAAGGCTAGAAGGATAAGGCTCGACCTCTCCCGCGGCTATCTTATTATGCCACTCCACGACGTCCAGATAGGCCCCGTGACTAGGAGCTCCCTCACCAAATTTTCTCGGATTAACCTCCATGCGTTCAATTGTCCTACGAATCTTGGCTGGAATATCAGTAAGGGGAGACACCCCAACTAAGCCAACCTTGAGACCCAGAAGGTGGTAAGATAACCGGACAACCAGTAGAGGATCTTGGAGGACCCTATTCCTGTGAGTAAGGGACCAGTTCTCCTTCTCCAAGTCGCAAATTAGTCTATTCTGGGCGGTGCGGGTTTCTTGCTTCTTAAGATTTTCCTGGGCCCGCTCGAGTTCACCCCACACCATACCTAGCTCCTTGGCGGTGCGGTGCTGAGTATCGTCGTGAAGGGCTTGCAGCTCAGCAATGGTCTGGTAGGAATTCAGGGCTTCCCGCATATGGTCGGAGGCAAGGTCGAAGCAATGATTCAACGACCCAAACTTGTTTTCAACCGCCTTGAGAAATGACACCAACACCCGGATCGACCCAAACTCCTGAAGGAACGAGCACAACCCCGCCTCGGCCATTGCCCGGGTAGCTTGATCGCCTCCAAACCTCCAGTGAGCCAACTTCCTCTGAAGGAAAGAGCATTGGAGGCATCCAGCGCGGGGGAGGGAGAAGTAGGTGCCAGAAGAACTGTTAGGATGAGGAAAAACACAAGGAACTGGTCCTTGTGGGAGAAGCTCCCCTAAATGGTGCTCAGACTACAAAAGAGGGATTTTTATCAAAAAGCAGAACTTTATTATCAAAATAGGCACTAAGGCCAAGTTCTACATAGGCCTCCCGGAGAGGTAAATTACAGGGAATTAAAGGAAAAAGCAAGGAGAAAAATTGCAATGCAAAGCTAAAGACTAGGTAGTACAATGTCCGCAGCAACTTCGCCTTGCGGGGTGTCATGCGCCCTATTGTACCTCCGCTCCAACTCGGCAAGGTCCGCGGTAGTCCACTCTGGCCCGGAATATGCGGGGGCATCCACCTTAGGCTCGTCTGCGGGTCGTTAAGGGAACCCTACTCTCCGGGTCCCGGAGCGAATTACGAAGGAAAAAACACCCGGAAAGGACTCATGAGCGCGTTGCAAGGCGTAGAAAGAACGAAAAAGGAGGAGGAAGGAAGGAACGGCGCATCTAGCATAGTTAAGCAGGAAGGCCAGTACCAATACAACCCCGTTGGGGTGTAGTTAGGCTGGAGCCATTTTGTAGAAGTTAAAAATCTCGGTAAACAAAGGAGGAAACGGGAGTCTGAGCCCTTACTGGAAGTGAATCCGGGGAATACAGGGGACTCCCCGCTCGAAGATCCCCGGGGGCAGCTTGGATAGGGAGGCATTTAAAGGAAAAGGGATAAAGCAACGTTTAACTAAATCTAAAATGTCCCTATCTAGAGAGGGGGACTCCCGGAATGGTTAAAAAATAGAAGACCCGAGGGCTTCACTCCGTGAGTAGGGCCCCGGGGAGCATCATCACCAACATCTTCATCGAAGGCCTCCCCATCTGGATTTCAGTAGCATCAAAGAGGGTCACTGAAATGAAGATGGGTTCCCTCCCTTTCACCTATCTTGGTGTTCCGATATTTGCAGGAAGAAATTTGAGTAGTCACTACCAGCCTGTGGTTGAGAGAATGGAAAAGGCCATTACAAACTGGAAAGTGAAATGGCTATCAGCTGCTGGTAGAATGATACTAATCAATCATGTATTTCTCTCCATTCCAATTCATATAATTGCAGAGCTAAAACCCCCTCTGGTAGTCATTAAAAAAATTGAGATGATTGCCACTAGATTTTTCTGGGGGGAACATGAACATGGACAGAGGAAAATATGGAGAAAATGGGCAAAAATGGCTATATCAAAGGATGAAAATTAATGGTCTAGGTTTCAGGGACTTTAGGGCCATGATTGAAGCTTTCTCTATAAAGCTTTGGTGGAAGCTACGACTAAACCAGACTATATGGACAAGATTCCTATGGAATCTTCCTAGTAGCTATAAGACCTCATCCACCTGGAAAAAAATTTGTCAAGTCACTGAGTTTGCAAATGGTCATTCTAGAGTGATAGTTAGTTCAGGACTTTCTCCCTTTTGATGCAAACTGGACAGGTCAAGGTGCTCTATGCTACCTTTGGCCTAATATGGAGATACCCTTTCCTAATATCTCCATAGCCCAGTTTTTCAAGAAAAAAAATCTGTATTTACCCCAACTGGAGCCTTTCTTGGCTACCAACATTCTCTTTATAGTACATGAACTGAATATCACACAAGATCATTCTGATGTGCTTGTATGGGAGCCCTCCCCGAATGGAAAGTTCACAGTCAAGTCAGCATACAAGGAACTGAAGAATAGTCAGACAGTTCACAATCAAGTCAGTGGCCATGTATAGAAGTCACACCAAGGCGAAATCCGACGTTGAAGCGGCGCGGTTGGTGAATTGGCAAAATCCGACGTTGAAGCGGCGCGGTTGGTGAATTGGCAAAATCCGACGTTGAAGCGGCGTCGACGATCGGAGATAAACACCATTCCCCGCGGTTTCAAGGTAACTGATTCCTTCAATCCTTGAATCTTCATTAGCAACATAGAAATTATCTGCTTCGATGCGATCTCCTTGTCTTCTTTTCTAGTTGTCAATTTGTTGAATTAGGTTTCTGATATTTGGAATCGCATGATTGTTGTGGTTTGTTAAATTAATTGATTCTTTTTAGAGTCTCATGCGTTGTAATTCAAATAGTACTGTAGAAATCTTCGATTCGGCTTGCATGTGCTTGTTGATGTTCTATTGAATTAGGTATTGAATTAGGTTTCTGCGGATTGTTAAATTGGATCTGCATTGTAATTATGCTTATTGTATTTTTTGTGATTCTTGAAAGGTTGATGTTTAATAGTGAAAGGTTGACATTTAAGAATGAAAGATTTTCTATTATTCGTATATGTATTTTTTGTGATTCTTGAAAGGTTGATGTTTAATAGTGAAAGGTTGACATTTAAGAATGAAAGATTGTCTATTATTTGTATATGTATAATTTGGAGTAATGATAGAGAGATGGAAAATTCATAAGGAAAATTAATAGGGAATGATGTGTCAGTATATGTGGCAAGTCCATGTCATAATGTTCAAAAATGAAAAATCCCCTTAAAATTTAAGAATCCTTCCAAATCTAATTCTCCTCCTATCACCATCAATTACTCAATCTCTGAAATTTTTAAAACACCCAAATATTAAAATTTCATTAATTAATTATTTCCTCTAATAGCATTCTATAATATTCCATTAATCAAAGATTTCATCTTTGTCGAGAAAAAAGTGCAACTGAATATGAGATCAACAATGCAATTCTTACCAAAGAAGATGTATTCTTCAATTCATTTCGTCTGATTTGATCTTAATTGAAATAAAAATAAATGCAATGATAAAATGTTGCAATTTCCACCAAAGCATATGTAATCATCAGTTCTTTTCGTCTGATTTGAACTAAATTGAAATAAAAATAAATGCAATAAGAAAATGCTTCTTTATTACCAATGCAGATGTATTTATCAGTTTTTTGTCTGCTTTGAACTAAATTGAAATAAAATTAGGTATAAATGCATTGAAGTCTTTGATTCATTGTATATTAGAGTTTTATTAGAGAACCTAAGTTAATAAAATTTTAATGTGAGAAAATTCTAAAAGTTGTAAAGATTGAAGAATTGATTATGAAATGAGGATGATTAGATTTGGAAGGAAATAAGATGGTTTTTTATTTTCGGAAATTGTGACGTGGAATTGCCACATACACTGACACGTCATTCCTTATTAGTTTTCCCTATAAATTTTCTCTCTCTCTATCATTACTCTATAATTTGTCATTCTTGAAAGGCTGATGTTTTTTTTTTTTTGATGTAATATTTTCTTCTATTAAATTGCTCAAAAAAGTTCATACAACTGATTTGGCCATCACTCTAAGCCAAACATTCAACGGATATAAATAACTAACCAAAAGGAGAAAAACAACTATTCTACAGCCATATGAAATGCAAGTGGCTATGATCATAACAAGTTCATCAAGATATTGCTAGGATTTTAGAATAACTATAATGAATGCGCTTCCATTCCACCTGTCCTTGCATATCTTGCCAAATCTGCATCCACCTTTGGAGCTTTGGTGTCTTCAACGTTCCATTTCTGTCTCCAGCTCGTATACGATTAAGGGAAAATCCACCATAGCATATCTGTGAATTGACATGTCAAAACACAAGTCTGCCCTGGTTCATTTCCCATAGAAACCAAATTATCCATTATGTAGCCTGGTCTGAGTATGCTTATAATTTTTTTCGATCCAGCCCGTCAAGTCTTTAGATAGTCTTTAGATAGTCTTTAGATAGTCTTTAGATAGTCTTTAGAAAGGCTGATGTTTAATAGTGAAAGGTTGACATTTAAAAATAAAAGATTGTCTATTATTAGAGAAAAAAGGTGACAAAAATAGCGGAACGACATCAGTTTAATGCGTGACTATAGCGCTGTGATGTAGCCAATATATACTCTACTTTTAGCACATTTGAGAGTTCATTTGGGGTAGCATTTAGTGCAAAGGGTTAAGAATTAAGGCTAAATTTCTCTTACCTTGCATTTTGAAGAAAGACTTGTGCACTAACGTTTTGAAGCTAAAATTTAGAAATGTTAGAAGAGGAATTGGAGTGCATAAGTGGTACCATTGGCTTCGTCTTCTCGAGTACTACAAAATGGACTACTAGAACGTTAAAAACGGATCAACGGTTCATCCGTGGCGAAATAAAGAAGATTGCTGCCAACCTGCCATGTGTATCTCGGGGGCCGCGAAATGGGCCTCGCGGGCCGCTAAAATGGGCGGATTTCTGACAGCATGAAGGTCAAAGAAACAATTTTTGAAGGACTATAAATACCCCTCTTATCCCTTATCATAAAAACGAGCTCCCCTTCATCCAAAACCCATTTTTCTTTTGTTCTTGATCTTTTCTTCCATTTTTCTTTTTCTAGATTTGATGTTTATGTAATGTTGTATTAGAATGATTGTATTAGCTTAGTTTAATCTTGGGAGCATTTGAAATTGGAATTCTGATCAGTATGGAAATATTTGTACAGTAGGCAACTATTCTTTGTAGAAATTTTTATTTATGACCACGTAAAATATTTTTGCACATAATTAGGATCAGAGTTGATAAATAGTGTCTACCTTGACCATTCTATTAGTGTTTTTTTAATCTATTATAAGAAGAGGAAAGGGCATGTAGGAAAAATATTAGCGCTTAAGAAGAAGTGGTTTCATGGTTACCTATAACAGAGCTCTCCGTTAGATTACCACTTAATCCCATTACTGCTCATTGGAAGCTCTTCCAGCTTGCCGATGACCTGCATAATCAGATGCAAAATTGCTCATTGTCACACATCTATAGAGAGGGCAATCAGGCAGCTGATCAGTTTGCTAAATGGATCTTAGTTAATGAAATTAGCTTTTCAAATGTTTCCTTTGGTTCACTACCATCAAATGTACAAGGATGCATTAGGATGGACCAAATGTCTACTCCCAGTCTTAGAATCTCCTAAGAATAGGTACTGGTGATTTTGTTTAATGTATTTGCAGGCTCTCTGGTCATCTCAAGCTACTCACTTCTCTTCCTGCTGCCTGGGACCGATGTACTGCTGCTGCATATTTCTTGGTGAAAATATGGACACACCCCAACTCATTCAGTCTATGAAGCTCCCCTCCCAGTTCCTTTTTTTTTTTTTTTTTTTTATTAGGCCATAACAGTGGCCATTGTTGACTGTAATTCCTAATTGAACATATTATTTTGCTGCTGTAACCCTCCCTCTTGACAGCCTTGTGGATCGCCTAAAAATGATTCACTAAAATGTTCGGAGTGATTGGTTATAGTACCCTAGGTTAAGCCTCTTAAAGGTTTCACCCAATCTTTAGATAGCAATAATTTTTGCGATAGTAGCTCTCACTTCTATGGTGACTAGTTGCACTCTTGTAAAAACTGAGCTATGCTCTTGAGGTTATCTCCTCATTTTCTTTATTTTGAAGGCTTGGGGAAGCCAAATAGAATTCCCTCCATCTCTATGATGGTTTATTTTTTTTAAAAAAAAAAACCACCTAGGAGGACGTGGTAGAATAGATCTCCAGAAGGAACGATCTGCAAGTTTTATGAATGACCTGATAAGAATGAGATTAAATTAAGCACACAATGTTGTTCTCGTCAACAACGTCAACAGGGCCGGTCCAATCTATTTTGAGACCCAGTGCGAAATTAACTTTTGGGCCTTATTTTCAACACTATTTTTATTAATGTAAAAAATATATAAAAATAATATTCAAATGATCACCTTAATTATCATAAAATTTAAAGCACTATTGTATATATATTTTTATGAAAGGAATATAAATTACTTAATTTGTTCTACTACATTTCATCAAATTTCTTTTTTGACCTGTTTCATTGTTTTTTACTAATTTTTAAAATTGTTTTAATCTCCCAAATTCTACAAGTCAATATAGTTTTTTATGTATAGTACTTAAAGTAATTTAATTAAGAAATTTGAATAGTCCATCTCACATTTTTAATTTACCAAATTTCAAAACAAACTATCCAATTTAAACATAAGAATTTCAGAGGCCTTACAAAAATCAAAGTTTAAATCTCTTCACATTTCATTTTATATGACATAAAATTGAAAGTAGTTTAAAAGTTACATGGTTTAAAAGATTTATAAAATCAAAAAGTGTTTAAAAAAATCAAGGCAAAGAAGGAAAAGTTTGATTGACAACCTTACTTTAAAAAACAATTACCTAACCAAAAATATAATTGACTGCATTAAAGAAAATCTACATTAAGGAAAAATTGCATTAAAAAATTTAATTACGTAGCTAAACAAAAGGAATCTGAATTAAAGAGCATAATTAATCTGCTCAAACTACCATATTTATTATAAAGAAAGCCTCAAATTTTGGGCCCCTACCAGATGCGGGCCTGTGAGGTCGCACAGACCGCACTGGTCTTGGGCCGGCCCTGAACGTCAATCGCTTTCTATGCAGTGTACTTCAGGTTCTAATTCTTATTTTTTTACTCCAGGTTCTATAGGCATGGATGGCAGATTGTCAACATTCGACTCATCAGCTGTTTTTGTATGCACATCATCTTTTAACAAAAGAGGAAATGACATGTAGGAAGAGAAAATAATACATTAGCGTTTACCTATGATAATAGTTTTCTCTGTTAGATGGCCACCCAGCAGTTTGAAGTTAGGAGGACTTGATAAAACAGTGCTCTGGAATGAACGATCTGCAAGTTTTTTATGTATGAATTGATACGTATGCGATCAAAGGAAGTATTCTCATCAATAAGGTCATATTATCGCTTTCAATTTAGTGTACTTCGGATTCTAATTATGATTGTTTAATCTTGTATTCCAGGTTCTATAGGCATGGAATGCAGATTGTCAAACATTTGGCTCAGAATCTGTTTTTCAAAAAGGAACAGAAGCTGAAAAATGCAAATATTCTATTCGGTGCAGTATGTTATCTTTGCTACTCGAAAAGGACATCAACCATTATAGATAGGAGGTGTCAGCTCAGAAAATAACTACAAGATTGAAAAAAGCCTCATTTATCTATCTGCACTGAATAGTTTTTCTGCCTCATGGAGAGAAAAAAACACAGACAGACACACAAAGGTTTCTACCACAATCTAATTATATACAGGAGAAAAAATTACTAATAAGTAGCTTACGAAGTACCTTTCACTAGTGCAGCAAACAAGGTTAGAAGGCGGTTCTACGGTACAAATTACGGCGGTTCTGAACCGCCGTTACTGGTTGTGCCGTAAACCGAAAATGGTTTACGGCGGTTCCTGACCGCCGTGCAGATTAAGGATGTTACGATATCGTAACCTATTTCGGCATTAGATACGAATTCGTAACTAGTATAGAAACATGAAAAAAAAAATCCCCACCTGCGAAAGTAGTTACGAGTTCGTAAGTGCATTCACAAGTGAGAAAAAAATTAGCTCCCTAATTCTGTAATTAGGGAGCTCGATCTTAATCGACACCAACTTCAAGCAAAGCATAATATAATTAATATCCAACTAAAACAGTATCGAAAACATTGAAACTTGTATATAATTTATACGTGATGTGATTACAATTAGATAACTACGACTGAATAATTATACTAAAGAGAATACCCGATCTTAGATCCAAACCGGAAGATTACAACTAAACTGCTTGGGCAACTGATTCGAAGGGCGTCGGTGATCAGGAATCCATAGCAGCGACGATCCACGGCGAAGGCGAACAGATCTGGGCTGCAAACATCAACAACGATCGATGGTGCTGGACGGCAACGATCCAGAGCTGATTTGGACGGCGAGCGGTGACGATGCTGGACGGTGACGATCCGGAGTAGATTTGTGCGACGAACTGGATCTGGGCGACGAATCCACACAATCTGGGCAAGGATCTGATGTGCTCTGGATACTGGAGATACGGATGAGAAATGTGGTGATAATTAATTGTGCAGGGGAGGGAGAATTATCTAATAGTCAAGGAGAAGGGGCTGGGGGCATATATATGTGGTGATGAGCCACTAAATTAATTATCAGGTGGTGGGATAAACCCAAAATAATGGTGGTGAGATAATTGTGTGAATTAATCAGGACGAGATTTAATTATATTCTATTACTATTGCTTTAAAAAATATTAGTATTTTCATCAACTCAAGTGAAATTTGGACATTGATTAGTTCATTTTCATTTAGTTAGTGTTTGTAAGAGATTAAGTAACAGTTAAATAAGTCGATTAAGTTATTAGTGTTTTTGGAATGTTGAGTAAATTTGACTGAATATTAGTTCAACAAAATCTTGTTTGTGTTTATAAATAGTCGCATAAGCTTCGACTTTGATTCAACATAGTAGCCGCTTATATAATTTCAATTAAGGTTGACCTCTACTTAATTCAACTCAATTTAGTTAGTTTTGTAAAAAGTCAAGAAATAGTTAACTAAGTCGATTTACTTACCAAGTGTTTCTAAAATGTCAAGTGAATTTTGACTAATCATTAGTTCAACTCAGTAAATACTCATTCTCTTGGCTCTTGGTCTTCACAAAGATAGGTCTCACCTCTCTTGATTAATTAAACTCATATTAGTTAGTTTTGTAAAAAAGTTGAGTGGGAGTTAACTAAATCGATTTGGTTTTAAGTGTTTCTGAAAAGTCAGTTAAAGTTTGACTAATCATTAGTTCAGCTCGACGTAGTTAATGTTTATAAGTGTCAACTTAATTTGAATCAATATAGTTGTTATTAGAAGGTCAATAAAGGGTTTATAAGAAGACATAAGATTTGTATAACTAGTTAAATTTAAATCGTATTTTAGTGTTCATTGAAAGTATGCAATGTTTTTGATATTTTTTTGATTAATTAAACTCAATTAAGTTAATGTATATAAGAAGTCAACTAAAATTTGAATTTGTAATAGTAAAACTCAATTTAGGTATTAGTTGCTATTTAATAGTGTTTATAATAGTGTTTAGAGTTTAGGTTTGATAAATTAAGTTTAATTTAGTTACGTTTTAGAAAAATCAATAAGGTATGGAATTTGATTAGTTAAACTTAATTGAGTAAATTTAAGGTTTAAATTTGAGCTAATTAGTAGGTTAGGATTAATTGGATTGAAATTGAAAAAAATAAAAAATCAGCAGAATCATGTTAAGAATTCGTAAGTCTAAAAGACACCTGTTAAGACTTCGTAAGCCTATAAGATACCTGTTAAGACTTCGTAAGTTTATAAAACACCTCTTACGACTTCGTAAGACATTGAATTTTACGGCACTTTTTCAAGAACCGCCGTAAAATCACTACCAACCGCCTTCTCTAGTCAGCCACCATTATCCTCCCTTACGAAGGGTCTTTCGAGTTCGTAAGACCTTCATTTTTACGGCGGTTCCTTAAAAAAACACGGAACCGCCGTAAATGTGTGCCGTGCATGCCATGTTTTGCACTAGTGTTTGACTGCTATTTTAAGCATCCTCACTCCCTCTTCTGTTTCCTAAGTACATTGGTATATACTGGACGTACAGCCCATCTGGCTAACTACTATAATATAGAGGTAATTCGTAGCCCATCAGGATTGTAATCTACTTGGGCCAATACTAGTCTAATGGCTGATATAGTCAAACACATGGTGGAAGAGTGGAAGGACCACGATCAAGAGTAACCGCCCAAAATAGGCGGGATCGTGGTCTCCGCCATAGACCTCTATAAATAGCAAAGAAGAACCAGAAGCAAGGTACACACTTTTGAGATTAGATTATAATATTCAGCAATCGAGAGCTAACTTAGGCATCAAAGAGTTTTTCCCGGAATCCATTACGGGACTTCACAGGTGAGGTCCGACGATTAGACGGAGGTCATCAGTGGGCTCGAGGGCGATCCAATCACATCATTGGCGCCGTCTGTGGGGATTGTCCTTTGTAATCCATATGGTGACCACTAGAAGGAACCGGAGAGAAACTCCTCAGAGCAGTAATTCCGCTTCTAGAACGATAACTGACAGTAGAGGAAACGAGCAAGAGGAGGAGGAACAATACGAAGAAGAGGAATACCAGTCACAAGAAGATGAACATCCAGAGGATAATACAGAATCCTCGGATCACGCCCAACGGTGGGAAAAAGAAACGTTTGAAGCCTTCATAGAGACGCAGAAAGAAACCTTGTTTGTTCAATTTAAGAGGGCCAGAAGGACTCGAGATGGCTAACACTGGCCAGAAGGGCGAGAGGTCAGTCCCAATCGATCACCCAGAAAAATTCCAAGGAAGTCGTAGAGTAAATTTGGAGAGGAGAGAGGAGCACTCTGTTTTAATAGGGAGAAAGAAAAGAAGAAAGATCTATCCTAATTGGACATAGGGACACCCTCGTTTACGGGAGGGAGTTACAATCAATCATTGCCTAGCTAAGACGAAAGCGACTATTCTCCCTTTGTCAAGAAAATACAGGATTATCCAATGAGCGACACTTTCAAGCTCCCCCTCCATGTGAAGATATATGATGGAACGTCGGATCCAAAAGATTTTTAACATTCATACAGAAACAGTATGAGGTTTAGGAACGCCTTATTACCTATTGTATGTAAGGCGTTTCTAATATTCTTAACTGGAACGGGGATTACTTGGTATGAAAACCTCCCCCGACAAAGTGTTAGGTCATGGGCCCAATTATCTGATATGTTTCTGGGAAGATTTTATGGAAATCAGAAATTTGAGCGCACGATCGCCGATCTAGTCAACATCAAACAAAATAATGACATCATTGGTGAATACCACTCTAAAATGGTAATGGAGAGTCTTCAGGTCAAAGATCTCTCTTACCAAATGTTTTTAGGGGCGTTCATGAGTGGGCTCAAATCAGGCGATTTCTACAAAAAGTTATGTGAGGAGCCTACCAATGAACGGGACCTACAAAAGTTGGTGGAACGATATGTCCGTACTGAAGAGGTGAACGAAAGGAAAATAGAAAATGAAAGAGGTGGTAAAAAACCATTTGACAATGAGTCAAGACAGCAAGGCAAAAAGGAAAAGTCATTGCAAGCGCCCAAATGGAATGAGGGCTTTGGACAAAAAACCTTTGAAGAAACGCCACTATCAAAATCCAGAAAGGAGGTTTGGCAGAACAATAAGGCGCTCTTCCGAGATCCCAAACCAATGCAAGCCCCACCGGACAAACGCCCTAAAGAGTTTTAATGTTCCTTCCATCGAGATCATGGACATGACACCGAAGACTATACATCACTCAAGAGACAAATTGAGGACAATCTTCGGCAAGGAAACCTCCTCCAATACAAGAAAGAAAACCCTTATGGAAATAAGGCGAATAGAATTCAGGGGAGACGACGAAGACACCTGGGAAGATGACAGCAGCTGTTATACAGGCGGAACTATCTTACCAAAAGCTTGAAAAGATAATATTATCCATCCATGGCACAATAGAGTATATCTCTAATAATGCATGGAAACAAAGGGCGAGATATGTACCACCCCAAGAACCAATGGATAAAAGATTCAAGGTCAGCAAGGTTATTACTTTCGATGAGAGCGATACTGTACCGAACGCCTCCCCACATAACGACCCACTAGTCATAGTGGCCAAAATCGGAAACTCAACAATTCATAGAATTTTTGTGGATGATGGAAGTGCGGTATCTTTGCTGATTGCTTCAATAAACTAGGCTTAAAATGAGATGATCTAAAGAAACCTACTTCAGCGTTAGTTGGATTCACTGGAAAATTAGAAATGCCACTGGGACAAATCCAACTACCAGTGACGGTTGGTGAAAGCGATAAGTGTTGTACAATCCTTTGTGATTTCGTAGTAATGAACGCACAGAGTCCTTTTAATTCAATTATAGGACGGCCATAGATGAATGCGGCGAAAGCTATCTGGTCTCCATATCACTTGGTTATGAAGTGTCCAACACCAAACGGGGTAGCAGTCATCAGAGGCAGTCAACAGGCGGCTAGGCAATGTATGGCGATCGCCATGAAAACAACCAAAATAACAGATGTGGATGGCCTCCCAATGGTGAGTACTGTAGGTGCTGGTCCAAAGGTTTCGCCTGCACCTAAAATACATCTAGGAGAAGAAACTGAAGATTTACAGATGGTAGAATATGACCCATTATCTGTCATTAGGATTTGACGTAACTTACCAGAGGGTGTCAAAATAGACATAAAGCTCATCTTGCTAAAGTATGCAGAAATTTTTGCCTGGTCCCCCAACAACATGGGAGGCGTAGATCCTAGTATAGCAACACATGAACTACATGTTGACAAGGCGGTTAGACCAATCAAGCAAAAACAACGAAACTTTGGTTCTGATAGACAGTAGGCCATTGAGAAGGAGGTCCGAGCCCTATCAGAAGCCGGTATTCTACGAGAAGTCAAGTACCCATCTTGGTTAGCGAACCCGGTAATGGTAAAAAAGGAGGATGGTGGATGGCGAATGTGCGTGGACTATTCGACCTTAAACAAATATTGCCCAAATGATTGCTATCCACTACCAAAGATTGATAAGCTAGTGGTGTTCATCTCAGGTCACGAAGCCTTATCATTCGTGGATGCTTATAAAGGATATCATCAAGTAATGATAGATCCAATGGATGCGGAAAAGACGGCCTTTATCACAACACTGGGATCCTTTTGCTATGTTAGAATGTCATTCGGTCTGAAAAATGTAGGAGCAACATACCAACGTACTGTTGATAAGGCATTTGCCCACCAAATTGGGCGAAACCTCGAAGCATATGTGGATGGCATGGTTGTCAAAAGTGAACGTGTAGATCTTTTTCCAAAAGATTTGGAAGAGACCTTCAAAACCCTTCAGAACATAGGCATGAAGTTGAACCCAAAGAAATGCACCATTGAAGTGGGTGAGGGACGTTTCCTGGGATATCACGTGTCATCCAAAGGGCTTGGTCCAAATCCAGAAAAGATTGAGAACATCTTGAACCTACCTACGCCAAAATCCATAAAAGACATACAAGTCTTGACAGGATCACTTGCCGCACTCAATAGGTTTATGGCGAAAGCTGCAGACAAACACATGCCCTTCTTCGACATTCTCAAAAAATCCAAGAACTTCAAGTGGGATGAGCATTGTGAAGCAGCATACGCCCAGTTGAAGTTGGAAATCGCATCACTACCAGCGCTATCCATACCAGAACAAGGCGAACCATTATTCTTATATCTAGCAGCCTCACATAAGGTGGTTAGCTTGGTCCTCATCTGAAATGCGGTATGGTGCAAAAGCCAGTCTACTACGCTAGTAGGAGCTTACAACAGTTGAGGAAAACTATTCGCCGCTTGAAAAGCTTATATTGGCACTAGTACATGCAACCAGGCGTTTGAGAACCTACTTTCAAAGCCACCATGTCACCAATGTTTGCAGGATCGAGATCCTATGCAGGATCGTTTTTATAGCAGGATCGGGATCGTAGGATCGGGATCGTAGAATCGTAAGATTCCACCAAAATTGATTAATTCTTATCGGAATCACTTTCTAGAGGTTTATATACTATAAATATAGTGAAATAAACATTGAATTTATCAAACATATTACATAATATGACATTTTGTATTACAGACACTTAATCTGTATTATTTCATTAATTTGATATATATAATAAGTAAGAAAATATTCTACCATACTTTCATTCTTTTCGAACTTGAGATGTTAGGAACTCAACATCATGAATCTCTTCTTCTTCATCAGTATTGCAACCAGGGTCGGCCATGACATTATGGAGGCCTGGTGAACAGGAATAGTTAAGAACTTTTTATTTTTATTTTTTACCAATGCTACTATGGAAGATGAGAACCTTAACTATATAATTAAGGATGAAAATGAATTAAATTAAAACACTATTCAATATCTTAACCTTATGAATTATGTAAATAAATAAAATCTCTTTTTCCTATGATTAAGGATAAAAACAAACAAAAAGATATTCAATGAAAATCTGCTTTCTCATTCCAACACGTAGACATACGTGTCAATTTCCCAAATCAAGTCTCAAAACTTCCGTGCTTTCTACATTCAAGCCTAACTTTCAACAGGCAAACAAAATCCCACAAAACAACCATTTTCTTCCTATTTCAAGCGTTAAATCGCATCACGAATACAACAAGATCATCAAGAAAAATGATCAGCACCAGAAGAGCTTTGTTCTTCATCCAAAATAAATCACTCGGTTGGCGCCAATTGTCATTGCACTCGGAGTCGGAGGGCAGCCCGAGTTACTGGACAGATGATATTTGACCGGGCGCCACCGACGGGATTCCCTCAAACCAGAATATCCGGTAGGTGAGCCAGCATACTAGAGGAAACGAAAGTGCTGACGGGGTGGAGATGGTGAATTAGTGATCACAGACCCAGCCCGGTAAAAATAGATGACAAATATCTATTGAGCGGGATCGTTCGGGATCGTACGGGGTCGTACATAATCGTACGATCCTACCCGATTCTACCGATTATATACTGATTTCGATTCTAACATTCGATCCCGGATCGAAAAGTGGTGTATGATCGTAGGATCGTACGATTCTACGATCCGGGATCGCGATACTGCAAACACTGCATGTCACCATACTTACCGATCAGCCGATTAAGCAAGTCTTATCGAGGCCAGATTCATCAGGAAGAATGACAAAATGGGCGATTGAATTAAGTGAGCTCGACATCACTTTCAGCCCAATGAAGGCGATCAAGGGACACGTACTAGCAGACTTCCTGGCGGAGATGTCTTCAATGGATCGCACGGAAGAATCTCCTCTTAGATCTCTAACAACTGATGACAATTAGGAGAAGGGGAAATCCAAGTTAGAGGAGATCGCATGGCATCTATATGTAGATGGTTCATCAAATAAAGATGGTTGTGGAGCAGGACTATTATTCATTAGCCCATAAGGATACGAATATAAACACGCCATTAGATTTTATTTTCATCTATCTAATAATGAGGCAGAGTATGAAGCACTAGTGAGAGGACTTGAGGCAACAAGTCGAATGAACATGAAAAGCATTAAAGTATTTAGTGACTCGCAAATTGTGGTAGGACAAGTAATGGGCGACTTTTAAGTACGAGAGGCCCATCTGGTCAGGTATCTTGTAAAATTCAGAAATCTCATGACCAAGTTCGATTACATTCATATTCAGAAGATACCAAGAAGCCTCAACCAAAGGGCGGACTCATTAAGTAGATTGGCGAATACGAGTTACCCCGACTTGAGCAAGCATAGAGATGTTGATATCAAAGTTATATCTTCAAAAAACCCAATAATACAGGTCGTATCTACTATATTGGATGAACCAAGGTCATGGATGTCGCCAATAGTTGATTTTCTAAGAAACAAGATGTCACCAGAAGATACAAAAATGGCGAAAGCTCTTGAACGGCGATCTTACTCTTACACATTAGTGGACGATACCTTATATAAAAAAGGTTACTTAGTTCCTTGGCTGAGATGCATTGGTCCACAACAAGCTAAGGCGATCATAGCAGAGGTCCACGAAGGAGAATGTGGTTCTCACCAAGGCGCACGAACAATCGCCGGGAAAATAATGCAAGCAGGATACTATTGGCCAACAATGTTTGATGACACTCATAATCACGTGCAAAAATGCCGATCATACCAGATTAACTCCAAATCAACGAATTCACCAAAGTCTTCACTGATAGGAATACAAGGCGCATGGCCTTTCGAAAAATGGGGAAAAGATTTTGTTGGACCATTCCCAAGAGGAACCGGAAACGCCAGATTCCTTATTGTCATGATCGACTACTTTACGAAGTGGATAGAGGCGAAAGCCATACCCAAAATGACGGTGGAAGCAACAGTGGCGTTTGTTTGGAAAAACGTGGTGTGCCAATTTGGAGTGTCGAACACAATAGTGTCGGACAACAGAACTCAATTTACCAGCGCGGTGTTTTCCGAATGGTGCACAAAACAAAAGATAATACAGAAGTTTACATCGGTTTCTCATCCCCAGGCGAATGGACAGGTGGAAGTCACTAATCGCACTATCTTACAAGGCATACAGAAACGCCTATAAGGGAAACGCACAGGATGGGTAGAACAACTTTCGGAAGTTCTTTGGGCATATCGAACTACGCCAAGGACTCCAACAGGCGAAACACCATACAACCTGACCTATGGACATGAGGCGATGATTCCTGTAGAACTTAAAACACCATCACCCAGAGTCATCTCTTTTGAGAAGACTCAAAATGATGAAACAATGAGGCTCGATCTGGACTTACTGGAAGAACAACGTGAAAAGGCGAACACCAAAAATGCCAGTTATAAAGAAAAGGTCCCCAAAGCATATAACCGCTGCAACAGAGAAGTTAGATTCAAAGTGGGAGACCTGGTTCTTCACAAAAATGAGGCAAGTCTAGCAGAGAAAACCGGAAAGTTTTGTCCAAAATGGGAAAGACCCTACAAGGTTATCAAATCTAGACAATCTAACTCTTACAAGCTGGCACGGTTGGATGCACAGTAATACCAAACTCTTAGCACGCTATGAATCTCAGAAGATACTACGCCTAACACAGGGCCTATAGTATAATACCCATGTATAGAGACTATGATATTATCATTGGTATTTCTCCTTTCAAACATGTACTTGCAATTTCAAAGATGATATAATCATCATTTGTATTAGAACACTATATAATAAGAATTCTTTTAATACATGGTCAACCAAATCTGGTATCCGGATCCGGTCATGGGGTATTTTCGTAATTTAAACCTCCCTTATGTAAAACGACGTCGTTCTAAGTTTGGATTTTTTTTCTTTTCCTTTTTGTTGCTGACCACCTATCCATTTTCTTCTTTCCTAAACTCCAAATCTCTCCCAAATTCCTAACCCTATCCTTCTCCAATTCGGTTAATCACTGGAAATCCCGAATTCTAAGCAATTTGTAATGACCTACATGACCAAGTAGTGAAGTTTTTGTGATTTCCAAGAACAAAAAAAATCAAAGATTCAGGGAATCTGTTTGAGAAGAGAAGAACACGAAATTCAGATTTGATTTTCTCAGACAAACGTAAGGTTTCTTCCTTGTAACCTCTTCGTTGAATTTCTTAGTTTTTCGATGTAATTAATGTTTACTTGGTGTGAAATTTCTAGGATGTGGATTATTGAGATAGTTAGTTTTTTTCCTTTTTTTCCTTGTGTTCTGCATTCCCCCTTTTCAATCCTCATCATCCTAATCGAGTTTCTCTACACAGGGATTGCGTGTGCAACATTTCCGAGACTCCGATGACGTTATCCGGGGGAAATTTCTCGTCTGCCAATGAAATCACCGCTTCAGAAGATCCATCGAGCCTTTCCCAGACCAAATCAGCAGCCGTCGTCTTTTAATGGCTCATTCTGAGCTCTGTTGCGACCAATTTTAAGAAATTCCACCGTTTTTTCTGCAACACTCTCCCCACATTCTCCACGAGGTACCAATAAACAATCCCTTTTGATTTCGTTCTTAGGTGTATATGTTCATGAATTTAAGCCTTTGGGTATGGAGAATGACAGTTAACATCTTGCTTATGTGACTGGTTTCCTTGTAATAAAGAGTCTAAATTGCTTACAAATTTCAAATCTGAGTGTTGAAATGTTAATAAACATATAGAAGGTTCATTATAATCACTGTTTAGAAAGATGCACGAGTGCTTGAATGAATGGAATTTATGTTGTTATTTTCTATATCTGTGTGTGTGTGTGGAATCAACATCATCCTGATCGAGTTTATCTAATAAGTCAAATGGTCTAGGAAGTTGTCTAGGGAAAAAAAAAGGAGTTTGGAGATGAGCTTGATGCAGTTATTAACACTTGTACTAAGGTAAATAAAATAGTGTTTGTTTTTCATTAAAGTGATTGGGATATACATCTGATATTGGTTGGAATAAATGGGTTCTTGAAATGAAGAATATGGCTATGAATATGCTCTTAGAAAGATTGAATTGGCTCAATAAGATTTTCGCATCTGTGGGAGCAGTTTTGTTTGAACAGTATGATTTTGCATTATAGACATGTGGTTTTGTTTCTACTCAATTATATGACATCTTTTCGATGAGGTCTAGGCTCAAGGGATTTTTGTATTTAGCTTTAGTGCCAATGGATTTGAAGTTAGTATTTTTATATATTTTATGATTAGTATATGATGATTGATACCATGGATATTTTGTCCAAATGATAATGTTACCGTCATACATTGATTTACTTTTTTTACTGAATTCTCGGGTTCAGTTCAGTTAAAAAAATATTGTTTTTGCTGTCGCGTGCTAATTTTGGAACCTGTTTTATAAATTTTGATTCGTCGCTGCTGTCTTAGTATAATCATCAGGGTGGAATAATTGTAGAGATTTTGGACAAATAGTGGACTTATCTTCATAAGACTTGTGATTATTTGTCTAGATTTTAAGTGAAAGATGAGATTGATGATGAGGCTAAAGATTCCTTGATATAATGTCCAAGGAAAAAAATTCAACTGCTTTGGTGAAACCTGCTTTGATGAATATCATGATCATCTGTTATTCTATTAGATTGACTACAGACCTTGATTCTGTTTGGTCCCAGTTGCTCAAAATTAGAAACAAACAGTTTCTTGAAGTTTGTGGCACTATGGGTGTCTAACTACATTGTTCTTATATTAGATTCCTTTCAGTTGCTATTTTTCCCATGTTTATTGTGTGCTCAATTGTAATATGAATTATCTTTTGTTTATATTGTCGTATGGTTACTGGATTATCTTTATTTAGTACCTCTTATAAGGCGGATGATGGAGAGGTATTTATGACTCCAACAGACTTGATGCGAGCAGTCATTTTTGTATTTCCCCACCTGAAATGCATCTTGTACCAGACGGATACCTAAGAGGGGAAAGGGATCCTGTTGAACTGCGATGTTCTCCTTCAGAGTTCTATAAGTTTTTTGACATAGACAATGATGGTCAGGTATATTTCAAAGAGTGAGCATTGCCTTCTTAATTCTTATGGGATAGGGTTATATTTTGTTTTAACTTATGATCTTCCGATTCAGTCCTAGTAAATGCTAACAAATGGTTCTTTGTTTAATTAATCACTGGTATATATGTTTAGTCATTCTTCTGAGCATTCCGGAATCAAGTTTTTAGTGGCGTTTAAGATGTTTGATCTTGATTGTAACAAGTGGGTTTGATTTGCATTCTTTTCTTATGGTTATTGAGGAATTCTTCTATATATATGACACTCATTAATAAAAAAAATTGATAGCAAAATAGATAAATTCGTATGAAAGTCTGGAACTTTTGTCCTAAAATGGGCTAATTTGCAAAAAAAAATACTATTATAGGATAAAAATATTTAAAATGAAGTATATTTGGGTACTGTTAGTGTGATCCCCTCTCATTTTTATATAGAGAAACATTAGATTTGGATAAAAGTACCCTTTAATAGAACTGGACTATCAACGGAGGAACTCAAGAAGATAATGGCTCTGATTTGAGCTCATAACATACATGGTGCTATCCATTCAAGGAGTACTATTTTGGTAAAATTTGTCAGATGTTTCTTCATCATGTTAAATACACCCAGTTAATAAGTTATTCACTTTACTTCGTGTTTGAAGGGATCAAAGACAATCATGATGGCTTATAATGTACCTGTGCAATTATATTGATCCTATACTTTTAATCATTAGTTCAAGAAGCAAAAAATTAATATGGACAGATAAATCACAAATTCTTATTACAATTTCCATAAGATCCAATAAAATCATAGAAATTATCTTTACTACTATATCTGTTTGGAGTTTTTCTGCACGAGTAAATTTTGTTTATATTATTTTATACAACTTATTTATTACAAAATCAAAGATTGAAGTTATATATTGTCCTTTCCAAGTCATAAATTAAACTATTTATATGTCCAACATCAGTTTACATTTAGAGTTTACATTTAGTGCACAGAATAATTAGCTAACTAACATTTTTTATTCAATTTAATTGTGGCGTTGATAGCTACAATTTCTTACAACTTTGTAAACTACTTTAGTTACTTCTAATAATATTTTCTAAAGGTTTGTATTAACAAAAGTTCTTAATTGATTAAGATGCCTACTTGATATTTTCCTACATTTTGTGAGATGTTATTGATTGTATCATTCATATGTTTACAGAATTTAAGAAAAATCAATTTTAATGAAGCTAATTGGAGTTTATCTAATTCTTTGTATTCTATGTATGGAAGTAGGCGTCCTGGCAGAAGGATTTCTTACTACCGCCGTGACACTGGCCGTGAATATACGGCGGAAATCACCAAACTCTTTAATACTGAAGCCCATATAGTTCAATTATATAGCTTGTTTTTTGATATTTTTCTCCCAAATCAAGGAAGTCTATTTATAAGCATGTTCACTGCCATATTTGTCCCACAAAAATCGATGTGGGATTCAAACAAGAGTAATTCTCTTATGAGGCAGCCTCACCCATGAGGCAATGCCAGAAGGATAGTTTCAATGTTGTCACCTCATCCTACATCGCTACCAACTCATCAAATTTCAACATCACATCATCAAACTTCGGTGTTAATTCATCAAACATGATCAACTCATCAAGTCTTGAGGTGCTAATTCATCAAATCTCATAAAAAATGGGTTAAATTGATCTTGCCTCACCCAAGAATTGGTCTTCAAACAAAAACATTTTCACCTATTTTCCCACACCACTTTCGCCTTTCTCTCTCAAATTCGATATTTCACTTTTTATTTTACTTTCCATTTATTCCACTCTTCTTTTTTTTCATTCAATGCACATAAGGCAATTTAATATAAATTATTTTATATTGTAAACAAATGAACATATAAGTCATCATTATAGTAAATTATTCTGTATAAAATATTGTATTACCCTAAATACTTTTAATATTTATATAATCATTATGTATAAATGTTATTACATCTAACTATTTTTTGTAGATTGCCTTATCGCCATAAAATGCCATGAAAACACCAAATTAAGCGCCATAACGACTAGTCGTCATGACACTTGGTGAGCGCCGCGTCGTAAAAGAGCGCCGTGACTTCCTTGATTCTATGTAGCAGTACAGAAACATCTATTTTGGGAGCAATGGGACCTAAAAATGACATTGAGGGAAGAGAATAGTGAGTCTGGGAAAAGCTGTTAGTCCCTGTCAAATTTTTGTTCTGGGGTTCTGTACACTTTCGGTATAATATATCTTAATAACCAAAATTCCTACTTGGTAATTGAAATTTTAGTAATTTCATTCTACAATCTATTTGCTAAGATAGATTTTCATTTACTTTTAATTTTTAGTCCTCATAAAAAAGGAACTGTTTTTGCAAGTATTTGAATGACGTACTGCTTATTTGCATTTACCAATATATTTTTATTTCATTGTGTAGATTTTGTTGCCCCCTAAGTCTATGAACTTATCAGGGAATGACATGTTTCTTTTTATTATTTAATTCTATGCACTTTTTTGCATTAAAATATACTTGCAGTTATTATTTAATTTTAGAATATATGACTTGCTTTAAAACAAAAGGAACAGTTTTGGTTTCTTCGTAGTATTCATGTTTTTCAAACAATGAAGGAGCATGCATGTTCTTTGTGCTACAAGAAAGATGGGCATTAGAGACAAATTTTGGAGACATTTTGAAAATTTGTCTCAAATACTCTCTTTTGAAACCAAAGTAACAAGTTGTCTTAATTACCTATTTGAGACATATAAATTGAGACAGGTTTGAGTGCACTGCCTCAAAAAATAGTTATTAAGATACTTATTAAAGACAGTTAAATATATTGTCTTTAATTTAAAGAATTCAAACACTCATATAAGACAGTGAATTTTACCATCTCATTTACTAAAGTGGAGACACCTAAATAGGACAATAAATAGTTTATTGTCCCAAAAAAATGTATTTGAGACACTTTTAAAAGACAGTATAAAATATTGTCTTAATAATGTAAAATTTACTTTTATTTTATTGTTATTCATCATTCCCAAAATAAATCGCACTATTGAAATTTTGATTAAGTATTAATACATATGAAAATTATTGAGTGGACATGTATCTTTATAAATATTTTATATTAACTAGGTCTTTTTCTCCCAATTTTGTATTTTATCTAATGGAATTGAGATAAAGTAAATATTTAATATTTAAAAATAGGAATAGATTATATTTTTACTTAATTGAGTTGAATTGTATTAAATTAATGTGCAAATAAGTTGTAAAATAATAAGAGTTAAATTCTATCATATTTTGTGGAATCGGTTATATTTTAAAATTCAATTTTAGAAAGAAAAAAACCTATCTTGACAAAAAAAAATTTATAAATCCATAATAACTTTACAATGCACGTATTTCATAAGCAGGTAAACTATGTCATGTCCAGTTCAGTTGATTCAATCAACACTTCAATACCAATTAGCACCAATCAGTACCAACCATCACCTTCAAATAATAATTAATACATTATTAAATACATGAATTTTGCAAAAATATATAAAATTCACCAAATTTAATGATACGCAAAGACATTATACTTCATTATTAGTTTATAATTTAAATGATAAATTATAAATATTGTGTTTTAGGCATTTAGCCCATTCAGTACCAATCAGCACTAATCAACTTCAACTATATGTGCTTGTGATGTTTGAGATCCAATAGTTGATATTCCCTATAACTAATTGTATATACTACTTGAATAATATGTGATTTTATTAGTTGTTTTTGACTAAAATGTTTACTAGGGACAAATGTTGTTTTTCTCACTTTAAAACGGACATTTTACATATTAAATATGATCATTTAGTGTATCATTGTTGATCTTCTGAGAGCATCTCCAATGGTGAGAGAGTCAAGAGTAAAAATAGGTGTCAAATGTTTAAATTTTATTGGGTGTCAATATGATGTAGGATTGAAGGTTTTCATTTTGAAGTTTGGTTCTCCAATGCAACTATCAAATTGTCACAAAATATCATTAAATTAAATATTGCATTTATGTTTCAAATTTTAAAATGGAAGGATGTAATGATTAAAACTCTATATTTGTTAAGTTGTCAAATTGAAGGCTTCAAAGTGAGCATCAATATATAGAGGGTGTAATTGACACCTTCAATCCACATCATATGCCACCTATGATTGACCCCTACATTGATATCTGGGTTGGAGATGATTTTTGCAACTTCTAACTCTCAATCTTACATGTCAATTAATATTTTTGAAAGTGAAAGTAGCATTGGAAATGCTCTGACTATCATGTATGATCTTCTCACTTTGACCCTTTTTTTTAGAGCTTAAACCATTAATTTTACACACACACACACACACACATATATATATGCGCTAATCCTAGAACACTATATAATAAGAATTCTTTTGATATTGGTATCCGGATCCGCGTAGGGGCATTTTTGTAATTTATTCTCCTTATGTCAAAACGACGTCGTTTTGACTGTAATGTGGCCCTCACTTTGCCTCCTCCTTCTGGGTTTCTGATTTAGTTCACCATCGATTTCTAATCCCGCACGCTTCCCAACTCCTCTGTCACGTCCATCTCATCCCTTAACGGCAAGAACGGCGGCCGCATAACCTCCGTCAACAAATCCCACCTGAAGCCCCTGAAAAACTCATGCCCCTTGATCTCCGACGCGCCGCCGCGGTACCCACAATAAGAATTCTTTTGATTTTTGTATCCGGATCCACGTAGGGGCATTTTTGTAATTTATCCTTCTTATGTCAAAACGACATCGTTTTGACTGTAATGTGGCCCTCACTTTGTCCTCCTCCTTCCGGGTTTCTGATTTAGTTCACCATCGATTTCTAATCCCGAACGCTTCCCAACTCCTCTGTCACGTCCATCTCATCCCTTGACAGCAAGAATGGCGGACGCATAACATCCGTCAACAAATCCCACCTGAGGCCCCTGAAAAACTCAACCCAAGCCGGCGTTGGATCCTTCTCCAACAACTTTGCAGTTCCACTAAAAAAACGGAGGAGCGGCAGTTCGTCGGTCCGATCAAGGAGGGGTTTCGCTGGGATTTGGGAGTCAAATTCCAGGGAATTGGGTCCGATCAAGGAGGGGCACTTCTGAATCTGATCGTTAAACCTTCTAAATCTATCAGAACAATGCTTGCAGCTTTCCGGGGCCAGTTCTTCTCAATCATCTGGGTAAACTCAATCTCAACTTTCTTGATAGTCTTGAAGTTCTGGTTGAACTAGCGATCAAAACTGGGCCAAATATTATCACTTCTTATGTTTATGTTTTGAATCCTAGAACACTATATAATAAGAATTCTTTTAATTTTGGTATCCGGATCCGCGTAGAGGTATTTTTGTAATTTATCCTCCTTATGTCAAAACGACGTCGTTTTGACTGTAATGTGGCCCTCACTTTGTCCTCCTCCTTCCGGGTTTCTGATTTAGTTCACCATCGATTTCTAATTCCGCATGCTTCCCAACTCATCTGTCACGTCCATCTCATCCCTTGACTGCAAGAACGGCGGCCGCATAACCTCCGTCAACTAATCCCACCTGAGGCCCCTGAAAAACTCATGCCCCTTGATCTCCGATGCGCCGCCGCGGTACCCATAATAAGAATTCTTTTGATTTTTGTATCCGGATCCGCGTAGGGGTATTTTTGTAATTTATCCTTCTAATGTAAAAACGACATCGTTTTGACTGTAATGTGGCCCTCACTTTGTCCTCCTCCTTCCGGGTTTCTGATTTAGTTCACCATCGATTTCTAATCCCGAACGCTTCCCAACTCCTCTGTCACGTCCATCTCATCCCTTGACGGCAAGAACGGCCGCCACATAACCTCCGTCAACAAATCCCACCTGAGGCCCCTGAAAAACTCATGCCCCTTGATCTCTGACGCACCGCTGCGGTACCCAAGTCGGCGTTGGATCCTTCTCCAACAGCTTTGCAGTTCCAGTAAAAAAATGGAGGAGTGGCAGTTTGTCGGTCCGATCAATGAGGGGTTTCGCTGGGATTTGGGAGTCGAATTCCGGGGAATTGGGTCCGATCAAGGAGGGGTGCTTCTGAATCTGATCGTTAAACCTTCTAAATCCATCTTAACAATGCTTGCAGCTTTCCGGGGCCAGTTCTTCTCAATCATCCGGGTAAACTCAATCTCAACTTTCTTGATAGTCTTGAAGTTCTGGTTGAACTAGCGATCAAAACTGGGCCAAATATTATCACTTCTTATGTTGATGTTTTGAAATTATTAAATAACATAACTGGAATTCGAGCGATGGTGTTCAGGTCTGGAGTTGCAGGTTTGGATTTCGCCGTTGATCCGATCTGCTGTGATAATTACGTGGTTTTAATAATTCATGAGGTTTTTTTTTCTGCTTGCACGTCTTTGCCTCATTCAATGATACCTTCATCGTATGTTTTGCATTTGACTCTGCTCTTTAAATTGTACGTGCTTATTTGGTATTCTATGTTCTGGGTTTAGATTGGTTTAACCCTATGTTATTTAACCATAGAGAAAAATTCTTGCTCGAGATTGAATTATTTGATGTGTACTACAGGTTATCACGGGTATCCTGTTGAATTTTAAGATGCCACAATGTCGTAAGGTTAATCATTAAATATAATCTTACATTTTAGTCCTGTAATGGTTATACTATTGTTTCTATAGGAATGCAGATGATCAGTATGTGTGTCTAAAGAAGTATTCAGTTTCTTTACTATTTTTAATGGTTCATAAATTAATTTTATTGAGAGTCAATTGGCCAACTAAAAAAACGATAACTAAACATGAAACCTTTTCCTGCTATGTGGAGTGCCATACATGAAAGATACTTATATTTTAAACATATTCTCAAAGATGTGATCTTATAAATTTGAAAGTGGTTGGTTTCTTAAGTAGTTTTTCAATGCTGCTTTACGAGAGTGGATAATATGATCATCATCCAGAAGATTTTGTTTTTCTTGCCTATCCATTATCTGAATAAGGATTAACTCAGTTGTGCTTATAAGTTCTCAGTCTTTCCCCCCGTTATATATTGTGTGCAGATGGCAGATGGAACAATCTCTTTCTACCCTAACATTCAAGGGTTCAATCGCAGAAGCAATTGCCGAAGCCAAACTGCAAAAGAAACTCTTTCTTGTTTATGTCTCAGGTACTTATCCAGTTACGTTTTTTAAATCCTTATGAAGCTATCACTATCTTCTCAGCATATGGCTATTTATGAAGTACAGTTTTGTGGTAGCAAAAACTTAATTTTATTATAGAATGCAATTAAGGTTTTTAAAATTGCAGCATTATTTGTTCTCTTAACTTGATTAGTTATTTTTTCCCTTCGGTATATGAGCTGAAGAGATCTTTCTCTCTATATGTGTTTGTATACATACCCAGTTACCGATACACAATAAGGAAAATAATTTGGAAAAACTAAGTTTCATATTAAGGAGATAAATCTTCTAGGTCCACCGGGGTTGTGATGTGAATCTTCGAAATAATAGGAAGGAGAGAACATCCTTTTAAAATATATTTGGTATTGTGTATGTAGACTGCAATTTCTATTTTGCTCTTCCACTTGGTCTTTTTCATTTTATTAATGTTCTCAGATCTTGGAAGCATTTAATGTTTCATGGTGTATTTGGACGACTCTTTCACAAAATGCTGCATGAGTTCCTAAGGGAGCTGTATAAAATTTAACTTCACCATGGCGTGTGAATGGACTTCCACAGGCTATTCATGATCCAACTTAACTAAAGAGACTTCCCCATTTATTGCTACTCAATTATTTTACATTTTACTGAAATTTAATATTGAGTAAATAAAAATTTTGGCCATGATTTTTTGCTCAAGTTCAGCTTGTTACTTGTTTGTATTTCTCATCTTTATGCAAACATCCTTCGTTCGAACTTGACAGTGCTCAATACATGGGACATCTTTCTTCTTATTTTTAATATTTTTGTTCAGGATGAGTGAAAAATAAAATCAAGTCAACAATGGAATCCCATGATGGTCCAACCATATAAGGACAGAAAAAATGAAATATTATGCATCCGTGGTGATGGATTATGGACACATGCCAACTGCCACTCTCTAAATTCCTTCATTCCCTAATTACACTAAATTTAGTGAATGGTATAGTTGTGTTAAATACATCTCGATCTGTGGTCATTATTTCTCTATTAATAATTTTGAAAACACGGTGAAAAGTTTAATTAAATGATAATTTTGAGTTTTGGATATACTGGGGTTTATTGAGAAGTGAAAGATGAAAGCATATCTAATAACCATATTAATTGTATCATCAGGTAGCTAACCATATTAACTAACTGTCTTCATGTTTTTCATTATTGGTGACAATGAAGACTCGAATACTCTGGCAAAATTAACATGGACGGAATCTACTGTAAGGTTTTATCACATTATACTGTGCGTTAAAAAGAAATGTCAAAATACTTAACTATTGTTTTGCATGTATGTAGTTGGCAGAGTCAATATTGAAGCTCTGCATTTTGCTACAAATCTCAGAAGGAAGTTCAGATGCGGCAAACTTCTCTGCCATATGTATCCTTAAAGTGCAATCTATGGTTATTTCAGTTGCATTGATGATATCATGATACGGAATTGTGATTATTACACGAATGGCGAGAATCAACCAGTTGGCTTTAGAATCACATAGAGCTAATGATGCAGGTGCTTCAGCCATAAAAAGATAACAAAAAAATTGCTTGATGAGCTCTGAATGACAAGAGAGCTGGAAATACTGAAACTATTCTTGGAGAGTTGTAGTGTTCTCATTTAGATCATCTTCTTTAGTTGTATAGTTTATATATATTTAGAAAATACATAGATTATATTATAGTGCACCCTTTTTTCTAATGATCAAATCATATTTTGTCCTAGCTACTACAACCGTGTGTTCTTATTGTGCCTGGATCAACCCAAATTTGAGTAGCTAACTAATTTCAGTTATTAGGGTTGTTGATCATGTAACAGAGTACATGAGATGTATATTTTGTTTAAACTTTTACGCTTTAATACTCTGAAATAAGTTAGATAACAACCTACTGAACTCAAATGCTGCGATCGAAATCAGGGAGAGCTGTAATAATTTATACCTTTATGAGCATCATACTCAAATTGATCGGATAACGGTAAACAAAACTTGCTTGCAAATTTTGTTTGACTGCACCGCAAATGTAATTGACTAAAATTTCCTGCAAAACTATAGTGTAAAAAAACACTCAAATATATATATATTGTGCCTGCACCATGCACAAAACTTAAATTTGAATGCTTAACGATACTATTAATCACTCTAAGAACAACCTTAAAAAATATAAATATTTTTAGTATATTTTAGAGTAATTAATATAGTCCTGAGAATGGTCAAGGTATGTATTATCCTCTACTTAAAAGTGTAACCTTTAAACACGACATAATTGATACTTTATTTCTTGGTTAAAACCACAACGGGTGTTCAGTTATTATTTGATGTTGCAAGTTTTTGAGTTAATGATTCGTGTATCAGATGCTTAGTTTTTATTTGATGTTGCAATTTTTCTTAAATTCCGGAAAAAGAAATTGAAAGATGCTCAAAGCTGGTGTTGTTCAGTTTTTATTTGATGTTAGTTTTTGGCTGGTAATTTGTTTTTATTTGAGGGAAGCTTTTATTTGATAATCTTATTCAAATTAGTTTCAAGCTTGCAGTTACAAAAAATGTAGATCAACTCAATGTTACAAAAAAAAAACCACAGATACACGGTCACATCTTTTGGAGACAAAGATGAAATAGAAGCACATACTCCAAACAAATACCAGATGACAAAAAAAAAAGATGAGGAAGATTGTGATCCGTTCAAAATGCTAACGCATGAAAAAACATTTATCTAAAGGTAGTACACCAAAAGCACTTTATATAATATAATCTTTCAATCATTACAGAACAACAACAAGATAAAGGATAATACAAAAATTTAGAGGGTGATGAAGGTCCCATCTTAAATCCTTATACAGTTTGAACTTTTA
The DNA here is from genome assembly GCA_963678965.1 of Cruciata laevipes. Lineage (NCBI taxonomy): Eukaryota > Viridiplantae > Streptophyta > Magnoliopsida > Gentianales > Rubiaceae > Cruciata > Cruciata laevipes. The sequence goes on along the minus strand of OY787634.1, from coordinate 15,409,729 downwards.
GGCCCTGTTTACCAGAGCTTATCTGTAGATCAGTTCAGTTCAGTTCAATTCAGTTCAGTTCAGTTCAGTTCAGTTCAATTCAGTTCAGTTCAGTTCAGTTCAGTGAAAATGCAATTTGATGAAATTCAGGTTAATTCAGTCATGCTGATTCCATTTTTCAATACATCAATTTTCACTTCAGTTCAGTTCAGTTCAATTCAGTTTCAGTTCAATTCAGTTCAGTTCAGTTCAGTTCAGTACATCAAGAAATAAGCTCTAGTAAACAGGGCCTTATTCCATTCATTTTTAAATTAATTATTTCTCCCCACTGATTACACCTGAACTCAAAGGACAAGAAGTAGAAAGCATGGTACAATCCTAAATCCTATGTATATAGTAACAAATAAAAAATTAAAAACTTGGTTTTCATAAAAAAATTCATTATGAAGTAGGAAGGAACAACAACAAAATCAAGAATTGAAATGGAGATGATTAAATGAGAATCACAAGCATGATGAAAACAACAACAACAAAAAAAAAATTTAAATTATCTCGATATTTTATTTTAAAAGTTATGGTAGGGTTCTATTTTAATCCAAGTACAATATATTCACTTGACTATATATTGCTATTATATATTTGTGAAACAATATGCATTGCAGTATAATCAATTCATTCAACCTTTTTTCTTTACTTTCTGAATTTATGTTACATATTTAAGAATCTTTAACCGCCCAAATACACCGAGCATTGCGCGGTGTCACATTGCTAGTTATTTAAAAAACATGGATTAAAAATATTATAAAATTATACTAATTGATAATTATGTTTATTTAACTTTTGACTTGTATTTTCATTCAAAAGAGATTAATTTTTTAGAGCTAAAAGTAATAATACTATTTTAATTAAATTGTTTTTAAATATTATTCATATTATCCAAATGCCATTATAATTTCTTAACTTTTTTGTTGATTTACTGATATTTTTAAAATATTTGATAATATTTTAAACTTTCAATTTCCAAAAAATGTTATTAATTTATCGTTTCCTTAATTCTCGACCACGAAGTCCACGAAACCACGACTATGTACCAAGAAGTACCACCACCATCACCACTGCTAATACTGATTTCACAAATCACAATCCATCTGGTGCAAAGTGTTCGCATAAACACTGACCAAGGCAGCCCGCCTATGGTTCACCAACCTGCCCCGCAATAGCATAAGCGAATTCTAGTAGTTAGAAGATGTATTCTTGTCCCGGTTAATGCAGAAGAAGAAGTTCATGATGACCAGGGACGACCTGTTGCAGATACAGACCTTGTCGGGGGAGGATTTGCATGAATAATGGGAACTTTTCAATGATCTGGCCAATCAGGTGGAACATAGGGCCAGCGTCCGGTTCCTGTTAGACGCTTTCAGAAGGGGATGTGTCCACCGAGCCTTGCTCACCGACCTCGAGCTGAACCCTGCCTATACCATGGATGAGCTGATGATGAGGGTCGAACTTTTTCACAAGATATACATCCTCAACAAGCGAATAGATGCCATGCTGTCGACCAATCCTAGTCAGCTAACGCAACCACCACCCAAACAGGCAAACCCTACTGCGGATGACAGGAAGCAGGGAAACCGGGGGTGGCGTGAGAAGAAAGGAAAGCCCGACCGGGTGGAAACCTTCACCCCGCTATCCAAGACGCCGAAGGAGATTTTTGCCATTGTGAGGCCTAAGGGCATCTTGAAGCCCCCAAGGGCGATGAAAACCCCGGCGCACCTACAGGATTCCAAGTTGTTCTGTGAGTACCACGACGACGTCGGTCACGATACAAAAAATTGCCATCATCTAAGGCGGGCCATTGAGGCTTGTATAAAGGATGGACAGCTGCCCTCCTTTGCCAAGAAAGCCAGGGCTTGCAATCAGGTGAACTTCGCCAAACGGGATAGATCTCCTGCAACGGAAGCCCGTAATGCCAAATGGGATAGACCTCCGTGGAGCAGGCCGACGGGATTACCGTATAGGCAAGGAGGTTGCCAGAGCAGAGACTGGCGAGGAAGAGGCAAAACGACAAAGATATAAGGATGACTCATCCACAGAATTAACTCTCACTACCACCAATATCATGGCTATCATTGGGGGCAGCGCAGGGGGCAGTTCGGAGTCCCAGAGAAAGGAACGATGCCGACGAGTCTCAGAACCAACTCCCGCAAACAGATGGTTGGGTAAAGGGGAAATTATCTCCTTCGGTAGTGACGACCATGTCCCATAGAGACCAGCTGGGGGCGATGCAGTGGTCATCACAATACAGATCCTGGACAAGCTCATACATCGAGCATATGTAGATGGAGGGAGTTCCACAGAGATCATGTATTGGCAGAGATCAAGTTACGCCCCACCGATACCCCGCTTATAGACTTTGTCGACAGAACCATGTGGCCGGAAGGAGTGCTTACATTGCCAGTCATAGTGGGAAGTCAGCCCACCAGAAAAACAGTGGACATGGAGTTCATTGTCATTAAGGCGCACATCCCATACAACGTCATCTTAGGAAGGCCGGCCTTGGCCGCGCTCAAGGGGATCGTGTTAACCTTACATCTGATGCTGAAGTTTCCAACGGAAAATGGCGTTGCCATAGTGTGCGGAGACCAGCAGAAGGCGCGGGAATACCACCGAGTGGCGCTGCGGAAACGCAGTCGCCTGGAACCCGTGGCCACATACATGCCAAAAAGTAGCAGAAAGCGAAACACAAAGCCAGGGTGGTCCGTGCAAATGATACAGGGCCAACCCGACCCTGCAACGTTGTTAGGGGACACTGTCTCCATGGAGCTGAAATGCAGCCCATGAAAAGATGTACAGGTTGGGAATAACCTGCCCGATGAAGTTAGGCAGGCCTTGGTGGGAGTATTGGACTCCCACCTTGGAGCATTCGCTTGGCAGCCGTCAAACATGACGGGAGTATCATCGTCCTTAGGAGAGCACGCCCTCCGAGTAAACCCGGACTACAGGCCGGTGATGCAGAAGCGAAGAACCATCTGTAGAGAGTGTAACGACGCCATCAACAAGGAGGTGTCGGCACTAGTGAATGCTAACATCCTCGTGGAGGTGCCATATCCGACATGGCTGGCCAACCCCGTCTTGGTGAAGAAGTCAGACGGGTCATGGAGAATGTGCATAGATTATTCCCATTTGAATAAGGCTTATCCTAAGGATTGCTACCCGACTCCACTGATCGGCCAGGAGGTGAATTTTTTAGCTGCTTTCCCAATAAAGTGTTTTCTGGATGCCTATAAGGGGCACCATCAGATCCCCATGGTAGAGACGGACATAGAGAAGACTGCTTTCATCATGGAGAGAGGCAAATTTGGCTATCGCATGATGTCGTTCGGGCTTTGCCAGCGTGTCGTCGACAGGATCTTCGAGGGCCAGGTCGGGAGGAACTTGGAAATTTACGTCGACGACATGGTAATCAAAAGCACGTCCTTTGAAGGGCTGATATCAGACCTTGACGAGACCCTGTCCAGGCTAGAGGGATCTGGCATGAAGCTCAACCCAAAAAAAATGCCAATTCGGGGTAGGCGCGGGAAAGTTCCTCGGTTACTTTGTATCCAACGATGGGGTCATGGTGAACTCCAAAAAGGTGCAAGCTGTGGTGGACATGCCGACCCCGACTACGGTGAAGGAAATTCAGAGCCTCAACGGAAAGATAGCCTCCATGAGCTGTTTCTTGTCCCGAGCCACTGAAAGAGCCTTGACTTTCTTGAAATCACTTAAACTAAGTGTTGGGAACGATGGAACCGTACCATGGGGCCCTGTAGAGGAAAGCGCTTTCGCGGAACTGAAGCAGCACATTGTGACGTTGCTGGTCCTGTCGTCCCCTGTCCTGGGAGAGACTCTCTACATGTACCTAGCAGCTAGAGTAGAGGCGGTGAGCGCCGTCCTGGTCTGGGAGTCGGGCAAGGTGCAAAAGATGGTGTATTATGTCAGCTTGGCGTTACAGGGAGCTGAACTCAGATACCCGGACCAGGAGAAGCTAGTGATGGCCTTGATCCATGCTAGCAGGAGGTTGCGTAGGTATTTCCAAGCCCACCCCATTGTGGTCTTGACGAATGAACCGTTGAAACATATCATGTCCAGGCCAGAGGGGTCTGGGAGACTGACCAAATGGGTGGTGGAGCTGGGATAACACGCCATCGAGTACCAGCCAAGAAAGGCCAAAAATGGCAGATGTTTTGGCAGAAATGCCAGAAAAGCCAAAGGTTTTCGGCTCTGAAGAGAAGCCGAAGCAGGCCCCGAAGAGAGACCGCCCGGATGACCACATAGGTTGGTGGTAGCTCCATGTTGACGGGTCCTCTAGGGTAGAGGGCGCGGGAGCAGGGTTACTGGTCACAGATCCGGAAGGAACAGAGACTATATATGCCTTACGTTTTAGCTTCCCAGTCACCAACAACGAGGCAGAGTATGAGGCCCTCATCACAGGTATGGAGATAGCTAGGAAGCTGGGGGCAACCCGTTTGAATGCATACGGGGACTCGGCACTGGTAGCCAACCAAGTTAACAGATCGTATGCGGCCAAGGAGCCATCCATGCAGAAATATTTGGCCAAGGTGAAACACTTGGCAACAAGCTTCGAGGAATTCGAGATCACCCGCTTCCCCAGGTCGGAAAACACCAGAGCATATGCATTAAGCAAAGCTGGCATCCTGGTATTGGTGAAAGTATTGGTGAAAGTCCTCCAGAACCGGTCCACGGATGACAACATGACGTCCCAACAGGGCGGGCAACCTGGTTCTCCCAGGTCCAAAGTTACTTAACTACATGACGCCTCCCAGCAGACCCAAAGAAGGCCAGAGCCTTGGAGAGAAGGGCACTTTCATATTCAATCAAGGATGGAGTGCTATATCACAAGGGGTTCGTGGAACCATGGCTAAGGTGCGTAGGAGGAGTCCAAACTGACTTACTACTGAGAGAGATGCAAGCAGGGAGCCCGCACCCTCACCCTGAGAACCGTCTGGTCGGGGTACTACTGGCCAAAGATGCTGGAAGAGGCTACGACCTTGGTACAAAAATGTCGCAGGTGCCAGGAACATGCCAAGGTTAACCGCATGCAGGCCCAACCGATGGTAGCAATCACCTCACCAAGTGGGGCATCGATATCGTAGGCCCGTTCCCGACGGCTATCGGGGGCAAGCGCTACTTAGTCGTTGCCATTGATTATTTTACCAAGTGGGTCAAAGCTGCAGCCCTAAGCACGATCACGGGAAGGAAGATCACCAACTTCACCTGGTGAAACATAGTATGCAGGTTCAGTATCCCGCAAGTAATGGTTAGCAGCAATGGGAAGCAGTTCGCCAACGAACCCTTCAAGACGTGGTGTGAGAACTTGAAGATCGAGCAGAGGTTAACATCGGTCGCCCACCCGCAGGCAAACAGTCAGACCGAAAGGACCAATGGGACCATAGTGGACGGCCTGAAGAAGCGCCTTGGAGCGGCCAAAGGACGTTGGGTTGAAGAATTGCCAAGTGTTTTGTGGGTATACAAGACCACGCCCCGCAAATCCAATGAGGAAACTTCATATCGCCTATGCTTCTGATCCGAAGTTGTAATTTCCCCCGAGATGGTCGTCCCGTCCATCAGGATCATGCAGCATGAGGACGGGATGTCAGCATTGGTTGAACTGGAAGATGTGGAGATAGCCCGGGAAAAGGCCCAGCTCAAGGAGGCCGCCTACAAGTCCTACCTTGAGCAGAGGTACAATTCCTAAGTTAGGATCCGAAACATGAAGGTAGGAGACTTGGCCATGAGGCTGAACAAGGCTAGCATGGTGCAAGGGCAACGCAAGCTGGACGCCACTTGGGAAGGCCATTACAGGGTCAAAAAGGTACTGAAAGGTGGCGCATACAGGCTGGAGCACCTGAACGGGGAACCTATGCCCTGCACTTGGAACATCTGCAACCTGCGCAGATATTACGGTTAGAAGGCACCGTACTCCCTACTCATATTTTGACGAGCTGTACGCAACCGTTGGTTCATAACCCCGGGGAACGGTATATAGGCCAAGTCTTTTGATAAAACATTGCTTTAGCGAATGTTAGGCCCTGTAAGGGTATGGTCGCCCCGTGGCCCCCATCTTGTTTGAACTGTGTGTGTTTAATTTGCAAGTTCCCGTATTTGATAATTCTAGTTGTGTGTATTAAATTGTGTGTTGAATAAATGATTAGATCTTTAATACAGTTGTGATTAAACACACTTCCAGGGCTAGGATCTCTTGGAAGGTTGGTAAATATTTATCATAACTAGCAAGGTCAAAATTTTCACCACCAAAATGAAAATACGAGGCAAAATAGTGGGATATTTTCATCCTGCCTTGCTCAAACTAGATTAAAAATAGAGGTAAAAGAGTGGGATGTTCTCATCCTGCCTTGCTCAAACTAGATTAAAATACGAGGCGAAAGAGTGAGATATTTTTATCCTGCTTTGCTCAAACTAGACTAAAATGTGAGGTAAGGTGGAGAAACTCCAGTTTCTTCCCTACCCAAAAATGGTCAAAGAAAGGGCTAAGGAGCAATGATGACATAGCTTAACCTTAGCCACCAAACACGTTTAAAAGTGTATTCCCCAGCATGTAGGCGACTTCATCAATCGCCACTTCTGGGAGAAGAACACAATCTGATCAATCATGTTTCCAAAAGACGCAATTAAGCGCAAGTCAACCTGTTTAAGCGAGACAGTCTGAAGTTCAGAATTAGACCTTTCCCACACGGGATGCCCATATAGAGCATCCTGGACGGGGGGCATCTGGTACATCCACATTGTTATGAAAAAGATAGAAAATATCAAATGCCAAAAAGCTACGCCAACAGAGGCGGGCATAAACAGAAAAAGGGCAACGAGCCCAAGGAATATTCAAAGTACAAAGGCCATTAAGGCCAGGAGAGATTGTTTAGTAAGAACAACAAAAAGCGCTAAACAGGTTGGGCTGAGTAGGAAAACCAATATGGTCTCAAGTACAAGAGCGGCTATCATGGTTGTCTCGACCTCCCGCATTCTGGGTAGTGGCCTGGCTGTTGCTAGGAGCAGGTACCGGTTGGGGAGCTACCCAGCTCATGCCCGGGTGCAAGGTACTGAAACACCTATCAAAGAAATGCTTGGAGAAGTCCTCAAATAGCCCATGTAGAGCCACCCGGAGTTTGAGATCATTCTCATGCTGGACCCGCAACCTGATTGCCTCCTTCATGGTCCTCACAAACAGAAGCCCAGCCTCGCGACTAGTGGCAATCTGGCGGTGAACGTGAGTGATAAATATGTTACTATTCCAGTCCTAGTCAGAGGCCCATACTGAAGGCCCAAGCTGGACTGAACCAGGCACCAGCCCACGGACAGGTCCAAACACTGTAGCGACCTCTACTGTTCGATGTCGGCAGCTCAGAGGACTATAAATGGAGTCAGATCCACAATGAGAAAAGCTAAGTTCTCTTCTAACACTGACTGAATAATCAGGATCAGACTTGAGAGGTCCCCTCTAATTTGACCGTCGGAGCAGGCGGAGGCTTAAGCCGGCCTGTCTAACCTTCGTTCCGTCTGTGCAGGTTTACAGGGGAGAGCGGCAAGATCCAGCTTTGGCACTACTGAAAGGGATAGTATCTACCTTACACTTTCTGCTAAAATTCCCAACCAAGTACGATGTGGCCACCGCGAAAGGAGATCAACAAAAAGCCAGAGAATGCCACCAGATGATAGCTCTTAGCAAAAGAAAAAGAGAAGTAAACAGGGATGGTCCAGTGGTCAGGACACACACCAGACGAGAAGTGTTAATGACGCTCACTAAAGGAGAATCCAGGGCTACTAAACTGTCCGGAGAAGTGGTTGAAGTGAAGCTTGACTGCGCCCACGAGGTGATAGTTCAAATTGGCAAGACACTTCCCGCATCCGTCCAACGAGAGTTGTTAGCCGTACTGTCCAAACATGCATCGGTGTTTGCCTAGAAACCAAGTGACATGACTGGGGTGTCACCAACGATAGGCTACCATGCGTTAAAAGTGGACCCAGGTCACAAACCAGTCCTACAGCGCAGAAGACCGCAGTGTGCGGAGCGCAATTCAGCGATCAATCAGGAGGTCACCGACTTATTGAACGCTGGAGTTTTAAATGATGTACCATATCCAACGTGGCTCAGCAACCCTGTGCTGGTCAAGAAACCGGATGGCGGCTGGAGAATGTGTATTGATTATGCCCGAAAGATCGTTATCCATCCCCGCTGATCGATCAGAAGGTGGACTCGTTGGTAGCGTACCCCATCAAGTGCTTCCTGGATGCCTACAAAGGATACCATCAGATACCGATGCTAGAATCTGACGCTGAAAAGACGGCCTTTATAACAGAGAAGGGTGCTTTCGGGTACAGAATGATGCCTTTCGGATTAAAGAATGCAGGGGCCACATACCAACGAATCGTCGACAAGATCTTCGAAGACCAACTGGGAAAAAACCTTGAGATATACGTGGATGACATGGTGATCAAAAGCCACCAGTTCTCCGACCTAATCAATGACGTGGAAGAAACCCTGGAAAAACTTCAGCATATCAGCGTTAAAGCTAAACCCGAAGAAATGTCAATTTGGTGTTGGAGAAGGAAAATTCCTAGGGCACATGGTATCGAAGGACGACTTGAGAGCAAACCCAAAAAGATACAGGCGATCGTTGATATGCGTTCGCACAGAACCGTCAAGGACATTCAAAGCCTCAATGGCCGGATGGCTGCTATAAACCGGTTCCTATCGAGGGCGGCGGAAAGAACCCCTCATTCCTATGAGTCCTGAAGGGGAACGTGGAGAAAGGAGGGGTAGTGCAATGGGGAGAGACGGAGGAACGAGCATTTACGGAGCTGAAAGAACATCTCCATGAGCTGCTGGTCCTATCACCTCCAACTATCGGAGAGACTCTCTATCTATATGTATCTGCAGGAACAGAAGCCGTCAACGGAGCGCTAATCAGGGAAGTGTCTAGAGTACAGAGGTCGGTCTATTACATCAGCGCACTCTTCAAGGAGCAGAAACCAGATACTCAGCGCAAGAGAAATTGGTGCTAGCATTGGTGCACGCGGCCCGGAGACTGTGGACATATTTCCAGTCCCATCCGGTTATAGTATTGACAAATAAACCTCCGAGAACAATCCTAACCAAGCCTGGGGCGTCCGGTCGTATGGAAAAATAGGCCGTGGAGCTAAGCGAACACTCCATTGAATTCTCACCTAGAAAGGTGACCAAAGGCCAGGTCATGGCGGATTTTCTAGCAGAGATGCCGGAAGAGATCGATGGTCCAGCTAATACTATATACTCGGGTCTGACCGTCGAAGAGGCCCCAGCCAGGAAGCGTCTTGTGAGGCATGAAGATAGAGCTGACTGGTGGAAATTGCACGTTGATGGATCGTCCGGTGTGGAAGGCGCAGGAGCCGGCCTGATTGTCACGAACCTTGAAGGAGTGGAGACCACGTATGCTCTCCGATTCGATTTTCCAGCAACCAACAACGAGGCCGAATATGAGACTCTAATTTCTGGAATGGAAATAGCCAAGGAACTAGGCGCCATCAAGGTGGACGCATATGAAGACTCCGCCTTAGTAGCAAATCAATTCAACGGGTCCTACGCTACGAGAGAACTAGCCATGCAGAAATACTTGGAAAAGGTCAAAAGCTTGGCTTTCGGGTTCGAGGAATTCGACATCACTAGGGTTCCAAGATCAGAGAACACTCGCGTAGATTCTTTGAGTAAGCTGGCGTCCTCAGCCAGCGGACATCTCACCAAAACTGTGCTGGTGGAGAAGCTAGTAGTCAGGTCGACGGATTGTGCGAATATCGGTTTAATAGCAGAAGGCACAGAATGCTGGACGACGCCGCTGAAGAGGCTCATAATGCACGGGGTCAGACCCACGGATGCTAAAGAGGCGAGCGCATTGGCGAAAAAGGTATTAGGGTTCACAGTCAAGGACGGGATCCTTTACAGGCAAAGTTTTCTCGAGCCATGGCTGAGATGTGTAAACAAAACCCAAGGCATGCAAGTGTTGAAAGAACTTCATGAAGGATCTTGTGGTGCACATCAGGGATCACGCACACTAGCTTTGCGCGCTACCCGAGCAGGGTATTACTGGCCAAGGATGAAAGACGACGCAGATGAACTTGTCAATAAGTGTCATCAGTGCCAGATTCATTCCACGATACCAAGGCTACTGGGACAGAAAATGACCAGCATATCTTCTCCGTGGCCGTTTGCCATATGGGGCATCGACATCGTCATCGTCGGACCATTCCCGATGGTGGTCGGAAGACAGCGCTTCTTGGTCGTTACTGTGGACTATTTCACGAAATGGGTGGAAGCTGTACCACTAGCTACGATAACCGGACGGCGAGTAACGAACTTTGTGTGGAAGAACATCGTTTGTCATTTTGGCCTCCCCCACACTATCGTTAGCGACAATGGAAGACAATTCACCAACGAACCTTTCAGATCATGGTGCGCTGGCTATAGCATCAGACAGAACTTCACTTCCGTGGCGCATCCCCATGTAAATGGTCAAACCGAAAGGACAAACCGGATGATTGTTGAAGGGATCAAGAAAAAGCTGACCCGCGCCAAAGGGAACTGGGTAGAAGAACTTTACAGTGTCATGTGGGCCTACAGAACCACTCCCCGAACGACGACAGGAGAAACCCCATACCTACTCTGTTTCGGGAGCGAAGCCATCATACCCCCGGAAATCATTGTTCCTACAACACGAGTGTCCAAAGTTTTGGATCAAGGATATAATGATGAAGCAGTCAGGAAAAAGCTGGAAGTACTGGAAAGAAGCAGAGAGGCCGCACAGTTAAAGAAGCGTCCTACAAATCTTATGTCGAACAGCGGTATAACGCAAGGGTCCGAGTCAGAAATTTGCGCGTAGGAGACCTGGCCCTGAGAAAAAATGAAGACAGCCGCGTGGAAGGACGTACTTCTGGAATATGGTACTATTCCAGTCCTAGTCAGAGGCCCATACTGAAGGCCCAAGCTGGACTGAACCAGGCACCGGCCCACAGACATGTCCAAGCAATGTAGCGACCTCTACTATTCGATGTCGGGAGCTCAGAGGACTATAAATGGAGTCAGATCCACAATGAGAAAAACTAAGTTCTCTTCTAACACCGACTGAATAATCAGGATCAGACTTGAGAGGTCCCCTCTAATTTGACCGTCGGAGCAGCAAGATCCAAACAGGAAAATCCCATTTACAGCATCAATAGTGAGCAAGGCCGCGAGTCAAGATCCTCCCTTTCTCTGCATCTGCATCTGCATGAGCCAACTTGACGTCAACCTCCTGGATCTTCAAGACCTTATCCGCAACTAGGACCCGTTCCTTCGCGAGATCTTCCTAGAGGGCGACAACCTGGGCACCCTGTTTTCCCACCTCTAGCTCAAGGTAATCCAACCTAGCAGAATCAATTGACACCTGGGAAAGCCGGACTAGCTCATCATCCTTCGAACCCAGTTCAGTGCGAACCTCAGCAAGAGCAGCCTTAACCTGGGCAAGCTCGTTTTTCCTGGCAGCCACTTCCCCCGCGGCATGGGCATTGCAACCCTTCAGTTTCTGAATCTCAGATCTGGCTGCCAACGTGGTGCATAGGACCTATCATCCGGAAACTGGTCAAGCACCCTGAGAAGCAAGCTGGAAATAACATGCGATAAGGAAATATGGAATCAGTGTTTACCTCCACGACGGTAGAAACCTGGCGGTCATCCAAAGAAGCTGAACCAGCGAAAGTAGCCACCAGACTGCGGCCCCAGGCCTCCATCTGAGAAGGAGGCATAGCGTTATCCAGAAACAACCCAGGGGCTCAGAGGTTGCCGCCATGTACTCCGAGATACCAGGGAATGAGCCACCATTATCTCCAAAGAACATATCTCGGGCGGTGGCTGAGTATCTGGAACGGTGTCACAGGAACGGGATCCAGTTACTTTTTGCTGCTTAAGGGGGCGTTCCAGCTCCCTGACCGAGTCCTCACACCGGTCACGGGGCCCATCCTTCCCATGTTGGACTCGACTCTTGGTACGTACACCCAGTGGCAGGGACGCAGCGTCCCCGTCAGACTCCATCATCCTTCTTGTCTCCCCAGGCTCCCGCTTCGGCACAAGGGGAATGTCCTCTAGGTCATTGAATAAGTCTAGAAGACTCATGGATGCGAGAGAGATAGATAAGATTAGAAAACAGGGCATAAATCAATTGCATAAGAGAAGGTAGGGCGCAGAACCGGCATGCCCAGGAGGCATACCATCAGAGTTGGCTGGCAAGAAGGGCATTCCAGCATCCCTCAATATGTCCTCTGCACGGAGCTCGACGAACCGTTTCTCTCTCTCCAGCTTGGCAGTGTACTTTGCGATGGCCTCCTTACCCGCCTCAGTGAAATTGCTACCCCTCAAGCCAAGGGCGAGGACCTCCGTGCCGATCAGAACCTTGAAAGTTCCATAGATGACACAATTGACACAATTGCCTTAGAACCCTTGCACTATAATTTCAATTCTTTCTTTACTTTGTTTTTTTTGAACTGTGTATTGCTTGGTTTCTTGGAATAAACGGCACCTTGTAGTGTGTATTATCCTAGAACCCTTGCACTACCATTTCAAACCTTTTTTTAGTCATGTTTAGTTTAAAAGAAAAAGATCTTATTGACTTCCTCACCTTTAACCAAGAAAGGATGAGGAAGAATGTAACAAGCTCGTGTGATTCTTATCTTTCTAATGATTTTTCCGAGCCTTGTTATTTTGAGTCGAGAAGTGAGCACTTTGCACATGAAATGCCCATTGGTTCTTCATACCAAGGGTACTATGATGAGTGCCATAATGAGGAGAGAATTATTGGTTTTCAAGGTCAACAATGTTTTAATACATATGATGATTCTTATAATCCAGAATGGAGTGGTTATTTAGATTCAAATTATGGATATCCACCGGAAAACCAATACTTTGAGCAACAAAATCTACCTCCACCCACTTGTGAATTGCCTCAAGGACAAGATGTGATAAATGATGAAGAAAATAGACTTTTCAACAATCTTGAGAGACAATTGAGCGAAATGTGGAAAGTGGTGAGGAGATTAGAATCTCAATGCTCCAAGGAAGTACCATCCGAAGTAGAACATATTCCTAGTGCAATGATGAGTAATGTCATCACGATGCATGATGATGAGTTCGAAAGTGATGAGGAATTTTTTGTTGAGGATTATGAAGTAGAGAGGGATGTGAGTGCTTTTGAACCTTTACCATCACCATTGATACCCTCACCTCCAGCTATGCAACAAATTCCACTACTTCCGGAAATTTTAAAGGAGACTAGGAAATTTTACCACTTGTTTACACTTCCCATCATCCTCCCTCCTTTAAGAACACCACCTTTTATCCCTCCTCCAACACCTTCTCTACCACCCTTCACTTTTCTTTTTAAAATGAAAGATTCCAAACTTTTGTTCTACGAATAATATTAGTGTCGTGTCGACGACGTTAAATAAACTGATTTTGATCGATTGGAAGTAAAATTCTCCATTAAACGATTGTCGTTTTATTTATATTTAGTTTCATTGTGTTTATATTAAAAAAAATTTCTTTGTGTCTTTCATTGTTTTAAGTAGTAGGTTACATTGTTATTCTTGTTTTTTTTCGTTTTTATTCTTGGTTTTCTTTTCTTTTGTTATTTTATTTAAATTTATTTTTGAAAAAAAAAAGCACTAAAAAGAAAAGAAGAGTGCAAAAAAAAAAAAAAAAAACACGTGCTCGCGGGCCGCAAATAGGGCCTCGCAGCTCGCGAAAACAGGGGATTTTGAGGCACCCCTCTACCACGAAATGGCTGCTTTCCGCGGCCCAAGAACCAAGCCCACGGATTGCGAGAAATCAGCCCAGTCTCCTAATCCTGATCCAAATCATAATCCTAAACCTGATCCTACTCTCCCCAATATACTACCCCTCTTCCACCGCCATCAACCATCTCCCTCCACCACACTGTCTCCACCATCTCCGTCGGCACCGCCCAGATCCCGCCCCACCTTCCCTCCCCGATCCCTATCCCTGATCCACCGCCACCACCATCTCCGACCCAGACACCCCCATCACCGCCCTCACCACCTCGGCCGACCGCCGCTGCCCAACTCCACCACCCCTCCCACCCGAGCGACCACCATCTCCACCCCCACCCTTCTACCTTACCGCCATCTAAACAACCACCCGAGCGACCACCATCTCCGACTCAAACCACCTCCGCCGCCTAAACTCCCCTTCCACCGCTGGGAGGTCGTCGCCGTACCTCTCAAATATACAATTTATAGATCTCTTACTACCTTTCCACACTATTAAGTGTACAATGGCAAATAAGGTTCGTTCCACAGGGAAAATGTTATTTCTATGTATATCTTGTAGGATATATATACATATACATATATAAAAGCAATGTAAACAAGGGGGGGGGGGTTTGAGTTGAGTTTTGTTTAAGACACTACTAAATAAAACTACTAGAACTTTAGAATTACAACTAGTTTAACATCTAAAGATTCAACTAAAGGATTAACTAATGAGAATAAGAGATTTGGACATATGAGATTGGTGACTTCTTATTATGAGATTTTCCTCAAACTTTATCATGATGCTTTTAGAATGGTGAACATTAGTGAGAACTATCTTTAACCATAGTTATGAAAAATGAAAGCATCTTCACAACTTCAATTGACAAATTTACTAGATGATAACAACTAGTTCAATTGAATCAATATTACTTCAAATTAGATATTTCTCAACTCTACCCATGCAATTTGATAACAAACTTGACATAGGTACAATGCTAATGAATGATCTTAAGAACAAATACAATTGATAACAACATGCATTCAATTCCTAATTTACTACTCCTACATAGAAAGAATGATAACATTCTAACCATGGAAAAGTAATATCTAACACATATCCAACACATATCTATCACTAGGAAATCATTCCTAATCATTTCAAGCATCAAATACACATATAAATTATGATCATTCAATAGCAAATCACCATTCCTAAACCTCTTGAATCATGTTCTCAATCCATAACAAGAAGTCCAATCACATATATCCAAGAAGGGTTTTAGCCTACTACCATAGTTATATAATCACAAACATAATCAACACAACAAACCATAGTGAATTCAAAGATCAAAGTGAAGAGAAAATGAAGAAAAGAGTTCTAACTCTGTAAAATTCGATCCTCTAAACATTGAGGATAAGTTTTATTTATACTTCCAAAAATAACAAAAATAAAACAAAACAAAATGCCACTTGCAGGTCCTTCGCGGGTCGCGCGAAATCCTTCGCGGACCGCGAGCCTGGTTCTCGCGGCTCGCGGCCGAGGATTCGCGGACCGCGCGCTGTGGCCTCCGCGGTTCGCGACCGATGTTTCGCGCACCGCGCGTCTTCGGTTTCCGCGGTCCGCGACCGAGGTTTCGCGGACCGCGCGTCTGGTCCTGGCGCTGGTCCTCGTGCTGGTCCTCGCGGCTCGCGACCGGGGTTTCGCGGACCGCGCGTCTGGTCCTCGCGGCTCGCGACCGGAGTTCCGCGGACCGCGCGAAACTCGGCATCATCAAAACAGCAACACACGCCCTCGCGGTTCGCGACCTAGGGTTCGCGGCCCGCGAGAGTGTGCCTTCACGCCACTTCTACGACCGGTTCTTCAATGCATCAATCGCGGTCAGGACGGTCATAGAAGGTCTTCAAATCATTCAAATCCATCGCAAGTGCAATTCAAGATCGAAATGCACGTCTTCAATTTCAAACCACTATGAATGATTTGGTCCAAAAGTCTAATATAAATATGCAAAATACTATCTAAAACAGCTCTCAAATGCTACAAAATAAGAGTATATCTAGGACCTATCAAAATCCCCCACACTTGAACCTTTCTCGTCCTCGAGAAAGAACGATTAAGATCCAAGTGTATACCCTGAATAATTAAGCACATAACATTTGAGAGCTTTACATATCTATACAAGAGAGAAAAGAAAATGTTTTTTTTTTTTGCCTGATCCTCTAGTATTTTTGGGACCATCCGGGCTTTTTTTTTTTTTTTTTTTTTTAAATAGTAAAAATAGCAGCAAAAACAGCAACAAAAGCAGCAACAAAAGTCCTATACCTTTCCCCCACACTTAGTCTAAACATTGCCCTCAATGTTTAAATTTATGAATGAAAACCATAGTGAAAGGAAAGGGTGTAGGATATACTCACTGCGAGGGGCCGGAACCATCGCGACGGCGCTGAGCTCGCGATCTGCGATGACCCTCATAGTCAAAAGCCCCTGGTCCATGTGGGTGCATGGATGCCATCATGGCGAACATCACCTCCATGTCGTCCTCATACCTCTGAGTAAACGCGTCATGCCTCTGCGTGAACTCCTGGAATTGCTGCTGAGTGACATACTGAGGATCCTGATGTGGAGGAACATACTGCTCTCCATGCTCCGGAGGTGCCTCTAGCCTGGCAAGGGCGATGGTAGGTGCAGGGACTGTGATCTGAAGGGGTAAGGTGAGCTCTTCCATGCGGGTGCGCTCAGTCAGGTGCACAGCCTCCGGATTTGGCAGGTACATGTGCTGATTCTTGGCTACTAGCCAGATGAATCTAGGAGGAGGGAATTTGTGCATTTGCAAGACATTAGTGGACTCCAAAGAAGCAATGGAGTGTAACTGGTGAGCTCTCTCGGCTGTCTTGCCTATCGCCTGAATATCTGGAGGTAGATGGATGCGCAAATAAACTGCCAGAAGAGAAATCATACCCCCCTGCGGTATCTTCCCTGAGCTCTTCTGGGAGGTCTCCAGACATTTCTGCACAAAGAGATCTACCCAACATGGGTGCTCTATCCTCCAAAACATAGTCCAAAGGCATTGGACTTGTTCCCTGCTGATATGTGTCAACTCCCCCTGGCAAAAGATCGTCATCACTAGGAGCTTGTGCACCATACGAACAGCTGGATGTATGATGTGGTTGTTCTTTGTAGCGCCCGTGATGTTGGGAGATCCAGACAAACAATGCCAAAAGAAAGCTAGATCAAATCCTTGTGGGGCATATTCTCTTGGATACTTGTAGCCCTCTGCATATTGGAATCCAAAAGCATCTTGGATTTCATCATAGGACATCCTTCGGTCTACATCATTCAACCTGAAGGTGATGAAATGCCTGTCATGGTCCTCGTCGTAGTGCTTGGCTAGAGTGGATAGGAACTCAAGTGTATAGCGGATGTAGGTCGGTGCCGACCGATCAATGAATCCTCTCATGCCAACGCGATCCAATAAAAATAGCACAGGTTGCTGCAAACCTAGCTCCTGAAGTAGCTCAGAGGAGAGGAACTTCGTCTCCATGATCGTTCGCCTCCCATTCCCTATCAACTTTCTCCACCGTTGTTGGGCATCTTCATCCAAACCTTGCAGTCCCATAAGGTCAATAGGAGGCAGGTTTTCTGCAGGGGGAGGGCTAGGTTGGCGAGGGGGTGATTCGGGGATCACAGGTTCATGGGAACTAGAGGCTTCCCCTCGGCGAGACCTTTTTCTCGGTGCCATTATCAAATTCTACTCAACAACAGTCCAGCACAACTATACTAACTACAAGGCGGCAAGCCCCTACTAATAAAGCTCAGTTTATAACTAAAGGCGGCAAGCCTTTGAAATTTCAATGAAAACCTATTGGCGGCAAGCCCTAAATCACCCAAAATTGAAATAAATTCAGTAGGGTACCGTCAATTGAAGCCTTTGGTAGCAATGTAGCTTGAGGAGATTACCAATTTGATTAAAACACCACCAAATCAAAGAATCCAAAAATTAGGGTTCATAAGATTTGGGGGTATTTGATTGAGAGTTGGAATTTGGAATTTGGGATTGGGAAAAGGTTAAGGGTGGAGGAGGGAAGGTTTTTGGGTAGTTGGTTTGGAACAAAAGTCGCCGGAGGCCGGCGAATCGGAGTGAAGAACTTTCCGGTGGGAATTCGGCAATGTGGTTTAAAGATGGTGTTTTGGATTGGGATTTTTGGTGGGTTTTGTTGGGAAAGCTTGGGGGATTGATTTGGTTGGAAGAAATCGGTTCAAAACTCGCCGGAATGAAGGATTTGAGTTGGTGGCCGGAAAAGATACTATGCGGGTGGGAGAATTGGGAAGAAGAAGGAGAAAGAAAAAGATAGAAGAAAATGGGTTGAAGTAGTGCCCGTCACCTCGCGGATCGCGAGTTACCCTTCGCGGGTCGCGACAAAATCGCGTGGGCCGCGGGCCCTCTTCGCGGGCCGCGAAAACGTGCCAAATCCTTCCAGGGATTTCCGAGAAAACTCGGCTTCCGTCGCGGGCCGCGCGCAAGTCCGTCGCGGTCCGCGCGATGAATTCGCGGACCGCGCGCTGAAGACCGTTGAGGTGCGCGCGAATCCTCGTCGCGGTGCGCGCAGTGTCTCGTCGCGGGTCGCGCGCGCACCGCGCGCAAAACCTCGGCGCGGTGCGCGCGATGAAACCGCGCACCGCGCGCAATTCCTCGGCAAACATTCGCGGTCCGCGCGATGAAACCGCGGACCGCGAGCACAGTTTCGCGGTCCGCGCGATCAAGTCGCGGACCGCGAAAATGGTCATATTCGTTCCAGGGATTTCCTAGAATCCCCTGTTTTCTCGCGGGTCGCGCGGTCTTCTTCGCGGACCGCGAGACACCGTCGCGGCGCGCGCGTTCCGTTCGCGGCGTGCGAGGTTTTCCCGTCGCGGTCCGCGCGATCCCGGTCGCGACTCGCGTGCATAGTGTCGCGGTCCGCGCGATCAAGCCGCGGACCGCGAAAACTGACGTTTTTGTGGCAGGGATTTCCAGAAAATCAAGTTTTGCTCCCGGGCCGCGAGAGCTTGGTCGCGGCTCGCGCGTTCTCGGCCGCGGTCCGCGAAACCTTCGGTCGCGGTCCGCGCGATGAATTCGCGGACCGCGAGGAATGGCCCTTTGGCGTTTTTCGTTTTGCACCACTTCAAACCTATTTCTACAAAAACAACATAAAAACTAGCATAATGTTCGAATTACAAGCTAAATGAAATGTATATAGCAAATAAATATAGAGAAAGTAATGTTCCAAATGTTGAAATTGTTCGACGAAATGCATTTAAAGCTTAAAACTCGTTTATTTAACATCGTCGGCACGATGTACCTCCATGGTAAAGATCACTCCTAGGCCGGGTTGCCTAGAGACATGTCCTCTAGGATCTCCGATTTGAAACCCTCGTAATACGGTTTCAACCTTTGGCCGTTGACCTTGATGATTTTGGCATCCTCGCCGCTTTGGATCTCCACTGCTCCATAAGGGAAAACCTTCACAACTACAAATGGTCCAGTCCACCGAGAACGTAGTTTACCTGGAAACAACCGAAGACGTGATTGAAATAGAAGAACTTTTTGACCTACCTCAAAAGTTTTCCTAATTATCATCTTGTCATGTCATGCCTTCGTCTTCTCCTTGTAAATGGCCGCGTTCTCATAGGACTCATTCCGGATTTCCTCAAGCTCTTGCAATTGAAGCTTCCTTTCATTCCCGGCCTCGTCCAAGTTCAAGTTGAACCTTGTGATTGCCCAATAGGCTTTGTGTGCTAACTCCACCGGTAAATGACACGGCTTTCCAAAGACTAATCGGTATGGAGACATACCAATTGGAGTCTTATAAGCCGTCCTATATGCCCACAATCCATCATCCAACCGAGTACTCCAATCCTTGCGAGTCGGCCTAACCGTTTTCTCAAGGATGGACTTGATTTCCCTATTGGAAACTTCGGCTTGTCCATTTGTTTGTGGGTGATAGGCGGTAGAAGTTTTGTGATTTACCCCATATTTCTTCAATAATGCGGCAATGGTTCTATTGCAAAAGTGAGTGCCTCGATCACTGATCAAAGCTCGGGGTACCCCGAACCTAGAGAAGATGTGAGATTTGATGAACTCTGCAACCACTTTAGAATCATCAGTACGAGTGGGGATTGCTTCAACCCACTTAGATACATAATCAACCGCAAGCAAGATATATTTGAAACCGAAGGAAGTAGGGAAAGGTCCCATAAAATCCATTCCCCAAACATCAAAAAGTTCACAATATAGAGGACAATGTTGGGGCATTTCATTCCTAGAAGAGATGTTTCCTACTCTTTGGCATTTATCACAAGACTTGCAAAATGTGTATGCATCTTTATTCAAACTAGGCCAATAGAAACCACAATCTAGCACTTTCCTAGCGGTTCGCCTAGCACCAAAATGACCACCACATGCATATGAATGGCAAAAAGCAAGGATCGAGTTTGTTTCATTATTAGGAATGCATCTCCTAATCACTTGGTCGGCACAATGTTTCCATACATAGGGATCATCCCACACATAAAACCTAGCATCATGCTTTAGCTTATCCTTTTGTGCTTTTGTGAAATGAGAAGGGTACTTACTTGTGACAAGGAAATTCACAATGTTGGCATACCATGGAAGAGAAACACCAAGAGCAAACAATTGCTCGTCGGGGAATTCTTCGTGAAGATGCTCCTTCAATGCCTTGGTACCAAACTCCTCATTGGGCACCAAACGGCTCAAATGGTCGGCCACTAGATTTTCAGCCCCTTTCTTGTCCTTGACCTCCAAATCGAACTCACTCAAGAGTAGGATCCATCGGAGTAACCTAGGCTTTGCTTCTTTCTTCGTCATCAAGTAACGAAGAGCTGCATGGTCAGTGAAAACAATCATTTTTGTACCAAGCAAATATGGCCTAAACTTCTCTAAAGAAAATACTACCGCTAGCAATTCTTTTTCAGTGGTGGTATAGTTTCTTTCAGCATCATTGAGAGTCATGGATGCATAATAGATGGCATGGGGAATTTTCCCCACCCTTTGACCTAGCACCGCACCAACGGCGTAGTCACTTGCATCACACATGATCTCAAATGGGAGGGACCAATTTGGAGGTTGTATAATAGGGGCCGACACTAGCATAGACTTTAAACAATCAAATGCCCTTTTACAACCTTCATCTACCACAAATTCCACATCCTTTTGCAACAATCTACATAAAGGGGAAGAAATTTTTGAAAAGTCTTTTATGAAACGGCGGTAGAAACCCGCGTGGCCAAGAAAGGACCTCACATCACGCACACAAGTAGGGTAAGGAAGAGATTGGATGATATCAATTTTTTCTTTGTCTACTTCAATACCCTTAGATGACACTTCATGACCTAACACAATGCCCTTTTCTACCATAAAATGACATTTTTCAGAATTAAGCACAAGGTTTTAATCAATGCAAGTTTTTAGGACTAATGACAAATGAATTAAGCAATTGTCAAAAGAGTTTCCATGAACAGTAAAGTCATCCATGAAAACCTCTACAAACTTCTCAAGATATTCTGAAAAAATGCTAACCATACACCTTTGGAATGTGGCCGGCGCATTGCAAAGGCCAAAAGGCATGCGTCGATATGCAAAAGTGCCAAAGGGACATGTGAAGGTGGTCTTTTCTTGATCCTCTGGTGCAATGGCAACTTGAAAGTACCCTGAATAGCCATCAAGAAAACAATAGAAAGAGTGGCCTGCAAGCCGGTTAAGCATTTGATCAATAAATGGCAAAGGGAAATGGTCTTTCCTTGTTACCGCATTTAACCTTCGGTAATCAATGCAAACACGCCATCCATTTTGGACACGAGTGGGAATCAATTCGCCATGGCTATTCTCCACTACGGTCACTCCGGTTTTCTTTGGCACCACTTGTGTTGGGCTTACCCATTTACTATCGGAGATTGGATAGATCATTCCCGCATCCAACAATTTAAGCACCTCGGCTTTTACTACCTCCATCATAGGGGGTTCAATCGCCTTTGAGGTTGTCGGAAGGGTTTAGCATCATCCTCCAATAGAATACGGTGCATGCACGTGCTTGGACTCATACCTTTGATGTCGGCAATAGTCCATCCAATGGCTTCCTTATGATCTTGAAGCACTTTCATCAACCTTTCCTCTTGTTCCTTGGTGAGTTTGTTGGAGATGATCACCGGCAATTTCTCACCATCACCAAGGAATGCATATTTTAGATTCTCGGGTAGTGGTTTCAACTCCACCACCGGAGGTTTATTGAAAGATGGTCGGTTGCCCGAGCCCTTCAATACCTCAAGGTCTAAAATTGGTGCATCAAGAGAAAGTTCCTCAAAGGTATCTAGCTCAAAAATGCTTTCCTTCAAGTTAGCACTCAAAGCATATGTATGAACATTACTTGTGTGTAAACTATTAGCTAAAGCATTTAACAAAGGATCATCAACATCATTTTCATAAACTTTTTGCACATAAGGCTCAATCACATCAATAGCATTGCAAGAAGTTTCCTCATCATCGTATTTCATTGCACCATAAATGTTGAACTCTATTTTATCCTCATCAAATTCCATGGTAAGCCTACCACTATGCACATCGATAATAGTTCTTGACGTTTTCAAAAAGGGACGCCCTAACAAGACAGGGGTAGCAAATTTATCATGTTCCATGTCAAGAACGTAAAAATCGGCCGGGAACACCAACTTGTCGACTTTCACCAAGACATCTTCAACAATACCCTTAGGGTATGCATTAGAGCGGTCGGCAAGTTGGATTACCACGCCGGTTTTATGCAAAGTGCCAAGATTCAACGATTCATACAATGTATATGGAATGACATTTATGGATGCACCTAGATCTAGCATGGCTCTAGGAAAGTAAGTGTTCCCTAAGATGCAAGGAATTGTAAACATGCCCGGATCACCACATTTAGTAGGCATTTTATCTTGAAACAAAGCCGACACATGTTCATTGACTCTCTCATTTTTAACATGCTTAGACCTTTGTTGACGATGGTTTACACACAATTCTTTCAAGAACTTAGAATATCTAGGAACTTGATCAATAGCATCGAGCAAAGGAATGTTTACCTCACACCTTCGAAGGACCTCGAAAGCTTCCTTGTCCATCTCCTTTTTCCGAGTATTCTTCAAAGCTTCGGGAAATGGTGCTTCCATATCAAAGGTAGTGTCCACCCTAGTTTTCTTGTGAAGAGGTGAGAATGGAGGTGACATTGGTTCAACATGAGAAGTTGTGTCTAAATGTTCCTCATCAATAAGTTCTTTCTCCTTCTCAACCTCGGCATCACCTTTTTCTTTGGCTAGCCCCTCAAGAATTACTTCTTCGTCGGCCAAGGTCGCCTCAACCTCGTCATTGGCTAAGCTCTTCTTCACAAGGCCTCTCTTGGGTGCCTTTTTCACAACCACTTCGGGTTGAAGAGCTTGTTTACCACTCCTCAAGGTCATGGCACTCGCATGAGGCCTTGGATTTAACTCCGTTTGCGCGGGTAGTTTCCCGGAGTTTTGTGCTTCCAACTTTCCCAAAACCGTGGCCATTTGACTCATTTGTACCTCAATGCTTTTGAGTCTAGCATCTTGTGGGAATTGGTCCGAGCTTTCACCTTGATTATGAGATTTATCTTCCAACCTCGGGTGAGCATTTTGAGGGGCACGGTTATTGAAACGGCCTTGACCTTGGTTCCTTTGGTATTGTTGTGGTTGAGGGTGATATTGAGGGTTTTGATGATCTTGGTACCCTTGATAGCCATAATCTTGGTACCCTTGGTTTTGGTAACCTTGGTACCCTTGAGTTTGGTGGCTTTGGTCCCCTTGGTACCCTTGGTCATTTTGCCCCCTTTGCCTATCAAAAGATTGACCACCTTGAGCTTGGTAACCCCCTTGGTAGCCACCTTGTTGGCCTTGTTGTCCCGTCGGTTCATCTCTCCACCGAAAGTTGGGGTGATCTCTAGTTCCGGGGTTGTAGTGTTGAGCAAAAGGATCATACTTCCTTTGGTTACCCCTATCACCCCCTTGGCCTTGTCCACCTTGAAAACCCCTACCACTTTGGTAGCCTCGTCCTCCTTGGTAGCCCCTAAAACCTTGGTTCCCTCCTTGATCACCTCTAAAACCTTGGTTTCCCCCATAGACCCCCATGGCATTGACTTCCTCGTTGTAATCCTCGTTTGCTTGAGGACAAGATTCGGTGAGATGGTTCGAAGCACAAATCCCACACGTCATCACTTGTTGCCGTGGTTGGTTCCCCGTGTTCCCTCCGGAGCTATTTCCCATCATGAAACCCTTCATTAATGCCGTAAGCTCCTTGATCTCTTGACGAGTTCCGTCATTGCTTCCACCGGAGTTACCCACTTGTAGTCTCCGGTCCCTCTTTGGTTTGCACCCCTCGGCTAATTGCTCAAACAGCATCATGGCATCGGATGAACCAAGGTTAGCAATGGAACCATAACAAGACCTATTTATCGACTCGGTTTCCCTATCATTCAAGCAATTGTAATAGAAACACACCAATTGAGGTTCGGTGAAGTTATGGTACGGGCAACTTGAAAGGAGAGTTTGGAATCTCTCCCAATACTCATACAAAGTCTCATCATCGTCTTGAGTGATGTTGCTAATGGCTTGTATCAAGACCGAGGACTTAGAGGGAGGGAAGTACTTGTCAAGGAACTTTTTCTTCAATTGTGGCCATGTAGTGATTGATGACGAAGGTAAACGGCTTAACCATTTAGCGGCCTTGTCCTTCAAGGTGAAGGTGAAGGTTTTCAACTTGAACTCATCCACACTCATCTCGGAAGGTTTCAAACTACTACAAACCCAATGAAAAGCCTCAAGGAAGTCATTAGGATCATCCACTTCTCTACCATGGAAAGTTGGAAGCAAATTTATCACTCCCGTCTTGATTTCATATTGAGAGTTTGGGTAAACAATGCTAGATTGTTGTTGCTCATAGTTGGGGACATGTACTCTCTCATAGAAATGTTGGTAGGAGAAGTGTTAGGGTTTTGGAAAGGGTTGTAGAATTGGTTTCGGGGAGGGTTTTGGCCGGTATCCTCTTCTTCGTCCGCCATGTTGAAAGGTAGTGATTCACTTTCAAGGGAGAAAGGGTTAGATGCTAGTGATTCTTGCACTTGTTTCCTAAGTTGGCGGAGACTTCTTACTAGCTCGGAATCGTATTGCAAAGGGTCTTGGTTCGAGGATCGTGTATGAACCATGCACCAAGAGCTAGAGCAATAGGGTTCCAAACCAAAATAGAACCTAACAAGAAAGATAGATTAGAAATAAAACTACAATACACACATAAAAATACGCCTTGTCCCCGGCAGCGGCGCCAAAATTTGGGAGGTCGTCGCCGTACCTCTCAAATATACAATTTATAGATCTCTTACTACCTTTCCACACTATTAAGTGTACAATGGCAAATAAGGTTCGTTCCACAGGGAAAAGGTTATTTCTATGTATATCTTGTAGGATATATATACATATACATATATAAAAGCAATGTAAACAAGGGGGGGGGGGGTTTGAGTTGAGTTTTGTTTAAGACACTACTA
The DNA here is from genome assembly GCA_963678965.1 of Cruciata laevipes. NCBI lineage: Eukaryota > Viridiplantae > Streptophyta > Magnoliopsida > Gentianales > Rubiaceae > Cruciata > Cruciata laevipes. The sequence continues at coordinate 15,384,325 of OY787634.1, read as the reverse complement.
AATAAAACTACTAGAACTTTAGAATTACAACTAGTTTAACATCTAAAGATTCAACTAAAGGATTAACTAATGAGAATAAGAGATTTGGACATATGAGATTGGTGACTTCTTATTATGAGATTTTCCTCAAACTTTATCATGATGCTTTTAGAATGGTGAACATTAGTGAGAACTATCTTTAACCATAGTTATGAAAAATGAAAGCATCTTCACAACTTCAATTGACAAATTTACTAGATGATAACAACTAGTTCAATTGAATCAATATTACTTCAAATTAGATATTTCTCAACTCTACCCATGCAATTTGATAACAAACTTGACATAGGTACAATGCTAATGAATGATCTTAAGAACAAATACAATTGATAACAACATGCATTCAATTCCTAATTTACTACTCCTACATAGAAAGAATGATAACATTCTAACCATGGAAAAGCAATATCTAACACATATCCAACACATATCTATCACTAGGAAATCATTCCTAATCATTTCAAGCATCAAATACACATATAAATTATGATCATTCAATAGCAAATCACCATTCCTAAACCTCTTGAATCATGTTCTCAATCCATAACAAGAAGTCCAATCACATATATCCAAGAAGGGTTTTAGCCTACTACCATAGTTATATAATCACAAACATAATCAACACAACAAACCATAGTGAATTCAAAGATCAAAGTGAAGAGAAAATGAAGAAAAGAGTTCTAACTCTGTAAAATTCGATCCTCTAAACATTGAGGATAAGTTTTATTTATACTTCCAAAAATAACAAAAATAAAAAAAACAAAATGCCACTTGCAGGTCCTTCGCGGGTCGCGCGAAATCCTTCGCGGACCGCGAGCCTGGTTCTCGCGGCTCGCGGCCGAGGATTCGCGGACCGCGCGCTGTGGCCTCCGCGGTTCGCGACCGATGTTTCGCGCACCGCGCGTCTTCGGTTTCCGCGGTCCGCGACCGAGGTTTCGCGGACCGCGCGTCTGGTCCTGGCGCTGGTCCTCGTGCTGGTCCTCGCGGCTCGCGACCGGGGTTTCGCGGACCGCGCGTCTGGTCCTCGCGGCTCGCGACCGGAGTTCCGCGGACCGCGCGAAACTCGGCATCATCAAAACAGCAACACACGCCCTCGCGGTTCGCGACCTAGGGTTCGCGGCCCGCGAGAGTGTGCCTTCACGCCACTTCTACGACCGGTTCTTCAATGCATCAATCGCGGTCAGGACGGTCATAGAAGGTCTTCAAATCATTCAAATCCATCGCAAGTGCAATTCAAGATCGAAATGCACGTCTTCAATTTCAAACCACTATGAATGATTTGGTCAAAAAGTCTAATATAAATATGCAAAATACTATCTAAAACAGCTCTCAAATGCTACAAAATAAGAGTATATCTAGGACCTATCAACCGCCCAAATAGCCCGGCCTCTGAATCAGCCCGCAGCAACTCCTCGCCGCTCAATCACCACACTCCGGCCTCCACCACCGGTCTCCTTTCTCCGCCAGCTCTTCCTTGGTATCCTCGTTCACTCACTCTACTCTCTTGTGTTCTAATTTTGGTGTGATGGCTTGCCGCCATTTATTTCGACTGTGTTATGATTTGTGAGTGTTATGTTTGGATTGAGTTTATGGTTTGAATCTTAGGCGAGTGTAGTGTACTTTGTTGGTGTTTTGTAGGGTGGAGTGTTATGGTACGACTCTTGCGTTCTTGTGCGGGTTGCATAGGTCGTAATTGTTAAGGGCACATAGTTCTTGTAGTCTTACTTGATGTTGTGCTTAGCTCCATTGACTACAAGAATAATGCCTAAAGTCCAAGTTGTTGAGTCCTTCCCTTTCCTCATGATTTAATAATTGTTCATGAACATTAAGGACAATGTTTGGTTTAAGTGTGGGGGAGAGGTTTAGGATTTCCTTTTTGTTTTTGTTTTGGTGTTGTAAATATGTACTTCTTTGAAGACTTTATTTTTGAAAATAAAAATAAAATGAAAGCCCGGATAACTCGAAAAGAAATAGAGGCTTAGGCAAAAATGAGGGCATAAAAGAAAAAAAAAAGTGTGGAAAAATGAGAGGCAAAAGGAGAGTGTGTGGAAAGAAAAGAGCGGCTAGGTAAAAGCCTAGGAAAAAGGAGATGAATTTTGTGATCTTTTGTTGGTTTTGTATGCCAAGAAAATTACTTTGATGAAACTTATATTGGCATACTTTGCTTCTTGGTGAAAGTTTGTTTTGAAGTCTTAAATGTGCATTGGATTGATTTTTAGGAGTATGAAACTTATACTTGTATCGTTCTTTCTCGAGGACGAGAAAAGTTTAAGTGTGAGGGAGTTTGATGAGCCCTATTTATACCCTAGTTTTAGCACATATTAAGACTTTTTTTTTAGCAACTTTTGGTATTAAATAGCTCATTGTACATTAGATTCGTAATAACAAGATTCTATGATAATGTACATGTTTTGGAGTATTTGGATGGAAATCATTGAAGACCTTCTATGATCATACCATGGAGTCGAGACTCAAAGTTCAAAAGTTGAAAATTTGGTCATAGAAGTGGCGAGAAGACCACCTTGTTGAAGGTGGTAGAAGCTGCCCAGAAAGTGTCGCTCATTCCCATAAAGTGTCGCTGAAGTTTGAAGTAAGTGTCAAAGCAGATAAAAGAAGTGTTGATGCTGCCCAGAAGCGTCACCATATTCCCAGAAGAAGTGTCACCCCAAAGAAAGTGTCGTTGAAGAACTAAGACCAAAGAAAGCGTCGCTAAGCTGCGGCTCACTTGCCCACTTGAGCTAAATTTTGAGGCTATAAATACCCCCTTATCCCTCATTTCTTGGCCGAGCTCCCCAATCCAAAAATACTATTTTCTCTAGTTTTTCTCCCTTTCTTCAATCTTTCTTCTTATGCATTTATATTTTTATGTTAGTATGATTGTAGTTAGTTAATTAAACCTTGGGAGAAATTGATGTAGACTTTATGCTTGAGATTTTCATTAGTTTTAATATGCTTCTATTTTGGATTTTGATTATCATTTGATAAACTTGAATCTTATGCATGAATGTTGTTCAATCTTGCTTAATTTGTTATGGGCTTTATATTTTATATCAATTGCATGCCTCATAGTCACTAATTATAGTAGATTAGTTCTTAATGTTAAAGTAATATAGTTTTAGAGTAATTCTCTAGTAGTGTTGTGTAATCTCTAGTAGTTAGTTTAGTGATTATGGAAAGGGGTTGAGTGATGACAAACTCTCCCCTTGGTTATGTGATTGTAGTTGAGAAATGTCATGATGAATATGAGTTGTTAGAATTGGAAATCTTATGAACTTACATGATTAATCAATTATGTGTTTAGGTAAGGATCTAATGTTATCATTGATCCCCTAATATGTGATTGTATACTTGAGTTGAAGATTCCTTTTTTATGTATGATTGTTAGCAATAAATAGCTAGAGTCGTGGGTAAAACGTGGTCGTTTACCCCAATATCATAAAGTAGCAAATATGAATTGAGATTTGTATGTTATTATCGTCTAAGTTCTTTATAGTTTTCAAATGTCTTGTCCAATGCTCACGTTATCGGCGAGTATGGGTGAGATTGTCGATTCTCCATTCTTAATTCCATTGTCGATGTATCTAGATGCTATCATCTAGGTGAATTGATAATGAGGGCTCTTGAGTGATGCGTTCATGCTCACTAGCCATTATCAAGAGAATATGATGTTTTCATTTACGACTTATAATCATAAACCGTAGATATGAAGCGTTCACTCAATGATTAATCGATAGTTGGAAGTTGAAGTCAATTGCCTCCCAAAACCTTGTATTTGTAGTATTTGCATTGTAGTGTAGTTTATCTTAGCTGATTTCTTCCGTAGTGTAATAAACCAAACTCAAAACCCCCCATTGTTTACCTTGCTTTCTATATAATATATAAGTGTGTTTATAATCTTCGCTAAAACACTAAACAAACTCATTCTCCTTGTGGTTCGATCCCTACTTCCCACTATCTACTCTATAGTAGTTAGAAGTTGTAGGTGAATATAAATGTGTGGGAGGTCGTCGCCGTACCTCTAAAAATATACAATTTATAGACCGCTTACTACCTTTCCACACTATTAAGTGTACAATGGCAAGTAAGGTTCGTTCCACAGGGAGAAGGTTTATTTCTATGTATATCTTGTAGAATATATATACATATACATATATAAAAGCAATGTAAACAAGGGGGGGGGGGGTTTGAATTGAGTTTTTGTTTAAGACACTACTAAATAAAACTACTAGAACTTTAGGGTTACAACTACTTTAGCATAAGATTACTCTAACTAGAGATTAACTAATGAAAATAGGAGACTTGGGTACATGAGATTTGTATCTTCTTGTTATGGATTTTTCCTCAAACCTACTTATGATACTTTGAGAATGGTGATTGTTTTTAATGGGAAACCATCTCTATTCTAGTTGTGAATCATGAAAGCATTTTCACAACTCTTATTGGCAACTTATCTATATGATAGCAAATAGATAAATTGACCAATGCTAATTCAAATTAGATGTTTTCCCACCTTACCCATGCAATGTGATAACACAATTGACATAAATATAATGCTAATGAATGATCTCAAGAACAAATACAATTGATAACAACATATATTTGATTCCTAATTCACTACTTTTACATAGAAGAAATGATAGCATTTCAACCATGGAAAGGCAATGTCTAACACATATCCAACACATATCTATAACTAGGAAATCATTCCTAACCATTTCAAGCATCAAATACACATATAATTCATGATCATTCAATGACAAATCAACCATTCCTAAGCTTCACAAACCATGTTCTCAAACCATAACAAGAGGTTTAATCTCACATACCCAAGATGGGTTTTAGCCTACAATCATAACTAAATAATCATAACCATAATCCATACAATAATACATGGTGAATTCAAAGTGAAAATCCAAAGAGAAAATGAAGAAAAGAGCTTCAAGCTCTGTAAAAACCGATACCTCAAACAATGAGGATAAGTCCAATTTATACTCTAAAACAATTAAAATTAAAGCCAAACAAAATGCAAGTTGCAGGACCATTCGCGGGTCGCGCGGGATCCTTCGCGGACCGCGAGCCTGGTTCTCGCGGTTCGCGGCCGAGGATTCGCGCCCCGCGCGCCCGTGGTCTCGGCGTGGTACGCGACCGAGGAATTGCGCCCCGCGCACGTCTGGTCCTCGCGAGTCGCGGCCGAAGGTTCGCGCCTCGCGCACGTCTGGTCCTCGCGAGTCGCGGCCGAAGGTTCGCGCCCCGCGCGTCTGTGCCTCGGCGGTCCTCGTGCTGGTTCGCGCGGCTCGCGCCCCGCGCGCGTCTGGCTCTCGCGGCTCGCGTCTGGTCCTCGCGGCTCGCGAAACTCGGCATCTTCAAAACAGCAACACACACCCTCGCGGTTCGCGACCTAGGGTTCGCGGCCCGCGAGAGTGTGCCTTCACGCCACTTCTACGACCGGTTCTTCAATGTATCAATCGCGGTCAGGACGGTCATAGAAGGTCTTCAAATCATTCAAATCCATCGCAAGTGCAATTCAAGATCGAAATGCACGTCTTCAATTTCAAACCACTATGAATGATTCGGTCTAAAAGTCTAATATAAATCTACAAAATACTATCTAAAACAGCTCTCAAATGCTACAAAATAAGAGTATATCTAGGGTATATCAAAATCCCCCACACTTGAACCTTTCTCGTCCTCGAGAAAGGACGATTAAGATCCAAGTGTATACTCTACATAATTAAACACATAACATTTGAGAGCTTCACATATTTAAACAAGAGAAAAGAAAATGTTTTTTTTTTTTTTTGCCTCATTTTTGCCTGATTCTCTCATATTTTTGGAACCATCCGGGCATGCCTCTCATTTTTACCTGATCCTCTAGTATTTTTGGGACCATCCGGGCTGTTTTTTTTTTTAAAAAAAAAAAAAAAAGAAATACAGTAGTAAATAGCAACAAAACAGCAACAAAAGCAGCAACAAAAGTCCTACACCTCTCCCCCACACTTAGTCTAAACATTGCCCTCAATGTTTAAATATATCAATTAAAATCATAGTGTAAGAAAGAGTGTAGGATATACTCACTGCGAGGGGCCGGAGCCGTCGCGACGGCGCTGAGCTCGCGATCTGCGATGGCCCTCATAGTCAAATGCCCCTGGTCCATGTGGGTGCATGGATGCCATCATGGCGAACATCACTGCCATATCATCCTCATACCTCTCAGTAAATGTCTGAAACTGCTGCTGAGTGACATACTGAGGGTCATGATGTGGAGGAGCATACTGCTCTCCATGCTCCGGAGGTGCCTCTAGCCTGGCAAGGGCAATGGTAGGTGCAGGAACTGTGATCTGAGTGGGCAAGGTGAGATCCTCCATGCGGGTGCGCCCAGTCAACTGTACAGCCTCTGGATTCGGCAGGTACATGTGCTGATTCTTGGCTACTAGCCAAATGAATCTAGGGGGAGGATATTTGTGCATGGCCAAGACATTGGTGAACTCCAAAGAAGCAATGGAGTAGAACTGGTGAGCTCTCTCGGCTGTCTTGCCTATTGCCTGAATGTCTGGAGGTAGGTGGATGTTCAGGTAAGCTGCCAGAAGCGAAATCATACCCCCCTGCGGTATTTTTCCTTTGGTCTTCTCGGAAGTCTCCAAACATTTCTGCACAAAAAGGTCTACCCAACAAGGGTGTTGTGGCCCCCAGCACATGGTCCAAAGGCATTGGACCTGCTCCCTAGTGATGTGCGTCAATTCTCCTTGGCAAAAGATCGTCATCACTAGGAGCTTGTGCACCATACGAACAGCTGGATGAATGATGTGGTTATTCTTCGTAGTGCCTGTGATGTTGGGAAATCCAGACAAGCAATTCCAAAAGAAAGCTAGATCAAATCCGTCCGGGTTAGTCTCTTTTGGATTCTTGTATCCCTCTGCATATTCGAACCCAAAAGCATCTTGGATCTCATGATAGGTCATCCGGCGATCCACATCATTCAACCTGAAAGTGATGTACTGCATGTCATGCTCCTCGTCATAGTGCTTGGCTAGAGTGGATAGGAACTCAAATGTATAGCGTATGTAGGTCGGTGCCGACCGATCAATGAATCCTCTCATGCCAACGCGATCCAACAAAAATAGCACTGGCTGCTGCAAACCCAGCTCCTGAAGTAGCTCAGAGGAGAGGAACTTCGTCTCCATGATTGTTCGCTTCCCATTCCCAATCAACTTTCTCCACCGTTGTTGGGCATCTTCATCCAAACCTTGCAGTCCCATAAGGTCAATAGGAGGCAGGTTTTCTGCAGGGGGAGGGCTAGGTTGGCGAGGGGGTGATTCGGTGATCACAGGTTCATGGGAACTAGAGGCTTCCCCTCGGCGAGACCTTTTTCTCGGTGCCATTATCAAATTCTACTCAACAACAGTCCAGCACAACTAAACTAGCTACAAGGCGGCAAACCCCTACTCAAAAAGCTCAGAATTTAACTAAAGGCGGCAAGCCTTTGAAATTTTAATGAAACCTATTGGCGGCAAGCCCTAAATCACCCAAAATTGAAATAAATTCAGTAGGGTACCGTCAATTGAAGCCTTAGGAAGCAATGTAGCTTGAGGAGACCACCAATTTGATCAAAACACCACCAAATCAAAGAATCCAAAAATTAGGGTTCATAAGATTTGGGGGTATTTGATTGGGAGTTGGAATTTGGAATTTGTTGTTGGGGAAAGGTTAAGGTTGGTGGAGGGAAGGTTTTGGTGTAGTTGGTTTGGAACAAAAGTCGCCGGAGGCCGGCGAATCGGAGTGAAAAACTTTCCGGTGGAAATTCGGCAATGTAGGTAAAAGATGGTGTTTTGGATTGGGATTTTTGGTGGGTTTTGTTGGGAAAGCTTGGGGGATTGATTTGGGTGGAAGAAATCGGTTCAAAACTCGCCGGAATGGAGGATTGAGTAGGTGGCCGGAAAAGGGGTTTTGGGGTCGGGAGGGAATAGGAGAAGAAGAAGAAGAGAAAGAAAGAAGGAGAAAAGGTGAAGAAATAGTCCCCGTCACCTCGCGAGTCGCGAGCGTCCATTGGCGGGCCGCGAAACACCGTCGCGGGCCGCGCCCCTTCTTCGCGGGCCGCGAAAATGGCCCGTTTTGTTCCAGGGATTTTCGAGAAGACTCGGCATGGTTCGCGGGTCGCGCGTCATTGTGCGCGGGTCGCGCGCAAGTCCGTCGCGGTCCGCGCGATGAAGTCGCGGACCGCGCGCTGAAGACCGTTGAGGTGCGCGCGGATTCCGTTCGAGGTGCGCGCAAACCCTCGTCGCGGCGCGCGCAGAGTCTCGTCGCGGCGCGCGCGCAGAATCCCCGCGGGTCGCGCGGGATCCGTCGCGGGTCGCGCGCGCTGGACCTCGGCGCGATGCGCGCGCGCACCGCGCGCAAAACCTCGGCAAAACTTCGCCGTTCGCGCGATGAAACCGCGGACCGCGAGCATAGTTTCGCGGTCCGCGCGATCAAGTCGCGGACCGCGAAAATGGTCATTTTTGTTCCAGGGATTTCCTGGAATCCCCTGTTTTCTCGCGGGTCGCGCGGTCATTTTCGCGGACCGCGAGACACCGTCGCGGCGCGCGCATTCCGTTCGCGGCGCGCGAGGTTTCCCGTCGCGGTCCGCGCAATGAAGCCGCGGACCGCGAAAACCGGCGTTTTTGTGGCAGGGATTTCCATGAAATCCAAGTTTGCTCGCGGATCGCGAGACCTCGATTGCGGATCGCGAGGTACTGTCGCGGCTCGCGCGTGCTCGGTCGCGGACCGCGAAACCCTCGGTCGCGGTCCGCGCGATGAATTCGCGGACCGCGAGAAATGGCTCCTTGGCGCTTGTCGTTTTGCACCACTTCAAACCTATTTCTACAAAAACAAAATTAAAACTAGCGTAATGTTCGAATTACAAGCTTAATGAATTGTAAATAGCAAATAAATTTAAAGAAAGTAATGTTCCAAATGTTGAAATTGTTCGACTAAATGCTTTTAAAGCTCAAAACTCGTTTATTTAACATCGTCGGCACGATGTACCTCCATGGTAAAGATCACTCGTAGGCCGGGTTGCCTAGAGACATGTCCTCTAGGATCTCCGATTTGAAACCCTCGTAATACGGTTTCAACCTTTGGCCGTTGACCTTGATGATTTTGGCATCCTCGCCGCTTTGGATCTCCACTGCTCCATGAGGGAAAACCTTCACAACTACAAATGGTTCAGTCCACCGAGAACGCAGTTTACCTGGAAACAACCGAAGACGTGATTGAAATAGAAGAACTTTTTGACCTACCTCAAAAGTTTTCCTAATTATCATCTTGTCATGCCATGCCTTCGTCTTCTCTTTGTAAATGGCCGCGTTCTCATAGGACTCATTCCGGATTTCCTCAAGCTCTTGCAATTGAAGCTTCCTTTCATTCCCGGCCTCGTCCAAGTTCAAGTTGAACCTTGTGATTGCCCAATAGGCTTTGTGTGCTAACTCCACCGGTAAATGACACGGCTTTCCAAAGACCAATCGGTATGGAGACATACCAATTGGAGTCTTATAAGCCGTCCTATATGCCCACAATCCATCATCCAACCGAGTACTCCAATCCTTGCGAGTCGGCCTGACCGTTTTCTCAAGGATGGACTTGATTTCCCTATTGGAAACTTCGGCTTGTCCATTTGTTTGTGGGTGATAGGCGGTAGAAGTCTTGTGATTTACCCCATATTTCTTCAACAATGCGGCAATTGTTCTATTACAAAAGTGAGTGCCTCGATCACTGATCAGAGCTCGGGGTACCCCGAACCTAGAGAAGATGTGAGATTTGATGAACTCTGCAACCACTTTAGAATCATCAGTACGAGTGGGGATTGCTTCAACCCACTTAGAAACATAATCAACCGCAAGCAAGATATATTTAAAACCAAAGGAGGTAGGGAAAGGTCCCATAAAATCAATTCCCCACACATCAAAGAGTTCACAATATAGAGGGCAATGTTGGGGCATTTCATTCCTAGAAGAGATGTTTCCTACTCTTTGGCATTTATCACAAGACTTGCAAAATGTGTACGCATCTTTATTCAAGCTAGGCCAATAGAAACCACAATCTAGCACTTTCCTAGCGGTTCGCCTAGCACCAAAATGACCACCACATGCATATGAATGGCAAAAAGCAAGGATTGAAATTGTTTCATTATTAGGAATGCATCTCCTAATCACTTGGTCGGCACAATGTTTCCATACATAGGGATCATCCCACACATAAAACCTAGCATCATGCTTTAACTTATCCTTTTGTGCTTTTGTGAAGTGAGAAGGGCACTTACTTGTGACAAGGAAATTCACAAGGTTGGCATACCATGGAAGAGAAACACCAAGAGCAAACAATTGCTCGTCGGGGAACTCTTCGTGAAGATGCTCCTTCAATGCTTTGGCCCCAAACTCCTCATTGGGCACCAATCGGCTCAAATGGTCGGCCACTAGATTTTCAGCTCCTTTCTTGTCCTTGACCTCCAAGTCGAACTCGCTCAAGAGTAAGATCCATCGGAGTAACCTAGGCTTTGCTTCTTTCTTCGTCATCAAGTAACGAAGAGCTGCATGGTCAGTGAAAACAATGATCTTTGTACCAAGCAAATATGGCCTAAACTTTTCTAAAGAAAAGACTACCGCTAGCAATTCCTTTTCAGTTGTGGTATAGTTCCTTTGAGCATCATTGAGAGTCATGGATGCATAATAGATGGCATGGGGAATTTTCCCCACCCTTTGACCTAGCACCGCACCAACGGCGTAGTCACTTGCATCACACATGATCTCAAATGGAAGGGACCAATTTGGAGGTTGTATAATAGGGGCCGACACTAGCATGGACTTTAAACAATCAAATGCCCTTTTACAACCTTCATCTACCACAAATTCCACATCCTTTTGCAACAATCTACACAAAGGGGAAGAAATTTTTGAAAAGTCTTTTATGAATCGGCGGTAGAAACCCGCGTGGCCAAGGAAGGATCTTACATCACGCACACAAGTAGGGTAAGGAAGAGATTGGATGATATCAATTTTTGCTTTGTCTACTTCAATACCCTTAGATGACACTTCATGACCTAACACAATGCCCTTTTCAACCATAAAATGGCATTTTTCAGAATTTAGCACAAGATTTTTATCAATGCAAGTTTTTAGGACTAATGACAAATGGATCAAGCAATTGTCAAAAGAGTTTCCATGAACAGTAAAGTCATCCATGAAAACCTCTACAAACTTCTCAAGATATTCTGAAAAAATGCTAACCATACACCTTTGGAATGTGGCCGGCGCGTTGCAAAGGCCAAAAGGCATGCGTCGATATGCAAAGGTGCCAAAGGGACATGTGAAGGTTGTCTTTTCTTGATCCTCTGGTGCAATGGCAACCTGAAAGTACCCTGAATAGCCATCAAGAAAACAATAGAAAGAGTGGCCTGCGAGCCGGTTAAGCATTTGATCAATAAATGGTAAAGGGAAATGGTCTTTCCTTGTTACCGCATTTAACCTTCAGTAATCGATGCAAACACGCCATCCATTTTGGACACGAGTGGGAATCAATTCGCCATGGCTATTCTCCACTACGGTCACTCCGGTTTTCTTTGGCACTACTTGCGTTGGGCTTACCCATTTACTATCGGAGATTAGATAGATCATTCCCGCATCCAACAATTTAAGAACCTCGGCTTTTACTACCTCCATCATAGGAGGGTTCAACCGCCTTTGAGGTTGTCGGATGGGTTTAGCATCATCCTCCAATAGTATACGGTGCATGCAAGTACTTGGACTCATACCTTTGATGTCGGCAATAGTCCATCCTATGGCTTCCTTATGATCCTGGAGCACTTTCATCAACCTTTCCTCTTGTTCCTTGGTGAGCTTGTTGGAGATGATCACCGGCAATTTCTCACCACCACCAAGGAATGCATATTTTAGATTCTTGGGTAGTGGTTTCAACTCCACCACCAGAGGTTTATTGAAAGATGGTCGGTTGCCCGAGCCCTTCAATACCTCGAGGTCTAAAATTGGTGCATCAAGAGAAAGTTCCTCAAAAGTATCTAGCTCAAAAATGCTTTCCTTCAAGTTAGCACTCAATGCATATGTATGAACATTACTTGTGTGTAAACTATTGGCTAAAGCATTTAACAAGGGATCATCAACATCATTTTCATAAACGTTTTGCACATAAGTTTCAATCACATCAATAGCATTGCAAGAAGTTTCATCATCATTGTATTTCATGGCACCATAAATGTTGAACTCAATTTTATCACCGTCAAATTCCATGGTAAGCCTACCGCTATGCACATCTATTATTGTTCTTGATGTTTTCAAAAATGGACGCCCTAACAAGACAGGGGTTGCAAATTTATCATGTTCCATATCAAGAACGTAAAAATCGGCCGGGAATACCAACTTGTCGACTTTCACTAAGACATCTTCAACAATACCCTTTGGGTATGCATTAGATCGGTCGGCAAGTTGGATCACCACACCGGTTTTATGCAAAGTGCCAAGATTCAACGATTCATACAATGCATATGGAATGACATTTATGGATGCCCCTAGATCTAGCATAGCTCTAGGAAAGTAAGTGTTCCCTAAGATGCAAGGAATTGTAAACATGCCCGGATCACCACATTTGGTAGGCATTTTATCTTGAAACAAGGCCGACACATGTTCATTGATTTTTTCATTTTTAACATGCTTAGACCTTTGTTGACGATGGTTCACACATAATTCCTTCAAGAACTTAGAATATCTAGGAACTTGATCAATAGCATCGAGTAAAGGAATGTTTACCTCACACCTTCGAAGGACCTCGAACGCTTCCTTGTCCATCTCCTTTTTCCGAATATTCTTCAAAGCTTCGGGAAATGGTGCTTCCACATCAAAGGTAGTGTCCGTCCTAGTTTTCTTGTGAAGAGGTGAGAATGGAGGTGACATTGGTTCAACATTAGGGGTTGTGTCTACATGTTCCTCATCAATAGGTTCTCTCTCATTCTCAACCTCGGCCTCACCTTTTTCTTTGGCTAGCTCCTCAAGAATCACCTCCTCATCGGCCAAGGTCGCCTCAACCTCATCATTGGCTAAGCTCTTCTTCATAAGGCCTCTCTTGGGTGCCTTTTTCACAACCACTTCGGGTTCCATAGGTTGTTTACCACTCCTCAAGGTCATGGCACTTGCATGAGGCCTTGGATTTAACTCCGTTTGTGCGGGAAGTTTCCCGGAGTTTTGTGCTTCCAACTTCCCTAAAACCGTGGCCATTTGACTCATTTGTACCTCAATGCTCTTGAGTCGAGCATCTTGTGGTAATTGGCCCGAGCCTTCACCTTGATCATGAGATTTATTTTCCAACCTCGGGTGAGCATTTTGAGGGGTACGGTTATTGAAATGGCCTTGACCTTGGTTCCTTTGGTATTGTTGTGGTTGAGGGTGATATTGAGGGTTTTGATGATCTTGGTACCCTTGGTAGCCAAAATCTTGATACCCTTGGTTTTGGTAACCTTGGTACCCTTGATTTTGATGGCTTTGGTCTCCTTGGTAGCCTTGGTCATTTTGCCCTCTCGCTCTATCAAAAGATTGACCACCTTGACCTTGGTAACCCCCTTGGTAGCCTTGGTCATTTTGTCCCCTCGATCTATCAAAAGATTGACCACTTTGACCTTGGTAGCCACCTTGTTGGCCTTGTTGCCCCGTTGGTTCATCTCTCCATCGAAAGTTGGGGTGATCTCTAGTCCCGGGGTTGTAGTGTTGGGCATAAGGGTCATATTTCCTTTGGTTACCTCTATCACCGCCTTGGCCTTGTCCACCTTGAAAACCCCTACCACCTTGGTAGCCTCGGCCTCCTTGGTAGCCCTTAAAACCTTGGTTTCCTCCTTGATCACCTCTAAAACCTTGGTTTCCACCATAGACCCCCATGGCATTGACTTCCTCGTTATAATCCTCGTTTGCTTGAGGACAAGATTCGGTGAGATGGTTCGAAGCACAAATCCAACACGTCATCACTTGTTGCCGTGGTTGGTTCCCCATGGTCCCTCCGGGGCTATTTCCCATCATGAAACCCTTCATCAATGCCGTAAGCTCCTTGATATCTTGACGAGTTCCATCATTGCTTCCACCGGAGTTACCAACTCGTAATCTCCGGTCCCTCTTCGGTTTGCACCCCTCGGCTAATTGCTCAAATAGCATCATGGCATCGGATGATCCAAGGTTAGCAATGGAACCATAGCAAGACCTATTTATCGACTCGGTTTCCCTATCATTCAAGCCATTGTAATAGAAGCACACCAATTGGGGTTCGGTGAAGCTATGGTACGGGCAACTCGAGAGAAGAGTTTGGAACCTTTCCCAATACTCATACAATGTCTCATCATCGTCTTGAGTGATGTTGCTAATGGCTTGTATCAAAACCGAGGACTTTGAGGGAGAAAAGTACTTGTCTAAGAACTTTTTCTTCAATTGCGGCCATGTAGTGATTGATGATGAAGGTAAACGGCTTAACCATTTAGCGGCCTTGTCCTTCAAGGTGAAGGTGAAGGTTTTCAACTTAAACTCATCCACACTCATCTCGGAAGGTTTCAAACTACTACAAACCCTATGAAAAGCTTCAAGGAAGTCATTAGGATCATCCACTTCTCTACCATGGAAAGTCGGAAGCAAATTTATCACTCCCGTCTTGATTTCATATTGAGAGTTCGGGTAAACAATGCTCAATTGTTGTTGCTCATAGTTGGGGGACATGTACTCTCTCATAGAAATGTTGGTAGGAGAAGGGTTAGGGTTTTGGAAAGGGTTGTAGTATTGGTTTCGGGGAGGGTTTTGGCCGGTATCCTCTTCTTCGTCCGCCATGTTGAAAGGTAGTGATTCACTTTCAAGGGGGGAAGTATTAGATGCTAGTGCCTCTTGCACTTGCTTCCTAAGTTGGCGGAGATTTCTTACTAGCTCGGAATCGTATTGCAAAGGGTCTTGGTTCGAGGATCCTGTAAGAACCATGCACCAAGAGCTAGAGCAATAGGGTTCCAAACCAAAATAGAACCTAAAAAGAAAGATAGATTAGAAATAAACTACAATACACACATAAAAATACGCCTTGTATCCCCGGCAGCGGCGCCAAAATTTGGGAGGTCGTCGCCGTACCTCTCAAATATACAATTTATAGATCGCTTACTACCTTTCCACACTATTAAGTGTACAATGGCAAGTAAGGTTCGTTCCACAGGGAGAAGGTTTATTTCTATGTATATCTTGTAGAATATATATACATATACATATATAAAAGCAATGTAAACAAGGGGGGGGGGGTTTGAATTGAGTTTTTGTTTAAGACACTACTAAATAAAACTACTAGAACTTTAGGGTTACAACTACTTTAGCATAAGATTACTCTAACTAGAGATTAACTAATGAAAATAGGAGACTTGGGTACATGAGATTTGTATCTTCTTGTTATGGATTTTTCCTCAAACCTACTTATGATACTTTGAGAATGGTGATTGTTTTTAATGGGAAACCATCTCTATTCTAGTTGTGAATCATGAAAGCATTTTCACAACTCTTATTGGCAACTTATCTATATGATAGCAAATAGATAAATTGACCAATGCTAATTCAAATTAGATGTTTTCCCACCTTACCCATGCAATGTGATAACACAATTGACATAAATATAATGCTAATGAATGATCTCAAGAACAAATACAATTGAAAACAACATATATTTGATTCCTAATTCACTACTTTTACATAGAAGAAATGATAGCATTTCAACCATGGAAAGGCAATGTCTAACACATATCCAACACATATCTATAACTAGGAAATCATTCCTAACCATTTCAAGCATCAAATACACATATAATTCATGATCATTCAATGACAAATCAACCATTCCTAAGCTTCACAAACCATGTTCTCAAAAAATAACAAGATGTTTAATCTCACATACCCAAGATGGGTTTTAGCCTACAATCATAACTAAATAATCATAACCATAATCCATACAATAATACATGGTGAATTCAAAGTGAAAATCCAAAGAGAAAATGAAGAAAAGAGCTTCAAGCTCTGTAAAAACCGATACCTCAAACAATGAGGATAAGTCCAATTTATACTCTAAAACAATTAAAATTAAAGCCAAACAAAATGCAAGTTGCAGGACCATTCGCGGGTCGCGCGGGATCCTTCGCGGACCGCGAGCCTGGTTCTCGCGGTTCGCGGCCGAGGATTCGCGCCCCGCGCGCCCGTGGTCTCGGCGTGGTACGCGACCGAGGAATTGCGCCCCGCGCACGTCTGGTCCTCGCGAGTCGCGGCCGAAGGTTCGCGCCTCGCGCACGTCTGGTCCTCGCGAGTCGCGGCCGAAGGTTCGCGCCCCGCGCGTCTGTGCCTCGGCGGTCCTCGTTCTGGTTCGCGCGGCTCGCGACCGGAGTCTCGCGCCCCGCGCGCGTCTGGCTCTCGCGGCTCGCGTCTGGTCCTCGCGGCTCGCGAAACTCGGCATCTTCAAAACAGCAACACACACCCTCGCGGTTCGCGACCTAGGGTTCGCGGCCCGCGAGAGTGTGCCTTCACGCCACTTCTACGACCGGTTCTTCAATGTATCAATCGCGGTCAGGACGGTCATAGAAGGTCTTCAAATCATTCAAATCCATCGCAAGTGCAATTCAAGATCGAAATGCACGTCTTCAATTTCAAACCACTATGAATGATTCGGTCTAAAAGTCTAATATAAATCTACAAAATACTATCTAAAACAGCTCTCAAATGCTACAAAATAAGAGTATATCTAGGGTCTATCAATGTGTTTTGATTGAGTGTGATTCTCATTTACGACGTGGGGAAAACGCTTGTCAATGCATGAGGTAAGTTAGAATTAATGTTGCAAAACATAAAATAAAAGGGTAAAAAAGCGCCGTTGTTACGGTTTGGTTCATCCGGATACACTTACCACTATACTACAATGACTTCGATAACGTAATTAAGCATAAACCTGTATTAAACACATAATTAAAATTTGGAATTTCAAATGCCAATAATGAAAATATTGCACTTTGCTCGTCTTCTGAAAATTGTTTGTTCTTGTCAGCCAAACAAAACAAAGTTATACAACAATTCCTAGCTCCTACACAAAGAATACATGATAGAATTCCAGCTACAATGAATACATATATAATAGAAATCCGGCTACAACGTTTGCAGCAGGCAGAAGTTTCCTATCAGCTGTAAACCAACAACAAATATTTTGATGAAATTAACTTAAGTCATTATATGGTTCGTGCAAATAAAAGGAACCAGCACATTGTCTCTCTTTGTGGAGAAGTATTTCGTATCCTGAAAATGTGGTGGTTCCTTTTATTTGCACTTAAGCGGTGGAGAATATGGTCCAATTCAACTCATTGCTTCTTCCTAGTTCAGTAGAGCAGAGCAAAAAAAGGAGATTCCCTGGACCAATCTTCTATCTAGGGCCGTTTTTTTGGGAACAACAGGTAGCGTAATCGAAGCACAAAAACACAATTAGTGTGCTGAAATCAAACGGATAGATAACTGATCGATAACGTCGTCAACGACTCCAATTTTTAAGAAGACGATAAAGAAGAAAAATAAAGGTGGACAATCAAGTATTAATGAACAATATATTGAAGACCCAAAAGTAAGTACTGCAATCTATGAAACTGCTAGGGCCGCGAGAAGCACTGTCCTTAAAGTAATACTAGCCCCCACCACTTGATTGCTGTGAGTTATCTGACCAGGTTACTTCCAGGATTTTTCTAACACTAGAATTTGTGATAGCAACAACCACTGATTCTCCTACGAATGAGAGATAGAATCTGAGAGAACTATCCGTAGGAAAATCAAAGGTAAAAATTGATTATCTTCCAGTAAAAATATCACCGCATATTTATAATAGATTTCAAGCTGGATTCACACCGTTTGGACGTATCCATTCTTTTCGAAATAAACACACGCGTCTGTTCAGACACATCTATTCACGGTAAATCAACCTTACTGTATTACAGATAATATACGATGCCTCATTCATTGGATAAATAAATTAATCCAATAAAATACCTTTAATTTCTGAAATTCCTCAATGTTAAAAGACTATTCCAACAATAACTACAGATTAACTGGAACACCGATCATCATAAATGAAGACTGCTTCAAGTCGCTTTTAGATCCCAACATTAATCATCATAAATGAAAAAAATCATATTAGAGTTCACTCATATCACACGAGATTAAATAAACAACCCTAATCAAAAACTTTAAA
Organism: Cruciata laevipes; assembly: GCA_963678965.1. Taxonomy (NCBI): domain Eukaryota; kingdom Viridiplantae; phylum Streptophyta; class Magnoliopsida; order Gentianales; family Rubiaceae; genus Cruciata; species Cruciata laevipes. The sequence continues at coordinate 15,366,031 of OY787634.1, read as the reverse complement.
AAGCGATAACCGTTAAAACTGACCTTGATAATGGCTTGAGCACAACGAGTGATCCAATGAAGCACAGCGAGTGATCCAATGAAGGTTAATTAAATCAAAATAACAAAATAAAAGATACTCCTTTCGTCCCCTTATAAATGTCTTACAGAAATAGTCAATTTTTTTCACACCATATTTGACCATTAATAACTTATAATATATAAATAATATATTTTCACATGAGATATCATTAGAATTCTCGTATGATGTACTTTTTAAAAATCAAAATTATTTACTCTAATATTAAGTATAATGAAAGTTATTAATGGTCAAATATGGTGTGAAAAAAATTGAATATTTCAGTAGGACATTTATTTGGGGACGAAGGGAGTAAAAATTAAATAAATTAAAAGGAGGCGTGTACTGTCGTACCCTTCGCCATCCCTTTATTATAAACTCAGAAACCCACTGGATAAGGACTCTTTCAAATTTCTCACTCCCATTCAGTCTCGACTCTCAACGTTCGACGGCGCCTAGGTTGTGCAGACCGGCTTGAACTCACTCAGGTTAGTGCCTGCATTTGATATTTTCTATTTGTCGATTGTATTTTTCGGAGGTGTTTACTAGGTTTGCACACTATGTGTTTAATTGTTTGTCCTGAATCCTGAATCCTGAATCCTGATACATGGCAAACCAAAACTAGTGTTAAGAAATTCCTTGATTCCAGCGTTGATGATTTTACATTGACTGGAAGAAAATTTGTTCTAAATATTTGCTTTTGTCCACATAATTTGAGGAAACGGGTCGGTTACGGGTCTCCACTAATACTGCTGCACCCGTGATACTTAGAGGAAACCTTCTGAAAGGGCATTTCTCCTCCAAGTAAACCGAATGTATAGGACTGTAAGTGCACGTTGTCTGTGTCTTGCTTGTGTTTCAGGCAGCCGTGTTTCTTTTCTGTGTTCTATCCAGAACCAGAAGTCAAACTTCTTAAGAATTAATAAGTAGCAGAGAAAATGTCTTCTATATCTTTACTTGATGTGGTTGCATATTAAAGTGGTGCCTTCTATGCTCCTGGATGAATTCATCCTCCTTTATTAGATTAGTGAACATTAAATGGCACACATAGTAATTTATACTCCAAATCTCACAAATGATTAAAAGAAACTAAAGTATCATCGTCAATAACTGAATCTAGAGCAACTGAAGTTGTCAGAAGAGCTGATTCATGTAGTATGTACTATTAAGCATTTGTTTGCAAGTCAAGACCAGTAACATAAAAGAGTGATTTTAGCCTGGTTGATTTAGGAAGAGTTTGGACCAGTAAAATAATTATGCACAATTTGTTTTACAAAAAACAACCACAATTTAGCTCCATGAAATTAGTTTATGTGGCCGACCAATAACAATTGAATGACAAGATGGTAGGCACAAATCAGCTTGATGCTGTCCTCTTCCCTCTAGGTTTTTCACTGTCCAATGTAGTCTATCAAGCAGTTTCATAGAGTAAACATAGATCAAATGGATTTCTTTTTATCTGCCGCACAATGTAGTTGAACACAAAGCTAAACAGAAGAAGGTATGGTTGGTTTGTTGTTGCAGGGTTTGAAGTGGTTCTGTATTGAAAAACATAAATGCTGCTTAAGCAATCATTACTGGCCCTTCTGGGCTTTGACTCCATCATATGATATGTTTGTTTAATGCTACGAATCCCATCATTCAACTACGTGCTGTCCAAGCTTTTATTGTTACTACATTGGATCTTTGATTTCGTGGCATGTAGACTTGATATGCTTTTTACCACAAGTCTTTAACTTCTTTTATTTACACTGGTTGCATTACATATGTCATATCCACACCTTTGATCTGAAATACCATGTGATTATGAGATGATCTTGATTATCCTTATCTGGCCGTCAAGGCTGTCATTATCTCTGTTATGCTTGATTAGTGAAAGTTAGATTAAGTAGGTTTGTGATGTTAATTTGTTGATTAATCAATGATTGCTGTAGGATAAAAATGCCAGTAGTATAGCCAGTGTCAGTGTTAGTGTGGATTTCTATTTGGGGTGGGGACAGGCTGTTGTATATTCTTTTCGTATGTGTCCTGAAATATGTTGATCATGTTACCCTTCATAATGGTCTGAAAATCTCTTCCGCCTCAGGAGGAAGGTATTAAAAGGAGGATGAATATATCTGTTGATAAAATTGGTGCAGCTGTTCCAAGTTCAGATTCTCAAAAGAGCAAACAGAAAAGGAAGATACCGAGCCCAAGTGAGCTTGTGGCCCATTATGAGTCAAAGGGCATGGAAACCCAAGAAGCCTCGTTGAAAGTTATTCAGGATCTCCAGAATGCATTGTTGAGGACAATGGTATCCACTCGAGGAGACAAAAGAGCTCCACCTGGAGAGTCTTCCGATGTATCAAGAAAGTTGGATGTGATCAATGGGCGTCTTCTTAAGCTTGAAATGAAGGTTGACTCTAAACCTGGATACCCACAAATGGTGGCCGTTGGGGTGACCTCTGGTGTTGTTGTTGGTGCCTTGACCTCAGCTGCTGCCCAGGTTTGGACTGCTGTGCGCCGAGCTACTAATTGATTATTTAATGAACTCAGTTAAACATAACATTCCTTCCGAATTTTGTGTGGGAGTAATCTGCTCGAACTTCGTCCTTTTGTGAAAGGCGACAGTTGGCCCTGAGTTTTTAAAGGTCAACAGTGTGAACTATCAAAATGTGGCCTTTTTAAATGTTGGTTTCACAAACATTTATAAATCTTCCATAACATATGTAATTTACTTAAGAAAAAGTCTCCTGGAAGTTACTCTGCTGTAAGAGCAGGCCAAAAGGAGATCACCTTCTACAAGATTGAGATTACTATACATAACTATTTTAATTAATTAGACCATAAAACATAACAGATCAAGGAATAAAGTGAAAAGATAATGCTCAAAGTCTAAAAGATCAAACCAAATAAAAACATCAGGCCTAAAACGTAAAATATCAAACCAAATAAAAGATCAAACTCAAGTATAAAAACATCAGGTCCAAACAAAAATAACTCTAATAATTCAAATAATTGTTTAGTAACCCCAATCTTGTAGAAGATGGTTTCGTTTTGGGTTGTCTTTATTTGAGACTCTCTTAACTTCATAGGATGAAATTGCATAAAATTAGGGTTTTTTATTTCTTTTAAAGAACTTTTAATTTTATAAAATATATTTTCATCTGAACTTTTAATATATTTTTAATTTTCATAAGCTGATAGATGGACATGGCATCATACGTCTTCTGGGGTCTTTATAGTCCGTTCGGCTTATCATATGGCAATCGAAAATCCGTCATCCTCTTCTCATCATCATCTTAACGTTTTGGGTTACGAGGAGAATAAAAAGTTCTGGAGCAAGTTTTGGAAGTTACATGTTCCTAAGCGGGCTCTGCACTTTGCATGGCATTTCTGTTCCGACTCGTTAGCAAATGTGGAGTACTTAAGACGCAGAACTATGGAAACAGCTTCTTTGTGTCCGCAGTGTCCGGAGGATGCTATCACATCGAGGCATCTTTTCTTTGATTGTAGCTAAGCTAGAGTCGCATGGTCTGTGGCGGGTATTTTACAAGACATATTACACCTCAGCCAGTCGAGGGGAGATATTTGGTTTCGAAAACTATTACGTGAGAAGGATGATGCTTTTGTGAGTTAGTGATAACCATTTGGGATGACATCTAGTGTCAGCGGAATAGACAAGTTTTTGAACAGTCCCGCATAAATTATGGTGGCATCTGTCATCACAACCCGACGTTTGTTCTTGGAGGCATGAGGCTAAACCGATGGCATGTTGGATGCCTTGTTGCCGAGGACTCTGTATTGCAACCGCCAGCTAATAAGTTCAGTGTTATGTGGGGCTCACTGATGGTTCGACTATCTCGGGGGATGTGGCGTTCGATCTTAGATGGAAGATTCATTAGTGCGGCATCGAGACATATACAGGGGGATGCATATACATGACCCCGTCCTAGCTAAGACATTGGCGCTGGAGGATGCATTAATACTGAACTAAAAATTAAAATATATTTCACTGAACTAAACTGAACCGAACTGAAATAATCTACAAATAAACTCTGGCAAACAGGGCCTTTGTATCTTTAGACTTTATTTTATTTTTCTTAGACACTTTACTTAGCAAATTAAGACATCAACTTAATTTAATTTAAAAGATAGCAAAGGAGGAAAAAGAATATATAGTCAAATATAGATGAAAGAGTAATTGTTATGAGTTAGATAGCTTAACTAGAGTTAAGTTAATAAAGACATGTGTCACAATTTGGTTGGTGGAACTGAGAGTGGTACACAAAAGTGATATAGAGGATCCGGAGGCGAAAAGCAGATGTGGTTTTCATGGTTGCAAGATAATATCTTCGAGGGTGTTATTGCATTTTTATTGTACCTCTAAACTGTAATAGTACATGCACTATTAGTGTGGTTGACATGTATTTCGATTATTCTTGTAACAGACTAGTCAAATTGGATGTCAATTCCACTAATTGTAATCGTTGCTTGGTTTTTTCCAGTACCCTGAATTGATATTGATTTTTCAAAAAAACAAAAACAAATTTGGGACCAGTACAAAATTGAACCAATGAAACTATAGATTAATAATTACTAAAAGATTCCATATGTATTTCAAAATTCTAAGATTGTCTATTAAAAATTAAATTTATAGTCTCTTGTTTTTGTTGAATTTCAAATCTATATGAATTGAGTTCATCTTCAAATATGCTTATTAATTGCATTGGGGTATTGTCTTCTCGTATTGCAACAAAAAGTTGTAAAAAGTTGCCGCTCGCAATGAGGTTGATCATGATCCTCAACTTCGTCATCGACCAGATTTTATTACTATGAACTAATTTTTTACTTATTCAAAAATAGTTAACTTTACAGATTCAATTAATTTGTAAATGTACATCAATAGAATGTGCCTTGGAACTTGATTTTAATTTATTTTTATCTCTAACTTACATTGTGACTAGTACATTTGACTTGGAAACCCAATATCATGCCCCTCTTCCCTCTCCTAAACCCTACCGCTCCCAGAAAAAAAAAACTCCTCTACTTCTTCAAAATATATGTTTTACGCTTATTGATTCAATCTTACATTGAATAAGTGTGGTTCACACAATGAATTTGTTCTCGATTTGATCGTCTGAATCCATGATTTAGTTGTTCGTTGATGTTTTGTTCCCGATCTGGTTGGAAGGTCGTGGTTTATGTTTTTTGTTTATATTTCTTGATCTGGTTGGACAGGTCGTGGATCGTGTTCCGTTCGTGATCTATGACTTTCAAGGTGTTTACAGTTTGAAGAACATAGATCGTGGTTTGGATCTAGTGGTGTTGCGGTTGTAGCAGATCCCCGATTGGCGCAGTGATTGATGCGGAAGATGCTCCTCTGTCAAGCAGTTGTGGTGTTCGCGGTTGCATAATAATATCCCCGAGGGCGATATTCAGCTTTTTTATTGGATCTCTCAATTTATAATAGTACAGACAGTATGAGTCTGGTTAGCATATGATTTAGTTAGCCTTGTAATAGCCTAGTTGATTAGATGTTGATTCTACTTGTAATCGTTATTGGGGTTTTTCCCAGTACCATGAATGAATTTTTCAAAAACAAAAAAAAAGTACATTTGACTTGGAAATGTAAATGTCATACGTAAAATCTCTTTACATTAATATATTAGTAATTTATCGATATAATAATATCTCGCTAAATTAATAAAATATCCTGACACCAGCATTATTAATTTATATGGGGTTTTTTTTTTTGAAAAATGTAATAATTCCATTCAACTTCAGGGTTCTGGAAATCGTCCAGAAACGAATGACAGGAAACTCGGGGGGTGAATCTCAAGTATCATACATCAGGGGGTTCGACTTAGCATAGTTAGCTAGAGAATGAGCTATAAAATTATGACTACGTGGAACCCAAAAGGGCCCTAACCAAGTACTATTCTCCAGCAAACTCCGTATCCTCAAAATCGTCTCCCTACAGTTGTCCGAGCAATCTATCTCTTGATTCACCATCTGAACAACCTGGAGTGTATGCCCCATCATATTCATCCCCGGCTGGTTCAAATCTCTGGCCAACATGAGCACCTCCTCCAAAGCTAAGCATTCAGCCAAAGCCGGATCACTGACGTGCTGAAACCTCCTAGCCACCGCTCTCAGAAACTGGCATGTCTGGTCCAAAGCCACCACACCAATGCTCGCATCCCCATTCAGTATGCCAGCGTCAAAATTAATCTGGATACCAGGGTCTGGCGGTCTCAGCAGCGTATGCGGCAGTAATGCATTCGACGATTCCTCCCTCCAATTCTGGGTTGCTTTGTAGTTCCTCAGATTGGCCACCACACTGGCCGCTACCACTCCAGCCGCCAGCTGAGCATGCTCGAAGATCCTCTTGTTTCTTTGGAACTATAATCCGTCGCAGACCATAATCGCCAATGCACAGAACTCCTCATCTCCATCCTTTAGGATCTCCCGAAACCAAGCATCCCCTCGCTGCCTCCTAGCCAACTCAATCTTCGACCATAGATTCACCGTCCCCCACGCCGTCCTGGCATAATCACAGTCGAAGAACAAGTGAGCCGTCGAGTCCTCCTCCTACAAACAGAAGGGGCACACCGAGTCTACCTCCACCCCTCGATGCCTCAGGTTAGCCACCGTCGAAAGAGAGTCTTTGCAAAGCCTCCATGTGAAGTGCAAAGCTCTCTTCGGAACGTCCTTGAACTTCCAAAAATGATTCCAGAACGCCGGTGACCCTACATCCATCGTCGGCTGCTAGATCCTTGCCTCCACCGCAACGTGATAAACCGATCGCACCGTGTACTTTCTCGGATTCATGAAATGCCATATCCACCAATCCGGGGAGTTCATATTACAAAGTGTCGGCTCCCTGATCAACCCTACATCCTCCTCCGTAAACAAGGCCTCTAGAATGCCCGGTTTCCACCATCTAGTATCCACGTCAATAAGGTCCGCCACCCTCGCAATGTGGCCTGGAACCCGTTGCGGGTCCTGAACCATAAAGCCTTGCACTCTCGGAATCCAGGGATCGTTGCATACCGAAGTCTGACGTCCCGACCCAATCGATCTCATACACCCTTTCCGAACCAGCTCCAAAGCCCCGTGGATGTTGCGCCATGCCCACGACGGCCGTGCCCCTATGTCCGAAGAAAGTAGATCTCGTTCCATTTATATGGGTTTTAAAGTATAATATATGGTGGAAAAATCGAATTTGTATTGTTGAATAATGAGTGAATTTGGAACAACATTGATTTTAAAATTGAGAAAATGTCCAAAATGGTACCCACTTTTACTTGAAATTCACACTTTGATACCCATTCCTGACAATTTCCTTAAGCAGCTGAGTCACCTCCTTTCCTTTTTTTTTTTGATGTAATATTTTCTTCTATTAAATTGCTCAAAAAGTTCATACAACTGATTTGGCCATCACTCTAAGCCAGACATTCAACAAATATAAATAACTAACCAAAAGGAGAAAAAAACAACTATTCTGCAGCCATCTGAAATACAAGTGGCTATGATCATAACTAGTTCATCAAGATATTGCTAAGATTTTAGCATAATCTTGCTAAATCTACATCCACCTTTGGAGCTTTGGTGTCTTCAACGTTCCATTTCTATTTCCAGCTCGTATATGATTAAGGGAAAATCCAACGTAGCTTATATGCGAATTGACATATCAAAACACAAGTCTACCCCGGTTCAGTTCCCATATAAATCAAATTAGCCATATGAAGCCTGGTCTGAGCATGCTTATAATCTTCTTCGATCCAGCCCGTCAAGTCTTTAGATAGTGTCATGGGTCAAGGTTGGGTAACTGGTTTCACCAAGCAGCCCAACACCTCTGAAATACCAAAGGTAATCAGTGCGGTACCTACGACATATATACAAGTTTCATACTAGGGCCATAGTCCCTCATCCAGTCCGTCAAATATTTTTGATAATGTCTTGGGCCAAGGCTGGGTAACTGGTTTTTCCAGCAGCCCAACACCTCTGAAATACCAAAAGGTAATCAGTGTGGTACCTACGACATATGTACAAGTTTCATACTTGGGGTAAAACCCCTCAACCATTCCATCAAATCAGATAGTGTCATGGGCCAAGGCTGGGTAACTGGTTTTTATACCAGCAGCCCAACACCTCTGAAATACCAAAAGGTAATCACTGCGGTACCTACGACATATGTACAAGTTTCATACTAGGGATATATCCCCACAACCAATCCGTCAAGTCTTTAGATAGTGTCACGGGCCAAGGCTGAGTAACTGGTTTTTACACCAGCGGCCCAACACCTCTGAAATACCAAAGGTAATCAATGCGGTACCTACGACATATGTACCAAGTTTCATACTAGGATCCATTCACACCATCCCCAACATCAATCAGAGGGGTCATAGCTTGTTTCAATCATCACCTTTAGAGCATCCACCTGCCTAAATTTCCCCTCAAAGATTCTGTTATTCCTCTCCCTCCATACATTATAGAAGATGCTGATAAGTCGGTGGAATCTTATTCTCTTTCTCCATCCTACCATTCTTCTCATCCTCCTCAAGCACTCTCTGAAGTTTCCGCCAGTCTCCACCCTGTAATGCTTTTGGAGCTCCACTGTAAACTGGCATGTACAAAATATGTGCTGCATCATTTCTCCATTCTGCCCACATAGAGTACAAACATCTGCCACATGAGGTATTATCCCTTTCGATTGAAGTCTCGCTATGGTCGATAATCTCCCTTTTAACAACATCCATAGAAAGAATGAGTGTTTAGGCTGTAGTCCTGACTTCCACAATATTTTCGTTGACCAATGGTTTTCTTGGCCTGCCCCTTTGAGGTATCCATATACCTTGCTAGTGCTGAAATTTCCCTTCACGTCAACACATTCCATTAGGTATGGATGAATTTCATCTTTCAGTGGCACCAACTTGCCCCAACTCCAACTATATGTGTGCCCTTCTAAGCTGTAGTCAAGAAACTCTTCATCCTTCAAGTAGTATGCCTGCACCCATTTCAGCCACAATATATCCTTCTTTTGACATACATTCCAAACCAGCTTACATAGAGAAGCTCTATTCCAGAAAGAAGGATCCCTTAGGCCAACTCCTCCACTTTTCTTTGGCATACAAGTGTTTTCCAAGACACTGGTGTAACTCTTTTCTCCCCTTCCTTTCTGCCCCACAGAAAATTTCTGCATTTTGTCTCAATGGCTTTGTGCACACTCTCAGGTATTTGAAAAATATTTGCCCAGTGACTAGCTTTACTCAGCAGAATTGTGTTTATAAGCTGCATTTTACCTGCATATGCCATATTCCTGGAACCCCAAGTGCCTATTTGTCCTGCAATCTTCTCCACCATTTTCTCACAATCTTCAGCTCTCCACTTCCCTGTCGAGACTGGAAGTCCCAGGTAATTCATTGGGAAACTTCCTTGAACTATATTTAGAGTATCAGCCAACATCTTTGATTCAGTTTCTGTCATTGTCGAGAAGAAAACCTCAGATTTTCCTTCATTTATCCTAAGGCCAGAAACCTTCCTAAAATCCTTCAAAATGGTTTTAACCCCTTCCATTGAGTGCTTGCTCGCCCGACAGAAAATTAACAGATCATCTGCAAACATCAAACTGTGTATTTCCCCCTTCAAACTCCTCTGATGGAACCCTATAGCTTTCATTTTTATGGCCAGGCTAAGCTGTCTCGATAGATATTCCATCCCAATTACAAACAATAAAGGTGATATCAGATCCCCCTGTTTAACACCACTCCTCCCTTTAAAACAATCCGTGTACGCACTGATGTACCCTATTTATACTCTAGTTTTTAGTGTATTTAAGACTTGTTTTGAAGACCATTTTGTAACAAAGCATAGGATTTTAGAGTGAATTATATCATTGGTTCTTTATGTTTAGAACTTGTAAAATCTTATGTTTATGTGTGTGTTTTGGAGCTTGTGGATTGATATTATTGAAGACCTTCTATGACTATGCTATAGAGTTGCTGATTTGATGCTTAGAACTTGAAGAATTGGTCATAGAAGTGGCGAGAAGGCCACTTTACTAAAGGTGGTAGAAGTTGCCCAGAAAAGTGTCGCTCAAGCCCAGAAAAGTGTCACAAGAGATGAAGAAAGTGTCACTGGAGCTTGAAGGAAGTGTCACCCCAGATGAAGAAAGCGTCACTAGCTGCCCAGAAGTGTCGCTATGATGAACAGCGACCAAATAAAGCGTCGCTAAACTTTTTCCCACTTGCACTCCTTGAGCTGAAATTTGGAGGCTATAAATACCTCCTTATCCTCACCTTTTTGGACGAGCTCCCTCTCAATCCAAACCCAACTTCCTCATCTTTTCTTCCATTTCTTCCATTGTTCTTCCCTTTGATTCTATGTTTATGTAATGTTGAATTAGAATGATTGTTGTAGGCTAAGTAAACCTTGGGAGCAATTGATGTAGACTTCTTTGCTTGAGATTTTTATGAACTTCATTATGCTTCTATTTATGGTTTGATTATCATTTGATGAACTTGTCTTGAATTGTATATGAATGTTGTTAATCTTGCTAAATTTGCCATGGGCTTTGTGTCATGAATCAATTGCATGCCTCATAATTTAGGTAATGGTAGTTTAAACCCTAGTTCTAGTTTAATTTAGAGATTAGGTTAATTAGAAGTGATTGGGGGGGGGGGGGGGGGGGGGAGGGGGGGTGACAACCTCTTTTGCTTGCTAGTTGTAGAGTAATTTAGCCTAGTTGGTAAAGTAATTGGTAATTAGAGAGGTTGTGTGATTGTTGTTATGAAACATGGTAAAGTATAGTCATGGAATTGAATTGCTTATGAATTTGAATATTGTTGCATGTCTTCGTAGGAACCTAATGTGATCATTGATCCTTCGTTGTATGTAATTGTAGAGTTAAGATATTCATTTCCAATGTGTGATTATATGCATAGAAGTGCTAGATTCGTGGGTAGATGTTAACATTTACCCCAATATCATAAAGTAGCAAATATGAATTGAGATTTGTATGTTACCATCATCTTAGTTCTTTATAGTCTTCAAATGTCTTGTCCAATGCTCACGTTATCGACGAGTATGGATGAGTTTGTCGATTCTCCATTTTAATTCCATTGTCGATGTATCTAGATGCTATCATCTAGGTGGATTGATAATGAGGGCTCTTGAGTGATGTGTTCATGCTCACTAGCTATTATAGAGAGAATAGGATGTTTTTCATCCACGACTTATGATCATAAACCTTAGATGTGAAGCGTTCACTCAATGATTAATCGATAGTTGAAGTTGAAGTCAATTGCCTCCCAAGGCCTTGTATTTGCATTGTAGTCTAGTTATCTTAGTTGCTTTCTTTCGTAGTGTAACAAAACCAACATCAAAACCCCCCTTGTTTACCTTGCTTTCTATATAATATATATGTATGTGTTTATAATCTTCGCTAAAACACTAAACAAGATCCTTCTCCTTGTGGTTCGATCCCTACTTCCCACTATCTACTCTATAGTAGTTAGAAGTCGTAGGTGAATATAAATGTGTTTTGATTGAGTGGGATTCCCATTTACGACGTGGGGAAATCGCTTGTCAAAAATGGCGCCGCTGCCGGGGAGAAGGCATTTCTTGCTTTGTGTTTTATCTTAGATTTTATTGTTTACCTCCTTTGTTTTCTTTATTTTCTTTGAAAGTGTATTGCTCGAGTTCTTTGCGTAAACGACACCTTGTAGTGTGTATTACCCTAGAACCCTTGCACTACCATTTCAAACCTTTTTTTTTAGTTATGTTTAGTTTAAAAAAGAAAGATTTTATTGACTTCCTCACCTTTAACCATGAAAGGATGAGGAAGAATGTAGCAAGCTCGTGTGATTCTTATCTTTCAAATGATTTTTACGAGCCTTGTTATTTTGAGTCGAGAAGTGAGCACTATGAACTTGAAAGGCCCCTTGGTTCTTCATACCAAGGGTACTATGATAATGAGTGCTATGAGGAGGAGACAAATATTGGTTTTCAAGGTCAAAATTGTTTTAATCCATATGATGATTCTTATAATCCACAATGGAGTGGTTATTCGAATTCGAATTATGGATATCAACCGGAAAACCAATACTTTGAGCAACAAAATCTACCTCCACCCATTTGTGAATTGCCTCAAGGACAAGATGTGATAAATGATGAAGAAAATAGACTTTTCAACAATCTTGAGAGGCAATTGATCAAAATGTGGAAAGTGGTGAGGAGATTAGAATCTCAATACTCCAAGGAAGTACCATCCGAAGTAGAACATATTCCTAGTGCTATGGTGAGTAATGTCACCACGATGCATGATGATGAGTTCGAAAGTGATGAGGAAATTTTTGTTGAGGATTATGAAGTAGAAAGGAATGTGAGTGTTTTTGAATCTTTACCATCACCATTGATATCCTCACATCCACCTATTCAACAAATTCCACCACTTCCGGAAATCTTGGAGGAGACTACGAAGCCATATTGTTTATTTTGGCTACCAATCATTCCATCTCCTTTGAGACTACTACCATTCATCCCTCCTCCAACACCTTCTCTACTACCCTTCATTTTTCTTTCAAAAGTGAAGGATTTCAAGCTTTTGTTCTATGAATAACATTTGGGTCGTGTCGACGACGTTAAATAAATCGATTTTGATCGTTTTATTTTTACTTAGCTTTTATTGTGTTTATAAATTTTAAAAAAAAATTGTTATTTGTATCTTTCATTGTTTTAATTAGTAGATTACGTTTTCACTCTTGTTTTTGTTTCGTTTTAATTCTTGTTTTTCTTTGGGTGTGTTATTTGAATTTAAAAAAAAAAAAAAAATTCGCGGCCCGCGAAACATTGCCCATTTTCGGGCAAAAATCGCTGCCACAAAATGACCCTTTTTCGCGGTCCGCGAATTAAGCCCGCGGGCCGCGAATCGGGCCTCGCGGCCCGCGAAAGAAATTTTTTTTTTTTCTCAAACGGATTTGGGGGATTAAATCCACCCAAACCCCGCCCCCTCTCCCACCCTCTTCCCCCAATCCACCTTCCTCCCGCCCCTTCCTCCATCCCTCCCCACCTCCACTCCGCCGCCCTCCTCTCCCATCATCTTCCTCCACCCACCGCCGCCCTCCTCTCCCTTCTTCTTCCTCCACCCACCACCGCCCTCCTCTCCCTTCTTCTTCTTCCAACCCCACCATCTCCACCACGATTCGCCGACCTCCGGCGACTTTCTCCCCAACCCTAATACATCAAAACCTTCCCTCCACCATCCTTATCCTTTTCACCATCTCAAATTTCAAATTCCTAAACGAATTTAAATATCCCCAAATCTCAAGAACCCTAATTTTTGGGAATTTTTGATTTGGTGATATTTTGGTTCAATTGATGATCTCCTCATGCTACATTGCTTCCAAAGGCTTCAATTGACGGTACCCTACTGAATTTGTTTAAAATTGTGGATGATTTAGGGCTTGCCGCCAATAGGTTTAATTGCATTTTGAAAGGCTTGCCGCCTTTAGTTGTATACTGAGCTTTTTGGTAGGGGCTTGCCGCCTTGTGTTTTGCGAAGTTATGAATTGTGATTGTTTTGTTGGGATTGCTCTATGATTTGTGATTGTTGTGAGCATATATTTCTTGTAGTCTTACATCTTGTCGTGCTTTACTCCATAGACTACATGAATGAATGCCAAGTTCTAGTGTGTGAGTCATTCCCTTTCCTCATGATTTTAATAGTTTTGAACACTGAGGACAATGTTTGGTTTAAGTGTGGGGGAGAAGTTTAGGATTTTTGTTTTTGTTTTGCTTTTGTTTTGGTGTTGTAAATATGCACTTCTCTTGAAGAATTTATTAAGAAAAATGAGTGAAAAGCCCGGATAGGTCAAAACATTAAAAAGGCATAGGTAAAAGTGAGAGGCTTAAAAAAAAAAAAAGAGTGGCTAGATAAACTTCTAGGCAAAAGGAGAGTGTGTGGAAAAATGAGGGGCTAGGTAAAATCCTAGGCAAAAGGAGAGTGTGTGGAAAGAAAGAGGGGCTAGGTAAAAACCTAGGCAAAAGGAGAGAAATTTTGTAATCTTTTGTTAGCTTTGTGTGCCAAAGAAATTGCATTGATGAAACTTGTATTGGCATACTTTGCTTGTTCATGAAAGTAATTGAAAGCTCTTGTTTTGAAGTCTTAAATGTGCATTGAATTGATTTTTAGGAGTATGAAAATTTAGACTTGTATCGTTCTTTCTCGAGGACGAGAAAGGTTTAAGTGTTGGGGAGTTTGATGTACCATATTTATACTCTAGTTTTTAGTGTATTTAAGACTTGTTTTGAAGACCATTTTGTAACAAAGCATAGGATTTTAGAGTGAATTATATCATTGGTTCTTTATGTTTAGAACTTGTAAAATCCTATGTTTATGTGTGTGTTTTGGAGCTTGTGGATTGATATTATTGAAGACCTTCTATGACTATGCTATAGAGTTGCTGATTTGATGCTTAGAACTTGAAGAATTGGTCATGAAGTGGCGAGAAGGCCACTTTACTAAAGGTGGTAGAAGTTGCCCAGAAAAGTTTCGCTCAAGCCCAGAAAAGTGTCACAAGAGATGAAGAAAGTGTCACTGGAGCTTGAAGGAAGTGTCACCCCAGATGAAGAAAACGTCACTAGCTGCCCAGAAGTGTCACCAGCTGCCCAGAAATGTCGCTATGATGAACAGCGACGTAATAAAGCGTCGCTAAACTTTTTCCCACTTGCACTCCTTGAGCTGAAATTTGGAGGCTATAAATACCTCCTTATCCTCACCTTTTTGGACTAGCTCCCTCTCAATCCAAACCCAATTTCCTCATCTTTTCTTCCATTTCTTCCATTGTTCTTCCCTTTGATTCTATGTTTATGTAATGTTGAATTAGAATGATTGTTGTAGGCTAAGTAAACCTTGGGAGCAATTGATGTAGACTTCTTTGCTTGAGATTTTTATGAACTTCATTATGCTTCTATTTATGGTTTGATTATCATTTGATGAACTTGTCTTGAATTGTATATGAATGTTGTTAATCTTGCTAAATTTGCCATGGGCTTTGTGTCATGAATCAATTGCATGCCTCATAATTTAGGTAATGGTAGTTTAAACCCTAGTTCTAGTTTAATTTAGAGATTAGGTTAATTAGAAGTGATTGGGGGGGGGGGGGGGAGGGGGGGTGACAACCTCTTTTGCTTGCTAGTTGTAGAGTAATTTAGCCTAGTTGGTAAAGTAATTGGTAATTAGAGAGGTTGTGTGATTGTTGTTATGAAACATGGTAAAGTATAGTCATGGAATTGAATTGCTTATGAATTTGAATATTGTTGCATGTCTTCGTAGGAACCTAATGTGATCATTGATCCTTCGTTGTATGTAATTGTAGAGTTAAGATATTCATTTCCAATGTGTGATTATATGCATAGAAGTGCTAGATTCGTGGGTAGATGTTAACATTTACCCCAATATCATAAAGTAGCAAATATGAATTGAGATTTGTATGTTACCATCATCTTAGTTCTTTATAGTCTTCAAATGTCTTGTCCAATGCTCACGTTATCGACGAGTATGGATGAGTTTGTCGATTCTCCATTTTAATTCCATTGTCGATGTATCTAGATGCTATCATCTAGGTGGATTGATAATGAGGGCTCTTGAGTGATGTGTTCATGCTCACTAGCTATTATAGAGAGAATAGGATGTTTTTCATCCACGACTTATGATCATAAACCTTAGATGTGAAGCGTTCACTCAATGATTAATCGATAGTTGAAGTTGAAGTCAATTGCCTCCCAAGGCCTTGTATTTGCATTGTAGTCTAGTTATCTTAGTTGCTTTCTTTCGTAGTGTAACAAAACCAACATCAAAACCCCCCTTGTTTACCTTGCTTTCTATATAATATATATGTATGTGTTTATAATCTTCGCTAAAACACTAAACAAGATCCTTCTCCTTGTGGTTCGATCCCTACTTCCCACTATCTACTCTATAGTAGTTAGAAGTCGTAGGTGAATATAAATGTGTTTTGATTGAGTGGGATTCCCATTTACGACGTGGGGAAATCGCTTGTCACGCACCATTCAAAGAGAAACAATAAGTGGTATCCTCAACGCATCGTCTTATCCACTCAATAAACAATCCTGGAAACTTTAGAACTGCCAGTCATTTGAATAGAAACTCCCAGCTTATACTGTCGAAAGCTTTCTGTATATCAATTTTTATCATGCAGCTCGGAATATTGCTCGGCTTCTTATATCCTGTTAAAAGCTCTTGCGCTAGGAGAATATTATGTGATATCCTCCTCCCTTTCACAAATGCACCTTGGTTTCCATTTATCACTTCAGGGAGTACCTCACTTAACCTGTTACTCATGATCTTTGTGACGACTTTATATAAAACAGGGCAGCAGAAAATCGGCCTATAGTCCCCAGCTGACTGCGGATTATCAACTTTCGGTATTAATGTTAAAACAGCCCTGCTAAATTCCTGTGGTACTTTATCACCCTGAAAGAAACTCCTAATCCCCTTTTTGATATCATCACCAACAATCCCCCATGCTTTCTTGAGAAAAAGCTCATCAGTATTCAGTAAACAATCTCATGGATCACCAAGTGAACACATGTCATCAGTATTCAATAAACAATCTCATGTATCACCAAGTGAACACATTCCATCAATTCAGTAAACACTCTCAATCAGTCACAGTGTATTCAATAAACATTCTCATGGTGTACAAGACAGGTCAATGGAACATTAAGTGGACACTATCAGTGTTCATTAGACATGAAACCATCTCATGGTACACAAGACAGGTTTATGGAACACTCAAGACATGTCAATCCATAGCAACATGGTATGCACACGATCATTTCCAAAAAAATAGAGGTATCTCTTATACGTAGTACTTAGTTCCTTGGAAATACAGAATAATCATGCAATTCAATGATCACATATAATTAACACTTTATGTAACATACCGAGTATAACAAACAAGCACATATTGCAAATAATCATAGCAAAGATCAATCACAGAGTACATATTTAAGTTAACATTTAAATAGTTGAGCATTTAACTATTCACACGTGCTTTTCGAAAAGGGATTGAAAAATAGTAAAACCCTCACCTTTCTTGAAATTCAAGATATATGAGATTCAACGAAACGATTATGCGGCAGGGCAAGAGGATGAACAATAAAATTCTCCATTGATTGACGCCTCTACATACTATCCTCCATGATTTGATAAACTCAATCACTCGCATATCCAAATTTATCACCAACGTTTATGGTTTGATAGATGATATCAACCAAAGTCTATGTAACGATGATTATTAAGGGAGGGTATCGTTTGATCGACGATATAACCAAAAGCTATATAACGATGAATTTTGGTGAGGGAATAGAGATGGTAATAATGTGGAGAGTGTAGGGTTTTGTATATAAATATCAGTTTTAAGGCAAAAATCAAGGAATGGTTTAGAATTGGTTTCAATGATACGAGTTTAACGCATGACTAAGTCAAAACCTATGCGTTTCTAATTTTATTTTATCATATATATTTCCATATACTCATTAATGTTTTATCCAATTAACCCATATGAAATCTTTATTTAATTAAGTAATCCTACACATTAGGTTAATTAGATACTTGCATATTGACTAATGAAGTATTATTTTACATGTTATTTTATTTTAGTTTTATTTTCAATTATACTAGTTCTTTTATATTTATCCTACAAGTTTAGCCTTTCTAAGTTTAATCTCATAGTAAAATTATTTATTCTAAATAAACAACCTTTAAATTTTACATACAATTTTTCAGGTTCTCACATTCACCCCTCCTTAACGAAATTTCGTCCCAAAATATTTTATCCACTAATCATATAAAAAATCCATCAACTCCAGGACTTTTGTCATTCTCAATGCTATTCAGAGCTCTCCATATCTCATCATCTGTAATCGGCTTTATCAAGGGTATTTGTTGCTCCACTGTAAGAAAGTTACCTTCAGCCGCCACTAAAGGATCAATTTCACTCTTTGTAATCACTGTCTTTCCCATTCGGTCACCAAAGAACTGCAGTAGATGCTGCTCCACCCCATCTCTTCCATCCACTCTGTCGTTTCCCACCTTCAGGCTGACTATATGATTTCTGTATTGCCTCTTTTTCATGCTTGCATAGAAAATTTTGGTTGGCCTGTCCCCCTCCTTTATCCATTTCTCCTTAGACCGCTGCTGTAAGAAACTGAACTCCGCTTCAGCTAGTTCCATAGACTCTCTCCTTGCCTTTGCTTCGTTTTCTTGCAACCCTTTATCCAATACATTTGTTTGTAATAGATTGAACTGGTTCTCCCACTTCTCTTTTGCTTCCATGGCTCTTTTCAGAATGTCTGAAAATTCCCTCTTGTTCAATCGTTTAAGTGCTATTTCCAGCACCTTCAAAGTTTTAAATAGATCCACGAGAGTACTGTGTTTCCGCATCCTCCAATTCTACTCCACTAAAGTAAGAAAGTCCGGCGAGTTCACCCACATATTGAAGAACTTAAAAGGACGTTTAGCAGAACACTTTTTTGGCTTATCTAGGTGTATAAGTAAAGGTAAATGATATGATGCATCATTGGATTTTACCTCACATATCGCTTCCATCCATCTGTCCGTCCACATCTCATTCACCATTGCTCTGTCGATTCTACTGAAAATTCTGTCTTCTTCCCTTTTATTGTCCCACGTGAAAAAAGGTCATGTACTTAGCTCATGCAGTTGAATCAAGTTCACCGTGTCTCTAAAATTTTCCACCTCAGCTAGATGTACATCCTCTCCTCCAGTTCGGTCTCCCAAATTTAGGGGGGAGTCACCTCCTTTCCTAATAGTAGGTGACGTGCTCTGTATCATCATAAATCTCTTTGGGACGGACCAAAAGGAAAATTGAAAAAATCTCTTTGGGACAGAGGAAGTATGAATTTATAAGTCGGGTGGAGAAAGTTGGTCTAACATGGGCATGGATATCCATATGAGATGAATATCAAAGTTGTACCTACCATGGATAAATGGACGGAGATGAATAATGAAATTTTATACCGGGATGGACATGGATACTCTACAACGCCCAATGCCATCCCTAGTTAGGAGTAGAGTTTTCGAACAGCAAACGTTTACTTTAAAGTTTGGAGTGGAGAACGTTCTGAAGTCAACTATCTCAGCCCCATTGATTGACAAAAAAAACAAGGCGGCGAGAAACCCAAGTCAGCAACTCATTGCGAATTCCTCAATCCCCAATCAAATTAGCACTGGAATTGCTACGTTCCAACAAAGGAGGCGACATGGCTGTGGCAGAGGTGTTTCTTGCAGCATTTCTCCAAGTGCTGTTTGAAAAACTCGCCTCCGGGCTGCTCCAGGGATTCGCCCGGCAACAAGGCCTCCGAGCGCAGCTCAAGAAATGCGCCAAACTCTTGCAGTGGATTCAGTCCGTGATCACAGATGCCGAGGGAAAGCAAATCACAGACGCCGCCATAAATCTCTGGCTCGACTCTCTCAGAGACGTGGCTTACGACTTGGACGATGTTCTTGATGAGCTAGCAACTGAAGCCCAACGTCAGCCCGATCGCCCCAGAAGAAGTAAGTTGATCAAACTTGTGAGTACTTGTCAGAATTTCAGTCCTCGCTCTATTAAGTTTAGTTCACGAATCGGATCCGAAATAGAATGTATTACTGCTAAGCTAGATGAGATTGTGAAGCGGAAGAATGACTTGAATTTGAGCGTTCCCGCTGTACCTGGAGGGGTATCCAGTACAGCACATAGGAGAAACCCGACGACATCTCTAGTGGAGTCCCATGTGTATGGGAGGGACAGAGATAGGGTGGAAATTTTGAACATGCTGTTTAAAAGAGAGGGATGTGAGGATGACAATGTTGTTTGTGTTATTCCCATTGTTGGTATGGGAGGCATTGGCAAGACTACTCTTGCTCAGCTTGTTTATAATGATGACAGTGTCAAGAGTTTCTTCGGTCTTAAGGCTTGGGTGTGTGTTTCTGAGGAGTTTGATGTTTCCACTATTACTAAGACTATCTTTGAGTCTGTCACTCAAACTAGTGGTAAGTCGAAGGATTTGAATCAGCTTCAGGTGACTTTGCAGGAGAGACTTTCCAAGGAGAAGTTCTTGCTTGTTTTGGATGATGTGTGGAATGAGGATTATCAGAACTGGGATCTTCTTCGCCGCCCTTTTCAAGTTGGGCTTCCGGGAAGTAAAGTTATTGTCACTACTCGCCATGTTAGCGTTGCAGATTTGGTGCGTTCTAGATCTGTTCTGCCTTACTTTGTTAAGCAGCTGACGAATGATGACTGTCTTTCCCTATTAGCTCAGCATGCACTGGGGAAAAGTAACTTTGACGCGCATTCTGATCTGAAAGAATCGGGTGAGAAACTTGCTAGAAAATGTGGAGGCTTACCTTTGGCAGCTAAGGCACTTGGAGGCATCTTGCGCTCTAAACTCATCCCTAGCGAGTGGGAAGATGTTCTGAATAGTAAGATGTGGAATTTGCCTAGAGAAGCCAAAATTCTCCCTGTTCTGAGGTTGAGCTATTACCATCTTCCTTCTCATTTGAAGCAGCTGTTTGCATATTGTTCTGTTTTCCCCAAGGACTACGAGTTTGACAAGAATGAATTGGTGTTGCTCTGGATGGGGGAAGGTTTTCTGCAGCAGGCATTATGTGGGAGGAGAACAATGGAAGAGTTCGGGTTGGAATGTTTTAATGAGCTGGAATCCAGGTCATTTTTCCAGTGCTCAAGCAGTAGCAGTGACTCTCGTTTTGTGATGCATGATCTTATTAATGATTTGGCACAGTTTGTTGCTGGTGGAACATGCCATAGATTGGATGACAAAGTTGATATCTATGAGTTGGGCAAAGTATCTGAAAATACTCGTCATGCTTCTTTCCTTCGCCATGAATATGAGGTCTTCAAAAAATTTCAGGCTCTGAACAAAGTTCAAGGCTTGAGAACTTTCATACCGATGCCAGTGCAGAATTCACATGTCTGGCCTCCTTTCTACCTGTCCAACAAAATCTTACTCCGCTTTTTGCCTACATTACGTCGCTTAAGAGTTCTGTCTCTAAGCGGTTACTCAATAAGTGAGCTACCAAGCTCCATATGCAGCTTGATACATCTCAGATACTTCAATCTATCTGGCACTGCAATTACATCATTGCCTGAAACTATTCGGAATCTTTACAATTTGCAAACACTGTCTCTGAAAAATTGCAGGTATATCAGCAAGCTTCCTGAAACTCTTGGAGATTTGGTCAATCTTCGTCATCTTGACAATGCCAACACTGACCAGCTGAAGGAAATGCCTGTTGGAATAGGCAAACTGACAAGCCTGCAGACATTACCAAAGATTGTTATTGGAAGATCTTCTGGATTGAAGCTGAGTGACTTAAAAAATCTTACACATTTGCGAGGGACAGTTAGCATTGTTCAGTTGCAGAATGTAGTGGATGTTCATGAGGCTAAAGAGGCCAATTTGAAGGACAAGACTAATCTTGCAGAGCTACAGATGAGCTGGAGCAACAGCAATGGTGATTCTAGTGATGAAGTTCTTGAATTCAACGTGCTTGAGATGCTACATCCCCATAGAAATTTGCTTACGCTTAAGATTGACTTCTTCGGAGGCATGAAGTTTCCATCATGGATTGGTGATCCACTGTTTCTGTTATTAGGCAGCATCAGCATCACGAATTGTGCTAAATGCAAATCTCTTCCACCTCTTGGCCAGCAGCCTAAGCTCAAACACATAAGGATAGGAGGTATGCCAGGTGTTAAACGCATTGGATATGAGTTTTTTATGACTAATTATCCTCAGGAACAACCATTTCCATGTCTGGAGACTCTGAGGTTTGAGCACATGTCTGAATGGGAAGAATGGTCTTGTGATACTGGAAACCAATCTGATTCCCAGTTTTCTCACCTCCGCCAGCTGACCATGTTTAAGTGTCAGAAATTGACTAGAATTTCTCACTTGAGCCTCCCACATCTTCATGAGTTGGACCTTCAAGAATGCAGTAAAGTGGTATTAGATAGTTTCAAGCATCTGAACTCACTGACATACTTGAAGCTTGAGTCTGTAACTGGGCTGACATGCATTCCAGGAGAAATAATGCAGTTTGCTGAAAAGCTTGAAGCCCTCGAGATTTGTAGTTGCAGCGAAATTCGCACACTGTGGGATAACGGTGTCTCGACAAAAGCCCTTAAGTGCTTGAGGCGACTTGTCATAGCAGACTGTTTAAATGTTGAGTGCCTGGGAGATGAGGATGAAGTGTTGCCGATGAATCTTGAAGTCTTGGAACTATTCCGCTGTGCAACTTTAAGTTCCTTGCCAATGGAGCTGAACAGGTTAATGTCGTTGAGGGAGATTATAGTGAAATATTGCCCGAGACTGGTGTCCTTTCCTGAGAATGGTGTGCCGCCCATGCTCAGGCGCCTGGAGATACAGAGTTGCAATGCCCTGAGCTCCCTTCCTAACGGCCTGTTGAATCTTGAAAGGCTAGAGCTCAAGGATTGCTCATCTTTGAGGGCCTGGCCAGGTGGCAGCTTCCCGACCACATTCAAGAAAATTGTGATAAAGAATATTGAGCATCTGCAACCAGTTTCAGAGCAAGTATTTCTACACAGCAGTAGCATGTCGGTTGAAGAGCTCAGTGTATCAAACTGGGAGAATGTTGGAAGTTTACTTGAATACATGAATTACTTTTCATGTCTTTCTGAACTTTACATATCTCATTGTGACACCCTGGATCACTTTCCAGAACAAGGGCTGCCAACACCCAATCTGAGGATCCTTTCCATCGAATACTGTTCACATCTCAAGTCGACTCCTTGGCAGATTCACCGCATTTCATCCCTGGTTTCATTGGAGATCAGAAGCTGCCCAAAGCTGGAGACCTTTCCCAAAGGAGACTTGCCTTCGAGTTTAACTTCACTCAGGATCTGGGACTCGAGAAAACTCAAGCCGCTGGCTGAATGGCAGCTCGACAGACTCACCTCTCTTCAAGAGTTCTCCATCTGTGGTGGATTTCCAAAGCAGGTTTCTTTTGATGAAGATGAGCATCTGTTCCCCCCATCGATAACTAAGTTGTCTATTGCCAGATTCCCGAAATTTAGATCTCTCCACAGGGGGCTTGACAGACTCACCTCCCTGCAACACTTATCTCTCATGAATTGCCCTAATCTCCAGGATTTGCCTGGCAGGGACATTCTTGACAGACTTTGGCATCTCGAGATTAATAACTGCGGGCAGCTCAAAGATCGATGCCTGATAGATAGGGGCGATTATTGGCCGATGATTGCCGACATTCCCTGTGTGGAAGTAGATGGCTGTTATGTCTATAAACAGAGGTCTGAATCACTATAGATATCCAATTCATCCACAATTTACCTTTTGAAAGAATGTTTATTATTGAGGAATTCTTATGATTTGACACAAGACCATTGAAATCGAATAATATGAAATACTCTCCTTGTTTCCTCGTGGCAATCGAACACAAGGGATAAATTTGGGTTGCAGAAGATTTTGATTTTGCTGCGGAAGATTTGGTGAAGTCGATAAATTTGAATTGCCAGAATCCATTTTCAAATCTTTCAACTCAAGGAATTTGTTCATAAGGGTTGAAGAGAGGAAAATGGGTAGAAAGAAGTGTGAGAACTCTTTTTTGATGTAATATTTTCTTCTATTAAATTGCTCAAAAAAGTTCATACAACTGATTTGGCCATCACTCTAAGCCAAACATTCAACAGATATAAATAACTAACCAAAAGGAGAAAAAACAACTATTCTACAGCCATATGAAATGCAAGTGGCTATGATCATAACTAGTTCATCAAGATATTGCTAGGATTTTAGAAAACTATCATTCCATTCCTTATGTCCTTGCATATCTTGCCAAATCTGCATCCACCTTTGGAGCTTTGGTGTCTTCAACGTTCCATTTTGGTCTCCGGCTCGTATATGATTAAGGGAAAATCCACCATAGCATATCTGCCCTAGTTGATTTCCCATAGAAATCAAATAAGCCATATGTAGTCTGGTTTGAAGTGTGAGAACTCATACAGTATTGAGCTCACTCGTCCCCTCCACTAAAGATGCTGTTTAAAATGGAACTTGATGGCGGGTGAGTTTTGAACGCGAGTTATAGCTTGTCAGCCTTTGCATACGCGAAGTTTTAAGGGTGGGTACGAGGGATCTGTCATTGTCGGGAATACCTTGGTAAGCATGTATTCACGGGTATGGGTATATATGGTAAGGAAGATCTGTCGGTGTTACGTAGCAGCATGTTAGCTAAATCATGTAACCTTTGTTGGGGTTCTGTATGCTTGTGGAAGAAGGCTTTCATTATCTAAACTAGGCAAAGAACCGAGCTTGGATTGTCGGCATTCTTGGGAAGGCTGGAGAACTTGAACAAGCTGAGAGTTTCATTGTCTTTGATCCAGTCAAATTGGACATTGTTGTGTGTCATGTACAGAGGAACTATGTTATAGGAAAGCAATCTTGCAAATGTAAGTTAATAATACTTAACACATTTCCACAACACAGCATTGATCTTTTTTCAACTACTAAAGCAAGACTATTTTTATATTGAATCAAGTGTAAATAATGAAGTTGAAACAACCTTCTAAAAACTTGCATTACTTTATAAATGGAGAATAAAAACATGAATATCGCCACATTCAACAGCATAAGACTGGACTAATAATGATATTATGGAACCATTACCAGCTTAATCCATGTTTCAGGACACAAAAAGTTAGCTTCTCATAACAACTTCCACAAAATCCATGGCTCTCAGAAACTTAATGTTCATTCTACCTTATATCCTATCATCCCAGTCCATGAAACTGAAGCCCACCTAAGTGCCCAACAGCTGATAGATTTTATAAGATACAATTTACAGGTTTGGTTTGTTCATTATACCTTCGATGGAGGCTTGTAATCTAGCATATCTCTAACATTTAACCGAATAGAAGGTCCCATTGATGAACAAATGAAAGCACTCTTCCAGTAGACTCCCTTAGCACCAGATGGCTTGTTTGCTTCCACTGATTTCTGTAACATTTTGAGCTATGTTAAAGGTTTTCAATGTGGTAAGAACCATGGCATGTCGGAACGGGAAAGTATACAAACGAAGGGAATATTATATAATACAAATATAATAGAAGAGAAGAGCACATATATACCACAGCAGCAAGAAAGTTTTCAATGAGATCCTCCTCAGAAAAATCCATTTTTCCAAAAGGCAAGTGAACTATCCCAGTTTTATCTGCTCGGTATTCAACTTTTCCCTTCTTGAATTCTCCAATAGCCTGAAATACAAACAGTAGAAGCCACTGTAGTGTTAGTTCATTTAAGTGACAAATGTAGAGAAAGGCAATCACATCTATATAGACAAATCAAGCTGCTGAACCTTCTTAATCATTCATTTATGCTACTGTTTCATTTTAAATTATCAAAATTGCGACATTGCATTCACTTGTATCTCTAAACGCAGTTGGATAATAACCCCGAGTTAATTAGGAGGACCCCACACAGTTCAGGTCTTCACCTACCAGATATACTTTGATCAAATCAACCCTTTACCTGAGGTATATTTGTAGTCACAGTTCCAGCTTTTGGATTTGGCATCAATCCTCAAGGTCCAAGAATTCTTCCAAGACTGGCAACCTGTAGCAAAGGGATAAATAATCGCACATTAGAATCAAAGGGTTCAGTTGAAAACTATAAAAGCTCTCTATTATCCACAAGTAAATGGTAAGACCAAGGAAGAAAATAATTCCAGCAGCTCATAATAGAGAAGGTGAGGGGAGGGGGTGGGGGGGGTTATTGAGTTCTGTACTTGATTGCACCCTCTACTGGATAACAGATGTGCATATATTATTAAGTAGAGCAATCACCTTAGGCATCATATCGGGTGTAGCAATTAACTTGTCAAAATCCATGAATCCTCCTTTTATCTGTTCAATTAAGTCCTCCCCGCCAACAATGTCAGCGCCTGCATTTTTTGCTTCATCGAACTTTTCACCTGAAGAAATTGAGCTGTATTAGACAGGTGTACATAGTACAAAGACCTAATTCAGATATTGTTTTGATATGTGTGTAAGCTTCTTCATAATACATTAAACAAGTACAAACGATAAATTCGCAAATTTTAAGCAGTTCTTTCCCTCGAAAATAAGATCTGTGTTTTGAATGGCTTTATTTCATCAAACCGTCACATTAGACAAATAGGCCTCTTTCGTTGAAATGGCATAGAGAAGTTCTAATTGCTAGTTAAAAAAATAGTTTGATTTCCAAGTCTAAAATGCAGTATTGCATGCCCATAACCATAAGACTATAAATTCCCCACCCTTGCCCTTTCCTACCAATTCATGTGTGCAAAACGAACCAACTAATAATACCTACACTTTTGTAAGATTTATTTATGGATCCAAATTAACCAAAAGTGATTAATCTTTGGCCTGTTAATGCACAAAACTTCCCACTAGCTGGGAGGAAGACAGCGGTCAAAATACCTTGAGTAAGAACTGCAACTTTAACAGTCTGCCCAGTTCCTCTAGGTAAATTCACCTAAACATATAGATCACACAGTCAGTTGAATCGGTCATACTGCAATGCACACTTGTTTAAAAGAAGAGAACTAAGAGCGACAAACCATACAGTAGCTCTCAGCTGTTGATCATTATATTTTGGGTCGATATTTTGGATCATTATAGCTGTAGCCAGATCATACTCTTTCTTAGTTTCTCTCAGTTGCTGTATATCCAGGAATCTCTTGGACCTCGTCTGAAATTGTCAACCAGAGAACTATGCTCAGTTAAATTTGACAGAGAACTAAGGGGTTTTCAGCCGTATAACATAAAACAGTGTATAATGTCACATACAATACACTTACAAACTCCCTGGTCTACTACCACTACTCCGTAACAACAAAGAACCATAAAAACAACAAAATAAACAGAGATGGAGAACCAGTAAGGTGGAGAAATTATACAGGTCAATAAGAAGCATCATAAGCAGCTCCAATACAAGAGCATCATCAAAAATAAAACATTGATCCCACTATGTGTGTCAGTTGTAGGATGATACCTTGCTATCATCTTTAATATTCTCTACATTAGTACCTAAGTCTATCCTCACATTATCACTGGAGAAAAAAATAAACTAAATCTTCCACTTTCCAGGTTAATTTGTTTCAATGTTCCTAGGCCCTATCCAAATACATTTCAAGACTATCTAAAACGTGAAAGTGCGCTTATGCAAAACTAAAAACACAAAATAATTGAATGCAGAAAATGCAGCAGAAGGGTTCATACTCTATCTCGTTTAAGAAGGAGGGCAGCTTTTCCTTTCTTGGGTTTGGTAGCAGGGGACGCAAGAGCCACACCACCAGCATCAGCGGCTTCCTCTTGCACCTCCTCGGCAACCTCGGCCACAGCAGACACCGCCGTGGAGGATTTGGAAAAGTGGCCATCGGAGTGGCCTAGTGAGGGCCTTCTTGGTGCCGAGTGAAGCACCAGAGGGAAGAGCGAAGGGGACTTTGTGGGGTTGAAGTGGAGTGGATAAGGTTTGGAGGGGATGAGGGGGTTAAATTCTTGGAATAAAACTGAGGACAAATTGAGACACGCAGTGGAAGATGCCATGGATGCTGATGACTTGAGTTGAGTGAGAGAGTAAGGAAGGATGATTCTTCTGGTCAAGAATGGAGCTTCATTATGTGGTCTTTATATACCCCATTATCCAATGCCGATTGCTGGTGATAAATACCCCATTTCTGCATTTTTCTTGTTACTAGTGGTAGTGGTGGGTAGTGCTGTCAACCCTGACACGAACACGAGAAACACGACACGACCGACCCAACCCGATCTGACACGTAATCCGATTGTAATCCGAAAATTATTAGGTTGAACCCGACCCAACCCGACCCGACCTCAACCCGAATATTAATTTTAACCCGACAAATTTTGACACGAATCCGACCTAACACGAACCCGAAGATGACCCGAACCCAACATAATACGAACCTGAAGATGATCTGAAATCGACCTAACACGAATTTGAAGATGACCTAAACCTGAAGAACTGAACCAAGTTAATCGTTTATAAATAGTTAATGTAATTTTAAATTATTTTTAATATCATATTTTTAATTGTTATTAAACCAATATATCTAATTTATTATAATTAATAATGTCAATTTTAATTTGTTTCATTAATAATATCATATTTGTAGTTAAAAGGTTGTTTTATTAATATGCTCAAAAGCATATTTTAATTTGGAGTTTTTTTATTTAATTTTTTTTTTGTATAAGTAGTATCCATTGTGTCATTATAAATAATTTTTCAAACTTTTAAAAAATTTAATCCAAAAAATGTTAATTATTTGAGTTGAATTGTTCCTTTGCCAACTCATGGAATTCTTTAACCAAAAAATAACCAAAAAAATGCTAGTTATGAGGTTTGAACCTTAGACCAATGGATCAAAATACCACTACACCACTTTGCTACATGTCAACTGAAAGATAAAGAAATAAATATATATTTTACTATTCCACAAAATCTAACTTTTACAAAGGGCCATAGTAACATATATGGAACTATCGGGCAACATATCTAAATATTTTTTCTACCTCTTCCCCTGCCTCAAAATATCGTAAAACTATATTTTCACATTTCACATGACTTAAATTTTGTTTTGGGTCACTCAATTTTATAGTTCGACACTTCCCATTTTCTTGGAGGGACCTAAGTGAAAAAAGTAAAAACTTTGTAGAAACGCCAAAATTGAAATCTGTTTGAAGGGATTTATAACCAACATCTTCGCAACCAATATTAAACTTTTAACATCATTAAAATTTGTATCTACATTCTATAGACGAGGTATCAATGCTAACATGTTTAACCTTTGTAAACTCACTAGTAAAGTCCATCAATTTGTTCTACGTCAACTAGTTCAGCAACTTAAAAATTTTTGAAAATTTTTATATGTATTACATATATGATATTATGAGATAATATTGAGTTATAACACCATAGACATCAGTTACGTAATTAAATTTATTTCCAAAACAAGTAAGATACTTGGAAAATTTGAAATTACGAGATGTTTGACGTTCAATTCGAGGTGTATATTTATTAAATAACTTAAATGTGATGTAATGAAACGTGTGAGTGTATTCAATTAGAGATTTTTTTTGTTCAATTTGAGTGAAAAACGTTTGAAAACTTTATCATAAAAGTGATGATAACTAAAACTTTAAAAACAGTGTGATTCAAGTATAAACAATTTAGTTAAAAATAAAATTATCAATTGTGTTATGTATTTGAATTGAACTCACTTCGATCCCGACTAACACAACATCAAAATTTTGTTTCTTCTAATGTGAGTTTTGTGTATTATATTTTTACTTAATTCGACTAAACCTTACAAACGAGTCGAACCCAACCCGATCCGACCCGAGATAATTATTTCTGAACCCGACCCGACCTGATAAACTGGACTGACACGAATCTAACCCAACACGAACGTGACCCGACCCGACACGACACGACCCGATAAAAAAATTCTAACCCGAAATAACCCGACACGTATCAACCCGAAACTATCTGGCACGAATACGAAACCCGACACGTCAACCCGAATTGACAGCACTAGTGGTGGGGAAAATTTGGATTAAGGGTAGAACATTAAAAATTGGAAATTGGAGCATAAGTTTTACATAATTTCTTAAAATGTAGTATAAAATTAAGTTAATTTTATTTAATATGCAAATTGATCTAAAGACACTAATATCCTCTCTTTTTTTATTATTTTTGTTTAGATTACTTGTATTTTCATTAAATTCAATCAAATTTATTTCAATTTAATTCAATTCATTTCACTTTTCGTAGTTCAACTTAATTTATCTTTTTTTTGGATCATTCAAATTTGGACAAATTCAATTCACTTCACCTTTGTTCTGTTTCAATTCAGTTCAATTCAATTCAGTTTTGCTTCACTACTAATATTTACTATCATTTCACTTCTTTTTTTGAAGGTATCATTTCACTTTTCTTAGCTTCAATTTAGTTGATTTGATTTATTTATCATACTAAATTAATATTATAACGATAATTTATTTATAAAAATTAAAATTTAGTTCATTAACATGGTCAT
Organism: Cruciata laevipes; assembly: GCA_963678965.1. NCBI lineage: Eukaryota > Viridiplantae > Streptophyta > Magnoliopsida > Gentianales > Rubiaceae > Cruciata > Cruciata laevipes. The sequence continues at coordinate 15,335,802 of OY787634.1, read as the reverse complement.
TTTCAAAATTAACATAAGTTACTAAAATAAAATATTATTGTAGGGTTATTTTTAGGTAGAACTTTATATTATTCTAATATTAAAGTTTCATTAAAATAATTAATAAATGAATGGTTAACTCCAAGAGAAAAATCGAGTCCCAATAAAAATTGCAAATCTTAAATATAATTTGCTTACATTAAGGCTCTGTTTGGTATTAGTTTTTTGCTACTTTACTTCAGAACCATCCACTTTTTCTGTTTGGTAATTTAAAAACAAATAACTTTTAAAAGAAGTAGAAGTTGTTTTCAATGGAAAAGTAGAAGTAGGCATACCCCCAACTTCAAAAAAAAATCGTGTGTTTTTTTCTCTCTAAAAATAGACATTTTATCAATTTAAACACTTTTAACTTTAAATTTACCAAACACTCCAACTGTTTTTAATTCTAAAAATAGCAATTATAAGCTAATTTACCAAACGCTAGAAGTACTTTACTTTCCAGCAGTTTATTCTCACATAGAAATAGAAGATAACTTTACTTATAAGCATAGTTGTACCAAACAGAGCCTATATCTAGTCCCAATAAAAATTAGACATGTATCTCCTAAATGCAAGGAAAAGCATCCTTGCGTTGGAGATGGGCATCTCCAAGTGCCAAGTGGGTTTCAATGGGTAATTCTACTTTGGGTAGTTCAATTTGCACCACCCACTTTCTATTTGCACCACCTACTTTATTATTTTCCTGAAGGGTTTGTCTAACGAGTGCACATGGGTACTTGTTAACAAGAATAGATTCTCTAGAAATCTGTGTTCAACTAGGATAATTATGGCAATAATTATAATTACATTCTCATGTCATAAATGTGGTGTTTATTCCAATACTAATTCATTCTTAATTTATATATTTTGACTTTAACCCCACATAAATATATGTGCTACTTATTCCAATACTAATTAATTCTTAATAATTTATCATGAATATATATTTTTACACGAGTACGGCTTATTTCAATACTAATCCATTCTCAACTTAATCACTTTTAATATATATCTTTACCCCCTTTAACGAGTTTTTTTGTCTAACTAACCTTATTTCTAAATACACGTCCAAGATTAAAATTTGTATATTTTCTAATTAAATTTGGTCTTAACTTCAATAATTAAACATAGAACACGAAATACATTAGAATCCAGCATTAAATTACTTTAGTCAAAACTTGAAAACTTCACGCTCCTTTCTCTCTCCTAAAACGCTCCTTTTCCTTTTACCACTGTTACCTTTCCGGTTTTACCTTTTCACCTTTAATATTATTATTTCTACTATTCTCCACCAGCAACGGATCAAAAACGGCCAGATAACGGACACACCCATGGCGGAGCCACCGCCCCCCCAGGGCACCCCCGCCGTTGAAAAATCCTTTATACAAGTTCTTGGCACAAAAAACCAACCGTTATACTCTACCCTCCCCAACACCCCAGATTTACACCCAATCACAGAATATAAGGGGAAGATCGCATACATATTGCCACCGGAGGAGGGAGCTGTCTTGGCCTCGTACTATCACAATGCGTTGGTCGGAAAGTTCAGCAGGGGCAAACCATCCATGGAGTCTCTATTGGCTTCGTTCAAATCGATTGGTTTTTCGGGCAGATACCAACTGTGCTCTTTGGATTTTAGGCACATTCTTATCAGATTCCAGGGAAAAGATGATTATCAGCGTTGCTGGATGAAGGGTCAATGGAGTTTTGGCAAGGCTGTGATGAGAGTTCAAAAATGGTCCCCAGATTTCACACCTGAGCAAGAATCCTCTATCATCCCAGCTTGGGTAACAATACACAAACTCCCTGTGCTTTTCTATAATGTTTCTGCCATAGCTGGTATTAGCACTTAGATAGGGAAATTTTTAAAAATGGATGCTGCTACTATGGCTTTAACTAGACCTTCTGCTATCAAAGTTTGTGTTGAAATAGACCTATTATCCAAACTTCCCTCTAGTATTGTTGCTGGCATAGGTACAAAAGTGGCTGAGTATGATATTGAATATGAAGATTTGCCACAATACTGTAAGCACTGTAAGATAATTGGTCATGGTGATAAAGACTGTGGATTCTTACACCCAGAGCTAAAAAGGACTAGAAAACCTGATATTATCAATATTGAGGAGCCACCTCATGCTAAAGAGGTCTCTAAGGATGTTGCTGGTGGTTCTGGATTATCCACTCAAGAGAAATTTTTAATCCCAAAGCCTCCCCCTGCTCAGAAAACTAACTATGGAGGAAAGTCTAGACATGGATACAAGTTCAAGACTGGTAGATTTGGACAGAGATTGATGAGCAAATATATCCCAAAGGTCATGCAAAATATTGGCATTGACACTCCTATAGTCCCTGCTCTAACCCCAAGCCATGGAACAATCACTCCCTTTTGTACCATCAGTTTCTACTCTAACCCCAAGCCATGAAATTATCACTCCTCTGGTACAAATAGCCACACCTGTCCTAAAAGCCCCATCTACTTTGAAACCAGTAGCCACAAGTTGCTCTACTGAAGTAGCTCCATCTCCAAGAATGGTCACTGATCCAGCTCTCTTTTTGCCAGTATCCACCATCCGTTCTCCTCAAGCTCAGACACCAAGGATGGCAACTGATCATTCTCTCATTTTACCAGAATCTGGTAGCAAGGAGAGCTCAAACTACTCTCATGTCCTGAACAAGGAACTATCTTCTGTCAAAGCCTCAAAACATGGGAAAGTTTACACTCCTCCTGGTTTTAAAGCTATTGAAGTTGTTTCTCCCTCTGAGCTTCACAAACCAATGTCACATGATGATATCAGTATCCAAGGTTTGCAAAGAAATAGAGTTTTCTTACCTTTTTTGACTAACAAAGTTGCTTTTCACTCACAGGAAAAGTACAAGAACAAATTCCAACCATTACAAAATCTACCAGAGTCTTTGAATGACTTAATAGATGGGCTCAATATCACAGATGGGAATCTCTTACAGGCAGATACCACAGTGCTCAATGAAAGTCTGGAGACTGAAAAGGTAAACACAGCAAAGGTATCATCCCCTACAATACTCAAAAGAACTACAAAGAAATCTAGAAAAATGCTTATGCTGATCAGTTGCACAAAGTTGCATATTTGCTTAGATCATCTACTAAATGCTCAAACAGTAGTCATTTATGATTAGTACAACATTAAAAATCAAAGTGCTTGTCTGGAACATTAGAGGCATGGAGACTTCTATGATTAGACTAAATAGACTACTTATTTCATATATGCCTGATCTGCTTTGTATAATTGAGCCCAAACATCTTGCAAATGAATGTGTATCTTATATGCATGCTCTTCATTTTGACAACTGCATGCACTCCACTACTGGCCAGATTTGGCTTTTTTGGAAAACAAAAATTTCTCTGTCTCTCATTAAAGACCATACACAATTCTTAGCAGTCAACATCTACAGCCATACTCTGAGAGCTCCAATGGAAGGAGTTTTTACATATGGTTTAAGAACTAGAACTGGTAGGAAAGAAATGTGGTCTGATTTGAAAATCTTAGGTCTTTCAAATGCTTTCTATGCGGGGGATTTTAATGCTTACAAGTCAGTGTCTGAGTATAAGGGTCCAGGTCATCCAAAACTAGGCACCATCAAGGATTTCAATGTTTTCATTCAATCCATGAAATTAGATGAAATTCATACTGTGGGAAATCTATTCACATGGACTAATGCTAGGATTATTCCTACCATAGAAAGGTTGGACAGAGGTCTTGCTTCTTTCCTGTGGAAATCTAATTTTCCTACATCCTCTATTCTTGTTTTAAATAAAGAAACTTCAGACCATTGTCCCTTACTAATAACCATTGGCAGTGCTTCTCCTTCTACCCCTAAATCCTTTAGATTCCTTAACACCTGGTTCAAAAGACCTGATTTTGTAGAGGTGATAAGAAATAACTGGAGTCCAAATATCACTGAATCTGGTATGCTAGGTTTCTTCCTGAAGCTAAATAGACTCAAAAAATTCCTGAAATATTGGAATAGAGAGGTCTTTGGTAACATTACTAATAATGTTGCCAAAGCTGAGGAATTTTTAAGGCTTCAAGAAATCAGCTATGACCTAAATCAGTGTGATGTTGAACTAACCAAACTAAAAGAAGCTAAATCTAGGCTGAGTAGAGCTTTATTAGAGGAAAAGCATTTCTGGAAACAAAAGGCTAAAATTAAAGGGTTAAAGGAAGGAGATGAGAATACTCAATACTTCCATAATTTTGTCAAAGAGAGAAAGTGTAGACTGGGTATCACAAAAATCCAAAACTCCAATGCAGTCTCCTTCTATAAGACCCTCCTAACTTCTGATACTCCGTCTCTCCTCCATTTCTCTCACATTTTCTCAGCCAAATCCCCTCCCTTATTACCCCAGAAGACAACTACACTTTGTGTAGGCTTGTCTCCATAGAGGAATTGAAGTCTGTGGTTTTTAGTTTGAATAAATCAAGCTCACCAGGGCCTGATGGGTATACAGCCCAGTTCTACATTAAATCATGGGACATAATCAAAGATGATTTACTGAGTGCAGCAAATGATTTTATGCTCAATCCAGTTATCCCTCAAGGTATTTCTAGTACTTGGATAACCATTATTCCAAAGAAAGAAGTGCCATCATCCTTCAATGATTATAGACCCATCAGCCTTTCAAATGTTTCCAATAAGATTTTTTCCAAAATCTTAATGGAGAGAATGAAACCTCTAATGCCTAAATTAATCTCTCATCATCAATCTGCATTTTTAGCTAATAGAGACATTACTGATAATGTTCTTTAGTTAAAAGAAATGATGAGATTCATTAATGACAAAGGTAGAGGTACAAATTGTATCCTTAAGCTTGATTTACAGAAAGCTTTTGACAGAGTAAGCTGGAATTTTCTAAGTGCTGTTCTTTTCAAATTTGGTTGTAATGGCTCTTTTGTCCATGTTGTTTTGAAGAATTTGTCACAGGCATGCTTCTCGGTCCTCATAAATGAAAAATCAGTGGGGTTTTTTTCTGCATCCAGAGGAATCAAACAGGGAGACCCTATTTCACCCTTTCTTTTTAATCTTTTTTCTGAGGCTTTTACCAGGTCCCTTGCATATGTTTATGACCTAGGAAAAATAGATTACTTTAAAATTCCACTTAACTCTGTGCCAATTTCTCATCTTTCATATGCTGATGACACCATCATCTTTCTAAATGCCACCAAAAATAATCTTACTATTCTGAAAGCTTTTTTAGTTGTTTTTGAAGCTACTTCTGGACAAAAAATTAACTTTCAGAAAAGTGAGGTGTTTTCACTAGATATGCATCAGTTCACTCTATTAATTTGATAAAATCGATTTTAGAGATGAAAATTGGATCTTATCCTTTTTGTTATCTAGGCTGCCCTATTTTTTCTGGTAAGATGCTAAATAGCCATTTTCAACCAGTGCTAGAAGTGATTAACACTAGATTGGATAGTTGGAAAAATAAATGGTTGTCAGCAGGGGGTAAATTGACTCTAATCAAATCATGCATTTACTCTATACCACAACACATATGGGCTGTTTTTGATCCTCCAAAAACTATCATAAAAGCCCTTGAGAAAATAATTTCTACATTTTTTTGGGGAAAACATGATCAGAAAGCTAAGAATAAGTGGAGGAAATGGAAAAAGTTGTGCTTTCCAGTGGAAGAAAATGGAATAGGGGTCAGAAATATCTCCACCATAGTTAAAACTTTTTCAGTTAAACTGATAATAAATTTCCCGACGGAGCAAGGAGTAGTGTCTGTTCGAGGAAGCAAAGCTACAGCGAGGAGCTGCATGTTGACGACTATCTTAGACGCAAGAAGGGTTGTAGGGGCAATCCACCAGGGATCTGGAAGCAAGGGAAATGCAAAGGCGAGAGGCTCACCCTCAGAAAAAGGAAAGGTGAAGGAAGGGAAATGCCGGGAGGCATTAGAAAAGGGGAAATTGATCGAAGCCTCGGATATGGAGAGGGAGAACTCGGAAGAGGAACTACCGGGCAGGGGTACAGAGGTAATCATGGAAACAAACTGATTCAGGTAAGTTTTCCTTAAAACCCATGGATTACGAAATGGAAGGAAGCAAAGTTTGGTGTAGTTACACTAAAGCCAGTAGCGTGGATACGCCTGCTGGCAGGTGGCGTGGATACGTCAAAAGTGATGCAAGGTATTGGATAATGCTTTGCGGGAAAAGAAAGGGTGTGGATACGCCATAGGAAGGAAAATTACTAAGTATTGGATAGTACTTTGTAATAGGAAGTCGGGACCTCGGGGTCGCTCCCACGACGGTGCCTCGCAAAAAGGATATTTTATGAAGGAAATCGGTTTGACTATTTTAAGAATTTAAGGATTTCAAAGCCTTGGATGGACGCCCTTGTCAGAAGAGGACCATCCGATGAACGCATAAAAGGATTTTAAAGGTTTTAAGAATTTAAAGGTTTCAAATCCTCAGATGGATGCCCTCATCAGAAAAGGACCATCCGATGAACGCATAAAAGAACTTTAAAGGTTTTAAGAATTTAAAGGTTTCAAATCCTCGGATGGATGCCCTCATTAGAAGAGGACCATCCGATGAACGCATAAAAGAACTTTAAAGGTTTTAAGAATTTGAAGATTTCAAATCCTCGAATGGGTGCTTCATCAGAAGAGTACCATCCGATGAACGCACAAAGGAACTTTAAAGGCTTTAAGAATTTGAAGATTTCAAATCCTCGGATAGATGCCCTCAACAAAAGAGGACCATCCGATGAACGCATAAAAGAATATTAAAGAATTTAAAGTTACAAAGGTTTCAAACCATTGGATGGGTAATCCTAATCAGAAGAGGATCATCAGATATGGGATAATAAATCTGAATGATGCAGGATTTGAGGTAAGCAGTTGACCACCCTCGCCAGAAGGGGGGAAGCTTTCTTGGTTTGGCTCGGATAATCGAATAGAATCATAAAGGAAAGGATCATTACCGGTATGAATAGAAAATTCTTTAAATTTATGATATTACATAAGAGCTATGTTTAGAACATCATATACCATATTTGGGATCTTGCATCCAATGCTTTTGAAAGGCAAGACGAGGGGATACATAACACACAAGGTAAGATTTATAGGAAACCAATACGTAAGAAAAATGAGAGCAGAGCAAAAAGTTCTTTTATAAGAATTGCATATGGAAAGAAAGATTACAAAATAAGCAAGATTACAAAGGAAATATGGGCGCAAAATCCCAGAGAAACACTTGACGATTAAGAATCAAGAGGTAGCATCGGGAGGATGGGACCGAGAATTCTTGCAAATTACCCTCGGGTGGCCATTCCGAGAGCCCACAGAGAACCCATAGAAGGCAGGATGAATGCAGAGTTCGGTATAACCATTATGAACGGGGGATTCAGGGCAGACTCCTTACAATTCCTAAGATCCTTGGGAGGAGGAGAGCCAGGAGATGGAGGTCCTTCTGGAGCAGCCAGGGCTCGGAGAGAAGAAGCCGAAAGAGGGGGAGAATCGGAATGGAGAGCTTCCCAGATTTTAGGAGCCAATCGATCCAAGGTACTGTTCAGGAGACATCTGAGCTTATAATGATAACGCTCCAGGGCACCGGGTTTGTAGAAACTCTCCTGGAATTGAAGTCTGTACATCCCAGGAATTCACCCTCGCATTTGCTTATAGACCAAGGTAGTCTGATGGCCGTTTGACTCGAACAAGACTTCCTCCACAGCTTACTCGAACTCAGGAGATCGGATGACCTATTCTGAAAGGGCGATGCTGTAATCGCGGAGATTAGGACCATCCTTCCAAGGTTGTAATTCCAGCTCAAGCTCGGATAGGCGGGACTCAAGCTCGGATGAGAGGAGTTTCCCCCGCTCTAACTCTTGAGCCAAGGCAGAAGACCGACACTTTTCTTCTTCTAGATAACGGGTAAGAGAAGATAAGTGATGCTGGAACGTAGACTAGAGGAGATCTCGGAAAGAGACCGAGCTGAGTAAATCTGAGGTAAACTCGGATACCTGAAACGTTAAGGATTAGATGTCGGCTGGAGGGTATAAAGAAAATAAAACATAAGAGAGGAAGGAAAATTACCAAGGGATTGGAGCGAGGAATCTGCAGTTGTGCATCCTACGGAGGAGAAAGAGACTGGCAAATTAAAGCCTTAGACTGAGGCCTTTTTCGACTGCAACTTAGATGATCGTTGGCAAGAGCTCCAACAAAGTTCAGAAAGGAAATATAGGTAGGGACAACATAACCAGGACCCATAGAAGGAGTCTCACTTGGGGGGGGCTCGGGCCATCTAACTCCGGCAAGATGGTAAGGCTAGGAACTCGACGATAATATGTGTCATCAGGAAGAGATCGGAGAACTGAGAGAAGAGAAACAAGTTAGACAAAGGGAAGAACCACAAAAGAAAGTGAGAATAGATCATCAGAGTAAAAGGAGAAGTTTAGAAACTAACCTTGGACGGGCCAGATGGCACGGTAGTGAAAAAAGGCGAAGACTTCGGGAGGGTACACTTCGTGAGGCCAAAAAAAACCCCCGTTCTCAGGAATCCAGTATTGAGACAGGTGCACTGGACTCCTCATCAAAGTTTCGTGATCCGAGCGTAGCTCTTCGGGAAGCCAGGGTACCCGGTCCTCGGATGTAACATTGCGGTTCCACCAAGGAGCCGGATAGATTGAATGGTCAAAAGCGTAATGACCATCCACGAGCTGCCCCTTCGGATAATCGATAAACTCCTAAATAAAATGGGCGTCGGGAACACGAGAGGCAAAGCCGAAGATACCAGAGATTCGGCTTGCAGCCACGGAAAGGCAGAAGAAAGACCGGAACAAGTCCACGAACTCAGGGATTCCACACCGGCGGTAATTGACCAGGAACGCCGTTATAACTACAAACCCGTTTGGGTTGATTTGAGCAGGGGAAATGTTATAGTGACGAAGAAGATCGGAGTACAGAGGAAGAAAGGGCAAGCTTAGACCATAGTGAAACAGGGGCTTAGGAATGCAGGGCACATTGGTCTGATATTCATCTGGTTTTAGGGAGGTGAGTTGAGCATCCATGGCCAAAAGGCAAAACATCTTGGAGGCAACGTCATAAATCTCCGCGTTAACCCAATCCAGTGCTGGGTTAGCAGGGAGCCCCAGAATGTTAGAAACAATCTCCAGTGGCTGAATAAGCAGAGATTCATCTGGAATTCGGCCGGTCCCCGTCCGAAAATTTGGACGCTGGGAACTAGTGCCTTCACCAAAAGGGATGATCTTAGGGCGAGACATATCGCTGCAGAAGGACTGCAGAAGGATGAAGCGGTGACACGAACAGAGGAGTCAAAGGGGATTGATGAAACCGGACGCGAACGGTTTAGAGCAAGTGGGCAAGAATCTTCAGAAAAGGAGGAAGAATTGCTGGAAGAATGATCAGCCATGTGAATGGAATAAGAGGAAAAGGGGGAAGGATTTATAATACAGGTACAAGAGCAAGGCGGTGGAAGATAAAAGGGCAAGGACAAGACGTACCTAGGAAGAAGATAAAATGATTAAGTCACTCAAAAGAATGAGAAAATCGAAAACTACGAAGCCGTCAGGCAAAAAGCGCGCTAACATGGGCCCACCACTAAAAGGAGGTCCCCCATTTTAGACAATGAAACGGCAAAGCCCACGAGCCTCAGCTGAGGGGCTCGGATAAAGAAACAGAGGGATCGGGCAAAATCAAGACAAGTGTCGCCCCCATGAGAGCCGACGCTCGTGTTGGGGGGCTTGTGATAATACGAAGTACGTCATCCTTTAGAAGAAGCATGATGACTCAGCCGCCTAAGGAAATTACCAGGAAAGTGTAAGGAGCACGTGAGGAGATCTTAGCAAGATACAGGAGGTACTATGTCACGTGATACAGACATGAGGAGGAGGGAAGAAATGATGAGTCAGCAGAGGAAAAGGGGAGCTAAACCAGATGCTCCAGAATGCCTATAAAAGGAGGCCGCAATAATCCATTTCAGGTAAGTTCTCTAACTCTTGAATACAGAGTTTCATCTTTCCTTTTAATACATGAAATCTCATCATCACACCAGAGTTGCTACCCTCGGGTGGCTCTGGGGGCTTGTTTTGCTGACTTCGGACAAACAGGTCCTTAGAAGTCTCTTCCGAGGCCCAGGAGCTCGGACAAGATAGGCATTCTCGACAAATAGTCTATACACTTCACCAACTATCTACATCTCGAAGCCCTCACATATCTCGACTATCTAAGGTATCTTTTACTGTAGCGGATTTCCCCGCATCAAAGCATGCATGTTCTATCTACTTGCAAGTTTCATCATAGAGCCTGCAGGTTTTATAATAAAACATTCTATCTATCAGTTAGTTCTACCATAAAACCTGAAGACTGTTACTGCTGCACTTATATGTTATGAATTCATTAATATTGTTATGTTCTACAACTACAAAGGTTTGTATATATATAATAATTAGTTTGTGCATGTTTGTTTTAACCCGCTGATAAAGTTTTGGAGCTCTTTCGAAGATATTTGGGAGTTTCCTTTTCCAAGCTAAAGGGGCGACTTGGAAAATTACACATGGCAAAAAAATTGAACGTTATGCTGCTTAGCATTCTCAGCATAAACCTGGAGTCATATCAGATGGTGTTATTGGTGCAGATGGCGCTGATTCAGATTTGCAAGCTAATGAAGGAATCAGAAGTCAAGATTTGTGGAGAAGCCAAGGGTGTTAGGAGTACCCCCAATTGGCTCAAGAACTTATACACCACTTACAATGTTGTCATAAAGTTGGCTAATGATATACCTAGTTTTGATTTGAAAATAGATCTAAACTGATGCCAATTTTGTTTTTAATGGTTGAATGTATTCACATTTTTCTTAATGGTTCAATGCCTTGACAATTTAGAATGCATTTGTTTTGAGGAAGCACTGTAAGAATGCATCAGTATGGTGATCAATTACAATTTTAAATTTATCATTTTGATTGATTTGTAAATTTGTAATTTAGATGATTTTCTTCTTTCAGTTATGTGTTGTTTGTAGTTGGAGTATAGAAGCTTGTATTTTAACTTAAATTACTCATGCTTTCAGTTAAATTCTGCATGTTTAAGTTAGAGCCTCCTTGTGTTAAAGTATAGCCTTTGAGTTAAAGTCTGCATGTTTTTAAGTTAAAGTCTGCATGTTTTTAAGTTAAAGCTTTTATTTTAAATTCCTCACCTTTTAAGTTATAACCTCCATGTTTTAAATTCTAAACACTGGAGTTAAATTTTTTTATTTTTAGTTATAACTTGTGGTTTAAATTCCTCATGTGTGAAGCTAAATTCCTCATCTTTTAAGCAACAACCTTTGTGTTTAAATTCCTCATATTTTAAGCAACAACCTTTGTGTTTTTAATTCTAACATTTGTGTTAAAGTCCACGTGTTATTAAGATACAACTTTTGTTTTAAATTCCCCATCTTTTAAGTTATAACTTCTATGTTCTAGCCACTTTTTTTGAGTTATATCAATTGATTGAAAGCTTTTATTTTTTTTATGAACATAAATTTTTCATTTCATCAAGAATCAATATAGTACAAGATTGTAGCCTTCACTCCCAGCCTTACAAAAAGAACCTAGAAACTAAGTGTCCTAACATATGAAAGAAACACTAGTTCTACAGGTAAATGAAGTACAAGACAAATTAATTCCAAAGTTTAAATTCAGATTCAATGAGGGAGCAAAGCCTTTGAGTTGTCATGGCTTGTTCCTGAAAAATTCTTTGGTTTCTCTAATTCCAGAGGTGATAAAGACTTGTCACCAGGAGTGTGAAAACCCTCTTGTTCTTCCTGGCTTGCCAAATGAATAAGAGCTTCTTCAGATGCCTCAGATCTTGTGGAGCAGGAAGATGAAGGAGTTGCAGGACTTGCTTGAAGTAGGGACATTGGATCAATAAGTGTGAAACAGATTCTGTGACTTGATGACAGAAACAACATGAGAATGAAGGAAGTGGAATGCCAAGGTGCAGTAACCTGCCAACTGTAGATAGTTTCCCCAATGCCAATCTCCATAGGAAAAATGACTGTTTGGGAAGAAGCTTACTGCTCCATATAGTAGCAGAGAAAGCCCTGGAGGTTCTTTGTCCTAAAAGGAAATTATAGGCCAGAGAGACCTGGAATTTTCCTTTCTGATTGAGGCAAAGAGGGAGGAAATCAATAACCTGATTCTTCAGAGTAATCAGAATAGTCCAAGCATTGCTACAATGAGAAGGTGCTATGGCCTTGCTTAAGATTCTCCCTTTCATATAGTATTCATGCACCCATTTTACCCTAAGGTTGTTCTGATCACTTTGAATACACCATAGCTGCTTGCAAAGTAGAGCTTGGCCCCAAAGATGGGGATCTCTAATCCCTGCACCACCATAGGCTTTTGTGAGACAGAGAGTTTCCCATGCCACTGGAAAAATCCCCTTCCCATCTGGATTCCCCCACAGATAGTTTCTGCAGATGGCTTTAATGTCATTGTACACATGAGTAGGCAGTTGGAAAGCACTGATCCAGTAACTGGTAATGCTAAATAGGACAGTGTTAATAAGCTCCATCTTCCCTGCATAAGAAAGTGTTCTCCCTTGCCACTTACTTAGTCTAACCTTAAGCTTATCCAGGAGTTTCTGGCAGTTGAGAATGGTCCATCTCTTCCCAGATAGGGGTAATCCTAGATAAGAGACAGGTAATACTCCCCTCTGGATTTGCATTAAGGATAGAAGAGAGTCTGCTGTGGCATCATCCATCCTGGAGAAGAAGACTTGAGATTTAGCTGCATTTAAGGATAGGCCAGTGATAGACTTGAATGAGTCAAGAGTCTGCAGCACCCCATGAATAGATTTCTGGTTGGCTTTGCAAAAAATTAAAAGGTCATCAGCAAAAAGCAAGCAGTGAAGATGTACATACTTGCATTTTGTATGACATTCAATTAGTTTTTGCTTAAAAGCAATTTGCAGCATTCTGGAAAAAGTATTCCATGGAAAGAACAAAGAGAAGAGGTGAGAGGGGGTCTCCCTGCTTAACCCCTCTTTTTGCAGCAAAGTGATCAGTGTAGCCTTCATTCAGAGATAGGCTAAAAGTAGCACTCTCCAAACAAGTTTTGATCCAAGTAACAAAGGCAGAGGGGAATTTGAGAGCAACCATAAGATCTATCAAGAAAGTCCATTCGAGATTATCAAAAGCTTTTTGGATATCCACTTTAAAAAAGCTGCTTTGCATACCAGCATATTTCCAATTGTAAGTCTGAAGCAACTCCTGGGTCAATTGGATATTGTGAGATATCAGCCTGCCTTTTACAAAGTCTCCTTGGTTAAGTCCTATTATGTCAGGTAGAACTGCTCCCAGCCTAGTACATAGGACCTTTGCAATCACTTTGTACAGTACTGAGCACCAAGAAATAGGCCTGTAGTCCGAGGCTACCTGGGGGTGATTCAGTTTAGGCAGCAGAGTAATCACTGTCTTGTTGAACTGTTCTGGTGGAATCTCCCCTGGAAAAAAATCCTGGATGACAGCAACACAGTCAGGGCCAATAAGATGCCAGGTTTTCTTAAAAAATTGGCTAGAAAAACCATCATAGCCAGGGCTCTTATTATCAGGTATACTGTTGAGGGTAGTAAATATTTCAGCTGAAGAAACCGGCCTGATAAGGGACAACTGCTGAGATTGAGTAAGCACTTTGCCTTGAGGTATAACCAGGGGATCTAAAAGACTGGAAGGTGGTGAGCTAGTACCAAGCTGTGTGGAAAAGAAAGTCACTAGATGTTGTTCAACCAAAGAAGGGGACTCCAGGAGTGTATTCCCATTATACTGACATATGATATGGTTTTTAAACTTCATGGCCTTCAAGAAATCATAGAAAACTTTTGTAGGCCTATCACCAGCCAAAAGCCAAGTACTCTTAGTCCTTTGCCTTAAGAATTGGACCTCTGCCTCATAAATCAAGACAACCTGTGTTCTTATCTCCTTCTCCCTTTCCTGTAAAACTACATTCAAGGGATCAGAGTGAACAGCAGCCTGAGCTCTGGACAACTCTTCTGTGATAGCTATAGCTCTGTTCTGAATCTCACTAAATTCAGTCTTATTGATCCTTTGTAAAGGGGATTGCAATAAGGAGAGATTGAAGTAGAGATCAGTGAGAGTAGAAACTGGATGAGCCTTCCAAACTTCCTCCACAGTAGGCAGAAATTTAGGGGAGGGACTCCTCATGCTGAAAAATTTGAATGGTTTCCTTACCCTGTGTTGGTGAGCAGAAAGTTGAAGTAGGAGAGGATTGTGATCTGACTGGCCTTCCATAAGCACCTTGCATTTGGATTCCTTTAGGTCTTCCAGCCATTGTTGATTTACTAAGGCTCTGTCCAGTTTGCTAAAAATCCTCTGGGAGGCTGATTGTCTATTACTCCATGTGAAGAAGGGGCCAAAGGTTTTTAGTTCAGCCAAGCCTATCACTTCATAAACATCATTGAAATCTGCAAATTCATCTGCCAGAACTGGAGCACCACAGGGGGGAATTAAAATCCCCTACAATTAACCAAGGGATATGTTGAACTGCCTGCTGCTTTAATGCATCCCATAGAGGAGTTCTCTTGGAGCCCAGATTTTCTCCATAAACAAAAGTGATGACACATGGCAGATTAAGAGCCCTTAGAAAGCAAGTGGCATGAATCCATTGCTCTCCCATAGATACTACTTGAATATCAAACAGGTCCTGCCTCCATCCCACTATCATTCTACCACAGTCATTACAAGAGTTGTTAGAGATGAACTTCCAACCAAGGCCTAGGGCATCCCAAACCTTTGTTTCATTTTTCTGTTTAACCTTTGTTTCAACCATACAAAGAAGACCAACATTATGTACAAGACAATGATGTCTAACCTGTTTTTGCTTAGCACTACTATTTACCTCCCGAACATTCCATACAAGAATGTTTGTATCCATCATTGAGAAGGTGGGGGATGGTCCACTGAACCAAACTGCATTTTGGACAGTGGGCTGGCTTTAGCATTAGAGCTTGGGGAAGGAGTAATAGGGGGAAAATTGACCCTAGAGGAAGGATCAAGAGGATCAGGATCAAGGACTTTTCCCATTTCAGTGATAGGCTCTTTTCCAAGCCTATGAGGGGGTTTGTTCTGGTTAGGAACCATTGTAGCTTGTTGTTTAGGTTGGAACAACTTTTCAGGCTTTTTCTTAGGCTTAGGAGCAGGCCTAGGAGCTGGCTTGGGAGCCACTGGGACCGAATGCAGTTTTTTGCAAGCCTGAGCTGCATGACCTAGCATTTTACAGTGAGAGCACTGTATTGGAGCCCATTCAAACACCACTTCCTGTTTTTGAACTATGTCATTTTCATCAATATATTCAAGTTGAGTAGGGAGGTCTGGTTTTATATCCATTTCAACCTGGACTCTAGCAAAGGTCAACCTATCCAAAGAATGAGTGGCTGTATCAATCTTCAGTGGCTTCCCTAAGGGGCTTAGAATCCTACTCAGTATTTCAGGGGTCCAGTAAATAGGATTGAGACCAGGTAATTGAATCCATACAGGCACTCTAGTGGGAGTAACATTCTGAAAATCCTTGGTCCAAGGATGAACCAACAATTGACTGAAAGCTAAAATGAGAGCAGCAACAAGATTATATCAATATGTTAAAACATCAACATTTAACTAAAAACATTATGCTATAAAAAAAGGGCACTTTATTATGCAACATAAGCAAATTCAAACTGAACAACTTAAGTTGTGTAACAAAGAAACAAAATCAACAATGAAATCAACAGTCAAATGAGTGTGTTATATATCAACTTTACTTGTCTAAATTCACTCAAAACATTTGTTGTTTTGGTGTTTTTTATCCAAACTCCGTTTTAGACCATTTACATGGTTTTTCCAATGCCGGCTTGATTCTTGCACGACTTCCTTATTTTGTGATTGCTTTGGATAATTTAATGTTGGTGCTTCATCAACACATGAATTTGATGCGTTTCATGCATCATTGCCACTTGACTCCACGACCACAATCTGATCAATTGAGATAGTTTCCTTACTCTTTAAAATCAGGTTGTAGAATTTCCTTGCTCATTAGCTTATCATATTTGCGTCATAATCATCCCCTGTTACTGTAAAAAACATTTTTGAAAGGTACATGTTTTATATCAAAAGCTGCATGTTCTATGTTTAAACGTGACTGTTCTTGTATTAAAAGATTCATGCTTTTCGTTAGAAGGTAGAGGTTTTTAATGGTAAGGTTCATGTCTTTTGTAAATAGAACTCAATTAAAAGATGCCAGTTTTTTTTCAAAAGGTGTGTGTTTTCTTTTAAAAGGTTAAGATTTTAGTTGAAAAGATTTGAAAACATAACCAACCTAAAACCTGCACGTTCTAATTTATAACCTGGTTGATTACATTCTAAAAATTTGATTGATGATAAGCTACCTTTTCTCATGTTTTATCTTAAAACATAATATTTAACCAAGTATGTTCTATCTTAAAACCTGCATGTTAGAGTCTAAACCCTACAGAATTCTCCTTGCATGTATTATCTTAAAACATGTATGTTCTATCAGAATACCTACATGTTCTATCTCCCTACATAATTGAATGCTTTAATCAAATCATCACAATCATATAAAGGTAGTAGCTAGAGTCTATGCTAACAATCATAGAAAACCTACAGAAAATATGACAGTAACAAAAACCCTAAAATACTTGCCGTATTGTATTCAAAAGCACTTGAACATAAATTAGTGTTTAGGTCGTAGAAAATTTTCAATATAGATGAAATAATTTACGGAATCAAATCGGAATGAAAACTTAACAATTCGAATGAAACCTACCATCGTTTCGTTCTCTGAATTCTTCCCGAACTCTCTCAAAGCATTACATAGAATTTCTGAAATAGAGCTCTAGCTTTCCGGCTCTGTGATTCGAGTTGCATAGACGTTTTGCGAAAAAGATTGAGTAAAAGGTAGACTAAAAGGCTGTCAGGGCAGAATATGACCAACATATCCTCACCACGGCCGTTTTCCATGTGGGGTATCGACATCGTCGGACCATTCCCGATGGCGGTCGGAAGGCAGCATTTCCTGGTCGTAGCTGTGGACTATTTCATGAAGTGGGTGAAGGCCATACCATTGGCTACCATAACCGGACGGCGTATAACGAACTTTGTCTGGAAAAACATCGTTTGTCGCTTTGGACTCCCCCACACTATCTTCAACGACAACGGGAGACAATTCGCCAACGAGCCTTTCAGATCATGGTGTGCCGGTTATAGCATCGGCCAGAACTTCACCTCGGTGGCGCATCCACAAGCAAATGGTCAGACCGAAAGGACGAACCGAACGATTGTCGACGGGATAAAGAAAAGGCTGACTCACGCCAAAGGACGAAGGCTGGCCCTTAGAAAGAACGAAGGCTGGCCCTTAGAAAGAACGAAGCCAGCCGCGTGGAAGGGCAGAAAAAGCTAGATTTGACCTGGGAAGGGCCGTATCGAGTGTCGAGTGTCCGAGCGTATCCACGCATCCAAACTACGACGCATCCACGCCAAGCTTGTTCATCGCAATGTACCTCCTGTCGCACATGCAATTTATCCTACGTATCCACGCATCCGAGTTATGACGTATCCACGCCAAACCCATTTACGGGTTGTGCTTTCTTTTTAACCTTTTTCCGATCCCCTGGTCTCCTCGAGGATTTCCTTTCCTTTATTCTCCGATCTCCATTTCTCTCATCCTTTAAATGTCCTTATATTCTGAATGAGCTTTTTCTACAGTCCCTTAATTGCATTCCTTTCTTTTTGTTTTCCCTTTCTGTTTTCCTTAGTTCGTGCCTATCCTCTTTTCTGCTGCCCTTCTTCCTTCGTTCTTTCCACTTATTTCTCCTCATCCGAGGGTGATTGTTTTGTAATCAGCTCCCCATAATATTCCTCCTCATTTCTATATATATATATATATATATATTGAATTACCTTCCCCCTTTTCTTTGCTTCAAAATTCTCCGCGCCTTTAATTTTCCTTCACCCTGGGGGTTATCCTAGTCCCCCCCCCAGCCTTACAACCATTGCTGACCTCTTACCCTTTCTTTTCCTATCCTATTCAAACCTCCGTACCCTCTATCTAATCCTTCCCCTTATTTCTTCTAGTCTGTTCCCTTTTTCTCTCTCCCTTTGTTTCCCTTTCCTCTATCCGAAGGTGCCCTTTACAGTTCTTCGTCCTTTCCTACCCTTACCTTTTCTTCCTCGGATATCCCCCCTAAATCCGAACCTACCCTTTTCTTCCCCTTTCTTCCTCTCTCTCTCCTCTTTCTCCCCCTAAAATTTTCTTCTTCTCTCTCTTCTTTCTCTCCTATTTTTTTTTTTGGCAAGGGAGGCTGCTTTCCGTTCCACCCCTCTATACCCTTCAATCTTCCTTGTTATCTTGTTCCCTTTCTTTCCCCCCTTTTTCCTTCCTAAAACCCTATCCCAAACTCTAACCTTACCTTTCACTTCTTATCTCCAGGTTTCCCCCAAATCAACTTTTATAATACCCCTCGAAAGTCTTTACTCTTCTGATTACCTTTCGCCTCAAATATCCCCTTTTCGATCCTTACCTGTTGGGTCGGTCATCGTTCGCCTTGTGAATGCCTCGTCCTCTCAACTTGTTCGAAGTCATGGCCTATCATATGTAGTCATCTGGTTCCTGTCTTCCCGCTGCTCCTTTCTTGGCGCTGCCGATCTGATGTGCGAAACATAGGATTCCTTCCGAGGGTGTCCCGCTTTGCTTGCGACTGCTCTCCGATCATTTCCTCCTTACGCTGTCGCTTTTTTGGAGCCCTTAGCTTTCCCTTCGTTTTGTTTCGTCCTTCCTTACCCTCATATATGACCTGCAAAGGAAATTCTCACTGAAACAGTGTTAGTAAGGATGTATATTTTGCAATATTTTTCCTTCCGGCCTCCCTGTCTATCCGACCGATACCCCTTTACCTTCCGTGGCAATGTCCTTCAACGTTTCTGACATCCCCTTTTCTACCATCCGACCTTCTTCCGTCGGAATAACCTGCCTATTATTTCGACCTTGAACTACTAATCCTTTTTCCTGCTCATATTCCCTACTAGCCCTTTCCTATGCGATGACTGTCCCTTCAAAAAGATCTAAAGCCTTAGCCTTATAGACCGATTCTACCTAGTTTCCTGTGCATTCCTTTCCCCTCATACTTGCTTCTACCTTTTCTACCTCTATACCTATTTACCTTGTGGATTCTAGCTAACAACAATCATCAATGTTCTTGCAAAAAAAACCTGTATCTATTATTTAAATAATGCTTAATAGAGATCGTTAGTTGCCTACGTACCTCAACCTTCAAGCCTCCGCGCTCCTCGATGAGCTGCGGCTTTGACTACTTTCCCGATGTGTTGCAGCAATCAGGTTTCCTCACGAGTGGTTTTACCTCAGCTGAACTGTCCTTCGCCGAGGTAGCACTTACTTTCTGAGCACTCTTCGGCTGCTAAGCTGTGTGTGTTGTTTTGAGACGAGGGTGAGATCCCCTGATGTCGGGTCCCACTGGGCGTGCCAACTGATGTGGGGAAATCCGCTCCAGTAAATGGTGCCTCAGATAGTTGATGTATCTGAGGGCTTCAGGATGTGGATTGTTGGTGAAGTATGCAGACTGCTCGCTAAGTATGCCTGGTTATCCAAGCTCCCGGGCCTCAGACAGTACTTGTTTGGGACCTGTTCACCCGAAGCCTGCAAAACAAGCCCCCGGAGCCACCCGAGGGTAGCAGCTCCGGTGTGATGATGAGATTTCGTGTATTGAAAGGAAAGATAAAACTCGGTATTCAAGAGTTAGAGAACTTACCTGGAATGGCTGATTGTGACCTCTATTCATAGGCGCCTTGAACTTCCTATTTCTGCCTAATCATCAGTATGCGTCACCTTCCCGTACGAGTGTTGCCTCCTAACCACGTGGGCGTACGGGCCAATCCTTATCTCTTCTCACGTGATTCAGAAACTTCCTGGAAAGTCCCCTAGATTCGAATCATTGGTATCATCAAAACTTAAAATCAGTTTTTTCATTCTTACATATAAATAAAACTTCCATTATAGGTGGTCATCACTCTAAGCCAACATTTAACAAATGTAAACCGAAAACAACTATTCTACAGCCACGGAAGGTACAGTGGTGATGATCATAACAAGTTCATCAAGATACTGCTAGGATTTTCATGCTAGAGTTTCATAACATTTGTCCATGCATATCTTGCTAAATCTGCTTCCCCTTTAGAAGCTTTGATATCATCAATGTTCCTTTATCTTTTTCCCTGTTCTTATTGGATAGAGGAAAGGTCCTCCGTAGCATATCTGCGAGTTGACATGTCAAGACATAAGTCTGCCAGGAGCAATTCCTACAAAGAAAGCCTATGATTTTCCTTCATTTATCCTCAAGCCTGAAACCCTTCTGAAACCCTCCAAAACAGTTTTAACCCCTTCCATTGAGTGCTTGCTTGCCTTGCAGAAAATTAATAGATCATCTGCAAACATCAAACTGTGTATTTCTCCTTTCAAACTCCTTTGATGGAACTCTATGAACGAAATCTCCATCGTTGACAACGCCACCGCCGCCGCCGCCATCGTCCTTTTCAACCATACCAAACCAAATTCTTCGAAGAAAACCTTCAAAATATTTAATTGGAGGGTGACCCCCAACAACCTCGCAAACAACTACATTCTTACATTTCTTCAAGCTGTTTTCAACCTCTTTCAAAGGAAAAGTAGGCAAAATCATACCATCTACAATTTCTGGTGTATAGTACTTTACCTCAGCCTGCTTGCTTGTGAACAGTTACGACCAATTTGGCTTTACTTGTGCTTCTAGCTCTTCACCTCTCTTCAGGATACGAACTTGCCCTAGTGTGGGCGATTTCACCTTCACTAGAGCACAAGCCATCTTGATTTATGAGGCAGAGGTACAATTCTTAAGACAAAGGACAAAGAGTACTTGGCTCTTGGCTGGTGATAGACCTACAAAAGTTTTCTATGACTTCTTGAAGGCTAGGCAGTTTAAAAACTACATTTTATGTCTTTATAGTGGAAATACACTCCTGGAATCTCCATCTTTGGTTGAGCAGCACCTTGTGGCATTCTTTTCTACTCAGCTTTGTACTAGCACACCACCCACCGGTCACTTGGATCCATTGGTTATAGCTCAAGGCAAAGTGCTTACCCATTCCCATCAGTTATCCCTCAACAAACCTGTTACATCCACTGAAATTTTTCATGCTCTCAACAGTATCCCAGATAACAAAAGCCCAGGTTATGATGGTTTCTCTAGTCAGTTTGTTTTAAGAAAACTTGGCATATTATTGGCCCTGATTGTGTTACTACCATACATGATTTTTTTCCATGGGGAATTCTACCTGAACAGTTCAACAAGACAACTATTACTTTGCTGCCCAAACTGGATCATCCTCAGGTCGCCTCTGATTACAGACCTATTTCTTGTTGCTCAGTGCTTTATAAAGTGATTGCGAAGGTACTTTGTACTAGGCTGGGAGCAGTTCTGCCTGACATCATAGGCCTTAATCAAGGGGGCCTTTGTCAAGGGCAGATTGATATCTCACAATACACAATTGACCCAGGAGTTCCTTCAGACTTACAATTGGAAATATGCTGGTATGCAAAGCCGTTTTTTCAACGTGGATATTCAAAAGGCTTTTGATAATCTTGAGTGGACATTCCTGATAGATCTTTTAGTAGCTCTCAGATTCCCCTCTGCCTTTATTACTTGGATCAAAACATGCTTAGAGAGTGCTACTTTTAGCTTGTCTCTAAATAGTGGTTACACTGGCCATTTTGCTGAGTCTAATAGGGGGACCCCCCTCTCTCCCCTTCTCTTTGTTCTTTCTATGGAGTACTTTACCAGAATGCTACAACTGGATTTTAAGCAGAAGCTAATTGATTATCATACAAAGTGCAGGTCTGTGCATCTTCATTGATTGCTATTTGCTGATGACCTATTAATCTTTTGCAAAGCCAACCAGAAATCTATTCTTGGGGTGCTGCAGACTCTTGACACTTTTAAATCTGTCACTGGTTTGTCCATTAATGCAGCTAAATCTCAAGTCTTCTTCTCCAGGATGGATGATACTACAACTGACACTCTTTTGTCCTTAATGCATATCCAGAGGGGAGTCTTACCTGTTTCTTATCTAGGTTTACCTCTTTTTGGAAAGCGATGGACTGCTCTTAATTGCCAGAAGCTACTAGATAAGCTTAAGGGTAAACTAAGTAAATGGCAAGGGAGAACTCTATCTTATGCAGGGAAGATGGAGCTTGTTAATACTGTCCTTTTTAGCATTACAAGCTACTGGATCAGTGCTTTCCAACTTCCTACTCATGTGTACAATGATATAAAATCCATCTGCAGAAATTATCTTTGGGGGAATCTTGATGGGGCTTATGGTGGTGCAAGACTAAGAGATCTCACAAAGGCTTATGGTGGTGCAAGACTAAGAGATCCCCATCTTTGGGGCCAAACTTTACTTTGTAAGCAGCTCTGGTGTATTCAGAGTGACCAGAACAACTTATGGGTAAAATGGGTGCATGAATAGTATATGAAGGGGAGATCCTTAAAAGAAGCCGTAGCACCTTCTCATTGCAGCAATGCTTGGACTGTCCTAGTTTCTTTGAAGACTCAAGTTATAGACTTCCTCCCCCTTTGCCTCAGTCAGAAGGGGAAATTTCAAATTTCTCTGGCTTATAATTTTCTTTTAGGTCAAAGAACCACCAAGGCTTTCTCTGCTACTATATGGAGCAGGAAACTTCTCCCCAAGCAATCCTTTTTCCTTTGGAGATTGGCTTTGGGGAGGTTATCTACTGTTGATAGGTTGCAGCACCTTGGCATTCAACTTCCTTTATCTACTTGTTGTTTCTGCCATCAAGTCCCAGAGACTGTGTCTCACTTATTGATCCAGTGTTCTTATTCAAAACAAGTACTGCAGCTTCTTCATCTTCCAGCTCTGCAGGATCTCAGGCACTTGAAGAGACTCTTATTCATTTGGCAAGCAGGAAGAACAAGAGGATTTTTCCCCTCCTGGTGACAAGTCTTTATCACCTTTGGAATGAGAGAAACCAAAGGATTTTTTCAGGGACAATCCATGACAACTCAGCGGCTTTGTTCCCTCATTGATACTGAGTTTAAACTTTGGCATTAATTTGTCTTGTACTTCTTTTTACTATCTGTGGGACTAGTGTTTTAATTTGTTAAGACACTTAGTTTAGTTCTATTGTAAGGCTGGGAGTGCAGGCTGTAATCATGTAATTTTTATTGCTTCTTGATGAAATGAAATTTATGTTCATAAAAAAAAGGATACGAACTTGCTCAACTTTGTTCTTTGCTGTGGCAGCTTCATCCCCGCCGGTTTGATTAATCACAGCCGGCACAACAACACTTTCCAATCTCTTCTCCATCTGAGGCTGCACTAATTTTTCCTCCAAAACCATGCTACTCTCTTGGTTTTCTCGGCCTTCCAGCTGGCTCGAAATTGGTATCCCAGTTTGGAGCATTATCGGTGGCCTACGACCAGCCACCATGGAAGCCTCCTTACTGCCCCCATTGACATTCATACTATCAATTGCTGGACATGTAGTCTTGTTCCCAGATTGAAACGGATTCACCACGCCATTTTCATTTTCCTGTCCAGCTAAGGTTTTCCCTCCTAAAACATGTTCCTCCCCGGTTAAGGATTCTTCCCTAGCTTTTTCTTTCAGTTTCTGCTCAATAATCCTTAAACCTTCATAAGCTTTCCCCATATTTTCAAAGAGCTCTTCAACAGATGCATTATGAACCCATTGAGCCGTTGCTTCACTGTGTGAATTGGGTGCTACCTTCAACGGAAGTACAGCCGCGTTTAGGGCACCGCCGCACACAGGTTTTAGCAATCCACGTTCACATTCAGATTTTCCATCACCACCGCGCTCATGCTCAAACTGCCCGCGATCCTTCCCGTCGTTTTCCACAAGTTCAAGATCCTCCAACGACCTTGGCTGTTTCGGAAAAACCTCACAATCATCGCCAAACAAACTCCGTCCATCACTTCCCAAGACCATCTTCGTCACATCCTTAGGCTTATTTTTTGCGTTTCATTTTCCACTACTATTCTTGCCCATAGCGGCCGAATCGAACGAATTCGATTCACCAGAAAATAGTGGAAAAAGAAAAACGGAAATCGCACATATTAGGATTTAGAATCGCAGCATAGAACTGGATTCTGGGTCAGAAGGGGGTCCGGTTCGGGGGAACGGCAGGGTCTCCTTGCTGATAAACCCTATGGCTATCCACTGTGCGCCGTTCTTGGATCCACTGTGCGTCGTCCACTGTGCGTCGTGCTACAGATTCGTGCGCTGTATTAATTCAATAGGGAATTCGTGAACTGTACCTCTGCCTCATAATTCGTGTAATACCTTTAGATCCTTGATTAATACAGCCTTTCTTGCATTTAGAATAGCCGTCAGCATGCAACTCCTCGTTGTAGCCTGGCTTCCTCGGACATACGCAACTACTTGCTCTATAGGGAACTTCATTATTAGCAGGTAAGGGTAATTGACCACTCGAGCCTGAGTAAGCCATGGCCTGCCGAGGATGGCATTGTAGGGTGAAGGAGCGTCCATTATCGCGAAATTGCTAAGTTCCGAGGTTCGGCGACTCCTGTCCCTATCATCAACCATAGTCACTCTGAGAGTAATCACGCCGAGGGGAATCTTGGCCTTTCCAGTAAATCCTGATAGTGGTGACATCGGAGGTCTCAGATTTTGCCTGCCGATCCCTAATTTGTCAAAGCAAGTTGTAAACATGATTTCCACACTACTACCATCATCTATGAATACCCTCTTTATCGTGAAACCCTCTATCTCCGCCGTTACTACCATAGGATCTGAATGCAGGGCCCGCGTGGGCACTGCAACCTCTTCTGAAAAAGTAATGGTTTCACATGGTCAGAATCTTTTACCTTGCTCTTCCCTGGGAGGTACATTCCGAGTCTGGGTTTTCAGGGCTGCCACCGACTGGCAATTATCCCCTACCATCCCACTAGCAGTTATCCCCTGGTTGCCTTGGGCTGTTTTGAACAGTATCTGCTTGCCTCAAATTGTTTGGCAATTATCCCCTACCATCCCACTAGCAGTTATCCTCCACTTGCCTTGCCCTAGGTTGTACCTCCATGCCTGGCACTTCCCGAGGATCATCCTCTTCTCCTTCTAAGATGGTCACTAGCATTCCCTCGGGCGTTTCTTCAGGCGTGCTCCTCTGTTACAACCCTTCGGCTTAGAGCTGCATTAACGTGGGATCCTCATCATCTTGCGTTATCTCGCCTGTGTTTGCGCAGTCGAGGCCGGGGTGGCAGTGGACTTGTGAGGCCGGCCTGATCGGCACTTCGTGGTGTCTGTCATGACGAATGAAAGTAACAACCCTCCAAGTCGGGTCGATTTGGGTGTGCCAACTGATGCGGGGAAATCCGCTCCAGTAAATGCTGCCTCAGATAGTTTAGATATCCGAGGGCCTTGAGCCGTGAATAGCTGACTGCGTAGATGGACTACTTGCCGAGATTGCCTATCTACCCGAGCACCTGGGCCTCGGAAGACATTTTTTTGATGTAATATTTTCTTCTATTAAATTGCTCAAAAAGTTCATACAACTGATTTGGCCATCACTCTAAGACAAACATTCAACAGATATAAATAACTAACCAAAAGGAGAAAACAACTATTCTATAACCGAAATACAAGTTGTTATGATTGCTATGATTTTAGCATAACTATTATGAATGCGCTTCCATTCCATCTGTCCTTGCATATCTTGCTAAATCCGCATCCACCTTTGGAGCTTTGGTGTCTTCAACGTTCCATTTCCGTCTCCAGCTCGTATATGATTAAGGGAAAATCCACCATAGCATATCTGCGAATTGACTTGTCAAAACACAAGTTTGCCCCGCTTCAGTTCCCATAGAAATCAAATAAGCCATATGTAGCATAGTCTGAGCATGCTTATAATCTTCTTCAATCCATCCCGTCAAGTCTTTAGATAGTGTCTTGGGCCAAGGTTGGGTAACTGGTTTTACCCAGCAGCCCAACACCTCTGAAATACCAACGGTAATCAGTGCGGTACCTACGACATATGTACAAGTTTCATACTAGGGCCATAATCCCTCATCCAGTCCGTCAAATATTTTTGATAGTGTCATGGGCCAAGGTTGGGTAACTGGTTTTTACACCAGCTGCCCCACACCTCTGAAATACCTAAAGATAATCAGTGCGGTACCTACGACATATGTACAAGTTTCATACTTGGGGAAAAACCCCTCAACCATTCCATCAAATCATATAGTGTCATGGGCCAAGGCTGGGTAACTGGTTTTTATACCCGCAGCCCAACACCTCTGAAATACTAAAATGGTAATTAATGCGGTACCTACAACATATGTACAAGTTTCATACTTTTTTTTAATGTAATATTTTCTTCTATTAAATTGCTCAAAAAAAGTTCATACAACTGATTTGGCCATCACTCTAAGCCAAACATTCAACAGATATAAATAACTAACCAAAAGGAGAAAAGACAACTATTCTATGATCATAACTAGTTCATCAAGATATTGCTAGGATTTTAGAATAACTATCATGAATGTGCTTCCATTCCATCTGTCCTTGCATATCTTGCATAATCCGCATCCACCTTTGGAGCTTTGGTGTCTTCAACGTTCCATTTCAGTCTCCGGCTCGTATATGATTAAGGGAAAATCCACCATAGCATATCTGTGAATTGACATGCAAAACACAAGTTTGACCTGGTTCATTTCCCATAGAAATCAAATAAGCCATATGTAGTCTGGTCTGAGTATGCTTATAATCTTCTTCGATCCAGCCCGTCAAGTCTTTAGATAGTGTCATGGGCCAAGGTTGGGTAACTGGTTTCACCCAGCAGCCCAACACCTCTGAAATACCAAAGGTAATCAGTGCGGTACCTACGACATATGTACAAGTTTCATACTAGGGCCATAATCCCTCATCCAGTCCGTCAAATATTATAGATAGTGTCTTGGGCCAAGGCTGGGTAACTGATTTTTATACTAGCAGCCCAACACCTCTGAAATACCAAAAGGTAATCAGTGCGGTACCTACGACATATGTACAAGTTTCATACTTGGGGTAAAACCCCTCAACCATTCCATCAAATCAGATAGTGTCATGGGCCAAGGCTGGGTAACTGGTTTTTATACTAGCAACACAACACCTCTGAAATACCAAAAGGTAATCAATGCGGTACCTACGACATATGTACAAGTTTCATGCTAGGGATATATCCCCACAACCAATCCGTCAAGTCTTTAGATAGTGTCACGAGCCAAGGCTGGGTAACTGGTTTCTACACCAGCAGCCCAACACCTCTGAAATACCAAAGGTAATCAGTGCGGTACCTACGACATATGCACCAAGTTTCATACTAGGATCCATTCACACTATCCTCAACATCGATCAAAGGGGTCATAGCCTGTTTCAATCATCACCTTTAGAGCATCCACCTGCCTAAATTTTCCCTCAAAGATTATGTTATTCCTCTCCCTCCATACATTATAGAAGATGATGATAAGTCGGTGGAATCTTATTCTCTTTCTCCATCCTACCATTCTTCTCATCCTCCTCAAGCACTCTCTGAAGTTTCCGCCAGTCTCCACCCTGTAATGTTTTTGGAGCTCCACTGTAAACTGGCATGTACGAAATATGTGCTGCATCATTTCTCCATTCTGCCCACACAGAGTACAAACATCTGCCACATGAGGTATTATCCCTTTCGACTGAAGTCTCGCTATGGTCGATAATCTCCCTTTTAACAACATCCATAGAAAGAATGAGTGTTTAGGATGTAGTCCTGACTTCCACAATATATTCGTTGACCAATGGTTTTCTTGGCCTGCCCCTTTGAGGTATCCATATGCCTTGCTCGTGCTGAAATTTCCCTTCATGTGTGCCCTTCTAGGCTGTAGTCAAGAAACTCTTCATCCTTCAAGTAGTATGCCTGCACCCATTTCAGCCACAATATATCCTTCTTTTGACATAAATCCCAAACCAGCTTACACAGAGAAGCTCTATTCCAGAATGAAGGATCCCTTAGGCCAACTCCTCTGAAATTCTTTGGCATACAAAGTGTTTTCCAAGACACTGGTGTAACTCTTTTCTCCCCTTCCTTTCTGCCCCATAGAAAATTTCTGCATTTTGTCTCAATGGCTTTGTGCACACTCTCAGGTATTTGAAAAGCATTCGCCCAGTGACTAGCTTTGCTCAACAGAATTGTGTTTATAAGCTGTACTTTACCTGCATATGAACTATTTGACCTGCAATCTTCTCCACCATTTTCTCACAATCTTCAGCTCTCCACTTTCCTGTCGAGACTGGAAGTCCCAGGTAATTCATTGGGAAACTTCCTTGAACTATATTCAGAGTATCAGCCAACATCTTTGATTCAGTTTCTGTCATTGTCGAGAAGAAAGCCTCAGATTTTCCTTCATTTATCCTCAGGCCAGAAACCTTCCTAAACTCCTCCAAAATAGCTTTAACACCTTTCATTGAGTGCTTGCTCGCCCTACAGAAAATTAACAGATCATCTGCAAACATCAAACTGTGTATTTCCCCCTTTAAACTCCTCTAATGAAACTCTATAGCTTTCGTTTTTATGTCCAGGCTAAGCTGTCTCGATAGATATTCCATCCCAATTACAAACAATAAAGGTGATATCGGATCCCCCTGTTTAACACCACTCCTCCCTTTAAAACAATCTGTGTACGCACCATTCAAAGAAAAACAATAAGTGGTATCCTCAACGCATCGTCTTATCCACTCAATAAACAATCCTGGAAACTTTAGAACTGCCAGCCATTTGAAAAGAAACTCCCAGCTTATACTGTTGAAAGCCTTCTGTATATCAATTTTTATCATGCAGCTCGAAATATTGCTCGGCTTCCTATATCATGTTAAAAGCTCTTGCGCTAGGAGAATATTATGTGATATCCTCCTCCCTTTCACGAATGCACCTTGGTTTCCATTTATCACTTCAGGGAGTACCTCACTTAACCTGTTACTCATGATCTTTGTGACGACTTTATATAAAACAGGGCAGCAGGAAATCGGCCTATAGTCCCCAGCTGACTGCGGATTATCAACTTTCGGTATTAGTGTTAAAACAGCCCTGCTAAATTCCTGTGGTACTTCATCGCCCTGGAAGAAACTCCTAATCCCCTTTTTGATATCATCACCAACAATCCCCCATGCTTTCTTGAAGAAAAAGCTCGAAAATCCATCTACTCCAGGACTTTTGTCATTCTCAATGCAATTCAGAGCTCTCCATATCTCATCATCTGTAATCGGCTTTATCAAGGGTATTTGTTGCTCCACTGTAAGAAAGTTACCTTCAGCTGCAACTAAATGATCAATTTCACTCTCTGTAATCACTGTCTTTCCCATTCGGTCACCAAAGAACTGCAGTAGATGCTGCTCCACTCCCTCTCTTCCATCCACTCTATCATTTCCCACCTTCAGGCTGACTATATGATTTCTGTATTGCCTCTTTTTCATGCTTGCATAGAAAATTTTGGTTGGCCTGTCCCCCTCCTTTATCCATTTCTCCTTAGACCGCTGCTGTAAGAAACTGAACTCCGCTTCAGCTAGTTCCATAGATTCTCTCCTTGCCCTTGCTTCATTTTCTTGCAGCCCTTTATCCAATACATTTTTTGTAATAGATTGAACTGGTTCTCCCACTTCTCTTTTGCTTCCATGGCTCTTTTCTGAATGTCTGAAAATTCCCTCTTGTTCAATCGTTTAAGTGATATTTCCAGCACCTTCAGAGTTTTAAATAGATCCACAAGAGTACTGTGTTTCCGCATCCTCCAATTCTGCTCCACTAAAGTAAGAAAGTCCGGTGAGTTTACCCACATATTGAAGAACTTAAAAGGACGTTTAGCAGAACACTTTCTTGGCTTATCTAGGTGTATAAGTAAAGGTAAATAATCTGATGCATCATTGGGTTTTACCTCGCATATCGGTTCCATCCATCTGTCCAACCACATCTCATTCACCATTGCTCTGTCGATTCTACTGAAAATTCTGTCTTCTTCCCTTTTATTGTTCCACGTGAAAAAAGGTCATGTACTTTTCAATTCATGCAGTTGAATCAAGTTCACCGTGTCTCTAAAATTTTCCACCTCAGCTAGCTGTACATCCTCTCCTCCAGTTCGGTCTCCCAAATTTAGAGGGGAGTTGAAATCCCCCACCACCATTCATGGCATATCCTGGTGATTTGCAGTCTCCAGATAACGCCATAAATTCAGCCAGAGTGGTTGTTTGGTCCCTGCTTCTACTTCACTATTATGAGCATAAACAACCGTCAAGTAAAACTCCAGCCCGAGTTTCTTTTTCCGGCAAATGCAGTCAATCCACTGATCTCCAATGCTTATTACCGAAATATCATACAAATCTGGTTTCCAACATAGCCATATTCTTCCTGTTTGTGCTATCGGGCAGTTTGTTAGTAGCTTCCAACCCAAATCAAGACTTTCCCATCTGTCCACTTCATTTTCTAGCTTCACCTTTGTTTCCAGCAAGCCAGCAAGGCCTATATTATTTTCAAAACAAAATTGCCGGCATTTTCTCTGCTTACTTGGCTGATTTAGACCCCTAACATTCCAGAATAGCATAGTACTATGCATCATTAACAATATTATAAAGGGGACTATACCTTGAATGAACTTCAAGGTCTATGTTATTAGCTGCTTCTCTCTCATTGCCGCCAACATTTGTAGACTGTGAAATCTGCAATACCACACTATCATTCGGTTCGGCCGGTTGTTTCCCTTCTCTTTGTTGCCTTATTTCTCAACCCGGAACATCCCTAGCTTCACTCTCTCTTGATTGTGCATCCAAAACTGTTCTACTGCTCGTTCCACCACTGTTTTCACCCCTTTTTTTTTCATACCCTGCTTTCTTTACCTGCTCTTTTTCGGCCCCAAAGACAGCCTCTCGGTCTCCCTTTTTCTGTTCTATATTGGTCCCTTTAGTGCCCGTTTTATTCCCCTCACGAGACGGGACTAAAACAGCTCGATTCTGGCCTTCTTTTTCACCATTCCTTTCTGCCCTAATTACCCCCACAGCCACCCAATCTTTAATATTTCTTCTATACCTTTGAGGAGCCATTCTGTTCTGTCCAAGTCCACTTCCCCTTGGTGCATTTTGAGTTTGCTTCCCCTTTTTGCCTTTATTTGTGCTCTGCTGTATTCCTCCTTTTACTGCAGGTGAAAGTGGTTTGGGTTTCCAAACACATTCCTCCGTTTCATGGCCAATCAGCTTGCACTTACTGCATTTTGCCGGTTTCCACTCATACTCCACATTCTGGTGCTGAATGACATTATTTTCATCTCTGTATGGAATTCGTTTCTGCATTTCCTTCCCCATGTTTACCTCAACCAATATCCTAGCAAATTTTGTCCTGTCCATATACCATGTGGCCTCATCAATCCGCAAAGGGATTCCAATAGCACTTGCCAATCTACACAAGAAGCTCGGCTCCCAATAGACTTGATCCAATCTAGGAAATTGCACCCAAATGGGAATTGTGTCCGGCTCATCAAAATCCATTGTTTGTTGCCACACCTTTACAAACACTGGTTTTTTATCAAAGAAAACCATTCCCCTTTCAACCACCGCATCCTTATATGCTTCATTTACAAGTTTCACTAAAAAAATCCCTGGTTTTGCCTGCCATACCTTTTCAACCATACCAAACCAAATTCTTCGAAGGAAACCTTCAAAATATTTAACTGGAAGGTGACCCCCAATAACCTTGGAAACAACTACATTCTTCCATTTTTTCAAGCTGTTTTCAACCTCTTTCAAAGAAAAAGTAGGCAAAATCATACCATCTACAATTTCTGGTTTATAGTACTTTACCTCTGCCTGCTTGCTTGTGAACAGTTTCGACCAACTTGGCTTTGCTTGTGCTTCTAGCTCTTCACCTCTCTTTAGGATACGAACTTGCTCCACAACTTTGTTCTTTGTTGTGGCAGCTTCATCCCCGTCGGTTTGATTAATCACAGCCGGCACAACACTTTCCAATCTCTTCTCCATCTCAGGCTGCACTAATTTTTCCTCCAAATCCATGCTGCTCTCTTGCTTCTCTCGGCCTTCCAGCTGGTTTGATATTGGTATCCCAGTTCGGAGCATCATCAGTGGCCTACGACCAGCCACCATGGAAGCCTCCTTGGTGCCCCCATTGACATTTCTATCAATTGCTGGCCATGTAGTCCTGTTCCCGGATTGAAACGGATTCACCACACCATTTTCCTTTTCTTGTCCAGCTATGGTTTTCCCTCCTAAAACCTGTTCCTCCCTGGTTAAGGATTCTTCCCTAGCTTTTCCTTTCAGTTTCTGCTCAATCATCTTAAAACCTTCATAAGATTTTTCCATATTTTCAAAT
This sequence comes from Cruciata laevipes, assembly GCA_963678965.1. Lineage (NCBI taxonomy): Eukaryota > Viridiplantae > Streptophyta > Magnoliopsida > Gentianales > Rubiaceae > Cruciata > Cruciata laevipes. The sequence continues at coordinate 15,303,308 of OY787634.1, read as the reverse complement.
AGCTCTTCAACAGATGCATTTTGAATCCATTGAGCCATTGCTTCACTATGTGAATTGGGTGCTACCTTCAACGGAAGTCTCTCGGATTCACCGCTGCGCTTAGGGTTTAGCCGTCCACGCTCACGTTCAGAATCACCGCCGCACTTTTCAGATCTACCATCACCAACGCGCTCATGCTCAAACTGCTCGCGATCCATCCCGTCATTTTTCATACGCTCAATATCCTCCAACAACCTTGGCTGTTTCGGCAAAACCTCACAATCATCACCAAACAAACCCCGTCCATCTCTTCCCAAGACCATCTTCGTCACATCCTTAGGCTTATTTCCCGCGTTTCGTTTACCACTACTATTCTTTCCCATGGCAGCAGAATCGAACGAATTCGATTCACCAGAAAATAGTGGAAAAAGAAAAACGGAAATCACACATATAAGGATTTAGAATCGCAGCATAGAACTGGATTCTGGTTCAGAAGGGGGTCCGGTTCGGGGGAACGACAGGGTTCAAAGTCTCCGCCTGTGTTAATCAAATCTGTGCGCCCAGGTAATCTCCGCCTGTGTTAATCAAATCTGTACAAGTTTCATAATTGAGGTAAAACCCCTCAACCCTTCCCTCAAATCAGATAGTGTCATAGGCCAAGGCTGGGTAACTGATTTTTATACCAGCAGCCCAACACCTATGAAATATCAAAAGGTAATCAGTGCGCTACCTACGACATATGTACCAAGTTTCATATAGATCCATTCACACCATCCTCAACATCAATCAGCGGGGTCACAGCCTGTTTTAATCATCACCTTTAGAGCATCCACCTGCCTATATTTCCCCTCAAAGATTATGTTATTCCTTTCCCTCCATACATTATAGAAGATGCTGATAAGTCGGTGGAATCTTATTCTCTTTCTCCATCCTACCATTCTTCTCATCCTCCTCAAGCACTCTCTGAAGTTTGCGCCAGTCTCCTCCCTGTAATGTTTTTGGAGCTCCACTGTAAACTGGCATGTACAAAATATGTGCTGCATTGTTTCTCCATTTTGCCCACAAAGAGTACAAACATCTGCCACATGAGGTATTATCCCTTTCGACTGAAGTCTCGCTATGGTCGATAATCTCCCTTTTAACAACATCCATAGAAAGAATGAGTGTTTAGGCTGTAGTCGTGACTTCCACAATATATTCGTTGACCAATGGTTTTCTTGGCCTGCCCCTTTGAGGTATTCATATGCCTTGCTCGTACTGAAATTTCCCTTTATGTCAACAAGTTCCATTAGGTATGGACGAATTTCATCTTTCAGTGACACCAACTTTCCCCAACTCCAACTGTATGTGTGCCCTTCTAAGCTGTGGTCAAGAAACTCTTCATCCTTCAAGTAGTATGCCTGCACACATTTCAGCCACAATATATCCTTCTTTTGACATACATCCCAAACCAGCTTACACAGAGAAGCTCTATTCCAGAATGAAGGTTCCCAAGCAGCCTCGGAAGACGCTGCTTGGGACCTATTCGTCCGAGACCTGCAAAACTAGCCCCCGGAGCCACCCGAGGGTAGCATCTCCGGTGTGATGGTGAGATTTTGTGTATTGAAAGGAAAGATAAAACTCTTTATTCAAGAGTTAGAGAACTTAAATGGAATGGTTGATTTCCTCCTCCTTTTATAGGGTGTCCGGTTCAGCCCCCTTTTCCCCTACTGACTCATCATTTCTTTCCTCATCCTCACGTCTTTCTCACGTGATATAGTACCTCCTGTATCTTGCTAAGAACTCCTCACGTGCTCCATATACTTTCCTGGTAATTTCCTTAGGTGGTCGAGTCATCATGCTCCTTCTGAAGGATGACGTATTTCGTATTATCAAGAGAGAGAGAGAAGCAGGGGAGCAAAAAAAATGACAATCCTTCAACCTTTTAGAATGATGGCAAAAGCTATAATAGAATAAAAGATAATCATTTCTAACAATTTAAGGAAATGCAAAAGAAGCAGGAATTTCAATGTTTTTTTTGATGTAATATTTTCTTCTATTAAATTGCTCAAAAAAATTCATACAACTGATTTGGCCTCACTCTAAGCCAAACATTCAACAGATATAAATAACTAACCAAAAGGAGAAAAAAAATATTATACAGCCATATGAAATGCAAGTGGCTATGATCATAACTAATTCATCAAGATATTGCTAGATTTTAGAATAACTATCATGAATGCGCTTCCATTCCATTTGTGCTTGCATATCTTGCCAAATCTGCATCCACCTTTGGAGCTTTGGTGTCTTCAAACGTTCCATTTCTGTCTCCGGTTCGTATATGATTAAGGGAAAATCCACCATAGCATATCTGTGAATTGACATGCAAAAGGTAATCAGTGCGGTACCTACGACATATGTACAAGTTTCATGCTAGGGATATATCCCCACAACTAATCCGTCAAGTCTTTAGATAGTGTCACGGGCCAAGGCTGGGTAACTGGTTTTTACACCAGCAGCCCAACACCTCTGAAATACCAAAGGTAATCAGTACGGCGGTACCTACGACATATGTACCAAGTTTCATACTAGGATCCATTCACACCATCCTCAACATCAATAAGAGGGGTCATAGCCTGTTTCAATCATCACCTTTAGATCATCCACCTGCCTAAATTTTCCCTCAAAGATTCTGTTATTCCTCTCCCTCCATACATTATAGAAGATGCTGATAAGTCGGTGGAATCTTATTCTCTTTCTCCATCCTACCATTCTTCTCATCCTCCTCAAGCACTCTCTGAAATTTCCGCCAGTCTCCACCCTGTAATGTTTTTGGGGCTCCACTGTAAACTGGCATGTACAAAATATGTGCTGCATCGTTTCTCCATTCTTCCCACATAGAGTACAAACATCTGCCACATGAGGTATTATCCCTTTCGACTGAAGTCTCGCTATAGTCGATAATCTCCCTTTTAACAACATCCATAGAAAGAATGAGTGTTTAGGCTGTAATCGTGACTTCCACAATATATTCGTTGACCAATGGTTTTCTTGGCCTGCCCCTTTGAGGTATCCATATGCCTTGCTCGTGCTGAAATTTCCCTTCATGTCAACACATTCCGTTAGGTATGGACGAATTTCATCTTTCAGTGACACCAACTTGCCCCAACTCCAACTATATGTATGCCTCATCCTTCAAGTAGTATGCCTGAACCCATTTCAGACTCAATATATCCTTCTTTTGATACATCCCAAACCAGCTTACATAGAGAAGCTCTATTCCAGAATGAAGGATCCCTTAGGCCAACTCCTCCACTTTTCTTTGGCATACAAAGTGTTTTCCAAGACGCTGGTGTAACTCTTTTGTCCCCTTCCTTTCTGCCCCATAGAAAATTTCTGCATTTTGTCTCAATGGCTTTGTGCACACTCTCAGGTATTTGAAAAACATTCGCCCAGTGGCTAGCTTTGCTCAACAGAATTGTGTTTATAAGCTGCACTTTACCTGCATATGCCATATTCCTGGAACCCCAAGTGCCTATTTGTCCTGCAATCTTCTCCACCATTTTCTCACAATCTTCAGCTCTCCACTTCCCTGTTGAGACTGGAAGTCCCAGGTAATTCATTGGGAAACTTCCTTGAACTATATTCAGAGTATCAGCCAACATCTTTGATTCAGTTTGTCATTGTCGAGAAGAAAGCCTCAGATTTTCCTTTATTTATCCTCAGGCCAGAAACCTTCCTAAACTCCTCCAAAACAGCTTTAACTCCTTCCATTGAGTGCTTGCTCGCCCTACAGAAAATTAACAGATCATCTGCAAACATCAAACTGTGTATTTCCCCCTTTAAACTCCTCTGATGGAACTCTATAGCTCTCGTTTTTATGGCCAGGCTAAGCTGTCTCGATAGATATTCCATCCCAATTACAAACAATAAAGGTGATATCGGATCCCCCTGTTTAACACCACTCCTCCCTTTAAAACAATCCGTGTACGCACCATTCAAAGAGAAACAATAAGTGGTATCCTCAACGCATCGTCTTATCCACTCAATAAACAATCCTGGAAACTTTAGAACTGCCAGTCATTTGAATAGAAACTCCCAGCTTATACTGTCGAAAGCCTTCTGTATATCAATTTTTATCATGCAGCTCGAAATATTGCTCGGCTTCTTATATCCTGTTAAAAGCTCTTGCGCTTGAAGAATATTATGTGATATCCTCCTCCCTTTCACGAATGCACCTTGGTTTCCATTTATCACTTCTGGGAGTACCTCACTTAACCTGTTACTCATGATCTTTGTGACGACTTTATATAAAACAGGGCAGCAGCCCAACACCTCTGAAATACCAAAGGTAATCAGTGCGGTACCTACGGCATATGTACAAGTTTCATACTAGGGCCATAATCCCTCATCCAGTCCGTCAAATATTTTTTATGGTGTCATGGGCCAAGGCTGGGTAACTGGTTTTTACACCAGCATCCCAACACCTCTGAAATACCAAAAGGTAATCAGTGCGGTAACTACGACATATGTACAAGTTTCATACTAGGGATATATCCCCACAACCAATCCGTCAAGTCTTTTACTACAGGTGAAAGTGGTTTGGGTTTCCAAACACATTCCTCCGTTTCATGGCCAATCAGCTTGTACTTACTACATTTTGCCGGTTTCCACTCATACTCCACATCCTGGTGCTAAATGACATTATTTTCATCTTTGTACGGAATTCCTTTCTGCATTTCCTTCCCCATGTTTACCTCAATCAATACCCTAGCAAATTTTGTCCTGTCCATGTACCATGTGGCCCCATCAATCCGCAAAGGGATTCCAATAGCACTTGCCAATCTACACAATAAGCTCGGCTGCCAATAGACTGGATCCAATCCAGGGAATTGCACCCAAATGGGAATTGTGTCCGGCTCATCAAAATCCATTGTTTGCTGCCACACCTTTACAAACACTAGTTTTTTATCAAAGAAAACCATTTCCCTTTCAACCACCGCATCCCTATATGCTTCATTTACAAGTTTCACTAAAAAAATCCCTGGTTTTGCCTGCCATACCTTTTCAACCATACCAAACCAAATTCTTCGAAGGAAACCTTCAAAATATTTAATTGGAGGGTGACCCCCAATAACCTTGCAAACAACTACATTCTTCCATTTCTTCAAGCTGTTTTCAACCTCTTTCAAAGGAAAAGTAGGCAAAATCATACCATCTACAATTTCTGGTTTGTAGTACTTTACCTCAGCCTGCTTGCTTGTGAACAGTACTTTACCTCAGCCTGCTAGCTCTTCACCTCTCTTCAGGATACGAACTTGCTCCACAACTTTGTTCTTTGTTGTGGCAGCTTCATCCCCGTCAATTTGATTAATCACAGCCGGCACAACAACACTTTCCAATCTCCTCCAAATCCATGCTGCTCTCTTGCTTCTCTCGGCCTTCCAGCTGGTTTGAAATTGGTATCCCAGTTCGGAGCATCATCGGTGGCCTACGACCAGCCACCATGGAAGCCTCCTTGCTGCCCCCATTGACATTTCTATCAATTGCTGGCCATGTAGTCCTGTTCCCGGATTGAAACGGATGCACCACACCATTTTCCTTTTCCTGTCCAGCTAAGGTTTTCCCTCCTAAAACATGTTCCTCCCTGGTTAAGGATTCTTCCCTAGCTTTTCCTTTAAGATTCTGCTCATTCATCTTAAAACCTTCATAAGATTTTTCCATATTTTCAAATAGCTCTTCAACACATGCATTCTAAATCCATTGAGCCATTGCTTCACTATGTGAATTGGGTGCTACCTTCAACGGAAAGGAATTATAATGTTAGATTACCAGGTCAGCTACAAGAAAGGATGAATCAAATCCAACTCCAAATCGCAGTCAAAAACCAGCATCCTTGCTCTCCTGTAAACATATAAATGTAAGTACCAATACCAGAGATTCTTTAAATCAAACTCCTGCCTAACAAATTTGTCCGAAAGTGAGAATTAGGAAGAAGTTTTATATACTTCCGTAATCTCTGGAGACCTGTAAAGATCGCCCACATCTATTACTCGAATATGTAGTATCAATGTCAACCATGCTCTCATCCTCCTTCAGAGGGCTTCTGCTAATGGCTTTCTTTTCACCCGTTGTTTGAGGATTGGCCAGAAGTTGGGCACCGAAACACCCCATTAAAAACAATCGGAAATTAGGTCAATAAAACTATAACAAGGGGAATATCAAAATGTAAACCCTAAATCAGGAAGAGATGAGAAACGAGATCTGACCATTTGATTTGCCTCCTTGTGACATTGGTGAATGGCTTTCCTTCAGCCACCGGCGCTCGAGCAGTAATGGCATTTCCAATATCTCCATGTGGTTGTTGGTGCTATGTGTGAAACGGGTCATCTACCTGGAAGCATGTTTTAGGCTTAAATATAATAGGCAAGTTTTTTGATAAAACCTGCAACCTTTAAGATGTAACATGAAAGGAGATAGACACGCATGTTTTATCTGATGATAGGAAAATAGGGAGATGACTCGGATTCAAGTCATCTTCCAGGAAGTTTCCTGATCACGTGACCAAGGGCGATGACAAGGCATGAGGAGGTACATTCACGTACTGAAAGGCCCCGCAAGTTACAGGAAGGTGACGCATGATGATGGAAGGAGGGAGGCTCAAGGCACCTATAAATAGAGGCCACAATCAGCCATTCCAGGTAAGTTTGCTAACTTTTGAATACAGAGTTTTATCTTTCAAGGCACGAAATCTCATCATTACACCGGAGTAGCGCCGGGGGGTCTATTTTGCAGGCATCGGGGAACAGGTCCCAGGTTAACCTTATCCGAGGCTGAGGAGCTCGGACAATCAGGAGTCATTAGCGAGCAGCTATCATACTTCATCAGCAGTTCATCCATAATCCCTCGGATACATCAACTATCTGAGGCCCTGATTTACTAGTGCGAATTCACCCCGCATCAGTTGGCACACCCAGTGGGACCCGACATCAAGGTTTCTCACCTTTTTTCTAAGAGGAATTGATCGACCACCTTCGGAAGGGACCACGTGTTCAAGACGATGGACGTGGTGCCTGATCAAGTGGAGGTTGAAATGGACATATCTTGGGAGGTGCAGACAAGTTATGTGCCGTCAGGGGAGGAACATGTTAAGAGGGTCCGGCTCGGAGGCATGCTAAAATTCTCAGCAATTCAAGAAGGTCCGATGCAGGTAGTACATTCCGACCCATTACTAGTCATTGCCGAAGTTGGAGGGTTTAAGGTCAGAAAGGTGTTAATAGACGGCGGCAGTGGAGTGGAGGTTATTTTACATCATGTCTTGATCAAATGAGAATTGGAAGAAGAGTTTGTGTCCCCCGGAACGATCGTTGGTAGAGTTATCAGGAGAGTTGGGAAGGACCCTCGGGGAAGTGTCCCTGAGAATGGTAATGAGGGACGATATCGATGCCACCCGAAGGGTTTCAGCATTCAACACTTTCGTTGTAATAGACGCAACATCTCCATACAACATAGTCCTCGGAAGACCCTGGCTAAACCAGGTCCGAGCGGCCAGTTGTCCTCATCTTTTAATATTGAGGTTCACAACCGAGCAAGGTATGGTGACGATTCGAGGAAAACAATCAGAAGCACCGAGTTGTTCACAAGTAGCGGTGGCAGAGGCCAGATAGGAAATGGGAGCGGTACCGGGACCCTCAATAAGGAATTGGAGGATATGGCCGTCGGAAATCGAGGAATGGTGAAAGTCGGGAAAGATCTTCCGGATGACATCAAAGAAAAATTGCGAAAGCTGCTAGCCAGGTATGCCGAGGTCTTTTCTTGGAATTCAGATGATGTAGTTGGAATTCCCCCTGCTATTGCTGCACATCGGCTTAAGGTTGACCCGTCGGTAAAACCCATCCGGCAAAAGAAAAGACCAATGGCTCCGGAAAGAGCCGAGTTTATTAGAGTCGAGGTGGAAAAGCTTCGGAAGGCCGGAGTAATAGAAGAGATCACACACCCAAAGTGGGTAGCCAATCCGGTATTGGTAAAAAAGCATGACGGGAGTTGGCGGATGTGCATAGATTTCACCGATCTTAACAAATGCTGCCCAAAGGATAGTTATCCATTGCCTTCTTTGGACCAGCTAGCTGAGGCTATTACCGGATATCCGGTGTTAGCTTTCTTCGATGCGCACAAGGGTTACCACCAGATACCCATGGCAGAGGAGGACAAGGAGAAGACGCCTTTTATTATCAACGAAGGGACGTTCTGCTACAAGATGATGCCATTTGGGTTGAAAAATGCAGGAGCCACGTACCAGAGGATGGTGGATGACGTGTTTGGAGGACAAAAGGGAAGAAACATGGAGGTTTACGTAGATGACATGGTGATTAAGAGCCGAAGAAAAGAGCCGAAGCCACCAAGAGTTCTTAAGTGACCTTCATGAAACATTCGATAAGTTGGAGGCAACCAACTTGAAGTTGAATCCAAAGAAGAGTACTATAGGAGTAAGTGCAAGGAAGTTCCTCAGATTTATGGTGTCAAGCCGAGGTATGGATGCAAATCCCGAGAAGGTTGAGGTAATCAAAAAGATGCAGTCTCCTACTAATGTAAAGGCGGTCCAGAAATTGACAGGGTCACTGGCGGCTTTAAGCCGCTTCTTGTCCAAAGGAGCGGAGAGGCAGTTGCCTTTCTTCAATGTTCTAAAAAAGCCGAAGGTTTCCAGTGGACGGATAATTGCGAAAAGACTTTCCAGGAGCAGAAGCAGCATTTGCTGAAGTTGCCCACTTTGAAGAAACCGATCCTAGGTGAGACTCTTTTTCTGTATACAGAGGCAATAAGGGGGTATTAATTAAAGAAGAGCATGGGATTCAACATCCTATACACTTTGTAAGCCGAGCGCTAAGAGGGCCAGAAACGAGGTGTACGGAGTTAGAGCAGTTTTTTTTTTGATGTAATATTTTCTTCTATTAAATTGATCAAAAAGTTCATACAACTGATTTGGCCATCGCTCTAAGCCAAACATTCAACAAATATATAACTAACCAAAAGGAGAAAAACAGCTATTCTACAGTCATCTGAAACACAAGTGGCTATGATCATAACTAGTTCATCAAGATATTGCAAAGATTTTAGCATAACTATCATGACTGCTCTTACATTCCATCTGTCCTTGCATATCTTGCTAAATCCGCATCCACCTTTGGAGCTTTGGTGTCTTCAACGTTCCATTTCTGTTTCCAGCTCGTATATGATTAAGGGAAAATCCACCGTAGCATATCTGCGAATTGACATGTCAAAACACAAGTCTGCCCCGGTTCAGTTCCCATAGAAATCAAATAAGTCATATGAAGCCTGGTCTGAGCATGCTTATAATCTTCTTCAATCCAGCCTATCAAGTCTTTAGATAGTGTCATGGGCCAATGTTGGGTAACTGGTTTTACCAGCAACCCAACACCTCTGAAATACCAAAGGTAATCAGTGCGGTACCTGCGACATATGTACCAAGTTTCATACTAGGATCCATTCACACTATCCTCAACATCAATCAACAGGGTCATAGCCCGTTTCAATCATCACCTTTAGAGCATCCACCTGCCTAAATTTCCACTCAAAGATTCTGTTATTCCTCTCCCTCCATACATTATAGAAGATGCTGATAAGTCGGTGGAATCTTATTCTCTATCTCCATCCTACCATTCTTCTCATCCTCCTCAAGCACTCTCTGAAGTTTCCGCCAGTCTCCACCATGTAATGTTTTTGGAGATCCACTGTAAACTGGCATGTACAAAATATGTGCTACATCGTTTCTCCATTCTGCCCACAAAGAGTACAAACATCTGGCACATGAGGTATTATCCCTTTCGACTGAAGTCTCGATATGTCACAGTTGGTGTTGACATTAATGCATGCATCAAGGAGGTTGAAAGCATACTGTCAGGGTCATCTGATAGTAGTACTAACCAACTATCCGCTAAAGCAAATTATGCAAAAGCCCGAGGCTTCGGGAAGTATGATGAAGTGGGCAGTGGAGATAGGGGAGCATGATGTGACATATCAATCCAGGAAGGCGATCAAGGGACAGGTGTTAGCAGATTTTCTAGTAGAGTCTATGGCTAACAAAGAGGAATATGCTAAGTAGGGGGTGATCGGAAAAGAAATGAAAGTTCGGACACCATCTGAAGCCAAGAAGAAGGATAAGGTTCGAGTACCATCTAAGGATAAAGGGGGAGAGAATGGTCAAGTTCCTGAAAAGGCCAAGGAGCTGGAGTGGAAGATGTTTGTGGATGGGTCATCCCATCAAGGCGGAAACGGGGCAGGGATATTGCTAATCAGTCCCGAGGGTAAGGAACATTTATACGCTTTGCATTTTTCTTTCAAAGCCACGAACAATGAAGCAGAGTACGAAACCCTAGTAGGAGGCCTACGGCTGGCAAGAGAAATCAGAATCAAAAGGGTAGGGGCGTTCAGTTATTCTCAGATTGTAGTACAGCAAATGAAGGGAGAGTATGAAGCAAGAGAAAGGAGCTTGCAGAAATATCTGGAGGTTGCTAAACAACTAGTAGTGGTTTTACAGCTTTAAGTTAGAGCAAATCCCTAGGGAAGAAAACTCCAAAGCCGATGCACTAAGCAAATTGGCGTCCTCAGAAGTGAAGCCTGGACCATACCAGAAGTTATTCATGGAGATATTGGAGAGGAAGAGCTATGAGGAGACCCCGAGAGTGGAAACGATTGAAGAAGATGAGTCGTGGATAGCTCCAATCTTGGCATACATTAGAGATGACGTGCTCCCAGAGGATAAGAATTTGGCACGAAAGATCAGGGTAAAAGCTCCGAGGTATACACTGCATGGAGGATTGCTATACAAAAGAGGATGTCTGCAGTCGTTGCTAAAGTGCGTAGAAAGAAAAGAGGGAGAATCCCTGATAAGAGAGGTGCATGAAGGACCGAATGACAGTCACCAAGGGTGTCGGGCAGTGGCAAAAAAGATCCTAAGGCTCAGATATTACTGGCCGACCCTTTTTAAAGATGCCGAAGATTACATACAGAGATGTGTGCAGGAGGATAGACCTGGTAGGCCCCTTCCCAACGGCATCAGGAGGATTTAAATATCTCGTTGTGGCCATAGACTACTTTACAAAATGGGTAGAGGTCGAGGTATTAACCAATATCCGAGTGTTTGCTTGTGTGAAATTTTGTTGGAGGAACATCATTTGTAGGTACGGGATACCTAGGGTCATAGTCACAGACAACAGAGCTCAATTTGAAAATGATCACCTCGGTGTACCACCCACATGCTAATGGGCAGGTAGAGGTAACAAACATGACCATTGTTAATGGTATAAAGGCAAGGTTGGAGGGAGCTAGAGGTAATTGGATATGGGAAGTGCCAAGCGTCTTATGAGCACACAGAACTACAGAAAGCTCGGCAACAGGAGACTCCCTATAACATGGTGTATGGGTCAGAGGTGGTCATTCCTGCTGCGGTGGGAATTCCAAATATCAGAGTTCATGACTTGGACGAGAAGGAGGCAGAGGGAGAGCGTCGGATGAATCTCGACCTTATAGAAGAAAAGAGAGAGAAGGCCTCTTTACATGAGGCAGAGGTGAAGGAAAGAGTCAAAAGGTATTATGACAGAAGGGTTAGGAAAGAAAGCTATAAAGTTAATAAGATCCATTCATACTAGGATCCATTCACACCATCCTCAACATCAATAAGAGGGGTCATAGCCTGTTTCAATCATCACCTTTAGAGCATCCACCTGCCTAAATTTTCCCTCAAAGATTCTGTTATTCCTCTCCCTCCATACATTATAGAAGATGCTGATAAGTCGGTGGAATCTTATTCTCTTTCTCCATCCTACCATTCTTCTCATCCTCCTCAAGCACTCTCTGAAGTTTCCGCCAGTCTCCACCCTGTAATGTTTTTGGAGCTCCACTGTAAACTGGCATGTACAAAATATGTGCTGCATCGTTTCTCCATTCTGCCCACACAGAGTACAGACATCTGCCACATGAGGTATTATCCCTTTCGACTGAAGTCTCGCTATGGTCGATAATCTCCCTTTTAACAACATCCATAGAAAGAATGAGTGTTTAGGCTGTAGTCCTGACTTCCACAATATATTCGTTGACCAATGGTTTTCTTGGCCTGCCCCTTTGAGGTATCCATATGCCTTGCTCGTGCTGAAATTTCCCTTCATGTCAACACATTCCATTAGGTATGGACGAATTTCATCTTTCAATGACACCAACTTGCCCCAACTCCAACTATATGTGTGCCCTTCTAGGCTGTAGTCAAGAAACTCTTCATCCTTCAAGTAGTATGCCCGCACCCATTTCAGCCACAATATATCCTTCTTTTGACATACATCCCAAACCAGCTTACACAGACAGAAAAGGGATTGGTCAAATTCTATTGAGTCTGACTCATAGTGATCGTTTATCAAAGAATGGCTCTGGTTATCAAATGATTGAACAACTAGGAGCAATTTACTGACGACACTTGGTTGACATTCATAAAAAGTATCTAATGAATTATGAGTTCAATACATCCTGTTTAGCAGAAAGACTTACTTGATTTGAACTTGAACAAAGGAACTAAAACAGGTACCAGAAAGCAAACAAGAGATGTAATTCCAGATTGAAGAGATGACCGAACAACAATAAAACGAAAATCGAATTCATAATTCCATTCTCTAAGACGAACTAAATATGAAGCTCTATTCCAGAATGAAGGATCCCTTAGGCCAACTCCTCTGAAATTCTTTGGCATACGAAGTGTTTTCCAAGACACTGGTGTAACTCTTTTCTCCCCTTCCTTTCTGCCCCATAGAAAATTTCTGCATTTTGTCTCAATGGCTTTGTGCACACTCTCAGGTATTTGAAAAACATTCGCCCAGTGACTAGCTTTGCTCAACAGAATTGTGTTTATAAGCTGTACTTTACCTGCATATGAACTATTTGTCCTGCAATCTTCTCCACCATTTTCTCACAATCTTCAGCTCTCCACTTTCCTGTCGAGACTGGAAGTCCCAGGTAATTCATTGGGAAACTTCCTTGAACTATATTCAGAGTATCAGCCAACATCTTTGATTCAGTTTGTCATTGTCGAGAAGAAAGCCTCAGATTTTCCTTCATTTATCCTCAGGCCAGAAACCTTCCTAAACTCCTTCAAAACAGCTTTAACCCCTTCCATTGAGTGCTTGCTCGCCCTACAGAAAATTAACAGATCATCTGCAAACATCAAACTGTGTATTCCCCCCTTTAAACTCCTCTGATGAAACTCTATAGCTTTCGTTTTTATGGCCAGGCTAAGCTGTCTCGATAGATATTCCATCCCAATTACAAACAATAAAGGTGATATCGGATCCCCCTGTTTAACACCACTCCTCCCTTTAAAACAATCTGTGTACGCACCATTCAAAGAAAAACAATAAGTGGTATCCTCAACGCATCGTCTTATCCACTCAATAAACAATCCTGGAAACTTTAGAACTGTCAGCCATTTGAAAAGAAACTCCCAGCTTATACTGTCGAAAGCCTTCTGTATATCAATTTTTATCATGCAGCTCGAAATATTGCTCGGCTTCTTATATCCTGTTAAAAGCTCTTGCGCTAGGAGAATATTATGTGATATCCTCCTCCCTTTCACGAATGCACCTTGGTTTCCATTTATCACTTCAGGGAGTACCTCACTTAACCTGTTACTCATGATCTTTGTGACGACTTTATATAAAACAGGGCAGCAGGAAATCGGCCTATAGTCCCCAGCTGACTGCGGATTATCAACTTTCGGTATTAGTGTTAAAAAAGCCCTGCTAAATTCCTGTGGTACTTCATCGCCCTGGAAGAAACTCCTAATCCCTATTTTGATATCATCACCAACAATCCCCCATGCTTTCTTGAAGAAAAAGCTCGAAAATCCATCTACTCCAGGACTTTTGTCATTCTCAATGCTATTTAGAGCTCTCCATATCTCATCATCTGTAATCGGCTTTATCAAGGGTATTTGTTGCTCCACTGTAAGAAAGTTACCTTCTGCTGCAACTAAAGGATCAATTTCACTCTCTGTAATCACTGTCTTTCCCATTCGGTCACCAAAGAACTGCAGTAGATGCTGCTCCACTCCCTCTCTTCCATCCACTCTATCATTTCCCACCTTCAGGCTGACTATATGATTTCTGTATTGCCTCTTTTTCATGCTTGCATAGAAAATTTTGGTTGGCCTGTCCCCCTCCTTTATCCATTTCTCCTTAGACCGCTGCTGTAAGAAACTGAACTCCGCTTCAGCTAGTTCCATAGATTCTCTCCTTGCCCTTGCTTCATTTTCTTGCAGCCCTTTATCCAATACATTTTTTGTAATAGATTGAACTGGTTCTCCCACTTCTCTTTTGCTTCCATGGCTCTTTTCTGAATGTCTGAAAATTCCCTCTTGTTCAATCGTTTAAGTGATATTTCCAGCACCTTCAGAGTTTTAAATAGATCCACAAGAGTACTGTGTTTCCGCATCCTCCAATTCTGCTCCACTAAAGTAAGAAAGTCCGGTGAGTTTACCCACATATTGAAGAACTTAAAAGGACGTTTAGCAGAACACTTTCTTGGCTTATCTAGGTGTATAAGTAAAGGTAAATAATCTGATGCATCATTGGGTTTTACCTCGCATATCGGTTCCATCCATCTGTCCAACCACATCTCATTCACCATTGCTCTGTCGATTCTACTGAAAATTCTGTCTTCTTCCCTTTTATTGTTCCACGTGAAAAAAGGTCATGTACTTTTCAATTCATGCAGTTGAATCAAGTTCACCGTGTCTCTAAAATTTTCCACCTCAGCTAGCTGTACATCCTCTCCTCCAGTTCGGTCTCCCAAATTTAGAGGGGAGTTGAAATCCCCCACCACCATTCATGGCATATCCTGGTGATTTGCAGTCTCCAGATAACGCCATAAATTCAGCCAGAGTGGTTGTTTGGTCCCTGCTTCTACTTCACTATTATGAGCATAAAGAACCGTCAAGTAAAACTCCAGCCCGAGTTCCTTTTTCCGGCAAATGCAGTCAATCCACTGATCTCCAATGCTTATTACCGAAATATCATACAAATCTGGTTTCCAACATAGCCATATTCTTCCTGTTTGTGCTATCGGGCAGTTTGTTAGTAGCTTCCAACCCAAATCAAGACTTTCCCATCTGTCCACTTCATTTTCTAGCTTCACCTTTGTTTCCAGCAAGCCAGCAAGGCCTATATTATTTTCAAAACAAAATTGCCGGCATTTTCTCTGCTTACTTGGCTGATTTAGACCCCTAACATTCCAGAATAGCATAGTACTATGCATCATTAACAATATTATAAAGGGGACTATACCTTGAATGAACTTCAAGGTCTATGTTATTAGCTGCTTCTCTCTCATTGCCGCCAACATTTGTAGACTGTGAAATCTGCAATACCACACTATCATTCGGTTCAGCCGGTTGTTTCCCTTCTCTTTGTTGCCTTATTTCTCAACCCGGAACATCCCTAGCTTCACTCTCTCTTGATTGTGCATCCAAAACTGTTCTACTGCTCGTTCCACCACTGTTTTCACCCCTTTCTTTTTCATACCCTGCTTTCTTTACCTGCTCTTTTTCGGCCCCAAAGACAGCCTCTCGGTCTCCCTTTTTCTGTTCTATATTGGTCCCTTTAGTGCCCGTTTTATTCCCCTCACGAGACGGGACTAAAACAGCTCGATTCTGGCCTTCTTTTTCACCATTCCTTTCTGCCCTAATTACCCCCACAGCCACCCAATCTTTAATATTTCTTCCATACCTTTGAGGAGCCATTCTGTTCTGTCCAAGTCCACTTCCCCTTGGTGCATTTTGAGTTTGCTTCCCCTTTTTGCCTTTATTTGTGCTCTGCTGTATTCCTCCTTTTACTGCAGGTGAAAGTGGTTTGGGTTTCCAAACACATTCCTCCGTTTCATGGCCAATCAGCTTGCACTTACTGCATTTTGCCGGTTTCCACTCATACTCCACATTCTGGTGCTGAATGACATTATTTTCATCTCTGTATGGAATTCGTTTCTGCATTTCCTTCCCCATGTTTACCTCAACCAATATCCTAGCAAATTTTGTCCTGTCCATATACCATGTGGCCTCATCAATCCGCAAAGGGATTCCAATAGCACTTGCCAATCTACACAATAAGCTCGGCTGCCAATAGACTGGATCCAATCCAGGGAATTGCACCCAAATGGGAATTGTGTCCGGCTCATCAAAATCCATTGTTTGTTGCCACACCTTTACAAACACTGGTTTTTTATCAAAGAAAACCATTCCCCTTTCAACCACCGCATCCTTATATGCTTCATTTACAAGTTTCACTAAAAAAATCCCTGGTTTTGCCTGCCATACCTTTTCAACCATACCAAACCAAATTCTTCGAAGGAAACCTTCAAAATATTTAACTGGAAGGTGACCCCCAATAACCTTGCAAACAACTACACTCTTCCATTTTTTCAAGCTGTTTTCAACCTCTTTCAAAGAAAAAGTAGGCAAAATCATACCATCTACAATTTCTGGTTTATAGTACTTTACCTCTGCCTGCTTGCTTGTGAACAGTTTCAACCAACTTGGCTTTGCTTGTGCTTCTAGCTCTTCACCTCTCTTTAGGATACGAACTTGCTCCACAACTTTGTTCTTTGTTGTGGCAGCTTCATCCCCGTCGGTTTGATTAATCACAGCCGGCACAACACTTTCCAATCTCTTCTCCATCTGAGGCTGCACTAATTTTTCCTCCAAATCCATGCTGCTCTCTTGCTTCTCTCGGCCTTCCAGCTGGTTTGAAATTGGTATCCCAGTTCGGAGCATCATCAGTGGCCTACGACCAGCCACCATGGAAGCCTCCTTGGTGCCCCCATTGACATTTCTATCAATTGCTGGCCATGTAGTCCTGTTCCCGGATTGAAACGGATTCACCACACCATTTTCCTTTTCCTGTCCAGCTATGGTTTTCCCTCCTAAAACCTGTTCCTCCCCGGTTAAGGATTCTTCCCTAGCTTTTCCTTTCAGTTTCTGCTCAATCATCTTAAAACCTTCATAAGATTTTTCCATATTTTCAAATAGCTCTTCAACAGATGCATTCTGAATCCATTGAGCCATTGCTTCACTATGTGAATTGGGTGCTACCTTCAACGGAAGTCTCTCGGATTCACCGCTGCGCTTAGGGTTTAGCCGTCCACGCTCACGTTCAGAATCACCGCCGCACTTTTCAGATCTACCATCACCACCGCGCTCATGCTCAAACTGCCCGCGATCCATCCCGTCATTTTTCATACGCTCAATATCCTCCAACAACCTTGGCTGTTTCGGCAAAACCTCACCATCATCACCAAACAAACTCCGTCCATCTCTTCCCAAGACCATCTTCGTCACATCCTTAGGCTTATTTCCCGCGTTTCGTTTACCACTACTATTCTTGCCCATGGCGGCAGAATCAAATCTGTGCGCCCAGGTAATCAAATCTGTGCAAGTTTCATAATCAAATCTGTGCGCCCAGGTAATCTCCGCCCGTGTTAATCAAATCTGTACAAGTTTCATAATTGAGTTAAAACCCCTCAACCCTTCCCTCAAATCAGATAGTGTCATAGGCCAAGGCTGGGTAACTGATTTTTATACCAGCAGCCCAACACCTATGAAATATCAAAAGGTAATTAGTGCGCTACCTACGACATATGTACCGAGTTTCATATAGATCCATTCACACCATCCTCAACATCAATCAGCGGGGTCACAGCCTGTTTTAATCATCACCTTTAGAGCATCCACCTGCCTATATTTCCCCTCAAAGATTATGTTATTCCTTTCCCACCATACATTATAGAAGATGCTGATAAGTCGGTGGAATCTTATTCTCTTTCTCCATCCTACCATTCTTCTCATCCTCCTCAAGCACTCTCTGAAGTTTGCACCAGTCTACTCCCTGTAATGTACAAAATATGTGCTGCATTGTTTCTCCATTTTGCCCACAAAGAGTACAAACATCTGCCACATGAGGTATTATCCCTTTCGACTGAAGTCTCGCTATGGTCGATAATCTCCCTTTTAACAACATCCATAGAAAGAATGAGTGTTTAGGTTGTAGTTGTGACTTCCACAATATATTCGTTGACCAATGGTTTTCTTGGCCAGCCCCTTTGAGGTATTCATATGCCTTGCTCGTACTGAAATTTCCCTTTATGTCAACACGTTCCATTAGGTATGGACGAATTTCATCTTTCAGTGACACCAACTTTCCCCAACTCCAACTGTATGTGTGCCCTTCTAGGCTGTAGTCAAGAAACTCTTCATCCTTCAAGTAGTATGCCTGCACACATTTCAGCCACAATATATCCTTCTTTTGACATACATCCCAAACCAGCTTACACAGAGAAGCTCTATTCCAGAATGAAGGTTCCCAAGCAGCCTCGGAAGACGCTGCTTGGGACTTGTTCGTCCGAGACCTGCAAAACAAGCCCCCGGAGCCACCCGAGGGTAGCAGCTCCGGTGTGATGGTGAGATTTTGTGTATTGAAAGGAAAGATAAAACTCTTTATTCAAGAGTTAGAGAACTTAAGTGGAATGGTTGATTTCCTCCTCCTTTTATAGGGTGTCCGGTTCAGCCCCCCTTTTCCCCTACTGACTCATCATTTCTTTCCTCATCCTCACGTCTTTCTCACGTGATATAGTACCTCCTGTATCTTGCTAAGAACTCCTCACGTGCTCCATATACTTTCCTGGTAATTTCCTTAGGTGGTCGAGTCATCATGCTCCTTCTAAAGGATGACGTATTTCGTATTATCAAGAGAGAGAGAGAGAGAAGCAGGGGAGCAAAAAAATGACAATCCTTCAACCTTTTAGAATGATGGCAAAAGCTATAATAGAATAAAAGATAATCATTTCTAACAATTTCAGGAAATGCAAAAGAAGCAGGAATTTCAATGTTTTTTTTGATGTAATATTTTCTTCTATTAAATTGCTCAAAAAAATTCATACAACTGATTTGGCCATCACTCTAAGCCAAACATTCAACAGATATAAATAACTAACCAAAAGGAGAAAAAAAAACTATTCTACAGCCATATGAAATGCAAGTGGCTATGATCATAACTAGTTCATCAAGATATTGCTAGATTTTAGAATAACTATCATGAATGCGCTTCCATTCCATTTGTGCTTGCATATCTTGCCAAATCTGCATCCACCTTTGGAGCTTTGGTGTCTTCAAACGTTCCATTTCTGTCTCCGGTTCGTATATGATTAAGGGAAAATCCACCATAGCATATCTGTGAATTGACATGCAAAAGGTAATCAGTGCGGTACCTACGACATATGTACAAGTTTCATGCTAGGGATATATCCCCACAACTAATCCGTCAAGTCTTTAGATAGTGTCACGGGCCAAGGCTGGGTAACTGGTTTTTACACCAGCAGCCCAACACCTCTGAAATACCAAAGGTAATCAGTACGGCGGTACCTACGACATATGTACCAAGTTTCATACTAGGATCCATTCACACCATCCTCAACATCAATAAGAGGGGTCATAGCCTGTTTCAATCATCACCTTTAGATCATCCACCTGCCTAAATTTTCCCTCAAAGATTCTGTTATTCCTCTCCCTCCATACATTATAGAAGATGCTGATAAGTAGGTGGAATCTTATTCTCTTTCTCCATCCTACCATTCTTCTCATCCTCCTCAAGCACTCTCTGAAATTTCCGCCAGTCTCCACCCTGTAATGTTTTTGGGGCTCCACTGTAAACTGGCATGTACAAAATATGTGCTGCATCGTTTCTCCATTCTTCCCACATAGAGTACAAACATCTGCCACATGAGGTATTATCCCTTTCGACTGAAGTCTCGCTATAGTCGATAATCTCCCTTTTAACAACATCCATAGAAAGAATGAGTGTTTAGGCTGTAATCGTGACTTCCACAATATATTCGTTGACCAATGGTTTTCTTGGCCTGCCCCTTTGAGGTATCCATATGCCTTGCTCGTGCTGAAATTTCCCTTCATGTCAACACATTCCGTTAGGTATGGACGAATTTCATCTTTCAGTGACACCAACTTGCCCCAACTCCAACTATATGTAAGCCTCATCCTTCAAGTAGTATGCTTGAACCCATTTCAGACTCAATATATCCTTCTTTTGATACATCCCAAACCAGCTTACATAGAGAAGCTCTATTCCAGAATGAAGGATCCCTTTGGCCAACTCCTCCACTTTTCTTTGGCATACAAAGTGTTTTCCAAGACACTGGTGTAACTCTTTTGTCCCCTTCCTTTCTGCCCCATAGAAAATTTCCGCATTTTGTCTCAATGGCTTTGTGCACACTCTCAGGTATTTGAAAAACATTCGCCCAGTGACTAGCTTTGCTCAACAGAATTGTGTTTATAAGCTGCACTTTACCTGCATATGCCATATTCCTGGAACCCCAAGTGCCTATTTGTCCTGCAATCTTCTCCACCATTTTCTCACAATCTTCAGCTCTCCACTTCCCTGTTGAGACTGGAAGTCCCAGGTAATTCATTGGGAAACTTCCTTGAACTATATTCAGAGTATCAGCCAACATCTTTGATTCAGTTTGTCATTGTCGAGAAGAAAGCCTCAGATTTTCCTTTATTTATCCTCAGGCCAGAAACCTTCCTAAACTCCTCCAAAACAGCTTTAACTCCTTCCATTGAGTGCTTGCTCGCCCTACAGAAAATTAACAGATCATCTGCAAACATCAAACTGTATATTTCCCCCTTTAAACTCCTCTGATGGAACTCTATAGCTCTCGTTTTTATGGCCAGGCTAAGCTGTCTCGATAGATATTCCATCCCAATTACAAACAATAAAGGTGATATCGGATCCCCCTGTTTAACACCACTCCTCCCTTTAAAACAATCCGTGTACGCACCATTCAAAGAGAAACAATAAGTTGTATCCTCAACGCATCGTCTTATCCACTCAATAAACAATCCTGGAAACTTTAGAACTGCCAGCCATTTGAATAGAAACTCCCAGCTTATACGGTCGAAAGCCTTCTGTATATCAATTTTTATCATGCAGCTCGAAATATTGCTCGGCTTCTTATATCCTGTTAAAAGCTCTTGCGCTAGGAGAATATTATGTGATATCCTCCTCCCTTTCACGAATGCACCTTGGTTTCCATTTATCACTTCTGGGAGTACCTCACTTAACCTGTCACTCATGATCTTTGTGATGACTTTATATAAAACAGGGCAGCAGCCCAACACCTCTGAAATACCAAAGGTAATCAGTGCGGTACCTACGGCATATGTACAAGTTTCATACTAGGGCCATAATCCCTCATCCAGTCCGTCAAATATTTTTTATGGTGTCATGGGCCAAGGCTGGGTAACTGGTTTTTACACCAGCATCCCAACACCTCTGAAACACCAAAAGGTAATCAGTGCGGTAACTACGACATATGTACAAGTTTCATACTAGGGATATATCCCCACAACCAATCCGTCAAGTCTTTTACTACAGGTGAAAGTGTTTTGGGTTTCCAAACACATTCCTCCGTTTCATGGCCAGTCAGCTTGTACTTACTACATTTTGCCGGTTTCCACTCATACTCCACATCCTGGTGCTAAATGACATTATTTTCATCTCTGTACGGAATTCCTTTCTGCATTTCCTTCCCCATGTTTACCTCAATCAATACCCTAGCAAATTTTGTCCTGTCCATGTACCATGTGGCCCCATCAATCCGCAAAGGGATTCCAATAGCACTTGCCAATCTACACAATAAGCTCGGCTGCCAATAGACTGGATCCAATCCAGGGAATTGCACCCAAATGGGAATTGTGTCCGGCTCATCAAAATCCATTGTTTGCTGCCACACCTTTACAAACACTAGTTTTTTATCAAAGAAAACCATTTCCCTTTCAACCACCGCATCCCTATATGCTTCATTTACAAGTTTCACTAAAAAAATCCCTGGTTTTGCCTGCCATACCTTTTCAACCATACCAAACAAAATTCTTCGAAGGAAACCTTCAAAATATTTAATTGGAGGGTGACCCCCAATAACCTTGCAAACAACTACATTCTTCCATTTCTTCAAGCTGTTTTCAACCTCTTTCAAAGGAAAAGTAGGCAAAATCATACCATCTACAATTTCTGGTTGGTAGTACTTTACCTCAGCCTGCTTGCTTGTGAACAGTACTTTACCTCAGCCTGCTAGCTCTTCACCTCTCTTCAGGATACGAACTTGCTCCACAACTTTGTTCTTTGTTGTGGCAGCTTCATCCCCGTCAATTTGATTAATCACAGCCGGCACAACAACACTTTCCAATCTCCTCCAAATCCATGCTGCTCTCTTGCTTCTCTCGGCCTTCCAGCTGGTTTGAAATTGGTATCCCAGTTCGGAGCATCATCGGTGGCCTACGACCAGCCACCATGGAAGCCTCCTTGCTGCCCCCATTGACATTTCTATCAATTGCTGGCCATGTAGTCCTGTTCCCGGATTGAAACGGATTCACCACACCATTTTCCTTTTCCTGTCCAACTAAGGTTTTCCCTCCTAAAACATGTTCCTCCCTGGTTAAGGATTCTTCCCTAGCTTTTCCTTTAAGATTCTGCTCATTCATCTTAAAACCTTCATAAGATTTTTCCATATTTTCAAATAGCTCTTCAACACATGCATTCTAAATCCATTGAGCCATTGCTTCACTATGTGAATTGGGTGCTACCTTCAACGGAAAGGAATTTCAATGTTAGATTACCAGGTCAGCTACAAGAAAGGATGAATCAAATCCAACTCCAAATCGCAGTCAAAAACCAGCATCCTTGCTCTCCTATAACAAGGGGAATATCAAAATGTAAACCCTAAATCAGGAAGAGATGAGAAACGAGATCTGACCATTTGATTTGCCTCCTTGTGACATTGGTGAATGGCTTTCCTTCAGCCACCGGCGCTCGAGCAGTAATGGCATTTCCAATATCTCCATGTGGTTGTTGGTGTTATGTGTGAAACGAGTCATCTACCTGGAAGCATGTTTTAGGCTTAAATATAATAGGCAAGTTTTTTGATAAAACCTGCAACCTTTAAGATGTAACATGAAAGGAGATAGACACGCATGTTTTATCTGATGATAGGAAAATAGGGAGATGACTCGGATTCAAGTCATCTTCCAGGAAGTTTCCTGATCACGTGACCAAGGGCGATGACAAGGCATGAGGAGGTACATTCACGTACTGAAAGGCCCCGCAAGTTACAGGAAGGTGACGCATGATGATGGAAGGAGGGAGGCTCAAGACACCTATAAATAGAGGCCACAATCAGCCATTCCTGGTATGTTTGCTAACTTTTGAATACAGAGTTTTATCTTTCAAGGCACGAAATCTCATCATTACACCGGAGTAGCGCCGGGGGGTCTATTTTGCAGGCATCGGGGAACAGGTCCCAGGTTAACCTTATCTGAGGCAGAGGAGCTCGGACAATCAGGAGTCATTAGCGAGCAGCTATCATACTTCATCAGCAGTTCATCCATAATCCCTCGGATACATCAACTATCCGAGGCCCTGATTTACTAGTGCGAATTCACCCCGCATCAGTTGGCACACCCAGTGGGACCCGACATCAAGGTTTCTCACCTTTTTTCTAAGAGGAATTGATCGACCACCTTCGGAAGGGACCACGTGTTCAAGACGATGGACGTGGTGCCTGATCAAGTGGAGGTTGAAATGGACATATCTTGGGAGGTGCAGACAAGGTATGTGCCGTCAGGGGAGGAACATGTTAAGAGGGTCCGGCTCGGAGGCATGCTAAAATTCTCAGCAATTCAAGAAGGTCCGATGCAAGTAGTACATTCCGACCCGTTACTAGTCATTGCCGAAGTTGGAGGGTTTAAGGTCAGAAAGGTGTTAATAGACAGCGGCAGTGGAGTGGAGGTTATTTTACATCATGTCTTGATCAAATGAGAATTGGAAGAAGAGTTTGTGTCCCCCGGAACGATCGTTGGTAGAGTTATCGGGAGAGTTGGGAAGGACCCTCGGGGAAGTGTCCCTGAGAATGGTAATGAGGGACGATATCGATGCCACTCGAAGGGTTTCAGCATTCAACACTTTCGTTGTAATAGACGCAACATCTCCATACAACATAGTCCTCCGAAGACCCTGGCTAAAACAGGTCCGAGCGGCCAGTTGTCCTCATCTTTTAATATTGAGGTTCCCAACCGAGCAAGGTATGGTGACGATTCGAGGAAAACAATCAGAAGCACCGAGTTGTTCACAAGGAGCGGTGGCAGAGGCCAGAAAGGAAATGGGAGCGGTACCGGGACCCTCAATAAGGAATTGGAGGATATGGCCGTCGGAAATCGAGGAATGGTGAAAGTCGGGAAAGATCTTCCGGATGACATCAAAGAAAAATTACGAAAGCTGCTAGCCAGGTATGCCGAGGTCTTTTCTTGGAATTCAGATGATGTAGTTGGAATTCCCCCTGCTATTGCTGCACATCGGCTTAAGGTTGACCCGTCGGTAAAACCCATCCGGCAAAAGAAAAGACCAATGGCTCCGGAAAGAGCCGAGTTTATTAGAGTCGAGGTGGAAAAGCTTCGGAAGGCCGGAGTAATAGAAGAGATCACACACCCAAAGTGGGTAGCCAATCCGGTATTGGTAAAAAAGCATGACGGGAGTTGGCGGATGTGCATAGATTTCACCGATCTTAACAAATGCTGCCCAAAGGATAGTTATCCATTGCCTTCTTTGGACCAGCTAGCTGAGGCTATTACCGGATATCCGGTGTTAGCTTTCTTTGATGCGCACAAGGGTTACCACCAGATACCCATGGCAGAGGAGGACAAGGAGAAGACGCCTTTTATTATCAACGAAGGGACGTTCTGCTACAAGATGATGCCATTTGGGTTGAAAAATGCAGGAGCCACGTACCAGAGGATGGTGGATGACGTGTTTGGAGGACAAAAGGGAAGAAACATGGAGGTTTACGTAGATGACATGGTGATTAAGAGCCGAAGAAAAGAGCCGAAGCCACCAAGAGTTCTTAAGTGACCTTCATGAAACATTCGATAAGTTGGAGGCAACCAACTTGAAGTTGAATCCAAAGAAGAGTACTATAGGAGTAAGTGCAAGGAAGTTCCTCAGATTTATGGTGTCAAGCCGAGGTATGGATGCAAATCCCGAGAAGGTTGAGGTAATCAAAAAGATGCAGTCTCCTACTAATGTAAAGGCGGTCCAGAAATTGACAGGGTCACTGGCGGCTTTAAGCCGCTTCTTGTCCAAAGGAGCGGAGAGGCAGTTGCCTTTCTTCAATGTTCTAAAAAAGCCGAAGGATTTCCAGTGGACGGATAATTGCGAAAAGACTTTCCAGGAGCAGAAGCAGCATTTGCTGAAGTTGCCCACTTTGAAGAAACCGATCCTAGGTGAGACTCTTTTTCTGTATACAGA
This sequence comes from Cruciata laevipes, assembly GCA_963678965.1. NCBI lineage: Eukaryota > Viridiplantae > Streptophyta > Magnoliopsida > Gentianales > Rubiaceae > Cruciata > Cruciata laevipes. The sequence goes on along the minus strand of OY787634.1, from coordinate 15,277,935 downwards.
GGCAATAAGGGGGTATTAATTAAAGAAGAGCATGAGATTCAACATCCTATACACTTTGTAAGCCGAGCGCTAAGAGGGCCAGAAACGAGGTATACGGAGTTAGAGCAGTTTTTTTTTTGATGTAATATTTTCTTCTATTAAATTGATCAAAAAGTTCATACAACTGATTTGGCCATCGCTCTAAGCCAAACATTCAACAAATATATAACTAACCAAAAGGAGAAAAACAGCTATTCTACAGCCATCTGAAACACAAGTGGCTATGATCATAACTAGTTCATCAAGATATTGCAAAGATTTTAGCATAACTATCATGACTGCTCTTACATTCCATCTGTCCTTGCATATCTTGCTAAATCCGCATCCACCTTTGGAGCTTTGGTGTCTTCAACGTTCCATTTCTGTTTCCAGCTCGTATATGATTAAGGGAAAATCCACCGTAGCATATCTGCGAATTGACATGTCAAAACACAAGTCTGCCCCGGTTCAGTTCCCATAGAAATCAAATAAGTCATATGAAGCCTGGTCTGAGCATGCTTATAATCTTGTTCAATCCAGCCTATCAAGTCTTTAGATAGTGTCATGGGCCAATGTTGGGTAACTGGTTTTACCAGCAACCCAACACCTCTGAAATACCAAAGGTAATCAGTGCGGTACCTGCGACATATATACCAAGTTTCATACTAGGATCCATTCACACGATCCTCAACATCAATCAACGGGGTCATAGCCCGTTTCAATCATCACCTTTAGAGCATCCACCTGCCTAAATTTCCACTCAAAGATTCTGTTATTCCTCTCCCTCCATACATTATAGAAGATGCTGATAAGTCGGTGGAATCTTATTCTCTATCTCCATCCTACCATTCTTCTCATCCTCCTCAAGCACTCTCTGAAGTTTCCGCCAGTCTCCACCATGTAATGTTTTTGGAGATCCACTGTAAACTGGCATGTACAAAATATGTGCTACATCGTTTCTCCATTCTGCCCACAAAGTGTACAAACATCTGGCACATGAGGTATTATCCCTTTCGACTGAAGTCTCGATATGTCACAGTTGGTGTTGACATTAATGCATGGGTAGAGGAGGTTGAAAGCATACTGTCAGGGTCATCTGATAGTAGTACTAACCAACTATCCGCTAAAGCAAATTATGCAAAAGCCCGAGGCTTCGGGAAGTATGATGAAGTGGGCAGTGGAGATAGGGGAGCATGATGTGACATATCAATCCAGGAAGGCGATCAAAGGACAGGTGTTAGCAGATTTTCTAGTAGAGTCTATGGCTAACAAAGAGGAATATGCTAAGTAGGGGGGTGATCGGAAAAGAAATGAAAGTTCGGACACCATCTGAAGCCAAGAAAAAGGATAAGGTTCGAGTACCATCTAAGGATAAAGGGGGAGAGAAGGGTCAAGTTCCTGAAAAGGCCAAGGAGCTGGAGTGGAAGATGTTTGTGGATGGGTCATCCCATCAAGGCGGAAACGGGGCAGGGATATTGCTAATCAGTCCCGAGGGTAAGGAACATTTATACGCTTTACATTTTTCTTTCAAAGCCACGAACAATGAAGCAGAGTACGAAGCCCTAGTAGGAGGCCTACGGCTGGCAAGAGAAATCAGAATCAAAAGGGTAGGGGCGTTCAGTGATTCTCAGATTGTAGTACAGCAAATGAAGGGAGAGTATGAAGCAAGAGAAAGGAGCTTGCAGAAATATCTGGAGGTTGCTAAACAACTAGTAGTGGTTTTACAGCTTTAAGTTAGAGCAAATCCCTAGGGAAGAAAACTCCAAAGCCGATGCACTAAGCAAATTGGCGTCCTCAGAAGTGAAGCCTGGACCATACCAGAAGTTATTCATGGAGATATTGGAGAGGAAGAGCTATGAGGAGACCCCGAGAGTGGAAACGATTGAAGAAGATGAGTCGTGGATAGCTCCAATCTTGGCATACATTAGAGATGACGTGCTCCCAGAGGATAAGAATTTGGCACGAAAGATCAGGGTAAAAGCTCCGAGGTATACACTGCATGGAGGATTGCTATACAAAAGAGGATGTCTGCAGTCGTTGCTAAAGTGCGTAGAAAGAAAAGAGGGAGAATCCCTGATAAGAGAGGTGCATGAAGGACCGAATGACAGTCACCAAGAGTGTCGGGCAGTGGCAAAAAAGATCCTAAGGCTCAGATATTACTGGCCGACCCTTTTTAAAGATGCCGAAGATTACATACAGAGATGTGTGCAGGAGGATAGACCTGGTAGGCCCCTTCCCAACGGCATCAGGAGGATTTAAATATCTCGTTGTGGCCATAGACTACTTTACAAAATGGGTAGAGGTCGAGGTATTAACCAATATCCGAGTGTTTGCTTGTGTGAAATTTTGTTGGAGGAACATCATTTGTAGGTACGGGATACCTAGGGTCATAGTCACAGACAACAGAGCTCAATTTGAAAATGATCACCTCGGTGTACCACCCACATGCTAATGGGCAGGTAGAGGTAACAAACATGACCATTGTTAATGGTATAAAGGCAAGGTTGGAGGGAGCTAGAGGTAATTGGATATGGGAAGTGCCAAGCGTCTTATGAGCACACAGAACTACAGAAAGCTCGGCAACAGGAGACTCCCTATAACATGGTGTATGGGTCAGAGGTGGTCATTCCTGCTGCGGTGGGAATTCCAAATATCAGAGTTCATGACTTGGACGAGAAGGAGGCAGAGGGAGAGCGTCGGATGAATCTCGACCTTATAGAAGAAAAGAGAGAGAAGGCCTCTTTACATGAGGCAGAGGTGAAGGAAAGAGTCAAAAGGTATTATGACAGAAGGGTTAGGAAAGAAAGCTATAAAGTTAATAAGATCCATTCATACTAGGATCCATTCACACCATCCTCAACATCAATAAGAGGGGTCATAGCCTGTTTCAATCATCACCTTTAGAGCATCCACCTGCCTAAATTTTCCCTCAAAGATTCTGTTATTCCTCTCCCTCCATACATTATAGAAGATGCTGATAAGTCGGTGGAATCTTATTCTCTTTCTCCATCCTACCATTCTTCTCATCCTCCTCAAGCACTCTCTGAAGTTTCCGCCAGTCTCCACCCTGTAATGTTTTTGGAGCTCCACTGTAAACTGGCATGTACAAAATATGTGCTGCATCGTTTCTCCATTCTGCCCACACAGAGTACAGACATCTGCCACATGAGGTATTATCCCTTTCGACTGAAGTCTCGCTATGGTCGATAATCTCCCTTTTAACAACATCCATAGAAAGAATGAGTGTTTAGGCTGTAGTCCTGACTTCCACAATATATTCGTTGACCAATGGTTTTCTTGGCCTGCCCCTTTGAGGTATCCATATGCCTTGCTCGTGCTGAAATTTCCCTTCATGTCAACACATTCCATTAGGTATGGACGAATTTCATCTTTCAATGACACCAACTTGCCCCAACTCCAACTATATGTGTGCCCTTCTAGGCTGTAGTCAAGAAACTCTTCATCCTTCAAGTAGTATGCCTGCACCCATTTCAGCCACAATATATCCTTCTTTTGACATACATCCCAAACCAGCTTACACAGACAGAAAAGGGATTGGTCAAATTCTATTGAGTCTGACTCATAGTGATCGTTTATCAAAGAATGGCTCTGGTTATCAAATGATTGAACAACTAGGAGCAATTTACTGACGACACTTGGTTGACATTCATAAAAAGTATCTAATGAATTATGAGTTCAATACATCCTGTTTAGCAGAAAGACTTACTTGATTTGAACTTGAACAAAGGAACTAAAACAGGTACCAGAAAGCAAACAAGAGATGTAATTCCAGATTGAAGAGATGACCGAACAACAATAAAACGAAAATCGAATTCATAATTCCATTCTCTAAGACGAACTAAATATGAAGCTCTATTCCAGAATGAAGGATCCCTTAGGCCAACTCCTCTGAAATTCTTTGGCATACGAAGTGTTTTCCAAGACACTGGTGTAACTCTTTTCTCCCCTTCCTTTCTGCCCCATAGAAAATTTCTGCATTTTGTCTCAATGGCTTTGTGCACACTCTCAGGTATTTGAAAAACATTCGCCCAGTGACTAGCTTTGCTCAACAGAATTGTGTTTATAAGCTGTACTTTACCTGCATATGAACTATTTGTCCTGCAATCTTCTCCACCATTTTCTCACAATCTTCAGCTCTCCACTTTCCTGTCGAGACTGGAAGTCCCAGGTAATTCATTGGGAAACTTCCTTGAACTATATTCAGAGTATCAGCCAACATCTTTGATTCAGTTTCTGTCATTGTCGAGAAGAAAGCCTCAGATTTTCCTTCATTTATCCTTAGGCCAGAAACCTTCCTAAACTCCTCCAAAACAGCTTTAACCCCTTCCATTGAGTGCTTGCTCGCCCTACAGAAAATTAACAGATCATCTGCAAACATCAAACTGTGTATTTCCCCCTTTAAACTCCTCTGATGGAACTCTATAGCTTTCGTTTTTATGGCCAGGCTAAGCTGTCTCGATAGATATTCCATCCCAATTACAAACAATAAAGGTGATATCGGATCCCCCTATTTAACACCACTCCTCCCTTTAAAACAATCTGTGTACGCACCATTCAAAGAAAAACAATAAGTGGTATCCTCAACGCATCGTCTTATCCACTCAATAAACAATCCTGGAAACTTTAGAACTGCCTGATGCTACCAAATCCGTCCGGGTCCCCGCTCTAGTTGCTACCCGCGTCTCCTTACTGGAATACCCGCTGCAATCCTGCAAAACAATCCCCGGGAGGCGTCCCGGGGAAGAAACTCCAGCGTGATGATGAGATGGGGGCACTGATGCGGGGAAAACGTACGGGAAATGCTCTCAATATGAAGTAGAGAGATATAAGTCACATACCTTGTTCAATGTTTGAGACTAGTATTTATAGCCGAGCTTTGCCTGCTTTGGGGATAAGGCGCAGGACCACTCCTTTGTCACCATCCGTCCTCTTCCTTGTCCGGATGTGCCTCTAGGCGGGAAAGGTACCGTTCTGATGGTTCTGGGCCACGGGCTTTCTTCCCGGCCCAGAAGGATTCTGGGCCAGTATTATCACTAGCCCCCCAGACTGGTCATCCGGGTTTCTGAGACACGGGAGACTAGTCTCATATGCTCCTTCCTTTGCTTCCACTTTCGGTGGGGCCCCTTTTATGTCAGAATTGATTTCAGCTCCTTATTTACTGTGCCATCATTATCTTTTTCCTTCTTTTGAGGCAACTTTTCCTATTCACCTGCCTATATAAGGAGCTTAACCCTCATCACTAGGTTACTTTCTTCGCTCAATTTCCAGACGCTCTGCTTTTCCAACCTTTCGTCTTTTCAGCCAAGTAAGCTCTCGTTCCCTCCTCCTTTTACTTTCATCGATTCCCCGCCCCACTCCGACTCTTCCTTGAACACCGAGGGAGCTCAAGGTCAGTTTGAAGTCCAGCTCAGGGCTGCTGATAACTTGGCTTCCTCCCCAGTCTCTTCCCCGGACACCAATTCCGAGGCTTTCAGTACGCCCCGGGAGCTAAACGTCCCGGATGCATCGACCTTGGATGGGGAGGGTTTACACCCTTCCGGGCGTCCAAGCCACCCCCGGGAGGGCCAGGATGAAGAGGTGTTCGAAGAAACTGGCGATGATGCTCCCCGGGGTCCTACCCATGGAGTGAAGCCTTCTGGTCATCAGTTTTTTAATCTTTCCGGGCCTGCCCCTTCCTTAGATAGGGACGTTGTAGATTTAGTCAGACGTTGTTTTATTCCTTTTCCTTTGGATGCATCTTTATCCAAGCTGCCCCCGGGGATGTCCGAGCGGGAAGTGCCTTGCATTCCCCGGATTCATTTCCAATACGGGCTCAGCCTTCTCTTTCCTCCTCTTTTTCGGAAATTTTCAACTTCTATCGGATGGCCCCAGCCCAACTACACCCCAACGGGGTCGTACTAGTGCTAGCTTTCTTACTTAACTGTGCTAGGTGCAATGTCCCTTCCTCTCTCCTCCTCTTCCGTTCCTTTTATGCCTTCCGGCGCGCTCATGCGTCCTTTTCGGGTGTATTCTCTTTTGTAATTCGTTCCGGGACGAAGGACTTCATTAGGAGTAAGCCCAAATCTGCCAAAGGGTACCTGGCAAAGGGTTTCTTCCGCTGTGACTCCCGGGTATATCCCATGCCTCCATGGAATGATTCCCTCGTTCCTGAGGATAAGAGACCCCTTCCCTCTCTTCCCATAGACATCACCAACGATCACAACCTCCTCCGCCTATCTCCCCTAGACATGGAGGCATTCTTTAAGACTGGGAACGCGGGCTATTACTGGCCTCGCGGGATATACCCAGCGAAACTTTTTTCCCTTCCAAACGTCTCTGCTGTGTGGCCGGATGGAGGTGCCTATTAAAGGCTTTATTCTTTGTTTACTTCGACATATATGTATGTATATTTCACTCTGATGATTTTTTTTTCTTGGTTTCAGTTCAGCCCACTTTATACGCGGACGCAACGCCATTCGTCGAGATGCCTTCCGGGGATAGCAACCAGCAGGAAGATCCTCATCCGGGGATGGTCGTTTCGACTGAGCAGCAGGTGACTCCCCCGCCCGGTCCGAATGTCGCCGAGAATCCCGGGTTCATTCCTATGAGGGCCCGTCAGCAACGACCGCCTTCCCAACAGAAGGCCCCGGGGTCCTCTCCTACCCCGGGAAGAAAATCCTTTGTCCACCACCCCACTTACAGCGGCGGGGCTAGTTCTCGCTTCAAGCGGCCCCTGACCGATGACAAGGAAACCCCTTCACCTTCCCGTCAAAGGTTAATGGGTGCAACCCCTGCCCCACCTCCCCCTTCCCCCGCCAATTCTCCTTTGCGGGGTAATTCTCAAGCTATCCCTGAGGAGAGGGAAGAGGTATGTTTCCTTTCCTTGCTTATTATTACTTTCATCATGTTTCTATTATCCCGAGTAACCTTACTTTTGTTTGTATCTTGTAGACCACTACTTTCGCCGACTCGCTCCTGGCGGATTCCCAATTGGCCGACGCGCTCAACCGGACGTACTCTAAGTACAGCGCGGGGCTGTTCGCTAAAAAGGAGAGGGAGCTCCGCGACGCCCGGGAGAAATTGGCCGAGCGGGATGATTTGGAAGCTCAGCTGAAGGCTTCTCAAAAGAAACTAGCCGATCGGGAGAAGAAGTTGTCCGATAAAGAGAAGAAGCTGGCGGAGGTGGAGAAGAAGTATTCTTCTCTTAAGAAAGAAAAGAAGGAGGCTCAGCTCGAAGCCCTGGACGCTGTGGTCCAAAAAGTTCTCCACTCCACCGAGTTTGATAAGAGACTCGAAGGTATCGCCGCCGCTGCCAGTGCAGATGCTTGCCACGAAATATACCGCAGCCTGCGGGGTTGGCTTCCAGGGCCTGCCCGCCTTGAAGCGCAAGCATCCTACTATCGTCCCAAGGCTAGCGATCAACTCAATCACCGCTGGAGGTCCCTTCAAGAGGCAAACCTGGAGAGCCTGGTGCCCCAGTTGTGGGATTCGCTGAAGATGTCCTCCCGGGCCCCTTCAGCCTCAGACATCAAGAAGATCAAGTTTCAGGGGATCCGCGAGGCTGCTATCCCTGAATCCCCTGGCCCGGAACGCTTCAATGCGTATGGGGTAGTTCCGGAAACGCCTCACTGGGCTGAAAATTATCAAGAATTCTGCGCTATTCCCCACAACTTCGGGTATCAGGCTGTTGAGGAGGTGACGGGTGAATACACTGTGGGACTCCCAAGGGGACATGACGACTTACTCTATCAATCCCGGAAGTCTATCCAGAAAGTGGGATTTCCCGAGCGCCCGGAAGACGAGCCGAAGATGGATGCTCCCGCTTACTGCGGTCCCAGCTGGTCTGACGCAGACGTGGATGAACTCCAACGGAGATGGGAGAGGTCGCACGTTACCCCGGGAGAAGTGGACTCGACTGAGGACAATGTATTCCCCTAGACTTTTAGTTTGCGCTTTCTTCTTTTGTATTTTTTGAGTTTTAAGTTTTTGTAATCTTCCTCCCCGGGAGGTATATGTAGAACTTGGCCTTAGTGCCCATTTTGATTAATATAAGTTCTACTGTTTAATGAAATCACTTATCTTTTGTAGTCTGAGCGCCCCCTAGAGGAGATTCTCCCACGCGGGCCCATGCCTTATGTTTTCCCTCATCCTAGCAGTTCCTCCGGTGTCTACTTCTCACTTCCCCGCGCTGGTTGCCTCCAGTGTTCTTTCCTTCAGAGGAAGCTAGCCCATTGGAGGTTCGGAGGCGACCAGGCCAACCGGGCATTGGCTGAGGCGGGACTAGATTGCTTTCTCCAGGAGTTTGGAACGATCCAGGTGCTGGTATCATTTCTCAAGGCGGTCGAGGCTAAGTTTGGATCCTTAAATCAATGCTTCGACCTTGCCTCTGATCACATGCGGGAGGCCTTGAATTCCCACCAGACCATAGCTGAGTTGCAGGCCCTTCATGATGATTCTCAGAGTCGCACTGCCAAGGAACTGGGTATGGTGTGGGGCGAACTGGAGCGGGCTCAAGAAAAACTTAGGAAGCTGGAGACCCGCACCGCGCAGCATAGGCTTCTTGGCGATCTGGAGAAGGAGAATCGGGCCCTTACTCATAGGAATAGGGTCCTCCAAGAAGCGTTGTTGGCCGTCCGGCTATCTTACCATCTTTTGGGCCTTAAGAATGGATTAGTCGGGGTTTCTCCTCTCACCGATATTCCCGCCGGGGTCCGTAGGACCATTGAGCGTATGGAAGCCAACCCAGGGAAGTTTGGCGAAGGGGCTCCTAATCACAAGGCTTATCTAGACGCCGTGGATTGGTATAACAAGATAACTGCCGGCGAGGCTGAGCCTTATCCTTCTAGCCTCCGCCGGGTTCCTGCCCGGGTGGAGATAGACGTTGCTTATGAAAGGTACGAGGACATGACCGTGTCCATTGACCCGGAAGAAGTAGCGCGCCGGATAAGGCGTATCCGGGAGATTGCCGCTTTCGGGGTTACCACCAAAGGAATGAAGACCGCCGAGGGTACCCCTATCAGTCGAGAGGAGAAGGGTAAGGGCGCAGCAAACTTGTTCCCTAAGTACCAGTTTGTTACTTCCGCTGGCGTAAGAAGAATGCGCCTGGCGGAACCGCTTCCGGAGGGGTCCGTAGTGGTTCCTATCCCCGAGCTGAATGAAGAAGATGCCGAGCAATTGGAGGAGGAACTCGCATGGAATCAGGCCCCGGATGCTCGGTTCGCCGAAGACATCTTGTCTTCTCAATTCTTCGGTGGGGGTTTCCGCCCGGGTAACCCAGAGGGTGCTTCCGGGTCAGGCCCTAAGTGGGTTTAAGGACACATAGATAGGAAAACCTGTGTAAAATTCTATGTAATTATTTCTTTGTAATATGACCGCATGTTCATGCGATTTGTAAATTAAAGATTGAATAAAATTGCTTTTCGAAAAAAGACCTTTTCATTAATTCTTTCCTGTAAACATTACATTCTCTGGTCTCCGGGCTTCATCCAAGCTCCGGGTCCATTCTAGCGGGGCACCCAAATGGGAGCTACCCATGGGTCCCTTTTTGCAAATCCTTTCTAAACCCAGTACGAGGCCAAACGTCGGGTTATCTCTCCGGGCATATTCATGCTTCCGGGAGGGGCATATCCATGCCTGGCATATTCATGCCTAGCATATTCATGCTTGGCGTATTCACGCTTCCGGGAGGGGCATATCCATGCCTGACATATTCATGCCTTAGTAGCTAAGGTACGATGCGGGGCACTCTACTTCCCGTAAAACCTTCTCAAATTGGCTACATTCCATCTTCTGCGGATCTCCTTCCCCTTCTTGTCCTCCAGCACATAACTCCCTCCCGGGTATGCCTCCTTTACCTTGTATGGGCCTTCCCAGTTGGGGGCGAGTTTGCCCTCCGGGGCTTGGTGGCTCTTATCGTTTCTTCTCATTACCCGGTCTCCTGGGGCAAAAACTTCTTTCCGCACCCTTCTGTCATAATACCTCTTTACTCGCTCCTTCACTTTGGCTTCCTGAAGTGCCGCATTCTCTCGCTTTTCTTCCAGAAGGTCCAAATCAAGGCGCCGTCCGTCGTCTTCTTCTTCCGAGTGCTGGTGTAGAGTCCGCGGGCTCGGGATCCCAATCTCTGCGGGTATCACTGCCTCCGACCCGTACACCAAGCCATATGGAGATTCCCCGGTAGCCGAGCTTTCTGTAGTCCGGTGGGACCAAAGAACACTAGGCAGCTCCCAAATCCAATTTCCCCGCGCGCCTTCTAAGCGGGTTTTTAATCCTTTGACGATAGTACGGTTGGTAACTTCCACTTGCCCGTTCGCCTGAGGGTGGTATACAGATGTCAACCTCTGCTCTATGCCATACTTGACACACCATGATTTGAAAGGATCATTCTCGAACTGCGCCCCGTTGTCTGTGACTATGACTTTCGGGATGCCGAATCGACAGATGATGTTCTTCCAGCAAAACTTGACACAAGTTAGTCCCCGTATGTTGGTAAGTGGCTCTGCCTCTACCCATTTACTGAAGTAATCGATTGCCACTATCAAGTACTTGGCTCCTCCCGGGGCAGTCGGGAATGGTCCCACCAAGTCAATTCCCCACCTGCTGAACGGCCAGGCTCCTGTGACTCCAATTAACTCCTCCCGGGGAACATGGATTAGCGGGGCAAATGTCTGGCATGCCAAGCACTTTTGTACATGTTCTTCCGCGTCTTTGAACAACGTTGGCCAGTAATACCCCAACCTTAAGATCTTTCTGGCCATCGTGCGAGCTCCCTGATGGCTCCCATTACATCCTTCATGCACCTCCCTGATGAGGTGTTGGCCCTCTGACCTTTCTACACACTTTAGCAAGGGCTTAAGATACCCTCTTTTGTACAGCTCCCCGCCCTGGATCACGTACTTAGGCGCCTTAACCCTCAGCTTCCGGGCCTGAGCCCTATCCTCCGGGGTGGTTCCTTCTTCTAGGTACGCCCGCATGGGCGTGACCCAAGATTCTTCCTCGTTCACCATTGTTACTTGATTGTTCTCCAGGTGGCTCCTCCTTCCTAGTACCTCTACGCACACCTTTTGGTCAGGCTCAGTTTTCAATTCCGAGGAGGCCAATTTGCTCAAAACATCTGCTTTGTTATTCTCTTCCCGGGGAACTTGAACCAAATTGAAGGTTTTAAACCCGGCTATCAGAGGCTTTACCGTTTCCAAGTACTTTTGCAAGCTCCTCTCCCGGGCTTCATACTCTCCATTTACCTGCTGCACCACAATCTGGGAATCACTGTGTGCCGTGAGAGTTTTGATGTCCATCTCCTTTGCCAACCTTAATCCTGCGATCAAAGCTTCGTACTCGGCTTCGTTGTTGGTTGTTTTGAAAGTGAACTGGACCGCATAAGGGTACTCCTTCCCTTCCGGGCTAATCAACAACACTCCCGCTCCGCTACCCCCGGAGTGCGCCGATCCGTCCACATATAACTTCCAGGCCGGGTCTGTCTCAGCTTCGATCATATTCTCCGGAGTGTTAAGCGTCTCCTGCTCCTCATTTATCCTCGCTTCTGATTCCAACAGGAAGTCCGCTAGGGCTTGGCCCTTGATAGCCCTCCTTGGCTCATACCGGATTTCAAACTCTCCCAGCTCTATAGCCCATTTCATCATTCTCCCTGATGCCTCTGGCTTGAACATGACTTGTCTTAGCGGGTAATTGGTAAGAACCACTATAGGATGTCCCTGGAAGTAGGGTTTAAGCCTTCTTGATGCATGCACCAGTGCCAGAACCAACTGCTCCAATTCAGTATACCGGGTTTCTGCCCCCCGAAGTGCCCGGCTAACAAAGTAGATTGGGTGCTGCTTTCCCTCTTCTTCTTTGATTAGCACGGCACTTACCGCTTCCCGGGACGCCGCAATGTACAGAAAAAGCTCCTCCCCCGGGAGCGGCTTCTTTAAAGTTGGCAACTGCCGAAGGTGCTCTTTCAGATTTTGAAATGCCTTCTCGCAATCCCCGGACCACTCGAACGCCTTGGCCCTCTTGAGAATGTTGAAGAAAGGCAGCTGCCTATCTGCCCCCTTTGATAGGAAACGACTGAGAGCCGCAAGGGACCCAGTCAACCGCTGAACTTCTTTCACCGACCTGGGGGAGGTCATCTTAGCTATGGCTTCCACCTTCTCCGGGTTGACATCGATGCCCCGGCTTGACACCATGAAACCCAAGAACTTCCCCGCGCCCACTCCAATGGTACTTTTGGAGGGGTTCAGCTTTAGATTGCTCCATTCCATCTTTTCGAACATCTCCTCCAGATCGTTCAAGAAAGCCCCGTAAGCCCTGCATTTAACCACCATGTCGTCAACATACACCTCCATGTTCCTTCCCACTTGGTCCCTGAAGAGTTTGTCCACCATTCTCTGGTACGTAGCCCCCGCGTTCTTCAGCCCGAAGGGCATCTTCTTGTAGCAAAAGGTTCCGAAGTCGGTGATGAATTATGTTTTCGCCTTGTCCGCCTCATCCATCTGCACCTAGTGATACCCTTTATGCGCGTCAAAGAAGGCCAGCACCGAATACCCCGCGATAGCCTCTGCCAACCGGTCCAGATTCGGGAGGGGATAGCTATCTTTGGGGCAACATTTATTCAAATCCGTAAAGTCAATACACATGCGCCAGCTTCCATCGTGCTTCTTTACTAAGACCGGGTTAGCTATCCATTCCGGGTAGATGATTTCTTCGACCACCCCGGCTCTCTCCAGCTTCTTTACCTCATTCTTTATGAATTCCGCTCTTTCCGGAGCTACAGGCCTTTTCTTCTGCCTGATTGGTTTAGTTGCAGGGCTTATGTTCAGCTTGTGTACCCCCAACTCTGGTAACACCCCCACCATGTCCTCCGGGCTCCACGAGAATACTCCCTGATACTTGGCCAAAAGTTCCTTCAGCGCACCTTTTACTTCCTCCGGGAGGTCCTTTCCCACCGTGACCATCCCTTTGTCCGCCACCTGCATTTCCTCCAACTCCTGACGGGGAACTTCCCCATGTACCACCCCTACTGCTTTCTTTGCGTCCAGCACTGCTGTCATCATGCAACTTCTTGCGACTGCTTGACTACCCCGTACGACCGCCACGCCTTGCGCAGTGGGGAATTTCATCGTCAGCAGATACGGACAACTCGCTGCCCGGGCTTGGGTCAGCCACGGTCTTCCTATGATTACGTTGTACGGTGAAGGTGCATCAATAACTGCAAAGTTGCATGTCACTGAGACCCTCTTGCTCCGGTCCTTCTCATCCACCATACACACCGCGAGGGGAATAACACCTAGTGGAACTTCGGGTTTGCCCGTGAACCCTGACAAGGGAGACGAGGGGGGTTTCAGGTTCTGTCTCCCAATTCCCAACTGGTCGAAACAAGAAGCGAACATAATCTCCACACTGCTCCCATCGTCCACAAACACCCTTTTGACCAGGAAACCTTCAATCTCCGCCGTCACCACCATTGGGGATTTGCTGAGCGGGGTGAAACTGTCCGCCCTTACCCGGTTTGCCAGCGCGGGAGCGGGGTCCCTTCTACTTGGGTCTGCCGCCCTTCTTCTTTCTGTCTTATCCGGGAGGAATCCCCCAGATTCTTCCTTTCTCTTCCGCGTGGCATCATTAACCGCACAGTATAGTTGCACCGCCATCTGCAAGTTGTGAAAGGTTTCCGGGATGTTTTCCATCAGCTTCTGAAACAGCGCCATATCCCTCAAACCATTTATAAACCCACTAATCACCGCCTTCTCCTGCTGCTGCCTGTCGACAACCTTCATGCTATCATCCATGTACCTTCGATAGTACTCCATCGATCCTTCTGCAGCCTTCTGCCGGGTGGCTAGAAGCTCAGTCAGCTGCTTTCCTTCCTTCTTTAATCCGGCGTATCTGAACAACAAAGCCTTCGAGAAATCGTAGTAATCTCTGAGACTTTCTCGGGGCAAGGAATCAAACCATGAAAGACAGTTTCCTCTCAGGTAACAGCCCACCAACTTGCATCTCAACTCCTCCGGGAAGTCCCTTGACACCATTAGGTTCTGGTACGTCCTGACAAACTCTTCCGGGTATGTCTCTCCATTGTACGTTGGTATTCCCTCCGAGGTCCGGAGACCCGGCGGCCATGGGTATGCAAGCACTCGGGGTACCCATGGGGAGGTAGGTTTAGCTCCGTTTCTTCCCACCAGCTTGTCTAGTCGAGCCTCCAAAGAGTTGGGGTCCTGCTGCGCCACCTGATAGCCCCGCATCCTATCATCCTCCCGATAGTATCTCTCCGGATGCCCGTAGTTCATCCCCATTTGCCCGTACATGGGCATGGAGTAGAAATCGGCCTATAGTCCCCAGCTGACTGCGGATTATCAACTTTCGGTATTAGTGTTAAAACAGCCCTGCTAAATTCCTGTGGTACTTCATCGCCCTGGAAGAAACTCCTAATCCCCTTTTTGATATCATCACCAACAATCCCCCATGCTTTCTTGAAGAAAAAGCTCGAAAATCCATCTACTCCAGGACTTTTGTCATTCTCAATGCTATTTGGAGCTCTCCATATCTCATCATCTGTAATCGGCTTTATCAAGGGTATTTGTTGCTCCACTGTAAGAAAGTTACCTTCTGCTGCAACTAAAGGATCAATTTCACTCTCTGTAATCACTGTCTTTCCCATTCGGTCACCAAAGAACTGCAGTAGATGCTGCTCCACTCCCTCTCTTCCATCCACTCTATCATTTCCCACCTTCAGGCTGACTATATGATTTCTGTATTGCCTCTTTTTCATGCTTGCATAGAAAATTTTGGTTGGCATGTCCCCCTCCTTTATCCATTTCTCCTTAGGCCGCTGCTGTAAGAAACTGAACTCCGCTTCCGCTAGTTCCATAGATTCTCTCCTTGCCCTTGCTTCATTTTCTTGCAGCCCTTTATCCAATACATTTTTTGTAATAGATTGAACTGGTTCTCCCACTTCTCTTTTGCTTCCATGGCTCTTTTCTGAATGTCTGAAAATTCCCTCTTGTTCAATCGTTTAAGTGATATTTCCAGCACCTTCAGAGTTTTAAATAGATCCACAAGAGTACTGTGTTTCCGCATCCTCCAATTCTGCTCCACTAAAGTAAGAAAGTCAGGTGAGTTTACCCACATATTGAAGAACTTAAAAGGACGTTTAGCAGAACACTTTCTTGGCTTATCTAGGTGTATAAGTAAAGGTAAATGATCTGATGCATCATTGGGTTTTACCTCGCATATCGCTTCCATCCATCTGTCCAACCACATCTCATTCACCATTGCTTTGTCGATTCTACTGAAAATTCTGTCTTCTTCCCTTTTATTGTTCCACGTGAAAAAAGGTCATGTACTTTTCAGCTCATGCAGTTGAATCAAGTTCACCGTGTCTCTAAAATTTTCCACCTCAGCTAGCTGTACATCCTCTCCTCCAGTTCGGTCTCCCAAATTTAGAGGGGAGTTGAAATCCCCCACCACCATCCATGGCATATCCTGGTGATTTGCAGTCTCCAGATAAGGCCATAAATTCAGCCAGAGTGGTTGTTTGGTCCCTGCTTCTACTTCACTATTATGAGCATAAACAACCGTCAAGTAAAACTCCAGCCCGAGTTCCTTTTTCCACTGATCTCCAATGCTTATTACCGAAATATCATACAAATCTGGTTTCCAACATAGCCATATTCTTCCTGTTTGTGCTATCGGGCAGTTTGTTAGTAGCTTCCAACCCAAATCAAGCCTCTCGGTCTCCCTTTTTCTGTTCTATATTGGTCCCTTTAGTGCCCGTTTTATTCCCCTCTCGAGACGGGACTAAAACAGCTCGATTCTGGCCTTCTTTTTCACCATTCCTTTCTGCCCTAATTACCCCCACAGCCACCCAATCTTTAATATTTCTTCCATACCTTTGAGGAGCCATTCTGTTCTGTCCAAGTCCACTTCCCCTTGGTGCATTTTGAGTTTGCTTCCCCTTTTTGCCTTTATTTGTGCTCTGCTGTATTCCTCCTTTTACTGCAGGTGAAAGTGGTTTGGGTTTCCAAACACATTCCTCTGTTTCATGGCCAATCAGCTTGCACTTACTGCATTTTGCCAGTTTCCACTCATACTCCACATTCTGGTGCTGAATGACATTATTTTCATCTCTGTATGGAATTCGTTTCTGCATTTCCTTCCCCATGTTTACCTCAACCAATATCCTAGCAAATTTTGTCCTGTCCATATACTATGTGGCCTCATCAATCCGCAAAGGGATTCCAATAGCACTTGCCAATCAACACAATAAGCTCGGCTCCCAATAGACTGGATCCAATCTAGGAAATTGCACCCAAATGGGAATTGTGTTCGGCTCATCAAAATCCATTGTTTGTTGCCACACCTTTACAAACACTGGTTTTTTATCAAAGAAAACCATTCCCCTTTCAACCACCGCATCCTTATATGCTTCATTTACAAGTTTCACTAAAAAAATCCTTGGTTTTGCCTGCCATACCTTTTCAACCATACCAAACCAAATTCTTCGAAGGAAACCTTCAAAATATTTAACTGGAAGGTGACCCCCAATAACCTTGCAAACAACTACATTCTTCCATTTTTTCAAGCTGTTTTCAACCTCTTTCAAAGAAAAAGTAGGCAAAATCATACCATCTACAATTTCTGGTTTATAGTACTTTACCTCTGCCTGCTTGCTTGTGAACAGTTTCGACCAACTTGGCTTTGCTTGTGCTTCTAGCTCTTCACCTCTCTTTAGGATACGAACTTGCTCCACAACTTTGTTCTTTGTTGTGGCAGCTTCATCCCCGTCGGTTTGATTAATCACAGCCGGCACAACACTTTCCAATCTCTTCTCCATCTGAGGCTGCACTAATTTTTCCTCCAAATCCATGCTGCTCTCTTGCTTCTCTCGGCCTTCCAGCTGGTTTGAAATTGGTATCCCAGTTCGGAGCATCATCAGTGGCCTACGACCAGCCACCATGGAAGCCTCCTTGGTGCCCCCATTGACATTTCTATCAATTGCTGGCCATGTAGTCCTGTTCCCGGATTGAAACGGATTCACCACACCATTTTCCTTTTCCTGTCCAGCTATGGTTTTCCCTCCTAAAACCCGTTCCTCCCCGGTTAAGGATTCTTCCCTAGCTTTTCCTTTCAGTTTCTGCTCAATCATCTTAAAACCTTCATAAGATTTTTCCATATTTTCAAATAGCTCTTCAACAGATGCATTCTGAATCCATTGAGCCATTGCTTCACTATGTGAATTGGGTGCTACCTTCAACGGAAGTCTCTCGGATTCACCGTTGCGCTTAGGGTTTAGCCGTCCACGCTCACGTTCAGAATCACCGCCGCACTTTTCAGATCTACCATCACCACCGCGCTCATGCTCAAACTGCCCGCGATCCATCCTGTCGTTTTTCATATGCTCAATATCCTCCAACAACCTTGGCTGTTTCGGCAAAACCTCACCATCATCACCAAACAAACTCCGTCCATCTCTTCCCAAGACCATCTTCGTCACATCCTTAGGCTTATTTCCCGCGTTTCGTTTACCACTACTATTCTTGCCCATGGCGGCAGAATCGAACGAATTCTATTCACCAGAAAATAGTGGAAAAAGAAAAATGGAAATCACACATATAAGGATTTAGAATCGCAGCATAGAACTGGATTCTGGTTCAGAAGGGGGTCCGGTTCGGGGGAACGGCAGGGTTCAAAGTCTCCGCCTGTGTTAATCAAATCTGTGCGCCCAGGTAATCTCCGCCTCTGTTAATCAAATCTGTACAAGTTTCATAATTGAGGTAAAACCCCTCAACCCTTCCCTCAAATCAGATAGTGTCATAGGCCAAGGCCGGGTAACTGATTTTTATACCAGCAGCCCAACACCTATGAAATATCAAAAGGTAATCAGTGCGCTACCTACGACATATGTACCAAGTTTCATATAGATCCATTCACACCATCCTCAACATCAATCAGCGGGGTCACAGCCTGTTTTAATCATCACCTTTAGAGCATCCACCTGCCTATATTTCCCCTCAAAGATTATGTTATTCCTTTCCCTCCATACATTATAGAAGATGCTGATAAGTCGGTGGAATCTTATTCTCTTTCTCCATCCTACCATTCTTCTCATCCTCCTCAAGCACTCTCTGAATTTTGCGCCAGTCTACTCCCTGTAATGTTTTTGGAGCTCCACTGTAAACTGGCATGTACAAAATATGTGCTGCATTGTTTCTCCATTTTGCCCACAAAGAGTACAAACATCTGCCACATGAGGTATTATCCTTTTCGACTGAAGTCTCGATATGGTCGATAATCTCCCTTTTAACAACATCCATAGAAAGAATGAGTGTTTAGGCTGTAGTCGTGACTTCCACAATATATTCGTTGACCAATGGTTTTCTTGGCCTGCCCCTTTGAGGTATTCATATGCCTTGCTCGTACTGAAATTTCCCTTTATGTCAACACATTCCATTAGTTATGGACGAATTTCATCTTTCAGTGACACCAACTTTCCCCAACTCCAACTGTATGTGTGCCCTTCTAGGCTGTAGTCAAGAAACTCTTCATCCTTCAAGTAGTATGCCTGCACACATTTCAGCCACAATATATCCTTCTTTTGACATACATCCCAAATCAGCTTACACAGAGAAGCTCTATTCCAGAATGAAGGTTCCCAAGCAGACTCGGAAGACGCTGCTTGGGACCTGTTCGTCCGAGACCTGCAAAACAAGCCCCCGGAGCCACCCGAGGGTAGCAGCTCCGGTGTGATGGTGAGATTTTGTGTATTGAAAGGAAAGATAAAACTCTTTATTCAAGAGTTAGAGAACTTAAATGGAATGGTTGATTTCCTCCTCCTTTTATAGGGTGTCCGGTTCAGCCCCCCTTTTCCCCTACTGACTCATCATTTCTTTCCTCATCCTCACGTCTTTCTCACGTGATATAGTACCTCCTGTATCTTGCTAAGAACTCCTCACGTGCTCCATATACTTTCCTGGTAATTTCCTTAGGTGGTCGAGTCATCATGCTCCTTCTAAAGGATGACGTATTTCGTATTATCAAGAGAGAGAGAGAGAAGCAGGGGAGCAAAAAAATGACAATCCTTCAACCTTTTAGAATGATGGCAAAAGCTATAATAGAATAAAAGATAATCCTACGACAAATGGGTATAAAGAAAACTGAGGAGATGATTAAGCCACCTACAACAAATGCTAGAGGAGCTAAGCAAGGACCTAACCCTACGGCAGCTGATGGTAAGTTACCAGGGAATGCAGAAGCAAAGAAAAATGATGGTGGGGGAGACAAGCAAGGGCAGAGGCCTGGAAAGGAGCCAGTAGAGGAGGAGGATCAGTTGAGTTTTGACAGTGCAGTAAAAGGAAAGTCAGTCAGTCAGGATGCTGTCAGTGGGGTGGATTTACCCACCAACATAGTTCCAGACCAACCTCCTGATGGTTATGGGAACTAGGCTCTTAGCTTGGAATATCAGAGGTTTGAATAAAAGGAAGAAGCAATCTGACTGCAGGGAATTCTGTTATCTGCATAATGTTGGGTTTGCTGGATTCCTGGAGACAAAAGTGAAAAAAGACAAAAAAAATGAGGTTTGGGGATCAATGAACATGACAGGTAACTTAGCTTCAAACTGTCAACAAGCTAGTACAGGAAGAATATGGATATGGTGGAGGCCTGACTTGGTAGAGGTGACTATTTTGCAATCTGAAGCACAATGGATGGACTGCAAATGTGTTATTAAGGATCAAGGGGTTCACTGCTACATAACAGTGGTCTATGGTTACAATGAAACAGAGAAAAGAAGGAAAATATGGGACAAGTTGGCTAACCTGAATCACCATGACCTGCCTTGGCTGATGATGGGTGATTTTAACAATCCCCTTAATCTAGGGGATAGAATAGGAGGTGTGGAGGTGAAGGTGGATGAGATAGAGGAGTTCAGGGAAATGGTGGATCAAGCTCAGATGGTTGACATGAGGACAACAGGAGCCTTCTTCACATGGAGTAATAGGAGAAATGAGGGAAGGGTGCATAGCAAAATTGACAGAGTTTTGGTTAATGATAAATGGATCTCTGGCTTAACTGAAGCAGTCTGTCATATTGGACCAAGCTTAGTTTCTGATCACTTGCCCCTGTTAATCACCCTGAAGAAGACAGTAGAGAAGAGGAAGACACCATTCAAAATTTTCAACATGTGGATTAAAGCCCCACATTTCCTTGAACTGGTGAAGAGATCATGGCAACAGACCACAGTCCTAAATTTAACTGATCTATTTAAGGCTCTTGAGTGTCTCCAAATTACACTCAGGAAACTTAATAAGAGAGAGTTTTCTGATATCCAAAAAAGAGTAGTTGTGGCAAAGGAGTATTGGGAGCACTGCTTCAAAGAACTGCAGCTTGATGTAGTGGATGTTGAGAGGCAACAAGCGGAGGCATGCGCAAGACAGCAAGCAGAAGAACTGATTGAGGCTGAATTAATTTTTTTGCAGCAGAGATCTAAGGAAGCTTGGCTGAAAGATGGAGAAAGGCCAACACAGTTGTTTTATAGTAGTATGAAAAGAAGGCAGTACAGAAAACATATTGTATCCTTGAGAGATGGGGATCAATTGGCAGAAGGGCATGACCAAGTGGAGGAGCTATTGCTGAAATTTTATGGTAAACAGTTGGGAGAGTCTGGAAAGGTGGAGTTGGATATAGACCCAAGAGTAACTGCTGAAGGTGGAACACTTACAGTGACACAACAACTCTCATTGATACAAGACATCACAGATAAGGAAATATGGATGGCTTTGAGCAGCATTGGCTCAAACAAGAGCCCAGGTGCGGACGGGTATACAAGCCAGTTCTTCAAAAAAACTTGGGTTGTGGTAGGTGACAGTGTCAGAAAAGGTGTGAGAAGTTTTTTTCAAGGTGGAGATGTGCCAGCAGAATTCAAGACAGGAGTTATTACCTTGATTCCCAAAGTTGAGCATCCTCAAGGGGCTACTGATTACAGACCCATAGCATGCTGCTCAGTGATATATAAAGTTGTTACCAAAATCATGAGTACTAGGCTTGGAAAGATACTTCCTGACTTGATCAGTCTAAATCAGAGTGCTTTTGTGCAGGGGAGGCGAATAGCACATAATGTTTTGTTGACTCAAGAGCTGTTGAGTCAATACAATACAGGAGGAACACTTATCCCAAGCTGTATGGTAAAAATTGACATCAGAAAAGCTTTTGACATCCTGAACTGGAGTTTTTTGTTCAACTGGATGGGGGCTTTGAAATTTCCTGGACTATTCATACAGTGGATGAGAAGGTGCATTGAGGGGACTCAATTCTGTTTTTCCCTTAATGGCACTTACACTGCTAAATTCCAAGGCAGAAGGGGAGTGAAACAAGGAGATCCCATCTCTCCTTTACTCTTTGTTCTTGGAATGGAATATTTAACTAGGCAGCTAAGTTTGAATTTTAAACTTAAGAAGATGGAGTATCACCAGAGATGTATGAGGGTGGGTATCCACAGTCTGATGTTTGCTGATGACTTACTAATCTTTTGTAAGGCTAGTGAGAAGTTTTTGAGTGGGGTAAAGACAGTACTACATGAGTTCAAGCAAGTCACAGGACTGGAAATCAACACAGGTAAATCGGAAATCTATTTCTCTAAAATGCCTCAATCTGAGATGACATGGTTATCCAATATAGTCAATGTAGTGCAAGGGACATTGCCTGTTACATATTTGGGAATCCCAGTCAGTAGTGGCAGATGGGATAGAGATACATGTGCAAAGCTGGTGGATAAGGTGACCAGGAGAATTAACACTTGGAGCACAAGGAACTTATCCTATGCAGGGAAGGTTCAGCTGATTAACACAGTGCTTCTGAGTATGGCAGGGCACTGGTCTAATGTTTTTCAGATTCCTGAGAGTATCCATACAGCCATTGTGGAGAAATGCAGGGAATACTTATGGGGTAAGGAAGATGGAAAAAGAAAGCTGATACCTATTGCCTGGGACACTCTGTGCATCTCCAAAAAATGTGGTGGAGCTGGACTAAGGGACCCTTCTCTTTGGAATACAGCTGCACTGTGCAAGGTAATCTGGGATGTATGTCAGAGAAAGGAAGTTCTATGGATAAAGTGGGTACAGGAGTACTACTTGAAGGGTGCTGATTTTCTTTCCTACAAGGTAAGAACCAGATATAGCTGGAATTGGGGAGTATTGGTGAAGATTAAAGACATGGTGCTCCCGTTTTTGCACCAGTGTGTAGACAATCACATGAAGCTCAGCACCAAGAAGGTTTATGCACAATTGAAGGGAGCTACACAGGGGGATAGAAGAGCAGTACTGTGCTGGAAAATGGGGTTACAGCCAAAACAAGGATTCTTTCTGTGGATGCTGTTTAAAGGCAGGTTATCTACTATTTCCAGGCTACATAGTCTTGGGATTCAAAAACATCTACAAGACAGATGTATATTGTGTGGAAACATGGGAGAAACACCACAACATCTTTTTTTTAAATGTGACTATTCCTTGGAGTTGCAGGTTTTGCTAAGGATTAGATTGGGTGGCTGTTTCAGGTGGCTATTGAGACGCATGTATTTGCTGTCCAAAAGGAAAATGAAAAAGGAGCTTCACTTGGCTGTCAGCCTGTTTTACCACATCTGGCTGGAGCGCAATAGAAGGATTTTCCAGCTGAAAAAATTGACCCCGGAGAGTTTAGTACCGAGAATTTTAGCAGGATATGATTAGAGTGCATTTCTATTCTTGGTAGCATGCATCTCTAGCCTGTTTATTTCCTTATATGAGGTACAATAGGTGTATGTATGGCTGGGAGTGAAGGCCAAATATTGTAAAGAAACTTTTTGTTGGTTATTAATATAAACATGCTTCCATAAAAAAAAAAGAATAAAAGATAATCATTTCTAACAATTTAAGGAAATGCAAAAGAAGCAGGAATTTTAATGTTTTTTTTGATGTAATATTTTCTTCTATAAATTGCTCAAAAAAAATTCATACAACTGATTTGGCCATCACTCTAAGCCAAACATTCAACAGATATAAATAACTAACCAAAAGGAGAAAAAAAAACTATTCTACAGCCATATGAAATGCAAGTGGCTATGATCATAACTAGTTCATCAAGATATTGCTAGATTTTAGAATAACTATCATGAATGCGCTTCCATTCCATCTGTGCTTGCATATCTTGCCAAATCTGCATCCACCTTTGGAGCTTTGGTGTCTTCAAACGTTCCATTTCTGTCTCCGGCTCGTATATGATTAAGGGAAAATCCACCATAGCATATATGTGAATTGACATGCAAAAGGTAATCAGTGCGGTACCTACGACATATGTACAAGTTTCATGCTAGGGATATATCCCCACAACTAATCCGTCAAGTCTTTAGATAGTGTCACGGGCCAAGGCTGGGTAACTGGTTTTTACACCAGCAGCCCAACACCTCTGAAATACCAAAGGTAATCAGTGCGGTACCTACGACATATGTACCAAGTTTCATACTAGGATCCATTCACACCATCCTCAACATCAATAAGAGGGGTCATAGCCTGTTTCAATCATCACCTTTAGAGCATCCACCTGCCTAAATTTTCCCTCAAAGATTCTGTTATTCCTCTCCCTCCATACATTATAGAAGATGCTGATAAGTCGGTGGAATCTTATTCTCTTTCTCCATCCTACCATTCTTCTCATCCTCCTCAAGCACTCTCTGAAATTTCCGCCAGTCTCCACCCTGTAATATTTTTGGAGCTCCACTGTGAACTGGCATGTACAAAATATGTGCTGCATCGTTCTCCATTCTTCCCACATAGAGTACAAACATATGCCACATGAGGTATTATCCCTTTCGACTGAAGTCTCGCTATAGTCGATAATCTCCCTTTTAACAACATCCATAGAAAGAATGAGTGTTTAGGCTGTAATCGTGACTTCCACAATATATTCGTTGACCAATGGTTTTCTTGGCCTGCCCCTTTGAGGTATCCATATGCCTTGCTCGTGCTGAAATTTCCCTTAATGTCAACACATTCCGTTAGGTATGGACGAATTTCATCTTTCAGTGACACCAACTTGCCCCAACTCCAACTATATGTATGCCTCATCCTTCAAGTAGTATGCCTGAACCCATTTCAGACTCAATATATCCTTCTTTTGATACATCCCAAACCAGCTTACATAGAGAAGCTCTATTCCAGAATGAAGGATCCCTTAGGCCAACTCCTCCACTTTTCTTTGGCATACAAAGTGTTTTCCAAGACACTGGTGTAACTCTTTTGTCCCCTTCCTTTCTGCCCCATAGAAAATTTCTGCATTTTGTCTCAATGGCTTTGTGCACACTCTCAGGTATTTGAAAAACATTCGCCCAGTGACTAGCTTTGCTCAACAGAATTGTGTTTATAAGCTGCACTTTACCTGCATATGCCATATTCCTGGAACCCCAAGTGCCTATTTGTCCTGCAATCTTCTCCGCCATTTTCTCACAATCTTCAGCTCTCCACTTCCCTGTTGAGACTGGAAGTCCCAGGTAATTCATTGGGAAACTTCCTTGAACTATATTCAGAGTATCAGCCAACATCTTTGATTCAGTTTGTCATTGTCGAGAAGAAAGCCTCAGATTTTCCTTTATTTATCCTCAGGCCAGAAACCTTCCTAAACTCCTCCAAAACAGCTTTAACTCCTCCATTGAGTGCTTGCTCGCCCTACAGAAAATTAACAGATCATCTGCAAACATCAAACTGTGTATTTCCCCCTTTAAACTCCTCTGATGGAACTCTATAGCTCTCGTTTTTATGGCCAGGCTAAGCTGTCTCGATAGATATTCCATCCCAATTACAAACAATAAAGGTGATATCGGATCCCCCTGTTTAACACCACTCCTCCCTTTAAAACAATCCGTGTACGCACCATTCAAAGAGAAACAATAAGTGGTATCCTCAACGCATCGTCTTATCCACTCAATAAACAATCCTGGAAACTTTAGAACTGCCAGCCATTTGAATAGAAACTCCCAGCTTATACTGTCGAAAGCCTTCTGTATATCAATTTTTATCATGCAGCTCGAAATATTGCTCGGCTTCTTATATCCTGTTAAAAGCTCTTGCGCTAGGAGAATATTATGTGATATCCTTCTCCCTTTCACGAATGCACCTTGGTTTCCATTTATCACTTCTGGGAGTACCTCACTTAACCTGTTACTCATGATCTTTGTGACGACTTTATATAAAACAGGGCAGCAGCCCAACACCTCTGAAATACCAAAGGTAATCAGTGCGGTACCTACGGCATATGTACAAGTTTCATAACAGAGCTCAATTTAAAAATGATCACCTCGGTGTACCACCCACATGCTAATGGGCAGGTAGAGGTAACAAACATGACCATTGTTAATGGTATAAAGGCAAGGTTGGAGGGAGCTAGAGGTAATTGGATATGGGAAGTGCCAAGCGTCTTATGAGCACACAGAACTACAGAAAGCTCGGCAACAGGAGACTCCCTATAACATGGTGTATGGGTCAGAGGTGGTCATTCCTGCTGCGGTGGGAATTCCAAATATCAGAGTTCATGACTTGGACGAGAAGGAGGCAGAGGGAGAGCGTCGGATGAATCTCGACCTTATAGAAGAAAAGAGAGAAGGCCTCTTTACATGAGGCAGAGGTGAAGGAAAGAGTCAAAAGGTATTATGACAGAAGGGTTAGGAAAGAAAGCTATAAAGTTAGCGAATGGGTAATGAGAAGGAATGACCACAGCCAAAAGGAACAGCAAGGGATATTGGCGCCCAATTGAGAGGGACCTTACAAGGTAATAGAAGCTCACCCAAGGGGGAGTTATGTACTGGAATCTAAGAATGGGGAAGCTGTTCCAAGGAGGTGAAATGTAGCCAACCTAAGGAGATTCTATGGATGATAGAATAAGATCAATGGTTCGGAAAGAAAGAGCTCGGCGTGGATACACCAAGGGCATATACATGTACATGAAAATGGTGTGGACACACCAAGAGCATATACATGTGCTGGATAGCGCATTGTAATAGAGAAAGTCGGGACCTCGGGGTCGCTCCCACGATGGTGCCCCGCAAAAAGGAACATACTTCGACAAGGGTAGTCCGAGTATGCAGGAAAATATTTTGAAAGGGAAAGAAATATTTTAAAAGGAAAGATTTTCGTAAAAAGGAGTGTTAAGAAGCAAACACATTCAAATAAAAGGTGTTGGAGGGAGACGTCCCCCAACACACACCAATCGAATGACAATCAATTAAGGAACATATTTTTTGCAAAGAAAGATAACGGTAAAAGGAAAAAGTTAAAGGGAATCAGCCGAGGCAGCTTTAAAGGCTATGCCTTTTGGTATTTCAGAGGTGTTGGGCTGCTGGTATAAAAACCAGTTACCCAGTCCTGGCCTATGACACTATCTGATTTGATGGAATGGTTGAGGGGTTTTACCCCAAGTATGAAACTTGTACATATGTCGTAGGTACCGCACTGATTACCTTTTGGTATTTCAGAGGTGTTGGGCTGCTTGTATAAAAACCAGTTACTCAACCTTGGCCCATGACACTATCTGAATTGATGGAATGGGTGAGGGGTTTTACCCCAAGTATGAAACTTGTACATATGTCGTAGGTAGCGCACTGATTACCTTTAGGTATTTCAGAGGTGTTGGGTTGCTGGTGTAAAAGTCAGTTACCCAGCCTTGGCCCATGACACCATCAAAAATATTTGACGGACTGGATGAGGGATTATGGCCCTAGTATGAAACTTGTACATATGTCGTAGGTACCGCAATGATTACCTTAGGTATTTCAGAGGTGTTGGGCAGCTGGGTAAAACCAGTTACCCAACCTTGGCCCATGACACTATCTAAAGACTTGACGGGCTGGATTGAAGAAGATTATAAGCATGCTCAGACCAGGCTACATATGGCTTATTTGATTTCTATGGGAACTGAACCGGAGCAAACTTGTGTTTTGACATGTCAATTCGCAGGTATGCTACGGTGGATTTTCCCTTAGTCAAATACGAGTTGGAGACAAAAATGGAACGTTGAAGACACCAAAGCTCCAAAGGTGGATGCGGATTTAGCAAGATATGCAAGGACAGATGGAATGGAAGCGCATTCATGATAGTTATTCTAAAATCCTAGCAATATCTTGATGAACTAGTTATGATCATAGCCACTTGTACTTCATATGGCTGTAGAATAGTTGTTTTCTCCTTTTGCTTAGTTATTTATATCTGTTGAATGTTTGGTTTAGAGTGATGGCCAAATCAGTTGTATGAACTTTTTGAGCAATTTAATAGAAGAAAATATTACATAATAAAAAAGGCTATGCCTCGGATAAGGTAATATTAATCCTGAGGTATTGACAGGTATTAAGGAAGGTCGGAATACCGATAGGATATCTGGCAGCGCAGAAAAGGGATAAGGGAAGCATATTAGGAGGAACTACTGGCAAAAGGTAAGTTTACTATCTCGATGTTTTAAGATATTCGTCGGATTGAAAATTTGGAAATGTTGCTTTTTAGGTCATATTTTTTTAGAGAACTAGATCGAAATTAATTATTCAGGCCTCTTCGGAAACCTAACCCAGGGAGTTCTCCCCTTTCTAGGTTATCCGAGGGGGGAGGCTAAAACATAGCATGATAATGAATAATTGATAATAGTCAGATAACAGTAACAAAATAGAAGCATTGGAAGGGATAGTGTGTCAGAAAAAAGAGATATTATTACATTATAAAGGCAAAACATAAAGGGGAATTACAAAATATCGCCATCGGATCCATTACAAAGGAAGATAGATAGGAAGGAATGCTAATACCAGGAAAATAAGGAATACAGAAGGGGCAAATGGTTATCATAACAAAAGACAAATCTAAAGTTACATTAGGAAAAGGTGTGCTCTCAGAACGAGAGAAAAACAGCAAATAGGGGTCTTCGGATCGAAACTGGAGGGTTGGTCTTCGGAAAAGATCGCCATTCAAAGAAGATTGACAAGCACATGTACCATGAGGTGTACATGCAGTTGAAGGGAAATGCCTACATGGTACATGTACATGAAGGCGAAGGGTAACGTTTACATGAAAGAGAATTGACCAGAGCTTGAAAAGTTGTTATGAGCCCATGCAACAGGTCCACCAAGGCAGGATCCGGGGTTGTAAGCAGGTAGAACAGCATCATCTAATGCAACATCCGAGGTACAAGAGTCACCTCGGACAAGGGGCAGGCTACATCCAACGGTTCAGGTAAAGCCAGATCAAGGATGATCGAGCCAGGTATCGTTGATAAGTGCTCGGAAGGCGTGGCATCGTTCTGCAGGATTCGGAACCAGTTTAACCAAGAGACCCTACGTTCGGAGACTGGGAAACGAGCTAAATCCTCGAGAAAAGAAGGTTGCCGAAAGAAAACAGCGAGTCAGCAGAGAGACAAGCAAAGTAGAAACAAAAAGGGAGGACCATACCAAGGAGATGGTAGAAGAATGGTAGGCCGACAGGAAGGAAGGATCAGCCTGACGCACTGGAGTCAGCAGCCCCATTTTCGGCTGCAATTTGGACAACCAAGGATCGCGAGGAAATGAGATCAAGAGAGGATGTTAATGCTGAAAACAGGATTATCCTGTAGATGAACTTCTTCTCTGTCCGAAGAACCTACACAGACTGAGCAAAGATCAGACAGGTCGGCTTTCGCCCTTGCCTGCTCCGACGATCTAATTAGGGGAGGCCAACTAAACTAGATCTAAGCCTGTATGTGGATAAGATAATGAGAGAGAACTGAACTTTCTGGTGGTGGTTCTGATCCTATATATAGTAGCCGAGCTGTCGACATGTAACAGTGGCGAGCGCTACAGTCCTCAGGACCGTCCGTGGGCCTGTGCTAGATCCAGGCCAGATTGGGCTTCTCATATGGGCCATTGACTTAGGTTGAATTAGGGCCATGTTTATCAAGTCCCCCTAGTCCATGTATATTGCCGATGTGCGATATGTATTGGACTAAGGTCTGACTGAATTGAACGGTATTCACTTTCCTGGTTTGTTCAGGCTGACGGTGGAACAGTCTGGGCTGAGGAGCGCGGTTCAAATTCTGCGTCGCTCCCACGTGCTCCACTATCTCAGAGGCAGCGTCCGCGGTGGCCCCGAGGGCGTTTATTGGCATTAAAACTGTCGCCCCTCTCCTTTCTCAGCACGCCATCGCTTATAACAAAGGGGGCAAAGAGAACTCATATTCCCTTCTCAGATCCGACTTCCTTTCTCAGGTAAAAACCCCAAATAAAATCTCGCTTTTATTTCTTTGTTTAGTTCCGTAGACTAGGGTAAGTATCATGGACTCCGTCCGATCTGCTACCGCTGACGAGGATGTTGTCTTTGTGCGGAGCTATGCCGCACTGTCTGCGAGCTTACAGTCGAAGAGGCTGAGTCTAAGGTCCGTCTGCCTCGATTCGGCCGAGATACGTTATCTACGCTCCCGACGGGTTTGTCCCGGTTTATTGTGAATACCTCTTCGCGTGCGGGCTTCGCCCTCTGTTAAAGCGGAAAATGGGATATTTCCGGTATGCTCCCCGGTGAGTACTGCAGACTGACGGGGTCTGCTTCATCTTGCTGCTTGAGACCAGTCCAGTGGTGCTATACCCAGGGGGTATTGGATCTGGTGAACTCTGCTCTGGTTGATGCTTTGGTCCAACTGGGTCTGCTTCTGTGGCTGCTTCCCTCTTTTGTATGGGGTGCTCTGCTGCAGACCTGGTACCTGTATAATAGAGCAGGCGTCGCTCCGATGCCAAACTCATGCATTTTGGGAGACTGGATGAGGAAGAAGATGAATAGTGGAGAGGGAGCTCATATGCAGATCTAAAAGCTCTTGTCAACTTGCCTTCTTTTTGCTCTTTTCCTCCCTTTTATATTAGATAAGGGAGAGGCCTCTTTTGGGCTTGGTTTGGGCCTTTGGCCATTATTCTGAAGTGGGCTAAATTAGCCCAGGATTTATCAAGTCCCCCCAGTCCGAAGTGCCAATCTTGGAGCGTGCCGATGGACGAGTCGTTGGACAAGTCGCTGGTCGTACAAGTATGTGGGATATGTTTATATTCAATCGTGTTGATCACGATAATCAAACCGTCGACACTTTTTGTCTTGGCTTGGTTGTCTTTCGGCGTTGGGCCTTGATTTCGAATGCCCTTGGCGTTGTGCAGTGGGAACATATGATTTTATGGTGTTAGGTCTGTCAAGACTTTTGTCTTCGACCTACCATTAGATGCTTGGCATCTTGTCGGTCGACGTGACGCCTGGTCTGTCGAGATATTGGTCTTCGACCTACCTTTACAAAATTTTGCGTCATGCCATTAGACTTGACGCCTGGTCAGATCTGTCTGGACTTCAGTCCACGACTTAAATTTAATCAAATTTGGCGTCCTGCCATTAGACGTGACGCCTGGGCTGTCTGGACTTCGGTCCGCGACCAATCTTGGATTCTTGATAGGGGTTTGGCGTCGTGTCGCTAGACGTGAGGCTCGGTGTGTCGAGACTTTCGTCTTCAACCTACCCTTAAGAATTTCGGCATCAAAGTGATTGCAAAGGTCCTATGTACTAGGTTGGGAGCAGTTCTACCTGGCATAATAGGACTTAACCAAGGAGCCTTTGTAAAAGGCAGGCTGATATCTCACAATATCCAATTGACCCAGGAGTTGCTTCAGACTTACAATTGGAAATATGCTGGTATGCAAAGCTGCTTTTTTAAAGTGGATATCCAAAAAGCTTTTGATAATCTTGAATGGACTTTCTTGATAGATCTTATGGTTGCTCTCAAATTCCCCTTCGCCTTTGTTACTTGGATCAAAACTTGTTTGGAGAGTGCTACTTTTAGCCTATCTCTGAATGGAGGCTACACTGATCACTTTGCTGCAAAAAGAGGGGTTAAGCAGGGAGACCCCCTCTCACCTCTTCTCTTTGTTCTTTCCATGGAATACTTTACCAGAATGCTGCAACTTGCTTTTAAGTAAAAACTAATTGATTATCATACAAAATGCAAGTATGTACATCTTCACTGCTTGCTTTTTGCTGATGACCTTTTAATTTTTTGCAAAGCCAACCAGAAATCTATTCATGGGGTGCTGCAGACTCTTGACTCATTCAAGTCTATCACTGGCATGTCCATAAATGCAGCTAAATCTCAAGTCTTCTTCTCCAGGATGGATGATGCCACAGCAGACTCTCTTCTATCCTTAATGCAAATCCATAGGGGAGTATTACCTGTCTCTTATCTAGGATTACCCCTATCTGGGAAGAGAGGGACCATTCTCAACTGCCAGAAACTCCTGGATAAGCTTAAAGTCAGACTAAGTAAGTGGCAAGGGAGAACACTTTCTTATGCAGGAAAGATGGAGCTTATTAACACTGTCCTATTTAGCATTACCAGTTACTGGATCAGTGCTTTCCAACTGCCTACTCATGTGTACAATGACATTAAAGCCATCTGCAGAAACTATCTGTGGGGGAATCCAGATGGGAAGGGGATTTTTCCAGTGGCATGGAAAACTCTCTGTCTCACAAAAGCCTATGGTGGTGCAGGGCTTAGAGATCCCCATCTTTGGGGCCAAGCTCTACTTTGCAAGCAGCTATGGTGTATTCAAAGTGATCAGAACAACCTTTGGGTAAAATGGGTGCATGAATACTATATGAAAGGGAGAATCTTAAGCAAGGCCATAGCACCTTCTCATTGTAGCAATGCTTGGACTGTTCTGATTACTCTGAAGAATCAGGTTATTGATTTCCTCCCTCTTTGCCTCAATCAGAAAGGAAAATTCCAGGTCTCTCTGGCCTATAATTTCCTTTTAGGACAAAGAACCTCCAGGGCTTTCTCTGCTACTATATGGAGCAGTAAGCTTCTTCCCAAACAGTCCTTTTTCCTATGGAGATTGGCATTGGGGAGACTATCTACAGTTGACAGGTTACAGCACCTTGGCATTCCACTTCCTTCATCCTCATGTTGTTTCTGTCATCAAGTCACAGAATCTGTTTCACACTTATTGATCCAATGTCCCTACTTCAAGCAAGTCCTGCAACTCCTTCATCTTCCTGCTCCACAGGATCTGAGGCATCTGAAGAAGCTCTTATTCATTTGGCAAGCCAGGAAGAACAAGAGGGTTTTCACACTCCTGGTGCAAGTCTTTATCACATCTGGAATGAGAGAAACCAAAGAGTTTTTCAGGGACAAGCCATGACAGTTCAAAGGCTTTGCTCCCTCATTGAATCTGAATTTAAACTTTGGCATTAATTTGTCTTGTACTTCATTTACCTGTAGGACTAGTGTTTCTTTCATATGTTAGGACACTTAGTTTCTAGGTTCTTTTTGTAAGGCTCGGAGAGAAGGCTATAATCTTGTACTATATTGATTCTTGATGAAATCAAAATTTATGTTCATCAAAAAAAAAAAAAAAAAAATTCGGCATCTTGTCGTTAGACGTGACACTCGGTCTGTCTGGACTTCGGTCCATGATCAACCATGATAGAGTTTTGTGTCGTGCCGTTAGACGTGAAACTCGGTCTGTCTGGACTTCGGTCCATGACCAATCATGATAGAGTTTGATGTCGTTAGATTGACGCTTGGTCAGTCGAGACATTGGTCTTTGACCTACCATTAAGAATTTTGGCGTTATGTCGTTAGATTGACGCCTGGTCAGTCGAGACATTGGTCTTTGACCTACCATTAAGAATTTTGGCGTTATGTCGTTAGATTGACGCCTGGTCGGTCTAGACATTGGTCTTTGACCTACCAATAAGAATTTTGGCGTCTTGTCATTAGACTTGATGCCGGGACTGTCGAGACTTTTGTTTTCGACCTACCACCAAATAATTTTGGTGTACCTTTAGCTGTTAAGCCTCTTGGCATGCCCTTATTACGCCTCGGTCCGTTAGACCGTGCGACAGTTTGGGAGCCTTCAGCTGTCAAGCCTCTTGGCATGCCCTTATGATTTATGACTTGGGCAGTTAAGCCTCGGGATAATCTGGGGTACTTCAGCAATTAAGCTTACTAGTATGACAGATGATTTATGTGTTGGGTCATTAGGCCGTGCAACAGAACGTCGGTTTGGGAACCTTTAGCCATTAAGCTTGTTGGTATGCCCAAATATACTGTTTTTCGGGCCGTTAGGCTGCGCGATAGTCTTGGACTACAACTGAAGATGATAAGATGGAGTAGGGAACATACCCTTTCCGAATAGTGGTAATCTCTAGGACCTTCTCTTAGGAATTTTGACATCATGTCCTTGGACTCGATGGCTAGACTGTTCAGACCTTGGTCTGCGACCTTCTCATAGGAAGTTTGGCATCATGTCGATGGCTTCACTGTCCAGACCTTTGTCTGCGACCTTCCCTTAGGAAGTTTGGCATCGGTCATTGGACTCGACGGCTTGACTGTTCAGACCTTTGTCTGCGACCTTCCCTTAGGGAGTTTGGCATCAGTCCTTGGACTCGACGGCTTGACTGTCCAGACCTTGGTCAGCGACCTTCCCTTAGGGAGTTTGGCATCGGTCCTTGGACTCGACGGCTTGACTGTCCAGACCTTGGTCTGCGACCTTCCCTTAGGGAGTTTGGCATCGGTCCTTGGACTCGACGTGCTTGACTGTCCAGACCTTGGTCTACGACCTTCCCTTAGGGAGTTTGGCATCGGTCCTTGGACTCGACGGCTTGACTGTCCAGACCTTGGTCTGCGACCTTCCCTTAGGGAGTTTGGCATCGGTCCTTGGACTCGACGGCTTGACTGTCCAGACCTTGGTCTGCGACCTTCCCTTAGGATGTTTGGCATCAGTCCTTGGACTCGACGTCTTGACTGTCCAGACCTTGGTCTGCTACCTTCCCTTAGGAAGTTTGGCATCGGTCCTTGGACTCGATGGCTTGACTGTCCAGACCTTTGTCTGCGACCTTGCCTTAGGAAGTTTGGCATCAGTCCTTGGACTGACGGCTACACTGTCCAGACCTTGGTCTGCGACCTTCCTTTAGCAAATTCGGCATCGCATCCTTGGATTGATGGCGGAACTGTCCAGTCCTTGGTCTGCGACCTAGACTGGCAGTGTCTTTTTGGGATAGTCCTTAGACAGGACTTCAGACACACTTCCAGATGAGATAGGGGACACACTACTGTTGTGTAAGCATTGGAGACAAATGGTATGACCGATAACCATATGTCATTAATAAGGATATTGGACACCGCTGTCAGACGAGTATCTATATGATCACTTCGGCGCGTGTCGCTAGTCAAGGCCATGGACCGGTTGGCTGGTCGAGCTGCCCTTTTGGTGGTCCTTATACAGGACGCTGGACACGCTGCCAAAGACACTGGACATGTCACTGGTAAATCTCGAGCATTGTATGAACGATTTAGACGTATCCCTGATTAATGCATTTGACATGTTGTTAGAAAGGATACAGTTTGATTTCAAATGAACCGGTATGGAGTGATTGACCATGCGTGCGTTGCCTGGTCGGGCCTTGGACAGACTGCCAGTTCAAGAACCTTGGACAGGCTACCGGTTAAGATACGTTGCTGACCACGAGGGTAGTCAGCTCACATCTTGTTTAATTATCACGTACAATTTCTATTTATGCTAAAAACATAAATTAGAGAGTACAATTGAAGCAAAGGTATGATGTATTTCCTTTCCCCTCAAAAAATATTTGTGTAAAAAGAGATCTATGGATTCTTTTACAAACATTGGGTAGAGTCGCATCCTTATAGGAATCTAATAGCCTTTTTGGATCTGTTTTTAGCTTCTTGGAAGCTAATTTTTACAGATCTGAATTTTTGTGCTCTAAAGATAGCATCTTTGATTTAAAGCTTCACTTTTTGAAAAGAATACTAACCCAAGAGTGGATTTAATTACTCGCAATTGAAGATGCCCAACCTTGGTGGATATGGGTTGCATCTAGGAGCTGCGTGGGGGACTGTACGACAAATCCCCACAGACGGCGATAATGTTAAAGCGGAAAATGGGATATTTCCGTTCTGCTCCCCGGTTAGTACTGTAGACTGACGGGGTCTGCTTCATCTTGCTGCTTGAGCCCTCTGTCCAGTGGTGCTGTACCCAGAGGGTATTGGATCTGGTGAACTCTGCTCTGGTTGATGCTTTGGTCCAACTGGGTCTGCTTCTATGGCTGCTTCCCTCTTCTGTATGGGGTGCTCTGCTACAGACCTGGTACCTGTATAATAGAGCAGGCGTCGCTCCAATGCCAAAGTCAGGCATTTTGGGAGACTGGATGAGGAAGAAGATGAACAGTGGAGAGGGAGCTCAGATGCAGATCTAAAAGCTCTTGTCAACTTACCTTCTTTTTGCTCTTTTCCTCCCTGTTATATTAGATAAGGGAGAGGCCTCTTTTGGGCTTGATTTGGGCCTTTGACCATTATTCTGAAGTGGGCTAAATTAGCCCAGGATTTATCACCCTCTCTCCGAACTTTGTTCGGGTTCTGATTGGGTTCGAGGTCATGTGCAATTTGCGCAAGGTCAAAGCTACGCCCCAACTGTTCAGAGCGTTCCTTTATCCGGCCAACATGAGCGGCAGAGGGGGAAGAGCCGTGAGAAGATGCTGAAACTGGTCGATGACAGGCCAAAGGGGCACGATTGGAAAACTCGTTGGGTTTTAGTGGAGAATGAGTTGGTTTTTGGCGATGGCCCCGAGGACACAACAGTTCTGATCCTTCCACTGGCGAGTCATGGCAAGGCTCCTCTTCTGGTTGAGGCATCGCGTCTAGCTCCCCATATTTCGAAGGTGGGGGTTCAAAGCTATAGTTATTCCATTCTGACTGATGACATGGTCCTTCGGGCCGCTAACATGCCTTACTACGTAGATCAGATCCCTGATGAGGACTTGGGTACTTTCCTTCTTTATCTCTTTTCCAAGTTTTTGATAATGGTCCGGCCCATTGGCCGTTCCTCGTGCTGAATGTGCCTTTGCTTTTTCTTTTGCAGGTGCGGGCGCTATGAGGAAATCCCTGCAATCCCTGATCGGAGAGCTGAGCGCCATGCCGCAACCGCGTCACAGAACAAGTCTTAGACATATCAAAGAAGAAGGGTCTGATGCTGACAATTCCATGTCAATGGCCGCTGCCAACTCCGCCAAGCAACCTGAAGAGGCCGATGAGGATTTGGCCGAGAGCAGCGTGGACAGATGCCGCAAGGTAAAGTTCGAAGTCGAGGAAGTCAAGGCGCACAAGCGCCAGCGGACCGAGGAGATATTCGAAGAGGATGTGGCGCAGTCCCCATTTGAGGATGGGTTTCTGTCTCAGTTCCCAGATCAGACCACACAACTGCCTGTTGAGTCCATTGATGACGATGATTTAAAGGTTTTTTATGTAATATTTTCTTCTATTAAATTTTTCAAAAAGTCCATCACTCTAAGCCAAACATTCAACAGATATATATAAACTAACCAAAAGGAGAAAAACAACTATTCTAGCTCATCAAAATCCATTGTTTGCTGCCACACCTTTACAAACACTGGTTTTTTATCAAAGAAAACCATTCCCCTTTCAACGACCGCATCCCTATATGCTTCATTTACAAGTTTCACTAAAAAAATCCCTGGTTTTGCCTGCCATACCTTTTCAACCATACCAAACCAAATTCTTCGAAGGAAACCTTCAAAATATTTAATTGGAGGGTGACACCCAATAACCTTGCAAACAACTACATTCTTCCATTTCTTCAAGCTGTTTTCAACCCTTTCAAAGGAAAAGTAGGCAAAATCATACCATCTACAATTTCTGGTTTATAGTACTTTACCTCATCATGCTTGCTTGTGAACAGTTTCGACCAACTTGGCTTTGCTTGTGCTTCTATCTCTTCACCTCTCTTCAGGATACGAACTTGCCCCACAACTTTGTTCTTTGCTGTGGCAGTTTCATCCCCGTCGGTTTGATTAATCACAGCCGGCACAACAACACTTTCCAATTTCTTCTCCATCTGAGGCTGCACTAATTTTTCCTCCAAAACCATGTTGCACTCTTGCTTCTCTCGGCCTTCCAGCTGGCTCAAAATTGGTATCCCAGTTCGGAGCATCATCGGTGCCCTACGACCAGCCACCATGGAAGCCTCCTTGCTGCCCCCATTGACATTTATACAATCAATTGCTAGCCATGTAGTCTTGTTCTCGGATTGAAACGGATTCACCACACCATTTTCCTTTTCCTGTCCAGCTAAGGTTTCTCCTCCTAAAACCTGTTCTCCGGTTAAGGATTCTTCCCTAGCTTTTTCTTTCAATTTCTGCTCAATCATCTTAAAACCTTCATAAGCATTCCCCATATTTTCAAAGAGCTCTTCAACAGATGCATTCTGAACCCATTGAGTCATTGCTTCACTGTGTGAATTGGGTGCTACCTTCAACGGATGTACTGCCGCCGCGCTTAGGGCACCTCCGTGCACAGGTTTTAGCAATCCACGTACACGTTCAAAAATTTCCAATTCACCGCCGCGCTTAGGGTTTAGCCGTCCACTCTCACGTTCAGAATCACCGCCGCACTTTTCAGATCTGCCATCACCTCCGTGCTCATGCTCAAACTGCCCGCGATCCATCCCGTCGTTTTCCATACGTTCAAGATCTTCCAACGACCTTGGCTGTTTCGGCAAAACCTCACCATCATCGCCAAACAAACTCCGTCCATGACTTCCCAAGACCATCTTCGTCACATCCTTAGGCTTATTTCCCGCGTTTCGTTTAACACTATTGTTCTTGCCCATGGCGGCAGAATCAAATGAATTTGATTCACCAGAAAATAGTGGAAAAAGAAAAACGGAAAAATCGCACATGTTTTTTTTTTTTGATGTAATATTTTCTTCTATTAAATTGCTCAAAAAAAGTTCATACAACTGATTTGGCAATCACTCTAAGCCAAACATTCAACAGATATAAATAACTAACCAAAAGGAGAAATAACAACTATTCTACAGCCATATGAAATGCAAGTGGCTATGATCATAACTAGTTTATCAAGATATTGCTAGATTTTAGAATAACTATCATAGATGCGCTTCCATTCCATCTGTCCTTGCATATCTTGCCAAATCCGCATCCACCTTTGGAGCTTTGGTGTCTTCAAACGTTCCATTTCTGTCTCCGGCTCGTATATGATTAAGGGAAAATCCACCATAGCATATCTGTGAATTGACATGCAAAACACAAGTCTGCCCTGGTTCAATTCCCATAGAAATCAAATAAGCCATATGTAGTCTGGTTTGAGTATGCTTATAATCTTCTTCGATCCAGCCCGTCAACTCTTTAGATAGTGTCATGGGCCAAGGTTGGGTAACTAGTTTCACCCAGCAGCCCAACACCTCTGAAATACCAAAGGTAATCAGTGCGGTACCTACGACATATGCACAAGTTTCTTACTAGGGCCATAATCCCTCATCCAGTCCGTCAAATATTTTTGATAGTGTCTTGGGCCAAGGCTGGGTAACTGGTTTTTATACCAGCAGCCCAACACCTCTGAAATACCAAATGGTAATCAGTGCGGTACCTACGACATATGTACAAGTTTCATACTTGGAGTAAAACCCCTCAACCATTCCATCAAATCAGATAGTGTCATGGGCCAAGGCTGGGTAACTGGTTTTTATACCAGCAGCACAACACCTCTGAAATACCAAAAGGTAATTAGTGCGGTACCTACGACATATGTACAAGTTTCATGCTAGGGATATATCCCCACAACCAATCCGTCAAGTCTTTAGTTAGTGTCACAGGCCAAGGTTGGGTAACTGGTTTTTACACCAGCAGCCCAACACCTCTGAAATACCAAAGGTAATCAGTGCGGTACCTACGACATATGTACCAAGTTTCATACTAGGATCCATTCGCACATGTTAGGCTTCAGCGTCGCACATGATTAATCTGTGCGTCCTTGGATTAATCGCCGTTCGTACGTACGTGCCCCGGGATGAATCTATGCCCAGATGATCTAAAGGTTATCGGTTCTCTTCATGCTCTGGTCCGTTCTTCTTCAAATGTGCAGACTGTCCATCCCGTGGTGGAGCAGGTTCTGGAGACCCCTCATGGGCGTAACCTCTTCATGAATAAGGTTTTAATTGTTGCGCGTTTGGAGCATTTGGAGCTATCTGGAGGCCTCCGACTTCGCCGACCGTCAAGCTTTCATCGCTATTGAGGTAGGTTTATGTGCAATGTCGAAGTATCTTTTGATATCCTTTGTACCTCACCTTGTCTGCTTTTGATCGTCATTGTGTTACTCTGTATTGGCAGCAATTGTGAATGTCCCAAATGCTGAGAGAAGAGACGTCCCGTCTGAGGACCAGGAGTGCCGATTTGTCTTCTGAACTTATCAAGCTAGATGCTGAGCTGGTCGCGCTGAAGGGCGTTGAGGCTGACAATGCGCTTCTCCGAGCAAGGGTTGCTTCGCGTGAATGCTGAACTGAAGGGTGGAGCAAGGGTTGCTTCGCTCGAATGGAGGGTGCTTTAAACGCTGAACGTGACGATGCTTCAGTTCTGAGAGCAAAGGTCGCAGAGCTAGAGGCTTTGTCGAAGGAGAAAGACGGTCAGTTGAGCTTCTCCGAGACCCAGCGCGCGCCTAATTCGCACTACCTCCCCTCAGGTTATCTCCAAGATAAGCCAGTCCGACGAGTCAGCTGAAGCATTCACCTCAACTTTGAAGAAATTTGTGGCCTTTCTGGATGAGGTTTACGATGATGCTGCCAAGCATCTGGAGGCTTTGGACGATGGCTAGACAGTCCAGACCTTGGTCTGCGACCTTCCCTTAGGAAGTTTGGCATCGAGTCCTTGGACCGATGGCTAGACTGTCCAGACCTTGGTCCGCGAGAGTCAATTTTTTGATTGCTTCAGCAGATAAGGGCCTCAGATTCTTAATCATGGCCTCGTTCATTGCTTGTGAGCGAACAAAATATAGATACAGAAAGATGTGATCAAACGGAATTTCTACCAAAACCATTCCTAACCTACCGTTCTATACGGCACAAAAGGTATTTACATTAGGACTCCGACACTTGGTGTAGCCATAATACTTCCGAAGGTTGCTGATGCTCCAGGTTCGGGGTATCGGTTCTCCTGCCATAGTTTCCAGTCAGTACGCGTTGTTGGCTATGGCTTCAGACACTCTATACGGACCTTCCCAGGTTACATCTAGCTTCTTCTGCCCTTCCATGAGGCTGGCTTCGTTCTTTCTAAGGGCCAGATCTCCTAAGCGCAGATTTCGGACTCGGACTCTTGTATTGTATCGCTGCTCAATATAAGATTTGCAGGACGCTTCCTTCAACTGTGTCGGCATCGTCTCTCATCTTTGGCCAGTAGTACCCTGCACGGGTTGCACACAAAGAAGTTTGGCATCGAGTCCTTGGAACGATGGCTAGACTGTCCAGACCTTGGTTTGCGACCTTCCCTTAGAAAGTTTGGCATCGAGTCCTTGGACCGATGGCTAGACTGTCCAGACCTTGGTCTGCGAACTTCCCTTAGGAAGTTTGGCATCGAGTCCTTGGACCGATGGCTAGACTGTCCAGACCTTGGTCTGCGATTTTCCCTTTTGAAGTTTGGCATCGAGTCATTAGACCGATGGCTAGATTGTCCAGACCTTGGTCTGCGAGAGTCAATTTTTTGATTGCTTCAGCAGATAAGGGCTTCAGATTCTTAATCATGGCCTCCTTCATTGCTTGTGAGCCAACAAAATATAGATACGGTTATACAGGAGGGCTAGTGTTGATCACTTAGTGTGGGCGATTTACACCTTAGGTGCTAGTGTTGACCAACTGTGTGGAAAGCTTTTCTCTCTCTTAGTGTGGGCGATTTACACCTTCACTATGTGCTACCATTTCTGATATGAAAATCCTACCTTTCTTAGCTCCAGCTTTTAGTTTCTTGCTATGGGAAGCTCAGTTAGGAAGAAAAGGATCCAAGTCATACGGGATGCTTTCCAGAAGCTCCCATTGGAGAGGAGAGAAGAGTTGCTCGCAATTGCTACAAGCGATCTGAAAAAGAAAGAAAGGAGTTCTGAAGATAGTTCTCAATCGCTCCCCCCACCGGCTCCAGCTATGAATCCGGTCAGCTCTGATCCGACCCCACCGGTTATTGAGCAAGATCTCATCACTCCCCCGCCCATTCGACCAGATGCTAGCTCAGTCAAACCGGTTACTCAAGAACAGCCTAAACCTGCCCACAGGAAGCTGGATTGGGAGAAGCCAGTGATAGTTGATCTCTTCAAAGACAGGAAGGCTGGAATGCAGTTCTACAAACCTGAAGAAATTGATGGTGTTTAGATGGGGAAAATACCAAAAAAGTGTGTGGAGGAAAGCTTTCAACAATGGGCAAACACTCTGATATGCACAGTTCTAGGTAATCACCCTCCTCTTCATGTTATGGATGGTTTTTTCAGAAGAGTTTGGTGGCAGTTCTCTATTCTCAAGGTATGGATCTTATCTCCTGGTGTATTTATGGTAAAGTTCAAAGATGTAGATTCTTGTGCACAGATTCTTGTTAGGGGTGCTTTGTTATTCGAAAACAAGCCTGTGTTGGTTCATCCTTGGACCAAGGATTTTCAGAATGTTACTCCCACTAGAGTGCCTGTATGGATTCAATTACCTGGTCTCAATCCTATTTACTGGACCCCTGAAATACTGAGTAGGATTCTAAGCCCCTTAGGGAAGCCACTGAAGATTGATACAGTCACTCATTCTTTGGATAGGCTGACCTTTGCTAGAGTCCAGGTTCAAATGGATATAAAACCAGACCTCCCTACTCAACTTGAATATATTGATGAAAATGACATAGTTCAAAAACAGGAAGTGGTGTTTGAATGGGCTCCAATACAGTGCTCTCAATGTAAAATGCTAGGTCATGCAGCTCAAGCTTGCAAAAACTGCATCCAGTCCCAGTGGCTCCCAAGCCAGCTCCTAGGCCTGCTCCTAAGCCTAAGAAAAAGCCTGAAAAGCTGTTCCAACCTAAACAGCAAGCTACAATGGTTCCTAACCAGAACAACCCCCCCCCCCC
The DNA here is from genome assembly GCA_963678965.1 of Cruciata laevipes. NCBI lineage: Eukaryota > Viridiplantae > Streptophyta > Magnoliopsida > Gentianales > Rubiaceae > Cruciata > Cruciata laevipes. Next base: position 15,235,960 of record OY787634.1, on the reverse strand, counting down.
CCATAGGCCTGGAAAAGAGCCTATCACTGAAATGGGAAAAGTCCCTGATCCTGATCCTCTTGATCCTTCCTCTAGGGTCAATTTCCCCCCTATTACTCCTTCCCCAAGCTCTAATGCTAAAGCCAGCCCACTGTTCAAAATGCAGTTTGGTTCAGTGGACCATCCCCCACCTTCTCAATGATGGATACAAACATTCTTGTATGGAATGTTCGGGGGGTAAATAGTAGTGCTAGGCAAAAACAGGTTAGACATCATTGTCTTGTACATAATGTTGATCTTCTTTGTATGGTTGAAACAAAGGTTAAACAGAAAAATGAAACAAAGGTTTGGGATGCCCTAGGGTTTGGGATGCCCTAGGCCTTGGTTGGAAGTTCGTCTCTAAGAACTCTTGTAATGACTGTGGTAGAATGATAGTGGGATGGAGGCAGGACGTGTTTAATATTCAAGTAGTATCTATGGGAGAGCAATGGATTCATGCCACTTGCTTTCTAAGGGCTCTTAATCTGCCATGTGTCATCACTTTTGTTTATGGAGAAAATCTGGGCTCCAAGAGAACTCCTCTATGGGATGCATTAAAGCAGCAGGCAGTTCAACATATCCCTTGGTTAATTGTAGGGGATTTTAATTCCCCCCTTTCTTTTGATGATAGACTGGGTGGTGCTCTAGTTTTGGCAAATGAATTTGCAGATTTCAAGGATGTTTATGAAGTGCTAGGCTTGGCTGAACTAAAAACCTTTGGCCCCTTCTTCACATGGAGTAATAGACAAGCAGCCTCCAAGATGATTTTTAGCAAACTGGACAGAGCCTTAGTAAATCAACAATGGCTGGAAGACCTAAAGGAATCCAAATGCAAGGTGCTTATGGAAGGCTAGTCAGATCACAATCCTCTCCTAATTCAACTTTCTGCTCACCAACACAGGGTAAGGAAACCATTCAAAATTTTCAACATGTGGAGTCTCTCCCCTAAATTTCTGCCTACTGTGGAGGAAGTTTGGAAGGCTCATCCAGTTTCTACTCTCACTGATCTCTACTTCAATCTCTCCTTATTGCAATCCCCTTTACAAAGGATCAATGAGACTGAATTTAGTGAGATTCAGAACAGAGCTATAGCTATCACAGAAGAGTTGTCCAGAGCTCAGACTACTGTTCACTCTGACCCCTTGAATGTAGTTTTACAGGAGAGGGAGAAGGAGATAAGAACACAGGTTGTCTTGATTTATGAGGCAGAGGTCCAATTTTTAAGGCAAAGGACTAAGAGTACTTGGCTTTTGGCTGGTGATAGGCCTACAAAAGTCTTCTATGATTTCTTGAAGGCCAAGCAGTTTAAAAACCATATCTTATGTCTTTATAATGGGAATACACTCCTGGAGTCCCATTCTTTGGTTGAACAACACCTGGTGACTTTCTTTTCCACACAGCTTGGTACTAGCTCTCCACCTTCCAGTCTTTTAGATCCTCTAGTTATAGCTCAAGGCAAAGTGCTTACTCATTCTCAGCAGTTGTCCCTTATCATGCCGGTTTCTTCAGCTGAAATATTTACTGCCCTCAACAGTATACCTGATAATAAGAGCCCTGGCTATGATGGTTTTTCTAGCCAATTTTTTAAGAAAACCTGGCATCTTATTGGTCCTGACTGTGTTACTGCCATCCAGGATTTTTTTTCAGGGGGGATTCCACCAGAACAGTTCAACAAGACAGTGATTACTCTGCTGCCTAAACTGAATCACCCCCAGGTAGCCTCGGACTACAGGCCTATTTCTTGGTGCTCAGTACTGTACAAAGTGATTGCAAAGGTCCTATGTACTAGGCTGGGAGCAGTTCTACCTGACATAATAGGACTTACCTGACAAAAAGCTTTTGATAATCTTGAATGGACTTTCTTGATAGATCTTATGGTTTCTCTCAAATTCCCCTCTGCCTTTGTTACTTCGATCAAAACCTGTTTGGAGAGTGCTACTTTTAGCCTATCTCTGAATGGGAGGCTACACTGATCACTTTGCTGCAAAAAGAGGGGTTAAGCAGGGAGACCCCCTCTCACCTCTTCTCTTTGTTCTTTCCATGGAATACTTTACCAGAATGCTGCAACTTGCTTTTAAGCAAAAACTAATTGATTATCATACAAAATGCAAGTATGTACATCTTCACTGCTTGCTTTTTGCTGATGACCTTTTAATTTTTTGCAAAGCCAACCAGAAATCTATTCATGGGGTGCTGCAGACTCTTGACTCATTCAAGTCTATCACTGGCATGTCCATAAATGCAGCTAAATCTCAAGTCTTCTTCTCCAGGATGGATGATGCCACAACAGACTCTCTTCTATCCTTAATGCAAATCCATAGGGGAGTATTACCTGTCTCTTATCTAGGATTACCCCTATCTGGGAAGAGAGGGACCATTCTCAACTGCCAGAAACTCCTGGATAAGCTTAAAGTCAGACTAAGTAAGTGGCAAGGGAGAACACTTTCTTATGCAGGGAAGATGGAGCTTATTAACACTGTCCTATTTAGCATTACCAGTTACTGGATCAGTGCTTTCCAACTGCCTACTCATGTGTACAATGACATTAAAGCCATCTGCAGAAACTATCTGTGGGGGAATCCAGATGGGAAGGGGATTTTTCCAGTGGCATGGGAAACTCTCTGTCTCACAAAAGCCTATGGTGGTGCAGGGCTTAGAGATCCCCATCTTTGGGGCCAAGCTCTACTTTGCAAGCAGCTATGGTGTATTCAAAGTGATCAGAACAACCTTTGGGTAAAATGGGTGCATGAATACTATATGAAAGGGAGAATCTTAAGCAAGGCCATAGCACCTTCTCATTGTAGCAATGCTTGGACTGTTCTGATTACTCTGAAGAATCAGGTTATTGATTTCCTCCCTCTTTGCCTCAATCAGAAAGGAAAATTCCAGGTCTCTCTGCCCTATAATTTCCTTTTAGGACAAAGAACCTCCAGGGCTTTCTCTGCTACTATATGGAGCAGTAAGCTTCTTCCCAAACAGTCCTTTTTCCTATGGAGATTGGCATTGGGGAGACTATCTACAGTTGACAGGTTACAGCACCTTGGCATTCCACTTCCTTCATCCTCATGTTGTTTCTGTCATCAAGTCACAGAATCTGTTTCACACTTATTGATCCAATGTCCCTACTTCAAGCAAGTCCTGCAACTCCTTCATCTTCCTGCTCCACAGGATCTGAGGCATCTGAAGAAGCTCTTATTCATTTGGCAAGCCAGGAAGAACAAGAGGGTTTTCACACTCCTGGTGACAAGTCTTTATCACATCTGGAATGAGAGAAACCAAAGAGCTTTTCAGGGACAAGCCATGACAGTTCAAAGGCTTTGCTCCCTCATTGAATCTGAATTTAAACTTTGGCATTAATTTGTCTTGTACTTCATTTACCTGTAGGACTAGTGTTTCTTTCATATGTTAGGACACTTAGTTTCTAGGTTCTTTTTGTAAGGCTCGGAGTGAAGGCTATAATCTTGTACTATATTGATTCTTGATGAAATCAAAATTTATGTTCATCAAAAAAAAAAAAAAAAGAATTTCGGCATCTTGTCGTTAGACGTGACACCCGGTCTGTCTGGACTTTGGTCCATGATCAACCATGATAGAGTTTTGTGTCGTGCCGTTAGACGTGAAACTCGGTCTGTCTGGACTTCGGTCCATGACCAATCATGATAGAGTTTGATGTCATTAGATTGACGCTTGATCAGTCGAGACATTGGTCTTTGACCTACCATTAAGAATTTTGGCGTTATGTCGTTAGATTGACGCTTGGTCAGTCGAGACATTGGTCTTTGACCTACCATTAAGAATTTTGGCGTTATGTCGTTAGATTGACGCCTGGTCAGTCTAGACATTGGTCTTTGACCTACCAATAAGAATTTTGGCGTCTTGTCATTAGACTTGATGCCGGGACTGTCGAGACTTTTGTTTTCGACCTACCACCAAATAATTTTGGTGTACCTTTAGCTGTTAGACCACAACTACGACCAGGAAACGCTGTCTTCCGACCCACATGGCAAACGACCATGGCGAGGATATGCTGGTCATGTTCTGCCCTGACAGTCTTGGTATTGTGGAGTTAACCTGGCATTGATGGCACTTCTTGTCGAGTTCGCCGGCATCGTCTCTCATCTTTGGCCAGTAGTACCCTGCTCGGGTTGCGCACAAAGAAGTTTGGCATCGAGTCCTTGGACCGATGGCTAGACTGTCCAGACCTTGGTCTGCGAGAGTCAATTTTTTGATTGCTTCAGCAGATAAGGGCTTCAGATTCTTAATCATGTCCTCGTTCATTGCTTGTGAGTGAACAAAATATAGATACGGTTATACAGGAGGTGCTAGTGTTGATCACTTCCCTCATTGGGTAGCCAGAAGATGTGATCAAACCGAATTTCTACCAAAAAAATTCCTAACCTACCGTTCTATACGGCACAAAAGGTATTTACATTAGGACTCCGACACTTGGTCTAGCCATAATACCTCCGAAGGTTGCTGATGCTCCAGGTTCGGGGTATCGGTTCTCCTGCCATATTTTCTGGTCGGTACGCGTCGTTGGCTATGGCTTCGGACACTTTATACTGACCTTCCCAGGTCACATCTAGCTTCTTCTACCCTTCCACGCGGCTGGATTCGTTCTTTCTAAGGGCCAGATCTCCTAAGCGCAGATTTCGGACTCGGACTCTTGTATTGTATCACTGCTCAATATAAGATTTGTAGGACGCTTCCTTCAACTGTGTCGGCATCGTCTCTCATCTTTGGCCAGTAGTACCCTGCTCGGGTTGCGCACAAAGAAGTTTGGCATCGAGTCCTTGGACCGATGGCTAGACTGTCCAGACCTTGGTCTGCCACCTTCCCTTAGAAAGTTTGGCATCAAGTCCTTGGACCGATGGCTAGACTGTCCAGACCTTGGTCTGCGAACTTCCCTTAGGAAGTTTGGCATCGAGTCCTTGTCCGATGGCTAGACTGTCCAGACCTTGGTCTGCGACTTTTCCTTTTGAAGTTTGGCATCGAGTCATTAGACAGATGGCTAGACTGTCCAGGCCTTGGTCTGCGAGAGTCAATTTATTGATTGCTTCAGCAGATAAGGGCTTCAGATTCTTAATCATGGCCTCGTTCATTGCTTGTAAGCCAACAAAATATAGATACGGTTATACAGGAGGTGCTAGTGTTGATCACTTCTCCTATTGGGTAGCCAAAAGATGTGATCAAACGGAATTTCTACCAAAAAAATTCCTAACCTACCGTTCTATACGGCACAAAAGGTATTTACATTAGGACTCCGACACTTGGTCTAGCCATAATACCTCTGAAGGTTGTTGATGCTCCAGGTTCGGGGTATCGGTTCTCCTGCCATAGTTTCCAGTCAGTACGCGTCGTTGGCTATGGCTTCAGACACTCTATACGGACCTTCCCAGGTCACATCTAGCTTCTTCTGCCCTTCCACGAGGCTGGCTTCGTTCTTTCTAAGGGCCAGATCTCCTAAGCGCAGATATCAGACTCAGACTCTTGTATTGTATCGCTGCTCAATATAAGATTTGCAGGACGCTTCCTTCAACTGTGCGGCCTCTCTGTTCTTTTCCAGTTCTTCCAGCTTTGGTCTGGTTGCGTCGTCATTGGTCTCCTGGTTTAAGGGCTCGGAAACTCTCGCTGTGGGGGTGATGATTTCCGGAGGTATGATGGCTCACACCAGAAGCACGCAGATACGGGGTTTCTCCCGTCGCCGTTCGTGGGATAATTCTGTATGCCCAGAGGATGTTGTGGAGCTCCTCTACCCAATTTCCTTTGGCGTGAGTCAGCCTTTTCTTTATGCCGTCGACAATTGTGTGGTTCGTCGTTTCGGTCTGACCATTTGCTTGTGGATGCGCCACCGAGGTGAAGTTCTGGCTAATGCTATAACCGGCACAGTATGATCTGAAAGGCTCATTGGCGAATTGTCTCTCGTCGTCGCTGACGATAGTGTGGGGGAGTTCGAAGCGATAAATGATATTTTTCCAGACAAAGTTCGTTATGCACCGTCCGGTTATGGTAGCCAATGGTATGGCTTCCACCCATTTCGTGAAATATTCCACAACTACGACCAGGAAACGCTGTCTTCCGACCGCCATCGGGAATGGTCCGACGATGTCGATGCCCCACATGGCAAACGGCCATGGCGAGGATATGCTGGTCATGTTCTGCCCTGGCAGACTTGGTATTGTGGAGTGAACCTGGCATTGATGGCACTTCTAGACGAGTTCGTCGGCACCGTCTCTCATCTTTGGCCAGTAGTACCCTGCTTGGGTTGCGCGCAAAGAAGTTTGGCATCGAGTCCTTGGACCGATGGCTAGAGTGTCCAGACCTTGGTTTGCGACCTTTCCTTAGGATGTTTGGGAGACTGTCGATATACCTCTGGCCGGCTATTTATCTGTTTATAGGGAGTATTTTAAGTATAATGTTTCTCTGCCATTTCCTGACTGGTTGATTGAGATACTTAGAGCAACCACAACGGTAAGCTACAACATCATGTAGCTTGACCCATTCTCAAGCTAATGAGTTGGCAAGCTACATGCAACTGCAATGGTAAGCTACAACAAATAATAGCTTATATTAATGAGATAAAATATCAAATGGTCATGCATAACTCTAATTCTTACTAAAATATATTGAATTAATTGTGTGGGATCCACCAAATTAACCTCAAGCTAGTAGTTTGGTGGAGCTACATAGCTTGAGAAAGCTACATGATGTGGCATGCAACAATGGTAAGCTACTAGCTACATATTTTGCAAAAATTGCCAAGCAACTCCAAAACACAACCATTGTGGATGCTCTTAAGGGGTATGGTACTGCTATGTGTCAGTTTTTTTTTATGTAAATTTTCTTCTAATAATCACTCAAAAGGTTCATACAACGTTTTGGCCATCGCTCTAAGCCAACATCTAACAAGTGGAAAAAAATTTGAAACAACTATTCTAAAGCCACTCAAGGTACAAGTGGCAATTATCATAACAAGTTTGTCAAGATATTACTAGGATTCTCATGCTTTGTGTCAGTTAGTCCCTAAGAGTGTTATGATATTATATGCCCTTCACTCTGTGTGTGAGAAGGTCGAGGTGGTATTTGACTTTAAGTTAGTGAATTCTCTGTACTACCTTAAAGCTACCTGAATTGGGCAACATCGTTATACTCTGATCGCCTACTTCTCCGAAATGGCGTTCGTGACTGAGTTTCCTAACAACTTTAAGACCTGGTGGGTGGGATTTTATTTTGTTAAGTATGAGGCTGGTGTAGATAAGGAGATTCCCACTTGGAATAGGGGTGGTGGAATCGGGAAGTATGTATACCCCCTTCTGGTCGGACTAGCTTGAGTGATTCGCACTATACCAAGTTAATAGTGTTTGCCATTAAAGCAGATCCGGAGGTTCCACCAGTTCCGAAGGAAAAGACTCCTCACTGTACTAAAAAGAAGCTAGCTAAAAAGGCGAATGGTCCTCCTTCTCAGAAAGGTGTTTTGTGTTTTTGTGTAATGTGTTGTTATTTATTGTATGTCTATGATCTTTGGTAGTAGTATATTTTAGGTAGTTCGCGTTTATTGTTGTTATGATGATATTATGGACTCATCTCTGTCCATTTTTCTTATAGGCATGAGGAACACGAGGAACATCGATGCCAGAGCTACTTACAAGTTTGGGGCGTCTTCTGGTGGTAGCCTTAAGAGGCAGACGCCCACCAGCTCAGGTGCTTCTGGGTCATTGGTAAATGACGTTCCTGTTACTTCTCCTCCTAGTAACCAGGAACGTGAGAAGCATAAAGAGTCCCCGGACATGCTTGCTCAGCAACCGAAAAGGTCCAAACTCGCCAATGTTCCTCATTCAGATCCATTCGTGGATTATATCAAAAAGCTCTCCTTTAACGATGCAATGCAATCGGTACGATTGGAGCCAACCTTAGTCTTATGTTATCCTACTTGCTTTTATCATGTGTTTGATTTATGTGTCTGTCTTTCAGATAGCTAACGCCCTTCATGCGACTAATGATAAGGCGATCACTTTTTTTGATGCCTATAAGTCTCTGAGTGCCGAGCACAAGAAGAGTGTCGCTTCTCTGAAGGGTGAGCTTGCCAATAAGGAGAAGTTGGTCGTGGAGGCGAAGTCACGCATGGATGCTATATTGAAATCTTTCGACGATCTTAAAGCCAACGGCCCTCTCCATTCTCATTATCAACTGAGCTTCATGGATAAGCTTGCTAAAAACTCAATCCTTTTTTGAGTTGTTCTCTGAAATTCTTGCTGCTGAGAAGGAGATAGGTGCCATGGAGTATTATCAGCAAATGAAGGATCGACATCTAGATCCATCCAACATTACATGGGAGGATGATGAACGGATTGAGGCTGATTTGAACGCTGCGAATGCTAGAGCCAACGATTTGTTTGACTCTAAAATCCAAGATGGCGGCCATACCTATAGCCTCATAGAGCGTTGCAAGAATCATGTTAATCCTATGACTATAGAGGAGTTGCGTGCCTATGACGAGTAGAATGGCGATTAACTTGTGAATACTCTAGGTGAATCCTCCCTCGAGAACGCCTCTATTGGTGGTAATCCCTTGGAGCCAGTTGTGGTGCAGCCAACGCAAGCTGATGAGCGCGATCAAGAGCCGATCACCATAGGGGGAAATCCTACTCAGGAGCATGCTGAAGTCGCCAAAGTTGCGGGGGCGGTCGCTGAGGATATCAGTTTATTATTGTTGTATTCGGAATAATTATTTCATTTTGTAAGGATTTTGCACTTTATTGATTTTATGGTATTTATCTATTTTGTAGGCGGATTTTTTTTTTGATGTAATATTTTCTTCTATTAAATTGCTCAAAAAGTTCATACAACTGATTTGGCCATCACTCTAAGCCAAACATTCAACAAATATAAATAACTAACCAAAAGGAGAAAAACAACTATTCTACAGCCATCTGAAATACAAGTGGCTATGATCATAACTAGTTCATCAAAATATTGCTAAGATTTTAGCATAACTATCATGACTGCACTTCCATTCCATCTGTCCTTGCATATCTTGCTAAATCCACATCCACCTTTGGAGCTTTGGTGTCTTCAACGTTCCATTTCTGTTTCCAACTCGTATATGATTAAGGGAAAATCCACCGTAGCACATCTGCGAATTGACATGTCAAAACACAAGTCTGCCCCAGTTCAGTTCCCACAGAAATCAAATAGGCCACATGAAGCCTGGTCTGAGCATGCTTATATAATCTTCTTCAATCCAGCCCGTCAAGTCTTTAGATAGTGTCATGGGCCAAGGTTGGGTAACTGGTTTTACCCAGCAGCCCAACACCTCTGAAATACCAAAGGTAATCAGTGCGGTACCTACGACATATGTACAAGTTTCATATGTACAAGTTCCAGTCCGTCAAATATTTTTGTAGGCGAAATTTATCAGAGATCTAACTTCTCTTCCATCGGTTTAAAAATTATTACTCATAACTTAGATCCTCAAGCGTTGGTTCAAACCTCTCCTATTGCCAAATCAGTTGTATGAACTTTTTTGAGCAATTTAATAGAAGAAAATATTACATCAAAAAAAAAAAAAAAAAAACCTCTCCTGTTGGGATGTTGCATAATCGTATTGAGACTATATTCCGCGAGTTTGGCGTTTCTCCCAAGCCTGTGACAAGTGACTCTTCTAATTTTGCATCTTCGTCTGGGAAGATGAAAGCACCGATCAAAGGGCAAATAGGCACTTGGGGTTCCAGGAATATGGCATATGCAGGTAAAGTGCAGCTTATAAACACAATTCTGTTGAGTAAAACTAGTCACTGGGCGAATGTATTTCAAATACCTGAGAGTGTGCACAAAGCCATTGAGACAAAATGCAGAAATTTTCTATGGGGCAGAAAGGAAGGGGAGAAAAGAGTTACACCAGTGTCTTGGAAAACACTTTTTATGCCAAAGAAAAGTGGAGGAGTTGGCCTAAGGGATCCTTCATTCTGGAATAGAGCTTCTCTGTGTAAACTGGTTTGGTATGTATGTCAAAAGAAGGATATATTGTGGCTGAAATGGGTGCAGGCATACTTTTTTTTTGATGTAATATTTTCTTCTATTAAATTGCTCAAAAAAGTTCATCCAACTGATTTGGCCATCACTCTAAGCCAAACATTCAACGGATATAAATAACTAACCAAAAGGAGAAAAACAACTATTCTACAGCCATATGAAATGCAAGTGGCTATGATCATAACAAGTTCATCAAGATATTGCTAGGATTTTAGAATAACTATAATGAATGCGCTTCCATTCCACCTGTCCTTGCATATCTTGCCAAATCTGCATCCACCTTTGGAGCTTTGGTGTCTTCAACGTTCCATTTTTGTCTCCAGCTCGACAATGACAGAAACTGAATCAAAGATGTTGGCTGATACTCTGAATATAGTTCAAGGAAGTTTCCTATTGAATTACCTGGGACTTCCAGTCTCGACAGGGAAGTGGAGAGCTGAAGATTGTGAGCAAATGGTTGAGAAGATTGCAGGACAAATAGGCACTTGGGGGGGTCCAGGAATATGGCATATGCAGGTAAAGTGCAGCTTATAAACACAATTCCGTTGAGTATAGCTAGTTACTGGGCGAATGTTTTTCAAATACCTGAGAGTGTGCACAAACCCATTGAGACAAAATGCAGAAATTTTTTATGGGGCAGAAAGGAAGGGGGAGAAAAGAGTTACACCAACACTTTGTATGCCAAAGAAAAGTGGAGGAGTTGGCCTAAGGGATCCTTCATTCTGGAATATAACTTCTCTGCGTAAGCTGGTTTCGGATGTATGTCAAAAGAAGGATATATTGTGGCTGAAATGGGTGCAGACATACTTCTTGAAGGATGAAGAGTTTCTTGACTACAGCCTAGAATGGCATAAATACTGCTGGAGTTGGGGCAAGTTGGTATCACTGAAAGATGAAATTTGTCCAAACCTAATGGAATATGTTGACATGAAAGGAAATTTCAGCACGAGCAAGGCATATGGATACCTCAAAGGGGCAGGCCAATAAAACCATTGGTCAACGAATATATTGTGGAAGTCAGGACTACATCCTAAATATTCTTTCTATGGATGTTGTTAAAAGGGAGATTATCGACCATAGAGAGACTTCAGTCGAAAGGGATAATACCCCCATGTGGTAGATGTTTGTACTCTTTGTGGGCAAAATGAAGAAACGATGCAGCACATATTTTGTACATGCCAGTTTACAGTGGAGCTCCAAAAACATTACAGGGTGGAGACTGGCGGAAACTTCAGAGAGTGCTTGAGGAAGATGAGAAGAATGGTAGGATGGAGAAAGAGAATAAAATTCCACCGACTTATCAGCATCTTCTATAATGTATGGAGGGAGAGCAATAACAGAATCTTTGAGGGGAAATTTAGGCAGGTGGATGCTCTAAAGGTGATGATTGAAACAGGCTATGACATCTCTGATGTTGAGGATGGTGTGAATGGATCCTAGTATGAAACTGGATCCCCGAGAACGAGGGTTTTCTTGGCCAAACATTCAACAGATATAAATGACTAACCAAAAAGGAGAAAACAACTATTCTACAGCCATATGAAATGCAAGTCGTTATGATCATAACTAGTTCATCAAGATATTGCTAGGATTTTAGAATAACTATCATGAATGCGCTTCCATTCCATCTGTCCTTGCATATTTAGCTAAATCCGCATCCACCTTTGGAGCTTTGGTTTCTTCAACATTCCATTTCTATCTCCACTTCATATATGATTAAGGGAAAATCCACCGTAGCATATCTGTGAATTGACATGTCAAAACACAAGTCTGCCCCGGTTCAGTTCCCATGGAAATCAATTAAGCCATATGTAGTCTGGTTTGAGTATGCAAGCATGAAAAAGAGGCAATACATAAATCATATAGTCAGCCTGAAGGTTGGAAAAGACAGAGTGGATGGAAGAGAGGGGGTGGAGCAGCTTCTACTGCAGTTCTTTGGGGACCGAATGGGAAAGACAATGATTACAGAGAGTGAAATTGATCCTTCAGTGGCAGCTGAAGGTAACTTTCTTACAGTGGAGCAACAAATACCCTTGATAAATCGATTACAGATGATGAGATATGGAGAGCTCTGAATAGCATTGAGAATGACAAAAGTCCTGGAGTAGATGGATTTTCGAGCTTTTTCTTCAAGAAAGCATGGGGCGTTGGTGATGATATCAAAAAGGGGATTAGGAGTTTCTTCCAGGGCGATGAAGTACCACATGAATTTAGCAGGGCTGTTTTAACACTAATACCGAAAGTTGATAATCCGCAGTCAGCTGGGGATTATAGGCCGATTTCCCACTGCCCTGTTTTATATAAAGTCGTCACAAAGATCATGAGTAACAGGTTAAATGAGGTACTCCCTGAAGTGATAAATGGAAACCAAGGTGCATTCGTGAAAGCTGTTTTGGAGGAGTTTAGGAAGGTTTCTGGCCTGAGGATAAATGAAGGAAAATCCGAGGCCTTCTTCTTGACAATGACAGAAAATGAATCAAAGATGTTGGCTGATATTCTGAATATAGTTCAAGGAAGTTTCCCAATGAATTACCTGGGACTTCCAGTCTCGACAAGGAAGTGGAGAGCTGAAGATTGTGAGAAAATGGTGGATAAGATTGCAGGACAAATAGGCACTTGGGGTTCCAGGAATATGGCATATGCAGGTAAAGTCCAGCTTATAAACATCAAATACCTGAGAGTGTGCACAAAGCCATTGAGACAAAATGCAGAATTTTTATATGGGGCAGAAAGGAAGGGGAGAAAAGAGTTACACCAGTGGAGGAGTTTGCCGAAGGGATCCTTCATTCTGGAATAGAGCTTCTCTGTGTAAGCTGGTTTGGGATGTATGTCAAAAGAAAGATATATTATGGCTGAAATGAGTGTAGGCATACTACTTGAAGGATGGAGAGTTTCTTGACTACAGCCTAAACGGGCACACATACAACTGGAGTTGGGGCAAGTAGGTACCTCAAAAAGGGGCAGGCCAAGAAAACTATTGGTCAACGAATATATTGTGGAAATCAGGACTACATCCTAAACATTCTTTCTATGGATGTTAAAAGGGAGATTATCGACCATAGCGAGACTTCAGTCAAAAGGGATAATACCCCCATGTGGTAGATGTTTGTACTCTTTGTGGGCAAAATGGAGACTGGCGGAAACTTCAGAGAGTGCTTGAGGAAGATGAGAAGAATGGTAGGATGGAGAAAGATAATAAGATTCCACCGACTTATGGCCCTTGTATGAAAAACTTGTACATATGTCGTAGGTACCGCACTGATTACATTTGGTATTTCAGAGGTGTTGGGCAGCTGGGTAAAACCAGTTACCCAGCCTTGGCCCGTGACACTATCCAAAGACTTGACGGGCTGGATCGAAGGATAATATGAGATATCCTCCTCCCTTTCACAAAGGCACCTTGGTTCCCGTTTATCAAATTAGGGAGTACCTCACTCAATCTGTTACTCATGATCTTTGTGACGATTTAATATAGAATAGGGCAACAGGAAATCGACCTATAGTCTCCAGCTGACTTCGTATTGCTCTTCCTCTTATTCGTCACCTCTTCTGTTACTTATCGTTCTAGAAGCGGAGTTACTGTACTGGGGAGCTTCTCCCCGACCCCTTCTAGTGGTCACCATAGGGATTACTAAGGACAATCCCCACAGACGGCTCCAATGATGTGATTGGATCGTCCTCAAGCCCACTGATGACCTCCGTCTTGCCGCCGGATCTCACCTGCAAAGTCCAGGAATGAATACGGGGAAAACTCTCTGATGACTAAGTCAACTTTGATCGTTGAGAATAATAATCTAGTCCTTATAGTACCTACCTTGATTCTGGTTCTTCGTTGCTATATATAGAGTTTTGTATAAAAACCAGCTACCCAGCCTTGGCCCATGACACTATCTGATTTGATGGAATGGTTGGGGGGTTTTATCCCAAGTATGAAACTTGTACATATGTCGTAGGTACTGCACTGATTACCTTTTGGTATTTCAGAGGTGTTGGGCTGCTAGTATAAAAACCAGTTACCCAGCCTTGGCCCATGACACTATCTGATTTGATGGAATGGTTGAGGGGTTTTACCCCAAGTATGAAACTTGTACATATGTCGTAGGTACCGCACTGATTACCCTTAGGTATTTCAGAGGTGTTGAGCTGCTGGTAGGGGTGAACATGAACCTGGTCAACCCGGAAAAATGGCCCGGATCAACCCGGAATAAGTGACCCGGACCCGGATAATTATAATTCCGGACCGGGTCCCGGGTCATGTTTTTTCTAGATTCCGGGTCCGGGTCGAACCGGGTCAAACCCGAATTATTCCGGGCCAACCCGAATGACCCGGTATTTATTATATATATAAATTATTTAGATATGGTAATTGTAATTATATTAATTGTGATTGTAATTTCATTAATTATATTAGTTGTCATTGTAATTATATTGATTGTGATGGTCTATTTTTACTAAGTTAATATCTTCTAAATTATATATCATATATTTTCCTTTTTGAATTTGTTTCTAGACATTATATAGCCTAGGTTAATTGTGTTGTGCATAATTTGCAGTGACTGGTATTGATTTTTATTTTCAATTGAAACAAATTCTTAGTAATTGAATGTTTGAGAGTTTATTTTTCATGATTTGATATTTTGAAATTTATTGTTTTTCATTGATTGTAAATGTAAGGTTTATTAAAAATTTAATTATTTTTTAATGAAAAATATCAATACAAAGAGAATGTTAATTCCGGGTCATCCGGGTCGGACCCGGATACCAATTTAACTAACTGGGTCGGGTCCCGGGTTATGATATTTTGACATTCCGGGTCAAACCGGGTCCGGGCCGGGTCAGGCCGAGTCGACCCGGTTGAACAGCCCTAGCTGCTGGTGTAAAAACCAGTTACCCAGCCTTGGCCCATGACACTATCAAAAATATTTGACGGACTGGATGAGGGATTATGGCCCTAGTATGAAACTTGTACATATGTCGTAGTGTCATGATCCCGGAATCGGCCCAGGGGCGTTTATGTCTTTTCTGCCAGGAGTCAAAGAGGAAAGTTCTGTTGACTACGGGAAGCTTAAGTCGGTTCATTTCCTATGGGAGTAACCTCCATTCTGTTGGGGGCGGTTATTGTTCAGTTGTGCTGAACCACTATATAGGGGGGAATTGGTAGGTAGTTTCGGCATCGCTTCTGATGAAGGATCACTTGATGTTTAGTTTTACAGTTTATTTGTTTTCTCTGTAATTTCCCCTTTCCCCATGGAACCAAAGCGAGTTCATGACAGTATCGCACTGATTACCTTTGGTATTTCAGAGGTGTTGGGCTGCTGGGTAAAACCAGTTACCCAACCTTGGCCCATGACACTATCTAAAGACTTGACGGGCTGGATTGAAGAAGATTATAAGCATGCTCAGACTAGTCTTCATATGGCTAATTTGATTTATATGGGAACTGAACCGGGGCAGACTTGTGTTTTGACATGTCAATTCGCAGATATGCTACGGTGGATTTTCCCTTAATCATATACGAGCTGGAAACAAAAATGGAACGTTGAAGACACCAAAGCTCCAAAGGTGGATGCGGATTTGGCAAGATATCCAAGGACAGATGGAATGGAAGCGCAGTCATGATAGTTATGCTAAAATCTTAACAATATCTTGATGAACTAGTTATGATCATAGCCACTTGTATTTCAGATGGCTGTAGAATAGTTGTTTTTTTTCTCCTTTTGGTTAGTTATTTATATTTGTTGAATGTCTGGCTTAGAGTGATGGCAAAATCAGTTGTATGAACTTTTTGAGCAATTTAATAGAAGAAAGTATTACATCAGACATAGACTACTTAAAAAAAGCTGGGAGAAATTTTTATTTTTTTAATGTAAATTTTCTTCTATTAATCACTGAAAGGTTCATACAATGGTTTTGGCCATCGCTCTAAGCCAACATCTAACAAGTGGGAAAAAAAATGAAACAACTATTCTAAAGCCACTCAAGGTACAAGCGGCAATTATCATAACAAGTTTATCAAGATATTACTAGGATTCTTAAACATCTATGCTAGAGTTTCATTCCAACTGTCCATGCATATCTTGCTAAATCCGCTCCTACTTTAGAAGCTTTGAGCTCTTCAACGTTCCTTATTTTTTTCTCGGTTCTTGTTGGATAGAGGAATGGTCCTCCGTAGCATATCTGCGAATTGACATGTCAAAACACAAGTCTGCCCCAAAGCAATTCCCACAGTTCCTGTATTAATAGAGAAAAACAAAAAAGCCATATGCAGTCTGGTCTGAGCCTGAGTCTGATCTCATTCAATCCAGCCCATCAAATCTTTAGATAGTGTCATGGGGCAAGGCTGGGTAACTGGTTTTTACACCAGGATCCCAACGCCTCTGAAATACCTAAGGTAATCAGTGCGATACCTACGACATATGCACAAGTTTCATACTATTAAAACTCGTGGAAGTATACAATTTTCCAAGCAAGAATACAGAGCAAGTACAATAGCATTGGGATTACACAAGATATGGAAAAACATGACATGGTGCTTAAGTTTTCAAATTAAGATGGGCATTGGACAATTTCTGTGTAAACATGAATCTAATCAATTTCTTAATCAATATAGACGGTTTTTGAGTAGACCGTCTATATTCTGTCAGAATATAGAATGAGACAAAATTACAAATATAATAAAATATTAAAAACACGGGGGTTTAAATGTAAAATTTTCAAATAAATAGTTTAATTTTTTACGCGTTTCTTGCTTGACACACGCTTGCAACTGGATTTCATACAGTTTCTCAACAATTCTAGTGGGGTCTACGTCCACCACATATGCAGCCTTACAGCCTCATGTGGGTATACCATTTTCTTACTATTCATATATTAGTTTGGTTGCCTTGCATGTGCCCTCCCTGTTTAATGGGTAATAATCCATTATCACCTTTTACACTCCATTGTCCCTTTTACAAATACTAGTGGTTTCTGCCCGCACATTGTGGTTTTGAGGTTAAGCCTAATTTAGGGTTAAGAATTTGCTCCGACGGATTAATATGCCTATCTGAAATTACCTCTTGAAGAATATTTTTTGAGAGTATGAAATACAAAATTGACATCAAAATTCTGTACATAGAAATTACAGCACTTGATTCCAGCTTTAATACCAAAATAATGTTTACACTTTCAACCAAACAAAGTAAACCACAACAGAATCATGATGCTCTCATCTTTTTTTTTTTTTTGAAGAAATGATGCTCTCACCTTTATCGACCTAATAAGAGAAATGAAGTAATAAATTTACAACATTTTCATACAGAATAAGAACTCACCATTATTAGGGTCCGAATCTGATGCTTTCTTGAAACTTTGAACTGCCACTTTTCTTTATCCAAAAGAAGATCCATACAACAACTGGCATGCTAAGGACTCCAATTTCATATCCACAACAGAATTGGCAATGCCATATTCTGCCTCCTGTGGACAGTTCCTGCCTGTAAAATATGTTTAACATTACCAAATAATACTGTTTTGTAGCTTATTGCTGTCATCTATGTAAAATAGAAGTAGGAGTACAAACTACAATTTTCCATACTCCCAAACAAAGATCAACTACGAATTCAAAGGAATACATACTTTGAACATTATAGCTAAATAATATTTCACTTGAATTATATTAATAAACAAACAAATTATGACAAAAGAAAACAATTTTCGTTTCAGGTATTGTAAAATATTGCATTAAAATCAAAGTTGTACACCTGATTTTAAAAAATGTATATAAGAGCCGTGAAAACAACATGTCGGAAAGAGCCATGAAAAATGAAAGAATCTAGCATCATTTCAGATTTTACACCCGATCACAAGTGTTTATCGTGAATGAGAACTGTAATTAATTACCAATCCAGTTTCCAAGCTACAAATTACCTAAAGCACGAAAACTGAAACCACAAGCATATCTTCATACCTGCAGGCTGCAGGTACAATCATCTTGGCAGAAGTTTTGTTTAATTTTAATTCTTTAATCTTTGTAAAATTTTCACAAGTTTTAGTTCCAGATAATTAAATATATAGCGATGAATTTAATGATCAATTAGGATACTATGACCTGGAACCGGATGATGTATTAGTAGTTGGTCTTCTGAAAGGCCACCCTAGAAACAGCCCCGACTTCCAATTCTGCCACCCCTAAAATCTTGCGATCATCTTCTCCTCTTCGTCCTCGTAAAGGTTATCACCCTAAACTTCAAGAAGATGGGAAATACGGTGTAAAAACAAATATCAGGAATTTTTTTACTACCTAAAATGGAGATATGGCAAATCTTGCTGACCTGTGAAACATGGAATAAAAAAAATTAACTCAAGCAAATCTTGCTGACCTGTGAAGAATTTAACTCAAGCAAAACACCGAACACCATGTATGCATAGAAAAGCAAAACCGAGCATGATTAAAAAATCTTGAGCGAAGGTGAAAAACCACGTTAATAGAATAAAACATTATCTGGAAAATAATCAGGAATCAAGAATCATCATAACGATCATATTCGATCTGAGCATTTTTTTTCTACTTGACTTGGCCATTTATTCAGAATAACCATGATCATTAGTGGGGTGATATATATCCAAGCTATGCACACACTAAGTCTGTAAATGCGGTAAGATGTTAAAGGCAAGAAACAACATGCACATCATGGATATAAAATAAATAATTATCACACAACAAACTGAGATGGTGAAACAGATTCTTTGAATTGAGCAATGATATCAAAAAACCCAAAATCACTTCATGTAAAAGTTGTGCAAACTCTGTATAACTGAGGGTTACAAAGGGTGTGCAAACCATAGAAAACTAAAGTTCCCAATAAAACATTGAACCTGACATTCTTTGCTGCATATAATCTTGAATGCAACTCATCATTTAATGGAAATCTTAATTACCCGAGAAGATGTAAACTTCAGAAAATCATCAAACACCATACCGGCAAAGAAAACCGAAAGTGTTCTCAATCAGAAAACCTGATGTGCATGGTATACAATATTAAAAAAAATACAAAGCAAAACCATATACACGTTAGTATTCAGAGCCTTATAATGATCAGAGGGCTCTTATGCAACAAGCTAGACATTCTTGACACGGGCATTTTATGATAAGAGAACAAAGAAATCAACAACAAAACTCACCGGAGTTCAGGAACTTGAGAGATGACCCCACCAACACCGGTTCTGTATCCATAAGTCTAACAACTGCTTTGATCTGCCAATACCAGAATGTAACAGTATTAAAAGACAATTGCTGAAATAAGAGCATCAGTGTCTAAGTATAGCAGGATGCAAAACATAACTAAATGTACCAAATTTTTACAAGCCGTGAAGAGCTTCTTTTGATTGGATATGAGTACCTGAGAAGTACATAAACATGAATCATATCAATGACAAATGTACCTAAATAAAAAATAGTTAATTTGCTTGTAGAATATAGTTCTCACTCGAATAAAACATATTGCCTCAAAGAATCCTTTTTGATCACCCTGTAACGATATCCATTATGAACAATGATTTCCACAACAATCAAAAGAGAACCTAAAAACACACTCGATTCAATTGAGAATAAGAGAAAGAAAACGGATTAATATTAGCTCACCCTCCCTGCAGTAATATTAATTAATCATACCCAAATTCCCATGAAAATTTTCACAGAGATACCTATCACAGATATCAAACAACTTTAAGAAAGTTAAAGTACCTACTGTATCTGTGTTCGAGTCAGAGTTCTCATTCTCCAAGTACAAATCAAAGAAACGGGATAAAAATCAATGAGAAATCACTGAAAAACGGAAAGACGATTGACCGATTGGCGCCCCCGTTTCCGGTCTCTTGGTCGGCAATCTTCCCGCTCGGCGGCGGTGGCAGTTAGACGACGACGGAGCGGATTGCTCCCTGCCACACACATATAAATGGGGTGAAAATTACTATGTCTGGTGGATGTCTGAATTGAAGAAAAACGCTGGAGAAGTGCCTGGAGTTTGGAGTGGAGGACCCTCTGTGGGGAAGAAAATGTGAGTACATTGTGGGGAAGAAGTCTTTGGAGATTTGAGTGGAGGACACTTGGACGCAGCTGAGCATGTAGGAAGTGGAGGCAATGGCGGGAATAAAATAATCAATTCACTGTAGAAGAGGACGACGAAATTACTGTTCATTGGGAGATCTCCGCTTTTAAGTTTAGTAGGTGTGGTGTTTAGCAAAATATTAAGAATAAGTCTTGGAATAGACGGTCTATAATTTGATAAAATATAGACCAATGTATGCTTAACAAATATAAAAATAAGGAAGGGTTTAAGTTGCAAATTTTGAACAATTGTAATCCACTCACATGAATAAAAGCTTAGGCAATCTCAGAAAATATTGGACCCAACCCCAAATTCCCAAATTAAACAGCAGAACCAAATTTCCGACGATGGAGAACGGTGCGGTTACAACTCCAAGCAACGATCCAGCGGCACGGCTAGAAGCAACGATCTAGTGATTTTCCAACAATGGTGGTTATTCCAGTGACGGCAGATTCGCGACGGAACTGTTATCGATTGTTAGTGTGGATTTGAAAGAGGCGGTTGTAATCGCGCGATGTCGGTGGTGATCGGTTCTGCAATTGTGTGGAGGTCTTTTCAACGGCGACAAATTGATTCCTCACAACGACGGCTATTGTACAGTGGTCGTCTTCTCCAGTCGTATCGTTTTGATATGTCACAGGTGAGTCGCCGGTGGTGGATTGGATTATCACGCGGCTGGTCGCGATGGTTATGGCGATGGTGGTGGAGGTAAGAACATTGACGATTTATTTGTTGTTGATGATGGTGTTGAATTGATGTTAATGATGATGATGATTGGGATGAATTGATGATGCTTTAGTTTGAGGTTGATGATTAGTGTTGAATTGATAACCATGTTTAGAATCTTTAGATGTTTAAATGTTCATGTTATATGTTAAAATCTACATGTTCTATGATAAAACATGCATGTTCTTTCTGCCTGCATGTTATATCTTAAAACATGCAATATCTATCATAAAACCTGAATGTTTTATCTTCTTGCATGTTATATCTTAAAACCTGCAGGTTCTATCATAAAACATGCATGTCCTATCAACCTGCATGTTCTATCTTAAATCATGCAAGTTCTATCATATAACATGGATGTTCTATCTACTTGCAACAGCAAGTTCAATCATAAATCATGCAGGTTTTATGATAAAACATTCATGTCTATCTCCGTTCATCTTATATCTTAAAGACTGCAGGTTTTATGAAAAAACTTGCATGCTATATTTTAAGCCTAAAACATGCTTCCAGATAGATGACCCGTTTCACACATAGAACCAGCAACCACTTGGAGATATTGGAAATGCCATTACTGCTCGAGCGCCGGTGGCTAAAGGAAAGCCATTCGCCAATGTCACAAGGAGGCAAATCAAATGGTCAGATCTCGTTTCTCATCTCTTCCTGATTTAGGGTTTACATTTTTAATTTCCCCTTGTTCTAGTTTTATCGACCTAATTTCTGATTGCTTTTAATGGAGTGTTTCGGTGCCCAACTTCTGGCCAATCCTCAGACAGCGGCTGAAATGAAAGCCACGACCCTTTTATGGGCTGAGCAAAAGCCCTCTGAAGGAGGATGAGAGCGTGGTTGACATTGATGCTGCAGATTCGAGTAATAGATGAGGACGATCTTTACAGGTCTCCAGAGATTACGTAGGTATATAAAAACTTCTTCCTAATTCTCACTTTTGGACAAATTTGTTAGGTAGGAGTTTGAGTTAAAGAATCTCTGGTATTGGTACTTACATTATATGTTTACATGAGAGCAAGGATGCTGGTTTTTGACTACGATTTGGAGTTGAATTTGATTCATCCTTTCTTGTAGCTGACCAGGTAATCTAACAGTGAAATTCCTGCTTCTTTTGCATTTCCTTAAATTGTTTGAAATAATTATCTTTTATTCTATTATAGCTTTTGCTATCATTCTAAAAGGTTGAAGGATTGTCATTTTTGTTGCTCCCCTGCTTCTCTCTCTCTCTCTCTGTCTCTCTTGATAATACGAAATACGTCATCCTTTAGAAGGAGCATGATGACTCGTTCACCTAAGGAAATTATCAGGAGGTACTATATCACGTGAGAAAGACGTGAGGAGGAGTAAAGAAATGATGAGTCAGCAGAGGAAAAGGGGGGACTGAATCAGACGCCCTAGGACGTCTATAACAGGAGGAGGAAATCAGCCATTCCAAGTAAGTTCTCTAACTCTTGAATACAAAGTTTTATCTTTCCTTTCAATACACGAAATCTCATCATCACACTGTAGCTGCTACCCTCGGGTGACTCCGGGGGCTTGTTTTACAGGCTTCGGACGAACATGTCCCAAGCAGAATCTTCTGAGGCCCGGGTGCTCAGGTAGATAGGCAATCTCGGCAAGTAGTTCATCTATGCAGTCAGCTATTCACGGCTCAAGGCCCTCGGATATCTAAACTATCTGAGGCATCATTTACTAGATCGGATTTCCACGCATCAGTTGGCACACCCAGTGGGACCCGACTTGGAGGGTTCTTACTTTCATTCGTCATGACAGACACCATGAAGCGTCGACCTGGGCGGCCTCGCAAGTCCACTGCCACCTCGGCCTCGACTGTCACAAACACATGCGAGATAACGCAAGATGAGGAGGATCCCACGTTAATGCAGCTGCAAGCCGAAGGTTGCGACAGAGGAGCACGCCTGAAGGAACGCCTGAGGGAGTGCCAGTGACCGTCGCAGAAGGAGATGAAGAGGAAGCCGAGTATGATCCTCGGGAAGTGCCAGGCATGGAGGTACAACCTATGGCAAGACAAGTGGAGACTGTCCAAAACAATTTGAGGCAAGCATATACAGTTCAAAACAACCCAAGGTAACTTGGGACAACTCGGAACAATCTGAGGCAAAGGGGGGAGGACTTGTTGGCGCTGGATTTTATGATAGCCCATAAGGAGTTGTATTGGCAATGGATGATACAACATCGGAGGGAGCAAGAGGGAGGAGCAGCTCCACCTGTGAGTAGAATGGTAGGATGTGACATTATCTAAAGACTTGACGGATTGGTTGTGGGGATATATCCCTAGTATGAAACTTGTAGATATGTCGTAGGTACCGCACTGAATACCTTTTGGTATTTAAGAGGTGTTGGGCTGCTGGTATAAAAACCAGTTACCCAGCCTTGGCCCATGACACTATATGATTTGATGGAATGGTTTAGGGGTTTTACCCCAAGTATGAAACTTGTACATATGTCGTAGGTAACGTACTGATTACCTTTTGGTATTTCAGAGGTGTTGGGCTGCTGGTATAAAAACCAGTTACCCAGCCTTGACCCATGACACTATCAAAAATATTTGACGGACTGGACGAGAGATTAAGGCCCTAGTATGAAACTTGTACATATGTCGTAGGTACCACACTGATTACCTTTGGTATTTCAGAGGTGTTGGGCTGCTGGGTAAAACCAGTTACCCAACCTTGGCCCATGACACTATCTAAAGACTTGACGGGCTGGATTGAAGAAGATTATGCTAATGGAATGTGTTGACATGAAGGGAAATTTCAGCACGAGCAACGCATATGGATACCTCAAAGGGGCATGCAAAGAAAACCATTGGTCAACGAATATATTGTGGAAGTCAGGACTACAGCCTAAACACTCATTCTTTCTATGGATGTTGTTAAAAAGGAGATTATCGACCATATCGAGACTTCAGTTTAAAGGGATAATACCTCCTGTGGCAGATGTTTATACTCTTTGTGGACAGAATGGAGAAACGATGCAACACACATTTTGTACATGTCGGTTTATAGTGGAACTCCAAAAACATTACAAGGTGGAGACTGGCGGAAACTTCAGAGAGTGCTTGAGGAGGATGAGAAGAATGGTAGGATAGAGAAAGAGAATAAGATTACACCGACTTATCAGCATCTTCTATAATGTATGGAGGGAGAGGAATAACAGAATCTTTGAGGGGAAATTTAGACAAGTGGATGCTCTAAAGGTGATGATTGAAACAGGCTATGACCCCTCTGATTGATGTTGAGGATGGTGTGAATGGATCCTAGTATGAAACTTGGTACATATGTCGTAGGTACCACACTGATTACCTTTGGTATTTCAGAGGTGTTGGGCTGCTGGCATAAAAACCAGTTACCCAGCCTTGGTGGGAGGTCGTCGCCGTACCTCTCAAATATACAATTTAGATCACTTACTACCTCTACACACTATTAAGTGTATAATGGCAAGTAAGGTTCGTTCCACAGAGAAAAGGTTATTTCTATGTATATCTTGTAGCATATATATACATATACATATATAAAAGCAATGTAAACACGGGGGGGGGGGGGGGGGTTTGAATTGAGTTTGTGTAAGAAACACTACTATGTAAAGTAACTAGGGTTCTAGAATTACAACTAGTTTAGCATCTAAAGATTCAACTAAATGATTAACTAATGAGAATAAGAGACTTGGGTACATGAGATTTGTATCTTCTTGTTATGGATTTTTCCTCAAACCTAATTATGAGACTTTGAGAATGGTGATTGTTTGTAATGGGAAACCATCTCTATTCTAGTTGTGAATCATGAAAGCATTTTCACAACTCTTATTGGCAACATATCTATATGATAGCAAATAGATAAATTGACCAATGCTAATTCAAATTAGATGTTTTCCCACCTTACCCATGCAATGTGATAACACAATTGACATAAATATAATGCTAATGAATGATCTCAGGAACAAATATAATTGATAACAACATACATTTGATTCCTAATTCACTACCTTTACATAGAAGAAATGATAGCATTTCAACCATGGAAAGGCAATGTCTAACACATATCCAACACATATCTATAACTAGGAAATCATTCCTAACCATTTCAAGCATCAAATACACATATAATTCATGATCATTCAATGACAAATCATTTATTCCTAAACTTCATAAACCATGTTCTCAAACCATAACAAGAGGTTTAATCTCACATACCCAATATGGGTTTTAGCCTACAATCATACTTATATAATCACAAACATAATCAATACAACAAACCATAGTGAATTCAAAGATCAAAGTGAAGAGAAAATGAAGAAAAGAGCTTAAGGCTCTGTAAAATTCGATCCCTCAAACAATGAGGATAAGTTCTATTTATAGTCCAAAACAATTAAAATTAAAGCCAAACAAAATGCAAGTTGCAGGACAAATTCGCGACCGAGGTTTTGCGGACCGCGAGTCTGGTCCTCGCGAGTCGCGGCCGAATCTTCGCGGATCGCGCGTCTGGGCCTCGCTCTGGTCCTCGCGGCTCGCGACCGAAGTCTCGCGAACCGCTCGATTGGTCCTCGCGGCTCGCGACCGGAGTTTCGCGGATCGCGCGAAACTCGGCATCTTTAAAACAGCAACACACACCCTCGAGGGTTCGCGACCTAGGGTTCGCGGCCCGCGAGAGTGTGCCTTCACGCCACTTCTACGACCGGTTCTTCAATGTATCTAATTTCTTCAGGACGGTCATAGAAGGTCTTCAAATCACTCAAATCCATCGCAAGTGCAATTCAGGATCGAAATGCACGTCTTCAATTTCAAACCACTATGAATGATTTGGTCTAAAAGTCTAATATAAATATACAAAATACTATCTAAAACAACTCTCAAATGCTACAAAATAAGAGTATATCTAGGGTCTATCAAAATCCCCCACACTTGAACCTTTCTCGTCCTCGAGAAAGAACGATTAAGATCCAAGTGTATACTCTGAATAATTAAGCACATAACATTTGAGAGCTTTATATATCTAAACAAGAGAAAAGAAAATGTGTTTTTTTTTTTTTTTTTTATATTGCCTCTCATTTTTGCCTGATTCTCTAGTATTTTTGGAACCATCCGGGCATGCCTCTCATTTTTACCTGATCCTGTAGTATTTTTGGGACCATCCGGGCTTCTTTTTTTTTTTTTTTTTTAAAGAAATACAGTAGTAAAAACAGCAACAAAAGACAGCAACAAAAGCAGAATCATAGTCCTACACCTCTCCCCCACACTTAGTCTAAACATTGCCCTCAATGTTTAAATATATCAATGAAAATCATAGTGTAAGAAAGGGTGTAGGATATACTCACTGCGAGGGGCCGGAGCCGTTGCGACGGCGCTGAGCTCGCGATCTGCGATGGCCCTCATAGTCAAAAGCTCCTGGTCCATGTGGGTGCATGGATGCCATCATGGCGAACATCACTGCCATATCATCCTCGTACCTCTCAGTAAATGTCTGAAACTGCTGCTGAGTGACATACTGAGCTTCATGATGAGGAGGAGCGTACTGCTCTCCATGCTCTGGAGGTGCCTCTAGCCTGGCAAGGGCAATGGTAGGTGCAGGAACTGTGATCTGGGTGGGCAAGGTGAGATCCTCCATGCGGGTGCGCCCAGTCAGCTGCACAGCCTCTGGATTCGGCAGGTACATGTGCTGATTCTTGGCTACTAGCCAAATGAATCTAGGAGGAGGATATTTGTGCATGGTCAAGACATTAGTGTACTCCAAGGAAGCAATGGAGTAGAGCTGGTGAGCTCTCTCGGCTGTCTTGCCTATTGCTTGAATGTCTGGAGGTAGATGGATGTTCAGATAAGCTGCCAAAAGAGAAATCATACCCCCCTGCGGTATCTTCCCTTTGCTCTTCTGGGAGGTCTCCAGACATTTCTGCACAAAAAGGTCTACCCAACAAGGGTGTTCTGGCCCCCAGCACATGGTCCAAAGGCATTGGACCTGCTCCCTACTGATGTGCGTCAACTCTCCTTGGCAAAAGATCGTCATCACTAGGAGCTTGTGCACCATACGAACAGCTGGATGAATGATGTGGTTATTCTTCATGGTGCCTGTGATGTTTGGAGATCCAGACAAGCAATTCCAAAAGAAAGCTAGATCAAATCCGTCCGGGGCAGTCTCTTTTGGATTCTTGTATCCCTCTGCATATTCGAACCCAAAAGCATCTTGGATCTCATGATAGGTCATCCGGCGATCCACATCATTCAACCTGAAGGTGATGTACTGCATGTCATGCTCCTCGTCATAGTGCTTGGCTAGAGTGGATAGGAACTCAAGTGTATAGCGGATGTAGGTCGGTGCCGACCGATCAATGAATCCTCTCATGCCAACGCGATCCAATAAAAATAGCACTGGCTGCTGCAAACCCAGCTCCTGAAGTAGCTCCGAGGAGAGGAACTTCGTCTCCATGATTGTTCTTCTCCCATTCCCAATCAACTTTCTCCACCGTTGTTGGGCATCTTCATCCAAACCTTGCAGTCCCATAAGGTCAATAGGAGGCAGGTTTTCTGCAGGGGGAGGGCTAGGTTGGCGAGGGGGTGATTCGGGGATCACGGGCTCATGTGAGCTAGAGGCTTCCCCTCGGCGAGACCTTTTCCTCGGTGCCATTATTAAAATCTACTCAACAACAGTCCAACACAACTAAACTAGCTACAAGGAGGCAAGCCCCTACTCAAAAAGCTCAGTATATAACTAAAGGCGGCAATCCTTTGAAATTTCAATGAAACCTATTGGCGGCAAGCCCTAAATCACCCAAAATTTAAATCAATTCAGTAGGGTACCGTCAATTGAAGCCTTTGGAAGCAATGTTGCTTGAGGAGATCATCAATTTGATCAAAACACCACCAAATCAAAGAATCCAAAAATTAGGGTTCATAAGATTTGGGGGTATTTGATTGTGAGTTGGAATTTGGAATTTGTGATTGGGAAAAGGTTAAGGTTGGTGGAGGGAAGGTTTTTTGTGTAGTTGGTTTGGGACAAAAGTCGCCCGAGGCCGGCGAATCGGAGTGAAGAACTTTTCGGTGGAAATTTGGCAATGTGGGTAAAAGATGGTGTTTTTTATTGGAATTTTTGGTGGGTTTTGTTGGGAAAGCTTGGGGGATTGATTTGGGTGGAAGAAATCGGTTCAAAACTCGCCGGAATGGAGGATTGAAGAAGGTGGCCGGAGATGAGCACTGTTGGGTCGGGAGGAATTGGAGAAGAAGAAGAAGAAAAAGAAAGAAGGAGAAAAGAATAAATAGTGCCCGTTTTTCTCACGGGTCGCGAGCTACACTTGGCGGGCCGCGAAAATCCATCGCGGATCGCGAGACCCCGTCGCGGGCCGCGAAAATGGGCCATTTCATTCCAGGGAATTCCGAGAAATCTCGCCCTCCGTCGTGGGCCGCTAGAAAATTCTCGTCCCGGCGCGCGCAAATCCTCGTCGCGGTGCGCGCAATTCCTCGTTGCGGCGCGCGCAACTCCTCGCGGGTCGCGCGGCATCCGTCGCAGGTCGCGCGCGCAAAACCTCGGCGCGGTGCGCCATATGAAATCGCGCCCCGCGCGCGCAGAACCTCGCGGTCCGCGCGATGAATTCGCGGACCGCGCGCACAATTTCGCGGTCCGCGCGATCAAGTCGCGGACCGCGAAAACCGACGTTTTTGTTCCAGGGAATTTTCGAAATCCCAGCATTTCTCGCGGGTCGCGATGCTCCGTTCGCGGGTCGCGAGACACCGTCGCGGCGCGCGCGTTCCGTTCGCGGCTCGCGAAGTTTCCCGTCGCGGTCCGCGCGTTCTCGGTCGTGGTCCGCGAAACCTCGGTAGCGGTCCGCGCGATGAATTCGCGGGCCGCGAGGAATTGCTCTTAGAGCCTGTTTGCTTTGCACCACTTCACACCTATTTCTACAAAAACAACATAAAAACTAGCGTAATGTTCGAATTACAAGCTTAATGAATTGTACATAGAAAATAATAGAAAGAAAGTAATGTTCCAAATATTGAAATTGTTTGACGAAATGCTTTTAAAGATCAAAACTCGTTTATTTAACATCGTCGGCACGATGTACCTCCATGGTAAAGATCACTCGTAGGCCGGGTTGCCTAGAGACATGTCCTCTAGGATCTCCGATTTGAAACCCTCGTAATACGGTTTCAACCTTTGGCCGTTGACCTTGATGATTTTGGCATCCTCGTCGCTTTGGATCTCCACCGCACCATGAGGGAAAACTTTCACAATTACAAATGGTCCAGTCCACCGAGAACGCAGTTTACCTGGAAACAAACGAAGGCGTGATTGAAATAGGAGAACCTTTTGACCTACCTCAAAAGTCTTCCTAATTATCATCTTGTCATGCCATGCCTTCGTATTCTCCTTGTAAATGGCAGCGTTCTCATAGGACTCATTCCGGATTTCCTCGTCCAAGTTCAAATTGAACCTTGTGATCGCCCAATGAGCTTTGTGTGCTAACTCCACCGGTAAATGACACGGCTTTCCAAAGACTAATCGGTATGGAGACATACCAATTGGAGTCTTATAAGCCGTCCTATATGCCCACAATCCATCATCCAACCGAGTACTCCAATCCTTGCGAGTCGGCCTAACCGTTTTCTCAAGGATGGACTTGATTTCCCTATTGGAAACTTCGGCTTGTCCATTTGTTTGTGGGTGATAGGCGGTAGAAGTTTTGTGATTTACCCCATACTTCTTCAACAATGCGGCAATGGTTCTATTACAAAAGTGAGTGCCTCGATCACTGATCAGAGCTCGGGGTACCCCGAACCTAGAGAAGATGTGAGATTTGATGAACTCTGCAACCACTTTAGAATCATCAGTACGAGTGGGGATTGCTTCAACCCACTTAGAAACATAGTCAACCGCAAGTAAGATGTATTTAAAACCAAACGAAGTAGGGAAAGGTCCCATAAAATCGATTCCCCACACATCAAAGAGTTCACAATATAGAGGGCAATGTTGGGGCATTTCATTCCTAGAAGAGATATTCCCTACTCTTTGGCATTTATCACAAGATTTGCAAAAGGTGTATGCATCTTTATTCAAGTCAGGCCAATAAAAACCGCAATCTAGCACTTTCCTAGCGGTTCGCCTAGCACCAAAATGACCACCACATGCATATGAATGGCAAAAAGCAAGGATTGAGTTGGTTTCATTGTTAGGAATGCATCTCCTAATCACTTGGTCGGAACAATGTTTCCACACATAGGGATCATCCCACACATAAAACCTAGCATCATGCTTTAGCTTATCCTTTTGTGCTTTTGTGAAATGAGAAGGGCACTTACTTGTGACAAGGAAATTCACAATGTTGGCATACCATGGAAGAGAAACACCAAGAGCAAACAATTGCTCGTCGGGGAACTCTTCGTGAAGATGCTCCTTCAATGCTTTGGTCCCAAACTCCTCATTGGGCACCAATCGGCTTAAATGGTCGGCCACTAGATTTTCAGCTCCTTTCTTGTCCTTGACCTCCAAGTTGAACTCGCTCAAGAGTAAGATCCATCGGAGTAACCTAGGCTTTGCTTCTTTCTTCGTCATCAAGTAACGAAGAGCTGCATGGTCAGTGAAAACAATAATCTTTGTACCAAGCAAATATGGCCTAAACTTTTCTAAGGAAAAGACTACCGCTAGCAATTCTTTTTCAGTAGTGGTATAGTTCCTTTGAGCATCATTGAGAGTCATGGATGCATAATAGATGGCATGGGGAATTTTCCCCACCTTTTGACCTAGCACCGCACCAACGGCGTAGTCACTTGCATCACACATGATCTCAAATGGAAGGGACCAATTTGGAGGTTGTATAATAGGGGCCGACACTAGCATAGACTTTAAACAATCAAATGCCCTTTTACAACCTTCATCTACCACAAATTCCACATCCTTTTGCAACAATCTACATAAAGGGGAAGAAATTTTTGAAAAGTCTTTTATGAAACGGCGGTAGAAACCCGCGTGGCCAAGAAAGGATCTCACATCACGCACACAAGTAGGGTAAGGAAGAGATTGGATGATATCAATTTTTGCTTTGTCTACTTCAATACCCTTAGATGACACTTCATGACCTAACACAATGCCCTTTCAACCATAAAATGACATTTTTCAGAATTTAGCACAAGGTTTTTATCAATGCAAGTTTTTAGGACTAATGACAAATGAATTAAGCAATTGTCAAAAGAGTTTCCATGAACAGTAAAGTCATCCATGAAAACCTCTACAAACTTCTCAAGATATTCTGAAAAAATGCTAACCATACACCTTTGGAATGTGGCCGGCGCATTGCAAAGGCCAAAAGGCATGCGTCGATATGCAAAGGTGCCAAAGGGACATGTGAAGGTGGTCTTCTCTTGATCCTCTGGTGCAATGGCAACCTGAAAGTACCCTGAATAGCCATCAAGAAAACAATAGAAAGAGTGGCCTGCAAGCCGGTTAAGCATTTGATCAATAAATGGTAAAGGGAAATGGTCTTTCCTTGTTACCGCATTTAACCTTCGGTAATCAATGCAAACACGCCATCCATTTTGGACACGAGTGGGAATCAATTCGCCATGGCTATTCTCCACTACGGTCACTCCGGTTTTCTTTGGGACCACTTGCGTCGGGCTTACCCATTTACTATCGGAGATTGGATAGATCATTCCCGCATCCAACAATTTAAGGACCTCGGCTTTTACTACCTCCATCATAGGAGGGTTCAATCGCCTTTGAGGTTGTCGGATGGGCTTAGCATCATCCTCCAATAGAATACGGTGCATGCAAGTACTTGGACTCATACCTTTGATGTCGGCAATAGTCCATCCTATGGCTTCCTTATGATCTTGGAGCACTTTCATCAACCTTTCTTATTGTTCCTTGGTGAGCTTGTTGGAGATGATCACCGGCAATTTCTCACCACCACCAAGGAATGCATATTTTAGATTCTCGGGTAGTGGTTTCAACTCCACTACCGGAGGTTTATTGAAAGATGGTCGGTTACCCGAGCCCTTCAATACCTCGAGGTCTAAAATTGGTGCATCAAGAGAAAGTTCCTCAAAGGTATCTAGCTCAAAAATGCTTTCCTTCAAGTTAGCACTCAAAGCATATGTATGAACATTACTTGTGTGTAAACTATTAGCTAAAGCATTTAACAAAGGATCATCAACATCATTTTCATAAACTTTTTGCACAAAAGGCTCAATCACATCAATAGCATTGCAAGAAGTTTCATCATCATTGTATTTCATTGCACCATAAATGTTGAACTCTATTTTATCCCCATCAAATTCCATGGTGAGCCTACCACTATGTACATCGATTATAGTTCTTGACGTTTTCAAAAATGGACGCCCTAACAAGACAGGGGTAGCAAATTTATCATGTTCCATGTCAAGAACGTAAAAATCGGCCGGGAACACCAACTTGTCGACTTTCACCAAGACATCTTCAACAATACCCTTAGGGTATGCATTAGAGCGGTCGGCAAGTTGGATCACCACGCCGGTTTTATGCAGAGTGCCAAGATTCAATGATTCATACAATGTATATGGGATGACATTTATGGATGCACCTAGATCTAGCATGGCTCTAGGAAAGTAAGTGTTCCCTAAGATGCAAGGAATTGTAAACATGCCTGGATCACAACATTTAGTAGGCATTTTATCTTGAAACAAAGCCGACACATGTTCATTGACTCTTTCATTTTTTACATGCTTGGACCTTTGTTGACGATGGTTTACACATAATTCCTTCAAGAACTTAGAATATCTAGGAACTTGATCAATATCATCGAGTAAAGGAATGTTTACCTCACACCTTCGAAGGACCTCGAAAGCTTCCTTGTCCATCTCCTTTTTCCGAGTATTCTTCAAAGCTTCGGGAAATGGTGCTTCCACATCAAAGGTAGTGTCCACCCTAGTTTTCTTGTGAAGAGGTGAGAATGGAGGTGACATTGGTTCAACATGAGAGGTTGTGTCTACATGTTCCTCATCAATAAGTTCTTTCTCATTCTCAACCTCGGCCTCACCTTTTTCTTTGGCTAGCTCCTCAAGAATTACTTCTTCGTCGGCCAAGGTCGCCTCAACTTCGTCATTGGCTAAGCTCTTCTTCACAAGGCCTCTCTTGGGTGCCTTTTTCACAACCATTTCGGGTTCAATAGCTTGCCTACCACTCCTCAAAGTCATGGCACTCGCATGAGGCCTTGGATTTAACTCCGTTTGTGCGGGTAGTTTCCCGGAGTTTTGTGCTTCCAACTTTCCCAAAACCGTGGCCATTTGACTCATTTGCACCTCAATGCTTTTGAGTCGAGCATCTTGTGGAAATAGGTCCGAGCTTTCACCTTGATTATGAGATTTATCTTCCAACCTCGGGTGAGCATTTTGAGGGGCACGGTTATTGAAACGGCCTTGACCTTGGTTCCTTGGGTATTGTTGTGGTTGAGGGTGATATTGAGGGTTTTGATGATCTTGGTACCCTTGGTAGCCAAAATCTTGATACCCTTGGTTTTGGTAACCTTGGTAACCTTGATTTTGATGGCTTTGGTCTCCTTGGTAGCCTTGGTCGTTTTGCCCCCTCGACCTATCAAAAGATTGACCACTTTGACCTTGGTAGCCACCTTGTTGCCCCGTTGGTTCATCTCTCCATCGAAAGTTGGGGTGATCTCTAGTCCCGGGGTTGTAGTGTTGGGCATAAGGGTCCTATTTCCTTTGGTTACCTCTATCACCACCTTGGCCTTGTCCACCTTGAAAACCCCTACCACCTTGGTAGCCTCGTCCTCCTTGAAAACCTTGGCCACCTCTAAAACCTTGGTTTCCACCATAGACCCCCATGGCATTGACTTCTTCATTATAATCCTCGTTTGCTTGAGGACAAGATTCGGTGAGATGGTTCGAAGCACAAATCCCACACGTCATCACTTGTTGCCGTGGTTGGTTCCCCGTGTTCCCTCCGGAGATATTTCCCATCATGAAACCCTTCATCAATGCCGTAAGCTCCTTGATATCTTGACGAGATCCATCATTGTTTCCACCGGAGTTACCCACTCGTAGTCTCCGGTCCCTCTTTGGTTTGCATCCCTCGGCTAATTGCTCAAATAGCATCATGGCATCGGAGGAACCAAGGTTAGCAATGGAGCCATAACAAGACCTATTTATCGACTCGGTTTCTCTATCATTCAAGCCATTGTAATAGAAACACACCAATTGAGGTTCGGTGAAGCTATGGTACGGGCAACTTGAGAGAAGAGTTTGGAATCTTTCCCAATACTCATACAAGGTCTCATCATCGTCTTGAGTGATGTTGCTAATGGCTTGTATCAAGACCGAGGATTTAGAGGGGGGAAAGTATTTATCAAGGAACTTTTTCTTCAATTGTGGCCATGTAGTGATTGATGATGAAGGTAAACAGCTTAACCATTTGGCGG
This sequence comes from Cruciata laevipes, assembly GCA_963678965.1. NCBI lineage: Eukaryota > Viridiplantae > Streptophyta > Magnoliopsida > Gentianales > Rubiaceae > Cruciata > Cruciata laevipes. The sequence goes on along the minus strand of OY787634.1, from coordinate 15,201,674 downwards.
CCTTGTCCTTCAAGGTGAAGGTGAATGTTTTCAACTTAAACTCATCCACACTCATCTCGGAAGGTTTCAAACTACTACAAACCCGATGAAAAGCCTCAAGAAAGTCATTAGGATCATCCACTTCTCTACCATGGAAAGTCGGAAGCAAATTTATCACTCCCGTCTTGATTTCATATTGAGAGTTTGGGTAAACAATGCTCGATTGTTGTTGCTCATAGTTGGGGGACATGTACTCTCTCATGGAAATGTTGGTAGGAGAAGTGTTATGGTTTTGGAAAGGGTTGTAGAATTGGTTTCGGGGAGGGTTTTGGCCGGTATCCTCTTCTTCTTCCGCCATGTTGAAAGGTAGTGATTCACTTTCAAGGGAGAAAGTATTAGATGCTAGTGTCTCTTGCACTTGCTTCCTAAGTCGGCGGATATTTCTTACTAGCTCGGAATCGTATTGCAAAGGGTCTTGGTTCGAGGATCGTGTAAGAACCATGCACCAAGAGCTAGAGCAATAGGGTTCCAAACCAAAGTAGTACCTAAAAAGAAAGATATATTAGAAATAAAACTACAATACACACATTAAAATACGCCTTTTCCCCGGCAGCGGCGCCAAAATTTGGGAGGTCGTCGCCGTACCTCTCAAATATATTTCTATGTATATCTTGTAGCATATATATACATATACATATATAAAAGCAATGTAAACAAAGGGGGAGGGGGGTTTGAATTGAGTTTGTGTAAGAAACACTACTATGTAAAGTAACTAGGGTTCTAGAATTACAACTAGTTTAGCATCTAAAGATTCAACTAAATGATTAACTAATGAGAATAAGAGACTTGGGTACATGAGATTTGTATCTTCTTGTTATGGATTTTTCCTCAAACCTAATTATGAGACTTTGAGAATGGTGATTGTTTGTAATGGGAAACCATCTCTATTCTAGTTGTGAATCATGAAAGCATTTTCACAACTCTTATTGGTAACATATCTATATGATAGCAAATAGATAAATTGACCAATGCTAATTCAAATTAGATGTTTTCCCACCTTACCCATGCAATGTGATAACACAATTGACATAAATATAATGCTAATGAATGATCTCAGGAACAAATATAATTGATAACAACATACATTTGATTCCTAATTCACTACCTTTACATAGAAGAAATGATAGCATTTCAACCATGGAAAGGCAATGTCTAACACATATCCAACACATATCTATAACTAGGAAATCATTCCTAACCATTTCAAGCATCAAATACACATATAATTCATGATCATTCAATGACAAATCAACCATTCCTAAGCTTCATAAACCATGTTCTCAAACCATAACAAGAGGTTTAATCTCACATACCCAATATGGGTTTTAGCCTACAATCATACTTATATAATCACAAACATAATCAATACAACAAACCATAGTGAATTCAAAGATCAAAGTGAAGAGAAAATGAAGAAAAGAGCTTAAGGCTCTGTAAAATTCGATCCCTCAAACAATGAGGATAAGTTCTATTTATAGTCCAAAACAATTAAAATTAAAGCCAAACAAAATGCAAGTTGCAGGACAAATTCGCGGGTCGCGCGAAATCCTTCGCGGTTCGCGGCCGAGGATTCGCGCTCCGCGCGTCAGTGGCTTCCGCGGTCCGCGATCGAGGTTTCGCGGACCGCGCGTCTGGTCCTCGCGAGTCGCGGCTGAATCTTCGCGGATCGCCCGTCTGGGCCTCGCTCTGGTCCTCGTGCTGGTCCTCGCGGCTCGTGACCAGAGTCTCGCAAACCGCGCGTCTGGTCCTCGCGGCTCGCGACCGGAGTTTCACGGATCGCGCGAAACTCGGCATCTTCAAAACAGCAACACACACCCTCGAGGGTTCGCGACCTAGGGTTCGCGGCCCGCGAGAGTGTGCCTTCACGCCACGACCGGTTCTTCAATGTATCTAATTTCTTCAGGACGGTCATAGAAGGTCTTCAAATCACTCAAATCCATCGCAAGTGCAATTCAAGATCGAAATGCACGTCTTCAATTTCAAACCACTATGAATGATTCGGTCTAAAAGTCTAATATAAATATACAAAATACTATCTAAAACAGCTCTCAAATGCTACAAAATAAGAGTATATCTAGGGTCTATCACTTGGCCCATGACACTATCTGATTTAATGGAATGGTTGAGGGGTTTTACCCCAAGTATGAAACTTGTACATATGTCGTAGGTACCGCACTGATTACCTTTTGGTATTTCAGAGGTGTTGGGCTGCTAGTATAAAAAGCAGTTACTCGGCCTTGGCCCATGACACTATCTGATTTGATGGAATGTAAGCATGCTCTGACCAGGATTCATATGGCTAATTTGATTTCTATGAGAACTGAACCGGGGCAGACTTGTGTTTTGACATGTCAGTTCGCAGATATGCTACGGTGGATTTTCCCTTAATCATATACGAGCTGGAAACAGAAATGGAACGTTGAAGACACCAAAGCTCCAAAGGTGGATGCGGATTTAGCAAGATATGCAAGGACGGATGGAATGGAAGCGCAGTCATGATAGTTATGCTAAAATCTTAGCAATATCTTGATGAACTAGTTATGATCATAGCCTCTTTTATTTCAGATGGTTGTAGAATAGTTATTTTTTCTCCTTTTGGTTAGTTATTTATATTTGTTGAATGTTTGGCTTAGAGTGATGGCCAAATCAGTTGTATGAACTTTTTGAGCCATTTAATAGAAGAAAGTATTACATCAGACATAGACTACATATGGCTTATTTGATTTTTATGGGATTTGAACCGAGGCAGACTTGTGTTTTGACATGTCAATTCGCAGACATGCTACGGTGGATTTTCCCTTAATCATATACGAGCTGGAAACAGAAATGGAACGTTGAAGACACCAAAGCTCCAAAGGTGGATGCGGATTTAGCAAGATATGCAAGGACGGATGGAATGGAAGCGCAGTCATGATAGTTATGCTAAAATCTTAGCAATATCTTGATGAACTAGTTATGATCATAGCCTCTTTTATTTCAGATGGTTGTAGAATAGTTATTTTTTCTCCTTTTGGTTAGTTATTTATATTTGTTGAATGTTTGGCTTAGAGTGATGGCCAAATCAGTTGTATGAACTTTTTGAGCAATTTAATAGAAGAAAGTATTACATCAGACATAGACTACATATGGCTTATTTGATTTTTATGGGATTTGAACCGAGGCAGACTTGTGTTTTGACATGTCAATTCGCAGACATGCTACGGTGGATTTTCCCTTAATCATATACGACCTGGAGACAAAAATGGAACGTTGAAGACACCAAAGCTCCAAAGGTGGATGCGGATTTAGCAAGACATGCAAGGACATATGGAATGGAAGCGCATTCATGATAGTTATTCTAAAATCCTAGCAATATCTTGATGAACTAGTTATGATCATAGTTACTTGTATTTCATATGGCTGTAGAATAGTTGTTTTCTCCTTTTGGTTATTTATTTATATCTGTTGAATGTTTGGCTTAGAGTGATGGCCAAATCAGTTGTATGAACTTTTTGAGCAATTTAATAGAAGAAATTTTTATTTTTTTTTGATGTAATATTTTCTTCTATTAAATTGCTCAAAAAAAAAGGTTCATACAACTGATTTGGCCATCACTCTAAGCCAAACATTCAACAGATATAAATAACTAACCAAAAGGAGAAAAAACAACTATTCTATGATCATAACTAGTTCATCAAGATATTGCTAGGATTTTAGAATAACTATCATGAATGCGCTTCCATTCCATCTGTCCTTGCATATCTTGCATAATCCGCATCCACCTTTGGAGCTTTGGTGTCTTCAACGTTCCATTTCAGTCTCCGGCTCGTATATGATTAAGGGAAAATTCACCATAGCATATCTGTGAATTGACATGCAAAACACAAGTCTGACCTGGTTCATTTCCCATAGAAATCAAATAAGCCATATGTAGTTTAGTCTGAGTATGCTTATTACATAAAAAAACACACTTCGAAAAGAACAAGTGGAGAGGGGCAAACCAGTATGGTGCTAATCAATATCCCAACCATGCTCGGATGCAAGGAGGAGAGCAGGTCTTTGGTAACAACGGTAACCAGACTCCCAACCAGATTGTTGCAGTGGCTCAGGCTCTAGAGCCCCTACCAAACCGGATGATAAACGTCATCAGTGGGATGGTAAGGGATAGCTGTCAGTCTGTGGCAGCCCTGAAAGCCGAGACCCGGTATGTGCCTCCTGGGTAATCCTGATGCGGACAGGTTTAATAACCCCAAGGGGGCAGCAATATTAAACCGTATTCAGGGTGGAAAAGATTTTGAAGAGGCTGTGTTTGAGGATTTAAAAGAGGCAAAGGAATTCGAAGATGAGACATTTTTTGGGGATAAAGTATTTGATGATGTTGCTGGTACAGGAACGACGGAATGGGTAGTGATGGTTGAACCAGAGGTTACGTTTTTTTTTTGATGTAATATTTTCTTCTATTAAATTGCTCAAAAAAGTTCATACAACTGATTTGGCCATCACTCTAAGCCAAACATTCAACGGATATAAATAACTAACCAAAAGGAGAAAAACAACTATTCTACAGCCATATGAAATGCAAGTGGCTATGATCATAACTAGTTCATCAAGATATTGCTAGGATTTTAGAATAACTATCATGAATGCGCTTCCATTCCATCTGTGCATATCTTGCCAAATCCGCATCCACCTTTGGAGATTTGGTGTCTTCAACATTCTATTTCTGTCTCCAGCTCGTTTATGATTAAGGGAAAATTCACCATAGCATATCTGTGAATTGACATGTCAAAACACAAGTCTGCCCTGGTTCATTTCCCATAGAAATCAAATAAGCCATTATGTATTCTGGTCTGAGTATGCTTATAATCTTCTTCGATCCAGCCCGTCAAGTCTTTAGATAGTGTCATGGGCCAAGGTTGGGTAATTAGTTTCACCCGGCAGCCAACCACCTCTGAAATACCAAAGGTAATCAGTGCGGTACCTACGACATATGTACAAGTTTCTTACTAGGGCCATAATCCCTCATCCTGTCCGTCAAATATTTTTGATAGTGTCTTGGGCCAAGGCTGGGTAACTGGTTTTTATACCAGCAGCCCAACACCTCTGAAATAACAAATGGTAATCAGTGCGGTACCTACGACCTATGTACAAGTTTCATACTTGGGGTAAAACCCCTCAACCATTCCATCAAATCAGATAGTGTCATGGGCCGAGGCTGGGTAACTGGTTTTTATACCAGCAACACAACACCTCTGAAATACCAAAAGGTAATCAGTGCGGTACCTACGACATATGTACAAGTTTCATGCTAGGAATATATCACCACAACCAATCCGTCAAGTTTTTAGATAGTGTCACAGGCCAAGGCTGGGTAACTGGTTTTTACACCAGCAACCCAACACCTCTGAAATACCAAAGGTAATCAGTGCGGTACCTACGACATATGTACCAAGTTTCATACTATGATCCATTCACACCATCCTCAACATCAATCAGAGGGGTCATAGCCTATTTCAATCATCACCTTTAGAGCACCCACCTGCCTAAATTTCCCCTCAAAGATTCTGTTATTCCTCTCCCTCCATATATTATAGAAGATGCTGATAAGTCGGTGGAATCTTATTCTCTTTCTCCATCCTACCATTCTTCTCATCCTCCTCAAGCACTCTCTGAAGTTTCCGCCAGTCTCCACCCTGTAATGTTTTTGGAGCTCCAATGTAAACTGGCATGTACAAAATATGTGCTGCATCATTTCTCCATTCTTCCCACATAGGGTACAAAGGTTGGGTAACTGGTTTCACCCAGCAGCCCAACATCTCTGAAATACCAAAGGTAATCAGTGCGGTACCTACGACATATGTACAAGTTTCATACTAGGGCCATAGTCCCACCAGAGGTTACGTTTGCGGACATGGACAGAACATTAGAAGGATTTCAGTCGTTGGAGCAGAATTTGAAGGGGAAAAACGTCGGAAGATTCAAAGCATAGCTTAGACAAGCAAGATGTTTTAGAGAACATGAAGGAAGCTTATTTAAAGTTTAAGAGGCTAGAGAAGCAACTGAAAACAAAGAGAGCAGGCTACTTAAACTCTGTTGGTGGCAGTTCAGAAATATTAGATGAGAAGGGCATGGGTTTCAAAGGGGTGGTGAAAATTGCAGGAAAGCCGACTCTGGTCGCAAGGAGATTACCAGAGTTTGACATGTCCGGAAACGGTGAACCAGGTACATCACAACAGAAGGAGGAGAGTTTGTAAATTGAAGGTCATAAGGAAGAGAAAAAACACCGTTGGGTTAATCTTTTCGTGGAGCAGCAGGATATGGTCAAGTTTTACGAACCAGAAGTTATAGATGGATTTTTTTTTTATGAAATATTTTCTTCTATTAAATTGCTCAAAAAGTTCATACAACTGATTTGACCATCACTCTAAGCCAAACATTCAACAGATATAAATAATTAACCAAAAGGAGAAAAACAACTATTCTACAACCATACGAAATACAAGCGGCTATGATTATAACTAGTTCATCAAGATATTGCTTGGATTTTAGAATAACTATCATGAATGCGCTTCCATTCCATCTGTCCTTGCATATCTTGCTAAATCCGCATCCACCTTTGGAGCTTTGGTGTCTTCAACGTTCCATTTCTGTCTCCAGCTCGTATATGATTAAGGGAAAATCCACCGTAGCATGTCTGCGAATTGACATGTCAAAACACAAGTCTGCCCCGGTACAGTTCCCATAAAAATCAAATAAGCCATTTGTAGTCTGGACTGAGTATGCATATAATATTCTTCGATCCAGCCCGTCAAATCTTTGAATAGTGTCATGGGTCAAGGTTGAGTAACTGGTAATCAGTGCGGTACCTATGACATATGTACAAGTTTCATACTAGGGCCATAATCCTTCATCCAGTCCGTCAAATATTTTTGATAGTGTCATGGGTCAAGGCTGGGTAACTGGTTTTTATACCAACAACCCAACACCTCTGAAATACCAAAAGTTTATCAGTGCGGTACCTACGACATATGTACAAGTTTCATACTTGGGGTAAAACCCCTCAACCATTCCATCAAATCAGATAGTGTCATGGGCCAAGGTTGGGTAACTAGTTTTTATACCAGCAGCCCAACACCTCTGAAATACCAAAAGGTAATTAGTGCGGTACCTACGACATATGTACAATTTTTATACTAGGGATATATCCCCACAACAAATCCGTCAAGTCTTTAGATAATGTCACGGGCCAAGGCTGGGTAACTGGTTTTTACACCAGCAGCCCAACACCTCTGAAATACCAAAGGTAATCAGTGCGGTACCTACGACATATGTACCAAGTTTCATACTAGGATCCATTCACACCATCCTCAACATCAATCAGAGGGGTCATAGCCTGTTTCAATCATCACCTTTAGAGCATCCACCTGCCTAAATTTCCCCTCAAAGATTCTGTTATTCCTCTCCCTCCATACATTATAAAAGATTCTGATAAGTCGGTGAAATCTTATTTTCTTTCTCCATCCTACCTTTCTTCTCATCCTCCTCAAGCACTCTCTGAAGTTTCCGCCAATATCCACCTTGTAATGTTTTTGGAGCTCCACTGTAAACTGGCATATACAAAATATGTGTTGCATCGTTTCTCCATTCTGCCCACAAAGAGTACAAACATCTGCCACATGAGGTATTATCCCTTTCGACTGAATTCTCGCTATGGTCAAAAATCTCCCTTTTAATAATATCCATAAAAAGAATGAGTGTTTATCCTGTAGCCTGACTTCCACAATAGATTCGTTGACCAATGGTTTTCTTGGCATGCACCTTTGAGGTATCCATATGCCTTGCTCGTGTTGAAATTTCCTTTCATGTAAACACAAACACATTCCGAGGGAGAGCTTGAGAAATTTCCATGATTTTAGCCGAGCCTTGTTGTACAGGTACTCGCAATTGAAGAAATTGGGAAAGCTACTAACTGAGCTATTAGCTATCCGACAGAAGGCCTCGGAGGAGCCCATGGAATATTACAGGAGATATATGGATGACATCATGCAGGTCTCGGATAGGCAACAACAGGAGAATGCAGTTATAAGTGGATTCATTAATGGACTAAGGGATGATGTTTTATTCTAGAAGCTGATGGAGAATATCCCTAGTACACTTCATGTGCTTCAGATCGCCGTGCAATTGTATTGCACGGTCAACGATGCAACTCGGAATAGAAAGGAAGACACTGATGGCCTTTTTTCCGGAAAGAATGACAAAAAGAAAACCCTGGAGACGGGGGAAAGGGAAGCAGTAGCAGTTGTAGCAGGAAAGTCTAGAGTGGAGATTTACACTCCTCTGATCAAGCCTCGTTCTGAGATCTTGACGGTGTACAGGAACTTATTCAGAGATCCTCCACCGATCCAAGGGATACCGTCGAAGGAGAATGCGGAGAAGTGGTGTGCATACCATAAGTCTCATTGGTTACCCAGACTTGGCCCGTGACATTATCTAAAGACTTGACGGATTGGTTGTGGGGATATATCCCTAGTATGAAACTTGTAGATATGTCGTAGGTACCGCACTGAATACCTTTTGGTATTTAAGAGGTGTTGGGCTGCTGGTATAAAAACCAGTTACCCAGCCTTGGCCCATGACACTATATGATTTGATGGAATGGTTTAGGGGTTTTACCCCAAGTATGAAACTTGTACATATGTCGTAGGTAACGCACTGATTACCTTTTGGTATTTCAGAGGTGTTGGGCAGCTGGTATAAAAACCAGTTACCCAGTCTTGACCCATTACACTATCAAAAATATTTGACGGACTGGACGAGAGATCAAAAATACAAGAATTTTTTTTTTATGTAATATTTTCTTCTATTAAATTGCTCAAAAAAAAAGTTCATACAACTGATTTGGCCATCACTCTAAGCCAAACATTCAACAGATATAAATAACTAACCAAAAGGAGAAAAAACAACTATTCTATGATCATAACTAGTTCATCAAGATATTGCTAGGATTTTAGAATAACTATCATGAATGCGCTTCCATTCCATCTGTCCTTGCATATCTTGCATAATCCGCATCCACCTTTGGAGCTTTGGTGCCTTCAACGTTCCATTTCAGTCTCCGGCTCGTATATGATTAAGGGAAAATCCACCATAGCATATCTGTGAATTGACATGCAAAACACAAGTCTGACCTGGTTCATTTCCCATAGAAATAAAATAAGCCATATGTAGTCTGGTCTGAGTATGCTTATTACATAAAAAAACACACTTCGGAAAGAACAAGTGGAGAGGGGCAAACCAGTATGGTGCTAATCAATATCCCAACCATGCTCGGATGCAAGGAGGAGAGCAGGTCTTTGGTAACAACGGTAACCAGACTCCCAACCAGATTGTTGCAGTGGCTCAGGCTCTAGAGCCCCTACCAAACCGGATGATAAACGTCATCAGTGGGATGGTAAGGGATAGCTGTCAATCCGTGGCAGCCCTGAAAGCCGAGACTCGGTATGTGCCTCCTGGGTAATCCTGATGCGGACAGGTTTAATAACCCCAAGGGGGCAGCAATATTAAACCGTATTCAAGGTGGAAAAGATTTTGAAGAGGCTGTGTTTGAGGATTTAAAAGAGGCAAAGGAATTCGAAGATGAGACATTTTTTGGGGATAAAGTATTTGATGATGTTGCTGGTAAAGGAACGACGGAATGGGTAATGATGGTTGAACCAGAGGTTACGTTTTTTTTGATGTAATATTTTCTTCTATTAAATTGCTCAAAAAAGTTCATACAACTGATTTGGCCATCACTCTAAGCCAAACATTCAACGGATATAAATAACTAACCAAAAGGAGAAAAACAACTATTCTCGATGAACGTAAATTTCATTTCATCAAGAAGCAAATAATAGTACAATGTTTAGGCCTTCTCTCCCAGCCTTACAAAAAGAGAACTAAAGAATCTAAGTGTCCTTTCAGGAAAGACACTAGTCCCCTAGACAATAAAAGAAAGTACAAGGCAGATTAGTGCCAAAGCTTAAACTCACTATCAATGAGGGAACAAAGCCTTTGAACTGACAAGGATTGTCCCTGAAAAATCCGTTGGTTTCTCTCATTCCAAAGGTGATAAAGGCTTGTCACCAGGAGTGGGAAAATCCTCTTGTTCTTCCTTGCTTGCCATATGAATAAGAGCTTCTTCAAGTGCCTGAGATCTTGTGGAGCTGGAAGATGGAGGAGTTGCAGAACTTGCTTGAAATAAGGACACTGGATCAATAAGTGAGACATAGTCTCTGGTACTTGATGACAGAAACAGCAAGTGGATGAGGAAAGTGAAATGCCAAGGTGTTGTAACCTGTCAACAGTAGATAATCTCCCCAATGCCATTCTCCAAAGAAAAAAGGATTGTTTGGGGAGAAGTTTGCTGCTCCATATTGTAGTATAGAAAGCCTTGGTGGTTCTTTGACCTAGAAGAAAGTTATAGGCCATAGAAACTTGAAATTTCCCTTTCTGATTGAGGCATAGGGGAAGGAAATCAATAACCTGATTTTTCAAGGCAATCAGGACAGTCCAAGCATTGCTGCAGTGAGATGGTGCTATGGCTTTGCTCAGGGTTCTTCCTTTCATATAGTACTCATGCACCCATTTTACCCATAAGTTGTTCTGGTCATTTTGAATACACCAGAGCTGCTTACAAAGTAGAGCTTGCCCCCAAAGGTGGAGATCTCTTAGCCCTGCTCCACCATATGCTATTGTGAGGCAAAGTGTTTCCCAGGCCACTGGAAAAACTCCCTTCCCATCTGGATTCCCCCAGAGGTAGTTTCTGCAGATAGCTTTAATGTCATTGTATACATGAGTAGGCAGCTGGAAAGCACTGATCCAGTAGCTTGTAATGCTAAAAAGGACAGTATTAATAAGCTCCATCTTCCCTGCATAAGATAAGCATCTTCCCTGCCATTTGTTTAGTTTACTCCTGAGCTTATCCAACAGCTTCTGGCAGTTAAGAATGGTCCATCTCTTACCAGAAAGAGGTAAACCAAGATAGGTAACAGGGAGGATTCCCCTCTGAATCTGCATTAAGGATAGGAGAGATTCTGCTGTAGCATCATCTATCCTGGAGAAGAAAACTTGAGACTTTGCTGCATTAATGGATAGGCCAGTGACAGATTTAAAAGATTCAAGGGCCAAAAAACAACTATTCTACAGCCATATGAAATGCAAGTGGCTATGATCATAACTAGTTCATCAAGATATTGCTAGGATTTTAGAATAACTATCATGAATGCGCTTCCATTCCATCTGTGCATATCTTGCCAAATCCGCATCCACCTTTGGAGCTTTGGTGTCTTCAACATTCCATTTCTGTCTCCAGCTCGTTTATGATTAAGGGAAAATTCACCATAGCATATCTGTGAATTGACATGTCAAAACACAAGTCTGGCCTGGTTCATTTCCCATAGAAATCAAATAAGCCATTATGTATTCTGGTCTGAGTATGCTTATAATCTTCTTCGATCCAGCCCGTCAAGTCTTTAGATAGTGTCATGGGCCAAGGTTGGGTAACTAGTTTCACCCGGCAGCCCAACACCTCTGAAATACCAAAGGTAATCAGTGCGGTACCTACGATATATGTACAAGTTTCTTACTAGGGCCATAATCCCTCATCCAGTCCGTCAAATATTTTTGATAGTGTCTTGGGCCAAGGCTGGGTAACTGGTTTTTATACCAGCAGCCCAACACCTCTGAAATAACAAATGGTAATCAGTGCGGTACCTACGACCTATGTACAAGTTTCATACTTGGGGTAAAACCCCTCAACCATTCCATCAAATCAGATAGTGTCATGGGCCGAGGCTGGGTAACTGGTTTTTATACCAGCAACACAACACCTCTGAAATACCAAAAGGTAATCAGTGTGGTACCTAAAACATATGTACAAGTTTCATGCTAGGGATATATCACCACAACCAATCCGTCAAGTTTTTAGATAGTGTCACAAGCCAAGGCTGGGTAACTGGTTTTTACACCAGCAGCCCAACACCTCTGAAATACCAAAGGTAATCAGTGTGGTACCTACGCATATGTACCAAGTTTCATACTATGATCCATTCACACCATCCTCAACATCAATCAGAGGGGTCATAGCCTATTTCAATCATCACCTTTAGAGCACCCACCTGCCTAAATTTCCCCTCAAAGATTCTGTCATTCCTCTCCCTCCATATATTATAGAAGATGCTGATAAGTCGGTGGAATCTTATTCTCTTTCTCCATCCTACCATTCTTCTCATCCTCCTCAAGCACTCTCTGAAGTTTCCGCCAGTCTCCACCCTGTAATGTTTTTGGAGCTCCACTGTAAACTGGCATGTACAAAATATGTGCTGCATCGTTTCTCCATTCTTCCCACATAGAGTACAAAGGTTGGGTAACTGGTTTCACCCAGCAGCCCAACACCTCTGAAATACCAAAGGTAATTAGTGCGGTACCTACGACATATGTACAAATTTCATACTAGGGCCATAGTCCCACCAGAGGTTACGTTTGCGGACATGGACAGAACATTAGAAGGATTTCAGTCGTTGGAGCAGAATTTGAAGGGGAAAACGTCGGAAGATTCAAAGCATAGCTTAGACAAGCAAGATGTTTTAGAGAACATGAAGGAAGCTTATTTAAAGTTTAAGAGGCTAGAGAAGCAACTGTAAACAAAGAGAGCAGGCTCCTTAAACTCTGTTGTTAGCAGTTCAGAAATATTAGATGAGAAGGGCATGGGTTTCAAAGGGGTGGTGAAAATTGCAGGAAAGCCGACACTGGTCGCAAGGAGATTACCAGAGTTTGACATGTCCGGAAACGGTGAACCAGGTACATCACAACAGAAGGAGGAGAGTTTGAAAATTGAAGGTCATAAGGAAGAGAAAAAACACCGTTGGGTTAATCTTTTCGTGGAGCAGCAGGATATGGTCAAGTTTTACGAACCAGAAGTTATAGATGGATTTTTTTTTATGAAATATTTTCTTCTATTAAATTGCTCAAAAAGTTCATACAACTGATTTGGCCATCACTCTAAGCCAAACATTCAACAGATATAAATAATTAACCAAAAGGAGAAAAACAACTATTCTACAACCATATGAAATACAAGTGGCTATGATTATAACTAGTTCATCAAGATATTGCTTGGATTTTAGAATAACTATCATGAATGCGCTTCCATTCCATCTGTCCTTGCATATCTTGCTAAATCCGCATCCACCTTTGGAGCTTTGGTGTCTTCAACGTTCCATTTCTGTTTCCAGCTCGTATATGATTAAGGGAAAATCCACCGTAGCATATCTGCGAACTGACATGTCAAAACACAAGTCTGCCCCGGTTCAGTTCCCATAAAAATCAAATAAGCCATATGTAGTCTGGACTGAGTATGCATATAATATTCTTCGATCCAGCCCGTCAAATCTTTGAATAGTGTCATGGGTCAAGGTTGAGTAACTGGTAATTAGTGCGGTACCTACGACATATGTACAAGTTTCATACTAGGGATATATCCCCACAACCAATCCGTCAAGTCTTTAGATAATGTCACGGGCCAAGGCTGGGTAACTGGTTTTTACACCAGCAGCCCAACACCTCTGAAATACCAAAGGTAATCAGTGCGGTACCTACGACATATGCACCAAGTTTCATACTAGGATCCATTCACACTATCCTCAACATCGATCAAAGGGGTCATAGCCTGTTTCAATCATCACCTTTAGAGCATCCACCTGTCTAAATTTCCCCTCAAAGATTCTGTTATTCCTCTCCCTCCATACATTATAGAAGATGCTGATAAGTCGGTGGAATCTTATTCTCTTTCTCCATCCTACCATTCTTCTCATCCTCCTCAAGCACTCTCTGAAGTTTCCGCCAGTCTCCACCCTGTAATGTTTTTAGAGCTCCACTTTAAACTGGCATGTACAAAATATGTGCTGCATCGTTTCTCCATTCTTCCCACATAGAGTACAAACATCTGCCACATGAGGTATTATCCCTTTCGACTGAAGTCTCGCTATGGTCGATAATCTCCCTTTTAACAACATCCGTAGAAAGAATGAGTGTTTAGGCTGTAGTCCTGACTTCCACAATATATTCGTTGACCAATGGTTTCCTTGGCCTGCCCCTTTGAGGTATCCATATGCCTTGGTCGTGCTGAAATTTACCTTCATGTCAACACATTCCATTAGGTATGGACGAAATTCATCTTTCAGTGACACCAACTTGCCCCAACTCCAACTATATGTGTGCCCTTCTAGGCTGTAGTCAAGAAACTCTTCATCCTTCAAGTAGTATGCCTGAACCCATTTCAGCCACAATATATCCTTCTTTTGACATACATCCCAAATCAGCTTACATAGAGAAGCTCTATTCCAGAATGAAGGATCCCTTAGGCCAACTCCTCCACTTTTCTTTGGCATAAAAGTGTTTTCCAAGACAATGGTGTAACTCTTTTCTCCCCTTCCTTTCTGCCCCATAGAAAATTTCTGCATTTTCTCTCAATGGCTTTGTGCACACTCTCAGGTATTTGAAAAACATTCGCCCATTGACTAGCTTTGCTCAACAGATGTGTTTATAAACTGCACTTTACCTGCATATGCCATATTCCGGGAACCCTAAGTGCCTATTTGTCCTGCAATCTTCTCCACCATTTTCTCACAATCTTCAGCTCTCCACTTCCCAGGTACTTCATTGGGAAATTTCCTTGAACTATATTCAGAGTATCAGCCAACATCTTTGATTCAGTTTCTGTCATTGTCGAGAAGAAAGCCTCAGATTTTCCTTCATTTATCCTCAGGCCAGAAACTTTCCTAAACTCCTCCAAAACAGCTTTAACCCCTTCCATTGAGTGCTTGCTCGCCGTACAGAAAATTAACAGATCATCTGTAAACATCAAACTGTGTATTTCCCCCCTTTAAACTCCTCTGATGGAACTCTATAGCTTTCGTTTTTATGGCCAGGCTAAGCTATCTCGATAGATATTCCATCCCAATTACAAACAATAAAGGTGATATCGGATCCCCCTGTTTAACACCACTCCTCCCTTTAAAACAATCCGTGTACGCACCATTCAAAGAGAAACAATAAGTGGTATCCTCACCGCATCGTCTTATCCACTCAATAAACAATCCTGGAAACTTTAGAACTGCCAGCCATTTAAATAGAAACTCCCAGCTTATACTAACGAAAGCCTTCTGTATATCAATTTTTATCTTGTAGCTCAAAATATTGTCCGGCTTCTTATATCCTGTTAAAAGCTCTTGCGCTATGACAAGCGATTTCCCCACGTCGTAAATGGGAATCCCACTCAATCAAAACACATTTATATTTCACCTACAACTTCTAACTACTATAGAGTAGATAGTGGGAAGTAGGGATCGAACCACAAGGAGAAGGATCTTGTTTAGTGTTTTAGCAAAGATTGTTAACACACACATATATATTATATAGAAAGCAAGGTAAACAAGGGGGGTTTTTGAAGTTGATTTTGTAGGAAACACTACGATGCAAAGCAAATGAAAATCTAAATTATCATGCAATTATCTAAGTAAAGATTAACTATCTAAAATGCAAGTCTTGGGTGCATGTTATTTCAACTTTCTACCATGGATTTTTCCTCAAACTATGACGTGTTGCTTTGAGAATGATGATCGTTTATCATAAGAAACTACCTCTAATCGTAGAGACATATTTCTCAATCTCACTATTATAGTTATGGATGACGAAAGCATCACCACAACTCTCATCCACAAATGACCTAAATGATAGCATTTAGACCAATTTGTTGATGGAATTATCAATTAGAGACTCGATAAACACTACCCATGCTATTCGATAATGAAATTAACATGTATATAACACTAGTGAATGAGATCAAGAGCAAACACAATATGATAGCATAGTGAAATTAGCTCATAAATCTACTACTCAACAATAGAGGAAATGTTAGCATTTCAACCATGTTTCTAGCAACATTCAACACATTTGTATAACTAGGAAATAGTTCCTAACCATTGCCATGCATCAAAACACACAAATACAACACAATCATTCACTTGCAAATCATATATTCATAAGCTACACAAACAAGTTCTCAATTCATAATAGAAGTTTAATCACATGCCCCCAAGATGGGTTTTTAGCCTACAACAATAATCCTAATTAATACACACATGTTCATCAAATCAAAATGGAAGAAAATGGAAGAAGAGGAAGAAAAAGATGGGAAAAATGTGATTTGGATTTGGAGAGCTCCTCCAAAAAGGTCAGGATAAGGAGGTATTTATAGCCTCAAAATTTCAGCTCAAGGAGTGCAAGTGGGCAAAAGTTTAGCGACGCTTTATTTGGTCGCTGTTCATCATAGCGACACTTCTGGGAAGCTGGTGACACTTCTGGGCAGCTAGTGACGCTTTCTTCATCTGGGGTGACACTTCCTTCAAGCTCCAGTGACACTTTCTTCATCTCTTGTGACACTTTTCTGGGCTTGAGCGACACTTTTCTGGGCAACTTCTACCACCTTTAGTAAAGTGGCCTTCTCGCCACTTCTATGACTAATTCTTCAAGTTCCAAGCATCAAATCAGCAACTCTATAGCATAGTCATAGAAGGTCTTCAATAATATCAATCCACAAGCTCCAAAATACACATAAACATAGGATTTTACAAGTTCTAAACATAAAGAACCAATGATATAATTCACTCTAAAATCCTATGCTTTGTTACAAAATGGTCTTCAAAACAAGTCTTAAATACACTAAAAACTAGAGTATAAATAGGGTACATCACGCTAGGAGAATATTATGTGATATCCTCCTCCCTTTCACGAATGCACCTTGGTTTCCATTTATCACTTCAGGGAGTACCTCACTTAACCTGTTACTCATGATCTTTGTGACGACTTTATATAAAATAGGGCAGCAGGAAATCGGCCTATAGTCCCCAGCTAACTGCGGATTATCAACTTTCGGTATTAGTGTTAAAACAGCCCTGCTAAATTCCTGTGGTACTTCATCACCCTGAAAGAAACTCCTAATCCCCTTTTTGATATCATCACCAACAATCCCCCATGCTTTCTTGAAGAAAAAGCTTGAATATCCATCTACTCCAGGACTTTTGTCATTCTCAATGCTATTCAGAGCTCTCCATATCTCATCATCTGTAATCGGCTTTATCAAGGGTATTTGTTGCTCCACTGTAAGAAAGTTACCTTCAGATGCCACTAAAGGATCAATTTCACTCTCTGCTCCACCCCCTCTCTTCCATCCACTCTATCGTTTCCCACCTTCAGGCTGACTGTATGATTTCTGTATTGCCTCTTTTCATGCTTGCATAGAAAATTTTGGTTGGCCTGTCCCCCTCCATTATCCATTTCTCCTTAGACCGCTGCTGTAAGAAACTGAACTCCGCTTCAGTTAGTTCCATAGATTCTCTCCTTGCCCTTGCTTCATTTTCTTGCAGCCCTTTATCCAATACATGTGTTTGTAATAGATTGAACTGGTTCTCCCACTTCTCTTTTGCTTCCATGGCTCTTTTCTGAATGTCTAAAAATTCCCTTTTGTTTCCAGCAAGCCAGCAAGGCCTATATTATTTTCAAAACAAAATTGCCGGCATTTTCTCTGCTTACTTGACTGATTTAGACCCCTAACATTCCAGAATAACATAGTACTATGCATTATTAACAATATTATAATACCTTGAATGAACTTCAAGGTCTATGTTATTAGCTGCTTCTCTCTCATTGCCGCCAACATTTGTAGACTGTGAAATCTGCAATACCACATTATCATTAGGTTCAGCCGGTTGTTTCCCTTCTCTTTGTTGCCTTATTTCTCTACCCGGAACATCCCTAGCTTCACTCTCTCTTGATTGTGCATCCAAAACTGTTCTACTGCTCGTTCCACCACTGTTTTCACCCCTTTCTTTTTCATGCCCTGCTTTCTTTACCTGCTCTTTTTCGGCCCCAAAGACAGCCTCTCGATCTCCCTTTTTCTGTTCTATATTGGTCCCTTTAGTGCCCATTTTATTCCCCTCACGAGACGGGACTAAAATAGCTCGATTCTGGCCTTCTTTTTCACCATTCCTTTCTGCCCTAATTACCCCCACAGCCACCCAATCTTTAGTATTTCTTCCATACCTTTGAGGAGCCATTCTGTTCTGTCCAAGTCCACTTCCCCTTGGTGCATTTTGAGTTTGGTTCCCCTTTTTCCCTTTATTTGTGCTCTGATGTATTCCTCCTTTTACTTCAAGTGAAAGTGGTTTGGGTTTCCAAACACATTCCTCCGTTTCATGGCCAATCAGCTTGCACTTACTGCATTTTGCCGGTTTCCACTCATACTCCACATTCTAGTGCTGAATGACATTATTTTCATCTCTGTATGGAATTCGTTTCTGCATTTCCTCCCACATGTTTACCTCAACCAATATCCTAGCAAATTTTGTCCTGTCCATATACCATGTGGCCTCATCAATCCGCAAAGGGATTCAGTTTATGTCATTGTCGAGAAGAAAGGCTCAGATTTTTCTTCATTTATCCTCAGACCAGAAACCTTCCTAAACTCCTCCAAAACAATTTTAACCTCTTCCATTGAGTGCTTGCTCGACCTACAGAAAATTAATAGATCATCTGCAAACATCAAATTGTGTATTTCCCTCTTCAAACTCCTCTGATGGAACTCAGTCTAAGCTGTCTCGACAGATATTCCATCCAAATTACAAACAATAAAGGTGAT
Source organism: Cruciata laevipes (assembly GCA_963678965.1). Classification (NCBI taxonomy): domain Eukaryota; kingdom Viridiplantae; phylum Streptophyta; class Magnoliopsida; order Gentianales; family Rubiaceae; genus Cruciata; species Cruciata laevipes. The sequence continues at coordinate 15,182,920 of OY787634.1, read as the reverse complement.
ATCGGATCCCCTTGTTTAACACCACTCCTCCCTTTAAAACAATCAGTGTATGCACCATTCAAAGAGAAACAATAAATGGTATCCTCAATGCATCGTCTTATCCACTCAATAAACAATCCTGGAAACTTTAGAACTGCCAACCATTTGAATAGAAACTCCCAGCTGATACTGTCGAAAGCCTTTTGTATATCAATTTTTATCATGCAGCTCGGAATGTTGTTCGGCTTCTTATATCCTGTTAAAAGCTCTTGCTCTAGGAGAATATTATGTGACATCCTCCTCCCTTTCATGAATGCACCTTGGTTTCCATAAAGAGGCAAATCATAACTTCGCAAAACACAAGGCGGCAAGCCCTTACCAAAAAGCTCAGTATACAACTAAAGGTGGCAAGCCTTTCAAAATGCAATTAAACCTATTGGCGGCAAGCCCTAAATCATCCAAAATTTTACACAAATTCAGTAGGGTACCGTCAATTGAAGCCTTTGGAAGCAATGTAGCATGAGGAGATCATCAATTGAACCAAAATATCACCAAATCAAAAATTCCCAAAAATTAGGGTTCTTGAGATTTGGGGATATTTAAGTTCGTTTAGGAATTTGAAATTTGAGATGGTGAAAAGGATAAGGATGGTGGAGGGAAGGTTTTGATGTATTGGGGTTGGGGAGAAAGTCGCCGGAGGCCGGCGAATCGTGGTGGAGAGTTTCCGGCGGAAATTGGGCAAGATGGGAGGGTGGAGAGTGGTGGATTGGGGAAGAAGGTGGGGGAGGGGGCGGCGGATTTGGGTGGTTCAGCGGTGGTGGCGGTGGGAGGGTGGTTCAGTGGTGGCGGCGGCGGGATGGAGTGGGACGGGTTTGGGCGGTGGGGTGGTGGGTGGGGGAGAAGTTGGGGGAAAAATAGGGGAAGGGGAGACGGGAAGGGGCTAGGTTTTGGGCGAAGGGCTGGGTTTTGGCCGTTTTTCTGTTTTTTTTAAAAAAAAAATTTTAATTTTTTCTTGGCGGGCCGCGAGGCCCAATTCGCGGCCCGCGAGCCCGATTTTTTTTTTTTTTTTAAAATTCAAATAACACAACCAAAGAAAAACAAGAATTAAAACGAAACAAAAACAAGAGTGAAAACGTAATCTACTAATTAAAACAATGAAAGATACAAAGAAACTATTTTATTTATTTATTTATTTTTTTTAAATTTATAAACAAAATAAAAGCTAAGTAAAAATAAAACGATCAGAATCGATTTATTTAACGTCGTCGACACGACCCAAATGTTATTCATAGAACAAAATCTTGAAATCCTTCACTTTCAAAAGAAAAATGAAGGGTAGTAGAGAAGGTGTTGGAGGAGGGATAAAAGATGGTCGTTTTAAAGGAGTGGGAATGGTAGGAAGCATGAATGAGTCATATGACTTCCTACTCTCCTCTAAAACTTCCGGAAGTGGTGAAATTTGTTGCATAGGTGGAGATGAAGGTGACAATGGGGATGGTAAAAGTTCAATAATACTCACATCTCTCTCTACTTTATAATACTCAACAAAAATTTCCTCATCACTTTCAAACTCTTCCTCATGCATTGTGGTAATATCACTCACCATAGCATTAGGATTATGTTCTACTTCGGATGGTACTTCCTTGGAGTATTGAGCTTCTAATCTCATCACCACATTCAACATTTCGCTCAATTGCCTCTCAAGATTCTCTAAAAGTAAATTTTCATCATAAGTCATTGAATCTTGTTCTTGAGGCAATTCACAAGGATGTGGGGGTAGATTTTGTTGCTCAAAATATTGGTTTTCCGGTTGATATCCATAATTCGAATTCGAATAACCACTCCATTGTGGATTATAAGAATCATCACATGGATTAAAACAATTTTGACTTTGAAAACCAATATGTGTCTCCTCCTCATAGCACTCATCATCATAGTACCCTTGGTATGAAGAACCAAGGGACCTTTCAAGTTCATAGTGCTCAGTTCTCGACTCAAAATAACAAGGCTCGGAAAAATCATTTGGAAGATAAGAATCACACGAGCTTGTTGCATTCTTCCTCATCCTTTCATGGTTAAAGGAGAGGAATTCAAGAAAATCTTTCCTTTTTAAACTAAACATAACTAAAAAAGGTTTGAAATGGTAGTGCAAGGGTTCTAGGGTAATACACACTACAAGGTGCCGTTTATTCCAAGAAACCAAGCAATACACACTTCAAAGAAAACAAAGTAAACGAAAGATTGAAACTATAGTGCAAGGATTCTAAGGCAATACACACTACAAGGTGCCGTTTACACAAAGAACTCGAGCAATACACTTTCAAAGAAAAGAAAGAAAACAAAGGAGATAAACAATAAAATCTAAGATAAAACACAAAACAAGAAATGCCTTCTCCCCGGCAGCGGCGCCATTTTTTGACAAGCGATTTCCCCACGTCGTAAATGGGAATCCCACTCAATCAAAACACATTTATATTTCACCTACAACTTCTAACTACTATAGAGTAGATAGTGGGAAGTAGGGATCGAACCACAAGGAGAAGGATCTTGTTTAGTGTTTTAGCAAAGATTGTTAACACACACATATATATTATATAGAAAGCAAGGTAAACAAGGGGGGGTTTTGAAGTTGATTTTGTAGGAAACACTACGATGCAAAGCAAATGAAAATCTAAATTATCATGCAATTATCTAAGTAAAGATTAACTATCTAAAATGCAAGTCTTGGGTGCATGTGATTTCAACTTTCTACCATGGATTTTTCCTCAAACTATGACGTGTTGCTTTGAGAATGATGATCGTTTATCATAAGAAACTACCTCTAATCGTAGAGACATATTTCTCAATCTCACTATTATAGTTATGGATGACGAAAGCATCACCACAACTCTCATCCACAAATGACCTAAATGATAGCATTTAGACCAATTTGTTGATGGAATTATCAATTAGAGACTCGATAAACACTACCCATGCTATTCGATAACGAAATTAACATGTATATAACACTAGTGAATGACATCAAGAGCAAACACAATATGATAGCATAATGAAATTAGCTCATAAATCTACTACTCAACAATAGAGGAAATGTTAGCATTTCAACCATGTTTCTAGCAACATTCAACACATTTGTATAACTAGGAAATAGTTCCAAACCATTGCCATGCATCAAAACACACAAATACAACACAATCATTCACTTGCAAATCATATATTCATAAGCTACACAAACAAGTTCTCAATTCATTATAGAAGTTTAATCACATGCCCCCCAAGATGGGTTTTTAGCCTACAACAATAATCCTAATTAATACACACATGTTCATCAAATCAAAATGGAAGAAAATGGAAGAAGAGGAAGAAAAAGATGGGAAAAATGTGATTTGGATTTGGAGAGCTCCTCCAAAATGGTGAGGATAAGGAGGTATTTATAGCCTCAAAATTTCAGCTCAAGGAGTGCAAGTGGGCAAAAGTTTAGCGACGCTTTATTTGGTCGCTGTTCATCATAGCGACACTTCTGGCAAGCTGGTGACACTTCTGGGCAGCTAGTGACGCTTTCTTCATCTGGGGTGACACTTCCTTCAAGCTCCAGTGACACTTTCTTCATCTCTTGTGACACTTTTCTGGGCTTGAGCGACACTTTTCTGGGCAACTTCTATCACCTTTAGTAAAGTGGCCTTCTCGCCACTTCTATGACCAATTCTTCAAGTTCCAAGCATCAAATCAGCAACTCTATAGCATAGTCATAGAAGGTCTTCAATAATATCAATCCACAAGCTCCAAAATACACATAAACATAGGATTTTACAAGTTCTAAACATAAAGAACCAATGATATAATTCACTCTAAAATCCTATGCTTTGTTACAAAATGGTCTTCAAAACAAGTCTTAAATACACTAAAAACTAGAGTATAAATAGGGTACATCACGCTAGGAGAATATTATGTGATATCCTCCTCCCTTTCACGAATGCACCTTGGTTTCCATTTATCACTTCAGGGAGTACCTCACTTAACCTGTTACTCATGATCTTTGTGACGACTTTATATAAAATAGGGCAGCAGGAAATCGGCCTATAGTCCCCAGCTAACTGCGGATTATCAACTTTCGGTATTAGTGTTAAAACAGCCCTGCTAAATTCCTGTGGTACTTCATCACCCTGAAAGAAACTCCTAATCCCCTTTTTGATATCATCACCAACAATCCCCCATGCTTTCTTGAAGAAAAAGCTTGAATATCCATCTACTCCAGGACTTTTGTCATTCTCAATGCTATTCAGAGCTCTCCATATCTCATCATCTGTAATCGGCTTTATCAAGGGTATTTGTTGCTCCCTCTTGTTCAATCGTTTAAGTGATATTTCCAGCACCTTCAGAGTTTTTAAATAGATCCACAAGAGTACTGTGTTTCCGCATCCTCCAATTCTGCTCCACTAATGTAAGAAAGTCCGGCGATTTTACCCACATATTGAAGAACTTAAAAGGACGTTTAGCAGAACACTTTCTTGGCTTATCTAGGTGTATAAGTAATGGTAAATGATCTGATGCATCATTGGGTTTTACCTCACATATCGCTTCCGTCCATCTGTCCAACCACGTCTCATTCACCATTGCTCTGTCGATTCTACTGAAAATTCTGCCTTCTTCCCTTTTATTGTCCCACGTGAAAAAAGGTCCTGTACTTTTCGTCTCATGCAGTTGAATCAAGTTCACCGTGTCTCTAAAATTTTCCACCTCAGCTAGTTGTACATCCTCTCCTCCAGTTCGGTCTCCCAAATTTAGGGGGGAGTTGAAATCCCCCACCACCATCCATGGCATATCCTGGTGATTTGCAGTCTCCAGATAACGCCATAAATTCAGCCCGAGTGGTTGTTTGGTCTTTGCTTCTACTTCACTATTATGAGCATAAACAACCGTCAAGTAAAACTCCAGCCCGAGTTCCTTTTTTCGGCAAATGCTGACATCCACTGATCTCCAATGCTTATTACAGAAATATCATACAAATCTGGCTTCCAACATAGCCATATTCTTCCTGTTTGTGCTATCGGGTAGTTTGTTAGTAGCTTCCAACCCAAATCAAGACTTTCCCATCTATCCACTTCATTTTCTACCTTCACCTTTGTTTCCAGCAAGCCAGCAAGGCCTATATTATTTTCAAAACAAAATTGCCGGCATTTTCTCTGCTTACTTGACTGATTTAGACCCCTAACATTCCAGAATAACATAGTACTATGCATCATTAACAATATTATAATACCTTGAATGAACTTCAAGGTCTATGTTATTAGCTGCTTCTCTCTCATTGCCGCCAACATTTGTAGACTGTGAAATTTGCAATACCACATTATCATTAGGTTCAGCCGGTTGTTTCCCTTCTCTTTGTTGCCTTATTTCTCTACCCGGAACATCCCTAGCTTCACTCTCTCTTGATTGTGCATCCAAAACTTTTCTACTGCTCGTTCCACCACTGTTTTCACCCCTTTCTTTTTCATGCCCTGCTTTCTTTACCTGCTCTTTTTCGGCCCCAAAGACAGCCTCTCGATCTCCCTTTTTCTGTTCTATATTGGTCCCTTTAGTGCCCGTTTTATTCCCCTGACGAGACGGGACTAAAACAGCTCGATTCTGGCCTTCTTTTTCACCATTCCTTTCTGCCCTAATTACCCCCACAGCCACCCAATCTTTAGTATTTCTTCCATACCTTTGAGGAGCCATTCTGTTCTGTCCAAGTCCACTTCCCCTTGGTGCATTTTGAGTTTGGTTCCCCTTTTTCCCTTTATTTGTGCTCTGATGTATTCCTCCTTTTACTGCAAGTGAAAGTGGTTTGGGTTTCCAAACACATTCCTCCGTTTCATGGCCAATCAGCTTGCACTTACTGCATTTTGCCGGTTTCCACTCATACTCCACATTCTAGTGCTGAATGACATTATTTTCATCTCTGTATGGAATTCGTTTCTGCATTTCCTTCCCCATGTCTACCTCAACCAATATCCTAGCAAATTTTGTCCTGTCCATATACCATGTGGCCTCATCAATCCGCAAAGGGATTCAGTTTATGTCATTGTCGAGAAGAAAGGCTCAGATTTTTCTTCATTTATCCCCAGACCAGAAACCTTCCTAAGCTCCTCCAAAACAATTTTAACCTCTTCCATTGAGTGCTTGCTCGCCCTACAGAAAATTAACAGATCATCTGCAAACATCAAATTGTGTATTTCCCTCTGATGGAACTCAGGCTAAGCTGTCTCGACAGATATTCCATCCAAATTACAAACAATAAAGGTGATATCGGATCCCCTTTTTTAACACCACTCCTCCCTTTAAAACAATCAGTGTATGCACCATTCAAAGAGAAACAATAAATGGTATCCTCAACGCATCGTCTTATCCACTCAATAACCAATCCTGGAAACTTTAGAACTGCCAACCATTTGAATAGAAACTCCCAGCTGATACTGTCGAAAGCCTTTTGTATATCAATTTTTATCATGCAGCTCGGAATGTTGTTCGGCTTCTTATATCCTGTTAAAAGCTCTTGCTCTAGGAGAATATTATGTGACATCCTCCTCCCTTTCATGAATGCACCTTGGTTTCCATTTATCACTTCAGGGAGTACCTCACTTAACCTGTTACTCATGATCTTTGTGACGACTTTATATAAAACAGGGCAGCAGGAAATCGGCCTATAGTCCCCAGCTGACTGCGGATTATCAACTTTCGGTATTAGTGTTAAAACAGCCCTGCTAAATTCCTGTGGTACTTCGTCACCCTGAAAGAAACTCCTAATCCCCTTTTTGATATCATCACCAACAATCCCCCATGCTTTCTTGAAGAAAAAGCTTGAATATCCATCTACTCCAGGACTTTTGTCATTCTCAATGCTATTCAGAGCTCTCCATATCTCATCATCTGTAATCGGCTTTATCAAGGGTATTTGTTGCTCCACTGTAACAAAGTTACCTTCAGATGCCACTAAAGGATCAATTTCACTCTCTGCTCCACCCCCTCTCTTCCATCCACTCTATCGTTTCCCACCTTCAGGCTGACTATATGATTTCTGTATTGCCTCTTTTTCATGCTTGCATAGAAAATTTTGGTTGGCCTGTCCCCCTCCATTATCCATTTCTCCTTAGACCGCTGCTGTAAGAAACTGAACTCCGCTTCATCTAGTTCCATAGATTCTCTCCTTGCCCTTGCTTCGTTTTCTTGCAGCCCTTTATCCAATACATGTGTTTGTAATAGATTGAACTGGTTCTCCCACTTCTCTTTTGCTTCCATGGCTCTTTTCTGAATGTCTGAAAATTCCCTCTTGTTCAATCGTTTAAGTGATATTTCCAGCACCTTCAGAGTTTTTAAATAGATCCACAAGAGTACTGTGTTTCCGCATCCTCCAATTCTGCTCCACTAATGTAAGAAAGTCCGGCGATTTTACCCACATATTGAAGAACTTAAAAGGACGTTTAGCATAACACTTTCTTGGCTTATCTAGGTGTATAAGTAATGGTAAATGATCTGATGCATCATTGGGTTTTACCTCACATATCGCTTCCGTCCATCTGTCCAACCACGTCTCATTCACCATTGCTCTGTCGATTCTACTGAAAATTCTGCCTTCTTCCCTTTTATTGTCCCACGTGAAAAAAGGTCCTGTACTTTTCAGCTCATGCAGTTGAATTAAGTTCACCGTGTCTCTAAAATTTTCCACCTCAGCTAGTTGTACATCCTCTCCTCCAGTTCGGTCTCCCAAATTTAGGGGGGAGTTGAAATCCCCCACCACCATCCATGGCATATCCTGGTGATTTGCAGTCTCCAGATAACGCCATAAATTCAGCCTAAGTGGTTGTTTGGTCTTTGCTTCTACTTCACTATTATGAGCATAAACAACCGTCAAGTAAAACTCCAGCCCGAGTTCCTTTTTCCGGCAAATGCTGACATCCACTGATCTCCAATGCTTTTACCGAAATATCATACAAATCTGGCTTCCAACATAGCCATATTCTTCCTGTTTGTGCTATCGGGCAGTTTCTTAGTAGCTTCCAACCCAAATCAAGACTTTCCCATCTATCCACTTCATTTTCTACCTTCACCTTTGTTTCCAGCAAGCCAGCAAGGCCTATATTATTTTCAAAACAAAATTGCCGGCATTTTCTCTGCTTACTTGACTGATTTAGACCCCTAACATTCCAGAATAACATAGTACTATGCATCATTAACAATATTATAATACCTTGAATGAACTTCAAGGTCTATGTTATTAGCTGCTTCTCTCTCATTGCCGCCAACATTTGTAGACTGTGAAATCTGCAATACCACATTATCATTAGGTTCAGCCGGTTGTTTCCCTTCTCTTTGTTGCCTTATTTCTCTACCCGGAACATCCCTAGCTTCACTCTCTCTTGATTGTGCATCCAAAACTTTTCTACTGCTCGTTCCACCACTGTTTTCACCCCTTTCTTTTTCATGCCCTGCTTTCTTTACCTGCTCTTTTTCGGCCCCAAAGACAGCCTCTCGATCTCCCTTTTTCTGTTCTATATTGGTCCCTTTAGTGCCCGTTTTATTCCCCTGACGAGACGGGACTAAAACAGCTCGATTCTGGCCTTCTTTTTCACCATTCCTTTCTGCCCTAATTACCCCCACAGCCACCCAATCTTTAGTATTTCTTCCATACCTTTGAGGAGCCATTCTGTTCTGTCCAAGTCCACTTCCCCTTGGTGCATTTTGAGTTTGGTTCCCCTTTTTCCCTTTATTTGTGCTCTGATGTATTCCTCCTTTTACTGCAAGTGAAAGTGGTTTGCGTTTCCAAACACATTCCTCCGTTTCATGGCCAATCAGCTTGCACTTACTGCATTTTGCAGGTTTCCACTCATACTCCACATTTTAGTGCTGAATGACATTATTTTCATCTCTGTATGGAATTCGTTTCTGCATTTCCTTCCCCATGTCTACCTCAACCAATATCCTAGCAAATTTTGTCCTGTCCATATACCATGTGGCCTCATCAATCCGCAAAGGGATTCAGTTTATGTCATTGTCGAGAAGAAAGGCTCAGATTTTTCTTCATTTATCCTCAGACCAGAAACCTTCCTAAACTCCTCCAAAATAATTTTAACCTCTTCCATTGAGTGCTTGCTCGCCCTACAGAAAATTAACAGATCATCTGCAAACATCAAATTGTGTATTTCCCTCTTCAAACTCCTCTGATGGAACTCAGGCTAAGCTGTCTCGACAGATATTCCATCCAAATTACAAACAATAAAGGTGATATCGGATCCCCTTGTTTAACACCACTCCTCCCTTTAAAACAATCAGTGTATGCACCATTCAAAGAGAAACAATAAATGGTATCCTCAACGCATCGTCTTATCCACTCAATAACCAATCCTGGAAACTTTAGAACTGCCAACCATTTGAATAGAAATTCCCAGCTGATACTGTCGAAAGCCTTTTGTATATCAATTTTTATCATGCAGCTCGGAATGTTGTTCGGCTTCTTATATCCTGTTAAAAGCTCTTGCTCTAGGAGAATATTATGTGACATCCTCCTCCCTTTCATGAATGCACCTTGGTTTCCATTTATCACTTCAGGGAGTACCTCACTTAACCTGTTACTCATGATCTTTGTGACGACTTTATATAAAACAGGGCAGCAGGAAATCGGCCTATAGTCCCCAGCTGACTGCGGATTATCAACTTTCGGTATTAGTGTTAAAACAGCCCTGCTAAATTCCTGTGGTACTTCGTCACCCTGAAAGAAACTCCTAATCCCCTTTTTGATATCATCACCAACAATCCCCCATGCTTTCTTGAAGAAAAAGCTTGAATATCCATCTACTCCAGGACTTTTGTCATTCTCAATGCTATTCAGAGCTCTCCATATCTCATCATCTGTAATCGGCTTTATCAAGGGTATTTGTTGCTCCACTGTAACAAAGTTACCTTCAGATGCCACTAAAGGATCAATTTCACTCTCTGCTCCACCCCCTCTCTTCCTTTTTTTTTTTTGATGTAATATTTTCTTCTATTAAATTGCTCAAAAAAGTTCATACAACTGATTTGGCCATCACTCTAAGCCAAACATTCAACAGATATAAATAACTAACCAAAAGGAGAAAAAACAACTATTCTACAGCCATATGAAATGCAAGTGGCTATGATCATAACTAGTTCATCAAGATATTGCTAGGATTTTAGAAAACTATCATTCCATTCCTTATGTCCTTGCATATCTTGCCAAATCTGCATCCACCTTTGGAGCTTTGGTGTCTTCAACGTTCCATTTTGGTCTCCGGCTCGTATATGATTAAGGGAAAATCCACCATAGCATATCTGTGAATTGACATGTCAAAACACAAGTCTGCCCTAGTTGATTTCCCATAGAAATCAAATAAGCCATATGTAGTCTGGTTTGAGTATGCTTATAATCTTCTTTGATCCAGCCCGTCAAGTCTTTAGATAGTGTCATGGGCCAAGGTTGGGTAACTGGTTTCACCCAGCAGCCCAACACCTCTGTATACCAAAGGTAATCAGTGCGGTACCTACGACATATGTACAAGTTTCATACTTGGGGTAAAACCCCTCAACCATTCCATCAAATCAGATAGTGTCATGGGCCAAGACTGGGTAACTGGTTTTTATACCAGCAGCCCAACACCTCTGAAATACCAAAAGGTAATCAGTGCGGTACCTACGACATATGTACAAGTTTCATACTTGGGGTAAAACCCCTCCACCATTCCATCAAATCAGATAGTGTCATGGGCCAAGGCTGGGTAACTGGTTTTTATACCAGCAGCCCAACACCTCTGAAATACCAAAAGGTAATCAGTGCGGTACCTACGACATATGTACAAGTTTCATACTAGGGATATATCCCCAAAACCAATCCGTCAAGTCTTAAGATAGTGTCACGGGCCAAGGCTGGGTAACTGGTTTTTACACCAGCAGCCCAACACCTCTGAAATACCAAAGGTAATCAGTGCGGTACCTACGACATATGTACCAAGTTTCATACTAGGATCCATTCACGCTATCCTCAACATCAATCAAAGGGGTCATAGCCTGTTTCAATCATCACCTTTAGAGCATCCACCCCCTCTCTTCCATCCACTCTATCGTTTCCCACCTTCAGGCTGACTATATGATTTCTGTATTGCCTCTTTTTCATGCTTGCATAGAAAATTTTGGTTGGCCTGTCCCCCTCCATTATCCATTTCTCCTTAGACCGCTGCTGTAAGAAACTGAACTCCGCTTCATCTAGTTCCATAGATTCTCTCCTTGCCCTTGCTTCGTTTTCTTGCAGCCCTTTATCCAATACATGTGTTTGTAATAGATTGAACTGGTTCTCCCACTTCTCTTTTGCTTCCATGGCTCTTTTCTGAATGTCTGAAAATTCCCTCTTGTTCAATCGTTTAAGTGATATTTCCAGCACCTTCAGAGTTTTTAAATAGATCCACAAGAGTACTGTGTTTCCGCATCCTCCAATTCTGCTCCACTAATGTAAGAAAGTCCGGCGATTTTACCCACATATTGAAGAACTTAAAAGGACGTTTAGCATAACACTTTCTTGGCTTATCTAGGTGTATAAGTAATGGTAAATGATCTGATGCATCATTGGGTTTTACCTCACATATCGCTTCCGTCCATCTGTCCAACCACGTCTCATTCACCATTGCTCTGTCGATTCTACTGAAAATTCTGCCTTCTTCCCTTTTATTGTCCCACGTGAAAAAAGGTCCTGTACTTTTCAGCTCATGCAGTTGAATTAAGTTCACCGTGTCTCTAAAATTTTCCACCTCAGCTAGTTGTACATCCTCTCCTCCAGTTCGGTCTCCCAAATTTAGGGGGGAGTTGAAATCCCCCACCACCATCCATGGCATATCCTGGTGATTTGCAGTCTCCAGATAACGCCATAAATTCAGCCTAAGTGGTTGTTTGGTCTTTGCTTCTACTTCACTATTATGAGCATAAACAACCGTCAAGTAAAACTCCAGCCCGAGTTCCTTTTTCCGGCAAATGCTGACATCCACTGATCTCCAATGCTTTTACCGAAATATCATACAAATCTGGCTTCCAACATAGCCATATTCTTCATGTTTGTGCTATCGGGCAGTTTCTTAGTAGCTTCCAACCCAAATCAAGACTTTCCCATCTATCCACTTCATTTTCTACCTTCACCTTTGTTTCCAGCAAGCCAGCAAGGCCTATATTATTTTCAAAACAAAATTGCCGGCATTTTCTCTGCTTACTTGACTGATTTAGACCCCTAACATTCCAGAATAACATAGTACTATGCATCATTAACAATATTATAATACCTTGAATGAACTTCAAGGTTTATGTTATTAGCTGCTTCTCTCTCATTGCCGCCAACATTTGTAGACTGTGAAATCTGCAATACCACATTATCATTAGGTTCAGCCGGTTGTTTCCCTTCTCTTTGTTGCCTTATTTCTCTACCCGGAACATCCCTAGCTTCACTCTCTCTTGATTGTGCATCCAAAACTGTTCTACTGCTCGTTCCACAACTGTTTTCACCCCTTTCTTTTTCATGCCCTGCTTTCTTTACCTGCTCTTTTTCGGCCCCAAAGACAGCCTCTCGATCTCCCTTTTTCTGTTCTATATTGGTCCCTTTAGTGCCCGTTTTATTCCCCTCACGAGACGGGACTAAAACAGCTCGATTCTGGCCTTCTTTTTCACCATTCCTTTCTGCCCTAATTACCCCCACAGCCACCCAATCTTTAGTATTTCTTCCACACCTTTGAGGAGCCATTCTGTTCTGTCCAAGTCCACTTCCCCTTGGTGCATTTTGAGTTTGGTTCCCCTTTTTCCCTTTATTTGTGCTCTGATGTATTCCTCCTTTTACTGCAAGTGAAAGTGGTTTGCGTTTCCAAACACATTCCTCCGTTTCATGGACAATCAGCTTGCACTTACTGCATTTTGCAGGTTTCCACTCATACTCCACATTCTAGTGCTGAATGACATTATTTTCATCTCTGTATGGAATTCGTTTCTGCATTTCCTTCCCCATGTCTACCTCAACCAATATCCTAGCAAATTTTGTCCTGTCCATATACCATGTGGCCTCATCAATCCGCAAAGGGATTCAGTTTATGTCATTGTCGAGAAGAAAGGCTCAGATTTTTCTTCATTTATCCTCAGACCAGAAACCTTCCTAAACTCCTCCAAAACAATTTTAACCTCTTCCATTGAGTGCTTGCTCGCCCTACAGAAAATTAACAGATCATCTGCAAACATCAAATTGTGTATTTCCCTCTTCAAACTCCTCTGATGGAACTCAGGCTAAGCTGTCTCGACAGATATTCCATCCAAATTACAAACAATAAAGGTGATATCGGATCCCCTTGTTTAACACCACTCCTCCCTTTAAAACAATCAGTGTATGCACCATTCAAAGAGAAACAATAAATGGTATCTTCAACGCATCGTCTTATCCACTCAATAAACAATCCTGGAAACTTTAGAACTGCCAACCATTTGAATAGAAACTCCCAGCTGATACTGTCGAAAGCCTTTTGTATATCAATTTTTATCATGCAGCTCGGAATGTTGTTCGGCTTCTTATATCCTGTTAAAAGCTCTTGCTCTAGGAGAATATTATGTGACATCCTCCTCCCTTTCATGAATGCACCTTGGTTTCCATTTATCACTTCAGGGAGTACCTCACTTAACCTGTTACTCATGATCTTTGTGACGACTTTATATAAAACAGGGCAGCAGGAAATCGGCCTATAGTCCCCAGCTGACTGCGGATTATCAACTTTCGGTATTAGTGTTAAAACAGCCCTGCTAAATTCCTGTGGTACTTCGTCACCCTGAAAGAAACTCCTAATCCCCTTTTTGATATCATCACCAACAATCCCCCATGCTTTCTTGAAGAAAAAGCTTGAATATCCATCTACTCCAGGACTTTTGTCATTCTCAATGCTATTCAGAGCTCTCCATATCTCATCATCTGTAATCGGCTTTATCAAGGGTATTTGTTGCTCCACTGTAAGAAAGTTACCTTCAGATGCCACTAAAGGATCAATTTCACTCTCTGCTCCACCCCCTCTCTTCCATCCACTCTATCGTTTCCCACCTTCAGGCTGACTATATGATTTCTGTATTGCCTCTTTTTCACGCTTGCATAGAAAATTTTGGTTGGCCTGTCCCCCTCCATTATCCATTTCTCCTTAGACCGCTGCTGTAAGAAACTGAACTCCGCTTCAGCTAGTTCCATAGATTCTCTCCTTGCCCTTGCTTCGTTTTCTTGCAGCCCTTTATCCAATACATGTGTTTGTAATAGATTGAACTGGTTCTCCCACTTCTCTTTTGCTTCCATGGCTCTTTTCTGAATGTCTGAAAATTCCCTCTTGTTCAATCGTTTAAGTGATATTTCCAGCACCTTCAGAGTTTTAAATAGATCCACAAGAGTACTGTGTTTCCGCATCCTCCAATTCTGCTCCACTAATGTAAGAAAGTCCGGCGATTTTACCCACATATTGAAGAACTTAAAAGGACGTTTAGCAGAACACTTTCTTGGCTTATCTAGGTGTATAAGCAATGGTAAATGATCTGATGCATCATGGGGTTTTACCTCACATATCGCTTCCGTCCATCTGTCCAACCACTTCTCATTCACCATTGCTCTGTCGATTCTACTGAAAATTCTGCCTTCTTCCCTTTTATTGTCCCACGTGAAAAAAGGTCCTGTACTTTTCAGCTCATGCAGTTGAATCAAGTTCACCGTGTCTCTAAAATTTTCCACCTCAGCTAGTTGTACATCCTCTCCTCCAGTTCGGTCTCCCAAATTTAGGGGGGAGTTGAAATCCCCCACCACCATCCATGGCATATCCTGGTGATTTGCAGTCTCCAGATAACGCCATAAATTCAGCCTGAGTGGTTGTTTGGTCTTTGCTTCTACTTCACTATTATGAGCATAAACAACCGTCAAGTAAAACTCCAGCCCGAGTTCATTTTTTCCGGCAAATGCTGACATCCACTTATCTCCAATGCTTATTACCGAAATATCATACAAATCTGGCTTCCAACATAGCCAATTCTTCCTGTTTGTGCTATCGGGCAGTTTCTTAGTAGCTTCCAACCCAAATCAAGACTTTCCCATCTATCCACTTCATTTTCTACCTTCACCTTTGTTTCCAGCAAGGCCTATATTATTTTCAAAACAAAATTGCCGGCATTTTCTCTGCTTACTTGACTGATTTAGACCCCTAACATTCCGGAATAACATAGTACTATGCATCATTAACAATATTATAATACCTTGAATGAACTTCAAGGTCTATGTTATTAGCTGCTTCTCTCTCATTGCCGCCAACATTTGCAGACTGTGAAATCTGCAATACCACATTATCATTAGGTTCAGCCGGTTGTTTCCCTTCTCTTTGTTGCCTTATTTCTCTACCCGGAACATCCCTAGCTTCACTCTCTCTTGATTGTGCATCCAAAACTGTTCTACTGCTCGTTCCACCACTGTTTTCACCCCTTTCTTTTTCATGCCCTGCTTTCTTTACCTGCTCTTTTTCGGCCCCAAAGACAGCCTCTCGATCTCCCTTTTTCTGTTCTATATTGGTCCCTTTAGTGCCCGTTTTATTCCCCTCACGAGACGGGACTAAAACAGCTCGATTCTGGCCTTCTTTTTCACCATTCCTTTCTGCCCTAATTACCCCCACAGCCACCCAATCTTTAGTATTTCTTCCATACCTTTGAGGAGCCATTCTGTTCTGTCCAAGTCCACTTCCCCTTGGTGCATTTTGAGTTTGGTTCCCCTTTTTCCCTTTATTTGTGCTCTGATGTATTCCTCCTTTTACTGCAAGTGAAAGTGGTTTGGGTTTCCAAACACATTCCTCCGTTTCATGGCCAATCAGCTTGCACTTACTGCATTTTGCCGGTTTCCACTCATACTCCACATTCTAGTGCTGAATGACATTATTTTCATCTCTGTATGGAATTCGTTTCTGCATTTCCTTCCCCATGTCTACCTCAACCAATATCCTAGCAAATTTTGTCCTGTCCATATACCATGTGGCCTCATCAATCCGCAAAGGGATTCAGTTTATGTCATTGTCGAGAAGAAAGGCTCAGATTTTTCTTCATTTATCCTCAGACCAGAAACCTTCCTAAACTCCTCCAAAACAATTTTAACCTCTTCCATTGAGTGCTTGCTCGCCCTACAGAAAATTAACAGATCATCTGCAAACATCAAATTGTGTATTTCCCTCTTCAAACTCCTCTGATGGAACTCAGGCTAAGCTGTCTCGACAGATATTCCATCCAAATTACAAACAATAAAGGTGATATCGGATCCCCTTGTTTAACACCACTCCTCCCTTTAAAACAATCAGTGTATGCACCATTCAAAGAGAAACAATAAATGGTATCCTCAACGCATCGTCTTATCCACTCAATAAACAATCCTGGAAACTTTAGAACTGCCAACCATTTGAATAGAAACTCCCAGCTGATACTGTCGAAAGCCTTTTGTATATCAATTTTTATCATGCAGCTCGGAATGTTGTTCGGCTTCTTATATCCTGTTAAAAGCTCTTGCTCTAGGAGAATATTATGTGACATCCTCCTCCCTTTCATGAATGCACCTTGGTTTACATTTATCACTTCAGGGAGTACCTCACTTAACCTGTTACTCATGATCTTTGTGACGACTTTATATAAAACAGGGCAGCAGGAAATCGGCCTATAGTCCCCAGCTGACTGCGGATTATCAACTTTCGGTATTAGTGTTAAAACAGCCCTGCTAAATTCCTGTGGTACTTCGTCACCCTGAAAGAAACTCCTAATCCCCTTTTTGATATCATCACCAACAATCCCCCATGCTTTCTTGAAGAAAAAGCTTGAATATCCATCTACTCCAGGACTTTTGTCATTCTCAATGCTATTCAGAGCTCTCCATATCTCATCATCTGTAATCGGCTTTATCAAGGGTATTTGTTGCTCCACTGTAAGAAAGTTACCTTCAGATGCCACTAAAGGATCAATTTCACTCTCTGCTCCACCCCCTCTCTTCCATCCACTCTATCGTTTCCCACCTTCAGGCTGACTATATGATTTCTGTATTGCCTCTTTTTCACGCTTGCATAGAAAATTTTGGTTGGCCTGTCCCCCTCCATTATCCATTTCTCCTTAGACCGCTGCTGTAAGAAACTGAACTCCGCTTTAGCTAGTTCCATAGATTCTCTCCTTGCCCTTGCTTCGTTTTCTTGCAGCCCTTTATCCAATACATGTGTTTGTAATAGATTGAACTGGTTCTCCCACTTCTCTTTTGCTTCCATGGCTCTTTTCTGAATGTCTGAAAATTCCCTCTTGTTCAATCGTTTAAGTGATATTTCCAGCACCTTCAGAGTTTTAAATAGATCCACAAGAGTACTGTGTTTCCGCATCCTCCAATTCTGCTCCACTAATGTAAGAAAGTCCGGCGATTTTACCCACATATTGAAGAACTTAAAAGGACGTTTAGCAGAACACTTTCTTGGCTTATCTAGGTGTATAAGTAATGGTAAATGATCTGATGCATCATTGGGTTTTACCTCACATATCGCTTCCGTCCATCTGTCCAACCACGTCTCATTCACCATTGCTCTGTCGATTCTACTGAAAATTCTGCCTTCTTCCCTTTTATTGTCCCACGTGAAAAAAGGTCCTGTACTTTTCGTCTCATGCAGTTGAATCAAGTTCACCGTGTCTCTAAAATTTTCCACCTCAGCTAGTTGTACATCCTCTCCTCCAGTTCGGTCTCCCAAATTTAGGGGGGAGTTGAAATCCCCCACCACCATCCATGGCATATCCTGGTGATTTGCAGTCTCCAGATAACGCCATAAATTCAGCCTGAGTGGTTGTTTGGTCTTTGCTTCTACTTCACTATTATGAGCATAAACAACCGTCAAGTAAAACTCCAGCCCGAGTTCCTTTTTTCGGCAAATGCTGACATCCACTGATCTCCAATGCTTATTACCGAAATATCATACAAATCTGGCTTCCAACATAGCCATATTCTTCCTGTTTGTGCTATCGGGCAGTTTGTTAGTAGCTTCCAACCCAAATCAAGACTTTCCCATCTATCCACTTCATTTTCTACCTTCACCTTTGTTTCCAGCAAGGCCTATATTATTTTCAAAACAAAATTGCCGGCATTTTCTCTGCTTACTTGACTGATTTAGACCCCTAACATTCCAGAATAACATAGTACTATGCATCATTAACAATATTATAATACCTTGAATGAACTTCAAGGTCTATGTTATTAGCTGCTTCTCTCTCATTGCCGCCAACATTTGTAGACTGTGAAATCTGCAATACCACATTATCATTAGGTTCAGCCGGTTGTTTCCCTTCTCTTTGTTGCCTTATTTCTCTACCCGGAACATCCCTAGCTTCACTCTCTCTTGATTGTGCATCCAAAACTGTTCTACTGCTCGTTCCACCACTGTTTTCACCCCTTTCTTTTTCATGCCCTGCTTTCTTTACCTGCTCTTTTTCGGCCCCAAAGACAGCCTCTCGATCTCCCTTTTTCTGTTCTATATTGGTCCCTTTAGTGCCCGTTTTATTCCCCTCACGAGACGGGACTAAAACAGCTCGATTCTGGCCTTCTTTTTCACCATTCCTTTCTGCCCTAATTACCCCCACAGCCACCCAATCTTTAGTATTTCTTCCATACCTTTGAGGAGCCATTCTGTTCTGTCCAAGTCCACTTCCCCTTGGTGCATTTTGAGTTTGGTTCCCCTTTTTCCCTTTATTTGTGCTCTGATGTATTCCTCCTTTTACTGCAAGTGAAAGTGGTTTGGGTTTCCAAACACATTCCTCCGTTTCATGGCCAATCAGCTTGCACTTACTGCATTTTGCCGGTTTCCACTCATACTCCACATTCTAGTGCTGAATGACATTATTTTCATCTCTGTATGGAATTCGTTTCTGCATTTCCTTCCCCATGTTTACCTCAACCAATATCCTAGCAAATTTTGTCCTGTCCATATACCATGTGGCCTCATCAATCCGCAAAGGGATTCAGTTTATGTCATTGTTGAGAAGAAAGGCTCAGATTTTTCTTCATTTATCCTCAGACCAGAAACCTTCCTAAACTCCTCCAAAACAATTTTAACCTCTTCCATTGAGTGCTTGCTCGACCTACAGAAAATTAACAGATCATCTGCAAACATCAAATTGTGTATTTCCCTCTTCAAACTCCTCTGATGGAACTCAGTCTAAGCTGTCTCGACAGATATTCCATCCAAATTACAAACAATAAAGGTGATATCGGATCCCCTTGTTTAACACCACTCCTCCCTTTAAAACAATCAGTGTATGCACCATTCAAAGAGAAACAATAAATGGTATCCTCAACGCATCGTCTTATCCACTCAATAAACAATCCTGGAAACTTTAGAACTGCCAACCATTTGAATAGAAACTCCCAGCTGATACTGTCGAAAGCCTTTTGTATATCAATTTTTATCATGCAGCTCGGAATGTTGTTCGGCTTCTTATATCCTGTTAAAAGCTCTTGCTCTAGGAGAATATTATGTGACATCCTCCTCCCTTTCATGAATGCACCTTGGTTTCCATTTATCACTTCAGGGAGTACCTCACTTAACCTGTTACTCATGATCTTTGTGACGACTTTATATAAAACAGGGCAGCAGGAAATCGGCCTATAGTCCCCAGCTGACTGCGGATTATCAACTTTCGGTATTAGTGTTAAAACAGCCCTGCTAAATTCCTGTGGTACTTCATCACCTTGAAAGAAACTCCTAATCCCCTTTTTGATATCATCACCAACAATCCCCCATGCTTTCTTGAAGAAAAAGCTTGAATATCCATCTACTCCAGGACTTTTGTCATTCTCAATGCTATTCAGAGCTCTCCATATCTCATCATCTGTAATCGGCTTTATCAAGGGTATTTGTTGCTCCACTATAAGAAAGTTACCTTCAGATGCCACTAAAGGATCAATTTCACTCTCTGTAATCACTGTCTTTCCCATTCGGTCACCAAAGAACTGCAGTAGATGCTGCTCCACCCACTCTCTTCCATCCACTCTATCGTTTTCCACCTTCAGGCTGACTTTATGATTTCTACTTGCTTGCATAGAAAATTTTGGTTGGCATGTCCCCTTCCTTTATCCATTTCTCCTTAGACCGCTGCTGTAAGAAACTGAAATCCCCACCGCCATCCATGGCATATCCTGGTGATTTGCAGTATCCTGATAACGCCATAAATTCAGCCTGAGTGGTTGTTTGGTCCTTGCTACTACTTCACTATTTTGAGCTTAAACAACCGTTAAGTAAAACTCCAGCCCGAGTTCCTTTTTCCTTTTTCCAATGCTTATTACCGAAATATGATACGAATCAGGCTTCCAACACAGCCCTATTCTTCCTGTTTGTGCTATCGGATAGTTTGTTAGTAGCTTCCAACCCAAATCAAGACTTTCCCATATGTCCACTTCATTTTCTACCTTCACCTTTGTTTCCAACAAGCCAGCAAGGCCTATATTATTTTCAAAACAAAATTGTCGGCATTTTCTTTGCTTACTTGGCTGATTTAGACCTCTAACTTTCCAGAATAGCATAGTACTATGCATCATTAACAATATTATAAAGGGGACCATACCTTGAATGAACTTCAAGGTCTATGTTATTAGCTGCTTCTCTCTCATTGCCGCCAAATTTGCAGACTGTGAAATCTGCAATACCACACTATCATTCAATTCATCCGGTTGTTTCCCTTCTCTGTGTTGCCTTATTTCTCTACCCAGACCATCCCTAGCTTCACTCTCTTGATTGTGCATCCAAAACTATGCTACTGCTCGTTCCACCACTGTTTTCACCCCTTTCTTTTTCATACCCTGCTTTCTTTTCATGCTCTTTTTTGGCCCCAAAAACAGCCTCTCGGTCTCCCTTTTTTTGTTCTACATTGGTCCCTTTAGTGTTCAGTTCATTCTCCCCTCTAGGCGGGTTAACAATTGTTCCATTCAGGGCCCTTTTGTCTCCATTCTTCTCTGCCTTTTTTACCCCAATCACCACCCAATCCCCGGTATTTCTGCCATATCGTCGATGAGGTGCAACTATGCTTAGTCCCCTTTCCCTTGGGACTGATTGAGTTTGGTTCTCCCTTTTGCCTCTATTTGTGCTCAACTGTGTCCTGCCATTCACTCCAGGAGAAAGGGCTTTGGGCTTCCAGACACATTCTTCTGTTTCATGTCCAATCAGCTTGCATTTACAGCATTTTGATGGCTTCCACTCTTACTCCACATCTTGGTGCTGAATGATGTTATTCTCATCTTTGTATGTAATTATTTTTTGTATTACCTTCCCCGTGTTCACCTGAACTAGTACCCTTGCAAACTTTGTCTTTTCCATGTGCCATGTGGCCTCATCAATCCGCAAAGGGATTCCAATTACACTTGCCAATCTACATAACAGGCTCGGCTCCCAATAGACTGGATCCAATCCAGGAAATTGCACCCATATGGGAATTGTATCTGGCTCATCAAAATCCATTATTTGCTTAATTATTTCCATACCTTTACAAAAAATGGTTTTTTATCAAAGAAAACCATCCCCCTTTCTATCACCTCGTCTCTATGTTTTTCATTAACAAGCTTCACCAGAAAGATCCCTGGCTTTGCCTGCCTGACCTTTTCAACCATACCATACCATGTTCTTCTAAGAAAGCCTTCAAAATATTTAATTGGAAGATGACCACCAATAACCTTGCATACAACCACATTCTTCCATTTTTTCACGCTGTTTTCAACCTCATTCAAAGGAAAAGAAGGCAGAAGCATACCGTCTACAAGTTCAGGTTTATAGTATTTTACCTCTGCCTGGTGGCTTGTGAACAGTTTCGACCATCTTGCCTTCTCATTTACTGGTGTCTCTAGCTCTTCCCCTCTCTCCAGTATACGTACTTGTGAGTCCTCCCCAACATTGTTTTTTACTGCGGCAACACCATCACCTTCGGGTTGAGTGATCACAGTCGACAAAACAGCATTCTCCAAACCCTTCTCTAAATGAGACTTCTCGGCTTATACATAACTCTTCATCTCTGTTTGTACACCTTGCTCCATTGTCTTAAACGTATCCTTGCTACCCTCAATCTCCTCTCTGCCCATTGTTTCCAAGAACCTCGAAATTGGTATACCGGTTTTTATCATCATCGGCTGCCAGATCCGTGTAGTTACAGGACTACAACGCGTAGTGGAATGGCTAGCGTGTAGGTCTCATAGCTTCTGAGTTATAGATGGATTGGTAGTGGCTAGAATCCCAAAACTGGAGGTAGAAAAGAGTGTGAAAAAGTGGGAGAAAATGGTAATATGTAAAGTGATTGGAGGACATCCGCCAATAGAGTTCATCGCAGGTTTTTTCAGAAGGATTTGGCCTAAGCTGTTGGATAAAGTGTGGCAGATGAAGCCGGGGATCTTCATGGTAAAATTTTTGTTGAAGGAATATAGGGATGAGGCAATGCAAAGAGGAATGGTGTTCTTTGACAATAAACCAGTCCTTGTCAAAGAATGGAAACAAAATATGGGTTTTGATGAGCCGGAAACACTACCCATTTGGATCAAACTACCTGGTCTAGATGTGGTGTATTGGGAGCCGAGTATTATGTGTAGAAATGTAAGCACTCTAGGAGTACCGCTAAGGATTGATGGGGCTACATGGGAGATGGATAAATTACAGTTTGATAGGGTCTTGGTCGAGATGAAAATAGGTGATCCTCTTCCAAAGAGCATACCGAAAATATTACATCAAAAAATAATAAAAGCCCAGGAATTGATGGGTACTCGATCTATTTTTTCAAGAAATCCTGGAAAGTAGTGGGGAATGATGTAATAAAGGGGGTTAAGAGTTTCTTCAATGGAGCTGATACGCCAAAGGAGTTCAATATGGTGGTGTAGACACTGCTACCGTAAACAGAACAGCCCAACTCTGCGGGTGATTACAGGTCGATATCTTGCTGCCCAGCCCAACTAGCTATTGCTTTTCTCTGAATGGAACATATACAAGGAGCTTTCCTGGCCGTTGTGGAGTGAAACAAGGAGATCCAATATCGCCGTTACTATTTGTTATCGTGATGGAATTTTTGACCAGGCAATTAAATTTGGCAATAAAGCAGAAGACAATAGAATATCATCAGAGATGCAAGAATGCGGGGGTGCACAGCCTGATGTTTGCAGATGATCTTTGAATATTTTGCAAAGCAAGTAATCGTTCTATAGAGGGGGTGAAGAAGGTGTAGATGCTGCTCCACCCCCTCTCTTCCATCAACTCTGTCGTTTCCCACCTTCAGGCTGACTATATTATTTCTGTATTGCCTCTTTTTCATGCTTGCATAGAAAATTTTGGTTGGCCTGTCCCCCTTCTTTATCCATTTCTCCTTAGACCGCTGCCGTAAGAAACTGAACTCCGCTTCAGCTAGTTCCATAGATTCTCTCCTTGCCCTTGCTTCGTTTTCTTGCAGGTCTTTATCCAATACATTTGTTTGTAATAGATTGAACTTGTTCTCCCACTTCTCGTTTGCTTCCATGGCTCTTTTCTGAATGTCTGAAAATTCCCTCTTGTTCAATCGTTTAAGTGCTATTTCCAGCACCTTCAAAGTCTTAAATAGATCTACGAGAGTACTGTGTTTCCGCACCTCCAATTATGCTCCACTAAAGTAAGAAAGTCCGGCGAGTTCACCCACATATTGAAGAGTTAAGGACGTTTAACAGAACACTTTCTTGGCTTATCTAGGTGTATGAGTAAAGGTAAATGATCTGATGCATCATTGGGTTTTACCTCACATATCGCTTCCATCCATCTGTCCATCCACATCTCATTCACCATTGCTCTGTCGATTCTACTGAAAATTCTGCCTTCTTCCCTTTTATTGTCCCACGTGAAAAAAGGTCCTGTACTTTTCAGCTCATGCAGTTGAATCAAGTTCACCGTGTCTCTAAAATTTTCCACCTCAGCTAGCTGTACATCCTCTCCTCCAGTTCGGTCTCCCAAATTTAGGGGGGAGTTGAAATCCCCCACCACCATCCATGGCATATCCTGGTGATTTGCAGTCTCCAGATACCGCCATAAATTCAGCCTGAGTGGTTGTTTGGTCCCCGCTTCTACTTCACTATTATGAGCATAAACAACCGTCAAGTAAAACTCCAGCCCGAGTTCCTTTTTCCGGCAAATTCAGTCAATCCACTGATCTCCAATGCTTATTACCGAAATAAATCTGGCTTCCAACATAGCCATATTCTTCCTGTTTGTGCTATCGGGCAGTTTGTTAGTAGCTTCCAACCTAAATCAAGACTTTCCCATCTATCCACTTCATTTTCTACCTTCACCTTTGTTTCCAGCAAGCCAGCAAGGCCTATATTATTTTCAAAACAAAATTGCCGGCATTTTCTTTGCTTACTTGGCTGATTTAGACCCCTAACATTCCAGAATAGCATAGTACTATGCATCATTAACAATATTATAAAGGGGATCATACCTTGAATGAACTTCAAGGTCTATGTTATTAGCTGCTTCTCTCTCATTGACGCCAACATTTGTAGACTGTGAAATCTGCAATCCCACACTATCATTCGATTCAGCCGGTTGTTTCCCTTCTCTGTGTTGCCTTATCTCTCTACCCGGAACATCCCTAGCTTCAGTCTCTCTTGATTGTGCATCCAAAACCGTGCTACTACTCGTTCCACCTCTTTTTGCACCCCTTTCTTTTTCATACCCTACTTTCTTTTCCTGATCTTTTTCGGCCCCAAGAACAGCATCTCGGTTTTTCTGTTCTACATTGGTCCCTTTAGTTCCCGTTCTATTTCCCTCAATTTTGTCTCCATTCTTCTCAGCCCTTTTTACCCCAACAACCACCCAATCCCCAGTATTTCTGCCATATCGTCGATGAGGAACAACTATAATTGGTCCCCTTTCCCTTGGGGCTGATTGAGTTTGATTCTCCCTTTTGCCTCTATTTGTGCTCAACTGCGTCCTGCCATTCATTCCAGGAGAAAGGGCTTTGGTCTTCCAGACACATTCTTCTGTTTCATGTCCAATCAGCTTGCATTTACTGCACTTTGCTGGCTTCCACTCATACTCCACATCTTGGTGCTGAATGATATTATTCTCATCTTTGTATGGAATTCTTTTCTGCATTACCTTCCCCATGTTCACCTCAACTAGTACCCTTGCAAACTTTGTCTTTTCCATGTGCCATGTGGCCTCATCAATCCGCAAGGGGATTCCAATTACACTTGCCAATCTACATAACAAACTCGGCACCCATATGGGAATTGTATCCAATCCAGGAAATTGCACCCATATGGGAATTGTATCTTAGACGCATCCTTGCTGCCCTCACTCTCCTCTCTGCCCATTGTTTCCAAGAACCTCGAAATTGGTATGCCGGTTTTTATCATCATCGACTGCCTACGAACCCCGGTTGCCATCATCGATTTATTGCTGCCCCCTTCGCTTTCCCGATCATATATACTCTCAACCGCTGGCAATGTAGTCCTACTCCCAGATTGAATCGGATTCATCCCATCGTTTTCCTTTTCCAATCCAAACAAGGGTTTTCCTCCATTCTCTATAACCTCACTTTCAGCCACATTCTTTTTTTTTTTTTGATGTAATATTTTCTTCTATTAAATTGCTCAAAAAAGTTCATACAACTGATTTGGCCATCACTCTAAGCCAAACATTCAACGGATATAAATAACTAACCAAAAGGAGAAAAACAACTATTCTACAGCCATATGAAATGCAAGTGGCTATGATCATAACAAGTTCATCAAGATATTGCTAGGATTTTAGAATAACTATAATGAATGCGCTTCCATTCCACCTGTCCTTGCATATCTTGCCAAATCTGCATCCACCTTTGGAGCTTTGGTGTCTTCAACGTTCCATTTCTGTCTCCAGCTCGTATACGATTAAGGGAAAATCCACCATAGCATATCTGTGAATTGACATGTCAAAACACAAGTCTGCCCTGGTTCATTTCCCATAGAAACCAAATTATCCATTATGTAGCCTGGTCTGAGTATGCTTATAATCTTTTTCGATCCAGCCCGTCAAGTCTTTAGATAGTGTCATGGGCCAAGGTTGGGTAACTGGTTTCACCCAGCAGCCCAACACCTCTGAAATACCAAAGGTAATCAGTGCGGTACCTACGACATATGTACAAGTTTCATACTAGGGCCATAGTCCCTCATCCAGTCCGTCAAATATTTTTGATAGTATCTTGGGCCAAGGCTGGGTAACTGGTTTTTATACCTGCAGCCCAACACCTCTGAAATACCAAAAGGTAATCAGTGCGGTACCTACGACATATGTACAAGTTTCATACTAGGGATATATCCCCACAACCAATCCGTCAAGTCTTTAGATATTGTCACGGGCCAAGGCTGGGTAACTGGTTTTTACACCGGCAGCCCAACACCTCTGAAATACCATAGGTAATCAGTGCGGTACCTACGTCACATCCTTAGGCTTTTCCAGCCACATTCAATAGTTCTTCTCCAGCTTTTTCCTTAAGTTTCTGTTCAATCATTCTAAAACCTTCATAAGCTTTCCCCATATTTTCAAAGAGCTCTTCGACCGACGCTTTTTGAATCCATTTTTTCATCGCCTCACTGTGTGAATTTGACGCTGCCTTTACATCAATATCTCCACTGCTAAGATTTTTCTTTTCTGCTGCAGCCCGAGGGTTTTTTGTCGCATCTACCATCCCAACAATAGGGTTCTGTCCGCGAGCAATCGTGGTTGGCTGTTTCGGCAAAACCTCACCATCATCGCCAAACAAACTCCGTCCATCACTTCCCAAGACCATCTTCGTCACATCCTTAGGCTTATTTCCCGCGTTTCGTTTACCACTACTGTTCTTGCCCATGGCGGCAGAATCAAATGTTCGATTCACCAGAAAATAGTGGAAAAAGAAAAACGGAAATAGCACATGTAGGATTTAGAATCGCAACATAGGTTTTAGGAGGATCACCGTGCGTACAGATGTGTGGTGCGTCGTGCGTACAGAGTCCCAAAATCCGATTATAATTTTGAGCAGGATCGCCGTGCGTACAAACGTAAGAATAATCCGAATAATTTGTAGCAGGCGCCATGCGTACAAACTTTGCCTACAGAATCCAAAATCCGATTTGGAGCAGGATCGCCGTGCGTACAAACTTTGCGCACAGAATCCAACTTAAAATCCGATTATAATTTGGAGCAGGATCACCGTGCGTACAAACCCTTTGCATACAAAATCCAAAATCAGATCAATCGCACTTTGGGTGTGTGTTTTTCGCCCATAGTAGGAGAGAGAAAATGAAATCCTTAACTTAACAGTATTGATAATAATAAAAGCCCATACCTAATGGAATGTGTTGACATGAAGGGAAACTTCAGCACGAGCAAGGCATATGGATACCACAAAGGGGCAGGCCAAGAAAATCATTGGTCAACGAATATATTGTGGAAGTCAGGACTACAACCTAAACACTCATTCTTTCTATGGATGTCGTTAAAAGGGAGATTATCGACCATAGCGAGATTTCAGTCAAAAGGGATAATACCTCATGTGGCAGATGTTTATACTCTATGTGGGAAGAATGGAGAAACGATACAACACATATTTTGTACATGCCAGTTTACAGTGGAGCTCCAAAAACATTACAGGGTGGAGACTGGCCCAAACTTCAGAGAGTGCTTGAGGAGGATGAGTAGAATGGTAGGATGGAGAAAGAGAATAAGATTCCACCGACTTATCAGCATCTTCTATAATGTAGGGAGGGAGAGGAATAACAGAATCTTTAAGGGGAAATTTAGGCAGGTGGGTGCTCTAAAGGTGATGATTGAAATAGGCTATGACCCCTCTGATTGATGTTGAGGATGGTGTGAATGGATCCCAGTATGAAACTTGGTACATATGTCGTAGGTACCACACTGATTACCTTTGGTATTTCAGAGGTGTTGGGCTGCTGGTGTAAAAACCAGTTACCCAGCCTTGGCCTGTGACACTATATAAAAACTTGACGGATTGGTTGTGGGGATATATCCCTAGCATGAAACTTGTACATATGTCGTAGGTACCGCACTGATTACCTTTTTGAATTTCAGAGGTGCTGTGCTGCTGGTATAAAAACCAGTTACCCAATTGGTGTAATAAAGGGGAATAATGTAATAAAGGGGGTTAAGAGTTTCTTCAATTGAGCTAATACGCCAAAGGAGTTCAATATGGCGGTGTTGACACTGCTACCGTAAACAGAACAGCCCAACTCTGCGGGTGATTACAGGTCGATATCTTGTTGCCCGGTCTTGTATAAAGTGGTCACTAAGGTGATGAGTAATAGGCTAAGGGAAGTATTGCCATGGTTGATCAGCAACAATCAAAGTGCTTTTGTGAAAGGGAGAAACATAGCTCACAACATTCTGCTAGCACACGAGCTTTTGAGCAAATACAATGGCAAAGGCTGTATCCCTAGCTGTATGATAAAGATTGATATTCAGAAAACGTTTGATAGCTTGAGCTGGGAATTCATGTTTAGATGGATGAAGGTACGGTTGATACCAGGTAAGTTCATTGAATGGGTTAGAAAGTGTGTAGAGAGAGCACTAGCTATTTCTTTTCTCTGAATGGAACATATACAAGGAGCTTTCCTGGCCGTTGTGGAGTGAAACAAGGAGATCCAATATCACCGTTACTATTTGTGATCGGGAAGCTGCAAAAAAAGGAGACGGAAGCAAGGAATAAGGCAATTGAGATGGCAGAAGCTGAGTTTATGTTCCTGCAGCAAAGATCGAAAGAGAGATGGTTGAAGGAAGGTGATAGACCCACAAAACTGTTTTATGCTAGCATGAAGAAAAGACAGTATAAGAACCATATCGTGAGCCTAAAGTTGGGTGACAGAACGGTGGAAGGAAGGGAGTTGATAGAGGAGCATCTTTTGGAGTACTTTGGAGCAAGAATGGGGAAAACAGCTACAATTCATATGGAGATAGACCCGAAGGTGGTAGAGGAAGGAAACACGCTTACAATCGAGCAGCAAATCCCATTGATTAAGCCTATAACGGAGGAAGAAATATGGGAAGCACTTAACAGTATTGATAATAATAAAAGCCCATACCTAATGGAATGTGTTGACATGAAGGGAAATTTCAGCACGAGCAAGGCATATGGATACCACAAAGGGGCAGGCCAAGAAAACCATTGGTCAACGAATATATCGTGGAAGTCAGGACTACAGCCTAAACACTCATTCTTTCTATGGATGTTGTTAAAAGGGAGATTATCGACCATAGCGAGACTGCAGTCGAAAGGGATAATACCTCATGTGGCAGATGTTTATACTCTATGTGGGAAGAATGGAGAAACGATGCAACACATTTTGTACATGCCAGTTTACAGTGGAGCTCCAAAAACATTACAGGGTGGAGGCTGGCGGAAACTTCAGAGAGTGCTTGAGGAGGATGAGAAGAATGGAAGGATGGAGAAAGAGAATAAGATTCCACCGACTTATCAGCATCTTCTACAATGTATGGAGGGAGAGGAATAACAGAATCTTTGAGGGGAAATTTAGGCAGGTGGGTGCTCTAAAGGTGATGATTGAAATAGGCTATGACCCCTCTGATTGATGTTGAGGATGGTGTGAATGGATCCTAGTATGAAACTTGGTACATATATCGTAGGTACCGCACTGATTACCTTTGGTATTTCAGAGGTGTTGGGCTGCTGGTGTAAAAACCAGTTACCCTACCTTGGCCTGTGACACTATCTAAAAACTTGACGGATTGGTTGTGGGGATATATCCCTAGCATGAAACTTGTACATATGTCGTAGGTACCACACTGATTACCTTTTGGTATTTCAGAGGTGTTGTGCTGCTGGTATAAAAACCAGTTACCCAGCCTTGGCCCATGACACTATCTGATTTGATGGAATGGTTGAGGGGTTTTACCCCAAGTATGAAACTTGTACATAGGTCGTAGGTACCGCACTGATTACCATTTGGTATTTCAGAGGTGTTGGGCTGCTGGTATAAAAACCAGTTACCTAGCCTTGACCCAAGACACTATCAAAAATATTTGAAGGACTGGATGAGGGATTATGGCCCTAGTAAGAAACTTGTACATATGTCGTAGGTACCGCACTGATTACCTTTGGTATTTTAGAGGTGTTGGGCTGCTGGGTGAAACTAGTTACCCAACCTTGGCCCATGACACTATCTAAAGACTTGACGGGCTGGATCGAAGAAGATTATAAGCATACTCAGACCAGACTACATATGGCTTATTTGATTTCTATGGGAATTGAACCAGGGCAGACTTGTGTTTTGCATATCAATTCACAGATATGCTATGGTGGATTTTCCCTTAATCATATACGAGCCGGAGACAGAAATGGAACGTTTGAAGACACCAAAGCTCCAAAGGTGGATGCGGATTTGGCAAGATATGCAAGGACAGATGGAATGGAAGCGCATCCATGATAGTTATTCTAAAATCCTATCAATATCTTGATGAACTAGTTATGATCATAGCCACTTGCATTTCATATGGCTGTAGAATAGTTTTTTTTTCTCCTTTTGGTTAGTTATTTATATCTGTTGAATGTTTGGCTTGGAGTGATGGCCAAATCAGTTGTATGAACTTTTTTGAGCAATTTAATAGAAGAAAATATTACATCAAAAAAAAAAAAAAAGCCTAGGAATTGATGGGTACTCGAGCTATTTTTTCACGAAATCCTGGAAAGTAGCGGGGAATGATGTAATAAAGGGGGTTAAGAGTTTCTTCAATTGAGTTGATACGCCAAAGGAGTTCAATATGGCGGTGTTGACAATGCTACCGTAAACAGAACAGCCCAACTCTGCGGGTGATTACAGGTCGATATCTTGTTGCCCGATCTTGTATAAAGTGGTCACTAAGGTGATGAGTAATAGGCTAAGGGAAGTATTGCCATGGTTGATCAACAACAATCAAAGTGCTTTTGTGAAAGGGAGAAACATAGCTCACAACATTCTGCTAGCACACGAGCTTTTGAGCAAATACAATGGCAAAGGCTATATCCCTAGCTGTATGATAAAGATTGATATTCAGAAAACGTTTGATAGCTTGAGCTGGGAATTCATGTTTAGATGGATGAAGGTACTGAAGATACCAGGTAAGTTCATTGAATAGGTTAGAAAGTGTGTAGAGAGAGCACTAGCTATTGCTTTTCTCTGAATGGAACATATACAAGGAGCTTTCCTGGCCGTTGTGGAGTGAAACAAGGAGATCCAATATCGCCGTTATTATTTGTGATCGGGATGGAATTTTTGACCAGGCAATTAAATTTGGCAATAAAGTAGAAGACAATAGAATATCATCAGAAATGCAAGAATGCGGGGGTGCACAGCCTGATGTTTGCAGATGATCTTTTAATATTTTGCAAAGCAAGTAATCGTTCTATAGAGGGGGTGAAGAAGGTGTTGCGGGAGTTTAAAGATGTCTCGGGTCTACAGATAAGCGAAGGGAAATATTTGTGGATGTGGAGGTTTTAAGAAAGTGCAAATCATCAAGATATGCCATGGCTGGTCATTGGGGATTTTAATTGTCCACTAAACCTTGGAGAACGAGTTGGAGGTGTCGAGGTGGATATGGCTGAAATAAAGAAATTTAGGAAGACAGTTGATCATGTTCAAATCCAGGAGATGAGAACGGTGGGGCCTTTTTATACCTGGAATAATCGAAGGGACCAGGGAATGATTTTCAGCAAAATTGATAGGGGATTGGTGAATGATAAGTGGATCACAGAACTGCCGGAAGCGAGTTGTGAGGTGAAGACTAATGCAATGTCCGACCATTTACCTCTACTGATTTCGTTGCGGAAAGGAGGTAGAAAGCTCAAAAAGCCGTTTAAGTTTTACAATATGTGGACAAGCTCGCCACAAATTGGTGAATTGGTGGAGGCAGCCTGGAAACAATATAAGGTGGATGACATGTCCGATTTGTTTCGCAATCTGGAGCTGTTACAGTTAACTCTAAGGAGACTGAATAGGAAAGTTTTTTCGGAAATTCAGGTGAGATCAGAGGATGCAAAAGTAAAATGGAATAACAGTTTTCAGGAGTTACAAAGAAACTTATCAGATAGGAAGCTACAAAAAAAGGAGACGGAAGCAAGGAATCAGGCAATTGAGATGGCAGAAGCTGAGTTTATGTTCCTGCAGCAAAGATCGAAAGAGAGATGGTTGAAGGAAGGTGATAGACCCACAAAACTGTTTTATGCTAGCATGAAGAAAAGACAGTATAAGAACCATATCGTGAGCCTAAAGTTGGGTGACAGAACGGTGGAAGGAAGGGAGTTGATAGAGGAGCATCTTTTGGAGTACTTTGGAGCAAGAATGGGGAAAACAGCTACAATTCATATGGAGATAGACCCGAAGGTGGTAGAGGAAGGAAACACGCTTACAATCGAGCAGCAAATCCCATTGATTAAGCCTATAACGGAGGAAGAAATATGGGAAGCACTTAACAGTATTGATAATAATAAAAGCCCATACCTAATGGAATGTGTTGACATGAAGGGAAATTTCAGCACGAGCAAGGCATATGGATACCACAAAGGGGCAGGCCAAGAAAACCATTGGTCAACGAATATATTGTGGAAGTCAGGACTACAGCCTAAACACTCATTCTTTCTATGGATGTTGTTAAAAGGGAGATTATCGACCATAGCGAGACTGCAGTCGAAAGGGATAATACCTCATGTGGCAGATGTTTATACTCTATGTGGGAAGAATGGAGAAACGATGCAACACATTTTGTACATGCCAGTTTACAGTGGAGCTCCAAAAACATTACAGGGTGGAGGCTGGCGGAAACTTCAGAGAGTGCTTGAGGAGGATGAGAAGAATGGAAGGATGGAGAAAGAGAATAAGATTCCACCGACTTATCAGCATCTTCTACAATGTATGGAGGGAGAGGAATAACAGAATCTTTGAGGGGAAATTTAGGCAGGTGGGTGCTCTAAAGGTGATGATTGAAATAGGCTATGACCCCTCTGATTGATGTTGAGGATGGTGTGAATGGATCCTAGTATGAAACTTGGTACATATATCGTAGGTACCGCACTGATTACCTTTGGTATTTCAGAGGTGTTGGGCTGCTGGTGTAAAAACCAGTTACCCTACCTTGGCCTGTGACACTATCTAAAAACTTGACGGATTGGTTGTGGGGATATATCCCTAGCATGAAACTTGTACATATGTCGTAGGTACCACACTGATTACCTTTTGGTATTTCAGAGGTGTTGTGCTGCTGGTATAAAAACCAGTTACCCAGCCTTGGCCCATGACACTATCTGATTTGATGGAATGGTTGAGGGGTTTTACCCCAAGTATGAAACTTGTACATAGGTCGTAGGTACCGCACTGATTACCATTTGGTATTTCAGAGGTGTTGGGCTGCTGGTATAAAAACCAGTTACCTAGCCTTGACCCAAGACACTATCAAAAATATTTGAAGGACTGGATGAGGGATTATGGCCCTAGTAAGAAACTTGTACATATGTCGTAGGTACCGCACTGATTACCTTTGGTATTTTAGAGGTGTTGGGCTGCTGGGTGAAACTAGTTACCCAACCTTGGCCCATGACACTATCTAAAGACTTGACGGGCTGGATCGAAGAAGATTATAAGCATACTCAGACCAGACTACATATGGCTTATTTGATTTCTATGGGAATTGAACCAGGGCAGACTTGTGTTTTGCATATCAATTCACAGATATGCTATGGTGGATTTTCCCTTAATCATATACGAGCCGGAGACAGAAATGGAACGTTTGAAGACACCAAAGCTCCAAAGGTGGATGCGGATTTGGCAAGATATGCAAGGACAGATGGAATGGAAGCGCATCCATGATAGTTATTCTAAAATCCTATCAATATCTTGATGAACTAGTTATGATCATAGCCACTTGCATTTCATATGGCTGTAGAATAGTTTTTTTTTCTCCTTTTGGTAAGTTATTTATATCTGTTGAATGTTTGGCTTGGAGTGATGGCCAAATCAGTTGTATGAACTTTTTTGAGCAATTTAATAGAAGAAAATATTACATCAAAAAAAAAAAAAAAAGCCTAGGAATTGATGGGTACTCGAGCTATTTTTTCACGAAATCCTGGAAAGTAGCGGGGAATGATGTAATAAAGGGGGTTAAGTTTCATATGTACAAGTTTCATACTAGGGCCATAATCCCCCATCCAGTCCGTCAAATATTATAGATAGTGTCTTGGGCCAAGGCTGGGTAATTGGTTTTCATACCAGCAGATCAACACCTCTGAAATACCAAAAGGTAATCAGTGCGGTACCTACGACATATGTACAAGTTTCATACTTGGGGTAAAACCCCTCAACCATTCCATCAAATCAGATAGTGTCATGGGCCAAGGCTGGGTAACTGGTTTTTATACCAGCAGCACAACACCTCTGAAATACCAAAAGGTAATCAGTGCGGTACCTACGACATATGTACAAGTTTCATGCTAGGGATATATCCCCACAACCAATCCGTCATGTCTTTATCGACCATAGCGAGACTTCAGTCGAAAGGGATAATACCTCATGTGGCAGATGTTTGTACTCTATGTCTGTTTTCAACCTCTTTCAAAGGAAAAGTAGGCAAAATCATACCATCTAAAATTTCTGGTTTGTAGTACTTTACCTCAGCCTGCTTGCTTGTGAACAGTACTTTACCTCAGCCTGCTAGCTCTTCACCTCTCTTCAGGATACGAACTTGCTCCACAACTTTGTTCTTTGTTGTGGCAGCTTCATCCCCGTCAATTTGATTAATCACAGCCGGCACAACAACACTTTCCAATCTCCTCCAAATCCATGCTGCTCTCTTGCTTCTCTCGGCCTTCCAGCTGGTTTGAAATTGGTATCCCAGTTCGGAGCATCATCGGTGGCCTACGACCAGCCACCATGGAAGCCTCCTTGCTGCCCCCATTGACATTTCTATCAATTGCTGGCCATGTAGTCCTGTTCCCGGATTGAAACGGATTCACCACACCATTTTCCTTTTCCTGTCCAGCTAAGGTTTTCCCTCCTAAAACATGTTCCTCCCTGGTTAAGGATTCTTCCCTAGCTTTTCCTTTAAGATTCTGCTCATTCATCTTAAAACCTTCATAAGATTTTTCCATATTTTCAAATAGCTCTTCAACAGATGCATTCTGAATCCATTGAGCCATTGCTTCACTATGTGAATTGGGTGCTACCTTCAACGGAAAGGAATTTCAATGTTAGATTACCAGGTCAGCTACAAGAAAGGATGAATCAAATCCAACTCCAAATCGCAGTCAAAAACCAGCATCCTTGCTCTCCTGTAAACATATAAATGTAAGTACCAATACCAGAGATTCTTTAAATCAAACTCCTGCCTACAAATTTGTCCGAAAGTGAGAATTAGGAAGAAGTTTTATATACTTCCGTAATCTCTGGAGACCTGTAAAGATCGTCCACATCTATTACTCGAATCTGCAGTATCAATGTCAACCATGCTCTCATCCTCCTTCAGAGGGCTTCTGCTAATGGCTTTCTTTTCACCCGTTGTTTGAGGATTGGCCAGAAGTTGGGCACCGAAACACCCCATTAAAAACAATCGGAAATTAGGTCAATAAAACTATAACAAGGGGAATATCAAAATGTAAACCCTAAATCAGGAAGAGATGAGAAACGAGATCTGACCATTTGATTTGCCTTCTTGTGACATTGGTGAATGGCTTTCCTTCAGCCACCGGCGCTCGAGCAGTAATGGCATTTCCAATATCTCCATGTGGTTGTTGGTGCTATGTGTGAAACGGGTCATCTACCTGGAAGCATGTTTTAGGCTTAAATATAATAGGCAAGTTTATTGATAAAACCT
Organism: Cruciata laevipes; assembly: GCA_963678965.1. Classification (NCBI taxonomy): domain Eukaryota; kingdom Viridiplantae; phylum Streptophyta; class Magnoliopsida; order Gentianales; family Rubiaceae; genus Cruciata; species Cruciata laevipes. The sequence continues at coordinate 15,147,038 of OY787634.1, read as the reverse complement.
GCAACCTTTAAGATGTAACATGAAAGGAGATAGACACGCATGTTTTATCTGATGATAGGAAAATAGGGAGATGACTCGGATTCAAGTCATCTTCCAGGAAGTTTCCTGATCACGTGACCAAGGGCGATGACAAGGCATGAGGAGGTACATTCACGTACTGAAAGGCCCCGCAAGTTACAGGAAGGTGACGCATGATGATGGAAGGAGGGAGGCTCAAGACACCTATAAATAGAGGCCACAATCAGCCATTCCAGGTAAGTTTGCTAACTTTTGAATACAGAGTTTTATCTTTCAAGGCACGAAATCTCATCATTACACCGGAGTAGCGCCGGGGGGTCTATTTTGCAGGCATCGGGGAACAGGTCCCAGGTTAACCTTATCCGAGGCAGAGGAGCTCGGACAATCAGGAGTCATTAGCGAGCAGCTATCATACTTCATCAGCAGTTCATCCATAATCCCTCGGATACATCAACTATCCGAGGCCCTGATTTACTAGTGCGAATTCACCCCGCATCAGTTGGCACACCCAGTGGGACCCGACATCAAGGTTTCTCACCTTTTTTCTAAGAGGAATTGATCGACCACCTTCGGAAGGGACCACGTGTTCAAGACGATGGACGTGGTGCCTGATCAAGTGGAGGTTGAAATGGACATATCTTGGGAGGTGCAGACAAGGTATGTGCCGTTAGGGGAGGAACATGTTAAGAGGGTCCGGCTCGGAGGCATGCTAAAATTCTCAGCAATTGAAGAAGGTCCGATGCAGGTAGTACATTCCGACCCGTTACTAGTCATTGCCGAAGTTGGAGGGTTTAAGGTCAGAAAGGTGTTAATAGACGGCGGCAGTGGAGTGGAGGTTATTTTACATCATGTCTTGATCAAATGAGAATTGGAAGAAGAGTTTGTGTCCCCCGGAACGATCGTTGGTAGAGTTATCGGGAGAGTTGGGAAGGACCCTCGGGGAAGTGTCCCTGAGAATGGTAATGAGGGACGATATCGATGCCACCCGAAGGGTTTCAGCATTCAACACTTTCGTTGTAATAGACGCAACATCTCCATACAACATAGTCCTCGGAAGACCCTGGCTAAACCAGGTCCGAGCGGCCAGTTGTCCTCATCTTTTAATATTGAGGTTCCCAACCGAGCAAGGTATGGTGACGATTCGAGGAAAACAATCAGAAGCACCGAGTTGTTCACAAACAATAAAGGTGATATCGGATCCCCCTGTTTAACACCACTCCTCCCTTTAAAACAATCTGTGTACGCACCATTCAAAGAGAAACAATAAGTGGTATCCTCAACGCATCATCTTATCCACTCAATAAACAATCCTGGAAACTTTAGAACTGCCAGCCATTTGAATAGAAACTCCCAGCTTATACTGTCGAAAGCCTTCTGTATATCAATTTTTATCATGCAGCTCAAAATATTGCTCGGCTTCTTATATCCTGTTAAAAGCTCTTGCGCTAGGAGAATATTATGTGATATCCTCCTCCCTTTCACGAATGCACCTTGGTTTCCATTTATCACTTCTGGGAGTACCTCACTTAACCTGTTACTCATGATCTTTGTGACGACTTTATATAAAACAGGGCAGCAGCCCAACACCTCTGAAATACCAAAGGTAATCAGTGCGGTACCTACGGCATATGTACAAGTTTCATACTAGGGCCATAATCCCTCAACCAGTCGGTCAAGTATTTTTTATGGTGTCATGGGCCAAGGCTGGGTAACTGGTTTTTACACCAACATCCCAACACCTCTGAAATACCAAAAGGTAATCAGTGCGGTAACTACGACATATGTACAAGTTTCATACTAGGGATATATCCCCACAACCAATCCGTCAAGTCTTTTACTACAGGTGAAAGTGGTTTGGGTTTCCAAACACATTCTTCCGTTTCATGGCCAATCAGCTTGCACTTACTACATTTTGCCGGTTTCCACTCATACTCCACATCTTGGTGCTAAATGACATTATTTTCATCTCTGTACGAAATTCCTTTCTGCATTTCCTTCCCCATGTTTACCTCAATCAATACCCTAGCAAATTGTCCTGTCCATGTACCATGTGGCCCCATCAATCCGCAAAGGGATTCCAATAGCACTTGCCAATCTACACAATAAGCTCGGCTGCCAATAGACTGGATCCAATCCAGGGAATTGCACCCAAATGGGAATTGTGTCCGGCTCATCAAAATCCATTGTTTGCTGCCACACCTTTACAAACACTAGTTTTTTATCAAAGAAAACCATTTCCCTTTCAACCACCGCATCCCTATATGCTTCATTTACAAGTTTCACTAAAAAAATCCCTGGTTTTGCCTGCCATACCTTTTCAACCATACCAAACCAAATTCTTCGAAGGAAACCTTCAAAATATTTAATTGGAGGGTGACCCCCAATAACCTTGCAAACAACTACATTCTTCCATTTCTTCAAGCTGTTTTCAACCTCTTTCAAAGGAAAAGTAGGCAAAATCATACCATCTACAATTTCTGGTTTGTAGTACTTTACCTCAGCCTGCTTGTTTGTGAACAGTACTTTACCCCAGCCTGCTAGCTCTTCACCTCTCTTCAGGATACGAACTTGCTCCACAACTTTGTTCTTTGTTGTGGCAGCTTCATCCCCGTCAATTTGATTAATCACAGCCGGCACAACAACACTTTCCAATCTCCTCCAAATCCATGCTGCTCTCTTGCTTCTCTCGGCCTTCCAGCTGGTTTGAAATTGGTATCCCAGTTCGGAGCATCATCGGTGGCCTACGACCAGCCACCATGGAAGCCTCCTTGCTGCCCCCATTGACATTTCTATCAATTGCTGGCCATGTAGTCCTGTTCCCGGATTGAAACGGATTCACCACACCATTTTCCTTTTCCTGTCCAGCTAAGGTTTTCCCTCCTAAAACCTGTTCCTCCCTGGTTAAGGATTCTTCCCTAGCTTTTCCTTTAAGATTCTGCTCATTCATCTTAAAACCTTCATAAGATTTTTCCATATTTTCAAATAGCTCTTCAACAGATGCATTCTGAATCCATTGAGCCATTGCTTCACTATGTGAATTGGGTGCTACCTTCAACGGAAAGGAATTTCAATGTTAGATTACCAGGTCAGCTACAAGAAAGGATGAATCAAATCCAACTCCAAATCGCAGTCAAAAACCAGCATCCTTGCTCTCCTGTAAACATATAAATGTAAGTACCAATACTAGAGATTCTTTAATTCAAACTCCTGCCTAACAAATTTGTCCGAAAGTGAGAATTAGGAAGAAGTTTTATATACTTCCGTAATCTCTGGAGACCTGTAAAGATCGTCCACATCTATTACTCGAATCTGCAGTATCAATGTCAACCATGCTCTCATCCTCCTTCAGAGGGCTTCTGCTAATGGCTTTCTTTTCACCCGTTGTTTGAGGATTGGCCAGAAGTTGGGCACCGAAACACCCCATTAAAAACAATCGGAAATTAGGTCAATAAAACTATAACAAGGGGAATATCAAAATGTAAACCCTAAATCAGGAAGAGATGAGAAACGAGATCTGACCATTTGATTTGCCTTCTTGTGACATTGGTGAATGGCTTTCCTTCAGCCACCGGCGCTCGAGCAGTAATGGCATTTCCAATATCTCCATGTGGTTGTTGGTGCTATGTGTGAAACGGGTCATCTACCTGGAAGCATGTTTTAGGCTTAAATATAATAGGCAAGTTTATTGATAAAACCTGCAACCTTTAAGATGTAACATGAAAGGAGATAGACACGCATGTTTTATCTGATGATAGGAAAATAGGGAGATGACTCGGATTCAAGTCAACTTCCAGGAAGTTGCCTGATCACGTGACCAAGGGCGATGACAAGGCATGAGGAGGTACATTCACGTACTGGAAGGCCCCGCAAGTTACAGGAAGGTGACGCATGATGATGGAAGGAGGGAGGCTCAAGACACCTATAAATAAAGGCCACAATCAGCCATTCCAGGTAAGTTTGCTAACTTTTGAATACAGAGTTTTATCTTTCAAGGCACGAAATCTCATCATTACACCGGAGTAGCGCCGGGGGGTCTATTTTGCAGGCATCGGGGAACAGGTCCCAGGTTAACCTTATCCGAGGCTGAGGAGCTCGGACAATCAGGAGTCATTAGCGAGCAGCTATCATACTTCATCAGCAGTTCATCCATAATCCCTCAGATACATCAACTATCCGAGGCCCTGATTTACTAGTGCGAATTCACCCCGCATCAGTTGGCACACCCAGTGGGACCCGACATCAAGGTTTCTCACCTTTTTTCTAAGAGGAATTGATCGACCACCTTCGGAAGAGACCACGTGTTCAAGACGATGGAGGTGGTGCCTGATCAAGTGGAGGTTGAAATGGACATATCTTGGGAGGTGCAGACAAGGTATGTGCCGTCAGGGGAGGAACATGTTAAGAGGGTCCGGCTCGGAGGCATGCTAAAATTCTCAGCAATTGAAGAAGGTCTGATGCAGGTAGTACATTCCGACCCGTTACTAGTCATTGCCGAAGTTGGAGGGTTTAAGGTCAGAAAGGTGTCAATAGACGGCGGCAGTGGAGTGGAGGTTATTTTACATCATGTCTTGATCAAATGAGAATTGGAAGAAGAGTTTGTGTCCCCCGGAACGATCGTTGGTAGAGTTATCGGGAGAGTTGGGAAGGACCCTCGGGGAAGTGTCCCTGAGAATGGTAATGAGGGACGATATCGATGCCACCCGAAGGGTTTCAGCATTCAACACTTTCGTTGTAATAGACGCAACATCTCCATACAACATAGTCCTCGGAAGACCCTGGCTAAACCAGGTCCGAGCGGCCAGTTGTCCTCATCTTTTAATATTGAGGTTCCCAACCGAGCAAGGTATGGTGACGATTCGAGGAAAACAATCAGAAGCACCGAGTTGTTCACAAGTAGCGGTGGCAGAGGCCAGAAAGGAAATGGGAGCGGTACCGGGACCCTCAATAAGGAATTGGAGGATATGACCGTCGGAAATCGAGGAATGGTGAAAGTCGGGAAAGATCTTCCGGATGACATCAAAGAAAAATTGCGAAAGCTGCTAGCCAGGTGTGCCGAGGTCTTTTCTTGGAATTCAGATGATGTAGTTGAAATTCCCCCTGCTATTGCTGCACATCGGCTTAAGGTTGACCCGTCGGTAAAACCCATCCGGCAAAAGAAAAGACCAATGGCTCCGGAAAGAGCCGAGTTTATTAGAGTCGAGGTGGAAAAGCTTCGGAAGGCCAGAGTAATAGAAGAGATCACACACCCAAAGTGGGTAGCCAATCCGGTATTGGTAAAAAAGCATGACGGGAGTTGGCGGATGTGCATAGATTTCACCGATCTTAACAAATGCTGCCCAAAGGATAGTTATCCATTGCCTTCTTTGGACCAGCTAGCTGAGGCTATTACCGGATATCCGGTGTTAGCTTTCTTTGATGCGCACAAGGGTTACCACCAGATACCCATGGCAGAGGAGGACAAGGAGAAGACGTCTTTTATTATCAACGAAGGGACGTTCTGTTACAAGATGATGCCATTTGGGTTGAAAAATGCAGGAGCCACGTACCAGAGGATCGTGGATGACGTGTTTGGAGGACAAAAGGGAAGAAACATGGAGGTTTACGTAGATGACATGGTGATTAAGAGCCGAAGAAAAGAGCCGAAGCCACCAAGAGTTCTTAAGTGACCTTCATGAAACATTCGATAAGTTGGAGGCAACCAACTTGAAGTTGAATCCAAAGAAGAGTACTATAGGAGTAAGTGCAAGGAAGTTCCTCAGATTTATGGTGTCAAGCCGAGGTATGGATGCAAATCCCGAGAAGGTTGAGGTAATCAAAAAGATGCAGTCTCCTACTAATGTAAAGGCGGTCCAGAAATTGACAGGGTCACTGGCGGCTTTAAGCCGCTTCTTGTCCAAAGGAGCGGAGAGGCAGTTGCCTTTCTTCAATGTTCTAAAAAAGCCGAAGGATTTCCAGTGGACGGATAATTGCGAAAAGACTTTCCAGGAGCAGAAGCAGCATTTGCTGAAGTTGCCCACTTTGAAGAAACCGATCCTAGGTGAGACTCTTTTTCTGTATACAGAGGCAATAAGGGGGTATTAATTAAAGAAGAGCATGGGATTCAACATCCTATACACTTCGTAAGCCGAGCGCTAAGAGGGCCAGAAACGAGGTATACGGAGTTAGAGCAGTTTTTTTTTTTGATGTAATATTTTCTTCTATTAAATTGATCAAAAAGTTCATACAACTGATTTGGCCATCGCTCTAAGCCAAACATTCAACAAATATATAACTAACCAAAAGGAGAAAAACAGCTATTCTACAGCCATCTGAAACACAAGTGGCTATGATCATAACTAGTTCATCAAGATATTGCAAAGATTTTAGCATAACTATCATGACTGCTCTTACATTCCATCTGTCCTTGCATATCTTGCTAAATCCGCATCCACCTTTGGAGCTTTGGTGTCTTCAACGTTCCATTTCTGTTTCCAGCTCGTATATGATTAAGGGAAAATCCACCGTAGCATATCTGCGAATTGACATGTCAAAACACAAGTCTGCCCCGGTTCAGTTCCCATAGAAATCAAATAAGTCATATGAAGCCTGGTCTGAGCATGCTTATAATCTTCTTCAATCCAGCCTGCCAAGTCTTTAGATAGTGTCATGGGTCAATGTTGGGTAACTGGTTTTACCAGCAACCCAACACCTCTGAAATACCAAAGGTAATCAGTGCGGTACCTGCGACATATGTACCAAGTTTCATACTAGGATCCATTCACACTATCCTCAACATCAATCAACGGGGTCATAGCCCGTTTCAATCATCACCTTTAGAGCATCCACCTGCCTAAATTTCCACTCAAAGATTCTGTTATTCCTCTCCCTCCATACATTATAGAAGATGCTGATAAGTCGGTGGAATCTTATTCTCTATCTCCATCCTACCATTCTTCTCATCCTCCTCAAGCACTCTCTGAAGTTTCCGCTAGTCTCCACCATGTAATGTTTTTGGAGATCCACTGTAAACTGGCATGTACAAAATATGTGCTACATCGTTTCTCCATTCTGCCCACAAAGAGTACAAACATCTGGCACATGAGGTATTATCCCTTTCGACTGAAGTCTCGATATATCACAGTTGGTGTTGACATTAATGCATGCATCGAGGAGGTTGAAAGCATACTGTCAGGGTCATCCGATAGTAGTACTAACCAACTATCCGCTAAAGCAAATTATGCAAAAGCCCGAGGCTTCGGGAAGTATGATGAAGTGGGCAGTGGAGATAGGGGAGCATGATGTGACATATCAATCCAGGAGGCGATCAAGGGACAGGTGTTAGCAGATTTTCTAGTAGAGTCTATGGCTAACAAAGAGGAATATGCTAAGTAGGAGGTGATCGGAAAAGAAATGAAAGTTCGGACACCATCTGAAGCCAAGAAGAAGGATAAGGTTCGAGTACCATCTAAGGATAAAGGGGGAGAGAAGGGTCAAGTTCCTGAAAAGGCCAAGGAGCTGGAATGGAAGATGTTTGTGGATGGGTCATCCCATCAAGGCGGAAACGGGGCAGGGATATTGCTAATCAGTCCCGAGGGTAAGGAACATTTATACGCTTTGCATTTTTATTTCAAAGCCACGAACAATGAAGCAGAGTACGAAGCCCTAGTAGGAGGCCTACGGCTGGCAAGAGAAATCAGAATCAAAAGGGTAGGGGCGTTCAGTGATTCTCAGATTGTAGTACAGCAAATGAAGGGAGAGTATGAAGCAAGAGAAAGGAGCTTGTAGAAATATCTGGAGGTTGCTAAACAACTAGTAGTGGTTTTACAGCTTTAAGTTAGAGCAAATCCCTAGGGAAGAAAACTCCAAAGCCGATGCACTAAGCAAATTGGTGTCCTCAGAAGTGAAGCCTGGACCATACCAGAAGTTATTCATGGAGATTTTGGAGAGGAAGAGCTATGAGGAGACCCCGAGAGTGGAAACGATTGAAGAAGATGAGTCGTGGATAGCTCCAATCTTGGCATACATTAGAGATGACGTGCTCCCAGAGGATAAGAATTTGGCACGAAAGATCAGGGTTAAAGCTCCGAGGTATACACTGCATGGAGGATTGCTATACAAAAGAGGATGTCTGCAGTCGTTGCTAAAGTGCGTAGAAAGAAAAGAGGGAGAATCCCTGATAAGAGAGGTGCATGAAGGACCGAATGACAGTCACCAAGGGTGTCGGGCAGTGGCAAAAAAGATCCTAAGGCTCAGATATTACTGGCCGACCCTTTTTAAAGATGCCGAAGATTACATACAGAGATGTGTGCAGGAGGATAGACCTGGTAGGCCCCTTCCCAACGGCATCAGGAGGATTTAAATATCTCGTTGTGGCCATAAACTACTTTACAAAATGGGTAGAGGTCGAGGTATTAACCAATATCCGAGTGTTTACTTATGTGAAATTTTGTTGGAGGAACATCATTTGCAGGTACGGGATACCTAGGGTCATAGTCACAGACAACAGAGCTCAATTTGAAAATGATCACCTCGGTGTACCACCCACATGCTAATGGGCAGGTAGAGGTAACAAACATGACCATTGTTAATGGTATAAAGGCAAGGTTGGAGGGAGCTAGAGGTAATTGGATATGGGAAGTGCCAAGCGTCTTATGAGCACACAGAACTACAGAAAGCTCGGCAACAGGAGACTCCCTATAACATGGTGTATGGGTCAGAGGTGGTCATTCCTGCTGCGGTGGGAATTCCAAATATCAGAGTTCATGACTTGGACGAGAAGGAGGCAGAGGGAGAGCGTCGGATGAATCTCGACCTTATAGAAGAAAAGAGAGAGAAGGCCTCTTTACATGAGGCAGAGGTGAAGGAAAGAGTCAAAAGGTATTATGACAGAAGGGTTAGGAAAGAAAGCTATAAAGTTAGCGAATGGGTAATGAGAAGGAATGACCACAGCCAAAAGGAACAGCAAGGGATATTGGCGCCCAATTGAGAGGGACCTTACAATCACCCAAGGGGGAGTTATGTATTGGAATCTAAGAATGGGGAAGCTGTTCCAAGGAGGTGAAATGTAGCCAACCTAAGGAGATTCTATGGATGATAGAATAGGATCAATGGTTCGGAAAGAAAGAGCTCGGCGTGGATACACCAAGGGCATATACATGTACATGAAAATGGTGTGGACACACCAAGAGCATATACATGTGCTGGATAGCGCATTGTAATAGAGAAAATCGGGACCTCGGGGTCGCTCCCACGATGGTGCCCCGCAAAAAGGAACATACTTCGACAAGGGTAGTCCGAGTATGCAGGAAAATATTTTGAAAGGGAAAGAAATATTTTAAAAGGAAAGATTTTCGTAAAAAGGAGTGTTAAGAAGCAAACACATTCAAATAAAAGGTGTTGGAGGGAGACGTCCCCCAACACACACCAATCGAATGACAATCAATTAAGGAACATATTTTTTGCAAAGAAAGATAACGGTAAAAGGAAAAAGTTAAAGGGAATCAGCCGAGGCAGCTTTAAAGGCTATGCCTTTTGGTATTTCAGAGGTGTTGGGCTGCTGGTATAAAAACCAGTTACCCAGCCCTGGCCTATGACACTATCTGATTTGATGGAATGGTTGAGGGGTTTTACCCCAAGTATGAAACTTGTACATATGTCGTAGGTACCGCACTGATTACCTTTTGGTATTTCAGAGGTGTTGGGCTGCTTGTATAAAAACCAGTTACTCAACCTTGGCCCATGACACTATCTGAATTGATGGAATGGGTGAGGGGTTTTACCCCAAGTATGAAACTTGTACATATGTCGTAGGTAGCGCACTGATTACCTTTAGGTATTTCAGAGGTGTTGGGTTGCTGGTGTAAAAGTCAGTTACCCAGCCTTGGCCCATGACACCATCAAAAATATTTGACGGACTGGATGAGGGATTATGGCCATAGTATGAAACTTGTACATATGTCGTAGGTACCGCAATGATTACCTTAGGTATTTCAGAGGTGTTGGGCAGATGGGTAAAACCAGTTACCCAACCTTGGCCCATGACACTATCTAAAGACTTGACGGGCTGGATTGAAGAAGATTATAAGCATGCTCAGACCAGGCTACATATGGCTTATTTGATTTCTATGGGAACTGAACCGGAGCAGACTTGTGTTTTGACATGTCAATTCGCAGGTATGCTACGGTGGATTTTCCCTTAGTCAAATACGAGCTGGACACAAAAATGGAACGTTGAAGACACTAAAGCTCCAAAGGTGGATGCGGATTTAGCAAGATATGCAAGGACAGATGGAATGGAAGCGCATTCATGATAGTTATTCTAAAATCCTAGCAATATCTTGATGAACTAGTTATGATCATAGCCACTTGTACTTCATATGGCTGTAGAATAGTTGTTTTCTCCGTTTGGTTAGTTATTTATATCTGTTGAATGTTTGGTTTAGAGTGATGACCAAATCAGTTGTATGAACTTTTTGAGCAATTTAATAGAAGAAAATATTACATAATAAAAAAGGCTATGCCTCGGATAAGGTAATATTAATCCTGAGGTATTGACAGGTATTAAGGAAGGTCGGAATACCGATAGGATATCTGGCAGCGCAGAAAAGGGATAAGGGAAGCATATTAGGAGGAACTACTGGCAAAAGGTAAGTTTACTATCCCGATGTTTTAAGATATTCGTCGGATTGAAAATTTGGAAATGTTGCTTTTTAGGTCATATTTTTTTAGAGAACTAGATCGAAATTAATTATTCAGGCCTCTTCGGAAACCTAACCCAGGGAGTTCTCCCCTTTCTAGGTTATCCGAGGGGGGAGGCTAAAACATAGCATGATAATGAATAATTGATAATAGTCAGATAACAGTAACAAAATAGAAGCATTGGAAGGGATAGTGTGTCAGAAAAAAGAGATATTATTACATTATAAAGGCAAAACATAAAGGGGAATTACAAAATATCGCCATCGGATCCATTACAAAGGAAGATAGATAGGAAGGAATGCTAATACCAGGAAAATAAGGAATACAGAAGGGGCAAATGGTTATCATAACAAAAGACAAATCTAAAGTTACATTAGGAAAAGGTGTGCTCTCAGAACGAGAGAAAAACAGCAAATAGGGGTCTTCGGATCGAAACTGGAGGGTTGGTCTTCGGAAAAGATCGCCATTCAAAGAAGATTGACAAGCACATGTACCATGAGGTGTACATGCAGTTGAAGGGAAATGCCTACATGGTACATGTACATGAAGGCGAAGGGTAACGTTTACATGAAAGAGAATTGACCAGAGCTTGAAAAGTTGTTATGAGCCCATGCAACAGGTCCACCAAGGCAGGATCCGGGGTTGTAAGCAGGTAGAACAGCATCATCTAATGCAACATCCGAGGTACAAGAGTCACCTCGGACAAGGGGCAGGCTACATCCAACGGTTCAGGTAAAGCCAGATCAAGGATGATCGAGCCAGGTATCGTTGATAAGTGCTCGGAAGGCGTGGCATCGTTCTGCAGGATTCGGAACCAGTTTAACCAAGAGACCCTACGTTCGGAGACTGGGAAACGAGCTAAATCCTCGAGAAAAGAAGGTTGCCGAAAGAAAACAGCGAGTCAGCAGAGAGACAAGCAAAGTAGAAACAAAAAGGGAGGACCATACCAAGGAGATGGTAGAAGAATGGTAGGCCGACAGGAAGGAAGGATCAGCCTGACGCACTGGAGTCAGTAGCCCCATTTTCGGCTGCAATTTGGACAACCAAGGATCGCGAGGAAAGGAGATCAAGAGAGGATGTTAATGCTGAAAACAGGATTATCCTGTAGATGAACTTCTTCTCTGTCCGAAGAACCTACACAGACTGAGCAAAGATCAGACAGGTCGGCTTTCGCCCTTGCCTGCTCTGACGATCTAATTAGGGGAGGCCAACTAAACTAGATCTAAGCCTGTATGTGGATAAGATAATGAGAGAGAACTGAACTTTCTGGTGGTGGTTCTGATCCTATATATAGTAGCCGAGCTGTCGACATGTAACAGTGGCGAGCGCTACAGTCCTCAGGACCGTCCGTGGGCCTGTGCTAGATCCAAGCCAGATTGGGCTTCTCATATGGGCCATTGACTTGGGTTGAATTAGGGCCATGTTTATCAAGTCCCCCTAGTCCATGTATATTGCCGATGTGCGATATGTATTGGACTAAGGTCTGACTGAATTGAACGGTATTCACTTTCCTGGTTTGTTCAGGCTGACGGTGGAACCGTCTGGGCTGAGGAGCGCGGTTCAAATTCTGCGTCGCTCCCACGTGCTCCACTATCTCAGAGGCAGCGTCCGCGGTGGCCCCGAGGGCGTTTATTGGCATTAAAACTGTCGCCCCTCTCCTTTCTCAGCACGACATCGCTTATAACAAAGGGGGCAAAGAGAACTCATATTCCCTTCTCAGATCCGACTTCCTTTCTCAGGTAAAAACCCCAAATAAAATCTCGCTTTTATTTCTTTGTTTAGTTCCGTAGACTAGGGTAAGTATCATGGACTCCGTCCGATCTGCTACCGCTGACGAGGATGTCGTCTTTGTGCGGAGCTATGCCGCACTGTCTGCGGGCTTACCGTCGAAGAGGCTGAGTCTAAGGTCCGTCTGCCTCGATTCGGCCGAGATACGTTATCGACGCTCCCGACGGGTTTGTCCCGGTTTATTGTGAATACCTCTTCGCGTGCGGGCTTCGCCCTCTGTTAAAGCGGAAAATGGGATATTTCCGGTATGCTCCCCGGTGAGTACTGCAGACTGACGGGGTCTGCTTCATCTTGCTGCTTGAGACCAGTCCAGTGGTGCTATACCCAGGGGGTATTGGATCTGGTGAACTCTGCTCTGGTTGATGCTTTGGTCCAACTGGGTCTGCTTCTGTGGCTGCTTCCCTCTTCTGTATGGGGTGCTCTGCTGCAGACCTGGTACATGTATAATAGAGCAGGCGTCGCTCCGATGCCAAAGTCATGCATTTTGGGAGACTGGATGAGGAAGAAGATGAACAGTGGAGAGGGAGCTCATATGCAGATCTAAAAGCTCTTGTCAACTTACCTTCATTTTGCTCTTTTCCTCCCTTTTATATTAGATAAGGGAGAGGCCTCTTTTGGGCTTGATTTGGGCCTTTGGCCATTATTCTGAAGTGGGCTAAATTAGCCCAGGATTTATCAAGTCCCCCCAGTCCGAAGTGCCAATCTTGGAGCGTGCCGATGGATGAGTCGTTGGACAAGTCGCTGGTCGTACACGTATGTGGGATATGTTTATATTCAATCGTGTTGATCACGATAATCAAACCGTCGACACTTTTTGTCTTGGCTTGGTTGTCTTTCGGCGTTGGGCCTTGATTTCGAATGCCCTTGGCGTTGTGCAGTGGGAACATATGATTTTATGGTGTTAGGTCTGTCAAGACTTTTGTCTTCGACCTACCATTAGATGCTTGGCATCTTGTCGGTCGACGTGACGCCTGGTCTGTCGAGATATTGGTCTTCGACCTACCTTTACAAAATTTTGCGTCATGCCATTAGACTTGACGCCTGGTCAGATCTGTCTGGACTTCAGTCCACGACTTAAATTTAATCAAATTTGGCGTCCTGCCATTAGACGTGACGCCTGGGCTGTCTGGACTTCGGTCCGCGACCAATCTTGGATTCTTGATAGGGTTTGGCGTCGTGTCGCTAGACGTGAGGCTCGGTGTGTCGAGACTTTCGTCTTCAACCTACCCTTAAGAATTTCGGCATCAAAGTGATTGCAAAGGTCCTATGTACTAGGTTGGGAGCAGTTCTACCTGGCATAATAGGACTTAACCAAGGAGCCTTTGTAAAAGGCAGGCTGATATCTCACAATATCCAATTGACCCAGGAGTTACTTCAGACTTACAATTGGAAATATGCTGGTATGCAAAGCTGCTTTTTTAAAGTGGATATCCAAAAAGCTTTTGATAATCTTGAATGGACTTTCTTGATAGATCTTATGGTTGCTCTCAAATTCCCCTTCGCCTTTGTTACTTAGATCAAAACTAGTTTTGAGAGTGCTACTTTTAGCCTATCTCTGAATGGAGGCTACACTGATCACTTTGCTGCAAAAAGAGGGGTTAAGCAGGGAGACCCCCTCTCACCTCTTCTCTTTGTTCTTTCCATGGAATACTTTACCAGAATGCTGCAACTTGCTTTTAAGTAAAAACTAATTGATTATCATACAAAATGCAAGTATGTACATCTTCACTGCTTGCTTTTTGCTGATGAACTTTTAATTTTTTGCAAAGCCAACCAGAAATCTATTCATGGGGTGCTGCAGACTCTTGACTCATTCAAGTCTATCACTGGCATGTCCATAAATGCAGCTAAATCTCAAGTCTTCTTCTCCAGGATGGATGATGCCACAGCAGACTCTCTTCTATCCTTAATGCAAATCCATAGGGGAGTATTACCTGTCTCTTATCTAGGATTACCCCTATCTGGGAAGAGATGGACCATTCTCAACTGCCAGAAACTCCTGGATAAGCTTAAGGTCAGACTAAGTAAGTGGCAAGGGAGAACACTTTCTTATGCAGGGAAGATGAGCTTATTAACACTGTCCTATTTAGCATTACCAGTTACTGGATCAGTGCTTTCCAACTGCCTACTCATGTGTACAATGACATTAAAGCCATCTGCAGAAACTATCTGTGGGGGAATCCAGATGGGAAGGGGATTTTTCCAGTGGCATGGGAAACTCTCTGTCTCACAAAAGCCTATGGTGGTGCAGGGCTTAGAGATCCCCATCTTTGGGGCCAAGCTCTACTTTGCAAGCAGCTATGGTGTATTCAAAGTGATCAGAACAACCTTTGGGTAAAATGGGTGCATGAATACTATATGAAAGGGAGAATCTTAAGCAAGGCCATAGCACCTTCTCATTGTAGCAATGCTTGGACTGTTCTGATTACTCTGAAGAATCAGGTTATTGATTTCCTCCCTCTTTGCCTCAATCAGAAAGGAAAATTCCAGGTCTCTCTGGCCTATAATTTCCTTTTAGGACAAAGAACCTCCATGGCTTTCTCTGCTACTATATGGAGCAGTAAGCTTCTTCCCAAACAGTCCTTTTTCCTATGGAGATTGGCATTGGGGAGACTATCTACAGTTGACAGGTTACAGCACCTTGGCATTCCACTTCCTTCATCCTCATGTTGTTTCTGTCATCAAGTCACAGAATCAGTTTCACACTTATTGATCCAATGTCCCTACTTCAAGCAAGTCCTGCAACTCCTTCATCTTCCTGCTCCACAGGATCTGAGGCATCTGAAGAAGCTCTTATTCATTTGGCAAGCCAGGAAGAACAAGAGGGTTTTCACACTCCTGGTGACAAGTCTTTATCACATCTGGAATGAGAGAAACCAAAGAGTTTTTCAGGGACAAGCCATGACAGTTCAAAGGCTTTGCTCCCTCATTGAATCTGAATTTAAACTTTGGCATTAATTTGTCATGTACTTCATTTACCTGTAGGACTAGTGTTTCTTTCATATGTTAGGACACTTAGTTTCTAGGTTCTTTTTGTAAGGCTCGGAGTGAAGGCTATAATCTTGTACTATATTGATTCTTGATGAAATCAAAATTTATGTTCATCAAAAAAAAAAAAAAAGAATTTCGGCATCTTGTCGTTAGACGTGACACCCGGTCTGTCTGGACTTCGGTCCATGATCAACCATGATAGAGTTTTGTGTCGTGCCGTTAGACGTGAAACTCGGTCTGTCTGGACTTCGGTCCATGACCAATCATGATAGAGTTTGATGTCGTTAGATTGACGCTTGGTCAGTCGAGACATTGGTCTTTGACCTACCATTAAGAATTTTGGCGTTATGTCGTTAGATTGACGCCTGGTCAGTCGAGACATTGGTCTTTGACCTACCATTAAGAAGTTTGGCGTTATGTCGTTAGATTGACTCCTGGTCAGTCTAGACATTGGTCTTTAACCTACCAATAAGAATTTTGGCGTCTTGTCATTAGACTTGATGCCGGGACTGTCGAGACTTTTGTTTTCGACCTACCACCAAATAATTTTGGTGTACCTTTAGCTGTTAAGCCTCTTGGCATGCCCTTATTACGCCTCGGTCCGTTAGACCGTGCGACAGTTTGGGAGCCTTCAGCTGTCAAGCCTCTTGGCATGCCCTTATGATTTATGACTTGGGCAGTTAAGCCTCGGGATAATCTGGGGTACTTTAGCAATTAAGCTTACTAGTATGACAGATGATTTATGTGTTGGGTCATTAGGTCGTGCAACAGAACGTCGGTTTGGAAACCTTTAGCCATTAAGCTTGTTGGTATGCCCAAATATACTGTTTTTCGGGCCGTTAGGCTACGCGATAGTCTAGGACTACAACTGAAGATGATAAGATGGAGTAGGGAACATACCCTTTCCGAATAGTGGTAATCTCTAGGACCTTCTCTTAGGAATTTTGACATCGTGTCCTTGGACTCGATGGTTAGACTGTTCAGACCTTGGTCTGCGACCTTCTCATAGGAAGTTTGGCATCATGTCGATGGCTTCACTGTCCAGACCTTTGTCTGCGACCTTCCCTTAGGAAGTTTGGCATCGGTCCTTGGACTCGACGGCTTGACTGTTCAGACCTTTGTCTGCGACCTTCCCTTAGGGAGTTTGGCATCAGTCCTTGGACTCGACGGCTTGACTGTCCAGACCTTGGTCTGCGACCTTCCCTTAGGGAGTTTGGCATCGGTCCTTGGACTCGACGGCTTGACTGTCCAGACCTTGGTCTGCGACCTTCCCTTAGGGAGTTTGGCATCGGTCCTTGGACTCGACGGCTTGACTGTCCAGACCTTGGTCTGCGACCTTCCCTTAGGGAGTTTGGCATCGGTCCTTGGACTCGACGGGCTTGACTGTCCAGACATTGGTCTACGACCTTCCCTTAGGGAGTTTGGCATCGGTCCTTGGACTCGACGGCTTGACTGTCCAGACCTTGGTCTGCGACCTTCCCTTAGGAAGTTTGGCATCGGTCCTTGGACTCGATGGCTTGACTGTCCAGACCTTTGTCTGCGACCTTTCCTTAGGAAGTTTGGCATCAGTCCTTGGACTGACGGCTACACTGTCCAGACCTTGGTCTGCGACCTTCCTTTAGCAAATTCGGCATCGCATCCTTGGATTGATGGCGGAACTGTCCAGTCCTTGGTCTGCGACCTAGACTGGCAGTGTCTTTTTGGGATAGTCCTTAGACAGGACTTCAGACACACTTCCAGATGAGATAGGGGACACACTACTGTTGTGTAAGCATTGGAGACAAATGGTATGACCGATAACCATATGTCATTAATAAGGATACTGGACACCACTGTCAGACGAGTATCTATATGATCACTTCGGCGCGTGTCGCTAGTCAAGGCCATGGACCGGTTGGCTGGTCGAGCTGCCCTTTTGGTGGTCCTTATACAGGACGCTGGACACGCTGCCAAAGGCACTGGACATGTCACTGGTAAATCTCGAGCATTGTATGAACGATTTAGACGTATCCCTGATTAATACATTTGACATGTTGTTAGAAAGGATACAGTTTGATTTCAAATGAACCGGTATGGAGTGATTGACCATGCGTGCGTTGCCTGGTCGGGCCTTGGACAGACTGCCAGTTCAAGAACCTTGGACAGGCTACCGGTTAAGATACGTTGCTGACCACGAGGGTAGTCAGCTCACATCTTGTTTAATTATCACGTACAATTTCTATTTATGCTAAAAACATAAATTAGAGAGTACAATTGAAGCAAAGGTATGATGTATTTCCTTTCCCCTCAAAAATATTTGTGTAAAAAGAGATCTATGGATTCTTTTACAAACATTGGGTAGAGTCGCATCCTTATAGGAATCTATTAGCCTTTTTGGATCTGTTTTTAGCTTCTTGGAAGCTAATTTTTACAGATCTGAATTTTTGTGCTCTAAAGATAGCATCTTTGATTTAAAGCTTCACTTTTTGAAAAGAATACTAACCCAAGAGTGGATTTAATTACTCGCAATTGAAGATGCCCAACCTTGGTGGATATGGGTTGCATCTAGGAGCTGCGTGGGGGACTGTACGACAAATCCCCACAGACGGCGATAATGTTAAAGCGGAAAATGGGATATTTCCGTTCTGCTCCCCGGTTAGTACTGTAGACTGACGGGGTCTGCTTCATCTTGCTGCTTGAGCCCTCTGTCCAGTGGTGCTGTACCCAGAGGGTATTGGATCTGGTGAACTCTGCTCTGGTTGATGCTTTGGTCCAACTGGGTCTGCTTCTATGGCTGCTTCCCTCTTCTGTATGGGGTGCTCTACTACAGACCTGGTACCTGTATAATAGAGCAGGCGTCGCTCCAATGCCAAAGTCAGGCATTTTGGGAGACTGGATGAGGAAGAAGATGAACAGTGGAGAGGGAGCTCAGATGCAGATCTAAAAGCTCTTGTCAACTTACCTTCTTTTTGCTCTTTTCCTCCCTTTTATATTAGATAAGGGAGAGGCCTCTTTTGGGCTTGATTTGGGCCTTTGACCATTATTCTGAAGTAGGCTAAATTAGCCCAGGATTTATCACCCTCTCTCCGAACTTTGTTCGGGTTCTGATTGGGTTCGAGGTCATGTGCAATTTGCGCAAGGTCAAAGCTACGCCCCAACTGTTCAGAGCGTTCCTTTATCCGGCCAACATGAGCGGCAGAGGGGGAAGAGCCGTGAGAAGATGCTGAAACTGGTCGATGACAGGCCAAAGGGGCACGATTGGAAAACTCGTTGGGTTTTAGTGGAGAATGAGTTGGTTTTTGCCACTGGCGATTCGTGGCAAGGCTCCTCTTCTGGCGGAGGCATCGCGTCTAGCTCCCCATATTTCGAAGGTGGGGGTTCAAAGCTATAGTTATTCCATTCTGACTGATGACATGGTCCTTCGGGCCGCTAACATGCCTTACTACGTAGATCAGATCCCTGATGAGGACTTGGGTACTTTCCTTCTTTATCTCTTTTCTAAGTTTTTGACAATGGTCCGGCCCATTGGCCGTTCCTCGTGTTGAATGTGCCTTTGCTTTTTCTTTTGCAGGTGCGGGCGCTATGAGGAAATCCCTGCAATCCCTGATCGGAGAGCTGAGCGCCATGCCGCGACCGCGTCACAGAACAAGTCTTAGACATATCAAAGAAGAAGGGTCTGATGCTGACAATTCCATGTCAATGGCCGCTGCCAACTCCGCCAAGCAACCTGAAGAGGCCGATGAGGATTTGGCCGAGAGCAGCGTGGACAGATGCCGCAAGGTAAAGTTCGAAGTCGAGGAAGTCAAGGCGCACAAGCGCCAGCGGACCGAGGAGATATTCGAAGAGGATGTGGCGATGATTTAAAGGTTTTTTATGTAATATTTTCTTCTATTAAATTGTTCAAAAAGTCCATCACTCTAAGCCAAACATTCAACAGATATATATAAACTAACCAAAAGGAGAAAAACAACTATTCTAGCTCATCAAAATCCATTGTTTGCTGCCACACCTTTACAAACACTGGTTTTTTATCAAAGAAAACCATTCCCCTTTCAACGACCGCATCCCTATATGCTTCATTTACAAGTTTCACTAGAAAAATCCCTGGTTTTGCCTGCCATACCTTTTCAACCATACCAAACCAAATTCTTCGAAGGAAACCTTCAAAATATTTAATTGGAGGGTGACACCCAATAACCATGCAAACAACTACATTCTTCCATTTCTTCAAGCTGTTTTCAACCTCTTTCAAAGGAAAAGTAGGCAAATTCATACCATCTACAATTTCTGGTTTATAGTACTTTACCTCATCATGCTTGCTTGTGAACAGTTTCGACCAACTTGGCTTTGCTTGTGCTTCTATCTCTTCACCTCTCTTCAGGATACGAACTTGCTCCACAACTTTGTTCTTTGCTGTGGCAGTTTCATCCCCGTCGGTTTGATTAATCACAGCCGGCACAACAACACTTTCCAATTTCTTCTCCATCTGAGGCTGCACTAATTTTTCCTCCAAAACCATGTTGCACTCTTGCTTCTCTCGGCCTTCCAGCTGGCTCAAAATTGGTATCCCAGTTCGGAGCATCATCGGTGGCCTACGACCAGCCACCATGGAAGCCTCCTTGCTGCCCCCATTGACATTTATACAATCAATTGCTAGCCATGTAGTATTGTTCTCGGATTGAAACGGATTCACCACACCATTTTCCTTTTCCTGTCCAGCTAAGGTTTCTCCTCCTAAAACCTGTTCTCCGGTTAAGGATTCTTCCCTAGCTTTTTCTTTCAATTTCTGCTCAATCATCTTAAAACCTTCATAAGCATTCCCCATATTTTCAAAGAGCTCTTCAACAGATGCATTCTGAACCCATTGAGTCATTGCTTCACTGTGTGAATTGGGTGCTACCTTCAACGGATGTACTGCCGCCGCGCTTAGGGCACCTCCGTGCACAGGTTTTAGCAATCCACGTACACGTTCAAAAATTTCCAATTCACCGCCGCGCTTAGGGTTTAGCCGTCCACTCTCACGTTCAGAATCACCGCCGCACTTTTCAGATCTGCCATCACCTCCGTGCTCATGCTCAAACTGCCCGCGATCCATCCCGTCGTTTTCCATACGTTCAAGATCTTCCAACGACCTTGGCTGTTTCGGAAAAACCTCACCATCATCGCCAAACAAACTCCGTCCATGACTTCCCAAGACCATCTTCGTCACATCCTTAGGCTTATTTCCCGCGTTTCGTTTAACACTATTGTTCTTGCCCATGGCGGCAGAATCAAATGAATTTGATTCACCAGAAAATAGTGGAAAAAGAAAAACGGAAAAAATCGCACATGTTTTTTTTTTTTGATGTAATATTTCCTTCTATTAAATTGCTCAAAAAAAGTTCATACAACTGATTTGGCCATCACTCTAAGCCAAACATTCAACAGATATAAATAACTAACCAAAAGGAGAAATAACAACTATTCTACAGCCATATGAAATGCAAGTGGCTATGATCATAACTAGTTTATCAAGATATTGCTAGATTTTAGAATAACTATCATGGATGCGCTTCCATTCCATCTGTCCTTGCATATCTTGCCAAATCCGCATCCACCTTTGGAGCTTTGGTGTCTTCAAACGTTCCATTTCTGTCTCCGGCTCGTATATGATTAAGGGAAAATCCACCATAGCATATCTGTGAATTGACATGCAAAACACAAGTCTGCCCTGGTTCAATTCCCATAGAAATCAAATAAGCCATATGTAGTCTGGTTTGAGTATGCTTATAATCTTCTTCGATCCAGCCCGTCAACTCTTTAGATAGTGTCATGGGCCAAGGTTGGGTAAGTAGTTTCACCCAGCAGCCCAACACCTCTGAAATACCAAAGGTAATCAGTGCGGTACCTACGACATATGCACAAGTTTCTTACTAGGGCCATAATCCCATCCAGTCCGTCAAATATTTTTGATAGTGTCTTGGGCCAAGGCTGGGTAACTGGTTTTTATACCAGCAGCCCAACACCTCTGAAATACCAAATGGTAATCAGTGCGGTACCTACGACATATGTACAAGTTTCATACTTGGGGTAAAACCCCTCAACCATTCCATCAAATCAGATAGTGTCATGGGCCAAGGCTGGGTAACTGGTTTTTATACCAGCAGCACAACACCTCTGAAATACCAAAAGGTAATTAGTGCGGTACCTACGACATATGTACAAGTTTCATGCTAGGGATATATCCCCACAACCAATCCGTCAAGTCTTTAGTTAGTGTCACAGGCCAAGGTTGGGTAACTGGTTTTTACGCCAGCAGCCCAAAACCTCTGAAATACCAAAGGTAATCAGTGCGGTACCTACGACATATGTACCAAGTTTCATACTAGGATCCATTCGCACATGTTAGGCTTCAGCGTCACACATGATTAATCTGTGCGTCCTTGGATTAATCGTCGTTCGTACGTACGTGCCCCGGGATGAATCTATGCCCAGATGATCTAAAGGTTATCGGTTCTCTTCATGCTCTGGTCCGTTCTTCTTCAAATGTGCAGACTATCCATCCCGTGGTGGAGCAGGTTCTGGAGACCCCTCATGGGCGTAACCTCTTCATGAATAAGGTTTTAATTGTTGCGCGTTTGGAGCATTTGGAGCTATCTGGAGGCCTCCGACTTCGCCGACCGTCAAGCTTTCATCGCTATTGAGGTAGGTTTATGTGCAATGTCGAAGTATCTTTTGATATCCTTTGTACCTCACCTTGTCTGCTTTTGATCGTCATTGTGTTACTCTGTATTGGCAGCAATTGTGAATGTCCCAAATGCTGAGAGAAGAGACGTCCCGTCTGAGGACCAGGAGAGCCGATTTGTCTTCTGAACTTATCAAGCTAGATGCTGAGCTGGTCGCGCTGAAGGGCGTTGAGGCTGACAATGCGCTTCTCCGAGCAAGGGTTGCTTCGCGTGAATGCTGAACTGAAGGGTGGAGCAAGGGTTGCTTCGCTCGAATGGAGGGTGCTTTAAACGCTGAACGTGACGATGCTTCAGTTCTAAGAGCAAAGATCGCAGAGCTAGAGGCTTTGTCGAAGGAGAAAGACGGTCCGGTCAGTTGAGCTTCTCCGAGACCCAGCGCGCGCCTAATTCGCACTACCTCCCCTCAGGTTATCTCCAAGATAAGCCAGTCCGACGAGTCAGCTGAAGCATTCACCTCAACTTTGAAGAAATTTGTGGCCTTTCTGGATGAGGTTTACGATGATGCTGCCAAGCATCTGGAGGCTTTGGACGATGGCTAGACAGTCCAGTCCTTGGTCTGCGACCTTCCCTTAGGAAGTTTGGCATCGAGTCCTTGGACCGATGGCTAGACTGTCCAGACCTTGGTCCGCGAGAGTCAATTTTTTGATTGCTTCAGCAGATAAGGGCCTCAGATTCTTAATCATGGCCTCGTTCATTGCTTGTGAGCGAACAAAATATAGATACAGAAAGATGTGATCAAACGGAATTTCTACCAAAACCATTACTAACCTACCGTTCTATACGGCACAAAAGGTATTTACATTAGGACTCCGACACTTGGTCTAGCCATAATACTTCCGAAGGTTGCTGATGCTCCAGGTTCGGGGTATCGGTTCTCCTGCCATAGTTTCCAGTCAGTACGCGTTGTTGGCTATGGCTTCAGACACTCTATACGGACCTTCCCAGGTCACATCTAGCTTCTTCTGCCCTTCCACGAGGCTGGCTTCGTTCTTTCTAAGGGCCAGATCTCCTAAGCGCAGATTTCGGACTCGGACTCTTATATTGTATCGCTGCTCAATATAAGATTTGCAGGACGCTTCCTTCAACTGTGTCGGCATCGTCTCTCATCTTTGGCCAGTAGTACCCTGCACGGGTTGCACACAAAGAAGTTTGGCATCGAGTCCTTGGACCGATGGCTAGACTGTCCAGACCTTGGTTTGCGACCTTCCCTTAGAAAGTTTGGCATCGAGTCCTTGGACCGATGGCTAGACTGTCCAGACCTTGGTCTGCGAACTTCCCTTAGGAAGTTTGGCATCGAGTCCTTGGACCGATGGCTAGACTGTCCAGACCTTGGTCTGCGATTTTCCCTTTTGAAGTTTGGCATCGAGTCATTAGACCGATGGCTAGACTGTCCAGACCTTGGTCTGCGAGAGTCAATTTTTTGATTGCTTTAGCAGATAAGGGCTTCAGATTCTTAATCATGGCCTCGTTCATTGCTTGTGAGCCAACAAAATATAGATACGATTATACAGGAGGGCTAGTGTTGATCACTTAGTGTGGGCGATTTACACCTTAGGTGCTAGTGTTGACCAACTGTGTGGAAAGCTTTTCTCTCTCTTAGTGTGGGCGATTTACACCTTCACTATGTGCTACCATTTCTGATATGAAAATCCTACCTTTCTTAGCTCCAGCTTTTAGTTTCTTGCTATGGGAAGCTCAGTTAGGAAGAAAAGGATCCAGGTCATACGGGATGCTTTCCAGAAGCTCCCATTGGAGAGGAGAGAAGAGTTGCTCGCAATTGCTACAAGCGATCTGAAAAAGAAAGAAAGGAGTTCTGAAGATAGTTCTCAATCGCTCCCCCCACCGGCTCCAGCTATGAATCCTTTCAGCTCTGATCCGACCCCACCGGTTAATGAGCAAGATCTCATCACTCCCCCGCCCATTCGACCAGATGCTAGCTCAGTCAAACCGGTTACTCAAGAACAGCCTAAACCTGCCCACAGGAAGCTGGATTGGGAGAAGCCAGTGATAGCTGATCTCTTCAAAGACAGGAAGGCTGGAATGCAGTTCTACAAACCTGAAGAAATTGATGGTGTTTAGATGGGGAAAATACCAAAAACGTGTGTGGAGGAAAGCTTTCAACAATGGGCAAACACTCTGATATGCACAGTTCTAGGTAATCACCCTCCTCTTCATGTTATGGAAGGTTTTTTCAGAAGAGTTTGGTGGCAGTTCTCTATTCTCAAGGTATGGATCTTATCTCCTGGTGTATTTATGGTAAAGTTCAAAGATGTAGATTCTTGTGCACAGATTCTTGTTAGGGGTGCTTTGTTATTCGAAAACAAGCCTGTGTTGGTTCATCCTTGGACCAAGGATTTTCAGAATGTTACTCCCACTAGAGTGCCTGTATGGATTCAATTACCTGGTCTCAATCCTATTTACTGGACCCCTGAAATACTGAGTAGGATTCTAAGCCCCTTAGGGAAGCCACTGAAGATTGATATAGCCACTCATTCTTTGGATAGGCTGACCTTTGCTAGAGTCCAGGTTCAAATGGATATAAAACCAGACCTCCCTACTCAACTTGAATATATTGATGAAAATGACATAGTTCAAAAATAGGAAGTGGTGTTTGAATGGGCTCCAATACAGTGCTCTCAATGTAAAATGCTAGGTCATGCAGCACAAGCTTGCAAAAACTGCATCCGGTCCCAGTGGCTCCCAAGCCAGCTCCTAGGCCTGCTCCTAAGCCTAAGAAAAAGCCTGAAAAGCTGTTCCAACCTAAACAGCAAGCTACAATGGTTCCTAACCAGAACAACCCCCCCCCCCATAGGCCTGGAAAAGAGCCTATCACTGAAATGGGAAAAGTCCCTGATCCTGATCCTCTTGATCCTTCCTCTAGGGTCAATTTCCCCCTTATTACTCCTTCCCCAAGCTCTAATGCTAAAGCCAGCCCACTGTTCAAAATGCAGTTTGGTTCAGTGGACCATCCCCCACCTTCTCAATGATGGATACAAACATTCTTGTATGGAATGTTCGGGGGGTAAATAGTAGTGCTAGGCAAAAACAGGTTAGACATCATTGTCTTGTACATAATGTTGGTCTTCTTTGTATGGTTGAAACAAAGGTTAAACAGAAAAATGAAACAAAGGTTTGGGATGCCCTAGGGTTTGGGATGCCCTAGGCCTTGGTTGGAAGTTCGTCTCTAAGAACTCTTGTAATGATTGTGGTAGAATGATAGTGGGATGGAGGCAGGACGTGTTTAATATTCAAGTAGTATCTATGGGAGAGCAATGGATTCATGCCACTTGCTTTCTAAGGGCTCTTAATCTGCCATGTGTCATCACTTTTGTTTATGGAGAAAATTTGGGCTCCAAGAGAACTCCTCTATGGGATGCATTAAAGCAGCAGGCAGTTCAACATATCCCTTGGTTAATTGTAGGGGATTTTAATTCCCCCCTTTCTTTTGATGATAGACTGGGTGGTGCTCTAGTTCTGGCAGATGAATTTGCAGATTTCAAGGATGTTTATGAAGTGCTAGGCTTGGCTGAACTAAAAACCTTTGGCCCCTTCTTCACATGGAGTAATAGACAAGCAGCCTCCAAGAGGATTTTTAGCAAACTGGACAGAGCCTTAGTAAATCAACAATGGCTGGAAGACCTAAAGGAATCCAAATGCAAGGTGCTTATGGAAGGCTAGTCAGATCACAATCCTCTCCTAATTCAACTTTCTGCTCACCAACACAGGGTAAGGAAACCATTCAAATTTTTCAACATGTGGAGTCTCTCCCCTAAATTTCTGCCTACTGTGGAGGAAGTTTGGAAGGCTCATCCAGTTTCTACTCTCACTGATCTCTACTTCAATCTCTCCTTATTGCAATCCCCTTTACAAAGGATCAATTAGACTGAATTTAGTGAGATTCAGAACAGAGCTATAGCTATCACAGAAGAGTTGTCCAGAGCTCAGACTACTGTTCACTCTGACCCCTTGAATGTAGTTTTACAGGAGAGGGAGAAGGAGATAAGAACACAGGTTGTCTTGATTTATGAGGCAGAGGTCCAATTTTTAAGGCAAAGGACTAAGAGTACTTGGCTTTTGGCTGGTGATAGGCCTACAAAAGTCTTCTATGATTTCTTGAAGGCCAAGCAGTTTAAAAACCATATCTTATGTCTTTATAATGGGAATACACTCCTGGAGTCCCCTTCTTTGGTTGAACAACACCTGGTGACTTTCTTTTCCACACAGCTTGGTACTAGCTCTCCACCTTCCAGTCTTTTAGATCCTCTGGTTATAGCTCAAGGCAAAGTGCTTACTCATTCTCAGCAGTTGTCCCTTATCATGCCGGTTTCTTCAGCTGAAATATTTACTGCCCTCAACAGTATACCTGATAATAAGAGCCCTGGCTATGATGGTTTTTCTAGCCAATTTTTTAAGAAAACCTGGCATCTTATTGGTCCTGACTGTGTTACTGCCATCCAGGATTTTTTTTCAGGGGGGATTCCACCAGAACAGTTCAACAAGACAGTGATTACTCTGCTGCCTAAACTGAATCACCCCCAGGTAGCCTCGGACTACAGGCCTATTTCTTGGTGCTCAGTACTGTACAAAGTGATTGCAAAGGTCCTATGTACTAGGCTGGGAGCATTTCTACCTGACATAATAGGACTTAACCAAGGAGACTTTGTAAAAGGCAGGCTGATATCTCACAATATCCAATTGACCCAGGAGTTGCTTCAGACTTACAATTGGAAATATGCTGGTATGCAAAGCTGCTTTTTTAAAGTGGATATCCAAAAAGCTTTTGATAATCTTGAATGGACTTTCTTGATAGATCTTATGGTTTCTCTCAAATTCCCCTCTGCCTTTGTTACTTCGATCAAAACCTATTTGGAGAGTGCTACTTTTAGCCTATCTCTGAATGGGAGGCTACACTGATCACTTTGCTGCAAAAAGAGGGGTTAAGCAGGGAGACCCCCTCTCACCTCTTCTCTTTGTTCTTTCCATGGAATACTTTACCAGAATGCTGCAACTTGCTTTTAAGCAAAAACTAATTGATTATCATACAAAATGCAAGTATGTACATCTTCACTGCTTGCTTTTTGCTGATGACCTTTTTAATTTTTTGCAAAGCCAACCAGAAATCTATTCATGGGGTGCTGCAGACTCTTGACTCATTCAAGTCTATCACTGGCATGTCCATAAATGCAGCTAAATCTCAAGTCTTCTTCTCCAGGATGGATGATGCCACAACAGACTCTCTTCTATCCTTAATGCAAATCCATAGGGGAGTATTACCTGTCTCTTATCTAGGATTACCCCTATCTGGGAAGAGATGGACCATTCTCAACTGCAAGAAACTCCTGGATAAGCTTAAAGTCAGACTAAGTAAGTGGCAAGGGAGAACACTTTCTTATGCAGGGAAGATGGAGCTTATTAACACTGTCCTATTTAGCATTACCAGTTACTGGATCAGTGCTTTCCAACTGCCTACTCATGTGTACAATGACATTAAAGCCATCTGCAGAAACTATCTGTGGGGGAATCCAGATGGGAAGGGGATTTTTCCAGTGGCATGGGAAACTCTCTGTCTCACAAAAGCCTATGGTGGTGCAGGGCTTAGAGATCCCCATCTTTGGGGCCAAGCTCTACTTTGCAAGCAGCTATGGTGTATTCAAAGTGATCAGAACAACCTTTGGGTAAAATGGGTGCATGAATACTATATGAAAGGGAGAATCTTAAGCAAGGCCATAGCACCTTCTCATTGTAGCAATGCTTGGACTGTTCTGATTACTCTGAAGAATCAGGTTATTGATTTCCTCCCTCTTTGCCTCAATCAGAAAGGAAAATTCCAGGTCTCTCTGGCCTATAATTTCCTTTTAGGACAAAGAACCTTCAGGGCTTTCTCTGCTACTATATGGAGCAGTAAGCTTCTTCCCAAACAGTCCTTTTTCCTATGGAGATTGGCATTGGGGAGACTATCTACAGTTGACAGGTTACAGCACCTTGGCATTCCACTTCCTTCATCCTCATGTTGTTTCTGTCATCAAGTCACAGAATCAGTTTCACACTTATTGATCCAATGTCCCTACTTCAAGCAAGTCCTGCAACTCCTTCATCTTCCTGCTCCACAGGATCTGAGGCATCTGAAGAAGCTCTTATTCATTTGGCAAGCCAGGAAGAACAAGAGGGTTTTCACACTCCTGGTGACAAGTCTTTATCACATCTGGAATGAGAGAAACCAAAGAGTTTTTCAGGGACAAGCCATGACAGTTCAAAGGCTTTGCTCCCTCATTGAATCTGAATTTAAACTTTGGCATTAATTTGTCATGTACTTCATTTACCTGTAGGACTAGTGTTTCTTTCATATGTTAGGACACTTAGTTTCTAGGTTCTTTTTGTAAGGCTCGGAGTGAAGGCTATAATCTTGTACTATATTGATTCTTGATGAAATCAAAATTTATGTTCATCAAAAAAAAAAAAAAAGAATTTTGGCATCTTGTCGTTAGACGTGGCACCCGGTCTGTCTGGACTTCGGTCCATGATCAACCATGATAGAGTTTTGTGTCGTGCCGTTAGACGTGAAACTCGGTCTGTCTGGACTTCGGTCCATGACCAATCATGATAGAGTTTGATGTCGTTAGATTGACGCTTGATCAGTCGAGACATTGGTCTTTGACCTACCATTAAGAATTTTGGCGTTATGTCGTTAGATTGACGCTTGGTCAGTCGAGACATTGGTCTTTGACCTACCATTAAGAATTTTGGCGTTATGTCGTTAGATTGACGCCTGGTCAGTCTAGACATTGGTCTTTGACCTACCAATAAGAATTTTGGCGTCTTGTCATTAGACTTGATGCCGGGACTGTCGAGACTTTTGTTTTCGACCTACCACCAAATAATTTTGGTGTACCTTTAGCTGTTAGACCACAACTACGACTAGGAAACGCTGTCTTCTGACCGCCATTGGGAATGGTCCAACGATGTCGATGCCCCACATGGCAAACGACCATGGCGAGGATATGCTGGTCATGTTCTGCCCTGACAGTCTTGGTATTGTGGAGTTAACCTGGCATTGATGGCACTTCTTGTCGAGTTCGCCGGCATCGTCTCTCATCTTTGGCCAGTAGTACCCTGCTCGGGTTGCGCACAAAGAAGTTTGGCATCGAGTCCTTGGACCGATGGCTAGACTGTCCAGACCTTGGTCTGCGAGAGTCAATTTTTTGATTGCTTCAGCAGATAAGGGCTTCAGATTCTTAATCATGTCCTCGTTCATTGCTTGTGAGCGAACAAAATATAGATACGGTTATACAGGAGGTGCTAGTGTTGATCACTTCCCTTATTGGGTAGCCAGAAGATGTGATCAAACCGAATTTCTACCAAAAAAATTCCTAACCTACCGTTCTATACGGCACAAAAGGTATTTACATTAGGACTCCGACACTTGGTCTAGCCATAATACCTCCGAAGGTTGCTGATGCTCCAGGTTCGGGGTATCGGTTCTCCTGCCATATTTTCTGGTCGGTACGCGTCGTTGGCTATGGCTTCGGACACTCTATACGGACCTTCACAGGTCACATCTAGCTTCTTCTGCCCTTCCACGCGGCTTGATTCGTTCTTTCTAAGGGCCAGATCTCCTAAGCGCAGATTTCGGACTCGGACTCTTGTATTGTATCACTGCTCAATATAAGATTTGTAGGACGCTTCCTTCAACTGTGTCGGCATCGTCTCTCATCTTTGGCCAGTAGTACCCTGCTCGGGTTGCGCACAAAGAAGTTTGGCATCGAGTCCTTGGACCGATGGCTAGACTGTCCAGACCTTGGTCTGCCACCTTCCCTTAGAAAGTTTGGCATCAAGTCCTTGGACCGATGGCTAGACTGTCCAGACCTTGGTCTGCGAACTTCCCTTAGGAAGTTTGGCATCGAGTCCTTGTCCGATGGCTAGACTGTCCAGACCTTGGTCTGCGACTTTTCCTTTTGAAGTTTGGCATCGAGTCATTAGACAGATGGCTAGACTGTCCAGGCCTTGGTCTGCGAGTGTCAATTTATTGATTGCTTCAGCAGATAAGGGCTTCAGATTCTTAATCATGGCCTCGTTCATTGCTTGTAAGCCAACAAAATATAGATACGGTTATACAGGAGGTGCTAGTGTTGATCACTTCTCCTATTGGGTAGCCAAAAGATGTGATCAAATGGAATTATTACCAAAAAAATTCCTAACCTACCGTTCTATACGGCACAAAAGGTATTTACATTAGGACTCCGACACTTGGTCTAGCCATAATACCTCCGAAGGTTGCTGATGCTCCAGGTTCGGGGTATCGGTTCTCCTGCCATAGTTTCCAGTCAGTACGCGTCGTTGGCTATGACTTCAGACACTCTATACGGACCTTCCCAGGTCACATCTAGCTTCTTCTGCCCTTCCACGAGGCTGGCTTCGTTCTTTCTAAGGGCCAGATCTCCTAAGCGCAGATTTCGGACTCGGACTCTTGTATTGTATCGCTGCTCAATATAAGATTTGCAGGACGCTTCCTTCAACTGTGCGGCCTCTCTGTTCTTTTCCAGTTCTTCCAGCTTTGGTCTGGTTGCGTCGTCATTGGTCTCCTGGTTTAAGGGCTCGGAAACTCTCGCTGTGGGGGTGATGATTTCCGGAGGTATGATGGCTTCACACCAGAAGCACAGCAGATACGGGGTTTCTCCCGTCGCCGTTCGTGGGATGATTCTGTATGCCCAGAGGATGTTGTGGAGCTCTTCTACCCAATTTCCTTTGGCGTGAGTCAGCCTTTTCTTTATGCCGTCGACAATTGTGCGGTTCGTCGTTTCGGTCTGACCATTTGCTTGTGGATGCGCCACCGAGGTGAAGTTCTGGCTAATGCTATAACCGGCACAGTATGATCTGAAAGGCTCATTGGCGAATTGTCTCTCGTCGTCGCTGACGATAGTGTGGGGGAGTTCGAAGCGATAAATGATATTTTTCCAGACAAAGTTCGTTATGCGCCGTCCGGTTATGGTAGCCAATGGGATGGCTTCCACCCATTTCGTGAAATATTCCACAACTACGACCAGGAAACGCTGTCTTCCGACTGCCATCGGGAATGGTCCGACGATGTCGATGCCCCACATGGCAAACGGCCATGGCGAGGATATGCTGGTCATGTTCTGCCCTGGCAGACTTGGTATTGTGGAGTGAACCTGGCATTGATGGCACTTCTTGACGAGTTCGTCGGCACCGTCTCTCATCTTTGGCCAGTAGTACCCTGCTCGGGTTGCGCGCAAAGAAGTTTGGCATCGAGTCCTTGGACCGATGGCTAGAGTGTCCAGACCTTGGTTTGCGACCTTTCCTTAGGATGTTTGGGAGACTGTCGATATACCTCTGGCCGGCTATTTATCTGTTTATAGGGAGTATTTTAAGTATAATGTTTCTCTGCCATTTCCTGACTGGTTGATTGAGATACTTAGAGCAACCACAACGGTAAGCTACAACATCATGTAGCTTGACCCATTCTCAAGCTAATGAGTTGGCAAGCTACATGCAACTGCAATGGTAAGCTACAACAAATAATAGCTTATATTAATGAGATAAAATATCAAATGGTCATGCATAACTCTAATTCTTACTAAAATATATTGAATTAATTGTGTGGGGTCCACCAAATTAACCTCAAGCTAGTAGTTTGGTGGAGCTACATAGCTTGAGAAAGCTACATGATGTGGCATGCAACAATGGTAAGCTACTAGCTACATATTTTGCAAAAATTGTCAAGCAACTCCAAAACACAACCATTGTGGATGCTCTTAAGGGGTATGGTACTGCTATGTGTCAGTTTTTTTTTTATGTAAATTTTATTCTAATAATCACTCAAAAGGTTCATACAACGTTTTGGCCATCGCTCTAAGCCAACATCTAACAAGTGGAAAAAAAATCGAAACAACTATTCTAAAGCCACTCAAGGTACAAGTGGCAATTATCATAACAAGTTTGTCAAGATATTACTAGGATTCTCATGCTTTGTGTCAGTTAGTCCCTAAGAGTGTTATGATAATATATGCCCTTCACTCTGTGTGTGAGAAGGTCGAGGTGGTATTTGACTTTAAGTTAGTGAATTCTCTGTACTACCTTAAAGCTACCTGAATTGGGCAACATCGTTATACTCTGATCGCCTACTTCTCCGAAATGGCGTTCGTGACTGAGTTTCCTAACAACTTTAAGACCTGGTGGGTGGGATTTTATTTTGTTAAGTATGAAGCTGGTGTAGATAAGGAGATTCCCACTTGGAATAGGGGTGGTGGAATCGGGAAGTATGTATACCCCCTTCTGGTCAGACTAGTTTGAGTGATTCGCACTATACCAAGTTAATAGTGTTTGCCATTAAAGCGGATCCGGAGGTTCCACCAGTTCCGAAGGAAAAGACTCCTCACTGTACTAAGAAGAAGCTAGCTAAAAAGGCGAATGGTCCTCCTTCTCAGAAAGGTGTTTTGTGTTTTTGTGTAATGTGTTGTTATTTATTGTATGTCTATGATCTTTGGTAGTAGTATATTTTAGGTAGTTCGCCTTTATTGTTGTTATGATGATATTATGGACTCATCTCTGTCCATTTTTCTTATAGGCATGAGGAACACGAGGAACATCGGTGCCAGAGCTACTTACAAGTTTGGGGCGTCTTCTGGTGGTAGCCTTAAGAGGCAGACGCCCACCAGCTCAGGTGCTTCTGGGTCATTGGTAAATGACGTTCCTGTTACTTCTCCTCCTAGTAACCAGGAACGTGAGAAGCGTAAAGAGTCCCGGGACATGCTTGCTCAGCAACCGAAAAGGTCCAAACTCGCCAATGCTCCTCATTCAGATCCATTCGTGGATTATATCAAAAAGCTCTCCTTTAACGATGCAATGCAATCGGTACGATTGGAGCCAACCTTAGTCTTATGTTATCCTACTTGCTTTTATCATGTGTTTGATTTATGTGTCTGTCTTTCAGATAGCTAACGCCCTTCATGCGACTAATGATAAGGCAATCACTTTTTTTGATGCCTATAAGTCTCTGAGTGCCGAGCACAAGAAGAGTGTCGCTTCTCTGAAGGGTGAGCTTGCCAATAAGGAGAAGTTGGTCGTGGAGGCGAAGTCACGCATGGATGCTATATTGAAATCTTTCGACGATCTTAAAGCCAACGGCCCTCTCCATTCTCATTATCAACTGAGCTTCATGGATAAGCTTGCTAAAAACTCAATCCTTTTTTGAGTTGTTCTCTGAAATTCTTGCTGCTGAGAAGGAGATAGGTGCCATGGAGTATTATCAGCAAATGAAGGATCGACATCTAGATCCATCCAACATTACATGGGAGGATGATGAACGGATTGAGGCTGATTTGAACGCTGCGAATGCTAGAGCCAACGATTTGTTTGACTCTAAAATCCAAGATGGCGGCCATACCTATAGCCTCATAGAGCGTTGCAAGAATCGTGTTAATCCTATGACTATAGAGGAGTTGCGTGCCTATGACGAGTAGAATGGCGATTAACTTGTGAATACTCTAGGTGAATCCTCCCTCGAGAACGCCTCTATTGGTGGTAATCCCTTGGAGCCAGTTGTGGTGCAGCCAACGCAAGCTGATGAGCGCGATCAAGAGCCGATCACCATAGGGGGAAATCCTACTCAGGAGCATGCTGAAGTCGCCAAAGTTGCGGGGGCGGTCGCTGAGGTGGCGAGTGCAAATATTGCAAGCGCCCAGAGTGCTCAGAATGAAACAACTGATGGGTCGTTGGCGGCCGGTCCCGTTGGCGAGAGGAGCCTTGCCACTAATGATGTTAGTAATCCTTTGTAATAAGCTATCAGGATATCAGTTTATTATTGTTGTATTCGGAATAATTATTTCATTTTGTAAGGATTTTGCACTTTATTGATTTTATGGTATTTATCTATTTTGTAGGCGGATTTTTTTTTTTGATGTAATATTTTCTTCTATTAAATTGCTCAAAAAGTTCATACAACTGATTTGGCCATCACTCTAAGCCAAACATTCAACAAATATAAATAACTAACCAAAAGGAGAAAAACAACTATTCTACAGCCATCTGAAATACAAGTGGCTATGATCATAACTAGTTCATCAAAATATTGCTAAGATTTTAGCATAACTATCATGACTGCACTTCCATTCCATCTGTCCTTGCATCAAATAGGCCACATGAAGCCTGGTCTGAGCATGCTTATATAATCTTCTTCAATCCAGCCCGTCAAGTCTTTAGATAGTGTCATGGGCCAAGGTTGGGTAACTGGTTTTACCCAGCAGCCCAACACCTCTGAAATACCAAAGGTAATCAGTGCGGTACCTACGACATATGTACAAGTTTCATACTAGGGCCATAATCCCTCATCCAGTCCGTCAAATATTTTTGTAGGCGAAATTTTTTTTTTTGATGTAATATTTTCTTCTATTAACTTGCTCAAAAAAATTCATACAACTGATTTGGCCATCACTCTAAGCCAAACATTCAACGGATATAAATAACTAACCAAAAGAAGAAAAACAACTATTCTACAGCCATATGAAATGCAAGTGGCTATGATCATAACTAGTTCATCAAGATATTGCTAGGATTTTAGAATAACTATAATGAATGCGCTTCCATTCCATCTGTTCTTGCATATCTTGCCAAATCTGCATCCACCTTTGGAGCTTTGGTGTCTTCAACGTTCCATTTCTGTCTCCAGCTCGTATATGATTAAGGGAAAATCCACCATAGCATATCTGTGAATTGACATGTCAAAACACAAGTCTGCCCTGGTTCATTTCCCATAGAAACCAAAATATCCATTATGTAGCCTGGTCTGAGTATGCTTATAATCTTCTTCGAGCCAGCCCGTCAAGTCTTTAGATAGTGTCATGGGCCAAGGTTGGGTAACTGGTTTCACCCAACAGCCCAACACCTCTGAAATACCAAAGGTAATCAGTGCGGTACCTACGACATATGTACAAGTTTCATACTAGGGCCATAGTCCCTCATCCAGTCCGTCAAATATTTTTGATAGTGTCTTGGGCCAAGGCTGGGTAACTGGTTTTTATACCTGCAGCCCAACACCTCTGAAATACCAAAAGGTAATCAGTGCGGTACCTACGACATATGTACAAGTTTCATACTAGGGATATATCCCCACAACCAATCCGTCAAGTCTTTAGATATTGTCACGGGCCAAGGCTGGGTAACTGGTTTTACACCGGCAGCCTAACACCTCTGAAATACCATAGGTAATCAGTGTGGTACCTACGACATATGTACCAAGTTTCATACTAGGATCCATTCACACCATCCTCATCATCAATCAGAGGGGTCAAAGCCTGTTTCAATCATCACCTTTAGAGCATCCACCTGCCTAAATTTCCCCTGGAAGATTCTGTTATTCCTCTCCCTCCATACATTATAGAAGATGCTGATAAGTCGGTGGAATCTTATTCTCTTTCTCCATCCTACCATTCTTCTCATCCTCCTCAGGCACTCTCTGAAGTTTCCGCCAGTCTCCACCCTGTAATGTTTTTGGAGCTCCACTGTAAACTGGCATGTACAAAATATGTGCTGCATCGTTTCTCCATTGTGCCCACAAAGAGTACAAACATCTGCCACATGAGGTATTATCCCTTTCGACTGAAGTCTCGCTATGGTCGATAATCTCCCTTTTAACAACATCCATAGAAAGAATGAGTGTTTAGGCTGTAGTCCTGACTTCCACAATATTTTCGTTGACCAATGGTTTTCTTGGCCTGCCCCTTTGAGGTATCCATATGCCTTGCTAGTGCTGAAATTTCTTCGTGTCAACACATTCCATTAGGTATGGACGAATTTCATCTTTCAGTGACACCAACTTGCCCCAACCCCAACTATATGTGTGCCCTTCTAGGCTGTAGTCAAGAAACTCTTCATCCTTCAAGTAGTATGCCTGCACCCATTTCAGCCACAATATATCCTTCTTTTGACATACATCCCAAACCAGCTTACACAGAGAAGCTCTATTCCAGGATGAAGGATCCCTTAGGCCAACTCCGCCACTTTTCTTTGGCATACAAAGTGTTTTCCAAGACACTGGTGTAACTCTTTTCTCCCCTTCCTTTCTGCCTCACAGAAAATTTCTGCATTTTGTCTCAATGGCTTTGTGCACACTCTCAGGTATTTGAAAAACATTTGCCCAGTGACTAGCTTTACTCAGCAGAATTGTGTTTATAAGCTGCATTTTACCTGCATATGCCATATTCCTGGAACCCCAAGTGCCTATTTGTCCTGCAATCTTCTCCACCATTTTCTCACAATCTTCAGCTCTCCACTTCCCTGTTGAGACTGGAAGTCCCAGGTAATTCATTGGGAAACTTCCTTGAACTATATTCAGAGTATCAGCCAACATCTTTGATTCAGTTTCTGTCATTGTCGAGAAGAAAGCCTCAGATTTTCCTTCATTTATCCTAAGGCCAGAAACCTTCCTAAACTCCTCCAAAACAGTTTTAACCCCATCCATTGAGTGCTTGCTTGCCCTACAGAAAATTAACAGATCATCTGCAAACATCAAACTGTGTATTTCCCCCTTCAAACTCCTCTGATGGAACTCTATAGCTTTCGTTTTTATCGCCAGGCTAAGCTGTCTTGATAGATATTCCATCCCAATTACAAACAATAAAGGTGATATCGGAGATCTAACTTCTCTTCCATCGGTTTAAAAATTATTACTCGTAACTTAGATCCTCAAGCGTTGGTTCAAACCTCTCCTATTGCCAAATTTATCAGAGATCTAACTTCTCTTCCATCGGTTTAAAAATTATTACTCGTAACTTAGATCCTCAAGCGTTGGTTCAAACCTCTCCTATTGCCAAATCAGTTGTATGAACTTTTTTGAGCAATTTAATAGAAGAAAATATTACATCAAAAAAAAAAAAAAAAAAACCTCTCCTATTGGGATGTTGCAAAATCGTATTGAGACTATATTCCGCGAGTTTGGCGTTTCTCCCAAGCCTGTGACAAGTGACTCTTCTAATTTTGCATCTTCGTCTGGGAAGATGAAAGCACCGATCAAAGGGCAAATAGGCACTTGGGGTTCCAGGAATATGGCATATGCAGGTAAAGTGCAGCTTATAAACACAATTCTGTTGAGTAAAGCTAGTCACTGGGCGAATGTATTTCAAATACCTGAGAGTGTGCACAAAGCCATTGAGACAAAATGCAGAAATTTTCTATGGGGCAGAAAGGAAGGGGAGAAAAGAGTTACACCAGTGTCTTGGAAAACACTTTTTATGCCAAAGAAAAGTGGAGGAGTTGGCCTAAGGGATCCTTCATTCTGGAATAGAGCTTCTCTGTGTAAACTGGTTTGGTATGTATGTCAAAAGAAGGATATATTGTGGCTGAAATGGGTGCAAGCCTACTACTTGAAGGATGAAGAGTTTCTTGACTACAGCCTAGAAGGGCACAAATACAGCTGGAGTTGGGGCAAGTTGGTATCACTGAAAGATGAAATTTGTCCAAACCTAATGGAATATGTTGACATGAAAGGAAATTTCAGCACGAGCAAGGCATATGGATACCTCAAAAGGGCAAGCCAAGAAAACCATTGGTCAACGAATATATTGTGGAAGTCAGGACTACAGCCTAAACACTCATTCTTTCTAAGGATGTTGTTAAAAGGGAGATTATCGACCATATCGCGACTTCAGTCGAAAGGGATAATAACAGGAGGATCCGATATCACTTTTATTGTTTGTGATTGGGATGGAATATCTGTCGAGACAACTTAGCCTGGCAATAAAAACGAATGCTATAGAGTTCCATCAGAGGAGTTTAAAGGGGGAAATACACAGTTTGATGTTTGCAGATGATCTGTTAATTATCTGTAAGGCGAGCAAGCACTCAATGGAAGGGGTTAAAACTATTTTGGAGGAGTTTATGAAGGTTCTGGTCTGAGAATAAATGAAGGAAAATCTGAGGCTTTCTTCTCGACAATGACAGAAACTGAATCAAAGATGTTGGCTGATACTCTGAATATAGTTCAAGGAAGTTTCCTATTGAATTACCTGGGACTTCCAGTCTCGACAGGGAAGTGGAGAGCTGAAGATTGTGAGCAAATGGTTGAGAAGATTGCAGGACAAATAGGCACTTGGGGGGGTCCAGGAATATGGCATATGCAGGTAAAGTGCAGCTTATAAACACAATTCCGTTGAGTATAGCTAGTTACTGGGCGAATGTTTTTCAAATACCTGAGAGTGTGCACAAACCCATTGAGACAAAATGCAGAAATTTTTTATGGGGCAGAAAGGAAGGGGAGAAAAGAGTTACACCAGTGTCTTGGAAAACACTTTGTATGCCAAAGAAAAGTGGAGGAGTTGGCCTAAGGGATCCTTCATTCTGGAATATAGCTTCTCTGCGTAAGCTGGTTTGGGATGTATGTCAAAAGAAGGATATATTGTGGCTGAAATGGGTGCAGGCATACTACTTGAAGGATGAAGAGTTTCTTGACTACAGCCTAGAATGGCATAAATACTGCTGGAGTTGGGGCAAGTAGGTATCACTGAAAGATGAAATTTGTCCAAACCTAATGGAATATGTTGACATGAAAGGAAATTTCAGCACGAGCAAGGCATATGGATACCTCAAAGGGGCAGGCCAATAAAACCATTGGTCAACGAATATATTGTGGAAGTCAGGACTACATCCTAAATATTCTTTCTATGGATGTTGTTAAAAGGGAGATTATCGACCATAGAGAGACTTCAGTCGAAAGGGATAATACCCCCATGTGGTAGATGTTTGTACTCTTTGTGGGCAAAATGAAGAAACGATGCAGCACATATTTTGTACATGCCAGTTTACAGTGGAGCTCCAAAAACATTACAGGGTGGAGACTGGCGGAAACTTCAGAGAGTGCTTGAGGAAGATGAGAAGAATGGTAGGATGGAGAAAGAGAATAAGATTCCACCGACTTATCAGCATCTTCTATAATGTATAGAGGGAGAGCAATAACAGAATCTTTGAGGGGAAATTTAGGCAGGTGGATGCTCTAAAGGTGATGATTGAAACAGGCTATGACATCTCTGATGTTGAGGATGGTGTGAATGGATCCTAGTATGAAACTGGATCCCCGAGAACGAGGGTTTTCTTGGCCAAACATTCAACAGATATAAATGACTAACCAAAAAGGAGAAAACAACTATTCTACAGCCATATGAAATGCAAGTGGTTATGATCATAACTAGTTCATCAAGATATTGCTAGGATTTTAGAATAACTATCATGAATGCGCTTCCATTCCATCTGTCCTTGCATATTTAGCTAAATCCGCATTCACCTTTGGAGCTTTGGTTTCTTCAACATTCCATTTCTATCTCCATTTCATATATGATTAAGGGAAAATCCACCGTAGCATATCTGTGAATTGACATGTCAAAACACAAGTCTGCCCCGGTTCAGTTCCCATGGAAATCAATTAAGCCATATGTAGTCTGGTTTGAGTATGCAAGCATGAAAAAGAGGCAATACATAAATCATATAGTCAGCCTGAAGGTTGGAAAAGACAAAGTGGATGGAAGAGAGGGGGTGGAGCAGCTTCTACTGCAGTTCTTTGGGGACCGAATGGGAAAGACAATGATTACAGAGAGTGAAATTGATCCTTCAGTGGCAGCTGAAGGTAACTTTCTTACAGTGGAGCAACAAATACCCTTGATAAATCGATTACAGATGATGAGATATGGAGAGCTCTGAATAGCATTGAGAATGACAAAAGTCCTGGAGTAGATGGATTTTCGAGCTTTTTCTTCAAGAAAGCATGGGGCGTTGGTGATGATATCAAAAAGGGGATTAGGAGTTTCTTCCAGGGCAATGAAGTACCACATGAATTTAGCAGGGCTATTTTAACACTAATACCGAAAGTTGATAATCCGCAGTCAGCTGGGGATTATAGGCCGATTTCCCACTGCCCTGTTTTATATAAAGTCGTCACAAAGATCATGAGTAACAGGTTAAATGAGGTACTCCCTGAAGTGATAAATGGAAACCAAGGTGCATTCGTGAAAGCTGTTTTGGAGGAGTTTAGGAAGGTTTCTGGCCTGAGGATAAATGAAGGAAAATCCGAGGCCTTCTTCTTGACAATGACAGAAAATGAATCAAAGATGTTGGCTGATACTCTGAATATAGTTCAAGGAAGTTTCCCAATGAATTACCTGGGACTTCCAGTCTCGACAAGGAAGTGGAGAGCTGAAGATTGTGAGAAAATGGTGGATAAGATTGCAGGACAAATAGGCACTTGGGGTTCCAGGAATATGGCATATGCAGGTAAATTCCAGCTTATAAACATCAAATACCTGAGAGTGTGCACAAAGCCATTGAGACAAAATGCAGAATTTTTATATGGGGCAGAAAGGAAGGGGAGAAAAGAGTTACACCAGTGGAGGAGTTGGCCTAAGGGATCCTTCATTCTGGAATAGAGCTTCTCTGTGTAAGCTGGTTTGGGATGTATGTCAAAAGAAAGATATATTATGGCTGAAATGAGTGTAGGCATACTACTTGAAGGATGGAGAGTTTCTTGACTACAGCCTAAACGGGCACACATACAACTGGAGTTGGGGCAAGTTGGTACCT
Source organism: Cruciata laevipes (assembly GCA_963678965.1). Lineage (NCBI taxonomy): Eukaryota > Viridiplantae > Streptophyta > Magnoliopsida > Gentianales > Rubiaceae > Cruciata > Cruciata laevipes. Next base: position 15,106,284 of record OY787634.1, on the reverse strand, counting down.
CAAAAAGGGGCAGGCCAAGAAAACCATTGGTCAACGAATATATTGTGGAAATCAGGACTACATCCTAAACATTCTTTCTATGGATGTTAAAAGGGAGATTATCGACCATAGCGAGACTTCAGTCAAAAGGGATAATACCCCCATGTGGTAGATGTTTGTACTCTTTGTGGGCAAAATGGAGAAACGATGCAGCACATATTTTGTACATGCCAGTTTACAGTGGAGCTCCAAAAACATTACAGGGTGGAGACTGGCGGAAACTTCAGAGAGTGCTTGAGGAAGATGAGAAGAATGGTAGGATGGAGAAAGATAATAAGATTCCACTGACTTATGGCCCTAGTATGAAAAACTTGTACATATGTCGTAGGTACCGCACTGATTACATTTGGTATTTCAGAGGTGTTGGGCTGCTGGGTAAAACCAGTTACCCAGCCTTGGCCCGTGACACTATCCAAAGACTTGACGGGCTGGATCGAAGGATAATATGAGATATCCTCCTCCCTTTCACAAAGGCACCTTGGTTCCCATTTATCAAATTAGGGAGTACCTCACTCAATCTGTTACTCATGATCTTTGTGACGATTTAATATAGAATAGGGCAACAGGAAATCGACCTATAGTCTCCAGCTGACTTCGTATTGCTCTTCCTCTTATTCGTCTCCTCTTCTGTTACTTATCGTTTTAGAAGCGGAGTTACTGTACTGGGGAGCTTCTCCCCGACCCCTTCTAGTGGTCACCATAGGGATTACTAAGGACAATCCCCACAGACGGCGCCAATGATGTGATTGGATCGTCCTCAAGCCCACTGATGACCTCCGTCTTGCCGCCGGATCTCACCCGCAAAGTCCAGGAATGAATCTGGGGAAAACTCTCTGATGACTAAGTCAACTTTGATCGTTGAGAATAATAATCTAGTCCTTATAGTACCTACCTTGATTCTGGTTCTTCGTTGCTATATATAGAGTTTTGTATAAAAACCAGCTACCCAGCCTTGGCCCATGACACTATCTGATTTGATGGAATGGTTGGGGGGTTTTATCCCAAGTATGAAACTTGTACATATGTCGTAGGTACCGCACTGATTACCTTTTGGTATTTCAGAGGTGTTGGGCTGCTAGTATAAAAACCAGTTACCCAGCCTTGGCCCATGACACTATCTGATTTGATGGAATGGTTGAGGGGTTTTACCCCAAGTATGAAACTTGTACATATGTCGTAGGTACCGCACTGATTACCCTTAGGTATTTCAGAGGTGTTGAGCTGCTGGTAGGGGTGAACATGAACCTGGTCAACCCGAAAAAATGGCCCGGATCAACCCGGAATAAGTGACCCGGACCCGGATAATTATAATTCCGGACCGGGTCCCGGGTCATGTTTTTTCTAGATTCCGGGTCCGGGTCGAACCGGGTCAAACCCGAATTATTCCGGGCCAACCCGAATGACCCGGTATTTATTATATATATAAATTATTTAGATATGGTAATTGTAATTATATTAATTGTGATTGTAATTTCATTAATTATATTAGTTGTCATTGTAATTATATTGATTGTGATGGTCTATTTTTACTAAGTTAATATCTTCTAAATTATATATCATATATTTTCCTTTTTGAATTTGTTTCTAGACATTATATAGCCTAGGTTAATTGTGTTGTGCATAATTTGCAGTGACTGGTATTGATTTTTATTTTCAATTGAAACAAATTCTTAGTAATTGAATGTTTGAGAGTTTATTTTTCATGATTTGATATTTTGAAATTTATTGTTTTTCGTTGATTGTAAATGTAAGGTTTATTAAAAATTTAATTATTTTTTAATGAAAAATATCAATACAAAGAGAATGTTAATTCCGGGTCATCCGGGTCGGACCGGGTCAAACCCGGAATAATTCCGGGTCGGACCCGGATACCAATTTAACTAACTGGGTCGGGTCCCGGGTTATGATATTTTGACATTCCGGGTCCGGGTCAAACCAGTTACCCAGCCTTGGCCCATGACACTATCAAAAATATTTGACGGACTGGATGAGGGATTATGGCCCTAGTATGAAACTTGTACATATGTCGTAGTGTCATGATCCCGGAATCGGCCCAGGGGCGTTTATGTCTTTTCTGCCAGGAGTCAAAGAGGAAAGTTCTGTTGACTATGGGAAGCTTAAGTCGGTTCATTTCCGATGGGAGTAACCTTCATTCTGTTGGGGGCGGTTATTGTTCAGTTGTGCTGAACCACTATATAGGGGGAATTGGTAGGTAGTTTCGGCATCGCTTCTGATGAAGGATCACTTGATGTTTAGTTTTACAGTTTATTTGTTTTCTCTGTAATTTCCCCTTTTCCCCATGGAACCAAAGCGAGTTCCTGACAGTGGTATCAGAGCCAATCGGTTCTCGGAATCGCTGGCAGCGACACGAGCTATGGCGAAGCAATCTGAGATCAACGATTTCCAGAAACATCTGGATAAGATGGAGCAGGTGCAGTCGGCGATTCGCGAGGAGCTGTCTCACGTCGATTCGTCGCTGCGGGATTTGCGAGTGTCCTCGCAGAGCACCATTCAAACGCTGCGATAGTTGCAAGTCGCTTCGCAGGGCAACGCAAAGACGATGCTAGAAATTCAATCTTATATGGAAACTATGAAGGCGGAGCTGGATCGAGTCACTGCGGCGCAAGCAGCGGCGCAGGCACTATTTGGTCAAAATTCAGTGGAAAAGCCCCAAACAGAACCGGAACTCATACGTGAGCTAGGAGAAGCTTCACACATCAGTTTTAATGCCACAATTCAAGGCGGAGAGGGAAACCGCAAGCAGCGTCAACTGTTGATTACTCTAGAGGATTCTCCGAAGCAGATTTCCGACGAGAACGCTCCGGCGTCGGTTACCGGCGACATATTGCAGGAACAGGTTATCGTGGAACTATCTCCTGTTGTGCTGCCTGTAACTTCTTCGAGTTCGATTGATCATTCTAAGAGTATGAATCCTTTTACCTCCTCATATTCTCTTAGTTCAGATGATACTTTGGTGACCGATGAATGTCCTTTGATTTTGATTGATTCCTTGGAAACATGTTATGAGTATAGAATTATGATGTTACCGTATGAAACTCATAGTCTTAATGGTGATAATGTGTGTTTTGACCCGGGGATTATTAAGAAGTCTGATGACAATGCTTGTCTTGTTAATTGTTTGGATGAAGTGACTGTTATTGAGTCTTTGGTTGATATGGATATTAATGGAGTAGTTATGCATGGTGATGAGGATACTCCTACAGTTGTTATGCCTGGTATTGTTTTGAATCTTCTTAGTCTTGGAGTTCACTTAAGGCTGGAACTGATGGAATTCAGTGAGAGTAGTTGTGAAGGAACCTTTGGGAGAACTAGGAACTGTTTTGATTCTAGTGTTTTAGGAAAAGATGAATGGGAATTATGTGTTGGTGTTCTTACTTGGGAAGATCCATGTGATGGTACTGGTTTGGGCATGTTTACTTATAAGGGAGGTGAGGATGGGACTTTAAAGTTTGATGAAGACAATGAAAGGTTTGGAACCAAGAATATTGAATTGATCTATAACAATCCTAGTATCTTTGTGAATTTTCGTGGATGTTCTGGAATAATAAGCTTCAGAGAGAGTAGTGCTAGAAAGTTCAGCTCAGTTCCGGAATTTCTAAGCCTTAGTTTTCTTTGTTTTATTTGGGGGGCTGTATGCATCTTTTCTAGCTCTTATCTTAAGGATGATCATGATGCTATAGCTGCTAAAGGCGACTTGACTACAAGTCTATATTGTAACACTCACTGTCATGTTCAGAGATGTGGAGCTTTTGAGAGTAAAGCATTGCTAGCACACAAGGGTGTCAGTGTCATTTTTACAAGCGTCATTAAAATTGATCTGAACAACCAGTGCAAGCCTTTGTCCAGTTTGAATCTGGGGAATGAGAGACAGAAGGAGGATTGGAAATGTCTGGAAAGTAGAGATTCTATAGCCCTTCAAGAATCTGATGTTAGTCTACTGATATTTGACCCTGGTGGTAGTAAGTATGGTGTGTAAGGTGGAGCCCTTGGAGAACTTGAATATATCACTGCAGGGTATCTGCTGTTGGAGAGAAAATACATTTCATATGCTCAGTATGGGATTTCAAAAGCATGGAAACTCAAGCTCTATGTACTGGTCAAATGTGCAAGCGGGTGTATTTGTCTATGTACTAATAATTCCTTTGAATGATCACTCTATGTACTCTGGAATTGAGGTGAATCTTCTTGGCTGTTTTGGATATCATTTCAGTAGTGAAATAACGGAAAGAAGTGGGAGTTGTAAGCTAGATGAGTATAGGACTGGTGAGTGCAGTAAATGGATTGGCTCTATTCAGTGCTATGATCCTGGTATTTGTGTGATCTTTCTGGGAAATTTTGCCAATGAACTTAGTTTTGAACTAGTGAGGAAGAAGGAGTGCTATGGTAATGTTGATGGAAGTGTGGTGGCTGTTGAAGTGTGTGTCGGTACTCAGGGAAATGTAGTCATCTTATTGAGAGTTATGATATGCACTGGACTATGTGATGAAGCTAGTTGTCATTCTTCAGAGCTGGATTTTCAACTCAATAAGAGAATACATCCGATGCATGAATGGCGTTTTCAAGGTTGTGCTACTTTTGTATTACTAGATCATTCTAATTCAGTTGAAGGCTGTGAAAAGCAAGAGCTTGTGGTTGATATCTTAGTTACAGCAGTATTGTTGAGGGATTACAGGCTCATTCTCGGTATGAGGAATTTTCATGTTTCATCGGATAAGAAGGTGAATTTATATGAAGATGGATGTTGTTTAAAGATGCAGAAGACCCTAGCTTTGGAAAAAGTTAAAATGCTCAGTTCATGGCATCCTTTAATAACCTTGTGGACAAGGTTAAATTCAGGGAGAGGGGATTTACTCGGTATGCGGTTTAGTCGGTTGGAGATTTTGCAGGTGGTACGGTGCAAGGGTAATGATGCCTTGAGTACTGATATGGTTTTAAAGATCAAAAGACAGCTTACTTCAGTTCTACAAAATTCTTTGGCCATTGTTGGAGATTGTATATCAGTACCATTTCTTGGTGGCAACAAAGTTGTAGCTGCATGCTGCAACATCATCTTGGGAAATTTTCTGCAGCAGAGAAGCATTTTTCAGATTCATGCAATTCTTCAGAAATTCATTTTCAGAAACTTGAACCTAATTGTGGAAAAGAGTTTCTTGAGCATGGCTGATCAACTAGTACTACAGAGAGAGGACAAATGGAGGACATTGTTTGCATGTTTTGCAGTTGTTGTAGCTGTTTCGAGATGTAACATTGGCTGCTTAGAACTTCAAAACTCTTCGAGTTCTCTAGACTGGCACAAACTGAAATGTTGCAGAAAATTCTTCAAGTGGCTGGTACAGAATTATATGAGTACTAAGGCTATACTTTGGAAAAGAATTGGCTCAAAGAAAGTGCACTTGGTTTTCATTATTCTGCAGATTTGGAATTTTCAAGGCATGATACACTTGGTCCATACAACTTTATGCGAGGATATTTGCTGGCTAAGGTGATTAAAGAAATACAACATGTGATTGCAAAAGTGGAGATCAGAACAAGTATTTGGCATCTTTTCTTCTTCTTCATTGGAGCTGTTGCAGAGGCTTCTTCATACGATCTCACTATGTTGTTTCAGAGCTTGAGGACAAGCTCGATTCTAGCGGTGGGGATTGTCATGATCCCGGAATCGGCCCAGGGGCGTTTATGTCTTTTCTGCCAGGAGTCAAAGAGGAAAGTTCTGTTGACTACGGGAAGCTTAAGTCGGTTCATTTCCTATGGGAGTAACCTTCATTCTGTTGGGGGCGGTTATTGTTCAGTTGTGCTGAACCACTATATAGGGGGGAATTGGTAGGTAGTTTCGGCATCGCTTCTGATGAAGGATCACTTGATGTTTAGTTTTACAGCTTATTTGTTTTCTCTGTAATTTCCCCTTTCCCCATGGAACCAAAGCGAGTTCCTGACAGTATCGCACTGATTACCTTTGGTATTTCAGAGGTGTTGGGCTGCTGGGTAAAACCAGTTACCCAACCTTGGCCCATGACACTATCTAAAGACTTGACGGGCTGGATTGAAGAAGATTATAAGCATGCTCAGACTAGTCTTCATATGGCTAATTTGATTTATATGGGAACTGAACCGGGGCAGACTTGTGTTTTGACATGTCAATTCGCAGATATGCTATGGTGGATTTTCCCTTAATCATATACGAGCTGGAAACAAAAATGGAACGTTGAAGACACCAAAGCTCCAAAGGTGGATGCGGATTTGGCAAGATATCCAAGGACAGATGGAATGGAAGCGCAGTCATGATAGTTATGCTAAAATCTTAACAATATCTTGATGAACTAGTTATGATCATAGCCACTTGTATTTCAGATGGCTGTAGAATAGTTGTTTTTTTTCTCCTTTTGGTTAGTTATTTATATTTGTTGAATGTCTGGCTTAGAGTGATGGCCAAATCAGTTGTATGAACTTTTTGAGCAATTTAATAGAAGAAAGTATTACATCAGACATAGACTACTTAAAAAAAGCTGGGAGAAATTTTTATTTTTTTAATGTAAATTTTCTTCTATTAATCACTGAAAGGTTCATACAATGGTTTTGGCCATCTCTCTAAGCCAACATCTAACAAGTGGGAAAAAAAATGAAACAACTATTCTAAAGCCACTCAAGGTACAAGCGGCAATTATCATAACAAGTTTATCAAGATATTACTAGGATTCTTAAACATCTATGCTAGAGTTTCATTCCAACTGTCCATGCATATCTTGCTAAATCCGCTCCTGCTTTAGAAGCTTTGAGGTCTTCAACGTTCCTTATTTTTTTTTTCGGTTCTTGTTGGATAGAGGAATGGTCCTTCGTAGCATATCTGCGAATTGACATGTCAAAACACAAGTCTGCCCCAAAGCAATTCCCACAGTTCATGTATTAATAGAGAAAAACAAAAAAGCCATATGCAGTCTGGTCTGAGCCTGAGTCTGATCTCATTCAATCCAGCCCGTCAAATCTTTAGATAGTGTCATGGGGCAAGGTTGGGTAACTGGTTTTTACACCAGAATCCCAACGCCTCTGAAATACCTAAGGTAATCAGTGCGATACCTACGACATATGCACAAGTTTCATACTATTAAAACTCGTGGAAGTATACAATTTTCCAAGCAAGAATACAGAGCAAGTACAATAGCATTGGGATTACACAAGATATGGAAAAACATGACACGGTGCTTAAGTTTTCAAATTAAGATGGGCATTGGACAATTTCTGTGTAAACATGAATCTAATCAATTTCTTAATCAATATAGACGGTTTTTGAGTAGACCGTCTATATTATGTCAGAATATAGAATGATACAAAATTACAAATATAATAAAATATTAAAAACACGGGGGTTTAAATGTAAAATTTTCAAATAAATAGTTTAATTTTTTACGCGTTTCTTGCTTGACACACGCTTGCAACTGGATTTCATACAGTTTCTCAACAATTCCAGTGGGGTCTACGTCCACCACATATGCAGCCTTACAGTCTCATGTGGGTATACCATTTTCTTACTATTCATATATTAGTTTGGTTGCCTTGCATGTGCCCTCCCTGTTTAATGGGTAATAATCCATTATCACCTTTTACACTCCATTGTCCCTTTTACAAATACTAGTGGTTTCTGCCCGCACATTGTGGTTTTGAGGTTAAGCCTAATTTAGGGTTAAGAATTTGCTCCGACGGATTAATATGCCTATCTGAAATTACCTCTTGAAGAATATTTTTTGAGAGTATGAAATACAAAATTGACATCAAAATTCTGTACATAGAAATTACAGCACTTGATTCCAGCTTTAATACCAAAATAATGTTTACACTTTCAACCAAACAAAGTAAACCACAACAGAATCATGATGCTCTCATCTTTTTTTTTTTTTTTAAGAAATGATGCTCTCACCTTTATCGACCTAATAAGAGAAATGAAGTAATAAATTTACAACATTTTCATACAGAATAAGAACTCACCATTATTAGGGTCCGAATCTGATGCTTTCTTGAAACTTTGAACTGCCACTTTTCTTTATCCAAAAGAAGATCCATACAACAACTGGCATGCTAAGGACTCCAATTTCATATCCACAACAGAATTGGCAATGCCATATTCTGCCTCCTGTGGACAGTTCCTGCCTGTAAAATATGTTTAACATTACCAAATAATACTGTTTTGTAGCTTATTGCTGTCATCTATGTAAAATAGAAGTAGGAGTACAAACTACAATTTTCCATACTCCCAAACAAAGATCAACTACGAATTCAAAGGAATACATACTTTGAACATTATAGCTAAATAATATTTCATTTGAATTATATTAATAAACAAACAAATTATGACAAAAGAAAACAATTTTCGTTTCAGGTATTGTAAAATATTGCACTAAAATCAATGTTGTACACCTGATTTTAAAAAATGTATATAAGAGCCGTGAAAACAACATGTCGGAAAGAGCCATGAAAAATGAAAGAATCTAGCATCATTTCAGATTTTACACCCGATCACAAGTGTTTATCGTGAATGAGAACTGTAATTAATTACCAATCCAGTTTCCAAGCTACAAATTACCTAAAGCACGAAAACTGAAACCACAAGCATATCTTCATACCTGCAGGCTGCAGGTACAATCATCTTGGCAGAAGTTTTGTTTAATTTTAATTCTTTAATCTTTGTAAAATTTTCACAAGTTTTAGTTCCAGATAATTAAATATATAGCGATGAATTTAATGATCAATTAGGATACTATGACCTGGAACCGGATGATGTATTAGTAGTTGGTCTTCTGAAAGGCCACCCTAGAAACAGCCCCGACATCCAATTCTGCCACCCCTAAAATCTTGCGATCATCTTCTCCTCTTCGTCCTCGTAAAGGTTATCACCCTAAACTTCAAGAAGCTGGGAAATACGGTGTAAAAACAAATATCAGGAATTTTTTTACTACCTAAAATGGAGATATGGCAAATCTTGCTGACCTGTGAAACATGGAATAAAAAAAATTAACTCAAGCAAATCTTGCTGACCTGTGAAGAATTTAACTCAAGCAAAACACCGAACACCATGTATGCATAGAAAAGCAAAACCGAGCATGATTAAAAAATCTTGAGCGAAGGTGAAAAACCACGTTAATAGAATAAAACATTATCCGGAAAATAATCAGGAATCAAGAATCATCATAACGATCATATTCGATCTGAGCATTTTTTTCCTACTTGACTTGGCAATTTATTCAGAATAACCATGATCAGTAGTGGGGTGATATATATCCAAGCTATGCACACACTAAGTCTGTAAATGCGGTAAGATGTTAAAGGCAACAAACAACATGCACATCATGGATATAAAATAAATAATTATCACACAACAAACTGAGATGGTGAAACAGATTCTTTGAATTGAGCAATGATATCAAAAACCCAAAATCACTTCATGTAAAAGTTGTGCAAACTCTGTATAACCGAGGGTTACAAAGGGTGTGCAAACCATAGAAAACTAAAGTTCCCAATAAAACATTGAACCTGACATTCTTTGCTGCATATAATCTTGAATGCAACTCATCATTTAATGGAAATCTTAATTACCTGAGAAGATGTAAACTTCAGAAAATCATCAAACACCATACCGGCAAAGAAAACCGAAAGTGTTCTCAATCAGAAAACCTGATGTGCATGGTATACAATATTAAAAAAATACAAAGCAAAACCATGTACACGTTAATATTCAGAGCCTTATAATGATCAGAGGGCTCTTATGCAACAAGCTAGACATTCTTGACACGGGCATTTTATGATAAGAGAACAAAGAAATCAACAACAAAACTCACCGGAGTTCAGGAACTTGAGAGATGACTCCACCAACACCGGTTCTGTATCCATAAGTCTAACAACTGCTTTGATCTGCCAATACCAGAATGTAACAGTATTAAAAGACAATTGCTGAAATAAGAGCATCAGTGTCTAATGACAAGCGATTTCCCCACGTCGTAAATGGGAATCCCACTCAATCAAAACACATTTATATTTCACCTACGACTTCTAACTACTATAGAGTAGATAGTGGGAAGTAGGGATCGAACCACAAGGAGAAGGAGTTTTGTTTAGTGTTTTAGTGAAGATTATTAACACATACATATATTATATAGAAAGCAAGGTAAACAAGGGGGGTTTTTGAGTTGGTTTTGTTACACTACGAAAGAAAGCAACTAAGATAAATTACACTACAATGCAAATACAAGGCCTTGGGAGGCAATTGACTTCAACTTCAACTATCGATTAATCATTGAGTGAACGCTTCATATCTATGATTTATGATCATAAGTCGTGGATGAAAACATCCTATTCTCTTGATAATAGCTAGTGAGCATGAACACATCACTCAAGAGCCCTATTATCAATCCACCTAGATGATAGCATCTAGATACATCGACAATGGAATTAACAATGGAGAATCGACAAACTCACCCATACTCGACGTTAACGTGAGCGTTGGACAAGACATTTGAAAACTATAAAGAACTAAGATGATGATAACATACAAATCTTAATTCATATTTGCTACTTTATGATATTGGGATAGACAATAGCATTTACCCACGAATCTAGCAATTCGATGCATATAATCACACATTGGAAATGAATATCTTAACTCTACAATTACATACAACGAAGGATCAATGATCACATTAGGTTCCTACGAAGACATGCAACAATATTCAAATTCATAAGCAATTCAATTCCCATGACTATACTTTACCATGTTTCATAACAACAATCACACAACCTCTCTAATTACCAATTACTCTACCAACTAGGCTAAATTACTCTACAACTAGCAAGCAAAAAGGGGTTGTCACCCCCCAATCACTTCTAATTAACCTAATCTCTAAATTAAACTAGAACTAGGGTTTAAACTACCATTACCTAAACTATGAGGCATGCAATTGATTCATAACACAAAGCCCATGGCAAATTTAGCAAGATTAACAACATTCATATACAATTCAAGACAAGATATTCAAATGATAATCAAACCATAAATAGAAGCATATGAAAGTTCATGAAAATCTCAAGAATAGAAGTTTAATCAATTGCTCCCAAGGAAGAAACTAAGCTAATACAATCATCATAATCAATACATGTTTGTTCATGAATTCAAAGGGAAGAACATGGAAGAAATGGTGAAAAACAAAGGGAAATTGGGTTTGGATTGTGAGGGAACTCGTTTTCAAGATAAGGGATAAGAGGGGTATTTATAGCCCTTCAAAATATGCTTCTTTGGCCTTCATTCAGCCAGAAATCCGCCCATTTTCGCGGCCCTCGAGACCCATTTCGCGACCCGCGAGATGCCTGTGGCAGATTGACAACAATCTTCTTTTCTTCGCCACGGATAAACCGTTGATCCGTTTTTAACGTTCTAGTAGTCCATTTTGTAGTACTCGAGAAGACGAAGCCAATGGTACCACTTATGCACTCCAATTCCTCTTGTAACATTTCCAAATTTCAGCTTCAAAATGTTAGTGCACAATTCTTTCTTCAAAATGCAAGGTAAGAGAAATTTAGCCTTAATTCTTAACCCTTTGCACTAAATGCTACCCCAAATGAACTCTAAAATGTGCTAAAAGTAGAGTATATATTGGCTACATCAAATACCCCCACACTTAAACCTTTCTCGTCCTCGAGAAAGAACGATTAAAGTTTAAGATTATACTCAAATTTTTTTTTTAATGCACATTTGAACTCCTCCAAAACTATGACACTAAACAAGAACTTCCAACAAGTAAAAAGCACAATCACAATAAAGATCATATCAAATTTCTATGCTTCAACTTGATGACAAGTTCTACCCAAAAATCCCAACAAAATCAAAACATATACCACATGTAGAACACCCCCACACTTAAACCTTTCTTGTCCTCGAGAAAGAACGATTCAAGGCCAAGATGACAATTTCACAACAATCAAACATATGGCATACTCAAACAAAACATTGCAAAGTAGAATATCCCAAAGTGTACTACTTTGCTCCCACTATATGAAACATCCTAACAAAGTCAAATGATGCAAAACTACCCTACTCTCCATTAATCACCGCATCCTTATGACTTCAACCATCGGAAAATGAGGATAAAATGAGATTTCTCTCCTTTTGCCTAGGTATTTATACCTAGCCACTCTTTTTTTTTTGTTTCTCTCACTCTCCTTTTGCCTAGGATGTACCTAGCCACTCCTTTTTTTTTTCTTTTTTCTTTTTTTCACACAAAACCTCTCAATTTTGCATAAGTCTCTATTTCTTTTGGACTTATCCGGGCTTCAGCCTCTCATTTTTGCCTAAGTCCCTATTTCTTTTGGACTTATCCGGGCTTTCATTTTTTATTTTTTTTTAAAAAACAAAGTCTTCAAAGAAGTACATATTTACACCAAAAACAAAAATCTTAAACCTCTCCCCCACACTTAAACCAAACTTTGTCCTCAATATTCAAGAACAACTATCAAAATTGTGAGGAAAGGGAAGGACTCACACACTAAATGTTGGCTAAAAAAAAAAAAAAAATTTGGTTTTTTTTTTTTTCGCGGGCCGCAAGGCCCGATTCGCGGCCCGCGAGGCCGATCTCGCGGACTTAATTCGCTGGCCGCGAAAAACAGCCAATTTGTGGCAGCGGGCTGCCTCAAAATCCACTATTTTCAAAAATTTTTTTTTTTTAAAAAAATTCAAATAAAATAACAAAAGAAAAACAAGAATAAAAACGAAATAAAAAAACAAGAATAAAAACGTAATCTACTAATTAAAACAATGAAAGACACAAAGAAACTCTTTTTTTTATATATAAACACAATAAAAGTTAAATAACAATAAAACGATCAAAATCGATTTATTTAACGTCGTCGACACGACCCAAATGTTATTCATAGAACAAAAGTCTGAAATCCTTCACCTTTGAGAGAAAAGTGAAGGGGGGTTGAGAAATTATAGGTAGATGAGTGTAAGGTGAGGTTCTTAAAGGAGTATGGATGGTTGGAAGCATGAATGAGTAAGTTGGCTTCCTACTTGGCTCCTCTAAGATTTCCGAAATTGGTGATTTTGGTTGAATAGGTGGAGGTAGGGGTGGCAATGGTGATGGTAAGTTCCTAAGTTCATTCACCTCCCTCTCTTCTTCTTTTTGTTCAACAACCAACTCCTCATCCCTTTCAAATTCTTCTTCGTGCAAAGCACTCGGAATAGGTTCTACTTGGGATGGTTCTCCTTCGGAATATTGAGTTTCTAATCTCCTCACCGCTTCCCACATTAAATTCAATTGCCTCTCAAGATTTTCTAAGCATAAATTCTCTTCATAATTCATCGCATCTTGTTCTTGAGGCAATTCAAAAGGTGGGTGAGGTTGCTCATAGGGTTGGTTTTCCGGTGGGTATCCAAACCTCGAATTCGAATGACCACTCCATTGTGGCTCATAAGAATCGTAGTAAGGATCATAAACTTGTTGATATTGGAATCCAACTCCCTCCTCATTATAGCACTCATCATAGTACCCTTGGTATGAGGAACCAACGGGCATTTCATGTTGAAAGTGCTCATTTCTCAAATCAAAATTGCAAGACTCGGAAAAATTAGTAAAATTGTATGCATCACGCGAGTTTGCAAAATTATCATCATCCCTTGAATAGTTATAAGGGAGGTTATCCATATGTAAATTAAAATTAAAACTACAAACAAAAATATTGAAATTGTAGTGCAAGGGTTCTAGGGTAATACACACTACAAGGTGTCGTTTACTCCAAGAAACCAAGCAATACACTCTTCAAAGAAAACAAAGTAAAGAAAGTATTGAAATTATAGTGCAAGGATTCTTAGGCAATACACACTACAAGGTGTCGTTTACGCAAAGAACTCGAGCAATACACTTTCAAAGAAAAGAAAGAAAACAAAAGAGGTAAACAATAAAATCTAAGATAAAACACAAAACAAGAAATGCCTTCTCCCCGGCAGCGGCGCCATTTTTGACAAGCGATTTCCCCACGTCGTAAATGGGAATCCCACTCAATCAAAACACATTTATATTTCACCTACGACTTCTAACTACTATAGAGTAGATAGTGGGAAGTAGGGATCGAACCACAAGGAGAAGGAGTTTTGTTTAGTGTTTTAGTGAAGATTATTAACACATACATATATTATATAGAAAGCAAGGTAAACAAGGGGGGTTTTTGAGTTGGTTTTGTTACACTACGAAAGAAAGCAACTAAGATAAATTACACTACAATGCAAATACAAGGCCTTGGGAGGCAATTGACTTCAACTTCAACTATCGATTAATCATTGAGTGAACGCTTCATATCTATGATTTATGATCATAAGTCGTGGATGAAAAACATCCTATTCTCTTGATAATAGCTAGTGAGCATGAACACATCACTCAAGAGCCCTCATTATCAATCCACCTAGATGATAGCATCTAGATACATCGACAATGGAATTAACAATGGAGAATCGACAAACTCACCCATACTCGACGTTAACGTGAGCGTTGGACAAGACATTTGAAAACTATAAAGAACTAAGATGATGATAACATACAAATCTTAATTCATATTTGCTACTTTATGATATTGGGATAGACAATAGCATTTACCCACGAATCTAGCAATTCGATGCATATAATCACACATTGGAAATGAATATCTTAACTCTACAATTACATACAACGAAGGATCAATGATCACATTAGGTTCCTACGAAGACATGCAACAATATTCAAATTCATAAGCAATTCAATTCCCATGACTATACTTTACCATGTTTCATAACAACAATCACACAACCTCTCTAATTACCAATTACTCTACCAACTAGGCTAAATTACTCTACAACTAGCAAGCAAAAAGGGGTTGTCACCCCCCAATCACTTCTAATTAACCTAATCTCTAAATTAAACTAGAACTAGGGTTTAAACTACCATTACCTAAACTATGAGGCATGCAATTGATTCATAACACAAAGCCCATGGCAAATTTAGCAAGATTAACAACATTCATATACAATTCAAGACAAGATATTCAAATGATAATCAAACCATAAATAGAAGCATATGAAAGTTCATGAAAATCTCAAGAATAGAAGTTTAATCAATTGCTCCCAAGGAAGAAACTAAGCTAATACAATCATCATAATCAATACATGTTTGTTCATGAATTCAAAGGGAAGAACATGGAAGAAATGGTGAAAAACAAAGGGAAATTGGGTTTGGATTGTGAGGGAACTCGTTTTCAAGATAAGGGATAAGAGGGGTATTTATAGCCCTTCAAAATATGCTTCTTTGGCCTTCATTCAGCCAGAAATCCGCCCATTTTCGCGGCCCTCGAGACCCATTTCGCGACCCGCGAGATGCCTGTGGCAGATTGACAACAATCTTCTTTTCTTCGCCACGGATAAACCGTTGATCCGTTTTTAACGTTCTAGTAGTCCATTTTGTAGTACTCGAGAAGACGAAGCCAATGGTACCACTTATGCACTCCAATTCCTCTTGTAACATTTCCAAATTTCAGCTTCAAAATGTTAGTGCACAATTCTTTCTTCAAAATGCAAGGTAAGAGAAATTTAGCCTTAATTCTTAACCCTTTGCACTAAATGCTACCCCAAATGAACTCTAAAATGTGCTAAAAGTAGAGTATATATTGGCTACATCAAATACCCCCACACTTAAACCTTTCTCGTCCTCGAGAAAGAACGATTAAAGTTTAAGATTATACTCAAATTTTTTTTTTAATGCACATTTGAACTCCTCCAAAACTATGACACTAAACAAGAACTTCCAACAAGTAAAAAGCACAATCACAATAAAGATCATATCAAATTTCTATGCTTCAACTTGATGACAAGTTCTACCCAAAAATCCCAACAAAATCAAAACATATACCACATGTAGAACACCCCCACACTTAAACCTTTCTTGTCCTCGAGAAAGAACGATTCAAGGCCAAGATGACAATTTCACAACAATCAAACATATGGCATACTCAAACAAAACATTGCAAAGTAGAATATCCCAAAGTGTACTACTTTGCTCCCACTATATGAAACATCCTAACAAAGTCAAATGATGCAAAACTACCCTACTCTCCATTAATCACCGCATCCTTATGACTTCAACCATCGGAAAATGAGGATAAAATGAGATTTCTCTCCTTTTGCCTAGGTATTTATACCTAGCCACTCTTTTTTTTTTGTTTCTCTCACTCTCCTTTTGCCTAGGATGTACCTAGCCACTCCTTTTTTTTTTCTTTTTTCTTTTTTTCACACAAAACCTCTCAATTTTGCATAAGTCTCTATTTCTTTTGGACTTATCCGGGCTTCAGCCTCTCATTTTTGCCTAAGTCCCTATTTCTTTTGGACTTATCCGGGCTTTCATTTTTTATTTTTTTTTAAAAAACAAAGTCTTCAAAGAAGTACATATTTACACCAAAAACAAAAATCTTAAACCTCTCCCCCACACTTAAACCAAACTTTGTCCTCAATATTCAAGAACAACTATCAAAATTGTGAGGAAAGGGAAGGACTCACACACTAAATGTTGGCTAAAAAAAAAAAAAAATTTGGTTTTTTTTTTTTCGCGGGCCGCAAGGCCCGATTCGCGGCCCGCGAGGCCGATCTCGCGGACTTAATTCGCTGGCCGCGAAAAACAGCCAATTTGTGGCAGCGGGCTGCCTCAAAATCCACTATTTTCAAAATTTTTTTTTTTTAAAAAAAATTCAAATAAAATAACAAAAGAAAAACAAGAATAAAAACGAAATAAAAAAACAAGAATAAAAACGTAATCTACTAATTAAAACAATGAAAGACACAAAGAAACTCTTTTTTTTATATATAAACACAATAAAAGTTAAATAACAATAAAACGATCAAAATCGATTTATTTAACGTCGTCGACACGACCCAAATGTTATTCATAGAACAAAAGTCTGAAATCCTTCACCTTTGAGAGAAAAGTGAAGGGGGGTTGAGAAATTATAGGTAGATGAGTGTAAGGTGAGGTTCTTAAAGGAGTATGGATGGTTGGAAGCATGAATGAGTAAGTTGGCTTCCTACTTGGCTCCTCTAAGATTTCCGAAATTGGTGATTTTGGTTGAATAGGTGGAGGTAGGGGTGGCAATGGTGATGGTAAGTTCCTAAGCTAATACAATCATCATAATCAATACATGTTTGTTCATGAATTCAAAGGGAAGAACATGGAAGAAATGGTGAAAAACAAAGGGAAATTGGGTTTGGATTGTGAGGGAACTCGTTTTCAAGATAAGGGATAAGAGGGGTATTTATAGCCCTTCAAAATATGCTTCTTTGGCCTTCATTCAGCCAGAAATCCGCCCATTTTCGCGGCCCTCGAGACCCATTTCGCGACCCGCGAGATGCCTGTGGCAGATTGACAACAATCTTCTTTTCTTCGCCACGGATGAACCGTTGATCCGTTTTTAACGTTCTAGTAGTCCATTTTGTAGTACTCGAGAAGACGAAGCCAATGGTACCACTTATGCACTCCAATTCCTCTTGTAACATTTCCAAATTTCAGCTTCAAAACGTTAGTGCACAATTCTTTCTTCAAAATGCAAGGTAAGAGAAATTTAGCCTTAATTCTTAACCCTTTGCACTAAATGCTACCCCAAATGAACTCTAAAATGTGCTAAAAGTAGAGTATATATTGGCTACATCATCTAAGTATAGCAGGATGCAAAACATAACTAAATGTACCAAATTTTTACAAGCCGTGAAGAGCTTCTTTTGATTGGATATGAGTACCTGAGAAGTACATAAACATAAATCATATCAATGACAAATGTACCTAAATAAAAAATAGTTAATTTGCTTGTAGAATATAGTTCTCACTCGAATAAAACATATTACCTCAAAGAATCCTTTTTGATCACCCTGTAACGATATCCATTATGAACAATGATTTCCACAAAAATCAAAAGAGAACCTAAAAACACACTCGATTCAATTGAGAATAAGAGAAAGAAAACGGATTAATATTAGCTCACTCTCCCTGCAGTAATATTAATTAATCATACCCAAATTCCCATGAAAATTTTCACAGAGATACCTATCACAGGTATCAAACAACTTTAAGAAAGTTAAAGTACCTACTGTATCTGTGTTCGAGTCAGAGTTCTCATTCTCCAAGTACAAATCAAAGAAACGGGATAAAAATCAATGAGAAATCACTGAAAAACGGAAAGACGATTGACCGATTGGCGCCGCCGTTTCCGATCTCTTGGTCGGCAATCTTCCCGCTCGGCGGCGGTGGCAGTTAGACGACGACGGAGCGGATTGCTCCCTGCCACACACATATAAATGGGGTGAAAATTACTATGTCTGGTGGATGTCTGAATTGAAGAAAAACGCTGGAGAAGTGCCTGGAGTTTGGAGTGGAGGACCCTCGGTGGGGAAGAAAATGTGAGTACATTGTGGGGAAGAAGTCTTTGGAGATTTGAGTGGAGGACACTTGGACGCAGCTGAGCATGTAGGAAGTGGAGGCAATGGCGGGAATAAAATAATCAATTCACTGTAAAAGAGGACGACGAAATTACTGTTCATTGGGAGATCTCCGCTTTTAAGTTTAGTAGGTGTGGTGTTTAGCAATATATTAAGAATAAGTCTTGGAATAGACGGTCTATAATTTGATAAAATATAGACCAATGTATGCTTAACAAATATAGAAATAAGGAAGGGTTTAAGTTGCAAATTTTGAACAATTGTAATCCACTCACATGAATAAAAGCCTAGGCAATCTCAGAAAATATTGGACCCAACCCCAAATTCCCAAATTAAACAGCAGAACCAAATTTCCGACGATGGAGAACGGTGCGGTTACAACTCCAAGCAACGATCCAGCGGCACGGCTAGAAGCAACGATCTAGTGGTTTTCCAACAATGGTGGTTATTCCAGTGACGGCAGATTCGCGACGGAACTGTTATCGATTGTTAGTGTGGATTTGAAAGAGGCGGTTGTAATCGCGCGATGTCGGTGGTGATCGGTTCTGCAATTGTGTGGAGGTCTTTTCAACGGCGACAAATTGATTCCTCACAACGACGGCTATTGTACAGTGGTCGTCTTCTCCAGTCGTATCGTTTTGATATGTCACAGTTGAGTCACCGGTGGTGGATTGGATTATCACGCGGCTGGTCGCGATGGTTATGGCGATGGTGGTGGAGGTAAGAACATTGACGATTTATTTGTTGTTGATGATGGTGTTGAATTGATGTTAATGATGATGATGATTGGGATGAATTGATGATGCTTTAGTTTGAGGTTGATGATTAGTGTTGAATTGATAACCATGTTTAGAATCTTTAGATGTTTAAATGTTCATGTTATATGTAAAATCTACATGTTCTATGATAAAACATGCATGTTCTTTCTGCCTGCATGTTATATCTTAAAACATGCAATATCTATCATAAAACCTGAATGTTTTATCTTCTTGCATGTTATATCTTAAAACCTGCAGGTTCTATCATAAAACATGCATGTCCTATCAACCTGCATGTTCTATCTTAAATCATGCAAGTTCTATCATATAACATGGATGTTCTATCTACTTGCAACGGCAAGTTCAATCATAAATCATGCAGGTTTTATGATAAAACATTCATGTCTATCTCCCTTCATCTTATATCTTAAAGACTGCAAGTTTTATGAAAAAACTTGCATGTTATATTTTAAGCCTAAAACATGCTTCCAGATAGATGACCCGTTTCACACATAGAACCAGCAACCACTTGGAGATATTGGAAATGCCATTACTGCTCGAGCGCCGGTGGCTAAAGGAAAGCCATTCGCCAATGTCACAAGGAGGCAAATCAAATGGTCAGATCTCGTTTCTCATCTCTTCCTGATTTAGGGTTTACATTTTTAATTTCCTCTTGTTCTAGTTTTATCGACCTAATTTCTGATTGCTTTTAATGGAGTGTTTCGGTGCCCAACTTCTGGCCAATCCTCAGACAGCGGCTGAAATGAAAGCCACGACCCTTTTATGGGCTGAGCAAAAGCCCTCTGAAGGAGGATGAGAGCGTGGTTGACATTGATGCTGCAGATTCGAGTAATAGATGAGGACGATCTTTACAGGTCTCCAGAGCTTACGTAGGTATATAAAAACTTCTTCCTAATTCTCACTTTTGGACAAATTTGTTAGGTAGGAGTTTGAGTTAAAGAATCTCTGGTATTGGTACTTACATTATATGTTTACATGAGAGCAAGGATGCTGGTTTTTGACTACGATTTGGAGTTGAATTTGATTCATCCTTTCTTGTAGCTGACCAGGTAATCTAACAGTGAAATTCCTGCTTCTTTTGCATTTCCTTAAATTGTTTGAAATAATTATCTTTTATTCTATTATAGCTTTTGCTATCATTCTAAAAGGTTGAAGGATTGTCATTTTTGTTGCTCCCCTGCTTCTCTCTCTCTCTCTCTCTCTCTCTCTCTCTCTTGTCTCTCTTGATAATACGAAATACGTCAAGGAGCATGATGACTCGTTCACCTAAGGAAATTATCAGGAGGTACTATATCACGTGAGAAAGACGTGAGGAGGAGTAAAGAAATGATGAGTCAGCAGAGGAAAAGGGGGGACTGAATCAGACGCCCTAGGACGTCTATAACAGGAGGAGGAAATCAGCCATTCCAAGTAAGTTCTCTAACTCTTGAATACAAAGTTTTATCTTTCCTTTCAATACACGAAATCTCATCAACACACTGGAGCTGCTACCCTCGGGTGACTCCGGGGGCTTGTTTTACAGGCTTCGGACGAACATGTCCCAAGCAGAATCTTCTGAGGCCCGGGTGCTCAGGTAGATAGGCAATCTCGGCAAGTAGTTCATCTATGCAGTCAGCTATTCACGGCTCAAGGCCCTCGGATATCTCAACTATCTGAGGCATCATTTACTAGATCGGATTTCCACGCATCAGTTGGCACACCCAGTGGGACCCGACTTGGAGGGTTCTTACTTTCATTCGTCATGACAGACACCATGAAGCGTCGACCTGGGCGGCCTCGCAAGTCCACTGCCACCTCGGCCTCGACTGTCACAAACACATGCGAGATAACGCAAGATGAGGAGGATCCCACGTTAATGCAGCTGCAAGCCGAAGGTTGCGACAGAGGAGCACGCCTGAAGGAACGCCTGAGGGAGTGCCAGTGACCGTCGCAGAAGGAGACGAAGAGGAAGCCGAGTATGATCCTCGGGAAGTGCCAGGCATGGAGGTACAACCTATGGCAAGACAAGTGGAGACTGTCCAAAACAATTTGAGGCAAGCATATACAGTTCAAAACAACCCAAGGTAACTTGGGACAACTCGGAACAATCTGAGGCAAAGGGGGGAGGACTTGTTGGCGCTGGATTTTATGATAGCCCATAAGGAGTTGTATTGGCAATGGATGATACAACATCGGAGGGAGCAAGAGGGAGGAGCAGCTCCACTGTGAGTAGAATGGTAGGATGTGACATTATCTAAAGACTTGACGGATTGGTTGTGGGGATATATCCCTAGTATGAAACTTGTAGATATGTCGTAGGTACCGCACTGAATACCTTTTGGTATTTAAGAGGTGTTGGGCTGCTGGTATAAAAACCAGTTACCCAGCCTTGGCCCATGACACTATATGATTTGATGGAATGGTTTAGGGGTTTTACCCCAAGTATGAAACTTGTACATATGTCGTAGGTAACGCACTGATTACCTTTTGGTATTTCAGAGGTGTTGGGCTGCTGGTATAAAAACCAGTTACCCAGCCTTGACCCATGACACTATCAAAAATATTTGACGGACTGGACGAGAGATTAAGGCCCTAGTATGAAACTTGTACATATGTCGTAGGTACCGCACTGATTACCTTTGGTATTTCAGAGGTGTTGGGCTGCTGGGTAAAACCAGTTACCCAACCTTGGCCCATGACACTATCTAAAGACTTGACGGGCTGGATTGAAGAAGATTATGCTAATGGAATGTGTTGACATGAAGGGAAATTTCAGCACGAGCAACGCATATGGATACCTCAAAGGGGCATGCAAAGAAAACCATTGGTCAACGAATATATTGTGGAAGTCAGGACTACAGCCTAAACACTCATTCTTTCTATGGATGTTGTTAAAAAGGAGATTATCGACCATATCGAGACTTCAGTTTAAAGGGATAATACCTCCTGTGGCAGATGTTTATACTCTTTGTGGACAGAATGGAGAAACGATGCAACACACATTTTGTACATGTCGGTTTATAGTGGAACTCCAAAAACATTACAAGGTGGAGACTGGCGGAAACTTCAGAGAGTGCTTGAGGAGGATGAGAAGAATGGTAGGATAGAGAAAGAAAATAAGATTACACCGACTTATCAGCATCTTCTATAATGTATGGAGGGAGAGGAATAACAGAATCTTTGAGGGGAAATTTAGGCAAGTGGATGCTCTAAAGGTGATGATTGAAACAGGCTATGACCCCTCTGATTGATGTTGAGGATGGTGTGAATGGATCCTAGTATGAAACTTGGTACATATGTCGTAGGTACCACACTGATTACCTTTGATATTTCAGAGGTGTTGGGCTGCTGTTGTACAAACCAGTTACCCAGCCTTGCCTCGTGACACTATCTAAAGACTTGACGGATTGGTTGTGAGGATATATCCGTAGTATGAAACTTGTACATATGTCGTAGGTACCACACTGATTATTAGCCTTGGTGGGAGGTCGTCGCCGTACCTCTCAAATATACAATTTAGATCACTTACTACCTCTACACACTATTAAGTGTATAATGGCAAGTAAGGTTCGTTCCACAGAGAAAAGGTTATTTCTATGTACATCTTGTAGCATATATATACATATACATATATAAAAGCATTGTAAACACGGGGGGGGGGGGGGGGGGGGGGGTTGAATTGAGTTTGTTTAAGAAACACTACTATGTAAAGTAACTATGGATTTTTCCTCAAACCTAATTATGAGACTTTGAGAATGGTGATTGTTTGTAATGGGAAACCATCTCTATTCTAGTTGTGAATCATGAAAGCATTTTCACAACTCTTATTGGCAACATATCTATATGATAGCAAATAGATAAATTGACCAATGCTAATTCAAATTAGATGTTTTCCCACCTTACCCATGCAATGTGATAACACAATTGACATAAATATAATGCTAATGAATGATCTCAGGAACAAATATAATTGATAACAACATACATTTGATTCCTAATTCACTACCTTTACATAGAAGAAATGATAGCATTTCAACCATGGAAAGGCAATGTCTAACACATATCCAACACATATCTATAACTAGGAAATCATTCCTAACCATTTCAAGCATCAAATACACATATAATTCATGATCATTCAATGACAAATCATTTATTCCTAAGCTTCATAAACCATGTTCACAAACCATAACAAGAGGTTTAATCTCACATACCCAATATGGGTTTTAGCCTACAATCATACTTATATAATCACAAACATAATCAATACAACAAACCATAGTGAATTCAAAGATCAAAGTGAAGAGAAAATCAAGAAAAGAGCTTAAGGCTCTGTAAAATTCGATCCCTCAAACAATGAGGATAAGTTCTATTTATAGTCCAAAACAATTAAAATTAAAGCCAAACAAAATGCAAGTTGCAGGACAAATTCACGACCGAGGTTTCGCGGACCGCGAGTCTGGTCCTCGCGAGTCGCGGCCGAATCTTCGCGGATCGCGCGTCTGGGCCTCGCTCTGGTCCTCGTGCTGGTCCTCGCGGCTCGCGACCGGAGTCTCGCGAACCGCGCGTCTGGTCCTCGCGGCTCGCGACCGGAGTTTCGCGGATCGCGCGAAACTCGGCATCTTCAAAACATCAACACACACCCTCGAGGGTTCGCGGCCCGCGAGAGTGTGCCTTCACGCCACTTCTACGACCGGTTCTTCAATGTATCTAATTTCTTCAGGACGGTCATAGAAGGTCTTCAAATCACTCAAATCCATCGCAAGTGCAATTCAAGATCGAAATGCACGTCTTCAATTTCAAACCACTATGAATGATTCGGTCTAAAAGTCTAATATAAATATACAAAATACTATCTAAAACAACTCTCAAATGCTACAAAATAAGAGTATATCTAGGGTCTATCAAAATCCCCCACACTTGAACCTTTCTCGTCCTCGAGAAAGAACGATTAAGATCCAAGTGTATACTCTGAATAATTAAGCACATAACATTTGAGAGCTTTATATATCTAAACAAGAGAAAAGAAAATGTGTTTTTTTTTTTTTAATTTTTTTTTATATTGCCTCTCATTTTTGCCTGATTCTCTAGTATTTTTGGAACCATCCGGGCATGCCTCTCATTTTTACCTGATCCTGTAGTATTTTTGGGACCATCCGGGCTTCTACTTTTTTTTTTAAAAAAAGAAATACAGTAGTAAAAACAGCAACAAAAGACAGCAACAAAAGCAGCAGCAAAAGCAGAATCATAGTCCTACACCTCGCCCCCACACTTAGTCTAAACATTGCCCTCAATGTTTAAATATATCAATGAAAATCATAGTGTAAGAAAGGGTGTAGGATATACTCACTGCGAGGGGCTGGAGCCGTCGCGACGGCGCTGAGCTCGCGATCTGCGATGGCCCTCATAGTCAAAAGCTCCTGGTCCATGTGGGTGCATGGATGCCATCATGGCGAACATCACTGCCATATCATCCTCGTACCTCTCAGTAAATGTCTGAAACTGCTGCTGAGTGACATACTGAGCTTCATGATGAGGAGGAGCGTACTGCTCTCCATGCTCTGGAAGTGCCTCTAGCCTGGCAAGGGCAATGGTAGGTGCAGGAACTGTGATCTGGGTGGGCAAGGTGAGATCCTCCATGCGGGTGCGCCCAGTCAGCTGCACAGCCTCTGGATTCGGCAGGTACATGTGCTGATTCTTGGCGACTAGCCAAATGAATCTAGGAGGAGGATATTTGTGCATGGTCAAGACATTAGTGTACTCCAAGGAAGCAATGGAGTAGAGCTGGTGAGCTCTCTCGGCTGTCTTGCCTATTGCCTGAATGTCTGGAGGTAGATGGATGTTCAGATAAGCTGCCAAAAGAGAAATCATACCCCCCTGCGGTATCTTCCCTTTGCTCTTCTGGGAGGTCTCCAGACATTTCTGCACAAAAAGGTCTACCCAACAAGGGTGTTCTGGCCCCCAGCACATGGTCCAAAGGCATTGGACCTGCTCCCTACTGATGTGCGTCAACTCTCCTTGGCAAAAGATCGTCATCACTAGGAGCTTGTGCACCATACGAACAGCTGGATGAATGATGTGGTTATTCTTCGTGGTGCCTGTGATGTTTGGAGATCCAGACAAGCAATTCCAAAATAAAGCTAGATCAAATCCGTCCGGGGCAGTCTCTTTTGGATTCTTGTATCCCTCTGCATATTCGAACCCAAAAGCATCTTGGATCTCATGATAGGTCATCCGGCGATCCACATCATTCAACCTGAAGGTGATGTACTGCATGTCATGCTCCTCGTCATAGTGCTTGGCTAGAGAGGATAGGAACTCAAGTGTATAGCGGATGTAGGTCGGTGCCGACCGATCAATGAATCCTCTCATGCCAACGCGATCCAATAAAAATAGCACTGGCTGCTGCAAACCCAGCTCCTGAAGTAGCTCAGAGGAGAGGAACTTCGTCTCCATGATTGTTCTTCTCCCATTCCCAATCAACTTTCTCCACCGTTGTTGGGCATCTTCATCCAAACCTTGCAGTCCCATAAGGTCAATAGGAGGCAGGTTTTCTGCAGGGGGAGGGCTAGGTTGGCGAGGGGGTGATTCGGGGATCACGGGCTCATGTGAGCTAGAGGCTTCCCCTCGGCGAGACCTTTTCCTCGGTGCCATTATTAAAATCTACTCAACAACAGTCCAGCACAACTAAACTAGCTACAAGGCGGCAAGCCCCTACTCAAAAAGCTCAGTATATAACTAAAGGCGGCAAGCCTTTGAAATTTCAATGAAACCTATTGGTGGCAAGCCCTAAATCACACAAAATTTAAATAAATTCAGTAGGGTACCGTCAATTGAAGCCTTTGGAAGCAATGTAGCTTGAGGAGATCATCAATTTGATCAAAACACCACCAAATCAAAGAATCCAAAAATTAGGGTTCATAAGATTTGGGGGTATTTGATTGTGAGTTGGAATTTGGAATTTGTGATTGGGAAAAGTTTAAGGTTGGTGGAGGGAAGGTTTTTTGTGTAGTTGGTTTGGGACAAAAGTCGCCCGAGGCCGGCGAATCGGAGTGAAGAACTTTCCGGTGGAAATTTGGCAATGTGGGTAAAAGATGGTGTTTTTGATTGGGATTTTTGGTGGGTTTTGTTGGGAAAGCTTGGGGGATTGATTTGGGTGGAAGAAATTGGTTCAAAACTCGCCGGAATGGAGGATTGAAGAAGGTGGCCGGAGATGAGCACTGTTGGGTCGGGAGGAATTGGAGAAGAAGAAGAAGAAAAAGAAAGAAGGAGAAAAGAATAAATAGTGCCCGTTTTTCTCGCGGGTCGCGAGCTACACTTGGCGGGCCGCGAAAATCCGTCGCGGGTTGCGAGACCCTGTCGCGGGCCGCGAAAATGGGCCATTTCGTTCCAGGGAATTCCGAGAAATCTCGGCCTTCTTCGCGGGTCGCGCGCCCTCCGTCGCGGGCCGCGAGAAAATTCTTGTCCCGGCGCGCGCAAATCCTCGTCGCGGTGGGCGCAATTCCTGGTTGCGGCGCGCGCAACTCCTCCTCGCGGCGCGCGCGCAAAATCCTCGCGGGTCGCGCGGCTTCCGACGTTTTTGTTCCAGGGAATTTTCGAAATCCCAGCATTTCTCGCGGGTCGCGATGCTCCGTTCGCGGGCCGCGAGACACCGTCGCGGCGCGTGCGTTCCCTTCGCGGCTCGCGAAGTTTCTCGTCGCGGTCCGCGAAACCCTCGGTAGCGGTCCGCGCATTCTCGGTCGCGGTCCGCGAAACTCTCGGTAGCGGTCCGCGCGATGAATTGCTCTTAGAGCCTGTTTGCTTTGCACCACTTCACACCTATTTCTACAAAAACAACATAAAAACTAGCGTAATGTTCGAATTACAAGCTTAATGAATTGTACATAGAAAATAATAGAAAGAAAGTAATGTTCCAAATATTGAAATTGTTTGACGAAATGCTTTTAAAGATCAAAACTCATTTATTTAACATCGTCGGCACGATGTTCCTCCATGGTAAAGATCACTCGTAGGCCGGGTTGCCTAGAGACATGTCCTCTAGGATCTCCGATTTGAAACCCTCGTAATACGGTTTCAACCTTTGGCCGTTGACCTTGATGATTTTGGCATCCTCGTCGCTTTGGATCTCCACCGCACCATGAGGGAAAACTTTCACAATTACAAATGGTCCAGTCCACCGAGAACGCAGTTTACCTGGAAACAAACGAAGGCGTGATTGAAATAGGAGAACCTTTTGACCTACCTCAAAAGTCTTCCTAATTATCATCTTGTCATGCCATGCCTTCGTCTTCTCCTTGTAAATGGCAGCGTTCTCATAGGACTCATTCCGGATTTCCTCAAGCTCTTGCAATTGAAGCTTTCTTTCATTCCCGGCTTCGTCCAAGTTCAAATTGAACCTTGTGATCGCCCAATGAGCTTTGTGTGCTAACTCCACCGGTAAATGACACGGCTTTCCAAAGACTAATCGGTATGGAGACATACCAATTGGAGTCTTATAAGCCGTCCTATATGCCCACAATCCATCATCCAACCGAGTACTCCAATCCTTGCGAGTTGGCCTAACCGTTTTCTCAAGGATGGACTTGATTTCCCTATTGGAAACTTCGGCTTGTCCATTAGTTTGTGGGTGATAGGCGGTAGAAGTTTTGTGATTTACCCCATACTTCTTCAACAATGCGGCAATGGTTCTATTACAAAAGTGAGTACCTCGATCATTGATCAGAACTCGGGGTACCCCGAACCTAGAGAAGATGTGAGATTTGATGAACTCTGCAACCACTTTAGAATCATCAGTACGAGTGGGGATTGCTTCAACCCACTTAGAAACATAGTCAACCGCAAGTAAGATGTATTTAAAACCAAACGAAGTAGGGAAAGGTCCCATAAAATCGATTCCCCACACATCAAAGAGTTCACAATATAGAGGGCAATGTTGGGGCATTTCATTCCTAGAAGAGATATTCCCTACTCTTTGGCATTTATCACAAGATTTGCAAAAGGTGTATGCATCTTTATTCAAGCCAGGCCAATAAAAACCGCAATCTAGCACTTTCCTAGCGGTTCGCCTAGCACCAAAATGACCACCACATGCATATGAATGGCAAAAAGCAAGGATTGAGTTGGTTTCATTGTTAGGAATGCATCTCCTAATCACTTGGTCGGAACAATGTTTCCACACATAGGGATCATCCCACACATAAAACCTAGCATCATGCTTTAGCTTATCCTTTTGTGCTTTTGTGAAATGAGAAGGGCACTTACTTGTGACAAGGAAATTCACAATGTTGGCATACCATGGAAGAGAAACACCAAGAGCAAACAATTGCTCGTCAGGGAACTCTTCGTGAAGATGCTCCTTCAATGCTTTGGTCCCAAACTCCTCATTGGGCACCAATCGGCTTAAATGGTCGGCCACTAGATTTTCAGCTCCTTTCTTGTCCTTGACCTCCAAGTCGAACTCGCTCAAGAGTAAGATCCATCGG
This sequence comes from Cruciata laevipes, assembly GCA_963678965.1. Classification (NCBI taxonomy): domain Eukaryota; kingdom Viridiplantae; phylum Streptophyta; class Magnoliopsida; order Gentianales; family Rubiaceae; genus Cruciata; species Cruciata laevipes. The sequence goes on along the minus strand of OY787634.1, from coordinate 15,077,506 downwards.
AGTAACCTAGGCTTTGCTTTTTTCTTCGTCATCAAGTAACGAAGAGCTGCATGGTCAGTGAAAACAATAATCTTTGTACCAAGCAAATATGGCCTAAACTTTTCTAAGGAAAAGACTACCGCTAGCAATTCTTTTTCAGTAGTGGTATAGTTCCTTTGAGCATCATTGAGAGTCATGGATGCATAATAGATGGCATGGGGAATTTTCCCCACCCTTTGACCTAGCACCGCACCAACGGCGTAGTCACTTGCATCTCACATGATCTCAAATGGAAGGGACCAATTTGGAGGTTGTATAATAGGGGCCGACACTAGCATAGACTTTAAACAATCAAATGCCCTTTTACAACCTTCATCTACCACAAATTCCACATCCTTTTGCAACAATCTACATAAAAGGGAAGAAATTTTTGAAAAGTCTTTTATGAAACTGCGGTAGAAACCCGCGTGGCCAAGAAAGGATCTCACATCACGCACACAAGTAGGGTAAGGAAGAGATTGGATGATATCAATTTTTGCTTTGTCTACTTCAATACCCTTAGATGACACTTCATGACCTAACACAATGCCCTTTCAACCATAAAATGACATTTTTCAGAATTTAGCACAAGTTTTTTATCAATGCAAGTTTTTAGGACTAATGACAAATGGATTAAGCAATTGTCAAAAGAGTTTCCATGAACAGTAAAGTCATCCATGAAAACCTCTACAAACTTCTCAAGATATTCTGAAAAAATGCTAACCATACACCTTTGGAATGTGGCCGGCGCATTGCAAAGGCCAAAAGGCATGCGTCGATATGCAAAGGTGCCAAAGGGACATGTGAAGGTGGTCTTCTCTTGATCCTCTGGTGCAATGGCAACCTGAAAGTACCCTGAATAGCCATCAAGAAAACAATAGAAAGAGTGGCCTGCAAGCCGGTTAAGCATTTGATCAATAAATGGTAAAGGGAAATGGTCTTTCCTTGTTACCGCATTTAACCTTCGGTAATCAATGCAAACACGCCATCCATTTTGGACACGAGTGGGAATCAATTCGCCATGGCTATTCTCCACTACGGTCACTCCGGTTTTCTTTGGGACCACTTGCGTCGGGCTTACCCATTTACTATCGGAGATTGGATAGATCATTCCCGCATCCAACAATTTAAGCACCTCGGCTTTTACTACCTCCATCATAGGAGGGTTCAATCGCCTTTGAGGTTGTCGGATGGGCTTAGCATCATCCTCCAATAGAATACGGTGCATGCAAGTACTTGGACTCATACCTTTGATGTCGGCAATAGTCCATCCTATGCCTTCCTTATGATCTTGGAGCACTTTCATCAACCTTTCTTATTGTTCCTTGGTGAGCTTGTTGGAGATGATCACCGGCAATTTCTCACCACCACCAAGGAATGCATATTTTAGATTCTCGGGTAGTGGTTTCAACTCCACTACCGGAGGTTTATTGAAAGATGGTCGGTTACCCGAGCCCTTCAATACCTCGAGGTCTAAAATTGGTGCATCAAGAGAAAGTTCCTCAAAGGTATCTAGCTCAAAAATGCTTTCCTTCAAGTTAGCACTCAAAGCATATGTATGAACATTACTTGTGTGTAAACTATTAGCTAAAGCATTTAACAAAGGATCATCAACATCATTTTCATAAACTTTTTGCACAAAAGGCTCAATCACATCAATAGCATTGCAAGAAGTTTCATCATCATTGTATTTCATTGCACCATAAATGTTGAACTCTATTTTATCCCCATCAAATTCCATGGTGAGCCTACCACTATGCACATCGATTATAGTTCTTGACGCTTTCAAAAATGGACGCCCTAACAAGACAGGGGTAGCAAATTTATCATGTTCCATGTCAAGGACGTAAAAATCGGCCGGGAACACCAACTTGTCGACTTTCACCAAGACATCTTCAACAATACCCTTAGGGTATGCATTAGAGCGGTCGGCAAGTTGGATCACCACGCCGGTTTTATGCAGAGTGCCAAGATTCAATGATTCATACAATGTATATGGGATGACATTTATGGATGCACCTAGATCTAGCATGGCTCTAGGAAAGTAAGTGTTCCCTAAGATGCAAGGAATTGTAAACATGCCTGGATCACCACATTTAGTAGGCATTTTATCTTGAAACAAAGCCGACACATGTTCATTGACTCTTTCATTTTTTACATGCTTGGACCTTTGTTGACGATGGTTTACACATAATTCCTTCAAGAACTTAGAATATCTAGGAACTTGATCAATATCATCGAGTAAAGGAATGTTTACCTCACACCTTCGAAGGACCTCGAAAGCTTCCTTGTCCATCTCCTTTTTCCGAGTATTCTTCAAAGCTTCAGGAAATGGTGCTTCCACATCAAAGGTAGTGTCCACCATAGTTTTCTTGTGAAGAGGTGAGAATGGAGGTGACATTGGTTCAACATGAGAGGTTGTGTCTACACGTTCCTCATCAATAAGTTCTTTCTCATTCTCAACCTCGGCCTCACCTTTTTCTTTGGCTAGCTCCTCAAGAATTACTTCTTCGTCGGCCAAGGTCGCCTCAACTTCGTCATTGGCTAAGCTCTTCTTCACAAGGCCTCCCTTGGGTGCTTTTTTCACAACCACTTCGGGTTCAATAGCTTGCCTACCACTCCTCAAAGTCATGGCACTCGCATGAGGCCTTGGATTTAACTCCGTTTGTGCGGGTAGTTTCCCGGAGTTTTGTGCTTCCAACTTTCCCAAAACCGTGGCCATTTGACTCATTTGCACCTCAATGCTTTTGAGTCGAGCATCTTGTGGAAACTGGTCCGAGCTTTCACCTTGATTATGAGATTTATCTTCCAACCTCGGGTGAGCATTTTGAGGGGCACGGTTATTGAAACGGCCTTGACCTTGGTTCCTTGGGTATTGTTGTGGTTGAGGGTGATATTGAGGGTTTTGATGATCTTGGTACCCTTGGTAGCCAAAATCTTGATACCCTTGGTTTTGGTAACCTTGGTAACCTTGATTTTGATGGCTTTGGTCTCCTTGGTAGCCTTGGTCATTTTGCCCCCTCGACCTATCAAAAGATTGACCACCTTGACCTTGGTAACCCCCTTGGTAGCCTTGGTCGTTTTGCCCCCTCGATCTATCAAAAGATTGACCACTTTGACCTTGGTAGCCACCTTGTTGCCCCGTTGGTTCATCTCTCCATCGAAAGTTGGGGTGATCTCTAGTCCCGGGGTTGTAGTGTTGGGCATAAGGGTCATATTTCCTTTGGTTACCTCTATCACCACCTTGGCCTTGTCCACCTTGAAAACCCCTACCACCTTGGTAGCCTCGTCCTCCTTGAAAACCTTGGCCACCTCTAAAACCTTGGTTTCCACCATAGACCCCCATGGCATTGACTTCTTCATTATAATCCTCGTTTGCTTGAGGACAAGATTCGGTGAGATGGTTCGAAGCACAAATCCCACACGTCATCACTTGTTGCCGTGGTTGGTTCCCCGTGTTCCCTCCGGAGATATTTCCCATCATGAAACCCTTCATCAATGCCGTAAGCTCCTTGATATCTTGACGAGATCCATCATTGTTTCCACCGGAGTTACCCACTCGTAGTCTCCGGTCCCTCTTTGGTTTGCATCCCTCGGCTAATTGCTCAAATAGCATCATGGCATCGGAGGAACCAAGGTTAGCAATGGAGCCATAACAAGACCTATTTATCGACTCGGTTTCTCTATCATTCAAGCCATTGTAATAGAAACACACCAATTGAGGTTCGGTGAAGCTATGGTACGGGCAACTTGAGAGAAGAGTTTGGAATCTTTCCCAATACTCATACAAGGTCTCATCATCGTCTTGAGTGATGTTGCTAATGGCTTGTATCAAGACCGAGGATTTAGAGGGGGGAAGTATTTATCAAGAAACTTTTTCTTCAATTGTGGCCATGTAGTGATTGATGATGAAGGTAAATAGCTTAACCATTTGGCGGCCTTGTCCTTCAAGGTGAAGGTGAATGTTTTCAAGTTAAACTCATCCACACTCATCTCGGAAGGTTTCAAACTACTACAAACCCGATGAAAAGCCTCAAGAAAGTCATTAGGATCATCCACTTCTCTACCATGGAAAGTCGGAAGCAAATTTATCACTCCCGTCTTGATTTCATATTGAGAGTTTGGGTAAACAATGCTCGATTGTTGTTGCTCATAGTTGGGGGACATGTACTCTCTCATGGAAATGTTGGTAGGAGAAGTGTTATGGTTTTGGAAAGGGTTGTAGAATTGGTTTCGGGGAGGGTTTTGGCCGGTATCCTCTTCTTCTTCCGCCATGTTGAAAGGTAGTGATTCACTTTCAAGGGAGAAAGTATTAGATGCTAGTGTCTCTTGCACTTGCTTCCTAAGTCGGCGGAGATTTCTTACTAGCTCGGAATCGTATTGCAAAGGGTCTTGGTTCGAGGATCGTGTAAGAACCATGCACCAAGAGCTAGAGCAATAGGGTTCCAAACCAAAATAGTACCTAAAAAGAAAGATATATTAGAAATAAAACTACAATACACACATAAAAATACGCCTTTTCCCCGGCAGCGGCGCCAAAATTTGGGAGGTCGTCGCCGTACCTCTCAAATATATTTCTATGTATATCTTGTAGCATATATATACATATACATATATAAAAGCAATGTAAACACGGGGGGGGGGGGGGGGGGGGGGTTTGAATTGAGTTTGTGTAAGAAACACTACTATGTAAAGTAACTAGGGTTCTAGAATTACAACTAGTTTAGCATCTAAAGATTCAACTAAATGATTAACTAATGAGAATAAGAGACTTGGGTTCATGAGATTTGTATCTTCTTGTTATGGATTTTTCCTCAAACCTAATTATGAGACTTTGAGAATGGTGATTGTTTGTAATGGGAAACCATCTCTATTCTAGTTGTGAATCATGAAAGCATTTTCATAACTCTTATTGGCAACATATCTATATGACAGCAAATGGATAAATTGACCAATGCTAATTCAAATTAGATGTTTTCCCACCTTACCCATGCAATGTGATAACACAATTGACATAAATATAATGCTAATGAATGATCTCAGGAACAAATATAATTGATAACAACATACATTTGATTCCTAATTCACTACCTTTACATAGAAGAAATGATAGCATTTCAACCATGGAAAGGCAATGTCTAACACATATCCAACACATATCTATAACTAGGAAATCATTCCTAACCATTTCAAGCATCAAATACACATATAATTCATGATCATTCAATGACAAATCAACCATTCCTAAGCTTCATAAACCATGTTCTCAAACCATAACAAGAGGTTTAATCTCACATACCCAATATGGGTTTTAGCCTACAATCATACTTATATAATCACAAACATAATCAATACAACAAACCATAGTGAATTCAAAGATCAAAGTGAAGAGAAAATGAAGAAAAGAGCTTAAGGCTCTGTAAAATTCGATCCCTCAAACAATGAGGATAAGTTCTATTTATAGTCCAAAACAATTAAAATTAAAGCCAAACAAAATGCAAGTTGCAGGACAAATTCGCGGGTCGCGCGAAATCCTTCGCGGACCGCGAGCCTGGTTCTCGTGGTTCGCGGCCGAGGATTCGCGCTCCGCGCGTCCGTGGCTTCCGCGGTCCCGACCGAGGTTTCGCGGACCGCGCGTCTGGTCCTCGCGAGTCGCGGCCGAATCTTCGCGGATCGCGCGTCTGGGCCTCGCTCTGGTCATCGTGCTGGTCCTCGCGGCTCGCGACCGGAGTTTCACGGATCTCACGAAACTCGGCATCTTCAAAACAGCAACACACACCCTCGAGGGTTCGCGACCTAGGGTTCGCGGCCCGCGAGAGTGTGCCTTCACGCCACTTCTACGACCGGTTCTTCAATGTATCTAATTTCTTCAGGATGGTCATAGAAGGTCTTCAAATCACTCAAATCCATCGCAAGTGCAATTCAAGATCGAAATCCACGTCTTCAATTTCAAACCACTATGAATGATTCGGTCTAAAAGTCTAATATAAATATACAAAATACTATCTAAAACAGCTATCAAATGCTACAAAATAAGAGTATATCTAGGGTCTATCACTTGGCCCATAACACTATCTGATTTAATGGAATGGTTGAGGGGTTTTACCCCAAGTATGAAACTTGTACATATGTCGTAGGTACCGCACTGATTACCTTTTGGTATTTCAGAGGTGTTGGGCTGCTAGTATAAAAACCAGTTACTCGGCCTTGGCCCATGACACTATCTGATTTGATGGAATGTAAGCATGCTCAGACCAGGATTCATATGGCTAATTTGATTTCTATGAGAACTGAACCGGGGCAGACTTGTGTTTTGACATGTCAGTTCGCAGATATGCTACGGTGGATTTTCCCTTAATCATATACGAGCTGGAAACAGAAATGGAACGTTGAAGACACCAAAGCTCCAAAGGTGGATGCGGATTTAGCAAGATATGCAAGGACGGATGGAATGGAAGCGCAGTCATGATACTTATGCTAAAATCTTAGCAATATCTTGATGAACTAGTTATGATCATAGCCTCTTTTATTTCAGATGGCTGTAGAATAGTTATTTTTTCTCCTTTTGGTTAGTTATTTATATTTGTTGAATGTTTGGCTTAGAGTGATGGCCAAATCAGTTGTATGAACTTTTTGAGCAATTTAATAGAAGAAAATATTACATCAAAAAAAAGAAGAAGATTATGCTCAGACCAGACTACATATGGCTTATTTGATTTTTATGGGATTTGAACCGGGGCAGACTTGTGTTTTGACATGTCAATTCGCAGACATGCTACGGTGGATTTTCCCTTAATCATATACGAGCTGGAGACAGAAATGGAACGTTGAAGACACCAAAGCTCCAAAGGTGGATGCGGATTTAGCAAGACATGCAAGGACATATGGAATGGAAGCGCATTCATGATAGTTATTCTAAAATCCTAGCAATATCTTGATGAACTAGTTATGATCATAGTTACTTGTATTTCATATGGCTGTAGAATTGTTGTTTTCTCCTTTTGGTTAGTTATTTATATCTGTTGAATGTTTGGCTTAGAGTGATGGCCAAATCAATTGTATGAACTTTTTGAGCAATTTAATAGAAGAAATTTTTTTTTTATGTAATATTTTCTTCTATTAAATTGCTCAAAAAAAAAGTTCATACAACTGATTTGGCCATCACTCTAAGCCAAACATTCAACAGATATAAATAACTAACCAAAAGGAGAAAAAACAACTATTCTATGATCATAACTAGTTCATCAAGATATTGCTAGGATTTTAGAATAACTATCATGAATGCGCTTCCATCTGTCCTTGCATATCTTGCATAATCCGCATCCACCTTTGGAGCTTTGGTGTCTTCAACGTTCCATTTCAGTCTCCGGCTCGTATATGATTAAGGGAAAATCCACCATAGCATATCTGTGAATTGACATGCAAAACACAAGTCTGACCTGGTTCATTTCCCATAGAAATCAAATAAGCCATATGTAGTCTGGTCTGAGTATGCTTATTACATAAAAAAACACACTTCGAAAAGAACAAGTGGAGAGGGGCAAACCAGTATGGTGCTAATCAATATCCCAACCATGCTCAGATGCAAGGAGGAGAGCAGGTCTTTGGTAACAACGGTAACCAGACTCCCAATCAGATTGTTGCAGTGGCTCAGGCTCCAGAGCCCCTACCAAACCGGATGATAAACGTCATCAGTGGGATGGTAAGGGATAGGTGTCAGTCTGTGGCAGCCCTGAAAGCCGAGACTCGGTATGTGCCTCCTGGGTAATCCTGATGCGGACAGGTTCAATAACCCCAAGGGGGTAGCAATATTAAACCGTATTCAGGGTGGAAAAGATTTTGAAGAGGCTGTGTTTGAGGATTTAAAAGAGGCAAAGGAATTCGAAGATGAGACATTTTTTGGGGATAAAGTATTTGATGATGTTGCTGGTAAAGGAACGACGGAATGGGTAATGATGGTTGAACCAGAGGTTACGTTTTTTTTTTGATGTAATATTTTCTTCTATTAAATTGCTCAAAAAAGTTCATACAACTGATTTGGCCATCACTCTAAACCAAACATTCAACGGATATAAATAACTAACCAAAAGGAGAAAAACAACTATTCTATAGCCATATGAAATGCAAGTGGCTATGATCTTTTTTTTTTTTTTTTTGATGTAATATTTTCTTCCATAAAATTGCTCAAAAAAGTTCATACAACTGATTTGGCCATCACTCTAAGCCAAACATTCAACAGATATAAATAACTAACCAAAAGGAGAAAAACAACTATTCTACAGCCATATGAAATGCAAGTGGCTATGATCATAACTAGTTCATCAAGATATTGCTAGGATTTTAGAATAACTATCATGAATGCGCTTCCGTTCCATCTGTCCATGCATATCTTGCCAAATCCGCATCCACCTTTGGAGCTTTGGTGTCTTCAACGTTCCATTTCTGTCTCTGGCTCGTATAAGATTAAGGGAAAATCCACCATAGCATATCTGTGAATTGACATGTCAAAACACAAATCTGCCCTGGTTCATTTCCCATAGAAATCAAATAACCCATTATGTAGTCTGGTCTGAGTATGCTTATAATCTTCTTCGATCCAGCCCGTCAAGTCCTTAGATAGTGTCATGGGCCAAGGTTGGGTAACTGGTTTCACCCTGCAGCCCAACACCTCTGAAATACCAAAGGTAATCAGTGCGGTACCTACGACATATGTACAAGTTTCATACTAGGGCCATAGTCCCTCATCCAGTCTGTCAAATATTTTTGATAGTGTCCTGGGCCAAGGCTGGGTAACTGGTTTTTATACCAGCAGCCCAACACCTCTGAAATACCAAAAGGTAATCAGTGCGGTACCTACGACATATGTACAAGTTTCATACTTGGGGTAAAACCTCTCAACCATTCCATCAAATCAGATAGTGTCATGGGGCAAGGCTGGGTAACTGGTTTTTATACCAGCAGCCCAACACCTCTGAAATACCAAAAGGCAATCAGTGCGGTACCTACGACATATGTACAAGTTTCATACTAGGGATATATCTCCACAACCAATCCGTTAAGTCTTTAGATAGTGTCACGGGCCAAGGCTGGGTAACTGGGTTTTACACCAGCAGCCCAACACCTCTGAAATACCAAAGGTAATCAGTGCGGTACCTACGACATATGCACCAAGTTTCATACTAGGATCCATTCACACTATCCTCAACATCGATCAAAGGGGTCATAGCCTGTTTCAATCATCACCTTTAGAGCATCCACCTGCCTAAATTTCCCCTCAAAGATTCTGTTATTTCTCTCCTTCCATACATTATAGAAGATGCTGATAAGTCGGTGGAATCTTATTCTCTTTCTCCAACCTACCATTCTTCTCATCCTCCTCAAGCACTCTCTGAAGTTTCCGCCAGTCTCCACCCTGTAATGTTTTTGGAGCTCCACTGTAAACTGGCATGTACAAAATATGTGCTGCATCGTTTCTCCATTCTGCCCACACAGAGTACAAACATCTGCAACATGAGGTATTATCCCTTTCGACTGAAGTCTCGCTATGGTCGATAATCTCCCTTTTAACAACATCCATAGAAAGAATGAGTGTTTAGGCTGTAGTCCTGACTTCCACAATATTTTCGTTGACCAGTGGTTTTCTTGGCCTGCCCCTTTGAGGTATCCATATGCCTTGTTAGTACTGAAATTTCCCTTCATGTCAACACATTCCATTAGGTATGGACGAATTTCAGCTTTCAGTGACACCAACTTGCCCCAACTCCAACTATATGTGTGCCCTTCTAGGCTGTAGTCAAGAAACTCTTCATCCTTCAAGTAGTATGCCTGCACCCATTTCAGCCACAATATATCCTTCTTTTGACATACATCCCAAACCAGCTTACACAGAGAAGCTCTATTCCAGAATGAAGGATCCCTTAGGCCAACTCCTCCACTTTTCTTTGGCATACAAAGTGTTTTCCAAGACACTGGTGTAACTCTTTTCTCCCCTTCCTTTCTGCCCCATAGAAAATTTCTGCATTTTTTCTCAATGGCTTTGTGCACACTCTCAGGTATTTGAAAAACATTTGCCCAGTGACTAGCTTTACTCAGCAGAATTGTGTTTATAAGCTGCACTTTACCTGCATATGCCATATTCCTGGAACCCCAAGAGCCTATTTGTCCTGCAATCTTCTCCACCATTTTCTCACAATCTTCAGCTCTCCACTTCCCTGTCGAGACTGGAAGTCCCAGGTAATTCATTGGGAAACTTCCTTGAACTATATTTAGAGTATCAGCCAACATCTTTGATTCAGTTTCTGTCATTGTCGAGAAGAAAGCCTCAGATTTTCCTTCATTTATCATCAGACCAGAAACCTTCCTAAACTCCTCCAAAACGGCTTTAACCCCTTCCATTGAGTGCTTGCTCGCCCTACAGAAAATTTACAGATCATCTGCAAACATCAAACTGTGTATTTCCCCCTTCAAACTCCTCTGATGGAACTCTATAGCTTTCATTTTTATGGCCAGGCTAAGCTGTCTCGACAAGTGGCTATGATCATAACTAGTTCATCAAGATATTGCTAGGATTTTAGAATAACTATCATGAATGCGCTTCCATTCCATCTGTGCATATCTTGCCAAATCCGCATCCACCTTTGGAGATTTGGTGTCTTCAACATTCCATTTCTGTCTCCAGCTCGTATAAGATTAAGGGAAAATCCACCATAGCATATCTGTGAATTGACATGTCAAAACACAAATCTGCCCTGGTTCATTTCCCATAGAAATCAAATAACCCATTATGTAGTCTGGTCTGAGTATGCTTATAATCTTCTTCGATCCAGCCCGTCAAGTCCTTAGATAGTGTCATGGGCCAAGGTTGGGTAACTGGTTTCACCCTGCAGCCCAACACCTCTGAAATACCAAAGGTAATCAGTGCGGTACCTACGACATATGTACAAGTTTCATACTAGGGCCATAGTCCCTCATCCAGTCTGTCAAATATTTTTGATAGTGTCCTGGGCCAAGGCTGGGTAACTGGTTTTTATACCAGCAGCCCAACACCTCTGAAATACCAAAAGGTAATCAGTGCGGTACCTACGACATATGTACAAGTTTCATACTTGGGGTAAAACCTCTCAACCATTCCATCAAATCAGATAGTGTCATGGGGCAAGGCTGGGTAACTGGTTTTTATACCAGCAGCCCAACACCTCTGAAATACCAAAAGGCAATCAGTGCGGTACCTACGACATATGTACAAGTTTCATACTAGGGATATATCTCCACAACCAATCCGTTAAGTCTTTAGATAGTGTCACGGGCCAAGGCTGGGTAACTGGGTTTTACACCAGCAGCCCAACACCTCTGAAATACCAAAGGTAATCAGTGCGGTACCTACGACATATGCACCAAGTTTCATACTAGGATCCATTCACACTATCCTCAACATCGATCAAAGGGGTCATAGCCTGTTTCAATCATCACCTTTAGAGCATCCACCTGCCTAAATTTCCCCTCAAAGATTCTGTTATTTCTCTCCTTCCATACATTATAGAAGATGCTGATAAGTCGGTGGAATCTTATTCTCTTTCTCCAACCTACCATTCTCATCATCCTCCTCAAGCACTCTCTGAAGTTTCCGCCAGTCTCCACCCTGTAATGTTTTTGGAGCTCCACTGTAAACTGGCATGTACAAAATATGTGCTGCATCGTTTCTCCATTCTGCCCACACAGAGTACAAACATCTGCAACATGAGGTATTATCCCTTTCGACTGAAGTCTCGCTATGGTCGATAATCTCCCTTTTAACAACATCCATAGAAAGAATGAGTGTTTAGGCTGTAGTCCTGACTTCCACAATATTTTCGTTGACCAGTGGTTTTCTTGGCCTGCCCCTTTGAGGTATCCATATGCCTTGTTAGTACTGAAATTTCCCTTCATGTCAACACATTCCATTAGGTATGGACGAAATTCAGCTTTCAGTGACACCAACTTGCCCCAACTCCAACTATATGTGTGCCCTTCTAGGCTGTAGTCAAGAAACTCTTCATCCTTCAAGTAGTATGCCTGCACCCATTTCAGCCACAATATATCCTTCTTTTGACATACATCCCAAACCAGCTTACACAGAGAAGCTCTATTCCAGAATGAAGGATCCCTTAGGCCAACTCCTCCACTTTTCTTTGGCATACAAAGTGTTTTCCAAGACACTGGTGTAACTCTTTTCTCCCCTTCCTTTCTGCCCCATAGAAAATTTCTGCATTTTTTCTCAATGGCTTTGTGCACACTCTCAGGTATTTGAAAAACATTTGCCCAGTGACTAGCTTTACTCAGCAGAATTGTGTTTATAAGCTGCACTTTACCTGCATATGCCATATTCCTGGAACCCCAAGAGCCTATTTGTCCTGCAATCTTCTCCACCATTTTCTCACAATCTTCAGCTCTCCACTTCCCTGTCGAGACTGGAAGTCCCAGGTAATTCATTGGGAAACTTCCTTGAACTATATTTAGAGTATCAGCCAACATCTTTGATTCAGTTTCTGTCATTGTCGAGAAGAAAGCCTCAGATTTTCCTTCATTTATCCTCAGACCAGAAACCTTCCTAAACTCCTCCAAAACGGCTTTAACCCCTTCCATTGAGTGCTTGCTCGCCCTACAGAAAATTAACAGATCATCTGCAAACATCAAACTGTGTATTTCCCCCTTCAAACTCCTCTGATGGAACTCTATAGCTTTCATTTTTATGGCCAGGCTAAGCTGTCTCGACAAGTGGCTATGATCATAACTAGTTCATCAAGATATTGCTAGGATTTTAGAATAACTATCATGAATGCGCTTCCATTCCATCTGTGCATATCTTGCCAAATCCGCATCCACCTTTGGAGATTTGGTGTCTTCAACATTCCATTTCTGTCTCCAGCTCGTATAAGATTAAGGGAAAATCCACCATAGCATATCTGTGAATTGACATGTCAAAACACAAATCTGCCCTGGTTCATTTCCCATAGAAATCAAATAACCCATTATGTAGTCTGGTCTGAGTATGCTTATAATCTTCTTCGATCCAGCCCGTCAAGTCCTTAGATAGTGTCATGGGCCAAGGTTGGGTAACTGGTTTCACCCTGCAGCCCAACACCTCTGAAATACCAAAGGTAATCAGTGCGGTACCTACGACATATGTACAAGTTTCATACTAGGGCCATAGTCCCTCATCCAGTCCGTCAAATATTTTTGATAGTGTCCTGGGCCAAGGCTGGGTAACTGGTTTTTATACCAGCAGCCCAACACCTCTGAAATACCAAATGGTAATCAGTGCGGTACCTACGACCTATGTACAAGTTTCATACTTGGGGTAAAACCCCTCAACCATTCCCCCAATGAGCTTTGTGTGCTAACTCCACCGGTAAATGACACGGCTTTCCAAAGACTAATCGGTATGGAGACATACCAATTGGAGTCTTATAAGCCGTCCTATATGCCCACAATCCATCATCCAACCGAGTACTCCAATCCTTGCGAGTTGGCCTAACCGTTTTCTCAAGGATGGACTTGATTTCCCTATTGGAAACTTCGGCTTGTCCATTAGTTTGTGGGTGATAGGCGGTAGAAGTTTTGTGATTTACCCCATACTTCTTCAACAATGCGGCAATGGTTCTATTACAAAAGTGAGTACCTCGATCACTGATCAGAACTCGGGGTACCCCGAACCTAGAGAAGATGTGAGATTTGATGAACTCTGCAACCACTTTAGAATCATCAGTACGAGTGGGGATTGCTTCAACCCACTTAGAAACATAGTCAACCGCAAGTAAGATGTATTTAAAACCAAACGAAGTAGGGAAAGGTCCCATAAAATCGATTCCCCACACATCAAAGAGTTCACAATATAGAGGGCAATGTTGGGGCATTTCATTCCTAGAAGAGATATTCCCTACTCTTTGGCATTTATCACAAGATTTGCAAAAGGTGTATGCATCTTTATTCAAGCCAGGCCAATAAAAACCGCAATCTAGCACTTTCCTAGCGGTTCGCCTAGCACCAAAATGACCACCACATGCATATGAATGGCAAAAAGCAAGGATTGAGTTGGTTTCATTGTTAGGAATGCATCTCCTAATCACTTGGTCGGAACAATGTTTCCACACATAGGGATCATCCCACACATAAAACCTAGCATCATGCTTTAGCTTATCCTTTTGTGCTTTTGTGAAATGAGAAGGGCACTTACTTGTGACAAGGAAATTCACAATGTTGGCATACCATGGAAGAGAAACACCAAGAGCAAACAATTGCTCGTCAGGGAACTCTTCGTGAAGATGCTCCTTCAATGCTTTGGTCCCAAACTCCTCATTGGGCACCAATCGGCTTAAATGGTCGGCCACTAGATTTTCAGCTCCTTTCTTGTCCTTGACCTCCAAGTCGAACTCGCTCAAGAGTAAGATCCATCGGAGTAACCTAGGCTTTGCTTTTTTCTTCGTCATCAAGTAACGAAGAGCTGCATGGTCAGTGAAAACAATAATCTTTGTACCAAGCAAATATGGCCTAAACTTTTCTAAGGAAAAGACTACCGCTAGCAATTCTTTTTCAGTAGTGGTATAGTTCCTTTGAGCATCATTGAGAGTCATGGATGCATAATAGATGGCATGGGGAATTTTCCCCACCCTTTGACCTAGCACCGCACCAACGGCGTAGTCACTTGCATCTCACATGATCTCAAATGGAAGGGACCAATTTGGAGGTTGTATAATAGGGGCCGACACTAGCATAGACTTTAAACAATCAAATGCCCTTTTACAACCTTCATCTACCACAAATTCCACATCCTTTTGCAACAATCTACATAAAAGGGAAGAAATTTTTGAAAAGTCTTTTATGAAACGGCGGTAGAAACCCGCGTGGCCAAGAAAGGATCTCACATCACGCACACAAGTAGGGTAAGGAAGAGATTGGATGATATCAATTTTTGCTTTGTCTACTTCAATACCCTTAGATGACACTTCATGACCTAACACAATGCCCTTTCAACCATAAAATGACATTTTTCAGAATTTAGCACAAGTTTTTTATCAATGCAAGTTTTTAGGACTAATGACAAATGGATTAAGCAATTGTCAAAAGAGTTTCCATGAACAGTAAAGTCATCCATGAAAACCTCTACAAACTTCTCAAGATATTCTGAAAAAATGCTAACCATACACCTTTGGAATGTGGCCGGCGCATTGCAAAGGCCAAAAGGCATGCGTCGATATGCAAAGGTGCCAAAGGGACATGTGAAGGTGGTCTTCTCTTGATCCTCTGGTGCAATGGCAACCTGAAAGTACCCTGAATAGCCATCAAGAAAACAATAGAAAGAGTGGCCTGCAAGCCGGTTAAGCATTTGATCAATAAATGGTAAAGGGAAATGGTCTTTCCTTGTTACCGCATTTAACCTTCGGTAATCAATGCAAACACGCCATCCATTTTGGACACGAGTGGGAATCAATTCGCCATGGCTATTCTCCACTACGGTCACTCCGGTTTTCTTTGGGACCACTTGCGTCGGGCTTACCCATTTACTATCGGAGATTGGATAGATCATTCCCGCATCCAACAATTTAAGCACCTCGGCTTTTACTACCTCCATCATAGGAGGGTTCAATCGCCTTTGAGGTTGTCGGATGGGCTTAGCATCATCCTCCAATAGAATACGGTGCATGCAAGTACTTGGACTCATACCTTTGATGTCGGCAATAGTCCATCCTATGCCTTCCTTATGATCTTGGAGCACTTTCATCAACCTTTCTTATTGTTCCTTGGTGAGCTTGTTGGAGATGATCACCGGCAATTTCTCACCACCACCAAGGAATGCATATTTTAGATTCTCGGGTAGTGGTTTCAACTCCACTACCGGAGGTTTATTGAAAGATGGTCGGTTACCCGAGCCCTTCAATACCTCGAGGTCTAAAATTGGTGCATCAAGAGAAAGTTCCTCAAAGGTATCTAGCTCAAAAATGCTTTCCTTCAAGTTAGCACTCAAAGCATATGTATGAACATTACTTGTGTGTAAACTATTAGCTAAAGCATTTAACAAAGGATCATCAACATCATTTTCATAAACTTTTTGCACAAAAGGCTCAATCACATCAATAGCATTGCAAGAAGTTTCATCATCATTGTATTTCATTGCACCATAAATGTTGAACTCTATTTTATCCCCATCAAATTCCATGGTGAGCCTACCACTATGCACATCGATTATAGTTCTTGACGCTTTCAAAAATGGACGCCCTAACAAGACAGGGGTAGCAAATTTATCATGTTCCATGTCAAGAACGTAAAAATCGGCCGGGAACACCAACTTGTCGACTTTCACCAAGACATCTTCAACAATACCCTTAGGGTATGCATTAGAGCGGTCGGCAAGTTGGATCACCACGCCGGTTTTATGCAGAGTGCCAAGATTCAATGATTCATACAATGTATATGGGATGACATTTATGGATGCACCTAGATCTAGCATGGCTCTAGGAAAGTAAGTGTTCCCTAAGATGCAAGGAATTGTAAACATGCCTGGATCACCACATTTAGTAGGCATTTTATCTTGAAACAAAGCTGACACATGTTCATTGACTCTTTCATTTTTTACATGCTTGGACCTTTGTTGACGATGGTTTACACATAATTCCTTCAAGAACTTAGAATATCTAGGAACTTGATCAATATCATCGAGTAAAGGAATGTTTACCTCACACCTTGAAGGACCTCGAAAGCTTCCTTGTCCATCTCCTTTTTCCGAGTATTCTTCAAAGCTTCGGGAAATGGTGCTTCCACATCAAAGGTAGTGTCCACCATAGTTTTCTTGTGAAGAGGTGAGAATGGAGGTGACATTGGTTCAACATGAGAGGTTGTGTCTACACGTTCCTCATCAATAAGTTCTTTCTCATTCTCAACCTCGGCCTCACCTTTTTCTTTGGCTAGCTCCTCAAGAATTACTTCTTCGTCGGCCAAGGTCGCCTCAACTTCGTCATTGGCTAAGCTCTTCTTCACAAGGCCTCCCTTGGGTGCTTTTTTCACAACCACTTCGGGTTCAATAGCTTGCCTACCACTCCTCAAAGTCATGGCACTCGCATGAGGCCTTGGATTTAACTCCGTTTGTGCGGGTAGTTTCCCGGAGTTTTGTGCTTCCAACTTTCCCAAAACCGTGGCCATTTGACTCATTTGCACCTCAATGCTTTTGAGTCGAGCATCTTGTGGAAACTGGTCCGAGCTTTCACCTTGATTATGAGATTTATCTTCCAACCTCGGGTGAGCATTTTGAGGGGCACGGTTATTGAAACGGCCTTGACCTTGGTTCCTTGGGTATTGTTGTGGTTGAGGGTGATATTGAGGGTTTTGATGATCTTGGTACCCTTGGTAGCCAAAATCTTGATACCCTTGGTTTTGGTAACCTTGGTAACCTTGATTTTGATGGCTTTGGTCTCCTTGGTAGCCTTGGTCATTTTGCCCCCTCGACCTATCAAAAGATTGACCACCTTGACCTTGGTAACCCCCTTGGTAGCCTTGGTCGTTTTGCCCCCTCGATCTATCAAAAGATTGACCACTTTGACCTTGGTAGCCACCTTGTTGCCCCGTTGGTTCATCTCTCCATCGAAAGTTGGGGTGATCTCTAGTCCCGGGGTTGTAGTGTTGGGCATAAGGGTCATATTTCCTTTGGTTACCTCTATCACCACCTTGGCCTTGTCCACCTTGAAAACCCCTACCACCTTGGTAGCCTCGTCCTCCTTGAAAACCTTGGCCACCTCTAAAACCTTGGTTTCCACCATAGACCCCCATGGCATTGACTTCTTCATTATAATCCTCGTTTGCTTGAGGACAAGATTCGGTGAGATGGTTCGAAGCACAAATCCCACACGTCATCACTTGTTGCCGTGGTTGGTTCCCCGTGTTCCCTCCGGAGATATTTCCCATCATGAAACCCTTCATCAATGCCGTAAGCTCCTTGATATCTTGACGAGATCCATCATTGTTTCCACCGGAGTTACCCACTCGTAGTCTCCGGTCCCTCTTTGGTTTGCATCCCTCGGCTAATTGCTCAAATAGCATCATGGCATCGGAGGAACCAAGGTTAGCAATGGAGCCATAACAAGACCTATTTATCGACTCGGTTTCTCTATCATTCAAGCCATTGTAATAGAAACACACCAATTGAGGTTCGGTGAAGCTATGGTACGGGCAACTTGAGAGAAGAGTTTGGAATCTTTCCCAATACTCATACAAGGTCTCATCATCGTCTTGAGTGATGTTGCTAATGGCTTGTATCAAGACCGAGGATTTAGAGGGGGGGAAGTATTTATCAAGGAACTTTTTCTTCAATTGTGGCCATGTAGTGATTGATGATGAAGGTAAACAGCTTAACCATTTGGCGGCCTTGTCCTTCAAGGTGAAGGTGAATGTTTTCAAGTTAAACTCATCCACACTCATCTCGGAAGGTTTCAAACTACTACAAACCCGATGAAAAGCCTCAAGAAAGTCATTAGGATCATCCACTTCTCTACCATGGAAAGTCGGAAGCAAATTTATCACTCCCGTCTTGATTTCATATTGAGAGTTTGGGTAAACAATGCTCGATTGTTGTTGCTCATAGTTGGGGGACATGTACTCTCTCATGGAAATGTTGGTAGGAGAAGTGTTATGGTTTTGGAAAGGGTTGTAGAATTGGTTTCGGGGAGGGTTTTGGCCGGTATCCTCTTCTTCTTCCGCCATGTTGAAAGGTAGTGATTCACTTTCAAGGGAGAAAGTATTAGATGCTAGTGTCTCTTGCACTTGCTTCCTAAGTCGGCGGAGATTTCTTACTAGCTCGGAATCGTATTGCAAAGGGTCTTGGTTCGAGGATCGTGTAAGAACCATGCACCAAGAGCTAGAGCAATAGGGTTCCAAACCAAAATAGTACCTAAAAAGAAAGATATATTAGAAATAAAACTACAATACACACATAAAAATACGCCTTTTCCCCGGCAGCGGCGCCAAAATTTGGGAGGTCGTCGCCGTACCTCTCAAATATATTTCTATGTATATCTTGTAGCATATATATACATATACATATATAAAAGCAATGTAAACACGGGGGGGGGGGGGGGTTTGAATTGAGTTTGTGTAAGAAACACTACTATGTAAAGTAACTAGGGTTCTAGAATTACAACTAGTTTAGCATCTAAAGATTCAACTAAATGATTAACTAATGAGAATAAGAGACTTGGGTACATGAGATTTGTATCTTCTTGTTATGGATTTTTCCTCAAACCTAATTATGAGACTTTGAGAATGGTGATTGTTTGTAATGGGAAACCATCTCTATTCTAGTTGTGAATCATGAAAGCATTTTCACAACTCTTATTGGCAACATATCTATATGACAGCAATTGGATAAATTGACCAATGCTAATTCAAATTAGATGTTTTCCCACCTTACCCATGCAATGTGATAACACAATTGACATAAATATAATGCTAATGAATGATCTCAGGAACAAATATAATTGATAACAACATACATTTGATTCCTAATTCACTACCTTTACATAGAAGAAATGATAGCATTTCAACCATGGAAAGGCAATGTCTAACACATATCCAACACATATCTATAACTAGGAAATCATTCCTAACCATTTCAAGCATCAAATACACATATAATTCATGATCATTCAATGACAAATCAACCATTCCTAAGCTTCATAAACCATGTTCTCAAACCATAACAAGAGGTTTAATCTCACATACCCAATATGGGTTTTAGCCTACAATCATACTTATATAATCACAAACATAATCAATACAACAAACCATAGTGAATTCAAAGATCAAAGTGAAGAGAAAATGAAGAAAAGAGCTTAAGGCTCTGTAAAATTCGATCCCTCAAACAATGAGGATAAGTTCTATTTATAGTCCAAAACAATTAAAATTAAAGCCAAACAAAATGCAAGTTGCAGGACAAATTCGCGGGTCGCGCGAAATCCTTCGCGGACCGCGAGCCTGGTTCTCGCGGTTCGCGGCCGAGGATTCGCGCTCCGCGCGTCCGTGGCTTCCGCGGTCCCGACCGAGGTTTCGCGGACCGCGCGTCTGGTCCTCGCGAGTCGCGGCCGAATCTTCGCGGATCGCGCGTCTGGGCCTCGCTCTGGTCATCGTGCTGGTCCTCGCGGCCGCGACCGGAGTTTCACGGATCTTGCGAAACTCGGCATCTTCAAAACAGCAACACACACCCTCGAGGGTTCGCGACCTAGGGTTCGCGGCCCGCGAGAGTGTGCCTTCACGCCACTTCTACGACCGGTTCTTCAATGTATCTAATTTCTTCAGGACGGTCATAGAAGGTCTTCAAATCACTCAAATCCATCGCAAGTGCAATTCAAGATCGAAATCCACGTCTTCAATTTCAAACCACTATGAATGATTCGGTCTAAAAGTCTAATATAAATATACAAAATACTATCTAAAACAGCTATCAAATGCTACAAAATAAGAGTATATCTAGGGTCTATCACTTGGCCCATGACACTATCTGATTTAATGGAATGGTTGAGGGGTTTTACCCCAAGTATGAAACTTGTACATATGTCGTAGGTACCGCACTGATTACCTTTTGGTATTTCAGAGGTGTTGGGCTGCTAGTATAAAACCAGTTACTCGGCCTTGGCCCATGACACTATCTGATTTGATGGAATGTAAGCATGCTCAGACCAGGATTCATATGGCTAATTTGATTTCTATGAGAACTGAACCGGGGCAGACTTGTGTTTTGACATGTCAGTTCGCAGATATGCTACGGTGGATTTTCCCTTAATCATATACGAGCTGGATACAGAAATGGAACGTTGAAGACACCAAAGCTCCAAAGGTGGATGCAGATTTAGCAAGATATGCAAGGACGGATGGAATGGAAGCGCAGTCATGATACTTATGCTAAAATCTTAGCAATATCTTGATGAACTAGTTATGATCATAGCCTCTTTTATTTCAGATGGCTGTAGAATAGTTATTTTTTCTCCTTTTGGTTAGTTATTTATATTTGTTGAATGTTTGGCTTAGAGTGATGGCCAAATCAGTTGTATGAACTTTTTGAGCAATTTAATAGAAGAAAATATTACATCAAAAAAAAGAAGAAGATTATGCTCAGACCAGACTACATATGGCTTATTTGATTTTTATGGGATTTGAACCGGGGCAGACTTGTGTTTTGACATGTCAATTCGCAGACATGCTACGGTGGATTTTCCCTTAATCATATACGAGCTGGAGACAGAAATGGAACGTTGAAGACACCAAAGCTCCAAAGGTGGATGCGGATTTAGCAAGACATACAAGGACATATGGAATGGAAGCGCATTCATGATAGTTATTCTAAAATCCTAGCAATATCTTGATGAACTAGTTATGATCATAGTTACTTGTATTTCATATGGCTGTAGAATAGTTGTTTTCTCCTTTTGGTTAGTTATTTATATCTGTTGAATGTTTGGCTTAGAGTGATGGCCAAATCAGTTGTATGAACTTTTTGAGCAATTTAATAGAAGAAATTTTTATTTTTTTTTATGTAATATTTTCTTCTATTAAATTGCTCAAAAAAAAAAGTTCATACAACTGATTTGGCCATCACTCTAAGTCAAACATTCAACAGATATAAATAACTAACCAAAAGGAGAAAAAACAACTATTCTATGATCATAACTAGTTCATCAAGATATTGCTAGGATTTTAGAATAACTATCATGAATGCGCTTCCATTCCATCTGTCCTTGCATATCTTGCATAATCCGCATCCACCTTTGGAGCTTTGGTGTCTTCAACGTTCCATTTCAGTCTCCGGCTCGTATATGATTAAGGGAAAATCCACCATAGCATATCTGTGAATTGACATGCAAAACACAAGTCTGACCTGGTTCATTTCCCATAGAAATCAAATAAGCCATATGTAGTCTGGTCTGAGTATGCTTATTACATAAAAAAACACACTTCGAAAAGAACAAGTGGAGAGGGGCAAACCAGTATGGTGCTAATCAATATCCCAACCATGCTCGGATGCAAGGAGGAGAGCAGGTCTTTGGTAACAACGGTAACCAGACTCCCAATCAGATTGTTGCAGTGGCTCAGGCTCCAGAGCCCCTACCAAACCGGATGATAAACGTCATCAGTGGGATGGTAAGGGATAGCTGTCAGTCTGTGGCAGCCCTGAAAGCCGAGACTCGGTATGTGCCTCCTGGGTAATCCTGATGCGGACAGGTTTAATAACCCCAAGGGGGTAGCAATATTAAACCGTATTCAGGGTGGAAAAGATTTTGAAGAGGCTGTGTTTGAGGATTTAAAAGAGGCAAAGGAATTCGAAGATGAGACATTTTTTGGGGATAAAGTATTTGATGATGTTGCTGGTAAAGGAACGACGGAATGGGTAATGATGGTTGAACCAGAGGTTACGTTTTTTTTTTGATGAAATATTTTCTTCTATTAAATTGCTCAAAAAAGTTCATACAACTGATTTGGCCATCACTCTAAGCCAAACATTCAACGGATATAAATAACTAACCAAAAGGAGAAAAACAACTATTCTACAGCCATATGAAATGCAAGTGGCTATGATCTTTTTTTTTTTTTTTTTGATGTAATATTTTCTTCTATAAAATTGCTCAAAAAAGTTCATACAACTGATTTGGCCATCACTCTAAGCCAAACATTCAACAGATATAAATAACTAACCAAAAGGAGAAAAACAACTATTCTACAGCCATATGAAATGCAAGTGGCTATGATCATAACTAGTTCATCAAGATATTGCTAGGATTTTAGAATAACTATCATGAATGCGCTTCCGTTCCATCTGTCCATGCATATCTTGCCAAATCCGCAACCACCTTTGGAGCTTTGGTGTCTTCAACGTTCCATTTCTGTCTCTGGCTCGTATAAGATTAAGGGAAAATCCACCATAGCATATCTGTGAATTGACATGTCAAAACACAAATCTGCCCTGGTTCATTTCCCATAGAAATCAAATAACCCATTATGTAGTCTGGTCTGAGTATGCTTATAATCTTCTTCGATCCAGCCCGTCAAGTCCTTAGATAGTGTCATGGGCCAAGGTTGGGTAACTGGTTTCACCCTGCAGCCCAACACCTCTGAAATACCAAAGGTAATCAGTGCGGTACCTACGACATATGTACAAGTTTCATACTAGGGCCATAGTCCCTCATCCAGTCCGTCAAATATTTTTGATAGTGTCCTAGGCCAAGGCTGGGTAACTGGTTTTTATACCAGCAGCCCAACACCTCTGAAATACCAAAAGGTAATCAGTGCGGTACCTACGACATATGTACAAGTTTCATACTTGGGGTAAAACCTCTCAACCATTCCATCAAATCAGATAGTGTCATGGGCCAAGGCTGGGTAACTGGTTTTTATACCAGCAGCCCAACACCTCTGAAATACCAAAAGGTAATCAGTGCGGTACCTACGACATATGTACAAGTTTCATACTTGGGGTAAAAGCTCTCAACCATTCCATCAAATCAGATAGTGTCATGGGCCAAGGCTGGGTAACTGGTTTTTATACCAGCAGCCCAACACCTCTGAAATACCAAAAGGCAATCAGTGCGGTATATGTACAAGTTTCATACTAGGGATATATCTCCACAACCAATCCGTTAAGTCTTTAGATAGTGTCACGGGCCAAGGCTGGGTAACTGGGTTTTACACCAGCAGCCCAACACCTCTGAAATACCAAAGGTAATCAGTGCGGTACCTACGACATATGCACCAAGTTTCATACTAGGATCCATTCACACTATCCTCAACATCGATCAAAGGGGTCATAGCCTGTTTCAATCATCACCTTTAGAGCATCCACCTGCCTAAATTTCCCCTCAAAGATTCTGTTATTTCTCTCCTTCCATACATTATAGAAGATGCTGATAAGTCGGTGGAATCTTATTCTCTTTCTCCAACCTACCATTCTCATCATCCTCCTCAAGCACTCTCTGAAGTTTCCGCCAGTCTCCACCCTGTAATGTTTTTGGAGCTCCACTGTAAACTGGCATGTACAAAATATGTGCTGCATCGTTTCTCCATTCTGCCCACACAGAGTACAAACATCTGCAACATGAGGTATTATCCCTTTCGACTGAAGTCTCGCTATGGTCGATAATCTCCCTTTTAACAACATCCATAGAAAGAATGAGTGTTTAGGCTGTAGTCCTGACTTCCACAATATTTTCGTTGACCAGTGGTTTTCTTGGCCTGCCCCTTTGAGGTATCCATATGCCTTGTTAGTACTGAAATTTCCCTTCATGTCAACACATTCCATTAGGTATGGACGAAATTCAGCTTTCAGTGACACCAACTTGCCCCAACTCCAACTATATGTGTGCCCTTCTAGGCTGTAGTCAAGAAACTCTTCATCCTTCAAGTAGTATGCCTGCACCCATTTCAGCCACAATATATCCTTCTTTTGACATACATCCCAAACCAGCTTACACAGAGAAGCTCTATTCCAGAATGAAGGATCCCTTAGGCCAACTCCTCCACTTTTCTTTGGCATACAAAGTGTTTTCCAAGACACTGGTGTAACTCTTTTCTCCCCTTCCTTTCTGCCCCATAGAAAATTTCTGCATTTTTTCTCAATGGCTTTGTGCACACTCTCAGGTATTTGAAAAACATTTGCCCAGTGACTAGCTTTACTCAGCAGAATTGTGTTTATAAGCTGCACTTTACCTGCATATGCCATATTCCTGGAACCCCAAGAGCCTATTTGTCCTGCAATCTTCTCCACCATTTTCTCACAATCTTCAGCTCTCCACTTCCCTGTCGAGACTGGAAGTCCCAGGTAATTCATTGGGAAACTTCCTTGAACTATATTTAGAGTATCAGCCAACATCTTTGATTCAGTTTCTGTCATTGTCGAGAAGAAAGCCTCAGATTTTCCTTCATTTATCCTCAGACCAGAAACCTTCCTAAACTCCTCCAAAACGGCTTTAACCCCTTCCATTGAGTGCTTGCTCGCCCTACAGAAAATTAACAGATCATCTGCAAACATCAAACTGTGTATTTCCCCCTTCAAACTCCTCTGATGGAACTCTATAGCTTTCATTTTTATGGCCAGGCTAAGCTGTCTCGACAAGTGGCTATGATCATAACTAGTTCATCAAGATATTGCTAGGATTTTAGAATAACTATCATGAATGCGCTTCCATTCCATCTGTGCATATCTTGCCAAATCCGCATCCACCTTTGGAGATTTGGTGTCTTCAACATTCCATTTCTGTCTCCAGCTCGTATAAGATTAAGGGAAAATCCACCATAGCATATCTGTGAATTGACATGTCAAAACACAAATCTGCCCTGGTTCATTTCCCATAGAAATCAAATAACCCATTATGTAGTCTGGTCTGAGTATGCTTATAATCTTCTTCGATCCAGCCCGTCAAGTCCTTAGATAGTGTCATGGGCCAAGGTTGGGTAACTGGTTTCACCCTGCAGCCCAACACCTCTGAAATACCAAAGGTAATCAGTGCGGTACCTACGACATATGTACAAGTTTCATACTAGGGCCATAGTCCCTCATCCAGTCCGTCAAATATTTTTGATAGTGTCCTGGGCCAAGGCTGGGTAACTGGTTTTTATACCAGCAGCCCAACACCTCTGAAATACCAAATGGTAATCAGTGCGGTACCTACGACCTATGTACAAGTTTCATACTTGGGGTAAAACCCCTCAACCATTCCCCCAATGAGCTTTGTGTGCTAACTCCACCGGTAAATGACACGGCTTTCCAAAGACTAATCGGTATGGAGACATACCAATTGGAGTCTTATAAGCCGTCCTATATGCCCACAATCCATCATCCAACCGAGTACTCCAATCCTTGCGAGTTGGCCTAACCGTTTTCTCAAGGATGGACTTGATTTCCCTATTGGAAACTTCGGCTTGTCCATTAGTTTGTGGGTGATAGGCGGTAGAAGTTTTGTGATTTACCCCATACTTCTTCAACAATGCGGCAATGGTTCTATTACAAAAGTGAGTACCTCGATCACTGATCAGAACTCGGGGTACCCCGAACCTAGAGAAGATGTGAGATTTGATGAACTCTGCAACCACTTTAGAATCATCAGTACGAGTGGGGATTGCTTCAACCCACTTAGAAACATAGTCAACCGCAAGTAAGATGTATTTAAAACCAAACGAAGTAGGGAAAGGTCCCATAAAATCGATTCCCCACACATCAAAGAGTTCACAATATAGAGGGCAATGTTGGGGCATTTCATTCCTAGAAGAGATATTCCCTACTCTTTGGCATTTATCACAAGATTTGCAAAAGGTGTATGCATCTTTATTCAACCCAGGCCAATAAAAACCGCAATCTAGCACTTTCCTAGCGGTTCGCCTAGCACCAAAATGACCACCACATGCATATGAACGGCAAAAAGCAAGGATTGAGTTGGTTTCATTGTTAGGAATGCATCTCCTAATCACTTGGTCGGAACAATGTTTCCACACATAGGGATCATCCCACACATAAAACCTAGCATCATGCTTTAGCTTATCCTTTTGTGCTTTTGTGAAATGAGAAGGGCACTTACTTGTGACAAGGAAATTCACAATGTTGGCATACCATGGAAGAGAAACACCAAGAGCAAACAATTGCTCGTCAGGGAACTCTTCGTGAAGATGCTCCTTCAATGCTTTGGTCCCAAACTCCTCATTGGGCACCAATCGGCTTAAATGGTCGGCCACTAGATTTTCAGCTCCTTTCTTGTCCTTGACCTCCAAGTCGAACTCGCTCAAGAGTAAGATCCATCGGAGTAACCTAGGCTTTGCTTTTTTCTTCGTCATCAAGTAACGAAGAGCTGCATGGTCAGTGAAAACAATAATCTTTGTACCAAGCAAATATGGCCTAAACTTTTCTAAGGAAAAGACTACCGCTAGCAATTCTTTTTCAGTAGTGGTATAGTTCCTTTGAGCATCATTGAGAGTCATGGATGCATAATAGATGGCATGGGGAATTTTCCCCACCCTTTGACCTAGCACCGCACCAACGGCGTAGTCACTTGCATCTCACATGATCTCAAATGGAAGGGACCAATTTGGAGGTTGTATAATAGGGGCCGACACTAGCATAGACTTTAAACAATCAAATGCCCTTTTACAACCTTCATCTACCACAAATTCCACATCCTTTTGCAACAATCTACATAAAAGGGAAGAAATTTTTGAAAAGTCTTTTATGAAACGGCGGTAGAAACCCGCGTGGCCAAGAAAGGATCTCACATCACGCACACAAGTAGGGTAAGGAAGAGATTGGATGATATCAATTTTTGCTTTGTCTACTTCAATACCCTTAGATGACACTTCATGACCTAACACAATGCCCTTTCAACCATAAAATGACATTTTTCAGAATTTAGCACAAGTTTTTTATCAATGCAAGTTTTTAGGACTAATGACAAATGGATTAAGCAATTGTCAAAAGAGTTTCCATGAACAGTAAAGTCATCCATGAAAACCTCTACAAACTTCTCAAGATATTCTGAAAAAATGCTAACCATACACCTTTGGAATGTGGCCGGCGCATTGCAAAGGCCAAAAGGCATGCGTCGATATGCAAAGGTGCCAAAGGGACATGTGAAGGTGGTCTTCTCTTGATCCTCTGGTGCAATGGCAACCTGAAAGTACCCTGAATAGCCATCAAGAAAACAATAGAAAGAGTGGCCTGCAAGCCGGTTAAGCATTTGATCAATAAATGGTAAAGGGAAATGGTCTTTCCTTGTTACCGCATTTAACCTTCGGTAATCAATGCAAACACGCCATCCATTTTGGACACGAGTGGGAATCAATTCGCCATGGCTATTCTCCACTACGGTCACTCCGGTTTTCTTTGGGACCACTTGCGTCGGGCTTACCCATTTACTATCGGAGATTGGATAGATCATTCCCGCATCCAACAATTTAAGCACCTCGGCTTTTACTACCTCCATCATAGGAGGGTTCAATCGCCTTTGAGGTTGTCGGATGGGCTTAGCATCATCCTCCAATAGAATACGGTGCATGCAAGTACTTGGACTCATACCTTTGATGTCGGCAATAGTCCATCCTATGGCTTCCTTATGATCTTGGAGCACTTTCATCAACCTTTCTTATTGTTCCTTGGTGAGCTTGTTGGAGATGATCACCGGCAATTTCTCACCACCACCAAGGAATGCATATTTTAGATTCTCGGGTAGTGGTTTCAACTCCACTACCGGAGGTTTATTGAAAGATGGTCGGTTACCCGAGCCCTTCAATACCTCGAGGTCTAAAATTGGTGCATCAAGAGAAAGTTCCTCAAAGGTATCTAGCTCAAAAATGCTTTCCTTCAAGTTAGCACTCAAAGCATATGTATGAACATTACTTGTGTGTAAACTATTAGCTAAAGCATTTAACAAAGGATCATCAACATCATTTTCATAAACTTTTTGCACAAAAGGCTCAATCACATCAATAGCATTGCAAGAAGTTTCATCATCATTGTATTTCATTGCACCATAAATGTTGAACTCTATTTTATCCCCATCAAATTCCATGGTGAGCCTACCACTATGCACATCGATTATAGTTCTTGACGCTTTCAAAAATGGACGCCCTAACAAGACAGGGGTAGCAAATTTATCATGTTCCATGTCAAGAACGTAAAAATCGGCCGGGAACACCAACTTGTCGACTTTCACCAAGACATCTTCAACAATACCCTTAGGGTATGCATTAGAGCGGTCGGCAAGTTGGATCACCACGCCGGTTTTATGCAGAGTGCCAAGATTCAATGATTCATACAATGTATATGGGATGACATTTATGGATGCACCTAGATCTAGCATGGCTCTAGGAAAGTAAGTGTTCCCTAAGATGCAAGGAATTGTAAACATGCCTGGATCACCACATTTAGTAGGCATTTTATCTTGAAACAAAGCTGACACATGTTCATTGACTCTTTCATTTTTTACATGCTTGGACCTTTGTTGACGATGGTTTACACATAATTCCTTCAAGAACTTAGAATATCTAGGAACTTGATCAATATCATCGAGTAAAGGAATGTTTACCTCACACCTTGAAGGACCTCGAAAGCTTCCTTGTCCATCTCCTTTTTCCGAGTATTCTTCAAAGCTTCGGGAAATGGTGCTTCCACATCAAAGGTAGTGTCCACCATAGTTTTCTTGTGAAGAGGTGAGAATGGAGGTGACATTGGTTCAACATGAGAGGTTGTGT
Source organism: Cruciata laevipes (assembly GCA_963678965.1). Taxonomy (NCBI): domain Eukaryota; kingdom Viridiplantae; phylum Streptophyta; class Magnoliopsida; order Gentianales; family Rubiaceae; genus Cruciata; species Cruciata laevipes. Next base: position 15,048,247 of record OY787634.1, on the reverse strand, counting down.
CTACACGTTCCTCATCAATAAGTTCTTTCTCATTCTCAACCTCGGCCTCACCTTTTTCTTTGGCTAGCTCCTCAAGAATTACTTCTTCGTCGGCCAAGGTCGCCTCAACTTCGTCATTGGCTAAGCTCTTCTTCACAAGGCCTCCCTTGGGTGCTTTTTTCACAACCACTTCGGGTTCAATAGCTTGCCTACCACTCCTCAAAGTCATGGCACTCGCATGAGGCCTTGGATTTAACTCCGTTTGTGCGGGTAGTTTCCCGGAGTTTTGTGCTTCCAACTTTCCCAAAACCGTGGCCATTTGACTCATTTGCACCTCAATGCTTTTGAGTCGAGCATCTTGTGGAAACTGGTCCGAGCTTTCACCTTGATTATGAGATTTATCTTCCAACCTCGGGTGAGCATTTTGAGGGGCACGGTTATTGAAACGGCCTTGACCTTGGTTCCTTGGGTATTGTTGTGGTTGAGGGTGATATTGAGGGTTTTGATGATCTTGGTACCCTTGGTAGCCAAAATCTTGATACCCTTGGTTTTGGTAACCTTGGTAACCTTGATTTTGATGGCTTTGGTCTCCTTGGTAGCCTTGGTCATTTTGCCCCCTCGACCTATCAAAAGATTGACCACCTTGACCTTGGTAACCCCCTTGGTAGCCTTGGTCGTTTTGCCCCCTCGATCTATCAAAAGATTGACCACTTTGACCTTGGTAGCCACCTTGTTGCCCCGTTGGTTCATCTCTCCATCGAAAGTTGGGGTGATCTCTAGTCCCGGGGTTGTAGTGTTGGGCATAAGGGTCATATTTCCTTTGGTTACCTCTATCACCACCTTGGCCTTGTCCACCTTGAAAACCCCTACCACCTTGGTAGCCTCGTCCTCCTTGAAAACCTTGGCCACCTCTAAAACCTTGGTTTCCACCATAGACCCCCATGGCATTGACTTCTTCATTATAATCCTCGTTTGCTTGAGGACAAGATTCGGTGAGATGGTTCGAAGCACAAATCCCACACGTCATCACTTGTTGCCGTGGTTGGTTCCCCGTGTTCCCTCCGGAGATATTTCCCATCATGAAACCCTTCATCAATGCCGTAAGCTCCTTGATATCTTGACGAGATCCATCATTGTTTCCACCGGAGTTACCCACTCGTAGTCTCCGGTCCCTCTTTGGTTTGCATCCCTCGGCTAATTGCTCAAATAGCATCATGGCATCGGAGGAACCAAGGTTAGCAATGGAGCCATAACAAGACCTATTTATCGACTCGGTTTCTCTATCATTCAAGCCATTGTAATAGAAACACACCAATTGAGGTTCGGTGAAGCTATGGTACGGGCAACTTGAGAGAAGAGTTTGGAATCTTTCCCAATACTCATACAAGGTCTCATCATCGTCTTGAGTGATGTTGCTAATGGCTTGTATCAAGACCGAGGATTTAGAGGGGGGGAAGTATTTATCAAGGAACTTTTTCTTCAATTGTGGCCATGTAGTGATTGATGATGAAGGTAAACAGCTTAACCATTTGGCGGCCTTGTCCTTCAAGGTGAAGGTGAATGTTTTCAAGTTAAACTCATCCACACTCATCTCGGAAGGTTTCAAACTACTACAAACCCGATGAAAAGCCTCAAGAAAGTCATTAGGATCATCCACTTCTCTACCATGGAAAGTCGGAAGCAAATTTATCACTCCCGTCTTGATTTCATATTGAGAGTTTGGGTAAACAATGCTCGATTGTTGTTGCTCATAGTTGGGGGACATGTACTCTCTCATGGAAATGTTGGTAGGAGAAGTGTTATGGTTTTGGAAAGGGTTGTAGAATTGGTTTCGGGGAGGGTTTTGGCCGGTATCCTCTTCTTCTTCCGCCATGTTGAAAGGTAGTGATTCACTTTCAAGGGAGAAAGTATTAGATGCTAGTGTCTCTTGCACTTGCTTCCTAAGTCGGCGGAGATTTCTTACTAGCTCGGAATCGTATTGCAAAGGGTCTTGGTTCGAGGATCGTGTAAGAACCATGCACCAAGAGCTAGAGCAATAGGGTTCCAAACCAAAATAGTACCTAAAAAGAAAGATATATTAGAAATAAAACTACAATACACACATAAAAATACGCCTTTTCCCCGGCAGCGGCGCCAAAATTTGGGAGGTCGTCGCCGTACCTCTCAAATATATTTCTATGTATATCTTGTAGCATATATATACATATACATATATAAAAGCAATGTAAACACGGGGGGGGGGGGGGTTTGAATTGAGTTTGTGTAAGAAACACTACTATGTAAAGTAACTAGGGTTCTAGAATTACAACTAGTTTAGCATCTAAAGATTCAACTAAATGATTAACTAATGAGAATAAGAGACTTGGGTACATGAGATTTGTATCTTCTTGTTATGGATTTTTCCTCAAACCTAATTATGAGACTTTGAGAATGGTGATTGTTTGTAATGGGAAACCATCTCTATTCTAGTTGTGAATCATGAAAGCATTTTCACAACTCTTATTGGCAACATATCTATATGACAGCAATTGGATAAATTGACCAATGCTAATTCAAATTAGATGTTTTCCCACCTTACCCATGCAATGTGATAACACAATTGACATAAATATAATGCTAATGAATGATCTCAGGAACAAATATAATTGATAACAACATACATTTGATTCCTAATTCACTACCTTTACATAGAAGAAATGATAGCATTTCAACCATGGAAAGGCAATGTCTAACACATATCCAACACATATCTATAACTAGGAAATCATTCCTAACCATTTCAAGCATCAAATACACATATAATTCATGATCATTCAATGACAAATCAACCATTCCTAAGCTTCATAAACCATGTTCTCAAACCATAACAAGAGGTTTAATCTCACATACCCAATATGGGTTTTAGCCTACAATCATACTTATATAATCACAAACATAATCAATACAACAAACCATAGTGAATTCAAAGATCAAAGTGAAGAGAAAATGAAGAAAAGAGCTTAAGGCTCTGTACAATTCGATCCCTCAAACAATGAGGATAAGTTCTATTTATAGTCCAAAACAATTAAAATTAAAGCCAAACAAAATGCAAGTTGCAGGACAAATTCGCGGGTCGCGCGAAATCCTTCGCGGACCGCGAGCCTGGTTCTCGCGGTTCGCGGCCGAGGATTCGCGCTCCGCGCGTCCGTGGCTTCCGCGGTCCCGACCGAGGTTTCGCGGACCGCGCGTCTGGTCCTCGCGAGTCGCGGCCGAATCTTCGCGGATCGCGCGTCTGGGCCTCGCTCTGGTCATCGTGCTGGTCCTCGCGGCCGCGACCGGAGTTTCACGGATCTTGCGAAACTCGGCATCTTCAAAACAGCAACACACACCCTCGAGGGTTCGCGACCTAGGGTTCGCGGCCCGCAAGAGTGTGCCTTCACGCCACTTCTACGACCGGTTCTTCAATGTATCTAATTTCTTCAGGACGGTCATAGAAGGTCTTCAAATCACTCAAATCCATCGCAAGTGCAATTCAAGATCGAAATCCACGTCTTCAATTTCAAACCACTATGAATGATTCGGTCTAAAAGTCTAATATAAATATACAAAATACTATCTAAAACAGCTATCAAATGCTACAAAATAAGAGTATATCTAGGGTCTATCACTTGGCCCATGACACTATCTGATTTAATGGAATGGTTGAGGGGTTTTACCCCAAGTATGAAACTTGTACATATGTCGTAGGTACCGCACTGATTACCTTTTGGTATTTCAGAGGTGTTGGGCTGCTAGTATAAAACCAGTTACTCGGCCTTGGCCCATGACACTATCTGATTTGATGGAATGTAAGCATGCTCAGACCAGGATTCATATGGCTAATTTGATTTCTATGAGAACTGAACCGGGGCAGACTTGTGTTTTGACATGTCAGTTCGCAGATATGCTACGGTGGATTTTCCCTTAATCATATACGAGCTGGATACAGAAATGGAACGTTGAAGACACCAAAGCTCCAAAGGTGGATGCAGATTTAGCAAGATATGCAAGGACGGATGGAATGGAAGCGCAGTCATGATACTTATGCTAAAATCTTAGCAATATCTTGATGAACTAGTTATGATCATAGCCTCTTTTATTTCAGATGGCTGTAGAATAGTTATTTTTTCTCCTTTTGGTTAGTTATTTATATTTGTTGAATGTTTGGCTTAGAGTGATGGCCAAATCAGTTGTATGAACTTTTTGAGCAATTTAATAGAAGAAAATATTACATCAAAAAAAAGAAGAAGATTATGCTCAGACCAGACTACATATGGCTTATTTGATTTTTATGGGATTTGAACCGGGGCAGACTTGTGTTTTGACATGTCAATTCGCAGACATGCTACGGTGGATTTTCCCTTAATCATATACGAGCTGGAGACAGAAATGGAACGTTGAAGACACCAAAGCTCCAAAGGTGGATGCGGATTTAGCAAGACATACAAGGACATATGGAATGGAAGCGCATTCATGATAGTTATTCTAAAATCCTAGCAATATCTTGATGAACTAGTTATGATCATAGTTACTTGTATTTCATATGGCTGTAGAATAGTTGTTTTCTCCTTTTGGTTAGTTATTTATATCTGTTGAATGTTTGGCTTAGAGTGATGGCCAAATCAGTTGTATGAACTTTTTGAGCAATTTAATAGAAGAAATTTTTATTTTTTTTTATGTAATATTTTCTTCTATTAAATTGCTCAAAAAAAAAAGTTCATACAACTGATTTGGCCATCACTCTAAGTCAAACATTCAACAGATATAAATAACTAACCAAAAGGAGAAAAAACAACTATTCTATGATCATAACTAGTTCATCAAGATATTGCTAGGATTTTAGAATAACTATCATGAATGCGCTTCCATTCCATCTGTCCTTGCATATCTTGCATAATCCGCATCCACCTTTGGAGCTTTGGTGTCTTCAACGTTCCATTTCAGTCTCCGGCTCGTATATGATTAAGGGAAAATCCACCATAGCATATCTGTGAATTGACATGCAAAACACAAGTCTGACCTGGTTCATTTCCCATAGAAATCAAATAAGCCATATGTAGTCTGGTCTGAGTATGCTTATTACATAAAAAAACACACTTCGAAAAGAACAAGTGGAGAGGGGCAAACCAGTATGGTGCTAATCAATATCCCAACCATGCTCGGATGCAAGGAGGAGAGCAGGTCTTTGGTAACAACGGTAACCAGACTCCCAATCAGATTGTTGCAGTGGCTCAGGCTCCAGAGCCCCTACCAAACCGGATGATAAACGTCATCAGTGGGATGGTAAGGGATAGCTGTCAGTCTGTGGCAGCCCTGAAAGCCGAGACTCGGTATGTGCCTCCTGGGTAATCCTGATGCGGACAGGTTTAATAACCCCAAGGGGGTAGCAATATTAAACCGTATTCAGGGTGGAAAAGATTTTGAAGAGGCTGTGTTTGAGGATTTAAAAGAGGCAAAGGAATTCGAAGATGAGACATTTTTTGGGGATAAAGTATTTGATGATGTTGCTGGTAAAGGAACGACGGAATGGGTAATGATGGTTGAACCAGAGGTTACGTTTTTTTTTTTGATGAAATATTTTCTTCTATTAAATTGCTCAAAAAAGTTCATACAACTGATTTGGCCATCACTCTAAGCCAAACATTCAACGGATATAAATAACTAACCAAAAGGAGAAAAACAACTATTCTACAGCCATATGAAATGCAAGTGGCTATGATCTTTTTTTTTTTTTTTTTGATGTAATATTTTCTTCTATAAAATTGCTCAAAAAAGTTCATACAACTGATTTGGCCATCACTCTAAGCCAAACATTCAACAGATATAAATAACTAACCAAAAGGAGAAAAACAACTATTCTACAGCCATATGAAATGCAAGTGGCTATGATCATAACTAGTTCATCAAGATATTGCTAGGATTTTAGAATAACTATCATGAATGCGCTTCCGTTCCATCTGTCCATGCATATCTTGCCAAATCCGCAACCACCTTTGGAGCTTTGGTGTCTTCAACGTTCCATTTCTGTCTCTGGCTCGTATAAGATTAAGGGAAAATCCACCATAGCATATCTGCGAATTGACATGTCAAAACACAAATCTGCCCTGGTTCATTTCCCATAGAAATCAAATAACCCATTATGTAGTCTGGTCTGAGTATGCTTATAATCTTCTTCGATCCAGCCCGTCAAGTCCTTAGATAGTGTCATGGGCCAAGGTTGGGTAACTGGTTTCACCCTGCAGCCCAACACCTCTGAAATACCAAAGGTAATCAGTGCGGTACCTACGACATATGTACAAGTTTCATACTAGGGCCATAGTCCCTCATCCAGTCCGTCAAATATTTTTGATAGTGTCCTAGGCCAAGGCTGGGTAACTGGTTTTTATACCAGCAGCCCAACACCTCTGAAATACCAAAAGGTAATCAGTGCGGTACCTACGACATATGTACAAGTTTCATACTTGGGGTAAAACCTCTCAACCATTCCATCAAATCAGATAGTGTCATGGGCCAAGGCTGGGTAACTGGTTTTTATACCAGCAGCCCAACACCTCTGAAATACCAAAAGGCAATCAGTGCGGTATATGTACAAGTTTCATACTAGGGATATATCTCCACAACCAATCCGTTAAGTCTTTAGATAGTGTCACGGGCCAAGGCTGGGTAACTGGGTTTTACACCAGCAGCCCAACACCTCTGAAATACCAAAGGTAATCAGTGCGGTACCTACGACATATGCACCAAGTTTCATACTAGGATCCATTCACACTATCCTCAACATCGATCAATGGGGTCATAGCCTGTTTCAATCATCACCTTTAGAGCATCCACCTGCCTAAATTTCCCCTCAAAGATTCTGTTATTTCTCTCCCTCCATACATTATAGAAGATGCTGATAAGTCGGTGGAATCTTATTCTCTTTCTCCAACCTACCATTCTTCTCATCCTCCTCAAGCACTCTCTGAAGTTTCCGCCAGTCTCCACCCTGTAATGTTTTTGGAGCTCCACTGTAAACTGGCATGTACAAAATATGTGCTGCATCGTTTCTCCATTCTGCCCACACAGAGTACAAACATCTGCAACATGAGGTATTATCCCTTTCGACTGAAGTCTCGCTATGGTCGATAATCTCCCTTTTAACAACATCCATAGAAAGAATGAGTGTTTAGGCTGTAGTCCTGACTTCCACAATATTTTCGTTGACCAGTGGTTTTCTTGGCCTGCCCCTTTGAGGTATCCATATGCCTTGCTAGTACTGAAATTTCCCTTCATGTCAACACATTCCATTAGGTATGGACGAATTTCATCTTTCAGTGACACCAACTTGCCCCAACTCCAACTATATGTGTGCCCTTCTAGGCTGTAGTCAAGAAACTCTTCATCCTTCAAGTAGTATGCCTGCACCCATTTCAGCCACAATATATCCTTCTTTTGACATACATCCCAAACCAGCTTACACAGAGAAGCTCTATTCCAGAATGAAGGATCCCTTAGGCCAACTCCTCCACTTTTCTTTGGCATACAAAGTGTTTTCCAAGACACTGGTGTAACTCTTTTCTCCCCTTCCTTTCTGCCCCATAGAAAATTTCTGCATTTTTTCTCAATGGCTTTGTGCACACTCTCAGGTATTTGAAAAACATTTGCCCAGTGACTAGCTTTACTCAGCAGAATTGTGTTTATAAGCTGCACTTTACCTGCATATGCCATATTCCTGGAACCCCAAGAGCCTATTTGTCCTGCAATCTTCTCCACCATTTTCTCACAATCTTCAGTTCTCCACTTCCCTGTCGAGACTGGAAGTCCCAGGTAATTCATTGGGAAACTTCCTTGAACTATATTTAGAGTATCAGCCAATATCTTTGATTCAGTTTCTGTCATTGTCGAGAAGAAAGCCTCAGATTTTCCTTCATTTATCCTCAGACCAGAAACCTTCCTAAACTCCTCCAAAACGGCTTTAACCCCTTCCATTGAGTGCTTGCTCGCCCTACAGAAAATTAACAGATCATCTGCAAACATCAAACTGTGTATTTCCCCCTTCAAACTCCTCTGATGGAACTCTATAGCTTTCATTTTTATGGCCAGGCTAAGCTGTCTCGACAAGTGGCTATGATCATAACTAGTTCATCAAGATATTGCTAGGATTTTAGAATAACTATCATGAATGCGCTTCCATTCCATCTGTGCATATCTTGCCAAATCCGCATCCACCTTTGGAGATTTGGTGTCTTCAACATTCCATTTCTGTCTCCAGCTCGTATAAGATTAAGGGAAAATCCACCATAGCATATCTGTGAATTGACATGTCAAAACACAAATCTGCCCTGGTTCATTTCCCATAGAAATCAAATAACCCATTATGTAGTCTGGTCTGAGTATGCTTATAATCTTCTTCGATCCAGCCCGTCAAGTCCTTAGATAGTGTCATGGGCCAAGGTTGGGTAACTGGTTTCACCCTGCAGCCCAACACCTCTGAATTACCAAAGGTAATCAGTGCAGTACCTACGACATATGTACAAGTTTCATACTAGGGCCATAGTCCCTCATCCAGTCCGTCAAATATTTTTGATAGTGTCCTGGGCTAAGGCTGGGTAACTGGTTTTTATACCAGCAGCCCAACACCTCTGAAATACCAAAAGGTAATCAGTGCGGTACCTACGACATATGTACAAGTTTCATACTTGGGGTAAAACCTCTCAACCATTCCATCAAATCAGATAGTGTCATGGGCCAAGGCTGGGTAACTGGTTTTTATACCAGCAGCCCAACACCTCTGAAATACCAAAAGGCAATCAGTGCGGTATATGTACAAGTTTCATACTAGGGATATATCTCCACAACCAATCCGTTAAGTCTTTAGATAGTGTCACGGGCCAAGGCTGGGTAACTGGGTTTTACACCAGCAGCCCAACACCTCTGAAATACCAAAGGTAATCAGTGCGGTACCTACGACATATGCACCAAGTTTCATACTAGGATCCATTCACACTATCCTCAACATCGATCAAAGGGGTCATAGCCTGTTTCAATCATCACCTTTAGAGCATCCACCTGCCTAAATTTCCCCTCAAAGATTCTGTTATTTCTCTCCCTCCATACATTATAGAAGATGCTGATAAGTCGGTGGAATCTTATTCTCTTTCTCCAACCTACCATTCTTCTCATCCTCCTCAAGCACTCTCTGAAGTTTCCGCCAGTCTCCACCCTGTAATGTTTTTGGAGCTCCACTGTAAACTGGCATGTACAAAATATGTGCTGCATCGTTTCTCCATTCTGCCCACACAGAGTACAAACATCTGCAACATGAGGTATTATCCCTTTCGACTGAAGTCTCGCTATGGTCGATAATCTCCCTTTTAACAACATCCATAGAAAGAATGAGTGTTTAGGCTGTAGTCCTGACTTCCACAATATTTTCGTTGACCAGTGGTTTTCTTGGCCTGCCCCTTTGAGGTATCCATATGCCTTGCTAGTACTGAAATTTCCCTTCATGTCAACACATTCCATTAGGTATGGACGAATTTCATCTTTCAGTGACACCAACTTGCCCCAACTCCAACTATATGTGTGCCCTTCTAAGCTGTAGTCAAGAAACTCTTCATCCTTCAAGTAGTATGCCTGCACCCATTTCAGCCACAATATATCCTTCTTTTGACATACATCCCAAACCAGCTTACACAGAGAAGCTCTATTCCAGAATGAAGGATCCCTTAGGCCAACTCCTCCACTTTTCTTTGGCATACAAAGTGTTTTCCAAGACACTGGTGTAACTCTTTTCTCCCCTTCCTTTCTGCCCCATAGAAAATTTCTGCATTTTTTCTCAATGGCTTTGTGCACACTCTCAGGTATTTGAAAAACATTTGCCCAGTGACTAGCTTTACTCAGCAGAATTGTGTTTATAAGCTGCACTTTACCTGCATATGCCATATTCCTGGAACCCCAAGAGCCTATTTGTCCTGCAATCTTCTCCACCATTTTCTCACAATCTTCAGCTCTCCACTTCCCTGTCGAGACTGGAAGTCCCAAGTAATTCATTGGGAAACTTCCTTGAACTATATTTAGAGTATCAGCCAACATCTTTGATTCAGTTTCTGTCATTGTCGAGAAGAAAGCCTCAGATTTTCCTTCATTTATCCTCAGACCAGAAACCTTCCTAAACTCCTCCAAAACGGCTTTAACCCCTTCCATTGAGTGCTTGCTCGCCCTACAGAAAATTAACAGATCATCTGCAAACATCAAACTGTGTATTTCCCCCTTCAAACTCCTCTGATGGAACTCTATAGCTTTCTTTTTTATGGCCAGGCTAAGCTGTCTCGACAAGTGGCTATGATCATAACTAGTTCATCAAGATATTGCTAGGATTTTAGAATAACTATCATGAATGTGCTTCCATTCCATCTGTGCATATCTTGCCAAATCCGCATCCACCTTTGGAGATTTGGTGTCTTCAACATTCCATTTCTGTCTCCAGCTCGTATATGATTAAGGGAAAATTCACCATAGCATATCTGTGAATTGACATGTCAAAACACAAGTCTGCCCTGGTTCATTTCCCATAGAAATCAAATAAGCCATTATGTATTCTGGTCTGAGTATGCTTATAATCTTTTTCGATCCAGCCCGTCAAGTCTTTAAATAGTGTCATGGGCCAAGGTTGGGTAATTAGTTTCACCCGGCAGCCAACCACCTCTGAAATACCAAAGGTAATCAATGCGGTACCTACGACATATGTACAAGTTTCTTACTAGGGCCATAATCCCTCATCCTGTCCGTCAAATATTTTTGATAGTGTCTTGGGCCAAGGCTGGGTAACTGGTTTTTATACCAGCAGCCCAACACCTCTGAAATACCAAATGGTAATCAGTGCGGTACCTACGACCTATGTACAAGTTTCATACTTGGGATATATCACCACAACCAATCCGTCAAGTTTTTAGATAGTGTCACAGGCCAAGGCTGGGTAACTGGTTTTTACACCAGCAGCCCAACACCTCTGAAATACCAAAGGTAATCAGTGCGGTACCTACGACATATGTACCAAGTTTCATACTATGATCCATTCACACCATCCTCAACATCAATCAGAGGGGTCATAGCCTATTTCAATCATCACCTTTAGAGCACCCACCTGCCTAAATTTCCCCTCAAAGATTCTGTTATTCCTCTCCCTCCATATATTATAGAAGATGCTGATAAGTCGGTGGAATCTTATTCTCTTTCTCCATCCTACCATTCTTCTCATCCTCCTCAAGCACTCTCTGAAGTTTCCGCCAGTCTCCACCCTGTAATGTTTTTGGAGCTCCACTGTAAACTGGCATGTACAAAATATGTGCTGCATCATTTCTCCATTCTTCCCACATAGAGTACAAAGGTTGGGTAACTGGTTTCACCCAGCAGCCCAACATCTCTGAAATACCAAAGGTAATCAGTGCGGTACCTACGACATATGTACAAGTTTCATACTAGGGCCATAGTCCCACCAGAGGTTACGTTTGCGGACATGGACAGAACATTAGAAGGATTTCAGTCGTTGGAGCAGAATTTGAAGGGGAAAACGTCGGAAGATTCAAAGCATAGCTTAGACAAGCAAGATGTTTTAGAGAACATGAAGGAAGCTTACTTAAAGTTTAAGAGGCTAGAGAAGCAACTGAAAACAAAGAGAGCAGGTTACTTAAACTCTGTTGGTGGCAGTTCAGAAATATTAGATGAGAAGGGCATGGGTTTCAAAGGGGTGGTGAAAATTGCAGGAAAGCCGACACTGGTCGCAAGGAGATTACCAGAGTTTGACATGTCCGGAAACGGTGAACCAGGTACATCACAACAGAAGGAGGAGAGTTTGAAAATTGAAGGTCATAAGGAAGAGAAAAAAACACCGTTGGGTTAATCTTTTCGTGGAGCAGCAGGATGTGGTCAAGTTTTACGAACCAGAAGTTATAGATGGATTTTTTTTTTATGAAATATTTTCTTCTATTAAATTGCTCAAAAAGTTCATACAACTGATTTGACCATCACTCTAAACCAAACATTCAACAGATATAAATAATTAACCAAAAGGAGAAAAACAACTATTCTACAACCATACGAAATACAAGCGGCTATGATTATAACTAGTTCATCAAGATATTGCTTGGATTTTAGAATAACTATCATGAATGCGCTTCCATTCCATCTGTCCTTGCATATCTTGCCAAATCCGCATCCACCTTTGGAGATTTGGTGTCTTCAACATTCCATTTCTGTCTCCAGCTCGTATATGATTAAGGGAAAATTCACCATAGCATATCTGCGAATTGACATGTCAAAACACAAGTCTGCCCTGGTTCATTTCCCATAGAAATCAAATAAGCCATTATGTATTCTGGTCTGAGTATGCTTATAATCTTCTTCGATCCAGCCCGTCAAGTCTATAGATAGTGTCATGGGCCAAGGTTGGGTAATTAGTTTCACCTGGCAGCCCAACACCTCTGAAATACCAAAGGTAATCAGTGCGGTACCTACGATATATGTACAAGTTTCTTACTAGGGATATAATCCCTCATCCAGTCCGTCAAATATTTTTGATAGTGTCAAGTCTGTTGGTGGCAATTCAGAAATATTAGATGAGAAGGGCATGGGTTTCAAAGGGGTGGTGAAAATTGCAGGAAAGCCGACACTGGTCGAAAGGAGATTACCAGAGTTTGACATGTCCGGAAACGGTGAACCAGGTACATCACAACAGAAGGAGGAGAGTTTGAAAATTGAAGGTCATAAGGAAGAGAAAAAACACCGTTGGGTTAATCTTTTCGTGGAGCAGCAGGATGTGGTCAAGTTTTACGAACCAGAAGTTATAGATGGATTTTTTTTTATGAAATATTTTCTTCTATTAAATTGCTCAAAAAGTTCATACAACTGATTTGACCAACACTCTAAGCCAAACATTCAACAGATATAAATAATTAACCAAAAGGAGAAAAACAACTATTCTACAACCATACGAAATACAAGCGGCTATGATTATAACTAGTTCATCAAGATATTGCTTGGATTTTAGAATAACTATCATGAATGCGCTTCCATTCCATCTGTCCTTGCATATCTTGCCAAATCCGCATCCACCTTTGGAGATTTGGTGTCTTCAACATTCCATTTCTGTCTCCAGCTCGTATATGATTAAGGGAAAATTCACCATAGCATATCTGTGAATTGACATGTCAAAACACAAGTCTGCCCTGGTTCATTTCCCATAGAAATCAAATAAGCCATTATGTATTCTGGTCTGAGTATGCTTATAATCTTCTTCGATCCAGCCCGTCAAGTCTTTAGATAGTGTCATGGGCCAAGGTTGGGTAATTAGTTTCACCCGGCAGCCAACCACCTCTGAAATACCAAAGGTAATCAGTGCGGTACCTACGACATATGTACAAGTTTCTTACTAGGGCCATAATCCCTCATCCTGTCCGTCAAATATTTTTGATAGTGTCTTGGGCCAAGGCTGGGTAACTGGTTTTTATACCAGCAGCCCAACACCTCTGAAATACCAAATGGTAATCAGTGCGGTACCTACGACCTATGTACAAGTTTCATACTTGGGGTAAAACCCCTCAACCATTCCATCAAATCAGATAGTGTCATGGGCCGAGACTGGGTAACTGGTTTTTATACCAGCAACACAACACCTCTGAAATACCAAAAGGTAATCAGTGCGGTACCTACGACATATGTACAAGTTTCATGCTAGGGATATATCACCACAACCAATCCGTCAAGTTTTTAGATAGTGTCACAGGCCAAGGCTGGGTAACTGGTTTTTACACCAGCAGCCCAACACCTCTGAAATACCAAAGGTAATCAGTGCGGTACCTACGACATATGTACCAAGTTTCATACTATGATCCATTCACACCATCCTCAACATCAATCAGAGGGATCATAGCCTATTTCAATCATCACCTTTAGAGCACCCACCTGCCTAAATTTCCCCTCAAAGATTCTGTTATTCCTCTCCCTCCATATATTATAGAAGATGCTGATAAGTCGGTGGAATCTTATTCTCTTTCTCCATCCTACCATTCTTCTCATCCTCCTCAAGCACTCTCTGAAGTTTCCGCCAGTCTCCACCCTGTAATGTTTTTGGAGCTCCACTGTAAACTGGCATGTACAAAATATGTGCTGCATCATTTCTCCATTCTTCCCACATAGAGTACAAAGGTTGGGTAACTGGTTTCACCCAGCAGCCCAACATCTCTGAAATACCAAAGGTAATCAGTGCGGTACCTACGACATATGTACAAGTTTCATACTAGGGCCATAATCCTTCATCCAGTCCGTCAAATATTTTTGATAGTGTCATGGGTCAAGGCTGGGTAACTGATTTTTATACCAGCAGCCCAACACCTCTGAAATACCAAAAGTTTATCAGTGCGGTACCTACGACATATGTACAAGTTTCATACTTGGGGTAAAACCCCTCAACCATTCCATCAAATCAGATAGTGTCATGGGCCAAGGTTGGGTAACTAGTTTTTATACCAGCAGCCCAACACCTGTGAAATACCAAAAGGTAATTAGTGCGGTACCTACGACATATGTACAAGTTTTATACTAGGGATATATCCCCACAACCAATCCGTCAAGTTTCATACTACGGATATATTCTACCATTCTTCTCATCCTCCTCAAGCACTCTCTGAAGTTTCCGCTAGTCTCCACCTTGTAATGTTTTTGGAGTTCCACTATAAACCGGCATGTACAAAATGTTCATAAAGACTTGACGGATTGGTTGTGAGGATATATCCGTAGTATGAAACTTGTACACATGTCGTAGGTACCACACTGATTATTTTTGGTATTTCAGAGGTGTTGGGCTGCTGGCATAAAAACCAGTTACCCAGCCTTGGTCCATGACACTATCTGATTTAATGGAATGGTTGAGGGGTTTTACCCCAAGTATGAAACTTGTACATATGTCGTAGGTACCGCACTGATTACCTTTTGGTATTTCAGAGGTGTTGGGCTGCTAGTATAAAAACCAGTTACTCGGCCTTGGCCCATGACACTATCTGATTTGATGGAATGTAAGCATGCTCAGACCAGGATTCATATGGCTAATTTGATTTCTATGAGAACTGAACCGGGGCAGACTTGTGTTTTGACATGTCAGTTCGCAGATATGCTACGGTGGATTTTCCCTTAATCATATTCGAGCTGGAAACAGAAATGGAACGTTGAAGACACCAAAGCTCCAAAGGTGGATGCGGATTTAGCAAGATATGCAAGGACGGATGGAATGGAAGCGCAGTCATGATAGTTATGCTAAAATCTTAGCAATATCTTGATGAACTAGTTATGATCATAGCCTCTTTTATTTCAGATGGCTGTAGAATAGTTATTTTTTCTCCTTTTGGTTAGTTATTTATATTTGTTGAATGTTTGGCTTAGAGTGATGGCCAAATCAGTTGTATGAACTTTTTGAGCAATTTAATAGAAGAAAATATTACATCAAAAAAAAGAAGAAGATTATTCTCAGACCAGACTACATATGGCTTATTTGATTTCTATGGGATTTGAACCGGGGCAGACTTGTGTTTTGACATGTCAATTCGCAGACATGCTACGGTGGATTTTCCCTTAATCATATACGAGCTGGAGACAGAAATGAAACGTTGAAGACACCAAAGCTCCAAAGGTGGATGCGGATTTAGCAAGACATGCAAGGACATATGGAATGGAAGCGCATTCATGATAGTTATTCTAAAATCCTAGCAATATCTTGATGAACTAGTTATGATCATAGTTACTTGTATTTCATATGGCTGTAGAATAGTTGTTTTCTCCTTTTGGTTAGTTATTTATATCTGTTGAATGTTTGGCTTAGAGTGATGGCCAAATCAGTTGCTCAAAAAAAAAGTTCATACAACTGATTTGGCCATCACTCTAAGCCAAACATTCAACAGATATAAATAACTAACCAAAAGGAGAAAAAACAACTATTATATGATCATAACTAGTTCATCAAGATATTGCTAGGATTTTAGAATAAGTATCATGAATGCGCTTCCATTCCATCTGTCCTTGCATATCTTGCATAATCCGCATCCACCTTTGGAGCTTTGGTGTCTTCAACGTTCCATTTCAGTCTCCGGCTCGTATATGATTAAGGGAAAATCCACCATAGCATATCTGTGAATTGACATGCAAAACACAAGTCTGACCTGGTTCATTTCCCATAGAAATCAAATAAGCCATATGTAGTCTGGTCTGAGTATGCTTATTACATAAAAAAACACACTTCGGAAAGAACAAGTGGAGAGGGGCAAACCAGTATGGTGCTAATCAATATCCCAACCATGCTCGGATGCAAGGAGGAGAGCAGGTCTTTGGTAACAACGGTAGCCAGTTTACAGTTGAGCTCCAAAAACATTACAGGGTGGAGACTGGCGGAAACTTCAGAGAGTGCTTGAGGAGGATGAGAAGAATGGTAGGATGGAGAAAGAGAATAAGATTCCACCGACTTATCAGCATCTTCTATAATGTATGGAGGGAGAGGAATAACAGAATCTTTGAGGGGAAATTTAGGCAGGTGGATGCTCTAAAGGTGATGATTGAAACAGGCTATGACCCCTCTGATTGATGATGAGGATGGTGTGAATAGATCCTAGTATGAAACTTCGTACATATGTCGTAGGTACCGCACTGATTACCTTTGGTATTTCAGAGGTGTTGGGCTGCTGGTGTAAAAACCAGTTACCCAGCCAAGGCCCGTGACACTATCTAAAGACTTGACGGATTTGTTGTGGGGATATATCCCTAGTATGAAACTTGTACATATGTCGTAGGTACCGCACTGATTACCTTTTGGTATTTCAGAGGTGTTGGGCTGCTAGTATAAAAACCAGTTACCCAGTCTTGGCCCATGACACTATCTGATTTGATGGAATGGTTGAGGGGTTTTACCCCAAGTATGAAACTTGTACATATGTCGTAGGTACCGCACTGATTACCTTTAGGTATTTCAGAGGTGTTGGGCTGCTGGTGTAAAAACCAGCTACCCAGCCTTGGCCAATGACACTATCAAAAATATTTGACGGACTGGATGAGGGATTATGGCCCTAGTATGAAACTTGTACATATGTCGTAGGTACCGCACTGATTACCTTAGGTATTTCAGAGGTGTTGGGCTGCTGGGTAAAACCAGTTACCCAGCCTTGGCCCATGACACTATCTAAAGACTTGACGGGCTGGATTGAAGAAGATTATAAGCATGCTCAGACCAGGCTACATATGACTTATTTAATTCCTATGGGAACTGAACTGGAGCAGACTTGTGTTTTGACATGTCAATTCGCAAATATGCTCTGGTGGATTTTTCCCTTAATCATATATGAGCTGGAGACAGAAATGGAACGTTGAAGACACCAAAGCTCCAAAGGTGGATGCAGATTTAGCAAAATATGCAAGGACAGATGGAATGGAAGCGCATTCATGATAGTTATTCTAAAATCCTAGCAATATTTTGATGAACTAGTTATGATCATAGCCACTAGTATTTCATATGGCTATAGAATAGTTGTTTTTTCTCCTTTTGGTTAGTTATTTATATCTGTTGAATGTTTGGCTTAGAGTGATGGCCAAATCAGTTGTATGAACTTTTTTGAGCAATTTAATAGAAGAAAATATTACATCAAAAAAAAAAAAAAACCAGACTCCCAACCAGATTGTTGCTGTGGCTCAGGCTCTAGAGCCCCTACCAAACCGGATGATAAACGTCATCAGTGGGATGGTAAGGGATAGCTGTCAGTCCGTGGCAGCCCTAAAAGCCGAGACTCGGTATGTGCCTCCTGGGTAATCCTGATGCGGACAGGTTTAATAACCCCAAGGGGGCAGCAATATTAAACCGTATTCAGGGTGGAAAAGATTTTGAAGAGGCTGTGTTTGAGGATTTAAAAGAGGCAAAGGAATTCGAAGATGAGACATTTTTTGGGGATAAAGTATTTGATGATGTTGCTGGTAAAGGAACGACGGAATGGGTAATGATGGTTGAACCAGAGGTTACGTTTTTTTTTATGTAATATTTTCTTCTATTAAATTGCTCAAAAAAGTTCATACAACTGATTTGGCCATCACTCTAAGCCAAACATTCAACGGATATAAATAACTAACCAAAAGGAGAAAAACAACTATTCTCGATGAACGTAAATTTCATTTCATCAAGAAGCAAATAATAGTACAATGTTTAGGTCTTCTCTCCCAGCCTTACAAAAAGAGAACTAAAGAATCTAAGTGTCCTTTCAGGAAAGACACTAGTCCCCTAGACAATAAAAGAAAGTACAAGGCAGATTAGTGCCAAAGCTTAAACTCACTATCAATGAGGGAACAAAGCCTTTGAGCTGACAAGGATTGTCCCTGAAAAATCCGTTGGTTTCTCTCATTCCAAAGGTGATAAAGGCTTGTCACCAGGAGTGGGAAAATCCTCTTGTTCTTCCTTGCTTGCCATATGAATAAGAGCTTCTTCAAGTGCCTGAGATCTTGTGGAGCTGGAAGATGGAGGAGTTGCAGAACTTGCTTGAAATAAGGACACTGGATCAATAAGTGAGACATAGTCTCTGGTACTTGATGACAGAAACAGCAAGTGGATGAGGAAAGTGAAATGCCAAGGTGTTGTAACCTGTCAACAGTGGATAATCTCCCCAATGCCATTCTCCAAAGAAAAAAGGATTGTTTGGGGAGAAGTTTGCTGCTCCATATTGTAGTATAGAAAGCCTTGGTGGTTCTTTGACCTAGAAGAAAGTTATAAGCCATAGAAACTTGAAATTTCCCTTTCTGATTGAGGCATAGGGGAAGGAAATCAATAACCTGATTTGTCAAGGCAATCAGGACAGTCCAAGCATTGCTGCAGTGAGATGGTGCTATGGCTTTGCTCAGGGTTCTTCCTTTCATATAGTACTCATGCACCCATTTTACCCATAAGTTGTTCTGGTCATTTTGAATACACCAGAGCTGCTTACAAAGTAGAGCTTGCCCCCAAAGGTGGGGATCTCTTAGCCGTGCTCCACCATATGCTCTTGTGAGGCAAAGTGTTTCCCAGGCCACTGGAAAAACTCCCTTCCCATCTGGATTCCCCCAGAGGTAGTTTCTGCAGATGGCTTTAATGTCATTGTATACATGAGTAGGCAGCTGGAAAGCACTGATCCAGTAGCTTGTAATGCTAAAAAGGACAGTATTAATAAGCTCCATCTTCCCTGCATAAGATAAGCATCTTCCCTGCCATTTGTTTAGTTTACTCCTGAGCTTATCCAACAGCTTCTGGCAGTTAAGAATGGTCCATCTCTTACCAGAAAGAGGTAAACCAAGATAGGTAACAGGGAGGATTCCCCTCTGAATCTGCATTAAGGATAGGAGAGATTCTGCTGTAGCATCATCTATCCTGGAGAAGAAAACTTGAGACTTTGCTGCATTAATGGATAGGCCAGTGACAGATTTAAAAGATTCAAGGGCCAAAAAACAACTATTCTACATCCATATGAAATGCAAGTGGCTATGATCATAACTAGTTCATCAAGATATTGCTAGGATTTTAGAATAACTATCATGAATGCACTTCCATTCCATCTGTGCATATCTTGCCAAATCCGCATCCACCTTTGGAGCTTTGGTGTCTTCAACATTCCATTTCTGTCTCCAGCTCGTATATGATTAAGGGAAAATTCACCATAGCATATCTGCGAATTGACATGTCAAAACACAAGTCTGCCCTGGTTCATTTCCCATAGAAATCAAATAAGCCATTATGTATTCTGGTCTGAGCATGCTTATAATTTTCTTCGATCCTGCCTGTCAAGTCTTTAGATAGTGTCATGGGCCAAGGTTAGGTAACTAGTTTCACCCAGCAGCCCAACACCTCTGAAATACCAAAGGTAATCAGTGCGGTACCTACGACATATGTACAAGTTTCTTACTAGGGCCATAATCCCTCATCCAGTCCGTCAAATATTTTCTAGTGTCTTAGGCCAAGGCTGGGTAATTGGTTTTTATACCAGCAGCCCAACACCTCTGAAATACCAAATGGTAATCAGTGCGGTACCTACGACATATGTACAAGTTTCATACTTGGGGTAAAACCCCTCAACCATTCATCAAATCAAATAGTGTCATGGGCCAAGGTTGGGTAACTGGTTTTTACACCAGCAGCCCAACACCTCTGAAATACCAAAGGTAATCAGTGCGGTACCTACGACATATGTACCAAGTTTCATACTAGGATCCATTCACACCATCCTCAACATCAATCAGAGGAGTCATAGCCTATTTCAATCATCACCTTTAGAGCATCCACCTGCCTAAATTTTTCCTCAAAGATTCTGTTATTCCTCTCCCTCCATACATTATAGAAGATGCTGATAAGTCGGTGGAATCTTATTCTCTTTCTCCATCCTACCATTCTTCTCATCCTCCTCAAGCACTCTCTGAAGTTTCCGCCAGTCTCCACCCTGCAATCTTTTTAGAGCTCTACTTTAAACTGGCATGTACAAAATATGTGCTGCATCGTTTCTCCATTCTTCCCACATAGAGTACAAACATCTGCCACATGAGGTATTATCCCTTTCGACTGAAGTCTCGCTATGGTCGATAATCTCCCTTTTAACAACATCCATAGAAAGAATGAGTGTTTAGGCTGTAGTCCTGACTTCCACAATATATTCGTTGACCAATGGTTTCCTTGGCCTGCCCCTTTGAGGTATCCATATGCCTTGCTCGTGCTGAAATTTCCCTTCATGTCAACACATTCCATTAGGTATGGACGAAATTAATCTTTCAGTGACACCAACTTGCCCCAACTCCAACTATATGTGTGCCCTTCTAGGCTGTAGTCAAGAAACTCTTCATCCTTCAAGTAGTATGCCTGAACCCATTTCAGCCACAATATATCCTTCTTTTGACATACATCCCAAATCAGCTTACATAGAGAAGCTCTATTCCAGAATGAAGGATCCCTCAGGCCAACTCCTCCACTTTTCTTTGGCATAAAAGTGTTTTCCAAGACACTGGTGTAACTCTTTTCTCCCCTTCCTTTCTGCCCCATAGAAAATTTCTGCATTTTCTCTCAATGGCTTTGTGCACACTCTCAGGTATTTGAAAAACATTCGCCCATTGCTAGCTATGCTCAACAGATGTGTTTATAAACTGCACTTTACCTGCATATGCCATATTCCGAGAACCCCAAGTGCCTATTTGTCCTGCAATCTTCTCCACCATTTTCTCACAATCTTCAGCTGTCCACTTCCCAGGTACTTCACTGGGAAATTTCCTTGAACTATATTCAGAGTATCAGCCAACATCTTTGATTCAGTTTCTGTCATTGTCGAGAAGAAAGCCTCAGATTTTCCTTCATTTATCCTCAGGCCAGAAACTTTCCTAAACTCCTCCAAAACAGCTTTATCCCCTTCCATTGAGTGCTTGCTCGCCCTACAGAAAATTAACAGATCATCTGTAAACATCAAACTGTGTATTTCCCCCCTTTAAACTCCTCTGATGGAACTCTATAGCTTTCGTTTTTATGGCCAGGCTAAGCTGTCTCGATAGATATTCCATCCCAATTACAAACAATAAAGGTGATATCGGATCCCCCTGTTTAAGACCACTCCTCCCTTTAAAACAATCCGTGTACGCACCATTCAAAGAGAAACAATAAGTGGTATCCTCACCGCATCGTCTTATCCACTCAATAAACAATCCTGGAAACTTTAGAACTACAAGGTGCCGTTTACACAAAGAACTCGAGCAATACACTTTCAAAGAAAAGAAAGAAAACAAAGGAGATAAACAATAAAATCTAAGATAAAACACAAAACAAGAAATGCCTTCTCCCCGGCAGCGGCGCCATTTTTTGACAAGCGATTTCCCCACGTCGTAAATGGGAATCCCACTCAATCAAAACACATTTATATTTCACCTACAACTTCTAACTACTATAGAGTAGATAGTGGGAAGTAGGGATCGAACCACAAGGAGAAGGATCTTGTTTAGTGTTTTAGCAAAGATTGTTAACACACACATATATATTATATAGAAAGCAAGGTAAACAAGGGGGGGTTTTGAAGTTGATTTTGTAGGAAACACTACGATGCAAAGCAAATGAAAATCTAAATTATCATGCAATTATCTAAGTAAAGATTAACTATCTAAAATGCAAGTCTTGGGTGCATGTGATTTCAACTTTCTACCATGGATTTTTCCTCAAACTATGACGTGTTGCTTTAAGAATGATGATCGTTTATCATAAGAAACTACCTCTAATCGTAGAGACATATTTCTCAATCTCACTATTATAGTTATGGATGACGAAAGCATCACCACAACTCTCATCCACAAATGACCTAAATGATAGCATTTAGACCAATTTGTTGATGGCATTATCAATTAGAGACTCGATAAACACTACCCATGCTATTCGATAACGAAATTAACATGTATATAACACTAGTGAATGAGATCAAGAGCAAACACAATATGATAGCATAATGAAATTAGCTCATAAATCTACTACTCAACAATAGAGGAAATGTTAGCATTTCAACCATGTTTCTAGCAACATTCAACACATTTGTATAACTAGGAAATAGTTCCTAACCATTGCCATGCATCAAAACACACAAATACAACACAATCATTCACTTGCAAATCATATATTCATAAGTTACACAAACAAGTTCTCAATTCATAATAGAAGTTTAATCACATGCCCCCAAGAAGGGTTTTTAGCCTACAACAATAATCCTAGTGTTAAAACAGCCCTGCTAAATTCCTGTGGTACTTCATCACCCTGAAAGAAACTCCTAATCCCCTTTTTGATATCATCACCAACAATCCCCCATGCTTTCTTGAAGAAAAAGCTTGAATATCCATCTACTCCAGGACTTTTGTCATTCTCAATGCTATTCAGAGCTCTCCATATCTCATCATCTGTAATCGGCTTTATCAAGGGTATTTGTTGCTCCACTGTAAGAAAGTTACCTTCAGATGCCACTAAAGGATCAATTTCACTCTCTGCTCCACCCCCTCTCTTCCATCCACTCTATCGTTTCCCACCTTCGGGCTGACTATATGATTTCTGTATTGCCTCTTTTTCATGCTTACATAGAAAATTTTGGTTGGCCTGTCCCCCTCCATTATCCATTTCTCCTTAGACCGCTGCTGTAAGAAACTGAACTCCGCTTCAGCTAGTTCCATAGATTCTCTCCTTGCCCTTGCTTCATTTTCTTGCAGCCCTTTATCCAATACATGTGTTTGTAATAGATTGAACTGGTTCTCCCACTTCTCTTTTGCTTCCATGGCTCTTTTCTGAATGTCTGAAAATTCCCTCTTGTTCAATCGTTTAAGTGATATTTCCAGCACCTTCAGAGTTTTAAATAGATCCACAAGAGTACTGTGTTTCCGCATCCTCCAATTCTGCTCCACTAATGTAAGAAAGTCCGGCGATTTTACCCACATATTGAAGAACTTAAAAGGACGTTTAGCAGAACACTTTCTTGGCTTATCTACGTGCATAAGTAATGGTAAATGATCTGATGCATCATTGGGTTTTACCTCACATATCGCTTCCGTCCATCTGTCCAACCACATCTCATTCACCATTGCTCTGTCGATTCTACTGAAAATTCTGCCTTCTTCCCTTTTATTGTCCCACGTGAAAAAAGGTCCTGTACTTTTCAGCTCATGCAGTTGAATCAAGTTCACCGTGTCTCTAAAATTTTCCACCTCAGCTAGTTGTACATCCTCTCCTCCAGTTCGGTCTCCCAAATTTAGGGGGGAGTTGAAATCCCCCACCACCATCCATGGCATATCCTGGTGATTTGCAGTCTCCAGATAACGCCATAAATTCAGCCTGAGTGGTTGTTTGGTCTTTGCTTCTACTTCACTATTATGAGCATAAACAACCGTCAAGTAAAACTCCAGCCCGAGTTCCTTTTTCCGGCAAATGCTGACATCCACTGATCTCCAATGCTTATTACCGAAATATCATACAAATCTGGCTTCCAACATAGCCATATTCTTCCTGTTTGTGCTATCGGGCAGTTTGTTAGTAGCTTCCAACCCAAATCAAGACTTTCCCATCTATCCACTTCATTTTCTACCTTCACCTTTGTTTCCAGCAAGCCAGCAAGGCCTATATTATTTTCAAAACAAAATTGCCGGCATTTTCTCTGCTTACTTGACTGATTTAGACCCCTAACATTCCAGAATAACATAGTACTATGCATCATTAACAATATTATAATACCTTGAATGAACTTCAAGGTCTATGTTATTAGCTGCTTCTCTCTCATTGCCGCCAACATTTGTAGACTGTGAAATCTGCAATACCACATTATCATTAGGTTCAGCCGGTTGTTTCCCTTCTCTTTGTTGCCTTATTTCTCTACCCGGAACATCCCTAGCTTCACTCTCTCTTGATTGTGCATCCAAAACTGTTCTACTGCTCGTTCCACCACTGTTTGCACCCCTTTCTTTTTCATGCCCTGCTTTCTTTACCTGCTCTTTTTCGGCCCCAAAGACAGCCTCTCGATCTCCCTTTTTCTGTTCTATATTGGTCCCTTTAGTGCCCGTTTTATTCCCCTGACGAGACGGGACTAAAACAGCTCGATTCTGGCCTTCTTTTTCACCATTCCTTTCTGCCCTAATTACCCCCACAGCCACCCAATCTTTAGTATTTCTTCCATACCTTTGAGGAGCCATTCTGTTCTGTCCAAGTCCACTTCCCCTTGGTGCATTTTGAGTTTGGTTCCCCTTTTTCCCTTTATTTGTGCTCTGATGTATTCCTCCTTTTACTGCAAGTGAAAGTGGTTTGGGTTTCCAAACACATTCCTCCGTTTCATGGCCAATCAACTTGCACTTACTGCATTTTGCCGGTTTCCACTCATACTCCACATTCTAGTGCTGAATGACATTATTTTCATCTCTGTACGGAATTCGTTTCTGCATTTCCTTCTCCATGTCTACCTCAACCAATATCGTAGCAAATTTTGTCCTGTCCATATACCATGTGGCCTCATCAATCCGCAAAGGGATTCAGTTTATGTCATTGTCGAGAAGAAAGGCTCAGATTTTTCTTCATTTATCCTCAGACCAGAAACCTTCCTAAACTCCTCCAAAACAATTTTAACCTCTTCCATTGAGTGCTTGCTCGCCCTACAGAAAATTAACAGATCATCTGCAAACATCAAATTGTGTATTTCCCTCTTCAAACTCCTCTGATGGAACTCAGGCTAAGCTGTCTCGACAGATATTCCATCCAAATTACAAACAATAAAGGTGATATCGGATCCCCTTGTTTAACACCACTCCTCCCTTTAAAACAATCAGTGTATGCACCATTCAAAGAGAAACAATAAATGGTATCCTCAACGCATCGTCTTATCCACTCAATAAACAATCCTGGAAACTTTAGAACTGCCAACCATTTGAATAGAAACTCCCAGCTGATACTGTCGAAAGCCTTTTGTATATCAATTTTTATCATGCAGCTCGGAATGTTGTTCGGCTTCTTATATCCTGTTAAAAGCTCTTGCTCTAGGAGAATATTATGTGACATCCTCCTCCCTTTCATGATTGCACCTTGGTTTCCATTTATCACTTCAGGGAGTACCTCACTTAACCTGTTACTCATGATCTTTGTGACGACTTTATATAAAACAGGGCAGCAGGAAATCGGCCTATAGTCCCCAGCTGACTGCGGATTATCAACTTTCGGTATTAGTGTTAAAACAGCCCTGCTAAATTCCTGTGGTACTTCGTCACCCTGAAAGAAACTCCTAATCCCCTTTTTGATATCATCACCAACAATCCCCCATGCTTTCTTGAAGAAAAAGCTTGAATATCCATCTACTCCAGGACTTTTGTCATTCTCAATGCTATTCAGAGCTCTCCATATCTCATCATCTGTAATCGGCTTTATCAAGGGTATTTGTTGCTCCACTATAAGAAAGTTACCTTCAGATGCCACTAAAGGATCAATTTCACTCTCTGTAATCACTGTCTTTCCCATTCGGTCACCAAAGAACTGCAGTAGATGCTGCTCCACCCACTCTCTTCCATCCACTCTATCGTTTTCCACCTTCAGGCTGACTTTATGATTTCTACATGCTTGCATAGAAAATTTTGGTTGGCATGTCCCCTTCCTTTATCCATTTCTCCTTAGACCGCTGCTGTAAGAAACTGAAATCCCCACCGCCATCCATGGCATATCCTGGTGATTTGCAGTCTCATGATAACGCCATAAATTCAGCCTGAGTGGTTGTTTGGTCCTTGCTACTACTTCACTATTTTGAGCATAAACAACCGTCAAGTAAAACTCCAGCCCGAGTTCCTTTTTCCTTTTTCCAATGCTTATTACCGAAATATGATACGAATCTGGCTTCCAACACAGCCCTATTCTTCCTGTTTGTGCTATCGGACAGTTTGTTAGTAGCTTCCAACCCAAATCAAGACTTTCCCATATGTCCACTTCATTTTCTACCTTCACCTTTGTTTCCAACAAGCCAGCAAGGCCTATATTATTTTCAAAACAAAATTTTCGGCATTTTCTTTGCTTACTTGGCTGATTTAGACCTCTAACTTTCCAGAATAGCATAGTACTATGCATCATTAACAATATTATAAAGGGGACCATACCTTGAATGAACTTCAAGGTCTATGTTATTAGCTGCTTCTCTCTCATTGCCGCCAAATTTGCAGACTGTGAAATCTGCAATACCACACTATCATTCAATTCATCCGGTTGTTTCCCTTCTCTGTGTTGCCTTATTTCTCTACCCGGACCATCCCTAGCTTCACTCTCTCTTGATTGTGCATCCAAAACTATGCTACTGCTCGTTCCACCACTGTTTTCACCCCTTTCTTTTTCATACCCTGCTTTCTTTTCATGCTCTTTTTTGGCCCCAAAAACAGCCTCTCGGTCTCCCTTTTTTTGTTCTACATTGGTCCCTTTAGTGTTCAGTTCATTCTCCCCTCTAGGCGGGTTAACAATTGTTCCATTCAGGGCCCTTTTGTCTCCATTCTTCTCTGCCTTTTTTACCCCAACCACCACCCAATCCCCGGTATTTCTGCCATATCGTCGATGAGGTGCAACTATGCTTAGTCCCCTTTCCCTTGGGACTGATTGAGTTTGGTTCTCCCTTTTGCCTCTATTTGTGCTCAACTGTGTCCTGCCATTCACTCCAGGAGAAAGGGCTTTGGGCTTCCAGACACATTCTTCTGTTTCATGTCCAATCAGCTTGCATTTACAGCATTTTGATGGCTTCCACTCATACTCCACATCTTGGTGCTGAATGATGTTATTCTCATCTTTGTATGTAATTATTTTTTGTATTACCTTCCCCGTGTTCACCTGAACTAGTACCCTTGCAAACTTTGTCTTTTCCATGTGCCATGTGGCCTCATCAATCCGCAAAGGGATTCCAATTACACTTGCCAATCTACATAACAGGCTCGGCTCCCAATAGACTGGATCCAATCCAGGAAATTGCACCCATATGGGAATTGTATCTGGCTCATCAAAATCCATTATTTGCTTAATTATTTCCATACCTTTACAAAAAATGGTTTTTTATCAAAGAAAACCATCCCCCTTTCTATCACCTCGTCTCTATGTTTTTCATTAACAAGCTTCACCAGAAAGATCCCTGGCTTTGCCTGCCTGACCTTTTCAACCATACCATACCATGTTCTTCTAAGAAAGCCTTCAAAATATTTAATTGGAAGATGACCACCAATAACCTTGCATACAACCACATTCTTCCATTTTTTCACGCTGTTTTCAACCTCATTCAAAGAAAAAGAAGGCAGAAGCATACCGTCTACAAGTTCAGGTTTATAGTATTTTACCTCTGCCTGGTGGCTTGTGAACAGTTTCGACCATCTTGCCTTCTCATTTACTGGTGTCTCTAGCTCTTCCCCTCTCTCCAGTATACGTACTTGTGAGTCCTCCCCAACATTGTTTTTTACTGCGGCAACACCATCACCTTAGGGTTGAGTGATCACAGTCGACAAAACAGCATTCTCCAAACCCTTCTCTAAATGAGACTTCTCGGCTTATACATAACTCTTCATCTCTGTTTGTACACCTTGCTCCATTGTCTTAAACGTATCCTTGCTACCCTCAATCTCCTCTCTGCCCATTGTTTCCAAGAACCTCGAAATTGGTATACCGGTTTTTATCATCATCGGCTGCCAGATCCGTGTAGTTACAGGACTACAACGCGTAGTGGAATGGCTAGCGTGTAGGTCTCATAGCTTCTGAGTTATAGATGGATTGGTAGTGGCTAGAATTCCAAAACTGGAGGTAGAAAAGAGTGTGAAAAAGTGGGAGAAAATGGTAATATGTAAAGTGATTGGAGGACATCCGCCAATAGAGTTCATCGCAGGTTTTTTCAGAAGGATTTGGCCTAAGCTGTTGGATAAAGTGTGGCAGATGAAGCCGGGGATCTTCATGGTAAAAAATTTGTTGAAGGAATATAGGGATGAGGCAATGCAAAGAGGAATGGTGTTCTTTGACAATAAACCAGTCCTTGTCAAAGAATGGAAACAAAATATGGGTTTTGATGAGCCGGAAACACTACCCATTTGGATCAAACTACCTGGTCTAGATGTGGTGTATTGGGAGCCGAGTATTATGTGTAGAAATGTAAGCACTCTAGGAGTACCGCTAAGGATTGATGGGGCTACATGGGAGATGGATAAATTACAGTTTGATAGGGTCTTGGTCGAGATGAAAATAGGTGATCCTCTTCCAAAGAGCATACCGAAAATATTACATCAAAAAATAATAAAAGCCCAGGAATTGATGGGTACTCGAGCTATTTTTTCAAGAAATCCTGGAAAGTAGTGGGGAATGATGTAATAAAGGGGGTTAAGAGTTTCTTCAATGGAGCTGATACGCCAAAGGAGTTCAATATGGTGGTGTAGACACTGCTACCGTAAACAGAACAGCCCAACTCTGCGGGTGATTACAGGTCGATATCTTGCTGCCCAGTCTTGTATAAAGTGGTCACTAAGGTGATGAGTACTAGGCTAAGGGAAGTATTGCCATGGTTGATCAGCAACAATCAAAGTGCTTTTGTGAAAGGGAGAAACATAGCTCACAACATTCTGCTAGCACACGAGCTTTTGAGCAAATACAATGGCAAAGGCTATATCCCTAGCTGTATGATAAAGATTGATATTCAGAAAACGTTTGATAGCTTGAGTTGGGAATTCATGTTTAGATGGATGAAGGTACTGAAGATACCAGGTAAGTTCAGTGAATGGGTTAGAAAGTGTGTAGAGAGAGCACTAGCTATTGCTTTTCTCTGAATGGAACATATACAAGGAGCTTTCCTGGCCGTTGTGGAGTGAAACAAGGAGATCCAATATCGCCGTTACTATTTGTTATCGGGATGGAATTTTTGACCAGGCAATTAAATTTGGCAATAAAGCAGAAGACAATAGAATATCATCAGAGATGCAAGAATGCGGGGGTGCACAGCCTGATGTTTGCAGATGACCTTTTAATATTTTGCAAAGCAAGTAATCGTTCTATAGAGGGGGTGAAGAAGGTGTAGATGCTGCTCCACCCCCTCTCTTCCATCAACTCTGTCGTTTCCCACCTTCAGGCTGACTATATTATTTCTGTATTGCCTCTTTTTCATGCTTGCATAGAAAATTTTGGTTGGCCTGTCCCCCTTCTTTATCCATTTCTCCTTAGACCGCTGCCGTAAGAAACTGAACTCCGCTTCAGCTAGTTCCATAGATTCTCTCCTTGCCCTTGCTTCGTTTTCTTGCAGGTCTTTATCCAATACATTTGTTTGTAATAGATTGAACTTGTTCTCCCACTTCTCGTTTGCTTCCATGGCTCTTTTCTGAATGTCTGAAAATTCCCTTTTGTTCAATCGTTTAAGTGCTATTTCCAGCACCTTCAAAGTCTTAAATAGATCTACGAGAGTACTGTGTTTCCGCATCCTCCAATTATGCTCCACTAAAGTAAGAAAGTCCGGCGAGTTCACCCACATATTGAAGAACTTAAAAGGACGTTTAACAGAACACTTTCTTGGCTTATCTAGGTGTATGAGTAAAGGTAAATGATCTGATGCATCATTGGGTTTTACCTCACATATCGCTTCCATCCATCTGTCCATCCACATCTCATTCACCATTGCTCTGTCGATTCTACTGAAAATTCTGCCTTCTTCCCTTTTATTGTCCCACGTGAAAAAAGGTCCTGTACTTTTCAGCTCATGCAGTTGAATCAAGTTCACCGTGTCTCTAAAATTTTCCACCTCAGCTAGCTGTACATCCTCTCCTCCAGTTCGGTCTCCCAAATTTAGGGGGGAGTTGAAATCCCCCACCACCAGCCATGGCATATCCTGGTGATTTGCAGTCTCCAGATACCGCCATAAATTCAGCCTGAGTGGTTGTTTGGTCCCCGCTTCTACTTCACTATTATGAGCATAAACAACCGTCAAGTAAAACTCCAGCCCGAGTTCCTTTTTCCGGCAAATTCAGTCAATCCACTGATCTCCAATGCTTATTACCGAAATATCATACAAATCTGGCTTCCAACATAGCCATATTCTTCCTGTTTGTGCTATCGGGCAGTTTGTTAGTAGCTTCCAACCTAAATCAAGACTTTCCCATCTGTCCACTTCATTTTCTACCTTCACCTTTGTTTCCAGCAAGCCAGCAAGGCCTATATTATTTTCAAAAAAAAATTGCCGGCATTTTCTTTGCTTACTTGGCTGATTTAGACCCCTAACATTCCAGAATAGCATAGTACTATGCATCATTAACAATATTATAAAGGGGATCATACCTTGAATGAACTTCAAGGTCTATGTTATTAGCTGCTTCTCTCTCATTGACGCCAACATTTGTAGACTGTGAAATCTGCAATCCCACACTATCATTCGATTCAGCCGGTTGTTTCCCTTCTCTGTGTTGCCTTATCTCTCTACCCGGAACATCCCTAGCTTCAGTCTCTCTTGATTGTGCATCCAAAACTGTGCTACTACTCGTTCCACCTCTTTTTGCACCCCTTTCTTTTTCATACCCTACTTTCTTTTCCTGATCTTTTTCGGCCCCAAGAAAAGCATCTCGGTTTTTCTGTTCTACATTGGTCCCTTTAGTTCCCGTTCTATTTCCCTCAATTTTGTCTCCATTCTTCTCAGCCCTTTTTACCCCCAACAACCACCCAATCCCCAGTATTTCTGCCATATCGTCGATGAGGAGCAACTATAATTTGTCCCCTTTCCCTTGGGGCTGATTGAGTTTGATTCTCCCTTTTGCCTCTATTTGTGCTCAACTGCGTCCTGCCATTCATTCCAGGAGAAAGGGCTTTGGTCTTCCAGACACATTCTTCTGTTTCATGTCCAATCAGCTTGCATTTACTGCACTTTGCTGGCTTCCACTCATACTCCACATCTTGGTGCTGAATGATATTATTCTCATCTTTGTATGGAATTCTTTTCTGCATTACCTTCCCCATGTTCACCTCAACTAGTACCCTTGCAAACTTTGTCTTTTCCATGTGCCATGTGGCCTCATCAATCCGCAAGGGGATTCCAATTACACTTGCCAATCTACATAACAAACTCGGCACCCATATGGGAATTGTATCCAATCCAGGAAATTGCACCCATATGGGAATTGTATCTTAGACGCATCCTTGCTGCCCTCACTCTCCTCTCTGCCCATTGTTTCCAAGAACCTCGAAATTGGTATGCCGGTTTTTATCATCATCGACTGCCTACGAACCCCGGTTGCCATCATCGATTTATTGCTGCCCCCTTCGCTTTCCCGATCATATATACTCTCAACCGCTGGCAATGTAGTCCTACTCCCAGATTGAATCGGATTCATCCCATCGTTTTCCTTTTCCAATCCAAACAAGGGTTTTCCTCCATTCTCTATAACCTCACTTTCAGCCACATTCAATAGTTCTTCTCCAGCTTTTTCCTTAAGTTTCTGTTCAATCATTCTAAAACCTTCATAAGCTTTCCCCATATTTTCAAAGAGCTCTTCGACCGACGCTTTCTGAATCCATTTTTTCATCGCCTCACTGTGTGAATTTGACGCTGCCTTTACATCAATATCTCCGCTGCTAAGATTTTTCTTTTCTGCTGCAGCCCGAGGGTTTTTTGTCGCATCTACCATCCCAACAATAGGGTTCTGTCTGCGAGCAATCGTGGTTGGCTGTTTCGGCAAAACCTCACCATCATCGCCAAACAAACTCCGTCCATCACTTCCCAAGACCATCTTCGTCACATCCTTAGGCTTATTTCCCGCGTTTCGTTTACCACTACTGTTCTTGCCCATGGCGGCAGAATCAAATGTTTGATTCACCAGAAAATAGTGGAAAAAGAAAAACGGAAATAGCACATGAAGGATTTAGAATCGCAGCATAGGTTTTAGGAGGATCACCTTGCGTACAGATGTGTGGTGCGCCGTGCGTACAGAGTCCCAAAATCCGATTATAATTTTGAGCAGGATCGCCGTGCGTACAAACGTAAGAATAATCCGAATAATTTGTAGCAGGCGCCGTGCGTACAAACTTTGCCTACAGAATCCAAAATCCGATTTGGAGCAGGATCGCCGTGCGTACAAACTTTGCGCACAGAATCCAAATTAAAATCCGATTATAATTTGGAGCAGGATCACCGTGCGTACAAACCCTTTGCATACAAAATCCAAAATCAGATCAATCGCACTTTGGGTGTGTGTATTTCGCCCATAGTAGGAGAGAGAAAATGAAATCCTTAACTTAACAGTATTGATAATAATAAAGGCCCATACCTAATGGAATGTGTTGACATGAAGGGAAACTTCAGCACGATCAAGGCATATGGATACCACAAAGGGGCAGGCCAAGAAAATCATTGGTCAACGAATATATTGTGGAAGTCAGGACTACAACCTAAACACTCATTCTTTCTATGGATGTTGTTAAAAGGGAGATTATCGACCATAGCGAGATGTCAAAAGGGAAAATACCTCATGTGGCAGATGTTTATACTCTATGTGGGAAGAATGGAGAAACGATACAGCACATATTTTGTACATGCCAGTTTACAGTGGAGCTCCAAAAACATTACAGGGTGGAGACTGGCCCAAACTTCAGAGAGTGCTTGAGGAGGATGAGAAGAATGGTAGGATGGAGAAAGAGAATAAGATTCCACCGACTTATCAGCATCTTCTATAATGTAGGGAGGGAGAGGAATAACAGAATCTTTAAGGGGAAATTTAGGCAGGTGGGTGCTCTAAAGGTGATGATTGAAATAGGCTATGACCCCTCTGATTGATGTTGAGGATGGTGTGAATGGATCCTAGCATGAAACTTGGTACATATGTCGTAGGTACCACACTGATTACCTTTGGTATTTCAGAGGTGTTGGGCTGCTGGTGTAAAAACCAGTTACCCAGCCTTGGCCTGTGACACTATCTAAAAACTTGACGGATTGGTTGTGGGGATATATCCCTAGCATGAAACTTGTACATATGTCGTAGGTACCGCATTGATTACCTTTTGGTATTTCAGAGGTGTTGTGCTGCTGGTATAAAAACCAGTTACCCAATTGGTGTAATAAAGGGGAATAATGTAATAAACGGGGTTAAGAGTTTCTTCAATTGAGCTGATACGCCAAAGGAGTTCAATATGGCGGTGTTGACACTGCTACCGTAAACAGAACAGCCCAACTCTGCGGGTGATTACAGGTCGATATCTTGTTGCCCGGTCTTGTATAAAGTGGTCACTAAGGTGATGAGTAATAGGCTAAGGGAAGTATTGCCATGGTTGATCAGCAACAATCAAAGTGCTTTTGTGAAAGGGAGAAACATAGCTCACAACATTCTGCTAGCACACGAGCTTTTGAGCAAATACAATGGCAAAGGCTGTATCCCTAGCTGTATGATAAAGATTGATATTCAGAAAACGTTTGATAGCTTGAGCTAGGAATTCATGTTTAGATGGATGAAGGTACTGAAGATACCAGGTAAGTTCATTGAATGGGTTAGAAAGTGTGTAGAGAGAGCACTAGCTATTGCTTTTCTCTGAATGGAACATATACAAGGAGCTTTCCTGGCCATTGTGGAGTGAAACAAGGAGATCCAATATCGCCGTTACTATTTGTGATCGGGATGGAATTTTTGACCAGGCAATTAAATTTGGCAATAAAGCAGAAGACAATAGAATATCATCAGAGATGCAAGATTGCGGGGGTGCACAGCCTGATGTTTGCAGATGATCTTTTAATATTTTGCAAAGCAAGTAATCGTTCTATAGAGGGGGTGAAGAAGGTGTTGCGGGAGTTTAAAGATGTCTCGGGTCTACAGATAAGCGAAGGGAAATATTTGTGGATGTGGAGGTTTTAAGAAAGTGCAAATCATCAAGATATGCCATGGCTGGTCATTGGGGATTTTAATTGTCCACTAAACCTTGGAGAACGAGTTGGAGGTGTCGAGGTGGATATGGTTGAAATAAAGAAATTTAGGAAGACAGTTGATCATGTTCAAATCCAGGAGATGAGAACGGTGGGGCCTTTTTACACCTGGAATAATCGAAGGGACTAGGGAATGATTTTCAGCAAAATTTATAGGGGATTGGTGAATGATAAGTGGATCACAGAACTGCCGGAAGCGAGTTGTGAGGTGAAGACTAATGCTGTCCGACCATTTACCTCTACTGATTTCGTTGCGGAAAGGAGGTAGAAAGCTCAAAAAGCCGTTTAAGTTTTACAATATGTGGACAAGCTCGCCACAAATTGGTGAATTGGTGGAGGCAGCCTGGAAACAGTATAAGGTGGATGACATGTCCGATTTGTTTCGCAATCTGGAGCTGTTACAGTTAACTCTAAGGAGACTGAATAGGAACGTTTTTTTGGAAATTCAGGTGAGATCAGAGGATGCAAAAGCAAAATGGAATAACAGTTTTCAGGAGTTACAAAGAAACTTATCAGATAGGAAGCTGCAAAAAAAGGAGACGGAAGCAAGGAATAAGGCAATTGAGATGGCAGAAGCTGAGTTTATGTTCCTGCAGCAAAGATCGAAAGAGAGATGGATGAAGGAAGGTGATAGACCCACAAAACTGTTTTATGCTAGCATGAAGAAAAGACAGTATAAGAACCATATCGTGAGCCTAAAGTTGGGTGACAGAACGGTGGAAGGAAGGGAGTTGATAGAGGAGCATCTTTTGGAGTACTTTGGAGCAAGAATGGGGAAAACAGCTACAATTCATATGGAGATAGACCCGAAGGTGGTAGAGGAAGGAAACACGCTTACAATCGAGCAGCAAATCCCATTGATTAAGCCTATAACGGAGGAAGAAATATGGGAAGCACTTAACTGTATTGATAATAATAAAAGCCCATACCTAATGGAATATGTTGACATGAAGGGAAATTTCAGCACGAGCAAGGCATATGGATACCACAAAGGGCAGGCCAAGAAAACCATTGGTCAACGTATATATTTTGGAAGTCAGGACTACAGCCTAAACACTCATTCTTTCTATGGATGTTGTTAAAAGGGAGATTATCGACCATAGCGAGACTGCAGTCGAAAGGGATAATACCTCATGTGGCAGATGTTTGTACTCTATGTGGGAAGAATGGAGAAACGATGCAGCACATATTTTGTACATGCCAGTTTACAGTGGAGCTCCAAAAACATTACAGGGTGGAGACTGGCGGAAACTTCAGAGAGTGCTTGAGGAGGATGAGAAGAATGGAAGGATGGAGAAAGAGAATAAGATTCCACCGACTTATCAGCATCTTCTATAATGTATGGAGAGAGAGGAATAACAGAATCTTTGAGGGGAAATTTAGGCAGGTGGGTGCTCTAAAGGTGATGATTGAAATAGGCTATGACCCCTCTGATTGATGTTGAGGATGGTGTGAATGGATCCTAGTATGAAACTTGGTACATATGTCGTAGGTACCGCACTGATTACCTTTTGTATTTCAGAGGTGTTGGGCTGCTGGGTGAAACTAGTTACCCAACCTTGGCCCATGACACACTATCTAAACACTTGACGGGCTGGATCGAAGAAGATTATAAGCATACTCAGACCAGACTACATATGGCTTATTTGATTTCTTTGGGAATTGAACCAGGGCAGACTTGTGTTTTGCATGTCAATTCACATATATGCTAT
The DNA here is from genome assembly GCA_963678965.1 of Cruciata laevipes. Taxonomy (NCBI): domain Eukaryota; kingdom Viridiplantae; phylum Streptophyta; class Magnoliopsida; order Gentianales; family Rubiaceae; genus Cruciata; species Cruciata laevipes. The sequence continues at coordinate 15,012,099 of OY787634.1, read as the reverse complement.
GGTGGATTTTCCCTTAATCATATACGAGCCGGAGACTGAAATGGAACGTTTGAAGACACCAAAGCTCCAAAGGTGGATGTGGATTATGCAAGATATGCAAGGACAGATGGAATGGAAGCGCGTTCATGATAGTTATTCTAAAATCCTAGCAATATCTTGATGAACTAGTTATGATCATAGCCACTTGCATTTCATATGGCTGTAAAATAGTTTTTTTTCTCCTTTTGGTTAGTTATTTATATCTGTTGAATGTTTGGTTTAGAGTGATGGCCAAATCAGTTGTATGAACTTTTTTGAGCAATTTAATAGAAGAAAATATTACATCAAAAAATAATAAAAGCCCAGGATTTGATGGGTACTCGAGCTATTTTTTCAAGAAATCCTGGAAAGTAGCGGGGAATGATGTAATAAAGGGGGTTAAGAGTTTCTTCAATGGAGCTGATACGCCAAAGGAGTTCAATATGGCGGTGTTGACACTGCTACCGTAAACAGAACAGCCCAACTCTGCGGGTGATTACAGGTCGATATCTTGCTGCCCGGTCTTGTATAAAGTGGTCACTGAGGTGATGAGTAATAGGCTAAGGGAAGTATTGCCATGGTTGATCAGCAACAATCAAAGTGCTTTTGTGAAAGGGAGAAACATAGCTCACAACATTCTGCTAGCACACGAGCTTTTGAGCAAATACAATGGCAAAGGCTATATCCCTAGCTGTATGATAAAGATTGATATTCAGAAAACGTTTGATAGCTTGAGCTGGGAATTCATGTTTAGATGGATGAAGGTGGGATATGTACGCACAACTTGGGATTAATTGGCAAAGTTCCTAGGCGGCAATTTGATCTCCTCCTGGGCGCACAGATTTGATTAACACAGGCGGAGACTTTGAACCCTGCCGTTCCCCCGAACCGGACCCCCTTCTGATCCAGAATCCAGTTCTATGCTGCGATTCTAAATCCTTATATGTGTGATTTCCGTTTTTCTTTTTCCACTATTTTCTAGTGAATCGAATTCGATCGATTCTGCCGCCATGGGCAAGAATAGTAGTGGTAAACGAAACGCGGGAAATAAGCCTAAGGATGTGACGAAGATGGTCTTGGGAAGAGATGGACGGAGTTTGTTTGGTGATGATGGTGAGGTTTTGCCGAAACAGCCAAGGTTGTTGGAGGATATTGAGCGTATGAAAAACGACGGGATGGATCGCGGGCAGTTTGAGCATGAGCGCGGTGGTGATGGTAGATCTGAAAAGTGCGGCGGTGATTCTGAACGTGAGCGTGGACGGCTAAACCCTAAGCGCAGCGATGAATCCGAGAGACTTCCGTTGAAGGTAGCACCCAATTCACATAGTGAAGCAATGGCTCAATGGATTCAGAATGCATCTGTTGAAGAGCTATTTGAAAATATGGAAAAATCTTATGAAGGTTTTAAGATGATTGAGCAGAAACTGAAAGGAAAAGCTAGGGAAGAATCCTTAACCGGGGAGGAACAGGTTTTAGGAGGGAAAACCATAGCTGGACAGGAAAAGGAAAATGGTGTGGTGAATCCGTTTCAATCCGGGAACAGGACTACATGGCCAGCAATTGATAGAAATGTCAATGGGGGCACCAAGGAGGCTTCCATGGTGGCTGGTCGTAGGCCACTGATGATGCTCCGAACTGGGATACCAATTTCAAACCAGCTGGAAGGTCGAGAGAAGCAAGAGAGCAGCATGGATTTGGAGGAAAAATTAGTGCAGCCTCAGATGGAGAAGAGATTGGAAAGTGTTGTGCCGGCTGTGATTAATCAAACCGACGGGGATGAAGCTATCACAACAAAGAACAAAGTTGTGGAGCAAGTTCGTATCCTAAAGAGAGGTGAAGAGCTAGAAGCACAAGCAAAGCCAGGTTGGTCGAAACTGTTCACAAGCAAGCAGGCTGAGGTAAAGTACTATAAACCAGAAATTGTAGATGGTATGATTTTGCCTACTTTTCCTTTGAAAGAGGTTGAAAACAGCTTGAAAAAAATGGAAGAATGTAGTTGTTTGCAAGGTTATTGGGGGTCACCCTCCAGTTAAATATTTTGAAGGTTTCCTTCGAAGAATTTGGTTTGGTATGGTTGAAAAGGTATGGCAGGCAAAACCAGGGATTTTTTTAGTTAAACTTGTAAATGAAGCATATAAGGATGCGGTGGTTGAAAGGGGAATGGTTTTCTTTGATAAAAAACCAGTGTTTGTAAAGGTGTGGCAGCAAACAATGGATTTTGATGAGCCGGACACAATTCCCATTTGGGTGCAATTTCCTGGATTGGATCCAGTCTATTGGGAGCCGAGCTTATTGTGTAGATTGGCAAGTGCTATTGGAATCCCTTTGCGGATTGATGAGGCCACATGGTATATGGACAGGACAAAATTTGCTAGGATATTGGTTGAGGTAAACATGGGGAAGGAAATGCAGAAACGAATTCCATACAGAGATGAAAATAATGTCATTCAGCACCAGAATGTGGAGTATGAGTGGAAACCGGCAAAATGCAGTAAGTGCAAGCTGATTGGCCATGAAACAGAGGAATGTGTTTGGAAACCCAAACCACTTTCACCTGCAGTAAAAGGAGGAATACAGCAGAGCACAAATAAAGGCAAAAAGGGGAACCAAACTCAAAATGCACCAAGGGGAAGTGGACTTGGACAGAACAGAATGGCTCCTCAAAGGTATGGAAGAAATACTAAAGATTGGGTGGCTGTGGGGGTAATTAGGGCAGAAAGGAATGGTGAAAAAGAAGGCCAGAATCGAGCTGTTTTAGTCCCGTCTCGTGAGGGGAATAAAACGGGCACTAAAGGGACCAATATAGAACAGAAAAAGGGAGACCGAGAGACTGTCTTTGGAGCTGAAAAAGAGCAGGTAAAGAAAGCAGGGTGTGAAAAAGAAAGGGGTGAAAACAGTGGTGGAACGAGCAGTAGAACAGTTTTGGATGCACAATCAAGAGAGTGAAGCTAGGGATGTTCCGGGTAGAGTAATAAGGCAACAAAGAGAAGGGAAACAACCGGCTGAACCGAATGATAGTGTGGTATTGCAGATTTCACATTCTACAAATGTTGGCGGCAATGAGAGAGAAGCAGCTAATAACATAGACCTTGAAGTTCATTCAAGGTATAGTCCCCTTTATAATATTGTTAATGATGCATAGTACTATGCTATTCTGGAATGTTAGGGGTCTAAATCAGCCAATTAAGCAGAGAAAATGCCGGCAATTTTGTTTTGAAAATAATATAGGCCTTGCTGGCTTGCTGGAAACAAAGGTGAAGGTAGAAAATGATGTGGACAGATGGGAAAGTCTTGATTTGGGTTGGAAGCTACTAACAAACTGCCCGATAGCACAAACAGGAAGAATATGGCTATGTTGGAAACCAGATTTGTATGATATTTCGGTAATAAGCATTGGAGATCAGTGGATTGACTGCATTTGCCGGAAAAAGGAACTCGGGCTGGAGTTTTACTTGACGGTTGTTTATGCTCATAATAGTGAAGTAGAACCAGGGACCAAACAACCACTAAGGCTGAATTTATAGCGTTATCTGGAGACTGCAAATCACCAGGATATGCCATGGATGGTGGTGGGGGATTTCAACTCCCCTCTAAATTTGGGAGACCGAACGGGAGGAGAGGATGTACAGCTAGCTGAGGTGGAAAATTTTAGAGACACGGTGAACTTGATTCAACTGCATGAGCTGAAAAGTACAGGACCTTTTTTCACGTGGAACAATAAAAAGGCAGAATTTTCAGTAGAATCAACAGAGCAATGGTGAATGAGATGTGGTTGGACAGATGGATGGAAGCGATATGCGAGGTAAAACCCAATGATGCATCAGATCATTTACCTTTACTTATACACCTAGATAAGCCAAGAAAGTGTTGGATAAAGGGGGAACCAGTTCAATCTATTACAAACAAATGTATTGGATAAAGGGCTGCAAGAAAATGAAGCAAGGGCAAGGAGAGAATCTATGGAACTAGCTGAAGCGGAGTTCAGTTTCTTACAGCAGCGGTCTAAGGAGAAATGGATAAAGGAGGAGGACAGGCCAACCAAAATTTTCTATGCAAGCATGAAAAAGAGGCAATACAGAAATCATATAGTCAGCCTGAAGGTGGGAAATGATAGAGTGGATGGAAGAGAGGGAGTGGAGCAACATCTACTCCATTTCTTTGGTGACCGAATGGGAAAGACAGTGATTACAGAGAGTGAAATTGATCCTTTAGTGGCAGCTGAAGGTAAATTTCTTACAGTGGAGCAACAAATACCCTTGATAAAGCCGATTACAGATGATGAGATATGGAGAGCTCTGAATAGCATTGAGAATGACAAAAGTCCTGGAGTAGATGGATTTTCGAGCTTTTTCTTCAAGAAAGCATGGGGGATTGTTGGTGATGATATCAAAAAGGGGATTAGGAGTTTCTTCCAGGGCGATGAAGTACCACAGGAATTTAGCAGGGCTGTTTTAACACTAATACCGAAAGTTGATAATCCGCAGTCAGCTGGGGACTATAGGCCGATTTCCTGCTGCCCTGTTTTATATAAAGTCGTCACAAAGATCATGAGTAACAGGTTAAGTGAGGTACCCCTGAAGTGATAAATGGAAACCAAGGTGCATTCGTGAAAGGGAGGAGGATATCACATAATATTCTCCTAGCGCAAGAGCTTTTAACGGGATATAAGAAGCCGAGCAATATTTCGAGCTGCATGATAAAAATTGATATACAGAAGGCTTTCGACAGTATAAGCTGGGAGTTTCTTTTCAAATGGCTGGCAGTTCTAAAGTTTCCAGGATTGTTTATTGAGTGGATAAGACGATGCGTTGAGGATACCACTTATTGTTTCTCTTTGAATGGTGCGTACACGGATTGTTTTAAAGGGAGGAGTGGTGTTAAACAGGGGGATCCGATATCACCTTTATTGTTTGTAATTGGGATGGAATATCTATCGAGACAGCTTAGCCTGGCCATAAAAATGAAAGCTATAGAGTTCCATCAGAGGAGTTTAAAGGGGGGAAATACACAGTTTGATGTTTGCAGATGATCTGTTAATTTTCTGTAGGGCGAGCAAGCACTCAATGGAAGGGGTTAAAGCTGTTTTGGAGGAGTTTAGGAAGGTTTCTGGTCTGAGGATAAATGAAGGAAAATCTGAGGCTTTCTTCTCGACAATGACAGAAACTGAATCAAAGATGTTGTGGAGTGAAACAAGGAGATCCAATATCGCCGTTACTATTTGTGATCGGGATGGAATTTTTGACCAGGCAATTAAATTTGGCAATAAAGCAGAAGACAATAGAATATCATCAGAGATGCAAGAATGCGGGGGTGCACAGCCTGATGTTTGCAAATGATCTTTTAATATTTTGCAAAGAAAGTAACCGTTCTATAGTGGGGGTGAAGAAGGTGTTGAGGGAGTTTAAAGATGTCTCGGGTCTACAGATAAGCGAAGGGAAATATTTGTGGATGTGGAGGTTTTTAAAAAGTGCAAATCATCAAGATATGCCATGGCTGGTCATTGGGGATTTTAATTGTCCACTAAACCTTGGAGAACGAGTTGGAGGTGTCGAGGTGGATATGGCTGAAATAAAGAAATTTAGGAAGACAATTGATCATGTTCAAATCCAGGAGATGAGAACGGTGGGGCCTTTTTACACCTGGAATAATCGAAGGAACCAGGGAATGATTTTCAGCAAAATTGATAGGGGATTGGTGAATGATAAGTGGATCACAGAACTGCCGGAAGCGAGTTGTGAGGTGAAGACTAATGCAATGTCCGACCATTTACCTCTACTAATTTCATTGCAGAAAGGAGGTAGAAAGCTCAAAAAGCCGTTTAAGTTTGATAATATGTGGACAAGCTCGCCACAAATTGGTGAATTGGTGGAGGCAGCCTGGAAACAGTATAAGGTGGATGACATGTCCGATTAGTTTCGCAATCTGGAGCTGTTACAGTTAACTCTAAGGAGACTGAATAGGAAAGTTTTTTCGGAAATTCAGGTGAGATCAGAGGATGCAAAAGCAAAATGGAAAAAACTGTTTTCAGGAGTTACAAAGAAACTTATCAGATAGGAAGATGCAAAAAAAGGAGACGGAAGCAAGGAATAAGGCAATTGAGATGGCAGAAGCTGAGTTTATGTTCCTGCATCAAAGATCGAAAGAGAGATGGTTGAAGGAAGGTCATAGACCCACAAAACTGTTTTATGCTAGCATGAAGAAAAGACAGTATAAGAACCATATCGTGAGCCTAAAGTTGGGTGACAGAACGGTGGAAGGAAGGGAGTTGATAGAGGAGCATCTTTTGGAGTACTTTGGAGCAAGAATGGGGAAAGCAACTACAATTCATATGGAGATAGACCCGAAAGTGGTAGAGGAAGGAAACACGCTTACAAACGAGCAGCAAATCCCATTGATTGAGCCTATAGCGGAGGAAGAAATATAGGAAGCACTTAACAGTATTGATAATAATAAAAGCCCAGGAATCGATGGGTACTCGAGCTATCTTTTCAAGAAATCCTGGAAAGTAGTGGGGAATGATGTAATAAAGGGGGTTAAGAGTTTCTTCAATGGAGCTGATACGCCAAAGGAGTTCAATATGGCGGTGTTGACACTGCTACCGTAAACAGAACAGCCCAACTCGGCGGGTGATTACATGTCTATATCTTGCTGCCCGGTCTTGTATAAAGTGGTTACTAAGGTGATGAGTAATAGGCTAAGGGAAGTATTGCCATGGTTGATCAGCAACAATCAAAGTGCTTTTGTGAAAGGGAGAAACATAGCTCACAACATTCTGCTAGCACACGAGCTTTTGAGCAAATACAATGGCAAAGGCTATATCCCTAGCTGTATGATAAAGATTGATATTCAGAAAACGTTTGATAGCTTGAGCTGGGAATTCATGTTTAGATGGATGAAGGTACGGAAGATACTAGGTAAGTTCATTGAATGGGTTAGAAAGTGTGTAGAGAGAGCACTAGCTATTGCTTTTCTCTGAATGGAACATATACAAGGAGCTTTCTTGGCCGTTGTGGAGTGAAACAAGGAGATCCAATATCGCCGTTAGTATTTGTGATCGGGATGGAATTTTTGACTAGGCAATTAAATTTGGCAATAAAGCAGAAGACAATAGAATATCATCAGAGATGCAAGAATGCGGGGGTGCACAGCCTGATGTTTGCAGATGATCTTTTAATATTTTGCAAAGAAAGTAACCGTTCTATAGAGGGGGTGAAGAAGGTGTTGCGGGAGTTTAAAGATGTCTCGGGTCTACAGATAAGCGAAGGGAAATATTTGTGGATGTGGAGGTTTTAAAAAAGTGCAAATCATCAAGATATGCCATGGTTGGTCATTGGGGATTTTAATTGTCCACTAAACCTTGGAGAACGAGTTGGAGGTGTCGAGGTGGATATGGCTGAAATAAAGAAATTTAGGAAGACAATTGATCATGTTCAAATCCAGGAGATGAAACGGTGGGGCCTTTTTACACCTGGAATAATCGAAGAGACCAGGGAATGATTTTCAGCAAAATTGATAGGGGATTGGTGAATGATAAGTGGATCACAGAACTGCCGGAAGCGAGTTGTGAGGTGAAGACTAATGCAATGTCCGACCATTTACCTCTACTGATTTCGTTGCGGAAAGGAGGTAGAAAGCTCAAAGAGCCGTTTAAGTTTTACAATATGTGGACAAGCTCGCCACAAATTGGTGAATTGGTGGAGGCAGCCTGGAAACAGTATAAGGTGGATGACATGTCCGATTTGTTTCGCAATCTGGAGCTGTTACAGTTAACTCTAAGGAGACTGAATAGGAAAGTTTTTTCAGAAATTCAGGTGAGATCAGAGGATGCAAAAGCAAAATGGAAAAACTGTTTTCAGGAGTTACAAAGAAACTTATCAGATAGGAAGCTGCAATAAAAGGAGACGGAAGCAAGGAATAAGGCAATTGAGATGTCGTAGGTACCGCACTGATTACCTTTTGGTATTTCAGAGGTGTTGGGCTGCTGGTGTAAAAACCAGTTACCCAGCCTTGGCCTGTGACACTATCTAAAAACTTGACGGATTGGTTGTGGGGATATATCCCTAGCATGAAACTTGTACATATGTCGTAGGTACCGCACTGATTACCTTTTGGTATTTCAGAGGTGTTGTGCTGCTGGTATAAAAACCAGTTACCCAGCCTTGGCCCATGACACTATCTGATTTGATGGAATGGTTGAGGGGTTTTACCCCAAGTATGAAACTTGTACATATGTTGTAGGTACCGCACTGATTACCTTTTGGTATTTCAGAGGTGTTGGGCTGCTAGTATAAAAACCAGTTACCCAGCCTTGACCCATGACACTATCCGATTTGATGGAATGGTTGAGGGGTTTTACCCCAAGTATGAAACTTGTACATATGTCGTAGGTACCGCACTGATTACCCTTAGGTATTTCAGAGGTGTTGGGCTGCTGGTGTAAAAACCAGTTACCCAGCCTTGGCTCATGACACTATCAAAAATATTTGACGGACTGGATGAGGGATTATGGCCCTAGTATGAAACTTGTACATGTGTCGTAGGAACCGCGCTGATTACCTTTGGTATTTCAGAGGTGTTGGGCTGCTGGGTAAAACCGGTTACCCAACCTTAGCCCATGACACTATCTAAAGACTTGACGGGCTGGATTGAAGAAGATTATAAGCATGCTCAGACCAGGCTTCATTATGGCTAATTTGATTTCTATGGGAACTGAACCGGGGCAGACTTGTGTTTTGACATGTCAATTTGCAGATATGCTACAATGGATTTTCCCTTAATCATATACGAGCTGGAAACAGAAATGGAACGTTGAACACACCAAAGCTCCAAATGTGGATGCGGATTTAGCAAGATATGCAGGGACAGATGGAATGGAAGCATAGTCATGATAGTTATGATAAAATCTTAGCAATGTCTTGATGAACTAGTTGTGATCATAACCACTTGTATTTCAGATGGCTGTAGAATAGTTGTTTATTCCTTTTGGTTAGTTATTAATATTTGTTGAATGTTTGGCTTAGAGTGACGGCCAAATCAGTTGTATGAACTTTTTTGAGCAATTTAATAGAAAAAAATATTACATCAAAAAAAATGTGGACAAGCTCGCCACAAATTGGTGAATTGGTGGAGGCCAGCCTTGGCCCAAGACACTATCAAAAATATTTGACGGACTGGATGAGGGACTATGGCCCTAGTATGAAACTTGTACATATGTCGTAGGTACCGCACTGATTACCTTTGGTATTTCAGAGGTGTTGGGCTGCTGGGTGAAACCAGTTACCCAACCTTGGCCCATGACACTATCTAAAGACTTGATGGGCTGGATCGAAGAAGACTATAAGCATACTCAGACCAGACTACATAATGGGTTATTTGATTTCTATGGGAAATGAACCAGGGCAGATTTGTGTTTTGACATGTCAATTCACAGATATGCTATGGTGGATTTTCCCTTAATCATATACGAGCCGGAGACAGAAATGGAACGTTGAAGACACCAAAGCTCCAAAGGTGGATGCGGATTTGGCAAGATATGCAAGGACAGATGGAACAGAAGCGCATTCATGATAGTTATTCTAAAATCCTAGCAATATCTTGATGAACTAGTTATGATCATAGCCACTTGCATTTCATATGGCTGTAGAATAGTTGTTTTTCTCCTTTTGGTTAGTTATTTATATCCGTTGAATGTTTGGCTTAGAGTGATGGCCAAATCAGTTGTATAAACTTTTTTTTGAGCAATTTAATAGAAGAAAATATTACATCAAAAAAAAAAAAGAATTGGTGGAGGCAGCCTGGGAACAGTATAAGGTGGATGACATGTCTGATTTGTTTCGCAATCTGGAGCTGTTACAGTTAACTCTAAGGAGACTGAATAGGAAAGTTTTTTCGGAAATTCAGGTAAGATCAGAGGATGCAAAAGCAAAATGGAATAACTGTTTTCAGGAGTTACAAAGAAACTTATCAGATAGGAAGCTGCAAAAAAAGGAGACAGAAGCAAGGAATAAGGCAATTGAGATGGCAGAAGCTGAGTTTATGTTCCTGCAGCAAAGATCGAAAGAGAGATGGTTGAAGGAAGGTGATTGACCCACAAAACTGTTTTATGCTAGCATGAAGAAAAGACAGCATAAGAACCATATCGTGAGCCTAAAGTTGGGTGACAGAACGGTGGAAGGAAGGGAGTTGATAGAGGAGCATCTTTTGGAGTACTTTGGAGCAAGAATGGGGAAAACAACTACAATTCATATGGAGATAGACCCGAAGGTGGTAGAGGAAGGAAACATGCTTACAAACGAGCAGAAAATCCCATTGATTAAGCCTATAACGGAGGAAGAAATATGGGAAGAACTTAACAGTATTGATAATAATAAAAGACCAGGAATTGATGGGTACTCGAGCTATTTTTTCAAGAAATCCTGGAAAGTAGTGGGGAATGATGTAATAAAGGGGGCTAAGAGTTTCTTCAATGGAGCTGATACGCCAAAGGAGTTCAATATGGCGGTGTTGACACTACTACCGTAAACAGAACAGCCCAACTCGGTGGGTGATTACAGGTCGATATCTTGTATAAAGTGGTTACTAAGGTGATGAGTAATAGGCTAAGGGAAGTATTGCCATGGTTGATCAGCAACAATCAAAGTGCTTTTGTGAAAGGGAGAAACATAGCTCACAACATTCTGCTAGCACACGAGCTTTTGAGCAAATACAATTTCAAAGGCTATATCCCTAGTTGTATGATAAAGATTGATATTCATAAAACGTTTGATAGCTTGAGCTGGGAATTCATGTTTAGATGGATGAAGGTACGGTTGATACCAGGTAAGTTCATTGAATGGGTTAGAAAGTGTGTAGAGAGAGCACTAGCTATTGCTTTTCTCTGAATGGAACATATACAAGGAGCTTTCCTGGCCGTTGTGGAGTGAAACAAGGAGATCCAATATCGCCGTTACTATTTGTGATCGGGATGGAATTTTTGACTAGGCAATTAAATTTGGCAATAAAGCAGAAGACAATAGAATATCATCAGAGATGCAAGAATGCGGGGGTGCACTGCCTGATGTTTGCAGATGATCTTTTAATATTTTGCAAAGAAAGTAACCGTTCTATAGAGGGGGTGAAGAAGGTGTTGCGGGAGTTTAAAGATGTCTCGGGTCTACAGATATGCGAAGGGAAATATTTGTTGATGTGGAGGTTTTAAAAAAGTGCAAATCATCAAGATATGCCATGGCTGGTCATTGGGGATTTTAATTGTCCACTAAACCTTGGAGAACGAGTTGGAGGTGTCGAGGTGGATATGGCTGAAATAAAGAAATTTAGGAAGACAGTTGATCATGTTCAAATCCAGGAGATGAGAACGGTGGGGTCTTTTTACACCTGGAATAATCGAAGGGACCAGGGAATGATTTTCAGCAAAATTGATAGGGGATTGGTGAATGATAAGTGGATCACAGAACTGCCGGAAGCGAGTTGTGAGGTGAAGACTAATGCAATGTCCGACCATTTACCTCTACTGATTTCGTCGCGGAAAGGAGGTAGAAAGCTCAAAAAGCCGTTTAAGTTTTACAATTTGTGGACAAGCTCGCCACAAATTGGTGAATTGGTGGAGGCAGCCTGGAAACAGTATAAGGTGGATGACATGTCCGATTTGTTTCGCAATCTGGAGCTGTTACAGTTAACTCTAAGGAGACTGAATAGGAAAGTTTTTTCGGAAATTCAGGTGAGATCAGAGGATGCAAAAGCAAAATGGATTAACTGTTTTCAGGAGTTACAAAGAAACTTATCAGATAGGAAGCTGCAAAAAAAGGAGACAGAAGCAAGGAATAAGGCAATTGAGATGGCAGAAGCTGAGTTTATGTTCCTGCAGCAAAGATCGAAAGAGAGATGGTTGAAGGAAGGTGATAGACCCACAAAACTGTTTTATGCTAGCATGAAGAAAAGACAGTATAAGAACCATATCGTGAGCCTAAAGTTGGGTGACAGAACGGTGGAAGGAAGGGAGTTGATAGAGGAGCATCTTTTGGAGTACTTTGGAGCAAGAATGGGGAAAACAACTACAATTCATATGGAGATAGACCCGAAGGTGGTAGAGGAAGGAAACATGCTTACAAACGAGCAGAAAATCCCATTGATTAAGCCTATAACGGAGGAAGAAATATGGGAAGAACTTAACAGTATTGATAATAATAAAAGACCAGGAATTGATGGGTACTCGAGCTATTTTTTCAAGAAATCCTGGAAAGTAGTGGGGAATGATGTAATAAAGGGGGTTAAGAGTTTCTTCAATGGAGCTGATACGCCAAAGGAGTTCAATATGGCGGTGTTGACACTGCTACCGTAAACAGAACAGCCCAACTCGGCGGGTGATTACAGGTCTATATCTTGCTGCCTGGTCTTGTATAAAGTGGTTACTAAGGTGATGAGTAATAGGCTAAGGGAAGTATTGCCAGGGTTGATCAGCAACAATCAAAGTGCTTTTGTGAAAGGGAGAAACATAGCTCACAACATTCTGCTAGCACACGAGCTTTTGAGCAAATACAATTTCAAAGGCTATATCCCTAGCTGTATGATAAAGATTGATATTCAGAAAACGTTTTTTTGATGTAATATTTTCTTCTATAAAATTGCTCAAAAAGTTCATACAACTGATTTGGCCATCACTCTAAGCCAAACATTCAACAGATATAAATAACTAACCAAAAGGAGAAAAACAACTATTCTACAGCCATATGAAATGCAAGTGGTTATGATCATAACTAGTTCATCAAGATATTGCTAGGATTTTAGAATAACTATCGTGAATGCGCTTCCGTTCCATCTGTCCTTGCATATGTTGCCAAATCCGCATCCACCTTTGGAGCTTTGGTGTCTTCAACGTTCCATTTCTGTCTCTGGCTCGTATAATATGAAGGGAAAATCTACCATAGCATATCTGTGAATTGACATGTCAAAACACAAATCTGCCCTGGTTCATTTCCCATAGAAATCAAATAACCCATTATGTAGTCTGGTCTGAGTATGCTTATAATCTTCTTCGATCCAGCCCGTCAAGTCCTTAGATAGTGTCATGGGCCAAGGTTGGGTAACTGGTTTCACTCAGCAGCCCAACACCTCTGAAATACCAAAGGTAATCAGTGCGGTACCTACGACATATGTACAAGTTTCATACTAGGGCCATAGTCCCTCATCCAGTCCGTCAAATATTTTTGATAGTGTCTTGGGCCAAGGCTGGGTAACTGGTTTTTATACCAGCAGCCCAACACCTCTGAAATACCAAAAGGTAATCAGTGCGGTATCTACGACATATGTACAAGTTTCATACTTGGGGTAAAACCTCTCAACCATTCCATCAAATAAGATAGTGTCATGGGCCAAGGCTGGGTAACTGGTTTTTATACCAGCAGCCCAACACCTCTGAAATACCAAAAGGCAATCAGTGCGGTATATGTACAAGTTTCATACTAGGGATATATCTCCACAACCAATCCGTTAAGTCTTTAGATAGTGTCACGGGCCAAGGCTGGGTAACTGGGTTTTACACCAGCAGCCCAACACCTCTGAAATACCAAAGGTAATCAGTGCGGTACCTACGACATATGCACCAAGTTTCATACTAGGATCCATTCACACTATCCTCAACATCGATCAAAGGGGTCATAGCCTGTTTCAATCATCACCTTTAGAGCATCCACCTGCCTAAATTTCCCCTCAAAGATTCTGTTATTTCTCTCCCTCCATACATTATAGAAGATGCTGATAAGTCGGTGGAATCTTATTCTCTTTCTCCAACCTACCATTCTTCTCATCCTCCTCAAGCACTCTCTGAAGTTTCCGCCAGTCTCCACCCTGTAATGTTTTTGGAGCTCCACTGTAAACTGGCATGTACAAAATATGTGCTGCATCGTTTCTTCATTCTGCCCACACAGAGTACAAACATCTGCAACATGGGGGTATTATCCCTTTCGACTGAAGTCTCTCTATGGTCGATAATCTCCCTTTTAACAACATCCATAGAAAGAATATTTAGGATGTAGTCCTGACTTCCACAATATTTTCGTTGACCAGTGGTTTTCTTGGCCTGCCCCTTTGAGGTATCCATATGCCTTGCTAGTACTGAAATTTCCCTTCATGTCAACACATTCCATTGGATATGGACGAATTTCATCTTTCAGTGACACCAACTTGCCCCAACTCCAACTATATGTGTGCCCTTCTAGGCTGTAGTCAAGAAACTCTTCATCCTTCAAGTAGTATGCATGCACCCATTTCAGCCACAATATATCCTTCTTTTGACATACATCCCAAACCAGCTTACACAGAGAAGCTCTATTCCAGAATGAAGGATCCCTTAGGCCAACTCCTCCACTTTTCTTTGGCATACAAAGTGTTTTCCAAGACACTGGTGTAACTCTTTTCTCCCCTTCCTTTCTGCCCCATAGAAAATTTCTGCATTTTTTCTCAATGGCTTTGTGCACACTCTCAGGTATTTGAAAAACATTTGCCCAGTGACTAGCTTTACTCAGCAGAATTGTGTTTATAAGCTGCACTTTACCTGCATATGCCATATTCCTGGAACCCCAAGAGCCTATTTGTCCTGCAATCTTCTCCACCATTTTCTCACAATCTTCAGCTCTCCACTTCCCTGTCGAGACTGGAAGTCCCAGGTAATTCATTGGGAAACTTCCTTGAACTATATTTAGAGTATCAGCTAACATCTTTGATTCAGTTTCTGTCATTGTCGAGAAGAAAGCCTCAGATTTTCCTTCATTTATCCTCAGACCAGAAACCTTCCTAAACTCCTCCAAAACGGCTTTAACCCCTTCCATTGAGTGCTTGCTCGCCCTACAGAAAATTAACAGATCATCTGCAAACATCAAACTGTGTATTTCCCCCTTCAAACTCCTCTGATGGAACTCTATAGCTTTCGTTTTTATGGCCAGGCTAAGCTGTCTCGATAGATATTCCATCCCAATTACAAACAATAAAGGTGGTATCGGATCCCCCTGTTTAACACCACTCCTCCCTTTAAAACAATCCGTGTATGCACCATTCAAAGAGAAACAATAAGTGGTATCCTCAACGCATCGTCTTATCCACTCAATAAACAATCCTGGAAACTTTAGAACTGCCAGCCATTTGAATAGAAACTCCCAACTTATACTGTCGAAAGACTTCTGTATATCAATTTTTATCATGCAGCTTGGAATATTGCTCGGCTTCTTATATCCTGTTAAAAGCTCTTGCGCTAGGAGAATATTATGTGATATCCTCCTCCCTTTCACAAACGCACCTTGGTTTCCATTTATCACTTCAGGGAGTACCTCACTTAACCTGTTACTCATGATCTTTGTGACGACTTTATATAAAACAAGGCAGCAGGAAATCGGCCTATAGTCCCCAGCTGACTGCGGATTATCAACTTTCGGTATTAATGTTAAAACAGCCCTGCTAAATTCCTGTGGTACTTCATCGCCCTGGAAGAAACTCCTAATCCCCTTTTTGATATCATCACCAACAATCCCCCATGCTTTCTTGAAGAAAAAGCTCGAATATCCATCTACTCCAGGACTTTTGTCTTTCTCAATGCTATTCAGAGCTCTCCATATCTCATCTGTAATCGGCTTTATCAAGGGTATTTGTTGCTCCACTGTAAGAAAGTTACCTTCAGCCGCCACTAAAGGATCAATTTCACTCTCTGTAATCACTGTCTTTCCCATTCGGTCACCAAAGAACTGCAGTAGATGCTGCTCCACTCCCTCTCTTCCATCCACTCTGTCGTTTCCCACCTTTAGGCAGACTATATGATTTCTGTATTGCCTCTTTTTCATGCTTGCATAGAAAATTTTGGTTGGCCTGTCCCTCTCCTTTATCCATTTCTCCTTAGACCGCTGCTGTAAGAGACTGAACTCCGCTTCAGCTAGTTCCATAGATTCTCTCCTTGCCCTTGCTTCGTTTTCTTGCAGCCCTTTATCCAATACATTTGCTTGTAATAGATTGAACTGGTTCTCCCACTCCTCTTTTGCTTCCATGGCTCTTTTCTGAATGTCTGAAAATACCCTCTTGTTCAATCGTTTAAGTGCTATTTTCAGCACCTTCAGAGTTTTAAATAGATCCACGAGAGTACTGTGTTTCCGCATCCTCCAATTCTGCTCCACTAAAGTAAGAAAGTCCGGCGAGTTCACCCACATATTGAAGAACTTAAAAGGACGTTCAGCAGAACACTTTCTTGGCGTATCTAGGTGTATAAGTAAAGGTAAATGATCCGATGCATCATTGGGTTTTACCTCACATATCGCTTCCATCCATCTGTCCATCCACATCTCATTCACCATTGCTCTGTCGATTCTACTGAAAATTCTGCCTTCTTCCCTTTTATTGTCCCACGTGAAAAAAGGTCCCGTACTTTTCAGCTCATGCAGTTGAATCAAGTTCACCGTGTCTCTAAAATTTTCCACCTCAGCTAGCTGTACATCCTCTCCTCCAGTTCGGTCTTCCAAATTTAGGGGGGAGTTGAAATCCCCAACCACCATCCATGGCATATCCTGGTGATTTGCAGTCTCCAGATAACGCCATAAATTCAGCCTGAGTGGTTGTTTGGTCCCCGCTTCTACTTCACTATTATGAGCATAAACAACCGTCAAGTAAAACTCCAGGCCGAGTTCCTTTTTCCGGCAAATGCAGTCAATCCACTGATCACCAATGCTTATTACCGAAATATCATACAAATCTGGCTTCCAACATAGCCATATTCTTCCTGTTTGTGCTATCGGGCAGTTTGTTAGTAGCTTCCAACCCAAATCAAGACTTTCCCATCTGTCCGCTTCATTTTCTACCTTCACCTTTGTTTCCAGCAAGCCAGCAAGGCCTATATTATTTTCAAAACAAAATTGCCGGCATTTTCTCTGCTTACTTGGCTGATTTAGACCCCTAACATTCCAGAATAGCATAGTACTATGCATCATTAACAATATTATAAAGGGGACCATACCTTGAATGAACTTCAAGGTCTATGTTATTAGCTGCTTCTCTCTCGTTGCCGCCAACATTTGTAGACTGTGAAATCTGCAATGCCACACTATCATTCGATTCAGCCGGTTGTTTCCCTTCTATGTGTTGCCTTATTTCTCTACCCGGAACATCCCTAGCTTCACTCTCTCTTGATTGTGCATCCAAAACTGTTCTACTGCTCGTTCCACCACTGTTTTCATTCCTTTCTTTTTCATACCCTGCTTTCTTTACCTGCTCTTTTTCGGCCCCAAAGACAGCCTCTCGGTCTCCCTTTTTCTGTTCTATATTGGTCCCTTTAGTGCCCACTTTATTTCCCTCACGCGACGGGACTAAAACAGCTCGATTATGGCCTTCTTTTTCACCATTCCTTTCTGCCCTAATTACCCCCACAGCCACCCAATCTTTAGTATTTCTGCCCTAATTGTAGGAAAAGAAAGCAGGGTATGAAAAAGAAAGGGGTGCAAAACGTGGTGGAACGAGTAGGAGCACAGTTTTGGATGCAAGAGAGACTGAAGCTAGGGATGTTCCGGGTAGAGAAATAAGGCAACACAGAGATGGAAAACAACCGGCTGAATCGAATGATAGTGTGGTATTGCAGATTTCACAGTCTACAAATGTTGGCGTCAATGAGAGAGAAGCAGCTAATAACATAGACCTTGAAGTTCATTCAAGGTATGGTCCCCTTTATAATATTGTTAATGATGCATAGTACTATGCTATTCTGGAATGTTAGGGGTCTAAACCAGCCAAGTAAGCAAAGAAAATGCTGGTAATTTTGTTTTGAAAATAATATAGGCCTTGCTGGCTTGCTGGAAACAAAGGTGAAGGTAGAAAATGAAGTGGATAGATGGGAAAGTCTTGATTTGGGTTGGAAGCTACTAACAAACTGCCCGATAGCACAAACAGGAAGAATATGGCTATGTTGGAAGCCAGATTTGTATGATATTTCGGTAATAAGCATTGGAGATCAGTGGATTGACTGCATTTGCCGGAAAAAGGAACTCGGGCTGGAGTTTTACTTGACGGTTGTTTATGCTCATAATAGTGAAGTACAAGCGGGGACGAAACAACCACTCGGGCTGAATTTATGGCGTTATCTGGAGACTGCAAATCACCAGGATATGCCATGGATGGTGGTGGGGGATTTCAACTCCCCCCTAAATTTGGGAGACCGAACTGGAGGAGAGGATGTACAGCTAGCTGAGGTGGAAAATTTTAGAGACACGGTGAACTTGATTCAACTGCATGAGCTGAAAAGTACAGGACCTTTTTTCACGTGGGACAATAAAAGGGAAGAAGGCCGAATTTTCAGCAGAATCGACAGAGCAATGGTGAATGAGATGTGGATGGACAGATGGATGGAAGCGATATGTGAGGTAAAACCCAATGATGCATCAGATCATTTACCTTTACTTATACACCTGGATAAGCCAAGAAAGTGTTCTGCTAAATGTCCTTTTAAGTTCTTCAATATGTGGGTGAACTCGCCGGATTTTCTTACTTTAGTGGAGCAGAATTGGAGGATGCGGAACCACAGTACTCTCGTGGATCTATTTAAAACTCTGAAGGTGCTGGAAATAACACTTAAACGATTGAACAAGAAGGAATTTTCAGACATTCAGATGAGAGCCATGGAAGCAAAAGAGAAGTGGGAGAACCAGTTCAATCTATTGCAAACAAATGTATTGGACAAAGGGCTGCAAGAAAACGAAGCAAAGGCAAGGAGAGAATCTATGGAACTAGCTGAAGCGGAGTTCAGTTTCTTACAGCAGAGGTCTAAGGAGAAATGGATAAAGGAGGGGGACAGGCCAACCAAAATTTTCTATGCAAGCATAAAAAGAGGCAATACAGAAATCATATAGTCAGCCTGAGGGTAGGAAACGACAGAGTGGATGGAAGAGAGGGGGTGGAGCAGCATCTACTGCAGTTCTTTAGTGGCAGCTGAAGGTAAGTTTCTTACAGTGGAGCAACAAATACCCTTGATAAAGCCGATTACAGATGATGAGATATGGAGAGCTCTGAATAGCATTGAGAATGACAAAAGTCCTGGAGTTGATGGATTTTCGAGCTTTTTCTTCAAGAAAGCATGGGGGATTGTTGGTGATGATATCAAAAAGGGGATTAGGAGTTTCTTTCAGGGTGATAAAGTACCACAGGAATTTAGCAGGGCTGTTTTAACATTAATACCGAAAGTTGATAATCCACAATCAGCTGGGGACTATAGGCCGATTTCCTGCTGCCCTGTTTTATATAAAGTCGTCACAAAGATCATGAGTAACAGGTTAAGTGAGGTACTCCCTGAAGTGATAAATGGAAACCAAGGTGCATTTGTGAAAGGAAGGAGGATATCACATAAAATTCTCCTAGCGCAAGAGCTTTTAACAGGACATAAGAAGCCGAGCAATATTCCGAGCTGCATGATAAAAATTGATATACAGAAGGCTTTTGACAGTATAAGCTGGGAGTTTCTATTCAAATGGCTGGCAGTTCTAAAGTTTCCAGGATTATTTATTGAGTGGATAAGACGATGCGTTGAGGATACCACTTATTGTTTCTCTTTGAATGGTGCATACACGGATTGTTTTAAAGGGAGGAGTGGAGTTAAACAGGGGGATCCGATATCACCTTTATTGTTTGTAATTGGGATGGAATATCTATCGAGACAGCTTAGCCTGGCCATAAAAATGAAAGCTATAGAGTTCCATCAGAGGAGTTTAAAGGGGGAAATACACAGTTTGATGTTTGCAGATGATCTGTTAATTTTCTGTAGGGCGAGCAAGCACTCAATGGAAGGGGTTAAAGCTGTTTTGGAGGAGTTTAGGAAGGTTTCTGGCCTGAGGATAAATGAAGGAAAATCTGAGGCTTTCTTCTCGACAATGACAGAAACTGAATCAAAGATGTTGGCTGATACTCTGAATATAGTTCAAGGAAGTTTCCCAATGAATTACCTGGGACTTCCAGTCTCGACAGGGAAGTGGAGAGCTGAAGATTGTCAGAAAATGGTGGAGAAGATTGCAGGACAAATAGGCACATGGGGTTCCAGGAATATGGCATATGCAGGTAAAGTGCAGCTTATAAACACAATTCTGCTGAGTAAAGCTAGTCACTGGGCAAATGTTTTTCAAATACCTGAGAGTGTGCACAAAGCCATTGAGACAAAATGCAGAAATTTTCTATGGGGCAGAAAGGAAGGGGAGAAAAGAGTTACACCAGTGTCTTGGAAAACACTTTGTATGCCAAAGAAAAGTGGAGGAGTTGGCCTAAGGGATCCTTCATTCTGGAATAGAGCTTCTCTGTGTAAGCTGGTTTGGGATGTATGTCAAAAGAAGGATATATTGTGGCTGAAATGGGTGCAGGCATACTACTTGAAGGATGAAGAGTTTCTTGACTACAGCCTAGAAGGGCACACATATAGTTGGAGTTGGGGTAAGTTGGTGTCACTGATCGATGTTGAGGATAGTGTGAATGGATCCTAGTATGAAACTTGGTGCATGTGTCGTAGGTACCGCACTGATTACCTTTGGTATTTCAGAGGTGTTGGGCTGCTGGTGTAAAAACCAGTTACCCAGCCTTGGCCCGTGACACTATCTAAGGACTTGACGGATTGGTTGTGGGGATATATCCCTAGTATGAAACTTGTACATATGTCGTAGGTACCGCACTGATTACCTTTTGGTATTTCAGAGGTGTTGGGCTGCTGGTATAAAAACCAGTTACCCAGCCTTGGCCCATGACACTATCTGATTTGATGGAATGGTTGAGGGGTTTTACCCCAAGTATGACACTTGTACATATGTCGTAGGTACCGCACTGATTACCTTTTGGTATTTCAGAGGTGTTGGGCTGCTGGTATAAAAACCAGTTACCCAGCCTTGGCCCAGGACACTATCAAAAATATTTGACGGACTGGATGAGGGACTATGGCCCTAGTATGAAACTTGTACATATGTCGTAGGTACCGCACTGATTACCTTTGGTATTTCAGAGGTGTTGGGCTGCTGGGTGAAACCAGTTACCCAACCTTGGCCCATGACACTATCTAAAGACTTGACGGGTTGGATCGAAGAAGATTATAAGCATACTCAGACCAGACTACATAATGACTTATTTGATTTCTATGGGAAATGAACCAGGGCAGACTTGTGTTTTGACATGTCAATTCACATATATGCTATGGTGGATTTTCCCTTAATCATATACGAGCCGGAGACAGAAATGGAACGTTGAAGACACCAAAGCTCCAAAGGTGGATGCGGATTTGGCAAGATATGCAAGGACATATGGAACGGAAGCGCATTCATGATAGTTATTCTAAAATCCTAGTAATATCTTGATGAACTAGTTATGATCATAGCCACTTGCATTTCATATGGCTGTAGAATAGTTGTTTTTCTCCTTTTGGTTAGTTATTTATATCCGTTGAATGTTTGGCTTAGAGTGATGGCCAAATCAGTTGTATGAACTGTTTTTGAGCAATTTAATAGAAGAAAATATTACATCAAAAAAAAAAAACCTTGGAGAACGAGTTGGAGGTGTCGAGGTGGATATGGCTGAAATAAAGAAATTTAGGAAGACAGTTGATCATGTTCAAATCCAGGAGATGAGAACGGTGGGGCCTTTTTACACCTGGAATAATCGAAGGGACCAGGGAATGATTTTCAGCAAAATTGATAGGGGATTGGTGAATGATAAGTGGATCACAGAACTGCTGGAAGCGAGTTGTGAGGTGAAGACTAATGCAATGTCCGACCATTTACCTCTACTGATTTCGTTGCGGAAAGGAGGTAGAAAGCTCAAAAAGCCGTTTAAGTTTTACAATTTGTGGACAAGCTCGTCACAAATTGGTGGATTGGTGGAGGCAGCCTGGAAACAGTATAAGGTGGATGACATGTCCGATTTGTTTCGCAATCTGGAGCTGTTACAGTTAACTCTAAGGACACTGAATAGGAAAGTTTTTTCGGAAATTCAGGTGAGATCAGAAGATGCAAAAGCAAAATGGAATAACTGTTTTCAGGAGTTACAAAGAAACTTATCAGATAGGAAGCTGCAAAAAAAGGAGACGGAAGCAAGGAATAAGGCAATTGAGATGGCAGAAGCTGATTTTATGTTCCTGCAGCAAAGATCGAAAGAGAGATGGTTGAAGGAAGGTGATAGACCCACAAAACTGTTTTATGCTAGCATGAAGAAAAGACAGGTATAAGAACCATATCGTGAGCCTAAAGTTGGGTGACAGAACGGTGGAAGGAAGGGAGTTGATAGAGGAGCATCTTTTGGAGTACTTTGGAGCAAGAATGGGGAAAACAACTACAATTCATATGGAGATAGGCCCGAAGGTGGTAGAGGAAAGAAACACGCTTACAATCGAGCAGCAAATCCCATTGATTAAGCCTACAACGGAGGAAGAAATATGGGAAGCACTTACCATTATTGATAATAATGAAAGCCCAGGAATCGATGGGTACTCGAGCTATTTTTTCAAGAAATCCTGGAAAGTAGTGGGGAATGATGTAATAAAGGGGGTTAATAAGAGTTTCTTCAATGGAGCTGATACGCCAAAGGAGTTCAATATGGCGGTGTTGACACTGCTACCGTAAACAGAACAGCCCAACTCGGTGGGTGATTACAGGTCGATATCTTGCTGCCCGGTCTTGTATAAAGTGGTTACTAAGGTGATGAGTAATAGGCTAAGGGAAGTATTGCCATGGTTGATCAGCAACAATCAAAGTGCTTTTGTGAAAGGAAGAAACATAGCTCACAACATTCTGCAAGCACACGAGCTTTTGAGCAAATACAATGGCAAAGGCTGTATCCCTAGCTGTATGATAAAGATTGATATTCAGAAAACGTTTGATAGCTTGAGCTGGGAATTCATGTTTAGATGGATGAAGGTACCAGGTAAGTTCGTTGAATGGGTTAGAAAGTGTGTAGAGAGAGCACTAGCTATTGCTTTTCTCTGAATGGAACATATACAAGGAGCTTTCCTGGCCGTTGTGGAGTGAAACAAGGAGATCCAATATCGCCGTTACTATTTGTGATCGGGATGGAATTTTTGACCAGGCAATTAAATTTGGCAATAAAGCAGAAGACAGTAGAATATCATCAGAGATACAAGAATGCGGGGGTGCACAGCCTGATGTTTGCAGATGATCTTTTAATGTTTTGCAAAGCAAGTAATCGTTCTATAGAGGGGGTGAAGAAGGTGTTGCAGGAGTTTAAAGATGTCTCGGGTCTACATATAAGCGAAGGGAAATATTTGTGGATGTGGAGGTATTAAAAAAGTGCAAATCATCAAGATATGCCATGGCTGGTCATTGGGGATTTTAATTGTCCACTAAACCTTGGAGAACGAGTTGGAGGTGTCGAGGTGGATATGGCTGAAATAAAGAAATTTAGGAAGACAGTTGATCATGTTCAAATCCAGGAGATGAGAACGGTGGGGCCTTTTTACACCTGGAATAATCGAAGGGACCAGGGAATGATTTTCAGCAAAATTGATAGGGGATTGGTGAATGATAAGTGGATCACAGAACTGCCGGAAGCGAGTTGTGAGGTGAAGACTAATGCAATGTCCGACCATTTACCTCTACTGATTTCGTCGCGGAAAGGAGGTAGAAAGCTCAAAAAGCCGTTTAAGTTTTACAATTTGTGGACAAGCTCGCCACAAATTGGTGAATTGGTGGAGGCATCCTGGAAACAGTATAAGGTGGATGACATGTCCGATTTGTTTCGCAATCTGGAGCTGTTACAGTTAACTCTAAGGAGACTGAATAGGAAAGTTTTTCGGAAATTCAGGTGAGATCAGAGGATGCAAAAGCAAAATGGAATAACTGTTTTCAGGAGTTACAAAGAAACTTATCAGTTAGGAAGCTGCAAAAAAAGGAGACAGAAGCAAGGAATAAGGCAATTGAGATGGCAGAAGCTGAGTTTATGTTCCTGCAGCAAAGATCGAAAGAGAGATGGTTGAAGGAAGGTGATTGACCCACAAAACTGTTTTATGCTAGCATGAAGAAAAGACAGTATAAGAACCATATCGTGAGCCTAAAGTTGGGTGACAGAACGGTGGAAGGAAGGGAGTTGATAGAGGAGCATCTTTTGGAGTACTTTGGAGCAAGAATGGGGAAAACAACTACAATTCATATGGAGATAGACCCGAAGGTGGTAGAGGAAGGAAACATGCTTACAAACGAGCAGAAAATCCCATTGATTAAGCCTATAACGGAGGAAGAAATATGGGAAGAACTTAACAGTATTGATAATAATAAAAGACCAGGAATTGATGGGTACTCGAGCTATTTTTTCAAGAAATCCTGGAAAGTAGTGGGGAATGATGTAATAAAGGGGGTTAAGAGTTTCTTCAATGGTGCTGATACGCCTAAGTACCACAGGAATTTAGCAGGGCTGTTTTAACACTAATACCGAAAGTTGATAATCCGCAGTCAGCTGGGGACTATAGGCCGATTTCCTGCTGCCCTGTTTTATATAAAGTCGTCACAAAGATCATGAGTAACAGGTTAAGTGAGGTACTCCCTGAAGTGATAAATGGAAACCAAGGTGCATTTGTGAAATGGAGGAGGATATCACATAATATTCTCCTAGCGCAAGAGCTTTTAACAGGATATAAAAAGCCGAGCAATATTCCGAGCTGCATGATAAAAATTGATATACATAAAGCTTTCGACAGTATAAGCTGGGAGTTTCTAAAGTTTCCAGGATTGTTTATTGAGTGGATAAGACGATGCGTTGAGGATACCACTTATTGTTTCTCTTTGAATGGTGCGTACACGGATTGTTTTAAAGGGACGAGTGGTGTTAAACAGGGGGATCCGATATCACTTTTATTGTTTGTAATTGGGATGGAATATCTATCGAGACAGCTTAGCCTGGCCATAAAAACGAAAGCTATAGAGTTCCATCAGAGGAGTTTAAAGGGGGAAATACACAGTTTGATGTTTGCAGATGATCTGTTAATTTTCTGTAGGGCGAGCAAGCACTCAATGGAAGGGGTTAAAGCTGTTTTGGAGGAGTTTAGGAAGGTTTCTGGCATGAGGATAAATGAAGGAAAATCTGAGGCTTTCTTCTCGACAATGACAGAAACTGAATCAAAGATGTTGGCTGATACTCTGAATATAGTTCAAGGAAGTTTCCCAATGAATTACCTGGGACTTCCAGTCTCGACAGGGAAGTGGAGAGCTGAAGATTGTGAGAAAATGGTGGAAAAGATTGCAGGACAAATAGGCACTTGGGGTTCCAGGAATATGGCATATGCAGGTAAAGTACAGCTTATAAACACAATTCTGTTGAGCAAAGCTAGTCACTGGGCGAATGTTTTTCAAATACCTGAGAGTGTGCACAAAGCCATTGAGACAAAATGCAGAAATTTTCTATGGGGCAGAAAGGAAGGGGAGAAAAGAGTTACACCAGTGTCTTGGAAAACACTTTGTATGCCAAAGAAAAGTGGAGGAGTTGGCCTAAGGGATCCTTCATTCTGGAATAGAGCTTCTCTGTGTAAGCTGGTTTGGGATGTATGTCAAAAGAAGGATATATTGTGGCTGAAATGGGTGCAGGCATACTACTTGAAGGATGAAGAGTTTCTTGACTACAGCCTAGAAGGGCACACATATAGTTGGAGTTGGGGCAAGTTGGTGTCACTGAAAGATGAAATTCGTCCATACCTAATGGAATGTGTTGACATGAAGGGAAATTTCAGCACGAGCAAGGCATATGGATACCTCAAAGGGGCAGGCCAAGAAAACCATTGGTCAACGAATATATTGTGGAAGTCAGGACTACAGCCTAAACACTCATTCTTTCTATGGATGTTGTTAAAAGGGAGATTATCGACCATAGCGAGACTTCAGTCGAAAGGGATAATACCTCATGTGGCAGATGTTTGTACTCTGTGTGGACAGAATGGAGAAACGATGCAGCACATATTTTGTACATGCAAGTTTACAGTGGAGCTCCAAAAACATTACAGGGTGGAGACTGCGGAAACTTCAGAGAGTGCTTGAAGAGGATGAGAAGAATGGTAGGATGGAGAAAGAGAATAAGATTCCACCGACTTATCAGCATCTTCTATAATGTATGGAGGGAGAGGAATAACAGAATCTTTGAGGGAAAATTTAGGCAGGTGGATGCTCTAAAGGTGATGATTGAAACAGGCTATGACCCCTTTGATTGATGTTGAGGATGGTGTGAATGGATCCTAGTATGAAACTTGGTACATATGTCGTAGGTACCGCACTGATTACCTTTGGTATTTCAAAGGTGTTGGGCTGCTGGTGTAAAAACCAGTTACCCAGCCTTGGCCCGTGACACTATCTAAAGACTTGACGGATTGGTTGTGGGGATATATCCCTAGCATGAAACTTGTACATATGTCGTAGGTACCGCACTGATTACCTTTTGGTATTTCAGAGGTGTTGTGCTGCTAGTATAAAAACCAGTTACCCAGCCTTGGCCCATGACACTCTCTGATTTGATGGAATGGTTGAGGGGCTTTACCCCAAGTATGAAACTTGTACATATGTCGTAGGTACCGCACTGATTACCTTTTGGTATTTCAGAGGTGTTGGGTTGCTGGTATAAAAACCAGTTACCCAGCCTTGGCCCACTCGACAATCACAGAACTGCCGGAAGCGAGTTGTGAAGTGAAGACTAATGCAATGTCCGACCATTTACCTCTACTCATTTCGTTGCGGAAAGGAGGTAGAAAGCTCAAAAAGCCGTTTAAGTTTTACAATTTGTGGACAAGCTCACCACAAATTGGTGAATTGGTGGAGGCAGCCTGGAAACAGTATAAGGTGGATGACATGTCCGATTTGTTTCGCAATCTGGAGCTGTTACAGTTAACTCTAAGGAGACTGAATAGGAAAGTTTTTCGGAAATTCAGGTGAGATCAGAGGATGCAAAAGCAAAATGGAATAACTGTTTTCAGGAGTTACAAAGAAACTTATCAGATAGGAAGCTGCAAAAAAAGGAGACAGAAGCAAGGAATAAGGCAATTGAGATGGCAGAAGCTGAGTTTATGTTCCTGCAGCAAAGATCGAAAGAGAGATGGTTGAAGGAAGGTGATTGACCCACAAAACTGTTTTATGCTAGCATGAAGAAAAGACAGTATAAGAACCATATCGTGAGCCTAAAGTTGGGTGACAGAACGGTGGAAGGAAGGGAGTTGATAGAGGAGCATCTTTTGGAGTACTTTGGAGCAAGAATGGGGAAAACAACTACAATTCATATGGAGATAGACCCGAAGGTGGTAGAGGAAGGAAACATGCTTACAAACGAGCAGAAAATCCCATTGATTAAGCCTATAACGGAGGAAGAAATATGGGAAGAACTTAACAGTATTGATAATAATAAAAGACCAGGAATTGATGGGTACTCGAGCTATTTTTTCAAGAAATCCTGGAAAGTAGTGGGGAATGATGTAATAAAGGGGGTTAAGAGTTTCTTCAATGGTGCTGATACGCCAAAGGAGTTCAATATGGCGGTGTTGACACTGCTGCCGTAAACAGAACAGCCCAACTCGGCGGGTGATTACAGGTCGATATCTTGCTGCCCGGTCTTGTATAAAGTGGTTACTAAGGTGATGAGTAATAGGCTAAGGGAAGTATTGCCATGGTTGATCAGCAACAATCAAAGTGCTTTTGTGAAAGGGAGAAACATAGCTCACAACATTCTGCTAGCACACGAGCTTTTGAGCAAATACAATGGCAAAGGCTGTATCCCTAGCTGTATGATAAAGATTGATATTCAGAAAACGTTTGATAGCCTGAGCTGGGAATTCGTGTTTAAATAGATGCAGGTACGGAAGATACCAGGTAAGTTCATTGAATGGGTTAGAAAGTGTGTAGAGAGAGCACTAGCTATTGCTTTTCTCTGAATGAAACATATACAAGGAGCTTTCCTGGCCGTTGTGGAGTGAAACAAGGAGATCCAATATCGCCGTTACTATTTGTGATCGGGATAGAATTTTTGACCAGGCAATTAAATTTGGCAATAAAGCAGAAGACAATAGAATATCATCAGAGATGCAAGAATGCGGGGGTGCACAGCCTGATGTTTGCAGATGATCTTTTAATATTTTACAAAGCAAGTAATCGTTCTATAGAGGGGGTGAAGAAGGTGTTGGGGGAGTTTAAAGATGTCTCGGGTCTACAGATAAGCGAAGGGAAATATTTGTTGATGTGGAGGTATTAAAAAAGTGCAAATCATCAAGATATGCCATGGCTGGTCATTGGGGAATTTAATTGTCCACTAAACCTTGGAGAACGAGTTGGAGGTGTCGAGGTGGATATGGCTGAAATAAAGAAATTTAGGAAGACATTTGATCATGTTCAAATCCAGGAGATGAGAACGGTGGGGCCTTTTTACACCTGGAATAATCGAAGGGACCATGGAATGATTTTCAGCAAAATTGATAGGGGATTGGTGAATGATAAGTGGATCACAGAACTGCCGGAAGCGAGTTGTGAGGTGAAGACTAATGCAATTTCCGACCATTTACCTCTACTCATTTCGTTGCGGAAAGGAGGTAGAAAGCTCAAAAAGCCGTTTAAGTTTTACAATATGTGGACAAGCTCGCCACAAATTGGTGAATTGGTGGAGGCAGCCTGGAAACAGTATAAGGTGGATGACATGTCCGATTTGTTTCGCAATCTGGAGCTGTTACAGTTAACTCTAAGGAGGCTGAATAGGAAAGTTTTTTCGGAAATTCAGGTGAGATCAGAGGATGCAAAAGCAAAATGGAATAACTGTTTTCAGGAGTTACAAAGAAACTTATCAGATAGGAAGCTGCAAAAAAAAGGAGACGGAAGCAAGGAATAAGGCAATTGAGATGGCAGAAGCTGAGTTTATGTTCCTGCAGCAAAGATCGAAAGAGAGATGGTTGAAGGAAGGTGATAGACCCACAAAACTGTTTTATGCTAGCATGAAGAAAAGACAGGTATAAGAACCTTATCGTGAGCCTAAAGTTGGGTGACAGAACGGTGGAAGGAAAGGAGTTGATAGAGGAGCATCTTTTGGAGTACTTTTGAGCAAGAATGGGGAAAACAGCTACAATTCATATGGAGATAGACCCGAAGGTGGTAGAGGAAGGAATCACGCTTACAATCGAGCAGCAAATCCCATTGATTAAGCCTATAACGGAGGAAGAAATATGGGAAGCACTTACCAGTATTGATAATAATAAAAGCCCAGGAATCGATGGGTACTCGAGCTATTTTTTCAAGAAATCCTGGAAAGTAGTGGGGAATGATGTAATAAAGGGGGTTAATAAGAGTTTCTTCAATGGAGCTGATACGCCAAAGGAGTTCAATATGGCGGTGTTGACACTGCTACCGTAAACAGAACAGCCCAACTCGGCGGGTGATTACAGGTCGATATCTTGCTGCCCGGTCTTGTATAAAGTGGTTACTAAGGTGATGAGTAATAGGTTAAGGGAAGTATTGCCATGGTTGATCAGCAACAATCAAAGTGCTTTTGTGAAAGGGAGAAACATAGCTCACAACATTCTGCTAGCACACGAGCTTTTGAGCAAATACAATGGCAAAGGCTGTATCCCTAGCTGTATGATAAAGATTGATATTCAGAAAACGTTTGATAGCCTGAGCTGGGAATTCATGTTTAGATGGATGCAGCAATGCTTGGACTGTCCTGATTGCCTTGAAAAATCAGGTTATTGATTTCCTTCCCCTATGCCTCAATCAGAAAGCGAAATTTCAAGTTTCTATGGCCTATAACTTTCTTCTAGGTCAAAGAACCACCAAGGCTTTCTATACTACAATATGGAGCAGCAAACTTCTCCCCAAACAATCCTTTTTTCTTTGGAGAATGGCATTGGGGAGATTATCTACTGTTGACAGGTTACAACACCTTGGCATTTCACTTTCCTCATCCACTTGCTGTTTCTGTCATCAAGTACCAGAGACTATGTCTCACTTATTGATCCGGTGTCCTTATTTCAAGCAAGTTCTGCAACTCCTCCATCTTCCAGCTCCACAAGATCTCAGGCACTTGAAGAAGCTCTTATTCATATGGCAAGCAAGGAAGAACAAGAGGATTTTTCCACTCCTGGTGACAAGCCTTTATCACCTTTGGAATGAGAGAAACCAACGGATTTTTCAGGGACAATCCTTGTCAGCTTAAAGGCTTTGTTCCCTCATTGATAGTGAGCTTAAGCTTTGGCACTAATCTGCCTTGTACTTTCTTTTATTGTCTAGGGGACTAGTGTCTTTCCTGAAAGGAAACTTAGATTCTTTAGTTCTCTTTTTGTAAGGCTGGGAGAGAAGGCCTAAACATTGTACTATTATTTGCTTCTTGATGAAATGAAATTTACGTTCATCGAAAAAAATAATGTTTAGATGGATGAAGGTACGGAAGATACCAGGTAAGTTCATTGAATGGGTTAGAAAGTGTGTAGAGAGAGCACTAGCTATTGCTTTTCTCTGAATGGAACATATACAAGGAGCTTTCCTGGCCGTTGTGGAGTGAAACAAGGAGATCCAATATCGCCGTTACTATTTGTGATCGGGATGGAATTTTTGACCAGGCAATTAAATTTGGCAATAAAGCAGAAGACAATAGAATATCATCAGAGATGCAAGAATGCGGGGGTGCACAGCCTGATGTTTGCAGATGATCTTTTAATATTTTGCAAAGCAAGTAATCGTTCTATAGAGGGGGTGAAGAAGGTGTTGCGGGAGTTTAAAGATGTCTCGGGTCTACAGATAAGCGAAGGGAAATATTTGTGGATGTGGAGGTTTTAAAAAAGTGCAAATCATCAAGATATGCCATGGCTGGTCATTGGGGATTTTAATTGTCCACTAAACCTTGGAGAACGAGTTGGAGGTGTCGAGGTGGATATGGCTGAAATAAAGAAATTTAGGAAGACAGTTGATCATGTTCAAATCCAGGTGATGAGAACGGTGGGGCCTTTTTACACCTGGAATAATCGAAGGGACCAGGGAATGATTTTCAGCAAAATTGATAGGGGATTGGTGAATGATAAGTGGATCACAGAACTGCCGGAAGCGAGTTGTGAGGTGAAGACTAATGCAATGTCCGACCATTTACCTCTACTGATTTCGTTGCGGAAAGGAGGTAGAAAGCTCAAAAAGCCGTTTAAGTTTTACAATATGTGGACAAGCTCGCCACAAATTGGTGAATTGGTGGAGGCAGCCTGGAAACAGTATAAGGTGGATGACATGTCCGATTTGCAATCTGGAGCTGTTACAGTTAACTCTAAGGAGACTGAATAGGAAAGTTTTTTCGGAAATTCAGGTGAGATCAGAGGATGCAAAAGCAAAATGGATTAACTGTTTTCAGGATTTACAAAGAAACTTATCAGATAGGAAGCTGCAAAAAAAGGAGACGGAAGCAAGGAATAAGGCAATTGAGATGGCAGAAGCTGAGTTTATGTTCCTGCAGCAAAGATCGAAAGAGAGATGGTTGAAGGAAGGTGATAGACCCACAAAACTGTTTTATGCTAGCATGAAGAAAAGACAGGTATAAGAACCATATCGTGAGCCTAAAGTTGGGTGACAGAACGGTGGAAGGAAGGGAGTTGATAGAGGAGCATCTTTTGGAGTACTTTGGAGCAAGAATGGGGAAAACAGCTACAATTCATATGGAGATAGACCCGAAGGTGGTTGAGGAAGGAAACACGCTTACAATCGAGCAGCAAATCCCATTGATTAAGCCTATAACGGAGGAAGAAATATGGGAAGCACTTACCAGTATTGATAATAATAAAAGCCCAGGAATCGATGGGTACTTGAGCTATTTTTTCAAGAAATCCTGGAAAGTAGTGGGGAATGATGTATTAAAGGGGGTTAAGAGTTTCTTCAATGGAGCTGATACGCCAAAGGAGTTCAATATGGCGGTGTTGACACTGCTACCGTAAACAGAACAGCCCAACTCAGCGGGTGATTACAGGTCGATATCTTGCTGCCCGGTCTTTTATAAAGTAGTTACTAAGGTGATGAGTAATAGGCTAAGGGAAGTATTGCCATGGTTGATCAGCAACAATCAAAGTGCTTTTGTGAAAGGGAGAAACATAGCTCACAACATTCTGCTAGCACACGAGCTTTTGAGCAAATACAATGGCAAAGGCTGTATCCCTAGCTGTATGATAAAGATTGATATTAAGAAAACGTTTGATAGCTTGAGCTGGGAATTCATGTTTAGATGGATGAAGGTACGGAAGATACCAGGTAAGTTCATTGAATGGGTTAGAAAGTGTGTAGAGAGAGCACTAGTTATTGCTTTTCTCTGAATGGAACATATACAAGGAGCTTTCCTGGCCGCTGTGGAGTGAAACAAGGAGATCCAATATCGCCGTTACTATTTGTGATCGGGATGGAATTTTTGACCAGGCAATTAAATTTGGCAATAAAGCAGAAGACAATAGAATATCATCAGAGATGCAAGAATGCGGGGGTGCACAGCCTAATGTTTGCAGATGATCTTTAATATTTTGCAAAGCAAGTAATCGTTCTATAGAGGCGGTGAAGAAGGTGTTGTGGGAGTTTAAAGATGTCTCGGGTCTACAGATAAGTGAAGGGAAATATTTGTGGATGTGGAGGTTTTAAAAAAGTGCAAATCATCAAGATATGCCATGGCTGGTCATTGGGGATTTTAATTGTCCACTAAACCTTGGAGAACGAGTTGGAGGTGTCGAGGTGGATATGGCTGAAATAAAGAAATTTAGGAAGACAGTTGATCATGTTCAAATCCAGGTGATGAGAACGGTGGGGCCTTTTTACACCTGGAATAATCGAAGGGACCAGGGAATGATTTTCAGCAAAATTGATAGGGGATTGGTGAATGATAAGTGGATCACAGAACTGCCGGAAGCGAGTTGTGAGGTGAAGACTAATGCAATGTCCGACCATTTACCTCTACTGATTTCGTTGCGGAAAGGAGGTAGAAAGCTCAAAAAGCCGTTTAAGTTTTACAATATGTGGACAAGCTCGCCACAAATTGGTGAATTGGTGGAGGCAGCCTGGAAACAGTATAAGGTGGATGACATGTCCGATTTGCAATCTGGAGCTGTTACAGTTAACTCTAAGGAGACTGAATAGGAAAGTTTTTTCGGAAATTCAGGTGAGATCAGAGGATGCAAAAGCAAAATGGATTAACTGTTTTCAGGATTTACAAAGAAACTTATCAGATAGGAAGCTGCAAAAAAAGGAGACGGAAGCAAGGAATAAGGCAATTGAGATGGCAGAAGCTGAGTTTATGTTCCTGCAGCAAAGATCGAAAGAGAGATGGTTGAAGGAAGGTGATAGACCCACAAAACTGTTTTATGCTAGCATGAAGAAAAGACAGGTATAAGAACCATATCGTGAGCCTAAAGTTGGGTGACAGAACGGTGGAAGGAAGGGAGTTGATAGAGGAGCATCGTTTGGAGTACTTTGGAGCAAGAATGGGGAAAACAGCTACAATTCATATGGAGATAGACCCGAAGGTGGTTGAGGAAGGAAACACGCTTACAATCGAGCAGCAAATCCCATTGATTAAGCCTATAACGGAGGAAGAAATATGGGAAGCACTTAACAGTATTGATAATAATAAAAGCCCAGGAATCGATGGGTACTCGAGCTATTTTTCAAGAAATCCTGGAAAGTAGTGGGGAATGATGTATTAAAGGGGGTTAAGAGTTTCTTCAATGGAGCTGATGCACCAAAGGAGTTCAATATGGCGGTGTTGACACTGCTACCGTAAACAGAACAGCCCAACTAGGCGGGTGATTACAGGTCGATATCTTGCTGCCCGGTCTTGTATAAAGTGGTTACTAAGGTGATGAGTAATAGGCTAAGGGAAGTATTGCCATGGTTGATCAGCAACAATAAAAGTGCTTTTGTGAAAGGGAGAAACATAGCTCACAACATTCCGCTAGCACACGAGCTTTTGAGCATATACAATGGCAAAGGCTGTATCCCTAGCTGTATGATAAGGATTGATATTCAGAAAATGTTTGATAGCTTGAGCTGGGAATTCATGTTTAGATGGATGAAGGTACGGAAGATACCAGGTAAGTTCATTGAATGGGTTAGAAAGTGTGTAGAGAGAGCACTAGCTATTGCTTTTCTCTGAATGGAACATATACAAGGAGCTTTCCTGGCCGCTGTGGAGTGAAACAAGGAGATCCAATATCGCCGTTACTATTTGTGATCGGGATGGAATTTTTGACCAGGCAATTAAATTTGGCAATAAAGCAGAAGACAATAGAATATCATCAGAGATGCAAGAATGCGGGGGTGCACAGCCTGATGTTTGCAGATGATCTTTAATATTTTGCAAAGCAAGTAATCGTTCTATAGAGGCGGTGAAGAAGGTGTTGCGGGAGTTTAAAGATGTCTCGGGTCTACAGATAAGTGAAGGGAAATATTTGTGGATGTGGAGGTTTTAAAAAAGTGCAAATCATCAAGATATGCCATGGCTGGTCATTGGGGATTTTAATTGTCCACTAAACCTTGGAGAACGAGTTGGAGGTGTCGAGGTGGATATGGCTGAAATAAAGAAATTTAGGAAGACAGTTGATCATGTTCAAATCCAGGTGATGAGAACGGTGGGGCCTTTTTACACCTGGAATAATCGAAGGGACCAGGGAATGATTTTCAGCAAAATTGATAGGGGATTGGTGAATGATAAGTGGATCACAGAACTGCCGGAAGCGAGTTGTGAGGTGAAGACTAATGCAATGTCCGACCATTTACCTCTACTGATTTCGTTGCGGAAAGGAGGTAGAAAGCTCAAAAAGCCGTTTAAGTTTTACAATATGTGGACAAGCTCGCCACAAATTGGTGAATTGGTGGAGGCAGCCTGGAAACAGTATAAGGTGGATGACATGTCCGATTTGCAATCTGGAGCTGTTACAGTTAACTCTAAGGAGACTGAATAGGAAAGTTTTTTCGGAAATTCAGGTGAGATCAGAGGATGCAAAAGCAAAATGGATTAACTGTTTTCAGGATTTACAAAGAAACTTATCAGATAGGAAGCTGCAAAAAAAGGAGACGGAAGCAAGGAATAAGGCAATTGAGATGGCAGAAGCTGAGTTTATGTTCCTGCAGCAAAGATCGAAAGAGAGATGGTTGAAGGAAGGTGATAGACCCACAAAACTGTTTTATGCTAGCATGAAGAAAAGACAGGTATAAGAACCATATCGTGAGCCTAAAGTTGGGTGACAGAACGGTGGAAGGAAGGGAGTTGATAGAGGAGCATCTTTTGGAGTACTTTGGAGCAAGAATGGGGAAAACAGCTACAATTCATATGGAGATAGACCCGAAGGTGGTTGAGGAAGGAAACACGCTTACAATCGAGCAGCAAATCCCATTGATTAAGCCTATAACGGAGGAAGAAATATGGGAAGCACTTAACAGTATTGATAATAATAAAAGCCCAGGAATCGATGGGTACTCGAGCTATTTTTCAAGAAATCCTGGAAAGTAGTGGGGAATGATGTATTAAAGGGGGTTAAGAGTTTCTTCAATGGAGCTGATGCACCAAAGGAGTTCAATATGGCGGTGTTGACACTGCTACCGTAAACAGAACAGCCCAACTAGGCGGGTGATTACAGGTCGATATCTTGCTGCCCGGTCTTGTATAAAGTGGTTACTAAGGTGATGAGTAATAGGCTAAGGGAAGTATTGCCATGGTTGATCAGCAACAATAAAAGTGCTTTTGTGAAAGGGAGAAACATAGCTCACAACATTCCGCTAGCACACGAGCTTTTGAGCATATACAATGGCAAAGGCTGTATCCCTAGCTGTATGATAAGGATTGATATTCAGAAAATGTTTGATAGCTTGAGCTGGGAATTCATGTTTAGATGGATGAAGGTACGGAAGATACCAGGTAAGTTCATTGAATGGGTTAGAAAGTGTGTAGAGAGAGCACTAGCTATTGCTTTTCTCTGAATGGAACATATACAAGGAGCTTTCCTGGCCGCTGTGGAGTGAAACAAGGAGATCCAATATCGCCGTTACTATTTGTGATCGGGATGGAATTTTTGACCAGGCAATTAAATTTGGCAATAAAGCAGAAGACAATAGAATATCATCAGAGATGCAAGAATGCGGGGGTGCACAGCCTGATGTTTGCAGATGATCTTTAATATTTTGCAAAGCAAGTAATCGTTCTATAGAGGCGGTGAAGAAGGTGTTGCGGGAGTTTAAAGATGTCTCGGGTCTACAGATAAGTGAAGGGAAATATTTGTGGATGTGGAGGTTTTAAAAAAGTGCAAATCATCAAGATATGCCATGGCTGGTCATTGGGGATTTTAATTGTCCACTAAACCTTGGAGAACGAGTTGGAGGTGTCGAGGTGGATATGGCTGAAATAAAGAAATTTAGGAAGACAGTTGATCATGTTCAAATCCAGGTGATGAGAACGGTGGGGCCTTTTTACACCTGGAATAATCGAAGGGACCAGGGAATGATTTTCAGCAAAATTGATAGGGGATTGGTGAATGATAAGTGGATCACAGAACTGCCGGAAGCGAGTTGTGAGGTGAAGACTAATGCAATGTCCGACCATTTACCTCTACTGATTTCGTTGCGGAAAGGAGGTAGAAAGCTCAAAAAGCCGTTTAAGTTTTACAATATGTGGACAAGCTCGCCACAAATTGGTGAATTGGTGGAGGCAGCCTGGAAACAGTATAAGGTGGATGACATGTCCGATTTGCAATCTGGAGCTGTTACAGTTAACTCTAAGGAGACTGAATAGGAAAGTTTTTTCGGAAATTCAGGTGAGATCAGAGGATGCAAAAGCAAAATGGATTAACTGTTTTCAGGATTTACAAAGAAACTTATCAGATAGGAAGCTGCAAAAAAAGGAGACGGAAGCAAGGAATAAGGCAATTGAGATGGCAGAAGCTGAGTTTATGTTCCTGCAGCAAAGATCGAAAGAGAGATGGTTGAAGGAAGGTGATAGACCCACAAAACTGTTTTATGCTAGCATGAAGAAAAGACAGGTATAAGAACCATATCGTGAGCCTAAAGTTGGGTGACAGAACGGTGGAAGGAAGGGAGTTGATAGAGGAGCATCTTTTGGAGTACTTTGGAGCAAGAATGGGGAAAACAGCTACAATTCATATGGAGATAGACCCGAAGGTGGTTGAGGAAGGAAACACGCTTACAATCGAGCAGCAAATCCCATTGATTAAGCCTATAACGGAGGAAGAAATATGGGAAGCACTTAACAGTATTGATAATAATAAAAGCCCAGGAATCGATGGGTACTCGAGCTATTTTTCAAGAAATCCTGGAAAGTAGTGGGGAATGATGTATTAAAGGGGGTTAAGAGTTTCTTCAATGGAGCTGATGCGCCAAAGGAGTTCAATATGG
Organism: Cruciata laevipes; assembly: GCA_963678965.1. Classification (NCBI taxonomy): domain Eukaryota; kingdom Viridiplantae; phylum Streptophyta; class Magnoliopsida; order Gentianales; family Rubiaceae; genus Cruciata; species Cruciata laevipes. The sequence goes on along the minus strand of OY787634.1, from coordinate 14,974,726 downwards.
CGGTGTTGACACTGCTACCGTAAACAGAACAGCCCAACTAGGCGGGTGATTACAGGTCGATATCTTGCTGCCCGGTCTTGTATAAAGTGGTTACTAAGGTGATGAGTAATAGGCTAAGGGAAGTATTGCCATGGTTGATCAGCAACAATCAAAGTGCTTTTGTGAAAGGGAGAAACATAGCTCACAACATTCTGCTAGCACACGACCTTTTGTGCAAATACAATGGCAAAGGCAGAAGCTCCATGGACACTTTTTCTAGCCTCATTGCCTAGCTCCTCTAAATCATCCCAAACATGGAAAAGGATATGTAAAGTTGATGAGTTTGCATCCTCTAAGATTAGGGTGATAATTGGGAAAGGTATGTGTAGTTTCTGGAATTCTATTTGGTCAGGTAACCACTCCATCATTGACCTTGTAGATTCCAGCTCTACAAACATACCTGATGACTGCACAGTTGCTCAATTTGTAGTTAACAAGGAGTTTTTTTCTCCCCTCTATTTCCCATCTTATCCAACAGACTGAAGTTTTGCAATGTTTACAGGATATTAAACTCTTCCCTGCAGTGGATGACAAGCTTGTCTGGAAACCTGATTTGAGAGGTAATTTTTCTTTCAAATTAGCTTACCAAGAACTCAGATCAAAAAGGGGTGAATTTCCAACTATGCTCAAGGTCTGGTCCAAAAGATCTCCAAAGAAAGTCTCAATCTTCATGTGGAGACTCTTCAACAAAATGCTACCTTTTGATGATATCCTCACTTGGTCAGGTTTCTGTCTTCCTTCTAAATGTCCATTTTGTGAAAACCTTGATAGTGTTGATCATTTTTTTAATAGTTGTGTGATTGCAAAGCATGTCTGGACTGATTTACATAATTTTCTATGCATTGGGAACCCTATTTTCCCTTCTCTGTGGGCCAGACTTGCTTCATATTGGTCATTTCATGGTCTTACAGCTTTGCATACCCAACTTGTCAATATTGTTCCTTCTTTTATATGTTGGTGCCTTTGGAAAGCTAGAAACAAAAAGCTATTTGATGAAATAAATCCATCACCACAGCATATTATAAGGGAGATAAAGGAAATGATTTTCAATTCATATGTGGTCAAACCCTTTTATCTGTACAAAGCTCATGATATTGATATTGCAAGTTCTGGTGTGCTTCCAAAATGGTTAAAACCCCCCAAACCCAATATTTCAAAGATCTCCTGGTCTAAACCTTTTAGTGGGGTTAAGGTGAATGTAGATGCTGCCTGGAATGCTTCATCCAACTATGCTGGAATAGGTATCATCTTTAGAAACTCTAATGGTGTTTTTCTGCATGCAAGATGTTTTTACACTAAAGCACATTCCCCTCTGGAAGCTGAACTTCTAGCCCTGAAATTTGGTTTATACACTGCACATTCACTTAACCTTTATACCTTTAGGCTAGAATTAGACTGTCTTGCTGCTATTAAAATGATCCATGATTCTTCTTTAGCCCATTGGAAAATTGCCCACCTGGTATATCATATCTCAAGCACTCTATTTCCTGTAATTGCCATGCATACTCTTAGACAAGGAAATCTGGTGGCAGATAGCCTTGCAAAACATGCTTTAAAACATCACCTCTCTGGTGAAATTAACATGAGTAACATGCCACACATTGCAAGAGGTGCTATTTTCCTAGATAAACAGGGAATTCCCGCTCTAAGGATCAGGAATAGATACTGCTGATTTTTCCATATCTTATTTGCAGGAAACTAAAAAGAACCAGAGCTTTCTGACGCTGCAACATCAACCTCTTTTCTGCTGTAATGCATCCAGTAGACATGGTGTCCTCTTTAAATGAAGTTTTTTAAGAAATCAAGATCCATAGGCTGCCTTGTGTTTCAGTCTAACTGATTCACTAACAAGCAAGTGGATCATTATTTGGTTCCTTAAAACAGCCTCTCCATACCATCTGTCCCTAGTCCTCTCTGTGATTAGAATGAGTTCATATTTAGGCTAACTCCTTTTTTTTGTAACTCGTTCTTTTTGAGGCATTCCTAATGCCTAGATGCAGCGTTTTTGGTTGTAAAATGCTACATTTTGAGAAGTCCTTCTGACTCTCGTCCTTAACCGCGGGGTATCTTATTCCCCCATATGCGGTTTCTTGTAATTTTATTTTATGTTATTTAAAAGGTAAGGGGAAGCCAATATAAATCCCCCCACCAATGGTGGTTTAACGTAAAAAAAAAAGAAAAAAAAGAGGCAAAACAAAATGCGAAACCCAGGCAATTAAGCATTTCAAAAATGCGAAACCTTTTCTTTTATACTAGCGTGCCCTCTTCGCGTGATGCGCGAAGTACTTGATAAATATATAATTAGTATTAGTGTAAATATGTTTGACGTAAAAGTGTGATTAAAATAAAATAGTTGAATGGGTAAAGTCTTATGCCCAGTCATTATTAGCGTTTTCGTAAACCAGTTCAATTCTGTTAAATGTATTTATATTTTTCCAGTTAAGCTCAGTTCAATAATTAGTTTATTGAATCATAGAATGACATGAAATAAACTCCACCCTCGACCATGTAGCTTCTAATAATTATTTTCATTCTCGCCATCACAATGCATCAATAGTTCTTAACTTCTTAGCGGCTCATCCAAAATTCCCAACCACATTCACCTCGTCGACTTGCTGTAAAAATCGAAAAATCAATATAAGAGTTAAAGAAACCCTAAAGTGTTCGGTTTTTTGTGTCAGTGAGATCGGATGAAGAGAGAAAGACACGCCTATGAAGAAAAATGTTGCTGCACAAAAAGTATAATTTAAGAAGTGATTAATCATTCCAGTTATGATTAAGGACATAATCTATTAATTGTTAAAGAAACTATGAATACATTCAGTTAAATCAAATTTAACTTCACACTTCAAAATACAAATCAAATAAGCCTGGAAAACTCTAAAAATATGCAGGCTTATAGGGAACATGATTTCGTCTGGGAAACGCCTCAACATAATCACCAACTTCATACTTTGAAGATTTTAAAAACAGAAAATGGAGATAGATTTCAGTTAGAAGCCATCAGTTTTGTCAAAGACTCGTAAAACACATCTTATACTATTTGACTTACTGATGAAGCTGCTTCAACTAACCCAAAAAAAAAAAAAAAAAACCAATGCATCTTATTGCAGTGTCAAAAATAAAACTGAAAAGGCCGCTCTCCCTAGAAGGTTGATCCTGTACTTCCAATATTTCCAAAACCACATCCTCATATTCACCAGGTGCAACATAGACCTTCTGGCCAATTCTGAAATAGCAGAAACCCAATTCTTGTTCCCTCCTTGATAATAACAACTTCAGTTCCATGTTCATCTTGTGCATGACCTAAAATCTGGAACAAAAAATACAAACTTTATGATATTCTGTAATAACAGAATCAGAACTCCAGACAAAGTATTTATATCAATTCAATCAGAAAATAATTAGAAAAGACACTCCTAATGATCCAGTTATAATGGTGTCAACCAGACTGAGCCGAAGCAAACCTATACACAGGCCTGGCCAGAACGTTCTGGTGAAACCTGTACTGCATCCCGACTCTATACATTTATTCTGACCAGCTCTGAATTTCTCCAGCCTCTAACCAAGACTTCAACAACAACTAAATGCATGCGAGGGGAAATCACTACATTAACATAGCCTTCCTTTTCACAATACAGTTTCCTCAGAATCTTTGCTTTAGAGGGTGAAGGGAAAACATTATAAATAATTCCAACACATAATTCCAGTTTACAAGCAGAAAATTATGAAACATAGCCAACCTGACTGGGGAGAGTTTTACAAATTCATTTCAAAAGATGTTTAATTGGAAAGATTAGTGAAGTGAAATAGACTCCAACAACGCCAAGGGCTGCTACTCCAGACAATCATTCGGCTTTTGGAGGGAAATGGTTGCCGCCAGTCGCCAGAGACCAGTTAATACAGGTAAAATACAGTCATGATCACACTGCAATAGAAGAGAGTTTCCGCTTCAGAAATATGCTTGACAGTTGAGCAAAATAGTACAACCAAGGCAGTTGAGGGAATTGTAAATGCCCTTCACAAATATACAAAACAAAAGCACGGAGCATTTATGCAGTCAAACTGCTGCAGTCAAAACCATGCATTCCAGTAAAAGCTTATATACAGAATAGTTCTTGTTCCCGTTTGTTAAATGCTCACCCATGTAAATTAAAAATGGATTAATTAAAAGATAAATCCAATCCAATGCATCACTAATTCACTATCATTCAAACAAGAAATTTCAGACATATACATAAACAAATAACAAATTAAACAAGCAAAAACAGACACTTTCCTCCATTCCACTGCAAATGTGACAATCCATTTGGTTCCATCCGAATGGCTTCTATGCACTTGAAAACAGCCTCAAGAAGCCTCAATAATTATATAGTTCTTGCAAAAGCTTAAATACAGAAATATTCCCACAGATGTTCAACTAAACCAGTATACAGTGGAAAACAAAAGAAGAAGTACAGAAGCTGCAAACATAGCTGCAACAATTCGTCGTGGATATACAGTCCTTTGCTATTCACATAAAATGAACACGAAATGTAACATGTGGCCATCAATTCTACTCCAGGCAAGAAACACCTATCAATAATATCGACCAGACATTCAAACTAAACAGACATGTATCCAGCACAATTGCACAGTTGGAGCTATAACAAAACCTAGTAATGAGCATATCTTTTCATAACAGAAACTTGAACAAACGAATCATATCTTCACAAAAACTTTTAACCTATTGAAAGGGTAAGGCTATAGTGGATTTGGCCTTAATTTTGCATCATCACTACATACTGTTTAGAGGTTAAACATACCAAGAAGTAACTTTCAAGAATTCATACATGATGTGATAATCCCAAATTCTCAATGAGCAAGCTAACCAATATAAACACCATAATGCAGATTGAACCATATAAGCGACCGAAACAGCATCATTCACACATGGACAATCAAATTTAGAAATTGCTTAAGCATCATTCACACAAAATGGCCAATTTATTTTATTCTACGTAATCGACATTATATCAAACACTTAAGCTGCAAATGAAAAATGTGCATACCTATACAAAACAATTATGATAATAATCACAAATTGGTGAGCAGTTGCATGTTTAGTACCTTACAAATTGGTGAGCAGTTGCATTTTTAGTACTTTAATCCAGGACACTGCAGAACGGAGCCTGATCCTGAATGGCAGTGATAAACAGCCAGCGACGGTGGCGAGGCCTCGAAGAGGGTCTGTAAGTAAATGAAGATCGACATACTGACTCCTCGGACTAAGTGCAACAATCTATCACTGTTGACTAATCTGTGGCAAGAAAGCATAGCCAAGCAAGGTAAGTCGGCAATACAGAAATTGAAGGTTATCCATTTTAAGATCTTAATTCTCGTCAAAAAAACACTATCTGGACAGATGTATTCTTTACAACTGTGTTTTGTATATAGCATTCAATCAACATGCTACTTTATATATGACTTTCTTTATGGAGATGCAGAAGCACAAGCTCGTTCATTTTATCGTTCTGTTTATGGAGGTACATTTTCTTTCAAACAATGCTTCTGCCTGGCACGAGTTTTAAATTTTGTTTTGTGAACTTTTTGTTTCAAGCACGAGTTTGAGAACTGGTGAAGTCAAAACATGCAAATTGTGGTAGATAAAGGATTTAAATTGTGGTAGATAAACATACAAATAGTAATTTATCATGAGCTAAAAATATGCAAGTTCCACACAAACAGAAAGGATCAAATAGAACCCTGCATACTGAAAGTTCAGTCCTTAATCAGAAACTGAATTTTCTTTTGCCAGCTAGCAGGAACAAGGGTTAATATTGAAATCAGTGAGCAGTGATAAGGTCACTTGTTTAATCTGATTAATCATCATTATCCTACCTATTTAATTACTCTTAGCTACTGATTTCTAATCATGCATACAATCAATCAGCAGAAATAGAATCCGTAACTCAGAGAACCAAAAGAAAACATTCTCCTATCTCCTGATCGCCAGGTCATTGTTATATTTTAAAATAAAAAATGACTAATCTGATATAGAAAGAAATACTCATCAGATAACAAAGAGAATACCAACCGGATTTCCAATGGCAAAAATTTTTTGACCAACAAGCAAGTCTGCAGATACTACAATCGGGAGAAATCTCAACTTATCTTTTAATATACTGATCCGTAGAACAGCAACATCTTTGTCTTGGTCAAAGATTCTTTACGAGACGGAGAATATTAGATGGGTTTCAGATCATACCATCCCTTGCCACCGACCAATTCTATCAAAAAACAAAACCCAACATTGAATAATAAAGCGAAGGATTGGGGATTAGGATTGCAATTCGATAGCATATGATAGAATTTCTATGAGAAATTTACAATATAGTGATATTAAAATCTTAAATTATCCTTCAAATATACTCATGTTAAGATTTTTTTAAAAAATAATAGGCCATTAGGGCGTATGTAGGCAACTGATCAATTGATTAAGTCATAAACTGCACGGATCAATTCTGAAAAGATATTGTTTATTTTTTTCAGTGTGATAACACAATTGAAAAGTATGCAACTTAATCTCTGAAAAATATAAAATTAACATCAAGAACGTTAAGAAGAAAATCATAAGAAAACCAAGGAAACCACAATTCCAACAAAACTACCGATTTCTCATAGCGATCTCTCTCCGAAGCAGTGCAGGTTTCTCCGGAGCACATCAATCGATTCTCTTGCTTCCAATAAATATCTAAAATTGGAAATCAAACCAGAATTATCATTAAACCACAATAAGAGGAGCTAAAATCAAAGATGATCAAAAGAATCATCATATTTATTTTTTATTAGAGGGAGGAAGGGGTTTGTTTGTATTAACATGTATGCCTATAGAAAATAAGAATAGACACACAAACTATATAATTATGGTTAACTATTCAGATAAGACAAACTCTTCACTTGGTCAGTTATGTACAAATTACTTAAGAGCTTGAAATTTTGCACAGTTAATTTTGATCTCACTTAAGTTGTGTGGCATATAGAATTCTAAAGCTTGAAACTCCACATTTACATCAGAGTCAGACATGAACATAGAGGAATACACGGTGATAATTATGCACACAGAACATTTAGATATACCACACCTGATCAGCACGAACACACACTGAAGCACGCCTGCAACTCCAGTCCATGCAGAGGGGCCTGTCTTGACAAGTGAGTCTTGCACTAATAGGCCTACTGAGGCCGCCAGCGAGACAAACGACTCAACATAAGCAATGAAAAGCCAAAGCTTCAACCTGGGAAAAAAAAAAAACAATTACCAAAACTTGAGTGTGGCATCCAGAATATCAAAAGCGAATGGTAGACCTAAAACATCTACTTATTAAAAGCAAATCACGGGCAAATGAACTGAAAACTAATGATCCACAAACAGTTACCAAAGAGTAAAGGTCTAAAACCAGATAAATTAAGCAAATGAATGGTACAGAGCTCAATTTGTCAAGAAAGCAAAATACCTCCATTCGCCTTCTTCATAAGGGGAATAGTCGATGTCTTCCTTTTTAACACAGTTGAACATCAAGGCCGCCAGCGATGCAAATATACCTGCAATTTTTTCCCCAACAATTCAAACCTACAAAGTTCAATTAGAAACTCGCTGAATACGTATCGCTACAATACCTGGAAGGTAGTGGAGAAACGAGACTTTGACGTCGCTGGTAACTGGCGGTTCTGGGTGATCTGGAACTTACCGGAAAGACGGCCGGATGTTACAGAGATTTTATAGCGAAGCTCTGAACAGACAACGAACCGAATTTGCTGAAATTGGAGACCTTGAGGCTGCCACTCTGAGAAGGCGAAAGTGGGCGGAAGAAGAAGATGCGTGAACTGGGATTAAAGGCAGACGCCTTCAGCGACGCCATGTTCGGTTGGTTTCTATCTTCACCTCGCCAAGCAATTGGAGTCCAATTGAAAAACAAAGAACGATTTCATAATACCAAAAACTGATTTTTAAGTTTATTTCAGGAAAAATTATAATAATAAATAAAATAAATAAATAAATAAAAAAGGAAAATTTGAGAAGGGAGAAACTAAGAAACTAAGAAATAGGCCCTGTTTACCAGAGCTTATCTGTAGATCAGTTCAGTTCAGTTCAGTTCAGTTCAGTTCAATTCAGTTCAGTTCAGTTCAGTTCAGTGAAATGTAATTTGATGAAATTCAGGCTAATTCAGTCATGCTGATTCCATTTTTCAATACATCAATTTTACTTCAGTTCAGTTCAGTTCAGTTCAGTTCAATTCAGTTCAGTTCAGTTCAGTACCATCAAGAAATAAGCTCTAGTAAACAGGGCCATAACCTAATAACTATTAAATATTACTCTAGTATAATATTTAAAATTTTGATAAGGTTCCCTTTCGCACTTAAATTTATGAAATTGTTTGAGCATATGATTTTTTTTTCCCTCTTTAATTTACACGTCTTTAATATTCCAGTGTCACTAACGGTGCATTGTGAAAATAAATTCAAAATTAGCTCCAAACAAAAAAGAACTAATCCTGTGAAAAGAAGAGCTGCTTGAGAGATTCAAACTAGTGCCGCAAATCTTTGCTGATTGGCTAAGCTGTTTGACATCAGAATGGTAGGGTGGGGATTGTTGTTTTACCCGTTCTATTGTTTAGGAACTATAGGCTTGACAAAATGGCAAAATTTCATTCTGCTAAGGCTAGATGTTTAATCAGGCTTGCATAAATTAATTAAGGCTTATTAGCTTAAATCAAAAAGATCAGTTATGAAAGTGTTGGGAATCCTAATACACACCTGTCATGTCTTCAACGATTTCATCTTAAAATTTTAAAAAAGCTTAAATCAAGAGGAAAAGCAAAAAATACATCATTTTTAGCTAATTCCCTATATTGGAATTTGGCATCGTTTTGTTTTGTTAAGCGTGATTGATATCCATCAGTTGGCTACTCGAACTATAAGCTGCATGTAACTTATCTCTCTAATGCATATTTTGATTACCAGCACTCCATGGGCTGCAACGGGAAGCCTGGATCAGAAGCTTATCATATGGGATATTCAGCATATGATTGCTCGATGCATCTGTGAACACGAGGTTATCTTGAGTCTATTGCTATATTACATCTACTAGTATATATATATATATACTATTTATGTGTATCTGATTAGGGTTTATTACAACCACTTTTCATCTGCCAGGATGGAGTTGCATGCTTGTCATGGCTGGGGACATCCAGATATTTGGCTTCTGGCAGTGTCGACGGCAAAGTACGAATATGGGACTTTCTGGGGACTGCGTGAGAACCTTTAATGGTCATGATCATGGTGTTCAATCATTGGCTGTGTCGGCTAATGGAGATTATTTGGTTTCGGTGGCTCTAGATAACACTGCATGTGTTTTCGAAATCAATGAGTTCAAGTAATGCGATTCCTTTTGTAGGAGGATGTCACTCTACAAAAGACCAGAAACTTGCTGTGGTCTCTTAATATTTTAGGCAATAGTAATATGCTATTTTGGCGTGAATGCGATTATAGACTCTATGCAACTGTGTTCTTTTTTACTGTGTAATTTTACGTAAGGCTCGTACTTTTTTTAATCTTTATAATATTTAAAATTTTGATAAGGTTCCGTTTCGCACTTAAATTTATGAAATTGTTTGAGCATATGATTTTTTTTTCCCTCTTTAATTTACACGTCTTTAATATTCCAGTGTCACTAACGGTGCATTGTGAAAATAAATTCAAAATTAGCTCCAAACAAAATAGAACTAATCCTGTGAAAAGAAGAGCTGCTTGAGAGATTCAATCTATCACAGAGAGTTAAGCAAGGTTCTCATCAAATTACCTCCAAACAAAGAAACTATTCCAGTGAAAATAAATTCTTAAGAACCTAGTTTCACACCAATATTCCAGTGCTTAATTTTCTTGAGTCTATTGCTATTCTTAAGAACACGAGGTTATCTTGAGTCTAGAGGACTTTCTCAAAATAGGATTGAAATAAAAATGGTTTCAAATTTTGGGTTGAAAATTGGGAGAATTCTAATTCTAGGTAGTTTGCATTTGGCAAATGCAAACTAGAGTTATGAATATTACAAATTGACCCTCAAAATCTGTGACAATCATAAATTAACCCACAAACTTTGTAATGAGCAATATTACAAACTCTAATTCAATTTATATAAAAGGAAAATTAAAATTTTCTGGATATAAACAAATTGAATTACATTGCTATGTGGACACTGGTGCAAGCATGTGTGTTGCAAGCAAAAATGTAATACCCAAGGAACACTGGGTAAATGTAGAAAGACCAATAAGAGTAAAAATTGGAAATGGATCCCATATTATACTCTCTAAGGTCTGTAAAAATCTTAATATAATGATAGCAGGTGAAATATTTCATATTCCAACTGTATATCAACAAGAATCTGGAATAGATTTTATTATTGGAAATAATTTCTGTCTGTTGTATCATCCATTTGTCCAATACACAGATAGGATAATTTTCACTCTAAACAATAATCCTGTACATATAGGAAAAATAAGAAAAGCTCTTAAAGTAGGAGTTCCAGGTTATTTAGAATACATGAAAAAGAAATCTAAATTACCAAAACCAGAGGCGCTAAATATTAGCCCTAATAAAATTGCTTCTCTTTTAAGGAGGGGGGGTATATATACTAAAGAACAACAACTTTTTGTGCTCCAAAATACAAAACTTTGTAAAATAGAAACACTCTTAGATTCTGTGTGTTCAGAAAATCCAATAGACCCTAACAAGTCAAAATATTGGATGACAGCAACTATAAAACTAATCAATCCCAAGACAATTGTAAAGGTTAAACCAATGCAATATAGTCCTAAGGATAGAGAAGAATTTGGAAAACAAATTAAGGAATTGCTAGAATTAAAAGTAATTAAACCTAGCAAATCACCTCACATGTCTCCAGCCTTCTTAGTAGAAAATGAAGCTGAAAAACGTAGAGGAAAAAAGAGAATGGTTGTCAACTATAAAGCTATAAACACAGCTACAATAGGAGATAGTCATAACCTTCCTAATAAAGATGAGTTATTAACTCTAATAAGAGGAAAGAAAATATTCAGTAGTTTTGATTGTAAATCAGGATTCTGGCAAGTATTGCTTGATGAAGAATCACAATTATTAACTGCTTTCACATGTCCACAAGGTCATTACCAGTGGAATGTTGTACCCTTTGGGTTAAAACAGGCTCCAGCCATATTTCAAAGACATATGCAGAATGCATTTAGGACCTTTGAAAAATTCTGTTGTGTTTATATTGATGACATTTTAGTCTTCAGTAATAATGAGACAGAACATCTGTGGCAGGTAGCAGCAGTACTAAAAAAATGTGCTTCTCTGGGAATAATACTCTCAAAAAAGAAAACACAGCTTTTTAAAACTAAAATCAATTTTCTAGGACTAGAAATTGAAGAAGGATCTCATCGACCTCAAGATCATATCTTGGAACATATTCAAAAGTTCCCGGATATCCTTGAAAACAAAAAACAGTTGCAGAGATTCTTAGGAATCCTCACTTATGCTTCTGATTATATTCCTAAGCTTGCCCAGGTCAGAGCACCATTACAAGCAAAGCTTAAGGAAGATATTCCATGGGAATGGAAAAATTCAGATACCAACTATATGGTAAAAGTAAAGAAAAGTTTAAAAAACTTTCCTAAGCTTTATCACCCACAACCTGAGGATAAACTAATCATAGAAACTGATGCATCAGATTTATTCTGGGGAGGAATCCTTAAAGCAGAAAATAATGGTAAAGAACACATTTGCCGATACACGTCAGGAAGCTTTAAAGCTGCTGAAAAGAATTATCATAGTAACGAGAAAGAATATCTTTCTGTTATTAGAGTAATTAAAAAATTCTCTATTTATCTAACCCCTTGCAGATTTCTAGTAAGAACAGATAATAAGAATTTTACTTATTTCCTAAAGATAAATTTAAAAGGAGATAACAAACAAGGTCGTCTAGTTAGATGGCAAATGTGGTTATCTAGATATGATTTTGATGTTATTCATATTGCAGGTACCAAGAATTATTTTGCAGATTTTCTTACCAGAGAATTTCAGCAAGATTATAAAGAATAATACAAATGTTTCTAATGTTTGTTTCTTTGTGAAGCATCCAGCATGGATGAAATGGAGCAGCTAAAGCTGCAAGAAGGACTTTTAGTCCAGGAACTGGAGCTGGTCCGAGCCAAGCTCAAATATCTTAACCTGATCAAATTGGGTAAAGAAAAAGAGCAAGCTTCTGAAAATGAAGTAAAAAAGGTTATCTTATCACCTTCTCCCTCAAAAGAGAAAGATAAGACTATTCCAACGCAAACGGCAGTTGGTAAAGAATCAACAAATCCGTTGAAGGCTGTGGATTTGCCAAAAATCCAGAAGGAAGTACAAACTTCCATTAAACTGGTCAGTCCAGTAGAATTTTGTTTAAGGCCAAATCAGGGAATTCCAATCCCACAGACTAAAGTTACACCTTTAGCATCGGAGAAATCCGAAGAGGGAATTCAAATCCCAAAAAGATCTAAAACATATTATGTGGTCTATAATGGCCCTAATGCCGGGATCTATGAAGATTGGAGCTTCGCCAAAAAAGCAACTGAAGGAGTCTCCAACATTGCACACAAGAAGTTCAAATCCTTCCAAGAAGCAAGAACTTCAGCAGACCTATATACTGGGTCATCTTTACTAGCACCTCTGGAGCTAATTACCAATGGAGAGATGATGAAACCTAACACCTTCAGCGCAGCTCTATTGTCCAAAAAGAAGTCATTAACCTCACTAGGAAGACTTCCCAGCAAACCAAGGGAAGACATGGCAAAATCTACGAAAGTGGATTACTCCGATGAAATTACGGAAGCAGGCTTCGAATACTGCTATCGATATGCAAGATCTGCCAATGAAGAAAAGTTTTTGGAGGAAAAGTTCTTCACTACAGACTCCAAAAACTTAAGTTACTACAACTTCACCAAGAATGCTAATCCTGAACAGGTCTATGAGGCATTCCTATATGGTTTGGTAAAAACCATATATCCAAGTCCTAATTTATTAGAAATTAGCCATTTTCCTAAGGCTATTATTGATACAATTAAGACTTTCAGAAAAAAATGCACCAAACCAGGGCAAGAAGTTTTTCTGAAAATTAATAGTTCCGGTCCATACTGGAATCAATTAGGATTATTGGTATATCATCCTCAGCATTTAGTCCAGATTGGCATTTGCAAAGGAGATCATTATCATCCATCTCAGCCTATGGAGTGCAAACTTGAGGCTAGCGATTTGCTACCCTTAGCAATAAAAAGATTGGAAGGTTTTGTTCAAAAACTTTTCAGTTTCAGTTCAGATGATGGATTATTTGTCAATTATCAAGATGCCACCATCTTGATATACAGCAAGTCACCCAAGAAGATCAGCGAAGCCGATGAAGGCAAATTTGTCAAATTCCAAAATACTTTGGTTAATCCATTTATTTTGGGAGAACATATTCCAGACCTTTGTAAAAGGTTGAAGAATTACCGCAACAATTATCTATGCGGTAGATGCTCAGAAGAAAGTGGATCTCCCACTAAAGAAGATAATGACATCTCCACCATCAGGGCTGCCGACAGTCCTATGGACCCCTCCACTTCAAGTGACAGCAGGTAGTGGGATAATAATGCATCTGCTCTGAGTGGGTGCAATAATGCAGTAGTGCGTCTACTTTAAGTAGAGGCAATAATGTAAGTGCGTTTGTACGTAAGGGATGACGCACCCTCTTCAATAATACAGATCCTTCCTTCTCTATAAAAGGAAGTTCTTTTCTTGTAATATGGGAGCGCCCCTCACTTCTGCGCCTCATTGTAAATTACTTTCAAACTTCTGTAATCCCCTGGAGACGAACCTCGTCCAGGATTCTGTCTGATCATATGATCATTATGTGTGAATAAAAAGCCCTTTAGGGCCCTTTTGTAATTACATGTAAGTTTCCATAATCTGTATCTTCTTTCTTATTATTGATTGTTGTATACATGCTTATATGTTATAATGAAACCTGGAGTCCGTAGAATAGGGAGTACCGCTTAGGCAGGTGGCCGTTTAGGGAAACAAGATTCGTAGGATTGGTTAAGTTATAAACAGAAAGCATGATAAAAATACACTCTTAATAATATAGTAAAGAAGATAAAAGGAACTTGCATATATTACTTAGGGTTCTAAAGTATTAAATTCATAAACCACATCAAATAAAAAAATCTAAGCTGAAATGAGCAATAATATTTGTAAATCTATTCTCAACAGAGAATTATCCAAAAAAGATAAAAAATTATCTGAATTCCATAGGAATAATGATAATAGTCAATCCAGATATAGTTTTGGAACTAAGTTTTGTAAAAAACATCAGCTCCAAATTTATGTACAATTTATGCCTAACTCAAAATTCTGCATAAAATGTATAAAAGAATCTCAAAATTCAACAAAAAAATGAATCTCAAATGAGTAAAAACGTTTGTAAATTAATTCTTAACAGAGAAATAAATAAAGAAGATACGAAATTATCTAAATTCCGTAGAGTTGGCCCTTATAGCCAATCTAGATATAGTTTTGGCACAAAATATTGTGAAAAACATCAAACTCTTGTTCATTATATGAACTCCTATAAAGGATGCATTAGATGTATCAAAGAAAGTTAAATTCCGCAAGATGAACCACCAAAAACCTGGTATCAGAGCCATGTTTAAAATGACAAATATTATCTAAAAAATTCGTTAAAATGAATCATTTAGATAATCTAGAAGAAACAATTGATGAAAATCAAGATGTTTCTAGCATTCAAACCTTTGAATCTAATGAAGGATTCATCGGAAGTTTCTTGATCAAACAAGAATTACTCTCAAAAATTAGGTCTTCTAAACTTAATCTAAGAAAAGAAAATATCTTTAATATACCTTTTTTAGAAAAATTAAAAAGGAAAAATAGCATCTATTATTTTGTAGGTACTAAAGAAATGCATGTAGATATCAAAGATACTACAGGAGAAGTATATTTACCTTTAATCACTCTAAAGGAAATTAAAGAAAATTTAAGTAAAATAGATAGTAAAATCAGAGATACTATCACAATGGTACACTTTGGTGCCGTCAAAATCCTATTGAAATCAGAATTTCAAGAGGGAATAAATTCCCCAGTCAAAATGGTCTTGATAGACAACAGAATAAATGATAGGCAAGATTGCATTTTAGGTGCAGTTAGAGGAAATTTAGCTTACCAAAAATTCATGTTTACAGTCTATCCTAAATATGGTATTAGTTTAGATACAGCAAATCTAGACAAAACATTATCCTTTATTCATAAATTTGAAAGAGAAGATTTAATGAATAAAGGAGATAAAGTATTCAGCTTAACCTATCTGGTTGCTTATGCTTTAACAAATAGTCATCACAGTATTGATTATAGAAAGAAAGAATACATTGAACTAGAAGATGTATTTTCTCAAATAGGAACTGTTCAAGATAAACAGTTTTCTGAAATCTCCCCTGTGGATAATAAATGGGCTATTGATATAGCTAAAGATAAAAAACCCATGGGAGAACGTTATAAATCAAAAATTGAAAGGAATAAACTTATTATTGGAGAACCTTCTAGAAGAAGTATTTCCAAAGAACCCAGCGAGAGAGATCTCTTGATGGGAATGTCAAAACGAATAGAGGACATGAAAAATCAGCTTGAAGAAATGTCTTAATGAGTTTTACAGAAATAAAAGAAGAGATAAACTTTTTAAAAACAAAATTAGAAGAAATTCTAAATATTCTAACTAAAGAAGATAATAAGTTAGAAGCTGCAGCAGCAAAAATTATCATTGAATTAACAACAGTAATTCAAGAAAACCATAAGGTAATATTAGATCAAAAAGATTTGAAAATAACTCCTATAGGAGATGAGGAAAGACCAAAACCTATAAGTTTAGGAAAATACTCTTACCCCAATCATGGAGTAGGAAATGCAGAGTTAGGATCCTCTGGGAATCCTAAAGCATTAACTTGGCCATTTGGTAAAAATGATAAACAACCAATATGACCAACTATATACCAAAAATTGAAAAAATCTTTTGGGATCATCTAGAAGGTGATGAATTACAAGTAAACGAAGAAAACTTCGATTTACTTGACCATGCTCTTAGGTTGCTAGAATTAGAAAATGATGAACTAGCAAACCAAGAAATAGAAAACAGTCCCAAACTAAAACAATTGTTTGGAATTGAAGAATTAAAAGTTTTAAATAATGAAGAATCAGCTAGTGAATCTGAAATAAGCGAACAAGTAATTAGCAATTACGATTCAGATGATGTACCTAAAAACTTTAACGTGAATAGAGTTAAAGAAGAAGGAGAAAGCTCATATATGGGCTCAAAAAGAAGAAAAGCTAATCAACCATGGTATTTTCCAGAAAGTGCAAAATCTAAAATTGGTAATTCAAAAGGATTAGATGATAATTTCCTAAATATTGACTGTCAAAATAATAGGAAAGAAATCATTGATAAATGGGCAGCAGAATTAAGTTTAGTAATTCAAACTAATCCTGATGCCTATACAGAATCAAGAACTATATTGCTATTAATAGAACATAAGAGTCTTGGAATAGCAAAAGAATTTATAAAAAACACCATCTGGACGGATGATAATAATAACATTCCATATAATATTCTAGATATAGTTCTAGATGGGTTATATACTATGTTCCTAGGAATTGATTTTACTGGTGATAAAATACATGAAAGACAACTAGTACAAGAAAAAGCTAGGAAACGTTTAGCAGAACTACAACTCTGTGATATATGTTACTTAGAAGAATTCAATTGTGACTATGAAGTAAATCTTTACAAACTAGAACAAATTGAATTTCCAGAAATGATACTTCAGTATCTTAGAAAAATCCCTTTGGTAGGAGAAAAAGCCTTAGAAAGGTTTAGATCTGAAACTTTAGGTAGTAGAACTATTAGTTTCAGTCTAGGATATGCTATGAGAATAGTAAAAGACGAACTGTCAAAATTCTGTGAATTAATAAGAACTCAGAAGAAACTTAAAAAATTTAATAAAAAATGTTGTGCCATTTCGGGTGAAATACCTGTAGAATATGGCTGTAAAGCAGAATATAAAAAGAAGAAAAAATTCTTTTCTAAGAAAAAATCTTCTAAATATAGGTTTATTAAAAAGAAAAAGAGATTCCGACCAGGAAAATTCTTTAAGAAAAAGTCTGATACAAAATCAGAAAAACAAAAATTCTGTCCAAAAGGAAAGAAAAATTGTAGATGTTGGGTCTGCAACATAGAAGGACATTACGCTAATGAATGTCCTAATAGGCAAGATAATAACAAAATAAAATTGTTAGAAATTGCATATGAAATGGGATATGAACCCATAGAAGAAAAATATGATGAAACAGAAAAAGTTTACATCATAGAAATAGATTCCAGCTCCAGTGAAACAGAATCAGATGAATCAAATCTATCTGATTAAAACATAGGGGTAAAAATATAATAATAAATAAAAGTAGGGACTAGAATGTAATACATTATTAGAACCCCATTCAAAAATAACCCTATAATTAGAAAAGCTTCTAATTTCCATCACAAAACTAGAAAGATTTTTAGTTTTCATCACAAAAAAGTAAAATTCTCCTTGAGTCTATTGCTATTTATCCAGCGGAACTCAAACCTCGCCTTGCTTAGTGCAACGTCCCAGGCTTAAGCATGAGGATGGCATTTAGCTAAATCAGCTGCATGAGCTGCTATCTTGTAGGCTATAACTCCAGCCTTCACTTCGTCCCTATTTGGCAGACCAAGACTTGAGAGATAGGCCACCATGCACGGACATGAAAATGGTGCATGATAGAAGGATGATTTGTATACTTTTAAAGCTAGAGTTGTCTTACCAACACCTGCCATTCCAGAAATAACTACTCTTTGGTGAAGCAAAGAGGGCAGACTTCCTCTACTGTTTGGTGAAGCAAGCAAATTAAAATTCCGGCATCACGTATCAGGATTCCAATTTCATCAATACTTTTAGGACACTGCCTAAGAATTGTTCTACATAATCTTAGCCTGTCATATAACACTTTCAGTTGATCCTTGAGGAAAACCAAATGACAAGCATTAAGTCGGAGCACTTCCCAAAGAACTGATAAAATAGAGCTAAGAAAATTGCTCAATACAGGTAAGATACCATCATCATCCATAGACAGCTTTGAGGTGCTTAGAGCAGTAGCATAAACCTGATAGATTTTAGGATCAATGACCCGAGAGTTCAACATCAAACACTCAAATTCCACGTGTTTAAACCAATCTTTAATCTCACCTGTGTTGATAAAGATCCAAACGACATTGATTGAAAATGGTGCAATTGCAATCAACAAATTCTGAAATTGGTTCTGTTCAACACCAGTCCGCATGACAAAAAGTAGGAGTTTTTTCAAGAATGTCAGCTGAACTTCAATGCTATCTATTGCCTCAGCTTCTACACGCAATGGTACGAAAATCAGAGATTTTTGAATCAATGCCAGGAAGTCAGCTGTGTTGTCAAGAATGAAGTCGGTAATCTTCACAACATCACCCGCCACGAGAGCACAATAATTGTGCGCGGAATATAACACACGGATGTAACAATCATCCAGCTCTCTAGCGAAATCATGGATATCATCCACAACTTCCATCAAACGTGGGATGAAATGGTAATACACACCACTGTCAACCTGAATTTCACTGGGAATCCTTCCAACTTGATCTTCTATCCTCAATTGTCAAGCCATAATCAGCTCCTAATTTAGTTCCTAATCCATGCCTTGATTCCAGCCTTATTAATTTACATTTATTAGTGTATTAGTATGTATATATGTCTAGATACATTAAAGTAAATCACTCCATGTAATTATCATATACTTTCCTTGTATATCCTAGCCTAGGCATAATGCTATATAATGCAAAGCTTCTCTCAAGGAGAAAGCATTCAGACCATTTCAGTTTTGTCATGGTATCAGAGCCTCTTTGAAACAGTCATAGATTATTCTTAGCATTTTCTCAGTCATAGCCCTTTCTGAGTCATAGCCATGGAGAAATCTGATCATGCCCTTATCAAGTTTTCCGGAAAGAATTACTCTACCTGGGAGTTTCAGCTGGAGACTTTTTTGAAGGGCAAGGAGCTTTAGGGTCACATAGATGGTACCTCAAAATCTACTGAGGCTACAGCGTCAACCTGGAGTGCCAAAGACAATCAAATCATGTCTTGGATAGTCAGTTCGGTAGAGCCACATTTGGTTCTTTCTTTGCGTCCTCAAAAGTCTGCAAAGGCTATGTGGGACTTTCTCAAGCTAGTCTACAATCAGGATAACAATGCTAGGAAATTTCAACTTGAGTTGGATATCGGCAACTACACTCAGGGAGATCTTTCGGTCCAGGAATTCTATTCTGGATTTTTGACCTTGTGGACAGATTATTCAGAGCTTGCACTAGCCAATATCTCGGGAGAAGGACTGACTGTTGTACAAGGAGTTTACAAGAACACTCAACGGGATCAATTTTTAATGAAATTGAGGCCTGATTTTGAGTGTATTCGTTCATCTCTAGTGAATCGGGTGTCTGTCCCAACATTGGAGGTGTGCTTTGGAGAAGTGTTGAGGGAAGAGCAGCGCCTCAATACACAGAACAGCATGGAGCATGCTCGTGTTGCTGAGACTGTATCGGTTGCCTATGCTGCGTATCCCAGAACCATGAGTGGTGACATGAGTACAACTCAATGTTATAGCTGCAAGAAGTATGGCCATATTGCTCCAAATTGTACCAAAAAATATTGCAATTACTGCAAGAAATCTGGACACATCATCAAAGAATGTCCCATTCGTCCTCCTCGTCCCAACAAAGCTTATCATGCTAATGTTACCTCTACTGCACCAACTACTTATGCCCTCACCCGTGAGGCAGTTCAAGATATGATTGTGAGTGCATTTTCAGCTTTGGGACTTCAAGGTAATTCTTCTCAATTAAATTCTTGGATTATGGACTCCGAAGCGGCCAACCATATGACGAATTCTATCACTGGCTTGAGTAATATCAGAAAATATTATGGCTCTTCTTTTATACAAACAACAAATGGTAGTAATCTACCAATTACAGCCATTGGTGATGTATCTTCTCACTTTAAAGATGTTCTAGTATCCCCTAATCTTTCCGCAAAGTTGATTTCTGTGGGTCAACTTGTTGACAAAAAATGTGAAGTACACTTTTCTGATAAGGGCTCTATTGTGCAGGATTAGATCAGGGGAAGTGATAGCGAAGGGGTCTAAGCATGGTCGCCTCTTTACACTTCAACTACCTGTCCCTCCAAGCTTATCTCCACCTAAATCTTCCATCTCGTCATTTCTTTGTCATAAATCCAGTGAGTCATTTGAACTTTGGCACAAGCGGTTGGGTCATCCTAATTCCAAGAGTTTGTCTCATTTATTCAAAAGTGGTTTTTTATCAAATAAAGACTCAGATTTACCTGTTGTTTTCAATGAGTGTGCTACTTGTAAACTTGGTAAAAGTAAGACTTTGCCATTTTCCTCTAAAGGGGGTAGAGCAATGCATAGATTTGAACTCATTCATAGTGATGTTTGGGGTATTAGTCTTGTCATTTCTCATGCTCAATACAAGTACTTTGTCACTTTTATCGATGACTGTAGCAGATATACTTGGGTCTATTTTTTGAAAAAGAAATTAGAAGTTTTCTCCATGTTTAAATTGTTTCTTGCCTTGGTTGAGACACAATTTTCAGCTGTTGTCAAAACTCTTCGTTCAGACTCGGATGGGGAATATATAAGTAATGAATTTCAGTCATATCTTCAGTCTAAAGGCATTGTTCATCAATGTTCTTGTCCAGATACCCCACAACAAATTGGGGTTGCTGAACGAAAAAATCGTCATCTTCTAGACGTGGTTAGAACATTGCTCATTGAGTCATTTGTGCCACATAAATTTTGGGTTGAAGCTCTCACCACTGCCACTTTTCTAATAAATAGACTTCCTTCTCAAGTATTGGGATTTGATTCTCCATTCTTTAAACTTCATGGCTCTCATCCTATTTACACGGATCTTCATGTTTTTGGGTGTGTGTGTTTTATGCATCTTCCTTTACGGGATAGGAACAAGTTGTCACCCCAATCTGTCTGTTGTGCTTTCTTGGGATATAGTCCTATTCACAAAGGCTATCTATGTTTTGATCCAAAATCTCATAGGGTTCGTATCTCTAGAAATGTGACCTTCTTTGAAAACCAATGGTTCTTTCCTCTATCATCCTCTCAAACCTCATTTGCTTCTCTCCCAATCTTTGAAAATTCTTTTTCTCCTACTCTGGAAAATCCTTCTTCTCCTCCTATGAAAAAATTCAAACCAGGTATTGTGTATCAGCGGAGACCTCGTGTGCAGCCCCCTTCACAAGATTCCTTGACATCTGCTCCTCCACGAAAATCTGCCAGAGTTAGCAATCCTCCTAATCGGTATGGGTTCACTGCTCTTTCTGCTACATTAGGTTCTATTCCTATTCCAAATGGCTACTCGCAGGCAGTGAAAGAAGAGTGTTGGAAAAAGGCTATGCATGAGGAACTTTGTGCTCTTGAGTCTAATCACACTTGGGATATTGTTGATTGCCCACCAGGAGTAAAACCACTTGGCTGCAAATGGGTTTATTCCATTAAAGTCAAATCTGATGGAAGTTTGGAGCGATATAAGGCTCGTTTAGTAGCTCTTGGGAATCATCAATAATATGGAATAAACTATGAAGAGACTTTTGCTCCCGTCGCCAAGATGACTACGATCCGTACAATTTTGGCTATTGCTGCAACACAACATTGGGATTTACATCAAATGGATGTGAAGAATGCATTCCTTCATGGAGATCTCAAAGAGGTTGTATATATGCGCCCACCAGCCGGGCTATTCTCCACTCCTTCTTCTGTGTGCAAGTTACGCCGCTCTCTTTATGGTTTGAAACAAGCTCCTAGGGCATGGTACGAGAAATTCACTTTCACCCTTCTTAAGTTCAAGTTTGTGAAAACTAAATATGATCCATCCCTGTTTCTTCGTAAAACTGAGATTGGTATTGTGCTTATCTTGGTATATGTTGACGACATAGTCATTACTGGAAGTGATTCGGGCATGATTGATCAGCTCAAGCAACGCTTGCAAAGTTCGTTTAACATGAAGGATTTGGGGTCTCTTACATATTTTCTCGGGCTCCAGATAGATGCTAATTCTCATGGAACGTTTATATCCCAAGCAAAATATGCCGAGGATTTGATCACTACTGCTGGACTACAAGATTCTATGCCTACTCCGACTCCTATGGAGGTTAATTTAAAGTTGAGCAAAGATGAGGGAGATTTGTTGCCTAATCATGTTCTCTATCGCACTCTTGTTGGGAGTTTGGTTTATCTAACCATTACAAGGCCGGATATTTCTTACGTTGTCCAACAAGTTAGTCAGTTCATGACTTCTCCAAGACACTTGCATTTGGCTGCTGTCCGACGAATCATTCGCTATGTTAAGGGTACCCTTCTTCGTGGACTTTATTATCCATCTGATATTTCAGTCAAGCTTGCAGCCTATAGCGATGCCGATTATGCTGGATATACTGATACTAGGCGCTCTGTTACATGATGATGCATGTTTCTTGGAAAGTCACTTATTGCTTGGAAAAGCAAGAAACATGATCGAGTTTCTAAGTCATCTACGGAGTCTGAACATAGAGCTATGTCACAAGCATGTGCAGAGATCTATTGGCTTCGAGGATTATTGGCTGAGTTGGGTTTTTCTCAGGCTGGACCGACACCTCTTCATGCAGATAATAAAAGTGCGATATACATCACGGAAAATCCTACTTTCCATGAACGCACTATGCATATAGAGGTTGATTGCCACTTCATTCGTGAGGCATTCGAGTCTAAACTCATTTCTCTGCCTCATGTGTCTACTCATCTTCAAGTGGCTGCTATTCTTACAAAGGCAGTGACATAGCAACGCCATAATTTTTTGACAGGCAAATTGATGCTTGTGGACAAGGAGCATCAATTTGAGGGGGGATGCCAAACCATAATCAGCTCCTAATTTAGTTTCTAATCCATACCTTGATTCCAGCCTTATTAATTTACATTTATTAGTGTATTAGTATGTATATATGTCTAGGTACATTAGAGTAAATCACTCCCTGTAATTATCATATACTTTCCTTTTTTTTTGAATAATTATCATATACTTTCCTTGTATATCCTAGCCTAGGCATAATGCTAAGCATTAAGACCATTTCAGTTTTGTCATCAACAACTGTGGTCCCCAACTTGATGATCGCAAAAGGACATCAGTATCATCACCCAACACTGATCTTATGAAGAGAACCATAGCCTTGATATTCCTTAGCCCAATCTTCAACTCGCATAGCCGAGAAAACAAGTCGTCGAAAAACCTGACTTGGCTGTTGACAGGCAACAAGGAATGTAGATGGTGCAAGGCAGCATCAATGCAAGAAATCACAGAGCTGGCCATTTAGATTGATCTTCCAAACCAGAATGAAGGGGATTGAGGCTATTGTCAAACAATGAGATGATGAGACTTTTATGCAATGAACATGAGGAAAGGGAGTAGATAATAAAACACAAGCTTGATTTAAAAAACAGAAGTTGACTTATCTGTTAGAGTGAGCTGGGCCGACAACAGCATCGTGATCGCCATTTATGCTGTAGGATTTTGTTAATGAAGGTGACGAGGAAATGGAGTAAACAATTAATTAAGAAAAAAATACAGAACTTGGCTAAGGTTTTTTAACTGCTTTTTTCAAACCCCGTAAGCTTCAAGGGCGGGAACGGCTGCAGGACAAAAAACCCAGTCTGCGACCCGGGGAGGGAGCACCACTAAAACGGCGCCTTTATTCTATCCGGCAATCTTCTGCGTCCCCACCGGCGTTCAATCGATCACAGACTTCTTTCCAAATCATCAGCAAAACGGTACACTATGAATTTGCGAAACAGAAAAAGAAGTGAAAGACATTGTACTTCTCAGTTCGAGGATCGCAGAATCCCGCATTGCCCGTGCTAGATTGGGCATCGGTGGAGACGGAGAAGTTCGCCGGAGCAATCAGAAAACCCTCAGAGTAAAGAGAGGCTGAGTCAAGGTGGGAAAAACAAGTTAATAAGTAGTACTAGTATTTAAAACCGAAACGACGTCGTTTAATTGTGATCCACTCACTCCGAGTCGCAAGATTTTCCAAAACCCCCTTTTGTTCTTGAAGTTTCGAGTTAGAGTAAGAAGAAGACGCTCCATAAAAAAAAAACTGGAACTTTGCCTCCGCCCAATAGCGGAACTAGGGGCCTGGGCCCTATATAAATTTTTTTTTTTGGTTTTGTTTGTAAACATACATACAAATTTATTTTTTTGATGTAAAACCACTAAATTAATTAAAAGAAACTGTCAGAGCCGTAGCCCTGTTATGTTCATTACAAACCACATTTCTATCTACTTTCTGAACAAAACATATATGAAATTTATCCAGTACTCCTCTGATATCCATTAGCAGAGGTTGAAACTGCCACGGTGCTCTGGCTTCATGGCTTGTGAGCAGGTCCTTAAGTACCGCACAGTCCGTCTGTATCCACACCACATTAGAAAACTCTCTGGGCAACTGCTCCAATGCTTTCCAGCATGCTATCATTTCTGCATGCAGAGCTGAATATGCTCGAAACCTTTCTTCTCCAAGCTTTAGTACTTGTTCATTTCCGAGTGCTAAGGTTATTGTACATGCTGCTGCTGCCTGCTGTGACTGCTTTTTAAAAGATCCATCCATTCTGATGATCCAATGAGGCAAAACCTGCACCCATCCAGGAACTACCAAAGCTTCATGCCGCTGCATAAACTGAGAACCTGCATCCTCTATGTCTTGAGCTACATGCCGACCTTCAACCACCTGCATGATTCGCATAGCTACCTCCGCAACCATCCTTGGGTCCTGAGTACCATTCTGAAATACTGCAAGGTTTCTATCCTTCCAGATTTCCCAAATTACACACAAACTAAGTCGAATATCCTGCAATTGTGGAGCTGATCCAAACCAATTCCAAAACCAATTTGTAAAGTTCAAGCTACTTGCAGCTTGAAATTGAAAGACTAATCTGGATACACTCCATATTTTCCTAGCAGCATCACAACCAACAAAGATATGTGTTACATCCTCCTGTTGTTGATTACATCTGACACACATGGGAGAATCCACAGCTCTCCTGAACCATAGCATCTGAGCTGTTGGCAACGCATTTTGCAGAGCCCTCCAAACACAGACAATGATTTTCAATGGGAGATTCAGTCCCCATAACTTGTTCCACTGTGGATTCCACTGTGGATTACTGTTTGAAGCCTGCAGCTTATTCTGCTCCTTATACCCTTCTTTAACTGTATATTCCCCTGTAACTGAGGCTCCCCATACCAGCCTATCTTTTTGATTGACCGGAATATGGATTTTTGCAATTACCGCCATAACAGTAGGCGAAAACCAAGCCCGAAGCAATGGCATTCTCCATTGTTTCTCCTGTGTAATGAGATGTGACACCATCATCTCAGTATGATGAGCTACCTCTCCTCGCTGACTGAGTTGGTTAACCACCCCAGGTATCCACTGTTCTGTGATATGAATGTTTTCACCATTTCCCAGCTGCCATCTTAACTGCGGTTTTATCAGTTCCTTTCCCCACAAAATGGACTTCCAGCCCCAGGTATCCTGACCTCTTTGTCTGCATTTCACAAAAGAACCTGCTTTGCAATACTTCTGAGTAAAAATCTTAGCAAACATACAATCATAATACAGGCATGTCTGCCATCCAGTTAGTAAGAGCGATCTTGAACTAAGAAATAGACCCTAGAAGCTAAAAAAAAGGTATTCTGAGCAATTGCAATAATCGGGTTCATTGATATTCCTAGTATAGTAGATGCTATTACACATACAATCATACTCAACTAGCCCCGGTTAGTTCATAATGAGAATATTTTAATCTTTTTTGGATTACATCTATTATTCTACTTATGCACATAGGGTGGAGCTGTATGAGATGCAAATCTCACGTACAGTTCTGAAACGGAGGAGTTTAAAACAGAACTACGACCGTAACGGATGTCAGCTCAATCCGAAGGAAATTATGCGGAAGCTTTACAGAATTATTATGAAGCTATGCGACTAGAAATTGATCCCTATGATCGAAGTTATATTCTCTATAATATAGGCCTTATTCACACAAGTAATGGAGAACATACGAAAGCTTCAGAATATTATTTTCGAGCACTGGAACGAAACTCATTCTTACCACAAGCTTTTAACAATATGGATTTCACTCCAGTCACTAGCTCTGCCTTCGGCATCCCCCTCCTTGCGGTTAAGGTAACGAGTTCGGGCATGTCCAGCTCCCATAGTGTGACGGGCGGTGTGTACAAGGCCCGGGAACGGATTCACCACCGTATGGAACCGAGATAGTTACTTTTCAGAAAATTCTAGTGATAAGCGAACTTTATTTTTCTGATGGTGGGACAAAAGATAAAACTAAATAAAATGGATTAGGAAGCCCGTTTTTTGTTTGAAACTCATGGAATTAACAGTATCTTAGCTCATAAAAACCCCCGCCTCTCACCTAGAAAATTCACCGTCGATTACCGTTGTGCCACACTTCAATTTTAATCCTGGTTCTGCCACTGTCTCCGCCGGTGTACAAATTGAATGTTTTCCACGTTAGCATCCACAAATTCTTCAGTTTCACCATTCTAAGCTCAGGGATCTCAAGTTTTCAGCAATGGTACGAACTCGGTTACTTTAATAGGATTAATTTCTCTTGTATTGCTCTATTTTCTTTGCGTTTTATCGGCTCTGAACTTTGACTGTGCAAGAAGCTTATTTTTATGTGGTGTTGGAACAAATGAGTTTAACTGTTCTAAGTAGAATCTTTGGTGAATCTTTGCTACTATTTTGACTTTGGTGAATCTGTGCTATTGTAACCCTGGATGCTGTAGAAAATTTTCATGTTTTCATCGGGTTTTGTTTGTTTGGCTGAGTGGTGTTGTTCGTGTGTGTGAAAAGCAACAGTAAATTCCCCAAAAGCAGGGTTTTACAGTAAAATTTCTCATCACCTACTATATGTTTTGGGCAAATTTCAAGCTCTCAGTACTTGCTTTGCTTTATGGGGTGCTGGACCAATAACTGTTCCCTAATTTCACACAAATACTATTTTTATGGATTGTAATGTACTAGGATACGGGAACTTCTTATGGTTCTACGTCCATATCACCTGCTTCGTCAGGATTAATGGAGGATTGCTTAAAGCTACTTAGAGGAGAGAGAGACTCCTAGAGACTGGCTGGCTTACTATTAGTCACCAAAGTATGCAACAAAGATGACCATTCCGCCATCCTCCAAGTCTACCAGGATGTAGGCTCTCAGTTCCTCCACCGCCTCTTGCACAGAGGTATCATCTCTTTTCCAGATAAACATTTCTGTATTGAAGTTTAATTTTTGACTACACAAATTGAGAAAGTGTTTTTAACAGGTCTTAAAAGTCAAGGAGGAAATGGGGGTGAGAATAGTGATGCTTATTTGGAGTTCTCTGTTACGATACTTGCTGCTTTCTGTAGAGTTCCCGAAATTGATGCTTCACCAGAAATGCTTACTGTCGTACCTCTTTTGATTCAGCTTCTCTCTAAAGGGTATGTAATTGAGTATGATTTGTTTTTTCTTCTTTTGTTTCACACAGATTTTATGTTATAGAGATTGTTTGGATCACATCACTCTTTTCACAAGTACTAGCTGTTTATTTTCTTCTCTATTGTGCAGTCTTCTTGATATCTGGCTTTCTACTGTCAAATGAGAGTTGTGTATCTATTAAGTTATTTACTAAAAGGGTTTTTTTGAACTGACAGATCATACCCGCTATGATTGAAGATTGCTATGAGTTCATATATTTGGTGGTAAATGCTCAAGAAGATGGCGTTAGGACATTATTTGGATCCGGAGGGATTCAACTGCTTGTTTCCCAGATCCCCAGTCTGTCAGATGGTAAGTAACCTCCTGTATATTTACTTACTGGTATTGGTGCATGATAGGTTTGATTAACTTGACAGTTAACATCAAGGGATAGCTTAAGAGTAAGAGAGAGTCTATTTCCATGAAACTAATGTGTGAATATGCTTGTGTATGTTCAATTATACATTACTGGTTTTCATCTAATTGGCTTCAAGGGATAATTTAAATATGCTTGTGTATGTTCAATTATACATTAATGATCTTCATCTAACCAGCATGAAGCCTAATGCCATCATTGCTACTGATTTCTCTTTGGGAAGTTACTTCATCTGATTTAGTCTATAGCAGATACATATGTACCTTCTGTGCTAATGTGCTCTAGATAATTTTATCAGTCATCTGCCAAATCAGCTCTTAACATTGGTTTATCAACTACTGAGGCCACAGTTTTTGTATGCTGGTCTTCTCATGTTGGAGTATCTAGTTTTTTTTTTTTTTTTTGAGAAGTAGGATTAGTCAATGTTTTTGAGTCCACTGTGTATAAATGCTCTACATTGTAGTTTATATTTTGAATTGAGTGTCACACCTCATTGTGTTATCTATGAAAGCGTCACCGGGAATTATTCTTGGGCAGGTTCTCCAGTACAGAAGCTTGCAATGGAACTTGTTCAGTTCATAATAAGCAAGTTGCCAGCAGAGGAAATTTACAGCAAGAATCCATTTGAGATGGCAATGTTGGTCAGTATTTACATCTTTTCTTTGTGGGATCTATCCTTTTAATTACTGTTACGGTGCTAATATTTTATTCATTTCCTTCCATGCTCGTACAATTTCTTGTGCAGTTTGCTATAACATGTTCATTGCTTATGATGTATTCCAGGTTGTTGCAACAGCACATAAATTTGGTTTGCTTCATACTGATCTCAAATTTAAAGCACTGCACCTCCTGCCAGGCATCATGTCCTCAGAACATTCAGTAAGCCTTTCACCAACTAATTATTATTCTGTGACGGCCTTAGTTGATTGCAATAACTGCATCAAACTAAAACTCATATTCAGTTTTGACTCAGCTGGTTTTATATGTATCTTGTTTCTTGTCAGTGTTTTAATCCTTTAGTGTTACTGTTGGAAGTCAGAATTGTGTTTTCTGCATCTGCTAGGTGTTTCTTTTGTCTCCTGGATACTAGTGTATTGAGTATGTTTTCATACTTTCCACAGGCACCTGTGCGTGTGACAAGCGTTTTTCCCATGTCGTAAATGAGAATCCCACTCAATAAAAATACATTTATATTTTACCTACGACTTTTAACTACTACTATAGATTAGATAGTAGGAAGTAGGGATCGAACCACAAGAAGAAGGAGTTTGTTTAGTGTTTTAGCGAAGATTATAAACACACTTATATATTCTATAGAAAGCAAGGTCACTAGTGCAGGAAAAGTGCTACAGCGGCGGTTCCGCCTTCAATGCTCGGCGGTTCTGAACCGCCGGCGGCAGGGGCGCCGTGCAACGGAACTGGAATTGCTCGGCGGTTCATAACCGCCGCGCAAGGTTGCGAGTTCACAACATTGTCAGGTTCATCCGGTTGCGAGGTCGTAATGAGCTAGAACGTGCAGGTTGTTTTCGAGTGTTGCGACAACGGATGCTCCTCCGGTTCAAAGGTTGCGAACTCACAACCACCATTTCAGGTTAAGGTATTTGTTTGTTCCTGAATCTGGTTACGAATTCGCAACCTAATTAGGTTCCACTAAAAAACAATACCGGCCAGTTTTGGCCGGTAAAATAAAAATGCTAGAAACGAAGAAAAGAAACAGAGCTATACTTCAATATAAACAAAGAATACTCGACATATTACAGGCATCAATACATGAATGAGTTTCTTCCAAGATCAAAATTGAAGAAACCATAAGTCAATTTAGGAATTCACTATAGCCACCTCTTGCATCTGCTGTCATAGCTCTTAAACACAAATTCTGACTTGAAATAGCACCTGCACAAATGTTGAACTGAACTAATTAAAACATAACTTAAAACTATTTATGACTATTTAGTACTAGCAACTCAACCGAAATGAAGCTAAATCCAGGGGATATCTAAACATTCAACATAAGATAAATAATACCTAGCAGTATACCAGCCTTGTATAGTTATTTCAGAAAATGTATCTTCAGACCATGAGAGGTGCTTGCTGGAGCAGCTTCCACGAAATTGGATGCTTCAAGTGTTGAGTTTTTTTTATCGGCTCGGAATTGCCTCCGTGAAGCTGGCATACTCAACTTCTTTTCTTTAAGAATTACAGCATACACCTTCTTCCTATCAGCAACAGAGGATTCCTTTGACTTCATCTACAATTTAAATTTTTATCAATACCAACACTGAATGTGCTACACCAAATACTCTCAAATTGAAAGGCAAATAAAATTCATAAGTTGCCTGAATTCAATGTAAAGCCAGAAAAAGAAGCTGGATCCAATATCACTTACTCCAGATATATTTCTTTCCCTTTAACTGATTTAGGTGATGAGTATATTGAGCACTATAGGCCTTTTATGAAACAGTAACCTAAAAATTGAGATGAGAGCAGTAGAGTTAGTACCAATTTCAGTGCCTTCTATCTTTGTATGAAAAACAAAATTTAACATTATCAGGATGATCATCACTAAACATACCACATGCAACTTAAAAGAAACATGCTCAACAGCAAAGCTTTGCTGTTTTAAACCTGCACTTTACAGCAGGCACACCAACTTCGAATCAGATGGAGAATCAAACAACCATAATAAATTTCACTTGGACAAAACTCCTAAAAGGAAAACACAATAAAAAGTAAGTAGAGGCACTGACTTGGAGATGACAAACTTGTAAAGAGTCTCGGCAGAAACTAAATACAATACATTGAGACATAACAGAAACTAAATACATTGAGACATAACAGAAAACATCAAAACCGCATTATGAATGACATCGGCAGCTGTAAAATTAAGCAAGATCTTGTCAACTATAACCTCACAAGCCACATATTTATCAAATATCACAATTCTGAACACAAACACATATAAATAATCTTGCTTAATAGACTCACAGAACTCAAATTCTCTAACAAGAAACAAGTCCTAAAAGGCCCCCAAATAACTTCACTATTTTTCTGACAACACTCAGACCTTACAATTGACAATTTCGTACGCGTCAACATTATATTAAACCCTAAAGAATCTCATACAACGATTAACAAGCAGGCAGCTATAAAATCAAAAACCTAGTTGAATGACAGTGGCGTTGGAGTTGATGGCGCTAGTTTAGAACCCGAGAGCGGAGAAGAAATAAACCAGCGATCTGACGCGCGAATTTGAGCTACGGACATAGAAGGCATAGCGCGGCGACTTGATCACCTTGGTCGTCCCTAAGACAATGGAGCCTTTTGGCGGACTTGGTCTCCTTGGCTTTGCGGTGGTGCGAGCGATCTGAGGCGAAAAACAAGATGCAGGAAGAATTGGGTTTTGAGATTCAGTTTAGAAGAAGAGGATAAGATTTGATATTGGATTAATATTGCTAGATTTATCAACGAGTGAGATCAGTTAACAAAATTATTGACGGTTCAGATTAATACAATATAATTAGTGCTATATTTATTACCTTTATTCTAATTCTATATTAGTATAATATTTAGTATTAAAGTCACGTAATTAAATTGCTGAACAGATTCTAATCAAATATTTGAATATGGTCATCTAATTATTTATGGTTAATATATGAATATTAAATTTATTATTATTAAGTAATAAATATGGTAATCTAATTATTTAGAGTAAATATTCAATAAATATTAAGTACGTATTATTGATCATTGATTTCATAGTCATTGGTGTTTATAAAAGATCTAGTAAGGGTTAAATTCAATTAGTTAAACTCAATTTAGTTTATAGTGTAATTCACCATTGTAGCACAATACACCCACGATACCACTACGTGCGATTTTACACACACTTTCGGTGCGATTGTCTTTTCTTCTAGTTGGAAGTTCACGCGCCCCCTTTTTCATGCTTTTTCCTACTGTTCATGCCAATAACGGATAAATTGCCACCACCAACGACTCTCTAACGGCTCTCCTCATGGCGGAACCACCGGCTAACACCGGTGGTGCAGCCGCGGAACGATCTTTCATTGATGCTGTAAACAACAAGCCGATCCCCCTTTACTCTACCTTGCCTGCAAACCCAGAAATTAAACCCATCACCACTTTGAACGGCCGACCGGCGTGCTTATACGATCCAGATTCAGTCAAAGTTCTAGCAGCTCACTATCAAAATGCCCTCGTCGGCAAATTTGGAATGGGGAAGCCCCACATGGTGCAGATTCAACAAGCCTTCAAAGAGATCGGATTCAAAGGTAACTTTCAGGTCGGTCTAATTGACTATAGGCATATCTTGATTCGATTCCAGGATCAGGAAGATTACCAGAGATTCTGGATCAGACCATACTGGTCTATCGCTGGAGCCACCATGAAGGTCATGAAATGGACACCGGAGTTTTCGTCGGAAAAAGAGTCCTAAATAGTTCCGGTCTGGGTAACGGTTAGAAACATTCCACTCTGGTAATATAATCAGACATTGATCAAAGACGTTGCCAGCCAGATTGGAACCTTTATAAAGATGGATGCAACTACCTGTGGCATTACAAGACCTTCTGTCCTGAAGATGTGTATAGAGGTCGATTTGCAGAAAGAATTGATTAAGTCCATAACAGTGGGTACTCCTATGGATTTCATTGAATGCCCGGTCGAATATGACAACCTCCCTCCCTACTGCAAACACTGCAAGATGGTTGGACATGAGGATAAGAATTGCACAGTGCAGCACCCCGAGCTGAGGAAAGTTTGGAAAAAGAAGTATCACCAACCCAAACAAGCCTATAATGATACTGCTCAAAATCAGGCTGGACCATCTGGCTTGTCAACAGCGGATAAGGAAAGGGACCTAGTCATGGTTCCCTACTCCAAGGAAGCTACTTTGATACTCACAGAAGGGGAGAAGATGCCAAAACAGTTGGAAATCCCAGACACAAATCTGAATGTTCAACCTGCAGATCCTTCAGTATCCTTTATTTCATTTGATGAACTGCACATTACACAGCTTAAAAAAGAAGCAAAAGCACTAAAAGCTAAGAATCTTGCCATTGTTCCTTACCAAGACCCTGTGTCACTCTCAAATTTTTACTCTGTGCTGCAGGATGAAGCTGAAGAAATAGCTCTGATGCATCATATGATGATGCTCCAAGCGAACCTGAATGGAAAATAGAGGAACAACAACTTTATACAGGTTCCTCCCACAGCTCTCCAAATAGTAAAAAATACTCAATCTGTGGTTACCAATGATTCACATGCTTCTGTGGTTATCTCTGGTTCACATGCATCTTTTTCTAATTTACATGCTCAATTTATGACTTTATCTGTCTCACATGCTTCCAGTGTGGAAAAAGATGATAGAGATACTGTAAACATAAATGATAATGCTCTAATACTTGCTGAGGTGCCATCTAGCTCAGAAAAAGAACCCAGGGTTGATCATAAAAAATCAGGTAGGAAGAAAACTAGTAATCCTAGCATTTCAGAGAGTATTAGTAGAATACTCAGACCCAAACAACATGTTAATTATAATGTTTAAATGATTAGTCATAAAATCATTGGAAACATTCTTGTCTGGAACATAAGAGGTTATGGAACCTCCATTTTTAGATTGCAAAGACTGCTTGTTCTACATAATATCTCTATCCTATGTGTTATTGAACCAATGCATCATAACTCTGAGATACAAAATCTTCAATTTCAAGTAAAACTTCCAAAATTCTTATCATGGAACTGAGGCAAAAATCTGGATTTTCTGGAATAATAGTTTCAACCTTGATATTATTTCTCAATCTGATCAATTTATTTTAACTTCTGTAACTGATTTTAAAAACTCCCAAACCTGGCAGTGTGTGTTTGTGTACGCTAAGGTTTTAAGGCAACTAAGGAAATCACTATGGAGTGATCTCCTTAAAATCCCACAGATCCCAACTCTTTTTGTTGGAGATTTTAACACAGTTTCTACTGTATCAGAACATAAAGGACCTCACCAGCCTCCACTCAGGAGCATGGGTGAATTTAATTCTTTTATCACTTCAGCAGGTCTGCAGGAAGTGAATACTGTAGGAAACAGATTCACATGGTCAAATAAGAGATCCAAAGAGGAGCTCTTACTGCAGAGACTAGATAGGGGACTATGTAACTTGGACTGGTTTAATCTTTTCCAAAACAGCTCCATTTTAGTTCTAAATAGGACAACCTCTGACCACAGCCCTCTTCTAATATCCATCCAAGGTGACACTGAAACAACCCCAAAGCCATTTAGATTCCAAAAAATGTGGCTAAATAGGCCTGAATTCTATGGAATTGTTGAAGAGAATTGGTCACATCCAAGTGAACTTACAGGGATGTACAATATGGTTTTTAAGCTGAAAAGGCTCAAAGCCCTACTCAAAGCATGGAACATAACCTTTTTTTTTAAACAAACCACCTTAGTGGGGGGTTTTTATGGCTTCCCCAAGCTCTATATAAGCAAGCAAGAGAATCAGAACGGCCAATGGCCTACAATGAGTGACGATACAAGGAAATGACTAAAGATCTAGCAATAAAAGCTACCCTGTCTCGTGCAAGTAAGTGCAACGTGTACGAAACTAGTCTAAAATAGAGAAAAAGGGATAATAAAAGCAATGGTCGCAACCAGCCATACTTTCAACTAATCCGGGCCGGACTAGCTAATTATTAGCCGATTGGAATATCGAACAAAACATCTAGAGACCTGTAATCCTTCCCGGTCAGTCTCATTGTTCCTTCTGCTCCACTCGGTCTTTGTAGTCCCGTGACTGGAGAGGTTTCTAAGTATAATACAGTTCTAAACCTTCTCCGTGTCACTACTACAATGCCCGGTAAGAGACTTAACGGGTTAGTTTCACAAGCTCTAGATATCCAGGAAGATTAGCCTGGCTGCCTAAACAAGCACAAGGCCAGCTCGTACAGCCTACAACTCTGATTGTAGGGATGTCGCCAGAGGTAAGTAGTAGTACTACCCCGACTCGGATTTCTCCTAAAAATCCCAACAAATCAGGACGGAAGTCAACAAAGTTTTTCCGAGCAAAGGACCCATCGGAAAAACCCGAATTGACAGGCAATACAACACATCCGATATCCAAGCAAAATCAGACCCAAATAAAAGCATATCCCCTAGACCTATATATTAATAAACCTAAAAAGCAAGAAAAAATAAAAATAAACTATATAAAATGAAAGGAAACTCTTACGGCGGCGAGCAGGTGGAGGCGGCTCCGGCGCGATGGCGTTTAAGCCACACGCGCGGGCTCCAGGTGCGTGGCGGATGGAGCAAGAGCCTCGTCGGTTGCGGAGACGGCGGCGCGTACACCGCCTCCCTTCCTATCTCCAGCCCGCGTCGGCATCCCCTAATTGTGCCGGTGGAATCCCCGTCATTGTCCGGTCGGCATCATGCTTGGCAGCTCTGTTCGTCGGGAGCTTCAGAAGCTCGGCGCTGTGTCGGAGTTCCGGTGGGAACAGATCTGAGATCTGCAAAAAAACCGGCGAGATTCAGGCCGCCTATGGCTGAGGGAGCTACGATCCGCCGTGGTCGTCCGGTGGAGCTCTTCACCGGCGACTGGATCTGAAGTGGAGAAGTCACCGTAGATGGGCGAGGTGTGGGAGAGTCCTGGTGTGAGTTGAGGAAGGGGAGGTCTAGAGACTAATTAGGGTGAGGTGGGGAGGTCACCGGACCGGCGAGGAGCGCCGGCCGGAGCCTCCCAAACTGCTGCAGTGAAGGGGACGGGCTAGAGAGAAGATGGAGGTTTTAGGCTAGAGAGAAGTTTTTGCATGGAACATAACCAACTTTGGTAATGTTCACCAGAATCTGCTAGTTGCAGAAGCTAGAGTAGATGAACTTGAAGACATCTATGATGCATCAGGAAATGAAGCAGACCTGATAGAGCTAAATAGGTGCAGGGCCAATCTAATTAGAGCACAGAAGGAGGAGAGTATATTCTGGAAGCAGAAATCAAATATAAAATGGCTGAAGGAAGGTGATGCCAATACCCAATTTTTTCACAACTCAGTGAAAGAGTAACACTGCAGAACCAGAATTATCAGGATTAAAGATAGACATGGTACTTGGATTTCTGATCCAGAAGGGATTAGAAAAGAAGGAGTACTATTTTATGACAATCTGCTCAATGAACCTCCCCAACATAACCCTGGCCAATACTTTGATCTTTTCACTTCAGTCATCCCAACTTTAGTCACACCAGAGGAAAACATCTCTTTATTAAGACTCACTGATCTGGAAGAGCTAAAGAATGTGGTGCATGACCTGGGAGGGGACAGTGCTCCTGGATCTGATGGCTTCTCAGGCTGTTTTTATACTCATTGCTGGGACATTATCAAAGAAGACCTTTTACAGGCAGTTAATGATTTTCTCAAAGGCAGGAAAATCCCTAAAGCAATCTCAAGCACTTGGCTGACCCTCATACCCAAAAAACCAAACCCTTACACTTTTGTTGACTTTAGACCTATAAGTCTCTCCAACTTTCTCAATAAAGTCTTTACCAAACTTTTAGTAGAGAGACTGAAGCCTATAATGTCTAAACTCACCTCTCCAGAACAGTCGGCTTTTCTCAAAGGAAGAGACATCACTGATAATACCATTCTCATGCAAGAGATGGTTAGACTCCTTGGTAAAAACCACAAGCAGCAGAATCTAATTCTAAAATTAGACATGCAAAAAGCATTTGACAAGGTATCCTGGGGATTTTTAAACACCATTTTACTGAAATTTGGATTTCATGGATCCCTTGTTAAAATCATCATGCAAAACATTGCATCTGCTTGGTTTTCTGTCATCATAAATGGATCAGTTTCAGGCTTTTCTCATCCAGCAGAGGAATAAAATAAGGAGACCCTTTATCTACATTCCTATATAACCTTGTCACTGAATCATTTTCAAGATCCCTCAAGAAAATGGTGGAGAATAAGTACATCCAGTGCTTCATAATGCCAACAGGTGTGACACAAGTTACTCATCTCATGTATGCAGATGACACAGCTATCTTCACTAACTCTAACAAGAGGAATCTGAACAGAGTGAAAACTTTTCTCCAAGCATATGAAGGTTCATCAGGTCAAACTGTGAACTATACAAAATCTGAATACTTTGCTCACAAACTAACTCCTGTCAACAAGCACAGGCAGATAAAGAGAGCATTGGGCATGAAGCTAGGTAAGATGCCATTTACTTACCTAGGAGTCCCAGTTTTCAGTGGGAGAAATAAGGTCATTCACTATCAGAACATCCTGGAGAGGATTCTTAAGGCCACACATAATTGGAAGAACAAATGGCTAAGTTATGCAGGTAAAATGATTTTAATTAACCATGTACTGCTGGCCATGCCAATCCATGTCTTCTCCATTCTTAGCCCTCCAAAAAAGGTGATAAAGAAGATGGAAACAATGGCCACAAAATTCCTATGGGGAGAATCACAGTTTGGTCAGAGGAAGGTTTGGAGGAAATGGTCCAAACTAACAGCTCCAAAGCAAGAAAATGGACTTGGTTTTAGAGACATCAAAGCATTGGTGGACTCTTTTTCATGCAAGATGTGGTGGAAATTACAGAAGAATGAGACACTTTGGACAAATTTTCTTTGGTCTCTACCAGAATCATACAAGACCTCCCACACATGGAGGAGAATTTGCTCAGTTACTGAACATGCTAACAAGAATTCATTTGTCTTGTATGGCAGAGGTTCATGTCCTTTCTGGTTTGCAAACTGGATTGGCTCTGGTGCACTGTGCTATGAATGACCAGCTGAAATTGAAATCCCTTTTTCTGATATCTCTCTGGCAGATTTTGTTCAAAGTAAAAACACCTTCCTAACTGCCTTGGAGCCTCACTTGGCTACCAGTATCTTCCTTTTATTGCAGGAACCCCAAACTCTCCATCAACAAAAAGATAAGCTTATATGGAAGCCCTCAAGGAATGGTGATTTCAGCATCAAATCTGCATATTTGAGCTACAGACCAAGGACTCCTCCAGACTCATGTCTTATTCAGGTATGGAGCTCACCAATACCATCAAAAATTTCCTTTCTTATTTGGAGAATCTGGAATAGGATATTGCCTTTTGATGATGTCTTGTGCAAATTTGGTTTTAATCTTCCATCTAAATGCATTATGTGCCATAATCAAGACTCTCTTAATCACTACTTTAATGCATGTCCATCCTCAGTGGAAATCTGGAATTTTATAGATAACTTGCTAGTTATTAATCCTCCCAATTTTGCAAATATCAAACATAGAATAAAGTTTTACTTGTCACACTCTGGTTTTTCCAAAGTGCACACAAGAGTAATAAGAACATCTATGGCAATAGTGTTCTGGGCCTTGTGGAACAGAAGGAATAAATTTTTGTATGATAATAAAACCTTATCAAAACAAAAAAAAATTGCATTGATATAGTAAAGCAAGTTTATCTGACACTCTCTGCATTTCCTCTAACTGGAACCAGTGACAAGAACCTCTTTCTAATAGAGGCTGGTCTAGTTCCTTTCCTGAAAAGGAGAAGGCCAAGGCCAGTAAAATTAGTCAAGTGGTTTCCACCTGATTCTGGGTTCAAGATTAATGTAGATGCATCTTTCCAATCTGATTTTCCCCATAAAACTGGCATTGGTATTGTTGTAAGGAATACCCTTGGCAATGTTTTCAAACTTATCATGAAAACTTTAACTGCAAATTCTCCATTACATGCTGAGTTACAAGCAATCCTTCAAGGATACATTCTAGGACACCAACTGAATCTGAACTCTTTTATTATAGAGTCAGATTGTAGTGTTGCAGTGCTTGGGGTCAATAAACCTAGCACAATTGACTGGAACTTCTACACCTTATGTACAAAACTTCATAGTTTTAGTACTACAAACCCAATATGTCATGTGCTTAGAGAGGCAAACTCTGCTGCTTATTTTCTAGCAAAACATAGTTACCAGACACAGCAAAATGCAGATTTAAATATATCAATGGCCCCAAGGAAATTAAAAGGAATCATTCTAATGGACAAAGCTGCAGTACCACATATCAGAGTTACAGAGTAGCTTTTAAGAACTTTTTACTGCTGTTTTATTTTTGAAATTGCAGGACTTGCAGCAACCAAGGAATTTGGATGGATACATGAAGACACAGGATTGACTTTCAAAAAGATCAAACTGAGCAGAGAGGCACTTCAACTTTGTGGCAGTTCTGGACTTACTGAGCAGCACCCAAATGCAAACTTTATGGTGCTAACACAACTCACTCACCTTGTATTCTCTTCTCGGCTGAATTGAGTTTTTACCTGGGGTTTTGCCTTGGGTTGATCTGCAGACAAGCTTGGGAAAATTAATGCAGTTTGAGTAGTGTGTTTTTTATCTATTGGAGTTTTTAAACACTTCAGCTTTTATACAATTATTCATTGAGATTAAGGTCTCCTCTTGGAAGCCTTTCTCTTATATTCTTTTGGAAGCATTACTTTTGCTTCGGGAGTTTTGTAATACTCCATAACATTAGCCAATGTTTGGCTCCTAGATTGTAGTCTAATCAAAGCTCAATCTCAGCTTTTGAACACTGATGTAATAATTTATTTTCCTATGGGCTTGGGATCCCTTAAAAGATTCCTACCACATGAGTGGTTTTAATTTTTAAAAAAAAAGTAATTCACCATTGATTACTTTTTTTTGAAGAAAATTCACCATTGATTACTAGTTATTACTTGTTAGGCCCTGTTTACCAGAGTTTATCAGTATATCAGTTCAGTTTAGTTCAGTAAAAATGTAGTTTTATGAAATTTAGGTAAATTCAGTTAATGCTTAGCTCAATATTGTTTTGATTTTTAACTCAATATGGTTTTTAGTATATTGCTTAGCTCAGTATGATTAAATGATTCTAGCAAGTCAATCAATGTTTGACTAATTATTAGTTCAACTCGATTTAGTGGATATTAATAAGTGTAATATTTTTTGAATCAATATAGTTGTTGTTATTAGAAGTATTATTTTCCTATTTTTCATTGTTTTTATAATTTTATTTTTCTAATATTTATCAAGTCAATTCAATTAGCCTTCATAGAAAATCAAGTCTGAATTGGTATAATTGTATAGTATAAGTTAATTTTGTTTATTCGCAACTGATATTTAAATAAGCTCAGTTCATTAATATCTACTAAGTCCATTGAATTTGATTGAAATCAATACGATTAAACTAATTTAATTAGTTATATCCAACTAAAATAAAGTAAAACGTGTCAAAATATAGATAGTGGTGTGTTTGAATCAATAACTACATTCTACTCAGTTGCGACTTCGCAACTACTTCAGGTTCAATTTAAAAGAACCGTAGCCCCAGTTACGATGTCGTAACTAAAACGGACGGCGGCGGTTTTTCAAAACCGCCACGTAACGTATCGTTGGTCGGTGGTTTACTGTGCATAATATGATCCGGAAAGGGTTACGAACTCGCAACCGATCAAGCACCGGTGTTTGGGAAACCTGATCAATCTTGCGAACTCGCAACCGAATTGCACGGCGGTTCTTGTAAGTTTGGCAGGAACCGCCGCGAAAAAGAGCCGCCGTCCACCCTTTTTCCACTAGTGGGTAAACAAGGGGGGGTTTTGAGTTTGGTTTATGATGTACCCTATTTATACTCTAGTTTTTAGTGTATTTAAGACTTGTTTTGAAGACCATTTTGTAACAAAGCATAGGATTTTAGAGTGAATTGAATCATTGGAGCTTTATGTTTAGAGCTTGTAAATTCCTATATTTATGTGTGTATTTTGGAACTTCTTGATGTGAATTCTTGAAGAACTTCTATGACTATGCTATAGAGTTGATGATTTGATGCTCGGAACTAGAAGAATTGGTCATAGAAGTGGCGAGAAGGCCACTTTACTAAAGGTGGTAGAAGTTGCCGAGAAAAGTGTCGCTCAAGCCCAGAAAAGTGTCACAAGAGATGAAGAAAGTGTCGCTGGAGCTTGAAGTGTCACCAGCTGCCCAGAAGTGTCGCTATGATGAACAACGACCAAATAAAGCGTCGCTAAACTTTTGCCCACTTGCACTCTTGAGCTGAAATTTTGAGGCTATAAATACCTCCTTATCCTCACCTTTTTGGACGAGCTTCCCCCAATCCAAAGTAGATTTTTCATAGCTTTTCTTCCATTTCTTCTCTTTTCTTCCCTTTGATTTGATGAACAAACATGTGTTGATTAATATGATTGTATTAACTTAGTTTCTTCCTTGGGAGCAATTGATGTAGACTTCTTTGCTTGAGATTTTCATGAACTTCATTATGCTTCTATTTATGGTTTGATTATCATTTGATGAACTTGTCTTGAATTGTATATGAATGTTGTTAATCTTGCTATATTTTCCATGGGCTTTGTGTTTTAAATCAATTGCATGCCTCATAATTTGGGTAATGGTAGTTTAAACCCTAGTTCTAGTTTAATTTAGAGATTAGGTTAATTAGAAGTGATTGGGTGGTGACAAACCCTTTTGCTTGTTAGTCATGGAGTAGTTTAACCTAGTTGATAGAGTAATTGGTAATTAGAGAGGTTGTGTGATTGTTGTTATGAAACATAGTAAATTATAGTCATGGGAATGAATTGTCTATGAGTTTGAATTGTTGCATGTCTTCGTAGGAACCTAATGTGATCATTGATCCTTCGTTATATGTAATTGTAGAGTTGAGATATTCATTTCCAATGTGTGATTATATGCATCGAATTGCTAGATTCATGGGTAGATGTTAGCATTTACCCCAATATCATAAAGTAGCAAATATGAATTGAGATTTGTATGTTATCATCATCTTAGTTCTTTATAGTTTTCAAATGTCTTGTCCAACGCTCACGTTATCGATGAGTATGAGTGAGTTTGTTGATTCTCCATTGTTAATTTCATTGTCGATGTATCTAGATGCTATCATCTAGGTGGATTGATAATGAGGGCTCTTGAGTGATGTGTTCATGCTCACTAGCTATTATAGAGAGAATAGGATGTTTTTCATCCACGACTTATGATCATAAACCTTAGATGTGAAGCGTTCACTCAATGATTAATCGATAGTTGAAGTTGAAGTTAATTGCCTCCCAAGGCCTTGTATTTGCATTGTAGTGTAATCTATCTTAGTTGCTTTCTTTCGTAGTGTAACAAAACCAACATCAAAACCCCCCTTTGTTTACCTTGCTTTCTATATAATATATATGTATGTGTTTATAATCTTTGCTAAAACACTAAACAAAACTCCTTCTCCTTGTGGTTCGATCCTTACTTCCCACTATCTACTCTATAGTAGTAGAATTTGTAGGTGAATATAAATGTGTTTTGATTGAGTGAGATTCCCATTTACGATGTGGGGAAATCGCTTGTCAAAAATGGCGCCGCTGCCGGGGAGAAGGCATTTCTTGTTTTGTGTTTTATCTTAGATTTTATTGTTTATCTCATTTGTTTTCTTTCTTTTCTTTGAAAGTGTATTGCTCGAGTTCTTTGTGTAAACACCTTGTAGTGTGTATTACCCTAGAACCCTCGCACTACCATTTCAAACTTTTTTAGTTATGTTTAGTTTAAAAAAGAAAGATTTTATTGACTTCCTCACCTTTAACCATGAAAGGATGAGGAAGAATGTAGCAAGCTCGTGTGATTCTTATCTTCCAAATGATTTTTCCGAGCCTTGTTATTTTGAGTCGAGAAGTGAGCACTATGAACTTGAAAGGCCCCTTGGTTCTTCATACCAAGGGTACTATGATGATGAGTGCTATGAGGAGGAGACAAATATTGGTTTTCAAGGTCAAAATTGTTTTAATCCATATGATGATTCTTATAATCCACAATGGAGTGGTTATTCGAATTCGAATTATGGATATCAACCGGAAAACCAATACTTTGAGCAACAAAATCTACCTCCACCCACTTGTGAATTGCCTCAAGGACAAGATGTGATAAATGATGAAGAAAATAGACTTTTCAACGATCTTGAGAGGCAATTGATCAAAATGTGGAAAGTGGTGAGGAGATTAGAATCTCAATGCTCCAAGGAAGTACCATCCGAAGTAGAACATATTCCTAGTGCTATGGTGAGTAATGTCACCACGATGCATGATGATGAGTTCAAAAGTGATGAGGAAATTTTTTTTGAGGATTGTGAAGTAGAAAGGGATGTGAGTGTTTTTGAACTTTTACCATCACCATTGATATCCTCACATCCACCTATTCAACAAATTCCACCACTTCCGGAAATCTTGGAGGATACTACGAAGCCATATTGTTTATTTTGGCTACCAATCATTCCATCTCCTTTGAGACTACTACCATTTATACCTCCTCCAACACCTTCTCTACCACCCTTCACTTTTCTTTCGAAAGTGAAGGATTCCAAACTTTTGTTCTATGAATAACATTTGGGTCGTGTCGACGACGTTAAATAAATCGATTTTGATCATTTTATTTTTATTTAGCTTTTATTGTGTTTATTGATGTTGCAGGGTTCTTCTGAGTCCTCTGATAACTCTCGTCCGATGGCCGAAGCTTTACCTGAAATGCCCCGGAATATATCCGGGGAAGAATCCCCGATGCTTAAGTTAGTCCTTAGCTTTTTGATTGCATATATCCCAGTTTCGTTTCTTTCTTACCTTCTTCTCTTGTTCTCTATGTTATTTATAGAGTCATGGCCGAGATCCACGATTCCACCTATTTCGGGCGGTTGTTCTAGATCGTGGTTTTCTCCATTCCATCATGTTCCTGATCGTGTCCGCTTTTGGATCGATCCGTCTTTGACTGTGTTCGCTGTTGGGTCGATCACCTTGGGCTGGGTCGATCTCCTTGGGCTGGTTGGGCCATGAGGCCCAGTATATACCATAAGCCCCCCCAGTCAGTATGGGCGAACTATAATTATATTGTTTATGGAGAATGTTGGTCGAATGTTGCAAATGATCGACTAGTTCTCTTTAAATGTTCGCCTATGTTGACTATACAGGGATATGTTATCTTTATCGCTTTTGCATCTGATATTTGAATTTTGAAATCTTCTTTCGCCTTCCCCACTATTTCCACGCGTTACAAAAGTGTCGTTCCGCTATCTTTT
Organism: Cruciata laevipes; assembly: GCA_963678965.1. Classification (NCBI taxonomy): domain Eukaryota; kingdom Viridiplantae; phylum Streptophyta; class Magnoliopsida; order Gentianales; family Rubiaceae; genus Cruciata; species Cruciata laevipes. The sequence goes on along the minus strand of OY787634.1, from coordinate 14,930,415 downwards.
CCTCGATTCACTCTAGTTGGTTAGCGTACTCATTATAAGTACTGCTTCGGTATCCGTGCTGAGTATAACTTCTGCTTTTGAACATCAATTTGACGGCTGGAATATATTTGGTAATTAAATATCCAGCGGGTATAATCATTATAACTAAGGTAGCTTTTAATTTGATTTCTTCTCTCTCAGATTTTTCAAATTCCTTCCGGAACTCGAATAAAGCTGCTCTCTGCCCTAATCAAGTAATTTCAATTTCTCTTCCTATGTAGTCTTTTCCTACTTTGTCATCTTTTCTCTGCATTGTCTTAATCTTAGATTTTCATTATCTCCTGTGTCCCGTCTTGCATGTTGGTTTGATTGGGTAGATAAACAGATTGAAAATGAGATCTGGAGATGATTTTGGTGATGTCAACGATATATCCTTTAATATAGAGGATTTTTTGTTTCCCGATAATCCCTCCACCACCGAAGAAGCATCTCCTGGGGCTCCAGTTGATGTCGAGGAGGAATCTGATATAGCTCCGGCGGGTTCATCGGAGCTTGATTTGGGGGGCTGACGTAGGTGAGAATGAATCTGCGGCGCCCATGGTCCCTGTGATCAGTAAGGTGACTGAACGAATGTTACAATATGATAGGGGTAGGTTTCCCTGTCTTCTGGGTCGAGAGATCGTGCTTCCTCGGTCTGGAGAAACAGTCGATGAACCTCCGACTGGTTACTTCTCCGTTTATAGGGAGTATTTTAAGTGTGGTATTAGCCTTCCACTTCCGGATTGGCTTGTGGGGATTCTTCGGGGCTATAACATTGCTCTGTGTCAAATGGCCCCCAAGAGTGTAATGATACTGAGTTCGCTCTACTCTGCTTGTGAGAAGGCGAAGGTGGTGTTCGACTTCAAGCTAGTCAACTCCCTTTACTACCTGAAGGCCACTAGACTTGGGAAGGGGCGATATACCTTGATCGCTTATTTCTCAGAAATGGCTTTTGTCTCTGAATTCCCTAACAATTTTAAGACCTATTGGGAGGGATTTTATTATGTCAAGCATGTAGATGGGGAGGATAAAGAGATTCCCATCTGGAATAGGAGGTTGGGGATTGGGAGTTATGTGTCTCCTTCAGGGCGTATAAGTTTAAGCGATGCTTGTTGTGTTGAGTTGATGAAGTTCGCCGTTAAGGTTGGTCCTGGGATTTCGCCCAGTCCTGTGGCGAAAGCACCATATTGTGCTAAGAAGAAGTTAGCACGTAAGACACGAGTTCCTCCATCTGGTAAAGGTGGTTCTGTGTTCTGTGCTATGTGATATTGTGTCATAAGAATCTATCATAGCATATGCATATATATATATATGTCTATTTTTTTATTTTTTTTAGTTAGGTAATGTACTAATATTTTTCCATCTTCTCCAGACATGAAGAATGCACGCAACATAGCCGGTGCCCGATCCACTTATAAGTTTGGGTCTGGAAGCTCTTCTGTGGTGAATTCAGGGAAGCAAACGCCTCCCCCAGCTGTTGTCTCTGGTATACCAGCGAGTGGTGGCTCAATTACCTCCTCATCCATTCGCCAGGGGGAAGACAAGCGCCAAGATCGTGAGAAGCGCAAGGAGGCTCAAGATGTTCTAACTCAGCAGACGAAGAGGTCTAAGCTTGCCAATGTGTCCTCCCCTGATCCATTTGCTGAGTATCTCAACAAACTATCTTTCAATGAGGCTTTGCAAGTGGTATGATAGTTATAGATTAATATATACGTATATATATGTCCTTTATGATAACATATTTTATATGTTATATGATGTATTTATTTTTCTTCTTTCAGATAGCGAATGCTCTGAACTCAACTAACAATAGGGCGGATGCTTATGCTGACGCTTATACATCATTGAGCGTCGAGCATAAAAAGGTTGTTTTGTCGCTGAAGGGTGAGATCGCCCAAAAGGGCAAGCTTGTTGCTGATGCCAACTCTCGTCGGGACGCTATGATGAAGTTTGTCGATGATCTGAAGGCGAACGGACCCCTCCATCCTCATTATCAGCAGATTTATGTGGATGCTTTGTCTAAAACAAAATCATTCTTTGATTTGTTTTCTGCTATCCTTGCTGCCGGGAAAGAAATTGGGGCGATGGAGTATTATCAGCAGATGAAAGAGGAGCATCCCGATCCCTCTACCCTTGTGTGGGATAGTGATGAGCAGATTGAGCAAAACTTGACCGCGGCGACTAGTCGAGCCAATTCTAAGATAGAGGATGGCGGTCACACTTACAGCCTCATTGAGCATTGTAAGAATCGCACCAGTCCTATGACTATTGAAGAGCTGCGGGCTTACGATGAACCGTCTATTGTTGTTGATGATGTGATCGAGCCTGATTGTACGCCACCTCATCAGGGTGATGTCCAAGGTCAAGAGGCGATCATGCCTAGAGTGACCCCTTCTCTGGCGGATCCTATATTTGTCAATTCTACTCCCGCTGTTGCAGAAGCTGTCAGTACTGTGATGGTGGATAGTGATATGGCGAATGCCAAGGTGAACGGTGGTATGGCGGATTCACAGGCTATGGGTGCTGAGAAAGTTCGGGATGTATCCGCTGATTCCATTGACGTGGAGACTGTCGCCGTCAATGATGTTAGTCATTCTTAAGATAAACTAGTAGGCTTGCTAGTTTATTTTTGTTGTATTAAGATATTAATTTAATTTTGTAAGAATTTGGGTTTAATCAACTTTTCGTTTTTTATCTATTTTGTAGGCGAATTTTACAAGAGATTTAGCTTCTCGTTCTGTTGATATACGAATGATTACCCGGAGTCTAGATCCCCATGCGCTGATTCAAACTTTCCCTATTGAGGTGTTGCAACGCCGTATAGGCACGATCTTTCGTGATTTTGGTATCCCTACCCGTTCTATGACTAGTAATCCTTCAACCATTACTCCTCCTACCGAAAAGATGAAAGCACCTTTGGAGGGCGTATCCCAAGATGACTCAGCTAACCAGACAGAATACCCCTTTGATAGATATTCTCAGCAAGGAGGGCGCTATGAGTTTCATGATATCATCTCTCAATGTTTACTGGATGTGGATTCAGTCGCCCTTCATCTATCAACTCTGTGTTTGCCTCCTGGACCTTATAATTGGATAATTGATATGGGGCGGAGACTCCGTGCAGTTCTTCTCACATGTCGTGAGTGCGAAGACTCATGGGTAAATGTTAACAAGGAGATCGAGATTTTGAAAGGCGAATGGTATGAGTTATGTTCCCAGCATAATAAGTTGATTCATACTCATCGATCCCAAATGAAAACTATAGTTCAGCAAAGTAAGGACTTGCGTGCTCGTTATGAACGAAAGTTTGATGAGTGTCAAATCCAGAGAGATAGTCTTCTCCAGGCCGCTCATAATGAAAAGGTTTTGAAGACTACGATTTTAAATCGAAATCAGCAATGTGAATACTTTCGTCTTGAGAGTGAAAGTTGGCGGACTAAGTATGATGAGCAATATGCTGTTAATGTTGATCTGATCGCCAAATATGAAGATTTGGAGGCCAAGTATAATGAGGCTGCAGGGTTGTTAAAGGAGACGGAGTCACATTTGCATGTGGTGGAGCAGGAGAACACTGATTTGAAAGGAGAATTACATTCTCGTGATGAAACCAAAACCCGGCGTATCCAACATATATTTACGAATGGTGACTCGACCTGAAGTGCTGATTCCGTTATGAATGAATATATTGAGAAGCTATTGCATACTATTAGGAAGCATGAGTTAGAGGTGTCCCGTTATCATGACACATGTTATGTGATGAGTCTGCAGCTTGGTAGGGCTGATTATGGTCCTGTACATGATTTCCGGGCTTACTATGAACAAGAGCTTGCCAGGATGGATGCTAATAACGTAGATAAGAGGGGGTCTGCATATGCTTACATGCGCGCCCAGTTGAATGATATCATTCAAAGAGAAGCTGAGGATCCCGAGATATCTCAGTTAAGACGTCGCCGAGATGCTGGATTACCAGTTGATGATCTTCAGAAACGTTTGCAGAGTGAATCACCTCGTGGGATTTCTGTTAGGGGCGAACCCTCTCGTGGCGAATCTTTGCGTGTAGGTACATCTCGTGGCGAATCATCTCGTGGTGATTCCTCTCGTGGCGAATCTACTCGTGGAGCTTCATCGCGTGGAGGGAGCAGTCGTGGGCGTTCAGGACGCGGAAGAGGTCGTTCATGATCGTGTAATATAGTCCTCTTTTCTTTGGAAATATTTATTTCCTTTAAGAGTATCGACTCTCATGATTTTGATGATTTACTAGAGATACAGTTTATTATCGGCGTTTGCCTTTGCTGTAATTTCTCTTTATTATATTACCTATATGTAGGTATAAATATTTACGCCATTCGATTTACGACTTCAATAGGCGTTTTGATGACTTTTTTTTTTCTGACAAGTAGTCATTTCGTATAAGTCAGGTATGTATACGCTGGCGATTGCCTTTTGCGATTTTGTTTCGTATTGCCAACTTTTAGGCGAATACTACTTGCTTTGGCATGTTTAATGCTCCTTATATTTTCATGTATGTGCGACCTTCAGGTGCTTTTATACAGAAGATATGGTGCCAAAAGATAGGCCTTTTTGTTTATATATATACAAAAGATGATTATATCATCGAAAATATGTACATTTTGCAAAGGGAAATAAAAGGCGAATCCATGATGATGTCATGGTATTTATACACAGATTTACCCCACAGTAGTTAGGCGTAGTATCTCCTTAGGTTTGCGGCGTGCCAAAAGTTGGGCACAATTGTGTTATCCAATCTTGCTAACTTGTAGGAGTTTGATTGCCTGGCCTCAATCACCTTGTATGGTCCTTCCCATTTAGGGCAAAGCTTTCTTGTCTTCTCTGCCAGACTGGCTTCATTTTTCCGAAGAACCAAGTCTCCCACATCGAATCTAACCTCTCTGCAGCGACGATTATATGCTTTCGCGACCTTTTCCTTATAAACGGCGTTTCTGACGTTCGCCCTTTCTCGCTGCTCATCTAACAAGTCCAAGTCGAGCCTCATGGTTTCTTCGTTTTGGGCTGTGTCAAAAGAGGTTACTCTGGGTGACGGTGTCATGAGTTCAACGAGAATCATTGCTTCGTGACCGTAAGTTAGATTGTATGGGGTTTCGCCCGTTGGAGTTCTCGGTGTGGTACGATAAGCCCAAAGAACTTCTGGTAGTTGTTCTACCCATCCCGTGCGTTTACCTTCAAGGCGTTTCTGAATGCCTTGTAAAATCGTGCGATTGGTGACTTTGACCTGTCCATTCGCTTGTGGATGTGCAACATAGGTGAACTTTTGTGTGATTTTGTATTTGGTGCACCACTCTGAAAAAACTGCACTTGTGAACTGGGCTCCATTATCTGAAACTATTGTGTTTGGCACTCCAAAACGACAGACCACATTTTGCCAGACAAACGCCACTGTTGCTTCAGCTGTTATTTTAGGAATAGGCTTCGCCTCTATCCACTTTGTGAAATAGTCAATGGTGACGACGAGGAACCTAGCGTTTCCTGTTCCTTTCGGGAATGGCCCCACAAAATCTATCCCCCACTTTTCGAATGGCCATGCACCCTGTACTCCAATTAATGAAGATTTTGGAAGGTTCATTGAATTGGAATTAATTTGGCATGATCTGCATTTTTGTATGTAATTGTAGGTGTCATCAGACATTGTTGGCCAGTAGTATCCCGCTCGAATTATTTTCTTTGTCACCGTTCGTGCACCTTGGTGGGAACCACATTCGCCCTCGTGCACCTCTGTTATGATCGCCTTAGCTTGGTTTGGGCCGATGCATCTTAGCCAGGGGGTTAAGTAACCTTTTTTGTACAGAATATCGTCCACTATAGCGTAGGAGTAGGATTTTCGCTCAATAGCTTTCACCGTTTTCGCATCCTCCGGTAGTGTTCCATTTCTCAAGAAATCAAAAATTGGTGACATCCATGTTGTTGGTTCGTCCAGTATAGTTGATACAACCTCAGTTGGCTGATATTTGGAAGATACTACCTCTATTTCAACATCTTTGTGCTCGCTTAAGGTAGAGAAATTAGCATTTGCTAATCTGCTTAGTGTGTCCGCCCTTTGGTTGAGAGTCCTTTGTATCTTTTGAATGTGAATATATTCAAACTTGGTCATTAAATTTCTGACCTTCACCAGATAGTTGACTAGATGTGGTTTTCTAACATCAAAGTCACCCAAGACTTGTCCTACCACAACTTGCGAGTCACTGAACACCTTAATGCTTTTTACTTTCATACGGACCGCTACTTCAAGCCCACCTGTCAGGGCTTCGTATTCTGCTTCATTGTTGGATAAGTGAAAATCGAATCTGATGGCGTGCTTGTATTCATATCCTTCTGGACTAATGAGTAACAGTCCTGCCCCACATCCATCTTTATTCGATGAACCATCTACATATAGTTGTCATGCAACTTCCATTAGCTTGGATTTTCCTTTATCCTGGCGATCGTCTTCCATTAGGGAACTGGGTGTAGATGTTTCTGTCTGTTCTATTGAAGACATTTCCGCTAAGAAATCAGCTAACACCTGTCCCTTAATTGCCTTTCTGGGACTGAAAGTGATATCATGTTCGCTTAGTTCGATTGCCCATTTCGTCATTCTTCCTGACGAGTCCAGCCTAGACAGTATTTGTTTGATCGGCTGGTCGGTAAGGATGGTTACATTGTGGCTTTGAAAGTAAGTCCGTAGGCGTCTCGTAGCATGTACTAATGCAAGTATAAGTTTCTCAAGCGGTGTGTAATTTTCTTCAGCCGGCTGTAAACATCTACTAGCATAATACACTGGTTTTTGCACCGTACCCTCATTTCTAATGAGTACTGAGCTGATCGCCTTGTGAGAAGCCGCCAAATACACGAACAACGGTTCGCCTTGTATCGGTATAGATAACTCTGGCAATGATGTTATTTCCAATTTAAGCTGGGCGTACGCCATATCACATTTATCGTCCCATTGGAATTTCTTTGACTTCTTGAGGATATCAAAGAAAGGCATGTGTTTGTCTGCCGCTTTTGACACGAATCTGTTTAGAGCTGCGAGTGATCCCGTCAAGACTTGGATATCCTTAATAGTTTTCGGGGTAGGCAGGTTTAAGATATTCTCTATCTTTTCCGGATTCGGACCAAGTCCTTTGGATGAAACCTGAAACCCAGGAAACGTCCTTCGCCTACCCCAATGGTGCATTTCTTTGGATTTAGTTTCATCCCTATGATTTGAAGAGTCTGGAAAGTCTCCTCCAGATGCTTTGGGAAGGTATCAATCCTCTTGCTTTTTACAACCATGTCATCCACATAAACTTCGAGGTTTCGCCCTATTTGATGGGCGAATGCTTTATCCACGGTACGTTGGTATGTTGCCCCAGCGTTTTTTAACCCGAATGGCATTCTGACATAGCAAAAGGCTCCTAGTGATGTGATGAAAGAAATTTTTTCCTCGTCTACCGGATCCATTAGGATCTGATGATATCCTTTATAAGCGTCAAGGAATGCTAGGGCATCATGGCCCGAAATGGATTCTACTAACTTATCAATTTTTGAAAGTGGGTAGCAATCCTTTGGACAATATTTATTCAGAGTCGAATAGTCCACACACATTCGTCATCCACCATCCGGTTTTTTAACCATTACTGGGTTCGCCAGCCAAGATGGGTATTTTACCTCCCTTAGGATACCGGCCTCCGTTAAAGCTTGGACCTCAATCTCAATTGCTTGTTGTCTATCAGATGCGAAGTTTCTTTGCTTTTGTTTTATGGGTCTGACCTCTCTGTCCACGTGGAGCTCATGTGTTGCAATACTAGGGTCAATGCCTCCCATATTGTTCGGGGACCAGGCGAATACATTTGTGTATTTTAGCAAAATAAGCTTGATATCCGTTTTGATGTTATCTGGTAGGTTTCGCCCTATCTTAATGATGGATAATGGATCATTGTCTACCATCTGGAACTCCTCAGTATCGTTTCCCAAGTGGGTACTTGGTGTGGGTGATGCTGATGTACTGGCGTTTATGGTGTTTACCATTGGAAGGGGTTTTGACTCTGTTATTTTGACAGTTTTCATGGCGATTGCCATGCATTGCCTGGCCGTTTGCTGACTTCCTCTGATAATGGCTACCCCATTCGGTGTTGGGAATTTCATCACCAGGTGGTATGGTGACCAGATTGCCTTTGCTGCGTTCATCCATGGTCGCCCTATGATTGAATTGAAAGGGCTGTGTGCATCCATTACCACGAAGTCACAAAGGATAGTGCAGCACTTGTCATCTTCGCCCACTGTTACTGGTAACTGGATTTGTCCTAGGGGCATTTCTGATCTACCCGTGAATCCAACTAGCGCAGAAGTTGGCTTCTTGAGGTCTTCTCTTCTGAGGCCTAGTTTATCGAAACATTCGGCAAAGAGGATATCCACCGCGCTCCCGTCATCAACAAAAACTCTGTGGACTGTGGAGTTTCCAATTTTGGCCACTATGACTAGCGGATCATTATGTGGAGAAGCGTTTGGGACTGTATCATTTTCATCGAAAGTGATAACCTCGCTGACTTTGAATCTTTTATCCAACGGCTCTTGAGGTGGCACATATCTTGCTCTGCTCTTCCATGCATTGTTGGAAATGTAACCTGCTGTCCCATGTATGGACAATATGATCTTGTCAGGTGTTTAGTATGTGGGCTCTGTTTGAATGACCGCCGTCGTCATTGTTCCTGGTGTTTTAGCTGTATCTTTTATGTTCGCCCTATTACCATTTGACATTTCCTTCTTATAGTGGAAAAGATTTCCCCGCCGCATGTTGTCCTCAATATGTCGCTTGAGCGCCGTGCAGTCCTCAGTGTCATGCCCATGATCGCGGTGAAATGAGCAGTAAAGCTCCTTTGGGCGTTTATCAGGTGGGGCTAACATTGGCTTAGGTTCTTGAAAGAACGCCTTGTTATTTTGCCAAATCTCTTTCCTAGATTTTGTTAAAGGAATCTCCTCGAACACTTTCTGGTTGAAGTTATCTTTTCCTTTTTGCATCTGTGTTGGCCTATCTTTCCTAGCATGTTGCTTCACTTCGCCATCCAAGGGTTTCTTACCCCCTCTTTCATTTTCTATTTTCCTTTCATTCGCCTCCTCAGTGCGAACATATCTTTCCACCAGTTTTTGTAAGTCACGTTCATTGTTGGGCATTTCTTCCCTCAATTTCTTATAGAAATCCCCAGATTTGAGTCCACTCATGAACGCCCCCAGGAACATTTGGTAGGAAAGATCTTTAACTTGTAGACTTTCCATGACCATTTTAGAATGATATTCGCCAATGCTGTCGTTGTTCTGTTTTATGTTTACCAGATCAGCGATTGTGCGTTCAAACTTCTGATTTCTGTAGAATCTTCCTAAGAACATATCAGATAGTTGGGGCCAAGATCTAATACTTTGGCGAGGAAGGTTCTCATACCATGTGATCGCCGGTCCCGTTAAAAATATCGGGAACGCCTTGCATACTACTGGTAATGGGGCGTTTCAGAATCTCATGCTATTACGGTAAGAGTGTAGGAAATCCTTTGGATCTGATGTTCCATCATATATTTTGACATGAAGAGGGAGTTTAAAAGAATCATTCATCGGATAATCCTGTATCTCTTTAACGAGGGGTGAATAGTCACTTTCATCTTCGGCGATTATTGATTGTAACTCTTTACCATAAACCAGAGTATCCCTCTGTTCTATACGAACGGACCTATCCTCCCTCCTTTCCCTTGGGCCAATTAATATTGAGCGCTCCTCTTTTCTCTCCAAGTTTGTTCTGCGGCTCCCTTGATGGGGTTCTGAACGGTCCACGGGTATTGACCTTTCGCCTCTCTGCTCCGTGTTGGCTCTGTTATCTTCCGGAGTCTTTCTGGCTCTTTTGAATTGGGTAAATAAGGCTTCTTTTTGTGCTTCCAAAAAGGCTTCGAATGCTTCTTTTTCCCCTCGTCGGGAATGATCTGAAGATTCCTCGCGTTCACTGTGACGCTGATCCTCCTGTGATTGATATTCATCCTCTTCTTGATGTCCCTCATCCTGATCATCCATTCTTCTATTACTTAAAGTTCTAGAAGTAGAATTGCTGTCCTGAGGGTCCTCATGTCGGCCTCTTCTAGTAGTCACCATTAGGATTACAAAAGAAAGTCCTCACAGACGGCGCCAATGATGTTGCAGGGTTCTTCTGAGTCCTCTGATAACTCCCGTCCGATGGCCGAAGCTTTACCTGAAATGCCCCGGAATATATCCGGGGAAGAATCTCCGATGCTTAAGTTAGTCCTTAGCTTTTTGATTGCATATATCCCAGTTTCGTTTCTTTCTTACCTTCTTCTCTTGTTCTCTATGTTATTTATAGAGTCATGGCCGAGATCCACGATTCCACCTATTTTGGGCGGTTGTTCTAGATCGTGGTTTTCTCCATTCCATCATGTTCCTGATCGTGTCCGCTTTTGGATCGATCCGTCTTTGACTGTGTTCGCTGTTGGGTCGATCACCTTAGGCTGGGTCGATCTCCTTGGGCTGGTTGGGCCATGAGGCCCAGTATATACCAAAATAGACCACACAAAGCCAAGCTTATTAGCGAATCCGTAGAGACACAAATCAGCCAAGCAAGGGACCTAAGCCATGAACAAGCTAGAAAGGTTAAGAGATAAAACTGTATGTCAAGAAGTGATGACACAATGCTTGTCCCTCCGTGTTTTGCTATCAGCCTGCATCCTGAGTCCATTATTATCTGCAAAAAGAGGGGGAATAAATCAGCAGCATCCATTCAGATTAACTCTAAGAGTGGCCATTTGGATTTTATCCAAATGTATAAGCCCCTTGACTTTGGCAGGTATGTTGTGTGGCTGAAAAACTTTATCAGATAACTCTATGAGAGCCAACTTAGATAGTACATCAGCAGGTTGATTTCCTTCTCTTAAAACATGCACTAAAGTAAAAGAGGAGCAGAGTGTGTGTAAATGTTCAACATAATCCACTACAAGAATGCTCTCTTTTTAAGACAACCCAAAATTTTTCTCAAATGTACCATTTGCTGTCTCAAAAACTTTTTGAGACAGCATTGAGACGGTAAATGAGGTGTCCCCAATGCGGCCGTCTCAAAAGACTTTTGGGACGGACTTGTTGTCTCAAAAAACTTTTTGAGACAGCATTGAGACGGAATTAGCATTGTCTCAAAAGTAATTGAGACGGCTCTGTTTGCGTCTTTAAAAAATGTCTCAAAAACTAAAATAAGACGAAAAAATAAGACAGACACTTACTGTCTCAAATGTTATTTGAGACACTAATTTAAGACAACCGCAATTTGTCTGAATAGGATTTAAGACACTTATTTAAGACGGCAACAGAAAGTCTCAAATAAAAATTGAGACACTAATTTAAGACATTTAAATGTTGTCTCAAAACAATTAGAGACACAGTTGAATCCTGTCTCGAACAATTTTTTTTATACGTACTAAACTGAAATAGATAATTGTTGTCTTTAATATATAACAATTAAAAGAGTATATCAATTTAAAAAATTAAATTGAAAGTATGAAATGCATACCTACGGTACTAAGGACTTGCCTTTATTCAGTTGAGGCTAAAATACATCATACAAAAAATTAAAACCAACTAGCTAAATGATCGTCGTAGTAATGTCTTCCATTCCATGAGACTAAGCGTCCAATAATTCCTGAAAATACAAATCGTATCGAATCTGTAAATAGGTATTTTATCAAAGTATAATAGGGAAAAACAAATTGATCGATGCATGTTGAAGGTAAAAAGTGTATTCTAACTTGACAATTATGCAAGATGAAAGGACATAGAAAAGAGTCCACTCCACTTAACATGCCAAAAAAAGAGAGTAGGATTACAGTATCATTATAGTCCAAACATGAAAAGATAATAAACACAAGTCCTTTTTCCATTTGGTGGATTCTATTCTACCGCACACTAAATTAAATTAGAAGTTCCAGTGTTTTATAATCACCTAAAATCTTATAATACGAGAGTCATCATCCAACAGTACGTAAAATCTAAACTGATTTTAAAACTAACCTCATCATCTTCCATTCTGATAGGGCTATTTTCAGAATCTCCATTTTCTTGATCTCCATTTTCTTCATGTTGTTTGTCATGTACAATTGATTTATCTGCAGCCTATATTTATATCATATTTAAGAAATTGATTCAGTGTACGGAAAGTGTAATTTCAAACGAAGTGAAAAAGTTTCGAGAATATAAAAAATTACCTTTCATTAGCAGTTCCGCTAGATTGTCCGTGAAGATGAGATGGTGTAGAACGGTTGTTTAAACGAATCTCATCAATTTCGAATTGCATGTTAGTTCACCTGCTTCATACACTCTGCCACATCTTTGTCCACCACCATTTTGACAAACTCGTTAGAGGGATCAACAGTGATTGAGTTCGGAAATCCGCTTGAGTAGGACCTAAACCCATAGTTCTAACATAGCCATGACTTTCCTTTTTCATGAAAGTATTGAAAATCCTTGTCCTTAACATAGCCATGACATTGTAAAGGGACAAATTATCTACATTACTAGACATTATAAAAAATATAAATAGAATAAACAACACACTTACAGTCAACTCAGCAGCTTCATCATCAGCAGGGACACCATTCTTGGAGCGCGACTCTTTATATACTGTCAATTGGTCAGTTGCTTTTCCATCCGCTGCCAGCACACTATAGTCAACTTTTAAAATAATTAACCTATAAAAAATGAAAGTAGCCTCAAGATACTTACTTTAACTTAAAGTTTGGCATAGAAATCCTTCCAGTCCTATGTATTGGTCCTAAAAGTTATCTATTGACTACAATTTTCCGAGCAATTTCCTAAGAAACATGAAAATGGATTATTCTGCCACCATAGGAATGAAGTAAAACAGAATTACACTTCATAATTTTTAAAAAATAGAGTTCACCTGAGAGACTTCTGTACTCCAGTAGTCAACCAAAATTTTCCACTGATCAGGTTCAACACGACTGGGTACATTTTTCAATACTTTTTCTCGTGTTTTTCCATTAAAATGACTTCCCTTTCCTCTATTTTTCCACTTCCTTCATTTATCAGGGACATATTTCAAGCTTAGTGTCCTATACTTTAAAGGAGCATTAGTTTTCTCCTATTACAAATAGAACACAAATTTTATAATATTACATGAAAAAATCACAAGTGCACCATAAACTATTTCAAGAGATAGATATGATGAAAACTTACTTGAACTTCATCCCAAATGTCATCTAAAATATTTGGATGGTCTATTTTCCTGCATTCGATCAACAATGGGAATACGAGGTTGCACTTGTGATGGAGCACCTCTTGTCCTAGTTGAACGATCACCTCCCAATGCGTCCAACATAGTTGATCCTCTCTTTTTTCGTGCCCTCACCATCTTCAAAGAAGAAACGTTAGTTTCATGATAAAGATAATAACTATCAAGACTAGTACCTTTTCGAGTAGTTTGTCCAACTCAATAAGGCTCTTTTCTCACAAACTTCACCATGTAGTGCCTAGAAATCGAATTAAAGTTGATTAACATGCTAAGATATCATAAATGTGACAATCAATCGCTTAAAGTTATACCAAACTCCTGAAACTAACAGCCTGTTCACTAGTTTCAACTTTGTTCACCATATGGCTACTAATTCATTCAACCTGAGAATCAGATAACTACAATCGTGTAATACATCAACAAACTACTTCTATGCATAATTTTAACACTAATAAACAATAACAAATTCCGTTCCAACAACAATAAAAAACTAAACACCACCAGCTTTGATTTTTAAATCCCATCTCAATATGTTCCCATCGCAATAAATCCCATCGCAACAAAAATAAATTCCATCGCAACAAAAATAAATTCCATCGCAATAACACGGAATAAGAACAATACCTGACAAATAAGGGAGGTTTCATAGGGGAAAGATGACTTGGCGGCAGCGTGAGAGTGGTGAGTGGGGGCATGGAAATCTCCGACATCGAAGAAGCAGTACAGATAGAAAGAGAACAATTTGGTGAACAAAAGCCCACGTTTTCTATCAAGTTTGCTGATTCAGAAATTTCAACTTGTGCAAATAGTGGGAAAGATGAAATTTTGACCGGGAAGATGAAAATAATTTGGGGGGAAGATAAAAAGAATTTGGGGGAAGTTGAATGAGCTCCCGTACGTGTTAATTGAGCTGTGTACGACATCGAATCCAAAAGCAACTCTACAACTCTCTTTCGTTTCTTTTTTTTTTAAATAATTTTTTATCCTAATAATGTTAAATGTTAATCCTTCTAAGTTCTAAAATTATCTATAAATTGATAATTTCTAATTACTTATCACACGTTTTTATTTAATTATGTAGTAAACTTAATTAGTTGGGCCCTGTTTGCTAGAGATAATACTTTTGCTGAATTGAAGTGAACTAAAATGAACTAAAGTAAAATTAATTTATTGAAAAAAGAATCACCATATTACATTTTTGCTATTCTGAACTGAATTGAACTGGATTGAATTGATGAACTAAAATGAACTAATCTACATATAAGCTCTGCCAAACATGTAAGCTGCCAAACATATAAGCTCTGCCAAACTGAACTAATTGTTTGTATAAATAAATATCAACCTATTGAATATGGTAAATATTTAAGTTACTATGTTATATAAATTTAAGTTTTAAAGACAAAGACCCTATTTTGCCAGAGTTTATCTGTAAATCAGTTCAGTTCAGTTAAATATATTTTATTTTATTTCAATTTCAATTAAATATATTTAATTGAGCTAGATTGAATTGAATATGTCCGATCATTTAATGATTTTGACCTTAGATTAATTAATCTCAATTTACTTAGTGCGTAAAAGTCAAAATAGATTTGAGTTTAGTTAGTATATTTGAATTTTAGCCTTTGTTTAGTTAAAAAACTCAAACAATTAGTGTTCATAGAGAATAAAGTAAAGGTAAATCCTTGATTAGACTCAATTTAGTTAGTAGGATTATAAAAGGTCATAAGCTTGATCTTCCATTAGTTACATGAATTCATTTACCAGTGTGCTTATAATAGTTCAAGTAAAATTAGTCCTTTCAGTACTATAATTACACAATTGTATGAAGATAGTCAATTGTTTTTTAATTAATTAAGATTAATCACTAATTAATTATACTAATTAATCGTAAAGATTAATTATTCAGTGATGGTTGACCTTATGTTAGTTAAATCTAACTTCATAATTAGTAATTATATAATGTATGTAAGTAAGTGTTAATTGATCTTAGTTAAATTAATCTCAGTTTAGTTTTTTTTTTTTTTTTGAAAAAAAACTCGGTTTAGTTAGTGTCTATAGAAAGTCAAGTAACATGTGACATTTGATTAGTTAAACATAATTTAATTATTATCTAATTATAAGAACTGAAATTTGATTAAAATCAATTTAGTTATTGTTGTCATAAAGTAAAGGGTGATATTTAATTAGTTTAACTGAATTTAGTGTGGGTTTAGGGTTTTAGTGGGTTTAGAATTTAGAGTTTAGTGGGTTTTATTAGGGATTATTGGAAAATAATCATAATACAACTAATTAAGTCATAATACAATCACATAGAAAATTTATGAAACAATTAAGTCAAATCAACTGATACAATCACATATTATTCAATTCAAGTAATTTGAACAATTAGTTATATATCAACTAGTCGGTGGGTTTTAAACATCCCAAACAAATATGGTCTACATGCTTATAAAATATGTGTATTTGAAGTTACCATGGTCTTTTAATATTATTTGATCATGATGGGGTTTTTACTTTCTAACATGAAATTTTAAAATTACATATATAATCGATTCCACAAAAATCTATGATAGAATTCAACCCTTATTATTTTACAACTCATTTGTACATCAATTTAATCCAACTCAAGTCAATTAAGTATAAATTTAATTTTTTGAAATTCAAATTAATTTAGTCCTATTTTTTTAAAATATTTTTTTTTATTTCAATTCAATTCCATTGGATAAAATATAAAATTTGAGAAAAAAATTATTTAATATAAAATGTTTATTTAATACATGTACACTCAGTGATTTCCATATATTTAAATACTTTATCAAAATTTGAATAGAGTGATTTATTTTAGGAATGATTAATAGCAATAAAATAAAAGTGAATTTTACATTATTAGGACAATATTATAAACTGTCTTTTAAAAGTGTCTCAAATAACTTTTTTAGGGACGATAAACTATTTACTGTCTTATACAGGTGTCTCAACTTTAGTAAATGAGATGGTAAAAATCACTGTGTTAAATGAGTGTCTCAATTCTTTAAATTAAAGACACTATATTTAACCGTCTTTAATAAGTGTCTTAATAACTATTTTTTGAGACAGTGCGCTCAAACCTGTCTCAATTAATATGTCTCAAATAGGTAATTGAGACAACAAGTTACTTTTGTCTCAAAAGAGAGTATTTGAGACAAATTTTAAAATCTGTCTCTAAAATTTGTCTCTAATGCCCATCTTTCTTGTAGTGATCATAGAGAGCCCAGGGAGGAAGACTAGGCTTCTTAATCATATTGATGGCATTGAGGCAGTCTGACTCCACTGTTACCACAATAGGATAAAAAGATTCAGCAATAGAAAATCCTTTGTGAATGGCAGAGAGTTCAGCATGTAAAGTAGACAAGGCACTCACATAAAAAGTATTAGCAAATACATTCTGCCATGTTATTCCTAGTAATGCTACCTATGCCAGCATGCAAAGTTGACTTATTCCAAGCTGCATCTACATTTATTTTTAAACCTTGCTCAGGGAGTGACCATGTAATGGGAGATGCAATGGGTCTAGGAATAGAACCTAAAGAGGTTGAAGGAAGAATTCCCAACATGACTGATGCTACCAAATCCGTCCGGGTCCCCGCTCTTGCTTCTACCCGCGCCTCCTTACCGGAACACCCGCAACAACCCTGCAAAACAATCCCCGGGTGGTGTCCCGGGGAAGAAGCTCCGGCGTGATGATGAGATGGGGGTAGTGATGCGGGGAAAGCGTACAGGAAATGCTCTCAATATGAAGTAGAGAGATATAAGTCACATACCTTGCTTACTGTTTGAGACTAGTATTTATAGCCGAGCTTTGCCTGCTTTGGGGATAAGGTGCAGGACCACTCCCTTTGTCATCATCTGTCCTCTTCCTTGTCCGGATGTGCCTCTCAGCGGGAAAGATACCGCTCTGATGGTTCTGGGCCGCAGGCTTTCTTCCTGGCCCAGGAGGATTCTGGGCCAGTATTATCACTAGCCCCCCAGACTGGTCATCCGGGTTTCTGAGACACGGGAGACTGGTCTCATACGCTCCTTCCTTTGCTTCTTCTTTTGGTGGGGCCCTTTCATGTCAGAATTGATTTCTGCGCCGCCGTCTTTTCCCCTTCCGCATTAATTAGTTCCTTATTTACTGTGTCATCATTATCCTTTTCCTTCTTTTGAGGCAACTTTTCCTATTCACCTGCCTATATAAAGAGCCTAACCCTCCTCACTATGTTACTTTCTTCGCACAATTTCCAGACACTCTGCTTTTTCTTAACAAGTAAGCTCTAATCCTCCTCCTCCGCTTTCTCTTCCATCATGAGCTCCCCGCACGTTACCGCTTCCTCTCTATATACCGAGGGGGTTCAACACCAGTATGAAATTCAATTTTGAGCGCCCCATCCAATTCCCTCTCCGGGTTCCTCCTCGAGTACCCCCTCTGAGGCCTTCAGCACCTCCCAGGAGCTAATCGCTCCGGGTGTGTCTGCCTTAGACGGGGCGGGCTCATCCCCCGCCGGGCATTCCAATCTCCTTCGGGAGGATCAAGACAGGGAGGCTTTTGATGAGGAGATTGGCGATGATGCTCCCCGGGGTCCTACCCACGGAGTGAAGCCTTCTGGTCATCAGTTTTTTAATCTTTCCGGGCCTGCCCCTTTCTTAGATAGGGACGTTGTAGATTTAGTTAGGCGTTGCTTTATTCCTTTTCCGTTGGATGCATCCTTATCCAAACTGCCCCCGGGGATGTCTGAGCGGGAAGTGCCTTGCATTCCCCGGATTCATTTCCAGTACGGGCTCAGCCTTTCTTTTCCTCCTCTTTTTTCAGAAATTTTCAACTTCTATAGGATGGCCCCGGCCCAACTACACCCCAACGGGGTTTTACTAGTGCTGGCTTTCTTACTTAACTGTGCTAGGTGCAACGTCCCCTCCTCTCTCCTTCTCTTTCGCTCTTTTTATGCCTTCCGACGCGCTCATGCGTCCTTTCTGGGTGTATTCTCTTTTGTAATTCGTTCCGGGACGAAGGACTTCGTTAGGAGTAAGCCCAAATCTGCCAAAGGGTATCTAACGAAGGGTTTCTTCCGCTGTGACTCCCGGGTGTATCCCATGCCCCCTTGGAATGATTCCCTCGTTCCTGAGGACAAGAGACCCCTTCCCTCTCTTCCCATAGACATCACCAACGACCATAACCTCCTCCGCCTATCTCCCCTAGATATGGACGCATTCTTTAAGACTGGGAAAGCGGGCTATTATTGGCCTCGCGGGATATACCCAGCAAAGCTTTTTTCCCTTCCAATCGTCTCCGCTGTGTGGCCGGCTGGAGGTGCCTATTAAAGGCTTTGTTCTTTGTTTGTTTTGAAGTATATATATATATACTTCATTCTGATTTGCTTATTTTACTTGGTTTCAGTTCAGCCCACTTTGTACGCAGACGCTACGCCATTCGAAGAGATGCCTTCCGGGGATGACAATCAGCAAGGAAATCCTCGTCCGGGGCTGGTCACTCCAGCTGAGCGGAAAGTGGCTCCCCCGTCCGGGGTAGGTGCTACTGAGGACCCCGGGTTCATTCCCCAAAGGGCCCGCCAGCAACGGCCTCCCCTTCAACAGAAGGCCCCCGGGTTCTCCCCTACCCCTGGGAAGAAATCTTTTGTTAAACATCCTACCTACAGCGGCAGGGCCAGTTCCCGCTTTAAACGGCCACTGTCTGATGGCAAGGAGTCCCCTCCACACAGCCGCCAGAGATCAGAGGGTGCGACCCCGCCCCCACCTCCTCCTCCCCCTGCCAATTCTCCTTTACGGGATCATTCTCAAGTTATCCCTGAGGAGAGGGAAGAGGTATATTATCCTTGTTGCTTTTTTATCATGTTTCTATCATTCCGGGTGACCTTACTTTTGTTTGCATTATACAGACCACCACTTTCGCCGACTCGCTCCTGGCGGATTCCCAGCTGGCAGACGCGCTCAACCGGACATACTCCAAGTACAACGCGGGTCTATTTGCTAAGAAGGAGATAGAACTCCGTGACGCTTGGGAGAAGTTAGCCGAGCGGGGTGACCTGGAGGCCCGGTTGGAGGCTTCTCAGAAAAAGTTGGCCAAGCGGGAGAAGAAGCTGGCAGAGAAAGAAAAGAAGCTGGCGGAGGTAGAGAAGAAATATTCTTGTCTCAAGAAAAACAAGAAAGAGGCCCAGCTCGAGGCTCTGGACGCTATGGTTCAGAAAGTTCTCCACTCCACCGAGTTTGATAAGAGGCTAGAAGGCATCGCCGCCGCCGCCAGTGCGGATGCTTGCCATGAGATGTACCGCAATCTGCGGGGTTGGCTTCCGGGGCCTGCTCGCCTTGAAGCACAAGCATCCTATTATCGCCCTACGGCAAGCGACCAGCTCAACCACCGCTGGAGATCCCTTCAGGAGGCAAAGCTGGAGGACCTGGTACCCCAGCTATGGGATTCGCTGAAGATGTCCTCCCGGGTTTCTTCAGCCTCACACATTAAGAAGGTCAAGCTTCCGGGGATCGATGAGGCTGCTATCCCTGAATCCCCCGGCCCGGAACGCTTCAATGCTTATCGGGTGCTCCCGGAGACTCCCCACTGGGCTGACAGTTATCGGGAGTTTTGCGCTATTCCTAAAAACTTCGAGTACCAGGCTGTCCTCGAGGAGAAGTCGGGTGAATACACTGTGGGTCTTCCAAGGGGGCAAGATGACTTGCTCTATCAATCCCGAAAGGCTACCCGGAATGCAGGATTCCCAGAGTGCCCAGAAGACGAGCCGAAAGTGGATGCTCCCGCTTACTGCGGTCCCCGCTGGTCTGATGCGGACGTGGCTGAACTTCAGCGAAGGTGGGAGATGTCACACGCTGCCCCGGGGGGGAGAAACCCAGCTGAGGATAATGTATTCCCCTAGACTTTAGTCTTTTAAGTTTTTCTTGTAATCTTCGTTTTATTGTAACTTTTCCTCCCCGGGAGGCGTTTGTAGAACTCGGCCTTGTGCCCATTTTGCTTAATACAAAGTTCTACTTAATGAATCTTGTTATCTTTTGTAGTCTGAGCGCTACTTAGAAGGAGATCTCCCGCAAGGGCCCATGCCTTTTGTTTTCCCTCATCCTAGTAGTTCCTCTGGTACCTACTTCTCTCTTCCCCGCGCCGGATGCCTCCAGTGTTCTTTCCTTCAGAGGAAGCTAGCCCATTGGAGGTTTGGGGGCAACCAGGCCAACCGGGCATTGGCTGAGGCGGGGCTAGATTGCTTCCTTCAGGAGTTTGGAACGATCCAGGTGCTGGTATCGTTTCTCAAGACGGTCGAGGCTAAGTTTGGATCCTTAAATCAATGTTTCGACCTTGCTTCAGATCACATGCGGGAAGCCCTAAATTCCCACCAAACCATAGCTGAGTTGCAGGCCCTTCATGATGATTCCCAGCATCGTACCGCCAAGGAGCTTGGCATGGTATGGGGGGAACTCGAGCGGGCACAAGAGAAACTTAGAAAGCTGGAAACCCGCACCGCACAGAATAGGCTTCTTTGCGATCTGGAGAAGGAGAATCGGTCTCTTACTCATAGGAATAGGGTCCTTTAAGAAGCGCTGTTAACCGTCCGGCTATCTTACCACCTTCTGGGCCTTAAGAATGGACTAGTCGGAGTTTCTCCTCTTACCGATATTCCCGCCGGGGTTCGTAGGACCATTAAGCGTATGGAAGCCAACCCGGGGAAGTTTGGTGAAGGAGCTCCTAGTCACAGGGCCTATCTAGATGCTGTGGAGTGGTATAACAAGATAACTGCTGGAGAGGCTGAGCCTTACCCCTCTAGCCTCCGGAGGGTCCCTGCCCGGGTAGAGGTAGATGTTGCCTATGAAAGGTATGAGGACATGTCCGTATCTATTGACCCGGAAGAGGTAGCATGCCGGATAAGGCGCATCCGGGAGATTGCCGCTTCCGGGATTACCACCAAAGGAGTGAAGACCGCCGAGGGCACCCGTATTAGCCGAGAGGAGAAGGGCAAGGGCGCAGCAAACTTGTTCCCTAAGTACCCGTTTGCTACTTCTGCCGGTGTAAGAAGAATGCGTCTAGCGGAACCGCTTCCGGAGGGGTCCGTAGTGGTCCCTATCCTTGAGCTGAATGAAGAAGACGCCGAGCAACTGGAAGAGGAGCTCGCCTGGAATCAGGCCCCGGATGCTCGGTTCGCCGAAGACATCTTGTCTTCTCAATTCTTTGGCGGGGGTTTCCGCCCGGGTAACCCAGAGGGTGCTTCCGGGTCAGGCCCTAAATGGGTTTAAGGATGTGTAGATAAGAAAATCTATATATAAAATTCCATGTAATTGCTCCTTTGTAATATAACCGCATGTTCATGCGATATATAAAATTCTATGTAATTGTTCCTTTGCAATGTAATCGCATGTTCATGCGATATATAAAATTCTATGTAATTTGAAGATGATTAAAATTGCTTTTCGAAAAACCCTTTCATTAATTTTTTCCCTGTGATCATTACATTCTCTGGTCCCCGGGCTTCATCCAAGCTCCGGGTCCACTCTAGCGGGGCACCCAAGTGGGAGCTACCCATGGGTCCCTTTTACAATTCTTCCTCTCTAAACCCGGGACGAGGCCAAACGCCGGGGTTATCTCTCCGGGCATGTTCATGCTTCCGGTAGGGGCATATTCATGCCTGGCATATCCATGCCTGGCATATCCATGCCTGGCATATCCATGCCTGGCATATCCATGCCTGGCATATCCATGCCTGGCATATCCATGCCTGGCATATCCATGCCTGGCATATCCATGCCTGGCATATCCATGCCTGGCATATCCATGCCTGGCATATCCATGCCTGGCATATCCATGCCTGGCATATCCATGCCCAAGTAGCTAGGTACAATGCAGGGCGCTCTACTTCCCGTAAAACCTTCTTAAGTTAGCCACATTCCACCTTCTGGGGATCTCCTTCCCTTGCTTGTCCTCCAGCACATAGCTTCCTCCCGGGTATGCTTCCTTCACCTTGTATGGCCCTTCCCAGTTGGGTGCAAGTTTCCCCTCCGGGGCCTGGTGGCTCTTATCGTTTCTCCTCATTACCAACTCTCCTGGGGTGAAAACTTCTTTCTGCACCCTCCTGTCATGATACCTCTTTACTCGCTCCTTCACCTTGGCTTCCTGAAGTGCCGCATTCTCTCGCTTTTCTTCCAGGAGGTCCAAGTCAAGGCGCCGTCCAGTGTCTTCTTCTTCTGGGCGCTGGTGTTGAGTCCGAGGGCTCGGGATCCCAATCTCCGCGGGTATCACTGCCTCTGACCCATACACCAAGCTATATGGAGATTCCCCGGTAGCTGAGCTTTCTGTAGTCCTATGGGCCCAAAGAACACTGGGCAGCTCCCAAATCCAGTTTCCCCGCGCGCCTTCCAAGCGGGTTTTTAATCCCTTGATGATAGTACGGTTGGTGACTTCCACTTGCCCGTTCGCCTGGGGGTGGTACACCGATGTCAGCCTCTGCTCTATACCATACTTGACACACCATGATTTGAAAGGATTATTTTCAAACTGCACCCCGTTGTCTGTGACTATGACCTTCGGGATACCAAATCGATAAATGATGTTCTTCCAGCAAAACTTAACACAGGTTAACCCCCATATGTTGGTGAGTGGTTCTGCCTCCACCCATTTACTGAAGTAGTCGATCGACACAATCAAGTACTTGGCTCCTCCCGGGGCAGTTGAGAATGGTCCCACCAAGTCAATTCCCCACCTGCTGAATGGCCAAGCTCCTGTGACTCCGATTAACTCCTCCCGGGGAACATGGATTAGCGGGGCAAATGTCTGGCATGCCAAGCACTTCTGCACATGTTCTTCCGCATCTTTGAACAACGTCGGCCAGTAATACCCCAGCCTTAAGATCTTTCTGGCCAAGGTGCGCGCTACCTGGTGGCTCCCATTAGATCCCTCGTGCGTCTCCCGGATGAGGTGTCAGCCTTCTGACCTTTCTACACACTTTAGCAAAGGTTGGAGATACCCTCTTTTGTACAGCTCCCCGCCCTGGATCACGTACTTAGGCGCTTTAACCCTCAGCTTCCGGGCCTGAGCCTTATCCTCCGGGGTGGTTCCTTTTTCTAGGTATGCCCGCATGGGCGTGATCCAGGGTTCTTCCTCGTTTACCATCATTACTTGATTGTTCTCCTGGTAGCTCCTCCTTCCTTGTACTTCCAAGCACAACTTTTGGTCAGGCTCAGGTTTCAATTCTGAGGAAGCCAACTTGCTCAACACGTCTGCTTTACTGTTCTTCTCCCGAGGGACTTGAACCAAGTTGAAGGTTTTAAACCCGGCTATCAGAGGCTTTACCGTTTCCAAGTACTTTTGCAGGCTCCTCTCCCGGGCTTCATACTCTCCCTTTATCTGCTACACCACAATCTTGGAATCACTGTGTGCCGTGAGAGCTTTGATGTCCATCTCCTTTGCCAACCTTAATCCTGCGATCAAAGCTTCGTACTCGGCTTCATTGTTGGTCGTTTTGAAAGTGAACTGGACCGCATAGGGGTACTCCTTCCCTTCCGGGCTAACCAACAATACTCCCGCTCCGCTGCCCCCAGAGTGCGCCGATTCGTCCACATATAACTTCCAGGCCGGGTCTGTCTCAGCCTAGTCATATTTTCCGGAGTGTTGGGCGTCTCCTGCTCATTTATCCTTGCTTCTGATTCCAACAAGAAGTCCGCTAGGGCCTGGCCCTTGATAGCCCTCCTTGGCTCATACCGGATTTCATACTCTCCCAGCTCTATAGCCCATTTTATCATTCTTCCTGATGCCTCCGGTTTGAACATGACTTGTCTTAGCGGGTAATTGGTAAGAACCACTATAGAATGGCCCTGGAAGTAGGGTTTAAGCCTCCTTGAAGCATGCACCAGTGCCAGAACCAACTGCTCCAACTCAGTATACCGGGTTTCTGCCCCCCGAAGTGCCCGGCTAACAAAATAGATTGGGTGATGCTTTCCCTCCTCTTCTTTGATTAGCACGGCACTTACCGCTTCCCGGGACGCCGCTATGTACAGAAAAAGATCCTCCCCCGGGAGTGGCTTCTTTAAAGTTGGCAACCGTTGAAGGTGCTCTTTCAGATTTTGGAACGCCTTCTCACATTCCCCGGACCACTCAAACGCCTATCTGCCCCCTTCGATAGAAACCGGCTGAGAGCCGCGAGTGATCCTGTCAACCGCTGTACTTCTTTCACCGACCTGGGGGAGGTCATCTTAGCTATGGCCTCTACCTTCTCCGGGTTGACATCGATGCCCCGGCTTGACACCATGAAACCCAAGAATTTCCCCGCTCCCACTCCAATGGTACTTTTGGAGGGGTTCAGCTTTAGATTACTCCGTTCTAGCTTTTCGAACATCTCCTCCAGATCATTCAAGAAAGCCCCGTAAGCCCTGCTCTTGACCACCATATCGTCGACATACACCTCCATGTTTCTTCCCACTTGGTCCTTGAATAGTTTGTCCACCATTTTCTGATACGTAGCCCCCGCGTTCTTCAGTCCAAAGGGCATTTTCTTGTAGCAGAAAGTTCCGAAATCGGTGATGAAGGAGGTTTTCGCCTTGTCCGCCTCATCCATCTGCACCTGGTGATACCCTTTATGTGCATCGAAGAAAGCCAGCACCGAGTACCCCGCGATGGCTTCTGCCAGCCGATCCAAATTCGGGAGAGGATAGCTATCTGTGGGGCAACATTTATTCAAGTCTGTAAAGTCGATACACATGCGCCAGCTTCCATCGTGCTTTTTTACTAAAACCGGGTTAGCTATCCATTCCGGGTAAATGATTTCCTCGACCACCCCGGCTCTCTCCAGCTTCTTTACTTCATTTCTTATAAATTCCGCTCTTTCCGGGGCTACGGGTCTTTTCTTCTGCCTGATTGGTTTAGTTGAAGGGCTTATGTTCAGCTTGTGTACCCCCAACTCTGGCAATACTCCCACCATGTCCTCCGGGCTCCATGAGAATACTCCTTGATACCTGGCCAAGAGTTCCTTCAGCGCGCCTTTTACTTCTTCCGGGAGATCTTTACCCACCGTGACCGTCCCTTTGTCCGCCACCTGCATTTCCTCCAACTCTTTGCGGGGAGCTTCTCCGTGTACCGCCCCTACTGCTTTCTTTGCGTCCAGGACCGCCGTCATCATGCAACTTCTTGCAACTGCTTGACTTCCCCGCACGACTGCCACTCCTTGCGTGGTGGGGAATTTCATCGTTAGCAGATACGGACAACTCGCTGCCCGGGCTTGGGTTAGCCATGGTCTCCCTATGATTACGTTGTACGGTGAGGGTGCATCAATAACCGCAAAGTTGCATGTCACTGAGACCCTCTTGCTCCGGTCCTTCTCGTCCACCATACACACTGTGAGGGGAATAACACATAGTGGAACTTCAGGTTTGCCCGTGAACCCTGACAAGGGAGACGAAGGGGGTTTTAGGTTCTGTCTCCCAATTCCCAACTGATCAAAGCAAGAGGCGAACATGATCTCCACACTGCTCCCATCGTCCACAAACACCCTTTTGATCAAGAAGCCTTCAATCTCCGCCGTTACCACCATTGGGTCAGAATGAGGTATCTGTGGCGGGGCTGCATCCGCTTCAGAGAAGGTGAGAGCTTCATCGGGGCGGAACCTTTTCCCCTGAATCTCCCCCGGAGGAACATATCGCGTCCGGGCCCGGATAGCTGAAACTGACTGGCATGCTTCTCCGACTTCTCCACTTATCACATTGATCATCCTGTTAGGTATTGGGGCCGGCTCCACTGCCTGGACTGGTGCGGCAGCTATGGCAGGCCTCCCCGGGGGCCTGTTGCCTTGGTTACCTTGGACTCTCCCATTTCCTCTCCCCGGGTTAGGCCTCCACCTCCTCCGGGGCTGCTCCTGAGGCTGGTCCCGGGGATTCTCCTTCTTTGCTTCCATTGCCACACAATCCCTCAGATGTCCCCTCTCTATCAATTTTTCTATCTCGTTCCTCAGCATCCTACACCCCTCTGTCGAATGTCCATAAGACTTGTGATAGGCGCACCACTTGTCTGCATTTTCCCAGGACGGGGTCCCGTGGATAGGCAACGGATCCGGGAACAAATCCTTGTGAATGGCATGAATCTCCGTTCGAGATTTGCTGAGCAGGGTAAAACTGTCTGCCCTTGCCCGGTTTACCGGTGCGGGAGCCGGGTCCCTTCTGCTTGGGTCAGCCGCCCTCCTTCTTTCCATCTTATCCGGGAGGAATCCCCCAGATTCTTCCTTTCTCTTCCGCGTGGCATCATTAACCGCGCAGTACAGCTGCACCGCCATCTGCAAGTTGTGAAAGGTTTCCGGGATGTTTTCTATCAACTTTTGGAACAACGCCATATCCCTCAGGTCATTTATAAACCCACTAATCACCGCTTTCTCCTGCTGTTGCCTGTCAACGACCTTCATGCTATCGTCCATGTACCTTCGATAGTATTCCATCGACCCTTCCGCAGCCTTCTGCCGGGTAGCCAGAAGCTCAGTCAGCTGCTTTCCCTCATTCTTTAATCCGGCGTATCTGAACAGCAAAGCCTTAGAGAAGTCGTAGTAATCTCTGAGGCTTTCTCGGGGCAAGGAATCAAACCATGAAAGACAGTTTCCTCTCAGGTAACAGCCCACCAACTTGCATCTCAATTCCTCCGGGAAGTCCCTTGACACCATTAGGTTCTGATACGTCCTGACAAACTCTTCCAGGTCTGTCTCTCAATTGTATGTTGGGATTCCCTCCGGGGTCCAGAGGCCCGGCGGCCATGGGTACGCAAGGACTCGGGGTACCCATGGGGAGGTAGGTTTAGCTCCGTTTCTTCCCACCAGCTTGTCTAGTCAAGCCTCCAAGGAGTTGGGGTCCTGCTGCACCATCTGGTAGCCCCGCATCCTATCGCCCTCCCCTGGAGTACTGGATCGGGTTCCCCTGGATTCCAGGAACCTGATAGCCCAACGACTCCACCGGCATGACTGGTGAGTCATACCCGATTTGTCCTACCCCCAGCTGGAACGCGGGTAATAGGGTAGAGCATGTGGAACTAAGTTTGATTGTTGTCCCGTAGCCGCTCCCCCTCCGACCCCGAAAGTCGGAGGGAAAGAAGGTGGGACGGTTGAAGAATTCACCCGCCCCTGTATCCTTGGCGGTTGAACAACTCCGTCCAGATCAATAACCTCTCTTTGGTATCCCCGTAGAGGGCCTGCCGGGTTTCCCCCGGGTTCCCTTCGCCTGAGGCTTTCCCGGGTAGAGAGTACTCACTGGCGGTACAACTCCTTGTTGGCTCTCATGAACTCCAATGCTGCTAACTCCTCCGCATCAGCTAAGGATTGCCCCTCCTCCCAGGCCTCAGGCCCGTGGGCCCGGGGACTACCTCCCCCGGCGGGTCTAGGTTCCTCTTGCTGATCCTGGTACTCTCTTTCCGAGTCGGCTTCGTCGGAGGCAGTTTCCACGTGACCATCCTGTGGTACCCCTAGCTCCCGCTGGTGTCTAGCCTCCTCCTGCAACTGCTTCAAGGTCACATCGTCTCCCGGGGGTGGAAGAGAACCACCCCCTGAAGGTGCCGCGTTCTTCTTCGGGCGCCCGCGCCCTCTCCTTGGCGACTCCATCATGCGAAGGTGGAATAGTCCCACTGGGCGTGCCAATTGATGCTACCAAATCCGTCCGGTCCCCGCTCTTGCTTCTACCCGCGCCTCCTTACCGGAACACCCGCAACAACCCTGCAAAACAATCCCCGGGTGGTGTCCCGGGGAAGAAGCTCCGGCGTGATGATGAGATGGGGGTAGTGATGCGGGGAAAGCGTACGGGAAATGCTCTCAATATGAAGTAGAGAGATATAAGTCACATACCTTGCTTACTGTTTGAGACTAGTATTTATAGCCGAGCTTTGCCTGCTTTGGGGATAAGGTGCAGGACCACTCCCTTTGTCATCATCTGTCCTCTTCCTTGTCCGGATGTGCCTCTCAGCGGGAAAGATACCGCTCTGATGGTTCTGGGCCGCAGGCTTTCTTCCTGGCCCAGGAGGATTCTGGGCCAGTATTATCAATGACAAGCTCTTTATCAAACACCTTATGGATTCTAACTGGTTTAGCTAAAAAGATGTTTAAAATGAGTTTCTTAACATTTTTAAAGAGGATAGCAGGAGATAAAGAAATGTTATCATAAAGATATTGATTCCTAGGTTTCCATATAAACCAGCATAAATAGCATGAATACATTAAAATCAGATTGGAGTGTAAAGCAGTGAAACCTTCATATGACCAGTAGACAGATAATATCTCCCATAGTGAGTGGAATGATCTATCTGGCATGCCTAGAGCACTATTGAAGGCTTTCCATAGAAATTTAGCAAAAATGCAGTCATTAAAAAAAATGCTCTAAACTGTCCAGATTATTGCAAAAACAACATTTTGATGGCAAATGGAATCCAAACCGAGTAATGACATCATTAAAGGGGAGGAGAGCATTTATTAATTTCCATATGAAAACTGAAACCTTTTTCTGAATTCTTGGGTTCCAGATTTGAGAGAGAGAGAGGATATCACCTTGATTTGGGCTTGATATTTTGTAAGCAGATTTGAAAGTGAAATTGCCCCTTATATCTGGTTTCCACATAAGCCTGTCTTGTCTATGATTGTGTACTTTTAAATCCTGCAGTAGAAAACAAATTTCTGGCTGTAGCAAAGGTGAGATAGATGGCAAATAAAGGTTCTTGTGCACCTGGAAGTCTTTGACAGTTGCATCCTGTGGGATATTTGTGTTGCCTGGAACAACTTTATCTATCAATGGTCCATAACCAGTCCAGTTTGAAGACCAAAAGTTGCAATCACCTTTGCCATGAACCACTCTGGTATTGTGTTCAGCAGTAACATTCACAGCCACTATCCTTTTCAAGTTTTGGGAAGTTCTATGTGAAATTGGGAGAGACCATAAAAACTGAGTCCAAGGAGCCTCCCCAGTTTGAAACTTCCACCAAAGCTTAAAGGAGCAGGTAAGAATGATTTGTGAAAGAGATCTAAAACCAAGTCCATTTTGGCTTGTAGGCTTACAGAGGGAGATCCATTTTTTCCAAGATTTTTTAGGTTTAAAATCATTGGACCCCCAAAAGAAAATAGCCATACATCTTTCAATTTTCCTGATGACAAATTGAGTAGGTTTGAGAACACTCCATACATGTTGAGGAATAGAATAGACACATGACTGAGTCAAAGTAATCTTCCCTCCCATAGAAAGTCAAGCATTTTTCCAGTTATGTATTTTATTTGAAATCTGTTCCCTCAGAGGCTGAAATAAATCATTGGTGATCCTTCCTTTGTGAATAGGGCAGCCAAGATATTTAAAAGGAAACTTGCCTTTTTTCATTCCCAGTATGGACTTGACTAAACTAATATGATGAAGTGAAGCATGCTTACTAATAAAAAAGTCACTCTTATCATAGTTTATCTTTTGACCTGTAGTGACCTCAAATTTAGCAAGAAAAGCTTTCATTTTTGTTAAATTAGATTTGGAAGCCTGTAAAAAAACAACAGTATCATCTGCATATATTAAATGGGATATTGGCAGAGACTGTGGTGGTAAATCATAGTACAACAGACTTCCTATATTGAATATATGAGCTAAACTTCTTGTGAAAGCCTCAGTAAAGATATTAAATGGGAAGGGTGAAAGAGGATCACCCTGTTTAATACCTCTAGTTGGCTGGAAGAAGCCTACTGGATTCCCATTTATGAGAATGGAGAACCATGCATTGGAAATATTTTTCATGATGCAATGTACAAATTTACCATGCATACCAAATTTGAGTAAAATATTGTTTAAAAAGGTCCATCTCACTCTATCAAAAGCTTTCTGAAGATCCAGTTTAAGTATGCAATTTGGCTCCTTATTTTTCCTATCAAGAAATCTAACCATCTCTTGTAGATAAATGACATTATCTGAGATGTCTCTCCCTTTCATGAAAGAAGTTTGATGTGGTGAGATGATTTTATTCATAAGGGGTTTAAGTCTCTCCATAAGAATTTTTGAAAAGATTTTATTTACCACATTAGAGAGACTTATTGGTCTGTAGTCAGCAAAGGTAATAGGGGTAGGCTTTTTTGGGATAATAGTAATCCAAGTGCTAGCTATACCCCTAGGCAAAGAGGATGAGGACATAAAATCATTTACAGCAATGAGCAAATCTTGACAGATAGTGTTCCATGATTTAATGAAAAATTGAGCAGTGTAGCCATCTGGCCCTGGACTGCTATTTTTCTTTAAACTAAAAACCACCTTCCTAATCTCTTCAATATCAACTGGTTTAAGTAAAAGCTCATTATCCTCTTCAGAGATGATTTTAGGAATCTGACTGAGAAAGTTAGAGTAGAAAAGACTATCTTCAGTGAGAAGTTTTGTATAAAATTGGATGGCTTCTAACTCTAATTCATAAGGATCATCAATCCAGACCCCTTGACTGTTTTTGATCTTAGAAATAAGCATTTTTCCCCTTTTTTCTTTTACAGTGTTATGAAAATAACTGGTATTTTCATCCCCACTTTTAAGCTAGTTGATCTTGGATTTTTGTTTCAAGAACTTGCTTTTTTCTTTTAGTGCTCTCTGTAAGAAGAGACTAGCTTCATTAAGTTTGGCAAGTTCCAGATCAGAGGGGTTCAGATCATAGGTGATTTCCTGGGCATTAAGTGTGGCCTCTGCTTTAAGAATATTGTCATCAATATTTCCAAAGATAACCTTATTCCATATTTTTAGATGCTTTTTCAAGTTTTGTAGTTTAAGACTAAAACCAAGCATTCCTGAGGCTGGTACATGTGTATTCCAGATATTACCAATTAATTCTTGGAATTCTGGCCTACTATACCACATATTTTGAAACCTAAATGGTCTAGGTGATGATCTGACTGAATTGCTAATGGTAAGGAAAAGAGGGTTATGATCAGAAGAAGCTCTATTCAGAACCTGAATAGATGAGGCAGAAAAAATAGAAGACCATGATGGAGTGCACAATCCTTTATCTAACTTTTGAAAGGTGGGATTTCTAAGCCTTTTATTGGTCCATGTATAGTTCTTACCCACAGTGTTAATGTGAATTAAACCATTGGAAGCAATAAATTTGCTAAAATCAGCTATGCTACCAGGTTTTGGGGTGGAAGGACCTCTATACTCCTGAATTGATTCCATTGCATTAAAATCCCCAATGAGTATAGATTCCAGTTGTGTTAAAGGTAGCAGGTCATTCCAAAGAGTTTTCCTACCTAGTCTAGTTCTAAGAACATAAATGAAAGCAACATGGAAAGCATTAGGAAAATTAGGTCCAGAAATGGTAACATGTAGAAACTGTAAATGATCTTGAATCAATTGAATGTGACTGTTATTCCACATTAACCAGATTTTTCCATTATCCGCATGCATACA
The DNA here is from genome assembly GCA_963678965.1 of Cruciata laevipes. Classification (NCBI taxonomy): domain Eukaryota; kingdom Viridiplantae; phylum Streptophyta; class Magnoliopsida; order Gentianales; family Rubiaceae; genus Cruciata; species Cruciata laevipes. Next base: position 14,898,728 of record OY787634.1, on the reverse strand, counting down.
GTTGGTGAAATGAAGAGCTCTTCTAAATGTATCACATTGTATATTATCATGCATTGGCTCAATTAGACAGATAAGTTCAAAATTGTGCTTTCTAACCAGAATAGATAGTCTGACTAAAGAAGTAGTGGGAGGTCGTCGCCGTACCTCTCAAATATACAATTTATAGATCGCTTACTACCTTTCCATACTATTAAGTGTACAATGGCAAGTAAGGTTCGTTCCACAGGGAGAAGGTTATTTCTATGTATATCTTGTAGAATATATATACATATACATATATAAAAGCAATGTAAACAAAGGGGGGGGGGGTTTGAGTTGAGTTTTTGTTTAAGACACTACTAAATAACACTACTAGAACTTTAGGATTACAACTACTTTACCATAAGATTACTCTAACTAGAGATTTAACTAAGAGAATGAGAGACTTGGGTACATGAGATTTGTATCTTCTTGTTATGGATTTTTCCTCAAACCTACTTATGATACTTTGAGAATGGTGATTGTTTTTAATGGGAAACCATCTCTATTCTAGTTGTGAATCATGAAAGCATTTTCACAACTCTTAATGGCAACTTATCTATATGATAGCAAATAGATAAATTGACCAATGCTAATTCAAATTAGATGTTTTCCCACCTTACCCATGCAATGTGATAACACAATTGACATAAATATAATGCTAATGAATGATCTCAAGAACAAATACAATTGATAACAACATATATTTGATTCCTAATTCACTACTTTTACATAGAAGAAATGATAGCATTTCAACCATGGAAAGGCAATGTCTAACACATATCCAACACATATCTATAACTAGGAAATCATTCCTAACCATTTCAAGCATCAAATACAAATACAATTCATGATCATTCAATGACAAATCAACCATTCCTAAGCTTCATAAACCATGTTCTCAAACCATAACAAGAGGTTTAATCTCACATACCCAAGATGGGTTATAGCCTACAACCATAACTAAATAATCATAACCATAATCCATACAATAATACATGGTGAATTCAAAGTGAAAATCCAAAGAGAAAAATGAAGAAAAGAGCTTCAAGCTCTGTAAAAAACGATCCCTCAAACAATGAGGATAAGTTTCTTTTATAGTCCAAAACAATTAAAATTAAAGCTAAACAAAATACAAGTTGCAGGCAACTTCGCGGGTCGCGCGAAATCCTTCGCGGACCGCGAGCCTGGTTCTCGCGTTTCGCGGCCGAGGATTCGCGCCCCGCGCGCCCGTGGTCTCGGCGTGGTGCGCGACCGAGAAATTGCGCTCCGCGCACCACGGTCCTCGCGAGTCGCGGCCGAAGTTTCGCGCCCCGCGCGTCCGTGCCTTGGCAGTCCTCGTGCTGATTGGTCATCGCGGCTTGCGACTGGAGTTTCGCGGACCGCGCGAAACTCGGCATGGTTCAAAACAGCAACACACACCCTCGCGGTTCGCGACCTAGGGTTCGCGGCCCGCGAGAGTGTGCCTTCACGCCACTTCTACGACCGGTTCTTCAATGTATCAATCGCGGTCAGGACGGTCATAGAAGGTCTTCAAATCATTCAAATCCATCGCAAGTGCAATTCAAGATCGAAATGCACGTCTTCAATTTCAAACCACTATGAATGATTCGGTCTAAAAGTCTAATATAAATATACAAAATACTATCTAAAACAGCTCTCAAATGCTACAAAATAAGAGTATATCTAGGGTCTATCAAGTAGCTATACCTCTAATATTCCAGACTAACCATTTAGATTTAATAGGAATACTACACATAAGGAACATTATCAAGGAATTTAGTAGAGGATCTAGTCATCACTTTGCTTGCTGGATTTGCCTTTTTTATTTATTTTCCTTTTACCTTGTAGAGTCTGTGAATTAGTGTCCCTGGAGATTTCCAGTTCAAAGAAGGTATCCCTCTGTGTAATCTTAGACATTTCCAGTTGAGAGACATTAGTGGAAATGTCTTCACCATCATCAGATTCAACCAGGACTTCATCATCACATTCAGTAATGAGAGGTAAAAACCTGTTCTGTCTAAACTTATCCTGAGAATGATAGAACAGATTATTAGTAGGACTGGAAAAGTCAGAGAATGGAATACTTACCTGTGAGTCCATATCTATATCATCCTTTGAAAAAATGGTTTTAAGGACAGGAGAGGATAGGAATATTGGTGAATGGATATCTTGGGACACATCTTGTGGAGTGAGGAGTTATGCCGCTGTGATATCAATCAAAGGATATGAGGAAGTTTCTTTAGGCTGCTGGATATCAGATACCATGTCAGAAGCTGCTGGAGTAGGAATCTCAGAACTACTTGTAGGAACAATCTCAGCAGTCATCTCAGAAGTAGTTTGCACATGTATCTTCTTTCTCCATTTCGAGATTGTTTTCACTCTTCTGTGAAACTTCTTGAAACCACTTCTGGGGCCATTATTAACAGCCATATAAAGGACATTCTTATTAGCCACATCTTGGTCCATAAGATTAGGAGAGTTCAGGGTATAGGCCTGTGGAGTAGTAGAAGGGTTGGTGGTAGAGACAAATTGAGGTGTTGGCTTCATAGGTCCTTGTAGAGGAAGGTTAACAGCCATTTTAGGAGCTTCGAAGGGATCAACTGGAGGTTGGTTTCTTTTTTGTTGAACAAATCCACACTCATAGTTCCCATGTCCTATGATTTTACAGTGATTACAGTATGAAGGTAAAGCATCAAATTCAATCTGATGCTCCTTTACATTAGGAGCCACACCAACCACAATAGAAGTAGGGAGAGGGGACTGTAAATCTATTTCAACGCAAACCTTGATTGCAGATGGCCTTGTCAAAGCCATTGTAGCCGCATCCATCTTTAAGAACTTTCCAATTTGAGAGCTGATTCCCTCAATAGCAGAGATGTTGTAGAAGAGAATAGGAACCTTGTGGATAGTAACTAGGGCTGTTCAACCGGGTCGACCCGGCCCGACCCGGCCCGGACCCGGTTTGACCCGGACCCGAAATGTCAAAATATCATAACCCGAGACCCGATCCGGTTAGTTAAATTGGTATCCGGGTCCGGCCCGAAATTATTCTGGGTTTGACCCGGTCCGACCCGGATGACCCGGAATTAACATTCTCTTTGTATTGATATTTTTCATTAAAAAAATAAATAAATTTTTAATAAACCTTACATTTACAATCAACGAAAAACAATAAATTTCAAAATATCAAATCATGAAAAATAAGCTCTCAAACATTCAATTACTAAGAATTTGTTTCAATTGAAAAAAAAAAAAACAAAATAATGAAAAATAATGAAAAATTTCAAACCGTCTATAGACTTTATACTACAGTATCTAACCTTAATAGTTAGGATTAGAATTCTTCACTGCAAATTATGCACAACACAATTAACCTAGGCTATATAATGTCTAGAAACAAATTCAAAAAGGAAAATATATGTTATATAATTTAGAAGATATTAACTTAGTAAAAATAGACCATCACAATCAATATAATTACAATGACAACTAATATAATTACAATCATAATTAATATAATTAATGAAATTACAATCACAATTAGTATAATTATAATTACCATATCTAAATAATTAATATATATAATAAATACCGGGTCATTCGGGTTGGCCCGGAATAATCCGGGTTTGACCCGGACCCGGAATCTAGAAAAAACATGACCCGGGACCCGGTCCGAAATTATAATTATCCGGGTCCGGGTCACTTATTCTGGGTCGATCCGGGCCATTTTTCCGGGTTGACCCGGTTCATGTTCACCCCTAATAGTAACCCAAGCTGGGATGATGGAGGATTCCTGTTCCGGCGAAAAGTCAGGCGTCCACTTCTGTACCTTCATCGCGGTGTTACCAAAGCTCCATATACCCTTCATCCAACAGCGTTGGTAGTCCTCCTTTTCCTGGAATCGAATTAAAACGTGCTTGAGATCCAGAGATCCCAATTGGTATCTTCCAGCGAAACCGATTGATTTGAAGGCAGCGGTAAGAGAATCCATTGATGGCTTCCCCCTAGTAAATTTACCCACCAGAGCATTATGATAGAAAGATGCAAGAACGGCACCTTCTTCCGGTGGTAAAATATAGGCAAGTTTGCCTTTGTACTCAGTGATTGGGTGCAGGTTGGGTGTGTTGGGTAGTTTGGAATAGAGAGGTTGGTATTTGGTTCCAAGAATCTGTTTAAAAGAAATGGGCGCGGCGGCGTTGCCATGGGGGAGCGGTGGCTCCGCCATGAGAAAACCGTTATGTTACCGTTATCGGAGTGGTTCAGAGCTGAAAAGCATTAAAAGTGGCAGACCGGTTACAAAAAGAGGGGCGCGTATATTCAGTCGATGAGAGAGATCAGAGGATTCGGTTTTTTCGATGAGGGGAACTATTTTAGTACCTGAGTTTTTTTAGCACATCACTGCTTGTTTATATGGCCTAGAGTACGTCTTGAAGACGATCAAACTTCCTAACATGCCCTGTACGTAGGCTGTTAGAAGGACACAAAGTCCTAGCTGAGATTCACTCAGTTCGTAGTTTTCGTCGTTGAATTCCTCTTTTAATTGCCTAAGTCACATGAGTGAGTGATTTGTGCATAGTTTTGTTTTTTTAGAACAAATTTGTGTATAGTTAGTTTCTCTTATATATGCAAAGTTATAAGGGTGAGAGGCTTCGAAAATTATAGTTGTAGCTCAATATGACAAGATTTCTATGGATTTGTATTGGATAGAAATAAAAAAAATAGTGGATTAACATTGGAATGAACAATGTAACTATGACTTAAATAAAGATCTATGCACGGATTAATTTCATCTATTGCACGGATAATGGATGCAATAGATGAAATTTAGATCAGTAACAAGGGATGAAGTGAGGGACTAGGCCGCCAAAGCTACTTTGAGTAAATTCTGCTTAAACGGTCCATCAAAACGGCGTGGCACACAATTAATGTACCCAAGGTGGTATGCCCTCTTGATGTTGTAGACGTTGTCTACCTACATCCTCTATATCTTGGCCTAAAGGACGAGATTTCATTACCTGCAGTATTTGTAAAAGCATTGTTGATAATTTGTGTAACATCCTTCCATTACCACCTCAAAGTTGAAACCGTTACACGGAGTTGCCAATGTCAAATATGTTAGCAAGTTGAGTTCCCAATGTTGAACTGATTTCCGATTCTTGCTGAGGTCGACTGTGGTCACTACTCACTATAAAATTGCATTATTGATTCTTGCTGCTGATGCCCAAGATCCTCCCAAACCGTTTTCAGCCACCCGCGCTGACCCACCTTCCCGCCTATCGACTTCCACTGGCTTCGCCCAATCGGTTTCCTCCAAGTCATCGATAATTGCCCCTCGAACAACCACAGCTCGCCACGTGGAAAACCCCACAGCTTAGGTATGCTGGAGGAGGCGGAAACTGCGAAAATCTATCTGCCTTTGGGACGGACTTCTCGAACCGTATATTCCACCCCATCTCTCCACCGTCAGATCCGAACATCCAACGGCTGGGATTTCTCCTTCATTTTCAAACTTAAAATAAAAGCACACTCTCAGATCTCCTGCCAATCCGCCATCGATTGTACGGAGTTATAGCCATGGCGGCGTCGCTAGCCCTCACCTCCTCCGTCAACCTCACGCTCCGCCACTCTCAGCCTCGGTTGTCCCGCCGGACTATCCCAGCCGCTACCCTGAAAGCGCACCACAAGCCTTGATTCCCTGCAGCTCACTCCCCAGAAATGCTCTCCCGCCGACTTCCGCCGCTGCCTCACTGTACAGGCTACGGCGGCGTCAGCTGCGGCAGCTGGAGCTTCCCCGTCTCCGGCGCCAGTCCCGGTTAAGCCGGCATGGCAGGGCGCGTCGATGAAGCCTCTGATTGCTTCGATCGCTACCGGGGTGATACTCTGGCTGATTCCGGCACCTGAGGGGGTCTTTCGCATTGCGTGGCAGTTGCTGTCTATTTTTTTAGCGACAATTGTTGGGATCATCACTCAACCTGTGCCACTAGGTGCGGTGGCGCTCATGGGACTCGGCGCTTGTGTGCTGTGCTGACGAAGACGCTGACCTTCGCCGCCGCTTTCTCCGCCTTCGGCGACCCCATCCCGTGGCTCATCGCGCGGGGTTTTATAAAGACGGGCCTCGGGAACAGGATTGCATATCAGTTTGTGAAGCTCTTCGGAAGCTCAACATTGGGATTAGGGTATAGTTTAGTGTTCAGTGAAGCGCTATTGGCTCCTGCAATTCCATCGGTTTCTGCACGAGCTGGGGGGATTTTCCTGCCGCTGGTTAAGTCTCTATGTGTTGCCTGTGGGAGCAACACGGGGGATGGGACTGAGAGGAAGTTGGGATCATGGTTGATGCTGACGTGTTTCCAGACTTCTGTGATTTCGTCGTCCATGTTTCTAACAGCTATGGCTGCCAATCCTTTGGCTGCGAATTTGACGCTGAATACTATAAACAAGCAGATTGCTTAGATGGATTGGGCTAAGGCTGCTATCGTTCCTGGCTTGGTGTCTTTGATTGTGGTTCCGTTGCTTCTGTATGTTATTTATCCGCCTAGTGTTAAGAGCAGCCCGGATGCTCCTAAGCTTGCGAGAGAGCGATTGAAAAAGATGGGACCTATGTCTAAGAATGAATTGATCATGGCTGCAACTTTAGTTGTCACGGTATGATTCTCGATCTCAATCCCTTTGAACTTATATCTTATCTGAAATCCTTGTATATTTTGGTGTACACATATCTACACATTCTAAACTTGCATCCATATATATTTTACATTGCTTTGGATAAGGGATTAACAAAGATACAGTAGGAAATGTTGGTTAGGATAGATTAGTATTGATCTATCTAATATAATTACGGTTCGTGGTTTTTGTGTACCTATTTTATGGATGTGAGGAAAACATGTAAAAACTTGTCTAGTTGACGGACTTGACTTATTAGTTTGATTGCTTAGAACTTAACAAAATCAGGCTTGTGCCTGTGACAAACGGTTTCATGTTGTATGTACAATTTGTATACAGTTCCATCTTTTTACATTTCGCGTATGTTCTGTGCCAGGTTGGGCTTTGGGTTTTCGGAGGTGTGCTGAATGTGGATGCAGTCACTGCTGCAATTCTTGGACTTTCTGTACTCCTTATCACCGGTGTAGTCACATGGAAGGAATGCTTGGCTGAATCAGTTGCTTGGAACACCTTGACATGGTTTGCTGCACTTATTGCAATGGCTGGTTATCTCAACAAATATGGCCTTATGTCATGGTTTAGCCAAACAGTTGTCAAGGTTTGCTCTACATAATTGTTTGATGCTATTTTAATTACTACTGCCCTGCTGAATTTGGAAAATATTGATGAAAATATCTTACAGAAGTGAATTATAAGTGAATTTGTTTAGTGAATAATCTTCTTTCTTTTTCTGATGAGTAAATATATTTTTCATCATATGGTTGAACATCAGCTCAGTCTGTTTTTTTCCACTCCATTTTATTGATTCAGTTGGCTATGTTAATAATGTTCACTAATCATCTTCATAAATTTCTTATGTTTCTATTACAACTAAATGAAGTTTCTTATTAAAAATAAATTTGGAGAGAAGAATCCCCACTGCCACCCAACTTTTGTTATCATCTTATAGACAAGAAATAGTTTGCAGAATTCTCACAATTACTGTTACCACATGTGAATGCACTTATATTACTGAATGATCAGTGGAAAATGGAACTTAACAGTTAAGTTGTTTCATTGCAGTTTGTTGGAGGATTAGGGCTGTCTTGGCAGTTCTCATTTGGCATTCTGGTTCTTCTTTACTTCTACTCTCACTACTTTTTCGCCAGTGGAGCAGCTCATATTGGTGCAATGTTCACAGCATTCTTATCCGTTGCCAGTGCTCTATGAACTCCATCGTATCTTGCTGCACCTTCCTCTCTAACCTCATGGGCGGCCTCACACATTACGGAATTGGTTCAGCTCCAGTGTTCTATGGTGCTGGCTACGTTCCGCTTGCACAATGGTGGGGTTATGGATTCATAGTGTCCGTAGTCAATATAATTATCTGGCTTGGAGTTGGCGGCGTCTGGTGGAAATTCATCGGGTTGTGGTAGAGCCTTTGGTTATGGAAACTGTCATCCAACTCTAGTTTTTGGGGTAACCTTTTGCCAACCTTTATTTTCTTGAGATGTTTAGTGTAGATTTGAGAGAGTAAGACGGGTATAGAGATGAAGTGAATTTTTAGAGAGTAAGACGGGTATAGATTTGACAAACGGATACATAAAATTTCTCGGCCCTGTCACATAATGTTGCTAAATGATGTAAAGTCACGTTTATTGTTTTTCATGATTTGAATTGATATTTTGGTGCCAACTTTTAGTATTATTTGTTGAAACAACTCTTTTTCTTTGTCAGCAAATACAAATATGAAATAACTAGTGATCTCAAATTCTTAATCAAAGCGTCTGAGTTAACTTTTCAAAGTCAATTGCATAAATGTTTGATTATTAATATCTTTATTTTTATGTATAAATAAATATGAAAAATTCATGTCAAAATATATGTAAAGATAAATCCAACAATATATCATATGATAATATTTTTATATATTAATAATTTAATAGTTGAAACTGGCATTATTTGACTCTAAAAGTCAAAGTAAAACATTTTGATTGTAACATATCGGACACAATAACTTTTAAAAACATAAAATATGATGTTTGCGTTTTCAAGATTATTTACTTACACTTTTGATCGGGCAGTAAATAGCAATACCCAAACATATACTCTTACCTGAGTAGACAGTCTTAGCAGCTAGCTCCTGGATATGGTTGTTTGCTTAAGTCCACATGGTCAGGACTATTGCTATCATCACTCTCTGGTTTTTATGGAAATATACTAATTAGTAAAAAACATCTCATCCATCAGATTAAAGAATTGGTGTCTCAGATTTTCTTAGCTTATCCTTTAACTTCAGAGGGTTTGGAGGACAGGCACTGGCTAGAAAATAGCCTTGCTCCTTATTTCAAACCAGTTAAAAGGAAGATTATTAGTCTTGTTAACTGGGAGAGACCACCTTTTGGGCTTAAAATTAACATTGATGCTGCTTTTAGATGCCCCAATTCTGTAGGTCTAGGTGCTATAATTAGAGATTCTGGTGGTGATTTTATACAAGCCCACTGTAAAATTTCTATTGCTGAATCCCCTCTCCAAGCTGAGCTCCAAGCTCTTGAATTTGGCCTTCAGTTGGCACATAGATTCTCTACAGATGTTTGTTTTGAAACTGACTGTAAACTTGCTATTTTGGGTATCTCTGAGCCTCATAAGATAGCATGGCACTGCTTTTCCCTAGCATCTAAATTAAAGGAAATTTCTGTAGGGTGTAACATCGTTTGGACATGTAGACAGAATAATTCAGATGCAGATGCAATTGCTAGAATGGCAATCAATCTGAATGTTTCTAAAGAACTTTTTTGGACTGATTTGCCTCAAAAGCTAAAAGGAATTATTCTTATGGATAAGAAATACATTCCTGCCTTTCGATTCTTGTAGAACTTTTTACTGGCTTCTCTTTTGCTTCTGACAGGTACATCCAGGTGAAGCTGGATCATATTTCTTGGAGTCTGCCTCATATGGAGCGTTATGGCTTTCTGAAACTTTTGCTAGAGCTGTCCCTAGCAATCTGTGGAACTCCAAAGATGCATCTTCCTATGGTCCTAAACTTGAGAGCTTGTGGATATGCTTAGGTCAGACCTGGGATCCCTCTGATATTCAAGTCTTAGTCTATGGATTGATCATTGTCTTCATATTCTTGCTACTGAGCAGCACCCAACCTTCTATGGATGGAGCCCTTGCTCTATCTCAATATTTCTGGTGCTTTTAGCTACTTTTTTTTGTTTATTTTGTTGATGATAGTGAACTGGCCTTTGACGGTTTCATTTGGGGCTGAAGATACACCAAGGGTGGAGGTGTATCAGGGTGAATGGAACTGCCAAAGGATCTTCCTATTCATTAGTTTTATGTTTCAAAAGGATTTTCCATTCCTTGTAAATAGTTCTTTAATTTCTGAACACTTGTAACTGCTTTATTATTTCAAAGGGTTAAAGGAGCCCAATATAATCCTCCCATTTAAAATATAAAAAAAAAAAAAAAAAAACATGGCATCAATGGAAGATGACTACGGAGTATAATGAGATAAGATGACTAGTGCTCACCAAAAATCCAAAATTCAAAATTTGACCGGTCAAACCTTTGATTTTTCTCAAATTATCTGATTGTAAGTATACCAATTTGCCGTCAATGAAGAAAAAAAATACTAATGAAGAAACAAAATTCGTCCAGCATTAAAAAGAATTTTGTCATATCAAATGTACTGGCACACCAATTCATTTCAAGTATTAAAAACACACTGAATTATTTTAAAATAATTTCTTCCAAAAACCAAGATCATTATAAATACAACATGATCTTCATCCACTGGCACACCAATTCATTTCCAGAAATTTCAAAAATGATCATGGGGAAATTTTTACTTCTCTCATCTCTCACATGCATATTTCTCTCACATGCATATTTCTTGTTTCATGTAACGGTAAAATAGATTATGATCCACTGACAAATTATCTGAATACTCGAAGTTTGAAAGGGCCAGTCGGTAAAAAAGATGTGGAAGAAGGGTATTTTACCGTTGAAACCTACTCTCAAGAGGGCTTGAAAGAGGCCAACAAAATTACTGCATTGATCGGGCAGCCGGAAGGGGTAAATTTTTATCAGTATTCTGGGTATGTTATTGTTACCGTTGATGAGAAAGCTGGTCGAGCTCCTTTTTACTATTTCGTTGAGTCACAATCAGGGCCGGCCCTGTATAGAAGCGGGTTACGCACCCGCTTCATGGCCCCAAATACTTTTGAAAAAAAATGACCCCATTTTTTTAAAAAATATGTAGTATTTTTATTAATTTGAATATATTTATATAAATGAAATAGATTGATTTTTTCAAAATACAATTCTTATATATTATTAGAACTAAATATAAACAAGAATATTGAAATTTATAGGCATTTTTATGTAATTTATAATGTTTTTGCTATAAGCCTAAAAATATTAAATTTTACTTTTAAAACCCTACAAAAAATTATTTTTGCTTGATGCCCTCAAATTCCCAGGACCGGCCCTGGTCACAATACGCTTCAACTAAGCCATTGGTGCTATGGTTAAATGGAGGTACGTTGATTATTAATATGTTGTTTTCGTTCCATTTAACCACCTATGGTGGGAGGGATATATTAGGCTCCTCAAACCTTTCATAAGAAAGACAATGTTATGTGTTCTTAAGAATTACAGAAATTGAAAATAACTACTACAGTAGAAGAAAGTAGACTAGATCATGTAGATTAAGTACTAGCGTGTGGGTTTCCTCATAATCCTTGAAATTGATGTGGTGAGAAGTTCCTCAGGATGATTCATTCCCCTGATACACATACCCCCTGTGTATCTACAGCCCTGAAACATCCCTTGGCCAGTTCTCATGCTCATCAACTGAGATGATTTAGAGGAAAAACAATTAGGAGGTTCTCTGTGTGGTCAGAATGATTGAGCACCAATGAAGAGGAGTGAACACCTTGGGAGCTTGGGTGCAGACTTGATCAATGGACCGCAGAGCTGTTTTGAAACCCAAAAATACAGCAGATGATTGGCAAAAAGCTGTTGTGTGATAGAGAAGTGGCCATTAGGTCCTCCACCTCTGGAAATGATTTCCAGAGGGTCTTCAATAATCTGCCAAAAGGAAAGAGCAGAATTAAAGAGTTCTAGAATTAATATTTACATAAAACTACTGGGCTCAGAGGAAAGACTTATTCATTTGACACTCAAATATAAAGTATACCAACCCTATCTAAAGAAATCAATCCTCTGAGTTTGTGAGGGGAATCTGATGTAGTCAAGCAGCCAGACATAACAGATTTAGTACAAAGTTTAGATAGGAAATCTGCCACTGAGTTGCACTCTCTAAAAATATGACTAATCTTATTGATAATACCGGCCCAGACCTGTACTGGGCCGGAAAAGGGCCCATAGCCCAGGATTGAGGAAGCAGCGCCTCTCCCGCTAGAGGCACATCCGGACAAGAAGGAGGACAGATAGTGACAAGGAGAAGTGGTCCTGATTCTTATCCAAAGCAGGCAAACTCAATTATAAATACTAGTCTCAAACAGTGAACAAGGTATGTGACTTATATCTCTCTACTTTATATTGAGAGCATTTCCGTACGTTTCCCCGCATTGCTACCCCCATCTCATCATCACGCCGGAGCTTCTTCCCCGGGACGCCTCCCGGGGCTTGTTTTGCAGGGCCGTTGCGCGATGGAGTCGCCAAGGAGAGGGCGCGGGCGCCCGAAGAAGAACGCGGCACCCTCAGGGGGGGTCCTTCCCTACCTCCGGGAGACGACGTGACCTTGAGGCAGCTGCAGGAGGAGGCCAGATACTAGCGTGAGCTAGGAGTACCACAGGATGGCCACGTGGAAACTGCCTCCGATGAAGCTGACTCGGAAAGAAAGTATCAGGATGAGCAAGAAGGACCTAGGCCTGCCGGGAAAAGCAGTCCCCCGGCTCAAGGACCTCAAGCCCGGGAGGAGGGACAATACCCGGCCAGTAACCCTCAGACCCGGGGACCAGTTTTCCTGGAAGAGGGGCAAGCCTTGGTTAATGCGGAGGAATCGGCAGCGTTGGAGTTCATGAGAGCCAACAAGGAGTTTTACCGCCAGTGGGTACTCTCTACCCGGGAAAGCCTTAGGCGAAGGGAACCCGGGGGGAACCTGGAAGGCCTTCCACGGGGACACCAAAGAGAAGTTATCGATCTGGACGGAGTTGTGCAACCGCCAAGGATACAAGGGCGCGTGAATTCCTCAACCGTCCCACCTTCTTTCCCTCCGAATTACGGAGTCGGAGGGGGAGCGGCTACGGGGCAACAATCAAATTTAGCTCCACATGCTCCGCCCTACTACCCGCGTTCTAGCTGGGGGATGGGGCAGATCAAGTATGATCCGCCAGTCGTGCCTGCGGAGTTATTGGGTTATCAGGCCCCTGGAACCCAGGGAAACCCGATCCAGTATTCCATGCCAATGTGCGGATCAATGGGGATGAATTATGGTTACCCGGAGAGACACTATCATGAGGACGATAGGATGCGGTGTTATCAGGTGGCGCAGCAGGACCCCAACTCTTTGGAGGCGCGACTAGACAAGCTGGTGGGAAGAAACAGAGCTAAACCCACTTCCCCATGGGTGCCTCGAGTGCTCGCATACCCATGGACGCCGGGCCTCCGGGTCCCGGAAGGAATCCCAACGTATAATGGAGAGACAGACCCGGAAGAGTTTGTCAGGACGTACCAGAACTTAATGGTGTCAAGGGACTTCCCGGAGGAGTTGAGATGCAAGCTGGTGGGGTGCTACCTGAGAGGAAACTGTCTCTTGTGGTTTGATTCCTTGCCCCGGGAAAGCCTTAGGGATTACTATGATTTTTCTAAGGCCTTGCTGTTTAGGTACGCCGGATTGAAGAAGGAAGGGAAACAGTTGACTGAGCTTCTTGCCACCCGGCAGAAGGCTGCAGAGGGGCCAATGGAATATTACCGGCGGTACATGGAGGATAGTATGAAGGTCATCGACAGGCAGCAACAGGAGAAGGCGGTGATTAGCGGATTTATAAATGGCTTGAGGGATATGGCGCTATTCCAAAAGTTGATGGAAAATATCCCGAAATTTTTTCACAATTTGTAAATGGCGGTGCAGCTGTATTGTGCGGTTAATGACGCCACCCGGAAGAGGAAAGAAGAATCTGGGGGATTCCTCCCAGATAAGACAGAAAAGAGAAGGGCGACAACCAAATATAAGGGATTCGGGTCCCGCGCCGGTGAGCCGGGCAAGAGCGGACAGCTTCACCCCGCTCAGCAAATCTCGGACAGAGATACACGCTATTCACAAGGATTTGTTCCCGGATCCATTGCCTATCCAGGGGACCCCATCCAGGGAAAATGCGGATAAGTGGTGCGCCTATCACAAGTCCTACGGGCATACAACAGAGGGATGTAGGGGGCTGAGGAATGAGATAGAAAAATTGATAGAGCGAGGACAGCTGAGAGATTGTGTGGCGGCGGAAGCAAAGAAGGAACATCCGGCTCGGGAACAGCCTCAGGAGCAACCCCGGAGGAGGTGGAGGCCCAATACCGGGAGAGAAAATGGGAGAACCAAAGGCAACAGGGCCCCGGGGTGGCCTGCCATAGCTGTCGTACCAGTCCAAGCGGTGGAACCAGCCCTAGTACCCAACAGGATGATCAACGTGATAAGCGGAGAAATTGGAAAAGCATGCCAGTCAGTTTTCGCTATCCGTGCCCGGACGCGGTATGTCCCCCCGGGGGAGACACAGGGAAAAGATTTCGCCCCAATGAAACTATCACTTTCTCGGAGGCGGATGCTGCACCTTCACAGATACCCCACTCAGACCCAATGATTGTAACAGCAGAGATTGAAGGATTCCTAGTCAAGTGGGTGTTCATGGACGATGAGAGTAGCGTGAAAATCATGTTCGCCTCCTGCTTCGATCAGTTGGGAATTGGGAGACAACACTTGAAACCTCCCTCATCTCCCTTATCAAGATTTACAGGCAAATCAGAAATTCCTCTCGGTGTTATCCCTCTCGCGGTGTGTATGGTGGATGAGAAGGACCGGAGCAAGCGGGTCTCAGTAACATGTAACTTTGCGGTGATTGATGCGCCATCACCGTACAATATAATCATAGGGAGGCCATGACTTACCCAAGCCCGGGCGGTGAAGTGCCCGTATCTACTGACAATGAAGTTCCCCACCGCGCAAGAAGTAGCGGTCGTGCGGGGAAGCCAAGCAGTCGCAAGAAGTTGCATGATGATGGCAGTATTGGACACGAAGAAAGCAGTAGGAGCGATACATGGAGAAGCTCCCGCCATGAGTTGGAGGAAATGCAGGTGGCGGACAAAGGGACGGTCACGGTGGGAAAGGATCTCCCGGAGGAAGTAAAAGGCGCACTGAAGGAACTCCTGGCCAGATACCAGGGAGTGTTCTCATGGAGCCCAGAGGACATGGTGGGAGTGTTACCAGAGCTGGGGGCACACAAGTTAAACATAAGCCCGGCAACCAAGGCGATCAGGCAAAAGAAAAGGCATGTAGCCCCGGAGAGAGCAGAATTCATAAAAAGCGAAGTCCAGAAGTTGGAGAGAGCCGGGGTAGTCGAGGAAATCATTTACCCGGAGTGGATAGCTAACCCGGTCTTAGTTAAGAAGCATGATGGAAGCTGGCGCATGTGCATCGACTTTACAGACTTGAACAAGTGCTGCCCCAAAGACAGCTATCCTCTCCCGAATTTGGATCGGTTGGCAGAGGCTATCGCGGGATACTCGGTGCTGGCTTTCTTCGATGCGCACAAGGGTTATCACCAGGTGCAGATGGATGAGGCGGACAAGGCAAAAACCTCCTTCATCACTGACTTTGGAACCTTTTGCTACAAGAAGATGCCCTTTGGGCTGAAGAACGCGGGGCCACTTATCAGAGGATGGTGGACAAACTCTTTAAAGACCAAGTGGGAAGGAACATGGAGGTGTATGTCGATGACATGGTGGTTAAAAGCAGGGCTTACGGGGCTTTCTTGAATGACCTGGAAGAGATGTTTGAAACACTGAAGCGGAGTAATCTAAAGCTGAACCCCTCCAAAAGTACCATTGGAGTGGGTGCGGGAAAGTTTTTAGGTTTCATGGTATCAAGTCGGGGCATTGACGTCAACCCGGAGAAGGTAGAGGCCATATCCAAGATGACCTCCCCCAGGTCGGTGAAAGAAGTACAGCGGTTGACAGGGTCCCTTGCGGCTCTCAGCCGATTCCTATCGAAGGAAGCAGATAGGCAACTTCCCTTCTTCAACATTCTCAGGAAGGCCAAGGCGTTTGAGTGGTCTGAAGAGTGTGAGAAGGCGTTCCAAAGTCTGAAAGAGTACATTCGACAGTTACCAACCCTAAAGAAGCCATACCCGGGGAAAGAGCTTTTTCTGTACATAGCGGCATCCCGGGAAGTAGTAAGTGCCGTGCTAATCAAAGAAGAGGAGGGAAAGCAGCACCCAATCTACTTTGTTAGCCGGGTACTTAGGGGGGCAGAAACCCGGTATACTGAATTTGAGCAGCTTCAAGGAGGCTTAAACCGTACTTCCAAGGCCATCCCATAGTGATTCTTACCAATTACCCACTCAAACAAGTCATGTTCAAGCCGGAGGCATCGGGGAGAATGATGAAATGGGCTATAGAGCTGGGAGAGTATGAAATCCGGTACGAGCCAAGAAGGGCTATTAAGGGACATGCCCTAGCAGACTTCCTGGTAGAGTCAGAAGCAAGGATATACGAGAAGCAGGAAATGGCACATTCCAGAGGCAGCGGAGCGGAAGTCTTGCTGGTTAGCCCGGAAGGGAAGAAATACCCTTACGCGGTCCAATTCACTTTCAAGACAACCAACAAGGCTCTCACGGGGTTGAAGGTTTCTCTCACGGGGTTGAAGCTGGCAAAGGAAATGGAAATCAAGGCTCTCACGGCACGCAGCGACTCACAGATCGTGGTGCAGCAGGTAAAGGGAGAATACGAAGCCCGGGAGAGGAGCCTGCAAAAGTACTTGAAGATGGTAAAACCTCTAGTAGCCGGTTTCAAAACCTTCAACCTGGTCCAAGTGCCCCGGGAGGAGAACAGTAAAGCAGACGCTTTGAGCAAGTTGGCTTCCTCGGAATTAAAACTTGAGCCTAACCAAAAGTTGTACATGGAGGTACTAGGAAGAAGGAGCTACCATGAGGAGGACCAAGTAATGCTGGTAAATGAGGAAGAGTCCTGGATCGCCCCCATGTGGGCATACCTAGAAGAAGGAAAGGTCCCGGGGGATAAGGCGCAGGCCCGGAAACTAAGAGTTAAAGCGCCAAAGTATGTGGTTCAGGGTGGAGAGCTGTATAAGAGAGGATACCTCCAGCCTTTGCTAAAGTGCGTGGAAAGGTCAGAAGGTCAACACCCTATCTGGGAAGTGCACGAGGGATCTAGTGGGAGTCACCAGGGAGCCCGCACAATGGCTAGGAAAATCTTAAGGATGAGGTATTACTGGCCGACGCTGTTCAAAGACGCAGAAAAACATGCCCAGGAATGCCTGCCATGCCAAACCTTTTTCCCGCTAATCCATGTTCCTCGGGAGGAGTTAGTCGGGGTCACAAGAGCTTGGTCGTTCAACAAATGAGGAATCGACTTGGTAGGACCATTTCCCACTGCCCCGGGAGGAGCCAAGTACGTAATTGTGGCAATCGAGCACTTCAACAAATGGGTGGAGGCAGAGCCACTTACCAACATACGGGGGCTAACTTGTGTCAAGTTTTGTTGGAAGAACATCATTTGTCGGTTCGGTATCCCGAAGATCATAGTCACAGACAACGGAGCGCAGTTCGAAAATGATCCCTTCAAAGCGTGGTGCGTCAAGTATGGCATAGAGCAGAGGTTGACATCTGTGTACCACCCCCAAGCAAATGGGCAAGTGGAAGTCACCAACTGTACCATCGTCAAAGGTCTAAAAACCCGCTTGGAAGGAGCGCGGGGGAATTGGATTTGGGAGTTGCCAGTGTCCTCTGGGCTCACCGAACCACAGAAAGCTCAGCTACAGGAGAGTCTCCATACTGCTTGGTATATGGATCCGAGACAGTGATACCCGCGGAGATTGGGATCCCGAGCCCTCGGACCCAATTCCAGCGCCCGGAGGAGGAGGACGCTGGACGGCGCATTGACTTGGATCTTTTGGAAGAAAAGCGAGAGAATGCGGCGCTCCAGGAAGCAAAGGTGAAGGAACGAGTAAAGAGGTATCACAATAGAAGGGTGCGAAAGGAAGTTTTCACCCCGGGAAACTGGGTGATGAGGAGGAATGATAAGAGCCGTCAATCCCCGGAAGGGAAACTGGCACCCAACTGGGAAGGTGATAGGTCGTTTTTCTACTAAATAAACCTGCAAACAACTAGGTTTATAATCAAGCACAGGGTAAGCAGGGTCGATCCCACAGAGAACAGTTTTGACGAATTCTTATTCTAAAGATTAGATTTTTGGTTAGTAACCACCTTTATCTTTGAAAGTTTTTAGTAATTAACTACCAACTAATTATGCTAAACTATAAATAACAATGAACTAAAATAAACAAAGAAAATATAATGGCAAGCAAACACTTAATCAATTAATTAAATAGATCCGGCAATAGGGAAATCCACATTAACTTATGATTTATTTTTCTGATCCTCGGCACAGTAATTAATCAACTTGTATGAACCAATCAGTTATAGACTGCCGAGAATCAGCTACAAGACACAGTCCAATTTCTTCTTAGTTTATCGATAGCCAGGAAGAATCAGCTATAAACTGACTACTTCTCTAATTAAAATATAACCTAGCTGGAACTGCCTAGACTAGATTTAATATCTTAACAGCATTAAGAACCAAAGAAACCCAATTCAGATAACATGTAATCAAATGAATTGTCACAAATTACCTACCCATTATTCTCACCATCTGCTGTTGGTTTTGCCACTAATTAAATCTACCCACTAGATACAGATAAATAGCGGAATTTAATTGGCACTATCCCAAATAACCTAAGGTTGATCAGATCTTAAGAAATTCAGAAATCAAATATACACACAGAATAATTAGGAATCCACACAAAAGATTATCAAGCACATTTAGGCCTCACATTTAAATCTAGTTAATGCTTCAAACCCTAAGCCGGACTATAAATTTAGCTACTCATGTTAAGATTAAACAAACAAATAATAAAATAAGAACTAAACATATTAATCAAGTAAAGACGAAAACGAAAACGAAATCGAAATTAAAACGAAAGAACCAGGCTTGATTAATCCTCCAAGAAGAAATAATGCATGCGTCTAAGGAATTAAGTTAATCACCCCTTTTCTCTTAAACCCTCTCTCCCTTGTGGCCGTCGCTGTTCTTCCTCTTTTCCCTTTGATTTTCTTCCCCATCTTCCCATCATGGGAAGATGGGGAAGCAATGATTCTTCTCTTTATTAATTTACGGTGAAATAAGTGTGTCTAATCCACAAAATAAGAGTTTCTTCGATTAATCTTGATTTATATCGAAGTTTTTTCCGATCTGGTTATAGAGATCGTGTTTTTTTATTTGTTTTATTGTTTCCGATCCGATTGTACGGGTCGTGTTTCCGTTTCGTGATTTGGGGGTTTCAAGGTGCTTGCAGTTTGAAGAACCTAGATCATGGTTTGGATCAAGTGGTGTTGCGGTTGTAGCAGATCCCTGATTGGCGCAGTAATTGATGCGGTAGTCGCTCTTCTCTGCCAAGCGGATGTGATTTTCACAGTTTCAAGATAATATCCCTGAGGGCGGTATTACATTTTTTTATTGGATCTCTTAAGCTGTAATAGCAGACATAATTAGTCTGATTGCCTTGTAGTTCGGTTATTCTGTAATAGACTAGTCGAATTGGATGTCAATTCCACTCATTGTAATCGCTTCTGGGCGTTTCCCAGGACCTTGAATGAATTTTCTTCAAAAAAAAAAAAAATGCATGCGTCTAAGGTGCTGGGAAAACTTCAAAACCCTAACTAATTAATTTAGTACGTGCGTGTAAAAGAATGAGAAGAGAGCTCGGCCGTGTACAATTTGGCCTAATATTTATACTACTCAAGCTACCCTATTTTTGGAATAAAATACATAAAATATTGCTTGTAGAATTCTTTTCCAAATAGGAAATAATGATTTATTCCTTTTCCAATTCCAACTCCGTAGCTTTGTTGAGAGTAATTTCCAGCATGCATATTTTCTTCCAAGGCCAAGAAAAGACTTTATTTGGGCTATAATAGCGTTCAACCCAATTAGGATTTATAAGATCGGAATCCTGTCTTTTCTGGGCCTTTCACCTGGCTCCTCGTTGGCCGGAATAATGTCGATCCATTATCCGTTGGAGCACACTACCTCATTAAAAACCCAGTGGGAAAAAAAAGTATAGTGTATAGCTCCTCGTCGTCTTCAATTCCGCATCTTTCGTCGGGATTTCACCAATTCACCATTTGATTGTCCCACACCAATTCTTCAATTAAACTTGCACCAAACACACCTTCGTGCACATCAAATGGCAAAATAATATTATAAAAGCATATAATTTAGATGCATAAAAATACACCTAATCAGAAGGGCCATATAGGGTAAAAGAGGCATGCCCGGGAGGAAGCTATGTGCTGGAGGACAAGCAGGGGAAGGAGATCCCCAGAATGTGGAATGTAGCTAACTTAAGAAGGTTCTACGGGAAGTAGAGTGCCCCGCGCAGAACCTTAGCTACTAAGACATGAATATGACGGGCATGGATATGCCCCCTCCCGGAAGTATGAATATGCCCGGAGAGATAGCCCTGACATTGGCCTCGTCCCGGGTTTAGAAAGGAAGAATTGTAAAAAGGGACCCATGGGTAGCTCCCATTTGGGTGCCCAGCTAGATTGAACCCGGAGCTTGAATGAAGCCCGGGGACAAGAGAATGTGATGCTTGCAGGAAAGAATTAATGAAAAGGGGTTTCCGAAAGAACTTTTATTCATTATCTTTAAATATCAAAGCACACAAATATGTTGTTGCATTATAAGGGAACAATTACATAAGGATTTTACACACAGGTTTTCCTATCTAGGGTACGCTATACCCACTTGGGGCCTGACCCGGAAGCACCCTCAGGGTTACCCGGGCGGAAACCCCCTCCGAAGAATTGAGAAGATAGGATGTCTTCAGCAAAGCGGGCGTCCGGAGCTTGATTCCATGCAAGTTTCTCTTCCAATTGCTCAACATCTTCTTCGTTTAGTTCTGGGATGGGAACAACTACGGACCCTTCTGAAAGTGGTTCCGCCAGGTGCATCCTTCTTACCCCGGCCGAAGTGACAAACTTGTATTTAGGGAACAAGTCCGCGGTGCCTTTACCCTTCTCTTCCCGACTAATGCGGGTACCCTCAGCGGTCTTCACCCCGTTGGTGGTGACTCCAGAATCGGCAATCTCCCGGACGCGCCTTATCCGGCGTGCTACTTCTTCCGGGTGGATAGACACGGACATATCCTTGTACCTTTCATACGCCACATCTACCTTTACCCGGGCAGGGACTCGGCGAAGACTAGAGGGATAAGGCTCAATGTCTCCCGTGGCTATCTTATTATGCCACTCCACGTCGTCCAGATAGGCCCCATGACTAGGAGCTCCCTCCCCAAACTTCCTCGGGTTAGTCTCCATGCGCTCAATGGTCCTGCAAACCCCGGCTGGAATGTCAGTAAGGGGAGACACCCCAACTAAGCCGACCTTGAGACCTAGAAGGTGGTAGGATAACCGGACAACCAATAGAGCATCTTGGAGGACCATATTCCTGTGAATAAGGGACCGATTCTCCTTCTCCAAGTCACGGATTAGTCTATTCTGAGCGGTGCGGGTTTCTAGCTTCTTAAGCTTTTCCTGGGCCCGTTCGAGTTCACCCCACACCATACCTAGCTCCTTGGTGATGCGATGTTGAGTATCGTCATGAAGGGCCTGCAACTCGGTAATGGTTTGGTGGGAATTCAGGGCTTCCCGCATATGGTCGGAAGCAAGGTCGAAGCACTGGTTTAACGACCCAAACTCCTGAAGGAAGCAACTCAGCCCCACCTCGGCCAAGGCCTGGTTAGCCTGGTTGCCTCCAAACCTCCAATGGGCTAGTTTCCTCTGAAGGAAAGAGCACTAGAGGCACCCAGCGCGGGGGAGAGAGAAGTAGGTACCAGAAGAGCTACTCGGATGAGGGAAAACATAAGGTGTAGGTCCTTGCGGGAGAACCTCCTTTAAATGGTGCTCAGACTACAAAAGATAATAATTTCATTAAAAAATAGAACCTTATATTAATCAAAATGGGCACTAAGACCAAAGTTCTACATACACCCCCCGGGGAGGTAAGTTACAAAATACTTTTAAAAAAAAGATTACAAAAAAGGAGGCAGACTAGAGTCTAGGACTGTACATTATCCTCAGTAGGGGCCCTTTCTCCCGGAGTAGCATGAGCTCTTTCAAACCTCCTCTCCAGCTCCACGAGATCCTCAGTAGTCCACTCCGGGCCGGCGTAAGCATGGGCATCCACCGTGGGCTCATCGGCAGATCGCCCGGGAAACCCTGCCCTCCGCGTGGCCTTCCGGGACTGGTATAGCAGGTCGTCTTGACCCGCGCCTAGACCTACCCGGCAGTTGCCCTCTTGGTCATGGACTGCGTGGTACCCAAAGTTGTCAGGCACCGCACATTACTCATAGTAATTCTCTGCCCAATGGGGCGTTTCCGGGACTATCCCATAGACATTGTAGTCTTCCGGGCCAGGGTCAGGGAATGAAGCCTGGCTAATTTTGGCCACCTTCTTGATCTCGGAGGCATAGGGAACCCGGGAAGACATCTCCAGCGACTGCCACAGCTGGGGAACCAGACTCTTCAGATCCGATTCCTGGAGGGACCGCCAGCGATGATTCAGCTTGGCAGCCACCTTGGGCCGGTAGTAAGACGCCTGGGCGTCAAGAAGAGCGGGCCCCGGAAGCCAGCCCCGCAGATTGTGGTACATCTCATGGCAAGCTTCAGCGCTCGCTGCAGCGGCAATCCCCTCCAACTTCTGATCAAACTCCACCGAGCGGAGTAGCTTTTGGGTCACAGCATCGAAGGCTTCGAGCTGGGAGCTCTTCCTCTCCTTCATCAAGAAGGAATATTTCTTTTCCACCTCGGTTAGCTTCTTCTCTTTTTCGGCCAGTTTCTTCTCTTTATCGGCCAACTTTTTCTTGGTCTCCTCTAGCTGGGCCGCAAGGCCATCTTGCCCGGCCAGCTTCTCCTTGGTTTCCCGGAGCTCTTTCTCCAGTTTGGCAAACAGCCCCGCGTTGTACTTGGAGTAGGTCCGGTTCAGCGCCTCGGCAAATTGTGAGTCCGCCAGGAGAGAGTCAGCGAAGGCAACGCTCTGTAAAACAAGGGGTCAGGCATCAAGTAAACCCGGGAAATCATAAAACTTAGGTGGAAGATAAGGCCTCAATAGTTACCTCTCCTTTCTCCTCAGGGGTGGCCTTAGAAGTAGCAGCCTGTGGAGGAGTTCGAGCAGGAGAAGGGGGGGAGGAGGAGCATCATCCGTCCTTTGCCGGGAGGATGGAGGAGACCCGTGCAGCACGGTGGCAGGCGGCCGCTTGAACCGGGAGCTGGCCCCACCACTATAGGTGGGATGCTTAACAAAGGACCTCCTCCCGGGAACAGGTGACGACCCGGGAGGAGTCGCAAGGGACGCAGAGGCGGCCAAAGAAAGAAAGAGTCTGGGGGATTTCTCCCGGATAAGATGGAAAGTAGGAGGGCGGCTGACCCAAGTAGAAGGGATCCGGGTCCCGCGCCGGTGAACCGGGCAAGGGCAGATAGCTTCACTCCGCTCAGCAAATCCCGGACAGAGATACATGTCATTCACAAGTATTTGTTCCCGGATCCGTTGCCTATCCAGGGGACCCCATCTAGGGAAAACGAGGACAAATGGTGTGCCTATCACAAGTCTTATGGACATTCGACAGAGGGGTGTAGGGGGCTGAGGAACGAGATAGAAAAATTGATAGAACGGGGGCAACTGAGAAATTGTGTGACGGCTGAAGCAAAGAAGGAGTACCCGACCCGGGACTAGCCTCAGGAACAACCCCGGAGGAGGTGGAGGCCCAACCCCGGAAGAGGAAATGGGAGACAAGGTAACCAAGGCAACATGGCCCTGGGGAGGCCCGCCATAGCGGCCGCACCAGTTCAAGCAGTAGAACCCGCCCCAGTGCCCAACGGGATGATCAATGTGATAAGCGGAGAAATCGGAGATGCGTGCCAGTCAGTTTCCGCTATCCGGGCTCCGACGCGATATGTCCCCCCGGTGGAGATTCAGGGGAAAAGGTTTCACCCCGATGAAACTATTACTTTTTATGAGACAGATGCAGCCCCGCCACAGATACCCCATTCAGACCCAATGGTTGTAACAGCGGAGATCGAAGGTTTCTTAGTCAAGAGGGTGTTTGTGGACGACGGAAGCAGTGTGGAGATCATGTTTGCTTCTTGCTTTGATCAATTGGGGATTGGAAGACAGAACCTGAAACCTCCCTCATCTCCCCTGTCAGGGTTCACGGGCAAGCCGAAAGTTCCTCTAGGTGTGATTCCCCTTGCGGTATGTATGGTGGATGAGAAGGATCGAAGCAAGAGAGTCTCAGTGACATGCAACTTTGCGGTTATTGATGCACCTTCACTGTACAATGTAATCATAGGGAGACCATGGCTAACCCAGGCCCGGGCAGCGAATTGCCCATACCTATTGACGATGAAGTTTCCCATCGCGCAAGGAGTAGCGGTCGTGCGGGGAAGCCAAGCGGTCGCAAGAGGTTGCATGATGACGGCGGTATTGGACGTAGAGAAAGCAGTAGGGGCGGTGCATGGAGAAGTTTCCCGCCAAGAGTTGGAGGAAATGCAAGTGGCGGACAAAGGGATGGTCACGGTGGGAAATGATCTCCCGGAGGAAGTAAAAAGCGCCCTAAAAGAACTCTTGGCCAGATACCAAAGGAGTGTTCTCATGGAGCCCAGAGGACATGATGGGAGTATTACCAAAGCTGGGGGTACACAAGCTCCGGAGAGAGCAGAATTCATAAGGAATGAAGTTCGGAAGTTGGAGAGAGTCGGGGTAGTTGAGGAAATCATTTACCCAAAATGGATAGCCAACCCGGTCTTAGTAAAGAAGCATGATGGCAGCTGGCGCATGTGCATTGATTTTACAGACTTGAATAAGTGCTGCCCCAAAGACAGCTATCCTCTCCCAAATCTGGATCGGTTGGCAGAGGCCATCGCGGGCTACTCGGTGCTGGCCTTCATCGATGCGCACAAAGGCTATCACCAGGTGCAGATGGACGAGGCAGATAAGACAAAAACCTCTTTTTTCACCGACTTTGGAACTTTCTGCTACAAGAAGATGCCCTTTGGATTAAAGAACGCGGGGGCTACTTACCAGAGGATGGTGGACAAGCTCTTTAAGGACCAGGTGGGAAGGAACATGGAGGTGTATGTCGATGACATGGTGGTTAAAAGCAGGGCTTACGGAGCCTTCTTGAATGACCTGGAGGAGATGTTTGAAAAACTAGAGCGGAGCAATCTAAAACTGAACCCTTCCAAGAGTACCATCGGAGTGGGTGCGGGAAAGTTCTTGGGGTTCATGGTATCAAGTCGGGGCATTGACGTCAACCCGGAGAAGGTAGAGGCCATATCCAAGATGACCTCCCCCAGGTCGGTGAAAGAAGTACAGCGGTTGACAGGATCCCTCGCGGCTCTCAGCCGATTCCTGTCGAAGGGAGCTGCCTTTCTTCAACATTCTCAGGAAGGCCAAGGTGTTTGAGTGGTCCGAGGAATGTGAAAAGGCGTTCCAAAACCTGAAGGAGCATCTTCGACAATTGCAAACCTTAAAGAAGCCATACCCTGGGGAGAAACTTTTCTTGTACATAGCGGCATACCGGGAAGCAGTAAGTGTCGTGCTAATCAAAGAAGAGGAGGGAAAGCAGCATCCAATCTACTTTGTCAGCCGGGCACTTAGGGGGGCAGAAACCCGGTATATTGAGTTGGAACAACTGGTTCTGGCACTGGTTCATGCTTCAAGAAGACTCAAACCATACTTCCAGGGCCATCCCATAGTGGTCCTCACCAACTACCCGCTCAAACAAGTTATGTTCAAGCCGGAGGCGTCAGGGAGAATGATGAAATGGGCTATAGAGCTGGGAGAGTATGAAATCCGGTATGAGCCAAGAAGGGCTATCAAGGGACAGGCCCTAGCAGACTTCCTGGTGGAATCAGAAGCGAGGATATACGAGGAGCAGGGAATGCCTGGGGCTGAGGAAATCCCGGTTTGGAAGCTGTACATGGACGGATCGACACATTCCGGAGAAAGCGGAGCGGGAGTCTTGTTGGTTAGCCCAGAAGGGAATGAGTACCCTTACGCGGTCCAATTCACTTTCAAGACAACCAACAATGAGGCTGAGTACGAAGCGTTGATCGCGGGGTTAAAGCTGGCAAAGGAAATGAACATTAAGGCTCTCACGGCACACAGCGACTCCCAGGTAGTTGTCCAGCTAGTGAAGGGAGAATACGAAGCCCGGGAAAGGAGCTTGCAAAAGTACTTGGAAATGGTAAAGCCTCTAGCAGCTAGTTTCGAGCCCTTCAATCTGATTCAAGTTCCCCGGGAGGAGAATAGTAAAGCAGATGCCTTGAGTAAATTGGCTTCTTCGGAACTAAAACCCGAACCTAGCCAAAAGTTGTACATGGAGGTATTGGGAAGAAGAAGCTACCAGGAGAACAACCAAGTAATGTTGGTAAATGAGGAGGAATCATGGATCACCCCCATGTGGGCGTACATAGAAGAAGGCATTACCCCGGAGGATAAGGTGCAGGCCCGGAAGCTGAGAGTTAAAGCGCCGAAATATGTGGTCCAAGACGGGGAATTGTACAAGAGAGGATACCTCCTGCCTCTGCTCAAATGCGTGGAAAGGTCAGATGGTCAGCACATCATTCGGGAAATGCATGAAGGATCCAACGGGAGTCATCAGGGAGCCCGTACAATGGCTAGGAAAATTCTTAGGCTGGGATATTACTGGCCGATGTTGTTCAAAGATGCGGAGAAACATGTCCGGGAATGCTCATCATGCCAAACCTTCGCCCCGCTAATCCATGTTCCCCGGGAGGAGTTAATCGGGGTAACAGGAGCTTGGCCATTCAGTAGATGGAGAATCGATCTGGTAGGACCATTTCCCACTGCACCGGGAGGGGCCAAGTACGTAATTATGGCAATCGACTATTTCAGCAAATGGGTGGAAGCAGAGCCACTCACCAACATACGGGGGTTAACCTGTGTCAAGTTTTGTTGGAAGAACATCATTTGTCGAATTGGTATCCCAAAGATCATAGTCACAGACAACGGGGCGCAGTTTGAAAATGATCCCTTCAAATCATGGTGTGTCAAGTATGGCATAAAGCAGAGTTTGACATCTGTGTACCACCCCCAGGCCAACGGGCAAGTGGAAGTTACCAACCGCACTATCGTCAAAGGCTTAAAAACCCGCTTGGAAGACGCGCGGGGGAACTGGATTTGGGAGCTTCCCAGCGTCATCTGGGCTCACCGAACCACAGAAAGTTCAACTACCGGGGAGTCTCCGTACAGTTTGGTGTATGGGTCTGAGGTAGTAATCCCCACGGAGATTGGGATCCCGAGCCCTCGGACTCAGTTCCAGCGCCCAGAGGAAGAAGACGTGGGACGGCGCCTCGACTTGGATCTCCTGGAAGAAAAGCGAAAAAATGCGGCACTTCAGGAAGCTAAGGTAAAAGAGCGGGTAAAGAGGTACCATGATAGGAGGGTGCGGAAAGAAGCTTTCATCCCAGGAGACTGGGGGATGCGGAGAAATGACAAAAGCCACCAATCCCCAGAAGGAAAACTAGCACCCAACTGGGAAGGGCCATACAAGGTAAAAGAAGCATACCCGGGAGGAAGCTATGTGCTGGAGGACAAGCAGGGGAAGGAGATCCCTAGGAGATGGAATGTAGCTAACTTAAGAAGGTTTTATGGGAAGTAGAGTGCCCCGCGCAGAACCTTAGCTACTAAGGCATGATATGCCCCCTCCCGGATGCATGAATATGCCCGGAGAGATGACCCTGGCGTTTGGCCTCGTCTCAGGCTTAGAAAGGAAGGACTGTAAAAAGGGACCCATGGGTAGCTCCCGTTTGGGTGCCCCGCTAGAACGGACCCGGAGCTTGAATGAAGCTCGAGGACCAGAGAATGTAATGTTTGTAGGGAAGAATTAATGAAAAGATGGGTTTTTTAGAAAAACTTTTATTCAACCATCTTTAAATTTCAAACCGCACAAATATGCCGATATATTACAGAGGAACAACTACATGAAATTTTACATACAGGTCTTCTTATCTATGTACTACTATATCCACTTGGGGCCCTACCCGGAAGCACCCTCTGGGTTACCCGGGCGGAAACCACCTCCAAAGAATTGAGAAGACAGGATGTCTTCGGCGAAGCGGGCGTCTAGAGCTTGATTCCATGCGAGCTCCTCCTCCAATTGCTTGGCATCTTCTTTGTTTAATTCGGGGATAGGAACGACTACGGACCCTTCTGGAAGCGGTTCCGCCAAACGCATCCGCCTTACCCCGGCAGAAGTAACAAACTTGTATTTAGGAAACAAGTCTTCTGCGCCTTTACCTTTTTCTTCCCGACTGATCCGGGTGCCTTCAGCGGTTTAAACTCCCTTCGTGGTGACTCCAGAATCGGAAATCTCCCGGACGCGCCTTATCCGGCGTGCTACCTCTTCCGGGTCAATAGACACGGACATGTCCTCGTACCTTTCATACACCACGTCTACCTCCACCCGGGCAGGGACTCGGCGAAGGCTAGAGGGATAAGGCTCAACGCTATCTTTTTATGCCACTCCACGGCGTCCAGATAGGCCCCGTGACTAGGAGCTCCCTCCCCAAACTTCCTCGGATTAGCCTCCATGCGCTCAATTGTTCTGCGAACCCCGTCTGGAATATCGGTGAGGGGAGATACCCCAACAAGGCCAACCTTCAGACCGAGCAGATGGTAAGATAGTCGAACAACTAACAAAGCGTCTTGGAGGACCTTGTTCCTATGAGTAAGGGATCGATTTTCCTTCTCCAAATCACCAAGAAGCCTATTCTGGGCGGAGCGGGTCTCCAGCTTCCTAAGCTTTTCTTGCACCCGTTCGAGTTCACCCCATACCATGCCTAGCTCCTTGGCAGTGCGATGCTGAGAATCGTCATGAATAGCCTGCAACTCAGCTATGGTTTGGTGGGAATTCAGGGCTTCCCGCATATGGTCAGAAGCAAGGTCAAAGTACTGGTTTAACGACCCAAATTTGGTCTCAACCGCCTTGAGAAACGACACCAGCACCCGGATCGATCCAAACTCTTGAAGGAAGCAATCCAACCCCGCCTCAGCTAATGCCCGGTTAGCCTGGTTGCCTCCAAACCTCCAATGGGCTAGTTTCCTCTAAAGGAAGGAGCACTGGAGGCACCCGGCGTGGGGAAGAGAGAAGTAGGTGCCGGAAGAACTACTTGGATGAGGGAAAACATAAGGTAAGAGCCCTTGCGGGAGAACCTCCTTTAAATGGTGCTCAGACTACAAAAGAGAATAATCTCATTAAACAGTAGAACTTATATTAACCAAAATGGGCACTAAGACCAACGTTCTACATGCACCCCCCGGGGAGGCAAGTTACAAAATACTTAGAAAAAAAAAAGATTACAAGGAAAAGGGTAGACTAGAGTCTAGGGTTATACATTGTCTTCAGCGGGGCCATCTCCCTCTGGAGTAGCATGAGCTCTTTTGAGCCTCCTCTCCAGCTCCACGAGATCCTCGGTAGTCCACTCCGGGCCAGTATAAGCGGGGGCATCCACTGTGGGCTCATCGGCGGATCACCCGGGAAACCCTACCCTCCGCGTGGCCTTCTGAGACTGGTACAACAGGTCTTCTTGACCCTCGCCTAGACCTACCCGGCAATTACCCCCTTGATCATAGACTGCGTGGTACCCAAAGTTATCAGGCACCGTGCAGTACTCATAGTTATTCTCCACCCAGTGGGGCGTTTCCGGGGCTACCCCATAGACGTTGAAGTCTTCCGGGCTAGGGTCGGGGAATGAGGCTTCGCCAATTTCAAGAAGCTTCACCTTTTTTATCTCGGAAGCATAAGGAACCCGGGAGGACATCTCCAGCGATTGCCACAGCTGGGGGACCAGACTCTTCAGATCCGACTCTTGGAGGGATCTCCAGCGATGATTCAGCTCGGCAGCCGCCTTGGGCCGGTAATAAGATGCTTGGGCGTCAAGACGGACGGGTCCCGGAAGCCAACCCCGCAGACTGCGGTACATCTCGTGGCAGGCTTCAGCGCTCGCTGCAGCGACAATCCCTTCCAGCTTCACCGAGCGGAGTAGCTTTTGGGTCACAGCATCGAAGGCTTCGAGCTGGGAGTTCTTCCTCTCATTCTTCAAGGAGGAGTATTTCTTTTCCACTTCGGACAGCTTCTTCTCTTTGTCGGCTAGTTTCCTCTCTTTGTCGGCCAGCCTCTTCTTGGCCTCCTCCAGCTGGGCCGCAAGACCATCTTGCCCGGCTAGCTTCTCCTTGGTTTCCCGAAGCTCTTTCTCCAGCTTGACAAATAGTCCCGCGCTGTATTTAGAATAGCTCCGGTTCAGCGCCTCGGCAAACTGGGAGTCCGCCAGGAGGGAATCAGTGAAGGCGACACTCTGCTAAACAAGGGGTTATGCATTAAGGAAACCCGGGAAATCATATAATTTAGGGGAAAGATAAGGCCTCAGGGAAAATAGTTACCTCTCCTTTCTCCTCAGGGATGGCCCCAGAAGTAGCAGCCTGCGGAGGAGTTTGAGCAGGAGGAGGGGGAGGAGGAGCATCATCCGTTCTTTGCCGGGAGGAGGGGGAGACCCGGGCAGCGCGGTGGCAGGGAGTCGCTTGAACCTGGAACTGGCCCCACCGCTGTAGGTAGGATGGGTAATAAAGGATCGCCGCCCGGGAGAGGGTGACGATCCAGAAGTAGTGGTAGTTGCCGCAGAGGCGGCCAGAGAAGAGGGAAGCTCAGGAGGGTTCTGCTGACGAGACCGTGTGGGCGCGCGAGCCTTTTGCGGGATAGGAGCAGGGTTCTCAGAAGAATTCGGCCCAGGTTGAGAAGCCACTTGTTGTGTAGACGGGGCTTGTGGGCCATCTCCCCCGGAAGGCTTGTCAGTAAACGTCATGGCGTCCGCGTATAAGGAGGGTTGAACTGAAATCAAGCAAACAACAAAGTTAGAACATGGAATAAAAAAAAATTTAACCTCCGGGAAAGGTAAGAAATAAAGCCTTAATGGGCACCTCCATCTGGCCACACCGCAGCTATGCGCAGGAGAGTTAAGAGCTCAGCGGGATAGATCCCGCGAGGCAAATAGTAGCCTGCGTTCTCGGTCTTAAAAAAATCATCCATACTTAAGGGGGAAAGACGGAGAAGGCTGTGATCACTGGTAATGATGCTGGGGAGATTGGCGAGGGGTTTCTTGTCCTCAGGAACGAGAGAGTCATTCCAGGAAGGCATAGGGTACACCCGGGCATCACACAGAAAGAAACCTTTCGAAAGGTATCCCTTGGCGGATTTAGGTTTGGAAAGGATAAAGTCCTTTATCCCGGAGTGAATGGTAAAAGAAAAAACACCCGGGAAAGACGCATGTGCCTTCCGTAAGGCATAGAAGGAGCGGAAGAGTAAGAGAGAAGGGGGAATGTGGCACCTGGCGCAGTTAAGCAAGAAGGCCAGGATTAGAACAACCCCGTTAGGGTGTAGTTAGGCCGGGGCTACACTATAGAATTGAAGGATTTCAAGAAAGAGAGAAGGGAAGGGCAGGCTAAGCCCGTATTGAAAATGGATCCGCGGGATGCACGAAACCTCTCGCTCGAAGACCCCCGGAGGAAGTTTGGAAAGAGAGGCATTTAAAGGAAGAGGAATAAAGGAACGCTTGGCTAAATACAGGACATCCCTATCTAGAGAAGGAGAATCCCCGGGGACATCATAAAATTTGATACCCACCGGGCGCACCCCGTGAGTAGGCCCCCGGGGAATGTCATCACCGACTTCCTCGCCAAACACCTCCTCATCCCGATCCTTGCGGGGATGATGGGGATGCTCGACTGGGCGCGAACCCGCCCCATCCTAGGTCAACGCACTCGGGGTGACTGGGCCCCGGGGCGTGCTGAGAGCCTCGGAAGAGGTGTCCGGGGAGGAAGGGGAGGAAATCATGTTATCAGTGTCCCGGAATTGGGCCTAAAACTGATTTTGAACTCCCTCGTTGTCCAAGGAAGAATTGGAGGGAAGCGGGGAACTCATGATGGGAAGAAAAGGAGGAAGGGATTTAGTGCTTACTTGATTGAAAGAGCAGAGCGCCTGGAAGATTTTGGAGAGAGAGGCTTAATGAAGGGGGTTTTGGACCCTTATATAGGCGGGTGAATAGGAAACGCCACCTCAAAAGATGGAAAAGCAATTATGACACGATAAACGAGGTACTGATCAAGGCGGAATAGAGAACGGCGGTGTCAGAAGTTAATTTTCGCGCAGATGGGTCCTACAAAAAGAAATAATGACAGCAGAAGAGGAGCGCATGAGACCAGTCCCCCGCGCTGCAGAAACCCGGATGACTGGTCTGGGGGCTAGTGATGGTACTGGCCCAGCATCCTACTGGGCCGAGAAAGGCCCAGGGCCCAGGACTAGGGAAGTAACACCTTTCCCGCGTGAGGTGCATCCGGACAAGAAAAGGGACGGATGGTGACAAGGAGAAGTGGTCCTGGGTCTTATCCAAAGCAGGCAACCCCAGCTATAAATACTAGTCTCAAACAATGAGCAAGGTATGTGACATATATCTCTCTACTTTATATTGAGAGCACCTTCCGTACGTTTTCCCTCACCACTATCCCCATCTCATCATCACACCGGAGCTTCTTCCCCGGGACACCTCCCGGGGATTGTTTTGCAGGGTTGTTGCGGGCTAGCTTGGAAGGAGGCCCGGATAGCGTCGGTACCCAGGAAACGGACGGATTTTGGTAGCATCACCTACGTCACTATCATTGACCTCCTCATGAGACATAGCCTCTCCATGAAATGTCCAAACAACGTATGTTGGATCAAACCCATACTTCAACAAATGTAATCGAACATCATCCCTTACCTCCACCCTCTCTCGATTCACACAATTCCTAACACACTATCCTCTCTCCCAAAAGCATATGCAAGGAAGAAATCAACATAAGTCACATATAATATTCACTCAACCGAGGGGTTGAAGAACTTCTCTACGATACTCTATATTCATATGATAATCATCACAACCTATAACAAATAGAACCACAATATATATTAAAACAAACTCACTTCTCTATGATACTATATATTCACATCCAAAAATTACTAAATTTTATCTACAAATTTAGAAGAAATTGAAGAGATGAAAACATATAATTACTTCATATAAAAGAAAAACCTTCATAATGAGTTGATATGGGATAAAGAAATACCTTCATTTGCATTCATTGCTTAGGGCTAGTTCAAAACATCATTAATGGTGGAGGAGGGAGACTTCATTAATGGTGGGGGAAAGATATGAAAGCTAAAACAGAGGTGGGCGTTTATTTTTGAAAGCTGTTTCAGCGGTTAGAACATTTTCCTAGCTGAAACACAATTTTTCCGTACAGTGTTAGGTGTGGCATTAAATGCAACCGAGCAAAGTCAAAAAAACTTTTTCCCCACCGTGTTGACTTTATTTCAGCGGTGCCAATGAAGCTTTGATACATGTTTATAAGCAGCCCTTGAAAGCTGAGGTTTTATGTATTTCTATTTTTGAATTTATTAATTCAGTCATACAATTTCTCCAAAACCTTGACTTTATTTCAGCGGTACAAAGTTAGCGGGGATATCAATTTCAAAGCAGCATATAATGGCTGAGATGATGTTTCAATTTATATTTTGAATTTTTTTTTTCAGTCAAACCATCACCCCATCGCATTGAATTTATTTCAGCGGTGACCATGGACCGCTACAATATGTTACTGAGCAGCCTATCAAGGCTGCGATATTAACCATTTTTATTTTTGAATTTATTATTTCAGCAAAACATTTGGGCTTCGATTGCCTCACAATTGGGCTAATATTGTATACAACTGAAGCCCACTGGAATGGATTATTTTTGTTTAAAATATGGGGTTTTCGTAGGACCCAACAAAATTTTCAATGTTTGACTGATCCAGTCAGCAATTGTTTTAGCGGTTTTTGTATTAACCGCTGATATAGTTGTGGGTCCGTTATTTAAAAATAATATTCTTTGCTCAAAAGAAGAATATTGAAACTTTGAATGATCAACTATTAAATTTTGGACCGCTGATACGTTGTTGCACCGCGTCAACATTTTCATTGTACACTCTATATCAGCGGTTAACACTAATAACCCCTGAAACAGGAACAGTGCGGACTGCTGAAAGACTTTTTTTCTGGTAGTGGTAAATGGTCGTAGAGGAACGCCGGAATTGCAGCACCAATTTCAGTACCACTCAAACTCATCACTCAAACTCATCCAGGTGTGATTTTCACATGTTAATAATTCAACAAAGCAATGTGCTCTTCTATGCGTGTGAAAATGATACTGGACAAGAAGAGTTGCAGCAACCAAGCATTTTTCAGAAATCTGAAGCAAATTTTCAGAAACTCAAAAGAGCTATATTGTTAACTGAAGGGACACTGTTCTTGCTGAAAGAGTAGTTTTTCAGAGCTGGGACTGATGTTTTGAAAAATTTTGGTTCTGTTATTGGCTCAAAATGCAGCAAAGAAGTGTGCAGGATGACATATATTTGAGATCAAGAGTGTTCTTGTGACCAGCAGATTGCTTATACTCTTATTGCAATTTATGACCAGTCATGATGAGTTTGCCTGAAGCTGATTTGTTTGAGATGGTAAGACTGGATCCTTTCAAAATATTGCAGAATTTACAAGCTTGAGGACAAGCTGGTTTTTAAAGAGACAGAGGGGCATAATAGTCTTCTTGCCTTGGAAGTCAAAGCGTGTTGACTGCTGCTAGATGGTGGCTCTTGGATTGCTAGATATATGGAAGAAGAGGACAAGATTAGTCACGTTTTGGAAAAGTAAAACAATTTTTAAAGTAACCATGAAATTCATAGGAACTGGGAAATAATGCACAAAAATACAGTGTTGAATTCATAAGATTACCTGGAATGGTGAATATTGACAGAAAGTTTTGTTTGTCTTTTTCAGGAAAAAGAGATGCAGAAATAGAGTAGCTGGAGAAATATGCTAGGATGTGAACGATGGAGGTGTGTTGTGAAGAGTTAGATTGTGAAAAATAAGAGATCTTTAAGTGGAAGAAGAATGTAGATGAGTTTTAGTGAGAGGCCGTTACGCTGTGCTGAGGGGTTGCCGACCCTGGCATGAGGGGCCCAATTTACACGCGTGAAGGGCTTGGAGTAGGGATGACATTGGGCGAACTGGGCGTGGATAGTAGACTATCCATGCCCATCCCTATCTAAAATTTTACTATCCATCCCCGTCCATTTACACATGACGGGTACAAATTTAATATTCATGCCCATCCAGCTGGATATCCATCTCATCTGGGTATCCGTGGATATCCATGCCCATGTTATACCCACATTCCTCATCCGATTTATTAATCCATATTTATAAAAAAATTAACCTAAAATCTATTAATTATCATAAAAATTTAAATAAAAACACTAATAATTCAAATATATTATATTAGTAGAACAAAATAATTTATAATATGCTATTCATTAACTTATAAAATTCTTTTATGTTTCAAAATAGACCGAACATGCTTAAAAAATGCTAAAATTAATAATATTATTAATATAAATACAAGTAATACTATTAATATTATATATAACGGATATTATACAAGTATTATACGGGCGGGTATGGGGCGGGTGGGGCGGGCGGGTATGGAGCGGGTATAAAATCAATATCCATACCCACCCATTTACCCATGACGGGTTTGAATCCAACATCCATACCCATGACGAGTATAAAAAATTCATATCCATACCTGCTCCGTTGGGCGGTTGGCGGGCGGGTATCCACCAAATACCCGTCGGGTGCCATCCCTAGCTTGGAGGAGGAATGCGCTGGACTAGCTGTGGGCCGACCAGTGGGACCCGCCATATGTTAAACTTGGTGGGTAATTTATATTTACCATTTTTTTGTTTTTTTAGGGCAAAATGTCTATTTAACCATAATTTCCAAAATTTGTATTTAGGACTCGACCGAGCTCTTTGCGACATGCTCTTTAATCGCATGAAATACTGCTAGATCCCTCCGGCCGGCGCGATTGCCGCATGATGCACGTCGTTGTCTTTTATTCGTCTTGGGAGTCCCTTGCGGTAGATTTTGATTTTGTTCGCGCGAAAATGGTGAAGAAGGAGGGATGGGTATTTGTCGCGATAGTCGGTGTTATGAAAAAAGTTTTATCCCTAATTTGTAATTCACCTCTAGTAGGTTGAAGGTGGAATTTATTTCTAGTTTATTTGTGGAATTCGATCTCCAATTAGTAAATAAATTATTTTTATTTCCATGTTCATGTTTTCAGAATAAGATGTTCTCATGGGGGTTGTGACGGTCTTCAGTGTATAATTTGGCTTGAATCATGTATACGGAGGAGTAGTGTTGGAAACCTCGAATGTCGGAGGAGTTAACTAACAAGCATGTTTAGTACAAATGGAAAAATTGAATCAAGTCATAGTACACATTAGATTTTGGACATTGTATCCATTTTCATCAATTGCGGAACATTAGAAAATGGAAAATCCAATATCTTTGTACATGAAAGTCAAGATTTGTAGTTTTGAACTGGTAATTGGATCAACTTGTATTAGATATCAGCTTCAAGACATTATATCCACGTTGTCCTAATGCATCACAAAAGAAAATTAATATAGTAGATGGAAAATCAAATATATTTGATCGTGCAATAGAATACATAGATGCACTACTTCAACTTCAAAAGTAGAAGAAGTATGTTCTTTCAAGCTATTCTGAAACATCAAATCCAGGAATGTATTGCCACAAAAGTAGAAGTGTTTTACAAAATAGAGATTCCGGAATAGATTTCATCCCATAAAAAGTTTAGAAAATCCCTTAACCACAAAAACATGATCTTTCCAATTGCATTTAGTCCATGAGCTTCTGAGATATAAAACGAGGGATGGCAGCGAGTAGTTCCTGTCTGTTGCTATTAGCTGGACTGAGTACCAGGTCGCAAAAGATGGAAGCTCGAAGTTCTTCCATGGAACACGTCTGCAGAGGAAGGGGAGATATATTGTTACCAAATATAGTAGGTGTCAAATAGAATTACTCACATATTCGATGGTGTCCAAACAAATATAGGTTGATGGAAATTGGTCTCCCCAGTGTCGGTTCAGCAATCTGGCCCATGTTGTGACAACCGCGTTAGTTGGGTGATGCCTACATTCCAAGCTCTGAAAGTCACGCATTTCCAAGAGGGAGCCCCTAACATTATAAGGAGATCTCTTTATCCTGGAAAATTACAGAATTGTCATGAACATGAGTGAAGGAAAAAAAGGGTTAACACGATAATTTATATTTTGGTTCATAAGGATTTACCCGGGGGTGTTAGCTTCATCCCTCTCAGCGATGCAGTAATCTGCTATTTCAAGCTTGTACTGCGGTCATTTTCTTAATCGTCTATTTCTTGTAAGAATTTTTACCACAGTCGACCAGTGTTGGTTAGTCTGATTTACAGGCCAACTGGTCCAGGTACCTTCATCAACAAATGAATCAATCTTGGGCGTTGACTTATCAACGAAAGAATCAATTTCGTTGAAGATGTCATCATGGTCATCATCGACATAAGACGAAGCAGGTTCCTTGTTAGGCAAAATGTGCATGTCAGTTTTTTC
Organism: Cruciata laevipes; assembly: GCA_963678965.1. NCBI lineage: Eukaryota > Viridiplantae > Streptophyta > Magnoliopsida > Gentianales > Rubiaceae > Cruciata > Cruciata laevipes. The sequence goes on along the minus strand of OY787634.1, from coordinate 14,861,150 downwards.
CTGAGAATGAAATTGGTATCAGCTGGTTGTGGTTGTGAAAACATCTTTTATTGAAAAAAGCTAAAATGAATCACAACAGCTTCACATCTACGATGTATATATTACGTACTAAAATTTGTATAATTTGTAGTGAATATAACAAAAGGTTAAGAGATAATACCTGAACAGGCACAACCTCTGTCAATTTTTCCACTACCGCTTCTTGCTGGACCTCATCTAACCCATTTGAACAATCATCATCACCCCCTACCTTGGATGTCATCCTGAAGATTATAATAAAAATATGTTAGAAGACATTGTGATTATTTATGCAATTGTAAAAAAGCCAATTAAAAATCACGAAACATTAGATTAATGGTATTTTTTAAAATACCTTGGCCTTGTTCATCGTACTTGCAGGAAGATGAACCTCAACCAATGGAAATACACAGTTGACTTCACAGGTTTCAGAAACTTCCAAATCATGCTGAACATTTAAAAATACAATAATTCATTAAAATTTGATCCACACACTTTTGATTGAAATGGTGAACAACCCATTAAAAAATCATGTTAAATATGAGCAACCTTGGTTTGATCTTCCGCACTTGCAGTATGATTAATCTGAACCAAAGGATCAACACAAGTGGCTACTGGGATTTTGGAGGCATCAGACACTGGCAATGTTTGTTCAGTCACCTGTTAAGAAATTGGTCACCTAATATTAGTTTTTATAGAATGGTTTTATTTTTTAGTAATCACTAATTAGTTTAATAGTTTTACCTCTACATGGATGACATTGTCTTGTTCCATTGGTGTAGGTGAATGATGTTGTCCTTGAGTGTCAGACCTAAGAAATGGATCATCTACATTACCACTATATGGGACCGACTGTGCTAGTTTGTCCTGAAGCTCATGTCCAATTATCTCCATCTCACCAAAAGCCTGAGGATGCACATTATCATGATGAATAATAAATGAACATGAAGTTAAATAAAATACATAGTGTTGCCTTATAAAATTATTAGCATAACACACCTGAGCTAGGTATGTATGATCCTCAACAGAAGCACTTTGAGCACTATGAATCAAAGGTTGATGAATATCCCCTGGCGTTATCAACTGACAAGGAGTTTGGACTGTATTACCTTCTGCACATATTTCCCTTGCGTTTTCATCGACCTGGAAAACAATTGACTACTTTATGTATTTTGCATAGGACATGGACACGACAATTAGTAATTACAAACTGTATAGATAATTGAAGAACATATTGGGGAAAAAATCCAATAATAAATGAGCTACCTCGGTTTCATCATCCGAACATGTATTATGAGCAACACATTTGTGTGCTGGGAGTACGTATCCATCACGAAATTCAATTGATTTTTCATCCACCTGTTAAGATATTGGCCAGTTAAACTTAGTTTTGACAGGATACTTTTATATTAAAAATATATAACTAGTTTGTCGATTTACCTGTACATAAATTTTATTGTTATAAGAAAAGAAAAATCTAATGAAAAACCTGAGCTTCCTCGGTTTCATCATCCGAACATGTATTATGAGCAACACATTTGTGTACTGGGAGTTCGTAGCAATCATGAAATTCATTTATTGTTTCATCCACATGTTAAAATATTGGATTGATTTGCTTAGTTTTGACAGGATAGAGTTATATTAAAAATATAAAACTAGTTTGTCGATTTACCTGTACATTCATATTATTGACATTAGGAGACTGTTCTGGATTATCCTAAAGGTCATGTCCACATGTGTTGACCTCATCAGCTTTCCGTGGAAGCACATTATAACGATGAATTCATAATGAACAAGAATTTAGATTAAATAATCCTGGTCTTTAATTTTTTGTTTCATTAAAAATAATTCATAATCTAATGACTTCAGTACTAATCCATCATATTTTATGTTGTTGCATATATATTCGGTAAGTAAAAATCCATCATATAGTGCATTATAACATCAAATAAATGATTAAATTATTAGTATAACACACCTTAGCTAGGTTGTTCTGATCATCAACACCAACACCTGGAGCATATTGAAGCACAGTACCACTTAATGTAGCAGAATCAACTTTTGTCTCCTAAAGGCGATCCATAATAGTGTTAAAATTTTTATACATTTACTTTCATTTAAATAATTATAAAAATATCTTCCGCCTGATATTTACCTGTGGTTTAATTGCAGCATCTTTCTCCATTGCTTCGGGAGATGCATGTATCACTGCTGGCCCTTTAGTTGTAGCATCTTCCTCCATTGCTCCGGGAGATGCATGTATCATTTTTGGCCCTTGAGTGACAGCATCTACATCCATTGGCATTGGATCTTCATGTATTATGGGTGTCCCTTGAGTGGCAGAGGATGCTAATTGATCATTGGCTAATGGTGTCCGCAATATACTGAAGTTCAGATCATCATTGGTGTCCAGAAGTTGATTTCCTTCGAGCACATTACCGCTTGTTACATATGGCTCAACATTTTCCAGAACCATAGTGTCCGCACCAGAGCTTTGACTGTGTTCACCAAAAGGGTGGGCTTGAGGCATGGGAGTGCTAGTTCCTATGTCACCATGATTGAAAGGATTGAACGGATCACCATGAAAGAAGTTATCACTGTGTATGACTGGATCTTGTAAGCGGATAAGACTGGAAAACATCTCTTTCGACCTGGTCAGCAACCCAATTGCTCTATCGACTGATCTGCTGATGGTCCCAAATGAATCAATAAAGCGGCTCGGGAGTAGTTGATTCTCCAAAGTAGTTGGTACTGGAAACATGTGGTCGATGCGGCCACCCACTATGTCATTCACATCGCGTACTACCTTTGCAGCGTCAAGGAGATAGAGCTAACATGGGAATAATGTGATTATTAATTTTAATGTATAAATTTTACTTGGTTGAGAACACAGGAATCCCCAACAAATTTAACAATTCCACTAAGAATATGACGAAGCTAAAGCCATAAAAAAATGTAACAATAATCAAGACCTTGTTTTTATAAAACTAAAATTATCTAATTTTCACAAACTCCAGAAATTGAGTTTACAAAACACGGAAACTCAGATTATAGAATTATTATTAAAATTGGCAGGGAAAAATATATTTTCATGACACACTTCCTGCAACATAATTTTCCCACAAATCCATGTATAATGACAGTAATTTACTCATCCTAGAGTAATATGTAATAGTTATTGGGTTGTTTCTTAGTTTCTTAGTTTCTCCCTTCTCAAATTTTCCTTTTTTATTTATTTATTTATTTTATTTATTATTATAATTTTTCCTGAAATAAACTTAAAAATCAGTTTTTGGTATTATGAAATCGTTCTTTGTTAAAGTGCAGCTTATAAACACAATTCTGCTGAGTAAAGCTAGTCACTGGGCAAATGTTTTTCAAATACCTGAAAGTGTGCACAAAGCCATTGAGACAAAATGCAGAAATTTTCTATGGGGCAGAAAGGAAGGGGAGAAAAGAGTTACACCAGTGTCTTGGAAAACTCTTTGTATGCCAAAGAAAAGTGGAGGAGTTGGCCTAAGGGATCCTTCTTTCTGGAATAGAGCTTCTCTGTGTAAGCTGGTTTGGGATGTATGTCAAAAGAAGGATATATTGTGGCTGAAATGGGTGCAGGCATACTACTTGAAGGATGAAGAGTTTCTTGACTACAGCCTAGAAGGGCACACATATAGTTGGAGTTGGGGCAAGTTGGTGTCACTGAAAAATGAAATTCGTCCATACCTAATGGAATGTGTTGACATGAAGGGTAATTTTAGCACTAGCAAGGCATATGGATACCTCAAAGGGGCAGGCCAACAAAACCATTGGTCAACGAATATATTGTGGAAGTCAGGACTACAGCCTAAACACTCATTCTTTCTATGGATGTTGTTAAAAGGGAGATTATCGACCATAGCAAGACTTCAGTCGAAAGGGATAATACCTCATGTGGCAGATGTTTGTAATCTGTGTGGGCAGAATGGAGAAACGATGCAACACATATTTTGTACATGCCAGTTTACAGTGGAGCTCCAAAAACATTACAGGGTGGAGACTGGCGGAAATTTCAGAGAGTGCTTGAGGAGGATGAGAAGAATGGTAGGATGGAGAAAGAGAATAAGATTCCACCGACTTATCAACATCTTCTATAATGTATGGAGGGAGAGGAATAACAGAATCTTTGAGGGAAAATTTAGGCAGGTGGATGCTCTAAAAGTGATGATTGAAACAGGCTATGACCCCTTTGATTGATGTTGAGGATAGTGTGAATGGATCCTAGTATGAAACTTGGTACATATGTCGTAGGTACCGCACTGCTTACCTTTGGTATTTCAGAGGTGTTGGGCTGCTGGTGTAAAAACCAGTTACCCAGCCTTGGCCCGTGACACTATCTAAAAACTTGACGGATTGGTTGTGGGGATATATCCCTAGTATGAAACTTGTACATATGTCGTAGGTACCGCACTGATTACCTTTTGGTATTTCAGAGGTGTTGGGCTGCTGGTATAAAAACCAGTTACCCAGCCTTGGCCCATGACACTATCTGATTTGATGGATTGGTTGAGGGGTTTTACCCCAAGTATGAAACTTGTACATATGTCGTAGGTACCGCACTGATTACCTTTTGGTATTTCAGAGGTGTTGGGTTGCTGGTATAAAAACCAGTTACCCAGCCTTGGCCCAAGACACTATCAAAAATATTTGACGGACTGGATGAGGGATTATGGCCCTAGTATGAAACTTGTACATATGTCATAGGTACCGCACTGACTACCTTTGGTATTTCAGAGGTGTTGGGCTACTGGGTACAACCAGTTACCCAACCTTGGACCATGACACTATCTAAAGACTTGACGGGCTGGATCGAAGAAGATTATAAGCATACTCAGACCAGATTACATATGGCTTATTCGATTTCTATGGGAAATGAACCAGGGCAGACTTGTGTTTTGACATGTCAATTCACACATATGCTATGGTGGATTTTCCCTTAATCATATACGAGCCGGAGACCGAAATGGAACGTTGAAGACACCAAAGCTCCAAAGGTGGATGCGGATTTGGCAAGATATGCAAGGACATATGGAATGGAAGCGCATTCATGATAGTTATTCTAAAATCCTAGCAATATCTTGATGAACTAGTTATGATCATAGCCATTTGCATTTCATATTTTTTTTTTTTTTTTTTTTTTTTTAAGCAGAATCCACCCATGGTGGAGGGAAATTTTATTAGGCTCCCCAGACCTCACAAATATAAACGTTTTACAAATGAGAGCTTTAAGCTCATTGAGGCATAGTTAGCCTCCAAAAGAATAAAGGAATAAGCTAGTCTAAGCCTATTCTATCAAGATTTAGCACGAGATTTTACAAAATAGACCATGACCCCAGGGAGCAATTTAGCAATCGACAAGTCGAAAGACAACTCTGCCACCCAAGTAGGACTAAATCGTAGTTTGATCTCACTGCCAAAGACTATGTACAAGGATGCCAAAAAGGAATTACTTCCTAATAATTCAAAAGAGAGAGTGTGTTAAAACACACCAGAGACTTTGAGTTTTCTGAATCAAAACAAGAGTGCATGATCAACTATGTCAATTTCCAGTTCTGTGGTCATCATGATCCTTTACTGCTTGCACGTAAATCCCAGTACTTCGAGCTCTTCCATTTCTTCATTATTGGCCTCGCGCCATTACTGCAAATAAATGAAAAGAGCAGTAAAAAATTCCAGGAATTATCCAAATGGTATTCTAAGACTGGGCATTCCCAGTTTTTCTAACTGAATGATACCCTTTAGTTTCCTAGGGGCATTTTCAAGACTCAAATCTTCCGTTAGATTCAACTGTCTACCTAGGTTGGCAAGGAAATCTGCGGCAGCATTTCCTTCCCTGAAAACATGATGAGTGTTGTTTAACACACTCATTTTATACAAATCAGAGCACATTGAAAAAAGATTCCAGTCTATGGAGCTGGGGTCCTGGACACCAAGTACTGCTACAGAGCAGTCTGATTCTATAGAGAAATTTCCCAGCTGCATTTGCAAGCCAATGATATAGCCATGTTGTATGGCAAGTAATTCAGCATGTAAAGGGGATTTGGCTTCAATGCATATCATAGTCATTCTACGAACGACTCCATGACTGTTCCTTACTATAATACCTATCCCACTGTTTCCTTGATGAAATGAAGCATCTACATTTATCTTAAAACCTGTATCTGGTGGGAACCATTTAACCACTTTGAATGGTCTTGGCCTTTTCCTTTTAAGGAATGGCACAAGACCATTTTGCAGTAGAAAAGAATTCTTTTCACCAGATCCTGTCAGAGGGAATGCACAGAAAATGAGATTTACTTGCTTCACTATGCCTTGAATAATGCTATGCATGGTTAAAGTTTTATTGTCATATAAAAGTTTGTTCCTTCTGTTCCACAAAGTCCAGAACACTATCAAAATAGTTGTTCTTATTACTTTGGTATGAACTTTTGAAAAACCTGAATATGACATATAGAACCTAACTCTGTGAGATATAGAACCAAAAATGGGAGGTTTAATGACTAGCATATTGTTGATACAGCTCCAAATTTCACAATTTGCAGCACATTCATTAAAATAATGATTGATTGAATCAACAGATGAACACATAGGGCACTTAGATGGCAGATTGAAACCAAATTTAATGAGGATATCATCAAAGGGAAGAATCTTGTTCTTAATCCTCCACATTAAAATAGAAATTTTTGCTGGGATTATTGAATTCCATACCTGCTTAAGAACTTCATCAGAAACTGTTCTTGGCCTGTAGCTTAGGTAAGCTGATTTGATTGTGAATGCTCCATTTCTTGATGGCTTCCAGATGAGCTTGTCCTCATGATCATGGTTTAGCTGAGCATTCTGCAAGGATAAGAGAGTACTGGTAGCCAGGTGAGGCTCCAAGATAGTGATATACATTTGTTTGCTCTGAATAAAGGTAGCCAGAGAAATATTTGGAAATGGAATTTCCAGCCCAGTTGGCCATTGATAACAAAGAGCTCCAGTACCAATCCAATTTGCATACCAGAAGGGACATGTTCCTTTTCCATACAAAATACATGAGTGTAAATTTGCATGTTCAGTAACTGAACAGATTCTCCTCCAGGTGTGTGAATTTTTGTAAGATTCTGGTAAAGACCATATGAACCTAGTCCATATGGTCTCATTTTGTTGAAGTTTCCACCACATCTTACAGGAGAATGAATCTATAATAGCTGAAATATCCCTGAATCCCAATCCATTTTCATGTTTTGGGGTAGCCACTCTGGACCACTTTCTCCACACTTTCCTCTGTCCTGCAGCTGTCTCACCCCAGAAAAAACTCATAGCCATCTTTTCCATCTTTCTGATCACCTTTTTAGGTGGACTTAGAACTGAAAAGATATGTATTGGTATAGCTAGCAGCACATGGTTGATTAAAACCATCCTCCCAGCATAGCTAAGCCACTTATTTTTCCAATTCATGGTTGACTTAGAAATTCTTTCCAAGATTGGTTGGTAGTAAATTGCTTTGTTTCTCCCATTAAAGACTGGAACACCTAGATAGGTGAATGGCATGGCCCCTGGCTTCATTCCAAGAACTCTCTTAATTATTCTAAGTTTATTATCAGAGGTTCTGGGGTGCACAAAGAATTCTGATTTTGAATAATTAACCTTCTGGCCTGAGGAGCTTTCATATGCCTGAAGAAAAGATTTTATTCTTTTCATGTTTCTTTTCTTTGAGTTTGTGAAGATAGCAGTATCATCAGCATACATGAGATGTGTGATATTTTCCACTCCTCTTGGCATAGTGAAACTTTCTACATATCCTGAGCTTACCAGCTTCTTAAGTGATCTGGTAAAGGCCTCAGTGACAAGATTGTAGAGGAATGGAGATAGGGGATCTCCCTGTTTAATTCCTCTGCTGGATGGGAAGAAACCTGATACAGTGCCATTTATAAGCACAGAGAACCAAGCAGATGCAATATTTTGCATAATGATCCTGACTAGAGTTCCATGAAAGCCAAATTTTAATAAAATGGTATTCAGAAAACTCCAGGAGACTCTATCAAAGGCTTTTTGCATATCTAATTTTAAAATTAGATTCTGATGCTTAAGATTCTTTCCTACTATCCTTGCCATTTCCTGCATCTGGATAGTATTATCAGTGATGTCCCTACCTTTGAGAAAAGCCGATTGCTCTACTGATGTGAGTCTGGGCATAATTGGTTTCATTCTTTCTACTAAAAGTTTGGTAAAAACTTTATTAAGAAAGTTTGACAGACTTATTGGTCTGAAATCAGCAAAAGTGTTGGGGTTTGGCTTTTTTGGGATCAAGGTCAGCCATGTGCTGGAGATGGCTTTTGGCACTTTCTCACCTTGCAGAAATTCTCCAACTGCTTCCAGGAGGTCTTCTTTAATGGTATCCCAGCAGTGTGTATAGAAGCACCCTGAGAAACCATCTGATCCAGGAGCACTGTCTTTTCCAAGGTCAAACACCACACTCCTAAGCTCCTCCATGGTTGTGAGTCTTAAAAGGGATGTGTTTTCTTCTGGTGTGACCAGTGTTGGGATGACAGAGGTGAAGAGTTCAAAGTATTGGCCTGGGTTGTCTTGTGTGGGCTCATTTAGAAGGTTCTCATAGAACTGTACTCCTTCATCCTTAATCCTCTGTGGATCAGATATCCAAGTACCATTACCATCTTTTATTTTGCTAATTCTAGTTCTACAGTATTTTTCTTTCACAGAATTGTGAAAATACTGAGTATTAGCATCCCCTTCTTTCATCCACTTGACATTAGCCTTCTGTTTCCAGAATATATTTTCCTCCTTCTGTGCTCTGATGAGCAAGGCTCTATGTCTGTTCAGTTCAGACAAGTGTGTCTCACTACCCGTATTTTCATATAGAACTTCTAGCTCATCTACCTTAGCTTCTGCACTAAGTAGATTCTCATGGACATCACCGAAAGAGGTTTTATTCCATACCTTGAGAGCTGCCTTGAGCCTCTTGAGTTTAAAGACCATGTTAAACATCCCACTGAAGTTACTAGGTTGTGTCCAGTTTTCACTGACAATCCCACTAAAATCAGTTCTGTTTACCCACATCTTTTGGAACCTGAATGGCTTTGGGGATTGTTCATTAGCATCCTGGATAGATACTAACAATGGATTATGGTCTGATGATGTTCTGTTTAGAACAAGTATGGAGCTATGTGGGAATAAACTAAACCAATCTAAATTACAGATACCCCTATCTAATCTCTGCAATAAAAGATCCTCCTTGGATCTCTTATTTGACCAAGTGAATCTGTTACCCACAGTATTCACTTCTTGAAGTCCTGCAGATGTAATAAATCCATTGAAATCTCTCATGCTACGGATGGGAGGATTATTATTACCTCTGTGCTCAGAGGCAGTGACTACAGTGTTAAAATCACCAACATAGAATGTTGGTGCCTGTGGAATCTGTAGTAGGTCACTCCAGAGTGTTGTTCTGAGTGTCCTTAAGACTTTAGCATATATAAAGGCACAATTCCATGTGATTGAGGTTGTCAAGTCAGTTATTGCACCCAAAATATACTGATCAGATTGTGCAAGAATGTTAACTAAAAAGTTATTATTCCAGAACAGCCATATCTTAGCTGATGTGCCAGAAAAAGCATTTTGAAAATGAAGATCATATTTTAGTTTCTCTATCTCAGTTTTATCATGCATAGGTTCAATTATACATAATATTGAAATTTTATGTAAAAATATCAGTCTTTTCAATCTATCAAGAGAGGTTCCATAACCTCTTATATTCCAGACTAACATGTTTCCTATGACTTTGTGACTAATCATTTAAACAGTATATTTTATGTTTTGTTTAGGTCTTAGTTTTCTACTAATACCTTCAGGGTTACTCTCCTTCCTAGTTTTCTTTTTTCCTGTTATTTTCTTATCTTCTATGGAATCCACATCAGATAAGATAATTGCAGTAGAAGAATCAGGGGCTAAAGTACCCTTTTCATTTTCATCATGCTGAATTATGGTTTTAGTGTAATCTTGGGTACTTACCTGTGACTGATTGTAGTGGCTGGTTGAGGTGTCTGAATAAATCTGATCCTCCTCCAGTTTCCATTCCGGTTCACTTGGGGCATCATCAAAAGATGCATCTGAGCTGCTATCTTCCTGCAAAACAGTCAAACTACTATCTTCCTGTAAAACAGAAAAAGTGTTTGATAATTCAACAGGTTTATGATATGGCACTATTGCCAAGCTTGTAGAGAATTTCTGAGATTTCAGGTCCTTTTTAAGCTGAGCAATGTGCATATCATCAAAGGACTCAAAGGATACAAAGTGTGTGCCATGAATACCATCCATCTGTGTATTGGCTTTTGTCATCAATCTCCTAGTCTCTTTGTTATCTTTGAATCCATCCTTACCCAGTGGATGAAGTTGGACCATTTCAGAGGCAACCTTAGCATTGGGATTGTTGCCATTGTACACATTTTGATCTTGTACCACACCTGATTTTCTGTTGGCATATGGAATCATTGATGATTGAGCAGAGTTATCCTTTTCCACTGCTGATAATCCAGATGGCCCCTCTCCAGCACTAGGAGCTTTCTGATTAGCCTTGGCATGTTGCTTCTGTTTCCAAACCTGTTGCTTTTGAACCCAGGCTTCCTTAAGATCTGGATGCTGAATGAGACAGTTTGCATCTTCATGACCAAGCTTCTTACAATGTTTGCAATAGAGAGGGAGATTCTCATACTCTACTGGACAATCATTGTAATTAACTGTGCTCCCCACTGGAAGTGATGTAATCCTATCCTTTTGCAGATCCACTTCAATACACATCTTAAGAACAGATGGTCTTGTGATTCCACATGTTGCAGCATCCATCTTGATGAAGGTGCCAATCTGACTTGCCACATCTTTGATCATAGTTTGATTATAGTACCATAAAGGTATGTTCCTCACTGTCACCCAGATTGGAACAATCGAGGACTCCTTTTCCGGCGAAAAATCTTCTGTCCATTTCATGACTTTCATCTGAGCTCCAGCAATTGACCAGAAAGGCCTTATCCAGAACCTCTGGTAATCCTCCTGTTCTTGGAAACGGATAAGAACATGTCTGTAATCGATAAGGCCTACCTGATAATTGCCTTTGAAACCAATTTCTTTGAAAGCTATTTGGATCTTCTCCATAGTTGGCTTGCCCCTACCAAACTTCCCGATTAGAGCATTGTGGTAATGGGCAGCGAGAACTTTCACTGAATCTGCATCATAGAGGCACGCCGGTCGTCCGTTGAGTGTGGTAACTGGTTTGATTTCTGGATTTGCAGGAAGAGATGCATATAATGGTGTGGGTTTGTTGATGAGTGCGTTAAGGAATGATTGAACAGGGCCAGCGCCAGCGCCACCGGTTTGGGCCGGCGGCTCCGCCATGGCAGTGACCGTTATTAGGACGTTATCAGCGGTTTATTACCGTTTGCGGTGGGAAAAGTGAAAGATGGGACATGAATAGTGGGCGCGTGTGATCAATCCTAGAGAGAAGTCAGAGAGTTTCAAAGTAGAGAGAGAAAGGCAATCGAGAGTCTTGTGAAAAAGGGTGGGAGGGGTACAACACGAGGACTTCCCAGGGGGTCACCCATCCTAGTACTACTCTCGCCCAAGCACGCTTAACTTCGGAGTTCTGATGGGGTAGAATAGTTGTTTTTCTCCTTTTGGTTAGTTATTTATATCTGTTGAATGTTTGGCTTAGAGTGATGGCCAAATCAGTTGTATGAAATTTTTTGAGCAATTTAATAGAAGAAAATATTACATAAAAAAAAAAAAAAAAAAATCGTTCTTTGTTTTTCAATTGGACTCCAATTGCTTGGCGAGGTGAAGATAGAAACCAACCGAACATGGCGTCGCTGAAGGCGTCTGCCTTTAATCCCAGTTCACGCATCTTCTTCTTCCGCCCACTTTCGCCTTCTCAGAGTGGCAGCCTCAAGGTCTCCAATTTCAGCAAATTCGGTTCGTTGTCTGTTCAGAGCTTCGCTATAAAATCTCTGTAACATCCGGCCGTCTTTCCGGTAAGTTCCAGATCACCCAGAACCGCCAGTTACCAGCGACGTCAAAGTCTCGTTTCTCCACTACCTTCCAGGTATTGTAGCGATACGTATTCAGCGAGTTTCTAATTGAACTTTGTAGGTTTGAATTGTTGGGGAAAAAATTGCAGGTATATTTGCATCGCTGGCGGCCTTGATGTTCAACTGTGTTAAAAAGGAAGACATCGACTATTCCCCTTATGAAGAAGGCGAATGGAGGTATTTTGCTTTCTTGACAAATTGAGCTCTGTACCATTCATTTGCTTAATTTATCTGGTTTTAGACCTTTACTCTTTGGTAACTGTTTGTGGATCATTAGTTTTCAGTTCATTTGCCCGTGATTTGCTTTTAATAAGTAGATGTTTTAGGTCTACCATTCGCTTTTGATATTCTGGATGCCACACTCAAGTTTTGGTAATTGTTTTTTTTTTTCCCAGGTTGAAGCTTTGGCTTTTCATTGCTTATGTTGAGTCGTTTGTCTCGCTGGCGGCCTCAGTAGGCCTATTAGTGCAAGACTCACTTGTCAAGACAGGCCCCTCTGCATGGACTGGAGTTGCAGGCGTGCTTCAGTGTGTGTTCGTGCTGATCAGGTGTGGTATATCTAAATGTTCTGTGTGCATAATTATCACCGTGTATTCCTCTATGTTCATGTCTGACTCTGATGTAAATGTGGAGTTTCAAGCTTTAGAATTCTATATGCCACACAACTTCAGTGAGATCAAAATTAACTGTGCAAAATTTCAAGCTCTTAAGTAATTTGTACATAACTGACCAAGTGAATAGTTTGTCTTATCTGAATAGTTAACCATAATTATATAGTTTGTGTGTCTATTCTTATTTTCTATAGGCATACATGTTAATACAAACAAACCCCTTCCTCCCTCTAATAAAAAATAAATATGATGATTCTTTTGATCATCTTTGATTTTAGCTCCTCTTATTGTGGTTTAATGATAATTCTGGTTTGATTTCCAATTTTAGATATTTATTGGAAGCAAGAGAATCGATTGATGTGCTCCGGAGAAACCTGCACTGCTTCGGAGAGAGATCGCTATGAGAAATCGGTAGTTTTGTTGGAATTGTGGTTTCCTTGGTTTTCTTATGATTTTCTTCTTAACGTTCTTGATGTTAATTTTATATTTTTCAGAGATTAAGTTGCATACTTTTCAATTGTGTTATCACACTGAAAAAAATAAACAATATCTTTTCAGAATTGATCCGTGCAGTTTATGACTTAATCAATTGATCAGTTGCCTACATACGCCCTAATGGCCTATTATTTTTTTTAAAAATCTTAACATGAGTATATTTGAAGGATAATTTAAGATTTTAATATCACTATATTGTAAATTTCTCATAGAAATTCTATCATATGCTATCGAATTGCAATCCTAATCCCCAATCCTTCGCTTTATTATTCAATGTTGGGTTTTGTTTTTTGATAGAATTGGTCGGTGGCAAGGGATGGTATGATCTGAAACCCATCTAATATTCTCCGTCTCGTAAAGAATCTTTGACCAAGACAAAGATGTTGCTGTTCTACGGATCAGTATATTAAAAGATAAGTTGAGATTTCTCCCGATTGTAGTATCTGCAGACTTGCTTGTTGGTCAAAAAATTTTCGCCATTGGAAATCCGGTTGGTATTCTCTTTGTTATCTGATGAGTATTTCTTTCTATATCAGATTAGTCATTTTTTATTTTAAAATATAACAATGACCTGGCGATCAGGAGATAGGAGAATGTTTTCTTTTGGTTCTCTGAGTTACGGATTCTATTTCTGCTGATTGATTGTATGCATGATTAGAAATCAGTAGCCAAGAGTAATTAAATAGGTAGGATAATGATGATTAATCAGATTAAACAAGTGACCTTATCACTGCTCACTGATTGCAATATTAACCCTTGTTCCTGCTAGCTGGCAAAAGAAAGTTCAGTTTCTGATTAAGGACTGAACTTTCAGTATGCAGGGTTCTATTTGATCCTTTCTGTTTGTGTGGAACTTGCATATTTTTAGCTCATGATAAATTACTATTTGTATGTTTATCTACCACAATTTAAATCCTTTATCTACCACAATTTGCATGTTTTGACTTCACCAGTTCTCAAACTCGTGCTTGAAACAAAAAGTTCACAAAACAAAATTTAAAACTCGTGCCAGGCAGAAGCATTGTTTGAAAGAAAATGTACCTCCATAAACAGAACGATAAAATGAACGAGCTTGTGCTTCTGCATCTCCATAAAGAAAGTCATATATAAAGTAGCATGTTGATTGAATGCTATATACAAAACACAGTTGTAAAGAATACATCTGTCCAGATAGTGTTTTTTTGACGAGAATTAAGATCTTAAAATGGATAACCTTCAATTTCTGTATTGCCGACTTACCTTGCTTGGCTATGCTTTCTTGCCTACAGATTAGTCAACAGTGATAGATTGTTGCACTTAGTCCGAGGAGTCAGTATGTCGATCTTCATTTACTTACAGACCCTCTTCGAGGCCTCGCCACCGTCGCTGGCTGTTTATCACTGCCATTCAGGATCAGGCTCCGTTCTGCAGTGTCCTGGATTAAAGTACTAAAAATGCAACTGCTCACCAATTTGTAAGGTACTAAACATGCAACTGCTCACCAATTTGTGATTATTATCATAATTGTTTTGTATAGGTATGCACATTTTTCATTTGCAGCTTAAGTGTTTGATATAATGTCGATTACGTAGAATAAAATAAATTGGCCATTTTGTGTGAATGATGCTTAAGCAATTTCTAAATTTGATTGTCCATGTGTGAATGATGCTGTTTCGGTCGCTTATATGGTTCAATCTGCATTATGGTGTTTATATTGGTTAGCTTGCTCATTGAGAATTTGGGATTATCACATCATGTATGAATTCTTGAAAGTTACTTCTTGGTATGTTTAACCTCCTTACCCTTTCAATAGGTTAAAAGTTTTTGTGAAGATATGATTCGTTTGTTCAAGTTTCTGTTATGAAAAGATATGCTCATTACTAGGTTTTGTTACAGCTCCAACTGTGCAATTGTGCTGGATACATGTCTGTTTAGTTTGAATGTCTGGTCGATATTATTGATAGGTGTTTCTTGCCTGGAGTAGAATTGATGGCCACATGTTACATTTCGTGTTCATTTTATGTGAATAGCAAAGGACTGTATATCCACGACGAATTGTTGCAGCTATGTTTGCAGCTTCTGTACTTCTTCTTTTGTTTTCCACTGTATACTGGTTTAGTTGAACATCTGTGGGAATATTTCTGTATTTAAGCTTTTGCAAGAACTATATAATTATTGAGGCTTCTTGAGGCTGTTTTCAAGTGCATAGAAGCCATTCGGATGGAACCAAATGGATTGTCACATTTGCAGTGGAATGGAGGAAAGTGTCTGTTTTTGCTTGTTTAATTTGTTATTTGTTTATGTATATGTCTGAAATTTCTTGTTTGAATGATAGTGAATTAGTGATGCATTGGATTGGATTTATCTTTTAATTAATCCATTTTTAATTTACATGGGTGAGCATTTTATCAAACGGGAACAAGAACTATTCTGTATATAAGCTTTTACTGGAATGCATGGTTTTGACTGTAGCAGTTTGACTGCATAAATGCTCCGTGCTTTTGTTTTGTATATTTGTGAAGGGCATTTACAATTCCCTCAACTGCCTTGGTTGTACTATTTTGCTCAACTGTCAAGCATATTTCTGAAGCGGAAACTCTCTTCTATTGCAGTGTGATCATGACTGTATTTTACCTGTGTTAACTGGTCTCTGGCGACTGGCGGCAACCATTTCCCTCCAAAAGCCGAATGATTGTCTGGAGTAGCAGCCCTTGGCGTTGTTGGAGTCTATTTCACTTCACTAATCTTTCCAATTAAACATCTTTTGAAATGAATTTGTAAAACTCTCCCCAGTCAGGTTGGCTATGTTTCATAATTTTCTGCTTGTAAACTGGAATTATGTGTTGGAATTATTTATAATGTTTTCCCTTCACCCTCTAAAGCAAAGATTCTGAGGAAACTGTATTGTGAAAAGGAAGGCTATGTTAATGTAGTGATTGCCCCTCGCATGCATTTAGTTGTTGTTGAAGTCTTGGTTAGAGGCTGGAGAAATTCAGAGCTGGTCAGAATAAATGTATAGAGTCGGGATGCAGTACAGGTTTCACCAGAACGTTCTGGCCAGGCCTGTGTATAGGTTTGCTTCGGCTCAGTCTGGTTGACACCATTATAACTGGATCATTAGGAGTGTCTTTTCTAATTATTTTCTGATTGAATTGATATAAATACTTTGTCTGGAGTTCTGATTCTGTTATTACAGAATATGATAAAGTTTGTATTTTTTGTTCCAGATTTTAGGTCATGCACAAGATGAACATGGAACTGAAGTTGTTATTATCAAGGAGGGAACAAGAATTGGGTTTCTGCTATTTCAGAATTGGCCAGAAGGTCTATGTTGCACCTGGTGAATATGAGGATGTGGTTTTGGAAATATTGGAAGTACAGGATCAACCTTGTAGGGAGAGCGGCCTTTTTAGTTTTATTTTTGACACTGCAATAAGATGCATTGGTTTTTTTTTTGGGTTAGTTGAAGCAGCTTCATCAGTAAGTCAAATAGTATAAGATGTGTTTTACGAGTCTTTGACAAAACTGATGGCTTCTAACTGAAATCTCTCTCCATTTTCTGTTTTTAAAATCTTCAAAGTATGAAGTTGGTGATTATGTTGAGGTGTTTCCTAGACGAAATCATGTTCCCTAGAAGCCTGCATATTTTTAGAGTTTTCCTGGCTTATTTGATTTGTATTTTGAAGTGTGAAGTTTAATTTGATTTAACTGAATGTATTTATAGTTTCTTTAACAATTAATAGATTATGTCCTTAATCATAACTGGAATGATTAATCATTTCTTAAATTATACTTTTTGTGCAGCAACATTTTTCTTCATAGGCGTGTCTTTCTCTCTTCATCCGATCTCACTGACACAAAAAACCGAACACTTTAGGGTTTCTTTAACTCTTATATTAATTTTTCGATTTTCACAGCAAGTCGACGAGGTGAATGTGGTTGTGAATTTTGGATGAGCCGCTAAGAAGTTAAGAACTATTGATGCATTGTGGCGAGAATGAAAATAATTATTAGAAGCTACATGGTCGAGGGTGGAGTTTATTTCATGTCATTCTATGATTCAATAAACTAATTATTGAACTGAGCTTAACTGGAAAAATATAAATACATTTAACAGAATTGAACTGGTTTACGAAAACGCTAATAATGACTGGGCATAAGACTTTACCCATTCAACTGTTTTATTTTAATCACACTTTTACGTCAAACATATTAACACTAATACTAATTATATATTTATCAAGTACTTCGCGCATCGCGCGAAGAGGGCACGCTAGTATACAAGAAAAGGTTTCGCATTTTTGAAATGCTTAATTGCCTGGGTTTCGCATTTTGTTTTGCCTCTTTTTTTTTTTTCTTTTTTTTTTACGTTAAACCACCATTGGTGGGGGGATTTATATTGGCTTCCCCTTACCTTTTAAATAACATAAAATAAAATTACAAGAAACCGCATATGGGGGAATAAGATACCCCGCGGTTAAGGACGAGAGTCAGAAGGACTTCTCAAAATGTAGCATTTTACAACCAAAAACGCTGCATCTAGGCATTAGGAATGCCTCAAAAAGAATGAGTTACAAAAAAAAGGAGTTAGCCTAAATATGAACTCATTCTAATCACAGAGAGGACTAGGGGCAGATGGTATGGAGAGGCTGTTTTAAGGAACCAAAAAATGATCCACTTGCTTGTTAGTGAATCAGTTAGACTGAAACACAAGGCAGCCTATGGATCTTGATTTCTTAAAAAAACAGAATCTTCATTTAAAGAGGACACCATGTCTACTGGATGCATTACATCAGAAAAGAGGTTGATGTTGCAGCGTCAGAAAGCTCTGGTTCTTTTTAGTTTCCTGCAAATAAGATATGGAAAAATCAGCAGTATCTATTCCTGATCCTTAGAGCAGGAATTCCCTGTTTATCTAGGAAAATAGCACCTCTTGCAATGTGTGGCATGTTACTCATGTTAATTTCACCAGAGAGGTGATGTTTTAAAGCATGTTTTGCAAGGCTATCTGCCACCAGATTTCCTTGTCTAAGAGTATGCATGGCAATTGCAGGAAATAGAGTGCTTGAGATATGATATACCAGGTGGGCAATTTTCCAATGGGCTAAAGAAGAATCATGGATCATTTTAATAGCAGCAAGACAGTCTGATTCTAGCCTAAAGGTATAAAGGTTAAGTGAATGTGCAGTGTATAAACCAAATTTCAGGGCTAGAAGTTCAGCTTCCAGAGGGGAATGTGCTTTAGTGTAAAAACATCTTGCATGCAGAAAAACACCATTAAAATGTTCATGTTTTATGTTTCAAGTTAAAGTGTCCATGTTTCACGTTAAAACGTCCATGTTTTATGTTTTAAGTTAAAATATTTATGTTTTATGTTTCAAATTAAAGTGTTCATGTTTCAAGTTAAAGTGTTCATGTTTCACGTTAAAACGTCCATGTTTTGTGTTTTAAATTAAAATATTTATGTTTTATGTTTCAAGTTAAAATGTTCATGTTTTATGTTTCAAGTTAAAGTGTCCATGTTTCACGTTAAAACGTCCATGTTTTGTGTTTTAAATTAAAATATTTATGTTTTATGTTTCAAGTTAAAATGTTCATGTTTTATGTTTCAAGTTAAAGTGTCCATGTTTCACGTTAAAACGTCCATGTTTTATGTTTTAAGTTAAAATATTTATGTTTTATATTTCAAATTAAAGTGTTCATGTTTCACGTTAAAACGTGCATGTTTTATGTTTTAAGTTAAAATATTTATGTTTTATGTTTCAAGTTAAAATGTTCATGTTTCAACTTAAAATGTTCATGTACATGTTTTAAGTCAAAATGTTCATGTTTTAAGTTAAACTGTTCATGTTTTATATTTTACTATAGCAACTCGACACTGTAGCAAATCGCAACTGTAGCGGCTCGGCACTATAGCGCGTGGCTTGACACTGTAGCGCGTGTTTTTAAAAAAAAATTGAAATTGCAAATTGGTCCCTCCGTATTTTTTAAACTTATATCCTATTTGCAATTTAATCTGGTCACTATATAGTGACGGTCACCCAAGAGACCAACTCTATGTTATATATGTAACATTTTAAAAATAAATTGAAAATATTCTAAAGTTGAATATGTACGCACGAGTTGCGTTCGAAAAAAAAAGGTAATACGTACTAGAATTATTATTGGATAAATATAAGGATTAGGTTTAAGGAAATTTGTGAAAGATAAGGATAAAAAAGATATTTTCTAATTTTGTTAGATTGATTTTTTTTGTGCACGATGCTCTTTCTAATGTTTTAGAAATAAGAGATTTCACCAAAAAAGGTAATTAGAAAACTCTATTCACCAAACACTAGAAAGAGCTGTTTGACCAGTTAACTATCCATATTTAACCCAAAAATCTAAACGTTTTTCAAAGCTCTCGTCACCAAACGGGGCTATTGTGTGGTTAGTTAAAATAAGAATTGGTTACTTAAAAATTGAAATTGTAAAAGGTATTTTTTTTAAGGTGTAATAAAATGTTATTATTACATGATGATATTATTTACGTACCTTTGTATAATTTATATGATATTATTTTTTGTTTACGTTTTCTTTGACTTTTGTTATTAGGAGGAAACGTGATGAACCTTCTTGTTTATTTTCCAATTATGAGAGCAAATATTCCAGAATTGACGTGGGAAGAGCTGAATCGTAATCAGATTTTAAGAAATCAAATTACAGGAAAAAAAAAAGAAGCAAAACCCTTATGTACCCCTGAGTTTTTGGGGGTATGTATGCCATTGATTTCTTGTAAAATACTGATATACCTCTAGACGAAAGAAGACTTTTTTTACTGTAATTCTAGAGTGTTTTCTTGCCGGCCAAAATCGATTTGAACAATCAAAATCACCCAATGGGCGAATTTTTATGGTCATTTTTGTCCCAATTAACGTGTATCTCGTGTGTTAAATGTGCTTTAAATTTCAAAATTTTGGGTATTTCATTTTCAATTCTCTTGTCGCCGCTCCAATGCTGCATTGTAAGCCTTTCTCTTTACGAATCAATATGTTTGATCAACCAAAATTCAGTCAAATTTGCAAACCATTGGTATATCAGTACTTTTCAAAAAATAAGGGGCATATTAATACATACGCAATCCTAAAAAACACAATCACAAGGCATGCACTATCGCCATCTTTCTGCACAAAATACACTCTAATAAATGCTTTCCCAGCGATAAGATTGATAACAAACCTCGGATTCAAGCAAAGTACACGTACGTCACACTTTAGGCCGATCAGACATTTTCCTACATTATCTGGCATGTGAATCCATCCATAATTACCAGCTTTGGGCATATATTTATTCACATCTTCCTCGGATAAGTCGTGTTAAAAGCAAAGACAGCCCATTCTGTTGCATTTTGCTCCGAGTTTGATTGTCTGATTCTGGGATTTGAGGATATGGCGGCTACAGATGTGGTGGTTTTGCAGCAGGGGACTGTGGATAGCCCTCCTAGCAAACGTGCTTGCTGTAAGAATGGACCTGGATATGCTACTCCGATTGATGCCATGTCTGGACCTCGCGAAGCTCTCATCTATGTCACCTGCGTTTATGCTGGTATGGAAACAACCTAGCTTTACTGATTACAATTCTGGGATTTGGAAATGAAGTTTTTTTATGTATAGATTTTCTGCGGTAATGATTCCAAAGGGAAAAAAGAGAGAGGAAAGGTTCTGATTTTGTTACCTTATGATATATGTAATTTCCTGTATCTAGTGTCTTGATGTTACTTCTGAGAAGGTGTTTGAACTTGATTCCAGATTCTATGCATCTGCTACAGAAAGTTGTCCATTTCCTCATAAATTCTGGAATTTGGAAATGAAGTTTCTTTTATATGTATAGATTTTCTGGGGTAACGATGCCAAAGGGGAAAAAAGAGAGAATAAAGGTTCTGATTTTGTTATCTTATGATCTATGTGTTTTCCTGCATATAGTGCCTTGATGTTACTCCATTTCCTCATAAAAGGGCTTCTAATTTTTGGTGATCTGTGGTTCTGTATAGTGGTTGTTCTACATGTAGTTCTTGATTGCTTTTGTTGTTCATTTCTTCTCTTTCGACCCAAAGCAAATGGTTATTATATGTTGCAATCTGATAAATTGTTTTGCTAAATGACAGGGACAGGAAGGGAGAAGCCAGACTACTTGGCTACAGTCGATGTTGATCCGAATTCGCCAACTTACTGTAAAGTCATCACTGCCTATGCCCTATGTTGGTGACGAACTCCATCACCCTGGATGGAATTCTTGCAGTTCCTGCCATGGGGATCCCGGGGCTTCCAGTAGATATCTCGTCCTGCCTTCTTTAATGTAAGACCTGATGATATCGATCATTTTACTTCCTTAAACATTGTCTGTATGGTAAAACTCCAATGTATGCAACTGATGCAGGAAGTATGTATATGTCTTCTGTTACAGCCAGAATTGATATATAGTTTTTCTTTAAAATAAATGATGTCCTTGACCTTTATCTGCTTTTCTGTATTTTGGAGGTTCAGTTCCTTTTGTGAGTAATGGTATTGAGGTCTGTTGACAATTTTGCTATGTTTATGATGTTTCTCTTTCAGATCTGGTCGCATATATGCGATTGATACATTGAATACATGTCTTTTAACACATTCTAAATGATGTTTCAGGTTGCTGCATCAGTAAAACCGGTGAAGGTTCAGAACTGGATCCTTCCTGAAATGCCAGGCCTGATTACAGATTTTCTGATTTCTCTTGATGATCGCTTCCTCTACTTGGCCAACTGGCTTCACGGTGATCTCAGACAGTATAACATCAAAGACCCTAAGAATCCTAGGCTCACTGGTCAGGTATGGGTTGGAGGATTGTTCAGAAAGGGTACTCCAGTACTTGCTGAAGCTGAAGACGGTACCACGTACCAGGTCGAAATCCCAGAAGTCCAGGTAATCATTAAATTTTTGTCTCAATATTCACTGGGAGTTGGATTCAGTTGATCATATTACTGAATTCTTGTTTTGTTATTTCAAGGGAAAGCAATTGAGAGGAGGACCTCAGATGATTCAGTTAAGTCTCGATGGCAAGCGACTTTATGCAACGAATTCAATTTTCAGCGCATGGGACCGCCAATTTTATCCTGATCTTTTGGAGAAAGGAGGACATATGCTGCAGATTGACGTTGACACAGAGAAAGGCGGTCTTACCATAAACCCGAACTTCTTCATCGACTTTGGTGATGGTCCATCTTTGGTTCATGAAATGAGATATCCTGGAGGTGACTGCACTTCAGATATATGGATTTAAGCATCTGATTTTTTTTTTTTTTTTTGTGTGTTTTCAATCAAGTTGGAGAGCTCGAGAGAGTGGAGCAACCTTTAATAATGTATCGATCGAACAAAACTAGCAATATAATGTTACTGGTTCTTGAACATGTGTACTTCCTCTTATAAGCATCCAGTTTTGTTTAACAAATGAAGGAATTTATCCACATATAGTGGAGGGATATTAATAGGCTCCCCAAACCTTATAGACCAAGTGGCACATAATGAGTTCAACCTGAGAAGTTTTACTAAAGTGCCCAAAATGAAGCTCCAAACTAAGCAATACACTTGCTTTCAAAAGAAGAACCGTTATCATTAGCGTTTCGGGCCGTTTGTGTTCAGAATTGTGATATTTGATAAATATGTGGCTTGTGAGGTTATAGTTGACAAGATCTTGCTTAATTTTACAGCTGCCGATGTCATTCATAATGCGGTTTTGATGTTTTCTGTTATGTCTCAATGTATTTAGTTTCTGTTATGTCTCAATGTATTGTATTTAGTTTCTGCCGAGACTCTTTACAAGTTTGTCATCTCCAAGTCAGTGCCTCTACTTACTTTTTATTGTGTTTTCCTTTTAGGAGTTTTGTCCAAGTGAAATTTATTATGGTTGTTTGATTCTCCATCTGATTCGAAGTTGGTGTGCCTGCTGTAAAGTGCAGGTTTAAAACAGCAAAGCTTTGCTGTTGAGCATGTTTCTTTTAAGTTGCATGTGGTATGTTTAGTGATGATCATCCTGATAATGTTAAATTTTGTTTTTCATACAAAGATAGAAGGCACTGAAATTGGTACTAACTCTACTGCTCTCATCTCAATTTTTAGGTTACTGTTTCATAAAAGGCCTATAGTGCTCAGTTAAAGGGAAAGAAATATATCTGGAGTAAGTGATATTGGATCCAGCTTCTTTTTCTGGCTTTACATTGAATTCAGGCAACTTATGAATTTTATTTGCCTTTCAATTTGAGAGTATTTGGTGTAGCACATTCAGTGTTGGTATTGATAAAAATTTAAATTGTAGATGCAGTCAAAGGAATCCTCTGTTGCTGATAGGAAGAAGGTGTATGCTGTAATTCTTAAAGAAAAGAAGTTGAGTATGCCAGCTTCACGGAGGCAATTCCGAGCCGATAAAAAAAACTCAACACTTGAACCATCCAATTTCGTGGAAGCTGCTCCAGCAAGCACCTCTCATGGTCTGAAGATACATTTTCTGAAATAACTATACAAGGCTGATATACTGCTAGGTTTTATTTATCTTATGTTGAATGTTTAGATATCCCCTGGATTTAGCTTCATTTCGGTTGAGTTGCTAGTACTAAATAATCATAAATAGTTTTAAGTTATGTTTTAATTAGTTCAGTTCAACATTTGTGCATGTGCTATTTCAAGTCAGAATTTGTGTTTAAGAGCTATGACAGCAGATGCAAGAGGTGGCTATAGTGAATTCCTAAATTGACTTATGGTTTCTTCAATTTTGATCTTGGAAGAAACTCATTCATGTATTGATGCCTGTAATATGTCGAGTATTCTTTGTTTATATTGAAGTATAGCTCTGTTTCTTTTCTTCGTTTCTAGCATTTTTATTTTACCGGCCAAAACTGGCCGGTATTTTTTTTAGTGGAACCTAATTAGGTTGCGAATTCGTAACCAGATTCAGGAACAAACAAATACCTTAACCTGAAATGGTGGTTGTGAGTTCGCAACCTTTGAACCGGAGGAGCATCCGTTGTCGCAACACTCGAAAACAACCTGCACGTTCTAGCTCATTACGAACTCGCAACCGGATGAACCTGACAATGTTGCGAACTCGCAACCTTGCGCGGCGGTTATGAACCGCCGAACAATTCCAGTTCCGTTGCACGGCGCCCCTGCCGCCGACGGTTCAGAACCGCCGAGCATTGAAGGCGGAACCGCCGCTGTAGCCCTTTTCCTGCACTAGTGACCTTGCTTTCTATATAATATATAAGTGTGTTTATAATCTTCGCTAAAACACTAAACAAACTCCTTCTTTTTGTGGTTCGATCCCAACTTCCTACTATCTAATCTATAGTAGTTAAAAGTCGTAGGTAAAATATAAATGTATTTTTATTGAGTGGGATTCTCATTTACGACGTGGGAAAAACGCTTGTCACACGCACAGGTGCCTGTGGAAAGTATGAAAACAGACTCAATACACTAGTATCCAGGAGACAAAAGAAACACCTAGCAGATGCAGAAAACACAATTCTGACTTCCAACAGTAACACTAAAGGATTAAAACACTGACAAGAAACAAGATACATATAAAACCAGCTGAGTCAAAACTGAATATGAGTTTTAGTTTGATGCAGTTATTGCAATCAACTAAGGTCGTCACAGAATAATAATTAGTTGGTGAAAACAGGCTTACTGAATGTTCTGAGGACATGATGCCTGGCAGGAGGTGCAGTGCTTTAAATTTGAGATCAGTATGAAGCAAACCAAATTTATGTGCTGTTGCAACAACCTGGAATACATCATAAGCAATGAACATGTTATAGCAAACTGCACAAGAAATTGTACGAGCATGGAAGGAAATGAATAAAATATTAGCACCGTAAGAGTAATTAAAAGGATAGATCCCACAAAGAAAAGATGTAAATACTGACCAACATTGCCATCTCAAATGGATTCTTGCTGTAAATTTCCTCTGCTGGCAACTTGCTTATTATGAACTGAACAAGTTCCATTGCAAGTTTCTGTACTGGAGAACCTGCCCAAGAATAATTCCCGGTGACGCTTTCATAGATAACACAATGAGGTGTGACACTCAATTCAAAATATAAACTACAATGTAGAGCATTTATACACAGTGGACTCAAAAACATTGACTAATCCTACTTCTCAAAAAAAAAAAAAAAAAAAAAAACTAGATATTCCAACATGAGAAGACCAGCATACAAAAACTGTGGCCTCAGTAGTTGATAAACCAATGTTAAGAGCTGATTTGGCAGATGACTGATAAAATTATCTAGAGCACATTAGCACAGAAGGTACATATGTATCTGCTATAGACTAAATCAGATGAAGTAACTTCCCAAAGAGAAATCAGTAGCAATGATGGCATTAGGCTTCATGCTGGTTAGATGAAGATCATTAATGTATAATTGAACATACACAAGCATATTTAAATTATCCCTTGAAGCCAATTAGATGAAAACCAGTAATGTATAATTGAACATACACAAGCATATTCACACATTAGTTTCATGGAAATAGACTCTCTCTTACTCTTAAGCTATCCCTTGATGTTAACTGTCAAGTTAATCAAACCTATCATGCACCAATACCAGTAAGTAAATATACAGGAGGTTACTTACCATCTGACAGACTGGGGATCTGGGAAACAAGCAGTTGAATCCCTCCGGATCCAAATAATGTCCTAACGCCATCTTCTTGAGCATTTACCACCAAATATATGAACTCATAGCAATCTTCAATCATAGACGGGTATGATCTGTCAGTTCAAAAAAACCCTTTTAGTAAATAACTTAATAGATACACAACTCTCATTTGACAGTAGAAAGCCAGATATCAAGAAGACTGCACAATAGAGAAGAAAATAAACAGCTAGTACTTGTGAAAAGAGTGATGTGATCCAAACAATCTCTATAACA